>JALMGJ010000020.1:0-5290000 GCA_023362775.1 Charina bottae
GCCATAACGAGAGATGACCCGGGGACGTTAGAAGGATGGATTCAACTGGCTGGGAAAGTGGAAAACAGCACAATGCAGCTCCAGAACATAAAAAGTTTCAACTCCATGCGCAAGAAACCTGGGACCTCTTTCACTCAACCCCGCAAATTCACCAAGCAACGGAATTGGGAGGAGGAGAAAGAACGCCGTACGAAAGATGGGCTATGCTTTCGTTGCGGCAAAGAGGGTCACTGGATAAGCAATTGCCCACAAACCAAGACGAACGCCAAAGAGAAAATCCCATTGAAAAAGGCACCTGACACCAAAGAAAGCAAGACTGCAACGGCGAAGTACAAAGGAGCGGCGGCAGCAACCGTGGGGAGACGGGACTGGCAACAGGGGAGCAGCGAGTCCGACACCTCAAATGATGACTTCGAGCCGGCGGAAAACTACAACAGCCTGTGCTAAAGTGCGCCGCAGGACAGGCCTTCAACATTGGGTGCAACGGGGGGGCAGGTGTCCCAAAATGCCCCACGATGAACGTTAAGGTACAGTTGCAAACTTTGGATGGGACGGGACAATTGTGGGGGGTGGCCATGCTGGACTCTGGGTGTTCCAGATGTTTGATACACCCAAAAATAGCAACCAAACTGAAACTCAGGTTGGTTAAAATGCAGACACCCATCACGTTCTGCCAATTGGATGGGTCCGAAATGAAGGGGGGCCCAATCGAATTCACCACTGAAGACATACAAATGTCTGTGGGGACTCATGTAGAGACATTACGCTTCATAGTCGCACCCATTGCTGCGCGACATATCGTGTTAGGACTCAAATGGCTCAGGAAAAGAAACCCTAGAGTGGACTGGGCGTCTGGGGAAATTGAGTTCTTTGATGGGCTTTACAAAGCGGTTGAAGAAACAAATGGAGTAAGTGAATTGGAATGGGGGGCGGCTGGCACGGTACACGAGGGGATGGAACAATGGGAGGAGGATCAAGACGAGGAGGGGGAGACGCTCCCAGACACAATCCCGGAGGTCTACACCTCCGTGGGTGAGGTGTTTGGGCAAAAAGTATGCGAACAGGAACCCCCCCACAGGGCTTCAGACGCAACGGTTGATTTGATCCCTGGGGCCCCCTTCCCAAAACCCAAAATGTATGCGATGACCCAGAAAGAATTAGGTGAGCTACGTAAATTCATCGATAAAAATTTGGCAAGGGGTTTTATTGAACCCTCAAACTCACCTTTAGCTGCCCCTGTACTTTTCCGGAAAAAGAAGGATGGGTCCTTACGGCTTTGCACAGACTACAGGGGGTTAAATGCTATTTCAGTGACCAACCAGTACCCTCTCCCACTCCTCAAAGACATGCTAGCGCAATTGGCAAAAGGCAAAATTTTTACCAAGCTAGATGTGCGAGAGGCATACTATCGAGTACGCATACGGGAAGGGGACGAATGGAAAACAGCATTTAACTGCCCATTGGGTCAATATCAGTATCGGGTTCTCCCGTTTGGGATTTCGGGAGGACTGGGCATATTCATGCGACTAATTAATGAGGTTTTATATGAGTTTCTCTACCAATGGGTAATTGTGTATTTAGACGACATCTTGATTTTTTCGGATAACCTGGAGGAACACACACAACTAGTTAAGAGAGTGTTAGAGAAATTGCTTGAGGCTAAACTATATGTCAAATTGGAAAAGTGTGAATTCCACAAGGACAGCTTAGACTTCCTAGGCTATAGAATATCTCACAGAGGCATTGAAATGGACCCGGGGAAAGTAAAAGCAGTGTTAGAGTGGGAACCCCCCCGAACCCGCAGACAACTCCAAGCCTTTCTGGGTTTTGCGGGGTTCTATCGCCAATTTATTCACGGGTTTGCCCAGATTGCACTACCCTTGACGGACCTATTGAAAACAAAAGGAAAGGGGGCCAAGGGGAAATCACCCAGTACTAGACTAATTTGGACCACGGAATGCCAGGAGGCATTCGACAAACTCAAGGCTCTATTCACAGAGGAACCCATCCTCAAACACCCAGAAGTGGAGAAGCAATTCATAATTCACACGGATGCTTCCCACAATGCCATTGGGTCAATACTGCTTCAATTCGATGAGGCAAAGAAATTGAGACCGTGCGCTTACATTTCCAAAAAATTCAGCGAAACGCAAAAAAGATGGCATGTTTGGGAGAAGGAAGCGTTCGCTGTCAAACACGCACTAGACACATGGCGCCATCTCTTGGAGGGGGCGACCATCCCTTTCCAGGTCTGGACGGACCACAAAAACCTAGAGGCACTCAAATCCCCCAGGAAACTGAATCACAAGCAATTGCGGTGGGCTGAATTTTTCAGCAAATTTAACTTCACCCTGCAATACTTTCCGGGGGGAAAGAACCTCCTAGCAGATGCGTTGTCACGACTACCCCAACACGATGGTAAAGTCGAGGGGTTGGTAGAAACACTATTCCCTAAGCAAGCACACACACCTCAACAACCAGACGAACCCTCGGAACAGGGCTGCCAGGCGACCAGGCTAGACGGTACAGCAAACACACTCACCCCCACGCTCGCACACACATCGCCACAGGCAGGTGAGCCAGCAGAACGGGGGGGGGGGGGAAACTAACAGGTTAGAAGGGAATCTAGCTCTCACTCGCAGCAAAGCCAAGGCAGCAGAGGAAAACCCTTTTGAAGCTAAGCTACGAACAGAAACACTGTCTGACGACTGGTGGAGGGAGAACAGACATACGCTCACTGAAAGCAACGGGCTGTGGTGGAAGGAAGGAAAGGTGTACGTCCCCAAAGGACTTAGGAAGGGGGCATTAGAGAAAACACACGACCACAAAACGGCTGGCCACTTCGGGTTTGTTAAAACACTACATTTGATCAGGAATAAGTTTTGGTGGCCAACCCTGTGCAAGGACGTAAAGGAATATGTAGCCTCTTGCCCAGTATGCGCCACAGCAAAGCGGGTGATGGGGAAACCCACAGGGCTACTGCAACCGGTGGCCAACCCTACACAACCATGGAAACAAATCGCCATGGATTTTATCGTGGACTTACCCACAAGCAGCAAGAAAACGGCAATCTGGGTGGTCACTGACCTATTTTCAAAGCAAGCACATTTCATTGCATGCAATGGGATTCCGAACGCACACAAATTGGCTAAATTGTTCATTCAACACATCTACAGAGCCCACGGTACGCCCAAACGCATAATAAGCGACCGCGGAAGTACCTTTACGTGCAAATTCTGGCGGGCATTTTTAAAATTGATTGGTTCTAGCCAGGGGTTAAGCTCTGCGTTCCACGCGTGTACTGACGGATCGTCTGAACGCATTAACTCCATACTAGAACAGTACCTAAGATGCTACATTAGCTATCAACAGAATGATTGGGTGGAGTTATTACCTTTCGCTGAAGTAGCATACAATAACTCCATCCATCAAAGCACGGGTTTCTCACCGTACCAAATCGCAACGGGACAGGACTTTGTCACTATCCCCGAACTCGCGCTGACCCAAGTAATGGAAGGGTCCACCCCTTTACAGGCAGACGAGTGGATCGCTAAAATAAAGAGTAATTGGCCGGTGATGATGAAAACCCTCGAGGACGCAAAAGCAAATTACAAAAAATACGCTGACAGGAAAAGAGCGGCGGAATGGGAACTCAGAGTGGGAGATAAAGTGTATCTCTCCACAAAGAACTTGCGCTCCACACAGCCATCTAAAAAACTCGCACCCAAATTCATTGGACCGTTCACTATTGTAACTGTAATCAACCCAGTGACGGTTAAACTGCAACTCCCCAAAGCATTGAAACGTGTCCACCCAGTTTTCCACATCAGCTTACTAAAACGTTATAAACCATCTGACTGGCACCCCGAAGTGGCCGAGCCAACACCGACACTAGTCAATGGGGAACCACATTTTGAAATTGACAAAATTCTAGACAGTAGACGACATAAAGGACAGCTGCAGTACTTAGTGAAATGGCAACACCTCCCGATCGGGGACAGAGAGTGGGTTGCTCAAAAACACATGCAAGCCCCAGAGATGATCAAAAACTTTCACAAAGAATTCCCGGACAAACCACGTTAACCAATTAAACGATTTACTGTACAATTATTGATCTGACCCAGAAGGTACCAAGTGTAAAAATGTATATACATTCCAAGGGGAGGGGGGATTTTCTTGGACGGGCGGCATGTCAGAGTTCGGCAGACCTCTGCCATTCATACAAGTACGTGCTAACCGACATGCGGAAATAGACTCGCAACTGACAAGCAGCCGAAGCCAACGTAACGAGCTGTGAAACGGAACGTATCAGCCCAGGAAGGACTGTCTAGTGAAGCTGGAGCCAAGTACTTCACACATCAACTTCAAAAGGACAATGGGGGGAGAAATGTTTAAATGTAACATACCATGCCATGCCAATTCATTCACGTCTTTGTTCCTGCACCTATGTACTTCAATAAACCTCTTTACTTTTAAAGAAGCCTGCGTTTCGGAGCTTTCTTGAGAAAGGGGAATTTGATAGACATCGTTGGGAGCAGTCCTTACAGTGCCTCAAGATCAGCACACATAACACCTTTGCTCTGCGAGCTGCATTGGATTCCAGTTTGCTTCCGGATTCAATTCAAGGTGTTGGTTATCACCTTTAAAGCCCTACATGGCATGGGACCAGGTTACCTGAGGGACCGTCTCATCCCTGTTCAATCAACCCGTAGCACCCGGTCATGCAGAGAGGGCATGCTACGAGCCCCGTCTGTAAGAGAGTTCCATCTGATGGGGTCCAGGAGGCGTGCCTTCTCTGCGGTAGCCCCTGCCCTCTGGAATATTCTTCCTCCTGAAATAAGATCAGCCCCCTCTCTCCTGGACTTTAGAAAAAATCTAAAGACCTGGTTATGTCACCATGCTTGGGGAGGGGAGGGGAACAGCCAGTCTTGGGGTTGGCTGGTCTCTTAGATCTGCCCTGACCAGCCTTATCGACCGATGGTATAAGTAAGATCTACCATTCCTTGGATCGGATTATATTAGATATTTTTATTGTTTATTATTGTTATTTATAGTTTTTTACTGATTTTAAACTTTTATTGTGAACCGCCCAGGGTCCCTCCTTGTGGGGGAAATGGGCGGGATATAAATATGACAAACAAATAAATAAATAAATACACACACACACACACACACACTCTGCTATTGGAAAGCAGGTCATTCCCAAACTTGTAAAAAGCTCACCAACATTCTGTCCTCCTTGAGTGGGGTTTGATGTCAGCAGAGATGTTTCTTCAGGTCATCTACTCCTGAGGTATCTAGAGTTTTGTCCAACAATAGAAACCCTTTTAAATTACAAGCATTGTATCCTTTCCCACGACACTGTTTAAATTGGCAGAGTCCACAATATCACACCACCAGATGGTGTGCAAGTAATTACTAATACATTTTTACTCTTTTTTTTATGCATAACTTTTTATTTTATCAAAATATAATTAAAATACAAACAGTGAATACAGTAAAGATAGAAGATAGAGCTAAAAAAAGAAGCACAAACTATAAGTGTAGAATAGGTCGAAAACAAAACGAATAAGTGACTAATACATTTTTACTCTTGAAGTTTAGGCATATTGGCTGAGTATATACACTGAACTAAGCCAAGGCTTATTGAACTACCATGAGATGAATAAGCCATAATTGGCTAAGTTTGCACGTCATGGTATGATTAACTATTTATTTATTTATTTATTTATTTAATATCCCGCCTTTATTATTTTTATAAATAACTCAAGGCGGCGAACATACCTAATACTCCTTCCTCCTCCTATTTTCCCCACAACAACCACCCTGTGAGGTGGGTTGGGCTGAGAGAGTGACTGGCCCAAGGCCACCCAGCTGGCTTTCACGCCTAAGGCAGGACTAGAACTCACAGGCTCCTGGTTTCTAGCCCGTTGCCTTAACCACTAGCCCAGTCTCAGCAGGGTGAGACTTTTGGGAGGCAGCAGCTGCTGTTGCCATATGCCTGAGTGTGGCCCCAGGGGTTTCTTACAGACCTGCCAGAAAGTTAAGGGATGTAAATGCAGAGGAGCAGGAATGGGACTGAACCCGCCAAGCAGCTGCAGGAGCTGGAAACATGCAGGGACAAGTGGTGGAGGTTCTATTTCCTATTGCAAGCCCTAATTTAACTTTTTATTGGATTTTGCGATAGCACATTTAAACAGGTACTTATCCAATGGGTTTCCTTCCTTGCATTTTCTATTTTACGTGGCTGCAGCTAGCATTGAAGAGTGCTGCTTTTAACCGCCAATCTAGGCAGCCTAGAGGTCAGAATTAAAGGCAGGGATGAAGTGATTTGGGAAGAAAACTCTGACCACTTACTTTAACTTTACCTATAATATTGTATTGGCCCCATCATTCACATGTGAATTAAACAAGGGGCTGTCAAGATGCAGAAAAAGAAGGGCCAGCAGATCGATAGTTTAGTTTTAAGCTGGAGTCCTAACCATAACCCTCACAGACCACTTGGACCCCAATGCTTGGACATTTTCCATCTGCAATACCAGGACAAGTGCTTTCCCTGGAGTCTCTCTGTTTGCATTTCACTCCTGTTAGGTATTTGCGGAGAAGAGGAGGCCCATATAAGACAGAACCAGCCACAGACTTAACCCGCTGGCGCTTGAGTAATGAAGAGGGCCGGCAGCGATGGCGATATCTAGCAGACGACGAGGATGTGGAGCGGGAGCAGACTGCGCTGGAGGCTTACTCTCTAGGGCTAGACATGGTAGGTGACTGATGCTTTGGCGAATATAAATAATATAAATAATTATATTAATAATTATTAATATTAATAATATTTGGTGAATATAAATATTATAATATAAATAATAATATTTATAAATATAAATAATATTTGGGACATGCAGGTGATGGACAGCTTGCACAGCTCCCAGCAACCTCTTTCAAGCTGGGTCTTTAGGGAGGGTTTTCCAAATTTTCAGTGGTCTGGGAGCAGACCAGCTTGTCTGTTGCCAAACATTTCTGTCTCTGCCAAGCACAGCAGTCCGTTAATACTTAGGACAGAAAGTGATCTAGATCTCTCCTGTTAGAAAGACAGCATCCGAAATACATTAGTCTTATAGGCTTCAACTTTTTTTAAAAAAAAAATTTTTGTGATTAGAAATGTTACTTCCCAGGACGTTCAAGAAAGTGTTTACCAATCGAAGAGAATTGTTCAAGGAAGTGTTTGAAGAAAGCTCATATTCTATGTATTTCCCTTACCAGCATCTTTTGGTGCTTCAGGCTTCCCCACCCATTTGTGCTGCCATACTGGAAGTTGGTTTTTCCTGAGAAAAGCATGCTAGATCATGGGTGCAGAAGCAATGCTCACTTGGCAGATTCTCTCAGGGTGAAGTAGGGGTCCTGCCCTTAAGGAGGCATATAGACCTACTGGCTGGTTCCATAATACGTTAGACCAGGCTAAAGTGGGGCTAAGTAGTTTGTGCTTGAGCGTACTGTAGGATTCACTGTGAATCCTTCCTGGTTGATATCAGAGACTTCTGTCTGCCTTTGGTTTGCCGGGGAGCAAATCCAAGGCCATTGTCCCAGCTGCTATCCTTTGCACTTCCCTTTTTCTTTTGCCAGAAGTTGGGGGGGGGGAGAGAGAGAGAGAGCAGCTAGCTGCCCCTCCACATGTTGCACTGCTTGAATAAAGTGACTTCAGTGTATGGTCATTATACATTTGTCAGTTCTCTTTTTTAAAATTTTATGGACCTAAAGCAGAGCTTTCCAAACTGTGTGTCGGGACATGTTGGTGTGTCGGCTGCAGGGTCTGGGTGTTTCGCGGCTGCTGCTGCCTCCGAGCCCTGCCAGGATTCCACGCAGGTCGTAGTGCCTGCCTTGTGCCCTGCTGTAAGAGTGTGTCGCAAAATGATGCCCTGCTGTAAGAGTGTGTCGCAAAATTATGCATGTCTAAAAAGTGTGTCACCAACATAAAAAGTTTGGAAAGCTCTGACCTAAAGTCTGGTCATCGACAGTATATTGCTTTCTCATTCCGATTCCTTTCTATTTTGCAGACTAAATTCTTCCCAGTCTTGCCTAAAGCCTGTACTGCAGAGGAGGCAGCGCTAAATGGGATGAAATTTTTCTCGGGCCTACAAGCAGAAGATGGTCATTGGGCTGAGGACTATGGAGGACCTCTCTTTCTGTTGCCAGGTATGGTTACTAGAAAGGTCCCCAGAGCTGCTTCTCCCAGATGGTCACACATCGGTCAGAAGATCAATGTTTTGTATTAAAGGCAAAAAATCTAATCAGCTAAGCTATATTAGCTGGAGTTATTTCAGAATTAATTACAAGTTTCCCTACATGCTACCATTACTATTGACTACAATGGCTTAAAAGGAATTGAGAGAAATATTACATTGATGTAGGATTTAGCTAGAAGAAATTGGCTTGTGGTGGTGGTGAGTTTAAAGGAGGGTTCTGTCTCCAGGCCTCTTGGAATCTTTAAGTCTAAACATTCCGGTCCATTTTGATATTAGCAGAAGTGAGAGCAGAGGAGGCTCCCATTCATTATTTCAAGAGCTTGGGGTCGTTGCTGTCTGAAACGGCTTTCCAGCCTTGCTGCATTTTAATTCCTCCTGGCCTTCTTCCAACAGGGCTCCTGATTGCATGCCATGTTGCCAAGGTTCCAATCCCAGAAGAAAGTAGGAAGGAGATGGTACGCTACTTGCGTTCAGTGCAGCTCCCTGATGGAGGATGGGGCCTGTGAGTAAAGCTTCAGAGACAAGCACGCCAACAGTCTCATATTCAGCTGCATACTGGGGGATAGGAAAGAGACATTGGAGATGGAAAATAGCAGGCATAGCCATGACTCCAGAGGGCTGGAAGTGCCAGGTCAGAGCCCATTGAAACTATAGCTATAAAAGAAGATGTGTCCTAGTTTCATGAGCGCTGGAAAAGTCAGTGGGGTTAATTTTATCTTGGAGCAACTGTAGGATAACTAAGTTTATGCTTGAGGATTCATGACTTAAGGAAAGTTGGCCAAGAGTACTTGGTGCCTCAAGAAATCTGTAAGAAAACGATGATTACTCTGCATTTTGAAAAGGGGGGTGGAAGTCAGTTCTCTCGCAAAAATCTACTATTGCAATAAAGTGATAAGTGAAAGATTTTGTAAAGCTTTGGAGAATCTTCCCCCATCTTGTGTATTAATCATAATAAACATACACAGCTAAAACTAAGAAACTTGTAGGGGAAAAAAACATTTCTTCCTTAATCCCAGTTTACAGGCAATACAACCAACAGCTGAAGAGTGCTTTGAAGTTTTACTGATCCATAGCTATAGAGTGTTCTCTTAGAGGAGAAGACAAAAATTATATGCAAACAAGCACTTTTAACAAATTGATTATATACGTCATCTTCCTACTTACCTTATCAGAAACAAACAGTGGTTGATTTAGGAAAAGGACAGCCTTGTCCATCATATATAGTTATTTCTAACTTGCTTCTTTCTCTAGGGAATGTATAAGACAATTTGAACAAAAAAAGTTGGTTTTTAATCCTTGTATAACCTGTTTCACTTATTTTCTTCCCTGCCAGTACTTTGTTTTATCCAATTTATCTGCTATTCTAATAGCCTCTAGCTTATTCTGTTGTGTATCTTATATATGACTTTGGTCATGTCTGATAAAGTTTACTAATTTTGGGGTCCCACATTGTTCACACCTGCATTTATTATTTTTAATAACAATATTTGTCCTGTCATAATCTGGACTAATACAAGCATAGGTAATATAAGCATAGGTTTCCCTTTACATAAAACACTGCTTTCTTGATAACCATCCAGTAACTCTAGCTGCAAGACTGACAGACTTTTTATGAAGCCAAGAGGGAATATAATACCAAAATAATATACAATAAAGGCAGAGGGAAGGACTTGGGTAGAAAAAGAGTGTAAGAATGTGGGGCTTAGAACAGAGCATTATTAGGCATTGTTCAGAATAGGTGGAAATTCTGTTGCTTAGACCAATAAAGTTTATGCTTCTCAAGCCCCACAAAGTTAGAAAACTCAACAAGGGAGAACCATATGAATTTCAGGAAAGAAAGCATCTTAATGCTAGTAAAAGCGTAGTCTTGAAAACTGTAAAAGTAAGTTCCCAGACAAATTCATAGCAGGCCAATTAATTCAGGTGGAGTTACTTTGAAATGTTCCCTACCCACCTCTGGGCTGGGAATTCCTTCTCTGTCTGGTTCCTGCAGTCATTCACAATGCTTCGCTTAGCAGGCACATTAATCTTAGCTACAGATCGTGAAATGTGACAGACTTCTTTGTGTTGTTTTGAAAGCTGTCCTTCATATGGTTATATTTCTTGGAAAGAAAATTTAAATTTACTGTGTTGGTAAAATGGGCTAATAGCTTCCTTCCACAAGTGAGGCTCAGGAGTTACTTTCTGTCCAAAAGGCATTGTCTTCTGTCTTCCACCTTGTCTAAAGAAGGCAGGAATTCCTAATTAATGGAAGATGGAAGGAAACACAAAACAGCCCCGATAGCACCATGTTGCTAATGTTTATATGATTTCCTGGATGAATAGCAAACAAATCCATAGAGCTTGATATTTATTGCTAGTGCTCATTAAGCTTTGCTCCTCTGACTTACCATCTGAATGCTTAGGGATTACAGTATTGATTTTTCCTATCTCAGGTTAATGGTGCAAGCAAGCTGAAATTCTACTGATCTCAATCTGCAGCATTATATTTCCCTGTTACACATTTAAAATAAAGCTCTAGAATATAGCCATTGTCAGCCACGTTGTAATAAAATGACTCCATGCTCTTCTATTTTGCCTTCTTTGACAGTTCTCAAAAATTCTGAAAACTTGGAGAACAACTGAGTTTTCTTGTGTGAACACATCTGCCTAATACCTTTCTTGTTTGTTGTCCACTAGACACATTGAGGACATGTCCAAGGTATTTTCTACTGCTCTCAACTACGCAGCCATGCGTATTCTTGGAGTCAGCCCTGATGATCCAGACTTACTGAGGGCTCGAAACAACCTCCACAGCAAAGGTGAATAACCAGCTGGAGTCTGGAAGTAGAGGTGGCTTTTATTTTTCTGTTTACCAGCATTTGCTGCCTGTGGAAAAAGGGCTATCTCTGGTTATAGAGCAGTCACAAGTCACAAGCCATCAAATTGATGTCAGCTCTTAGCAACCACGTTGGTACACCTTCTTCAGGAGTATCTGTCTCTATTCTGGCCCTTCAGGTCTTCCAGTGGTGTGTCTATTGCCACTGTAATCAAGTCCATCCATGAATAACACATTGACTTCTTTTTGGCTTTCTCGATTATACAGTTTGCATCAGCAAAAATGTCTCTTATTCTTCCGCTTTTCTAAAATCAGCATGAACATCTGGCATCTCCCTTTCCATATAAGGCCCTAAACTACATCAGATGATCCTAAGCATTATTTTGCTAGCATGTGAAATTAAGGGTATACAGGTAGACCTCGCTTAATGACCATTCATTTAGTGACCGTCCAGAGTTACAATGGCACTGAAAAAAAGACTTACAAACGTTTCTCGCACTTATGACCGTTGTAGCATCCCCATGGTCATGTGATCATGATTCGGGCGCTTGGCAACTGTCACACATTTACAATGGTTGCAGTGTCCTGCAGTCACATGATTGCCAGCTTCCAATAAGCAAAATCAATAGGGAACCGCGTGATTCACTTAATGACCATGTGGTTTGCTTAACAACTGCAGTTATTCGCTTAACGACCGCCACAACAATGGTCATAAAATCAGGTCCGGATTCACTTAACAACCACATCACTTAGTGACCTAAATTCCAGTGCCAGTTGTAGTGGTTAAGTGAGGGCTACCTGTAGTATGATAGTTTGTACTCTCTGTTAAGTCTGTTTTCTTTGGTATGTAGACTGACCTCTTCCAATCTGTTGGTCACTATCATTCTCCAGATTTGCTGGCATAATTTGGTTGTAACCTGTACAGATTCTTTTTCTATTGCTTGTCATGTTTCTGTAGATCAGAGCTTTCCAAACTGTGTGTCGGGACATGTTAGTGCAGGTCTTTCCAAAGTGCCGCTGCTGGTGACACGCCAGTGGCGGTGCGGCGGCAGCGGGGGCACGGTGGTGGTGCGGGTGCGCGCGTGCGCGCCGGCGACACAAGAGGGCGTGCGGCGGCGCGCGCACAGTGGTGGTGCGGGGGGCGTGCGGTGGCGCAGGGGGGAGTGCGGCAGCGTGTGCGTGCATGGTGGCAGTGGCTGCCGCTGCCACCGTGCACATGCGCACCACCGCTTCCGGGTGGTGTGGCGACACACCACGCTGTGTGTGGCGACACACTTTTGTGTCGCGACACACAGTTTGGAAAGCTCTGCGTTAGTGTGTCGGCTGCAGTGTCTGGGTGTGTCGTGGCTGCTGCTGCCTCCGAGCCCTGCCGGGATTCCGCGCAGGTCCTAGTGCCTGCCTTGTGCCTTGCTGCCTCCAAACCTGCTGTGATTCCACGCAGGTCCTAGTGCCTGCCTTGTGCCCTGCTGTAAGGGAGTGTCGCAAAATGATGCATGTCTAAAAAGTGTGTCACCAACATGAAAAGTTTGGAAAGCTCTGCTGTAGATATTCTATCAATTCCTATAATCTTCCAACTGGGTAATGACTGGTGTGCTGATCTAACTTTATCCTGTAATTCTAAAGTTTCTTGTAAATGGGGTTTATCTTCTAAAGAATCTTGGAAGTTGACATCTCCACTGTACAGAATTTCAGTATCTCCTTCCATCTTTGTTTAACCTTCTTGGATCCAGTTACTATGTGACCATTGATGTCATTTACCATACCAATTTGAGGTTGGAAACTCTTCCTGAGTTTGGAGATCTTTGGAAGACTGTCCTTGTTTTGCCATGTCTTTTTCCATCTTCAATGTCTTTATAGGTGTCAATACCACTTCTTGTCACTTCTAACAGCTCTCTGAAATTCTTTGTTAAATTCCTTGCTGAGATCTTTGCCTGTATTTGCTTTAGTTTCTCTTTTCTTCTTGGCAATTTCCACTTCATGTTCTGACATCTAGTTTGCTTTCTTCTATTTCTTGGCAGTCTCTCTTCACATTGTTATTATTCCACAGTTCCTCTGATTCTCTGTCAATGAGGCTCAGGGCTTCCCAGTAATTCCTGATGTTCTCCTTGAAAATGGTGGGTATGTGCTCAATATCATATAATGGGAACAAGTTGGCTTGTTTTTCTGCTTAGCTTTAATTTGAAACTTGCACATGAGCAGTTCATGATCTGTTCCATAATCAGCGTCTGGCTACATTTTTGCTGTTATAACTGAGCTCTTCCACTTCCTTATGCCAAAAGCACAGTCAGTTTCATGTTTGTGTTCTCCCTCTGTGATGTCAACTTTGGTTGTTTGAGGACTTTGATAGCAATGAAGAAACCATTGGATTGGCAAAAACTGGTAAGTTGTTCTGCTCCGGTTCAATTTCCTAGGTCATATAGTCCAACTGTATTTTCCTCATTATTTCCACCTTTGACATTCCAATCTCCAACCACAAGCAGCATATCTTGTTTGCATGTTCTGTTGATTTCAGATTAAACTTGACCGTAAAAATAGTCAATTCCCTCTTCTTCTGCATCAGCAGTTGGAGAATATACTTGGATAACTGTCATATTAAAGGGTTGTCCGTGAAGTCTAATTATTACTATTTGATCATTGACTACATTTTACCCAAATACTACCTTTGCTATATCCTTCCTGATTATGAAAGCAATGCCATTTCTTTTCTTTTTTTGTGTCCTGAGTAATAAGCAGTATGGTCTTCTGGCTGAAAGTGTCCAATTACTATCCATTTTAATTTGCTGATGCCTAAGATCTCTTTTTTTTGTATACATTTTTATTAAAAGTTTTAAAGACAACATAAAAACTAAAACAAACTAATACAGAAGAAAGAAAAGAAAGGAGAAAGAAAAGAAAAGAAAAAAGACAAGTGCAAAAAGAAAAAGATAAAAAGTAATAGAATAGCATTCCTAGACTGTGAAGTCCTCATTGGGACTGGTGGCAAGCTAGAAACAGGGATCTACAGGAAACCCACACACACAGATCAATATCTGATGTTTGACTCCCACCATCCACTGCAGCACAAACTAGGAGTCATCAGGACATTATCTCACAGAGCAGAAACCATCCCCACCTCCATGGATTCCAAAAAGAATGAAAATCAGCACCTGAGAACAGCTCTGAAGGCCTGTGGATATCCAAATTGGGCCTTCACTAAATCTAAGTCTACCAGACCTAAAACAGCGACAGATAGGGCTGAGACTCAGAGTAAACGGAAGAACCTGGTCATTCCTTACATGGCTGGCGTGTCTGAAAAGATAAAACGGATATTTGGCAAACACCACATACCTGTATATTTCAAACCCACCAACACACTGAGACAGAGGCTTGTACACCCCAAAGATCAAACTCCAAAACACAAGGAAAGCAATGTAGTGTATGCAATCCAGTGCAGTGAGGAGTGCTCTGAACTCTACATTGGAGAAACCAAACAACCTTTGTACAGGAGGATGGCCCAACACAGGAGAAGTAACACCACAGGACCAGAGTCAGCAGTTTATCTTCATCTAAAGGAAAAAGGACACTCATTTGAGGACATTAATGTTCACATTTTAGACAGAGAAGATAGGTGGTTTGAGAGAGGGGTCAAGGAATCCATTTATGCCAACTTGGAAAATCCTTCCTTGAATAGAGGTGGGGGCCTCAGGCACAACCTTTCCCCTATCTTCCTCCCCGCTTTGTCTTCTGTGCCTAGGAAGATTAAGACCATTTCGCAAGCTCAACAGCAGCAGGGTAATCTTAACGATCCTCCTTTAGATGATAAAGGGACTTAGAAATAAACATCTCAAAATAACCATGACCTAGCCCCAGGTGCAAGGTCACACAGCCACCCTAGAAACATATTTAAGGATTCCCTTACTAACTTTACTCAGACTGAAGAAGCTCCTTGGATAAGGAGCGAAACGTTTCTACTGAGAAAATAGAAATCCAGTTGACATGATTCAAGCCACAGACTGTTCCACCTGGATGACTGAGAACCTTCATCGACATAAAAAGTAATAGAAGCTTCTGATTTCCTCTGCAGCAAATATAAGTAAATTCCAAATTATCTCTTACTCTGTGGTTACAAAAAAGCTCACTTTTTTCTATTATCCAATTTTTTTCTAATAATCAAAACCACAAGTTATAAAGTACATTTTTTTCTGTTTCATGCAAAAAGTCTATAAAGGGTTTCCAGTCAGCCATAAATGTAGATACTGTTTTTTCTTCACTAACCATTCCTCCATTGTGGGTAATGTCGAACTTTTCCACTTTTGAGCCTATAATAATCTCGCTGCAGTTGGCATTTATAAAAACCAAGTTCTATGGCCTTTTTCTAGCTGTCTGTCCATTAATCCAATTCCTGTTGTATCTGTTGTGATTTTTTTGTAGTTCCCTCTGAGAGCTCCATTTCCATCTCCTCCAATTCTCCTTCATGTCTTTCTAAAAAATATCTCGCCTTCTGAAAGAATTCAGTCTAAATCACTGCTGTTTAAAGTAAAAATCACAACTTTCAATTTATCCCATCGAAATGGGATCTTTTTCTGTTTTAATTTTTCACCCAAGAAGGCATATTCTTTTTTCTTACATAAAATACTAATAGAAATCTCTTTTAAAACAATTATATCTGTATTATCCATTTTCAATCTTGTGTTAAAATGCTGCTGCAGGACCTGATCCCTTGTCTTCTATCCAACAAAATGCACTAAAATATCCTTGGGACATTCCTCATTGTGGCAAATCTGGAATTTATTCTATAAATCTTATCAATTTCTGCATCCATATCTTCCTCTTCCAAGTCCAAAAAATTTGCCAAAACTTTAATAATCCGCGCTCTAATATTTTCATCTGGAACCTCTGAAACAGTTCTGAATCTCCAACAATTCTTTCTCTCTCAATTCCAGTAAAGCCGGATTATCCAATTCTCTTTCCAACTCTCTGCCTTGAATCTCTGTCTTACTCTCTAAAATTTGCACTCTATCATTAATTTGTTTTACCTCTCTAGATATTTGCTTTATAGAACTTTCCATCTTTTTAACATCTTCTCTCATCTTCTCAACTTTACAAATCTTTCATCCATTTTTTTTCAAAGCATCCATTTTATTCCCCATCTGATCAGAAATTTTTGAAGTGTATCTTGTGTATTTATTTATTTATTTATTTATTATTTATTTATTTTATATATCTTGTGTAATTAATTTTTTCTGCAGGATGCTCTAGTGCATAGCTTTCCAAACTCTGTGTCACGACACATTAGTGTGTCGGCTGCAGTGTCTGGGTGTGTCACAGCTGCTGCTGCCTCCGAGCCCTGCCAGGATTCCACGCAGGTCCTAGTGCCTGCCTTGTGCCCTGCTGTAAGAGTGTGTCGCGAAATGATGCATGTCTAAAAAGTGTGTCACGAACAGGAAAAGTTTGGAAAGCTCTGCCCTAGCGAGCCCCTCCTGCCCTCTCTTGTCATTTTTCTAGTAGCCATTTTTAATCCAAAAGTGAAGATGTCTCAAGCAGGCGAAATAAACAGATAAGCCTCTCCTTTTTTTCCCCTTTTCATTTTAGTAGCTCTGGATAGCTTCAGCCACAACAGGCATCACATCTCCATGGCAAGTAAATGTCACAGTCTGGTTCTTTACCTTATCTTTTGTTATGTAGATTCTGCCAATTAAATACATTCCTGAAGAATAACAACAAGCATTCCCACACCAGACTGGTCTCTTTAACTGGCTTAGTGAAAATTTATACCAAAGCATTTTCGTCAAAAGTAAAAATGATAAAAATAGAAATAGAGAAATAGGGGAAAAAAGACTGTCCATTTTAAAACTTTCTTACATCTTCTCTTAATTAAGCTTTTTGCAAAGAGTTCTTGAATCTTTGAATCAAAGTCTCTCTCTCTTGTTTTTTTGTAATCTTGAAAGAAGGTTTAACTCACCGCAAGGAGTCTTTGCCTCAGAAGAAATCTCTTTTCATCTGTAAATTAATTACTTCCCAAAGTGATTAAGAAATGGGGGAGGCAAAGCTTAATGTCCCTAAAGGCTCCACCGCAGTTAGGAGCATAGATGGAATCCCAGGACTCTCCTTAACCCACAAGGAACTGCTCTCATGATCTCCCTTTGATCCAGGGAGATTGCGCTGGCCAGAATCTGCCTTCCAGCCGGTGTTCTCATCTGCAGTGTCTCTCTGTGCCTTAGAGACCGTCAGCCTGCCATAATTCCCCCACCAGAAGCCTCTGATGCCTAAGATCTCAACATGTAGCAAATCCATTTCATCTTTCACTGTTTTGAGTTTTCCCATGTTCAGCAGGACTTGAAGAGGAAGACTACATTTACACTTTAGATTTTTCAATACATTCCTGGTTCTCCTTGGTCCCTTTTGTTATTATGAAAATCTGGGACAAGAAAAAAGACCAGCTTGATGCCAACCTACCTCCTTTTCAGAATTTATAGCAAACATGGCTGCTCTGGTTGTCTGTTTGATGGTATTCTCAGCATGGTTGAGGCTGCTCCAGTAATTGATCCTCGTGGCTAATGCTGTTCATTGATTAATAGTTTCCTATTTGCAGGAAGTGCTTTTGGGAACCAGTATGTGACCACTTGTGGGTTAAATGGTATTTACGCCCTTCTATTTTCCTAGGAGGTCTTTAAGCAGGAGGCATAATCTCTTCTTTCCTATGAGTTCCCCTGCTTTACTTAGCCGTGTGAGTTGGCTTGTTTTTCTGGTGTCTGCTCTAAGTCCAATGAATATTAGGCATTTGTAATAGTTCTATGGTAGGTCAAATGTTACTCACAAGTTCTCTCTCTGGTATATTGAAGTCTCCCTTTCATTCCCTGTTTCTATGCTCTACATTTTCTTGGCCAGGGAATCCAGGAGATACGGAAAGTCTACCAGTGGAAGATCAACCACAGAAAAGCTGCTGTTATAGTCAGGACTAATGGAAGAAGAGGAGGGGTGAAGGCAACCTGTTTGGGTAGCAGAGCCTCTTCTGGAGTGAGGAGAACAGACACAACACCCATGCAGAGAGAAAAGGAGAACCCTAGCTCTTGGAGAGATCACTTCTCCTCCTCCTGCTCCCCAGTAATAACCATGAACTGTTTATGGCTTTATAAAGTTGGCAGCTGTTTTGATGTTATTCTATTTTGGGGTTTTTTCAGGTGGTGCTGTAGGAGTCGCTTCCTGGGGTAAATTTTGGCTGGCTGTCTTGAATGTCTACAGTTGGGAAGGAATGAATACGCTTCTTCCTGAGATGTGGTGTGTAAATCATTCATTGTAAAATATGAGCTGGAGCTGTATATTTTACAGAAGCAGTTGGCGGATATTCTTAGCCAGCCTCAGTTTTTGTTGTTTTAAGTTGAAGAACAGAAATAGGCTATTTGCAAGTACTGACATCGAGAGTGAGCAGTTGTGTGTTGTTTTTGTGTGGATTCGGGGAAATTATGCCCAGCTTCTCTCTGTCTTTCACTATGTGGATGGATGCACTTGAACAAAAAGAAAATTTGTACCATTAAAAAAAAAAGACAGAAGTTTCTTAGAATTTGCATATGCTGTTTTATATGTATGTGTGAAAAACTAGGGAGAATTACTAGAAAACGTAGAGACTGCAGGTCAATTAATTTCCTATCCATAATTTCTATGGCACCCCAATTCATTCAGATCAGTTTTCCACCTTTCAACCAAAGTCCCAGATCATGGCCACTCTCTCCTTCCAAAACAGACCACTTGTAGGTTTACAGCTGCTAAAGATTTCTTTGTGATATAAGAGTGAACGTTTTATAGGGCAAGCTTCACAATGATTTCTTAATTGTATTTTCATTGTGAGAATTAAGAAGGCACATTGTTAGTAGAATCTGTTTCAGTATTTACCATGAGAGTAATATTTCACTGTGCCATGTTTGGATTTTTTTCTTTCTTTATAAAATAAAATAAAGACAGGCAAAAGTTATGTGCAATGCCTCTTGTCCCTACCTTATCAGTATAGGGTTATAGCTGAAACCAGTCCTTCTCTTTCAGTAACATGTGACATGTGTGTGTTTATAGGGGTGTGTGTGTGTATATATAAACATGCTCTCACAAATGGCAGAACCAGAACAAAATATATATATTAATAATATTGATTTGTAGTTGGCTAGCTATGACTAACCTTATCTTCAAAGTCATCCATGCTAGAGATGTCTGCAGCTATTTACACTTCTCATCCATTTGTTCCTTTCCAATAGTGTCTTCAATTCTCTGCAAAAGTAAGAGTCCCCTTGCCAAATTCATTGGAGAAAAATACTTGTCTACCTGTTAGAATAATAAAACAATATTGTGGAGTTCACTGTATCACAGCAGTTTTCATCTCAGAAGAGTACAATCTGATTCCAGTATTTTTGATACTGTCCCCAAAATGTGAAATAATTTATACACTGGAGAACTTCATGGAGACTCTTGGAGGTCTGATAGTTGCCAAAGACATGGGTATGCCAGTAGCTGATTTTTCAAAGCCTGCTGGATGTAGTGTGTATAGGCAGCCACCCCATATTGTGTTATCATGGTCTTTTTGAAG
The DNA here is from genome assembly GCA_023362775.1 of Charina bottae. NCBI lineage: Eukaryota > Metazoa > Chordata > Lepidosauria > Squamata > Charinaidae > Charina > Charina bottae. The sequence continues at coordinate 19,610 of JALMGJ010000020.1, forward strand.
ATTTCTTACAGTCAAATTGTTACATTGTCTTTGCGGGCTACCAGTCCAATGTTAGGAGCTTTTTCCTTCTTTCTACTTTCCAATAGGTTGTTTCCTTCCTGGATGCCAGCTAACCCTTCCACGCTTTGGTGTCAGTGCCGCCAGGTTTACCTGCCAATGGCCTACTGCTATTCTGTCCGCCTCACTGCAGAAGAAGACGAACTTATCTTGAGCCTTCGACAGGTAGTTGCCAAAGACTCCTTCCCTCTTCCGTCATAGCTTTCATATGAATCCAATGCCTTTCAGTTAATGGAATCTCTGATCTTGCTTAAGATGCTATCTGTTATGGCAGGGGTGGGCCAACCTCCAGTTTCCCAGTCTATAGTCCCCAAAGCGCTCCAAAATTGAAATTTGGCAGGAAAGCTTCCTTTTTTTCTGGTGTGATTTTTCCTCTTTCTCCCCTAAAAGGGTACTTCATAGTTGTGTTAGATCAATTTAGAAGGGCTGTGCATGCTTCAAAAATTATTTCAAAGAGGTATTATGGAATGCATGGGACTATAGCACCTTTTTAAAGCAGCTGCATTTTTTTCAGGCCTCCCTACATCCAGCTCATTAAAGCACCCATGTCTTTAGTGCTCCTTTAAAGAGGTGCTGTGCTTGTGCTCTTTCACGTTCTAATAATTTTCAAAGAACGCACAGCCTTACTATTTAGGATTTGTAATTCTATATAACTCTCACCAGGCACACCTCTTGCTGCCTCAAAGGTCAATGAGGATGTTTTAAACTGCCTTTAAGCTGAACATGACTCTACCTTACGGTTTTGAAAAGTGATATCAAAAATTTCCTGTAATCATTTCCTTTAATTGTGGTCCAATCATGCTAGTTTATGTAGGTTGAAAAGAAATAAAGCAAAGACTAAATTCATCAGGTTCTCCATCCAGTACTGTGAAAAATACCATGTTTAAATAACCAAAGCTACATAATTGCTTGCACAGAAAGTTTTGTTTGATTCCAAAAGTTCCTGCACTGTCACTTTTCTTAATTTATAATGTAGTACTTTATATCTGGTGGTTTATGCTGCAGTATTGACAAGTAATGTTTATTCTTTAATTTTTGCATAATCCTAAAGAGTTGAAATCTTCAGAATGTACATGATGAATTGGGAGCTAGAGTACAAATAACATATACTTGATTTTGTCTCCACTTGGATAACATTATTTATCAAAATAATATTTTGTGACAGAATACTATTAACCCCGTGCTGCACTAGGTTCTCTTTCCAGTTTTGATTTTATAATGCTTGTTTGTTTCGTTTATTATGATCATATACTAGAGATCAACTTAAAAATAAAGTCACAATAAAATAAATGCACCAAAAGAGAAGCATGATGTAACTGAAATAATATATCAAGATACAGTGCATATACACTTAACGTAAGTGAATACTCAGATGTGAAGCATTTGTTTACCTTTCATCATAGGCAGTATACAAGACCTAGCTATACTATACTACCTGAGATCTCCACCTTCTGATCAGCTAATAGGTGTTGGTCGAGGAAGTCATCCTCAGTTCTGCCTAAATATATTGTAATTAGGGAAATACACACAATCCAAATATCTCTACAAGGAGGCAGCACAGCAGGACCTGGCCCACAGTTTCTATCTCCCCCTCACCACGTGGTCAGACACTTTAGGGGTTTAGACCACTTTTCTTTAGGGGTGTTGCAAAATCTGCTGTACAAAAGAGCAGATGGAAGGGCATTACAATAGACCAATCTAATAGTCCTTTTGGGATGCAGGGTTAAATGGGTAATGGGCAGATCCATTTTTTCCCCCCTGGTCTCATGGGGATAAAATAAGGTGGAGCCTGCCTGAAAGCCTTTTGGAGGTCAGTGCCTCTGGCATGTTGCTTAAGGAATGATTTGGCCTGTTCAAAACCCACTGAGATCCCTTGTGGATTTTCGAATGCTAATCCTGTATTCTTCTGGGCTTCTTTCCTAGGAACTCTACGTACAAGATTATGACAGTATTGACTGGCCAGCACAAAAGAACAATGTTGCTTCTGGGGATTTATACACACCACACAGCTGGCTACTGACAGTGGTCCATGGTGAGTGAATCTGCCTCCTGCTGAAGGAGGGGCCTCATTTGTTCTTGCTGGACTCCATTTCATTGCCAGAATGAAAGTGCTGTCAAGGAGACACCTTTGTAATTCCTAAAGTGTCCTGAGAATAGAAGGAAGATAAGCCTTATAGTTGTTTTTCCTAATATTTCATTTTATATTATTTAATGGTACACTAAGGTACTTACTTACTTATCGTGTGCAGTTCGCTTAGCTGTGATTGGGTCTGGTGTTAGATTGATTAGCCGGTGCAATTCACTGTTTCCAGGGTACGCCCGATTGTTTGACAATCTTCGGGGAGGCTCCTTCTGTGTACCCCATGGTACACTAAGGTAATGGTGATATTAATGGATATATTACTCTCCCGTCTGGCAGCAACCACCTGAAGCCCCACTGCACTCATGCCGTGCCTTCCCCACCACCCACGGGCCCTTACACACCCTCCCTGAACCTCGCTGTGCTGGCGCTGCACCTCCCCAGCCACCTGCGCACCCTTCCCCATCCAGCAGCAGCCACCTCAAATCCCGCTGCACTTGTGCCGCGCCTCCCCGGCCACCGGCACACTCCCTTGCTGTCAGAGATCGGCAGATCTCTGCCAAAGCGCTAGACGGATATGCGCACTCCGGGGAGCTGAAACTGACATGTCACTGACGCCGGCCGAGTAGACCAGTTCGCACATGGCTGATGACCGCAAATACACATCCTCGCCAACGGATGACGACGCGTCTCGGAAGACACGATTACACGTGTCTCCAAACAAAGAACCTTGGGGGAGGGAATGCTTAAATGTAACCACTGTATCTGTTTCACTCATTCAAGTCTTTGTTCGTGCTAGCTTCTGTATCCTGTAATAAACTCTCCTACTTCTAAGAACTCCTGCGTCTGTGAGTTACTCTAGAGTAGGGAGATTACAGATATCGGATGGAGTGCCTTACATAAAGACTTGAATGCAAAACAAACCGGTTTTCCCGGGAAGCTTCACGGTTGAGACCGGCTTTTATGCACACTGGGCATAGAAGCAAAACCGGCGTCCCCAACAGCTGAGCAGCGGAGCAGCAAGCAGCTGACCGGCGGCGGTAGAGCAGAAGCAAAACCGGCGTTCCCAAGCAGCTGAGCGGCGGCGGTAGAGCAGTAGCAAAACCGGCGTTCCCAAGCAGCTGACCGGCGGCAGTAGAGCAGAAGCAAAACCGGCATTCCCAAGCAGCTGACCGGCGGCGGTAGAGCAGAAGCAAAACCGGCGTTCCCAAGCAGCTGACCGGCGGCGGTAGAGCAGAAGCAAAACCGGCGTTCCCAAGCAGCTGAACGGCGGCGGTAGAGCAGCAGCAAACCCGGCGCTCTTAACAGCTGAGCAGGGGCATTCTGAGCAGCTGAGCGGCGGCGGAAGAGCGGCAGCAAAAACCGGCGGGGGCGGCGTAGCAGGAGAAACCGGCGCCCTAATAGCGGAGCAGCAGTGGAAACCGGCGGCCCCAAGCAGCGGAGAGGCGGTGAGCCTTAAAAGCCGGCCGCTGGCGGCGCAGCAGCAGCAGCAGCACAAAGGCGTTCTTAACAGCTGAGAGGCGGCGATCCCCAGCATCTAAGAGGCGGCGGAGACCACGTGGAGGCAAAGCGAGGGCAGCGACCAGCGCTCCCAAGCAGCAAGCGGCCAGCAGAGACCACGAAATGGAATCGGTAGAGGCAGCAGGAGTGAGCGAAGAAGCCGGACCCAGCTCAACAAGCGCCCAGACGATGGAGGGAGTTGCCAGTGAGCGGGAGGGCAAGAAAGCTCAGAAGAAGCAAAACCACATAGAGGTAACGAAAACCCCCCGTCCTCTAAGCAGCACCGAACCAAGGCTAGCGGGATGGTCCATAGCTGTAGGCGAAGGGCTAGCACAGAAAGGGACAAAAGGAAACCAGAAGAAGGTCACCCCAACCCAGCGCATCGTAAGGTTGGAGGAACAGATGTCCAATGTGCAGTTAAATATAGGATTGCTGATGAATAAAATGGACTCATTGGGCGCTGCCTTTGAGAAATTAATGGACAATTTAGATAAACCCAGAGGGCGGGAACAGAGCCTGGGGCTACCCGAAGGTGAGGGAGACATCCAAAGTGAGGAGGAGGATGAGGAGGAATTTCACCCCTACAACAGAGCACCCAGGACCCCGTCATACAACCAGTTCATGACCCCAGGGGGGGTACATACACCATTTGGAATAGGTGAATTAAAAACGAAATTCAACGGCAACCCCAAAAATTTAGCATGCTTCTTGACTCATGTACAAGGGTTCATGAGCGAATTCGAATACACGTTCCGAACGGAAGAGAGCAAAATTAGATACGTCTCCAGTTTTCTGGAAGGTGAGGCAGGGGACTGGCTGGTAACACTTCATGACAGGAGGGCTAGGGAACTACTGGACTTCCAAGAGTCCATGTATGCCCTCCGGAAACGGTTTGAAGACACGCTGACCAAAGTCTCAGCCAGGGCACGTCTCCGGAACTTAAGGCAGGGAACTAGGACAGTAGCTGAATATGCTATGGACTTTAAAAGATTATTATCCTATCTGCCGGAATGGCCGGAATCGATAAAGATAGAACACTTTCAATATGGCCTAAAACAGGACCTATTGGAAAAGGCATTGGACAGAGATGACCCTGGAACTCTAGAGGGGTGGATCCAATTAGCCGGGAAAATCAAGAGCAACAGGTTACAGTTGCAAAGTATCAGAAAACTGCAATTTAGACAGAGGAACGAGGGTAATTTCACAAATCAAACCCGTACGCATGCGAAACAGCGGAGTTGGGAGGAGAAGAAGGATCGCCGGACTAAAGAGAGACTATGCTTTCGCTGCGGGAAGGAGGGACATCGAATTAGCGCTTGCCCTCAGGGGAGAATGAACGCTAAGGAACAACCTCCGGGGGAAAAGGCAACAGACAAAAGTAACCCAAAGACAACACACACTAAAGGAAAAGGAGCAGCGGCGGCAACAGTGCACCATTGGCAGAATCCGGACCTAGAAGAAGATAGCGAGGACTCCGATTTCGAAATCCAGACGGCGGGAAACGAGCCGGGTCTGTTCTAATGAGCGCCACAGGACAGACCTCCACAAAGGGGCGCAAAGGAAGTAGTCGCAACAACCCGACAATGCACCTGAAGGTACAGTTAAAAACGCTGGGGGGACGGAAAGAGTATGCGGGAGTTGCCATGTTAGATTCGGGCTGTTCGAGGAATTTGATGCACCCGAACATAGCCAAAAAGATGGGTCTGGACCTGTGTAAACTTAAAACCCCCATCACATTTTGCCAATTAGATGGGTCTGAACTGAAAGGGGGGCCAGTGGAATTTTACACTGAAGGACTTCAAATGACGTTGGGAACGCATGTGGAGACATTACGATTCTTAGTGGCTCCCATCGCAACACGTCCCATTGTGTTAGGATTAAAATGGTTGAGGGCAAGGAACCCCAAGGTAGATTGGGTTTCGGGAGAGTTGGAATTTACGGATGGGAAGTATCAGGACTTGGACAAGGGCGGGCCACCGGACTGCGTCGAGTTGGGGGCAACGGGGTTGGAATTGGAAGAGGGGGAGCGGAATAAAGGTGATAGCACACTCTCCAACGCAATCCCGGAGAAATACCTTTCAGTAGCAGAGGTATTTGACAAAAGAGAATGTGAGCAGGAACCCCCCCATAGGCAGTCAGACGCAACCATTGACCTCATCCCTGGGGCACCTTTCCCCAAGCCCAAGATGTATGCTATGACGCAAAAAGAATTACAAGAGCTGCGTAACTTCATAGATAAGAACTTGGCAAGGGGGTTCATTGAGCCAGCCAACTCCCCCCTTGCAGCCCCTGTCCTGTTCAGAAAGAAAAAGGACGGCTCACTCCGGCTCTGCACGGATTACAGGGGGCTCAATGCAATTTCGATTACCAGACAATACCCCCTACCGTTGCTAAAAGACATGTTAGCCCAGCTATCAAAAGGAAAAATCTTCACAAAACTAGATGTCAGAGAGGCCTACTATCGGGTTCGCATAAGGGAGGGGACGAATGGAAAACAGCATTCAATTGCCCATTGGGATCGTTCCAATATAGGGTGCTCCCGTTTGGGATTGCGGGGGGACCGGGAATTTTCATGAGGTTTATAAATGAAGTATTGTATGAATTTCTGTATAAAGGGGTAATTGTATATTTGGACGATATATTAATATTTTCTGAGAATTTGGAAGAACACATGGATTTAGTTAAGAGGGTACTTGAGAAGCTACTAGAGGCAAAGCTTTATGTAAAACTCGAGAAATGTGAATTTCACAGGGAACAGTTAGACTTCTTGGGGTATCGCATTTCACATGAGGGCATCGAGATGGACCCTGAAAAAGTCAAAGCGGTCCTAGACTGGCAGCCCCCCCGTACACGCAGACAGCTGCAAGCGTTCCTCGGTTTTGCGGGGTTCTATAGGCAATTTATTCAGAATTTCGCGCAAATCGCACTGCCCCTGACTGACCTATTAAAGACAAAAGGCAAGGGAGCAAACGCGAAAGCCCCATCACCGAGCACGAAACTCGTGTGGACGCAGGAATGCCAGGCTGCGTTTGATAGCCTAAAAGAAATGTTCACAAGGGAACCCATACTCAAGCACCCAGAAGCTGATAAACCATTTGTGATACACACAGATGCATCAATTAGCGCAGTGGGGGCCATACTCTTGCAGGCAGATGACACGGGGAAACTAAGACCATGCGCTTACATTTCCCGAAAATTTAACCTGATGGAGAAAAGATGGCATATTTGGGAAAAAGAAGCTTTCGCTGTCAAACATGCCTTAAGCACATGGCGACATCTCTTAGAAGGCACAGCAGAGCCGTTCCAAGTGTGGACGGACCATAAAAATTTGGAAGCTCTCAAATCACCCAGGAAGTTGAACCCTAAACACCTCAGGTGGGCAGAATTCTTTAGCAGATTCAACTTCACGTTGAAGTATTTTCCTGGGGGGAAAAACTACTTGGCAGACGCATTATCACGCTTGCCGCAACATGAGAGCAAAATGGAGGAGGTCATTGAATCCCTCATCCCCTCCCAACCAGTAGAGGCACAGAGCTCAACAATAACAGAAGGGAGGGGGGAAGGCAACATGGCAATCACCCGCAGCAGCGCGAAGCGCGCGGCTGAAAGCGACCCGTGGACAGCCGAACTGCGGGCGGCAACAGTAACGGACACCTGGTGGGGGGAGAACAAACAGAACCTAGTGGAGAAGGATGGAGTGGGGTGGAAGGACAACAAAGCCTATGTCCCTGAGCCCTTAAGGCAAAAGGTCTTGACCATGCATCATGATCACAAAACGGCAGGGCATTTTGGTTTCGTAAAAACACTACACTTAATCCGACGCAAATTCTGGTGGCCATCCTTGCGCACTGACGTTAAAGACTATGTGCGCTCATGCCCAGTGTGCGCAATGGCCAAAAGGAAAATAGGGAAACCCACAGGGAAGCTGCAGGAAGTAGCAAACCCCTCACAACCATGGAAGCAAATCGCCATGGACTTCATAGTAGATTTGCCGGTGAGTAAAAAGAACACGGCAATTTGGGTAGTCACGGATTTATTCTCCAAGCAGGCACACTTCATTGCATGCAAAGGAATACCGAATGCCCAAAAACTAGCTAGACTGTTCATACAACACATCTATAGAGCCCACGGAACGCCGGAACGCATAATCAGCGATCGCGGCAGCACGTTTACTTCCAACTTTTGGCGGGCTTTTTTGAAGTTAATTGGAGCGGCACAGGGGCTCAGTAGCGCGTTCCATCCTTGCACGGATGGTGCGAGCGAACATTTGAACGCTACACTGGAGCAGTACCTTAGATGTTACACTAACTACCAACAGAACGATTGGGCGGAACTGTTGCCGTTCGCAGAAGTTGCTTATAATAACGCGGTACACCAAAGCACGGGGTTTTCGCCATTCAAAGTCGCTACAGGGCAGGACTTTATAACTATCCCCAAATTGGCCATGTCACACAACACAGAACTGCCACAACCTCTAAAAGCGGACGAATGGATAGGAAAAGTAAGCAGCAATTGGCCAGTCATAGTACAAACATTGCAGGAAGCCAAAGCTAGTTACAAAAAATATGCCGATCGCAAGAGGGGGGAAGAATGGGACTTAAGAGTAGGAGACAAGGTGTACTTGTCAACGAAAAATCTGCAGGCAACACAACCATCACGGAAATTGGCACCAAAATTCATAGGCCCATTCCCAATCATTGAGGTCATCAACCCAGTAGCGGCAAAATTACAATTGCCAAAAGCGCTAAGAAAGGTGCATCCTGTGTTTCACATCAGTTTGTTGAAACAATACCACAGTTCACAACACTGGCACCCTGAACCAGTGGAACCCCCCCCCCCCCCCATTGTTGGTGGAGGGCGAACCACATTTCGAGATTGATAGAATTCTGGATTCCAGAAGACATAAGGGGCAGTTACAGTACCTAGTGAAGTGGCAACACCTACCAATTGGAGACAAGGAATGGGTCAGTGCAAAACACACACGGGCTCCCAAACTCGTGAAAGCTTTTCACAGGGAATTCCCGGACAAACCGCATTGACGCAAACACTTGGACTAGGCAAGATACTAAATTAATGTCTGCTCTCTCCTAACAGGAACTGTTTGAAAATGTTTAGTAATGGGAGTACCGAAACTCGTACCACAGGAGGGGGGGAGAGCATCTTGGGCCGGGAGCATGTCAGAGATCGGCAGATCTCTGCCAAAGCGCTAGACGGATATGCGCACTCCGGGGAGCTGAAACTGACATGTCACTGACGCCGGCCGAGTAGACCAGTTCGCACATGGCTGATGACCGCAAATACACATCCTCGCCAACGGATGACGACGCGTCTCGGAAGACACGATTACACGTGTCTCCAAACAAAGAACCTTGGGGGGAGGGAATGCTTAAATGTAACCACTGTATCTGTTTCACTCATTCAAGTCTTTGTTCGTGCTAGCTTCTGTATCCTGTAATAAACTCTCCTACTTCTAAGAACTCCTGCGTCTGTGAGTTACTCTAGAGTAGGGAGATTACAGATACCGGATGGAGTGCCTTACACTTGCTCCCTCTCCCACCTGGCAGCAGCCACTTACCTGCCGGCCACCTAGGACTTGCAACTTCCTGCCAGCTTCCCCACTGACGTTGGTTGTTGGAAGCTGGCAGGAAGTTGCAAGGAGGTGCTCACTTAACGACCCATGATCCTGGCTTAACAACGGCAACAGGGACTGCAGGGATTGCCGTCGCTAAGCAATGCAGTAATGTGACATTGCGCTTTATGGCCACATCGCTTAGCAATGGAAATTCCAGTCCCAATTGCCATCGTAACTTGAGGACTATCTGTATATTTAACAGGGAGTCTTTGCAGGGGATGGAAGCTAAGAAAGTTGTAAAAACTAAGCAGAGTTTGCCTTTAGCCTGGAGCAATACATCAAAGCAGGAATTAGAAATTTGTGTGTTTCCCAGTTGCAACTTGAATAATTATGGAAGCTGAAACGTTGGATTTGCAAATTGAGTGAAGAACAGTTTTTCTCATATTGGCTTTAGATTTTTCAGGAGATAAACTGAGTCTTCCATACATCTCTTTCTGCTTCTATTCCAGCAATAGCCAACATCTATGAGCAATTCCACAGCAAAAAATTGAGGCAGCGAGCCATGGAGGAATTATATGATCACATCAAGGCTGATGACCAATTTACCAAGTTCATCAGCATTGGCCCGGTAAGCTGTTTTGAAGCATTGTTTAACTAAGTAGCTCTGAAACTGAGCTTGTTTAGAAATCTTGGCCAAAGGTGTAGCCATGAATTGCTCTGCAGAAAACCAATGGCACCATAGTTTCTCTTGCCTGTACCTGATCCATTTCTTCTCTCCCAGTAGCCCAAGTAACTTTGGAGTGCTGTACAATTGGCTCAGCATCACTGACTCAAACGCTTGTTTTCTAGGTGTGGTTGAGATGCAGGAACCGTTGGCTACCCTCAGCTGAGCTTGCAATTCCTTTAGTCCTTGCCTACTATGAAGTGAAAATGTTCCTCCTCTGAAATCAGATCATTTGGCTCCACCACAGTCTTTGAACCCATCCATAATGCCCTCACAGGTGTGACTTAGCTCAGGGCCTTTCAAACTGATCTGCAGAAATCCCGTGAGAACTTGATGGGATTCCATGAGAGACTGTTGGCAAAAAAGAAGAAGAAGTAACAGTTCACTCAAACACAGCCAGTTTTCTCTCACTAGAGGTTTGTGTTTTGATGAGGGGCCCTGGGATAAGTTTTGAGGCCTCAAAAGGTTCAATACCCCGATTAAGCTGATAAGAATAAACAGGAGCAAATGTGTGCTATCTTGCCCCAGCACTAGCCCCTAAGCAGAGTAGAGGAGTTTTTGCAAAGTATCTGGAATCCTCACCAACTTCCCTTGGAAACATTTTTTTCCTAGTGTACTGTGCTTTGCAATCAGGCTGATTTTACATCTCCTATCAGAAAGGGGTGGAGGGAGAGCAAAAAGACTATTATAAAGTCTCTGCCTAGCCACCAAACCCCAAACATTATCCCTTGCCTAGCCCTGGATCCAATTATCCAGCCGAATGTTGTCAAAGAAGAAAGTTCCCTGTTTTTTAAGTAAAACATAAAAGTAGTAAAATAATGGGATTATTAAATGGATGAAGAATGCTTATGACGGCACATGCTAGTGGTGGTTCTAGAACTGCCTTCAAATTGTGATTTCTGAAACTGCCCTGGACTCATCGAACAGGGGAGGAGGGGCAATTGGCCATGATGGCCTCAGATGTAGTAGGTACTTGTGGATCAGGCTGCACTTGCCTCTGATTCTCAGATGCCTTGGTAGCAAGGACCCGTTGACCTCAACAGTCAATTGTTATGCTCACCTCCCACAGAAACAGCCGCAGCCTGGAAGCTATGATTGTGCCTTAAGGGGAATGTTTTCTTCCTCCTGCAAATGTGGAGGAGCCTGCAAACGATGAACACTTCGCTTCTGAGCATCCCAGCTGCCCAACAATCTCATCTAATCCCACTTTCCTCTCTTTCTAGCTCCAGTATTTTCTTCAGCCACCCCACTCTGCCTTCTAGGCAATGCAATAATTAAGAGGGGTGTTAATTTTGGGGAGGAAGCCTCTCTGTGATAAGTGGTGGGAAACATTGTAGCAATGGCCAGTCTGTGGTGGGGTAAGGGATGGCATTGCCAGTTGCTGCTCAGTGTGTGCTGTTGCTGTGAAAAGCGTTGATATGAAAAGGATACATAGTCCAGCTGTTAAGGGAGACGTGGCGTTCATCTGAATTGAGCATCCATTAAACCAGAAAGGCACGATGCTGTTTGGACATCAGCCTGAATGGGCTCTGTTCTGGCTTGAAGGTGTCAACTGCATACTTCTGGTTTCCTACAGTTGTGGAGTTAAGCAAGGAAATGCATCAGTAGGCATCATGCATTTTTCATCAAATGGGATTATTTATTTAGCATATGGCACACATTGCCAGGGAGTCTACAATGTTCTTACACACGATAGATGTTCTGGCACCAGTAGTTGCTAGTTCTTTGTTGCACTGGTGCACCACAAGAGGGCGAGCTAGCTTTGCATCAGCTGGCCAGCAGCGTTCCTAGGGAAGTAGGCTCATCTGGGCTTTTTTCTCCACCGATCCTCCGCCAATCGCGTCCAGGCAGATCCACCTGCTCCCTGCATAGAGTGCCGCCAGCGTTCCCCCCCACTGAAATGGGGGTACCTATTTATCTACTCGCAGATGGCATGCTTTCGAACTGCTAGGTGGGCAGGAGCTAGGGACGAAATGACGGGAGCTCACTTCCATCACGCGGAGCTGGGCTCAAACTGTTGGAGTGTCGACCATTTCTGGCCGGCAAGCTCCAGCGTCATTAAGCCGCTGCGCCACCGCGTCCCATCAAATGGGAATATTCCATGTTTAGAAATTTCACCCATTTCTAAATAAAATGAACTTCATTTTTAAACACGGTATTTTTAATAAAAGACTAGAATACATTTGTTGCATTCTATTTTCCAAGGTATTTTTCTCTAATATTTCTGCCCTTCAGAGTTAAACTCAATGCTATTTTTGAAAACATCCCTTTGATTTTATGAGAAAGATTGCACTTTTAAATATTTCTCATCTATGTCAACACTTAAAAAGAGGATATTGGTTTTCTCTGGTCCATTCCTTTATGCGGCCCTAGGTAGGAAAGCTGTTCAGTTACTGTATAATTATGGCTGGAGGCTGGTCCCTACATCCAATGACTATTTTCCCCAGGATTTTTTTTTAACATCTGTATTTACAGTAACTTGATGAAGAGCTACATTTGTGAAGAAGCACAGATATTACCCTCTGATGGCTTTAGACTTTAGGAGGAAAATGATGGTTGTTCTTTCTCTGCCTTTGTAGATATCTAAAACAATTAACATGCTAGTGCGCTGGTATGTGGAAGGAGAGAAGTCCCCTGCATTCCAGGGACATGTCTCCAGAATCCCTGACTATCTCTGGTAAGGCTTTGTTGGAACTCAAACTTGTCTAGCAGATTTTGCCAACCTGGAATCTCCCTGATACGTTGGACTATAAATCCTAGAATTGGCAATTGTGCTTGGGTATCCTGGGAGTTGACCTTGCAAAGTGTGAATTCTAGTCTAGGAACCACAACTTCCAGAACACGGCCACACAGCCCGGAAGACCCACAACAGCCATCGAACTCCGGCCGTGAAAGCCTTTGACAATACAATTCTAGTCTAGTCCAACACAGCTGAAAGGTACCATGCTATGAAGGCTGCTGTGTAAGTGTAATATGCCTCTTACTTTTACATATGTCCACTGCCTACTGTCCCTTAGGAGACACCATATTTTACTCCAAAATACATTTAGAAAGTAACTCCTGAATAGAGAAGGATTATCTAAGGTTATATTGTAGGAGAGAGATATCCTCTTGAAGAGCACATTAAGGCTCCAGGTAGAAAGTCTTACAAGGGCCATTATTGTGTATATTTGTGTTGTGGCCCATCCCCCTAGGAAATCACTGCAGAGTTTGAGCAGTAGGCCAGTCAGTCGGTAAGGGTGAGTGATCTAGCCCCAGGCTGCCTTTTGAACTGCAAAACAGAAATCTGCTTTCCCACATCCAACCCTAATTCAGCCATTGCCTATTATCTAAAGGCCTTTCCAGGATCCCAGTGCTTCTGCAACTCATGACATTGGACTCATTGTTTTTGGCAGTGAAACTTACAGGTCTCTTACCATGCCTCTCCCTCAGTGAGGTGCAAGCATTCACTGCTTGCTTATTTTTCCCTTGCAGGCTGGGTCTGGATGGAATGAAGATGCAGGTAATAATTCCTAGCATATTTTTCTTTTGCTGAGGACCAAACCCATCTCACAAGGCAATGACTGCTGCAGTCTCTGCCAAGAGCTCTGTTTAAAATTAACAATAACAATTTATTAAACTTACATGCCACTTGACTCCCAACAACTCTGGGTGGCTCATAACATTAAAAGAAATTACAATAAAACCAATAAAACATAAAAAATGTTTTAGAGGTAAAGATAAAAGATGGGAAGTGTGATGAAGCGTGGGGTCTCCCTCTCCCTCGCCAAAGGCCTGGGTGAAGAGCCAGGTCTTCACAGCTCTTCTAAACAACAGCAGAGGGGGGGCCTTCCGGATCTTGGGGGGAACCCTGTTCCAGAGGGCAGGAGCTACTACAGAGAAGGCGCACCTCCGGGGTCCCAATAGATGGCAATGTTTAATCAAAGGAACCCAGAGGTGCCAACCCTGCAGGATCAAATCGGCCAGGCAGATAATACGGGAGACAGGCAGTCCCTCAAGGTAGCAGGCCCTAGGCCATGTAGGGCTTGATAGGTAACAACCAGCACCTTGAATCGCACCTGGAAACAAACTGGCGGCAAGTGCAGCTTGCAAAGCAGAGGTGTTACATGGGCGTACTGAGGCATGCCCATCACTGCTCACGCTGCTACATTCTGGACCAGTTGAAGCTTCCGGATGGTCGTCAAGGGCAGCCCCATGTAGAGTGCATTGCAGTAGTCAAGCCATGAGATGACTAGGGCATGAGTGACTGTCTAAAAAAAAAAGTTTCCAGAGGGGAAGTTGGGATCAGAAAGTTGGAGAACTGTTTGTTTGTTCTCTCCCTTTCTCTACTGATTGATCTTCCTCTGGCAATTCCCCCACCCCACTCCCCCAGGCCTTTAAATATGACAAAATAAGTGCTCCTGTGAGAGCAGGAAGCTCTTATGAAGAACATTTTTTCTTGCTCCATGTGTGGGAAGGAATATATTTAGAAAGTAATCCCTGAATAGAGAAGGATTATCTAAGGTTATATTGTAGGAGAGAGATATCCTCTTGAAGAGCACTAAGGCTCCAGGTAGAAACCTGTTTGTGCTAGAGGGGGAATTCCTGGAAGTGTGTCCCTTAGCATACTCTTAGAGCAGGGCTTTCCAAAGTGCCGCCGCTGGTGACACGCCAGCGGCAGTGTGGCGGCGGCACGCATGGCAGTGGTGTGGGGAGGCGCGCGCAGCGGCGACACAGGACGTGCGGCAGCGCGCGCACGGCGGCGGCGCGGGGGGTGTGCGGTGGTGTGCACGTGCATGGTGGCGGCGGCAGCGGCTGCTGCTGCCACCGTGCACGCGCGCACCGCCGCTTCCGGGTGGTGTGGCGACATACCACACTGTGTGTGGCGACACACTTTTGTGTCGCGACACACAGTTTGGAAAGCTCTGTCTTAGAGCATAGCTTTCCAAACTGTGTGTCGCGACACTTTAGTGCAGAGCTTTCCAAACTCTGTGTCGCGACACAAAAGTGTGTAGCCACACACAGTCTGGTGTGTCGCCACACAACCTGGAAGCGCTGATCATCATCAGCGCTTCCGGGTTTTCCCGCGGCGACACACCAATGGCGGTGCGCAAAAAGCAAAAGCGGCAGCAGCGCTTCCGGGTTTTTGCGCATTGCCGCAATGGCGGCACTTCCGGGTTTTCCTGCGGCGACACACCAGCGGCGGTTGGTGTGTCGCCGCGGGAAAACTTTGGAAAGCCCTGCTTTAGTGTGTCGCAACAGTTAGGTGTGCTGCAACACAACCCTGAAGCGGTGGCGGGGGTGTGCATGGTGGCAGCTGTGGTGTGCCATCAGCGCTTCAGCGTTTTTTGTTTTTTTTATTAAGTTTTATTAGGTTTTTAAGTATACAAAGCTAAAAGATAAAGTCGAAACGGAAAAAGAAATACAAATTAAAAGAAAAGAAAAAGAAAAGTGCAGTAAAGAAAAAGAAAAAAGGAATAAAGAAAAAGACATACACAGAAATTAGATAACCTCCGATCCGTCTATGGTCATAAGAATAAAATAGTTTGTTTTAACATGCTGGCTATTCATATAACATTCATATATTTTTCCTTGTCTATTATGTACTATTTATCTATAATCTAATCAACGAAAACTCCATATTTAGCTTTACTCCTCCTGCTTTTTGCAAATAGTCCATCAAAGATTTCCACTCATTAAAGAATAATAATTAAAATTTTCTTTTAGTAGGCAAATCAATTTGTCATTTTCTGCCATTTCTAATAGTTTCAACATCCATTCCTGTATTGTTGGTACACTTTAATTGTCCCAAAACTATACATATATAGATAAAAAAAGAATTTTTTTTTTCCATTTGTGCATCCCAAATTCCGGCTAAAAAGAAAAAATTCTAATTTAAGTCTTTTAATTTATACCCAACTATAGTATTATACTATGCATATAGAAATAAAAAGAAAAGGATTTTTCTATTTATACAACCCAGATTCCAAACAAAAAGAAAAAATTCTGATTTAATTCTTTTAAGTTATACCCAACCCTACTATTTTTGATCTCTCGCTATAATATTTCTTCAGATTTTGCTCTTTTATAACTTTTCTCACAAAATATCTTGACAGTTTCTTATTTCTAACGTAACGTGAGTCAACTCTAAAAATTTTATCTATCTCAGAGTCCATGTCTTCTTCTTCTGTCTCTAAATGTTGAACTAAATTATCAACTATATATTTTCTCATATTCTCATCTAATTTTTCCAGAGCTCCTATCAAACTCAAAATACATTCTTCTTCTTTCATTTCTGCTAATACAATAATATCTAAATTATATTCCATAGTAATAGAATCTGATTTAATCTCCAATTTCTTAACCTGGCCTTGTGTCTCTTTAAAATCCCCTGGAAGAATATTTGCAATTTCTTTAACAGTCTGTATTTCATTTCTAAATTCTTTTTCTGAGTCTTCCTTCATCACTTCCATTTTCACTTTTACTTGATCTAAAATATTGTCCATCTTTTTATCTATTTTTATATCAAAAGAAGTAATTAAGTCATCCATCCAGGTAACAGTTAAAATATCCATCTTTTCCTCCAAGGCAGTAGTTAAATCATCTATTTTTGGAATCAGTGCTGTAATCGCATCCAATATTTTTCCCATATCTGATGTTGGTACTTCTGAAGGTGCAGCCATGGACTCCATTTCCTTATATCTATCCCTCTTCACTCTTGCAACCGCAGTAACCAGGTTGTATATAATATTCCTGTAAATAGAAAAGAAAAATAACAAAAGACAAAGGAGAACCACTATAAACAATAAAAAAAGGGGGGGGGAAAGGAGGGATAAAAAATTATTAGGGATTCAAAAGAAAAAAGGAGGGAAGAGAGGAGAAAAAAAATCCAAATACAATAAAAAATTAAAAAATAAAAGTAATACTGCTTCTTCTTAATAGATATTGCATTAAAAAAAAGGGCAAAATGTACTTTGGTAAAATCAACAATTCTCACATAAAAGAAAAATAAAAGATAAAAGTACAACGGGTAAGTCCTTTAGCTGTAGTCAAAATATCCTTGAAAATGTAATAACAATCCAGTTCTCAGGCAAGCTTATAATCACAAGTCCCAAAGAGGAGAGAGAGAAGAAAAAAAAAAGAGAAGGGGGGGGGGAATAGGAAAAAGCCCCAACTCCAAATGTCTTCACTCTCCAAGACAAAAAGCAACAAGAAAGTCCACTAAAATCCCAAATAATAAGAAAATTCCCAAAACTGTTTAAAACAAAAATATTCCAAAAATACCCATTATAATCCAAATAATTTCCAAACGCATTACAGAAAAAAGAAGGAAAAAAAAAAAACCCATTCAAGATGAAAAGCAGAAAAGCAAAGGAATAAG
This sequence comes from Charina bottae, assembly GCA_023362775.1. NCBI lineage: Eukaryota > Metazoa > Chordata > Lepidosauria > Squamata > Charinaidae > Charina > Charina bottae. The sequence goes on from JALMGJ010000020.1 coordinate 36,903, forward strand.
ATAAAAGGCAGACATTAACCCATTTGAATTCAAAATCCAGAGAGGAAAATAGATTAGTCCCACTTCAGTAAATAAGCCATTCGTTAATAGTCAATGTCACTCCATTTAACTTCCAAGTAAAGTCATTGTTCTTTAAGCTCCCGTTTCTCAAGTCGTCTTTAGCAAGAAAGTTACACAATCACCAGCAGCATCGGTCATGTCCATAGAAGGATCTTAGCAGATAATATGTAAAGTTAAAATAAACACAAATATAAAACAGTGACTAAAAGTGCTGAATTTAGGTGCTACTCATCTAAAAAGATTTCGCTGTTTCCTGTAGAGCAATAACGATCGTTAGCGCTTCAGCGTTTTAGCGGAGGCCGCTGCCGCCGCCACCATGCACCCCCCCCGCACCGCCGCCGTGCACGCCCCTGCGCCGCCGCCACTGCACTGCCACCATTGGTGTGTCGCCAACGGCGGCACTTTGGAAAGCACTGTCTTAGAGGGGGACCAGCTGGAATTGATTTTGAGTAGTCTGCTGGCTGAAAAATTATGCATGTTGGAATATTTCAAAAGGCAACTAAAAAGTGTCATTTCAAACTACCTTCTCTTTTAGGGCACCAATGGATCACAGGTTTGGGATACAGCATTTGCTATTCAAGCTTTTTTGGAGGTAACAGCGTTTTTTCATAAGTGTTCCTTGTTAATTTTAATATACTTTGTGGGAAAATTAACTAGCTGCTCTTTCCTGTGTCATGATTTAAACAAGATCCCTGCTTCAAAGCACTTTCAGTTTCAAATTGCAAATGTGAGAGGAAAGTGAAACAAATGAAACTGCATCAGTTTTCCACTCTATCCATTCATGGTGCTAATAGCCTTATTCTGGCTTCTCTTCCTTCCTTATTTTATTTACATTTTTAAAGTAGATATAATTAATAATGTAACTACTTTGGCTATAACTTGCAGTGAGTGTACATAATATTCTAGCCATAAATCCTAAAAAGAAATTAATGGTAATAAAATATTAAAGAAGAAATTACAGAGATTGATCTGAATCTAAAATGATCTTGCTTTTCTTTAAAAAGTCACAGTGAGTCAAGTGCAGTTAAACTCTTTTTTTTTTAAAGGCTGGTGCCCAGGAGAAGCCTGAATTTGCCAGTTGTCTGATACATGCACATCAGTACTTAAGAATCTCACAGGTAAAAATGCCACATTCTAGTTCCTGATAATGCTTGAATTATTCTTTGCCAATAATCTTAGAATGACATGTTTGTTCTTGTAATTGCAGATTTTGTGTTTGGTTGCACGTTTGATTAAAAAGGACTAATTGCATCAGAGAACAAACCAATAATTTCTGGTAGTTCTGGTGACAGCATGGGCAGCATGGTGTAGTTTTACTGTCTGCATTATTTACAAATAATAATAATAATTTAAAAAGAGCTAGAGAATAGCTCTTCCTCAAGCCCATAGCTAGAACTGATGAGCTTTGTTGTGGTTTATTCCTGCAAGATGTGTTTAATTATAATTTTCTATTTCCTCCAGATTCCAGATAATCCACCTAATTATAAAAAGTACTACCGTCAGATGAACAAGGTATGATTATAAAAGGCGACAGAAAGTATTTGAAAGGACTGCCTTTCTGGGGACATTGAAACTAGATCTTAAGTTAGTTGTGAAAGCTGCTCTGTGTCCTAGAAATGAGCAACTAGAATGAATAAACAGGGTGAGCAAAGATTTGTGACTGGTGAGTGGATTTTGTGGCTTGTTTGAAGGAACTTTCTGCATTCCTGCTTGCACTATTGAGTGATCTAACATTGTAAAACCCCACAGACAGTCACCCTGTAAGGTTGTGCACATGGTTGTTCAGTGGAAAAGGCTCTAGCCATTGGGGTGTATCTTTTAGCACTTCCCTTTCTTTTAGACGTGGCAGAATTGTTCTCTTTTGCCCCAGTGGGCAGGATAGGGTGAGAATGTAATAGCATTGGAACTGCTTGCAATGGTAGGTTGTGGACTCTCGTTCACTCAAGGCATTTAAAGTAAAACAACCAGATCTGTGCTGCAAAAATCTGCATCTTCACTAGAGAAGCAGAGTTTCATTGCTCCGGCTGCTGCTGTTGAATGCCAGGTCGGTGAACAACAAAGCCCCCCTTATAAGTGACTTGATCACGGATGAGGGGGCCGACCTGGTATGTATTACCGAGACCTGGCTGGCACCAGAGGGGGGAGTGGCCCTCTCGGAAATGTGCCCAACCGGGTTTCAGGTCTGGCATCAGCCGAGACACCGGGGCAGGGGAGGAGGGGTGGCAGTGGTCATTCGAGAGTCTCTTGTGGCCTTCAGGGACGCTGCTCCACAAGTGGCCGGGTGTGAGACCCTGTTTTTCAAGTTGGGTTCACGAGAACAGTTGGGAGTGTTGCTGCTGTACCAGCCTCCCTGCTGCGTAGCAACCTCTCTGCCTGAGCTGCTTGAGGCTGTCTCGGGGTTGGCAGTGGAGTTCCCCAGACTTATGGTTCTGGGGGACTTTAATCTGCCATCTCTGGGACGGGACTCGGAGACGGCTCGGGAGTTCATGGCTACCATGGCAGCTATGGGGCTGTCTCAGATTATTCGTGACCCGACTCGGGACAGTGGTCTCACCCCGGACTTAGTTTTCTTGTCTGAGCAGTGGCAATGTGATCTGAGGGGAGAGTTACATCTTTCCCCATTGTCATGGTCAGACCACGCCCTGGTGACCCTGAGACTCTCCTCTGCTGCCCCACTCCGCAGGGAGGCGGGACCTATTCGATTGGTCCGCCCCCGGCGACTGATGGACCCAGTCGGGTTTCAGAAGGAGCTGGGGGTTATTCCCAAGGACTTGCTTCACGGTCCAGTGGAGCTCCTGGCCGCGGCCTGGAACAGGGCCGCGGCTGGAGCCCTGGACAAGATCGCGCCTATGCGACCTCTCCGGCCCTACTTGGCCCGCCGCTCTCCGTGGTTTACCGAAGAGTTAAGGGCCTTAAAGAGGGTTAAGAGACGTCTAGAGCGCCGCTGGAGAAAGACGAAGACTGAATCTGACCGAACACAATCTAGAGCCGCAGTTAAGGCCTACCTTGTGGCGGTAAGAGCGGCGAAACGTGAATATTTCTCCGTTCTTATTGCATCTGCAGAATGCCACCCGACGGCCCTTTTTAAAATTACAAGATCACTGTTGGGTCAGGAGCAGGGGGAGACCCACTTACAGGGCCGATCGGAAGAGTTTGCTGAGCATCTGCAGGATAAAATCGCCCAGATTCATTCCAAGTTGGACTCCAAGCATGAGACAGGATCTGTGGAGATGCCAGGGGCTCGTACTTACCATGTTATCTGGGAACAGTTTGATCCTGTTGCGCCTGAGGAAGTGGACAGGATCCTCCGGACTGTGAACGCCACCACATGCCAGCCTGACCCTTGTCCCTCCTGGCTGGTGAAATCGGCCAGTGAGGTGACATGTGGATGGGTCCAGGCGATGATTAATCTGTCCTTGAGTGAGGGGGTGTTCCCGGAGGCCTTTAAGGAGGCGCTGGTGCACCCCCTCCTCAAGAAGCCGTCCCTGGACCCTACCATCCTGGGCAATTTTTGCCCAGTCTCCCACCTTCCCTTTTTGGGAAAGGTGGTTGAGAAGGTGGTGGCATGGCAACTCCAGAGGATTCTGGAGGAAACGGATTATCTAGACCCCTTCCAGTCAGGTTTCAGGCCGGGATATGGGACGGAGACCGCATTGGTCGCGCTTATGGATGATCTTTGGCGAGAGCGGGATGGAGGGAGTGCGTCCATCCTAGCTCTCTTAGATCTCTCAGCGGCTTTCGATACCGTCGACCACGGTATACTTTTGGGACGGCTCAGGGAGTTGGGGGTGGGCGGCGTAGTTTTGCGCTGGTTCACCTCCTTCCTCCGGGGCCGTTCCCAGTCGGTGTTGATAGGGGAGGAGAGGGCTGACCCACGCCCCCTGACTTGTGGGGTGCCGCAGGGGTTGGCTCTCCTGTTCAACATCTACATGAAACTGCTGGGCGAGATCATCCGTCACCATGGGATGAGGTATCACCAATATGCTGATGATACCCAGGTGTACATCTCCATCCCAGGTGAAGTAAGTGATGCGGTCGATGCCTTATCTCAGTGTCTGGAGGCTGTGGGGGCCTGGATGGGGAACAACAGGCTTCAACGGAACCCTGGTAAGACGGAGTGGCTGTGGATTGATGGCCCCCCTAGATCCGGGAAGTTGTCATCTTTGGTTCTGGGTGGGGTGGCACTACCTCGCTTGGATCCAGTGTGGAATCTGGGGGTCCTTCTGGACTCACGACTCCTGCTCGAAGAGCAGGTGGCAGTCACGGCCAGGAGGGCCTTTGCGCAGCTTTGAGTTGTGCGCCAGCTACGCCCTTTCCTGGATCGGGAGGCCCTCCGAACAGTCACTCACGCCCTTGTCATCTCCCGTATAGATTACTGTAATGCGCTCTACATGGGGCTAGCCCTGAAGAGTATCCGGAAGCTTCAGCTGGTTCAGAATGCCGCGGCGCGAACAGTTATGGGTGCCATGAGATCGGCACATGTAACACCTCTGCTACGCGAGCTGCATTGGCTACCAGTTTGCTTCCGGGTCCAATTCAAGGTGTTGGTGATTACCTTTAAAGCCCTATATGGCATAGGGCCAGGGTACCTGAGGGACCGTCTCGTCCCGATAACGTCGGCCCGCCCCACCCGTACATGCAGAGAGGGCATGCTTCGGACCCCCTCAACAAGAGAATTCCATCTAGCGGGGTCCAGGAGACGTGCCTTCTCTGCAATAGCGCCCGCCTTATGGAACATCTTGCCCCCGGAGGTGAGACTCGCCCCCTCACTCCTGGCCTTCCGGAAGGCCCTCAAGACCTGGCTCTGCCACCGGGCCTGGGATGACAGAGGCGGCAGTGCCTCCTGGGGTTGGCTGGCCCCGTAGTAATACGATTGATACTACGGTCCCCAATCCATCTTGGATTCATGTAATTTATTATTGTATGTATTTTAGATGATATTTTTGTATAGTTTTTTAAACTTTCAATTGTTGTAACCCGCCCAGAATCCCTTGCAAGGGAGATGGGCGGGGAATAAATTGAAATAATAAATAAATAAATAAATAAATTGCTGCCATCTTATACTGTACATGCAGGTCAACAAATAAATAAATAGCTAGACTTGCAGCTCAGATCTGCTAAACAGAGACAGATAGAGTTTCTTGCCTGGTAATTCCTACCCCGAGGAAGAATTTGAGGATTTCCAGTAATTTTTCGTGACCTTGTTGCTGATGCCTGAGAGCTTCAGGAATGTGTTTAAATCAGCATTTGTGGTCATGCAAGCAATTTACATGCATAAATACCCCCTTTGGGGGTAAACAGTGCTATGCAAAGTGCAGAAAGGTAGAAAGAAATAGTAAGGCAAAGAAATCAGAGGCATAAGAATAAGAAAAAGAGGAAATATAGTTGAGCCTAGGTTACAGCAACACCATTCACCATATCTCTCTATACTTTTCCATCCCTGTAAGCCATCCTTGATTCCACCATGTTCTGACACTGCTTCATAGATGCCTTTTGTTCTTTACTCTTTTTCCTTTTGACAATTTCTTCAACTCCATCCAGACATGACTTGCTTAGGTGTTCCCTTTCTCTCAACTCATTGACTTGTCCTTCATAATCTCAATGTCCTTCTTTTGTATTGGTCACTCACTTTTGTATTCAATTAATATTCATTCAGAATCCATACACTCTTGACTTCCTCTCTTGTTTTATGACACATATTTCTCAAGGTTACCTTTCCCACTGCATTCAACTTACTTTTGTGTTTCACCTGACATATCCAACTCTAGTGGACAGAAGCCACAGCTATTTTTTTGCTTCTTTTAACAAACATTCATTCCTCCTAATAGTTCACATACTACTCACTACCTTTTTACCAGTGTTTGCATGTCTTTGATTTTCACCATCTTTCATAGTAAACCAGGATGTGTAATAAATTCATTTATTTCTTCTTGATGAATTTTGCTATTTTATTTTGCAAATTGCTTTATTTTGTTTTCCGTGCTCCAAACCAAACTAAACCACCATTGTCTAATAACCACTAGGGTGGATTTCCCCTCAGTACTCGTGACTGTGGTTGGATCGTCACTGACTGTACCGCAGAAGGTTTGAAGTCTGTGATACTGTTACAGGAAAAGTGCCCGTTCATCAAGGAATACATCTCATCCAGACATCTCTTTGATGCTGTAAATGTGGTGAGCCCAGAAAAGTAAATTCCTCCCTGAGAATCCATTCGCCCTTTCACCCAGACACTGCCACCAATAATCTGTTTCTGGCTAGCTAGTGGTCAAAAGCCAGCAGTACTGTAGAGATTTCCAGGCAAGAAATAGGACTAAGTAGGTATACCTGTGCTTGCTCTCTCTCTTTGCTGTATTTGTAGGCTGCCCTGATCAATTAAGACTCTGGGTGGTAAACAACAAAGCAAGATAGAAACAATAACAGCCAAATAAAAGCAACAGTACGATGTATGCCCACACACAATCAGTTTAGGCTGAATTCATAGCTTGAGAGATACAGTACAAGGAAGTAGGGGGCCAAATGGAGTGGTGGCTCCGTCAGCGAAGGTTTTCAAGGCAGATAACTTCCGAAGCTTTTCTGCAGCTTCCTGCATACTCTTCCTTGGCCAAGTCAGATTGTCCTTTCCCCTCTCTCTTTAGTTGCTGAACATGCAAAATGCTGATGGTGGCTTTTCAAGCTATGAAACCATGCGTGGCGGTTGGCTGCTGGAGAAGTTGAATCCTTCAGAGGTATTTGGTAAGAACAAAGACTTGTGTGGCATCTTTACTTTCTCTAGCAGGTCTTCAGCTCCCCTTCGGGGCAACTGGGGTCAGTTTCTACCATTGTTTATTCTGGCCAGGGGGATTGTTGCCTCTGTAGAATAAAGATGGGTTCAATCTGCCCCCCACCTCCCCACTGCAGAGCAGTTTTCTTGGCCTTTTGGTGGCTTCACCATGTGAAACTCATGTCAGAATTGCACTGGAAAGAATTAAAAATATATCCTGCTTCTAGCCTCTAGACCACTATCTGCTGACATACTTGTTGTTCTGTGGTGTTTAGGTGATATCATGGTTGACTACACATATGTGGAGTGCACCTCAGCCGTGATGCAGGCACTGAAGTATTTCCACAAGGGCTTCCCTGAACACAGAACCTTGGAAATCAAGTAAACAAAGGGGGGGGGGGATGGAAGGAAAGACCATCTCAGAGTTTACTTTCAGGATGGACTTTCTTTCTGAGAAAGTCTGCTGGAGGACAAACTGCAGAATCATCTATGAGGGGTGGGGGGAATCAGATCATTATTCCCCAAGGGAGGAGAGAATTTTTATTGCTTCCCATCTGGACTTAGGAGGGAGGAGACAGTGAGTGGATATCACAGCTTGAAAGGGTTTCCCATGGTGTTCTCCTTTTTACTTAGAGAAATACTGCAAAAGGGCTTGAAGTATTGTCAGAGAAAGCAGAGAGCTGATGGATCCTGGGAAGGGTGAGTATCTTCTGAACAAATGCAGCTTGACAGTTTTGGGACTCTCCACTCCAGAGATTTGTTAGGATAAGAAAATGTTTCATCACAGATAGAGAGATCCCCGGTTTGTTTCACATATATCCTCCTTTCTCACTTGTTGGGTTGCACCTAGTTGCACTTAGTCATTGTAGCACACGGATACACACTGTGGACTTGGAAGCCCCCACCTAGTTCAATCCTGCCTCTGGCTGGCATTTCAGGGAAACGTCTGTCTCTTTCAAGCTGCTGGAGAAAATGAACAACAAGCATGGGCAGACTGCCCAGTGTTTCCCCCTCCCTTCCCTGCTGCCCCATGCATTCTGCATTTGCTGACAAATTTCTCCTCCCTTTCAGATGCTGGGGTGTCTGCTTCACTTATGGTACCTGGTTTGGATTGGAAGCATTTGCTTGTATGCATCAGATTTACCGTGGTGGGTGAGTCACCTCCTTTCTCCTTTCATTTCTGCTGGCTAGAAGGAAAGATTGGCAGTGGAAGAGACCTCTCTGCTGTCATGAACAACGTAGGATAAAAACTCTTGCCTTGCCCTTCCAATCACTACAGTATCCTCTTGGCAAGGGTGGCTCTTGTTTTCCATCCTTCTGCCTTTCCTCTTCTAGAGTGGCCTGTCAGGCGGTGTCCCGGGCTTGTGAGTTCCTGGTCTCCAAGCAGATGGAGGATGGTGGTTGGGGAGAGGACTTTGAGTCTTGTGAACAACGCAGATACATCCAGAGTGCCAAGTCGCAGATCCACAACACCTGTTGGGCCCTCTTGGGACTCATGGCTGTTAGGTAAGAGCTTGCCGAACCCAATGCCATTGGCTTCCCATTTCTGATGGCCGGTGGCCTCTGTTCTGAGCATGAGTCAGAATGGTAGCACTTCCTTTGACGTTCTGACTCTGCTTTCAGTGAGCGTATGTCTGTTCTCCCTCCACCAGTCGTCAGCCAGTGTTTCTGTTCGTAGCTTAGCTTCAAAAGGGTTTTCCTCTGCTGCCTTGGCTTTGCTGCGAGTGAGAGCTAGATTCCCTTCTAACCTGTTAGTTTCCCCCCCCCCCCCCGTTCTGCTGGCTCACCTGCTTGTGGCGATGTGTGTGCGAGCGTGGGGGTGAGTGTGTTTGCTGTACCGTCTAGCCTGGTCGCCTGGCAGCCCTGTTCCGAGGGTTCGCCTGGTTGTTGAGGTGGTGTGACCGCTTTCAACTGGGGAGCTCACCGAATTTTGCCGGGATATTCCTCAGGATACGTGGTCAGGATTGATTCACGTCTTTATGTAAGGACTGCTCCCAACGATGTCTTATCAAATTCCCCTTTCTCAAGAAAGCTCCGAAACGCAGGCTTCTTTAAAAGTAAAGAGGTTTATTGAAGTACATAGGTGCAGGAACAAAGACGTGAATGAATTGGCATGGCATGGTATGTTACATTTAAACATTTCTCCCCCCATTGTCCTTTTGAAGTTGATGTGTGAAGTACTTGGCTCCAGCTTCACTAGACAGTCCTTCCTGGGCTGATACGTTCCGTTTCACAGCTCGTTACGTTGGCTTCGGCTGCTTGTCAGTTGCGAGTCTATTTCCGCGTGTCGGTTAACACGTACTTGTATGAATGGCAGAGGTCTGCCGAACTCTGACATTGACGTTCTGACTCTCTGGCAGCTGGGGAGGGACATCAGTTCCATCCAGGCCCACACAGTAGCTTCCAGGATAGGTGCTGTAACTGTTTGTGTAAAACAGTATCCTCAAGGCGTCTCCGGAAACAACATTTTCTTCGTAGTCTCGCATCCATATTCGACCTTCTGCAGTTCCAAATAAAGTGAGCTGAGCTGGGAATAGGCTATATCTAAAGACATACCACACACCACCAGGACCATTCAGCAATGCCCTCGGCCACCTTTCTAGTTGTTTGCTGTGAACTGTGTGACTAATCACAGGCCTCTGATTGAAGCTCTACTAATAGGTTGGACTGGGTGTTTGTGCCTGGGATACTGCAGCCCATGGAAAGAGCTTTTCTGAACATAGACGTTTCCTCTCATACTTTTTCTTTCTCTAAATTTAACTGTAAGTTAAGTTCCCTAAGCCTAACTATAGCAGTTTTCTAGGGGTGAGGAGGAGGAGGACTTCTATCCTGCCTTTATATTGTGCAGCTCAAGGCAGTGTACATAATGCTCTGACCTCTTGTTTTCCCCACAACAACCACCCTGTGAGGTGAGTTGGGCTGAGGGAGAGTGACTGGCCCAGAGTCACCCAGCCGGCTTTCATGCCTAAGGGAGGACTAGGACTCACGGCCTCCTGGTTTCTAGTCCAGCCCCTTAACCACTACACCAGATTGGCTCACAGGACCACTCCTTTTGCTTTGCAGGTACCCAGATGTCAGAGTTCTGGAGAAGGGGATTAAAGTTTTGATTGAGAAACAGCTGCCTAATGGGGACTGGCCTCAGGTAAAATGTCTCTTCAGTTCATCTGTGTTTGCTTACGAGCATCACGCCTCAACTACTTAGCCCTTATAATCCTTCTCCCCAAGTTACATGCCAATTCTTCTTCAAGCATCACAAGAGTTTCTTTGCTGTTGCTCGGTTATATCTACTGATAAGTTTTCACTTATCTTCTGCATACGCACGCCAGCTAGGTGGTATACCCTTTCTCGCTCCTAGGCTACTCATGAGGAACTGCTGTCCCAACAATTATTAATGCTTGAAAGGTTTGGCTCTCAAAGTCCTCTCATGAACCTGCTGACATAATAGTTAAATGTGGAGAACAAAAAAGCATCTGCCCCCACTGCCTTTTACCTTGCAATAATATCATGCGCTCAGTTTTGATTTATTCTGATACCCTTTCTGGTTCAGTCCATTCCTACAGCAGCAAGTCCCTCCTTTTTGAATTCCTACGATCGATCTATCTATCTATCTATCTATCTATCTATCTATCTATCTATCTATCTATCTATCTATCTATCATCACATTTGTATGGCCGCCCATCTCACAGAAAGCGACTCTGGGCAGCGTACAACTATCCAATAAAAACAACACATATATAAACACTCAGTATAAAAATATAAGAATCAATATTAAAAAATAAATAATATAAATATGAAATATACAAACCCTAGGCAAAGAGAGAATAAGAAAGCCACCTCAGCAATGGAGCCATCTAAGCATGTCTCCGGTTCCCTGGGAGCCCCAGGCGTGGTGACATACAGTAACCAGGTCTTGAGGGACTTCCGGAACATCAAAAGGGACGGAGCTAATCTAATTGCAGGGGGAAGAAAGTTCCATAAGGCAGGTGCCACGGCAGAGATGGTCCATCACCTGGGACCCACCAAATGTACGTACCTAGCTGATGGTACCTACAGCATGCCTTCTCTGCCAGATCTAATGGGACGGGCTGATGTAATCGGGGAGAGGCAGTCCCTCAGATACCCTGGTCCCAAGCCATGAAGGGCTTCAAAGGTCAAAAAGAGCACCTTGAATTGGACCCAGAAGCAAATCAGCAACCAATGCAGCTCACGGAGCAGAGGCGTAACATGTTCTAGGAGTGCACATAACTGCCCACGCCGCTGCATTCTGTACCAGCTGAAGCTTCTGGATACTCCTCAAGGGCAGCCCCATGTAGAGTGCATTACAGTGGTCCAATCTGGAGGTGACTAGGGCATGAATGACTGTAAATACATTATCCTTAAAATTATACATTATACATTATCCTTAAAATTAAAACTATACATTATCCTTAAAATGTACAGGTTTTTATTCATTTGATATTCAAAGCAGGTCAACCTTGTCAGAGGCTTCTTCAGTATGTGTGGTCATGTATGTTAGGTGGCAGGTGACTCACATGTTTCTTTTCCTTTTGTGTTCCTGATACTGCAGGATCTTTTTGTGCTACTTAATGCACAGGAAAAATGAGAGGGCAGCTTTACATTGTATTTCTTGTTTTGTCTGCAGGAGAATATTGCGGGAGTATTCAACAAGACTTGTGCTATCAGCTACAACTCCTATCGAAATGTCTTCCCCATCTGGACCCTGGGGCGCTTTTCTTCCCTATATCCTGCCAGCCCCTTTTCAGGCAAACTCTCAACCAAGATATTAAGAAATGGGGAGAAAGAACTGGCTGCAGATATGACCAACCAACATAGCTTAGCATTTGCTGCTTGGTAAAGGTGGGGCTTGTAGCCAACATGGCAGGCTCGAGCTGCCTGCCTGCCTGAGGTTCTTTGGGAGCCCAGAGGCCTCTTTGAGGCCAGTCAAGGGGCTCTGTGTCAAAGAACCCGTGAAGAGAGAAGTCACCGCACTCTCACTGCTGTCCTGTTGGTTCTTGCTGCTTATAACATGCCCCTAAATTCTGCTCCTTTGGGGACAGTGAGCTGCATTGGGATAGAGAGGCTCTAATCTGGCCTGGCAAAGATAAACATGTCTGAGGAAGAAATGAAACATGAGGTCTTGAAGGATTGTGGAACTTTGCTCTTCTGACCGGTTGTAGCTCCCTTCTCTTAAGTGGACTTTTGGCCTTCCTATTTAAGCCAAATACTGTAAGAGGAAAAATATTAGCCACCTTTATTCTGTCCAGTCATTTTTATGCCCTTCTGGACAGAACAGAAATGGGAAGGAAAAGTGCTAAGTTTTGTCTCGGAAAGAGTCAGAGGGAACAACTTGCCATTCCTAAAATTCTTGTTTTCCCCATCCTGCTGACATAATTAGCCCAGTGAGCCTTGCCTGAATCAAGGAGACAGTCCTTCAAGGATCCTCTCATGTCCAGCACAGCAAAAACTTGAAAACTGGCCTTCCAGTTCAAAGGAGTAAGCTGATGTACATTAAGCTGATGTAGTTTTCCTCAGTTTGGCGCTGTCTGGTCATATTAGAATTTGGCTGCCATAATGCCCAGGCAGCAAAGGCCAGCGGGCTGGGAATTATGAGAATCGAAGCCCAATTTGTGTGGAAGGCACCAACCATGTTGGGGAAAGATGCACTGAAATATCTGTCTCCACACACACACACCTTACACGGAGGAGGAGGAGGTTTTTTTTCTCTTTTGCTTTCTCAAGCATCTTCAGAATGTTTTCTTAAGCTAACATGCAGCATTTTGAAGTGGGAATTTTCATTTTGTTCAATTATTAAATTGTACAAATAGAGAAAAAAATACTACAGGTTTCTAGATTTTAGGATTCCTTTAATCCAGGAAGCTCCTAATATCCCCTGCTCAAAATAGCATCCTCTACTAAGATTTTTTACTTTCTCCCTTTTGATACTTCTTAAGACTTTGTCTCCCTACTTCCTTTTCCCACTTTCCTTTACCTGCTGATCTATATTTTATTAATGACCACCATTTGTCTCCCCCTTGAAGGATTGGTTTTATTTAGATCCTTATTAAATAGTTTTAAATTCCTCTGGATCTCTGTTTTTTTAAATGCTTTTTAATGTCTTCTGTATGTATGATCCAAGTTTTCTGACATATCCTTTTCATCCATCATAGTTTTGCTTTAATAAACAAATAACTGCTTTAAAACTGTTTGTAGTCTTTGTTATCCTTAGTTTTTGTTTTCAAGCTTTCCTCAGTTCTTTGGGCTTACTACAGTATCAAAAATATCATATATATATATATATATATATATATATATATATATATATATATATACACACATATATACATACATACATACATACATACACATACACACACACACACACACACACATACATACACACACACATACAGTATATATTACATATATATATATATTTATATTTATATATAACATATATATTATATATATATATATATATATATATATATATATATATATACACACATACATACATACATACACACATACACACACTGCTCAAAAAAATAAAGGGAACACTGAAACAACACAATGTAAGTCCAAGTCAATCACACTTCTGTGAAATCAAACTGTCCACTTAGGTAGCAGCACTGATTGACAACCAATTTCACATGCTGTTGTGCACATGGAATAGACAATAGGCGGAAAGCATAGGCAGTTAGCAAGACATCCCCAATAAAGGAGTGGATCTGCAGGTGGTGACCACAGACCACTTCTCAGTTCCTATGCTTTCTGGCTGATGGTTTGGTCACTTTTGAATGCTGGCGGTGCTTCCACTCTAGTGGTAGCATGAGACGGAGTCTACAACCCACACAAGTGGCTCAGGTAGTGCAGCTCATCCAGGATGGCACATCAATGCGAGCTGTGGCAAGAAGGTTTGCTGTGTCTGTCAGCGTAGTGTCCAGAGCATGGAGGCACTACCAGGAGACAGGTCAGTACATCAGGAGATGTGGAGGAGGCCGTAGGAGGGCAACAACCCAGCAGCAGGACCGCTACCTCTGCCTTTGTGCAAGGAGGGACAGGAGGAGCACTGCCAGAGCCCTGCAAAATGACCTCCAGTGGGCCACAAATGTGCGTGTGGCTGCTCAAACGGTCAGAAACAGACTCCATGAGGGTGGTATGAGGGCCCGACGTCCACAGGTGGGGGTTGTGCTTACAGCCCAACACCGTGCAGGACGTTTGGCATTTGCTAGAGAACACAAGATTGGCAACTTCGCCACTGGCGCCCTGTGCTCTTCACAGATGAAAGCAGGTTCACACTGAGCACATGTGACAGACGTGACAGGGTCTGGAGAAGCCGTGGAGAACGTTCTGCTGCCTGCAACATCCTCCAGCATGACCGGTTTGGCAGTGGGTCAGTAATGGTGTGGGGTGGCATTTCTTTAGGGGGCCGCACAGCCCTCCATGTGCTCGCCAGAGGTAGCCTGACTGCCATTAGGTACCGAGATGAGATCCTCAGACCCCTTGTGAGACCATATGCTGGTGCGGTTGGCCCTGGGTTCCTCCTAATGCAAGACAATGCTAGACCTCATGTGGCTGGAGTGTGCCAGCAGTTCCTGCAAGACGAAGGCATTGATGCTATGGACTGGCCCGCCCGTTCCCCAGACCTGAATCCAATTGAGCACATCTGGGACATCATGTCTCGCTCAATCCACCAACGCCACGTTGCACCACAGACTGTCCAGGAGTTGGGGGATGCTTTAGTCCAGGTGTGGGACGAGATCCCTCAGGAGACCATCCTCCGCCTCATCAGGAGCATGCCCAGGCGTTGTAGGGAGGTCATACAGGCACGTGGAGGCCACACACACTACTGAGCCTCATTTTGACTTGTTTTAAGGACATTACATCAACATTGGATCAGCCTGTAGTGTTCTTTTCTTTTCTTTTTTTTTTAGAATTTTAAAGTTTTATTATTTAAAATATTTACACATCACACCAATAGCAACATTTACAAAGATTTACAACATATACACAACATAATTACACAAAACACAAAACAAAGACAACATACAAAGTTACATATAAAACAGAATGACTTCCTGTTTCTTTTACGAAAAAACTTTTATAATATATATTTAACAAAACTATTTCCTTTGTATCTTTCCTTCCTTTTTGATATTTTGTCTTTATATTAGTATTTTATCTCATTTATTGATTTCATTTTCATCCTTCTCTTTTATCTTTGATCTTTTCTATCTTACAAAATTTGTTTTATATTATACTCCTTTTGTATGAAATTTAAAAAGGGGTTCCATGTTGATTCATAATTTCCGATTTCTTTACCTTTTACCAAGTTCGTTAATCTGTCCATTTGTGCTAATTCCATTGTTTTAAAAATCCATTCTTCTATTGATGGAGTCTGTTCTTCTTTCCAATGTTTCGCTAGGGTTATCCTTGCTGCAGCGATCAGATGTAACAGTAAATTTTTACAGTCTTTAGTCCACTTTATATCCATAAGTCCCAATAAGTAAAATTCTGGTTTCTTTTCCATATTAATTCCAATGATTTTACAAATACAATTGTGGATTTTTTCCCAAATTTTTTTTGTTTTTTTACAAGACCACCATAAATGATAATAAGATCCCACTTTTATTTTACACTTCCAGCATATATTTGATCCTAAACATTTCATTTTATGTAATTTCTCAGGAGTCATATACCATCTGAAAATCATCTTGTAATTGTTTTCTTTTAAGTTATTACTTAAAGTAAATTTAGTGTTTTTAGTCCAAATGGTTTTCCAATTTTCATAACTAATCTCTTTGCCCAAATTCTCTTCCCATTTTATCATATAATTTTTAGTTATTATATCATTAGTTTTTAATTCTAATAGTTTTTTATATAATTTTGAAATCAAATGGTCATTCTCTTTCCATAATATATTATCCCAATTTTCTGATGATTTCAGAAATTTGAACGTTTTTTGATCTAATTTGAATTGTTCTTTTAATTGGAAATATATGAACCATTGACATTTGTAACCCTCTTTTTCTAATTCTTCTCTTGTTTTAAATTCATAATTATTTCCACTAAATTTAAGCAAATCTTTGTACCTTAACCATTTTTTATCATTTGAACTTTCTTTTCTGGCATATGCCTCCTGAGATGATGTCCACAGTGGAAGTGAAGGTAATAAAGAATTTTTGTATCTGCTCCATATTCTTAATAATGATTTCCTAATTATATGATTATTGAATGCTTTGTTAACTTTATTTTTATTGTACCATATATACCCGTGCCAACCGAATCTATTGTCATGTCCTTCTAAATTTAGTATATTTGTATTTTCCAATGTTATCCATTCTTTCAGCCAGACCATACCACAAGTTTCATAATATAATTTTAAATTTGGTAATCCCAATCCTCCTCTTTCTTTAATATCTTGTAAATATTTTAATTTTATTCTGGGTTTTTTCCCTTGCCATATGAATTTTGTTATATCTCTTTGCCATTTTATAAAGGTCTGGTCTGTTATTGTTATAGGGATCGTCTGGAACAGATACAAAATTCTAGGTAATACATTCATCTTTATTGTCGCTATTCTACCCAACAGCGACAATTGTAGAGGTTCCCATTTTTCTAGATCATTCTTGATTTCTTTCCATATTTTAACATAATTATTTTTAAATAGGTCTATATTTTTAGCAGTTATCTGTATTCCTAGATATTTAATTTGTTTAACATTTTGGAATCCTGATTTTTGTTCCAATTTTTCTCGCTCTTCTTTTGTCATATTCAAATTTATCATTTTAGTTTTTTGGTTGTTTATTTTAAAGCCTGCTACCTGTCCAAATTCTTGCAACTTTTTGTTTAAGTTTTCTATTGAATCTAGTGGGTTTTGCAAAATTATCACTAAGTCATCTGCAAAGGCTTTTAATTTGTAAGTTTCTTTTTTAATTTTGACGCCTTCAATATTATCGTCTTTTCTAATTTTTTGCAATAAGCCCTCCAGTACTAATATAAATATTAACGGAGACAATGGACAACCTTGACGTGTACCTTTTTCTATGTTAATTTCTTGCGTTTCTTCTTCATTCACTATAATTTTGGCTTTCTGTAATTTGTGAATTGCCTGAATTGCTTTTATAAATTTATCCCCAAAATTTCTATGTTCTAATGTTTTAATTATGAAATCCCAATTTACGTTGTCAAATGCTTTTTCTGCATCTAGAAATAGTAACATTATAGATTTTTCATTATGTACATTTGCATATTCTATCAAATTTATTATTGTACGTAAATTTTCATTAATTTGTCTATTTGGTAAAAATCCATTCTGATCACGGTTTATCAAATTTTGTAAAAAAATTTTTAATCTTTCAGCCAAAATGCTAGTGAATAATTTATAATCGTTATTTAATAAGGAAATTGGTCTGTAATTTTGACATTTTGTTAAGTCTTGGTTTTCTTTGGGAATTAAAGTAATTTTAGCTTCTGTCCATGATTGTGGTATCTCATTACCCTCGAGAATTGAATTAAATAATTTTTTAAGTGGTTCTGTTAATTCTTCTTTAAAATATTTATAATATCCCGCAGATAGCCCATCGGGTCCTGGGGTTTTACCTATTTTCAGTCTTGTAATTGCTTCTATTATTTCTTGTGATGTGATCAAATTATTTGTAATATCTTTTTGTTCATTTGTTAATTTTTCTAAGTCACATTCCTGAACATATTGTTCAATTTTGTCCAATGGTGTTTTTTGTTTTTTGTATAATTTTGTATAGTAAGTATGGAAGGCATTTTTAATTTTTTCATTTTGAATTAAATCCATATCATTTTCTTTAATTTTTAAAATTATTCGTTTTTCTCTTTCTTTTCTTAATTTATATGCCAACCATCTACCTGGTTTGTTTGCATGTTCAAAGTTTCTCTGTCTAGTATATTTTAATTTTCTATCAATCTCTTCTGTCATTAAAATTTTTACTTGTAATTGTAATAATTTAATCTGGTTTAAAATTTCTTCTTTTTTATTATTGTTTTGTATTTCTTTTTCTTTTTCTTTAATTTGGTCCAAAATTGTTTGTAATTGTTACTATTTTTCTTTTGGAAGTTGTTCATCGATATAAAGTGTCCTCTCATGAAGGCCTTGCTTGCATCCCAGACTGTTTCTAATTTAACTTCTGTATCCAAATTCCAAATGAAAAATTCTTGTACTTTCTTTTTTAGATCATCTAAATTTTTCTTATTTTTCAAGATATTCTCATTTAGTCTCCATCTATAATTTTTTGAATTTATCTTCAGAATTATTTGTACAGGGTTATGGTCTGATAAAGTCTTCGGTAGAATTGTACACTCTTGAATTTTATTTTCCAAATTTTTTGATGTCCATATCATGTCAATTCTTGAAAGTGATTTATATCTATTTGAATAAAAGGTAAATTTCCATTTTGGCTTCTCCAGGCATCAATTAGAGATAAATTTTTTGTCATATCAAAAAATTCCCTAGGCAATTTGCCTTGGTAATCTTTAATTTGACAATGTGATTCCTATCTAATTTTGGCATGACTACTCCATTTAAATCCCCCATTACTAGCCAATTATTTTGTGTATATTCTGTAAAATTATTTAATAATTCTTTGTAAAAAATTTTTTTGATTTTTATTAGGGGCGTATATTCCAATTATTAATATTTTAGAATTTTGAATTTCAATTTCGATGATAATATACCTTCCATTTTCATCTTTTTGTATTAATTTGGGCTTTAAATAGGGTTTTACATATATTACTATTCCATTTTTTTTTTCATTTGCTGTAATAAATTCTATTCCTAATTTTTTATTGATTAAGTATTTTGTATCTATTTTTTTGATATGCGTTTCCTGGAGGCATGTAATATCAAGTTTTAATTTACTTAGTAGTTGGAACAATCGTTTTCTTTTAACAGGACAATTGGCCCCATTAATATTCGAAGTAATGGCCTTTAATTCACTCATTTACTAGAAGCGAAACAAATTCTTTAGAGTTTGATGCTCCTTTTTCTTTTTGAAACTGGAGTGTCTCTTTGTCCCTTATTCTCTGATCCCCTGGATTAACTATCTCTTTTTCAAATCTTTTCAGAAAATCCTTTGCTTTTGGTATTGAGTTTACTTTGAATCTTTGGCTTTTAAATGTCAAACTTAAACCCTCTGGTATTTCCCACCTAAAATTTATATTGTTTTTTCCCAAAAGATCTGTTAGAAATCTATATTCTTTTCTTTTCCTTAATATTTTTGCTGGTATTTCTTTGTAAATAGTAATGTCCTTTCCTTCAATTTCTATCTTTTTGTTGTATGATGTTTGTATTATTATATTCCTTGTCTTTTTTTTTGAGAATTCAATCACTATATCCCTTGGTTTTTTATACAATGTTGCATATTTTGAGTTTACTCTAAACATTCTTTCAATTTCCTCCTCTATTCTTTCTTCCTCCCAATCAATTAAATTTGCTAACATCTGAACAATTACTTCTCTCGTATTCTCTTCTTTCTCTTCTGACACACCCCTCAACCTTATGCAGTATTCTTTCTCTTTTAGTTCTAGTATTGTTATGCGCTCTTCTTTTTTGTCAAGGTTTTCTTCACATTTCTCAATCTGTTTCTTAACTCCAAGTATATCATCTTTTAATCTCTTTTCTATCTTTCCTAGTTTTTGTTCTAATCTGGTTTCTAAATCTTCTAATTTTTCTTCTAGCACCTTTGTCACTGTTTGTGAAATTGTCTTAGTAGTCTTGACTGTAAAATCTTCAAACAAAGATTTTAACCATTCTCCTTCCCCTGTATCAGATCCCCTTCTAACCTTGCTTCTAGTACTAACACTCATTTTATCTAATATCTTAATTATCTAATACTTATATACTTATGCACTTATATACTTATATACTTATACTCTATACTTATATACTTATATACTTATATTCTATAGGAAGGTTTGTACAGAAGAACAAAGTTATTTCTATAAGAACAAAATGGCTTTGTTTGTTTGTTTAAATTAATTAATTAATTCAGTCTTTGTAAAAGTTTTTAGTAGGGAAATTATTTCTCTTCTCACCCAAATGTCTTTCGCTTAGTTTCTTCGTTTAGAAACAATTGCTTTTGATTTATTTGTTTTTCAAATTGTCTTGGTGAAGCAATCTGCGGCGCTTGTCTCTTTCAAAGACTTTCCCTCCGCGGAATCTACTTTCGCTTTTCAGCTTCCTGGCTTGATTTTCTCCGCGAGTCAAAGAAGACACTTAAACCGGACAAACAAATGACTTGCCCGCCTTCCGAAGCCGCCGAAAGTTTTTTTCTTTCAAAAGAGCCACATTCTCCGCTCTTTCTACCGCCACTTTTTGGTTTTTAAATTCGCAAAGCTGGCTCAGTTCCACAGGGTCACTAAATTTTCTTACGGAGCTTCTTCTGCTTTGCCCCAGCCGCCGTCCATCTTCACCGGAAGTCAATCTGAGCCTGATTATTCTTTTCCACTTTAATTTTTGAGTGTAACTCCACATCCAGACCTCCAGGGGTTGCTTACATTTGATTTCCATTGCTTTTTGTGTGATTTTGTTGTCAGCACATTCAACTATGTAATGAACAAAGTAATTAATATGAATATTTCATTCATTCAGATCTAGGATGTCTTATTTCAGTGTTCCCTTTATTTTTTTGAGCAGCTTGTATGTATGTATGTATGTATGTATGTATGTACCGTATTTTCTGGCGTATAAGACGACTGAGCGTATAAGACGACCCCCAACTTTTCCATTTAAAATACAGAGTTTGGGATATACGCCGGAAAAAAATAATTTAAAAATAATGGAGACAGGCCATATAAAGCCAGCTTATACTCTATCGCCTGTTCCAGGGAGAGAGAAAATTATCAATCAGATGTGGAATATGTGTAGATGTACAATCGTTAATTTTTAATGTAATGGCGGATTTATAGTATTTCTTTATTATTTATTGGGTTATTGGTGTTGCTCTCTGGGTACCATCTAGAATCTTTTTAAGACTGAGGAAGGTTTAAACCTCCCAAAATTTAACATATTTTTTACAAAAAAACCAAACCAAACCAAACCTGAGGAAATCCATAAAAATGCTCTCCCAATCCAAGAATCATAGAATGCATGAGTTGGAAGGAAATTGGACTAGGATGGGGTTTTGCTGCGAGGATTGGTGACAGGTAACCATTCAGCTCCCATTTGATAATCTCCAGCAAGGAGGAATCCACCATTGTTCTAAATATTTGGTTCCATTAAAAGGTAAAGGTTCCCCCCGCACATTTGTGCAGTTGTGTCCGACTCTAGGGGCCGGTGCTCATCTCCGTTTGTTAGCCGAAGAGCCAGCGTTGTCCGATAGCTATTTCCATCAGGGAATTCTGTCTAATATTCAGCTTGAATCTCCTTTCCTTTCATTTTAATTCAATAGTCCTTATCCTACTAACAGCTTCAAGGGAGAACTGATCTATCCTCTCTTCACACACACACACACAGACACACACACCCTTAACCTGGAAACCACAGCCTCATACAATCCTGGCCAAGTGCAGCCGCTCGCCGGAACGCAGCCCCCAGGGAAGAGCAGGAGGACGAGTTTGGAGCCCGTCGTGGAGCCACTGCGTTTTGCCCCCTCCCTTCCCAAGGCTGCTCCGAGGGAACGGAGCTTGCTCCCCCCTCCCCGCGTTTCTCCCGCGCTCGTCCTCCTGCTCTTCCCTGGGGGCTGCGTTCCGGCGAGCGGCTGCACTTGGCCAGGAGAGGTCTTATACGGCGAGTACTATTTTCCGGCGTATAAGACGACCCCCGGCGTATAAGACGACCCCCGACTTTTGAGAAGATTTTCCTGGGTTAAAAAGTCGTCTTATAGGCCGGAAAATACGGTATGTATATATGTATGTATGTACGTACGTGTATATATATATATATATATATATATATATATATATATAATATTATATTATATTTATTTATTTATTTATCATACTTATATCACCGCCCATCTCCCCCCACAGAGGGGACTCTGGGCGGTTTACACAAAGTTGACAATTAAAACATATAAAAGCATATAAATTACCATACATAAATGTATATCTATATAAATTAATTAAATATATAAAACCCAAGAGGCTCTGATGTTAAGTTTAAAAGAACTCTACGGAGCAAGCCATCCCCAAGAGGAGCTATTACTCCTCCCATCCCAAGCGAGGTGGCAGAGCCAGGTCTTCAATTGTTTTTGGAAGGTCATCAGTGTGGGGGCTTGCCTCATCTCCAGGGGCAGAATATTCCAGAGGGCGGGTGCCACTGCAGAGAATGCCCGCTTCCTGGACCCCGTCAGATGGAATTCTCTTGTAGACGGGGTCCATAGCAAGCCCTCTCTGCATAACCGAGTGGGGCGGGTCGATGCTCTGGGGACGAGGCGGTCCCTTAGGTAACCTGGTCCCATGCCATGTAGGGCTTTAAAGGTGACAACCAACACCTTGAATTGGACCCGGAAGCAAACTGGTAACCAATGCAGCTTGCGAAGTAGAGGTGTCACATGTGCCGATCTTGGGGCACTCATAACCACGCCGAGCCGCATTCTGGACCAGTTGAAGCTTCCGGATACTCTTCAGGGGTAGCCCCATGTAGAGTGCATTACAATAGTCTATATGGGAGATGACCAGGGCATGAGTGACTGTCCGGAGGGCGCCTCGGTCCAGGAAAGGGCGTAGCTGGCGTACAACACGAAGTTGTACAAATGCCCTTCTGGCCACGACTGCCACCTGCTCTTCAAGCAGGAGTTGTGAGTCCAGAAGGACACCCAGGTTCCGCACTGTGTCTGAACGGGGTAGTGCCACCCCGCCCAGATCTAAAGATGACAACTCTCTGGATCTCGAGGCACCATCAATCCACAGCCACTCCGTCTTACCAGGGTTCAGCTGAAGCCTGTTGTTCCCCATCCAGGCCCCCACAGCCTTCAGACACTGAGAAAGGGCAGTCACTGCATCACTTAACTCGCCCGGGATGGAGATATATAGTTGAGTATCATCAGCATATTGATACCTCATCCCATGTTGGCGGATGATCTCACCCAGCGGTTTCATGTAGATATTAAATAGGAGAGGGGAGAGAACCGAACCCTGCGGCACCCCACAAAGTAGGGGCCGAGGGTCGGATATCTCATCTCCTATTACCACCGATTGGGATCGGCCCTGGAGGAAGGAGGTGAACCAGCGCAAAACCACGCCACCCACCCCCAACCCTCTAAGCCATCCCAAAATGATACCATGGTCGATGGTATCGAAAGCCGCTGAGAGGTCAAGAAGAGCCAGGATGGATGCACTGCCTCCATCCCGCGCTCGCCAGAGATCATCAGTAAGTGTGACCAATGCAGTTTCTACCCCATATCCTGGCCTGAACCCTGACTGAAAGGGGTCTATATAATCCGTATCATCCAGAATCCTCTGGAGCTGTAATGCCACCACTTTCTCAACCACCTTCCCCAGAAAGGGGAGGTGGGAGACGGGACGAAAATTGTGCAACACTATAGGGTCCAGTGATGGCTTCTTGAGGAGGGGTTGCACCAGCGCTTCCTTAAAAGCTGCCAGGAACACTCCCTCTCCCAAGGATGCAGTGACCATCGCATGGACCCAACCACATGTCACCTCCCTGGCTGCTTTCACCAGCCAGGAGGGGCATGGGTCAAGATGACAAGTAGTGGCCCTTACAGTCCGGAGAATCCTGTCCACTTCCTCAGGCCCAACAGGATCAAACCGTTCCCAGATAATCGGGCAAAGACGTTCCCTTGGCATCTCCCCAGACCATGTATCACGCTTGGAGTCCAACTTAGAACGGATCCGAGCGATTTTATCCGTCAGATGCTCTGAAAATTCCTCTGCACAGCCCTGAAGGTGGGTCACCGGCCCCACCTTACCTAGGAGAGATTGAGTAATCCTAAACAGGGCCGTCGGGCGGCATTCTGCGGATGCAATAAGAGCGGAGAAATATTGACGTTTCGCCACTCTTACCGCCACAAGGTAGGCCTTAACCACGGCTCTAGCTTGTGTTCGGTCGGGTTCGGTCTTTGTCTTCCTCCAGGGGCGCTCTAGACGTCTCTTAACCCTTTTCAGCACCCTCAACTCCTCCGTAAACCATGGGGAGTATCGGGTTGGATGGGACAAGAGAGGCCGCATAGGCGCGATCCTGTCCAAGGCCCCGGCCACTTTCTTATTCCAAGCTGTGGCCAGGACCTCCGCTGGACCGTGCAGAAGATCCTCGGATATAACCCCCAGCTCCCTCTGAAACCCTATCGGGTCCATTAGTCGCCGGGGGCGGACCAATCGAATAGGTCCAGCCTCCCTGTGGAGTGGGGCAGCATATGAGAATCTAAGGGTCACCAGGGCATGATCTGACCATGACAACGGGGAAAGATGCAACTCTCCCCCCAGATCACCTTGCCACTGCTCCGACAGGAAAACCAAGTCCGGAGTGAGACCACTGTCTCGAGTTGGGTCCTGGATAATCTGGACCAGGCCCATGGCTGCCATGGTAGCCATGAACTCCCGAGCTGTCTCCGAGGCACGTCCCAGGGATGGCAGGTTGAAATCCCCCAGAACCATAAGTCTGGGGAATTCCACCGCCAACCCTGAAACAGCCTCCAGCAGCTCGGGCAGGGAGGTTGCTACGCAGCAGGGAGGCTGGTACAGCAAAAACACTCCCAACTGCTCTCGGGAACCCAACTTGAAGAACAGAGTCTCACATCTGGCCACCTGTGGAGCCGTGCCCCTGAAGGCCACTATAGACTCTCGGATGACAACTGCCACCCCGCCTCCCCTACCCCGATGTCTCGGCTGGTGCCATACCTGAAACCCGGCTGGGCAGATCTCCGAGAGGGCAACCCCTCCTCCAGGGCCCAGCCAGGTCTCGGTAATACATGCCAGGTCGTCCCCCTCCTCCGCGATCAAATCACATATGAGGGGGCCCTTGTTATTAACCGACCTGGCATTAAGCATCAACAGCCGTAAATCAGTGCACTCGAGGATCCGCTGACCAGGGCCTAGGTTTGAACCCGGAGGGCCGGAACACACCACTGGTAATAAACACTGGGGGCGTCTTCCCCAACGATGGCCTGCCCTCCGGTTCCCGCCATAACATCCCCGACCCATCACCACTTCAATAGGACCATCCGCCCCAGAGCCCCTAGAGTTACGAGGCCCAGTTGCCTCCACCACCGGACCTCCGAAAACCCTAGATTGAAACAGGGGGCCCCTCTCCCATGCACACATCTTCCTAACTCAGTCAACCTCAGGGGGCAGTACGGTCACCAGCGTACCAGCATATGCTTTCGGCGCCAGTAGAACCTAACCACCCCCTAACCACTCACTCCACACTCACTACGTGCCCCTTCAGCTTCTCTCACTGGTCGAAGGGGCACCATACACTCCTGCCCACAACCTGTCTCTCACTCAGGGGCGGGCACTCTAATATACAATCATACAACTCTGGCCTCCCCCAGGGTCACTCACACCCAAGAGGGATACCGCTCTCATACCAGGGGGAACCCAGGTCTCTGCCACCTCTAACAAATGGGGGAGAATGGGAGACGTCCTCCAATCCTAAGCTCCTTCTTCATTATCCTATTAAGGTATGTTAAATCTAGGATTTTTAAAGATGGTAAGAGTCTTGGGGGTTCCCTCAACACCCACCAAGAACTACAGGGGGTCCGCTGGAGTCTGCCAAGATCTTACAAGGTCCACAGCATAGTCAAAAGAAAAAATGTGGAATCCACTGCTGTTAATCAGGCCCTCTGCACTCCACCCTCGTCTCCAAAGCTTGACACCACGATGTTACGTCACCACTCTTCCGGGGGGTCCGCCAACTCTGAAGTAACAGTAGATTCACCGGGGAGCCACCACAATTTGCAGGGGTCCACCCGGGTCCACAGCAAAAGCCCCCAGAGAGCATAAAGTTTACTGCTGCCTGCTGCTGCCGTCTGCTACACGGAGTTGCTGCCTCTGGGCTAACACCCTCCTGCTGTCTGTTGCTGCCATCCGCTACACAGAGTTACTGCTGTTGCCCAATTCTCCCGTTCCTCCAGAGGGGCCAGCCAGTTCCCGGTGACAATAGATAGTATAATAGATAATAGAAGGGGTCCGTTCGGGGGATCACCATCAAGTGCAGGGGGTCTGTTTGTCTGAGTCCGCAGGAGAACACGCCAGGCTCAGCAGCCGCTGCTGCGCTCCGCTACTCAGCTCCGCTACTCAGCTCCGCTGCTCAGCTGTTCGACTCCGCTCAGCTGTTCGGCTCCACTCCGCTCGCTCCACCGTTCCTTCTGGAGGGTCCAACCGTCCCCTACTCGACCACAATCTTAAAAAAGTCGAGGAACCTGAAACTTCTCTCCCCAAACCCCAACCAGTATAGTGGGGTTTGTATATATCATATATACACTGCTCAAAAAAATAAAGGGAACACTGAAACAACACAATGTAAGTCCAAGTCAATCACACTTCTGTGAAATCAAACTGTCCACTTAGGTAGCAACACTGATTGACAATCAATTTCACATGCTGTTGTGCACATGGAATAGACAATAGGCGGAAAGCATAGGCAGTTAGCAAGACATCCCCAATAAAGGAGTGGATCTGCAGGTGGTGACCACAGACCACTTCTCAGTTCCTATGCTTTCTGGCTGATGGTTTGGTCACTTTTGAATGCTGGCGGTGCTTCCACTCTAGTGGTAGCATGAGACGGAGTCTACAACCCACACAAGTGGCTCAGGTAGTGCAGCTCATCCAGGATGGCACATCAATGCGAGCTGTGGCAAGAAGGTTTGCTGTGTCTGTCAGCGTAGTGTCCAGAGCATGGAGGCGCTACCAGGAGACAGGTCAGTACATCAGGAGACGTGGAGGAGGCCGTAGGAGGGCAACAACCCAGCAGCAGGACCGCTACCTCCACCTTTGTGCAAGGAGGGACAGGAGGAGCACTGCCAGAGCCCTGCAAAATAACCTCCAGTGGGCCACAAATGTGTGTGTGGCTGCTCAAACGGTCAGAAACAGACTTCATGAGGGTGGTATGAGGGCCCGACGTCCACAGGTGGGGGTTGTGCTTACAGCCCAACACCGTGCAGGACGTTTGGCATTTGCTAGAGAACACAAGATTGGCAACTTCGCCACTGGCGCCCTGTGCTCTTCACAGATGAAAGCAGGTTCACACTGAGCACATGTGACAGACATGACAGGGTCTGGAGACGCCATGGAGAACGTTCTGCTGCCTGCAACATCCTCCAGCATGACCGGTTTGGCAGTGGGTCAGTAATGGTGTGGGGTGGCACCCCCAGGAGGTACTATTACCTCCCTTGTCCCAGGCAAGGCGGCAGAGCCAGGTCTTCCGGAAGGCTGGGAGCGAGGGAACCAGCCTCACCTCTGGGGACAAGATGTTCCACAGGGCGGGCACTATCGCAGGGAAGGCACGCCTTCTGGACCCCGCTAGATGGAATTCTCTTGTTGAAGGGGTCCGAAGCATGCCCTCTCTGCATGAGCGGGTGGGGCGGGTCGATGTTATCGGGATGAGACGGTCCCTCAGGTACCCTGGCCCCATGCCATGTAGGGCTTTAAAGGTGATAACCAACACCTTGAATTGGACCCGGAAGCAAACTGGTACCCAATGCAGCTCGTGCAGCAGAGGTGTCACATGTGCTGATCTTATCATACCCATAACTGCCCGCGCTGCCGCATTCTGGACCAGCTGAAGCTTCCGGATACTCTTCAAGGGTAGCCCCATTTAGAGCGCGTTGCAATCATCTATATAGGAGATGACAAGGGCATGAGTGACTGTTTGGAGGGCATCCTGATCCAGGAAAGGGCGTAGCTGGCGCACAACTCGAAGCTGCGCAAAGGCCCTCCTGGCCACAACTGCCACCTGCTCTTCTGACCCCTCCCCTACCAACTCAGTTCCCATAACTCTAAACTCTTAGTCCTTTGATGCTCCCAGCTGAACGGCCTTGGAGTCTGGTTGCGGTCTCTCTCCCCCCCCATTCCACCGGCCTGCATTCCTTGCCTAACACCCTGCAAGCATGCTAACTAATTACTGCCCATCTACCTACTAACTACAAACCCAGACTACTAATTCAGAGTGGTAGAATGCCTTTACAATTACTTTGCAGAAAACGTTGAATGATAGCTTTTATTCTTCTTATGGATGATATCTCAGCCCAAAATTATGCTGATGGCATTACCGTATGTGTAACAAAATGATCAGCACACCATCAGCTCTTGTACCTGTTTGTTTCCAGTTCAAAGATATCCATAGGTTGCTGACAAATACTTTTCCTGGGAAAGAGGGATTAGATAACAGAAGCTAGAGCCCTAAAATTGCAAGTGGAGAAGTCCTAGTTGGTCTTTTTGAGTGTGCTGCTCACAGAAATGTAGGATCTATCAAGCACTTTTCAAAACTTGTAGTCATCACAAATCAAAGTAAGCAAAACTTCTCCAGACCCCTCTTAATAATTTGCAAGATGTTGGAAATCAGCACCACATCTTCTGTGATAGTGCTGTGACAATGGCCCATCATCATCATCTGAAAGAGAACAATTGCCCAGGAAGTGTGTCTGATGAATCACTATCATACTTCTTGACCAAAAGTTCTCCAGCTGCAGCAACACCTAATAGTTGCTGACATCAGGCTCGATGGCTTCAGGGTATAAAACTACTTTAAAAAAAAAGGTAAAGGTTCCCCCCGCACATTTGTGCAGTCGTGTCCGACTCTAGGGGCCGGTGCTCATCTCCGTTTGTTAGCCGAAGAGCCAGCGTTGTCCGAAGACGCTTCCGTGGTCATGTGGCCGGCATGACGCACGCAGAACGCTGTTACCTACCCACCGAAGTGGTACCTATTAATCTACTTGCATTTGCATGCTTTCGAATTGCTAGGTTGGCAAGAGCTGGAGCTAGTGCGGGAGCTCACTCCGCACGCAGGGCTAGGGATTCGAACCTCCGAACTTGCAATCTTCCGATCAACAAGCCTGGCATCTTACCCGCTGAGCCACCACGCCCCCAAAACTACTTTAGAAACTGCTTAATTCAGGCCTGCAAAACTATGTTGTATCTGACACGTTGCTATGCTCAGTGTTGTAAAGGACACATTTACTCTGAACAGTTCTACTGCAGATGTTGTCAACCACAGATACTACTGCTGCCTTGACTTCCTTTCGTTTCTTCTTGATCTGGCGCCCTTATTCAGAAATAAATAAGTATTAACAGAAGAAAATGTAATATGATGCACTTTGGAGCAAAATTTGTAAATATCAGGGTAGAAGTGAAGGAATCTGAAACGATTATCAAGGCACCATATTTTAGGATTCTGGTCAGTTGGCTCAATTAGAAATGCCAAGTAATGATGAAACTGGCCAATTCTGTGTATATTACAAATGGACAATTCTAAATGCTGCTTCTCTCATCTCTTCAACCGCACCAACCTTCAATGATCACACAATATTGTCTACAAATCAGCATTGATGTGACACAAAATTTCTAGCACCTTGTTATCCCTTTAAAAAAATGATTTTTCTTCCTCTTAAGATATTGATGAAACTCATGTTTCATCCACTTCAACCTCAGTGTGCATTTGTTTTCCCAAATATTGGCAATATTTGTTTCCCCACAATATTGGCTCCTAGCCAATATTGGATTCAGCCCAGCTAGGGGGTGAGCTATCTGGGTGAATATGCCACTAGCTGCAGTTGTCTCCAAACTCAACATAAAACACATTTTCAGTGAGTGCCTGAATCAATTGTATTAGTTTAAAATTCAGTGTCTTCTATAGTAACGTGCAATGATTAATATTAGAGCATGCTACTCTGAGTTTAACAAGCACAGAGCCTGTGACTTGGTGCCTTTCAAAACTGTCATTAATATACAGTAGTGGGTATTTCAGTATTTGGCCTGTACGCGACTTTCCATGCTGGAATCCAGCTTACTCTGATATGAGTTGTTCATCCATTATGGGTGAAAGTATAAGCATTATGCCAGGGCTTTCCAAAGTGTTGCCGCTGGCGACACAGCAGTGGTGGTGGCAGCGCGGCGGCGGTGCACGCGCGCATGGCGGCGGCACGCACGCATGGTGGCGCGGGGGGGCGTGCGGCGGCGTGCACGGCGGCAGCCTCCACTAAAACGCGGAAGCACTGATCCCGCGCCGTTGCCGCTGCCGCCGTGCACGTGTGCGCCGCCACTTCCGGGTGGTGTGGCGACACACCATGCTGTGTGTGGCGACACACTTTTGTGTCACGACACACAGTTTGTAAAGCTCTGCATTATGCAGTTGTATGGGTAGAACAGGAGAGAGATTGGTGGAAGGTCTTTGGATCTGAAGAACCTTTGCCCAGTTTCATCAATGCTACATATGACTATTACCATATCTTAGGCATTTTATCTGCCTTTACACTTGATTGAAAAGCTCCAGTAACCATTTCCTGGTGCCCAGCTCAAAGTGTTTTATTTGCTCAGTTTGAATGTAATTGAGGCCAGCAGTTTTGCCAAATTTTGTATATTTAATGTAGTTTTTAGCTCTACCATTGCAAAAGGTCTTCGAAATACTCATTGTGAAGTTGTTTGGAGGCCTGCCATTTTGGAGAAGTTGATATATCGGTTGGTTAGTTGCTATATTGTGATAGTGTTCCATCTTCCTTGGTCATTTTTCAACTTTCTAATTGTCCTTTTCTGCTCCCTCAGTTAATTTCTGAGACGGGTGTTATTGTAGTGTTGGTGTTACCCTTGGCTGCCATTCTGTGTTCAGTTATATTTTTTTGTTATTGCTGGTGATTTGTTTTTTAATTAACTTTTTAATTTTCTCAGCTTCCCAGAGTCGTTAACTTCACTAAATTAATTAACTAATTAAATATTAGATTGGGTTGTTGATTTAAGGAATTTTAACGCCAGTTACGCCCCTTCCTGGAGCGAGAGGCCCTTCGAACAGTCACTCATGCCCTGGTCATCTCCCAGATAGACTATTGTAATGCGCTCTGCATGGGGCTACCCTTGAAG
Organism: Charina bottae; assembly: GCA_023362775.1. Classification (NCBI taxonomy): domain Eukaryota; kingdom Metazoa; phylum Chordata; class Lepidosauria; order Squamata; family Charinaidae; genus Charina; species Charina bottae. The sequence goes on from JALMGJ010000020.1 coordinate 67,724, forward strand.
AGCATCCGGAAGCTTCAGCTGGTTCAAAATGCAGCCGCGCGGGCCATTTTAGGTGCCTCAAGATCGGCACATATAACACCTTTGCTCCGTGAGCTGCATTGGGTCCCAGTTTGCTTCCGGATTCAATTCAAGGTGTTGGTTATCACCTTTAAAGCCCTACATGGCATGGGACCAGGTTACCTGAGGGACCGTCTCATCCCCGTTCAATCAACCCGTCCCACCTGGTCCTGCAGAGAGGGCACACTACGAACCCCATCTGTAAGAGAGTTCCATCTGATGGGGTCAAGGAGGCGTGCCTTCTCTGCGGTAGCCCCTGCCCTTTGGAATATTCTTCCTCCTGAAATAAGATCAGCCCCCTCTCTCCTGGACTTTAGAAAAAACCTAAAGACCTGGTTATGTCACCATGCTTGGGGAGGGGAGAGGAATAGCCAGTCTTGGGGTTGGCTGGCCCCTTAGATCTGCCGTGTCCAGCCTTATTGACCGATGGGATGAGATCTACCATTCCTGGATCGAACTGTATAAAATAAATAAATATATATATATATATATATATATATATATATATATATATATATATTGTTTACTATTGGTATTTATAGTTTTTATTGATTTTAAATTTTTGCTGTGAACCACCCAGGGTCCCTCCTTGTGGGGGAGATGGGCGGGATATAAATGTGATAAATAAATAAATAAACTCTATCTGGTCTGGCGTTCAAATTTGAATGAAACACATGTGTAATATAGATTCCAGATTATATGCAAATTGCACTGAAAAAAACCTTATTTTTTCCATAAGGGCTACTAGAGGCTGATCTTGCTTTACATTAAAAAAAACTTGGATGATCCTCCATTTCTTTGTACATTTCTTATTGGAGTTTTCAAGTTGATCAATCCTTGTCTCATGAGACTCGGTAGTCATCATGTTTAATTCTTTCTCATATTTATGAAATATGCTGATTTTCTGCATGATTGCCTTGACAGTAGCTGAATACTTTTGTAACTGCCAAATGAGAAATTAAAAACCTCTGGCATCTCAGGAATGTAGATAGGGGTTAGGATAACTTTCTAATTAATCAGGAACAGAATGAGCAACTTCAGACATACCAGCATCATCAACAGTATATAACTCCTTACCTGCTTTTCTGGAGAAAACATTTCCTTCTTCTGGATTCCTTCCTAGACCAGGTCGAGAAGCAGATAGTGTAGGAATTCCAGGAAGGCTACTTTATAGTTGTAGGGTATAACAACAGAACCTTAAAATCCTGACAGTTTCCCACTGCCCCCTCTTCCAGTAAACAGACTTAAGGTGGGGTTATTTTGAGCCTCTTTATCATGTCTTTTCCCCCCCCAAGATGGAGTTGTCTCTTACCTTGCCTGAACTATTCCCGCACATCTTCTTCAAGGTTATCTACAGTTTTTCTCTGAAACTAACAAGGTGTGGAGAGCCACAGAGATGACCTTGGAAAAACTATGCAGTGATAGTTACAGAAACATGTTTTAAGCCCAGGAAACAAAGAAAACATTAGAGAGAATCTCAAATGGGCTTCAGCTTAACTCCTAGGGGTATAAGAGGGAGGGAAGGGAAAACCCAGTCAGGCTTTCAAGAATCTGTTGCTATCACCTACCTCAATAAAGTAGTCATTCCAAAGGAGTCTGTTTTCTGACCTGGCCTACCTTGAAGGGCTGACACAAGGGGAATCTGAGATATGCAGCTTTACAAGCTACCATTTTAAGCAGAAATCACCTGGGACATACTTTTTGTTTTCTTGATATGTGTGTCCTGGCAGCACATTGCAGGATTTTGACAAAGTTTTCATAGTTTTCGGGATTAGATTTAGATCTACCACCACTGTGTCAAGATGAGCCACAAAACCCTGCCGATTAGATTTTTCAAAAATTGAGCTGACTTTAAAAAGGATTATCTTTGGTATAATTATCAGGTGATTTTGAACGGCAGCAAGGTGATATTGGAAGTGTGTAATTGGGCCTACGACGATCTTACTGCTTTATGAATGTGATATTACTGCTGACAAAGATCTAATCCAAATTGTAGTTTTGTTTCCATTGGCTGCTATTAAAAGGAGCTTAGGGTTATGTATCAGATTCAGTTGGATTATTCTTGCCCAGGTTTTTGTCATCTCACTGACCTCAAATAACCCTGTTTATTGCTATGGCTGTTGTAATCAACTTCTACTGGGATCTCATTAGTGCTCCAAAAATAAAGGATGTATTTGGTGGATGCAAAGCAAGGTGATGAAGCGCTCTCCTGTGTTCATATTTAAGATCTCAATATTGTTGTCAGCCATTACTGACATTGGCTCAGTACACAGGTCCGGTCTCGCAGAGAATGTACTTCCGTGTTTATGTTGCCTTCTATTTCTGGTTTCATGTTGGGTATTTATGGTTCATTATCCCTTATGCTAGAACTCAGTCATCAGGAGAAAGCAGTTGATATGAAACCAAGGACAAACATAAGGAAGTGCTGTGATGTACCATATGGTAGCGCAGTGCAATTTCTCTCTCTAAAGCCAGGATGCTTGCAGATACCTGGCACTGGAGATAATTAAGAAAGGTTCTTACCTTCCTGCTCTCTTACTTAGGGATTTTGAGAAGCATTGGGTTGCTCATCATTCTACATAGGTTGCTGCTTTTTATATTGTAAGACTTACTAAAAACCTAGCTGTCCTGAAAGCTCTGGTATTTTGGTAATGCACAAACATACCAAAATGCCTCAGTATGCCCATGTAACACCTCTGCTTTGCAAACTGCACTGGTTACCTGTTTGCTTCCAGGTGCGATTCAAGGTGCTGGTTGTTACCTATCAAGCCCTACATGGCCTAGAGCCTGCTAGCTTGAGGGACCGCCTGTCTCCCAGAGCATCTGCCCGGCCGATTCAATCCTGCAGGGTTGGTGCGCTCCAGGTTCCTTCGATTAAACAATGCCACCTATCAGGACCCCAGAAGTGCGGCTTCTTTGTAGCAGTGCCTGCCCTCTGGAATAAGGTTCCCCCTGCCATCTGGATGCCCAGCCCCCTCCTCCCGCTGGTGTTTCCAAGGGCCTTAAAGACCTGGTTCTTCGCCCAGGCCTTTGGTGAGAGTGAGTGAAGCCCTCTTGGATCGTGTGGGTTTGTTTCTTTTTCCTTCCGTCCGGTTCTTGTAATCCTTGCCATCTTTTATTCTTTTATTTTTATCTCTTACTGTTTTTTTTTCTTAATGTTTTTACTTGTGAGCTGCCCAGAGTCTTTGGGAGTTGGGCTGCATACACATTTTAACAACAACAGCTGTGTTTTCTTGTCTTCTAGGTCTAAAATAAAGACTTTTGCAAAAGTATATTCCCCTCTATTGTCTCCAGCTAAACACTGTGTCAGCCAAGAAATTAAAAACAACAAGGAACTCAATATTTCTGGTAGAGATCTCACACTGGCAGTTTCAGAAGTAGATCTTCTCCCAGAGTGCCTGTCTGCTAAGCTACAGCTGGAAAAAGCAGAGAACAAGAGGTAAAGATTCCCCCCTTTCTTTACAGATGTTGAGAGGTGCTGAGAATGGGAATATGAGTGGGTAGAAGGAACAGAAAAAAATCATAAAACGATGGGACTCAATATTCATTCATTTAGTTCTAGTTCTAATATTCTAGTTGCTTGGAGTTGGGCAGCATCAAATCAATTCAAATCAATAAATACATAACGTTGCCAGAGGAATAATAGAGGAATAATATGGAAGGAAGGAGGAAAGTTGAAAAAGATGGTGAGGGAGAAAATATGTATTAGAAAAGTGTGGAAAGGGTTAATACAAAGAGCCTGTGCTGGGTGCGTGGGATATTAGAGAAATTGGAAACAGGCTATATATGCAGTTTTCCAGATGGAAGGTGAAATAAAGTACAGGTTTTATTCTAAATCGGGTGTCCAACCCGCGGCCCCCAGGCCACATGCGGCCCGGAACAGCTAGTAATGCGGCCCACCCGGTGCTCGGACGGAGCATGCGATGGGGAACGAGGGGGAGAGGCAGGGACACAAGGCAGGAAGGGACGCCTCTGCGGCTGACCGCCCCCCCTGCACAGGGGGAACGAGGGGGACGCAAAGCAGGAAGGGACGCCTCCACGGGGGGGAACGAGGGACACAAGGCAGGAAGGGACGCCTCCGTGGCCAACCACCCCCTGCACAGGGGGAACGAGGGGGACGCAAAGCAGGAAGGGACGCCTCCGCGGGGGGGGAACGAGGGACACAAGGCAGGAAGGGACGCCTCCGTGGCCAACCACCCCCCGCACAGGGGGAACACAGACGTACCCCGTACCCACTTTCCTCGGCCTCCTAGCGATTGCACATACGCACGAACCCCGCACCCTTTCCACAGCCTCCGTGCAACCAAATGCACCCCGTGCCTGCTTTCCCTGGCCTCCCTGATTGCGTGCATGCACACACATACACCATGCACCCACTTTCCTCGGCCTCCTAGCGATTGCACCCACGCACGCACCACACACCCACTTTCCTCGGCCTCCTAGCGATTGCACACACGCACACATACACACACATGCACCACACACCCACTTTCCTCGGCTTCCTAGCGATTGCCGATGGGGCGAGCGTGCCATCAGGCGTTTGCAGCAACGGGCAAGAAGCACGAGGTGGGCTGCTTTCTTTTCCTGGCAGGGCTGGCGAGGCTTAGCCTATAAATCTCTGCACCGGGAAGCCAGGGTGGGGGGCTGCCTGCCCAGCCCTCTCCTCCCAAAGGAGGGGTTTGTGAGACGCGGCGCTGGAGGTCTCCTCCGGGGAGAAAGTGTGAAAGTGTGCATATCAAAAGTAGAAAAATTGGGAACTAAGCCACATTGCACTTGACAGATTTAGCTCCTCTATGTCCCTGACATCTTGTTTGGTGCTAGAAAACAGCTTTTGCTGGATCTTTAGCAGTCCAAATCAAGAAGTTTCAAGGGGACCCAATGATGTCAATACTATGGGTCTGATGTTGAAGAAGGACAATTACACAATAAACATCTTATCTGAGAGCAGCTGAAGTTTTTTGAGATCTACCATGGCAGCAGTGAAATATAAATTTACTCCCAACACTTTTATGCTCAGATGATGGTGTTTTAGCTACAACTCGTTTGGATTACTGCAATGTGCTCTATATGGGGCTGCCCTTAAGGACCACCAAGAAGTTACAACTGGTCCAGAATGCAGTTGTGCATGTAGTGTTGGGCGCCCCTAAGTTCACCCATTTTACACTCTTATTTGATTATTAAACTTTGTTTTGTTTATTTGCCTACCTAAAAATTTACAATAGGCTTTTAATTAATTAAAATTAATGAAGTTTTATTACTTATATACATTAACTATATTATATATTTTATGTGTGGCCCAAGACAATTCCTCTTCACTCAATGTGGCCCAGGGAAGCCAAAAGGTTGGACACCCCTGTTCTAAATCCTGTACCAGAGCATTACAGGTAGTCCTTGCTTAATTACCACAATTGGGGCCGGAATGTTGGTTGCTAAGCAAAGCGGTCATTGAGTGAATCCGACCCAATTTTACAACCTTTTTTGTGGTTCGTTAAGCAAATCACTGCGGGCATTAAGCAAACCACGTGGTTGTTAAGCAAATCACGCATTTCCCCACTGATTTTGCTTGCCAGAAGCTGGCCAGGAAGGTCACAAATGGTGATTGATTTATTTATTCATCACATTTATATCACCGCCCATCTCCCCCACAAGGAGGGACCCTGGGCGGTTCATGTGACCACAGGACGCTGCAGCGGTCATAAACACAAACCTGTTGCCAAGCGCCCAAATCGCAATCACGTGACCGCAGAGATGCTGTGACGGTTGTAAGTGTGAGGACTGACCATGTCGGTTTTTCCAGCACCATAAGTCCATAAGTCTGAACCATCACTGAACAACAAATGGTTGTTAAGCGAGGACTACCTGTATCTCACTTCATCAGGTATTTTTTGGTCCAAAACGTTCTAATTCAAAATATCTTTCTTACATTATTGTCTTTTGTCAGTTGCATTTAATTCGAGCTTTGCCATGAAAGAGACTGGAAGGAATAACAAGTTAGAGAGGCATTTGGATAAAAATCTGGGCCATTTGACAATCTGGACAATAGGAGATTAGCCTATTCAAGTCAAAGTATTTCAAGCACAAAGAAACAGCTGTAGCCATAATTCTCAGCACTGCTTCATTAGCAGTACCTCATGTGGGCTGACTTTTTCCAGTTAATGCAACTTCATGAACTCAAGTTTTATATCTTAATCCTGCCAACTAAAATTGAGATCTAGAGAACAGAACCTCAATGTACCTTACTATTGACCCAAGAAGTTGTATTGCACTGCATTAACCCAAGAAGGCCCAGTGACCTCTCTTCCCAAGTTGTTTAACGATACAGAAGTGGGTCTTAAGAAGCATTTTCCTATCCTATTTTCAGGTCCTGATTAGTGGCTGAACCACAAATATATGTGGTTATAAATATAACCCATTTTTCTAGTGCTCTCCAAACTCTGAAGTTCACATCTGTGATTCAAGGGTATTCTCCAGAAAAGCTTTCCTACTCATTCCTCTTGTTTGTATTATTTCTCATCATGGAGCCTACAGATAGTGCTGAAAATTCTTATGCAATCACTTTGGAATAAATTCGTCTATGCTGCTTTTACTGAAACTGGTGTTCCCAGTGGCAGTCCCACTGGGCTGGAGAATCTCTGAATGGGATGCCCTTTCCTTCTACAATGATTGAGTAGAAATAAAGGGCTGTCATCTGAGCAGAGCTGTCTTTTATTTCTAATAAACTGTGTACTCAGCAGTGTGGAGAAACTGAAATCTTCTTTCCCTTTATCCCAGACCTTCTGATTTCTCTGATGGGATATGGCATAGACTGAACATATGTAAAACTGTTGTCAAACAAACAAATGCTCTGTTTTCTTTCATCCTAATTCCAAAGAGAGCATAGGTGTCTAGCAAGCTGGCCTACATCTTCTTGGCTTAGATGACTCAAGCCCTCCTGCAGATCTTTCATAACAAGTCTCACAGCTATATCCATTGCAGCCCCTACTATTGCCATTTTTCTACAGATTTGAAGGGTGACAATTTGATCAACCCCAGTAGATACCTTGGCTTTGCCATAGATTTCATTTTGAAGAAGAGTTCTTTGATATATTGATGTATGCTTTTATGGTCAGTGCCAATCCAGTGGTAATGAGCTTTTGGACTAATAGGCCATGATCTAATTATTTGGTATCCTGATGTTTCACCAACAACTCTGGCTGGCATCTTCAGAGGTGAAAGGCCTGCTCTGTAGCTCCCTTCTTGCCTATTAGCCTGGAAGCTCATCACCACTGAGTTCTTTGATAGGTTTTTCCATTTCTAATCTCAACCTGCCATACCAGTGAAGCTAGCTGATAGCTCTGATTCAGAGCTGTCTCCTCACACTTACCTGAGAATGGAACATTGGTCACTTTGGTTTTGTTCGGTTTGAGGGAGAAATCTAAACCATACCCTGGTGTGATTCAATTCCAGTTTTACACTTTAGTTTTGCTGCATCCTTTCATATATAGGCCTTTTTGGGATGATGATGGGTATAATTCATCATTAATCCTTTTGAACCTTTGTTGAACTCTCATGGAAAGTAATCAATTTTTTTGTTTTAAGTTTAATTTTGTTTTGTCTAGGTTTGATGAACAGCTGCAGCAGTTGTTAGTTAAAGATTCTGAGACACTTCAGGACTCCTTGTCTCTGCCTCTTTATCTTCCTGAAACTCTAGTACCTGTGCCCCAGATTATTCAACCATTGGCCAGAACTCCAAAATCAAGAAGCCCAGAGGTAACCTATAAAATATAATATAAACAAATATTGAATTGATGGAATTTACAAGGAGTATACAGTATAACTGACTGAATTTCTGAATTTTCTGTGGGGAAGCTCAAATGTGCCTGATTTTGGGTTAGGGTTCTGTACAAGGCCACTATTGATAATTCAGAAAATGGTGGTTGGCTGCAATATTGGACTCCCTATTCACCTTCATTGACCATTCTCTTCAGATCTTTGAGGACTGGTACAAGTCAGTTACAGTTCCAATCTTTAAGCAAGGAGCTAGAAACAATAACACTAATTTCTGCCCAATCAGCTTCTTAGGTATCCCCAGCAAACTGTAGATGGCAAACAATAATTATTCACGCCTTTGGGTGGGCAAAACACTCCCAAAAGGTGGGCACTTTCGCTGTTGCTGGGGAGAACTATGAGCTACTTGTTATCTATCTGTTCCCATTGCCTGCACAACTGACCACTTCCTCCTCCATTCCTCCTCCAGTTTGGGGTGGGCGGCTTCGTGCCTTTCTCTACTTGAGCCTGGCTGATAAGGATATACCCCGGAAGAGCTCCAGTCTTATTTATTAGCCTTTGAAATGCTCAAAGCAAATGGGTTAGGGTGGCTGGGCAGCTGGTTAGGGCAGCCATTTCCGGCTGCCTTCTTCGAATTAACCCTAAAAACACCATTCTATCACTAGAAACAATAACACTAATTTCTGCCCAATCAGCTTCTTAGGCATCCCCAGCAAACTTTAGACCAGGCACTTATATTGCAGTCGAGCTGCGATGATTAGGCCTTTTACTGTGGCTACATCATAACCATAAAGATTTGAGTTGGATATGACCCACAAGGAGCAATCTCATGGCTCAGGTGAAGCCACTGTATTTAATCCATGGTGCTGTCTTGTTATTAACAAGACATCTACAGGGCTGATCGGAAGAGTTTTCTGAGCATCTGCAGGACAAAATCGCTCAGATTCATTCCAAGTTGGACTCCAAGCGTGAGACAAGATCTGGGGAGATGCCAGAGGCTCGTACTTACCATGTTATCTGGGAGCAGTTTGATCCTGTTGGGCCTGATGAAGTAGACAGGATCCTTGGGATTGTAAATGCCACCACATGTCAACTTGACCCATGTCCCTCCTGGCTGGTGAAATCAGCTAGAGAGGTGACATGTGGCTGGGTCCTGGCGATTATAAATTCGTCCTTGAGTGAGGGGGTGTTCCCGGCTGCCTTTAAGGAGGCGCTGGTGCACCCCCTCCTCAAAAAACCGTCTTTGGACCCTACTATTCTGGGCAATTTTCGCCCAGTCTCCCACCTTCCCTTTTTGGGAAAGGTGGTTGAGAAGGTGGTGGCGTTACAACTCCAGAGGATTCTGGAAGAAACGGATTATCTGGACCCTTTTCAGTCAGGTTTCAGGCCGGGATATGGGACAGAGACTGCATTGGTCGCGCTTATGGATGATCTCTGGCGAGGGCGGGATGGAGGGAGTGCGTCCATCCTGGCTCTCTTAGATCTCTCAGCGGCTTTTGATACCGTCGACCATGGTATACTCTTGGGGCGGCTCAGGGAGTTGGGGGCGGGCGGCGTGGTTTTGCGCTGGTTCGCCTCCTTCCTCCAGGGCCGTTCCCAGTCGGTGTTGATAGGGGAGGAGAGAGCTGACCCGCGACCCCTGTCTTGTGGGGTGCCGCAGGGATCGGTTCTCTCTCCTCTCCTATTCAACATCTACATGAAGCCGCTGGGCAAGATCATCCGTCACCACGGGATGAGGTATCACCAATATGCTGATGATACCCAGTTATACATCTCCATCCCGGGTGAAGTAGGTGATGCGGTCGATGCCCTATCTCAGTGTCTGGAGGCTGTGGGGGTCTGGATGGGGAACAACAGGCTTCAACTGAACCCTGGTAAGACGGAGTGGCTGTGGATTGACGGCCCCCCTAGATCCGGGAAGTTGTCATCTTTGGTTCTGGGTGGGGTTGCACTACCTCACTCAGATCCAGTGCGGAATCTGGGGGTCCTCCTGGACTCGCGACTCCTGCTCGAAGAGCAGGTGGCAGTCGTGGCCAGGAGGGCCTTTGCACAACTTCGAGTTGTGCGCCAGTTACGCCCTTTCTTGGATCGGGAGGCCCTCCGAACAGTCACTCATGCCCTTGTCATCTCCCGCATAGACTACTGTAATGCGCTCTACATGGGGCTACCCCTGAAGAGTATCCGGAAGCTTCAGCTGGTACAGAATGCGGCGGCGCGAGCAGTTACGGGTGCCATAAGATCGGCACATGTAACACCTCTGCTACGCGAGCTGCATTGGTTGCCAGTTTGCTTCCGGGTCCAATTCAAGGTGTTGGTGATTACCTTTAAAACCCTATATGGCATAGGACCAGGGTACCTGAGGGACCGTCTCGTCCTGATAACGTCAGCCCGCCCCACCCGTGCGTGCAGAGAAGGCATGCTTCGGACCCCCTCAACAAGGGAATTCCATCTAGCGGGGTCCAGGAGGCGTGCTTTCTCTGCGACAGCCCCCGCCTTATGGAACATCTTGCTCCCGGAGGTGAGACTGGCCCCTTCACTCCTGGCCTTTCGGAAGGCCCTTAAGACCTGGCTCTGCCGCCTGGCCTGGGACAACGGAGGTGGTAGTGCCTCCTGGGGTTGGCTGGCCCCGTAGCAATAAGACCTATGCTACGGTCTCCAATCCATCTTGGATTCTATTTTATTTTATTTTATATTTGGATTTATTTTTATACATTTTCTACTTTGTATGGTTTTAAATATTTTAAATTTTTAAGTCTTAATTATTGTAACCCGCCCAGAGTCCCTTGTATGGGAGATGGGCGGGGAATAAATTAAATATAATAATAATAATAATAATAATAATAATAATAATAATAATTAATACTGGATGATTGATTTAGTTGGCGAAGGATGTGGGACATAAGTCATAGCAGAATCAGCATCATATAAAATCATATAAAATTGTGGCAAGATCCAAAGCATATTCCTATTTTCTAGAGGTAGGGTTGTCATTTTTTATGATAGCTTATATTATATAGTAGTCAGCAGCATCTACAGGGGGGATTAAAAATGTCAAGATGGCAACAGTGGCAGCACAATTGATGCCCCACCCCTTTTGTATATGTGTCAGTGTTTCACATGCATAGAAAGGGATGAAGTTTTAATAATGCTGCTACAATAACTGTCTTAACCTTTTTGACCTCACCATTTGTGGTGATTTTTTTAAAATGTATTTCCCTAATCTGAACATGATTTATTATGGGCATTTGATTGAAATCGGTGTTCAGTTAAAATATTGTTTAGGCATTACACTAATACAAGGTATGGCAATGTGTATAAGAGGTTGACTCTACTGCTGGCATTCCTACTGCTTCCTCAGTTCCATCTTTCCTTTTTTTTTGGTTTATGGGTATATATTTTTCCTTTTATTGTGATGTTATAAGTCTTGATACATTGTATTATTTCAGTGCAGATTTCATTGAAATAATATTTATGTAGTATTATTAAATATTATGAACATTTTATTATTTAGAAAGCTTGAAGTATTGAAAATAAAAAAGTAAAAATGTATCAATATTAATAGCATGTCAATATTGCAAGCATAAAATTATTTAACTTTTCATCCAAAATTGAGTATAACATTAAAAAAGAAACGCTGCATTTCATATCAAAATAGTAGTTATATGTTTTGGTCTGATACTAATTACTTAATATTAAGATCTTGTATTGTATTGTATTGTATTGTATTGTATTGTATTGTATTGTATTGTATTGTATTGTATTGTATCGTGTGTATAAAAGGAAATAAGAGATAGACGAAGCAAATTTAACAAAAATTAAAATACCTGAAAAGTAGAAATAAATAAATAAATAAATAAATAATAATAATACAAACTATTGATTTGGGGTTTCTACTTCCTCAGTTCTATCTTTTCTGTGCTGAGGAAAAATAACTGAAAATAGCTTCTTACATTTATTTGAATGCAAAAACTTCTCAGCGTGTTTGGAAATATTAGGGATTAACTGGGTTGATCCAACATCCAATATCCTGTTGAAGTCTCTATGTATTTGTCACCTTTCATTACTACTTATTTACTTTGATTTTGAACATATTTTATGCTTCTCTCTATTCAGGCTGGGACAGAAAGGAGAGACACAGATACCTCTTTATTCAGCAGACTGGCATACTTGAAACAATTGATCAAAGTTAATAAAGAAGAAGAAACAGCTTGTGAATTCCACATGTCTGCATTGCTAGACATGGTAGATGCTTGATCAGCATTTCTCTAAACTGGTAGAACAAGAGAGCTGACAATGTATGACATCAGATATGAATAACAAAAGTTGCATAAAAACAAGAGCCATTGTAGATGGATGACTCTGATAATTCTTGCATATGGTTGCATAATACTTCCTTGGTGAAATTGAATGCATCCTTTGGTCCTGCTTTTTGATTTGGTTAGTGTGCTATACATATATACCTGGAAGTAAGTTCCATTAATCTCAATAGAACTTATTTTCATGAAAGCCAGTTCACAGTTATAGTTTCTACATAGCCATAATTTCTATGTAAGAATTTACTGTATCCTGTAAATTGTATATTGCTACCTTATGGACATGTAACTTGTGCTAGGCTTGAATCCTAGGAAAAGTTAATATAAAGAAGTTCATGAACCGTGCATTTCCTGTCTCTTCACTCCCCTCCCTAGGAGTTGGGAAAGGGTCTTCTGGACAATATGGAACGTGGCAGAGGAGGAGGTTGAAAACTTTCTTATATGGACTTCCTTAAGTTCACTCATATTAGGATCTGCCAATATGAATGTTAGGAATATTGGAATGAATTCATGGGCCTTAGTGTATATTTTACATTTGTATTGGAATTTCCATGGTTGAAAAAGAGGGGTTATTTTGAATCACAGGTGGAGTTACTTTCAGTCATGAAGGAGACTCAGAGATCAGGGGATTACAAGAACAAGATACTTTTAGAAATCTTGTTTTTTCCTGCTGTGGGATATGAGCAGATTCCCTCTCCGTTCCATGACATCCTGGAATTTTTTTTACCATAAATGCTCTATTCTACAACCACCCAGGGTCCTTCCTTGTGGGGGAGATGGGAGGGATACAAATGTGATAAATAAATTCTTTGCCATCTGAGCTCTATTAAAAAACCCTGATCTTAGTTCACTGAGTGAACTCATTCTTTTGGAATAATTTTATGAAGTGACCTCAGACCTTACATTAAAAATATTAGAACGTATCTTTAATGTGAATGGCTATGTCTTTATCAAGAAAATATTATTATGGAAATATTCTTAAATACACAGATTGTAAAGTGGGCAGTAGCTTACTTGCTTAAGAGTAAGAAACTTGGTAACTCTTTTTCCTTTAAAACTAACTGTGTAATTTTCTATTTTAATGTAATGCTATTTATAGAATTCCTTTATTTTTAGTTAAGTGTAATGTTTTGAACATGGTATTTACATTGTGACCAGCTAATATTTCCCAGGCTTTGCATTCTTTTTCTGATATACTGGATATGGCATATATTTTTTATAGTTTGCAGCTGATGATTTTTTCCCATTGTTTTCACTGAACTATGATTAACAAACTATCAGATAACTACATTAACATAAATCCAAGATGCATATAAAGAAAGAAAGATATAGAAAATACAAAAAAGAACTACTACAATGTAAATAAAGAGACAGGTACTGCACATGTACAAATTTACCATATATGTAAAGTATATTATAGTTTATTGCTAAATCCATCCAAATTTGATAAAATTGTGGTTCCTGCCGCTGATGTTTCATTATTTTAACTTTATCTGTGATGAAATTTAAAAGTGCTTCAATCATTTTAATGGACATCAGCTGCAAACTTTAAAACCAAACAAAATCACAGATAAAGTTTGCAGCTGATGATGTCCATTAAAAATGATTGAAGCACTTTTAAATTTCATCACAGGTTTGTAAGCTGTAAGGGAGCTTACAATATAAAACAGAAGTGTTTTGGGGAAACTGGAAGACTTCAATTACATGTATGTTTGTTTAGTTACCATAGAACCAAGGTGGACAAGGGCCTTTTTTTAACACTCCCCATTTGGGAATGGGGGTGAGAACTACAAATTGCCTGCGGCTGCACCAAAGCTGGATTTTTTGTGGAGTGGAGATTCTTTATTTTTTCAACTGTTGACACACCTTCTTTAGGGCTTATACCAGTGCTTTCATCCCCTCCCAACCTCAGACTGCTGGTCTAGAGGGCTCTTATGATGTTAGACCCAAAACTTTGAATGGACTCATGTTCTGTTACCCATTCTAGGCAAAAGTCTGTGTTTTAGAAATAACTCTACCCAGCCAGCCAAACCAACCAGATTAACAATCACATAGGATTTAGTCAAGAAGACACACTAGTATATGAAAAAAATATGTTAAAATATAGGTCCTGGGAAACAGTCAGAATTCTATGAATTCTATTTGAGGAAAGAAAAACAGTAATTCTGACTCCTTGTAAAAGAAATTATGTTCCAACTATATTAATCAAACTAAGATAATATACCATCTGAGGAAACTCAGAATAAATAGGTGAACATCAAAGAGAGAAACCAGGACCAAAGGATGAGCTAACTGTATTAACTCCATCATACTATTTTTTTAATGCACATTTATATAATTCCTGATGCCTCACAAATGATAAAAGCTTCAAATGAAAATAAAACTGTTTGCAAGACAAGTTCATTATCTTCTTTTGCCCTAGATTCTGAAATAAAAGCTCCACATTTTTCATTGCATTCTCAGAATAACCCTACTACTGAAAAAAAAAATCCAGCATGTTACATGGGAAACTATGAACAGTTATCCAGACATGAGAAACACAACCATAGAAAGAGAACTTTAGCAGCTATCTTGCAAATGGCAGCTCAGCCCAGGAAGAAAAGATTCAAAATGTACAAAGAGACTTTGTCTTAATGAACTTGCTAGTAATAAGTGCCGGAAGTTCCTATTGCAGTTTGTGTAATTCTTGCTTCTTTGATTGTGCCCTGTTGTGAGGGGCCTGGCAAGGCCCTTACAAGTACTGATATAAGCCTTTTCAGTTCACTTTATGGAAAGACATGGGTGCCCAACAAATATTCTTGGCATAAAGTTTGGCAGAAATCCATGTGATATGGTGAAGAACATCTGCCTCATTCCCATCAACATACAGAATTCTCATTGGATGTCAAGGATGGTTTTCTTTAAATGGAAAATGCTGTCAATTTCATCAATGGGGAGCAAGATCATTCAGAATGCAGAATTTAGGACCCATCTGATACTGCAGTTTAGGAGGATTCATTTAAGGGTGAGATTTTCGTATGCCTGTTTGCACTAACACTGTGCAGCAGCTCAGCTGCAGACTTGGTTCCTGTGTAGTAGTGGATTGTTACTGAACTCGGAGCATAATGTGATTTTCAAGGAAGATTTCTATCTTGTGTCAATGCCCTCCAGTTGCCCATATCTGGGGAGTTTCATTGGTTTGGCTAGCTTGGAGGTGATTTTTTGGGAAGTTCCGCCTCATGTCCAGGTGGTGTGGGCGTGTGCAGTGCAAGGGTTGTGGCCCCAAAACACGATTCTTGTACTTCTCTAACAGATTCCACTCTCGCGCCATCCGTCTTAAATAAGAAGTCTTTAGAAGCGTCCCTCCCGTGCCCTTCCTTCGCGGCTTTCATCCCATCCCCATTTTCCTGTCACGGATCTGAGTTAGACTCGCTTCCTTCCCTTGGAAGCTCTGCATCAGGCCACCTGTTGAAAGCTCCAAGGAGGGAAAGCCAGGAAAAGCGCTGAAGGGCTCGCTCTCCACCTTTCGCAATGGTGACAGCGCCGCGCGCTGAGTTTCTGAACACCTGCATTTCTTTGGACCCTGTCGCTCACTTCGGTAAAGCTACCTATCGCCTTCATTACTGTCCCACAGCCGCTACTCCCCCCATAAATAAGCTTTTCGTTATCGCTTCGCGAGTCCGGACTCTTTTTGATGGGTTACAAGAGCTTCTCCCCCGAAAAGGTTCTCCACCCGCTCTCAGCGCCGAAACCAACAACAAGGCTTTACTTTTACTTGGAAGCTGACTCCGCCCTCAATTGCATCTAAACTCTCTTGGATTGGCCCGGACCTTCATGGGCTTATATCAGTCCAGATCGGATGTTTCGAGTAGCTTCTTGGGAATTGTAGTCGTCAAGAAGGAACTACTTCGGCCTATGATTCACACAGAAGACTTCATATCCCAGCGGGCCGCGGAGTCTATTGAAACGTATGGTGTGTGACCGCTCCAGCTTTGGCTGTGCCGGTGCTTGTGCTGCTGCTTGCAGGATGGATGGGACGTGAGTATTTCGGCATCTCTCCTATTTTAGAGTTCTTATAAATGACTAGATTGCTTTACTTGTGGCGATGCAAGAAAAGAACGGAGGGAAGAGTCCGTGCACATAACTGGTGACAAAAAAGGACCTATTTTCCCATGTTCTGGCAGGGATTTTAAATTCCTGAGATCGTCTACCCCTTGACTTTTTAAAAACGGGAATAATTAAAATGTAATATTTACACACGCATTTGTATTATGCATATATGTGTGTATAGGTGAATGAATGAATGAATGAATATGTGTGTGTGTTAAACAATTTAAATCACACCTAGGCTCTTTGTGCATTGGTTGTCCTTTCGTTTAAAGCAGTTAGCTGAGGGGTATCTTTTTCATAAAACAAAGAATGTTGTGAAATCTAATAAATTAATTTTGATAACGTTTCATAGAATCTATTTCATCAAATTCATTATTGTATCTTTAGGTACCTTTTTACTTCTCTATTGTATTTCACTACCACTTCTCATCATAGAAAATCTTGAATTGGTTTGCAATAGCTATAAACTTATTCTAGAGTAAACATCATAAAATTGACAAATCCCATATAGTAGCAGAGTAAAAAGATACATGGTAAGAATAATCCATTAAAAATAGAAGCGTTGAGGGAGTTAGTGACCAAGGAAGGCTGATGTAAAAGGCTGGTTTGGTAAGAATGCCTGCAGCACATCAGCTTTGGGCCTGGTGCCCTGCGGAAGAAGGCTGTTGTTGGGTTCTTGGTACTCTTTTTGCTCAGAGAACATCAAGAACCCAACAGTTTAACCCTGAGCTACATATACTATTGTAATGCGCTCTACATGGGGCTACCCTTGAGGAGTGTCCGGAAGCTTCAGCTGGTTCAGAATGCAGCCGCGCAGGCGATTTTAAGTGCCTGTCAGAGTTCGGCAGACCTCTGCCATTCATACAAGTACGTGCTAACCGACATGCGGAAATAGACTCGCAACTGACAAGCAGCCGAAGCCAACGTAAGGAGCTGTGAAACGGAACGTATCAGCCCAGGAAGGACTGTCTAGTGAAGCTGGAGCCAAGTACTTCACACATCAACTTCAAAAGGACAATGGGGGGAGAAATGTTTAAATGTAACATACCATGCCATGCCAATTCATTCACGTCTTTGTTCCTGCACCTATGTACTTCAATAAACCTCTTTACTTTTAAAGAAGCCTGCGTTTCGGAGCTTTCTTGAGAAAGGGGAATTTGATAGACATCGTTGGGAGCAGTCCTTACATAAAGACGTGAATCAATCCTGACCACGTATCCTGAGGAATATCCCGACAAAATTCGGTGAGCTCCCCAGTTGAAAGCGGTCACACCACCGGAAAAAAATTTTTTTTCCACCCACGGAGCAGAATGGAGTCAGTAGCAGCAGCGGAGACTCTCGAGGCAGCCGGAACCAGCGCGGCAGCTGTCCGGGCGTTGGAGGCAACCCAGCGAGCGGAGTCGTCCCCTACAGAGACTACTGAACAGCGAGAAAATAAGAAATCACAGAAGAAGGAGGTAAACCTCATGGCCCTCAGCAATCCCAAGCCTACCCCGGCGGGATGGTCTATCGCAGTCGGGGAAGGGCTGAAAGGAAAAGGAGGGAACGCCAAGAAAAGGGTCACCCAGACCCATCGAATCGAAGCCCTGGAGAACCAGATGGCACACCTGAGCCTAGAGGTAGGGACGATGAACAAAAAATTGGACTCCATGGGGGGGGGCCATTGAACAGTTGTTAAGAGCCCTAGAGGGACCTAGGGAGGCAGAAAGGAGCCCAACAGGCTCCGACGAAGAGGAAGAAATCGTAGAGTCAAGTGGGGAAAACGAGGAGAGGGAGGAAGAAACACTATTCTATGGGCAGCTTCCATACAGCCGAACTCCTGTAACCCCAGACTACGATCATCGCAGAACCTCTTTGAGAGCCCATGCCCCAAGCGGGGTTAACGAACTAAAAATGAAATTCGATGGGGACCCAAGGAAATTAGCATGTTTCCTAACACACGTTCAGGGGTTTATGGAGGAATTCGAGCATACCTTCCAAACGGAGGTGAGCAAGGTGCGTTATGTCTCCAGTTTTCTAAGGGGAGAGGCGGGTGACTGGCTAGTGAGTCTCCACGACTGCGGAGCCAGCGAGCTGAGGAACTTTCAGAAGTTTATGTACGCACTCAGACAGAGATTTGAGGATACGCTATCTAAAATCTCAGCGAAGACTCGAATTCAAAATTTAAGACAAGGCAACAGAACAGTAGCGGAGTACGCTATGGACTTCAAGAAACTCCTATCGAAATTACCTGACTGGCCTGAATCCTTCAAAGTCCAGCACTTTCAATACGGATTACGACAGGAAATTATAGAACTAGCCATAACGAGAGATGACCCGGGGACGTTAGAAGGATGGATTCAACTGGCTGGGAAAGTGGAAAACAGCACAATGCAGCTCCAGAACATAAAAAGTTTCAACTCCATGCGCAAGAAACCTGGGACCTCTTTCACTCAACCCCGCAAATTCACCAAGCAACGGAATTGGGAGGAGGAGAAAGAACGCCGTACGAAAGATGGGCTATGCTTTCGTTGCGGCAAAGAGGGTCACTGGATAAGCAATTGCCCACAAACCAAGACGAACGCCAAAGAGAAAATCCCATTGAAAAAGGCACCTGACACCAAAGAAAGCAAGACTGCAACGGCGAAGTACAAAGGAGCGGCGGCAGCAACCGTGGGGAGACGGGACTGGCAACAGGGGAGCAGCGAGTCCGACACCTCAAATGATGACTTCGAGCCGGCGGAAAACTACAACAGCCTGTGCTAAAGTGCGCCACAGGACAGGCCTTCAACATTGGGCGCAACGGGGGGGCAGGTGTCCCAAAATGCCCCACGATGAACGTTAAGGTACAGTTGCAAACTTTGGATGGGACGGGACAATTGTGGGGGGTGGCCATGCTGGACTCTGGGTGTTCCAGATGTTTGATACACCCAAAAATAGCAACCAAACTGAAACTCAGGTTGGTTAAAATGCAGACACCCATCACGTTCTGCCAATTGGATGGGTCCGAAATGAAGGGGGGCCCAATCGAATTCACCACTGAAGACATACAAATGTCTGTGGGGACTCATGTAGAGACATTACGCTTCATAGTCGCACCCATTGCTGCGCGACATATCGTGTTAGGACTCAAATGGCTCAGGAAAAGAAACCCTAGAGTGGACTGGGCGTCTGGGGAAATTGAGTTCTTTGATGGGCTTTACAAAGCGGTTGAAGAAACAAATGGAGTAAGTGAATTGGAATGGGGGGCGGCTGGCACGGTACACGAGGGGATGGAACAATGGGAGGAGGATCAAGACGAGGAGGGGGAGACGCTCCCAGACACAATCCCGGAGGTCTACACCTCCGTGGGTGAGGTGTTTGGGCAAAAAGTATGCGAACAGGAACCCCCCCACAGGGCTTCAGACGCAACGGTTGATTTGATCCCTGGGGCCCCCTTCCCAAAACCCAAAATGTATGCGATGACCCAGAAAGAATTAGGTGAGCTACGTAAATTCATCGATAAAAATTTGGCAAGGGGTTTTATTGAACCCTCAAACTCACCTTTAGCTGCCCCTGTACTTTTCCGGAAAAAGAAGGATGGGTCCTTACGGCTTTGCACAGACTACAGGGGGTTAAATGCTATTTCAGTGACCAACCAGTACCCTCTCCCACTCCTCAAAGACATGCTAGCGCAATTGGCAAAAGGCAAAATTTTTACCAAGCTAGATGTGCGAGAGGCATACTATCGAGTACGCATACGGGAAGGGGACGAATGGAAAACAGCATTTAACTGCCCATTGGGTCAATATCAGTATCGGGTTCTCCCGTTTGGGATTTCGGGAGGACTGGGCATATTCATGCGACTAATTAATGAGGTTTTATATGAGTTTCTCTACCAATGGGTAATTGTGTATTTAGACGACATCTTGATTTTTTCGGATAACCTGGAGGAACACACACAACTAGTTAAGAGAGTGTTAGAGAAATTGCTTGAGGCTAAACTATATGTCAAATTGGAAAAGTGTGAATTCCACAAGGACAGCTTAGACTTCCTAGGCTATAGAATATCTCACAGAGGCATTGAAATGGACCCGGGGAAAGTAAAAGCAGTGTTAGAGTGGGAACCCCCCCGAACCCGCAGACAACTCCAAGCCTTTCTGGGTTTTGCGGGGTTCTATCGCCAATTTATTCACGGGTTTGCCCAGATTGCACTACCCTTGACGGACCTATTGAAAACAAAAGGAAAGGGGGCCAAGGGGAAATCACCCAGTACTAGACTAATTTGGACCACGGAATGCCAGGAGGCATTCGACAAACTCAAGGCTCTATTCACAGAGGAACCCATCCTCAAACACCCAGAAGTGGAGAAGCAATTCATAATTCACACGGATGCTTCCCACAATGCCATTGGGTCAATACTGCTTCAATTCGATGAGGCAAAGAAATTGAGACCGTGCGCTTACATTTCCAAAAAATTCAGCGAAACGCAAAAAAGATGGCATGTTTGGGAGAAGGAAGCGTTCGCTGTCAAACACGCACTAGACACATGGCGCCATCTCTTGGAGGGGGCGACCATCCCTTTCCAGGTCTGGACGGACCACAAAAACCTAGAGGCACTCAAATCCCCCAGGAAACTGAATCACAAGCAATTGCGGTGGGCTGAATTTTTCAGCAAATTTAACTTCACCCTGCAATACTTTCCGGGGGGAAAGAACCTCCTAGCAGATGCGTTGTCACGACTACCCCAACACGATGGTAAAGTCGAGGGGTTGGTAGAAACACTATTCCCTAAGCAAGCACACACACCTCAACAACCAGACGAACCCTCGGAACAGGGCTGCCAGGCGACCAGGCTAGACGGTACAGCAAACACACTCACCCCCACGCTCGCACACACATCGCCACAGGCAGGTGAGCCAGCAGAACGGGGGGGGGGGGGAAACTAACAGGTTAGAAGGGAATCTAGCTCTCACTCGCAGCAAAGCCAAGGCAGCAGAGGAAAACCCTTTTGAAGCTAAGCTACGAACAGAAACACTGTCTGACGACTGGTGGAGGGAGAACAGACATACGCTCACTGAAAGCAACGGGCTGTGGTGGAAGGAAGGAAAGGTGTACGTCCCCAAAGGACTTAGGAAGGGGGCATTAGAGAAAACACACGACCACAAAACGGCTGGCCACTTCGGGTTTGTTAAAACACTACATTTGATCAGGAATAAGTTTTGGTGGCCAACCCTGTGCAAGGACGTAAAGGAATATGTAGCCTCTTGCCCAGTATGCGCCACAGCAAAGCGGGTGATGGGGAAACCCACAGGGCTACTGCAACCGGTGGCCAACCCTACACAACCATGGAAACAAATCGCCATGGATTTTATCGTGGACTTACCCACAAGCAGCAAGAAAACGGCAATCTGGGTGGTCACTGACCTATTTTCAAAGCAAGCACATTTCATTGCATGCAATGGGATTCCGAACGCACACAAATTGGCTAAATTGTTCATTCAACACATCTACAGAGCCCACGGTACGCCCAAACGCATAATAAGCGACCGCGGAAGTACCTTTACGTGCAAATTCTGGCGGGCATTTTTAAAATTGATTGGTTCTAGCCAGGGGTTAAGCTCTGCGTTCCACGCGTGTACTGACGGATCGTCTGAACGCATTAACTCCATACTAGAACAGTACCTAAGATGCTACATTAGCTATCAACAGAATGATTGGGTGGAGTTATTACCTTTCGCTGAAGTAGCATACAATAACTCCATCCATCAAAGCACGGGTTTCTCACCGTACCAAATCGCAACGGGACAGGACTTTGTCACTATCCCCGAACTCGCGCTGACCCAAGTAATGGAAGGGTCCACCCCTTTACAGGCAGACGAGTGGATCGCTAAAATAAAGAGTAATTGGCCGGTGATGATGAAAACCCTCGAGGACGCAAAAGCAAATTACAAAAAATACGCTGACAGGAAAAGAGCGGCGGAATGGGAACTCAGAGTGGGAGATAAAGTGTATCTCTCCACAAAGAACTTGCGCTCCACACAGCCATCTAAAAAACTCGCACCCAAATTCATTGGACCGTTCACTATTGTAACTGTAATCAACCCAGTGACGGTTAAACTGCAACTCCCCAAAGCATTGAAACGTGTCCACCCAGTTTTCCACATCAGCTTACTAAAACGTTATAAACCATCTGACTGGCACCCCGAAGTGGCCGAGCCAACACCGACACTAGTCAATGGGGAACCACATTTTGAAATTGACAAAATTCTAGACAGTAGACGACATAAAGGACAGCTGCAGTACTTAGTGAAATGGCAACACCTCCCGATCGGGGACAGAGAGTGGGTTGCTCAAAAACACATGCAAGCCCCAGAGATGATCAAAAACTTTCACAAAGAATTCCCGGACAAACCACGTTAACCAATTAAACGATTTACTGTACAATTATTGATCTGACCCAGAAGGTACCAAGTGTAAAAATGTATATACATTCCAAGGGGAGGGGGGATTTTCTTGGACGGGCGGCATGTCAGAGTTCGGCAGACCTCTGCCATTCATACAAGTACGTGCTAACCGACATGCGGAAATAGACTCGCAACTGACAAGCAGCCGAAGCCAACGTAACGAGCTGTGAAACGGAACGTATCAGCCCAGGAAGGACTGTCTAGTGAAGCTGGAGCCAAGTACTTCACACATCAACTTCAAAAGGACAATGGGGGGAGAAATGTTTAAATGTAACATACCATGCCATGCCAATTCATTCACGTCTTTGTTCCTGCACCTATGTACTTCAATAAACCTCTTTACTTTTAAAGAAGCCTGCGTTTCGGAGCTTTCTTGAGAAAGGGGAATTTGATAGACATCGTTGGGAGCAGTCCTTACAGTGCCTCAAGATCAGCACACATAACACCTTTGCTCTGCGAGCTGCATTGGATTCCAGTTTGCTTCCGGATTCAATTCAAGGTGTTGGTTATCACCTTTAAAGCCCTACATGGCATGGGACCAGGTTACCTGAGGGACCGTCTCATCCCTGTTCAATCAACCCGTAGCACCCGGTCATGCAGAGAGGGCATGCTACGAGCCCCGTCTGTAAGAGAGTTCCATCTGATGGGGTCCAGGAGGCGTGCCTTCTCTGCGGTAGCCCCTGCCCTCTGGAATATTCTTCCTCCTGAAATAAGATCAGCCCCCTCTCTCCTGGACTTTAGAAAAAATCTAAAGACCTGGTTATGTCACCATGCTTGGGGAGGGGAGGGGAACAGCCAGTCTTGGGGTTGGCTGGTCTCTTAGATCTGCCCTGACCAGCCTTATCGACCGATGGTATAAGTAAGATCTACCATTCCTTGGATCGGATTATATTAGATATTTTTATTGTTTATTATTGTTATTTATAGTTTTTTACTGATTTTAAACTTTTATTGTGAACCGCCCAGGGTCCCTCCTTGTGGGGGAAATGGGCGGGATATAAATATGACAAACAAATAAATAAATAAATACACACACACACACACACACACTCTGCTATTGGAAAGCAGGTCATTCCCAAACTTGTAAAAAGCTCACCAACATTCTGTCCTCCTTGAGTGGGGTTTGATGTCAGCAGAGATGTTTCTTCAGGTCATCTACTCCTGAGGTATCTAGAGTTTTGTCCAACAATAGAAACCCTTTTAAATTACAAGCATTGTATCCTTTCCCACGACACTGTTTAAATTGGCAGAGTCCACAATATCACACCACCAGATGGTGTGCAAGTAATTACTAATACATTTTTACTCTTTTTTTTATGCATAACTTTTTATTTTATCAAAATATAATTAAAATACAAACAGTGAATACAGTAAAGATAGAAGATAGAGCTAAAAAAAGAAGCACAAACTATAAGTGTAGAATAGGTCGAAAACAAAACGAATAAGTGACTAATACATTTTTACTCTTGAAGTTTAGGCATATTGGCTGAGTATATACACTGAACTAAGCCAAGGCTTATTGAACTACCATGAGATGAATAAGCCATAATTGGCTAAGTTTGCACGTCATGGTATGATTAACTATTTATTTATTTATTTATTTATTTAAT
The DNA here is from genome assembly GCA_023362775.1 of Charina bottae. NCBI lineage: Eukaryota > Metazoa > Chordata > Lepidosauria > Squamata > Charinaidae > Charina > Charina bottae. The sequence continues at coordinate 91,985 of JALMGJ010000020.1, forward strand.
ATCCCGCCTTTATTATTTTTATAAATAACTCAAGGCGGCGAACATACCTAATACTCCTTCCTCCTCCTATTTTCCCCACAACAACCACCCTGTGAGGTGGGTTGGGCTGAGAGAGTGACTGGCCCAAGGCCACCCAGCTGGCTTTCACGCCTAAGGCAGGACTAGAACTCACAGGCTCCTGGTTTCTAGCCCGTTGCCTTAACCACTAGCCCAGTCTCAGCAGGGTGAGACTTTTGGGAGGCAGCAGCTGCTGTTGCCATATGCCTGAGTGTGGCCCCAGGGGTTTCTTACAGACCTGCCAGAAAGTTAAGGGATGTAAATGCAGAGGAGCAGGAATGGGACTGAACCCGCCAAGCAGCTGCAGGAGCTGGAAACATGCAGGGACAAGTGGTGGAGGTTCTATTTCCTATTGCAAGCCCTAATTTAACTTTTTATTGGATTTTGCGATAGCACATTTAAACAGGTACTTATCCAATGGGTTTCCTTCCTTGCATTTTCTATTTTACGTGGCTGCAGCTAGCATTGAAGAGTGCTGCTTTTAACCGCCAATCTAGGCAGCCTAGAGGTCAGAATTAAAGGCAGGGATGAAGTGATTTGGGAAGAAAACTCTGACCACTTACTTTAACTTTACCTATAATATTGTATTGGCCCCATCATTCACATGTGAATTAAACAAGGGGCTGTCAAGATGCAGAAAAAGAAGGGCCAGCAGATCGATAGTTTAGTTTTAAGCTGGAGTCCTAACCATAACCCTCACAGACCACTTGGACCCTAATGCTTGGACATTTTCCATCTGCAATACCAGGACAAGTGCTTTCCCTGGAGTCTCTCTGTTTGCATTTCACTCCTGTTAGGTATTTGCGGAGAAGAGGAGGCCCATATAAGACAGAACCAGCCACAGACTTAACCCGCTGGCGCTTGAGTAATGAAGAGGGCCGGCAGCGATGGCGATATCTAGCAGACGACGAGGATGTGGAGCGGGAGCAGACTGCGCTGGAGGCTTACTCTCTAGGGCTAGACATGGTAGGTGACTGATGCTTTGGCGAATATAAATAATATAAATAATTATATTAATAATTATTAATATTAATAATATTTGGTGAATATAAATATTATAATATAAATAATAATATTTATAAATATAAATAATATTTGGGACATGCAGGTGATGGACAGCTTGCACAGCTCCCAGCAACCTCTTTCAAGCTGGGTCTTTAGGGAGGGTTTTCCAAATTTTCAGTGGTCTGGGAGCAGACCAGCTTGTCTGTTGCCAAACATTTCTGTCTCTGCCAAGCACAGCAGTCCGTTAATACTTAGGACAGAAAGTGATCTAGATCTCTCCTGTTAGAAAGACAGCATCCGAAATACATTAGTCTTATAGGCTTCAACTTTTTTTAAAAAAAAAATTTTTGTGATTAGAAATGTTACTTCCCAGGACGTTCAAGAAAGTGTTTACCAATCGAAGAGAATTGTTCAAGGAAGTGTTTGAAGAAAGCTCATATTCTATGTATTTCCCTTACCAGCATCTTTTGGTGCTTCAGGCTTCCCCACCCATTTGTGCTGCCATACTGGAAGTTGGTTTTTCCTGAGAAAAGCATGCTAGATCATGGGTGCAGAAGCAATGCTCACTTGGCAGATTCTCTCAGGGTGAAGTAGGGGTCCTGCCCTTAAGGAGGCATATAGACCTACTGGCTGGTTCCATAATACGTTAGACCAGGCTAAAGTGGGGCTAAGTAGTTTGTGCTTGAGCGTACTGTAGGATTCACTGTGAATCCTTCCTGGTTGATATCAGAGACTTCTGTCTGCCTTTGGTTTGCCGGGGAGCAAATCCAAGGCCATTGTCCCAGCTGCTATCCTTTGCACTTCCCTTTTTCTTTTGCCAGAAGTTGGGGGGGGGGAGAGAGAGAGAGAGCAGCTAGCTGCCCCTCCACATGTTGCACTGCTTGAATAAAGTGACTTCAGTGTATGGTCATTATACATTTGTCAGTTCTCTTTTTTAAAATTTTATGGACCTAAAGCAGAGCTTTCCAAACTGTGTGTCGGGACATGTTGGTGTGTCGGCTGCAGGGTCTGGGTGTTTCGCGGCTGCTGCTGCCTCCGAGCCCTGCCAGGATTCCACGCAGGTCGTAGTGCCTGCCTTGTGCCCTGCTGTAAGAGTGTGTCGCAAAATGATGCCCTGCTGTAAGAGTGTGTCGCAAAATTATGCATGTCTAAAAAGTGTGTCACCAACATGAAAAGTTTGGAAAGCTCTGACCTAAAGTCTGGTCATCGACAGTATATTGCTTTCTCATTCCGATTCCTTTCTATTTTGCAGACTAAATTCTTCCCAGTCTTGCCTAAAGCCTGTACTGCAGAGGAGGCAGCGCTAAATGGGATGAAATTTTTCTCGGGCCTACAAGCAGAAGATGGTCATTGGGCTGAGGACTATGGAGGACCTCTCTTTCTGTTGCCAGGTATGGTTACTAGAAAGGTCCCCAGAGCTGCTTCTCCCAGATGGTCACACATCGGTCAGAAGATCAATGTTTTGTATTAAAGGCAAAAAATCTAATCAGCTAAGCTATATTGGCTGGAGTTATTTCAGAATTAATTACAAGTTTCCCTACATGCTACCATTACTATTGACTACAATGGCTTAAAAGGAATTGAGAGAAATATTACATTGATGTAGGATTTAGCTAGAAGAAATTGGCTTGTGGTGGTGGTGAGTTTAAAGGAGGGTTCTGTCTCCAGGCCTCTTGGAATCTTTAAGTCTAAACATTCCGGTCCATTTTGATATTAGCAGAAGTGAGAGCAGAGGAGGCTCCCATTCATTATTTCAAGAGCTTGGGGTCGTTGCTGTCTGAAACGGCTTTCCAGCCTTGCTGCATTTTAATTCCTCCTGGCCTTCTTCCAACAGGGCTCCTGATTGCATGCTATGTTGCCAAGGTTCCAATCCCAGAAGAAAGTAGGAAGGAGATGGTACGCTACTTGCGTTCAGTGCAGCTCCCTGATGGAGGATGGGGCCTGTGAGTAAAGCTTCAGAGACAAGCACGCCAACAGTCTCATATTCAGCTGCATACTGGGGGATAGGAAAGAGACATTGGAGATGGAAAATAGCAGGCATAGCCATGACTCCAGAGGGCTGGAAGTGCCAGGTCAGAGCCCATTGAAACTATAGCTATAAAAGAAGATGTGTCCTAGTTTCATGAGCGCTGGAAAAGTCAGTGGGGTTAATTTTATCTTGGAGCAACTGTAGGATAACTAAGTTTATGCTTGAGGATTCATGACTTAAGGAAAGTTGGCCAAGAGTACTTGGTGCCTCAAGAAATCTGTAAGAAAACGATGATTACTCTGCATTTTGAAAAGGGGGGTGGAAGTCAGTTCTCTCGCAAAAATCTACTATTGCAATAAAGTGATAAGTGAAAGATTTTGTAAAGCTTTGGAGAATCTTCCCCCATCTTGTGTATTAATCATAATAAACATACACAGCTAAAACTAAGAAACTTGTAGGGGAAAAAAATCTTCCTTCCTTAATCCCAGTTTACAGGCAATACAACCAACAGCTGAAGAGTGCTTTGAAGTTTTACTGATCCATAGCTATAGAGTGTTCTCTTAGAGGAGAAGACAAAAATTATATGCAAACAAGCACTTTTAACAAATTGATTATATATGTCATCTTCCTACTTACCTTATCAGAAACAAACAGTGGTTGATTTAGGAAAAGGACAGCCTTGTCCATCATATATAGTTATTTCTAACTTGCTTCTTTCTCTAGGGAATGTATAAGACAATTTGAACAAAAAAAGTTGGTTTTTAATCCTTGTATAACCTGTTTCACTTATTTTCTTCCCTGCCAGTACTTTGTTTTATCCAACTTATCTGCTATTCTAATAGCCTCTAGCTTATTCTGTTGTGTATCTTATATATGACTTTGGTCATGTCTGATAAAGTTTACTAATTTTGGGGTCCCACATTGTTCACACCTGCATTTATTATTTTTAATAACAATATTTGTCCTGTCATAATCTGGACTAATACAAGCATAGGTAATATAAGCATAGGTTTCCCTTTACATAAAACACTGCTTTCTTGATAACCATCCAGTAACTCTAGCTGCAAGACTGACAGACTTTTTATGAAGCCAAGAGGGAATATAATACCAAAATAATATACAATAAAGGCAGAGGGAAGGACTTGGGTAGAAAAAGTGTAAGAATGTGGGGCTTAGAACAGAGCATTATTAGGCATTGTTCAGAATAGGTGGAAATTCTGTTGCTTAGACCAATAAAGTTTATGCTTCTCAAGCCCCACAAAGTTAGAAAACTCAACAAGGGAGAACCATATGAATTTCAGGAAAGAAAGCATCTTAATGCTAGTAAAAGCGTAGTCTTGAAAACTGTAAAAGTAAGTTCCCAGACAAATTCATAGCAGGCCAATTAATTCAGGTGGAGTTACTTTGAAATGTTCCCTACCCACCTCTGGGCTGGGAATTCCTTCTCTGTCTGGTTCCTGCAGTCATTCACAATGCTTCGCTTAGCAGGCACATTAATCTTAGCTACAGATCGTGAAATGTGACAGACTTCTTTGTGTTGTTTTGAAAGCTGTCCTTCATATGGTTATATTTCTTGGAAAGAAAATTTAAATTTACTGTGTTGGTAAAATGGGCTAATAGCTTCCTTCCACAGGTGAGGCTCAGGAGTTACTTTCTGTCCAAAAGGCATTGTCTTCTGTCTTCCACCTTGTCTAAAGAAGGCAGGAATTCCTAATTAATGGAAGAAGGAAAGAAACACAAAACAGCCCCAGTAGCACCATGTTGCTAATGTTTATATGATTTCCTGGATGAATAGCAAACAAATCCATAGAGCTTGATATTTATTGCTAGTGCTCATTAAGCTTTGCTCCTCTGACTTACCATCTGAATGCTTAGGGATTACAGTATTGATTTTTCCTATCTCAGGTTAATGGTGCAAGCAAGCTGAAATTCTACTGATCTCAATCTGCAGCATTATATTTCCCTGTTACACATTTAAAATAAAGCTCTAGAATATAGCCATTGTCAGCCACGTTGTAATAAAATGACTCCATGCTCTTCTATTTTGCCTTCTTTGACAGTTCTCAAAAATTCTGAAAACTTGGAGAACAACTGAGTTTTCTTGTGTGAACACATCTGCCTAATACCTTTCTTGTTTGTTGTCCACTAGACACATTGAGGACATGTCCAAGGTATTTTCTACTGCTCTCAACTACGCAGCCATGCGTATTCTTGGAGTCAGCCCTGATGATCCAGACTTACTGAGGGCTCGAAACAACCTCCACAGCAAAGGTGAATAACCAGCTGGAGTCTGGAAGTAGAGGTGGCTTTTATTTTTCTGTTTACCAGCATTTGCTGCCTGTGGAAAAAGGGCTATCTCTGGTTATAGAGCAGTCACAAGTCACAAGCCATCAAATTGATGTCAGCTCTTAGCAACCACGTTGGTACACCTTCTTCAGGAGTATCTGTCTCTATTCTGGCCCTTCAGGTCTTCCAGTGGTGTGTCTATTGCCACTGTAATCAAGTCCATCCATGAATAACACATTGACTTCTTTTTGGCTTTCTCGATTATACAGTTTGCATCAGCAAAAATGTCTCTTATTCTTCCGCTTTTCTAAAATCAGCATGAACATCTGGCATCTCCCTTTCCATATAAGGCCCTAAACTACATCAGATGATCCTAAGCATTATTTTGCTAGCATGTGAAATTAAGGGTATACAGGTAGACCTCGCTTAATGACCATTCATTTAGTGACCGTCCAGAGTTACAATGGCACTGAAAAAAAGACTTACAAACGTTTCTCGCACTTATGACCGTTGTAGCATCCCCATGGTCATGTGATCATGATTCGGGCGCTTGGCAACTGTCACACATTTACAATGGTTGCAGTGTCCTGCAGTCACATGATTGCCAGCTTCCAATAAGCAAAATCAATAGGGAACCGCGTGATTCACTTAATGACCATGTGGTTTGCTTAACAACTGCAGTTATTCGCTTAACGACCGCCACAACAATGGTCATAAAATCAGGTCCGGATTCACTTAACAACCACATCACTTAGTGACCTAAATTCCAGTGCCAATTGTAGTGGTTAAGTGAGGGCTACCTGTAGTATGATAGTTTGTACTCTCTGTTAAGTCTGTTTTCTTTGGTATGTAGACTGACCTCTTCCAATCTGTTGGTCACTATCATTCTCCAGATTTGCTGGCATAATTTGGTTGTAACCTGTACAGATTCTTTTTCTATTGCTTGTCATGTTTCTGTAGATCAGAGCTTTCCAAACTGTGTGTCGGGACATGTTAGTGCAGGTCTTTCCAAAGTGCCGCTGCTGGTGACACGCCAGTGGCGGTGCGGCGGCAGCGGGGGCACGGTGGTGGTGCGGGTGCGCGCGTGCGCGCCGGCGACACAAGAGGGCGTGCGGCGGCGCGCGCACGGTGGTGGTGCGGGGGGCGTGCGGTGGCGCAGGGGGGAGTGCGGCAGCGTGTGCGTGCATGGTGGCAGTGGCTGCCGCTGCCACCGTGCACATGCGCACCACCGCTTCCGGGTGGTGTGGCGACACACCACGCTGTGTGTGGCGACACACTTTTGTGTCGCGACACACAGTTTGGAAAGCTCTGCGTTAGTGTGTCGGCTGCAGTGTCTGGGTGTGTCGTGGCTGCTGCTGCCTCCGAGCCCTGCCGGGATTCCGCGCAGGTCCTAGTGCCTGCCTTGTGCCTTGCTGCCTCCAAACCTGCTGTGATTCCACGCAGGTCCTAGTGCCTGCCTTGTGCCCTGCTGTAAGGGAGTGTCGCAAAATGATGCATGTCTAAAAAGTGTGTCACCAACATGAAAAGTTTGGAAAGCTCTGCTGTAGATATTCTATCAATTCCTATAATCTTCCAACTGGGTAATGACTGGTGTGCTGATCTAACTTTATCCTGTAATTCTAAAGTTTCTTGTAAATGGGGTTTATCTTCTAAAGAATCTTGGAAGTTGACATCTCCACTGTACAGAATTTCAGTATCTCCTTCCATCTTTGTTTAACCTTCTTGGATCCAGTTACTATGTGACCATTGATGTCATTTACCATACCAATTTGAGGTTGGAAACTCTTCCTGAGTTTGGAGATCTTTGGAAGACTGTCCTTGTTTTGCCATGTCTTTTTCCATCTTCAATGTCTTTATAGGTGTCAATACCACTTCTTGTCACTTCTAACAGCTCTCTGAAATTCTTTGTTAAATTCCTTGCTGAGATCTTTGCCTGTATTTGCTTTAGTTTCTCTTTTCTTCTTGGCAATTTCCACTTCATGTTCTGACATCTAGTTTGCTTTCTTCTATTTCTTGGCAGTCTCTCTTCACATTGTTATTATTCCACAGTTCCTCTGATTCTCTGTCAATGAGGCTCAGGGCTTCCCAGTAATTCCTGATGTTCTCCTTGAAAATGGTGGGTATGTGCTCAATATCATATAATGGGAACAAGTTGGCTTGTTTTTCTGCTTAGCTTTAATTTGAAACTTGCACATGAGCAGTTCATGATCTGTTCCATAATCAGCGTCTGGCTACATTTTTGCTGTTATAACTGAGCTCTTCCACTTCCTTATGCCAAAAGCACAGTCAGTTTCATGTTTGTGTTCTCCCTCTGTGATGTCAACTTTGGTTGTTTGAGGACTTTGATAGCAATGAAGAAACCATTGGATTGGCAAAAACTGGTAAGTTGTTCTGCTCCGGTTCAATTTCCTAGGTCATATAGTCCAACTGTATTTTCCTCATTATTTCCACCTTTGACATTCCAATCTTCAACCACAAGCAGCATATCTTGTTTGCATGTTCTGTTGATTTCAGATTAAACTTGACCGTAAAAATAGTCAATTCCCTCTTCTTCTGCATCAGCAGTTGGAGAATATACTTGGATAACTGTCATATTAAAGGTCTGTGGCTTGAATCATGTCAACTGGATTTCTATTTTCTTAGTGGAAACGTTTCACTCCTTATCCAAGGAGCTTCTTCAGTCTGAGTAAAGTTAGTAAGGGAATCCTTAAATATGTTTCTAGGCTGGCTGTGTGACCTTGCACCTGGGGCTAGGTCATGGTTATTTTTGAGATGTTTGTTTCTAAGTCCCTTTATCATCTAAAGGAGGATCGTTAAGATTACCCTGCTGCTGTTGAGCTTGTGAAATGCCTAAGATCTCTTTTTTTTGTATACATTTTTATTAAAAGTTTTAAAGACAACATAAAAACTAAAACAAACTAATACAGAAGAAAGAAAAGAAAGGAGAAAGAAAAGAAAAGAAAAAAGACAAGTGCAAAAAGAAAAAGGTAAAAAGTAATAGAATAGCATTCCTAGACTGTGAAGTCCTCATTGGGACTGGTGGCAAGCTAGAAACAGGGATCTACAGGAAACCCACACACACAGATCAATATCTGATGTTTGACTCCCACCATCCACTGCAGCACAAACTAGGAGTCATCAGGACATTATCTCACAGAGCAGAAACCATCCCCACCTCCATGGATTCCAAAAAGAATGAAAATCAGCACCTGAGAACAGCTCTGAAGGCCTGTGGATATCCAAATTGGGCCTTCACTAAATCTAAGTCTACCAGACCTAAAACAGCGACAGATAGGGCTGAGACTCAGAGTAAACGGAAGAACCTGGTCATTCCTTACATGGCTGGCGTGTCTGAAAAGATAAAACGGATATTTGGCAAACACCACATACCTGTATATTTCAAACCCACCAACACACTGAGACAGAGGCTTGTACACCCCAAAGATCAAACTCCAAAACACAAGGAAAGCAATGTAGTGTATGCAATCCAGTGCAGTGAGGAGTGCTCTGAACTCTACATTGGAGAAACCAAACAACCTTTGTACAGGAGGATGGCCCAACACAGGAGAAGTAACACCACAGGACCAGAGTCAGCAGTTTATCTTCATCTAAAGGAAAAAGGACACTCATTTGAGGACATTAATGTTCACATTTTAGACAGAGAAGATAGGTGGTTTGAGAGAGGGGTCAAGGAATCCATTTATGCCAACTTGGAAAATCCTTCCTTGAATAGAGGTGGGGGCCTCAGGCACAACCTTTCCCCTATCTTCCTCCCCGCTTTGTCTTCTGTGCCTAGGAAGATTAAGACCATTTCGCAAGCTCAACAGCAGCAGGGTAATCTTAACGATCCTCCTTTAGATGATAAAGGGACTTAGAAATAAACATCTCAAAATAACCATGACCTAGCCCCAGGTGCAAGGTCACACAGCCACCCTAGAAACATATTTAAGGATTCCCTTACTAACTTTACTCAGACTGAAGAAGCTCCTTGGATAAGGAGCGAAACGTTTCTACTGAGAAAATAGAAATCCAGTTGACATGATTCAAGCCACAGACTGTTCCACCTGGATGACTGAGAACCTTCATCGACATAAAAAGTAATAGAAGCTTCTGATTTCCTCTGCAGCAAATATAAGTAAATTCCAAATTATCTCTTACTCTGTGGTTACAAAAAAGCTCACTTTTTTCTATTATCCAATTTTTTTCTAATAATCAAAACCACAAGTTATAAAGTACATTTTTTTCTGTTTCATGCAAAAAGTCTATAAAGGGTTTCCAGTCAGCCATAAATGTAGATACTGTTTTTTCTTCACTAACCATTCCTCCATTGTGGGTAATGTCGAACTTTTCCACTTTTGAGCCTATAATAATCTCGCTGCAGTTGGCATTTATAAAAACCAAGTTCTATGGCCTTTTTCTAGCTGTCTGTCCATTAATCCAATTCCTGTTGTATCTGTTGTGATTTTTTTGTAGTTCCCTCTGAGAGCTCCATTTCCATCTCCTCCAATTCTCCTTCATGTCTTTCTAAAAAATATCTCGCCTTCTGAAAGAATTCAGTCTAAATCACTGCTGTTTAAAGTAAAAATCACAACTTTCAATTTATCCCATCGAAATGGGATCTTTTTCTGTTTTAATTTTTCACCCAAGAAGGCATATTCTTTTTTCTTACATAAAATACTAATAGAAATCTCTTTTAAAACAATTATATCTGTATTATCCATTTTCAATCTTGTGTTAAAATGCTGCTGCAGGACCTGATCCCTTGTCTTCTATCCAACAAAATGCACTAAAATATCCTTGGGACATTCCTCATTGTGGCAAATCTGGAATTTATTCTATAAATCTTATCAATTTCTGCATCCATATCTTCCTCTTCCAAGTCCAAAAAATTTGCCAAAACTTTAATAATCCGCGCTCTAATATTTTCATCTGGAACCTCTGAAAGAGTTCTGAATCTCAAACAATTCTTTCTCTCTCAATTCCAGTAAAGCCGGATTATCCAATTCTCTTTCCAACTCTCTGCCTTGAATCTCTGTCTTACTCTCTAAAATTTGCACTCTATCATTAATTTGTTTTACCTCTCTAGATATTTGCTTTATAGAACTTTCCATCTTTTTAACATCTTCTCTCATCTTCTCAACTTTACAAATCTTTCATCCATTTTTTTTCAAAGCATCCATTTTATTCCCCATCTGATCAGAAATTTTTGAAGTGTATCTTGTGTATTTATTTATTTATTTATTTATTTATTTATTTATTTATTATTTATTTATTTTATATATCTTGTGTAATTAATTTTTTCTGCAGGATGCTCTAGTGCATAGCTTTCCAAACTCTGTGTCACGACACATTAGTGTGTCGGCTGCAGTGTCTGGGTGTGTCACAGCTGCTGCTGCCTCCGAGCCCTGCCAGGATTCCGCGCAGCTCCTAGTGCCTGCCTTGTGCCCTGCTGTAAGAGTGTGTTGCGAAATGATGCATGTCTAAAAAGTGTGTCACCAACAGGAAAAGTTTGGAAAGCTCTGCCCTAGCGAGCCCCTCCTGCCCTCTCTTGTCATTTTTCTAGTAGCCATTTTTAATCCAAAAGTGAAGATGTCTCAAGCAGGCGAAATAAACAGATAAGCCTCTCCTTTTTTTCCCCTTTTCATTTTAGTAGCTCTGGATAGCTTCAGCCACAACAGGCATCACATCTCCATGGCAAGTAAATGTCACAGTCTGGTTCTTTACCTTATCTTTTGTTATGTAGATTCTGCCAATTAAATACATTCCTGAAGAATAACAACAAGCATTCCCACACCAGACTGGTCTCTTTAACTGGCTTAGTGAAAATTTATACCAAAGCATTTTCGTCAAAAGTAAAAATGATAAAAATAGAAATAGAGAAATAGGGAAAAAAGACTGTCCATTTTAAAACTTTCTTACATCTTCTCTTAATTAAGCTTTTTGCAAAGAGTTCTTGAATCTTTGAATCAAAGTCTCTCTCTCTTGTTTTTTTGTAATCTTGAAAGAAGGTTTAACTCACGGCAAGGAGTCTTTGCCTCAGAAGAAATCTCTTTTCATCTGTAAATTAATTACTTCCCAAAGTGATTAAGAAATGGGGGAGGCAAAGCTTAATGTCCCTAAAGGCTCCACCGCAGTTAGGAGCATAGATGGAATCCCAGGACTCTCCTTAACCCACAAGGAACTGCTCTCATGATCTCCCTTTGATCCAGGGAGATTGCGCTGGCCAGAATCTGCCTTCCAGCCGGTGTTCTCATCTGCAGTGTCTCTCTGTGCCTTAGAGACCGTCAGCCTGCCATAATTCCCCCACCAGAAGCCTCTGATGCCTAAGATCTCAACATGTAGCAAATCCATTTCATCTTTCACTGTTTTGAGTTTTCCCATGTTCAGCAGGACTTGAAGAGGAAGACTACATTTACACTTTAGATTTTTCAATACATTCCTGGTTCTCCTTGGTCCCTTTTGTTATTATGAAAATCTGGGACAAGAAAAAAGACCAGCTTGATGCCAACCTACCTCCTTTTCAGAATTTATAGCAAACATGGCTGCTCTGGTTGTCTGTTTGATGGTATTCTCAGCATGGTTGAGGCTGCTCCAGTAATTGATCCTCGTGGCTAATGCTGTTCATTGATTAATAGTTTCCTATTTGCAGGAAGTGCTTTTGGGAACCAGTATGTGACCACTTGTGGGTTAAATGGTATTTACGCCCTTCTATTTTCCTAGGAGGTCTTTAAGCAGGAGGCATAATCTCTTCTTTCCTATGAGTTCCCCTGCTTTACTTAGCCGTGTGAGTTGGCTTGTTTTTCTGGTGTCTGCTCTAAGTCCAATGAATATTAGGCATTTGTAATAGTTCTATGGTAGGTCAAATGTTACTCACAAGTTCTCTCTCTGGTATATTGAAGTCTCCCTTTCATTCCCTGTTTCTATGCTCTACATTTTCTTGGCCAGGGAATCCAGGAGATACGGAAAGTCTACCAGTGGAAGATCAACCACAGAAAAGCTGCTGTTATAGTCAGGACTAATGGAAGAAGAGGAGGGGTGAAGGCAACCTGTTTGGGTAGCAGAGCCTCTTCTGGAGTGAGGAGAACAGACACAACACCCATGCAGAGAGAAAAGGAGAACCCTAGCTCTTGGAGAGATCACTTCTCCTCCTCCTGCTCCCCAGTAATAACCATGAACTGTTTATGGCTTTATAAAGTTGGCAGCTGTTTTGATGTTATTCTATTTTGGGGTTTTTTCAGGTGGTGCTGTAGGAGTCGCTTCCTGGGGTAAATTTTGGCTGGCTGTCTTGAATGTCTACAGTTGGGAAGGAATGAATACGCTTCTTCCTGAGATGTGGTGTGTAAATCATTCATTGTAAAATATGAGCTGGAGCTGTATATTTTACAGAAGCAGTTGGCGGATATTCTTAGCCAGCCTCAGTTTTTGTTGTTTTAAGTTGAAGAACAGAAATAGGCTATTTGCAAGTACTGACATCGAGAGTGAGCAGTTGTGTGTTGTTTTTGTGTGGATTCGGGGAAATTATGCCCAGCTTCTCTCTGTCTTTCACTATGTGGATGGATGCACTTGACCAAAAAGAAAATTTGTACCATTAAAAAAAAAAGACAGAAGTTTCTTAGAATTTGCATATGCTGTTTTATATGTATGTGTGAAAAACTAGGGAGAATTACTAGAAAACGTAGAGACTGCAGGTCAATTAATTTCCTATCCATAATTTCTATGGCACCCCAATTCATTAAGATCAGTTTTCCACCTTTCAACCAAAGTCCCAGATCATGGCCACTCTCTCCTTCCAAAACAGACCACTTGGAGGTTTACAGCTGCTAAAGATTTCTTTGTGATATAAGAGTGAACGTTTTATAGGGCAAGCTTCACAATGATTTCTTAATTGTATTTTCATTGTGAGAATTAAGAAGGCACATTGTTAGTAGAATCTGTTTCAGTATTTACCATGAGAGTAATATTTCACTCTGCCATTTTTGGATTTTTTTCTTTCTTTATAAAATAAAATAAAGACAGGCAAAAGTTATGTGCGATGCCTCTTGTCCCTACCTTATCAGTATAGGGTTATAGCTGAAACCAGTCCTTCTCTTTCAGTAACATGTGACATGTGTGTGTTTATAGGGGTGTGTGTGTGTGTATATAAACATGCTCTCACAAATGGCAGAACCAGAACAAAATATATATATTAATAATATTGATTTGTAGTTGGCTAGCTATGACTAACCTTATCTTCAAAGTCATCCATGCTAGAGATGTCTGCAGCTATTTACACTTCTCATCCATTTGTTCCTTTCCAATAGTGTCTTCAATTCTCTGCAAAAGTAAGAGTCCCCTTGCCAAATTCATTGGAGAAAAATACTTGTCTACCTGTTAGAATAATAAAACAATATTGTGGAGTTCACTGTATCACAGCAGTTTTCATCTCAGAAGAGTACAATCTGATTCCAGTATTTTTGATACTGTCCCCAAAATGTGAAATAATTTATATACTGGACAACTTCATGGAGACTCTTGGAGGTCTGATAGTTGCCAAAGAGATGGGTATGCCAGTAGCTGATTTTTCAAAGCCTGCTGGATGTAGTGTGTATAGGCAGCCACCCCATATTGTGTTATCATGGTCTTTTTGAAGATTTCTTACAGTCAAATTGTTACATTGTCTTTGCGGGCTACCAGTCCAATGTTAGGAGCTTTTTCCTTCTTTCTACTTTCCAATAGGTTGTTCCCTTCCTGGATGCCAGCTAACCCTTCCACGCTTTGGTGTCATTGCCGCCAGGTTTACCTGCCAATGGCCTACTGCTATTCTGTCCGCCTCACTGCAGAAGAAGACGAACTTATCTTGAGCCTTCGACAGGTAGTTGCCAAAGACTCTCCTTCTCTCTTCCGTCATAGCTTTCATATGAATCCAATGCCTTTCAGTTAATGGAATCTCTGATCCTGCTTAAGATGCTACCTGTTATGGCAGGGGTGGGCCAACCTCCAGTTTCCCAGTCTATAGTCCCCAAAGCGCTCCAAAATTGAAATTTGGCAGGAAAGCTTCCTTTTTTTGTGGTGTGATTTTTCCTCTTTCTCCCCTAAAAGGGTACTTCATAGTTGTGTTAGATCAATTTAGAAGGGCTGTGCATGCTTCAAAAATTATTTCAAAGAGGTATTATGGAATGCATGGGACTATAGCACCTTTTTAAAGCAGCTGCATTTTTTTCAGGCCTCCATACATCCAGCTCATTAAAGCACCCATGTCTTTAGTGCTCCTTTAAAGAGGTGCTGTGCTTGTGCTCTTTCATGTTCTAATAATTTTCAAAGAACGCACAGCCTTACTATTTAGGATTTGTAATTCTATATAACTCTCACCAGGCACACCTCTTGCTGCCTCAAAGGTCAATGTGCATGTTTTAAACTGCCTTTAAGCTGAACATGACTCTACCTTACGGTTTTGAAAAGTGATATCAAAAATTTCCTGTAATCATTTCCTTTAATTGTGGTCCAATCATGCTAGTTTATGTAGGTTGAAAAGAAATAAAGCAAAGACTAAATTCATCAGGTTCTCCATCCAGTACTGTGAAAAATACCATGTTTAAATAACCGAAGCTACATAATTACTTGCACAGAAAGTTTTGTTTGATTCCAAAAGTTCCTGCACTGTCACTTTTCTTAATTTATAATGTAGTACTTTATATCTGGTGGTTTATGCTGCAGTATTGACAAGTAATGTTTATTCTTTAATTTTTGCATAATCCTAAAGAGTTGGAATCTTCAGAATGTACATGATGAATTGGGAGCTAGAGTACAAATAACATATACTTGATTTTGTCTCCACTTGGATAACATTATTTATCAAAATAATATTTTGTGACAGAATACTATTAACCCCGTGCTGCACCAGGTTCTCTTTCCAGTTTTGATTTTATAATGCTTGTTTGTTTCGTTTATTATGATCATATACTAGAGATCAACTTAAAAATAAAGTCACAATAAAATAAATGCACCAAAAGAGAAGCATGATGTAACTGAAATAATATATCAAGATACAGTGCATATACACTTACGTAAGTGAATACTCAGATGTGAAGCATTTGTTTACCTTTCATCATAGGCAGTATACAGGACCTAGCTATACTATACTACCTGAGATCTCCACCTTCTGATCAGCTAATAGGTGTTGGTCGAGGAAGTCATCCTCAGTTCTGCCTAAATATATTGTAATTAGGGAAATACACATAATCCAAATATCTCTACAAGGAGGCAGCACAGCAGGGCCTGGCCCACAGTTTCTATCTCCCCCTCACCACGTGGTCAGACACTTTAGGGGTTTAGACCACTTTTCTTTAGGGGTGTTGCAAAATCTGCTGTCCAAAAGAGCAGATGGAAGGGCATTACAATAGACCAATCTAATAGTCCTTTTGGGATGCAGGGTTAAATGGGTAATGGGCAGATCCATTTTTCCCCCCCTGGTCTCATGGGAATAAAATAAGGTGGAGTCTGCCTGAAAGCCTTTTGGAGGCCAGTGCCTCTGGCATGTTGCAAAATGATTTGGCCTGTTCAAAACCCACTGAGATCCCTTGTGGATTTTCGAATGCTAATCCTGTATTCTTCTGGGCTTCTTTCCTAGGAACTCTACGTACAAGATTATGACAGTATTGACTGGCCAGCACAAAAGAACAATGTTGCTTCTGGGGATTTATACACACCACACAGCTGGCTACTGACAGTGGTCCATGGTGAGTGAATCTGCCTCCTGCTGAAGGAGGGGCCTCATTTGTTCTTGCTGGACTCCATTTCATTGCCAGAATGAAAGTGCTGTCAAGGAGACACCTTTGTAATTCCTAAAGTGTCCTGAGAATAGAAGGAAGATAAGCCTTATAGTTGTTTCTCCTAATATTTCATTTTATATGATTTAATGGTACACTAAGGTACTTACTTACTTATCGTGTGCAGTCCGCTTAGCTGTGATTGGGTCTGGTGTTAGAAGGATTAGCCGGTGCAATTCACTGTTTCCAGGGCACGCCCGATTGTTTGACAATCTTCGGGGAGGCTCCTTCTGTGTACCCCATGGTACACTAAGGTAATGGTGATATTAATGGATATATTACTCTCCCATCTGGCAGCAACCACCTGAAGCCCCACTGCACTCATGCCGTGCCTTCCCCACCACCCACGGGCCCTCACACACCCTCCCTGAACCTCGCTGTGCTGGCGCTGCACCTCCCCAGCCACCTGCGCACCCTTCCCCATCCAGCAGCAGCCACCCCAAATCCCGCTGCACTTGTGCCGCGCCTCCCCGGCCACTGGCACACTCCCTTGCTCCCTCTCCCACCTGGCAGCAGCCACTTACCTGCCGGCCAGCTTGCTTGCGAGCCACCTGGGACTTGCAACTTCCTGCCAGCTTCCTCACTGACGTTGGTTGTTGGAAGCTGGCAGGAAGTTGCAAGGAGGTGCTCACTTAACGACCCATGATCCTGGCTTAACAACGGCAACAGGGACTGCAGGGATTGCCGTCGCTAAGCAATGCAGTAATGTGACATTGCGCTTTACGGCCACATCGCTTAGCAATGGAAATTCCAGTCCCAATTGCCATCGTAACTTGAGGACTATCTGTATATTTAACAGGGAGTCTTTGCAGGGGATGGAAGCTAAGAAAGTTGTAAAAACTAAGCAGAGTTTGCCTTTAGCCTGGAGCAATACATCAAAGCAGGAATTAGAAATTTGTGTGTTTCCCAGTTGCAACTTGAATAATTATGGAAGCCGAAACGTTGGATTTGCAAATTGACTGAAGAATGGTTTTTCTCATATTGGCTTTAGATTTTTCAGGAGATAAACTGAGTCTTCCATACATCTCTTTCTGCTTCTATTCCAGCAATAGCCAACATCTATGAGCAATTCCACAGCAAAAAATTGAGGCAGCGAGCCATGGAGGAATTATATGATCACATCAAGGCTGATGACCAATTTACCAAGTTCATCAGCATTGGCCCGGTAAGCTGTTTTGAAGCATTGTTTAACTCAGTAGCTCTGAAACTGAGCTTGTTTAGAAATCTTGGCCAAAGGTGTAGCCATGAATTGCTCTGCAGAAAACCAATGGCACCATAGTTTCTCTTGCCTGTACCTGATCCATTTCTTCTCTCCCAGTAGCCCAAGTAACTTTGGAGTGCTGTACAATTGGCTCAGCATCACTGACTCAAACGCTTGTTTTCTAGGTGTGGTTGAGATGCAGGAACCGTTGGCTACCCTCAGCTGAGCTTGCAATTCCTTTAGTCCTTGCCTACTATGAAGTGAAAATGTTCCTCCTCTGAAATCAGATCATTTGGCTCCACCACAGTCTTTGAATCCATCCATAATGCCCTCACAGGTGTGACTTAGCCCAGGATCTTTCAAACTGATCTGCAGAAATCCCGTGAGAACTTGATGGGATTCCAATTGAGACTATTGGCAAAAAAAAAGAAGAAGTAATAGTTCACTCAAACACAGCCAGTTTTGTCTGTAGCTTGAATCATGTCAACTACAGTTGTTGTACAAGCTACAGACAATTCCACCTGGATGACTGAGAACCTTCATAGACATACAGCCAGTTTTCTCTCACTAGAGGTTTGTGTTTTGATGAGGGGCCCTGGGATAAGTTTTGAGGCCTCAAAAGGTTCAATACCACGATTAAGCTGATAAGAATAAACAGGAGCAAATGTGTGCTTTCTTGCCCCAGCACTAGCCCCTAAGCAGAGTAGAGGAGTTTTTGCAAAGTATCTGGAATCCTCACCAACTTCCCTTGGAAACATTTTTTCCTAGTGTACTGTGCTTTGCAATCAGGCTGATTTTACATCTCCTATCAGAAAGGGGTGGAGGGAGAGCAAAAAGACTATTATAAAGTCTCTGCCTAGCCACCAAACCCCAAACATTATCCCTTGCCTAGCCCTGGATCCAATTATCCAGCCGAATGTTGTCAAAGAAGAAAGTTCCCTGTTTTTTAAGTAAAACATAAAAGTAGTAAAATAATGGGATTATTAAATGGATGAAGAATGCTTATGACGGCACATGCTAGTGGTGGTTCTAGAACTGCCTTCAAATTGTGATTTCTGAAACTGCCCTGGACTCATCGAACAGGGGAGGAGGGGCAATTGGCCATGATGGCCTCAGATGTAGTAGGTACTTGTGGATCAGGCTGCACTTGCCTCTGATTCTCAGATGCCTTGGTAGCAAGGACCCGTTGACCTCGACAGTCAATTGTTATGCTCACCTCCCACAGAAACAGCCGCAGCCTGGAAGCTATGATTGTGCCTTAAGGGGAATGTTTTCTTCCTCCTGCAAATGTGGAGGAGCCTGCAAACGATGAACACTTCGCTTCTGAGCATCCCAGCTGCCCAACAATCTCATCTAATCCCACTTTCCTCTCTTTCTAGCTCCAGTATTTTCTTCAGCCACCCCACTCTGCCTTCTAGGCATTGCAATAATTAAGAGGGGTGTTAATTTTGGGGAGGAAGCCTCTCTGTGATAAGTGGTGGGAAACATTGTAGCAATGGCCAGTCTGTGGTGGGGTAAGGGATGGCATTGCCGGTTGCTGCTCAGTGTGTGCTGTTGCTGTGGAAAGAGTTGATATGAAAAGGATACATAGTCCAGCTGTTAAGGGAGACGTGGCGTTCATCTGAATTGAGCATCCATTAAACCAGAAAGGCACGATGCTGTTTGGACATCAGCCTGAATGGGCTCTGTCCTGGCTTGAAGGTGTCAACTGCATACTTCTGGTTTCCTACAGTTGTGGAGTTAAGCAAGGAAATGCATCAGTAGGCATCATGCATTTTTCATCAAATGGGATTATTTATTTAGCGTATGGCACACATTGCCAGGGAGTCTACCATGTTTTTACACACGATAGATGTTCTGGCACCAGTAGTTGCTAGTTCTTTGTTGCACTGGTGCACCACAAGAGGGCGAGCTAGCTTTGCATCAGCTGGCCAGCAGCGTTCCTAGGGAAGTAGGCTCATCTGGGCTTTTTTCTCCACCGATCCTCCGCCAATCGCGTCCAGGCAGATCCACCTGCTCCCTGCATAGAGTGCCGCCAGCGTTCCCCCCCCCACTGAAATGGGGGTACCTATTTATCTACTCGCAGATGGCATGCTTTCGAACTGCTAGGTGGGCAGGAGCTAGGGACGAAATGACGGGAGCTCACTTCCATCACGCGGAGCTGGGCTCAAATCGTTGGAGTGTCAACCATTTCTGGCCGGCAAGCTCCAGCGTCATTAAGCCGCTGCGCCACCGCGTCCCATCAAATGGGAATATTCCATGTTTAGAAATTTCACCCATTTCTAAATAAAATGAACTTCATTTTTAAACACAGTATTTTTTAATAAAAGACTAGAATACATTTGTTGCATTCTATTTTCCAAGGTATTTTTCTCTAATATTTCTGCCCTTCAGAGTTAAACTCAATACTATTTTTTGAAAACATCCCTTTGATTTTATGAGAAAGATTGCACTTTTAAATATTTCTCATCTATGTCTACACTTAAAAAGAGGATATTGGTTTCCTCTGGTCCATTCCTTTATGCGGCCCTAGGTAGGAAAGCTGTTCAGTTACTGTATAATTATGGCTGGAGGCTGGTCCCTACATCCAATGACTATTTTCCCCAGGATTTTTTTTTAACATCTGTATTTACAGTAACTTGATGAAGAGCTACATTTGTGAAGAAGCACAGATATTACCCTCTGATGGCTTTAGACTTTAGGAGGAAAATGATGGTGGTTCTTTCTCTGCCTTTGTAGATATCTAAAACAATTAACATGCTAGTGCGCTGGTATGTGGAAGGAGAGAAGTCCCCTGCATTCCAGGGACATGTCTCCAGAATCCCTGACTATCTCTGGTAAGGCTTTGTTGGAACTCAAACTTGTCTAGCAGATTTTGCCAACCTGGAATCTCCCTGATACGTTGGACTATAAATCCTAGAATTGGCAATTGTGCTTGGGTATCCTGGGAGTTGACCTTGCAAAGTGTGAATTCTAGTCTAGGAACCACAACTTCCAGAACACGGCCACACAGCCCGGAAGACCCACAACAGCCATCGAACTCCGGCCGTGAAAGCCTTTGACAATACAATTCTAGTCTAGTCCAACACAGCTGAAAGGTACCATGCTATGAAGGCTGCTGTGTAAGTGTAATATGCCTCTTACTTTTACATATGTCCACTGCCTACTGTCCCTTAGGAGACACCATATTTTACTCCAAAATACATTTAGAAAGTAACTCCTGAATAGAGAAGGATTATCTAAGGTTATATTGTAGGAGAGAGATATCCTCTTGAAGAGCACATTAAGGCTCCAGGTAGAAAGTCTTACAAGGGCCATTATTGTGTATATTTGTGTTGTGGCCCATCCCCCTAGGAAATCACTGCAGAGTTTGAGCAGTAGGCCAGTCAGTCGGTAAGGGTGAGTGATCTAGCCCCAGGCTGCCTTTTGAACTGCAAAACAGAAATCTGCTTTCCCACATCCAACCCTAATTCAGCCATTGCCTATTATCTAAAGGCCTTTCCAGGATCCCAGTGCTTCTGCAACTCATGACATTGGACTCATTGTTTTTGGCAGTGAAACTTACAGGTCTCTTACCATGCCTCTCCCTCAGTGAGGTGCAAGCATTCACTGCTTGCTTATTTTTCCCTTGCAGGCTGGGTCTGGATGGAATGAAGATGCAGGTAATAATTCCTAGCATATTTTTCTTTTGCTGAGGACCAAACCCATCTCACAAGGCAATGACTGCTGCAGTCTCTGCCAAGAGCTCTGTTTAAAATTAACAATAACAATTTATTAAACTTACATGCCACTTGACTCCCAACAACTCTGGGTGGCTCATAACATTAAAAGAAATTACAATAAAACCAATAAAACATAAAAAATGTTTTAGAGGTAAAGATAAAAGATGGGAAGTGTGATGAAGCGTGGGGTCTCCCTCTCCCTCGCCAAAGGCCTGGGTGAAGAGCCAGGTCTTCACAGCTCTTCTAAACAACAGCAGAGGGGGGGCCTTCCGAATCTTGGGGGGAACCCTGTTCCAGAGGGCAGGAGCTACTACAGAGAAGGCGCACCTCCGGGGTCCCAATAGATGGCAATGTTTAATCAAAGGAACCCAGAGGTGCCAACCCTGCAGGATCAAATCGGCCAGGCAGATAATACGGGAGACAGGCAGTCCCTCAAGGTAGCAGGCCCTAGGCCATGTAGGGCTTGATAGGTAACAACCAGCACCTTGAATCGCACCTGGAAACAAACTGGCGGCAAGTGCAGCTTGCAAAGCAGAGGTGTTACATGGGCGTACTGAGGCATGCCCATCACTGCTCACGCTGCTACATTCTGGACCAGTTGAAGCTTCCGGATGGTCGTCAAGGGCAGCCCCATGTAGAGTGCATTGCAGTAGTCAAGCCATGAGATGACTAGGGCATGAGTGACTGTCTAAAAACAAAAGTTTCCAGAGGGGAAGTTGGGATCAGAAAGTTGGAGAACTGTTTGTTTGTTCTCTCCCTTTCTCTACTGATTGATCTTCCTCTGGCAATTCCCCCACCCCACTCCCCCAGGCCTTTAAATATGACAAAATAAGTGCTCCTGTGAGAGCAGGAAGCTCTTATGAAGAACATTTTTTCTTGCTCCATGTGTGGGAAGGAATATATTTAGAAAGTAATCCCTGAATAGAGAAGGATTATCTAAGGTTATATTGTAGGAGAGAGATATCCTCTTGAAGAGCACTAAGGCTCCAGGTAGAAACCTGTTTGTGCTAGAGGGGGAATTCCTGGAAGTGTGTCCCTTAGCATACTCTTAGAGCAGGGCTTTCCAAAGTGCCGCCGCTGGTGACACGCCAGCGGCAGTGTGGCGGCGGCGCGCATGGCAGTGGTGCGGGGAGGTGCGCGCAGCGGTGACACAGGACGTGCGGCAGCGCGCGCACGGCGGCGGCGCGGGGGGCGTGCGGCGGTGTGCGCGTGCATGGCGGCAGCGGCTGCTGCTGCCACCGTGCACGCGTGCACCGCTGCTTCCGGGTGGTGTGGCGACATACCACACTGTGTGTGGTGACACACTTTTGTGTCGCGACACACAGTTTGGAAAGCTCTGTCTTAGAGCATAGCTTTCCAAACTATGTGTCGCGACACTTTAGTGCAGAGCTTTCCAAACTCTGTGTCGCGACACAAAAGTGTGTCGCCACACACAGTCTGGTGTGTCGCCACACAACCTGGAAGCGCTGATCATCATCAGCGCTTCCGGGTTTTCCCGCGGCGACACACCAATGGCGGCGCGCAAAAAGCAAAAGCGGCAGCAGCGCTTCCGGGTTTTTGCGCACTGCCGCAATGGCGGCACTTCCGGGTTTTCCTGCGGCGACACACCAGCGGCGGTTGGTGTGTCGCCACGGGAAAACTTTGGAAAGCCCTGCTTTAGTGTGTCGCAACAGTTAGGTGTGCTGCAACACAACCCTGAAGCGGTGGCGGGGGTGTGCATGGTGGCAGCTGTGGCGTGCCATCAGCGCTTCAGCGTTTTTTTTTTTTTATTAAGTTTTATTAGGTTTTTAAGTATACAAAGCTAAAAGATAAAGTCGAAACGGAAAAAGAAATACAAATTAAAAGAAAAGAAAAAGAAAAGTGCAGTAAAGAAAAAGAAAAAAGGAATAAAGAAAAAGACATACACAGAAATTAGATAACCTCCGATCCGTCTATGGTCATAAGAATAAAATAGATAGTTTGTTTTAACATGCTGGCTATTCATATAACATTCATATATTTTTCCTTGTCTATTATGTACTATTTATCTATAATCTAATCAACGAAAACTCCATATTTAGCTTTACTCCTCCTGCTTTTTGCAAATAGTCCATCAAAGATTTCCACTCATTAAAGAATAATAATTAAAATTTTCTTTTAGTAGGCAAATCAATTTGTCATTTTCTGCCATTTCTAATAGTTTCAATATCCATTCCTGTATTGTTGGTACACTTTAATTTTCCCAAAACTATACATATATAGATAAAAAAAGAATTTTTTTTTTCCATTTGTGCATCCCAAATTCTGGCTAAAAAGAAAAAATTCTAATTTAAGTCTTTTAATTTATACCCAACTATAGTATTATACTATGCATATAGAAATAAAAAGAAAAGGATTTTTCTATTTATACAACCCAGATTCCAAACAAAAAGAAAAAATTCTGATTTAATTCTTTTAAGTTATACCCAGCCCTACTATTTTTGATCTCTCGCTATAATATTTCTTCAGATTTTGCTCTTTTATAACTTTTCTCACAAAATATCTTGACAGTTTCTTATCTCTAACGTAACGTGAGTCAACTCTAAAAATTTTATCTATCTCAGAGTCCATGTCTTCTTCTTCTGTCTCTAAATGTTGAACTAAAGTATCAACTATATATTTTCTCATATTCTCATCTAATTTTTCCAGAGCTCCTATCAAACTCAAAATACATTCTTCTTCTTTCATTTCTGCTAATACAATAATATCTAAATTATATTCCATAGTAATAGAATCTGATTTAATCTCCAATTTCTTAACCTGGCCTTGTGTCTCTTTAAAATCCCCTGGAAGAATATTTGCAATTTCTTTAACAGTCTGTATTTCATTTCTAAATTCTTTTTCTGAGTCTTCCTTCATCACTTCCATTTTCACTTTTACTTGATCTAAAATATTGTCCATCTTTTTATCTATTTTTATATCAAAAGAAGTAATTAAGTCATCCATCCAGGTAACAGTTAAAATATCCATCTTTTCCTCCAAGGCAGTAGTTAAATCATCTATTTTTGGAATCAGTGCTGTAATCGCATCCAATATTTTTCCCATATCTGATGTTGGTACTTCTGAAGGTGCAGCCATGGACTCCATTTCCTTATATCTATCCCTCTTCACTCTTGCAACCGCAGTAACCAGGTTGTATATAATATTCCTGTAAATAGAAAAGAAAAATAACAAAAGACAAAGGAGAACCACTATAAACAATAAAAAAAAAGGGGGGAAAGGAGGGATAAAAAATTATTAGGGATTCAAAAGAAAAAAGGAGGGAAGAGAGGAGAAAAAAATCCAAATACAATAAAAAATTAAAAAATAAAAGTAATACTGCTTCTTCTTAATAGATATTGCATTAAAAAAAAGGGCAAAATGTACTTTGGTAAAATCAACAATTCTCACATAAAAGAAAAATAAAAGATAAAAGTACAACGGGTAAGTCCTTTAGCTGTAGTCAAAATATCCTTGAAAATGTAATAACAATCCAGTTCTCAGGCAAGCTTATAATCACAAGTCCCAAAGAGGAGAGAGAGAAGAAAAAAAAAAGAGAAGGAGGGGGGGGAATAGGAAAAAGCCCCAACTCCAAATGTCTTCACTCTCCAAGACAAAAAGCAACAAGAAAGTCCACTAAAATCCCAAATAATAAGAAAATTCCCAAAACTGTTTAAAACAAAAATATTCCAAAAATACCCATTATAATCCAAATAATTTCCAAACGCATTACAGAAAAAAGAAGGAAAAAAAAAACCCATTCAAGATGAAAAGCAGAAAAGCAAAGGAATAAGATAAAAGGCAGACATTAACCCATTTGAATTCAAAATCCAGAGAGGAAAATAGATTAGTCCCACTTCAGTAAATAAGCCATTCGTTAATAGTCAATGTCACTCCATTTAACTTCCAAGTAAAGTCATTGTTCTTTAAGCTCCCACCGTTTCTCAAGTCGTCTTTAGCAAGAAAGTTACACAATCACCAGCAGCATCGGTCATGTCCATAGAAGGATCTTAGCAGATAATATGTAAAGTTAAAATAAACACAAATATAAAACAGTGACTAAAAGTGCTGAATTTAGGTGCTACTCATCTAAAAAGATTTCGCTGTTTCCTGTAGAGCAATAACGATCGTTAGCGCTTCAGCGTTTTAGCGGAGGCCGCTGCCGCCGCCACCATGCACCCCCCCCGCACCGCCGCCGTGCACGCCCCTGCGCCGCCGCCACTGCACTGCCACCATTGGTGTGTCGCCAACGGCGGCACTTTGGAAAGCACTGTCTTAGAGGGGGACCAGCTGGAATTGATTTTGAGTAGTCTGCTGGCTGAAAAATTATGCATGTTGGAATATTTCAAAAGGCAACTAAAAAGTGTCATTTCAAACTACCTTCTCTTTTAGGGCACCAATGGATCACAGGTTTGGGATACAGCATTTGCTATTCAAGCTTTTTTGGAGGTAACAGCGTTTTTTCATAAGTGTTCCTTGTTAATTTTAATATACTTTGTGGGAAAATTAACTAGCTGCTCTTTCCTGTGTCATGATTTAAACAAGATCCCTGCTTCAAAGCACTTTCAGTTTCAAATTGCAAATGTGAGAGGAAAGTGAAACAAATGAAACTGCATCAGTTTTCCACTCTATCCATTCATGGTGCTAATAGCCTTATTCTGGCTTCTCTTCCTTCCTTATTTTATTTACATTTTTAAAGTAGATATAATTAATAATGTAACTACTTTGGCTATAACTTGCAGTGAGTGTACATAATATTCTAGCCATAAATCCTAAAAAGAAATTAATGGTAATAAAATATTAAAGAAGAAATTACAGAGATTGATCTGAATCTAAAATGATCTCCTTGCTTTTCTTTAAAAAGTCACAGTGAGTCAAGTGCAGTTAAACTCTTTTTTTTTAAAGGCTGGTGCCCAGGAGAAGCCTGAATTTGCCAGTTGTCTGATACATGCACATCAGTACTTAAGAATCTCACAGGTAAAAATGCCACATTCTACTTCCTGATAATGCTTGAATTATTCTTTGCCAGTAATCTTAGAATGACATGTTTGTTCTTGTAATTGCAGATTTTGTGTTTGGTTGCACGTTTGATTAAAAAGGACTAATTGCATCAGAGAACAAACCAATAATTTCTGGTAGTTCTGGTGACAGCATGGGCAGCATGGTGTAGTTTTACTGTCTGCATTATTTACAAATAATAATAATAATAATTTAAAAAGAGCTAGAGAATAGCTCTTCCTCAAGCCCATAGCTAGAACTGATGAGCTTTGTTGTGGTTTATTCCTGCAAGATGTGTTTAATTATAATTTTCTATTTCCTCCAGATTCCAGATAATCCACCTAATTATAAAAAGTACTACCGTCAGATGAACAAGGTATGATTATAAAAGGCGACAGAAAGTATTTGAAAGGACTGCCTTTCTGGGGACATTGAAACTAGATCTTAAGTTAGTTGTGAAAGCTGCTCTGTGTCCTAGAAATGAGCAACTAGAATGAATAAACAGGGTGAGCAAAGATTTGTGACTGGTGAGTGGATTTTGTGGCTTGTTTGAAGGAACTTTCTGCATTCCTGCTTGCACTATTGAGTGATCTAACATTGTAAAACCCCACAGACAGTCACCCTGTAGGGTTGTGCACATGGTTGTTCAGTGGAAAAGGCTCTAGCCATTGGGGTGTATCTTTTAGCACTTCCCTTTCTTTTAGACATGGCAGAATTGTTCTCTTTTGCCCCAGTGGGCAGGATAGGGTGAGAACGTAATAGCATTGGAACTGCTTGCAATGGTAGGTTGTGGACTCTCGTTCACTCAAGGCATTTAAATAAAACAACCAGATCTGTGCTGCAAAAATCTGCATCTTCACTAGAGAAGCAGAGTTTCATTGCTCCGGCTGCTGCTGTTGAATGCCAGGTCGGTGAACAACAAAGCCCCCCTTATAAGTGACTTGATCACGGATGAGGGGGCCGACCTGGTATGTATTACCGAGACCTGGCTGGCACCAGAGGGGGGAGTGGCCCTCTCGGAAATGTGCCCAACCGGGTTTCAGGTCTGGCATCAGCCGAGACACCGGGGCAGGGGAGGAGGGGTGGCAGTGGTCATTCGAGAGTCTCTTGTGGCCTTCAGGGACGCTGCTCCACAAGTGGCCGGGTGTGAGACCCTGTTTTTCAAGTTGGGTTCACGAGAACAGTTGGGAGTGTTGCTGCTGTACCAGCCTCCCTGCTGCGTAGCAACCTCTCTGCCTGAGCTGCTCGAGGCTGTCTCGGGGTTGGCAGTGGAGTTCCCCAGACTTATGGTTCTGGGGGACTTTAATCTGCCATCTCTGGGACGGGACTCGGAGGCGGCTCGGGAGTTCATGGCTACCATGGCAGCTATGGGGCTGTCTCAGATTATTCGTGACCCGACTCGGGACAGTGGTCTCACCCCGGACTTAGTTTTCTTGTCTGTGCAGTGGCAATGTGATCTGAGGGGAGAGTTACATCTTTCCCCATTGTCATGGTCAGACCACGCCCTGGTGACCCTGAGACTCTCCTCTGCTGCCCCACTCTGCAGGGAGGCGGGACCTATTCGATTGGTCCGCCCCCGGCGACTGATGGACCCAGTGAGGTTTCAGAAGGAGCTGGGGGTTATTCCCGAGGACTTGCTTCACGGTCCAGTGGAGCTCCTGGCTGCGGCCTGGAACAGGGCCGCGGCTGGAGCCCTGGACAAGATCGCGCCTATGCGACCTCTCCGGCCCTACTTGGCCCGCCGCTCTCCGTGGTTTACCGAAGAGTTAAGGGCCTTAAAGAGGGTTAAGAGACGTCTAGAGCGCCTCTGGAGAAAGACGAAGACTGAATCTGACCGAACACAATGTAGAGCCGCAGTTAAGGCCTACCTTGTGGCGGTAAGAGCGGCGAAACGTGAATATTTCTCCGTTCTTATTGCATCCGCAGAATGCCACCCGACGGCCCTTTTTAAAATTACAAGATCACTGTTGGGTCAGGAGCAGGGGGAGACCCACTTACAGGGCCGATCGGAAGAGTTTGCTGAGCATCTGCAGGATAAAATCGCCCAGATTCATTCCAAGTTGGACTCCAAGCATGAGACAGGATCTGTGGAGATGCCAGGGGCTCGTACTTACCATGTTATCTGGGAACAGTTTGATCCTGTTGCGCCTGAGGAAGTGGACAGGATCCTCCGGACTGTGAACGCCACCACATGCCAGCTTGACCCTTGTCCCTCCTGGCTGGTGAAATCGGCCAGTGAGGTGACATGTGGATGGGTCCAGGCGATGATTAATCTGTCCTTGAGTGAGGGGGTGTTCCTGGAGGCCTTTAAGGAGGCGCTGGTGCACCCCCTCCTCAAGAAGCCGTCCCTGGACCCTACCATCCTGGGCAATTTTTGCCCAGTCTCCCACCTTCCCTTTTTGGGAAAGGTGGTTGAGAAGGTGGTGGCATGGCAACTCCAGAGGATTCTGGAGGAAACGGACCCCTTCCAGTCAGGTTTCAGGCCGGGATATGGGACGGAGACCGCATTGGTCGCGCTTATGGATGATCTTTGGCGAGAGCGGGATGGAGGGAGTGCGTCCATCCTAGCTCTCTTAGATCTCTCAGCGGCTTTCGATACCGTCGACCACGGTATACTTTTGGGACGGCTCAGGGAGTTGGGGGTGGGCGGCGTAGTTTTGCGCTGGTTCACCTCCTTCCTCCGGGACCGTTCCCAGTCGGTGTTGATAGGAGAGGAGAGGGCTGACCCGCGCCCCCTGACTTGTGGGGTGCCGCAGGGGTCGGCTCTCCTGTTCAACATCTACATGAAACCGCTGGGCGAGATCATCCGTCACCATGGGATGAGGTATCACCAATATGCTGATGATACCCAGGTGTACATCTCCATCCCAGGTGAAGTAAGTGATGCGGTCGATGCCTTATCTCAGTGTCTGGAGGCTGTGGGGGCCTGGATGGGGAACAACAGGCTTCAACGGAACCCTGGTAAGACGGAGTGGCTGTGGATTGATGCCCCCCCTAGATCTGGGAAGTTGTCATCTTTGGTTCTGGGTGGGGTGGCACTACCTCGCTCGGATCCAGTGTGGAATCTGGGGGTCCTTCTGGACTCGCGACTCCTGCTCGAAGAGCAGGGGGCAGTCACGGCCAGGAGGGCCTTTGCGCAGCTTTGAGTTGTGCGCCAGCTACGCCCTTTCCTGGATCGGGAGGCCCTCCGAACAGTCACTCACACCCTTGTCATCTCCCGTATAGATTACTGTAATGCGCTCTACATGGGGCTACCCCTGAAGAGTATCCGGAAGTTTCAGCTGGTTCAGAATGCCGCGGCGCGAGCAGTTATGGGTGCCATGAGATCGGCACATGTAACACCTCTGCTACGCGAGCTGCATTGGCTACCAGTTTGCTTCCGGGTCCAATTCAAGGTGTTGGTGATTACCTTTAAAGCCCTATATGGCATAGGGCCAGGGTACCTGAGGGACCGTCTCGTCCCGATAACGTCGGCCCGCCCCACCCGTACATGCAGAGAGGGCATGCTTCGGACCCCCTCAACAAGAGAATTCCATCTAGCGGGGTCCAGGAGACGTGCCTTCTCTGCAATAGCGCCCGCCTTATGGAACATCTTGCCCCCGGAGGTGAGACTCGCCCCCTCACTCCTGGCCTTCCGGAAGGCCCTCAAGACCTGGCTCTGCCACCGGGCCTGGGATGACAGAGGCGGCAGTGCCTCCTGGGGTTGGCTGGCCCCGTAGTAATACGATTGATACTACGGTCCCCAATCCATCTTGGATTCATGTAATTTATTATTGTATGTATTTTAGATGATATTTTTGTATAGTTTTTTAAACTTTCAATTGTTGTAACCCGCCCAGAATCCCTTGCAAGGGAGATGGGCGGGGAATAAATTGAAATAATAAATAAATAAATAAATAAATTGCTGCCATCTTATACTGTACATGCAGGTCAACAAATAAATAAATAGCTAGACTTGCAGCTCAGATCTGCTAAACAGAGACAGATAGAGTTTCTTGCCTGGTAATTCCTACCCCGAGGAAGAATTTGAGGATTTCCAGTAATTTTTCGTGACCTTGTTGCTGATGCCTGAGAGCTTCAGGAATGTGTTTAAATCAGCATTTGTGGTCATGCAAGCAATTTACATGCATAAATACCCCCTTTGGGGGTAAACAGTGCTATGCAAAGTGCAGAAAGGTAGAAAGAAATAGTAAGGCAAAGAAATCAGAGGCATAAGAATAATAAAAAAAGGAAATATAGTTGAGCCTAGGTTACAGCAACACCATTCACCATATCTCTCTATACTTTTCCATCCCTGTAAGCCATCCTTGATTCCACCATGTTCTGACACTGCTTCATAGATGCCTTTTGTTCTTTACTCTTTTTCCTTTTGACAATTTCTTCAACTCCATCCAGACATGACTTGCTTAGGTGTTCCCTTTCTCTCAACTCATTGACTTGTCCTTCATAATCTCAATGTCCTTCTTTTGTATTGGTCACTCACTTTTGTATTCAATTAATATTCATTCAGAATCCATACACTCTTGACTTCCTCTCTTGTTTTATGACACATATTTCTCAAGGTTACCTTTCCCACTGCATTCAACTTACTTTTGTGTTTCACCTGACATATCCAACTCTAGTGGACAGAAGCCACAGCTATTTTTTTTGCTTCTTTTAACAAACATTCATTCCTCCTAATAGTTAACATACTACTCACTACCTTTTTACCAGTGTTTGCATGTCTTTGATTTTCACCATCTTTCATAGTAAACCAGGATGTGTAATAAATTCATTTATTTCTTCTTGATGAATTTTGCTATTTTATTTTGCAAATTGCTTTATTTTGTTTTCCGTGCTCCAAACCAAACTAAACCACCATTGTCTAATAACCACTAGGGTGGATTTCCCTTCAGTACTCGTGACTGTGGTTGGATCGTCGCTGACTGTACCGCAGAAGGTTTGAAGTCTGTGATACTGTTACAGGAAAAGTGCCCGTTCATCAAGGAATACATCTCATCCAGACGTCTCTTTGATGCTGTAAATGTGGTGAGCCCAGAAAAGTAAACTCCTCCCTGAGAATCCATTCGCCCTTTCACCCAGACACTGCCACCAATAATCTGTTTCTGGCTAGCTAGTGGTCAAAAGCCAGCAGTACTGTAGAGATTTCCAGGCAAGAAATAGGGCTAAGTAGGTATACCTGTGCTTGCTCTCTCTCTTTGCTGTATTTGTAGGCTGCCCTGATCAATTAAGACTCTGGGTGGTAAACAACAAAGCAAGATAGAAACAATAACAGCCAAATAAAAGCAACAGTACGATGTATGCCCACACACAATCGGTTTAGGCTGAATTCATAGCTTGAGAGATACAGTACAAGGAAGTAGGGGGCCAAATGGAGTGGTGGCTCCGTCAGCGAAGGTTTTCAAGGCAGATAACTTCCGAAGCTTTTCTGCAGCTTCCTGCATACTCTTCCTTGGCCAAGTCAGATTGTCCTTTTCCCTCTCTCTTTAGTTGCTGAACATGCAAAATGCTGATGGTGGCTTTTCAACCTATGAAACCATGCGCGGCGGTTGGCTGCTGGAGAAGTTGAATCCTTCAGAGGTATTTGGTAAGAACAAAGACTTGTGTGGCATCTTTACTTTCTCTAGCGGGTCTTCAGCTCCCCTTCGGGGCAACTGGGGTCAGTTTCTACCACTGTTTATTCTGGCCAGGGGGATTGTTGCCTCTGTAGAATAAAGATGGGTTCAACCTGCCCCCCACCTCCCCACTGCAGAGCAGTTTTCTTGGCCTTTTGGTGGCTTCGCCATGTGAAACTCATGTCAGAATTGCACTGGAAAGAATTAAAAATATATCCTGCTTCTAGCCTCTAGACCACTATCTGCTGACATACTTGTTGTTCTGTGGTATTTAGGTGATATCATGGTTGACTACACATATGTGGAGTGCACCTCAGCCGTGATGCAGGCACTGAAGTATTTCCACAAGGGCTTCCCTGAACACAGAACCTTGGAAATCAAGTAAACAAAGGGGGGGGGGATGGAAGGAAAGACCATCTCAGAGTTTACTTTCAGGATGGACTTTCCTTCTGAGAAAGTCTGCTGGAGGACAAACTGCAGAATCATCTATGAGGGGTGGGGGGAATCAGATCATTATTCCCCAAGGGAGGAGAGAATTTTTATTGCTTCCCATCTGGACTTAGGAGGGAGGAGACAGTGAGTGGATATCACAGCTTGAAAGGGTTTCCCATGGTGTTCTCCTTTTTACTTAGAGAAATACTGCAAAAGGGCTTGAAGTATTGTCAGAGAAAGCAGAGAGCTGATGGATCCTGGGAAGGGTGAGTATCTTCTGAACAAATGCAGCTTGACAGTTTTGGGACTCTCCACTCCAGAGATTTGTTAGGATAAGAAAATGTTTCATCACAGATAGAGAGATCCCCGGTTTGTTTCACATATATCCTCCTTTCTCACTTGTTGGGTTGCACCTAGTTGCACTTAGTCATTGTAGCACACGGATACACACTGTGGACTTGGAAGCCCCCACCTAGTTCAATCCTGCCTCTGGCTGGCATTTCAGGGAAACGTCCGTCTCTTTCAAGCTGCTGGAGAAAATGAACAACAAGCATGGGCAGACTGCCCAGTGTTTCCCCCTCCCTTCCCTGCTGCCCCATGCATTCTGCATTTGCTGACTAATTTCTCCTCCCTTTCAGATGCTGGGGTGTCTGCTTCACTTATGGTACCTGGTTTGGATTGGAAGCATTTGCTTGTATGCATCAGATTTACCGTGGTGGGTGAGTCACCTCCTTTCTCCTTTCATTTCTGCTGGCTAGAAGGAAAGATTGGCAGTGGAAGAGACCTCTCTGCTGTCATGAACAACGTAGGATAAAAACTCTTGCCTTGCCCTTCCAATCACTACAGTATCCTCTTGGCAAGGGTGGCTCTTGTTTTCCATCCTTCTGCCTTTCCTCTTCTAGAGTGGCCTGTCAGGCGGTGTCCCGGGCTTGTGAGTTCTTGGTCTCCAAGCAGATGGAGGATGGTGGTTGGGGAGAGGACTTTGAGTCTTGTGAACAACGCAGATACATCCAGAGTGCCAAGTCGCAGATCCACAACACCTGTTGGGCCCTCTTGGGACTCATGGCTGTTAGGTAAGAGCTTGCCGAACCCAATGCCATTGGCTTCCCATTTCTGATGGCCGGTGGCCTCTGTTCTGAGCATGAGTCAGAATGGTAGCACTTCCTTTGACGTTCTGACTCTCTGGCAGCTGGGGAGGGACATCAGTTCCATCCAGGCCCACACAGTAGCTTCCAGGATAGGTGCTGTAACTGTTTGTGTAAAACAGTATCCTCAAGGCGTCTCCTGAAACAACATTTTCTTCGTAGTCTCGCATCCATATTCAACCTTCTGCAGTTCCAAATAAAGTGAGCTGAGCTGGGAATAGGCTATATCTAAAGACATACCACACACCACCAGGACCATTCAGCAATGCCCTCGGCCACCTTTCTAGTTGTTTGCTGTGAACTGTGTGACTAATCACAGGCCTCTGATTGAAGCTCTACTAATAGGTTGGACTGGGTGTTTGTGCCTGGGATACTGCAGCCCATGGAAAGAGCTTTTCTGAACATAGACGTTTCCTCTCATACTTTTTCTTTCTCTAAATTTAACTGTAAGTTAAGTTCCCTAAGCCTAACTATAGCAGTTTTCTAGGGGTGAGGAGGAGGAGGACTTCTATCCTGCCTTTATATTGTGCAGCTCAAGGCAGTGTACATAATGCTCTGACCTCTTGTTTTCCCCACAACAACCACCCTGTGAGGTGAGTTGGGCTGAGGGAGAGTGACTGGCCCAGAGTCACCCAGCCGGCTTTCATGCCTAAGGGAGGACTAGGACTCACGGCCTCCTGGTTTCTAGTCCAGCCCCTTAACCACTACACCAGATTGGCTCACAGGACCACTCCTTTTGCTTTGCAGGTACCCAGATGTCAGAGTTCTGGAGAAGGGGATTAAAGTTTTGATTGAGAAACAGCTGCCTAATGGGGACTGGCCTCAGGTAAAATGTCTCTTCAGTTCATCTGTGTTTGCTTACGAGCATCACGCCTCAACTACTTATCCCTTATAATCCTTCTCCCCAAGTTACATGCCAATTCTTCTTCAAGCATCACAAGAGTTTCTTTGCTGTTGCTCGGTTATATCTACTGATAAGTTTTCACTTATCTTCTGCATACGCACGCCAGCGAGGTGGTATACCCTTTCTCGCTCCTAGGCTACTCATGAGGAACTGCTGTCCCAACAATTATTAATGCTTGAAAGGTTTGGCTCTCAAAGTCCTCTCATGAACCTGCTGACATAATAGTTAAATGTGGAGAACAAAAAAGCATCTGCCCCCACTGCCTTTTACCTTGCAATAATATCATGCACTCAGTTTTGATTTATTCTGATACCCTTTCTGGTTCAGTCCATTCCTACAGCAGCAAGTCCCTCCTTTTTGAATTCCTACGATCGATCTATATCTATCTACCTATCTACCTATCTACCTATCTACCTATCTACCTATCTACCTATCTACCTATCTACCTATCTACCTATCTACCTATCTACCTATCTACCTATCTACCTACCTACCTACCTACCTACCTACCTACCTACCTACCTATCTATCTATCTATCTATCTATCTATCTATCTATCTATCTATCTATCTATCTATCTATCTATCTATCATCACATTTGTATGGCCGCCCATCTCACAGAAAGTGACTCTGGGCGGCGTACAACTATCCAATAAAAACAACACATATATAAACACTCAATATAAAAATATAAGAATCAATATTAAAAAATAAATAATATAAAAATGAAAGATACAAACCCTAGGCAAAGAGAGAATAAGAAAGCCACCTCAGCAATGGAGCCATCTAAGCATGTCTCCGGTTCCCTGGGAGCTCCAGGCGTGGTGACATACAGTAACCAGGTCTTGAGGGACTTCCGGAACATCAAAAGGGACGGAGCTAATCTAATTGCAGGGGGAAGAAAGTTCCATAAGGCAGGTGCCACGGCAGAGATGGTCCATCACCTGGGACCCACCAAATGTACGTACCTAGCTGATGGTACCCACAGCATGCCTTCTCTGCCAGATCTAATGGGACGGGCTGATGTAATCGGGGAGAGGCAGTCCCTCAGATACCCTGGTCCCAAGCCATGAAGGGCTTCAAAGGTCAAAAACAGCACCTTGAATTGGACCCAGAAGCAAATCAGCAACCATTGCAGCTCACGGAGCAGAGGCGTAACATGTTCTAGGAGTGCACATAACTGCCCACGCCGCTGCATTCTGTACCAGCTGAAGCTTCTGGATACTCCTCAAGGGCAGCCCCATGTAGAGTGCATTACAGTGGTCCAATCTGGAGGTGACTAGGGCATGAATGACTGTAAATACATTATCCTTAAAATTATACATTATACATTATCCTTAAAATTAAAATTATACATTATCCTTAAATTGTACAGGTTTTTATTCTTTTGACATTCAAACCAGGTCAACCTTGTCAGAGGCTTCTTCAGTATGTGTGGTCATGTATGTTAGGTGGCAGGTGACTCACATGTTTCTTTTCCTTTTGTGTTCCTGATACTGCAGGATCTTTTTGTGCTACTTAATGCACAGGAAAAATGAGAGGGCAGCTTTACATTGTATTTCTTGTTTTGTCTGCAGGAGAATATTGCGGGAGTATTCAACAAGACTTGTGCTGTCAGCTACAACTCCTATCGAAATGTCTTCCCCATCTGGACCCTGGGGCGCTTTTCTTCCCTATATCCTGCCAGCCCCTTTTCAGGCAAACTCTCAACCAAGATATTAAGAAATGGGGAGAAAGAACTGGCTGCAGATATGACCAACCGACGTAGCTTAGCATTTGCTGCTTGGTAAATGTGGGGCTTGTAACCAACATTCCAGGCTCGAGCTGCCTGTCTGCCTGAGGTTCTTTGGGAGCCCAGAGGCCTCTTTGAGGCCAATCAAGGGGCTCTCTGTCAAAGAACCCGTGAAGAGAGAAGTCACCGAACTCTCACTGCTGTCCTGTTGGTTCTTGCTGCTTATAACATGCCCCTAAATTCTGCTACTTTGGGGACAGTGAGCTGCATTTGGATAGAGAGGCTCTAATCTGGCCTGGCAAAGATAAACATGTCTGAGGAAGAAATGAAATATGAGGTCTTGAAGGATTGTGGAACTTTGCTCTTCTGACTGGTTGTAGCTCCCTTCTCTTAAGTGGACTTTTGGCCTTCCTATTTAAGCCAAATACTGTAAGAGGAAAAATATTAGCCACCTTTATTCTGTCCAGTCATTTTTATGCCCTTCTGGACAGAACAGAAATGGGAAGAAAAAGTGCTAAGTTTTGTCTCGGAAAGAGTCAGAGGGAACAACTTGCCATTCCTAAAATTCTTGTTTTCCCCATCCTGCTGACATAATTAGCCCAGTGAGCCTTGCCTGAATCAAGGAGACAGTCCTTCAAGGATCCTCTCATGTCCAGCACAGCAAAAACTTGAAAACTGGCCTTCCAGTTCAAAGGAGTAAGCTGATGTACATTAAGCTGATGTAGTTTTCCTCAGTTTGGCGCTGTCTGGTCATATTAGAATTTGGCTGCCATAATGCCCAGGCAGCAAAGGCCAGCGGGCTGGGAATTATGAGAATCGAAGCCCAATTTGTGTGGAAGGCACCAACCATGTTGGGGAAAGATGCACTGAAATATCTGTCTCCACACACACACACCTTACACGGAGGAGGAGGAGGAGGTTTTTTTTCTCTCTTGCTTTCTCAAGCATCTTCAGAATGTTTTCTTAAGCTAACATGCAGCATTTTGAAGTGGGAATTTTCATTTTGTTCAATTATTAAATTGTACAAATAGAGAAAAAAATACTACAGGTTTCTAGATTTTAGGATTCCTTTAATCCAGGAAGCTCCTAATATCCTCTGCTCAAAATAGCATCCTCTACTAAGGTTTTTTACTTTCTCCCTTTTGATACTTCTTAAGACTTTGTCTCCCTACTTCCTTTTCCCACTTTCCTTTACCTGCTGATCTATATTTTATTAATGACCACCATTTGTCTCCCCCTTGAAGGATTGGTTTTATTTAGATCCTTATTAAATAGTTTTAAATTCCTCTGGATCTCTGTTTTTTTAAATGCTTTTTAATGTCTTTTGTATGTATGATCCAAGTTTTCTGACATATCCTTTTCATCCATCATAGTTTTGCTTTAATAAACAAATAACTGCTTTAAAACTGTTTGTAGTCTTTGTTATCCTTAGTTTTTGTTTTCAAGCTTTCCTCAGTTC
Source organism: Charina bottae (assembly GCA_023362775.1). Lineage (NCBI taxonomy): Eukaryota > Metazoa > Chordata > Lepidosauria > Squamata > Charinaidae > Charina > Charina bottae. Next base: position 129,312 of record JALMGJ010000020.1, read on the forward strand.
TTTGGGCTTACTACAGTATCAAAAATATCATATATATATATATATATATATATATATATATATATATATATATATATATATTATATACAGTATATATTACACACACACACACACACACACACACACACACACACATATATATATATATATATATATATATATATATAATCATTTATCATTTATCATTTATCATTTATTATTTAGTTATTTAGTTATTTAGTTATTTAGTTATTTAGTTATTTATGTATCAATCATACTTATATCACCGCCCATCTCCCCCCACAGAGGGGACTCTGGGCGGTTTACACAAAGTTGACAATTAAAACATATAAAAGCATATAAAATACCATACATAAATGTATATCTATATAAATTAATTAAATATATAAAACCCAAGAGGCTCTGATGTTAAGTTTAAAAGAACTCTACGGAGCAAGCCATCCCCAAGAGGAGCTATTACTCCTCCCATCCCAAGCGAGGTGGCAGAGCCAGGTCTTCAATTGTTTTCGGAAGGTCATCAGTGTGGGGGCTTGCCTCACCTCCAGGGGCAGAATATTCCAGAGGGCGGGTGCCACTGCAGAGAATGCCTGCTTCCTGGACCCCGTCAGATGGAATTCTCTTGTAGACGGGGTCCGTAGCAAGCCCTCTCTACATAACCGAGTGGGGCGGGTCGATACTCTGGGGATGAGGCGGTCCCTTAGGTAACCTGGTCCCATGCCATGTAGGGCTTTAAAGGTGACAACCAACACCTTGAATTGGACCCGGAAGCAAACTGGTAACCAATGCAGCTTGCGAAGTAGAGGTGTCACATGTGCCGATCTTGGGGCACTCATAACTACACGCGCAGCCGCATTCTGGACCAGTTGAAGCTTCCGGATACTCTTCAGGGGTAGCCCCATGTAGAGTGCATTACAATAGTCTATATGGGAGATGACCAGGGCATGAGTGACTGTCCGGAGGGTGCCTCGGTCCAGGAAAGGGCATAGCTGGCGTACAACTCGAAGTTGTACAAATGCCCTTCTGGCCACAACTGCCACCTGCTCTTCAAGCAGGAGTCGTGAGTCCAGAAGGACACCCAGGTTCCGCACTGTGTCTGAACGGGGTAGTGCCACCCCGCCCAGATCTAAAGATGACAACTCTCTGGATCTCGAGGCACCATCAATCCACAGCCACTCCGTCTTACCAGGGTTCAGCTGAAGCCTGTTGTTCCCCATCCAGGCCCCCACAGCCTTCAGACACTGAGAAAGGGCAGTCACTGCATCACTTAACTCGCCCGGGATGGAGATATATAGTTGAGTATCATCAGCATATTGATAACTCATCCCGTGTTGGTGGATGATCTCACCCAGCGGTTTCATGTAGATATTAAATAGGAGAGGGGAGAGAACCGAACCCTGCGGCACCCCACAAAGTAGGGGCCGAGGGTCGGATCTCTCATCTCCTATTACCACCGATTGGGATCGGCCCTGGAGGAAGGAGGTGAACCAGCGCAAAACCACGCCACCCACCCCCAACCCCCTAAGCCATCCCAAAAGGATACCATGGTTGATGGTATCGAAAGCCGCTGAGAGGTCAAGAAGAGCCAGGATGGATGCACTGCCTCCATCCCGCGCTTGCCAGAGATCATCAGTAAGTGTGACCAATGCAGTTTCTACCCCATATCCCGGCCTGAACCCTGACTGAAAGGGGTCTAGATAATCCGTATCATCCAGAATCCTCTGGAGCTGTAATGCTACCACTTTCTCAACCACCTTCCCCAGAAAGGGGAGGTGGGAGACGGGACGAATATTGTCCAACACTATAGGGTCCAGTGATGGCTTCTTGAGGAGGGGGTGCACCAGCGCTTCCTTAAAAGCCGCCGGGAACACTCCCTCTCCCAAGGATGCAGTGACCATCGCATGGACCCAACCACATGTCACCTCCCTGGCTGCTTTCACCAGCCAGGAGGGGCATGGGTCAAGATGACAAGTAGCCCTTACAGTCCGGAGAATCCTGTCCACTTCCTCAGGCCCAACAGGATCAAACCGTTCCCAGATAATCGGGCAAAGACGTTCCCTTGGCATCTCCCCAGACCATGTATCACGCTTGGAGTCCAACTTAGAACGGATCCAAGCGATTTTATCCGTCAGATGCTCTGAAAATTCCTCCGCACGGCCCTGAAGGTGGGTCACCAGCCCCACCTTACCTAGGAGAGATCGAGTAATCCTAAACAGGGCCGCCGGGCAGCATTCTGCGGATGCAATAAGAGCGGAGAAATATTGACGTTTCGCCACTCTTACCGCCACAAGGTAAGCCTTAACCGTGGCTCTAGCTTGTGTTCGGTTGGGTTCGGTCTTTGTCTTCCTCCAGGGGCGCTCTAGACTTCTCTTAACCCTTTTCAGCACCCTCAACTCCGTAAACCACGGGGAGTATCGGGTTGGATGGGACAAGAGAGGCCGCATAGGCGCGATCCTGTCCAAGGCCCCGGCCACTTTCTTATTCCAAGCTGTGGCCAGGACCTCCGCTGGACCGTGCAGAAGATCCTCGGATATAATCCCCAGCTCCCTCTGAAACCCTATCAGGTCCATTAGTCGCCGATCAAATAGGTCCAGCCTCCCTGCGGAGTGGGGCAGCATATGAGAATCTAAGGGTCACCAGGGCATGATCCGACCATGACAACGGGGAAACATGCAACTCTCCCCCCAGATCACCTTGCCACTGCTCCGACAGGAAAACCAAGTCCGGAGTGAGACCACTGTCTCGAGTTGGGTCCCGGATAATCTGGACCAGGCCCATGGCTGCCATGGTAGCCATGAACTCCCGAGCTGTCTCCGAGGCACGTCCCAGGGACGGCAGGTTGAAATCCCCCAGAACCATAAGTCTGGGGAATTCCACCGCCAACCCCGAAACAGCCTCCAGCAGCTCGGGCAGGAAGGTTGCTACGCAGCAGGGAGGCTGGTACAGCAGCAACACTCCCAACTGCTCTTGGGAACCCAACTTGAAGAACAGAGTCTCACATCCGGCCACCTGTGGAGCCGTGCCCCTGAAGGCCACTATAGACTCTCGGATGACAACTGCCACCCCGCCTCCCCTACCCTGATGTCTCGGCTGGTGCCATACCTGAAACCCGGCCGTGCAGATCTCCGAGAGGGCAACCCCTCCTCCAGGGCCCAGCCAGGTCTCGGTAATACATGCCAGGTCATATGAGGGGGGCCCTTGTTATTAACCGACCTGGCATTAAGCATCAACAGCCGGAAATCAGGGCACTCGAGGATCCGCTGACCAGGGCCTAGGTTTGAACCCGGAGGGCCGGAACACACCACCAGTAATAAACACTGGGGGCGTCTTCCCCAACGATGGCCTGCCCTCCGGTTCCCGCCATAACATCCCCGACCTGTCACCACTTCAGTAGGACCATCTGCCCCAGAGCCCCTAGAGTTACGAGGCCCAGTTGCCTCCACCACCGGACCTCCGAAAACCCTAGATTGAAACAGGGGGCCCCTCTCCCATGCACACATCTTCCTAACTCAGTCAACCTCAGGGGGCAGTACGGTCACCAGCGTACCAGCATATGCTTTCGGCGCCAGTAGAACCTAACCACCCCCTAACCACTCACTCCACACTCACTACTTGCCCCTTCAGCTTCTCTCACTGGTCGAAGGGGCACCATCCACTCCTGCCCACAACCTGTCTCTCACTCAGGGGCGGGCACTCTAATATAAAATCATACAACTCTGGACTCCCCCAGGGTCTCTCACACCCAAGAGGGATACCGCTTTCATACCAGGGGGAACCCAGGTCTCTGCCACCTCTAACAAATGGGGGAGAATGGGAGACGTCCTCCAATCCTAAGCTCCTTCTTCATTATCCTATTAAGGTATGTTAAATCTAGGATTTTTAAAGATGGTAAGAGTCTTGGGGGTTCCCTCAACACCCACCAAGAACTACAGGGGGTCCGCTGGAGTCTGCCAAGATCTTACAAGGTCCACAGCATAGTCAAAAGAAAAAAATGTGGAATCCACTGCTGTTAATCAGGCCCTCCGCACTCCACCCTCGTCTCCAAAGCTTGACACCACGATGTTACGTCACCACTCTTCCGGGGGGTCCGCCAACTCTGAAGTAACAGTAGATTCACCGGGGAGCCACCACAATTTGCAGGGGTCCACCCGGGTCCACAGCAAAAGCCCCCAGAGAGCATAAAGTTTACTGCTGCCTGCTGCTGCCGTCTGCTACACGGAGTTGCTGCCTCTGGGCTAACACCCTCCTGCTGTCTGTTGCTGCCATCCGCTACACAGAGTTACTGCTGTTGCCCAATTCTCCCGTTCCTCCAGAGGGGCCAGCCAGTTCCCGGTGACAATAGATAGTATAATAGATAATAGAAGGGGTCCGTTCGGGGGATCACCATCAAGTGCAGGGGGTCTGTCTGTCTGAGTCTGCAGGAGAACACGCCAGGCTCAGCAGCCGCTGCTGCGCTTCGCTACTCAGCTCCGCTACTCAGCTCCGCTGCTCAGCTGTTCGACTCCGCTCAGCTGTTCGGCTCCGCTCCACTCGCTCCACCGTTCCTTCTGGAGGGTCCAACCGTCCCCTACTCGACCACAATCTTAAAAAAGTCGAGGAACCCGAAACTTCTCTCCCCAAACCCCAACCAGTATAGTGGGGCGGGAGAAGGATTGAAAACCGGGTTTCTAGGAGACCAGGATCCCTCTCAGGGATCCTTCTAGGAGACCAGGATCCCTCTCATTCCGGAGCAGCAGCTAACGACTGCTCCCGGTCGCCATCTTGAAGTCATATTCAATATATTATATACGTAATATATATATATAACCATATACCATAGTGTGTGTGTGTGTGTATGTATGTGTGTATGTGTATGTGTATGTGTATGTGTATGTGTATGTGTATGTATGTATGTATGTATGTATATATATTACAGTATCAAAAATACTGTAAAAAAATACAAATAGAAGGGGAAGAAATGGAAGCAGTGACAGATTTTATTTTCTTGGGCTCCAAGATCACCGCAGACGGTGACTGCAGCCATGAAATTAAAAGACGCTTGCTCCTTGGGAGGAAAGCTATGGCAAACCTAGACAGCATATTAAAAAGCAGAGACATCACCTTGCCGACAAAGGTCCGTATAGTTAAAGCTATGGTTTTTCCAGTAGTAATGTATGGCTGTGAGAGTTGGACCATAAGGAAGGCTGAGTGCCGAAGAATTGATGCTTTCGAACTGTGGTGCTGGAGAAGACTCTTGAGAGTCCCTTGGACTGCAAGGAGGTCAAACCAGTCAATCCTAAAGGAAATCAACCCTGACTGCTCATTGGAAGGACAGATGCTGAAGCTGAAGCTCAAATACTTTGGCCACCTAATGCGAAGAGAGGACTCACTGGAAAAGACCCTGATGCTGGGAAAGACTGAAGGCAAAAGGAGAAGGGGACGGCAGAGGATGAGATGGTTAGATAGCATCACCGATGTAATGAACATGAATTTGAGTAAACTCCAAGAGACAGTGGAGGACAGGAAGGCCTGGCGTGCTATGGTCTATGAGGTCACGAAGAGTCGGACACGACTAAACGACTGAACAAAAATCAAAAATATCAAAAATATCATATTTATTTATTATTTAAATGTATCCCCGCCCATCTATCCGAATAGGGGACTCTTGGCGGTTTACAGCATATCAACAGTTAAAATCTGGACTCCAGGCTTGGCTGCCAGCTCGACCGGTCGAATTTCTCAGAGTGCTGAGAACTGGCTGAGTTCTCCTTGCTTGCAGTGGATTGCAGAAGTTGTGGACCACTGAAGTTTTTTCCCCTGAAGAAGGGGAGACCAGAAGATTGCTCGTGGGGCCATTGGAATTGTCTACCCTTGTTTTTTCTCTGTAGTTTCCACCGTGGAGAGAACGGGGTAAGTGCAAGGGAAATGGCCGAGAGATATCTTGCTCTCGCAGGGAGAACAAGTCTCTTTGAAGAGACACAAGAGCGTACAGCCGCTTTTAGATCACTTTAGGAAATTATTTTTCTTTAGATTACAAAGTTTTTGATATCTAAGATCTATCTTTTGGACTTTGCTTAAAATGTTGGCTAATTTTGTGCTTTCTTTGCTTTAACTGATTCTGGTGGAAGCTTGATGGATTCTACATTTGCAACATAATGAAACGTCTGTATTTTTTTTTTTACCTTTCTTTTGTATTAGAGGGATTTAAGAGACTCTGTTTGTAATCCTTTGCTTGATAAACTAACTGACTATTTACTTCTTGAGAAACTGTTTGTTTGGATTAAGCAGCTTGCAGTTTGAAGAACGAAAGCTTGCAGCTTGAAGAATAAAAACACAGGGTAACGTTTTTTTCTTCTTCTTTCTCTACGCTCTCCCAGGGTGGATTCTGTTTCACTTGGAATATATTTTTATTTCTCCTTCTATAAACTGTTTAAAATATTATTCTCTCCTGTATTTTGGATTATTGGAACTTTCTTTTTTCTTTTAACTTTAAAAAAAACACGTTTTGCTTAATATATCCTGCTGGTAGTATTCCATGGATAGATCACATGACTATTGTTTTGACTAGAAGGGTTGTTATTTTAATTTGAAGGACACAGAAACAATGGCTTTCCAAACAGCAATTCAGGAGTTCAGGAGAGAACTTACTGAGGCTCTTTCAGATATTCAAAGGTCATTGGAATTACTGTTGGTAACTTTGCAAAACCAAGAGAAAGAGCAAAAAATAGAAATAGAAACAGAAAAGAAAAATGCTTTTGAAGTAGAGGAGAAACAGGAGGAGGGAATTTTAAATATATTAGTTCAGAAAAACATTCTGAAGGCTATACATTATAATCTTGGTATAGATATGTTGTGGCAGTGGAGACAGGGTGAAAATTTGGGTGTGCAGTTGGATGGATGTTGTGAAATACGTGGAAAGGGAGAGAAGGTTGCTCTGATATTCTATACGAGATATAGAAAGGAGCAGGCTGTATATTGTGAATTTGCCATTGCGTATTGTGATTTTGGCATAACCTAAACAGAAGATATGAGAAACTGTATGGATATAGAAAGGTTAATGAAAATATGGATTTGGATTGTTATGAGAAACTGTATGGATATATAAAAAAGTGATATTTTAAATGTAAGATATAAGGCTAAATATAAACATAAGTTGATATCATAGATTATTGTTTTCTTTAGAGATACATTTATGAGAAGATAATGATATGATGAGATGGAATTAGAATGATGGTTACTACAGGATGATATATATCAATATGTATGTATGAATATTACAATAATTGATATATTAGGTATTAGGTTAAGTGATATGATAGGTTATGTACTTAGTTTAAATGGACACTATCACAAGGAGTGGAAATTATAGATGGATAATTGAGATATAAGAATTCCTTTTTTATGGATATATATATATATATATATATATATATATATATATATATTAGAATTAAATTATAGAAATATATGTGTATGAATATTATAAGAATTGCTATATTATGTATTAAGTTACGTAATATGTTAGGTTAGGAGTCATAATATGAATAGAATATATTGTAGTTTATTAGAAGTAAATAAGGCTTTTATTTGTTATACTATTTGGACTTTATTGAAGATATAAATATGCAGTAACGAACATCCAACATTTAACTACTACTTCAAGGAGTGGAAGCCAAAGATGGATTATTGGGAGACAGCAAGAAAGGTGAAACCTATATGAAGATTAGAAGATTGGATTAAAGAAATTAAAAGGCATATGACAAAGAAAAGTTCCTGTGTATTGTATGAAGGACTAACATTTAAAATTAATTATTGTACTTTAAGTTCAAAGATAGATTGGAGGACATCTATTTTCTATATTTTCTTTGCTTATTATTTCTTGACTTCACTTTTTCTTTATCTTTTTCTTATTTTGTATTTCTATTTCTATTTCTTTTTTCTATTCTAACTTTTATTATGTATTGTAAAACTTAATAAAATTATATTAAAAAAAACCAGTTAAAATCTATACATATAAAATTACGATATAACAATAAATAGATAAAAATAGATAAAAATCCAAGAGGTGGTAAAATCAGCTATCAGGAGGATATTATGGGGCCAGCCACCCCCAGGAGGTACTATTACCTCCCTCGTCCCAGGCAAGGCAGCAGAGCCAGGTCTTCCGGAAGGCTGGGAGCGAGGGAACCAGCCTCACCTCTGGGGACAAGATGTTCCACAGGGCGGGCACTATCGCAGAGAAGGCACACCTCCTGGACCCCGCTAGATGGAATTCTCTTGTTGAAGGGGTCCGAAGCATGCCCTCTCTGCATGAGCGGGTGGGGCGGGTCGATGTTATCAGGATGAGACGGTCCCTCAGGTACCCTGGCCCCATGCCATGTAGGGCTTTAAAGGTGATAACCAACACCTTGAATTGGACCCGGAAGCAAACTGGTACCCAATGCAGCTCGTGCAGCAGAGGTGTCACATGTGCTGATCTTATCACACCCATAACTGCCCGCGCTGCCGCATTCTGGACCAGCTGAAGCTTCCGGATACTCTTCAAGGGTAGCCCCATTTAGAGCGCGTTGCAATCATCTATATAGGAGATGACAAGGGCATGAGTGACTGTTTGGAGGGCATCCTGATCCAGGAAAGGGCGTAGCTGGCGCACAACTCGAAGCTGCGCAAAGGCCCTCCTGGCCACAACTGCCACCTGCTCTTCTGACCCCTCCCCTACCAACTCAGTTCCCATAACTCTAAACTCTTAGTCCTTTGATGCTCCCAGCTGAACAGCCTTGGAGTCTGGTTGCGGTCTCCCCCCCCCCCATTCCACCGGCCTGCATTCCTTGCCTAACACCCTGCAAGCATGCTAACTAATTACTGCCCATCTACCTACTAACTACAAACCCAGACTACTAATTCAGAGTGGTAGAATGCCTTTACAATTACTTTGCAGAAAACGTTGAATGATAGCTTTTATTCTTCTTATGGATGATATCTCAGCCCAAAATTATGCTGATGGCATTACCGTATGTGTAACAAAATGATCAGCACACCATCAGCTCTTGTACCTGTTTGTTTCCAGTTCAAAGATATCCATAGGTTGCTGACAAATACTTTTCCTGGGAAAGAGGGATTAGATAACAGAAGCTAGAGCCCTAAAATTGCAAGTGGAGAAGTCCTAGTTGGTCTTTTTGAGTGTGCTGCTCACAGAAATGTAGGATCTATCAAGCACTTTTCAAAACTTGTAGTCATCACAAATCAAAGTAAGCAAAGCTTCTCCAGACCCCTCTTAATAATTTGCAAGATGTTGGAAATCAGCACCACATCTTCTGTGATAGTGCTGTGACAATGGCCCATGTGGAGCTAAATCTCAAGAATTTCAAGACCAATGTTTGCCATTGGCTAAAGAAGTTTCATGATGATTTTTGTGAGGATCAAAAACCAACATCTGCAGTAGAACTATTCAGAGTAAATGTGTCCTTTACAACACTGAGCATAGCAACGTGTCAGATACAACATAGTTTGGCAGGCCTGAATTAAGCAGTTTCTAAAGTAGTTTTATGCCCTGAAGCCATCAAGCCTGATGTCAGCAACTATTAGGTGTTGCTACAGCTGGAGAACTTTTGGTCAAGAAGTATGATAGTGATTCATCAGACACACTTCCTGGGCAATTGTTCTCTTTCAGATGATGATACTACAAAAATGACAAAGGAGCAGAAATTGTTATGATACAAAATCAGCTTTGTCATTATATTTTTTTACTGCAATCAGCACTGCATAACTACTTTTTTTCTTACCATACCTGTGATAGTGGCAGCTGCAGAGAGATCATGTATTCTACCTGGGACTATGTATACAGAGATGGGTACTGTAATTCATTCTCTGCAGGCCACCTGTAACCCCTGGAGTCAACTAAGGACATGCCACTGAAATTCAGCAGCAGACAACATGCTGATTTGGGATGATAAATGAAAGGAAATGGATTCACTAAACAGGCTTATCATTCCTATTAATGAGAAACACCCCTGAATAAATTGAAAAATAATAAAATAACATAATAAAATAAAATAAAAATAATAAAACGATTGTCCCCACCCACTGGTAGTACCAGGTTTTCATTATCATATCCTCTGCAGCTCTCAGCCACCAAAACAGAAAAACAAAAACAACCACTGGTAAAAAGAAAAAGTTGCCCATTCCTGCTGCATAGAGATATATAATCTTACAGTACTGATATTAAGCCAGTTAATTCTTTCAGTTGTCTCTGAAGTAGTCGCCTGTAGTGAAAAGTGTTGGCCATTTTCAGATTTAGTCAGTGCTATTTTGAGTCCGTATTCTCAACAATAATCTGCTCCTAGACATACTGTTCTATTCTGTATACAGACCATACCTCAGGTTTCACAGCAGAAAAGCCAGTCTTAATCAAAGAAAATGCTCTAGTAGAGTAACCAAGTGTTCTCTTAAGAACACATGACATCATAATTGTGTAGAAACATTCTAAGACTGATAACTTCCTCTGAACCTCTTGAAGCACTGAGGTGACCTTCTCTAGGCAAGGCTGTCCCTAATAAATTAATCCTTCCTCACCAGCGAGGAAGAGGAGGATGACAGAGGAAAGGGAGTGGATAAAAATAATTCAGCAAGAAAATGCACAACTCAAAAATGAAATTAGGCTGTTCAGGGAAAACTATGAATTACGCACCTTGTTGGGTCAGCAGTGTGAGAACAACAGTCAGGCCCAGTTTGCACCACCTCAGATTTCTCCTTCATATCCCAATACTGGTTCATTGGTAAAAACAGGTAAGGAGCATGCTAAGTTAGCTTGTTAAAAGCCTTTGTTATGTAAATATATTGTAAATACGTTTCATCATGTATCCAAATTTATACATACAATTCAGTAAGACTTTAGTGAGTTCATTTATGGGAAGAAGACTCTTTGGCCAATCTTATGTCTATCTATAATAGAAACTATATTGGACCCAACTAGGAAAGGCTACACATGATTAAATTGGCAGGAGGACCAATTTCCTGATTTGCTCATTTATAAATGTGCACACGCATCTTCAGGAGCTTTACAGTTTCATATTCCTATGAGCTTTTACTCGCATCCCTGCATCCCTATCACAGTATTCCCTTTCAGGGTAAACATCATTATGCAAAGCACAAAAATGAAAGAAAACATTGTAAGTCAACGAAATTAAAGGCATGAAATCAGAAAAAGGAAGGGCAATATAGAGGAATTGCATTTATACTTCCCATTTCATTCTAGCCTTGCAAACCATCCTTACTTCCACCATATCCGTAGATTGCTTCATACATTGCCTTTCCTTTAGATTTTTCATCTCTCTCTTTCTGAGGACCTCATCAGCTTCATCCAACCACAACTTTCTTGGTTTTCCCTTCCTCTCAAACCATTCATTCTTCCTTCATATTTTGCAAGTCAGCCCCCAGCAATTCTCTCTAAATGGCCAAACTATCTCAATAATCATGATTAATACTGGTCCCTCACTTTTGTATTCAATCCACATTATTTTAGCATCCATTCATTCCTACGGTCCATGAACACAGACACCACCCATCACATCTTAGGTCAATTGAGGCTTTCACATAAAACTTTTTGATAATATTGAGAAAGTGTAGACCAACCTTAGTGCCATCCATGCCACATGAAGCATTTGCTGTAAACAGTAACATTTTCTTTCATAAACTCAGAAAGTTGAAATGTACCTTTGAGTAATCTAGTCCAACCCCCTGTTCATCACAGGATCTACTACAGCATAACTGACAGATGGCCATCCAGCCTCTGTTTGAAGGTCTCCAGTGAGGGAGAACTCACCACTTTGTGGGGTAGCCTGTTCCAGAAGTGAGATCTCATACACTCAGGAAGTCTGACTGGTCGATAAGGACACCTGGATCCCTTTTACATGTAGTACTGCCAAACCAATTCACCTAACCCTATACTGGTGCCTTTCCTCCCCCCCCCCCCCAGAAGCAGAGCTTTGCATTTCTTCCTGTTAAATTCCGTAATACTCATTTCAACACACTGTTCAAATTAACCTAGATCTGTTTGAATCTTCTCTCTTTCTTCCAAAGTATTAGCCACCCCTTCCAATTTTGTGTCATCTATAAACTTGATAACTTCTTTTGCCCTTAGTCTCTGACAGAAGCCCATCAAGCTCTTGCAGAAGCCTGATCCAACCCATATGTTACTATTTTATTAAGGAATATCATAAGGCACTCTTGTCACAGGCTTTGCCAAGGTCCAAGTACACTATGTCAATGGCATTGTCCTGCTAGTAATTCTAACAAAGGAGATAAGGTTAGTCTGGCATAATTCGCCTATATCACACCCATGCTGGCTTTTGTTAATTGTAGCTTGCTTATCTAAGTGCTCAACACACATATTGCTAGACCTTGCTGAGTATAGACTTCACTCTGACAGGCCTGTAGTTTCTCAGATCCTCCTCCTTCCCTTTCTTGAAGATAAGAACACATTTGTTCTCCTCCAATCTTCTGGAACCTCACCAGTCCAGGAATTCTCAAAGATTACTTAGAATTGGTTCTGTGATCACCTTTGCTTGTTTCTTCAGTACCTCTGTGAAAGGTAGTTGTTCCTGCTCTTTGGTATTCTTTTCACTCTTCTGGCTGTTCTGGAGAGCTTCAGCAATTCTGTACAGGACTTCCCTGATGCATTTCAGTAAACCAATTATCTCCTCAAATTCCTTCAGGCCTCCCACTTGACCATTCTTGCCAAACTCCTATTTGCTCTTCCCCGTTTGTTTGCTCAGAGGGCTTAGGCCAAAATAGCTTATTTTGAACAGTTATTAAACCAAGGATATATTCAGCAATTTCTCTCTCTCTCTCTCTCTCTCTCTCTCTCTCTCTCTCTCTCTCTCTCTCTCTCTCTCTCTCTCTCTCTCTCTCTCTCTCATTGTTTGCCTTTCCTTTTCATTCTACACAAAAATGTTAAAGTCCCAGACAAAATGACAATGATGATGATGATGTTGATCATCATCATTGGCTGTAATCATGCCCTTGTTTCAATGTGGTGTTAAGTTGGGGTACAAAACCGATGTTCAAAACTAAAAAGAATTGGATGAAGACCTATTGATGTTCAAGAAAGCATGTTTGGGCTGTGAAGATTAAATGATTTCTTCATATTTTCTGGGAGGATATTTTGAAGCATTCCAATCAGTATAGATAGACCTGTTATCTCAGTCATTTTTCCAAGGACATGTCCATAAATAGATACCACACTAGATGTGTTCACTGATGTTTTCTAGAAATATCATAAGCTCTGGTGATGTTATAAAGTATTCTGCCAAATCATGTCAGTGTCTAGATGTGTACTTGACATTTGTTGTTGTTGTTGTTGTTGTTGTTGTTCAGTCGTTTAGTCGTGTCCGACTCTTCGTGACCTCATGGACCATAGCACGCCAGGCCTTCCTGTCCTCCACTGTCTCTCGGAGTTTACTCAAATTCATGTTCATTACATCGGTGATGCTATCTAACCATCTCATCCTCTGCCGTCCCCTTCTCCTTTTGCCTTCAGTCTTTCCCAGCATCAGGGTCTTTTCCAGTGAGTCCTCTCTTCGCATTAGGTGGCCAAAGTATTTGAGCTTCAGCTTCAGCATCTGTCCTTCCAATGAGCAGTCAGGGTTGATTTCCTTTAAGATTGACTGGTTTGACCTCCTTGCAGTCCAAGGGACTCTCAAGAGTCTTCTCCAGCACCACAGTTCGAAAGCATCAATTCTTCGGCGCTCAGCCTTCCTTATGGTCCAACTCTCACAGCCATACATTACTACTGGAAAAACCATAGCTTCAACTATACGGACCTTTGTCGGCAAGGTGATGTCTCTGCTTTTTAATATGCTGTCTAGGTTTGCTATAGCTTTCCTCCCAAGGAGCAAGCGTCTTTTAATTTCATGGCTGCAGTCACCGTCTGCGGTGATCTTGGAGCCCAAGAAAATAAAATCTGTCACTGCTTCCATTTCTTCCCCTTCTATTTGCCAGGAAGTGATGGGACCAGATGCCATGATCTGGGTTTTTTTAATGTTGAGTTTCAAGCCAGCTTTTGCACTCTCCTCTTTCACCCTCATCAAGAGGCTCTTTAGTTCCTCTTCACTTTCTGCCATTAGGGTGGTATCGTCTGCATATCTGAGGTTGTTGATATTTCTCCCGGCAATCTTAACTCCGGCTTGTGATTCATCCAGCCCGGCATTTCTCATGATGTACTCTGCATATAAGTTAAATAAGCAGGGTGATAATATACAGCCTTGTCGTACTCCTTTCCCAATTTTGAACCAGTCGGTTGTTCCATGTCCGGTTCTAACTGTTGCTTCTTGACCCGCATACAGGTTTCTCAGGAGACAGGTAAGGTGGTCTGGTACTCCCATCTCTTTAAGACTTTGCCACAGTTTGTTGTGATCCACACAATCAAAGGCTTTAGCGTAGTCAATGAAGCAGAAGCAGATGTTTTTCTGGAACTCTCTTGCTTTTCCCATGATCCAGCGAATGTTGGCAATCTGATCTCTAGTTCCTCTGCCTCTTCGAAACCCAGCTTGCACTTCTGGTAGTTCTCGGTTCACATACTGCTGAAGCCTAGCTTGTAGGATTTTGAGCATAACCTTGCTAGCATGTGAAATGAGCGCAATTGTACGGTAGTTTGAACATTCTTTGGCATTGCCTTTCTTTGGAATTGGAACGTAAACTGACCTTTTCCAATCCTGTGGCCACTGTTGAGTTTTCCAAATTTGTTGGCATATTGAGTGCAGCACTTTAACAGCATCATCTTTTAGGATTTTAAATAGCTCAGCTGGGATACTATCTTCTCCACTAGCTTTGTTGTTAGTAATGCTTCCTAAGGCCCACTTGACTTCACTCTCTAGGATGTCCGGCTCAAGGTCAGTGACCATCATATTTATCAGGGATATTAAGATCTTTCTTGTATACATACTTTTTTTATGTATACTTGACATACATGACATATATGTAACTATTTTTATTGTTTGTTTTTGTTTTCAGCTCAGTCTATCAGAAACGATTATAATTATTATCCCCATATCACTTTCAAGGAGACCGCAACCGCAAAGTCATGTCCCAGTACCCAGACACAGATTAAACATTTCCACACTGATCCTGTTGCTGTTCAATCTAGAAGTGGAGAAAAGAAATCCACACACACCTCAAATATATCATGTTCTACCATGATTGGAAAACAGCTTGAGGAACCCACAGACATATCAATCTTAAGGAAAGCTTGGATTACAGATGGTCCTTTCCCTGGTGGTGATAAGGTTCAAACACTTCCATTTAGCATTGGTGAGAAATTATATTTGATGTCGACTCTCTATGCCTATGCCTTTATGTACAGTATATGTCTGCAGAGATAATGGGGTAGAGTTTGTTCTAGAAGCATTTGAAGGTTTTCTACTTTCAGTCCATGAGAACAGACATTTACTATTAATAATTATCATGAATAACTAAGTTCTATCTGTGGACAAATCTAAGTGACAGCTAGACAGCTCCTTATTTCAGTTGCTCCTTTTCAGATCTTCAATATCCAATTTTGGGGTGAAGTAACCAGAAATGTTAATAGATTCCAATTATGGTTGTACCATAGAGCTGTGTAAGAAGATTAACACACTAACAGTGTGATTATCAGTTCCTTATCTAAAGCTCCTAAGTGTGGAACTGGCCCTTACAGCAGATGGAGACACCAAGTTGCTGGTTTCATCAAGGTATCTGCCACCACACCAAGATTCCTTTCCAGACCAGCCTCTGCCAGTCAAGACACCACATAATATATATTTAGTTAGGAGCTTTGCCTCCATGAATCTTACTTTAAAATTGCTTATGTAGAGCCATATCTACAATGTTCTTTCCTTCAGTTTGGAAATGGCCTTTTGAAGTTCTTCTCTGTCATTTCTAGCCAACATGGCCATTTAATTGCTCATTAATGGGTGATCAGTTTTAGTAAACAAATACATTAAAAGCCATGTTCTCGTGTTTTAGGAACCTCATTATTTGCATCCCTTTATTGTGAAAACTATCCATTCGTTCATACACTCAACTTTTTTAAAATCATGTTAGGTTTGCACAAGAAGTTGGAATACTTGCATCACCACCCAAACCTTGTCATAATCCCACAAGATTTAAGCAATCAACACTCCAGATATGTTTTTAAAAGACCCTCAACAAAAATGAAAGAACCTGAAAGACAGTTCATTACTGTTAAATGAAAAAACACAAAGAGATCTATTTCATTTAAGACATCTTGTGAAGAAACCTATCAGATGAAGAAGAAATCACAGCATGGTGATTTCTCCATTTGATTGATTGATTATGTGCCATCAAGTCGTTTTTGACTCCTAGCAACCACATAGATTTTCTCCATGAGGTTTTCTCCATGATTCCTCCATTAGATTGTGAGGTGTCTAATGGAGAAAAATGAGCTTTGTGGTGCATGAAACTGCACACTGCACTAACAAGCAACACCAAAAAGTTAGGCCATCTCTCTCTCTCTCTCTGTAAAGTATTGCATTGTGATTCAAAGGGGCGAGCAGGACACAGTCTTTTATCAAGCCCCAGCTACTTATGCCCATAATTATTCACACAGGATGGGGAGAAAAGTGAGAGGAAAACATTCATTTTGGGTGGATGCGTCCAGTCAAAGAGAAATCTTGACAAGCCACTTGCTGTTTTATTGCCCTTTAGCATAACCTGGTGCTAAATCTGCTTAACTGCAGCTCATTACAAAGCAGGAAGACTCCTGAATTCAAAAGAGATGTTCAGTTGCTTACCATTATTGCCAGAAGAATCACCTTCCTCAAAGACACACAAAGAAGATGCCCAAGCACAGACGGCATTTTCAGATGATGTAAACATCCACAAAGGAGGGATTCCCGAGAGGCAGCTCTATTGCTTTGGAGGTAGCGCTCAGGACTCCAGCATAGACAAAACACAGCCTGAAATGCAAGAGATGCCTCAGAAGAAGAAAGTCTGGTTCTCAGATTTACCTGCCACAGACAAGATAAGGAAGTTCCACACATTCTACCTGAATGGTAATAGTGAGACTTTGGGGCTGTTTCATGTTGCAGTTCAGTGTGAAAAAACTGAGTGCAATCTATCCTTTCCTATAAAAAGATGGCCTAGAGCAGGGGTCGGCAAACTTTTTTTGCCGGGAGCCATTTTGACATGCTCGTGCACATTTTGAAGTGGTCGAGAGCCAGGGGGTGGGGTTTGCGGGCGCGGGCCAATCGCGTGGAAGGGGGCGGGGTTTGCAGGTGGGAGCCAATCGCGTGGAAGGGGGCGGGTTTTGTGGGCGGGAGCCAATCGCGTGGAAGGGGGCGGGGGAGGTTTGGAAGAAGAAGGGAAAGAGAGGCTCGACTGCTTCGGCGGCGGCACTTCCAGGTTGTCGCTGCGGCGGCAACGGCTGCCCCTTCGAAAGGGCAGGCTCCGGGGACCCCGAAAATGCCCTCAGTTTAGGCAGGGAGGCTGCCCCAAGCTGCCTCAGCTGTTCTGCGGGGAGAATTTCCACCCCAGGGCAGCGTGTGCATGTGGGGAGGGGAGGTTTCTGCCTCCCTGCCAGAACCGAGGGCATTTTCGGGGTCCCCGGAGCCTGCCCTTTCGAAGGGGCAGCACTGCAGCTGCTGCTGCCGCTGCCCCTTCGAAAGGGCAGGCTCCGGGGACCCCGAAAATGCCCTCGGTTCCGGCAGGGAGGCAGAAACCTCCCCTCTCCACATGCACACGCTGCCCTGGGGTGGAAATTCTCCCCGCAGAACAGCTGAGGCAGCTTGCGCGCAGCCTCCCTGCCTAAACTGAGGGCATTTTCGGGGTCCCCGGAGCCTGCCCTTTCGAAGGGGCAGCACTGCAGCTGCTGCTGCTGCTGCCCCTTCGAAAGGGCAGGCTCCGGGGACCCCGAAAATGCCCTCGGTTCCGGCAGGGAGGCAAAAATCGCGCGTGCAGGCTGCCGGGCTTCCCGACGCACAGCTGATTGGCGCGGAGAATTTCCACTCCCTTCAGCGCTTCCAGCTTGTCACGCGACACACAGTTTGGAAAGCCCTGCCCGTCGTCAAGATGGCTGCCGGAGACGGCTGCCAGGTTGCCAGGGGTATGCCCACAGCAACGCACACCATGCCCGCTGCCGCGCCTGCCCCGCCACACTTGCTGCCGCGCCACGCCCGCCGCGCCACGCCCGCCACGCCTGCCTGCGGAAGAGCCACACTCAAGGGGCCAAAGAGCCGCATTTGGCTCGCGAGCCGCCATTTCCAACCCTTGGCCTAGAGATATCCTTTTTTTTAGAATTTTCAAAATCTACGTGTGGTGTGTGTTTGTGTAAAGAGAATGAGGATTTTGAGAAGAATTCAAATATGTTTAATACTTTCAGTACTCATTAAGGTTATTTATTTATTTATTTAACAAATGTATACAACCACCCATCTACCAAAAGGAACTCTGGGTGGTGAACGAATTAAGAGCACAATACAGTAAAAACAACCATTTAGAATAATAAACTACACTGAGGCCCCAATAAAAACTCAGATCCATCTGCCAACCACCCCATAGCAGATATAGTTATTTTTGTTGCTTTTAAAAATGCATTATATATAACTTAAAAAAAGGTAAAGGTTCCCCCCGCACATTTGTGCAATCGTGTCCGACACTAGGGGCCGGTGCTCATCTCCGTTTGTTAGCCGAAGAGCCAGCGTTGTCCGAAGACGCTTCCACGGTCATGTGGCCGCATGACACACGCGGAACGCTGTTACCGTCCCACCGAAATTGTACCTATTCATCTACTTGCATTTGCATGCTTTCAAATTGTTAGGTTGGCAAGAGCTGGGGCTAGTGCGGGAGCTCACTCTGTCACGCGGGGCTAGGGATTCGAACCTCCGAACTTGCGATCTTCCGATCGACAAGCCTGGCGTCTTACCCGCTGAGCCACCACGCCCCCAATATATAACTTAGCTATATATAAAATGCCCCATCCAGAAGTAAGTAGGAAATCACACAGCTTTACTTAACACTTTTATTTATATTGTCCTTAATACAATATACAAAAGATCCCTCCTATCTTTAATATATTGCACTGTTACTACAGTACCCACAAGCATATTTCATTTCCCTCAAACAAAAACAAAATCTAAAAAAGGGTGACTAAATAACAAAACTAGACTACCCTGCAGAGCTCTCGCGCAATGCTCTTCTCCCTACCCTTTTTATGGATATGGTATATCAGCACTGGATACCTCGCAGAGCCACCCTCACACACAGCCTCTCAGACCATCCTGCTTTTTACAATATTCATGTAACCCTCTTGCCGCATAGTCATAGCCATCTCAAAAATTTGGATTTTTGATCTGTTGTTTATAAGGCACCAATCATTCCCTTTTCCCTTCGGAGAAAAAATAGCTTTTCTTCTCCAGTCCATGTCAGTCACAGTTAGAGCTCTTCAATCACTGGCTAAAATCATTGGAAAATTGAAAAACAATCTGTCCTTGCAAAACAGATGGGGCTCAAACCTCTATGGCTCCAGGCTCCAGCTTTACATCTTAGTTTCTAGAGGGCTAAGGACTGGTTCTTTCTGAGAACAATGAAAACTGGTGATCTGGGCATAATAACTTATCAGGAGGAGAGGCAAGTTTGTCTCTCCATCAGGGAACATCAGCAGATTTGTGAAGGCCATCCTGCTGGCTGCGGTTCTATATGATTGCCTCCATGGCTTCTATGGGCGTGCTCAAGTTGGCATCTGGCCCCATTCATTCAGCAAGGAACACTAGTTTTTTTTGTAGGATGAATCAGCCCCACTAGGTAGGCCAGATCAGAAAATCAACTCCGCAGGAAGACTAGAATTGATTCAACTTTATTGAAACAGAATCTTGCAAGCCTGATGGTGCTTTATCTCCTCTCCTTTTGTCACTTCCGAATACTATCTTCTTCCCCAGGAATGAAAGGTTTCAGCCCGCTTTGCTTATGTAACAGTTCTTGCATATTTCGGTCATCTCCCTTACTCTTTACAGATGGGATGGTGGCCTGAGTATGCAGAAACTTTTAATATTATAATTATTGTATTGGTGAGATATGCAGTGACCACTAGATTAAAGTCATGATTCAGCACTTTGGAAAACTGTCCTGTTTCACCCTGATGATTAGAGGCTTCCCAATTCAACTTAGAGTCTAAGTCTGAACTGAGTTTGCTTTGTCTATTTATATTATATTATATATAATTATTTATTATATAATTTATATATATAATTATTATTATATATAATAATATTATATATATATATATATATATAATATATATATAATTATAATTTAATTATTTAATTAAAAAACTGAGTTTGCTTTGTCTATTTAAATTAATTAATTAAATTAATTAATTTAATTGTCTATTTTTTTTTAAATCTGGAGATGTTTTAAAAAAACAGAATTAGATTATATTTGCAGACATTCGTTGTCTCTTTTATTGGGAATCATTCTTCAACATTACAAATAAGTGCATGAATTTTAATGTGATCAAGAGTTTTAATTTGGGGATGGTCCATAAAATATTCCACTATAGGCAGACCTGCCTTTTAGTTGACTTAATTCCTCTCTCTTCCCTCTTCCCATCCTAGTATTTACAATCAAAAGTCAAATAAATATATACATTGTTAAATAAAGGTAAATAGATGGCAAATACACCACCTGTTTTCAGCAGCTCTAAGAAATGCTGAATTCTTTGCAAGCTCCTGATAGTCCCAATTTTATTTGGGTCACATCATAGCCCTTCTGGAAAGGGCAATGCTATTATGGTGAAGTAGTAATTTTTTTTCTGCTCTCAGTTGTATTTTATACCCAAACAAGCAAGTTCTGGCTATTATTATTTCTCTGGATATGGTGAAAGCTTTTGATATGATAAACTGGGTGGCAGGATTATTATGTGTTTTGATCAAATATGACTTTTTTTTTTGCATTTTGCATAATTGGATAAATATGTTATATATTTATTCATAATGTATTTATATATTTATTCATTATTCCTATATCAGCCATAATTGATTATAAACAATGTATTATCTTCCTTATGTTGAGATACATATCAAAAAAAGTATCTAATCTCCTTTCTTCTTAAATATAATTTCAGAACTGCTTCCTTGTACCATTAATAATGTAATGTTAATGATAGCCAGTTTGGTGTAGTGGTGAAGGTGCTGGGCTAGAATCCAGGAGGCTGTGAGTTCTAGTCCTACCTTAGGCCTGAAATCCGGCTGGATGACTTTGGGCCAGTTGCTCTCTCTCAGCCCAACCCACCTCACAGGGTGGTTGTTGTGGGGAAAATAGGAGGTGGGAGCATTAGGTATGTACGCTGCCTTGAGTTCACAAAAAATAAAGACAGGATAAATCAAATGAATGAATGAATGAATGAATGAATGAAAAGTATTACATTCAATGAGATTAAATATAAAACAGTTCTGCCTACAGATAATAGATAAGAAATTATTATTCCAGTTTCTATTTATTTAATACAACTTTGACTTTTATTCAGCTATATAAACTGAGGTAAACCAATTCTGATGCCGTTGGGCTCTAGTAAGACTACTGATGTGCTCTGATCTTGTGGTTGAAGTGATTTCTACCCCCTCCCCCCTGCTTCAGCATTAACATGGGATGACAAGTGAAAGTTTTTTTTTAATCTAAGCCATTGAGGAAAAATGTTTATTAAAGACGGGCTTAATTTCATAGAAGTGTTTTTGGCCTCTCCTAGCTAAGATCAAGTCTATCTCTGTTTTTTCACTCCCTCCAGATATCGAAATTGCCCAAAGCAACAAGAAAAATGGACGCATCGTGGGAGAGATTGCCTTCCAGTTAGACAGGCGTATCCTTGCACATGTGTTCCCTGGAATAACACGGCTCTATGGATTCACTGTATCCAATATCCCTGAGAAAATAAAGCAAGTAAGTGATTCTGTCCCAACACTCAGAGATAAATGGACTGTTTTGTCAAGATTGTAGACCCTTAATAAAACTCAGAGGTTCAGCTTTTGTGCCTGGTGTCAGGAAAACTGGCGAAGAACCACACTGAGCTGGGATTGCAGCTCCAGTTCCTTTATTGCTCTTACCATATCTTGCCAGACTAAAAGTACCCTAACTGATCTAAGGAGAAAAATACTCCTGGGACTCCAGGGAGGGGCCAGCCTAACTTTCTTTGTCGGCCTGCTAAGGCATTCAATGCTGTGAGAACGTTTATCTCCCTGGAATGTGCTCCCTCCTTCTTCAGCTTTGAGATCCACCACATCACCCCCTCCTCAGGGACACATTCCATCACACAGCTGGCAGCCTCTTTGCGTAGCAACTTCTGGGAAGGGTCCCCAAGGGGTCAAAGGAGAGAACTCTGGCCATAATGAATGTGGGTGGCCCTCCTCGTGTTCCCTAGGAGAGTGCCGTTTGAAGGGTGAGAGAGAACACATTTTTTCAGTCCAGGATTTTAAAACTGGAATGATAATTTCTTGCCAATAGAATTACCACAGAAATCCACAGAAGTACTTTACATTCCAAACTAGATAAATTCAGAGTTCTTCATAAACTGATAAATTCCAACTTTTCGTTTTATAGGTCACATTAACATAATCAAACCTTATTTCTCTTCTAAACCAGATAATTTTCCAAACTGTTGTATGCATCCACAGATTTAGGCAAAAAGCATTGATAATTGCTGATGAGAGCTAAAATATCTTGTAGGTATTGTGACAACTGGCGTTTTATCCATTTTCATTCTCAAAATATCCTTTGATTGTCTAATAAAACAGGTCAATGGTCTCAAAACGAAGTTAAATACGGACAGAGATAAAAGCCATCCTTGATCAGTTACAGAGGACATCTTAATAAGTGAGGAAATAATTGAATTTGTTACAACTCTAGCTGAGGGATTTAGATACCACATTTTAACCCATCTGCTAAAAAAGAGAGGGAACCTAATTTTTATTAAATATGTTCTAAAAATGTAACCTGCCTCATATCACAAACTTTTTCTACTTCCATGGAAGCCCCCACTGCCAACTCAAATTCTCTGCTTTTGTTTCTAAAAAAATAGTTAACCGTGTTACCAATCGAAGAGAATATTTGTAGCTCAGGGTTGAACTGTGGAGTCCTTGGTGCTCTCTGAGCCTTGTTGTTTCCTTGTAGACATTTCATTGCCAGACTAGGCAACATCTTCAGTGCGAGAAGGGAGTGGGGTTTGCTCTCTGTTTATATACAGTGGCTTGCCCTGCTTGTGTTGGTGGGGGTGTTGTTCTCTCCTTGGTAGTTCCTTGATTAGGCTGTTGTGTACTGTTTGATTGTTGGTCTGGTGTTAATCCTGGTGTTAAACTTTGCATATCTGGGTGTTGATTGCTGGCAAGGAGGTGCTTTGGTCTTTTAGCTTTTTTATTGTCTCTTTTGAATGGTATGTAAATGTTGTTTACCTCTATGTGCCTGTTGATGGCTGACTTGTCTGAGTGCCAAGCTTCCAGGAATTCTCTAGTGTTTTTGAATTTGGCTTGGTCTAGGATGCTCACAGTTTCCCAGTTGAAAGTATGGTTGAGTCTGTCCATGTGTTGTGAGATTAAGGAGTTTCCATTGTGTTTTCTGACTGCTAGTTGGTGTTCATGGATGCACTCTGCTAATGTTCTGCCTGT
The DNA here is from genome assembly GCA_023362775.1 of Charina bottae. Lineage (NCBI taxonomy): Eukaryota > Metazoa > Chordata > Lepidosauria > Squamata > Charinaidae > Charina > Charina bottae. The sequence goes on from JALMGJ010000020.1 coordinate 152,930, forward strand.
CTGTCCTACATAGTGGCTCTTACAGTCCTTACACTGTATGTTGTAGATAACTCCTGTTTTTTCTTCTTGGGCTACTGGGTCTTTTGGTTTGCTTAAGATGTTCGGGAGGGCTTTGATTGGTTTGTGTGCTACGGTGATGCCAAGTGCTTGTAACAGTCTGTTGGTAGTTTCCGAGATGTTTCTGATGTATGGCAGTGTTATCCTTTTCATAGCTTGTGTTGGTTGTGCTGTAGTGGGTTGAGTGGTCAGGTACTTTTTGATAAAATTGTGTGGGTATCCATTTTGCTGGAAGATGCTGTATAGGTGGTCTGTTTCTTTTTTCTGGTGTTCTGGGTTGCTGCAGTGCGTTTGTGCTCGTCTGAATAATGTTCTTACACAGCTCCTCTTGTGGGAGGTTGGGTTGTTGCTTTGGTAATGGAGCACTTGGTTAGTGTGGGTTGATTTCCGGTAGACTTGTGTTTCTAGTTTGCCGTCATTTCCTCTACTGATGAGGATGTCCAAGAAGGGTATTGTTTTCTTCTTCCCTTGTGAACTTTATTCCTTTGAAGATGTTGATGGTTTCTTGTGTCTTCTCTAGTTGTTCCTTTTTTATTATGATGGATCCATACTTTCAAGGAACTACCAAGGAGAGAACAACACCCCCACCAACACAAGCAGGGCAAGCCACTGTATATAAACAGAGAGCAAACCCCACTCAGAGAGTGGGCTCAGAGAGCACCAAGGACTCCACAGTTAACAGTGTGATATTCAGTTCAGTTCTTCATTTTTATTTTGGTCACTGACCAGCACAAAGTATTTGCATGAAAGGAACACATGAACAGGTTTTGTTTCAAATTTGGTAATTAGAGAAATAGAAAGTTTTTCTTTATACTTTTTTTTTACAAATATACCAGATGAACAGTAAATACACAGAAGACTCAGGATTCATTGCTGTTACATTAGGTCAGTGTTTCTCAACCTTGGCAACTTTAAGACATGCAGACTTCAACTCCCAGAATTCCCCAGCCAACATTCCCTACCATGTGTTAAAGTTACCAAGGTTGAAAAACACTGTATTAAATTTTTGAGGTCCAGCTATGACTCTGTACAGTATCTGAATCTTCTCAGCCAGGGATGGAACTAGAGTCTGTGTCACCCAGGGCAAACATGGATTCTGCGCCCCCCCCCATGGGTTATTTTGTCATTTTGCCCCCCCCCAGGCATAACTTTGGTGCACCCCCCAGTGCGGCGCCCGGGGCACATGCCCTGCTTGCCCCCCCCCCCCCAGTTGCGGCCCTGCTCCTCAGCCTTGTTTTTTCCAAGGTGCAATGTGTTTTTATGAATACAAACTCATTTACAGTATATACATACTGTAAGTACTGTAACTGTAACAATGTTGCAATAGTGGTACTGTGTGATGGGTGGGTGTGTATTGTGCAGGGACTTGGACAAGATGATCTTTTTTTACATTCAAAAGAACACTTTTCCAGAACTATCAAAACGGGTTTGGATCAGGCATGCCTGAGGAAACTTACACCAATAGTACAAACATCCACAGAACTGCAAGTTTTCAGAAGTTGTATCAGGAGATTATCCAACCCAAATCAAAAATATTAACAGTACTAGAAGGTCCACTTCAGAAATAATAATAATAAAAAAAAACCCGTGCAATTGTCCATTTTTTCTTTTCTGCTTCTATTAATGCTATACAAAATTCAGGCTGACTTACACTTCCATAAAATATTAACCATAGGTTTATATCTGACAATACTTAGGTCTCCATAAAATCTTCAGATGGCTCTCTAGACGAGAAAAAGTATCGAGCCATGAAACAGCGTTACCTAGACCTGATTGCCCACTTGGAGAAAATGGGCTACCGCACAGATGTCCACCCAATGTTTAGTGAATTTCTCATCAACACCTATGGCATCCTGAAGCAAAGGCCTGACCTTGGCTCCTGCCACATGAACAACAGTCCTAATGACCTCAGGAAGATGGTGATAGACATTGTCCCAGCTAAGATCCTTGGAGATACTTTACTGCTCTTGAACTGTTTGTGTGAACTTTCTAAAGACAACAAGGCCCTTTTTGCCTGGTAGTGCCTCCTGAAACTCTTGATTCCCCATTTTTAATAGAAAAAGCACCTAAGCACAGCATATATGTAATAAAGAACAGCTGCTAAAAGAGGATGTGGGATAATATGAGTATGATTTTTTAATCAAACTGTTGCTGTCCAAATCACTGCTTCATGTTGTGTCTAATTCAATTTGGTTCTGATAAGGTATATATTTCATGACGTTTTTGAAAAACTGCTACTGTATTGATATGTTTCAGTTGGTAACTGCTGTATCAGCTATAATTTGATGGGAGATAATTGTTAGCATCAATAAAATAAAATAGAAGTGGTTGTTTGTTGCAACAGTTCACAAATTCCCAGTTAAATGCTGCATTATTTCTGCATGGGAAAGGAGGTGCCTGTCAGACTATAACTTTTATTTTGCTTGTTTCACGAATGTACAGCTGCAGGTGTGACATGACTTGCTTTAGGTCTTGAATGCTCTCCAAGAAACATACCTCTCTCTCACACCTACATTAAACCTGGGACATTTTGCTTCAGTGGGAATAACATGTATATAGGTTCCTTTGGATTGATACAGCATTGCATGTATAATATCACCAGTTTCCTGCATCAGTGTTTCAAAACATTTCCAGCACTTCCAAACTCTTGGATTCTGGAATCCTGTTGCCATACTGCTTTGTATGATAAATGCGCATTCATATGTTTGTCTGAAAGTGTAATGGAGACTCCTAATTGGTATTAGGATGACCAAGAGAGGGGTTAACTTTTTCCTTAAGTTGTTGTTCCAATGATAAGTCTGTACATTTTTTCACAATGAACACATCTGAAATTTGAAATGCTGTTGCAAAGTTTCATTTAGTGGTGTGATTGACAGTTACCAACATTCTGCTTTATGCCTGTAATTGGTGATCAGGCACTCTGTGGCCCTGTGTGTCACTAATGGAGTGGGGATTCTATGACTCCCCAGACGCTGTTAAACTAGATTTGCCTGCTAGCCTCAGGCAGCCAATGATAGGCAACGATGGATGCTGTAGTTCAGCAACCCCTGAGAAGCCATGGACTCCCTAGGCCTTTCATCAAATTTATCTCCAAAAATGCTAGGTAGTTCCCAGAATCATCTGTCTTGTTCTCTTTCTCTTTCTTCAAAGAGGTGTTCTCTCTCTTGATGATATATTGTTCATGTGCTGTTTGTCTATTTAGTGAAGCATGTCTTCTGTCCCATTTTGGAAAGGATGCATTACTGTTGAGTTTAATAAACTGTTTCTAGTCAAATGACACTGGAATGCTATTTCATCTTTTCTCCTTTATAGGGTTGGTTTGGTAAGGGAGACCCAGGTTCAAGGCTATCCTCAGCCACAGAAACTCATGGGGTGACTTTGGCCACTCCCTCTCTCTCAGCCCAGTTTACCTCACAGGGTTGTTGTGGAGGGAGTGTTATGAACACCACCTTGATGTCTGAGAGGACCAGCAGGATATAAATCTAACAAGTAAGAAAGTGAGCTGAGTGTGTTCTGGAGAGCAAAATCTCACCTTGGCAGCATCTCTTTGGAACACTAAAAGGAAGATTTATTATGGGATATACCTAGGGGGCAAGGGACCAGGCAAAGCTTAGCTCCCAGCAAGCTACATCCTTCCAGGCAGAGAGTCAGAGAACAAGTGAACGTCAGAAGACAGAGGCATCTGCAGGGAGCAAGTGACGAAGTGTATGTGGTGATATAAACTCTGCCCCTTGCATTGTTCCATGCAATATCATGATGCAAAAGGGTAGAGCTTTCTCCTGTCCTGACATCACAATTCATATTTTGACATTTTGGCATCATCTTGGTGAAAAATGGAGGCTTGTGAAAGGGAGGCAGCAAGTAACCTGTGATTAGCAATCTCACAAAGAGCAGGCAGAGGGAGGGATAAATATCTGTGACCCTGTTTCATTTGTTGCATATTTTTCCTAAAGGGAGTTGCTAATATTTCTACTGTTATTTGTTTGACTTGTGTTTTTTTCTCTTTTGTTGCTGTTTTTAATTTATAAGTGTGATATTGTGTGCACTGTCTAGAGTTGCTAAGGCAGAGCTTTCCAAACTTTTCATGTTGATGACACACTTTTTAAACATGCATCATTTCATGACACACTCTTACAGCAGGGCATCATTTTGCGACACACTCTTACAGCAGGGCACCAGGCAGGCACTAGGACCTGTGTGGAATCACAGCAGGTTTGGAGGCAGCACGGCACCAGGCAGGCACTAGGACCTGCGCAGAATCCTGGCAGGGCAGGTTTGGAGGCAGCAGGGCACAAGGCAGGCACTAGGACCTGCGCGGAATCACAGCAGGTTTGGAGGCAGCAAGGCACAAGGCAGGCACTAGGACCTGGGTGGAATCACAGCAGGTTTGGAGGCAGCAAGGCACCAGGCAGGCACTAGGACCTGGGTGGAATCCTGGCAGGGCAGGTTTGGAGGCAGCAGGGAACAAGGCAGGCACTAGGACCTGCACAGAATCACAGCAGGTTTGGAGGCAGCCAGGCACAAGGCAGGCACTTGGACCTGCGCGGAATCCTGGCAGGGCAGGTTTGGAGGCAGCAGCAGCCGCGACACACCCAGACACTGCAGCTGACACACTAACGTGTCCCGACACACAGTTTGGAAAGCTCTGTGCTAAGGTAACAGAGGCAACCTATAAGTTGATTAAATAAATAAATACGAACAAACAAATAAAGAGGAAATCCTTGATTCTTTATTTACATTTCGAAGCACCTTGTGGTCAGGAAATTGTGAGGCGCTAAAGCAGAGCTTTCCAAACTGTGTGTCGGGACACGTTAGTGTGTCGGCTGCAGTGTCTGGGTGTGTCGTGGCTGCTGCTGCCTCCAAACCTGCCCTGCCAGGATTCCGCGCAGTTCCTAGTGCCTGCCTTGTGCCCTGCTGTAAGAGTGTGTCGCAAAATGATGCCCTGCTGTAAGAGTGTGTCACAAAATGATGCATGTCTAAAAAGTGTGTCACCAACATGAAAAGTTTGGAAAGCTCTGCGCTAAAGAGTCAGTGCAACTGTAGTCATACTTCCAATAAAAACGTAAGAAGATTCTAAACGGATGGAAGGCGTCATCCATTTTAAAGCGCGTTCTTGCTGATTTAAACAATGCCTAATTGGACAATGCTGCAGTGCAACGCCTCTCAGATTAGTACAACTTTCCTGTTAATCAGTGCATGGAAGAAAAGACTTCTGGCTTTTAAAGGGAAGAGATATATTCTAACATAACTTTAATGGGATAAAGCTCGTTTTGTCAATCAGAGAAACGAAGAATTCTATTTCATCTCCATTCAGTTCTTTGCAGAGCAGCATGAATGCATATTTGCAGCAATACTCTGCTTTTAAAGGCAGCTGCAGCTGCTGAACCCCAACACTGATGAACAGGGCCAGGGCTAAATTTTAGAAAAAGAGAGAAAGGCCAGTCCAAAGTGCCAGCAAATGTCTTTGTATCTGATGGGCCTTGGGTAGTTAATGAGAAACCATGAGGATTGAGAAACGCCGTTAGATGCACGCCATAACGACTCCGATTCTACTTTACTTTCACTTTAAAGCAAAAGAGCAAAAGGGAAAAATATCCAGGATTCTCCCAAGCCTAAGACAAGGACAGGTTCCAGCTAGAATAATGTCAAAATTAGTGGAGTGTGTTCCCAATTTTTCAGAAGGAAACAATAAAAAGGTAAGCTCTATATTATTTTCTTTCTAAGGAGACCTATTGTGTGGCTCTATAATGTACTGGACAATTATGAAATCCATTTTTCTAAGTGAGTTTTACAATCCTGAGCTGTGGGAATAAGCTGTAGAGCACAGCTTTCCAAACTGTGTGTCGCGACACAAAAGTGTGTCGCCTGCGGGGCCCAGGTGTGTCGCCTGAAAACCTGGAAGTGCTGATGGTGCGCTGCGACCGCATGCACAGCAGCGGCGGGCCATCAGCGCTTCCGGGTTTTCGAACGGCACACAAGGACACCGCCACCGCTGTGGTGCGCGAAAATCTGAAAGTGCCACAGTGGCAGCAGCGCGCAAAAACCAAAAGTGGCAGCGGCGGCGCTTCCGGGTTTTTGCGCGCCGCCACAGTGGCGGCGCTTCCAGGTTTTCGTTGGTGTGTCACCGCGGGAAAACTTTGGAAAGCCCTGCTGTAGAGAGTAAGAAAGATGACCTGGACAGAGATATGCAGGAGTTGTTGCCTAGGCAGAAGGGACTGAAGCATTTTAAAAGTCCAGAATGAGGTAACCTTAGGAAGTGACTTAGGCAGACGCCTCCTTAATTCTCTGAACTCTAAGAAGTAATAAAAATTACATGTACCATCAGTGAGGGCTAAACAGATTTTGGGAGGTGTGATGAACAACTCAGCACGGGCACACTTTATTTCCCTACAAATTAGCTGTGAAAAAGATCACAAGGAGAGGCTGCTCTTTTTAATTTTGATGTGGCATAAGCATTTATTTATACGCTTTTCACTTAAAAAACAAAAATCAACAGTCACTTTAAAACTATCGGGGGAGAGAGAGGTGATGACGATACCAAAACTAGGCAATCAGTGCTGTGCAGAAGAAGCAGTTTCATTCAATAGATTAGGAATTCTTCACCTGCCTTTATTTACAACTGTGAACTTGATTAATTCACCCCTGAAGTGAGTCCTAATCAGTGGATTCTCCTGTAACAGTTTGAAGTGACAGGGGAAAGTGCATTCTTAAGTTTTTCAGGGTAAAATGAATTACGACTAATCATAAGAACATGGAAGTCTAGTTCCCTATTAAGGCAAGTGACTGGAGTTAACTGATGTATATCAAGTGCTTCTTGTTCAAGCTCTCTGATTGGTCCTTCTCTGTCACAGGTGATAGATGAGATAGGTAAGGCCATCTCTCAGACAACGGGCTGCCTCCTCCTGGATGTGGATGCTGGCCCGTCCACTAATCGGACAGTTTACACCTTTGTTGGAAGTCCTGAGGATGTTGTTGTGGGTGCGCTGAATGCAGCTAAAATTGCTTTTCAACTCATTGACATGGCAAAACATAAAGGTAATCAGAGAAGAGGAAACAAAAAGTGAGAGCCAATGTGTGAGTGAAAAGGTCTGGGATTTAGGGCTGCAGCCTGGTGTTTTGTGACGCGACAACTCTGACCATCCCTCTGGGGATGGTTCAGTATGAAAGTTCTCTGAGCCCTGATCTTTTAGATGATGCAGGGTGGGGACCAGTGATGGGACTTTTGGAACCCAAACTCAAATCACTGCTCAGATAGGAATCTTGGATTGCCTTGATTAATCTCATGAAATTGTTGTAGAGATAAAGTGCAACAATACATAGGCTGCTGCTTGGAGGCTTTGTAATAAGATAAATATAAGATCAGCCAAGCAAATGCTTCCATGTTCTTCATACAATGTGAGTCTTTATACTTTTGGGAAGATTGGAATGTGCCACACTTACAAATATTGACCAAAAGATGGATTGAAAGAGGGGAAGGCATGCAGATTTGTGTGACTAAACTCTTAGACAGTGAGACTGACCACTTCTGTTTGGCATGTGAATGTGGTGGACATCAATACAGAAATGCAGAAATTCATATCATCTCCAGTTTGGCCAAAAGTCTTGCCTCAGAATAGGACTGTGTCATCAAATTTCAGAAGAAAGATATCCATGCTTTGCTTCTTAATGTTATTTTTAGGCACAGTTCTGAATTTGTGACATGCCACTTGTTGCCTAGAACTAATGATTCTGAAAGCAAATACACTGAGATTAATCAGTTACTTTCCCCAGACCTGACAGTGACCTTGAATGTTAGCTTAGTTCTCTAGTATCGTATAGTCAATATAGTCCAACATGTGAAAACAAAACATATCCTACATTTTATCGTTTCCATTTTACTATTCCTGACCCCCCTTTCTGAAAAATCAGAATTGCACATTTTAATGCCTTGCTTTCATATATAGGTGAGCACCCCCGGATGGGAGCTCTGGATGTTTGCCCATTCATCCCAGTGAGGAATGTTACTATGGAAGAATGTGTTTATTCTGCTAATCTCTTTGGAAAATGTTTAGCAGATGAACTGCAGGTGCCTGGTGAGTTTGACATGGAAAAATAAGGAAGCTGGGTCTGAAAGACTGCAATGACTAATCAGTTTCAGTTTAAAATTCTCTTGGGCCATTCACAGAAAGGAGCCTTTGTTCCAGTCCCAAGGAAGGTCTGTGCTCTTTTTACTCAATGTCAACATGTCTATCAAATTTGGGTAAAAATCTAGATACACCATGCAGACTTGTTGAGGAAGACTCTTCCATTGCTGTGATGAAGTTCTGAGCAGAGTGTCAAACCTTATGAAGGTTTTCCTGTTCCTGTATGAGCAACAGTTAGTGAGGTTATTATGCTATCCTGTGTCCTCGGTTTGATTCTGAAGCTACAATGCTGCCAGTATTCCAGTGCTGGAGAAGAACAGGTGTGAGGCCAGGAGGTGCCACTAGAGGTCTCCTACTGCATCCATAATATCTAAAAAAAAAAAGCACTGGGTGATCAGCCAAGGAAGGGCATTCCAATTCATGGCTTTTTCCATTTCAGTCAACCAATTCCATTTCAGTGAAGTAATCCTGTTTTTCCCCAGGTAAAATTATTTCAATTTTCAATCTCTAAATCTTCTCCAAGCAACAACAATGACAGGAACTAGGAGAAGGAGCCCCAACTTTTGTTAGCTTTGACCTACCTTCTAGGTTATGATATGGGTTGTGGACAGAAGGCCAGGGCAAACAAATAGCTGTTATAAGAATGATAAAGAAGAAATGGGGCTCCTGAGGGAAGGGAAGTCCCTCAACATCTCACCCAGGGACCATCAAAGCCTGAAGCTGATACTGATTATGCAGCATAGGATTGTACAGCTACTCGGCCTCCTTTCCATTCTTTCGATGTGCCATCAATTTCCTGCAAGCTGGGTTCTTTAGATTTCAAGATGGCAACTCTTTGTGAATCTAGCCTTTATTTGCAGTGTACCTATATGGTGAAGCAGCTCTGAAGGAGAGCAGAAGAGCTTTGCCTGCTGTCCGAGCAGGAGAATATGAAGCCCTGCCTGAGAAAGTAAGATAGCAATATTATTTGTAACATTAGCTATACCGTCTTGAGAACAAGGATCTCTGCTCAGGGATTAGAGTTCTTAGTCAGATGATTTCCGAAAGGAAGCTCAGATTTGGCTGGAATGTTTTCCGTCTAGTCTAAGAAAGAATGAAACAGCTGCAGCTCCATCTTCAAACTGCTATTGACTATTTTATCAGTAACTAAGGCAGAGCTTTCCAAACTGTGTGTCGGGACATGTTAGTGTGTCGGCTGCAGTGTCTGGGTGTGTCGCGGCTGCTGCTGCCTCCGAACCCTGCCAGGATTCCACACAGGTCCTAGTGCCTGCCTTGTGCCTTGCTGCCTCCAAACGTGCTGTGATTCCGCACAGGTCCTAGTGCCTGCCTTGTGCCTGGCTGCCTCCAAACCTGCTGTGATTCTGCGCAGGTCCTAGTGCCTGCCTTGTGCCCTGCTGTAAGAGTGTGTTGCGAAATGATGCCCTGCTGTAAGAGTGTGTCGCAAAATGATGCATGTCTAAAAAGTGTGTCACCAACATGAAAAGTTTGGAAAGCTCTGAACTAAGCACTGGCAAGTCCTTCTAGGTGGTTGAGGGAAGATACCCTTTTTTCTTACACATGAATCTTTCCTATAGTCTTCTTGTGGATTTTGTGCTCATGTATACATTTAAGGGGGCGTGGTGGCTCAGCGGGTAAGACGCCAGGCTTGTCGATTGGAAGATCGCAAGTTCGGAGGTTTGAATCCCTAGCCCCGCGTGACGGAGTGAGCTCCCGCACTCGTCCCAGCTCCTGCCAACCTAGCAATTCGAAAGCATGCAAATGCAAGTAGATTAATAGGTACCACTTCCGTGGGTAGGTAACAGCGTTCTGTGTGCGTCATATGGCCACATGACCGTGGAAGCGTCTTCGGACAACGCTGGCTCTTCGGCTAACAAACGGAGATGAGCACCGGCCCCTAGAGTCGGACACAACTGCACAAATGTGCGGGGGGATCCTTTACCTTTATACATTTTATGTATATTTCTCTATGGGTAGACTTCTGTGAAGATTCTATAAGTTATATTTGATTTGACTTATTTCTTTTTCAATAATAATATATTCACTGTTAAAACAAATTCGAACCTAGTAAACATATATGAAAAAAACATGCAAAACCTATGAATATTTTTTTAAAAACCACAACTCAAATTTATCACTTAGAGAAAAGGTACATAGCTAGATTTTATTCTGGAATGCATCACATTTCAAGCATTTCAAATGTTAGCCTTGTATATATTTAATTTTGTCTGAGTTCTGTTGTGGTCTAATAAAATAAGTTACTCCTAAAATAAGCTCATTCTTATATTTTCCTTTGCCAATCCATATGTTTAGGTATCTCCATTGCTTTGCACTGCCGTGAGATATTTATTTTACCTTTTGTTTGCAAAACCTCCCAACTTCTTTTAAATAGCGCATGAGATTTATAGGAAACAAGTAGACTGCCATCAGTTGAATATTATACAACATATAATTAGAGAATAAGTAGAAAATCTGCTTTAGGTATTTGTTACCTCCCACACCAATACTGATCCTATAATAAAAGCTTGAGATTTCTTTTTAATAGAAACATATCAATATCCCCAAACACCTTGGTAAGTAATTAAATATTTCAGCCTATACATAACTCCAGCTTTTAAAGAGTTTATTTTTTTATTTTATTTTATTTTTATCCCACCTTTATTATTTTTTATAAATAACTCAAGGCGGCGAACATGCCTAATACATCCTCCTCCTATTTTCCCCACAACAACCCTGTGAGGTGAGTTGGGCTGAGAGAGAGCGACTGGCCCAAGGTCACCCAGCCGGCTTTCGTGCCTAAGGCGGGACTAGAACTCTCAGTCTCCTGGTTTCTAGCCTGTTGCCTTAACCACTAGACCAAACTGGCTCTCTTTTATTATTATTGCACATTTCAGTTTTTATAATAATATATAATTATATTATATTTATTATGTTATATTATATTATATTATATTATATTATATTATATTATATTATATTATATTATATTTAATAATAAAAATTATTATTGCAAATATCAGTTGTGTGGTCTTCACCTCTGAGTCCAGCTGAAATCAGAAGTCATAATAACAATTATTCTAAATAACTTAGTAAATGTCAGAGTTAGAGAATCAAGATGGTTTCCTCTTCATTGTCCATCACAAGTTCAACAGACTATTGAAAGTATACTAAAGTCTTTTCCACATATTTCTGATGGAAAATGGAGGCATAGCAACCCTAGAACACATTCTGCCTAGCACACTAACATCCAGGACTTGATGCAATATATTGTCATCATCCCATAGAAGAGCAATCTTTTCTGATATTTTGAAATCACTTCAGTGTCCAATTATTTCCATAGGATGATATTGCTTAGCAAATTTTAAAATTTGGCACAGACAGAATGTTCATATTATTAGAGTAAAAGCACTCTTTTCTTTCTCTCTCTTCAAGCTAAAAAAGGCAGAATGGACTCCTGATTTTGGCCCTGCAACCTTCGTTCCAAGATGGGGAGCAACTGTAACAGGAGCACGAAAATTCCTCATAGCATACAACATCAATTTGCTGTGCACAAAGGAACTGGCGCACCGGATAGCACTTAACATTCGGGAGCAGGGCCGTAGTAAGGACCAGGTACTCCAGGGAAGGGTTGGCTTGTAGATCTTAAAGCCTCCAAAACAAGGCTAAACAGACATCAGACTTGTGGGGCCTGTCCTTTTTTAAAAAACATTAGATCAACCAATTGGAATCTAGTACAAAAGGCAGGACTTGTCTTTTCCTGTTTGTGTGTGCTTTTCAAAGAGTCCTCTCTGTTTCTCACTTACAGCCTGGGCGGTTGAAACAGGTGCAAGGCATGGGATGGTATTTGGATGAGAAAAACATTGCTCAAGTCTCTATGAATCTGTTGGATTTTGAAGCCACTCCTCTTCATGGGGTCTATGAAGAGGTCTGCAAGGATGCCAAGGTGGGTGGCACAAGGGTGCTCAACTAAATGTACCTGGGATGGGGGTGAAGTGGAGCAAAATGTGCTGGGCTTGGGAGGTCCTGTCTGGAATTCCCCCTGAAGCCCTTTAATTCATTTCTATATACAGTAGCTGTCAACCCTTCAAGGTAGCCCAGACCAGGAAAACAAAACCATGAGTACTGATACTACCTTTATTGTAAGGTTTTGTATTGTATTGTAACAGAATTTGGCCAGTTTGACAGTGCTCCCCCACTCCTTGCCTTTACATTCCAGAGAACTAGGGAAGGTAAATTCTGAGATGCTTTCTCAAATTACATTACATTTCTGGTTTGGGTTCAGATTTTGTTTAGCAGACTAACAGACATCAGACTAAGCTGATGTTTAACAGACACCAGACTAAGCTGCAGCTCTTCCTCCTGTCTCTCAAGATGAATGCCTATATAGCAATAAGATGTAACCATGTTGTGGAAAAGAAATATTCCAAATGTGAACTAGTAATGTTATTGGAGTAATGTATATAAATACAGCATCTAAAAAAGTGAGAAGCAGATCTGCTAGGAGGAATGTGCTGAGGTGACTGTACCTTCTTACTTTCTGTGTTATGCTGTAGGGATTTCCTGGTCCTGATCTAGTGCTTCAGTCTCTGTGGAAATGGCTCCTGTGGGCTTTTTGGACTGTAGGCTGACTATCTATAAAATGCCTGTTTTTGCTTTTAGGATCTCAATCTGCCAGTGGTAGGATCTCAGCTGGTGGGTCTGATTCCTAAAAAGGCCATGTTAGATGCGGCAGAATTTTATATCAAGAAAGAAAATATCTTCATCCTTGAGGAGGAACATAAAATTAGACTGGTAACTTTTTGATATCCATTTATATCTTGGTTTACTATAACAGAAAAATAAGAAAAAGCACTGTTACCAAGCCGGGTAACGAAACATTTGCAAGCAAACAACCAAGCTCAGAGAGCACTAAGGACTCCACACATAAGAAAAACTCGAGTGTCTTATAAAATGTATTAATATGGTTAATTAAATTCTGATTACCTTTCCAAAAATCATTCAAATTGCAGAGAGAGGTTTTGTTTTCACTCCTCATGATGACACAGATACTTTTTAAGCTCTTAGTTTGAAGATAGGCAATATTCCCTTGTTATTCCCTACCATCCAAAGCCTTGTAATAACGTGCCTTTTTAGAGAATGGGATCACACAATGTGCTTAATCAGAATGTGGGTTGTTTGGCTTCAGCTTGTTGTGTTGTATAAATCAAGCCAACTGTGGCTTATCCAGTAAATCATTATCATGATTTATGGCTTAGTGTCTTGAGTGAACCACATCACTGTTCTAGAATATCACCTTTTGATATTTTGTGCCTAAGAATTTAAACCTGTTAAAGCACTCTTTTGTAGTAAGACTACAAAATCCATGTGTTCTTTCCATGACCCTGTTCCCAGAACGCTATACCCAGCGCAGATACTTGAAACTCCTCACTTGCTCAACCTCCTGCCCATCTATAATTCATGTCAATTTCTTAGGTTTTGGGCAAAGAGGATTATTTTCATTTTCTGAAAATTGATTACTAGGTGGTTTTCTGTGAAAAACTGCATCAAGCTCATCTGAGACCGGCTGGAGATCTTAGCTGTAACAAGAGCAAAAGTGGGACATTCAAAATAGCTATTTTTGGAGGGTAGAAATTTGGGCCATTGAGTTTCTTTCCAAGTGAATTCTTATAGTTTGAACAGGGGATAGTAGAATGTGGCCTGTCTGACTCCTTTCAGTACAGAGGTTTGATTTGAGAGTAAGCCATGTGAATTACATCTTATTCTAATTCAAATGCAGTTTTTGAAGACACCGAGCAATCTCAGTATCCCTGAGTATCTCCCACAGTCTAATGCTGATTTAAAATCAGCAAAGGGTACATACAAGGAAGATTTAGATTTGCTGGTTTATTGCTTAGTCAAATGACGAGGAAGAGCTAAAATGTGGTGGAGAGCCTAGATCTGAAACTCATCTGTTCCTGGCCCCAAATATCTTCCTTTCCTACCTATCTATTCTGAGAGTTTCCATTCTAGATGCTGAGCATAAAGCTTGCTAACTATGCTCAAGTGGGCAATAGTTATCAGGGCCAATGCACTGTGAGCTTACAAGTATGGACTGCTTGCAGGTCACATGGTTTTCATCAAGAAATGGAACAGTTTGCACTGGATTGATTCAGAAGAATAACATCTGTAGTTACAGATCTGCAACATCCAGGCTACTGTTCCAGTATCTATCTCGATGGTGCCTTGCTCAGTGTAATTTGAATTTAAAAATAAGGAACAAAAGACCCTTACCTCTTTCATTTTTTTAAATAATAGTTTTATTAAAGGTTACAATTACAAAGATAAAAAGCTAATACAAACTAAAAAAGTATAAAGGAATAAAAAGAAATGATAGAAAGTGCAGAAAATAGAAGAAAAAGAAAAACAGAAAAGAAAAAATAAGAATATAGTAAAGAAAAAGAAAAGAAATACATAAAGAAATGACTTCCCCCTTCATCACAGCAAGTACAGACAATTTCAGTAACTTATCACCTTCTCTGAAAAGTCCCTCACCTGTTTCAAATGTCAATTTCTGTTTAATGAAATAATCACCTATGAATTTGCATTTTTGAATCTCAGGTAATTAATCGATTGGGCTTGGATTCTTTGTCTCCGTTCAATCCGAAGGAGCGCATAATTGAGTATGGATATTTTCATTTTCTCCTAGTTGGCTGTATGGTGATAGCGTCTATCTGAGGACTTTGGCTGGGTGGGTTGTCTATGGATGTGTCATATAATGAAGTCCCTAGCATGCCTTTTATCCATCTGCATTGTGTCTAGCAGCAAGGGAAGTCTTGACTCATGGGGCCAGAGGTAAAAGTGCAATTTGGAGAAACAAACATTGGCTTCTATTTCTTAACTTTTTCAGAAGGTGGGCAGTTTCCAGAAAGCGTGTCGTGTACCTTAAGCGTAGATTAAAAGGTGCAAATTATTTCATTTCCAGTTTACAATTATGCAAATATGTGTTGCACATATTTAAGATTTATTTAAGTACTATTTAATTCATGCGACGCTATGGTCCCAAAGGGGCCTGCTTTTGCTTGAGAAACTCACAGCCATATTCTAAAATGGGGCAAAACAATTTGCAGTACAGAGGTCTCTATTTATTGGAGAGGGAACATTCTCCGGGTCTTGAATAACTTCTGACTCCTTTGGGTCATTTCATGATGATCCAAAGAAGCTGCATTCCTATACCTGGCAGAGAGATGTCTGAGCACACTCCTTTCTTGACTTTATTTTGTTCTAGTCAGCAGCATTTTGTAGTTCACAGAACTGATTTTTTAAAATGCTTTTTGCCCCCGGAAGGGATATGGTGGAGGGCGACAGAGAAAAAGGCAGCCTGGTGTCTTTGTCTCTTCACACCTTCGTGCAGAAAGTTGGTGCAAGATCAGCTGCTCCTGGTGGAGGATCAGTATCAGCAGCAATATCATCTTTGGTATGTAGTTACTTCAACACTCCATTTTAAAGCTACTGCCCTAAATAGTCCTTAAAGCTATGTTTCCTTACCTTGTTTATCTTGTTTGAAGAACCTCACCTTAATAAGGAAATACAAATATTTGATTTTCCCAATGGAACCTAAACCAAAAACTTAGGAAAAGTTCCTTTCTTCTTTCTTGCATTCCCCCCTTGGTCTCTGAACTGGGTGGAGAGACAAGGGGCTTCAGATTTCCAAGGATACATGCAAACAGAAGATGCTTCAGGAACATTATTGCATAGCTGCATTAATCAGACATTCCGTGAAAGGGAGCTGAAGGATAGAAAAATGGAAGGGAAGAAAGGAAGGAGCATCTGTCATCACCCAGTGTCATCACCCGGTGCTGAGCATTTAGCTGGATGCAGTTTCAAAAAGGGGTTCCAGTGTTATAACGCTGAGCTCCACCAGCAAGATCCAAGTTTACCAAACTTGGAAGTTTGGAAATAAATTGCTGCCAGCTAATATTGAGTGCAAGCTTTTCCTGTATTTGATAATCCCTGGAATTACTTATTCTGTATTTTTGTTGAGTGTAGCTAAAAGGTCCTTCTCTATCCACCAGCCAAATGACATTGAAATAGGCACTCTGAGGAATTTTTTCCTCAGGTGATTTTACTCGTTTGCTTAAAATATATGCATATTGTCATTCCATTCCACACAGCTGGGATATGTAACTAATAAAAGAACGTAATAAAAATAGTAAAAGACAATGAGTGAAATGGTCACAGCAAAGGGAAGGGTATGAGCCATAGCCACATCAACGCCAGAAATTAATTAATTTTTGTTGTCCAGCCATCTATTTCCATGCAATAGATATGTACAGGTAGCCCTCGTTTAGCGATCACAATTGTGACCAGCAACTCGGTCGTTAAGCAAAGCAGTTGCTAAGTGAAACCATGACTATGCTTATGATCTTCCTTCAGCTTTCCTTCGCTTTACAGACCTGTGAAGGTCGTAAATGCGAGGATTGGTCGTAAAGTTACTTTTTCATCACTGTGAACAGTTGCTAAATGAGGCAGTTGCTAAATGAGGACTACCTGTAGTTCCAAATAATATGGATATCCAAAAATACTAACAAATGTCTCAAAATCAAATTATTATGTGCAATTACTTCTTCTCAGAACATCACTACATCACAATTTTAGAACATCACTAAAATATGTTTTAATGAAGTGTTACTCTCCAATGATACATTCTTTCCTTTTCTATACAAAACCATGGGGTTCAGTGAGTCCAGTATGTATGTATGTATGTATGTATGTATGTATGTATGTATGTATGTATGTACATATATATTTGATTGAATAAGCTGTAATCTAAAATCTATTGAAATGTAAAATGTTTATTGAAGTGTCAAATGGCGCCAATTCCAATTCCTGTTTTACAACAAGGGCAAGAAACTTTTAGCAAATTTATATGGAGTGGGAAAAACCTAGAGTCAAAAATTTTACAAGGCTCAAAGGACGGAAGTGGCCTTGCTCTTCCAAACTTCAAACTGTATTATAGAGCAAGCTGTTTGACAGCAGAATGTCAATATTGGAAGGAGCCAGACTAGCTAATGGGCTCCATAGATACTTATGGTAAGGTAAAGGTAAAGGTTCCCCCCGCACATTTGTGCAGTCGTGTCCGACTCTAGGGGCCGGTGCTCATCTCCGTTTGTTAGCCGAAGAGCCAGCGTTGTCCGAAGACGCTTCCACGGTCATGTGGCCGCATGACGCGTGCGGAACGCTGTTACCTACCCACCAAAGTGGCACCTATTCATCTACTTGCATTTGCATGCTTTCGAATTGCTAGGTTGGCAAGAGCTGGAGCTAGTCTGGGAGCTCACTCCGTCACGCAGGGCTAGGGATTCGAACCTCTGAACTTGCGATCTTCCGATCGACAAGCCTGGCGTCTTACCCGCTGAGCCACCACCACGCCACCAGATACTTATGGTACAGGGACACAAAAGCAGATAAGACCCTAAAAGGACACATTATGAAACAAAGCTTGATAAAAGTATGGAACTCCACAAGGAAAATAATAAGTCCAACAATTTCATCATTAGCCTCTCCTCTAAATGCTTTTCATGTTGGAGATGACTACAGTAATTAAAGTGTAATTACATATGCAAACATGGTCTACCCAGACCCCATGAATAGATAAAGACACAGGAAGAATTACTTAGCAAAGGCCAGAACATCAACACACCTACAAATTGCTGGAAGAATAAAATCTGACCTCAAAAACAAGGGAGGGACATTAAGAAAAATGACAGAATTTGAAATGCTTATAGAGAACCAAGATCACCTATTAGGCCATATTTATAAACTTCTACTTAGTTATGATACGGAGACAGAACAAATAAAAACATGTATGATAAATTGGATGCAAAACTTCAAAGAAACTGTCCCAATACAACAATGGGAAGAACTGTGGAACAAGTCTATAAAATTTACCCCAAGCTACGATTTGAGAGAAAACTGGTATAAAGTGTTTTACAGATGGTATACAACTCCGTCAATAATGGCCAAAGCAGACAAATCATATAGTAATTAATGCTGGAAATGCCACAATACAGAAGGAATATTCTGCCGTATGTGGTGGACATGCAAAAAACCCTCAAAAGTACTGGAAAGACATACATAGCACCATTCAGAGAATCTTAGGAATCAAATTAGAAATGAAACTGCATTTTTAATTAGTATAATTCCATAACATATCAATAAAAATATCGTGATTTATTAAGATACATGCTTAGGGCTGTGAGGACAAACTTTGCACAATACTGGAAAAAAACATAGCACTGATGATATCTGATTGGGAACTTAAACTTGGAGAATATGCAGCAATGGCAAAACTAACGGTATACATACATAATAGAAGTTTAACTAAATTCAAGCAAGAATGGCTTCCATATATGTTACACACTACACAGCAAGGTAAATACAAATACTTAGAGTATGGTTTCTAAAGTTTACTCATACACTATTCCAAATCACTTTTTTGATCTCATCTGTAGTCAAAGGACTAAGTAATTGTTGTAAGGAATCTAATTTTTCCTCTCTGGTCTGTCTGTCTGTCTGTCTCTCCTTCAAGCAGTTTTTCTCCTTCAGGGTCCTACCAGATCTTTCACCATTTCCCCAGTATTTTGATGTAAGCATATTAATATAACATAAAGGGTTGGTCAATGAAATTAGGAAAGCGTAGGCATCTTGCTCTTCTTCCTCCTGTGTGGCAAAGGTTTCAGATCATAATGTTTCTCCTTCTAGGGAGCAGCACTTGGCTGCATGGTGGGATTAATGACATACGGAAAGCGTCAGTTTGAGGAGCTGGACCCAGTTATGAGGCAGCTCATACCTCCATTTCATCAGGCCATGAATCAGCTAATTGTCATAGTAGACAGGGACTCCTTGGCTTTCAGCAGCTACATGGTGAGTGAAGGGTGCATACTTTTAGCAAATGTAGATTTCTGTGCATCTGGTATCTGGACAATAAAAACGTGGGGTGGAGTTGGGGAGTTTTTTTGCTTTTTGTTTGATGAAGCCTGCATTTCTGGGAGAAGGGTGGACTGCATATGAGAGGTAAGGTGAAGATACTGTAATTTCGGGGAATCCATCCTATAGCCTCCCCCCATGCCTATCCCATGTCCCATAGAATAGTAGCCTAAATATGTGTTTGTCTTCCCTACAGGATGCTATGAAACTTCCTAAGCAGACCCCTGAGGAGAAAGAGAGGTATGCCACAAGGCATGGCTGGGCCTTTTGTTCTCATGAAACTACTCGCTTTTATACCAGTTCAGAGCTTCCTCAAAGAGTTCCAAGATGTATATTTTGATGAGATTCCAGGGTTTCTTGTTAAAGGTTCTTAGTACATCTCATAAGTCATAGGTGATTTGTGAATGATTGAATCTTAGTTCATCTCACAAATCCAGTCTTTTGTAAGGTTGTTTTTAAAAACCTGTTTAGGGTGCAGTAGGACAGGGAGTGCAACATTTGGTGGATCAGCTGACCAGCAGGGGAATGCAGGGTGCCGGGGGAGCCTCCTTCCTTTCCTTCTCTCCCAGTAGCCAAGATTGATGGCTTCCCTTTGTAGAAATGGGCTTTGTTCCCTGGCCTTGGGCTTCCTCCTTCCTCCCAGGGATTCTAGTCCAGGCTGCTGATTTAGGAAATAATGCCAGTAAGCGAACAATAATCTTGGAGTGGAGGAAGCTCCATGCAGTGCCCAGTATTGAATCTAGTAACTGATGTGGCTTTTGGAGACAGAATGCCTTTCCCATCCTGCTCTAAGTGGCAGACTGCCCTTTATTAAATTCTGTAAAGAAATGCTCAGTGGGTGGCCATTTGTGTTCACCTGTTGATGTAGTATAGTTTATGCTATACTTGGGGTGTCTCTAATCAGGACTGTTTCCTTTTAAGGTGTGAAGAACAGCAAGACTTTCTTCCTTTCTGGCTCCAGTTTTCAGGAATCTGGGGCTTTCTTCTTTTCAGAATCTTCTTTTTTTCTTCAGAGTCTTTCTCCTCCTCAGAATCTCTTTATTTAGTTAATATTATACTTTTCCTCTTGGAGCTCAAAGCAGCATATAGAGCACTTTGTCTTCCACTCCAGGCAGTTCCACGCTGCTGGCTGGCAACTGTGTGGACTGGTTCACCAGGACTGCCCTTTCCTTTTAGGGATTGTTCCCTTCTCATGAGTCCTGTGCCTTTCCTCGGCTTTCGCAGATGTTTGCACACATGGATGCCTTCACCTTCCAATATTATTTCCTCTGTCGCTAAACCCGTTTCTTTTTCTTTCTTCCCCTTATGGTGCCATCATTACTCCAGTGCTAACATACTGTATGCAAAGCAACTGGGGAATAGGTTGTTCTTTTGTTCCTGTGTGTGTGTTTGTGTGCCTTCGAGTCAGTGTTGACTCCTGGCGACTGCCTGGACAAGTCCCTGCAGTTTTGTTGGCAAGGTTTTTCGGAAGTGGTTTGCCATTGCCTTCTTCCTAGGGCTGAGAGAGAGAGACTGGCCCAGGGTCAGTCAGCTGGCTTTGTGCCTAAGGCGGGACTGGAACTCACAGTCTCCCGGTTTCTAGCCTGGTGTCCCAACCACTACACCAAACTGGCTCTCATGTCCCTTTGTAGGCCCATGCAAACTTTGTTAGCAAGGAAGAACTGATAGTTCATATAAAGGAAATAGTAACATTCCTACATTGCAAGATAAATATGTTTTTAAACAATTAAGGGAAAGGAAGTGAAACCTTATGGGAGTGAGAAATCTTGGAAAATTTTGCTTCACTCAGTCTGGGGAGAAATAAATGCTCACTGAAAGATGTAATGGCTGAATGAATGGATAATGAGCTTCTAGACACAAGGATGGTTCATGGAGTTAACAGACTACTGTTGCATTAACTGCACAATTACAAAAAAAAAAAAAAAAGCAGCAGAGAACATAGCAGGCCTTCCGCCCAGAATGAAATGGCTGCACAGGACAATGACCTGGAGTTGCAGCCGAGGGGCCGGGCCAGGCCCTGCAGCCAATCAGAACTGGGGTACTGTTAGAATGGAATGAAGAGTTGGAGAGCATCCACTCTGAAGGGCTTAAGAGCTTTGATCGGAAAACAGCACTTTTATACCTACAGTGGAAGATTGGATTACTAAATTAATGGATTTGGCCCAAATGGCGAAACTGACAGCTTTGATAAGAGAGGACACTGTCTCCAGATTCGTCGCTACTTGGCAACCACTTTTGGACTACTTGCGTGCGATGGAAAAAAATGAAACTTTAATTGGGGGTTTTAGTGACTAAATGGTTTGCTATGAAAGAAAGAAAGACAGCACTTTTGAATTGGAGCAGGAGAAACGTGCTGTGGGTGCATTTGCAATGGGCTGGGAGGGGGAAGAGGATGAAGTCATCCATTCCTGCACTGAGGAAGTGGTGGGTGGCCTGTCCTGGCAGCAGCCAAACAGAAAATGTGGATCTGCCCAGTTATAACGTGGGGGGAGGCAGGGAGGGAGGGAGGTGTCCGTTGAGCTGAGAGAGCGACTGGACGTCTGTGGCCAATACAGTGAACTTGGGCCTGCTCTAGCATCCGAGCTACTGTATTACATTACACTGGCTTTCCTCCGAGGGTGGGCATTCTCCTTTTTGTCTTTGTACTGAATACATATGCATATTTACTTTTTTTAAAAAAGAGTAAAATAACATGGCAAAATTAGTCTGGTAGTTCTTAATCTGTTTTTATTGCAAGATAGATGCTTTTCCAGCTGCATCTTTTGGGCTTCCCTAGGTTGGAACTGTCCCACCAGATTTACTGCGTTGTTTTCTTTGCTTATTCCCTGTCTGCAGGCGTACAGCAGCCATGCAGCTAGGCCTGAAAAATGCTGTTGATGTCCCTTTCTCCTTGGCAGAAAAGGTTAACTCTTTATGGCCTTTTTTGAAAGCAATGGCACAGCATGGAAACATAGCCTGCAGATCAGATATCCAGGTATTTATGATGCCCAGTTTGAGGACAGAACTGATCTTCAGTTGTGTAACTAATTATTTTATTGAGCTGGACTTTTGCAGCAACTTGGTTGCGGCCATAGGCTCAGTTGACCGCATGAGGTTGGTAGGTTTAATTTTTCCTGGTCACTGGCATCTCTCCTCCTCCTGCTTCTGATTTTAGGTGGCAGCTAAAGCTTTAGAAGCAGGTGTGTTTGGGGCCTATTTCAATGTCATCACCAACCTGAAAGATATAACAGATGAAGGCTTCACACAACAGGTAGGAATTGTTCACATTTGCACAGAGCTGTGCACAATTCAATACTAATTTGTATTCTTAAAAAAGGCTGAAATAGCTTTGCAGCTATATTAAGACTGGCAGTTTTTTTCAAAACTAGGGTTTTAACTAGGTTACATTTTGTAATAGTCTTGAATGTTAGTTACCTGAAGTGCCATATAGACAGGTAAAAGGTAAAGGTTCCCCCCGCACATTTGTGCAGTCGTGTCCAACTCTAGGGGCCGGTGCTCATCTCCGTTTGTTAGCCGAAGAGCCAGCGTTGTCCGAAGATGCTTCCACAGTCATGTGGCCGCATGATGCGCGCGGAACACTGTTACCTACCCACCAAAGTGGTACCTATTCATCTACTTGCATTTGCATGCTTTCAAATTGCGAGTGCGGGAGCTCACTCCACACGCAGGGCTAGGGATTCGAACCTCCGAACTTGCGATCTTCCGATCGACAAGCCTGGTGTCTTACCCGCTGAGCCACCACGCCCCTATATAGACAGGCCACTTATTGAAATAAGAAATATATGAAAAAATGTTGCCTAGTTAAGTGCATCCAAAGTCTCCCTCAAAAGGATGCTTGAACCCATTGGGAGGATTCCTCAGCAGTCCCCTTTCTTGTGCCTCTTGTTTGTGCCTGGTAATATTTGAATGGATCTGGGTGATGTGAATTGGACTGGAGGGCTGGTGGGTCCCTTGCCAGACTCTGGTCTTTTAGATTTTTCTCCAAGTCAAGGGAGAGTTGACTGCAGGTGTTTCCCAGATGACTTAGCAGATGGAGTTCCTTCAGTTAAGGGTTTCAGCCACAGTTTCACAGACAAGGAACTTCTAAGAGAAAACATACGATACAATTTTTGGACAGATGCCCCAGGTATGGGAATCGCATTGCCCCCTCTCTCAATCTTGGTTTGAAATCATGCCCTGGAGCTCATTTTTAGCTATGCCTTACTTAGTTCAAGTATGGCAGAACTAAGGCTGTGGGAGGGGGGAGTGAATACTTCACCACAATGACTCACTAAGCTTCTTCTACTCATGATAGACCTCACTCCCCTTAGAGCTACTTATCAGGGATTTGCCAATTTTCAGTCAGGATGAATAGTTTTAAAAGGCAAAGGTCCCACCTCCCCCTTTGGTATTCTCTCATGCCCCCTCCCTGAGCCTCCCCTATTTTTCTGTGCCTGTCTGAGCAGGGGAGTCTGTTGTCCTTGCTTTATTGATTCAGGCTAATGGGCTACTCTTGAGATCTACATGCTTTCATGTAACAAAGGCAGTGGCTGTGGCAGCTGACCTACATTCCATTCTGAGATCTGATCTTCCTTTGTTTACTTTGCTATACTTATGTATTAAATGTATTAATATATTTATGCTACCCTTTTTGCAAAATCTCATTGTACAGTATTCCACAATTTGAAAACAATTCAGGAAAATATCCTTTCTATACTGTGTCTGACAACTGGGTTGCAGTGTCCCCAGAAGGTCCATCCTGCAAATGTTAATATCTGGAAAAATTTAATATCTGGAAAAGTATCTGTTCCTTGGATAGCTAACCCCCTCAGCTTTGAGTACCTGAAATTAAAAATAACTTCCAACCAATGGGTTTGGTTCAACAGTGAGGTGCCACAGGCTTGAAAGCATGCATTGGTTAGCAAATTAGCTACCATATTTTGCACCAGAAGCTTGGCAAGAGTAGCTCTGTATAGAGTGCATAACTATGTTCTAAATATAACATAAACAGAACATGGATCGTTGTTGCCAAATCAAACTAGTTTAGTGAAGATAGCAGCTGACACACTAAATGTAATTGTGCAAATGCATCATTGCCATTTGAAAATCCACAGAGTGTGGGGTCATCTACTGAAAATTATATTTCATCACTTTCCTCTGTTATCCAATGCTTGTATGATAGTGCAAGTGATGTGAAGCACTTAGAAATCCTTACCCCCCACCAAGAAATAATAAACATGATTACTTGTCATATGGGGTGCTTTTATATGGTACTGTCTTGAGGTCTCTCTGAGCAACCCAAGTTTCAATGAGCCAATCCCTCTTGCACAGGTAATTCAAACATGGGCATTGGTGCTGTAGTCCATGCATAGAAGATGTAATGCTGTGACAAGAAACTCCCAGTACACTGATCTTATTCTTTCCTTAGGCCAGAGCTTTCCAAACTTTTCATGTGGGTGACACACTTTTTAGACATGCATCATTTTGTGACGCACTCTTACAGCAGAGCATCATTTCACGACACACTTACAGCAGGGCACAATGCAGGCACTAGGATCTGCGCAGAATCACAGCAGGTTTGGGGGCAGCCAGGCACAAGGCAGGCACTAGGACCTGCGCGGAATCCTGGCAGGGCTCGGAGGCAGCAGCAGCCGCGACACACCCAGACACTGCAGCTGACACACTAACGTGTCCCAACACACAGTTTGGAAAGCTCTGCCTTAGACGTTACAAAACGGATTGATTTGTGCCGTCAAGTCATTGTTCACTCTTAGCGACCACATAGATAGATTTTCTCCATGATGATCTGTCCCTAACCTGGTCTTTCAGCTCTTCCAACTGCTACTGTAACTGAGTCCATCCACCCTGCTGCTGGTCGTCCTCTTCTTCTCTTTCCTTCCACCTTTCCCAGCATTAGAGCCTTCTCCAGAGAGCTGGGTCCTTATATAATGTGTCCGAAGTAGGATAATTTGAGCCTGACTTTACAAAATACCACTCCTTCATTTGTAATTCAGGACTAAAGTAAGTAATTTTATCTCTCTCTCTCCCTTGCAGATGCAAAGGAAAGTTTCCTACTTCTTGGAGGAAGCCCAAAAGAATACAGCATTTATCCTAGAGCAGCTGGAGAAGCGGGCAGTATGAAATATTTTATCTACAACCAAGTGGTTAGGCATATAAAATTTCCATTTGTAGTATTGTTTAAGCTTCATTCAGACAGACCTGACCTTTTTGAGAAAATGAAAGAACTCTAGCTTACCTTCTATCCTATACATGCAAGAATTTTGTTACAAATCCAGTTTACTAGGCCATATCCCTGGTACTACAAAATGTTTCTTCTGTGGCTGCAAGGGATCTCTTTTTGTTGCCCACTACCTGTTGTCCCATCTTAATCATCACGATAGCAGTATGAAGCAAGTTTTCAGTGATCCACCAATGATCAAAATAGTCTTCTGTAGAAAGCTTTAAATCTGCTACAAAAAGTGAGCTACAGCTTAGTCAGTTTGATCCATAATGCCAAGATTGTTAAATTAAGCAAACTTACTTGTGGGAAAGAGCTGACACCTCCAGCACAATCCTTTGGTTCATTATTTGAATGCCAGGTGTACCTTGAGTGGAATTCTGTAAAGTGGAAATAAATCATGTTGTCGTCAATAAGCATTAGCTATGAGGTTTTTTTCCATTGTCCTAATAGATGCATCAGTGCTTCGCTATATAGTACTGCAGTGGCACTGTGGTTATGGCAAATGTGTACTGTACTTATTCTTACCCTGATTACCTGATCTCTCCACAACACTTTCTCTTTCATAGGTGTATTCTTTAGTAATGCTGTAGAGAACTGCTTGTGCACTAATGTTACCTGAGATTGTTTGGAGCCCTTTGTTTTCCAGAAGTCGGAACTGACAGTCCAAGCCTCTGTGCTTAGATCAGGGCTTTCCAAAGTGCTGCCGCTGGCGACACACCAGCGGCAGCGGCGGGGCGGGGGCGCACGGCGACAGTGCGGGGGGGGCGTGCGGCGGTGCGCGCACACACGGTGGCGGCGCGGGGGGGGCGGGCGGCAGCGCGCGCGTGCATGGCGGCCGCCGTGCACGCGCGTGCCGCCGCTTCCGGGTGGTGTGGCGACACACCACGCTGTGTGTGGCGACACACTTTTGTGTCGCGACACACAGTTTGGAAAGCTCTGGCTTAGATAAAGCAAGCTCCCTGCTCTTCCCCGGAGAGCCTGCAGGAAGAGGCCCTCCGTCAGCCAGTGTGGGACACCCATCTCCGGTGGGAGAGCCCAGGGGGGCGGGGGCTGCTTCTGAGGGCCCTGCAGGATAGCGCCACCTCTGCCATCATGGAACGGAGAGGGGCCTGCGTGGTTCTTGTTTTTTGCCTCAGGCAGCAAAATATTTTGGGCCTGCTCTGGAGAGGAAACTTCAGCTGTCTCTCATTATTTCCCATAGCAACTGTTTTTATTTGTTTTCTATCTTGATACAGAAATTAATATACACTGCATTTATCAAGCACTGGTGATCAAGCCATTTTTCTCATTACTCACTCTTGGTGATGAGTAACCCTTTGCACATTCTCTATTATTTATTCTCCTGAATAAATAAATGGGCATGCTGTTCCACCTGTATAATCCAACAATGAATAATATCCGTATCATTGGTTGCTGAGTCTTTATCCTACTTACTAAAGTCAGTGTATTTATCTCAAAGATTTGAATGGTGCAATCATTCCCTCTGGCCTGCATGGTATTGTGGTAGAAGCTAAAACCAATTCCCGCCTGAAGAGACTTTGATTTCTGTTCCAGATTCTACACTAAGGGACTTTATATAAGACCAGGCAAAATGTGCAACTTGAGTACAATTCAGCAGATCTCCTGTGAGCCGGAAATTCTGGGGAAGTCCTTGCATTTTACTGAGTGGAAACTTAGCTTGGCACCTGTGAATGGGAAGGCTTGCCAACAGAGACTCTTGCCAACAGAAGTGGGGAGGCAATTTTCCCCAGTGTTCCCTTTCCCCTGCAAGACTCCCTCCTATGTATGGTTATTCTTTTACAGGACGGAGTAAGCAATAGTAGTGTGATGAGAAAATGTATAGCTGCAAAGAAAACCCTTTCTCCATCTGCAGCTTTCATGACCTCCAGATAATGCCCCCAGTTGCTCTTCTCTTCATCAGAATCCATATACGTGTTTGCCTTCATTTTGAATTTTTCAGGAGAGACTGGGAGAAAACCTGGAGAGAAGAAGCTTTAGTCAGATTTTAAAAATGCTCCTCTGGCATATGTTGACAACTATTATAGGCATTGTTTGCTTTTTTATATTTTTGACTACTAAATTAGCTGATTTAGTGAAACATAGGCAAGTTTATCAATTGGAAAAATGTTGGAGGTTCCACCAAATCAGCATGCCTCATTAGCATATGGGTGATTACTCTAGGAGGCAAACTCTCTATGTGCTTCTTCCGGAGGAAGCTGTTTGTTGCCCCTCCCACTTCCTCTCTCTCTCCCTGCTTTTTCCACCATCAGAGGAGGAAGCATGCTGCTGAGCTCCTCTCCATCTTGAGGCCATGCGGCCTAGAATCAGGAGGTTTCCCCCCCTTTCTCCACGCAGCCCCTGGCAGCAAAGAGGGCCAGGGGTCTACAAACAGTTTAGGGAAACATAGAAGAAGAATCATTCCTAACAGAATGGATGTAACTGTAACTGGACCAAATAAGAACTCTTTGTACTTACTTTTTGAACCTATGTTGTCTAAGTGTGTAATTCTTTATCTTGGGTGGGTTAAGTTTAAGATCAAAAACCTATGTCTCTCTAGTGTGCTCATTCATGCTATTAAGATAAAAACTCCTTTCTGTGTGTGCTTATTGCTCCGCTGCACTAAGCTCTGCTCCATTCAGTGGTCCTAGCAGTTCACTAATGGCCTTCATAGACAACCCTAACCCTATCTAGAGAGATATAGGTTTTTGATCTTAAGCACTTAGCCCACCCAAGATAAAGAATTACATGCTTAGACAACATAGGTTCAAAAAGTAAGTACAAAGAGTTCTTACGTTTATTTTGTCCAGTTACAGTTACATCCATTCTGTTAGGAATGATTCTTCTTCTATGTTTCCCTAAACTGTTTGGAGACCCCTGGCCCTCTTTGCTGCCAGGGGCTACATGGAGAAAGGGGGGGGACCTCCTGATTCTAGGCCGCATGGCCTCAAGATGGAGAGGAGCTCAGCAGCATGCTTCCTCCTCTGATGGTGGAAAAAGCAGGGAGAGAGAGAGAGAGAGGAAGTGGGAGGGGCAACAAGCAGCTTCCTCTAGCAATCACCCATATGCTACTAAGGCATGCTGATTTGCAGGAACCTCCAACACCCCTTCTCAAATCTAGTCATGCATCATGCCTACACAAGATTTAACTTACTTCGTAGGCCTTGATAGACACCCCTTGCAAGTGGCTTTGTCAGGATGTCTGCGATCATCCTCTCTGAGGGACAATACTCCAAATGTATTAGTCCTGTCTCCTGTGCCTCTCTATCATGTGGTTGTCCTCAAAAACTCTTATTGAAGCAGGATCACTAACCCCCAGATCCTGAAGTAAATACTTGCGCCATTGCACCTCATTACATGTCTCAGCTGCTGGGTTGCGACTAGCCCAGCTCACAGCCCCTCCCCCAAAGAATAACACACCCCCTCTAGTGGATTTACAATCAGTTGCATCCTCTGCCCAATCTGCATCGGTGTATCCCACTAGTTCAGGAGAATCAGTTGCTGGCAGCTTAAGCTTGCCACCCGCTTAATGCCTGTCCAGTCCCTTTGGGTGGGTGCGCTGGTCTTTCTGCAGAGGATCCCCACTGCAGTTGAAATATCTGGCCTTATATATCTGTTGTGGTTGACAGATATAACAGCTTACCAATGGCCTCTCTGTATCCATTGTTCTGAGGCAATAATTCACTAGTGTCCTTTATTTTGTGAAAATCTGTTTCCATTGGAGTTGGTACTGTATTTGCATTTTCCAGCCCCAGGCTTTCCAATAACTCTAGAATCTTTTGCCTCTGACTAAGGAGAAAACTTCCATCCTCTTCTCTGTCAATTTGTATCCCCAAGTAGTAGCTTGCCTTCCCAAGACATTTCACCTCTACTTCCATGTTCAAGTTGGATACAACTTCATTAATGTCCCTTTGATCCTCATAACAGAGAATCAAATCGTCGACATATGTCAGAATGAACATGTCTCTGCCAATCTTGTGTCATGTATAAAGACAGGGATCAGCTTTGCCTTGAGTGAAACCTTGCTTTATTAGCATCTGGTTTAATTTCACATTCCAGGGCCTTGCTGCTTGTTTCAGCCCATAGATCCCCTTCTGAAGCTTACACACTAAATGCCTGTTTGGATCAGTGAACCCTTCAGGTTGTTGCATGTACAACTCCTCCTGAATTTTAACATTCAAGAACGCTGTCTTGATGTGAATATGCTCTACTTTCTACTGGCTGCTAGACTTAAAAGAAGTCGAATTGTTGTGTGGGTCACAACAGGTGCAAAAGTTTGGTCGTAATCTTCCCCATACTTTTGTGAATAGCCCTTGGCTACCAGTCTAGCTTTTTACCTTTGGACTTCTCCCTTCTCATTCTGTTTGGCTTTAAAGACCCATTTGCAACCAATGGCCTTTTTGCCAACAGGTAACTTTGTGAGTGTCCAAGTGTTGTTGTGTTGCAGAGCCTCAAATTCCTCTTGTGCTGCTTTCCTCCACTTACTTGCTTCAGCTGGTAGCAGTTGTTGCACTTCCTTCCATGATGCAGGCTCTTTTGGCAATGCCACTCCTGCGAGGTAGGACAGTCGCTTGGCCGGAACTCTCTTGTTGGGTCGTGATGAGCGTCTCAGGTCCAGAACAGGACTCAGGTCTAGATCGTACTGCATCTCTGCCCCTTCTGTCCCTCCTGGTTCCTCATCCTCTGACTCAGGCGGAGTCTTTGTCCCGATGTCCTCTGTCTGGGCTTGCCTGCTCACTGCATCTGGAAACACTGGGTAAGGTACCTTGAAAAATCTTCTTCACCTCCCCCTTCTGCAGTGCTATTGGCTAGAGGATTTTGATTTGGCTCTGTTTTATCAAAATGCACCACTCTGCAAGTGTGGATTAAGCCAGTCTTAGGATCTGGAACTCTATTTCCTTTGCTTCCATGTGGGTGCCCCAATAAGATTCCTTCCTTTGCTTTGGAATCTAATTTGGTTCTTTTCTCTTTTGGAATGTTACCCCCAAGAGATGCTTAAATTGGCCCACACTGGTAAGTGTGAATTAGCTCAAGGGGCTGTTTAGAGCTCCTGGTGCTTTGTTTTGGAATTGCAGGCCTAGTGGCTTTTCCCTGTATGCAGGTTTTGTACCTTGCATCAGACTTACCACAGTCCTTGATTTCCAAACTTCCTGCCAATTCATTTCTCTTCGTTTGGAGAATTGCACTTGAATCCTCCTTTCTTTGGTGACTGGCCATGCACACCATGTCTGGCCTCTCACAACTGAGAAAAATTAGTCCTTGATCCTGTTAAAAAGACACCCTTTTGATCCATTATTTCACATTTGTCACCCTTAAATTGAATTGTATGGCCCTTCTTCATGAGCACAGATGTACTAATCAGGTTCAATTCTAAATCTGGAACATACAAAGTGTTAGTTGCAATCAAATTCCTCTGGGTGGCGCCATTTCCAGACCTTAGGAGAGCCCGGCCCTTCCCTTCCACTGGGATTTTCCTTCCTTCAGCCAAGCCAATCTCTTCTTTTGAACTTACGTTCAATTCTATAAAGAGATCTCGGTCCTTTAACATGTGCATGCTACATCCACTGTCTAGGATGAAGGAAGAGCAACTTTAGCTGAAATAGCTGAATATGCAATAAGAGTTTCTGCTGGAGCTTTTTCTTTGTTTTTCTGATCTCCCTTCCTGGCCCAGCAATTTCTCTTTAAGTGTCCAGGCTTGCTGCAGAAATGGCATTTGATGGGTTGCTTTGTTTTTGAATCACTCCTTTGCTTCTGACCATCGTCCTTGCCCTGAGGCACCTTTGTGAAATAGCCTGCCTCATGATGGCCCTGCTTAGAATTTCTATAGGAGGCCTGCCTGCTATGTTCATACCTTAATTCTTGAATCAGGTTTGATAGGGTTGTCTGGATTCCCTGTAGCTGGCAGCAAAACTTGGAAAACTCTGAGGTAAAGAGCCTAATAAAAATCCAACTTGCATCCTGTTATCCAAAATTATATCATTGCAAGCAAGCTTGTGCAGTAATGATTGAATTTTGGAAACATGCTCATCAATGTTACCATTTGGTTGGAGCTTTACATTGGATAGCTCTCTCACTAGATTAACAACTTGCAAATCTCTTCCTTCCCCAAAGAGTTTAAACAATTCCTCCATGATCTCTTTTGCAGTTTCCCCATGCGGGATTTGTACCATTATTGATCCATCTAAGGAATTCATGATTAGTCCTTGCAGTTTAAGATTAGTCCTTGCAGTTTAAGATCATTGCAGTTTAAGATCATTAGTTTCCATAGCCTTCTGAATCTGTACTTGGAGGATCTTCCTTCAAAATATTATGCAGATTAAAAATCCTTGCCTGCCTTTCCACCCAAATTTTCCTGGAATAAAACTCTCCGGGTTTTAGTTTAAAAATTACTGGATTGTAAGGCAGTTGC
The DNA here is from genome assembly GCA_023362775.1 of Charina bottae. Classification (NCBI taxonomy): domain Eukaryota; kingdom Metazoa; phylum Chordata; class Lepidosauria; order Squamata; family Charinaidae; genus Charina; species Charina bottae. Next base: position 184,698 of record JALMGJ010000020.1, read on the forward strand.
ACACTGGCCATTTTGTCTAAGCAAAAAGTTCAAAAATCACTTTCAAAAAGAAAAAAAACATTCCCTTTATGCTTTCTGGCTATTTTTCTGTTCAAGATCACCTCCTCTCAGCATTTACACTGAGTATTCTCTCAAAAACAACAACAATGCTCATGCAAAAACAAAACAAGCCAAAAATGAAAATTTTTGCTCTTTATCTTTTTCTCTATTAGAAATAAATTCTCCTTCTGTAAAAACCAGGGCCCATAACCCTATGAAGACCATTAGTGGACTGCTAGGACCACTGAATGGAGCAGAGCTTAGTGCAGCGGAGCAATAAGCACACACGGAAAGGAGTTTTTATCTTAATAGCACGAATGAGCACACTAGAGAGATATAGGTTTTTGATCTTAAGCACTTAGCCCACCCAAGCATAAAGAATTACATGCTTAGACAATGTAGTTTCAAAAGTAAGTACAAAAAGAGTTCTTACGTTTATTTGGTCCAGTTACAGTTACATCCATTCTGTTAGGAATGATGATTTTTCTTCTGTGTTTCCCTAAACTGTTTGTAGACCCCTGGCCCTCTATGCTGCCAGACGCTGCGTGGAGAAAGGGGGGGGACCTTCTGATTCTAGGCCACATGGCCTCAAGGTGGAGAGGAGTTCAGCGGCATGCTTCCTCCCCTGATGGTGAAAAAAGCAGGGAGAGAGAGAGGAAGTGGGAGGGGCAACAAGCAGCTTCCTCTAGAAGCACAGAGTTTGCCTCCTAGAGCAATCACCCATATGCTAATGAGGCATGCTGATTTGCTGGAACCTCCAACAAAAAATACATTTTTCTTAGCAGAAATAAATAAATTCTGCCATCTCAGGTTGAAGATGGGTTTTGATGAAGATTGTCATCAAAATTTGGAGTTGGTGCATCCACTTGAAAACCCCTGTCTAATAGACAAGAGTGGCTGACCACACAATTTAGTGACGTAATTACTTGCCTGTATTTTCCCTTCCAGTAGACAGAAAATGTAGCTCACCTTGGAACAATGATTTTCCTTTACTGCCACTCCTCAATTTGATTTGTATTATCACTGTGTACCTGATTTCCAATATAATCAGGTGACCTTTGCTTGGGTGTGGATATGCAGTCTTGACTTTAAAAGAATGAACGTACACTGGAAATAGTGGAAAGAAAAATGCAAAGTCAATAAAAAGGGTTTAAATGACTGGTGGATTAGTCTGCCCATAGTTACACTGGCTGGACCTGCTCTCTGATTGGCAGGAAAGTTTGTAAGTGTATAGGATGAGTTATATAACTGAAAATTCAGTAAGAAAAAAGGCAAGCCATAAAGACAACGTGCTACGGTGAAGTCTTGAATGTAGGTAAGCTTCAGCTTCATGAACAACATTCTGCTTATGGGAGACAGAGGTAAACCGAAGCAGGGAATTGGGGCAAAACTAAATGACTGAATATATCTGTATTTGTTTGACTGTATTAGAAAATATGACTTTACAGGCTAAGTAAACTGCAGGATGAAGGTTCATTGTGCAACCTGATTCTTCCATCTGGCCTGAGGGACAGATATGGCCAGTTTTTCTGGCTTTCAATAGTAGGGAGTACTTGGAAGAAACCTAATAGCAATAGCTATTATTTCTTATCCAGCTCATGATGGATGATATGGAGATACTCCTGGGGTGTTCTACAAATATTGTCAAAGAAAGAAATCCTTAAGACATAGATGTGGATTCAAGTGACGGCTTAGTTCTTTTGAGCACTGATAATTTATCGGACATATATTGCAACTCGCTTATGTGAAAATATGCACTTGCCAAAGCAAGCCTGACTCTCATCCCTGAAGGGGAATTTATGAACATAATTCTCGGGGGGTCCATGTACTGCTGTTCTTTTGGATTCAAAACAGCTACAGGTGAGTGAGGGGGCTCACTGGTGGATGATACAGAATTTATAACATATTGCTCCTACTAAAAAAGCAAAACAACAACAAAAACAGGACCACACTTTCCCTAATTCTGTCTAGTGTTGTTCTTTGGGCTGGTTTATATGTGACATTCAGCCCACATGGTACAGTAGGTGAATAATGGAACATGTGAGCCTATTCAGGAGAGTTTAGCTACAGTTGTTTTAATAATTAAGGAAGGTCTGAAATAGAAATTTTAATGAGAACCTCTCTACCATTATTTTGAATGCATACTTTTAAATTCCAAACTCTACAGCCAAATAAAGTAATATTTTATTGTTAAAAAAGCATTATATTAATTTAATAATTATTCCTTTGTTCAGAAGAATCAATCACTTCAAAACATCAGCAAGGTGGGGGCCATCCAGATCTTGGGGGGAAACTTCATTCCAGAGGGCAGGTGCCTCCGGGGTCTCAGTAGATGACATTGTTTAACTGAAGGAATCCAGAGTGTGCCAACCCTGCCAGTTCAGATCGGCCAGGCAGATCCCAAGGGAGACAGGTGGCCCCTCAAATAACCAGGCTCTAGGCCATTTATACTGTATGTGCACTGACTTGAATCAGTGAAACTTGATATTGTGTAGAATTCACCATATCCTTTGCTTTTAATTCTGCATATACATTGACTGAAAGCTGTACCAAAGTCTCCTATAAAAGTTATGCGTAAATGCAGTCTGGATGAATGAAATACATGCACACACACTCCCCTCACACATGATGTCTGTGCAATTGGTTGAAGTGGTGAGAGCAAAGACAAGAGGCACCATGGGGAATTATTTTAAGCCCGGGAGTTCTGCAGGAAGAGGAGGCATTTGGGATGCTGTGGGGGATGTGGGGATGGCACGTCTAACAAGCAGTATCACTTTATTGCAGGTTGAGCCTTTTTCTTCTCTTCTGACATGTGGAATCCAAATGCAGGTAATACTTGGAAAGCTCTTTCTCCAGGGAAAAGAAAATCATGTTTAAATCAATTTGTACATTTAGCAAAACAAAACAAAGCAAAACCCTCAAAGTCTGCATGAAACCTGATCTGCAATTTTGTGTGCATTTCTTCCAATAGGTATATTTTTGTATGCCCTTTTCATGGTGTGCAGTTTTTGCTAGTGATTTTTCTTTCCTATATTCCAGTGTTGCTTAAAGTGTGGTCCTAGGACCCCTGGGGGTCCCCCAAGACCCTCTAAGGCAGAGCTTTCCAAACTTCTCATGTTGGTGACACACTTTTTAGACATGCATCATTTTGCGACACACTCTTACAGCAGGGCACAAGGCAGGCACTAGGACCTGCGTGGAATCACAGCAGGTTTGGAGGCAGCAAGGCACAAGGCAGGCACTAGGACCTGCGCAGAATCCTGGCAGGGCTCGGCGGCAGCAGCAGCCGCGACACACCCAGACACTGCAGCCGACACACTAACGTGTCCCGACACACAGTTTGGAAAGCTCTGCTCTAAGGGGTCCTCAAAATCAAAATTATTTGCCAGCCTATGTTGAAAAATAATATAGTATTAAAATCTCATCAATCCTGAGAAGCAACAGTGGCAGCGAATGCATCAAATTTAATTTTTAATACAGTAAATATCAATAAATATAACCCATACAAACAAAAGCTCTTTTTAAAAGCAGGAAGGGGTCCCGAGAGAAAAAAAAAGTTTAAGAAACACTACTGTTTTCCATTCTATTCTCCCATTGTTAGGCATGCTTCTCCCAAGGCCAGTTCTCTGTACACTTTGGAGGTTGTGAATTTCACTCCAAATTTTAAAATATGGAAATTCAACATGCAAATTTATGTATGTATTTGTACATTCATGAACTCACACATCATTTTGAGCAGAAGGAGGGGCTCTCTGTTCCTATTCCCAGTTTTTGTGCCCTTGTTTGTAAGTGAAAGCTTGTCTTTTAAACTCTTCCTCTATATTTTGTCTCTTGCATGTACTTTAGTTTTATTAGTCAAGTATTATGTTGTTTTATAAAACCTGACATTCTTCAAGATCTTCACAAGATAGTTGTTCAGGGAAATATTTTTTATTTCTGCATCTAGGTACTGTAGTTGGTTAAAGGCCTTATTTTCACAGATCGTTTAGGGCATAGCTTTCCAAACTGTGTGTCGGGACACGTTAGTGTGTCGGCTGCAGAGTCTGGGTGTGTCGCGGCTGCTGCTGCCTCCGAGACCTGCTGTGATTCCACGCAGGTCCTAGTGCCTGCCTTGTGCCCTGCTGCCTCCAAACCTGCTGTGATTCCACGCAGGTCCTAGTGCCTGCCTTGTGCCCTGCTGTAAGAGTGTGTCACGAAATGATGCCCTGCTGTAAGAGTGTGTCGCGAAATGATGCATGTCTAAAAAGTGTGTCACCAGCATGAAAAGTTTGGAGAGCTCTGGTTTAGGGAGTACTGAAAATAGAGACATTTTGAAGGGTGGGTCAAGGTTTCCTGACTAAAGAGGTAATCTGCTTCTGTAGCTAATGTATTAAACTGGATGAAACCCCTTTTAGAGGAGGTCAATAGCTAAACAAGGGTTCAGTATTTGTATGTTTATATTGCTGGCAGGAATGCCAGGTGGGATGCCGCCATCACAGCCTTTTCCTCCTGCTCCTGGACCACAAACGGGACCATGTCCTGGACTAGGAATGCAACCGTGCCCAGGTCCTGGTTACCCTGCCCAGCCTCCTCCTCCATGTGGATTTCCTGGGCCAGTGGGGGGCCCTCTCCACAGACCACACCACCATGGACATCATCATGGACTTCATCCACCATCTGGTCTACCTGGAATGCTCCCTGAAGGGCCTGGATGGTATCCTCCTGCACCACCACCAGGTTGCCATCTTCCTGGGAGTCATCATGAACATCACAGAAAGCATCATAAGCATCATAAGCATGGCCATGCCCATCACGGCCACAAGGTAAAGAATTTGGCTATTCTCTTTATGAATCAAGTGGCCAGAAGAAATAGCTTCAATAGCCCTAGATTTACATGTTGCAGTGCTGACACGGGTCTGAGTGCTTCAGGGTACCTTTCTGCATGTATTACAGTATTGTGTACAATGTTCACAATGGAAACATAGGAAAAAACTAGTAGAAATGAAATAGTTAACAATACAGAAGTTAAATCAAGAAGGAAAAATGTATGTGAAACATCAACATTTGTAATAAGCTTTAATCATTTTTCTTTCAGTGTAGCGGTAGTTCCAGCAGCGGCTCAGATTCAGACTGAAGACCTTTCTCCCCAGCATGAATACAGCTCTTCAAGCACTCCCCACATCAGTCGCAGTGGCAAAGCACTTCCATATTTTTCCCATAATGCCAATGGAACACGTTCATATGGTATCCAGGAGCTGAGTTTTACTTGAGGGAGGCTTTATACAAGAGCAAAGACTGTAGTATAGCACCTTGTGTCAATTTTTTTTTAAAAAAAACTTTGCATTTAATAGGGAATTATGAATTAGAACTTACATTGAATGAACATTTGCTCTATATTCTTGTTTGATTATTAATCCTGGAGGTTTCTTGCTAACCGCCCAGAGTCTACCACTGTAGAGATGGGCGGGGATAAATCCAAATAATAAATAAATAAATAAATAAATCTCAAGACAAACATATATGCTAAAAGAGCTATGCTGATTCCTTCATCGTAAATAAATACAAAATGAATGACACTATTATTAAGATATTGTGAAAAAAGAGTTTATTTATCAGGAGTGCAATTTTGGCTCAAGTAAGGATGTCATTCCAGAAACACTATATCAAGAATACATTGGCATTGGGTATTCATTGCTCATCAATTAGTATAGCTTCATGCAGGGGCAGATTGGACAGTTCACACTATATTTCAGAGAACGGATAATCTGTGATTCATGAAAGAACAAGAATATTAGCAATTAGAAATAAGATGGAAGACGTATTTTCACTAGAAGGTTGGAAGTATAAGAAAGGCACTGTGGTGTAGAGTAAGAAAAAAATGAAAGGAAAAAACTACTTGGAGCTAGGAGTGTGCAAATCAGTAGAATATTCTCCATGTTAATAGGGCAGAATTCTGAATTACAAACAGATGTTTGTAAAACCATATTTTTGGTTTCATATGTTCATAACGTATGGAATCTTTATATTCATCTTCTTTTTAAAAATGAAGTCATGCTTTCTTTCATTCTTTTGCATCTAAATTTGCAGGCTTTTAAAAATTGGTTTGTATGCAATTTCCTTGATTGGGGAAAGCAATTAATTTGATGGAATTGTTTATTCTACTGCAAAGCCTAATAGGAGCAGAATGCTCAAATACACTCCCAAGAGACTCTTTTACATCTCTATGTGTACAGTAGTACACTTTCAATTGGGATTCAGCTCAACAGTGCTTATCATCATTATTGTGGAAAAAAGAAAAATAGTCTGCCAAGGCAACCAGGGAATTTTCAGATTTATGCCTGTAACAGTGAAAGCTCATGGCACTTGGCTTCAATTAAATGTAGCAGGAAGTCCAGAAGGTAATCCAGCAGAATCTCTTTCACATTATAATGACGTCCATTTTCAGTGAAAGACTTCTTCCCCGGGAGCCGAACAGTGCAGGTACAGGAGGACTGAATGCCACATCTTGCCAGTATAAAACGAAACTCCTTTTCCTAGATCTTTCTAAGATGAAGTAGCTATAGATACCTTTGTGAAGTCCATTTAGTACATACATCACGATACATGGGAAACCACCCAATGTTACAACCCTGAAGCAAGTACATGAAAAGCAAGCAAGGAAGACTAGGTATTTACTAATGGAGTAAACCAAGTTCAAGACTCAGTACTGGTAAAAATATTTCCTGTTATTGTTTCAATTGCAAAGTATCTCCTTGAAAAGGGAGAAACTGTTAGCATCACAATCAAGGCAAAATGGAATTACCCCCGTCTACCAGTAAATGGATGAGTGGGAAATAAAAGGGTTAAGCTGGATCCTTGGGGCAGCTGGAGATGATAGTTCTTTATGCTTTATGTTGAATGCACCGTTCCTCTATTCAGCACCAAAAGGATTACAAGATAAACATTTTAAACAATGTTTTAAAGCATGACAAATGATACTGTGTTGTTCTGTATCCTCCTAAGGTCTTCTTTTTAATAGCACCATAAACATGATTTGAAATGAGCCCACCAATTTTGAATATAAAAATAAATTCCCTTGAAAATTTGTGCCAGCTACCCTCTGGCAGCATACTTTTGCTAAAAAAAACCCATATAACAATATAGGAGCATAAAAGCTTTGGTGTCTTCCTCACAACTAACAGATCCACCTAATGAATCTATCAAAGAAGCCAGGCTGGGAGAGACTCAGGTAGTCCTTCTCCTGGAATATGGCTGACCGGTCTCCTAGACTGATCTTCAGCAGGACATCCTTGTCCACATCACTGCCTAGGGCCACTACTGTGGACATAACATTCTGCTTCTTCATGGAATCAATTGCCTCCTCCAAGTTTTTGTGGCTTGTAATACCATCTGTGATGAAGACAAATGACAGCTCTGCATTACGCCGAGCTGCCTTCTGCCTGTCTTGTGTGTTGATGACAAGGTTGTTGACAGCATAGATGATGGCAGACCCAATGTTGGAAGAGGAGTCCAAATATCGGCTCTCAGCTAAACGATCGGCTATGTCAGTAAGATTGTATGTCAATGGGAAAACTACCACATGTTCATCCTCATTTCCATATTGTAGCAGGGCAATGCGTGCATTCATGTTGTCATTGTCACTTCTGGCCAGTGTGAGATGCTCGGCCACTTCTTCTATAAAACCATGGGCCCTGCGAAAGTTCTGGCTGCCAATTCTTTCAGAACCATCCAGGAGGAAGACAATGTCAACTGGACGCTGTGTGCACTGGGCAACAGAAAGCTCTATGAGTAGGGGAAGAAAAACAACAACAGACAATCAGGACTCATGCTGTGTGGAGTGGAAATAAGATCTCACACATGCAACCAAAAAGAAAAGCACAAATAGAAAAAAAGATGATGTATATCTAAAAAATTGAATTTCTTTGGGCTGGCAAACCATGTTCCCCAAGCCCCTTAGTTTTCACTGGTTTTCACTGAAGAACCTTTTTGTCCAATATGTTTGTGCTAAGAGTTGGTATTATTATGGCATGGAATATACAGAACAATTCAAGTGGTAAAAATACTAAATTTTCATTAATTCTGTGGGGTACATTTAGTTTAAAAAGCATTTAAAATAGAGGAGGCAGGAACACATACACAAATGCCACCATAGCCGTTATCTTCTTCACCAAACAAGGTGAACTTCCCTGGGTTCAAAGACTAAAACATAGGGAGGAGGCATTTGTTTAATTGGGTGGTGACCATATTTTCCAAATGTTTCTTTGGTGCAAAGAATTTGAGAAACTTTGCTTCAGGACCTAAAATGAGAACGGGATGTACTGGGAGAGGACTACAGGTAGTCCTTGTTTAGCAATTATTCGCAGTTACGATGGTGATGAAAAAGTAACGTTACGACCAATCCTTGCATTTATGACTTTCACAGGTCTGTAAAGCGAAGGAAAGCTGAAGGAAGATCGTAAGCACAGTCGTGGTTTCACTTAGTGAGTGCTTTGCTTAATGACAGAGTTGCCGGTCCCAATTGTGGTCACTAAACGAGGACTACTGTATTTAGAACAAGGCTTAGGCCTAACTAGATTTTTGTTTGAAAAGCCGTATTTAAAGCTGCCATAAATATTAGCCAAGATTTGCACTGTTTATTGAGTTGCCATCTTTTTTTCTCTCTTTCACCTATGAAAGCACATTACACATATTGCTGTTGACATGATTAGCTAAAATGACAACAAAAACAGAAAATGTACTCATAAAACATTTTATGAAGAATAAAGCTTTAACTGGCTGAATAAATTAATTGCAAAGTTTTACCCAAAATAAAAGCATTTTTGTACACTAATGTCTCCTTGGGAAGAGCACTGTAAAAGGTCTCCAAAACTTCCACTTGTTTTCTTTTCATCACAACTAAAACAGATTTACACAGGACGTAGGGAGCTTTGCTGAGGTTCGTTACCATTGCACATGAATTGCCAAAAATAAATAACAAGAAATCATTTCCATTTACTCTGTGTCAAATTATTTCTAAGCTCATACAAGGAATTTGTGTGGGTGTGATTGAACCCTAAGTGAGTGGAAGGAAACAACAAAACCGGTGCAAAACTGATGCATACTGTACCCAGAGTATGACAGACTTGGATGAACAAAACAATACAAAACTGATTCAGAACTTTGGCATAGCTTTTGGTTGGAAACCAAATGTTGGGTTTTGTAGTTAATGATATAGCCAGGCAAGTTCCTGAGTATTAACATCAGTTTCTGAGTGCAATTTTCCTTGGATTGAGCCAGTTTACAAGGAGTGTGTCAACATTTAACTAATGATGCAAATGATGGGCAAACATTATGTACAAATTAATCAGATTATATATTCCCCTCTGTACATTTCCCCCCCCCAGCTATTACTATTTCTACGGATGCCAGGAAACATCATTAGTAGGTCATAGTTTGTACCAACAAAATTTGTGCCAAAAGAGGCGTTTCTATTGTTTTAATGCATTTTGCTGTTCAATTGCATGGATGACACTGTACCAAGTCTTCCTTTAAAGTCACTTTTGGCCTACCTACCCATTACCCCCTGGCATATTGCACATTTTGATTTGTAGCCTTTTTGTTGTGATCTGCTGGTTGAGCTGGGGATTCTTTGAAAAATGCAGGACCAGAGGCAAAGAATAAAGTGGAAAACACACACATCTCCAGGGTTTTCCCCAAAATGAGTGTTAATTCAGATCCTTTTTTCCCTTTGTTTGGCTCTACACACACTTCTAAAGTGCAACCAATGGCTTCTTAAAAGTTGCCACCTGTTTTTCTAAAACAGAAGAGTTGGCAATTTTATCCTCCTTGTCCTTATTCCTATCAACTGCATAACCTGACAGAGGGCTAAATAAAGAAATATGGAGAAAATGTAACATTTCTTTTCAAGTCACCTTTCTCCCAGCAAGCAAGGATTGGCAAGTCAAGCAGGCAATGAGAAATGCTATTAGCATAATATGAAATGTTAAAAGAGCAGGAATAATTGGTAGAAAATAGGAAACTGAGCAAATAGAAAAACAGAGAAAAGATTGCACTAGTGTAGATTTCTTTTTAGCTTCACCATCCTACAGTTCATGCCTTGAAACTAGAATCCAATCCATTCCAATTATTTTTGTTATGGTCTTTGACAACTCCAGACTATAAACTAGGTCATTATGTACCTTACACAGTTGCTGAGAGTTGTAAGAACATTCTGAATAGAGTCCCACTTTTCATATGGGAAGGCTCTCTTGACTTGAGAGAGAAAACACCGGAGCCAGAGGTTTAACTTAACGTATCTCGGAGTTTTTGGAAAAATCTACAATACATGGCAGGAGTCAGCAGCCATATGGACTGCCTCTAGCATGCTATTTGGGGGGGGGGGGGGTATGTTTCTGGAATTTGTTAGAAAACCAAATAATTTTCAGTGGCATTAGGGTTGGTGTGAAAATGCCAAATAAAACTGGGAACAGGTGCATGGTCTCTGTGAGGCCAAATATGCCCATTACCACTCTTTCAATCCCCTCTCCCTGCCCAAACCCTGGGAAGCATGCAGAAATCATGCTGCTGGAATTGAGCAGCAAGATTTTCAGGTAAAAAATGGGCTTTTGCAGGGACACAATGTTTTAATTCCCACTTCATCCCTCCAAGAAGAACGGGCCGGCCACTTGCATTCTGCTTTATCCTGTGATGTGATTTCACCTCTGGAAACCCTTCTGTTTCCCCAGGGGATCTAGCGAGTGACTTGCAGTCCCTGGCTGGGCTGAAAATTACTGCACATCCCTCACTAAGGGAGCATTTGCATGAAGAACACGTGAGGAGGAAACATCATAAAGGAATTGATGTATGAATTTAGAGCTTACTCACCCATTCAGGAATAAATGTTTGGAAAGGTCCATGCTTTTCGCAACTTCTTTGCTGCTGCTGATTTATTTGGATAAGAGCCTTGCGTAGACCTAATTGTAGCACACCCACAGACTATTGAAGAAGGAGCTCTCAACAGCCAGGTCCTCACCTAATGCTGCTTCAGGACACCATCTAGGCTGCCATTCTAGAGATCTGGCCACCTGATGTAATACAGAGTTGGCTGTCTGTGAGGACCAGGCCAACCTCACTAGGCCTTATACAACCTAAGCATATCCTGGCTTTACCCACTCACCTCTTACTGTATCATGGGTTGCATTAGCCAGCTTCCAGCCCTTGTAGTTGCTGCTTTCAAAACCTGACTTACTTAGTCCAGACATACTACTACTTTTTTTTCTCCATTCAATCGAGTCCAATTCTCGGAGACTGCCTGGACAAGTCCCTGCAGTTTCCTTGGCAAGGTTTTTCAGAAGCGGTTTGCCCTTGCCTCCTTCCTAGGGCTGAAAGAAAGTGACTGGCCCAAGGTCACCCAGCTGGCTCTGTGCCTAAGGCGGGACTAGAACCCACGGTCTCCCGGTTTCTAGCCTGGTGCCTTAACCTCTACACCATACTGGCTCTCGACTACTTCTAGTCTTGTCGTAAACTGACTTGGAACTGGAAACTGATATGACGTCCGAAAGATCTTAACACTAATATAGAATGTTTTAACTCTGGAGCCCCAGTCTTATTTATTCTTAGCATGAACTTTGTAAGCATGCTTAGAATAAGTAGGTTAATATTTTGTTTGAACTTTGTGGTCCACTTTCAAGGCTATGTTTACAATACTGGGAATGGCACTCACATTTCTACCTTGAAAAAGTAAGATATGTATTTTTCCAGGTACCTTTGCATACTATTTTGCCTCATGACCAGTGATATCTATAGCATCTCCACAAGGTGTTCGTAGACCTTGCCCTTCCTAGAAGGAAGGATGTATCTCAAACATGGATCTAGATACAGTATGGATACCATCCATTACTTTCAAAGGGGTGCACCCTGCAATAGCCATTTGGTTGCAGCCTTATTCTTAATTCACCCCCACACCCACTAGCTTGGACAAGAGCTTGCATATCTAGATACTTGCTACTTTTAGTTAAGGAATGTTCAGGATAATTTTTACACCCATGCAATTGACCAAGAGTTGGAAACCTTTTCAGGCTCCAAGCACTATTCCACAGATTTTCACACCCCGAATTGCCCCACAAATCCTGATTGCCAAAACATTGTAAAATTGGGCAATCTTACAAGATCTCAACATACATACGTACATACATTCAAATGCGTTTTTTATTTAATTGTGAGGATTCAGAGTTTTAGAGCCTGACAGCCTTCCTGACCTCTATGCATGCTGTGATGCTGGCCACTGAATTCCATTACCTTGCCCAAAACAGACCTTGCCAGATTATGTTGGTATCTCTAACCAACATTTCTGAAGCTACTGTGGAGACACAATTATTTATTGCTGCCGCTACAGGACTGGAGTTGTGAGGAAGACACCAGCACAGATCAGGCATGTTTGTCTCCTCACATCAGAATTTTTTTCTGAATACTGTTTTCTCTCATGTACCTTATGATATGGCAACTTGTAGGATATACTGTCCCTCCTATCTTTTATGAGTCTGCAGAATTCAGTATAATCTAGACTGAATCTACAACATCTTCTTACGTATTAAAACTGCCTCTTGCAAGCCATTTTAGCGCATAGTCATGCAAGCATTGCTCCCAGGAGTGACAGGAGAATTCCCTTCCCCCCTCCTAATTTTAGAGGTAAACGGGTTTGATCGTTCTAGTCTTTTGAGTGTAAAGATAAATCTCAGAAATCATGCATACAGAATTTCCGTTGGCTTTACACACAAAACATGCAAAGTTCATATGAATGTGCAGCTTGAAATAAGTTAAAAAATTAATATGCATGGTACATTTTGTGTAAACCTTTTGCCTTTATGGAAAATTCTACATTTACCTCATATAGTTGGAATAGTAGAAGAAAGACTTGCACTAAATTAGTTATATGTTGTTAGCACAGAAACATTACCAATTATGGTAAGATTCAGCTAGTACAGAATTTAGTAGTTGCAAAGTAAACTGAGGTTGCTTGATGAAGCCCAACAGATAATGGAAACCACTGTATGGATGTGTGTTCCTTGAATTACCTACCAAAACCCTTGGAAGTAAAAAAGAAAGAGACAGACAGACAGACAGACAGACATTTACAGACAATCAGTTGATGGAAGAATGAACACAAGATATTCACCAGCTCTTAAAAAGTAGTTAGGGTTAGACATATGGTGGTCATGCCATGGCTTCAGTAGAGAAAAAGACGATCACTGAACACGTAGAAACATTCCATGTGGCAACTTCATTGCAAACACCATGTAATTTCTTCACCTTATTCTATTCTATCTGGGAAGTCAAGGAGCAGAATGGTGTCACCCTTCTTAATTTGGATTCTTTACAGCAAGGATGTTAAACGTTTTCCAGGGAGGGAGCCACCCTTGAGCTGCACTCCAAATATAGCAGGTTGTGCCAGGTCAAAAACTAGATTGCTGTTCATTTCATATAACATTAATTAAAATACAGGTAGTCCTTGCTTAATTATGGTAATTGGGACTGGCAATTCCATCATTAAGCAATGTGTGTGTGTACTATATATATATATATTACAGCATGACATCACGTGACCGCACTGACTTACGACGGCAGTTGTGGCAGTCCCAGTTGCCATTGTTAGGTGAATCCTGTGCAGTTACAGCATCCCGCGGTCACGTGATCGCCATTTGCGACCTCCTGCCAGCTTCCCCATTGACTTTGCTTGTTGGAAGCTGGCAGTGAAGGTCACAAATGGCGATCATGTGACTGCGGGATGCTGCAACATTGTAATTGCAAGCCAGTTGCCAAGTGCCCGAATCTCGATCACGCGACTGCGGGGATGCTGCGATGGCCACAACTACGAGGACCTGTTGTAAATCCCTTGTTCAGTGCCATCATAACTTCAAACAGTCTCTGAACAAGTGGTCGTTCAACGAGGACTACCTCTAAAAACAATTAACATCCTTACTCTCCAGCCATCTCTTTAATGTTTTCCCTCCTTCTGACCAGCTGGTAACAATCTCTTGGGCCCTAGAGCAAGATTCTTGCAGGTGTGTGTGTGTACCATGACTGTAGGGTCTCTGCTTTAGAAAATATGCCAATATCTCAGCCCAGACAGGTTTTAAGGTAAGGAACTAAAGGACTGCAGCTCTCCTGCCTTCTGGGCGTTCTTGCCTGGAGATGCAGTGGCTGCAAATATTTCTTGGCCAGGGCCAGGGCGCTGGTTGCTAAGCAAAGCTGCATGTAAGCCTTAGCCGCACCTGAGCAGACTTTTGAGAACATTTCTATTCTAGAAGCTTCTTTGTTATAATCTGGAATTAATGAAAAGTCCAGGAAGAATTCTTCAGCTAAAAGGGCTGTCCTTTTAAATATCTTTATGTTCTGTAGGCTGAACCACAGATTTCTTTTTCTCTTAGAGGCAGAATCATCATTTCAGCAAAGTCCTATTACAGTCTCTGGATCCCCCACAATCTCTTTGTGCACCATTTTAAAAGTATCAATGAACAAGTCCATCCACTCCTGCCGCTCATGTCCAGTGGCAAACTTGGCTTTTTCGGCGGTATAGGCCAAGGTGGCCACCAGCTGCGTATACATGCTGGGGTCCTGGATCTCCGTCGTGGAGTTCAGGAACTGGGCGATCATAGGTTTGGTGCTGGGCAAAGTTATCTCGACCTCCACAGGGCGGAAAGTAACTGGGTACCTCCCATCTGCAAGTGAGTGTCAAAAGAATATTTTCAGGGCTGTGCTCTGATTTCAGATCCTGCTGGTTTTCTACATCGATGCTGGTGCTGAATTGCTGGCCAGTGAATTTAAATATGGTAGTCCCTGGATAATACCTTCCCTGGAGAAAAAGGCCCTTTTATGTCTTTCAAAACTTCATAATGTTTGTTTTGCTGCTGGCTTTAATGTGATCTTATGTGCTGCATTTATTATTACTGTCAGTTTTGCCTGCTGTTGCTTTGTTACATCTTCCTTCCTTCCTTCCTTCCTTCCTTCCTTCCTTCCTTCCTTCCTTCCTTCCTTCCTTCCTTCCTTCCTTCCTTCCTTCCTTCCTTCCTTCCTTCCTTCCTTCCTCTTGTATGCTACCAAGATACTGCAGTTACTGGGCCATTTAGAAGTCAACAAGCAAAAATCAACATTTTAAAGGCATTACTGTAGCTGAAATTGGTACTACTTATTAAACATGAACACTACATACAGATACTAGCCAGAAATCCAAAAAGGTAGTTGTGTTAGTCTGTTACAGCACACACAATGAAGAATGTTGTGATTCCTTAAAGATTAACAAAGGGGTGATAGATTTTGTGGACCACCGTAAAATGGACTCTGGTCCACAAGCACCCAGGTAGGCAACATGGTGCCTATTGGTGCCAGGCTGCCTGCAATACCCTTAAAGGTGCCAGTAGACCCTCAACGTATAGCAAGTGCCAGAAAGTCCAGGTCTGGTTCAGTTTGGTTTGATTTCTACCAGAGATGTGTTAATATTGTCTTAGTTGTTGTTGCGTCTTCTTAGTTACTGTATACTATGGAGTGTCTGCATGATAGTGACAGGTATCAATCAAAGAGAGTATTTGTAGCTCAGGGTTGAACTGTGGAGTTCTTGGTGCTCTCTGAGCCTTGTTTTCTTGCAGACGTTTCATTGCCAGGCTAGGCAACATCTTCAGTGCACTGAAGATGTTGCCTAGCCTGGCAATGAAACGTCTGCAAGAAAACAACAAGGCTCAGAGAGCACCAAGGACTCCACAGTGACAGGTATAAATATGGTAAGTGAACAAGGCTGAAAATGTGGTTGTTTTTAGGAAAAAAAGAAATCTCGCCCAATACAAAGCCCAACTGGCAACACGGCACTTTTTTCTCAGTATCAACTGAAAAGCATCAATTCACTTAACATCCTTCTCTCTCCTTTTAATTTAGGCAAGGTCTTAATCAGACTAATGTATTTGTCCTGTGCCCAGGCTGTTTTCTACTGAGCCTATGCTTGTTTTGACTGCATGGTGCTGAATCCCTTGATCCAGATGGGGAGGTCAGCACCATATCCTTCCCCATTGATGCACCATCAATCTTTTCTAGTCAACTTAGAGCAGTGCTTTCCAAACTGCTGCCGTTGGCGACACACGAATGGCGGCGGCAGTGGTGGCAGCGTGGTGGCGTGCACGGCAGCGGGCTCGTGTTTTCTGCTAAAACGCGGAAGCGCTGATGGCACGCTGCTGCCGTTGTCGCTGCTGCCACCGCCGTGCACACTGCCGCCGCCGTGCGCGCCCCCGCGCTGCCGCCGTGCACGCCCCCGCCGCCACTTCCAGGTTGTGTCACAACACACTAAACTGTGTGTTGCAACACACTAAAGTGTCGCGACACAGAGTTTGGAAAGCTATGACTTAGAGGCATTGCAAAGAGATGGAAATCTGCACTTTTATATCCATCAAAAGACTGTTTTATAAATGGAGGAATAATATCTAAGAAGAAGATGAGTCAGAGATCCAATAGTTTAGGACTAAACTGACTACAATATGTACAAGTTCTATCATTCCTTTAAATGAAGACATGAAGGAAATAGTTTTGTGCCCTCTTACAGTCTTTGAAATTATTATTCTTGAACTAAAGGAAAATAGCACAGGGGCAATATCAAGGATTTATGGTGTATTATTAAAGGTTTCTGGAATGCAAACTGGAAGGATTAGGCCAAATTCACTGAAATTAAGACAATAATGATATCATATCCCATTCTTAAAACAAAAAATTCAAGGACTGTAACCAGGGATTGTTGAAGAGATATGACAAAATTGGAACATACTGGCACTTTTGGTGGCATTGCCCAAGAATCCAAGAGCTTTGCAAATTTATTTTAGGGAGATACATAAGATCTGTACACCATCTGTTCTAGCAATACCAGAATCAGGTATTTTATCATTGTCTGGAGGAGAACATGAAAACAAGGTCACGGTCAGATTTATGCTGGTGGCAGCAAGAATACCCCGAGTGGAAGGACAGTAGGAGACTTGTATTCCAGCTTTAAATCTTTGCTACTCCAAATTATTAGAAATAGTTTTAATGGAGAAGCTTATGGTCATAGTACATAAACTGTAGGATAGGAAGTATAATAACTCTTTAAAACTATTTTTTTTAAAAACTTTCAGTTTGCTAAACACTGAGAAGCAATTCAAAGACATTTGTTCTAAACAGTGATATGCATTTTGTGAGTGAAGCTGAACGATCATTTTGAAGGGATTTAAAGAGGGGGTTGCAAATCAGCCCAGTATTAATATTCTTTTTATTTAATTATTTGAAGTCCTGATTATGTTTATTCTAATCTGTTGTTAGCTGTGTAGTTTTAATGTATACGTTAATGAATAAGAACTATTTAACCAAACTTTAAAAAGAACCAAATCACACACAGCATTTCCTTTCTGTAGTACAATAAATAAGTACAGAAGCCTATAGAACATGACAATGTTTTTCAATGAAATCAATGGGGAAGTTGCCATCTTTTAGTTTTCATTTATTGATTTCAGGGAAGCTATGGAATTTCTAAATATCTGGAGGCTTGTACCTCATTTATGGTGTTGTCTAGGGAAAGGATAACATTGTAGTAGAGACTCCTGTGGTGTTACCCAGAAGTGCAAGGGAGAACTCAGTCAAGGCATCCTGCTGGGTGGATCCCAGAGGGCATTAGTTAATGGCATCAGGAGGCAATTTTGGGATGGAGGGATGGATGAAGATAAGCAAGCGAAAACTGAATTCACACTAGAAATGCTGCAAATAAAGAAATCAATCAGAATTCTTCCTACATATGATTGCATTCTCTCTAACACACCAAATTTACAGATTGGGAGCCCTTATGATCTGGGGAAGATAGATGGTAGCTTTTTACCAGCATAGACTAGTGTGTCAACTATCTGGAGAAGATGGACTTAAGTCACCCATGCACTAGTGATATCCAAGTCAGAATCCTCTAGCTAGCGCAGGATGCAGTCATACAGATATTGCTGGGAATTAAATGTTTACTCATATGATACATAAATTGCACCAGTTGCAACGGTCAGCAATCTGTCTCTGAATATAAATTAGAATGCATTTTTAACTTAGAAGCAATGAATGCTTGAGGCCAAGTTATCAGGCCAGCATTCCATCTGTATCACTTTACTCCCTGCAATGGAGGTACTTCTGTCTCTGAGAGCAGTCAGAATGGTGAGTTGTGAGAGAAATGACCTTTTGACTCCCTTTTAGCACTGAAGATGTTGCCTAGCCTGGCAATGAAACGTCTGCAAGAAAACAAGGCTCAGAGAGCACGAAGGACTCCACAGAAAGGACCTTCTCTGCATGTTTCTAGAACAGTGCTTTCCAAAGTCCCGCTATTGGCGACACACCAACGGCGGCGGCGTGTACAGTGGCGGCGGCCTCGTGTTTCACGCTAAAACCTGGAAGACGCGCCATCAGCACTTCCGGGTTTTGTCGCAACACACTAAAGTGTCGCGACACACAGTTTGGAAAGCTATGTTCTAGAACATAATACCAACTGAAGTTATTAAGCCCCATCATTGTAAACCTTTCAGAAAACTCCTGAAGACTAGCTCATTTTATGTCTTCCTTAGGAGTTGCATTTTATGGAACAGCAAGAATTGAGTTGGAATGATATTTCACTATTGTTAGGCTGACCATACATCCCATTTTGAACGGGACAGTCCCGTTTTTTTAGCATTTTTCAACCGTCCTGTTGTTTTGATAAAAATCTCAATTTTGTCCTGTTTTTTAAACCCGGCGGGAATGGCGCAGAAGGAGGATCCGAGCTGGAGCTGCCGATTGGAGGCAGCCCGGAAGAGGAAGCCCTCCCGCCTATCAGCGTGTGGCAAAGGAGGGCGGAGAGGCGGAGAGGAGGGTGATTGGCCAGGCGGGAGCCAATCGTGCAGACTGGGGGCGGGGTTTGCAAGCGGGAGCCAATCGTGCTGACCGGGGGCGGGGTTTGCAGGCGGGAGCCAATCACGCAGACTGGGGGGGCAGGGACCCCTGTCTTTTTCATGAATACGGAATATTACATAAGACCCCGTCCCGTTTTGCCATCCCAATGTCCCGTTTTTGTCTCAAGGAAATATGGTCAGCCTAACTATTGTTAATTACTTTTATTGATTGTAATATTTAATGCTTGTATATTTTATCTTATGAGCCATCTTGGACTTTCTACCTTAGAAAGTGACATGTTTATGTAAACTAGATTAGCTAATAATGTAGTAAGACACAAATATTTTGTGTTGTACTAATAAGTGAGGAATCAAGAACATGGTGTAAAAGTGACTGAGTAAATTCCTGAAATATCAGATAATTTGTCCTAAACTTGAGAGCCAGAACTACTTTACATGCATTGATCCAGAGTTCAATTTCTGCATTACAGCTTACTGATTAGAACTGGCAGCGTCAGGATCTAACCAATTTCAAATGCACCATAGCATAAACCAACATTTGATCAATGATGGTTAAGCTGTGTTTTTTCTATATCTGTAGAAACATGGCAAATTTCCCAGATGCTTCTATCAAGACCCTTACTTTCTGATGGTAGTCTCTGGCCTAAAGATTAGGTTGTTATTCTCAAAAGGGACAGGTTAGAAGAAGTTTCTATGCCTTGAGAAATTACTGTTTCAGAAAAGACTTGGAATATTTACATCATTTCAATAAAGCAGAATAGCTGTAATACAAAAATGTACCTACCTGTATAAAAAAAAATCTTTAGGAGGGAATGTCATTTAGAAATAACGTAAGGATTATGAGCTAGAACATCCATTCTTTGCTTAAGTCAGAATTCTTTTACATGCTATAATAAATTGGGGTGGAAGGGGAAAGAGGATCATAGTTCAAATTATTTTTGTTTTACCTGTTTGGCAGGGCAGTTCAGGGCAGACAATCTGAGGATCTGAAAAAAGAGTAAAAAATACTTGATGGAAATCACTCAGATCACATTAAGCTTGCAGTACTATGCTACTGTATGTATACATACAAAAAATTAGGCAGGATATTGAAGAAATTAAGTTTTAAACTGTAAAGAGTTTGAAGTGCAACTGAGAGAGGCTAGTTAATCTCCTGGGCCAATTATGATCCACACTGATTTTCCATGCAGGGACAATGATACGTTGGCCTAGGAACTTTTCTCCCTCTGGCATGCAAGTGAAGCAAAGCTGCTAACAAAAGGGCTAAGAGAGTATTTCCTCCATCATTAGCAACAAACCAATTAAATCATATAAATTTAAATAAATTAAAAAAAAATTAAAATCCCATTTTGATTTAGGATGATGGCCTTAATCAAGAGTCAGAGTGTGGAACTGGCATTCAGACTCATTCTAGTATTGGCAATCACTACACTGGTCAGTCTTTGAAATCTGTCCTTAAGCCTTTTTTAGTGGGTACAAAATATGGCGAGGCTATGCTTTGAGCTACATATATAGGCCTCCCTGGTTAAACTGCGTTAGCAAACACTATTTTCTTCATAGCGAACTACAAATGTGGTAGGGTATGATGTGGACCTAGACTGTGAATTTTTTATCTTAGTGAAATGATGCAGTTTTCTCCCAATCCATGTTGCCCATAGCCTATTTTTTTAAATATCAGTCAATACTGTGACGGTCTAATACCTTGAAAAAGAAAGACTCACTACTGGACCAGAACATTCTCTGCTGCCCATTCCTTCCAACTCTGAATAGCACTAGACCTTGACAGTTGCTACATCTTAAAATGGAGATGCCATGAACATAACACTTAACCCCAAATGCATGAAAACTCTGACATGTCATATAACTTTTTTGCAATTAGCCTTGGAAAAGGTTGCACTGACCGACCTGGACAGAGTTCAAGCTCTATTCTTTCAAGGAACTCTTCAGCCACCAAATCAGTGAACATGTTCATTCTTTGGACTCTCCCTTTGTTGTTACAAGCAATGGCTTCCAGAGACTCCGATTCTTCATCTGCATGGAACATGTCTCCAATCCCAATGGCATTGACAATTACATTTCCATCACAGAGAGCTTGTAAGTTGGAGTCCTTATCTCGTGGGTCATGCCGTCCATCAGTCACCACCACAGCAAACACCCGGGCTTTTTCTCTCCGGCTTTCCTTGATGAGTGTTTCGTAGGCAAACTGAAGTGCAGAGGGGGTCCACGTGCCCCCTGCAATCCACTCCAGCTTCTTCACTGCCTCTTTGAAACTGGAGAGTGAGTCAATGCGCTTGTCGTTGAGCTGGATGGCTTCAAAGGTTCCTTTATGACTGTACTGGACCACTCCCACACGGGCACCTGCCAGTAAAGTCAGTTCAGTTACAGTTCCCAGATTTTGATACTTTACTTCCCCTTCATCACACTGACCTGTAACCCCCAGCCTGCTGGGATGCAGATTCACATATGTACTGGGTCAATGATTTCACATCATTCTCAGAGACCAGTAATACAGTTATTGTAAGAAAAATGCTCAGAAAAAGTACAGGTATTCAAGAAATGTGGGTATAAATCTCTTCAAGCCGTATGAAAGGGCTGGTCTTGATTCCTGAGTCAAATAACGATTGACGCAGACATAATGTCACATCCCAAGCGGCCACTGTCTACTGCCCTCTGGAACAGACCCAACAGGACACCCTTTGCATTCACGGATGACACCACTGGAGTCTCTAATTATTCCTCTCCCTTAACAGCAGCACTAGTGAAGTAGGAAACCAACTACTCCAAGGAAGCTTCCAATGCACATAGGAGTTGATGAGAAAGAGCTGTGGGTAAGTTAGAGAAAGCTGGGTCCAAATGCAGATTTTCTAATATATCGTTTAAAAAAAATTAGACCAATGTGGAACACTGATGGGTCAAGATAGCAACTATTTGCAATAGTGACATGGATCAGATATTGCTTCCTAGGGTAGCAATCAATTAATGGCTGAAAAAATGTATGTCATCATATAAATATCAAAGATACTATAGCTAGGGAGAATATTCAGCTTGTAAACAAAAATAATCAGTCACTGACCTGTCTCAGATTTGGGATCTTTGGCAAGGGAGCCTAGCCTGCTCACGACATTGATGACAAAATTCTTCTCCAGGGAGAAATTGGTATAGCCAATACTCTCTGAACTGTCTATGACGAAGACAATGTCCAGTGGACCACACCGCTTCTCACAGTCTATGGAAAAGAGAGACAAAATAGTCAGAAGCCTTGCCATGAAACTAGCCCAGAACCACGACAACCACGCACTGCAAAGAACTGAGAAGTATTTTTAAATTATGGAGCCTCCTGGAGCCTATTTGAACACTGCATACAGTATATGAGCAAAGCAGGAGCTAACATTTTGAATGGTTTCACACATTATGCTAAACTAGCTTTCCCCAACCTGGAGTTCTCTAAATATGTTGGACTATTACCCCCATTATCCCCAGCCAACATGGCCAATAACAATGGTGACAGATAGTGATGTGAGTATCTAGAGGGCACCAGAGTGGAGGAAATCAAGCAATACCATAGATTACCCAGGCAACACTACGCTTCCAAGCTGTCCCTTCCTACATGGTCAGGAGCTTGGCGTTTGGAAGCTGAAGCTTCTGATTTGGCTGAAGTATGGTTGGCCAAATGCTGTCTAACATTAATTAAGCACCTTGATCAGCCGCTGTTAATTCAGAGTTAATTTTAAAGATGTCAGTCCAGACGCCAGGAAAAAAATTAGTAAAGCTTAGTAAAACTCTGGTTTTACTTCCAAATGTGTCCCTCCTAAGCTAAGTGAGAGGGAAATGGTGAGCTGGCAAAGTCCACTGGAGTTGGGCGGCCAATAATTTTAAACAAACAAACTTCTTCTTCTGGGTTATTTCCCACAGTGGGCACCCATCCATGTTACGCTGTGACTATTTCTGCCTATTTGCAATGCAATAAAAACAAATCTACTTTTTAGAGCCATCTGCAGTTCTGCAAATCCATTTGATGAAAGGACTACTAGTTGGTCCTACCATAAACTGCCCAAAACCAGCCTAGCCACCAAATAACTGAAGAACACCATGACACAATGGCAGCTTTTTCCTACCAAAACTGGGCAAACATTTCCTCATCTCAGAGAACCCTTCTGCTCTAAATGAAGATCATGCAAAGAAGACTCTGAACAAACCACAGCAGCCGCAGGTCTCTCTGATGTAGGTCATCACATCGCAGTCCTATCAACAATGACAACAGCAACAACTATTATGTATGCCAGAGGACACCAGTAGATTATTATAAATATTATGCAGTGATGTGTATTGTAATGTGGCATTATTGTAATACTACAAGCCCCAAATATCTGCCTATCCTCCACAAAATGTGATCAGAGGGTACATCCATAAAGATATAGAAGAACATGAAAAAAAATCTTTTCATAGTTCACAGCAAATTACAAATGATATCAGAAAGGCAGCAAAATTACCCAAGTGAATCTGTAGTGAGAAATTTTCTTGACTTACAGTTAGGCCAGGATCTCCAGAAGGGCCAGGATCACCCTAGAAAAGAAGATGAATGAGGTATTCACAGAATGGAAACCCGCCTTTTTGAGATTTCAGTATATAAGAAAAATAATAAGTTCACTTGCAATATATTTTTAATATTCACTAGCTTTTGGAAATATAAGTGTTGCAGAAATGCAACAGAAGAAAGAGAAAAGAGTCTGGTAGCATCTTTTAAGAGTAGCAATTTTATTTTACGGCGTAGGCTTTTGTGAGTTGCAGCTCACTTCATCCGATGCATGACTAAGGTAGGATTTAAACACATTGGGATGGTGGTAGGAGGGGAAAGGCAGAGGGGGGTCCTTGGGAGACAGATTACCAGCACCTATCAATTAACAATTGTAATGTATTAAAAACCCATTGAGTTTGTTAAAACCTTCTGAGATAGCCCAAAACACACATACACATACAAGCAAACTTGGCTGTCTCCCATTCAATTGTGTTGGCAAAACTTCTTTCTTCCAAAACTGCTACTTTGGGATCTGTGATGGAATTCCTGGGAGTTTGAGTCTTGATGTCAAACCTGTGTCCATTAATTGTTTTGTGCAAAGACTGGTCTGTTTGTCCTACAGAGAATCCACAGAGGCATTGCTGGCAATATCATATTAGAGCAGGGCTTTCCAAACTCTTGCCGTTGGCGACACACCAACGGTCGGCACACAAAACCCTGAAAGCGCCTGCGGCGGCGCTTCCAGATTGCCACTGCCACGCTTTTGGGGTTTTGCACACCATGGCAGCAGCGGTAGCAGCGGTGTCCTGGAACCCGGAAGCACTGATGGCCCGCCGCTGCTGTGCGCTCTACCGCGTGCGGCGGCGGTGCGCCATCATTGCTTCCGGGTTGTCGCGTGACACACTTGGGGCCCCCAGGCGACACAGTAATGTGTCGCGACACAAAGTTTGGAAAGCCCTGCATTAGAGGAAGAGCATATGAAGGCACCTTTAACTTTGCATGTGAAATTGTTGGGTGATGTGATGGTAATGTTGGTACTCCTTTTGCGTCACTGAGGCTGCCAGAATCAGCTGTCTGGGGAGGAAGAGAAGTGGCTTCTGGTGTAGAGGGTATAAGTAATGGCCTTGAAGGACAGGAGGCAGAGCCACTACCAAGGCAACAGTCAGATAAAAGGGGCCTGAGCCCGGGCCAAGAAAATAACTTGAGAAAACGTCAGATAAGCCCCTCCCTAGTTCACACAAAGATAAAGTGAGGGAGGGAGAAGCACATTCAGACGTCCAAGATTCTGTTATTATAGCTGTTCCAGTAAAAGTAGTCCTGACCTTTAGGACTTTGGTTTTTCAGTCTGGTCTACCTTGTAGGGATGACAACTGGCTATGAGCAAAATTCCACTGCTACGATTGCCTCTTGAAGTAACTACTTATTCTAAGTTCATCAGCACTTTTTATTATGATTTTTCAATCCTTTCGAAATGCTTTCATTCATTAATGTAAGTTGCCTGGAAGCCTTGGAAGCTAATATACAGGGTAAAAATGCTCAAAATAGATTACAAACACATCTCTGTTTATTATTTATTTCAGCTTTTTTGATCTCACTCTTTAGCCTGAAAGGTTCCCAGAATAATTTACACAGCACAGGTAGTCCTTGTTTCACGATTAAAATTGGGACCAGCAACTCGTTGTTAAGTGAAGTGGTCACTGAGTGAAACTGCAACTATGCTTACGATCTTCCTTCAGCTTTTCTTTGCTTTACAGAACTGTGAAGGTCGTAAATGCAAGGATTGGTCGCAAAGTTACTTTTTCATCACCATTGTAACTGCAAGCAGTTGCTAAATGAGGCAGTTGCTAAACGAGGACTACCAAACAGACAGTCCTGCCCCCCTCCCCTGGCTCACATTCTGAAAAGTTACAGCACTGAAGGAGAAGGGAATAGCAAGGGCAAAAAAAGGAGAGAGAACAGAGGCATCAGTTCTTAACGTTGCATCTAGTTCCGGGCCAAACTGTTCCCCTTTAATTTGTCCTCTCCATAAAGGTGAGGAGTGGAGGACCCACTTAAATGGGGCAAATAGAAATGGGGAATGATGGTGAGAATTCTTTTGAAAGTCAAAAAAGAAGTCATTGTATCTGGGAGGTGGCAAGGGGGTTCCCCTTTTACCCCCTTACCTTTAAATAAGTTCCTGTGCACTTACTCTCTCAAAACAGCACTATGTGTTGCAGATTATTTCTCCAAATGATCAAATGACCAAATTATGGCGAGATGCCCATGCAACTTGCATACCAAGTGATCAGTTCTGAAGGAAGAAACTGGAAGATGGAAGTAAGCCCAGTCCTGGTGGGTGGATGGCCAGGGTGGTTAACGGCTGTTTTTAAATTAAAAACAGACTGATCTCACTGGCCATGATTTCCCCTTGCTCTATAAGCTTGTACTCCCTGCCTCTTTGGCAGGGAATAAAACATTCCAGAAAAACCCAAGGAAAAAATTATTCTGTTAGGTGACATGAGTGGATAAGTAGAATCAAGGCAGGAGAGCACAGAAAATGTGTCATGGCCATTCAGAGACTTAAGAATGATTGGGAGTGGTGGTGACAGTTTGCTGATTAATTGGTGAGGAAAAGGTTTATTTGTTCTGAATATGTGGTTTAAGCATAAATCTATTCCTGTGTATGTGTGGCAAAAAAATAGATCTAAAAGTCTCATTGATTTGATTATCTATCATAAAAGACTGAGAGAATTAGTGAAAGATATAAGAGTGATTAGATCAGGGCTTTCCAAAGTTTTCCCGTGGCGACACACCAACGGCGGCGCAAAAAAACACGGAAGCGCCGCCGCCACCTTCGGTTTTTACGTGCCGCTGCCATTGCAGCGCTTTCGGATTTTCGCGTGCCGCAGCGTTGGCAGTGTCCTTGTGTGCCGTGCGAAAACCCGGAAGCGCTGATGGCCCGCTGCCGCCACTGTGCATATAGCCACGCACAGCGGTGGTGCGCCATCAGCGCTTCCGGGTTTTGATGAGACACACCTGGGCCCCACAGGCAACACACTTTTGTGTCACGACACACAGTTTGGAAAGCTGTGGATTAGATGGTTCTGATTGTGAGACTAAACGTGTTTTGGTAGAGTTAAAAGTGGTTCTTGGGAAAAATGGACATGGGGAAAAAAGAAAGAAGTGAAAGAAACTAGAGTGAAGGTAGAACAACTGGAGGATTAGTAGGTACAGAAAAACCATGTATGAAGGAATATAGGAATAATGCATAGAAAGAAAGAACGGAAGAATGAATAGACAATGGATGTAAGGAAAATATACAGATTGGAACAGAATGAAAGAATTATGTCACAGAGTACTTCTAATGCAGCCATTGTGTTCAAAGGACAAGGAAAGGGGGGGGGGGATCATCACAGGCCTTGCTCTCCTGGAAATCCCCCTACTTTTCCTTCCCACTTTAAACTTAGTGCTCCTGAGGCAACCATTAACTTAAGGTTTTATTTGAATGTTATTTTAACTTATTTATAGTTGAAGGGAAAAGGACCACCCCCAACCTGGCCTGCTTTTTTTCAGTCTACTAGAACCAATTGCTACGCTGAAAGTAATGGATGTTACTTGCGGTGCTGGCAACAACATTACCAACCTTGTAGTGGCAACCTGTGGAAGACTTTTGTATCTCCAGGAGTTAGGTGGCATGTTTTGATTTTTCTCTCCCCCACACCTAGGGGATTAGAGTTTATTTTGAGTTACGCTGATGTTTAACTGGCTTGTTTTTATTGCTGTTTGGCATGGGAGGGGGAAGAGAAGAAGAATACACCCACTCCTCCAACAGCCCTCCAGAACATATCTTTGTTGGAAGTGGGGGGAGAGAAAACCCCCACCTTGTTAAGTTTAAGCATAAGTTCACTCCTCCAGCCGCCCCTCTAGCGGCTTGGAATGGGGGGGGGATGATAAGGAATTGTTTATGCCTTAAACAATGACTTATCTGATAGCTTCCCAGGCTCTGGGAATGATGTCATGGACAGGTGCCAGGCCCCAGGAGGAATCCCATTCAAGGTCAGGCTATGCAGCTTCAGTGCCATAGAAATTTGGTCACGGGGTTTGGGAGCCAGGCTTTGATAAAAACCTTAGGATTGTCTTGGAGTTTGGGAGTCCACACAGGCCTGAGAGTTGGGTGCTGTGAAAATTGCCACCTTGGGGTATCTCCGCTGTCCTTATTAGGGGGCTCCTGGCAGCCTATAGGAGATTAGGTATTACCTTGTTTGGTATGTATTTCTTTCTGTATGCTATGCTTGTTATGCTTTGTGTAATCTGTTTAAACTGTGTTTCTGTTTGACTTTGTTTGCTTAAGTTTATAATAAAGCTAAAGTTCCTTTATCCACTGGTGTGCTATTATCTCTGGATCTAAAAGAACCAATTGTTCAGGCACCTGATCAAGGCTTGGACACTTGGCAATACAAACCTCTCGGCAGAGATGAGGTAAATGGACTGCTGTCAGGGCAGCGGCTTAGAAAGTGAGATACTTTCCTCCCACCTTAGGGACAAAAGCACATTGCTGGGGGTGTCAAGGTATTCCCTTCATCTTTTGCCTTCTGTTTATCTGGTTTGGACCTAAGGGGTTGCCCAAGAGCATCACCCCGAGGGAAGGGAGCAATGCAGTAATGTCCAAGCTGATGCACAACTATAGTACCTCAGGTCCAGGTTCACCATCGGGTCCTCTGGGTCCAGGCTGACCTGGAAGGCCAATACCTCCCTAGAAAGACAGAGGAATGCAGTTAAAGGCAGTGAATGCAGAAGGTTTTACTGTACCGTACAGAAAATGAATGACAGACCTTTGGAGAGAGATCACAGTTGTTCCAGAGAGGGTTTAAAGGGGGGTAACAGTTCCCTGGGCATACAGTTATCCCCCTTCTCTCTCTCTCACACACACACACACATGCTGGATTTGCAGGGTTCTGCATCTTTTTTTAAACCCCTGTAAGATCATTTCAGCCAGAAGCAGAAATGGAACCAAGAGCTCTCAAAAACCAGGACAGGTCCCAGCCAGTACAACCATTTAAATCAGGTTTTTGAGGTTCTACCCATGAATTACTAATTTACAGAATATCGAAAAATCCAGCAGGCTTCCAATACTATCATCATTGCAGGAAACATCCGTGATACCCCAGAGTCTCATATAGCAAACTTTGCATGTGCATTTTAACCACAGGCCTGGGAAACCTGGAACCACATGCTTCCTGGTGGTTAAATCTGTTTGTTCATAGGTATAGGATATCCACATGATCTCCTCATACTCTACCGATACAATAATTATAATTGTATATATACAATTATATAAGAGATGTCCTAATTCTTAAGATTACATGGGGCGGCAGTATAATTTAAAACCTGTGAGAGAAGCTATAAGTGTATAAAAGATATGAGTTTATTATTGTGAAAGACAGGGCTTACGATTAGCCAAATCCATGATAAGCCGAAGAGTAGTGCAAGAGCACACCGGGAATGCTTTTCAAATCAGAACGGTAAATTAGCCTTTGAACTGTTAAAGTTTTAAACAGGTTAGAGAATGTAAGATCAAGAGTGTACTTACATCTTCACCTGGCTGTCCTTTTTTCCCTTTAACTCCTTTTGGTCCAAGGTCACCTCTTGAACCCTGTTTCGAAAATGGTATAAAGAAGAGATTGCTTTGTATTTTTCTTGACAGCTCACTTTTTTCTTCCCAATACCCCATTATCCTTTATTATTCTTTCAGAAGGACTTCTCTGTCTGGTTCAATTAAGGGCTTAATGCCAAATAGAAATAAAAAGAAGTTGAGAAGAATATCTCAGCAGGGGGTGATTTCACGCAGAACAGCAAAAGGTTTGGCTGTGCAGGCAGAAAAAATTCAAGCCTGGCCCTGCATATCACAATGGTTGCAGGAATTCCTGTACCCTTTCCCTTGAGTTCATCAGGCCATGATCAGTATTAATCTTGTGGCTCACTTGCACACTGGCATACCACTGGCACCTCAAGAGTCCCCATAACAGTTCCGGTATGGACACCACCTGCACATTCCTCCTGCCAGTTCTTATAGCCGCTTCCAGAATCAGTTCTTCAACAGGTGAAGGAAAAGACCAGGACGTCGCCTAATACCCAGTTGGTTAGCAAAAGCAAATACATAAGTGTACTATACCTCTGGTCCCGAATGCCCCTTTTCACCTTTGTCACCCTAGAAAGAGAGAAAAGTGGTTCAGTTTTCATTTTGCCTAGATTAGATTAGATTAGATTAGATTAGATTAGATTAGATTAGATTAGATTAGATTAAACAGAATTATTGGGGGGCCAAGAGAATCTTCATAGGTACTTAAGCAATTTCCCCTGGCTCCAATAAAGAATGAGAGTAGTAAAATATCTGATGAACAACATTCCAAAACAAGGGATAGCAACTGAATCGGCTTGGTTCACACAACATACAATGTATGTATATGTTACGTCTAAGCATGACTTGTGCACCTTGTCAGTGTCTTCTCTAAGTGTCAACAGACACTGGTTGAACCCATATGGCTTGCACCTTCAAAAAATATACTCTTTTCCTTAAGATAACAGTTTAAAGAGTACAGGATACTAATTGTATATAAAACTTATTTTCTTAATTGCTCTTCCACAGAAGTATTAAAATTTTCACAATTTTTTTGAATCGAAAAACCTTTGGAATGAAAACTGCATTTGAAATAATCTGTTGCAGAGATAATTCCTTCACCTACTTGTAATGGGAAATCATTGTAAAATTGCTTGGTTAGAAAAAAAAACATTTTCTGCTCTACGTTTTTAATTAATACTTTGATGATTTTTTCACTTCATTTTCTTTACATGAAGTAAGCAAAAGAACTGGGAAGAGGAGGTTCATTTCTTTAAAAAATATTGGGAGGCAGCAATGAAAAAGACTGTCTTTATTTTAGTAAACGTTAAGAGATGGATAAGGGCTCTCTTTTCCTTTTCTCTTTCGTATTAAAAATAATTTGCACAGACATTGTTTTTACAACTTTAAATTTGGCAGCATATCCTGGAATTGTCAGATAACCACCTTACACTGCATGGTTGCAGGATCATTCCAAGAAGTTCAACAGAGAAGGATAGTTGGGTGTGACTGACCCGGCCTTCCCAGAGAGAGAGTCTTTTAGTTTCTAAGTCACCCAGGAAACCCCTGTTCTTGGGTGGATTAAAAATGTAAGTAGGCGAATAAAAGACAGAGAGAAGAGGCTTTCTCATGGATTGTTCTGCAAATGAGCTTTTCTATTGGCTCTCCTGCGTTGTTCTAGGAAGTCTTTCTATGTGAAGCATTTAATATAAATAGGCCACATCATGAAAACATACCCGGGATCCTCTGGGACCAGGCAAACTTAAGCCAGGTCTTCCCCTGTCGCCCTATGATTAAAAAACGAGAAAAAAACACACAAACACATTTCAAAAATTTCAAATATGAGACTCCAGAAGCTGTCTTAGTACTAATCTGTATGACAACTGAGCCTAGCTCTTATTGTTTATATATTACAATTATTTGTCTACCACTTATTCTAATGACTCTGGACAGCTTACATTAATCACATGGATTTAATTACATCACAACATCCATAAAATCTCCAATTCCATAAAATTTATTCCAAACTTTCTTTTATAATCTAAAAGAAAATTGGTACCAAATGTTTTACAGATGGTACACAACTCTGTCAATAAAGTCCAAGATAGAGATATCTTATAGTAACAAATGTTGGAAATGCCATGAAACAGATGGAACATTTTACCACATGTGGTGGACACATAAAAGAACATCAAAAGTATAGGAAAGTTATGCAAAGTACAATGCAGAAAATTTTGGAAAAGAAGTTCAAAATGAAATCACAACTTTTCTGACTAGGTACAATCTCAGAAAATATCAACAAGAAATATCATAATTTACTGAGATACATGCTCACAATAGTGGGAACAAATTTTGCCCAACACTGGAAGAAACATTCAATTCTGACAATATCTGACTGGGAACTTAAACTTGGAGAATATGCAGCAATGGCAAAGTTAATAGGATATATTCACAACAGACGTTTAGCCAAATTCAAGCAAGAATAGTTGAATATACAGTATATAACACAGCATGGCAAATATAAACACAGTATGGTTTCTTGTAGTGGTACAAAAAGGGGGAAGTTAGAAACCAAATATTTTTTTTGTTTTCTTTTTGTTGTTTTCTTGTTTTTTTAATATGCAAAAACTACAATAAGTAAGAATACAATGGAGACTTTAGTATTAAGTATCAAGCTTAAGATAGAAACCTTTAGCATATAATAAACAATTTAATG
This sequence comes from Charina bottae, assembly GCA_023362775.1. Lineage (NCBI taxonomy): Eukaryota > Metazoa > Chordata > Lepidosauria > Squamata > Charinaidae > Charina > Charina bottae. The sequence goes on from JALMGJ010000020.1 coordinate 216,446, forward strand.
TATTTTACAGTTTATTGATGTTTTAGATGTAAGGAGGAAGGAGTATTAGGTATGTTCGCCGCCTTGAGTTATTTATAAAAAAATAATAAAGGCGGGATAAAAATAATAATAAAAAAACCTTATGTTTATCAACGTTAATATTTTAGAAATCATAGTTAATATTGATATGAACTTTTTTATTTATTTGTAAAGTCTAAGTGTTGGGCTTTGTATATACCCAGGAATTTACAGATGGATAAATTATACTGGAGAGGCTTGATATCTAGGTGAGAGGGGAATTATTCTGCAAGTCACCCAATTAGCAGCCATTGTTGTAGGGATGATGTGGCAGTAATGACTCATACTACAGGTGCTATAGTTTAATTGGGTGTGGCAGATGATGAGAGTGACCTATAATGTGATTGGTCAGTTTATGTATATAAGCAGAGAAGATCTGGTGGTCTTTCTTCTCGTTGCTGTTGAAACTTCTCATCGCTGTATTGCTGTATCATTTGTTACTGCTGTTGGATGTATTTTGGACTACGTATGTATATAAAGTAAATAGGCTATTTTATCTAATCTCTGCTTGAGTGTCTATTTACTGCATAGAACGTGGATCACTGGTGTCTTGGAAAAAGGAGCAGGCCGCCCTACGGTGCGCACTCTGACAGGTTATGGGCCCAGCAGTGGAACGTGTGCAGCTGGTATGCTGGCACGGCTGTGAGGACTTTGGAAGCCTATCCAGGAGTCGTTTGGATATCTGGGGCGAGTTTGGAGCTTTTGCAGGTTCCGTGCCTGGCCGTGTATTTTTACTAGGCCTGTTTGCAGCTGAAGGACGTTCTGATAAATTCTGTGCTATTTATTCATCGGTGTCTGCCCAGGAGGGGCTGAGGATGAGCACAGTGAAAATGCAGTCTACAGTTGGAGGTGGTTTCCCTCTGGAAAGGCTGAATGGCTCCAATTATCTGTCATGGGTGTACAAGATGGAAATGTTTCTTCACTGGGAAGGTATTTGGAAGGTCGTCCATGAGCCACCAGACGAGTTGGACGATGAGGACGTTATTTTGCAGAATGAGAGAGCATTGGCAAGCATAATTTTATGCTTGGAGGACAGTCAATTATGTTATGTTAGAGATCTCCAGTTAGCCAGTAGGTGTTGGGAAGCTTCAAGAAATGTTTATCTTAGAAGCACACAGTTATGCAAGGTTATGTTGACAAGAAAGCTTTATCATGTATAAATTACATGACAATGGGAGTATTCTTGAACATTTGCATTATATGACTGGTTTGTTCCTTGAATTAGCACAGAGAGATATGCAATTCTCAGAAGCGCATAAAGTTTATGTAATTCTCAGTTCTCTAAATGAAACATGGGATAATTTAGCTACCAGTTTCGGGTCTTTATTTGAGAGCGATTTGACCGTAAATTATTTAACTGGGAGACTTCTGGAGGAGGAACAAAGGAGGAAAGATTATAACATAATTAAGCCAAAGCAGAGCAATATGTCTGTTAAGGAATGTTATTCTTGTAACACTGATAAAGTATTATCTGTGAAACGCTGTTTTTGCTGTGGTTCTGAAAAGCATTTGCAAAAGAACTGTAATGTTGCACGGAAGGCAAAAGTCAAGCCGGGGATTGCCAAGCAACGAAGTACTGTCCAGCTGTCGGTGATAAATTCTACAGGAAGGAATTTAAAGGAGACATGGCTCCTTGACAGTGGAGCTAGCGAAAATATCGCCAATGACAGGCAGATGTTTAAAAGGTTTATGCAGGCTGAACGGGACCATGTTAGCCTGGCAAATGGAAGTTTTGCATCTGTTACTGGCAGAGGGTTTGTGTTTGTACCTAGTTTGAATACTGAATTATCTATGCTATGTGTACCAGACTTAGAGTATAACATCATAAGTGTTTCTCAGTTGGATAAACAGGGATATGATGTAAGGTTTGGGAAGGGTGAATGCATTATTATGAAGAATAATCATGTATGTGGTAAGGGTGTATTACAGAACAGTTTGTATGAGATGAAACCCAAGACCCATGATGTAACCCATGATGTAGCAATGATCAACAAACCAAACCATGATTCATGTGAACATTTGTGGCATAGACGGTTGGGGCATCCAAGTTTCAAAGTGGTTGAAAAGATGTCTGAAGCAAGTTCTGGAATGGATTTGAAACCGTGCCAAGCTTATCTGGATTGCACGGCATGTAAGGTTGCAAAGTCAAAGGTGTATCCTGTAAGCAAATTTAGTGATAGAAAGTCACATAAATGTTTTGAATTAGTTCACGCTGACCTAATTGGCCCATTACCAGCCACATTAGGTGGTGCTAAATATGTTTTAGTTATTATGGATGATTTCACTAGATTCGGGTTCTGTTACTTATTGAAAGCTAAAAGCCAAACATATGATAAGTTCAGGAATTGGGTGCAGTTTGTGGAACGGAGATATAGCACAAAGGTGTGTAGTTTACAGACTGACCGGGGAACTGAGTTTATGAGTGGCAGTTTTCAGCAATGGCTCAGTAGGAGGGCCATTGCGCACAGGAGAACCAATCCGCATAGTTCAGCTGAGAATGGCGTGGTGGAACAAAGAAATTTAGCATTACAGACAGTAAAGGATTCACTGCTAGCTGACTCAGGGTTATCTAGAGGATACTGGGGAGAGGCTATACTGACTGCTAATTATTTAATTAACAGGTTGTGGAGTGTGTCTGTAAATCAAACACCATATTATATTTTGTATGGTAAGAAGCCATCATTAGCTCATTTGAAGGTGTTTGGGTGCACAGCCTATGTTCACGTGCATAAGGAAGTACGTAGGAAAGGGCAGGCAAAAGCACAGTAAATGATTTTTGTGGGGTATGAGCCAGGAACCAAGGGATATAGGTTCACTGATGGCAGAAGACTTGTTATTTCTAGATCAGCAAGTTTCAGCGAGCATAGCAATTGGCAGAAGTTACACGGAGGGAGTGAGGTTTTTCTTCCTAGTCAGGGACAATTCGAGCTAACAGAGCGGCGAGAGTCCAGAGATGTGATTAAGGATGAAGAGGAAGTAACTCCTAGTGTGCCAATAAAGCAGGATGCTACTGTATTGCACAGATCTGAAAGAGTTAACAAGGGCATACCACCTCAGCGTTACAAACCAGGTGATGTTAAAGTGTGTTTTGTTAATTATGAACCTTGTAGTTATTCAGAGGTATTGGAGTTGCTACCACAAGAGCAGAAAAAGTGGAAAGCTGCTATGGATGTGGAAATGAATGCCATTAATGCCCATAAGGTGTTTAAATCTACCAGGCTGCCTGAGGGGCATAGGGCAGTAGGTTGTAGGTGGGTTTATAAGAAGAAGACCTTAGTCAATGGTGATATTCAGTATAAAGCTAGGCTTGTAGCACAAGGGTTTTCCCAGGTTAAGAATCAGACTTATGATGAGGTTTTTGCGCCAACGCTAAGAGGGGAGACATTTAGGTTTGCCTTAGCAATGGCAGCAGCTGGGAATTGTGTAGTGAACCATTATGATATCACCACAGCATATCTGCCTGCTGATTTGAGGGAAGAAATGTATATGGCTGAAGCTCCAGGATATGAATCTAATGAGGCAGGTAGAGTGTACAAGTTGCAGAAAGCATTGTATGGACTCAGGCAATCGGCACGTTGCTGGAATCTGCGATTAGATGAAACATTGCAAAGAATGGGGTTTAAGTGTAGCAAGGCTGACCCATGTCTGTACATAAAGCAATGTAATGATGAACAGGTGTTGCTTTTGATCTTTGTAGACGATTTGTGTTTTATAGCTAAAGATCAAAGGAGGGTAATTGAATTTACTGAAAAACTGAAGCAACAATTTGATGTTAAAGATCTGGGAGAGATTAGAAATTACCTAGGTGTAGGTATTCAGAAGGTTGATGGGGGTTATGTTCTAGAGCAGCGGAAGAAAATTGAACAGCTGCTAAGAGACAACGATATGGAACATTGCAAGGAGGTTCCTACCCCGATGACAACTGATTTTGTTAAGACAGAGGCTGGAGACGATGACCAAACATCATGTAATCAAGAACACTATCAATCAATAATTGGAAGTTTATTGTACTTAGCACAATGGTCGCGTCCCGATATCGGGAATGCGGTGAATGTACTGAGTAGGTATGTTGTGCAACCTACCCAGAGGCATTGGAAAGGTATTAAACGTGTGTTTAGATATCTTAAAGGGACTATTAATAAATGTTTATTAATAAAACCTTGTAAACCATTGGAATTGAAATGCTATGTAGATAGTGATTGGGGTAATGATGTACATGATAGGAAATCAATGTCAGGATTGATAATTATGTTTGGTGACACCTTGGTGGGGTGGAGGTCTCGGAAACAGAGTTCTGTCACCGTATCTACTGCAGAGGCAGAGTACGCTGCACTATCTGACCTATGTTCAGAGTTAATATGGTATAGGCAATTGTTAAGAGATGTAAATGTAACAATTGAGGGACCTATATGTGTATATGAAGACAGTGAAGTGTGTATACAGATGGCAAAGAATGATAGGATCAGAGGGAGGAGCAAACATGTGGATATCAAGTATCACAATGTTAGGAATGCTGTAAAAGAATCTCTGTTTATCAACGTTAATATTTTAGAAATCATAGTTAATATTGATATGAACTTTTTTATTTATTTGTAAAGTCTAAGTTATCTAAATCATCAGTCTTTAGGGTTAATAAAATCTAGTCAACATTGTATACATACCACAGTATCCCCCCCAAAAAAAATCCATAAAAATCAATACATCTTAAAAGTCTGCACATGACCTCCATTAAAAAATAATTGGCTGGCCTTTTAATTTCTGTGTGTGTGTGTGCCTTCAAGTCAGTCTTGACTCCTGGTGACTGCCTGGACAAGCCCCTGCCGTTTTCTTGGCAGGGTTTTTTGGAGGTGGTTTGCCATTGCCTTCTTCCTAGGGCTGAGAGGGAGTGACTGGCCCAAGGTCACCCAGCCGGCTTTCATGCCTATGGCAGGACTAGAACTCACAGGCTCCTTCCTAGGGCTGAGAGAGAGTGACTGGCCCAAGGTCACTCAGCTGGCTTCATGCCTAAGGCGGGACTAGAACTCCCGGTCTCCTGGTTTCTAGCCTGGTGCCTTCACCACAACACCAAACTGGCTTTCCTTTTAAGATGAATAGGCCTTTAATAAGCAAGTAATATAGAAGAACCCAATTCAGTTGGCAAGAAACACAGACTGAAAGATAATGAACAACTTATTAAAAATGCTACGAATCTGAAGTTTCAAACGCTTAAGAATGAAAAGGACACCTCCTTTGTCTGGACCACAGTCTTAAAACAAGTCTGTCTTGGCTGATTAAATCAAGCTAAAATTACAAAACAAACTAGGGCAAACCAAATTCTGTTTCTGGTAGCTACAGGTCTTACCTTGGGTCCTTTGGGTCCCATGTCACCCCTCTCACCTTCTCTCCCAGGATCTCCAGCTGAGCCCTACAAACAGGATGTGGGGGGGAGGGAACAAAGAGATGGAATACAGAGGTGACTGATCAGTTATAGCATTTGGAATCCATCCATGATCAACATCCTTTCCTCCATTTACAATGGGCTCTATATATTAACTTTATTAATATACAGTCAGTCATGTTTTTCCTTCCATCTGTTCTCTGCCAATCTACAACAGGCAACAGATTTGAGATTCAGCTAGTCTTTAGATTTTCAGCCACTGCTTCTTTGTCCATTGAGAGACTGCAGTTTAGTGTAGTGTCAAATCTCATGGCTAAAATACCTGGCCTAACCATTGAACTTTTCCATTTTTTTTATCCCTTGCTATTTGCATCACTTTTTCTGATGAGGAATTCAAAATCTTGCACTCATTATAATTATATTTTTATTGTCATTATTAAAAATTATACTCAAATCCTAAGTAAGAGAGATAAATGCACCTTACAAAAATTAAGAAAACACTTTTCCAAAAGTTGAAATATAGATGCAGTGCATCATTTGAGGTGCTATTGTTTATTCTCTTGTGTCATTATGGGTAATTCTAATAAAAGAAGAGTAATAGATTTTGGATCCTCCCAGAGATGTTGTGAACATTAGTTACATTGAGCTGGACAAACAGGGAGACAATTGAAATCTATAGCAAAGAACGAAAGATTTAATCTTGACTGATTTGCATGGGGTAATAAAATATATTATTTCCTTATTCTGCAGCTCCTTGGAGAGCAACAACACAGGGAGTAAGTTCATGGCTGTATCCTGTAGATCAGCGGTCCCCAACCTTTCTGGCACCAGGGACTGGTCGTGGAAGAAAATTTTTCCACGGACCCGGGGTGGGGGGGTTTGTAGGAAGGAGCCAATCGCGCGCACCGGGGGTGGGGTTTCCAGACGGGAGCCAATTGTGTGCACCAGGGGGCGGGGTAATCGCACACACCAGGGGGCAGGGTTTGCAGGAGGGAGCCCCGCAGCCTACTTCCTAACAGGTTGGGGACCCCTGCTGTAAATGTGCTCAGCTAAACTCACAGGGTTGCCTGCTTCTCCCACACCACCTGGTGAACCGCGCTGGCCGGGCGGTCCTTGATCTCCCTGTGAAACAAAATGTGAGATGAACAGTCAGATCTACCCCTCTCTTCAGATACGGTAGACATATAGAGGCTTACTTAGAGAATAAAGCCATCCTAACTCATAACATGTGAAAATGATTATATTGATTATATTATATCATTGATAATATATCACACATATTAGAATACTCACACAAACAATTCGCTTATGTGTTGTCAACCTTGTTTTAGACATAACTGATTTCACAGATTCATGCCTATTAATCCTGAACCGCATTCAACTATATGTTGAAAAGCAACTGAAGGTCAATCCTTATAAAATAAATATAATTGCAAAACAGGGAGACAGAAACATTTGTTGTTCATTAGAATTCAATGCTCCTGCTGTATTATACTTCAAACGTTCGCTTGTTCCTGAGTCCTAGAATCACATGCTGCAGAAATAGCCAAAATTAGGTTTCACTGCAACCACAAATGAGGAGGAGCAATTTCTCTTAGATACCTTTGCAGTCTTAAGGCTATACTTGCTTAAAACATACTATGCAAGATGTCTTAATGGCTATAAAAGACTATCAGCACATTTCTTGAATCTGAGGTTTCTTAATCATGTAGAATATGTACATCACTTCTTTGATATATGTTGTTTCTTTTTAATTCTCTTTAATTGTAAGCCACCCAGAGTCGTGGAGCCTCAAAATTTATTTATTTATTTATTTATTTAATTTCTATAACCGCCCATCTCCCCCCATGGGGAACTCTGGGCGGTTCACAATAAACAAGTTAAAATAAGGTTTAAAATCTCAATTATACAATAAATATAAATTAAATTGAAAATATAAATTAAATTGAAAATTGAAAATATAAATTAAATTGAAAATCCAGATGGTAATGGAATAGTTAAAAGAAGGACAGTTATAAAATTAGGGGATTAGCCACCCCCATGAGGAACTATCCCTTCCTCCTTCCCATGCCAGGCGGCAGAACCAGGTCTTCAGCTCTTTCCTAAAGGTCGGGAGGGAGGAGATCTGTCTCAACTCTGGGGGCAAGATGTTCCGTAGAGTGGGCGCTGTCACAGAGAAGGCCCGCCTCCTAGCCCCCATCAATTGAAATTGAAATATTAAATATTATTAACAGAATTGGAAAGGAGACCCAGTCCCAGAAAGTTGTATGGACAAGGCGGCAAGACGTTGGGGGTGAAACCCAAACAAAGAATAGAATCTATAGAGGACAGTGCATGATCCAGAGTAACCTCCAGAGTTCTGTTCCCTTTCAATTCTATTAACTAATGTAGTTAATAGTGGATAGCTGCGACCATCTTTTTTTTCTTCTGTCAGAAATAGAGCATCAAAGTTTAACAGAGTAAAGTGCCCGTTTGCCAGGATATTTTAGCAGTCTCACAAATTCTAGTAGTATACGTGAACCAATAATGTGTAAATATCAATAATAATAGGTAAACATTTTTCAATCTGCTTTTAAAGTAGTGGCTAGAGAAGTCTAAATGGAGGGCATTTACTGGGACTCTAACATTCTTTCATACATTTCTTCCTTTCTCCCCAATTTCTCCTGGTAGACCCCTTTGTCCTTCAGAACCAGGATCTCCCTGTGAATAAAGAAATAATTCATATTAGTCATTGCCTTCAACCCTATTCTAGCTTACTGCATTTGATAATTGGAAGTATGAGAGAAAGCTCCAGCAAGACATACATTCTAATATTTAATTTAAGATAAACTTTGGGGACCCGGATTCTACCACTTACTTATTTATCTCTAAATCTGTTTATTGTCCCAAAGCAACAGGTAAACATAACTAAAAATAAATTCAAAGGCATGAAAAGTGCCTCCAGACGTTTGAGTCAGTGGATATACTTAAACCTTTCAGAACATATAATGGGCCTTGTCACAAATGGATGCCACGGTGGGCATGGCCAAGTATAAAACACTGATTTACCAGGAGGCAACTGGAGAGAATGCTTCCTCCATCTCCCGCCCCCTCTAGGCCTCTCCTTATCTCTCCTCTCTCAGCAACTCTGCTCCATTTTCATTCTCAAAGATTGCTCATGGAGCCGTGTGGGGCCCCGAGGCAGGAAGATGATTCCAAAGGTTGGCACTTTGCTTTGCAGAATGTCACTTTCCCAATATTTTTTTATTTTTTACTTTAAAAGTCAAGATAGACTGGAAACTGCCAGGACATACACTGGTGAGCAAAGTGAAGTCTATAAGCACCATGTTAAGAATTCCAGCAATGAAATAAAAGAGCCACCAACACGTCTTGGAAAATTATTGTGAAAAATATTAATGAGGGCAAAAGAACCTCATAAGTAACAGCTCCCTTCATCTTCCTGGAGTCCCAGCAATATAACTATATGTAGCTTTAGGAAGCAAGAAAAAACTTTTCCCAGGCATTCTTTGGTTCTTCTTTATAGCTTGTTCATTTGCACTAGAAATCTACATGTATCATTCCCTTTCCCAATACTGTGGTTTTTTGTAAGCACCAGAGTGGAGGGGGTTCCATTGTTCTGGATACTTGGTGAACTTACTTTGCCCCCCTTGGTTCCTAGTTTTCCAAGAAGTCCTATCTCTCCAGGATCACCGCGACGACCCTTGGCAAAACAGAATAAGATGGTTAAAAACCAGATTACTTCATTGGAATGCTAAACAGCTGCACAAAGAGTACTTATTCTTTTTAAGACATGTAGATACTACCAGGAAAGGAAGGCCAAATAAAAGGATTTAAATATCAACTAATTAGAGCAAAATTCAGACCAGAGCAACCTTTCAGGATTATAAAGAATTTTTTTCTTAACAGAAGTCTCAGAAAATTCTTTTTAAGTCTAAACAGATTTATTTTGTCTAAGAAGTCAACATTTACTAAGCACTCTGCATTTCAAAAATAGTTAATTCCGAACTTTTTAATTTACTGAACTGAGCTTTTCATTTGAATGTCTGTAATGTCCCCATAATTTATGGAAACATTTTCACCCCAAAACAGTGTCCACATCTGCACTTGATATAGCTTCTGGTGGATCAGTTCTTACAGAGGAAGAATACAATGTATTTATTTTAACATCAAAATAATTATTGTCTGTTTCTTCCATGTATTTGGCCCACTAATATGTGCTAAGGGGAGACATTTTATTAAATATTTAAACATTAAAGCAGAAAATTAAGGATCAGAAACTAACATACATTTTTATATGATGACATTTGAATGTCATAAAAAGAGAGAAATTGGAACCTCCAAGTCTTCATATAGCGATTGATACAGTGAATTGTTTCACAAGCTATTATATAGAAGAAAATCGACCAATAATGTCTGGCACCTGCATCTAGATACTGCATACAGCTCTGAAGAACTAACCATCTCAGTGTATTTCAAGACTTATAAGGCAACCTGCTTTTGAAAAGAATAGAAAAAAGCAAAGCTAGAAACCATCGACAGTCTTACAGGTTCTCCTTTTGGTCCCGCAAGTCCTTTGCCGCCTAGACCTCCCTTGAGGCCAGGAAGACCAGGTTCTCCTTTGTACCCTTTCAGTCCCTTTGAAAATGAGAGAGAAATGACCCATTAGAAAAGGCTTTGCAGACAGTAGAAGGTGGTGTTCCGATCTATGAAGCGCACTTCCAAATGTTAGGCTTTCGCATTGTGACAAATTTGTTTCCTTTCTCTTCTAATACAGATCAGTAATTAATTATCACCAGGAGGGAGGGACCAAATTAGAAAGAGTCTGTGTGGGCTTCCTTAGCCACTTTTTTTCTTTTTCTTCTTTTTTCAGCCCTGCTAAATATAACTCTGAACATAGTAGGTTGGAAGAAAAAGTCTCTCCAGACAGGCTCATGCTGGGAACAGCTTACCTTCAGATAATCTGCTCACAGATAGTTTCAAGCACAACGTTAAGAGTTCAGCCAATAGCCTGGATCAGTACTTTCCAAAGTCCCGCTGTTGGCGACACACCAACGGCGGTGGCAGCAGCCTTGTGTTTCGCGCTAAAACCCGGAAGCGCTGATGGTGCGCCGCCGCTGCGCGCACCACCGTCATTGCCGCACGCGCCGCTGCAGGGGCGGCAGCAACGCGCCATCAGTACTTCTGGGTTTTGTCGCAACACACTAATGTGTCACGACACACAGTTTGGAAAGCTATGGCCTGGATTGTGAAATTTGTACTGGAGGAAGGGAGTTATCCCCAAACAAATGTTGCAGAAGACCTTGGATTTTGCAGATTGGAAGCACGTGCCCTAAGTCTTAGATATTTATTTCAGTCATATTTGCATTGAGTGGTTGTCCCCAAATACAAATATTCCCCTTAACATTTCGGGTTTTACTAGAGGAGTTTAGTCTAAGTTTAGTCTAATCTAACCAAGATCCCTCTTTTCCTAACTTCTTATAGTTGCTATAAAAGGAACATAGCCAGATAGATTATATCCACAGTTTGAAATCATGCTACTGATGCAGTACAGTTAGAGCATGGCTATGAAGTTCAAGGGATTTAATTATTTCAGAAAACTAAAGCCATAGGGTTACATACAGGGCTTCCTTTATCTCCGTTTTGACCAGGTGGTCCATCTCTGCCAGGCCGGCCAGGATCTCCCTGAAACAGATGTAGTAAGTAATGGCTGTAAGATAGATAGATAGATATTGCGCATTTCAGTAGAAGCAGACTGGAATCAAAATGAAATTAGTCCCCATCAAACTATGTTATGATCACACCCAGCAGAAGGATGTATGATGGAAGCTAGGAAGGAGATTGAAGGTGTGGACAGAAGGGAAGTTGAGCCAGAAAGAAGATGGAAGAGGAGAGAAACAAATCAGCAAGCAGAAGGGATTGGCATGGGACAGACCAGATCCAGAGGTCCATGTGCAGGCAAAGGAGCACCAACTAGGAGGAGATGGTGAGGAAAGGAGCAACTGGCAAGGAACAAAAGGATTGGAATCTGGACCAGCAGCCAATGAAACCCAGCAGCAAAAGAGAGGCTCCAACAAGACTTGGCCAGAAGGAAGTGAAGATGTAATATGGGACCCCCTACCTAAAGCTGACACAGTGAGGGCTGATCCATCTAGCCTGCTCTGGAGAAGGTGGCTGGGACAGTGGTGTACTTTGGAGGGGGCAAAAACTGTCTAGGCTGAGAGGGAAGGAGCTGTAACTTGATCCTCTCAAGCAGACAAGGACTGTAAAAGTTAGCAGAACTGTATGTATTGTATTGTATTGTATTGTATTGTATTGTATTGTATTGTATTGAATTGAATTGAATTGAATTGAATTGAATTGAATTGAATTGAATTGAATTGAATTGAATTGAATTGAATTGAATTGAATTGAATTTCTATGACCGCCCATCTCCCCCTCAAGGGGAGGTGTATTCTCCAAAGAGGTAGGGAGGTACAGCAAAGGCAGTGTTATTCTTGAATAGACATGTTTCTCAGAAGAAGGCCTCCCAAGGAGACCTGTTTATCCCAGGAGACAGAGATTGGGGGTGGGGATGGAAGCCCTTTAACTTTCCCCTTAGCTCCAAAAGAGAAAGAAAGAAAAGAAGAAGAGTGTGCAATTAATTAGGGTGAATTTGGTTTACAGAGAGCCCAAACTTTACCAGTTGATGCAATTTTTCTCCAGGTCACAATCTACAGCCCAGAGAATTCATCAGAAAATTAGTAACAGAGAAACATAGTGATAGGAGACCACAGGGATAAGAAAAAATAGAGGCAGAATTAGGATTAGGGTTAGGATAATAGAGATATACATAAGTATAGGAACAAAATAGGTAATAAGTTTCCTCTTCCATATCCAGATCCTGGGAAACTTAATTTTGAACAATAAAACATCCCCTGGTGGGGAAAAATCAACCAGACCTTGTGTCTTGGTCCATTCCACCCCCGAGGAACTCGTCACAGAAGCTTAGTGGAGACCCGTTTTATTTCTGATGCCCATTTCCTAAGGCCTTCCAGGGTTACTGAGAAGCTTCTAAAGCAGCCTTTCCCAACTTCCAGACATGCAGACTGAAGGCTGGGCTCTCCTAAAACATGCTCTATTCCATTCTGATAGTCATGGAAGAGCTATAAATAAATGTCTCATTTTAAATGTAATTTAATAGCAGTGATGTATATTTGGTAGGAGAAATTCATTAAAGGGGCAGTGTGCTTTTCTCCTTCTAAATCGTCCCCTACTTTTCCCAATGAACCATGGAAAAAAATAGCAACTGGGAAGCGGAAAGTGACATGGAAGGAAGTAGCTCTTAGCTACCTTCCTACCGACAGCAGCATTTTCCTTACCTTAATTTTCAGAACTTTACAAATCAAAACTCATCATACGTTTTCTTTCATTATAAAGGTAAAATCAGTGGAAGAGAGAAAACATGCAGCTACTTTGGGATGCTGCAGGGAAGCTGCCTATGTCCCCACCAGGCTGCCAGGCTTGCCCTCTGCAGCTGCCCTGCAGTCCCAGAAAAGGTTGGGGCTCCTCTAAGGCGCTGCAGACAGGCCGTTTTGGTATTTCTGAAGCACCTTTTGGAGGTCCATTCCAAAGCTCAGCACAGCCCTAGGATGATTCCCCGACTGAAGAGCAACTTCCTTTTGGTTTTCCTACTGGTAACCCAGAGTTCTAAATAAAATCCCACATGCCTTTTTTTTTTGTACAAATCTCTACCATTCCTATTCCCTTTTACTATCCTTTTTCTAAACTAAATATCTTGAGAAGCTTTATGAAACGTCAACAACGAGCCAGATTAATGTACTGCCTTTGTTTTAATTTACTCTTCCTGACTATGTCAGGCTGCCCTTTGTCTCTGTGAGTAGGGAAATGTACGGACCTTTATCCCTTCCTCTCCTGGTGGCCCTTGATCACCAGGACTTCCAGGGTAGCCATCAGAACCCTAAAAGAGAGAAAAAGAGAGAGAGAGAGAGAGAGAGAGAGAGAGAGAGAGAGACTGACTTAGTCACAAGCCATATCATTTAGAAAAGTAAAACGTAAACAATAGGACAGTGCTCTATGACTGCAGATATTATAATGGTGAAAACATCTCATGTTTAAGGTGTTCATCCTGATGCTTATTTCTCTCCATGCCTTGAACAGTAGGCAGTCAGTTTCAGAAATGCATCTGGGAATGTTCAGACAAGATCTAAATGGGGTTATTTGGTGGTAGTGTACTAGGAAGGAATGCAAAAAGACTCTGCACAAATATTTAGAGGTACATTTCACCCTTCCCAGAACTTTATATGGTGCAAATCTGAATGCTGAGGATGGAATCCGGTAGTAACCATGACGGCTTTGCTCACAATTGAGTTGTGCTAAGAGCCAAAACTAAGTCAAACTTTTGACTTCTCAATGTAAAGCTAGTTCCCTTGCCTTCTGTACAAAGGGTCTGTGAAAGTTTAACAAGTTTTATGAACTTCTATACTTTCCAAACTTTCCAAACTTTTCCCGTTGGCGACGGCGGCGCATGAAAACCTGGAAGTGCCGCTTCCGGGTTTTTGCGTGCCGTGGCGGCGCTTCTGGGTTTTTGCGCACCGCCGCCACAGCGCTTTCAGATTTTTGCTCACCGCAGCGGTGGCGGCAGTGGTGTCCTGGTGTGCTGTGAGAAAACCCGAAAGCGCTGATGGCCCGCCGCCATGCGTGTGGCGGCGTGCGGCGGTGCGCCATCAGCACTTCCGGGTTTTGACGCGACACACCTGGGGCCCGCAGGTGACACAGTATGGTGTCGCGACACAGAGTTTGGAAAGCTGTGTTCCATACAATTCACAGTTTCTACTCAGCTATAATGATGTAAACCACATTCTGAATTCAAAAAGAATGCTGAGAACTGAGCACACCAATAATTGATCATTACTCCAGAGTAGAAATGAAAAAGATGGTACTATTTGTGAACCTGGAGCAGGGCAGACTTAAGGTCCACCAATTGCTAATACTGTCTACCATTCCAGTGTTAGGTCACATATCAGAGGTTTTGGTGTGTGATCCTTATTATGTTATTTTTACTGTATTTATACTCTGCCTTCTCCTAAAACATGTCCCAGTCAGCTAATACTAAAACATACAATTAAAAAAGGTAAAAAAATTATCAAACCATGTAAAAACCAAGTAAGTGTACATACTGCCTGTAAAAAGAGAAGACAAGTTGTATCCACCCCATGGATCAAACACCTGAGCTTGCACTGCTGTAGTGTAAGCAATTTGGCTAATGAGAGTGAGTGTGGTGTGTGGAGGTGCGATTGTTGGTGGGTAGAACAGTCTACTGAATGATTACAGGCAACTGGAAAGAAGCATAAGCTGACTATACATCCATGGTATATTAAACATTAATTGAATCCCTTTTCCTAAAGGATTCCTATTGGTCAGTCTTTTTCCTCTTTCCACTATTAATTCATCGACTAATTTGCTTGCACCCTTCACATTGCTCTTTCAGAACACTTAGTATTACTGTATTTTATTATCCAACTTGAGGAGCTGCACAGAATTTGTAAATAAAAGTCATCTTATTTCAGGTTTTCATTTGTTTTAGTGATAAACAAACCAATGAAATATATTTAATTAATTTTCAAGGTATGTTTGATCAAAGAAACCTGCATCTTCCATAAAATTCTCGAAGACACTTGGGGCATATTGTAATACTCTTATTTGCAACAATTTCACAAGAAATATGAAGGAAGAGTTGCCACAATATAAAAAAGCATTCCTACCCTGTCGCCTGGGTCACCCTTACAGCCAGGAGGTCCAATCCGCCCCATCTTGCCCTGAAAATATTAGATATAAAAGGAGAGAACACCATTAAAGGGGGGTGGGGTGGGTGAAGCACGCAGATACTTAATTTTCTTCTTAAAGATCCAGCTCCCTCCAAAACTCCTCAGGGCCTCTTTGGAGAATGGTCTGGGAAGAGAGAGCCTTCGAGGCAGGAGGGATGAGCTCCATTTCTATTTTTTTCATCCTCCCAGGGGCTACCGAAGTGTAAAACATCTATGTTAAGCCTTAACTCATTTTTAAGAGTGAAAACAAATGTAATTGTAATAGAATCTGTCATTTTGCCACTGAATGTTGATGACGTTATCCTGGTGAACTGCAAAAAGTAAGGCTGGGGAGTTGCCCGCAGCCTGCTGCCCATGAGTTGCCGTACCTTGATCTACAGTAGCAGCAAATGATTGCAGGCCAAATGCGAAGAGAAGAGCAGTAACCCAAGTCTAAGAAAGATGTGGGTGATGGAGTGATCACTCACAGGGGCTCCACTAATTCTGGATACGTCTCAATTATTCAGGATCAATATGCAACATGGTATTGACAGATCTTCAGACAGGTCAAATGACTCTTTCTGTAAACCAAATAGTTACTTTCCTCCAATTAAATTAAATGAAACGAGGATGTGGGTTTTAGAGCACTTCAGGAGTGAGGCAGAAGAATACATAACTTACCAACAAGCAATGAACATTCAGTTATAAAAGAAAAGAGAAAAGTAATGATCTGTCTGGGCCACCCTTATTTTAGATTGCCAGCTAAAGCTTAAATATAGGGTGCTCATTTCCCTTTAAAAAGGCATTTTATCAATGTAAGCAAAAGGCTGACAATATAGTGTTAAAAACAACCTTACCTTCTGTCCATCGGTGCCATTTCTTCCAGAGAAGCCACCAGCTCCCTGAAATCAAAGACCGAAAGCATCAGAGACAGCTTTCTCCATAAGACCAACGGTGAAATAATGTGTTACGTTCCTTTGTCAAACCTTACCTTTCGTCCATCTGCTCCGAACTCTCCCTACAAAGGATATAAGAAACAAGATGAGTCAAACCTTGCTTCCTTTAAAAACAGCCACAACAGTATGGCAGCTAGTTAAGAAATTATTTGGGACAGAGTGAAATAATTCTGTGTCACTAAATATTATCCTAGAACAACATTAAAATTACATGGAAGGTCTTCCCGTTCCTATACCCACCATGAGACTTTAGCTGTAATGTATAGAACAAACTGTTAAGTCCTGCCCCCCAAAAGCCACCCCTGGCCAATTGGGTATGTGTGTGTGTGTGTGTGTGTGTATGTGTATGTGAAAAGCATTATTTAGGGATAGAGGTTTGACCAAGGTGGCTTACAATACGAAAGTCCCAAATGATAACATAAATAACATCCCAGCAATTCCAGCAATCAGCCAGATACTATTAAAATCAAAACACAATTTACCTAAGAACAGTTCGGTAAAGCATAGGGCCACTGCTCACTGGTAGTGATTAGGGCTGGACAGTGCTTCAGATTTGAAGGCCAAAGGTGCTTCAGGCATGTGAGGGCACCCACAGAGCACCTCTCTGCAACTGCTTCAGTAGCTACATCTTTTCCTGGGATCTCCATAGTGCAACCCAGGAAAAGCTGCTTTGGGTTGAAGGAGCTGTGCTCCAGAATATATTTTTGCCTTCCAATCCAAAGCCTTGCACTGCCCTCGTGGCGGGGGTTCTCCAGTGTTCCAGGAGCTTGTTTCAGCCCCACCTGAAGGTTCCAGGGATTGCCTGTCCTGCATGCAGGCCAAGGCCCTTGGCCTCCAGTTCCAGGAAAGGCAACAGGGAACGCATTGTCCAGGGCTTTCCTAGAGATGCAGAATTAAACTAAATAAAACATTCCAATCACACACACAGCACATTTCCCAAGGTTTTCTAAAACGTGTTAAGTACCTTACCTTTTCTCCTTTTACACCAGGAATACCCTGGAAAAGAAACAAAACGTTAGTGTCTGTGGATATGTATGACACCAGTGTAGAGTTCTGTCTGGGTTCTGATATGCTATTCTGACTAGAGTGAACTTAGCCTGAGATTTGTTGATTGATTTAAACAAATACATTTAAGTAAATGATTTCTTTGGAATTCATGCTCTCCCAACTTGCCTCCACCCGTCTTCTTCCGTGTCCTGTCTTCCTGTTTGGCCCCTGGCTAGGCTGTATTCTTAAGGCTTATTCACAGGTCATCAGTTACTGTGGAAGAGTCATGCTTTGCATGGGATTCCCACATTTTTTGTTTCAGCACTCATACAATCTCTTCAGAATTTCTCTACTGAATTCACACTACTTTCCATCTTCTTTCCATCATCCAATATTTCTCTCAGCTGGGTGCTTTTTAGGACATGGCTCATGTCTTTCATCAATGTTACTGAGGGGTCCTCATCTGTTGCTTTTCCTCTCAGTCTGTAAAACCTAAGATGGACTAATTGCTCCTGCTTCAGGTATTTTTAGATATTGAACAGGGTAAAGGAATGGATACCTCATCAGCCCAACAACCATTCAGTTATCAGAACATGACATCTGCCTAATTTTTCTTGAGTAGTTCATTATCCTTCCTATTTTGAGAGTCACTAGGTAAAATAAATTTGCTCTCTGCAGCTCTATTGATTACTGGTTAGTACCAAGATGAATATGAATATATACTCTGTGTGTGTGTGTGTGTGTGTGTGTGTGTGTATGTATGTATGTGTATGTATGTATATGTGAATGTGTATATATATATATATATATATATATATATATATATATATATATATATATAAAAAATAAAGGTAAAGGTTCCCCCCGCACATTTGTGCAGTCGTGTCCAACTCTAGGGGCCGGTGCTCATCTCCGTTTGTTAGCCGAAGAGCCAGCGTTGTCCGAAGACACTTCCGCGGTCATGTGGCTGGCATGACACACGTGGAATGCTGCTACCTACTCACCGAAGTGGTGCCTATTAATCTACTTGCATTTGCATGCTTTCGAATTCCTAGGTTGGCAAGAGCTGGAGCTAGTGCGGGAGCTCACTCCGCACGCAGGGCTAGGGATTCGAACCTCCGAACTTGCGATCTTCCGATCGACAAGCCTGGCGTCTTACCCGCTGAGCCACCACGCCCCTTGAAAATATATATATATATACACACACACATACATACATACATACATACACACACACACATATATATATGGAACTCTCTTACTTGGTCAAGTTCTAAGCACAAGAACAAATGCTTAAAAGTGAGACCCAAAATTACTTACCTTAGGACCAGGGTGGCCAATTGGACCTTCAATTCCTGGGTCACCCTATATTTAAAAAGAAAAATGCCATTATTAGCTGAAATAATCTGCATAACATGTTCATTTACACCAGGCAGTCAGTCTTACATAGTACTTATATTGTTTTGCACTATGTAATAATTGCATAATGCAGTATTATTAATTGCACCAGTTGTATTAATCTGCACTATGGTTGCAATCCTATATACATTTACTTGTGAACTCAATATGACTAACCTATGGCAGCCATGTTGAGAATCTCTCTATAAGTTATTTACAATAATAGATTATTTATTTATCCATCCATCCATCCATCCATCCATCCATCCATCCATCCATCCATCCAATTTATCACCTTTTACTATTATTGGCAATAGTAGTGCATTAGTGCTTGTTTCTACTTCTAGATTGAGTAAACAGAAATCATGAGAATACAAAACATATTTTAAGAGAGTGGAAAGAACCTTGTTATAGTTTATAAGGAGTGATGAATGCATTTCTTTGTCCTATCACTGCATCCAGCTATATCAAATATTTGTTTATTAGAGGCTGGTGTAGAATGAATGCACGAACTATTACCCCTCTGCCAAACTGCTTTCACACACTCTAAAAAAACATAGGCTTACTGTAGTTCTGATGTATTGTTAAGCTGTGATGATATACTGTACGTGAGCCAGTTGGAGACTCAAATGTACGCTTTCCCCTCATCCTCCCTTTCCATGCATATGTTCTGACTACCAGAATTATCAACCAATGTACGATAAAGTGTCTGAGACTGAGGCTTATGCACTGAATGTCAAACCAAGGTAGAGCATGACATCTGGATCAAGCCTGTTCTCCATCCTGATCTTAACAGAAGGTAGGTATGCATGCAAAGCTAAGTGAATGAGTGGACCATGCACACACTTCTTTAGATTCCACTTGCCTTCTACACACACACACATTATATACTGTAAACAGAGACACACTCAGTAGTTCAGTATCTGTACTAACATTGCCCTATATAGGAGAGGGATATTTTTACATTGAATGGAAATGCTCTGGTTGACTGCACAGAGCATAGGCTGACATCAGTAGAATACCATGCCTTCAATAACAATGCTATGAACCATTTTTAAATTGCATATTTCAGGTGTGGGGAATCCTAATCCGGAATGTGCCCTCCCAGTATGGGTAAAATGGGCTTTAATTCCTCGCCCCCTAATGAGCTCCTAATCTGCTTTAGAAATCTGATGCCTTCCACTTAAACTTGTTATTATTAAAGAGAGAGAGAGAGAGAATAAGAGAATCTATATCATGATCTAAAATAAAAAATAAATGGAAGTTTTTTTATCTCCTTTATGAATTACGAAGTTTAGAGCAGCATGATAAAAGAATCTACACAGATTATATAAATAAATTATCATTAAAGCAAGTTGAAAATCCTATGACAAAAATAAGTAGACTTATACTGACTGAGCATTCTCAAAGGGATTCAGATACTGACTTGAGTATCACAGTCTAATTTTAGAGTTAAGTGCCATCCTAAAAACTGGCATGCAGATGAGAATCTGATTCAATCTGATCTTGTATATTCCATATTCAAAGGAGCAGCAATTGTATAGTAGTTAATACACTTATTAGAATCCCCCCCTTTTCCAGTTACTCACTTGTGGTCCTTTTAGCCCAGGAAAGCCTGGAATCCCCATGTTCCCTTTTGCACCCTAAAAGTAAAATAAAGAAAATAATTAGTTCAGAGTTCAGATTTCCCATAATACAAAAAGGTGAATCAACGATATGCAGACTCCTACGCTCACACATCACTTCATATGGTTTGTTGGCTTGGGCTTTTCATATTGTACCTTCAGAGACTATTCGATAAGCCATGTTCATCGTCCAATTTGCAAATCTGGAAGAAATGTTATCAACAACCCAGGGGCTAAGATACTGATACCAATGACTGCTGATCACTCAAGAGGTCAACCCTGAAAATAGAAGTATGCAACTGGAGATTATTGACCCTGGGTGTTGCTATCAAGGAACCACTAATTGTTAAGGTTCCACGTGCCCACTGTAATTTTATGAGCGAGCCAAAATTTTTCTGGCCATTTCCTAAGCTTCTTGAAATGTCTTGGTAGACTGATCCTGCAAGAGCATTTCTAATTGCTTTCATAAAATGCCAAAGAACATTGATAAGACAAGATGTGAGCATTTGGAAGCAAAATCCAAGGTCACTTGTTGCAGAAAAGGGGATATAGGGTGGTAGGCTAGGGTTGTGAGACTTCCAAACCATTTCTGCTTCTTCAAATACTGCTCTTTGCAAATACACGAGAAGCTGAATTGCCCATGGATTGCTTACATTCTAAATTCAGCAAGCATGACCTCAAATACAGAGAACTATGCAGCTGCAGAGACGGCAGATTTATAGGGAATAGACTGCAATTCTCAGCTACTCAACTGTCTAAAATATGGATGTAAAAATGTGGAACAATTATTTTTAAGAGGAAAAGACGATTCATCAACATAGACTCCATTGTGGCATGAATCTCTTTGTATCTACTGTACTTGGCTCAAGAATTTCATATAAAACTTGTGGAATAGCATATATTACAGAAAGCTGTATACAGTATTAGAAGAATGATTATTATATAAACTTGTCTACTAACCGTCCTTCCCCACAAACCAAAAAAAGCAAAAATTAATATCAGAAGTAGTGGTATTAAATGAAATATAATCAGGAAAAGCTGTCTACAGAATCACACTTATAGAAGAGAATATCTGTAGCTCAGGGTTGAACTGTGGAGTCCTTGGTGCTCTCTGAGCTTGGTTGTTTGCTTGTAGACGTTTCATTGTTGCCTGGTCAGGCAATGAAACATCTGCAAGCAAACAACCAAGCTCAGAGCACCAAGGACTCCACAGAGTCACACTTGTTTGTGTTATATACCTGATTCATAAAAAATACTGATTCATAAAAAATGCTGATGTTAAGGGAATGTATATAAAAAACAAAACAAATGTATTTTTCCTTGTAATTTTTAGAAGACAAAATTCAGGATAATCTGTACACACATAGTCTAAAGATACAGTGACTGTGCTGAATTATTAATAAATTGTGATTATCTTGCAGAATGAAGCATTACACCAAGTGCCTCTTCCTCACTTCATTTCCCCAAAGCTACAATCTATGTTTTTCATGGCTACATGATAGTTGAAATAATATTCTTGGTATTTTTAAGCCATGAATGTGATTTTTCTATTGAAACCTTTGGGAGGTATAATACACAATCTATTATTTTCTCTTACATATTTACTGTTCCTTTTGCCCTTACATCTTTACCTTTTGTCCTCGAAGTCCCTTTGGGCCAGGAGGACCTTGAATTTCAAGGCAGCTCAATTTGTAGCACTAAAAAAGAAAGAAAGAAAAGAAAATGTAGGTGAAGATTTCGTAATTAATAATATAATGGTTTCTGTTCTTCTTCCACAAAGGAGGTCTTGGAGGCCTGGGGCAAAATTATATTTAAAAGGAAGACCACCATGTTTAATCAGGCTCATTAAATAACCCTTCTCTAAATGACCCCGAGCTTTCTGCTCCCCTTTTATAACATTTCTTGAAGGAAAGCTGCCTAATCTTATATCATGCACTTGGGGGGGGGGGGTCTCTTTCTAGATATGTGAATTGTGCATCCTTCTCTAAAGATTTTGCAGTAGGAAACATAATACCAGCTCTGTATATTTCATATCTCTTTGTCAGTATCTCTGAAGACAATTGCATAAAAAAATTAAGCCAGACTGGATAGATTTGGACAAAACTGCAACTCAGTCCAGAATTTGTTTTCTTAGAAAGAAGTCTCACTGAATCGGAAGGGCTTTTCATCTAAGGAAAACGCATAGGTGGCAGTGATTCAAAGCCTGCCGCTGCATATGGCTTCCCAAAGTTCCCACTCATAATATTGTTCTATGGAAACAACTTGCACAGATACTTACCTTTTCAAAGGCATCCTGTTTCTGTTGGGGAATGAACAAAAAGAAAGTTAATACAAAAACTGGGAAAAAAAGAAAGAAAAGAAACCAGCACATTTGAATCTGTCTGGCTAAGCATGTTCCACCAACGTACTCCATGCAAACGTGGATTTCCCCACCCTGCTTTAAAGCAGATATCCAGACCTTACGGCTGGTAAGATTCTCTGATGAATTATCAAGAGCAACGGATGGAGTAGGGCTATTTTAGTAGTAATGACTGCTGTTCTGCTTAGCTCTGCCTTTCTGCTTGGAATCCCCACCGATCCTACTTGCCATCAAGCCTCAGGCTACGGGTTCTTCACTTTGCCCTTGACGTGGAAACCCTAATGCTTCCAAAACTGTGGATCTTAGAAGCAGACAAAATGTTACAAAATAAAAAGAAGACATAATTTAGTGGAAGAAGTCCTAGATTTGATCCTGGACTTTCCTTCAGGGGCAGATTAGGGCTTTCAAAAGCTGATAAGGGGGAAAGTATAAAGTATTCAACAGTATAAATTTTTTCCCATAAGCAGGACAAAAGGTGGTCATCTAGCTGCTAACAGCAACTGGATTAGTGTGTCAAGAAGGACTGAAACTCCTTTGTGTCTTTAGTCTTGAGGATGGTCCCATGAACTACCAACTGCACTGGGATAATTTGCAAACTCTTAGGGTATTTTGGGAAAAGAGCAAAAGGTCACTACAAGCAGGAGAGGAGTTGGATTTGGTGTCATCAGCAGCCTGAGATGTGACTCATTGGGATAACTCGCATACTCCTTAACATATCAAGTAGTTGCCTCCTTTTTTCTATTTTTCTAGCAGAAAAATACAAAGGAAGGGGCTGTTTGGAGGTGTGCAATCTTTGGGAGACTCATAGACATGGACAAGGAGGCAAATACTGTGCTGACCTGCACAGTATGTGCCATGTTTGTGTTCTTGTCTGAGGAGGATTCCAACCACACCTGCAACAAGTATAACCTCATTGCATTGGTGGAGAAAAAAATGGAAGGTCTGGAGAGATAACTGGCCACACTGAGACTCACCAAGGAATATGAGGAGTTTCTGGACAAGGCAGAAAGATGTCTACAGATTGAACAAAAGAAGGAAGAGACCACTACTACAATCAATCAATCAGGACACAGAGGAGGAGGGCTGGAAGCATGTGACTCAGAAGACCAAGAGAACCAAGAAATAGTTTCTGTTGCTGGAGCTGAGCAATCAATTTCAGGTCTTCCTCCTGGAGGGCGACTCACAAACTTCTGAAGAATGGTTTTTGAAGCCCAGGCTCCTCAGATATGAGGAATCCAACAGCCATCCCAAAGAGGAAAAGGAGTGTGGTGGTCATGGGTGACTCTCTGCTGACAGGAACAGAGTCAGCAATCTGCAGATCAGACATGGTATCAAGGGAAGTGTGTTGTCTTCCAGAAGCAAAGATCCAGGGTGTGATGGAGAGGCTGACCCAACTAATCAAACCTACTATTTCTATTGGTTGCAATTGTTTGTAAACAGCCCAAGAACAACAAGCACTATTGGTAGAATCACAGATCTGGGAA
This sequence comes from Charina bottae, assembly GCA_023362775.1. Lineage (NCBI taxonomy): Eukaryota > Metazoa > Chordata > Lepidosauria > Squamata > Charinaidae > Charina > Charina bottae. The sequence continues at coordinate 240,492 of JALMGJ010000020.1, forward strand.
GAGCCAGGATGAACATGTTAAAAGCATTATAGCCACTGGCTTTCATCTGACAATTATAAAGATGCTTGAAGTGCCATTTCCTCTACTTCTGAGAAGCAGGAAAAGCTAGTTGCTCATATTTTTCAAGGGGCTTATAGCCAGGGGTCAGAAAAACAAAAGGGATTTTGGGCAGAGTTTATGCACAAAATCTGGGATGGCTACCCCATCTTTTTGTATTAGCTGAGAACAAAGCCCAGCATCATCTTAAATTCTGGAGTGGGACCACAGCAGTCAGACCACTTGTGGAACCCTGCATAGGAAACACCTCCTCAGAGGGCTTTTCAGATAACAGGAACAGGAGTAGCCCCACCGCCAGGATGTTTCTTTTCATTTCTTCCCTAAAACATTTTGTTTCTAATGGTGGCCTGAAACATTTTAATGCAAATTAGGCCAATTAGGGCTGGTTTTCAGAAAAACATACTGTATCTTGCAGCTTCCACCGTGTAACTTACCCCAACCAGTCTACTAAATGATCTAGTAAAACAATGTTCTAACTCAATTCTTAGGGATCAATTCTTACCATAACTTGGATGATCTTATCCATGGTCTCAGTATCCTCATCAACAGTGCCTTTCTTTAGGATGGCATAGTTGTTCCGGAAGAGCTCATGTGGAAGGCTGGCAATTTCCTGGAGACCTTGCTCATAGATTTTTGCGCTGGGAGCCACCGCAAAGAGCTTGATCCCTGCCTCTCGTGCTCGGTCAGCTTGCTGCTTCATCCCTCCACAGGGATGCCCTGTCACGTGGCCATCCGTGATCACAATGGCGTAATTCATCCCTGGGGAACTGAGCGGCATCTGAGCCGTCATGTTGGAGAGGGCACAGTCTGTGAAGGTGCCCCTACCAATGTAACGGATTTTTTCCAACCGCTCATTGAATGTCGCCTTTTCGTGGGTCAAAGGGCTAAAGATAATCACTATATCTGAAAAGTGAAGTCCACCAATTTGCCAATCTATGGATATTTGTTTCTGGTAGACCTCATTGGCCAGCTTATTGACGAACTGAGCAACAAACTTCTTGCTGTGGTTCACTAAACTCTCAATAGGCTCAGTCTGAAGGGCAATGCTCTCAGATGTGTCAATGACAAAGTACACTGTGATTGGACAGTCAGTTTTATCTGTATAAAGAGAAAGGGAGAAAGAATGTGGTCAGGAGACTAGACACACTCCCATCTAGAGGCTTGCCAGGTGTTCCTGGGGTACTGAGACCCTTGGGTTTGGGGTTGTTTTCACCCCCATGGTACAGTCGCTGAGTGAAGGACCAGCTCCTGAACTGACTCTCACAGCTTCATGAAGACATGGGGTCTCTCCCTCCCTTTTCCCCAAGCCACATTCCCCAAGCAGAGATGATCGTTCTGACCTCCATTACAGGGTTAGCATCAACACGTGACATACAGAATATCTTATTTATTTCCACTTGGAACACGTATCCCTTAAACCAATGAGGCTAGTCTGGATTTACAGAAAGCTGGTACCATAAATGGGAGCTTTGGTCAATACAATTTCTCAGTCTAAGTAATCACATGAACAGACCTCAGGAATTAACCCATCAGAAACAGAGTCTCCCTTAAGCAAATATTTATTTATTTATTAAGCCAATGACATTCCTAAATGGGCTACTGGCGTTTCTCTTTTGCACCCTAGTACATCTCCCATATCCCTTCCCATGCCAAGTTCCTAGATGTGGTATCCCTCTTCCTAACAGCAGGGATCCACAGGTATCTGAAGCATCAATATGACACATGTGCAGTGACATCATGACGCAAATCCCGCCCTTGCATTGTTGCATCCAACATGTGATGCAAGTAGGAAAGTCAAGTGTTTCATCATGGCTTCATCACTCCCCCAACCCCATGGATACCCATGCAGCGACATTTAGAGCAAAAGGCAGACTGTGTTGCTTTCACTAACAACTCCTTGCTTCATCCTTGGAGGACAAGTTTCAGATATGATTAGAGTCCGAGCTATAAAGATATTGACTCCATAGTGCTAATCATCATCTTTACACTCCTTGAGAGGAAACAACTACATAAAGTACCTTGCATTCACAGATGTACATAGAAGTGGTTACCCTCACGTACCTGCCTGCCCATATTAACCGCAGTGTATTGCCTACTTGTCAAGATCTTGTTGCCAAAATGGCTTTCATGAATTTGTAAAAGTAAGAAATGAACACTCTCTGCATTTATCACATGTTTCCTCCTGAATTATGGAATTCAGTGCAGCATGCTTAATGTTTCAAGGTGGCTCTCGCTGGACACAAGGCCATTTTCCGGGCCACTGCCCAAGTCTCTCTGGGCCATTCCTGAGGCACTCCATCTACGCAAGCGCCCCCTTTCCAATAGCAGCCACCCAATTCTTTCTTCCCCCCTTTATCGGTTCTGCCAGTAGTAACAGGAATCCAAAGATGTGTTGACCCTCAGCTTGGAAAGTCTGTTTAGGAAATCCCCGTACCTTATCCCTCCCTGACTTTTTATAAACCCACCAAACCAATTGCTGCCAATCCATTCACTAAATGGTCTTCAGTTCTAGTCCTGTGAGGGAGGGAGGAAGAAAGAAAGAAATACTGCTAGTTTTTTCAGGATATTTTTATAAATCTTTTCCCCCAAATTCAGAAACAACTCTCTGTGTAGGGAAATTATCCAATGACTTGATAATTTTGGTTGTCCATTTCTGCATTTTTCTCACTTTTTAAAGATGAGTCAGATAATACAAATGTATGAGATCCAGATAAATGAAGCAAGTGTGTGTGTGTGTCCATTTCACTGGGGTTGTGTGGCTGCTGCAGGTGATAGCCACTTGATCCTACGAAAAATGCAGGTGCTTTAAGGAGTCAGAGATACATGAGTGCACCTGTACGACAGGGAACACCTTTCTGCCTTCAAATCCAAAGCATTGCAGAACCCCAGATATTCAAATATATGGTTTTGGACATGGATTGTCATCATACAGCACATCAGTAATCTTCACTGTAAGATTTTTAATTATTTCTTCTATTAAACTATTACAGCTTTACGTATTTTCAGAAGGCATGACAGAAAGAAAAAGTATAAAGAAAGAACTGAAGTAAATAGAGAAACTATGTTTTTTACCTGCACAGGAAGTTCCTTCATCGTTTTGAGCATGGAGGGGGGCCACGGCGGCGCAGAGCAGAACAGCTAAAAAGGCTTGTGAGAACATCGCAACAATTCTGCCGTATGCTTCACGTCCTGCTAGGATAGAGCCAGCAAAAGAGTTGGAACGTTTTGAGTTGACTAAGGCATCGGAGCATCGGATGGCGGGAAGATGCCCTATGCAGAGTGAGGGTTTTAGTCCACCTAGTCCAGCAGGGTTTATATGAACTGGCAGCAAAGGCTACCCAGTTTCAGGCAGGAGATTTTCCAGCACTCCCTGGAGATGTCAGGGATTGAAATAAGGAGCTTTTGCATGGAAAGTAGGTCCTGTTTCCGAGCCACCACTTTTACAAGGCATGCATATTGTAAATAGCAGCAAGCATTTCTTTCCAGCATGATCTTTGGAATGATACGGAGGATGTTGTTACTTTTTAACAATAAAAAGGGTGTGGTATTTTAAATATCCCACCATAGAGATTTGTCTCCTTCCCCCATTCTTGATTGAGCTTGTTCCACAAACTTACCAGACTTTTCTAGGGAAAGGGAATTAAATTGGAAAGAACAAGGCAAGTGAATGAATATGGAAGAAGAAGAAGGAGATATCTCATTATTAATCTGGAATCCAAACCAAGGTGGTTATTTCATCAGTCTTGGGAATACCCTGAATTTTTAGTGGAACTTAGTTTGTAAAAATCCAGTATGAATGTGGCCTGGTGGAACGACTTGTTCTTTCTTTCTTTCTTTCTTTCTTTCTTTCTTTCTTTCTTTCTTTCTTTCTTTCTTTCTTTCTTTCTTTCTTTCTCATTCATTCATTCATTCATTCATTCATTCATTCATTCATTCATTCAACAGACGTATAGAGCCACCCATCAGCCAAGGAATTCTGGGTGGCAAACAGAAATAAAAACATTCACCAAACTATACAAATCCATTAAAAAGAAAGTGGGCCAAGGTCCTAAAAATCCCATTATCACCACATAATATTAGTTTATAATATTAATAATAATAATAATATTAATAAAACCATATCCATACCAGAGCTCCATCAACATCCTGGCCCCAGTGCCTAGGGGAAGAGCCAGGCCTTCACAACCTTCTGGAAGGCCAACAGGATCGGGGCTGTCCATATCTTACTTTATCCTGAGTTAAACTAAGCAGACTTCTAGTCCTTAAGCAGAGCTATCATATCTGGGCTTGCAAAGTCCAGTGGAACACTAGATAGCAACAGAAAGATATAGAAAACGGTAACTCTTTGCTGCCATCTACTGGTGACCTGGACTTTTAGAGCTCTGATGAGGTTGCCCTACAAGAAGATACAGTATTAACCTGGTCAGATTGCAAAATAATGTATTGTATATTATGTATAAATAGCCATGAACCAATATAGCATTAACTCTAGACTTTGGTGAATTCTTTGTATGCATCCTGTCTAGCACCTTCCTTGCCCATCTGTGAAAGTTCTAAGAAAGCAGAATTAGGCAGATGTTTCTAGCATGAGGAACACATGGCGTGAGGAACACAATGAGGGGACAAACGCTTCTCCAAAGAGAGCAGGCTTGCAGCCTGGATCCTCTTTCACTGAGTTTGTAGTGGCTTTGCTTGGAACTGGTCACTCATACCTTTACCATCTCTCGGATTACTGTAATTTGTTTACATGGGACTGCCCTTGGGGACCCTTTGAAAACTTCAGTGGTCCAAAAGGCAGCTGCCAACAGGCCCACTCGTCAGTCTTGGCAGAGTCACGTTATACCAGTGCTGAAGGACTTTCACTGGTGACCAGTGCCTTTCCACCTGTAATTCACTACCTTTAGGTCCTGTATGGCTTGGAGCCTGGGTATCTAATGGACCACATGTCCCAGATAGATTCTGCCTGCCCAATCTGGACAGCGAGGGTCCCCATCTACTGAGAGATGTAGCAGGAGGGAATCCAACGGTGGGCTTCTCTGTGGGGCTCCCCTTCTACGGTACAGACGGCCTCGCGAGGTGAGGGCAGTTTCCCAGAAGCTAGCCTTTACTGACTGGTGTCATCAGCACTGATATTGGTTAATGTTTTACAGTAAAATTTGCATTTAATGCCACTCACTTTGTACTTATTGTTTTATTTTATGCTACTATCTTTAAGTAATGTAGAGTCTACTAAGCATTCAGGCAGGGATAAATCTCACCAGTAAAATAAGTAAATAATACAAAATATACTTGGCCTGAGACACTGGGATGCATACACAAAATGGCAGAATTCATGTGATGACATCACTGTGCACAAGTCATCATTTTGGTGTCACTGTGGTTTGTTACAGATGCCAGGGAACATAGTATAATTATTGTAGAGTAGTGTTACCTCCCTCAATAGCAGTTGGACTGAAGGGAAGCTCTCTATGATACAGTAGTATCAATCAAAACCTTTATTGGCATTAAAAGTACAAAATACAAAAAACATGACATGTCATGAGAGTAGCCAGAGAAAAAGCCATACTCATTGGGAGATCTGTTTACATTTTCTTTTAAGTACTTCATCTAAGAATTTAGCTACTATTCTGGTGGTTTCAAATACAACATTACTCAGTAGATATTGGCAAGATGATACAGTATTTACAGCATTTAACGGATATTTACCCTGAAAAGGTTTTAAAAGTAATTCATACCGAAGGAACTCGCTTCTCGGCCTTTTGGCTAAGATCAAGTGATACAGTAGTAGTAGACAATTGGGCAAAGTATCCAAATGCCCATATTAAGTGGCTGCTTTTGTACCTTTTCTGGGTGATCTAACAGCAGAAGTTCAAGGACCTGCATCTGTGGGACTCTCTAAATCTACTACAGTATTTTTCATCCCAGCTGTAATGTTTTCAGTATACAAACAATCCTGCTCTCATTTTGCCTCCAGAAATGGCAGGTTAAGTGAGAGAGTCTGGCCTGATTCATGGATATTGTAATTTACTCAGCAGCATTGTTTCTGGGAGCGTACCATCTCAGAATGCAATGCTTATTTTCATGATTATTAAATAAAGTCCCCACAGAAAGCAACGTTCTTTATATGTCAATGGAAGGCGTGGCCTTTGTTTGGAAGAGCCTTCAGTCACGCAAGCAATTGCCCTGCACACACGGAAGCACCATCAGGGATTCCCCCACCTCCCCTGTGGCCCCATCAGGAGTCAGCCCCATGGCTTGCCACAGACCATCAATGAACTCTAGAGGTGAGCAGAACAAACACCAGACCACCGCCCAGACCACGTCCTCTTCAAGTCAACTTGCTCCCAAGGTGGTTCTAAAACTGGAGAGAACACCCATGGTAGAGATGGAGTCGCAGATTTTCCAGGAGGCCTAAAAGGGCAGCTTTAAGCAACGTCTTCCTGATTTCATCAGATTTTAGGAGCTTCACAGTTTTTTTGGCTTCCACACAGTCTGTTAGGTTTAATAAAAAAATAACTTAAAAATCTGTATCTGGATTTTAAAAAGTACTGGGTGTTGCTGATGTATTCTACTTAAGAAAAAATAATGTGGTCATTAATGAGCATTTACCAGTTAGACAGCTGTGATTTGGCTTATATATACACACAGTATAAATGCATTCTTCTGCAGATACGAGAAAAGGCAAGGGACAAAAACTGAAGCCATTTTCAAAAAGGAATGAATACTGAGCTGTGGCTTCTCCCCATAACTTGAGTCTCATAAACCCCAGAATTGAGGAATATAAGCTGTTGGTGAAAATAACAATGTTGTCCCTACAAATCTGATTTGATCTGCAGCCATTCCACTGAACTCCCAGTTCTTACGTTTAAAGTGCTTAAGTGTAAGATTAAACAAATCAGGCATTTTCAGGCCTGCATATCCAGGAATTCCAGTTCCAGTTTGGATCTCTAAATCGCATTGTGCCCTTACTTGGAAAACAGATTGCATAGGACAGTTATAACGCTCTGGGTTAAGTTGCCCCTTTATGTTTAATAGTGAGGCCAACAAGATTTCAGAAAAATGTGGATCTGAAAACAATCGCTCCCACATATGCTACAGTAGACTGCATTTCTCGACAGAGCAAAAAAACACAGTAATTATAAAATAACAATTTGTAATAGGTGCCTAGAGTGGAGATCTTCTTCTTAAGTTTTCACACCAATAGCTGGCCTTGATTTTTTTTTTCTTAACAAAAGGAGACATTGAGTGGTTTCTCTAACATTGACCATGATGACTGCTTTGCTTGCACTTTCTCCCTGTATTTCATGTTGCTTTCTTGAAGAATATGACATTCAGCCTTCACTAAAAACCTGGATATAACTTTCCTTAGGGCTTCCAGATCCCTCAGCTGGGTGGCCTTGTGCAGAAGAAGAGCACGTTCTGTTGCAGGTCTAGACGTTTGGTGGATCCAAGACATTGATCAGATCAAAGAGTCCTTTCCAAGGGACCACACGAGGCTGGGCCTCTCCCTGCATTACAGCAGCTTGTGGTGGTATCTTTGTGGAAGAAGCTGTTTTTGGACAGTAACGTGTCCTCAGCTAAGAGCTGAAGAGAGATGCCTTGAGGAGGAGGAACTGCTCAGAATGTGCAGAATATACTGCACTGAGGAAGTTCTGCTTCACATGCATGTCCTTCCACCAAGCAGAACAGTGCGCTGACTTCTGTAAGGTTAGAGACCAATGTGTGCAATAATCTCAAGCAGCAAAAAGCAAGAACCAAGCATGTGATTTGTACAGGAGATGCTACTACTTTTGTGTCAGATGGTACAATACAGGAGGACAAACTGTGTTGATGAGTAAATTACTGTTGTATTAAGTTCTACACACGCACACACACACACACACACACACACACACACACACAGAGAGAGAGAGAAATTCCAATCTGTTAGTCAAAGTCACTAGTGAGTACAACTCAGAAATCCAGAATTAAGACAGCAATTTAAAATAGCTGGTGAATTTTGCACTATCCTTTGTGACACAGTGAAAGCAATACATCTAGAATGGCAGTATTAAAGGGGAGAAAACTAGCCAGCTTTTAAAAGCTAAAACCATTGCAGCTTCTAACTGTATTCCTAGATTATTATAAAATGAAAAGCCCTCACTAATAGGAGTACAGCTGATGGGCCAGTAATATTGTTCTGCAGTTTCTTAAGTAGAGTTAAACTAGAGGGATGTTTTTAAAAATCTCAATAAGAATGTACTGAGAATAATCCAGTGATCATTTGTGCTGATATCATCCCACAAACAATACATGTTGCAATTAATTGCCCCCCCCCCCATGTTACCATCCCCAACTTTGGCATCTAAAGAAAGAGTTCAGCTTTGCTCTTAAGTTGTTTTCCTGCAGGCATAAGAAGAACTTCTGCTAAGAAAAAGGCTTTGCGAAAGGAAAAAGGGGTGGACAGGAGGTTTAGCTTTGCCTCCCCGAAACCGAACATCCAAGCAAAAGCGCAGCAAAACTTCACATCTGTTTGTGCTGGAACGTAGTTTGCTTACCTTTGTCTGTGATAAACAACAGCGACGAAGTGTTTCTAAACATGCCTATCCTCTGACAATTCTTAAAATAAAATCACAAAAAGGGCAAAAAGGAACACGAAGTTGTAGTCAGCTTACCTGCAAAACACCGAGATCGTCAATACTCTTTTAGAGGGAAAGGGGTAAAATGAAGACGGCGCTTGTTATCCTTTGGTTTCACGAGGGGGTCTGCATCTTCGGGGAGAAGGGGTCACTTTCCGTTTCTCAGTTTTTGAGTGAAGGGAAGGAACCAATCGGGCGTGGCGGCGCTTTCTGTAGCTCCAGACTGTAACTTCTCTGACGGAAAGTAACTGCCTCCTTCGTAATTCTCCTCCTTCGAGTCTTTCCGTGAAAGAAAGCTCCGAGCAGCGCAGTCACTTCCACCGTTACCCACCAGGTGGAGCTGTGGATCTACCGATCCCAGCTCGGGAAAGGGTGGGGTGCGCAGTTCCTCGGATCTGCTCCCTCCAGACCAGGAGTTGGTGGGCCACGAATGAAGGCGGGCGAGGGTGGAGGAAGGCTGAATTTTTGGATTGGTTGCAAAGCCACGACAGGAGGAGTGAACTCTTTTGGATGACAGAAGCTTGTGAAAGAGTGAGTTGTGCTTTATGTCTATGAAGGTTCTCAGTCATCCAGGTGGAATTGTCTGTAGCTTGAATCTTGTCAACTGGATTTCTATTTTCTTAGTGGAAACGTAGAAGAAGCTCCTTGGATAAGGAGCGAAACGTTTCCACTAAGAAAATAGAAATCCAGTTGACATGATTCAAGCTACAGACAGTGAGTTGTGCTGTTCTCGTTAACCTGCTTGCTTCCTGCTAAGTGTGTACAGTATTCCGATTTCCCCCCCCCCTTGAACTCCCTGGGGAAAGGAGAGATTTTGTAAAGCTGCTCAAAAAGGAAGCCTCAGACTTCAAGGGCAGCCCAGCTTGACCATTTCCAGGTCACTTCTTCTTCTTCTGGTTCCAGAGTCTAACTCAGTGTTTCTCAACCTGGGCAACTTAAACGATGTGCGGACTTCAACTCCCAGAATTCCCCAGCCAGCCATGAAACACTCGTTTAACTGGTGTGAACGGGGGCATGAGACAAGCAAAATGAAAACGGCATCCTCAAGAACAACAAAGAAGGATGCAGGAAAAGATGAACGTTTCTTTACATGCACAACCTTAGGCCATGAGCTCAATCCGGATAACACTGAAACCAGGCCTCTGTGTTTAACTAGTGAAAAAATTGGCTGATGGTCTTTCTTTAGACCGCCTGCCTACCTCTGGCCTCTCCATTTCCAGATGATACCCCCCCCCCGTAAATTCTGTGGCGCAATTGTTTCCCACATGGACCTTCACACCCTTTGATATGATATCCCTAAAATACACCTTCCAGCCTCTCCTCACTTCACTTTCAATGGAAATAATTCCATCTGTTTTATTTTTATTTCCATTCATTTTGCTGGAGCCTCTTTAGTTCTTTTCAACCACTTCCAAAACAATTCTATGGTTTTATCGAAAGCACTCTCCATTTTGGCTGTTGTGGGTCTTCCGGGCTGTGTGGCCGTGTTCTGGAAGTTGTGGTTCCTAACGTTTCGCCAGCATCTGTGGCCAGCATCTTCAGAGGGCAGGAGCACAGATAGAAGCAAAATCTCTGTCTAACAGCCATTGAACTCCGGCCGTGAAAGCCTTCGACAATACTCTCCATTTTCTCTGCCTTTTAAAACTTTAACCATTCCTTCGCTGTCTGACCACATTCTTTGCCACTATCTTTTTCTCACTGAGTATGTTATACAGTGTCTTTGTTTCAGACTCATTTTTTGCAGCAGTCATTCTCTCCTATCCATTTTTTCCTCATCCACAGCCTTTTTCACTTCACCATTCCCCGATCAGCCTGATTCCACGCACGCCTGAGTCCCTCCGTAACCTAATTCTTTTCATACACTATTCCTCACTTCCAGGGCTGCAACTAAGGGGTGGGGGGCAAGCGGGGCATGTGCCCAGGGCGCCACGCTGGGGGGTGCGCCAAAATGACGCCTGGGGGGGCAAAATGACAAAATAACCCATGGGGGGGGGGGCGGAATCCATGTTTGCCGCGGGTGACACAGACCCTAGTTCCATCCCTGCCAGCAGCTTCCACATCCTCTTTCCTTAAGCTCATTTCCCATTCTTTCAGTGGGGAGATTTATCTTCCCATACTTTTCCATACAGGATTGGGCACTTTCTCTTCAGTTGTTCTACTTTCACTCTCATTTCTTTCAGTTCTTTCCTCATTTGGTCCTTCGACACCCCCCCTTCCCCCATGCCTCTGTGTTCACGGGGATGAGGCCAAAAAGCCAAGATGATGGGGGCAACTGCATGATAGAAGCTCTGCCACTTTGTATGTCTGTCAAATCACAACAGTCATACCTTCTATCTTGGATTTTTGCCCGCTGCCTGTGGACGCCCTTGGAACACAGGTACAATGGTGACATTAAGTAACACCAAGCTATTGAACCTAGTAGCAATAAAACTGGGTGTCGTGAGAAGTTTGCTCAGAGACAGTGGTCCCTCTCTTCCAAACAGCTGCAAAAGGGTCCTTCAGGGGACAGCACATGTCAAAAGCACTGTACATTTTTACCCCAACCAACTCTCTTCTGTCCCTTAGTAAAATTGCTCACAACCACTGCATCTAAGAACTTCAATTTTCTTTTATAAAAGCCACAAAAAAAATCCTTAGGAAAACAATATAACTCTCCCAAATAACATCATTATTAATATGGACTGTTTTGAGTGCTTTTTTAGATTAATTCGACTTTCAATAAATAGACAGTAAAGCTAAGAAATTTCTCCAAGTAACAATTAAGGAGATAATGGGGATGTCAAGTAGAAGTGATTTACCAAGGTTTTACTCCAGAGCAAAAGAACAAACGAGGGGTAGCTTGGGATGGAGCTACCCTAACTGTGAATTAAGTCAGAGGCAGCTTGTCTGCGTTTTGGCACCTTACCCCATTTTAGCACACGTCTAACAACGCTGGCTCTTCGGCTAACAAACGGAGATGAGCACCGGCCCCTAGAGTCGGACACGACTGCACAACTGTGCGGGGGGAACCTTTACCTTTACTAAGAAACGGAATCTTTCTAAATATTATTGAGGGACTAAATTGCATAAAGATAAATTATCGTCTTCAGTTGACAGACGAGGGATTAAGAAGTTGATTATGTTTCCCTGCAAAGTATATATTAAAAATCGTCTTTATCCTAAGATGATTCCATTGAGATGCAAAAGCAACTGAATCCTTTGGGGTGATCTACCAAATGGACTATTGGAAAACCAAACAATATAAAAGTCATTGGGATTTTTTTGAGTGGGGAAGTTTTGAAGTACCTTCCTTGCAAATTTATATTTTTAAATATGAAATCTGAAAGCCTTGAATGGACTTTAGTTTAACAACTAAAATAAGCAGACAGGTCCTACACAGATGATACTAGATACATTTGGATATTTGCAATATTTATATGAATATAAGATACTTTGCCAGAGCCAGTTTGGTCTAATGGTTAAGGCATCAGGCTAGAAACCAGGAGACTATGAGTTCTAGTCCCACCTTGGGCATGAAGCCAGCTGGGTGACCTTGGGCCAGTCACTCTCTCTCTCAGCCCTAGGAAGGAGCCAATGGGAAACCACTTCTGGAAAAGCCTTGCCAAAAAACTGCAGGGGCTTGTCCAGGCAGTTGCCGGGGACTGGACACGATTGAACGGCAAAGAAAAAAAGATACTTTACATCTATATATACTTTTCACTCAGACATCTCTCATTTTGTAGAATTATTTATTGCCTGGAACCCCATTTAAGATTCAGTTCTTTAATTCTTCAGGGCTAGGGTAAAAATCTGACTTTCTCTCCAGGTTTATTTAAGCAGTTAGGTCATTGGTTCTTCCTCTACTTATTGATCTATCTATCTATCTATCTATCTATCTATCTATCTATCTATCTATCTATCATCTATCTTATCTTTTAAGCCTAAGACTATTTATGTATGTACATGGCAGAGGGCTTAATATAAAACCATCTTTGATTTGATTATTTATGATGAAAGATTGAGAGAATAGTCAAGATCACAAGGGTGATGAGAGGTTCTGAATGTGGGACAAGCCATTGTTTAGTCATCTGAAAAGTGGATCTTGGGTGAAAATGGACCTGGAAGAAAAGGAATGGAAAGTGGATATAATGAAAGATGATGAGGAAACTGCCTGAGCAGAATGAAAAGAACTATGTTACAGAGTGCCACAGAAATGTGTGGAGTTACACTGATAGGATGTATGAAAAAGGAGTAGAATGATGAAGTGAAAAGGGCTGTGGATGAGAAATAATTATGGCAAAAAATGAGAAAAGCAGGGTATCATATAATGTGTCTATTATAGTTGCAAGGAATACAGTCCAAGATAGGAAGAAAGCAGTAAAGATTAAAAGAGGTAGAGAAAATGTAACACTATTTTGATAGATTTTTTTAATGGAATCATGATACCTGCAACTCTGCCAATGGATGACCTCACCCAGTAGCTTCATGTAGATGTTAATCAGGAGGGGTGAGAGTGTCAAGCCTTGTGGCATCCTGCAGGTCAATGACTTTGTATTTGATTTCTCCTCTTCCATCAACACCAACTGGAACTGGCCAGGGAGAATGGAGGAGAACCACCACAGTGCTGGGCACCCACTTCCACTCCCCTTAGTCAGACCATGATGTTGGTATTGAAGGCCACTAAGAGTTCAGGGAGAGCCAAGACAGTTGCAACACCCCCATCCTTGTCAACAAATGAGATCCATGCTTTCTCAGGGCTATATCCTAGCCTGAAACCCAACTGAAAAGGGGGTTTTCAGATAATTAATTTCCTCCATGGCCCTCTGAAGCTGAAGCCCAACCACTTTCTCAATAACTTTTCCTAGAAAGAGGAGGTTGGAAACTGGATGAAAGTTGTCCAGGACTCATGGGAGGAGTGATGTTCTCTTGAAGAGAAGATACACCACTGCCTCCTTCAAGGAGGTAGAACCATCACTCCCTCAGGTGAAGTCATTACATAAACCCCACTACATGTCAACACTTGGGAGGCCTTCACTAACCAGGAGAGACATGAATATAACAAACACATGACCTGGTTAACAATCCCAAGGGACAAAACTGTGCCTCAGTTACCTCAATTAGACCAGCCCAGTCAGAGTCTGACTGAGCAGATCTGAGTGGTTTCATCTGTCAAATGCCTAGAATATTCTTCACTATGGCTCTGTAGATATTCTTGTAGCTATTCCTCCCAGCAAGGAATGGGTCATCTTAAAAAGGACAGCTTGTCATATATCTGTGGACACGATAAGAACAGCAAAATAGACAACATTTAGCCACCCTTATCACAATGGTGATATTCTTACTGTAGACTCTTACTCATGTTTGGTCAGATTTACTCCAATGGTACTCTAGATATCTCTTCTATGATTTCATCTCCTGGTAAAGGTAAAGGTTCCCCCCGTACATTTGTGCAGTTGTGTCCGACTCCAGGGTCCGGTGCTCATCTCCGTTTGTTAGCCGAAGAGCCAGCGTTGTTCGAAGACGCTTCCACGGTCATGTGGCGGGCATGACACACGTGGAACACTGTTACCATCCCACCGAATCTACTTGCATTTGCATGCTTTCGAATTGCTAGGTTGGCAAGAGCTGGGGCGAGTGCGGGAGCTCACTCCGTCACGCGGGGCTAGGGATTCGAACCTCCGAACTTGCGACCTTCTGATCAACAAGCCTGGCATCTTACCCGCTGAACTACCACACCCCTTCATCTCCTGGAGCTCCTAGGAAAACCAGGGAACCCCCTGGGAGCTAACCTGCATTAAACCAGCATGCCCAAATTCAGATGTGGTAGACAATATCTTCCAAGACTGAAGTGTTGAAGCAGCTGCTCAAGAGAAATAGAGGACCTTGGGTTAAGGTTCATTTGTTGTTTCTCTGAAGACAGAAAGGACCTCTTGAACAGTACATACACAGGGGTGTTATCTAGTTGTTCTGTTCCAGCTTGTGAGAGCTGGTGTTGCTTTTTTTCTAGGACAGGGTGCTGGCTGCTCAGACTTTACTAGGAAGTAATGGGTAGTGCATTTAGCAGGGCAAAGGGGCAGCAACATCTGAAGGGATCTGACAACCTAGAAGTACCAGGGATTAAACATGAAGTGGGACGCCCCACAATCAGTTGCTGCTTAATTTAAATTATTTTCCCGGCCTTAGAACTGAGGTTTGGTTGAGAGAAAGCCTTAGGAAACTTTCCTTCTTTTATCTTGAGAGGATCAGTTTGAATTATCATGCAGAATTGATTATTGGTCCGGCCCTCAGAATGAGATAAGAAGGCTGATTATCCTTCAAGAATGGACAACCCTTTTTTACTCTTGTTTTTAAAACTTTCAATAAAATTATATTAAAAAAGAAGAAGAATGAACAACCCTGATGCCCTTTTTGTCTTTTCCATTGCCGTGCAGTAGAAAAGGAGTAGAGACAATTAACACTAGCCATACGTTTAATATATTCTTGTGCTTTTCCACATGATGTTAGTGTGGCTTGTGGGATGTGGTCAGGAGTCAGGACTGGAAAATCCAGCTGTATTTGCTTATTGTTTTCTAGTCACCAGAGTAACCAGAAGAAGAAATCTTGAAATTAGTCTCCCAAGCAATCCAGCTGGATGTAAATGGCAAACATGGATTTCTCCTTGTGCCTTTTTCAAAGATGCCTTGTCACAGGAACATTTCCCTTAATAGCCTCTTACTTTAGGCAACTCTGACATGGTGCATCGCCCTCTCAAAATAAACTTTTGTACATTTTGCATATTTTTCCCTTTATGCTAACCATCTTACTTTGTTCTGCATGACTCAATTGCTATCCCCTGGAGAAAACTTGGCAATGGCTTCAGAGAAAAGACAGTTATTTCTTCTGTTAAACTTTATTGGTTGAATGAGTAATGTTACTTCAGTACACAGTAGCCTTTGGCACGTATATACACACACACACACACACACACATATATATACTGTACATACAGGTAGTCCTCGACCTAGGACCATTCATTCAGTGACCGTTCAAAGTTACGACGGTGCTGAACAAATGGTGGTTACGACCAGTCCTCAGAGTTCTGGCTATCCCAGCACCCTCACAGTCCCGTGATTGCGATCTGGGCACTTGGCAGCTGGCTTGCACTTACTACTGGTTCAACGCCCCATGATCATGTGATTCCTGTTTGTGACCTTCCCTGCCGGCTTCTCCAGAAAGTTAGTGGGGAAGCCAGCAGGGAAGGTTGCAAGTTGCTGTGGTAAGTCTCCCCCGCCCCCGCCCCCAGCCCCTCTGCACTCGCACCACGCCTGCCACTCACCCTTGGTCACCCCCTCTTATGCATTGCTCTTCCTTGAGGCAGGGGAGGAGGGGAGGCAACATTCAAGGCATTTCCCTTGCAGTGCTCCCCTTCTTGAGAATCCCTCCCACCTTCTAGAGCAGATTTTCTTCAGCATCAGAGGGTGTGGGGCAAAAGGGGGAAGGAGGGAAAGTTACACCCACAGCCCCATCCTTCCAAGGACAACTGTAATTGTGTTTGTATCCTGCTGAGGAGAAGTTGTCACAAGTAGGAGCCAACTCTGTAGGAAGGATGTTGCATGGCAAACATGCCTATTTTTTCATGAAGCATTAAGGGCAAAGTTGTACCTGTTCATGACAGCCTGACTGGACCAAAGAAATGTACTCTCCAAGAAGGAAAGGGAGTTTCAGCCTGCGTTCTGATGACTAAGTCTGTAGCTTGAATCATGTCAACTGGATTTCTATTTTCTCAGTGGAAACATTTCGCTCCTTATCCAAGAAGCTTCTTCAGTCTGAGCAAAGTTAGTAAGGGAATCCTTAAATATGTTTCTAGGATGGCTGTGTGACCTTACACCTGGGGCTAGGTCATGGTTATTTGAGATTTTTATTTCTAAGACCCTTTATCATCCAAAGGAGGATCGTTAAGATTACCATGCTGCTGTTGAGCTTGTGAAATGGTCTTAATCTTCCTAGGCACAGAAGACAAAGCAGGAAGGAAAATGAGGACATTAATGTTCACATTTTAGACAGAGAAGATAGGTGGTTTGAGAGAGGGGTCAAGGAATCCATTTATGCCAACTTGGAAAATCCTTCCTTGAATAGAGGTGGGGGCCTCAGGCACAATCTTTCCCCTATTTTCCTTCCTGCTTTGTCTTCTGTGCCTAGGAAGATTAAGACCATTTCGCAAGCTCAACAGCAGCATGGTAATCTTAACGATCCTCCTTTAGATGATAAAGGGACTTAGAAATAAACATCTCAAAATAACCATGACCTAGCCCCAGGTGCAAGGTCACACAGCCACCCTAGAAACATATTTAAGGATTCCCTTACTAACTTTGCTCAGACTGAAGAAGCTCCTTGGATAAGGAGCAAAACGTTTCCACTGAGAAAATAGAAATCCAGTTGACATGATTCAAGCTACAGACTGTTCCACCTGGATGACTGAGAACCTTCATCGACATATTCTGATGACTAAGCCACTGTGTGACTTTTCCACACCTTTGGCAGAAACTTTCCATCATCCCACATGGAAAAAAAACCTGCCTCTGAGATCTTGACTCTCATCTTAGCAGGCTGTCTCCCCCCTCTGAATTAAGGTTCTTCTTAGTGAACAAGGTTTGGGAGGTGGCAAAGGAGATCCTACTTGGCAGGCTGTCTCTCTTTCCCCAGAGGCAGGGCCAGTCAACAGCCCAGCAGCGAGTACGCACACCAAAGAAAAAGACTGTGGTGCAAAAATAGAGCCATTAGCCAAGGTCTCCATTACAGGGAATGAAAAGCTTTGTTAGGTCTTAGAACTCTTGTCACACAGCACAGGGAGATAACTCCCCCCCAAATAATTATGTGTGAATGGGGGAGCAGTAAGGAGGGAGGAGAACGTAAACGTGCATGTTCTGGTGGGTTTCTCTGTGTGTAGGCAGTTCGTGTGTGTGAGCAGAAAATAATGGTTCATAAGCGCAGATGGAGATTTGTTTGTCAGTGGGGCACCTTAGTTTACAGGCAATTAATCAGTAGTTATTAATTTAATTATATTTTTGGCCTGGCCCTGGAATGTGAGTTTAGGCACATGTACATATAGCACATGAATATATGTACCAAATATTCCAGTGTGTCACACATACACATTTATAGGCAAAGGAATATCCTACCACTCAACTTTCTCACAGTACACCTGAGCATGCCCTGTGATGGTACTTTGGAAATGGTCTTTAAATTTAATTCATATGGTCAAGAAATTATCTTCTTTGAAAGAATAATATACAGTGCATTCGGAAAGTATTCAGACCCCCTTCACTTTTTTCAATTTTGTTATGTTGCAGCCTGATACTACAATCGTTCAAATTCATGTTTTGTCACATTAATCTACACTCAGTACCCCATAATGACAAAGTGAAAACAGAATTTCAGAAGTGTCTGTAAATTTATCAAAAAGGAGAAACTGAAATACCACATGTACGTAAGTATTCAGACCCTTTACTCAGTACTTCGTTGAAGCACCTTTGGCAGCAATTACAGCCTGGAGTCTTTTTCGGTATGATGCGACAAGCTTTGCACACCTGGATTGGGGGATTTTCTGCCATTCTTTGCAAATCCTCTCAACCTCAATCAGGTTGGATGGGGACCGACGTTGGACAGCCATTTTCAGGTCTCTCCAGAGATGTTCAACAGGGTTCAAGTCAGGGCTCTGGCTGGGCCACTCTAGGACATTCACAGAGTTGTCCCTAAGCCATTCCTGTGTTGTCTTGGCTGTGTGCTTAGGATCGTTGTCATGTTGGAAGGTGAACCTTCGGCCCTGGGCGCTGTGGGACAGGTTTTCATTGAGGATATCTCTGTACTTTGCTCCATTCAGCTTTCCCTCAACCCTGACCAGTCTCCCAGTCCCTGCTGCTGAAAAACACCCCACAGCATGATGCTGCCACCACCATGCTTCACTGTTGGGATGGTATTGGGCAGGTGATGAGCGGTGCCTGGTTTCCTCCGGACATAACGTTTAGAATTGAGGCCAAACAGTTCAATCTTGGTTTCATCAGACCAGAGAATCTTGTTCCTCACCATATGAGAGTCCTTCAGGTGCTTTTTTGCAAACTCCAAGTGGGCTTTCATGTGTTTTGCACTGAGGAGAGGCTTCCGTCTAGCCACTCTGCCATAAAGCCCAGATCGGTGGAGGGTTGCAGTGATGGCTGTCCTTCTGGAACTTTGTCCCATCTCCACACAGGCTCTCTGGAGCTCAGTCAGAGTGACCATCGGGTTCTTGGTCACCTCTCTTACTAAGGCTCTTCTCCCCCGATTTCTCAGTTTGGCCGGGCGACCAGCTCTTGGAAGGGTCCTGGTTGTGCCAAACTCCTTCCATTTGAGAATTATGGAGGCCACTGTGCTCTTGGGAACCTTCAGTGCAGCAGAAATCTTTTTGTAGCCATCCCCAGATCTGTGCCTTGCAATAATCCTGTCTCTGAGCTCTGCAGACAGTTCCTTTGACCTCATGGCTTTTGCTCTGATACAGTATGCATTGTCCGCTGTGAGGCCTTCTATAGAGAGGTGTGTGCCTTTCCAAATCATGTCCAATCAATTTAATTTACCACAGGTGGACTCCAATCAAAGTGTAGGAACAGCTCAACAATGATCAAGAGAAATGGGAGGCGCCTGAGCTAACTTTCAAGTGTTGTTGCAAAGGATCTGAATACTTATGTACATGTGGTATTTCAGTTTCTCCTTTTTGATAAATTTACAGACACTTCTGAAATTCTGTTTTCACTTTGTCATTATGGGGTACTGAGTGTAGATTAATGTGACAAAACATGAATTTGAACTATTGTAGTATCAGGCTGCAACATAACAAAATTGAAAAAAGTGAAGGGGGTCTGAATACTTTCTGAATGCACTGTATAAGCATAGTCCTGCTTTAAGTATATGAAAAATTCTCTTTTTCTTTAAGTAAACCATTTATCCAGCTGAAGACATTATTTATCTTGGGTTTTTTTTTCTGGCAATGAAAATGTAATCTCTCTCTCTGTGGTCGACTGGAATTTAAAAGTAAATAGCCACTTTTGTGGCAGCCTTTCCTCCTATTAAAGATACAACTGTTAGAGCATTATCAAACTTGCTGACAAACTAAGGAGATTCTGGGGTTTCTGATATGCTTTGCACAAATTGGGAACTATATGCATATGTGTGTGTGTGTGTGTATGCTGATTACTGTGATTTTTGATAGAAACACGATGTCACCATCATTCATAGACTGTGAATAGACCAAGTGGTCACTTACCCCTACCCCTCTGCTGTTCTTTTATTTGGCCAAGTATAAAGCAGGAAAAATTAGTAGACTCCCAATGCAGCTAGAGATTCTGTAGTGGTGGTGGTGGGGCAACTTGGAGGCGAACCAGGAAAGACAGCCATAAACTGAGTAGGCTGTGCTGTAATCTCCTGTGTACATATTTAGTTCCTGTAGTTTTCACCAACAGAAATACTACACATGCCTACATATATTTGAATTCTCCACAGTTGTCTTCAGGCTGTGTAGGTCTGAGGACCTACCAAATTTATTCTGCAGTGTCAAAGTGATCTTTCTGCTTAATCCAGAGCTTTCCAAAGTGTGTGTCGCGACACAAAAGTGTGTCGCCTGCGGGGCCCAGATGTGTCGCGTCAAAACCCGGAAGCGCCATCAGTGCTTCTGGGTTTTCCCGCGGCAACACACCAACGGCGGTGCGCAAAAATCGAAAGCGGCAGCAGCGCTTCCGGGTTTTTGCGTGCTGCTCCAACGGCGGCACTTCCGGGTTTTCCCGCGGCGACACACCAACGGTGGTTGGTGTGTCACCGCGGGAAAACTTTGGAAAGCCTTGGCTTAATCACTTCTTTCTATTGGTGTCTTGGCTATGTCTCACAATGGTATTTCAACAAGCCACAAAGCAAAACGTCCTTCAAACTACTTTGCAAGATTCCCCTCTTCTGTCACCTCCAGTCTGCCGAATGGAGTCACCTGTCCTGTGTAGCTTATTGGCTTGCTGTCATCTAATCATAGTAGGTATGCAAGCATTTTGAAAAACAAAGGAAATCCAAACAGCCCCCCACACTAATGGTTGACTGCAAGTGTGGGCTGTACACATTCTGTTGGCTCTGTTAGACAAACCTGTGTTTGTCTGTGGAAGAATTGCCTAGACGTGGAGTTGGATCAACTTACTGAACACCTTCCAGTTGGTCAGGGAGTGCTGGTCTTCCAGGGGACATAGACACAGGGTTTACAGACCCTGGTCTACGTCTTTCTTAAAATATGGTGTCTAATATACTTCAGAGTATTTCAAATGTCGCTTGAGCAGCACACAATAGAGGGGAAAAGTAACTTATTGTGAACTTGACGATATCTGTCTGTTATTGTGGCCTAAAATTGGATTAGGTCCTCTAAACAGAAGCTTGCCAATACCAGTTCAGTGAACTGTAAAGCAACTATGAAGAAAGATTCTTAGGTCAATCTAATTTTGGATGCAGCATTCCTTTTCTGAAATGTTTTTGTTTTAATTCAGAACAATTGTTCTAATAAGCAGTCAGACACCTTTATTCTAATATGCTGTATGTTGAAGACTCTGTAGCCCAGCAGAACGAACTCTGGATAGAGTCTCCTTTGATTGCTAATCCTTCTTGCCATCGTGACTAGTCCCATGCCTATCCTCCCTGCCCAGAAGGAAAGAGCAGATCAGTCTGCAAACAGAAGCAGCTGCTTATTATTGCCCCTTGCACTGGTGGTAATGGTGAGGTGTGGTGAGGGAACTAGCCATGGGAGAAATAGTTTAGAGAGAAACATAGAGCCAGTTTGGTCTAGTGGTTAAGGTGCTGGGCTAGAAACCAGGAGACTGTGAGTTCTAGTCCCGCCTTAGGCATGAAAGCTGGCTGGGTGACCTTAGGCCAGTCTCTCTCTCTCAGCCCAACTCACCTCACAGGGTGGTTGTGGGGAAAATAGGAGGAGGAAGGAGTATTTGGTATGTTCGCCACCTTGAGTTATTTATAAAAATAATAAAGGTGGGATAGAAAATAAATAAATAAATACGTACATACATACGTACATACATACATACATACATACATACATGTCATAACCTCATGTCAAGATTTTCCTCTTGTGTTAGCTCAATGGAGAGCGACTGGAGGGCTTGAGTCGTTTCTCTGTGTAACAGGTGGGATTTACTTCAGAGTTGTGTGACTGCAATTTTGAGTACACCCTGCCAATGACTTTGAGAGATCAGTTGTGGTCTCAGAGACAAAACAATTCAGAAGTGCCTCCCAAAGTTGGCCAACTTAATCTTTGAGAAGACTGAACACAGCTACTTTTATGGAGGCTGGTGTCCTCAAATCACAGCAATTGCAAGGAATAGGTTGACTGAAAATACCTACAACTTATATTAGTCTTCAACCCACAGCTAAAAAACAGCAGCCAAAGAAAACGTCATTATGGCAGGGGAGGAAATGGGTACACGGGCTGCTGGTTCAAATGTATGGATTCCTGGTACTGTGGGCAAAGGGCATACCTACAAGCCGCCTGTAGGTCAGCCATGTGTGCAGTGCCAGAGGTTCCAAGGCTGTATGACCAGGCAGTAGAAACAGAAAATAGAAGACTGCATAGAGGACTGAGCTGCATTGAATATTGCATGTATGAGAGAGTCTTCCAACTGAATAGCATCATTGGTAGAAGTAAAAATGCTGATGATGGAACTAGATACAGTGCATACATCATTGTTAACTCTCATCAAGAACTGTGCAAAAAAAAATCCTCTTAAGGTGTTCTTGAAAAACTGGGCTTCTACTGAAAGGAGAAAAGATTGCTCCACAGGGAGTATGCGTAGTGGGAATTACAGTAAGTAATAATTTAGAGCTTTGTGTGGAACCAACAAGAGGCCAATCATTGTTTGGATAAAGCTGGTTAAAAATATTTGCCTGGATGTGAGATCTCCTAAGTGAGATCTCCTAGTCTACAATCAGCCACTTCTTCGCAGTTATTATAAAAATGTATAATTGTTTGTATGCTGTCAACTCCTTAAACTTTATCAAGTGCTGCATCAGAGTTTCAAAAAAGTATTATACACCTCAAGAGGATTTAATGTTTTAATTAATGATTTAATGTGAGGTGTTAATAGTTGGTATTTTTAAAATAATGATTTTAGTTTATTTTTGATAGTGTTTTAATGAATTATTATTAATGTGTTTCATTTAGCATTTTATTAGTGTGTAAACCATTATTGTTGTAAACCATCTGGAGTTATTCTGGAATAAGTAAGGTAAGGTAAGGTTTCCCCTTCCAGTCATATCCTTCTCTAGGGGGCAGCGCTCATCTCCGATTCTCGGCCGAGGGAGCCAGCGTTGTCCATAGACGCTTCCGTGGTCATGTGGCGAGCATGACTAAACATTGAGGCGCACGGAACGCTGTTACCTTCCCACTGGAGTGGTACCTATTTATCTACTTGCATTTTTACGTGCTTTCGAACTGCTAGGTTGGCAGGAGCTGGGGCGAGTGCGGGAGCTCACCCCGTTACGCGGTGCTTCCGGGTCTTGAACTGCCGACCTGCCGTCCTTTCGTTTGACAGTCGGTAGTCTTAACCGTTACGCCACTGCGCCGCCCTTTATTCTGGAATAAGGCAGCATATAAATCATGTAATAAGTAAGTAAGTAAGTAACAAATAAATAAATCTACTCATTTAGGGTAATTTAATAACTAAAAATCAGGTATGCCAAGCTTCCTGTGGCCCTCCATAATCTTTTGGATTGTCTATACCATTGTTTCTCAACCTTGGCAACTTTAAGACGTGTGGACTTCAACTCCCAGAATTCATATGCTGGCTGGGGAATTCTGGGAGTTGAAGTCCACACGTCTTAAAGTTGCGAAGGTTGAGAAACCCTGGTCTATACAGTAGTCCACATTCCGTGTGTAGTAGATTAACCTATTTATCCCTGTGGCATTGATGAGATGCTGCTAGTGGCGATTTATAAAATGCCTAAGAGGGGCTGGGGCTCTGCCCTCAAGTCATTAAGCATTTTCAACTAAAGTGGGGGAGTTGGATGTCAACCTTAGACCTCTGCCTGTCTGTTTCCCAGCAATTTCTGAGACAGCCACAAGTAAAGCCAGATTTGGCTGCTTTGGAATGAGTCATCACCCACTAAGGCCAAAATGAGGCATTAAGCTCATTGCCAGGGACTTTTAAAAATGAAGTATCTAGAGCTTTTCCTTTTTTTTGGGGGGGGGGTATGGACCTCATTCAAATGAAAAGGACACAGAAGCTAACTCTAGCTATCCTGTTGGACTTAGATATCCCACCCCCACCCCTCACCCCCCAATCATTGGGTAATTACATGAAATGGCTAAGGAACACAAGGAAACCTTTTGGGCAGCTCCAACTAAACTAAACGGAGAAAGGGAATGGAAAAGAACCAGCAGGCTCTTCCTGCAGTCACCCTTCGGTGAGATACACAAGCAGATCGCACTGGAGATGCAATTCCAGAAGCAGCTAAATTTTTCATTTTTTTAATCTTACTGATCAAATAGGAATAGAGAAAGCAAGCAATGGATTCCTTCTATGTTCCTTTGGCTCTGCTGCTTGGAAGACTTTTAGGTTGTCCTCTTCTGCTCACTTCCTGCATCGGAGATCAGTGCATATACTGTGACTTCCTGAATAAACATTTGTCACCTTGGACCTTAAACATCGATTGTAGGTACTTTTAATGAGCTTCATTTTATTCATACACATATGCTCTGCCAAATATGGACCCCAATGAATGAACAGGAAGATGCCAGTCAGGGTTAATGCAACATTTTCTTTACAGTTCCATTCTGAAAACAGATTTCCTAGGAAGCCACCACTGATCTGTTTGTCCTAAGTGTATGTGCATTTTACACATGATTCCAGATGTAAGATGATCTCTCTCTATTGTTTATACTTGGATCTCAGGTACACGCTTGAAACATGGTCCAGCCTGTGTTGAGCAGTTTAAAATTAAATATCCTATTAATTTTGGAAGGAGACAGACATTCTGGTTGAATAAACAGAATTTAGAAACATTTAATTTTGGCTGGATTATAGCTGCAATATGTGGATTTGATTTACTACTTATTTATGGTTTATTTTTAATGGTAGTTTTAGAGAAAGCATTGAGCAAATTATATTTCCTTAACCATTACAGTGCTAACCACCAGATGCTTGTTCCATTTTCTCCTTTGAAAATAACTTTTGTAATGGCGTAGTATTATTGAAGTCCATTGACCTATGCAAATGTAAGCCTTCTCTCACTGAATGTAATTATGTCTCTTGAATACAGCAATCAGTGGATCAATCTTGCTAATATTCAAGATCTGTACTGGACCTCAGCAATAACTCTACTGTGGTTTCATTTTGAGAGTTACCAACAGCTTTGCTGTTAGAAAAATCAGTCTATAATGGTATACTCCATTCCCGAACAGTTTTTTTTTTACACACACCGACGTCCACAGAAGTATTTTTACCTGTTCTTCCTGAAAAATAACTAGTTATTCTGGGATGGTACTGTGTTTCTCATTCTCTAATACTTAGGCTTCTACTGTATGCTGTTCTAGTCAAGCAGCCTTGTAATCCCTCCATTCAGTATTTAAGATTAAAAACATACACAGTACGACACAACCCAAATATTTCATAACCCATCATCTTTACCAACACATGCGCTCATCCTCATCCAACATCTTGGTGCCAATTCCTTGAAAGTAACATCTCAAACACTGTTCAGTCCTCCAAGGCACTAAGGCAGAGCTTTCCAAACTGTGTGTCGGGACACGTGAGTCTGTCGGCTGCAGTGTCTGGGTGTGTAGCGGCTGCTGCTGCCGCCGAGCCCTGCCAGGATTCCGCGCAGGTCCTAGTGCCTGCCCTGTGCCTGGCTGCCTCCAAACCTGCCCTGCCAGGATTCCGCGCAGGTCCTAGTGCCTGCCTTGTGCCCTGCTGTAAGAGTGTGTCGCGAAATGATGCATGTCTAAAAAGTGTGTCACCAACATGAAAAGTTTGGAAAGCTCTGCACTAAGGTCTTCATTGCTACCTGGAAGCCTCATAGGGATGGAGCTGTCCTTATTTCTGTGAGGAAGCTGGTCTAGATGAGGAGACTGCCATCTCACTTGGTGGGCAGATTCCACCTGGAGTAAGCAGTCTTGTAGATACTCGGGTCTCAAGCCATTAAGGACTTTAAAAAGTAACTCCCAGCACCTTGAATTGCCCCTAGAAGTCTACCAGTAATGAAGCAGATCCCAAAGTAGTTACACAGGCAAACTGAGCTGAGCCTGTTATTATAGGAATTCTGGGATGGTAGTACTAGAACTCCACGCAGCTCCTTATTAGTATGTACCAGAGTAGCAGCATTCCCATAAACTTGCACAAGGCTCAATCAGTTCAAAACCCAAAATAAACACACTTCACACGTTAATGTAAAGTTACATGAAAAAGAGTTTACAATTTTATTGTGACTCAGAGTTCCTTAGTAGAAACGGTCCATGCGTGTGAGCAAGAAGGTTCTGACCAAACCCAGTCTTTGGTGGCCTTGCTGAATGGAAGTATGAGAAACACGCGGCAGCAGCAATAGCTGCCATGCTCCTTGGTAGGAGATCTGAGCAGAAAGAGGAAAGAGAAGGGAACAGGAAACAGGAAAACCGGGATTCAGCCCCTCCCACACAAAGCAAGTAAGATTAGGTTACAGCAGAGGCTGTCTCCTCCTTCAAGCTTGTGTGAGACGTGCTTGGTTGAAACCCAATCTTTAACAGTTATCACTTGGGTGTTGCATGTTGGACCAGCTGCATCTTCCAAATGGCCTTTAAAGGTAGTCCAAATGTCAGGTGGTAAGGGCACGAGTGACTGTCTAGAAAGCCTTCTGTTCTAGCACAGTGGATGAAATGTAAGGTCAGTAGGTCTAAACTAGTGGACCTTTATTTTCCAGGTTGTATTGACAGCTGCTGAAGCTGTCACTGCAGGATTCCCCCTCCCCTGCAACCTTTTTCACAATATTATACCCAGGTGAAGTGTGTGATGTCTGGGCCAGGAAACCTAATGTAAACCTCTAAACATACCGACACACACTTAGATTCTCAAATGCAGCTTCATCCAAAACAAAGTGGCTATACAGCTACCCTATTTTTTTTTTTTTGCTTGCTTTATCTTCTTTTTGGAAATAAAACCGTTCTGATTCAGCATGTGACAGCAGCTTTATTCAAACTAAGGGATGATTTTCAGTTTAAAAATTGGGAAATTCTCGTAATTTTGTTCAAGATGTTTTTTTCAGTATGAATTTTTTTTCATTGCCCTTTGATACAATGGAGTATTGAGAACATTTGCTCCCTTTCCCCCTCTCTATTGTACACAATTTGCATTCATTTGGAAAGAAATAACATTATGATTGCTATTCCAGTTGCTTCAGTTACTCTTATGTCTTGACCTGTTCCTGGGTACAGTTAGGATTAAATGCAGGATTGTGTCCCTCTAGTTGATTCCTTTATTAACTGTTTGAAGGCAAAATCATTCAGCATATCTAGACTTTTAATCATTTTATCACATCTAAGACACGCATTTGCTTATCTAATGTGAGAGTGAATGAACTTGCTTATTATTATTGTTACTATATAGCACCTAGTACCAATTACTCATTGGGATTGAGTTCTAGTTTAGTTTGTAATGCATCCATTGTGAACCACCCAGAGTCCCCCTTGGGGGAGATGGTGCGGTAATAAAAGTTTTTATATATATATATATATATATATATATATATATATATATATATATATAATCAATCAATCAATCCAAGACAAGTAATTTTTGTGATAAAGGGCAACAAGAGCTATGTAATTTCTTGTTTAATTTATATAACTTTTTTTTTTAAAAAATACTGTCTCACATTTAAAAGTTAAGACAAATGAATAAAGAAATGTTTCCCATTTCTTAATAGATTTGTATTTTGTTAAGACAGAAGCCATGAGAAAACAAAGGGGGATTACAGAAGGATAACATTATCATTAAATTTGTGAATTCTAGTTCATAAACAAGGCAGAGAAATTGCTAATTTGGAAGTAACTGAGATTTGGAAGTAGCAGATAAATAACCATGTCTGGCAGAAATGCTGCTTTTGCGAGATCCATTTCCACAGATGTATAAAAATGCTGTTTTCACTCATATGGGCCATTTATAAAAGAAAAAAAATGTGTTGGAAAGAACAATAAAATGTCTTTATCCCTTTCTAAATCACATCTAAAGTGCTACAGATTTGTATAAATATTTACATGCTAACTCTCATAGCTTCTGCCATTGAATTCTGGGAACCCTAATATGGCGATGTGCTGATAATGCTTTTCTAGATATTCCTACCCCCACTTCTGGGGAAGAAATGGAGAACTGAAGACAGCTCCACTAAAAGCGGAGCCAATGACCGTGGTGGAATGAAGATCCAGCAAGCAGACCAGCTCTTTGGCAAATCCTCTCCGGGCAAGGAGAGGACTTGAGATCACACACAAGTGCTCCAGACAGTTGCTGCTCATGAGGAGAACATAAGACAGCAGTCTCCGGCTGGTTTAGAGCTCTGGGAGACGAGGGAATAACCATCTTTGCTCAAACCGCGGTCAGCGCCTTTTCAAAGGGCATTGGGTTCCCATACTTCCTTTTCTAATCACTTTTGGAAATGGCTTGTTAACTGCTTTTCAGCTATTAGGAACCTTTGGATCAACAAGTTTTACAGCACCGGGTGAGCTTCCTTCAATCCTTAGATAAAGAAGTTTAAATACAAGTTTTAAGGACTTAAAAAAATTCTTTTGGAATAAACAGCAAAAGGGTGATTAGAACTTTGATTTTGAAAAGTTACAAATGGACTAAGGGTCCAGATGGATTTGAAATAAGTTTTTGGAATTAATCATAAGAATCCTTCCTGTGGGAAAATGCTTTTGTTTTGAATTCTTTAAAAATAAAACATGATAGGATGGAATTTTGAAGGTTGGACACTAGAAGGAACCAGAAGGAACTGAAGATTACAATTAAAGGAGAAGAAAACTTAAATTTGACTTACTAATACAGAATGGAGCAAAATACTTTAACTTTAGATGTATTGAAGGATATTTGTGATCAGTGGACCCAGGCGTTAATTTTAAGAGTATCTGCCATTATAGACAGACTGTGTTTAAAAGATGTTATGGAAGACGAACAAGTTTTACTGGACAAGGCTGAGACTGATCTGAAAGTGGATTTAAAAATGACAGGCTACAAGAATGACATGGGAAAAAATGCTACACTGGATATACAAATGAAACTAGCTGATGTCTTAATAATTAAAAGGGAGATACAAATAAAGCAAGAGAGTGACCTGGATAACTTTCCTATATTGGATTTACAAAAGAGACTTGTTAAAGCTTTGAAGAATTTTGTGAGAAGGGACAAAGGAAAAATGAAAAGAAATCAAGTTCTAGAACATTATTTGAATGGATTAAAGATCAAGATTGTTAAAAGTAAAGGGAAGGAATATAATGTTGGTTTATTTGACCAAGGTTAAAATAGATACATTGTTATCTCTGGTAACCCTTAATGGACTTTTGCTGATCAAGACTGAACGACGAGGCTTTAAGGATTTGTTTATAGATAAGAAATGGGATATGGGAAGAAGAAATCATTTGTTATGTTTAAGAGGTGATAAGTTACTAAATTGTTTATACTTGTGATGAAGGGGGAAGTCATTTCTTTATATATTTCTTTTTTCTTTACTGTTATTTCTTTTCTATTTTTTCTGCTAGTTTTTCTTTTTATTCTTTTACTTTTTTAGTTTGTAGTAGTTTTTATCTTTTTAATTGTAATTTTTAATAAAATTATTATATAAAAAATAGAAATTCTTACCCTGTCCCCACCCCACCCCCAATAATTATCCTCCTCAGAAATCCTTAGAGTGTGTATTTGACTGTATCTAAGCCATTTAAGGTCTTGACTGTATGCATGTAATTTGGGAAAAGTCTGGTGGAACACCATTAGATTTGCTTCTGAATAAATATGTAGAGAATCAAGCAATCCTTTCCCTCCTAATAGTTGTCGTCAAGAATTTAAGGCTGTCTTTAGTGCCACATATGCATAAAAAGCCAAATGAACAAAGCCTCCCACTAGTTATGAACCACCACTTTTATAACTTAAAAGACTGGTATAAAATCACTTTCCCTTCCACGTAGGAGGAGAGCCACGTTAGTCTTTGACGGCAAAAAATGAGGAGTCTGGAGGCCCCTTTTCCAACTAACAGAAAGCACTGGAACTGTGGAAAACAATTTATTTGCAAAAAAACCCCTCAAAGTGAACATCTGTCAGTAAAACAAAGGAATAAAATAAAACAAAGTGGTAAAATGAATATTGATTACAAAACAATACAAGCTGCAATTCTGAAAACAATTGCTTCCTTTTTAAAACCATACTGAATTCATAGCAACAGCACCATTGGAAATACTGCATGAAACCTGTCCAAACCACCTTTGAATATGTAAACGTATCGGCTATGTAAAGCTCAACTTGTGAAGTGAGTGTAGCACCTTATACTGAATATCGTATGGAAAAAAATTAAGATCTTCTGAAAACAAGAGTCCTGTACAGGCTTTCATACAATTTCATTTAGAAATAATTTAGATAATGCCAAACAAATCATCACATTTGTGAGTTCATTGTATATAAATAACATCATGGTTGAATAAATCCCTCACAGCTTCTCTACTTCAATTCTGGGCTGGGCTAGATATTGTGAGATTATTGTTGTATCATCATCATCATCATCATCATCATCATCATCATCATCGTGTTTTGAACCAGATCATTAACCCCATGTTAACATTCAGTAAATCCCTCAAGTGATAAGCAATCACTTATTTAGCAATAAGTCTTCTTTGGAACATCCCTTGTTTCTAAGACCAGAATAATGTTTCTGGAGCTGTCTAGCCCAGGAAATGTTTACTATATTGTATCTTTTTAGTTACAAAATAAAAAAAATTGCAATGAAGTCAGTGGGCATTTTATTTTGAAAAGAAGATCTTTATATTCATGTGAAGTGTGCTATCAATCTTAGGGATAAAGACAGTGCATTTAAAATTCCTAGTCAGCCCAGTTTATCTCTTGTCAAACGTGAAACAAAAATAGTTCTCTCGGTTACAGTTATGAACTAGGGCAACAATAAATCGATTTGTATTTCTTCCTGTAGGCTGAAAGAATTCATGGACAATAAAGAAAACAGGAATGGACAGGGATAAACATAGCACAGCCTGAAAGCAAGGACAGAAGATTATGGCTCTGTATAAAAACATGGGTTCCACTGGAGGTTAACAATTTATTTCTGAAATCTTAGAATCTGAATTAACTTGCTTCTCCAGGAATCACCTCCTCAGTCTATAGCTATTTTTCTGGAGACAGTTTGATAGAATACACCCTTCAGCAAAGACTGATAATCAGGTACTCTGAAAAGGTGGCGCTCTCTGTAGGCTACATCATCCCGAGCTGCTTTTTGGGAGACAAGCAAACGTAGATTGGGCTCATTGGCTTGTGTGCCAACAGCAAGTACATAAATTTCAAGGCCTGCCTGTTGAGCATTCTGGACTGCTCTCTCAATGGCATTTTCAGTGATACCTTGAGAATTGCCATCCGAGAAGATCAGCACCCTCTTCTTAATAGCAGGACGAGAGGACCTCTGATACTGGTTGGTGACATAGTTCAAGGCTGCAACCACATCTGTGCCATCATTTATAAATTCCATTTTGTCAATTATATCAGCTATCACTGTGTAGTTCTGCTGAAACTCCACCTCCAGTTTTTGCTGTGTGTTGCCACTGTACTGGACAACAGTGATGCGCACAGAAGCATCCGGACTTTTGTCAGCTGATAGGAATCGTTCTGCAAGACGTTTCACAAACTTCTTGGTGGTATTGAAGTTATGGGCTCCAACGCTGGTAGAGCCATCCACAAGGAGTGTGATATCAGCTGAGTTAGCAAAAGTGACTGAAAAGAGAAAATGGTGGTATTTGGTGATATCCCTGCTGCATGTGTTTCAACAGGTTGCTTTCAATAGTTGCCTGAGCGCAAAGCAGCTTCCATATATACTTTCCCTTCCCCTCTTCACATGTCCCTGAAAAGCTTCTAGAGAGTCATACTGGGCTGAACTGGGAAGGGGCTCTGTTCCAAAACTGAGCGAAAACACCTCGTGTAAGTAAGCAGTGTTTCCGTTGGAGCAAGAGCCCTCTTGCTAATCTGGAGTAATTTTCTCTCCCACTGCAGCTTTCTGAGGCACATGTCCCAGAGGTTACAGAGGGCTCGTGTGTGTGTGTGTGTGTGTGTGTGTGTGTGTGTGTGTGTGTAGATGCTGCCTTCCCCTTGGGCACTGATCGTATAGACAAAGAGGAGCAGAATAACACCAGGGATTAGGGACTTTTCTGCTGTTACGCAGTGCAGAGGCACATTGACTCAACCTAATATTATTCTAAAACTTGATTTCTCTGGGAATTAACTGGTAGATATTGCAACCCAAAAGGAAGATACACAGCTCAAAAGTTGTGGCTTGACACTTACAAGAAGTTTTTAGCACTTTGATTCATATAGTTCAAATTACGTTTCTCTAGCACCGTTTTCACATTCTTATCATGGAGGCTGGAACAGCTGCAAAATGAAGCAACTGCAAAGCATGTCTCGTGCTCTTGTGATTTGCTCCTCCATCATGCACAGGAGGTGAAATTGGGACACCAAGATTCAACTTTCTCTCATCCTGCTCACAGTGGTTCGGGCCAGAATTCAATCACTATGTGAATTCATGTTTAACTTAAAAAAAAAAGAGAGACCAGGAAGTACTGGTTGGGCAGACGTCACTCTGGCGGTTGGAATAGTGCTCCAAATGGCTGATAAACAACAAATTGCAGCTGACCACCGTTGAAATAGCTTAGCAGAGCTTCTTGGCTGGACATGCTCAGATGGAACGATCCACTCAGGCCCCATGCAGCAACCCAGCAAAACATTTTAGTAAAATAAGGCAACATTACAATTACGCATGGAGCAGAGATATCACCAAAATAGGTACATACAGTTGTATGGGATACTCACTTGGGCAGGTGTAGTCGGGACATTCCTTTTCTATAAAACAAAGAAAATCCCATTAAAGCACTCTTGAATACCAATAAAATGAAAGCAGAGTTTTTGTAATTCCTCACCAGACTAAACATCTTTTTATTGTAGTTAGGACTGCACAGCTCAGACTGCCACTGTAACCAAATGGCAACTAGGCCTGGCTGTTTCACCATCTTTATTCGTTTTATACATGGCTTTTCCTGCAGAGTGTCATGAATACATGGCTGTCCCAAGGCCCTGGATATCCCGAAGCTTCCCATCCTAGCTTTGATTACAAATGCAAACACAATTAATATTTGGTAACTTACGGAATCAGATGCTGCTGTTTTTATAATTTTTAGGTCCAGAATCTTTGGAGTTGGGTGGGATATAAATTGGGCAAGTAAATACGTGTACATCAATAAATGCTACTACTCAGATCTAGATTATCATGTTCTCTGCCAGATCTTTTGCATTGATGGTATTCAATGAGAACCTGAGTGAGCCACTTGCTTGGGGACCCCCCAGCTGCACTTTGGCTCAGGGGGCTGAGAGCCACGCCTGCTTTGAGAGGTATGGGGGGCACACTTTCCAATTGTCTTCCATCCAAAAGGCCATGTAAAAATAGGAGGAGCTTCAATATCAATGCATATTTCTCACACACACACACACACACACACACACACACACACACTCATACACTGTACCCTTGTGCCTCCTGCTACTCCCACTGGTATGCCCATCAACCCAATGACCGTTCTGGTCTATGCAAGATGATGGGGATCCATGGAAAGGGGCCAAATGCAAAGGAAGAGGTGGGGAGAAGGCAAGAGGCCTGGGGGAACTGTGGGGAGCATGGAGGTTGGTGGAAGGCAATGGGGAGTGGTGTGGAACAAGCAGAGGATGGTGTGGGGGAGATGAAGGGACATTGCAGGCTTCGTTGGACATGCCAGAAGGCTGTGCTGTTTTCACTCCTGCTTTAGCTAAACCAAGTTAGCAGCAAACCACGTTTTTTCACCCACCTCGACAGACGTAAGACGTAACGTTCTGAATGAAGGTGTCGTCCAACAGGGCAATATACTCTGGTTGGGTAAATGTGAGGCCCCCGCAGGATATCTTACTTAATTTTTCAGAATCTGGAGGGTCATGGAAAATGTCACTGGAACCCACAGGGACAACCTAAAGGATGACAGGTATTATAATGTTTACTCTTGGATAAATGAGTGTTACAGAGGTTCTCCAATGCCCCCCAAATGTGAATGAAACTTACTCTTCACTTGAAAAGTTTAGAGGAACAATACAGCAAACATGGTAAGAAAATAATAACTGCAGTACAAATATTATAGATTTTAGGTACAAACATTATCACAAGCTGCATTGTCTGTAAAGCCAAGAAAGCAGCCCCTTTTAGAGAGTCCAGCATCAATCAAGATCATGGACATTTCAAGGAAATGTGAACAACAGTCAAGCCTTATCAAAACCCAGGGCACTAAGCATATACACTTTGAAGATTCTTCAAAGGATGTGTAAAGGGATTTGACAGTCAACATTACCCTCTAATCAACCTCCATCACATCTAGATGGTTTCTGCTAATCTATTTGCAGAAATGCTGCTGTTATGTAATCTGTATCTGTTGGCCTTTTCCTTACTCCAAAGGAAGACACATGGTCTCATGAGCATCACCTGATTATCTCTTTCACAAAGAACTGTAATCGGTGTTCGATCGTGAAATGTGTCAGTCCGTCCATCTGTGATGACAACGATAACTCTTTTGTGAGTGAAAGATGGGGGCAGACGGTTTTTGGTGTAGTCAAGAGCCTCTCCAGTAAAAGTGCCACCAGCAATCCAGTGAAGGTTCATCACAGCTCTTGAAATCAAGCATCAGAAAGAATCAGGGTCAGCAAATTGTACCTCATCTAATAAAAGCTATATGCTTTATAGACAGATGTTTGAATTCTTTCTTTCAGAAAGCCTGGTTTGTGTTTTCATTCCAGAAATCCTTGCAGTACCTCATCTGTTAACAAAGTGATATTCCTAACTTGCCAAGACCCAATCACAAAGTATTTCATTGGCTATTTCTTTTTAAAGCAGAGAACATCTGAGCAGGATATTTTTCAGCTATAGATCGGGGGTGGTAGTGGTATGGAGTTAGGGAGGTCCCTAGAATAAACTATCCAAAGAAACAGGATAGATGTCTTGTTGTTTTCTGGAATGAACGGCAATAAACCAGGGGGGGGGGGGATTGCAGCTGTTTGTCTAGAGGATGAAGTGGTGTCTTTCCAGAAAAAAAAAGCTGTTCTGTCATAAATATTTACATATACACCAGATGCATATAATTAAACCAATTTTCAAACAGCAAGAGAACCCAAAAGATACGTCTTTGTCGACACGAGCCAAATAACATTAACCGGCTAGTTCTGCTTATTCCCCATTTTGCTAATATATACTTGAATGCCAGATTTAACATTTATCCACATTATTTATCTATTGCAGATGACATGACTATCTCTGTCAGAGTCACTGGCACTGATTGATTACATTATTCTATTATCTCACTTTTTTTTTGCATAAAAACAGCTGGAGAAGTTATGTTTGTTAGTGTACACGTTTTTTCTTTAATCTATGCATTTTGCATACAGCTTAGGTAAAGGTAAAGGGGCGTGGTGGCTCAGTGGGTAAGACGCCAGGCTTGTCGATCGGAAGATCACAAGTTCGGAGGTTCGAATCCCTAGCCCTGCGTGCGGAGTGAGCTCCCGCACTAGCGCCAGCTCTTGCCAACCTAGCAATTCGAAAGCATGCAAATGCAAGTAGATAAATAGGTACCACTTCGGTGGGTAGGTAACAGCGTTCCGCACGCGTCATGCCAGCCACATGACCGTGGAAGCGTCTTCGGACAACGCTGGCTCTTTGGCTAACAAACGGAGATGAGCACCGGCCCCTAGAGTCGGACACGACTGCACAAATGTGCAGGGGGAACCTTTACCTTTACCTTTAGGTAAAGGTTCCTCCCGCACAGTTGTGCAGTCATGTCCGACTCTAGGGGCCGGTGCTCATCTCCGTTTGTTATCTTCCGATCGACAAGCCTGGCATCTTACCCGCTGAGCCACCACGCCCCTCAACAGCTTACTCATACACAATACTCCTAATACTTATATTTTTAAAATCTGTCAGTCTAGTCTAGTCTAGTCTAGTCTAGTCTAGTCTAGTCTAGTCTAGTCTAGTCTAGTCTAGTCTAGTCTAGTCTTTTTAAGAAGGCATTTCTACTACGCTCCCACACATGCATGCATACACATTCAACCTCCTTAAACCTTTGAGTGGAGTTCTGGTGGAATCCATGCAGGGCTGTTTGTTTATTCTAGAATGGATTCCATCTTGTTGGCTAATGGCTTTTCAGACCCATAAATACATTATCAGCCTTCTTTTACATCCCTATCAGCTCTGTCACGTTGTAATCAAGAGGACACGCTATAGTAGCTGGGTCTTCTCGCAGCTTTAAGACACTGAAATGTTGTCTCCAATATACTGTATGCTTCCTCCAAATCCAGTTTTTTTTCTTTCCCCTTCCCACTAAAGAGCAAGGCAGCAAGGCGACCCACAAAGTATCCAAGTGCAACTCAAAAATGCTTTTAAATTGGGTACTAAACCTGGCAGATCACTTGACAACCCCACTGAAAGAAGGCTTTAATTGTGTGTCATCCACACATGCACATGATGGAATCCTGGCAAGCAGCTTTTTGCAAGTACTAACTATTAATACTTGAAAGGTTTTTTTTTAGAAAGTTAAATAAACATGGGAAAGGTATCACAAGCAGAGTTGTGACATAGAAGGCAGAGCATAAGAAATCTTTAATTCATAGGCATCTGGTATAAACTCACTCCTTGAAACCTTTAACGTCTCCATCTTGCATGAGCACCAGTTCCTCGGTTCCACCATGACTATATTGCACAATAGCAAGATTGGATTCCTCTTTGGAAAACTGTCAAAGAAATAGTATCCAAGGAACAGTTATAACCAAAGCCAAAAATGAGAGGTTATAATATCTGGACTATGATAACTCCAGAGAGACCTGTTTAAGAAGTTTCATGGTAACGGTACATTACTGCATGCTGTTCAACAGCTGTTACTAATTATTAGCCTTACTCTCGGAGTTTCCATCAGGGAACGACTTGGGGGTATTAACCAGGCAGGAGGGCCCAGCACACAGCATGGCTGGCTCATAACATTTTAAAACACATAAAGGTAATACACATTACCACTGTAAGGAAGTGTGCTTCTTAAGATGATTAAGACCAACAGAGTGTGTGTGTGTGTGTGTGTGTGTGTGTGTGTTTGCACTACAACTTACCATTACATGTTCTTCTGTGCGCAGCCTGTCAATAACCTTAA
This sequence comes from Charina bottae, assembly GCA_023362775.1. Classification (NCBI taxonomy): domain Eukaryota; kingdom Metazoa; phylum Chordata; class Lepidosauria; order Squamata; family Charinaidae; genus Charina; species Charina bottae. Next base: position 277,614 of record JALMGJ010000020.1, read on the forward strand.
CAATAAAATCCTTTGCAATGCCAAAGTTTGTTTGTCCAATACTCTCAGAACTGTCCAGTACAAATATAATATCAATGGGACCACACTTGCATTCTGTAAAAAAGCACAGGATACTGTAGAAGCACATACAGGAGTGTGAAGACTTTATTTTTCAGAAGCACCAATAGCATTTATAGCACCAAAAGTCAATTAAAAAGTATCCTTGATGATTTAAGGCTGAATTCAAATATCATGTCAAGCTGGTTTATGTTAAGCATAACTTAAAACTCAAAATGTAATTGACATTTCTAAGTGTCCAGTGAACTCATTGTTTAGAATTATTGTGGTTTCTTATTTCCTGGACTGGAATTTCAATTTCTAATATAACTTCAGAGACAGCAAGAATTGTAACTATGGTTTGTGAGCTAGTCATGATACAAATTAGTTTAAAATCTACTTCAAAGTTTGATTTCCGATTTTTTAAAATTAATTTTATCCCGCCTTTATTATTTTTATAAATAACTCAAGGCGGCGAACATACCTAATACTCCTTCCTCCTCTTTTCCCCACAACAACAGCCCTGTGAGGTGAGTTGGGCTGAGAGAAAGTGACTGGCCCAAGGTCAGCCTATTGTGGGACTAGAACTCACAGACTCCTGGTTTCTAGCCCAGCACCTTAACCACTAGACCAAACTGGCTCTGATTTGATTATCAAGACATGGTATGTAAATGACAAAAATAACAATCACATTTCAAATTGGTAACATCTATCTTACTGATTTTGAAATCTGTCTTAAGGAGTCCCTGGATACTACAAGTAAGTATTTAAGGAAATTGATCTTGATTCTTAATTAAAGTATGATACTTGCCACCTTGCACATATCAGGTGCTATTTAATTTATTCTGAGAAGTTTAGATCATGTAGAAATTGTAGCAGTATATGGGATTTTGGTAGATAGAATTGTAACTATGGTTTGTGAGCTCAGTCTGATACAAATTAGACAGAGTACAAACCACGGTTTAAAATCTACTTCAAAGTTTGATTTCCGATATTTTAACAACTCAACTTTTAGAGAGAATATTCTTGGAACTCTTGACAGAGACTGTAAATAGCAGCACAGTAAAGTTTTGCAATCAAAGAGCTGATGAAATATATTAGATACAATGGAGATTTCACAAAGATACAAAGTCTTTTCCAGTAAAAGTTTGTACTTTAAGTAAAAATATTGATATATAATTAATACTATGTTCTCAGTTGCTTAATAACATGGAAATAAGAACGGAAGACTTAGTAGTGATCTTTAGCATCAGTACTATTTTCCCTGAGAGCCACATATTTCATCTATGTTACCATCAGACTGAAACTGCTAAGCTGGTAATTTTAATTATACATCTAACAACAGTTTTAATTAAAATGGCTTTTTATGTGCAGCATGACAGTGGAAATGATTAAGTTATTATTAGATGACAGAGAAAGACCATACATAGATTAAACACATTTGATCATGTATAATCTTGTATAGTAAATATGATTTTATTCATGCTTATTTAAGTGACTATAAACAGTTTCCTTTATATGAAGGCATTCATTTATAATTTTTCTACTACAGTGACCAGAGTATGACTTTTTCATTTTTGTTGTCATAATTTTTTTTCATTCTCTGAATATTATATGTATATATGTATATATTTGTTTTTAAAATCTGAGTTGCTGTTTTCTTTTATTTTGGTTTTTCACTTCTGTTTTGTTTTGGGTTTTTTTGCCAATCAATTGCCAGCAACCAAGCTAACTTAAGACTTCTTGTCCATATTTAAGGGGCAATTCGGAGAAAGATTACAAACAAACTATTTAGAAAGAGCCCCTTCAAGGATTGAGAGCAGGTAAACTAATTCTAAATCAGGGCTTAACACTCATACTTTAATTATATAAAATTAATAAATATTTCTATATAAACTTGTTTAGAACTGAAATAAAGTCTAATGAAAAAAAACTTTGGAAGAATAAATAATTGCCTCCCCATATTTGTCAAATCTCAGTCATCACACACCAGGGGACATTTCGTTATGGTGTACATAGAAATCTTGGAATAAGTGGCAAGAGTGGATAATAAGCAGGGCTGAGTGGAGCTTTCAGACAAATATTTTCTATTCAATTGGTCAATTTTGGATATCTGGATATATAGTATATTTCTATAAATGTATCATGAGAATATCCTTCTCATGACAAACACTGAGAATAAACATGTCTTTTCTGGTTCTCTACTTTTTTTTAAATCTACCTTTTTAACTAGCTAGTGAGGCTAAGCATGAATCTCTGGGACACCAGGATAGCTGAACAGATTTGGCGGTTAATTTAAAATTCTAGCAGCAGTTAGCTACAACAATGGGTTGAAAAAGTTATGACCAGCAGCAGGCAGTCTTAGATAAGTTAACTCTAGGGCTGCCCACTACTGAGGAATGGGCTGAAGAGTGAATTTCCATCTAAATCTCGGTATACATGTAAATGAAGGAATGGTAAAGAAATTGCAAGTAGGACACTTACCACAGCAAGCTGAGGGGGGGGGGGGGGGAGAGAAAAATAAAATGTATTGAGAAACACAAGCATTGCAAATACGAGTGCTGAAATACATCTAGCGCTGCTGCTTAGCCAGGGACACAGTTTAAACAGATTGGAAATGTTTCCTTTCATATTGGCTACATTTTATAATGCTTCCCACATCCCAGATGTTTAATATACTACTTTATTAAACAAATGAAAATGTGGGGAATATAATAAAAATGCTGGAGACCTTTTTCAATGTGTGCACCTGTATTTTAGTGGCATGATATCAGTTACTGTATTTACCACAAATAATTAAGTCAATCTCTAGTTCATTTCCAAACAAGGATGTTTAGGAAAAGAATATACACAAGAAACCTTCATTTTCACTGGTATACAAACATAAACGTTGCTCAACTAATTAAAAATGGCATGCAAGCAGCACATAAGGAGCTCTTTTCCTAACAATTTCTAGTTTATGAAATGCAATAAATAATTACTTGACGTCATTCAGCAGTACAACCGTAACATATTTTTCAAAATATAAGTAAAGAATAAAAACAAACTGACAGCCTGATTGCATATTTTGTTTTTTCCAAATAGCATTCCAAGGCAGCACATTATATGTTTTTTTTCTCTTGGGTACATTAGGAAGGAAGGAAGGAAGGAAGGAAGGAAGGAAGGAAGGAAGGAAGGGAGGGAGGGAGGGAGGGAGGGAGGGAGGGAGGGAGGGAGGGAGGGAGGGACACAGTAATAGTTTTGGCTTATGTCAACTTCTTTTTGGCTTTCAGATGTTGATTTTGGTATACATTGTGTATTATTGTTATCCTAACTGAACTGAAGACTTTTGATTCTTGGGCTACCAACATTAGTTCTAGGCACCACTGTTTGCCGGTCAGAGCTAAATTGATTTTTTCATTATAGGAGGAGAGCCTAAAATGAGAAGGAATTTGATAGCACTTTTTCCAACTAACAAATGTTATTAAAAGGTGTAAGATTTGTTAAAAGGCATGAGGCACCTGATTTTCCAGGAATTTAAGCTTGCAAAACTGGGGTAAATTAAGGAAACATAGAAAGGAAACTGAACAGCATCAAACACTAAAGAGAGCCCTTCTAATGGTTTCCTAAGGGGCAGAGATAGTAACAGAGAAATTATGCATCTCTATCACCATTGCTCTTGAGTAATGCTGACCAGAGGAGTTTCTGAGGAGAATAATTGACTGGGTCCATAGCACAATCTATATGATTCAGTGGCATGCATAGAAGGAAGGAAGGAAGGAAGGAAGGAAGGAAGGAAGGAAGGAAGGAAGGAATTATTTGTATGGTTCTTCTTTTGTATGGTTTATGCCTTTACTGTCATTCATTTACAATATTTGAAGACAAACTTTTGAGAAATCACCTAAAATATCCAAACAAATAAGTGAGTGGAACTTGGCTTTCAAATATGCCACTTTTCTGGCAATTCAGAACAGCAAAAGTAAATGAAAAGCAAGTTCAAGTCTGGTTTTAATCAATTTTTTATGCATGGATTGCCATGGTAGCTACAAAAGACACATTTTTTGCTTGTGGTGGTTCAGCTGAAGCAACTTCATACTTCCTATATTCCCATTAAATTTTAAGGAATGCAATGTTGATTTGGGAAAAGTTATACTAATCACATATCTTGGGGATGCATCAGTTGGAAAACCTGAAGACACACTGTATAGTTTGAGGTGATGGCTTGGCAAAACCAACAAGTTGCCAATTCTTATTATGGTAACACTTAGTGACACTCCTGTTAACTGTGCAGGAGCTGAAGTCAAATACTTACAGCACATTTTCATGATGATATCTAAAATTTCACATTCCTAAAAACAAAGGAAGAAATGTTGGTCTCATCCAGACTTAGGAAATGTAGAATTAGCTGTGTCCTTCCCTGCAATCTCACAGAAAATTGCCTCTGACATCCTTAAAAAGGTAAAGGTTCCCCACGCACATTTGTGCAGTCGTGTCCGACTCTAGGGGCCGGTGCTCATCTCCGTTTGTTAGCCGAAGAGCCAGCGTTGTCCGAAGACGCTTCCACGGTCATGTGGCCGGCATGACGCACGCGGAACGCTGTTACCTGCCCACCAAAGTGGTACCTATTCATCTACTTGCATTTGCATGCTTTCAAATTGCTAGGTTGGCAAGAGCTGGAGCTAGTGCGGGAGCTCACTCCACACGCAGGGCTAGGGATTCGAACCTCCAAACTTGTGATCTTCCGATCGACAAGCCTGGCGTCTTACCTGCTGAGCCATCGTACCCCGTTTACGTATTACCCTTCACCAAAGATATCCTAAAATGTTCACAGTTACTAATGATTAATAATGAAAAACTATTCCCTCAAAGTTTCCTTCAAGATGGGATTCTTGAAGGCTTTCTAATTTCTTATAGTGGCCCAACAATGCAAGGTGTATTCTAACAGTGATGGAAGGTAGCCCTACTTCCATCCTTAAATAGGCAGAAGGGGTGCCCTGGGGGAGGCCCAAGATCTTCCTTATAAAGTTGTTTTGGACTACTTCCAATTGGGCAATAACCTCCTCATCCCACCCCCAAATCTCAGCCCCATACAGCATCTGGGCTATCACCTTGCCTTGGAATATTTTAAGTGCAGGGGCTACCAATTGCCCTCCTTTAGAATAGAATAGAAAACAAAGCAGATCAATGTATTATGGTAGTAAAAACTACTTCCATTTGTTGGTATATTTCTTAGAATTGGAACAAAGAGCAAGGAATGACTAAAGTTTGGGTATCATGAATGGAAAACCCCCATAAATTAAGGATAACCAAGAAGGTCTGTCAGAAGAAAAGAGTTTACTCTAAATAATACTACCATAGACTAAAAAGAGAGAAGCCACTGACTTTGGAAGTAACCTTCCATAATTCAGGCAGCTGAATTTTATATAAAATTGTTCTGAATCTCTCATATCTGCAGTGTTTTGCTGTGCTAAATAGTTTCCTCAGCTTTCCATGAAAACACTTGAATACAGTAAATGCTTTGTTATGTAGAGAAGAAGGTATACCACATCATTTCAGTTTTACTCACATCTGGCCCAGGGAGTCCTGGGGGTCCTGGAGGTCCCTAGGGAATAAAACCACAGTAAAAGGTACGAGAAAAAATCTCAGTTACATCACAGAAATTCCAAAGGAATAGAAAGGTTCTACGAGAGACAGTTGTAGCAAACCAGCAGAGTTCTGCAGGGATGAAATGAGCTCTAACTCTTAAGCCAATCAGTCCTAAAAGAGCTCTGTTTATTAGCTTATCAAGTTATGTTTTTTGTTTATCATGGTCTGTTTTCTTAATTACGGCTAGTGGCTGTGACCTGTTGCTTTTGATGGAGCTTAGTCTCCAAGTTGGACTGGAGGGGAGATGAAAATATGCCACAAGCACCACTGCTGCTAGTTCTTGGAAGATCCATCTGCTATCTTCACCATTGCCCTGGACTATTACTGCTAGCACATTATTTAAAATATTGCTGCTCTCCAAAATACATGAGATAAAATAACAAAGCAAACTTTTATTATTCTTCACACATGAAAAATGATCCTTTCCTCCCTCTCTAATACTAATCCTTCTCAATCACCTGGAAGGACTGCGGTCTTCAACAATGCACCAATGCACTTGATGTTCCAGTGTACTGAACATAACCTCTCCTGTATGTGGGGTCTTCCCAGAAAGAAACCTTTTTCCTAGAGTAGCCTTAAAAAGGATTGGTCACTTGTGCCAGATGGATGTTAGGTTTGGGAAACCCTATCCTTCCTAACAGGCTTTGGTAGCATAGCCTGTTACCCCCTCTAAGATCTAAAATATGGGAGGCTGGGATGTTCTATTCTTTGTAACACAGAGTTAGTAGGAAGTTTATTTTGCTACTTACTGGTTCTCCTTCTGGTCCCCTGTAACCTTTGGCACCTTTCTTGCCTTTCGTCCCAGTTACATTTACCTGGAAGGGGGAAAGAAACAAGAACAATGCAGTTATTTTCCAGGTGGATGGCTGTGTTGCCAGCTCTCTTCTATTAGAAAACAGAGGAGAAAGGCTCCCTGGCTTCCTTTTGTTCCATTTTCTAATTACAACAAAAGAACTGACAGTTATGAAACTTACTTCTTACCTAATAGATGATTTGGGTATTAGTCCAAATCTCACCAGAGCCTAGGAAGGCCTTGAAACGGCGATGCTGAGCCTCTGAGTAGTTATTTCACAGCTTCAAGCTCTAGAGAGGTGCTCTACACAGGTTCAGCTCTAGAGAGGTGCTTTACCAAATGGTTTATTAAACTAAAATATGCATCACATATTATAGCAGGAACACTGTATCTCTTCTTCTACCTCTGTAACCATTTGATGTTCAACCAGTGTTTTCTGTGAGATCATCCCGTGTCCTGCTCCAGCAGGACGCCTCTGCTTTCAGGAGTTTGGAGACCAGAGTCTTTCCTTGGCTGGTGATCCCAATGATAGACTATGTAGACATACCATGTTAGCTCTCTTTTTAGCCCAGTACCACACAGCCTGAAATTGTCCAATTCTCTTGAGCGCTGTCTCCTTCATGATTTCAAATGTCTGTTACTCATCTCTTATATACATATTGTGCGTCGGGTTCATTTGTTTTTAAGTTGCTTTAATCCTTACTTTATGATATAAATGCACCGTAGCCATCTTGACAGAAATATTTTAGAATAAAGAATCCTCTCACTTCCCACATATATATTCAGTGTTATTATTATATATTAGAAGCTCAAATATACTAAGAATGCTTTAGTCTTACCATTTTTTTAACATTTCAAATTTTAGCCGATACAGTGAATTTAACTCAAGCTGACTAAAGTATCAATCGAAGAGAATATTTGTAGCTCAGGGTTGAACTGGGGAGTCTTTGGTGCTCTCTGAGCCTTGTTGTTTTCATGCAGACGTTTCATTGCCAGGCTAGGCAACATCTTCAGTGCAAAAAGGGAGTGGAACTTGCTGTCTGTTTATATACCCTGGCTTGTCCTGCCTGTGTTGGTGGGGGTCTTGTACTCTCCTTGGTAGTTCCTTGATTGGGCTGTTGTGTGCTGTTTGGGTGATTGACTGAGTTAATAGTTCCTTGATTAAGGTCTATTGTGTTGTTTGATTGCTCCTCTGCTGCTAATCTTGCTGTTAATCTATGCATATCTTGTTGTTGATTGCTGGCCCAGGGGTGTTCTGGTCTTCTGGCTATTCTATTGTCTCTTATGAATGGTATGTAAATGTTGTTAACCTCTATGTGTCTGTTGATGGCTGCTTTGTCTGAGTGCCAAGCTTCTAGGAATTCTCTAGCATTTTTGGATTTGGCCTGGTCTAATATGCTCACAGTTTCCCAGTTGAAAGTATGGTTAAGTCTGTCCATGTGTTGTGAGATTAAGGAGTTTTCATCATGTCTTCTGACTGCTAGTTGGTGTTCGTGGATGCGTTCTGCTAGTCTTCTGCCAGTCTGTCCTACATAGTGGCTGTTACAGTCCTTACACTGTATGTTGTAGATAACTACTGTTTTTTCTTCTTGGGCTACTGGGTCTTTTGGTTTACTTACAATGTTCTGAAGGGTTTTGGTAGGTTTGTGTGCTACAGTGATGCCATGTGGATGTAACAGTCTATTAGTAGTTTCTGAGATGTTTCTGATGTATGGCAGTGTAATCCTTTTCATAGCTTCTGTTGGTTTTGCTGTGGTGGGTTGAGTGGTCAGGCACTTTTTGATAAAGTTGTGTGGATATCCATTTTGCTGGAAGATGCTATATAAGTGGTCTGTTTTCTTTTTCTGGTGTTCTGGGTTGCTGCAGTGTGTTTGTGCTCGTCTGAATAGTGTTCTTACACAGCTCCTCTTGTGTGAGGTTGGGTTATTGCTTTGATAGTGGAGCACTTGGTTAGTGTGGGTAGATTTCCGGTAGACTTGTGTTTCTAGAATGCCATCATTTCCTCTACTGATGAGGATGTCCAAGAAGGGTAGTGTGTTGTTGTTTTCTTCTTCCCTTGTGAATTTTATTCATTTGAAGATGTTGTTGATGGCTTCATGTGTTTCCTCCAGTTGATCCTTTTTTATTATGACGAAGGTGTCATCTACATACCGGATCCATACTTTGGGTTGTATGTGTGGGAGTGCTATCCTTTCTAGACGTTGCATTACTATCTCTGCTATGAGTCCTGAGAGTGGTGATCCCATAGGTGTTCCTTTGATTTGTTGGAATATTTGTCCATCAAACTGAAAGTAGGTGGTGAGGCAGAGGTTGATGAGGTCCATGATTCTGGGTATTTTGATCTTGGTGTATCTTGTTAGGTCGGGTGTGTTACATAGAACTGCTACCATGGATTCAATCGCTAGTGCTTGGTCTATGGATGTAAAGAGTGCAGTGACATCGAATGACACCATAATTTCATCTTCATCTATTTTTATGTCTTTGATTTTCTGGAGGCACTGTAGTGGGGAATTGATAGAGTATTCACTCTCCTCTGTGAGATGCCCAAGTTTTCTTGTAAGTTCTTTAGCTATGTTGTATGTGGGGGTGCTTGGTAATGACACAATTGGACGGAGTGGTATGTCAGGCTTGTGTATTTTGGGGCGTCCGTAGAAGCGTGGGATGATAGGTCCACTGCTTTTCATCCGCCTCTGTTCTTCTTTACTGATTTGACCTTTCTTGGTTAGGTCGTTGAGGATTCTTTTGACCTGGCTGTCAAGTTTCTGTATCGGATTGGAGTTTACTGGGGTGTAGGTTTCTTTGTCCTCCAGTAAATCTTTGGCTTTTTGTATATATTGTGATCTGTCCATAATGACAGTGGTGCGGCCTTTGTCTGCTGGGAGGATGATGATACTTTGGTCCATCTTTAGGTTTTTGAGGGCTACTCTGTCTTCTGCTTTCAGTTGGTTCTGTTTCCATGTCCTTCTGGTTTGTGGTATGATTATTTGTCTTACATTCTCTTGGATTTCTGTAGTAAGTCCTGTAGTTTTCATTGCTGCTTCAAAAGCTGCAAAGAATTCTAATTTATTTGCATCCTCTGTGTTATAATTGAGGCCTCTCTGCAAGATACTGTGTTCTGTAGTGGATAATGGGCGGCTGGACATGTTGACCACCCATTAGTGTTCCTGTACTTCTTTGTTTCTGGGGTTTAATTTAAGTAGTTTAGTTTGAAGTTTAGCTTTCCTTTTTTCTGCTTGTCTCAGAGCTGTGGTCTTGATTGTAGTAGTCAGCCTGTTGATATGTTCAGGAGTCATAGTCTGTTCTAGTTGTTCTTTGAGGTTGTCTATTGTGTGTTGATATTTGTTTAATCTAAGGTGGGCGTCCATGATCATTAGCCGTATCATTTTTCGCCCACTTTGTTGTGCAATCTTCCATCCAGCTGTGCAGTTGATTGGAGGTTTGTATCTGACACTGGCGGGCAGGGTATGCTGTCGTAGGCATTCATGCAGAAAAAACAGCTGTTCTTTGGTGGAAGTTTGCCTACCTGCAAATTTCTCCCATTTGCGTGCTATCTGGAGCGTTTGACGCCCATATGTGGTACCAATCAAAGAGAATATTTGTAGCTCAGGGTTGAACTGGGGAGTCTTTGGTGCTCTCTGAGCCTCGTTGTTTTCATGCAGACGTTTCATTGCCAGGCTAGGCAACATCTTCAGTGCGAAAAGGGAGTGGAACTTGCTGTCTGTTTATATACCCTGGCTTGTCCTGCCTGTGTTGGTGGGGGTCTTGTACTCTCCTTGGTAGTTCCTTGATTGGGCTGTTGTGTGCTGTTTGGGTGATTGACTGAGTTAATAGTTCCTTGATTAAGGTCTATTGTGTTGTTTGATTGCTCCTCTGCTGCTAATCTTGCTGTTAATCTTGCTATGACTAAAGTATATTTTGATCATTCCAGAATGTTTTCAAACCACAACACTTTATATTGGATGACTCCTTTTAAGGTTTTCTCTCTCTCCAAAGGATTAGTAAATATGGATTATTTTGCCATTTCAAAAATTAACTGAAAAATGGCCCCATCTAGTTCCATTCTCCAAGTATGAATTATCACCTTCCAAATCTACTTTTTATTCTTTGTCATGATGTGAAGATAATGATAGAGCTTAAGTAGTACAATGTTCTACTGTTTATTCCTACCCAGTTCATAAGAAAACTTCATTGTTTTCAACTGAATTTACTCCCAAGTAATTGGACACAGGATTTTAGCCTGAGTCACAATTGCTTTCAGGGTCCCCTCTTTCTTCTTCTAAATTTTCTGCGGTTGAACAATTCCCCCATCCATTCCATTCACTTCTAAATTATAATGCATGGGTCTTTACAGAATAATACAACACATCTAATGTTACTACAGAATTCTCATTTCAAATAAATAGGTAGAGTGGGATGAAAAACATGGACTGTATTATCTAAAGGAGTTGATTCTTGACAAATGTGCTCTATCCCATTTTTCTACTTACTTGCCCACCAGGCTCTCCAATTTCGCCATCATCCCCTTTTGGCCCAGGATAGCCTTTGGTGCCCTGAAGAGGACGAGACAACATTTAGTAAAAGCATATGAACTGTGTGGGAGTGACTCCTGCAACTGACAGTGGAGAACTCCATTCTCCAAAGTCTTCTTCGGAAAAGGAGCCCTCGTTCTCTTATCTGTCAGAATAGTCAACTGTCATACAACTAAGTTTTTGGTTTCCATTCGGTGCCCTATTGTAGTTCTGAGACCAGTTCTTAGCAGAATCAGAATTTCTCATACCCTGTTATTATTAGACTATTTACCATATGAAGTAATTCCTGCTGGCAAAGGAAAGTTTTTCAGAACAAATGACAAACTCCCCCCAGTTCATCTCAGATAAGCTTGGCAGAAATTCAATTTTACAGTATTTTGTGAGAGCCCTTACCTTCTCCCTATGAGAAGAAGGCTCTCCTGTACCTGTAGGGCTTCCCTTCAGTGGCTGTCCCACCCCACATCCCCAATGCCCTCCTCTACAACTGGAGGTGGACGCAGTGCTGGACATGTGGAGCACACCTCCATCAGTGGCCAGGGTAGTCCTGATGTGAGCTGGGAAGGACAGAAGGCTTGGGGGATGGGAATGACGAGGAAAGAGAAATGGAAACTCCTGGGATGGATCTGACAGACAAAACCATCTGCCCTGCGCACCAGTACCTTATTAACAGGTTCCAGAAAGGGCACATCCTTGAGGTATGCTGGGGCTCCTGCTACATACAAATTTGGACTTCTTTGTTCCAAAACTTGGCCAAAAATGCATTATCAAAAGTGAGAAAAGTCCTGCTTTTGACTACATTTCAGCTTTCCATCCTGAGGTAGTTCATGACAATATTATGCCATGAAGCAAAATTATCGCAGAAAACTAACAGCTTAATTTAGGCTCCTTTTCTTAAAGTAAATAGATCAAATTGAGAAATCCAAATGCTGAAGAAGTGACTGAAAGAAGAGGATGGCTTTTTTCTCCAGAAGCCTTGTGCCTTTTCTGACATACTTGTGTTTGTTTTGTAAAGAGCTCTCATTTCAGCTGCTTGGTAAGGTAAGGAAGAGAGAGGTACTTACATTGACTCCACGGTCACCTCTGATTCCAGGATCTCCCTGGAAAGATAAGGGAAGATTGGAAAGTGAAATTGAAAGAGCATAAAGATAATAAATTCTGCCTAAAGCTTTGGCAGTATGAAATGAAACTTACTGGGGCACCAGGATAGCCATCTGTCCCATTTCCTGGTGGGCCATCATCTCCCTAAGAGAAAATTGGGAGATCAGTAGAAGTCAGCAGTTAGTTATTATGAGTATTTAAAATTTCTCATTAAATCTACATTGACAAAAAAGAAAAAAAAAACTGATTAAAACAGTGTATAAAATATAAAAGCTATGAAAGCTACGGGAAAAAAAAGCAAGATTAACTGACATGTTGACCAAGACTTGATTTGAAACTCAAGAGTTAAAAATCTGGAGGCTCAAGTGATCTTCTTATTCATTCTTCCCAGTCCATAGAAGAGGACAAAAATGGAAAAAAATGAATGCTAAAAATGAATGATTGGCTAAACAAATGAAACCTAGGACCCTTTGGTTTGGGTTATTTGGATTGGAGGTCTGCTGATAGGTTGCACTTTAGAAGGGCTGGTAAAAATGTGATTTTGCACACGGCAAAGAAGGCTTTAAACTGAATTTGGAGAGTATTGGAAACAACCTCTCTGGAAAATCCCTCTCATATAAATGTTTCTGCAGTGCAGAAGGAGAATAAGAGTTTTGCTTTAATGGAGTCCATTAAACTCCACTCAATAAAAATTAAAAAACAAACAAAAAACACCAAACACCAAACGCATTGGTTCATAAAGTGAAGACATTTGTTATGTATAAACTAATGCTTAGAGTATGGGCATTAACACAAAGACACTTGAAGTATAAGTACAGGAAGCAATGTAATTGAGTAAGTGGAATGGAGAGCTGGTGGAACAATTCCCATGACTAGAGCATAGCTGTATTCGTTCAAAAGGAAAAAAAAAAGAGTTGCACTACTGTTTGTTAAAAGGATTCATTCCTGCTCAGAAATCCAAGTAAATTAACTTAGTGCTGATAGCATAAAGAACTTCTGGCTTAAAATAAGTACAGGAACAAATATTGGTTATTAGTGTCTACTACTGCCCATCCAACCTAGGAGAAGACATAGATACTTCTCAAGAGCAAACCACTGTTCTTTCAAAGAAGTCTGAAGCAGTAATGATTGAGGACTTTAATTACCCTAACATCTGCTGGAAAACAAATTCTATCAAGTATAGTCTTTCCAGGAAATTCCTAACTTATTTTCTTGACAAAGCTTTCTTCCAGAAGGATGGGGGGAGGAACAAGAAGTTCAGCTGCCCTAGATTTAATATAAACCAATGGCATAGATTTAATCAAGGAAGTGGAACATTTGAAGGAAGTGACCACATACTAATGGGGTTCTTCATTTATAGGGAGTTAAAACAGAGTATACTCAAACATATATCTTGGCCTTAGAAGGGTAGATTCTGATGAACTCAAAGCAACGATAAACAGGATTCCATAGCAGGAAATGTCGAAGGGGTATTAGAACATACTATTCCAAAAGCGGGGAAATGGGAGACAGTACATGAGCCAAGATGTTAGCATAAAAAGCTTAGTTAAGATCTGAAAATTACAGAGAATGGTGCCATGAGAACTACGTAAAGCTGAGAATAATCTGAGGACAACAAACCAATCTTATTTAGATATGTTCAAAATAAAAGAGAAAATAATTAATATACCAGCTGCAAGATGCCTCGGATAATGAAAGACAGAGCAACTGAATTCTTATTTTGGCACAGTTGTGTGGTATGAGTTCTACTAAGCAATTGTGAGAGCAGAAGGAAGAGTTAGGACTGAAGCTTGAGATTGGTAGGAACAGGGAATAGGTATGTATTTGGATTGCTTTAGACCCTTAGGACCAAATGAATTGCATCCTATGATACTGAAGCAACTACTAATCATCTGGCCAAACCTTTATGTATTATCTTCCAGAATTTTGGGAGAACTGGTAAAAGTGCAAAAAAACAACAGCAGGGCAAATTTTGTTCCTATGTCTGAAAAAGGGGGACCTGGAGGACTACAAACCAGTCAATATGACATCCATATCTGGGAAGATTTGAGAACAGTCTTGCCAGACTAACTTTACTTCAGGATTTTTTTTGTGCGTGTGTAACTTCCTTAGTAAATTGTGGGAATTCCATAGTTGTACTATATCTTGATTTCAGGAAAGCAATTTCCCCATGACATTTTGATTAGGAAGCTAGTTAATCCCTCCCAGTGGCAGCAAGATCATGCAATAGGAAACCATTGTCTAGCCTTCCTGGTTCCACAAAACTGGTCCTGATAGCAGCTTCGCTGCTGCCTTCTACAACAGTGGCAAGGTCTGGATGGTTTTCAAAGGCAGCTCCACCTATAACAGCATTCCAGTTTCCATGAAGCTGAACCATGCATGACTACAGCCAGAACTGTCTTCCCTGGAAATAAACACAATTGGAGCACCAGCCAAACACAAATTTAGCATTCCCAGGTATCATACCACTCACCCTATCACCCATCACGCCAGGGTTTCCAGTTATCCCAGGTGGTCCAACCTGCCCTTTAGGGCCCTATAAAGTAAAAAAGGGAAACATTTAGTGTTAATTTAGACCAAATGACAGACAGTCGTAATTCATTTTCAGAGGCGTAGCTGTATTAGGCTGCAACAAAAACTATAATGTAGTATCTTAGAGTCTAAACAATGTATCACTCTATCTTTAAGATGCGGGCAGACTCTTTTTCAATTAATTTTTGTCTAGATTTATGTTACATTGCTTTCCTCTCTTTAAACAAGCCTGATACACTGAAGGGTGTTGAATGTGAAATCCTGAAATATTTTGAGAGAGCGCCAACTTTTTTCATTCTTTCTTATATTTTGCAGAGTTTATTACTTGTTTTCCAGGCCTTACAATATGAACATAATTACATTAGCCAGAGGTAAAATACTGTTATTTTTCAAATGTTCTAAAGGCATAAATTCAGATCTAAAGACACAAAAGGTTTCCTTGTTTTTAGTGGACATTTGTATGCATCCTGTAACATTGCTGATTTGTGAAATGTATGACATTTTCATTCAGTGAGATATGGGATACTGTGGAGTCCTTGGTGCTCTCTGAGCCTTGTTGTTTTCTTGCAGACGTTTCATTGCCAGGCTAGGCAACGTCTTCAGTGCGACTGAAGCCATTGCCTAGCCTGGCAATGAAACGTCTGCAAGAAAACAACAAGGCTCAGAGAGCACCAAGGACTCCACAGTTCAGCCCTGAGCTACAAATATTCTCTTCGATATGGGATACTCCCCAACCACAGACACTAACCTCTGGTCCAGAAGGTCCTTCATCTCCTCTAAATCCCTTAGGTCCAGGTGCACCTACTTTACCCTAGAAGAAAAATGGTGGGTCAGTGGTTTCATCCTTCTTAATATATGGCCAGAACCAACTAGTTTTGCAGAAAGCACAAACCTTGTCCTGCAAGCTCACAAAATGATCTGAAGGAAGTTTGCTGAATCTGCTGTTCATTCTATATTCCCCTCCTTCCCTAAATTGGGAGTGGGCAGACTTAGGAAGGGGTTTGGTTTAGAGGCCTCAAGTTACTTATACTTCATTAGTATCAATAATCTTTTGATATATTGTACATATTACAGGAGGCAGAGAATTTTTATATATTATTTTTTTCGAAAATATTTTGCAAGCAAGTAAACCTTTGATTTTATAATCCCTTATCCTGTTTAACTGTTGCTGATAACTCATGCCAACATTTTAGCTCTGGAAACTCCAAGTCAGATCACATGCTGCCCTGATTTGTTCCAAAATTAAAGGCTAACCATCTGTCAGGTAAGTAAAGCAAGGCCATCCTCTGATACTGCTTGTATTTTGTCTGGACAACTTCAGTGCTTTTTTCCCCTCTTCCTTTTGAGGTAATTTCTGCAAAAGTAATGCTACTTCATTTTTTTTTTTGGCAACTGATTTATCAAATCTCAGCACGATGAATCTGTAGTACTCAGTGCTGTACTCAGTGTTAATGGAAAGGATTGTCCAACACTTTTACTAACCGTTTGAAATCAGATCAAGTTGTTGAGCGTTTCTATTTGCAAGTAGTACTGATAACGTATTTTATCAGACCACTTTCTACTAATATATTCTAGAGGTATGCAGAGACTACCTCTTTACTTTGATCTGAAGCTGCTGAAATGACCAAATCCAGTCCAGAGCTAATCCATTTGCATCAGGGCTTTGGCTCAAGAGCAGGATTTAAAAGGCATTTCACCCTCCCATTGTCTAGCATACAAAACAGCTGTAACTTTTTTGGATTTTCACTGGAAAAGGATGTTATTTGTAGGGAAGCTAGAGAATTGTGT
Source organism: Charina bottae (assembly GCA_023362775.1). Classification (NCBI taxonomy): domain Eukaryota; kingdom Metazoa; phylum Chordata; class Lepidosauria; order Squamata; family Charinaidae; genus Charina; species Charina bottae. The sequence continues at coordinate 294,015 of JALMGJ010000020.1, forward strand.
GTGACTGATGGACACCAAATAAAATCTCTAATTTCGCAAAAATGATTGCAAAAGGTTAAGAAATATATATGGCAAATTTAAGGCCAATAATTTGATACGGTTTCTGCTGAAGATATGGGTGGTCCTATGCCTTTCTTTAATGCGTAGTACAGCTGATAGCTGAGGAATGAAGCAAAAGGGTGATATTAACACAGTGGATTAGGGGCTGTCAGTTTGCTAATAGAGGCCACAAAGAATAGCCGTATAGCCGCACAACTGCTCAGTACGAGAGACTCGGCTATGGTGAGGTGAAATGAATGATAAAACTACGGGTCTTCCTCTCTTCACCCTTCTGAACATGCTGTGATCGAAGCAACCAGTGTGGATTGGCTTGTAAATGTTCACTCCGAAGGCAGATGTGTCAGTGACTAAACCCAATACTCATCGCTTTTCCTCCTTCCCCACTGCGCTGTTGCTCATAAACAATGGGAGAGTTTTCTTCTCTGGCATGGCTCCTATGGTGTTGCTGTTTGCAGAATGCTGGAGCTCTGGGGTAGCAGGTTAGGAGTAAAACTTTAGAAAACAACAAGTTCAGACACACCCTCTTTGCCTCGGGTAAATGAAAATTTATTCCAAATTACCCCAATCTGCTCTGGAACTGAGTTTGGCCAGTTCCAGCACAAACACTGAGCAAATGCTGGGGGACATATACATATACATGTACACGTTCATATACATATACAGTATATTTGGCAGGTTAGATTTCAAAACTTCCATTTTATTATTTATTCATTTCTCACATTTCTTTACCACCCATCTCGCAAGTGACTCTGGGTGGTTTACAATTCAATTTTATTTATTTTTATTTTCTATCCCGCCTTTATTATTTTTATAAACAACTCAAGGCGGCAGACATACTTACTACTCCTTTCTCCACCTATTTTCCCCACAACAGCAACCCTGTGAGGTGAGTTGGGCTGAGAGTGAGTGACTGGCCCAAGGTCACCCAGCCAACTTTCATGCCTAAGGCGGGACTAGAACTCACAGACTCCTGGTTTGCTATTGGCTCCTTCCTAGGGCTGAGAGAGAGTGACTGGCCCAAGGTCACCCAGCTGGCTTTCATGCCTAAGGCGGGACTAGAACTCTCAGTCTCCTGGTTTGCTATTGGCTCCTTCCTAGGGCTGAGAGAGAGTGACTGGCCCAAGGTCACCCAGCTGGCTTTCTTGCCTAAGGCGGGACTAGAACTCTCAGTCTCCTGGTTTCTAGCCTGGTGCCTTAACCACTAGACCAAACTTTTTAAAAATGAGAATCCATTAAAAAGGTAAAGGTAAAGGTTCCCCCCGCACATTTGGGCAGTCGTGTCCGACTCTAGGGGCCGGTGCTCATCTCTGTTTGTTAGCCGAAGAGCCAGCGTTGTCCGAAGACGCTTCCACGGTCATGTGGCCGCATGACGCGTGCGGAACGCTGTTACCTACCCACCAAAGTGGCACCTATTCATCTACTTGCATTTGCATGCTTTCGAATTGCTAGGCTGGCAAGAGCTGGGGCGAGTGCGGGAGCTCACTCCGTCACGCAGGGCTAGGGATTCGAACCTCCGAACTTGCGATCTTCCGATCGACAAGCCTGGCGTCTTACCCGCTGAGCCACCACACCCCTTCTAGAAGCTTCTAGAATCCATTAGCATGAGATAAATTCTAGGTTCAAATATACAGTACTTGCACAGCAAGAGAAATGTAGGAGCCTGATTTTGCAGTATTTTAGAAATGGCGGTTACCAGTGAACATTTCAGAACATTTTATGACAGCTTCCCCATAGAAAGAGTATTGTTAGGATGAGTGTGACTTATTCCTTTACTTGAAGCACATTTTCCATCCTTGTCATTTAGAACAAACTGCAAAGACAGCAAACATCAGGGAAACTGTACAATTTAGATTTTACTTCTGTGCAATTGTACTGAACATATCCTAGTCTAGGGTATGCAGGATTATCAGATAATTTGTTAGGGTTTAGCTTTCAGCTGATCCAAGAAAAACCCTGTAAAGTAATGGCCTAAGAACCAAAATAGATAGTCTCAAGAACTTCCTATTTCCACTTGTTATAGCCCGTTCTAATTTGTTTTTCCTAAAAGCGGTATCAATTTTTATTATTCTACTGATGACAATTTATTTGATAGCTTGTTTTTCTTTTTATTTCATTCATTTGAATCCTGAGTTTTAAGGTGTGATTCATGCCCATTTTGTATCCCACCTAGAACAAGTAATTGTGGTGTCCTTTTTCCTTCTGTTTTTAAGGAGCCTGTTCTCCTAATGTCTTGAGAAACTCTTACCCAGTCACTTAGATGCAGTATGTTCAGTTCTGTATAGTAAAAAACAGAGGGCTCTTACAGCAGGGTGAGCCACTGGTTGCTAGGGAAGTTCATAAATGGGATTTATGCCAGCTTTTATCCTAGCTGCTGTTTTCAATTTGCCATTTTGGCAAAGAACATCTGCATTTCATTTTAACAATACTTGTTGTTGTTACAACAACAAAACTGGACAAACAGAACAGAGCAAGAGGCCTCAATTTGGAGCATTATGGGATGGAAATGTCCTGGGTCTGGTGAAGGACACTTTTCCTCTATAGCTGGAATACACAGGCCAGTAGAAATATGTGCAGGGAAAATAACATTAAAGCGAAAGGAACAATAAATAGTAGTATCTACTGCAACTTGTATGCATGGTCCTATATTAGAAAACATAAGAGGAACTCATTAATCATGTGGGCTTTCTTACCCAGTGTATATTTCATAGCAGTACCATCTGTTCTTGGTAATGTCTGATAGAAGGATACAAAATCCTCACATTATGAGCAAGAATCAAGTCTTATTTGACTGTCTTCACCGCTTATAGGACTGTTTGTATTACTGCCATGAACACTGATTACACTGATTGCTCCCCACTGTGGGAAAATTAAACTTTGCTGAAATGCTCTAAATACATCTATATGTTGCATTGCACTAGAGTGAGGGCCTGAAAAGCTATTCCTTGATGTAATATCCGGTTTCAGTGTAGGATGAGATACCACATAGAGAAGCCTTGAGTAGGAAACGTGACACCATGTGCTATGGAGCGATGGGTGTCCCTTGGCCTACATACTGTATGTGATTTGAGATATTTTAAAATAGAAATAAGCAGTACACTAGATGTATTAAGCTTCCAATATAATCTTTACCTTTACTTACCTCCCAACTTAAAAGAATTAATTGGAAAGAAGACAGGCTGAGCTTTTGACCCTTGCTTTTTCTTGTGAATCCCCACATTACTACTGCCAAGTCCTTTCTGGTAAACCCCCTGCCCCAGGTTTTTAAAAAGGGAGTCCTCAGCTACAAAAAGGTTAGCTACTCTGAAACTCAATACAGTCAATACAGAGCAAGGGCCCTGTCTGATAAATACAGTCAATACAGAGCAAGGGCCTTGTCTGATACTCTCTTCCTTTCCACTCCCTGGTTTACATTCTCCCTCTGCCCAATTGAGACATCTGGGATGCAGAACAATTGAGAGCATCTTACTGGGTCTCCTGGTGGTCCAAAAGGTCCTTCACGGCCTTGTTCTCCCGCTGGACCTAGCTCACCCTAAAAAAAGAGGAAAATTGATTGATTGATTGATTGATTGATTGTTCAAATTTATATGACTACCCATCTCCCCCAACGGGAGAAATAAATGAGGAAATACTTGCGGAATAGAGTAAGTAGAAAAGCAGAAGAGAAAATATAACATCTGTAGAGCTGAATCACATGTGTTCTAATACATTGAACTATACCATATTTTCCCTGTGATCAATAGATGAAAACAGTATCAAGCAAAAACTATGAAAGGTCCAGATGATCTTAAAAGCTATGGATTATCTACTTTAAAAGGTCATTTTTACAAAAATTCACATCCTGCTCAGAATCCTCAGCAGAGCTATTGGATTTTTGGCATAAATATCTGTAGGATCCATTGTACTATATTGTCAAACTATTTCCAACTGTCTTGCTGATTTGCTTGTAAAATAAAGACTACTGAGAAGTAAATGGCTCAAATGGGACTAACGGCAAAGTAACCGTGAGAGGGGCCAGAGGAAGATACTTGCTCACACAAGCCTTCCACATACACCCTCTTTTGCCTCATGAGCTGATCTGGTGGGATGCAGCATTGATGGCCTGGCAGGAGTGCACAAAGGCTACATGCAAATGAAACTGGCAGCTGGGCTGTGGCACCTCTAGCTTTGTCCCCCATTGGAGGGTTGCATTCCTGTCATCCTCAGTCAGGGACACTACTCATTCTCTGAGGCTCCGACTACATCAGGGGCAACTGAGTATCATTGCCTCAAAGAACCAGCAGTGAGCAATCTCTCTGCTGTTTCAGATGTTATAACTGAGCAGAGATTTTCTGTAGCTTGAATCATGTCAACTGGATTTCTATTTTCTCAGTGGAAACGTTTCGCTCCTTATCAAAGGAGCTTCTTCAGTCTGAGCAAAGTTGGTAAGGGAATCCTAAATATGTTTCTAGGTAGCTGTGTGACCTAAAGGAGGACTTAAAAGGACTTAAAAATAACATCTCAATATAACCATGACCTAGCCCCAGGGTAAGGTCACACAGCTACCTAGAAACATATTTAGGATTCCCTTACCAACTTTGCTCAGACTGAAGAAGCTCCTTGGATAAGGAGCGAAACGTTTCCACTGAGAAAATAGAAATCCAGTTGACATGATTCAAGCTACAGACAATTCCACCTGGATGACTGAGAACCTTCATAGACATGAGCAGAGATTTCTTTCTACAGGCTGCCAAGGTATGCTGTGCTCATACAACAGAAGGGCAAGACGCCAGAATAATGAGGTGTGTAACACAGCAGCATACCAAGGGGTACTACTATATTACCTAATCTTAATTAAGAGCTCTTGGGAAACAGAGGGAATTTGTGGGAACCTAGACTGTGAGAGCATTAGTGAAGGGCGCAGTGGAAAGGGGGACAGGAGGAGAGATTGCTGAAAAGCAGAAATATGAGAGTGGCGAGGGCCAGATTAGTCCAGGGACTTGTGGAGAAAAATGTTTTATTCATTTGAGAAATAAATATAGTAGGGCAGGGATATGCCACAATTACTTGCATGGCAGCCCTCCTTCCTCCTCTGTGCCAAAAGTTTATATAAACAGAATACTTGGTTCATGTGAAGAATTAGAAAATGTCTCTGCCTTATGAATTTGGGATGAGATAGATCAAGAATCCCTTCTCTGCAAACACATGCTGCACTTAGAGCACGGAGACTTGAAATGAGCAATGAAAGATCCTAATAGAAACTCTTTCTATGCTATAATAATAAAGGTAAAGGTCCCTCCCACACAGTTGTGCAGTCATGTCCAACTCTAGGGGCCGGTGCTCATCTCCATTTGTTAGCCGAAGAGCCAGCATTGTCCGAAGACGCTTCCGCGGTCATGTGGCCGGCATGACACACGTGGAATGCTGTTACCTTCCCACTGAAGTGGTACCTGTTCATCTACTTGCATTTGCATGCTTTCGAATTGCTAGGCTGGCAAGAGCTGGGGCGAGTGCGGGAGCTCACTCCATCACACGGGGCTAGGGATTTGAACCTCCGAACTTGCGATCTTCCAATCAACAAGCCTGGTGTCTTACCCGCTGAGCCACCACGACCCTATAATAATATATATATATATATATATATATATATATATATATATATACACACACACACACACACACACACACACAGAAATAATAATAATAATAATAATAATAATAATAATAATATAATCATTATTCTATCATCTGAGTCTGAAACAGTTATAATGTACTTCCCAGAATGACAGTATGTTTGTTTCATTGTACATACAGAACCCATGTATTTAATTATTTGTTAGCCTTTGCCCTATTGACAGTAGCATGTTCTTAACTGAGAGCCAGCATCAAGGAGCAGCTAGAATATCAACACAGACCTGGAAAATCCATATTCAAGTCCCCGTTACCCCATGAATATCACACTAACTTTATGGACAATCATATTTTTTGTTTGACTTAACTTCCAGGATTATTCCCTACATAAAACGGGAAGGAAGTGGTTGAGCATTCCACCTTGGAGAAAAGGGTGGAATATGCTGTAACCAGGTCTAATGAGTAATTGGAACGATATTCCTACACAGGCTGGATATTATGTTAGACAGAAGCTCTAATCTTTTCTTCTTGTAGCAACATTCACACATAGGAAAATGAACTTGTCAGATTTTGTTCAAAGCAAAACTGTCAAGGTTTATTTGCAACATGAAAAAACACCTAGAAAGCATTTAATTGAAACGCTGTGAAAGGCAGTGGAGCATCGCACAGAATTTAAAAGAGGATAAGGTACTGACACATGGAAGGGATAAGCTTTAGAAACTGGAGGAACGGTGGGGAGGAATCTCAAGGGAGGGAAACTTTGTATGCTAGGAAGAATTTCTTGTTAGGTGCTTGCTCTACAGTGGGAACAGTGTCTTTGATGACCTTGTGCCTTCAGTGTAATACTTAGAGGTGCCCTGAAGAAGCAGAAAGGCCCAAAGAACAGTAAGGAGGGGAGTTTGAACTATATACAGGTGACATAAGAAGCGCCTGGTTCTATTTTGCCTCTCTACATGCCTCTCTTAAAGATGCAGCTCCAACACCACTGAATCTTTATAGAGATTGGTCCTATGGACTATTTAGGGGAATCAGGAACAGAAATGACAAACAAGGGGGTCCTCTATATTTCCCCATTTGTCTCGGATTCCCCTAACTGGTCCCCTTTAGCATGCTTCCTATAAAACAAGAACTTCCTTTCTGTTTCTTCCCGCCATGAGGACAGAAAGCTCAAGAGATGCAGAATTTTGATCATTGCATGTCACTTCCTCAATAATCCTTACTTGTTCTTTGGAACCATAAACATCTACCTCTCAGGGCTACCTCATCTGAGCTGCAAAACTCTGGACCACCACTAAAGGACAGCAAAGAGATACAGAATCATGGAATGTCATCTTTTGGAATTAGTTGCATAGAACATCTGTCCACATCTGCTTCCCAAGTACAGTTGCACTTCTGTTTGAGAAAACATCAGATGTAAACAGGAAACTCCAATTTAGAGGAAACTTATACTTTACTCCTCAAGTACCTCTGTAACATAGCAGAGAGATTTATGGCTTTGGAGTCATATATGGGTTCCATTCCACTCCTTTTAGCAGCCATCAGCAAAACTGTAGTTAGAACAGGAAATTCCATCATTCCAGATAGTCCACATATCAAATTTATTGAAAAGGAAGACAATCCTATATTCAAGTCCTCTTATCAAGGAAGAGCAAATAGTAAAGGGGGAAAAAAACCCACATTTTTGGTCTGCAATGACCAGCCCATCTACCTTGTCAGTCTAGGGTTTCCAACTACAGCAGAAATCAATCCTGTCCCCTGCTCCAACAAACATGTCTTTGTGAGGCATACTTGTTTATGAATGCATTTATAACTGCCAGGATCCAACAAAAAGGAACAGGGGCAGGACAAAGAATAAATCTATATTAATTGAATTAATGACTATTAATTATATTAATTAAGCCATGGTGTTCCCTGTGACACTCTATGGAAGTAAAAGTTGGATTTTGAAGAAGCAGGATAGAAAGAGTATTGACGCCTTTGAACTTTGGGGTTGGAGAAGACTTCTGAGAATATTGTGGACAGCCAAGAAAACAAACCAATGGATCATCGAACAAATCAACCCAGAATTCTCACTCGAGGCATAAATGACCAGGCTCAAATTATCCGACTTCAGACATATTATGTGAAGACTTAGCTCCCTAGAGAAGGCTCTAAAGCTGGGAGAGGTAGAAAGAAAGAGAAGAGGAGGAAGACCAGCAGCAAGGTGGATGGACTCAGTTACAGTAGCAATGGGGGCGCTATTGGAAGACCTGAAGAAATAAGTTAGGGCAATATCATCATGGAAAAAATCTATTTATGTGGTCACTAGGAGTTGAAAATGATTTGATGGCACATAATCAATCAATTATATTACTTATCTGTAAAATAATGTACACAATTTATAAACTTGATCGCCCATTTGCATATACCAATCATTGTCTCTCTCACACAGAAACCACTCTTATCCACAGAAACCTACACAAAAACACACTTATTTCCTTCCAGCAGATACAGCAAAAGAAATAATAATAGTAATACTTGTAATAATACTACCACCACCAGGATGTAGATGTTTTAAGGGGAAATGGAAAATAATAGGGGGCGGCATAATCAAAAATGTATTCCCATGGTCCTGCCCTCCTTTCATTGGTTTCATTTATTTTCTAATATTGGCTGATCATGGTGGGCTTATATGATACTAGTCACTGGGATAGCTGTCTAGCTATAGGCTTGTAATAGAAGCTATAGGCTTATATGGTATATGCAAATGGGCGATCAAGTTTATAAATTGTGTACGTTATTCTATAGAAGCTATAGGCTTCTAAGCCTATATTACTCATTGCTCTAGTGAAAGCCCAAGAGTTCCTATTGGCTCAGGGCCTTGCCAGATCCTGACTGGTTAGAGACAGCAGAGGAATCTTGTATTATGAATTTGTACTTTGTATCAGCTTGGGATCAGTGTATGTACAGGAGGAGGAGCACAGAGTTTCAAAAGAGGCATTATAATTTTGCTGAAGACATTGCTTTGATACTTAAAGGTAAGACATAAAGTGTCTATTTTCTGGTTATAGGATGTTTGAGAAATTTCTTCTTTTTGAATTTGGTTATAAATTAATCTGGTCCACAATTTTAAAGCATTCCCTTCAGAAGCATACATTTTCTGAATTTTGTGATGCATTTCTCTGCCTAAAACAGCAAAATATGTTCAGAATGCTTCCTTTAGGGAAAGTCTTCTGAGATAAAACAATATATAGATCAGAGCTTTCCAAACTGTGTGTCGCGACACAAAAGTGTGTCGCCACACAACCCGGAAGCGCTGATCATCATCAGCGCTTCCGGGTTTTCCCGCGGCGACACACCGACGACGGCATGCAAAAACCCGAAAGCGGCAGCAGCGCTTCCGGGTTTTTGCGCGCTGCCGCAATGGTGGCACTTCCGGGTTTTCCCGCGGCGACACACCAACGGCGGTTGGTGTGTCGCCGCAGGAAAACTTTGGAAAGCCCTGATATAGATGTTCATGTTACACATGAATAGACAGGTCAATTCATCCCTGCTTCCTGGAGGTACTGATAACACCAATGAGAGGGAAGCTGAAACTACAACACATGATTTTGGTACCATCCTTGTCCTCATCCTCACTGCAGCACTAACTTTTCTCAATATATCAGAGCATTCTAAAAATCTTCCTTCCTTGCTTCCAAATTGGTTTTGGACAGATGAACCCTTCTAGTTGCCCAATTTTACTTAAATGCTTTTTGGATAGTTTGGTTTGGGACAGACAGTGCATTTTTTCCTACTCACTCCCAGCTCATAGGGAGGAACTCAACTTTCTCATTAAAAGAGGCATTATTTTCCTTTCCTGTACAACTATGGTATTCTTAGTTTATATAGCAGCAATACATGAACTCAGTCCATAAACTCTACATTGAGTCATGCGTATCCTCCAAGCTACAAGAAGTTCAGCACAAAAACAAGTTTTAATAGAAGCAGTTAAGAGTGCAGAATATCTTTTCCCACATGTTTGGACATTATTAGAAATATTTAACCATCCTTAAACTTGACACATTTCTCTAAAAAGATCACCAGGCCTTAGGCAAAAATGGCTTGAGTTTTCACTTAAAATAGTGAAAACTTGCTTCTTCTTCTAAACTACTTGTAAATATTGCTAATGAAAATTAGTTTGCTTGACCGTAGGTGATATTTTCTTGAAGCAAATGTTTTTGTCTAATGCTAAAGCAGAGCTAACACTTTAAAGCAGGGGTCCCCAACGGTACCAGCCTGTTAGGAACCGGGTCTCATGCCGATCTCCGAACCCCGCCCCGCACAATTGGCTCCCGCCTGCAAACCCCGCCCCCGATCTGCGCGATTGGCTCCTGTCTGCAAACCCCACCCCCAGCCCATGCAATTGGCTCCCGTCTGCAAACCCCACCCCCCGGTCCACGCGATTGGCTCCCACCTGCAAACCCCGCCCCCCGGTCCATGCAATTGGCTCCCACCTGCAAACCCCTCCCCCCCGGTCCGTGGAAAAATTGTCTTCCACGAAACTGGTCCCTCGTGCCAAAAAGGTTGGGTATCCCTGCTTTAAAGGATAAGGATGAAATAATTTGTTATCTTGATGGAAAATTAGTCCGAAATTTAAAAAATGAAATCAACAGAGACAAAGGTGCTGAAAACGGGAAGAGGTCAGATGCAAAGACAAATACAGGAAATATCCAGTTTGGCAGCACTATCTGTGAAAATGATTAGGAATGAGGCTGACCATGTCAATTGTGTGATATAGCTGCAAAGAAGAATATGCGATTTTCAGGTCCTGAACAGCAATTGTTCCACTTTATACCATACTAGTCAAACTTCATCACAAGTATTGTGTCCAGTTCTCAACAGGATGGAAACAAATCAAGAAGAGTTCCAAGAATGTCAAAAAAGCAGATAAGTGCTAAGAAGAAAAAATGATAAGATTGGGTATATTTGCCATGAGGAAGAGAAGACTACATGGCACAAGGTGAAGAATTTTATTGTGAGCTATTTTACCTTTTCTCCTTTTGGTCCACGAGCCCCAGGGACACCTCGTAACCCTACGGATCCAGGGCTACCCTGCATGTCAAAGAACATACCATGGATTATGATCATTTTACATGTTACCCCCATGATTTTACATTTTACATTTTACCCCCATGATTCAACAACAAGCTTGACTCAAGTGTGGCAGAGCACTTTTAAATATATTTTTGTTCATGAAGACGACAAAGGGGAATATTGTGTTAGAACCTGTTCTGAGAATCCAGTTGGGAAGGATTCTGAGGGCTTGCTGAGGACTGGAGGAGTTCCTAGACCTTTTCATGGGCTTCACTTTGTTTACACTTGAGGAAAGCTCTTTGCTATTATTGTATTCCATTCCATGTCAATATAAGAACAGCTTTGAATCAATCCATTGAATTTCAGCTCCAGAGGCTTAATGAAGACCAGTTTCTTGGTTCCCAATTTTGCTGCCAGCTATAGAAAACATCACTGAAAACAGTAGCCTTACCCTCTGTCCAGGGCCACCATCAGGGCCAGGACTTCCCTACAAGAGAAAGAGAGAGACAGTGGAATGGATTGTCATATACTTAAACCTGCTCCTTCAGGCCCATAAAATCTTTGAACATGTACCTCATCTCCCCATTCTCCTTTTTCACCTTTGGCTCCATTATCTCCAGGCAGACCCTAAAAGACATGAAAATATAAATAATTTTAAAATGCGTTTTTGAGTAGTCATACAGCAGCTGTGAATCACATAAGTGATCTAAATTGAAATGGATAGAGATCTCAGAGCAAGATTTCTCTCATTGTTATTATTGCCCTTCAAAATCAAAATCTACTAGCTTGCCTTTCATAGACAAATAGCATCTTTATACAAAGATTCTCTAACAGTTTAAAAGCAATTCTGAATCTCTCTGATCCCATGACATCAACTGCATTGGGGAGCTGAGATGATTCAGTTTTGGCTTGGCTGTAGTATAGCTGAAACTGCAGCAAAACTAACATTTATTTGGTAATATTCTGAAACGTGGTGACTCTTTGCAGCTGGTTGGCAGTCCATTTCCCCATTAGAGGGATCTCTTGTCTCATCCCCAAATGCTGGTTCCTGAGTTTTGGTTGAAATAGCAGGTCCTTGATGGGAAATGATGGCTTAGCAGCTTCAAAGTGTTTTTTTTTAATGCAACCAGACAAACAACATGAATTAAGGACATGGATTGCTGGGGGTGTATGGAATAGCAATTTATTTTACTCATCTATGACATGGGGATAAAGAGCGTTTCCCTTTACTCCAGAACTTCCTGCAGCTTGGTGGGAGCAGTAATTGTTTGATGTTTTTTGCTCCTTGTTCCCAGTGTTTTGAAATTGGGTTATGATCACATGACAATTTGAAACTGTTTCTGATGGTTTGGAAGCAAAATAAGTGGAAGTGTGGAAGAGGCCAAAGTGTAAATAATAGTTTTTCTGAAAAGAAAATTGTGATTATTCCAAACATTACTTCTATGATGAAGGAAACACACCTGTTATTTCAACTTTATAGGGGAGATACAGGTAGTCCTTGCTTAGTGACCACAATTGGGACTGGAAACTCCATCATTAAGCACCACAGTTGCTAAGTGAAACATCACGTGACTGCAATGGACTTACAACCTCACTTCTACTTTGGTCATTAAGCGAGACATCATGTGGCCGTGATTTAACTTCTGCGTTCTCCATTAAGCTGGTGGTGTATGTTGGGGAGGGGGCAATCCTATTCTGCTTGTGATCCACCTCCGGCTGTCCCTGTCTGAGGCGTGAGGAAGGGCCGTGGGGAAAAATAGTGGGTGTAGTCAAAGACTCTCCTCCAGGCAACGAACAGCAGTGACAAAAGGGGAAGGCCAAAACAACGCTACCAACTCACAAATACAGCCATACCTTTTCACCAGAAGGCCCATCTTTTCCTTGCGGGCCTGGACTTCCTTTGGGCCCAGGGTCTCCCTTGAAGTAAAGAACACATATGACAAAACAGGTTTAAGTAGGATACAAGCACTCCCCATTCCAACATTCTAAATTACATTACCTACGTATACAGTAAGCTGTATTTTGTCATTGCTCCCCTTTCCCTGGTGGAAATGAGAATCACCCAAGGTCAAAATAGAGGAATCCATGGCTTTAGCATCACTGTGAAAGGCCATGCATGCCAACCCAAATGTGAAACATGAAAGCAGAATTTATTTATTTAATTTATTTATTAAACAAATTTATATGGCTGCCCAACTCACACACATGGTGACTCCGCGGAGGCAGCTTACAGAATTAAAATCCATAAAAACAAAACACACACCCTCACGGCAGCAAGAAACACATTCAAATTAAACACTTGATCAGCTACGAAGCAACCTGGGGTCCCCAGGCCCGCTGACAAAACCACGTCTGCAGGGCCTTCTGGAAAATCCAGAAAGAATTTCCTATTCTTTCAAATACAGACCATTTTTATATTTTAAAAATCCTCTCTTATGCTTTTAATTTTTACATATATAGGAAAATCTCTTCAGTGCCATGTCTTTTCCTCACATTTCTGCTATAAAAACAGTGTTGCTAAGAACAACTTTGTGATCTAATATTACTTATTGGGGATGAGTAAGTTGCTGATTTGGCTTCCCTTCCTCTTCAATTTTAAAACTTACTAAACTACAATAACCTACTAAAACTGCTCCCTTGGACTCTTTGGACTTGCGTGCAAATTTCACTTTTACAAAACACTTTCCACACAAAATAAGTAAGTTTTCTGTTTCTACTTTCCCTGGGGAACTGTCTGCACATCTCACTTTCGCTTACGTAAACACATTCCGGAATTCTTTCATATCTTCGACTTTCACCGGTTAGGCTCCTAGGGGGCGCCATAATCTACTGCGTGAGACATGGAAGATTTTAAACAGATTTTCTCTGACTTCCACCAAGATTTTAAACAGATTTTTTCTGGTTCCTACCAAGCTTTTATGCAAGACATTCAGGGCATTGTGGAAAATATGAGGTCTAAAATGTGTCATCTGGTTGGGATTTTGTAGATGAAACTGAGGGATTTAACAGTGACAGAAATGCTTCTTCTAAGAGTGAAATTAGGATTTCTGTTGAAATGCTGGGTGAAGATTGGATAGTCGAGTTGGAGAAATTTAAGGGAGAGACTGAGTTGGAAGCCACAAGAGAAATTGATCTTCTGGTGGAACGTCATGGAAAAGAAGGGGTTATTATGTATGGGAGGTCTCCTGAAGAGAAGTCGGAGTTTTTGAGGGGGGCAGTTGGGCTTTTTGATTTTTTTAAGAAAAAAGCTCTGAGCACACTGTGGGGATATGTAAATGCTCTGGTTTATTTTGAAGTGGGATAAGGGTTTAAGAATATTTATCTGGATTGCTTTTAGGGCTTGGCCGATTTCATTTATCTTTAACAATTTGGATTAAGATTATTAAGGTATAATAAAAAATAATAAATGTCTATTTGGATGGTTTTGGGTTTAATATGATTAAGATTATTAAAATTGTATTATCAAGTACAATGGCAGACAATTTTTGTTTTTTAGTTGGATCTTTATTATAGTAGACAGAAATGTATAGAATAGTAGTAGGAAGGAAATAATTAAATGAATGTTATCTTTGGGGGGGAGAAGTTGATTAGGAGGTTTATATAAACTTTTCTTTTTTTTCTTTTAATATAAGGAGAGGGAGTAACTGTATTTAGCGATTTTTATTATGTGTTAAAGTGGAATGATTTATAGAAATAATGTGATTTTGGTTTAATATTGAGTAAAGGATTGATTATGGAAAATTGTATATCCTTGCTGTTAAAAGTCAGAAGTCACCTCTTTTTGTAACTTTCAAAAAATGTTCTCTTGTGTTTCCACACTTTTTTAGTTTTTTCTCTTTTTTTCTTTGTAGTTTTTTGTTTTTCTGTAGCTTTTATCTTTGCTTGAAATTTAATAAAATTCTTATTAAAAAAGAGAATATCATACCTTGTAAATTCATTGTACTTGGTAACAGATAGAATCTGTGAATACCCAGAAGAACTAACATAAATGCAGTCAGAGAAAAAAAAGATTTTTAAGGGAAAAGATGAATTGGAGTGTGAATGAAGCACTTAACCCATTGATAGTTCTAAAACTTGGGTAGTTCATGTCTGTCTGTCTGTCTGTCTGTCTGTCAACATACTGACATGCAACCAGTGGGCCAATATTTATACTTAGGTATTTTTCAGTTGATCTATAATATGTATTCATGATATTTTATGTCATTTTAAATCTTTGTTTTGGGACATCTGTTCTGAAGAAAAACAGATAAACAGTGACATTTACCAAATTTTAAGAATATCCTCCAAAGGGGAAAATGGGAATCTTTAGTGAAACAGACAAAGTATAAATGTTTAAAGTTATCCTCGGACTGTTGTGGTAATTGAAATGTTCCTGTATTGCTGGTAGTGTCTATGCATCATAAATGGATGCACCATAAATGATTGCAATACAATTATCTTGACTGTGGAAAACAGTTCTGATGTTTGTGCAAAGGACAATGAAGTGATCATTTTAGGCAACCATTCAGTGAACAAAATCCTAGTAAAAACAATGGTTATAAATGTTGGACTCTCTTTTGCTGCTCCCCTAACCTTGTGCTGTAAGAATAATACAATGCCATACTCAACTAGTATCAAAATTTATCATGGCATTGATACCTAGACATCACAGAAAGTATTAGTATCCAAGTCATAACAAGAAAACAATGAATTATGGCTAACCTTTATCCCTTTGGGTCCATAAGAACCAGAATCCCCTTTTTGTCCAGGAGGTCCATGTAAGCCCTGATGGAAATCAAGCAGTGATCAATTTAGGTAACTAACAACAATGTGTTATATATTTTGGTACGTTACAATAATCCCCATCAGAATTGGGCTGAACTTCTCCATACTGATTTCTGCCTATCTCTACACTATACTTTTTCCTTCCATCTTTGAGATTCTGCACTTTGTGACTACCTATATTTACAGATCTGCTTTCATCACTGCACTCTGAGGTTGCTTGCTAGCAGCCAGAATGGATAGACATGTAATCGGTTGCATCAACCTACATCAAACCCAGGAGATCCTTTGCATCCTGGTAGCCCATGATATCCTTGTTCACCCTGTGAAGAAAGAAAATTATTCACATGAATTATTATGAATCCTTTGGAATTATTTCCTTTTTCCTTTCTCATTAGAAGATAGCAGTTAGAGGAAGAGAATTCTTAAATAAAGCTTCTGTAGGGTTATCTCTATAAGGCTAGCAGAAGGAATCGCCTTTAATATGTAGTGGAGTTTCTCCTCCCGCAGATCCTTCTGAAAAAGTTTTAGCCAATACAGGGTATATGAGACTTAAGTGAATTCTCACTCATTCTACTTGATCAGGTTATTCTGGGTCATCAGAGCACTGGAGTAGTGCTATGCCTGAATTCACTTTCTTAAACCAAGATTTTAGGTCCAATTGCAACAATTTTTAATGCAGCTTTTTTAAGGCATAAGGAGGGAGACTGTACCCTTTGCATGCAAATATCAACCATACCTTCCTGCCATCAACGCCATCAATGCCACGCTTGCCCTTCTCTCCCTATAACAGAAAAAAAGCCACATGTATAATACATATTTCAACTAGCTCTCAAAAAGATATTGGTGTCCTCCCCCAAACAAAACCTAAAGACATACCTTGCCTCCTTTGGCACCTCTTGAGCCCTGTAGATGAGAAAACATGATTTAGAATGATGTACAACTGCTTATTGGGGGTCAATAGAAAAGGGCAGGAGAAGTGGTATTGGTTGTGTTTCTTGTTCTCCTTTTATATCTCACTGTGGAATTTAAGATGTTATACGTGATAGTCTAGATAAACTCTGGACACTGATGTTAGCAAAATACAGTAGCTGCATCAAGCACACTCTCCCCCCCCCTCTCTCTCTATCTATCTATCACACCGCCCATCTCACTATAAAAGTGACTCTATCCTAGGGACAAATTGTATGTCCTTTTTAACTGAAGAGAACCAGCCTTTTCATCTAAAAAAGCATATATGCAATTTTGCAGAATATCCTAAATCTTATCTGAACCATCATTTCCCTATCCTTGTTCTGGCAAAGGGCAAAGAAAATTGGCTGCCTAACTTTCCAATGGTCAGACTAGGCAGCACTACCCTCCCTATGAGTAGCAAGATAAATGTGCAAAATAGCAACCAAGGTTTGTTTCTCGGTCCAACAATTCTAGTGGGAATCTCAAATCCAAACAATTCCAAGTAGAACTTAATTAATTTAAATCTGTTATATCCTTTTCTCCCCCTGGAGAAGAGACAATTAAGAGGCAATTTTAACATATTTGAGTTTCAAACTGATCATAGGACATGTTTACTTTATTTGCTCCAAAGAAACTGGATCTCAAGAAGATGGCAGGCTTTAACTAAACATCAGGAGAAACTTCCTGAGGTGCTGCAGAGCAGGCAGGCGGATGGGCAACTATTAGAGTGCTACAGTAGATTCCACCACGGGAGGCAGCAGCAGGGAGGGGCTACATGATTTTTGAGATACTTTCAGTTATAGACCAGATTCACATGACATATTAAATCGTAATGCTGTTGATTTGGTTTTGGCTTGATACGTGAGCCCAGTCAATTGTGATTTATTTAATAAACTGTGGTTTAAAATGATAGGAAATGAGTTAATATTCTAAGAGTATTCAGACTTTGCAGCTTCAACCACAAGCCAGCTTCTCTTCCCCATCCCCTATTTGGTTTACAACATCTATCTAGATCAGTGTTTCTCAACCTTGGCAACTTTAAGATGTGTGGACTTCAACTCCCAGAATTCTTAAAGTTGCCAAGGCTGAGAAACACTGATCTAGATCAAGGCCAAAATCTTATGACATTTTAACTGGCCCTAATAATGGCATATCTTGACCATGAATTTTGGAGTTTTTCCAATAATTCAACACAGTTTCCTTTGCTTTTGCAGCACTGTTAATCAACACAACTCACCTTGTCCCCTCGGCCACCCTTTTCTCCCTAAAAATGAGAAGGAGAAAAAAAAGTCAGATGTATTATAAATGAAATTTTGAGAAAAAAAAATGATAGATAGATAGAGACAGAGACAGAGACAGAGATGAACTTCTACTTGCCTTCATTCCCTGGTAGCCAATAGGTCCTGAGTCACCTGGCTTTCCCTGGGGTAAAGAATAACATTCAAAGTAGTAAATCCCATTGTAGTCAGATCAAGTTCTTGCTTGGAAAATTCTCTCAAGATTGTAAGGAAAAGAATTTCATCCAGAGTTTTCTGTTTATCGGGATTTTGACAATTGCATACAATATGTTTAAAATATTTAAGTCCTTTGATTTGAAACCCATCCTTGCTTTCCCATACACACATATGAAAGTATATTTGTGTATATATCTTAACAGATTGATACAGAGTTGGATTCAGACATATGCATATGTAGAAGGGACTCGTGGCTGGATCCAACCTTGTTTCTTTAATAATGCAATCTTACATGTGTCTATTCAGAAATAAGCTCTTTTGAATTCAGTGGAATTTCACCCTAGCTCAGAGCCTCCAGAATTTGAAACTAAGGCTTTCTGCCTGTAAAGTTGAAAACACTTCACTGACAAATGCATTAGTGCTTATTAGTGTGTGTGTGTGTGTGTGTGTGTGTGTGTGTGTATGTTTGTATGTATGTGTATGTATGTGTGTGTGTGTGTATGTATGTATGTATGTATGTATGTATGTATGTATGAAAAGATGTGATTTCTCCCGACCCAAGTATCCACCTTGAAGACCACAGAAGTGTCCCCCTGAAGACTTTATATTATTGCATTATATTACAGTTGGGCATTCAATTCAACCAAACACTGGACCTAATATCAAATGTGATGATTTCGGAAGCAATCATGAGATGCCTAAACAGAAGGGGTGGTTCCTCTGAATCAGGCTGAATCTCACCCCTCCTGAAACTTCATTGGCAATTTGCAATTTCAGGAGGGGTGGCATGCAGATGGTGTGCCTGCAAAACGGATTAACATATCTCACAATTCTTCATATATGGAAAATAACAGAGCGTGTAAAGGGCTAGAGAGTTAGAAATAAATAAATCGGACATAACCAACTGATCTGGTGGACAAAGACTTTTTGGCAGACAAAAAAGAAAAAGAGCCAAAACTATATACATATAAAAATAAATTAGCCGCTAGCAGAAAGATAAATTAGCCGCTAGCAGAAAAAAAGGGATTAAAAATGCCAGCTAAACGTGGCACAGGCTCATGTCACAGTGGCAGCCTCTGTGGCTCTAATCCAGCTCTGCTCATATTCCATCCATCACACAAAATCCCTTGTTTCTAGATGGAGATGCACAATTTGTTTGCATTAAAATTTGCATCTAATCAGGTCAGTGAGACTCAGATGAGTGTTACAATGCACCCTCACTGTGTGCTTAATTACCACTAATGTGGAAGACTAATCTGTGGCCATCAGAAACAAAAACAAAAATCAAGGATCCTGCATTTTTGGTTTAGTCACTTTACTTCATCACTGCTCAAGGACATAGAGGTAAGACAATTATAACTGACTGATACACAACACTAAGAACAGTAACTGGTCTCTTTCTAGGAAATTCAAGGATGCCTTCACAGAACCACCTCTGGCCCACTGGTTGGACAGAGCTCTCCATCTCGTCCACCAGGGCTCCTCTCCCAGAGCTGGTTCCTTTGCGAGCAGCCTTGAAGCCCTGGCTCCCAAGTCGCTGCTTACCCTTGCCTTTTCTGCCAGGAAAGCTGAAGGGAAACCAGTTTACCGGGGAGCTGCTTTTTCGAGGTATCTGTGGGGTGGGGGGTAGAGAAGGGTCTGCTCCTGCTCACTTTGGGTTGTGATCCCATACCCTTCTGGCACAGAAATGCAATGTTCCTTAGGAGGAAGGTAGCCCTCCGACTAAAAGAAAAGTACCCCATATCTACTCGGAATATGCATTAAAATAATTCAGCATTGCATAAGATTTTGTTTCATTTGAATATCTTCCATCCAAGGTCAAATGTATTTTCCACTTACAGGATCTCCAGCTTCTCCTTTTTCTCCTGGCAAGCCAGGTCTCCCCCTTTCTCCCTGGAACAAAATATCAGGAAGCATTAGATTCTGTTTCCAGTTTTTATTTTAGTTTTACATTTCAAATAAAGTAAATGCAACTTTACTTTATTTCGGTTTTTGAAAAGAACCGAAGAAAAGGTGTCATGTTATGAATATTCTTGCCATTATCCAAAGGATATTTTCAAAGGCTGCCCTTTAGTGTTGGGCAAATGCCAAATATTGCAATATATATAGCATTAATTTTAACCGACCTTTTCACGTAATGTTTCTAAAGTAGCTAACATGAAATAGTTACAAAAGACATACAAGACTCTACAAAATGAGAACATATTTTTTTCCCAAGAAAATGCCCTATACATATGAATTAGCAGGTCCAGAAACAAGAAGAAACTAGAAATGGCAACCGAAAAGCCTTTAAGGAAAGGACCCCCTCTGTTCTGGCATGGAAAAGTTTACATGGCTGTGTCTGTGCGCAAAGAACAGTGCAAGTGAGTACTGTATGGCTGCTGAGGTCTGTGTCAATGGGGGGATGGACAGGAAAAGGCTTGGAAGGAAGGATTATGACTGACAGAAGTGCACCCTGTAGAAGGCGTCAAGCTAGCCATTCCAGGGAAAGGAGGATCGGCTGGCTTCCCTTCTTTTCAGGTTGTAATCTAACCAAATAAGTCAAAGTGACAGAAGCCCCTTCAGTCTAAAGGTTCTATTCTTGAATGCAAGGCCATTTGCTCATAAGACATCTCTTAAATGAAATTTTGAATGAAAACATTGGTCTGGCTCAGATCGTAGAGATCTGGCTGAGGGAATAGACAGGAATTAACCTCTCTTAGCTCTCAACAGTGCCACAGAATAATTTGGAGGGTGAGGAGATAGATTGGTAATAGCCTCTAAGAAGTCCATGACCACAATTTTGAGTGCCTGTAGCTAGAGCCAAACAGGGATGCCACTGTCTACCTGCATCTTGTTCTGAGCTAGCTATGGTGTTCTTGAGGCTGGCATTGAAATATCCCAGACTTCTTCTAGTCTTCCAACTTGACTCCTTGGTTTAATGAAGAGCTGAGGGTGATAAAACCATGAGGGTGACAACTTGAGGCAAATGGGGAAAAAAGTCTTGAGGTGATTCCGAAAGCATATTTGAAGCAATATTCCATGAGACCGGAGGTAACAAAAATGCCCATTTTCTCCACCTCCATTGCATCCACACATAATAGGTCAGGATTGTTTTTCCACAGTGCTCCGTCAGGATGCTGAACAGAAGGAGCTGGAGCAGTTGGCAGATCACTTTGACCAATTTACAACATATTTTATGCATAAAATCACTCAGACCTGCCTTGACTTAACTCCAATATGGGGCAGAATATCTTACAGGGCTTTTGTGATGGGGAAAACTTAAGAGAATGCTCCAATTTAGCACCTCTTAAGCTCCTGAAGGTGGGCAAAGTAATGAATAAATACTGTAATCCATCCACGACAGAGGAATTGCACTGTATTTATCCCAACTATATATCGAACTTCTTACAAAGTGGGCAGACCGAGCGCCAATTTAAGCCTACATCCAGATATATTTGAAAGAATCCCATTGCAGCAATAGAATAGGCCATAGAACTCTGAGCTGCAGCCTAAATATGCGAAACCTTGGCCTTTGTGTAGAAATAGCCCAGGACAATCAAACTGGGAGAGTGGAACATCCTCGTTCTCACTGAATCAGGAAAACTGTTTGGTGGCAGAGCAGGGCTCCGCTACAGAATCCTGCATGGCTGAGATGGTGTCCAGATAAACTCTAATACCCCCTTCCCCCCAAATCTAGCTACTGAATTGAGGACCCAAATGGGCACAGCTGGGACAGTTTAACTGTACACCAGGCAGGTTACATCCGGCTGGCTCATACATTCAAAATTAAATCCTGAATGGCAACAATTATCAGCTTTCTTAACCTGGGTTTGACCATCAGCAGAAAAAAGAATCAAAGGGCTGCTGACATGAAACCACGGTAGGACGGCTGGGAGCAGCTTGCAAATGTCTGATCTTCTTGCCCCTATAAATCACCTCCCTCCATTGCCTGAATACTTCCCAGGTGACAGTAATTGCCTGCCAGATACTTGGCAGTCAACCTAAATATAGCCTTACAGAATTGATTAGCTGTGGAAAATACAAACCTCATCTCCTAGGTCCCCAATTTGCCCTGCGGGTCCTCGAGGAGGCTAAGAAACAACAACAAAAATTGGGATTAGAACACAGGAGTGCAAAAGGCAAGGCTTCATATACAGCTGGGCAGTCAGGATAACAACACTCACCTGGCATTCATAGGAACAGCACTGTTGGCAGAAAAAAGGACACCGTTAAAAGTTAAGCAAGAGATACCACGGTTTACACTTTTACAGAACAAGTATGTTTCTCGTTCGCTCTAGCATAAAAGCAATTCACCCCTTCATTTGTAACAAGCTAGAATAATTGGGAAGCGATTTCCCACACAATGCTTGGTCAGTTCCAGCGGGGACTGAGGCTGGGCCACATGATGTAATGCAATTGGTTGGAGCTCCCAGATTAGTTTGCTGTCCATCTGAATAGGCCATTAAGAAAAACCCAACAAAGTTATGTTGCTTGGACATGCCTAAAAATGTGATAAATTAAAAAGAAACTCAGTTATGAGATTAATGTCATTGTGCGGACTTATTTTAGTGAACAAACACAGAAAATGGCATGATAACCGCACCAAAATGTCTGTCTTGCTACTTGCTCTAGACGTTTCTCTTCAGAAATTGTCTATGTTGACATATTGAATCTCAATCCACAGGTCTTCAGCATAAGGAAAGAGGGAAAGATAGCTCCAAGAGGTTCAACTATGTTCCCATTACTCTCTGCTTTGGGATGAAAACATTTGATCACCTGTGACAACCACGTAAAAAGGGAAATGCATCAGACTGGGCCATGCCCCAAGGTGAATCAGACGCTTGAGAGCAGGAGGCAAATGAGAGGATCATCCACTCAGGCCCTAGGCCTCAGCTCCAGGGTGCCCACTTTTGAGTTACTGGGTACAAGTCCTCATGCTGGAGCCTCCATTTTGGGGCCAGCCTACTGCTGAGGAAGGTTGAAGCTGGATCAGAGTGATCCAGCAGCAGAAGGAATGTTTTTCAGTGGAAAACTATACGAGCCCTGTCTGGCCTGGATCACGTGGCCCAGGACCATTCATGCTTAAATGGTTTGCTGCATGGCAGCAGTAACTTTATATAGAGCTGGTTATGCATAAATAACTACAGAATAATGCCTGTAATTACACAGAAAAAAACCCCCAGAAAAATAGTTGGGCATTGTAAGTACTGCCTTGCCAATAATTCCAGTTTTTATAAAATAAGCTTTTAAGAAGCTATTTCAGTTCTCAGTCAAACATTTCCATTTTTGCAATGCCCCTGCAGAGCTTATCATCAGTTATCAAAAATTATTTTATTCTGTCCTAAGTTCTGAATGAGAGCTAGCTTGGTCTAGAGCAGGGCTTTCCAAACTGTGTGTCGCCTGGGGGCCCAAAGTGTGTTGCGCGACAACCCGTAAGCGCTGAAAGCGCACCGCCGACGCCACACGCGGCAGCACGCACAGCAGCAGCGGGCCATCAGCGCTTCCGGGTTCCAGGACGACGCTGCTGCCGTCGCCACCACAGCACACAAAAAACCAAAAGTGTGGTGCTGGCGGCGGCGCTTCCGCGTTTTTGCACGCCGGCCATTGGTGTGTTGCCAACAGCAAATGTTTGGAAAGCCCTGGTCTAGAGGTTAAGGCATTGGGCTGGAAACCGGGAGACTGTGAGTTCTAGTCCCGCCTTAGGCACAAAGCCAGCTGGGTGACCTTGGGCCAGTCTCTCTCTCTCAGCCCTAGGAAGGAGGCGAGGGCAAACCACTTCTGAAAAACCTTGCCAAAACTGCAGGGACTAGTCCAGGCAGTTGCTGAGAATCGGACACGATTGAATAGCAAGAAAAAAAGTTCTGAATAGGTTACTTCCTCTGTTACTAAGATTTTGAATCCTCCTTTGTGATCTGAGCAGAGGGCTGCAAATTTGGCACAAGATACGGTTCTTCCTCCTACTCTATGGGAGAAAAAAACATTTTGCTGTTTCCTTCTCCTAGGTCACAGGCAATAGGAAAGAATCCTGGCTTTAAGATTAGTATCGGCATGATTAGCTCAAAGTTTACTAGAAAAGAAATAGTGATAAGAAATTAGAAAATTCACAAAGATTGAAATGATTCCTGAATGAGCAAAAGGGCACTGAAAAAACTTACCACTTGTTCCACATTATTTTTCTGAAAGAAAGAATAAGGAAGCAAATGAGCAGAAATAATCAAGATAGCCTATCCAATGTATGATATATTTATCCAACAGGAAAATGTCTCTAAATTTAAAATTATTGCCATAGAAAAGCAAACTTAGGCAGAAGAAAACTCATCTACTTGAGTCTCCATTACTGTATTCTTAGCAAATTATTTAGGGAAAAGACTAGTCTTCCTTTCAAGTAGATCTAGTAAATAGAAAAGAAAGACTCACAATCATTTCAATGATGGTGTCAATTGTTATAGGAATATCACTTTTTGGTTCAGTTGCTGTGAAATTGCGACGATATTCATGGTCTGTAGCAATCACATTTAATCTGGATTCCTAGGATGAAATAAACACAAATCAGAACAATGTTTTCACTCCAATGTTAGCTTTTTGTGAATTCAGCGGTGAGCTTCATCTAATTGCTGCACTGACTGTTGTTACTGCAATCTTCACATGAAGATCCAAATACAATCCCGCTCATCCATGTTGATGTAGGTTGTAGTTACCTATGTAACATGCCAGGAAACAGATTGACCCCCTCCTGCAGAGCCTGCGGTGTCCTGGTGTGTCGCGCAAAAACCCGGAAGTGCTGATGGGGGGAACCTGAAGAAGCGGCATCCCCGCCAATCACGGGGGTTTTCACGTGACACACCAGGACACCGCAGGTGACATAGTAGTGTGTTGTGACACACACGTTGGAAAGCTATGCTGTAGGCCTTTACATGTTTTCTGCAATTTTCTGTATTACTGCCCCTCTCTGCCAAATGAAGTTGAAAAGGTACATGCAAAGATTTTCTCAATGATTGACCCACAGCTATCAACTATTTTCTTGTGAAGATTTGCTAGACACTGAAATATCTGAGCAGCCATTTAATAGGAATTGTCAATGATTCTTTTTAAAGATTACACAAGGCTGTATTCATTTTAGCACATGTATTTTATCTAACCTGGCATAATTAGGCATATGACATATTGCACCTTTAAAATCAGACAATCTGAGTTTATCTTTTTTCACCCAGCATAAATTAGAACCAACATATTTTTAGGAAATGCTGTAGAAAGAGGGCAGCATCTCTGATTATTACATTCAAGGTTTAGCGCAAAGGGTGCCACCTCTGTTGCTGGTCACAGAATATGCAAAATCATAGGATCAAGCACATCCCCTAAGTAAGATCTGTCCCTGGACTGATATCCTCAATTTATTGCCAGCGATTGCTCTAATAACATCCATGTGTGTACATTTCATACCAGATGGTCTGGAGATACAGCAACAGAGAATACTTTGATCCCCTGATGTTTTGCTTCATTGGCAGCATCTTCCAGTCCCCCACAGGGCTCTTTGTAACCTTCTAAAGGATGTCCATCTGTCACCACAATAAGGTACTTATTTTCCCTATGATGAGATCCTCTGAAAAAATTAAAACCAGCTAATGAACAAACCATATTATATAAGTGTACAGCTTCATCACATCACAATCCTACATGGTTGCCCTGGAGTATTTGTCTGTTGTGCTATTGTAATATGCTGCCTTTGAGTTGACAAATATAAATATAAATATAAATATAAATATAAATATAAATATAAATGGGATAAAAACTTAATAATATTAATAATAAACCATGATAATATCTGCTGATACACCAGTGGAGCCTTAAAGGTAAGCTAAAAGGGCTTCTATGCGGTAGATCAGAAAACTAGTAAGGGTATCAATAGAGACAAGGGAAGAGCTAGTTTGGAAAGCCTAGGGTCAATTCCTGGATCAAAGAGGATCCCTAATGTGCTATTATGGGCGTGGTGGCTCAGCGGGTAAGACGCCAGGCTTGTCAATCGGAAGATCACAAGTTCGGAGGTTCGAATCCCTAGCCCTGCGTGCAGAGTGAGCTCCCGCACTAGCTCCAGCTCTTGCCAACCTAGCAATTCGAAAGCATGCAAATGCAAGTAGATTAATAGGTACCACTTCGGTGGGTAGGTAACAGCGTTCCGCGCGCGTCATGCGGCCACATGACCATGGAAGCGTCTTTGGATAACGCTGGCTCTTCGGCTAACAAACGGAGATGAGCACCGGACCCTAGAGTTGGACACGACTGCACAAATGTGCGGGGGGAACCTTTACCTTTATTTAATGTGCTGTAACTTACTTTTTCCCAGAGAATGCAACCTTAAGAAGTCATGTGATGCCCAGTACAGAGGTTGAAGTCTCAAAGTGAAACATTTTTAAGTAGCTTTGAAAAAGACATAGTAGACTTCATATTTAAAAATCTACCTGAATGCCATCTTAATTTGATTTTGCAGCATGAGGAAAGGCTGTTATCTAGGTATTCCAGGTTTTTTTTAATCCATTTAATTGTATCCAATTCTCAGAGACTGCCTGGACAAGCCCCTTGGCTTGGTTTTTCAGAAGTGGTTTGCCATTGTCTTCTTCCTAGGGCTGAGAGAGTGTGACTGGCCTAAGATCAGCCAGCTGGCTTTGTGCGTAAGGTGGGACTAGAACTCACAGTCTCCTGGTTTCTAGCCTGGTCTCCCAACCACTACACCAAACTGGCTCTCCGGTATTCCAGTACTCAGTAGCAAAAATAAGTGCAGATAAAGCAATACTTTGTATTGATACAGTGCTTCATTCTGTTATAATCTCACAGTTACAACAGTTACACAGTTACTTCATTTGTATGATGCAGCACTATTACAGATAGGGGCCTGAGGCAAAGTCTAGTTTTCATAAAGACGCCTAATGAGTGATAGTCATTTATTTCCAGTCTTAAATTAACAGATACATTTTACATCTCTAGGAGTTTTCTCCTTCAATTTCCCATATATTAACATATATGTATAGTAGTATCTGTAATAGTTTTATTCACACCTGATACCTCCACAACTTTTGAAAAATGACAACTTTTTGTTAAATTATGCACAATTTTGTTGTGGTTTAATTAGAAAACAGGCATAGAATCCTATCCCTGAAATAAAAGAAAGCCAAATCACTAAGAAAGGTATGCTAGACCAAGGACAAATATTTAATTTGTGAAGAGATAAATAGGTACATGCAGAGAGGGAACATGTTTCAACCAAACATTTCACCCATTGATATTATTCCGCTTTTAATAGAGAAAAAGTCAATTTCACTCATTGACTCACATATAAGAACTGCTTCCCCCATGAAAGATTGCCTGGGTCTTCCATATAAAAACATAATTCTGCTGGGAAGGAGAGTACAAATTTGATGGAAAATATCTACCGTATGTGATTATTTCTATTTATGCATTGGTTGTACTCATACACATCCTAATGATGCAAAGTGACTATCATCCTGCTATGGATGAGTATTATAGATGCAGAGGCATCCTGCTGATCACCTTGCAACATGCCACATTATTGTAAACACTTGGCTTAAGTTCCTGCAAAAGGTTTGTGGAAATGTGCAAAGCGGCTGCCTCTCCTGCGTTGCTCCCGCTCCCTCTCCCAAATAGCTGATCTCAGTATAGGCTGTGCTTGCCCCAGGCCTGCCCCCAATGATCCTTTAGTGCAGTGGTCCCTAACCTTTCTGGCACCAGGGACCAGTCGTGGAAGAAAATTTCTCCATGGACCGGGGGGGCGGGGTTTGCAGGTGGGAGCCAATCGCGTGCACCGGGGGCACGGTAATCGCACGCACCGGGGGGCGGGGTTTGCAGGTGGGAGCCAATCGCGTGCACCGGGGGGCGGGGTTTGCAGGAGGGAGCCCCGCGGCCCACTTCCTAACAGGTTGGGGACCCCTGCTTTAGTGGACTTCCTCTTAGGAACATCTGGAGTCAAACGTTTTTGACATTTCCATGGCATGTGTAGATACCTATAGTGTATAAGAGTGAAGGGGACAGAGAACTGGTACAGATAAAAAATAAAAAAAAATTGTAAAACAAATGCTAAGCAAAGAATTCCAAGCTTTTCTCCATACAACCACAAAGAAAAGGCATACTTTCAAATCTATGTTTTTTTGCAAGATTATAGTTGGAATTCTCTCTTAAGTTTCTTGTTTACCATAGCTGCTGGGCCTCTAGGGTTAGGCAGTGATGGCAGCAATGACTAGGGTCTCTGACCCTCCAAGACCAGTTTGCTTCCAGGGCTGAACCTCCACACACCTTCTTCCTCCTCCCTGCTGGTGAATGAGAAACTGTGGGACCACCCACTTACCCGATGAGTAGTTCTTCAAGCCCTGCCTTGATGGCACAGTCGGTATAGGTGCCTTTCCCAATAGATTCTACTGCGGACACTCTGTTCTTCAACTCTGCTCGCCCACTGGGCATACGGGTAAGTTTCTTGATCAGCTCTACCTCATCACTGTAATGTAAGGCACCTGCATTCCACACTAGATTCCGGTCACACCGATAGTATCTGTAAAAAAGAGGGAGGGGTGAATGGGAAGAACGTATCCCTTTTTTCCTAGACATGTATTTTGCCTTAGTTCTAGTAAGTATTACTTGTTTCAATAGCTTCCTAGTAAAGAGGAATCTGAGAAAAATGAGAAAGTGGGAGGCCTCAGGGACAGTGAGTGCGGATGGAGAATATCCTTGCAGGAAGCCAGAAGTCTTCATATGGATGTAAAGTCATAGAACTGGATCAGTTTATGTCACAGGAAGGGATGTACTGGCATGTATTTAGGGCACAGGAGGCACTGCCTCAGTTCTGCATTCCAAGTCAGATGGTGTTATGCGATGCTGTAGTCTGTTGGTTATCCAACAGCAGCCTATATTTTCAGTGCTGTAGTGAAAATGGCTTCCAGCAATCATTCTGCAAGTGAAGAAACTTCTTTTCTCAGCTTCTGAGGCTCTACGATGAGGCAGAACATTGGCAATGATGTGATGTTCACAGGCAACATGTACCCCATCTTCAGCATGACTTTTCCTTCATGAGCAATTACAAAACAAGCTAATAGCTAATTTTATTTCCACCACTGCAAGGCTAGTCTCACACAGGCATGAGCGTCACCTGGCTATTCCATACGTGATTCTGTCCCCTGCAACTGAGTTCATATAGGGCAGAACTTTCCAAACTGTGTGTCGCAACACAAAAGTGTGTTGCCACACAGAGTCTGGTGTGTCGCCACACAACCCGGAAGCGCTGATCATCATCAGCACTTCCGGGTTTTCCCGTGGTGACACACCAACAGGGTACACAAAAACCTAACAGCAGCAGCAGCGCTTCCGGATTTTTGCGCGCTGCCACAATGGCGGCACTTCCGGGTTTTCCTGCGGCGACACACCAACGGCGGTTGGTGTGTCGCCACGGGAAAACTTTGGAAAGCCCTGATATAGGGAGTGTCTGCTGAGATTGGTCATCACAATAGCATGTTACTTCAGGACTACAGGCTCCATCAAGTGCTATCAGCATCTAATCATTGTGGTTGGTGCCCTGTAGTGGCATTGAGATTGCTATATTGTGACCTCTGCTTCCTGAGGAGGAAAAGTAAGACTTTACTTGATTTCTGTACTCTTAGCAAATGAGGTGCTTTCTAGCTTTTGCAGCGCAGAACCAGACTGATGGTAGCAGAGTCATTCAATTGCTTGATCCTATTCAGAGGTTTTCTTCACCCAGCAGAAAGCACAGTTCAGATCTTCATCATCTGAAAATGGTCCCATAATACGTTCTGCCTCTTCTCTGGCCAAAGCTTTGGGTCTCTTCCACAGCCCCCAGAGGAGTAAATGGGTATCTGAAGGGTACCTACCACCACCTTTGCCTCCGGTTTCTCTACCTGGGTGCTTCCCAGAACTGGTCTGCCTCCTTTAGTTGTTCAGCTCTTTCCTTTCCTTCCCTCCTTTATCCTGACACTCAAAAAGTAAACATGAAAACACAGGAGGAATGTTTTGTAGACACACTGCCTTTATTCAGCCCAACGAAGCATCAAAATTGTCCACAAACTTCTCGAAGGTCGAGACGCAGTCTTTAACACTTTGGAGGGAGACTGCTTCTTCTCATGCAGCAGTAATCAATTATTCTGGGCTGTGTTTATTGCAATTTAATATTATGCGGGCCACCCAGAGATGGAAACAAACAAAGAAACAAACAGTTAGGCTTGTGGGGTCAAGATTTGGCCAAATCCAAAACAGGATCCTATTTTACAACATATTGAATGTGGTATTTCTAAGACAATTGTCATTTTTTAATTGCAGCCTGACATTTAAAAATTCAGCTTCCTTGAACATTTTTCAGCACAACCTCCAGTTCAGAAAAGGAACCACACCAGGGGTAGCAAAAAGTAAAAAGATTGGCTCCAGTAATATATGAAAAATTGTTTCTCTGTGTGTTTTATGAATCTGTGGGAACAGCAAACTCTGTAAGATAAATGGAAACTAATGACTAGGGAACTTTTAGAAGAAACATTTTTAAAAGGAATATGATCACCCTCCCATGCTAATTAGAGTGCAAGAACAAATGCAGAAGTACTGTCTTATTCTAATTCTTAGGAAAATGTCAGATCCTTTAGCAATCATTTGAAAATATTAACACAAAAGCTTCTCTGTAGTTCTATCCAGGCTTCAGCAGCCTCTGGCTGTCCAGACATTGTAGGCCCATTTTTATTTTCAAGATGGCCTCTCTGGGAATCAGGATCTCTTCTGTACCTTGGGGGTGGGTGGGGGAGAGAGAGGGAGAGAGAAAGAGAAAGAAAGGCAGAGTGGCCAAGAGAAAGAGCTTTCCAAGTCAGTATAATAATAATAATTAATAATAATCAGTATAATATAATAATAATAATTGTTAATAATGATTATATATTGTATTTTTATAATTATTTATAAGATAGTTTTTAAATTTTTATGTGTGTAAACCGCCCAGAGTCCCCTTTGGGGGAGATGGTGCAGTAGTAGAAATTAAAGTATAAAATAAAAAATAAATAGATAAAATAATAATACATCTTTAAATGACTTCCACGTTCAAGAAATTTCTGATTATACAGTAAGTACCTGTCATTTAATTTATCAATGAATTGATTAGTGAATGCTTTGATCTTGTCGACGTTGGCTTTACCAAAAGGCTTTATCCTTAAGGAAACGCTCTCAGAGGTATCCAGGACAAAAAACAAATCCACCGGGCAATCTGTTAAAATTCAGAAATAGGCAATTTAGAAATAAAGTATCAACATGTTTATATTACAAGATTCATCAGAAAGTTTGCAATGCATCAGGATATATGGAAGGAAGTTGTAGTCACAGAATAGCACTCTGTAGGTTTATTCAGAACGAAGTCCTACTTTGTTCCCTGGGGCTCACTCACCAATCAATTTATTTTGGACTGCAACCTCAGCAATGTATTATATAGGCTTGTTTTTACTCTGAAGTCACTTGGTGGCCTAGACGAATCAGGTTCTCTTAGTCCCACTCCACCCTCAGAGAACTAGAAGAAGAACCACTCCATAATCTATTAATATATTTGCAAGGAAATACATCCAGGTATGCAGGCAATAACGCGAGGGGCTTTGGAAACACAGGGAAAGAAAAGAAAACCCCACTGGGTGTGCCCGAAGGAATTTATACAATTAAGAGAACGTAACTCCACCTCCAACACCAAACAGAACTGACATGATCATTAGACTTATGCGGATGTTAATGTGGGCAGAGACCCACGAATGGAGGATAGACTGGAGTTCTATCTGCTGACTGCCCTCTCAGCATGGCAAAACCCTAGGCACTGAATATTATGGTTGTATAAATGGACGGCCTATTACAATGTGATCACAAAATTCACAACCTTCAAAATCAGCAGGTAAAAAACTTGCATTCCAAGCCTATACGGAAAAAGTTGGTTTCTGAGCTGAAAATTGGCAGTAGTTACTCTAATATATTACACATTGGCTATGTTAAACATTTCCAACAAGAATGGAAACATTTTTCCCCCTTTCCCGTTTCACTTTACTATCCATAATTGAAAACTGGTCACTTTTCTGCATTAATGTTCAAGGCATTTCCCAAGAGACGGTTTTTCGTTCTATAAACCTAATGCTCTTTATTTTGCATATCAGTTGTGCTGATATATCTTCAGCATAAAGTAGCATTATAATTACTCGCTGTGATTCTTCAACTGGTTGTTGAAATGAAAATCTTGCAAGGCACGCATATTGCACGTATTTTGGAATGCCTCGCAAACCCATTTTCCTTATATACAGCTCTCATTTATATTACAGTGTGACACAGAAAGTTATCTGCCCCTCCCAAAAAACTGCACCACGGATATCATTTAATTACCGTGGTGGTAAACTGCTACACTACACCTAAGTTTTCTGTTCGTAAAAGTCATATAAAAGGAAACGTTTAAATAAAACACCGTCAAAAATCAGTGCTGACACACAGGGTTACGATTTACAGCTTCATCCTTTCAGTCCATTAAAACAGGCATATAACAGGAGAAACTAGAACCATGGAAACGTATTCTTACCTTGGAAGGTTATTACTCTGTTGGATATTTCTGTTCCCTGAGCGAGAACCCTCCTCAATAGAAAACAATCCTGAAATAGGAAAATAAGGAAAATGCAGGCTAACTTCATCTTGCACGGAGTGGAGTTAGCATTCGGTGAGATCTGAAAATGCAAAAGCAATGCAAGGAAAGAAAGGGAAGGGTTCAAACCCAGTTTCTTTTAGTTGGCAATTTTTGTGAAGTTTCTACCCTGTCCCTGAGTTTCGGAAAGTGTAGGAAGAAGGAAAGGGAACTGACAGGGAGGAGGAGGAGGAGGAGGAGGCGGCGGCGGCGGCAGCGGCGGCTGCGGACGCCGAAGGGGCCAGAGCAATCCTTCCAGAGGGGAGGGAACAGGCGGCCTCAGCTGCAGCTGAACTCTCAGCCCCAGTTGGTGAGTCATGAAACATCCCAGCCTCCTTTGAAATGGATCTTTTTTAAGGCAGTTGCTCTGTTACCTTCCTCATATGCAGGCATGTTTCTAGAGGCTATGAATTTGTACTGAAGCATCATTGACTTCCATTGCAAAATTATTTCTCATCCGCCTTTCTATATTAGCCCACACTTTCAACTAGGGCCTTTAGATCAGAGCCCGCACTATGAATGTGAACACTTTAATGAAGTGTTTTCCAAGATGCAGGATGTTTGCATGGATACAGTGGAGAGAGAAAATGTAGGTAGTGTTGTAGCACAAGAATATAGAACATGAATGCCCCGAACAATTGCAAACGTGTAATACAAGCTATCAAATCTGAATAGTGGATACTCGGGAACAAACGTTAAAATAGCTACCTCTCCACTTGCAGAATAGCTGTACAACATTCTGCACAGACTTACAGGCCAGTATTTGACAGATACTTACTGAGTTCATTTGTTGGGCTTCCATGGTTTATTGTATAAGCCATGGTGGCTGGATTCACAGAACACATTAAGGCACACATGTAGTTTACAAACTACAGTGGCTGGATTCAGACCACATGTTAAAGCAAAATCAAGCTAACCATTTTACAGTTTCATGTTACATGTGAATTCACTTTCGCTTGCTTTAAAGAAGATAAGGTTAGATAGCAACATTGTGATGCCGAAAACTATTTTTTTTCTGCCACGAGTTTTGCAAGCCAGATCTGATAGGCCTAAATTCGTGACAATGTAAGATTCAAACAGATTTCTTTGCAACGTATTCTGGGGTTGTGGGGCCTTGTTTCCATAATTATGGAAAAACTACAGGACAGGAATAAGGTCAGAACAGAAATCTGCTGAAACTTATTTGTACAGATGCTGGCTACAGAAAGAGTGCATAGTTGAATAATAAAGTTGAAGGAACTAAAAAAAAACTTGTTTTCAGAATTCAGACATAGCTTTATTTTGATTTTCTTGTAGGGTTGATGAAGACGTTATCTTATGTCCTAGAAAAATTCCACTTGCTCCAGACTTTTCATAGGTTGCTGTTGTCCTAGCCTAGCTATTAATTTTTTGGTCTCAGATCTATGTCTGCATGAGTGCTGGCTGGGGAATTCTGGGAATTGAAGTCCACACATTTTAAAGTTGCTGAGGTTGAGAAACAGTCTTGAACCAGTAGTCTTCAAACTTTAGATACCCAAGGAACCCTTCTCAATGTGAAACATCAGTGTGGAACCCATTAATAAATATGTTTCATGAAATACATTTTATTTGAACAAAATGTTATAATTAATATTGTACATTTCATACAATATATACAGAAACTGTCACGTGGAGCCCCTGAATATATCTCATGGAGCCCTGAAGTTCCAGGAAACACAGTTTAATACCGCGGTCTTATACAATGGTTATTTTCTCACTTTCCAGTCTTAGCTGTTGTCTGCTTTCCCTTCTGTCCATGAAAAGCCAAAATCACCAAGTTTTGTTCTCATTATTCTTAATGAAACATGTTAATTAGATGATAAAGTAGTCATGATAGAAAAAAACCTGGTGTTTGGGGAGAATAAATTACTTTGCTCTGCAAATGGTCCCCAAGAATTTAGTAGGTTGTTGTACATGTTTACTTTGAATGCAAACCCATTAATTTTCAGTACAGCTTATTGTAAGTAAATGTTCACAGAATTGTAGTCCCAGTTTCTCCATCTTCCATGATCCACATATTTTCTCCCAATGTTGCAAGAATCATTTTCAAGCCTTCCTATGCATTGCAATTAACATAAGAGCACTTAAATGTAGGTATTGTTTCAAACCATCTGAAATCATCATAGAACCAGAGAATGGAAGGGTTGGAAAAAGCCTATTAGTTATTTATTTGAATTTATTAGCTGCCGAACTCCAACAGACTCTTGAGATCATCTGGTCCAACCTTTGGCCAGTGAAGGAACCCACTACTATGGCAACTAGCCTCTGCTTAAATAGAAGGATAGGGCACCTCTCCTCCCCCTCCCCACAATCTGTTTGTTGAGTAGCATTTACTACTAGGACATCCTTCTTGGACACCCAGTCAAAATCTGCTTCCATGTAATTTAGTTGTTCCCTGGGACAACTCTGAATAGCTCAGCCCCATTTTCTCCATGATAGCCTTTCATACAGTATGTCTGAAAGAGAGAGCTATGATGTCTCTCTGCAATCTCCTCTTCTCCAGGCTAAACATGCCCAAAGCTTTCAGCTGAACCTCCCACTTTTAACCTTCCAGGCTCCTTATCATCTTGCCTGCTCTCTCCTGGATACTTTCCAGCCTGATAGTGAGTGTCCTTCCTAAGATGCACAATATTCTAGGTGTGGTTAACCAATGCAGGATGGAGGGGGGCTGTGACTTCTCTTGTTCTTGGCGCTATAGGTGCTTCTGCTGATGCAACCTAGGATTCCACTGGCTGTTTTGTAGGTGAACATACTGTTGGCTGATGTCCAGCCTTTAAGCCAGAGCTTTCCAAACTTTTCATGTTGGTGACACACTCTTACAGCAGGGCATCATTTTGCGACACACTCTTACAGCACGGCATCATTTCGCAACACACTCTTACAGCAGGGCACAAGGCAGGCACTAGGACCTGCACGGAATCCTGGCAAGGCAGATTTGGAGGCAGCAAGGCACAAGGCAGGCACCAGGACCTGCACGGAATCACAGCAGCTTTGGAGGCAGCAAGGCACAAGGCAGGCACTAGAACCTGCGTGGAATCCTGGCAGGGCAGGTTTGGAGGCAGCAAGGCACTAGGACCTGCGCGGAATTCTGGCAGGGCAGGTTTGGAGGCAGCAAGGCACAAGGCAGGCACTAGGACCTGTGTGGAATCCTGGCAGGGCAGGTTTGGAGGCAGCAGGGCACAAGGCAGGCACTAGGACCTGTGTGGAATCCTGGCAGGGCAGGTTTGGAGGCAGCAAGGCACTAGGACCTGCGTGGAATCCTGGCAGGGCAGGTTTGGAGGCAGCCAGGCAGAAGGCAGGCACTAGGACCTGCGTGGAATCCTGGCAGGGCAGGTTTGGAGGCAGCAGGGCACAAGGCAGGCACTAGGACCTGCGCGGAATCCTGGCAGGGCAGGTTTGGAGGCAGCAAGGCAGAAGGCAGGCACTAGGACCTGCGCGGAATCCTGGCAGGGCAGGTTTGGAGGCAGCAAGGCAAAAGGCAGGCACTAGGACCTGTGTGGAATCCTGGCAGGGCAGGTTTTGAGGCAGCAGGGCACAAGGCAGGCACTAGGACCGCGCGGAATCCTGGCAGGGCTCGGAGGCAGCAGCAGCCGCGACACACCCAGACACTGCAGCCGACATACTAAAGCAGGGCTTTCCAAACTGTGTGTCGCGGCACAGTACTGTGTCGCCTGGGGGCCCCAAGTGTGTCGCGTGACAACCCGGAAGCACTGATGGTGCACCGCTGCCACTGTGTGCGGGAGCGCGCACAGTGACGGCGGGCCATCAGCGCTTCCGGGTTGTCGCGTGACACACCAGGACGCTGATGCCGCCGCCACCACGGTGCACAAAAACCCGAAAGCGCAGCGGCATCATTTTTATGAATTAGTCCTTGTTAATAAGTAAAGCCTTTTAGTGTTTATTCTAAATTCAGTTTAGAATACGGGCTTTGGGCTGAGTAAAGAAGCTCCTTGCTTCAGCCCTTCTCTCTCCAATGCCTGGACAGCAGTAGGGCAAGCAGGAGCAAGATCTGCTTCTCAGGCAAAAGGTATTGCAGGAGGAGGCTTAATACCTCTGTGGTTCTGGGGCAAAATAAAATACAATAAGATGGTTGCCTGTCCTGTGTCAACTCTATTTTTACAAAAAGGAATTGAGTTTGGACATGAGAGACTCTTTTTTAGCTATCATATGTCTTGGGTAGACTGAGATAGTGCAGAATGGCCAATGCACATACTGTGTTAAGCCATGCTTTGTTTTAACCAGGATTGATTGGATATACTATAGTATCCTGGTTGATATATTACAGTCCACAACTTCTAGGTTTATACAATACGGTAACACCAAGGCAACCTGTGGCCTACCTGTGTGAACCAAGCTGATATATTTGAGCCTAAACTACTGAACAAGGATAAAGGCTGTAAGGATAAAATCTTTACTTTGTCTAAACTCCAGAAAAGAACTGAAATGGCATACTAGAGAGGTAAAATAAATCTGCCAAAGTGGATTCAATCGTGGCACACGGGTAGCAACAAACAGACATTGTTTTCAGCTGAACGAGATTGGGTAAATCAAGATACATTTGGAAAAGTTGCATCAGCATAGATGTGGGAAAGTTGCTTGCAAAACTATATCAGTGTGACGTGCATTTAAATAAAGCATATATGTACATATACAGTGAATTGATGGATAGGAAAAAAAGGTACCTACAAATCAGTATCTCTAGCAGAAATATATGTCCAAAATCTGTACAGCAACAATTATAGGTTTTCTGGAAGTTTGGAACAACTTTGTTCCCTAGAAAACTTGCAGAATGAAATAGCTGCAGCATTGGCAGGGCTGATTTGTCAATGATTTGCAAAGATAGAAAGGAGGTATAAAAGTAAAGGTTCCCCCCGCACATTTGTGCAGTTGTGTCCAACTCTAGGGGCCGGTGCTCATCTCCGTTTGTTAGCCGAAGAGCCAGCGTTGTCCAAAGACGCTTCCATGGTCATGTGGCTGGAACGCTGTTACCTACCCACCGAAGTGGTACCTGTTAATCTACTTGCATTTGCATGCTTTCGAATTGCTAGGTTGGCAAGAGCTGGAGCTAGTGCGGGAGCTCACTCTGTCACGCGGGGCTAGGGATTCGAACCTCCGAACTTGCGATCTTCCGATCAACAAGCCTGGCGTCTTACCCGCTGAGCCACCACGCCCCTTGAAAGGAGGTATAGAAACAATTTAATCAAGGAAAATGGAGCAGGAGTCTTAACTGTGTTGACAAATCCAAACACTAAAATCTAATTCATACTTATGAAGGGAATCCATTTCCCATGTTAGACAGGTCCCTGCTGGTTTCACATAGGAGATGCTGTATTTAAACAAATAGATACCAAAATCAAATTTGAGAAAATTGTCTGAATGGAATTTGAATAATTAAAATTCCACAAAATATTAAATAGCACTTATGCACTATCAAGTAACTTAAATTCTTTAGTCAATATATCTTAAAGACATTGGGAAGATAAAATGGTAGGACTCAGGACAGAAATATTTTCGTTACAACTGAGATATGCTTCATTTGCACCTTTGGAAAAGAGTCACATAAAACGGAAAAACAAGAGTAATTTAGCTTCAGCAGGAGGCTGGGTCCAGACTTGGCCCTTCTCAGAAAAGACACATGAAAACCCAAGGGTGTAAGTTAGGTAAAAGGTAAAGGTTCCCCCCGCACATTTGTGCAGTCGTGTCCGACTATAGGGGCCGGTGCTCATCTCCGTTTGTTAGCTGAAGAGCCAGCGTTGTCCAAAGACGCTTCCACGGTCATGTGGCCGGCATGACACGCGCGGAACACTGTTTATAATGTGTACTTTATTAAAAAACAGAGGAATTATATATATATATATATAAAGTGTAATGATGTTATGGATGGTCTGCAGTTCAGATAGTGATATATAGTGGACAGGTAGAGATCCACTTTCATGAAACCAAACAAAGTCTTCCAGAACCTGCCAGAGAAATGGACCATATAATACAAGACAATAAAAAGGTAAAGGTACCCCCCGCACATTTGTGCAGTCGTGTCCGACTCTAGGGGCACCGCGGTGCTCATCTCCGTTTGTTAGCCGAAGAGCCAGCGTTGTCCGAAGACGCTTCCACGGTCATGTGGCCAGCATGACGCACGCGGAATGCTGTTACCATCCCACCGAAGTGGTACCTATTCATCTACTTGCATTTGCATGCTTTCGAATTGCTAGGTTGGCAAGAGCTGGAGCTAGTGCGGGAGCTCACTCCACACGCAGGGCTAGGGATTCGAACCTCCGAACTTGCGATCTTCCGATCGACAAGCCTGGCATCTTACCCGCTGAGCCACCACGCCCCCAAGGGTGTAAGTTAGTTGTCACTAATTCAAGGCCCATATATTTCTGTGTGGTTCTAACCATTACTTTTTATTACAGAACAGACTTTCCCCTTTGCCTTTACCTAAGTCTTCCTGACCCTAGCACTTCTGTGAAGTTGGATAGATTATGACTTCCTCAAGCTCTGTCTGTCTGTTTTTCCTGAGGGATCTGGCCAAGGTCTCCGACAGCCAAGGACACACTCTTCTTCCATTAGGGGGAGCACTGAATCCAGGAAATCCAACTTTCTTCTCATACTGTACAAAGAACTTTGGAAAAGTATACTGTATAGCACTGGATTAAATGACAAGGAAGCCTTGCTGGAACTCAGGTTTCACCCCTCTGTCTGTCTCCCGGCCTCTGCCCTTATTCTCATGGGTATCCGGATAATTACAACAGAGAAAGAGATGACCCTCCTAAGCTACAATCCTGCTAATCAAGCTCCTGAAGCCAACTTACATTTATTATTCTATTGATAAACCTATATTTATCAAGCTCCTTAGGTTTATTGAGGTTTGAACTTTT
The DNA here is from genome assembly GCA_023362775.1 of Charina bottae. Lineage (NCBI taxonomy): Eukaryota > Metazoa > Chordata > Lepidosauria > Squamata > Charinaidae > Charina > Charina bottae. The sequence continues at coordinate 333,467 of JALMGJ010000020.1, forward strand.
TTTAACATGAAAATGAACATTTAAACAATACAGAGAGGCTTAACATGTGTTTCAGGCTTTTCCGTCTTTCTTTAGAAAACCTATCAGAATGTTTCTTTTAAGCAGTATGTCCTAGTGATAATGGCATGGTTTTTGCTGCTTTTTTTAAAACCGTATTTGGGAGTTTTTCACATCTGGAAGACATCAAGGACACATGTTTTTTCCTGGTGGAATCACAGCTGGGCTTGATCCCAGCTGCCTTCAGAAGGGCAGTGTTTTCTCAGAAAGAGCCACAGCGCACTCTTGGCTACGGAGCTTGGTTCTGCAGCCGGTTGCTTAAGCACACCCGGCTGCTTCAGGACAATGTTCCCCACAACTTTAGCGACATGTGAAAAATGAGTCAACTTCAAACATCTTTTAGCTACAGAGCTCTGTATGTTTTCTGCAGAACACATGATTCCTTTAGAACACGAATCCTCCCTTTAGAACTTTGATACAAAATCTTTGTGCTCAAATGTTATCTCATGATCCAGCCTAGACATCCCTTGTTTGAAGAAGAGACTTTATTTGTATTTTGCAATGGCAATAATTAAAGTATTTTCATATTACAAAATGTCTTAGAATAAGAAAATATAGTGAACCTCTGGGAAATGAGTGTTGTGTGTGAAAAGAAAAGGCAAATCAGGAAAGAAAAGGTATCTGAATGATAGTCTTCTTAATTGGCCTTAAGGGGGCAGAAATGTTACCAAAATGCAACTGAACCTATCCACGAAGAGATAATTTCATTTAAAATGGCATGGGTCCTGTGGAGCCACTTAGTCTGGAGAAAGAAGCATCGCTGCCTGTGGTCACCATCATCATTAAAATAGGGTGACAGTAAATTAGCTGGGAACTGTGGCAAGACAGGGAATGGAGGTTCCCACCACTAAAACCTTAGGGTGCCTCTGAAGTGGGTGTTTAAACTACCTCTAGCACAGAGCTTTCCAAACTGTGTGTCGGGACACATTAGTGTGTCGGCTGCAGTGTCTGGGTATGTCGCGACTGCTGCTGCCTCCGAGCCCTGCCAGGATTCCGCGCAGGTCCTCGTGCCTGCCTTGTGCCCTGCTGCCTCCAAACCTGGTGTGATTCTGCGCAGGTCCTAGTGCCTGCCTTGTGCCTGGCTGCCTCCAAACCTTCTGTGATTCCGCGCAGGTCCTAGTGCCTGCCTTGTGCCTGGCTGCCTCCAAACCTGCTGTGATTCCGTGCAGGTCCTAGTGCCTGCCTTGTGCTCTGCTGTAAGAGTGTGTCGCGAAATGATGCATGTCTAAAAAGTGTGTCACCAACATAAAAAGTTTGGAAAGCTCTGCTCTAGCACATTTCAGAATAGATGTTAGCAGCAGGGAGCACAACCAATTCTAAGAACGTTTTTTTAAAGATAACCCTGCTGGATCAAACTGGAAGATCCACCTAGTCCTGCATCCTGAGCCCATATTGGCCCTCCACTTGCCAAATGGAGAACCAGATGCAGGATTTGAATACAATTGTCCTTGCTCTTTTGTGTTTTTTCCAGGAATGGCTACTAAGAGTCCTACTGTTCTTTTATTACAGGTAATATATAGCTATCCCAATTAGGAACCATTAATAGTCCTAAGTCCAGGACAGAATTAAATGTACTGAAGACAAATGCATCATATGTCAGATAGGAAAAAAGAAAATAGATGTACAAGTGTACAGTACAGCTTGGCAGAAATACATGTGAAAAGTATGCTGGAGTTCAGCGGAAGCCGAAGATGACTCAGCAGTAGGATATGGCTGCTAAAAAAATGAGGCTGCATTTAAGAGTATAGTTGCCAAGTCATTATGAAGTAGTGGTTTTGCTCTGTTCTGCATGGCTGGACTCCAATTCTGGCCCTGTTCAGGTGATTCCTTCATATATGGTACTGAACAGGCAAGGAGTGGTCAAAGCCCATCTTCTCTCTGGGTTGTACGGTTGTCCATGGGCACAGCGCAATCCCCAGAAAGGCTTCCATCCCATCTCAGGCTTCCAGCTCACGTGAAGGTCTTGGTGACCAGGTGAAGGCTCCTCTACTTTCATCAGCGATGTTGCAGCACAATGGAGAGAGGGAAGGGCCAGCTTGAATGCATATGACGGGGTTGCCTAAATCCGGCTGCTCCTTAAGAACAGGTATAAATAAGGATAACAGGAATGAGCAAAGGAGAAATTGAGTGGACTGGGTGTGTTTAGCGTCGAGGAAAGATGACTGAGGAGGGCTTTTCAAGTACCTGACCAAAGAAGGTCACGTCTTGTTCTCCATTAATCCATGGTACAATGTTAAATTATAGAAAGGCAGTTCTGATTCAGTGCTAGGAAAAATGTCCTCATGTCAGAGCAGTTTGACCATGGAACCGATTACCTAGTGGGGTGGGGCTCCCCTTGGCTGAATGTGTTTAGCAGAAGCTGGGCAGACATTTGTCGGGATTTGTTTATTTTGGATTCCTGCCCTGAGCAAGTGGTTGGCGTTGATGGCATAACTGGCCCCTTTCAATTCTAGGATTCTACGAAGAGGAAATCCTGGCTACGTGTGGTGTCTTATGGTCGTGAGACAGAGCAAAGAGCAGAAACCACTCCCTAACACTTGAATCTGATTCTTACCCTGAGAGTTTACTTTTTCCCCGGTGACTGTAAGAAAAAGGCTGCACATGTGAAGCTTTGGGTCAAATATTTTTGCAGGAAAACTGTGCTCAGACTTCCCATAATAAATTAATACTCATCAGAGGAAAGCCTGGTTCACATAACACACCAAGCCATATTCAGGTTTGGCTGAGCTTGTTGCCTGAAGCCAGACTGTGAGTCATTCTACAAGGTTTCCTAATGGGAGAACTGTGCCTGTGATCAGGACCAAGCTTCTAGATATTTCCAAGATGAATTTAGCCCACATCCTTGAGCAATTCTTTCTAATGACAGACCCAGGAAGTGCAAAACTGCTGTGAATACTACTTCAAAAAGCAAACGGTGGACTCAGGGAACTGTGACTTGGGATACTTGGGGTTAATGTTAAAGGGTCATTGATCTTGCTGCATTCCAGGAGGAATTCCAAGTAATTCTAATTTCCGGCTGTAAGGAACCATCCAGTCACACATATTTATTACGTATTTATCCTGCCTTAACTAAAAAAAGGCAGGTGGTTTTCATTCCTCACCACCTATTTTACATTCTTTTCTCGCCCCAATACCTCATCTTTATTAAGTGGGTGGGATTCCAACATCTTCATACAGTAATTTGGTTCAAGGTGAATCAAACAATTGTGACGTATTTGTGAAACTAACCGTTCAGTCAGCCTGTAGTATGCTTCAATAGACATTGGTGTTAGATGGGTTAATATTTTTCCAGTTAACTCATGTTGGCTTCTGGTTATATAGAAAATCATCTGGTAATAATATATCTTTAATAGCTGTCTGCCTTTGTGGAAAGGTTTGGCTTGATTTCCTTAAAATGAGGATAGATTTGGTTTGAAGAAGGAATGTTCAGTACAGAAAAGGCAGCCCGAAACCTAAAAGAGATCTGAGAAGAACTAAAAGTGGGTAGGGTGCAAATGACACACAATGTGTATCAGTTCATATTAAGAAAGAGTAGGGTTGAAAAAAGCCTCTTTCTTTTTCAAAACTTGCAGATAAAATGTTGAGGAAAGCCAACTTAGGATAGCTACAAGGAAACAGCACAGTGAGACAGTGCCCTTTTAAAGGAATTCCTGTTTGGTAGGGACATGTTCAGCTTGGATCCTCTGCTATGGAAAACTACTGGGAAGTGCACTTTAGGAAATATAATGTCTATTTTCAAAGGGAGAGTGAATAAAAGAGGATTAAAACTGTGGAGTCATTGGTGCTCTCTGAGCCTTGTTGTTTTCTTGCAGGCGTTTCATTGCCAGGCTAGGCAACGTCTTCAGTGCGAAAAGGGAGTGGGACTTGCTCTCTGTTTATATACCCTGGCTTGTCCTGCCTGCGTTGGTGGGGGTGTTGTACTCTCCATGGTAGTTCCTTGATTGGGTTGTTGTTTGCTGCTTGGTTGATTGACTGAGTTAATAGTTCCTAGCTAGCTAGGGGACTGATGAATGAGGAACATAGTGGGATAAGTGCACAAAAAGAGCTATTGTAGTAAAGCAGTCCAGATGTTGGACTAGGGTCAGGGAGACCCAGGTTCAAGTCTATCCTCAGCCATGGAGACTCCCTGGGACAATTGCTGTCTCTCAGATTAACGTACCTCACCAGGTTGTTCTTCATGGGAAAAAAAATAGATGGGTGGTACGTATGCTACCATGACCTCCTAGAAGGAAAGCAAGATAAAATGGAACTCCCAAGAGGTGAGAAAGCCATTCAGAATAGTGGACTGGAACATTTTGCCTGAGACAAGACAACCTATGCAGTAAAAGTAACAGAAATGGTCATCTGGTCTGGAAGGCAGATGTTGTGGAATTCACGTTTCACAAGGAGGTTTGGCAGGAAAGAGGAATAATGACCACAACCCTCAGACTCTTCTGTTCTCACTGGTCCTTTCCCATGTAATCCTTTCTATTGCTGCATGTATTGGAGCAGAGCTTTCCAAACTGTGTGTCGCGACACAAAAGTGTGTCGCCACACACAGTCTGGTGTGTCGCCACACAACCCGGAAGCGCTGATCATCATCAGCGCTTCCGGGTTTTCCCGCGGCAACACACCAACGGCGGTGCGCAAAAACCCGAAAGCGGCAGCAGCGCTTCCGGGGTTTTGCGCGCTGCCGCAATGGTGGCACTTCCGGGTTTTCCCGCGGTGACACACCGTGTCGCCGCGGGAAAACTTTGGAAAGCCCTGCCCTATAGCTGATGATGATCAGCATTTCCGGGTTGCATGGTGACACACCAGACTGTGTGTGGCGACACACTTTTGTGTCGCGACACACAGTTTGGAAAGCTCTGCTATAGGGAAATGAAGGTCCTATCCGTGATACAAAAGTCAGAGTTTAATTACACAAACCACTCTCAGTTGTAGAGAAGGGTGTGAGCCAGCAACTCAATATTCAGTATGTAGATTATTCTATTCCGCTTCTAACTTGACCCAGCAGATCTCACAAGTTCTGGACAGTAGCCATGGAATTACAGGGTAACATACATTTGAACATAGCCTTAAGAATAAAGTACAATTTAGCTTAGGAATGATTGAGGATTTCCTATGATCCATATTCTTAAACATATTAAGTAGTCCCCCTTGAGTTGAGGTCAATTCCTGATGTTCCTGATGTTTGTTTTCTTGACAATGATTGGTAGTGGTTCACCATTGCTTTTTTCTGAGTTTTTTTTTTACTTCCTAGTCTACTCTATAGCCCTAGAATTCCCTAGTGGTCCCCATCCAAGTAGTATCTAAGTCTAATCCTGTTTAACTTATTTTGAGATCAGCCAAAGATACTTGGCACATAGATTTTATCTCCTCCCTCATTAGAAGATGCTTTGACTGGCCTCAATCTGAAATTGTGCTCTTTCTACTGAGAGATCAGTCCAACGTAATCACTACAAAAGACACAAAATTCTATGGTAGAGCAGTCACAGTCAGAAGATGATTTGACACAAATGGCTTTGACCCTCACTTTGACTAAGCCCATCACACACATACCTACTCACATGTGCACTTATATACATACACCCTCTTTACTCCTTTCCTCATGCCTAGTTTAAGTCTTCTGTAGTCTTCATGATGTCATGTTGTTGTTGTTCAGTCATTTAGTCGTGTCCGACTCTTCGTGACCTCATGGACCATAGCACGCCAGGCCTTCCTGTCCTCCACTGTCTCCCGGAGTTTACTCAAATTCATGTTCATCACATCGGTGATGCTATCCAACCATCTCATCCTCTGCCGTCCCCTTCTCCTTTTGCCTTCAGTCTTTCCCAGCATCAGGGTCTTTTCCAGTGAGACCTCTCTTCGCATTAGGTGGCCAAAGTATTGGAGCTTCAGCTTCAGCATCTGTCCTTCCAATGATCAGTCAGGGTTGATTTCCTTTAGGATTGACTGGTTTGACCTCCTTGCAGTCCAAGGGACTCTCAAGAGTCTTCTCCAGCACCACAGCTCGAAAGCATCAATTCTTCGGCGCTCAGCCTTCCTTATGGTCCAACTCTCACAGCCATACATTACTACTGGGAAAACCATAGCTTTAATTATACGGACCTTTGTCGGCAAGGTGATGTCTCTGCTTTTTCTTGGAGCCCAAGAAAATAAAATCTGTCATGTTTCTGTAATTTTAACAAATAAATGAATTAAGTGAAGAATTCTTGTTGGTGATTTCAGAATATCATATAGGAAATCTCTTTCAGAGAATCTCACTTTTCAAATTCTTAAATTTGCTGTTGAAAAAAGAAAAGGAGGGAAAAATGAGTGCTCTGTTTCAGCATTGGTACAAGAGCTCCGCCTAGTGGTAGCTATGGCCATCTATGTTATTCATACACAAAAGATGAATCAGTGAGAAGATTTGACCATACAATATAATTGAGCAAAATACAACTTTTTTTTTTTAGAGCAGGCTAAGGAAATTCTAATTGCCTTGTTTGGTTCAGCCAGCCAAGAGTGCAAATTGTCAATTGAATCTTGTTCTCTGAATCAGTGAAAGTGAAAGTAAGATGAGGCATTTGTACTTTGTGGGCATTTGTACTTTGTGTGCTATGATAATGCTAATTTTATTAGAACCAGAATAACTTTCATAAGTGATTTTGAGGATTTTAAATTGATCACTTGGCTGATGGCTTCATTGTCCCACCAAAATAAACCATCTTATTTATGTGTTCCTCAACCCATATGCACGTGGCTGTCAGATTAGGAAAGAATTCTTGGTAAAGCCCTAGCATGCATGTTGCCTGTTCCAACCGATTATGGTGCCCAAGACTTTGTACACTCCTGTCCTTTTCAGACAATATCATCCTGCAATACCCAAATGCACTTGGAGAAATCTCATATGGTTACATGCCAGGATAACCATTATGGCAGGGGTACCCAACCTTTTTGGCACCAGGGACTGGTCGTGGAAGACAAATTTTCCATGGACCGTGCAGGTGGGGTTTGCAGGCGGGAGCCAATCGCGCGGACCGGGGGGACGGGGTTTGCAGGCGGGAGCCAATCGCGCGGACCGGGGGGACGGGGTTTGCAGGCGGGAGCCAATCGCGCGGACCGGGGGGACGGGGTTTGCAGGCGGGAGCCAATCACGCGGACCGGGGGGACGGGGTTTGCAGGCGGGAGCCAATCGCGCGGACCGGGGGGACGGGGTTTGCAGGCGGGAGCCAATCGCGCGGACCGGGGGACGGGGTTTGCAGGCGGGAGCCAATCGCGCGGACCGGGGGGACGGGGTTTGCAGGCGGGACCCAATTGCGCAGACCGAGGGCAGGGTTTGCAGACGGGAGCCAATCGTGTGGGCCAGGGGGGGTTCAGAGACCTGCATGGTGGCCCGGTTCATAATAGGCCGCAGACCGGTAGTGGTCCGCAGCCCAGGGGTTGGGGTCCCCTGCATTATGGGATTGGAGGAAGTATTCCTACATCATAATGTATTTATTTTATTATGTATTTGTTTCCCTTATAGAGGTTGGGGGAGAGGTCAGCTTCAATCAATTCTATTCTCTAGCATGTTCTCCAGCGACTACTGAATTTGTTTTATGTTGTGAAGCTGAGCCCCAACCCATAAAGATGGGAGCAAAATGTCCTCCTTGGGCAATCTTTCTGCAGGTTAGGTTCAGGTGACTTATGATAACTTGGAAATTCTTCACAGTACTGTTCTCTCTTCACCTTCGTAATACTGCCTGGCTAAAAGTGAACCGAAGCAACCCAAGCAAGACAGTGCTACTGCTTGTCCATTGCGGCTCCACCGTTATCTCTTGATGGAGTGGTGCTGCCTCTGAAGGAGCAGGTCTACAACTTGTGGCTCTTTCTAGACTTCTGTTTGAACAACAGGTGGAAGCTGTAGCTAGGGGCTCTTTTGCCCAGCTTCGGCTGGTGTGCCAGTTGCAGCCTTAACTTGGAGGGCCTTGCTACAGTGGGTCATGCCCATTGTATCACTGCCCACTTGGACAACTGTATCACACTCTACTTGGGGCTGCCTTTTTAAAGAAGAAGTTGCAAATGGTCCAGAACGTATCAGCCCATGCAACCACTAACACTTGGCGTTGGGAGCACATTACACAGTGCGTGGCACATGGGCCACGAACTGGCTACCAGTAAGCTTCCTGGTGCAATTTAAAATGCTGGTTTTAACTTATAAAGCCCCCTGTGGCTTGGCACGGGGTTATCTTCAGGACCCCATTCTCCAACTAGAATTGCTGTGATTGATTTGATCGTTCCCAGAGAAACAGCTTGTGGTTGCCCAATTTTGGGAAGTGGGGGCTGAGGACTGGAGGTGCTGCTGCTTGGTAGCAGTGCCAGCCCTTTGGAACATCCACCCAGTTGAGATTAGACTGGGTTCCTCCCTAAGTGCTTCCTGCGAACAGCTTAAAAGAGAGCTCTTTTATAGGGCACTTGGGGATTGATGCCATTTATTATTATTTTATTGTTGTTTTTCCTACTATGTATTATTTTTAAATCCCTAATTTTTACCATAGATGTTTTAATTATATATGTTAATATTTCTGAACCACTGAGAGGTCTTAATTGGATTACAGTGGGATATAAATGTAATAAATATTAATGATACGAATAATATAAACGAATGGAGTAGTAGTCATATTTTATTTTATTTATTTATTTATTTATATTTCTAACTTATATCACCGCCCATCTCCCCCCATTCCGGAGGGGACTCTGGGCGTAAATTCATATTCATAAAGGAGACAGCTAATTTATAAGAATTAGTGGAAGAGACTACAAGAAAGAGGTAAGCATAAAGTATATCCACTTACTATAGCTGCAGTGGAGAAAAACACTGAGAGATGATAGAGCAAATTGCAAGAGGGGCTAGATATAACATCAGGAAATGTCAGAAAACAGTATTATGTAGAGCAAGGTTGAGGGAATTAAAGTAAGGGGAAGATAACAGATAAGATGGGTGGTTGTAGAAAGAGACTACTGGAATGACCTTGGAAGAGCTAAGGGTGAATACTGAGGACAAGCTGAGATGGTGAGCATTTTCCGTGCAGTCATTAAGAATCAAATCCAACTCAATGGTATAGAACTAACTATGCCTGGTTTCTTTGTATTTGTGTAATTGTATTTATGAGATTCAATTGTATATGTTTAATTGTATTTATGAGATTCATCCAAGACTCAGTCCTTAGATTGCTGTGTCCAATGTGTCCAATTCCTTGGGAAATATGCTTATAATTGCATTGTTAATTTCCCTTGATCATAGTGGCATTGATAAACATTTCTCTCTCTCTCTCTCTCTCTCTCTCTCTCACTCACTCACTCACTCACTCACACTCACACACAAATATGTTGCTTGTGTTACCAAATGCTACTGTCCTACTTGACATTACAGCAAAATTGGCAAGAGCAGGCGCCAAAACTCAGAGGCCACATGAAATAATTACAGTATGCTTTTGCTTGTAGAAGAAACCATAGTCTGAAGCTGGGTTCTCATTAAGGTCTTTCATTAGAACAGAAAAAGGGAGGCCAACATTTCCTTCCTACCCTCATTAATTCTCTATGTTTAAATTTAGGACTAATGACTATCAGCCATGATCACTATAGAAATTTACAAGCCCTCTTTATTTATAATCTTTGTACAAGTTGCAGTTTATAGAATCTTTCAGTGTCACTCAGCTGGTAGCTTTCAAGGAAGAAGTAAACCAGAAATGTAGGCAATCAGCACACTTCTGTTTGGGCATTTTATCAGCCCTTGAAATAGATGGAGCTACATTGACACACACCTTCTGTGATACGTTGTTCGCTCTTGTTTTATTCCTTGAGCAATATGGAGACGTAATTACATTAGATATTTTGATGAATAGCTCAGATTCTGTTCTTTCTTAAGAAGCGTACAAGACAACCCATCAACTAGCTTGAAGCTGTTACAGCATTGCTGGGATAACGTTGGGCTTGGTGACATGGTGCTATTTTAGAGCTTGGTACACTCTCCCAAGCCCATAGCTGCACTCCTTGAAAGAACTGGAACTCTCTTACAAGTAACAGTGAAACCTCATCACATTATGGTAGTGCCAGTATTAAGAGGGAAAGTACTGAGAATACTTTCAAGATTAATTTTCCATGTGGACTTTGGAAGAAAACTGAACTTGGCTCTGAGCATGAAGTACAGATAGTTCTCCTTCAAGCAAGTGAATGGGAGGCCAACTTACTGAGTATAAATTCTGCTGCCTATCAACTTTGACCTTGAATCCTCTGCCACAGCTGGTTGGAAGAGAGAAGTAAACAAAAGCTGGAATGTGCAACTGTTAAGTAAACCCTAAGAGAAACCTCACCCCGCCTTCCAAAACAGAAAATTGAAAGTAAACCTCTGGAGATGTTGATGGCCTTCAAGCTGTCATGCTGGATATCAGAACTTCACCTTGGCAAGGGCGTACGTCTGAGGACAGTGAGCTGCTTTGACTTTCAAGTACAGATTTAGGAGCCTTGCCGTTTGCAGATGCTCAAGCAGAAACTTGCTTTTAATTTCCTAAACATGCCAGGAACAACAATAAATGCTCCCAGGCCAGTGCTGAATCTCCTACGTGATTTCCTCAGAACTGTCAGCTCTAGCAAGGATACATAGCACTACACCCTGGAAAGTACAAGAGGTGGCAGGAATGGTGAAATTAAAAGACCTGCTAGGAAAAGGATGCAAATCTCATCATGGACTCTACCTTATATGTCTGCTCTTGCATTGACATAACTAAATAAAAGAAAGCTGTAGAATGTTTCCATGTCTTCTGATCTGGAAAACTATCATTATATATAATATATATGTATATATACACATGCCTTCAGCTTTAATCATGTCTATTCCTAATAACGCCTTTCCTCCAACCCAGTTGACACTATATTTTTCCCTTCCATGATGGAAATCAATCAATACTTAATGTTCTAGTTGCACAGCGTATCTACTGCAATACATCAGTTCAATAGAATAAATACATCAGAGTAAAAGGAAAAAAATCTCAAACCCTACAGCTGTGTTTGTCACATGACATTATGTTGCCAAGGACAGGCTCTGAAATCTGTTACAGCACACACAAATACATACTGTATGCCCCTTGGTTTTACTAGCTTTTAGCATTGTTAGCCATAATTACTCGGGGCCAACTCAGCCTTGGTGCCATATTCAAGGGAAGGAAGAGGCCTTCTTCAGAGCAACATCTTGTGGTCAGTGTTGCTCTAGAGCGTGCCTGCACCATGAGAAGGCTCTAAAGATATATTAGGGTTGCTTGCCTTCAAAACGTTGCTTAAAATTTACTTTAGCAGTGGCATTGCAATTGAGTTGCACTTCGGGACATCTTGTTCACAAAGCCTCCCTCAGAGAAAAGGCAGCCAGCTTTTCTAGCTTCTCAGGCATGGAACACTACAACAACAAAAAAGTGGGGGAGTTTAAGGGGTTCTCTGTAGCAATATGGCTGCCTGTCCTTTTTTCCCCCCCTTGCTGCTAAGGCAAGCCAAACCATTTGGTATACAAGATAGTCATTAATATCATTCATTAGAAAACAACTAGAAAAGAGTAGAACAACGTACTACACGTATCCTTCGCATACACATGGGACAGACTCTGAAGAGAGTCCCAAAACTTTCATTAACAGAACGGAAAGGGGACAATTTCCCTAGTGCCCTTCCCCCAAATCTGCTCTGGAAATCCCTGCTGGACAAATTTGGGGTAATAAGGTAGTGTGGAGGGGAAGAAGAAATCAGACATTTTGTGTTCTCACACATAGTTGGATGTAATTCATAATCATCGTCCTTTTTGCATTTTCATATAATGCTCATTTAAAATGTGCAGGTAGCAGAACCCGAAAAAGTAATTCAGTACTGTAAACACATTTCTTAATGGAACTGGCAAAGACAACTTGCTCTAAAATGTTTCTTTTTCCATAAATAATTGTGAAAAATAAAGGATTTAATTAAAACCAGAACCTTATTAAATTCAGCCAGAATTAGAATTCCTTAGTTGAAAAAGAGAGAGCTTATGCCCTGGAAAGTTTTTGCAATAACTACTGACCAATGCTCACCTCTGACCATTTAATAGAGAACACATTCCTTGACTATTTTGACTTGCATTTCTTTTCTGTTCCCCATAGTGCAGCTTCTGACAGGATGGACCATTGAAAAAACTGTTCTTTTATGGAAAGCAAGTTCCAAAATGGGAATTAAAGTACTTCCGCCTTCTCCCTGTTCTCCCTCACCATCTTGCCATCTTCTCCAACCAGCTGACCAGTTGTTTCCCTGACTCTTCTCCGGTTCCACACACAGCCAAAGAATCCTTTTTGTTATGTTGGGTGTTCACTACAAGCCTCCATTCATTCTGAGCCTTAGCTTCCCTTGACCCCATCCTTACTCTTTCCTGATATTCTGCTTTTGTTATATGACCCTCTTCATTGTTTCCACTTACCCATTCTGTTTCTCAGTTTATCTGAAAGCTCTTTATGCTAACAAAAGCCCTGTCTCGAAACACCCTTTCGCTAAATAAATGTGACCCATTTGGCCAGGCCAAGCCAGTGGGCTCTTGGGATGCAAACAATCCCATGAACCACCCAGACCGAGCTTTCTGACAAGCATTTCACCAGCTGGAAAAGAAGATATGGGGATGAGTGGAACTGACCATTTCCAGGGATACTAATTGGTACGCTGTCAACATATGTTCCTTTCAGAGCTACAATGCATAGAAAGGATGCATACAACTCTTCTGCAAAGGAATGCATTAGTGGCTTGTATGAGTTGACATGTAGAAGATCAAGCAACAGATGAGAAAGGGGCTGAAAGAACATGGCTGTACACAATTAATGTTTACCATTGAAAACTGGCAGGGCTAGAAGGTAGGGCTAGAAGACTGAGTAAAGAATTAGAAAGTATTGCAGTAGGGAAAATGAGGGAGGGCTTTCCTACATGGCCCTGAGCAAAACGTCCCACTGGGGTTGGCTGCGTTATTCAGTGATACGGGGACAATGGGCTTTGCACACGGCAAGACGCCTGCACTGTGTTGCCCAGACTTCACTCTTCCAATTTGGAAAATGCTCTTGCCTGCTTAATGATCCTCCTCCCTACTTATACACACTTTTTAAAAGCAATATCCGGCCTTGTTCATGCAACATGTTTAATTGGGTTAAGGGTTAACGTATCCTATGAACACTGATTGCACAGTCAGCAGCAGTGGGTTGAGTGGGTTAACTTTTGGACTAAGGAGCCCTGAAGTCAACTGTGTTTTCTGAACAGGGATGAAAGGGTTACTGTGGAGGGTTAGCTGTTCCTTCCGGCCTCCAAGAGAAGTGGAGTCCTAGAGTAGTGTCACAACAATAGAGCAAGCCTGGGAGGGGAGTTAAAACGGTGTTGCTGGAGGTGAAGCTCAACATCACTGAATCTTTACAGAGATTGGTCCTATTGACCATTAGGGGAATTAGGAACAGAAGTAATATGCAACGGACCCCCTCCGTCTTGTTTTTGTTTCTGATGTGTCTAACCCTAACCCTGACTGGAACTCTTGGGGTGGCCTCTTCAGCAGGCTTCCTACAGGACAAGTACTTTATTTATTTATTTATTTAATATTTAGATTTATATTACCGCCCATCTCCCCCAACGGAGGACCCTGGGCAGTTCACAATAAAAACAAGGTTAAAGCACAATACAGATCAGAACATCAATAAATAAATATAAAATCCAAGTGCAAGGATGTTAATACTAAGAAGGGTTTCATGGGATCAACCAGCCCCAGGAGGAACTGTTAGCATTCCCCTCCCATGCAAGGCGGCAAAACCAGGTCTTTAAATTTTTCCGGAAGGTCGGGAGCGAGGAGACCTGCCTTAGCTCTGGGGACAAGATGTTCCAAAGGGACTTTCTTCCTCTTACTTCTCTTTCCCCCCCACCCTGAGGACCAAAAGCTCAGGGATGCAGATTCTCTATCTATGTAACTCCATCAATAAACTTGTCCTTTTGGATCTTAAGGATCTGTCTGTAGATAGGCTTAATGAGCTTGATTCTACTGAGTCACATATGGTCTGCTAATTATGGATCCCAGTCAGGGTTATCTCAACCTTTTTCCTACAAAGCCTCCCCTGACTGTCTCCAAACAAATCAGGTCAGCATCAGTTTGTTCTGCCAGGAAAAAGAGAGCAGTAACTGACAGTCTCCTAACTTTCTTTTCAGCAGCTGAGAGATCTTCTAAAATGGCTACTATCCAGTTGACTGGGTCACTGACAATCATGCACTTCCAAAGTAAAAGGGGCTCCGGTTTTTCTGTTAAATCAATCAGCTATGTCATGTGAACACAACTGCAGTGTGGGATGGAAGTGTATGTATGTGGATAAGGAAGAATGAAGCTGGGATCGCATATCCTGGCTCTTCCCTGAACTGTCAGGGAATCTGACCCTATTTACGTAGCCTAAGCTTTGTAAATTTTTGTAAAAATTTAGGCTCTGTGTAGGAAGTCAGGTAAATGTGCCAACATGTCCACAGACATGATCTTTATCTAATGCATTAATTCTAGGCAAGATGTTCCTGTTATCACATAAAGCCAATGCACAGAAGGAAGAGCAGGACTGTGCCCCCTGAATCTGTTGGCAATATCTAGCCACCTTTATCTATACACCAAGTAGCAAGGAGTGTCTACGTGTAACTGCAAGAAGTCTCATCATGTTGTGTGCATGCATAGGTTTTTCTTGCTGCACTTGGCCCAATAGTTGGAGCCTGCACAATATTAGGGTTGGAATTCTCTGGTGCAGTCCTATTGCCTCTTCTACGCATTAGCTGTACACGGAGAGAAAGTGTTTGTAAACAGTTAGAGGGATCCTGTGGGAAAAATAGGTCAGGGCTAACATATGTGAATTGGTCTTTGAAAGGAAAGGTTCCTATCAGGGAGATAACGGGTGAAGAAGGAGGGGGCTCCCTCCAGAGGGATAAACGCATGCGTAGTACTGAATCGCTTTGCTTTCCTCCCAAGGGGCTAAAGAAGGCCCTGCCCTAGTTTCATGGGCCTTTTCTCTGAGCATCATTAATTCATTTCAGTTTAGCTGGATTCTGTGTAGCAGAGTAGAACAATAAAACACTAGAGCTTTTACACCAAGTCTCAGCGTGTTCATTCACTCGAAGTCAGGACAGTTCCCCTGTGAAAGTACCAAGTCATGTGACCCCTGGGGAGATGCCGCTTTCGCGACGTTTTCCTGGCAGACTACAGAGCGGGGTGGTTTGCCATTGCCTTCCCCAGTCGTAATTACCTTTCCCCCAGCAATCTGGGTACTCATTTTACTGACCTCAGAAGGATGGAAGGCTGAGTTGACCTGAGCCGGCTGAGAACCAGCTTCCGCTGGGATTGAACTCAGGTAGTGGGGAGAGTTTCGATTGCAATACCGAATAAAGAATTGGTCTTTAGATTCTTATAAAAACATACCTGTCAATGGTCCTGATCCTGGTCTCCAAAAAGCTATTCCTCACTTGCCTCTTATGTGGAAGTGGGAGGGGAGTTCAGAGAGGCTTATGGGGCAATCATGGGTTAAGCCCAGACCAGGTTCGCCTCTTTCTTGGTCACTGCACTGTTGCAGGTGCATTTGGGGTCTGATCTTTTCTCCATGTTATATTCTATCTTGTCTGTTTACTCATCAGGAAAAGGGAGGGCAGAGTGGCCAAAAGAATATGTCCACAGAATGACAGAAGACAACAATGCAGTCTATAGTTTGGGTGGTTCATAAACCTTACTTATCTAAAAGAGTACTTTATTTTCAAAAACTGCTTATGTGATTCATTATTATTTTTTAATCCAGAAAAGTATTGTACTATGAAAAACTGCCCAAAAGCTGAAGTAATTTCTTATCTAAAATAATATTTCATTTTAAAAATATGTTTTTCTAAGAAAAAAAGTCATGAAGCAACATTGAGATCCTTGCATTTTGCAGAGGGCAGAGATAGATAAAGCTGTCTAGAAAAGGAAACCTGTGCCATTCATGAAATGTGTGCTCATGACTTCTCAGCATCCAATGGTGGGATCTTGGTGGGATCTAAAGGGGCATATATAGTAAGTACTGTCAAGCATAGGATAAATGAGGAAAGATAAAGAGTTTAATTTTTTCAGAGCTCTAATAGTCCAATCCATAGAATCCTGGGACAGAGCAGTTAACACAGAACTACCTTTTCAGGGTTTTCTTCTCCATTGCAGCACAATTTTCCACTTGCTGTAACCTTTAGTAAACTAATTGGCAGAATATCAGGAGTCTGGTAGCACCTTTTCCAACTAACAAATTTTATTAAAAGAGATACACTTATACCTTTTAATTAAACTTGTTAGTCAGAAAAGGTGTTACCAGACTTGTTTGGATTTTTTGCCACCATAGACTAACACAACTCTCTTCCTATAACAGGCAGAATGTTTCTGAACAGTGAAAGAGAGCCAGTTTGGTCTAGTGGTTAAGGTGCTGGGATATAAACCAGGAGACTGAGAGTTCTAGTCCCGCCTTAGGCATGAAAGCCGGCTGGGTGACCTTGGGCCACTCACACTCTCTCAGCCTTAGGAAGGAGCCAATGACAAACCAGGAGACCAAGAGTTCTGGTCCCGCCTTAGGCATGAAAGCCGGCTGGGTGACCTTGGGCCAGTTGCTCTCTCTCTCAGCCCAACTCACCTCACAGGGTGGTTGTTGTGGGAAAATAGGAGGAGGAAGGAGTATTTTGGGGGGAGATGGGCGGTGGCAAAATTAGATAGATGATAGATAGATAGATAGATAGATAGATAGATAGATAGATAGATAGATACTGTAGATAAGCACCATGAATGCACTGAACGTTGTGATAGGAATAACAAGTTCTTCCTTTGAAACCCCTTAAAGTTTAGTTAGGACTGAAAATATCCACAGCAACCAGCTGAAAATATTGAAGGGTCCTCGGAAAATGCCTCTCTAATTCAGGAAGCTGTCTTAAAAATTATGTGGCTCTTGTTTCAGACAAAGCCTCTGTAATGATTGGCACATACAATGGAATTCTGAAGCTTTTACAAAAGAATCAAAGTAGGACATTTGTTGGTATTGGCTTTACTTTCCAGTTAGCACATCTAGCAACAAAATGGGGCCAAAGGATCTTTGAGCTACGTGATTCTCTGCTGGTTCTGTATGATCATTTTGAAAAACATGCCCAGAGAGATACTTTATTTTATAATAAAACAGTCAGAAAAATGTCAAATATTTGGGATAGCCTTACATAGTATTTTGTCACTCACTTTAGTAATAATGAGCCTGTTCTACTGAAATTGCACAGAATAGATTAGCAAATATTGCACAGTTTATAAACTGTATGTTCTATTTTTCCATGCAATTATTCCTTGATTTGAAAATTTTAATAGGTTGCTTCAGCTTGAAATATGTGCTAGTGTAATGAAACTATACGTGGACCTCTTAAGATGCTTTATTAAACCACCATCATATGTGTGAACAGATTTGGTCCTCCTATTTGTTAAAATCATCAAGGGTTTCAGACAATCGCTTGCTAATTCAGTTTTGTTGTAAATCAAGAAGTTGGATCTTGATAGATCACCTGAAAATTGGCAAGTGAATAGACATTACCAGAGTACAATCCTGCTTATAAAATAGTTGTGTTTGACCTATGGAAAGAAAATCTGAGCTGAGTTGCTCAATATAGAGAATGTCCTGATATATTATGGCAGAACAGAAGAATTATGTGTGTGTGGCATTCATTTGGTACTAATGTTCCACAAAGTTTATGTGATTCCTGTCACGTGCCTTGGGGAAGTAAGGATTGATCAATGTGGGATCCGCTGCCCAAACTGCAAGATCCTCTATTAGGCAGATACCATTTTCTTTTTTTGTGTGAAATATGTTTTTCTTATCCCACAAAAAATGTTTTCTGCAATAGTATTTTTAGCTTTGTCATGATGTCACCCATGCCATCCTGCAGATTTTTCTGGTATTTGGACAGTAATTTGTGGGCATAGTTGGCCTTTCTGTGGGAATGCATCCTGCCAAATTCAGGCAGATAGGCCTAAAGGAATTTTGCAAAGGAAATACTTATAAACTTGGGAACATTGAAACCAACTGTTAATATCCTATATTATTAATAGCTTTTTCTATTATGTGTCATCAAGTGATTGTCGACTCTTAGCGACCACACAGATAGATTTTCTTCATGACGATCTGTCCCTAACCTGGTCTTTCAGGTCTTCCAACGGTGCACTCATTGCCACTGTAACTGAGGCCATCTACCTTATTATTAGTAGCTAATGGCTATGAAAACTGCAAACACTGTAAAGATACTAGGAAATCAGACAAGGATAGGTACATTTAGAGTTATGCTTCTTGAATTTCTGATTTGTTTTTTTAAATGGTACCTGAAACGTGTTTTTTTTTGGGGGGGGGGCAGAATTCTTTGTCAGATGACGTTTGGTGTAGACAAAGCCTCCTGAATTCACTGTAATTAGAACCCTCCCGTTATTAAAAGATAGACCTGTCAGTCACTCCAATACAGTCACCTGTATTTTATTATAACAAATGTTTCATTTGATCTTTATTATGTATTACATTCTGGTCAACTTTCCATAATATCCTGTTATTCTCGCCTTACTATAATCTAGAGAGTTTTGAGAAAACCTTTTTGTCTCTCTGTATTTTCAGATACTTTATTATTTTTTATTATTATTTTTCCTCTTAGGTTTTAACACCATGCTTAAGCCCCCATACTTCTTCACCATTTCTTGTGGACATCCAGTTGGGGTTATGCGAGGGCCAGTGTTGACTGCCTACTGATGTTGGTTGGTGTTGAATCAGTGATTGATATTTGCTGAATTCAGTGCACAGAGATACCTTTATTATTTTATCAGTATTGTCCAAAATCATGCATTGAGATGACAGTGTGAACTCATTCTAACGTTAAGTGTTGCTAAGTCCTTGGGTTATATTCCATTTTAGTAGCTCTTAATAATAAACATGAAGACATGGCTTTTAAATCTAGCAACTCAATAAACAGTATGTTTTGTTTCCTCAGTGATTATATGATTATTTTAAATCTTTTATTTTTTTTAGCATTGTAACATTTTGAGCCAATTGTTTAAACAGACTGTTCCCAGAATTGGCTTTTCATATTGCTCAGAATTTTTAAAAAATGACCTGAAAAGACGTTTTTCTGACCACCAAAAGGACTGCGATGGGAAAAATAAGAGAGAGACTTTTTCAGTTCAGTCTTTTCCAACCAAAGTGTGAAATAAATAGAGACGATGAATGATCACAAACTCCGTCAATGAAAACCAAACAAAGTGCCGAGATCAACAATAGGGCTTATTACTTGCAAAGCTGCACAGACTTTATTGAATTTAAACAATGGCAAACACAGCTGGCTCACAGAAACTGGAGCTTCCTAAGCTAAGTCCAAAAGTCTGTGGGTGGCTATTTTCAGCAGTTCCTGCCACACTTTGAATTTAATTTAGTTTCATGCTCTCTGTTTTCTACATTTCAGGAAAAGTTTTTCTCCCCCCCCCCGCCCCCCTTTGTTGACTCCCTGATCATGAAAGGGGCTTGTTCTGGCTGCACCACTGTAAAGCAGCAGGAATGACCTGGGAGCCAGTGGGATTTCCTGCTGAGGCTCACTGGCCCTTGCCTGCTCCGTTTTAATGGAAGAGGCCATGCCAGATCCTAAGGGTGCTTTTAAGGACGAGGCAAGAACCAGTGAGGTTTAAAAACTGCAAGAATAATGACGTAACCAAACAACTATTTCAAAGCAACTATTGCTCTAAATGAGGCTCAGTCTCAGAATTACTGCAGATGCTGAAAAACAGCTGAGAGAATTAAGGTAACGAGGCCCAGCTAAACTGTGGCT
Organism: Charina bottae; assembly: GCA_023362775.1. Taxonomy (NCBI): domain Eukaryota; kingdom Metazoa; phylum Chordata; class Lepidosauria; order Squamata; family Charinaidae; genus Charina; species Charina bottae. Next base: position 353,360 of record JALMGJ010000020.1, read on the forward strand.
AGTGAGAATGCCTTCTCTGAAATCGAATGAAAGAAAGGCCCAGCAACATCTATTTAAATTAATATGCACTGTACATCTGAAACACAGACTGGCCTGGAGCATAAATTAAATTTTAAGAAGAAAATCAGGAGCACAAAATGCAACTCATAAAGACACTTATTAACATGGGCATGTGAGTGTAGATGTGCATGCACACATTCCATTTTGAAGAAAAATGCCCTAAGAGAGAAGACGGGTGTGTGAAGCAGTAAATATGCAGATTGTACAAGCTGAATGAAAGATCATTAACTTGATGGAGTCGGGAGATGTAGGATGAAGGATGACAGGGACAAATTAGAGTGTGCCCATTCCAGTGACCTCAGACGTCAGCCTAGAAGAAATAAAGATAAATATAGATGAAGGAAAGCGGAGTCTTTGCAGTTTATGACCAAGAAATCAAAGGCCTTGTGTTTTACTCACCATGCTCCATCCTTTATAAAATGAGTTGTTGTTGTTATTATTATTATTATGTCCATTCCTATTGTGTCCAAGTCAATGGTGCCCTATCAAAAGGTCTGGAAACGCCACTAAACACAATAGGAATGGACAGAATCTCAACACATCAATTACAAATAGTCACATTACTTGGAACAGTGCATGTATTCTGATGGTATTCTAGATCCTTGGGAAGAATCCAATAGTCAAAAGTACCAAATCCAGTCAGAACTTTCTGATAGAGTGTGTTTAACTAATAGTATCAGGCAATAATGATTGTTTATATCATGCTTAGAAACTGTAACAAGACCTGTTTTGCTATGGAACAATGCTGGCCAGCCTTTTCAGCAGTTGCACTATAAATAAATTCAACAGGATGAAAGACCTCAAGGAATATGATAGCAGCACCCACATGTGCTGAAATTCCTATGTATCCCATTTATGTGGCATCATGAGTTGAATTCTCTCCCAATGTACTTGAGTACTTTAGACATGTTTGGCCATGGGCCTCTAGCCTGCTTCATCTGTGTAACATTCTATTCTACACTACCATGCACATTCTCCCCACTCTCCAGCTTCTGCTTAACCGAAGAACAAGCAGGCATGCAGGCCTGACTTAGCACTATAGAAGGACACATCCATACTCCTCTTTTTCCTGTCCAGATATGGCATATATTTCTTTGCCTGTATCTTTCATGCCACAGTTTCTCCACCAGGCCAAAGAATTAATGGTATTGATATCAGTCTTGTATTTAGACAAATTATTGTACCTTGCCTTTCTGCTACGACAAGCAATTGTATTTAATCTTGGCTATTATCAGACTGTCTTAATTTTTTTTAATTTTAAGTTTTTGCTTTAATATATAGAAAGGAAAAAGATACAGAAATAAATGAAAAGCAAACAAATAGGGAGAGGGGAAGGAAAAAGGACACATAAAAAGCTCAGCTTTAAGCACAGCATTAAACCTAACCTTGAGCACATCAAAATATTGATCAGTCTTTCCATTACATTGATAACAAACCCGTTCATTAAAAGACAGCAATTACTGTATACATGATCAATCATGTAAATCTGGGAAACACTGTCTTTCCATCTTTTTTTGCAGTAACCCATGCTCACTAAAACCACAATTCTTCATATATATAATGATAAATTCCAATTTTGGGGTGCATAATTCAAAATAACATTCACATCTTTGAGCCATATTACTCTTCCCAAAAACATATTATCAAACATATGGATATTAAACCAAAACAGGACCATGGTGGCTGAAGCCCACATCATATGGATTAGGGTGCTGTCCATCATTTTACACTTCTAGCACAATGAATTTGACAGTTACCCATTTTAACTTTATCTGAAGTGTCCAATAAACATGAAAACATTTTTGTTGAACTAATCTTATTGTAAGAGTAAGATAAACATTCTCAATATTCTTTAAGTTCCTTAACCATTGGCTTGTTAATATGAGTTATTCCAACTCTATTCCAAAGTTCTTGCAAATAGATAACACCCATCCTAACAATACTATTCAACTGTCTATAAAAAGGCTATAGATTTGGAATTATCCAAAAAACGATTCTATGCTGATAGTAATTCAGAACCTCTGAACTTGCGATCTTCCGATCGACAAGCCTGGCATCTTACCCGCTGAGCCACCATGCCCCTTAATTGGTAAGACTGGAAGCAAAAAAAGATATTTAACACATTTTTCTCTTATCTATGTAGACTGGTTACTAATAAAATTACTATGAAAAAGAACAGCTGTTTTAACTTGTAATGTTCATGGATTTTTTATTTGTGAAAAAATATTATATTGTTAAAGTGTTAAAAAACTTGACATATCTGGCTCAGTAAAATGATGAATTAAGGAAAAAATAATGGCTGTAAACTGTGGAAAAGAAGAAAAGGAGAGAAGAGAAGGGAAGGGAAGGAAAATTGGTGACCAAGAATCAAAATTAATGTCTTCATTTAGTCTCAGGGGATAAATTTCTTTAATGTTTATCTTTCTCCAGAGGCTCATTAGGATTTTAAACTATGTATTCGTATCAATATGAATCTGAGATAAACAGTTTGAAATCTTTACAACTACAGAGAAATTTGTCCTGTAATAATTAGCCCAGGATATTTAAAAGAATTAAAAAAAAAACAAATAAAGCAGATTTCCATAGATATATTAGAGCCTACAAGAAGTATTTGATTTATTCCAGTTAATTGAGTAATCTGATAATTTACTGAATTGTAGCACAATATCAATAACTTTGCTAGAGAACATTCATAATTATCCGTAACACACATAATCAGCATATAGTAACAATTTGTGTTCAAATCCAGTCCTTTTTATGTCCAGACTATTTTCCAATATTTGGAGATTTTAAGATCAGTACATTAATCTATAAAATGTCAATAGAAGTGTCTATACTGCTGCAAAATAGTAACAGATTTTATTTCAGCTAAAATAGTTAGGCTATTCCCATGTGTTTTATTCACCAGAAATAGGTTCCTAAAGAAATTTACTTCCTGGAAATTCTGTGATGCAGTGGAAATGAACATGCCACTGCATGTATTATAGCCATCTGGCCATATTTTAAGAGTTATGAACGTGGGTCGGTAAAAATATGAATGAAGGCCTGAGTAGAAAATCTCACCTGGCATTGATGAGGTACTGAGCAAGGCTGATGTTAGCTGGGGTTCCAGTGATGGTAATCTGACGCTCCGATGAGCCTTCTGTGGCATTGGCGATTTTGATCTGTGCTCCAGACATCTGCCTGATTTCATTAATTTTGGTCCCTTGGCGTCCAATTATGCAGCCTATTAACTAGGAAAAAAGATATTAGGACTTTCTTAAACTAACTCTTATGATGTTAAAGGTTGTGAACAACAAATAGCACAAAGCTTATCAGAAATGTCAGTATTATTTTCTCTTTTATTTTATTTTGTTACTATGGACATGTTATAACTATGTTCTTCCCCAGACAATCACACAGAGAGATTTCCAAACTATTGATTTTTAGCCCTACCCAACCATCGCTGTGAAAAGATATCACTAATGAAGACTGGTGTTGCATTGCCTCTGTGATAGCTGGTAAAAAGGTAAAGGTTCCCCCCGCACATTTGTGCAGTCGTGTCTGACTCTAGGGGCCGGTGCTCATCTCTGTTTGTTAGCCGAAGAGCCAGCGTTGTCCAAAGACGCTTCCACGGTCATGTGGCTGGCATGACGCATGCGGAACGCTGTTACCATCCCACCGAAGTGGTACCTATTAATCTACTTGCATTTGCATGCTTTCGAATTGCTAGGTTGGCAAGAGCTGGGGCTAGTGCGGGAGCTCACTCCGCACGCAGGGCTAGGGATTTGAACCTCCGAACTTGCAATCTTCCGATCGAGAAGCCTGGCGTCTTACCTGCTGAGCCACCATGCCCCCTAGATAGCTGGAGAAAGCTATAAATTACTAGGGCAGAAATCTTCCCAGATATTCCCTTGTTTAAAATGTTATTTCCAACTATGAAGATCACATTCACCAGGCCAAGTTTGGCTTGTTGTGCTGGAAAATGACATATAGCAAATATGGGCATGCCTATACACATACTGAAAAAACTGTATATTATTATTATTATTATTATTATTATTATTATTATTATTCCGCCTTTTTATATATAACTCTAGGCGGCAAACATACCTAATACTCCTGCCTCCTATGGCTGGTTAGGGATTGTATTGCTCCGCCATGGAGCACTGAATTTATTCCCACGAGAGCTGTGAGATGGAGAAGTGGTAAATCTCACCCCCACAGACCCATTCCCCCCCCCCATGCAGTCAGTCTCATGCCCCATTCTGCCTGTGTCATGACATACAGGTGATGGTGGGCATGCCTTGGATGAGGCCTGAAGGATCTCTCCATTTTCTTTTCTGCAACACAGTCCCAAAGAGGGTTTTGTTTTGGAGACCTGGGCTTTACTCTAGCCCTTCCCTGGTTCCTGTCACCAGGATAAATCAGCCAGCCTTTTTTCTCCTCCTCCTCCAGAGTGGGGGCTTCTGCTCTGAGGAAGGAAATGGGACAATGGGCCTATCAGTTGGTTGGTCAGTGAACTGACTAGTGGGCTACATGTTCTCTTCTTTTCCTTCCTGAAGTGTTTGGCTGGAGCAGAACTGAGTCAGTGGTCATAAGTGTTGGGAATCTCAGGAATCAACTCAGCATTGTCTCACAAGCATAAAGGGGCTTTTCACGACCCAACAAGGGAGTTCCAGCTGAGAGATTCACCTACCTTGCAAGGTCATTGTCGCTAACAAAAGAACCTGCATCGTGGAAAGAAGTGCTGCAGATGCCAACAGATGAAGTCAGCAAGTGGGAGAAAGCAGCACAAGAAGAGCTAGAAGCTCTACACAAGAACAAAACATGGACTTTGACAAAACTACCCAAAGGCAAGAAAGCCATAGGTTGCAAATGGGTTTTCAAAGCCAAACAAGATGAAAATGGGGAAGTACAAAGATACAAAGCCAGACTAGTTGCAAAAGGCTATTCACAAAAATATGGACTTGAGTATGATGAATGTTTTGCTCCTGTGGTGAAACATACCACAATTTGAATGCTCCTGAGTCTAGCAGCTTCTAGGACAGAGCTTTCCAAACTGTGTGTCGGGACACGTTAGTGTGTCGGCTGCAGTGTTTGGGTGTGTCACGGCTGCTGCTGCCTCTGAGCCCTGCCAGTATTCCACGCAGGTTCTAGTGCCTACCTTGTGCCTTGCTGCCTTCAAACCTGCTGTGATTCCACACAGGCCCTAGTGCCTGCCTTGTGCCCTGCTGTAAGAGTGTGTCGTGAAATGATGCCCTGCTGTAAGAGTGTGTCGTGAAATGATGAATGTCTAAAAAGTGTGTCACCAACATGAAAAGTTTGGAAAGCTCTGTTCTAGGAACATGAGTGTCGAGCACCTAGATGTGAAAACTGCATTTCTGCATGGGGAAATAGAGGAAGAACTATACATGTTACAACCTCCAGGCTTCACCAGTCCTGAGACACAGCATCTCGTTTGCAAACTTCAAAAGGGGATTTATGGCCTGAAGCAAGCAGCCAGAGCGTGGAATAAGAAGTTTATTTATTTATTTATTTATTTATTTATTTAATTTATATAACCGCCCATCTCCCCCTATGGGGAACTCTGGGCGGTTCACAATAAAATAAGTTAAAATAAAATCTAAAATATATAAATATAAAACCTCAATTATACAATCCAATAATAATTATAAAATTATAAAATCCAGATGGACGGTGGAATTAATTAAAAGAAGGACATTATAAAATTAGGGGATTAACCACCCCATGAGGAACTATCCCTTCCTCCTTCCCATGCCAGGCGGCAGAACCAGGTCTTCAGCTCTTTCCTAAAGGTCGGGAGGGAGGAGATCTGTCTTAACTCTGGGGGCAAGATGTTCCATAGAGTGGGCGCTGCCACAGAGAAGGCCCGTCTCCTAGACCCCATCAGATGGCATTCTCTAATTGATGGGGTTCGTAAGAGGCCCTCTCTGAATGACCGGGTGGGGCGGGTCCCTCAGGCATTCTGGCCCCATGCCATGTAGGGCTTTAAAGGTGATAACCAACACCTTGAATTGTACCCAGAAGCAAACCGGCACCCAATGCAGCTCGCGGAGCAACGGTGTTACATGTGCAGATCTTGGCGCACCCAAAACTGCCCGCGCGGCCGCATTCTGCACCAGCTGTAGCTTCCGGATAGTCTTCAAGGGTAGCTTCATGTAGAGCGCATTGCAATAATCTACATGGGAGATGACGAGAGCATGAGTGACTGTACGGAGGGCGTCGAGATCCAGGAATGGGCATAACTGGCGCACTAACCGAAGTTGTGAAAAAGCCCTACTAGCCACGACTGCCACCTGCTCTTCAAGCAGGAGTCGTGAGTCTAGAAGGACCCCCAGATTACGCACCGGTTCCGAACGGGGCAGTGCTACCCCATCGAGAACCAAAGGTGATAATTTCCCAGAAGACGCTAAGCCATCAATCCACAGCCACTCGGTCTTACCAGGGTTCAACTGAAGCCTGTTGTTCCCCATCCAGGCCCTCACAGCCCCCAGGCACTGGGACAGGGTGGACACTGCATCACTTACTTCACCAGGGATGGAGATATACAATTGAGTATCATCTGCATACTGATGATACCTCATCCGATGGGATGGTGTCGGATGACCTCGCCCAGCGGTTTCATGTAGATGTTGAATAGGAGAGGAGAGAGAACTGAACCCTGCGGCACCCCACACAGGAGCGGTCGAGGGCTGGATCTCTCCTCTCCTATCACCACCGACTGGGAACGGCCCCGGAGGAAGGAGGTGAACCAGCGTAAAACTACACCGCCCACCCCCAACTCCCTAAGCCGTCCCAAAAGGATACCATGGTCGATGGTATCGAAAGCCGCTGAGAGATCCAAGAGAGCCAGGATGGATGCACTACCTCCATCCCGCTCCCGCCAGAGATCATCCGTAAGTGCGACCAATGCAGTCTCCGTCCCATATCCCGGCCTGAAACCTGACTGGAAAGGGTCTAGATAATCCACTTCATCCAGGGTCCTTTGAAGTTGCAACACCACCACTTTCTCAACCACCTTCCCCAAAAAGGGAAGGTGGGAGACTGGACGAAAGTTGTCCAGGATGGTAGGGTCCAGGGATGGCTTCTTGAGGAGGGGGTGCACCAATGCCCCCTTAAAGGCAGTTGGAACCACCCCCTCCGACAAGGATGCATTGATCATAGCCTGGACCCATCCACCTGTCCCCTCCCTGGCTGATTTCACCAGCCAGGAAGGGCAGGGATCTAAATAACATGTGGTGGAATTAACCATTCGAAGGATCCTGTCCACTTCCTTAGGTCCAACAGGATCAAATCGTTCCCAGATAATAAGGTAAGACCGCTCTCCCGGCATCTCCCCAGAATGCCTTTCACGCATGGAGTCCAACTTAGACCGAATCCGAGTGATTTTATCCTGCAGATAATCAGAAAATTCTTCCACACGGCCCTGTAGGTGGGTGGTCGATACCACCCTACCCAAGAGAGATCGAGTAATCTTAAACAGGGCCGTCGGGCGGCATTCTGCGGATGCAATAAGAGCGGATAAATATTCTCGTTTCGCCCCTCTTACCACCACAAGGTAGGCCTTAATAGCGGCTCTAGATTGTGTTCGGTCCGGTTCCGTCTTCGTCTTCCTCCAGCGGCGCTCTAGACGTCTCTTCACCCTCTTCAAGACCCTCGACTCCTCCGTAAACCACGGGGAGTGACGGGTCGAATGGGGCTGGAGAGGTCGCATCGGCGCGATCCTGTCCAAGGCACCAGCCGCCTCCCTATTCCAGGTTGCGGCCAGCGCCTCTGCTGGACCATGCAACAGATCCTCGGGTATTACCCCCAGCTCTCTCTGAAACCTCAGTGGGTCCATAAGTTGCCGGGGGTGGACCAATCCAATAGGTCCTGCCTCCCTGCGGAGTGGGGTTCCATAAGAGAATCCTAGAGAAATCAGGACGTGATCTGACCATGACAACGGGGATAGTTCTAACTTTCCCCTCAGGTCACTTTGCCATTGCTCTGACAAGAAAACCAAATCCGGAGTGAGTCCACTGTCTCGAGTCGGGTCCCGAATAATTTGTAACAGGCCCATGGCTGCCATGGTAGCCATGAACTCCCGAGCCACTTCTGAGGCACGCCCCAGGGACGGCAAGTTAAAGTCCCCCAGGACCATAAGCCTGGGGAACTCCACCGCCAACCCCGAGACGGCCTCCAGCAGCTCAGGCAGGGAGGTTGCTACGCAGCAGGGAGGCTGGTACAATAGCAACACTCCCAACTGTTCTCGGGCACCCAACTTGAAAAACGGTCTCACATCCGGATACTTGTGGAGCAAGCCCCCTGAAAGCCACCAAAGACTCTCTAATAATAACTGCCACCCCTCCTCCCCTACCCCGGTATCTCGGCTGGTGCCACACCTGAAACCCGGCTGGGCACATTAAAGTTAAACAAGTACTTCTAAACCAAGGTTTTGTTCAAGGAAAGGCTGACCCCTGTCTCTACACAAGACACAGAAATGGCAGAGAGGTGTACATTCTTTGTTATGTGGATGATTTTTTTTTAACAAATTTTATTAGATTTTAATTTTACATAGATAAAAGTTTGAAACAGAAATTATAAATGACCTAAGAGGAAAATTTTTAAAGGAGCCTATTTAAAAAAATTTTCTAGTTCTTTCTTTCTTTTTTCCTAACCTTTTGGATATTTGCTTTTTCACCTTTTCTTTTTTCTTTTTATTACCTGTAAAAAAATTTTTTTTTAATTTTCCCCCCTTTTTTAAATAATTATTGTTATATTGTTATATGGTGCTTTTTTCCCCTTTTCTCCCTTTTTTCTTCTTTTTTGCAGGGCTATGGCGTCTTTGGGAACGAGACGGGTGGAGAAGGAGAAGAAGAAGGAGACTGGAGGACCACCTATTGATTCTGCTACACCTGCTACATCTGCCTCAGAAGCTTTATTACCAGAAATGAAAAAGATATTAGAAGCTGTTGCAACACTAAATAAGAAAATGGATGATCAGAATACAGCAATAAATAAGAAAATGGACGACTTCACGAAGCAGATGGAAGATCAGATTACAGCATTAGACAAAAAAATGGACGATATGAAGAAAGAAATAACCCGAGAGATTAAGCAAGATTTTAAAAAAGAAATTCAAACAGTCAAGGAAGTGGTCAATTCTCTGTCAGGAGAACTTAAAGATACGCAAAGCCAGATGCAAAAATTAGAAGATAAATCAGAATATGCTATTAAAGAGATTGAACATAATCTAGATATCACAGCTTTAGCAGAAATGAGAGAGAAAGAGCACATCTTGAGATTTAGAGCAATTCCAGAACAAGTAGATGAAAATGTGAGAGAAAGGATGATTTTTGAATTGGCTAAATTTTTGGAGACAAGAGAACAAGATTTAGATTTGGAGATAGACAAGATATTCAGAGTAAACTCACATTATGCTAAGGAAAGAAAAGTCCCTAGAGACATATTGATATATTTTGTAAGAAAAGTGACAAAAGAGCAAATCTTAAGGAAACATTATAATACTAGATTAAACATAGAAGGGAAGGAAATAATTGTATTAAAAGAAATTCCCTTGAGAATATTAAGGAAAAGAAAAGACTATTCTTTCCTTACAGACAAATTAAGGCAACATAGTATTTCATTCAGATGGGAAAAATTGGAAGGCGTATCGTTTGAGTTCAAAGGACAGAGATTCAAAATAACTTCCATTTTAAAAGCAAAAGCTTTTTTAGAGAAATACAAGAAAGAAATGGGTTTACCAGAAGGAGAATTGACAAAAGGAGGAGAAACATCGAAAGATAAAGAGAAGACTGAAGATCTATCTGAGAAAGGAGCTACAGGTGTGGACTTAACAAAGGGATTTTAAAGAATAAAACACCAATGGAACTTAAATATCTGACATGGAACATTAATGGAGCCAATGCTCCACAGAAAAGAAGAAAGATATTTCATTTTTTGAAAAAACAGAAATTGGACATAAGTTGTTTACAAGAGACTCATATTTGTAAAAAAGATACTAAATATTTGATTCAAAAACAGCTTGGAGAAGAATTTATTTCGGCTGGATATAAAAAAACTAAAGGGGTAGTCTTATATGTACAACCAATGTTAAACCCAAAATTGAGATTAGCTGATGAAGAGGGTCGATACATTGTAGTAGAAATTAACATACAAGGAACTAAAACACTGATAGTTGGACTTTATGCACCGAATATGGATAAAGGAGTATTTTATAAAAACCTGATGGATAAACTTTTGGACTTAACTTACGACAATTGGTGTTTCATGGGGGATTGGAATGGGGTAATTTACCCCAGACTGGATAGACAGTCACAAAAAGAAGTGAAGCAAACACAGGGAAAATTGCCACAAACATTTTTCGACTTGAAAGAGATGTTGGATTTACAAGACATTTGGAGATGTATGAATGGGACTTCCAGAGAATTTACATATTATTCAGAGAGATTTAAATCACATTCTAGAATAGATATGATCTTGATATCTAAAAATTTGATGATGGATATTAACAAAGTTGATATATTACCTAAGACTTTATCAGATCATAATCCAGTAATGTTGACTCTTAAAGGGAAACGGAATGTATTTAGATGGAGATTGAATGAGTGGCTACTACGGAATAATGATGTAGTTGATGTATGCAAAAAAAAAAAATAAGAGAATATTTTCAATTTAATTTGAACAAAGGGACTAATATTCAAACTGTATGGGAAGCCAGTAAAGCATATATGAGGGGTTATTTTATTCAATACAATGCTCAAATGAGGAAGAAAAAACAAAAAAGAATTCAATTGATTTTAGATGAAATTAAAAGTAAAGAGTTAGATTTGAGAGATAAACCAATGGATGACACTTTGCTCACTCAAATTAAATTTCTACAAAAGCAAATATCAATGATATTAACTCAAGAGATAGAGACTCAAATGAAATTTACAAAACAAAAATATTTTGAATATGCAAATAAACCAGGTAGATGGCTGGCTTATAAATTGAGGAAACAAAGACAAAAGAATTTGATTACTAATATTCAACATGAAGGAAAAACTCTGGTGAATAATATGGACATTCAAAAAACCTTTCATGACTATTATTCTAAATTATATAAAAAACAAGATGTCAACTTGGATGAGATTGAAGAATATTTGAATAAACAAAAACTAACTGTTCTTAATGACCAACAAAGATTGACATTAAATAATGTTATAATAAAAGAAGAATTGATAAAAGCTATTAAGAAAATTAGTAGTGGAAAAGCTCCTGGACCGGATGGATTGTCAGCAGCCTATTATAAATGTTTTGAAGAGGATTTATGTCTACCTTTGCAGAAGACTATGAATTCTATTTTGGAAACAGGAATTATGCCTGAAACTTGGAAAGAAGCACATATAACATTGATACCCAAAGAACAACAGGATTTAACATTAACTAAAAATTACAGACCAATATCTTTATTGAATAATGACTATAAGATATTCACAACGATATTAGCAGAAAGAATGAAGAATATACTTAAGGATTTTATTCATCAAGACCAAGCTGGTTTTTTACCCAAGAGGCAAATTCATGACAATGTCCGAAACATAGTAGACGTAATTGAATATTTGGATCAACAGTATGATAAACAAGCTGCCTTGATATTTATTGATACTGAAAAAGCCTTTGACAACTTAAATTGGCCTTTTATGTTCAAAGTTTTGGAAAATATGAATTTTGGAGGAAATTTTATAAAATTGATTAAATCAATATATACTCCACAATTTGCCAAAATAATTGTTAATGGAGAATTTAGTAAGCCATGTGAAATACAAAAAGGTACTAGACAAGGTTGTCCATTATCTCCACTTTTGTTTATATTGGTATTAGAGGTTTTACTTAGAGATATTAGACAAGATGATGGTATCCATGGTATTAAAGTTAAAAAAGAAGTTTATAAACTAAGAGCATTTGCTGACGACCTAGTCATTACCTTGGAGAATCCACTAGAAGGAATTGAAATATTAATACAGAAACTAAAAGACTTTGGGTCGCTAGCAGGGTTCAAAGTGAATTTACAGAAGACAAAAGTTTTGACCAAAAATATGGATTACCACCAACAAGAGAAATTGAAAGAAATAACAGGATATTCAATGGAAGAAAAAGTAAAACATTTGGGAGTATATTTAACAACTAAAAATGTTAAGTTGTTTAAGAATAACTATATTCCACTTTGGATGGATATTAAAAAAGATTTGGAACATTGGGAAAAACTACAATTATCATTATTAGGTAGAATTTCAGCAATCAAAATGAATGTTTTGCCAAGAATTTTATATCTTTTTCAAACACTACCTATATTGGCATCAGAAGAACCTTTTAAACAATGGCAGCGAGATATTTCTAAGTTTATTTGGCAAGGGAAAAAACCAAGAGTAAAATATAAAGTCTTGCAAGACTCTAAAGAAAGAGGAGGACTAGGTCTGCCGGATTTGAAATTATATTATGCTGCTTGTTGCTTGGTTTGGATTAAAGAATGGATAGTTTTGAAAAATGAAAAATTATTGAATTTGGAAGGACATGAATTAAGATATGGATGGCATGGATATTTGTGGTACGATAAAGTTAAAGTTAATGTGGACTTTAAAAACCATTATATTAGAAGATCCTTGTTAAGAATCTGGAATAAATATAAATTAATCTTATGTTATAAAAGACCTTTATGGATTTCTACACAAGAAGCATTCTACAGAACAGAAGTAAGAAATAAAGATAAATGGTTAACCTACAAAGACTTTTTAAAGAAAGAACAAGGACAATATATAATTAAATCAATAGAAGAATTGGTATCAGAGGGATACAGTTTTCAATGGCTTTCATATATGCAGCTCGTAGAGAAATTTAAATTAGATAAGAAAGACTTTGAATTTGAACAAACCAAATCGGAATTTGAGATACAACTATGTGAGACAGATGATCATCTAATTGCAAAAATGTATAAATTATTGTTAAAAGGTGAAATGGTAGAGGAACAAGTTAAAGACTGTATGATTAAATGGGCTAAAAATATTGGCCATAATATTCAAATGCAACAATGGGAAGATATGTGGACCAAAGGGTTAAAATTTACTTTGTGCTATAATTTAAAAGAAAACTTTTATAAGATGATGTACAGATGGTATATGACCCCACAAAAACTTTCTAAAATGTATGGAAATGTTTCCAACTTATGTTGGAAATGTAAAAAAAAAAGAGGGGTCTTTTTACCATATGTGGTGGACATGTGAGATTGCAAAGAAATTTTGGACTCAAATACATGCATTGATGCAAAATATATTACAAATTCGAGTTCCATTTAAACCGGAATTTTTTTTACTGGGAATAATTGATGGACAACCTGGGAAGCAATTTACAAGGATTATGCAATACATGATTACAGCAGCAAGACTTATTTTCGCACAAAATTGGAAAAACCAGATATCGCCTACGATACAAGATTGGATGTTAAAATTGATGGATATGGCAGAGAATGATAAACTGACATGCTTATTAAAAGAAAATCCAAATAATTATTTTCTTAAAGAGTGGAAACCATTAACTGACTATTTACAAGATGCGGGAGGGGCAAAGCTTATATGGGGATTTGAAGATTAAAATATATATATATTGATGTAATAGACAAGAAATATTCTTTAATGTTATATATAGACCTAGCGTGTAAGATAAAATTTTTAAGATACCATGACCAGATACAAATCGGAAGTTGACCAAATTCTATGTTTCAGCTTTATCTTTTTTCCTTTTTTCCTTTACTACACTTTTTTATCTTTTCTTTTTTCTTGATTTGTATTTCCATTTTCTTTTCTGTTATGTGGATGATTTGATGATCTGCCACAATAACAAAGGAGACTTTGATGAAATCGTATCCAATCTAAACAAAGAAGTCAAGCATCTAGGCAATGCCAGCTACTACTTGGGGATACAGATTGAAAAGGAAGAAGATGGAAGTTTTCTTCTAAGCCAGAAGCAAAAGATCCTAGAACTGTTGGAAAGCTTAGGACTGCAAAATGCAAATCGTATGCCAACACCAATGGAAACAGGCTTCTACAAGCAACAGGAACCTAGTGATCTCCTATCAGAGAACAATGGCTATAAAAGTGCCATAGGTAAGCTATTGTATCTAGCCACCACCACTAGGCCAGACATAGCAGCTGCAGTGGGCATTCTGTGCAGGAAAACCAGCACACCCACACAGAGAGACTGGACTGGTATTAAGTGGGTGGGAAGGTACCTGAAGGGAACTACACACCTAAAACTAAAGGTACCAGCCACTGACAATCCAAAGCTAGTGGGGTTTAGAGATGCAGATTGGGCCGAGGACATTACTGACCGCAAATCCACTAGTGGGCATGTATTTTTCTATGGGGGTGGAGCAGTAAGCTGGGGAAGCCATAAGCAAGATACAGTTGCACATTCATCCACAGAGGGGGAGTATGTGTCAGCAGCAGAAACATGCAAAGAGGTTTCATGGCTCAAGCTACTGCTTGAAGACATGGGGATAGAGGAATCTATCCCTATTCAGGTTTACGAAGACAACCAAAGTTGTATTAGACTCTCACAATCAGGGGGCGTGGTGGCTCAGCGGGTAAGATGCCAGGCTTGTCGATCGGAAGGTCGCAGGTTTGGAGGTTCGAATCCCTAGCCCTGCGTGCGGAGTGAGCTCCCGCACTAGCTCCAGCTCTTGCCAACCTAGCAATTCGAAAGCATGCAAATGCAAGTAGATTAATAGGTACCACTTTGGTGGGCAGGTAACAGCGTTCCGCGTGCGTCATGCCGGCCACATGACCGCGGAAGCGTCTTCGGACAACGCTGGCTCTTCGGCTGACAAACGGAGATGAGCACTGGCCCCTAGAGTCGGACACGACTGCACAAATGTGCGGGGGGAACCTTTACCTTTTTAATCGGAGATTAATGGGAGAACAAAACACATTGATGTTAAGTATCATGCAGTGAGAGAACTGCAAAAGCAAGGAATAGTCAGACTAGACTGTTGTCCCACAAGGAACGTGACTGCGGACAGTCTCACAAAGCCGTTGCCAAGGAGCAGTTACCAAGAACTGCGAAAGAAGTTGAACCTTGTGGACTCTGAGACATGCTAATTTGAGGAGTGATGGGAATCTCAGGAATCAACTCTGAGATTGTCAATTGTCTGACAATCAATTGTCTCACAAGCATAAAGGGGCTTTTCTATTAAATCGTATCTCTACTGTGTTTGTGGGATGTGACTGAGTCACCTGACCTCCGCTTCCTGCTCCTTCTCCGACTCTGAGAGTTAGTCTCCATCTTGCTCTCTTCCAACACACACATGCACTTCAGGGGGGCCGCTGAAATGTGGATACCATCCGAATATCTCGCTTGCATGCACCGGAGCTGATTAAGTCTTTTTCTACCGTGAATCTGCTTGTAACCAGATCTACAGAATAAATGTAAGCCATCTTTATCTTTCTTCATCTAACTAATGTGTGAAGACTGGATTTATTTCTGAACGCAATTAAGCTTTAAGTGCAAGCCTTCCTTGGGTACACGTTTCTTACTCTGCTAGATTGTTGTTTGCTGCTTGGAGTTCTTATTCTAACCTTTAAGAATCCAACAGTAAGCAAGAATGAGAAGGAAATCCCTTTAATTAGCATCTACTATAAAATAACAACTAGAAATATGGCTTCAGTAATATAAATAATTAACTTCAGTAAACATTCAAGCATCCTACATATAATCGTAAATTAAATGTTCAGATGTAAAAACAAGCAGAAAAGGGGATGGAAAGTGAAAGCCAAGTCAAAATCTTCTAAATGGCCAAATTAAAAAAAAAAAACTGGCCAAACAAAAGACTTCTCTAGTTAGGCCTCAAATATAGGGACATCCATTAAAATTTCATTAGATGTTAAATAGAAGTTTTAATCTTCAGAAATTGTTTTTAAAAATTGCTTTGTCCCTAGCTAAAACTTGATTAATCTAATTTATGGAATGTCAGAATGGCCAGTGACAAGGGATTGTGGGGTCTGTAATCCAAAATTATCTGTTGGCACATCAAAACCCTGGAGAAGCAATCTGCATGACCAATGTCAACTTATTTATTTTGCAATTTGTAGCATCACTAGACTCTGATAGAACAAGTGAATTTTAAGAAACAGCAAACTGCATCTAAATCATAGATATTCTTGAGTTGTAATAGAAGACATACTGAAGAAAAAATCATGCCACGTTTGTACTTCTGCTATTTCAGTGAATATATAGAATCTCTTGATAGTTACAATAAATTAAGTATAAGAATAAGCTCTGTTTGGTGGACATGTTTGGTCGTTAGTGTCTTAGAATGTGAAATTTTTGACATGAAGGAGTTCAGTATCATTAAATCTTCTGGCTTGAAAGGTCCCATGGAACAGTTTTAAACTTATGGTCATATAGATAGGAAGCCCAAACTGTTCTGACAATTTTAATGAACTGGATGTTTTAATGAACTGGAGGACATTGTAAGCTGCAAAGAGTCATATGACTATGAGGGTTTAATATTGTATTAGACAGACCTCATTGGAAGTAATGTGCTCAATTCTGGTTAGGGATTAGGGATATGAAAAACAAGACCTATGAAAAAGTGAATGAACCGCATTTACTTAGAATAAAGAAGAAAAGGCTGGAGTAATATCTAATGCATTCTTCAATCAAATGAAAGACTATCAGATGATGAAAAAGAATAAATCTAACTGATTTCAGTATATGGAGGGTAGATTCCTTTTGAATACTAAGGGAAACTTTTGAATTATCTAGCAGGTAGATGGGCGCTCTTTCACGTTGGCTCTAGATTTTCAATACTGTTCTGAATGTATGAACTTAATGCCCTGTCCAGTTTTATGACTCTTACCTGTAAGCTATAGAAAAGTATGCAAACCTAGCCCATTTACAACCAGAAAGGAATAAAAATCTGATGGAGTCTACATTGATGTGAGAAAGAGTTGCATAAGCTGAAGAGAGATGTTCATCAAGTTCATTAAGTCAATCATCTTGTAACCCAAAGTCTGATTTCTGTGGAATCTTATTTGTGAATTACAGTCATGCTTACGATAGGAGAGTACATATTTTAAACAGCTGTTCCTTAACAAATATGAAATGCACATGAAAACTAGCCAAAGTGATATGTAAACATTAGGAGAAATGTCAATGGTCACAGCTGTTTAAGAGTGGAAGCAATAGTGAAAGCTATGCGCTCTCTTCCACTTTGCAGGGGGACTGTAGTACCACTGTGGCTTGCCATTCCTGCATTGAGCAGGAGCTTCGATCAGATCCAGAAGCTGGATCAGACAGAGGGATCTTCCAACTCTAAGGTTTTTATTTTAAATATGTGACTACAATTTCAGAAACACCCAAACACAGATACAGTATATGCTAATTCTTAAGAGAAAGGAAGCCTACTATAGATTTTAACTAGACTAGAGTTTTTACCTATGAAGATATTTCAGAGGTTTGTAAGACACCTATTTCAGATCAAAAGACAACTAGAGAATCTATAGAGTGAGCTTCAAAGTTATGGTCAAGAGTACTTTAAATTAGGTCTACTCTGGATGTTATTTAATTATGCCCATTCCCTGGAAACTTTCCCTGACACTTCACTACCAATGCGTTTACATTGTGGGGGATGGATATTTCTTTAAATTGCTAATCTTTTTACCTATGCACTAACCTCTCCCCAAACAATTGCCTATCCAGATTGTAACTATTGGTAGATGTGCTTGAGACTTGCATATCTACCATAAGCAGAGTTGTGAGATCACCTATTTTTATTATTATTTTTAAAGATTTATGTATGTGTGTGCGCCTTCAAGTCAGTCTTGACTCCTGGTGACTGCCTGGACAAGTCCCTGCAGTTTTCTTGGCAAGATTTCAGAAGTGGATTGCCCTTGGCTGCTTCCTAGGGCTGAGAGAGGGTGACTGCCCCAAGGTCGCCCAGCTGGCTTTGTGCCTAAGGCAGGACTGGAACTCAACTCTTGCTTCATAGATTAACGCAGGATAAATTAAGCTACTTAAACACTGGATGAAAATACCCATGCCGTTTCATGTACATTTCTTCAGATACGTACATATCATGGTGTGGTTAAACCTAGAATATATAATTCTATTGTAATAGTGATATATCTTCATCTCTCTGTTGAGATGCCCTATGAATGAATATAGGTTAGTATATTTAAATCATTGAGATGATTTCATTTTTGTACATTATTTTGGCCATTGTTAATAGAAGAACAGTTTATAACATTTAAAATGTTTAACTTTTAAAACAACTTGAAATATATATAGGGTTTATTATTAATCAGTAGAATAATTTTTACTTTCAAACACAGAAATAGACAATAGCCACTCATTCTAAAACAATATACAAAGTACACCTTGGAGTGGAGACTAGGGAAGTGATTTGGCTCATTTGCTGACAGCATTAGATAAAATTATAACTTCATGGAGCTTGAAGGACATATTCCTAATTTTCTATACATATGCCATCTATTGAAAAAATGTTCATCTTTTTTACAGTTACACACACACACCACACGTGTGTGTGTGTGTATGTACAGTATATATTACCTACCTACCTTCCAGAATCTCCTACCTACATAGTTTTGCTTTCTTTCTTCAGAAACACATCAAATCATGGATTGATGGTTAATTGTTTTGGCCCAGTAGTTCTAAAGCATACTTTCAAAAAAGGCTATGAAATTAAGATGATAGCATAGCTGAAGAAGTCACTTTGCATTTTCATTTCCATCATATAAAAATTAAATAAAACATCATTAAGCTTTTCCTAAACTTATTAAGAGTACAATTTCTCCATAAGTGATTTCAAAAGAAGTATATTTGATTTTTTCTAATTGTGGTTCGAGTTGCTTTGCATGTTTGTGCCTGAAGTGTGAGACTATGACATTTACACGAACACCATTCTAATGAAAAAGAACTATTCTGTTATATCATAAGAGTACTCAGACATGGATCCTTCCATGGCCTTCCTCTCCTCCCACCACAAAAGAAGGGCCATAATTTTTTCCTGCTCTCTTCCCTCCATAGCAATTGGACTACTTTAAATTACTATTTGAGGGGACAGATCAGGATTGGAATGGGTGAGGAAAGCAATTCCCCTCTCATTCCATAAGATAGCATGGGAAGCTTTAGGCATCTGCCTGGAAGTTGCAGATCTTTCAAACTGGAGTCCTTGAAACAAACAAAAAATGTGTTGTTCTTTAGAGATGTCAAGCAAGTAAATTGCATAAATACCAAGTTATTAATTTATTGTTATTTGTAAGCCGCCCAGAGTCACTTTTATAGTGAGATGGGTGGTGTATAAATTTAATGAATGAATGAATGAATGAATGAATGGTAACAAAAGCAGACCCACCCCAAAATCCTTTGTTTCATTTCTCAGTTTAATAACTTTACCTACACACAAATAAAATTGCATGCCTAGAGTTAATAGAGAGGCTTTTCTACACTGGGTCACTGAGAAGTCATTGGTAGGCTACATACATTTATTAAATGATACGCAGAACACCGAGATGCGATACTCACATCATTGGGAATGGTGAGTTCATGAGTACTGGCCGGGGGACTGGCATCCAAACCTGAGCATATGCAAGGGAAAATGGTTATTGCTTGAAGAGAAAATATTGCACATTTGATGGTATTTCACCAAAATAGCAGATCTTGTGAATTTCCAGACTGCATTAGGGCCAAAGGATAAGGAAGGATGAAGGTTTCAGTAAATAACATATAAAAATTAGAGCTCTGAAAGTAGTTACCATAATATTTTGGTAGATAACAGTCCAGTAGATTCTAATGCAGTGATTTCATGTTAACCTCACCTCATTTTGTCTGCATTTTGGAATTAACAGCTGGCCTATATTTCCATTTTTCAGTGCTCAAGATGTTACTGTTGGTCAGTGAAATAAAAGATATATCTGCTTAGAAATATTAGTGAAGAACTTGGGGCTATTTATTTATTTATTTATTATTTGGATTTATCCCCGCCCATCTCTACCATGGTAGACTCTGGGCGGTTTACAATCACAATATAAAAAGTTAAAAGACTATACATTTAAATACTATAAAAATAAAAAATAAAAATCCAAAAGATGGTATGTTCTTAAAAGGAGGATATTACTAAGCTAACCACCCCCAGGAGGAACTATTATTTCCTTCATTCCAGGCAAGGCGGCAGAACCAGGTCTTTAAAGACTTCCTGAAGGCCAGGAGCGAGGGTGCCCATCTCACCTCAGGGGGCAAGTTATTCCACAGGGCTGGTGCTATCGCAGAGAAGGCACGCCTCCTGGACCTCGCTAGATGGAATTCTTTTGATGATGGGATCCGAAGCATGCCCTCCCTGCATGATCGGGTGGGGCGGGTAGATGTGATTGGGATAAGACGGTCCCTCAGATACCCTGGTCCCATGCCATGTAGGTCTTTAAAGGTGATAACCAACACCTTGAATTGGATCCGGAAGCAAACTGGTACCCAATGCAGCTCATGGAGTAGCGGTGTTACATGTGCTGATCTTATAGCACCCAGAACTACCCGTGCAGCCTCATTCTGGACCAGCTGAAGCTTCCGGAGGCAGATTGTGTCTAGACTGTGATACAGTAGATATTTTAAATTGCACCCCCACACCAAAAGGACAAATTAATACCTTCTGTGCTACTCATTGTGCATTGATGCCATTTGCAAGGAAGAAGCATATTTTAAACCCAGTTCTAGTGAAATAATTGAGTTTTTATAGCAAAATTACTCTGATATATTCTGGCCAGTGGGGAAGTAGATTTTATTATGATCTTGGGAGTTAATAGCAAGGAATATTTTTGTACAAGAGTGAAAACAGATTATTATAGGCACTAAATCTACAGTAGAATGAATGCTTTCGCCAGTTTATGATAATATATTCTTTGTATTGAAATTACACAGATCCAAAAAGAAATGTGGACTTCAGCCAATAAACTGGGAACATCATAATCTGTTTTCTAAAACTGTGGTGTTTCTTTTTAATTTACAGTAATTCTGGAACTATACTTCTACAATTAATTCTTTATGATTCCACATAGTTCCCGCAGGAGCATGTTGCAAGGTAAACGCTTTACAGTGAAAGCAATGACCTAATCACTTGTTAATCTAGCCTAAAAATTCATATGCTCAAAACCCAGCTAATATCCAATAATAGGTGGCCACCATGAAATCTGGGATTTCTGCTTTTTAATAAGAGCCACAGAACCACAGTCTCTTGTCCAAGTGAATGAACAGTATTCTGAAAACTTTCATAAGTGCATAAAATCTTTTATGCAAAGTGCATAAAATCTGTGCAGCCTGTTGGGCAATCTTTTATGGAAGAGTATGCACAATACCAATCAAAGAGAATATTTGTAGCTCAGGGTTGAACTGTGGAGTCCTTGGTGCTCTCTGAGCCTTGCTGTTTTCTTGCAGACATTTCATTGCCAGGCTAGGCAACATCTTCAGTGCGAAAACCCTAACCCTAACCCTTTTCGCACTGATGCAGTATGCACAATATATGGCTTTCTGAAACGAATTCAACTCCAAGACAAAGAATGAAATACATTCTTAATCACCTGATGCAACTTAATCATCATAAAAAAATCTATATTTATATAGTGAATTTCCTGTGCTTAAATTGCTTCGTGTTAGAACACTGCATGCAATCTTAGCCATGTGAATAGGCTGAGGATACAAATCTACATTTGAATTAATCACAAATTTTTCAGGGTATAGGTACATGCAATAATTTTAAAAATCTAAATGAACAAGCTCTTTGTTATGAATAATTCATAACATGCACAAATAAAATATGTGAACAATCCTATAATGTGTAAAGGTAAAAGGTAAAGGTTCCCCCACACAGTCATGTCCGACTCTAGGGGCCGGTGCTCATCTCCGTTTGTTAGCCAAAGAGCCAGCGTTGTCCGAACATGCTTCCGCAGTCATGTGGCCGGCATGACGCGCACGGAACGCTGTTTATAATGTGTACTTTATTAAAAAACAGAGGAAGTATAACATATGATATAGCCTGTGTAATATTCTGTACTTATGTAACTTTTTCCAGAAGAGATAATGAATACTTGCTAAGCAAGACTTGGTATAATTCCAACTTCATTATCTCCATTAAGAAATATACATAAATAATATTTATAAGTGCTGACAATGATAGTTTGCAGGCTGTGTCTCAAAGAAATCACAGTCATTTGGAAGTATGTTCCATTAAGACTAGTAAGATTTCCTTCCATGGAACTGTGCTGGGATCAATATGAATCTGTATTTGTAATACTGCAAGCTAACAGAGGGGGCGTGGTGGCTCAGCGGGTAAGATACCAGGCTTGTTGATCGGAAGATTGCAAGTTCAGAGGTTCGAATCCCTAGCCCCGCATGACGGAGTGAGCTCCCACACTAGCCCCAGCTCTTGCCAACCTAGCAATTCGAAAGCATGCAAATGCAAGTAGATTAATAGGTACCATTTCGGTGAGTAGGTAGCAGCATTCCGTGTGCGTCATGCTGGCCACATGACCATGGAAGCGTCTTCGGACAACGCTGGCTCTTTGGCTAACAAACGGAGATGAGCACCAGCCCCTAGAGTCGGACACGACTGCACAAATGTGCGGAGGGAACCTTTACTAAGCGAACAGAATCTGGTTTTGAATTGTTTGAAGGTAAGTTGCTCCATGCTAGATGCTGAGAGTTGTCAGCATAGTACACGGTACTAACCAAAAAACAAAAAAGAAAGGGGTGGGGAGAGAAGCCATTGTCTGCTACCCACTACCTGGGAAGAAATAAGTAGGAGCATGAGAGGAGAGGACACTAAGCAAATATCCAAATACCAGTTCAGTCTGCTGAAACTTAAAAATGAAACTTAGTAATGCTGAAGTCTGCACTCATCAGCTTAAAGATTTGATTTGTAAAGTTTTTAATGAAGCCAATAAAATATAGCTTATAGGAATTTTATGGAATCTTGGGACCTGATCTGGTCCATGTGAGGATCAATAAATGACTGAATTTATTTTCAGAGATACTCCTAGTTCCAGGAGAATTTGTGTGAATCTTCAGATAGGTAGAGAAGGGGGCTTCACACATTGCCCTGTGTCCCTGGTAAGTGTTGTGTTGGCACAATGGCACAATAATACTAATGTCTTTCATTTGTAAGAGTTTTATATAATTTTATATAACAGTGATCCTTGATTACAGAATGTTACATTAGGCAATGAAGATAATTTTTTCTTATGCAGATGTCTTTTATATGGAAGTAATTTTTACTTTGCACATTCCTTTGTAACGGTATCCAACAAATGTCTTTTATACAGCTGTAAAACCCACAAAAAAATCATTCCATGAACCAAAGCCAGGATCTAAGAATGAGCAGTAGTTTTGATTTGAACATGCCCAGGAATACTTTTTATTTTTAGTGCTTCTGCCAAATCACAAATTTCTTTAGAAAGAGTGTGTGGTGTGCGATGGAGAGAGGGAGGGTACTGTTTAGTCCAAGCCAAAATTGGGGAATGAAAGAAGAACAGTTTCAAAAGCTGAAGGGAAACAGAAAGATGAAAAAGCTAAGGTCTAAAGAGGAGCCATTTCAACAGTGACATGTCATTCTGCTGTAGAGTTGTTCTAAAAATAGCACAAGTTGTCTTAACTGCTGCCATTTTCTTCATTATATTGTGGTGCGTATAATTATAATTGCACCTTGTCTTGCCTTCTGAATATCAGTAAAACTATACCATCAATATAATCAGAGCAGCTGCTTTATATATGACTTTAGCAATGACAAAAAGGACTCTATAACTGCATTTCCTGTAGGCTTTATTTTACCTGAGGACTGGCCCATCAGATTTTGAGCTTCTTCGGAGGAATGTAAGGGCAGCTTTTCTCCTGAAGAGCAAAGAAGAAACACATTTAATTTTTTTTTGTCTTCAAGGAGAGAAGCAATGTCACTTCATCTAGGAAGCTCAAAATATGATGAACAAAATGGCAGAAAAAGCAAGTTCTGATCATCCAAATCAAATGCAATTCTATCAAAATATATGTTCAGTAACACATAAATTATAAGATCGGCCACCCTAGTTTTCTACAGAAAATATTTCCTTTTCCTGATATTTCTGAGGTTATCAGAAATGTCTATCAGAAATCCAGTTGATGCCTCAGATAAAGGGCTGGAGCTGTCTTAGTTTTCCCATAAAAGCATCAGTTCACATTCCATGCATCCATTAACCATCTATATATCTTTGAATCTTAGTAGTGTAACTTAGGATGTCCCAAACAATCCGGGACAATTGTGAGAAATTAACATCAGCCTCTCAATGCAGATGCACCCTTACCCCCTAAATAAAGGACTGTTATGACATGGGTGTCTTAGGGAGATAATAGCAACACGGAACTTGCAAACACATGACCTGACCTCTTCTCAAAGGGGTAGAGAGGAAGACTCTAGTGTCTGCCTCTTACTTGTCCTCCATTAATAATTCCACTTTGATTACACATTCTGTTTCTTTTAATCCAACAAACCAAGCTTAGAAAAAGAGAGAACTGCATAGGTAAAAAGAGAAGGAAATCTGTAAAGGGAATTTGGGTACGTACCAGGGAAAGCAGGGGTGGTCTGTCCAAGGGGAGTAAAGGGGGTTTGCTGCATAGCCAACTGGTGGAGCTTGGTCAACTGCTGAGGGGTAGGAGGGATATTAGAACTAAGAAGGTTATTGTTATAGAATACAAGTCACACTGAAAACCAAGAACAAAATTATAATAGTAGTGTTTTTAAGAAAGAAAACAGGAAGCCATGTGGAATCATGGCAACATACAGGTTTTATAGAAGGACTTGGCCTGGAAAATTATAATTGCTCAAATTTCTGGCAGATGTGCTCAATCAGGATCTGAAATACAGCAGCTAGTTTTGGTGCTGTGTCTTTCCCAATGGAATTGTAAATATGTGGTCATCACAAAACCTGAGCCAGTTAAGAGAGTATGTGGATATGACATTGCCAACTCCCAAGGGGGTTCTATTGCATAGGAACCAACAGTCCTTCCGGAGCTGTAACCTGGAATTGGTAGTTTGGGGACTTCAAAACATTTAAAGTTTTGTAACTAGGCAATGACCCAAATGAAAAGTCCAATATTTGTTTTGGCCAAAATAGGTATGTATTTCAGATCCTGTTCATCCCTTCTTGTGCTTTTAATATTAGACTTCTAATAACTCTTTCACAAAGATCTCCAAAAGAGGAAGGCATTTCCAATAAGTTTTGTGCCAAATCTGTACTGTTATTCAAACAACAAAATAACAGTAAACCAAATCTGCTTTTAAAGCCATGCTGTGTAACAGCCTGAGGTGGTAGGACGATAACTAGATTCCAATATCATTACAGAAACCCCCTTCAGCCATAGTAATTGGCTGTGGGAAATTACCATAAAGCCAACCAGGTCAGCCTGCTAAAATATGAGGCTCTGATCCTTTGAATTCAGAAGGGAAAAGGGTTAAAAACAAAAACCCCAATCTCCTACTCCTGCAGCATATCTGAGGGAAGGGGTGCAGGGAAGTCTGACAGGGGTGCCGTAACAGTCAGATGAAGCATCGGAACCAGAATACCTGGGAAGCCGAGGAAGACAGGAAAGTTACAAGGAGTTTGAAAAACAGAGCTCTTATTAGTTAACCAAGCTGGCAAGCAAAACATGAGAAAGAAATGGCATCCTACAAACCATGTTGTCTTTAAATTACTTTAAAGATGGGGAAAAATCTAAAGCAAATTAAGTTTAAATATGAAATACTTTGAAAACAAATGTTCTGTTCTTCAGAAGTGTGACATTCATTTCTCTCTATGTAACCTTTACTGTGCTGAAATCTGTCCTTATGCACAAATTGGGTTGTTTTTATTTATATTTATATTCTTTAGGTCAGTGTAGTGTGAGTTCCATGGAATTCTGCAAGAACAAATAA
This sequence comes from Charina bottae, assembly GCA_023362775.1. Classification (NCBI taxonomy): domain Eukaryota; kingdom Metazoa; phylum Chordata; class Lepidosauria; order Squamata; family Charinaidae; genus Charina; species Charina bottae. Next base: position 379,404 of record JALMGJ010000020.1, read on the forward strand.
AGTTGGGGAAAAACAAACCAAGATTTGACCAAACCATTATTATTGCTTAACCAGAAGATTGTTTCTAGATTTCTTCTGGCTTATTCAACAACTTATGGCTTTAATTCCTAGTAAGGGACTTGTGGGGCATGGTGGCTCAGCGGGTAAGACGCCAGGCTTCTCGATCGGAAGATTGCAAGTTCGAAGGTTCGAATCCCTAGTCCCACGTGACAGAGTGAGCTCCTGCACTCACCCCAGCTCTTGCCAATTTAGCAATTCGAAAGCATGCAAATGCAAGTAGATGAATAGGTACTTCAGTGGGAAGGTAACAGTGTTCCACGCGCGTCATGCGGCCACATGACCGCAGAAGCGTCTTCGGACAGCGCTGGCTCTTCGGCTAACAAACAGAGATAAGCACCGGCCCCTAGAGTCGGACACGACTGCACAAATGTGCGGGGGGAACCTTTACCTTTAAGGGACTTGTGATGGGATATAGAACTTCTTGCTGGAAGACTAAACTACACAGTAGTCAGGTTCACACATCATGCTAAACCATAATATGATTGGTTACTTTAGTATGAAGTGTAAACAGAGACAGGAAGTAACACAGAGCTGCCCTTCTGATTTCAGTTATAATTGTGTACATTGGAGGGAATACACAACTATGATCAAAACCACTGTGTGTAGGTTGGGAAGATTTTGCTTTGCAAAAGCCATCATCCCATGTATGTAGGAGTTTAAAAAGAAAACAAATCCTTGGATGATTCAGTAGTGCTTCTTTCTTGTGGTTTTTTTTTTGCCAACAAAATGTAGTTACTCTTCAGTCATATCTTCTTTTGAAGTTCTGTCTCAAATTTGGCATCACCTAATGAATATAAATTTGATTCACCCTTCTCCAACAAGAAACTATATGTTCCACCAGGAAATTTGGTAGGACAGGATGCAGAGGCAGGATTAAAGTTGAAAATGATAGAAACATGGTCAGGAAGTGTCTGTTTTGAATAAATTGAAAGCCCTTGAACTGCAAAGGAAGTTGTTGGAAACTGTGGAGAACTGGTAAAGTACCAGATGACTGGAGAACAGCAGATGCTGTCCATGACTGCTAAAATGGACAAAAGGAAAATCCAGCAAACTATAGACCACTCAGTCTGACATTGATACAAGGGAAGATCCCAGAGCAGATGCTAAAGATCTTGAAAAATATTGCCAGACTAATCTTACCTCATGTTTTGATCAAGAAGCTTCCTTAATAGATTGTGAGCATGCTGTAGACACAATATATCTAGGTCTAGGAGGCGTGCCTTCTCGATAACGGCGCCCACCCTTTGGAATATGCTACCCCCGGAGGTGAGGCAGGCCTCATCGCTCCCAGCCTTCAGAAAGAACTTAAAGACCTGGTTCTGCCGCCTTGCGTGGGGGGAGGGGGGGAACAGTTCCTCTTGGGGATGGCTGGTGCCATAGGGCCCTTTTAAACATCCAAACATCATACCACCGCATCTTGGATTTTTATATTTAATTTTAATATATTAGAGTGTTTTATTGGGTTGTTTTAATTGTCGGATTTTAATTTTTGTGTTTTGTAAACCGCCCAGAGTTCCCTTGCGGGGAGATGGAGCGGTATATAAATTGAAACATAAATAAATAAATAAAAAATATCTTGACTTCAACAAAGCATTAGTTAATTACCCCATAACATGCTAATCAGCAAGCTAGTTAAGCATGGACTAAATGGCATGACAGTTCATAGCTGACTCAAACTTCTTCAAAGAATGTTGATCAATGGTTCCTCATCAAATTGAAGAGAGGTATCAAATGGGTCCATAAGGATTAATTCTGAGTCCTCTATCCTTTGCTAATGATTTCATTAATGATTTGGGTGCAAAGGTATAGGAATGCTTATCAAATTTACAGATGATACAAAATTGGATGGGATAGCCAATATCCTAGAAGACTGAAATGAAATTCAAAATGATCTTGACAGGTGGCCGAAATGGTCTGAAAGTAACAGAATGGAATTTAACAGACAAGTGCAAAGTATTTCATTTAGGAAACAAAATTACACACACAGATATATGATGGGGGATACCTACTTGCAAAAAAGATCTTGGATTAGTAATTGATTGCAAACTGAATTAATTGCCAAGAGTGTGATGTGGGTGCAAAGATGGTAAATGCAATTATAGGTTGCATCAACAGATATTTAGTTTCCAAATCACAGAAAATAACCCACTCCATTCTATTTTATTATATCCACCTCAAATACTAGGTTCATTTCTGGGCACCATACTTTAAGGTTTCAGAGAAAGTGAAACAGACTCAGAAAAGGGCAATGAAGAGGATCAGGGGACTAGTCACTAAGCCTTATGAAGAGACATTGAAGAAGCTGGACATATCTTTAGAAAGGATAATTGAGGAGGGATATGATAGTCACATAGAAGATCATACCATGTTCTCTCTTGTTCCATAGTGCAGGTCACAAAGTAATGGATTCAAATAACATGAAGGGAGATTCTGATCTATCTATCTATCTATCTATCTATCTATCTATCTATCTATCTATCTATCTATCTATCATCCATCCATCCATCCATCCATCCATCTATCTATCTATCTATCTATCTATCTATCTATCTATCTATCTATCTATCTATCTTATTTATTTTCTATCCCGCATTTATTATTTTTATAAATAACTCAAGGCAGCGAACATACCCAATACTCCTTCCTCCTCCTCTTTTCCCCACAACAACAACCCTGTGAGGTGAGTTGGGCTGAGAGAGAGTGACTGGCTCAAGGTCACCCAGCCGGCTTTCATGCCTGAGGCGGGACTAGAACTCTCAGTCCCCTGGTTTCTAGCCTGGTGCCTTAACCACGAGACCAAACTGGCTCTCTATATTATGTTAGAAAAAAAAATCTTAACAGAAAGAGTGCTTTAATAACGGAACCAATTACCCAGTGAGGTAGTGGGCACCTCTTCATTGGACATTTTAAAGTGGAATCTAGACAGCCTTCTGTCTTGGATATTTTAATTTGAATTCCTAAATTAAGAGGCAGTTGGATGGCCTAAGTGACCCTTAAGACCAGACAAACAGAAAAGCCTTCTTCACAAGCCAAGTAACTTACTGTGATTTTATTGCCATCAGATGCGATGGCTGTGTGTCAGATGGATTTAACAAGGTAAAAAATCAGATGGGAAAATGTTTGCCATGACAGATAAAGAGAACATCTGTGTTTTATGCATATTCAGAAGGTGAGATGTTGAATACTAGATAGGGAACATACAATGGAGGAGTTGTAAGTTGACTACTGTTGGAAGCAATAGTCCGAATAGACTTCTGATATAATCCAGCACAGAATTCTTAAATGTGCTTCATGCTTGGGTGTCCATACATGGGGGTGGGTAAATGTAGATAGGCATTATGATAAGAATGTATTGGAAACTATAACACACTTGAGAAATAAGAGCTGAGGGCCATGCTGATTCTCATGTAGCATCCCAAATCCTGCCAAAATAACCAAATACTTGTAGTCTGACTCAAATAAGCCAGAATGCTGGGAACTAAGTGGCAAACTTATTTAGCCCCTGTCAAAAGAAATCTTACTGCATGGTGGGAGAGATGCTGTAGTGTAACATGGAATCTGTAAGTAGAAGGAAGTAGTATCAACCAACATATAAAGCAATACTGCCCCCCCTTGATCAAGATAGGAAGTTGGGACATCCCCTAAAAGCCATAGTGGATGGAGATGCAAGGATACCATGACTGGGAAATGGGTAAGTCTGGAATTTCTGGTATATATACCTGGGCCTTTGGGCTTTCTGTTTCTGGGCTTTTTGAAAATGTGGTAGGCTATTTTATAGCTCATTCGTCTTTTATTTATTTATTTATTTAATTTTTATCCCGCCTTTATTATTTTTATAAATAACTCAAGGCGGCAAACATACCTAATACTCCTTCCTCCTCCTATTTTCCCCACAACAACCCCATGAGGTGAGTTGGGCTGAGAGTGAGTGACTGGCCCCAGGTCACCCAGCCGGCTTTCATGCCTAAGGTGGTACTAGAACTCACAGACTCCTGGTTTCTAGTCCAGCACCTTAACCACTAGACCAAACTGGCTCTCCTATGTTTTATTTTCTAATGAAAAATTTTCCTCTTGGTGATACCAAATTTCAGGGGCTGGAGACCACAAAATCGGGGTTTGAATTGCAGATAACCCAGAGATCAATGGTTGTCCACTTCTCAGCTCTGTGAAGCAGAAAGTAAGAGGGGGATTGCCCCAACCCTCCAAATCTCACCCACAGCCCCAAATCATTTGAAAGAGTAGAATGCTTGTCGTGATCTGAGGGTTTTACAGTTGTGTGTTAGTTGTGTGTCCATAATGCAGATATACATGATACAGGAAAAGACACTGCAAATTGTCCATTCAGAGGAAAGAAATCCTATTTTTAAAATACATTTTTAGAGGTTCTCGTGCACTACATTGCAAGCCTATTTGTAAAGTAGTATAATATAATCTAACTTTTCCATCAAGAATTTTAGGACTTGGGACCCAATGGAACAGTGTTTTGTTAAACCCTGAAACTGTTGTTTATTCAGTGAAAATGTATGTATGTATGTATGTGTGTATGTGTGTATGTATGTATGTGTATGTATGTATGTGTATGTGTATATATATACACACATACACACATACACACATACACACACACACACACAGAGAGAGAGAGAGAGAGAGAGAGAGAGAGAGAGAGAGAGAGAGAGAATATATACATCTCTTTGACTTACGCTTCAGATAGGCACGTGCACTGAAGTCAGTTAGGGCTGATTCAGAAAGATTCTGGAGATGCCAAAGTAAAGTAGGGTTTCCTGAAGTGGAGTGAATTCAGAACTGAAACATCCTGAATTTAGAATATATTCAGAAGATATACCATGGAAACCCAGGTTTATTTTACCTGAATAGGCCATAATTTCAACTCAATGAGGTATATACAGTACAATAGCTGCAAATCAAACCAATCAGTGTGTCTTCTCAGCAAGTTTCTTATATAAGGAGAATGAGGAAAGAGAGAAGATGGAATGGTTTTTAGTAAGGATGCAAAAGAATTTTGCATTAAAAAGAAATTGTTTTAGATTTCTGGTTTTAGCTCCTTGGCAGACTTGTATCAGTGTGAACTTGGCTGTTTTGTGAAGTATGGGCTGCTCACTGTCCTGGGCATTCAACCGCCAGGGGTTCCCACTATTTTGAAAGCCAGATTGCAAATGTTATATATTCCCTAGAAGCTATGTAATTTGTGTAACCACTTATGTAATCATTTGGTTAGGCAAATTGATTACAGATACCTAACATAGTACAATAAAAAAACCACAATCTCTTTTCCCTCGTTGACTCAACTCTTGACAGCACACTAGGGAAAATACACAAATAAGCATACATTACAGATGTCTGAGAGACTGCAAATGAATATAAGTACTTTTTTACATAACATTTCGTATTAAACCTCAGCTAACAGTTATGAAACTCTGCACATATTTTTTTAAAAGAACTAGAAACTGGGCTGGACTGAAATATTGCAAGGATTAAGGTAACAGAATTTGAACGAATTGCATATTCCAAAATTTCAGGTGGACAACTGTGTTTATAAAAAAAGTAAGGCCTTCTTTGAAGCTCTCTAGAAGCAATGTTTTGGATTTATGAGTAAACATTTAGATCAGACAACACTGGCTAGAACTAAGAGAGACCTCCAAATCAGCACAAAGAGAATTGTGCTGTTTCACGGATTACAGTCTAAACTGAAATATGTGATCAATAAAATCGTCCTCTAGCAGCTGACCTTTTTCTAAGCTGATGAGGTTTCTTTCATCTAGAAAGTGTTCTGACTATTTCGGTTGCTCTCTCTGGTTAAAAGGTAAAGGTTCCCCCCCCACACTTGTGCAGTCGTGTCCGACTCTAGGGGCCGGGGCTCATCTCCGTTTGTTAGCCGAAGAGCCAGCGTTGTCCGAAGACGCTTCCACGGTCATGTGGCCGCATGACGCGCGTGGAACGCTGTTACCATCCCACCGAGGTGATACCTATTTATCTACTTGCATTTGCATGCTTTCAAATTGCTAGGTTGGCAAGAGCTGGGGCAAGTGTGGGAGCTCACTCCGTCACGCGGGGCTAGGGATTCAAACCTCCGAACTTGTGATCTTCCGATCTACAAGCCTGGCATCTTACCCGCTGAGCCACCACGCCCCTTCTCTTTGGTTAGGGATGTGCTTTGTGAGATGTGATAACATTTCTTATTTGAGAAATAATGGCACTGATTTCCATAGGCTGATATGGTCTTTATTATCTCCTGCCCCACTCCTATTCATTTATCTTATTTGGTTTGGGACTGAAACAGCTGAGTACAAATTATTAAAATGTCATGATTTTTTTCCTTATAGCTGCATCAGTTTTCTTCTCCACCTATTGCTACAAGCACACTCAGACTTAACCATGGAACAAACCTGCAAAGACTTTATTTTCTCACTTTTATAATGCACGGAGTTGTGGAATTTTATTAAACTAAAGGAGGGAGAGAGTGGATTGGCCCCCTCTACTTTATGAATAGTGGTCACTGGGCTCTCTTTCTCAAGAATGGGGAGTTTGAATCACAGCTGTACAATACATATTGATTGTTTACAGTATATGGTTTAACCCTGAAGTTTTAATTTCAGATTATCCAGTGTTCTATATCACCCTGAAGCCCTTGTGCAAAGCTCTCCGTTATAGGCAGCTGCGCTACTGTATTGTACTATACTCCAGCAGGGAGATGTAAGGAGAACCTTCATTTCCATACCCATTTCTCCTCCCAGCATGTTGAAGGTCCCTGCGTGAGAAGTTTGTTTGGACTTGTTTCCATATTTCTTCCATATTTTTATGTCTTGTATATTTCTCCTATTACACTCATTGTTGCATGCAGTTGATCAAATACAGACATTTTCTAAGCAATTATTCTTATTATAACTACATTTTTTTACATTTTCTCCTAAGACATGTATTTTCTGATCAGAAAACAGTATCTCCAACTCTGGATATCTACAGATACCCAAAGATAACTGCATAATACATTGAACACTCATTCCAAAAATAAAAAATAGTAAGATTTGCCTTGAATGCAAACCCAATTAATTTTGCTCTCCCAACTCATTTAGACTATACATATTTTCTCTTCCATACATACCGTACATACATAAGTAAGCAAGCAAGCACGCAGGCCTAGACATTGAAAACAGATGAAAATGAAGCCTAGACTAGACTTTTTCTCCCTATATGAAATTCAGTGTGAGCACCCATTGCCAGCATGGAATGGTATAAATAAAACTAATTCATAATCTCCGTCTTGCAGACAACAGTTGGTACTAAGCTCACTTACGAGGAGCATTTTCACAAAAGTAGTTTCGGATATTGCTTATATGCTTTTTTAGAGAGGAAGGAACATTAAGAAAAATAGTTTTGCTAAAGACGTATTGCAAATAACGATGTCTATCTCTGGATTGGAATGACAACTGGAGAACAATCAACGCCTCCCCCGCCCCCCCCCCCCAGAAATCTAAAAGTAAGGGATTCAGCAAAGCAGGGATTCACTCTTCTCTTTCGTTATAACTAAGGAAATGTAAGCCACCTTGAGCTCCTGGGGAAAAGGTGGAATATAACTAACTAACTAACTAACTAACTAACTAACTAACTAACTAACTAAGCAAAGACTAAGAAAAACAGTGAGGATTCTGGGTATACCCAGGTCATAAAATAAGAAGACGCATAAACTCAGGTGGTTGTATCTCATTATCAGCAATTTCTATGGCAGGAAATATAAAGGGAAAGGCTCTTTTATGGCTAATATCAGGGGACAAAAAATTATCAAAGGGATAGCACAGAATAATTTTGATAATTTAACAACAGGCCAAGTCCTCATTAGAAATGTAATTGAGTCCTAATTATTACCAATACTACACATGGCCAATTATTTTGAGAAAAGCATATTAATATTAAATATTAATATTAATATTAATATTACTCATTTGACAAAGCATGCAGGTGACATAAAATGCATATACAAATAATGAAGATAAACTCACATCTGGATGTGGAATTGCATATTGTCCTTGAATTGTATAGGCCTGGAAAAAAAAAGCAGCGTAAGATATTGACATAGCAACCAGTTGCTATTTACTTCACTCCACACTGGCCTTTCATCACTAATCTACATACTGTAGCAGCAATTTGTTAGCATCCTCCAGAGTCTGCAACTTTTGAGTCTGGCACAGCAAGGACATTGTCATCTACATGTATAACACTATACTATAAAATGGGTATAGGCCTATATAATAAACTGGAACTAAACCGAACCCTTTAACCCTTTAGTCTGTGCAGAGAGTGGTAAGGGCAGCAGAAAAGATAATTGGGATATCTCTGCCCCTCATCCAAGATTTAGCACATGCAGGCTGTTTGTCCAGAGCTCGAAAGATCATCAGTGATGCCTCCCATCCTCATCATGGTTTGTTTTCTTTGTTACCCTCTGGGAAGAGGTTCCGCTGTATCCGATGTAGAACAGCCAGATTGGGAAACAGCTTTGTCCCCCAGGCTATTGGATTCTTGAATGCCAAATAGGTTCTTTTAGGTGAAATATGTTGGATATGTAAAGAATGTATATTTTATAGTAATTATGGATTTTTACTAGTATTTTAATGTTTGACTGAAATTGTGAGTTAAAGAATGTATATTTTATAAGAATGTATATTTTATAAGAATGGGTATTTTATAGTAATTATGGTTTTTTATTATTATCATTAGTATTTTATTGCTTGAGTGAAATTGTGAGCCAACTGCAACGAAATTTCATTCTATTGTGCACTTGTATAGTGTATAGTGGGATGACAATAAAGTTATTATTCTATTCTATTCTATTCTATTCTATTCTATTCTATTCTATTCTATTCTATTCTATTCTATTCTATTCTAAAATATATCTACCCAATGAAGCATTTCCTAAAGCTGGTAACAACCATTTCTATACCTCCTAAGCTGTTTGCCTCTGGCCCGCTTAGGAATGGAGGCAGGTGAAACTCGGAGGAGGATCCACCAACCAATAGCGGAGCCAGAAGCCAAAAATGGGACCAGATGGAGTTTCCAAATGCCAGTTGCACAGTCTCCCTCTCCTCTTTACAGGTAATCCTCAACTTATGACCATTCATTTAGCGACCGTTCAAAGTTACGACAGTACTGAAATAAGTTATTTATGACCGTTCCTTGCACGTATGGCCGTCGCAGGGTCCCCGCAGTCACATGATCAAAATTTGGGTGTTTGGGAACCGGCATGTATTTACAACGGTTACAGTGTCCCAGGGTCACATGATCACCGTTTGTGACCTTCCCAGCCAGCTTCCAACAAGCAAAATCAATGGGGAACCATGTGATTCACTTAATGACTATGTGATTCACTTAATGACTACATGATTTGCTAACTGCCGCAGAAAAGTCATAAAATTGGGTGTGGTCACATGATGCCTCACTTAATGACCGCACCGCTTAACAATGAATTTTCTGGTCCGTATTGTGGTCGTAAGTCGAGGACTACCTGGCAGCCTGAGGCTTCTCTCCTCCTCCCTTTAATGCAGGCCCTCCAGCTTATTTTCACTCACTCTGCAGCATTTCTTCATCCTACTTTGAGGGCCCGCATTAGAGGGAGAAAAGTTTTGAATAATTTCTCTAACTAGGTCATCACAATTAAAGAGTTTCCATTAAGAGTGGGTCCTTGTATGAGTGAGAAGGAGTAGGTAGTAACACTCCTACCAGACCTATGGGTTTCCCTCTGTGCAATGACCTCACCTCCTTACCTGGCAGCTGAGTAGAGACCTTGGGCTGGCGGCTGGCGGCTCACCCTAACCCTTGCGTAGCATGAAAGGCACGGGTGAAGGAGAGCCGAGTTAACTGGGCATCTCCTGTTCCAAAAAGATATTTGTTCCCATACAGACCAAGTTTAAACTCTATTACAAGCTAGGCCCACATTTAGGCCCATAAGAATACCTCCTTTCTCTTCTATCAATTAAGTCTTGACCTTAATTTCCCTCCTAGTTCAACCTTAACTCGTTTTACAACTCCATTAGGAGAGAGGGAGAGAGCCTTCTGCCATATGTATCCTACATTCAGATGTAAACAAAAGTCCTCTCTGGAACAGCTGTGTCCCCGATTCCTTCTCTCCACTCTTAACTTCTACCCAGAATAAATATTTGTCTCAACTAAGCTTTGGACTGCCTAGAGAGACCGTTGTGGGCGGCATTTGTCTTAGCTGAGTGGTAGGAATTGATCAGTGTTTCCTTCCGGATTTCCCAGCTAAAAAATAGCAACTTTGATTAAGCTTGCAATGGGGAGTTCAGGTAAGGGTCATCAGAGCTAGTCAAGGTGGATGTGCACGTCCTTCCACCTCTTCTAAGAGAGCTGCTTGGCTGGATTCAGTTGTGTGAGCCTGAGCAGCCGTAATTTCCTATATTGCACAGTTGCTGGGACTGGCAACGGGCACTCAGTTGTGAGTGAAAACAATGATGGCTGTGTGACTCCCCACCCATTGCAGTATTGCTCTAGGTGGGCCAGGCAACAGGCAAGGTCTGACACCAGACTGGAGGGTGGGGTTGCCAAGACATATTGTGGACCACAGTTCCCTCTGTGCAGTTAGATCAGGGCTTTCCAAAGTTTTTCCCACGGCGACACACCAACCGGTGTTGGTGTGTTGCGGCGGGAAAACCCGGAAGTGCCGTCCTTGCGGCAGTGCACAAAAACCCGGAAGCGCTGCTGCCACTTTCGTTTTTTGCGCACCGCCGTTAGTGTGTCGCCGCGGGAAAACCCGGAAGCGCTGATGATGATCAGCGCTTCCGGGTTGTGTGGCGACACACCAGACTGTGTGTGGCGACACACTTTTGTGTCGCGACACACAGTTTGGAAAGCTCTGAGTTAGATGATATTATTATTATTATTGTTATCATCATCATCATCATCATCATCATCATCATAATCATATCAAGAAATAATACAATACAGAGAATAAACAAAAAGAATCACACATTTGACTGGTGTTCTTTGGAAATTTGAGTTCCAGTGAGGAACCTAAGCCTTTCCCAAATAACACCGTAATGTGCTCAGCGAGGTAGTTTTTTGCTTAATCAGCATTTGATATAGCCAAAATATTTAGCTATTGTAAAAATTCGTTTAATCTGTTTGTTATTCTGCCTAATGTGCCAGTAACTATAGGGATGACTTTGCAAGATTTTTTCCGTAAAGTACCTTTTTCAACAGTTGGATTGTTGTTGTTGTTATTATTATTATGGTAATCAATGAATATATATGAATATTTCCATTATAAAGAATGAGGAAGTGTGGCAGAAAAGCAATTTATTTCTCAAGAGTTTATGGCTGAACTAAATAGTGTTTCCAGGACCTAATTTTGCATTTTTCTTATTTAGGATTTCCCAGCTCAAAATATCTCCAATCAAATGTTCAGTTTCTGAAACTCAAACGTAAGTATTTGATAAAGGGATGTAAACAACAACAAGAACAACCGTCATAATAGCACTGTAATCTGTAGCCTCATAACAAAGAACCTGCTGTGAGATTTCTTAGAGCAAGTTGCCAGACTGGCTTCATATACTTCCCTTGTGGTTGAATTCGCAGTGCTAGACTCCCTAAGTGTAAGAGCTTGAAGTTATTGCCCAGTAAATGACAATGTCCCTTCTATTGTTTGACTGATAAAAATGAGGTATTAGCACATTTTCCACATATACTTGTTTTACACACTTCCTTTTTGTGAAAAAGAGAATCACTGATGTACTTAAGGGAATAGAATACAGTAAAAAACCACAACCACAACACCCCTAAGCTCTAATTCTTACGAATGGGCCAGTCTGAGGAGCAGACACCATTCTCTTTTAGCTTCTCCTCTATTGGGGATTTCTAAATGAAAAGTTGGCAGACTAAACTTTCTTTTCTTTTTATTGAAAAATGGAAATAAAGAACACTTTATAAGCAACAATAAAGACGCTAAAGGAAAGCACTTTGCGTAAGTGATTTAAAGACAGTTCCATTTAAATAGGCTAAAAAGATGAACAATCACACCTAAAAGGGAGAGTAAGGACAGCAAAGGAAAATGAATGAAAAATTTAGTTTAATTTCAAAATCAAACCAGCTGGGGGTCCTTAACTTAGGGTTCAATATAATACTGTGGCTGCAGAGAAGTCAGCAGTGCTTGGGATGAGGTGGAGGGATTCTCTTTCAATGCATTTGTCTATTTTTTTTTCATTTCTCCTTGGTTTTAATATGTATGTTTTATCAGTTGCCCTTGTTGAAAACATTGACACCAATAAAACAGGAAAGATTTAGACCAGTTTGGTCTCGTGGTTAAGGCAACGGGCTAGAAACCAGGAGACTGAGAGTTCTAGTCCCGCCTGAGGCATGAAAGCCGGCTGGGTGACCTTGGGCCAGTCACTCCCTCTCAGCCCTAGGAAGGAGCCAATAGGAAACCAGGAGATTGAGAGTTCTAGTCCCGCCTGAGGCATGAAAGCCAGCTGGGTGACCTTGGGCCAGTCCCTCCCTCTCAGCCCTAGGAAGGAGCCAATAGGAAACCAGGAGACTGAGAGTTCTAGTCCCGCCTTAGGCATGAAAGCCGGCTGGGTGACCTTGGGCCAGTCGCTCCCTCTCAGCCCAACTCACCTCACAGGGTTCTTGTTGTGAGGAAAATAGGAGGAGGAAGGAGTATTTGGTATGTTCGCCGCCTTGAGTTATTTATAAAAATAATAAAGGCGGGATATAAAGTAAATAAATAAATAAATAAAGATTTGAGCCACATAATATAGAAGAGTGTGTTACCTTGCATTAAGCAAAGCTATTCCCTATTTGCATTCCAACACATCAACCTTTTGGGTTATAGAAGACATGGACATTTTTTTGATACATAAAATAAATCGAGATAAAGGAAGCAAGGACCTTTCTCACAGGTTCAGGGGGGATTATTTTGATACTGTACTGAATCTGGGTGTGATAGGTTAAGGTAAAAGGTAAAGGTTTCCCCTGCACAGTCGTATCCGACTCTAGGGGCCGGTGCTCATCTCCGTTTGTTAGTCGAAGGGCCAGCGCTGTCCGAAGACGCTTCCACGGTCATGTGGCCGCATGACGCACGCGGAACGCTGTTACCTACCCACCGAAGTGGTACCTATTAATCTACTTGCATTTGCATGCTTTCGAGTTGCTAGGTTGGCAAGAGCTGGGGCGAGTGTGAGAGCTCACTCCGTCATGTGCGCTCAGGTCTCAAACCGCCGACTTTCCGATCAACAAGCCTGGCGTCTTAACCACTGAGCCATTGCGCCCCCATGCAATAGGTTAGTACAGTTTTTATACTGACTGTGTTTTATGGTTATTGATATTTGATAATTTTGAATATGTAATCTTAATGTTGCTGTCAGGTGTCTACAGATGGGGGACAGAAAGGCACACAAACAGGTGTACTTTCTGAACATCCCATGTGTCCAGTTTGGAATTAAGTGCAACAGAGTCCAATCACTGGGGTTATTTCTGGACATATGGAGAAAGTTTTGGAGTCTTTTTTTTTATTATTGTATTTTTATTAGCAGAACGATTCATTTATGGGATCTTTACCTTCCAGGGCCAAAGAAAATGTATTGGCTAGCAGTAGGGTACACGGGGGTCTCATTTTCTCTTCCACTGCAGACAGCCAATTTTTTTATGCCAACCCTGAGATAATTTGCTACCTGAAGGAAAACTACCTATCAGCTGGCTGAATTTATTTCCCTTGGTTTGATGGCAGTCACCCAAGAAGGCTGAAAGAACTAGGTGCACAGCTGTCAGGCTTTTACCATCAGGAGATTTCATATTCATACGTAATTACATCCATGCGTGAGCAGGGGGTTATGCAAGAGTCATTGGCTTCAAAATGGCAGGCACAACCAGGAAATCAAAGCCTCACCCCCTTTGTAATGTGTGTCACACAAATTGCACGCATATGAAAAAGGATGAGGTTTGTTCACCCAATTGCACCCCCCATTTTGAAGCCAGCGACCCTGTTGCAGGACCCCTACATTTGAGTCTATAATGATCAATTTTAATGACTGCTAAAATGGCCCGATATGTCACTTGCTGTGTGAAAACCTAGTAATGGCATTTCCCTGCTAGATGGGTGAAACCAATTCCACAGAGTGTTGGCTTAGATTAGAATGTGGCTACTCTCCTTCTTTGTTAATGCCTCTTGCTGGCTGCTGAAGTGGATTTGGCTCATGCTGTGTTTCCGTTTTTGTGGCTTGTTGGATTCTGATCTTATGATCAAGATTAGAATCTGACAAATAGCAAAATATGAAAATATTCCCTCTTGTATTTAAATGGTAGCAGTAATGTTATCATTCCATTTTATACCTGATATGCCTTGGCACTCTTGCAAGAGGCAGGCAGGCAGATGTTCGTGTGCCTCCTCCTATTTGATTTGATTTCCTTGGCAGCCCAAATGAGCTCATAACATAATGTATTAAGTGATGGAGCTCCCTAATTTCTTCCTTCTCTTGAAACAACTTCTGCTCAAGAGACTTATACTTCATTTATTATAACAGTTCCTTCTGTTTTACTCTCCCTTTTGAGAAGCAAAAGCTGGACCCAAAGCTCTTTCACCAGGTTGAAAGTTAAGAGAAAAGGCTGCCCTGAACAAATATTTCCAATTACAGTTGGTTGGGTCATGATGGCATTTTCGTGCTTCACAACTGAACTTTAGTTATTTCTTTTTAATATATAATCATAACAGAGAGAGTGGAAATGTATTAAATTCCTAGGTAAGCTGGGAAAGATAAGTTAGTGAGGCAAAGAATATGATTTAGATTGAGAAAAATGAGGGGGGGTGTTGTTAAATAATTTTCTGTTTAACAATTTGACGCACCCAAATCTCTGTCAGTTGCAAAGGAAAACATACAGGTACAGTTTTGGTGGGACGGACCTCTTCTTCCATATTGCTACCAAATCCACCCCACCACCACCATCATTAAAGCAGCATTTTGGAGAAGAAACTCCAACATGACGTGTTGTTTAGCTCAGTACATTCAGAGGCTCTGTTGAATGTTAGCTGTGGATATATTTCAGATCGTATGTCTGTTAGTGATTCAACCACATCATTAACTTTGTTTTAAAATATTATATTTCCTGTTTTCTAGCACTAATCTTATTTGGCCATTGGGACTGTCAGAACATTTTTTTTCAATCAGATGAGAATGTACAATTACATGTTATATGGAAAACTGAGATTCATCCAGATAAATTATATTGTTAAAATTAGCTAACAATCAAGACTGGGTGATGCAAACATTTCGAGCAGACCCCAGTGCACTTGGAACGTTTTTTTTAAGTTTATACAGAAGTTAAGCAGTCCAAAAAAATGTTTTATTTAGGGTGACAATTTTTAGAAGAAATGGTAATAATGGGGGACTTTAACTACCATTGGAAAACCATTTCAGGCAAGACTGCAAAGTTCCCAAAATTCTTCTGTAGTCTGTCTGACTGTTTCATTTTCCATAAAGTTGAAGAAGAGACAAGAGTATTGGTGACCCTAATGAATAGGGAAGAGCTGTTGAAGAGGCAGAACCAATGAGAACTTTGGAAGGAAGTGTTGACATCATCTTGGAGTTCAAGATATTACAGAAAGAAACTGGAGCATAATCTCCAAACTGGAGCATAATACATGTACACTATATTTCACAACAGCTAATTTCAACAAGCTGAGAGAAATACTAAGTGTGATCGCATTGACAGAAATCCTTATGTCAAAAGAAGTACAGGAGTGTTAGTACAGGAAATACAGTAACACACCACTCCAATGAGGAAAAAATGGGGCAGCTGAGGAAACTGTTGTGGGTGCATTGGGTACTTTTGAGTGAGCTAAATGTTGAAGGTAAAATGTATAGGAAACAGAAAATGGGTTGTAATTTCCAAGTAGTTAATATTTGCAGAAAGAAATTAAGAAGGTTTAAAATGCAAAAGGAACTTCATCTCCCAAGGAAAGCTGAAAGCAGTAAAAAGAGCTTTTTTGACTATTCTAGCATCTTCCCCTAGCAGTCAGCCTCCTCAATCTGAAAAAAAGAGGCCTGGCTCAAGAAAATGGAAATATGGAAGACAGGCACATTGTTAGAGGACTGGAGTATGACAAATGTTGATATCTTAAGAAAGGGGAAAAGGAGGACCCAAGGAACTACAGATTAGTCACCCTGATGTTGATACCGGGAAAATTCTGGAATAGATTATTAAGTGGTTTGTGAGTATTTCGGAAAGAATGCAATGCTTAGAAGGCTAGCAGAGGATTATCAGGAATTAATGATGCCCAACAACCTGATATTTTTTGATAAAGTGACCACTTAGTTGATCATGGGAATGTGCTATACATAATGTACCTTGACATCATCAAAACATTCAGCAAAGTCTCCCATGAAATTCTAGTAGAGAAGATGGCAAAATGAGGGCTAGACTATGTTGCCATTAGTAGATTACGGAGCTGGTTAAACAATTGTAGTCAACAACTATACATCAGTGGCTCCATGTCAATTTGAAAAGTAATGTCAAATGGTGAACTGCAGCACTCCATTCTGTTCAACATATTTATGAATGAAACGGATGAGAGATTACAAAATGATACACATATAGAAGGGATACCTTACGGCAGGGCTTTCCAAAGTTTTTCCCGCGGCGTTGGTGTGTCGCCGCGGGAAAACCCGGAAGTGCAGCAGCGCGCAAAAACCCGGAAGCGCTGCTGCGCTTTCGGGTTTTGCGCGCTGCAGTTGGTGTGTCGCTGCGGGAAAACCCGGAAGCGCTGATGATGATCAGCGCTTCCGGGTTGTGTGGCGACACACCAGACTGTGTGTGGCGACACACTTTTGTGTCGCCACACACAGTTTGGAAAGCTCTGCCTTACGGGAAAGTACCAAGAGTCACGAGAACTTTGACAGGGAGGAACAATGGGGAGAAACCAGCAAAATGAATTCCAAGAAGGATAAATGCAAATCAAAGACATAAGTATAGGATGGAGGGACTATACTGGATAGCAGTATGTCAAAAAGAATCTGGGTGTCTTGGTGGATCACAAGCTGAACATGAATCAACAATGTGATGCAAAAATCATTGATACGATCCTTGACTGCATCAACAGAAGTAGCATCAAGATCAAGAAAAGTCATTGTTTTTCCCTATTCTCTGTGGGTCACGTAGCATCTAGAATATTGCATCCAGTTCCTGTCACTGCATTTCAGAAAGGAAATGGGCAAACCAGAGCATGTCTAGAGGAGAGCAACAGAAATGATCGGGGGCCTGGAAGTAACATCTAGTGAGGAACAGTTGGAGGCACTGGGTATGCTTAGCCTGCAGAAGAGAAAACTGCAGGAAGACATGATAATTGTCTTGACATGATAACCTGGGCACAGAGACCTGGGCACAGAGATTTCACTTCTGTCTGTGCTTCTGCCCTCTGAAGATGCTGGCCACAGATGCTGGCGAAACGTTAGGAACCACAACTTCCAGAACACGGCCACACAGCCCGGAAGACCCACAACAGCCATGATAACTGCCTTCAACTATATAAAGGGTTGTCATGGGGGGAGGGGCCGGGGGGAGGATTATTCAGAATCGCTTCAGAAGACTAAAAAAAAGAAACAACGGGTTTAAATGGCAAGGCTGGACAGCAGGAAGAATTTTCTAATGCTCAATAATAAAACTGACTGTCTCAGTTGATGGTGGGCTTCCTTTACTGGAGGTCTTTGAACAGAGGCTGCATGACCATCAGTGGGGATGCTTTAGTAGTGGATTCCTGAATTGGGAGGGGATTGGACTAGATGATCTCTAAGATCTCTTCCAAACCTTATATTCTCTCATTCCATGAAGTATCTTGTTACTTTAGATATGTTTCATGAGCACTGAAGTAAACAAATAACAAAATACTGTGGAGTCCTTGGTGCTCTCTGAGCCTTGTTGTTTTCTTGCAGACGTTTCAGTGCCAGACTAGGCAACATCTTCGGTGCAAAAAGGGAGTGGGACTTGCTCTCTGTTTATATACCATGGCTTGCCCTGCTTGTGTTGGTGGAGATGTTGTTCTCTCCTTAGGAGTTCCTTGATTGAAACGTCTGCAAGAAAACGACAAGGCTCAGAGAGCACCAAGGACTTCACAGTTCAACCCTGAGCTACAAATATTCTCTTTGATTGATAACATAATACTGTATGTAAAAATAAATGAAAGCTTATGAAACTCTAAGACAAGATAAACAGGAATTACTTTCCTACTATTTGCCAGCATCTCATTAAAAATATAAAGGTCATCATATAATAGATTCAAATGCGGCATGATTTGGAGGGTATTTTTCCCCAATTCTTTTCTTAGAAATAGTTGACAGAACAATCACTTGCTGTGTGTGTGACCTCAGAGGTTCTTTCTGACTTTTATTTTATGAAATATCCTTGCCTTTCTGTAAGGCCAAGAGACCCCTCACTACATTTATAGGTGATGAATATATGTAGGATCAGCTCACATATACTGTTCTAGATCTTACTTGATAACTTTTGTTGTAGGACAAATGACGTAAATAAGAAACAATACTAAACTATCAGTCCTGGTGTTCAGTCCTTTATGGCTAGCTTTTGGCTTGCAAACATCTGTTCTTGCAGGATGGGTCCATGGGCTGGGAGGGGACTTACAACATATGCTGTCCTCTGGTCTTGCACTTTGCGCGAAGACTGGGGAGAGTCTGCCTTGTGTGATCTAGATCCCTATTTGCTTTTGTTGTGACAGATGGTGTTCGTGCTGCTGATTCAATAGGGATTCCGCCCCCCCCCCCCGGTACTTTGCAAGTAAAGAGCTTTGAGTCCACTTGTCCTGGCGCAATGCGAATGGGACAATGACACCATGCAAGTGAAAAGGCAACAAAACCTGAGTGCACTAACAGGCAGCGGCTGGTGCTGCAGTAAAAGGCTGAGGTTGGCAGTGGAGGCTGCAAGTGGGTCGGCTCTTACCTGACCACCTGCAAAAATGACAGGGGTGGAGGCAGGCTTTGGGCGATAGGGGATGGTGGCACCTTTCGGTGGGGACTAGGAAAAGGGACAAGGAGAGGGAGAGAGAACATTAGACGTTTCCTGAAACAGTAGCAAAAAGAGAGTTAGAGGGCAACCAAACATGTACAGATCAAACCATGCTGAACATGAACTGATAATGTTAGCTCTGCAAGGCTTTGTGACCAGTCCAGAATCATTGAGAATCATTGAGTGGAGAATCCTGCTTTGGGACCACTGACGAGGACGACTGTCCCTGGTTTGGGCCAGGCATCTTACTTGCCTGGGGACAGCTGGGCCCACGTTGAAGGCTCTCCCCTCCCTCAGTGACCTGCTCAAGAGAGCATCAGAGGGACTGTGGGTGGGAAGATTTCCAGCCCTCTGACCACCACTTCCAAAGGGTTCCACTGGGGCCTAGACTCAGTTGTGCCCTCTATCTTTTCTGTTGCCGTGAAGCTGCCCCTTTGTATTTTTGGACAATCACAATAAACATTTTAAAAACTACTGCAAACTGTTTAGTAGTATAGCCCACCTCCCCCATTTTTTTTCACAGAGCCACCAACGTGGTATAAACTGTTTAGCCAAAAGGCTTGAATGTGGCCCCCTGAGACTTCCAAAAATTATTACCAAATTGTAATTTCTTAAATAAGGGAGAAGGAGAAATGTATTAAATATATAACTGGAAAGTAACCATAGTAAGTGTATTTAATGACATTTAAATAGAAATACAATCAAATTAAGTTTTTGTCCTGGCTTCATCTGCTACTTTTGGGGGGAGTGCTGCCCTTAGTGACTACTCAAAAGCAAGTGTGGCCCAGAAAAGAATTGTGCATCCGTGTGGTAAATTTACATATTGTTGAATTAAACATTGGCTCCTCCACTTGGCAGTTGAATCTAACTCAGTAAGGCCTTATTGTATGGAACACTGTTAGACATCATGCAGTTCTTATGCGAGGCTCATTTCATTTTTAGCTTTCAATGACTGGCTAGAACAGTCTAGAAACAGGTTTCTAGAACAGATTTCCACTGTGCGAACCTTACTTTTATTCTCATATACTGCATATTAGTCTGAAGAATTTTCACCTTCTTTCAATATTTGCATATACGAAGATTATACTTTTGGTTTTTCCAATTCCTCCCTAATATTTAGAATGAATGCGATTTCTGATGCTGCATAAATGAAGCTCCATAAGCCACAATATTTGGATTTTCTGAGAAGAAATGCACAGGGCTGTAGCAGGATCAGAAAACAGTACCAAGTGTAGCAACCATTAATTTTACCAGTGAAGTTCAGGACAGTGAAATTCATGAAGGAAAAATGTAAAACGGAATTCTGGAAATAATGAATCCTGGCCTGGAGCCGATGGAGCATAATGAAGTCATACATAGAAAGGTTATTTAATTACATGAAAAAATTAACATGCTGGAGATGGATCTAAGTATTGTCTTAGCTGAAATATTCATGAAATGTTAGCTTGCAAATCTGCAATAAAAAACACAAAGCACTTATTTTTTGGATATATTGGGGAGCCCCTTTTTGATTTCAATGAGGTTTAAGCACCCCACTATTAGTTAAAATTGCTCACTAACTTCAGCTACTAGAAATCTGCCTTTGCTATGATTTCTTCAACATCCTTTCATGAATACGAATCCACCTGCAACCTCTACCTAATCCAGTATGATCAATGCCCATTCTTATTTTTAGTTTTTCATACACCAGCACATACGTACAGATGGTAATTCCACAGCAAAATCCCCTAGTAAGCACTGATCCGTTCTTTTTTGTTTTTGGATAAAACTGCTCTAAAATCAAGAGAGCTTTCATCTGAAAGCACAGGATGGAGACAACAGAAATGATGTACTGGTCTGATGCTAGAAATATCCTTGAGAGCTGAAGAATGCAAATAATAAAGGAAAATTAATGAATTAGAAAAATAGAAGTGATATTATTAGTTCACTCCTCTTTTCATTTCTGTTTCTTTGGGTATCTGAAGAATATAATTGTTTCATATTAAATCTGCATAAACATATCTCACTGCGTCTTTTATAACTAGACTATATTTAATGATAATTGGTGTGTGTGTGTATGTGTATATATATCTCCATAACCAAACTGGCTATTAGGCATTGCAAGCCTCCACACTGGATCCTCTGACAGCTCTGTCTCCCTGGAGCACTATTTTACTCCAAGTCTTCACAGAAATACTTTCTCATGTAGCCACCCAAAGCTGTTTTGAACCCGATTGGTTGAATGCTTGAGTAGGCAAGGACCAATAACAATCCATTCTTGTTCGTTTGCGTGTTCAGTTATTTACGTATGTCCCTTTATACTTTACCCCTGTTGTTACAGACTGTACCTCCAGCATCACCACACAGATCTGTTTGACACACTGGATAATTGCATCGGGGGTCCCTGAGATGGTCACTGCCCTTTCCGTAGAGTTGGGCAGCATATCCCCTGCCACCTGAACCTGAGCACCTGTGGACTGAACAAAGGCCGGAAGAAAGAAAGGGAACAGCATATTATTTCTGCACAGGCACCTAAACATCCAGGTATAATCGGTCTGTGCTCACTTTCTCTCTCTCTCTCTGTCTCTCTCTCTCTCTCTCTCTCTCTCTCTCTCTCTCTCTCTATATATATATATATATATATATATAATAAACAAACAAATACATAAATAAATAAATGTGTCTGTTTGTGGGTGTGGGTGTGTAGCACTTTGAAATTACCTAAGAACCAACATTCTCTGGGAAAGTAAGAAACTAAAATAAATGGTGACAACAAATTTGCAACAAAACAGCTGTGTTGCAAATAAGTTAAACTAGGAACAGCATATCAGTAAAATAAAAAATAAAAAATAAAACCAGCGATAAACTTGGCATTAAAAAGATACAGTATGAATGTAGGCATCGAGAGCGCCTCTCTCAGGACGGCGCAACCACCTCTCAGTCCCTCCTCCTTTCAGTGAGCTAGGTGAGGAGGCAGCTCAATAAAGCCTTGGATAATGAATGGAGAGGACAGGATATGATCCTCCTTCAGTAACCTGGTCCAATGTCCTCGGGCTTTAGAGATTAAACCATCCAGCCCTCTGAATTGAGCCTAGAGATGGACTGACACCCAGGGCAGGTTTCGATGCATTAGTAATAATGTGATCAGATTAGCCACTCCTAGATTTGTTTATTTATTATTTACCAATCGAAGAGAATATGTGTAGCTCAGGGTTGATTATTGATTATTGATTATTTAAATTTATATGACCGCCCATCTCCCCCAAATGGGGGACTCTGGGCGGCTTACAATAAAAAGTAAGACAGTAAGATTACTGTCAGCTGCTCAGTTTTGGATCAATTTTAGTTTCTAGACAATTTGCAACGTATAATCCAAACAGGAGATTATAAATCGTAGAATAACTATTGCAATATATTTTTGTCCAGGTTTTAGTTGTATATGATCTGAAATCTTCAAAAATCACTCTGATAACCTGGGCTAGCCATATCCTTGGGCAGAGTGAGGCAGCTGTCTCATGCAGCCGTTGTAGGCAGTGGACTGTCCCTGCTCCCGCCCTCTGGAACAGCATCCCCCAGAGAGACGAATGGTGCCCCCTCCCCTAGGGTTCCGGAAAGCCCTTAAGACCTGACTCTGCTCCCAGGTCTGGGGTTAATGTGTTTTTGGGGCTCCTGTTGTGTTTTATTGTTATTATTATGGCTGTTTTTAGTCTGGACTTTCTGTTTTGTTTTATGTTTTTAATTGTTTTTATTGCTTATTTAGATTTTGTAAGCCACCTAGATTTTACTGGAGTGGGTGGCCATAACAAATTCAAATTCAAATTCAAATTCAAATTCAAATTCAAATTCAAATTCAAATTCAAATTCAAATTCAAATTCAAATTCAAATTCAAATTCAAATTCAAATTCAAATTCAAATTCAAATTCAAATTCAAACTCAAACATTCAAACTCAAAAATTCAAATTCAAATTCAAATTCAAATTCAAATTCAAATTCAAATTCAAATTCAAATTCAAATTCAAATTCAAATTCAAATTCAAATTCAAATTCAAATTGCTAGTATTGTATTTTTGCTGGTTCCTCAACAGTGTTGTATAAAACAGAAAGGAATGGCTGGAAGGCAGTTGTTCCCAGGGAACGTCCAGCTATTTTACTTATTTATTTTAAGATATAAGTAATACATTTATAATTGGACTTTTGTTATCATTACTGACACTGTTTCAACTTAGTAGAGATGAACTTAAATAAACGAAATTTTCTGTAAGTGGAAGCTATAGCCATCAGGAGACATGAAGAAATGTCTCAATGTGACTAGGTAAAGGTAAAGGTTCCCCCCGCATATTTGTGCAGTCGTGTCCGACTCTAGGGGCCGGTGCTCATCTCCGTTTGTTAGCCGAAGAGCCAGCGTTGTCCGAAGACGCTTCCACGGTCATGTGGCTGGCATGACGCACGCGGAACGCTGTTACCTTCCCACCGAAGTGGTACCTATTAATCTACTTGCATTTGCATGCTTTCGAATTGCTAGGTTGGCAAGAGCTGGAGCTAGTGTGGGAGCTCACTCCGCACGCAGGGCTAGGGATTCGAACCTCCAAACTTGCGATCTTCCGATCAACAAGCCTGGCGTCTTATCTGCTGAGCCACCACGCCCCTCTAGTCAATGTGACTACTGCTTCACTTTATAACTGACTTCATGAAGATTTATGAATTAGAGAGGTTTAAAGACCTATCTTCCTTCCACTTCTCACAGAAGAAAACTTTCTTTGCATACAAGGAAATCAGAGGCTTACCTCCCTTATTTCTTTAATCTTGGAGCCTCCTTTGCCAATTAATGATCCACACTGGCTTGCTGGTACAACCAACCTTAATGTAACTGGGGGCTTACTTGTAGCTGTGCTGTTACTCATTGAGTTGATTATATCCTTTGAGAAGGAAGGAAGGAAGGAAGGAAGGACTCTATGAAACAAGTTTGAATGCTATTTTATTAGAAATGAGCCAAACATTTTTATCACATTGTGGAAGTGAGAATGGGCAAGTAAGAAAATAGAATTTGTTTTCTTCTGCATAAGTTGTTAAAACAAGCAGATCTTCCACATTTAGGAAAATTTATATCTTATATTTTACAATAGTTCTTCACCTTTACCACCATTACACATTTAGGACAATGTCAAAGGAACAGAATATGAGAAAACTAATAGAAGACTACTTCATGTTAACGCCCTTTACCTTAAGGTTATTTTGCATTGCTAATCTCCGGAAAAAAAATGGCTGCATAATTCAGTGAATTCAAAACAAATATTTTTCAATCTGACACATCCTGATATGCCCATATCACAAGAATTTCTCTGGTAATCGAATTTATTAGAACCCATATTTGATTCCAGACAGATCCCAAACTAAACCATAATGAAGTGATGGGCCTGGTGTATGTGTACCAATTGTTCCTATAACATTTTTTAAAAAAGCATTTTGAGGAGTTTTTTCCAAGGAAGGGTCAGGTGAAGATAAAGGCTCCCTGCCTCTCTTCTTTCTTCACAATAACCTTAACAGTGCAATTAGTATAATTCTTCCATACAGGTTCTGAACATTTCCTCAGATGTTTCTTACCTCTTCAAATTTATAAGCAATCATTGCAAAAGCTTTGAAGATGGCATCAGTAGGGCCTGTAATGGTCACAATTCTTTCTGGACAATTTCCTTCTGAGATATTGATTCGTGCTCCACTCTACAATTGAGAGACCACATCTTGTCATACACATAGGGAATGCTGTAGAGGTAGTATACAGTATGTAGACTTCAGTAAGGCATTTGATGAAGTAGGCCATAGTCTCCTACTTGATAAACTGGAAAAATGTGGGCTGGATGGTCCCACTACCAGATAGATTCACCAGAGGTTTTCAAGAAAAGACTGCACAGTCATTTGTCCAGAATGTAATGAAGATTCCTGCACTGGGCAGGGGATTGGACTAGAAGACCTTATGTATACAGGAGATTCTTACAAAATATATTTTGTATTGGTTATGTTTAATTATGACTTACCAATTATTTTATACAGGAGTTTTTAGAATGGCTTTTAGGACAAACCAGCCACCAAAAGATATGTTAACTATAATCTAGCATAGACCACACAAATTCTAACCCAAGTTGCAGCCAAACAATAATGTATAATGGCCCAAAGTGTTTATTAGCCTTAAACAGAAGGCTACAACTTCTTTTGGCCTATGAAAAGAACCCTGTTCAGGCATTTAGAAATTCAGAACAGCTTGTGTCGGCTTGACCTGCTTCCTAATATCTATGATATCTAATATCTAATATCCTAATATCTATGAAGGAAAAATGATGGTGCAGGATCCAGGTTTTCTCTAGTAGTTCAAAATGGTTATCTGTACTTTTGTCACAGGGAAGCCAATCTTCCTTCAGTACTAAAGGATGCGGCTGCATGAAAAGAAACACAGTTCAGCAAACGTCAAACCTTCCCCTCTCTATTTTTATGTTACCTGTGAATTGCTACTTTTGGAATTATTATTTATTCCCATATTACTTTATGGAATTGTAATGATGCTCACCTCTTCCCGCATCTTTTTCACTGTTTCTCCTTTCTGAAATAAGGGGAAAAAAAGCCGTAAGAACGAACCGATGAGAAATATCATCACTCTCCATGCCACAGATAATACAAAGATTGTTATATTTATTTATTTATTTATTTATTTATTTATTTATTTATTTATTTATTTATTTATTCGTTCAACTTATATCACCGCCCATCTCCCCCCACAAGGGGACCCTGGGCGGTTATCCTTTGTATAGTATCTAGGTAATACTGATAAGCCCTGCCCAATCAATAAAGTTGTATAATGGAAGCAAGGGGGAATATTGAGAAATTGGACTGAATTTGAAAATCTTGTAACTCATAATACTGAACATGCACAATTTATAATCTACTATGAAATACGATTCAGAATTTGAACAACTCAAAAATTGTATGATTAAATGAATGCAAATTTTGTATACAGTTATAGAGATGGAACAGTGGGCATTTCAATGAAAAAGAATATTAAGTTCACCTTGAACTTTATATTTAGAGACAACTAGTTGAAGATATTTTATCACTGATTTTATCACTGCAGTCATGCTAAATGAGTAGCTCCTTTACCGCAAAATGCTGGAAATGCAATGAGCAAGTTGCAGTGGCAATGTTGCAAAGCTCAACAATATTGGATATTAATTCATTGTAGAATGGAACAAATCTTGAAAGTCGTAATCCCATTTCAACCTGAAATATTTTTATTAAACTTCACCAAACCACACATTTCTTCAAAATACACAGAACTGGCATTATACATGGTAACAGCTGCCAGGAATCTCCTTTGTTTTAGTGTTTGTGTGTGTATACACACAAACACACAACTTTTAGTATAATAGGTAGCAAATCAATATATGAATAGTTGAAAACAGTTTCAGTGTTAATATGTATAATCAGATAATACTTATTTGCATGATGCTCTGAAACTGTAGCTTTATAATGGCTATTTATATATGTTGTTTGGAGAAATGACAGTAACAGGATATTAGCTTTATTAGATTATCTGTGTCTCAAAATTCCATTGTATTTGATGTGAAATGATTTTCAGTGGTGACAGATCAGGAACAATAACAGATTGATAGATGCAAAACTTGACTTATAACAAAAGGAAATTGAGCAACAGAAATATTTTCAAATATATTATAGTTAACTGGTGTGAATATCACCATCTTGGATTTTATAGTTTTTATATCTTAGAGTTTTATGTATATTTATATTTTATAATGAATCTCTTTTAATGATATTTTAATTTTTTATTGTCTTAATTTGCCTGTAAACTGCCCAGAGTCGTTTGTCAAGATGGGCAGTGAAGAAATGTGATAAATAAATAAATAAATAAATAAATATTTAACTGGTGTGAATATTACATTCAATTGAGCCTGATTCCTGGGGACCTCATGGACATATCCATGTAGTTTTCCTGGCAAGTGAATTGTTTGATATTTCCTTGATGGAAGCATTTCCTCAAAATGTTTTCAAATCAATTTCCTATATGCAATTATTCATTTTGTTCCAGACTTTTCTACAATTATTGACCCTTTGTTTATCTCAGCACTTCATAAGATCAAATTTGAATATCTGCATTTTCCTTCTACATTCCATCTAAGTGAATGCAGATGTGGCTTGATCAGTCCCTGCTGCCTTCTGCTATTAATATGAGACAGGATTGGCAAAGAGCTCAGTGGAGGAAAGCAGAAGTTTACATTTAGAAAAAAGGGAGATGGCTGAATGCACAGGCTTCTATTTTACCAATTATAGCTCTCATGCTATAATTATATATCGCTCTCATGCCCACAAGAATGAGCTAGGAAGGAGGAGGGGGAGAGGAAAGAATCTTGAGCCTCCTGCTGACCCCTCCCACCTGCATAGCTCCGCCCACAGAGAATAAGTACAAGCATTCAGACGTACAGTATAACACATTACCTTCCCAATGATGCTTCCAACTTCCTGTTGGAAAGAAAATGGCAACAACGTAAGAATGTAAAAGCTTTAATTATCAGTAAATGTTATTTAGTCTGCTCATGGTAGGCTTGGCTTTATTAATTTGCAATCGCAATCACATGGCTACTCAGTGGAAAATAAGCCATTTGTTTATTAGCAAGGATATAAAGCAATGAAGAAAAGAGCCAGATTGGTGGGATTCCAAAGATTTTAGGATGCCCAGCGTTCCCCTGCCCTGATACCCTCTCTTGGACCGCTAGTTCTTGCTGTTGTGACTGGCAGAAAAAATTCCAGTGTATTAGCCATATTTGGAATTAAATGAAAAGTTATTACTGTATATTAATGTTGGCTAGGTAGAACCTAAACTGAAAACTACATTGGATATTAAGAGGGAACCTCTGCCAGCCTTTGATATCAATCCACAAAGGTAGCTGTTACTTACATCAGTAGAGATGTTTTTCTTCTGTGAGGCATCCCCTCCCCACCTGTACTATAACAATGGTTACATATTTGAACCTTGTTAGTAGATAAGGAAAAGAAGAATTCTACCATGCAGGCCAAAAATAACAATCCTAATTTGATGTCCAGAATTTATCAAGCTGGGTTCATTCCTTTGCCAATATTTACAGTATGATGCATGATGAAGGGGCATGGTGGCTCAGTGGGTAAGACGCCAGGCTTGTCAATCGGAAGATCGCAAGTTCAGAGGTTCGAATCCCTAGCCCTGCTTGCGGAGTTAGCTCCCGCACTCGCCCCAGCTCTTGCCAACCGAGCAATTCGAAAGCATGCAAATGCAAGTAGATTAATAGGTACCACTTCGGTGGGTAGGTAACAGCGTTCCACGCGTGTCATGCGGCCACATGACCGTGGAAGCGTCTTCGGACAACGCTGGCTCTTTGGCTAACAAACGGAGATGAGCACCAGCCCCTAGAGTCGGACACGACTGCACAAATGTGCGGGGGGGGGGGGGACTTTACCTTTACCTATGATGCATGTACAGGTCTGTTGTAAACAGGAGGATTAATGAACCCACTATATCACAGTTTGGCAATCTGATGTTTATGGACACTTGCTCTAGTTCTTCCAACTTTTGGCATTCAACTTTTTGAAAGCTTCTTTTAATAAGAAAAAAGGAAATGGGAAGATAACATGTTGTGAAGCAAAACACTAACTTCTAGCATCATTTTAATTTCCTCTGGACTTTCTATATAATACAAAGGGACGGAGAGCATCTTGGTGAGAGATCAGAAGGACTAACACTGCCCGCTGCTCTCCTCCTACCATATTTTGGGGAGAGAGGGAGTGCCAGGGAGCAGTCTTCACTATATGAGAAATGCCCACTAAATTTGCCTGCAACTGCCACATACGTCTCAGGTTAAAAATCTTATCCTCCAGAATCAGAGGATCAGACGTATAATCTACACATTATTTACAGTATTCTTTTAATGTATTGTTCACTTTTATTTATTTATTTTTGGTCCCTTTGAGTCAGTTGTGACTCCTGCAGTTTTCTTGGCAGGATTTCGGAGGTGGTTTGCCCTTGCCTCCTTCCTAGAGCTGAGAGAGAGTGACTGGACCAAGGTTACCCAGCTGGCTTTGTGCCTAAGGCGGGACTAGAACTCTCAGTCTCCCGGTTTCCCATTGGCTCCTTCCTAGGGCTAAGAGAGAGTGACTGGCCTAAGGTCACGCAGCCGGCTTTCATGCCTAAGGCGGGACTAGAACTCTCAGTCTCCTGGTTTCCCATTGGCTCCTTCCTAGGGCTGAGAGAGAGAGTGACTGGACCAAGGTCACCCAGCTGGCTTCGTGCCTAAGGCGGGACTAGAACTCTCAGTCTCCCGGTTTCGAGCCCGTTGCCTTAACCATTACACCAGACTAGGTCTCTTATTTACTATTTATAGCTTTCTTTCCTTACTGATCTTAATTGTGTAACCAGATATTTTTACAGTTCTATAGATATGAAATGTCTTATAGTACTTTAAGTTGTTAATGGTGCATTAGAATATATTAGCCATGTGTTATCTTCAATTTGCTGGTTCATTGTGATTGGTTGGCTATCCACTTGTATTCTATTGCTTATACCGTTTTCCTTATCATATTTTTGCATTCTTTTAAATGTGTATTTGTAACAGTCTTATTCTTTTTTTCTTTTCTTGAAATAATAATAATAATAATTGAATACAAAAAGAATCTTATCCTCCATGAATATGCATATTCCTTTTTAAAACCCTCCATAATTAAATCTGAAGCAGCAAATTTGTCTTAATTATATATACAATATACAAATATACATGAAGACAAAAATTGCTGCTATAAAATTTTCTACAAATATATAATGATGCTGTTGGTTGTCTCCTCTAGCTTTTTCAACTCTGTGCTATCCATCTTGATGGATAGTGATTAGAACTGTATTGATACAGAGGAACTCAGATCTGCTGGCTTTCTGTATACATGTATTTTGATGCTTTGTCTCTTGCTTGATATTATTCAGAAACCTTGACTGCCTGGATGGGGAAAGACAGAAGAACTGCCAAGCACAAAAGGCTTTCATTGCTTTTGTCTGTGTATCTCCATGCACTTCCATGCACAACTGAAGAAAGCCACCTTAATATCTCTACCTCCTTCACTTAGAGAAATTCCTGCAAGAAGTAGCAAAATCATTCTTGTTTTTTCAAATAATTGCTTATTTATTTATTTAGCCCATCTCATGGCAATGACTCTGGGCAGTGTACAATGATTAAAACTAGCCCAAACAACCACAACAATCCAAAGAACAAATATCTGAGGTTCATGGTATTTACAGAAAGAAACCCCCAATAAAAACAATTAATTGGCAGAACTGCCTCAACCTCCCAGCCCAAATGCCTGGGGAGAAGAGTCTTTAAAGCCTTACAAAAGGCCAAATGAAACCACCTTGCAAATAAATACAAACAGGTGAATATTTGAACTAGCTAATCTAACCCCAAAAATAACCCTATCATAAAACCTGTCTTTTCTTTCCAAGTTAAGTTCATAGCCTCAGTGATTCTCTTTTGTTCCCAGTTAGTTGTTCAGATAATCAAGTCCTTGTCATCCTACTTAATATAATCTCCTTTCTAATACATTGCCTAAACTCCCATTTTCAGAATCAGAATGCTTATTTTTTCCTTGATTCATCTGCAGGTCAAGGAAAGATCCAAAGCCATGGTTTAAAACCCAGTTCAGATCAATGGTTTGAATAGATAAATAAAATTCCTATAATTTTTGAGATAATGCTTCATAAAATCCCAAGCTAATTGTAATCATTGGCTGTGTAACTAATGGTTTAGTACTTCCAGAATAAATCTCAGTATGGGCTTCCTATCTTTACAGTCAGAGCATTATCATGAACCCCACAGAAGGCATCAACTCTTTTCAACTCTCCGTAACAGCAATCTAGTTCTGCATTTCACTGTTAAGTCGACTCTTGATGTATTGCCCATGTTTGACTTTTTCTAAGTTTATCAATTTGGTCCCAGACTTATATGGAGCATGTTTCTGGAGACTGGTTGTAATCCATCTCAACGAGGAGCTTTGCTTTCCAGGGGTCAGTTCCTCTGCCTTATTGCTATGCCTTAGGTGCTCCTTCTTTAATGGAAATCTCAAGTTGGGGCTGATTCACCTTGACTGGTCACTTTAGTGTGATAATGGGGGCTTCTGTGCATGTAAATGTTTAGAGGACTTCAAAGACCGGGACAGCTGTTTATGCTCAGGGAAATGTTCTCTGTATACTGACGAAGACATGTCAAACTTTAGAAAACAAAAGATTTAGAGAGAAAAAGAGAGAACATAAACATTCAGAATCACTTTGTTGCATTTATATGTTGAAGTTATTTTTGTTACCAGTTAATGCTAAGAATTTTTTGCATGGTTTCTCTACTTTATTACTTATTCCATCTGTATTGCCTATGTTTGACTTTCAGTACAGATAGTATTCAGACACTATAATATATATATGTATATATATATATATATATATATATATATATATATAATATATAATTCAGTAAAGATAGTATTCAGACACTATAATATTCCTACCCCCCCCCCACTTTCTATGTCCAACACTGGATATAATCTGGATATCATCACTGGTGATGACTGCTAATGATCTGTTTCCAAATGACAGTTATTACAAGCCTATGCACATTCTAAAGAATGTGAGTAGAATGCTACATGGGCCTCGGAACTATAAGAAATTGACCTGTAGAAATCCAAATCAGTCAGAAATAAAGTAGAATATTCTCTGAATCATCAAATTGGGATCAAACCCAAACTCTGTGCATGCCCCACAGGGTGGAATTTTAAGTGCTGTTTTAAGTGTTCTATGGCCATATCTGTAATATTTGCTTCCCAATGAAAGAATATTCCATATTTAGGAACGATGAGATACATGCGCTTTTCAGGGAATAAAAGTGTGGCATACATGCACAATTTTTGGATTTACATATAAAACAAAGTAAACCTTCATTACTATGCTTGGATTAGAAGTGATGGCATAAAAACACTTCTCTACTGCTCACCTTTCCGTGCATCAATAACCGGATGGTGAGAGTCACATTCAGACCACCTTCAGAGACTTTAGATTCCATCTTTTGTTATGGAATGTTGGATGATGTGGAAAGTTTGGAGACCCAAAGAAATAAAGAAGTATCTCCACGGGAGATCACCTGTAAAAAAAAATGCCCTTTTTGTTTTACCTTTCAGAATTCCATGAGGCAGTCCAAGCACAAGGGTAGAGTTCCTTACCGCAATCTAAACACGAGGTTGTCAGCATGTGAACATCTCCAGCTAGGCTCTCCCTCTTCAGGGAGGTACACCAATAAACACTCGTAACCATGGAGGCCACTTGGGCCTGCAATGACAGTAATAGTTCTAGAAGCACTTCCAATGTACCTGTTCTTCCCCAGGAGGTGCTACTCTATTTTTATTTATATTTTTTGTGCCTCCGAGTCTGTGTTGGCTCCTGATGACTGCCTGGACTAGTCCCTGCGGTTTTCTTGGCAAGGTTTTTTGGAAGTGGTTTGCCAGTGCCTCCTTCCTAGGGCTGAGAGAGAGTGACTGGCCCAAAGTCACCCAGCTGGCTTTGTCCCTAAGGTAAGACTAGAACTCATGGTCTCCCGGTTTCTAGCCTGATGCTTTAACCATTACACAAAACTGTTTTGCTACTCTATTTAGAACAGGTAAATTCTACCTACCACCCCACTCACAAGGTTTTTTAGTCCCCACCTGTCATTTCATTGCATCCAAACTGAGTTTGGCTCAGGGCATGCACTTTACTCCTACTATGGAGTAAAGCTGTGTCATCTGCAAACTGCTAGCACTTATAATCAACCCCCATGATGATAATGCCAAGTGGTTTCATACAAATTATATACAGTATAGGATTTGGTAACAAAATAGTGCCTTCTGGTATTCGATTGCGTAGCTGCCACAGTCACCCACTGTCACCCTGAGGCTGACAGTGTAGAACAGGGACAGATGTCCCTCCAACTTAATTCAATTTCTCATATGTGAAAGCACTATGTACTGTAGATTCTTCATAGAAAGAGGAAGGCTCTATAATCAAGAGATATGTTCTTATCCTCAAATCTTTTTGTTGTAAAGCTCAGAATTCAGAAAGCGGAAGGAACTATAAATCTTTAATAGTGGAATTTATTTTGATGAAAGGCACCCCCAATTCTGGAAATTGCTCACGTGGGCTATGGTAGCCCTTTCTTTCTGTCTGGAAAATGTAAAGCATGAGAATCAAGCTGTTACATAAATATTTCCAATTGATTGAAAAAGTGGGTCATGTGTTAGCCAAATGCTCCTGGCTTTAAGATCTATCAGTGCTATTAAATTATGCACGCTTCATGCTTCAGCGTGCAGGAAAGCTACATTAGCCTTTTCTTCATTGTACCAGTGAAAGATAAGTTTTTACTTTTCATTTAGGTATCCATCGATATGTTGATTATTCCTTGTAGATACAGGTGTAGACAAAAGTTTGAAAGTCATTTTTAGAAAGTATTATTTGCTTCTGTTTAGTATTATTTTCTGCTCTATCTTATCGTTAAGATTACCTTGCTGTTGTTGAGATTGCGAAATGGTCTTAATCTTCCTAGGCATAGAAGACAAAGCAGGAAGGAAAATAGGGGAAAGATTGTGCCTAAGGCCCCCACCTCTATTCAAAGAAGGATTTTCCAAGTACTTGGAAACAACAACAACAGCAAGGTAATCTTAACAATCCTCCTTTGGATGTTAAAGGGACTTAGAAATAAACATCTCAAAATAACCATGACCTAGCCCCAGGTGCAAGGTCACACAGCCACCCTAGAAACATATTTAAGGATTCCCTTACAAACTTTGCTCAGACTGAAGAAGCTTCTTGGATAAGGAGCGAAACGTTTCCACTGAGAAAATAGAAATCCAGTTGACATGATTCAAGCTGCTGATCAGCATGCTTAGATTTTATTTTTAATTTTAACTATATTTAAGTTTTCTCATCCTATTGTTCTCACTTGTTGGGGAGGGGGCTGATGTTTTGCTAGAGCATGAATGGATATATATTTATTTCTTCTTGCTCATTTTAAAATTGATAATATTCAATGACAATCTTCTTTGTCACTTTGTAAAAGCTTGAGATTTCAAACTATGTATAGACAAGTGTTAGCAAAAACATGAAAACCAATAGGAAATGAAAATGTATTTTTGTAAGAGACTCATATTCTCCTTAAAGATAAAGAACCTTTACAGAAAGCTCATGTTAGAATGGTCTATGTAAATGGTTATTATAAACATGCAAAAGCAGTTTCAACTTTGATTAGAAGAAACTCTACATTGACTGTTAAAGAAGAAATATCAGATGCAGAATGTAATTTTTTAAATAATTGTCAAAATGGGTGATCAATATCTACCACTCCTAAATATATATTGCCTCAACAGATTCTGTACAATATGTAATTGTTTTTAGGATCTATATAGTGACTATATGTATTAGTGAGATGATTTGAATCAGACATTGAATTCCTTTTCATATAGTAACATGCCACCACCTGTATTCTATTCTCAGATTCATAATTATGTGTCTAGATTTAATGTAATGGATATTTAATGTTCTATTAATTTATGTGTTTCATTTTTTGATGATGAACAACAGTTCTTCCTTAACACTGAGCATTTGTAAGACTTTTGTTATTCCAATAAATGTTATGAAGTACTACATCATATGCATATAAATCTTCAGGGAGCAATTTGTTTGGCAAAATGGGGTGGGGGGTTAACTTGATAAGACTTTTGATGTGTGAGTTAATATAACCATGAAATAACAAGGGGGCAAAATAGAATTTGCTTTACAATAGTTGCTCATGATAATTGTACTGTCCTTATACCTTAAGGGAAGAATTATCATATTCATTTTGGATAAGCAACAAGCAGTCATTCAAATTCCTTACAAAAGCTAGGACCTTCACAAGTTATATCATTTAAGTAATGGAAACTTTTGAGTCACGCTGCTCAAAATGTTCTATATATGCTTATCTCCAAGTGAAACTTATGGCAAACTGTTAGATATATCTAATTATCCAGAAACAGTCTATACATAAACTGTGCCTTCTTTGATTCATTTTCATTCTATATTAGCCCAAATGGAAGTGAGCTGGCTCCAGATATTGGAAAGAATGAAGAGAAAGGCTCATCACATTTACAATGAGTTTAAATATAACTATCAAATGTTAGGTACTGGTTACTAATATGAGCTGCAACTATGAAATAATGAATTCATAAGACAATATATAGACGCAACATAATAGCACCTTCCATTTTATACCCAGAACATTTAATAATTCTCTATTATACATAACAGCATAATATGTGAGGCTGCTTTTAAATATCAAGATCACGGTGTGGAAAAAAAATAACCGTGCTTTAGTTCCATGAAGCTGATGGGGGAAAAAAATCAATCATTTTCAAATCACCAATGATTTAAATCAAGTTTCTCTGCAATAATGCCTTAACAAATAAATTAAATTGAATATTAAATTACACCAACTAGCCCCTAGAGCCAGATACGAGTGGAAGGAGAAACCTTACCTTTTAGCAGTAATTGAATGTGCTGATTATGAAGTAATAATGTAATCACTAAATTATTTATCTGATGTCAAAACATCAGATATTATATAAAATGTCAGACATTTAATATCAACTTTTTCACAGGAATAGTCAGAAATATTCTTGGGGAACATTATTGTCATAAAGATGTCCATGTACCTCTAGAACCATCTATGATTTTATGTATTCGTCTATCTGATTCCACTTGGTATGGCTCCATCCATCCATCCATCCTCTATCCTCTATCCCAGAGCTTTCCAAACTTTTCATGTTGGTGACACACTTTTTAGACATGCATCATTTCGCGACACACTCTTACAGCAGGGCACAAGGCAGGCACTAGGACCTGCATGGAATCCTGGCAGGGCAGGTTTGGAGGCAGCCAGGCACAAGGCAGGCACTAGGACCTGCGCGGAATCCTGGCAGGGCAGGTTTGGAGGCAGCCAGGCACAAGGCAGGCACTAGGACCTGCGCAGAATCACAGCAGGTTTGGAGGCAGCAAGGCACAAGGCAGGCACTAGGACCTGCACAGAATCCTGGCAGGGCAGGTTTGGAGGCAGCCAGGCACAAGGCAGGCACTAGGACCTGCGCGGAATCCTGGCAGGGCTCGGAGGCAGCAGCAGCTGTGACACACCCAGACACTGCAGCCGACACACTAACGTGTCCCGACACAGAGTTTGGAAAGCTCTGCTCTATCCTCTATCCTCTATCCTCTATCCTCTATCCTCTATCCTCTATCCTCTATCCTCTATCCATCTATCCATCTATCCATCCATCTATCCATCCATCCATCCATCCATCCATCCATCCATCTATCCATCCATCCATCCATCCATCCATCCATCCATCCATCCATCCATCCATCCATCTATCTATCTATCATCTATCTATCTATGATCCCTAGAATCTTAACTCATTTAGGAATCTACTCAGTGGAAAGCTCTCAAACATGACTTAGCTGAGTTAGTTATTTTATTGTAGGCAAGAATGAAGCCATATGCAACAGAAGACCTGCCTGCTGCAACAAAAGCCTATATATAAGTGGCCCTCATTTTGCCATTGCTCTTCCACATCATGCTGCTGTAATAGAACAGCAAAACGGTCAAACTTCAGTGGTGTGATTTTAAACGAAAATAACTAAAGAGTAAATAGGTGCATTAAACTGTGTAAGACAAAAGCTATACTTTTCTTAAAAGAATCTGCAAACTTTGCAATCATTCTAAAAACAGCTGACAATTTTCTGTCCTTCTGTCCTATTCCTGATTTTTTAAAAACTGTCCTTAGGCCAAAAAAATTTTCTGCCTCCGATCTAATCCAACCAACTAACCAACCATCTCCCATCATTATGTTATTTTTTTCCCAGCTTTTCTCTAAAGCATGTTTAATCTGCTTCCTTCCTATATAGACATAGATCCTTCTTCTAGAACAGTGCTTTCCAAAGTAAAGCGGCTGCGGCGCGGGAGGGCGCGTGGCGGCGGCGTGCACAGCAGCAGCGGCAGCCTTGCTAAAACGCGGAAGCGCTGATGGCGTGCCGCTGCTGTCGCTGCTGCCGTGCACACTGCCACCGCCGCACACGCCCCCGTGCCGCCATTTCGCAACACACTAAACTGTGTGTTGCGACACACTAAAGTGTCGCGACACACAGTTTGGAAAGCTATGTTCTAGAACATCTGAAACCAAGTGTGATAGGACCTATTCATGGTTGCCTAACAGCCCACCAACCAGCAACCCAAGTGAGATAATATTTTCAACAGCAGTCAACATTGTCACCTCTGATCACAGCCATTTGGATGTTGAGCTAGAGGAGCAGCTGCGGTTCATGAAAGTAAACTTTCTGTTCCTTGGCCTTTCTGTCCCTGTGGGATGTTAGAGGCTGGTAAACAGATTAGCATAAAACTCTCCCTCAGTCAGAAAGCTGGCTTCAAAAAGTCTATGAAGGTTCTCAGTCATCCAGGTGGAATTGTCTGTAGCTTGAATCATGTCAACTGGATTTCTATTTGGCTTCAAAAAGCTCCTCTAAGACTGCAGATTGCATCCAATCCGGCTAAAAGTGAAAGGAGAGTTGTAAAACACTTGGGAATTTCCTATCACAGTCAGTAGGAGAGATAAAGATTTAGATTTCTGAATCTTGCTAATTTAGCATTGAGTTGAACCAGGGTGGCGGATATTTCCAAATTGAGCAGGACTGTTTGCAAATGGCTGACCCAGGTTCCAAACCAAATGGTTCCAGTTTTCTGGAAGGGCTCAGTGTGTGTATCCCTGCAAATATCCCAAAGGGTCGCAAAGTATTGGAAAGGTTTCTTGATCTGTTTTGAGTGTATTCTGAATCTCTCAGTCCGTTCAAGATTCGGGACTCATTCTGATGCATGCTTTTAATTAAGACATGATGCATAAGAATGGTCTCAAATGAACATTCAGGCCTCCCAAGCCCTGAAAAAGGACTTTTTTTATAGGGCTAAAAGAGAAGCAAGTAGAATACTTACTCCATCAAATCTAGTTTGATCCTGAATTTTACATTCAAAAAGGTAAGTCCTCTTTCAAATTTCTTATTACACTCCAGTGCAAGAAAATAAAATGGGTGGAATTTTCTTCAATAGAGGTTCAAATGACAGGGCCAGAAACTTACTCAAGGGAAAGCAGTAGAGCACTTTCATGGTCGCACAGAAAAAATACTGGATTACAGTATTATTTATTTTTTAAATTCCAAAAAATAATGCTATTGCTTGTTATAATTGAGAAAACATTGTTTTAAAAAATGATGCTCTTTGTGCAAAATTTCAGTATTAAGGTGCAAAATTAACAATGTTTTTTGAGTATATAATCCATCTGAACAGTACTGCTAGCTATTGAGCCGAATGTCAGTAGAGTGACTGTCCTGTGAGACTTTCTCACAGAATCTGTCTGTGCTCACATTGTCTTTTCCATTCTGAGGGCTAGAAGTGAGACAAGGTGCCAGACCAGGAACTAGATATTCTGAATCAGTCAATCAGCTCAAGGTTCAGGGACTCCTGGACTCACGACTCCTGCTCAAAGAGAAGGTGGCAGCCGGGGCCAGGGGAGCCTCACTAAAACAAACAAACAAACAAACCCAAACCCCAAAGCTGTCTAACAGCACTAATCCATATGCTAGATATGTGATGGATGGATGGATGGATGGATGGATGGATGGATGGATGGATGGATGCTAGATATAGTATAGTCAATCTGTATCCATGCAGCCCTGATTTCCAGAAAAGGAGGAACGAGAAAATAAATGGCATAATACACGCCTCCTTGTATTTGCTTTGATTTATTATTATTGCTGCCTTTGCATGACAGCATAAAAAAAGCAAACTTACAGGAGAAGTGAGGAAAACAGAAAGAGTTATAATCATGACTGCTCAGTAATGCAAGAGCTGTAATTGTCTTAATATTACTGAACTTAATCTTTTTAAAAGAGGAATGCTAAAGATTTAACCAAAGGTCTTAAGATTTAAAAGCAGATACCACAGCAGACAAGTGAAGACATCTTTCACTCTTACACAGTGTCATGACACTAATCTGAATTATACCTATGGATGAAGTTGTGTTATAAATTCAGTGGTTGAACTAACCAAATTCTATGATTTATTTCAGCTCCAGTGGTTTTCAAAGTCTCAGGCTGGGATCTTGTCTAAACTATATACAGTACTTTTAGCCAGAATGGGGGAACTTGATCTTGCATATGCTGTGGTCTGTTTTGAAAGGAATGCATCAGGGTCAAGCCTCTCTACGTTCTCACTTAGAAATGCTACCTAAACACCAGCATGTGGGGAGGCTGTGGGGTTTTTTTTGGTAGGAAGAAAATACTCTTACTCAGAAACACTCATCTTTATATATTCCAGATGTTACATGTGTTACTAGTGATGAGCCCTAACAACATAATTTGGTACTGATATCTGGTGAACCCTAATTTCAATGCCAGATAGCTACAAGAATAATACTCCTGGACTAATGTGGCAAGCTGATTAACTTTGTCCATATACCATCTAGGGACTAAACTCTACAGTATTTTTTATTAAGGCCCAATCTGAAGCCCATCTAAATTAAGTTATGTCTTCTATTCAGATTTTAATGAGAAACGAATATTATTCCTGTAAGGAGACCACTAATACAGGCAGGCGTTTTCTCTTCAGCATAAGAAACCTATCAGTCATTTATCTTTCAATGAAACTTGCTATGTTGCTGGATTCACATTTCCCTGTGAGCTCTCTTATCTTGCTGGGTGGTCATTCTTTACGTTTTCCTGGAGAGGAGAAGGGGGCAGGCTGAAATGCCACAGGCAAGCATAACATTCACAAGGGTCCACGAGTACACAGTATGCTGGAGAAGGCTGTTGCTTTTGTGGCAATTGTGGCTTAGTGTTTTGCAATTATCTCTTGGAACATCTCTTCCTCCTCTGTCTGTCTGTCTGTCTGTCTGTATGTATCAAATTTCTTGGCCACCCATCTCGTACACGACGACTCTGGGCGGCTAGGAGATGTATATGTATATGTGTATGTGTATGTGTATGTGTGTATGTATATATATATATATGCAAATATCTATATTTTCTCTGCAATTTGTACATGAAAAATGAAGGGTCCTTTTCCCCATCCATCCCAACAAGAGTTCAATTTGCTAGGACAGCTGAATAAGTTATCTTTCGCATGTGACAAAATCCCTATTACCTTTATATTATCAGAACATAATTACACAGCCAACCAGTGGCTTCCACATCTGGCAGTCTCTCTCACTCATCCTGAAACCATTCATGGCTCTTGTTTTAAGCCTGGACACAGCATCGATAAGAGTAATCGGCGTGGGCCTCCAATCTCTTGATCTAGTCCAGTTCCTCAAATCCTCTGTTCAAGAGCAAAACAATCTCGATGGCCTCATTTCATTTGCAGATTTGCCTTGTTTTTAATCTTTTGAAATGTAATGTAGCATTTGAATGCATGTGCTGTGTGGAAGTAATCAAGATATGGCTCGGTATTTAATAATCCATGCCACTTACAACCACAGCATGAATTTGTGTCAATAGGCAACATTTTAAAACATCTAAAGATTATTATTATTATTGACCTGACCTGGATAATTTGCAAATATGTCATGTGCTATTGCAGTGAATGTTTTGCTATACATTTTCTTAATGTTTTAAGTTGATTTCCTTAATAACTATGTTTTATTTCTAATATATCTCCCTTGTCCAAACAATTTCCTAATACAATGCACTATTTTACATTGTTTTCATTAATATATGTATTTTGTACAAACTTGTCCCTAATATATTTTAAACAAGCTGATTTTAAATACTTTTAATGAGATAGATTAGTATACGTTGAAAATACCAGAGAAATGTGATTTTTGAAAGATCATAAAGTTTGCTCATGTAATTCAAAATTACCTTCTTCATTTTGAAATAGCTTCCAGAACTACAGTAGGAGCTAAGGCCAGTAGGACCAGTACATGTATTCTGTCTCCTTCCTCTTGCTACAGATTTAAATTGTCAATAAGCCAGCGTGGTGTACTAGCTAGTGTGAGACTAAGATTGGGCAGACCCAGGAGCTAGCCTATTCTCAGCCATATTAGGCCAGTTGTTTTCTCTGTCAACTCAGCCTACCTCATAGGGTTGTTGTTATGGGGATAAAATGAAGGAAGATCCCCAGATAAGCTGCTTTAAACTCTGGAGAAAAGGGGGCATATAAAACTAACAAATAATAACTAGACTTTGATATCAGGGAATGGCATAAGGCAGATCTTTGAGTGATTTGAAGTAGGAGAACAAGATTATTTTGCTCTAATTGTTAACAATAGGTACAAAAGACTCATCTTTTACCTAAATTATATTGCTGAGATGAACTTGGGGTACGTGTGTGTGTGTGTGTGTGTGTGTGTGTGTGACCTAATTGATACTACATTTTAGATAAACAGTCCATTTTAGATAAATAGTCCACCTTACAGATTTTGAAAGACATCAGAAATCAGTATGTACCCTTCCAAGTATTTGAAGCTTCCATCCTGACCCTGATAGCCATCTCTAAACCTGTCACTCCATGTCTGTTTTCACTTCACCTAAGTCTCAACCTGAATTAAAATAATGCTAAGTCTTTACTTGTGTTTTAAAGCAGCCTGCTCTTTAGGAGCAATCCAGAGCACAATTAATTCTGCTTAGCTACCATTCATTTCAGACAGCTTCATTTTGTGTAGGACTGTGGTACGTCTCTGTAAAACACAGAAATGTATGTAAAATAAGCAAAGCGTGAATCAGCTGTCTTAAGAAAACCACTGTCCCAATGATTCACTGAATTAAGCACCTTCAGAGTGGAGAACTATGAAGATTCATTCAACTGATAACGGAATTTTCCTTGAAGATATAATTGTCCACATATTTAACTGTTACTGCATTCCAGTTAAAATTTGGCTTGTGTCTAAAGGAAATTGGCTGTGAGCATCTGAACAGACTCCTTTGTGTCATTCACTCTGCACAAACCATCTGAACCTGTGTGTGTCTGAGAGCATGCAGCAAGCTGTAAGCCTTGTCCAAGTAATATCTTCTTTGGTAACGGTGCTTGGCATGGCTAAAAGACTCCCTTCACCTGCTAGAGTCAGGGTTTGACTTCCTGCTGGGGATCCATGTCTGCCATGAATCCACCTTTCATTATCAAGTCCATTTCTTTCGTTTAAGCTGCCTGCTCAGATCTGTGCTTGAGGATGATGCTGACCTGTTTGCTGGGGCGCTGGAGGAGACACCAACAAGTTGATGGCTATGAAATGCTTGGAATGCTCCAGCAATGCTACCTCAGCAAGAAGGGGGTAGAACGATCATTTCTGAGGTGAGGGGATAAACAACCTACTCTACTAGCAATCCTAGGATCCAGAGGAAATCCTGAGAAGTCATCGTTTTCGTTAAGAAATCAAAAACTAAGGAGCTAAGCTCAGGAGAGTGAATCTAGTGCAGGGACTATTGTCAGGAACATCAGTCTAAGTCCATTCTTGGCTGAAGGAAATCTTCAGGGACCTTCCTCAGCATAGATATCCTAAGGTCACTGGCTCTGTGGTTGCCCACCAACATCATGTGGTTACTCCACATGAACATCTAATGACTCTTGTTATTAACAGTTTATAAGTTCTGTGACCCAGAAGTGAAAATGTGTATCTTTGTCTACAGAAAAATATTTGTATATGTGGGCGGTGCATGTGTGCATGTGTGTTCAGAGAAAGCGGGGGGAGAGAATATGATTGTTATATCACTGCTTTAATTTTGTGGCATACAATGAAAATAATTATAATGAAATATCTTGTTATTTTAACAGATGTGTGTAAACGTTATCTATACCAGGGATCGCCTTTGGGCATTTCTAAGATACCCTACCCTTCATATAATCCAGAACCCACCTCCAAAATCTGAAATGAAATGTCTGCATCCCGCCTGTCAGATTAATCTCCAGTATTCTCCACCAATGCTGCCATATTCTTTGTGCACCAGTGTTTGTTTATAGAGATGTTTTATAAATACATGATTTCCCTATTTTCTATATTTCGTTTCCTCCACTCCCGTGCTTAAAATATTCACCAAAATCATAATTAGATTTTGGTGAATATTTTAAGCACAGGGGTGGAGGAAAAGAAATACAGAAAATATGGAAATCATGTACTTATAAAACTTGAATAGTAAAATTTTTGAGACTGTATTTATTGTCCATCATATTCTGATACTGATTCTTCTGCAAAATAACTAAAACGTCATTAACTTAATTGCATTCTCTGATGAAAAAACGGTTTCATATTCTCCATTACATTTTATGAATTAGTCCATAGGTGTTCCAACAGATCTGACACTGGGAAATATTTCTGTTATGAAATCATAAATCATGCCCATTAAAAAAATGTTAAGTAGAAGTATATATATTCTGTCCTACAAAGGATTAGATAGGATATATTTTATTCCATCTCTATTTTATTCTATTTAGATTTTGATATTATGGACTAGATGAAAAAAATGTGGATGCCATTTTCTATCTGAACAAGAACCTGTCATTTTATTTCTGCACTAGCACTGATGCAAATAAACCCCAGCTTTGTTTCTAATATTTCACCCAGATTTTCAATGTATTCTTTAAAGTGATATTCTAACCACACTGACAAGGAATTAAGCTTCCTTGAACTCAGTCAATCTGAATCCCAAATTAAAACACAGGAATTTAATGCATGTTTGTCTGATTTTATGGAGCCACAATAGTTTATTCTGAGAAGCAAGTAACTTTCAGACAGTTCAGATACGTAATTGATTTGGGGGGAAAATGGAATATTTGTATTTATAATTACTTTAATGCTACAATCCTAAATCCAGTTATTAGGTAATAAGGACTAATAAGATAGTATTGTATCCTGCGCATCTTTATAATTCCTATGCTTAACTGAAATGTGGGGATGTGTACATTCAACTCAGGCATTTTTTTACAATTTTGGTTCAGATTAATTGCTGTATGATATTTTAATATCAGCCATCTTAACAATATTAAGGTTTTAACTGATAAAACAATTTATATAATCTAATCTATCATCTATCTATCTATGATTCCTTTATAACACATATCTCCCCAATTTTATAATTTCTATTAATTTTAACATTTAAGTAAAAATTAAGTTAAACTTACAGACCAATTTTATTCTTTGTTTAACATCCCTCTGATAATATAATAACTGATGCATATCTAAATTTTATGTGATACATAATATTAAATTCATTTTAGGATAACTGCACAACAATAAAAAAATGAGTGAAAATTAAATGAAGTAACCTAAAGGATGAAATCCAGAAGGGAAATGTCAAAGAAAATATGTAACTGAAATTTGATATATTAATTTCCAACACACTTCACAAAATAATTACTGTAAAATTATTTACGTAATCAGTGAAATCAACAGTGCTCTCATTTCAAATTTTCATGTAGCTCTTATGAGATATTAAAACAAATACCTATTATCAAACTGATATCAGAACTGTAATTTTTGAAATGTAATTTGATAATCAGGCAATTTTAGAAAAAAACC
This sequence comes from Charina bottae, assembly GCA_023362775.1. Classification (NCBI taxonomy): domain Eukaryota; kingdom Metazoa; phylum Chordata; class Lepidosauria; order Squamata; family Charinaidae; genus Charina; species Charina bottae. Next base: position 424,150 of record JALMGJ010000020.1, read on the forward strand.
CCACCGTCCCTTAGTACTAACTGGCATGCTTTCTTCCATAAAGGAGATTTAGAGAACAAATAAAATGCTACTGTATATTACTGTATTATTCCTCACATGTATATCAAACAGATCTTAAAAGTATTGTAGCTTTCTATTATAATTATGTTTACATTTTGTTTCATAACATCTTATTTTTACCAGATTTGATAAATAATATACTATTTATAATAATATACTTTCTGTGTTTAGGTTTATTATATACTTAATCATATATGAAATGGCATGTTGAGAAAAGTATTTTATCTCTCATTAACTTAAATCATTATAGCATACTATATGTTGATGATGATTTATTATTATGTTATGTGAAGGAATTGGACGTAAAGGTGTATATGCATGGACACAGAAACATACACACAACTATTTTACCAAAACACAAGAGAATGACATTTATTCCCTTAAATGACTTCAATTAATTATTTTCTGTTAATTTTCGTTTAAACGTACCTTGTTTTAGATTTCCTGCCATTAAAATTTTGAAAAGATCATTCAGAATACCTTAGAAGACTTTAGGATTCTTCTATTCATACTTCCCAATAAGACACATTTTGGGCTAGGAGACTATTTTTTTAAGAGAAGCATCAACAACCACTATATTCTATCAAAACAGTATATGCAATCTTCTTACCTCAAAAAGGAAAAGCTGCTTTAGAAATGATTTAGACTGATGTGGGTTTCAAACAGATGGTCACTCTTTTCACATTGAGAAAAGATGAAAATGTGAATGGATAAATTTTCTTGTTCAAATGTATAGAGGTCTAAAACCTCATTGGCCTCTCGATAGGAAGCATGTGACATGAGATGAAGTGCATGTGACCTATTTTCTCCCAAATCCTTTAGGTTCTTTCAAATGAATTGTAACCAACAGTGATGTTTTTTGTCATTTTGCTGACATCTTTTAAAAGCCACTGAGCAAATAACTTGCCCTTAGGCCAAGAGGCGTCAGCATATAGGAGTTTCCTATGATTGGGCAGTAGGACCCAGGAATTAGCCAAGAATTATTTCTTCATCATTTTGAATGTTTAAACGATTAGAGGATAAACATTCTAAATTTGAACATCTGTGAGAGGTGGGTACGCAGACTCACTGCAATAGCCATACAATTCTAGCTAAATCAAATCTTGCCAATAGTGTCATGTAATGTGCCTAGTTTTCCTGTGCACATGAACACTAGTAGTGCTACCACTACCATATATCTTATTGGAAATACTTACTGATTTACCCAAATGCAAATATATATTGCTAATATAAAGACATAAAAGGTGAGTAAAAATATTCCATGATTTTTAAGCCATTATCTCCCAATCAGAGCAGCCTCCAGATATGTATACTTTTAACACCCACAGGCAGCATGGGCATTGCGGGGAATTGTGGGAGTTGAAGTCCACACAACTGAATGTTGCCAAGGTTAGAAAATACTACTCTAAGTATATCTTGTCTAAGATACCCTTTCTGTACAATTCATTTTGAGTCCTGAAACCAATAGACTGAATATCCTATGTAATTTTCTTCTTTTTTCTTTCACATGCTCTTGATAGTCAGGGATCTATCAATGTGTGTTCATAAGGACATAAAAACAGGAGCAAAAGAGATCTTGTGATCAGAGAGCTTCCAAAGGATTAGGGTTAATGCTGGCAATTTTCAGTACTCAAGTCAGAGGCCCTCGACATGTCACAAAAAGAAGATGTGGAACAGATTATTTATTTATTTATTTATTTATTTATTTATTTTTATCCTGCCTTTATTATTTTTATAAATAACTCAAGGCGGAGAACAGACCTAATAATTCTTCCTCCTATTTTCCCCACAACAACATGATTAAATTGTTCATTTGTGAACATTCAGAAAATAATGCATTGCTTGGCAAGACTCAACATGAGTTTATCAAGAACATATGATGCACCTGCTCTCCATTTTTGACCGAGTGACCAGTTTAGTTCATGTGGGGAATGAGGTTGATGCAGACATCAGAAAAATCATTTGCAAAGTTTCCCACAAGATTCTAGTAGAGATGACAAGAAAAAGTAGGCTGGACTAGGCTACCATTAGATGGGTGCAGAGCTGGCTGAACAAACTAATCCAATAGATGATGATGACGACGACGACGACGATTGGATACTTGAACAATATAGAAGGAAAAGCCGATAAAAACCCCATGTGGAGTTGGTTAAGATCAGGAGTGTTAAAGAAAGAAACTGAAGGCTTTATTTTAGCGATTCAAGAACAAGCTTTGCCAACTAATTGCATGAAGGTTAAAACTTCAACATGCAACAAACCACAGCAAATGTCCCCTTTTAGTGAAAAAGATGAAACAATGGACCATTTGTTCAGCGGCTCCAGCAAAACTTCACAGACTACAAGCAGCGTCATGACGGAGTTGCCAAAATTATTCATTGGAAACTTTGCCAGAGGTTTGAATTCAAATGTAGTAAAAACTACCATCAAGTTAAGAAGGTTTTGGAAAATGAGCGGGTTAAGATTTTATGCTCCAGCAAAGGAGATTGTTACTTTGTCGTGGTGCTGGAGCTTGAGCGCCTCAATGAAACCATGAGCTAAACCGTGAAGGTACACCCAAGACGGGAAGGTCGTGGCACTGGGGAAGGTAATGGCAACCCACCCCAGTATTCTTGCCGTGAAAACTAAATGGATCAGTACAACCAGAGATATGTCGGTATACCATTGGAAGATGGGACTCCCAGGTCGGAAGATGGTCAAAATGCTACTGGGGAGGAACAGAGGATACGTTCAACTAGCCCCAGATGTGATGACGCAACTAGCTCAAAGCCTAAAGGATGGCTAGCGGCCGACGGTGCTGGTGGTGAACGACGAATCCGATGTTCTAAAGATCAACACACCATAGGAACCTGGAATGTAAGATCTATGAGCCAAGGCAAATTGGATGTGGTTATTGGTGAGATGTCAAGATTAAATATAGACATTGTAGGTGTCAGTGAACTGAAATGGACTGGAATGGGCCACTTCACATCAGATGACCACCAGATCTACTACTGTGGACAAGAGGACCACAGAAGAAATGGAGTAGCCTTCATCATTAATAATAAAGTGGCTAAAGCAGTGCTTGGATACAATCCAAAAAACGATAGAATTATCTCAGTTCAAATTCAGGGTAAGCCATTTAACATCACTGTGATCCAAATATACGCCCCAACCACAGATGCTGAAGAAGCAGAAGTAGATCAGTTCTATGAGGATCTGCAGCACCTACTGGATAATACACCAAAAAGAGATGTTATTTTCATTACAGGAGAATGGAATGCTAAGGTGGGTAGTCAGACGACACCTGGAATTACAGGAAAGCATGGTCTGGGAGAACAAAATGAAGCAGGACATAGGCTGATAGAATTTTGCCAAGACAACTCACTGTGCATAACAAACACTCTCTTCCAACAACCTAAAAGACGACTTTATACATGGACTTCACCAGATGGTCGACACCGAAATCAGATTGACTACATCCTTTGCAGCCAAAGGTGGCGGACATCTATACAGTCGGTAAAAACAAGACCTGGAGCTGACTGTAGTTCAGATCACGAACTTCTTATTGCAAAAATTAGAATCAGACTAAAGAGAATAGGGAAGACCCACAGATCAGTTAGATATGAGCTCACTAATATTCCTAAGGAATATGCAGTGGAGGTGAAGAATAGATTTAAGGGACTAGATTTAGTAGATAGGGTCCCGGAAGAACTATGGACAGAAGTTCGCAACATTGTTCAGGAGGCGGCAACAAAAAACATCCCAAAGAAAAAGAAAACCAAGAAGGCAAGATGGCTGTCTGCGGAGACACTGGAAGTAGCCCAAGAAAGAAGGAAAGCAAAAGGCAACAGTGATAGGGGGAGATATGCCCAATTAAATGCAAAATTCCAGAGGTTAGCCAGAAGAGATAAGGAATTATTTTTAAACAAGCAATGTGCGGAAGTGGAAGAAGACAATAGAATAGGAAGGACAAGAGACCTCTTCCAGAAAATTAGAAATATCGGAGGTAAATTCCAGGCAAAAATGGGTATGATCAAAACCAAAGATGGTAAGGACCTAACAGAAGCAGAAGAGATCAAGAAAAGGTGGCAAGAATATACGGAAGATCTGTATAGGAAGGATAATAATATTGGAGATAGCTTTGACGGTGTGGTCAGTGAGTTAGAGCCAGACATCCTGAAGAGTGAGGTTGAATGGGCCTTAAGAAGCATTGCTAATAACAAGGCAGCAGGAGACGACGGTATCCCAGCTGAACTGTTTAAAATCTTGCAAGATGATGCTGTCAAGGCGATGCATGCCATATGCCAGCAAATTTGGAAAACACAAGAATGGCCATCAGATTGGAAAAAATAAACATATCCCCACACCAAAAAAGGGAAGCACTAAAGAATGTTCAAACTATCGAACAGTGGCACTTATTTCACATGCCAGTAAGGTAATGCTCAAGATCTTGCAAGGTAGACTCCAGCAATTCATGGAGCGAGAATTGCCAGATGTACAAGCTGGGTTTAGAAAAGGCAGAGGAACTAGAGACCAAATTGCCAATATCCGCTGGATAATGGAGAAAACCAGGGAGTTTCAGAAAAACATCTATTTTTGTTTTATTGACTATTCTAAAGCCTTTGACTGTGTGGATCATAACAAATTGTGGCAAGTTCTTGGTGGTATGGGGATACCAAGTCATCTTGTCTGCCTCCTGAGGAATCTGTATAACGACCAAGTAGCAACGGTAAGAACAGAGCACGGAACAACGGACTGGTTTAAGATTGGGAAAGGAGTACGGCAGGGCTGTATACTCTCACCCTACCTATTCAACCTGTACGCAGAACACATCATGCGATGTGCTGGGCTTGATGAATCCAAGGCTGGAGTTAAAATCGCTGGAAGAAACATTAACAATCTTAGATATGCAGATGATACCACTTTGATGGCTGAAAGCGAGGAGGAGCTGAGGAGCCTTATGACGAAGGTGAAAGAAGAAAGTGCAAAAGCTGGGTTGCAGTTAAACCTCAAAAAAACCAAGATTATGGCAACCAGCTTGATTGATAACTGGCAAATAGAGGGAGAAAAAGTGGAGGCAGTGACAGACTTTGTATTTCTAGGCGCAAAGATTACTGCAGATGCTGACTGCAGCCAGGAAATCAGAAGACGTCTACTTCTTGGGAGGAGAGCAATGGCAAATCTTGATAAAATAGTTAAGAGCAGAGACATCACACTGACAACAAAGGTCCGCATAGTTAAAGCAATGGTATTCCCTGTAGTAACCTATGGCTGTGAGAGCTGGACCATAAGGAAGGCTGAGCGAAGGAAGATAGATGCTTTTGAACTGTGGTGTTGGAGGAAAATTCTGAGAGTGCCTTGGACTGCAAGAAGATCAAACCAGTCCATACTCCAGGAAATAAAGCCAGACTGCTCACTTGAGGGAATGATATTAAAGGCAAAACTGAAGTACTTTGGCCACATAATGAGAAGACAGGATACCCTGGAGAAGAAGCTGATGCTAGGGAAAGTGGAAGGCAAAAGGAAGAGGGGCCGACCAAGGGCAAGATGGATGGATGATATTCTGGAGGTGACAGACTCCACCATGGGGGAGCTGGGGATGGTGCCGGCCGACAGGAAGCTCTGGCGTGGGCTGGTCCATGAAGTCACGAAGAGTCGGAAGCGACTGAACGAATAAACAAAAAAACACAAAGATTTTATGGGACTTTTAAGATCCAAACAGACAGGCATCTTGTTCATAACATGCCTGATATAACAGTTATTGAAAAGAAGTAAGTTTGGTTCATTGATCTTGCTATATAGCAGAGCTTTCCAAACTGTGTGTCGGGACACGTTAGTGTGTTGGCTGCAGTGTCTGGGTGTGTCGCGGCTGCTGCTGCCTCCAAACCCTGCCAGGATTCCATGCAGGTCCTAGTGCCTGCCTTGTGCCTTGCTACGTCCAAACCTGCCCTGCCAGGATTCCGCGCAGGTCCTAGTGCCTGCCTTGTGCCCGGCTGCCTCCAAACCTGCTGTGATTCCGCACAGGTCCTAGTGCCTGCCTTGTGCCCTGCTGTAAGAGTGTGTCGCGAAATGATGCATGTCTAAAAAGTGTGTCACCAACATGAAAAGTTTGGAAAGCTCTGCTATATAGTACTGGGTGATGTTAGGAATGAGGAAAAACAATTGGAAAAAATTAAGAAATACCGGGACTTACAGATCGAAGTTGAACTCCTATGGAAAAAGAAATCAGTTGTTATACCAATCATGATTGGAGCCCTCAGAGCATTACCTAAAGGACTCCCTCAATATCTGGAAATATTGAATTTATTGAACATTTATTGAAAATATTGAACACCCTAATTTTACAAAAAAAAACCCACCCTGCTTGGAACTGCCTATATTCTTAGACACTATCTTAATAATTCTTAGGTCCTTGGTTAGGACTTGAATTATTAAGTTTCCACCAGTCTTAGACTGTGAATCTAACTCTAGATTACCCACACATGATTTATTAAACTTGTATGCCGCCCAACTCCCAATAACTCTGGGGGGCCTACAATAAACAAAAAACGAAATTGCAATAAAATCAATAACACATAAAAGATGGCAAGCATGATGAAGCAAGAGGTCTCGTTCTTCCTCCCGGAAGGCCTGAGTGAAGAGTCAGGTCTTCACGGCTCTTCTACACAACAACAGAGTGGGGGCCATCTGGATTTGAGGGGGAACCCTGTGGCGTTGCTACAGAGGTGTGCTTCCAGGATCCTGATAGATGACATTGTTTAATTGAAGAAAACTGGAGCGCGCCAACCCGCCAGGATCAAATCGGCCGGGCAGATGCTATAGGAGACAGGCAGTCCCTCAAAGCCCTATGACAGAGCTTTCCAAACTTTTCATGTTGGCGACACACACCAACAGCGGCGGCGGCGGCACGGCCTGCAGTGTCCTGGTGTGTCACGTGAAAACCCGGAAGCGCTGATGGGGGGAACCGGAAGAAGTGGCACCCCCGCCAATCGGCAGCAGTGACGGTGGCGCAGATTGGCGGGGGTGCCACTTCTTCCAGTTCCCCCCATCAGCGCTTCCAGGTTTTCGCGCGACACACCAGGACACCGCAGGCGACACAGTAATGTGTCGCGACACACACTTTGGAAAGCTATGCCCTATGACATAGCTTTCCAAACTGTGTGTCGCGACGCTTTAGTGTGTCGCAACACAGTTTAGTGTTGTGAAGTGGTGGCTTGGGGGCGTGCGCGGCAGCAGCAGTGTGCACAGCGGTGGCGGCGGCGTGCCATCAGCACTTCTGTGTTTTAGCGAGGCCGCAGCTGCTATCGCCGCCGCCACCGTGCACGCCGCCGCCACTGCGTGCCCCCCGCGCCGCCACCGTGCACGCACTTGCCCCCCCCGCACGCCGCCGCCGCTGTTGGTGTGTCACCAACGGCAGCAGTTTGGAAAGCACTGCCCTATGACATCAATGACTGCCTCAAGTTGTAGAGAGGTGTTGAATGAAGCAGCAGCAGTTGGATGAGAGGCTAGAAAATATGATTCTGAAGTTTGCAAATAACACAAAGTTAGGGGAGATTTGCAAACATATTGGAGGACTGTATTAGGATTCAAAAAGACCTTGATAGGCTGCAACAACAGGAACAAGCTGTGAGAATAAGTTCTCATAGGTTCAGAGGCAAACAGCCGGGTTCCAGAACTGGTTAGCAAAACAAGGAACATACAGGAACTGTCTGTCCCACTCAAAAGACAGTCACTTCCAGCCTTTTACGTCATGCTGGCTGGAGACACAAGAATATGAACATTGATTTCACTAAAAATAGAACTCACAGTTGATACATGGCAGTTGCTAGAATTCTTTAATAATGGATTCTTAACGTGATGATTAACATTCTTAACATATACCTACAATATGGTGAGCTTTGGCCTGAACTAGCAGGACTAACCTTATGTCTTTCTGAAGTCTGGCATTTTGTTTAAGGCTTCATTTGCTTTGCTTTGCTTTTTTCTAGAAACATGATGTTCCTTTGTGATCCCACAAAAGTACAAAAGTGCTGATAAAGTCTTTAAAAGCAAAATGAATGACAAAGACCAGTAAGATCAGTCTACCACCTTGCAATCCCATTTCATCCCATTGTTCACTGTTTTATTTATTCCTTTGAATTTCTTGAGCATTTTTTTCTTCATGCATTTCCTAGTCTAGTACTCAGAATATTTCAAAAGAAAAGACTAGCAGATACTTTTATCTTCTCCAAAAGTTGCTTTCTTACCCTCTGTATCAAGAGGCTATGGAATAGGTTGCTGGTGCTAACTGTACTACTACTACTACTACTACTATATTATTATTATCACCATCATCATCACCATCACCATCATCAATGCTTTTTCACTGATGTTATATTGGTTATCTTACTTTTGACTAAAAAAGCAATCCATGCATGATGTTTAATCAATCACAATATGTTTGGGTTTTGGAACACATATTTGAAAACTTAATAAGAGAAATTGGTAATGACATGTATTGGTAATGACACTTCTCTTCGATTGGTATGACATGTATATAACTGCCAAGAATTTGGGTGAACTTCATGAGGAGTACAGCTTGTCATAGAAACCCTTGTCTGTGTCCTCTTTGTACCATCCTCTCGCTCTCTGTTTGTGTGTGTGTGTAGTCATTCCTCTTTGCCCCTAGCAAGGTTGGTCCTGTTCATGTTGCATGAGGGACACTGCATTGTGACTAATTACTTCAGAAGGGCATGAAGAGGAAGCAGGAAACAATGCAGAGAAAGAAATGTTCAGGAACTCTGCCTTCCCTTAGGGCATGATACCACAGAAACAAATCTACTTCCTAAATCAATACAACTAAATATTGGCTCACCTTCAAATTTATATTAAGCAGAAGGGTCAAACTGAGATATTAATTAGATGCCAGTGGAATATTTATTTTCCTTTTCCTCAGGGAATTACAATTACTGTAAATATCCCACAAAGCCCATCAGTCTTCAACGGAACCACTGTTACTCTCAGTGGGGATTATTTTGGCTCATTTCAACACACCTATCTTTTTTCAACATCTTCATCTACATATAGATCTGGTCAATCTTAGTTTTATCCTCCTTCAATAGGAGCTGTAGTGGTATCAGCAAAGTTGTTTGAATCACTTCTTTCAGATTAAGAACCAAAATAATTTTTCTATATGCTTTATCAGTACATGCAACAAGACAAACGATGAATCCATGGGGTGTATTTTGCTTTTAACAGGCAGTTTGGGTAATCTCTGGATTTGATTGGAGCAATGGGGACACAAGAGAGTTCACTTCTAATTGCCCTTCTCAACTGTTCTATCACTGACAATAGAGATACACTGAATAGGAAAATAAGATCAAGCATCTCAGTTGAGCAAAAGGTAATTCTAGAAGTGTTTTACTATCTGTAGTTAGATTGTGTTATGCATTTCTTAGATAAGAAAGATTTTAATGAACAAAGTTTCTGATACCTAGAGGTTTCAGATGTTGCTTTTTAGTACCAGTGGGATAATAAGTTTAGGCCTCAATTCACCTGGGGAAGGATGTAATTGAAACTCTTATGTTTAAGTCACTGAAGAAGACTGAAGTGGGCCAAATGTACAACTTGAAATGTTATGCTACAGTCTTTATACCATAGGCATTATCATAATTTACTTCCATATTAGAAGTAACTTCCATATTCAAATTGTTGCACTGACTATTTAGAGAGTCTTAGGAAAACTTGTCATTTAACTTGTTACAGATTCAAAAACGATTTATTATTACATGCTTATTACATGCTTTTTATTTGCAGTTACAGAACACTGAATTATTTATTCTGATTTTTATATTTCGTATTGACTCTTTTTTACTTCCACATCTTTTTCTATTTGGGGACCAGTCTTTTTAAAAAATGAAATCAACTGGAAAACAGTTAATCACAAAGATGTTATTCTCCCCATTCTCCAAATACACATTACTGTTCCAGGGAAGTTTTTCCTCACCACTATATTAATCTGTTCTTAATAATCAAATAAATATAAATATAAAGCAAATATAAATAAACCCAAACATTGGAATACTGTTATATATCTGTGTCTGTTTTTGCCCCGACCACTGGGGAGGACCACAGTATTATAAACTCTGAAAATGGTGCTGTTACAACTTGCTACACAGAAAGAAAATACATCCTATATTGTGGATATCATAGGAATTTGAAATAGATAGTAGATCACTGGCACGAGATAGGTTGCAGCTCACAAAGAATGGTAAAAATGCATTCAGGCAAAGCATTGTGAATCTGATTAGGAGGGCTTTCAACTAAACCTCGTGAGAGTGGGTGGCAAAATGCAGGTGTCAAGATGCGATATCCTGCCATAGAGACAGGAGGTGACATCCTGCCAGTCTATCAATGGGCATACCTTGGGTCGGGGAGGGGGGAGTGCTTTGTAGTGGAAACTTGCCAGACTTGTAGAATAGGTGAGAATGCTTGTGATGGGGTCTTGGTATATTCGCAAGACCGCAAGTTATGCTGATTCGAGTATGATATCAAACAGTTCAGCACCAAAGACAGATCAAAGAACACTATCATCGTGTTGGTTGATTCGAGATTGGGAAGACCTAGAAATTGTGAGACGATGGGAGGGGCTGTTAAACCGCAGATTCCCGTGGGGGGGGGGAGAACCCTGAAAATTTTAACTGTTGGTTTGCACGACTCCCTTCATTCAAGTCTTTAAAGTGTAATGGATCACTAGCTTTAATAAAGAACTCTTCATATCCTTAACGGCTTGTGTCGAGAGTCTCCGATTTAATAGCTAAAGGATCACGAGCATGACAGCAGGACTTCAGATAAAGACTTGCACACTGTATAAGAAGTTGTTGTTGTTTTGATGGAGTCTATTAAACCACTATGGACTTTGAAGAAGCAGGACAGGAAGAGTATTGACACTTCTGAATTCTGGTGTGGAAGAAAACTCCTGAGAATGCCATGGATATCCAAGAAAACAAACAAATGGATCATCGAACAAATCAACCCACAGTTCTCTCTTGAGGCATAAATAACCAGCCTAAAATGATCGTACTTTGGATATATTATACAAAGACCTAGTTCTCTGGAGAAATCTATAATCTATATATAGCTCGCTGGGTGAGATCATCTGTCGCCACGGGGTGAGGTATCATGAATATGCTGATGATACTCAATTATACATCTCCATTCCAGGTGAGGTAAGTGAGGCTGTGACCACCCTTTCTCGGTGCCTGGAGGCTGTAGGGGTCTGGATGGGGAACAATAAGCTTCAGATGAACCCTGGCAAGTCGGAGTTGCTGTGGGTTAGGGGCTCCCGGGCATCCAGGAACTTACCATCTTTGGCTCTGGATGGGGTTGCACTGCCCCAGACAGATATGTCACAGAACCTGGGGGTTCTCCTGGACTCACGACTCCTGCTCAAAGAAAAGGTGGCAGCCGTGGCCAGGGGAGCCTTTGCACAGCTTCGTGTTGTGTGCCAGCTACGCCCCTTCCTGGATCGGGAGTCCCTCCAGTCAGTCACTCATGCCCTGGTCATCTCCCGCATAGACTATTGCAACACGCTCTACATGGGGCTATGATAGAGTATCCGGAAGCTACAGCTGGTTCAGAATGCGGCCGCGCAAGCACTCTTAGGATCCCCAAAGAGGGCACATATAACACCGTTGCTGCGTGAGCTGCATTGGGTGCCAGCGTCCAGGTCCAATTCAAGGTGTTGGTTATCACCTTTAAAGCCCTACATGGCATGGGTCCAGGTTACCTGAGGAACTGCCTCACCCCCGCTAAATCGACCCATCCCACCCGGTCAGGCAGAGAGGGCATGTTACGGACCCTGTCCATGAGGGATTGCCAATTGGCAGGGTCCAGGAGGTGCCTCCAAACCTGCTGTGATTCCGCGCAGGTCCTAGTGCCTGCCTTCTCTGCCGTGGTACTGTCAGAATCCAGCCTGACTCTGACTCTGAGCTAGGGGGAAACAAAACTTACCAGAGAAACGAAACTGATCTTGTGCAGCAACCGGCGAGTGGAACTCGTGATAAGTAGGTGCAGGGTCAAAAGTGCGATACTCGTGACCAGACTCATGATGAGCAGGTGCAGGGAAATGAACCCGGGGATGACCTAGCAGAGCGGGAGAACCCTGAGGAGCCGATTGGTCCAGAACCAGGAACAAAGTCCAGAGCACCAATCAATGCACGAGAAAGGAGGGCTGAGAAGCGCGCCAAGCAGAAGGAAGCGATTGGCTCCTGAGGATAGAAGGCGTTCGGAGAACAGAATAAAAGGACGCCAGCGCAAGCACCCAATTGCTGGTGACAAACGTTCCACTGAGCTAACAGCTTCTTTGGGAGAAGTCCAGCTGGAACAGTCTTCAGAGTCCTGCCCTGTAGCCGCTGCAGAACCAGAGCAAGAGCCTTGCATCATTTCAGAATTGACCCCAGCTGCTTCAGAATCTCAAGCCGCTCCTTCGTCAAGTCAAAAGGGGTCTTATCTCGCAGTCTTTCATCGGACTCCAGCCAATAGCGTTCTCAAGTACCTTGCCTAGTTTTGCCAGTCCAGCCTCAGTATCGTCTTGTTGATCCAGAAGACCCTTGTCCAGTGAATCCAGTCCAGCCTTGCCTTGTAAATCCAGCCCAGCATTGTCTTGTTGCTCCAGAAGAATCTTATCCAGGGAATCCAGTACAGCCTTGTCTTGCAGTTCCAGCCCAGCATTGTCCTATCACTCCAGAAGGACCTTGTCCAGTGGATCCAGTCCAGCCTTGCCTTGCAGTTCCAGTCCAGAGTTTCCCTGTCACTCCAAAACAAAGCTTTCCAAACTGCGTGTCAGGACACGTTAGAGTGTCGGCTGGAGTGTCTGGATATGTCGCGGCTGCTGCTGCCTCTGAGCCCTGCCAGGATTCCGCGCAGGTCCTAGTGCCTGCCTTGTGCCTGGCTGCCTCCAAACCTGCTGTGATTCCGCGCAGGTCCTAGTGCCTGCCTTGTGCCCTGCTGTAAGAGTGTGTCGCGAAATGATGCCCTGCTGTAAGAGTGTGTCACGAAATGATGCATGTCACACTTTTTAAAGTGTGTCACCAACTTGAACAGTTTGGAAAGCTCTGCTCCAGAAGAACCTCATCCAGTGGATCCAGTCTAGCTTTGTCCTGTAATCCAGTCCAGTCCTGCCTCAGTGCTTCAGAAGATCCTGCCTTGAAGTGAAACCAGTTTAGTCCTGCAGTTCCAGTCAGCCTTGCATCATTGCTTCAAAGGACTTTGGTCTGTTCAACTTGTTGTGAACGCTAGCCAGTGTTACTGCAGAGCTGCCAAGCGTTCCAAGTGCATCCTGCTGTGTAGTCCAGTTGATCCAAGTCGAATTACAGTTACCTGCTTAAAGGACTTTTGCCAATTGTAAATAGTTTTAATTGTAAATAAAATTATTTCCTTAAAGAATTCTGGTGGTCTCATACTCCGAACAGAACAGGTACCCGCCCTCTGGAACAAGCTACCCCCTGGGGTAAGACAGGCCCCCACTCTCCCGGCCTTTCGAAAGGGAGTAAAAACATGGTTATGCCACCTGGCCTGGGATGGGAGGGGCGACAGCTATTCATGGGGGTGGTTGGCCCCGTGAGGGTGCCAGGATAAGATCTTATTTCCCATCTGGAATTTATATTTTATATGTTGTATCTGTATTTGTATTTATATGCTTTTATATTTATAGTTATATGGAATTGTTTTTAGTGACTTGCCATTTTTATTCTTTGTAAGCCGCCCAGAGTCGTTGTACACGAGATGGGCGGCAGAGAAATTTAATAAATAAATAAATAATGCTGGGAAAGGTGGAAGGAAAGTAAAAAAGAGGATGGATGGGTGCACTGTTGGAAGACCTAAAGGACCAGGGTTGGGAAGAGATCCTCCAGGAGAAAGTCTATGTGGTTGGCTAAGAATTGACACCGACTTGATGGCACTCAATCAATCAATCAAATAAACCACAGTGAAAAATCAGGAAAAACAATAAAGTTCATGATTTTCTTTGCCTAAACATTAATTCTCAGAGTATGGGAAATAAATACTGTAAGTCTTTCTACAGAAAGGCAAATAACAGAACAGAAACCTGAGGAGATGACTCCTATTGTTAGAATATAGCAACAAGATATAATTTATTAAAAAGAATCAGGAGCAATAGAAACGGAGACGTTTGCACTGTACATTAAAAAGTATCACTCTGGCTCACAAATCCAAGTGAATGAAACTGACAAAGGGGGCATCTAAGTGGAAAAATAAAATTAGTAAGTGGAAGTGTGAGTAAAATATGATTCCATTGTAGGATAGTTCCAAGGTACAGTAACTATCAAATGCTATTCAATATCATTCCTTATCAACTATTTAACTACCTCATGAACTACATCAGTGCTTTCCAAACTGCCGCCGTTGGTGACACACGTGGGGGGGCGCGCGGCAGCGGCCTCGTGTTTTCCACTAAAACACGGAAGCGCTGATGGCGCGCCGCTGCCGTTGGCGCCACCGCCATGCATGGCGCCACGTGCACCCCGCGCCGCCATGAACATCCACTTCCGGGTTGTGTCGCGACACACTAAACTGTGTGTTGCGACACACTAAAGTGTCGCACACAGAGTTTGGAAAGCTATGAACTACATGAATATGAAATGAAGCAAAAGTATTTTCTTCTTTTTCTTCTCTGTTACAGATGGTGATGATTTTTCTTTTAAAATTGGAATCATGATAACAGTTCAAGGTTGTCCTTTACTGTTTGCATTGCTCTCTCAGTTTGGAAACTAGGGCAAACTGTACGCAGCAACCAGTAAAATCAATTTTGAAGTCAGCTTCTTTCATTGTCAGACAAGACAGGAAACAATGATTGCTATGTTATGAGTGCCATGCAGAACGATTCTTCTGCATTTTCCCCTACTAGTTCTTATTCAGTTTGATGAAAGACAATTTGCTGATAGCCTTCCTTATTCTTTAAATCAGAGCTTTCCAAACTGTGTGTCAGGACACGTTAGTGTGTTGGCTGCAGTGTCTGGGTGTGCCGCGGCTGCTGCTGCCTCCGAGCCCTGCCAGGATTCCGTGCAGGTCCTAGTGCCTGCCTTGTGCCCTGCTGTAAGAGTGTGTCACAAAATGATGCCCTGCTGTAAGAGTGTGTCGCGAAATGATGCATGTCTAAAAAGTGTCACTAACATGAAAAGTTTGGAAAGCTCTGCTTTAAATGCTAGGTTTGTTCATGAGCGTTTTGTGCTGGTTGAATGCCTTATGTAAGTCCAAGCAAACCACTCATCTGTATACCTGGTATACATTCACAAACAATTTAGCAAAACAGGGTCATCCTCTGAAGAAGCCATGTTGATTTCCACCCCCCATGAAAATGTATTCTTCGATGTACTTGATAACGGGGAAGCGCAAGGCATTCGAAACAGTTGCTTCACAACATGCAGAAGTATGGATGAAACGCCTCTCTTCAAATAGTTAAAGAAGTTGCATTGTTTACAAGGCTGTATCCGGCTTCCGGCTCTCTCTGCATTGTGTTAATGCATAGCTATTTTGTTTTCTAGAGTCAGCTGGGAAAAAGTTTTTAAGCAGCACATAGACCTTGGAAAAGACAACGCTGCTTTCATGTTCTGAAGAGATGCTTCGTTCACACTCCCTCACACTGCAAAGCACATCTTTTCAAGGCTTTGCACAGCCTTAGTTTCTTTAAAAAAAATGTTTTCTATCGCTTTACCCAAAATTAACATTCAGTAACCAGACTGTCATTTGCTAAAACCTTGAGATCATTTTTAAAATATTACCTACTTTCCAGTTCTTTGGAAGAAAGGCTGATCTTACCAAGTTACCTATTTTTGTTAGAAGAAGTATATTTCTTTACTTTAGAACTCTTAGATGTATACCATTTAGATCTGGTGATTTGTATGTTAGATTTACAGCTTAATCTCTTCTCAGACTTCTTGTGATACTGCATCTGTAACTCCCATCCTGAAAATGTCAGTTCAGCCAATTGTCCCTGCCTTAAATTGGCTGTAGTTAAGAGGGATACAAATCACTCCCTTAGTACTCTTTTAATTCCAGTATTTCACGTTTCCGGCTATTTTCTTTTATCTGATATAGTTACAAAATTTCTATTATTGGTCCTTATGTTATTAGCATATTTTTTAATCCTTTACCTGCTTGCACTTCTTTTGTGCAGGTTTGTGTACTTTCTTGTATCATTTGGGTAAGACATCCCCAAAGCTTATTTTCTCCAATAGATTCCTTTACACCATAGCTTTCCAAACTGTGTGTCACGACACACAGTTTAGTGTGTCGCGAAGTGGTGGTGCAGGGGCACGCGTGGTGGTGGTGCAGGGGCATGTGTGGTGGTGGCGGCAGCGGTGCGCCATCAGCGCTTCCGTGTTTTAGCGAGGCTACCGCTGCCGCCGTGCATGCCGCCACGCACCCCCCCACGCCGCCATGTGCACGCCGCCGCCGCCGTTGGTGTGTCGCCAACGGCGGCAGTTTGGAAAGCACTGCTTTACACAATTATGCATGCTGGTGATCTCTTGGATTCAGCAGGAAGCCTCTATTTTTTTAGTAACCCCCAAGCACTCTGGAGTTTTGACCCTTTGGACTCAATTTCCTTTTCACCAGACTTAAAGTGTGATATAACTGACTGGGCTTGTGTGTGTGTGTGTGTGTGTGTGTGTGTGTGTGATTGATTGGCTCCATTTTTATTTAGTATCTATATAAACTCATTTACACAATTTCTGACCTAAATGTGCTAAAATTGGTTGAAAAGCAAGTACTAATCTTGTTCTATGTAGATGATGCAGTTCATTGGTCACAGATCCATACTGGTCTAAGGAAAGCCCTCGAGGTGCAGGTCCAATGCTATAAGGAATGGCAATTAACTACAAATTATCAATAAACTAAAGTCATTGCTTATCCAGCAGCCTGAAGGTACTTTGCTGGTATATCAATAATCAGACCACAGAGCTTCAAGTATTTAGGAGTAGTCTTCCAATCTGCTTGAAGGAAAACTCTCAGACAAACTATAGGTGTGCTCCTTCTCTAGCTCAACAGAGTTTGCAGAGTCCCCAAGATCCCAATCAGGGAAGGAACGATATTCTCTCTGCAACCAGGCTATTTGCTGCAAATAAATAGCAGCACAACTTCTCTATGGTGCACAATTAGGCCCTTTTTCTAACTTCAATGCCTACAAAAAACCCCAACAACTTGTGACTCTGGAATGTGTGCATGTCTGGAGGTGCATGAGGAGCAAAGTGGTGGTGGTGGCCCCGTGGCTCCTAGACAGTTCAAAGGAGGGAGAAGTGGGCTTCCTCTTTCAAGTTGGCAGGAAAGCTTGTGATAGCTGGGACTCAGACTGCAGGATTCTCAGGCTGCCAGCTACGTGGGCAGCCCAAGGTGTCAGGTGCTTCTCAGTTGCAGACGTTTCTCCACAGAAATGACTTTACCTCAGCTCTTTCAGTAAGTAAACGGTTTATTGATTAACATGAGTAAGCACAGTAAAGGCACGAATGGTCCCCTGGTTCCCTGCTCGGGTTTATATACCCTTCTGCCAGAGCACTGGCCCCTCCCAGCTGCGGGCTTCCATCTGGTCCGCTTTCAGACTTCCCTCTGGTTCTCCTGGTGTCAAGGTTAAAAGTTCATCATCCATGAGGCGTAGCTGGCAGTTGCTAATGCTGGGTGTGGTATAGGGGATGGCAGGACCCTTGGGCATGCCAGGGTTCTGACACAAGGACACATTCAGATCTGCACCCTACCATGCATCCATTCACTTGTAAAGCTGTAACCAGAAAGTTGTGGACAGTATTTTTCCACTGTCTGAAAATCATTGTCCGATGATCCCTATGTGTAATCCCTTTACCCCCCTTCTCTCTTTATTCTGCACTTGATGCTGCTGCTATGAAAATAAACTGAAAGACTCGGGGCTCTCTGTTTTTGATTTTTGTATCCTAAGGTAAGAAAAATAAATTTATGTCAACTGAACTCTGTCTCTGACTACTTGGAGAAAGTGTGTGTGTACACACACACACACACACACACACACACACACACACACACATAGTGCATCTCTGCTCTGAGATATTTCATCTCAAAGGTAAAGCACACATAAGTAATACTAGCTTGAAAATCAAATACCAAGAAACAAGTCTGTTTTTTAAGCTGCAACCCCCTCTAGCCACCTACTCCATGCCTTGTGGCAGGTAAAGACAAAAGGAGGACGGACTGGTATTGATAGAAAAGTGGTCTAAAATCTCACTGCACTCACATATTGTTTGTATGCAGCCCAGAGTCACATTTGGTGAGATGGGCAGCTAAAAAAACAAAACAAAACAAAACAAAACAAAACAATAAAGCCTTTGGGGATGCTTAAAGGACGTTGGTGGTTCCCCGTCACTGAACTCTCAAACACAAATATAGTAATTGTACCCTACCCCACTAGCCGAGTAGAAGAGGAATGACACTGAAAGCAACAACATGTGGTGCATTTTCTGCAACCATCATAGAGTGTGCAATCCTTCCATGACCTGCGCTCCCATCCCTTCCCCTGCTGTGTATTTTACAGAGAGAGGCAATGATTTTAAGGTCCCGGTGAACAAGCTATCGGAACAGATCAGCTTCGAAGTGCAGACTTCATTTATGTCACATTCCCTCTAAGGCACAACCAGGGCAGGAAAACCAATTCAACTGCTGCATGCACACATCAGTGATTCATATATTTTCTTTTCCTTTTCTACAAAGCATCCTTGGATTAAGTCTCTGTGTGAGGCAAGCAATAAAATAAAGTTAGTCACCCCCCTTTTATATAAACATACCTCCAGGAAGACACAAAGGAAGGGTGCAAAGCAAATAGCCCATCATAGAGGATGAAAGGGCTGAAATCAACAAAATCTCTGGATGATGAGCTGAGAAAAGCTGTGTATCTACATGAGCCAAGCTGACATCTCTTCTTGGCTGGGAACCTAATCAGTGGAGACACTGTCCACTTGGCTAAAAAAGTGCAAAGTATAAGATAACCAAGCAAATGTTCTTCCTCTTCTTCCTCATCCTATAACCCCAACATAGAAAATAGGGCACCATTAGAATTTAAGCTGCTGGCCTACCCGGAGGGCCTCCCGTGGCCGCTTCTCCAAGGCGGGTTGCAGAGCGCGCGCTGCGCCCACGGGAACGCCTGGTCCCTCCGCTCCCTCCAGCTCCGCCAGCAGCGCCGCCCGCCCCGTCCTGCCGCCCGGCAAACCTCCGCCGGCTCCGTCCCCCCGCCGCCACCGCCCCGGCCAGGCCCCCTGCGCCGCCCTGCCGCTCGCGTCCCGGGACGCGGCGCTGTCGGAGGCGGCGCAGGAGCAGCTGCAGGGGCAACGTGTGTGCGTGAGAGTCAGCTCCGGGGGTTGCGGGAAGGGGGAGGCTGTGTTTCCCCCCTTTGGGTTGCAAATGGCCTTGCATGTGGGCCTGATCAAAGCCAAAACGCTTTTTTTTTTTTTTGAAATGCGGGCTGGAGATGGCGCTGCTCCGCGGCATCGAGGTGCTGGGCGAGGGCGCGGGCCCGGGACGCGAGCGGCAGGGCGGTGCAGGGGGCCTGGCCGGGGCGGGTGGCGGTGGGGGGACGGAGCCGGCGGAGGTTTGCCGGGCGGCAGGACGGGGCGGGCGGCGCTGCTGGCGGAGCTGGAGGGAGTGGAGGGACCAGGCGTTCCCGTGGGCGCAGCGCGCGCTCTGCAACCCGCCTTGGAGAAGCGGGCACGGGAGGCCCTCCGGGTGCACCCTCCCGCCCCATCAATCCCCCCACCCCGCCGTTCGGCGTCCTCTCCCCCCGCTAACCCGAGCCCTGCGGCGGCCGGGGGAGCCGAGCCAGGCTCGGACCGGAGGCGGCCAAGGGGAGAGCAGGCGGCTCTTCGCCCTGCGCCGCCCTGCCGCTCGCGTCCCGGGCCCGCGCCCTCGCCCAGCACCTGGATGCCGCGGAGCAGCGCCATCTCCAACCGCAGCAGCCCCTGCAGCCGCTCCTGCGCCGCCTCCGACAGCACCGCGTCCTGGGCCAGCAGCGCCTCCCTGCCGCGCCGGGCCTTGCTCAGTGCGAGATCCAGGGGGCGGGGTTTGCGGGCGGGGGCCAATCGCGTGGAAGGGGCGGGGGTGAGTTCAGCTGCGGAAGAGCCTCACTCAAGGGACCAAAGAGCCGCATCTGGCTCGCGAGCCACCATTTCCGACCCTTGACCTAGTTCAATCCCCTGCCCAGTGTTACAGCATCTGCAGCAGAAGGCCATCCAATTTCTGCTGATACGCCTCCAGTAAAGTAAAGTTCACCACCTTCTGAGGCAGCCTGTTCCATTGTTGAACAGCATTACCATTAGGAAGTTTTTCCTGATGTCTAACCAATATCTAGTTCCTTGTATTTAAACCCATTGTTTATTGTCCCGATTTCTGAAACAATTCTGAACAATTCTGCCCAGTCTTTTATGTGACAGCCTTACAGACACTTAAGGAGTGCTATCATGTCTCCTTGGAGCCTTCTCTTAGCCAGGCTAAACATACCCAATGCCTTCAATTATTCCTCATAAGCTTTTTCCTTCATCTTGGTTGCCCTCTTCCAGTCTGTGAGTCTCCTTCCTAAAATGTGGTGCCCCATGTTGGAATTATCAGAGGTCAACTCAGTATTGTCTCATAAGCATAAGGGGGGTCCTTTCTAGTAAACGCATCTCTATTGTGCTTGTGGAATGACACATGGGTCACCTGATTTCCACTTCCTTCTTCTTCTTGAGTTTGGGGGATTAACATTCTCCATTACTCTTTGGGCACACCTGCAAGCAGGAGGTGCTGCAAAATTCAGCTCTCATCCTTTTCATCTTGCTTGCACGCAGATCTACTATGAATCTACTTGTATTCAGATCTACTGAATAAATGTAAGCTATCTCTATTTTTTCTTCATCTAACTACTATGTGAAGACTGAATTTATTTCTGAATGTAATTAAGCTTAATGTGCAAGTCTCTTCTGGTTCACGCTTCTACTTCGCAAGATTGTTGTTAGCTGCTTGGAGTTCTTTTATTAACCTTCAAAACTCCATCACCCCAAACTGGAGGCAATACTTGCAGGTGTGGTCTGACCAACACAGAATGATAACTTATTTTGATCTTGACATTATACTCCTGTTAAAGCAGCCTACGATTGCACTGGCTCTTTTTTTTTTTTTTGCAGCTGCATCACACTATAGGCTCTTGTCATTTTCTAAGGGCACGTTCCTCTAAGTTTTGCAATTCCTTCTATGTTTGTGATGTTTACAAATTTGATAACCCTATTTTCTAACCCTTCATCCAGGTCATTATGTACAACTGTACATTACAACTGTTTAAAACAGTACAACTGTTTAACCAGCTCTATATCTCCTTAATGGGAACAACAGTCTAGCCCTCATTTTGCCATCTTCTCTACTAGGATCTGCAACAAGAATTTCTCATATGTTTTGCTGAAATCAAGGTACACTACCTTTATCAAAGAAGGAGATCAAGTTGGTTTGGCATCACTTACTCGTTATTTCTTCAGGCTGGCTCCTACAAAGTAGTACAAACCAACTCCTTAAAAATCTGTTCCAGAGTTTTGCCCAACATTGATAATAAGCTGACTGATTTGTAATATCTTGGGTCCTTTTTATTATTTTTATTTTAAAATTCATATTCTGCCCTTCAAAGCAAACATTTTTCTATTTGACTTATAAAACATTTTAAATCATACTCTTAACATGTAAATTAAACTCACTGTTATGTGCATTTTATACATCTTCCACTCTACCACCATATTTTTCTGGCATAACTGCAAAATTACTTATAACTTTAAAAGGAAGTAGCACATGTAAATACATAATATAAAAGCAATAATACATTCTAAAAAGAAAAAAAGGAAAATAGAATTAAAATTTTCAAAAAGGCTCAATAGAAGCATATCAGAAACATTTAACATATTAAAATATTATCTTATTAAATGGCCTGGTTAGTGCTGAAGTTTAGTTTTACTTTCCCTGTTTCATTTACATTTATATCTAGATGGCCAGACACATAACAGTGTTAAATGCAATTTTCAATATGATATTCAAATAAGATAATATAGCCAGATAAACTAAATATTTGTTAAAAAACAATTAACAGGACACTCCAATTCTGCATACAGAATTGCTAAAAACATTCTAGAAAGCGTTTGTCTTGAACTTAACTGACAGTCAGATGCAAATCTCACTAACAACAAACTTCACAGGAAAGGAGAACTTTATAGACAGAGCTTACAACACACCAGTTAAATAGACTCCTGGATTTAAAACACTATGAGTCAACTACAGCATGTGAAATCCCCATTAATCTGCTTGTCTTTTCCAAGAAATAAAAACTGCTAAATTAGAAGAGGCAGGCACAGGTGCACTGGTCAATCCCATGTCCAACCAATTCACGTATAAAGAGACAGAGTTCAAAAGGTGTAAGGGGTGTGTGTGAAGTGGCTCTGGTTTGCATAAACTGGCCCACTGTCCAAGGCAATGTTCTTTTATTCTGGTGATTGTCAGGGAGGGAGAAAGCATGGGTGGTGGATCATAGACCCAGGGTTTAGCTCCTCCTACCCACACCTCACTCTATAGGTGAACAAGATACACATGAGATTTTAAAAAGTATTTCTGTGGTCTTCTTAGATTAATCCAAAGGCTGGGATCACACAGATACTAAACATAACGTGCCATGCCCAAACAATGGGTAGCTTGAAGTGATGGTCTGATGCATACAACATCCTAAGATAATGGCTAGGTTCCTGCAAGATGCTGAACCACAAGCTAAGTAAAGGTAAAGGTTCCCCCCGCACAATTGTGCAGTCGTGTCCGACTCTAGGAGCCGGTGCTCATCTCCGTTTGTTAGCCGAAGAGCCAGCGTTGTCCGAAGACGCTTCCGCGGTCATGTGGCTGCATGACGCACGCAGAACGCTGTTACCTTCCCACCGAAGTGGTACCTATTCATCTACTTGCATTTGCATGCTTTCGAATTGCTAGGTTGGCAAGAGCTGGAGCTAGTGCGGGAGCTCACTCCATCACGCGGGGCTAGGGATTCGAACCTCCGAACTTGCAATCTTCCAATCAACAAGCCTGGCGTCTTACCCGCTGAGCCACCACGCCCCCTTTAGCTACTCTACTTCATTTTAATCTCACCTAGCATGTTGTGCAAGCCCAGGCAGTGTTCAGTGCATTTGTGAAAGGAAAGAGAAAATCACAGGACACCCTTATGTTAATTCTTGTTGTATTCTATGGTTCCATGGGCAGAAGCATAGAACCTTGATTGTTCTATGGAACATGCCAGTTCCTCTTGGTGGGGAAAAAGGAGTATTGGAGGGAGGGAAAATGGACTGTCCTGGAAAAGGGCAGGTGGAATCTGGAACCCTGGTGCGTGTGCATGTTATGTGTGTGCATGGGAGTGAGATCCTACTACCAATAAATAGGTAAAATCTAGCATATTAAATTGCCAGTAGTTTTTTTCCCGTCAGGGTTTCTAATGCCAGAGGTTACCTAATAGGCGAACATTCAAAATATCCTGTTTCTTTCCACGCTGAAAATACTGTATGGGGAAAGGATTTACCAACTTAATTTTAGCCTTGTCTTTAGTTTAATACTCAGAGGCCCTTTGAAAGTGGAGGAGCCTGCAATCATGCTGCAGAAGAAACGTCTTGGAGCGGGCTTTAAAGAGACTAATGATAAAGAAGCATTTTTTTAAGCACTGAGGATCATTAGGAAATGTGGGCTCAGGTCCGCCTGGGCTCTGCTTGGAAAGTCCCGTAACTTCCAGTATCTTAGAAGGGTGCTAAATGGCGCAAGAAGGTTACACGCGGGCGTCCACACTCAAAATACAAAAACAGAAAGAGCGGGGCGGGGCGGGGCGGGGCCACCCTCCTTTTGGCTTCTTCCCCCTCCCCCCGCAAGCGCACGTTCGCTCCCCGGAAGAAGGGCAGAGGACGGCTTCCGGACGACCAGCTCTTTGCTGGCGTCTCAGGGCGACGAGAGTGGCTGCTTACCGCCCATCGCGTGCTGATTGGAGAGTCCTAGCAGGAAAAAGGGAAGAGGCGGTTGAAGATCGAGAGTTAAGAGTCCCCCCTCCCCAGGCACTGGACACCTCCCCGCCGGCTCTGCCACTACGCCTCTCGAAGAGTATTGAACTAGCGCGTTGCGCCGTCACATGCATATATCCACATTCCGTATGTTGGCTTCATAACGCGACACGTGGTGTTAACGCACAAGCAAAGTCCAAGTAGGCCAACGGTGGACTTCCTCCCTCCTTCCCCGCTACTCAGGACTTGCTCCAACATTACTGCAAAGCCTGACAGAAATAAGGGGCTGTTCCCCCTTGTGTCACTGGTCCCTCTGAAAAGATAACGCTGGGATATCACAGCTCGTGTCATTACACATTGGTTTATTGTGTCATTTGTCAAATGGGGCCGTTTAGAAGAGAGCGAGGGAAGCATCATTTTCCAGAGGTTCTCCTTTCATTCGAAGCCTCGTATTGAGGCTTCAGTTCGCCCCTGAAGAGGAGAGAGATTCAGAGCATCAAATGTAGGTCACTCCTTCAGGGGAGGGGGAAGAAGTGAGGGCAGCTGTGGCAGAACTGGGAAACACAACAGCCGTCGTAGCAGCTCTCAGTGCCATTTCGGCAGCCTCCTGGGATGTCATATGTAACACAGACATGCCATCAAGTCTATTCCACAGACAGATCAGCCTTCCTCCATTGTGCAGCCAGCACTGAGGTTGCAACTTCTAGTAGAAATGTGAACCACAACTGCAAAACAAAACAATGCTGTTAGACAAAAGGACACCATCCAGGAAAACCAGTAACCAATAACTTGCCAATGATCTTCAGTTCCTTTTCCGTAGAAGGAGGCACAAAAGCGAAGATGCACTGGGAGAAAAATGTGACTGATGGGTGGGTCAGACAGAGGATGGAAAGGGGCTGGGGCTTTTCTGGGCAATTCCAAAGCACCTGGCCAGAGTGTCTGCCTTTTTAACAAGCTCTGTAAATCTTTATAAATCTTTCCATGCTTTATAAATCAGCTGATGGGGGTGGTTCTGCTGTTGCATGTACAAGGAGCAATCCATGTACAGACACATATGTTTGTTTTGGCCCCATCTATTATGCTATAGTTACAGTTGTCATATTTTCTCCATTATGTATGAGCTGTTTTTTCAAAAAAATCCATTGACTTGTTTATGAAAACTCCCATTTTACTTGAAAGGAAATAAGGACTATCGAAATATAATAGTTCTTTTTCTTTTCCTTTCTTCATGCAACAGGAGGCTAATGCTGGATGTGTACACAATACAAAAGGTTCATAACCATCCAGTGTGTATTATGGACATGTTATGATTCCAAAACACAGCTTGAATATTTTCAAATCAAACTAAGGCAGATGCCAGCCCTTTGAGATAAACCAGGTCAAGAAACAGACACTACAGGGATTCCTGGAATACTACTTTATTGTTCTTGGGCAGTGTTTCTCAACCTCAGCAACTTTAAGCTGTGTGGACTTCAACTCCCAGAATTCCCCAGCCAGCATGGGAGAATTCTGGGTGTTGAAGTCCACACAGCTTAAAGTTGCTGAGGTTGAGAAACACTGTTGTAGGATATAAAAACAGAATCCTGAAAGCCTGCCAGAATTTCTCTCTGCCCCTCTTACACCAAAGAGAACCAAGGCAAGGTCATTTTGCGTTTCTTTCTCATGCTTCCTTCAACCAGGAGACCGTGAGTTCTAGTCCCGCCTTAGGCCTGAAAGCCGGCTGGGTGACCTTGGGCCAGTCACTCTCTCTCTCAGCCCTAGGAAGGAGCCAATGGCAAACCAGGAGACGGAGAGTTCTGGTCCCGCCTTAGGCCTGAAAGCCGGCTGGGTGACCTTGGGCCAGTCACTCTCTCAGCCCTAGGAAGGAGCCAATGGCAAACCAGGAGATGGAGAGTTCTGGTCCCACCTTAGGTCTGAAAGCCGGCTGGGTGACCTTGGGCCAGTCACTCACTCTCTCAGCCCTAGGAAGGAGCCAATGGCAAACCAGGAGACAGAGAGTTCTGGTCCCACCTTAGGCATGAAAGCCGGCTGGGTGACCTTGGGCCAGTCACACCCTCTCAGCCCTAGGAAGGAGCCAATAGCAAACCAGGAGACGGAGAGTTCTGGTCCCGCCTTAGGCCTGAAAGCCGGCTGGGTGACCTTGGGCCAGTCACTCTCTCAGCCCTAGGAAGGAGCCAATGGCAAACCAGGAGATGGAGAGTTCTGGTCCCACCTTAGGTCTGAAAGCCGGCTGGGTGACCTTGGGCCAGTCACTCACTCTCTCAGCCCTAGGAAGGAGCCAATGGCAAACCAGGAGACAGAGAGTTCTGGTCCCGCCTTAGGCATGAAAGCCGGCTGGGTGACCTTGGGCCAGTCACACCCTCTCAGCCCAACTCACCTCACGGGGTTGTTGTTGTGGGGAAACTAGGAGGAGGAAGGAGTATTTGGTATGTTCGCCACCTTGAGTTATTCATAAAAATAATAAAGGCGGGATAGAAAATAAATAAAAATAAATAAATAAAACTTCTCAGGCTTCACTGACTTGTCCAAGCCCCTCCTTTATGGCTATTTCATGCCTTCCCCAAGGTCAGCTTTAAATTCCTTTGCACCAGGCTTTAGGAAAATTTGACTCATAGGCTGGGTTCCCAGGACCACTGGCCCAGAGGGCCACTGCTTTCAGATGCTAGACCACCAGGGATGCCTTGGTGAAATAGGAAGCACCCTCCTCTCAGACAGACTAGCCACCAATAAGGTGGACGAGGAAGTGAGAGTAGACTGAATGTGTGTACAAGCCATCACAAAGTGGGTAAGAGGCACCAGGGTGCAAAACCATGTAGACTGCCCTTTTCAGAACAGGAAAAAAATCACTGCCTTTTCTGTCTTGAGAGATACTTCAAGGGGATACTTTACATGCTGTATATAAAACTGATAGGAAATAAATTAGTTGTGTGTTGTCCATTTCTTGCATTATGTCAGGTGCTCCCTAATCCACCATTAACCTTTGATCATTCTTTTCATCTGACTACCCATCACTAATCTCAGCCATCTGAATAGTCTAGGGAAGGCCACATTTATCTTATTAGCATCCCGGATATACTGATAATCACCCCTGCCTTTAAAAACACAGCTCATGGGTTAGTTTTTGGTAAGGGACATGCATATTTAAATAAAAAATAGAGAACAAACTTTGGGGAAGTTGCTGATGTTTCTTCTATGGTATTGTATTAATATACACTATATTACTACTAACATATATTAATACAATACCATAGAAGAAAATCAGAAAATGATAATCATAATGGATTCTTGGAAAGGAGGACGGGGAAAACCTCTGGGAATGGGAAGCCAATGAGAGAATTTTTGATGTGAGATTCCTTGAGGTGTGCAGCGAGTCCCCCCGTGCGACAAACTCCTGCCGCTTGTGTCAGTCACAGTTCACTTTGATACCGAAGTGTTATGGCTTTGAAATCTTTACAAAAGAGATCTAAACTTAATTGCCCAAGGAAGAAATCAGGGGACCTTAAACTTTGGTTTAGCGCATTGTTAAAAAAAACAACAACGCTCACATTGATTTGGAAAGTTGCAAGGGATCTTCATGGAAGGAAGTGATGGTGCCAGCAATACACGCCCTGTCTCAGCCACTACTGAATAAATGAGCTGGGAATAACTTCTTGAAAAGAAGCAAATGCAACAGAAAGATTTCAAAAAGTAAGATTTTCAGAGCAAAGCATAGGAAGGAATCCAAACCAAAATATTGCCTGGTACAGTAACACATAAGAGGAATAGCATTTGATAATATTTAACACTGCAATCCTGAGCATGTTCACCAGACAGTAAGTTCTGTGAAACTCGACAGGATTCACTTCTGAGAAAACATCAATAGAATTGGGCTGTCTGACACTGAACTACAGTTTAAAAGTTTCTGGCTGAAGCTTTTCCTCTTCCATAAGCTCCCAGTGTGGCTTTAGGTAGCAGCTATTTCTTAGCTTCCTGTTTACAGTCTTATTACAATTCTTCCAATTATCATGTATGTGAAATACACCCTGGTAAACAGTAGATATTATTAGCATTTGTAACTTCTGGAAAAATCAGAACTCAGTTATGTTAATAAACTTCAGTTTGCCCTTTTTCTGTGTTTGTCTAGAGATGGAAACACCATCTCCATTAAGCCATGAAGTGGGTGGTATATAGTGGGTGGAAAGTGAGTGAAATCTCTTGAGAGGGCCTGCAGGAGCTCTTTTTCTCCAGGATAAGTCCACATCAGGGTTTGCTAATTTGTTGCTTTCCAGTCATGCAGACTCCCAGTCCCAGCAGCTGTTGAAGATCACAGACAGACAGACATACGACACTGCCTTTTAGGATCAATCATCAACAGTAAAGGAACCAGCAGTCAAGAAATTCGCCACAGACTAGCACTTGGTGGAGCAGCCACAAAGGTCTTGGAAAAGATACTCAAATGCCGTGATGTATCTATATCTACAAAGATCAGAATTGCGCAAGCCATGGTATTCCATGTGACACTCTATGGAAGCAAAAGTTGGACTTTGAAGAAGCAATATAGAAAGAGTATTGACGCTTTTGAATTTTGGTGTTGGAGAAGACTCCTGATAATACAATGGACAGCCAAGAAAACAAACAATTGAAAACAAACATTGAAGAAATCAACCCAGAGTTGTCACTCAAGGCACAAATGACCAGGCTCAAATTATCCTACTTCAGACACATTAGGTAAAGTTCTAGCTCTCTAGAGAAGGCTCTAATGCTGGGAAAGGTGGAAGGAAAGAGAAGAAGAGGACGATCAGCAGCAGGGTGGATGGACTCATTTACATGGTGCACAGATAGGTGCACCGTTGGAAGACCAGAAAGGTTAGGGACAGATTGTCATGAAGAAAATCTATCTGTTTGGTCGCTAAGAGTTGACACAACTTGATGGCACATAATCAATCAATCAATCAATCAATCAATATAGGACATTAGGTTAGGGAATGTTAATGCTATGCTACAAAATGACAGCCCAATACAGGAATTGATGCAAGAATGAACAGGTACAGTATAGTTTAGAAATTGTTCCAGCACTCACAGCTTCAGCTATCCGTATTTTACCTGGATGTTTCCATAACAACCACATGCAAGTCCAGCTCATGAGATGAAACACTGTCTCTATTGTTAAAATTGTGGTGGCAGAGTGACACCCAGTGATATAACCAACACAATACAGAATGAACATGATCCTTTGTGGGGGCTGGGAGAGATGCGTGGCTCATCTTCACGTCCCCTTCCGTACACCTGCTGGCAGTGGGAAGATGAGAGGAGGTAACTGGAGGAGGCATCCTTATCTCCTGTGGAAAGAGATGGTCTTAACAACAGATTGCTAAGAATAATGGAAATGGAAACAGTTGAGAGTGTCAGTGAAGTCAGAGGAAACGAAGGGTAAAACCAGGGAAAGTGATGGAAACTAGCAGGAAGACTCTTTGATATGGGCTACAGGTAGGGACAGAAAGCAGTGCACGGGACAATGAGTAAACTTATTTTATCATCCTTTGTCCTCTGTATTAATCAGGGGATGATTAATGAAGCCTACAATATAAAACTACAAAAATACAGAATAATTAAATGAATTAACATTAAAATATATGAATTGAGATTAAAATCAAAATTAAACCATTGAACTCATCCTAATACTTAAGGTCCTGACTGATGTGTCTTATCCCCATTAAATCATAAGGAGAGCGGTTTAGGTGCAGCCACAAAGGCAGCGGGGAGTCCATCGCTTGGGACTGATGCAGCGGAAGGACTTGCTGCAATTAAATTTGAAACCTGTGACACAAAAGTACCACTGTTTCTCTGTCTATATTAGGTAGAAAAGTAAAACACTTTTTACAGTACATGACAAAGGGACCTGTTGCTGTTGTTTATTTTGTTTGGGCAGGTGTGTGTGTTTGCTTTAACCATGTTTTCTCTTTTGATGGGAGTTGAAGTCCACAGACAAAAGCAGGTGGTTCCATGCTTTTGAATTCTGGGAAATGTCTCCATTGACAGAGTGAATCAGGACATTCTGAGGGCATGTTGGAACATCAAGCTGGACTGAAGCTATCAGGCAAAGAACAGGCAAAGCAATTGGGACATGTTATAGATTTTAAAAAATGCATCTTATCCTGAAGGATGTCAAACTTGCTGAAAAAGATGAAAATTGGAATGATGAATCTCTGTGGAAAACAGCACTGTAGCCACAGCAGTCCTGTCATCCCTTAGGTTTTACTGCGCATGTGATGTAATGTACAGCTTTGCTGAGTCCTGCTCAGGTAATGTGGTCCATTCAAAGAATGGAGAGCAGCCCCTCCCATCTCTAAGTCTTACTGATGATGTCACCAGAGAGGGAGTCCATGCCTGCAGCCTGATTGTCTGCAGTGGGCAGTCTTCACCCGTGTAATCAGGGGTGCAACTCCCATGGAAGCCTTTGTGTTGCACGCAAAGGCTCTCCACTTCAGACAACTGCCTTGTCATGTACAACTAGAGAGGGGAAAAGCTGCTCACCACACTTCCCTACTGAGAGAGATGTACATTTTTTGTTGTTCTTATTTTAATGCACTCCCTAGACCAGTGTTTCTCAACCTCAGCAACTTTTAACATGCTGGCTGGGGAATTCTGGGAGTTGAAGTCACACATCTTAAAGTTGCTGAGGTTGAGAAACCCTGGTCTAGGGAGTACATTAAAATAAGAAGAACAAAAAAGCAGAGATATTAGTTGTTGTTTTTTAAACATGTTTTGAGTCAAATCTTAAAGTTGCTGAGGTTGAGAAACACTGCCCTAGACCAGGGGTCGGCAAACTTTTTTTGCCGGGAGCCATTTTGACATGCTCGTGCACATTTTGAAGTGCTCGAGAGCCAGGGGGCGGGGTTTGCGGGCGGGGGCCAATCGCGTGAAAGGGGGCGGGGTTTGCGGGCGGGAGCCAATCGCATGGAAGGGGCGGGGTTTGCGGGCGGGAGCCAATCGCGTGGAAGGGGGCGGGGGAGGTTTGGAAAAAGAAGGGAAAGAGAGGCTCGACTGCTCCAGTCGTTTCTCTTCCGGAGCCGCTCACGCTCCCAGTCCAGGCAAAGTAAAGCTGGTGGGGAATCCAGCGCAAGAGCGGGGTTTGCGGGCGGGAGCCAATTGCGCACACTTAGGGCTGTGGGGTGGAAATGTGCTGCTTTTGCACGGAGAAAAAGAGTAAGCAGAGCAGCAACGAAGAGGTTAAGGCAGGGCTTTCCAAACTTTTGCCGTTGGCGACACACCAACGGCCAGCCCACAAAAACTGGAAGCAACGGCGGCGGTGCTTCCAGGTTGTCGCTGCGGCGGCAGCGGTTCCCCCTTCGAAAGGGCAGGCTCCGGGGACCCCAAAAATGCCCTCGGTTCTGGCAGGGAGGCAAAAACCTCCCTTCCCCTCCCCGCACGCACACGCTGCCCTGGAGTGGGGTGGAAGTTTTCCCCGCAGAACAGCTGAGCGCTGCTTGCGCGCAGCCTCCCTGCCTAAACTGAGGTGCTGCCCCTTCGAAAGGGCAGGCTCCGGGGACCCCGAAAATGCCCTCGGTTCTGGCAGGGAGGCAAAAACCTCCCTTCCCCTCCCCGCACGCACACGCTGCCCTGGAGTGGGGTGGAAGTTTTCCCCGCAGAACAGCTGAGCGCTGCTTGCGCGCAGCCTCCCTGCCTAAACCGAGGTGCTGCCCCTTCAAAAGGGCAGGCTCCGGGGACCCCGAAAATGCCCTCGGTTCTGGCAGGGAGGCAAAAACCTCCCTTCCCCTCCCCGCACGCACACGCTGCCCTGGAGTGGGGTGGAAGTTTTCCCCGCAGAACAGCTGAGCGCTGCTTGCGCGCAGCCTCCCTGCCTAAACTGAGGTGCTGCCCCTTCAAAAGGGCAGGCTCCGGGGACCCCAAAAATGCCCTCGGTTCTGGCAGGGAGGCAAAAGCCTCTCTTCCCCTCCCCGCGCCTCCGTCTCCGGCAGCCATCTTGACGACGGGCACTTGCCCATCGCCTTAACCCAGGGCTTTCCAAACTGTGTGTCGGGGGCCCCCAAGTGTGTCGTGTGACAAGCCGGAAGCGCTGATGAAAATGCCCTCGGCTCTGGCAGGGAGGCAAAAATCGCGCGTGCAGGCTGCCGGGCTTCCCGACGCACAGCTGATTGGCGCGGAGAATTTCCACTCCGGGTGGCCTGGCAGTGCGCGCGCACGTGATTTTCACCTCCCTGCCAGAGCCGAGGGCATTTTCATCAGCGCTTCCGGCTTGTCACGCGACACACTTGGGGGCCCCCGACACACAGTTTGGAAAGCCCTGGGTTAAGGCGATGGGCAAGTGCCCGTCGTCAAGATGGCTGCCGGAGACGGAGGCTTCCAAACTCCCGCGAGACTGTGTGAAGCCCGTCCCCGGAGGAAAAAGAGAGGCTGGGCCTAGGTTGCCAGGGGTATGCCCACAGCAACGCACACCATGCCCACTGCTGCGCCTGCCCCGCCACACTCGCTGCCGCGCCTGCCCCCGCCACGCCCGCCACGCCTGCCTGCGGAAGAGCCACACTCAAGGGGCCAAAGAGCCGCATTTGGCTCGCGAGCCGCCATTTCCGACCCTTGCCCTAGACTAAGACAAATCTCATACTTTAGCATTTTCTTAGAAAACACATCTTTAAAAAGTATAGGCTCAAGTCTATTATTCCTTTACATTTAAAGGAATCCTGACTTCTTCTCCTTCTCCTCGATTTCAGGAAAGTTTGGAGAAAGCAAGAGTATGGCTGAGGGAACTGGAGAAGGAATTCCTTCATGATGAACAATTATAGCTTTTGGTGATGACAAACTAGACCTTTCAGTGGAACAGAAGGTAACACTACAGGAAGTGACTGTTCTAATATCTAACCATTGGGAAACTGAGCTTTTTTTCCCCTCAAAGTTATTTCCTTTCAGCTGCATAATTTTATGTCAGTCTTTTTGTCCAGTACTTGTTATATCACATTACCCTGATATTTCAGTTGTATTTTTGTTGTCTTTCCAAAGGATGAAAACCAGCTTGATATGAGGGTAAACAGCCCTTTTCTTGACTTCTCCTCTGCTGAAACCAGGCAGCCTCCCATGGTTGTTCTGAGGGTAACAATAAAAACGGCCAGGCATGAAATTTACCAGCAGCTGGCTCTCAGCTAGACTCTTGTTGGCTTTTGACTGCAGTGGAATGATGCGACCTGTAGGCCAGCAGAGCCTCTCTCTACAGGCAGCCTCTTTAGCTTGCCAGACTGTCTTTGCCCTGGCATATCCAGCGTCCCCCCTCCCATCCCCACTACTCGCAGGAATGTTAAGGGAAGGGAAGGCAACATCAACATATTCTCCAACTATCCCATACCGTGACCCCCTGAAACTACACATGAAGTTGTACAACCCCGCTGCCCTGCATGGATAAATCTCATGATTTCATTGAGGTTAGAGTTGAGGAAGAAATAAATATACCACCTACTTCTAATAGTCAAATGTTATTCTGTGTGTCACATACAAGAGTGAGAGAACCTTTCAACTTTTTTGCAGGACTTGTTTCCAGCTGTCATCTTTGTTTCTTTGGCTTCACACTGTCAGCAGAGAGCATTACTTGACAAACAATAAACTGAAGCCATTCTTCTCTGTAACAAAAACACTTGTGAAACCAAAAGATAGGAGATGGGCTACCTCACAACTACATGGTCTTTCTTCCAGGTTTTGAAGGATAAAGTTTTCTGAAAAAAGGATCTCTTCCCCACTCCAATAAATCCTTCTGAATTCTGCAAATATTCATATTCAGAAAATGGTGAGATGTTACCAGAAGCAATTACCAGTTTGCAACTTTTATTACAGGGAAACAAGTAGGTATTAACATGTGCTTTTAATTACAGTAGAACTCTAAATCTTAGCCATAAAAGAAGCCTTTTAAAAGACAAACAAAAAATCCAAAGGCAAAACTCTTAATCCTCCCTTCCCCTTCACAAGCTCATGAATCATAGAATCATAGGGTTGGAAGGGACCTTGGAGGTCTTCGGGTAAGAGAAAGTGAAAACCTTTCAGTCCCCAAACTGAACGATCTGCAAGAAACAACTTTTCATCAGATTGAATGCTGCCAGAAAGTCTGCCAAACCTGCGATACTAGGTGCTGCTGGGATTGTAGTGATTAATGACGACGATAAAACCTTCTTAACTGGAGCGTTTACGCTATATTATGCTCCTGTTTGTAGCAATATGTGCAAAGTAACTGGCAAGTCCATCCAATGGCTCTTTTTATCCAGATGCAGTAGAGATTATCAAAGGAAATGAGAAAAAAAAATAGTATTAAGCAGTGTAATAATACAAGGAGAGCTCTCTTAAGTCACATTAGAAATATCTCCACCCCAGCACACAGGGAGTACAGGGAGCAGGCCTTAACTCTACAGAAGGCTGTCTAGTTGCCCCTGGGAAGGCTCCAAGCCAAAAGGAAAGCAGGAAGTTGTTTCTTGGCAGGGTTGTGGAAGGACAGCAAGTTGTTTGTTATTTAATTTGTTATTACTACATATTTAGATTCAAGGATGGGAGAGGTGGGGCTTTTTCCTTCAAGTGCCAAAATAGTTTGCTGGGGTTGAATCCTGTATGCTTTGCCTTGGGACAGAAGTCCAAACTGCTCCACCTTCCCCAGCACAATGTCCTGGTTTGCCCTTGCCCTGCTTCTGCTGTTACCAGAGGGGGAGAAATTCTCCATGCCAAGCAGAACTGTAGCCCTCTCCCTCGTGTCCTCCTGGTGCAGTTTTGCTCAACTAAAATGCACCAGCTATTGCAATATTTCTTAAAAGGAGGGGGCTGTTGGAGGTTCCAGCAAACCAGCATGCCTCTTTAGCATATGGGTGATTGCTCTAGGAGGTTGAAGTTGGCAGAAGGGAGCAAAACTCTCTATGTACTTCTAGAGGAAGCTGCTTGTTGCCCCTCCCACTTCCTCTTTCTCTCTGCCTTTTCCACCATCAGAGGAGGAAGCATGCTGCTGAGCTCCTCTCCATCTTGAGGCCATGCGGCATAGAATCAGGAGGTTCCCCCCCCCCCTTTCTCCAAGCAGCTCTTGGCAGCAAAGAGGGCCAGGGGTCTACCAACAGTTTAGGGAAACACAGAAGAAGAATAATTGCTAACAGAATGGATGTAACTATTACTGGACCAAATAAACGTAAGAACTCTTTTGTACTTACTTTTTGAACCTACGTTATCTAAGTGTGTAATTCTTTATGCTTGGGTGGGCTAAGTGTGTTAAGATCAATAACCTATATCTCTCTAGTGTGCTCATTAATGCTATTGTTAATAATATTCCTTTCTGTGCACTTATTGCCTCGCTGCATTAAGCTCGGCTCCATTCAGTGGTCCTAGCAGTCCACTAATGGCCATCATAGGGTTATGGGCCCAGACTTTTACGGAAGGATAATTTATTTTTAATAGAGAAAAAGATAAAGAGCAAAAATTTTCTTTTTTGGCTTGTTTTGTTTTTGCATGAGCATTGTTGTTGTTTTTGAGAGAATATTCAGTCTAAATGCTAAAATGCACAAGAAAATAGCCATAAAGCATAAAGGGAAGAACTCCAACCAAATGGAGATATTGATGAGCATATTTCCAAAATTCAGTCATTACTGCACAAGCTTGCTTGCAATGATGTGATTTTAGATAATAGAATCCAGGTAGGATTTCTATTGGGATCTCTGCCTCGGAATTTCTCACGTTTTGCTGCCAGCTGTAGGGGATCCAGACAACCCCTATCAGACTTGATTCAAGAATTAAAGTCTGAACATAGCAGGCAGTCCTCCTATAGGAATTCCAAGCAGGACCATCATGAGGCAGGCTATTTTACAAAGGCGCCTCATGGCAAGTACGATGGTCAGAAGCAGAGGAGTGATTCACAAACAAAGAAACCCATCAAGTGCCATTTTTGTGGCAAGAATGGGCACCTAATGAAAAATTGCTGGGCCAGGAAGGCAGACCAGAAAAACAAAGAGAAAATTCCAGATGCAACTCTTCTTGCATTTTCAGCCATTGATAAAAGTCACTCCTCCTTCATCTTAGACAGTGGATGCAGCATGCATATGCTGAAGGATCAAAGTCCCTTTATTGAATTGAACCCAAGTTCAAATGAAGAGATTGGCTTGGCTGATGGAAGAACATTCCCAGTGAAAGGGGAGGGTTGTGCTCTCCTACGGTGCAGAAATGGCACCACCCAGAGGGATTTGATTACAACTAACATTTTATATGTTCCAGATTTAAGCTTGAATCTAATTAGTGCATCTGCGCTAATGAAGAAAGGCCATTCTCTTCGATTTAAAGGTGACAAGTGTGAAATAATGGATCAAAAGGGTGTCTTTTTAACAGGATTCCTAGATCAAGGACTAATGTTTCTCAATTGTGAAAGGCCAGAGGTGCATGGCCAATCACCGAAGAAAGGAGGATTCAAGTGAAATTCAATAGCCTATATAGTGTGCTCATTAATGCTATTGTTAATAATATTCTTTTCTGTGCACTTATTGCCTCGCTGCATTAAGCTCTGCTCCATTCAGTGGTCCTAGCAGTCCACTAATGGCCATCAGGGGCTCCTTACCCAGTCCTTTTTTTGAGAAGAAGTGAAATGTACATATTCAGGAGTTTTTCCAGAAGGTAGAGCAAAGCTGTAGAGGAAAGTGCAGTTGCAATTTGTATATAAAGCAATAGGACACCAATATGTTCTCTTTATGTGTTGGTTACATTTCACAGCATTCAGAATGGCAGCAAATCCTGGAATTCTGAAAATTTCAGGAATATATACATGCACACACTTTATTTGGAGGAGGTATTCATAAGCTCCAAATATATTCTTACATATATGTTTAAATTTACATATGTATATGTCTAGACATGCATGTGGACAAAAGTCAAATGATAGAGAAAAGGAATGTACAAACACAGCACATTAAAAACAGTGTTATATTTTGAAACATTGCGAATCACTTGGCAGAGAGTAGCCTTGGAGTTGGCAGAAGGGAGCAGAACTTGGAGACAGCAAGAGTAAAATATGTGCTTGTTATCAGGATTTGGGCTCTAGTAGATTTTACGCAGTTGACTTTTTCAATTTGTCCAGGGCCGAGTCATCAGTGACCTCCTTATCTACAACAATTTATAGACAGAATTTCTTGTTCCCATTAAAACATGGATTACAGTTTAGAAACCAGATCAACAGTCAATGCCTCGCCTAGAAAAAGGGAGGTTTCCATAATTTTGAAAGAGATTACAATGAAAGCCTTATTTTTTAATAAAATCTACTGACCCTTGTGATATTTCTAAAAATTGTCTGTGTCCACCTCTTCATAAACTTTAAAGTGCATGGTTATACTTTGGTTTCGGGGTTTTCTGTGGAAAGTAATTATTTGAACAAATCACCCTGTTATTAGAAGTTATTCTGGAGGAAAAGCTGCCTTAGATACTTTGCTGTATGCCCAGCAACAGGATGTGACAAGGGGAAGAATACTCTGCTCTTTTTACTACTGTAGAGACTCATCAGTTTCTAATCCCCGCTATTGGAGTTAGGCATATGCTATTGCTCTAAAGAAATATGGTATTTCTGTCTGGAAGGCTGGACTCAGAAAGTGGTGCTGGAAGATGGCTTTGTACTGAAGGCTGTTCAATTTTGTCTCTCAAGATTTCTGAGGACAGTTTGAAGTTGCTAGGAGATCTTTGATGGCATAAGTTGAGATGTCACAAGCATGATGACAAAGCTCTAAATTTCACTCTCATCTGATACCAGGGGAAGTGTTAAAATATTATCCGAAATCTGTTCACATCCACATGGGAGTTAACAAACAGAAGCCCAGTAAAGACAAAATTCAGTCAACAACCCTGATAATCATGGAGAAGTGGTTTAGCTCCTTAAATAGCAGGTGCATCATGGGTCTTTCTTTGATAGTAGATCATGAAAGGTACTAGGGAGGCCATTTATTAGCTTTTGCTGTTATTCCATCTATGCCTTGTCAAGTCAGTGGAATTGGTTTCATTTACAGTATCTATCAATTTTCTCACTTCCAGAATGGACTAATAGAATTCATAGCACAGCCTTTGCAGTTACTCCAGAAGATTCTGTAGTTGAAAATGAGGCAACCAGGAATTTGTTTGGCATTTGTGAATCCGAGTATATAATGTATATTTTATTTCTTTTGATTTCCAGTTTGTTTCCAGACTCAACTATTCCAGTTCTTAAACCTACTAGTTTCTGATAAGCAATTTGTTTTCCATATAGATCTGCTCAACCATCAGGAGAGGCTCTGCTCTGAGTACAGTACTAGGTACTCAGGAGCTTAGTTGAGTATACATAAAAGACAGGATCTTCTTTGTGATAGTACTATTCCATCTCCACTGAAATTAATCTGGCAGTCTTTCTCTTATTCTTTGATCCGAAATTGAAGACTCTTCTATTTCCATGAGCTTTGGATGTGTAACACCTAATTTTGTGTAATATTTTACACTCACCTCCACTGGCAGTTCAAAGTGGTGCTTATATTGCCTATTGCTTTTAAGATTGTTAATATTTCCACTACTAATGTTATCCACCGTGGAGCTGGGGATGGTGATGGCTGACAGGAAGCTCTGGCGTGGGCTGGTCCATGAAGTCACGTAGAGTCAGAAGCGACTGAACGAATAAACAAAAACAATGTTACTCAGTTCTATGATAATGGTATATGCTACTCATTTTTAGTACAAGAGTGTATTATTATTATTTCCAATAACTTCAAGTTCAGCTAAAGCCTAAGCATTTTAACTAATTCTCATATTCATATTCTCCGGGCTAGAAACCAGGAGTCTGTGAGTTCTAGTCCCACCTTAGGCATGAAAGCCGGCTGGGTGACCTTGGGCGGGTTCAGACTGAAGAAGCTCCATGGATAAGGAGCGAAACGTTTCCACTGAGAAAATAGAAATCCAGTTGACATGATTCAAGCTACAGACAATTCCACCTGGATGACTGAGAACCTTCATAGACATTTCGTATTAATTACTTTGTTCATTACATAGTTGAATGTGCTGACAACAACATCACACAAAAAGCAATGGAAATCAAATGTAAGCAACCCCTGGAGGTCTGGATGTGGAGTTACACTCAAAAATTAAAGTGGAAAAGAACATTACAGGCTGACCCAACGTTGATGTAATGTCCTTAAAACAAGTCAAAATGAGGCTCAGTAGTGTGTCGGGCCTCCACGTGCCTGTATGACCTCCCTACAACGCCTGGGCATGCTCCTGATGAGGTGGCGGATGGTCTCCTGAGGGATCTCCTCCCACACCTGGACTAAAGCATCCCCCAACTCCTGGACAGTCTGTGGTGCAACGTGGCGTTGGTGGATGGAGCGAGACATGATGTCCCAGATGTGCTCAATTGGATTCAGGTCTGGGGAACGGGCGGGCCAGTCCATAGCATCAATGCCTTCGTCTTGCAGGAACTGCTGGCACACTCCAGCCACATGAGGTCTAGCATTGTCTTGCATTAGGAGGAACCCAGGGCCAACTGCACCAGCATATGGTCTCACAAGGGGTCTGAGGATCTCATCTCTGTACCTAATGGCAGTCAGGCTACCTCTGGCGAGCACATGGAGGGCTGTGCGGCCCACTAAAGAAATGCCACCCCACACCATTACTGACCCACTGCCAAACTGGTCATGCTGGAGGATGTTGCAGGCAGCAGAACGTTCTCCACGGCGTCTCCAGACCCTGTCACGTCTGTCACATGTGCTCAGTGTGAACCTGCTTTCATCTGTGAAGAGCACAGGGCGCCAGTGGCGAAGTTGCCAATCTTGGTGTTCTCTGGCAAATGCCAAACGTCCTGCACAGTGTTGGGCTGTAAGCACAACCCCCACCTGTGGACGTCGGGCCCTCATACCACCCTCATGGAGTCTGTTTCTGACCGTTTGAGCAGCCACATGCACATTTGTGGCCCACTGGAGGTCATTTTGCAGGGCTCTGGCAGTGCTCCTCCTGTCCCTCCTTGCACAAAGGCGGAGGTAGCGGTCCTGCTGCTGGGTTGTTGCCCTCCTACGGCCTCCTCCACGTCTCCTGATGTACTGACCTGTCTCCTGGTAGCGCCTCCATGCTCTGGACACTACGCTGACAGACACAGCAAACCTTCTTGCCACAGCTCGCATTGATGTGCCATCCTGGATGAGCTGCACTACCTGAGCCACTTGTGTGGGTTGTAGACTCCGTCTCATGCTACCACTAGAGTGGAAGCACCGCCAGCATTCAAAAGTGACCAAACCATCAGCCAGAAAGCATAGGAACTGAGAAGTGGTCTGTGGTCACCACCTGCAGATCCACTCCTTTATTGGGGATGTCTTGCTAACTGCCTATGCTTTCCGCCTGTTGTCTATTCCATGTGCACAACAGCATGTGAAATTGTCAATCAGTGTTGCTACCTAAGTGGACAGTTTGATTTCACAGAAGTGTGATTGACTTGGACTTACATTGTGTTGTTTCAGTGTTCCCTTTATTTTTTTGAGCAGTGTATTTAGCCAAAAGATACTCTGTTCCAGGGCTTTCCAAAGTGCTGCTGCTGGCGACACACCAGCGTCGGCGGCGGCGCGCGCGCGCATGGCGACGGCGCGGGGGTGGCGTGCGGCGGCGCGCACGCACGGCGACGGCGCGGGGGTGTGTGTGGCGGCGCGTGCGCACGGCGACGGCGCGGGGGAGCGTGCAGCGGCGCGCGCACGGTGGCAGCGCGGGGGGGCGTGTGGCGGCACGCACACCGCCGCTTCCGGGTGGTGTGGCGACACACCACGCTGTGTGTGGCGACACACTTTTGTGTCACCACACACAGTTTGGAAAGCTCTGCTCTATTCTTTTGACATGAAAAATAACAACAACAACAATAATAATAAAGATTGAAGCAAGGTCCAACATCTTTATTAAGTTTCAGCAAGGATGGAAGATGAAGATGGATTGTGTGTGTGCATACAGTATGTGCATTATAATTCTTTTTTTTTTTTTGGTCACCATTGTATTAAAACATTTATTTATGTAGCTTCATTCATCTTGCAGAGATTCACTGCTTTCTTCTATAGGGAAGCAAGCTTGCAGGTGCCTGTAGCCAGATTTCGGGACACTTTCTCCAGCTGCTCTTCTCCTGCCAAACCGCCCCACAGGTCGGATCCCTCGCCCTGTGTACCAGGAAGGGTCAATATCAGGATCTGGAAGGCAAAGCCCAGAAGACAGTGAGAACTCTGGAAAAGGAAAGTGTATTGAAACAGCTGCATTGGTCCTATCATATTGTAAACCATAGAGGCGCTCATTAGAGGAGGCAGGATTAGCATGACAGACTTCTGAAAAACTTCTCTGTTTCGGTAGATGGGTGGGACTCTTTCTATCAGGTCAATTTCATAGAATACCATGTGTAAAGATGGTTATTGTAAGTAATAATGCTAGTCATAACTGATGAAAGGAAAGCACATAAGGACATGGGCACTTGGTATCCATGAGTGTGAGTTGTATTCTTCTGAGATTGTTGTGCAGTGTTAAAATGCAGCCATTGTCATGTTTGGAGGAAAATCTGATACTCTGCAAAAACACCTGCAGAAAGCAAAAAAGAAGTAGGAGAAACAATTCCTCATTTTCTATTTTGATCCCAGGTGCTCCTCACACTTGTTCAAAGATAGGCGTGGTTGTGGCCTTTGCATAGTTTTACCATCATGTTATGGAACTGTATTTTAAACGGTCACTAGAAATAATATTAGTCACTGCATTTACTAGGCTTTAGAATTTTGATAAAGTAATGGTGGGTCTAAACCAGGGTCCCCAAACTCTTCAGCTCATCAATCCCCTCATGAAGTTTCAGATTGTTCATCAATCCCCAAACATTTATTATATGAAAATAATGTAATAAATACTACTTTATCTAATAGTACTATGAATAACAACAACAACAACAACGGATAGTCCCATCAACCATTGAGGGTCGATATTGACTCCTTTGGGGCACCCTGGTCTAAACTGTCTGCTAAAAGGGCCAAGCTAAGGGATCTGCTGTTGGTTTTCAGGATGGAAAGGGCAGCAGCAGCAGCTTTAAAAAGCGAATGTGTCCATATTTACATCTAGGCACTCCAATGTCTTTAGGCCAAGCTGCACAATT
The DNA here is from genome assembly GCA_023362775.1 of Charina bottae. Taxonomy (NCBI): domain Eukaryota; kingdom Metazoa; phylum Chordata; class Lepidosauria; order Squamata; family Charinaidae; genus Charina; species Charina bottae. The sequence goes on from JALMGJ010000020.1 coordinate 466,324, forward strand.
TGTTCCTCAACAATGAAAGAGAGAACAAAGAAAGAAAACAGTCTTTTTGAAGAAGCTCAGGGCAGCATGTGTCCAATATATCAGGACAATAGAATAATAAATGAAATGGGGAAAGGAAGAAAGATGGTCTATGGAAAATATGCAGTTAGAGCATGAACGGAAATGCATGAACTGAATTTTCTCCAGTTTCAAAGAGCACAGCCTGACTTTCAAAAGCCAATGCTAATCATCTTCTGCATGCTCTCTTTCTAACCTTTAGTCTGTCCTTTGCCTCTCTGGAGATGAACGTTAATAGGATCCCATGCTCAGCAAACTGTCAGTTTGGGCACCAAGCAATGATTGACAAGGAAGAGATTAGGATTCAAAACGTTTCCTTCCAAAGATGCATTTGCTAGCTAGTGCTGCAATATTTGGAACATCAAAGTATATGAGTTAAGAGAAGAGTCCTGGACTAACCAATGGATCATAGCATACGCTTTCCATCTTGAGATCATTGGATGTCTGAATGTAGTCCTGGAGAAAGGAATATTATATGCATGCACAGCTGTTGAACGGTGGAATGGTGAAAAGACACGTGAGAGAAATATGTTTATAATATTATTTCTGTTTGTTTGGTCTTGCAAAGTTTAAAAAACACTGGCCGAGGGCAAGGGTGGGCAATGCTCTTTTTCAGCCAGGGACAATCATTTTCTCAATTTTTTTTCCAGCATCTGAGAACCTCAGGTGTCATGGCAGCAACATCACTAAAACAGTGGTGGTGGCAGTAGGGTTTTTCAAGGTTTTGAATTAAGTAAAAGAAGTGTGTTAAGCTAACACACCTATTTTTTTTAAAGTTCCTGGAAAATCTCTCCATCATATTTAAGCGTTTTGCTGTTAAATTTCAGCAGTGTGATTTTGAGAGCTGCAAAAAAAGAGTCCAGGGAACATCTGTGACCCATGGCCCAAGGACCTCCTGTGCCCTGAGAGCAAAAATAGAAGAGGATTTCCAGAGTCGGTGTAACAAAATGAAACAGGCTAGTCTGTAGCTTGAATCATGTCAACTGGATTTCTATTTTCTCAGTGGAAACGTTTCGCTCCTTATCCAAGGAGCTTCTTTAGTCTGAGCAAAGTTCAGAAGAAGAACTGAAGAAGCTCCTTGGATAAGGAGCGAAACGTTTCCACTGAGAAAATAGAAATCCAGTTGACATGATTCAAGCTACAGACAATTCCACCTGGATGACTGAGAACCTTCATAGAAACAGGCTAGTCTAGATTAAGTGAAAAATTCTTTTGCAGGTGCTGCATAGCAAGATACTGTATATGTCCAGAGTAACACATATCAGGCATATCTGGGTGGCAAAAATCTGGACAACCACTAGATGGCAGCGAATCTAACTTTTGGCTGCTATCTAGTGGTCTTCCAGATTTTTGCAGCCCAGATACAGTACGCAACATTAGAAGGTCTTGAGAGGGAAGTGAGACCCAGCCGTCATCCATTAGGTACCACCCCAGATTCTACCTCCAGCAGGTACTCAGGTTTGCCTGGACAATTTGCCCATGAAAAAGATCTCTATACACACAGTCACCTGGCTGTAGGAACTTACTCCTGATCTCCATGAATCGCTCAAGGATTCGGCATTTAGTCCTAGGTATAAAGGCCAGCAGCAAGCCCAGAAGGCAGACAACTAGCAGTCTCATTCCTTTCAGGTTTTTCCCACGCTCTTCAAAGCACTTTGACGTCTGATTTTAAAAAAAGAAAATACGCAGGTGACCTATAGCAACAGGGAAGAAAAAGCGTGTTACTGGCCTCGTACAAGAGAAGCACTCCTCAAAAGATTGCTTAAGTAAAGGATAGAATCAATTTTGCAATTCTACAAAAGCAAACCAAATTTGAATGTTGAATTTCAAGAAGAATTTAGTTTCCTGAAAAATGACATCTTGGTACCCAAACTTGTTTTGCCACCCAAATTGCCATCGAACTTTTGCCACCAAACTGATATAAAAAGCATGGTCATTGTTTTGATTGCTTGAATAAATTGGGTTTTCTGCTTTGGGGTGTTTCTTTTTTATATTCATATTCTCCAATATTATTTTTTTAATTCTTGTATTTCCATCTGAAATGTGCTATGTGGTTTCTTAGGGCCAAACTAACCATCATGTTCATGTATGCAGTTTTTAGAAATAAAAACAGTGGAAGAATTTCACCTTCCCATCCCCCCCCCCTTTTTTTTTTGCTGAAAATGAGCTTATTGAAACAAGAGAGTTCTGTTGACCCACAACCCTGAAATACAAAAGGCAGTTTTGAAGATGATTTTCATGGAGATCTTTAGGAGGAAAACAGATAATTAAAGCACACTTTATTCCACCCCACCCTAGATTCCACTGCTGTATGAGTCCCCTTTAGAGCTCCAAGTTACACTTTTAGAAACATGCAAGTCACACCATGCAAGTCTACTTTGGCCCAGCATCAGAAAGCTTCTTGGCCCTGCCGCTTTTCCGAAGCAAAATTAGCCTTTAGCAAACCTCTCACTTTCACCTCTGTCAAGCCACAGCCAGCACCTGAGAAAAGGGGAGCAAAAATTAGGCCCAAGAATACTTGCTCTTCCAAAGTCCAAACTTCGCCAAATTGGTAGCTGTTTCCTTAATAAAAGCAATCCCATTGAGCAGGGATTCAGATTCACCGATGCATTTGGATTCAAGGAGACGTGCTCTCCTAACCCTCCGTTTCATTAATTGGTCCCCAGCCCTGCCTGGCCCCACACACCAGAAGCCTCCCCACCTGCTCTACCAGCTGCCCATCACTGCCATTTCCACCTGCCTGCCTGCCAGCTCTGTGGCTACCAGGCAGTTTCTTGAATCTGACTGGCCCTGTTGGTGTCCACTGCCTACCTTCCCCAAAGCCGACCGGCATATCCGCAACTCTAGCACCTATTGACTGTGGGGTTTCTCAGTGTTCTCTCACAAAGTGTGATGGACTACAGTAACGCAGCTGGTTCTCAGGAAGGAGGGAGCACATTCCAAGGAGGGGGGCGAGACAAGAGATGACACAGCCCGGAGCTGGACGGTGGGAAGACAAAGAGATTGAGTAGCCACCAGGTTATTTCCCTTTAGGTTAGAGTTAGGGTGACCATACGTCCCGTTTTGAACGGGACAGTCCCGTTATTTTAGCATTTTTCCACCGTCCCGTCGTTTTGATCAAAATCTCAATTTTGTCCCTTTTTTAAACCCGGCGGGAAGGAGGACAGAAAGACAGGAAGGAGGACTGGAGCGGGACTTGCCATTGGAGGCAGCCCGGAAGAGGCCCTATCAGCGCGGCAACTGGAAGCCCAGTTGCCACGTGCGATCCCAGCAGCAGAAGCAGCACCACAGTCCAGGTTCCTGCCTCCTTACCTGATCCTGAGATTGTCTGCCCAGCAGTGGTGAGGCCAGGGAAAGCAGGCACGGGAAGGTTGTGGGAAGAGGGTGTGTGTGTGTGCGTGTGCGTGTGTGTGTGCGCGCGCGCGCAGATTACTTGCTCAGCGTAATCGCGCGCACAAACACACACACACACACACACACACACACTAGGCCAGGGCTTTCCAAACAAAAACACGGAAGTGCCGGTGGTGGTGCTTCCGGGTTGCCGCTGCTGCCACTGCCCCTTCAAAAGGGCAGGCTCCGGGGACCCCGAAAATGCCCTCGGTTCTGGCAGGGAGGCAAAAGCCTCCTCCTCGCACGCACACACTGCCCTGGAGCCGGGGTGGAAATTCTCCCCGCAGAACAGCTGAGCGCCGCTTGCGCGCAGCCTCCCTGCCTAAACTGAGGGCATTTTCGGGGTCCCCGGAGCCTGCCCTTTCGAAGGGGCAGCACTGCTGCTGCTGCTGCCGCTGCCCCTTCAAAAGGGCAGGCTCCGGGGACCCCGAAAATGCCCTCGGTTCTGGCAGGGAGGCAAAAACCTCCCCTCCCCACATGCACACGCTGCCCTGGAGCCGGGGTGGAAATTCTCCCCGCAGAACAGCTGAGCGCCCCTTGGCAACATGCCGTGCGCGCAGCCTCCCTGCCTAGACTGAGGGCATTTTCGGGGTCCCCGGAGCCTGCCCTTTCGAAGGCGGGGTTTGCAGGCGGGAGCCAATCGTGTGGGGCGGGGACGGGGTTTGCAGGCGGGAGCCAATTGCGTGGACTGGGGGGCGGGGTTTGGAGGCCGGCATGGTGGCATAAGACCCTGTCCCGTTTTGCCATCCCCAAAGTCCCGTTTTCGTCTGAAGGAAATATGGTCAGCCTAGTTAGAGTAGAGTAGCTTTAGTCTGGCAAGGTTCTGTCTGTACGGTGTGAGCAAAGAAAGAACTGGAGTTCAGCTGAATTGCTTCCTTGTTCTTGGGCTAGGCCTGACATGAAGACAGATTGCCAACAGGCCACACCCATGGCAGCTTACCTTCCACCCCTGGGAATGAGACTGTTGGGCATCCTTCTGGGTCATATCCATAAGGAAATATGTTTGCTCTGTGTAAAGGAGTCATGCTAGCCTGGCAGCCAGTACAGCAAGTGATCAGAGGGTGAAAGCTTGGCTTCATACCTTAGTTCTGGAAACCCAGGAGTCCCCTCTTCCTGGTTGCCATGCAAAAAGCCTGCCTCTCAGCAGAAACCAGCGATCTCAGGGCATCAGCCCAGGACGACCAACTTTCCTGAAAAGAGGCCAGGCTGGACAACCAGCTCTGTCGTCTGCCTTAGAACCCATAAAACCCCAGGTTGAGAGAGTGCAGGAGTACACACACACACACACACACACACACACACACTCTGGATAACTCAACCAGCATTCTTCAGTGTCTGTCATGCCAAGCCTGGCATACCAGAGAAGCAAGTCAGAGTTTACTTTTTAAACAATTTTTGAAAGTTTTCCATTTTTAAGTTGCAGTGAACACTTTTTTGCAGGTGTTCAGCGCCACTTCTCAATAGGCTCTTTGCTGGATCATTTGGGGGTTGTGAGTTGTCCTTTCCTCATTCCTGCTTGAACTGCTTAAAAGAGGTGAAGAGGGAATACTTCAAAGTTTTATTCCAGGGAAACCCTTGAAGATACATGGATGAAACTTGCCAGGTTTAGTGTCCTCTAAATGTCTACTGTTCCTGCTATTTTCATCCTATTCTGTTTAAAAATGAAACAGTAGCAGTCATTCCAATGCTTGCTCGTTATAGTCTATGACCAAATCTTTTTTTCAGATTCAGTCTCAGTCTTGAAGCAGCTTGAATTGAATCTGTTTGCTACCGAATGTTGAAATGCAAAATCAAATCTAAATCTCAACTCTCCGTTTACACATGGACCCAGGCTGGTGTAGTAGTAAATAGCGTGCTTGATTCTGTCAATAATTGGTCAGATAATTTTGTCCAAGTCCCATTTTTTTCCTGTACTTCAAAATCTTCTTCACTTTCAATAACAACGACTTCCCTGGCCCATCTGGCCACCCATCTTGCTGTTTGCCAAGTGCCACCTTTGGCTGCATCTCTCCCTCTGTTGAGTTTATTTTAAATTATGGAGAATTTCATGTGTGCTGAGGCTTGTATTTCTAAAAGGATCACTCACAAGAAAAAAGGTGGGGGCTAATAGTGAGGAGTTTACAACAGTCACAAGATGTGGTGCCTGGCTGTCTACACATAAGCTAAGTTGCTTACATATCCCAGGCACACAATTGGTTAGCCTGATCACAAGGTTTTCTCACAGAGCTGATCAGTCAGTTTCTGATTGGTTAACATAGAAGATATGAAATGTAAGAGCCGTTGTTGCTATGTGCTTTTACTCTGTTCTTCTTTACTTCTTCAGTCTTCTTAAGTCTTTGCTTGCTTGCTGTTATGTTTTGCTTGTGTTATTTGAGCAATATCGTTCAATACAAGTTTTTTATAAAAAATGCTTTGGTCTCAAATTATTCTTTTTTTTAATCATATTTTATGCTGCGTAATAAATCTCAAGACCCTCCCTTCCTTGCTAGCTTTATTATAAGAGAATCAAAGCGGATTAGACCGCTCACTATGTCTAGACTGAACATATTGTAACCTGAGTGACAACGTACAAAATTTTAAATATTTGCCTGAGCTAATTCTTTCCCATCATTTGTAAATGTAAATAATTGTTAAGCAAACAATTATCCATTGTCTGAACTAATTAATCCCATTCAGAATCAAATGTAGCTGTTTTCCAAATAGCAAAAAATGGATGTGTAAATTTGTTATGTACATACTACATTTCAGTTAAAAGTACCAGTTTCTGACTGTACATATGCGAGTTTGCTTGTATTTGGATGCATACGTTTTCTCCTTTAAACATAGTCCTCTCAATGTTTTGTCTGGGATACATGAATGGGCTTCATATTTATTGGTGCCCCTAGATCGGCTCATGTGACACCTCTGCTGCGCCAGCTGCACTGGTTGCCAGTATGCTTCCGGGTGCAATTCAAGGTGTTGGTTATGACCTTTAAACCCCTACATGGCATGGGACCAGGTTACCTGAGGGACCGTCTCATCCCCATAACTTCAAACCGTCCCACTCGACTATGCAGAGAGGGCATGCTACGGACCCCGTCGTTAAGGGAGTTTCACTTGGCGGGGTCCAGAAGGCGGGCCTTCTCGGCAGTGGCGCCTGCCCTTTGGAACATTCTGCCCCCGGAGATGAGGCAGGCCCCATCGCGCCTGTCCTTCCGGAAGAACTTAAAGACCTGGTTCTGCCGCTTCGCTTGGGATGGGAACGGGAATAATTCCTCCTGGGGATGGCTGGTGCCATAGAGCCCTTTTAAAAATACCATCTTATCGCCTCTTGGTTTTTATATTTAACTTATTAGTAATCTTGATGATTATAGATTTGTATGATTTTATATTTATTTATATTTATAAATTTTAAGTGTTGTATTGGTAAACCGCCCAGAGTCCCCTTTGGGGGAGATGGTGCGGTGATAGAAATCGAAAAATAAATAAATAAATTAAAATATTTATTTATTTGATTTATTTATTTGATTTATATAGCCATCCATCTCACATACATGACTCTGGGGGGCTTACAATAAAACAGATTAAAATCAAATCAAATACATAATGTAAAATAAAAACACATTTTTATTGCAAACAAAAACTCATGACACTATCTCACAATTATTTAAATCTATTAGGAGCATCTTTATCTAAAATAAATAAATAGCCCCAGTAGTGCTTCCCTACTGAGCAAGTAATTATGTTACAAGCATCTGAGAGCAGATATCCAACACTGCTGGGGTCTTAATTCAAACTCTTGTGATGCCATTTTAAATATCTAGTATTATAAAACCAGTAGAGAACAAAGAAGAGAAGTCACTTACAGTGGCTAATGAGGAATAGGTTGCTGAACTGGTATGTGTTTCTAGGTGCTGGACATACAGTACCAGCCCGGCTGTTGCTTCCTGCCAACGCCCAACTAACACAACTGATCACTGTTAAAGTAGGCTTCAACTGCGGAGCCCCTTACACTAAACTTGTGAATTCTGTATTGCAAGATGAATAGCTTATGATGATGAAGATGATTTACTATCCCTATTGTTTGTAAATGTACTGCCCATTCATTTATATAAAAAACAGCTGTTCCTTTTCTCCCTTCTTTGGCAGAATGTCAGCTATCATTCTTCCATTCTTTTACCTGAACTTTGTAGATGTCTCACCAAATGTAATGGGATAATTGTTGGCTGCAGGTAAATCACTGTCTATTTTAAGAGAGAGCAAAACCAAATGAATGGAAAGTTGAGATCCAGTCACAGCTTCATGATGGAGTCCACTGGCTTACTGGAGGTAAGCTGCTTTCTTTAAGCCTTAGTTTCCTAACTGGAAAGCTGGAATAACATGATCTACCTTTATTACTTGCTGAATGCAAGTTGGTTTTTACATGGTATGTCTGAAATAAGCACACTGGAAATTCTATTCTTGTGGATCTCGCATCTACAATATTTTTGGCTTTATAAGGAATAACGCTCTTTTGTTTAAAAAACAATGGAATTGGAAAACAGGAAATTACTACAGTAGTAGAATACAGTAACAGACCATTGGCAATAGTAAAATGAAACTGCTTACCAAGCACACACAAAATACAAACAAAAACTTAGAAAATGCAGAGAAAAAAATGGATCTGGAAGGCACTTTTATTTAGCATTTCCCCCAATCACTTGGATGAGGCTCCTGAGAACATGCACGCCAGGCTTTGTTTTGCCTTCCCTATTCCCACCCTTCCCGAAAGCAGACCTTCATAGAGCTGGCAGGCTGCCCTGAGGGCAATACTCACCTGTCCTCCGAGAGGGGCTGGAGAGTGGCACGGCCAGGCTGTGCCTTCAGTGGCCAGGCTCAGTGCAAGCTGGTGGTCCCTTTCCCCCTTTTATGCCTTCCTTTTGTATATGCATGGCAGCCTGTGACATCAGCATCAGGACAGGGCATCTTGGCAGGCTCTCCCTCCTCCCATCACAACTTCGGCTCCTTTTCATCAACTCAAGGAAGGAGGTTTTCTATTCTGAAATATTTTCCTCCTTTAAGCAAACTAGGTAAGTAACTGGGAAACTAGACTGACCGTGTCCCTTCATTATTGTGGCACCTGAGATTTTACAAGTTTGAGATATTCTGAAACATCGTTTTGATCATTAAAAGACAATGTTTAAATTTAAATTGCAAATTTTCTCCTTCCTTCCTTCCTTCCTTCCTTCCTTCCTTCCTTCCTTCCTTCCTTCCTTCCTTCCTTCCTTCCTTCCTTCCTTCCACACATCTGACTCTACTGACTCTACATCTGACTTAATTTAATATTTGAGCCACTAACTTTGATCTGTTTGTATTTTATGTCCAGCTAAATTACACTGTATCTTTTAAATAAGTCAAATAAAATGGCACATCCTTCTAGTTGCTCTTGGATTTCAGAATTTCTGGTTCTAGTTTAGTTGTGGTTCCCAGGGCAGCAGGCCACAGCTGTGTCAGGGGCACCAAGAGAGGCATTCAGTGACAATGATCCTAATAGGCACAGGGTGCTTGGTGGGATCATGGTCAGCTTTCTTCTACCTGACCTTCACCTCTGTGTATGTGGACCTCAGAGCTGTTCGTTTGGATGGAAGAGCTCTCTGCCAGGGTCTGGCAGGTAGTTCTGCATCTGCAGTAGGTGGGGGACAGTGGAGAGTGGCTCATACCCTAGGACAGGGCTTTCCAAACTGTGTGTTGCGACACAGTACTGTGTCGCCTGGGGGCCCCAGGTGTGTTGCGCGACAACCTGGAAGCGCTGATGGCGCACCGCCACCACGTGCGGTAGTGTGTGCAGCAGCGGCGGCAGCAGGAGGCCATCAGCGCTTCCGGGTTGTCGTGCGACACACCAGGCTGTTGCCACTGCCGCACTGCCACCACCGCCACGGTGCGCAAAAACTGGAAAGCGTGGTGGGGGTGGTTCCGGGGTTTTGCACGTTGCAGCGGCGGTTCCGGGTTTTTGCGTGCCGCGGCGGTGGCGCTTCCAGGGTTTTGTGCACCAGCCGTTGGTGTGTCGCCAACGGCAATAGTTTGGAAAGCCATGCCCTAGGAGTTGAAAAATCCTTATGGTTCCGCAGTCACTAATAAAACCTAGTAACAGAGAGAAATACATTCTGGTTTCTGTTCCACTGTAATACAGGATTCCACATATGACCTCTTCCTCAGAATAGCTGCATTCTCATCAGCCGAAGAAACTGCTTTTGTGCCTCAAATGGGGAAGTTTTTCCATTCAAATCGCATGCCTCTCCACCCAGCACGGTGGGGATATATGAAGGGGCCTAATCTCTCCTTCCTGGTGTTTCCTTTCTATGAAAAGTTTCCCAGTGAGAGGTTCACAATGATGTTAAGTACAAGCAATAATGGAAGCAATCACTCTCCAAAGCAAATAGGAGAACTCCAGAAATACTATCTTCATTTTGAGGGGCTTCTAATCAGAGCAACTTCATTCTGGAAATGATCTAAATCTCTTTGAAATGGTCTCCTTCAGTGTTCTCATTTAACCTGTCATGAAATGGATGAACATCTAATAAATGATGCATTTCTATATTTTTAAACATCTCCATTTGGTGTTACTTTCTTACTTTGATCTTACTTTCTTTTCTGGTTAAGGTCCTCCCATGGGGCTGCTGGCTTTTCTGCTCCCCAGGCATAAGATTTTCACTGGGTTCAGCAGGGATCCTTACCTCCCGCTCCTTCACATTCGCCACTCTGGGGAATGGGGTGATGGTGGCAAGGTCCACATGGCAGGAGGGAGGAAATACCAAGATCTCGGAGGCAGGAATTCCCCCCCCCCATGGGAAATATGTCCTGCAGCTTCAGAGAAAATGCTGGAAAAGCTTCCTAATGTTTGCTCTGGTTGAGGAGCTGAGCAGAGAGCTAATTGGCTCAGCTTTCCACATCCCAAAGAAATGGACCCGAGGCAGCATTGATCTCAAGGCTTTAGCGGTTAATCAGAGTGGTAGAAAAGCCCATCTCCCTCAAAGTGATGAAGGAAAACAGGACCTTTTGCAGTGGGGAACATATCACTTATTTATAATGCAGCATACCTGGTTATATTTCTGAATCAAGATAAAAGCTGATGTGTAAGATGTACAGAGTGAGTATAACGTCTGCTTTAGGGCAAAAGGGATGCATTAGGTGGGGCTACCCGACTGTTCCAGTGGCTATGACTGCTTTAGAATGAAGTTCCGCCACCCTGTATGGATGTGGGGTGTGGGTGTCTTTTCTTCCAAAAAGTTATCCAGAATCCCCTCCCACTCTATTACATTGCCCCAAAATTGCTTTATCTGAGAAAACATAGCCCTTAAGAAAGAATAATGAAACTACATATAACACAGACTTCTCTTCCTGACTGCATCAATGAAATTAATTTATATTAACTGGAAGAGATCTGGATACGTAATGGTTGATGAGAACATAGTAACGAAAGATAGCTTACAGGAGGCATTCAGGATACTGAAAAGTCACAGCTGTAACTGGAAAATGGCTTCTAATTTGGTTATTTACTGCAAATAATTCAGCAAAGATATATTAGCATTAAAACTAAGAATTTTGGTCTGAACTCAAGATTCTTTCTACAGCTTGGGAAAAACATTAATCAGAGAAGCAGATATAGGAACAAACATTTTCAGTTCCTTTGTGTATCTTTAACTATGTGAGAAAATGGGTGCCCATGTACTGTGATTACCAAAGACATAAATATCAGGGCTGTCCACACTTCAGGTTTGATTTCAAAAGGTTGCGTTGCACAAAGGCATCAACATAGCACACCTCTGCAACTGTTTAAAGCAGTCATGTGACCCAAGAAAAAGATGTGACTGTTAGTTGCAGAAAGTTGCTGTATTTGCACTCTCATGTGCTCCAAAGCACCTTTTGGAATCACATTTGAAGCATTGCCCAGCCCTAAATAAATACGTTGCAGATAAATTTTGGATACAATTATATTAGGGTCCAGATGATACCACTTGGTCATACTGGAATAAAGTCGCTCAGCCAGTTGTGGTAGAAGTGGCCTGAACATTGCTTTTCTGCCCTGAAAACAAATGCCCAAGAATACAGCACAGTAATGACTGACTTCAGAGTTTCAGTGGCTGCTTGATACATAGGTCACTATCTCCAACAGAGTTCAAGTTTTTCATTTCATTCAGTAATATCTTAATTTTCTGAAAGTCTTGTACCCAAACGTGATGCAATCTCTGAAATTATATGTGAGACATACCACAACAAATATTTGGTATACACAACTATCATAGAAATTCAAATTTCAGAGTTTGAAAACATAATTCTAGATTTATAGTACAGTTTAGATTTGGCTAGAGAACCAAAAAACCTTTCAGATTAATTAAAAAAAGAATTTAAATTCATGGAATATCAGATGCAAACGCACTTTTATTTGGCCTAAATCTAAACATATGTTCAACTGAGTAAAATGTAACAACTGATTTGCTTCATTATATTTTTGGTGGTGGTGGGGGGGGAGGTAAAACTATAAATGAGGTAATTAACAGCCTATAACTTTTTATTAGTAGAAGTACACACTACATGGTAATATTATCTACATCAGGGCTTTCCAAAGTGCCGCCAGCGGCGCGGGGGGGTGAGGGCGCGGCAGCGACACAGGAGGGCATGCGGCGGCGGGCGCGCGTGGCGACGACACAGGAGGGCGTGCGGCAGCGCGCGCACCCCGCTTCCGGGTGGTGTGGCGACACACCACGCTGTGTGGCAACACACTTTTGTGTCGTGACACACAGTTTGGAAAGCTCTGATCTACATGGACTGACAATGGCCTTCCAGATTTACAGCCGAGATGATTTTTTTAACCATCCATGGACTTTGCTACTTTTTGGAAGACCTCTTGCACTAGTGAGAAAAAAAATTCTCATGTCATGTTTGTACATCATATACCATATTTTTATAACTGGCTAACCTAAAAGAGCTAACAGAACATATTCCGAAATGGTATCAGATTATTTAGTAGTAGTGAAAGAAATAAAAGTTTTGTGAACCTTAAAGCCAAGAATAACACACACGTTTCCCTCACTTTACATGAATTTGTGATTGATCATTTTTGTCCAAGTATTCACCTCATGTGGGAAAAAAAACTATTATGTAATTTGTGACAGCATGTCTGGAAACATCCCAAGACGTCTTCCTGTCCAAATCCCTTTCTGTCCACACTCACAAGTTTACCATTGTGTTGTGTGCTAGTTGTGCATCCTTTCTCTCTTACTTCCATACCTACAATAGCTGCTACTCTTACTTACTTTGTCCAACCCTCTACTCAAAATGACAATGAAAAGAACCTAACACTAGAAACAAAAGTGGACATATTACGTTGCCCTGAAGCTGGTGAAGGATCCTCAGCCCTAGGACAAGGTTTTGACCTGAGCGAATCTACTGTGTGTAAAATGAGGAAGAACGCTAATAAAATTTGTAATGCATTCCACCCCTTGGTTTGCCATGAAAACCAAGTTGTGCATTAAAAATCCAGCTATCAAAAAGATGGAGAAAATGCTTTCGTTGTACATAGAACACGAGACAAAGAATACATGTTTGAGTAATGTAGTACCTAAGAACAAGGCTCTAAATATTTATGAGCACATCGGTCAATGCATGTCAGCCGCACTAGGGAGGCCAGACCAGGAAGTCAACTCCACAGGAAGACCAGAACTACACTTTATTAAGATTGACTGTAATAACAAAATCTTGCAAGTCTGATTGTGCTGTGCCTCCTCCTCCTCCTCAAAATTCAGTGAATTAGGGAGGCGTCTATCTGAGCTGCTTCTTAATGTTATCTCATTGTTCTGGACTTAAAAAATGCTTCAGCCCCTTTTTTTTGGGCCACAGATCCTGCATGTCTCTGTCAAGGTCCTCTTCCTTACTCTCTACAATGCATTTGGGTTACAAAATTTGCCACCATACTCAGCAACTCACTTTTTCCCACTGGTTCGATGTCTCACTTTATGCAAATTTGCTTTATGCAAGGTTTTGGGAACACAATCCTAGCATAAAATGAGGGAAGTCTATAGTGGCATAAATTTCCAGGGATTATAATCCAGTGGGTCAACAGAATTAGTTGCACTAGACCAAATTGCACCTATCGTTTATTTATTTATTTATTTATATTGATATTTATACCCCACCTATCCCCTCCCTAACGGAGGACTCTAGGCGGCTTACATACATGTATACATTTCATTTTTATACATTACGTCCATTAATCCGCACGCTAAGGGAAGGGGTGAGGGAACCGACTCTTCCGTGGCTACTGGACTACATGTCCCACGATGCCTTGCGTCAGAGCCGGCTGCTGACGTCCTATAGATGTTACTGCTTCGGGATCCGTCGCCGCCGCCATTGAAGATCTTTCGTTCGGTGGCCGACTCCCGACAGGACGCCAGCAAATTTGCCCACTTAAGGTGGTACCCAATTTATCTACTTACTAAGCTTTCGAACTGTTGGGTCGACAGGAGCATTCATTATGCTAACGAATTAGTCTTAAACAGTGTTACTGAATCTATTTTTGCAATTAGAACATGAAGATTTAATTAAAAGAGTACAAGCTACCTGCAGGAATTACTGATTTTTCAGCATCAAAAACTAAACAATCAAATCCTTCTCCTTACCACACAATCATTTAGTAATTAGCAGCATAATATGAATCCTGGACAGATCCAAGCACTGAAACTAGAAGATGCATACACGGGACCAACAAAGCTAAATGAAGGGTTTAGTGGCCTGGAAAACATGTCTTTAATCCACTTGGCCATATAGAATATAAACGTATTTTGAGTGGATGAGAAAGAAAAATGCTTGAGCCCAAGTTCTGTTTAATATATGTGAATTGGTAACCAAGGAAGGAGTTGAAAAAGTCGTGAGGAAGGGATTCCATAGCACAAGTTGAGACTGGCTGCTCTGCTAGAGAAGTGAGAGCCCAAATTCCAGAGGATTCTTGCTCAGATAATTCTTTTCCTTTTCCTTCTTTCATGAAACAAGTAGACAGGCAGAAGGGAGAAAAGCAACCGAAATGAAATGTTGAGCCAAGATTTTGCAGTATCGGTCTCAGAAGATTCCATTGTTTTCAAGACCGATGGGTCATCACAGGTTTCTGTAAAATATCAAAACCCCAATGTGAGCCTTTGGAAACCAGTCAGCAGTACCACACATAAAAATTGCTGGACTGAGATTGTTCAACCATGTTCCCCAGGCCATTTGCGGAGTTAAAAGTTTAGGGGGTTGGGTGCAGATTGGGCACAAATGCTCCTAGATGCTCCTATGGCCCGTAGCAATCACTGTCCTCCTTTTGACTGGCTTCAGAACAATGCAAAACATGGTCATGAAACCAAAAAGAGTGAGGTCAACACTTTCTAGCTGCAGATGCCTCTTGGAAAAAAGACATGATGGTTGCTAGCCCCTAAGATATTCCAGAGAACTGCAAGAGTAATGATAGGGGGGAAAGATGACAAGGAGAATCTTACATACTCAGATATGTATTATGTTGGAAGGAAAACACATTAGGGTAAGATGAAACAAATTTGTTTATCTGCAGGAATTAATCCTCCTCTGATAGTGGTTGTCCCATCCGTAACATTTTAAAGATGTTAATCAATAATGAAAGACAACAGAAAGATACAGGTCATTATTTTGGATTATGATTCCAAAAGTACTTCCAACCCAGACTTTTTCTCAAGGACTAAGACTAGTTCACTTGTTTATTCCCCAAAAGGCGGCTGGTATGCCCCCCCAACCAGTGCACTCCCACCCCATCCACAGAACCCAGAGCTTTTGTTATGATTTGCCATGTTTCCAGTTTCAAGCGTGAACCACGTGGGCCTACTGAAGGGTCAGCTTTTTGATATGGCTGGAAATGGATGTATAATATAATTCCAACTCCTTCACACATCTTTTAAAAATAAGAGTGCTCCCTGGTGCAAACCAAGACCTAAGAACAATATGCTGCTGCAGAGAAGCAGCAGCAGAAAAAGCAGAAGCAGGAATCGATATTTTTGTGGTTGGGAGAACAGCCTCTTGCTTAGGGCCACGGCTGAAAGAAAAAAAAGAACCTGTGGTTTCGCTCCTTGGATAAGGAGCGAAACGTTTCCACTGAGAAAATAGAAATCCAGTTGACATGATTCAAGCTACAAAGAACCTGTGGAGTTTTCTATCCTTTACGTGGATACCACATAATGCGGAATTGCCAATGAAGTGGGCTAGCTCTACTACTACTAGCTAGTTTTATAATTTACTACTAATTTACTATAATTTAATATAATTTAATTTAATATAATTTAAATGTAATTTAAATATAATATAAATATAATATAATATATATAATTATATATATTATATAATTATATATATATATATATATATATAATTATTATATATAATAATAATAATATAAAAATATAATATAATATAAAAATAATTTAAATGTAATTTAATATAATTTACTACTACTAGCTAGTTTTATAATTCAATTTTAAAATAAGAAATCAGCCTATAAGGATAAAGTTATTGTTTATGCATTTATCTGCTTGTATAAAAATGTTGGCAATTATATGGTTATATATCATCACAGGATTACCCTGATGCAAAAGCTTGCTATACTGCTATTGGCTGTTATTCCACTTTGTCTGATTCTGGATTCTGTCTAATTTGCGTGTTTTCATATTAAAAGCAGCCTCCTATTTAGAACTGACCACATATCTTTATTCTGCAGTCAGTGCAAAATCCAGTTGCCTTCTACTGGGATTCGGCACTTTAAGGCAATTAGATTTGTCGTGAACTCCTCTACTCGTCTGCCGCTGCCCCTGTTCTGCCATCTATTCTCAGCCAGCATGAAGGCAATGAAGTAAATTCGGAATACTTGCCGCAAAGATGTGATCTGCTTTTCTGTTTTTTCCATTTGGATTTCGCTGTGTCAGTGAACCTCTGTAATAGGAGTTCCGAGCAAAAGATTCAGCATTGCCTGGAAAAGTTAAAGAAAGTTATGTGGGTGGCAAGATACTGGAATAAAATTATTCCTGTTTAGCTACTATTAAAGGGTAAGACCGAAGTATTCCTCCCGCTACTGACAAGGCAGCTGCTGCCCCTTTGCATGGCCTCATCGGGAGCGGGAGGAAGAAGACAGCGAAGGTCAGTTGGGGGCAGCAGGGGGCGGCAGGGATAGGCGGTGGCAGAGTGCAGGGCAGCAAGTAGGGCAGAGATGGTGGGGGAGATGGGCGGGTGGGGGGAGTCAAAGCAAATGCTGTGGTCATACATGCAGGTGGGCTGCCAAGGGGCTGAATTTTGATCACCTGACACAAGGGCACTGCAACTTCGAGGATCGGCTGTAATTACCATTCATTCAGCACCATCGTAACTTCGAATGGTCGTTGAACAAATAGTCGTTAAACGAGGATTTCCTGTTCTTCCTGAATGTATTTTAGTCATTGTCATACACCAGATGTTAATACTTCTTAAACATAAGGTTATACAGCCAGTCCTCGTTTAGTGACTGTTTGCAGTTATGACAGAGATGAAAAAGTAACTTTGCAACCAATCCTCGCATTTACGACCTTCACAAGTCTGTAAAGCAAAGGAAAGCTGAAGTAAGATCATAAGCACAGTTGCAGTTTCACTCGGTGACCTCTTTGCCTAACGAGTGAGTGTGGTCGCTAAATGAGGACTACCTGTGTATCAAAGACAGCTCCATAGATTATTTGATATAGGTAATAAACTGGAGATAACTGATACTTGGGAAAAGTGGAATTAAGTAAATCTTCTAGAGTTAAAGGAATATCTGGTTAACAAATTTTCAAGCATTTATTCAGCAATTCTCTTTCTATGCAGTTATTTATACCAGCCCCAAATGTCACAATTTGGTTAGCATCCTCTCATTACTAGGTGTCAGTGAGTAAATTTGAGTGCTGTGATGTCTCCGAAAATGATTGGGAAGAATTGGTTCTACCAGTCATTGAAGTAGCAGAATTCCCTCATTAAAGTTAACGTGACTCTTAAAGTAGCCACATCTTTTGTTCAGGTTCTCATGGAAGTAAAAAGCAGGGAGAAGGTATGCTTGCAATGCTGGAAGCACTTCTGAATCTTTTTGAAGCATTCACATCCCAATTAAATATTATGGTCTCCAGTCCTTAATATAGTAACAAAGGAAACAATTAAAACACGTCCTTCTGCCAAATTTAAAGTTAAGAGCAGCAGTCCCCAACCTTTCTGGCACCAGGGACCGGTCGTGGAAGAATTTTTTTTCATGGACCGGGGGGGGCGGGTTTGCAGGCGGGAGCCAATCGCACGCACCGGGGGGCGGGGTTTGCAGGAGGGAGCCCCGTGGCCCACAGGTTGGGGACCCCTGGTTTAGAGGGCATACCAATACTTAAATCAGACCAGTGAGTTGCATTCCCCCTTTACCAAACAGAGAGGGTTCCTGTTTATCTACCCAACATGCCTGTGGGGAAGGCTAGGCTGAGAAACTGATCACAATAATGTGATAAATGTCATGGCATGTGTGTCCGTCTGCATGCAGGGTGGAGAAAGGATTTCAACCCAGATCTGCTTAATTTAATGTCATTCAACCATCACACGATAAAGCAGTACTGCTGCTCAGACAAGGTGATGAAGCTGCTCAGACAAGGTGATGAAAAATGATTTTAATGCAAAAAGCTTCAGCCCAGAGCTGAATTGATCACGATGTAATAATTGCCCATTCCGCCTCCCGCATAGCAGAGTTCCCATGTGTAGGGACCACCACCGGAAAGCCTATGATTTTCATCGAAAGAGATATCCCTTGTGTAAAAGAGGGAATAAAAACATGCTTCAGCCATAGGCCGAAGAGAACAGAAAGGTACAAAATGGAGAAATACTTCATGGAGTAGCTTGACAGTGTGAGGATTAACTTCAAATTAGTTAGGCACAGATGGAAACAATACGCCAGATGGAATTATGACAATTTGTGTTTACAACCATCTTCCTATTTTACTTAGCCTGTGAGATGTTGGAGGATATATGGAATATGGTCCTAGAAAATCCAGTGCTCTCTGACATTTGAGATATGACCTGATCACCCTGAACACATTTCCTATTCATTAAAGGCTGCTTCTAATCTCAGTATGAAAAACAATTTCTGTGGATATTTAGTAGAGCTGTGCAGCACTTTGGAATTAATTCAGAAAAGGCCTTTAGAGTGTGTGGAATCCTGAACATACCATCCCTCTGCAGTTCTTCAAAGCAGCGGGTGGCTTTTCTTGTGACTGGGCTGTTGCCTTCAGCAGCTGCCACGTGATCCCAGGAAAAGACCCAGCGAATTTAAAGAGTTGCAAACAGATGCTACGTTTGCACTCCATCACCCTCCAAAAGACCTTTTGGAACCAAACCCTAAACATGGTGCAGCCATATTGTTTAGCATGCAGTAAAACGTGCTAGAATGGAACTATTAAATCTTTAATTGTTTAAATTAAAATTTAAAAATATATTTGTTTGATGTAATTTAATTGTTTATATGTCACTACATGACATTCTCTCTAGTCCACTTTGTAGTCACGTTTTCATGATCTTGCACACCAAGGATGGGAAACTGCTCCTGGGAACCTAACGCAGTCTGACAGATAGGCCCATCCAGCCTATAGGATCTAGACCAGAGCTTTCCAAACTGTGTGTCGCAACACAAAAGTGTGTCGCCACACACAGTCTGGTGTGTCGCCACACAACCCAGAAGCGCTGATCATCATCAGCGCTTCCGGGTTTTCCCGCGGCGACACACCAACGGCGGCATGCAAAAACTGAAAGCGGCAGAAGCGCTTCCGGGTTTTTGTGCGCTGCCGCAATGGCGGCACTTCCGGGTTTTCCCGCGGCGACACACCAACAGCGGTTGGTGTGTCGCCGTGGGAAAACTTTGGAAAGCCCTGCAATACGCAATGCAGCAGTGCTGTAACAGGTTCTTTCTTTTCTGCAGGTAAACAATACTGATTTCACAGTTGTTTTGAAAAACGGCTTTATGCAGCATATCTAGCGATGATACGTATTATTGATGCACGGTAACGAAGGCTAAGTTGCCATAGCGGTGGCATTGATTCTATGGTACAGTACAACTATTTTTATGTAGCCTCTTGGCCCAATAGTCCGAAGTAGAGACTGTAAAGGTTCAGTCTTTTGCATTGTCACTGCCAGTGGCAGGAACTCAGAAAATCTAGTTTTCCCCATTATCCCTTGTTCCGTTCCAACAGATTCATTTACTTCAAACAATCTAACCACAAGCATATATCCGTCCCCTAGCATGATGTGTGAAGCTACAATGTGGTTATTTTTACAATCAGAGTGTGATTGTTTTTCTGTAATTCTGTTATGTGACCTCCCACCCTGGAATATTCTCTGGCTTCTTGCAGTTTTCCTCTCTGCCCTTATCTTTTCTTTCTTAAAATCAGAGAATTCAAACCAACCTCTGATACTGTCTCCTAGTCCAACTACTGCCAGTTTGGAAATCAAAATTTCAATCTTAGGTGGAATCCACCCTATGTTTAAAGTACTTTGCTTTATACAAATATAGGAAATATTTAGCAGCGGTGATCCAAAAATGTCTTCTGTTCAGGAAAAGTTTGAATTTGGTTTCTGTCTGATAACTCAGTGCTTTGCAGATTACTGTCCTTATGCCTAAAATGTAGAAATTGTGAACTTTTCTAGAAAAGAAAAATACATGAAAACAATGCAAACCAAAATTCTGGGAATGATGCATCTAACACCATAACTATGTTGGGACATTACTATGGGTAATTTCAAGTTTTGTTTGCACCCAGTATTCTCCCAGATCACATGCAACACTCAGATCAGCTAGCAAAAATGTAGCTTGAAGTTTATTTATTAAACATCAGCAAAACATCTAAAACAGTTAAATGGCAAAGCAGAATAAAAGGCAGGCAAAAGCAGGGGTGAGAGAGATGTAAACAGCAGGTAACAAAGCACATTATCTCTATTGATAACCAAAAGGCACAGACATTAACAGAGACTGTGGAAACAATAACTGTAGGTAATTAACATGGACAGTCCCAAAGGGAGTGGCCTTTGGTTATTCCAGCTGTAACCCTTTTATGTCCCTAAGGGCAGCAGATAGAGATGGACAGTAGGACACCAGGTGATTCCCTTCTCCCCTTAAAGAAACACTTTGGTAGAGGGGGATGAGGTATCCAACGTTCCCCTTCTCATCCGCCCCATGCCCCAATTGTGCACCCTAACGTTCACACCTGGTGGTTGGCACACGTCAATCTCCGCTCTCAGATCACCATGCAGAAAAGCTTCACGTGCGATTTTCAAAATGCTGCTACATTCAAGAGCAATCTGATGCTGGCAGGTTTAGCTGCAGCTGCAAAAACCTTACGTCCTCGCCCTATTTTTGTGTGTAACACTTTGCCGCTGACCTAGCTTTCTGACGGTGCACATTTCCATGAGCATCGTGCTTTTTTTGAAAACCCCGTTTTGGCTTTGTGCAAGGATTCGGTTCCTTCCCATGCAATTTCCCTCCATGTTTGTGCCTCAGCTATTGACAATCCTTGCACTGTCTTCCATGAATTGGGCTCAGGCACATCCCTTGCTCCAGCTGTGCAGCACGTTCTCTCCGAGATCCTCTTAACTCTAGTCCCGGCTCTGCTTTTGACTGTGTGCCGCAGCCCACCCTTTGGAGTCTGACGCCATTTCAGTTTCCTCGGACTCACTCTCAGTAACCTCTTCTGACTGTGCGGTGTGGGAGTTATTGTTCCCTACTTCGCTTTGTGAGCTTCCTGGGTAGAACCAGGCACTACTGGTAAAACTAGGCATCTGGGTTATTCTCTCTTCTAGATTAAAATGAGCAACTGCGTTTTACTTTTCCAGCTTTTAAGTCCAAAACCCTGTAGCCTTTTGCTCCTATTTGACAGCCCAGCATTATTCTTGAGTTCTGCAATTTAATTTATTCTTTTTCCTTACAGATATATGCATAAGTTTTGCATTCCAATACCTTTAGGTGTGACTGAATGGCTTTGCTCCTGTTGCATAAAATTGCACCTTTGTTGATAGCCGGTTTTGCGGATAAGTAGCTATTGTCAAGTGCCTCTCCCCCCAAATCATCTTGCATACACTTAGCAGGCTTTGAGTCTTTCTTTCTGCAACCCCATAGGGCTTATAATTTAATTTTCTTTTCATGTTTAGTGCCTTTATTTTTCAAATTCCCAGTTGCAATATTCTCCCCCATGATCAATCTCTTTGGTTGCTTTTGTTGCCGAACTTGCTTGCTACATACGCCCCGTACAGTTTCAGTTTTTCAAACACTTCACTCTTATTGGTTGAGAAACAGGTGCAGTACTTGCAAGAACATTCAATCCAACTGCTAGGTCCTCCTCCTTGATGTAGGGCCAAGATATATAACTTGGGATCCCCAGCAAACTGCTGATATCTGATCCCATGCTGACAGGTGGTATCTCCCAATGATTTTGTTTAGATGTGAAAGAGAAGTGGTGAGAGTAGAGTCCTGGGCCACTCCATAGGACAGAAGACTCTGGTTAGATCTCTCACTCCCTCTTAACTGGAACTGAGCTCTTAGGAAAGAGGAAAACCACCAAATAATGGTGCTCCCCCTTCCAATCCCTTGGAACTGGTCAAGAAAGACCCCATGGTTGATGATATTAAAAGCTACTGCGAGATCAAAGAGGACCAGGAGAGCTGCACTGTCCTGGTCCCCATCTCTCCAAAGGTCATCAACAGTTGGCAATCTTTTTTCCCTAGGAAGGAATGGGTTGCTTTAAAAAGAGCTGCTGGGCAGCCTTCAGCAGACATGAAGCAAGCAGCAAAATATTTATTTTTGCTGCCCATATTGCCACACAACCCTTACCAGTGACTGGTTAGATTCCAGTCTGGTCTTCCTTGATTGGCCCTTTGGGTGTCTCCTCCACCATTCCAGTTTCTTAGAGTCACTGATGTATTGCAGGATTAGACGTTCTACAGTTTACCAAGTCATCTTAAACCATTCTCATATGATGACATCACAACTGCACACCAAGTTGCTGTGTCTCCATTACTCATAATGATGATTACTTGGGATTTTGTTTTGAATGCGTCTGGATTTACTAGCCCGGATTATCTTTTGATCCTAATATATACATTACAGAAAGATTCATACAAAATGGGGAAAGTTGCATATGAAAAGAATTGTCTTCAAGGCTCTTTCAGCATGATGCAGAAACTCTGGCAGAGTAACAGCTGAATATGAATATGAAAATGACATAGACCAGAGACAGACTGACCCATACATTCCAGGTATGCAGATGCAGAAAGTAACTCAACTCTGCTTTTAACTAAGGCAACTATTATTAGGCAGGGGCTGCCAATCAACTGAGCATTTTCCTCCAGTTCTTGCAAAAATGAGCAAAGGCCTTACTTGCAGTTTCATGGGAAATATTGAATTTCCTCCTCAACATATGCGGCATAGACATGACCTAAAAGGAATAAAATCTTGTTAGCATGTAAATAAAGGTTGGCTGTAATTTTCACCCTCGCAACTTACACCCAACTTTTCCTCAGCAGGACAGCATTTTGGCCCACAAATAAATGTCAGTCCACTCATCTGTTTTGTGAGTCATTCATCTATTTTGCTGATGTATTCATCTGCTTGGATTTATTCATTTCAGTGCAATATTTGTTTCTATTTGGATTAGACATTTTTAAAAAGCTGAATATCCTATTCCCCCCTAACGCTCTCCAATGCTACACCACTTAGTGCCAATGGCTTGTATCACAATGCCATTTGCAATATGCAGTTATTAATGCCACATCAGAAAGGCCAAGAGAAGTATCTCTTAGGACTACGGGATCATGTCTACCGCTAATCACCACCAATAAGTACTGGAAGAGGGGTTCTGAGGAATAGCTCTTGAATTTCTGGAACACGGTTTGTAGATCCCAGGTTTAGAGAGTTATGGGCTTCTGCTTCTCCAGCATGTAGAAGCATAGCTGAAAATCAGCATGTAAAATTTTAAAAGAAACAAACAAGATTTATGTTTTCATCTTTCACCAGTTTTATTTGGCAAATACTTTGAATGTTATTCTTCCATGTATCCTTCTTTAAATATGTAGTCTTAATTAAACATTGCCTATTGGTAGATGGTCAGAATTTTCATTACTGTAATTGGTAATTATTATAATTGGCTGCTGGGTATGTTGGAAAAATCATGCAATCGAAGTAAAAAAAATACAACAGCTATGGTGATCTAGGTTTAAATCTTTATGATAATACCTTCAAAATTAGCTAGGCAATCCCTAATAGATTTCAGAGCAAATAGAGTATTTGCTTCAGAAAATAAAGCTGGGCAGAAACATGCTGGACTCTTGTCCTTGAGTCGTCCAAGATTAGACTTTAAAATTTAGGGAATCTTCTTGGGATGAATTTCAATGAGCAGCCAAAACATAGCTTCCACTTGCACAAGAAAGGCATCTTGCCATTTCTCATCTTGTTTTGCACATACTTTGAAACGTGGTAAGGCTGTATCAGGAGAGTTTCAGTCCAATAAAGAATTATATGCATTCCTGGGAGGCTGAAGGTTAAATGCCTTGGAATGGAGGATATGAAAAACATTGATTTGGTTTATGATTATTATGTGGTAGGAAATAGTAGGTTGAGCAGGCATCTGGTTTCCATATCTTTACCTGCTCGATGGCAAATTCATGCAAAAGTGACAAAACAGGCAATTAAAATGGCTAAAAGTAAGATATAATTGATGAACTTATAATGAAGAGGCTACTCTATCAGTAGCGTAATTTATTTATTTATATAGTAGAGTAATTATATTATTTATAATATCCGAGGCTACTCTACCAGTATTCTCTGGTATGGACTTGTCCTTTCTCTACTCTCTTTTCCTTCTATTTTTCTCTGCTGTATAATTAGCTCAGTGGCAAATTATTTTTACTAGTGGACTTTATTTACTAATCCCTATATTATATGCGAGGACAGGAAGGCCTGGCGTGCTATGGTCCATGAGGTCACGAAGAGTCGGACACGACTAAACGACTGAACAACAACAACATTATATGTAATGCTGTAAGATTCATGGCTCAGAAGTGATCCATTATGGAGTTGTTAGTAGTAATATTGTGTGCTATTTTTTTTAAAGTGCTTCAGATCAATTCATACTAACTGCTTTTATTTTTACCCATGAAACCTGCCATCTGCCAGGACTCTTCTCCATCTCCTTTGCTCCCTTTAAGTACAGGTTACTCATTGGTTTGCATTCATCCGTGCTTTTAATCTTCTTCTGCTCCAATCCTGCCTAAATTCATAGTGTCATCATTCCCTCAGGACAAAGATATGTTTTTTTTTGTCACTTTGTAAAGCAGCACATAGGGCCTTGTTGTAATTCTTCACAGCATTAGAAGCAGCACTCAGAATACCTCAGCAATCCAATGAGATCCAAGAAAATCTATGACACGCAATCATACCTCTGACCAAAACAACAAAAAACAGGACCATCTTAAAGCAAACTGCCCCTCCCTAGCCATAAAAATATTAGAGAAGGGCCAAAACATCATCCTACCAGCAGACAAAGGCTGAATGAAGTCATCATGGACAGAGCACAACACATCCAAAAAACTAAAGAACTGTTGAATGACAAAGAAGCTTATACCCTTCTAAAAACAAGCTCAATACAGAAACTAGACAATCAGATCAAGAAAACCCTCAATGATCTAGCCAACAGAGGACAAATTACAAAAGAAGAACAATGGTGTACAAAAAGCTGTGGACCCATCTCCCAAACTTTTATGGACACCCACAAATACACAGACCAGATATACCACTCTACCCAACTGTGTCGCTATCGGGGCCCCAACATACAACTTTGCCAAAGAATTCATTAAAAATGTGGCCATCTCCTAGGTGGGAGTGAACATGCTATCAATTCACCATTAAAGTGTCTTCAGAAAATCAAAGGCTTAATAGCTGAAGAAGATGAATTCCTGGTCTCATTGATATCACAGCATTTTTCACATCCATAGATCCAAAAACTGGCAAAAGAATGCACTGAAACCTTACTATACAAAGCACCAAGCCAAGTGAAGCAAACAAAAATGGAAATACTTAGAAATATGGAACTTATAGACCACTGCCTCACCATTTATTTTCAGTTTGATGGGTAGATATACAAACAAATCAGAGGAACCTCTATAGGATCACCCAATTTCAGGATGCATAGCAGAAACAGTCATGCAGTGTCTGCAAATAATAGCCCTCCCCCATAAACAGCTCTAAATATGAATATGCTAGGTGGATAATACTTTTGTCGTAACCAAAAACACACACAACAAAATCAATCTTCAACAGAATCAAATTTATAAGGGAAGAATAGAATAACAGACTACCATTCCTATTCTCATCAGCAGAGGTAACAATGGCAGACTTCATACTCAGGTATATTGAAAAACAACACAAACAAACCAAGTGCTGCATTACCAGAGCAACAATCCAACTGCCCAGCATAAGAGGGCTATTCAGACAAGCAAAAACATACTGAGGCAGCTCAGAACTCCAAAGAGAAGGAACAAGACAACCTTAGGATGCCTTCAATGTAATGTGTACCCACAGAACGTCATTAAAAGTGCCTTTCCATGCAACCAACTAGAACACAATCACCACAACCCATAAAAAGAATAATTCTCCCATACATTAAAAATACCTCAGAAACCACCAACAGATTACATCAACCGCAAAGCACCAAAGTAGCCACAAACTAACAAAATCACTGCAAAGTATCTTAAACAAACCCAAAGATCCAACAACTAAAAAAGACAGAACAGGAATTATTTACAACATACAATGCACTGACTGTGAAAGCTACTATGTAGGACAAATAGGCAGAGGATTCACAGAACACACTAGTTGGCAGTCAGAAGACATGCTGAAAATTCTTTACTTTCATAACTCATGGACCAATTTAACCACAAATTCAACTATAGCCATTTTAGATCACGCAAAATCCAAAAATGTAAGATAATTCCTGGAAGCCTGGCATTCTGACAGTCGGATACGTAGAGATAAATCTGGTCTACAAACTATTGAAAAAGCACACTAAGGCCCAAGAAGGAGCAAAGAGCCTGGGGCATATCTTCCTTTATCATACACTCAACACGTAGATATCAGAGAACCAACACAACAGGTAGGAAAGATGAAACAATACAGCTAATGAATGAGATTTGCTGCCTACTAAGAGTGCTTGGTGAGGGGCGTGGTGGCTCAGCGGGTAAGACGCCAGGCTAGAGTCGGACACGACTGCACAAATGTGCGGGGGGAACCTTTACCTTTTTAAAGAGTGCTTAGAATTCCTGCTGTCCTTGGAAGGACAGCATCCAGATCTCCTCAGCTTTTTATGATGATAAACTTGAATCCAGAGACCATTCAACAGTGAGAAAAGATGCCATATAATTTCATGATGGCACGCCATTGCCCTTCTTTGCAAAGGTATACTCACCTGGGTGCTTCTTTTTTTCTTAGGCCTTTCCACTGGTTTAACCGTCAACCCAGCAGCGCTCAGTGCAGCAATTCGGGATTCTATATCAGACACCTTTACAGGAAGTAGCACTTATTATTACATCATAAAAGCAACTGGGCTTTTTCCTGGCATAAAGCCAATACGTGGTTGTCTATATGCACACACACAGAGGCAAACATCTATCCCTAATTTAAGACTGTGCAGCAGTCATGCCAATGAACTGGAGTCTGGGGATGACTGTCTTTACTTGTTTCAGTGCTATGAAAAATAATACATGGAATAAGCAATGCCATGCTTTATGCAACATGATCATAGCTTTCCACACTTTCTCAGGCTTGGGGTTTTTTTTAACAGACTGCACCCTGATTTCATTGCAATGTACAAGCCAGGTGCTGACAGTGGAAAAAACTGTACTCTTCTCAGAAGCAATTATTCTCTGCCTTCACTAATGAGTTCCCAAATTTCTGAGGCAAAATTGCTTTGCCTTCAGCTGTGCTGCACTAGCCTGCAAAATAAAGTTTAGGCAAGATCAATTCCCGATTGGCAATTCTCTCTTATTTAATAGATAAATTAAGAAAGGAAACTGATTATATGTTACTTTTCTTGGTTTAAGAACTGTGTTTTATTTGAATCCCCTTTATAATGTTGAGCCAAAGTTGCTACCATTCTATTAAGTATGCCTTTTTTTTTGACTGACTTCAGTCAAATTGTACGCAAAGATATGGCTATCTTGCCCAGGGGAGTCCAATAAGGTTGTATTCTAGCTTCTATGCTTTAAAATCTGTTTAAAAATATATTGTTACCCCAATAACTCATTTAAAATTCTTTGCTCTGTATTAGGCAGATGATAGTATATGAAACACTGATAGGCTATCGGTGATCAGAAAGTTTGTGGCTATCGTTTATCTGAGAAATGTAAAGAAATAGGGTTTTTTAGGCACATTTCAACTGTGGCTAAAATACTTAAAGCTATTCTATGGGCCTGATTTTTCTATGGGACAATTTTCTGGGGCATTCTTGCTTAGAATCAACCCAAGCAGCCTTTTAACAAAGACAACAGGGATTTACCTCAGTCTCTCTGGGTTGCACTTCAGCCATATCAGATGCCAATTTCTCTTCCAGCTCAGACAGTTCCGAGTCTGCCGTTGCACTGCGATGGGCTTGGTCACCTACGTCTCTTAGCCTTTTCTGCAATCCATAGACATTCTCCGCAGGAATAGGCACCTGCAACCAACAGTACTAGTTATTTCCAGCTAGATTATTGTCAAGGATCCCTTTGAACTCTCGATCAACATGATCTCAGTTCAGCAATAAAGGTATTTTCTCTGCTACAGATTATTAGGAAAGGGAATGACAATAAAATGGTCAGCACCAAATCACTCTTCCAAAACCCTAGTCCATAACTACATTTGGAATAGTGTGGAGTAGGTTAATTTCAAGGATATAAGGAAGCTGAAAGGAAAAAGATGACTTTTTAGTTAGAAAAAAGATGATCCAGTGGTGGTGGTGAGCTATGTACGACGATTCAAGGTTGGACTTAGAAATGGCAGGTTAATCTAGCCATTTCACTCCAACACCACATATAAAAATGAACTTGTGGCAATTAACTTTAAAAAGTGTTCTCCCTCATCCCACTTTCCAATCTCAGATAGAAACAATCAGAACCTAATTGGACTTTTCAAGCACATTTACTAAGCTATGAGCATCACAGAGTCCGCAGCTGAGGGGTGCGATGCTTTGGAAAGAGTGCCTTGCTTCGGGAGATCTTTAAGGAAAGCCTTTAAGGGTTGAAAAAAAAATGGCAAGTGAAGCCATTCTCCCATCCCCATTTCTAAGCCGTGGAGTCTCGGCTCCACGGCTAGACTCCAAAATAGTGGCTTTTGTGCATTTACAGCACAAAAGTCCCTTCCTTTGAGGTGAGGCTCCTGGTCAAGGTAGATCCGCCTCACCGGATGCTTCCTGCAGTGGAGTGCCTTGCCTCTGCCCTCAAGCATTAAGGTGAGGCGTATCATCTCACGCCAAGTATGGCCTTCAGGCAGAGCATCACCACATCCCAGCCAGGAATGCTATGGTCTATGTGCTATGAATCATAAAAGAAAGTTGGGAATCTGAGAAAAGGGGCAATAAAAGTGATCCTAGTCCCCAAGGAGCTGTTATCATCTTTAAGCCTGCTAGGGGAAAGGCCAGATAGAGGGGTATTTTCATATTTAATAGTACTCTAAGTACTATTTACTTATAAAAATATTTCTGAATTGTTGGGCTTACCAGGCTATTACAAATGTACCATTAAAGCTACCTTTTTTAAAAAACAGAAACTTCTTAAAATCAAATCAGAGACTGGAATTTAAACTCTATTAAACAAAACAGTGTTTATAACCAATATTCCCCCGAGTGAAGGAGTGAAGGAGCAGGATGATGCTACGGAAAAGACCTTTTTCTCATGTCCTACCAGCCAAACATCTCTTGGTTGGGGGACCCATAATAGGGTGTCCAATTAAAACTGTCAAGTCCAAGTAGGTTCTTGGCCTCATATTGGTTACAACTGCGGTTCCCAAACCATGCTCACAGGGGGTCTGTGAGATATTTTACTATTAAATAGTAAATAGAACTGTTGTCAAGTTCGCTGTGGAGCCCCAGGGCAACACAGTGCAGAGTTTGGGAACCACTAGGGGCCCTGCGAACTGAGAAAGTTTGGGAACCTTGTTGTAAACCGCCCAGAGTCTACTGTCGTGGAGATGGGCGGTGATAAATTCGAATAATAAATAAATAAATAAATAAACCAGGGCTTTCCAAAGTGCCGCCACTGGTGACACACCAGTGGCGGTGGCGCGCGCATGGCGGTGGCGCAGGGGGGGTGCACGTGCACAGCGGCGGCGCAGTGGGCGCACATGCACGGCGGCGGCGCGGGTGTGTGTGCGGCGGCGCGTGTGCGCATGGCGGTGGTGGCAGCGGCGGCAGCTCCGCTAAAACGCGGAAGCTGCGCTGCTGCCGCGGCCGCCGTGCACACGCGCGCTGCCACTTCCAGGTGGTGTGGCGACACACTTTTCTGTCGCGACACAGTTTGGAAAGCTCTGAAATAAACAAACCTCTGGGTTAAGGCTTTTTAAGTAATCCAAAGTCAACATCTTCAGTTGGACTGAAATAATGTAAGACTGTATTATTTAGGATACTGAATTTGGTTGCTGTGGTTGTTAACCAGGTATAGTTTTGAATATTCTTTATAGGTCAGTGCAGCATAAAGCCAAAGTCTGCAACGTGGCACCTACCTCCCCCGTATCTGGTCTGGGGGGTGGTGGTGTTTGTATTAAAAGTACTTAAACAGGGAGGCAAATATTTCTGAACTGTAGATGGGGCCCTATTAGCTTGATGGGTGGGTACAACCTTTGTTTAGAAATATATAGCAGGCCGTCTGCCAGGGCAGCAGTGTTTTAAGCAGATTCTGCCCTCCTTAAATGCGTTCTGCTCTCAGAATTCTAAATCAAAAGTGTTATGGATAATGCATTAATCTCCATGACAGGTGTTCTAAGAATTTGGCCAGGTCATTTTCTTCAGAAAGAAGTACAACGGACATTTTAATCAAAGCCATAAAAATATTCCTAGCTGCAATAGCCACGTGATCATCCATGAACAATGTTGGATTCAGAAGGTAGTTCCACGCTAGTCCTCAGCTTTTAAAAGGAACCCAATCCCATCAAGAACAGGCTGTTCCCACAATCATGACAATGCTTGACTGTTACCAAAGAACCTCTTTGTCTGAATTGCACCTTGGCTTGTTAGCCCATAGGCAATCCAACCACCCATCCAGATTGTGTAGAGGGTTTCCTGATCAACTTGTCATGGTTGTTTTTAAAAGGGAGTGTGTGTGTCTATGTGTATAATTTTGTGACTGACAGATCATAGTGAATAGTTTCATCAGGACTGCCCAATTAAGGTTCTGAGGCAAGGATGTTGATGTGATTTGTTTTGATACTAAGTGCTCTTTGCTAGTTCAGTCTCCCAGAGCAGAAATATTGAGAGCTGCAATGGAATTTGTGACACCTGAGATTTTGTTTAGAAAAGTGTTAGATGTTCAAATTCTTCTGCCTCTGTCATTGCATGCTAGGTGCATCCACTGTACTATTGCAGTTATGACCCTGGTGCCAATTGAACTTAGACTTCAGAAAGTTTGCATTTTTTAAAGCTAAATCTCCTCTATGCAGCTGTATGTACTTCTTATAATAATTGTACAGAAGTGTAAGATAAGAGTGCACAACTTTTTCCAGCCTGTGGTTCACACTTGTCATTTGTCATATTGAAAGTGGCACCCCAAAATTCAGCAGGGCCAGAACAAAGAGGTGGGTGAGGTCCAGTTGAGATCTGAGTACCATTCCATTTCCATCATGTGATTATGCCCACTGGTTTTGGAGACCCTCACATTGTAACCACAGTACTCGCATTAAAAGATCTGCACTATACCATCTGAAACTTGAAAAAATCATCCCATCAGAAGTATACGCCTGCAAATGCCATCCAGGGTACTCAAGAACAATACAGTTATCAGCAGTTCTCTTTTTAAAACAAATAAAAATGTAAAGGTTTACATTTCAGCATCCTACTAATTTCTCTGAAATCTGGTAAACATCACTCTTCCTTAGGAGCTAATATACTTTCAAGTATGATCCAATTCTATCAGACAGAAAAAAAGTTACAACCATTTGTTAATTTAAATAGGATGCAGTTTTTGATTTCCAAACCAAGATCTGGGTGGCTGCCAAACTGCTTTGAAGTGAAACAGGGTATTTTACAAGTTACCGTATTAGGATCTGCATTGAATCGTGTGGCAAATGTGAATCCCAACTCATCCTACACTGCAGCAATTTAAAGCATTTTACATATCCCAGAAAATCTTGCAACACACTGTACCTATGAGATAAGACAACTTTATTATATCCATATTGCAGAGGATGGGGTAAATGTTGAGAACAAGGACTAATTGTTTGCATGAGGCGACCTAGTAAATTCAAGACTGACCTGAGATTAAAACTTGGGGGACTTCCTGGCAGTTTGGCCACCACAAAACAGCTGGATTCCATTTCCCCCCCCCCCCCATGCTTAATTTTACGGATTTGATACATGTATGAGAGCCAGTGTGGTGAGGTGGCTAAGGTACTGGACTAGGAGTGGGGAGACCTGGGTTGTAGTCCTCCCTTAGGCATGGAAGCCAACTGGGTGACTTGGGGCCACTCTCTCTCTGTCCTAGACTGGGAAGTAAAAAAGAAAACCCCATTGACCAAACTGCATTGGACCGAGGGAGTACAGTTCATAACCTCCAATGAAGAGGCCTTCATCCAGCAGTAGAATGATTTGGGCAGTGTATACACACACACTGCATGATTCCTATATGACACTTTCTCATGACACATTTTCAAACTTTTAAGGTCAAAGTAGTTTGTGCAGCCTGGCCATCCTTACTGTTTTAACCATCTATTCTGAGTATTTTTCCCTCCAGATGGTGCTGAACTAAAACTCCCAACTTATTCATCATTAGCTACACTGGTTGTTAACTTGTACTGCAGTGACAACTTTTGGGAGGAGGCAGACACAGGTTGTACACCTCTGATCTAAGCTGCGCTTTCATGTATTTATTTCTAGTACTTCCTAGGTTTGGGGCACCTTCTTCCCATTTCTCAAGCTCCACAGAAGATAGAATCACCATCTAATGGCTTCATCCTTTCAAGAAGACATTCAAGGCTTTCTATATTGTGTTAATGGGTCTCAAGTGCTTTGGCTGTGATGCCACAAAAAGCCCTGGCTTGTGATCTCTCTGAGCTTTGTGTTTGCAGCAGAAGGGAAATGAGGGAATGAGAGAAAACAGGAGGCAAGGAAGATGTGCAGTTGCTTTAATTAAAGGGTTCATTGTCCATGGAGGACTCTTAGCCTGAAGAAGAGGAACAGCCAGATAGCACATTGATCCTGGATAATGTTTCACAGAATACAGCAGTGACAAAGGCACCACCTCAAAATGCAAGTGAAAAGCTCTCATTAGGTAATGGCTTCTGCGTGAGAACCACTTTTGGCCTCAGAGGCAGAAGACCACCCATATTCTGTGCGGTACATTTTATTTGGGTCAGTCTGCTCTTGAGAAAGCCAGATGGTATCTCAGGAACCAGATATCCATGTGGGGGAACGGAACTGGTAAAGCGTATGAGAATTCACACATTCCACATACAACATATTCAGACTTTAACCCCAACATTCAAGTATTGAATTTGTGTATGTATATTGGTATAAAATATAATTTTAGATTTTTATTTCCTAAGGTAATATCATATATTTGTCTTAATATACTGAATAATAATGTGCATTAAATTTGTATTATAATGCAAATAGTTTATGGCCAACTCTTTGAGTTTAAAACCAAGCATTTTCTTCCCAAAAATTCAAATTAGTCTTGTTTCAGATCTAGAAAGTGCAATTAATATATAGTTGGGTGGGATACAGGGATCAGTCCCCAGCAGATCAATCTTTTGGAATGGGGAAAAAACCGACCACTCCTGGACTATCAAAATCACCATTGTTTTGTGAAAATGCTTTTCAGAATGACTCTCCCTATGTACCATGTGATGATTTCAATATATGAAAAGCTTTCTGCCCCGAGGGCATTTAGTATCAAATCAATCAATCAATGTGCTCCTGCCAGCCTGCTGGGATGAGTAAGCATTGTTAAAGAATGCCTACAGCCTGTGACCCCATCCGAATTAGGACTGGGCAGCAGAACTTGCTTTTATGCTGGCCTTGTGGGTGCAATTTATTTCTAAGGAAGGAGAAATCATAAACCATCTGGAGTTGGCGCCCTTGGTAACCAAAGTCTGTTTAAATAAGTAGGCACCATCCTCTTGCCACTTGGAAACTAGACCTTCAAAGTGAGAAATCAAAACAAGAACAGGGGAAAAGATCATTGGGGAGGATGGTGAAATGGAGGACCTTATGATCCATCGACATGTCATACTTGACAGCAAGAGTGAACTTAGTGATAGAGACAGTAACAGGGAAACCATATTTGCCCCCGTTTGATCATATGCAACGTAAATCAATGTCAAAAGACATTCTCATCTTGCATACAGAAATTCTCTTTCTTTCGTATATTCTTGTATTTTAATAAACAAAGAAAATACGTCTATGAAGGTTCTCAGTCATCCAGGTGGAATTGTCTGTAGCTTGAATCATGTCAACTGGATTTCTATTTTCTCTGTGGAAACGTTTCGCTCCTTATCCAAGGAGCTTCTTCAGTCTGAGCAAAGTTGGTAAGGGAATCCTAAATATGTTTCTAGGTCGCTGTGTGACCTTACACCTGGGGGCATGGTTATATTGAGATGTTATTTTAAGTCCTTTTATTATCTAAAGGAGGATCGTTAAGATCACCATGCTGCTGTTGAGCTTGTGAAATGGTCTTAATCTTCCTAGGCACAGAAGACAAAGCAGGAAGGAAGATAGGGGAAAGGTTATGCCTGAGGCCCCCACCTCTATTCAAGGAAGGATTTTCCAAGTTGGCATGAATGGATTCCTTGACCCCTCTCTCAAACCACCTATCTTCTCTGTCTAAAATGTGAACATTAATGTCCTCAAATGAGTGTCCTTTTTCCTTTAGATGAAGATAAACTGCTGACTCTGGTCCTGTGGTGTTACTTCTCCTGTGTTGGGCCATCCTCCTGTACAAGGGTTGTTTGGTTTCTCCAATGTAGAGTTCAGAGCACTCCTCACTGCACTGGATTGCATACACTACATTGCTTTCCTTGTGTTTTGGAGTTTGATCTTTGGGGTGTACAAGCCTCTGTCTCAGTGTGTTGGTGGGTTTGAAATATACAGGTATGTGGTGTTTGCCAAATATCCGTTTTATCTTTTCAGACACGCCAGCCATGTAGGGAATGACCAGGTTCTTTCGTTTACTCTGAGTCTCAGCCCTATCTGTCGCTGTTTTAGGTCTGGTAGATTTAGATTTGGTGAAGGCCCAATTTGGATATCCACAGGCCTTCAGGGCTGTTCTCAGGTGCTGATTTTCATTCTTTTTGGAATCCATGGAGGTGGGGATGGTTTCTGCTCTGTGTGACAATGTCCTGATGACTCCTAGTTTGTGCTGCAGTGGATGGTGGGAGTCAAACATCAGATATTGATCTGTGTGTGTGGGTTTCCTGTAGATCCCTATTTCTAGCTTGCCACCGGTCCCAATGAAGACTTCACAGTCTAGGAATGCCAGTCTGTTGTCCTTGGTGTCTTCTCTGGTGAAGCTAATGTTGGCATCTATAGTGTTTATATGGTCCGTGAAGGCCTGTACTTCCTGGGTCTTGATTTTGACCCAGGTGTCATCCACATACCTAAACCAGTGGGTGGGCACCGTTCCCTGGAATGTGTTGAGTGCTTTCTTCTCCACTTCTTCCATGTATAAATTGGCCACAATGGGTGACACAGGAGAACCCATGGCACAGCCGTGTTTTTGTCTGTAAAAGTCACCTCTGTGTGTGAAATAAGTGGTGTTAAGACACAGGTCCAGAAGATGGCAGATCTGGTTTGGGTTGAGATGGCTTCTCCTTTCAAGGGTGCTGTCCTCTTCTAGTCTCTTCCTGACAGCAGATAGAGCATGAGTGGTGGGGATGCTGGTGAAAAGGGAGGACACATCGAAGGAGACCATAGTTTCATCTGTATCCAGTTTCAGGATCTTTGCTTTGGAAACAAATTCTTCCGAATTATGGATGTGGTGTTCAGAGTGTCCAACTAGAGGTGCTAGTATGGTAGAGAGGTGTTTGGCAATGTTGTATGTTACCGAATTAATGCTGCTGACTATGGGTCGGAGGGGTGTTCCTTCCTTGTGGATCTTAGGAAGTCCGTAGATGCAGTGGACGGCTTCTCCAGGATACAGACGGTGGTAGGTAATCCTATCGATGGAGCCATCATGTTCCAATCCAGTGCAGTGAGGAGTGCTCTGAACTCTACATTGGAGAAACCAAGCAACCTTTGTACAGGAGGATGGCCCAACACAGGAGAAGTAACTTTCGTTACTTTCGTTTAACAGAATAAACGAAAGAACCTGGTAATTCCCTACATGGCTGGTGTGTCTGAAAAGATAAAACGGATATTTGGCAAACACCACATACCTGTATATTTCAAACCCACCAACACACTGAGACAGAGGCTTGTACACCCCAAAGATCAAACTCCAAAACACAAGAAAAGCAATGTAGTTTATGCAATCCAGTGCAGTGAGGAGTGCTCTGAACTTTACATTGGAGAAACCAAACAACTTTTATACAGGAGGATGGCCCAACACAGGAGAAGTAACACCACAGGACCAGAGTCAGCAGTTTATCTTCATTTAAAGGAAAAAGGACACTCATTTGAGGACATTAATGTTCACATTTTAGACAGAGAAGATAGGTGGTTTGAGAGAGGGGTCAAGGAATCCATTTATGCCAACTTGGAAAATCCTTCCTTGAATAGAGGTGGGGGCCTCAGGCACAATCTTTCTCCCATCTTTCTCCCGGCTCTGTCTTCTGTGCCTAGGAAGATTAAGACCATTTCACAAGCTCAACAGCAGCATGGTGATCTTAACGATCCTCCTTTAGATAATAAAAGGACTTAAAATAACATCTCAATATAACCATGCCCCCAGGTGTAAGGTCACACAGCTACCTAGAAACATATTTAGGATTCCCTTACCAACTTTGCTCAGACTGAAGAAGCTCCTTGGATAAGGAGCGAAACGTTTCCACAGAGAAAATAGAAATCCAGTTGACATGATTCAAGCTACAGAAAAGAAAATACGTAACTGCTCCAAAATCTAGCTGCTGCAGTTAGTTAGA
Source organism: Charina bottae (assembly GCA_023362775.1). NCBI lineage: Eukaryota > Metazoa > Chordata > Lepidosauria > Squamata > Charinaidae > Charina > Charina bottae. The sequence goes on from JALMGJ010000020.1 coordinate 503,111, forward strand.
AAACAGATAGACAAAACTGGTACATCAAAACTCTTGTTCTAACAGGAACAGAATTTTCACTGAAGACTGGAATATAGGATGTTCTCTTCTATTACAGTATATCAGATTGTTGCTTTCTTCAGGACTGTCTGTACTGACAGTAGTTCTTAAAGGTCTCACATAGAGGTTTTTAATCAATTCTGCCTGAGATACTAAGGACCGAGCTGGGCTCTTCTGACGACAATGCACAACATTGCCAGTGCTCCAAGGAACACCCTTGGTGCACCAGACTGCCTTTGAAAATGGGTTACTACATCCCTTAATACTTACTTACTTATTAGTTAAATTTATATGACTGCCCAACTCCCCCAATGGGGGACTCTGGGCGGTTTACAATAAAATCAGAGTTAAAATATAAATATAAAATTACAAATTAATAACATAACATAATAAATACAAAATCCAATCCGGCAAGTATCTCAATAATAGGGAGGACATTATATTAACCACCCCCAGGAGGAGCTGTTACTTTTCCCCTCCCACGCTAGGCGGCAGAACCAGGTTTTCAGATCTTTCCTAAAGGTACTTGCCCATCTTCTCCATCTATTTTATACTTGATGACTGCGATTGCTAAAGCGCCCGAGTTACGATCTCCAGTAATTTCTCAGGCTGAAAATGTATGCAGTACAGTCCATTTTTAGATTTTGAACAAACCTCAAGTTCCAAGTTAATGGGCAAATGCCAACAGGAACCAAGAAGTTGGGATGCCAGATTTTAATCTTATAAATGCTGTCAAGTAAGCCAAATAAATATGATATCAAAGGGTTTGCTGAAATCAACTACCATCCTAACAGGCACATAGCTCAATATGGAGTTGTTAAATGAGTTTCTGATCATCATTACACTCCATTCTCATGCACAGGGTAACAAAGTAACATAAACGCAATATACTTTGTATTTCTAAAAATAGCTTACCTTTATTACTATTTTTAAGCAAGTCTTAACCTGCTATTTGCTACCTGTTCTCCTGAAACACATTTCAATACTCATAGCAGTACAGATCAATATTGTTTAGATATATGGATTGTCCTTCACAGAGAATACAGGCTAATTTATTTATGGGATTTATAGGCTGCCCCAACCTGCTAAAACTCTGCTTATTATGAACAGTGTTTGCAAAAAGTAACCATCGTGAACAGATGATAACCCTACTAGGTCCAGCTTCATCCCCAGGAGGAAAAGCTGCACTTTGCTAAGACCTAGGGAGCTCGAAGTGCCGGCTTCCTTCTCGTATTTCCCAGAAAGCAGTGCTCTCAAGGAATGCCCAGAACATTCTTAAGGTGAGACCACATCTCAGAGGCAGTCTCTACTATCCCTCAAAAAAGAACACAGAAGCATTCATTACTCCATTTTTAGTGTTATCATGTATGAAAATCTGCATGATTTTTTTATTTGTTCTTCTTCTAGGGAATAATACGTTAGAAGGTAAACTGCCGTCAGGCTACTGACTGTCCCGTCCCCGCCCCCCGCTTCCTGTTGTGAGATTTTTTTTAAAAAACCCACAATTTATTGCAAGGATGGATTCTTGGGGTTTGGCATAATCTTGCGTTCTCCGGTCTTGTTGTGTCTTCTGGTGGGGTTCATTGTGCTTAACTTGCGGCTGCTCATCATTCAGCTGAAGGTAACTTGCTGTATCAGGACCAGCCTGCCTTTTAAGCTCCGTTATCAATTTGGATTAGGAAATGCTTTCCTCCAATGACCAATCTTCATGCTGAACGGACAGATGATTTGTGTCTATACTAGGAGACATCTCTTAACGTGGCTTTAGCTTTGATGAGAAGGATTTAACTGTTGTCATGATTTTCATGTAGCCAAAGTAGCCTGTGCAACATCAACGGCACATGATGAACTTTGTTCAGAGGCATCCTCTGCTAGCTCTGCTAACATTGTTAAAGTAACTGTCTCAAACCTTGGAAGGCACTATTTATTGGTACTCTGTACAATAATACTAGCCAGGATTAGTGAATTTGGAATGATTGGAATCTGGGGAAGCTGGCAATGCTGCTGACCTCTTGTTCCTAGGACTTTCTACTGGAAAGATGGTAAGAACAGGGAAATGGTCAGGAGGCTGGCTGAACATAGCTGGTCACCAGACCAAGGCAGGAGGTTGGGAAATACCACATAAATAAAATGCACAAAGATAGTTGTCAGGACATAATAGAACAGTATGAAGGCCATGGGGATTAGCATATCCCTGGAGCTAGAGGGGAAATACTTTTCTATATTTGTGTACATACATACACAGAACTTGACACTCTATGTCAATTCTATATGATAGACATTCTATGTCTATTCTATATGTTAGACATATAGCTGTGAGGATCACAGGTTTTTCCGTCTAGAGTTGGAAAGTTGTAGCATTTTTCACCATTGTCCAAGGGTTTTCTTGGCCTTTTTGCTACTCTCAATTCTTTTCCTTCTGGTTGCAGTCTCTGTGCTGAAGAGGCAAGTGGAAGAGCTAAGGTTCACAAAGACATGCTGATACATGAACAAATTGATAACTTCAGAAAGCAATGAAAACCGAACTATAGGAAGTGGAATATAAGCACTTACTTAAGGAGTGCCAATAAAATAAAATCAAGGTATCTTCAAGGGGGGTGCGGTGGCTCAGTGGTTAAGACACCAGGCTTGTCGATCGAAAGGTTGGCGGTTCGAGACCCGAGCACCGTGTGACGGAGTGAGCTCCCGCACTCGCCCCAGCTCTTGCCAACCTAGCAATTCGAAAGCACGCAAATGCAAGTAGATTAATAGGTACCACTTTGGTGGGATGGTAACAGCGATCCGTGCACATCATGTGGCCACATGACCGTGGAAGCGTCTTCGGACAGCGCTGGCTCTTCGGCTAACAAACGGAGATGAGCACCGGCCCCTAGAGTCGGACACGACTCTGTGGGGGAAAACCTTTACCTTTACTATCTTCAAACAGGAGATTTCAAGTCAGAGTGTCTTAATTGAAACATACCACCTTCACTTTCATGTTTATTTAGTTTGCTGATATATTTTTTAAAAACCATGTTTTAGAATCTGCTTTGCTTTATATATCTCTGACAACTCCCCACTAGGCTTCTGTGTATTATTTTGTAATGTAGTCAGCCAGCAGTAATTTAACAATGCATTCAGTATCGTCATGAATAGCTTGATGAGCCTTGCTCAACCAGTGTTTTCTAGATGCTTTGCCTTCTTTCCACGTCATGAGGTTCTGGGTGAATTCAGGAAGGCCAGAGCAGTCTATATTCATTTTTCAGAACCTTTTAGTATCTAGTTCTCATGGAAGACACGTTTCAGGACTGCAGCCCACCCATTCACAAACAAAGTCCTTTGATGGAGACAGAAACAAAGATATAGATGATGAAGTCCATCTTGCTTGATTAAGGGTGATAAATGGTTGAAATCTGTATCTGTGCCTGTTGGAAGACTCTAAGCACTGAGAAAATATAAAGGCTGTAACAGCCGCTGCTGAAAGCTTTAACTGCCAGCACAGTTGTGGCTTTTTGTTCAATGCTCCAAAAATAATTGCCTTTTCTCTTTCACTGTCCATATTCACATCAGTCTACAACTGCAATGGGAATAAAGCATGATTAATGAACTAAGGGAAGATGCAGGAAGTAACAATAAAATAACCACGCAAAAGTTTTCAGAATTCCTTTAAGTTAACATGGAGCAATATTACGTCACGAATGTGAGATGGGCAGCTATATAAATTGAATGAATGTCCCATACTTGACAAGACTGGCCATAATCTTGAGTGTTAAGACAAAACAGAGAGACGTAAAAGAGAGTATTAATGAATTGCTGGTACAGACAGACCTGTTAACCACCACTGTAATTCAGAAATAGGTCAGATGAGCTGAAGAGTTTGCCAAAACTGAACTAAATTCAGATCAGCATTTTGGATTATCTGACATATTTCCCCCCTCCCCACTACTTCAAGAGCCCAAGAGCTGGAAAGCAGCAATGATGTGAGTGCTATGAAGCAGGACCTGCTTTATCTTCTAAGGCAAGGGTCGGAAATGGCGGCTCGCGAGCCAGATGCGGCTCTTTGGCCCCTTGAGTGTGGCTCTTCCGCAGCTGAACTCACCCCCGCCCCTTCCACGTGATAGGCCCCCGCCCGCAAACCCTGCCCCCTGGCTCTCGCACTGAGCGAGGCCCGGCACGGCAGGGAGGCAGTGCCATCTCCAGCCGCAGCAGCCCCTGCAGCCGCTCCTGCGCCACCTCCGACAGCGCCGCGTCCCGGGCCAGCAGCGCCTCCCTGCTGTGGCTTATTGGGGCGGGTGGGAGGGCGCGGGGGAGCCGCACAGGCACCGAGGGGGGCAGGCGGGCGCCTGCTTGCCTCCCTCCGCGAGGCCCCCGATCCGGCTTGGATCCCGGGAAGGCAGCGGGGGGCCTCGCGGAGGGAGGCAAGCAGGCAGGTAAGCGGGCAGGCCTCGTTTCCCGCCCCCCATCATCATCTTCGCTCAACGCGGGCGGGCGGAAGCGGCCGAGGGGGGCGGGCCCGGCGGCGGAGGCCAGAGGAGGAGGAGGCCCGGGCCGGCTTCCAGCGCGCCTGGGCCTCACGGAGGGAGGCAAGCCCAGCTGCCCGGGGTCCAGGGAGATCAGCTCCGGCGGGATCTGTGGCGAAGAGTGGCCGTGGGGGTGGGGGCGACAAGCGGCGCGCTGAAAGCCTGAAGCGCGCCGCTTGTCGTCGCCGCCCCCCCCCATGGCCGCTCTTCGCCACAGATCCCGCCGGAGCTGATCTCCCTGGACCCCGGGCAGCTGGGCTTGCCTCCCTCCGCGAGGCCCAGGCGCGCTGGAAGCCTGAAGCGCCGGCGGAGGAGTAGGAGGAGGCCCGGGCCGGCTTCCAGCGCGCCTGGGCCTCGCGGAGGGAGGCAAGCCCAGCTGCCCGGGGTCCAGGGAGATCAGCTCCGGCAGGATCTGTGGTGAAGAGCGGCCGTGGGGGGGGGGGGTGGGCGGCGACGACAAGCGGCACGCTGGAAGCCTGAAGCGCCGGCGGAGGAGGAGGCCCGGGCCGGCTTCCAGCGCACCTGGGCCTCGCGGAGGGAGGCAAGCCCAGCTGCCCGGGGTCCAGGGAGATCAGCTCCGGCAGGATCTGTGGTGAAGAGCGGCCGTGGGGGGGGGGGGCGGGCGGTGACGACAAGCGGCGTGCTGAAAGCCTGAAGCGCCGGCGGAGGAGGAGGAGGCCCGGGCCGGCTTCCAGCGTGCCTGGGCCTCGCGGAGGGAGGCAAGCCCAGCTGTCCGGGGTCCAGGCTTCAGGCTTTCAGTGCGCTGCTTGTCGCCGCCCCCCGCCCCCCCCCACGGCCGCTCTTCGCCACAGATCCCGCCGGAGCTGATCTCCCTGGACCCCGGGCAGCTGGGCCGGGTGGACGCCGTCTCCCGCCCGCAAACCCCGCCCCCTTCCACGTGATTGGCCCCCGCCCGCAAACCTCGCCCCCTTCCACGCGATTGGCCCCCGCCCGCAAACCCCGCCCACTTCCACGCGATTGGCCCCCGCCCGCAAACCCCGCCCCCTGGCTCTCTAGCATTTCAAAATGTGCACGAGCATGTCAAAATGGCTCCCGGCATGTTCATTAAGAGCATCAGCAATAGGCAGAAAAAGCCATTAGAACTCAAAAGGTACAGCATGCAAACTTCTTTACTTTGTGTTAATAGATTACTTATTATGTCTAATAGATTAGAAAGAGAAGAGCATCCATTGAGAGGCTAGGAAGCAGTAAATATGCACAAGCGCTTACATCCTACAATTAAATTTGATTCTACTGTAATCAGAAACAGATCTGCCCAAATTACCAAGGCGTGTCCACAGACCCCTGGAATCAGAGACAGAAATACCTCATTAACCGTTGCCTGAAGTAGTAATACTAAATATTTCTCTTTAGGCAAGGCTAATTGACTAGCATTTCTAAAATTATGCTGGAGAAGTTTTACTATGAATCCACTATTACTTTGGTCTTACACAACCCTGTTCACTTTGACTGAGAAGAAAGTCCACTGGGTTCAAAGAAGTGTGTTTTGAAGTTCCACTCTTGGGCTGCAATGAATGAGCAATTTCACTACCAAAACAGCAAAGGGGAACAATTGAAAACACATCCTCAAGCACTCCTGACTGCTATTAAACTTTACAAAATAAAAAACAGCAGGAGAATTTATCACGGATCCCCCAATGCTACATTTCATTTGTTACTCATCAATGGAACACAAGAATTGGATTTACAAACTATATTGCATACATAGTGATTAAAATAAAATTGATTTTTTTCAATTATTATTAGTGACATCGTAAGTAATCCACACTCAGATTGCCAGAGTTAGCTGAACTACAGAACCAAAGCAAGCTGGTTACTCTTCAAGCAAAACATATAAACTCAAACGCATGGAAAGCTTGATTCAGGCATTACAAAAAGGCTTAACATAAACCATATGCATCCCGGGGATGAGGCCTTTCCCACAAAGTCATGCTTGTGAGATCTGATCTACAAAGGGAGCCCCATGTTCAGCAAGGACATCCGCATCAAAAAGACCTTCTTCACATTCAAATACAGCTACAGTCTACGTCTGTTCAAATTCTGATAGCACCGTCATTAAGCTTGCATGGAAGTCTTCATGCTTTTTTGGTCCACATGTCCTCACTGAACACATGGATGCCTTTGTCGACGAGGTGTCAAGAGTGGGATTTTACAGGAGAGCAGGGCACATTGCATGGTGGATGCCTGAACAGAGCTCTGGTGAAAGGAAGGTAAAGACCACCACATGCCACAGAAGACAATACCTTCTTAGCATCAGCAGGAAGGTCATCGTTGGATGAGCTCATTTCTGGTTTGGATTCTCCAGTCATCTTTCCTGCATTTTCTTCATCAGAAGAAACAGCCTTTTCAGTTATGTTACTTGCTAATTCTTCTAAATTTCTCTTCAGTTCCTTCTCTTCTGTGTTACGATCAATGTGGGATTCAATAGCCAGGGGCTAGCAAAATAAAAGCAAGCAATACTCAATCATAGGTTCTAATTTGCTTATTCTAAGTTTACATACTGTACATCAGTGGGTAAATACATGTGTATCTTTTTAACATGGGATTAAGAAAACCTAAACCTCATCCTGTGGTAGGAATTAACCCATCAATTTACCGTAAGTGAATTCCCCAAGACTCTTTTGGAAGATGGAACCAGGCAATTGCCCTGAGGTTTCTGCACCAATTAAGCCGAGCTGTGGCAAGGACCTGGACCAAATCCTGCCCCACTATCATGGGCCCCTCAGTCCAGGACTCTGATGTCCTCACCAATATACACTAACTACCTAGCCCCCATGAATGCTCTGGGCTGAAAATCAGGTGGTGGGCAAGGTGCTGAAACACAGCCAGGAACGAAGAGCACCTTGGCATCGAGGTCTATTTAAGAGTAGCCCAGAATGTCTGAACAGCCTTGCAGTCAGATCAGGCTTACTGAGCATAGCTGAGTAATTGGCAACCTGGATGTATGTACAACTCTGTTCTTGATTTTACCTTCTCAGAGTGAACTAGGATCTTTTCCTCAAGGCGGCTGAGCATGCATTCAATAACAGAGATGCGTTTGTTCAGTTCAAGCATCTAAGAGAGAAGAAAGAAGATAGCAAAGGACAGAGCCCACCACCACAATTTTTCTTAGCAGTTAAAGGAGAAATAAATAAATACAGAGAAACACTAGCTCTCATAACCTTGATGGACCAAAGATCAGGATTTTACTGAATAGAAAGGAAAGATTTTGGAAAATGTTGGAATACTCTACATAATAATTAACAATACCAGAATGTGACCATTAGATAACTGTCAAGGAGGAAGGCTGCATATACTGAATGTACACATTTAACTGTACTTCCCAGTTCTTCCCATATTGTTTTTTTGTATATGACCTCTGAATCAAGACTTCTCCTTTGCAGGATAGAAATAACATGCTTACTTGCCAAGTAGGAAGGAAGCTTTGTATATAAGCCTTGCTTTCACAAACAGCAATAAACTACTTTTGATATTTAGCTGACACTACTGGCAACATGCATTAAGGCTACTTATTTACACACTTGAATAAGCAGTAAGAATTATTTATAGAGCTGAAGTTTTCCAAGGTTTTAGGCCAAACTAATCTCACACATGATCTCAGATCTTCATACAGAAGACCAACACAGCTTTTATTTAGACTGTAAAACTGAATGTTAATAGATTTAGTTTTAAAATCAAATGTGAATTAGGAAAGAGGTTTCCTCATATAGTTATGTTGTCTTTTATGACCAGCTGCATCTTTTCCTCTCTTCTGGTTTGGAGAAGTCAGACAGTGATAGCTGGAGAAATGGAACAATTCTGCCATGGTGAGGGGAACATGCCTAGAATGACAGGATGTCATAAAAGTTGACAGTAATATCAGAAGTTATTATTTCTTTTTGAGGGGCAAGATACTCAGTAATGCCATTACAAGTCTCCCACTATGTGAGAGCTATGAGGATCTGCAAGCAACAGTTCCCTGGAGGTCTATCATTCACCCAATTAATGGATTCTATTAGGCTGGAGAAAATCAGATGAATGTTTATTATCTGTATTGAAATACAATGAACTTTTTATACAGAATGCATTTCTGATATTCAGACACAGATATTCTCTGTACCTCTGACTCTTCCTTGGAGCAAAAGTTAAGTTTCGTACACAGCTGAATTTCCTATGGGATTGAAATTCTGTTCTGGATACATCTCTAATTGAAACCATGCACAGATTATTTCTGAGGCTCTACTTTCACTTCTATCTGGAAAGCTCTGAATAGGTCAGGGGGCCCTGATGAACATCTGGAGTGCAAAATTGCCTTTGGTGCTTTAGCTAGATGATGAACATGGGGAATAATTTGGTTATATACACCTAAACGCTAATAACATTGTAAGGACTAAGCAATTTATGAGCAGGAATAATTGGATTATATCCTTACCTTAACCCAATTCATTAGATCTTAGCATTTATATCTCTGCAGCCAGAACAAGGTTGGTTTTTTCCTCATAAATCTAAATTATGAGGTACAATAAGTATATAAGGGAAGCTTGATTCTGACTGAAGCACTTTCTCCACTGTAATTTGTTATCACAGATAAACTGCTCAAATAAACACATGAAAAAGGTTATATACTTTATACTACAAGTTCCATCTTAGAACTTTTCATACTTCAGTGCAATGATGTTCATATCAAAAACGTGTTCTCATTCAGTTGGCTGTTTTAACCAAATAATGCTTAAAATATATATGATAACTAATCCCAGGAGATCTTTGGGCCATAGAATAAAAGACAATTTAAATTATGAAAGTTGTTGCTCAATTTTAATTAAAACATGATTTGCTATCTTTGCTGAATCAACATCTTTTTTTTCCCCAAAGTTGCTTCATATTTCTGTGTAAAGAGATATATTTTCTTTTCTCTTCCTGGGAAAAATGAATTCCCCAATCTGACAAAGTTAAAACATGTGGGCGATTAATGACCAATCTCTGTGGGCTAGCTGTACTGTAATGGGGAGTGGGGGAGGAAAGGTTTTTTTTCAAGATGCTCCACTTTTCTAGTCCAAAATCGTGTTCATATTCAAGATGCTCTCCCCATAGCAGGCCACACTGGGAAAACTACAAAAAGTTGTAGAATTAATGGCTTCCACAAAATGAGTATTTCTATAAAAATCCATGGAAGCTTGGGAAAAAAGAAAAGGATGAAAGTAAAATGAAATATGGTGTGATTTTAAGAGCAGAAAAGAGCAAAAATGGAATTTGGTATGTTCTCATATGTATTCCTACAAATAATCCAAAGAGCTGTTCGTTCCAGAATAGAATCTGCCACTGGCACTAGATTAAGAGTCAGAAATTGAGTTAATCACCCTATTTCACTGACCTCTGTATATTGGTTTATTTATTTGACTTGTATGGTTCCCAATCAGAAAGAGTCAAGGCAACTTTCATTAAAAACTCAATAAACATTCAAAATGAAAAAGGTATAGAAATGAAATAACACTGGGAAAGCACGTAAAAGCAATTTCAGCCATCCCTCACCAGTCATGACTTGGCAGAATTACAAAACACCTCAGCTCATGCCCTTTTTGAAAAGCCAAATTTTCAGTGACTTTCTAACGCAGAGCAGGATGGGGTTGAACTGACTTCTGGGCCAACGGTATTCCAGAGGGCAAGAGTGGTGACAGAAAAGACATGCCTCCAGGATCCCACAAGATGGCACTGATTATCCTGCCAGATCTTATAGGATGGGCAGAGGCAATGGGAGAAAGGTGATCCTATAGATCAGGTTTCCTCAACCTCAGCCATTTTAAGATGTGTGGACTTCAACTCCCAGAATACTCCAGCCAGCATTGCTGGCTGGAGTATTCTGGGAGTTGAAGTCCACACATCTTAAAATGGCTGAGGCTGAGGAACCCTGCTATAGATAACCAGGCTCTGAGCCATATAGAGCTTCATAGATGATAACCAGCACCTTGAACTGCACCTGGAAACCCACTGGTAACCAGTGTAGCTTGGGGAATAAAACTGTTACTTAGCATATTGAGATGCACCCCCAACTGCTTGTGCAGTCACATTCTAAACCAGCTGTAAGTTCTGAGTGGTCTCCAAGGGCAATCCCATGTAAAGCATGTTACATCTAAGGACAAGATGACTAAAGCATAAGTAACCATAAGCAAGGTCTGCCAATCCAGTAAAGGGTGCAACTGTTGCATGAGATGGGTTTGTGCAAAAGCCCCCCTGGTCAAGGCTACTCACTCTTTTAGCAAGTACTGAGTGTCCAGGAGGACTATACCGATTCTGTATAGGAAGGTGTTACCTCACTGAGAACTAAAAATGGAAAATCTCCAGTTACTGCCAATCCATAAACCCAAAGTCACTCAGTCTTGCTAGGGTTGAGCTTAAGCTATTCCTTCCCATCCAGACACTAACAGCCTCCAGGTACTGGGAAATCACTTCCACAGCATCACTTTATCAGCTAGGGGTTAGAATATACAACTGGATATTGGAGAACCACTGAAAAACAGTGTCTCTACTCCCAAACCCCCAAATCAGTCCAGAAGGACAGCATGATCAATTAAGAGGTTAAGAAGGACCAGGAGAGTCATCTAATCCAGTGTTTCTCAACCTTGGCAACAAGATGTGTGGACTTCAACTCCCAGAATTCCCCAGTCAGCCATGCTGGCTGGGGAATTCTGGGAGTTGAAGTCCACACATCTTAAAGTTGCCAAGGTTGAGAAACACTGATCTAATCCATCCTGATCCTGCCAGAGGCTATCCACAAGAGCAATCATTGTTCTCTCACTCCTGAAAAGGGTCCAGATAATCTGTTTCCTACAGGGCCCTCTGGAGCTGCAGTCCAACCTTCTCCACAACCTTCCCCCCAAGGGGTGGTTGGAGACCAGATAAAATTTATTCAAGAACATAGTTGCCTTAAGATCCCAGAAGTCACTGCCTTTCTGAACCCTGAACATGGGAATTCCAGTCTGATTCACCTGTCACGGGATAGGTAGATAGCAAGGGCTGCCTTTCCCAAATAGGGCACTTTCCAGATGTCTGTACTTTAACTCTCAGAATTCTCCAGCAAGCATGGCTATCACTACAGATTGCTTTGGGGTAGCCAAATATAGAAATAACAACAAAGAAATATTAAGATATGCAAGCTGCAATTCATGCATGGACCAATGAATGAATTTTGTATAATATTATATTGGCACTGTTTGTTACAGAACTGACTTGTAAATCTAATTTTACAGTGGAAAATAACAATGGAAAATATGAGTTGCATTGGTTCCGTGGCATTGACATAGTATTGACTTAAAATGTATACTGACTCTAAAAGTTAGCTTATACACATAGTCTGCATGTTGCACTAGTTTGGGTTGTATCCAGAATGAAAGCAGATTTCCTCCTGCAGTTTCAATAAAATAATAAACAAGATTTATGCTTGTAGCTTTATTGATCAATTAAATCTATGTTCCGTTTCCTTGCAGATACAGTACATTACAATGTGGATATGTGTTGTCATTAAAATCCAACAAATGACTGAATACAAAAGAATGAGATTAACAGTAGACTGATGAAACTGCATTCTTTTGTCTTTGATAAAGGTTTTGTCATGTGAGTGATGAATAGAAGTACCAGAAATTATTTAATTCTTTATGTGGTTGAGAAACATGCTTTCTGTTAGGATTGTCCCTAAAACAATGGCCTGGACTTTAGTCAACCAATTAATTAATGAATTTTTGTACAGGTAGTCCTCGACCTATGACCATTCGTTCAGCGACTGTCCAAAATTACAATGGTGCTGAACAAATGGTGGTTACGACCAGTCCTTAGAGTTCTGGCCATCCCAGCACCCCGCGGTCACATGATCACAATCTTGGCTTTTGGCAACCAGTTTGCACTTACAATCAGTTGCAGTGCTCCATGATCACGATCGCCATTTGCAACCTTCCCTGTTGGCTTCCCCAGAAAGTCAATGGGGAAGCCGGCAGGGAAGGTCGCAAGTCACTGGGGTAAGTCTCCCCCACCCACGCATCTTCCCCGACCCTGCCGTCCTTCCCTCACACCCTTGCGCACCCACCCTGACTTGTACCTCTTGTACACCCCTTACACCCTCACGCACCCTCCCCAACCCTCCCTCGGACCCCCTCCTCCCCCTGGCAGCAGCTAATTACCTGCCTGCAGGCCTGGAACTTGTAACTTCCTGCCAGCTTCCCCACTGACTTTGGTTGTGGGAAGTCGGCAGGAAGTTGCCTCGCCTAACAACCATGGGATTCAGTTAACGACGGCAACCACAACTGCAGGGATTGCCATCACTAGGCGATGTGGTCGTGCTTTACAACCGCATCGCTTAGCGATGAAAATTCTGGTCCCAATTGCCGTTGTAAGTCAGACTACCTGTATTTCCACTTTTTTCCATATATGAAAACCAAAATATTATGAACCTACTATTGAACGAGCATGCTTAGAAAACAATCATGGCCTTGTTTTCTATAATACATATCTTCGTTGGCAATGTAATATCTTTACACATTTTGCCTAAATTTCCCCTATCCTTCTAACAAGAAATAGACATTTTATTTCATGGTTACAGTTACCTTCCCCTTGGATTTTTGAGCCCAGTTAGATAAAATCTGTTACTACTTCCACTACTTTTACAATTGTTTGCTTTGAACTGGCACTCATAGTTGACAAAGTTGGTTTTATTTTTTAATACTGAGCATCAGACTAGTTTTTGTGCTCGTCTTTCACCTTCAACAAGGGTTCCTTAAATCTTTCCAGCCACCAAAATAGTATCATAGCATATCTGAAGTTGTTAATGTTTTTTCCAATTTTAACTCCAACTTCTTTTTCTTCTACTCCAGCATTTCTCAAGATATGTTCTGCATATAAACTAAATAGGATACAGGACACAATCTCGTCCATTCCTTTCCCAACTCTGAACCAATTAATCCTTTCATACTTCCTTCTAACTGCTGCTTCCTGGTTAGCGTTTAAATTCTTCAATATGCAGAAGAGATGGGTCCAATACTCCCATGTTTTTAAGGGCTATTTACGATTTGTTGTGGATTTAGTGTAATCAGTAGAGCAAAAATAAGTTTCTTTAAATATATCCTTCACGCATCTGATGACGCCGCCGCCGCCATCTGTTCAATCACGTCCGATTCTCGACGATTCTATGGACCAACTCTCTCCACATTTTCCAATCTTGTACGCCTTCTTTTAGTTGTTTTATGCTCTGGTTGGTGTCAACTTTGATGTTGTCTAGCCACCATGTTTTTTGGCGGCCTAACCCAGCCATGCACTTGTATGCTGGTCCCAAGCCCAGATAAATGGGGAGGTTTGAGGTAAGACCTGGTGACCTACCTTGTAAAAATCTCGCCAAGAAAATTTTATGGAAAGGCTCTTAAATGCATCTCATACTCACCTGTTATACTGCTATCTGTGATTCTGTTTTGTTCTACTATTCCCTACTTTTTCCACCTTGATGTTTTTCTTTGGTGTCCTTTCATTTTGATTTAATGAGCCTTAACCATAGTTTCTATAACAAACTCTTCAAAAGTGTGACACATGGGTAGGAAGGTACCCAATATCTAATTTACCTGATTTCCAGGGTGATTTACATTTTCCTGCCATGATGCTTGGCTCCTGGGTTTTGTGTACTGCGAGATAAAGATTTCTTGAGCCCCTTTTTCATCTTCATCAGAAGTATCCAGCTCAGCTGAGTACTGGAGTTGGGACTGCACATTCCATGGACTGCCTTTGGGAACAGAAGAGGGTTGGGTAACTTGGGGATCAGATCAATAATTCCCTGATTCACAAGTAATATTTTCTGTTTCACAAGAATTTGAGGCAAAAGACGGGAATGAGGACAATGGGGAAAAATCAGCAAAAGCACGTTATGATGTTATAGGGCTCACACGAGATTTAAAATTATCTTGAACTGGTATTGTGACCCCTTTGAGGTTCAGGTTTGTTTTTTTCAACAGGGACAACTCAAAGTATAATGCAGATTAAGAGAAAAATACATTTGGTGCCTATGAAACGCAAAGCCAGCTGGGTGACTTCAGGCCAGTCCCTTTCTCTCAGCCCAAGGAAGGAGGCCAGGGCAAACCACTTCCAAAAACCTTGCCAAGAAAACTGCAGGGACTTGGCCCAGGCAGTTGCCAGGAGTCAACACTGACTTGAAGGCACCCCAAAAAACAAAACAAAAAAACCCTCTGCAAACATTAAGCAATTTAGAAGAAACATTTTTATCCATTACAGAAGCTAAGAATTTAAATTTAAACTGTAGTATAATTAATAAAGGCAATGTTCTAAAAATTGCAAGACTATTTCCTGTCAGGAACTGGGTTTCTGGAGATCTGACTTTGCTGGGTGTCCTGTGCCTGACTGCCTGACCCATATTTCCGTATTTTTTTCCCCTTTCCTCTCCTTCACAGAATTTCCCCCCTTGCAGAGGGGAGAGATTGCTCCAACAAGCTACTCTCTCTCTTTCTAAACTCTTTTTCTTTTTTTCTTCCCAGCCCAGGCTTCCTTAGTACCCTAGCCAGCTTGCCCTACTATCTGAAATTGGCAAGACCCTAATCAGTTTCACCCTAAAGGCTTTCTTTTGCCTCCTAAGTGGCTCAAGGCTGGAACTGAGACATTCCTTTCAATGTGTATTCCCCATTGTGTGCCTTCTTACATTATTTTAAATATTTTTATCTTCACTGTAAGAACCACCTGCCACTTGGATTTTATTGTATTTGTGTTGTTATATTTATTGTATTTTAATGATGTTTTGTTGTGGTTGTAAACTGCCCAGAGTCCCTCCTTGAGGTTGAGGGGGAGATGGGCGTTCATAGAAATTTTATGTATGTATGTATTGTTAAAGAAGTGATGCCAGAATCACTGATTCTTTCTTTGCTTTGACATAATTGACGCGGGTGATGCGGTGGCTCAGCGGCTTAAACCGCTGAAGCTGTAGGGCTGCCGGTCGGAAGGTTGGCAGTTCAAATCCCCGTGCAACGAGGTGAGCTCTCGTTGCTAGTCCCAGCTCCTGTCGACCCAACAGTTCGAAAGCATGCAAGTAGATAAATTGGGTACCACCTTAAGTGGGAAAATATGCTGGCGTCCTGTCCTGTCGGGGGTCAGGTTCCATCGGACGGAAGATCTTTCGAATGGAGGCAGATCCCGGAAGCAACAATACCTACAGGACGTCAGCAGCCGGCTCCGACGCAAGGCACCTTGGGACATGTAGTCTGGAAAGCCAGGAAGAGTTGGTTCCCTTACCCCCTCCCCTTGCGTGCGGATTAAGTATAATGTATAAATGGAAATTGTATAGCAATGTATGTAAGCCGCTCAGAGTCCTCTGTTAGGGAGGAAATGGGCGGGGTATAAATAAAAAAATAAAAGTGCGTCCATCCTGGCTCTCCTTGATCTCTCAGCGGCTTTCGATACCATCAACCATGGTATCCTTTTGGGACGGCTCGAGGAGTTGGGGGTGGCTGGCGTAGTTCTGCGTTGGTTCACCTCCTTCCTCTGGGGCCGGTCCCAATCAGTAGTAATAGGAGATGAGAGATCCAACTCTCACCCCCTCGTTTGTGGGGTGCTGCAGGGTTCGGTTCTCTCACCTCTCCTATTTAATATCTATATGAAACCGCTGGGTGAGATCATCCGTCACCATGGGATGAGATATCATCAGTATGCTGATGATACACAGTTGTACATCTCCATCCCAGGTGAAGTAAGTGATGCAGTGGCCGCCCTTTCTCAGTGCCTGGAGGCTGTGGGGGTCTGGATGGGGAACAACAGGCTTCAGCTGAACCCTGGTAAGACGGAGTGGCTGTGGATTGATGGTTCTTCTGGATCTGGGAAATTATCATCTTTGGTTCTGAATGGGGTGGCACTTCCCCGTTCAGAATCAGTGCGGAATCTGGGGGTCCTTCTGGACTCACAACTCCTGCTCAAGGAGCAGGTGGCAGTCGTGGCCAGAAGGGGCTTTGCACAACTTCGTGTTGTGCGCCAGTTATGCCCTTTCCTGGATCAGGAGTCCCTCCGTACAGTCACTCATGCCCTGGTCATCTCCCACATAGACTACTGCAATGCGCTTTACATGGGGCTACCCTTGAAGAGTATCCGGAAGCTACAACTGGTCCAGAATGCGGCTGCGCGCGCAGTTATTGGTGCCCCTAGATCGGCCCATGTGACACCTCTGCTGCGCCAGCTGCATTGGGTGCCGGTATGCTTCCGGGTGCAATTCAAGGTGTTGGTTTTGACCTTTAAAGCCCTACATGGCATGGGACCAGGGTATCTGAGGGACCGCCTCATCCCCATAACTTCAAACCGTCCCACTCGATTATGTAGAGAGGGCATGCTCCAGACCCTGTCGGTAAGGGAGTTTCGTTTGGCGGGGTCCAGAAGGCGGGCCTTCTCGGCAGTGGCGCCTGCCCTTTGGAACAACCTGCCCCCGGAGGTGAGGCAGGCCCCATCACTCCTGTCCTTCCGGAAGAACCTAAAGACCTGGTTTTGCCGCCTCGCGTGGGATGGGAACAGGAATAGTTCCTCGTGGGGATGGCTGGTGCCATAGAGCCCTTTTAAAGATCATGGTCTGCCTTCTTGGATTTTCTACTTAATTTATAATAATAATAAATTGTATATTGTATTTTTATGTGTTTTTATAACAGAATTTTAATCTCTATGTTTGTAAACCGCCCAGAGTCCCCTTGGGGGAGATGGTGCAGTGATAGAAGTCGAAACATAAATAAATAAATAAAAATAAATAAATAAATAAATAAATAAAAATAATTGTGTTTGAGAGAATGAAAAAGAGAATAGAGATGTAGATCAAATACATGCAAGATATTTGGGAAGATATATTCATGGAAGAAAGAGGTGACTGTTAAGTCCAGCTGCTAAATGGGGTAACCCAAAAGGGCAATTTCAGAGCGTGGTCCACTGATGGACATCAGGTAAATATAGGTAGCCCAATGGATAATTTATTCAGAGGTTAAAGTAATTACATATGGGAAGATGTTCCCAGAGCAGAGGGCTGGCTGACAAACCCACAGTAAATGTAGGATACTTAGGAGGGGGATTCCAAGAAGGCAGGACCAACTGACAGGTACACTGTGTGTTGGCTGAGTAAGGGAAGGGTTTGTGCTTAAAACAGATCCAGCCCCAAGTTTGGCCTAACGATAGGTTCCAAAGTAACAGTAAGTTTGTTTTTTTATTTATTATCCCTGCTTTTATTATTTTTATAAGTAACTCAAGGCAGCCAACATACCTAATACTCCTTCCTCCTCCTATTTTCCCCACAACAACAACCCTGTGAGGTGAGTTGGGCTGAGAGAGAGAGACTGGCCCAAGGTCACCCAGCCAGCTTTCAGGCCTAAGGCGGGACTAGAACTCTCAGTCTCCTGGTTTGCTATTGGCTCCTTCTTAGGGCTGAGAGAGAGAGTGACTGGCCCAAGGTCACCCAGCCGGCTTCCGTGCCTGAGGCGGGACTAGAACTCTCAGTCTCCTGGTTTGCTATTGGCTCCTTCCTAGGGCTGAGAGAGAGAGTGACTGGCCCAAGGTCACCCAGCCGGCTTTCGTGCCTGAGGCGGGACTAGAACTCTCAGTCTCCTGGTTATTATGGATATCACAAAGGATATGAAAAAGCAGCTTTTTTTTCCACCCACTGGAGTAGTAAACAAAAAATCTGCATTTCCCCCTACCAGTTCTTATTCAGCATGATGAAAGAGAATTTGCTTCAGAAGTTCTTTGTGAAAAAGAAGGACGTTTTAGAGAAATGTTTCTGGGTGGAATCTGGGGGTGTTATTTAATTATAGGGTGGCCAAGGTGCTTGTGTGTGTGTGTGAATATTTTGCCTTTTAATGTACAATCATCTCTTTTTATTTGTCTGCAGGCTCCCCAGCTTCCCACACTTAAATGAAATTCAAAGGGAAGAAATCATAAGGAAACAGTTTCAGCAGCGGTGGTATTTTCACCACTAACAGAATCCTGCACTCAAGAACTTCTTTCCCAGAAGAAATTTGGAGCAATTCCCCACCCAATTTCTATGCCCATAAATTTGATGGAGAATTTTGAAAAGCCATTTGTGCTTAGCTCTATTCACAGGGAGCTGATTTATTCATTTGTTTATTTGTTGCCCGTTTGAAAGCATGCACCTTAAAGTACCATGCAATTAAGGGCACTTCTACTTTGGGCTCCAGTCTTAAGGAGACTTTGAATATATGAAGCTGTTTTTACTGATCTTGACCACTGATCCACCGAAGAAAGGTGCAGAAGACGCAAGAGGCAGAATCTATTTTATTCAGCATGCAAAACATATGCCCAGCCTTAGTGCTGCAGCTTCTTCCTTCCCTATTCTACTTCTCAAATATTCGATTATATGAGGCAGGAGTTTAGAGCGGATTGACATGAACCGTCCAAGCAATCTGTTTGGGCCTGGATCTCCAAATACTGCACCTCCATACGAGTAATCTTAAGTATGGTTGTTGTGGGTTTTCTGGGCTGTGTGGCCGTGTTCTGGCAGATTTGGTTCCTAACGTTTCGCCAGTCGCTGTGGCTGGCATCTTCAGAGGACAGGAGCACAGCTAGAAGATTCTCTCTGTGCCCAAGTGGAGGGTGTGTGTTCCTGCTGGTGTTTATAGCTGCTGAGAGGTTATTTACAAGAGATTGGGAAAGGGTTTTTAGTGGTGATTAGGGGGTGTGGCGCTGTCGTGTGTGGGATTAGCACATCTATTGTGTGAGTCGTTTGTATATTTCTGTGGTTGAGTAGAGTTCGTTGACCTTTTGCAAGCTGTGTTTTTCAGGACTGGCAGCCAGGTAAATGACCTCTCAGCAGCTATAAACACCAGCAGGAACACACACCCTCCACTTGGGCACAGAGAGAATCTTCTAGCTGTGCTCCTGTCCTCTGAAGATGCCAGCCACAGTGACTGGCGAAACGTTAGGAACCAGAACTGCCAGAACACGGCCACACAGCCCGGAAAACCCACAACCACCATTGGATTCCGGCCGTGAAAGCCTTCAACTATACAAAATCTTAAGTATCTTTACAATCTCTGTAACTAAACTGGAAAGCTTTTGTTAGAAAGTTAGAAGTTCTGGAGCTTTGTCTCTCTGTCCCCAAACCCTGTAGTTTGTAGCTAGCTTTCAGTCATCCAAACCACCTGCAGGTTGACAAAACCTACAGCAAATTAAAAAGACATTATTTGCAACCTGAGGAAAAGCAGATGGCTGATCACTGCTCATGCACTTTCCAGTGTTTGTCACCTTGTTAAGAGAAACAACATTAGGGATAACTTAGTTTCTGATAATTTCATTTCCTAGATATTTATAGTATCTGTAAAACACTGAACCCTCTGACGCAGCAAAGACTTGGAACATAACTAGATTGTAATCTATTGTACACAACATTTCATAGAACATTTAATCCCCTAAAACTCTGCAACGCAGTCATCAGTGTGAAAATAAGAAAAGCATTTCTGTCCTGTTCTGTGATGTAGGACATCAAAACCAACGATGTAAGTCTTCACTGGCAATTATTTTTCACCCTCTGCTTTTGTCATGCATCTAGATGTGCTATGCTATTCAGGCAGCCATTTCCCACAGGCAGTTAAAAGCACAAGGGGCTGAGTGAGATTGTTTTCAGTAGGAAGGCCTGCTACAAAGCTGGAAAACCAGGGAAGAGAATTTTCCCAACCACAGACAGCTATCCTGGAAGTTGCAGAATTGTTGACAAGAACAGAATCGGTAGCAAGCTCATCATTTCTGAAGATCTGGAGCCCTGAACAGAGCTAGAAGTGCTAAGAGCACACAGGGAAGCTCAAAATTGGGCAGCGAGTGCCCCTCAGCCAGGGAAGGAGGATTTGAATTCCCTCTTCACAAATAGAACACCCAAATTCTTTTTGGATTGGATCAGCTTATTTTTTTTTAATTCAGGATTTAAATTTAAATTCTGTTCAGGAGCTCAAGGTGGCATACATAACATTCCCTCTTCCTATCTGTCCCTGCAACCACGTCCCTGGGCAATAGGTTAGGCCAGAGCTTTCCAAACTTTTCATGTTGGTGACACACCTTTTAGACATGCATCATTTTGTGACACAGCAATAACAGAGCTCCCCGCCCCCCGCGATTGGCTCCCGCCTGCAAACCCCGCCCCCGGCCCACGCGATTGGCTCCCGCCTGCAAACCACTTGGCAAGTTCTTCCCTCTTGCAGCTTTCAGGACAGCCTGGAAACAGCTCGAATGCGGCAGTAGACCTGGGCGTCCAAAACTGCCCCTTTCCACCCACCTGGAACATGGTGAATTTCGCCGTTTGCCATTTTTGGGGGGCACCTGACACCTCTCCCATGGATGGGGGACCCCCCTGAGGATGAGGGGCACCCGTTTCCACCACCACCCCGCCCTCCCTGGAGCGCCATAAGACTTTTTTCGGCAGCCGTGCCAGTTTATTTTTCGGCGCGGTTTGCCTTTCAGGAGCTCAGCTGAGCCTTGCTGACCTCCCGGCCGCCAATCAGCTGTTTTCGCCGCATTTTCCGGGGCTTTTTGGCCATTTTCATGCCCAGCCCACCTTCTCCAGTGTCAGGAGAGCTTCCGTGGAGCCTCCAGACCCTCAAATTTGGCTCCCCAGTCTACTCAGAGCCTTGAGCAGTGCTGAGGGCAACGCCCCCACCCCCCCACTCAGCGCTTCCGGGTCGTCTGGCGACACACCCAGACACTGCCGGCAACACAGTAGTAATAAAAGTCAAGGAGCACAGTGAAAAAATGGGACTAAAATTAAATATAAAGACTAAACTAATAACATGTACAACAGCTAGCCTTAGAACTGACAATGAAGATATTGAAGTGGGAGATAGCTTCTGCCTTTTAGGATCAACCATCAGTAGTAAAGGAACAAGCAGTCAAGAAATATGCCAGACTAGCACAGAGCATTCCAAACTGTTCATGTTGGTGACACACTTTTTAGACATGCATCATTTTGTGACATACTCTTACAGCAGGGCACAAGGCAGGCACTAGGACCTGTGCGGAATCACAGCAGGTTTTGAGGCAGCAAGGCACAAGGCAGGCACTAGGACCTGTGTGGAATCCTGGCAGGGCAGGTTTGGAGGCAGCAGGGCACAAGGCAGGCACTAGGACCTGCGCAGAATCACAGCAGGTTTGGAGGCAGCAGGGCACAAGGCAGGCACTAGGACGTGCGCGGAATCCTGGCAGCGCTTGGAGGCGGAAGCAGCCGCGACACACCCAGACGACACACTAACGTGTCCCGACACAGAGTTTGGAAAGCTCTGGGTTAGGCTAAAAGAGACTGAGTGGCAATATTAGTTGTGACATGAAGAGCTGCATTTGACTGGCTGTAGGTAGGTAATTTATTTCCCTTCCATAAAATACTCTGAGGTCAAATTATGCAGTAAACTGGCAACTAAATGGATCACTTATAATCGGAATTTTGAAACCAAATGTTCTCTTGTATATATGTATATGAACAGATCTACATTATATGTGTGAATCTCTATCTCTTGAGATTTCTATTTTTCCTCTGTTTAGTTCACCCTTTTAGCATCTTGCATCTTTCTATTTGCTATTGCTCAGTTCCATCACATAAACCACTTCTGAGTCTTCTGTCTACTGTTTTGGCCAATTGTTCTCACATAACAGAGAATAAATTCTAATATAAAAAGTATCTGGAATTTTAAAACTGTTCAATTAGTCAGTTATATGCCAGTTTTTATTTTGCTGGAAAGATTTTGAAGTAAACTGTTAATGGTGGTTTGCTGGACATCTGTTCTTTCTCTGAATAATGAATGAAATATAAGATCTCTGCATGTAAACAGAAGATGATACATTTCTGAAAGTTTGACCTGTAGCCTTTCAGTTGTCCTGAGAATACAAGACATATTGTTAAGTAAACACTTCCTTAGAAGCTGCATTTAAGATTGCCTCTAATGCCGGAAGCACCTACCAGCCTTGGGGATTCTTTCCAGGTTTTTGGTATGCGAGTTGCCTGTAAACTGGACTTCTGTGCTGAATTCCTGTTCTGGAAGAGACGTCTGCTGTCCCTGCTCTTGCAAGATACGATGGAAGACAGCAGCCAAGTCTGCTTCAGCTACCATTGAGTCCTTCGGCAAAGAGGCTTCCTCGCCATTTGGAAAATCTTCAGTACTCTAAGAAGAAGGATCATCTGTCAGTATTAATAAGCAGGCTGCATATTCTCTCATTTGCACACTAAGACATTTCATTTCCAACAGCTTCTTAAATCCAAAGGCATTACAATCTAGCTTTAATCAGTTGTGGTGTAATAAACCTTGTGTGCCAAAAATGTATGAACACATTTTCATGGGGCAGAAACATGGCAGAAACTGGGCAAAGTCACTGAAATTGGTAAGGATTATGTTAAAAGCTGAAAGAGCTTGCTCTCAAGCCACATTTCTTATATTTGACAGAAATTCAGCCCCCATCTACATACACTCCAAAACTATAGCACAACTGAACCCATCCAAGGCAGCAAGCTCTGATGTAAGAAGCCACAAACCCAAGTTACGTTCTTGCATCATGAAAGGGTCTTAAAAACATTTACTTGGCCTATATCATAGGTGGCTAAGCTTTTCTTTTTCTCAGAATTTTATACAATCCTAATACTTAATTCCTGGTAGCATAAATGTGAAGAAAAAAAAAGAAGCCAAAAAAAAAAAAAAAGGAACAGACATGTTAATGGCTGTTGTGGGTCTTCCGGGCTGTGTGGCCGTGTTCTGGAAGTTGTGGTTCCTAACGTTTCGCCAGCATCTGTGGCCAGCATCTTCAGAGGGCAGGAGCACAGACAGACTCCTGCCCTCTGAAGATGCTGGCCACAGATGCTGGCGAAACGTTAGGAACCACAACTTCCAGAACACGACCACACAGCCCAGAAGACCCACAACAGCCATCGAACTCCGGCCGTGAAAGCCTTCGACAATACATAGACATGTTAATGTTTTTCCAGAGATTTACCTTTCTATGATTCAATGAGAAATGAGCAAGATATTTCTGGTTATCTGAGTTTGCTTCCTTGTAATAAATTCCAGCAAGGGAAGTTTTCCTCTTGAGTTGAATAAGTACTTCCCAACATTTCCTCTGATGCAGAATGAAAGCCCACTCACTGAACTACGCCAGCAGGAATTAGGCACGGATGAATGCTTAACTCCTATACTGGTCATGAAATGTGCACTCAAAAATGGAGGGTTAAGAGTATCTGCTAACCTAATTCTACCTAGCTGTATTTCCACTTTCTGTGTAAGAATTAAAGTCTTCCATATCACTGATTCATAGAATGGAGGTATGGATAAATCTAATCAAGTTTTTTTGCCCAGTTTACAAGATCAAATGGTCATTCCAGGAGGTGCTGCGAAGAAGATATAGCTTCTGCTGAGAGACCCACACTGCTGAGTGCATGAGACATTTTGATTGTAAAAAAAAAAAGCCAAGAGCCCCAGGCATCTCATACATTTTCAACAGCCTTAGTTTTAATATATTTCTCAGATATATTTCTCAGATTAAAAATTCTTAGCCTACAGATTGGACTAGCAAAGTTCAATGAATGGAGAAAAACTGAAAAAAGAGAAAAGGAAAGATCAGAAATTCCCTCCACCACCACCACCACCACCACCACCACCACCACCAGAAGATCCCTAATACCTGAAAGCCTTCTTTCCCAGGACCCGAAGAAAGCTGGACAGATTGACGGCGAGATTGGGAAGAATATTCTGAGTCGGTTTCAAAATCAAAGGGATGGACAGAAAGTAGGCGTTTTGTCTTGCGCATCTTAGAAAGCACAAAAAGTGAAAGATTCCAAATTTCATACAAGAGATTGCATTTCACATGATCGTCAATAAAGGATAGCATCTTTCCTGGTATTTATGATAGTGTAGGCAGCACAATGACATTTATCTGATTATTTACAACACTTGGCAATCAGGATTCAGGGCAGAATAGAGCACGGAAACTGCACTGCTCATGCTTGTAGATGACCTTTGGAGAGCAAAGCAACCTTTCCTATATCCAGATGGCCTGCTTACAGTCACTCATGTCCCAGTACCCTATTGAACTACTGTAACAAGCTGTACGTGGAGCTGCCCTTGAAGAACATCTGGAAGTTACATCTGGTGCAGAATGCAGTGGTCCAGATTCAGGTGGCCCCAATGCTTTGGGAGCTTCACTGGTTACCTGTTGACTTCTGGTGTGATTCAAGGTACTGGTTATCACTGTTAAGGCCCTTACGTGGGTCCAGATTGCCTTTTTCTGTATTCATCTCCCTATCCAACCGGATCAAATATGGCCAACTCCCTCCAGGGCCTGCCTTACAGGATTGTCACCTGATGGGGTCTCGGAGGTAGGCATTCTCATTAAAAAAAATTAATTTGCTTACTTCAGCTACTAGAGTGCCTCACATCTGTAGGGTTTGCTTGGACTGTTTCATCTTGCTATGATAGTTCCAGATTTCTTGGTTTCTGGTGGCACATAAAAATCCATATGGACAGGGGCAGAGTTCTCTGTGACACTTATGAGTATACAGGGCAGGGGGGGGGGGAGAAGAGCAAAGATATTCTCTTAAATATCTTTTAAAGATAATTTATCTCTTAAAGTCTCCTCTTAAATATCTTGTCCAGTCCAACAATTTTTATGATTTGTTAGCTTCTAGCCAACTTTGCAAGAACCATTTTTAAAATTAGTGTTGTTGTAATGAAAAGTGACTCTAGAGGACAAAGGGTCTTCAGAACAATACCATTAATGTGTTATTTTCCTACTCTCCCTGATTTATCTGCAAATTTATTACTTGTTTATCTGGGAGAGGCCACCCTATTGTGATTAGGCACAAAGATTCACTCAACAGAGATCAGTAATTTAGTAACATGGCAGACTTTTGCACACTTAGTCTCAGCAGTTACAGAATGGCTACATGCTTAATTGTTTTCTTTATATTTCAGTAGCTCTAATGCCTTCTGTGCAGAAAGCCAGGATATTCATCATCTTCATCAGGCCTCCGCAGGTGGTTACATCTGGCTGATCTTGTCTGGACTCAGAGGTCAAGTTGGGAGAAGCCTTGTTAATACCTGGATGTGAGTCCACCAGGGAATACCAGGGCTGTAGGCCAGACTGAGAAATCGAAAAATATCCTGAAAGAAGGCAATAAAAAGGCACCTCCATATTGTTGCTAAGACAATTTCATGGACATGGACATGAAGTCACCAGGAGTTGAGCCCAACTTGAAGGAGACTTACTTTTATTAATGACAGAAAGAAAAAGAGTGGAAATGAGAGTCCTTCCCTGAGAACTCAAGACATGCAAAGCTCATTCCTGGAAGTGTATCCAAGTCATTAGGGCTCTGTTTAAACTGTGCAAGAGCAGAAGAGATTAGTGTCAGACAGCTACAATAAAAGCAACAACTTTCCTCAGATAAACCGAGAGGGGAGGGTGAGGAAGGGAGAGATCGTTCTGTAAGTCCCACAGTATGTAAAACAGGCAGGGAAAAAAGGTGCCTGAATTATCCTTACCCTGGCATAACACTCGGCTTCTGCTCCGTCTATATCATCACTGGTCTCCCCCTCCTCACTCTCATCATCCCTGTACAGGCGATAATCACCTGGATAAGAAAGATACATGCATATACTGTATGCAAACAATCATATGTTGATCAGATACCTACCATACAACTGGAGAGGGGCTACCGCTCAGTGACAGACCACAGGTTTTACATTCCAGAAGATGTCAGGTTCAACTGCTCCCATCCTCATTTCATTGATTTAGTTGATTTAGAAACTGATACTGCTGTATCTTCCTTCCCACCAGTAACTTCACTTCTCAGTTACTGTAATCTGGTCCAACTGCCCTGCAAGCTACAGCTAGTGAAAAATGTATGTGTCTAGTTATTCCCACTTAATGCCACTGTTGAAAGAACTGTCCTTGCTGCTGACTAGTTAGGTTGAAGAGTCTAAGCGACTTGGAAGGCAGGATACCTGAGATACTATCTTCTCCCATATAGATTAGTCAGACACTGTATTCACACAAGAGGCGTTCTTGGTTGCACCACATCTTGTGAGTATTCATTAAACTCTACCCACAAAGAGGCCCTTGACATCTCATGATGATACTGTTAATACATGATATTCATGGCCACTGGTTATATTAGAGAATGACATTTTATGGACTGTATTAAATGTTAATGTCGCACCTTACCACCTAAAATTAACCATGTTAATGTTGCACCTTAACAGGAGAAAAAAAAACATGACATCCCTCAAGGTCAGAGTGAGTCTAAGCGACTTGGAAGGCAGGATACCTGAGATACTATCTTCTCCCATATAGATTAGTCAGACACTGTATTCACACAAGAGGCGTTCTTGGTTGCACCACATCTTGTGAGTATTCATTAAACTCTACCCAAAAAGAGGCCCTTGACATCTCATGATGATACTGTTAATACATGATATTCATGGCCACTGGTTATATTAGAGAATGACATTTTATGGACTGTATTAAATGTTAATGTCGCACCTTACCACCTAAAATTAACCATGTTAATGTTGCACCTTAACAGGAGAAAAAAAAACATGACATCCCTCAAGGTCAGAGTGAGTCTAAGCGACTTGGAAGGCAGGATACCTGAGATACTATCTTCTCCCATATAGATTAGTCAGACACTGTATTCACACAAGAGGCGTTCTTGGTTGCACCACATCTTGTGAGTATTCATTAAACTCTACCCAAAAAGAGGCCCTTGACATCTCATGATGATACTGTTAATACATGATATTCATGGCCACTGGTTATATTAGAGAATGACATTTTATGGACTGTATTAAATGTTAATGTCGCACCTTACCACCTAAAATTAACCATGTTAATGTTGCACCTTAACAGGAGAAAAAAAAACATGACATCCCTCAAGGTCAGAGTGATTGTACCTGTAACTCCCTGACCACTTATGGTGAATCAATGCGTACTTTGTAGATCTACAGACAGACCACAGGATTCCATTCAGAGGCTTGCCTCATTTTGACCAGGGCTCAATTGGAGGCAGTCTACTCTGAGATATTGCCCAAATCCAAAATGAGTTTTAGAAATTGGGCCTTTTTTTGCTCCCTTGGCAAGTACGGAACAACATAAACAGCTCTAAACCGCCCAGAGTTCCCCGTTGGGGGGAGATGGGCGGTCATATAAATTAATTAATTAATTAATTAATTAATTAAATCTTATCTTATAATAGACCTGGATTTTTTTTAAAAAACACATTAAAATGCATGAGGGGATGCAGCCTGCCAACATTCATGGAAATACGTTTAGGAATTTTGAGCTATACTTTTCTGACTTTTGATTGTTTGAACAGAAAGTGCCTGTACCTAGGCTGTTTGAGGACAGAATCTGATTACATTTTCAACCATAGTTTTCCTATGGAAAACCATGGCAGCCAATTTCAGATACATGGGTAGAAGGTTTTTTGGTAAAGGAAAGGTTCTCCAAGAAAGGAAACTGATTCCCAAATAATATGATGGGGCTGCTTTGGGGGGCAGGGAGGAATGAGCAATTAAGAGAAAGGAAGAGATTTAATGAAGGAGAGAAGGTGCTGAATGAAGAAAAAAAGGGAGGAAAATGAAATCAATCATTTGTTTAAACTGAAAGGAAGGTGAAGCAATTAAAAATAAAACAAGACCACTTAAAACACAAATCAGATCTCAGGACCAACCGGTAATGGTGCAATAACAGCTTAGACAGCAACTGTTTATGATGGACACAGCTGACAAATTAGGAACAAACCCATGGAGCAATCCCAATCGAGGAATCAATATTCCATACTTCAGACGCTGTGATCGGAATGGGCCCTTTGGCCCAATACCTCAGACTGCTCTCCCACCCAGGCAGAAGCTATTTTCTTAAAAGAGGACTGTTTCCCTTTCGGAGTGCCCCAAAGTCCTGTTTTGCATTAGTAAGCTATTGAAAAACATCTTGGAAGACAGCAATGGCAAACTGCTCCTGTCTCATACCAAGAAACTGTGCAGATGTGTCCATGTCAATTCAAAGGCAATGTTACAATCTTTGTCCCACTTCTGCTCAGGACATCAAAATCCGGCGCACGTTTCTAGTTCTTTCTTTTGAATGGATGTATTGCTGTCTACAGTATGGACTCTCTTATATTACATCTGCACATAAAAGAATGTCTGAAATCTGCAACATTAAGAGACACAATTTTCAAGGTTCTTTCAAAGGGACAGCACCGTTTCAGGGTCTAAAGCAGGGCTTTCCAAGGTGCCGCCGCACCGCCAGCGGCACGGCGGTGGCGTGCAGCGGCGCGCGCACAGTGGCGGCGCGGTGGGGCACGCCCCGCCGCTTCCAGGTGGTGTGGCGACACACCACGCTGTGTGTGGCGACACACTTTTGTGTCGCGACACACAGTTTGGAAAGCTCTGGTCTAAAGGATTTGTAAATGACTATGAAATAAAGCAACTTACTGGTGACATCTGGCAAGCTGTGTACTCTGCCACAAGGACCTAGAGTAAGAGAAATTAAACTATTTTAAATCCGACTTTACAGTAAACATGATATACTGTAGAGTCCAAGATTAATTACCTCTTTTGGAGTTCATAGCTAATCAATAAAAGCAGCAGATAATAACAGCCCTTTTGCATATCTGTGAGATGGCCTACAAGCCAAGTAGTTAAATGAATGTGGTAAAATAGCTGCAGTGTTATCACTTGGAGCACGATAGGGGCACCATTTATTCCACTGGTGAATGGGAAGGGATGGTTGTCTCTGCACCAATATAATGAAGGTTGTGCTAGAATGAGGGTGACTCCCCTACATACTCTCATGTAATTGTCTCAGCCTTTCTCAGAGCCTGTTGACTTAGCACAAATATAATATACCCAATAAATTATCAAAAGGACAAAAGGACAGAGTATATTTATCTCATTGTTTTTCAAACTTGGCAACTTTTAAGATGTGTGGACTTCAACTCCCAGAATTCCCCAGCCAGCATGTGGAGTTGAAGTCCACATATCTTAAAGTTGCCAAGTTTGAAAAACACTGATTTATCTTGTTTGTCTTGCTCAATATTCTCTCATAACCAAGATGGCATGCTAAATTCAGAGGGTGTTTTGTTAATAATCTAACTCAACTGATTCATTATTCAGAAAACTAGTTATAACCCCCCTGGCCCAATTATTGGTTTTGTTGGTTGGCAATTCTGAGAAGGGCAGGAGCAACACAACTTTAAGCTGAGAGGCTACTGCAATCAGTCCACTAAAGAAGTATCTATTGAAGATTATTCCAATGTTTCAAAATTGTTATATAAGATTATTATGAAGTCATTTTAAAGAAGTATACCATGAAGGATATGGCTGTAAATCTACCCCAAATCAGAATACTATGTTGAATTTTAGCTGAACTTCCTCAACCAAAGATTTCCAAATGTTAGTTCTCAGGCAGAGAACAGCTAACTCTTCCTTCAGAAAGTGGTAACACTTCCCAACACTGCCATCTTTTGGCTAGGTATAATTTTTTCACCAGTTTCAACCATGTAGAAAGGAGGTGTATTTGTGTGTTTGTGTGTGTGTGTGTGTGTCTGACCTTGACCATAAAAGTGTTCTACCTGCATTCAGGTGAATGAGAATAGAGCATCTTATTAGCCTTGAATGCTGATCCTTGTTAACACAGAGACTAAAAGAGAAGGTACAGGACAGTAGAGGTGGGCCAGTTTAAGCAGCCTTATGTCTGCTTATGGCTGAGTCTATAGCAGGTAATATTTAGTTATTTATTTATCTGTTCATTCATTCATTCAATTAGTAAAATACAGTATGTATGCCCGCCCCCACCAAAAGTTGCAGTATTTTGTATCTGCAATTTGCAAGTCATACTTTTTGTGACATTTTAGTTTCCCTAATACTGGTATTGCCAAATCATGAATTTGGATTCTACTCTTTTTATATTTTTATTCTAATTCATTTTAGAGTTTCTGAGAAGCACAAATATATAAAACTATATACAGTAAAATAAATGGTGTCTGAAAACTATCAGAATGTTCATTACGCAGAAGCTTACCTGCGGCATGAGAGTTCATGAATACAACAAGCAAGGAGACAAACAAGAAATAGGAGGTTAACTAAACACAAATATGTAGCCTTGGGAGAAATTTGGCCATGCCAGAGAATGTGTTAATGGAAAGACACTGGAGGTTGGTGTGTCCCAAGAAACCAGCAGAAAGTCAGTATGTTCTGACTAAGAGAATGAAATTCTGAGTTGGATCCAAAGAGCCATAAATGGAAAGAAAATAACCACAAGCAATGTTCTACAAATGCTTGTACAACAGTTCACAGAATGAAAACTATGTGGGTTATATGACAATTCTCTTGTGGCTACTTAAACAAAAAAGGGTACAAATCCTTAAAGCGTTTGTGAAGTATATAATATGAAGAGTAAATGTGCTCTAATCCAACTCCATAGTA
The DNA here is from genome assembly GCA_023362775.1 of Charina bottae. Taxonomy (NCBI): domain Eukaryota; kingdom Metazoa; phylum Chordata; class Lepidosauria; order Squamata; family Charinaidae; genus Charina; species Charina bottae. The sequence goes on from JALMGJ010000020.1 coordinate 534,108, forward strand.
CTAGATTGCTTATTAACAGTGTCATATCCCTTCGCAATGTTGTCGATTAGAAACTCTGGCTTATCAATCAAGTATATTTTCAGTTGTATTATTTCTGGTGCTTATTCTGTGGTCATTGAGAAAAAGGATGCTAGGCATCAGTGATACTTTAGAACAGAATGTTCCTAGTTCTACTAATCAAAAGAACGGATTTTATATGTGTACAGCAGGGGAAATAGGTGATGGTAAATACTGGAAGCTCATAAACGGAGACCCTCAATTATTGTATTGTAGGCAGTATGACTGCGTCACAAAGCTTCATTTGACGCACTCAAGAAAGTCACATTATATAATAACTATACAATCCATTATCCCTCCTGGCACTTAACACTAAGTCTGGATGCTGCAAAATATTAAAGACCCCTAAGGAATTGGTTGCTATTTTCACTGTTGCAAACAATAACTTATTCTTTTAAATTTTTCATGTTACTATCTTTAAAATAATGTTCCTTTATTTTCAAATGGATATCCCCTAATTTTAGAATTAAGTAACCATCAAACAGCTCATTCCAATTCACTTTTTCCAAATTGTTCCCCAGTGGTGATTAACTGTCTAAAACAAAGTTGATGGGGATCAAGCCAGCTGGAAAACCACATTCTTTGGCCTGGGAGTAATGTAATCTGTGGAAATAGACTGTGGTTATTCAGAGATAATTATAGTGATGTGTAGTAACAGTTAACTCGGTATCCAGTGTTTTGTAGAATCTTTCAAGCACTCTAAAGAAAGTTACTGTGAAGATCTCACCAAGACCTCTGCCCATACCAAACAAAGTAGGATTCATTTTCTGTCCATGTGGTATTCTTCCATAGAGAGATCGCATCACCTTAGCACTTCCAAAATGCTTGAAACGAGTTCTTACATGTTCATAATACCATTTCAGAGATCCAGTCTTGACAATCCTGCCCAAGAGATGAGAGACAGTACACACATTAACAGCATTCATTCTTTCAAATCTTCTATCAGTTTAAGTATTCCCACTGGCTTCAGTGAGGAAGATTGAAAATATTCTAGAGAATGATAATGCTTTCAATATAACTAAGAAACACAACCTCTGTCAATACATTACTCATATTCAGGGTAGCCATCTATAGAGAAAAAACAGGGTCCTGCTGTTGGACGTGTTCCAACACCAAGATTCACATTTTGAGTGCTGTTGTTTGAAGAGCAGCCTCTTTACAGAACCTGCATTTTTCTTCAGATGTTTGGCTCAATGTACATACATCAAGGTTAAGTTATCTGCGTATGAATAATGCAAGCATAAGGCTGTATTTCCCCAAAAGTATTCTAGGGAAAGAGAATTGCCTTTAGTTTTGAAATACAGATAATATAATATTGAGTCAAAATGAAGGAGCCATTGTTCAGAAAATTTCTAAATGATGCCCCTCATTTGGTGACCCTTCAGACATGGAATAGTCCTTAATTGATGAGGATTATCCATATGAGCTGTATAAAAACATACCCGTGGCGCTGATTTTGCTGAGGGAATTAGGCTAAGTCTGACTAGTTACTTAGTATTGTTAGTTCTTGATGGTCAAGAAAGTAAGAAACAAAGAGAAAATGGCTGCTAAAGTAGGGCAGAAGAGGCAGATAAAAGAGAAGTAATGGCCACGAGCAACAGTGGAAAATCCATGAAAAAATAGTATATTTTTTTAAAGTTTCCCCCTTTATTATTTTAGAATTTTAAAAAATCAAACATGGGCAATGTTCAGCTCTTATCTTTGCACATTTAACTTTTAAAAATACTGTATTATAACGTGTTAAACATCGTGTTAAACATTTGCCCATCTAGAAAGAGGATCAAACTCTCGTATTTTAAGAACATGAAAGAAAGCAGCTTCAAACTACTTTGTTTTTAGATGCATACATGGAGCTAGAGAGGGGGTCTCAATTTATTGGCATCTTTGCAGGAATTGTTATATCTCAGCATAACATACTTACAAAGGTTATTACAATAAACACCCAAGGAATATGCACGTGTTGTGTCCCTTGGATAATTATAGTTTTAGTGTCCCCTTCTTTTAACAATGGAAAAAGTCTTTATCAGCATCTTTCTCTCTTCCAATCCATTCTTCCCTCCAATTTCTACTCTCAATGGTGTCCACGGGGAGTAGCGGTGACAACTGATGAAACATACTTTTGGGACAGCATGACATAAATCCTGTGACTTACGTACTTGCATCCAGCATTGGGCCACAAGGATGAAAGGGTACTGTTTGCAGTGCAACATCACAACACAGGTTTCATCATTTTTCTCTCATCATGACTAGCAGATCCCTGTGTCTACTCAGTTCTGGATATACAGTATTACTAACAGGAGGTAGATTCAAATAAACAAAAACTAACCAAACTAAACGCAATATTCTTTGTAAGAATAGCTAAGTCATGGAGGCCATGCTTCATGAGAAATTAAAAGCTCAAGGAAGTTTGCATTTAATGTTCAGTCTGAACTATAACAGAGAGAGGAGGAGAGGACAGAACTCTTGCCTAGCCCACTTACCTAGATAGGCAGCATGGGTCACACACCCAACCTTGCTCCTTTTTGTTGTACTGGCTGCAACTTTTACATATGTACAACTGACAGTCCAAGCACTGGCGTTTGCTGTTTAGTAGGAACTTAAAGGGCTGCAGACAGTGGATACAGAGTGTTTCGTTGAGGTGGGACTGACTGGACAAAAGCTCCCGCTTTGTGCTTTCTTTTTCAATTTTGCCTTTCAGCTCCCTTGGGGGGGGGAATAAATAAATATATTCATTCTCATATTCATATATATATATATATACACACACATATACATATAAAGGTAAAGGTTCCCCCCGCACAGTTGTGCAGTCATGTCCGACTCTAGGGGCTGGTGCTCATCTCCGTTTGTTAGCCGAAGAGCCAGCGCTGTCCGAAGACGCTTCCACGGTCATGTGGCTGCATGACGCGCACGGAATGCTGTTACCTACCCACCGAAGTGGTACCTATTAATCTACTTGCATTTGCATGCTTTCGAATTGCTAGGTTGGCAAGAGCTGGAGCTAGTGCGGGAGCTCACTCCGCACACAGGACTAGGGATTCGAACCTTCGAACTTGCAATCTTCCGATCGACAAGCCTGGCGTCTTACCCACTGAGCTACCACGCCCCTTCATATATACATGCATGCATGCATTTTTGGATACTGTAAGCCCTCCAGTCTTCTAAGGTGGGTGGACATAATAAATGGAATAAATAGTAATAAAAATTAATAATTTCCATATTGAATGCGTAAGTAAATGGTGCCAAAAAAGAAGCTTCCAATGTTAAGTCAGATGGAATGCGAGAGCAGGTGAATTATTCATTCCTAGTGGGGCATTTAAAGTTCAAATTCCATATATGAAACAGAGCAGTGGTGGACAGTTTTCTGTGACCCACTGTCCAAATATTGTTGTTTTTCCCCTTAAAGCAGAGAGGATCAGAATTTTCACAAACTGATAGGACCAGGATCTTCTTGCCTCTGTGTGTGAAGCTACAACTATATTTACATTTTGTAAGGCTTTTTTTTTTTAAAGAATTAAAGGTTGCCTCTCTTTTTCCTTGGATTCTACTGAAAATCTATTTCACTACACCCTCCTCCTACTGAATTCACTTCCTCCTAAAACGTCTCCTTCTATTAATCCCCCCAATACCCTCCTCTGCCTTGTCTTTCTGTCTGAGCCTCTGCTCTCTAGCCAGTTCCTGGGTTCCTGCTGCCTTCTCCCTGTCTATGCGGCGCAAATGCTGGGAACCATCAGTCCAACCAAAAGCTCCAGCAGGAGACCTCCAGGGAGACCACACTAGGCAGCCCATGACATTGAGGACCACTGATCATCCCCAACCCACGGCTCAGGCACACTCCCTCCCTCCAACATGAGTATTTCTTTGTGATGATTCAGGGATGTTTTCACATTGATTATCTGCCTCTCCCTTCCACTGCCACAGGACAAATAATGCCAGGCCTTCCAAACCTGCTCCGTCAGCTGTATCCTCACCCTTGCCAAGCTGAACAGGAAGGCTGCAACAGCCTTTGCTGGAGCACGGTCATAGACTTTTTTGACGGAAAGAAACTCTGGGACCATACTCAGCCAATATTAATTATTTTTACTTCAAACTTTCGCATATGGGGAGGTTGGGTTGGAGATAGGTATCTGTTCCCTTCCTAATCACAGTTATAGAAAAAGAATTCTTTGAAATGATATGGAAAAGAGGCCATTGTTATACAGTCATCTGCACTGGAGTCGGGTGCAAAGCAGCCAATCTATCAACTTGGGGAATGTTCTTAAAAAGCTCTGAACTCTTCTATCATTCTGGATGAAACTGATTATATGGATCCATTCCAGGCTGCATTTAAGGCAGATAATGGGATTACACCAGCTTTTTGCTTTCCTTACTTCGCTCCTTGTGAAACACAGATCTGTGGATCCTCCTGGATCTCTCACTGCTTTTGACAGTAGTGACTACAGAATCTTTTTGGAATGGCTTTGTCATTTGGAGGCACAGCACAGAAATACAGTGGTATTCTTCCCACCTGTGTTCCATGTTCAGAAGATAGCACTGGGTGATCCCTCCTTGGCTTCATGGCAGTTAAACTATATTATTACAGGGTTCCTTCTATGTCCAATGCTGTTTCGCTTTTAAACAAAGCCACTGAAACTGATGATTAGGAGACAGGGATTACAGCACACTGATCTTTGTTCCTCAGTATCAACTGAATCAGGAGAGACTGGATGTCCTGGACCAGCACCTAAACACAGTAATGGGCTGAATGACAGCCACTGGCTGAAACTAAATCCCAGTGAGACAAAGGCCCTGAAGATACATAGTCCCTTTCTCAAGGAGATAGTCTGCTTTGGATGGGAGTGAATTCCTACGAAAGAGCAGCTATGTAGTAGATATATTACTGAGGGAGGCAATAATGCCCTCCATAGAAAGGAGAGTTGTTTCAAAGCTCTAACTGGTAAGTCAAATTCAGGTATTCCAGAACAGGAGTAACCTGGGCAGCATTAACCTGAAGGCTGGATCACTGCAGGATGCACCACTTGAGGCTGAGGGTGCATTATGCAGGATGCCTTGACTATTAAAAGAAGCACATCCATATCCAGCAAGTGAGTTCTAGGAATAAAGGCTGCTTTATTAGTTATCATACACTCCAATATTTGTATTTATTTAACGTATTTAGTATCCCACTGCTTTGCCCCTAAAATATTCCAAAGAATCCTACAACAACATAACCATTTATTTATATTTATAAAGCATGCACTTCATATTTCTTAAAGCAAGAACACACTAAGATTTTCATTGTCACATACTGCTTCTCCAAATACTCCTGACGGCTCCATGGACACACCCATCTAGTTTTCATGGTAGGAAAATGAGAATAGTTTGCTTCGGCCTTCTGGAATTTGTTTTTTAAAAACTTCCCAGGTTAGTCTGCAGGCCTGTTATTTCCTAGTGGTCCCCCAAGTCCTCGCCAGGTTCAACTTAACTTTTTAAGGTCTGCCAAGGTTGGGTAGGCATATAAAGCTGAACTCTCAAAATCACAGAGAATCTACATGGATGTAATTCTGCATTGATTTTGGATTACTTTCAAGCTTAGGCTTTAGTACACTAGTAGGGAAAGGGAGCCTAATCCCGGTAGATCAGTCTTTCTCAATCTTGGCAACTTTAAAATGTGTGGACCAACTCCTGCTGGCTGGGGAATTCTGGGAGTTGAAGTCCACGCATCTTAAAGTTGCTAAGGATGAGAAACACTGAGGTAGATGAAGCCACTGAAACATTCCCGCCACTTGAGTTTGTTACATTTGCTTTTTAAACTGGTTAGGCGCCAACTCTGTGGCTTAGTAGGTCAAAGAATGTGTGGGAACAAGAGACTGTATTTGGGTATTATTTTGAAATGACATTCATTGTTTAGCTTAGTCATCTAGAGGGGAAAAAACGGGTTTCCCAGGGAACATTATCAGTATCTACATCATACTGTAAAACCACAGATCTGAAAGTATAAAGCAGACATCCTCTGAAGAAGTCTTGGAAATCTGTATTTTGTGACCTTTTCCCGTAAAACAAATACTTAAGAGGTTCACAGAAACTTTCTGGATGTCATCATAGACCTACGTGATAAGCTATCATCACCACCACCACCACCACCACCACCACCACCACCACCACCACCACCATCGTGTTGCTTACTGGGGGCTGGTGGGTGGAAAAGGCTAAAAGAAAGCAGCTTACTAGGCTGTATTAGCAGAAGTCAGGTTCAAATTAGGGGCTTTCTGTTCATGGCTCTTAATTGCTGTATGAGGATAATATGCCTGACTCTCACAATTTATTTATTTATTTTTTATCCCACCTTTATTATTTTTATAAATAACTCAAGGCGGCGAACATACCAAATACTCCTTCCTCCTCCTATTTTCCCCACAACAACCACCCTGGGCTGAGGGAGAGTGACTGGCCCAAGGTCACCCAGCCGGCTTTCATGCCTAAGGCGGGACTAGAACTCTCAGTCTCCTGGTTTCTAGCCCAGCACCTTAACCACTAGACCAAACTGGCTCTGAATGTTACTTAGACCCACTAAGAGCAACAGCACTGTTTCCTTCTTATTGTGTGGTTTAGCACACAGAGGTAACTGCATCTGTAGAGTATTTTCAACACAAATCCAGAATAATGGTCTTGCACAGTGGCTAATGTAATGTAACACTACTTTTATGTTATCTTCATTGGCTCCTAGTTTGTTTCCAGTTCTAATTACTCCCACTTTTAATAAACTTTTTTTTTTTTAGGTATACTCTTATTCATTAATACCACAATTCTCTTTTTAAACTTTTTTTCCTGATGGAACAGTTTATCTTGCCCCTTTAACATCTTGGTTGTCCCTTTCTGCATCTTCTCCAACTTCATAATTTCCTTTTTGAGATACAATGACAGAGATCATACATGAGTATTACCAGATATATGAACAAGCATTTTATTTTTAATTCCTTTCCTAATAATGCAACACATAATTTCATTTTTTTTACATCATATGGGTTTACATTTACACTAAGCTACCCAAGATCCATTTCCTAGAGTCACTGACAGCTAAGATTCCATCAATATAAATCTAAACTACTGTACATCCTCATGGATAAGCCAAGAATTTTAGGTGCCAAAATACACCCAAAAAATTGTGTTTGGCTTATCCATAGATGGGCTTACCCACAAGTATACATGGTAATACTTTTTTTAAAGTATAAAGGATAAGCCAATTGTAAAAATTAAAAAATACAAAAATTTTGAGGGTCAGCTTATCTGCGGGTGGCACATTTTTCATGGTATTTTGGTTAAAAATTTGAAGGTCGGTTTATCCGTGGATGGGCTTATCTGCGTGTATATATGGTAAGGATTTTTTGCTGAGTGGGCACTACTTTACACCTACATTGAACTACATTTGCCATTTTAATGCCTTTCCCCTCATTTTTGAAATTCTTCTGTCCTTTTAAAAAAAATAATTTGGTATATCAAAGAACTTGAACACCCAAAGTAGACACCTCTGACTTCAGATCATTTATCTGAAATCACAGTGATTCCAATCTAGATCCTTCAAGAGACCCCAATGTTTGCATTCCTGCATTGATCCATACCATCCATACATCCAACTGATCCATAAAAGAAGCTCTTATAAAAAGGGGCCACTTTGTACTTTCTATTTGAGCAAAGTACAGCTCCAGATCCCCTTGGGAACTGCATTCAGGGGTGGCAATCGCTCCATTTTCCTGCCCAGTTTAGCCCTCAAGCATTTCTGAGAATGTCCAAAGAGGGTAATAGTACGTAGATGAAGTTATGAGAACTATGGTGCAAGAAGAGGAATTGGACAGCAGTCATCTATTCAGAAATATCCTTGCAGTTTCAAAACTGAAGCTAAACATTTTTATTACTATTAACAATGAGTATTTCAGAAAATAAAGCAAGTTATGGGGGGAATCTCCAGCAAAGGAGATCGTTACCTTGTCGTGGTGCTGGAGCTTGAGCACCTAAATGAAACCATGAGCTAAACCGTGAAGGGACACCCAAGACGGGAAGGTCGTGGCAGAGAGGTCAGACTAAATACGATCCCTGGGGAAGGTAATGGCAACCCACCCCAGTATTCTTGCCATGAAAACTAAATGGATCAGTACAACCAAAGATATGTCGGTATACCGTCGGAAGATGGGACTCCCAGGTCGGAAGATGGTCAAAATGCTACTGGGGAGGAACAGAGGATACGTTCAACTAGCCCCAGATGTGATGACGCAGCTAGCTCAAAGCCGAAAGGACAGCTAGAAAAAGAAAACCAAGAAGGCAAGATGGCTGTCTGCTGAAACACTGGAAGTAGCCCAAGAAAGGAGGAAAGCAAAAGGCAACAGTGATAGGGGGAGATATGCCCAATTAAATGCAAAATTCCAGAGGTTAGCCAGAAGAGATAAGGAATTATTTTTAAACAAGCAATGTGCGGAAGTGGAAGAAGACAATAGAATAGGAAGGACAAGAGACCTCTTCCAGAAAATTAGAAACATCGGAGGTAAATTCCAGGCAAAAATGGGTATGATCAAAAACAAAGATGGTAAGGACCTAACAGAAGCAGAAGAGATCAAGAAAAGGTGGCAAGAATATACGGAAGATCTGTATAGGAAGGATAATAATATTGGAGATAGCTTTGACGGTGTGGTCAGTGAGTTAGAGCCAGACATCCTGAAGAGTGAGGTTGAACGGGCCTTAAGAAGCATTGCTAATAACAAGGCAGCAGGAGACGATGGTATCCCAGCTGAACTGTTTAAAATCTTGCAAGATGATGATGTCAAGGTGATGCATGCCATATGCCAGCAAATTTGGAAAACACAAGAATGGCCATCAGATTGGAAAAAATCAACTTATATCCCCATACCAAAAAAGGGAAGCACTAAAGAATGTTCAAACTATCGAACAGTGGCACTTATTTCACATGCCAGTAAGGTAATGCTCAAGATCTTGCAAGGTAGACTCCAGCAATTCATGGAGCGAGAATTGCCAGATGTACAAGCTGGGTTTAGAAAAGGCAGAGGAACTAGAGACCAAATTGCCAATATCCGCTGGATAATGGAGAAAGCCAGGGAATTTCAGAAAAACATCTATTTCTGTTTTATTGACTATTCTAAAGCCTTTGACTGTGTGGATCATAACAAATTGTGGCAAGTTCTTGGTGGTATGGGGATACCAAGTCATCTTGTCTGCCTCCTGAGGAATCTGTATAACGACCAAGTAGCAACGGTAAGAACAGAGCACGGAACAACGGACTGGTTTAAGATTGGGAAAGGAGTACGGCAGGGTTGTATACTCTCACCCTACCTATTCAACCTGTACGCAGAACACATCATGCGACATGCTGGGCTTGAGGAATCCAAGGCTGGAGTTAAAATTGCTGGAAGAAACATTAACAATCTCAGATATGCAGATGATACCACTTTGATGGCTGAAAGCGAGGAGGAGTTGAGGAGCCTTATGATGAAGGTGAAAGAAGAAAGTGCAAAAGCTGGGTTGCAGTTAAACCTCAAAAAAACCAAGATTATGGCAACCAGCTTGATTGATGACTGGCAAATAGAGGGAGAAAAAGTGGAGGCAGTGACAGACTTTGTATTTCTAGGCGCAAAGATTACTGCAGACGCTGACTGTAGCCAGGAAATCAGAAGACGTCTACTTCTTGGGAGGAGAGCAATGGCAAATCTTGATAAAATAGTTAAGAGCAGAGACATCACACTGACAACAAAGGTCCGCATAGTTAAAGCAATGGTATTCCCTGTAGTAACCTATGGCTGCGAGAGCTGGACCATAAGGAAGGGTGAGCGAAGGAAGATAGATGCTTTTGAACTGTGGTGTTGGAGGAAAATTCTGAGAGTGCCTTGGACTGCAAGAAGATCAAAACAGTCCATACTCCAGGAAATAAAGCCAGACTGCTCACTTGAGGGAATGATATTAAAGGCAAAACTGAAGTACTTTGGCCACATAATGAGAAGACAGGATACCCTGGAGAAGAAGCTGATGCTAGGGAAAGTGGAAGGCAAAAGGAAGAGGGGCCAACCAAGGGCAAGATGGATGGATGATATTCTGGAGGTGACGGACTCGACCATTGGGGAGCTGGGGATGGTGACGGCCGACAGAAAGCTCTGGCGTGGACTGGTCCATGAAGTCACGAAGAGTCGGAAACGACTGAACGAATAAACAACAACAACATGGGGGGGAAAGCATGTCAACTGTTCATAATAGCTTTATAAATGACCAGGGCTTTACATCTTCCTTTGAAGAACACAACCACTCAAACTATATTCCAATCAGCATCTTACACAAATGAACATTTTTAAGCTGGGTTTTACCAGCACAGGTCCGCCAGGTTGTCTGATAGACTTCTGTTTGCTTTCAGCACAGCTAGAAATACACAGCACCCTTTGTTTGCCTTTGGGGCGATGATTAAGGAATGTAGTATTTGCACTGTAGGACAGGTCCTCGGTGGCTTATTTCCAGGTGGGTAGGAGTGGAAAATTTTAACATACATAGTCATTAATGTTGCTCCTGTGGTACATTAACTAGCAACAGTACACTGAAATGTTTGCTTTTTCTGTTTTTGCAAATGTCTGGAAGTATGACCAAATAAATAAGTAAATACTTTGTGTACACAGACAAAAAAGGGAATGAACGTGGGGGCTTAACAAGTCAAAACTATAGAAATTAAGCATTTATACACATGAAAAATGTCAGTGCCTAAATAACTGGCAGTCCGAGACTCTGATTTGGCTGCGGACTATAAAGCACTATAAAGCAATTAATCCTGGGTTTGTACAAAATGTCTGTTTATATAATGAGTACCTTGGGAGATGTGGTCAAACATGAGATGACAAGATTGAACATCGACATCTTGGGAATCAGTGAACTAAAATGGACAGGAATGGGCGAATTTAATTCAGGAGACCATTATATATACTACTGTGGGCAAGAATCCCTTAGAAGAAATGGAGTAGCTCTCATAGTCAATAAAAGAGTGGGAAAGGCAGTACTGGGGTACAACCTCAAAAACGACAGAATGCTTTCAGTTCGAATCCAAGGCAAACCATTCAACATCACAGTAATCCAAGTCTATGCCCCAACCACTCATGCCGAAGAAGCTGAAGTTGACCGGTTCTATGAAGACCTACAACACCTTCTAGAACTAACACCAAAAAAAGATGTCCTTTTCATCATAGGGGACTGGAATGCTAAAGTAGGAAGTCAAAAAATAACCGGAATAACAGGCAAGTTCGGCCTCGGAATACAAAATGAAGCAGGGCAAAGGCTAATAGAGTTTTGGCAAGAGAACACGCTGGTCATAGCAAACACTCTTTTCCAACAACACAAGAGACTCTACACATGGACATCACCAGATGGTCAATACCGAAATCAGATTGATTATATACTTCGCAGCCAAAGATGGAGAAGCTCTATACAATCAGCAAAAGACCTGGAGCTGACTGTGGCTCAGATCATGAGCTTCTTATCGCAAAATTTAGGCTTAAATTGAAGAACGTAGGGAAAACCACTAGACCACTCAGGTATGACCTAAATCATATCCCTTATGAATATACAGTGGAGGTGAGGAATAGATTTAAAGGATTAGATCTGGTAGACAGAGTGCCTGAAGAACTATGGATGGAGGTTCGTAACATTGTACAGGAGGCAGCAACTAAAACCATCCCAAAGAAAAAGAAATGCAAGAAAGCAAAGTGGCTGACTGATGAAGCTTTACAAATAGCTGAGGAAAGAAGGGAAGCAAAAGGCAAGGGAGAAAGGGAAAGATATAACCAACTGAATGCAGATTTCCAGAGAATAGCAAGGAGAGATAAGAAGGCCTTCTTAAATGAACAATGCAAAGAAATCAAGGAAAACAATAGAATTGGGAAGACTAGAGATCTCTTCAAGAAAATCGGAGATATCAAGGGAAGTTTTGTGCAAAGATGGGCATGATAAAGGACAAAAAAGGCAGGGACCTAACAGAAGCAGAAGAGATTAAGAAGAGGTGGTAAGAATATACAGAAGAACTATACAAGAAAGATCTTAATATCCCTGATAAATACGATGGTGTGGTCACTGACCTTGAGCCGGACATCCTAGAGAGTGAAGTCAAGTGGGCCTTAGGAAGCATTACTAACAACAAAGCTAGTGGAAAAGACAGTATCCCAGCTGAGCTATTTAAAATCCTAAAAGATGCTGTTAAAGTGCTGCACTCAATATGCCAACAAATTTGGAACACTCAACAGTGGCCACAGGATTGGAAAAGGTCAGTTTACGTTCTAATTCCAAAGAAGGGCAATGCCAAAGAATGTTTAAACTACCATACAATTGTGCTCATTTCACATGCTAGCAAGGTTATGCTCAAAATCCTACAAGCTAGGCTTCAGCAGTATGTGAACCGAGAACTACCAGAAATGCAAGCTGGGTTTCGAAGAGGCAGAGGAACTAGAGATCAGATTGCCAACATTCGCTGGATCATGGAAAAAGCAAGAGAGTTCCAGAAAAACATCTACTTCTGCTTCATTGACTACGCTAAAGCCTTTGATTGTGTGGATCACAACAAACTGGCAAATTCTTAAAAGATGGGAGTACCAGACCACCTTACCTGTCTCCTGAGAAACCTGTATGCGGGTCAAGAAGCAACAGTTAGAACTGGACATGGAACAACCGATTGGTTCAAAATTGGGAAAGGAGTACGACAAGGCTGTATATTGTCAACCTGCTTATATGCAGAGTACATCATGAGAAATGCTGGGCTGGATGAATCACAAGCCAGAGTTAAGATTGCCGGGAGAAATATCAACAACCTCAGAAATGCAGACGATACCACCCTAATGGCAGAAAGTGAAGAGGAACTAAAGAGCCTCTTGATGAGGGTGAAAGAGGAGAGTGCAAAAGCTGGTTTGAAACTCAACATTAAAAAAACTCAGATCATGGCATCTGGTCCCATCACTTCCTGGCAAATAGAAGGGGAAGAAATGGAAGCAGTGACAGATTTTATTTTCTTGGGCTCCAAGATCACCGCAGACGGTGACTGCAGCCATGAAATTAAAAGATGCTTGCTCCTTGGGAGGAAAGCTATGGCAAACCTAGACAGCATATTAAAAAGCAGAGACATCACCTTGCTGACAAAGGTCCGTATAGTTAAAGCTATGGTTTTTCCAGTAGTAATGTATGGCTGTGAGAGTTGGACCATAAGGAAGGCTGAGTGCCGAAGAATTGATGCTTTCGAACTGTGGTGCTAGAGAAGACTCTTAAGAGTCCCTTGGACTGCACGGAGGTCAAATCAGTCAATCCTAAAGGAAATAAATCCTGACTGCTCATTGGAAGGACAGATGCTGAAGCTGAAGCTCAAATACTTTGGCCACCTAATGCGAAGAGAGGACTCACTGGAAAAGACCCTGATGCTGGGAAAGACTGAAGGCAAAAGGAGAAGGGGACGGCAGAGGATGAGATGGTTAGATAGCATCACCGATGTAACGAACATGAATTTGAGTAAACTCCGGGAGACAGTGGAGGACAGGAAGGCCTGGCATGCTATGGTCCATGGGGTCATGAAGAGTCAGACACGACTAAACGACTGAACAACCACCACCTTGGGAGAGGGAGGGAAGTATGCAAGGGCTACATGTGAATAGTTTCATAAATGCTGAATTTTAATTTACCAGTTTGATTGTTTCTAAAAGGTATGTTTTCCATTCAGTAAGATATTACCTATCAATTAATTTCTATTATACAATTCATTTGCATCTACTTTTTACAGAACAAGAAGAAAAAAAGAGCTCTGCTTTGGGAAGCTTACAATGTATTTTATTACAGTACAGAAAACAACTTATTTGAGTGACCTAAGAAAGCCTGTACTATCGGTCTATTCATGAACCCCAGCTAAGTTTATCCTAGTGGTTTAACTGGCTCCACAATTACATGGTAGGGAAAGGCCATCTGCATCTTAAATAAATATGATGGGAACCACTACATTTGTTTATTCATTACATCTGCCTAATTCTGGTAGAACAGGGCATGGGTGGGGTCTGCTTGAACAGAGGCAAGGAAATCTTGTTTCCATGTAGGGGAATCTGGTACTTCACATCTTACATTTCATCACTTTTCTTGCCCCATGTGGTTATCAAGTAACCGCCCAGAGCAGAGCTTTCCAAACTGTGTGTCGCGACACAAAAGTGTGTCGCCACACACAGCGTGGTGTGTCGCCACACCACCCGGAAGCGGCGGCGCGCGCGTGCACGGTGGCAGTAGCACCCGCTGCTGCCGCTGCTGTGCACGCGCGCGCCGCCGCACGCCCCCCCGTGCTGCCGCCGTGCGCGCCCCCCGCACGCTCTCCTGTGTCGCCGCCACGCACCGCCGCACGCCTTCCTGTGTCGCCCCCCGCGCGCGCGTCGCCAGCGGCGGCACTTTGGAAAGCCCTGGCCCAGAGTCTACTTTGTAGAGATGGGCGGTGATAAATTTGACAAATAAATAAAGTACATGGCTACAATCAGGATGGAGAAAGTACATGGCATAGGGCTGGTTACTTGAGGGACTGCCTGTCTCCCATAGCATCTGCCCAGCCGATTCAATCCTGCAGGGTTGGTGCGCTCCAGGTTCCTTCGATTAACAATGTCATCTATTGGGACCCTGGAAGCATACCTTCTCTGTAAGCAGAACGAGATCCCCCGAGATCTGGATAGCCTCCCCCTGCCACCTTTGGTGAGGGAGGGAAAGACCCCTCGCTTCAACGCACTTGCCATCTTTGATCTTTTATTGTTTTTATTGTAATTTTTTTGTTTGATTGTTGTGAGCCATCCAGAGTTGTTGAGAGTCAGCTGGCATACAAGTTTAATACATTATTATTATTATTATTATTATTATTATTATTATTATTATTCAAGTAATTGATATATTACTATATATTACTAGAAATCCATTGAACATAACAGTAGCACCAACAAATTAAAACAAACTGTTACAGGTGAGCTTTAAGCATTCAGATTAGGTTAAATTCTGATGGGACAGCAACACAAATTGCAACAGGCAGCAGCTACAAATGACAAAAAGGGACAGAAGAGACCTAATTTGGAAAGGAACAAGGCAAAGGCAGAGATACGGATGATAAGTGGGAAAGCTAATTTGGGAACTGTCATTATTCCAGTTCTGCATCTGAATGCACAAATCATTATTCCTGCCAGGAAAATGTTCCTCTTTGGCTGGTGCATTTAGCTGTGCCATTTGTTGGAATGCCTGGAGTTGGGCGGCCTCTAAATCCAAATGAATGAATGAATGAATGAATGAATGAATGAATGAATGGGAATCTGGCTGCAATCACTAATTCAGGTTGGATACAACATGCTCTGTGTGGAACTGTCCTCCTAAAGTATTTGGAAACTTCAGTTATCAGAAACTGTGGTGGCCAGAATTTTGGTGGGAATCCAGTCTGTTTCTGGGCACAGCTGAAGTGATACTAATTACCTAAAATATAATCAATTATTTGTGGTCAGACTGTTGAAAGCAGTATCTTCTCTCACAAAAGTAATCACCATCAGAGTTTGTTTTTAGAAGCAGGAGAGACCCTGCCTAGGAGCCACGCCAAGGCATTTGGCCAATGGTTAAAAGGATTCTTTTTTCAGCAGGCTGTTGAATTATTTTAATTTTGCACTCTACATGTAGAAAATGTTGAGTGTTGCTCTGGTTTTAACTCTTGGCTCTTTAGCAGTGGACTGTGACATTACTGTGATTATGATTTTATTGTATATATTTATTCTATAAAGTAAGCCACTTTGATGGCTCTGGTACTTGAAAGACAAGCTAAAACTCAAAATAAATAAGTAAATGGGCTGAATTCCATGTGGCACCTGTGGCCTGTAATTCACATTGCTGTTTTTCTCAAAAAGTGCAGAGAAGCGCAGAAGCCTATCTTAACCCTGGAAGTCAGTGGGCAGTAGAAGCAAAAGGGGCAGCTTTTCTGGCACCCAAAGAGCTCCAGGTAGCTAGAACAATCCATCTGCTATTTGAGAAAGTCCTCTGGGGCCTTTCTAGGATCAGCAAGTACAAGATACAAGCCACTCCGAATTATTCCACAATGTGAACATACGAAAGCTAAAGTGCCTCTAGGGAAAGATTTAGGGTGATTAGACCATAATGGTTCTCTCATTTTTTGCCAAAACGTTCCTCTTCCTGAACCACTCAGAGTACAGTCTGCTCACCATGGGCATAGGAAAATATTGTTTTTCTGATTATGGATACTGTAGAGTTATTAATATAAATGTATGCTTTAAGGAGCCTCCCTTTTTGATGATTCACTTCCAGACTCTTCCCTCAAAATAAATAAGGCCTTTAACAAGGCTGAATTAGGCTTTCCCCTCTCTTTCTAAGAAATCCAGTATTTGCCCCTCTTCTTTCCCATCCCTGGGTTAGCTTTTCAAGACAAAGCCGAGCACTGAAGAGCATATATTTTGTGGTGTGGCAACTTGTCACGTCTAGCCGAAGCCTCTATCAGACCAAACAAGGCCTTTACACATCAAGCCTTACTAAGTTAATCAAATTCTTCTGCCCTGTCCCCCACATTCCTCTTGTAAGAGTTCGGAAACAAACGAATAAAAAAAGCAATGGCTGTTACAGATCTTTCCAGCATTCAAACGTGTTAATTGAGTATTTCATGCTTGGCTAAAAGTCCTTCCCAACTGCATGATGCAATCTTGGCAGTTCTGCTTATATTCTTTAAAAAAGAAAAAGAAAAAAAGGTTATGTACCCAAAATTTATGTGCTCAGAAAAATGCATGTTTGTACTTCAAACAAAATGTTAAAAAAATTCAATGAGCATTAATCCCAATGGAAACGTTTTAAACATCTAAATAAATTTGTATTTAACTATTAAAAATTGTAATTGTAATCCTATTCCATTGCATATTGTCCCTACCATCTAATAGAAGAATTTGATTTTATTTATTGTCCCAAAGTAAATAAATAAATAATAATATGCAGACACACAATCCTTTGCCATCATATTAAGTCTAACTGGAGTGTTTATTTGAGAAGAATTGATAAACAGCAATATATACAGGCATGGTAGCCTTTGACCCATAACCCTACCAATTTATTTCTTTATTTGTGTAGTATTTGCATTAGTCATGGATACATTACAGTTATAGGTTGGAGGATACAATTATCCTCCAATACATGCAGCAATAGAAAGGATTACATGGGAAAGGACCAGTGAGAACAGAAGAGTCTGAGGGTTGTGGTCATTATTCCTCTTTCCTGCCAAACCTCCTTGTGAAACGTGAATTCCACAACATCTGCCTTCCAGACCAGATGACCATTTCTGTTACTTTTACTGCATAGGTTGTCTTGTCTCAGGCAAAATGTTCCAGTCCACTATTCTGAATGGCTTGAATCTCACCTCTTGGGAGTTCCATTTTATCTTGCTTTCCTTCTAGGAGGTCATGGTAGCATCCGTACCACCCATCCATTTTTTTCCCCATGAAGAACCACCTGGTGAGGTACGTTAATCTGAGAGACAGCAATTGTCCCAGGGAGTCTCCATGGCTGAGGATAGACTTGAACCTGGGTCTCCCTGACCCTAGTCCAACATCTGGACTGCTTTACTACAATAGCTCTTTTTGTGCACTTATCCCACTATCTTCCTCATTCATCAGGCCCCTATCTAATTTTTCTAACTTATTTTAATCCATCTAACACAAGTGCTATGTCCAGAACATGAGCATTAGTCTTATGAATGCCCCTTCTTTCTACTCCAGCTCTCACAACATCAGGCAGAAGTCCTTTCTCAGTTCTATTGCTTGAGATACATGAAATGAAAATGTAAGGCACTAATCTTCATTTAGCTCCAGCTCCTTCCCAAAACCAAAGGACAATGAAGCTCAACCTTTGGCAAAGTTCCTTGTACTTCTAAAGTTCAAGGTGGATATCGAAGACAGGGCACAATGAAAACAGGTGTGATGCTTTGAAAATAGCTCTGGGTTTGCTGTGCTACTATGAGAGGGAGGGTTACATGAAAAAAAAACACCCTTTATATATGCTGTGACTACAGCTTCTAGATTGGCCAGTCAGATGTGGGAATGCTGGTGTAGTATGTTCTAATTGCAGGGCAGGCATTCTCTATTTACAATTGATTGATCGATTATGTACCATCAAGTTGGTGTCAACTCCTAGCAACCACATAGATAGATTTCCTCCATGACAATCTGTCCCTAACCTGGTCTTCTGCACCCATCACCTTGATGCTGGTCATCCTCTTCTTCTTTCCTTCCACATTTCCCTGCATTAGAGCCTTCTCCAGAGAACTAAGTCTTCACATAATGTGTCCGCAGTAGGATAATTTGAGACTAGTCATGTGTGCCTCAAGTGAGAACTCTGGGTTGATTTGTTTGATGATCCATTTGTTTGTTTTCTTGGCAGTCCATGGTATTCTCTGCAGTCAATGGCTGAACTAAATTGTCTAAGATGACATTTTACATGGATGGAATGAATTACTTAAGAGTGAGCAACTAAATGTCTGTGTAATTAGGCTATGGAACCCCAGCTGCTGATGAAGATATATCTGAACATTTTCTTGTTGTCCCAGAGTTTCTGTGGTAGTGACATGGAATACTGCTTCAGTATGAAGTATGAAAGCATGTAAATGAGGCTCAGGGACAGGACTTATAGTAAGCTATTTCCTTTCCCAGACTAGTGAGTTGTCCTACATTTTAAACATGCATGCACACATGCCCTTTTTTAAAATGAGGGCCACATGCAGGTTCTGCAGAAAGTGTTAGAAGGTGCATGTGGGTGGGATATGGGTGTGTAGCCAAAGCAAAACATGGATATAAAAGTTATATATTCCTTACACCTCATCCATGAAGCGTTTTTTTTTAAACTTCAACATTTAAGGTAAGACAAAAAACACTGATTTTATTTTATAGCCACCAATCTATTGTTATGAACTTCAGGAAATTTGAAAGCTCATTTGGTATGGCCTAACTCCTCATTCCACCAGCTTTTGGACAGATGTTTTAAATACTCACTCTAAACGCTCTTCCTCTTTTTTGCGCAGATCAAAGTCCCGCTGAACCACTTCCCAGACATGTTTGGCCTCTTCATCTGTTAATCTGGAAAGGTCGAGTTTCTTTCCCATTTTTAGAAAGCAGAACCCCTAAAACTGAAATAAAGGTAAAATAAATGTTATCAAAACGGTCACACCTAGAGGCATATTTTGAGGTATTTGGTTTTTTTCCAAAGCACATTTAGTCTTTGTTTAACATTGTCCAGATTTTAATGGGAAGCACCCATTCCATAAAGGTACATACATTGCTTTCTCAGAATAATGTAGAAATTAGTTTTTATTTAGGATGAGTTAAAGTGAGAGAACTATGTTCTTTTGGACACTGCCAAAATCTATCTAAGTTTTATCACTTAGCTGTAGCTAAGTATGAGGAAAAAGACTGAAATTTTTTAGTTCCAGCAATATACAAAGATTCCGTCCTTCCAAAAAGAAGTTGGTGACACTTTCCAAAAAGAAATTTGAGTTGTCACTGTGCATTTAAACAAGTTTTGCTATAATTTCAGCTGCAATGTATAAATATAAGGTTGTGCAGTCGTGTCCGACTCTAGGGGGCGGTGCTCATCTCCGTTTGTTAGCCGAAGAGCCAGCGTTATCTGAAGATGCTTCCACGGTCATGTGGCCGGCATGACGCACGCGGAACGCTGTTACCTACCCGCTGAAGTGGTACCTATTCATCTACTTGCATTTGCATGCTTTCGAATTGCTAGGTTGGCAAGAGCTGGAGCTAGTGCGGGAGCTCACTCTGCACGCAGGGCTAGGGATTCGAACCTTTGAACTTGCAATCTTCCGATCGACAAGCCTGACGTCTTACCCACTGAGCCACCATGCCCCTTGTATTTTATTTTATTTCTAATTATTTTATTTTAATTGTATTTTAATATACAATATTGTATATTGTATAAATATAATTGAGTTAATAATCAGGAAGAAACAGTTGAAGAGAACAGAGTGAGCAAAGAAGCTGTGTATTTCAGGGAACTGTGGGCTCCACTGTATGGAGAAGGTAATCTCCTGAGTACTGTAGCTATTTTTTTTAAGGTGTATATAATGAGAGTTGCTGTTTGCCTGCTGTGAGTGATTACTTCTAGCAGAGCAAGCAGACACTATAGAAGGAATACAAGGAAGCCAATTTCTAGGGAACAAACTCACTGAGCAAATGGACAGCTAATAGGATTTTGACAACAGAATTCAGCATGGAAACCCAACCAGGAGTTATCTAACAAATTTCCATCTAAGGTAACAACACAACACAGGAAGCAGAACAGAAAATGACTGGAGGTCACTCTGCAGTTGTGATCTACAAAACTTGTGGAACATTTTTGTTCCTCTCTTGAAACACTGAAATTTACTGAATATTTACATATTCAGTAAATGCAAACCCATTACAGTACTCAAGGAAAACGAATATACAGTATATACTTCAGCCATAAATGAGGATGGAGACTCCTAAGACCAAAGAAAGATGGAGATACAACAGTAGGTGACAAAGAAATGAACTCTCCATGGAGAAGAGAGCAAAACATAGATGTAGTCTCAATGGGTAGGAATGAGAAACAGAAAAAGATTCAGAAGATATTTTATAACGTGGAACTCGAAGAAAGCTTTTAGATCAGAGCTTTCCAAACTTTTCATGTTGGTGACACACTTTTCAGACATGCATCATTTCGTGACACACTCTTACAGCAGGGCACAAGGCAGGCACTAGGACCTGCGCGGAATCACAGGAGGTTTGGAGGCAGCAAGGCACAAGGCAGGCACTAGGACCTGCGCAGAATCCTGGCAGGGCAGGTTTGGAGGCAGCAAGGCACAAGGCAGGCACTAGGACCTGTGCAGAATCCTGGCAGGGCTCGGAGGCAGCAGCAGCCGCGACACACCCAGACACTGCAGCCGACACACTAACGTGTCCTGACACACAGTTTGGAAAGCTCTGTTTTAGATAGTCAAAGAAGAAACAAGGGGGAGCAACAAGAGCCCTTGAATGTGAGATAAGAAGTTGAGCTGGTGAACTGTTACATGCAAGAGGGCAAGGACAAGAATGTTAATGGTCGGTGACTCCTTTCTATGAAGAACAGAAATAAATGTCTGCTGGTTGGGCTTGGTGGTGTACCATCTTCTGGGAGCATGGATCAAGAATGTGTCAGAGTAACTGCCAAGACTCCTAAAGTCCACTGACTGGAAGTCTTTTCTGCTCATTCTTTGAAGTTCAAGGAGGGAAGCTGAAGAAATAGGGAGCTTAGATGTCTTCATCCATCCTTCCAGTCCATGGAAGAGGACTGGAAAGGAAAAATAGAATACTGCAGGTCGGTGAATGACTAGCTGCAGAAATGGTACAGAAAGGAAAGATTCAGTTTCTGGGACCAGGGCCTGTATTACCTGGGTGATGGACGGCTAGCACAAGATGCACTTGACCTCAGAAATACTGGAATTACCTAAAGCATGATGACTTTCTTCAAGAGCGAATGCTGTTGGGATGGAAATTAAATAAAACTTCAGATAAGGACTTGTGAACTACTGAAGGAAGTGTGAGAGAAGCTATATTGGGATCTATTAAACATTCCATGAAAAATTAGGAAGACCCTGGCCTTTTGTCTTACATAATAATGCTCAGATTTTAGAAAATACTGAAATAGATGAAATGTGATCTAAATCTTATTATAGGAAAGCAAACATGATTTCTTAGGTATACTGTATGTTGTGGGATAACTGAAATACAACAGTTGAAGAATAAAGCTTGTTCAAAAGAAACACAAAAAACTGAGCGGGAATACAGTGGCAGTCTTTGACTATCTGAAAGGATATCATACAGAAGAAGGTCAAGAACTGCTCCCTATGATGGAATATTAGATTTAATATTAATGTTATGAAAATATTCCTGATGGTAAGAATAACTCCACAGTAAGACCAATTACCAAGTGTGGGCTATTTGTTATGAGGAACGTATTCCTCTAATTCCTCTACAATCGGTTTTCAAATATTTTATGCCTGTGAATTGATGACTGCTTAACCAAAGACTATTCATTTCTATAGCCCTATAGAAGACTTTTTTTTAAAATGGAAGACTATTTATTTATTGAATTTAAAATGATAAAACCAAAGAACAGTAAGAAATTAGATAAAACAAACAGCCATAGATTAAGTAGATAAGAAGAAAGAGAATGAAAGGAAAACAGTAGTTAACACTAATTAATTAATACTAATTAATTTACTAGTATTATAGTAGTAATACTGTTAGTATTAGTATTTACTATTAGTAATAATAATGGGTAAAATGTCATTAACATAAAAGTTAAATAATAGAGGGGGCAGAATACAATCCTGCTTAACCTGTTTTAAGAGTGGTAATGGGGTTCATTGGGCCACTACAGTGTGAGCATTTGACATGCATAAAGTGTTTTCAGCTAAAGGAGGCAGTGGTCAATAGATAAAGCTGCTACTTTCCACCAAGTTTTCTCTTGGGAAATTGAGTCAAAAGCCACCTTCAAATCAATGAAGGCAGCATAGAGATCCCCTGAGGGAAGTGGGAATATTTCTCTACTAAGTGGTGCTATGTAATACACTGGACAGTGGTTGAGTAGCTAGGCCTGAAACCAGCTTGTTCTATGGCTAAGTTTTGAGTAGGTCTAGGGCAGGGCTTTCCAAAGTGCCGCCGCTGGCGACACAGCCGGCGGCGGCGACACGCGCGCGCACGGCGTGTGGCGGCGCGCGCGCACGGCGTGGACGCGGGGGGGCGTGCGCCGGCGTGTGCACGGTGGCGGTGCGGGGGGCGTGCGGTGGTCGTGCGGCGGCACGCGCGCGCCGCCGCTTCCGGGTGGTGTGGCGACACACCACGCTGTGTGTGGCGACACACTTTTGTGTCGCGACACACAGTTTGGAAAGCTCTGGTCTAGGGGATCTCTACTACATACAATTCCTGTTCAGAGGATAACTTGTGAGACCCGGTGTTCTCAATTCTAGGGCCTTCATAGTAGAATGGCTACCCTTGTTTTAAGTAGGGCCTTGCTCCCTCAAGGGCTTTATGGGATGTTGTTCTCCAATTGCTGTTTGGCTGATGATGCCATAATATTCTTTCCTTTTGTATTTGCCACTCAGTCGTTGCAATTCAACCCTACTGAAGATGTTTAAGGGATATTTGTAACGATAGGAAGGCAAGTGAGGCACATCTCTGTCAAAAACAGAGTGGCAGCCACTCATCCAGCCTAATTAGAGGTAATATAGAAAAGGTGGAGGCAGCCATATTTACTCATATAACAGCCCCAATCACACATGAATTGGTTGGGTTTTTGGATATACAATCCCTGAACCTTACATCAAAAAAAGGTGTGAAATGAAAGGAATCCTGGCCTGCATTACCAGCAGACCACAATATGGAAGTGATCAGCACTAGGGAGAAAAGTCTCTAAATAATTTTGACTCCCAAAATACTCTGTATAAAAGAGTTGTTGCCACTCATGTGCACCTTCCATATTAAAATGGAGCTGCCCCTACACAAACAAATATGTGACATTTCTACTTGAATGAACAAATATTGTCACATGTAATCTGGTCTTCAGATTTATCATTCTGCCTGTTTACTTGGATAGGATTAGGAACAGAACCGTTTGCCTAATTTATCAGCAGGAAGCCAGATGTTGCTGGCAATTATGTGTGGTGACTTGCTTGACATTTTTGCTTATTAGACAGCATATAATAAAGAGCATAATGGATCTTCTGATGAGACCCTACACATGGCTGGTGAGTTACATAGTTGAATGTTCACATCTCAACTCAGGGAAGCAGCTGTATTTAGACATGAAGAGAGAAATATATCAAACAAGCTGTTTCGGCTTCTCCAATCTCTGCCATTTGTTATACGCTCTCTCTGCTTGATCAGGCCTAATAAAACAGTGATGTTTTAAAAGCCTAGTTGTTTTAGGTCAGATTATATGAAATAGCGTCTTTTCCCTTCTAATGGAACCTTGAGATTCCCAGAAATGAAGGAGAAAGATGGCCACTAGTGGGGCATCTGGCCCAAGAAGTACATCTAGCCCCCAGCAAAGACTTCCCATTTACGCAGGCCCTTTAAACAATGGGGGGGTCTGTGTGTTTCCATTATAGTTTAGTTTCTAACAATTTCTATTGTGCTATGTATATCGGTTAGTGATCCACATTTTGGATATTTGGATAACGTGGATATTCTAATAAGCTTATTTCATTGTGTGTCACGTACATGCACAACCCATTACAATCAGGATAAGGTATCATTTCAGATGAGTACATTGTCTTTTGCAAAAGTCCTCATAATCTGTCTGAAATATAGCGAGGGTATTCCCCACAAAAGGGGGGTCCTGTCACAGAAAGTCTTCCGATAGAAGTTGGCTAAATAAATAAATGTCATACTATGACTGCACATTTTATTGAATTCTCTCCTGAAACAACCAAATTAAGGCACATTAATAAAAAGTTTTGAGGTGAGAAGCTCAAAAGCCCCCCCCCCCCCATTATTTGATCTTTCATAAAGGTTAAGTCTGCCTACAAAGTTCATCCCATTCTCCTGAAAAATAAAACAAAACAAAAAATACAGCCATTTGCCATTCTCCCATGCTGGATGTTGAAATGATCAGTCAAAAGTGAATCAGGCCACCTCCAAAGCTCTCAATCAGGTGCCTGTATTACATCCTGTGATCAGTCTACATCCTCACAACGAAGATAATTACGACTTGTAATACCATTGACCCCAAACAAATATATATCAAGAGTTTGCTCCTAATTTGGAGAGTATTTCTGAAAACTATGTGGAACAACTAAATAGCAGAGTCCTTTTATTTGTCCTTGAAGAGAACTTTCCCTGAAAGAGGAAAGCTCCTTTAATATATTTTTTTATTTATTTATTTTTCAAATTTATTCCCCGCCCATCTCCCATGCAAGGGACTCTGGGCGGGTTACAACAAATACAATTTAAAAACTATACAAAAATATCTAAAAACACAGCAGAGAATAAATAAAATAAAATCCAAGACCCGCAGATAGATCATGGAGCTACGGGGCCAGCCAACCCCAGGAGGCACTACCACCTCCGTCGTCCCAGGCCAGGTGGCAGAGCCAGGTCTTAAGGGCCTTCCGAAAGGCCAGGACGGAGGGGGCCAGTCTCACCTCCGGGGGCAAGATATTCCATAAGGCGGGCGCTATCGCAGAGAAGGCATGCCTCCTGGACCCCGCTAGATGGAATTCTCTTGTTGAGGGGGTCCGAAGCATGCCCTCTCTTCATGCACGGGTGGGGAGGGCCGACGTTATCGGGACGAGACGGTCCCTCAGGTACCCTGGTCCTATGCCATGTAGGGCTTTAAAGGTAATCACCAACACCTTGAATTGGACCCGGAAGCAAACTGGCACCCAATGCAGCTCGCGTAGCAGAGGTGTCACATGTGCCGATCTCCTGGCACCCATAACTGCTCGCGCCGCCGCATTCTGCACCAGCTGAAACTTCCGGATACTCTTCAAGGGTAGCCCCATGTAGAGCGCATTACAATAGTCTATACGGGAGATGACAAGGGCGTGAGTGACTGTTCAGAGGGCCTCCTGATCCAGGAAAGGGCGTAACTGGCGCACAACTCGAAGCTGTGCAAAGGCCCTCCTGGCCACGACTCCCACCTGCTCTTCGAGCAGGAGTCGCAAGTCCAGGAGGACCCCCAGATTCCGCACTGGATCCGAGTGGGGTAGTGCAACCCCACCCAGAACCAAAGATGACAACTTCCCGGATCCAGGGGGGGCATCAATCCACAGCCACTCCGTCTTACCAGGGTTCAGTTGAAGCCTGTTGTTCCCCATCCAGACCCCCACAGCCTCCAGGCACTGAGATAAGGTATTGACCGCATCACTTACTTCACCCGGGACGGAGATGTATAACTGGGTATCATCAGCATATTGGTGATACCTCATCCCGTGGTGACGGATGACCTCGCCCAGCGGCTTCATGTAGATGTTGAATAGGAGAGGAGAGAGAACCGACCCCTGAGGCACCCCACAAGTCAGGGGTCTCGGGTCAGCTCTCTCCTCCCCTATCAACACCGACTGGGAACGGCCCTGGAGGCGAACCAGCACAAAACCACGCTGCCCACCCCCAACTCCTCGAGCCGCCCCAAAAGTATACCATGGTCGACGGTATCGAAGGCCGCTGAGAGATCTAAGAGAGCAAGGATGGACGCACTCCGTCCATCCCGCTCTCGCTAGAGATCATCCATAAGCGCGACCAATGCGGTCTCTGTCCCATATCCCGGCCTGAAACCTGACTGGAAGGGGTCCAGATAATCCGTTTCCTCCAGAATCCTCTGGAGTTGCAACGCCACCACCTTCTCAACCACCTTTCCCAGAAAGGGGAGGTGGGAGACTGGGCGAAAATTGCCCAGGATGGTAGGGTCCAGGGATGGTTTCTTGAGGAGGGGGTGCACCAGCGCCTCCTTAAAGGCAGCCGGGAACACCCCCTCACTCAAGGACGAATTTATAATCGCCTGGACCCAGCCACATGTCACCTCACTAGCTGATTTTACCAGCCAGGAGGGACATGGGTCAAGTTGGCATGTGGTGGCGTTTACAGTCCGGAGGATCCTGTCTACTTCATCAGGCCCAACAGGATCAAACTATTAGTTAGATCCCAACAGGATCTAACTATCAATATATTGCAGGTTTCCCTCCGCATCTTTTAATATGTCAGATTCTAAATGCTCCACAATGACATTCTATCTGCAGAAAGGACTTAACGTTTTGGTCTTGTTTGGAGTGTGGGGGGGAATTTAGAGAGAATTTTCAGGGAAAAATTGGAACCTTAAGCTCCCAAGAAAGCAGTACAGTATCTAGATACCCCCACCCTCAATGACCTACCCATCACAAAATGTAAGGTAAAGGTTCCCCCCGCACATTTGTGCAGTCGTGTCCGACTCTAGTGGCCGGTGCTCATCTCCGTTTGTTAGCCGAAGAGCCAGCGTTGTCCGAAGACGCTTCCACGGTCATGTGGCCGCATGACACGCGCGGAACGCTGTTACCTACCCACCAAAGTGGTACCTATTCATCTACTTGCATTTCCATGCTTTCGAATTGCTAGGTTGGCAAGAGCTGGAGCTAGTGCGGGAGCTCACTCCGCACGCAGGGCTAGGGATTCGAACCTCTGAACTTGCGATCTTCCGATCGACAAGCCTGGCGTCTTACCCGCTGAGCCACCACGCCCCCATTCACAAAATGTAAGGGTTCGTTAATAAATGGATAAGAGAAGAGTTATGTCATGGGTCCAAATCCCACAGACAATATTAAATATGTTTTCTGGTGGTACATTTGTCATGCAATATTGGGCATATACCATTATTTACAGATGCCTGTAATATAAACTCTAGTCCCAAGAATGGGATTTTAGAGCTTTAACAGAAGATCGTTCCATACCCAAGAAACATGGAGCATGACTATCAACTATGTCTTATCCATTCTTTTTAAGGAAAAGATCAACCCAAAGTTTCTTTACACAAGTAATGACCTTGGGATAAGATTAGTTTTATATTCATCTAAGAAAAATTTATTTTCAATGGATGTGCATGCAGAATGATGGCTTGGATATTTTAGGGAACCCAGGTATAAATAGATGCAACAGAAGGAGATCAATGGGCCTCTCTGCTCAGCTGCATAAATCAATGCAGTAAAACACACACCCTGTTCCTCGACAGGGAATGCCAAGTCATCCTATAACTCAGTCGAAAGGACACAGCTAGTCACTTCTATTTAGCCTAGTGTAAGTGAACCACCCTGAATCTCTCCTCCCTTCCCCTTTCTTTAATTTGAAGCAAGCATCACTTTTATGCCAAGCGGTGGAGAGGCAGCTTCTAAACTCACATGAACCATGTTCAGGATAGGTCCTTGCAATGTTTAGTATAGCATGCACATATTTAGACTGTGCCAACTGGCCAGGAGTCTTAGAAGCCATTCACTAAGGACTTACTGTATTTCTGTGCTATATAAAAGTGAAGAGAAGAAATGAGCTCACAGCATTGACACTCCAACCCAAAATGCCAGAGATTTCCTCTGCTTCCTTTCCAAACCCAGGACCACCAGAGACTCGCTTCCAGTGACCTGCAGAGACTCACCTTTTCCCTGACTAGGGCGGAGGAAGGGTTCTGCTCATTATTGCCTCTTTGGAATGTGCTCCCAGAGGCTCATGGGCTATCAACTCTCCTCTGTCAGGGCTTAAAAGGCATCACCTCAAGGCACCCACACTGCTATTAAAAAGGCACATTCCATCCTGGGCATCTTTAACAACAGCAATGAAAGAATTACCAAGATAGCAGTGCCCTGATATAAATCTACGGGGAGACTGCATTTGCCACCCCTGAAAAAGGATACTGCAGAGCAAGAACGAAAAATACAGAAAAAGGCATCACTTCAGATGGTTTTAAAAGGAGAGCAGATAAGTTCACAGAAGCAGCACTATCAATGGCTACCAGCCTTGTTAGAGGTTCTCCTGAAACCATGGCAACACACTCGAAATAACAGTTACTGTGGAGTGATAATGCAAGAATGACCTATTCTGCCTGAATCTTGAATCTCAGATTGCTGTAAATCTTATCTATGAGGACAATTGCCTTTGGCTGGAGATACTCATGTTTTGTCCATATCTCACAGCAACCTCGGGTGTGCAGCTCCTTTATAATACCCTTCCTCCCAAGGGAAAGGAGACAGAGAAATAGTTGAGTGCATCTCGCATCCATAACTTGTGTCTAAACATTACGCAACTTGTGGAAAAAGAAAAGGTGATACTATATGGCTGGAGGGCTGCATTTATGCAGATAATTACAAATTCTAGAGGCCTGCTGGACATGGCTGAGTCCTAGCAGAAAACTCTGGAAAAGAAGACCCTCAGGATGTTATAATTTTTAAGAATGGTAATAGCTAAGCCACAAAAAATGATGAAATTACAGTATTCTGATTCCTGAAATGTATTTACTTCATAAAATAAATTCCTGATTCCTAAGAGCAGATGGTGATATTTTACTATCCTATTCAGAGTTATAATAAATACACTGCCAATTATTGCCCAATAGCAATATTTACAATGATTATTGTTTTGCTTTTGAGTCAATCTTGATTCCTGGCAACTCCATGCAGTTTTCTAGGCAATATTTTTGGAAGTGGTTTGCCATTGCCTTCTCTGAGAGAGTGGCTGGTCCAATGGTCCAAAGTCATTCTCTTGGCTTCCCTCCCTAAAGTAGGACTAGAACTCGGGTCTTTCTGCTCCTCATCCAGCGCCTTAACCACTAGTCCACCACTACTCACTTGTACAAGTTACAGAGGTGAGATGCACTCATCCCTACTCAGAGTTTCTATACTTTAATAAACTGTCAACTATTGCCAATGGCAATATTTGCAATTATACCTTTCTTAGCATTTATCTTCGCCCTATCAGATCTTACTACTCCTGTACCTATTTCCCCAAATATTATAGGAATTATCTCCTTACTACACACTGACAAAGCTACAAGCTAGTTATGTAAACAATTACTAGACAGGACCAAATTTGATAGACAGACCATTAAAGAGAAAAGGTACCATTTACATTCCATACATGTAAAACAATGGAAGGCTGCCTTTCCTTCTAAAAGTTTCATCTCTCTGGATTTGACACTAAAGTTAATATGCTGTAATGGCAATTAGCTTTCCATACCCTTTAATCACTCAGACAAACATAACTGCTAAATGTTAGGGCAGTGGAATAGATTTTGCACCACTATAGGCACCAGTTTGGTGTAGTGGCTAGAAACTGGGAGACCGTGATTGACGTGTATTGATATTCCTATTGTCTTGATTTATATTTCTGTACTCCAGAATCAAACTGAATATTCTGAGAGCATTTATGGCAATTAGACTTAGAAGTTGAAAAATATCACAGAGGAATAAAATGGCAACCCACTTCTGCATTGTTCCAAAGGAAAGTACACAGTTGTGTCCATGAATAGCTGGGAGTTGAGCTTGATTTATCATCATCATCATCATCTAAATTTATATGCTGCTCAACTCCCAATGACTCTGGGCGGTTCACTTGAAGGACTTACCTTTTACTCATACTTAAAAAATGGAAGACTGTCCAGCTACAAGTGGTTATTTCATAGACTGCCTTTCCATATTTAAATCCACACAAACAGGCAGTTAGTTGACCATTTGGTCCTTCTACAGTGATTTGTATGCCAGATGTAGATTTTTTTTTTCTTTTTAGAGGAATACCGAAACTGTCAATGTTTCAACTGGGGTACTCTAATTAATAAAAGCTGTGGTATATATTTCTATAGTGTAGCAACTCCATCTCTTTCCCCCTCCTGCCTACTGCATTCTATCATTACTTTCTTAAAATAAAATTTAAAAAAATACAGTAAACCCTCAGTTTAACAGACCTCAGTTAAAGGGGTCTTCAGAAGCAATGGACAAAATCTGCCCATCTGCTGTGTGCTTCTGTACACATGTAAATTCTCATTCACCATTTACACATACGTAAAATACGTTGGAGAAGGAAGTATAAAAATTGCATTTCCATTTTACTCTTGCATAAAATACACATGCCAAAACCCCAGATTTAACAGATTCTGCTTTAACAGAATAGAATAGAATCTCATAGAACCCTATGAGATCAAGGTTTTACTGTGCTAACAATTCTTCTCATGAGCTTAAAGCAGTGTTTGTATCTCACAATATTTATTTTATTTATTTATTTATTAAATTTATATAACCTGATTAGAGGGTATATTGCATGATAAAGAAATGACCAATGTCACCCAATGGACCTTCTAACTTAGTAATATTGAGAAGCTGCATTTTCCCCATTCAACTGAATTGATTTGCAGGTGACAGTAGCTCTATATGACCATCCAGTTTTTCCACTGAAGATGGATTTGCAATTCATCCTGATCCAATGGCTCAGCTAGGTAGTAACACATAGCCAAACATGGCTGATCTTGATTTGTACTTGGATGTGAGACCATGAGAAAATCCAGCAGTTCAGACTAGATTGGGAAGTCAGAAAATAAAAACAAATCCTGTAACATGCTGGAAGAAGGCAATGGCAAACCATTTCCATCTTGTTCACAAGAAAACTACTTGAATGTGTCTCTAGGAGCTGAGCTCCACTTGCACATGGTCAAGCAGAAACATTACTGGGTTGTAATAAAATAGTTTGCTTTTAATTAACATCATTATGATTGTAAAAAAAAATACTGGATCTGCAGATCATTTGCTCAGACTGATTGGATTTGAACTGATTTGCATACATTTATTAGCTCTCAGTTTTTTAACTATGTGCCACTAAACATTTCTGGAAGGCTAATGTATTTGCAAGATCAGTTTTCTTGTTTAAAATAAGCAAGGCAGGCCTGATGATGGCCTTTCCATGGACGTGAAAACTAATGCCTGGTAATGCATAGAGGGCAACTCTGACCAGCTTTTCAAGATTCTTTCTACTTGAAGACTTGTTTTTATGATTTGCATTGATTAATCAGGAGAAAGTAGAAATGACTGTTCCAGTGGACATTTAAAGTAATAATGAATTTATGTTTTTCATTTCCAGAAAAGGAAAACATGAAAAGTTTCTGTCTTTTAATCCGACTCATCAGATGCCCAGAAAGAGCTGGTGGGGAACCACCTGCCACCATAGATATCCTGGATGCTCTTTGCATTGGCCCCGTTTGGCTGAAATCTACTTCCTATGTAAAAAGGGCTAATACTTTTTCTGATCCTAAAATCACAGAACAAAGCCTAGTTGCCAAGCGTAACGTTGCAAGCCCTGCGGGGATTTCAGAGTTAGCCCCGTTTCCCGGGGAAAGAGGGCGCGGCGCAGGGCCTCGAGCTGCGAAGGTTCCCCGCCCGTCGCCTCCTTTCTGCCACGGCGCCTTAGCTTCGCTGGGCCCCCCGTGCCTAGGCACCGGCGGTCCTGGGTACCAGCTCCTGCCCGCTCGACCCCCTGCTCTGCTCTGCTGCCCGCGATGCACCTGGGCAAACGCCTTTAACGAACAGCATTTTCACTTGACACGGGCCGCTTCTCTTTCTTACCTGGTGATAGCTCTGCTGGCTGGGTGTTGTTCAGACCTCTGTCTGTCCTGGTGTAAATCCTGCCCGAGGAGGTGGGGTAAAACACACACACGCACACAAAATGTCTTTATCACATGCTTTCCACACTAGGCTCCTCCGGTCCTCTCTTCTAGCCTGGAGCTCCCCAGAACCAACCTCCTAATCGGGCACAAGCGATCACATGGCCCGATTAGCACTTGACTCCGCGTGAACTTCCTGCAGAGCTGCCTGTTTCTGCAGAGGCAACTGCAGAAGGGCCGAGCGCCGCGGTTAATCAGCTGCCCCGGCATTGTTCGTTCCCCCAACCGCCAGTGGGCATGGCTAGCTGGCAAGCCGTTTTGCACAAAACGATTGTGAAGGTTGCAAAGGTTGTATGTATGATGCAAAGGGGACCTTTGCTTGGTGCGCTGTAAAGATGCAGGTAGCATTTTGTTGTTCTACTAGAAGGGAACTTGAAAAAGCAACAGCCGTGAGCCTGCCAAAGGCCAGGGGTCATGGTGGTTACTGAAACCTTCTATTCAGAGACTACGCAGCTCTGAATATCAATTGCTGGAACAAAGCAACAGAGGAGAAAGTTGCCTCCATGCCCTGCTTCAGTTTCTGGAAGCATCTGGTTGGCCCACAATGGAAACAGGATGCTAGACCAGATGAACCCTGGATTTTTCCTTGCACCAAACTTCTGTCCTTCAAATACACATCAGCAATGCACCTAAAGCGAGCTGCCAGATTGCTCCTGTGCAAGTGACACACTGCACAGGGGTTCTTTGGGTGTGGAGAATTACCTTCCCCAATATTATCCCGCAACTTTCCCAGTTTGTTGAATAAGTAAATGTGTGCCGCATAATTAATACAGACCTTGTATTGATTTATCTTTAGAATGAAATCAGATGACGCTGCCTTGACAATAGTGTTTCTTCTTTCTTTATCCATCAAGCCTATCTGCCTCCTTGATCAAATGAAAAATGAAAAGTGACTTCATCGTTGGAATACCTTCATGCTAGCTGCACTTGGCTTCAGAAGAGGAAGCTCTGTGGAGGTAGTTCTTTGAATTGCTTTGGTATTGCTATCATATTTATTATCGTGCAAAGGGTGTATGCATTACAATATAAATAAATGCAACATATGGAGTGATGTAAAACAGTTGGTTTTTAATTAATTCTTCAGTGACAAACAACAACACCCTGGGCCAGCCTACATAAATATATCATGGAGGAGGCATCTGCTTCAATCCCATTCTGCTCAATGCAGAAACCCAAGAGAGAGATGAGCACCCCAACAACTGATAGCCTACTGAGCCAAGTTTTGGCTTGGAATCCTCCACTGAGAGAACTTAGCATTTTTTACATTGGCCGAATGACTCATACTATCAAGAGGTTTTCCATAATGTTCAGCCAAAATTTAGCTTCCTGTAACTTGAGCCTGGAAGACTTGTTCCTGCCTTCTAGGCAGCAGAAGACAGATAGCACTACATCTTTGTAGTCCTTCTTCAGATAATATAAAGAGTCTGGAATGGATACTTCAGCCTTCTCCCCTCCACTCTAAACCTACTCCGTTCCTTCAGCCTTGTTTTCCATATTCCTAACCCTTTTCATTGCCTGCTTCTGAAACTGTTCCAGTTTAACTCCCCCCTTCTGAAAATGCAGTGTCCAGAACTGAAGACAGACCTCTGAAGATTCACAGGATACAAAAAGGGGTTCTCTGCACATAGAAGCAAGAATGGGCCCATGCCAAGTGGCCTGGCCTTCTGACAAAATGCTTGTTTACAAAGCCATTGTACTACCAACCCTTCTGTACGCCTGTGAAACATGGACCCTCTACAAACGCCACCTCCAACTTCTTGAAAGATTCCATCAATGCTTCCTCCGAAAAATTCTGCAAATTACTTGGGAAGATAGGCGGACTAATGTTAGCGTATTAGAAGAAGCAAAAACCACCAGCATTGAAACAATGATCATCCAACATCAACTTCGCTGGACCGGTCATGTTGTTCGAATGCCTGACCATCGTCTTCCAAAGCAGCTACTTTACTCCCAACTTAAGAATGGAAAACGGAATATTGGTGGACAGCAAAAGAGATTCAAAGACACTCTCAAAGCTAATTTAAAAAAATGTAATATCAGCATTGAGAACTGGGAAGCCCTAACTCATGAGCGTTTCAATTGGAGGTCAGCCTTTATTAATGGCGCTATGGACTTTGAAGAAGCACGAGTACAGGGCGAAAGGGAGAAAAGAGCTAAAAGGAAGGCACGTCAGGCAGACCCTCATCATGACCGTCTCCCACCCGGAAACCTATGCCCTCATTGTGGGAGGTTGTGCGGATCCAGAATTGGCCTTTATAGCCACTTACGGATCCACCGTTAAAATTTTACCTTTGGAAGACAATCTTACTCGGCTACGAGTGATCGCCAATGATGAGTTCGTGTAATGCTGCCCAGTATAAGTGACAACAGCAGAAGTCTTGGTAAAGACAGTGGTGTACGGTTCTGCATATGGAGGCTCTCTTCCTGGTCATGTGGTGGGCAACATCTGGTACCAAGGCAGGGCTTCCACACAAGGCCCATGTGAAAGTAGGGCTCTTAATAAAAGTGAAGAAGCAAGCTGGTTATGAGTGAGAAAACATTGATTTATTGATGCAGATTACAGCTAGATTGGTAGTGCACAGATCTGCAATCCCAAAATCCTTTCCATATTTACTGCTGTCTGCTGCTAAACTGTATCTTGTTCCTGTGGATTTTATTGTGCGAAGGTGTGGGGGGAGGGAATCTTTAAATCCAGGCCTCTGCATTTAGTTTTGTTGAATTCCACTTGGTTAGTTTCATTACTTTTCAATTATATCCCAATCTTCTGAGATGTACACTATATCTCTCTTTTTTGAATCATCTGCAGATTTGACTTCTATTCTCCTATTCTCCTATCTTTTCATTGCTAAGAAACATTGAAATGGCTCAGAATCTATCAGAATTAGTTCACATTTTACTACTTTGCAAACTTGTCAAAT
Source organism: Charina bottae (assembly GCA_023362775.1). Lineage (NCBI taxonomy): Eukaryota > Metazoa > Chordata > Lepidosauria > Squamata > Charinaidae > Charina > Charina bottae. Next base: position 569,294 of record JALMGJ010000020.1, read on the forward strand.
TATTTCCTGAAATCAAGTAACATTTCACTCAGATAGAAAAGAGGTGTTCAGATTACTTTAGTTTTGCAAGATCTATTATCACTACTTGGATGTCTGTTTTTAATAATAATAATAATAATAATAATAATAATAATAATAATAATTATTTTGTGCCTTCATGTCAGTATTGACTCCTGGACAAGCCCCTGCAGTTTTCTTGGCAAGGTTTTTCAAAATGGTTTGCCATTGCTTCCTTTCTAGGGCTGAGAGAGAGTGACTGGCCCAAGGTCACCCAGTTGGCTTTGTGCCTAAGGCGGGAGTAGAACTCACAGTCTCCTGGCTTCTAGTCTGGTGCCTTAACCACTACACCAAACTGGCTCTCTCTTTATTATTAGGTATTATAATTGTTATTATTAGATACTGTGTTTTAATGCTTTATTATTATTTGGAAGAGAAGATAGGAATCTAAGGATTCCTAATGAATCGTGAAGATTTGGCAGCATAGAAATGTGATCAAACCATCAATCTTTCAAATTTATTTTAAATAAATCTTTGCTGACATCTGCCAATCACTTCATTATTTAAAAATGTTTATAAAATGTTTATCTGCCTAGTGGTATCTGGGGAGGGTGCCAAGAAAGTCAGGATGGTGATCAGAGAGAAGCTCTTTCATGTACAGTACATACAAAAGTGGTGGGGCTTCAATTGTGCTTGACCTTTTTGACTCCCCCCACAAGACGACTTTGTTGTGACACACTGATAATTCCTTAGATTCCTATCTTCTCTTTTTAACCCCTTTTTGGGGGTTAATGGGATTGCATTTGCACAGATCTACTATTTTAATGGCATATGTGTTCTTTTCTTAGCATGCTTCATTTTGCATTCATTTTGAAGTATTTTTCTCAGTATAATACACTGACATGTTCACAAATGACAGTGACAAAACTCTTTGCTTTTATGTATGATTGTGAAATTGTTCCCTTTTTCTATGTTCTTTTTCTGCTTATTGTAAATCAGAAAGTAAAAGAGCCATTTCAAGTTCTAAAGTATCATTCCCCAACCTGGGTCCTCCATCAATTGAGTTGTAGTCTGTCTGGCACATCTGATAGGTTTCACACATCTGGAGAAGATTGTAGTATCTAAGCAATGTAGGTAGTCTATGAAATATCATCCACCCCACCCGAATTTAGTGCTCAGTGTAACTTGAAGTGAGCTTCCTGTTTAAAAAAAACTGGCAGAACATTTTGGGAGAATGAAAAGTAAGTGCAAAGAAGACAACAGAGATTCTATTTGGCTCTTACAATCTGGCATCTATTGTTTTTGCTAGTTCACAAATACACGTAAGTTTGAAAATGTGCTCTTCAATTAGTAGAATCTGTATACTTTTAGACCAGGGCTTTCCAAAGTTTTCCCGCGGCGACACACCAACCGCCGTTGGTGTGCCGCCGCGGGAAAACCTGGAAGTGCCGCCATTGCGGCAGCACGCAAAAACCCGGAAGCGCTGCTGCCGCTTTCGTTTTTTGCGCGCTGCCGTTGGTGTGTCGCCACGGGAAAACCCGGAAGCGCCGCCATTGCGGCAGCGCGCAAAAACCCGGAAGCGCTGCTGCCGCTTTCAGTTTTTGTGCGCCGCCGTGGCTGCGGCGCTTTCGGGTTTTCGCGCGCCGCCGTTAGTGTGTCACTGCGGGGAAACCCGGAAGCGCTGATGGCGCGCCATCAGCGCTTCCGGGTTTTGACGCGACACATCTGGGCCCTGCAGGCGACACACTTTTGTGTTGCGACACACAGTTTGGAAAGCTCTGTTTTAGACGTTCCATGTGATTTGAACAAGCTCCTCTTTGTATTTCATAACTGATCATTGTGAAAAAGCAAAAAGATACCGGACACAAATACATATAGTGATGCAGAGAGTCTTGAAAGTTAACATTCAGATGAAACTGGAACTTTTCTTATTAGGACTTATGGACACTCAACTAGAAAAGGCTCATGGACGATTGAATTTATATATGGTAACTGCAGTGAGGCTACTATATGCTCAAAGATGGAAGACTACAGAAACACCAATAATGGAGGAATGGATTGTGAAGATGGTGAAGTTTGCAGAAATGGCTAAATTGACTTGTTTGATTAAGGAGGGAACTACAATAACTTTTTTAAAAGACTGGAATCAGTATACTTTTAGATGTTCCATGTGACTTGAACAAGCTCCTCTTTGTACGTATTTCATAACTGGTAATTACTCATAAGTGGAATCAAATCCGTTATGATTTGATTTAGCAAAGAGTCCCATGATCTAAAACCAAATTAGACAAGACATGAGAGATCTGTCATCTGAATGCCAAGCATTTCTGGCTCCCCCCCCCCCCCCCAGCTCCAGGGCACTTTCACAACAGGGATCCCACTGTGGCAAACTTTGGGAAATGCTAGTAAGGGAAGCCTGGACAATGATACCTGTTTAGGCATAAATCTATGTGAGGCACTCAGTTACTGTCTGGCAAGTACACACTGATAACCGACAATACTCTGTGCTCTTTAGCCAGAAAGATCAGGTGCTCACCGGCTGTGGGTTCTCTGTGTGCTCTATAGACTCAAAAACATGTAAACATATCCTGATGCCTTAATTGTTTCTCAACCTTGGCAACTTTAAGATGCTGGGACTTGAAGTCCACACATCTTAAAGTTGCCAAGATTGAAAAACACTGCCTTAATTGATCTGAAATTAGTCAGAATAGGCCAGATAAATCTTGCCTGCGTATTAAATTGGATTCAGAAGGGTTGAGAGGTAGAAAGGCTGATCATTGGAATGTTTCCCAAGTCACTATGGCCTGAAGGAATTTAAAAATGAAACAAGCCAGCATGGAATTGTGGAACATTGTAGACAACATGGAACACTCTGTTTTATTTTAAACCTTAGACAATACTTAAAAACACTGGATGTTCCGAACACTCAAAACGACCACCCTGTTGCTCTGTAGCCACTAGCATTTAAGATAAGCTGCCTTTAAATCTGGGGGTGATCTTCAGCCACTAAGACTGGTGGCTATTGATAGTCCTCTCCGCCATGATTTTTTATTAAATCATCTTTTAAAATCTAAGTGGGTGAACTTTTCTGTAGCTTGAATCATGTCAACTGGATTTCTATTTTCTCAGTGGAAACGTTTCACTCCTTATCCAAGGAGCTTCTTCAGTCTGAGCAAAGTTAGTAAGGGAATCCTAAATATGTTTCTAGGTAGCTGTGTGACCTTACACCTGGGGCTAGGTCATGGTTATATTGAGATGTTATTTTAAGTCCTTTTATCATCTAAAGGAGTTAAAATAAAAGGACTTAAAATAACATCTCAATATAACCATGACCTAGCCATGACCATGTAAGGTCATGAACATTATCATAATTCCATAGTGCATCTACATTTTCCATGCCATAAAGTTCCTTGTAAGTTGCCTTCTTTCAAAGCAAGCAAGCAAGCAAGCAAGCAAGCAAGCATGCATGCATGCATGCATGCATGCATGCATGCATAAATAAATAAATAAATAAATAAATAAATAAATAAAGAGTGTAATACTCTTTTCTTGTAAGGGAGCCCATATCTGTTGCTCTAAGAAGAGGTTTGGTAAATGGGAGGAGAACAGATCCCTTTCACTTGTGGCATCAACCCTCTAGAATGCCCTTCTCAAGGCACATGTACACTTTATTTTACCCAGTAAAGAACCCTTTGGAAAAGGCTGAAGTAAGGGTTATTTCCCCCCCTGCCAATAAACTGTTTTTTGTATTTGTTTGTTTTTTGCTCTTCTTTGTTATTTAGATCTAATCTGTTAGTTACTTTGAGTTCCCAATAAAAGATTTCTTTTAACACAAATGTAAAATAATTAGTAGGGAAATAAGTCACCTAAGGAGAATCCAATTTCTGTTTCCAAATGTGTGGGTAGCTGATATTGATCTGCCCATTAAGTTTCCATTTATCTGGCTTGTCTCTGGAACAGCAAACAAGCTGCTTGTAGGCTGGCACAGCTGTTCCGTCACTGAGTTTGGTGGAACTGCCGTGAAGGCCTTGGTCAGAGAGTGGATGAAGACGAACAAGATTACTTAGCAGTGAGTTATTAATTTAACCAATACGACAAATAGCAAAGAAACATAACATTTTCTACTAGTTCTTCCCTTTACTGCAGAATCTGATCAATTCAGATATTTATTTGTAATAATAATATGTACATAATGTATATATTAGTATGTCCAATGTACATTTTAATAATTAATAGGGTTAAATTATTAGATGCAGGGAGAATCATTTGGTGCTTTGGAAATAGCAACAAATCTCTGGTGTTCGGGAGGTCAAAGAAAGGTGGGTCAGTGTGGAATGTAGAGTTGCAGAGTTGCTCTACAGGTTCTGCGGGACTTGGAGGGGGTGGCGTGAGTTCCCTTGGCTTGGGACATTCCGAGACAGGAGGGACAGGAAGGCCAGTTATGTTTGTTTTCAGAGACTCAAAACAAAACCAACCCCCAGGGGGGACTTCAGGTATATTCTAGATTATGCTAATTTCTGCTCTCTGCCCATGTATTTTTTTTAACTATAAAATACATTTATCTTAAGTTTTACAGAAAGAAGTACCAAAAAAATGAGAAAAAAGAGTATGTGAAAAATAACCACCCCCAACAACCAACTTAACAAAAACCAAACCAAAAACCGCCCAGAGTTCCCTTGTGGGGAGATGGAGCGGTATACAAATTGAAGCATAAATAAATAAATAAATAAATAAAATGTATAAACTTCTATAAATACATTTGCAGGAAACATCCAGTGGCTTCAATTCTTTCCTTTTCATGCAAAATTTAATCCAATCAATAAAAACCTCCTTATTTAAGATTTCTTGTTACTTAAGGCAAGAAAATTGAAAAAAAAATCCTGTCTCGGTTTATAGTATTGGATGTTTACATAAAAAAAAAATCAAGGTCTACATTAATACCATAAATGCCTTCAAATGGTTTGTTTTGAATTCTATTAATTTTGAGATGATTTATTTGTTTTAAAATGTACCCTCAGTTTTATTCCATGGTATTTAGTTTGGGGAAGTTGTTAAGAATTATGGTTAAATTAATACATTTAAATATTTTATTTGTTTCAGGGACACTCAGAAAACTAGTGATACTTCAAAGGATTCTTAAGGTGAATGTACAATTGAAGACAGACATTTTTCTTTTGGGCTTGATGGATAAACAGTTTGAAAGAAAATTTGGGACTTTGTGTTTATACAGTATATGATAACAGCAGCAAGATTTTGTATGCACAAAGGTGGAAGGACTTACAAATTCCTACAGTGGAAGAATAGATGGTGAAATTAATGGCAGAGATGGCAAAACTAACTACATTGATTAAAGAAAATAATTTGTCTAACTTTCTACTTGGAAACCACTTTTGGACTTTTTGCTTGAAACCGAAAAGAATTAAGTTTTGATTTCGGGATTTGATGATTAGGACTGTATAAGAATATATAAATAATGTGTACTATAGTTAAAAATTGAGTAAGAGGTTAATGTATTTTTATGTTTTTATCTGTACTGAAGATGGTTGGAAGTCACTCTTTTTTCTGTCTTTTTATTTTTGCACTTTTAAGTTCTTTTTTCATTTCTTCTTTCTTCAATTTCTTTCTATCTTTATATATTTTACTTGAATTTTGAAATTAAATAAAGTTCCTTTAAAAAAAAAGAAAACTAGTGATACTTAAGAATTTTATTAAAAAGGTAAAGGTTCCCCCCGCACATTTGTGCAGGCGTGTCCGACTCTAGGGGCCGGTGCTCATCTCCGTTTGTTAGCTGAAGAGCCAGCATTGTCCGAAGACGCTTCTGCGGTCATGTGGCTGGCATGACGCACGCGGAACGCTGTTACCTACCCAAAGAATCTTATTACGCTGTGGTAAAAACAATTGAATATGGAGAAAGAGTGAAAGTGTACAGATCAGAATGAAGGGATTTGGCACCTCTCTTAACTGACAAGCTCCACCTCTTTAAAAAATACATGCCAGGAAGGTACCCATTGTCTTATCCAGGCTTGAGAAAGTAGCTTTATTTATTATTATTTATTATTTCTAACTTATATCACCGCCCATCTCCCCCCACAAGGGGACTCTGGGCGGTTAGCTTTACCTATTGAATTTGGCTAGGGCAGATGAGTAAGGTGTTTATTTAAAAAAAGGACTTCCCACATTTCACATATTATAAATGAGGTAAAGAAACCCTTGAGATTTGGGGGTGGGGTGGGGTGGGGAATGAACATGGCCAGAACAGAGAGGTTCATGCGTCACTAGATAAAACAACATCTCAATACAAAGCTGCTATTGAAAATGGCATCCTGCTCCAAATTCAGTACTTTCTGGTAACGTTCGGTAATGTCACATTTTTCCAGCCGGGATTTAACTGCTGTTGGTGTGGGGTTGTGTAGCACAGGGTGTTTGCCAAATTTGCAGAGAAGGAAAGAAAGAATTTAATTCAGGAACACCATTTTTAACTCCAAACTCAACTTATTTTTTATAATGTTATTTCCTTTCACTAAAGTGTAAATAGGTGGAAATTATTCCTGTCATTTCTTCATCTGTATTGTTCTACTGTTTTGTGATACATTAGTATCTATGTGAAAGCACTATAAACTTATAAAGGTTTAAGAGTACGTATAACATACAAAGGTTTATATAAAGAGTACACACATATAAGGTTTAAGATGAGGCAATGTAATAACATTCCAAAAATTATCTAGATAAGCAAGAAAATCAACTGAAGATAACCACTCTTTCTTTCTAATAAACTGCTTTTCTGAATCTTAGGTGGAAAAAACAACAACAAATTATAATAATTCTGTAGAGTGCAGGCTGACTAGGTTAGCAAACACAGCTGAATAAATAAGAGATGGCTTTCTATTAGCCAACAGTGACTTTTCTCTGACTGCTAAAATGATTGGTCTTAGCAGGTGGCCGCACTAGGATGACCTTCTTTGGGTTCAGAAGCTAAGAAGGATCAGGTCTGGTTAGTACTTGGATGGGATTCCTTCAGGAAACACCAGCCCTGGGGCTACACTGGGAAATTAAAAGAAAAACATATTGGAAAAAGTCAATCTCAAACCACTAACGTTTCTTGCCGTTAAGAAAAGTACATGGACATGACCACAAAGTCAAGCAGAACTCCTCGAAGGAGACATTGCCTTCCTAATGAAAACTAATAGTCTAAACTGGGTTTGTCTGGCAGGAAAATTGCTGTTTGAAATAGGGCTGTGCAGCATGTCAGAATAATTTTGAAAAGATGCTTCAAAGTGCACAGGAATGCCAATACAGCACTTACATGCAAATGTTTAAAGCATGCATGCTGTTCCTTTAAAGAATTGCAGACAAGTGATCCATTTGAAGTACCTTCTACTCTATAAAAAAAACTTTTCCCAAATTATTTCTGAAATGTTGGACAACCCTAGTTTTAAATACAGAAGAAAAAGAAAGGATTTGGGAAATACGAGGAAAAATCATTATTTATTTATTATTTATTTATTTAATTTATATGACCGCCCATCTCCCCTCATGGGGAACTCTGGGCGGTTCACAATAAATAAGCAGTTAAAATAGAATCTAAAATATATAAAAACCACAATACTATAATACAATGAGTAATTATAAAATCCAGATAGACGAAGGCATTCATTAAAAGGAGGACATTAAAATTAGGGGATTAGCCATCCCCATGAGGAGCTATCCCTTCCTCCTTCCCATGCCAGGCGGCAGAACCAGGTCTTCAGCTCTTTCCTAAAGGTCGGGAGGGAGGAGATCTGCCTCAACTCTGGGGGCAAGATGTTCCACAGTGTGGGCGCTACCACAGAGAAGGCCCGCCTCCTAGACCCCATCAGATGGCATTCTTTAATTGATGGGGTTCGTAGCAGGCCCTCCCTGAATGACCGGGTGGGGCGGGTCGATAACATGGGGATAAGACGGTCCCTCAGGTATTCTGGTCCCATGCCATGTAGAGCTTTAAAGGTGATAACCAACACCTTGAATTGTACCCAGAAGCAAACCGGCACCCAATGCAGCTCGCGGAGCAGCGGTGTTACACGTGCAGATCTTGGTGCACCCAAAACTGCCCGCGCGGCCGCATTCTGCACCAGCTGAAGCTTCCGGATAGTTTTCAAGGGTAGCCCCATGTAGAGCGCATTGCAATAATCTACATGGGAGATGACAAGAGCATGAGTGACTGTACGGAGGGCGTCGCGTTCCAGGAATGGGCGTAACTGGCGCACTAACCGAAGTTGTGCAAAAGCCCTCCTAGCCACAACTGCCACCTGCTCTTCGATTATGGATTTTATTTACAGTATTTATTTATTTATTTATTTATTTATTTATTTATTTTCTATCCCGCCTTTATTATTTTTATAAATAACTCAAGGCGGTGAACATACCTAGTACTCCTTCCTCCTCCTATTTTCCCCACAACAACCACCCTGTGAGGTGAGTTGGGCTGAGAGAGAGTGACTGGCCCAAGGTCACCCAGCTGGCTTTCATGCCTAAGGCGGGAGTAGAACTCTCAGCCTCCTGGTTTCTAGCCTGTTGCAAGTGCTCCCTTAGGCTAATAATAAAACGAAGATAAATGTGTGTAAATTATAACTTTTCTGAAACTGTATTTTGTACAACTGAGGCTTTTATTAGACCAATTAAAGCAGGGATCAACATTCATGGTCTAGACAAGCCTTCCCCGATGTGATGCTGTACTAACCCAGCTGAGTCCATAGGGCAGAAGTTTGGAGGTTTCTCCCAGAAGCCTTTTGGGTCTTCACACCCTGTCCCTGTCTCCTGCTTTAGGGGAGCAGCTTGATGATTGCGGCTGCCATCATATATCTTCAGCTGTATTTGAAAGCATAAGTAAAATAATGCTTTTGTTACAGCTCTTGGAAAGATTAATTTTTTATTTTGACTACGTGTGTTTAAAGTCTAATATTTTACCTCTGCTATTTATGTTCTCTGTACAAGCTAAGTAACTGTATGTTTTATGGAAGTGGGAGTTTCTATACAGCAGAATTTCCTATATTAGTAACATTTGTACATTAGTAACATTTGAGGTCTTATATTTTTGTTAAGTTTTTATTTTTTTCTCTAGATTCTTTTAAATTAGAACCTGTGATTTGAAAAAAAATACTATACTTTTATCTCCTTTGCCATTCAGTGTTTGCTTATGACTACTTACATCCCTAAAGGGATTTTTTAAATCCTTAACTGACCTTTAAAAAAACAATACATTGGATTTTATTTATCTCTTATGAGATTGTTATATTTCGCAAAAGGGGAGGAAGACATAGAGGGTGGTTTTTCTAATCACACCCCTCAAAACTACAAAACCAGGAGGACTGCTACAGAATTTATTTCAGTTTTCCTCATTTTTTCCCTTTTAAATTGCCAGAAAACTACAAAGGGCTTGGGAGCTATCTCTCTCACACGCATTGTGGCCAGGAGGAGAAGCAATCCCTAGACCAGTGTTTCTCAACCTTGGCAGCTTTAAGATGGCTGAACTTCAACTCCCAGAATTCTGGGAGTTGAAGTCCACCCATCTTAAGCTGCCAAGGCTGAGAAACACTGCCCTAGACATGAAATGGTGGCAGTGGGAAATAAAAAGCTGCACATCAAGGCAGGATCCAGAGCTAGAGTGTATGGACCCAGAAGGCTTCTGAAAGAGGAGGCTGGAGTTCTCCATCCTTTCACCTTGAGTTCCACCCTGCCACTACAATGGAAATAGTCAATGTTAGAGCTGGTCAGATCACGATGATACAGCTGGCAACTTAAAAATACAGAGAGAATGCAGGGTTCCAAGAATGACCACATTCTGATATGATCCTGGCTAGAATCTCAGAAGAGGTACAGCAAAAAGTTTCCAAATTATTACTACTGTACAAATCCCCAGAATATTCTAAATACAAATAATTTCTTTATGCACATATCTGAGATATGCATAAAAACCTGAAGTATAAGCAATTCCTGAACTTGCACAGAGAATTAAAGACAGTGAGACAATGCCTTACTGTTGTTACCTATTTATTACAGAAGCTGAATGATTTTGAAATAGGTGTTTCCTCTGCTTCCCAATTTCTTAGAAATTCTAAGTTTTAACCAGAGGCTGTAAGGAACACTTTTAGTCCTGTGCTTTTCCCAGCCTTGATTCACAGTTTCTCTTGAGTTCTGCCCCTAGTCTTAAAATATCTAACATTTTTATAACCAGCAAAGGGAGAGGCTGTGGGTATCTGACTCTGTATGGGACTGAGAGTCATACCTACTCACGGGAGTGTGGTTTCCCTGTCTGATTAGCATCCTGCAATTTGACATAAAACCCACATACTGTATACATACAATTCCCATTAGCCACAGGCAGCTTCAAAAACGATGTTGTTACTGAATGTCTCAAGCTCACTGTTCCTGAAGTCATATCTGACTGCCTTTGCTTCTGTTACATACCAGGTTACAGCAGCATCAGTGTACATCAAGGCATGTTGTGGGTCTGTTAAGATAACTGCATGGGGGAAAAGGTGTTCTTGACTATAAAGGTAATGCCTACCCCCAACCCCACCACTACCCAAAATCTAAATATACCTTAGTGAATATTTGGTGTCCATACACTTAAAATAAAACATGCCTCACCGATCTGAAGCTCTTCAGGTGTCTAGTTTGCCAACTATCCATTCAGTCAACTGCACTCCTCCTTTTGGGTGGCAGGTTGACTGCATGGATGTTTGAAGGGAGAAAAGTTTGTTTGCTGTGCAGATCAGGAAAACTCACTGAACAGTAGATGATGCGTGCAAGTTTTCAAATTATTATTTGATCCATTACTTTACTTACTACTTTTGTTATCCAGTAAGTCCAAACACTGAAACCACATCAACGAACCCCTGTGGATTAGCAAGGGGAGCATTAACCTATACATTCATGAATTGGGGAGCTCATGTACAAAAAAGGTTCTGCATCAGTAATTTCCCAAACAGTCAGAACTGTACATGTATAACCTCATCGGTGACTGTGGGGAGCAGATGTTTAGCAGGAAGTGCAGGCAGCCATAGGCATCTGGTAGAAGCCCTGTGACATCATATACATATACATGATCACACAAATGATGTGGATTATGTAATCTGCAATGTCATTTGTATCATTTGAAGGATGATGAAGTACTCCTTGCCTCCTTGCCCCCTGTGTACACCAACGCATATAGTTGGATTTAGTTTGCCTTGATCGTTTTTTCCTGCCAATCAACTGATTTGGATGGTTGTTGATTGTGGAACTGCATGGGCACCAAGTCTAAACTGCCTGCACAGAATGAGTCAGTGGTTTCCCTTGTTTCTCATCATAAATTATAGGAAATATCAAGTACATAGTTCTTCTGGAAGCCTTATCTAAAACCCAGAGAAAGAAAAAGAAGAAGCTTTATAAACTTCAAAGTACTTTGGAATAATTCCCCTATTGCTCTGGGAAGCAGTATCGTAAATCATTATGGTTTACTTTTCCTGATGGTGAAGCTGTGCAGCTGTGGGTGTGTTTTCCTTAATCCACTAAGGAAGGGATTCACTATCTTCCACTAATTTAAGGATATTTTTGTTTAAACAAACAGGAATACAATTTGCAAGCAATGTGAGGCCCACTTAGTCACATCTTATATTCTTAGTTCACCCCACAGTTTGCTATATGAAAACTATTCATGGTATTTTTGTGATCAAAGGCTCAATAAAACATGTTCAGCAGAACAAAATGCATACTTTAATGATGCTGCTGGTACTAAACAACTGAATTATTACCCTACCCAGACAGAAAGATACCCTATACAAACAGTGTTAGCAGACACCCAAATCCATTATGTTCTGTAGAGGGAACAGAGATTCTCAATTTCAAGGCTCCATCTACATCTGAAAGACAAATATAATCCTGTCAACCTTCAGTGACATTTATTCAACTGAGAAGCCATCACCAATGGATGAATTAGTAACTGCATTGGGCCCAAATGTTCTATACTTGGAAAAGGTGGCACTAGGCTCTTTCCTATAATGGATTAATTTGCCTAGCCCACTAGAAACTAGATGTCTATTTACACCAACCTTTATAAATAAAAATGATTCTCCCAGGAAGGCACTGAATCCAATTTGTGGGGGTGGGGGTGGGGGTGGGGTGGGATGAAGGACTTGCTTCCACCTACCTTTTTGCTGTTTAATTTTACTAATTTCTGCTCAAAGAATTGTAAATAAAACAATATTGCAATGCAAGTTTCTTCTCCAACTGAAATTCAACCATATACCATTGGGCCAAGGATTTCTTGATGCTTAGGAGAATAGACCCCCCTCCCTTTTGGGGGCATGTATTTGGGAAAAAATACATAAAGTCAAATTACAAAAGGTGTGCTCTTGCCTGAGTTACATGCAAGCACTATAAATAACCACCAGCTAAAGAGGTCAAAAAGTTGTTTCTTTAAATATTGCATTATATTTGAATCTTTCCAATGCAAATGGACTCAGCTGTTCCTCTGAAACCCGGATTTCTTTGTAGTATTTTTCCTAACCCAAATACAGCTCTGCTGTATCTCACTGAACAAAGTAGCAAGAACAAATTTGCCAGAAAGAGGCACACTATAGGTTGTGTAACAGTCCATTAAAATAAGAGGAAACTATACTGTACATGGCTTTCTCATAATAGCATAATTGGGCAGGGAGGGATTAATGTGACTCCCAGCAGCCAAGAACAATGGAAAACATCTGTCTCTGGTCTCTAGGTCTTCTTGAGTAGGCCAAGTTCTTAGGACAGCTGCTCAGACCTTGAGGCATTTGCTTCATAAAAATGACTGTATGAGAAATCTAGCTTTTCAAATAGCTCCTAAACCCACTTTTCCTTCCTCTGACATACATACACTATTTGGTCTCTCTGCAGCTGTTTTAACTCAAGGTTCAGAAAAGAGACCTACGTCACAGATGGAAGTCATCACCCATTTCATTCTCCATATACTCCTGTCACTTAGACAGCTGTTCCACACAGAAGTGCTTAGTTAACCCCAAATGTGTATGTCATTCCCATGATACAGTCCGTAAGCCATGTTTAAATTATAATTAGGGGTTTTCTGTCACAATTTTCATGTATATCCAGTTTAGTTCAGTATAACCATCCAAGAGATCCCCAAAGTTGTTTTCCTTCCTGGTAGGGATTCCAGTGAGTTCATCGAACCTTCTATAGCAGCGGTCCCCAACCTTTTTGGCACCAGGGACCGGTTTCGTGGAAGACAATTTTTCCATGGACCCGGGGGGGGGGGGGATGGTTTTGGGATGAAACCATTGGAAGTGGTAAATAAAATAATGGGCAGGCCACGTGCGGACTAAAATAAGTGTCAGATTCTGACTTCTCATAAGGAGTGTACAACCTAGATCCCTCGCATGCGCAGTTTACAGTAGGGTTCGCGCTCCTATGAGAATCTAATGCCGCCGCTGATCTGACAGGAGGCGGAGCTCAGGCAATAATGCGAGCGATGGGGAGCGGCTGTAAATACAGATGAAGCTTCGCTCGCTCGCCCACCGCTCACCTCCTGCTGTGTGGCCCGGTTCCTAACAGGCCACCGACAGGTACCAGTCCGTGGCCCGGGGGTTGGGGACCCCTGTTCTATAGTGCTAGATAGCTTTGCAAGGCCTGACTTTCATTTCTACCCTTTAAAAAACAAAAAGCACATGCTTGTAAGTTGCCAAAGCTGAAAAGTTCAGCTATTCATTGATCACGCAACATAAATGAGGAGTTTGTTTGTGGGGGCGGCGGCAGAGGATATAATTTTGCATACAGTTGTAGTAGTTCTACAAAATATAGAAACTAGCATTTCATGCAGCAGAATTGGGAATAAATTGCACAATTCGTTCTTAATTAGGGACTAATTTTCCTTTAATATCAGAAGCCAGATTTCCATTTCATTGTGATGGTGCAGCTTCACTTCCATGTATAGCTTCTTGTTCTTCTCCTTGAGGAAAGATCAGTGCAATTCAAAATTAATACATTAAAGCAGTTTTTAAATTTATCCCTCCAATTAGTTTATCTGGACTATTTAACATACAGACAAAAGAGGATCTAGAAAATGTAAAATTGATTCTCTATCTCTCTGTATGGAGATATCATACTATAACATGTCAGACTTTGCAAATACAGCAAAAGTGTTGGAAATAGCCAGATTTTATATTCAGTGGCTCTAGAAGTGATTAGAAAGATATTATTTCTTGTTGCCCCATGAATACCATAGTATCATCTGTACAGTATTTATTCTGAGAATCATGCAGTTAGAACCAGATTCTCTGCCTGCTTTAAAATGATGGGAGAAGCTCAGTCTTTCAGAAGTTTTTACAAAACTTGCAACAGATGTTTAAACTGTATTCACTGAAATGCTTGTTAATATTAAGTAATTTGCATGCCTTATTTCTCCCAGAGAAACAAATGAGGTGTCAGTTGTTTAATCATTCAGTTGGCAACAGACTGTTTCGAGCATTAATTGTCATTTAAACCAAGCTTTTTTTTCCCTGTCCTTTTTACTTTATCTGATGGCCAGTGTAATCTACCAAAGCTAAAGAAGGTTATATAATGCCTTACCCAATGGAATTAACCCAGTTTCAGTGTTAAGATCAGATCATAAGCTTTTCTGACTGATCTCAGCAAATAATAGAAGATTCTGAAAGTGGCTTGTAAACATTCCTCAGAACTGCCTGTCCAGATGTGTCCAGATCATATGAGAACAGGAAATGTAGCACTGCTCTATGTTTCTATGTTACCAGTACACAATGTTTATATAACAGCTGTGGATAAATCATAAAAAGAATGTGATTTGGGGGAAAATTCATCATTGCTTTTTCACTGTTGAAGCTGGACTACTGCACTATGTCCTCACTTACAGTTTGGAGAGTGCAGTTTGAATGGAGAGCGGGACTGCTCATCAAATTCAGCTGAATCCAAAACCAAAACAGACTTCAGACTGATTTGAAAACAATCAGGAGCTGCCTGAATCAAAGTGAAGCAGGCCAAGTTATATTTGAATCCATCTCAAACTTCATGAGTGATTCAGAGGAACCCAAAATGCAACTGCATAAATGGACACATTTCTTCCCTGTCTCTTTAGGGAAATCTCCAGTACAACAGAATGTTGTTTTGAGACCAGTAACTTTAGCTTTGAAGTAGTAATAGCTCTGTTGTCCAGGAGAAAAAGAACATCCAAAATCTGTATAAGCAGTATTTTTTTCTGGGCAACTTGGGTTTTATAAAATAGTGACAAGCTCTCAAATTTCTAAGAAGTCCTTTGAAGAAGGTTAGAAAAAGGACCACTGTATTGTACTAGTCCTATTCTAGACCAGAAATGAACTCTCCTTAGGCATTTAGGACCCTTAACTGCTTAAAAACCTAGGTGGGGATTTAACCAAACCCCAACAAAATTGAAGTAATGTAAAAGCAGACCAAATAGCTAGTCAACTCCTGAAAAATGGGAAAATTCAAGGGAAAAAAGAACGGGGACCGGCTATCAGTGCGGAAGAGCAAGAGGACGGATTCCTCAGTGCCCCTTTTACAATACTCGGATTAGAAGGAGCCATAAAAAGCCTGAAGCAAAACAGAGCCGCGGGCATTGATGATTTAAGGGCAGAACAGATAAAACAGTTTGGACCTAATATTTTGGAGTGGCTCCGGCAAATGATGAACACCTCTATTACTGAACTTAGGATTCCGAGGCTTTGGAGACAGGCTAGAGTGGTAGCCTTGTTGAAGCCCGGAAAGGAACCAACTGATCCAAAGAACTATCGACCAGTGTCACTCCTCTGTCATCTTTACAAATTGTTGGAGCGAATGATTCTTAATCGAGTGGCAGAGATTCTTGATGTAAAGATCATGAAGGAGCAAGCTGGTTTTAGACCAGGAAGGTCATGTTGCAGACAAATACTTAATCTTACACAACACATAGAGGACGGTTATGAAAGAAAACTAATTACTGGAGTGGCATTCATCGACCTTACTGCGGCATATGATACGGTAAATCACAGAAAATTGCTGTGTAAGATAGACAACTTTACTGGAGACCATAAGCTCACCAGGGTTATAGGGAGTTTCCTTCAAAATAGGTTTTATGTGACTTTGAATGGTAAGAACAGTAGATGGAGGAAGCAAAATAATGGATTACCGCAAGGCAGCGTACTCTCTCCGATTTTATACAGTATATATACTAACGACCAACCCGTCCTGACCAATAAGCGAATGTTCATATATGCGGATGATACAGCGGTGGCCGTACAAGAACCGAGTGTTGATGAGTGTGCTGAAAAATTATCACGAGCTCTAGAAGAACTGGAGTGGTATTATGATAATAATTACTTAAAACCTAATTCAAGCAAAACTCAAGTATGTGCCTTTCATCTTCGCAATCGAGATGCAGGGGTTGAATTGGATATTAAGTGGAGTGGGGACAGATTACAACACTGCCCAACACCTAAATATTTGGGTGTTACGTTGGACAGAACGCTTTCCTTTAAGCAACATAGCCTGAATACCAAGGCTAAAGTATGTGCTAGGAATAACATCATCCGACGACTGACAAACTATGCATGGGGAGCCCAGCCAGCTACGTTACGAGTATCAGCTCTGACCTTGAGTGTCTCTACTGCCGAATATGCGGCACCAGCGGATGCCTCAAACTTACACCCGTTAATAAACTATATCCCCTTGTTGGCATTGCTCCACCTAAGATTAGAAGGGAAGTAGAAGCAGACGCCGAAAGAACCAAGCAAGAGACTGACTCTCGTCACCCTCTGAGCAGATATGCTCCTCCAATTTGTCGACTTAAATCTAGAAAGAGCTTTATGGCAAGAACTAATACCCTAGAGGGGTCCAAAGAACAGAATCGAATAAGTAAATGGAGGAATGAGCTCACTGATTTGAGTATTTTACCGAAGGAAGAAATGGCCGCTGAAAACACTCTCCCTTATACAATTTGGAGGACAATAAATAGGATGAGGGTGGGGGTACCAAGGTGCAAGACAAATTTATTTAAGCGGGGGTTGTTGGCTGATGACAATAGATTATGTGAATGCAGAGAAATCCAAGACCCGGAGCATCTGATGGTGTGTCAATTACTGTCGGAGCCTTGTACTGTCGATGACCTACAGCAAGCTAATGACAAAGCTGTGGCAGTGGCTACATTTTGGCAGAGTAAAGTTTGATCTGGACACGAAATAAGTAAATAAGTAAATAAGTAAATAAGTAAATAAGTAAATAAGTAAATAAGTAAATAAGTAAATAAGTAAATAAGTAAATAAGTAAATAAGTAAATAAGTAAATAAGTAAATAAGTAAATTTAGGACCCTGGCCTTGAGGGAGAGCAGGGACTTGCATGCTTGCTTGGCTCTTGCTCCAGATTTAGAGGGGGGCAGCGTAAGACTACCATATCTAGCCCTCTGGAAACTAGATGCACATTCATCAGCCTTTATAAAAAGCAAGGAACGTCTTCACCATTATTCCATAGGTAAAGGTAAAGGTTCCCCCCGCACAGTTGTGCAGTCGTGTCCAACTCTAGGGGCCGGTGCTCATCTCCGTTTGTTAGCCGAAGAGCCAGCGTTGTCCAACAACGCTTCCATGGTCATGTGGCCGGCATGACGCGCGTGGAACGCTGTTACCTACCCACCGAAGTGGTACCTATTCATCTACTTGCATTTGCATGCTTTCGAATTGCTAGATTGGCAAGAGCTGGGACTAGTGCGGGAGCTCACTCCGCACGCAGGGCTAGGGATTCGAACCTCCGAACTTGAAATCTTCCGATCGACAAGTATTCTCTTGAATTTTAATGCAGAAATGAAGGAAGATTCTGCCCAGGGAAGACATTGAATCCAACTTTTTCTGGCAAAAAATATTCCATAATGGGTAAGAACATGATACCTGGCTTGCAATGATCGCGAGCCAATAGATATACACAGCCCAAAGTTTTTGCTGCCACCTACTGGTTGTCTGGATTTTTGTACCTCAGATACAGTATGATAGTCCTAGGCTCTCAATGCAGTTCAGGCCCCTGAAAAAGGAGAGGCTCCTGAGGTAAACTGTTCTCTATTACAGTCACTTTCCTCAACAGAAGAACAATATTTTGGCACGAGGTGAGCACCCTTGTCCCTGCTCTCCCAAATGATGAGTTGTCTTTCCTGATGGCTGCAGTTGGAATGGTATGAGGGGGAAGAGGAGGTGTCCTTGCTGGCCCTGTCCAATCTGTTACGATTCCCCCATCCAGTTCTGCTGCCTGCCATGGATGGAGGGAGAAACCAGAAGAAGCACTAAATCGTAGGGAGAGTCTGCTGGGTCCCAAACAGGCCTTCCTCCTCCAGGGCGTGGAGGGCAATGGAGGCAGGCAATGGAAAGGCAGGGTTGGGAAGAAGATCCCTCTTCACCCCTTATCCCATGATGGGTAAGATGTAGGGTAAACTTTTCCAGTTCAAAAATATCCATCTACCACTGCTCAACTGAGTTGTTTTAACTAGATTGCCCTTTTTACCAAATATTTCCATATTTATGTTACCATTGGCAATGCAATGCTCCCTGAGGGAAAGGCAAAAAAAATACTGAAATGAAAAGAAGCAACAACTAGCCTGTATTGAACTACTTTGCAAATAGTTTTTACATTTCTCTTTTCAATGGCTAGACTGAGGTGGAGTGGGTGGGAGTGACCAAGTGCATTAGTGGAGCCAGATTAAACTGGGACCCTCTTTCCTTCAAGAAAAGAACATTGAAAGGAGATATTTGTTTCCGATGGTTTAAAATGTGATGGGCTGGACCTGTCCACAGCTTCTGGCGGCAGGAGAATCACATTTATAAAACGTCCAGAACAGCTCTATTATAAAGTCCTCAGTGTGTTTTTTATATTAGCTCATGAGCTTTAGGCTGACAGTTTAGCAGCACAGAGGATAATTTGCTTTCAGTGGAAAGGTGAGAGTTCCATGTCACTTAGTTGCTGTCAGTTTTCAAAGCCATTACCTTTATGCAAATATAGTATCTACTTATATCCATTATAATTCAGAAGCTGGTTAGGAAGCTGAAGCAGTACCATAAAAGTAAGTAAGGGGAGTTTCCAAGACAGGTACAGGTTGTATTCTGTGTGTGACCATCCACATATTTGGGGAGTGATAAAGGCATTTTATAACAGATTGATTTTATACCACATATTACCTACATATTACCTTATCAGAAGATCGCAAGTTCGGAGGTTCGAATCCCTAGCCCTGCGTGCGGAGTGAGCTCCCGCACTAGCTCCAGCTCTTGCCAACCTAGCAATTCGAAAGCATGCAAATGCAAGTAGATGAATAGGTACCACTTCGGTGGGTAGGTAACAGCGTTCCACGTGCGTCATGCGGCCACATGACCATGGAAGCGTCTTCGGACAACGCTGGCTCTTCGGCTAACAAACGGAGATGAGCACCGGCCCCTAGAGTCGGACACGACTGCACAAATGTGCGGGGGGAACCTTTACCTTTACCTTTATTACCTAGATAAGGGAACCAGCTGTCCTAGTTATATAATACAATAATGCTTACTGATCTACTGTTTATAGCAGGGCTTTCCAAACAGTGTGTCGCGACACAAGTGTGTCGCCTGGGGGCCCTAGGTGTGTCACGTGAAAACCCGGAAGCGCTGATGGCGCGCTGCCACCGCGCGCGGACCATCAGCACTTCCAGTGACACACCAGGATGACGCTGCCGCAGCGCGGTGGCGGGCAGCAATGGCGAGCGTTGGCAGCGGCGGCGGTGGCAGGGGCGGGTGGTGGTGGTGGCTGCGCCGGCACTTCCGGGTTTCCCGCACGCTGCCGCAGTGGCAGCGCTTCGGGGTTTCCCACGCTTTTGCCGTTGGTGTGTCACCAACGGCAAAAGTTTGGAAAGCCCTGGTTTATAGGCTGGGAGCTACAGTTGTATACACCCTAAAACTATCAGGGACTTAGAAAGGGGCTGCCTTAATTCGAACTATATAGAAGTATATACTAGAGATTATTCTGATTTGTTTATTGGCTGCTTTTATTTTCTTTATTTTTTCTCTTCCAATAGTGGGAGTGAAGTTTTATAAGGGAAGGAAAAAAAACAAAATTTCAGCTGTCCTTACAAAAGCCTAAAATAGGACTACTGTATGTCATAACTACAGGCCTATTAAATAAGATAGCTACATTAAAATAATGTCTATTATTAACACTAATCTCTCAGCGCTCAGATAACAATGATATCATTTATCTATACTGTTAGAATATTTGGGCACACTGTAGATCTGCTATCTACAACAGTACAGCTTTTTGTTGTTCAGTCGTTTAGTCGTGTCCGACTCTTCGTGACCTCATGGACCATAGTACGCCAGGCCTTCCTGTCCTCCACTGTCTCTCGGAGTTTACTCAAATTCATGTTCATTACATCGGTGATGCTATCTAACCATCTCATCCTCTGCCGTCCCCTTCTCCTTTTGCCCTCAGTCTTTCCCAGCATCAGGGTCTTTTCCAGTGAGTCCTCTCTTCGCATTAGGTGGCCAAAGTATTTGAGCTTCAGCTTCAGCATCTGTCCTTCCAATGAGCAGTCAGGGTTGATTTCCTTTAGGATTGACTGGTTTGACCTCCTTGCAGTCCAAGGGACTCTCAAGAGTCTTCTCCAGCACCACAGTTCGAAAGCATCAATTCTTCGGCGCTCAGCCTTCCTTATGGTCCAACTCTCACAGCCATACATTGCTACTGGAAAAACCATAGCTTTAACTATACGGACCTTTGTCGGCATGGTGATGTCTCTGCTTTTTAATATGCTGTCTAGGTTTGCCATAGCTTTCTGTCTCCTGAGAAACCTGTATGTGGGTCAAGAAGCAACAACAGTACAGCTACCAACAAGTAAAAACGATATAGCATTTGCGCTAACTCATAGGCAGAGCCCACTCAGGACAAGATGACAGCTATGTTTGGTGAGGAAAGACAGAATTAGGAAGATGAAGCAGACAGAATGGAAGAAGCAATTACACTATAGGAGAAGGACCTTATGTAGAGTCCAAGTTTTTGTTTGAAATAAACAAAGCATCACTTGGCGACAAGGCAGCCTATGTTTCTGATATAATCTTTTTCTTCCTGTAACAAATCTTTACAGCTAGGAGGACAATCAAGAGGGTCCTTTGCCTAATTCCATGTTTCATTAATGTGACATATATTGTAAAAGACTGCTTCATGCAACTAGTTAAACCATTATAAAACTTGAGCTTCTTTGTGTGAGTTAGATACTATGGTTTTATGTTTTATGGCTTCATGTGTTGTGTATCCAGCCAGTTGTGGTTTATTTAATAGACTCAAATAGAAACTTTTTTGTGGCCAGATGCCTGGTGTTCCTAATTGGGCAAAGTGCTCTGTTCACCTTCCAGGGAATATGAGAAATCTCTGTCTGCCTTGTGGGTGATTGGGGACATTCAGGGCAGATTTGACTGAACAGAGGAAGTCTACTTACTTTGTCCCCAACCTCTGCTTCTTTAGACTTCCCTGCTCATCTGCCCTCAGCATTCTGTCTCGCCCCACAGCTGCCCTCTGGACATGCTCTTTCTTCTTTGTCTTTTAGTTCACAGGCCTGGATTCAACCTCCACATATTTGCTGAGCACATAGAAACCACTCCTTTTGTACTTCAAAGCCCCTGAGCTTACTATTTGGGAGAAGGATAGAAAATAATTGGCCCTGCAGTTGGGCAGATTGCAGTTTTCAGAGGAAAAAAGAAAAAAAGCGAATGTAACGAAGTTCCAGTGAAGCTCCCAGAGCAGAGTGGAGGGCAGTTATATCTCTCTCTCTACATTTCATTCCAGCAGGATAAAAAAAAATCAGTAATATTCAACACTCCCTTCTTTTTGCAATCAAGTTGGTGCCTCCCCATTAGCTTCATTGGGAGTAGATCTTAATGATACGTTACTGAAATATATGGGTCAGCTGAGGAATTGAGCGTATATAGTTAGAAAGGACATCACTATAAGGGGAACACTCCACCCAGAGTTTTACAGAGTTGGGCAGCCTTCTAAAGCCAATTAATTAAAATAATTATTTTGTGACTTTGAACATCTGCATTATTTTTTATTCAGTGTGACAATAACTTCTGCAGAGAAGCTTTTGCATTGTCCTAGACAAAGAAATTTTCACAAATTCTTTCACAAAGTTAGGTTTGGCATTTTGGGGAATATAGTACTGAGGAAATTGGCTGGATTTCCCCCTTTTTAATAAAGAAAAACTAAAGTACCCTATCCTCCTTCCAAATCTACACAGGAAGCAGCTTTTTGAAGGACTATCCTTTTCTTCCATCCTGTAGCCCTAATTCAATACCCACCCACCCCAACAATGATTACTTGGAATTTTATAGATAGAATGATTTAGAATACCACCAAAGGTTGAAAATTAAGCCCTGTTTCTAATCCAGTATATTTTGAAGGAGTAGAGAAAAAGGACTTGCCTCAGCCATTGTTGATCATGGCTGAATACACCACGAAAAAAATGGACCTACCAGAAACTTAGTGTGATAGCATCACCCTGTGGAGAAATGTTACTGTGCTAAGCTATCATGTCATGGAAAAAAAGAAAGGCATCATATGTAGTAGTGGCTAGTGAACCAGCCCTGGGTCTACACTCTGCCATCTACAATTTTGGCAATAGATTCAGCTTGGAGCACATTTTACTTTCTTAGTAATGTATCACAGCCTTGCTGAGAACTTGTCAATTTACTACATACATTTACATACTTTTCTTATTGCTTATATTTTATCTAGGGAATGCTTTTGGCTAAGATGATTGTCCAGATGTTTTCTGTTGACAGTTTTATTTCTGCAGAGTAAAAAAGGGACATTAATGATACGTTACTGAAATATATAGATCAGCTGAGAAATTGAGAGTATATAGTTAAAGAGGACACAGCCATAAGAGAAACACCGTACAAGACGTACTCTGCTGCCTACATCATTGCACGTCAGTTCAATCTTCCCAGAAGGAATTCACATAAGCAACATTTTGTTGCTCTAACACAACATATTTTCCTGCTTCCAGAAAAGATCTTGCCTGTTTCCAATTACTTCATTTTCTAGAAATAAAATAACTATAAGAAGAAAACGATGTAACTGAATTATTCAGAATGGGCCCCGTTATACTATGTGTAATCCCAGAATGTAAGACTCATATTTAAATAAAAACTTACATTTTACCACTCAAAATATAAAGTTTTAAATATTTTGCTTTCTCAATCTGATTTTTGTCAACAAGCTGATAGCATGTTTCTGTGAACAACCTGTTAATTTAGAGCAATGATTTTTTTTGTTATTCTATATGCAAAAAGACAAGGTTAAAAGGGGGAGGACCCACAAAACCACACATCTTATATACTAAAAAAACTATTCTTACATATACATGTCTAGTTATATAATTATTAATATTTAATTCACTCTACTGAACATTAAAAAATAAATGGGAAATTAAACATATAGGCTAGTATTTGCAATCCAGGTTTGGAAGATATTGCCAATCTGTATTAGGATTCCCATGCTAATTTCAAGGTTGGATTTTCCCATCCTGTTATTTAGCACAATCAGGTCAGAGTTGGTGTGTTGCACCTTCTTCCATGTTACTTTTCTTAATATACTAAGTAAGAGCATTTAAGTTGCAAAGGACCTCAATGAATGAATGAATGAATGAATGAATGAATGAATGAATGAATGAATGAATGAAAATAATTTTAACCCTAATTTTTTTTAATTGAATGATATTCAAAATACAATATAGGTGATATAGGACTCTCAGTCTGTTCCTGGCCATAAAAAAGGCACTGAACAGTACTTGACAATTGACAGCTTAAGAGTTTTTGAAACATTGATTTCCTGATCAAAATAAGTATATTCAAAATGCAAACTTTAATTTCTAATACAAATGTGAATTATGAGATCCAAGCTTGACTCCAGAAAAGAATAGTTTG
Source organism: Charina bottae (assembly GCA_023362775.1). Taxonomy (NCBI): domain Eukaryota; kingdom Metazoa; phylum Chordata; class Lepidosauria; order Squamata; family Charinaidae; genus Charina; species Charina bottae. The sequence continues at coordinate 593,234 of JALMGJ010000020.1, forward strand.
AGGAAATGTGACAATTTTAGGGAAGCAATGGCTGCCATACAAATTAAATACAGTTGATCTTAGCCAATGGATGAAAAGCGACTCAATCAAGATTGCCTTGTTGCATGCCTAAAGCCATTCTTCATTTGGAGCCTGCCTTCACCTCTGTTGAGGCTCATGTATGAAGATATTGGCTAAAACTAGATATTGGGAGCAGATCCCTTGTTCAGTACATCCATGTTGTTAGATTTGTCTGTTTGTGAAAAAGATCTCAAATAGCCAAGTATTTAGCCTGTTGGGGTCTTGGTGCTCAATCTTTGATCATATGCCTTCTCTGCGGTAGCACCCGCCTTGTGGAATATCTTGCCCCCAGAGGTGAGACAGGCGCCTTCACTCCTGGCCTTCAGAAAGTCTTTAAAGACCTGGTTCTGCCACCTTGCTTGGGACAAAGGAGGTAATAGTTCCTCCTGGGGGTGGTTAGTCCCGTAATACCCTCTTTTTTTAAGATCTTCCCATCCTCTGGATTCTTATCTAGTTTTTATTATATTGTATTTTTAAGTGTGTAGGTTTTTAATATTAATTTTAATGTTGTAAACCGCCCAGAGTCTACTGTCGTGGAGATGGGCGGTGATAAATTTGAATAATAAAAAAATATCTGGCCCTGAAAAAGCCTTTATAGAGGCCAACCAAGAGTCCTTGATTTGGACTCAGTGAGAGACAGACTTAAGGCCTTGGATCATCACAGCAGAGGCCTAATTTATATACCCTTCTCCAATCCCTTTCTCTTCCTTACAAGAGCTAGGGTTCTTTCACCTTAGCATCTTCTAGGGTGTTGGAGGGAAGGTAGCCCTCCATTCTCATCCTCAGAGCTTTTATATCCATGTTGGATGACGCCTTAAAACAGTTGCCCATACACTGCTGTGCTGTCCTTTTAGGCTAACTAGATCTAAGCTCATCAACTCTTCCTTACTAAATTTGGGCTGACCTGAAGAGATTATTATTAGCAGGGTAGTTCCTGAAAGTAGCTAAATACTGATTGCTATTAGCAAGCGATGGGTTTGAACTTCAAAATAGGGTTTATGGTTTCTTTTCCTGGTCTATGATAACAAACATATGTACAAAAACACTGTGGCTAAGCGCCAGGATATAAAAACAAATAGTTTAGGGAAATACTTCTGGTGGTATCTGCTTCAGTTCTGGTGGTTCTGCTCATCATCACAAGATGAGCAGCCACATAACTTTAAATAAATAAATAAATAAATAAATAATTTCTTCTGAAGTCAGAAAAGTCCACATATTCTGAGGATTTACCAAGAGTCTCCTCAAACAGGAGGAAAGAAAAAGGAAGAAAGACAAAAACACAGAGCAGAAGAAAAGGCATTTTAATTTCCTGCAGCATTCTCTATGATTAAGGATGTGATTACTGTATTATATGTCCAAAAACTCCTGATAGAGAACTAAATTGGAGAATTATATTTTAATATGATTGGCCCATTTAGTAAATAACACAAAACCATGATTTAACATCATGTGAACAAGTGTGAGCAACTTCAAATTTGTATACTCCTTTCTCCCCTGTCTTTAGTGTGAGTGTGAGGAAGATTAATATTATCTGCTTAATACTAACAATAATTTATAATAAGGACTAAAAGGACAAATTGTGCTTCGTTTATATTATGCTCTATTTAATAAAAAGGTTGATCATCCTGAATTCTTGACTGATCATTACTTGCATCAACCAGAGTTTATGATTTCCAAACAGTAGGGTTAAATAGCAAGTGGATGCTTGATCCTCAGGCCCTGGAGCAGGGGCATTAATGTACTTCTGAGTTATGGTCACCGTGTACAGTCTTCCTAGCGTTACTTTCAATGCCACGTTCTTTTAAGTGGTGGTTTTAATTGCCATCACACACTTTTCCTCTGGCAACACAACTCACAAGGAACAATATGATAATATTCTTAGTAGTGACAAACAGTTGCTGCTAGATGGTCAGGGTATCTCTCCATGCATACAGAAACATACTTTTGCTTGTTTGCTGAACAGATTGTTTCAAGTCAAATTAATTTACTCTATAAATTATCAATGGTATTAGAGCACATATAAAGAAAAACACATGTGGACAAAGAATGGAGCTGCTTTTGGTTTGCTAATTTAAGATCACTAAATCAAATGACTTAAGGAATAAATTTGTCTATGCCTGAGGAATTAAAACTTTAAAGGCATGAATTTCTTAGAAGAGAATATGGAGTACATGAATGAATGTTAATATATGGGAAAGGAAACAACAGAAACAGAAATGTGGGAAGAGTTGAATGAACCAGTGAATGGTTGAGTCCTAGAAATGTGCACAGAACAGCTGTGGAAGAGTTGCTTTTATCTTGAGTCCTAGAAAGAGAAAATGATTACAGTGAGTCTCTTTTAAAACAGGATTAAAGAAAATTAAAGGAGAAGAAGTGAAGAATGCCTCATGAGTAAACATTTACTGTATGTTGAGGGCAGAAATGAAGTTAGGAAAATATGATGTTATTTCAAAGGACTCTGGTTATTATTTGTCCACTTATAAACACAGTCCCATCATATAGTTTGTGTCTTGTAAAGTTCGGAAGGACTGAAGGGTAGTTCCTGTTCCCACAGAGTTTATAAGATAAATTTGACAAAAGGAAATAAAAGAGAAAGAGAAATGTAGCAAAGCTCCCCGTTGGGGGAGATGGGCGGTGAGAGAAATTTGAACAATAAATAAAATAAATAAAGCATTATAGAGAGATACAGTTGAACATTCTTGGATTGCCAATAATATCTACTTAACTTGGGACAAAATCCAGTAGGGCTACCTTCTAAATAGATATTGTAGATAAAGTTCTGTTAGGACCAGGAATAAAAGAGTGTTATGTGAATGCACCAATATAAATGCCACTGAAATTACATGAATACTGCCAAAAATCACTTCTGTAAACAATTCTTGCTTTTGTCTTATCTGTTTCTTCCTTGATCATGACACTGTTTTGCAGAAGAAAATCTGGAACAAAAGAGCTTTCCATTAGCCTTTCAATATACCATAATGCTTGAAAGGCTCATGCAAAATCATTTTCTGCAGGGTAGAAGTTTTCTTTTTCTTTTATCTTCTATTTTATTATTTATTTGCTTTATCTCCCTCCTTTTGGCCCAGGCAGCCAAAGTAACTAACAAATTTAAAATAAGTTTTTAAAAGAAAACAGTTAAAGACACAGAAACAAACTAAGAACAACCCAAGTATATAGAGCCTCCTTAAAGCAATTTAAACACCCCGAGGGATTGTGTTCCTCAGTTTGGGAGCAACAAGAAGGCGGCCCTCTCCCGGCTTTTTGAAAAGGGAGCCCTTGAAATCAAGAGCACTTTTAAAAAGAGGTTAGTATCCAAACAAGGTCAAAAGACATCTTGAATGTGATCTTTGTTGACACCTGTTTTTTCCAAAACAACTTATTAATTGTTAAAAAAATCCTTCGGCAAGCCTTTTCTGTGTGGCCAAAGCAGCCTGAAGCTCCACAATGAACGTCCTCCTCATCCATGAGCAAGTTTACAACTGTGCTTGGATACTGAACATATTCTTTTTTTTCTCTACTAACATGCACAGGTCTTGGATTTTAAGGCGACACGAGTTTTAGTTCTGGGTCAATATGCCTAGAAATAGGCTTTTGAACGGCATTCCAGTTGCACCTAAGAAGTCATGCACAGTGTTGTAATGTTGAACTGCTTCCTGGATAGCTTTGTGCAAGAAGCTGTTGTTGCTTTTGGGAGCTCCCTGAGATGTATCCTTGAGCACCTACCCACTGGCATGTGGTTTCACCACAACTGGAATGCATCCCTCAAGCCTGTGACCAAAATTTGCACTCTGATCCCCCATGTTTGGAAAAGATGTCCTACCCCTGCCTTAATCTGTACCCAGAAAACCTTCAATATGGGCAGTATAGGGATTTAAGTACCATCCATTGATTCTCAGCCGGACTGCCGCATTTGTGCCAACTGAAGCTTCTGACCACAGAAGAGTAGTTTCAATAGTAGCCTTCTTCTATGGAGGAATATTTCAGTAGCCTAACTGTGACATGCAAGGACAGCGGCTGCCAGATCTGGCTAGCTCAGAAATAGTACAGCTGGCTCACAAGAAGTAATTGTGCAAATATGCTCCTCAAAGTGGCTGCCAGCTGGAAGTTCGGAGACGGCTAATGACCAAGGAACACTCCCAGACCACAAAGCTGCTGATTCGGGTGAGCATAATCCCATCTAGAACGGATTGAAACCCTATTGGCTTAAGTTTGGTCCTTTCTGAGAAGCAGCACCTACATCTTGTCTGGATTTAATTTCAACTTGTTAATGTTTCCAAGCTCATCATTTAATTTAGACAATGATCAAAATTGCAAAAACAATTAAGCGGGCTATCACCAATGTATTAGCGGCACCGCCCACCAAAAGTCCAGAAGATGTCTCTCATTGGTTTCATATAAATATTAAACAGAACAGGGGAAAACTGATTCTATGGGACACTGTACGGCAGAAGTGCAAAGAATACTACCCAACAGCATCCTATATGTGGTTATAGGATGTATATAGCCAGTTTGGTCTAGTGGTTAAGGCAACGGGCTAGAAACCAGGAGTCTGTGAGTTCTAGTCCTGCCTTAGGCATGAAAGCCGGCTGGGTGACCTTGGGCCACTCACACTCTCTCAGCCCTAGGAAGGAGCCAATGGCAAACCAGGAGACCGAGAGTTCTGGTCCCGCCTTAGGCATGAAAGCCGGCTGGGTGACCTTGGGCCAGTCACTCTCTTTCAGCCCAACTTACCTCACAGGGTTGTTGTTGTGGGGAAAATAGGAGGAGGAAGGACTACTAGGTATGTTCGCCGCCTTATTTATAAAAACAATAAAGGCAGGATAGAAAATAAATAAACTGATAAATAAATAAATAAATAAATAAATAAATAAATAAATAACATTTTGGAGGGCGGGTGGAGGAGTTTTAGGAGCAAAACGGATTCTTTAAACTTTACAGATGCTTCGGGCACTTATTTTGCTCCTTAACATTCCTGAATCCCAGCCAAAAATAAACAAAAAGCCATGGCCTCACATCACACATAGTCCTTGACATTCCACACAAAGTCTGCTGTGGCCCTTGAGCTAAAAGAAGCTGTACATTGTTAGGAGTTTTTGAATTTTCATTCATTTCATTTGCCAATTGATTGTCTATGCTATACGTCTGAATTCCGTAATAGGGCCTGCTGAACTCTGAAATATTAAGCTGCATGTGGTCTGGAGGATAAATGCTTATTGTACTTTTTTCTTTTCTGACCTTGTTCATGTTACTGTATCAAAGTCTACTAGGTACAAAAAGCCAAAGAGACGCAGAGGCTGCGTAGGTAATCCTAGCAGCATGCTTCCTTACAGTTTTGTAAGGAAGCATGCTTCTAGGATCAGATAACGGACAAGACTTTGGGAGGAGGCTGGGTTGGGCCCTCCAAAATGACCTGGATCCAAGTACACTAAGGGTGAACACTGCCCAGTGAACCAGCTAAACCACCATTTTCAGAAGTTGGTTGGCTGCAGCAGACATCAAATCCTGGATAAGAGGCCCAAGATAGACAGCCGATTGGATAGGAAATATGATATTGGCAGCCTGGACTTTGTGAAGAGAAAAGTTCTTCTTTCTGGACCTCATCTCAAAAGATCTTCCATCAGTCTTGTGCTCCAGGCATGTGCCCACCCTCTCCACCAACCAGCTCCTTTGCTTCTCTGCACCTTTACCTGCCAGCTGTATGTCATCCTTTTGGGTGATTGCCAGTTTGGTCAGTTGGGCACCCAGCAGCAACTTTAGGAACATTCTTGGGACGTAGACATCTGTTCCTTGTACTTTCTTCCATTTGACATGTATTATGGTTTAGGATTATGCTGCTTATATAGAATTGCTTGCATTACGCATATGTAGACTGCTGAAAGGAGCTCATGAAGTGTTTATTTTCTGCATTTGCCACACAGCCCTAACTGGAGAGGTTATATAAACTGGGGAGATTTTCTCACGGCCTATACATGTATGTGTCAGCTTAAAAGTGAAATTAAATTAAAAAACAGAGCTTCCAGCCTTCAATAGGAATACAGGAAGAGATAAAACCTGATAAACCATAAGGACAAGAAAATCTCTGGGCATATCTTACTCTCTCAGTTTTATGTCCATCTGGGAGAGGATAAGGAAAGGTTGCCTTGATACAGGGACAAGGACTGCTTTCTGTTTTAGCCTTTTGGCTAAGTCACTGAAGGAACAATGGCTATTTATTGCAAATTTCTAGGTCATCCAATTCCAGCAACTCTGGGCAGCTTAACATTTAAAACAGTAAAAAATCAAAATAAAATCCCCAAACATGGCTTCATTGGAGGGGAACAACAGCTGACTCTCTTCCCCACCCACAGAGATTAAAAACCCTCACACCAGGACACAATTTCAACTGCATCATTTGGTTGGCCTGGGGACAAGGTGTATAACTGCATATCATTAGCATATTGATGATATCTGACCCTGAAACAACAGATGATCTGACCCAGAGGCCTCATATAGACATTAAATCGGAGGAAAGGGAGTGGCATGGCACCCCACAAATCAGAGGCATTAGGCTTGACCTTGTTCTTCCTACCAACATTAGAACTGGCTATGGAGGATCATCATACCACCAATGGTATTGAAAGTTGCTGAAAGATCAAAAACCTCCCCCATCCTGGTTTCACCACAGGTCATCCACTAGTGTAGTCAATGCCATCTCTGCACTATGACTCAGCCTGAAACCTGACTGAAAAGGGTAACAATAACCCAAGTATCTTCTCAACAACCTTCCCCCTAAAGTGGAGGTTGGAGATGGGGCAGAAGATCTCTAACACAGTTGTGCCCAGGGAAGGCCCCTTGAGGAGAAGGCGCATTACCACCACCTTCAAGATTGTTGAGACCACTCCCTCTCTCAAAGAGGCCATCACCATGGCATGAACCCAGCTGCCTCTCACCTCCCAGGTGACCTTAACCAACCAGGAGGGACAGGGACAAAGTATACAGGTGGCCGGGATAACAGCAGAGAGGATCCTGTCTGCTTCTTCAGGAGTTACAGGCTCAAACACTTCCCAGATTCTTCCCAGCAAGACTGTACCTTTAACACTTTAACTGGCCCAGTTGGCCCAGTCAGAGTCCAATTCCAAGCAACTTCATCTGCCAAATGATTAGAATATTCCTCACAGCAACCCAACAGTTAGTTCTGAAGCTCTTTCCTCCCCAGTGAGGAACAAATCGAAAGGAAGGAAGGAAGGAAGGAAGGAAGGAAGGAAGGAAGGAAGGAAGGAAGGAAGGAAGGAAGGAAGGAAGGAAGAGCTACCACATGCTCAGTCAGACTCACTCTGCACCTGCCTCCAATGTTGCTGTAGGTGTCTCTTCTGTCATTTCTTCTCTCCAGAGCTCCTCAGAAAACCAAAGTGTGCCCCAGGATTGATTAGCAATGAGAGGCTACATAGGAGCAATTCAATCCAAGGCCCTCATCATCTGCCCATTCCTGACAGCAACTAAGGCTTCAGATGAATTGCCCACCAGATTTCGGGAAACACCCTAAGCACCCTCTGAAATCCATCTAAGTCAATCAGGTACCTGATCTAGTAGGTTTTATCTCCTCACAGGAGAAGGTGGCACTAGCTAGCCAAAAAGCAGCAACAACCCCAACTGCTCCCTACGGCTCAACTTCAGCCATAGGTCTCACATCCAGTTATCTGCAGTGCAGAGCCCCTGAAATCCTTCAAGGCTTTCTGGGTGACATCCCCAGTGCCCTGAGTCATGGCTGATGCCAGACCTGAAACCCAGGAGGGCACATCTCTGAGAGGGAAACACCCTCCTCAGGGCAAAACCAGGTCTGGGTTATACACACTGGATCATCTGCTAAGCTAGGCTGGACTAGGTTAAGGGACTGATCTATTTGAGTTCAATGTGATTCTACTCAGACATCAGTGTTGGCTTGATCATCTTGTTTCAACACACAGCATCCCAGAAATTGCAAATCTTTGGTGACAGAGACCCATTTGACATTTTGAAAGTGGGCCATGGTTGCTATTCCCCCAGTATTAGAACATAAGATGTACATTTACAATTCAAATAATTGTAATTGAGAGCCAGTTTGGTCTAGTGCTTAAGGCAACGGGCTAGAAACCAGGAGATGGTGAGTTCTAGTCCCGCCTTAGGCGTGAAAGCCGGCTGGGTGACCTTGGGCCAGTCCCTCTCTCTCAGCCCAACTCACCTCACAGGGTGGTTGTTGTGGGGAAAATAGGAGGAGGAAGAACTACTAGGTATGTTCCCCACCTTGAGTTATTTATAAAAATAATAAAAGGAGGATAAAAAATCTAAAAAAAAAGATGCTGTCCTTGGTTTTCATAGTCGCTTTGAGTCCAGAACAAATCTGTCATAAACCTCAGAAGAATCTCAGTGTGACTAATTCACTGAGGACTGTGCCTTGCAGCCTGAGTTCAAATTTCTTAAAGCCTTGAAATGAAAAACATCATTTAAATTATAACATAAATTGAACCATCTGGAGCATATTTGGTAGGCCATTTGGGATACTGCACACTAGGGAACATTTTAAAAAGTGTAGTTAGAGTTTCTGAGAACAGAAGGAAAAGAAAAGAGCACTCCATCTTCACAATCCTTTGGTTCAGGATGAGAAGAAATTGTGCCAGGTTGGCTAGATCTAGATGGGATTTCCTGTGATTAAAATTCCTACAGTAGTTTTTATATTTTGGAGGCAAACCATTTCTGCATAAAGAACTCTAGATAAACATTAAGAAAAATCTTCACGTCTTGGTTGTTGTACAAATAATAGCTTTGTGGAGAATTTATATAAGGGTTTTTATTTTCTCTGAAAAATTTATTTCAGATCAATTTCCCTGATAGGGTCAGAATTGCTATCACTTACTCCATTGGGGCTTGATAAAAGTCTTATCTGGATGACATAAAATAAATGAATGCAAAGAGGGAGAATTCTGCATTGGCTTTGATCTCCATTGTCTACCTGACTTTCTGAACACTGCAGGGATAGGTAATCTATTGTGTCCAGATGTTACTGAATTGCAACGCCCAGCATCCCTCATAACTGGTATGCTGGCAGGGACTGCTGGGAACTGTATATTTAGGCCTACATGGAATATCACAGGCTATCTACCCTTGACATGGACTTTATGCATCTATAAAAATAGATGATAAAGACATTCCAGACAATGTCTACATATTTTTGCATTCATAGCTCTGTGCAAAAAAAACAATCAGTGTACAGAGGTCAATCAAATTTGCTGTAAGTGGAGCAAATGTAGATTTTTTTTGCCTCTATGCCAGGCAGAAACATTTGCATATACATTTCAGAATACTTGTACAGCTTGAAGTATGTTCAAGTTTGTAATTTTTAACTGTGCTTCTATCTGATGATGGCTTTGCTTGTGTTTTTGAAATTTGGTATTCCTTATTTATGTATTGTGAAGCCATGCATCTTGAGATTGAAGTGAAATTGTTAACCAGTTGATGAAGAAGGGTCTTGTGAGATGATAAGAATTCAAAGAAATCTACAGATGAGAGGGGAAGCCTTTCACTTAAATGAACAGAGGAACACATTCTAGCTACATGGAAGAATATAGGATGAGTGACTCCTCATCTCCTGCAACAAACCTCTTCTTGAACAGCAAAGAGAGAAAGAAAACAGATACTGTGGAGTCCTTGGTGCTCTCTGAGCCTTGTTGTTTTCTTGCAGACGTTTCATTGCCAGCCTAGGCAACATCTTCAGTGAATTGCACTGTGAATTGCACTGAAGATGTTGCCTAGTCTGGCAATGAAACATCTGCAAGAAAACAACAAGGCTCAGAGAGCACCATGGACTCCACAGTTCAATCCTGAGCTACAAATATTCTCTTCGATTGGTAAAACAGATACTATTTTAAAAGGAATTAATAACTTCTAGATGCTACATTGGCAGAAGGACTTAAGTACTGTTATTAAGCAGGCTAATGCATACCTGTTCCCTTATCTGGGAACAGTTTGACCCTGTTGGGCCTGATGAAGTAGACAGGATCCTCCGGATTGTAAACGCCACCACATGCCATCTAGACCCTTGTCCCTCCTGGCTGGTTAAATCAGCCCGGGAGGTCACATGTGGTTGGGTCCAGGAGATGATTAATACATCTTTGGGGGACGGGGTGTTTCCGACAGTCTTCAAGAAGGCGTTGGTGCTCCCCCTCCTCAAGAAGCCTTCCCTGGACCCTACTGTTTTAAACAACTTTCGTCCTGTCTCCCACCTTCCCTTTTTGGGAAAGGTGGTTGAGAAGGTGGTGGCGCTGCAACTCCAGAGGATTCTGGAGGAAACGGATTATCTAGACCCCTTTCAGTCAGGTTTCAGGCCGGGATATGGGACAGAGACTGCATTGGTCGCGCTTATGGATGATCTTTGGCGGGAGCAAGATGGAGGGAGTGCATCCATTCTCGCTCTCTTGGACCTCTCAGCGGCTTTTGATACCGTCGACCACGGTATCCTTTTGGGACGGCTCAGGGAATTGGGGGTGGGCGGCGTTGTTTTACGCTGGTTCGCCTCCTTTCTCCAGGACCGTTCCCAATCGGTGGTAATAGGAGAGGAGAGATCTGACCCTCGGCCCCTCTTGTGTGGGGTGCTATAGGGCTCGGTTCTCTCTCCTCTCCTATTTAACATTTTTTGCAGCCGCTGGGCAAGATCATCCGTCACCATGGGATGAGGTATCACCAGTACGCTGATGATACCCGGTTGTACATCTCCATCCCGGGTGAAGTAAGTGTTGCAGTCGACACCCTTTCTCAGTGTCTGGAGGCTGTAGGGGCCTGGATGGGGCACAACAGGCTTCAGCTGAACCCTGGTAAGATGGAGTGACTGTGGATTGATGGCCTCTCGATTTCCAGGAAGTTGTCATCTTTAACTCTGGATGGGGTGGCACTACCCCGTTCAGATTCAGTATGAAACTTGGGGGTCCTCCTGGACTCACGACTCCTGCTCGAGGAGCAGGTGGCAGTCGTGGCCAGGAGGGCCTTTGCACAGCTTCGTGTGGTGCGCCAGTTGCACCCCTTCCTGGATCAGGAGGCCCTCCGAACAGTCACTCATGCCCTTGTCATCTCCCATATAGATTATTGCAATGCGCTCTACATGGGGCTACCCTTGAAGAGTATCCGGAAGCTTCAGCTGGTCCAGAATGCGGCTGCTCGGGTAGTTCTGGGTGCCAGGAGATCGGCACATGTAACACCGCTACTCTGTGAGCTGCATTGGGTACCAGTTTGCTTCCAGATCCAATTCAAGGTGTTGGTTATCACCTTTAAAGCCCTACATGGCATGGGACCAGGGTATCTGAGGGACCGTCTTGTCCCGACCATATCCACCCGCCCCACCCGATCATGCAGGGAGGGCATGCTTCGGATCCCTTCATTAAAAGAATTCCATCTAGCGGGGTCCAGGAGGCGTGCCTTCTCTGCAATAGCACCCGCCCTGTGGGATAACTTGCCCCCTGAGGTGAGACTGGCACCCTCGCTCCTAACCTTTAGGAAGTCCTTGAAGACCTGGCTCTGCCACCTTGCCTGGAGTGAAGGAAAGGGTAGTTCCTCCTGGGGGTGGTTGGTTTAGTGGTTTCCTCCTTTTAAGAACAGACCATCTTCTGGATTTTTATTTTTTTATTTTTATAGTAGTTTTAAATATCTAGGTTTTATCTTTTATATTCTGATTGTAAACCGCCCAGAGTCTGCCACGGTAGAGATGGGCGGGGATAAATCCAAATAATAACTAACTAACTAACTAACTAACTAACTAACTAACTAACTAAATAAATAAATACCACTTGACATTTTTAATGCTTATTTCATGGTTGTTCTTTCCTTTCACCTGATGAAAACTACAGGAAATTTCCTCAGCAGAAAATTATATTTAGTTGGAATTGAGAAAAAGAGGCAATCCATGAAGACGGGACTCTCCTTGACATTCATCTTTGCGGTACTGATGGATTAGTTAGAAAAATGGACCTTACTGGAGGAAGCACTGGAGGATGAAGGATCCTATAATCATTGCCATATAGATTTCCAAAGCAGTAAATGATATAACAATTACTATATCTGCAATGCTTCTCTTATTTCCTCATTTTAGCTAAAACATAGGCATTGTTGCATTTCTATGTGAATCTTGTGTGCAGGGAAGAGATTAATGCAGCAATCCGAATTTGAAGAGGAAAAGATGAATTGGAGCGTACATGGGGGTGCACCTTGCACCCATTGGCACCTTCTTAAGTCAAACAAGTGTTTCCTTGCAACCACGCCCCCCCCCCCCCGGAAAGGAGCCCAGCAGCTCCTTTAAGCAGTTGCTAACAAGAACAACATGAGTGCCTACACACAGGCCACACATTTTTCCCCTGTCAAACCTGGACAGCTGCACAGCCTTAGAAATTACGGTAAAACATTAATTTTAAAAGAGATCCCAAAGCATTCAATTTTTAAAACTGAATTCAGATTTGGAACAAACAAATAAAAAGACCATGGCAAAAGCTGAGAATAAAATCTTCTTTTAAAACAACTCAAGGAAATGCAAAAGAACCACAGGTGAAATCTCAATTGCTTGATGTATCTCAAGTCTCTGGCATATAGATCTGGACAAGTGGCCAAAATCTGCTGGCAAAATTATTTATCATGAGTAATTGTTGAAATATTACTGGGATAGCTGATTTATATTCATCTTATACTAGTGTTTTTCATACATTAGTCCATGGCAACTAATTTTGTTTCAAATAAAGTAACCATAACACCCGTATATCAATCACCAAATGTTCGAAAATCAAAAATCCACACCCTCTTCTCTCTAAATACAGTTTACATTAATATATTTTTGAATAATACACAGTTATTTGAATCTGTAAGTTCAGAACTCTGATAGAACATTCTATACTTCATCATTACTTTCTATATTTTATTATCCCCCCAAATCATTCAAGTATTTATGCAACTATACATTCTATGTCTTCTAAAGGGAAACTAGTACATATTTTCTTTTTATGCCAACGGAGAAGGATTAAGGAAAGAAAGAGGAAAAGCAGGGCAGAAAAGAAGAAAGAAAAAGCAGAAGGAAAAGGAAAAGAAAGAAAAAAGGAAAAAAAGACATATTAGGAAAACAAGTATGTTCTGATATGCATACACCCACAGACACATCCTTCAGTGCTGCCTCATACAGGTTGACAACCATCAATATTATTGCTGATTGCCGGGATTAATATGTAGCCAAAATATCAGTGGTTGTCAGATACCTGATGTCCTTTTATGAAAGTGTATTGTACAGAGGGAATAATTATTCCTCTGCATTACACCATGTTTGACTATATCTGTAGCTTGAATCATGTCAACTGGATTTCTATTTTCTCAGTGGAAACGTTTCGCTCCTTATCCAAGGAGCTTCTTCAGTCTGAGCAAAGTTAGTAAGGGAATCCTAAATATGTTTCTAGGTAGTTTCTAGGTAGTTTCTAGGTAGTTTCTAGGTAGGTCACACAGCTACCTAGAAACATATTTAGGATTCCCTTACCAACTTTGCTCAGACTGAAGAAGCTCCTTGGATAAGGAGCGAAACGTTTCCACTGAGAAAATAGAAATCCAGTTGACATGATTCAAGCTACAGACAATTCCACCTGGATGACTGAGAACCTTCATAGACACATATTTGACTATACTATGTATGTATATATATATCTGTCTTTCGTTCTTCTTCCTGATTGTTTCCTTGACTTTATCTTTGCTACCTCTCTCTCCTTGCTTCTTCTGCTCAGTAATTTAGTGAACCATATTACTTGGTGCACAAAGCCACTGGCTTCTTCTCTCTTCTCCGCTTCAGTGTTCCTGGTCTGTGTACTGATCATCCCTAGCCTTGACAATTGCAAGCTGTACTTCCAAGTTTACACCTAAGTCTTCTATCTATCCTTCAAACATTAATTTAATGCTTTTTAGTTAAAACAAACACTTTACAATGTTAGGAACTAAAAAAATGTTCAGTGAGTATAAACTGAGGTAGCATTATATTTGTTAGGACAATAACTATGTTTCCCACTATTAAGAAATTGACTTAGCCATTTGAACAAATCTCTGTCAGGTCAGGCTTGGTACTACCAAAGAATCTCAAAACGAGGCTGGGAAGTAACAAAATAATAATAATAATAATAATAATAATAATAATAATAATAATCTCAAAAATTGCAAACCATTTCTGGACAATGGCCGAGAAAACTATATGGAGATATCTATGAAGTCACCAGGAACTGAGCTTGACTCAAGGAACATTTCCTTTTTCTTCTAACACATTGAAACTTATATTTGACAAAAGTAGAATCAGGTTGTGGCCCAATTCCTCTCCCTTTCTCCCATACGCTGATCACCCAAAATTTAAACCTGCAGATAAATATGATTACAGCAAGTAATGGAAAAACAGAGGACTTCGTTGAAGTAGAATTGCTAATGGGAAATCTATCTCTGCTGAATACACTTTTTCTGCATTTTCCAACCTGCTCCTGGTTTCAAATGAACCAAATTCAGTAATTTCTTCTTTAGGTGATTGAATCTTACCTTAAGAGTATATAAGACCAGTATATAAGAATAAGGGTCAAAATATAGCTCCATCCCAGCTTCTTCTAGATATGTCTTACAGCCTTTTACAGTGGGTCTGCAACTGCATTTTGTCTAAAAAAAAGGAACCAAGATATCTGTGAAGGTATTAGAAGGGTCCTACTGTAGATTTGCGTTCTACTTATGCCCATAATGGTTTGAATTTGATTATTTGTTTTCCACAGAGGAATGAAGTCAAAGATATGTCTAGTGATAAAGCTGAAAATCCAGGAAGTTAAAACCTCCATCATCTTATGAAAGCTATAATCTAGATAAAGAAAATCTGGGTGCTGTACATTTTTTCATTGCATCAATAGTATTTAAAAGTGTGGGAAAGAGTCCTTGCTGAAAAAAATAACACAACAGCAGAAAATCTTGAAAAATCTCTCAATTATATTCAAATTTTGGCTCCATTTTTAATCATATCAAAATGGTTTTTATTTTACATCTTTTAAAAAGTCTTTTATTAGTACTGTTTGTACAAATCACAAAAGGAAAAAAACCTCATTTTTATCTGCAATAATTTGCATCCATCATGGCAGTTGTTTCTTTCCACATGACAAGGGAGTGTTTTACAATCTGTTTACAATGGAGAAATGCCCTGAGTTTAATTCCTTTTCCTCTCCAAATTATTCACCAAGGACATTGAATTCCAGTAGGAAAAGAGCAATAGCCAACACGGGCAGAGGCAAGTTATTCATCGTTCTTGGGAATCTTGCCTGAATTCTCTGCCATTTGAGAGATGTTGGGTGGCTGCCTTGAAAGGCAGGCAGGGGTGGAAGGGGACAAACGCCCAGTGTTCTGATGCTGCTGGGTGCCACACCTTTGATATGCTTCCCTTCCTGCAGAATAAATTTAGGGTAGGTCTTGTACATATGATTTCCCTGTGTTTTATGGGGAAAGCTGAGGTCCTTTTTCCATTGCTTTGGCCATAGAGGGTTGGAAAGGTCGGGAAATAGTAACAGCAACCATGTAATGCTGCCCCACCTCTTCCTTGCTCAGAACAGGTCGGTCTGGCATGACAGAGTATACCTCAAAAACAAAAACAAACCAAAAAACCAACACCCTTTAATAAAGTGGTTAATGGAGTCTGGCTGACTCCAAGTAGAATATTCCAACAAATCTAACTGCTCACTTTGGGCAACAGTCACATTTCTGTGCAAGAGGCCAGCCAAAGATGCTAGAACATCATTTGCCTCATTGTTCCTTTACCCAGACACTGAGCCTTGGTCAAATTTAAGGATACAGGGGTGGCCTTTGAAAATTCTTGAAGAGGCAGAGGATTCTTCAGAGTTTTCTGTCCAGTTATTAGTTGTGCGCTTTATCACCTAATGCCAACCCACACTATGCACATGAAAAATCCAATACCCCACCCAAAGGAAATAATGTCTAGCAAGGCAGGAATAATGTGCCAACAAAAATTGTGAGCCAAAGTTTCATACAAAAATGTTTTCTTCAAAAGCTCCATAGCCATGGAACGTAAAGTAACAGTTGGACAAGAACCTGGAATCCTTTGGATGGAATTGATGGGGCTGTAGAAGGAATGACTAGCTGAAACTTTGGCTGAAATCCTTGTAGGAATAAAATACATGTGTAACATTTTGTCCAAAATCTACTATTTGGTTTTTGTTGTTGTTGTTGTTCAGTCGTTCAGTCGTGTCCGACTCTTCGTGACCTCTTGTACCTGGTCACATATGAGCCAAGTTCCAATTCAAATTTGAGACATGCCGGTGGCATGATTCAATTCAGACTGAGGTTCAAAGGCAACATATTTTGAGTTGAATTTATTCAAGAGTCAAGATTTCACCGTAAATTATATTGGGGAAGTATCACAACACATGTTTTATCGGTTACCTCTCTTGCACCTTCCTATGAATGCCTATGGATATGATCTTCAGGAATTCTTTGCTTCTCCAGCTAGATGAATTTCTGTTAAACATCCATGAATACTGTAGGTGTTTAACCTCTACATGAAACTGCTGAAAGAGATCATCTGATGGTTCAGAGTAAGGTACTGTATCATCAATATCCTTATGATACCAAATAGTACATCTCAGAAGCCTTCTAATTCAAGGATTATATCATCTTTAACGCTTGACAAGATTGTGCTCCAACAGAGAGAGCAGCTTTGTGACCTGGAGGTCCTCCTGGACTCACAGCTCCTACTCAAGGAGCAGGTGGAAGCTGTGGCCAGGAGGACCTTTGCCAGCTCCAACTAGAGTGCCAGTTGTGACCTTACCTTGAACAGGATGTCCTGAGGATATCACTCCTGCCATTGTCACTTCCTAATTGGATTACTATATTTTGTTCTACATGGGGCTGCTCTTGAAGATCATCCAAAAGCTACAGCTGGTCCAGAGCATAGCGCCTCTCTGCTCACTTGCCAGTCTTAGTACTTTCATATTACATTGCTGTTATAGAAGCTGCACTGGCTGCCAGTGTGCAGTGTACCTGAGGCATCTGTATAATTTTATACACTATATCCTAAAAATCAAGTTGAAAATAATAATATAAGAGACAATAGTTAGCAGATGAAAACTAGTAAAATACAAGAGTCAGCTATTAGCTGCCTAGACAAATTAAAATCTTGTTTAAATAAAAATGCTTTAACCAAAGAGAAAAAGAGAAAAAAAAAGCAAACAGAGTTTTAAAGGAATGTTTACAAGGTTTGAATGCACTTGGAGAGAAGGATCTCTCCCGTGTCTTAACCAATCTGCTCTCAGATGTAGCCAGAATAGTTTTTCCTTCAGGTATTAAGGAATGGGGTAGTTCATATGGAAAAACAACCCGCTTAGTACCCTGAATCCAAGCTACTGTATTTAGAACTTGGCATGTCTCCACTCTTGAGTTAAGGCGCCAACCACCCATTCTTGAGTTGATAAATTATCAGTATGAAATTTTCTGCCCACATTGCCAATCCCTATCCCACCTTGAATTAGATCTGAGTGTCTCAGTCAATCTGAATGTGCTTTTCGAACTGATGTTCTCTGGATGAATGTATTTGCCATGATATGGTCAGTTATTTCACTCAAAAAAATTCTATATATTCTCTTGAGCAGTCTAGTGATTTTGTGTAATTCTGATAAACTACTATTTAGTTTATCCAGCCGATTCTTTCCATCATTCTGTACAGGTTATACGATGGTGACATTCACATGTCAGGGAACCATTTACATGCAATTAGAGCAGAGTTGCCAGAGGAACAGAAAATGAATCCATGTGCTAAAAATTGTAGCACTCATGCTGATCTGAAAGACCGCTGGGTAGCATTTCTGTCTCCAGCTGTTTACGGAAACAAAAGCACAGTTGCAACAGACAGGACTGACCAGAGAGTGGAGGGGAGTGTGAGCAGCAGCCTGAAAAAGCCAGTAAACACCACACCAATCTCATCTGCTAGTGATCACCTGACTTGGTCTCCAGCATAATGGGTAGAAAATGTAACTAATTTTAATACTAGCCCCCACAGCTGAGGATTTTTTTTAATCCGTTCAATCATGTCCAATTCTTGGAGACTGCGGGAGAAGACCCTGCAGTTTTCTTGGCAAGGTTTTTCGGAAGTGGTTTGCCATTGCCTCCTTCCTAGGGCTGAGAGAAAGTGACTGGTCCAAGGTCACCCAACTGGCTTCATGCCTAAGGCAGGACTAGAACTCACTGTCTCCCTATTTCTAGCCAGCTACCTTAACCACTACACCAAACTGGCTCTACAGCTGATGTATTAGCTTAAGTCTAATACAGCTAGAAATGAAATGTTAACTCATTCCCTGGTAAGTGGAATTTGTAACAAAATGTTCCACTTCTGTTTAGAATTTCAATCAACCAGCCATTCCTTCATCCATGTTATTTCATTGCATGTTCTCTTTCACTATTTTCCTATGTTCTGCCTCTAGCGACTGGGCAGTTTTCCATAGCCCCTGAGCATGTACTGTCCTTCCTGAGCTTTTTTTTCTTGCTTAGAAACGTTTTAGAAACCCTCTTCCTAGTATTAGAGAGCAAGAAGATCTCCTCTTTCCTATCTTGATACAAGCTAAATACTTCTCTTTTAGCACACATTTAACCTTTCTGTTATATAGTAATCAAACTATCAATCGTGCTGGGATCCTGTATATAGTTAAGGAGCTTCTGCTTCTTAACACCAGGTCAGTGAACAACAAGGCCCCCCTTATAAGTGACTTGATCACAGAGGTGTGTATCACCGAGACCTGGCTGGGCTCAGAGGGTGGGGTGGGTAGCCCTCTCGGAAACTGGCCGGGTTTCGGGTGTGGCATCAGCTGAGACTCCGGGGCAGGGGAGGAGAGGTGACAGTTGTCATCCGAGAGTCTCTTCTGGCCTCCAGGGGCGCTGCTCCTGGAGGCGCAGTCTCACGCCGGACTTAGTTTTCTTGTCCGAGCAGTGGCAACGTGATCTGAGGGGAGAGTTAGATCTGTCCCTGTTGTCACTGTCAGACCATGCCCTGGTGGCCTTGAGGCTCTCCTGTGCTGCCCCACTCCGCAGGGAGGCTGGCCCATTTGATTAGTCTGCCCCCAGCGACTTATGGACCCAATGAGGTTTCAGAGGGAGCTGGGGGTTATACTCAAAGATCTGATGCACGGTCCAGTGGAGGTCCTGGCCGCTGCCTGGAATAAAGAAGCGGCCGGGGCCTTGGACAGGATTGCACCTGTGCAACCTCTCTTTCCCACTTTCGGCCCGTCACTCCCCGTGGTTTACGGAGGAGTTGAGGGTTTTGAAGAGGGTTAAGAGACGTCTGGAGCGCCGCTAGAGACAGACAAAGGCAGAATCTGATCGGACACAATCTAGAGCCGCTATTAGGGCCTACCTTGTGGCAGTAAGAGCGGCGAAATGTGAATATTTCACCGCTCTTATTGCGTCTGCAGAATGCTGCCCGATGGCCCTGTTTAAGATTACTAGATCTCTTCTGGGTTGTGTAGATTTGGTGACCCACTTACAGGGCTGGTCTGAAGAGTTTGCTGAGCATCTGCAGGACAAAAGTTCTCAGATTCATTCCAAGTTAAACACACTAAAGTGTGAGGCACAATCTGGGGAGATGCCAGAGGAGCGTACTTGCCCTGTTATCTGGGAACAGTTTGATCCTGTTGGGCCTGAGGAAGTAGACAGGAGTCTCTGGATTGTAAATGCCACCATATCCCATCTAGACCCGTGTCCCTCCTGGCTGGTAAAGTCAGCTCGGGAGGTGACATGTGGTTGGGTCCAGGCGATGATTAATATATCCTTGAGAGAGGGGGTGTTGCTGGCAGTCTTTAAGGAGGTGCTAGTGCACCCCCTCCTCAAGAAACCATCCCTGGACCCCACTGTTTTAAACAATTTTTGTCCTGTCTCCCACCTTCCCTTTTTAGGAAAGGTGGTTGAGAAGGTGGTGGCGCTGCAACTCCAGAGGATTCTGGAGGAAACGGATTATCTAGACCCCTTTCAGTCAGGTTTCAGGCCGGGATATGGGACAGAGACTGCATTGGTTGCACTTATGGATGATCTCTGGCAGGAGCGAGATGGCACGAGTGCGTCCATTCTCGCTCTCTTGGACCTCTCAACGGCTTTCGATACCGTCAACCACGGTATCCTTTTGGGGCAGCTCAGGGAGTTGTGGGTGGGCAGCGTAGTTTTATGCTGGTTCACCTCCTTCTTCCAGGGCCGCTCCCAATCGGTGGTAATAGGAGATGAGAGATCTGAACCTTGACCCCTCTTGTGTGGGGTGTCGCAGGGTTCGGTTCTCTCTCCTCTCCTATTTAACATCTACATGAAGCCATTGGGTGAGATCATCCGTCACCATGGGATGAGGTATCACCAATAAGCTGATGATACTCAATTGTATATCTCCATCCCGGGTGAAGTAAGTGATGCGGTCGATACCCTGTCTCAGTGCCTGGAGGCTGAGGGCCCTGGATGGGGAGCAATAGGCTTCAGCTGAACCCTGGTAAGATGGAGTAGCTGTGGGTTGATGGCGCCTCAGCTTCCAGGAAGTTGTCATCTTTAACTCTGGATGGGGTGGCACTGCCCCATTCAGATACAGTGCAGAACTTGGGGGTCCTCCTGGACTCACGACTCCTGCTCGAGGAGCAGGTGGCAGTCGTGGCCAGGAGGGCCTTTGCACAGCTTCATGTGGTGCGCCAGTTGTGCCCCTTACTGGATCAGGAGGCCCTCCGAACAGTCACTCATGCCCTTGTCATCTCCCATATAGATTATTGCAACGCGCTCTACATGGGGCTACCCTTGAAGAGTATCCGGAAGCTTCAGCTGGTCCAGAATGCGGCTGCCCGGGTAGTTCTGGGTGCCAGGAGATCGGCACATGTAACACCGCTACTCTGTGAGCTGCATTGGGTACCAGTTTGCTTCCAGATCCAATTCAAGGTGTTGGTTATCACCTTCAAAGCCCTACATGGCATGGGACCAGGGTACCTGTGGGACCGTCTCATCCCGATTACATCGGCCCACCCCACCCGGTCATGCAGAGAGAGCATGCTTCGGACCCCATCAACAAAAGAATTTCATCTAGCGGGGTCCAGGAGGTGTGCCTTCTCTGCAATAGCGCTCGCCTTGTGGAATATCTTGCCCCTGGAGGTGAGGCAGGCGCCTTCGCTCCTGACCTTCCGGAAGTCTTTAAAGACCTGGTTCTGCCGCCTTGCCTGGGACAAAGGAGGTAATAGTTCCTCCTGGGGGTGGTTAGCCCCGTAATATCCTCCTGTTTTGAGATCCTACCATCCTCTGAATTTTTATCTATTTATTATTATATTGTAATTTTAAGTGTATAGTTTCTAATGTTTAACGTTGTAAACCGCCCAGAGTCCACTATTGTGGAGATGGGTGGTGATAAATTTGAGTAATAAATAAATAAATAAATATAGAGAGGTCCCATTCACACCATGCCTGTGCCTTTATTCAAAAGAAGATCAGGGGAGACATTTAACCAGGTTTGCCATGTCCTCCTGGGTTCATTGTTTTGATGGTTAGAATGCAAAGACTAGGGGTGGGGAGCAAGGAGAACCTATCCATTATAGGGTCATAAAATGAAGGAAAAAAGCCTAATTCCCTGAATCAGGGTGGGGTGGGGGGCTAAATAGAATGTTTTACTTCAAAAGTTTCCAGAAAAGAGCCTGATTTTAGGTCTTTTAACATTAGTTATTTCAGGAATGTTCACTGTCTACTTGACAGTTGTTTATAATGGAGTTGTACAAACTTTGATAGCAAAGCCTACCCCATGTATTCGTCGTTCTTGTTCAGGCAGTCCTTTCCAAAAGAAGGTATAACCTCCTTTTTCTTCCTTCAACTGTCCTTCTCCTGCTCTTCGAGTTTCTTGGAGTGCTGCTATATCAATATTAAAACGTCTCAGCTCCCTTGCAATAATGGCAGTCCTACGTTCAGGTCGTTCACTATCCATATTGTCTTGCAGTGTCCGTATATTCCATGTTCCAAAATTCATGTATTTTTTTTTTTTTTTTTTACGACCGCTAGATGGTGACCCCACTGGTCGCGGTAATCCAGTCAGGGAGAAAATGAGGCAGACTATGTTTAGGGCACCTTTTCTAGCCCCCTCCCCATATGGGGTGAGCAGAGTGGATCCTAAATAGGGCTGCTCAGTCGTGGATACAGCTGCCGAACTACTCAACTGCCTCGATCCTTGAGTCAGGGCGACTGAATCCGTATCCACCGCCCATGTGCTGGTCCATGACTAGGAGCTTCCGGATTTCACAGTCCTGCCCCCGTTGCCATTCGTCAGTCGCCATGGGACTTTTGGTTGTTTTGGGTTTGGTGTGGTTGGAAGACGCCTGTGCGTGAATTTGTTTTATGTGTGGAGATCGGTGCACAACGATCAGCACACAACCTTCACAGAAAAAGGCTCTAATCCAATGGCATGGATACCATGACGATTGGTGACCTTTTGTCTGCTGCAGCCTTCATCCGCCTTCACAGCCGTTGTAACAATACACCTTGTTATCTTCCGCCTGTTCTGCCGTTGAGGACTTTCTTGGATCGTTCTTTGTCTGGTTCCTCCCCCTGGACCTTACCGCCATGGGTGACCCTGCCAGGAGTACATGACTCCCGACGGCTTCGCTCACAGGGTTCATTGGGAACACACAAGCCCACTCACCACAACAAGGTGACGATACTCTCAACTCTGCGAATAAAACTCGCCAAAAACCAACAGGCAACTATCCTAAGTGCTTACGCACCAACACTAGATGCAGATGAGGATATCAAGGAAAAATTTTATACCCAGCTGGACACCATCTTATCAGAGATACCAAAGGAGGATAAAATTATCCTCCAGGGCGATTTCAATGCAAGAGTTGGGCGTGATTTTGATTTGTGGCCAGGGATCATTGGGAAAGAAGGAGTTGACAACAGCAACACGAATGGAATCTTACTTCTGACTAAATGTGCAGAGCATAACCTTGTCATTACTAACACACTCTTTCGCCAGAAAAATAAATTTAAAACATCATGGAAGCACCCACGGTCGAAGCACTGGCATCTTTTAGATTATGTAATTGTCCGTGCTAGAGATCGCCGTGATGTACTTCTCACCAGAGCCATGACGAGCGCCGATGACTGCTGGACAGACCATCGATTAATTCGATCCACGATGGCCATAAAGATTGTCCCTCATCGTAGGCTCCAAGGAAGAAAACCAAGGCGTAAAATGAATACACTGACCCTTCAAGATCCTATCAAACGAGCTTGCTTTCAATCAACTCTCAAGGAACATCTGCCTATGGAACTTCCTGAAAATGTTGAGGAACACTGGACTAAATTGAAGACTTCTATTATTTCAGCCTGTGAACAAACTATCGGATACCAGACTAAGAGACATCAGGACTGGTTTGATGAGAACGATAGTGAGATTGAACATATTATTGACAAGAAAAGGAAAGCCTTCCAGATATGGCAAAAAGATATTAACTGTGCCGTTAAGAAAAAAATCTACGCCAGTGCAAAGGCAGAAGTCCAAAGAAGAACTAGAGAACTTAAGAACATATGGTGGATAAAAAAAGCCCAAGAAACCCAACATTTTGCAGATGCTCATGATGCACGGGGCTTTTTTAATGCTATAAAGGCCATCTATGGACCAACAAACCATGGTACAAATCCCTTACGCTCAGTAGATGGTGCTAAACTTCTAAAGGACAAAGAGTCTATTGCACTGCGCTGGAAAGAGCATTACTACAATCTCCTTAATCGTCACTCCACTGTGGCTGATGAAGTCTTCTTGCAAATCCCACAAAAACAAATAAGAAATGAGCTTGCAGTACCCCCTAGTTTGGAGGAAGTCAGCAAAGCCACTAAACAAATGAAAAATAACAAAGCTAGTGGACCTGATGGGATTCCTGCTGAAGTCTTTAAAGAAGGCGGGCCTGAACTTACACAACAACTTCATAAGCTCATCGAAAAAATCTGGATGAGGGAGGAGATTCCAGCAGACTTTAGGGATGCCATAATTATCACTCTCTTTAAAAAGGGTGATAGAACAGACTGTGGAAACTATCGAGGCATCTCCCTTCTAGCCACAGCAGGCAAAATCCTGGCAAAGATCATCGCAAACCGTCTCCTATCTGTATCAGAAGACATCCTCCCTGAAACGCAAAATGGCTTCCGCCCTTCCAGGGGAACAGTGGATATGATCTTCACTGCACGACAGCTTCAAGAAAAATGCAAGGAGCAAAACCGCCCTCTGTACATGGCGTTTATTGATCTGACTAAAGCTTTTGATACTGTAAATCGTACTGCTCTCTGGACCATCCTTCTGAAAATCGGATGCCCCGATAAATTTGTGAACATCTTGCGGTTACTCCATGAAGACATGATGGCAACAATCCTGAATAACAATGGCTCTCAAAGCGATCCATTTAAAGTGGAATCCGGCGTTAAACAGGGATGTGTTATTGCTCCAACCTTATTCGCTATCTTCATCGCTATGATTATGCACCTTGTTGAAGAGAAACTTCCTACTGGTGTAGAAATTATATATCGAACAGATGGAAAGCTTTTTAATCTTAGTAGGCTGAAAGCAAAAAATAAGGTAATTGCAACTTCTGTTATAGAACTTCAATATGCTGATGATAACGTAGTCTGTGCACACTCCAAGGAAGATCTTCAAACTATCCTAAACATCTTTGCAGAAGCATATGAAAAACTCGGCCTCTCGATTAACATTAAAAAAACCAAAGTGCTTTACCAGCAAGTTCGAACCAATCCCTCCGCAGCGCCATCAATCCAGCTTAAAGGTGTGTCACTAGAAAATGTCGATCACTTTTCTTATCTCGGCAGCCACCTATCTACAAAAGCCGACATCGACGCTGAAATTCAGCATCGCCTGAGCTCTGCGAGTGTAGCTTTCTCCCGAATGAAGCGTAGAGTGTTTGAGGATCGGGACATTCGCAGGGAGACCAAAATGCTTGTTTACAAAGCCATTGTACTACCAACCCTTCTGTACGCCTGTGAAACATGGACCCTCTACAAATGCCACCTCCAACTTCTTGAAAGATTCCATCAACGCTGCCTCCGAAAAATTCTGCAAATTACTTGGGAAGATAGGCGGACTAATGTTAGCGTATTAGAAGAAGCGAAAACCACCAGCATTGAAACAATGATCATCCAACATCAACTTCGCTGGACCGGTCATGTTGTTCGAATGCCTGACCATCGTCTTCCAAAGCAGCTACTTTACTCCCAACTTAAGAATGGAAAACGGAATATTGGTGGACAGCAAAAGAGATTCAAAGATACTCTCAAAGCTAATTTAAAAAAATGTAATATCAGCATTGAGAACTGGGAAGCCCTAACTCA
Source organism: Charina bottae (assembly GCA_023362775.1). Taxonomy (NCBI): domain Eukaryota; kingdom Metazoa; phylum Chordata; class Lepidosauria; order Squamata; family Charinaidae; genus Charina; species Charina bottae. The sequence goes on from JALMGJ010000020.1 coordinate 618,668, forward strand.
TGAGCGTTTCAATTGGAGGTCAGCCTTTATTAATGGCGCTATGGACTTTGAAGAAGCACGAGTACAGGGCGAAAGGGAGAAAAGAGCTAAAAGGAAGGCACGTCAGGCAAACCCTCATCATGACCGTCTCCCACCCGGAAACCTATGCCCCCACTGTGGGAGGTTGTGCGGATCCAGAATTGGCCTTTACAGCCACTTACGGATCCACCGTTAAAATTTTACCTTTGGAAGACAATCTTACTCGGCTACGAGTGATCGCCAATGATGTACAAACTAATAATGATTTTACTATTTCTATAATTGCTGTATAACAGCTATAAACATAGTTCATACAGTGTAGAGGGGCCTGAAGCATAAGGTTTACATCAAAGGGATTCCAGAGAACAGCCTAATTTAAGGCCTCTTGATAAGTTCTTCACTCAGGAAGTAAGTGAGATAACAGTGAGAGAGAGGAAATGGAGAGAGGAGCAGACAGTTTGCAAAAGTTGTAAGATTCAAAAAGGAAAGGAACCATGAGACATTACAGTTGGGGGAGATTCCATGATAAGAAAAGTGACTGCTTAATTTGTTTAAATTATTTTACATTGCAATATTTTATATCTATATGGAAAAATTACACTAATGCAGTGTTTGAAAAAGTATACTTATTGCAGATTATTGACTTCTCAGAACGTGGTGCCTCAACTGAATTTTCAAATCCAATTGACTTTCTGAATGAAAGCACTGAATCCATTCTAAGAGCTGAATTGAATTGTAGGCCACCAATTTAAATCAGTTTGATGCTTGAATGGAGTTTTTGGTGCTTCTAATCTTGGCAATACAGTAATAGAGCAGTTACTCCCGCAGTGGAGAAAGTTGAGGGGGGATGATGGCTTCTCTGAGCAGACATGACCCACTGGCCAATACGTTTCATCATCTCAGTAAATCCTCTGACTCTCAGTTCCACTTTAAGATGAGTTGTGTTCTTGCTTCTTTATGCTGCTAATCTTTTTCTCATTCTTTGCTAGAATTGGCTTCCTTCTGCAGTGGCTTTGTTTCAAAAGAGCCTGAGAAAGGCAGCTACTCAGCTGTTGCCTCTTTGCTGGGTCTGTTCAGTTGCAGGATCTGCAACCGTGATGGAAGAATATCTATCTCTCCGTGCCTGTCTTGTCATAATGATCCAGCTGGATTGTTGTCTGCAAGAGTACAAGAAATGGGTAGTTTTTTTTTTTTTTTTGCTTTTCCCATGCCTGCAAAGGCCCACTTCCTGTACAGCTTCACTTTGTGCAATCATGAACTTGGCCTGGCACTGTCTGTTTCTTTGCCAGCCTGCCCATCTCTGCCAGCTTCACTGCCTGCCTTTCCTGCTTCCACCTACCCACCTGCCTGTCAGTTCCTCTATCTATCTATCTATCTATCTATCTATCTATCTATCTATCTATCTATCTATCTATCTATCATCTATCTATCTATCATTCATTCATTCATTCATTCATTCATTCATTCATTTTCTATCTCACCCTTATTATTTTTATAAATAACTCAAGGCGGCGAACATACCTAATACTCCTTCCTCCTCCTGTTTTCCCCACAACAACAACCCTGTGAGGTGAGTTGGGCTGAGAGAGAGTGACTGGCCCAAGGTCACCCAGTCAGCTTTCATGCCTAAGGTGGGACTAGAACTCTCAGTCTCCTGGTTTGCTATTGGCTCCTTCCTAGGGCTGAGAGAGAGTGACTGGCCCAGGGCCACCCAGCCGGCTTTCATGCCGAAGGCAGGACTAGAACTCAGTCTCCTGATTTCTAGCCCTGAGCCTTAACCACTAGACCAAACTGGCTCTATGCCTGCCAGTTCCATTATCTTCCAATAAGATTGACACTTACTCTGATGGTACTGGGCACAGTAGACAGGCTGACACAGGAGGAGCAAGCAGTGACACATCTGCCCATTCTTTGGACCATCAAAGTCAACAGCCCAGCCCACTGGGCACACAATTAAACAATTAAAAATAAATAATTTTGCCTTTGAATCTCAAAGAGCAAAATCAGATTGAATCAAGCCATTTTGGAACCTTGAACCTACTATTTGAATCAGACATCGCTAATTCACAGAGGCCTAATTTCTCATTAAATGCACAAGGTGAGAATATACTGCCACTGTGAAGAGTCCAACTCATATTTGATTTGTGTATTTTCTGGAAGACTAGTAATCTGATGGTATTTTTGAATTGCACATGACTTAGGTTATTTATTTTGGGATATGTGGGGACAGCAGGCTTTTCTGGTGTACGATAACATGGCACAAAAATCTGAAGAAATCACTGAGAATGAACACCGTAATAATTCAGGGTTCTTCCTTTCAAAGAGCCATCAAGTGGAAATAAACAACCCAAAGAATCTGCCTTTTCAGACTAACCCAATTTATTAAAAGGCTAGATTTTGCTAAAGCTTATGCCTTTTAAGAAAATTTGTTAGTTTGAAGAGGTACTGCCAGACTTCTTCCAATTTGGGCTAAAACAGTCTCTCTCTACAATGTCTTCAAATGGAAATTGTATCTGTGTGAATAGTACTTCCCTTCTGTGTATTGATTTGCCATCTAGATTGCCATCTCCATCTCAGTGCAATTTTTATGTAGGGATTCTTGCGCAATTCTAGAGCAAGCAGTAGAAGAGTAAGGTAAAAGTAAAGGTTCCCCCCGCACATTTGTGCAGTCGTGTCCGACTCTAGGGGCCGGTGCTCATCTCCATTTGTTAGCCGAGGAGCCAGCGTTGTCCGGAGACGCTTCCACGGTCATGTGGCCGGCATGACGCATGCGGAACGCTGTTACCTACCCACCGAAGTGGTACCTATTCATCTACTTGCATTTGCATGCTTTCGAATTGCTAGGTTGGCAAGAGCTGGAGCTAGTGCGGGAGCTCACTCCGTCACGCAGGGCTAGGGATTCGAACCTCCAAACTTGCGATCTTCCGATCAACAAGCCTGGCGTCTTACCTGCTGAGCCACCACGCCCCTTAGTAGAAGAGCAGTTGATGCAAATAAATGACAGACGGAGATTTTCAAAGATGCAATCTCAAGGTTTGCCTGTAAAGCAGGATTTTTTTTAAATTGAGGGGATCTCACTGGTACGGGCTTCCAAATCTCCTCTGCAAGGTATTAGACCTTCCATAGTTCAAATGTGATATACATTTGAGGGGGGCAATAATAATTTGTGCTGCAAAATGGTCATACTTACGGTAGGTATTTAGAATCCCAAGGCTTCCTTAAAAGCACATGTGTTTATTCTGGAACAGAATTTAGAAATTTTCAAAATGATTCCCCTCTCCCCCCCATCCCCCCACCCCCGCTTCTTGGACTGCAGCCATACAGCCTTCTGCAGCCAGTTTGAATTCTGGATGGGAAATTGAATAGACAAAACAAAAGCCTTATACTGTCTATAGCATACATGTCCTTATGCTCAAGAAAAACATGCAAAAAGAATGTGGTATGTAACCATCATTTTTAAAGAGGAGCATAAGTAAACTACCAAACTTGGAATTCATCTTTAAATGGGATCCAGTGGCATTTTTTAAAATCAACAGTGCCCAAGGATGAAGCCGCTTCTACCTTAGGTAGTATGGATTTATTAAAATCAACACTGTCCAAGCCATGAAAGGTTTTATTTATCCTTGGACTTCTACCAATTAATCTGGTGCTGGTAAAAGGCACAACTTGATTAACACACTTAATCCATGTCTCTCTTCCTGTAAGGTAGGAATATTTCTGCCCCATCATTCCCTTCCCCAAGACAGCTCAACATAGCTTACAGCAAAATGTAGATATAAATATGCACATTCAGGAAATACACATCGGTAAATTAAGAGCAGCAGCAAAATGCTCATCACAATAACCATCAGTTAGTTGCAGTAGCTGGTGGACTACGGCTATTTTTGGAGGACATCAATGCTTATTCTGTCTCCCAAGGAAGTGGTAAATGGAGAAGCTTCTAAAACAGCGGTCCCCAACCTTTTTGGCACCAGGGACCGGTTTCGTGGAAGACAATTTTTCCACGGACCGGGGGGGGGGGGGAGGATGGTTTCATAAGGAGCGCGCAACCTAGATCCCTCGGATGCGCAGTTTACAGTAGGGTTCGCGCTCTATGAGAATCTAATGCCGCCGCTGATCTGACAGGAGGCGGAGCTCAGGCGGTAATGCGAGCGATGGGGAGCGGCTGTAAATACAGATGAAGCTTCGCTCGCTGTAAATACAGATGAAGCTTCGCTCGCTCGCCCACTGCTCACCTCCTGCTGTGCAGCCCAGTTCCTAACAGGCCACGGACCAGTACCGGTCCGTGGCCCGGGGGTTGGGGACCCCTGTTCTAAAAGACAGGCAGGTGGACTGGGCAGAGATGATCCTTAAAAGTTTCCAAGTCCCAAATGTCGTAATCAGAAGGGATGCTGTACTGTATGCAGCACTTCAGACCCCAAAGGGAGAAAGAGCTTTGGAGCCTGGGGAGGGGGCTGCTCATGGAACAGCTGCATTCCCCCCACCCCTGGATCACACAGCTGTCTCTGATCTGGGGGGAAAAAACCTGGAGAAGACTGACATTTGAGTTCAGAGATTGCTAATTTTTTGGCCAGGAAATGTGGCTTTACTCTGGGGGTACCAAATCAGGGCTGCAAGAATCCAGGCAGTTCTAAAGGGAAGCAGAGTTAGGACTTTCTGCATCTCTTTGCTGACACCTAGGAATCCTCTGGGGTTTTCTAAACCAGATGTGCTCATTTTAATTGTTAACCTCCCTGAGCATCCTCTGAGGGTGGAAAAGCTGGCTATAAAACTAACTGAATACATCTAAATTTAAAAGCATATCCTTAGAGTCCAGTTAATGTTTTGATTTTGATCTCATTTTTGTTGCTATGATCTGTTTCTATGACTATAGCTCTCACATTCTTATCACCATAAAAAAGAAACAAATGAGTATTTTTCATCCAAGCCTTCTCTTCTGGATGTACAATATCCAGCAAACTCCCAATGTTTGGCTCTGATCCTTCTAAGTAACCAGGGTCCCCCGATTGGGGGAGATGGGCGGTAATATATGTCTAAATAGTAGGTAAGTAAGTAAGTAAGTAAGTAAGTAAGTAAGTAAGTAAGTAAGTAAGTAATTACCTTCATAAGCATTCATTACTAACCATGCTGCTACCCAAATGGTGAAATGTCACCTGAAAATATATAAGGGGTGGAGTTTGTGTCACAAATAATGACAACATTTCATCTCTTGCCCACCCCCACTGCTTATAATTACTTTCTCTATTTCTACACACATCATATGTTCAGTTTTAAAGGGAAAGCCTGTAAAATGTTGAATCAAAGGGCATTTCATTTTTTCAACATATACAAGAATACATTGACATTATAGGATATAGAAAGAAAGAAAGAAAGAAAGAAAGAAAGAAAGAAAGAAAGAAAGAAAGAAAGAAAGAAAGAAAGAAAGAAAGAAAGAAAGACAGACAGACTGTGGAGTCCTTGGTGCTCTCTGAGCTTGATTGTTTGCTTGCAGACATTTCATTACCTGCCTAGGTAACATCATCAATGCTAGTGAGTGTGGGGTTTGCTCCCTGTTTATATACAGTAGCTTGCTCTGCCAGTGTTGGTGTGAGTGGTTTTCTCCTTGGTAGTTCCTTGATTAGGGTATTGTTTTCTGCTTGATTGTTTGCCTGGTGTTAATCCCTGCTTATCTGGGTGTTGTTTGCTGGAGGGGATGTGTTCTAGTTTTTTTTTTTTGTTTCCTTCTTAGCTTTTTTATTGTCTCCTTTGAATGGTGTATAAATCTGGTTAATCTCTATATGTCTGTTGATGGCTAATTTGTCTGAATGCCAAGCTTCCAGGAAACACTTTCCTAGTGTTTTTGGATTTAGCTTGGTCTAGGATGCTCACAGTTTCCCAGTTGGTTGAGTCTGTCCATGTGTTGTGAGATTAAGGAGTTTTGTCAGAGTGCACACCGTGGGGCGGCCTGCTGCCTATTTCCAAGACTCCAGTGATCCACGTTCTATGCAGTAAATAGACACTCAAGCAGAGATTAGATAAAATAGCCTATTTACTTTATATACATACGTAGTCCAAATACATCCAACAGCAGTAACAAATGATACAGCAACGAGATGGAATACAGCGATGAGAAGTTTAACAGCAACGAGAAGAAAGAACACCAGATCTTCTCTGCTTATATACATAAACTGACCAATCACATTATAGGTCACTCTCATCATCTGCCACACCCAACTAAATCACAGCACCTGTAGTATGAGTCATCACTGCCACATCATCCCTACAACAATGGCTGCTAATTGGGTGACTTGCAGAATAATTCCCCTCTCACCTAGATATCAAGCCTCTCCAGTATAATTTATCTATCTGTAAATTCCTGGGTATATACAAACCCCAACACCCCTCCAATTTACAATAGATACTACATTTCATTTATACAGAATAGAAGACATACACATATTGGATACACACATCCTATGTCTCTCTACACTTAGAGGCTTTGTCATCACATCTGCTACATTACTCTCAGATGGACAATATTGCAAATTAATCAGAGATTCTTTTACAGCATTCCTAACATTGTGATACTTGATATCCACATGTTTGCTCCTCCCTCTGATTCTATCATCATTTGCCATCTGTATAGACGCTTCACTGTCTTCATATACACATATAGGTCCCTCAATTGTTACATTTACATCTCTTAACAATTGCCTATACCATATTAACTCTGAACATAGGTCAGATAGTGCAGCGTACTCTGCCTCTGCAGTAGATACGACAACAGAACTCTGTTTCCGAGACCTCCACTCCACCAAGGTGTTACCAAACATAATTATCAATCCTGACATTGATTTTCTATCATGTACATCATTACTCCAATCACTATCTACATAGCATTTCAATTCCAATGGTTTACAAGGTTTTATTAATAAACATTTATTAATAGTCCCTTTAAGATATCTAAACACACGTTTAATACCTTTCCAATGCCTCTGGGTAGGTTGTACAACGTACCTACTCAGTACATTCACCGCATTCCCGATATCGGGACACGACCATTGTGCTAAGTACAATAAACTTCCAATTATTGATTGATAGTGTTCTTGATTACATGATGTTTGGTCATCGTCTCTAGCCTCTGTCTTAACAAAATCAGTAGTCATCGGGGTAGGAACCTCCTTGCAATGTTCCATATCGTTGTCTCTTAGCAGCTGTTCAATTTTCTTCAGCTGCTCTAGAACGTAACCCCCATCAACCTTCTGAATACCTACGCCTAGGTAATTTCTAATCTCTCCCAGATCTTTAACATCAAATTGTTGCTTCAGTTTTTCAGTAAATTCAATTACCCTCCTTTGATCTTTAGCTATAAAACACAAATCGTCTACAAAGATCAAAAGCAACACCTGTTCATCATTACATTGCTTTATGTACAGACATGGGTCAGCCTTGCTACACTTAAACCCCATTCTTTGCAATGTTTCATCTAATCGCAGATTCCAGCAACGTGCCGATTGCCTGAGTCCATACAATGCTTTCTGCAACTTGTACACTCTACCTGCCTCATTAGATTCATATCCTGGAGCTTCAGCCATATACATTTCTTCCCTCAAATCAGCAGGCAGATATGCTGTGGTGATATCATAATGGTTCACTACACAATTCCCAGCTGCTGCCATTGCTAAGGCAAACCTGAATGTCTCCCCTCTTAGCGTTGCCGCAAAAACCTCATCATAAGTCTGATTCTTAATCTGGGAAAACCCTTGTGCTACAAGCCTAGCTTTATACTGAATATCACCATTGACTAAGGTCTTCTTTTTATAAACCCACCTACAACCCACTGCCCTATGCCCCTCAGGCAGCCTGGTAGATTTAAACACCTTATGGGAATTAATGGCATTCATTTCCACATCCATAGCAGCTTTCCACTTTTTCTGCTCTTGTGGTGGCAACTCCAATATCTCTGAATAACTACGAGGTTCATAATTAACAAAACACACTTTAACATCACCTGGTGTGTAACGTTGAGGTGGTATGCCCTTGTTGACTCTTTCAGATCTGCGCAATACAGTAGCATCCTGCTTTATTGGCACACTAGGAGTTAATTCCTCTTCATCCTTAATCACATCTCTGGACTCTCGCCACTCTGTTAGCTCGAATTGTCCCTGACTAGGAAGAAAAACCTCACTCCCTCCGTGTAACTTCTGCCAACTTCTGCTATGCTCGCTGAAACTTGCTGATCTAGAAATAACAAGTCTTCTGCCATCAGTGAACCTATATCCCTTGGTTCCTGGCTCATACCCCACAAAAATCATTTACTGTGCTTTTGCCTGCCCTTTCCTACGTACTTCCTTATGCACGTGAACATAGGCTGTGCACCCAAACACCTTCAAATGAGCTAATGATGGCTTCTTGCCATACAAAATATAATATGGTGTTTGATTTACAGACACACTCCACAACCTGTTAATTAAATAATTAGCAGTCAGTATAGCCTCTCCCCAGTATCCTCTAGATAACCCTGAGTCAGCTAACAGTGAATCCTTTACTGTCTGTAATGCTAAATTTCTTCGTTCCGCCACGCCATTCTCAGCTGAACTATGCGGATTGGTTCTCCTGTGCGCAATGCCCCTCCTACTGAGCCATTGCTGAAAACTGCCACTGATAAACTCAGTTGCCCGGTTAGTCTGTAAACTACACACCTTTGTGCTATATCTACGTTCCACAAACTGCACCCAATTCCTGAACTTATCAAATGTTTGGCTTTTAGCTTTCAATAAGTAACAGAACCCGAATCTAGCGAAATCATCAACAATTACTAAGACATATTTAGCACCACCTAATGTGGCTGGTAATGGGCCAATTAGGTCAGCATGAACTAAGTCAAAACATTTATGTGACTTTCTATCACTAAATTTGCTTACAGGATACACCTTTGACTTTGCAACCTTACATGCCGTGCAATCCAGATAAGCTTGGCACGGTTTCAAATCCATTCCAGAACTTGCTTCAGACATCTTTTCAACCACTTTGAAACTTGGATGCCCCAACCGTCTATGCCACAAATGTTCACATGAATCATGGTTTGGTTTGTTGATCATTGCTACATCATGGGTCTTGGGTTTCATCTCATACAAACTGTATGAGATACAGTATGAGAAATCTGTAATACACCCTCACCACAGACATGATTATTCTTCATAATAATGCATTCACCCTTACCAAACTTTACATCATATCCCTGTTTATCTAACTGAGAAACACTTTGGATATTGTACTCTAGGTCTGGTACACATAGCATAGATAATTCAATATTCAGACTAGGTACAAACACAAACCCTCTGCCAGTAACAGATGCAAAACTTCCATTTGCCAGGCTAACATGGTCCCGTTCAGCCTGCATAAACCTTTTAAACATCTGCCTGTTATTGGCAATATTGTCGCTAGCTCCACTGTCCAGAAGCCACGTCTCCTTTAAATTCCTTCCTGTAGAATTAATCACCGACAGCTGGACAGCACTTCATTGCTTGGCAATCCCCGGCTTGACTTTTGCCTTCCGTGCAACATTACAGTTCTTTTGCAAATGCATTTCAGAACTACAGCGAAAATATTTACACTTTACAGATAAAATTTTATCAGTACAAGGACAACATTCCCCAACAGACATACTGCTCTGCTTTGGCTAAATTATGTTATAATCTTTCCTGCTTTGTTCCTCCTCCAGAAGTCTCCCAGTCAGATAATTTATGGTCAAATCCCTCTCAGATAAAGACCCGAAACTGGTAGCTAAATTATCCCATGTTTCATTTAGAGAACTGAGAATTACATAAACTTTATGCGTTTCTGAGAACTGCATTCCTCTCTGTGCTAACTCTAGGAACAAGCCAGTCATATAATGCAAATGTTCAAGAATACTCCCACTGTCATGTAATTTAGCATGATACAATCTTCTTGTCAACATAACCTTGCATAACGGTGTGCTTCTAAGATAAACATTTCTTAAAGCTTCTCAACACCTACTGGCTAACTGGAATTCTCTAACATAACGTAATTGGCTGTCCTCCAAACATAAAATTATGCTTGCCAATGCTTTCTCGTTCTGCAAAATAACTTCTTCAGCATCCAACTCGTCCGGTGGCTCATGGACGACTTTCCAAATACCTTCATGACGAAGAAACATTTCCATGTTGTACGCCCATGACAAGTAATTGGTGTCATTCAGCCGTTCCATAGGAAAACCACCTCCAACTGTAGACTGCATTTTCACTGTGCTCATCGCTCCTCAGCCCCTCCTGGGCAGACACCAATGAATAAATAGCACAGACTTTATCAGAACATCCTTCAGCTGCAAACAGGCCTAGGAAAAATATACAGCCAGGCACGGAACCTGCAAAAGCTCCAAACTCACCCCAGATATCCAAACGACTCCTGGATAGGCTTCCAAAGTCCTCACAGCCGTGCCAGCAAACCAGCTGCACACGTTCCACTGCTGGGCCCATAACCTTTCAGAGTGCACACCGTGGGGCGGCCTGCTGCCTATTTCCAAGACTCCAGTGATCCACGTTCTATGCAGTAAATAGACACTCAAGCAGAGATTAGATAAAATAGCCTATTTACTTTATATACATACGTAGTCCAAATACATCCAACAGCAGTAACAAATGATACAGCAACGAGATGGAATACAGCGATGAGAAGTTTAACAGCAACGAGAAGAAAGAACACCAGATCTTCTTTGCTTATATACATAAACTGACCAATCACATTATAGGTCACTCTCATCATCTGCCACACCCAACTAAATCACAGCACCTGTAGTATGAGTCATCACTGCCACTTCATCCCTACAACAATGGCTGCTAATTGGGTGACTTGCAGAATAATTCCCCTCTCACCTAGATATCAAGCCTCTCCAGTATAATTTAAGGTAAGGGTTCCCCCCCCCCCGCACATTTGTGCAGTCGTGTCCGACTCTAGGGGCCGGTGCTCATCTCCGTTTGTTAGCCAAAGAGCCAGCGCTGTCCAAAGACGCTTCCACGGTCATGTGGCCGGCATGACACGCGCGGAACGCTGTTACCTTCCCACCGAAGTGGTACCTATTCATCTACTTGCATTTGCATGCTTTCGAATTGCTAGGTTGGCAAGAGCTGGAGCTAGTGCGGGAGCTCACTCCGTCACGCAGGGCTAGGGATTCGAACCTCCGAACTTGCGATCTTCCGATCAACAAGCCTGGCGTCTTACCCACTGAGCCACCACGCCCCTTATAATTTATATTATATATATAATTTATCTATCTGTAAATTCCTGGGTATATACAAACCCCAACAAGTTTTCATTGTATCTTCTGACTGCTAGTTGGTGTTCACTCTGCTAGTCTTCTGCCCGTCTGTCCTACATAGTGGCTGTTACAGTCCTTACACCAGAGCTTTCCAAACTGTGTGTCGGGACACGTTAGTGTCTTGACTTGCTGCCTTGTGCTGTAAGAGTGTGTTGCGAAATGATGCCCTGCTGTTGGGAGTGTGTCGCGAAATGATGCATGTCTAAAAAGTGTGTCACCAACACGAAAAGTTTGGAAAGCTCTGCCTTACACTGTATGTTGTAGATGACTCCTGTTTTTTCTTCTTGGGCTACTGCAGAGCTTTCCAAACTGTGTGTCGGGACATGTTAGTGTGTTGGCTGCAGAGTCTGGGTGTGTCGTGGCTGCTGCTGCCTCCAAGCCCTGCCAGGATTCCGTGCAGGTCCTAGTGCCTCCCTTGTGCCTGGCTGCCTCTAAACCTGCTGTGATTCCACGCAGGTCCTAGTGCCTGCCTTGTGCCCTGCTGTAAGAGTATGTCGCGAAATGATTCCCTGCTGTAAGAGTGTGTCGCAAAATGATGCATGTCTAAAAAGTGTGTCACCAACATGAAAAGTTTGGAAAGCTCTGGGCTACTGGGTCTTTTGGTTTACTTAAGATGTTTTGGAGGGCTTTAGTTGGTTTTTGTGCTACAGTGATGCCATGCGGTTGTAATTGTTTGTTTGTTTGTGAGATGTTTTTGATGTATGGCAGTGTTATCCTTTTCATAGCTGGTGTTGGTTGTGCTGTAGTGGGTTGAGTGGTCAGGTACTTTTTGATAAAGTTGTGTGGGTATCCATTTTGTTGGAAGATGTTGTGTAGGCGGTCTGTTTCCTTCCTAAATAAGACTACCTGGGATGCAATTAGTAAAATGAATTTTATTTTTATTTATTTTTATTTATTTTATTTTTATCCCACCTTTATTATTTTTATAAATAACTCAAGGTGGCGAACATACCAAATATTCCTTCCTCCTCCTATTTTCCCCACAACAACAACCTTGTGAGGTGAGTTGGGCTGAGAGAGCGCGACTGGCCCAAGGTCACCCAGCCGGCTTTCGTGCCTAAGGCGGGACCAGAACTCACAGACTCCTGGGTTCTAGCCATTGTTAACCATCTGTTAGAACCCCATTTTGTTTCTAACATTTGAGGTACTGTATATACTGCAATGCCCACATTTGTAATGGCCCGTAATCTCTGGGATGGAGTTGGGTTGTTTTATTTATGTATTTATTTATGTATGACTAGGAAACCTCCAGTTATATGCTGGGGTGGGAAATGAGATGCCAATGTTTCTGTATTAGTCTTTTAATCATAAAATTAAATTGGCCTCAACAACCAGGAGACCATGAGCTCTGGTCCTCCCTTAGGCATAGAGACTGGCTGGGTGACTCTCTCTCAGCCCAACCCACCTCACAGGGTTGTTGTTGTGGGGAAAATTGAAGGCAGGAGTACAGTATTAGGTATGTTCCCCGCCTTGAGTTATATATAAAAAAGGTGGGATAAAATAATAATAATAATAATAATAATAATAATAATAATAATAATTCTAAGTCCTGTGAAACCAACTAAAATAGTAGGTGCAAATGGTGAGGTTTTAAACAGCTTTAATCTCTGGAGAGATTAGATTTCTTCTGGGACTGCAGAGAGATGTATTAGATAAACTTTTAGGAAGGACATTTCGATAAGAAGCTTACAGGCAAAATGAGCATTCCTGTATTAAGATATACTTAAGGTGCAACAAACTATCTTGCTGCTAGAGTCTTATAAAATTATGGATGTTACAATCATGTAAGTTCTTAACATAATGCAGATAAAATTATTTCAATTTGTCTAAAATTTGAAACAATCCACCATTTGTAATAGCACACTGGACAAGGTCTAAATGGCATACAGTATTGTAACATCTATCCCTTACAAATGTTTTGCTTGTTTTAGTACTAATCATTATTAACAAAGAAGACAACACTCAACATATTTAAATATTGGGTGAAAATATTTTATTATTGGAATGTTTATTTGACCATAATTTGTTACATACAGCTTTAAAACTGTTGGTAAAGTACCTTTTTTTAAATTTATTTTTAATTTCTTAATTTTATTTATTGTGGTACTTTTAAGTTACGTATTATCAAACATTCTGATTTTTATCCCTTGTGCTCTTTACTTTTAAGGCAGTGCTTTCCAAACTGCTGCCGTTGGCGACACACCAATGGTGGCAGCGGCGACGGCATGGGGGTGCGCGCGATGGCGTGCGCATGCACAGCGGCGGTGCGGGGGGCGACACACTAAAGTGTCACGACACACAGTTTGGAAAGCTATGTTTTAAGAGTTTGTTTAGAAATAAGCAACATGTGTTGGCTACTAGCAGAAGACCATTTACTCTCAAGCAGAACAGGTTTCCTGGATTGTGACCGAAGAGGCTGTGGAGGCAGGGGGGCGGGATGGGGAAGGGAGGGAACAGGGTGGCCCAAAGGGAAGCTATTGCGCAAGGGATAACTTTGGATGATTAAGCCTTCATTACAGAGGCAAATGCAGAATGCCTCCTCTACCTCACCATCGTCTCTGCCTACCGGAATCCCTTGCCCGCCACCTTCAGCAGGCAGGCGATGCCCCTCCTGTATCAGTGATGCAGAGATGAAGTATGGGCACTTCTGCAACCAGTAGGCCCTGACAGCACATTCACTTCACCTCAGTGGTCCAAGTGGAATGGTGCGCACGCATGTGCTTCTCCTGTGCATTGGTGTGTGTGTGTGTGTGTGTGTGTGTGTGTGTGTGTGTGTGTGAAGACTGGAGGGAGTTCTGCTGTGGTAGAAAAGGGAACTGCTACAGACTAAAGCACTGGATTTGGCTAACACAGCCAATGAGGTTGGCATGGTCATAACTGCAAGATGGGGAGCTGGCTCTGTGGGCATCCAAATCTCGGCTGGGGCTTCGTGGTTATGGGGAGGGAACCAACATGCAGCTGTCTAGGGCTCTTTTTCAGCAACAGCTACTTACAGCAACTAGTCTGTAAGAAGCCAACATGAAGACCACCTCACCTGGTTCCCAGACTGTCACCAGAATTCTTGTGGGCAAGTGATCACTAGTAGCATCAACTGGAGTGCGAAGGGGGTGGTGGTGGATGCTGAGCCCCACCAACCCTGGTGCTTGATTTCAGAGCAACTCCCTATCTACAGAATTTCACCTACTTGATGTTCAAGCAGCATCTTCAGCAGCAGATAGCCACGTATGCAGGGATGGAACGAGGGACTGTGTCACCTGGGGCAAACATGGATTCCGCGCCCCCCCATGGGTTATTTTGTCATTTTGGTGCACCCCCTAGCGCGGCGCCCAGGGCACATGCCCCGCTTGCCCTCCCTAGTTGCGACCCTGCATGTATGACATAATAAGACATGTGACCACGTGTCTCCTTAACATTTTGAAGTGCAGAGTGATGGCTGAGAATGTTTCTGCAGTTGAACTAGTCGTCTTCATGCCAAACCTTTTATCCAGGCCCTATAGGAGCCTGTAGGTGTTGCCTCCACTGATAGACACCCTTTTTACTGCTGAGGAACCACAGAGCCACTATTTAACCCAGAGCTTTCCAAACTGTGTGTCGGGACACGTTAGTGTGTCGGCTGCAGTGTCTGGGTGTGTCGCGGCTGCTGCTGCCTCCGAGCCCTGCCAGGATTCTGCGCAGGTCCTAGTGCCTGCCTTGTGCCCTGCTGTAAGAGTGTGTTGCAAAATGATGCCCTGCTGTAAGAGTGTATCACCAACATGAAAAGTTTGGAAAGCTCTGATTTAACCAATCAAAATTGCTGCTTGGTGGGTTTAGGCTAATAAATGCAATGTGTTATCTTTATAACATAACCTAGTTTCTTATACCAGTGCATATTATTGTAACTGAAGGAGAAGTAGAGTGATTGGAAAAGACTGAAGCCTTACCCTTTTTTTTTACTGGGAATGCAGATTTTTTACATGAGCAGTAAGTGTAGTTGTAAGTTCACTTCCCCAGTGAAGCCCAATGAGCACATTTTCAATTTCTTCTGCATTCATACTGGCATGTCAACTTGCTCTTTTTGTTAAGTTGGAGAAATAATTACCAATACTATGCAGAAATGTAGATTTTAAATTAAAGATGCATAGTTTTGTACAGGCGAAGTAAAAGCAAAAAACTCCTGGAAATGCCTTCTTCCATCCTGAGATCTAAGGAGAAAGTGAAGAGCAATGTTTCAACTTTAAATTAGTACCATGGTACTAATAAGGGTTTTCACTGTACTGTAGCTAGATTTTGCTTGGTTGGAATACACATAGCACTGGAAACAACATCTATGGGAAAACAGGTGATAAAATAAAGTTAAGGGAAAATGGAATATAAAAGAGAAAACAGCACCAGGAGAACAGGTCAGCAAAGTGTCACGTGCTCTATGAGTCAGCTATGTATTACAATATTATAATAAAATGCTCATGCAGATTCCCGCAGTGCATTCAGCTGCACATGGATTGAAAGTCTTTGCAGAGCAAAGTGACTATCATATTTAGTTTTCTATAAATAAACCACAATGTCAAAGTGGCAATATCACTCTTGCACACATATTTAAAATTCCCAGCTTGGCCTTACCTATTTTCACGGAGGGATTCCGAGTGAGCAGCAGCTGTCAAAACAAAGCCACACATACTGTAGTTGAAAGAAGAGGCTAAAGACGAGTTGCTTTATAGCGCTGAACCTTCTAGGTGGGGCGGCTTACCACCCTGGTTTAGGGAATGCTGATTAAAACTATGTTGAGGGAGAGAGACAATAAGCCTGCACAAATCCCTCCCCCACCGCTCCAAAAAGACTGATATAAAGCAACGGAAGACTCAGACATCTTACAGGTATTTCCTTTCCAGTGAAATAATTACATTAATGTTTGAATGTTTTCATCAGCCCAGCTATAAGAAGGAACTAGACCAGAGCTTTCCAAATTGTGTGTCGGGACACGTTAGTGTGTCGACTGCAGTGTCTGGGTGTGTCGTGGCTGCTGCTGCCTCCGAGCCCTGCCAGCATTCCACGCAGGTCCTAGTGCCTGCCTTGTGCCTCCAAACCTGCTGTGATTTCGCGCAGGTCCTATTGCCTGCCTTGTGCCCTGCTGTAAGAGTGTGTCGCGAAATGATGCATGTCTAAAAAGTGTGTCACCAACATGAAAAGTTTGGAAAGCTCTGAACTAGACGGTTATTCAAGTTAACAGGTTCACCACCCAATGTACCTACCGTTCCTTGAGACTGTGAACAAAAATGGTGAAAATTGTTCAGGACCAGTTGCTCACAGGACTCAGGGAATTTTGGCTTTGGAAGGAAGACCAGAATTAGGACTTACTAATTTACTTACTGGGCTGTATATGTATTTTTTTTTCTTGAATTTATGTTGCTGTTGCCGCTGCTCTCCTCCTCCTCCTCTTCTTCCTCCTTCATATTTTTTTCCTTTTTGAAAAAAAAGCCTTCCCCCCCCCTTTTTGGAATGGGAAACTAGCTCAGCCCCGCCCAGCTGTCACATCCCCTCAGCTGTCACTTCCATCATGGTTGTTGGCTGTTGCTGTGGCTGGGTTGAGCAAGACTTGCTGCTTGAGGGTCACTTTCATTCCTTGCTGGCTGTCATCTGGTCTTGTCTGGCTTCAGCTGATTTCAGCTTGCTTGGGCCTGTGCCCGTACACCACTTTCTCCGGGGTTATTCTCGGTCACTTTCTCACTTCTCTCAACATGGTGTCACTTTGGTTCTTGTAACACTCAAGGTAGAGCCAAGGTAGAAGCTATCTTGCAGTGGTCCATCCCTAAGAAAAGACATCAAGTCTTCGGGGGCCTTGTCGGAAGGCGGTTAAGGATAGAGACTGATGCAAACACACACGGAGCCAGATCATCATCTAAAGCAGAGCTTTCCAAACTGTGTGTCGGGACACGTTAGTGTGTCGGCTGCAGTGTCTGGGTGTGTCACGGCTGCTGCTGCTGCCTTGGAGCCCTGCCAGGATTCCATGCAGGTTCTAGTGCCTGCCTTGTGCCGTGCTGTAAGAGTGTGTCGCGAAATGATGCCCTGCTGTAAGAGTGTATCGCGAAATGATGCATGTCTAAAAAGTGTGTCACCAACATGAAAAGTTTGGAAAGCTCTGATCTAAAGTGTTATTTATTTCTATTTACTGCTGTTTACGATAATGAGATGATGTAGTTTGAGTGTAAAATAATAACAGAGATGTTGTATCTTTGTAACAAAGGGCCAAAGTGAAATCCTAAATAATACCTTAGCATTTCTTAGCTTGCAAACTTCTTTTGCCTCCTCCCTTCTCCCCACAACTGCTTCAGTTCTTTGAAGCTTGACGGCTTCTGCTCTAACCAAAGAGACTGCATCCCCTTTACTCAACCCCGCTCCCTGCAGGTTCTACACTGCAACCTTCCCAGCACAACTTTTTCTCCTCTGTCCTCCCCCAGCGCTCAGCCGTGGATGGTCTGGACTCCCTGCTTCTTTGCTTTCCTCTCTCCTTCACAATCTGCATCCAGGCTGGTCATCTTTTCAGCATCTCCTGCAGAATCTGAAGGACCCCCCCCCCTCCCACTTTCTTCCTCTTCAGCCTATATACCTTATCTGTGGCCTGCTTGCATGCCAGTTTACAGGTGCCTCCAGAGAGAATAGGGTTCTTTGCACTCAGTCATGAGATCTCTCTGAAAAAAATCAAACATGGAAGCTTACCCTAGTAAGACTGGCCAAATGAAACCTCAAGGCTGTGCCCAGCTCTCGCAAAATAGCTGCCCCACTCACTGATTTAACCAAAAATGCCAAATCCAGTGTGATAATGCGGAGGAGTGAATGGCAGGCTCCACTTGAATAGCTGAAGGCAGCAGTTTCCCTGTGCTGAAAACACAAACTATGGTCAATCGTTTACGCTGATTACAGAAGTTTCACAGATATTGGCACTTATCTGTGCAGATATGTCAACACGATTGGGTCCAGGTCATGTGGCACTTTTCCATAGTGTTTACCAGCAACATGTTATCGGAGAGGGAATTATACTGGATGTATTGGAAAAGGAGTGCTATGTGCGTGGGGGGGGGGGGGCTTTGCTGCTCTGAACTGGGGACCAGTCACTCAGATGCAGCAGGCTGCTTTCTGACAAAGGTAGTGAAGTTAGCTTCCACTCCCTAATCTCAGTTTAAATGTGGGCTGGTTGATAGAGAATTTTGTGACTCTAAAAACCACTGTCCTCTTCCAGGGAGAGGCAGGGGTGGAATTGAGGCTGGGAGTGTTAAGAGTTTTTTCCCCAGCAAGGACTGTGAAAACCAGTTACCTGGTTTCTGCCCAAAAGCAAAATGGTCAGCAAATGATTAAGTGCTCAGAGTATTTGAGGTAAGACTGTCCAGTGCAAAATAAAATAGAATGGTTATTTCTGTGATTTCCAAACTACGCTATTGTTGATGCATCAAAAACTTGATTTGTTTATTGTACTTGATATGATTTTTTGCAGCCATGTTACACCGATGAGTCATAAGTGGCCTGCAACCAATAATATTCCAATTTCACAGGTATGATTGGCAAGCCAGAATCCCCTATTCGGTGACAATGCCTTTAATTTCTGCCGTAAGGGATGAACCTGTATTTGTTTCTCTTAATTTCATTTTGTTATTTTCAACCCATTTCTGTAATCTAGCAAGATTCTTTTGAATTTTGTTTCAGACTTCTATCCCACACCGTTTTGCATCATTTATGCATCTGATGAGCATTCTCTCCACCACATAATTCAAATCATTAATGAAAATGTTAAAGCATTCTGGCCCCAGAACTCAACCTTGTGGCATACCACTAAATACCTTGTTCCAGTTTAATGAGGAATCTTTGATGAATGCTGAGTATTATTTTCAGGCCCCCTGTGTATCCCCTTACTTGTCATGCCCTCCAGCCCAAGCCTGACTAATTTTCTAATCAGAAAGTCATGAGATATTTTGTCAGATGCTTTGCTGAATAAGATATGTTATGTTTGTTGGAGGTTCCAGCAAATCAGCATGCCTCATTAGCATATGGGTGATTGCTCTAGGAGGCAAACTCTGTGCTTCCAGAGGAAGCTGCTTGTTGCCCCTCCCACTTCCTTTCTCTCTCTTTTTTTCTTCCACCGGAGAAGAAGGACCATGTGGCTGCTGGTCCTTCCATGGAGAGGCCATGTGCTAGGCCTCAACTCCAGCATTGTCCCCTTTTCTCCACGCAGCTTTCACCAGCAATGAGGGGTGAGGGTAAATTAAGTTTAGGGAACCACAAAAGAAGAACTGAAACCAATTTTCTACTGAAATGGATGTAACTGGACCAAATAAACTAGTAAGAACTCTTTTTGTAACCTACGTTGTCTAAGCGTGTAATTCTTTATGCTTGGGTGGGCTATGTGCTTAAGATCAAAAACCTATATTTCTCTAGCATGCTCATTAGTGCTACTAAGATAAAAACTCCTTTCTGTGTGTGCGTGTTTCTTTGCTGTTATACGCTCTGCTCCATTCAGTGGTCCTAGCAGTCCACTAATGGTCTTCAATGTTGCCTACAGCATTTCCAAAATGTAGTAAAGAGGTAACTTGGTTTTAAAAATGAAAGAAGATTCATTTGCCAAATCCATGTTCATTTCTGGTAATTAAAAATGATAAGATCAATTCTCCCTCGAGCTGAGCTTAACTTCTGGTGACTATATGGAGATACCCATTTTCCTGGCAACAATAGAAAAATGCCCTTTTTCAGGGCCTTTTTTCACTTCCCACTCTAGACTGCATCCCTGGGATTTCCTGGTAGTCTCCCTTCCAAGTACTAATAATCTCCAGTTCAGCTTTGCTTTTGAAGACTAGCCAAGGTCAGCTAGATGTTCCTTCCTTCTCCCATTTGTTTCTCCTGACATGGACTCTTATTTATCACTGCTCTGGGTTTATTTAAAGCCAATGCCAGCAGTTTGAGCCAGGCAGAGGTTGAGCTAGATGATCTTCAAGTTCCCTTCCAACCTTTCCATTCCATGGTTTTATGAAAATGGCTTTTTTGAAGCAAATGCACATATTTGAATATACTCAGTTTTAATTTCTCTTACATTCAAAACCTTCAGCACTATATTATCAGTTTTTCCCAGTGTTTCCGCTACAGTACTTCCACTTTTTCAAAGTACAATTTCCTTTGTTTTGCTTCATAATGATGTTAACCAACAATTTCTGCCCCATACTGGCCCATTAACATGGGGTTCCCTCAGGAGGCTTCGAATCTATAATAATTACTAGGATCTCTGTATAATTAAGACCCAATTATATCCATCTGTTAGTAGTTTTAGGATGAAACTGGCGGTAAAATTATAATACGTAGTACCTACAACATATAATTAAATTTATCTCTATTAGCTTATTGTATAGTTTAATCTGCCATTTACCTCTCTCTCCCCCTTGTTCCAATTGTGATTTTTAAATAGTGCAGGGCTCTAGGAAAATATAATTATTCAGATCACCCTATGGATTTGCTCTCTTTAATTATCACTTGGCTCAAAGAGATATGTGGTAAATAATGCTTGTCATACATAATTATAAATAAGGAACAAAATACTGTAAGAATGTTCTCAGCTCCAGTTTATCTATCTATAGTAAACCTGGCAAACAGAAATTCAATACATTTTTTATATAAATCCATAAAGCTATGTTTATTGCAGGAAACAGATATTTCCAACCAAAAAATCTCCGTAGACCTATATTTTTCCATAAAAGCAGAGTTCTAGGAAACATTTCTGCTGGCCCTCAGTCATTGCTTTAATCTCATGATGCTGGCTCTCCTTCCCACCTTTCCAGTGGCACTGAAAAAGGGCTGATAAATTCTTATTAGTGACCAAATATGAGCTGGACTCCATTCTCCGCTGACTTTATTATAGCATTTATGCAAAGAAACCTTCAGTGTCTTGATCCACCCATGGGGGTTCTGTGTCTCTGCACTGCCCAACTCAGAACATTCCAGGGCTAAACTTCCTTCTGGCAAGAGCTTCGCCTTCTCTCCACAGCATGTCAGCCTAATTGGCAATGCCTGCTCTCTTCCTTCCTTCACGTTCCTGATGGGACATGATTGGGAGGATTCTCCTGAGTCTTTCTTAGAACAGACGACACAGTTTCTCTTCCCCCCACCCTCCTTGATTTTGTCATTCTGTTCTTTCTGGTTTTCAATTTTTGTTTGATTCCAGGGTTTTAGTGCCTAAGGGCATTTTCCTTCCACTTGTGGTTAGAGAATATATCCATTTAAAGAGCCTATTTTAAATGTGCTGGCAGTGTGGAGAGAGCTCCCTCTTTGAATGACCATTCTTTAAGTCAGATTGGCTTAGGAGAAGTTCAGTTTCTCCACCTTTTTCCAAACAAGCATTCCTGACTGTCAGCTTGTAATGGTATTTGGGAAAGTGAAGGAATGCTGCCTAAGGAACGGGCAGATAAGAGACAACATAGCCCACAGCTGGATAGTGGGTGGGACAAGAGGCTCAGAAGGGACCCTTGGAGACGGCGGGAGAATTGTACTTCCAGACTTGCAAGATTGTTGTCAGCCTTACCAGGTAGACCAGACAGGAAACACAACCAGATGAGCTAATTCTACTTTATTGTAAGGCTACATTAACAGAACCTTGCATTATTCGAACTCGCACTAGTTGCAACCTACCTGTAGATATTAAATTTATTTTTATTTATTGTGATATTTATACCCCGCCTATCCCCTCCCGAACGGAGGACTCTAGGCGGCTTACATACATATACATTTTTCCATATTATACAATTCGCCAACTATACAGTGTCATTAACCCGCGCACCAGGAGAGGGGGTAAGGGAACCGGCTCTTCTAAGGCTCCGGACTACAATTCCCAAGCTGCCTTGAGCCGGCTGCTGACGTCCTGTAGATGTTATTTCCGGGTCCGTCGTCACCGCCGCCATTCGATCTTCCTCCGATCTTTTCTCCTCCGGTGGAACTGACTTCCCGACAGGACGCCAGCAAATTTTCCCACTTAAGGTGGTACCCATTTATCTACTTGCTAGGCTTTTGAACTGTTGGGTTGACAGGAGCTGGGACTAGCAACGAGAGCTCACCTCGTTGCGCGGGGTTCGAACTGCCAACCTTCTGATCGGCAGTCTACAGCTCAGCAGTTTAACCTGCTGAGCCACCGCGTCCCTTTTAAATAGGAGGGGTGAGAGCATTGAGACAATCCGTATAGGAGGGGTTTCTGGCTTGAAATCTCCCCCTTGTCAATACTGAATGGACCAGACCACAGAGAAAGGAGGAGAACCATCAGACTACCATGCTCTCCACTCCTGCTCCTTGCTGGTAGTCCAGAAGGAAAGCATGATTGATGGTATTGAAAGCCAATGAGAGATCAAGTATAACTAGCATGGTTGGACCACCCCCATCCCAGCTCCTCCAAAGGTCATCAACAAGCATGACCAATGCTGTCTCAGTACTATACCCTGGTCTGAAACCAGACTGGAAAGACTCTTGATAATCCATATTTTGCAGGGCCCTCTGAGGCTACAATGCAACTACCTTTCCCTAAAAGGGAAAGTTGGAGACTGGACAAAAATTGACCAGAATTGTCAGGTCCAGTGAGGGTTCCTTGAGGAGGAGGTGTACCACTGTTTCCTTCAAGGCAGAGGGCACTATTCCCTCTCTCAAAGATGCAGATACTACTATATGGAGCCAACTGCATGTCACCTCCAAGGTGGCTTCACCAGCCAGGAGGGAGGTGGATCTCATATAGAGGTGGCTGGGCTCATCAGCCCAAGAACCCAGTCCATCTCCTCAGGCGCCACAGGCTCAAACTTGTCCCAGATAACTGGACAAGACCATGTTTCTATCACCTTAGTAGGGCCAGACAGACAGATGCTACAACCCTCTGCAGGAGGGAAGGACCAGTTAAAATGGTCTGACCCAAGCACCTGATGAATCTGGATGGTTTCCTGAATGCTCCTAGACAATTTCCTGCCTCATCTGGCAGTAATACCGTTGAAGTCTTGGCCAATCTGTAAAACACAGAGATGGCCTGGGTGGTTGGCGGTATTGCTCCTAGATGCCCAGCTCCGTTTAGCTTCCTTGGTTTAGCAGGAAGCTAAGAGCAATGAAGCAGTTCGGTAGAGCAGGGGTCCCCAACCTTTTTGGCGCCAGGGGCCGGTTTCAAAAGATGATTTTTCTGCGGACTGGGGGCAGGGTTTCCGGGATTTCCACAGACCAGTGGGTGGGGTTTCTGGGATTTCTGTGGACCGGGGTGTGTGGTTTGTGGGCGAGAGCCAATTGTACACACCGGGTTTGCGGGCGGGAGCCAATCACATGGAAGGGGTGGGGTTTGCGGGTGGGAGCCCCGTGGTCCAGTTCCTAACAGGCCGTGGCCCACTAGTGGGCCACGGCCCACAGGTTGGGGACCCCTGTGGTAGAGGACTGAAGCACATGTGGAGAAATTCTCAGGATGGATTAGATAGGACACATATTTGGTCCCTTTTTAAGGCCCAATTGCTATTCTACTTTGTGACAGTGGAAGCAGTGAAGGGGTTACTTCTCTATCTGAACAGCATAGGCTTATCATGCTTTTCCACTGTGAAAGGCATTTCCTCCTACAAGATTTTCGAGGAAAGGATCTGGAACGATCAGAGGCTCGCTGTGAGCAACGTCCATCTTTTTTTGCAGGTTGTCAGCTGGATTTTCCTTGACTTGGACTTCAAGGTTTGGGCAGGTCATAGGGAGGTAACCTCGCCAACCACTTTCCCTGTTCATCTGAAACATTTTCAGCCTGTAAATGTCAAGGACTGTCAGGATTCCATCAGTGGGAGGAGCTTCTCAGAGAAAGAATGCAGAGAATGTAAACGTAAAATGGTCACTAACAACTAAGTGTGGAAAGCAGAGGCATTCATTACGGAGGGGGAGATTCAGGGAAATAGGCACTGGATTTCAATTAAGAAGAGATACAAGTTCTGAATCGTATCAGTCAGTGACTATCAACTGGAATGGTCATCATGAATTATAATAAACATTTAGTTCCTAGCTTTGCTTTTCAGTCTTTGGGAAGCTTCAGCCAAATTCATGCCTGTCTTTGGGAGCCTGACATGGACAATAGGAGATACGAGGGCTTGCTTGACCCTTGCCTCTCCTGACCGATTAAATTGGCTAGGTTGGATTGGCCAGTGGTTAAGGGAGAGATCAATGACTGCTTGAGTGTTAAATATGTTTCCCCTTGCTTAAAGGATGCTATTAATTAAAAAAAAAATCCTTGATCTAAATTATACAGTAGGCCACACTCATAAATTTCATTCTGGGCTAGGGTGGTCAAGAAAATGGTGCCCTTGCATCTACACCTGCGTTTGGATGGGAATTATTATCCAGATCTATTTCATCTGGGATTTGGTCTAGAGATTGCTATGGTCGTCTTGGTGGGTAACTGATGCCAAATTTCCTTTTCCAGTTCTCCTGCCTAGAATTTATTTACCAGTTGCTGTAGTTCTAGGTTAAGTCCTTGATCTTTTTTCACCTTAAACGATTTAACTTGCCAAAGACAGGGGAGTATGAATTGTCTTCAGTGCCACTTCTTTTTTGCCCTCAAAAGACATCTAAATATAGACAGAGCAGGTTATGTGTATGGCACATTCCTCAGTATAGACAGAGCTTTGAAGAAGCACTTTGCTTTTCTGAAGCTTCAAGCAGGGACCCTCCTGAAGAAAACTACGGGATGGCTTCTGCCCCAGCACTTCTAAGCAACAGAGTGGAACAGCTGCAATGTTTTGTCTCAGCTGGCCAAAGCAGATTTTCTGTGAGGCAAGGACATTGGTTAAGGCAAACCAACCTCACCTTTATGCTTTATCAGGTGGCTGGTGACACCTCTGATACACAAAGTATCCCTGAGAAGGAGCACATCCACTTTGTACATTCCCATTCCTTAGTAGTAAAATAGCCAATGCAATCAATACTGTAGCTGGTGTTTCAAGTAGTCCAGTCAAATGTGCCTACGTATTTACCCTAAAGCTTCCAGCATAGGTTCTGATAGCCTAGTCCAGTGTTCCTTAAACTTTTTTCTCTAAGGACCCCTTCCTTCTTTTAAAAATTATGGTGGAACCCCAAAGAACTTTTGTTTGTGTGGGTTATATTTATTGATACTTACTGTATTAAAAATTAAAATTGACACATTTGCTCCCACTATTGTTTCTCACAATTGTTTGATGGGATTTTAATATTGTATTATTTTTCAACATAGACTGGCAAATAATTTTGATTTTGCAGACACCTGAGAGGGTCTTGGGGGACCCCAGGGGTAAGAAACACTGGCCTAGGCCTTCTGCTCTAAGCCTTTCTCCATACCTCCTTCAAGAAAAAGTATTGAAAATCACATTTGTGGAGGAATTTTTGGGTTTTGTTTTGCCATCTTATTCATTACTGAGAACCAGTGTGGTGTAGCTGTTAGGGTGTTGGACGAGGAGTGGGGAAACCCAGGTTCTAGTCCATCCTCAGTCATAGAAGCTCACTGGGTGACTTTGAGCCAGTCAATCTCTCTGCGCCCAGCCTACCTCACAAGGTTGTTGTTATGGGGAAAAATAGGAGGTGGCACCACATATGCTGGCTTGAGATCCTGTACCAAAGTTGGGATAAGAAAGGAAGGAAGGAAGGAAGGAAGGAAGGAAGGAAGGAAGGAAGGAAGGAAGGAAGGAGCATTATAATCTTATACATAGCAGAGATTTACAAGGAGAGGAATTACAAGGATACATAGATATTTTATGTTTACAATTTACAAGGATACATTTATTTATTTTTATTTATTTATGTTTCAATTTATATACTGCTCCATCTCCCCACAAGGGAACTCTGGGCGGTTTACAAAACACAACAATTAAAATCCGACAATTAAAACAACCTAATAAAATACTCTAATATAATAAAATTAAGTATAAAAATCCAAGATGTGATGGTTTGATGTTTAGATGTTTAAAAGGGCCCTATGGCACCAGCCATCCCCAAGAGGAAATATCCCCCCCCCCACGCAAGGCGGCAGAACCAGGTCTTTAAGTTCTTTCTGAAGGCCGGGAGCGATGAGGCCTGCCTCACCTCCGGGGGCAGCATATTCCAAAGGGTGGGCGCCGTTACCGAGAAGGCACGCCTCCTAGACCCCGTCAGGTGACATTCCTTTACGGACGGGATCCGCAGCATGCCCTCTCTGAATGACCGAGTGGGACGGTTCGACGTTATGGGGATGAAACGGTCCCTCAGGTAACCTGGCCCCATGCCATGTAGGGCTTTAAAGGTGATAACCAACACCTTGAATTGGACCCGGAAGCACACAGGCACCCAGTGCAGCTGTCGCAGCAGAGGTGTCACATGCGCTGATCTAGGCGCACCAATAACTGCGCGAGCAGCCGCATTCTGGACCAATTGAAGCTTCCGGATACTCCTCAAGGGTAGCCCCATGTAGAGCGCGTTGCAATAGTCTATATGGGAGACGACCAGGGCATGAGTGACTGTACGGAGGGCTTCCCGATCCAGGAAAGGGCGTAACTGACGCACAACACGAAGTTGTGCAAAAGCCCTCCTGGCCACGGCTACCACCTGCTCTTTGAGCAGGAGCCGTGAGTCCAGAAGAACCCCCAAATTACACACTTGGTCTGAATGGGGTAGTGCAACCCCATCCAGAACTAGAGATGACAACCTCCTGGATCCACGGGAGCCATCAATCCACAGCCACTCCGTCTTACCAGGGTTCAGTCGAAGCCTGTTGTTCCCCATCCAGACCCCCACAGCCTCCAGGCACTGAGAAAGGGTAGCCACTGCATCACTTATCTCACCAGGGATGGAAATATATAATTGAGTATCGTCTGCATATTGATGGTATCTCATCCCATGGTGACGGATGATCTCACCCAGCGGTTTCATGTAGATGTTAAATAGGAGAGGGGAGAGAACCGACCCCTGCGGCACCCCACAAGTCAGGGGCCACGGGTCAGCCCTCTCCTCCCCTATCAACACCGACTGGGAACGGCCCCGGAGGAAGGAGGCGAACCAGCGCAAAACTACGCCGCCCACCCCCAACTCCCTGAGCCGTCCCAAAAGGATACCATGGTCGATGGTATTGAATGCCGCTGAGAGGTCAAGAAGAGCTAGGATGGATGCACTCCCTCCATCCCGCTCCCGCCAGAGATCATCTGTAAGCGCGACCAATGCAGTTTCCACCCCATATCCCGGCCTGAAACCTGACTGGAAGGGGTCCAGATAATCCGTATCATCCAGGATCCTCTGGAGTTGCAACGCCACCGCTTTCTCAACCACCTTCCCTAAAAAGGGGAGGTGGGAGACAGGACAAAAATTGTCCAATATAGTAGGGTCCAGTGATGGTTTCTTGAGGAGGGGGTGCACCAAAGCCCCTTTAAAAGCAGCTGGGAACACCCCCTCCCCCAGAGATGCATTAACCATCACCTGGACCCAACCACATGTCACCTCCCGGGCTGCCTGTACCAGCCAGGAAGGGCATGGGTCCAGATGACATGTGGTGGCCCTTACAACCCGAAGGATCCTGTCCACTTCCTTAGGTCCAACAGGATCGAACTGTTCCCAGATAACTGGGCAAAGACGTTCCCTCGGCATCTCCCCAGACTGTGCTACACGCTTAGAGTCCAACTTAGACCGACTTACATACAGTAGATACTTTACAAGGAGAGAAGGAAATTGGATTTATTTATTTATTTATTTATTTATTTATTTATTTATTATTTCAATTTATTCCCCACCCATCTCCCTTGCAAGGGACTCTGGGCGGGTTACAACAATTGAAAGTTTAAAAACTACAAAAACATCATCTAAAATACATCAAATAATAAATTACATGAATCCAAGATGGATTGGGGACCGTAGTATCGATCGTATTACTACGGGGCCAGCCAACCCCAGGAGGCACTGCCACCTCTGTCGTCCCAGGCCCGGTGGCAGAGCCAGGTCTTAAGGGCCTTCTGGAAGGCCAGGAGTGAGGGGGCCAGTCTCACCTCCGGGGGCAAGATATTCCATAAGGCAGGCGCTATCGCAGAGAAGGCACGTCTCCTGGACCCCGCTATATGGAATTCTCTTGTTGAGGGGGTCTGAAGCATGCCCTCTCTGCATGTACGGGTGGGGCGGGCCGACGTTATCGGGACGAGACGGTCCCTCAGGTACCCTGGCCCTATGCCATATAGGGCTTTAAAGGTAATCACCAACACCTTGAATTGGACCCGGAAGCAAACTGGTAGCCAATGCAGCTCGCGTAGCAGAGGTGTTACATGTGCCGATCTCATGGCACCCATAACTGCTCGGCATTCTGCACCAGCTGAAGCTTCCGGATACTCTTCAGGGGTAGCCCCATGTAGAGCGCATTACAATAGTCTATACGGGAGATGACAAGGGCGTGAGTGACTGTTCGGAGGGCCTCCCGATCCAGGAAAGGGCGTAACTGGCGCACAACACGAAGTTGTGCAAAGGCCCTCCTGGCCGTGACTGCCACCTGCTCTTCGAGCAGGAGTCGCGAGTCCAGGAGGACCCCCAGATTCCGCACTGGATCCGAGCGAGGTAGTGCCACCCCACCCAGAACCAAAGATGACAACTTCCCGGATCTAGGGGGGCCATCAATCCACAGCCACTCCGTCTTACCAGGGTTCAGTTGAAGCCTGTTGTTCCCCATCCAGGCCCCCACAGCCTCCAGAAACTGAGATAAGGCATCGACCGCATCACTTACTTCACCTGGGATGGAGATGTATACCTGGGTATCATCAGCATATTGGTGATACCTCATCCCATGGTGACGGATGATCTCGCCCAGCGGCTTCATGTAGATGTTGAACAGGAGAGGAGAGAGAACCGACCCCTGCGGCACCCCACAAGTCAGGGGCCGCGGGTCAGCCCTCTCCTCCCCTATCAACACCGACTGGGAACGGCCCCGGAGGAAGGAGGCGAACCAGTGCAAAACTACGCCGCCCACCCCCAACTCCCTGAGCCGTCCCAAAAGTATACCGTGGTCGACGGTATCAAAAGCCGCTGAGAGATCTAAGAGAGCTAGGATGGACACACTCCCTCCATCCCGCTCTCGCCAAAGATCATCCATAAGCGCGACCAATGCGGTCTCCGTCCCATATCCCGGCCTGAAACCTGACTGCAAGGGGTCTAGATAATCCGTTTCCTCCAGAATCCTCTGGAGTTGCCAGGCCAGCACCTTCTCAACCACCTTTCCCAAAAAGGGAATGTGGGAGACTGGGCGAAAATTGTCCAGGATGGTAGGGTCCAGGGACAGCTTCTTGAGGAGGGGGTGCACCAGCGCCTCCTTAAAAGCCTCCGGGAACACCCCCTCACTCAAGGACAGATTAATCATCACCTGGACCCATCCACATGTCACCTCACTGGCCGATTTCACCAGCCAGGAGGGACAAGGGTCAAGCTGGCATGTGGTGGCGTTCACAGTCCGGAGGATCCTGTCCACTTCCTCAGGCGCAACAGGATCAAACTGTTCCCAGATAACGTGGTAAGTACGAGCCCCTGGCATCTCCACAGATCCTGTCTCACGCTTGGAGTCCAACTTGGAATGAATCTGGGCGATTTTATCCTGCAGATGCTCAGAAAACTCTTCCGATCTGCCCTGTAAGTGGGTCTCCCCCTGCTCCTGACCCAACAGTGATCTTGTAATTTTAAAAAGGGCCGTCAGGCGGCATTCTGCGGATGCAATAAGAACGGAGAAATATTCACGTTTCGCCGCTCTTACCGCCACAAGGTAGGCCTTAACTGCGGCTCTAGATTGTGTTCGGTCAGATCCAGTCTTCGTCTTTCTCCAGCGGCGCTCTAGACGTCTCTTAACCCTCTTCAAGGCCATTAACTCTTCGGTAAATCACGGACAGCGGTGGGCCAAGTAGGGCCAGAGAGGTCGCATAGGCACGATCTTGTCCAGGGCTCCAGCCGCGGCCCTGTTCCAGGCCGTGGCCAGGAGCTCCACTGGACCGTGAAGCAAATCCTTGGGAATAACCCCCAGCTCCTTCTGAAACCTCACTGGGTCCATCAGTCGCCGGGGGCAGACCAATCGAATAGGTCCCGCCTCCCTGCGGAGTGGGGCAGCACAAGAGAGTCTAAGGGTCACCAGGGCGTGGTCTGACCATGACAATGGGGAAAGATGTAACTCTCCCCTCAGATCACATTGCCACTGCTCAGACAAGAAAACTAAGTCCGGGGTGAGACCACTGTCCCGAGTCGGGTCACGAATAATCTGAGACAGGCCCATAGGTGCCATGGTAGCCATGAACTCCCGAGCCGCCTCCGAGTCCCATCCCAGAGATGGCAGATTAAAGTCCCCCAGAACCATAAGTCTGGGGAACTCCACTGCCAACCCCAAGACAGCCTCGAGCAGCTCAGGCAGAGAGGTTGCTACACAGCAGGGAGGCTGGTACAGCAGCAACACTCCCAACTGTTCTCGTGAACCCAACTTGAAAAACAGGGTCTCACACCCGGCCACTTGTGGAGCAGCGCCCCTGAAGGCCACAAGAGACTCTCGAATGACCACTGCCACCCCTCCTCCCCTGCCCCGGTGTCTCGGCTGATGCCAGACCTGAAACCCAGCTGGGCACATTTCTGAGAGGGCCACTCCCCCCTCTGGTGCTAGCCAGGTCTCGGTAATACATACCAGGTCGGCCCCCTCATCCGTGATCAAGTCACTTATAAGGGGGGCTTTGTTGTTCACCGACCTGGCGTTCAACAGCAGCAGCCGGAGACCGGAGCCCATGAGGATCTGCTTACCAGGGCCTGGGTGTGAACACGGGGGGCCGGAACGCACCACCGGTAACAAACACCGGGGGCGCCTTCCCCAAAGATGGCTTGCCCTCCGGTTCCCGTCATACCGTCCCCTGCCCGTCACCACCCGAATCAGATGGCCCGCCATATAGCCCCCGGAGATTCCCGGTTCTGGCCCAGTAGCCTCCACTCCCAGGCCTCCGGAATTCTTAGGGTTATTTAAGAGTCCCTTCTCCCAACCATCCATCATGCACTCCCACACACTCTTGGGCAGTGGTAAGACCCCCCCAGTGCACCAGCTCTCGCTCTCGGCACTGGTAGGGTCTAGCACCACCCCACTCACACCCTGCACCTCTCCCCCAACTTCTCTCACTGGTCGGGATGGCTTGGGCAGAAAGTTTTACTCTTCAGGCCCCCTTAAGAGCAACTTTAATATATATGTCACTGAAGTGAGGACCGATTGCTCACTATTGTTAACTATCAAGCTCCATGACAAAATATCAGTATTGATTTTGAGGGGGAAAAAAGTATTCTACCAATATTAATTACAATTTAGAATATCAATGTTATAAGTTTAGAATTATTTAAATTTTTCATCAGAAGTAGAATATAATATTGAAACAAGAACCACTATGCATTACATCATAGTATTTGCTATATGATAAAGTTTCAATCTTAAGGTGATTACTTAATATTAATGACTCCATTGTATTGTGTGTGTGTGTTTGTGTGTGTGTATGTGTGTGTATAAAAAAAAAATTCCCTTCTCACCCCTATGGGTGGTATGTGTCTTCCTCCACCTTGGGTCCTCTACCAGAGGCCTGGGAGTTTGAGGGTTCTGCGCAGTATCTTAGCTGTCCCTAGCATTGCACTCTTCTGGACAGAGCTCCGATGTTGTTCCTGGGATCTGCTGGAGCCACTCTCCCAGCTTAGGAGTCACAGCCCCGAATGCTCCTACCACCCCAGGACCACTTTGGCCTTCACTTTCCACATCCTCTCTAGTTCCTTCTTCAGGTGCTGGTAGTTCTCCAGCTCCTCAAATTCCTTCCTCCTGATGTTGCTGTCACTTGGCACCGCTACATCTATCACTACCGCCGTCTTCTGGTCCTTGTCTACTACCACAATGTCTGGTTGATTGGCCAGTACCTGCCTGTCTGTCTGGATCTGGAAGTCCCACAGGATCTTAGCCCTGTCATTTTCCACGACCTTCTGTGGAATCTCCCATCTGGACTTTGGAGGGTCTAGCCCATACGCTGTACAGATGTTCCTGTACACAATGCCAGCTACTTGGTTGTGCCATTCAGTGTATGCTGTTCCTGCCTGCATCTTACACCCATTGTAAGATGAAGACTCCATTGTAGTGTGTGTGTGTGTGTGTGTGTGTGTGTGTGTGTGTGTGTATGTATATGTATATGTATATGTATATGTATATGTATATGTATATGTATATGTATATGTATATGTATATGTATATGTATATGTATATAAAAGGTAAAGGTTCCCTCCACACATTTGTGCAGTCGTGTCCGACTAGGGGCCAGTGCTCACCTCCATTTGTTAGCTGAAGAGCCGAAGACGCTTCCGTGATCATGTGGCCGGCATGACGTGCGTGGAACGCTGTTACCTACCCACTGAAGTGGTACCTATTAATATACTTGCATTTGCATGCTTTCGAATTGCTAGGTTGGCAAGAGCTGGGGCTAGTGCGGGAGCTCACTCCATCACGCGGGACTAGGGATTTGAACCTCCGAACTTGCGATCTTCTGATCGACAAGCCTGGCGTCTTACCTGCTGAGCCACCACGCCATATCTATATCTATATCTATATCTATATCTATATCTATATCTATATCTATATCTATATCTATATCTATATCTATATCTATATCTATATCTATATCTATATCTATATCTATATCTATATCTATACAATGGAGTCTGCATCTTACAATGGGTGTATCTTACAGTGGGTGTAAGATGCAGGCAGGAACAGCATACACTATCATATACATATACATATACATATACATATACATATACATATACATATACATATACATATACATATACATATACATATACATACACACACACACACACACACACACACACACACACACTACAATGGAGTCTGCATCTTACAATGGGTGTATCTTACAATGGGTGTAAGATGCAGGCAGGAATAGCATACACTATCATCAATCTATCAATCTATCAATCTATCAATCTATCAATCTATCAATCTATCAATCTATCAATCTATCAATCTATCAATCTATCTATCTATCTCACACATTAATAAAGGAAAAATAAATAAATGAAGCAAATTTAACAAGAATTAAAATACTAAAAAGATTAAAAGATTAAAAAAATATAAAAAATAACTATATATCTGCTGCTTTGCAATATTTGTAGACATTTAGGCCCCCTTAGAAGCAATTCTTTAAGTGGTTATATTTGCCATCCTAACCCAGCCATATAGCTGATCCATCAGCTGTATGCCGGTCCCAAGCCTGGATAAATGGGGTGGGGCGGGGAAAGCAATGGTAAACTACCCTGCAGCAAAATTTCACCAGAACACTTTATGGCTAGGCTGACCATATTTCCTTGAGACAAAAACAGGACATTGGGATGGAAAAAACGGGACAGGGGTCCCTACCCCCTGGGTCCACGTGATTGGCTCCTGTCTGCAAAGCCACTCCCGATCCACGTGATTGGCTCCCGCCTGCAAACTCCGCCCCCTGGTCCATGTGATTGGCTCCCACCTGCAAACTCCGCCCCCCGGTCCACGCGATTGGCTCCCGCCTGCAAACCCTGCCCCCAGTCCACGCGATTGGACATTGGGATGGAAAAAACGGGACAGGGGTCCCTACCCCCTGGGTCCACGTGATTGGCTCCTGTCTGCAAAGCCACTCCCGATCCACGTGATTGGCTCCCGCCTGCAAACTCCGCCCCCTGGTCCATGTGATTGGCTCCCACCTGCAAACTCCGCCCCCCGGTCCACGCGATTGGCTCCCGCCTGCAAACCCTGCCCCCAGTCCACGCGATTGGCTCCCGCCAGCAAACCCTGCCCTGGTCCACCCAATTGGCTCCCACCTGCAAACCCCCCCCCCCCCGTCCATGGAAAAATTGTCTTCCACAAAACCGGTCCCTCGTGCCAAAAAGGTTGGGTACCCCTGCTTAAACACATTACTGTTTATATAAAACGATTTTTGTTTTCATTAAAATGAAAAAGTTTTATTACATTAACATATTAAGCTAACAATTATTCTTCAGTGACAGAACTCATACAAAAATTTAGGTAGATGTAGAGGGGGACTGTATTTCACCACAATCGTACCATGAATATTTCTCCGAGGAAGTAATCTTATGCAGCAAATTTCGGTCTTTCAATAACTTATCATAAAACTTCTCGCACTCCATGACACAATTTTGTTTTACAACTAACATAGCCCTCATTGTATCAACACTTAATCTAGATTTCTCCTTTGACCACATACTGTTCATAACAGAAAATATTCTCTCAACAGGTGCTGTACTTCCTGGAAGACAAAGAATAAACTCTACAATATTACAAAAGGCTTGAAAGTCTAGGCATTTTTCGCTCATTTCTGAAAAAATCTTTTCCCATCTATCAGATGCAGAGATGTTTTCTGTATTCCATGTATCCAACTGCCCCACAATTATAGATTTTATAAGGGTCCACTGATCGAATACACGAGTTTCTTCTGTTTCTGTGCGTGTGATGAGTTCCTTGTTCAGGCTGTCCTGTATTTCTTTCCATTCAGGTGTCTTCCTTAGTAGCACCCACTTGAACTTCTCAGTGTTTCCTATACTGCACTTCCACTTGTTGATATATTCTAAGCTGGTTTCATAGAAATTCTCGACTACCTCAATAAACTTAGCCTCATTAATTTCTCCTGAATCTACTAACATTTTCACTTGTTTTTTGACATCAGTAGTTACAAACGCTTCACTTTTTCTGGACTCTAAATTGTTTGCAAGATTTTCAATGTTTACGGCTACTTCTGTAGCTGAAATATTATCTTTTTCAATCGAACTAATGTATGTTTGGAACATAGGCACTTGATCTCTTGCAAATGACAACCACAATTTCAAGCAGGGGTCTTCAAACCATTTTCGCAACATAAGAGGGCATTTTTCTTGAGAAAGAAAATAAGAAGTAAGCCCATCAAACATGCTTAAAATTCTATCAATTGATGGACCCAAGGACAAAAATCTTGTATTTCCATGCTCTAACAATTTAGCGTAATTGTTTCCTGCAAAGTCACAAAAGTTTTTCAGTTCTTCAACTCTAACTGTGTATATATGGAAGTATTTGTATACTTTCACTGCAAAACATTCAATGTCAATTGGTAAACAGTCGACAGCACACTGGAGACAATTGTGTATAATGTGTGCCCCACAACCAATACCGATAATTGGCCTCTTCAGTTCAGTTTCAAGTTTTCGCCACACATTATTTTTGCCAAGTCGTTTGCAACCACCAAAATTGGTGTTCGTGTTAACTGCACACAAAGCAACAATTTTGTTTTCTATAGCAAATTTGTCAATGACTTCCCTCAACATAGCACACTGTAGATCGGATGTTTCACCAGGTAAGGAAACAAAGTCTATAATTTTGTCTTGAACACCACAATTTGGCAAAAAGTACCGTACAACGATTGGAAAAAGTTTGATGTCTTTTTTGTTTGATGCATCTAAACTGACTGTAATGATTTTTGTTTTATTCAAATTCTCTATTACTTTTCCCAATATGTATGGGGATAAAACATTAGTAATTATTGCTTCTGATTTGGTACGTGCTGAGGAAAATTTAGGTTCATACATTTTCTTTATCAATGTCGACATGCAATCATTTGCACCAAAACTTTGGCTGTGACGCACAGTATGATAAGCACAAACAGCTTCACTTGCTGCAATTTTATCACTTTCACTGTCACCATCACGTCTCATAAACGAACTGATGTTTTTAACTGAAGCCAGAGTCTTTTCAGCATCCTTATGTTTCTGGCTACGTAGATGCTGGTTGATGTCACTTCTACCTCCATGAGCAATGGAAAAATGGATATTACAATGTTGGCATACCACTTTTGTTCCATCACTGCATAGTCTCTCCAGTTTAATAAATGGGAATTCCTTCTGGAGATTGTCATTAAAACTGTAGTTTCTCCTCTTTGTCTTTGGCATTGCAAGGGTAGACTTCAAGCTATAAAAAACATGAAGTTTAAGCTATAGACTTTAAGCTATAAAATAAGACTTTAAAATATGAAGTTTAAAACAGCAATGTATTATTTCCCATTTTCCATTGAAAGGAGAGGACTCGTGATCACCCACAAGGTCTGGGTCAAGGTTCCCTTTGGTAATAGGGTGAGACTGGAAATATATATATTGACTGTCAAAGGGAACCTTGACCCAGACCATGCCCTGCTGCCAATTGGTCATATATTTCTAGTTTTGCCATATTCTCAAAGTTTGACAATATGGCAAGACTAGAAATATAGGACAAGGTCTAACTAAGGCACACTGGAGTTTGGACTGGACTAGACAGGTCTGCAGGAAGGCAGATTAGCAAGGGTCTGGATTTGGCTTGACAGCAGCAAGACAAGGCAAGGCAAGAACTTCTTGGCAACAATAGGGGGCGTGGCAAGGAACTTCCCATAGTACCTTATTGAAGGCTGAAGGAGGCAGCGAGCTGGGGCGGAAGGACTATCCTCTTCCCCCTGTTGCAGGGAGGCTGGAGAAAGAGAGTGTGGGGAGCGTGTGTGTGTGATTACTCTGGGCAAGTAATCACGCGCGCACACACACGTGCGCACCCCAGACTCTCTTTCTCCAGCCTCCCCGTGACGAAATGACCAAATGCACCGGCACCTGTTGCAGGGAGGCTGGAGAAAGAGAGTGTGGGGAGCGTGTGTGTGTGATTACTCTGGGCAAGTAATCACGCGCGCACACACACGTGCGCACCCCAGACTCTCTTTCTCCAGCCTCCCCGTGACGAAATGACCAAATGCACCGGCACCTGTTGCAGGGAGGCTGGAGAAAGAGAGTGTGGGGAGCGTGTGTGTGTGATTACTCTGGGCAAGTAATCACACGCACACACACGTGCGCGCACCCCAGACTCTCTTTCCCTAGCCTCCCCGTGACCAAATGACCTGTTGCAGGGAGGCTGGAGAAAGAGAGTGTGGGGAGCGTGTGTGTGTGATTACTCTGGGCAAGTAATCACGCGCACACACACGCGCGCGCACCCCAGACTCTCTTTCTCCAGCCTCCCTGTAACAGGTGCTGGTGCATTTGGTCAAGGGGAGGCTAGGGAAAGAGTGTGGGGTGCATGCGTGTGTGTGTGTGCGTGATTACTCTGAGCAAGTAATCACACACACACGCACCCCGCACTCTCTTTCCACAACCTTCCCGTGCCTGCTTTCCCTGGCCTCACCACTGCTGGGCAGACAATCTCAGCTTTGGAGCAAGCGGCACCGGTAGGATCAGGTAAGGAGGCAGGAACCGAGTGGACTGTGGTGCTGTGTCTGCTGCTGGGCTCGCACGTGGCAACTGGGCTTCCACTTGCCATGCTGATAGGGCCTCTTCCGGGCTGCCTCCAATGGCAAGTCCAGCTCCAGTCCTCCTTCCTGTCTTCCTGTCCTCCTTCCCGCCCAGTTTAAAAAAGGGACAAAATTGAGATTTTGATCAAAATGACGGGACGGTTGAAAAATGCTAAAATAACGGGACTGTCCCGTTCAAAACGGGACGTATGGTCAGCCTATTTATGGCAAGAGCTCAACATAATGCAGATATGGATACCAACAGCGGACCCTCAAGGCTGGATGGTAGCCTACAAGCCACTGGAGAAGAGCAAGGGCTAGCGCTTAGTAGTCAGGGTTTTTATGATGTTGTTGGGGGAAAGCCTACAGGAAGCCCAACAACTGATGGTGCCCATGATGAAAGGGGCAGCCTACGCTGTACAAAGTCTTACCAAATTGGTACATGGACTGTCAGAGGCATGTCCCTTGGCAAATTGGAAATTGTAAAACGAGAAATGATCAGGACGAATATAGACATCCTTGGTATTAGTGAGTTGCACTACACAGGTAATGGTAAATTCAAATCAGATGAGTTCACGGTCTATTTTTCTGGAAGTGTCAACACCAGACGAAAGTGAGTTGCATTCATTGTAAGCAAACAAGTTGCTAAATGCGTCGAGAATCACAGAGCACACAGTGATTGTATAATATCCATCCAAATCCGAGGCAAGCCACTCAACAGCACCATACTACAAGTCTATGTGCCAACTGCAGACTCAAGTGATGATGAAATCGAACATTTTTACGGTGAGCTTCAAAGTGCTCTTAAACAAGTACCTAAAAAGGACCTTTTGTACATCATGGGAGATTTAAATGCAAAAGTAGGCAAAGGAGAAGATGCAAGAATAGTAGGCAAGTTCGGGTTCGGCGAAATGAAGCTGGTGACCGCCTAGTGCAATTCTGCCAGGAAAATCATCTCAATTGTTCACAATGGCAAATCCACACCTGAAATCAAATGCAGGATAACTTTAGGACGCACTGCAGTGGTCAGCATGAATAAGATCTGGAAGAGCAAAGAAATCACCCTTAATACAAAAGACAGACTAGTTAGAGCAATAGTCTTTCCTATAATGATGTATGGGTGTGAGAGTTGGACAATAAGAATGGATGATCGAAGAAGAATTGACGCATTTGAATTGTGGTGCTGGCGTAAATTGTTACGTTTACCATGGACAGCCAGAGTAACCAACAGAGAAGTGCTGGACCGTATAAAACCAGATACATCACTAGAAGCTAAAATTGTGAGACTAGGGCTGACTTACTTTGGCCATGTCATGTGTGCAAACTCACTAGAGAAGTCGATGATGCTAGGAATTGTTAGTGGAACAAGAAGAAGGGGCAGGCCAAGAATACGCTGGCTTGACACCATCAAAACAGATACCAAGATGAACATCTAGCAATTGAAAGAAGCCATGGTTGATAGGGCAGCATGGAGAGCTCTCGTCCATAAAATCGCCAAGAGTCGGACACAACTGAACAGTTAAAGACAGACAGATTTGCCATGCTGTGTGATGTGTTGTATGTATGGGAACCATTCTTGCTTAAATTTGGTTAAACTTCTATTGTGTATATATACTGTTAGTTTTGCTATTGCTGTGTATTCTTCACGTTTCAGTTCCCAATCAGATATTGTCAGAATTGCCCCCACCCCTTTTTTTATGTGTGTTGTGATACATGATAAAAGGGACAGGGTTTCAGCTGCATGGTTGCATCATCTTGACTTTTTACCTCCCTTGTGGATGCCTGTTAGAGTCATTACAGAGATATCGGGTTTCAACCAAGCACGTCTCACACAAGCTTGAAGGAGGAGGCAGCCTCTGCTGTAACCTAATTTTACTTGCTTTGTGTGGGAGGGGCTGAACCCCGATTTCCTGTTCCCTTCATCTTCTCTCTTCCCTGCTTGAATCCCCACCTGGGAGGATGGTCATCCATGGCTGTCCAAGTTGTTCATACATGCATTCAGCAAGGCCACATTAAGAAGACTGTGGGTTTGGTCAGAACCTATCGCTCGCACGCATGAACCATCCTCTGCTACCATGAAACTGATCTACAATAAAACTGTAAGCTATTTTTCTGTAACTTTACCTTAATGTGTGAAGTGTGTTTATTTTGTGTTTTGAACTGATTAAGCCTTGTGCAAGTTTATTGGGATGCTTCTGCTCTGCTAAAACTAATTAAAACTGCGTGGACTTCTGTCATTAGCATTTCAGAATTCCTACATTGGGTTATGGGCCCAAGTACAGCCCAGAGTCAAACTGCAAACCAGTGCAGCTTGGCAGACTGAGAGTTGATTTTTTTTTTTTTTTTTAAAAAGGGTTTCTTTGGTCTCACACCCAAGAAACTGCTCGCACAATTCAAAAAAAGGCTCAGTTCAGATTTTTTTTTCTCCTTAAACAATGGAGAGAAGAGGGGACGGGCTTCCCCCCTTCCAATGCTAAATGAAGACAATTTCTCAGATTGGCTGTATAGATTGATTGAGTATAGATTGATTGGCTGTATAGATTGAGATTAAGATTAATTTTCCAAAGCAGCATATATTGTTTAGACTCTCCTCCACCACAGCCAGGAGATTCTGATGAAGCCAAGAAATTATGGGATCAGAAAAACAACCTAGCCATGATTTTAATCTCTGGATCATTGCCTGACCACAGGCTGGCAGAAATAAAAGGTCTTGCCACTGCCAAAGAAATGATTGGAAATCTACAAATTTTATACTCAGAAGAAGATGACCAAAAGAGAATTAATTAATTAATTAATTTATTAAGAGAATTAATGGAGTCCAGGCTTCCAGAACATGGAAATGTAAATCAACATTTATTGAGAATGCAGTCAATTTTTGATAGGCTGAGCTCAATTCAGAATGTTATGAGTGAAAGAACAAAAATGTCCTTTTTACTAAGTTCTCTGCCTGATAATTTTTTTGTTGGGGTTTATAAAATACCCAAAATTTACAAGTAGATTAATTATACAGGAGAGGCTAGAGGTATATAGGTGAGAGTTGATATTTTCTGCAAGTCATCCAATTAGCAGCCATTGTAGAAGGTATGATGTGACTCATTTTTCTGTAACTTTACCTTAATGTGTGAAGTGTGTTTATTTTGTGTTTTGATCTGATTAAGCCTTGTGCAAGTTTATTGGGACGCTTCTGCTCTGCTAAAACTAATTAAAACTGCGTGGACTTCTATCATTAGCATTTCAGAATTCCTACAATTACATATTTTCCAGGATAGGATGTGAAGTTCACTGGCTTCCGTGGAAGACACACAGTTCCCAATCCATTGCCAAAAAGGAAATCCACATCAACAAGCTAGAACTGATAGCAGTGTTCTTGACAATATGACTTTTTGAGACTATAGGGAAGGATAGGTTATTCATATCAATTCAGGCAGAACCTTTATGACGTGATATCCACATTTCCACAAAGAAGGTGGCATGAAATCGGCCTCCTTATTACTCATTCTCCAGTTGGGGGAATGGAACATAGACAATGAATGTTACAGATCATGAATTCCCTTTAGCTGTAGGACTCCCTCTAGCTATTCAGGAATCTCCCCTAAAGGGCATTAAAATAAAGTGTGATAGTAACTCTCTTCTGTTGTTGGGAATATTTGCACATTGACCTTTTTTGCCACTGCAAACAACAAGAAATATAAGCCTTATTGCTTCCCCCCGCCCCCCATGGTACAGATGCCTTCAGCATTCAGTTCCCCTAATGACTAATGTGACTGCCAGTATCTAGAGCAGAGCTTTCCAAACTGTGTGTCGCAACACAAAAGTGTGTTGCCACACACAGTCTAGTGTGTCGCCACACAACCCGGAAGCGCTGATCATCATCAGCGCTTCCGGGTTTTCCTGCGGCGACACACCAACTGCAGCGCGCAAAACCCGAAAGCAGCAGCAGCGCTTCCGGGTTTTTGCGCGCTGCCGCACTTCCGGGTTTTCCCATGACTAGCGTTGGTGTGTCGCCGCGGGAAAAACTTTGGAAAGCCCTGATCTAGAGTAAATAGCAATATCTTAGCAACTCTGGTTTGTTCTAACCCTTCTTCTGTTAGGATGGAAATATATTCCATGGCCATCAGTTCTGGACCTCTTCCATCTATCTGACACTCGGGCTTCTCATCCCTCAGACTCATGGCCTGGTACATTCAGTCCCAGCTGACTTGCTTCAGAAACAGCACAGGTTCTCCAAGCATCATCCAAATCCTCTATAAAGAAATCATGCAGTTATAAGTGAAATAAGCTCAGGATTTTGTAAGCAAAGAGGTTTTCAGGCTTGGAGAGTGGTGGCATTTTGTTTACAGAAGAAAAACTCTTTCTCAAGGTGTCTTTATTTCCTTTGAGGATGTAACTAAGAGAAGCCTGGCCTTAGTTCAGCAATTCCTCAGGTGGATTTTTTCTAGGGCTGTGAAAAAAATTGATTCAGAAATATGATTTAAAGGTGAAATCCGAATGAAGCAGATGCTTCCAATTCCATTATTTGGATGCTGTGGAAATGTTTTTTTCTGACTCAGTTTGGAATCTGGATCAAAACAACGGGATTCAACAAAAATCTAAACTGATTTTCTAAAAACTGTAGTAGTCAAATTGAGCTGATTTTTCTAACCGACTTAACAATTGGAATTGGATTTTGCCTGATTCATGCAGGTATATATTGATGAAGGATTACCCAAACCTGCTAGAGTTCCATAATCCATGAAACCAATGTGCCGGTGCAAGTAACGTGTTCTATTCTGGATAGAGAAAAGATGTCTAGACTCCAAGTCAGGATGCAAAACGAAATGCCGGACAGTAGAACCTATCTGTTCAATACGTTTGGTCCGGGTGGGCATGCTGAAAATCCCCTCTCTTCAGAATGTGAAGGTGGGGGCATCAAAGCAGGCCTTCTAGGACAGAGCCACCTCCCTCCAGAAGTCAGGTTGGCATGCACCCTACTGCCGTGGCAGAAGAAC
Organism: Charina bottae; assembly: GCA_023362775.1. Taxonomy (NCBI): domain Eukaryota; kingdom Metazoa; phylum Chordata; class Lepidosauria; order Squamata; family Charinaidae; genus Charina; species Charina bottae. The sequence continues at coordinate 661,276 of JALMGJ010000020.1, forward strand.
ATTAAAACCGGGCTCTTCCAAAACCGTTGGTGAAGGGGATGCCACTTCATTGGAAGCAGTGCTGAGTGTGGGCTGGTTTTTGGGGGTGAGATGTGTCAGGCTACTGCGAGTGTTTTTGACTTGTGTTTTATTTGTTGTAAGCTTGTTGTGTTGTATTGGTTAGCTTCCTAGAATCTAGAATAAATAGGGCAGCATAAAGGCCGTGTAATCAAGCCAGCAAGCCACAATAACTGATTTCATTCACTAGGAAGGAAAGAAATTTTTTTATATTGTGCCCTTTTATCATTTCAGAGTCATTTAAAACTTTTGAAGGCATATTCTGTAATATATTCATCTGTAAAGCAAAAGCAAGATTGTTAGTGGGACAATGCTTCTTTATAATCAGTGAGCAAACTAAAAAAATATACCTTAAATCAAGAAAGTCTCAGGGCATTAAGATGCCATCAATATCAAGGTATTTCATATTATTTTGATAAAAGAACCCAGATTAAAATGTTTTAGCCAAAATATCATTTCTTCCTCATGACAAGAATGATCACTTGTATCCCTCAAAATACAGAAAATCATTTACATTCTAGGTTAGATCCAGAGTTAGTCATGACAAAGTTCAGTATTTTGATGACTCTGCTCTAAGTTTGGATTTAACTCCCTGATAATATAGCATCTATAGGACATTAGTGTTATTTTTTTTCTTTTTCTATTTATCATATATTTTTCAAATAGGAGAGCAAATAGTACACTTCCAGTGTTATAAATATAAAATTCAGATACGATTAGGAGGGTGTTATTTGAAGCCTCAGAAAGAGAGACACTTACAGTTAAATAAACAATTCAGAATCAACTTTTAAAAAGTGAAATGTGTAAAAACTAATTGCATTTCCTGTTTTCTACTCCCTAAAAACAGCTGATGCATCATCTTGTGGCAATGTGTAAAACAGAAAACGTTAGAAAACGTTAAACCTTTCTAAAAGGTGACTGGGAGGAGGAACTTTATGCGGAAAGTTCATGTAAAACTGGAATGGAGGCAACGCTAAACTCTGACATCATCTTGCACACACGGGGGCCAGCAGAAACAACCATTTGCTGTTTGAGCAAGTCTGCTTTTCATTTACAGTTTAGGTCAGTGAGTGAGGAGGCCTTGATTGTAATATTAGAGCCAATCCTGTTCTGAGCTTCTTCCACCAAAAGCCAGCTCAGCTCTTCACTGCTCCTACCCAGTTGGAGGGACTGTGCCTTTAAAAAAAAAAAGAATACTATTCAGAATCCCAACTTCTTCTCCTTCACTGTGGAGAAAAGCACCAAGGGGAGCCAGGGACGTTTAGCAAAATGAGAAGATGAGTTCAATATGCAAATAATTCCTTCAATAAGGTCCTGGAATTCTTAATTCTATATTTACTCAGGGGTAAGTACTTTGCTTTCTTTTATTGTAGAAAGGATTTTTATCTAAGAATCTCTGACCAACTGAATTGAATTCTGTGTATATTATCTGGATGGAGCACCCTGAAGAAGTGGGAGCAACCCGGAGGGAATGCCTTAGTGGGGACTGTTCCATCTGTTGAGTTGACAGAAGGCAGCAGACTTCAATCCAGAGTCTCAGTGGGCACTGCAGGATGGGCTGATAGTAGATTGTTGTTGGGGGTGGGTGGGGGGGAAGGTGCTCATTGAAGACTGTATTGTTTGAAGGGAGGGGGAGAGGGAGGGGGACAGAGAGAAAATCCTACATCTGCATCCAAATGTACCTCTTTCCCCCTCTTTATGAATGTATTGGTCTGTGGCTTCTCTCTTTTACAGTTTTATTCTCTGTTTCAAGGGGCCAGATCTGTTTTCTGTGCAGTTGCATCTAGGATTATCTAGATGCTCTCGCCTTCATAGAAAGCCATATTTTTTGCTCATTTTGCTAGCTGCTGTGCTGTGCTTTAACAAGGTCTGTTTGAATGATGGGGAGTGGGGCAGAAAGCAGTGGGGTGAGCTGATGAGGCATGTCAGTATTGACTCCAGAGATACACTAAACAGATGTAGGGATGGCTCAGTTAAATTGCTCTTTCATGTTCTCCTTGTAGTTTTTCTAAATGGCTGGGACTAAAAGGTGTGAAGGGAGATGATCCTCAGAAGGGACAGTACCAGATTCAGTACTGAAAAGATCCTGTAAACAGGCGTGTAGATTGACACCTCAGAAAATGCCACAGTCCATGACAAATTTCTTTGAGGAAAGCTATTAAAGCTGGCCTCTGCATAGATCCCAAATGAGTCCTAAATGCCCAAGGGATGTCCTAGTAGAGCGGATCCTGCACTTTTTTCAACAACACTGCCCTCACCCCAGGATGTTTCTGTGGGGAGGAAAAAACACTGGATATGCAGATGGAATAAACATAGCAAAAACTGAGCTGCAGCTGTGTCTTGCCTTTCTAGAAAAGACCTGCTCTGTTTCAGTCAGGCAGGGTTGTCAAAAGCAAAGTTAAGCATGTACCCAGGAATTACTTTGGCTTCTGTGGAGTGTTTTGGGAGGTATTCTCTTGAGTATTGGTCAGCCACTTGGGTACATGAATATCATGCCCAATCTGCCTTTCTGTGCTGATCCACCTCTATATGTTTTCAGTTCAATCACAAATGAATGTTTATTTCATATGGGTAGATATCTATAAACATAGCCAGAGTCCATCTTAGACAATGACAGTCTCATGATGGGCTGCTGGGAAAAGGTTTCCAATGCAAGTCTTCCATGGCACACAGCATACCTCTTTCAGTGCAAAATGGACTGAAAGGACCAGGCAGCTCTGCAAGGGTTAAGTAAAGACCTCAAGCTGAGCAGGAGGAAGAGACTGGTATTGTCTGGAAGATCAGCAGTATAAACCTGTTTCTCTTGTGAATTCATTCAAGTTGGAACGTTTAATTAAGCAAATTGGTATCTCTGGAAATAGTTGCAATCATACTGAAATGAATCTAAAATGTGGTTTTCAGGGCTATTATTCTAGGCCCATTTCTATATTATTCTTCCCGTTAAAAATGAAACCCATGAATGCTTAATGATTCAAGTAAAGCTGCAGAGGGTTATACATTTTATAATTTATAAAGGGTTTAAAGATTGCAGGAAGTCCAACTAAATTTACATTCTACAAAGACATTTTTGAAAAGCAGATGTTAGCTTCTGAAAATGTAAAATTAAGTGTCAGATCTTGAACTCAGGGTGGGGTGGTGAAACAGCAAAAAAATATGTTCAGATAGCCACCTTTTTTAAAAAAAGGATGAGTTAAATCTGCAATTTGTATCCTTTAATCTGCAAATATAGGTAGCATTTAATTATTTGATGACAAACTCATGTATGGCCCTAGGCAGGCTTTTCCTTCTCTGCCAGCTTCAGCCCCTACCCTCCTGCAAGATGGAGATAATTCTGTGTTACCCAAATCGACTGTTATGGATGACTGAAACTGTGTATTTAAAGCACAATATATAATGCTCTGGACAAGAGGGAAATTGACCCCAAAGACAGTGCTAGCGAAAGTATCTCTTTGTTGCAAAATAAATGGTAGAGTGTGCAGTAAATAGGGCCTTCCACAATGGGCAATTATGGTATTGGGCGGTCATTTTCATTATGACAATTTGTGTTTACAACCATCTTCCTATTTTACTTAGCCTGTGAGATGTTGGAGGATATATGGAATATAGTCCTAGAAAATCCAGTGCTCTCCGACATTTGAGATATGACCTGATCACCCTGAACACATTTCCTATTCATTAAAGGCTGCTTCTAATCTCAGTATGAAAAACAATTTCTGTGGATATTTAGTAGAGCTGTGCAGCACTTTGGAATTAATTCAGAAAGGGCCTTTAGAGTGCGTGGAATCCTGAACATACCATCCCTCTGCAGTTCTTCAAAGCAGCGGGTGGCTTTTCTTGTGACTGGGCTGTTGCCTTCAGCAGCTGCCACGTGATCCCAGGAAAAGACCCAGCGAATTTAAAGAGTTGCAAACAGATGCTACGTTTGCACTCCATCACCCTCCAAAAGACCTTTTGGAACCAAACCCTAAACATGGTGCAGCCATATTGTTTAGCATGCAGTAAAACGTGCTAGAATGGAACTATTAAATCTTTAATTGTTTAAATTAAAATTTAAAAAGATATTTGTTTGATGTAATTTAATTGTTTATATGTCACTACATGACATTCTCTCTAGTCCACTTTGTAGTCGGGGGAGTTGGGCGATGATAAATCAAATAAATAAATAAAGATAAATAAATAGTCACATTTGTCATACAGAATCGGGGAGGGGGGAACGTTGGTGAATGTGGTTCTTTTCTGTTATACTTCATAGGTGATGCATAGTGATACAGCACCGGCCCATTTATGAAGTAAGAACCAGCAAAGAAGTTCTGCTTATAGGACCCAGTGCCCCATCTACTCCTCTGTTCCTGCTACGATTCATAATAACGCCTAGTTCAAAGCCAACGTTTTCATGATCTTGCACACCAAGGATGGGAAACTGCTCCTGGGAACCTAACGCAGTCTGACAGATAGGCCCATCCAGCCTATAGGATCTAGACCAGAGCTTTCCAAACTGTGTGTCGCGACACAAAAGTGTGTCGCCACACACAGTCTGGTGTGTCGCCACACTACCCGGAAGCGCTGATCATCATCAGCACTTCCGGGTTTTCCCGCGGCGACACACCAACGGCGGCATGCAAAAACCGAAAGCGGCAGCAGCGCTTCCGGGTTTTTGCGCTCTGCTGCAACGGCGGCACTTCCGGGTTTCCCCGCGGTGACACACCAACGGCGGTTGGTGTGTCGCCGCGGGAAAACTTTGGAAAGCCCTGATATAGACCAAAATTCTTTGGCTTCCTCCCAAATTGTTCTCTCTGCTCACTGTTGTCTGCTGCTCTGGTGTCAAACTTGCATGGAGGGCTTTTATGTTAGGTAAACGGAACCTGACTGGTGGGATCAAATCTGCTTTATCCACCACACACCCCTTTGGTATGGTCAAAGGTAGCAGAAACCAATTCTGTAGATGTTCCAGCAAAACTACTATCAGAATTAGCTTTGCTTTACCCATACCTAATCCTTTCACTTAAAGAGAGAAAGTTGGGGTATAGGAAAAATGGTGCTTCTCTAAGAGTGCTTGCAGAAACAGGAGGAAAGAATAGGTGCAGATGAAACTTTCCATGTAGAGCGGGCCAGGGAGGGAAGCTACCCTGCCTTCTGCTGTGAGGCAGCACTGTCGTCTCTGAAGCCGTACCCCTGATACCATCCTGCCCAGAAGGGGATGTGGGAAGCAGACTCCTTCAACTAGACTTGGTTCCTCCCTGTTGATTGGGGTGTTCCATCTGTGTGAGAAATATAACTGCACCACTGGTCTGAATATCAGGGGAGAGGCTGTTTGAAAGGAGAGGAGCCATCTTAGTGATGGCTGTAGTTGGCATTCCTTTCTTGATGGGACCCTCCACAAACTTTTTCTCTCTGATTTCACTGGATAGGCAGATTCAACCTGGATAAGGCAGCCTCAGAAATAATCAGGCTCTGAGCTATGTGGGGCTTTAAAGGTAAGAACCAGCATCTTGAATTGCATCCGGAAGCTAACTGGCAGCCAATCTGTTACATGGGCAACCAGCATCACTGCTAATGAGTGACCGTGTTGCAGAACTGGCTGCAACTGACACACAAGTTATAATTGTGCAAAGGCCCTCCTGGTCTCCACATGCTGTTCAAAAAGGATCTGTGAGTCCAGGGGGACCTCTGACTGCAAGCCAGCTGTGTCTGGAGGAATAGCAAATACTATTATCATCTGAGAACTTTAAAAGCTGTTTCCTGAGATTAAAATCAAAAGTCCCTCTTGAGGGGGGAGATGGGCGGTGACAAAATTTGATAAAGAAAATAAAGAAAGAAAAATTAGGTCCAAGTGGATGCAGGAAGTCTCCTGTTTCTCTCAGGCCAATGGATGACAGTTTCCTTTGCATCACTAGGACTAGTTTTATGGAGGCCTACTTAGACAATAAAAGAAATAAAGCATCAGACCCATGTATAATTTTAGTGAATCAACTGTGTGCCGTAGAAAGAATGAATAATAAAGTGTAAACTTAAGAGTGAAGTAGAATCTGTGAATGGTTTGGAAAGTTAAACCCAAGCTTTTCCTTGGGGAGGTTTCTGTTATGACTAATCTTTGAGAGGCCAGGCCAAACTCCTTGATGTTTTCTCTTGTAGTACTCCCTTCCTGATCAGTTGCCTGGGTGAGAAAAGTCTTCCTGGCCAAAAACCATTTTCTGGCTATACGTCCAATTGCTCCTGACCAAAATTGGAATGGCTCAAATCATTCCAGTGGTTTTGGTGGGATTTTTCAGTTAGGACAGACTTTCTGCCAATCCATGTATGGTTCTTTTCCTCATGGTGATTCATAGATTCCTTACAAACATTCTAGGCCTGAGAAAGAAGAAGTGGGACTCCTGCAATTTCCTTACACTTAACTCCCAGGAATGGTTTCCATCAAATCACCCTCATTCTCAGTAGGCAGAAGGGGCTCTCAACCACCCAGTCCGCCATAGCAGTTTAGGTACCAAAGGAAAGAAACACCCCCCAAGACCTGTGCCTGGACCTCCTGGAATCCTTGATCAGACCCTCTCTGGAACTACTTATGGTCCTTGCATGGTTGCCATGTTTAATCTGATGCCTTTATCCCTTGTCTGGAAATTAAGAATCCTTTGCTTGGTTTTATGGGATGTCTTTTTTCTATTTTTAGCAAGCATTTTAGATTCCTATTGCAATACACTTTCCTGGAATAAACTATTGTGATTTAGTTTGCTTGTTTGTTGTTTTGATAAGCTGTGCATCTGTTTAAATGCATGCTGAGTATTGTTTTAAATTTATTCATACTTAACCCTAGAATAATGCAAATCAGCAGTTTCAAGGCTGCAAAACTTTTGGCTTAGTTTACAGGGACATAATTAATGACTGCCGTTCTCATCCTTTAGTTCTTCTGTATGTTCTGGCAGAATTGGAGAATGGGTGGGAGTTAGGCTGACCGTACGTCCCGTTTTGAATGGGACAGTCCCGTTTTCTAAACAATTCCTGACCGTCCTGTCGTTTTAAGAAAAATATCCATTTTGTCCCGTTTTTGAAAGTTCCCACACACGCACGCGCACCCGCCCGCCCGCCCGCACGCACGCCTGCACGCGCACATGCCCACTTTGTCTGGTGAGCCGTGGGTAGATTAAGGTCCCGTTTTCCTCTCAAGGAAATATGGTCAGCCTAGTGGGAGTGGGGATATCATGTCACATAATGTCTTGGAAGAGCCATAGGTTTGTAAAATGTAGAAATGTGACCCCTTCTCCCTGCTCCTCTTGTGAGTTGAGCAGATTTCCTCCCTACGTAATGTACTTATAGCTTCCATTTTATTTTATTCCCAGAATTCCTTTCCCCACTCCTACTCCTTTGGTGGTGGTATTATTATTATTATTATTATTATTATTATTATTATTATTATCATCATCACCATCATCCATTGATTCATTGAACATGTGAAAGCTAAACTGGATCTGACATACCTTCCTAACACCTGCATGGGGAGTCTTAAGATAAGGTCTAAGAGCTCATAATCTAACAAATTAGGGAGAGGATATCACATTTAGTTTACACATCTCTCTGCACAGTTCTTTTCTCATAAGGCCATTCAAGACCGGAACAACGTGGGGCAGCTTCGCTGGTCCTGTGCTCTGCATTCTCTCCATCCAGATTTAGGCATAAAGGAGCAAGGAAAAGGTCATGAAGGGTAAATTGAAATAGACACAGGTTGTGCATAGAGCGCAGCTCTGCTAAAGTACCAGGCTAACTTCCAGGTTGTTCGCTTTGTGAAGCTCAGGCCAAAGTGTGATAACCTTAACTCTGGTTTTAAGCCAGTATGATTTTTTAAAAATCAATTTCCCTGCTTTTTGAAAAGGTAATGTAACCTTTGTTGACCTCACCCTATCCAGTGTCTCTGAACATCCACTTTTGCACATCCATCTATATCAGGGGTGGGGAACCTTTTTTATGCCAAGGGCCATTTTGATATTTATAACATCACTCGAGGGCCGGGGGGCGGGGTTTGTGGGCGGGAGCCAATCGCGCGGACTGGGGGGCCACCATGCCTGCCGCCGCAGCGCCCGCCACCACTATGCCTGCTGCAGCGCCCACCACCACGCCCACCGCTGTGCCCGCCACAGCCATGCCCACCATGCCCGCCACCGCATCTGCCCCCCCACGTCCGCCGCTGCACCCACCGCTTCCGTGCCTGCTGCCACGCCCGCTGCTGCACCTGCTTTTGCCGTGCCCACGGCTGTGCCTGCTGCTGCCCTGCCCGCCATGCCCGCCGCCACCCCGCCTGCCGCCACACCCACCATGCCCACTGCCGCTCATGCCCCTTCCACATCTGCCGCTGCGCCCGCCGCCGCCATGCCCGCCATACCTGCCCCAATTGCTTTCACAGGCCTTATACGGCCCCCGGGCCTGACGTTGCCCACCCCTGATCTATATGATTTTAATATATAGTAGTTATCACACTATAATTTTAAGGTCCATCCTTCACTGTTATTTTTCAAATGTATGCTTCAACCCCCCCAATAAATAAAGGTAACCATGTTTATTAATTAAAACAAATCAGATAATAATTCATTAAGTGTAGGGAAAAAAATTAAGAAGTCAGATTAGCTTTGAAAAGGCCTTTATACGATCTTCTAACCTTATTCCTCACAGAGAAGAGATACGTAACTTTGCTTAGGCCAAAGGTCACCCTTGTCCTTGGACTGCTGTGCTGACTGCCACCCTCCCCAAAGTAGGAGCTGGGGACCAGGACAATCGTTAATTTTTGTTTCATTTCCTCTACTCTAAGTCAATTAAAAACAGTTCATACGATTAATCTCCAGTCATATATTTAATATTTCCCCCTTTTTGCCACAGTATAATTTAACAGTATATTTTGGAGCTCTTTGGAGGCCCCAGTCAAGGCTTCTTGACCTCCCTGTAATAATCCCACAAGCACTGGGGCCTCAGGTCATGCGTCTTTCTCACCAGTTCCCTCTTCTGATAAATGGAATCTATCAGGTTGACCAAGACCAATTCTGCCGATGATCAGACTGGAGCAAGGCCTGGAATGGGTCTAGATATTAAGATGGCAGATAGGCAGCCATATACATTTGTTAAATAAATACGTCAATCTCTAGGAGTAGCTGTAATAGGGATGACACCACTTCCCTCAATCATTTTGCTAAGAAAAAGTATTCGCCACTGAATTAAGGTAATCTTCTCTGCCCAGAAATACCTTATTTCCAGAAGTTATCACTGACTCCTGAAGAGTAGCAGGAGACACTCCTTTATACAACGTTGCATTCGCTAACCCTGGGACTCACCCAATCAGTTCCCCTTAGCTAACTTGTATTAACCATAATGGACAGGGGTCAAGATCATGGAGTAACAGGAATTGCCACAAGAGTCTTACCCATGTTCTCAGCCACAAAATCTGAAATGGATCCCACAAAAACGGTGGGACAATATAGGGAATTAAACTCCTAATTTGTATCTGTAATAATCCCAGCAAATACCCACAGCATTCAGGAATTTCTCATATTCCATAAAACTCCCTTGCAAACTATCTCAGTGGGCTCCAACTCCTTCCAGAGGGGGTGGTGGTGGGGTGGTGGAATAGATTGCATGAAATCAAACTTCACTGGAAAATGATCATATCTACCCAAATCCTGAGCTATGGATCAGGCCAGTAATTGAGATACACATGGTTGTTATAAAGATCATGAAGACTTGAACTGGCTCTTGTATATTGAAATAACATTTTTCCTGGGATTTGCCAAGATATTGCCTCCTGGTCAGGGATGCTGTAAAGTAGCAGGATGGGCAGTGATCTACCAACAATATCTCCAGTTTGCTGCTTTGGCTTAAGTGACGATATGGGCCCTCATAGCCTGCTCCAGAAGAGAGATTTCTGGGAAGAAAGATCACAGTGGATCCTAGCAACTTGTTCTCCTGAACCTTGATCTAAATTAGAGTAGCCAAGTTTGTATAATCAGTCCAGCCAACCCACCTATGCAAGTCTCCATAATACATGCCAACCTGGCCCCCAGATGTGACTTAAATCACAGATAATATGGGAATAATGATGGCAAAATTAGTGTTAAATTAAAAACACTCCCTTCCCAAAATTACCATTTAAATGAAAAATTCCCTTCTCCAAATTGCACCCTAATAAGGCATTGCAGTATAGGGGAGGGGAGGCAAACAGTGCTTGATCAGTGTTTTTCACCCTTTTTGTCTTAAGTCCTGAAAATAGTGCTCCATCAGAGCTACTAGTGATATCAACCATAAAGCAGAAGCATTTTGAAAATTAAGGAATAACTATTCCATGTGAATAATTTTGCATATAGATCTGAAAAAAGATTTACAATGTTCTCTTCTGATAAAGATTATTAATCTGGTTTCACTCAGTTTTTCACTTTCTCAACCATATGTTCATTTCAGCTGATAAAAAAAACTTCTTCATTAAAATTTATTTTCATTCTGTATACAAATTGTGAATGATTTGTCCCTAAGAATATTGGGAGGAATTTTTCCCTAATACATTGGTTGGAATGAAAGGAAATCATAAATGAAAATGTTGAAAAATGGTAAGGATGCAGGCGTAGATGTTGTACCTGGAAAAATGTTAAAATATGAATGTGGTTTACTTATGGAGTGAGTATCTGACTTGTTCAATGTGTGTGAAAACTCCATCTGTGCCTGGTGACTGAAAGAATGCCATTATTGTTTCCCTATAGAAAGGGGAAAGTATCAAGAGTGAATGCAGAAAGCAGGAGACTAGTTGGTGAAGTGTGTCTGAGAAGGTGTTTAATAGGGTACAAGGGATGGCAGTGAGCAAGATTGGGGAAGTACAGTGCAACTTTAAACTGGGTACAGGATGTGTGAATCAGAAGTTTGCTCTTGAGCAGGACATTGTGAAATGTATGAATGTGAGAAGAAAGCTTCTAAGTTTGTTTACTTAGAGGAAATGTGTGATAAAGTGAATATGGCATTTTTGCACAAATATGGAGCTGCTGAATGTGCTAAGAGTGGTATATGATGGAAATAAAGCAGGAATGAGAAGAAATAGAATGGTTAGTGAATGATTCAACACTGAACAGTGAGTAATGTAAAGATATGTAATGACCCCTCAGTTATTTAATGTATTTATGGATAACTGTATAAGGAGCACTTGTGGTGACATTAGAGATGTGTTGTTTGGGGACATGAATGTACTCTTGCATGCAGATGATGGTATGTTGTTGGCTATAGTTCTCTGCTTCAGGGAGGTGCTTATTTTTCAATCCCTCTTTCCCATTTTTCATTCTCCCTCAGAGCCATCTCCTCACCCCACCCCTCTCACACACACACTAATTGTCAGTGCAAAGTGACACACCCTGACACTCAAAAATATTTGAGCCTTCACGCACAATATTAATGGGATCTGAACAGATAGTAACTGATGAAGAAAGGAATCTTGGGGTTAATAAAAATTACCTCAATAAAATGTAAACCCAGTGTGCTGTTAAAAAAAAAAAGATGAAATACCTTCAAAGTAATATGAGATGGAAAAGTTGCAAAAAAGGTTTACCAGGATGATTGGCAGCTAAGCTGATCCCTCTCAGGAAATACTAATTTGAACCTTCCAACTCACAGTGAAAGTGGCTGAGTGAAGACAGGGCAGAGGTACCTAAAATCATACCAAGTATAAAAATATGAATAAAAGTTTTGCTTTCTCTCACACAATGTTAAAACACTTGTCCTTCCATAAAATTAAATCTGCGAAGATTCAGGACCAATAAAAGGAAACACTTTTTAATATAACACATAGCCAAGTTATAGGCTTTCCTGTCCCCGGAGGAGGTAACGACCATCAATCTAGATCAGTGCTTTCCAAACTGTGTGTTGCGACACATTAGACACAACCCGGAAGTGGTGATTGCACGTCGCTGCCGCCCCTGCAGCGGCGCGCGCGGTGGCGATGTGTATGGGTTTTACCGCAAAACACGAGGCCGCCGCCACCACCATGCACGCTGCCGCCACGCGCGCCCCCGCACTGCTGCTGTGCACGCCGCCGCCGCACGCATCCCTGTGCCACCGCTGCGCGTGCCCCCACACCACTGCCACCACCACCATTGGTGTGTCGCCAACGGCGGCAGTTTGGAAAGCACTGATCTAGATTGTTGGAAGAAGGGAAGCAGACAAATTTAGGGAGGATCAAACTATCAGTAGCTAATTGTGTAGCTGACTATTTACTACCTGCTGAATCACGGGCAGCATCCCTTAAATGACAATGAGGAGGGGCTGTTGCTTTCCTGTCCAAACAGTGGCCTTCCTGGACGATTGGCTACTGTGGGAAAGAGAATGCTGGGCTAAATGGTCCATTAGCTTGACCCAGCAAGGCTCTTATGTTTTTGTGCTCTAATCCTGAGCCAAAATATTTGGATTCAAGAGATAAGGTTGGCGCCTTGATGAGGCCCTGAGAGATTTTATTGAGACTGTTGTTTCTCCATCTTGGATTTTATATTTTATATTTCTATTTCTATTTTTATGATGAATCTGTTTTTATGGTATTTTAATCTTTTATTATTTTAATCTGATTGTAAACCACCCAGAGTTGCTTTGGTGAGATGGGCAGTGAAGAAATGGGAGGAATAAATAAATAAAATTAATAAATAATGCAGAAAGACCAAAGCTTAAGGTTCCCTTCCCCCTGCAAATACCCTAATCCATGGTGCTTAGGAGTACACATTCCATATCTGCTGAAAAAGCACTGTGGAGAGAATCTGCTAGATTTCTTTTGCAGCCTATGCCTTCTGTAGATGTTTGCCTGCATGTAGGTAGCTAGTAGAAGATCCCTTCCAACTTTCCTGGAGAAGTTTCCAAATACTTCCATAAATTTTCTGGCCCTTCTGCCTCTAATGCTAGATGAGTAGGAAACCAAAACAATGTAATTTACCTGAGAATCCTAGGTTACTGTTCTAACCCCACCAAATTGAGGCAGAGGTCTTGTATTTCAGTTGAGTTTGTGCAGAAGGGCTGTGCCTTTGAACCATTCACCAACCATTCTTACTGCCATTGTACAAATTGTGCTGGAGCCAAGCCCCAGGAGATTTCTACTCAACTGAACTCTATTGCCTGTTTGGGATTCAGAAGATCAGCTGTTGAATTCCATCATTTTTTTCCTGATCTTAGAAGTCTGTATTTCATATGAGTGGTATGGGTGGAGAACGTGTGGTTAGTAACATTCTTTATTACATACAAAAGCTTGTTGAGTTCTGAAAGGTTTCTTATTCTCCCCCAAAATATTCTTTTTCCTCTTACCAGCTTAAACTACAGTATCATAAGCTTACTTATAAATATGATTTATAAAAAAAATACATAGACACCTCTTTTATGACAGAGCCATTAGGATTTGTTTGACCTGTATCCTCCCTTCTCTGTTTACTTGTAATTTTCCATAGCACTGGTATAAAACCACTGCTCTTAAGAAGCATATTAGAACAAGGAAGGATTGACCTGTCTCTTATTAGTAAAACCTACTGTATGTCTCTTTGATTGAGGCAGCAAAAATGAAATTCATCCTCCCTCTATTCCCCCATCCCTTTTCTGAACCCTCTACACTAGACCTGAAATTTTCTGAGGATGATGTCACCCTAAGATAAATAACTTGATGATGGGCCTACTAAGACAGCATTGAGAAGCATTTGCAAGTGAACACAATTATGCATAATCCTTAAACCCCAAAGACCAATTAAATGGTCAACCAGGCCAAAGCTGGTATGGTGATAGAAATCTAAATAAGCCTAATTTTGCATCTCATTGGGATGGAATTAGTTGAGTGGATGAATTCAGCATTAGTCCTCTGTGTAAAGAAAACTGAAAGTTGTAAAGAAAACTGAAAACTGAAAGCCCTTTGAGGTACTCCAGATAAGAAGCACAACCATGAGTATTAACTCTTTCTTTATTGTAAGATTACATTAACAGTATTGTGCAGGTCTGAAAGTATTTTTCCCCTCATTTCCTTTTACTCTTCGGAAAACTAGGGAGGGTCCCTTCTGAAACACTTCCCATGCCCTCTCTCCTTCTGTGGGCTGAGATATCTTTTACATGCTGATTGTCCAGTCTGCAGCTCTTCCTCCTGTCTCCCAAGGTCATTCCCACTTACTATTACAAAGTTATAGCTTTTTAACTTTCTCATTTCCCTTAGGTCTGTGAGCAATAGATGGGTAGGTAGATTGCAAGACCCAAGAATTTGGTGGGCGGATGGAGTGTTACTACATAAGCCAGTAACAACATTTCATCACAAAAATTACATCTTTCTGAAATACTTGCCCTTCCACCTCACCTCACTGATTTGCTTGTAGCCTGGTTCACTTAGACCTGGTTCCTCTGCTCTGGCTGTATCTTCTTCAGGTTTGTTGTTGGCTTCCAAGGAAGGCTCTGGATAATCCTTTGAAATCAGAATCAGAAATTTTTTATTTTTTATTTTTATTTATTTATTTTCTATCCCGCCTTTATTATTTTTATAAATAACTCAAGGCGGCGAACATACCTAATACTCCTTCCTCCTCCTATTTTCCCCACAACAACAGCCCTGTGAGATGAGTTGGGCTGAGAGAGAGTGACTGGCCCAAGGTCACCCAGCAGGCTTTCATGCCTAAGGCGGGACTAGAACTCTCAGTCTCCTGGTTTCTAGCCCAGCACCTTAACCACTAGACCAAACTGGCTCCAAATCTACCTTGGCTGACTCTTGATCCTTCAGGCCTGGTGGGAGCATCTCCTGTAAGTGTTCTGCAAATGGCATATGGTTGGTCTGCCATCACCACAAACTCCTACTTCCCTTTCCAGCCTTTCCACTGAACATATAATTTAACAAAGGCTGCTTCTGCTTGAACTTTAGTACCGTTTGCACTTGTGATGGCCTGATCAAGTGTTAGTCCTTGATGAATCAGTGTGTTCAGTGGAAATCAGGCCACTACTGGATGTCTAACATCCACTTGCCTTATGGGGAGAATAGCATCCACAATGAATTTAGAAAAATCTTTCTCTGCCCCATGCCTTTTAGAATCAGCTTGGTTTACTTAGACCTTCATTTTGCAATAGTCCCTCTTGCAATGTCCTGCTTTCCAACATTTGAAGCATTTGAAAACTGGTCTGTTAGGAAGCTTGCTCCCTGGTGGTGGGTTGGGCTGTGCTTGACATGGTGGCTGGCATTTGATGTGGCATGGCCCCTGCATTAACACTGACTGGATGAGTTTCTTCCTATCTCAAGAATACTTGGTGTGGTCACAGTGGAACATTGCCACTGCCCCCTGAGTTCTGGAACCCATCACCTTCTGAGCCATCTCTCCTCCTGTCTCAATGGTCTTGAGTCCTATTAGGAAGATTTGGTCATAGAGCTGGTTAGGTAGTTGGACTATGAACTGTTCAAATTGTACCTGATCATTGATTTTCTTGACTGTATCAGCTCCCACATGTACACATCAGATATCATATGTTCTTTTCA
Organism: Charina bottae; assembly: GCA_023362775.1. Taxonomy (NCBI): domain Eukaryota; kingdom Metazoa; phylum Chordata; class Lepidosauria; order Squamata; family Charinaidae; genus Charina; species Charina bottae. The sequence goes on from JALMGJ010000020.1 coordinate 676,808, forward strand.
CGTTGTAGGCAAAGGCCTGATAGGAATTGGGTACCTTCCATTGTAAAGTCCTGAAATTTGTTCAGGCACACACTGGTGTCAGTTCTATCTGGGATTTCACCATGGTCTTCAATAGTTCACAGTTGTTCATATCAACCCAAGACATTTTGTAGGCCATTTACAATAGGGAACCAGAAAAAAATGGTCTCAGAAACTGCATATACAAACTTTCCCCCACCTTGTAGCCATTGCAGGTCTTTTCAATTTGTATGGGAAATTGTTAGGAATCTCACCCTCCCTGTATTCTGGAAACTTGTACCTTTCCATAAGAGCTTTGGGGGTATTGCATTGCTTACAGCACACTAGAAGACATTTTACTCTTCAACTTCTTCCTTTCTAAATGAAAAGCACACTCCTTTTCTTCTTTCCCCAGTTCCATTTTTTAAAGATTCTCCTCCTTCTCCAGTTCCATTCTTTTTTATTCTAATTGGGCTTGGATTTCAAATATCTTATGCTCAAGTGGGTTGATGGAACTCATTGAGTTGACAGGGCTGATAGTTCCCTTTGGCATAATAGTGATGATCTTATGCCCCAGCCTCTGGTATGATAGTCTCAGAATCTGATGTGTTATTCCTTGAGATGTCTTTTGTTGGCTGGTGTTAGCCTTTTAAGCTAGGGTAGGTCAGGGAATAGGCAATACAAAGACTACTGAAAGTCTGCCAGAGTATCCCTCTGCCACCCTTATACCAAATAGAATCAAGGTGGGGTTATCTTGAATTTCTTTCTCACCCTTTCTTTCACCCTTACTGAGTTGTCTACTTAACCATTTTGCATATTTTCTTCAAGGTTATCTTTGTATCCCTCTACACTGGATAGGCAAGATGTCTTCCCACTTCTCAACAGACTACAAAACTAAAACAAGAACCCAAAAGGCATGCTATATAAAACCCAACATACAAAGTACACGCAATGTTCTCTATAAACAGCAAGATGGTGCTGGTCCACTATCATTAATAAAGAGAAAACTAAATCTTCTTTGCCATAGCCTGAAATCACACAGGATGCTCTACTTGTGCAGAGAAATAAGAGCAAGTGACAAAAAGACTTAAATAGCACACACAGGGGAAAAAAATATCAACACAACTTCTGATTCAAACATCTACCTGTTTATTAGAGATGACTTGATTCCCTGAATTTTTCCAGCTTTTTGTAGATGTTACCTTTTATCAGAAGCTGGAGAGAATACTCCTCTTTGTTAGACCCAGTACAGCTTTTTCTCCCCCAAACTCCTCCTTCATTTTAGAAAAATTCCTATCTCCAGCAAAGTCAGGTAGTGTCTGAGTACGGGTGTATGTGACAGAGGCTGTGCCTTATGACAACATTGATTCAGGCTGGCATGTAATCTGACAGTCTGGAGTACCGTGAATGTATGCTGGCATTCACTACACTTTCCTTCCATATGTTTTGTACATCTCTGCTCCAGGCTGTACAAGTGATGCCGTTCAGGTGCTTACCTAGTTCCTGGAAGCTGTGACAGTCTGGATGGGGAGGAACTGGCTGTGACTTAAGCCTAGCAAGACAGAGTGGCTTGGGTTTCTGGGTCTCCTGGATCTGAAGAGTTGGCATCTATAAACTCTTGATGGAGTAGCACTCTCCTGGACAGAATTGGTGAACAATTTAAGGATCCTCCTGGACTTGCAGCTCCTGCTCGAGGAGCAAGTGGCAGCCATGACTAAGGGGGCTTTTGCACAAATTCATCTTGTGCACTAATTGCGCCCATTCCTGGACCAGGAGGCACTGCTCATGGTCACACATGTCCTAGTCATTTCTTGTTGGGACTACTGCAATACACTCTACATATGGCTGCCCTTGAACCCTCCTGGAAACTTTGAGTGGTCCAGAATGCAGTGACGCACACGATTTTGGGTGCGCTGCAGTTTCCCTGTGTTACACCTCTGCTGCACGGGTTGCACTGCCTTCCAGTTTCTTTCCTGATGCAATTCCAAGTGCTGGTTATGACCTTTAAAGCCCTGTATGGCACGGGGCCAGGTTATCTGAGGGACCACCTCTCCTTGAGGACATCTACATATCACACTAGGTTGGATAGGGTGGGCTTGCTCTATTAAATGTGGCAAGACCTAGGAAGCAAGCATAACTGTGCCTAACCTATGGAGCAGACTCCCCCCCCCCCCAAGGAAGGCCATCTTTGCCTTCAGGAAGGCTGTTAAGACCTCGATTTTCCCTCAGGCATTGGGTCAGGATAGGAGGTAGGCCCAGCATTCTTCGGTTTTTTGAGTCGGTCCTGTTATGGCGCAGGTACAAATTTGTGTTTTTAATATTAGTGTATTTACTGTTAGCCACCTACGGTTGTTTTATATAATATGGGTGGCTACATACATACATACAATAAATCTTAAAAGTACATTTAGAAGAAAAGAATTTTTTTTCTCATTTCAAACAAGGGAAGAGCAAACTAGGAAACCACAGATGATTATCACCCATGTCCATAATGAAAAACAATGAGAAGAATCGAACAAAAGATCTGAACCTTCTCCACTTTTCCTATTTGCAACACAGTAAGATTCCCATTTTTCTTCCAGCTTAATCCTGAAAACAAAGTAAGCTGGGAGCAGGGAGTGCCCATACTATTGAAGGCAAAAGAAAGTTTTATATTTTTTTCACCTAAAACCTACATTCACTTCAATTAGTAGAACAAGTGGAGGATTTTAAGGACTTGGGCACAGAGAGAATCTTCTAGCTGTGCTCCTGTCCTGTGAAGATGCCAGCCACAGCGACTGGCGAAACGTTAGGAACAAAAACTGCCAGAACACAGCCACGCAGCCCGGAAAACCCACAACAACCATCGGATTCCGACCGTGAAAGCCTTCGACTATACATTGATTTTAAGGAACATTGGCTACATCCATCATGTCTAACTTAGGCCTGATTTCCTTTAAATGTGATAGCAATTCCAGCATATGTAAGAGCACCCTGTAAGTAACCCTGTACTTCATCAGAGAGGTCAAATACTGTATATAGTAAAGTGCTATTTGGAAAAAAAGTATATATTTGTCCAAGGAATCATGGACAAGGAATCCTGAAGCAGAACAAGGCTAAAGAATACTTTAATTATTTTCAAGAAGTGCATTTTTTTTCATGGACTAACATGTGGCGAAGATGTTCCCTCTGAATTAGAGTAGTAGTGCTAGGTGAAAGTGAAGTTAACCCTTTCCTTCCTTTCCTGTATGCACTGACTTTGCTAATAGCTTATTTGAAATAGGGAGTAGGAGATACCACTTGTTGAGAAATATCTGTTTCAAAACATCTTCATCACAAGGTTAAAAATGCTTGAAAAGAATCAGTTAAATATTGGCAGGAATCCCATTCAAATTATGCTTAGGATTTTAAAGTCAGCAAAACAAATCTGTATTATTTGCATGCTTAGGTGTCTGTTAGCATTTTTGAGTAGTCTATACCATCATAACTTGATTTCAGTAAGTACTTTAATAAGTAAATAATGGATCCATGTAAATGCCAGCCTACATGATTGGATCATATATATAATTAGAATGTACTAAAGCACAGCTGTAGATGATTTAGTTCTTTATTGATGAACTTCCAGTAAATCCATCACTGAATAGAATATTGAAGACTGGAAAAAAATATGGTGTATATTTTTAACCAACCCTATTAGTCATAAGCACTGGATTTGCACACAAACTTACTTGAGTCTTACTTGAGTCAATTCTGACATTTTTAAAATGCATCTTAATATTATTAGTTTAGTTCTTGCAGAGATGGAAGAGCAATATTTTGGATTTACTCTGCAGCAGAAAGGGTCATTTTATGTGAGTGTTTCTTCACACAAAAATCAACCAATTAATATTATTCTTCTGCATAGGAAACAAGGGCATCACGAATCACCACAAACTAGAAATCTCATGTGTTAATTATCCAGAAGAGAGAATGTATTTATGTGGAAGGGCATTCAAGTGTGAGCATAATCTGCTCTACTATTATATGCTAAACAAATAGTCAGGCCTTTCTTCTTGCATAGTAATTGTAATAATAGAAAATGCCAAAACTGTTTACATTCAGAATGCATTATAACATACAAAAGTTTACTACAGATCTTTCTATAATTTATATAACTATAAATCTGCATTATAAAAATGTACACTTTGTATACATTTACATTTCTTGGACACACACATTTTCCTGATACATGCTTTTTAAATATAGGTTTTCTTAATGTAAGCTCTCTTTTAAACTACAATTACTGCTCTTTGCACCCAATCCTACAGTATATCTTTTCAGACACTTTTTTGTGGATTTTTGATTGGGAAATTTAAAGGTTAGAGAGCCTAGTCCAATGCCAACATTCACCCCATTGCAAAATCTGATTGAAACACAATGCTCAGATTCACTTCTAGAGAAATTTCTGGCAGCGCTCTTCTACAACCTTATCCAAGACACAGATTACAGGTTTAGTAAGATCTAAACCAGAAATACAATAAAGATGTGTGATGTGACAAACAATGGAAAACTGTCAGCATTTTGTATGGAAAGTGTTCTTCATGGTGTGAGTAGGATTTCTCCACCTCCATTGCCTTCTCAGTTAGGCAGCTGAGTTTTTCAAGAAGCAAATAGATGTTGAAATTAAAACTAGATGAGGAAGTGGTGGAACATTTAGAGGTCTGCTCTGATATTTTTAATCATAGATTACAGTAAGTGTAAGCTCCGTGATGATAAAGCTGCTTGACACTATCATCAATACAGTTCCAACCAAGATATCCAGAGTTCTACTAGAGGATTTGGAATGAGATGTCAACCACTGCAGATTTTCTTGCACTTTTTATTTAAATACAGAAAATTTTGAACCAAAGAAATAACAAGTGAATTATAAGATTCTGACATAACCTCTTTTAAAAAGGTAAAGGTCCCCCCCCCCCCCCGCACATTTGTGCAGTCGTGTCCGACTCTAGGGGCCGGTGCTCATCTCCGTTTGTTAGCCAAAGAGCCAGCGTTGTCCGAAGACGCTTCCACGGTCATGTGGCCGGCATGACGCGCGCGGAACGCTGTTACCTACCCACCGAAGTGGTACCTATTCATCTACTTGCATTTGCATGCTTTCGAATTGCTAGGTTGGCAAGAGCTGGGGTGAGTGCGGGAGCTCACTCTGTCACACGGGGCTAGGATTTGAACCTCCAAACTTGTGATCTTCCGATCGACAAGCCTGGCGTCTTACCCGCTGAGCCACCATGCCCCTTTAACCTCTTTTAGACATCCTCAAATTCCTATTAGAGCTGTGCATAAATAAATAAAAATATTCTGAGCTTAGTGTAAAACAGCTCCACTCAGACCATTCTATCAAAACGTTTTGAGTTGACTATGTTCTTACTGAAAAAACTGCAAAGAGTTTTAGGTTTGTACAATAGAGAACAATGGGAACAAAGCAAAACACTTGCTCCCTTGTTTTTCATTCTAGGGCCATGAACATAAGTGAAGTGGTAGCCTATGATATGTACTATCTACACGCCAACTATGAAAATACTTGACTAAGGAGTTTATTTAGAAATATAAATTTTAAGAAAATGCCATTAGCAATGGGAAAATAATGTAAGTAGTCTGATCTGCGTGTACAAATAGTCACAGACATCCTAGCAAGAAAGCAAGAGCAATGAATTCACTTCAACAACACAGCTCACAAGGAATACATTGATACAAAAATTTATATTTTTCAATTGGTTTGAACCTTATTTCTAATGCACATGCTTTCACAGTGCACAATTTTGCATTTGGTCTGTTTGCAGAGCTCAAGAAACAAATACAGCATAATTATTTTTTCATTTGACAACCTTAAAGCTTAAAAGCATAGCACAGACAGGGCCAACATTGATTACATCACATGAATTCATTGCCTCATAGCAAAGAAATTAAAAGTTAGCTTCAAATCCCAACCGAGGATTTTTTTTAAAATGTCTAAAACGGTTCTAAGTTTTTGAAAGTGGGCTTAACTGTCTCTCCCTCCCACTTTTCTTCTTTGAACTACCTGCAGACAATGGCAGCAGGGATGAGAACTTTGGCTGCTGCTCATTGGCTAGTTCTCTCTCCAAGACTCTACGGCTTGGGAGGTTTTTTGTTTTTTTAAAGGAAGCCAGTCATTGGATGTTAGAATATTCGGAATAATGTGTGTTTTATTCAAAGTTTAGAACACTTGAAACAATCATTTTAGTATCAAACTCTGTTCTGGAATCCAACTACCCAACTTGTGTCAAAGTGCATGAATTTGTCATAGACTATTCAAAGTTTGAAAGTATTATTATTTATTTTATTTATTTATGTTTCAATTTATATACCGCTCCATCTCCCCACAAGGGAACTCTGGGCGGTTTACAAAACACAAAAATTAAAATCCGACAATTAAAACAACCCAATAAAACACTCTAATATATTAAAATTAAGTATAAAAATCCAAGATGCGGTGGTATGATGTTTGGATGTTTAAAAGGGCCCTATGGCACCTTTATTATCCTACTGTTCAGCCAAAATGGCTTTCAGAATGACTTACAATAAGCCAGTTTTTTAAAAGTCGGCCCCTCTCTTCCAGCATGCAGTCTGAAAGTCATGACACAAACTGGACAGGGGAAAAGAGAAGGAGGGGAGGAGGTAGGGAACAGTTTATAGCACCAGTTCCTAAAGTGAAATGGTCATTATTTAATTGCTAGTTGGTTATAGTTCAGGAAAAGAGGAAGTTTGAAGTTGAACTTTCAGCAGGGCTTTCTCTGATTTCCATTTCATTTCCTCTGGTTCTAATCCAAGGCTATCTGGTGACACAAAGGACCACATTTGTCCTGGAGAAGGCAACACTGAATAGAAGATAATCCACCATCATTGGGATTGGGATTGGGATGAGAGAAGAGAAGAGAAGAGAACCAGGCACAAGAGGTTACATGGGGAATATAATTTATTTATTTATTTATTTATTTATTTATTTATTTATTTATTTATTTATTTTCTATCCCGCCTTTATTATTTTTTATAAATAACTCAAGGCGGCAAACATACCAAATACTCCTTCCTCCTCCTATTTTCCCCACAACAACAACCCTGTGAGGTGAGTTGGGCTGAGAGAGAGGGACTGGCCCAAGGTCACCCAGCCGGCTTTCATGCTTAAGGCGGGACTAGAACTCTCAGTCTCCTGGTTTGCTATTGGCTCCTTCCCAGGCCTGACAGACAGGGACTGGCCCAAGGTCACCCAGCCGGATTTCATGCCTAAGGCGGGACTAGAACCCTCAGTCTCCTGATTTCTAGCCCGGAGCCTTAAGCACTAGACCAAACTGGCTCTATAATGAGGGAAGATGAAGGAGAGGGGGGGAAAAGGTAACTGGACAGGAAAGGAAAAGGACAGTTTGCCCTCCACATGTAGAGAGTATCTGAAATGAGGAAAGAGAGAGTAAAAGGCAGCTCTTGAGTCTCTTTGGCTGGCTCTCCTGTACTGTAAGAATTGACAGAGGGATCTGCTTCTGCTTGAATTCAGTTCCACCCAGACTGTTCCTCTCACTGTTTGCAGAGAGTCCTCTAAAAGCTTCGGCCGCTGGCCTGAACAGCAATTCCAGCTGTTGCAGCCTTTTGCTGGGCTTCAACCCCCACCAGGGGCTCCGAACAGTCTCAGAGCGTTCTCTCCTTATGAAACGCCACTTTCATCACTTTGCACATCTGAGTTTATTGGCACTGTGGCAATGCCTGTGTTTGTGTAATGTATTTTTCAGCGACATTCCTGGATCTTGATATTAGAACATCCCAACTCCTTCCACTCAAAACGCTGTTCTTCAGAGGGAATGGCTTTCCGTGAGTTACAGCTGCATGTGCATTCTCCTTCAAAGGAGAAAACGGCTGTCATTCCCATATTTGTATAATTAAAGAAACAATGTGTGTTTGCTTGGATCACAGATACTTTCAAATATTTATGGTACGTACAGGAATTGCTGCACATGAGACAGTTGACAGGCTTGCCTCAAACACGATGGTTGCAGGCAGAAAAGCTTCCCATTGTGCTGGAAAAGACAGTCTTATTTTTGTCTTGTAGAAGGAGGGTTCTTCAAACAATACATTTACGTTTCCATCCTCCAACCATATTTCTTGGTATTCACATGAATCCCAGGTCTCTTCATCAGTTACCATCCTAATCCTCATCCGTCCATCCATAGATGAAAATGGTTTTCTGACAGCACAATTCTGTATGCCCTTACTCAGAAATAGGCATTTTTACAGCAAAGTCTTATGTTGCCTTGTGGCCTGAATTCTTTAGCATTCATTTTACTTATATGAGAAATGTCACTCTTCCTGGTTTACCCTGAAGCCAGCAAATAGCCATCGGAAGCTGATATGACGTGCTTAACTGAAACATTATAAGGCAAGAAGTTTATTTATTTTATTTATTTATAAAATTTATATCACCGCCCATCTCCCCCCAGAGGAGGGACTCTGGGCGGTTTACAACAGTTTAATAAAAACAGAAAACATAAAATATATATAACATATAAAGTACAAAATTCAAACAAGCTTAAAATCAAGAGGCATAGATGGTAAAACAATCTTACTTGATCCAATGTAGGAGAGGAGCTCTCTAAGGTATTAGCCATCCCCAAGAGTGGCTGTTCTTTCCTTGGTCCCATGCAAGGCGGCAGAGCCAGGTTTTCAGGTTCTGAAGTTCTGCTCTTTTTGAGTGGAGCAGCTGGTTTTAAAAAAAGAAAAGAAAGCTCTACCATTTCAGTGGTCCACCGGTGGACTGATGTCATAGTAGACCATTCCCAAGTATCATTCTCCCTACTACTACACCACTGCTACTAATACTATGAGTTAGATAGTAACTGGTCCTAGACCTAATACCTTAAGTATTATACCACATTGACTCACTGCTAATCTGATTTTTCACTTCATTGGCAGTGTAGGAAAATCCTTGTTGCTTTTGTGCAAAATATAAGAGAGATATTTGTACCCAGAGCTTGGCCATAAGCACTGAATGGGGTGTGTGTGTCTTATGTGTGGAACCTAAATGTACATAGGGATCAAACACAGTATCCAATAGTGCATTTTAATTCCCATCCAAGATTATCAGACAACTAGATGCCAGGCTTTCCCCACTCACCTACTTATTCAGCAGCTACTAACTAAAGCTTTAGTTTTTGCCCTTGCCCAGTTGACCATGCTAAAGTTGGGATCATTCTGTGGTGACTTCAGAGGTACCAGTATGTTCCCTGGTTTTACCAGGGTAACAATGTTGAACTCCCTCTTGAGCTCAGAGTAGACTCTGTGTTTCTAAGATGGTAAAGAAGCAGTGCACCTGGATTTGAATTGACCACCACATAGCTAGAGCTACTTTTTGAACTGAGTCTAATGTTCTTGGCTATAACTTAAGTATGCAGAGGACCTAAACTTTCCTATTTATCTAGTCATAGTCAGCCTCTGTGATTCAGCAACTCCTTTCATTCCTGATCCCATCAAAGGAACTTTCAAATACTTTCTAGGAGAAATCATCAATGAAATTTTAGCTCCAGTTATGTTAATTGTACCTTGTCCGTATAAATTAACTTCTCAGATGATGCTCAGTTTCTGTGGTGGAGTCTGGCACTGCCGCATTCCAGACTGATAAGAGGCTTCGCAGCCCGGACTGTGTTGGTGGGAAGGTTAAGAGGTTCAAGGTAGCTCTGCCCTAGAGCCCTTCTGGGTTATTTCCCTTAGGTTAGTTGAGTAGCCTTTAGTCTGGCAAGATTCTGTCTATGAGGTGAGAACAATAAAGAACTAGAGGTGGAATAATGGCTCAGCATGGTTCTTGGCCTGGTTTCCTGACAGTTTCTGATTTATTGCCAACTGGCATGTCTTTGACAGCTTATCTTTCTTACAAATATGGGGGGGTTCATTAATAAGCTCAGAATTTGAAATATGTATGTACTAAGTAAATTGAATTGAAACTATGAAACACTTTCAGCTAATTGAAAAGAGGCATCTCCACTTACAGGTAGTCCTCACTTACTGACCACTATTGGGACCGGCAACTCCATCACTAAGTGACATGGTTGTAAAGTGAAATCTCACATGACCACACCAGTTCCGACTGCTGTCATTAAGCGAATCACCCACAGTTGTTAAGTGTGACGTCACGTGACTGCAACTTGCAACTTCCTGCTGGCTTCCCCACTGACTTTGCTTGTTGGAAGCTGGCTGTGAAGGTCGCAAATGGCAATCACATGACTGTGGGATGCTGTGACCATTATAAATGCACGCCAGTTGCCAAGCACCCAAGTCGCAATCACGTGACCATGGGGATACTGCAATGGCCGCAACTTTGAGTACCAGTCATAAATCTCCTTTTTAGTGCTGTTGTAAAAGTTACTGAATGAGTGGTCGGTAAGCGAGTACTACCTGTTTGTGGGGGAGGGGAAACCCATTAAATACTGGATACAGAATGCAGGAGGCCAAACGCTACCTCAGTTCTTAACGGAAAACTTTGAACTGAATATCCTAAATGAACCAGTGGTTGAAACGGGTGGTATTGAGGCTACAACACTGGGAGCTTATTCAAGATGTGTCTTACTAAGCAAGGGGAGAAATATTCTGGGAGAGGTGAGGGCAAAGAATCGGAGAGGCCACTTTGCCCAAATTTGGTTATTTTTTTCATTGGAAGATACCTGGGATGTCAGTAAAACTCTGCAGTAAATAGCTTCCCAACTACCACTAGCTGGTTCCGGGAAGGATGAGAAAAAAAGTCTCCTTATGAACATCGATGAAATATTTTACAGTGAAGACACTACACTCTATTTTTGTTATATATAAACAAAAACAAACTCAATATCATTATATATATATATATATATATATATATATATATATATATATACATACACATACACACATACATACATACATACATACATACATACATACACACACACACACACATACACATACACATACACATACACATACACATACACACACATACACACACATACACACACATACACACACAGGAATACTTAACTGACAATATCTCCATTTCTTTCTAGATCTAAAACTGGTGCTTGGAAAAGCTAACCAACCCATAACCAAACAAAATGAGGAAATATCACCATTTGATCTTTGCAACAATCTGTTGTCTTCTACTCTCAGGCAATCATGAGGCTGATGCACAGCACAAAGAAACTAGTAAGTTTCTTCTATCTTTAAATGATTCAGTATTTAAAAATGCAAGATTTATCCCAAGTTCTTCTTGGAAATTTTGAAGGGAAAAATATATTGCTGTTGTATATTGCTGTTGTACCAATCGCCCATGTCTATCCTTGAACCTTTGCTGTGTGTACATAGACGTATTTACTGTATGTAGCACATCTCTTGCACTCCTGTCTTGGTGAACAAGCAGTTGCCTCTGCTGTATCTACCCTCTTCATCCTCATACAATGGCTCTGCTGGTATAGATCTATGTCTGTTGGGATACAGACACAGCATAGGAAAAACGGGGATTTTTTTGGCAGCAGAAGCCAACTTTCATATTTCACATTTCTAAAGAGGAAAACTTTCTTTTTCCAAGGGTACAGATGATTGATTTTGGGCTGGACTCTTCTTTTCTGCAGTGAGGAATTAAGTAATATTACAAAATATTTGGGAAATATTACACATTGGCATTACACATTTTCAATTATCTTTAGTTCGACTTTTCTACTGTCTGATGAACAAAGATAGCATCATGTTCTTACAATATTGGTACTACACAAAGGTATTTAACATGCGCAAGAGTAAGAAAATGCAGAACTAGTAAGACAGCTCCTCCAAGCTGTCCCTAAACGCTTTCCATTAGCACCCAGCCACCCAAAGACCTCCATTCTTCCCTTTAGGCACCTGCCAGGCAGAGTATGGGGCAGAGAAGGAAATACTGTGTGTTCCTTCGGTTCTTCCCTCTTTGTTTTACTGACCTGCTGGACAGCAATTAAGACAAGCAGTTCAGGGAACAGAGGGAGGGACTCTTCTCCAAAAAGGGATGGCACTGCTGGGTATCATGGTGAAAATCAGTTACTGAATATGCTACAAGTAGCTGAGTTCTCATAAAATGCTAAGCCATAAACTATGGGTTCACAGTGGTTAGTGTCATGCAGGACACTAAGCCAAAACCACAGCTTTACAGGAGGTGTGAACTAGGTGAGAGAGGGAGAGGGAGAGGGAGAGGGAGAGGGAGAGGGAGAAGCAGCACTTTAGGAAGTTGGTGGTCCTGTTTAATGGAAACCCATGTACAGAGTTTCAGTTGGGTACATTCAGTGCCGTCCAAGTTGACCCCCTCCAACCCAATATAAGAAAGAACTGAGAAAATTCCTCTCTTCTTGTCTCCTACTGCTGGGAGGTAAGAGGAAGCTGAGGGGCTCATGAGAATCATTGGGATATTTCCTCAAACCTTCAGTTGGCACTGGAAAATTATCCAGCTTCTTTTACCCCCTTCCCCCAGAAGCACAGATTAGTACAGACAGAATTTGCGAGAAATGCACCCCACCTGGTGCAGTTTGTGACTTGTGCTGACCAAGCATTTGCATGGAAATCCTACCAAAACCATACCATAACCAGAAAATATTGCAGTGGAAGCAATTCTAGCTTAGCAAGGAAAATGCATTTCTGCAAGCTGCTTCAGGAGTAAAATTGCCTCATCACTCAATATTTGTTAAACCACAATAATTGCCAGGGTTGAAATAGTCTTCCATCTGTCCCAGTGTAAATGAACTCAATGTTGTTGGTGATATGAAAGAAGGGCCTGGCTGTTAATGTAGGACAAGATCTTCCTCCCCACCATGACCTCTGGAAAATCATAAATCAATGTGTTTTTTTAAAGATGTCAAAATCGGTGCTGCTGCTGATATAATATTTCTAGTGGATTCCTCTTGGAGCATTGGAAAGGAACATTTCCAACTTGTTCGGGAGTTTCTGTATGATGTTGTAAAACAATTAGATGTGGGTGGAAATGATTTTCGGTTTGGTCTGGTCCAGTTCAGCGGAAACCCACATTCAGAGTTCCAGTTAAACACCTATCATACTTTGCAAGATGTCCTCTTCCATATTTCACACATGCCTTACATGGGGGGAGGAACCAAGACTGGACAAGGATTAGAGTTCCTAATTCGGAACCATCTAACTAAAACTGCTGGAAGCAGAGTGAGCGATGGCATCCCCCAGATTATTATAGTGTTAACGGATGGACGATCCCAAGATGATGTGGCTCTACCATCATCTATTCTTAAATCTGCTGAGGTAAACATGTTTGCCATCGGAGTGCAGGATGCAGTGGAAGGGGAGTTAAAGGAAATAGCGAGTGAACCCCTTGATATGCACCTTTTCAACCTAGAGAACTTTACTGCTCTCCACGGCATTGTAGGAGACTTAGTTGCAAGCATTCGCTCATCCATGGCTCTAGAAATGGCTGCAGTAAAAGGAGGGATTAAAGACACCACAGGTAACACTGTTCTGCTCTGACAATGCAATATTTGTGCCTTAGGGGAAATATTTGCTACTTTTCCGTCATTTTAAGCACTTTTATATGTAGCGCAAGGGCATTTCAAGGTAACAATAACCATTAACTTTACTTCTACTGCTATACTAATATTTTCTGTCTTTCTGATGTGTGGCTAATGCTGGAATGGCATGCAGCGTAGAGAAAGGATGCAAGGAAAATGATGAGGGAAAGTAACGCAGAACAGAACATTGTTGCAAATATTTTCATCGCCGTGAGGTTTGTTTTTAAAGCGCTGCATGAATTATCCCATGCTTGGATGCTTGAGTGCTCCTGTCAGGGAGTGTGTAATATTCAGACAAATAAAATTATACAATTATAGCATTTATAACACATAGCATTTTAAGATTTTACGAAATGGCATGGAGGGCACAAGGAATAAGACATCTGCCTTTATCTCACTACTCTTGCTGGTAGCTGGAAGAGTACACTTTTTTCTGACAACGTTTTGCAATTTGTTAACTGTGGGATGTTGAGCTTCTCCTTATCTATAAGGAGAATTGCCTAGAAAAGCCTAAATTGCACATGTAAAGGGTTAAAAACAAAGTTTTTCTTCATATAAACACCTTTCTGCCATTAGATGGGATTTCCCTGCCCTCTCCTCAGGCTGTGGCTCTCCCCAACTTTGGAGTAATCTCTGTCCTCCTGGACACACAAAGGGACAAAGAGAAGAAAGGGGACCAGAAGCCATTGCCCCCCAGCTGGGTGGCAGACTCACGAGGAAATCTCCTGTAGCCCCCCCCCCCCCCACACCAATTAAACAGAAGAAGAGGGAAGGAAATAATCTGTTTGGAATACAAACTGTTTTATTTGATTAGTGAAAGTGATGGCATAGAGCAGGAAATCTTATTGATTTAAATTTACCAATGATTATTCTGCAATCCTGCATTATTCCAGACCTTTTTGTTTATACCTTGGAATGCATGAAAGGAATTATGCTGCAAAAATATGGTTCATAATATTTGTCTTGTTTTATTAACTATTCACTTTGGCTCAGTTATGTTTCTGCATGATTCACTGCCAAATGTTTTCACGAATAGGGCATACAGTGAGATTCATAGAGGAAATCAGGAAGTACTCTCTGCTAAGCTGTTTCATTTCATCACCATATGTTTAAGTAAACATTATTTTTTTAAAAGCCTAGCCAAGAAATCTGTACTAATTTTACCTCCAGGAAGGATTTTCCTAACTTTTAAAACAGAATATCAGTCGAACTAGATTTTGATGTAAAGAATCACATTGCAAAAAAGTGCAATGGAGTGAAAGGAAGATGCATTATTTGAAGTATCCTTAGAGAGCTATGGGGGCCAAGATGTGAAAGACTTATTACTGGATGGATGGATGGATGGATGGATGGATGGATGGATGGATGGACGGACGGATGGATGGATGGAACCTTCCCTGCAGTTCCTCCCCTGATAGCCACCTGGGTACCTGTCAACTCTGCTGTCCAGCAGTTGGTCTCTCCCCTCAATGAACGAGTGCTGTGGGAGCTTCATGAGATGCTGAGCAGGAGTTCCTAGCTGGCCTTCATATTAACAGAAGACTCTTGGACGTGTCACCTTGAGGCAACAACTTACTAAGAATTCATAAGTACATGTGCTACTCTGCAGGCAGAGTTCTGTTTCAATGCTTAAGGTGTCAATTATCCTCAAAAATGTATAGGATACAAAAATAACAACACCAAGTGATTGTTCTAAAGATGGATGTCTCTCTCTACATGCATTCAAATATCACGCTGGCTACCTGTGCCCAACAATAATGTGGAGAAGTATTTTTTCTAGGAATAAATGGGTGTATTTCAAGAATTTAACATGTTGGCTAATTAATTACTCTTTTTGCATGAGTTGAAATGACAACCTTGTGAATTTAATAATGCCCCCCTATTAAATACTACAAGCAACTGTTTTTAAATGGATAGTGGAAGAGATCTTGGTTATCCTAGTAATTAAAAGTGTTTAATTTTCAACAATAGTGTAATTGGAAACTTCAACCTTGAATTTGCCTTGGAATATATTACACACTGCCTTAGTTACTGCTTCCTTTTTAAGCCATCAGTTCTTTGCTGTTTTGAAACTCTTAACAAAGCATGCTTTAATCTGCATTTCATCAATACTTTAAGCCTTCATTGTATACTTTGGTATAATGGGATTCTTTAGCAGTGACAAATTATCCAACAGTTATATATACTGTCTTCCTGTTTCCTTGCAATCTGCAGTATTTAATAGAAAATCTATAAAAACATTTTTAAAACAAATTAGGCCAATTTAAATTTTTCCAAACTTTCTGAGTTTCCAAGAAATCTTCATCTGGGATGATAGTTAAAAAGGGACAAGGAGATGTGGCTGATCTTTGAGCTACACCTGTATCAGATATCATGCTTAGAAGGAATGAGAGAGTCTCTGTATATTCAAACTGGTTCTTACAAGGTATATTTTAAAGTTAGGTAACATAAGAGGTGGACCATAAGGAAGGCTGAGCGAAGGAAGATAGATGCTTTTGAACTGTGGTGCTGGAGGAAAATTCTGAGAGTGCCTTGGACTGCAAGAAGATCAAACCAGTCCATACTCCAGGAAATAAAGCCAGACTGCTCACTTGAGGGAATGATATTAACGGCAAAACTGAAGTACTTTGGCCACCTAATGAGAAGACAGGATACCCTGGAGAAGATGCTGATGCTAGGGAAGGTGGAAGGCAAAAGGAAGAGGGGCCGACCAAGGGCAAGATGGATGGATTATATTCTGGAGGTGACAGACTCAACCATGGGGGAGCTGGGGATGGTGACGGCCGACAGGAAGCTCTGGCGTGGGCTGGTCCATGAAGTCACGAAGAGTCGGAAGTGACTGAACGAAAAAACAACAAAACATAAGAGGCTCTCCCAAAAGTTGCTGGAAAGAAAGAACAAACGTCCTTTCTTTATATACATTCATTGCATGTATATTCCTAGGCTATATTATGAAAACTTTAGGTCAAGTAATAAATTCAACATATTAGAATTTTAGAAGTGTAGTACTGAGAAGAATATATGGCTAAGAATCTGATTATTAAAATAATAAACATGGAATTCTGAACAAAGCTTAAATGTATTTATCAGATAGACAGACAGACAGACAGACAGATGATAGATAACTTTTGATTGAAAGGACTCAGAGTAGTTAACACAGGATTAGATGATAAATGAGAAAGTTTAGGCTACTATGGGAACTGTTCCATGTATCTACTTCCATGTATCCATGGAATGGATACATGTATTCCATGTGTTCCATGTATCTACTTCCATAGACACAACTAAGTTTCTCATTGCTCTCATGTCTCCCCTTTGCATATCGCTACAGCTTCCTCCAATGAGCTCTGCAGGCTTTCCCAGACTTCCTGAGTGATGGGTGCAGAGACTTGTGCAAGGGGGAGGAAATATGCAAAGATTAACACCAGGATTAACACCAGATGAACAATCAAACAGTACACTAGACCTTAATCAAGGAACTATTAACTCAGTCAATCAACCAAGCAGTAAACAACAGCCCAATCAAGGAACTCCCAAGGAGAGAACAACACCCCCAACATAAGCAGGGCAAACCATTGTATATAAACTGAGAGCAAGTCCCACTCCCTTTTCGCACAGAGGATGTTGCCTAGTTGGGCAATGAAACGTCTGCAAGAAAACAACAAGGCTCAGAGAGCACCAAGGACTCCAAAGGGGGAGGAAGAAACAAATTCAGCAGTAGTATCATTCCACAAGTAAGCAGAAACACTGTAGAGTAATTGAATATAACTCTATAGATTCTAGCCAACTGCGAGAGACCTGAAATGGGTAATCTACACGATCATAGTCCTGTGATAAACCCATCTTCTCAGTTGAGGAATATATTCTCCATGCAATTATTAGGTTTCGCTATTGCAGATCCAGAAACAGGCATAGTGTATATGGTTGGATAATTCTGTTATGACTGGATTTATCACTCTGTTTTAACACGATTCTGCATTACTTGATTGAATATCCAGTGGTATACAGTATGTGAACAATAAAATGAGAAGTACATTTTTGTTGTAAAGATAATTTTAAAGTTATATTCCCATAAATGACATCTGCAAGCATACTTATATATGCTTACTTTCTATTCTTTTGCACTTTGTCTTTATGTAGATTATATTTAGAAAATATAGAGACAAATATAATCTAATCATCTTTTGAAGATATAGAAAATATACCAAGGTACACATACATACATACAGTTATGCAGCCTTTGAATAAACTACTTATTTAATTCTTTAATGCACGGAAACATAAAATTTTATGAGTACAGTTCCCAGTTCCCAAAGAATCCTCTATTAAAGAGGTTACATTTTTAACATGATAGGTCTTTAAAGTCTTTTCTGTGTTTTTAAAAAAATAATACTTTTTCTTAGCTCCCTAGAATTTTACTATTGTTCCATAACATTTATTATCATTATCCACTTGACTCAAATTTGCATTTTGAAAACAAATGCATGATTGCTTCATTTGCCATGCAATCCTATGCATTTTTCTCTGATGTAAGACCCTTTGAAATAAATGTGTAGAGGATTCCATGTTCGTTTCTTATTTCTGTTCCATCTTTAATCTCAGAATGAAAAACATTTCCCATTTGTATTTTGCCACATTTTGTGGTTGTGGGGAGTAAATCCTGGGCTACATAGGACTGAAAATGTAGCACAAGAAGGCATTGTGCATGCACTGGCTCATAAAAGACAACAACTTTCCCTTCCAAGTACAAAGGTCACATTTCTCCGGTGATGAGGTTGTGTTAGAGCCTCATTCTATTTTAATGTGAGTGAGAGTGGCCCACCTGTGATTGCAAAACACAGTAATTTACTAGAATATACAGTGGGAAAGACTGTCCTTGGGGTAATTTTTCCAAAGACTGATCATTCATATTCAATCAGAATGCAGAACTGGCAGGCAAGTTTCATTGACTTTGGCCATCATGTGTTTTTTCCCCTCCATATTCGTGTTTCTTGCTGGTTTCCAAAGAAACATGTCAGAACACTATTCAACTTGCATGGATTCACTTGGTTTAATGCTTTCACCTGTTGCATTTCTCTTTTTTTCAAGCACAAGAATCTGCTGACATTATTTTCCTTATTGACGGATCAAAGAACGGCGCTGTCACTTTCTCAGCCATTCGTGATTTCATTGCAAATTTAATTGAAAGACTCTCAGTTGGACCTGAGCTCATACGCATTGGGGTGGTGATGTTTAGTGATCGACCCAGAACTGTATTCTCCTTGAACAGCTACCCCCAGAAAGTTGATATTCTAGATGCAGTGAAGGCCCTTAGCACTCTTGGTGGCGAGGAAGCTAATATTGGGGACGCTCTTGAGTTTGTGATGCAAAACCACTTCACCCGCTCAGGAGGCAGCAGGATAGAGGAAGGCGTGCCACAGATTTTAGTGCTCATAAGTAGCATCGAGTCTAGTGATGACATAAGAGAAGGAGTTTTAGCCATGAAGAAAGCTAGTATATTCTCATTTAGCATTGGGGTCCAAAATGCTGACAATGCAGAGCTTCAGCAAATTGCTACTGATGCAAGCTTCGTATTTACTGCCCTGGATACACGTAACCTTGGTGAACTTCAAGAACTCTTACTGCCAAACATTGTTGGAGTGGCCCAAAGACTCATTTTGTTAGATGCCCCAACCATTCTTACAGAAGGTATGTATTTTTTAATGAACTGTTATCTTGCATTTAGTTATTTGTGCTCTTATATGGAACGTTGTTTTGATAGTCCTCTTAGTAGACTGAGGATTGAGAAAGATGGAAAAGATGGGGTTGAGGGTTGATACTTATGTGTAACTGCATAAACATAGATACAATGCTGCCTTGATGTCTGGATTACCAACTATGGGTAAGCCTCTTGCTTATGGTTAACAGTAAGTGTTATGTGCAAATACATCTCTAATAGTACATGAGATGGCTTCCACTCGCAAAATGGAAGTTTTAATTCCACACTACATTCATTTACACACAGCATGCCCTTCCACCACAAATCATCTCTCCAGATTTCAAGTCAGACTTTTCTCCACTTCTACTAGAAGATGCTACTTGGGTAGCATTAAGCTTCTGCTAAGCAAGGGAGCTTGTATTCTGTTTTCGTGCAGAAACAGACTCTATTCTGAAGTATAGGGACGAATGGGGATTAACCAATCAGCCAGGATGGAGATTCCGTAGATCAAAGGTACTGGTGATTTAGACAGAGGAATTCAATCTATTTCAATTATGTTTCCATTTCCACTAAAAGAGCATATATGTTCGTTTGGAACCATTGTTTTCCCTGGATACCCAGGGAGCAGTAGTAGGGCAAAGCATCATTTGTCAGTTTCAGCTCATTCACCAATGGAGTGTCACCCTTTCTTGGAGTAAACATACTAGGCTAGATTATCACAATGCATTCCATTTTGGGGGCTGCCTTTGAAGATGATTTGAAAAGTTTGATCGTTAACACATTTGCCGGAATATCTTCTGGCATCTGCAGGTCAGAACATATAATTGTATTGCTTTGTCAGCTCCACTGACTACCACTAGGATTCCAGATCCAATAAAAAATACAGGTTTTATCTCTTTATAGTCCTACGAGATGTGGGTACATGTATCTAATTTTGTGAAACTCTGAAATTAATATCAGCCTATGAAGGCCTTGCGGGATCTGAAAGATAAAAGCAGCTCGTAGAATGAAACTCTTAGCAATCATTCCTGTCCCTGAGATTCCAGATTGAAAAATAACCTGCCATTTTTCAATCTGGAATCTCCTTTGAGTTGAATGTTGCAGTTCAGATGTCTGAAGAAAATGAAAAGGAGGGATCCAACCCAACCCAGAGAAACATTTAGACAGTCCTAGGAGCAAAGAGAGAATTTTGTTTTGTTGTTTTAAAGGCAAGTAGGGTAGAAAAGGCTACTCCTTCTCCCTTTCCAACCTCTTCAGGGTACCTGGCTGGCCTCTGAGAATGTTAAGGTTTTCCCCCTGGAAGTCTGGATCAGGATAATAGGATTGGCCTGTCTTAATGATTTTGCATAATTTATAATGGAGCATGTGTGAAATATCTATTTTTCTATTACAATAGAAGGGTTTAAGATCTTTAACTAGACGCTTGAATTATGTTGGAATACAGAATTTCTCATAGAGTGATAGTAATCTAGATATAATAGAACCAGCTCTACAGTTATTCTCTAGTTAGAATAAATACTTCTACTAAGTAGTAGTAAAGGAGTTTTCTTGGTAAATATATGAACAATTACTCTGACAATTTGTTACAAATGCAGAATTATGCTGTACTCTACTGAGCAAACATCTGTATGCTCACCTCATGTAAATACACTGTCCTGCCTGTTTCTGCATACAGGGGGTTTTTGGAATGGGGGAGCTTTCCCCTGCAGCACCATGTGACATGACTCTGGCACAAGTCTCTCTTTTCAGCGAGAACTAGATTTATGTCTGAACCAGCACAAAGGAGCCATTTTTCAATGTTTTTGCCCTAAGCATATTTCTCATGTGTATTTATTTATTATATTTGTATCCCATTGCAATCAAACGATCCTCAATGATTAACACAATGTAAAGAAAAACAATTTAAAATTTCCAGAGTAGGCATAAAAACTCAATAACAATAAAATAATAACTCAAAGATAAAACAGTTCAAAAATAAAAACAGAGTTAGCTCAATCTGGAACAGTTCTGCTTCCAGCACATTTCTTATTGCAATCGGAAGGCCAGCCTTCTCTTCATAGAGAGACTGTTTCAGAGGACTGTCCCATCCAGACCCCAACAGACCCCAAACACCAGGAAAGGCATCAACAGCGTTTCCTCTACAGCCTGGGATGGCAACGTAGTTGGGTATCACCCACAAACTGACGATGCTGCATCCCAAATAGATGGATGACAATCAGTGGCTTCATTTAGGGGAAAGAGGACTGGCCCTGTGGAATCCCACAAAGTAGACCCCTCCTCCTGCACTACCACTAACTGAAACCACTTGCCAAGGAAGGACTTGCCAAGCAGTGACTCCAATCCCCAACCCCAGAGTGATCCAATAAGATATGGCATCAAAGGCCACTGAGAAATCTAAAATGACCAGGTGCACTTCCCTTATCCAGATCCTGATAGAGATCACCAAGAAGAGAGATCACTGCTGTCTCTCTCCCATAACCAGGCTCAAAAATGACTGGAGAGGATCCATATAATCTGCTTCATCTAGGATACTTCATAGTAGGGTACTTCCCAAAGGGAAGGCTGGAGACCAGGTGATACTTATCTAAGACCTCCACATCCCTCCAGGGAGGATCTCTCAGGAGGGGTTGTCCTGATAGTCCAGGTGGTCACATTTACCCTTGGCCCCATGAAGGAGCCAGAAGAGGAAAGGGTCTAAAAGTACAGACATTTATTGTATTC
Source organism: Charina bottae (assembly GCA_023362775.1). Lineage (NCBI taxonomy): Eukaryota > Metazoa > Chordata > Lepidosauria > Squamata > Charinaidae > Charina > Charina bottae. Next base: position 698,759 of record JALMGJ010000020.1, read on the forward strand.
ACATCATTTTTGAAAATTAAATTAAATGACTTTTCGAATCACTGTGAGCTACCTGCAATATTTTATAGCAATAATCTATCTCTAAAAATTAAACCTGCCCTTAAGATTGTGAAAAACCCAGTTCTTGAGTGTTTACCTATTTTCTGTGCTGGACAAATGAAACTATATATGAAAACAGGAAAGTTGCATGTTATCCTCTGTCCAAGTACGGTAGTTACTCTACCCATAAAGAAGTTTAGGTGAGGTTGATAGTTGAATTATTAATGAATAATTAATTATTAGTTAATCATTATAATTATTAGTTCTCTTGCAGCCCTGGGAGATAGATTTTTTGGAACAATGGTGACTTGCCAAAAGTGATTGATGTGAATTTCTATATTATTCATGTTTTACAGATGCCAGTAGGTAATTAGTTGGTTTCCCCTGAGTGCTGAGTTCACTCTGCTTTAGGTGGATATTTATTTATTTAAACCTTTACATGCTGACAACCCATCTTCTGGCTTAAGATAGCATACAAACATCTGTCTACAATAAAATTAAATATAGCAATTAAAACTATTGTTAACAAAAAAAATGTTTTCAGCCCTATCCTAAAGTGTAACAGGGAAAGAGGGTGATGAGCCAGACTAACCTCCAACAGCACATTGTTCCACATTCGAGGAAAAATGGAAATTATTGTTGATGTTGTGTGTGTCTGTGGCAGGCTGGGCAAAAGGATCCCTGTGGAAGCTCTACGGGGCAGTTTGTATGGGAGTAGATGCTCTTGAGAACCAGTTTGGTGCAGTGGTTAAGGCATCAGGCTAGAAACCAGGAGTCTGTGAGTTCTAGTCCTGCCTTAGGCGCAAAGCCAGCTGGGTGATCTTGGGCCGTGCCAAGAAAATTGCAGGCAAAATTGTCCAGGCAGTCTCTGAGAATCAGACACGATTGAATAGATGACACACAAACAAAAAAAGATGGTCTTGCAAGTAATAAATCTTTCTTCACTGCTCCATATGAGGGCTCATTACCATGTCATTTTAAGGTGATAGGTTAATTTAATTTTATTCTTTTAATGGTAAAATCACCAAGGTACAATCAAATTCTTGGAACGTTGTGCTCATTCACAAATCTGTTCACCTACTGATGATGGTTTCCTGCAGGCTTTGGAACTAGGTATGTTTGGCGGGTGCTAATGTTTGTTTAGTTCTCTTCTCTTGTTCTTTCCACACAGGGAAGTGGGAGGGGAGAGGGGATTTTAAAGGCGTTTGGTTTTATTTTACTGCAAAGCCAGAAAAATGTAGTTGCATGAATATTACCCATCAATTTTAAACCGAGATACTGAAGTTCAAAAGATTCATAACCATAAAGTTAGATGGAATATATTTGAATTATGCTTCAATATAACTCAACATAACAATGAAAGTAAATGAAATGCCTTGTACAACAAATAGAGACGATTGTTTAACAATGCCTGCACTGACTCAGATTTTATTAGCGTTGTTGAATGAGTAAGCACACTGACTGCACATATATTGTTGCTTACAGTTGTTGAAGTCAATAAGAGGGACATAGTCTTCCTGATAGATGGCTCTACTGCCTTGGGATCTGCCCCCTTTAACGCAATCCGTGATTTCGCTGCCAAAATCATCAACAGAATGGAAATCGGACCAGATCTGATTCAAGTTGCAGTGGCACAATATGCAGATACTGTAAGACCAGAGTTTTATTTCAATAGCTTCCAGATGAAAAAAGATATCGTTACCAATGTTAGGAAGATAAAACCAATTGGTGGCGCTGCACTTAATACAGGCTCGGCATTGAGGTTTGTTAAAAACAACTTCTTCACCAGCACTGCTGGGGCCAGGACTGATGAAGGTGTCCTACCCATGTTGATTCTGATCACCGGGGGTGTGTCCAAGGATGATGTTGTCCAGCCAGCACAAGAAGTGAAAAGGAATGGCATTGTGGTCCTTGCTGTGGGAGCCCGAAATGCTGATCGCACTGAACTTGAACAACTTGCTTACGAACCTAGCATGGTTTTCACCCCCACAGAATTCCGCACAGTTGCGCTAACAGCCATCATTCCTGATGTTTTGTCACCTATAAGGTCACTCCCTATAAAAATTGTGGAAATACCAACAGAAGGTAATTTCTGCTCCTTTTACTTTGCACTTTGTTAAAAAAAAAAAGAAAAACTAATCCTTCTATTGCTATTTGATTGCTGCCACTAGCCAGTACATACAGGTAGTCCACTTTTAGAGACCACAATTGGGACTGGCAACTTGGTCATTAAGCAAAGCAGTCACTAAGTGAAACCATGACTGTGCTTATAATCTTACTTCAGCTTTCCTTTGCTTTACAGACCTGCGAAGGTCGTAAATGCAAGGATTGGTCATAAAGTTACTTTTTCATCACCATCGTAAGTGCAAATGGTCGCTGTATGAGGCAGTCGCTAAATGAGGACTACCTGTAGAGTCTATTCATTGTTTGAAGTTACTTCTGGATAGGTTTGTTATTGTTCATATTTAACTATATAATTTGACAATTAAAAGTTTGGTATAGAAGATATTATGTACATTGCAGCTAACAATACATTAAGTGAGATATATTTTTCCATATATTTCTTCTGCCTTAAATATAAAAATGGCAGATTCAAAGTTATTAACATTTGTCTATTTATTAATTTGATCACCGTGATGTTTCTGTTAAATTGAGCTAGCTGGAATCAGGTCTTCCTTACTCAGTTGCCATAATATCTAATTATTCAGTGATTAATTAGTTCATTCACAACTGTTACCTTTTTGTTAATATCCATAAGATATTAGAGAAATACATAGATTCATTATTATTATTTTCTAAAGACTTGTACATCCTCCTCCAAAATAATAGAGATGCTTTTTCCCTCCCAGCAAGGTTATAATTAGGTAATAATAGGTTAATTCAAGTTTCAACAATCCTTAATTTTACTTTAAGAGATGCAGGGAAGGAGTTTTTTTAATAGGAAGTTTAATCCTTGAGATGGTTGATCTATTTCTTCTCTGTCACCTACAGAGAGTAGGAGTATCATACCTCTTTGATCTAATCTTGTCATACTTTCACCTCATGAGGAAGATGGAAAAACTCATTAGAACCACAAAATGTTAGCTTTCTAAATGGCCCCTCCAATAATGTTGAATTTTCATAATTATTTTGGAGCTACAGTACATCATCATTAAGGTGCTAACTTTCAAAATCTCACTTAATTACCCTTAATTAGAATACAGTAAAGTCTGCAACTTAAAGCTTTTTCAAAATGTACATTTCTTACTAATATTTTCTTGCATGGTACAAATCACTGGTGACATTTTTATTTTAGAATTGAAATTAAAAATGATCTTAAATGTTGCTTTACTTGTAAAGATACACACATTTCCCTCCTTCTCCCTTTTTCTCTTTGTAAATACTGTATATGGATGTACATTCCTCCTTTCTCACCTTAAGAACTGTGCATTTCTAACTGTTATCAGGTTATATCCAATTCTGTGTGGGAACCGATCTTTTCCCCCGTGCGATCTCTACAAGCCTCTTCAATGGATTGGGAAAAGTTATTGAACAGTGTGTGGGGTGTTGTATAGGGCAACAGTAGGTGCTGGTGGGGAACACTTGATAATGGGCAGCAGAAGATTTCACTTTCTCCTTTGTTAGCATTTCTAACCATTTCTGGCAAGGTCTCCATATCTGTAGACATTCCTAGTGTTGCTGTTATTTTGATGAAGGTGACCAGTGCAAAGAATATGGAATTCTTTGTATCTCATCTAAAACAAATCTGTTAAAACTGGATTAATTGCAGATTGTGTTCTTTGACTTTCTATGCCATGGCCCATGTCTAGTAATATAGGCACATTTGGGATCTAAACATTTCCAGATAAAATTCAACTTATCAGCTGGTAAAGAGGTAGAATGGACCCAGTTCATGGCAGGAAAGCCAGCCCTTTGACACATTAAGTGGTCAAAGCAGAGCACTCAGTCCTGAGGAACTCAGAGCTGCTATATTCTCTACTGACATGGATTTGGCCCTCTCTGACATACAGTATGCACCAATCGAAGAGAATATTTGTAGCTCAGGGTTGAACTGTGGAGTCCATGGTGCTCTCTGAGCCTTGTTGTTTTTTTGCAGACGTTTCATTGCCAGGCTAGGCAACATCTTCAGTGCGAAAAGGGAGTGGACTAGGTACAAGGTACTATCAAGGAGAGTACAACACCCCCACCAACACAGGCAGGACAAGCCAGGGTATATAAACAGAGAGCAAGTCCCACTCCCAAAGGTTTGTACAGGAGGATGGCCCAACACAGGAGAAGTAACACCACAGGACCAGAGTCAGCAGTTTATCTTCATCTAAAGGAAAAAGGACACTCATTTGAGGACATTAATGTTCACATTTTAGACAGAGAAGATAGGTGGTTTGAGAGAGGGGTCAAGGAGTCCATTTATGCCAACTTGGAAAATCCTTCCTTGAATAGAGGTGGGGGCCTCAGGCACAATCTTTCCCCTATTTTCCTTCCTGCTTTGTCTTCTGTCCCTAGGAAGATTAAGACCATTTCACAAGCTCAACAGCAGCATGGTAATCTTAACGATCCTCCTTTGGATGATAAAGGGACTTAGAAATAAACATTTCAAATAACCATGACCTAGCCCCAGGTGCAAGGTCACACAGCCACCCTAGAAACATATTTAAGGATTCCCTTACTAACTTTGCTCAGACTGAAGAAGCTTCTTGGATAAGGAGCGAAACGTTTCCACTGAGAAAATAGAAATCCAGTTGACATGATTCAAGCTACAGACCATAGGTACTTAACTTACATGTTAAGGCTTTCCAACTGTCCATATAAGATGATCAGATCAATATGCCTCTGGGAAGAGTCTTTGGAAGACTTTTCAGCCCAATTGCATGGTCCACTGAGTTCAGCTGAATAGAATCTCAATATCAGATAATCCTTATATAGACACACAGGCAGCACACATTACCTGTAAATGGGATTCTGGGAAGTATCACAAAAGGCTTAAAATGTAGTTGTGAGGTGGAAGCCTTGACCCTCCTCTAAGTTCTTCTTTTCTTCTCTTCATGGCTGTCCTGTCCTGTCCAGTCCTGTCGTCTCTTGTATGAGGTATACATGTGTGTACAGCAGTTGCCAAATGCACACATGACCAATACTGGTGTGTTTTTCTATGATGTCTCATGTTATTTTCTGTGCTCTACTGCAGTTGTAAACAAAAGAGATATCGTCTTTCTTTTGGATGGATCAGTCAACGTTGGAAATACCAACTTCCCATTTGTCCGTGACTTTCTTGTGAACCTAATTAATTCCCTTGATGTTGGAATTGATGATGTACGAATTGGCCTAGTGCAATTTAGTGAGAACCCCAAATCAGAATTCTATTTAAACACGTTCCTAACCAAGTCAGATGTCCTTTCTCGCCTGAGGCAGTTGAGACTGCAAGGCGGGTCAATACTGAATACAGGAGCGGCATTAGACTTTGTCCTTTCCAATCACTTCACTGAAGCAGGTGGGAGCAGGATAGATGAGAATGTCCCACAAGTGCTAGTCTTCCTTGCGGCGGGGCCATCTGCTGATGCCTTCCAAGAGGCTGCCAATGCCTTAGCTCGTGCAAGAGTGCTGACATTTTGTGTTGGGGTTAGGAACGCCAAACTGGCAGAACTTCAGCAGATCGCATTTAATCCACAAATAGTATATTTTAAGGATGAATTCAGCTCTCTGGCAGCTTTACCACAGGAAATTATTAGTCCGCTAACAACATATGTTAGTGGGGATGTGGAAGACGTTACGATCACATCAACAGGTAATTTGTTTTTTTCATACTACATTGGTTTTTCTTTTATCATGCAGATATGTCTTGAGCAAAGTACTAATGTTATGAATATTGTTAGGATAGTAATTCCACCTTATTATATCTTTCACTTTATACCTTATGTGTTATATTAACAGCTAGTGGTGGTATAGTGGTTAAGGCGCTGGACCAGGAGTGGGAGAGGCAGGATCTAGTCTGCCCTTGGGCAGCTGGGTGACTTTGGGACAGTCTCTCTCTCTCAACTGTAGACCAGGACATTGAAAAACATCTTTCTACTAACTTACACAACCCACTGGACCAGTATCATATAATTTTAATTATTGTTATTATACACACACACACATGTATATAAAAGTAAAAATGTCCGAAAGTGCGGCCCACAAGGAGGAGAGTGATTGGCCACTCTTTCCTAGAAGAGAGAGGTGGGAAGGCCCAGCAGCAGGGGAATTGTCCAGTGGGAGAACATAGTAGCTTGTTGCCCAGACCGAATATCTTGCATGCCATGGCCAAAGTGTCTCAGTCCAGACATTATGTTCTTAAGCCAACTGAGAATGAAGCCTTTTGCACAAGTGATGGGAGCAGTTTAAATGGTAAATATGGGAATGCCAGTACTCTTTCCATTTCTTGTCAGTATTTTAGGAAGATCATGCTTGTAGGTCTCTTCACACATAGGCTTCTTGCCATTCAGCACTTCTGGATTTTTATATTTTCTTTAACCACGTGACATGATGTGGACATACAAATGATTAAAGAAGTATTGCTGAAGTGGAAGTTTGTAGGATAAGAGTCCTGCACTGCTGCAAGTGCATTCAGGGTATTTTAAATATTAAGAGAGAGATTTCACATCATGCCCTTAAAAATAAGTAGGGTCCCCATGTCCCAATGTGAAATGTTATGCAGTTCTTCCACTGTCTGTGAAAGAGCCAAAAAACAATTACGTTTTTGCAGGAGGTAAACTTTTGCAGAATGAAGACTAGAGCTCAGTATGATATAGTGGTGATGCCTCATTTTCAAATGCAAATTTACCAATGGATGTTACTGTCAAGGGAATTACATGTGCCCATGTGAATCAGTTCTTGGAAGTACAGGTATCAGGAAACCCTACTCCTTAAAATACATTAGGAAAAGATGGGTAATGACCAGATGCCAACATGGAAAGCAGTATGTTCCCTTTATTAAGGGCTGCAAATTATATTTATATACAACAGGCATTTGTTTTTCCTATCAATATAATACTGTAAGAAGAACCTCTTTCCCTCTTCTGAGGCTTAAAGTGATAGATGTCCCAACTGTGGGACTCCTTAATAAAAGGAAAACAGGCTATCAGGCAAGGGGCTAATTTAAGCATTGAAGAGGTGGTGGAATGATGTGTGTTCCTGTATCCTGAGCATCACCAGAATTGTAATATGCATAATCCATCCAAAGAGCCAATAGTTCATTTCCCTGAAAGTTCTAGACCTGCCCAAAATGACTCTTCGATTCCACAATTCCTTCTGAGACCATCACAATTCTTTTCTTCTATTGTGGAAGCTTGTAGTTTAATCAAAGATGCCAAAGAGGCCTCCTCGGTCAAATTATTTTTCTTACTAACAAATATGGTTTGGATTTTTTGTCACTTATATATACAGAAAGTCTGTAATAAAATGATACATACTAAATATTTTCACCTAACTTCATTCCAGAAAACAAGATAGATATCTTATTTTTGATTGATGGCTCAGCGAACCTTGTTGGCCAGTTTCCTGCTGTTCGAGAGTTTGTGTTCCAAATTATTTCTGACCTGAATGTGGGGCCGGATGCTGTACGAGTAGCTCTAGCCCAATTTACTGACAATGTGCAAGTGGAGTTCAACTTTGACATCCCATCAAAGACAGAAATCCTTCAGAAAGTAAGAAGGATGAGGATAAAAGGAGGAAGGGTACTGAACATCGGAGCTGCACTAGATTATGCCATAAAAGACATTTTTGTGAGAGATGCTGGGAGCAGGATTGAAGAAGGCGTGCCACAGTTCCTGGTCCTTCTTGTTGCTGGGAGATCAGATGACACTATGGATGAAAGTGCTGATGCCCTGAAACAAGCCGGTGTGGTCACTTTTGTTATCCAGTCCAAGACCTCAGATCCGGTTGAATTAGAAAGGATAGTTTATGCCCCTCAGTTCATTCTAAAGGTTGATGCCCTTTCTAGTATTGGAGACATACAACCTGAAATAGTCAATCTGTTGAAAACCGTACAACTTAAACATCCAGGTATATATCTTTATTTTTATGTATCGCTTCATGTTCTTTATTTTTGAAACTGATTGATTGGGTTTATACCCCACTGCAATCGAACAGACTTTCAGTGATATGAAAGGTCTGATTTTCTGCAGCCTACTAAAACCAGTGAAAAGGTCACACACAGGCAGTTACAGGTAGTCCTCACTTAACAACCACAATTTGTTGTTGTTTATTCGTTCAGTCGTTTCCGACTCTTCGTGACTTCATGGACCAGTCCACGCCAGAGCTTTCTGTTGGCCGTCACCATCCCCAGCTCCCCAATGGTTGAGTCTGTCACCTCCAGAATATCATCCATCCATCTTGCCCTTGGTCGGCCCCTCTTCCTTTTGCCTTCCACTTTCCCTAGCATCAGCTTCTTCTCCAAGGTATCCTGTCTTCTCATTATGTGGCCAAAGTACTTGAGTTTTGCCTTTAATATCATTCCCTCAAGTGAGCAGTCTGGCTTTATTTCCTGGAGTATGGACTGGTTTGATCTTCTTGCAGTCCAAGGCACTCTCAGAATTTTCCTCCAACACCACAGTTCAAAAGCATCTATCTTCCTTCGCTCAGCCTTCCTTATGGTCCAGCTCTCGTTGCGGGGAATACCATTGCTTTAACTATGCAGACCTTTGTTGTCAGTGTCTGTCAGTTGTCAGTCTCTGCTGTTAACTATTTTATCAAGATTTGTCATTGCTCTCCTCCCAAGAAGTAGACCTCTTCTGATTTCCTGGCTGCAGACAGAGTCTGCAGTAATCTTTGCACCTAGAAATACAAAGTCTGTCACTGCCTCCATATTTTCTCCCTCTGTTTGCCAGTTATCAATCAAGCTGGTTGCCATAATCTTGGTTTTTTTGAGGTTTAACTGCAACCCAGCTTTTGCACTTTCTTCTTTCACCTTCGTCATAAGGCTCCTCAATTCCTCCTCGCTTTCAGCCATCAAAGTGGTATCATCTGCGTATCTGAGATTGTTAATGTTTCTTCCAGCGATTTTAACTCCAGCCTTGGATTCCTCAAGCCCAGCATGTCGCATGATGTGTTCTGCGTACAGGTTGAATAGGTAAGGTGAGAGTATACAGCCCTGCCGTACTCCTTTCCCAATCTTAAACCAGTCCGTTGTTCCGTGCTCTGTTCTTACCGTTGCTACTTGGTCGTTATACAGATTCCTCAGGAGGCAGACAAGATGACTTGGTATCCCCATACCACCAAGAACTTGCCACAATTTGTTATGATCCACACAGTCAAAGGCTTTAGAATAGTCAATAAAACAGAAATAGATGTTTTTCTGAAATTCCCTGGCTTTCTCCATCATCCAGCGGATATTGGCAATTTGGTCTCTAGTTCCTCTGCCTTTTCTAAACCCAGCTTGTACATCTGGCAATTCTCGCTCCATGAATTGCTGGAGTCTACCTTGCAAGATCTTGAGCATTACCTTACTGGCATGTGAAATAAGTGCCACTGTTCGATAGTTTGAACATTCTTTAGTGCTTCCCTTTTTTGGTATGGGGATATAAGTTGATTTTTTCCAATCTGATGGCCATTCTTGTGTTTTCCAAATTTGCTGGCATATGGCATGCATCACCTTGACAGCATCATCTTGCAAGATTTTAAACAGTTCAGCTGGGATACCGTCGTCTCCTACTGCCTTGTTATTAGCAATGCTTCTTAAGGCCCATTCAACCTCACTCTTCAGGATGTCTGGCTCTAACTCACTGACCACACCGTCAAAGCTATCTCCAATATTATTATCCTTCCTATACAGATCTTCCGTATATTCTTGCCACCTTTTCTTGATCTCTTCTGCTTCTGTTAGGTCCTTACCATCTTTGTTTTTGATCATACCCATTTTTGCCTGGAATTTACCTCCGATGTTTCTAATTTTCTGGAAGAGGTCTCTTGTCCTTCCTATTCTATTGTCTTCTTCCACTTCCGCACATTGCTTGTTTAAAAATAATTCCTTATCTCTTCTGGCTAACCTCTGGAATTTTGCATTTAATTGGGCATATCTCCCCCTATCACTGTTGCCTTTTGCTTTCCTTCTTTCTTGGGCTACTTCCAGTGTTTCAGCAGACAGCCATCTTGCCTTCTTGGTTTTCTTTTTCTTTGGGACGTTTTTTGTTGCCGCCTCCTGAACAATGTTGCGAACTTCTGTCCATAGTTCTTCCGGGACCCTATCTACTAAATCTAGTCCCTTAAATCTATTCTTCACCTCCACTGCATATTCCTTAGGAATATTAGTGAGCTCATATCTAACTGATCTGTGGGTCTTCCCTATTCTCTTTAGTCTGATTCTAAATTTTGCAATAAGAAGTTCGTGATCTGAACTACAGTCAGCTCCAGGTCTTGTTTTTACCGACTGTATAGATGTCCGCCACCTTTGGCTGCAAAGGATGTAGTCAATCTGATTTCGGTGTCGACCATCTGGTGAAGTCCATGTATAAAGTCGTCTTTTAGGTTGTTGGAAGAGAGTGTTTGTTATGCACAGTGAGTTGTCTTGGCAAAATTCTATCAGCCTATGTCCTGCTTCATTTTGTTCTCCCAGACCATGCTTGCCTGTAATTCCAGGTGTCGTCTGCCTACCCACCTTAGCATTCCAGTCTCCTGTAATGAAAATAACATCTCTTTTTGGTGTATTATCTAGTAGGTGCTGCAGATCCTCATAGAACTGATCTACTTCTGCTTCTTCAGCATCTGTGGTTGGGGCGTATATTTGGATCACTGTGATGTTAAATGGCTTACCCTGAATTCGAATTGAGATCATTCTATCGTTTTTTGGATTGTATCCAAGCACTGCTTTAGCCACTTTATTATTAATGATGAAGGCTACTCCATTTCTTCTGTGGTCCTCTTGTCCACAGTAGTAGATCTGGTGGTCATCTGATGTGAAGTGGCCCATCCCAGTCCATTTCAGTTCACTGACACCTAAAATGTCTATATTTAATCTTGACATCTCACCAATAACCACATCCAATTTGCCCTGGCTCATAGATCTTACATTCCAGGTTCCTATGGTGTGTTGATCTTTAGAACATTGGATTCGTCGTTCACCACCAGCACCGTCGGCCGCTAGCCGTCCTTTCGGCTTTGAGCTAGCTGCGTCATCACATCTGGGGCTAGTTGAACGTATCCTCTGTTCCTCCCCAGTAGCATTTTGACCATCTTCCGACCTGGGAGTCCCATCTTCCGATGGTATACCGACATATCTTTGGTTGTACTGATCCATTTAGTTTTCATGGCAAGAATACTGGGGTGGGTTGCCATTACCTTCCCCAGGGATCGTATTTAGTCTGACCTCTCTGCCACGACCTTCCCGTCTTGGGTGTCCCTTCACGGTTTAGCTCATGGTTTCACTGAGGTGCTCAAGCTCCAGCACCATGACAAGGTAACGATCTCCTTTGCTGGAGAACAACCACAATAGGGACCGGAATACCGGTTGTTAAGCAGTGTGGTTGTTAAGTGAGGACTATCTGACAGGATTTAACGACTATTTTTACGACAGTCATTAAGCGAATCCAGCTTCCCCAATGGATGTTTTTTGTCAGTTGCAAATTGCAATCACGTGACCGCAGGACACTGCAACTGGTTGTAAATGTGAGCTGGCTGCCAAGTGCCCAAATTGCAATCATGTGACTGCAGGGGTGGTGCTACGTTTTGTGACGGTCGTAAGTGTAAGTACAGGTCGAAAGCACTTTTTCCGAGGCTGTTGTAACTTCAGACTGTCGTTAAACAAATGGTCATTAAGCAAGGACTACCTGTACAATCAAATATAATTCTGAAACCAATACACTCTGGGAAATTTGCAAACAAATTCTTCAGCTGAAAACTGACATCCCATTGTGAGCTGAACCCACATTTAGTATGAAGTTTAGGACCATCTTTCATGGCCAACAAGCTTGGAATTGGGAAAGCTAGCTAGTTCTCCCTTTAGGAATTTTATTCTGGGAAATTTCCAGGAGCAAGTTTTGCTACAGGAATGTCCCTAGGAAATGACTATGCAGGTAGAAAGCTGAGAAACAAAAATTTGAAAATACCAAGAATCAGTTGTGTTATGAAGGACCCAATGTGTTTCAAGTCAAGTGACTTTTTCAGGTTCAATAGCAGAAAATTCCTCAGAGAAACTGCACTCTCTATCTGACCTATCAGCAAATTCTGTAATGAACATCTTTGAGGTTTTGTGTCATTGTTCCCTTACTGATGCCTTTCCTTCCATTGCTTTCCCAGTTTTTTTTAACTATGTTAATAGAACATGCAAAATTAATCCACCAAAAGACAAAAATGAAAACTTTCTAAGGAACGGTTGATGTGAACATGAATCTCATTTTTTCCTCCTGAATGTCGTTTTTCAGTTAATGAAGTGCAGAAGAAGGATGTTGTGTTTCTGATAGATGGCTCAGATGGCACCAGAAGTAGTTTCCCAAAGTTGAAGGCTTTTGTACAAATATTTGCTGATAGTCTGGATATTGGTCCTGATAAAGTCCAGGTTGCTGTGGCCCAGCATAGTAATACTATCAACCTGAATGAACACTCTGACAAGATTGAGGTGACCAAGGCCTATGGGAGGCTCTTCACTTAAACACAGGGGCCGCCCTGAATCACCTTATTAGGAATATGTTCCTGAGCCTAGCTGGAAGCAGGATATCTGAAGGTGTCCCACAGTTCTTGATTTTGCTGACAGCTGAAAAGTCAAGAGATGATGTCAGAAAACCTTCCTTGGATCTGAAGATGTGGTGCCTTTTGGCATTGGCATTGAAAATGCAGATATCACTAAGCTGCAGACAATTTTTTTTTCATTCCTGAATTTGCTGTCCTTGTTTCTAGTATTAGTGAACTGAATACCTTACAGCAACTCATTTCAGAAAGAGTTACCCAACTGATCAGGGCAGAAATAGAAGCTTTGGCCCCTGAATTGATTTTTCTACCACCAGGCCCTGGTGAAAATAAATTTCTTATTATACTATGTTTTGCTATTTATAATAAACAAAGCAGATGATGAACATGGGCCAGCCAAAATTAATCGACTGCTACTTTTCAATAGGCATTATCTTCAACAACCTGCTATCTTCAGAGTTCTGGATGAGACTAATCACATTTTCACAATCCTATAATTAGTAGAGCCAGAAGACATTTTTATGAACATTTCTGAGATTTTATTTTTCTTATTCCCCCACCTCCCCTTTACATAAATAAGGCCACTAATTATTTTTCCTTTTTTGCAGCAACCACCATTTCCTCCCCTAATGCCCAGAAATTATGACAGTCCTGGTCATTATGAAAAATGGATTATACTGTTTCAATTGCTAGCAATGAATTCCATCCAAAAAATATTGGATAACTTCTCTTCCTGGAGAAATTTGCTGAAAAGTTTTCCCACTATTTCCCTATTCATAAATGGGGCACAAAATGTTGAGTAACCATTGAGTAATCAAACCATTGAGTAACCAAATAACTCTAGGTTACATTCCTAAGTTACATTTCTTCTTCTTTTTTTCTAGATATTTCTTGTACAGGGGATAGGGCATGCCTGCATGCATTTATAGATACAAAGATTATTATATGGATATAACTCCTGTGTTATGGTACTTATTAGCAATTATGACCCTGACTTCCCATGCAGGTTGACACAGAAAAATAGGCAAGTCTCCTTGATAGTGATGATAGTTTCCTGCATATAGCAGTAGAATGGCTGATACTATGTGTTATTCCATTTCAGAGGGGTCCTAGGCTAACTGGAGTTGCACATCCCAATAAACCATCATATATTGTCCTAAATATAGATTAGAATTTCCAGATGTGTAAGATACAAGCCATCACTTAGAATTCTTTTTGTATTTTATTCGATCCACATTTTTGTTTCTATGATACAAAGGCTTTGGAAATGGAGTAATGCATTACATACATACAATTCTAATAAACATACATTACATGACTCAACAGTTGCACAGCTTAGTAAAGCAGATAGCATGTACTTGTAGGGAAACCCCCTGTGTATCTCCCTGAGAATTTTATGGGAGAAATGTGCAATAGAAACGAAATAAGTAAAATCTATAAATGAAAGCATTATTTGTCAATTTAGTGTAATGCCTGAAAAATGTCTGAAAAAATCTATAATGGACTCTCTTCTTTTGAATATTTTTCTTTAACTAAAATCTGAGCTAAAGTGGTCAGAAACACTATTTTCCAATCAAGCTTGCAGAGTTTATTTTCTTTAGCTTTTTAATAATGTTCAATACTGTGTGGCTGTTAATATTAGTTAATTTATTCCTTTAAATGTGTTGAATTTTCCTTGCTAGTATAATTTTGACTGTCATCTAATATCATTCTTTGTTCTATAGGAGATACGAAGAAAGACGTTGTTTTCCTTATTGATGGCTCTCAGTTTGCAATTCCTGAGTTCCCTTCAGTTCGTGAGTTTATCGAACGGCTTGTAAACAATATGAATGTGGGTTCAGATGCTACTCGAGTGGCTGTAATTCAATTCAGTGAAAATCCCAAAGTTGAATTTTTGCTGAATGCATATTCTACCAAGGCGGAAGTACTAGCTGCAGTGAGAAAACTAAGTCCCAAAGGTGGGAGGCAAGTGAACCTTGGTTCTGCCCTAGAATATGTGTCAAAGAATATCTTTACAAGGCCTTCTGGAAGCCGCATAGAGGAAGGAGCACCTCAGTTTTTAATCCTTCTTTATTCCCACCGACCTCATGATGATACAGAGAACCCTGTACATCTGATCAAACAGATCGGTGTGGCGCCACTTCCTATTGGAAAGAATGTGGATCCCGAGGAAATGGCCAAAATAGCACTTAGTCCTGATTATGTGTTTCAAGTGTCAACTTACCAAGATCTACCTAGTCTGGAACAGAAATTGTTGTCTCCTCTTACAACATTAACTACCCAGCAGATACGAAAACTGATTACTGATACAAGTCGCCCTCCAGGTAAGGTGATTTGTGGGACTGTCCGTGTAGAACATTGGCCCAACCTCTGCTTTGCTATCACCTCTTCTTTCTACCAGGGACATCTTTCCTGCTTCCCTGCTGCCGTGACCAGCACAGAGTTGCATCATTCTCAGCACTTGGCAAGACAGAGCTGTAGTTTTTCTCTAGACCCAAGCCATGCTAAACCGAGTTTTATTTCTGTACTGGGACCGAGATGACAACCATCCCACCTGGGAGCTGGGGTTGCCACATTTTCAGGGATCCAAAGCACAAAAATAGAGTTGAAAGAGGGGTTTTTGACTAAGAAAACAGAGGAAGATAAATTCTGTTTCTGTACCTATTTTTTCATGCCGCAACAAACATACACATTTTGTATTTTCATAACATCTGTATATTTTCTCACATCATTTGGCCCTTGGCTTAAATACTGGGATTTCATACTGGAATAAATAAAGGAATAAATACTCCCTAGAGGAAATAACCTTCTGTAATTCTGAAACTCGTTTAATGTCTAAGCTGTCCTCACACTGCATCAGATCACTGGTCCTTTTGGACCAGCCCTGCCTCTCTCAGCTGACAGGGCTTCTGAATTGTCCACTGCTGCTACCTCAGATTCTCTTCACTCAGGACAGGGGCCAGCTAAGGATTGAACCTGTATGCCAAACATATACTCCTTTCTGTGAGAAAAAAGCCACTCTCATTCTGTTCTCTCATTCCCCCCCCCCCCCCGCTCCCCATTGTAGAAATTGACAGTGAAGCAAAGGACATTGTCTTCCTTATCGACAGCTCTGATGATGTCAGACCAGATGGGCTTGCTCACATTCGTGATTTCATTTTACGGATTGTCCAGCAATTAGATGTTCGACCAAGCAGAGTGAGAATCGCTGTTGTCCAATTTAGCGATGAAGTGTTCCCTGAGTTCGACTTAAAAACCTACTCAACCAAAGAAAGTGTGCTACAAGCCATACGGCGCTTAAGGCACAAAGGAGGTTCTCCCCTGAATGTTGGGAAAGCTCTGGACCATGTCATGAAGACCCTCTTTATCAGATCGGCAGGAAGTAGGCGAGAGGATGGAGTCCCACAGCATTTAGTCCTCTTGCTTGGAGGGAGATCCCAGGATGATATCAGCAGACCTTCTATTCTGGTGCAGAACTCTGGAATTAATACCCTGGGAGTTGGAACAAGACAAGTAGACAGTGCAGAATTGCAAAGGATCACCAACAATCCCAAAACTGTATTTATTGTGAGAGAGTTTACTGAGCTCCCAACAATAGAAAAACGGTTCTTTGCATCATTTGAGGCACCACAAGAGCCAACTGAACTACCAACTGATGTGATTGCTGGTCAGTCTTTCATTTTAAAATAAAAATGTGGGGATGGAATCATAGAAATTAGTATATACTGTATATTCAGGGGATCTAAAGAAATAGGTGTATGAAAAGGAAAATTGCTTTCTCTTTTCACTTCTGTAGTACCTACAGCTGGAGTCAACACACTGTTTTATGTAGAATAAAATAGTCAGCTTGCATCTTTAGCAACAGGAACTGTCGCAGGAAAAAGCAAAGTTGAAAATTCAGCTCTCGGTTTTCTTTCTAACATTCTAAGTTCAATTTGGTGTTCACATTGTACTCTTCTGCATGTTTAATTAGGGGTTCAATTTAGAACGTGCTTTTGAGTAAACATGGTAGAATAGAGCTGCTTACCTCTAATCAACAAATTTGGACCTCTAGAGCAATTCTGCCCTGCAGCTTAAGCTGCTTCTCCCATACTGCTCCTGGGGGATTCTTAAACCAACTTCAGAATTTCCAGTCTAGATTGCAGTGGGCTGGCAACAGGGCCAGAATGGTTCTCAGTCTGGACTTTGGCTACTTATATGGCCTGATTGGCCACACCCCTGCTTCTGGCCCTTCTCACGCATACCGGAAAGGCAAGCCTTGTGCTTGGCAACTGGGTGGCTGGACCTACCGGTGCCTGCCTTTTCCCTTTAGGGATTGTTTCCTCCTCATGCGTCCCTGTGACTTTCCTTTGCTTTCCCAGATTTTGCGCACACCGACACCTTCATCCCTGCTTCCCATGTTATTTCCTCTGCACCAACACAAACCCCTTTCTTCTTCTTTTTTCCTCTTAGGGTATCATTATACCTCTGATAACTACCATAATTAAAGCAATAGGGAGCGAGTTGTTATTTTGTTCCTATGTCCCTTTGTAGGTCCATGCAAACTTTGTTAGCAAGGAAGAATTGATAGTTCAGCTTCATAGAAACAAAGGAGCAACCTTTAAAGATTAAAGATGTTAAAAAATAAAGATGTTAAAAAAATAAAGATGTTAAAAAAACAAAGGGAAAGGAAGGGGGAAGGGAAGCTTTGAAGTACTGTGGGCAGAGGGTGGAAAAGGAAGGAGAACATACTTCACCCAGCCTGGGCAGAAGCCAAAAGGTGTATGGGTTGAATGGAACATGAGCTTTTAGAGGTGGGGACGGTTCATTGACTGAATGGGCCACTGTTGGATCAACTGCAAGATTATGAAAAAAGTGGAGAACATATCAGTCCTGCAATTCAAGCTGAAATGGCTGCCCAGGGCAGTGACCAGCCCCTGGAGGGGAGGGGCCCTGCTACTGGAATGGAATGAAGTGCCAGAGATCATCTGCTCTGAAGAGCTTAAGACTGCTCTGGTTGGAAAAAAATAGCTTTGAATTGAAACTGGAGAGCAGAGGTGTGGGGTGCATTTGCAGTTGGCTAAGAGGAGGACAACGTCATCTATTCCTGCAATTAGGAAGAGGCGATGAGCCAAGCAGAAAGTATGGATCTGACCCTTGGCTATAAACCAGTTTAATCCCTTGTTATATTTCAATTTCTTTTGCAGAAATCCATGCACTTGGGAAGGTGGACTGGGCTGGTTTATTTAATTATGATAGATTCAATAGTTTTTAAGCAAGGAATTTTTCAGAAAGTAAATCTAACTCTTAAAATGAAAACAGGTTCATTCATTTATTAACAATGTGACAACAGACAGCCATTCCCCTGGACAAGAGTGAAAAAAAGAATCACCCCTTTCCCCACAGTCCAAAACCCACTCCATTCCTCCACTCCTCCTCCTCCTTCCCCCTTCTGTACCATTTGTGGGTAACAGGCCGCTCCTAGGCTTGCTTCCTCAGAACTGGACTGGATCGTTGGCCCTAAATGGAACATGGATTCCAGATCCAGAAGAAGCTTTAGGAAATTCTCCTTTATTTGTAAATTACTTAGCATATTCTAGGTGGGGGAAGAGGCATTTCTCTACAGCGGTCTTTCCCTTTTCTCTGCCAGACTCTGAACTGCAGTAGCTTATTAGGCTTTTTCTTCCTCTGAATTTACTTTTAAAATATGCACTTGATTATCTTGACATAACATCTTAAATATGGGACTCAATAAACTTTTACCGTCTAGGAGGTTGCTATGTTCTTTCTTTCTTCATAGTGCAGATACATGATGCCTCGGGGAACAGTTTTAGCTTATTCACCAATAAGGTATCAAAAGCTGAGGGTGAGGAAAAGTGCTATTAACTGCAAAAGTGCCACTTGAAAAGTAAATGCTGAGCGCTCTCAATGAAAACGACTAGAGCCGATGTAAGAGGTTACTATGTATCTGATGGGTTCTGTGAATCCAGAAATCATGCAGATTTCTAATCATACTGATTAAGGCAAAAGCGCCCTGAAATAAATTATTTAATCCTTTTTTTTTCCTTTTAAATCCTTTAGTTGATAAAAAACAAGGTGATATTGTCTTCTTGCTGGATAGCTCCATCAATTTTGGGAGAGACAATTTCCCCAAAGTTGTTGACTTTATACATGGCTTAATCGATGCTATTTATGATGAAGGCGACTCCATTCGGGTTGGCTTAGTGCAATACAACTCTGATGTGAGTGATGAATTCTTTCTAAAGGATTTCTCTGACAAAGAACGTATCTTAGATGAAGTGAAGAAAATAGTGTACAAAGGAGGCAGAACTGCCAATACTGGAGCAGGTGTCAAGCACATCCAAGCAAAACATTTTGTGAAGGAGGCCGGCAGCAGGAAAGACCAGAACGTCCCTCAGATTGCTGTCATTGTAACAGCAGGCAAGCCGGAAGATGATGGGGGGGCAGCAGTCTTAGGGCTGTCACAGTCGGGCGTCAAGGTGTTTGCAGTTGGTGTGAAAAACATTGACCTGGATGAAATTACGAAGCTCTCCAGTGACAGCACTACAGCTTTTAGGGCGGCAAACTCACAGGTCCTCTCAGAGCTCAATGAGGCTGTCCTGGTGACCCTGAATGATGTCATGAGAGAACAGCTCTGCCGTGGCATGGTGGAAGTCTCCAAAGGTAAGAAAAAATTCCAGTTCCGTTTCTGTTTCTTGCTTTATTTCAGATTTAAAGATCTGCACAATGTTGTAATTTCTATATACAGCAATCCTTTGTTTTTGTTTCCCTTATTTCGATATTGAATTTCGTAATAGCAAGTATGCTCTGTACTCCAGTCTTATTTTTATTTATTTATTTATTTTATTTATTTATTTTCTATCCCGCCTTTATTATTTTTATAAATAACTCAAGGCGGCCAACATAGCTAATACGCCTTCCTCCTCCTCTTTTCCCCACAACAACAACCCTGTGAGGTGAGTTGGGCTGAGAGAGAGTGACTGGCCCAAGGTCACCCAGCTGGCTTTCACGCCTAAGGCGAGACTAGAACTCTCAGTCTCCTGGTTCCTAGCCTGGTGCCTTAACCACTAGACCAAACTGGCTCTCTTAAGTGTGGTTATTCATTGAGATAACACTTGAAGTTCAGTGGTAGTGCAGGTTTGGGAGAAAATAACACAAAAGGGTCAGACTGTCCAGTTTTTCATGGAAAGCTGATCATAGTGTGATGTTTTAGTTGGATGTTGGATCAAGGGATGAACTGCTGGACATTAATGAACAATGCAAACAGAGCAGCAGTTCTTGACTAGTGATCCACAAGTGACTTTTAGAGACCTCTTATTTCTGCACAGTAGAACTCAACAATCATTTCTCTGCCACTTTTCCTTTACTTTATGTATGATGGATTTACAATTTTTGTCTACTCTAGATTGCAGTCTGGATGTTATACTTGGATTTGATGTCTCAAATACTGTACCGGGGCTAAACATATTCAGTGTGCAAAAGGTGCTGGAGTCAACAGTTGAAGATATTCTGAACAGGATTAGTCAAATGCAGAGGATTAGCTGCACTCCCAACCAGGCACCTAGAGTGCGTGTGGCGCTTCTGGCACAGACTCCCGCTGGAGTTGTGGAGGCCTTTGATTTTTCAGAGTATCAGCCGGAGTTGTTTGAAAAGTTCCAGGCCTTGCGAAATGATGGACCATATGTGCTCACTGCAGACACTCTCAAGTCTTACCAGAATAAATTCAAATCAGCTCCTGCTGGAAGTACAAAGGTAAATGTTGATTCCATTTTCATTTTTGGGAAAGGAAATCCTCAGACTGTGGGCTGCTGTATAATGGGAAAGGACTGGTTTTTAGTTTATAATCATGAAGTCAAACAGAAGGCTAAACTACTGCAACAGAAGGACAAAGTCAAACAAAACAAAGCTGTATGTGCTGTAACAAAGGTTCTTTCAAGAATTTCATTATTGATTCTTTGCAATATTCTCCACCTGCCTCGCATTCAAAACAGAGGAAATCCAGATTAGAATGGCTATTTTGTAATCCTTTGCTGCATCAAAATACTATTCTACAGACCCCCAAAAGTGACTGCTGTGTGATTATGTAAGTGTATGTGCACATCCTGCTGGAATAGTAAAAGTAAAATGAATAGTATCTAGGCTACACTGATGCACATGGCCTGTGACTTTGAGGAATCACACCTGCTGGGCCAGGCCAGGTAAACTGGAATCACAGTGGAAAAGGGGAGGGATGTACGAAAGCATATACAGTATCACAATTTTGCAGCAAGTGTATTTAAAGGGCTGGGCTTAGTTGGATGAGGAACACGTATTACCTTGCAGGAAAAGTAATTGTGTCAGCAGTGTAAAAGTGTTAATTGGTTAATTGCTGCCTGGAGTCACTTTTCTGTGAAATGGGCAGCTATACAAATTTGATTGATTGATAGATAAATAAATAAAGCCCTCCCTCCCTCCCTCCCAAAGTCTTGGGCCTCAGGCTGTCCTTGAATATCAACCCAGTAGCTGGCTGATCTTATGGAGATGTTTTTCATTGAGGAGCATTTCACAACTGATGTTTATTAACATAAAGCTCTTGTTCCTCAGGTGGTGATCCACCTAACTGATGGTATTGATGGTGCCAAAGGACCACTGGCAGC
The DNA here is from genome assembly GCA_023362775.1 of Charina bottae. Classification (NCBI taxonomy): domain Eukaryota; kingdom Metazoa; phylum Chordata; class Lepidosauria; order Squamata; family Charinaidae; genus Charina; species Charina bottae. Next base: position 720,082 of record JALMGJ010000020.1, read on the forward strand.
TGCATCGGCTGATCTAAAGAAAGAAGGTGTGTTTTGTGAGGCTTTATTTTCATGCTGACATATAGATTCCCTTTAGCTGGAGTTTCTGAGACCAGATATGTATATTCACACTAATCAATTCTTTCAGATGAATGAATACAGAATGATCATAAAGCATGCTCAGTGTTCACAACCGTTAACACAGTATCACTGTTTAACTTTTTATCCCTATACTGTGAAATATCAAGGCCACAGTCTTCCTTATAACCATGTTTATAAACATTGATTGAAGGAAGTAGATTTTTTTTTTCTTCTGCAGTTGTTTTATCACTAATTTGTCTACAAGATATTTCTCCAGTCTCATAGTTTGTTTATTTATTTATTTTATTTTTATCCCACCTTTATTATTTTTTTTATAAATAACTCAAGGCGGCGAACATACCAAATACTCCTTCCTCCTCCTATTTTCTCCACAACAACCACCCTGTGAGGTAAGTTGGGCTGAGAGAGTGTGACTGGCCCAAGGTCACCCAGCCGGCTTCCATGCCTAAGGCGGGACTAGAACTCTCAGTCTCCTGGTTTCTATGAATTTCCCACTCATTTCTTATGTCGATGAAGGTTCTCAGTCATCCAGGTGGAACAGTCTGTGGCTTGAATCATGTCAACTGGATTTCTATTTTCTCAGTAGAAACGTTTCACTCCTTATCCAAGGAGCTTCTTCAGTCTGAAGAAGTTTCTACTGAGAAAATAGAAATCCAGTTGACATGATTCAAGCCACAGACCACTCATTTCTTATTTGAACCAGCCCTAAACCATTGAAAAATATCTTCTTCCTACATAATGGATAAAATAAAATTGGTTTGGGGGATTTTGTTGGTTTATTTGTTTTTTGGCAAGGAAATGCTCTTGTTACTGAACTAGGCTTTCAATCCAGGATGTTCTGCACTAAGAAATAGGTTCACACGAAAGAGGGAGAGGGAGAGGGAGAGGGAGAGGGAGAGGGAGAGGGAGAGGGAGAGGGAGAGGGAGAGGGAGAGGGAGAGGGAGAGGGAGAGGGGAAGGAAGGAAGGAAGGAAGGAAGGAAGGAAGGAAGGAAGGAAGGAAGGAAGGAAGGAAGGAAGGAAGGAAAGCAAATGGTTCACAAAATAATGAAATGTTGCTATAAGGAAAAGTGATATCCCTGTTATTGTCAAATGTTCAGTTTATAAAGACCTCCAAGACCATTTCTATGGTTGAGTGGGGCAGGAAACTGTCCCTGAAGATAATGACGATTTATTAGCAAGAACAATGAACTCCTAAACTGCTTTACATTTTAGGAATATTTTAGATTGCACTAGTAATTTGGTGCAAATCTGCCTCCAAACAGAACAAACCTTGAGATTAAAACACCTGATTCAAAATTTAATATTGGCTGCCATCATCAACATATTAATGGCACCATATTTGTCTATGACTTCATTCAAAGGCCTAATATAGGTTGAAGATGAAGATGTGCATTTTAATGTGAGCTTACCTAAACTTTAGTACTCATATATTCTGCAAACATTTTTACAGTGGGCCCATAGTGAAATGAATATAGCAAGAATGAAATCCAGCTAGGGTGTTCCTTCTTCGGCAGGGGCGAGGGGGACACAGAGTGCAGGTGGTTGGGGAGAGGTTTGCACATTTTAGATTTTACAAGTTGGATGGAATTCTACTTTTCTTTAACTGTTAAGAAGCTCTGGGTAGAAGAGTAGGGACTCCCTTCACTATGCTTCCTGGAATAAGCATATGGTCACATAGTGTCACATAATGATCTCAGGAAGTGTTGAGTAAAAGACTTTACTTTTCAAACAGCCTGACATTGTTGTAAGTGCACAAGTCTTTTTAAAAGTAATAGAACACTTTCCACAATCTACTAATTCTTACAGGCTAATCTGAATTTTATGTGTTTCTTGAGTAAGAACAATGTAAAAATAAGAGTGTATTAGGAAAAGATGTGCATGCGTGTGCACGCACACACACACACACACATACAATATATCAATGGAGAAAATACTTGCCAAAATACATATATTAGACCAAGTTGCTTTAAAAAAGCATAAATTAAGAGAATAATATGGACTGTTTTAAAAAGGTGGCCTGTTGAAGATCAGAGTAAAACAAATTTAAGATTGAGAAAATGAGGGGAAAAAAGAGAAACCAAATAGAACCAATTTATCTAATACTATCTCAGATAGATAACAAGATGGAATCCTGCAGGACAAATATTATCCTTTAGGGATTGTGAACAATAATTCAAGATGGATTTTCCCCCCTTATCCTCTAGGTGTCAAGGCTCTTATTCTTGTTGGGTTGGAGCAAGTAGCTAATTTTGAGGAAGCGATGAAGCTGGAATTCGGGCGTGGCTTTACTTATAATAGGCCTCTCCAAGTGAATCAGCTGGATTTAGATTTTGAACTGGCAGAGCAATTGGTAAATAACTAAAATCTATAATTTCTTCTTAATGACATTTTAAAAAATAATTTTAATGGATATATTTTTGTGAGCACCTATTATATAACCATATTTCATTATTTGAAGAAATGTAACCATGTAATTATTTTTCATGATGTAAGCTTTGTCCATAAAAACGTGATTTCTGTGAAGTCTGTGAGATGAAAAAATAAATCAGTTACAAAACTGGTCACCATCAAAGAGGAAAGGGGCCTTTATTTGTAGGCCATGATATTTATCCTTCTTCTCATTTAACATTTTCTATATTTGTGAATGGCCTGATCAATTACCAATTACCACCCAGATTCTGTTTAAACAGCCCCTGCTGGCCTGTCAAATCTTCCTTTCTGGGCAAAGGCTCTTTGTGACTGCTGTCCATGAATGAATCATGATGACCAGGGAAGTTCATCCCTTGTCCCAGAATTACTGAATTGGGAACCTGCTTGTGCCAAATCAATAGATCAAGGAATATTGCTCGATATCCAAAGCTAATTTGAAGGTTACTATACAGCAGACCAAAGTAATTATTACTGAATTTGGCCCATATTAGGACTGAAGCATTTTGTATATTCCTACAAGTCAGTATAGTATGGTGGCTCAGCGGGTAAGATGCCAGGCTTGTCGATCGGAAGATCGCAAGTTCGGAGGTTCGAATCCCTAGCCCTGCGTGACGGAGTGAGCTCCCGCACTCGCCCCAGCTCTTGCCAACCTAGCAATTGGAAAGCATGGAAATGCAAGTAGATGAATAGGTACCACTTTGGTGGGAAGGTAACAGCGTTCCGCGCGCGTTGTGCCGGCCACATGACCGCGGAAGCGTCTTCGGACAGCGCTGGCTCTTCAGCTAACAAACGGAGATGAGCACCGGCCCCTGGAGTTGGACACGACTGTGCAGGGGAAACCTTTACCTTTACCTTAAGTTCAAGTATATAGCATATAGCCTATAAATAGCAAACTTTTTAATGGGCTCAGTTAACAAATGAAAGGGGAAATTCTAGTTTTGTGCACTCCCCTTCTCTTTGGAAGATTACTCCCCTCAAGGTAACTGCCAGGATTAGAAAGTTTGGGGGTATGTGCTGCAGCTGAAAGGAGACAGGCTCCGACCACCTTTTTACCATGATAGCCAGTCAAATACCAGAAGTGTCAGAAGTTGGGAAACACCACTGTAACAGTGAATCAGACAAATTTATTTATTTATCATATTTCTTGACCGCCCATCTCATATTGCAACGACTCTGGGCGGTTTACAAGCAAATAAGAAGTTGGTTGGCCTTAGCTATGGGATGAGATGAAGGTTGTGTCATGGCATGATGTGGTGCAGTTATGGGGTTTTGTGGAGGAGCCCTTAATTTGCTCATATATTTATTTTTCACCCTCCTTCAGCCCATTGTTGCTTTTGAGAAATGTATTTGTTTTTCAGCATATGATCAATTACTATGTTAATAATGTTTCTCCTCCTCCTCCTTCTTGTCTCCAGTGCTTTTTTCATTCTCCAAACTATTCTTTCAGTTACAGCTCCGTATAGCACAAATGTGCCTGTGAGCAATAACAAGTGGATCTACAGTATGTATGCATTTTATTCATCTGTTTTTCAGTTAACCAGTGGTCTTTTTTTATTCAGGAGAACGTGGCAGAAAGGTCATGTTGTGGAGTCCCATGCAAATGTTCTGGACAACGGGGAGACAGAGGACTGCCAGGCACAGCTGGACCAAAGGTGAGATCTTTTAGCATGGACCTTGCAGTTTGCAATAAGGCATTGATGGGAATGAGGTGGATCTCTCCAAAGGAGAAATGCACAGAGATGCCCAAGGTTTTGAACCCACTTGTGGTGGTTCTCTGGATCCCAGCTTTTGTTATATAGTGATCTCTATAGCAGCAAACAACAGCCCAATCAAGGAACTCCTAAGGGGGGAACAACACCCCCACCAACACAGGCGGGACAAGCCCTGGTATATAAGCAGAGAGCAAGTCCCATTCCCTTTTCGCACTGAGGATGTTGCCTAGTCGGGCAATGAAACGTCTGCAAGAAAACAACAAGGCTCAGAGAGCACCATGGACTCCCCAGTGATCTCTATACTGTACTCATCATGTCTTATCTGGAAAGAAGCACATTCTCATCTATGATGTCCATCGTATGCATTTAAATTTCCAGAGCTTAAACTGATGTGAATTTCATTTCAGCACCTTGTTTAATAAAAGGCTTTTGGCTCAGAATTTGGAGCTGCTGGAGTTAGTTTTGATTCTCAGTGTCACATTTCACCTGTGCTTGGCAGTGCTTGATGATAGCTTAAAAAAATAGCATGCGACTCTACAGAAGTCTTTGCTACATAGGTGAAACTCTATAAATTTAATGAATTATGATCGATCTCTGTATTAGAGATAGAGATTGAATTTTAAATGGAAGAGATAACATGAATGCTATCTGGCTGCAAGTTTTTGAAGTTATAAAAGGAGAACACCATTCCTTTTCCTAAAAGGCTATAAAATATATATACAAAATCCCTAGCTTTTTTTGAGATCATGCTCAGATATTTATTGCAACAAGTTACTATATTTTCTTTATAAAAAGGCAGAAGAATTTGAATTGAGATTAAAGTTAAAATTATAGGATATTAGAAGACCATCTCAAGATTATGTATAAATATGTGTCTCTGTGTTTTTAAAGGGAATGCCAGGGGAAAATGGCTACAGAGGCTATCCAGGAGATGAAGGTGGAGTGGTGAGTAAATGTTTCTCAATAGCTGAACTTCTGCTTGCAGTAGCAAGGAAACAGGTTGAGAAGGTCATCAGTACTTTTCCTCTGAAGATAGATGGATGGATGGAGAGGAGGAGGAGGAGGAGGAGGAGGAGGGGGTGGGGTGGGGTGGGGAGGCAAAGCAAAGTGCTGTAACAGTCTAGCAACATTTTGCTTTTTTCTTCCATGCTACATACAGTATATATTGAAGCACAGGTTACCTTTTCTTACCTGCTATGCACAGTACCAGAAGATCCAAATCTTATCTATAGTTTTCACATGTCATTAAAGTTCCATGTGAATGTTTCTATCTGGAATCATGTAATGCCAATATAGATTATTTATTTATTTATTTATTTATTTTTCAATTTTTGCTACCGCCCATCTCCCCCAAAAGAGGGGGAGAGAGATACATATAGAGATACACACAGACACAGACACACACGTGTCCAGATTAAATGTGCCATTAAGAGAACATGTCTCTGTTTACACATTTTCTTAATGAAGACAAATAGCAGGGGTTTGTATGGTGTCATACAAACACCGTAACGCAACCATCTAATGCTGAAAGGCTATTTAGAGCTCAACAAACTTCACCCTCTTCTTCTCCCTCATGGGAATCAAGCGGAGATGGTTAAGGAAGCAGTAACCCTGTTATTTGTTTGCATCTAAAGCACCAGGTACTTCCCTAGAAAGGAAAAGGACAACGAGGTGTGGGTAAACTCCCCAGCTCCTTCCATCCCACTGTATTCAGGCTTCCTGCCATCAAGGACTAGGAAGCCTCTTAGTGGAGACTTCAGGAGGAGCATGTTGGGCAGATTGCTATTGGGTGGGTGGGAGGGAGGGAGGAGGAGACCTAAACTTCCTCCTCAAAGCTGGGTATCAAAAATACTTTCTCACTGCGCAATCTGGCTTTAAAATAGCTTCAATTGGTGCCCACATAAGTCCTTTTAAAGCTTATTGCCAGTTGGGAAACATTTCTGAGAGATTTGCTACTGAGGCTGGAATCACACCTTTCCTTCAGACAGGCTTTGAAATGGGCTCCATTATTCTAGTATTGGATTTTCATATGTCTTGTTGCCATGCTGGAGTCAGATCGGATTTTGAGAGGGCAAGTGTGCATGTGTTTGCGTGAAGGATGCACAAATGAATATAAAAGAGAATTTGCCTCCACAAAAGAATGTTAGCCCCTATGGCCTTGCCCGTTGAAAGTAACTGGATCCCAATGGCCCTGGATCAGATATGACCGTTGGGCTGAAACTCCTCCCAGTCACCCTTTTGCATTATAAAACTGTATACTTTTAGGTGTCGGGATTGTCTGAATGTACGATGACAGAAATGTGAAATATTCTAATTGGTGCCGAACATCCAATGTAATATTCTTGTTACACAATCTTACAAAGCCACAATCCATCTCCTTTCCTTCCTAGTATTCACTTGTCCATTTTCCTTAACTGCCATAACTCAGAAATCGGTTTGTGACTAAAGAGACATCCAGGCTGACTCTGGTTCTTTTCTTTTCCTTTTCTTTTCTTTTCTTTTCTTTTCTTTTCTTTTCTTTTCTTTTCTTTTCTTTTCTTTTCTTTTCTTTCCTTTTCCTTTTCCTTTTCCTTTTCCTTTTCCTTTTCCTTTTCCTTTCTTTCTTGTCAAAGGGTGACCGTGGACCGCCCGGGATAAATGGAACCCAAGGATTCCAAGGCTGCCCCGGTGAAAGGGGGATGAAGGTAAGAAAGAGCATCGACTCCAATCAAGTTGTAGCATCTGAGAGAAAATGAGTGAATAGTATTGTCCAAGTACTTTTGGGAGGGGGAGGAAGTAGGTGGGTGAAGGCAAGCTCTGAGAAAGGCAGGAGAGTGGGTGAGAAAAGAGGGTTTCCAGATGTAAGAAACAGAAGAGATTTATTGAATTTATCTTAACCAGTCATAGCCTACACAGCTTCCCTCATCTCTCTTATCAACATGCAGTGGGATTCCAGTGGAATTTTTTTTTGTAATAAAATGCATGCATCAAATGGCAGTCTTTACAGATAAACCGAGGCTTCCTTGCTCATTGTGAAACAATCTTCTTGCTGTTTTTTGTTCGTTTTTATTTCGAGGTCATTCCAACTCTTCCTTCAGTTTGTAGAAAAACAGAGAGAATTCTAACTGTGAGGGTTATCTGAATATTATTTGACTACTCCTTTTCCTCTGTAGTTGTAGGTTTTTGAGGAATTGAATGTAGTTTTAATTAAATAAATGATAATTCTTTCTTTTTTTGTAGGGGATCCGTGGATTCCCAGGAGAAAAAGTACGTAATCATTTAGATATAACAGAAGACAAAAGAATATATGTTTTCCTGTCCTATGCTTTTCTCATTGTCATTTTCATCTGTATATTTTCTTTTTTGGATTACAACCATTAATTACTTTCTTTGGTTCTGTAGGGTGAATTTGGGGAGATTGGGCTTGATGGAATAGATGGAGAAGAGGTGAGTCATCTGAGTTACTTTTGGACTAATAAACAACTTTCTTTCTGGTTAGAAGTCATTTAAGTAACACATTTTGATTAATAAATTCAATTAATCTGATTGCTTTTGCCAGGGAGAGAGAGGCTTTCCAGGTGTTTCTGGGGAGAGGGGAAGCCCTGGTAGACGGGTAAGTTTAATGCTTTTAATTATTCCAAACCTTCAAAATTGAATAGAACCCCCCCCCCCCCCAAATCCAGAATGGATGCTAGCTCCCAAACAACCAAAGAATGTCCACTGGTCCAAGAGCTGCAAGGGATTTCTGGGCAGCAAAGATCCCAGGTGTTTTTGCTTTCTCCAGTACAGTCCTCACTTAATGACCATTTGTTTAGTGATAGTTCAGACTTACGACAGTGCTGAAAAAACTGACTTACAACCGGTGCTCACACTTACGACCATTGCAGCGTCCCCACAGTCACGTGATCACGACTTGGGCGCTTGGCAACTGGTTCGCATTTATGACCATTGCAGCATCCCATCGTCACGTGATCACCATTTTCGACCTTCCTGGCCGGCTTCTGGCAAGCAAAATCAATGGGGAACCATGTGATTTGCTTAACTACCATGTGGTTTGCTTAACAACCACGGTTGACTGCTGCAAAAAAGGTGGTAAAATCGGGTCGGATTCACTTAATGACCGCTTTGCTTAGCAACCGAAATTCCGGTCTCAATTGTGGTTAAGCGAGAACTACCTGTAAAGCCCTAACCCAAGGGGCCTGATGTGGAATTATAAGATACAGCTGAGTTGTATCCCTGAATAGGCCATACATTCAGAAAAGAGAGATGACTAGTCCAGTATCCTTTCTGCTGTTATTCTTTGATAGAAAAATCAGCCAGAGTAAGATGGAAGTCACATTAATTGCAACATTCCATTGTTATGGGCAATGGCTTTGATATTATGGAAATAATATCTTTATAGGGTGGCAAAGGAAGCAAAGGAGAAGGAGGAGACCCAGGTGACCATGGACTTCGAGGAGATCCGGTAAATAGGTTGAAAGATCCTTAGATGTTTATACTTCAGATTTCAAATTGCAGCCACAAAGAAAAAAAGGGGGGAAAAGAGAGACAAATAATTTTTTCCTTTATCTCTTTTTTCCTTTCTTTTCTCTTTCACATTGACTATATCTTTTTCTTTAAATGTACTTCTTATTATATATGTAAAATATTTTAATAAACACTCTTAAAAAAGAATTCAAATTGCAGCAGTTTTCAAACGTTAACTATCAGAATGGCCAGGCTTCACGCTTGCAAGAACTACTTTATTTTTATTGAAATTTTCAATCTTTTATTGAGGCCTGCGAGGCAGAAGAGTGCAAAACTAGGGTTCGGAAGAGCAGAGCAGAGAGCTTCGGAGCACATGCTGAGCCTAGGAGACTGTTTTCAGGACTGAGCTGGTAGCACTCAAAAATCCCCTCCTGGTTTTCTCTCAGTCTCTTCCACTTCAGCAGTCTAATGGTCCTCCAGAAAAGACCAATCCCTCTGATGGGAAGATGGGCAGACAAAGCATCTGCAGGCACACGGGACTGATTTCTAAAGTTGTGTCTGCTCTGGGCTGATAGTGGTTGGGCAGAATACACCGTCGTGAGTAAGGCAACATTTTGAGTTACAACCTGTGCTGCTTTGCCCTTCCACGTTCATCTTTTAAACTCTCAATTTCTTCTTTCTAATTTTTTAAGACATTTGTGAGTTTTGGTTACTTATCAAAGCTGCCTGGAGAGATCCATTCTGTATCTCCTGTCATCTAGCAGCTATACCGGAAAAACCTATCAGAAAAGAGAAGCAGTAATCCCAAACCAGCACCACAATACATGGACTGAAATCTAGATTTTTAAGACATTTCTTTTTCTGCATAAATTCTTCTGAAAAACAATTTGAATCAACCAGAATTCTCACCCATTCTTAATGAGGTTTTTTAGCCATTTCATGCAAATATTAAATTGTGTGCAGGATAGAATACAAACATCCAGTACCCCGTATTCCACAGTCCACAGGGCAGGACAACATTTTCCTCAGTGCCACTTTGGGCCATGAAAGACTTAAACCCAACAGTACTTTGCTTCCTAACCCCAAGCAAGCCAGAATGTTACCCAGAAGCCCAGGGAATCATTGGAGTTCTCTTTCCCTTGTCCGTTTCCCAGTGCAAATGTGTTAGTAAGCTGAAGCAAGTTATCAAACAAGTCAATGATGTAAACAAAGTCTGTGTACCAAAACTTCTGTGCAAGGATTTCTCCTCCTGCAGCCTGGTGTCCTAAATTTGCATCCATGTGTTCAGAAACCTTCCTCTTTTTCTTCTCAGTTTGTCAAGGTACAAGTCATATTACTGGAGCCTATAAGTCTTCAACTTTATGTAGCTTTTTGTGCAGAAAACACCTTGGAGTTCAGGCAGAACGGGGTTTTGTGAATCTGGCAGGATCAGTCCATCATCGTGCACCTGAATGTACCCAGAGAGTTTGCACCAAGATGCTTCATAGATCTGTAGGACGCTTGATGAGGCATCCCCTACTTCTATGAGATGCTGGGGAATGAAAATACTTTGCTTTGCCTACTTTTAGACCTCAGAAGCAACATTTGCTTGGTGCACATAAGAAAACCCCAGAATGGCTAAATGTCAGAGTTCCTGAATTGGAGACACGCTGGCAACATGCTTCATTTAAATTCACTTCATAGCACCTAAAGTAGAAACGTTACATACTTATCCTACCCTTCTTTCAAGGAGACTGGGGCAGAATCCCTGTATTATTTTTACAACATTCTGCAAGAAAAGTTAGAGAGACAAAGAAGGCCCAGGTTTACCAGATGAGCTCTGTGGATGTGTCAGGATTGAAGGCAATCTTTCTTTGAACTATGTCCATCACTCTGACAACTGTGTTACAGTAAACATTTTATAACCTTTGTCTCACTCTGTTTGCTTTTCATTGCTTCCAGGGTACTTTTGGAACTGATAGTACTCAGAGCGGACCCAAAGGCCAAAAAGGAGAACTTGGACCAGCGGTAAAGTATAATTCCTTATACTTTAGAGTTAGATAGAGATGCCACCTGGCTTGGGAGGCTGTCCTAGAACTTCCAAAATCCAGTCTGGATTGCTCTGGAAATTTAACCCAATCTAATGACTGGATTAATTGCCCCTCAGACTAGTAAAGTAAAGCTGCATGTAACTATAGACGTTTTGGTTTTCTCATATTAAAAAATGGGAGGGATGAGGAATGAAAGTTAATCTATTAAAGATGAAATCAATCAGTAGGTAAGACCAACTGGTCAGATCAACTCAGAAAACAACATCATATAACCACTCGGGAAGAGAGACCATCAATAAGGAGGTAGACCATTATGGGTAAAATATAAAACTAATAAGTTCTCCATCTCAAGATTTTCCATCCCATAAAACACTCTATTTGAGATAATAGAGATGGCGGCATGATCACTAAGATCTCTCTAATTTGAGAGCAGACTTAACCAGTTTCTGAAATCCAGTATAAATCCTACCTCCTTTCCTCATTATAATGCCTCTTGAAAAAAGAAAGATATTCGGCACCAGAGCTTTATTGAGGCCCAGAACTGGAATGGAGGTAGTTCAGAATCTTTCTGAATTATCCCATTCTAGGATTCATCCATATCCAATACATAGCCCTAATTTACAGACAAGAAAAAGAAGAGAAATAAAGAATATTTTAGTTGAATGTATTTTTTTATCGTTCTGTTGTGACTTCTACTTGTCTCTTATTTAGTGATAAACAATTTCAGCATTCTCTATTCTTACAGGGAGAATCTGGAAGAAATGGACCACGAGGTGACGCAGGAGGAATTGGCAGAGATGTGCGTATAATTCTCCCTGCTATTTGATTTGCTGATAACTAATAGTTTCCAGGTTAATAGGAGTCAAACATATATATCAATGTATTTATTTGAAATGTTTGAATACTATGCTTAATCAAATTTGGTTCCTGGATGGTTTAGAACAGGGGTGGGAAACCTTTTTTCTGCCAAGGGCCATTTTGATATTTATAATATCATTCGCGGACTGGGGGCGGGGTTTGCGGGTGGGAGCCAATTGCACAGAAGGGGGTGGGGTTTGGGGGCAGGAGCCAATCGCACACATTGGGGGATGGGGTTTGCGAGCGGGAGCCAATCACAAGCACCGGGGGCGGGGTTTGTGGGCGGGAGCCAATCGCACGCACTGGGGGCAGGGTTTGCGGGCACCTGCGGTTGCCTTGGTGGGGCCAGACCAAATGATTTCGCAGGCCTTATACGGCCCGTGGGCCGGACGTTCCCCACCCCTGGTTTAGAATAATATAGGAACAATTTAGGTCATGGCAATATGTCGAGGCAAGATCCCATAATTGCATGGGATTATGCGCTGAGATTCACACTTCAAACTTTAAAAGCTAATGTATTTGTTTAATTATTCATATTTTGATATTTACTAAACCAAATAGAGAAATTGAGGTGGGTAGCGGGGAGGAGAGGAGTATGACCAATGGGGAAAGGAAAGTCAATAAAGACTGATTATTGTGCTGCAGTTTTGTCAATAGTGTTGCATTACTCCAGAGAAGCTTGTGTAGCATCCCTTGATTAAGTTTCTGAGTGTGAAATATTGGCTGATTTATTGGCTTTGATTTGAGTTGATGTGAATTACATACTGCAAAATTTTGATCTGGAGAGACAACTAGGAAGGATGACATGGTGGCAGTAATAGTTTTGTCCCTGTGATAAAAGAGAGAAAGGGGCCCCACTCTCCCAGGGAATAATGACAGATGAAGACTGAAAGATACATATCTCGATTCCAGAAGGGAACTGGGGAAGAAGAGAATGAGGATGCTGGTTGGGAAGGAACTATGAGCAGTTGCTACAAAATTATGTTTAAAGAATAATGATAACCAAGGCAGGAAGCTTCTCTCAGTGTTTTGCATCATGTTAAGAAATAAAGCTGAAGCTGGGTCAGGGTGTGCACAAAATTTCTATCACAAAATGTACTGACTTTGAAATGGAAACAAAACATGTGTTTTGAGTGTTTGTTTCAAGGCCAACACAGCAAAACACTCTTTTTGGTGTTCCAACTGTTCTGAACACAGAGGTTGGGCTGTTGTATGTGACTTATGATTGGGTTACTTTTTTCAAACTTTTTTCAGCAGCTGGGATCAGTCATGTCCCTAGACTGGAATGGGATGTTATGCCAGTGTAGACTGACCATATTTCCTTGAGACAAAAACGGGACAAGAGGAATGGGCGGGGGCAGAGCGGCTGGTTGGGGGGGGCAGGGGGGTCGCCTCCACCTGTTGGCGCGTGGGGGAGTGGGCTGGGTGGAGCGGGAGCGGAGCAGCTGGTTGGGGGGGCGGGGAGGTTTGCCTCCGCCTATCAGCGTGCGGGAGGGGCGGGGCGGGCAGCGTGATGGGTGGGGGCGGAGCAGCTGATTGGAGGGAACCCAGAAGGGGAATTGCCTCTGCCTGTCGCGGTGCTGGGCCCGCCTCTCCCACCTCCTTTGCTGGTGCTGGTGGGCGGGGGCAATTCCTCCTCCGGGTTCCCTCCAGTTGGCTGCTCCGCCTCCGCCTGTTCCTGAAAAATGGGACAAAACTGGCATTTATGTTAAAATGACGGGATGGTTGAGAAAAGGGGAAAAAACCTAGGTCATATGACATAGGTCAGCCTATGCCAGTGGAGCTTTGAGGCTAACATAGCAGTTAAGCACATGCAAACTTCTTCTATAGGGGAGCTGAGCTCGACTCAATGGCATCTTTATCATTACCTTTATGATGAAGGTTGCTTGAATTTCTGCCAGTCTGCTTAGGAAATTATTGCTGCTTTGTGTGTGAATGTGTGTTTCTGATTGTTATGGGACATTACAGTTAATGTGGCTGTATATGTGCTTCGCTTTGTTTTATTTATTTTATTTGAAAAGTTCCATGTATGCCATTGGTGTTGAGATGGTTAAATTGCAAAATCTACTAATACAGTGTTGGTTTGATTGATCTGCTGAGTTTTATTATGCATGTATACTCTGGACATATTCTTGTGTCTTACTAATATTGACCTTCGTGTTATATTTAAAAATACAAAGATTCTATGTTGGGTTAGGATGATGAAATTGGTTGAGCTTTGGTATGTGAGTGCATTCTAGGCATACCTTTGTTGTAATGTTCATTTTATTAATACAATTAAAAAGAACCAGGAGCCCATTTTTTGTAATCAGGAATCACTCCTATGTGCAAACAAAAACATCTGCCAAGACTGAGTCAGTTGCACCTGACAGACTAAAAACAGGGGGAAAAACATGCCAGATCTCTTGCTTGATCTTGCTAAATAGAAAATCAGTGTCTACAAAGATAAAATAAGATAAAAATAAACCTGAGTATTTCAAAATCTTAACAAAGGGCTTTTGGATGATAGATTCTACTCTGAACAGATTTTTCAGTGGGTAATAATAGAATCATATTCCCATTGCTACTTATGGGGATTTATTTTAATATTTTAAAAATGTTTTAAAAATTATCCTCCTGGACAACTTTTCTGTAATTTGGTTGGGAGATAGGAATTGACATGAGCTTGTGACTCTGGATGAAAAACAAGGGATCAGCAGTATGTTTCCCATGTTTCTATATGGCTAAGATACTCAAAATGTTTCAAGTTGCATTCCGATGGAACTCTCTAGCCATTTTTGTTCCATTAGAACAGGGCTAAGTCGGAACAATCTAATTGAATTTTTGAGTAAGGCAGTTCTGTTCCAAGCTTGAAACAAAACATGTTTTCTATTTTGTGCATACCTCTAGGGCCAAATCTTATTCATTCCCTTTCCCACACCTTGAAGCCTGAGTCCTCTGCTTCCTACAGCATTTGGTTGTAGAAAGATACACATTTGTGTATCCACCAAAAAAAAAAAAGAGAGAATAATAAACTGTAGATAATTACCAAAATAAGAAAAAAAATCTAGTAATACCTTTGCATAACAGTTAATGGCTATGCTGTATTTGTTTCAAGGGAGGACTTGGCAGAAGAGGACAACCAGGGATCAAAGTAAGCCTTTATTATGTTTTCACATGATGTATGTTTGTGTTGTATAAATATTCTGTATGTGTTTTATAAATATTGGGTATACATATGGGTAGGGGAAGGGAAGACAGCCAAATCTAAGTGGTATCCTTACTTGGAAATGTTGAAAAAGTGAAAAATATAGAATATTGTTTTTGAAATTCTCAGTTGTTAAATAACTTTGCATTTAGGAGAATTTGTTGAGAAGAATATACTTACTCAGCCCACCAGCATGCTTCAGATAGACAACCATTTTATAATCTTTTTGGAACAAATCATACAGTATATAGCATGGATATATTTCACAAACATCTGTTTGAAAAAAATGCTTGTTATAAATAAGACCTTCAGTCTAGTAAGGCAACATAGTTATAATTCTTTACTGATTTTTACAAAAAAAAAAAGGTCTCCAGTTCTCTTTTTTTACTCATTACATCTTTATTCTACCTTTCTTCCAAAAAAACCCATTACAGTACTGTTGGCATACAGTATGTGGTTCTTTGTGTGCATGGTATCCTCACCACAATGCTGTCAATTAGATTAAGGTAGAGTAATTGAAATCCTGACTGCTCCACATCTGTCCATGAGTTTTGTGGACATAAATGTTTAAGGAAGGTGAGACTTTTAATCAAATACGTGGGTAAATCCAAAGGAAAGTAGATTTTAAAACTTAAGTAATGAAAATGGCTGCATTCTGGAAGTAGTTCACATCCACCGACAGAACCTGACTCCATTTGACCCACGTGTCCAAAGGAAATAAGAAGCGTGCAGCTTTTAACTGAAATTATATGAACATAAGAAAATGCCACTCTGCCTTTTCAAGCAGTAGCCGTATCAACGCTTGCAAGGGCCCTACAAGAAAGCAATGCGGTCGGATTTCCCTAGGGCTTGTTACTAACTGTTATTTAGTTACACTGATTTATCGTGACTTTCCCCAGTCTCCTTTTACAGCTGTTTCAGGATGCAGGCAGACATATCCTGCCCTTTATGAAATTGCATCTGAGGGCAGGTTGTGCCTTCTTCCTGTGACTGAATGGTGGGAAAACCTGCCACCGTTTGCTTTTCGGCAGAAGCCAGATCTCAACGAGAGGGATGGTCTGCGCCTCGTGTTAATCACAGTTACCCCTTCATTTCTTGAAGCAACATTCCAAATGTGAAAACTGTCATGGATGGATGGATGGATGGATGGATGGATGGATGGATGGATGGATGGATTCTTGAGGACATGTTTGAAGAAATAAATATGCTGGCTTGAGGTAAAGAAACGGCAGGCATCATTTGAGCTCCATGGTTTGTGTCTGTTGTGTGAGAAGCAGGAGGGTTGTAGATGGCCAAAATCTCTCCAGGTTCCACGTAGGCTGACTAATCCTTGGTTTCATTACCTTGTCCGTTCAATTATTTTGATATATCTTAGGGAAATAAAGGTGCCCTTGGTCCACCAGGATTTGATGGAGAACAAGGAATTAAAGGCCCCCAGGTGAGTTTTTGCAGCTCATTCTTCAAAAGTAGGAAATGTGAGATAGATGACATTGGGGGGAGGTTGGGGAGGGAGGTTGTGTTAATCTGTTGCAGCAAAAACAACAACAAACTCAACAGTAGTTTACTGATTAAGTTACTAACTGGTTTATTGCTACCTATTTAATTGCAAAAAGCTTTTGTAGATTTCAGCTGACTGTTTCCAAGCCATCAAGTATTACCTTGGATTGTCAAATAATATAGTTTACAGTTGTATTAATTTATGGCCAGAGCCCCCCAAAACGGTGCCCAAGAAGAAGCAGGCTACAGAAGGAGATTATAGATAATATTGTACAGCTATTTATATAACTAGAACAGAACAGAAAATCAAGGTAAAAAAGATACAGAGAAGTTCAGCACTGGAGAATCAGAAACTAGGAAGCCAAAAGCCCATGAAATGCAAGCCCTCAAATGCACACACGAGATTAAAAGCTGTCAGTTCTCAACAGCAACAACTGTTGATAACTATCGATTTCTCTCTCTGTGTATGCATATACAGTATGTATAATTGCCATCTGAAGTTGTTATGAGTGTTATTGTCTTCCACCGCATCACTGATTCCTAGATTTGGAGGGTACATTAGAGGTCATATAATCCAGCCCTCTGCTCAGTGCATTTCATAATTCTAAAGAATGTTAATTAATAATGTTAAGAATGCAATAGAATTGCTAAACCATATATGAGGCACTGTAAAAATAATGGGTGTTGTCTTTTATGCCACTGCGTGTTCCAGTGGCATCACATCTGGCTGATGTAAATGTCTATGTGCACCCTAAATGAAGGTCTATGTAGGGCTCTGAGTACAGTATTACATCATTCTATATAATTGTGAATTATTCTATATAATCTTCTATTGTGATGCAGTTGTCTGAATTTTTTTGATAGAGGGAAAAAGTAAATTCATTCATTTCTGTTCATTCAGCGATAACATAGTACTGTGGCTTTGAGAGTTGATCTCACATCTTAGTTCAACTTGTATTTCAAGAATGTAGCAATTTTATACCAAAACGTTTCTGCCTCAACTATTTATTTTTGCTTATTTGCACAGGGACCACCTGGCACAACTGGAATTCCTGGTCTTCAAGGAGAGCTCGGCCTCCCTGGTCAGAGGGTAAAATTAGGTTTTTGTATCTTCAGGGATGTTCTTACAGAGCAAATTGTAAACCCTCTTAGATGGGGAAAACTCAGTGATTGTTGTCTGTTTCTAATCATCATCAGAAGTGTCGCTGAAGGAGCGGTCTAACATTAGACAGCTGTGGTGACTGGGAGTGGAAAAGAATTCTATTACGGATTCCGTTGGGAGTCAATTTCTTTCCAGCCTGGCAGGAAAAAAAAGTCTAGAGAGCATTTCTCTTCTCATTAAAAAAAGCTGCAGAGTCATATGATAATCCCAGAGAGCAGTTTCTACACAGGCCTTTGTGGCTGTGTGGTTGTTGGGCGCCTTTCCTAGAAAAACAGAAGATAAGCCCACAGCCCCAGCCACCTGGGTCGCTTAGAAAGTTAGGTCAGCCCCAAAAGGCCCAGCAGTTTTTTCCTTTGGGTTTTTGATGAAGAATCTGTAGAAGAAACTGCCTGGCTGAGAATTTGCCCTGCAAGTGGGCAATAACAAGGACTGGATTTACAGCCCTAACTCTGACGTGGCGTGATAATGTTCACACAAATATATTGCAACGTGAAGATTTGGATGTGGTTAAATGCCCAAATCTGCATGCAAACATGCTGAAGTTTTTTTAAGAAACGTTTTGAACTGGCCCTTGACATACAAATAGTCTTACTGGATTAAGCCAAGCCACACTTTAATCCAGCATTTTGTGTTCCACAGTAGTCAACCTCAGTAGGGCCTCAGGGGTCCTTGCAAGCAGGGGATGGAGAAACATCCCTCTTCCACTACTAGTCTCCTGAACTGGCGTTTGGAGGCATGCTGTCCCCCAGCCAGAAGTACAAACTTTCCTCCAATCCTCTTTTAAAGCCATCAATTTAATGGCCTAATATTACCATGCTTTTGGCAAGAATCTAACTATGCCCTGTGTGAAGAACTACTTCCTTTTTTACCTATTGTGAATCTTTGTCCAGTCAGCTTCATTGGAGGAGTCCTGGTCCTCGTGGTTGGCAAGAGGGAGAAGACCTTCTCCTGGTTCAATTTCACCATACCACATGTGATTTTGTAGACTTTGATCCTGTCTTGTCGCAGTCACCATTTTCCTAAACCAAAGAGTTACAAATTTTCTAGCCCTTTTTCATAAGGAAGGTGTTGGACACTCTGACCATTTTCCTTGTTCTATATATCCTTTCCATCTGTATTATACCTGTATGTACACAGTATTCCAGATGAGAATGCATCATGGATTTGTATAAGGGCATTACAATGTTGGCAGTCTTATTTTTAGTCCTTATTTTTAGTGATCCTAATGATCACTAGTGTGGAGCTAGCCTTTTTCATGGCAGCTGTACATTGAGTCAACATCTTGAGCTACCCACTATGTACTCAAGATCTTTTTTATGGTTAGTTACAGACAGCTCAGTCCCCATAAGCTAGGGTTTTATGTCCTGGTTTGAATTGAATTTGATTTGCTATTTGCTTAAGAATTCACATAGTTTAACAAGTTCTTCTGGAATCTTCACAACCTCTTTTGGTCCTCACTACTCTAAATAGTTTGGCATCCCAAGCTAGTATCCTTTATGAAGAGGTGAAAAAGCATGGGTCCCCACACAGGTCCTTGAAGGACTTGGCTTTTTATTTTCTGCCTTGAAAAAAGTGCCTGTTTGCTCCTACTTTTTGCTTGTCATTTTTAATCATTCAACTATACAGTACATAAAAGGACAAGTGTTTTTACTCCACGAATACAAGAGTCTTTGATAAGCAACTTTATCAAAGGCTTGTTGAAAATCTATACAAAGGCAACAGGCTTGCCTCCATTCACAGGCCTATTGACAATCTCAGAGAGCTTTAGAAAGCTGATGAGGCAAGATTTACCTTTGCAAAATCCATGCTGATTTTTCATAGCAAGGCTTGTTCCTCTATATCAGTGTTTCTCAACCTTGGCAGCTTGAAGATGTGTGGACTTCAACTCCCAGAATTCCCCAGCCAGCCATGCACATCTTCAAGCTGCCAATGTTGAGAAATACTGCTCTATATGCTTAGGGTTTTTTTTCTCTCTAATTATAGTTTCCATCAATTTTTCTGGAACAGTTACTAACCTGACCACAATTTCCTGTTTTTGTAGGGTGCTGGAGGTCCAGCTGGAGCTTCTGGGGAGCGTGGTAGGCCTGGTCCTCTTGGTAAAAAGGTCAGTTTCAAAAATTCTAATAATTACTATTAAAATGACAGAGAGATTGTAGTAGTTGAAACAAACCTTGTTTTCACTATCCCCTATATATTGTTTCTAGCCTGATGCCTTAACCACTACACTGAACCAACTCTCCAAAAAAAAGATAGATAGATAGATAGATAGATATAGATTATTGCTAAACTCTTTAAATACTCAGTTTGAGGTAGCAATATCATTAGACTTTCCTGCTAGAGCTTTAAAAATCCTATTATATTTTGTTTAATTTAAAAATAGGTGAACATTTAAGCAATTACTAGGCTGAACCCTGGTAAGACGGAGTGGCTGTGGGTTGATGGCCCCTCTGTATCCAGGAAATTATCATCCTTGGTCCTGGATGGGGTGGCACTGCCCCATTCAGACCCAGTGCAGAACTTGGGGGTCCTCCTGGACTCACGACTCCTGCTCGGAGAGCAGGTGGCAGCCGTGGCCAGGAGGGCCTTTGCGCAACTTTGGGTTGTGCGCCAGTTAAGCCCATTCCTGGATCGAGATGCCCTTCGAACAGTCACTCATGTCCTCGTCATCTCCCATATAGACTATTGCAATGCGCTCTATATGGGGCTACCCTTCAAGAGTATCCGGAAGCTTCAGCTGGTCCAGAATGCAGCCGTGTGAGCAATTGTTGGTGCCTCAAGATCAGCACATATAACACCACTGCTGTGCGAGCTGCTCTGGGTACCAGTTTGCTTCCGGGTCCAATTCAAGGTGTTGGTTATCACCTTTAAAGCCCTACATGGCATGGGGCCAGGCTACCTGAGGAACCATCTCATCCCCATAACATCGACCCGCCCCACCCAGTCATGCAGAGAGGGCATGCTACGGACCCCCCAAATGAAGAATTTCATTTGGCGGGGTCCAGGAGGCGGGGCTTCTCTGCAGTAGTGCCCGCCTTTTGGAATATCCTGCCCCCAGAGGTGAGGCAGGCCCCTTCACTCCTGGCCTTCTGGAAGAGTCTGAAGACCTGGCTCTGCTGCCTTGCTTGGGATGGGGGGGGGGTAACAGTTCCTCCTGGGTGTGGCTTGTGCCGTAGAGCCCTCCCTACTGAATAAGATCTCACCATCATTGGATTTTATATTTATTTATTTCTATTTATAGTGTTGGTTGTAATTTTATCTTCTATGGTTTTAATTGCGATTTTACTGTAAACCGCCCAGAGTCCCCCTTTTGGGGGACATGGGCGGTGATTGATTGATTGATAGATAGATAGATAGATAGATAGATAGATAGATAGATATAAGCAAGCAAGCTAACATGAAGCCATTTTACTTCAGGAGAGATAAGCATATTTTAAAAACACTTGCAAATGGTATCCTTCTTTCCCCAACAAAGGACATGGGAAAATGTAAGGGACATGGTTGACATTTATTTGGAAAACACTGGATTCTTTGCTGCTCCTATCATAGCAGCTTGGGAGTTCTCCTGGACTCACAAGCTCCTGCTTGGTTGGCACATGGAGGCCATGGCTGGAGGAGCCAGCTTCAGCTGGCGCTTCAGTTGCGTCTCTCTGTGGATGGGATGTCCCTCTTTGGTGACAGTGACTCATACCCACATTGCTCTTGAGGTTGGATTGCTGCATTACGCTCTACTTGGGCTGCCTGTGAAGACTACCCAGGAACTACAGTGGGTGCAAAATGTGGCAGCTTGCTGGCTAGCAGGTGAAATCTGCTTTAGCAGGGTAACACCTTTGCTGTAGATGCTACATTGGCTCTCAGTAGGTTTTTGACTGCAAGGCCTTTAAAACTTTGAATGGCTTGAGGCCCTGTTACCTGTAGGACCATCTTCTCTGAACCGAACCTGCCCATCGTTTGCATTTAATCCAAGAAAGGTAACTTTGGATTCCTCCCTGTGGGGTGTGGGGAGAGTGGGAGTCCAGAGGCAGCCTTTCTCAGTGACTCCCCGCTTCTGTGGAGTACCTTTCCCCCTGAGGTCCTACAGTACTAACTCTGAGGAAGGTAGCAATAATGTTGCTTTATCACTGCCCCTTTGGGAGTCTCATAATGCTTCCTCCCTGGGCTACTGTTACTTTATATTTGGTTGTTAAGGTTTTTAATACTAGTTTAACATTTACTTCATTTTCATGGATATTGTTTTAGTATTGCATTTTAATGGATTGTTGAATTACATTCTAAACGTTTTAATAAATAAACAAACAACAAGCCTGTGAGGTAGATTAGGCCGAGAGAGTTTGATTGGCCCAAAGTTTGTCAGTAATAGAGCTACCAGATCTAGGCCGTAATAATCCTCCAAACCCCTAGATGGCAGCAAAATGAGCTTATATCTTGGCTGCCATCTAGTGGTCAATTGGATTGTTGCAGCCCAGATCCAGTAGCCTGTAAGCTCCTTGGTTGAGGGGAGATTTGAGTCTGGGTTTTCCAGTTCAAGCCCAATGTCTTAACCACTACTATGCACTTAAACAATCAGCTAGAGATTGGTTTTATTTTCGTCAGTTGTTACTATTCTTATTGTTGCTACATTTATAAAAAATTGGCGATGGATGCAGTATTCACCAAGAAAGCTGCCACAGTTTCTACTGAATCACCTCTGTAGTGTTGCAGGTGCTAATTTGGGAACGGTAACTTGAGGATTTTTTTAAATAGGAAAAATATTGTGACTATTGACCAGAAACATTTAAAATGTGTAGACAGAAAGAAAAAAAAAAGAAAGACTACCATTAATAACAATCATAGTTAGCATTTATAAAGCACTTTCACATCACATAGGGTAAATTAGAATAACCATCTCCATATTTCAGATGGATTGCTGAAGCAGAAAAGATGGCTTTTCTAAGACTGTTATGTGGGTTTGAGGGGAATAGAAGGTTTAATCAATGGTTTCCTAATTCTTCATCTATTCTCTAAGCGCTGTGATTATATCTGACACGATATGTTCAAATAAATGCTTTTAATTACAGGGTGAAGCTGGTGAGTCTGGTCCAAAGGGCCCCACTGGTCCTCCTGGGCCCCGAGGAGAAACGGTAAGGGTTAGTAGGAGCCGGGGCTACTCATTCCCTTGAGCAGGGACTCAAAGGCTGAGTGCTAGCAGACACCGGGGCTAATCAGCATCTCCTTCTTAAAGCTTAGAGAACATTTCCACATGTTTCTTGATTGAAAACCTTGATTGTTCCCCGCAGGGTCAGTCCAGGTGGCTTATAAACCGTTTCACAGAAATGTCCATCCTCTCCTTTAGCTGAAAGAACAGCCTTAGGACTGAATCATCATTCATTTGTAATGCCCATTATTGTACAGTTAAGTTGCAAAGAGACTTTTCAGGATCCCAGTATGTGTGGCTTATTTTGATCTGCGCCTTTGCATCTTGTAGGGCGATGATGGGCGAGATGGAGTTGGCAAGGAAGGAGCTAAAGGCAGAACGGTATGCGTATGGTCAATGTTTGCGCTTACAAATATACCTGAAAGTTCCTTCATCCATACACCATGCCCTACTGCTGGCTTGGGCAACAGCAAAATTTGCAGCAATGAGCCAAAGGTCTCTTGCCCTCGAACACAAGACTGCCCGTTTTCTCTTGCTTCTCCTTGGCAATAACTGCCCCCTCCCCCAATTTGACCCTGTCTCTGATTTCTTCCAAGCTCTTTCCTCGTGCCCACGCTTCAACCCTGCATTTCCTTGGCTTTTCCTTCTCTTCCTCTTACCTGTTTGATAGGCAAAATAAACGATAGATAAAATCTGTAGTCTGCAGCTGCCCGTCTGTTTTTTATCTCTTCAAAAGCAAGAGAATGATAGTAATTTCTTCTCCACAGAGCCTTTTTTTCTAACAATTCATTTCCATGGATAATTTTTTATTGGTGCCAGTGGAGGTAGTTTTTTTAACGCACCCGTATGAGAAAGTTTTAAGTATTTGGAACAACGGGCTTGGGGGACAGGATTAAACTTCATTATTAGATGTAACAGTCACAGTCTGAATTGAGTCATCCTCAGTTTATTATGGTGTGTTTGTGTCAAAGTAACACTGGTGGGGTTCGTGATCCTCTTTTGAAAGCTCCCTGAATCCCCATGCAGCCTTTATTATTATATTTGATGACTCTTCCAAATGGTTCTATTGGTCAGTTGTGTTTTACAGCTTATCAAACTCATCAATAGTGCCTCTGTTGATACCAGTAATCATAGAAAAGGGATCCGGAGGGCTGGGGGGAACCCAACTCTTGTGATTCTAAGGCTTCAATCTCTTTTTTCCGCAGGGACAACCCGGTTTCCCAGGATACCCAGGACCACGGGTACTTAGAACACTTTCCAGTTTTTGTAGAGCACATTAGCTCCGGGGTGATCCTTATTAGAGAGTCAATGCTTTGCTTCTTGTTTTGGAATAGGGTGTCCATGGAGATCAAGGGGATGATGGCAGATCTGGCCCCAAAGGAAGCAGCGGTCATCGGGTAATGCCGTTTCCTCCTATCTCTTCTCCCAAGGGTTTTCTTTGTGCTGCATGTCATTCCATTAAAATTACTGGCAGAGCTGGAGTGTACCTAACCGGAATGAAGATCACTGTATGAAAGGTGTACCGCAGGGACCTCGGAATAGGAGATGGGCTATTCTTATCTTTTATAACAGTGCTCATTTAAATGCAGTTGCTGGGTTGGTATTGGCACTTTACTGGAAATATTATAGGGATCCCCCACCAGGAGGGCTAGAATGCCTTGGTTTTATTCACTCGTAATTGGCTGGAGAGGATGCTTTGCACCAATGCCTGTATTCACTCATCCTATGATGGGTGTTACATTGAAGTCCTCTCTTTTCACCAGGCCCTGATAGTGAATATGTCCCTTTTTTTGTTACCAGATTTTTAATGTACACAAAATTAATAATGATTCATTCATTTTACTGCAGTTTAATTCATTTGTATTTTAACAGTGGAATTCTAAGGAAGGATTCTGGTGTGGCTCACCTCACATTAAGCCAACTCCCCCATTAATTATCCTTATGTGTGGACCATGCTGCTGTGACCAATGAAAAACTATTGGTCCTTCAGTGAAAACAGTTTCTCCTTCACATCTGATTAAGGCATTCCTATTAGTTAGGTGTAAGATCCCCCACTGCCTTCTTTATCAGCCATGGAGATTCAAAATGATAAGATAAGGAGAAACTTTGTACTACTGTATGTGCTTCTTAAAGAAGTGCCACAAGCCAGTTGCAGGCAAAGACAAAGCTGCACTTCATACAGTAGCTGGGACCAAAGATGTTCCTTAAGTACCTTCTGGTCATAGTAGGATAGTGTTAGAGCTAAGAACATTATGTAAGCATTGTGAAACTAAACCCAGAGATACTCATTTGCTCGTGCAAAGAAGCTAAACAGTGCTATAGGTTGAAATGAGGAATATTATAATACCATGAAAAATCTTACATACCCATCTGCAAATACTTGTAACTATTTTTTTATGCTTTCTGAATCCAACACATCTATACTAGGGACGGCAACCTTTCATAGCCAGGGACATTACTCAACATTTTGAATAGGACAAAGGCTTTAGTGGGCAGAGTGACAACTGGGATACTTGTGTGTATGTGTCCGTGTGTGTGCACGTGGGGAGGAATACAACACCCATGGGTGGATCAGGATTTTCCTGAGTTGGAGGAGTTAAATTATGTTAAAATTTTCTGGGGTCTTGCAGTTTTTGTATGTTTTGTGCTACAAAATAAGTTGAAAGCCATGCTATGGCTTTTTAGCAGCCGCCTCCCCCAAAGGCAATCTCAGTTGCTCACTGCTAATCTCTACATCATTAGACAAAAGAATCTTCATTATTTATAATATGCTTTTCACTAGATGACCCTCAAGAATGATTTAAAACTGTACAATAATATATAACCCAAATCCTTTTCACTACAACTAAGACCACATCACAACAAATAAAAGAGACATGAAAAATAAATGATTGCCACTTTAAGCAAACCCCCTAGATTAACTAAATAGTGACAAGGGTATGATAGATACCCAGTGAATTTGGGGTGGGGGTGGGGAATCCATCTTTATGGAGGAGGAGCAATGGAGAATACAGCAGTGGAATCATGCATGTAATACTGGGAATAGATTCAAAAACCCGGACAAACGAGGACAGATCTAACTTGAAAGAGCAGGGATGAATAATATGAATATGAAAGATACTCGTGATATAAATCAAATGTGTTGGTTTCCCTTTTTAGGGAAGTTCAGGAGCGCCTGGCCCAAGAGGTCAGAAAGGAGAGAGTGGATATCCAGGACCAGCTGTAAGTTTTTGCTACACTGGTTATTGCTTTAGTAACTAAACTTTACTTACTTACTATACTATATTTTGCCCTTTCTTTTCATACAATCTGCAAATAAGCTCACACCCTACCTATTTATCTTCAGTTGTTAAGTCAAGTTAAAATTCATTGTCTTATGTAAAACAATAAGAACCATAAAAAATTGAGATGTGACTTTAATATGTTTACTCTGCACATTCCTGACTTGCTTGTATCACTGAAAAGTATTCTAGTATGTACATAGATTAAGTAAAGTTGCAGGAACTGATAACAGGGAGTGAATGGATTAGGGCCAGTTTATGTGGAAATCCCTGCCGTGAGCCCATTCAGGATACCAATGCATGGCCGGCATCTTTCTCAACAATGCTTACTAAAGATCATCTTACTAAAAGTGAAATGAGAGAGGAGGCACCCTTTAAAAAAGCAACGAAATGCAGGAGAGCTGTTGCATTGGTGGTGCTCCTTAGTTTCCACGAAGGAGATGTGCCAGTGAAACTGGCTGTAGCCGGATGCGCACTGTCATTTCGAAAGAAAGCTCAGCTCTCTTCATCTCCAGGAGTGGCTTCCTTCTGGGTCAGCCTGCCCAGAATCAGCCTAGAAGTCTATGTGGAATTCCTGGCTGGCTTTTCATGCTCTTGGCAACTGATGGACAAGACTTTCTTCCCCAATCTCTGGGCTTTGTTCTCCCATATGATTAATTAAGTGTCTGAACTTGTCAAGCCAATTTTAAACAAGCACAGTTAAATTTATGCACAGTAAATTACATCTACATTTTTTAAATCCTTTCTTTCAGGGACTTAAGGGTAACAAAGGAGAGTCCAGAGACGTAAGTCAACCGTTGGTTTATGGTACCAGACTTTGTGTATTTCTTCATGCTGGAAACCTTTTTTCACTGTCTCTCTTCCTTTTTTTTTTTTTACTTTAAAGCACTGCGCGCTTGTACGCAACATCAAAGATAAATGCCGTAAGTCTGTTTCTCTTGCCCCTGGTCTTGATGTAGTTGGCTTTTGGTATAGATTATAAAGTAATTCTCTCTCTCTCTCTCTCTCTCTCTCTCTCTCTCTCTCTCTCTCTCTCTCTCTCTCTCTCTCTCTCTCTCTCTCTCTCATCATAATTCACAGCCTGCTGTTATGGTAAGTTCATTTTAAATCACTCAGTATATGGCATAGGCCTGCAATCAGATGAAGAACCAACATACGCAGCTTCTTCAAAAGACAAGCACTGAATTAATTGCTGGTAAACTCTGTCCCTTACTATTTTTGTGGATTATAGAACTAATTCCCTTTTTCTTACAATACTTGTTTCTTAATGTTCCTGGTTCCTGCAGGTCCAAGAGAATGCCCTGTTTACCCAACTGAATTGGCCTTTGCTCTTGATACTGCTGCTGGTGGAAATGCAAACACTTTCAATAGAATGAAGAACGCAGTAGTGTCAATTGTTAACAATGTCACAATTGCGGAGAGCAACTGCCCCAGGGGCGCCCGAGTAGCACTGGTTACATACAACAGTGAAGTCACCACTGAGATACGTTTTGCTGATTCCCGAAAGAAGAAAGATTTAGTAAAACAAATCGAGGACCTCCAATTTGTTCAGACATCCAAACCGCGTAGCTTAGAAACAGCCATGGGATTTGTGGCCAGAAATACTTTCAAGCGTGCACGAAGCGGCTTCCTTATGAGAAAAGTGGCTGTGTTCTTCACCAATGGGCCAACCAAAGAAGTTCCACAGCTGAATGAGGCGGTGCTGAAACTCTACGATGCTGGGGTTGTGCCTGTGTTCCTTACAAACAGAGAGGACAGGGTCCTTATAAACGCATTGCAGGTGTGCTTCCTTTTATTTTTCTTCCCCTTCCACAATCTTTCTAGGGTTCAATCAATTACTGTTATAGGATTCAGTCAGTCATTTCTATCATTCAGGAGCACTCAGCAAAATGGCTTAATTTTGTTATTTTTTTCATGTTGACTGGACCATGGAGCATACAATATTTTGGATTTGAAAAGGAAAAGGTGCTTCAGAGCATTTGTGGCCATGGACAGAGCACTTACTGGCAACTCCTTAAACCAAATGCGACTTTTCCCAAAACTTTGCTACAGCTGTGAGCAACGACCATATGATCCTGGGAAAAGATGCTGCTGCATAGGGATGAGTTGCTGCTGCATATATGAATGAGCCAAACTTATGTCTGTCAGCCTGAAAGTTTCATGGTTTATCTGCAGTAGGCAGGCAGAGTCTTAAAAAGAGCAGACAATGTGAATGCTTTTTGCATACAGTTGTTTTCTCCCAAGAAATGCCTGCAAATCTTCCCTCAGGGGGATCTGCAGAGTATGGTAAAGAAAATCAAGATGGCAGCCACAACAGTGCAATCGAAGCTCTGCACTGTTGTGGTCGTCATCTTGATATTTTTTTTTATCATATCCTGTGGATACCCCTACCTTCCCTTTAGGCTATGCACACAGGTACATCTACTCTCTTCAGGAAGGAGTGGTGGCTGCCAGTTACTGTGGTGGCTTTTTGTTTCCTAAGTTCCAAATAATGATTTGACTCCAGAGATCCATGCTTGATGCCCTGTGCATCCAGTGGGGCTTACTTCTTCCTCCTGTGTCTGTTTGTAATTAAAAACCAGTCCTAAAGATTAAGAAAAAAATATTGTGTCGTGTGTGTAGGGGGGGGAATACCCTGAGGCCGGGGAAGTTGGCAGAAACGATTCCCAATCCAAGCAGGAGCATCTGGTTTCTGATCACGTCAACAGTTCTTCGGATCTAAGCCATAAACTCCATTAACAATGAATGGCTGCTTCTTTACCAGTTAGAGCTGTCAAGTCAGTTTACGCTGTGGATGAAAGGAGGGACTGAGGAGATGGCAACTATTATGTCATTGTTTTGAAAAAGATGGTCTGGCACTCAGCATAGTTAAGACATAGGAAAACCTCCTTTGTTAGAATGCTCCATGTTGGCTACCTTTGTTTTTGAAACTATCCTTAGAAGGACTGGAAGGAAAATTCTCAGACAATGAGGGCAAACCTGCATAGGACAGTAATTTGCTGAAGTGGCTTCCCTAATTTGAATAGCATCACCATAAGCACTCTTTCCCAGAGATGCATGGTATCTCAGGTAAAATTGTTCCTACACAGGGTGTTGCTTTCATGCAGTTACACTTATTGGATTTCAGAATTCATGCATGATTCGGTTTTTGAGCATTTATTTATTTATTTATTTATTTATTTATTTATTTTTTATTATTTATATTCTCTCCCTCATTTTCTACCAGAGCTCAAGTTAACATCCATAATTCCTTCTCCATTTTATCCTCACAATAATTTTAGGAGGTAGTTGGGGTTGTGAGATAGTCGCCAATCCAAAGGCACTCCATGAGTTTTGTGGCTAAATATATATTGTTACTTTTTCACATCATGTTCCTTGTGAATAAGATGATATGGGTGGTGGATATGCCAAGGAGCTGCAGTTGAGATTTCATTTCCCCAGTAGAGGCCCACTTGTTGAGAGCCCTGCCTTCAGATGTTCTGGAGGCATAGTAGGCGATAAAGAATGGACAAACAGAATGGACAAACTGTTTGTTGCATAAAGCCTGAATTGGACCCTATGGCCAACTGCACATTTTCATTGAATCCTTCTCTCAGTGATGCAGAAAGGTAGTCTTTGAATCTAAAAGATGAATATACAAAACAATTTACAAAAAAATGTATTTAGATCTGTATCTATATTCATGTGGAAGTAAGAAAAGCTAACCACTTTCCTGATGTAATTTAGAGATGCTGGACCATTAGCAGTTTGGTCGTCTTGCCAGGGAGTCCAAAACACAAAAGCACAACAATATTTTCAGAATTCCATTGACTGCCTGTTTCTCTTCTTGTTTTACGCTAGATCAACAACACTGTAGGTGGACAGGCTTTCACATTTACTGGTGGCGCAGATCAACTGGCTGCAACTATTAGGAAAGTGTTCACATGCCATATTTGTCTAGGTAAAACATATGACATATTTCTTACTTGAGATATTTGTGTGCCATGACAAAACCAATTTGTAACCAGTCTGCTTGATGTTTTTTTTACAAGTCAGAGAGAGCCAAGGAAACTTGAGAGGGTTTTTTGTTTGTTTTAAGCCTTGCCACTTAAGGGCCACATTGCAGGACCATAGATGGACCTGCCTTCTTTTCAGCTTGGCACTATGTCAGAATGCCTTATGAGGTTATGGCCACCATTCTGGAACCAGCTGTTCCAGTTTGAGCAAGCTTCAAGAATCTTGTGAACAGATGTATTTGTTTTCTGATTGTTACTAATGTTTTTTTTTTCTGTTTCTAATAGTGCTGTTCAAGGGACTTTTTCTTTTTACATTTCTGCCCTGTGATGCTCATTCACTACAGGGGTTGCTTTGGTGGTGGATAAAACCCAGATGAACTTTAAATCTACAATTGGCCTCACTAATAGTACAGTCATCCAGTTGCCCAGTGCCCTATTGTAGTGGAAAATTTTATAGTGGAAAACTTTATGGGTCAGTCAAGGATTTTAGATTCAACACTAAACAAATGTCCAAGGAATTTTAAATCCCTAAATATTTGAAGGTTTTTTTAATGCATAATTGAAAGCTACTAGATGCTTTGATTCTTGGTGCAATTGCAGATTTGTATATCTTGCTGTATTTGTCCAGCTGAGGGACAAAAAAGGACACTGCAAATATTAATTATGTAACAATTATATATTTATTTGTCTAGATGTGTGTGATCCTGATTCCAGCTGTGGTATCCAGAGGGGTAGCTTTGGCAGAGACAGACGGGCAGCTCCTACAGATGTTGACATTGATATAGCATTCATCCTGGATAGTTCTGAGAGTACCACTCAAATGCAATTCAAAGAAATTAAGAGCTACATCTCATATATTGTAAGCCAACTGGAAACTAGTTCTGATCCCAAGGTATCTCAGCATCATGCCAGGGTTGCTGTCGTCCAGCAT
This sequence comes from Charina bottae, assembly GCA_023362775.1. Taxonomy (NCBI): domain Eukaryota; kingdom Metazoa; phylum Chordata; class Lepidosauria; order Squamata; family Charinaidae; genus Charina; species Charina bottae. The sequence continues at coordinate 750,825 of JALMGJ010000020.1, forward strand.
GCTCCCTACGAGTTTCAATCAAACTCAAGCACATCTCCTGTCAAAGTTGGATTGTCACTGACAGATTATGGACCCAGGGACAAACTAATGGATTTCATTCAGAACCAAATGTCGCAGTTGTATGGAACACGGGCTGTGGCAACTGCAGTAGATTATACAATAAGACATATTTTTGAAAGTGCACCAAATCCCAGAGATCTCAAAGTTATTGTTTTGATGATGACAGGAGGCATTGAAAAGGAAGAACTTGAACACCTTCAGAAAGTTATTCTGGAAGCTAAATGTAAGGGATATTTTTTTGTCGTTATGGGCATTGGTAGGAATATTAACATTCAGAGTATCTACAGTTTGGCAAGTGAGCCTAATGATGTCTTCTTCAAATATGCTGATAAGCCATCAGAACTTCATGAAGAACCTTTGCTACGCTTTGGAAGCCTCTTGCCATCCTTCATCAACAGTAAGTAGATGCTTGGCCTGTCAGTGAAAGCTAGGGAGTGTGGAAGAGCCTGAGCGTGCTGTGCCAAGTGGCCGTGACAGAACAGAACCTGAACCTGGGTGGGAACAGCTTCTTATAGTTTAGGGTGCAAGACTGTACAGGCAAAGAGCAATATTGCAAAACAGATCTAAACCACATATTTGACTGGGTACTTCCTCAGGAGCTCCCAGTTGGTCATAGTTCCTTAAGCATTACTTGTCAGAAGACTTAGTGTAGTCTTCCCCAGAATCAGAATCATCTATCTATCTATCATCTATCTGCTGCTATTCACTTGCAGCTCGCTCTTGTATAATAAACCCCCGATAATTTAGGCTGGGTTGAAAGGGTTACATAGATCTAATAAGTCATATTTAAATAAAAGGTTTGCCAGTCAAGTCTGATGCTTTGATCCTAGAATCACAGAATCAGGTGGATTTCTCTGAAAGGATTCCTCAATTTTGTGTTGACTAAAATAATTATTGTCAAACTTGGAGTCATTAATCCTTCTGAGTAAACACAATTTGCATGCATCTTAGATGCCTATACTGTCAGTTATTCCTAGTCCCTCTGTAATAGGTATAAACTAAAAACTTAATTATTTGTATCACTATATTTATAGAAAGTTTCCTGTTTCCTATTAAAAAAATAGCAAAGCCCTTAAATTCTAGCTGAAGAAAAGGCCCATGCTTGCTCATTCTCATTCTCTTTCTCTTTTCTTTTTTCCTTTAAAAATGATTAACAAATAACTTTTAAAAAACAACAAGAAAAGGCCCATGCGATTGTCTATCCAGACATATAATGGGTATAATTTGAAACAGCAGAATAAAAAGCTGCACTTTATTTCTTACAAGATTGATACAGTTCTATAAAAGAGAGCTCATGTAACCTATTACTGACTCTATAGTAATAATAGAGAATATTACTAAATCTAATACCCAATAAAATATTAGAATGTTTAAATACAGACATTGTTTACATTCCTGTAATATGTTTGGAAAATGAGAAATTGTTTATTTAAAATTCCTCCTTTATTTTTTAGGTGAAAATGCCTTTTACTTGTCTCCAGATATCAGGAAACAATGTGATTGGTTCCAGGCTGACCAGCCAGTCAAAAAATTTGGCCAGAAACAACTGTAAGTCAAATGAGTTTTCTCATTTGTATAGAAGTTGTTGTTTGATCTTTATCTTCATTTTCAGTGTCAGAAAGTAATTGTTCCTCCAGATACCAAATTATGTATGGGAGAGTGATAACCCTCACTTCATTGTGCTTGTCATCTTTTATCTCTATTTTTAATGTTTTATTGATTTTATTGTAATTTCTTTGCTTGATTATTGTGGGTTGCCTAGAGTTGTTGTGAACTGAGTGAGATGATAGGCTTAATGAATGTTTGTTTATTCGGTCAATAACCAGCAACTTCTATGATGAGCTCCTGCTTAATAGCAGATTTATTTATGGACTTATTTATGGATGACAGGCTTAAGTTGTCTCTAGTTGTCCTGGGGTTAAAGCAGTGTTTTCCCCTTCAAGCCAACAGCATTCAGTGATGGCTGGAAGTTGTATAAAAACTGCTATGTGTCAGAGATTGTCAGGTGACTAGTAGTACATGGGATCCGAGAGAGGCACTTATTCTTCCTTTTAGGCTGCGGTAGGCATGCCTTTCCTCCCTGTCCCTTGCCTATATAAAGAAAGAAAAAAGAAGGGTGGTAAATTCCTAAACATAACTAATGCTTGTGAACTTGGCAACCTTTGTGATGCTGATCTTTTTTTTCCTAAAAAAAAAAACCTGTATTCAACTTGGATATGGCAGAATGGGTTATAAGAAGGGGGCAAAGGAATGGTTGGATAGAGTCCTGCCATCAGACCCGCCCCATTCCTGCTGCTGTGCTTGATTCGTGGATGTTTTCCCTATGTGGCTGAAAAGGGAGAGCAGCACATCCAGAAGAATCAAGCAAATGCTTTGTCTCTCGCACCCTGCATGGGCGTGATGAGGACAGCCCCATTGAGAAGTGGCTCAGCATAGACACTAAAGAAGCAGGAGAGGGAGCAGCCGATTTCACCCCAGTACAGTTTTCTGCTGATTGAAGGATGAGTGGAGAACCCTTTAACTCATCAGCAGGAAAAAGCTTTTTTCCTCGCCCTGACCACTTCAGCTTTAGAATTTCTACTCTGGGGGTCAGCTGGCTCAGCCAACGACCCCTCTTACCTATCTGTCGGGGAAGCGATCACAGATAGCTTTTAACCAGAAGAAACACTTTGCTGACTGTTGGAAACATCTTTAAGATGATCACTTGTTCTTTCAGACCTGAAGAGGTATTCATATACTAGGAAATATTCATATACCCTCCTCCTCCTCTTCCTTCCTAGCATTTTCCCGCTATTTTCGCGGGGTCTGCTTTTCAGATCCTGAAACACCACTTTGCCCGATCATCTGCATCCTCAGGGTGAAATATTCATATACACGTATACCAGGAAATGTCTCAATCTGGAAAATCCCATAGACTTTTCAGAGCAGGTTTACTCTTCAGGAACACAGATTAAAACTAGGGGCATCTTAGTGAGATTACTATCTTTCAGGTAAATTGGAGCAATAAATTTGCTAAGAACTGTAAAATGTTTTTGTTCAGAGAGGAACATTAGATTTTTAAAAAGCTGCTGTCCTAAATAATTCTACCAAACAAGTGCAAATGAGTTGGTGCTGATGACAGCTTTTGAAACAAACCCCTAAGTGTACCTTGATAATCTACAGTACACATATCCATAACTATTTTTGTTTCTTCAATCAGAAATATTCCAAACAATGTTACTGTCACACCGGCTGTAACAGAAAAACTGGAAGGTAGGTACATTTTCCTGCCATTATCAAGCAGATCCAAATATCTTACTTTACAATAATTTGCTATTTACTGTTTTCTTTACAAAAAATTACTATGCTTAACTTCAAATGCCATATCTTTGCTTCAGTAAAAGAGAAATGTATGAAAGCAGCCCTGCAGAATATATTTAAAAATAATAATAGGAAAAGCCACAGGGAGAAGGAATGGACAATATTTTTTTTTACAAAGGAAAACAGCTGGAAGTGGAAAAAGTTGAGGTTTCCTCAGCAACTCCTTTTAGTGGTTGCAGCCTCGGGAGGCTTTTTTTTCCATTAAAACAAAAAAAAATATATTGTGCGTTTGTTCTGCATATGTTTTAAAGCGTAATTTGTACTTAATACATTTAATTGCAGCTTCGTCTTGTGTATTCCAACCCAAAATGTAATCTTCTGTTCACTTTCTATGCCTATAAGAAGGCTGGGCTTAAGTAAAACATTTACAAAATAAGTATAGGTTAGACTGCCTGTCACACTGGGCACTGGAAATGTTTGCAATCTTCTCTAGATTGCACAAAGTGTGCAGTCCCACATGCAATTAAAGGTGCTAGCTTATTGGAATATTTTTGGCTTATTATAGAGATTTCTTCCACCTCAATCCTATTGAGGGATTCTTGTATAGTGCACTTATTCTAGAATCATGTAGGTTTTTATGGGTGAGGTCTTTCCTTATATAAGTCTTATCCTGAAACTGCTTAAAACACTGAACCTATTAATTTTCTTCTTTCCAGTCTTTTACTAGTTTTTACTTTTCTTTTTCTTTCTTTTCTTCAACAGTGATTAAACATAACGGAGAAGTCCAGATAACTGATATCACTGAAAACAGTGCTAAGCTGCACTGGACAATTCCTGAGCCTCAGAAAGTCTATGTCTATGACATCACAGTCACCTCAGCACATGACCATTCCTTAGTTGTGAGGCTTAATTTAACTAACAATGAACGAGTCATTGGAGGTCTTCGGAGTGGACAAAAGTATGACGTTGCTATTACAGGCTACCACAACGCTCAGGCCAAAGCTACTTACAGGGGAGCATTTAATACAAGTAAGTTACGTTGGGGTATTGGAATTAAATGCATTGTTTTTTCTATCAACTCCAGATGTTGGACATATGAAGAGGCAAACAAGTACAATGTACTAATAATAATGACTCATGCCTAATTAGTGCTATATATTTGGGTCACATGTTTTGAACAGCACTATATTCTGTAGTGAGACACTCATTTGATATTGGCAGTAGATTTTTAACAGCAAAAAAAATGGTATTGTAATTATTTGATTAACATTGATCTGGGACTTCCAAGTGACTACTCAGAAGGAATGATCTTCCCTTCCCACATCTTTACACTGCTGAAGCATAATATCTACTGAGAAACATAATTCTGAATGAGGAAGTTCCTGATTTGAGTATGACCTTTGTTAGGAACCGTTCTAGACCTCAGGCAAGTGTGCTCAAAACGTCCCTTTTAAAAAGAGGGCTCATAATACTGACCTGACTTATTGGATTAGTGATATAGTCAGGTGTTACTTAATATTTAAAATATTTCACATACTGTATATTATTACAATACTTCCATGATTTTAATTGACTCCTAGGTCCTGTGCTTGCTAAATCATAATATTAAAATGCACCATGTCTTCCTTGTTCTTTATGTATCATTACACACAAAGCTGAAAAAGTGTTTTCTAGTTTTGCTGATTAATTTTGCACTCTGTCTCATGGTGACCTTCAGGCTAGAGGTAGGTAAAAAAGATTACTGCTATGGTTTGAGTCCTCCGTAGCTCATCCTCACAATTGCTTGCCTTTCTTTCTACAGAGAGCACGCCCGCGGCCAAAGTGCCTTCAGCAGCAGCAAAAAACGTAATGGTGAATACTGAACCTTTGGAAGTCCCTGAAAAAGGTGAGTCCAGGGCTGTAAAAGATGTCCAAGGTGTGGGAAATGGAAGTTTGGATGGATTAAGCTGTGCTCCCAGACAGAACATTTTAAAGTGGCACTAATATGATATGCTTACCTGAAACAAAGGACACTGATTGATTTTTATGGAACAGTAGAATATATAAATTAAAGGATAAACATAATGTTCCAAGGAACTTTATATCCCAAAATAAGGGGCAAATTGATTCATGGTTACGAACCCCAGATGCCCCACACTTTATGCCAGTGTTTCCATTAGCTAGAGCCAGCAAGTAGTGCCATTATTGTTGATTCTCAGGGAAGCATGACAGGACTATAGAAGTAAAAGCTGGGTTCTAATACAGGATGATTCTGGAAGTTCCAGAAGAGCTAAGAGGATGCTCAAATGAAATGTGCCATATTGTCCATCTCTTTGTAGTGAGATGCATTGGTTTCTAGTATGTGTGTATGTGTGTATGTGTGTATGTGTGTATATACCACAGCATTTCACATTGTATGAAAGCATGAGAAAAGGAAGCATGCCTTGGCTTTCACAGCCCCAGGAGAGTCTCTCAGGAAAAATGCCCACTGTTCACAGCTCCTATGACTAGTAAGACATTCTTCAGCATTGCAAGGTTTAAGGCTTTAGGAAAGCAGCGTGGTATGAGTTCCCATATCTCAAACCACACAGAATGTTTGTCCTCTCTGATTCTTTTCTGAAATCAGATTTTTGATTAATTCACTCTTAATGAGAGAAACTGAATTTGAACCTACCTCTGAAAACTTGTAAATAAAAAATCCTAGGAGCAGATTGCATTTCTTCAGTGATTACAGCTAAGGAGACATGCTCAGCTGTCTTAACTACCTCCTCCCCAAAAGAAGACCCACCACCATTGCTCTAGCAGTCCTTCCCAGTTGTCTTCTGGAGGGCAAATGTTAGCTCTTTAGGATCATTCCATCCTCAAGCAGGCAACGACTTAGCCTCACGTCATGCAACTGTGCAGTGCTTTGGATTTCATTCCAAAAAGGTGCTTCAGAGTGCACATTGGTGCAAATGTGCCCCGATCTGCAATTCTTTCAAAGTAGCCATGTCTTATCTTGGGCTACGTCAGTTGGCAGCTGCATAGGGCAGCTCTGTGATCCCGAGAAAAGAGATGCCTGTTTTAAAGAGTTGCAGACAGGTGCTGTGTTCATGTTTCAAAGGTTCGTTTTTGAATTACTTCCAACGCCCTGCCAGCCCTAATACGTAAAGGCCACCACCCAGAGTCACTGGTTTGAGATGGGCGGCTATATAAATTAAATAAATAAATAAAATTCTACTCTAAAATGTTTCTGGGGGTAGTGGAAAATATATTTTCTTATGGCTCATTGGAAAATGCTTAGTTATGTGGTGTTGTGTCACTCTGTACAGTCTTGTGCTCATTTGTTTGCCATGTGTCTTGGCTCAAACCATTGATTCTTCATTTTTGTAACAAACCATTAATGAGTCACTGTCTGTGTTGAACTCAGTTATTAACAATATGTAGATAATTCACATCTGTTATGAATGTGTGATTGTTGTGTTAATTAATCCCAATAATCTTTTTGTTATAATAATTATTTTGTGTTAATAATGACAAGTGTATGAAATTGTCATATAATTTTAATGAAACATCTGTTAGAATCATTTTTTGTTTTGATGCCACTCTGATTTGCCTGCTCATAAGATTTTACAAAACTAAGGTGGATATAATTGATAATGGATTTGTTATATTTCAAAATCTGATGTTAGCAGTAAAGATGACAGCCTTTGAACTTCCTTGTGCATTGGCCATTAACAGAAAAGATATGTGCCACATAATTCTTTCAAATTTCAAATTCAGACATGGATTTTGTTTTGCTTTGTTTTGGCTTCCCAGATTCCATTATTTTTCTTTTCTGTTGCATATTATGAAGTTCTGGCCTGAACTGACCTGCCAGACATTTCTAATGTTCTTGATCAGGGGTAGAACTCATTTTTTTAAAAGTCTGCAAACTGCTGTAAGACCATCTGAAAAAAAACAAAAACAAACCACTAGCATTTCCTTTCATTCAAATTGATAACTGAAGCTTTGGTGAAAGGTACCAGATATATATCTTCACACAGGCTACCCAGCAATGCTGCTTTGAATATGCTATTCGCTTTTATGAAGTTAATCAGAGAAAAATGTAGAAAACTAAAGCCTTATAAGAGATAAATTCTGAAAGACAACTTTGAAAATGTTCAGATTTCCAAAGATTCAGTGGGAGCTTGGTGGAGATACTTTTTCCCCAGACCATGGTAGATTTTACAATTATACCATGCTGTATGTTTGAACAGAAGCTTGGTTTTCCCAGTGGTTATTGATATGGACCATATTTGGATTACAGATTAATTTCTTCAGTCATTTTCATCTTTGTCTAATTCTATCATTCTTGTCTTTTTAATGTGTATAATTGCACTTGTTATTTTTCTGTCACCAATTTTCAGCCTTTATGACACAGTTGTTGTAGCACTGAACTGGTTCTTCGAAGTCTCTTGTCCTCGTCTAGGTGTTTAACTTCTTTTCAACTGTTCTTTTGCAAGAGAGCCATTGTAAATTTCATGTAATAATGATATCCCTCTTCTTTCGGTCCAATATTGGCCCACAGATGCCCCTAGTGTGGGAAAACTCCCTGTAGTAGTTCTCATGCCACATCACACTGTTCTGAAGATGCCACGCCATGACCTTGGGTGCATTCTGTGCTGGGGTGGGGGAGGCAGTAGGAAACTGCGTGTGTTTGTGTGTGTGTGTGTGTGTGTGTGTGTGTGCGTGTGCGCGCTTGCGCCTGCACACACTCATCCAAATGGCTGTGGGGACTGCTTCACTGAATAGCCTGTGTTTTTGAGACATGATGATGCTTTATTATGCAATCAAGAGAAAGGAATAAACTTCAGTGCAGACATAGAGATCAAAATATAAAGTAAAGGACACAAAAGTTCCAAGTAGGGTGAGTAAAATGATTTTAAAAAAGAAATCCTATGACCAACTTCATTGGAAGAGATGATTGGTATATATTAGCCCTTAATTAATTGTTCTATTTTATCTTTTTAAAAAAACACTTTCTCTCTTTTTCCCCCTGAGTGCTTTAAGCTTAGATTTAGGCCACACCGTTGTCTAATTCTAACATAATTACTGTCTCATTCAAACAACCCTAGTCCACGTTAACCCCCCCCCCCCAAACAACTGCTGCTCTGCTCTTTGCCTTGAGAATAGCCTGGCAATCTCCGCTCTCACCAACCAATAAGCCCCAGAATGCTTGAATGGTCCTCCAGGGATCCTCTGCTCCCATCTCATCAACCCTGAAACATCCCTGAAGCTGTGGTTCAAGAAGCCTCTGGTCAGAAAACAGGACTTGGCTATGGAGAAAAAGAGACTCTAGGATTGTAAATCCAGTTTCCTTCTCCTGGCATGAGGTGGCTGTACATGAACTACTTTCAGAGTGTCACGGTGCCACAGAAAGCACTCCCAGGGCCTGTCAACAGCAGACACATTCACAGTGTAGCTTAATGGTCAACTTCCTTGCAAGCTTTATGTACACACAGATACCACCTCCAGGTTGCCGTCTGTTGAGCAGCATAGCTAATGGCTATGCAGCATCAGCACTGGCCCTTGACTGAGAAGGCCAACAAATCCAACTAAGAGGGTGGGAAGTAGACTGAAGGCTCCACAGGAAGAGATCCTGTTGTGTGCTGAAATTCTCCTTCTACATCTAAAAGAGTGGGGGTATGGTGAGAAGGGTATTATTTGTACTGCGGGGGGGAGAGTTGGCCCATTGGTGATAAAATAAGAACAGTGTAATTTGGGGAAACAACCATACTGTTCCCTTGGGGTGTTAGATTTGCGACTACACCATTCTTGCATTTTTCCCACTCTGCTTTTTATATTTCTGACTCTGCACTGGATTTGGCTAATGACTTAACAGAGGCATGCAGAAATGTAGCACTTTCACAGCCAATCTATGCAAGAAGTGAACCAATACAATATTTACATGCATGCCCTGGCTGCTTGGCATGCCTGCGATTTTTTTATTAGCAGTGCAAGGTTATTATTTCCCAGATTGTTTCTGTAAAGAACATTAGTGAAAGTTTGGTTGTATTCTAGTTCCTTTTCATTTGTTGAAAACAGCTTTTTGTTAGCATCTTGTGCCTTTTGCAGCTTTTAACATTTTCAGGATCATTTAACCTTAGCACATGTTGAAATTCAAATTTGACAGATCCTTGCTTACTGGACCTTGACATGGGCACGCAGTGCAAGGAGTATCAGGTTAAGTGGTTCTTTGACTACAAAAACAAGATCTGCACCCAGGTTTGGTATGGTGGGTGTGGCGGTAATGCCAATAGATTTGAGACAGAAGCTGACTGCATTAGCAGATGTGTGAAGCCATGTAAGTACCCAAATAGGATTAACCCATTTTGTACTTTCAATATTGTGAAACAAAGTTTCCAAGCAGAGGGGAAAAAATAGTTTAAACATAAATTCCACACACTTTTTCTCTACAGCAGATGAGAAAGACATGCAGCTTCCTGTCCTTGAGAAAAGTCATTTGTCAGGTAAAGTCAGAAATGGAGAGGATTATACTTCTGACCATTTCTCCTAAAACTGTGTCTTGGATGCTTGCCATGGCCACTGGCCAAAGATAACCATACAGTGTGCCTTCTTGCTGCTTTTCCACAATAATCATCCCATATTTTCTCTGTCTCTGTTTGCATGCAATCTTAATACCTAAAAAAAGCAATGTTGGTGTAAAAAGATGACAGAATGGAGCTTTTCTTTCCCCACACGCAGAGGGCGGCCTCAGTCACCAAGATGTACCTCCTCAAGAATGGTAGACAAGCCCTACTTCAGATTCCATCTGTGGAGGAACTTCATAAATTAGCTTTATCTCTGTGGCAGGAAATGGTGCCTGTATCTGGGCTGCAAAAATCCAGAGGGCCACAAGGTAGCAGCAAAGAGGCTGGGTTTTCCTTTTTGCAGCCCAAATACAGTCACCCTAGTTTATAGGGGCTCTTTGAACTCCCTTTTTTTAAAATTGAAACTACTTTCAGTTCTCCTTATTTTCTATCTGTAGAGTTAGAACAGGCATTCCCTTGTTTTGGTAGACAGTGTAACCATCCCCTACCAATAGATCAAAGCAGACCAATTAAAATGATGCCATGGAACTTTTCTCCATCCTGCCTGGCATTTAGAGCTAGAAGCAAGAGTGAGTTTTGCAAACTCAGATGCTTCCTTCCTAGAGAACATCTCCCACTTCTTAGTGAAATGCAAAAGAAGTCAGAGATATAAGAAGCAGTATCCTGTAAGGTTTTTTCTGCCATCCTCACATCCTGAATCTCTTCAGTTGGTTTTGGTAGAGAAATCTATCTCTGGATGGGACAGCTAATCATCTCTAACAAAGTCAAAGCATCTAAGAACAGAATGAATGAGATGACTCTGTCATTAAGTAGGTTGAGAGAAACTCCTGCTTGAAATTTAAAAAAATCTCAGGCAGCCACTTTAGAGAATACTGAGCTGGGTGGGTTGATGGTCTGGCTAAATGTAAGGCAGTTTTCCACATTCTATCCTAAGAGCAACCTTTGGCATTTGGCACATCAGAACATTTGGCTTCCCAGCTGGGTCGTGAACCAGCATTATCAGTCACAGCTGGTTACCAAAACCTTCAGTTACAAGATCTTTGGAGCCCTCTGTTTAGCAGTTCTCATGGATAAAGGATTTTAAAAGTCTATGGCAAAAGGGACCAGAAGACAAACGTTTTCAGATCTTTGGATCTCAAAATCTGACATCCAAGCTTTACATTTAGATGGGTTTCAAGAACTTGTGGGGAATGTCCAAGTCACTACATCCACATATTCTTCTACTGCCAGTCAGCTCTCTATTTATCCTAATCTCCAAAACAAATATGGGGATATCTCCAAGCACTGTCCTTTGGATATTGACAGAGAGGAAATAAAATGCTCTTAATAACAAAATTATTTCATTTTTCACTCATTCTAGAAGATTGTCTTCCATCTCCCCATCAGGAGCATTTTGCTCTAAGGTCATGTGGAGATGGTTGATAGAACAGATAGGTAGATACAATTGATAGGGTGATAGGGAAGGTTTTATTTCTTATATGGCATTATGTTAAAACCTTGATTTAATGGACCAGAGGAATATCTACTATATCTGAATGTCCATTAAATCTGAATGTCCATTATTGATATAATCTATAGCATTTCCATACTTAAATAGTTCACAATTGATGTAAATTGACACAATGACATAAATGGAAGCAAATGACATAAATTAAGTCAAATGTCCAGTCTGCTTTGGAAACAGTAGACTTTTTCTCTTGTTTGGGGATGAACTCTGAAATAAAACGTTGTCCATTGCATTTAAAAGTCCGCTGAATGAAGATCCAGAGACTCTAAGTTTTAATACTGAAAGCTACTATTTTCATGATCCATATACTGTCGTATGTTATTTCCGAGCTATAGGGCCTGAGCTGGCCCTTTCCAGTTCACGTTTGGGAAGCCAACAGCCGGCTCTCTAATGGAATCAGAAGGTGGCCTGGCCATTCAGTCAGGAGGAGGTGCTATCTTGGATGCTGAAACTGTCCTCCAGATATAGTGGAGCACCAGAATTTATGTTAATATTGCTCTATGATGAGCATGTAAGAATGTTAATTTTTCTTGCCATTAGTTGTATTGTCTTTGGTGTCAGTAAGATAATCATTTGTGTATTTTTATTTATGTATACTGATAATGCTGATTTATGAGCATTACAACATTAGCTACTGTTGTTCTTTGCTGAAGTGAGAACACTTCTAGATAATAATACCACTAGGAGCACAGTCAGAGCCTCAGAAGTTATGTGTGAATGGGTTAGGCTTCAGATGAATTTTTTTAGGAACATCCAAAAAAGCAGGCCATTCATTTTGATAAAGTTACATAATACGTTGTTGGCTGGTCCTGAAGTTCTGTACACCTAACCCATAAGAGATGTCTATCTGTGTTTTCTTGAAAACCTCCTAGGGCTGGGGGTGGGGGGTGCTGGGATAGGGATAGGGATAGGGATTCCTCAGATATTAGACCACTCATAGTAAGCAAGCAATCAGAATTTGGGGAAACTAATGCCTAGATACACACGTATAGCTTTATAATCCTACTTAGCTCTCCACTAAGTATAAAGTAATTTAGACAACAACTGCTTTCTTGTCATGGTTATCCACTGGTTCTTGGACTGTTCCCAACAGTTATGGTGTATACGGGATACGGTAACGTTATTCTTTCTTGCTTAGGCATTCTTCTAAATATTTGAAACTTGTCAATGTATATGGTGACATTACATTAGGGTAATGCTCTCTAGGGCAGGGATTAGCAAGGAATGGGTTGCGATGCAGAATTCCACAGAGTTGACTTTAGTTCTCCATCTCTTTTTATTCCTGAATAGTGGCTCTAGGAACAGCAATCTCCCCCCACCCACCCATAATACCCTGCCTTACCCTGTAGGAGTTGCTGCCCTGGCATAATACTAGTCAAGGGATGGGGTAGCATAACAGCTAACTAGCAAAATCTAATCCTGGCATTCTACATTAACAACTTCAGATCGGAGCATCCAGCATCATCACCATCTCTACTGCAAAACCTGAAACAACTGATGAAGCTGCCCTGAGATTATTCACTTTCTATAATCAAATTTCTGGCATTTTCACAAACAGTTTCTGCTGAGCACATGCTTTATATGCAGAAGGCCACTGCAGGTTCAGTTCTCATCATCTGCAAATGGAGCTAGGGAAGACTCCAGCCTGAAACCCTGGAGCTCCCCCAGATCAGTGTCAATACTACTGAGCTAGCACTGGTTAGCCAAAATAACCAAGGTTTAGAAGAGCTCATTGAAAAGATAAAATAAACATGGAAATGTATAAATGTTAAATATTAAGAAGACAAAAGTATGCTTGGGGAATTCACTGCTGACAGCAAACAAGTGAAGGAGATGGATGGGTTTACTTTTCTTGGGCATAATGGATGGAGCTGAACAGTTGAAGTTGGAGAAGAGGAGAACTTAAGGAGAAAGACAAAGACAAACTTAGAGAAGCTCATGAAGGATAAGAACATTTCAGTGATCCCAAGGATCAGAATAGTTAAAGCAATGGTCTTTTTAGTGGTAATGTAGATCATGGAAGTGGCATGGCAAAAGAATGAAATAAAGAAATTGTTTCAGATTATGGATCTGGAGATAGTTACTAAGTATCAGAGACAGCTAAGTATCAGGGATAGCTTAAGGGGCGTGGTGGCTCAGCGGGTAAGACTCCAGGCTTGTCGATCAGAAGATCGCAAGTTCGGAGGTTCGAGACCCTAGCCCCACGTGACGGAGTGAGCTCCCGCACTAGCTCCAGCTCTTGCCAACCTAGCAATTCAAAAGCATGCAAATGCAAGTAGATGAATAGGTACCACTTTGGTGGGTAGGTAACAGCATTCCACGCACATCATGCAGCCACATGACCGTGGAAGCGTCTTCGGACAATGCTGGCTCTTCGGCTAACAAACAGAGATGAGCACCGGCCCCTAGAGTCGGACATGACTGCACAACTGTGCAGGGGGAACCTTTACCTTTTTATCAGAGATAGCACTATGAACCAATCAATTGGTCCTGGAAACAATAAAGACCAACTGCTCCATTGAGGCTTTTTTAAACTGAAACTACAGCAAGCAGAAACTCACACATTTGGTGCATATCATGCAAATGAATGAGGAACTAGAAAAAACAACTATATTTGGGGAGTTTGAGGCAAAAGGAAGAAGGAGGAGGAGGAAAGGATCAAGGAGATCTCTGGAATGGCTTTGGAAAAGCTATGGATTGTTGTATGCCAGACACAGGTTGAGAAAACCAGCATTTGTCCATAGAGTTCCCAGGGTTGGGCCCAACCTAATTAACTAATGAGCTCTTTCAGTGGGGAGGCATATTCCTATTTTGCACTTCCCTAATTGGGTTTTTCTGAACTTAACATTGCCTGAAGTATGTTTTCAAGAAAGGTGAAAATATAAACTAAATAGTTAATTATCAAGCAGCACCCACTAGTGCAGCAACAAGAGATGGTTATAAAACAAAGTTCTTCCAAGAAACAGATGGAAAGGGGCATGCAGATGAGCCCTATTGAATCATCTTCCCATTGTCCATTTTGTCTGAAAATACATTGATACAAATTTTAGCTGTAAGTTTATGAAACACTCTTAGAAAATATTCCTTTGGTGTCTTTGCCATTTGGTTTCAGAAATGTATTCAATAACATTTGTAATTAAGAGTCTACAGTGAATAGTCTCATCTATTTAACTGAAATAAAAAAAAATTATACAGGATCATTCCCAGTAAGAGCTAATCACAAAATTCATTTTTATCACAACACCACCTGTTGAATGGTGGGATCCTTTAGCTGGTCAGTTGGAATTGGTGAAATAATAGGGTGTTCCATGGTCCCTGCCTCTTCTCCATAATATTTGAACTAAATAACAATAGGACCAAGAATTGTGTTATTAACAAGCCCATGAAAAATCACAAGAAACTGAACAATACCCTTTGGCTGTATGAAAAACAATAATTTGCTCCACAAATTGTGGGGATAATTGATGATTGTTCATTGATTTTTTTACTTGTGTAAGATAAACTGTTGTGAGGAGAAAATGAAGCACAGAATTGATGCATCTTCTTTTTAAGAAGACACTCCAAAATAATAACACGCAGAATTAAATTTAGTTACATTTAATTTATTTCCACCCAGGCTCTAGGTTGTGCATGCTCATTATAGGCATCACAACCACAGTAACATAACTGGTCTCAACATTTGCAGGACAGAAAGTGCACATGAAGAATTTATCCAGGAGGAAATTTCCAAGAAGGAAATTAAGAAGCAGAGCAAAAAAGGTAGCAAGAGCAGGTATGAGAAAAAGAAAAGAAATCTGAAATTAACTGGATCAAGGGAAACGTATGTATTGAAAGGCAATAGCAAGTGATCATCCCTAAAACAAAAACAAGAAAACAGGCAAAGAGATAACTGAATAAAATTAGGTTAGTGGTAGAGTTCCTGCTTGGCATAAAGAAGGTCCTGGGCTCAGTTCTAATCAGGGTAAAAAATTCTTCACTAGATGTGTGCACGGTTGGTCTCACTATGATCCAGCTTCATAAGCTTGTCAGACATTTTTTAAGTGAACTAACTTATTTGTACCAGCAATAGAGAGAAAATGTTCAAAATATTAGTTCATACAGAATGACAAAATTCCATGTTAAGCTTTCCCTAGCCCTTCTTTCAGCAAGGAGATTAAAATAACAAAGCAATATCACAAAAAGATGACCACAAATGATATAACCACTGAGGAACAGTAAACAGCCAGTAACAACTCAAAGTGGCGGCTTCCGATTCATACTGGATCCCCTTCCCAACCTTTCAGGTGCCAAAAGAGTCACTAAAATCACATTTGTCTTTTTTGCAGCCGCATATGACTGTAAACATACTCAGTTTACAATAAACTACTATTCCAAGTTCTTTTACACAAGCATTATTGCCTAGCCAGGCATCTTCTACTCTCTACCTGTGGATTTTGGTTTGATGATTTCTAAGAGCATAACTTTACATTTGTCTCTGTTCAGTTTCATTCTATTATTTTCAGCTCCATTTCCTATAGCTATCAAGGCCATTTTGAATTTTATTTCTGTCTTATCTGGGATTACGTATCCCACCAATATTGTGCCAGTGCATTTTGACAAGATTTCCCTCTATCTTCTAATCCAAGTTAACAAAAATATTGAAGAGTTCAGGGCCCAAAACTGAACCTTAGGGCATCCCACTTACTACATCCCTCCAGTTTGATAAGGATCTATTAAAAAGCACATTTTGTATATTTTACCTGCATATCATATTAATTGTCTTGACATCCAGTCCACACTTAACTGAAGTACTTTGTCAAATACTTCGCTGAAATTAAGATGTATTATGTCGATAAAATTCCTGTTATCTACTACAAGAAGTTACCCCATAAATAAATGAGACTTGTTCTTGACAAATCCATAGTGACTTTAGGTAATTATTCTTTTTATTCAAGGTGGTTACTTTGTAATCTGCTATAGAATCTTCCCAGGAAACAATATCAGATTGCCCAGTATCCAATTCCTTGGATCTTCCTTTTTCTCTTCTTTGAAGATAGAGACAATATCTGCCCTTCTTGAGTTTCTATCACATCTCCCATTTGCCAAGATTTCTCAAAGATAGTACATAAAGCTTCAGCCAGACCATCCTCAAATTTCTTAGTATCCTTGAATAATCAAATAATCATTTGATTATTTGAATTTATTCAAAGTAAATAGGTATTTCCCTCACTGTGTTTCATTTATTTATGTTACATATCTATATGCTGTCCTTTCCCAAATAGCTCTGGGCAGTTTATAATATAACTATATAAATGTTAAAAGCCATACTATAAACATTTTTAAACCAGCAGCATAAATCCCTAAAACTCTAAAATTCATTAAAGCGTTAAGGTTTTAAAAGTTCTTCCTAAAGGCTTTAGGCTTTAAAAAAGGCTTTAAACTTCTTCCTAAATTGGAAGAGGCTTGCCTTACTGCCAATGGCAGTTTGTTCCACAATGAAAGACCCTCCATGGAAAAAAAAGAGGCTGTACTGTCCATGTTATATATATTCAAGATGGAATCTGCAAAAGGTGGAGAAGTGTGTAGCACACTGGATGGGACTGGATGGTCCTAAAGGTAGCTCAGGCCTGAGCCATGCAAAGGAGGATGTGCCCCTGTGCTGATACATTCTGGGCCAGCTGCAACTTCTAAAGCATCTTGTAGGGCTGGCCCACAAAAAATATACTGCAGTATAATCAACGCCAGTTCTCTGTCCTCCAGATACAGGCATAACTGGTTTATCACCTTCTTTGCCATGTACATTATATAGTTATTCAGCATCAATACTGGGTTCAGGAGGACTCTCAGCTGTGAACCTGAACCCTTACTTTAACGGAAGTGTAACCCTATCCAGAATAACACCAAAATCCTAAAGTGGACCCCCAGAATTAGCAGGAACTCAATCTTGTCTGAATTCAGCTTCAGCTGGTCCTTCTGGTCCCCTACATCCTGGAAATTATTATTATTATTATTATTGTTGTTGTTATTATTATTATTATTATTATTATTATTATTATTTACTTAATTTATATAATTAAATAAATAGAGGAAGGAAAGGAGAAGAACACTCTAATATCATCAGAATACTGGTAGTAACTACTCTAAGTTGTTTCCCAGTGGCTTTGTAGAGATTTTAAATAGCAGGCAAGACAAACTGGAACTTTGTGGGATCCCCCAGGACAATGCCCAAGAGATCAAGCAAATTTCTTCCAAAAGTAACTTCTGATCATGTCCAAAAAGGTAAGAGCCATGTCACCACAGAGCAGTAGTTCACACTCTTACCTCTTTTAAGGATACTGTGGCCAGTGGTGTCAAAAGCAGCTGAAAGATCCAAAAATCAACAGGGTCACACATCCCTATTGCTCTCCCAATGGAGGTTAAGGCCATCTCTACACACAATCTGGATCTCAAACCAAACTAAAAAGGCTCTAGAGCTCCTGCAGCTGTGAGCTGCCTTGTTACCAAGGTTGTTTGTAATTGTGCATTTAGTATCTCCTTTTTCTTGAACTCCCATTCATCATGGGCTCCTCTTCCCATTAGCTTCTCCGTTTGAGAAAGCCTACTTACTATTGCTCTTACTATTAAAATCCGCTTTCTTCAATTGCAAGATCTATGTGACTCCACTTAGCTTTAATTTTCTTGAAAATGTAACATTGTTTCTTTTCCCCACATTCCTTTAAAAGAGGAAGAAGCATTTGCTGGTACAGCAGGTGGAAACACAAATAATTCTCTTCTCTCACTTGCACCAGCAGGATGTAAGATATCTCAGAGGATTCAACAGGCAGAAATAGGCATGTGAGGAAAAGACATGCCTTTTTACCAATTGTTATTTTCAAGATTTCTAGAGCTGCCAGGCCAAAAATGTTGTTCTTCACACTCAATAGAAAGTTCACAGCTCCTTTGTACTTGGACAATTACAGGTAGTCCTCGGTGAACGACTATTTGTTCAGTGACCATTTGAAGTTATGACAGTGCTGAACGAGGAGACTTTCGGACGGTCCTTGAAGTTGTGGCCATCACAGCGCCCCGGTGGTCACATGATCATGATTCTGGCAGTGCCGGCTTCCCCCAAGCAAAGTCAAGGGGGAAGCCAGCAGGAGGTCGCAAATGGTGGCCACGTAACGTCGTGCCTAACAACCACGCGTGATTCACCTAACGACTGCAACTGGAACTGCCAGAACTGCCATCGTAGGTCAGTGCAGTCACGTGATGTCGCACTTTAAGACCGCATTGCTTAGCAACAGAGTTCCCAGTCCCAATTACCGTCATTAACCAAGGACTACCTGTACTCCACCCAAGTAAAATAATTATATTTTCCCCCAGAATTGCATACACATTCATTTTTTAAAAAATGAATTAAGTCCATTTTGCCTATTTTCATATCAGAAGCTTGCTATCTGCAAATCACTTCAAATTCTGGAATGTTTATTCACATCAAATATTTTTAACCACATGTTTTCCTGTACAACTGTTTTAAATAAACAGAGGAGTCTGCTGTCCTTTCAGTCTTCAGTCTTCAGTCAGATTATATAACTACAACTCCTCCAAGGCCTGCTTGGCTCATATATTTTGTAGACTGTGCAGCACTTCAAATTTAGGAGCCGAAAGGTGCTGTGAAGCACAATGAATGTGAACACAGCACCTGTTAGCAGCCAGGCCTTTTCCTGGGATCCCATGTCTGTCCTTTGCAGCTGCCAGGCTATGCTGGGAAAGATGGATTTGGTGAAGAAGTTGCTGAGAGCTCTAACATTAGCATCTTTTTGCCTTAAAATTTGGAGCACCGCACCGCTCTAGTATTTTGTTTTATTTCTTTTTTAAGTGAATAAGCAGCAAATGCAAACTATTCCTGGTCTCATGAATAACTTCTGAATCAAGGAGAATATCCCAGGATGGACTCTTCATTTTTACTATCTTCCCTTTCCTGAATAGCATGTATTTTGCCGGGGATTTCTTTTAAATTAGGAAAGTTATGCCCTGATGCATGCAGTGTTAGCAAACTAATGCAATTTAGGATGCTCTTAGTACATCGTGCATCTGCAAGCAAGTTATTCTACTTTGAATGATACAGCTGTATGTTCTTTCTTTTTTTTTACATCGGGCTTTGGATCATTTCAGATTTTATTTATCTGATTTGGATGTATTCGCTCAAAATTTATTTGGAAGGTGTTCAAAGGTGTTCAAACCCTAACCCCATATTAAAAATACATGGCAAGCGAGAGATTTAATCTAAGTTTCTCTTTGTATGAAAAATTAATGATTCATTTTAGATTTCAATGATATACAAGTGTAATAAATACATATTGAATCCATGTTCATATTTAGGTACTTGAAAACAAATTAATCCCATTTGAGACTTGGAAGTAATACTGTTTGTGTGAAAGGACTGGGCCATTTTTCGAACGTATGTGTGAATTAGGCTCAAAGCAGCACCAAATTGGACAGGATCAGAGGGCAGGCCATTGAAGAGGTCAGCAGTTTATGATGATGACAATATTATCAAAGTACCAGCACAATTTTCCACCATGACATTATTTCTAGAAATATTATCATGGCATTGTAAGCAATTGGCACAAATACTTTGAATGCCCTCCTTTTTTCCATCACTTGGAAATTTTACCCCAGACAGTTGAAAATTAGAATGATGCAAATAATTATTTTATGGAATGGCTAGGTTTGACCTACATTTCAGGGATCACCGAGTACTTCTTAGACTTAAGAAAATACAGGCTTAAATAATTTATCTTGATATTATTAAAAGCTAAGATGGTGTTTAAAACAAGCACAGAATAGGAAGGTGATGTATGTAATGATTTGATTAATTATATTTGGTCTGAATAACAGTGTACTGAATACACACAAATGTGTGCACACACACACACATACACACACAGAGAGAGTCTTCTAGGAGTTGAGCACAATTTCTGGCGGCTGTATAGGCACGTCCATGTAGTTTTCTTGGCAGCTATGTAGAAATTCTTTGCCATTTGCCATTGCCTTCTTCCAGGATATTTCTTTGACTTCCCAGTCTCTCTGGGGTTTTCTCCCAACTAAAGACTAAGCAAATAAGACCCTCTTAGCGTTTTTCTCAGATTAGCCAAGATCCTGGTGGCTGCTACCCATTCACCCAGCTGCGTAAACATATATCAGATGTTTGTGGGTGATGTTTATAAAATGATACATTGCATCTATTGTGCTTAGTGTACAAAGGAAGTGTTAGTAGGTCTGATATTGCTTAAGTAGAATGTACAAGTCTAGCTGACTTTTGAAACTAATGAAGCAATATGAGAACTAGTAACATTTCTCCCACCCCCCTTTGTTGATTGGGATATACACATCTGCAAAATGCCCAGTTACTAACAAACCATAACCCAGCAATCCTCATTCATTATCTGAAAAAAATATGCTAGCAAAAATAGGTTTAAAATGCTTATTTCTCATCAAGGCGGAAATTGTTAGTGAGTAGATATTAATTTAGTAAAGGTAATATTTTAGATTATCGTCACTGGTGATAGAACACCACAGATACTTGGAAAAACATCATCAGTAGAACATTGTATATTTCTGAAGTTTTGGCTTTTTTTAATTGAACTGCTGTATGTATATTTTTACTTGGTACTTGTACGCATATCGCTTAATTCCATAACACCTTGTAACTGTATCAGTAGGACAAAGCAAGATCTAAAGTTCTCTTTCTAAGATACCTTCCAGGAATTCAATTGGCCTTACTTGTTCCTTAGTATTACTTCCTCATCTGGGGTGATTTCTGTCTTTTACTACAGATCATCCTTTATTTTCCTTTAATTCTGCATGCTGCTGTACATAGTAAAACTCAATACAAATTTATATATATATATATGTATTACTGTTCCTGAAGGAAGCATGCTCATGTCACTGGAAATGCTTTATCGTCATGTTCAAGTGAACGTGTGTGAATTTTAATGCAAAGAACATTCACATAGAGTGTTCAGTTTTTTATACTGAGTGGTGTTCTGATTATTTGTCTCTTGGTTTGCAGTCACAGATATCTGTCAGTTGAAAAAAGAAGATGGTCCCTGCAGGGATTTTGTTCTAAAATGGTATTTTGATACAAAGACTGCAAGTTGTGCTAGATTCTGGTATGGTGGCTGTGATGGAAATGAAAATAGATTTAACACGCAAAAAGACTGTGAAAAAGTCTGCGTTTCAGGTAACAGATAGACAATTGTTTAAGTGCATGCTTTTATTTTTAAGAGTAAGTGATTAATGGGTTAATCTGTACAACAATTGTGCTAAATTTTCACTGTTACATGGTGTTGTTTATATGGTATTATGCAGACCGATGTCATGGATATTGCGTTGCCAGGTCTTAAAATGTAGTGCCAAAATATTTCTAGTTGTTTGCTGTGTTAAATCAAAATCTGAATCAGAGACAAGAAAATAATTTTAAAAAGATAGTACTACTCTAAGCATGTTTGTTTGGTGTAAAGATGCTCAGTTTTCCGCAGTGTATTTTAATGTAGTTATTAGAGGCCTTTGTGATTATGTAAGGTAAAGGTAAAGGTTCCCCCCGCATATTTGTGCAGTCGTGTCTGACTCTAGGGGCCGGAGCTCATCTCCGTTTGTTAGCCGAAGAGCCAGCGTTGTCCGAAGACGCTTCCGCGGTCATGTGGCCGGTATGACGGGCGTGGAACGCTGTTACCTTCCCGCCGAAGTGGTACCTATTTATCTACTTGCATTTGCATGCTTTCAAATTGCTAGGTTGGCAGGAGCTGGGGCTAGTGCGGGAGCTTACTCCGTCACGCGGGGCTAGGGATTCGAACCTCTGAACTTGCAATCTTCCGATCGACAAGCCTGGCGTCTTACCCGCTGAGCCACCACGCCCCTCTTGTGATTATGTAGACTTAGGTAAATGAGAAAGGAGACTTTCTGTAGATAGGCTCTCAAACCTGCCCAGGGTTGTGTGTCCAGAAGTCATCTGGACTGGACTGGACTCTTCAGTACTGGGGGTGAGGCGGCATCCCTCATCACTTCCTACACTCTGCAGTCAATCCTGGGACTGCTTTAGAAAACAGTTACTGTAACAATTGTTGCTTACTTCAAAGTTCTTGCCTACCTTTATGCATTCCCTTAAATTCACCGGACAATATTGTCATGAAAAAGCAGCATTGTTTCAGGAGTGAAATTTTAATAGAATGTTGTTCCTCTTCTAGCTCACATCAAGTCTGATGTTCTCAAAGTGATCGGAACTTAATGACAGCAAAACATCAACAGATACCTCTAAGAAAACCAGGAGTCAGCCATTGCCAACATACCCCGTGTAGAAGCTAAGGGTATCGGCTCCCTTGCACTGTGCTATTTCTGCTTTACTTTCTAAGCAAACCTTGAAGAAAGTGTTTTGCTGCACGATTTTATCAATATGGTGCTAAAGTGTTTGTGGACTGAACGCTCAATGTGTCTGGGATATACTCTATAATTTCAACAGTATGTACTATTTACCCACCACCAATTTCATTTGTTTGAACAAATTAGAGTTTACTTTGGATTCTACCAGCATGCCTGTTTTGGCCATTGTAAAGATTATAAAAGAATGTGGAAAAGAACACTGCCACTGTTATATACTTGCTTTTATCATTGTCGTAACTGAACGTAACTTTAGATGGAAAGCCTTATGTCTGTTCTGAAAAAAAAGGAGTCCAACTTTTCATCCTGTTTTTACTCTTGCTGGATTAGACTTTATATCAGTTCTCTTATATGCATATGTGATCAATCAGACCAGAAACAAATGCAGCATTTGCTGGTACTGACACACTGCTGGGACCAACAACAGAGTTCAAGAGTTTTTAAAACATGGTGTAGAATGTTTCTGGCAATCCTCTAATGTAGTGTGTTTTATAATTTTTAATATTTTTTTTTTTTGCTGGGGTGGGAATTCTATTTTTTATTATTTTGTTTTTAGGAAATCTTTACAAAAGAACTTTTAAATAAAGTTTAATTGAGGTTTTGAAAGTCTTGGAGTTTCATTGTGTGTGTGGTGGTGTTTTTTACAATAAAAACATGATTTTAGAAAAAATGGACCTTGCAAGTCATCTGGTCTTGTTTATTGCACATCAAACAGAACTTAAGACAGTAGCCAGAGCTTTGGAAGCTTAATATAGCTTACTGCTTGTTTGCCTGCCTGGAACAGCAAGATAAAATTCATTTGGGCTCTTTGGGAGCTGAGGGTGAAAATCTTCTACTGGGAGGTGACCGGAAACGTGATGAAACAGTGCACCACTAGGCCTTAAAAAAAGAAGCACAGGGAAGAGTAGGAAGCTCTGGGAAATAAAATAGTATATTAAAAAAAAATCCCTTCTCACCCCTATGGGTGGTATGTCTCTTCCTCAACCTCGGGTCCTCTACCAGAGGCCTGGGAGTTTGAGGGTTCTGCGCTGTATGTATGTATGTATGTATGTATGTATGTATAATTTTCTATCCCGCCTTTATTATTTTTATAAATAACTCAAGGCGGGGAACATACCTAATACTCCTTCCTCCTCCTATTTTCCCCACAACAACAACCCTGTGAGGTGAGTTGGGCTGAGAGAGAGAGAGAGAGAGAGAGAGAGAGATTTATTATTTATTTCTTAAATTTATATCACTGCTCCATCTCCCCCAAAGGGGACTCTGGGCAGTTTACAACAAATCAAACAATTAAAATAACATATAATACAATCATCATAAATAGATAAATAGATAATTAAAATAAATAAATCATAAATCATCATAAATAGATAAATAGATAATTAAAATAAATATAAAATCCAAGAGGCGACAAACTTGTGTTTAAAAGGGCTCTATGGCACCAGCCATCCGCAAGAGGAACTGTTACCCCTCCCTTCCCAGGCGAGGCGGCAGAACCAGGTCTTTAAGTTCTTCCTGAAGGCCGGGAGTGATGGGGCCTGCCTCGCTTCTGGGGGTAGAATGTTCCAAAAGGCGGTGCCACTGCAGAGAAGGCCCGCCTTATAGACCCCGCCAGGTGAAATTCCCTTACCAACGGGGTCCGCAGCATGCCCTCTCTGCATGACTGAGTGGGATGGTTCAATATTATAGGGATGAGACAGTCCCTCAGGTAGCCTGGTCCCATGCCATATAGGGCTTTAAAGGTGATAACCAACACCTTGAATTGGACCCAGAAGCATACTGGTACCCAGTGCAGCCGGCACAGCCGAGGTGTCACATGTGCCAATCTTGGGGCACCAATAACTGTGCACGCAGCCGCATTCTGGACCAGTTGAAGCTTCCGGATACTCCTCAAGGGTAGCCCCATGTAGAGCGCATTGCAATAGTCTATATGGGAGATGACCAGGGAGTGAATGACTGTACGGAGGGCATCCTGATCCAGGAAAGGGCGTAACTGGCGCACAACACAAAGTTGCACAAAGGCCCTTCTGGCCACGGCTGCCACCTGCTCATCGAGCAGGAGCCGTGAGTCCAGAAGGAACCCCAGATTCCTCACTGGGTCTGAATGGGGTAGTGCTACCCCATCCAGAGCTAAAGATGATAACTTCCTGGATCCAGAGGAGCCATCAATCCACAGCCACTCTGTCTTACCAGGGTTCAGTCGAAGCTTGTTGTTCCCCATCCAGACCCCCATAGCCCACAGGCACTGAGAAAGGGCAGCCACCGCATCACTTACCTCGGGTCCACAACCTGTGGGCCACGGCCCACTAGTGGGCCGTGGCCTGTTAGGAACTGGGCCGCGGGGCTCCTACCTGCAAACCCCACCCACTTCTATGCTATTGGCTCCTGCCCACAAACCCCACCCCCCGGTGCTTGTGATTGGCTCCCGCCCACAAACCCTGCCCCTGGTGCATGCAATTGGCTCCTGCCTGAAAACCCTGCCCCCCGATCTGCGGAAATCCTAGAAACCCCACCCCCCAGTCCGTGGAAAAATCGTCTTTTGGAACCGGTCCCTGGTGCCAGAAAGGTTGGGGGCCCCTGACTTACCTCACCCGGGATGGAGATATTTAATTGAGTATCATCTGCATATTGATGATACCTCATCCCGTGGTGGTGGATGATCTCACCCAGTGGTTTCATGTAGATATTAAATAGGAGAGGGGAGAGAACCGAACCCTGTGGCACCCCACAGAAGAGGGGGTGAGGGTCAGATCTCTCAGCTCCTATTACCACCGATTGGGACCGGCCCTGGAGGAAGGAGGTGAACCAGTGCAGAACTACACCACCCACCTCCAGCTCCCTGAGCCATCCCAAAAGGATACCATGGTCGATGGTATCAAACGCCGCTGAGAGGTCCAGAAGAGCCAGGATGGATGCACTTCCTCCATCCCGCTCCTGCCAGAGATCATCCATAAGTGCAACCAATGCAGTTTCCACCCCATATACCGGCCTAAAGCCTGACTGGAAGGGTCCAGATAATCTGTGTCATCCAGGATCCTCTGGAGTTGCAATGCTACTACTTTCTCAACCACCTTCCCCAAAAAGGGGAGGTGGGAGACAGGACGAAAATTGTCCAATACAGTAGGGTCCAGGGATGGTTTCTTGAGGAGGGGGGTGCACCAGTGCCTCCTTAAAAGCAGCTGGAAACACCCCCTCCCCCAAGGATGTATTAACCATCGCCTGGACCCAACCACATGTCACCTCCCGGGCTGCTTGCACCAGCCAGGAAGGGCATGGGTCTATATAGCATGTAATGGCCTTTACAATCTGGAGGATCCTGTACACTTCCTTAGGTCCAACAGGATCGAACTGTTCCCAGATAACAGGGTAAGGACGTTCCCTCGGCATCTCCCCAGGCTGTGCCTCATGCTTAGAGTCCAACTTGGAACGAATCTGAGCGATTTTATCCTGCAGATGCTCAGAGAACTCCTCCACATGGCCCTGCAGTTGGGTCACTGACTCCACCTTACCCAAGAGAGATCGAGTAATCTTGAATAGGGCCATCGGGTGGCATTCTGCGGATGCAATAAGAGCAGAGAAATATTGACATTTGGCTGCTCTTACCGCCACAAGGTAGGCCTTAACAGCAGCTCTAGCTTGTGTTCGGTCAGATTCGGTCTTTGTCTTTCTCCAGCGGCGCTCTAGATGTCTCTTAACCCTCTTCAGAGCCCTTAACCCCTCCGTGAACCACGGGGAGTATCGGGTCAGTTGTGGTAAGAGAGGCCGCACAGGCACAATCCTGTCCAAGGCCCTGGTCGCCTCCCTATTCCAGGCTGCGGCCAAGACCTCCGCTGGACCGTGCAGAAGATCCTCGGGTATAATCCCCAGCTCCTTCTGGAACCCTATTGGGTCCATTAGTCACCAGGGGTAGACCAATCGAATAGGTCCTGCCTCCCTGCAGAGTGGGGTGGCATAAGAGAATCTCAAGGCCACCATGGCAATGGGGATAGATCTAACTCTCCCCTCAGATCACATTGCCACTGTTCCGACAGGAAAACTAAGTCCGGGGTGAGGCCACTGTCTCGAGTCGGGTCTCGGATGATCTGTGACAGGCCCATGGCTGCCATGGCTGCCATGAACTCCCGATCCGCTTCAGAGGAACGTCCCAGGGATGGCAGATTGAAGTCCCCCAGAACCAGAAGCCTGGGGAGCTCCACTGCCAACCCTGAGACGGCCTCCAACAGCTCAGGCAGGGTGGTTGCTATGCAGCAGGGAGGCTGGTACAGCAGCAACACTCCCAACTGTTCTCGAGAACCCAACTTAAAAAACAGGGTCTCACAGCCGGCCACTTGTGGAGCAGCGCCCCTGAAGGCCACTAGAGACTCTCAGATTACAACTGCCACCCCTCCTCCCCTGCCCCGGAGTCTCGGCTGATGCCACACCTGAAACCCGGCCAGGCATATTTCAGAGAGGGCTACCCCCCCTCCTCTGGGCCCAGCCAGGTCTCGGTGATACATGCCAGGTCTGCCCCCTCCTCAGTGATTAAATCACATATGAGGGGGGGCTTGTTGTTAACAGACCTGGCGTTAATAAGCAGCAGACGGAGTCCAGGGCGCTCAAGGATCTGCTGACCAGGGCTTGGGTCTGAACCCGGAGGGCCAGAACACGCCTCCGGTAACAAACACCGGGGGCGTCTTCCCCGCAGATGGCCTGCCCTCCAGTTCCCATAACATCCCCAGCCCGTCACCACTTCGATGGGGCAGCCCACCCCATAACCCCCAGAGTTTTCAGGTCCAGATGCCTCCACTCCCGGACCTTCAAAGACCCTGGGTTGAAACAAGGGTCCCCTCCCCCATGCACACATCTCTCACACTCACTCGTCCTCAGGTGATGGTAGGCCCCCCTCAGCGCACCAGACATGTTTTTTTATTACCATTGTATTTGCAATTGGTTGCTAACCAAAGTAGTTGCTATAGGAGGTGTGGCTGTACTTAGGAAGTGGAGCAGGAAAATATGTCCTTTGATTGCTTTGCCAGGGAGTGGGGTAATAGAGAACAACGTTGTCCAATTGTGCTCTCCAGAAATGGTTGCTTTGCCTGTTCTGGAGTCAGGGCAAACATATGATGTAGATAAGACCTTGGGGAGTTGCCTTGAGCCAAAAATAAGCCTTTACCCAGGCACAAATCACACAAAGGGCATTTCTGCACTTACCATTTAAGCTGCTCCTGTCTTGTGTTTGTTCCAGCTTAAGAAAATCCTGTCTGGACTGAGACACTTCGGCAACATCTTGCAAGGTTTTCCCACTGTCAGGATAAAATCAACATCCAGCTAAGGTTGGATTCATGGCTACACCCATATAGAGGCAATGGACTTACTGTAGTGGTCCTCTTGAAAATGAGATTGATTCTAAGATGCCTTGAAAGAGTTTGTGGCTGGCATAATCAGTAATTCTGTTGATGCCCAGGATGGTACTGGAAGAAGGAGCTTTCTCAGTTGGTTGACACAGTTTTTCCTAACTGCCCCTTCTGACCTGCTTCATGGTTTAAAGATGAACTACAGGAGCTGAAGTTGCAAAATAAATGGCTGGAGCCCAGGTTAAGGAAGACCTGACTCAAATTTGATAAGGCACAGCATAAAGGCTGTTTAAGGTTTATCCTGTGGTGATACATGCAGCAAAGAAACAGATGTTTTCTATATTCATTGTATCTACTGAGAGGCTTCAAATTGCAAGACGGATGATCTATAGCCCCAGTTGCTTCTCCTAGACTTCTTTTATAGACAGAACTTATAAGAGTTTTTGTGGGTAAAATTTCTCATGTTCAAATAAGCCTGGGTGCCCCCCTTTAAGTCAATTATGAGGGTGTATAATAATTTCTATTGTTAAACTTGATCAGTTTCAATTTGTGATAGGCTTCGAGTGCATCACCCGTTCTCTGGATTCTTGTCCACCTTGGTTTGTAACTTGCAACTGGAAGTTTATTAAAGACATCTTAGCTAATATCATAAATGTCTTTCTGAGGGAATGCAAGATACATCCTTGTTTAGAGAAGACAATTGTTAGACCTTTTATTAAGAAGCCTGTCGCTCAGTTATAAGCAATTAAGAGCCAGTCTCTAAGCTTCTATGGATGGGTAAGAAAGGTTGAAAGAGTGGTGGCTTCTCAATACATGCAGTCCTGGAGGATACATATTATACTGACCCATTTCAAACTGGTTTCAGGATGGGTTTTTGTAGAGACTGTTTTGATTAGCCATATGGATTATCTTTTTGGAAGGACTGACCGGGCACTGTGACTCTGTTGGTTCTTCTTGACCAAGAATATTGATGATCTTGGACTCAGGCTACTGTTGGTAAATGCCAGGTCCATTCGTAGTAAGACCATGCTTCTTCTTGACTTGGCCATGATTCAGCAAGCAGACCTGGTGTGCATTACTGAAATATGGTTGGGCAAAGGCAAGGATGTTGCTGTGCATGAGATATGTCCTCTTGGGTTTTGGGTTCTTCAATAGCTGCAACCCAAAGAAAGGGGATGGAGTGGTGATAATCATCGGAGATACTGTAACTAGATGGTGACCAATGGCCCTGATCTACATGGGATGGGCTTGAATGCCGGTATGTGAAGTTGGGCTGTAATGGCAATTTGGGAATCCTGCTCTTGTACAATCAATCTTGCTGCAAGGCAGAGCCCCTTCCTGAGCTCTTGGATTTTATTGCAGGGTAAGGAATGGCCTTGAAGGACAGGGAGGAGATCTGTTATCACAGCAACAATCTGACAAGCATGGCTTAAGTCCATTCCAAGAAAGTAATTCGAGTAAATGTTTCAGGCCCCTTCCTAATTCACATGAAGATAAAATGAGAGGAGGGAAGCACATTCAGATTTACAAGATTCTGTTACTATAGCTGTTCTAAAGAAAAGCAGTTTCAGACCTCTATGGCTTGGTTTCTTAGCCTAGTCCAGGGGTCGGCAAACTTTTTATGCCGGGAGCCATTTTGACATGCTCGTGCACATTTTGAAATGCTCGAGAGCCAGGGGGCGGGGTTTGCGGGCGAGGGCCAATCGCGTGGAGGGGGGCGGGGTTTGCCGGCGGGGGCCAATCGTGTGGAAGGGGGCGGGGTTTGCGGGCGGGAGCCAATCGCGCGGAAGGGAGTGGGGTTTGGGGGTGGCATAAAAAGTTTGCCGACCCCTGGCCTAGTCTACCCTATAGGGCTGACAGTTGGTGTTGTAGTCTTTCCAGCTATTAGTACTGGAGAACTTCAGTCTCCATGCTCCAGGAGGGATGGGGTCTGTATGGGAATTAATGGCTTCCAATCATGGTCTTCCCAGGTAATATCTAGATTGATCTCATAGATCTAACCATATGTTAGATCTAGTCTTCAATGCAGGGGGATTGTAATCTGAAGACGGAGGATGTTGTAGTAACTCCTTTGCCATAGTCAGAGCACTTCCTATTCTGGTTGACCTCTGCAGGGGAAGGGGATTCATTAAGATGGTCTGTCCCCAGGTGCCTCACGGATTTAGATGGATTCTGGAGGGAATTTGGGGATTTTCTTGGCAATCTGGTAGGCAGTTTCACCAAGTGTCTAGTCAAGCTCTGGAACTCGGACATCGCCAGAACTCTTGACAAGTTTGCCCTGAATTGTTCCTCCTGTTTGCCAATCACAGGGAGCGCCTTGCTTTACTAAGGAGCTCCAGGACATAAAGCAACAGAAAAGACACCTGTGGTGCCGGTGAAGGATTGACCTTGTCTAAAAACAGGTAACAGCTCATTTTCAAGCCTACATCATGGCAGTAAAGTTTGCAAAGTATGAATATTTCTCCAATCTTATTGTATCAGTAAAATGTCTCCCAGCAACCTAGTTTAAGGTGATCCACTCCCGTTTGGGGAACGATGGGCAAAAAGATCATCCTGCTGGCCACAATGAGACATTCTGTCAACATTTTAGTTGATAAAATCACTCCCATTGACTTCGATCTGGATTCCACACGGGTTAGGGCCAAAGAGGTGATTGGGATGTATTATGATATTACCTGGGATTCATTTCAGCTTGACAAGCCTGAGAAAGTGAATAGGGTCCTGTGCAGCATGAGCTTTGCCATTCCCAGGCTAGATCCTTTTCTGCTAACTCAAGGACTTTAATTCAGCAATGGAAAAAAACCAATTAATTAATTAAGTCAAGGCAATTAATGAGAGACAGAATTTTTCAGTGATATCCTAAGAACAAGCTTTACACTGAGGTGACTGAATTTGGTGATGCCCCCAGGATGTGATGAGCTTGAACTTTAACACCCCAAATTATTTTCATGTCGCAATATTTAACCTTTTTCTCTCCAATTCAAATTCCATATAATATCAGAATAAGAAAAGTACAACCGTGGCCTCTGTGCCTCTTTATCTTTCCTGTCTAAGCATATACAGTATAACATCCATCCTCCTGCTTGGAACAACTCTTTCCTGAGTGTCAGGGCTTCTCCTGTAGCTTCTCCAAGTGCGAAGAGTTTCTACTTTCAGTTGCAGCTGACTTTCACAAAAATAATGTATTTCCTGGTTAGGTGGTAACATTATTTGCACCTTCTTTTCCCTGAAATGCCTTTATTACAACAGGCGATTCAGGGAAAGGGGGAAACGCCTAGAACTTTGCCCTCTTCCTTGGGTTCCAAAGATCTGTGTGGTGCTCATGTGAAGTTCTTGTTACGGGCAGAGCCCGGGTCTCTTGTATGCAGATATTTAGCTACAGCCACCATTTCAGAAAGGAACTTGGAACAAATGAGAAAACGCCACCTTCAGCTTGGTTTCTTATGCTATATAGCCTTCTCCGCTTCTTAAGTACGTTCTCATTTAAGGCAATATTTTATTTTCCATATGCCGCTTGAGCCCAGTGTTTTGAGAGCTGGCCATGCCTCCCACATGATAACAAACCGATTTCCAGCATCAGGGTTTGCAGCTTTGCGTTCTCGGGCCTTTTAAGGAAGCAGGTGGCGATGCTGGAAAACATTCAGCAATTGCGTTCCAGTTCAGACGTGGAAACAATTGCCATTCCATTGGAAGAGCATTTGCCAACGTGGCTGGAGACAGAAGACCAAAAATAGCTTGCTGCAGTTCCTCAGAACCCTCTGCGGGGCCTTGCTCTGTCTGTCGTGCGTTCACCTTTGCTGGAAAGGACGGAGGCCTCCCCAGAGCCGCTGCGTTATCTCCTGCTACATTTCACTGTTGAGCCACAGCAGCTTCTCTTGTCACCGAATGAAAGATCTAGTGTGGAGCCATAAAGCTTGCCAGAGTCAAAGAAACTAAACCATGCTTTTAACGGTTGATTAATAATTGGTTTAGACAATGCAAGTAAAAGAAATAACATCTGACAAACCAGCTTCTCCTTTCATCAAGATTCAGGGCAAGCAGCAGCAGTAGGAGAATTAAATGTAATGGATTGTAACAGAATATATGAAATAAAGACCAGAAGTCATGCTGAAGTAATCATACTAGAAACTGAAATATTTTTTTCCCAGAAGACAACAGTTCATTAGTGCTGACCTTCCCCTCTCCTTGCAATTCACTTCGTAACCCACGAAGGCTCTGATCTATGCAATGCGGAGTGGGAACTGTGGGAGGTTTTGTCCCAGCACCGTTGAGGGGTGCCAGCTTGGGGCAGTAGCTCTGGAGCCCGCAGCTCTGGTCCTCCTCAGTCCTTCCAGTGCATGCATGGCGATCATCCAACTGGGGAAAGAATGGGCATTCTTCTGCAGCCTCATCTCCCACCCTTCTCCCCCTCTGGACATTCAGCAGAGAACTGTAGGGAAACAGCAAAGCCAAGGAGTCAAAGGGAGGCGGGGAAGGGCTGGGGGTGCAACACGGTTCTGTACCAGGTGGAAGCTGCCTGCTCTTTCAAGTGAACCCCTGAAGAGGGTTTGATGTTGGAGCAGAAAGTGAAGCGCATCACCCCTTTTCTTTCTGAACTCTCCCTTTATAGGCGAAAGAACGAGTGGCATATTCACTTCAGAAACACAACGGGATTTAAAAGGAGAACTGGACTTAGAGAACTAGGACTAAAAGAAGACTCAAAGACAGATGAACTAACAAAAGTAGTAAGGGATAAACCTTAACTTCTAGAGGTTTTGCCATTGTTCCCCGCCTGGTGGTCACCAAAAGACGGAGCTGCCTTCACTGGATTGGATGGGGCTTTCTTCACTGCGGAGCAACTGGGGCTCCTAAGGACAGAGGGAGGCAGCTATTTCTTCCCTTGTCTATGAAGGTTCTCAGTCATCCAGGTGGAATTGTCTGTATCATGTCAACTGGATTTCTATTTTCTCAGTGGAAACGTTTCGCAGTGGAAACGTTTCGCTCCTTGGATAATAAGCTCCTTGGATAAGGAGCGAAATGTTTCCACTGAGAAAATAGAAATCCAGTTGACATGATTCAAGCTACAGATATTTCTTCCCTTATAAACCCTCTTCCTCCACTAATCCAATTATCCCCATTTTGAGGAGTTTTTAAGGAGCAAAATGGTACCCATTTAGCTAAAGCTAAAGCAACAATCCTGCCCTTCAAAACCCCCAACTCAAAACAGGGCCCCACATTTTAAACCTGCCCATCCATGAGCTGTGCCTTCGGGCTGCAAAAGCCAAGTGTGTTCTTCTGCTAGGCTGAAAAGGGCTGATTGCTCTAACTTTGCAGTGTGTTTGTGTGCATGTGTGTGTGTGTGCGCTTATTTTTTAAAACGCAGGAGCCATTTTTTCTTTTCACGCTTTTTTATGCATTCAGGAAGAGAATCTTTTCCTTTATTTTCACAGCAAAAATATCCCCTTTGTGCTAGGGTTTTGATTTCTTGTTTGCTGCTTTGGATTCAGTTCCATGTTCATTATTTCTCTGTACATTTTCATATAAATTCATCGGAGCCAGTTTTGAGCTACCGGTTCTCAAGCGCTCCCAACCAGCAGCTGCTAAGCACGCCACCTGGTCAGGGGGACGGAATCAGGACAGGCTGCAGATGCTTTGTGTCCCCACCGCTCTTCAAGTATTTGCTACCCCAAAGAAGGCCAAGTTCTTTCTCCTTTCTTGTCCAAGAATGCTGGAAACAGATTTAAATTACAGGAATGCAGGTGTTGGTTGAAAGTTTGGAAAATGGTGGTGAAAGCAGCTTTAAAAGGTAAAGGTTCCCCCCGCACATTTGTGCAGTCGTGTCCGACTCTAGGGGCCGGTGCTCATCTCCGTTTGTTAGCCGAAAAGCCAGCGTTGTCTGAAGACGCTTCCACGGTCATGTGGCCAGCATGACGCGCGTGGAACGCTGTTACCTTCCCACCGAAGTGGTACCTATTCATCTACTTGCATTTGCATGCTTTTGAATTGCTAGGTTGGCAAGAGCTGGGGCGAGTGCGGGAGCTCACTCCGCACGCAGGGCTAGGGATTCGAACCTCCGAACTTGCGATCTTCTGATCGACAAGCCTGGCGTCTTACCCGCTGAGCCACCACGCCCCCTGAAGAAAGAAAGCAGCTTTGCAGTGGTACAAGTTCAGATGAAGGTGATAGGCTCTATCTAGAATGCTTTCATTACAGTCCTTGCATTGAGAAGAGGGTTGGGCTTGATGTCCTAAATGGCCCTTTTATTTCTGTCATTCAGTGATATGCACATTTGGAATGATATTTGTTAAAGCGTTCAAAAATGTGTTTGGGATTATAAAGATCCTTCATCCTACAGGCATCACATTTTTTCTGCTTTTTTTTTTAACAAGAGTTTTTTGAAGGTCTTCCCACTCTTTTGCTGTGCAGGGAAATAGATTTTGGGGCTAAGGCCCTAAGTCTGATGCGAGGCAATTCTCTTGCTTCAGACCTCGCTCTGCCATTTGGCCCAATGCAGTGAAAGCTATAGCTCTCTCTTTTGCGACATTGTTTTTGGACTAAGCCTGCCTCTATTCAAAGTGGTAACTGGATCGAACCGCTTTAGACTAACAGAAGGAGGGAGAATATATTTTTGTACCCTTATGAAAAGCATCATGCAAACAGAGAGCCAACATATTTTCTGCATTGTATTTCATTGTTAGTTGTCATTACTTTTTTTTATAAGTAGCCTTTAAAATGGGTTCTTCTCAGTTGAATTTCAAAAGCGCAGCCTATTCTGCCATTTCAGAACTCTGTGATTTTGTTCTAATTCTCTGCCCTTGGATCCCCATCCCTGGTCACTTTCTCACAATTGAGTTCAGATGATATTCATCTATCCTTGTATTGGCACAAACTCCTTATAAAATTCTTTGCTGCATTGCCAGTTCCTATCATGCTTCTGCTGAGACTCCCAGCCAAATTCGGTTATAAACAAATGGACTGATTTTTTTCCTCTGGTTTGCAGTCATCCCCCTTTGCTTTTTACAGCCGGGGGAAAACATCTACCAGTTGGAACGCCATAGTATGATGCAGCTGACATTATTGTGCAGTTGACAACTTTGGAACTCCACTTTGGCTTCCTTAGGCTCCTCTCTCTCACACACACACACCCCATTTAAAGTTCAAGTATAAAATAATGTGAAATGAAAAAACTTATGGGAGATGGCTCCCAACCATAAGTGTGTGTCTAGAAAACGTCAGGGGATGTGATTGGGGTGGCATATACTGTAAACCCAGTAAAATAATAACGGACTATAATTCACACAATCTAGACGTACAGAGGGAAACAACAGAGTAGAAATTGCCCCAACAGGGAGGAGTTTGACCTTGCCTCCAAGATAGGTGTGGCAAAATGGCATGACAGTCATGGCTTAAGGCAAGGGGTAAAATTAGTTTCATTCTGGCACATTCGATGCCAACACCTAACTTTTAAAATCACGGGCTGCCAACCCTTTGATCAGGGCAGAAGACTGTGGTTGTTAAGGCACAAGGGTGTTCCTGTAAACTGTAAGGGCATTATTCTTTTCCTCTTCTGCCACGGTGTTCAACATTACAGTTCAACAGCAATCTTTGGAGGGTCTTTGGAGAGCTGAAAGCAAGAGGCCTTGGCCGTCTTCAGGCAACCTGCATGCTGAGCGCCCGCCCGTGCCTTCAGGCCGCAGTGCTATTCCGAGGTGGGAGGTGAAGAGGTCCCCAGCACTGTGAACGTGGTTTTGGGTTGGCGTCAACTGGGCGTCCAGTGATGCAATTTGTTAAGCAAGGAATGACACCAGCATAAAGAAAATAATGAGCATTTAGTGTTGATGTGGCCGTATAGGTGTTTCCCCTTCCTGTGCTTTGCCTTCATGTTCATTTATTCAGTACTCTGACAGTGCTCAGTATTCTGTTGAAGGGAAAGCCGGTGTGGTGTCCATTTGCTTGCTCTCCGCTCATGCATAAGCTATGTCAAAATATAATAGGCTAGGACTGAATTTAATTTCTTTTTGAAATTAGCTGTATGGGTGGACTCCCAGCAATCAGCTGTGCACTGTGATCTGTCAGGGAAGGACAGGAAGTTCTTCTTCTTCCGCTTCAGCTGAAACAGCTTGGGAAGATCCAAAACAGATGTCTCGCCCTTATCTGAACATCTGCAGAACCAAAAGGAGCAGAGTAGGCACCAGGAGGGAGGCTAAGCAGAAGAGCAGTGGAGTAATGGAAACCCAAAGGTCTTCCAAAATCAGGAGAGGAGAGGAGAGATTTCACTTAAATTAAGGCAATATGGTTGGCATTCAAATTTGCGGTTATAGCCACCACACTTCAACACAAATGAAGCCATTCACAAGGAGCTCACTTTATGATAATACCTAAGCCCCTACTATTTTTGCAGATGTTGATTCCAGAATACAAATTTTGAAAGGACAATGCATTTTGTAACAGTTAAAACTTTATTAACAATAATACAGCATATGCAGATATACAGGTGTAGAGAGATATATAAATTTCCCTCTTTTAAAAGGTACATCTGTCCTTGTTTTATTATTTTTTAGTCTCATTATAATCCTTTTATTTTATTTAAAATAAAAATATATATTTTAAAAAAATCTATGAATGAACAGATAATTACTGAGGTTATACAATTATTGCTCAGTATAACATTAGTAAAAGATACCAAGCAGAGTGTATTAAATTGTTTTTATGACATAAAAAACAAATATAAATTTGTGAACTTAATGCCAAACTCTCCACGATATTATTGTTTGTAAAAGTTTAAAAAAGAAAATAAAAAGCCCCCATAAATAATATAGGTAAATATTTAATTTCTGACTTCCCCCTTCTTTGTACTTCAACTGATTTGCAGCACCTATTGGCATAAGCTTTAGAAACCATACTCCAAATGTTTGTGTTTACCTTGCTGTGTATTCTCCAAGTTTGAGTTCCCAATTTGATATTGTTGATACTGTATCTTTTTTTCCAGTGTTGTGCAAAGTTTATCCTCACAGCTGTACGGATGTATCTTAATAGATTATGGTGTTTTTTATTGATGTATTCTGGAATTACACCTAATTTTAAAAATTGTGGTTTCGTTTTGAATTTGATTGCTAAAATTCTCTGAATGGTACTGTGTATATCTTTCCAGTACTTTGGGGGATATTTGCACGTCCACCACATATGGCAGAATGTTCCTTTTGTTTTGTGGCATGTCCAACATTTATTACTGTATGATTTGTCTATTTTGGCAATTATCGATGGAGTTGTGTACCATCTGTAAAACATTTTATACCAGTACTCTCTCAAACCATACTATAGCTTGGAATGAATTTGATAGATTTGTTCCACAGTTATTCCCATTGTTGTATTGGGCCAGTTTCTTTGAAGTTTTGTATCCAATCTATCATGCGTGTTTTTATTCGTTCTGTCTCTGTAACGTATCTAAGTAGGAGTTTATATATGCGGCCTAATAAGTTGTCTTGATTCTGTATGAGCATTTCAAATTGTGTCATTTTTCTTAATGTCCCTCCCTCATTTTTGAGGTCAGATTTTATTCTTCCAGCAATTTGTAGGTACATCAGCCATGGTATGTTCCAGCCTTCACTGAATAATTCTTGCTGTATCTTAATGCAATTTTAATTTTATTATTATTATTTTTTTTGCAAGGAAAAAGAAAGAGAGAAGGAACTTGATTCAGAGATGTGGACAACTTAAGGAACAGCAAATCTGTTTTAAGAATCCTCAGCAATTGGTGAAATTAAAACTTGGTGCTTGTAACCCCTATACAAATCCCTTTAAAAACATTTTATGTATCTTGCACCATCAAAGGAAAACTCAAAGATAGGTATCACCATACCAAATCATTTGAATTTAAATAAGAGAATATTACTTCTTCTTCCGTTTATGTCTATCCCCAACTTACACCAGCACCTTATATGTCCCATTTTCTTTTTCAACTGTCTACTGCTTACAATTTCCCTGTGCATTTTTCTTCCATTTTTTGTGTGGAAAAAAAATCCTTAAAATTGGGAGAAACTAGTTGGATAGTTTAAATAGAACACAAAGGTGCTAGACATACAGTACCTCCAGAAAAGAGGTTTCTGTAATTCTGTGAACAGTTAGCAAGCATCTGAGAAAGTAAGTCTAGAAAGAGAGAAATGCACAAGAATCCCAGAAGGAATTTATCATTGTGTGCAAAGTGATAGATTCCAGTCTTCCTCATCCAGTCTTCCAACATAGTGATGAATGCTGCAGTTGTCCAGTTCTGTTAGCGGCTAATGTAAACATTGTCTACTTTGTTATCTTGGCTGCTTCGTAACTGAATGAGAAGATGAAAACAATGAGCTGGTTAGCTTTGTCTAATTGCTTCCATTGGTTTTAATTAGACTTGGTAGGTAGACC
This sequence comes from Charina bottae, assembly GCA_023362775.1. NCBI lineage: Eukaryota > Metazoa > Chordata > Lepidosauria > Squamata > Charinaidae > Charina > Charina bottae. Next base: position 789,356 of record JALMGJ010000020.1, read on the forward strand.
TCTGTCATCTGCTTCAATAGCTTTCTATCCCCTACTATGTCCAGCCCCCACTCCTTAAATCTGTCCATTGCTCGTGCTGTGTGTACTGTTTCTGCCTTTTTTCTCACTGTATTTGTGTACGTGAGCTCCTTTTGGTCAGCTCCGCCATCTTTAGTCATTTGAGACTTTCTCTTGCTCCCTGAAATGTCTCCTCTCCCTTTCACCTTTGATTTACCTTCTTCAGAGAACACCCTCCCTTAACATGTATTTTGTGGTACCTCTTTCTTCTCTAATCCTACTTTTTTTTTCCTGCAAAGCTTTTGGCTTAGTAATAAAGGTTTGATTTGATCTGACTCGATTTGGCTTAATGTCTAAATCTTGGAGAATGTCCATATATGTAAGAGTATCTTCCCACCCGCTTTCCTTCTCATTCTTGCTGTTCTTTTAGTACTTTAGGCTATAAGCTCCTTTGGAGGGAAGATGTGCTTACGTTGACAGTATACTTGGTAGTCCCTGAATAGACTGATAATACAGACTAAATAATAAAGAAATGTCACAATAAAGAAATATACATTAAGCTGTTATTCACAGTGACTTTTAGCTGGATTAGGATGGTAAATAAACTTTTATAAAGCAAACACAAGACCGCAGAAGCTTGCTTTTGTCTTTTCTTTGAAAGTTCATTCAACTGCGCTGACATTATTTCCCCCAGTTCTCATCTCAGTTTCCACTGTTTTCCAAACATATCCTATTCTAAATAGATGATTCAGCTAAATTATTTCTAAATCTGATGTGACAGAGTTATTTCAGCAGATTACATCAACTGCTAATATAAAGAGAAAGTTTCTTGGGAGGTGGGTCTGTGGACAAATATGGATGCAGTTTCAGTATGATTCCCTTTGATATTCTGAAATTACATAATGCTCTTTGTTCTGCCATGAATTCATGCTATATATACATTTAAAATTGATGGCTGAAAGCGAGGAGGAGTTGAGGAGCCTTATGACCAAGGTGAAAGAAGAAAGTGCAAAAGCTGGGCTGCAGTTAAACCTCAAAAAAACCAAGATTATGGCAACGAGCTTGATTGATGACTGGCAAATAGAGGGAGAAAAAGTGGAGGCCGTGACAGACTTTGTATTTCTAGGCGCAAAGATTACACGAAGAGTCGGAAACGACTGAACGAATAAACAACAACATACATTTAAAATACTTACAATATACAATCAGTTTATACATCTAAAGATTTTTTGTTGTTTATTCGTTCAGTCGTTTCCGACTCTTCGTGACTTCATGGACCAGCCCACGCCAGAGCTTTCTGTCGGCCGTCACCATCCCCAGCTCCCCAATGGTTGAGTCCGTCACCTCCAGAATACCATCCATCCATCTTGCCCTTGGTCGGCCCCTCTTCCTTTTGCCTTCCACTTTCCCTAGCATCAGCTTCTTCTCCAGGGTATCCTGTCTTCTCATTATGTGGCCAAAGTACTTCAGTTTTGCCTTTAATATCATTCCCTCAAGTGAGCAGTCTGGCTTGATTTCCTGGAGTATGGACTGGTTTGATCTTCTTGCAGTCCAAGGCACTCTCAGAATTTTCCTCCAACACCACAGTTCAAAAGCATCTATCTTCCTTCGCTCAGCCTTCCTTATGGTCCAGCTCTCGCAGCCATAGGTTACTACAGGAAATACCATTGCTTTAACTATACGGACCTTTGTTGTCAGTGTGATGTCTCTGCTCTTAACTATTTTATCAAGATTTGCCATTGCTCTCCTCCCAAGAAGTAGACGTCTTCTGATTTCCTGGCTGCAGTCAGCATCTGCAGTAATCTTTGCGCCTAGAAATACAAAGTCTGTCACTGCCTCCACTTTTTCTCCCTCTATTTGCCAGTCATCAATCAAGCTCGTTGCCATAATCTTGGTTTTTTTGAGGTTTAACTGCAACCCAGCTTTTGCACTTTGTTCTTTCACCTTCGTCATAAGGCTCCTCAACTCCTCCTCGCTTTCAGCCATCAAAGTGGTATCATCTGCATATCTGAGATTGTTAATGTTTCTTCCAGCGATTTTAACTCCAGCCTTGGATTCATCAAGCCCAGCATGTCGCATGATGTGTTCTGCGTACAGGTTGAATAGGTAGGGTGAGAGTATACAACCCTGCCGTACTCCTTTCCCAATCTTAAACCAGTCCGTTGTTCCGTGCTCTGTTCTTACCATTGCTACTTGGTCGTTATACAGATTCCTTAGGAGGCAGACAAGATGACTTGGTATCCCCATACCACCAAGAACTTGCCACAATTTGTTATGATCCACACAGTCAAAGGCTTTAGAATAGTCAATAAAACAGAAATAGATGTTTTTCTGAAATTCCCTGGCTTTCTCCATTATCCAGCGGATATTGGCAATTTGGTCTCTAGTTCCTCTGCCTTTTCTAAACCCAGCTTGTACATCTGGCAATTCTCGCTCCATGAATTGCTGGAGTCTACCTTGCAAGATCTTGAGCATTACCTTACTGGCATGTGAAATAAGTGCCACTGTTCAATAGTTTGAACATTCTTTAGTGCTTCCCTTTTTTGGTATGGGGATATAAGTTGATTTTTTCCAATCTGATGGCCATTCTTGTGTTTTCCAAATTTGCTGGCATATGGCATGCATCACCTTGACAGCATCATCTTGCAAGATTTTAAACAGTTCAGCTGGGATACCATCGTCTCCTGCTGCCTTGTTATTAGCAATGCTTCTTAAGGCCCATTCAACCTCACTCTTCAGGATGTCTGGCTCTAACTCACTGACCACACCATCAAAGCTATCTCCAATATTATTATCCTTCCTATACAGATCTTCCGTATATTCTTGCCACCTTTTCTTGATCTCTTCTGCTTCTGTTAGGTCCTTACCATCTTTGTTTTTGATCATACCCATTTTTGCCTGGAATTTACCTCCGATGTTTCTAATTTTCTGGAAGAGGTCTCTTGTCCTTCCTATTCTATTGTCTTCTTCCACTTCCGCACATTGCTTGTTTAAAAATAATTCCTTATCTCTTCTGGCTAACCTCTGGAATTTTGCATTTAATTGGGCATATCTCCCCCTATCACTGTTGCCTTTTGCTTTCCTTCTTTCTTGGGCTACTTCCAGTGTTTCAGCAGACAGCCATCTTGCCTTCTTGGTTTTCTTTTTCTTTGGGACGTTTTTTGTTGCCGCCTCCTGAACAATGTTGCGAACTTCTGTCCATAGTTCTTCTGGGACCCTATCTACTAAATCTAGTCCCTTAAATCTATTCTTCACCTCCACTGCATATTCCTTAGGAATATTAGTGAGCTCATATCTAACTGATCTGTGGGTCTTCCCTATTCTCTTTAGTCTGATTCTAAATTTTGCAATAAGAAGTTTGTGATCTGAACTACAGTCAGCTCCAGGTCTTGTTTTTACCGACTGTATAGAGGTCCGCCACCTTTGGCTGCAAAGGATGTAGTCAATCTGATTTCGGTGTCGACCATCTGGTGAAGTCCATGTATAAAGTCGTCTTTTAGGTTGTTGGAAGAGAGTGTTTGTTATGCACAGTGAGTTGTCTTGGCAAAATTCTATCAGCCTATGTCCTGCTTCATTTTGTTCTCCCAGACCATGCTTGCCTGTAATTCCAGGTGTCGTCTGCCTACCCACCTTAGCATTCCAGTCTCCTGTAATGAAAATAACATCTCTTTTTGGTGTATTATCTAGTAGGTGCTGCAGATCCTCATAGAACTGATCTACTTCTGCTTCTTCAGCATCTGTGGTTGGGGCGTATATTTGGATCACAGTGATGTTAAATGGCTTACCCTGAATTCGAATTGAGATCATTCTATCGTTTTTTGGATTGTATCCAAGCACTGCTTTAGCCACTTTATTATTAATTATGAAGGCTACTCCATTTCTTCTGTGGTCCTCTTGTCCACAGTAGTAGATCTGGTGGTCATCTGATGTGAAGTGGCCCATCCCAGTCCATTTCAGTTCACTGACACCTAAAATGTCTATATTTAATCTTGACATCTCACCAATAACCACATCCAATTTGCCCTGGCTCACAGATCTTACATTCCAGGTTCCTATGGTGTGTTGATCTTTAGAACATCGGATTCGTCGTTCACCACCAGCACCGTCGGCCGCTAGCCGTCCTTTCGGCTTTGAGCTAGCTGCGTCATCACATCTGGGGCTAGTTGAACGTATCCTCTGTTCCTCCCCAGTAGCATTTTGACCATCTTCCGACCTGGGAGTCCCATCTTCCGATGGTATACCGACATATCTTTGGTTGTACTGATCCATTTAGTTTTCACGGCAAGAATACTGGGGTGGGTTGCCGTTACCTTCCCCAGGGATCGTATTTAGTCTGACCTCTCTGCCACGACCTTCCCGTCTTGGGTGTCCCTTCACGGTTTAGCTCATGGTTTCATTGAGGTGCTCAAGCTCCAGCACCACGACAAGGTAACGATCTCCTTTGCTGGAGCATCTAAAGATTACTTAAATTTAAACTGTTGATGTGCAGAATATTAAACAAAGTAAATATTTCTTTTTCAGCCCTGCACAATATTTGACTTTGTATATGCTTTGTATACCTCCAAGCTGGCTACTTTTGCAGCCCCTAACAGTAGTTGTACTAACTAATAATGAGCATTAATGAGTAAAAAAGCTTTGTGCTACACATGACATGCAGACTTTTGATAGCCATGGTGTGCATGACTATCAAATCCAAGTAACTCAGATCTATCCAAGGAAAGCAAGTGAAGGTGGCAGACACTGTTGGATGTGGCAACTATAGGACACGTCTGGACAGGCTCAAGGTATCTGGATCTAATGGCAGAGGCCTGCAAGGGCCTTGAAGAATGCCAGCTTTCCCTCTGGGGGCTCCTAGGCATTGCCAAGTTGTCCCGTTGCCAGAACAGGCAGAGAACTCTGTCTGGAGAAGAGAAACAGGCAACGTCGCCCTCTATTAATCCCCAGTCGCTGTCAAAGTGACCTAAACTTTTACATGTGATGTTACACCTCTTCAAACGCTCCTGTCCACTTCAGATCGGGTGCTTCAGTTTGGTGCAGGCTAACCCCAGCAGTTCATTGGAATACCCCTTCAGCCGAGTCAGTACTTACCAGGCTCTCTAAAACCTTTTCAAGCTGCCTTTTTAAAATCATGAATTAAAATCATGAGTCCAATAATAAGACAATGGTGATAACACTTTGACTTGTAATAGGAATTTGCTAGTTCAAAGGCTAGCAGAAGTGTTGCTGTTGTTGTTGCTCCTATTTTTCTTTTTTTTAGCTTCCTACTTTTCCCCCTGCGTTTTCTTCTTTTTTAGTAGTGCACTATTTCTTTATTTTTACCCTCAGCTGCTAAATAGCCCAAATAACCTATAGCCTTTTTTGTTTGTTACTTTTAGTTTCCGTTACAAGCGTAAGGTTTGTTTTGTGCTTTCGCCTTCCTTTCTTTATGAAGATATGAGAAACTTGCTAGTACAGCTCTTTAGTGATCACACCCATCTCCCATCGTCTTAGCTCAGTTGAAAGTTCCCTCTGCATTCACAGCGGTTTCTGAAGCTGCCCTGCATTTCTTCTTCTCATTACAATGCTGTTTTTGTACTTCCTGTGTATTCTTTCTGAAAATTTCCCAGTCTTCCTGCGTTCCCTTTGACCTGAGGATTTATGTCCATGGGATCTTGTCTGGTACTTTTCTAAGCTTGCTGAAATTGGCTTTTCTGAAATCTAGTGTCCATGTATGACAATGCTCCAATTTCCTTCTCTGTAGTATCTTGAAATCAAGGATGATGTGGTCTTTTCCTCTCAAGAATCCCATTGCTTTTACCTCTGATAAAAGGTGGAATTTCAAGGGAATTGACTAGAATTAAAGCAGCAGTCTATTTTACACAAGACCTTTTTCTTTTTGCCTACATTTGAATTGTTCTCCATCTTTAAAAAATTATTCTACAAGCTATAATCAACGAAGAAGGGGCATGGTGGCTCAGCGGGTAAGATGCCAGGCTTGTCGATCAGAAGATTGCAAGTTCAGAGGTTCAAATCCTAGCCCCGTGTGACGGAGTGAGCTCCCGCACTAGCCCCAGCTCTTGCCAACCTAGCAATTTGAAAGCATGCAAATGCAAGTAGATGAATAGGTACCACTTTGGTGGGTAGGTAACAGCGTTCCACGTGCGTCATGCCGGCCACATGACCATGGAAGCGTCTTCGGACAACGCTGGCTCTTCGGCTAACAAACGGAGATGAGCACCGGCCCCTAGAGTCGGACACGACTGCACAAATGTGCGGGGGGAACAAAAAAAATAACAAACAACGAGCTCTTGCTTCAGAACCTGCCCTGAGTTTCAAGGTATTGCCACACCAAGCTCTCCCACCCAGCCAATAAGTGGGGTAACCTTGGAGGAAACCCAGCTCGTGGGCACTATGTAGTCTAGGACTAATGAATAAAGGCAGACTCACTGGATTTGCTGATCATTTTCCTGAATATACAGTAGTCCATATATATTACACTCAAAACAATTCAAACAAAAGCCAAACAAGACATAGTATCTTCCCGCTCATTATATCTCCATGCAAAAAACAGTTCCAATCAATTTCACAATAATGAATGTTTCACAATAATGTATATTTATCATCATACGGTTTGTCTCCCACTGATTTCTATGCAGAAAGTAGAAAGAGTTGCCACTGATATACTATAAGTACAGACACTGGCTGGGGAGCCAAAAGTGTCCTGATATGACAGCAGCTATCTTTGGTTATTCAAACATCTACTCCAATCTACCCAATCTGATCTTTTTTCAGTATTGTTGCCAAACTGAGAGGAAAGTACCTAGTGCAACAGCAGATTGGTAGGCAAGCTAGTTGGATGAGGCAAGTACAGAAATTCCAAATTTTGTAGGTCTAGTTGGATCATAAGAACATGTAGTCACGTAGTCATTTTATAAAGCCTATTCAATTTTTGCACTTACTGTATAATCCACGTAGAGAGCCAGTTTGGTGTAGTGTAACGTTAAGGCACTGGGTTAGAAACCAGGACACTGAGTTCCAGTCCTGCCTTAGGCACAAAGCCAGCTGGGTGACCTTGGGCCAGTCCTTCTCTCTCAGCCCTAGGAAGAAGGCAATAGCAAACCACTTCTGAAAAACCTTGCCAAGAAAACTGCAGGGAGTTGTCCAGGCAGTAGCCAAGAGTCAACACTGACTCGAAGGCACACACACACACACAAATCCATGTGGAAAGCCAAGAGTTTTAACCATTTAAAAGTCAAGAAGATAAAGTGTAAAGTCTTGAGTTTGTAGACTGGATGTGGACACATTTTTAAGCACAGCCAAACTGAAGCAAAGGCAAGTGTTACATAGAAAGAGAACATCTGAAATAAACAACGCGTAAAGTTTTTGTTGACTTCCAAGTCCTTTGCAAACTTTGTTCTCTGAGTCATACAGATCAGGCTGTTTGCTTGTGATATTGGCATGCATCTTTGTGAACATGCCCATAATGGACATCCCAGATGTGGATTCAGTTCAATTCTCTTCATTGGCCCTTTGTCTGCTGCTGAAATATCCTATGCAGATCCCAGTGGACTCTCGCAGGCACCATCTGGCTTAATCAAGGGTTGTCATCCAAAATCTAAAAGTTAGAGGCCTTTCTTCCAGAACTTGTTCAAGCCAACTTTTTTTTCTTTCTGCCAAGGTAATGATTGCAATTCTTTCCCAAATGTGGATGGCAGCCATCATCCTTCTAAAGGGATTCTTAAGTTTGGTTAAAAAGAAGGCTTCACCTTTTATAGGAAACCACCTTTTGATGTGTGGACCAAAGTGAGAACAAAACTATGACTAAGTCTTAAGACTTTCCCCCACGATAGTTCACATTCAAGCAGGCACACTTGGAGGTGGGAGTATTACCAGGATATAAAGGCAACTGAATCCAAAGCAGACTTCAGACTTCAGGTGCAGTCTGAAGGGCACTTTTGGGGATGAAGCCCAAATTCCAGACTGCCTATCCCTGATATACACCAGATACTGAAGAATGATTCCTTAAAATGGATGTATAACTGACAAGCAGCTAAACACAATAGACCTGTTCTATTTCTAAAGTATGGCATATCATTTATTTATTTATTTATTTATTTATTTATTTATTTATCTATCGTATTTATACCCCGCCTATCCCCTCCCTAACGGAGGACTCTAGGTGGCTTACATACATATATATTTCATTTAACATTTCATACATATACAATTTAAACCGCGCGCTAAGGAAAGGGGTAAGGGAACTGACTCTTCCGTGGCTTGGACTACAAGCCCCACAATGCCTTGCGTCGGAGCCGGCTGCTGACGTCCTGTAGATGAAACTGCTTCTTTCCGGGATCCGTCGTTGCCGCCGCCATTCCAGAGATCTTCTGATTCGGTGGCCGACTCCCCGACAGGACACCAGCATATTGCCCCACTTAAGGTGGTACCCATAGCAAGTAGATAATACTTGCTAAGCTTTCGAACTGTTGGGTTGACAGGAGCTGGGACTAGCAACGAGAGCTCACCTCGTTGCGCGGGGATTCGAACTGCTGACCTTCCAATCGGCAGTCTACAGCTCAACGGTTTAACCCGCTGAGCCACCGCGTCCCGTTAATATCATACTGAGTTGAGCATGTTCCTGCCTTTCAAAGGTATTCCCCACATTCATCAGTTATATCTAAAGTCCTGCATAAGTGTGTCACCGAGATCATGTGCCTGCAGATTCAGTGACTCTTGTGTGAGAAATGCCAAGTAGCTTATCAGATATTATGGTGGTGGTGGTGAGACATGGGAAGAATCATAAACAAGAAGTAATCACATCACAAAAATAATCTGTAAGATAAATCCAGGTCAGCTTCATTCACTCTGAGGCAGAGCAGGACATGCATTTCCAACTGCTAAATTTATCTGGAAAAGCAGGATTTACTCAGAATAGATACAGAGGTTTGTGAGCCGGTCCATAGACTCCTTTTCCTAACATGGTCATTTGGCTTTCTGGCACATATACCTGAAGGGTAAAAGTACTTAGTAGTCAACCCACCCCCAATCCCCCAGACAAGGTAGCATCAGAAAGAGATCTGAACTGGGCATGTGAAATGTGGAGGCACTTGTGGTATCCAGCAATGACATGAATGTTTTTTTAGTAGTGACTAATTTGCAACTCATCCAAGAAACATTTTATCACAAACAGCTGCTTTGCTACATGCCAATTTGCATAAATCTGGTGCACTGTTCGCCCAATTCCGTATGGCCTGAATAGAGCCATTGGTGAAAAACGGCCGTGCAGAATTCATGTCGCAGAGCCCAGCTGAGTGGCAGCAGAGGGCCAGAGGCTACCCATCCCTTTGGCCCACCCTTAACTCCCTGCCTATCAGCTGTGCCGGCTGCACAAAGCAACAGTCAGTTGGAAGCACTCCAGGTTGCACAACGTCCCAGGGCTCAAAGTTCGCTTGACCAAAGCAGAGGAAGAAAACTGGGCAGAGGGAATGGGCACCTTTAAAAGAGCAGCGGTGTCTTTGAAGCCATTAACTTTATCATCATTTGATGAATGAATACTCTGCTGCCATTCACTGCATAGCAAAAGTTTAACATTTACCTTCTGCTATTTCTTAGTGGATCTAGTTACTGCTGCAGAGTAAACTCAATATTTCAATGAGCCATTTGTTTTCTCGGACCTCAATGCTTTTTAGCTCCCAGCCTGAGCAAGGATCAAGGAGGAGAAAGTGCAGTGTGGTGAGCCTCTTTTAGGATCCTGATTGAAACCATATTACTTCCATTGGACACAGGCAAAAATCAATGGTTTTCTAGCAAACAATCTTGCTGCCTACTAAGCTGTTCCCTTTCTTCCTCCTTTTACTCCTTGCCAAGTATTTGTCTTGCGATTCTGGTCCAAAGCCTGCAAAAGCCCTAAGAAATGTCTAAGTTTTTCACAGATGGGTTTTTGCAGTGACACATTGCACAGCTAGTTGCGTTGGCAGCTAGAAGGGATAGCCCACTCCTTCTAAAGGTTAGGAGATTTGGGGTTTGGGAAAAAGCATTTAAAAATCTGAAGTATATCCAAATTCCTCTGAGTTGGACATCATGCTGGAAATCTTGTGACACCAAGTTTTTCTCATGAGACGGCTGCTCTTTCCCAGCTGTAATGTCCTGGGAATAACTCCAGATGTCTGTTCTGGATTTTGGATTAACCACAAAAGGACCACCCCAAAAAACCTGGTCTACAGTTTTTACTTAGCTGTGATGGTGGTTTCTGCAGCATGTTGGGATAGCTTTTTATTTATGACTTGGTTGCAGTCTCTCCAGCAGTCCTGAAAGAGAGAAACTTTTCAACCAGAAAGATCACCTCCAGGAACTGTTGCCAATCTCCCTGATAAAACCTCAGAGGATTGAAAAAGCCAGGGAAAAGTGATTCATAAAATCAATACAAGACTGTAAAATAATATTACTCATATTAGTAATATTAACACTGTAAGATTTTTCAAAGACTTACATACAACCCAAAATCTAACATAAGAGAACATTAAGAATTATTTAGATAAATTGGAGTTACCAGTTTTAGACTCATCATGCTAAATTAAGAGAAGTTTTTTCAAAATTTAAAAAATGGGAAATCACCTGGCCCAGATGGATTTACCAATGAATTCCAAAAAGGATTCAAGGATATTTTAATTCCAGAATTTGTAATCTATTAAGGGGAGAACAGACTGCAGCCATGAAATTAAAAGATGCTTGCTCCTTGGGAGGAAAGCTATGGCAAACCTAGACAGCATATTAAAAAGCAGAGACATCACCTTGCCGACAAAGGTCCGTATAATTAAAGCTATGGTTTTTCCAGTAGTAATGTATGGCTGTGAGAGTTGGACCATAAGGAAGGCTGAGTGCCGAAGAATTGATGCTTTCGAACTGTGGTGCTGGAGAAGACTCTTAAGAGTCCCTTGGACTGCAAGGAGGTCAAATCAGTCAATCCTAAAGGAAATCAACCCTGACTACTCATTGGAAGGACAGATGCTGAAGCTAAAGCTCAAATACTTTGGCCACCTAATGTGAAGAGAGGACTCACTGGAAAAGACCCTGATGCTGGGAAAGACTCAAGGAGAAGGGGACGGCAGAGGATGAGATGGTTAGATAGCATCACCGATGTAATGAACATGAATTTGAGTAAACTCCGGGGGACAGTGGAGGACAGGAAGGCCTGGCGTGCTATGGTCCATGAGGTCACGAAGAGTCGGACACGACTAAGCGACTGAACAACAATCCCTATCCAAGGTGAAAATCTAAAATTACACTTATTTTGAAGCCAGGAAAAAATTCACAAAGTTACTATGTATGGGCCTATCTCTTTATTAACCAAAGATTATAATTATAATCAAAATTGATAGCTAATCATCTCAAAATAATTATAGGTAGAATTATATATCCAGACCAGTCCGGATTTATCTCCAAACCAAACATATCTTACTCTATCAGAAAGTTATTAAAGATACTTCATTTCTGCAAAGGAAATTTAACTCCCTTAACCATATGTTTTCTAGATATATGGAAAGTCTTTGACTGAGTTGTGTAAAAGCAATATTTATAAATACATTTTTACAGAAATGTAAATTTTTCTTTAAATTTCAAAATATGATAGACAATATTTATCAGCCTACAAAAGCACTAGTCAAAACCAACCATTTGGATTTACAAAAAATAATCATAAGCAGAAGAACCAAATAGATCAGAGCTTTCCAAACTGTGTGTCGCAACATGTTAGTGTGTCGGCTGCAGCATGTAGGTGTGTCGCGCGAACGTAACAAGAAACCTCTGAGTCGGACACTCAGAGCCTCAAGCGCCTTGCTGCTGCTGCCTCCTAGCCCTGCCAGGATTCCGCGCAGGTCCTAGTGCCTGCCTTGAGCCCTGCTGTAAGAGGGGAGCTCTGTCCAAGCCTTGCCCTGCTGTAAAGGGGAACTCTGTTTTCATGAGATATGTTGTGTTCTCATACATTTTGCTATTATGCGTCCATATCTCTTATGTTAGTTAGTTTAACCTCCGGTTTGCTAGTAAAACTGAATTACTGTGTCATGAAATGATGCATGTCTAAAAAGTGTGTCACCAACATGAAAAGTTTGGAAAGCTCTGAATTAGAGATTTCCCCTTTCTTCTTCACTGTTTAATTTACTTATTGAAATGTTAGCTGTTGTGCTGTGTGACAATGATCAAATCCAAGGGATTAATATAGAGGGCAAAAATTATCTATTTAATTTATTTCCTGATGATATGATCATAACCCCTTCCAATGCAACACAGTTTCCCATTTTATTAAAAAAGTATGTAAAGAATTCACCAAAGTCTCTGGCTTATTAGTCAATTTTAAAAAAAATCTACAATGTATTATATTCATATGCTGCCTCATTCTCTCCCCTCCCTCCCTCCCTCCCTCCCTCCCTCCCTCTCTCTCTCTCTCTCTCTCTCCCCCCCCCCCCGGCCCAATCTTTTAGAAATTCCCCTTGTGCTTTTAAATATTTAGGAATTAATATACCAAAGAATTTAATGAATGGCTATCTATTCAATAACCATTATGGCCCTGTTTTGAAAACATAGGAAAGGATATGAAAAGATGGAATAAACATATCTAGGCATTTTCGCACTTCCAAAATTGATGTATGTGTTTCAAACTCTTCCAGTAGATATTCCTGATAAAGTTCTTTTCAATTATAAATTATATATCATCAAGCAGCTCAGCTGGCACATTATTCCTTTTATTTTATTTATTTCTCCAACTTATATCACCGCCCATCTCCCCCCATAGAGGGGACTCTAGGCGGTTTACAACAAGTTAGCAACTAAAAGATATAAAAACATATAAAATACAGTAAACAATATATATAACTAACCATAAGTTAATTAAAAATATATAAAACGCAAGAGGCTCTGATATCATATTTAAAAGAACTCTACGGCGCAAGCCATCCCCATGAGGAGCTATCACTCTTCCCATCCCAAGCGAGGTGGCAGAGGCAGGTCTTCAATTGTTTTCGGAAGGTCATCAGTGTGGGGGCTTGCCTCACCTCCAGGGGCAGAATGTTCCAGAGGGCGGGTGCCACTGCAGAGAAGGCCTGCCTCCTGGACCCCGTCAGATGAAGCTCTCTTACAGACGGGGTCCGTAGCAAGCCCTCTCTGCGTAACCGGGTGGGGCGGGTCGATACTCTGGGGATGAGGTGGTCCCTTAGGTAACCTGGTCCCATGCCATGTAGGGCTTTAAAGGTGACAACCAACACCTTGAATTGGACCCGGAAGCAAACTGGTAACCAATGCAGCTCGCGCAGCAGAGGTGTCACATGTGCCGATCTTGGGGCACCCATAACTGCACGGGCAGCTGCATTCTGGACCAGTTGAAGCCTCCGGATACTCTTCAAGGGTAGCCCCATGTAGAGTGCGTTGCAATAGTCTATATGGGAGATGACCAGGGCATGAGTGACTGTACGGAGGGCATCTTGGTCCAGGAAAGGGCGTAGCTGGCGTACAACTCGAAGTTGCACAAATGCCCTTCTGGCCACGACTGCCACCTGCTCTTACAGCAGGAGTCGTGAGTCCAGAAGGACCCCCAGGTTCCTCACTGTATCTGAACGGGGTAGTGCCACCCCATCCAGATCTAGAGATGACAACTCTCTGGATCTCGAGGCACCATCAATCCACAGCCACTCCGTCTTACCAGGGTTCAGCTGAAGCCTGTTGTTCCCCATCCAGGCCCCCACAGCCTTCAGACACTGAGAAAGGGCAGCCACTGCATCACTTACCTCACCCGGGATGGAGATATATAATTGAGTATCATCAGCATACTGATGATACCTCATCCCGTGTTGACGGATGATCTCACCCAGCAGTTTCATGTAGATATTAAATAAGAGAGGGAAGAGAACCAAACCCTGCGGCACCCCACAACGTAGGGGCCGAGGGTCGGACCTCTCATCTCCTATTACCACCGATTGGGATCGGTCTCGGAGGAAGGAGGTGAACCAGCGCAAGACCACGTCGCCCACCCCCAACTCCCAGAGCCATCCCAAAAGGATACCATGGTCAATGGTATCGAAAGCCGCTGAGAGGTCAAGAGCCAGGATGGATGCACTGCCTCCATCCCGCGCTCGCCAGAGATCATCTGTAAATGCGACCAATGCAGTTTCCACACCATATCCCGGCCTGAACCCTGACTGAAAGGGGTCTAGATAATCCGTATCATCCAGAATCCTCTGGAGCTGTAATGCCACCACTTTCTCAACCACCTTCCCCAAAAAGGGGAGGTGGGAGATGGGACGAAAATTGTCCAACACTGTAGGGTCCAGCGATGGCTTCTTGAGGAGGGGGTGCACCAGCACCTCCTCAAAAGCAGCCGGAAACACTCCCTCACCCAAGGATGTAGCCACCATCGCATGGACCCAACCACACGTCACCTCCCTGGCTGCTTTCACCAGCCAGGAGGGGCATGGATCAAGATGACAAGTAGTGGCATTTACAGTCGGGAGGATCCTGTCCACTTCCTCAGGCCCAACAGGATCAAACCGTTCCCAGATAATCGGGCAAAGACGTTCCCTTGGCATCTCCCCAGACCATGCATCATGCTTGGAGTCCAACTTAGAACGAATCTGAGCAATTTTATCCATCAGATGCTCCGAAAATTCCTCTGCACGGCCCTGAAGGTGGGCCACTGGCCCCACCTTACCTAGGAGAGATTGAGTAACCCTAAAGAGGGCCGTCAGGCGGCATTCTGCGGATGCAATAAGAGCAGAGAAATATTGACGTTTCGCCACTCTTACCACCACAAGGTAGGCCTTAACCGCGGCTCTAGCTTGTGTTCGGTTGGATTCGGTCTTTGTTTTTCTCCAGCAGCGTTCTAGACGTCTCTTAACCCTCTTCAGCACCCTCAACCCCTCCGTGAACCACGGGGAGTATCGGGTCGGATGGGACAAGAGAGGCCGCATAGGCACAATCCTGTCCAAGGCTCCGGCCACTTCCTTATTCCAGGCTGCGGCCAGCACCTCCGCTGGACCATGCAGTAGATCCTCGGGTATAACCCCCAGCTCCCTCTGAAACCCTATTGGGTCCATTAGTCGCCGGGGCAGACCGATCGAATAGGTCCAGCCTCCCTGCGGAGTGGGGCAGCATATGAGAATCTCAGGGCCACCAGGGCATGATCCGACCATGACAGCGGAGAAAGTTGCAACTCTCCCCCCAGATCACTCTGCCACTGCTCCGACAGGAAAACCAAGTCCGGAGTGAGACCACTGTCACGAGTCGGGTCCCAAATAATCTGGACCAGGCCCATGGCTGCCATGGTAGCCATGAACTCCCGAGCTGCTTTATAATGGAAGATTCAAGAAAACAATGGGTTGAGGTGAAAAATATTCAGTTTTCGGGTAAGAATTTAAATGTGTCCTTTCTCCCCCAACAGATCTTCATTAAATATATGAACTCAGTAATGATTTCACAGAAGTAATATGCCAAATATGGAGAAAGTGGCTTTCAGGCCTTATTCTAGACCAGTGGTTGGCAAACCGCGGCTCGCGAGCCACATGCAGCTCTTTGGCCCCTTGAGTGTGGCTCTTCCACAACAACTCTGAGTGTGAGAGTCGGGTCACTTACCTGTCTGCCGTCCGACATGTTGGAGTCCGATCCGGAAGAGGAGACGGACTCCAGAAGCAGCAGGCTTGGCGCGAACCCTGGGGAAGAAACAGAGACGCTGATTGGCGGAGGCTCAGAAGAAGGGACACCTCCACCAATCAGCGCGCGCCAAAGGAGAGCAGAGAGGCGGGCTGAACAATGCGAAGCCCGATTGGCCCTGCTTCCCAAAGGCGCGAAAAACGAAATAAAAGACCGGCGCGACTTACCTCCATTGCCGGAGACAACCGTTCTACCCGTTCTGCACAGAAGCCTCTAGATTCCGCGCTGGATCCTGTTTCCGGGCCTCGCCTTGCTATCGCACCGGACCTTGCTCTAGAGCCCTGCCTTGCTGCCGCGCCGGACCCTGACTGCACGCTTTCTCCCGCCGCCACGCCAAGCCTAGAATCCAAGCCTTACCTTGCTGCCGTGCCAAGCCTCGTGCCCGAACCGCTGCCGGTCGCCGTGTCTCCGTCCTTGCTCCCTACGGAAGAAACCAGCATCGGGGTAAGCGCTGCTACCTTGCCTGCTCCTTGCCCGTTTACCCTGGTTTCCACCAGCCCAGAGCAGCAGCCCAGCCTGACCAACGCCGGCTGCCATTGGGCTGCCTTTGTCGGCCCCCGGTCTACACAGATGGTTACCAGTCCTGAACAACCGCCAAGCCCAACCGTCGCCAGCCACCAGTGGGCAGCTTTTGTCAGTCCCCAGCCTAGCCAGACGGCCACCAGCCCTGACCAGCTGCCAAGTCCAGTCGACGCTGGCCACCAGTGGGTTGCTTTTGTCAGCCCCGGTCTACTTCCAGCCCCGACAGCCAAGTTCAATCCACAACCGCGGTCAACTTACCTGTTAGCTCCAGTCTGCCGCTGATTGCCGCACCTTACGGATCGCCTGCACCTGTCTGGCCAGGGTCACAAGGGACTCGCTGCTATCCAGTCTGTGGAGGTGCAGTGGGTCCGGAGTCGCCCTTTCGGGGACGGACGCCCCCCCCCAGGACAAGAACCCCTCCAAGGTTCCCCCACCAGCGGCACTTTCTCCTCCACTCGCTGCCATTCTGCGCATTTAGGGGCCACGAAGTTTCAATCGGCCTGTACGCGCAGGGGTGTCGGTCGGTTGGGCGACGGGAGACGCGGAGCAGGCGGGCCGCGGGATACGCAGCACGGGGGAGGCGTGCGTGGGTGACAAAAGTAAAGTACCTACTCGAAGCATAAAGTTACCTGTATTTTTCCAACCAGCTGCAAATCCTACAGGTATTTTTGTCATCAATTTAAGAATTGTAATTATTTTGTGTTGGTGGCTTTATTATAATAAAATGAAACATTTTTTTAGGTGCCCTGTTTGACATGGCTACAAAGAAGAATCAAAGAAAAATGGAAGACGAAAACCATGAATTTAAAGTTGAATGGACCAAGACTTTCACGTTTATTGAAAACTTAAATGGCCTTCCGACCTGTCTTATTTGTCAGGAAAAATTGGCGCATAACAAGAAATCAAATTTGGAGAGACACTTTACAGCTAAACACGTGTCATTTAGTACTAAATATCCTGTCGGTGATGCAAGGAAGAAAGCAGTTGAGGAACTTCAGAAGAGTCAAGAAAAATCAAGTTCTGTATTTAATTACTGGATGCAAACTTCCAACAATGTTAATATTGCAAGTTTTGTGGTTAGTCAAGAGATTGCTAAGAGAGGGAAACCATATACAGACGGCGAATACATAAAAAGTTGTTTTATAAATGCATCCGAAGAGCTATTTCGGGATTTTAAGAACAAAGCAGATATTCTTAAAAAATTAAAGAGTTGTTGTTATTATTATTATTATTATTATTATTATTCAAATTTATTCCCCGCCCATCTCCCATGCAAGGGACTCTGGGCGGGTTACAACAAATACAATTTAAAAAACTATACAAAAATGTCTAAAAACACACCATTGTTGTGTGTTACCATTGTCTGCTAAAACAGTGAAAGATAGAACAGTCAAAATGTCTTCGAATATAACCAACCACCAAGTCGAAGATCTTAAATTGGTTTCAGCTTTATCAATAGCAGTTGACGAGTCTTGTGACATAAATGATACAGCGCAAGTTTCACTTTTGTACGATTTATTTCATCTACAGGTCCTAAAGAAGAACTTTTAGGATTATTGCCACTCGAAGGTCAAACACGTGGAGAGGATATAGCAAATGCTGTAATTGAGTGCATTGAAAAACATCATATTCCACTCGATAAAATTGTCTCAATTTCAACAGACGGGGCGAAAAGCATGACCAGCGTAAGAAACGGGTTTGTTGCTATTTTGAAAGAAAAAATTAATCATGAGATACTTACTTACCATTGCATCATTCATCAAGAAGCGCTTTGTGCGCAGACATTTCCAGAAGAAATTTGCAAAGTTATGGAATTGGTGATTAAGATTATCAACTCCATTATAGCTAAAGCTCTTAATCATCGCCAATTTAAAGAATGTTTAGTTGAAATGGAGAATGAGTATGCAGATCTTCTGCTGCATAACAAGGTACGTTGGTTATCAAGAGGAAATGTTTTGAAACATTTCGCTTCCTTATTAACAGAAATTAAAGCATTTATCCTTGAGAAGGGTGTTCACTATCCAGAACTAACGAACGATCAGTGGATCCAAAAATTTTATTTCATGGTAGACGTTACAGAATCCTTAAATATGTTTCTAGGCTGGATGTGTAGTGTATGCAATCCAGTGCAGTGAGGAGTGCTCTGAACTCTACATTGGAGAAACCAAACAACCTTTGTACAGGAAGATGGCCCAACACAGGAGAAGTAACACCACAGGACCAGAGTCAGCAGTTTATCTTCATCTAAAGGAAAAAGGACACTCATTTGAGGACATTAATGTTCACATTTTAGACAGAGAAGATAGGTGGTTTGAGAGAGGGGTCAAGGAATCCATTCATGCCAACTTGGAAAATCCTTCCTTGAATAGAGGTGGGGGCCTCAGGCATAACCTTTCCCCTATCTTCCTTCCTGCTTTGTCTTCTGTGCCTAGGAAGATTAAGACCATTTCACAAGCTCAACAGCAGCAGGGTAATCTTAACGATCCTCCTTTAGATGATAAAGGGACTTAGAAACAAACATCTCAAAAATAACCATGACCTAGCCCCAGGTGCAAGGTCACACAGCCAGCCTAGAAACATATTTAAGGATTCCCTTACTAACTTTACTCAGACTGAAGAAGCTCCTTGGATAAGGAGTGAAACGTTTCCACTAAGAAAATAGAAATCCAGTTGACATGATTCAAGCCACAGACTGTTCCACCTGGATGACTGAGAACCTTCATAGACTGGAGAAGGAAGATATGTTGATTTTTAACACCTGGAATAGTATTCCTGACTCATATAATCAGCTGAAAAAACTAGCATTTGCGGTTCTTTCCTTATTCGGGTCTACATATTCATGCGAACAATCATTTTCAAGCATGAACCTTATCAAGAGTAATTTGAGAAGTCGTTAGACTTCTCAAGACAATAAGATATTGATGAGAACCTGGAATTGTGCCTAAAATTAAAAACAACAACATACAAACCTGACTTACCCAAACTTTCCAAGGAGATGCAAGGCCATTGTTCACATTAGTGTTTGACAGTCATTGTCATGATTTAATTTTATGGATACCTTACAATTTAATTTTATCAATAAATAATATCGTTATTAAGTATGATATCAAGTTTTATTCAACGCACCTATAGTTTAACTAAGACTTAAAACTTTAAGTAAAGTTTATTAAGTTAACTTTAGGGAGCGTTGTGGAGTGAAAGAAGATGTAGTGTCGAGGATTGAGAAAGGTATGTTGAGATGGTTTGGACATATAGAGAGGATGAACGAAAGGAGATAGACGAAACAAGTATACAAGATGAGTGTGGATGGGAGAGTTGGAAGGGGTCGACCTCAGCGAACGTACCTCAATCAGATTGAGGACGTTTTTGGCAAAGGCCAGCTTTGTTGTTGTTTATTCGTTCAGTCGTTTCCGACTCTTCGTGACTTCATGGACCAGTCCACGCCAGAGCTTTCTGTCGGCCGTCACCATCCCCAGCTCCCCAATGGTTGAGTCCGTCACCTCCAGAATACCATCCATCCATCTTGCCCTTGGTCGGCCCCTCTTCCTTTTGCCTTCCACTTTCCCTAGCATCAGCTTCTTCTCCAGAGTATCCTGTCTTCTCATTATGTGGCCAAAGTACTTCAGTTTTGCCTTTAATATCATTCCCTCAAGTGAGCAGTCTGGCTTGATTTCCTGGAGTATGGACTGGTTTGATCTTCTTGCAGTCCAAGGCACTCTCAGAATTTTCCTCCAACACCACAGTTCAAAAGCATCTATCTTCCTTCGCTCAGCCTTCCTTATGGTCCAGCTCTCGCAGCCATAGGTTACTACAGGGAATACCATTGCTTTAACTATGCGGACCTTTGTTGTCAGTGTGATGTCTCTGCTCTTAACTATTTTATCAAGATTTGCCATTGCTCTCCTCCCAAGAAGTAGACGTCTTCTGATTTCCTGGCTGCAGTCAGCGTCTGCAGTAATCTTTGCGCCTAGAAATACAAAGTCTGTCACTGCCTCCACTTTTTCTCCCTCTATTTGCCAGTCATCAATCAAGCTCGTTGCCATAATCTTGGTTTTTTTGAGGTTTAGCTGCAACCCAGCTTTTGCACTTTCTTCTTTCACCTTCGTCATAAGGCTCCTCAACTCCTCCTCGCTTTCAGCCATCAAAGTGGTATCATCTGCATATCTGAGATTGTTAATGTTTCTTCCAGCGATTTTAACTCCAGCCTTGGATTCCTCAAGCCCAGCATGTCGCATGATGTGTTCTGCGTACAGGTTGAATAGGTAGGGTGAGAGTATACAACCCTGCCGTACTCCTTTCCCAATTTTAAACCAGTCCGTTGTTCCGTGCTCTGTTCTTACCGTTGCTACTTGGTCGTTATACAGATTCCTCAGGAGGCAGACAAGATGACTTGGTATCCCCATACCACCAAGAACTTGCCACAATTTGTTATGATCCACACAGTCAAAGGCTTTAGAATAGTCAATAAAACAGAAATAGATGTTTTTCTGAAATTCCCTGGCTTTCTCCATTATCCAGCGGATATTGGCAATTTGGTCTCTAGTTCCTCTGCCTTTTCTAAACCCAGCTTGTACATCTGGCAATTCTCGCTCCATGAATTGCTGGAGTCTACCTTGCAAGATCTTGAGCATTACCTTACTGGCATGTGAAATAAGTGCCACTGTTCGATAATTTGAACATTCTTTAGTGCTTCCCTTTTTTGGTATGGGGATATAAGTTGATTTTTTCCAATCTGATGGCCATTCTTGTGGTTTCCAAATTTGCTGGCATATGGCATGCATCACCTTGACAGCATCATCTTGCAAGATTTTAAACAGTTCAGCTGGGATACCGTCATCTCCTGCTGCCTTGTTATTAGCAATGCTTCTTAAGGCCCATTCAACCTCACTCTTCAGGATGTCTGGCTCTAACTCACTGACCACACTGTCAAAGCTATCTCCAATATTATTATCCTTCCTATACAGATCTTCCGTATATTCTTGCCACCTTTTCTTGATCTCTTCTGCTTCTGTTAGGTCCTTACCATCTTTGTTTTTGATCATACCCATTTTTGCCTGGAATTTACCTCCGATGTTTCTAATTTTCTGGAAGAGGTCTCTTGTCCTTCCTATTCTATTGTCTTCTTCCACTTCCGCACATTGCTTGTTTAAAAATAATTCCTTATCTCTTCTGGCTAACCTCTGGAATTTTGCATTTAATTGGGCATATCTCCCCCTATCACTGTTGCCTTTTGCTTTCCTTCTTTCTTGGGCTACTTCCAGTGTTTCAGCAGACAGCCATCTTGCCTTCTTGGTTTTCTTTTTCTTTGGGACGTTTTTTGTTGCCTCCTCCTGAACAATGTTGTGAACTTCTGTCCATAGTTCTTCTGGGACCCTATCTACTAAATCTAGTCCCTTAAATCTATTCTTCACCTCCACTGCATATTCCTTAGGAATATTAGTGAGCTCATATCTAACTGATCTGTGGGTCTTCCCTATTCTCTTTAGTCTGATTCTAAATTTTGCAATAAGAAGTTTGTGATCTGAACTACAGTCAGCTCCAGGTCTTGTTTTTACCGACTGTATAGAGGTCCGCCACCTTTGGCTGCAAAGGATGTAGTCAATCTGATTTCGGTGTCGACCATCTGGTGAAGTCCATGTATAAAGTCGTCTTTTAGGTTGTTGGAAGAGAGTGTTTGTTATGCACAGTGAGTTGTCTTGGCAAAATTCTATCAGCCTATGTCCTGCTTCATTTTGTTCTCCCAGACCATGCTTGCCTGTAATTCCAGGTGTCGTCTGCCTACCCACCTTAGCATTCCAGTCTCCTGTAATGAAAATAACATCTCTTTTTGGTGTATTATCTAGTAGGTGCTGCAGATCCTCATAGAACTGATCTACTTCTGCTTCTTCAGCATCTGTGGTTGGGGCGTATATTTGGATCACTGTGATGTTAAATGGCTTACCCTGAATTCGAATTGAGATCATTCTATCGTTTTTTGGATTGTATCCAAGTTTAGGAGTACCCTAATTAAGTTAATAACAATGTACCTACCTATATAGTTTAAGTTTTAAAAAATTGGCTCTCAAAAGAAATTTCAATCATTGTACTGTTGATATTTGGCTCTGTTGACTAATGAGTTTGCCGACCACTGTTCTAGACATTTCTTCCTTAACTCCATTGATAACATATCCATTGACAACATACATTTCAATAATGATAGAGCCAAACAATTGAAACCATGTAAAAAGAAAGGACTTCATAGAATATTTTTAAAAAGAAATCAATACCTTACAATTTAGGGCACACCAAACAACCGTTAAACAAAAAGTGCCATAGGTTTTTCTGTGCTGTCAAAACAATTCAATATTACAAAAACAAAAAAGTGATGGAGATTGTACATAGATACCTATTTCTTTTTGAAAAAATAATGTTAATGCTTTTCACAGAAAAGGTTGTACATTGAAAAAAAACATTATTTCACCTCTAGTGGGATATGATAAAATTTTAGATTTTTGGAAGAAGGTGTTTTGTATCAAAAAGTATGAGTAAGTTAAAATGTACCAGCACTATGTAAATTTTTAATAAACAAACAAAAAATTAAACCTAAAAGGATGAGGATTAGGTTTTTCCATTCTGGAGAATTATATTGATGCAGATATGTCTTTTTTCTCTTCTAGAAATTGAAGTCCTGGTATAAAACTGGTCTTGATAATCTCCTTTCTTCTTCTTCACAGCATGAAAAGGAAACTCTGCAGCTGGTTTCCTAAACAGAACCAAAGTAATGGCAGACATTGCCAGAAGGCTACCTGTATTTTAGATCTTTGAGAAAGAAAGGAAGAAAACCTCCAGAAACTCAGAAGAACCTGCACTCCTGAAAGCACAAAGGTCACACTTTGAGACACTGCCAAAGGGTTCTTTTTAATCTTTTATTCCCAAATTGATTTGTATGATACAGGGTCCTAAGATCACTTTAGTCTCCCAAAGTGCTAACCCTTCATCTTCAGCTTGGTCCTTTCGGAACTCCTCCACAATGCTATCAAATTAAGTTCCCCTATCAGTCAAGACAGCTGAACAGAATGTCTAGATTCACAGATATTTTATTCCTGAATAGAAGAATGTTCTTGGCCTCTCTGACAAATTCCTATATTCTCCTGTAGCTCAAGAGCACCCACAGCATCCAGGCAATCAAACACATACTAAGAAGCCTGAATTATTCATCTGATGTAAGCTTTGTCACACAATGGCTTATCTAGTTGACTTGGCTAATCTCTTTATCATTCTCTCGGTAACATAATTGGAATGGTGAGATGTCTCTGCTAAGAGGCTGGTTTTCATTTATACTGGATTCCTATAAAACCGAGAGACTGTTGCTTTCAGCAAAGAAGTAGAAACCTAATTAAAACCATGAAGCAATAAGTCAAGATGTCCTTTCTTAGACTAACCCCTTCGCAATGAACTCAGGCTTCTCTTCTTCTTCCTATTTTCCCCTTTGCTCAAATAAATTCCTTTTTATAACTGTACATTTGGTTTTTAAAGAGGGATTTCTCCTCAAACCTTCATTGAGAAATCTATGTAATGATAGCAAAGGGGAGAGCTAAAACATACTTGAGTGAACAGGGAGAGTAAACAAGAGTTTGGCAAGGGAGGTCAAGGGGAAACACTATTTCTTTGCCTTTTTTTAAATTCTTTTCTCTTTTCTTCCATTTTCTTCTTTCAGTCCAAACTGGTCCTCACCAAGAGAGGCAGCTTCTTGGACTGTGTGACCAGAGCAAACAAACAAAGATTTTCATGGAACTTTGGCAACAGGAGTTGGCAGAGAAGGCTCTGAGCATAGATAGTGAGGGAAGCATCCTTGTGGCTTCTGAAATTTATATAACGTTTGAAGAATCAAACTACACCATCTGCAAGTGCATGCTTGTTTTCTTATTGGAAGAGAAAGTGAAGAGAGTTGAGGAGAGAGTTGCTACACCAAAAAGCATAAGGGAAAATGAGAGGTTCTTGAACAGGACAGCTGACATTCTCCAGGAGGAACAGAGGAATCCAAAGAACAGGAAAAACTCCCTTTGGTAGAGACAAACATATGGAGACATGTGACCCATAGAACTGGAGTATCAAGAGGCACTTGGTTCCAGTGAGCTCAGGAATTGGTACCAACCCTGCCCTCCAGAGGATGATTGACAGCACTGACATGGAAAAGTGGACAGGGCTCTTGGGCCCCCATAGACTGAAGATACCAAAGAGCCACCTTGAGAAACAAGAGGTGTGTCATCATGGTCAGTGATTCCCTGTTAAGGGGAACCAAGGTGGCTGTGTGCAAACCTAATATGATGCTGCAGTATTGTATTCTGTGTGCCCACATACAACCCCTCAACAACTACTCTTTCCTCTTGATCCATGTGAGGGTAAATGACCCTGCAGGAAAAGACCTTGGAAAAGTCTATGGAGACTACAAGGCCTTGGGCAGGAAGGTGAAGGACCTGGATGCACAGGTAGTTTTCCCATCAATCTTCCAGTTGAGTGTCATGGCACAAGAAGAGAAAAGAGGATCCTGGAAGTTTAGAACTGGCTATGCAGAGGGCATTGTTTGGATTCTATAGCAATAGCCTAAGCTTTCTTTGTGAAGAACTCCTGGGAAGAGACAGGTCACCTCTTACAAAACCCGGGAAAGACGTGTTTGGCAGGTGCTCACCAGTCTCATCAGGAGGGCATTAAACTAGGCCAGTGTTTCTCAAAGTGTAGTCCAAGGACCCCTGGGGGTCCCCAAGACCCTCTCAGGGATCTGTGAAATCAAAATTATTTGCCAGCCTATGTTGAAAAATAATACAATATTAAAATCCCATCAAACAATCGTGAGAAGTGGCAGTGGCAGTGAATGCATCAATTTTAATTTTTAATATGGTAAATATTGACAAATATAACCCATACAAACAAAAGCTCTTTTGGGGTCCTCCATAATTTTTAAAAGTGGGAAGGGGTCCTGAGAGAAAAAAGTTTAACACTGAACTAGACCAAAAAGGGGAGGGTGGCAAACTCAAAACTGGGACCAAGAAAACAATATAACCAGGAAGGGGACTCGAAGTTTCTCAGATCACTACAATAGTAGGCGGAACTCAAAACTTCAGAGGTTTCTACAGCATGAAGCTACAGACCTGTCAGCTTTCTGTCTTCATGGGCAAGGTCCTCAAACAGATGATCAACTAGCATGTCTGGATAGGCAAGCTAAACAAATCATGCCAAACTGACTATCCCTCCACCGACAGAGTTATTGATAGTTTACTAGATCACAGGAATGCCGCAGACATACCTGGAGCTCAGCAGACTGACAGAGTGCCTTCTGATACTCTCCTTCATAAAGTAGTAAAATATGGACAAGATGATACTACTGTTAGATGGACTCCCAGTTGGCTTAATGGCTCTACTTCTGCTTGAAGGGAAGTATTGAGTGAAGTGCCCTGTATTATTCAACATTTTTATCAATGACTTGGATGATGAAGTTGAGTGGACACTTGTAAAGCTTGCAGATGACAAAAAGCTGTGAGATGTGTCTGAAAAAAATCAAACAAGTTTGAGCAGTGGGCTGAACAGAATAGGATAGAATTTAATGGAGAAATGTAAAATTCTGCCTCTGGGGAGGAAAAACGTAAGGTGCATATATAGGATGGGGGAGACCTGGCTTAGCAGAAGTACAAGTGAATGCAATCTGGGTGTCCTTGTTGATCACAGTGCTATGTTGGGATGCATTAACAGGAGCATAGACACCAGATCACAAGAAGCAATTGTTCCACTCTACTTTGCCCTGGTCAGATCCCATTTGGGATAGTTTCTAGTCTTGACTGTAGCTTGAATCACCACAGAATTCAAAATTGGAATAAGTTTGGAGGAGGGCAAACAGTTGAAGGGTCTGGGCATACAGTATCTTCTGAAAGGGTAACTGAGTGTAGATCTGATAGCAGTCTTCAAATATCTAAAGATATCCAAATATCTAAAGATATTCTGTATTGCTGCAGAGGGCAAGATCAGAACCAATGGTTTAAAATTACAAGGAAGGAAGTTCAGGCTAGACATCAGGAGGAACCTCCTAACTGTAGGAGTTGTCAGCCAGTGGAACAGGCTGCCACATGAAGTCCTGAGTTCTCCCTTCCTAGAGGTCTTTAAACAGAGACTGGATTCTAATCTCTTAGAGATGCTGTGGTGGATCCTACACTGACTACATGACCTCTAAGGTCCCTTCCAGCTTTATGATTCTAGGAATTGTAGGTCTATGTGGACGTGGCTTTGCACTGAGGAGAAATATACTAATATTAACATTGGCATCATGGCCCTAGATGTTTTGAGTTTGAAACCATTTTGTTTCAACCTTTCTAGAAACATTCTACAGTAATGCTATTCCAAAATCAGGGCCATTTTGAACTCAGAAGTCTTCCAGCTGCATTAATACAGGATATCCACACACAAGCACATGCAGAAACCTCTTGAATGCTTGCAGCTTATACTCCTAGGAAGACTGATCCTCCTTATGGGCAAATTAGAGATTTATATGGAAAGGAATAGTCAGCTAGAGCTCACAAGTACTTGGAGGAAATGATACTGTATAATTAGCTGTATAGGTTTATATATACTACTTTGAATAAGCAGGAATGTTATCACTTTTAATAATGTAATAATAATAATAATAATAATGAAGTATTCATCAGTAGCGATCATATATGCTAGCTACATTAGTCCCAGAGTACTGAATAGAATCAAAGTCAAACTCATGGCAAAATTTCTGCTGTTACACATAACTTGTATGAGTAATTATTATTTCATCGCTAACCATGCCACTTGTAATGTCTAAATCAGAGCTTTCCAAACTGTGTGTGGGGACACGTTAGTGTGTCGGCTGCAGTGTCTGGGTGTGTCGCGGCTGCTGCTGCCTCCTGGCTTCCACCCAGGTCCTAGTGCCTGCCTTGTGCCTTGCTGCCTCCAAACCAGCTGTGATTCTGCGCAGGTCCTAGTGCCTGCCTTGTGCCTTGCTGTAAGAGTGTGTCACGAAATGATGCATGTCTAAAAAGTGTGTCACCAACATGAAAAGTTTGGAAAGCTCTGGTCTAAATAATCCTCTTTTTTCACACAAATTTCTCCAGCCTCCAGATTTTTCTACCTCTATTTTCCAAACTTGGATACTTTAAAGTGGTGTAGATGGAGTAGATGGAGAAGGCTAAGTTATATAAATCAGATATCCCTAAGATGCTATCTCTCTTTTTGGCCCTGATCATGCCATTTAATCTTTTTATTTGTTTGTTTGTTTGTTTGTTCAATTTATATAGCCGCCCATCTCAAACCAGTGACTCTGGGCGGCTAACAATAAATCCTTCTTATCCTTACCAGATTTCCTCTAGTAAGAGAAAAAGGAAAAGTGGGCGAGGGAGCATGAAAGGGTACTGTATGAAGTGGAAAGCAATGTCATCTAGAGTCACATAAAGTCACATAAAATTCCAAGAATAAGCGTGGCGATTGATCCACTTGGAAATATCCTAAGTTTCCAAGGTACCTTGAGCTCTAAACACAAACTGGGCCACTTGGATTGAGCACTCTTTGCCAAGTTTCCCGGGAAAAAAGCAGCACCAAGCCACGTATTAATTTATTCCTTTGGCCAGGAAGAAACCCCATTAATCCACAGAGCTGCCAGGAAGTACATCTCTGAAGCCAACATTTGCTGCTTTGGCTTCTTCCTCTTCTAAAGCAGGAAATCCCAGCAGTTCAGATTGCTATGAACTGAAGGTCATGTGAACTGGCTGTAGTTTAAATCAAATAATTCAACAAACCCTTTTGCCAATGATCTCCACTTCAGCATTTCTTAATGTCTCATTATCCTTTGACAGGATGGCTTCTGCAGTAAAATCAAATCCCAACCAATGAGCCTGAGACACACCAGTATCCAGGGTGTCTTCTGCATGAAAGCAATATACAGTAGCTTCTACCCAATCCGGAACCTTAGTGGACAGTTCTACTTGCAGCTTACAATACACTCAGACTTGCATCTGGGAGAGCCTACAGATTGGCAGTGTAAGGCTGTTTTGAAATCACAAGACTTCAGAAATATTTCAAATTGTTCTTTACCAGTGGTCCTCCAAAGAGAGAAATAGAGGTCTATTTTATATCAATGGGAGTCTCTACGTCCTGCAAGTTCATGCAGGCCTCACATAGGCCTCTTGGATGTGGGAGAAGGAATTACGTGTCCGTGGCAAGATCCCTCCTCCCTGTCCTCCGCACTGACAGAGGAGGATAGTGGACCTCCACGAGGTGCACCAAACCAGTTCTGAAGGGTCCAAAGGGAAGCCTGGATCAAAGCGCCAAGTGATAAGAGGGCAAGAAAGTGAACAGAACATCCTGGGCAGTGAGAGAAGGAAGGAAAAATAACTAGAGAGTTTAAAGAGTTTGTTGCATATGTGTCTGTCCTTGAAAAGTCTGCCACTGACCTGGGACCAGCTCCGAAGACCGTGCATGTATTCTGTGAACAGATGGGCTAGAACATACACGACGGTGACTCTATAAGTACAGTACTGACTTATAAGTATTGACTTTACATAGAGTACTGACAGGCTCTTGGTATGGGTGTGTTAGAGAGAGACAGAAATTTGTCAATGTATAGTTGGGATAGGGGGAAGAGAAAATCAATGACAATTAAATTAAGAGCCAGTGTGACGCCAGGGCTAGAGTGATAGACTAAGACTAAGAAAACCCTGGTCCAAATCTCCACTTGACTATAAAGCTCCCTGGGCGAATTTTCCCCACCCGCTGTCTCTCAGCCCTACCTACCTTACCAGAATAAAAAGTGGTGTCATCCCATGTACGCTGCCTCAAGGAAGTGTAAAGGAAAGACGGCAGATCCATAAAATAAATAAGTTGAATTAATAATTAAATTGAATATTTAATTGTAACCTATAATACTTTTGATTTTTAACATTTCCCCACCACAGGGGAGGAGGGGGAGTGTAGGTCTTGGCATGCTGCTAAAATGTTAATGGTGCCCTTGGACAATCAAAATTGTGCATCTTTACATTCCTCACCAAGATCCTCAGTTTTCCAATGTCTACATTCCACCAAAGGAGGCAAAAGATTATAGCATGTCAAGAATGTTGGATAGCGTCTATAGAGGTAGAGCTATTGGAAGGATTCTGCTGGCCAGGTTATAAATCCTATCATCCCTAAGAAAACTTGTCTTTCCCATGGCTCTGTGCTCCTGAAGTGCTGAACTTGTAGCAGAGACCTGTAGAATCTTCTCATGGCCTGAAATGCTGTGCTCCAGCCTGACTTTCATCTATTACTTCACGTTGCCTTCTTTCACCTGCGCTGTAGTTGCTTTGGACAGTAAGAATCTCAGTGGTGCATGAGGGGCAGATGGTACGTTTTGGGGCATAAACCAGCAGTTGAATACTCAATTAATACAAAAACTCAGAAAGAGTCTAGTAGCACCTTTTAAGAATTAACCAATTTTTATTTTAAGGCATACACTTACAGTAAGTGAGCTGCTGCTCACTTTTTCAGATGCATAGAATGGCTTCACCGATGTGGGATTAAAATACATTGCGGGGGAAGGGCAGGGCAGGGAAAGGCAGGGTAGTAATGCCGATGAGGTCTCCATGGGAGACAAGCACTTGGTCAAGTAACAGTTGCATTGTGCTAAAAACCCATTGTGTTGGTTCAGACCTTCTGAGATATCTTGCAACCTCTTGATGTGAGTTCAGCTGTCTCACATTCCATTTTGCTGGTAAAGTTTCTTTATTCCAAAACATCTACTCTGAGATCTGTAATGGAATGTCCTGGGAGATTCAAGTGCTCCAGCCTTGTTTGGAGCCTTGATATCAAACTTGATTCTTTTTCACAAAGTCTGGTCCATCTGTCTTACATAGAATTCAGAGGGGCATTGCTGGCAGGTGATGATGTCTATCACATTAGAGGAAAAGCACGCAGAAAGACCTCTAACCTTGTGCAGGGCCTTGTGATGGTTCAGTTGATGTAAATGTGGAGGCAAAGTAGAC
Organism: Charina bottae; assembly: GCA_023362775.1. NCBI lineage: Eukaryota > Metazoa > Chordata > Lepidosauria > Squamata > Charinaidae > Charina > Charina bottae. The sequence continues at coordinate 819,550 of JALMGJ010000020.1, forward strand.
ATCTTTGTCTACTGCAGTCAATTAATGTCAGCTACTGCTAAGATTTCCAGACTAGCTTTAACAGGTTTGATTGCCTGCCACCTTTGGCTCCAGGAATGCCTTGTGTGATGACAAGGCTCATATGTAAAGGCTTTGCTGAAATAAATATTAGTAACTTCTCATCAGTTACTTCTTTTTGAATATCAGACACATCACAATAGCATTTGCTCTGATTAAACAAACGAACTTCACAATAAAGAATTCAAGAATATATTGCTGGTTGTTCTATCTATACACTAGGTCAAAGCTTCTTTTGTCAAGCTTAATAGCTTGCAAATCTTGTATTCTGTTACATGAAGGCTCTGAATTAAATCCAACAGTCATTTCTTCAGTAGTCTGCAAAAAGTCCCTTTCAGATTTCAACATATACTTCTAATTAAGGAAAAGAAATTTGTATCTTCCAGCTTCAGTGTTATTTTATCTGCATGCAATGTACAAATGCTGATAGTTATGAATGAAATCAAAACCAAATGAGCAATTTTTGAACAGTTGGGCTGAAGCAGTTATTAAAATATTATTTTGACAAAAGGTTTTTGGCTTTCATCATATTAGCTTTTGGGAAAAGTTACTGTAGAAGAAATTGTGTCCCTTTTATCTAGTAGGAGCTGAATTTCTCTATCAACATATGTAGATGTGAAGGCATCCACCATTGTTAATCTATGTTATCTCATGGTCAAAATGCAGAAAAGGCTATAGATTTTTTAGACAGAAATGTGTGGTTCTAATTTGCCCTTAACTTGCTGCCTGCATGGAGCCATTGAATGAAGAGCAGGCATATTTCGATCAGTTTGGGGATATACATCCTGCTGTTGTGTTATGATGAGGGGGTATAATACTTCTGAACAAAGAGAGGTTTTGGAGTGCTCACTCTGATTTCCTCACTCTGAAAGGAGGTCACAGGGCATTTCTGTGATAGTTACTTGTATATTATAGGCTGAGTACATATGAACTAGCAATAAATTCTTGTTTTCCATATAGAACAACTTCCTCCTTTCACATCACTTCTCTCGTTCCCTTCCTTAACAGGGAGGACACACAATGATGTGTCACCTTCCATCCTACTACTTTTCCAGTAGCACGTTCCCTCTTCCTTTGTTTCTCTTTGAGATTTCAAAGTCTCAAAGTATGGAAGTCTCCCACTCTCAGATTTGGAAGCAGCAAGGCTAAATGTTGTTAAACTACCCATTCTACCAGTCTCGTTTCACAATCACACACACAGGGTTTCAGATGTCAATCAGATGAATCCCAACATAACATAACACTACAATATACAAATCTTAAACATATTTCCTGCTTTCAAACTTGATTTAAAGGTATGAAACTATCATATGAGGTTATTGTAAATAGAACATAACTAAAGAAGATCTAAAGCTCAACTCCTGGCTAACTAAATGAATACAACCGTGTACTTTTCTTGGCTACAGTAGAGAAATAGTTTGCCACTGATTTCTTCCAAAACATTTTTTTACTTTCCATTGTTAACTTGCAGCTCTGAGGATTTCCTGGTGGCCTTTCATCCAAATGCTAACCTGCCCCACCTCTGTTTAGACTGGATTTACTTACAACTAAGAGACTGAATTACATTTCAGAATTCTACTTGTCCTTTCCTGAGGATAACACTGGCTTCAGTATTACGAGTTATTCCTAACCTCTATATGATGAAAACGTTGATAAAATATCTGAGACAAGTTATGAAAAAGAAGTTTCTGCAAATCTTAGACCTATTTCCTGCTTTCAATCTCATTTCATTATTCATATTCAGCTGAAAGAAGAGATTTTAATTCTTGTGTTTTCCTGTAGCTAACAGTCACTCCAGATGTTACTTTCCTTCTCTTTACAGGAAGCACAGATTTTGAATTAAAGGCCTTTCATTTCAGATCTTATGCCAGTTGATAATTTTGAAGCACAAATCTGTGGAAGTCCTAAGTAAAGTTTATCAGCACCACAAGCATTTTTACTGAACATTGTATTTCCATCCAATCAGTGGATCTTATTCCCTGAATACTTATATGATCCATGTCTTCAGTTTTCTTACCTCCTCACTCCACAAACTTGTTATGTCTAGCAGAAACCAGAAGAAGGTATTTTCCTTATAATGCCTGTCACTATTTCAATATACTAGTAAAAAAAATGCCATTTCAGACAGGAAATCTGATGAGACCTGGGTCTTTAAGGGGATACAGAGAAGGCACTTAAGGAACCCTTTCATTTTCTCATGGTTGAAGCCGTCTGCTACAGCTTACCACATAGTGAGGTTTCTCTCCCATTCCACACTCTGTTCCATCATAGCTTACAGTGGTGCTGTGACGATCCACTCCTTTGATATTAATTTAGAAACTCTCAGCACAAGCCATGGTAGGATATGAAAAAGTTCTTTAATTAATACAAGTGAATAGAACTGATGCAAAGAGCAGATTGAGCAAAAGCACACGCAATCACAAATTTAAACGTGCCAGTTCCCACGTACTCCTACCAACCCCTCCCTTATCGCCTCAGTTCCCATAACTCTAAACTGCCAGCCTTTTGATGATCCCAGCGGAATGACCTTGGTGTCTGGTTCCCGTCTCTCCTCCTTCCACATTCCAACATCTTGCATGCCATGCCTATCTCTTAACAGTTCTACTGCTGTCTTGCAAGCATGCTAACTAATTACTACAAGCCCCATCTATCTCTGGCAGGATGGCCTCCTGACAGGTGCATAGATAGAGTATGTGATGACAAAAGCTTTCACATCAGGCAATCATTATAGGCAAATGTCCTCCTACATGGAGACAAATGAATATGGCAGTAATTTATTTATTTATTTATTTTCTATCCCGCCTTTATTATTTTTATCTATATCCACTATTTTTTCATGAAGGAAATTCCAGGGGCTATTTGTGTAATCAACATCCAAAACTGTTTAGGAATCAAATTTAATGTAATTAACAGTATTTATTAAACACAGATTGTCATGGGAAAAAATCTATCTATGTGGTCACTAAAGATTCATGTATGGTGGGCAATCATATGAAAATATGAATACATTCAGAATGTAGGTATTGTATGCCTGAAAAAAAAATACTACCCATGTACACAAGCAAACAATGAAGTACCTGCTTTGTAGCTAAGGATCAATTTTATAAGGCAATATTACTAGTGTTTGTGAAGTGCTCTCTGCATTATTTTCAACCAGCTTCATGAAAAAGTATTTCCTTTTGAAATTATTCAAAAGAGAAGAAAATGTCAGGGAAATTCTCATGTATGTGAATGTTGTGCCTTTCGTTTGTGATGAAGCTCTCACAAATTGCTGTCATTTTTGCTGAACAGATACTGCCGTTGAAAGAAGAGGCTCTATTCCAACTTCAGAAAAGCACTTAAAAACCAAGGCAAGACTTCCTAAATTGAAGGAGGATGGTAACTGAGCTTGGCAAGTATTTTTTATGGACTGTATTAATAATCTACCACCATCACCACCATCGCACCCTATTAATACTTACAAAATTGCAGACCTTGGCTGACCGCAACTACTCACCATTTTATGGTTTTATCCTTCCTGTCTTCCTCTTCCCCACTTGTGTGTTGGAAATTCAGCAAATCAACATGCCTCATTTGCATGTAGATGAGTTCATCCCATGATGCAATTCTCCGTATCTTTGAGGAAGTTGTTTTGTTGCTCCTCCCACTTCCTCTCTCATCTCTCCATCCGAGAAGCAAGCATGCTCTTGCTCTCTCTCTCTCCATCTTAGGCCATGGGTGGCTTAATTAGTCTATGAACCATAGACTAATGGCTTCATTGTGTACTGTATGCATGTAGTATAGTATGTATGTGTAAGGAGAGGGGGAGAGAGGGAGAGGGAGAGGGAGAGGGAGAGGGAGAGGGAGAGGGAGAGGGAGAGGGAGAGGGAGAGGGAGAGGGAGAGAGAGAGAGAGAGAGAGAGAGAGAGAGAGTCAACTTTAATCTTTTTCTTAATACAATATTATGAATTGGAATTGAAAAGAAAAAGTCTAAATGTTGGGCAGGTTAGCGATGATAAAGTTCAGGCATATTATATCCTGCTGATATTGTCAGATCTAGTTGCCTTAGGAAAGCCTTTTGTTTTAGATTATCAGAGAAATCTTGTCTCCCATGGAACACATTACATCACAGTTGTATAAATGAATTTTATTATGGCCTTTGGCCAATCATCATATACAACAGGGGTCCCCAACCTGTGGGCCACAGCCCACTAGTGGGCCGCAGCCTGTTAGGAAGTGGGCCTCACAGCAGGTGAGTGGTGGTGGTCCACGCGATTGGCTCCCACCTGCAAACCGTGCCCCCGTCCGCGTGATTGGCTCCTGCCTGCAAACCCTACCCCCAGTCCATGCAATTGGCTCCTGCCTGCAAACCCCACCCCCGGTCCATGTGATTGCTCCCGCCTGCAAACCCTACCCCCCTGGTCCGCATGATTGGCTCCCGCCTGCAAATCCCGCCCCCCCCGGTCCGTGAAAAAGTTGTCTTCCACGACCAGTCCCTGGTGCCAAAAAGGTTGGGTACCCCTGATATACAATAAACCCCATACTGGAGTATCATTCTTAAAATAAATAATATTAGCTTAACACAGTCAGTGCAGTTACATCAACAGTGCCTGGGCTCTTCTCTTACTAGAAAGATAAAAACCATTTTAGTTACTGTATATTAGGGCTCCCATCTGCAAGACAGTACATTACATAAAATAAATCTTTTTATCCTGGGAACCTCAAGGGAAAATATATACCAAAACTGAGGACACAGCAGATCCTCTGAGCCTAAGATAGTTGATTCTGATGCTTCTGACACCTTCAACATGATTTCTCAAACCCTGTGGGCCATGCTGAAGTGAGAAGTTGGTTTTGTTTAAGTTTTACAGACAAAAACTTACAAAATCTCCCAGAGAAGAGATAAAAGGGCTTTCCTTAGTTAGTTTATTTATTTATTTGATTTGATTTGATTTGATTTGATTTGTATGACCGCCCATCTCCCACCATGGGGAACTCTGGGCGGTTCACAATAAACAGTTCCAAGATTTGTGGAGGTTTTTTTATCTAAAGACTCTCATACTTGCTGCTTAACAAATAACCCACCCAAGCACCCCTTTCTCTTGCTTCCTGTCACCTCTTCCTGCTCCAGAAGATCACCAGCGTCCATTGCATCAAATTCATCAGGCAAGATCAGGAATTTTGGATTAAGTCTTATTTCTTCTAACTGGTCCAACAGCAAATTACAGTAGCCTCTTCTTTGTTTTTCCCTAATTATTTACTAGGTAAAGGTAAAGGTTCCCCCCGCACATTTGTGCAGTCGTGTCCGACTCTAGGGGACGGTGCTCATCTCCGTTTGTTAGCCGAAGAGCCAGCGTTGTCCAAAGACACTTCCACGGTCATGTGGCTGGCATGACATGCGCGGAACGCTGTTACCTTCCCACCGAAGTGGTACCTATTCATCTACTTGCATTTGCATGCTTTCAAATTGCTAGGTTGGCAAGAGCTGGGGCGAGTGCGGGAGCTCACTCCGTCACACGAGGCTAGGGATTCGAACCTCCAAACTTGCGATCTTCCAATCAACAAGCCTGGCATCTTACCCGCTGAGCCACCATGCCACTAATTATTTACTACAAGGCCAATATTTGCAAACATCCTGCAGAAGTTTCCTCAATTCCTTCTAAATTGTTCTAAATTCTGCTTTTTATTTATTTATTTATTTATTTATTATTCGAATTTATCACCACCCATCTCCACGACAGTGGACTCTGAGTGGTTTACAACATTAAAATTAATATTAAAAACCTACACACTTAAAAATACAATATAATAATAAATAGATAAGAATCCAGAGGATGGGAAGATCTTAAGAAAGGAGGGTATTACGGGGCTAACCACCCCCAGGAGGAACTATTACCTCCTTTGTCCCAAGCAATTCTAAATTCTGCTTTTACTTTACTCTTCACCTTTCTTTTTCCTCCTCCTCTCACAAGACAATCCTTGGATTTACTTCCTGCTCTCTGTTTCTGTAACTTTATGATTTATTAAAGACACAATTCTCATTTTTTTTCTCCTTTGATGCCTCTGCTTTTTAAAAGAAGCCACATGTTCCGTTCCTAGAAGTGCTAAAAAGCGTTTTTCTAATTAAACTCTCTCAACAAATACAAAAATTACATTGACTGGGCTTTTCTGCATGACTGCCCTGTTCACGTTTATTGCATTTTATGTAGGGTTCTAATTCCCTTGATCTATTGACACCCTCAGTTTAATATTTGATTCTTATTCCCCAGATAAATGTTTTGAACTTGCTTTACTTCTTCTTTAATAACCAAACTGCTGTTTTTCAGAATTTTGTGCTTTTGGGAGTATCAGATTTTTCTGAAGTATTAATGTCACAGGAACTGCATGTCAATTTGCTTATAAATAATGCACATGAACGTATGTAAAAGCATTTTCCAAATACTTGGGAAAATATTGTGCAATTGCTTCTCCAATGGTCTGCATCCTCCCTGTTTTCTCACACTTCAGTTAAATCCCAAGGGAAGACTTAGTGAAGGAATTCCTTTTCTAGGCCTTTTTTCTGTAGTTTTCTGCAACTGGTATCTTTTTACCTGAAGGAGCATATGGCAGTGATCTGTCCTTTTTTACCAGTTAAAAAAGTAATACTGGAAGACCTACCTAATTATAGGAATATTTATGCAAATAAAAGCATGGCTGCAACTCAGTAGGCAAATGAGTGGTGGGTATTGCTCACTTCCAAATCTCCATATCCATACTGTGCTTCCAAGGCTTCCTGATCTTCAGCCACAAAGCAGCCAAATGGCTAAAATGGCTTTGGCTTCAATTGTCACAAAATCACTTCTGGACTTCATACTTATACTAGTATTGCAAAATAAGTAGGTAGAATCAGAATAAATACTCTACATTTCCCCTAAATTAATACCTTGTTCCTAACATTTTTAAAAATTAGGGGAGGTTACCTTTCCTTACCTTTCTTCTAGAATACACCTTAAAGTGCTTTATTCTTCCAAGCCCTAGAGCAGGGTTTCTCAACCAGGGTTCCACGGAACCCTAGGGTTCCACGGGAGGTCACTAGGGGTTCCCTGGGAGATCACGATTTATTTAAAAAATTATTTCAAATTCGGGCAACTTCACATTAAAGGGGTAAGTTTCATTCTTTATTTTTAGTTTAAGAACACTGTTAATGCAAATATGCAGGGCTACACATGAAACAAATATAATACTTTTGTAACTCCTGGCCTATATTTGAGCCTGAATGTGCAGGGGTTCCCCGAGGCCTGAAGAATATTTCAAGGGCTCCTCCAGGTCAAAAGGTTGAGAAAGGCTGCCCTAGTATAACCTGGTGAGTTGTCTGCATTTGTTTTAACTTAAATTCACATCTAGAAAGACCCAGATGTCCTGTCTTTACACAATGACAGGATTTGAGAATGCCAGTCCTAGACGTGAGCTAAGAGAGACCATTGCACATACAAGCTTTCTGTGTCAGAGAGACAGCACATGCTTTTGGAAAGGGTTCATGGATCAGTGCCTAGAACATACTCAGTTAGACAATGCCAGATTGCCAAGATTGTATCCTAGTAAAAATGACAGTACAAATATTTTTGAAGAAGTGTTTCAAAATGTACAAGAGTTCTGCTTGGGAAGTCATCTTGGGGAAAGGTTAAGATTTCATGGTACGAAGCTTGGATTATTCCATCAACATGAGATGCATTCTCATAATTAAAATGATAAAATCTCCAGGAGCAGCTGATTCCACTCCAGTTAGGTGAAAGAACTTGATCCTAAGCCGGGTTAGAATTATTTATACCAAGCAGAACAAGGTTGTGATAACCTAGCTCCTCAAAATGCATAAACTATATACTGTATAAGACTGTCATCTTAACTAGTCATCCATGCATTACTGAAACAGTTCTACATTATCTGTTGTACTTTATCAACACTTTGAACAATTAAACACCATTTATAGACTTAGTGTTTTAGAAAACAGTGTGCTACATATTTAATTATTTAATTATTTAATTCAATTTGTATAGCCGCCCATCTCATATTCCTGATCCAGTCAGACTGGGCAACAGTTACCTATGCCTTAGCTAAATTGTTTTTTGACTACTGGAATGCATTCTGTTTGGACTAATCTTGAAGAATCTCCAAGAACTCTAATGGATGCTGCTCACCATGAATATTATGATGCTGATTTTGATAGACCTGCACTAATTATCAGTTGTTTTCTGGGCACTATGTTTGGTGTAGGTTTTATTTATTTATTTATCAAATTTATATGGCCGCCCATCTTACACAAGGTGACTCTGGGCAGCGTACAATAAAACCAACTGTTAAAACATAAAACTATTTAAAACACTTAAATAATTAAACATAAATAAGAACAAGATCGCGAGAGGGTTACAATCAGAATGTTATACATGGTGCAATCAACATGTGGGCTCCCTGCTGCCAACAGATCCCCAGGCCTGAAGAAAAAAAACATGTTTTGAGGGCTTTCCGGAAGGCCATAAGGGTTGGGGCTAACCTCACCTTCACCTCAGGGGAGATTTATTTATTTATTTATTTATTTATTTTATCCCCACCCATCTCCCCGAATAGGGGACTCTGGGCGGTTTACAAAATAGAAAAAGTTAAAATCTATACATAAAATTACCATAAAACAATAAATAGAGAGAATAAGTAAAATCCAAAAGATGGTTAAAATCCACTATCAGGATCAAGGCACTACGGGGCCAGCCACTCCCAGGAGGCACTACCACCTCCGTTGTCCCAGGCAAGGCGGCAGAGCCAGGTCTTAAGAGACTTCCGGAAGGTCAGGAGTGAGGGGGCCAGCCTCACCTCCGGGGGCAAGATGTTCCATAATGCGGGCGCTATCGCATAGATGATGTTTTAATCTTTAAAGCATTGTACAACTTATGACTTGTCTACTTGCTAGACTGTTTATTTTGATATGCACCTGTCCAGACACTATTGCCAGCAGGAGAGGCTCTCTTAGAGATGCCCTCACTACTGAAGTCTATTTGCTGGCATTTGGAGAGGCCTTTCTCCAGTGTTGTTCCAAGCTCTCTGCAATTGCTCTTCAAAGAAGACCCTTGATGTGGCAATGCCATTTGTATCCGTCTGTGTTCCTGGATTAATCCGGGATATGACTTCTCACATAATACCAAGAGGCTAAGCAACTGAGCTACAGAGCAGGTTCTGAGCCACTGCAAAAAATTTATTTGAATTTTGTCCCTGGCATTAATCTATTATTTAATAATTGATGATGCAATGATGCATGAATAATTTATTATATGTTGTTAGGGCAGCTATTGTCTTGCCAGCTCAGGATCCCACCCATGGCCTATCTTAGGGGATTGCTTTCTGGCTCAATAAAAATGAATGAGAGTGTGCGCTTTGGCATCTGAGCACTGCTGTGCTGTTGGAACCATGGAGTTCCTCTTCCGTTATTGCCTGCTTTGTGTTGGTGTTTTCTTTTGCCACTCCTGAATGTGTTCAGTCATCCTACTGGTCCCCACCCCCATCCCATGGCCACCCTTGCATCAGAGAGGTCAAAATAAAAACAGGCATAGTAAACACATGGGGGGGGAAGATTTTGTATGAAAAAGAAGCAAACAGCAAGGAAAGATTAAGGAATGAGAGCTGAAGATGGAGATAACTATGCAATTAAGAAGAAGACTGAGATCTTGCAAGAATCATAAATGATGATTCCTGATTGCCAATGCAGACTAGAAGCCATGCATTCTGATCTTATTCAACCATTAGAAAATGAAAAAGAGTTGGAAGAAACTGAAAACTATGAAGATGCCCAATCAGTACTGGAATCAATAAAGTTAGAAGCCCTGACTTACTTTTCACTACCTAATGGATAAGCCTCAGCTCTATTATGCATAAAACAATGTGTTGAGAGGATGGATATATTCATGTACTTCCCCCCCAAAAAAAATATATAAGAAAATATTATATTCCCAGTTCCAAAAAGCAAAATGGAACAGAGTCAGACTCAAAACAGCTGTGCTAAGCAATAGACATCCAAAACAAAATAACTGCTGGTTTTTTATTATTCTGATGCCACTAATTTCACAGGGGAAAATACTGTTTCGCAATAGATGTAGCGGAAGATACATATTCTCCTCCATGTACAAGGCACAGTGTGAGAATTTGCCCTTAATATGTCTCTGTTTGAAGATTCATAATTCATTTGAATCAGTGGTAGTGGGGTTTAGATGACCTTAGCATATTTAGCTTGAGTAAAAGTTGAGGAGGTTTCTTTTTACGGGATTTTACAGAACCACTTAATTTCACACAAAATGTGGTTAAAAGGAAAACAACTTATTTAGTCATAATCTATTTCCTTCTCAAAATGAAAAGTCATTATGGGAGGATTCAGTCTAATGGAAAAATGAGATAAAAGAATACAGCGGGTGTTTGCTTTAGTCTAAAGTTGGAACCAGTTAAATAATTCAGTGAAATGCAATAAAATGTTGCTATGTTTATATATACAGTACATAATAGTGACGCTACTTAGTTTCAAACTATGTTTGATTTCAGTTGATTTTTAGGGTTTGGTTGATTGTTTTTATGGTTTTTATCTTTTATTCTTAACTGCTCAGTGGATATTGTTAAGCAAACCTGATATACAATAAATAAATTAAATTGTTACTTGCAAGTTAGAAATCCCCCTAATTTGGAAACAGTGACATTTCATTTGGATTCTGGTACTTCAGGGAGATTTTTATAGCTTTCCCCCACCTGAAATATAGAGAGTGAAAAGTTGAAGAATGGCACAAAGCCCTGTTGCCATGCTGCGGCCAGCTGCCCCAGCTCAAAGCCCCAGCCACCCCAGTGCTGCCCCGTGGCCAGCTGCCCCGTTGCCATGCTGTTGTGCAAAGCCCCATTGCCATGGCACAAAGCCCCGTGGCCGTGCCACAGCCAGCCACCCCAGCACCGTGGCTTGAAGCCCCATTGCCATGGCACAGTAAGAACACAATGATCATGCCGAGGAGGAGGACAGGGAGAAAGGTCAGCTGGGGGTGGAGGCGGGGTGGCGGCAGCAGGGTGGTGGTTGTAAGTGTGGGCAGGCCTAAATCTTTATCACGTGACTGCAGGGGTGGTGCAACGGTCGTACTTTGAGGACCAGTTGTAAGTCAATTTTTTCAACAGTTATAACTTTGAATGGTCGCTGAACGAATGGCCATTAAGTGAGGACTACCTGTACAGATTAAAAACAGGCACAATACCTAAAAAAGCAAAAAGTAAACATAAGAGGGAGAGCAAACATACCTTAACCAATAAAGACCCAGCACCACAAATAGGCACACCCCAATGTATCCCAGAGCTTGAGGGGGAAAATGGTTTTTCAGAGATGTTTTAAAGGCCTGCAGAGTCAGGACAGTCTGAACCAATGGAGGGATGCTATTCCAAAGGGCAGGTGCCACAATGGAGAAGGTGCTTCCTAGTTCCCATCAGATTACATTGTGTAACGGATGGGACATGAAGCATGCCAGGTCTGTCAGATCTTTTGCGGGGGTGAATGTAAAAGAATGATGGGAGAGAGGAGGTCCCTCAGATAGCCAGGCCCTATGCCATGAAGGGCTGTGTAAGAAGTAACCAGCATCTGGAATTGCACCTGAAACCTGACTGGTAACCAATACAGCTCATGTGACAGAGGTGTTCTATGTGTGAATCAATGTGCATGATTGCATTTGTAGTTTCTGATATCTATGGCTGGTAACTTTTCATGGCTAGTGATTTTTTCATTTAGAGGAATGGCAGTGGGTACAGCCAACAAGCTATAGCAATAAAATTATTCTAGTAGAGCAGGGCTTTCCAAACTTTTGCCATTGGCGACACACCAACGGCTGGCCCACAAAAACCTGGAAGCGCCACGCCGGGCAAAAACCGGAAGTGCCGGTGGCAGTGCTTCCGGGTTGCCGCTGCTGCTGCCGCTGCCCCTTCAAAAGGGAGGCTCCGGGGACCCCGAAAATGCCCTCGGTTCCGGCAGAGAGGCGAAAAGCCTCCCCGCACGGGCACGCTGCCGAGCTTTCCGCCGCTCAGCTGATGTGTGGGGAGAATTTCCACCCCAGCCCCCATCAGTTGTGCCAGCAGCGTGCGCACATGCGTGCGGCGAGGCTTTTTGCCTCCCTGCCGGAACCGAGGGCATTTTCGGGGTCCCTGGAGCCTGCCCTTTTGAAGGGGCAGCCCTGCCGCCGCGCGGCAACCCAGAAGCACTGCCGGCGCTTCCGGGTTGTCACGCGACACACTTGGGGCCCCCAGGTGACACAGTATTGTGTCGCAACACACAGTTTGGAAAGCCCTGTAGTAGAGACTGAGTTGCTACCACAATATTACTAGTGTTTGCTGAAGCAATCATAGTTGTTACAGTTGAAGTAGCAAGATAGGTTAAAACTAATGCCAGTGGTTGCTAAGGTTGTAAAAAGGGTCCCCGATGGGGGAGATGGGTGGTAATATAGAATGAATGAATGAATGAATGAATGAATGAATGAATGAATGATAAATAAACAAACAAACAAACAAACAAACAAATAAATAAATTTTAAAAAAAGGCTGGACAACAAGGATAATACCAGACTTTTCTTAGTAGCCTCAGAGAGAGAATTGAGACTAGTTCAGTCAAATCAGATTTCATAGGGCTTCTTCTCCTGCCCTTCTGCCTCCACCAGCAGCTGCACCAGAGAGGCGCCATCAGTCTGAATGGGACCTGCAAATATGTATTTGTTTACATATATATATATATATATATATATATATATATATATATATATATACGTCTTTTCTTCCATAGAACACAAGGTAACTTACAGAGACTTTCTGACTAGCCCTGACCAGTTGCAGACCGGCTTAGTTTCAACAAGATTATTATGTGAGGTGTCTTCAAGATCATATGGCTCTCTCCCCCTCCCCAGTGCGGTCTCCTGCCATGACAGTATCTTGTCTCTACCTTCTACCTGTATTATTATTATTTTGGATATAGAGTCATATATTTTAAATGATCATACTTTAAATGTGTTGACATGGTGTATTTTGTGTCAGAACTGCTAGCTCAGTGTCTATGATTCATTCTTCTTTTATGTTGTTCTGACTCACATATCTGCTCAAAAAAACTTGGGATCCCAGTCTGAATGTACTTCAACAAATGTGCATCAGCAAAAAATGAAACATAGCAACATTTACAATACCACTGAAGTATCCCTGGGTCCCAACCTTCCTACCTGCTCCAAATCTAGATATGATATTAGAAGACTGTGCCCTTTGACTTTACAGTTAATTCAAGGATGTAGCCAATGAACAGAGGTCCCCTATAGGCACCCCCAGATGCATTTTAGAGCACTGAACTATGCAGTATCTTGTAAAAGATATACGCAGCAAATTGGGTGACTTGCAAAATAAGAGAAGCTGTTATGGCTGTTTTGGGTCTGCAGCTCCAAGCCAACTAGCAGAAAGTAAGCCATGAAGAATAAGCATCCATACCACACTAAAATTTCAACTCCTGATTCAAGGGATTGTTGTACAGGGTCTTTATATCCAAGCTCTGCCACTTTCTATTTCAAAGATTCAGCATGAGAAGAGTTTGGCTCTTATGCTTCTTGCACAAAACTAACAGCCTCCAGTCAGTTAAAGAGTAGCTCCCAGTCTTGGCCTCTTTTTCTGGCAAGACCTGCAACCTTTGTTCTTCAAATGCTCCATACTCAGGAGAGGGCAGGACACAGACTTTGACTTGTTGTGTTTGGCCAAGGAGAAGGCACAAGTGTCTGAAAATCACATGGGCTTCCTAAAGTATTCTAACAGTTCAAATGCTAGATGCTCAGGAGAGTCCAGGACACAGACTTTGATTTGTGTCCCAAGCTCCACTGGATTCTTAAAGTAACAGCTACAGTGCTCCAGCTCTATGCAATATATCAACAGGACACCTTCACAATGAGTTTTGCTTACATTAACTGTGTAATTATCTGTCTGCACTGGAAATATTAAGCACCTCTTCCTCCAAAATATGCAAAAAGTCAGAGAAAAAAATACATTTTTTTTAAATGGAAGTGGGGTGGATTTTCCCCCTCAACATTTTCTGGTTATTTCCTGTGCACTCTTATCTACAGTATTTTTAAAAAATCTGTTTAATTGTGTCTGATTCTCAGAGACTGCCTGGACAAGTCCCTGCAGTTTTCTTGGCAAGGTTTTTAGGAAGTGGTTTGCCCTTGCCTCCTTCCAAAGGCTGAGAGAGAGTGACTGGCCCAAGGCCACCCAGCTGGTTTCGTGCCTAAGGCAGGCCTAGAACTCATGGTCTCACGGTTTCTAGCCTGGTGCCTTAACCTCTACACCAAACTGGCTCTCAATATCTACAGCAGAGCTTTCCAATCTGCCGCCGTTGGCGACACATCAACGGCGGCGGCGGCGTGGGGGCACGCGCGGGGGCTGGGGTGCGCACAGAGGTGGCGGCTGCGGTGGCAGCCTCCGCTAAACCGCAGAAGCACTGATGGCACTCCGCTGCCGCCGCCGCCGTACACCCCCCCACTGCCGCTTCTGGGTTGTGTGGCAACACACCAAACTGTGTGTTGCAACACACTAAAGTGTCACGACACACAGTTTGGAAAGCTGTGATCTACAGTATAGAGTCCACCAATTGCCCATTTGGATTCTTTACTTTAGGGGTTTCCATTGGCTACAGGCTCAAGGTAAATAATCAGAGTTGTTGTTTATGGGAATTGTTCAGTATAGCAGGTTGGAAAATTGCAGGATGGCACTTGGGGGAACTGAGAATATGGGGGGAGAGGAGTTGCCAGGAGGCAATCATGTGGTGATAGGCCAATAGCATCAGAACATAACAAAATGGGGAAATGAGCAGAAGAGATAAAGCCCGGAAGGAATAAAGATTAATAAATGATTGTGCACAAATGTTCATGGATCAGCAGCTGCAGAAGTGCAACTAGAAAGAGAAGAGGGATGTTAGCAGATGCATTTGAGCCTAACTTGCACTGATACATGTTTCCTCCATGTTGAATGATCACGGTGGCTTTCCTCTCTGCCAATCTTCAGCCAAGTGAAGAAGGACACCCGGTACCAAGAAATAACACATACTGGCTTTCAACAATATATGGCATTTTAAACCCAAACCAAAGAGGCTGATGTGGGCAGTCACGGGAAGTGGTTTTCTTTCAACAGTCCCTGCACAAGCAAGAAATGGAAGTCATCATGTCTTGTACGTGGTTTCTGAGGTTATTTAATTAGCATGTTGTTCCTTCATATGGTTTAAGATTCCTACTGACTCCCATAATCCATCATTACGATGTGGAGTGGTCAGCTCCACTCCTGTTAAGGCATGGCTGGCATTATCAAAAACTAACCTTGTTTTTGTTCATTTTATTTTTGTTTTGTTCATACATAGGTTTCATGTGACACTTGACCCTACTTGTCATATTTGTGATGTGCAAGCTAAAAAGTTGGAAGTGCACAGGCAGATAGCCATGTGCTTTTTTTCCCCACTGGAAAAATATATGGAAGCAAAACAATGCAGTCGCCAGGATATCCCATCTTTGCATTTTAAGAATCATCACTTAGTAATAACTCATCCTGAAACCAAAGGGATTTACTCTTCTTCAGGAAAATGTAGTATAAGTTAGCTTGGCTGTCTCACTATGAATTTGGAATTTCATTGAATAAGGTCTCTATCTCTCAATGACTGTGAATTCCCAAATTTTAGAGAAAATTAGGTGCATTGGTAATTGCATCCATTCGTCTTGTATAAATTCTATTAAGAGCAGCAGCAGCAGCAGCTAGAATGCTTTCAAGGGTTCTATAGGTAGTCCTCGCTTACCAACTCCCTCGTTTAGCAACCATTCAAAGTTACGATGATGTAAAAAGAAAACAGCTTTGTGACCAATCTTTGCATTTACAATTATTGCAGTGTCCAACATTCACATGATCCCCATTCAGGCACTTTGCAACTGGAGCACATTCATGACCGTCACAGCGTCCCACGGTCATATGAACACCATTTGCATGCTTCACAACCAGCTTGCAACAAGCAGAGTTAATGGAGAACACAGAAGTAAAATCCTAAGTCGCAGTCACATGATGTCTCACACAACGACTGAATGGGAAGTGATGTAAGTCCGTCACAGTCAGATGATTTTCCACTTAGTGGCTGTGGCGTTTAGTGATGTTGTTGGTGATCCCAATTGAGGTTGCTAAGCAAGGACTGTATTTCATCTTTCATCATAATTTCCATTGTGCCATTACCGTTTGGCACAGGAGGAAAGCTTTTATTGGCACCCTTATATTAAAAGATTCACAAAATTTAAACGATGAGTTTGGCTTTCAGACCAGCGCACAGCAGATGCAAATACATGAGAAACAACACCTATGTGAAAGAATGTCACCTTGGGAAGGGGAAGGCAGCAATAAACTGTTAAGGGAAGAGAAAAGACTACTCAGTCCTGAGAAAGTGGAAAGCATGAGAGGGGAAAAAAGCACTCAAAATAACCCTGCCTTGGTTACGTTTGTTATAAGACATGGTAGAGGGAAATTCTGACAAGCTTTCAAGATCCTGTCATTCTACCCTACAACAATAAAGAGCATTCCTGGAATCCATGCTGCTTCTGTTTCTTGACTTTACGGGTAGTCCTTGAGTTACAATGGTAATTGGGACAGAAATTTCCTCACTAAGTTATGTGGTCATAAGCATGACGTCATGTGACCCCATCACCCCCCCATCGCTGCTCTTTTGGTCTCCCTGCACAGTGGCACTCCTTGGCGGTGGTGGTGGTGGGGCTGAAGTAGAGGCCTGGGGCCTTCAGCAGTCTCAGCCAGCCACTCCCAGGCCTCTACTTCAGCCCGTGTTGCAGCCAAGGAGTATTATCGCAAGCCCCGTGCTGCAGCCAGCACCACAGTGCAAAGGCCCAGCCACCACCCGCTGCCCTGCACTCCGCAGGCCCTGCCGCACACACCTGACTTTCACCATCTTCCTCCTGCTGCTGATTGTTGGAGATTCTGGTAAATCCAGCATGCCTCATCAGCATATGGATCAGCTCTAGGATGCAAGCTCTCCATGCTTTTGAGAAAGCTCTTTCTGGCCACTCCCACTTCCTCTCTCTCCTCCTTGGACCGGGAGCAACCACATGGCTGTGTGCTGCTCCAACCTAGGCCACGGATGGGCCTAGGAGATTTTTTCCCCCTTTCTACACACATCTTTTGCAACAAGCAGGGCAAGAGGTATAAAGTTTAGGGAACAGGAAGAAGAAATGGAACATCATTCATCTATCAAAATGCTGTACCTGCAATGAATAAACATAAGGACTCTTTTGTACTTACTTTTCATATCTGCCATGTCTAAGCGTGCATTTCTTTATGCTTGGGTGGGCTAACGGTGTAAGACTAACCTGGATCTCTCTGATATGCTCATGGGCTCTGTTTTTAAACAATATTCTTTTTCTGTACACGAACTTTGCAGCTCTGCTCCATTTCAGTAGTTCTAACAGACTGCCGAATGGGCTTCACTGATGAGGCACACCCGGCCTGGCCCTATGCAAAGGCAGCTGCAAAGGCAGCTGCTGGCCATGCCAGGCCTTCTTCCCAAGGCTACTTGCACCGTTCTCAAAATAGCACGTGCCATTCTTGTGATGCTTCGGAAGGCTTCTGAGGCCTTCTGAAACCTTGTGAGAAGGCCACACCCACCTTTCTCCAAATTGCGCACACCATTCTTGCGAAGCTTTGGAAAGCCTTTGGAAGGCTTCTGAGGCCTTCTGAAACATTGCGAGAATGGCGCACATTATTTGGAGAACAGTGGGTGCGCCGTCTCGTGATGCTTCAGAAGGCCTCAGAACAGGGCTTTCCAAAGTTTTCCCGCAGCGACATACCAACCGCCGTTGGTGTGTCACCACGGGAAAACCCAGAAGTGCCGCCGTTGCAGCAGCATGCAAAAACCCGGAAGCGCTGCTGCCACTTTCAATTTTTGCACGCCACTGTTGGTGTGTCACCGCGGGAAAACCCGGAAGCGCTGCCGTTGCGGCAGCGTGCAAAAACCCGGAAGCGCTGCTGCCGCTTTCAGGTTTTGCACGCCGCCATGGCTGCGGCACTTTTGGATTTTTGCGCACTGCCATTGGTGTGTCGCTGCGGGAAAACCCGGAAGCGCTGATGGCGCTTCCGGGTTTTGACGCGACACATCTGGGCCCCGCAGGTGACACACTTTTGTGTCGCGACACACAGTTTGGAAAGCTCTGCCTCAGAAGCTTTCAGAAGGCTAAATTGACTTCTCTGATCAGAGAAAAGACAATATCTACATTTATTGCTGACTGGAAACCCGTTATGGACTTTTTGGGTAAACAGAAAAAAGTGAACTTATGATTTGTGGTTTTGATGATTAGACAGGATAGATTATAGAAAGAAGAGAGTTATGTTGTAACCATAGAGTAAGAGATAAATTTATAATTGTACTTATAACTGCTGTAAAGAAGATTGGAAGCCACTTCTTTGTATCTTTTTTCTTTCTTTTCTATTTTTCTTTTTCTTTTTTTCTTTTCTTGCACTTTTAGCTTTCTCTTTGATTTTTTTTTCTTTTCTTTTTCTTTCTTTATATTAGTTTGTATCTTATCTTCCTTTTTAAAATTTTTAATAAAATTATATTTTTTAAAAAAGAAGCTTTCCAAAGCCTTTCCAAAGCACTGCAAGAACAGCATGTGCTATTTGGAGAACAGCGTGTGGAAATTTAGAGGAAATTTTTAGGGAAAATTTTGAGAATCAAGGACACAGAGAATGGCCTTGAAGGATAGTGAGAAAATCTATTACCAAGGCAATGGTCAGATAAGCAGGGCTTGAGCCCATTCCAAGAAATTAACTTGAGAAAATGTCTCAGACAGGCCCCTCCTTTGATTACACAAAGATAAAGTGAGGGATGTGGGAAGCACATTCAGACTTGCAAGATTCTGTTACTATAGCTGTTACAATAAAAGTAGTCCAGTGTGATGATCCACTCCTTTGATATTAATTTAGAAACTTTTAGCACAAGCCATGATAGGATATGAAAAAGTTCTTTTATTAATACAAGTGAATAGAATCGATGCAAAGAGCAGATTGAGCAAAAGCGCGCGCAATCACAAATTTAAACATGCCAGGTTTCATCTACTCCAACCCCTTCTGAGTCAATTCCCATAGCTCTAAACTGCCAGCCTTTTGATGATCCCAGCTGAATGACCTTGGTGTCTGGTTCCCATCTCCCCTCCTTTACATTCCAACGCCTGCATACCATGCCTATCTCTAACAGCCCTTCTACTATTCTGCAAGCATGCTAATTAATTTCTGCCCATCTATCTACTAACTACACACCCCATCTATCTGCTAACTACAAACCCCATCTATCTAATAACTACAAACCCCATCTATCTCTGGCAGGATGGCATCCTGACATCCAGACTTTTAGGGTTTGGTTTCTTAGTCTGGTTTACCCTATAGGGCTGTCAGATTCCATCTGTAATTGTTTCAGGACAATTTGCATTCAGCGCCTCTTCTCCCCCCCCCCCCACAATCTCACATTTGCTTCTGCCCTACCACAGAATCCTACTTCAAGGAGAGGGGAATAAGAAAGGAAAAATTGTGTTGACAGGAAAATGGCAAGTTAGTTTTCAAAGTTAGGATCTTTATGGACAGATTGTTTAATTATAGCTCTAACACAGAACTGGGCTACATTGTCCAAAATCCCCGCCTCCTGGTCAGCTAGCAAGAGACTAAGGTAATCAGCCTCCCGCCTGCCTATTGTATTATACATGGGGAAGTATACATATCACATAGATTTCTATAGAAAAGGCAACGCAGTAACACATGACCCACAGTTTCAATTTCCCCCTCACCGCAAGGACAGACTTGCAGATATGTAACAGGTATGTACAGGTGTATCTGGCTGTGGTGCTACAGAAATCCAATGGGTTTCTGTAGCAGCACAGATGGACTGCTTAAAGAAATATGTCTTGTCATGGAGGTTGTTAGTTTGGTTGTCAGCTCCACTGAATGCATACTTGAGAGAGACTTTTCAGGATGAGGGTTTTTTCCTGTGGCAATGGCTTACAGGCTTGTTGTTGTTGTTGTTGTTGTTTATATGCCTCCCGACTCCCAGTGGCTCTATAGGAATGTCCCTCTTGCCTTTTAAAATTCATATGCATTGTCACCAGAACAAAAAAGTTGCCCTCATCAATGATCTCCATGAAATGTTATTTGAGGCAATTTATTTCCCCCCATGCCATTATTCCATCCAAAGCTGGCTATAAAGGTAAAGGTTCCCCCCGCACATTTGTGCAGTCGTGTCCGACTCTAGGGGCCGGTGCTCATCTCCGTTTGTTAGCTGAAGAGCCAGTGTTGTCCGAAGACGCTTCCACGGTCATGTGGCCGGCATGACGCGCACAGAACGCTGTTACCTACCCACCGAAGTGGTACCTATTTATCTACTTGCATTTGCATGCTTTCGAATTGCTAGGTTGGCAAGAGCTGGAGCTAGTGCGGGAGCTCACTCTGCACGCAGGGCTAGGGATTCGAACCTCCGAACTTGCGATCTTCCAATCGACAAGCCTGGTGTCTTACCCGCTGAGCCACCACGCCCCTTAGCTGGCTATAATGATCCACTAAAAAGAAGCACATGCACACATGACCTGAGAAAGTCCAGGAATTAAAATGGGACTGTTCCTACTCTGGTCTCAAAGATTTTGGAACATACCAGTTGTGTACATTTGCAGTCTTGTCAATTGCCTACACAGTTAGAATTACATGACAGAGAAAGAGGTAGGAAGCAGTAGTCTAACATCACCCTGCCCTAGAGCCCTGTCCCTAATGCCATCCCCAGAGCCCTCCAAAAGTTGGACAATAATTCCCTTGCAGCAAGTGACTTGCTTGGAATGCTCTCTTGGGCAGCCCAACTGTTATTGTTACTGGTTGTTTTCTGTTGAGGTTTAATTTTATGTTAGTCTCCCAGAGTCGGCCATATAAATTGATTGGTTGATTGAAATAAACCAATGGCTCAAATTCAATTCAATTTGTGTCCTAGTCCTCTTTAATTCTTTGCCCAGGTCCCATTACTTTTTGGAGCATGGCCCCAGTCCAACGGTCAAAGCCCACGTGTGGTTCTATCTAGGTAGGCTGACCATATGTCCCATTATGAACGGGACAGTCCCATTTTTTAAGCATTTTTCAACCGTTCCGTCATTTTCATAAAAATCTCAATTTTGTCCCTTTTTCAAACCCTGCGGGAATGGCGCGGAAGGAGGATCCGAGCCAGAGCACGGACCGGGGGGCAGGGTTTGCAGGTGGGAGCCAATCGCGCAGACAGGAGGCGGGGTTTGCAGGTGGGAACCAATTGCGCAGACCGGGGGCGGGGTTTGCAGGCGGGACCCTTGTCTTTTTCATGAATATGGAATATTACATAAGATCCCTTCCCGTTTTGCCATCCTGAAATATGGTCAGCCTATATCTAGGGGCATCTGCAGTGGGTGGTGGTGGTAAAAAAAATCAATATGGTGACTGTGCCAGCAAAACCCATCCATTTTTTACATGTGTTGCATGCACTACCAACATAAAAAAAGGAGCAGCCATCATCTCATAGTTGCAGCTACCATCTTGACATTTTTTTAAATCCCCTGTGGCTGCTGCTTATAAATGATAGAGCTAGGGGTGCATAATGAAATGGCCAAGTTTGTTGATAAAACCAATTTATTTAGCATTTAAGTCAAAAGGGACTGTAAAAAATTCCGAATTGGAGAAAATGACATTAACATGGCAAATGTGGCGTAATGTAAACAGGAGTAAAGTGATGCATATTGGAATAAAAAGTCCAAACTTTGCATATATACAAAACGGATCATGATTCATGATGACAGGGTAACTTAATAAGCAACAACTATGAGAGTGTCTGATTCCATATTAGGAATCTTTAGGAAAAGACTAAAAATAAAAAAATAAAACTTCTAATCCCATAAAGCCTTTATGATGCAGCTGTATTTATTCTGTGCACAGTTTTGATCGCTGCACCTTTTAAAAGGATATTACAAAGCTGGGAGACAAACATTGAATGGAAGCCACAACAGTCAAGGTCCAGCTCCCTCTCTGAGGAAAAATCTCAATGTTTAAGGGCCTTTTTTAAAAAAAATGGCAAATTGGGTGGTGGTGGACATGATAACAATGGAAAAGTAATACTAGAATTCAGGACCTTCTAAAGAAGCTGAAAGGTCAGTGATTCACTATAGACAAAAGGCAATACTACTTCACGCAGTTCAGTTGTGCATTTAATAATGTCTGCCAACATGAATAGCATGTGGCCTTCCACATTCTGCTGAAATCCACCATAGCCAGAATAGTAAGGGATAAGGGCAGTTGTAGTTCCACAGCATCTGGGAGGCCCTTTGTTCCTCACCGTAGATTAGACACATTCAGGCTATTCTGGGAGGAGCATGCTGGACTAAATATGGTCTGATATGATAGCAGTCTCTTTACTTGTCCACCAGAATGCAGATGTAATGGGCTGTGAGAATAACCTTGAGGAACAGGAGGAAGAGAGGCAGCCAAGGCAACGGTCAGAGAAGAGAAATCTGAGTCCAAAGCAGGAATGGAATTTGGTCTCAGACTGGGCCCTCCTGGTTCTCTTTAGGATAAAGGCAGGGAGGAGGGACGCACAATCAGAGTTGGAAGATTGTCTTACTGTAACCCTATAATAAAAGTAGTTTTAGTATTCATAATGCTAGTGTTCAAGTCTGGTCTACCTTGAAAGGCTGACAGAAAATCAACCCACTGACTTGTTTGCATTCAATAGGACTCTGCAAAGAAAGAGCATTGAGAGTTTCTTACTGTATCTGTCAAACCCAGGTAGACATCAACAGGAAAATGGACACTGTTTGTTCTTTTTCCAGAGCCCTGGCAGCTCTGTTAGCGGGACACCTATTCCCAGCCAATGTTCCTGCTAAGCCATTTTTCATTTAATTTGAAGTGATTTAACAGTCACTGTTGTGTTGTGAGAGATTACGTTGCTGCTTCAAACACTCTGGGCAACTGCAATGACACAGGTCAAAAAGCCAGGACTATGTTCTAATCCTGTTCATGCAGCCTCGGAGGAGAAGGCAATGCCAGGGTCAGCAGCATATTCGACTGGAGAAGGTTAAAGAAGGGCAATTTCCTTCCCCCCTACCCTTTGGGGTGGGGGGCATCTGAATAGGAACAGGCTGATCCTCATAAAGGAAGGCAACCAAGAACATCTGATAGGCTTGTTCTTTTCAGTACCTGTGGACTTCCTTCTCCAGCTGTCATGCATTAAAGGTGGTGGTGATGTGGTGAAAAAGATCATGAGAATTTATGTAAACATTTTGTTGTTGTTGTTCAGTCGTTTAGTCGTGTCCAACTCTTCATGACCTCATGGACCATAGCACGCCAGGCCTTCCTGTCCTCCACTGTCTCCCGGAGTTTACTCAGATTCATGTTCATCACATCGGTGAAGCTATCTAACCATCTCATCCTCTGCCGTCCCCTTCTCCTTTTGCCCTCAGTCTTTCCCAGCATCAGGGTCTTTTCCAGTGAGTCCTCTCTTCGCATTAGGTGGCCAAAGTATTTGAGCTTCAGCTTCAGCATCTGTCCTTCCGATGAGCAGTCAGGGTTGATTTCCTTTAGGATTGACTGGTTTGACCTCCTTGCAGTCCAAGGGACTCTCAAGAGTCTTCTCCAGCACCACAGTTCGAAAGCATCAATTCTTCGGCGCTCAGCCTTCCTGATGGTCCAACTCTCACAGCCATACATTACTACTGGAAAAACCATAGCTTTAACCATACGGACCTTTGTCGGCAAGGTGATGTCTCTGCTTTTTAATATGCTGTCTAGGTTTGCCATAGCTTTCCTCCCAAGGAGCAAGCGTCTTTTAATTTCATGGCTGCAGTCACCGTCTGCGGTGATCTTGGAGCCCAAGAAAATAATATCTGTCACTGCTTCCATATATTTATATATGTTGTGTATTATGTAAACATAAGCACACATTTATTTTAGCGGTGACTCTGCTGATTAAGATTATGACTTAGTAATGGGCAGCTGTTTGCTAGGGTGAAGCAAGCAAAGAACTTCAATATCATCATCATCATCATCATAATTTATTGCAATCTTAGACCAGTGCAAGGCTAATGTTCTGTGAAATATACATAGTCTATCTTAAAATGATAACAACGTAGGATAAATGTTGGGGTTTGATAAACCCAGGAATTTACTTCTAGATATAAATTATACAGAGAGGCTTGATTTCTAGGTAAAAGGTGAAATATTCTGCACAGTCACCCAATTAGCAGCCATTGTTGTAGGAATGATGTGTCATGTGTGACTCATTCAACAGGTGCTTAGAGTTAGGTTGGGTGTGGTGAATAACGAGAGTGACCTATAATGTGATTGGTCAGTTTGACTATAAAAGCAGAGATATTCTGTATTCCATTTTATTCCCATTTTACCTCGTGAAAGCTGTATCGTTGATGGTGTATCATTTGTTACTTGTGGAAGTGATCTGTAAATACGTATGTATATAAAGTAAATAGGATATTTGATATAACTTCTGTTTGGAGTCTATTTACTGCATAGTACGTGGATCACTGGTGCCTAGGAGAGAGGCAGGCCGCTCCATCTCCGCGCGCTCCCTCTGACAGGGTTATGGGCCCAGAGGCGGCAGAGAAGCCATAGACGACGGAAGGCTTTGCACTGGCTGTGGATCGGTGGATCGTGTGCAGTCTGTGAGCTGGAAGCTTTGGAAGCCTATCCAGGAGTCGTGTGGCTATTTGGAGTGCTTTGGAGCTTTCACAGGTTCCGTGCCTGTGTGTGTGTTTTTTTTCTCTCCTACGCTTGTTTTGCAGCTGGAGGACATTCTGATAAGGTCTGTGTCTTTAATCATCGGTGTCTGCCCAGAAGGGGCTGAAGACAGATGAGCACAGCAAAGATGTTGCCGGCAGTCGGGGGAGGATTTCCTCTGGAAAGACTGAATGACAGTAATTATTCGTCATGGTCATATAAAATGGAAATGTATCTTCGGCGTGAAGGGCTTTGGAGGAGTGTACTTTGCCCTGAACCAGACCTGGAAGATGAAGAAGTTGCTCTAAAGGACGATAGAGCATTGGGAAGCATAATTTTATGTCTGGAAGATAGCCAGTTGTGTTATGTTAGAGACTGTCAGTTAGCCTATAAGTGTTGGGAAGCTTTAAAGAATGTTAAACTAAGAAGCTCACCGTTATGTAAGGTTTTACTAACAAGAAAACTTTATCACGCTAGATTAGGGGTATCTGATAACATAAGGGATCACCTGCATTATATGACAGGGTTGTTCCAGGAGTTGGCTCAGAGAGATATGCAATTTACAGAAGCTAACAAAGTGTATATAATTCTCAGTTCTTTAAATGAAACGTGGGATACTTTGGCAATGAGCTTTGGGTCGTTATCTGAGGAAGATTTGACCATAAATTACTTATCTGGCAGATTACTGGAAGAAGAGCAAAGAAGGCAGCAGTGTTCTAATGTAATTAGTGCTAAGCAGAGCAGTGTTTCTGTTAAGGAATATTCTGAGAATGTTTTGTATGTACGAAAATGTTTTAACTGTGGGTCGCAAAGGCATTTGTTGAAACATTGTGATAAGAAACGGAAGCCGAAGGCCAAGCTGAAAATTTCCAAGCCGGGAGAAGCTGCACAGCTGTCTTTAATTAGTTCAAGTGTAGAACAAAATTTAAAGGGACCATTTTTACTTGACAGTGGGGCTTGTCAGCATATAGGAAATAACAGACAGATGTTTAAGAGTTTTAGGCAGGCTGATAAAGATCATGTTGCTCTAGCTAATGGAAGCATTGCATCTGTCACTGGTAAGGGATTTGTATATGTACCAGGGTTAAATATTGAATTATCAATGTTGTGTGTACCTGAACTGGAGTACAATATAATTAGTGTGTCACAATTGGATAAACAGGGTCATACTGTACAGTTTGGTAATAATGAATGTATTGTTATGAAAGATAACAATGTTTGTGGCAAAGGTATTTTGCAGAACAATTTATATGAAATTGTACAAACCAGGACAAGCAGCAACCATCATGGTGTAGCTACGATTAATAAGCCAACACATGATTCATGTGCGCACCTGTGGCACAGAAGGCTTGGGCATCCGAGTTTCAAAGTGATTGAAAAGATGTCAGAAGCAAGTTCTGGAATGGAATTGAAAAAGTGCCAAGTGTATTTGGATTGCACAGCTTGTAAGGTTGCAAAGTCAAAGGTGTTTCCTGTGAGCAAATTCAGTGATAGGAAGTCACATAAATGTTTTGAATTAGTTCACGCTGACTTAATTGGTCCATTACCAGCTTCAATAGGGGGTGCTAAATATGTTTTAGTCATTGTAGATGATTACACCAGATTTGGGTTCTGTTACCTATTGAAAGCTAAAAGTCAAACATTTGAAAAGTTTAGAAACTGGGTGCAGTTTGTGGAACGCAGGTATAGCACAAAGGTGTGTAGTTTACAAACTGACCGGGGTACAGAGTTTCTGAGTGGGAGTTTTCAGCAATGGCTCGGTAGAAGGGGCATTGTGCATAGGAAAACTAACCCACATAGTTCAGCTGAGAATGGCGTGGCTGAACGTAGGAATTTGGCATTGCAGACAGTGAAGGATTCACTCATTGCTGACTCAGGGTTATCAAGAGGATACTGGGGAGAGGCAATATTAACTGCTAATTATTTAATTAACAGGTTATGGAGTGTGTCTGTAAACCAAACTCCATATTATATGTTATATGGCAAGAAGCCACCATTAGCTCATTTGAAGGTGTTTGGGTGCACTGCCTATGTTCACGTGCATAAGGAGGTACGTAGGAAAGGACAGGCAAAAGCACAGAAGATGACGTTTGTGGGGTATGAGCCAGGGACCAAGGGATATAGGTTCACTGATGGCAGGAAAGTTGTTATTTCTAGATCAGCAAGTTTTAGTGAGCACAGCAATTGGCAGAGATTACACGGGAGTAGTGAGGTTTATCTTCCTAGTCAGGGACGTTTTGAGTTTTCAGAGCGGAGAGAGGCCACTTTATCCTACGTTGTTATCATTTTAAGATAGACTATGTATATTCCTGCTATGTCAGAGGGAGCGCGCGGAGATGGAGCAGCCTGCCTCTCTCCTAGGCACCAGTGATCCATGTACTATGCAGTAAATAGACTCCAAACAGAAGTTATATCAAATATCCTATTTACTTTATATACATACATATTTACAGATCACTTCCACAAGTAACAAATGATACACCATCAACGATACAGCTTTCACGAGGTAAAATGGGAATAAAATGGAATACAGAATATCTCTGCTTTTATAGTCAAACTGACCAATCACATTATAGGTCACTCTCATTATTCACCACACCCAACCTAACTCTAAGCACCTGTTGAATGAGTCACACATGACACATCATTCCTACAACAATGGCTGCTAATTGGGTGACTGTGCAGAATATTTCACCTTTTACCTAGAAATCAAGCCTCTCTGTATAATTTATATCTAGAAGTAAATTCCTGGGTTTATCAAACCCCAACACCCCTTCAATTTACAATAGATATTACATTCAATTGTACAGAATAGAAGACATACACATTTGAGATATACACATCCTATGTCTCTCTAAGCTTAGAGGCTTTGTCATCACATCTGCTACATTACATTCAGATGGACAATATTGCAAATCTATACAATACAATACAATACACTTCCAGTTATTGACTGATCACATATTCTTGATCACATGAAGTTTGTTCATCATCTCCAGTCTCTGTCATGACAAAATCTGTTGTCATCGGGGTTGAAACTTCTTTACACTGTTCCATATTGTTCTCTCTTAGCAGTGCTTCAATTTTCTTCCGCTGCTCTAGAACATAACCCCCATCAACCTTCTGAATACCCATGCCTAGGTAATTCTTAATTTCTCCCAGATCTTTGACATCAAAGTGCTGTTTCAGATTTTCAGTAAATTCAATTACCCTGCTTTGATCTTTCGCTATAAGACACAAATCGTCTACAAAAATCAAAAGCAAAATCTGTTCATCGTTTTCACATTGCTTTACATACAGACATGGGTCAGCTATACTACACTTGAATCCCATTCTTTGTAATTCCTTATCTAACCTAAGATTCCAGCAACGTGCCGACTGCTTGAGTCCATACAATGCTTTCTGCAACTTGTATACCCTTCCTGCAATCTTTGATTCATAACCTGGGGCTTCAATCATATAGATCTCTTCATTCAAATCAGCATGCAAATATGCTGTTGTGATATCATAATGCTGTACTACACAATTCCCAGCTGCTGCCATTGCTAAGGCAAACCTAAATGTCTCCCCTCTTAGCGTTGGTGCAAAAACTTCATCATAAGTCTGATTCTTTATCTGGGAAAATCCTTGTGCTACCAACCTAGCCTTATACTGAATATCACCATTCACTAAGGTTTTCTTCTTATACACCCATCTACAGCCTACTGCTCTATGCCCCTCAGGCAGCCTAGTAGATTTGAAAACCTTATGAGAATTAATGGCTTTCATTTCCACATCCATAGCAGCTTTCCATCTACTCTGCTCATGTTGTGGCAACTTCAATACGTCCTTGTAATTACGAGGTTCATAATCAATAAAACACACTTTTACATCACCTGGTGTATAACGCTGAGGTGGTATGCCCTTGTTAACTCTCTCAGATCTGCACAACACTGTAGCATCCTGCATCATTGGCACACTAGGAGTTAATTCCTCTTCCTTCTTAATCACATCAGTGGCCTCTCTCCGCTCTGAAAACTCAAAACTTCTCTGACTAGGAAGATAAACCTCACTACTCCCGTGTAATCTCTGCCAATTGCTGTGCTCACTAAAACTTGCTGATCTAGAAATAACAACTTTCCTGCCATCAGTGAACCTATATCCCTTGGTCCCTTCAATATCATCCCTTGGTCCCTTGGTCAACTTCAATATCATCATCATCATCATAATTTATTGCAATCTTAGACCAGTGCAAGGCTAATGTTCTGTGAAATATACATAGTCTATCTTAAAATGATAACAACGTAGGATAAAATAGTTAAAAATTAAAATAAAATTAAAATACATTTATAGACTGTCTAACTAGACTCTGTAAGTGCAATCTAAGATACAACCTATACTAGATGAGAATATAGACATTAAGAATATATTAAATATAAAGTATAAAACATGAGTATCTAAAATTACCACTATGTTATATATATTAAAAAATTTGAATGAATTACTATTACATACAATACATTACAGAAATTAGCCCATCAGGGTCTGGCGACTCTTCATTGCTGCAGCACAAAACCTTGCTACCTGCACTGTAACGATAAGAGTTTTCATCTGTAAGCAGCAATTGAGTATAGTCAGAATCTGTACGACCACGGTATTTACTAATCAGGGGTAAGATGAGTTTGGTTCGAATTTCTCTATAAAAAACGCAGTGCAGAAGAACATGGTCTGTAGTTTCCACCTCTCTGGAGTCACAAGGGCAAAGCCTTGCGGCCAATGGTATTATTTTATATTTGCCCTCCAATACCGCAGAGGGGAAAGCGTGACAACGAGCTAAAGAAAAGGCTCTCCAATGGCTGGGTATTTCAAGCTGTGTGAGGTAACTAGCTGCGGAGGCAATATATTTGTTGTGCGCTGGAGACAGGAAGAATGGAACCTTCCCTAAATCTGCTTGCCTCTCTGTATCCTTTATCCTTTGCTTCAGCTCTTGTTTCGCTTGGTTGAATTCCATCTCAAGAACTGTAGATGGGGAATATCCTAGCTTTAAAAGATTGGAATCAATGGCCTTGATCCATAGGGATTGAAAGTTATCCTGGAAGATGAGAGGTGCAAGGCCCTTGGGATAGAATTTGAGCTTTAGCCAAAGGTTTAAAGAGGCTAAACACACTCTTGACTCAATCTTCATCATGCCTGTTTCAAGCTGTAGGTGTGCATTTGAAATGCATCGAGGCATCTGGAGTGCTGCTCCAATGAATTTGGATTGTACTCTTTCCAGAGGTGTAAAACATGAAGATGGAGGGCCAACTAAAGTCCCATAGAGAAGCTGAGCTAACGACTTGGCCTGAAAGAGTTTGAGTGCGGCTGGAACATAAGATCCCCCCTTACAATGGAAAAAAATTAATATAGCATTGGCAGATCGTTGACCTTGTGCATATATATCCCGAAAATTCTCAGAGACTGAGAGACATTGGCACGTTTGGGAGAAGGAGGCTTTTGCTGTACGTCATGCATTGGCTACTTGGAGACATTTGTTGGAGGGGTCCCCCTATCCATTTGAAGTATGGACTGATCACAAAAATCTGGAAGCCGTGAAATCACCACGTATGTATGTATGTATGTATGTATGTATGTATTTATTTATTTATCTATCAATCAATCATATGGCACATTCATATCGCGTTACAATAAAAAACATTGAGCATAATAAATATGAAATATAAAATATAGACAGGAAAATTACAAATGTATGTCTAGGTTACAAATATAGTTTTTTGCTTCAGTTGTCACAGCCAAGAAATCAGCAAAGTCTCCATCGTAGGCTCAGTTTTGACACTCTGTCACTATATGTTGGATAGTTTGTTTTTCGGCCCCACAATCACAATTCGATGATGTTGTTTTGCCCCATTTATAAAGGGCATCTGCACATCTACCATGACCCGTGCAAATTCGGTTCAAGGTTGTCCATATCACACGGGGCTGGTCAAATCCAGGTGGGTTTTCCAAGATGCAGAGCAAGCTTCGGCATTGTGGAGGGCAGTTTCCTAGCCAATGTGGAAGCCTTGAAATCACCACGTAAATTGAATCCAAAGCAGATACGGTGGGCTGAATTCTTC
This sequence comes from Charina bottae, assembly GCA_023362775.1. NCBI lineage: Eukaryota > Metazoa > Chordata > Lepidosauria > Squamata > Charinaidae > Charina > Charina bottae. The sequence continues at coordinate 850,476 of JALMGJ010000020.1, forward strand.
AGTCGATTCAATTTCACCCTAAAATATTTTCCGGGTGGAAAAATTTTCTAGCTGATGCCCTATCAAGGTTACCACAACGTGACAGCCAAAGGGAGGAAGTAATTAACACTCTAATGTCTCCCCAGCAATTGGGTCTAAACCAGGATGAATTAGAGAGAGCAGAGAATACAACAGAAATTGATCCAGACCCACAAATGGAAAAAGTGGCCGCTACCCGCAGTCAGAAACAATCGCCTATCATCCCATTAGAAACAGCACTGACAAAAGAATTGCAAGCCGAAATACAAAAGGATTCTTGGTGGCGAGCGCCTAAGCAAACCCTTCATGCAAGTAATGGATTGTGGTGGAATGGGTAAAGAATGTACAATCCAAATACTCTCAGAAAGCGCATTTTAGAAAGGTGTCACGATGAAAAAGTAGCTGGCCATTTCGGATTTGTAAAAACATTGAATTTGGTCAGAAGGCAGTTTTGGTGGCCCACGCTCAGAAAAGATGTCAAGGATTATGTAACTACCTGCCCTATTGGTGCCACTACAAAAAAACCAACTGGGAAACCAGTGGAATTGTTGCAACCAGTGGCGAACCCCTCTCAGCCCTGGAAGCAAATTGCCATGGACTTTGTAGTAGATTTGCCAGAGAGCAAGAAAAAACCAGTAATTTGGGTATTTACTGATTTGTTTTCGAAACGCTCATTTCATCCCATGCAAAGGAGTATGGAGGGGCTTGAACGGAGTGGGAAAGAAACGGACACTGACATCATTGGGCGCAGGGGGGCTGGCACAAGGGGGGGAAAGGCAAAATTCAATTATTGGGCAGGAAACGTCATTCGGGTCTTTGAGAATGCTTTGATTTACATATATCCTTAATAAAGCTTATTCTGCAATTCAAAAAGAACTGCATGGAGAAGCGATTATTGAGGCATTGAAATCAGGGTCATCACACCTGGATCCTGTGAGCCCAGAATATTACATCTCTACTTTTCTTTCCACAAACAAGTATTATCAACTATCAAACATAATTTACCATTATCAATAAACCAGCAAACATTGCAGCCAGCTAGTCCTAGGAAAAGTCCTAGTGCTCACTGAAAACATAATAAATATAGGATTGAGAGTAATTAATTGTCTAGGTAAAGGTTTTCCCCTGCACAGTCGTGTCCAACTCGAGGGGCTGGTGCTCATCTCCGTTTCTTAGCTGAAGAGCCAGCACTTTCCGAAGACACTTCCGTGGCCATGTAGCCAGCACGACGCGTGCGGAACGCTGTTACCATCCCACCGAAGTGGTACCTATTCATCTACTTGCATTTGCATGCTTTCGAATTGCTAGGTTGGCAAGAGCTGGGAGCTCATTCCGTCACACGGCACTCGGGTCTTGAACCACCGACCTTCTGATCGACAAGCCTGGCGTCTTAACCACTGAGCCATCGCGACCCTCATAAATAATTGTCTCCCTGCTATTATTTTTGTACTAAATTTGAAGATATTAGCATTTTCCTGCACGTTGAATCGGCTGTTTTGAACTTACAGTTTTCTGCTTCTACTTTCCCTGGGGAACTGTCTGCATAACTCACTTTCGCTTGTGTAAACACATTCTGGAATTCTTTCATATCTTGGACTTTCACTGGTTAAGCTCCTAGGGGGTGCCATAATCTACTGCGTGAGACATGGAGGATTTTAAACAGACTTTCTCTGACTTCCACCGAGATTTTAAACAGATTATTTCTGATTCCTACCAAATTTTTATGCAAGGCATTCAGGACATTGTGGAAATATGAGGTCTAAAATGTGGTTGGGGATGTCGTGGATGAAACTGAGGAATTTAACAGTGACAGAAATGTATCTTCTAAGAGTAAGATCCAGACTTCTGTTGAAATGCTGGTTGAAGATCAGATAGTTGAGTTGGAGAAATTAAAGGGAGAGATCAAGTTGCAAGCCATAAGTGAAATGGAACGCCATGGAAAAGAAGGGGTTATTGTGTATGGGAGGTCTCCTGAAGAGAAGTTGGAGTTTTTGAGGGGGCCAGTTCGGCTGTTCGATTTTTTAAAGAAAAAAGCTTAGTGTGCATTGTGGGGATATGTAAATGTTCTGGCTTATTTTGAAGTGGGATAAGGGTTTAAGAATATTTATCTGGATTGCTTTTAGGGTTTGGCTGATTTCATTTATTTTTAACGATTTGGATTAAGATTATTAAGGTATAATAAAAATAATAATAAATGTATGGTTTTGGGTTTAATATGATTAAGATTATTAAAATTGTTGTATTATCAAGTACAATGGCAGACAATTTATATGTTTTTTTAGTTTGATCTTTATTACAGTAGACAGGAATATATAGAATAGTAGTAGGAAGGAAATAATTAAATAAATGTCATCTTTGGGGGGGAAGTTGATTAGGAGGTTTATCTATATATTTTCTTTTAATATAAGGGGAGGGAACAACTGTATTTAGTGATTTTTATAATGTGCCAATGGAATGATTTATAGAAATAATGTGATTTTGGTTTAATATAGAGTAAGGGATTGATTATGGAAAATTGTTGTATATCCTTGCTGTTAAAAGTCAGAAGCCACCTCTTTTTGTAATTTTGAAAAAAAAAATCTCTTGTGTTTCTACACTTTTAGTTTTTTCTTTTTTTCTTTGTACTTTTTGTTTTTCTGTAGCTTTTATCTTTGCTTGAAACTTAGTAAAATTCTTATAAAAACAAAACAAAATTTACCAGCACAAGCAACATGCCTATTAGATGTTTTTGATACACAGTAGATGCCATTAGATGCACAACTCATTCACATTCATTTAAAGGCCTAAGACAGGAAGGAATCTGGTATGTCCTAATGCAAGTGCTACCTTGCAATAAGGGGTGGCATCGAGATCAGAGAAACATGGAAGTAATGTTTGATTTATACTGGGCCTGAGTGGAAAGGTTAAACTTGTGGATTTCACATTGTTTCGGGTCAGCACCTGCTGACAGGGGACATGGCCTACGTCTCATGGTCGCAACAGAGGGTCGGATGGCCCTTGTGGCAAACAAACAGAAAGCGATGCAGAAGCTTAGACAGACCTTTCCCCCTTGCCATGCAAATTCAAATGACATCCCCAACAGTTCAAACATCTGCAAAGCTTTCTCATAATAGGAACCCCCTGGAAGCCAGTTAATGGTAAAATTTCAGAAAATGCTACACCCTCTTCTGGTTTATAAGTGTCCCTTAGGCTCTTTGTTTTTCCTTTTTGTACCACTCCCACCAAAGCTCCTTCGTGGCAGAAATATTCTTTATTTCCTGACAACTGGAAGTAATTAGTGACTTCAGAGCGGAGGATATGAAAAGCCAGATGTTCTTGCCCTGCTTAGAAAAGCCAAGAAAATGTGCAGGTGCCCGGTTGTATCTGCAGTCACCCAGGGGTCCAGAGGGACCCAGGTTCGCTGAAGAGGAGATACACACACACACTTATCAGGAAGACAAACTATTCAGTTTGGACCTGTTCCATCTAGCAAGTGGTCTTGCACACCTGGAATGCAAAAATGCAAATGTCCCTGAGGAGATGAATTAGTTGCAAAATAAAACCAAGACATTAATTTAAATAAAACCAAGACATTAATTTAAAGATGCTAATTGGCAGCTGGCAGTCAAATGTGGCTCAAGACAAGTTTAATTGAAATATGTTATACATTTTTGCCCACAGTTTTATTCATCCACAAAATAAACAATTCTTATGGCTCACACTCCAACCCATAAGTAAAGCAATCTGTGAGAATACTGCAGATAATAACCTGCTATGTCAAAAGAGCCGAATTGGTTTAATTGGATGCATCTACAGCAAGGCAGAACTATTCAAAAGGGCACCAAGAAAGGCAACTTTTATCTCACACATTCTTGTGTGTAGGTTTTGTGTGTGTGTTGTTGTTTTTTTTGGTCACTGTTTGATACATTGATTTCAGGTAACATGGGAAAACTTTTAAGAGTGGTATTTTTCTCTTGCACTCTGAAATTTTCCCCGTGGTGCTTCCAGCTGTACGCCAAGCCTTGTTCTAAGGAACTGACTTCACTGAGCCCAAATGCGCGTCTTGGGTCTTTGTCACTGGCCCTAGATCGTTGTGGTGCTCCTAGGGCCTTCCATGGCCATCAAGCCAATGGGTGCTAGCCAGCTGAGAAGCCTCCAGTGGGCTATTCGTTATGACTGTGCAGCGCTTTCCACCACCTCCAAATGTGCTTCGAAGCACCTGGAAGCATGAATCTAGCCCGTAAACTCACCCACCATGCCCTTTCCTAGGATCGTGCAGCAGTTGTAGAGGGCGGTCATGTGATCCCAGGAAAAGGGTTTAAAGTTTAAACTTTAAGGTGTTGGACACAAATACTAGAGTTGCTCTCCCACGTGCACCAAAGCACCTTTGAAGACCAAATCTGAAATATTGCACAGCCATACTATTCATGATCAGCAGCCCCTTTTCCTGTGAATACTTTTTATGGAACGATTCCTGTATTTTGTGTACTTCCCTTTCAGGATGTCTGGGAATCCCCTCCAAAATTCCATGTGAAGTGTTTGAATAAGAAAAGGCCAAGACAAATGAGACTGAACTGCAGCCATATCTCGGGATTTTTTTTTCCTCTTTCCCAGACTGCAGATTATTTTCTTCCCTTTTCCAGACAAGAAAGGGAGTGATTAAAGCAGTGACTAACTTTCTGAAAGATCCTGTGACATTTTGGATGAATTCAGGCCCTCTCAAATTTCACTTTGCCACAAAGCCATTTTCTGACCAAGCCTGAAGCAAAGTCACAATCTACATCGCTGTGTCTTTCCTCACAGTGCAGACTATTCTTGCTATAGCTGACTGAGTTTCTGCTAGATTCCAGCAATCATAAAAATAAAATGAATAGGCAAAAGTTTATGAAGAAATATAAAAATGTGAACTCTATGTTTTAATGTGTAAAAGATAGAGTTCTCCTTTAAATGGTTAAGTCAGCTTTAAAAATCTTAACAGTATTGATTTTAGTGCAAACAAATCTTCCCTTTGTTGTGGTCTTTCTTGTCTCATATCTGTGAACAAAACAAAAAAGGAAAAAAATCATGAAAAGGTGTGAATTATAGAAGATAACCTTTCAATTATATAGCCCAATCTCATACAAATATGAAAATACCTATCTATGACCATGAAGGCTGGACTGGAGGTAGCTTGGCATGTAATATATCTTCACCACAAGGAAAACGCACATCCTTTATTGCTTTTAGAAAAATTATAAATTACAAAGAGGGAGAAGTGGGAGCGCTGAAGACCCCCCTTTCCCAGTGCCTGCCACACAGCTGTGAGCCTTTCGGATGTCCACAAAACTGGCCACGGAGCCTCAGAGGGAAGGCCGAGGGACCCATTTTCTGACCTCCAAGAAGGAAACCAAAATCTTTTCTATGGCTCCTGAAACATGGCCTTAGGGGCCATGGGATTATACTATAAAATACTGAGGACTGTGCTATGATTGTACTATTAGTTGAACCTGGTTCCCATTGAAGTCAGAAAGATTTCGGTCAATAAGAATAATGTGTTCAACTAAGCTAGGAACAAAACCTGAAGATTTATTTTCATATACAGTAGCTCTAAACTGACTCTTTAGAGCTAACAGAACAGAGAACATATGCAGAGGCAACTGCTGAATCCTCCTATTTATTTCAGGTTTACGATTTCCATTTTTCTACCAAAATTACTAAGTGCATTGTTCCTACTGCTACTGCAGCTACGTAATGGTGCAAAGTATGCACAGAATTCTTTTCTTTATTGATACATCGGGCATTCCTTTTTTTATGTCACTGCCTATTGCAAACATCAACTGCTAAAAGACTCATTATATTCAATTGCTCTTCATTCACAAAACAAGAGTTAGCAAAAGTTTCACATATTGTGCACAGATTAGCTTCAGACTGTGCATCATAAATCATCCCTGTATTTGTTTGTTCTAATAACATCTGCAGCCATTGGATTGTACCCAAAGTCTTAAATCAGATTTGAATGAGAATAAAAAACCTAGTTTTTGCGCCATTTTAGTATGTGGGGCCAACTCTGCTAGTGTCAAACAAAGAACTCAGAGAGAACTTGCTGAGAAAAAAGCAATTAAATAACTATTTTAAATTCACCAAGAACCGATGTGTTTATTTGATCTAACATATCTGCATTCCCCCATCCCCAAATGCAGGTGACCCTATACAACAGAGCTTTCCAAACTGTGTGTCGGGACATGTTAGTGTGTCGGCTGCAGTGTCTCGGTGTGTCGTGGCTGCTGCTGCCTCCGAGCCCTGCCAGGATTCCACGCAGGTCCTAGTGCCTGCCTTGTGCCCTGCTGCCTCCAAACCTGCTGTGATTCTGCGCAGGTCCTAATGCTTGCCTTGTGCTCTGGTGTAAGAGTGTGTTGCGAAATGATGCCCTGCTGTAAGAGTGTGTCACGAAATGATGCATGCCTAAAAAGTGTGTCACCAACATGAAAAGTTTGGAAAGCTCTGCTATACAACATGGATAATATTTATTAGTTATTCTGGTTGAAGCCTGTTTCCATCTCCATTCTACTGAATCATGCTCAAGTCCTTAGGACCTCTTCCCCACATGACTCAGCAGAGGGCCAGCTATTTCTACAGCCTTGGAAGAAGGCTGGAGCTGCCCCTGCCCGGACTGTTAATTATTTTTATGTAATAGGTTGCCCCATTCAGATCCTCCCTGGAACTGATCTAGAACTGATTTCCAATTCTCTGGACATCTAGAAAATTGATGCTAACTCCCCTAGACTGCTGTATAATAGTTAGAAAAACGATACCTGGTTTTCTATCATTCCCAGCATTTCTGAATGAAGGTATTCTGCAGGTAGGCAATATTTGATATGCTAAGCTCTATTCAGGCACCCAAGATGCAGAGGTCCCAGGTATGTGAAAGGTTGATGGAGGACATGCTGGTGAGAAATCTGTAGGCAGACAGCACTTTTCAGATCTACACGAAACACAGCTTAGTTTGGGGTGGAAGCTAGACTAGCATATGCCCTGTGGTCAGGCTAGAGATGCTTCTCGCTCTCCCTTCACCTGTTTGCTTTCTGTGGGTACAGACCATATAAGTAAGGCTCTTGACTGACTCTAATTGTTTTTAAATAAAATACTTTAAATGCTTTTGTTATACACACACGACACATAAACTATAATCCATGCTAGTCTTCTCTTAACTCAGCAGTTGAGTGCAGTCCAGCACTGCAATGCAAGCTGGCTTTGAAAGGAGAGCTTGCTTTATCAGACATACTGTATATCAGCCTTACCACCCATAGGCAGTATTTCAACCTATTCTCCTCCAATTCGGATAGCACTGTTTGCGCTCCATAGGTGCTCACCTAATTATAATAACCTCTGTCTCCGACATACCTGTGTTTAATATTTTCTTCTCTGTTCTCAGAAGATTTAACCTTTAAAGCCTACTCTGCTTCAAGTTATTTCCCTTTCTCATTGCTTGCATCTCCTCAGCTAAAAGTTAGTTTTGTTTTTTTCAGTTATGTATCACTTATCACTTTATTTAATGGGGTCAGACATATTTCTCACTCCTCACTCCCATAATGAATCCGCAGCTTTCCCTATCACAGTGGATAGCCAGCATGGTCAGAACTCTTCTTAAACCTATCTCTGCAAAAGACAAAAGAGCCATCTTATAGCATTATTCAAGATCAGAATGTTATGACTATTAAAGGAGAGAGGAAAAAAATGTGTGACCTTATCATTGATACTAATATTAAACAGCTAGGTTTAATATTAAGGCTAGATTAAGGACCACAGGGGCACGGTGGCTCAGCGGGTAAGACACCAGGCTTGTTGATCGGAAGATCACAAATTCGGAGGTTTGAATCCCTAGCCCCGCGTGACGGAGTGAGCTCCCGCACTCGCCCCAGTTCTTGCCAACCTAGCAATTTGAAAGCATGCAAATGCAAGTAGATGAATAGGTACCACTTTGGTGGGAAGGTAACAGTGTTCCATGCGCGTCATGCAGCCACATGACCATGGAAGCGTCTTCAGACAACGCTGGCTGTTCGGCTAACAAATGGAGATGAGCACCGGCCCCTAGAGTCGGACACAACTGCACAACTGTGCGGGGGGAACCTTTACCTTTAAGGACCCTTATGCCCCACTGTCCTGGACTGGTGTTTAATCAGTGCCTTGATAGGTGGCCATCAGTATCCATTTTCCCACAGTCATGATCTATTGATCCAGTCAAAAACTAATATAAGATAAATACATGCACATGAAGGTGGCTTTTGGTGCCAATAGAGTATTTCTGAATCAATGCCACCAACATGAAGTCATGGCCAGTTTTTCTGAGATAATTGGGGAAACCCATCTGCTCTGGACTAAAGAGCTTGGAGGACTCTGACCAGCTTGCTCAAAAGATGATGAGCCTAAACTTTGGGGAACAGTATCCAAAATGTAGAGCAATATTCCACCATATAGCAAGAAAACATTTGGTTGAAATCAACTTTGGTAAGAAATAATTATTTTATTATCCTTAAAGAATAAAATCTGGGGACCTGGGGATCACAGTTCTGAGGTCTCTGGGCCACCTTTCTGATAAAAGCTCACCATCAAATCACATAGAGTATGTGGCAATTCCTTCATCCACTGTAAAGAAGCTATTTAACAGTTTGTGTGTACAACAACTTCAAAATTCTGTAGGTATGTAGAGTCCCAACACCTCCATATTAACACACCAACTTCATACTTGTTTTCAAACCATTTTACATAGAGTTTCTGCTAATAGGACAGTGCCTTGGCTCAGGAAATACTTGTAAAGCTCCCCATATATTTGATACTTTTAACCCCTTGAATACACATTTCCAAACTCTGGTTGAAGTACCATAGATTCACTGTTTCCAAATCCTGACTGCAAGTGGAAACACTGACACACACACAAAAATGGCACAGTGATAGGATATGCATCATGCATCAGTTGGTTTGACAAACAGGAATTTTTGCTTTTTGCCATTATAATATCTTCCTTCCCCAAATGAATAGACTTAGAAAATGGCATACACATCTGTCACACTGCAAATAAATCATTTACATGTTACTTTGGCCTTTGGAAGCTGGGTCAAAAACCAGTAAAAATTCTCGTGATTAAAAATCCCAGAGTGCATGATGCAGTTAGAACCCTTTTGATGTCATTTACTCTATTATCTGATCCATCTTTTCTACCTTGTCGTAATTAGGTGGAGTCACTCGACATGAGACATCATGCATATACCGTATAAGGCACCTTTAATTACTCCTCTCCTTTTTTACTGCAATTTCTTTACACTGATAAGTATAACATAGAAAATGTTGTTGTTTTCCTCCAATTCTGCTGGCGCATTTTGTTTCTTACACTATTTTTCAGTTTGTTCATTTGGGGCCAGAGTCAGTGGGAACTAACTTATCCAAGTAAGTTGTAGGAGAGCTGTACCCTTTATTTCTCTTGGCAAATATGGAATGTTCTTCAAATTCCTGTGTCTTCACCAACAACCCTCGTCTGTCATGTTTGCTTTTGTTAATAGATCCCATAATAACAGGTTAGTAGTTGAGGCTTACAAATATTCCCTTCCAGTGAGTCATTTGATGGTATAGTTGGCAAGAGATTATAGATTTCTCCAGTGTGCTGCTGTTTCTAATAAATATAATTTAAGCAATCCTTCTTAAACAGTACAAGGTGCAAGATGGTCTGTCTTCTATATCTCCCACCCCTGCACCTTATACAGACAAGAATATGGAAAATCTCTGCCTGATGTTTCTTGACGTACTTGAACTGTTTCCATTAATGGCATTCTGAAATTTTACTTGCAATCAAATCAACAGGCCAATCAACTTTTCAGCTTTTGGTATTTGTTCTTAGACAGCTTTATTATAACGGTGGAGCCAGGAATCAGTGAATACGAAGAAAGTATCCTTCTTAGGCACAATTCTATTAAAATGCTCAAATTAAGCAGATTAAACAAGAATTTAACACTAAGGAAAAATTAAGCAAAGGCTTCAGAACTGCTACGGCTGCTTTGGCTGCTGGAGAGTAGCAAAGCAGAGAACAACAGTGACATCTACCGAGCATCAGGGGATTTGGGGATTTCTCCACAAAGATCTGGTATGGGCAATATGTCAGTTCCTACTTTCTTTAAAGGAACCTTCATTTAAAACTTTAAAAAAAAAACACAAGAACTTAAAAATTGCTGTGCTGGATCCAGCCAGGGGCCATTTTCACCTAAAACGTTCTTTCTCACAGTGGCCAACCAGATAAGATATATTCCTCTCCCACCATCATTCCCCTGAAACTGGTATTTGGAGGCATGTTGTCCCCAAGCTGGAGGCAACACAGAGTCTTCAAGACTCTTGATAGATCAACCCTCTATGAATATATCCATCTCATTTTAAAGTCATCCATTGGTTAGTTATGTGTTTGTGAAAAAGTGCCTCCCATTGCTCTAAAGGTCCGTCTGAGCATTTTGAGAGGAGAAAAGCTCTCAAGGGATCATTTGGGTTGTTCTCTTCTGCATTTTTTCCAGCTCAAGCAACTACCCAAAATGTGGATATACCATAGATGGATAAATGTTGGTAGTTGTATTTTCAATCACTTTCCTAATTATCTCTAGCACAGAATTTAGCTTTTCTGAGCCAGCAGAACTAGGAACACCTTCACCTAAAATCTTGATCAGGGGTGCCATCACAAAGCATTGTGCTAGGTGGTTCAAAATTATCCTTTATTTGTTCACAGCAAGTATAAACAGGGAACGACGGTGGCTCAGTGGTTAAGACGCTGAGTCAGAGGCCATTAAGGCTGAAAGCTCGGCAGTTCGAATCCCAAGCGTGAGCCGTGTGCAGGAGTGAGCTCCTGGCAATTTGTCCCAGCTCCTGCCAACCTAGCAGTTCAAAAGCATGCAAATGCAAGTAGATAAATAGGTACCACTTCGGTGGGAAAAATCACAGGGACATGAAAGGAGCCTCTTCGGGAGTCCCCCAGGGCAACAGTGATGTCACCGGCAAATCCTTTCACTACAAAAGTGCCTTGGTGCTTCTGACATGAAAAAAAAAACAGGGAAAATATCAATGCATGTGCATAGTTATGTGCATAATGAGAAGACAGGATACCCTGGAGAAGAAGCTGATGCTAGGGAAAGTGGAAGGCAAAAGGAAGAGGGGCCGACCAAGGGCAAGATGGATGGATGGTATTCTGGAGGGGACGGACTCAACCATTGGGGAGCTGGGGATGGTGACGGCCGACAGAGGGCTCTGGCGTGGACTGGTCCATGAAGTCACGAAGAGTCGGAAACGACTGAACGAATAAACAACAAATGTGCATAGTTATATGGCCTGATTCACACATGCATATTCAACTCCTTTTTTGTTTTGTTTTTGCTATTCCATTATTTTAATTGGAAGGTGAACCTTCCTTCTAGCAGGATGAACTTTTTAGCTCATCATATCCTCCTGACATAGCTCGACATAATCCACTTTGGCTTGGGGATTGCTGAAGACATTGGTTTGCAGGTTTGTGAGTGAACTATTCACCCTTTCCTTCCCCTTTTTATTATGCTTATTTTCAACAAACTATTGTTTCTCAGGAGGGGCTAAGGACAGCTGCTTAGCCTTACCCCCTGCCTCCCAAAGACTTAAAAGGAAACACATCTTTAAGGAGCAGCGAGAACTGGATAAACTGGGTTAACGTAGGTGAAGATGTGGTCTTTTTACTTATATGTGGCCCTTGAGCTACCAAGCTGGCATTGATAGAGAGGTTGTACCTGTGTTGTACTAGTGTGAGATATGGAATACTGAGGCCAAAACAGACCAGGATCTCACAGATGCCACAAGAATGATGGAGTTGTCCCAACATATCATTGGCTAAACACCCAGCAGGATGCTCTCTGGATAGAGCTTTCTCAGTCAAGCCAAAAGTGATCTGAAATTGTGGGAAGGGGGTAAGATCTGCTCTCTTGTCATGGCCAGGTAAAGGTCGATGTTTGCAACAGCTTTTCTCATTGGAAGTAACAATTACCTGATCTTAGAAGATAATGGATTCAACAACCACAGTCAGTGGACCAAAAGTGCATTGACATAAAACAGAAGTACAGCAAGATGAGGTTGCATGTTCTTCTGGGGGGACAGAATCCCATTAGGTGGGGGCTATTACAGAGAAGGCCTATCATCTCAATTATACCCTGCAGATCTCATAAAGGCAGGGAATTTTCAGCAGGCCCTCTCTCAACGACCGGACCAGATGGGCAGATTCAACTCCAGCAAGGTATTGTCTGTTGTATCTTGGTGCTGTGCCATTTAGTGTTTTAAAAATAATGTACTTTGAGTTGGGTTCAGAAGCCTCCTGGCAACTAATGCAATGATTTAATACAGGTATAATTCTACCTTGGGAGGACTGTCCTGTCAATAACTTTTTTGCTGCATTTTGTACCAGCTGCAATTTCCAAGTTGTCTCTAAAGGCAGTCCCACATAGAGTGTGTTGAAGTAGCCCAACTGAGTGGTGATTAAGGCACAAATTACTGAGGTCAGGGCCTCCTAATCCAGATAAGATTGTAACAGGCACAACAGCTGGAACTGGGGAAAGGCATAATTTGTATCTGTTGTTTGAGCAGGAGTTATAAACCACCATCTTTGGGAACAGTATGGCCCTGCCCAGAGTAACTACCAGAACCCTGATGTTTACTAACCACAAGCAACTCTGTCTTGGTAGATTTAAATCTGAGCCAGTTTTGCCCCATCAAGATCCTCACAGCCTCCAGACCATAATAGCATCACCAGCTCAGCACAGGATAGTGCTATATAACTGAATGTCATCAGCATACCGGTGACATCTTACCCCCAAATGACAGATGACCTCTCCCAGTGGTAGGGGCATTATTATTATTATTATTATTATTATTATTATTATTATTATTTTCTGCTTTTTATATATATAACTCAAGGTGGCAAACATACCTAATACCCCCCTCCTATTTTCCCCACAACAACCCTGTGAGGTGGGTTGGGCTGAGAGAAAGTGACTGGCCCAAGGTCACCCAGCTGGCTTTCATGTCTGAGGGAGGACTAGAACTCACAGTCTCCTGGTTTCTAGGCCAGCACCTTCACCAGTACACCAAACTGGCTCTCTCTAACATCTTTATGTAAATGTTAAACAACATGGGGGAGACCACTGATCCCTGAGGGACCCAATACTGGAATTCTCATGGATTGAATACATCTCCCCCCCCCCCGCCAATCTACTAACCGGACCCAGCCACTGAGGTAGGAGTGGAACCACATTAAAACAGTGCTTTCAGCTCCTCACTCTTGTTGGCAGTCCAGAATGATACCGTGGTTGATGGTACTGAATGTGACAGAGAGGCCTAATAAGACCAAGAGGGGCAGACTACCCCATCAAGGCCTTGACAAAGTTCATCTACTCAAGCAACTGCCTTTCATAACATGAAAGCAAGTAGATGAATCTGTGTACCTTGTTATAATGTTTATTGAATATAAGGAAATGGATAGAGATATTTTGAGACATGTAAATGCGGGTAGAAAGGTAATAGATAGAATGTGATCTGCATTTGTCAAAAAAAAAAAGCAGAAATGGCTGTGTCTAAGAATGTGCTTCTGCCAGTTTCGTTATATGGAAATGAAAGCTGGATATATTAGGAGAAACATAAAATTAGGTTCAATGCAATGGGGACATACTACTTAAGAAATTAGACAGAAATCAATAAGGTCAGGAATGAATGGGTGCCAGATAAATGTGGACTGAATATAAAAGCAAGAGAGCATTCCCAAAAAAAATCTACATCGAGATGGTTTGGCCATATAGAGAGGATCAATGAGGATCAAAAGAAGAGTGAATACACTGAGAGGAAAGAGAAGACAGAGTTGTGGCTGGATAGAACTGATGAGATCCTGAAAGAGAAGAGAGGGGAGAAGTTTAAAGATCAAAAGGCAGTGTATGAAATGGTGCAGGAGTGTCCACAAGGGCCATGAATGATGCCCCAAATTAAAGCCCATTTTTAATGTGCATCACACACATCGCACAAAAAAAGGCAGGGCTTCCATCACCCAGTCATACCTGCCATTTTGACATCACTGATGGCTCTTGCAGAGACTCCTGAATTGGTACGTGGATATGATGGAAGCAGGGATGTTTGCAAAGATAGAAAAGTGAATGATGTTAGAGTAAAGTAATGTTAGCTATGTTTCTGTTTACTAATTCTTACTCTTTTCCTGTGCTTTGTATAACTTTGCTTACCCTGAAGGGCAATAGTGTGATGGCTATGTATATAGGTAGGTATACTGTATATTATATAAATGAATATTTTGCAATCTGTTTTAAAGAGGCAGTTGTCTGTATCCTTAGTGACACGCTACGTTACACTTGCAAAACGCTTTGAGAATAAAAGTGCTAGCATTGGGCATGACTGAGACTACACACTAAGTTCAATTCCACCAAGGGAAGTATCCAGAACACCAGCTCCTCAGATGTTTAGTCATGTTCAAGTAAACCCTGAAGGCTTCCCTCCTGCCCCTTTGGTTTACTACAGAAAGAGAACAGGGAAGGGTTTTCCTCAGCTAGATCTAGGAAGGCAGCACCAAGACGTTATGAGTGGGCTGCTCCTGAAGTATTGTAATTGGACCCAGAAAATTAAATGTAAAGTATGTATGTATGTATGTATGTATGTATGTATGTATGTATATATATATATATATATATATATATATATATACATACATACATACATACATACATACATACATACATACTGCACTTTACATTGATTTACTTATGCGGCAGCCAGGAGACTTGTGTGAATGTCCTGTTTATTTGTTCTACAATTATATATTCTGCAGTCTACAATCTCACTTGTGAGCTGTTGGCAACTGCAGCACATCTGGGAATGTAGTTGCCTAAACAGGAAATCCTGAAACCCCTGCTCCCAGCTACAGGGGAGGTAGGCTGCCGCCGCCACCACCACCACCACCCCTTTCCTTCAGGGACCAGTTTTCCCTAGGGGCTTCCTGTCTGGAGGAAGAGAAAGGAAGGACCCTCCTGTCTTTATTCCTTCCTTATTTCCTGAAGCAACAGAGCAGTTAAGGGTGCCAGGCTACTTCCCCAACAGAATGAAGGAATCATATACAATGTAGAACAAGACAATCTAAGTCATTTCTTGTGTGAGTTACAGCTCAGTTACATTGTAAGTTACATGTAAGTAAGATACAAGTAACTTACAATGTAAGTTCCATTCAGTTACAGCTTAAGTTACAGCTTACATTTCTTATGTAAGTTACAGCTCCCCGTTGTCCTTCTCATGCTGGCATGAACAGGACAATGGGGAAATGTAAACGGAAATTAGGATTCCTACCAGCAGCAACCCACCCTTTTTCTCAGAAAATTACAAGGTAGATTTCAGTACCCAATAGGCTAATCTGTCTGAAGCTGTTCATTCTTTTTCTATACTGTTTCAAACAGAAATGTTTTCTAATATTTTTAGGTCTCAATTATGAGGCAGTATTCTTTCCCCCCCTCAGTTTAGGATGTTTAGTTGTCTGGTTTAGATTTAAGAAAATCCCTCACTTCATGAGAAAAATACATTTCCCTGAGGGCCTGCTCCATTGTGTTGGGAAGCCACCACAACGCCAATGTGGTGCTTGAATGCACTGCATGTACATTGTACACTCATTCAGCACAAACACACAGCTTCTGTTTGGTGCTCCCTTCCTTTCTGCCAAACTGTGACTCAAATGTTCTCTACCAACTGTACTTGGAGGCAACTTAAATACTATTCTGTACATAATGTCCATCTTCAAATTACTTTGTGTTTAATGGAGTGCTCTGTGTTCTGATTCATACACTGTGCAGCCAGGGACAGTTTGTGAAACTTCTTGGATTTAAAAGATGCTCCCAACTTCCCCGTATGGTAAAGCCTCCATCAAGACTCCCTTTCCTTTTCCCTTCCAAGGAAGGCTGCCAAGGTACAGAATTTGATGTGGAGCTACAGTTTGAGAACCCTTCCTGACAAGTTCACTCGGTGTGCCACAAGATTCCACCCCATTCCAGTCAGCTCCATCCCTGATTATTGAGAGACCACCCTGTAGCTCTTAAGAGAAGCTCTTGAATCTTGGTTCTGAGGTCGGGAAGAATAAGCGGGGGGACAGACAGAATCAATTCCTGTGGGGCCTTAAAAGAAAGAATTCTCAGGGTAATAAAGTAGTAAGGTTAATTGGAGGAAAGGAAAAGAGGGGTCCTATGGCGGGGGGGGGGGAATTGGAGAAAAATGCATTAACGTGAGATGTTGGCAAGTGAGGAGATAGACACTCAGCTGTTACATTATGTACAGAATCTAAGAGCCTAGTTCTTATGGCCTGTCAGGGAAGCTACAAGCCCTTTATCCATGGGTGTCTTGGAGATATTGGGAATGCTAAATGAGGGCAAAAATCAACTATGTCCTGTATTTTTTAATCTATGATGATGATGCCTGTCGGTCATTGTTGACTCCTGGCAACTCCTGGACTAGTCTCTGCAGTTTTCTTGGCAAAATTTTTGGAGGTGGTTTGCCACTGCCTTCTTCCTAAGGCTGAGAGAGAGTGACTGGCCCAAGGTCACCCAGCTGGCTTTGTGCCTAAGGTGGGACTAGAACTCTCAGTCTCCCAGTTTCTAGCCTGGTGCCTTAACCCCTACACCAAACTATCTCTCCTTGTATTATGATATTATTCTTCATACTCACCAATCTGATTTGTGAAAAGAACCTTACTTCTGTCACTGCTGTTGCCACTTGCCAAGAGGATGTAGAATGGAATTGCCTGACAAACCAATTGAGCTGAGGTTTCACTCTCCCTGCAAATTAAGTGATACCTAGTTTTGTGAACACCATTTGGTGTTAGACTGGGCCAAAACTAACATCTGGCTTCCAACAGACTATTCCTACTTGCTTCTGATCTTCAAATATCTGTTTAGTTATTGCAGCAGAAATAGATTGAGCTTTATTATCAATGTCTAACCCCCCTCTTAAAATTATAAATACAGTGCCTATGAGCATGAATTTTATATCATGCACATGCAAAAACAGATGCTTGACCTTTTCCTCTTCTGTATATCTTCTCTTCTGGTACTGCAGTTCATTTGTCTCCTTGCAAATCTGTTTAATCCAAGATCCGTGTTATATGTCTATACTTGGGCAGTACTAGATAAAAACGAGGAGAATAGCTCCCAATGCTTGATAATGACATGGCAGGGAGCTGCCCGTTTAAGTCAGGTAAAATTTGTCAGAGAAAGTCTGTGGAGGTTGAACATGCAGGAGGGGCAGACACAGACTTGGCTGTTTATAATTTTTCCCCAAATAGCTTGACGTTCCAGCCAAAGTGAACGTAACTGGATTTTCCATAGAAGGCCTCTGTCTGAACAGAAGGAGTGGTTCACGGAGTCTATAGAATCACAGCTTCTGTTGCCCTCTTCTGACACCAGGGAGTAATTGCTGGGTTCACCATTTAAGGCCACACTCCAGATGCATATAAATATTTAGTATTAATTTAGCATAAATACTAATACTCTAGCCAGCTTTGCTATAATATCTGTTAACTTTACAGGAATTCTGCACAGTTGTCCACAGCAATTTCTACCTATTGCAGGTAGCTTGGCTAAGGATGTCTATGTGAAACTGGAAAACCTACAATTTTCAGGCTTATATTGCATTACATTGAATCCAAGAGTCAACGTTCAGTTTTTGCAGGCCAGTCTACTTTTTTCTTTTGATTTTTGTTGAAATTCTGACCAGATGATTAAATAATACAATTGCAGCTATAAACTCAAAACCATTTCAATTAAACAAAATGTAGAAACTAAGTTTTGATATTTGTTAAAATACAGAAGCATCTTAAGGTGAATAACAAATCTGAAACACAATTTTAAACTCAGAATATTCTAGCTCCCCTTCTGCCTGTTCATATGGCTGAAATGTGAACAACTTGATACAAATGTTAGGGTCAAGCAGACAGGTATAAATCTGGAAGCACAGAATTTCACATTTTATTCTGTCACATCCATTTATTATCTTTTTTTTAAATTGCAATTTCCTAAAATACTGTAAAAGCCATTGGAAAATCTGCATTTCTGTTCTTTCCTAATGTTGCATTCTGTGCACATCTCTCCATAAAGTATCTATATATTTAAAAATGCAACAAGTGCAATACACATTTTTGGTGCACAGCTTTCTCAAATATACCATTTATGAAAATAATTTGGTGGATAACGAATGACATTGATAACTTCTATTCATCATTGCCCTTCTGTGTTGAGATGGGATCCATTTTCACGCTTCTCGCTATTTCATTCCTGTGGAAATCCATGGTGGGTACCTTTTTTTACATCATAATGCAAATATAAACCAGCTTCATCTGCATGATCTTGACCTGAGGAGAAAGCCTCTGTTTCCACAATCTGTTTACGTACAAGCATTCCGCACATGTGTTCACCTAGCAATGGGTGTGGGGTACAGCCATGAACGTCTTTGCACACACGTTCAATATGGTGTCCAAAAACAGCCTAAGCCTCCTCTGCTCCCAGTGAAAAGCACTGGGGGAGAAAAATGGTTAAATTGCTAAGGAAATGCCACTCCTGGCCTCAAGGTTTGCTTCTGTTTTCCCAAGTTCTAAAAGTTGCTCCTCCCTCCCACTTTGCTGCCTGCTTTGTGAAAAGCATCCATTAAGATCTCTCATATCTTAATAAGAAAGAAATGGATTACAGCTCTATTAGGGTCTCACAGATATTCTCTGGATTTTTTTAAAACTCCTATTGATATACTCAATGGTATGAATTCTCAATCACTTTGCTACATCCACGTATTTTAGTTAAAGGAAAGGAATGGGGTAGGGAAAACACCAAAGGACTTGAGTTGGTCTTGGGAGAGATTTAACCAGGCAACTGGGCATAGTGCATGAAAACTAGAATTTGAAAACTATACTTGTGGGACAAGGGATTTCAGCACCTTGAGCTTGAAGAAGCTGGCTTAAAAAATGCTTATCTTATGCAAAACAACCTCATTTCCTTCCCAAAGAGCTGGGGAGGAGGGCTCCTTCCTTTTCTTCATGCTCCTACTGTAAGTGAAGAATTTTAAGTTTAAAGGGTAAAAGTATCATCTTGCATACCTATGGTACAAAGACTTTTCATTTTTAAAGCAAATAGTGGCATATTTCCATTGGGACAAGATTCAGCAGCAATGTGTTTGACAAGTAAACAGGATTTATGTCTCTGACATGCTAATTTTCTGTCTACAGAACTTGGTTTGGGGGCTGCCAAAATTTGGACTCTGTAATAATTTTAAATAGCAAAATATGAATGTAGATCTGATGTATTTTAGATCTACATGCAAAATTTTAAATGTATTATACATTTGTTGTGCCTAGCATTTTCTTTAAAAGTGCATGTAGGTCTTAGACACTGAATGAGAATAAACATTAAATTTAATTTCAAAATTCCAACACTAAGAACTTTTGCTGCTGACAGATTTGAATTTCAAAATTGAGGAACATTTTCCTTCCAGGGCTGATTATGAAACTTCTGTAAGACTAGAAGTATACAAGCAGCTTTTTTTTTTGGGGGGGGGGGAGAACAAGTATTAAGGCCCTTCTTCCATCACAGGTACCACATCCTTAAGCATAGGAGTTCCCCATTATGTCTAAAACTATATATGAAAACCTTTTCATGGGCATTCGTTGGGGAGAGGAGAGGAGAGGAGAGGAGAGGAGAGGAGAGGAGAGGAGAGGAGAGGAGAGGAGAGGAGAGGAGTGGTGGTGGGTAGTTTCAAAGGCAGGCAGGCCTGAGGCTGTACTTCCTTCCAAAAGCTGATGGACTTCAAGGAGGAGTTCAGGTGAAACAACATACAGATATGGCAGTGCAGTGAGTGTGAGTGACGCTGACTTCCTCCAATCATATCTCTGTACCTACAGCAAAGTAGGCAAAGTTCATATACTTTTACAATGGGAGGCACAGTACTGCCCTCCTGCCCTGGGCAGAACTAGGGATAGCCTGCCCCGAGGCTATCTCGGGGCATGGGCACTCCACTCTGCCCAAAGACCCAAAGGCATGAAGGAGAAAGCTGTGGTCACTAATGATTTTTCTCTCAGGTGACGAGAATCATCTTGAGTTGCCCTCCCTCACTTTGGATTGGCATCAACAAAGCAAGACAGTACATGGTTCTATATGGTACATGTTTCTGTATATATCAATTTAAACTGAAATAGATATAGTAAAAGGTAAAGGTTCCCCTCGCACAGTTGTGCAGTCGTGTCCGACTCTAGGGGCCGGTGCTCATCTCCGTTTGTTAGCCGAAGAGCCAGCGCTGTCTGAAGACGCTTCTGCGGTCATGTGGCCGGCATGACGTGCGTGGAACGCTGTTACCGTCCCACCGAAGGGGTACCTATTCATCTACTTGCGTTTGCAAGCTTTCTAATTGCTCGGTTGGCAAGAGCTGGGGCGAGTGCGGGAGCTCACTCCGTCACGCGGGGCTAGGGATTCGAACCTCCGAACTTGCGATCTTCCGATCGACAAGCCTGGCATCTTTCCCGCTGAGCCACCACGCCCCTGCCGAAATAAATATACACAAGAGCAAAAATGCATAAATGAACAGGATTAGCAAAAGTTCACCTAGCTAGAAACGTGCCAGGAGGGAGAGTTGCTCAGAGAAGCAGCCAGAATTCCTCAGCCTGGCTTAAGGAAAGCATGTGCTGGAGGGATCCAGGGAGCTCCCGTCTCTGTGTGGGAGATGCTTCAGTTTGTTTTCTTCCCTAAGAAAGGCAAGCACTTTTCTTTCCTGAAGTGATTCAGTCTTCCCAGATGGAAAGAGCATACGCATCATGGTTTTGGCATCCGAGCCCACCAGCCCCGTCTTCAGATGAATTGAACCCAAGTGTTTGCTTAACCACTTCAAGCAACAGCATTCCAGGGCTTCCAAGGTCGGGAGGGGGAGGACCAGGACGACAAGGACTCCAAAGGGTAGAAGACCAGCTGACATGTGTGGAGGAGAGGAAATGCAACCCAGCAAATGCTACCAAGAAGATACGGTGATGAACCGTTTAGGCTAGAAAGAGGGAGGCAAAGTACTGTTATCTACATTGTGTTTTGCCAGTGATAAGCTCTAAAGGGTTTTGCTCTTTTGCTTGTGGAGAGACTATTTTAATAAAAACATAGGCAACATCCAAATGTTTCAGAGGACAGCTCCCATAACCCCTTGTCCCTGCTGTTGATGGGAACTGCAGTCCAAAACACCTAGAGAGCAAAGGCTGGCCAAGCAACTCTTTGACAAATTGTTGCTAAGCTCATGGTGCTAAAAGTAAAATGTGGCATTCCATGGAGGTTTTCAGCCTTTTTTTTTTTTTAATAAAAAGAGTAATTGCTAGTTCAGGGAACCGTGGAGATTAAGGAGCCACTGAGTCCAACTCTTTGCTTAATGCAGGAATTCAGACTAAAGTATCCCAGATGACTGTCTAGCCTCTGTTTTAACACATCCAGTGAAGGGGAGCTCACCACTTCACTGGGTAATTGTTTCCACTGTTAAATTGCTTTTGCCATTAAGAATCCCACCCCCGATATTCGTCAAAATCTGGCTTGTTATTTAAATCCATTATGCTTTGACCTGCACTCTGGACTGAGAGAGACCAGGTTTTTATCTTCATCTATGTGCCATTTTTCCCAAGTATTTGAAGAGCACTATCATATCCTCTCCCTCAACCATCTTTCCTCAAGACTCAGCATGCCTGGCTCCTTCAGTCGGTCTTCATAGGCTTGGTGTCTGGTCTTCTGATCATCCTCTTCACTCTTCTCTGAACCTGTTCCAGTTTGCCTGAATCTTTCTTAAAGTGTGGCGAGCAGAATTAGATACAGTACTTGAGGTCAGACCAGTGTAGAATAAAGGGGAATTTCCCATAATGTCAATATCAAGTCAGCTGTCCCCATCCTATCAAACCTGAGTGTTTGGTTTTAGCTATCACACCCAACGTTCTATCATCTGCAAATTTGATAACAAAGACAAACTTCTGCTTCTGTTAGAGCAGAAAACTGAGTTCAGGAGTGACTTCATGCTTTCTATTTCAGAAGTGTGGGCACCATCACATGCCCACAAAAGTCCACACACAAGATTAGAGGCACATTCACATGCTTTTCTTCTAATGTGATATATACTGTAACACGTTCTACATAGGGCTGCCCTTGAAGAGTATCCAGAAGCTTCAGCCGGGACAAAATGCAGCAGCACGGGAAGTTACGTGTACCCCTAGGAGGACACACGTGACACCTCTGCTCTGTGAGCTGCATTGCTTACCGGTTTGCTTCCGGGTCCAATTCAAGATGCTGGTTTTGACCTTTGAAGCCCTACATGGCATGGGGCCAGGTTACCTGAGGGACCACCTCTCCTTGATTACATCTACCCATCCCATCAGGTCTGGCAGGAGAGGCATATTGCAGGTCCCATCTGCTAAGGAGTTCCATCTGACAGGATCCAGGCCTTTTCTGCGTGGCACCTGCCCTGTGGAACATCATCCTCTCCCCGAGGGGAGGTTAGCCCCAACCCTTCTGACCTCCCTTAAAATGTGTTGTTTTTTTTTCCAACAGGCCTGGGGGATCCCCTGGCAACAGGGAGCCTGCACGCTGGCTGCATCATGTGTAATATTCTGATGCATTCCCTCTTGCAATCTTGTTTTTATTTATTTTTAATTATTTTAATTGTTTTAACTGATCTCTGTAAATGTTTTAATTGTTGCTTTATTGTACACTGCCCAGAATCACTTTGTGTGAGATGGATGGCCATATAAATTTGATAGATGATAGATAGATAGATAGATAGATAGATAGATAGATAGATAGATAGATGATAGATAGATAGATAGATAGATAGATGATAGATAGATAGATAGATAGATAGATAGATAGATAGATGATAGATAGATAGATAGATATCATCAATGCTCCTCTGGATTCTACGTAGGACAGCAGGACAAACTTTGGTCAAAAGAATTAATGGATAGAAGTTTGACATCAGGACTCAAAACAAAGACAAAGTAATATCAGAGCATTTGAGCCCCCCCAAATTCTTTATTGCAAATCTCAAAGTGACCATTTTATAAAAATGAGATTTTAACAGAATAATTGAGCGAGAGATTGCTGAACTTGCATATTACATGAGAATGTTTCAGACTATCTCAACAGATCTGAACAAACACAACAGGTTTTTAACACAATACAATTTTTAGTTGATAAGGTTCTTATCAATGTGTCTCACGGGTAACCTGCATCTGCATAACCAACATGTCTTCTCTTCCCCTCCGCTCCCATGCCTCATCCCAGTTTCAGTCCTCCATCAGGTTAGCTACTCTCTGTATCTGATGAAGTCAGCTGTAGCTCACAAAAGCTTATGCCTTTTAATAAAATGTATTAGTTGGGAAAGGTGCTACCAGACTCCTTTTGATCATAAAATGTTTCTGAATCTATCCAAATTTTATTTGTTTTAGAAAAGGTGCAAAGTTTCAGCTGTATGGCTGTGCATTCATAGTTGAAATGCTGTAGGGAACTATATGAAATATGTAAACAAAGCAAATTTAGCTGATTTCATGTAGAATTTTTTTTCAGGGGAATCAATCCTGGATGAATGTCCAGAAACTTCCAAAACTTTAAAAATCCATGTATCAATAAGTAATAAACTATAAATAGTATGTATTGTTGAAGGCTTTCACGGCTGGAGTTCAATGGCTGTTGTGGGTCTTCCGGGCTGTGTGGTCGTGTTCTGGAAGTTGTGGTTCCTAACTTTTCGCCAGCATCTGTGGCCGGCATCTTCAGAGGGCAGGAGCACAGACAGAAGCGAACTCTCTGTGACCTGGGCGAAACGTTAGGAACCACAACTTCCAGAACACGGCCACACAGCCCGGAAGACCCACAACAGCCATATAAATAGTATCCTTAGAAGCAAATGTATCAAGTATGAATGGAGCAATGTGACACTTGAACAGCTGAATGTCTTTTGTCATTCATTTTACAACATACAACAAATTTTCACATTTTTAAAGAAAAATCCCATGTACTATAAGAAATGCAGCTGTGGAAAAGATGTCTCTTTGATACAAACATGTGGGATACAGATGTTCAAGTGTATGTCTCTCTCTTGCAAGTTACATTTGGTTTCTTGGATTCTAACTCTGAAATCTAAAAGTGAACAGGGGACAGATAGTGGATGGTGTTGTTATTGTGATACAAGCATGAAAAATTACGTGCATGTTGAATAAACTGTAGATATTAAGTGGAAAACATTAGCCATGTAAAAATAAAAAATGGTGACTATGATGAAAATAGTATCTATTATAATTGCAATATTTGTCACAGATCAGTGCAAAATGGCAAAATAACACTCAAACTGTATCAAATGCTATTGAAAGAAATGTAATATTTGCATTTACAGAATACCTTTCTTCTGAAATAGCACTAATAAATCTTAAGAGCAAGTAATAATTTTGAAAGAACTGGCAGGGAATTGAATACAAGGATCACAGAACACCAAATTGATGTATTAATGATATGAAAATACATACATTTTTCCATAAAACATCAAGCAAGTCCAGGAGCTTCAAAACAAATGTTGGCTCAAACTAATTTTGCTCTGGACACAAGCTGTTTTGATTCTTTTGGATAATTTCAGGTCAACTTGGAAGGTCCATCTCCAGAGGGTTGTATGTCAGTGTGGGTTTTCAAACCAATTTTTGTTAGCAGTGGGATTCAAAAAGGTGAAAGCTGAAACTTAAACATTTGCCCTAGATAGTGACATCCAGACAGATCATGTAGCCTCCGTCAGACTCTACAGCAGAGCTTTCCAAACTGTGTGTCGCGACACAAAAGTGTGTCACCACATACAGCGTGGTGTGTCGCCACACCACCTGGAAGCAGCGGTGCGCACGTGCATGGTGGCAGTGGCAGCTGCCGCCGCATGCCCCCGCCCCCCGCACTGCCACACGCCCCCCCGTGCCGCCGCCGTGCACGCACGTGCCGCCGCACGCCCTTCTGTGTCGCCGCCACATGCATGCGCCCCCGTGCCACCGCCATGCTGCCGCCGCCGCACCGCCGCTGGCGTGTCGCCAGCGGCGGCACTTTGGAAAGCCCTGCTCTACAGGCTAACGAGAAAGAGAGAAATTATAACAGCATATCCATCTCAAAGCCAATTCCCCCATGTGCAGTTCGAGAAACCGTGTCTCTACCCATGCATGTCTCATTGCCCTTCCTGCAGGATTCTACCTCCTGACTTTGTAACTTCCCTAGTAATGAATAGACCTGGTCGAATAGAGGCCTATTATGCCCTTTCTAAAGGGGCATGGTGGCTCAGCGAGTAAGACGCCAGGCTTGTTGATCGGAAGATTGCAAGTTTGGAGGTTCGAATCCCTAGCCCTGCATGTGGAGTGAGCTCCCGCACTAGCCCCAGCTCTTGCCAACCCAGCAATTCGAAAGCATGCAAATGCAAGTAGATGAATAGGTACCACTTCGGTGGGTAGGTAACAGCGTTCCGCGTGCGTCATGCCGGCCACATGACTGTGGAAGCATCTTCGGACAACGCTGGCTCTTCGGCTAACAGACGATGAGCACCGGCCCCTAGAGTCGGACACGACTGCACAAATGTGCGGGGGTACCTTTACTTTTACCTTATGTCCTTTCTATCAGACCAGTGCCCTGAGACCACAAGAGGTTGCAAATGCCCATCTGTATTAAAGCAAGCTATTGCCTATCAAGGTATCAGGTTTTCTCCCCTTTGACTGTTTATAAATCATCTCTCTTTTTGAATATAATTTCTCTGTACAAACTGAGAAATGACCGAAATAAACTGACAGAACATATTATATGCATATAATAGAATCTGATGCTTGCTCCACCTACTGTAATTCCATTAGTATTTTCAGAAATTCTAATTATGGAGGCAAGAAGCAATAAGGACAGAATAAAAAGAATGGGAGAAAGATGGCATTCTTCTTGTGTATTACAACATGAACATAATCAAGGAAACCCCTAATAGTAAAACTTTCCCTGACAAATAAATGGCAGAAAAATATTTGGAAACTTTCCCTGACAAATAAATGGCAGAAACGTATTTGGAAAAAACAAGATATCTCTAATAAAAGAGAACATATAAAAACCCAACCCTGAGAACCAGGAATTTCTTGGTTTCTTACAGTAGTTTTTTTTTAATCTGCTCAATCATGCCTGATTCTCAGAGACTGCCTGGACTAGTCCCTGCAGTTTTCTTGGCAAGATTTTCCAGAGTGGTTTGCCCTTGCCTGCTTCCAAGGGCTGAGGGAAATGGACTGGCCCAAGGTCACCCAGCTGGCTTTGTGCCTAAGGCAGGACTAGAACTCACCGTCTCCCAGGTTCTAGCCCGGCGCCTTAACTACTAGACCAAACTGGCTCTCTTAGATGTAGTTGTAATATCAATTTATTAAGGTAAGTAAAATTGGTGATCTAGTTTTGTGATAATTGTGGCAATCAAGTGCACTGTAAAATGATTTACTTAATCAGGTGATGATAAAGAATAGTAACTCTACAGTCTTGAGTAACTTATTTTTTTTAAAAAAAACTGTTAATGAAAATATACAGAAACTTGGCTTCGGGTCAGGATGGCACTGTAGTTGGACAGATAATCAGCATTCTTCATCCCCCCTGCAGTATTTATATCTTAATAACCATTTAATAGTCATTTTAATTGCTAGTATCAAACCAAAAACAGGTGATTATTTTCTGTTTGTATAATTGGAGTGGGTCTATTTCTTTTCTGTCTGGCCACCATCTTTCCCCATTAAAATGAAAGTGTTGGTAACTACCTTGTTTGCTGTTCTTATGGAGATGAGAGCAGATATAAAAGTTATTCAAGGCACTGTTGATATTATAAATATGCAGCTGAGTTGAAGATCATGCAAAGTCTGTGATTACTAAAGGTTGATTTTATTCCTCAGGATAAAATAACTTCCTTGGATTCTCACTCTCTTTGAGCCAATTTACATATGATTACAATTCCAGAAGAAGCAGAGAAAGGCCAAACAGTTCTCTTTATGGAAGCTTCAATACATGAAATATTGGTTTTTGTCAGAAGATTGTCAGCTAAATAGTGAGAAAGCTCTCTGCTTCTCCTTTTTGCGTAGGTCTCAGACATTTAATGCAATTAGAAATGAAATTTTAAAGAAGTCCCAATTCATTAGAGTGATTGAATGGGAGGGAAGACTGTTAAGTTTTTCCCAGAATGTGCTAAAACATTACAAGAGCACAAAAGAAGTTTTATCCAGCTAAAGTATTATTCAGAAGAAGAGTCTTTGATATTTAATCAGGTTTCCAGATGTCTTTGGCTTGATATTATCAAACTGCACTCATATCATTTCATAATGACATGGAAGTTGAAAAATGTATTTCTTCTTTAAGTTCAAGTTGAATGACCTTTGGAAGAGTATTGCTATTGTGTTTGCTGTGTATATTATCTCTATTTTCTAATGAAATATTTGTTTGTTATATCATTATATACTTGGCTATATAGAAAGACCATGAATTGAAGTTTCTTTCTCTCTCTCATGGTTGTTGTGTTTTTTAATTCAGTTTCATTTAAGTTCCATTAACTGAATTATTAACATTAATAATATTGAGTGGCAATCTCCTTTGTAAGCTGAAATGTTACAAGTCTGAATGTAATTTAGTGAATATTTTATAGGACTTGGCTTGCTTCAGAAATGGTTACAAAAAAGTGCCTCAACTGAGCATGAGCACAGACTATCTATTATTCGCTAAACCTAATTTATTTTAGTAAAACTAAAGGCTATTTTTTAAAAAAGAAAGTGTACTAAAAGTTTTGTTAAATAAAATTATAAATGTATGCATCTGTAATCTATCTAAGACATAAGATTTAATTTCAGATACCAAATAGATAAAAAGGTAAAGGTTCCCCCCGCACATTTGTGCAGTCGTGTCCGACTCTAGGGGCTGGTGCTCATCTCCGTTTCTTAGCTGAAGAGCCAGCGTTGTCCGAAGACGCTTCCACGGTCATGTGGCCGGCATGACGCACGCGGAACGCTGTTACCTACCCACCAAAGTGGTACCTATTCATCTACTTGCATTTGCATGCTTTTGAATTGCTACTATATACCAAATATACTATAAATAATATATAGTATAAATATAATATAATATATAATATAATATAAAAATACTATATACCAAATAGATACTAGCAAATAAATTAGATGAAAACAGTTTCCATGCATAGAAGAAAGAAAAGTGTGTTTTAGGGCCATGCAAAGCACTTGTGTCAATGGGCTCTGCTTTCCAAAGCCCCTTTCCTATGCTTTGTCCAGGCCTAGAGTCTTCTTTCCTTTCTTCAATGCACAGAAATGATCTGGAGGCAAAGGGAATCTGCTTTCAGCCCCATGTGCAGAGAGTCCTGGTGACCCTACAAAGAATGTGGCTACTTGAATACTTTGAGGAGGGGGATTCTGAATGCTTGGTGAAGCCCTTGGGTATCCTTGACAGCAGGCCAGTCTTAGAAAATTTAGCATTTTAGCAGTCTTAGCATTTACAACGAAATGCTTCAGAACTTGCATGCGCAGAGCATCAAAAAAGCTGATGGCAGGCAGAAATCTAGATATTCCTCAGCCATTACCTTGATTACCTTGTTTTTAAAGCCACTAGCTTTACAGAACTAATGGAGTTCCCGGAAGACCTCATTGGCAGTTTTTGAATAATTTGGAATTTTATCCTTAAATTTAATTTGGGGGTTAATACTGCAGTGCAAAATGCTGATGTTCTCTCTGACTTAAACCAGAACTACTAGAAAACTAAGGGCATCATTTTTCTCTAAGTTATTATTTGGGAAAGTTGGAATTCATTCTAACGTATCTCTTGAGTAATTTACAACTTACTATATTTCATGCCATAATGAAATCAGGAAGAATAGAAACAAATAAAACCAGATGTTCTATAGCAGGTCATGCCTGAAATCCAATAATGCCTGGTTTTATCCATTAAAACATCTGAAAGGGGTATTAGCACCTCTTTATCTTATCTTATCCTAATGCTTGGCTGAAGAAGAGCCAAAAGTTCTGGGAATGCAGGGCTAGGGATCTTTGGATAGGAGAAAACTCCAACCACATTCCGAGAACTCTGCACATCATCCAGGCTTGGAAGTGGCAGGAAGTCTTAAGCAATATGATTATGTTTTAAAACCTCATGAAAAAACCTTTTTTGTGGAGAAAGCCATGCACCATATCTCATGCTAAAATGCTGATAGAAGTGCAAGATGTTCTTGGGGTAGTAAGCAAGACTTTTTAGGTTCTTACAATATTCTTTTCAATCAAAGATAATATGTGTAGCTCAGGGTTGAACTACAAAGCCAAACCAAAAAATCAAGTCATATCCAAAAATGCTAGAGAATTCCTGGAAGCTTGGCACTCAGACAAAGCAGCCATCAACAGACACATAGAGGTAAACAACATTTACATACCATTCATAAGAGACAATAGAAAAGCCAGAAGACCAGAACACCTCCTTGCCAGCAATCAACACCCAGATAGGCAAAGATTAACACCAGGATTAGCACCAGAGGAACAATCAAACAGCACAATATACCCTAATCAAGGAACTATTAACTCAGTCAATCAACCAAGCAGCAAACAACAGCCCAATCAAGGAACTCCTAAGGAGAGAACAACACCTCCACCAACACAAGCAGGACAAGCCCGGGTATATAAGCAGAGAGCAAGTCCCACTCCCTTTTCGCACTGAAGACGTTGCCTAGCCTGGCAATGAAACGTCTGCAAGAAAACAACAAGGCTCAGAGAGCACCAAGGACTCCACAATATTCTTTTCATTTACAGTATGTATTTCTGGTGATCTGGAAGTATCAGTCCATAAAATTAATGCATGTTAAGGCATAACAGCGTGGTGGTGGGGCGTGGTGGCTCAGCGGGTAAGACGCCAGGCTTGTCAATCGGAAGAGTGCAAGTTCGGAGGTTCGAATCCCTAGCCCAGCGTGCGGAGTGAGCTCCTGCACTAGCTCCAGCTCTTGCCAACCTAGCAATTCGAAAGCATGCAAATGCAAGTAGATTAATAGGTACCACTTCGGTGGGTAGGTAACAGCGTTCCACGCGTGTCATGCGGCCACATGACCGTGGAAGCGTCTTCGGACAACGCTGGCTCTTTGGCTAACAAACGGAGATGAGCACCGGCCCCTAGAGTCGGACACGACTGCACAAATGTGCAGGGGGTACCTTTACCTTTACCTTAAGGCATAACAGCAGAAAAGGAAGTTTTGTGTGATATTAAAGTGTAATCTGACACTCATGCTTGACTCTGAGACATGACTGAGAATGCCAGCCTACCAGTTTCTAGCATCCTATTACATGTCAATATCTCCAATAAATGTCCATATGCAATGGTACTTAATCTCTTGGCCATCCCCCAAGTAGATTTTTACAACAATGCACCTCTTTAAAATCCATGGAATGTTTAAAAAGGCAGAAGAACTGACACTTAATTTGTGGGGAAAATGCAGGGAAAAGCCATGTATTAAAGGATGTCTTCTCTTGGTTCACCCTAGGTTCTAGCTTTCCCTTGATCTTTAGAGTTATGTTTATCCCTGTCTTTCAGTGTTGCCACTCCCAGGGCTACTTACAGAAATATAAAAATAATCAAAGCAAAACCACCAGTTTAAAAGTAAACCTGCTAGACAAGCATTAGAGTCAAACAATATTTTTTTAAAAAAAAAACCCTCTTAATTCTTAAATGCTGATACTGACATTCACATTGTAGTGGGTGTGAATATGGGTAGGAAGAGCCATCTACTGTACATGCAGGTTACCAAAAGTGAGAAGTACCTTTCTCCAGTTCAGAAGGTGAAGGGGGCAGCTGGAGAATCATGTTAATAGATTATCTTGATGTGGGAAGACTACTGTGGAAATAGGGGGGGGTGTCAGGTGCCCAAGTTTCAGGCTGTAAAGATATTTAATTTGAATCTCCAGTATTTACAATTTGGCTTGGAAATGGACTGGCAAGTTGTACCCTTCAATCAAATCCAGTCAACATTTTAAAGTAGTTTGATGAAGCGAAGTTAGAGAAATCTGAATAATGCATTATAGAGATATAGGTAAAGGTAAAGGTTCCCCCCACACATTTGTGCAGTTGTGTCCGACTCTAGGGGCCGGTGCTCATCTCCGTTTGTTAGCCGAAGAGCCAGCGTTGTCTGAAGACGCTTCCACGGTCATGTGGCTGGCATGACGCACGCGAAACGCTGTTACCTTCCCACCAAAGTGGTACCTATTCATCTACTTGCATTTGCATGCTTTCGAATTGCTAGGTTGGCAAGAGCTGGGGCGAGTGTGGGAGCTCACTCCGTCACGCAGGACTAGGGATTCGAACTTGCAATCTTCCGATCAACAAGCCTGGCGTCTTTCCTGCTGAGCCACCACACCCCTTTATAGAGATATAGATGTTACCATATCATGGATACAGTTGCTAGATGATCTTCTAAGCATATATGAAAAATACCTTATTCCATATCAGACTATCTATCCCAAGATTTTCTAGTCTGATGAAACAGTAG
This sequence comes from Charina bottae, assembly GCA_023362775.1. NCBI lineage: Eukaryota > Metazoa > Chordata > Lepidosauria > Squamata > Charinaidae > Charina > Charina bottae. The sequence continues at coordinate 882,063 of JALMGJ010000020.1, forward strand.
CAGATGTTCAAAATCTTACATACAAGTGTTTTCCATCACTTTTAATTCCAAATGAGAAGGCTTGAGGAATTTGGTCACTTCATAGTTGCATAGGGGCAATCCGGTCCAGGGCCTCGGCCTCAGCCACCCACTGATTCTGGGGGGTGATTAGGGCCTCAGCCAAACTGCCCACCAGGTCCTCAAGGAGAACCCCAAGCGCCCTCTGGAACCCATCTGGATTCATCAGACCCCTGGGCATGGGCTAATCTAACTGGCCCTACCCCGCTGGGTGGTGGACTGGCCCCAGCAAGCCAAAAAGCAATCAGAGAATGATCTGATCACGGCAACAGATCGTTTATTTATAGCAAAACGTTCCTTAAAATCTTGTTTTCTGCTTTTTAAAATTTGAATCTTTTAATAAGGACACATGCAAATACTGTACTACAAAGTTAAGTTCCAATAGGTAAGTTTGTAACACTTTCCAAAAATGAGAGTTCAACTTGAAACAATTCTACTATCAAGCAGATGGTTCATAACTAGATTAAAACTGCCGGCTAGCTAATTATCTGATCCACCTTTGAACTAAAAAGATGAGCAAAACATCTGTGTAGAATACCTGAATGGTGTTTGGTGGGACCATGACACTTGATACATTCAAGTCTATTGTTTAAACATATAATTATTAATATTAAAAATATTTTTCTGAATCACTTGTTTTCTTATTCTATAATAAATTTTGAGAATTTATTAATCAGAGTTTCTATCCCACTGAGCAGATGTTATCATATTATCACTGTTACTATCTTATCATCTTTTTACAAAAATTATTCTCATTTGGGCAATACTGCACAGTATGAGTTTCTTATTTTAAAAAAGGCAGGTTTTAAATTACAGATATAATAAAAATCTGCCTTTATCATTGCAAAAACCACTATAGACATGGGTATAAAATCTATAGAAAGAATCAATAGGGTTTTTTTTCTTGACTAAGGGAAAAAAAGGCCTTTTTATCTGTGACAAAATAGAAAAATAAAGAACTGAAAAACTCTAACTAGAGGAAGAAATTTAAAAAAAACTAAAAAGGCTCAACTAAACAACAAAAAACAATAAAAGAAGACTTAAAAATAAACGGAAAAACAATAGAAAAGCAATAAACATGATAGAAGAAAAAGAGAACAAAACAAAACAACCTAAGTATGATGCCCTCGATCCGTTGACTATTAAATCAGAGTTCCTGACACAAGCCACTCAGGGAGATGAAGGAATCTTTATTATAGCCAGTGATCCATTGCACGTTAAAGACTCGAGTGAATAAATCTCCCGCAATCAACAGTTTAAAAATCTCCAAGGTGCCCCCCCCATCGGGATTTGTGGCTCGATCGCCCTTCCCTTTGTCTCTCAGTTCTCAGATCTTTTTCCGTCCGAATCAACTAACGCGGGGATATCGCCCTTTGATCTATCCTGGGTGCTGAATCGCTCGGCGTGATACTTTGATTAATATAGTTTGCAGTTCTGTGAATACACCCCAACCCCGTCGCCAGCATTCTCCCCTACTTTACATGTCTGGTGGTTTTACTGTGAAGCACCCCTAAAACAACCCTGTGAGTTTAACAGACTGACGGGATGTTCCTTCCTGGCGCCATGGCAGGATGGCATGGGTGACATCCTGACACTAAGTCTACATGGACTTCCAGAAGGGAAATTCTGAAAGTGCAGGAGAGAAACTCTCCCTTCCCATCTTGGAGGTCCATCTCCAATTACAAAATAATAGTATTTTTAAAAGTGTATCCAAAGCAGGCTGCTGCTTTGCTTCTCTTCTGATCACAGCTGAATAAACTTATCAGCAACTTCCAAACCAGGTAATGTTTTCACCCCAGAGTCTAGAGATAAACAAAAAGTTGCTTCAAAAAAGAAGAGAAGAGAAGAGAAGAGGAGAGGAGAGGAGAGGAGAGGAGAGGAGAGGAGAGGAGAGGAGAGGCCTTATCCCCTTCTGCCTTGCAATTACACGGCCTCTTTTTAGCAATTTACATTTCTGAAATGTTTCTGAGGCCAAATCAGGAAAAAATAATTATCTTCTTAGCCTCCCATTCCAGAAATTCCGCTTGTAAAATATTATTTCAAGTTATGGACTGGAAAAATCTAATCTGGACAAGACAGGATCTTTCAACAACGTGGTAATACAGACCAACACAATGTGCAGATTCGATTTCTATCCAGTATCCAACCTCCCTTTTTTAGGGATGGTTGTGGCCTTGCGGCAGCTTCAGCAGACCCGGGATGAAGCGGATTATCTGGACCCGTTTCAGTCAGGATTCAGGCCTGGGCCTGGGACAGAAACGGCATTGGTCGCACTTTTGGGTGACCTCTGGTGGGAACGGGAGGGGGGCAGTGCATCCATCCTGGCTCTGCTTGAACTTTCAGCAGCCTTTGACGCCATCGACTATGGTAACCTTCTGGATCAGCTCCAGGGAGGAGGTGACAAGTTAATAAAATTGTTTATACTTGTTGCAATGAAGGAGGGAAGTCACTTCTTTATAAGCTGTTCAAAAAAATAAAGGGAACACTGAAACAACACAATGTAAGTCCAAGTCAATCACACGTCTGTGAAATCAATCTGTCCACTTAGGTAGCAACACTGATTGACAATCAATTCCACATGCTGTTGTGCACATGGAATAAACAACAGGTGGAAAGCATAGGCAGTTAGCAAGACATCCCCAATAAAGGAGTGGATCTGCAGGTGGTGACCACAGACCACTTCTCAGTTCCTATGCTTTCTGGCTGATGGTTTGGTCACTTTTGAATGCTGGCGGTGCTTCCACTCTAGTGGTAGCATGAGACGGAGTCTACAACCCACACAAGTGGCTCAGGTAGTGCAGCTCATCCAGGATGGCACATCAATGCGAGCTGTGGCAAGAAGGTTTGCTGTGTCGGTCAGCGTAGTGTCCAGAGCATGGAGGCGCTACCAGGAGACAGGTCAGTACATCAGGAGACGTGGAGGAGGCCGTAGGAGGGCAACAACCCAGCAGCAGGACCGCTACCTCCGCCTTTGTGCAAGGAGGGACAGGAGGAGCACTGCCAGAGCCCTGCAAAATGACCTCCAGCGGGCCACAAATGTGCGTGTGGCTGCTCAAACGGTCAGAAACAGACTCCATGAGGGTGGTATGAGGGCCTGACGTCCACAGGTGGGGGTTGTGCTTACAGCCCAACACCGTGCAGGATGTTTGGCATTTGCCAGAGAACACCAAGATTGGCAACTTCGCCACTGGCGCCCTGTGCTCTTCACAGATGAAAGCAGGTTCACACTGAGCACATGTGACAGACGTGACAGGATCTGGAGACGCCGTGGAGAACGTTCTGCTGCCTGCAACATCCTCCAGCATGACCGGTTTGGCAGTGGGTCAGTAATGGTGTGGGGTGGCATTTCTTTAGGGGGCCGCACAGCCCTCCATGTGCTCGCCAGAGGTAGCCTGACTGCCATTAGGTACCAAGATGAGATCCTCAGACCCCTTGTGAGACCATATGCTGGTGCGGTTGGCCCTGGGTTCCTCCTAATGCAAGACAATGCTAGACCTCATGTGGCTGGAGTGTGCCAGCAGTTCCTGCAAGACGAAGGCATTGATGCTATGGACTGGCCCGCCCGTTCCCCAGACCTGAATCCAATTGGGCACATCTGGGACATCATGTCTCGCTCCATCCACCAACGCCACTTTGCACCACAGACTGTCCAGGAGTTGGGGGATGCTTTAGTTCAGGTGTGGGAGGAGATCCCTCAGGAGACCATCCGCCACCTCATCAGGAGCATGCCCAGGCATTGTAGGGAGGTCATACAGGCACGTGGAGGCCACGCACACTACTGAGCCTCATTTTGACTTGTTTTAAGGACATTACATCAACGTTGGATCAGCCTGTAGTGTTCTTTTCCACTTTAATTTTGAGTGTAACTCCACATCCAGACCTCCAGGGGTTGCTTACATTTGATTTCCATTGCTTTTTGTGTGATGTTGTTGTCAGCACATTCAACTATGTAATGAACAAAGTAATTAATACGAATATTTCATTCATTCAGATCTAGGATGTCTTATTTCAGTGTTCCCTTTATTTTTTTGAGCAGTGTATATTTCTTTTCTTTTTCTTTACTATATTCCTTTCCTTTCCTTTCCTTTCCTTTCCTTTCCTTTCCTTTCCTTTCCTTTCCTTTCCTTTCCTTTCCTTTCCTTTCCTTTCCTTTCCTTTCCTTTCCTCTCCTCTCCTCTCCTCTCCTCTCCTCTCCTCTCCTCTCCTCTCCTCTCCTTTCTGTTTCTCTTTTTTCCTTTCTTTTCTGCACCTTCTACTCTTTCTTTTTATTCTCCTATTTTTTTTAGTTTGTATTAGTTTTCACTGTTGTAATAATAATCTTTAATAAAATTACTGGATCAGCTCCAAGGAATGGGAGTAGGTGGTATTGTATTCTTGTATTTATTTATTTAAAATATTTATATGGCTGCCCACCTTAAACAGCTCTGGATTGCTCACAACAGTAAAATCAGTAACTCTAAAACAGCCATAAAACAATAAAACAGTAAAATTTTTTTTTTTTTTTTATAAATTTTATTAATTTTAAAATACACATTAAAAGCTAATACAAAAGAAAAGAAATAGAAATACAAAGTAAGAAAAGGGAAAAGAAAAAGTGAAGTCAAAAAATAACAAACAAGAAAAAATATAGAAAATAGATGTCCTCCAATTTATCCTTGAACTTTAAGTACAACAATTAACTTTAAATGTTAGTCCTTAATACAATACACAGAAACTTTTCTTTGTCATATACCCTTTGATTTCTCTAATCCAATCTTCTGTTCTTCATATAGGTTTCGCCTTTCTTGATATCTTCCAACAATCCATCTCTGGTTTCTACTCCTTAGAATAGTAATCAAATGTTCGTTGTTGCATCAATTAAATGTTTTCCATTTGCTCTTTCCATTTTTACATCTATATTTATATCTTCAATAAAGTCCAATTAGTATAGCAAATAAAGGCCTTATCTACGTCTAATAAAATACAGTATATTCTGTTCATGTTATGACTATATATTCCATTAATACATAATCTAACATATTACATAACATAATACATAATATAGCAAAAATACAAAACCTAACATAACATATAACCTAATACATACAACATATTCTTGTAATAACCTACATTCTAATTCCATCTCATCATCTCATTGTCTTCTCATAAATGTGTCTCCAGAAAGAGTAATATATAATATCAACATATTTATTTATAATCTTGTATCTTACACTTAAAATATCATGTTTTTATGCATCTGTATATTTCTCATATCTGTGCTTACTCTGTGTACAATACCAAATCCACATTTTCATTCACCTTGCATTCCAAATCAATATCAATAAATCTCCTGTTTAGGTTATGCCAATATCACAATATGCAACTTGTTTATTTCTGTAACTCATGTGGGATATCAAAATGTTTATTTTGCCATATCTATCAATTTGCATATTAAAATCTTCCTGTCTCAGCTGCCACAATGTATTTATGCCCAAACATTTAATAGACCACTTCCTGTAAGATATCATAATCTTCTTCTGTACCAATACATTCAAAGTCCTCTTTCCCTGTTTCTCTACTGGTTCGAAAGATCTTTCCTCTGTTTCTAAATCTGTCCCTTGTACCTTCTGTTCCTGAGCCACCAAAATTATTAATATACGTTCTATGGATTTCTTAATTTGCAAAAAATTTTTGCTGGTTTCTTCCTTAAAATCCTGAAGTACTGTGAGAAAGGCCATTATTTATTGTTCAAAACGTAATCAACTGCCGTAGACAAAACAAAAAAAATTTCTCAGGGAGCAAGGAACAGCTGTTCTATTATTTATCAATAATACTCTGGTTTCTCTTCAGATCGTATAAATCTTTCGCCTTTTAATAAAACAGTAAAATGATCAAACAAAAACCCTGCGCCTTAATCATCCCCCTAGGATGCCCCACAGCAAGCTCCCATTACCCTCATTCCATTCTTTCTATTCTATCCTATCCCATCCCATCCCAGCGACTGGGCAAAAAGCCAGGTCTAGATGGCCTTCTGAAAGGCTAAAAGGGTGAGGGCCTGCCGAATCGCTGGGGGGAGGGTGTTCCACATGGTAGGGGCAGCCACGGAAAGTCATGCTTCCGAGGTCCCACTAGGTGGCAGGATTTCAGGGAAGGGACCTGGAGCGTGCCCACCCTATTTGATCTAGTGGGATGGGCAGATATTCTTAGGGAGAGGCAGTCCCACACATAACCAGGTCCTGTGCCATGTAGGGCTTTAAAGATGATAACTAGCACCTTGAATTGCACCAAGAAGGAGCCAGTGCAGCTCGCATAATAGAGATGTAACATGGGCACCCACTACTGTGTGCACTGTTGCATTCTGGACCAGTTGCAACTTCTGAGTGGTCTTCAAGGGCAGCTCCATGTAAAGCACATTTCAGCAATCCAACCGGGAGGTGACTAAGGCGTGAGTGACTGGTCCAGGAAATTATGCTGGTTCTCTTCCTTCCTACGGGGCTGATACCAGCTGGTGTTGATCAGGAGTGAGAAGTCCCACCCTCGGCCTCTACTATGTGGGGTACCACAGAGTTCGGTACTCTCTCTGCTCTTGTTTAACATCTACATGAAGCCGCTTGGTGAGATCATTGGTTGCCATGGGGTGAGGTATCATCAGTAACCTGATGACACTCAGTTATGTATCTCCACCCCTGATTAACTAAGTGATGCTGTCGATGTCCTGTCCTGGTGCTTGCAGGCTGTGGGGGTCTGGATGGGGAACAGCCGGGGCCAAGTTACCTGAGGGACCGCCTCTCCCCAATCACATCTACCCGTCCCATCAGGTCCGGCAGGAGGCACGTGTTACAGGTCCCGTCTGCTAAGAAGTTCCATCTGATGGGACCCAGGAGGAGAGCCTTTTCTGCCGTGGCCCCCACCCTTTGGCATATCATCCCCGAGGTGAGATTAGCCCTGACCCCATTAACCTTCCAGGAATCTCTCAAAATGTGGTTTTTTTCCAGCAGGCCTGGGGATTCCTTGGTAACGGAGCCTGCAAGTCAGTTGTGTTATGTGTAATATTCTGACACATTCTTCAGCAATCTTATTTATATTAATGTCTAATTGTTTTTAATGGTTATGTAAGATTGTTTTAATTGTTGGTTTTATTGTATGCCGCCAGAGTCACATTTGTGAAATGGGCAGCTATATAAATCTGATAAATAAATAAATATCCAACTTATATTCCGGCTGCAGTGGAAACTGCCAGACCTTCGACTGTAGGTTGACCACCATGTCAGCACCTTTTGTGCACACTAAACCTTTTCACTTGTTGAAGTAGTGTGTTTGTGGGAGGTCTCTGGCATCTTGTCTTGGGTAGCATTATCCATTCACAAACAGCCAGTAATGAGAAAGAAGAGGCAGTTAAAGTTTTCTGTTACCAATTAAGTTGTAAGGTAGTCCAAATAAGGAGATTAACTCCCAAATTGATGGACTGGCTGTGATTGTAAATCAGAATTCTTCCATTGCTAAATTTGGAAATGGTTCAATTAACAAAGATTTAGGCAACAGTTTGCTCAATTAGTAGAACCTTTACTAGCCTTCAAAAACTACAGATATATAAGCTTCAGTAAAGAAAGCTGGAAAATTCAAATGAAGAAAAACTGATGAAACTCAATCCAAGCACAATGGAAGTCCTGTTGATCCATAAGGAACCTATTTAAGATTATACAATCTGTTCTGGATGGGTTCACATTCCCTCTGAAAGATTACATGCTGTCAGGCCACAGAAAGTGGAATCTGACAACAGTGACTCCGAAAGAATCCAGCTCAAAAGAGGATAACCAGACAAAGTGGCTCTGGACCCCTCATGTAGGCCAGTCAGAAGCCACTTTGTCTGGTTAACCTCAAGAATGCCTGGAGGGCAGAAACATAGCACTGTGCAGCCACTTGTAAAAACCATGATGCCTGGCATCACAGCAGCAGACTCAGTAAATGACCAACAGCTGGGAGGTGGTTAGGGCAGGGGTCGGCAAACTTTTTTTGCCGGGAGCCATTTTGACATGCTCGTGCACATTTTGAAGTGCTCGAGAGCCAGGGGGCAGGGTTTGCGGGCGGGGGCCAATCGCGTGGAAGGGGGCGGGTTTTGCGGGCGGGAGCCAATCGCGTGGAAGGGGGCGGGTTTTGCGGGCGGGAGCCAATCGCGTGGAAGGGGGCGGGGTTTGCAGGCGGGAGCCAATCGCGTGGAAGGGGACGGGGGGCTTACGGAGGGAGGGGGTGCAGCCAGCGGCTCCGCGAACCCGGCCCGGCCGCCCCACCGGGAGTGGCGGGTAAACAGCTGCCACCCTCCGCTACCCAGAATATCGTGGGGCAAAGGGAAACCTGCCCGGAGGGGTCATCAGGAGCACAGGATCCGGCCCCAGCCCAGCCCGGCCCGCAGCTTCGGCGCCCTCCCCTCACCATCGTGAAAGTCCCAGGCGACTGCGGCCCGGGGACCCTGCCGCAGATGGGAAACCCCAGGCCGCACACCCTCCGCCACCGCCGCGGCCAGCGAGGAGGAGGGAGAAGGAAGAGGAGACAGAAGGGGAAACGGAGAAGGAATTTTTAGGAAAAGGGAAAAGAGAGAAACGCAGGAGCGGCTGCAGGGGCAACGAGACCTTGCAAGCGTGGCAGGGAGAGGGGAGCCCTTCTCAGCCCTTTTGCACGCACACGCACACCTCTACACCTCCTCAACCCTTTTGCACACGCACACACGCCCGCTCCCAGGTGGCTGCCCACCATTTGCTAAAACGCCTCCAGCGAAGACCTCCTCCCGCGCGCCTGCAGCAACGCGGGCAAAAGGGGAGCAGGTGTGTGTGCGTGTGCAAAAGGGTTGAGGTGGTGTAGAGGTGTGCGTGAGCGTGCAAAAGGGCTGAGAAGGGCTCCCCTCTCCCCGCCACGCTTGCAAGGTCTCGCCTACCGCTTCTCCCCGGGGCGTCTGCAAAGGGGCGCGCCACTCGCCCCGCGCCCGTCGCTGCAAAGGGCATCTCCCCCGCCGTTTACCCGGACGTTCAGGTGCCACAGCAAGAGCGGTGGGGGGGCTCTGCATCCGGAGGCCCGGCTGCACGCTCACCACCGGAGAGGAAGAGGAAACGCGGCCCCTCCCCAGTGACAGGCGCGCGCCCTCTTCCAATGGTTTCTCTCCTCCCTTCTGGGAAGCGGATCTCGGTCAGTAAGCCTTAAGCCTCAGTACCTCCGCCGGGAAGAAAGAGCGGCAGGCAGAAATCTCTCTGTTTCTCTCAGAATGAACCAGGCTTGCGGCCGATGGAGCAACAGCAGAAGTTGATATTGCTCCTCCGCTTACCAGCGCCTGAATTTTGCTCCATCGGCCGCAAGCCTGGTTCATTCTGCGGCTTGGGGCCAAGAGATGCCTGGGGGCGACCACCTCCCCGGTGAGAGATTTCTGCCTGCCGCTCTTTCTTCCCAGCTGAGCGAGGCCCCGCGCCGGTCTTTTTGGAGCGCTTCCACGCGCAGCTGAGCGAGGCGCGCCCGGCAGGTGGCTGCCCACCATTTGCTAAAACACCTCCAGCGAAGAAGACCTCCTCCCGCGCGCCTGCAGCAACGCGGGCAACAGGGGAGCGGGTGTGTGTGCGTGTGCAAAAGGGTTGAGGTGGTGTAGAGGTGTGCATGTGCGTGCAAAAGGGCTGAGAAGGGCTCCCCTCTCCCCGCCACGCTTGCAAGGTCTCGCCTACCGCTTCTCCCCGGGGCGTCTGCAAAGGGGCGCACCACTCGCCCCGTGCCCGTCGCTGCAAAGGGCATCTCCCCCGCCGTTTACCCGGACGTTCAGGCGCCACAGCAAGAGCGGTGGGGGGGCTCTGCATTCGGAGGCCCGGCTGAACGCTCACCACTGGAGAGGAAGAGGAAACGCAGCCCCTCTCCAGTGACAGGCGCACACCCTCTTCCAATGGTTTCTCTCCTCCCTTCTGGGAAGCGGGTCTCAGTCAGTAAGCCTTAAGCCTCAGTGCCTCCACCGGGAAGAAAGAGCGGCAGGCAGAAATCTCTCTGTTTCTCTCAGAATGAACCAGGCTTGCGGCCGATGGAGCAACAGCAGAAGTTGATATTGCTCCTCCGCTTACCAGTGCCTGAATTTTGCTCCATCGGCCGCAAGCCTGGTTCATTCTGCGGCTTGGGGCCAAGAGATGCCTGGGGGCAACCACCTCCCCGGTGAGAGATTTCTGCCTGCCTGCCGCGCGCTGATTGGTGGAGGCGTCCTTCCTTCTGAGCCTCCACCAATCAGCGTCTGTTTCTTCCCCAGGGTTCGCTCTGCTTCCGGAGACCGGCTTTCCGGATGTCGGGCGGCAGACAGAGAGAGAGAGCCTGAGTCGAGGGGCCAAAGAGCCAGATCTGGCTCGCGAGCCGCCATTTCCGACCCTTGGGTTAGGGGATGTAGACTGTGAGCATTTAAGGAAAGCTTGTAGAAACGAGGTCTATTACAGCCCATTCCTGTCTTCAAAGGTGCTTGTGTTTCAGACCCATTTTTCAACCTTGGATCTAGTAAAGGGTTACTAGATCTGTCTCACCCCTGGAATCTCTGAACATCGGTGGACTGAGTGTACAATAATTGTAATTACAATGTTGGCTGCTGTGTAAATTCCTGAAAAACTTCTACTGGAAATATCTCAACTGCTGTTTCATTCATTAACCACCATTAGATTTATGATTGGTGATTTCAGAAGGATCAGTCAGTTTATTTTCAGCCTAAGCCACATATCAATTGGCATTATGCTACAGCTGATGTAGGAAAGCCAGACTCTTTAAAATCAGCCAGTTGCTTTAGTGAATGCTATAAATACTTTGCAAGCACAGATGAATCAAAATACTGCCACGTCAGCTCCCACTATGCTGAATGTGCCTTATACCAATTCCCCCAAATCCAGTGGAATTGGTTCCTGCTTCCCTGCAACAGTGTAATTTGTTTATGCAGTTGAGAGCAGAGCATTTCCCCATCAACTAGGCATGTATGGGATTTATGATTGACTTGGTGATACTGTAGATTCAGCCACAAAATGTCTACTCTGTACTTGCTGGAGCAAAACCCACTCTTGGTGAACTTCCCAGGCTTCATGAGAGGAATGTGGCTAATGTTTGAAGATCCCAAGAAAGTGGAGACATAGGCAGATCTGAACACTTACGCAAAGCCAGAGTCTCTGGCTGCATGTATGCACGAGTTTTCCTTACCAGTGCAATATTTGATTTGGAATAAGCTGGCTCTCATGGACTAGTTTCAGAAAGGACTTGTGGGTGCAGTGTTGCATGAACTGAGAATTATCTTATCTTATCTAAGAATTTTTTTTGAAAGAATATTTGAAAGAATTCATACCTTAAATAAAACGTTTTTACTGATTTCTATTGATACATTAGAGCATATTTATTTATTTATTTATTATTTCAATTTATTCCCCGCCCATCTCCCTTGCAAGGGACTCTTATGGGATTTATTCCAGTTAATTGCCAAACTGTTATACTATAGCAATACATTTTAGTATAGAACTTTCATACTGGTTTTTTTTTTAATCCTTTCAATCGTGTCTGATTCTCAGAGACTGCCTGGACTAGTCCCTGCAGTTTTCTTGGCAAGGTTTTTTGTAAGTGGTTTGTCATTGCCTCCTTCCTAGGGCTGAGTGTGTGTGACTGGCCCAAGGTCACCCAGCCGGCTTTCATGCCTAAGGCGGGACCAGAACTCACGGTCTCCTGGTTTCTAGCCTGATGCCTTAACCACTACACCAAACTGTCTCTCCTTGAAATGAAAAGTTACATAAAAATAGAGTAAATTGGTCACACTATGCTACAAGTACAGAGTGATTAAATAATAGCTCTTTCCTCTCTAGATAACTTACTTATTTTGTTAGAGAAGGGTACAGACATGTAATTCATTGAAGAAACAACCCTCAGTCCTCAGATCCTCAGTCCAATAAATGATGGATGCAGTAGAAAGTATGTTGAATTTTAGGGAATTCATATGTGTACAATTATCTGGAAGATTTTATATGGAAACAAGATACATAGTGCTTTCCATTTCCATATAGAAACCACTCTGTATGGCTCCTCTATCTACCTGTATCACATTTATCTAATACGCATACCAAGAGTACACAGTACTATAAATCATATAATCATACAATCTATAAATACCCTTCTCACACAGCGCAGTATAAAATAAACAAGACCACCCCCTCCCGCACCTATACATAGTTATTATCACCATTTCCTTCTTGATGCTATTATGTGAAAATAGCAGTATAATCTTTGTGTCAAAATCAAGTTCTTACTTCTAGTTTTGCCTACTTTTTCTAGCTTGCCTTACTATTTTTTGTCTTTTCATATTCTGCTTCATGTGATTAATACAGATCCCTACATTCTATCTAACTTAATCTACTTAAATATCTTTTAGTCCTCAAGGAACTAATGTTCTCTGTCTTCTGTACCTTACTGCTTTATCACTCCATACTTACATTGCAGTTAAATAAACTCATATCAAACTTATATTTAATATGGTTAGGATCTCACCATTAAACAATCACTGAGTATTCTACAATGTACATAGATTACACACACACACACACACAGTTAGTCTAAGTGCTAAAGTAATACTAAACCTAAATACATCTCTTGAAGGAAAATTAACTTATTAAATTAAATAATAATAATAATAATAATAATAATAATAATAATAATAAAATAGACCAGAGTGGTGTAAACATATTTTAATAATACCAAAATTAAGCTTCCCATCTACTCTGAGGCTTAAAAAGGTTTTCAAATAAATAGCAAAATCAATGGTTACACTCCTTTAGACACTCTTAAAGTAACTGTGCAGACATTAGGACCCTTTTGCACTCAAACACATCCAAAACATTGTGAAGAACATACAGTAATAGTGCACTAGGAGAGAAGTGTCACTACAGAGGACAGATACCAGTAATTTCTGAACAGAACGAGGGAGGGGAAAAAACCCACAACTCTTTAAGAACATGCGATGTAAAAATTAATGACAAAGTAAAGTGTGCCCCTTCCTTCTCAAATCAGCAAGATTCCAACCCAGAAAAGTTCTGCTGAAGTTCAAGGGTCATTTCATCCACTGGCTTCAACAATCAGATGTTGTTTCCTGTGAGCACAAGCAACATCCAAAAGGCTAAACCTTTGGTTTAAACACAAGCAAGCTATCCGTTTGAGAAATCAGCCGGTGCTTTTTTAAGTCTCAAACCAGAATACTAATGGGACTGTTATGCAAGAACTATTAGCCATGCATTTTTTTGAAAATATATTCCTCCCAAATACATATTTTTGGTACTTCTCAGATCTAATGGGTGCTTATATACAAGAACAGATCTTTTAAAGTATATCAAAATATAACCTTCAAAATTTGCCTTCATTAGATATTCCAAAGTGTAACAAGCCAATGCAGAAACCCATTGAAAATGCACAGCAATATATAACCAGGGAAAGACACTGCAAAGTCTTCTGACAGACAGTTTAAGGAGCATTGCCTTGACCACATTTAGTCTTCCGTGTCCTTTTCAATGTTTGGTTTTCAGCTAAGCCACGGTAGTGGCTAACTCTTCCTTCAATTTACAACAGAAGATAAATGGAGAGCAGCTACCTCTTCCACAATAAAATGAAAGAGTTATTTAAGCCTAAACATGTAACCTTATTACGTACTCAGCCAATTAACTATGGAAGTTAAATTGAAAACCTTGCTCCAATAAAATCAATATAAGGATAAAATGCAAAATAATGTTTTGCTAGCATATTCCCTTGCAGTGCATATGCTGCAACACTGAACAGAATAAACACAATGCAAATGAATCTCAAAGTACATAGCATGTCATGAATGTGACTGGAGTTATCAATTTTCAAGGAAGGCTACATAGTCAGTCAATCGGGCCAACTGCTGTTCATTAGGAATTGGTGGAACTGGAGCAGGTTCTACAAAGCAAGCAGAAAACCTGGTTAGAACAGAAACTCTGGATTAAAAAAAAGATCTTGGCATAACTGTTATTTTCATTCTATAAAGATAACAAGCTATACTTCTGGAGGCTGCAGGTGTATGCAGTGTGTGCTGCTTCTGAATGGATGATCAATTAGCTTAACAAATATAATTTCCAATAGATCAAAATCATGTTCATGGCCACAGTAAATGGGTAATTCACAAATCCTGCAAACCGCCCCCCCCCCCTTATCTATCGTTAGAGTCTACAGATACTAAATACTTAATGCTCACTCTTAGATATTTTGTAAGTTTTAAGGCAAGTTCCTGAACAGCATCAGGATAGTAGGATGCCAATACAGGAATGTGATCAGAAGAAAAATACCAGCTGGCTATGTGCTCTGTGGCACAGGGTGAACTTGGGAAAGCGAGGGAAATGGTTCTTTGAGCTTCAGAAGGTTCCACTTCTGCATGAAGGAAAATCTGAGTATGTTTCAAGTTCCTATATACATCCTCGTGCCATGTTGATTTATTTAAATAGACACCAATACAATGCTAGAACATTTTTAGACAGCAAAGATATAAAATATTAATTAATTAATTAATTAAACTTTTACCGCCACCTATCTTATGTACAATAATTCTAGGTGGTTCACAACAACAGGCAATAAAACCAGAAAATAAAAAAAATATTCACAACCCCCCCTTTTTTAAAAAAAATCATACTTCCCCCACAGTGCCACATCTCATCAGCTCCAGTTTGCTGGGCTCATTTCCATCCTAGCCCGGTGCTTGGAGGAAAGCCAGGTCTTGATGGCCTTCTGGACAGCTACGGAGACAAACCTGATATATATATATATACACACACATACCTGATAGTGGGTGAAATCTGTTAAATGTAGGCTCCTGGGGACCTGAAACACATACAGCAAAACCCATCTATCAAACAGACACGTTGTTAGAGGTTGTTGAAAGTTAAAGTACAAAACTCCTCCCCAAGGCTCTTAAGCAAATGCTACAACCACAGGATAAAAGAAAAATGAGACATGGATTATTAAAGTACAGGAAGCAGAATAGAAATAATTTGAAAATTTGCAAGTTGGATCTACTGTATGTTCCAGCCTGAATCCCCCAGGGATCTATGCTGGTACCAGTACTTTCTAATTTATTTATAAACTCTTTGGACATACAGATGAAGCAATGAGGTAATGAAGGTGCTGATTATACTGCCTGGGTCAGAGCTTTCCAAACTTTTCATGTTGGTGACACACTTTTTAGACATGCATCATTTCGCGACACACTCTTACAGCAGGGCACAAGGCAGGCACTAGGACCTGCGTGGAATCCTGGCAGGGCAGGTTTGGAGGCAGCAAGGCACAAGGCAGGCACTAGAACCTGGGTGGAAGCCAAGAGGCAGCAGCAGCCGCGACACACCCAGACACTGCAGCTGACACACTAACGTGTCCCGACACACAGTTTGGAAAGCTCTGGCCTGGGTAGTAAAATCAAAAAGGTATTGCTAGGAGCTCCAATGAGATTTCTCCAAATTGCAAATGCAGTTCAAGGTAAGGAAATGCAAAATGATGCATGTTGGCATAACAGATACAACCCAGAGCCATTTTAGTTGGTTTGGAGAACAAGCAATTTTCAGCAAATAATTAAACCACATTACAGGCCCCGTTTTTTTTTAAATTAATATAGAACACAAGTTTAAACTAGCAAAAAAGACCAAATTATAGACTCCATGACAATCTAGATGGTATTCAAAGTGGCAAGCACATTTAGTTGCAATTACATTTCATTCAATTCAGGCGTGTCAGTTAAGGTCACTGAAAAATATATTCAACTGAGTCTCTACTGCCAAGAGAAAGAAAGCTGAGGCACATCCTGTTTGTTTCCATCTAAGCTTTACATTCTAAAATATCCACTAAATTAAAGCACCCTGCACCCATTCAAATAGAACACCAATTCATATCTCTGACAAGACACCTTATGAGCATCCCCCACTGTTTTAAACATTTGAGAGAAATGTTGGCATGCAAATACTAATTACATTTTGAACAGTGTGCAGCAAGGCAAGGTACCCTGAAGTGTTCCCTCCCCGTCCCTCGCCTCCCCTCCCCCCTCCACAAATCCTTATGGAACTAGAGCTCCACCTACCTGGCTTCTTAGGCATAACCATACGAGTTGACGAATCTGCTTGCCATCCCTGATCGAGAACTCCTAAACCATAATATAGCTCATTAGTTATCATTAGTTTCATACAGATGCTTCAATATGAAAATACACTGAATGGGATCAATTTCCTGACTTGTTCTTATTTGTTCCTTCTTTATTCCTTGTTATACTTCCATTTCTTACAAAGTGAACTATTAATGTTAGTTTTCCTTTTATTCAGACAATTTTAACAGTAATACATTCAGTGAACCAAGCACTTTAGAAAACTCACTTTTGCTTTTAAAATCCTTTCATGTTGTTGTTGTTTATTCGTTCAGTCGCTTCCGACTCATCGTGACTTCATGGACCAGCCCACGCCAGAGCTTCCCGTCGGCCATCACCATCCCCAGCTCCCCCATGGTTGAGTCTGTCACCTCCAGAATATCATCCATCCATCTTGCCCTTGGTCGGCCCCTCTTCCTTTTGCCTTCCACTTTCCCTAGCATCAGCTTCTTCTCCAGGGTATCCTGTCTTCTCATTACGTGGCCAAAGTACTTCAGTTTTGCCTTTAATATCATTCCCTCAAGTGAGCAGTCTGGCTTTATTTCCTGGAGTATGGACTGGTTTGAACTTCTTGCAGTCCAAGGCACTCTCAGAATTTTCCTCCAACACCACAGTTCAAAAGCATCTATCTTCCTTCGCTCAGCCTTCCTTATGGTCCAGCTCTCGCAGCCATAGGTTACTACAGGGAATACCATTGCTTTAACTAGGCGGACCTTTGTTGTCAGTGTGATGTCTCTGCTCTTAACTATTTTATCAAGATTTGCCATTGCTCTCCTCCCAAGAAGTAGACGTCTTCTGATTTCCTGGCTGCAGTCAGCACCTGCAGTAATCTTTGCGCCTAGAAATACAAAGTCTGTCACTGCCCCCACTTTTTCTCCCTCTATTTGCCAGTTATCAATCAAGCTGGTTGCCATAATCTTGGTTTTTTTGAGGTTTAACTGCAACCCAGCTTTTGCACTTTCTTCTTTCACCTTCGTCATAAAGGCTCCTCAACTCCTCCTCGCTTTCAGCCATCAAAGTGGTATCATCTGCATATCTAAGATTGTTAATGTTTCTTCCAGCGATTTTAACTCCAGCCTTGGATTCCTTAAGCCCAGCACGTCGTATGATGTGTTCTGCATACAGGTTGAATAGGTAGGGTGAGAGTATACAGCCCTGCCGTACTCCTTTCCCAATCTTAAACCAGTCCGTTGTTCCGTGCTCTGTTCTTACAGTTGCTACTTGGTCGTTATACAGATTCCTCAGGAGGCAGACAAGATGACTTGGTATCCCCATACCACCAAGAACTTGCCACAATTTGTTATGATCCACACAGTCAAAGGCTTTAGAATAGTCAATAAAACAAAAATAGATGTTTTTCTGAAACTCCCTGGCTTTCTCCATTATCCAGCGGATATTGGCAATTTGGTCTCTAGTTCCTCTGCCTTTTCTAAACCCAGCTTGTACATCCTTTCATACCAGACATAAAAACTGTAAACGGTTTTGTAGCTTTATCAATGGAATGAAACCACCCCAGTGAACAATTCTACATTGCCAAGTATCCTATAAAATGTCATCCAAAAAGTAAGCTAAGCAAAAACGTAAGTAATTTTAAAAAGTTCATATTCCCACACAAGCTTTAGAAAAGTTGTAATGCATTTTGTGTTTTTTGTGTTTATAATATACAGTTGTAATAACTGAAAGACATTTTATGTCTGAAATCTCGTAACACAATTCTAGTATGGTACACATCACAGAGTTGTATTGATTTAAAAGCTAACACTCAATTTAAAAGATACATAACAGAAGATGCATGATAATATTAAGGATAAGGTATGACTATTATTAGGCGGCATGGTGGCTCAGCGGGTAAGACGCCAGGCTTGTCGACTGGAAGATCACAAGTTTGGAGGTTCGAATCCCTAGTCCTGCGTGATGGAGTGAGCTCCCGCACTCGCCCCAGCTCTTGCCAACCTAGCAATTCGAAAGCATGCAAATGCAAGTAGATGAATAGGTACCACTTCGGTGGGTAGGTAACAGCGTTCCGCGTGCGTCATGCAGCAACATGACAGCGGAAGCGTCTTCGGACAACGCTGGCTCTTCGGCTAACAAACGGAGATGAGCACCGGCCCCTAGAGTCGGACACGACTGCACAAATGTGCGGGGGGAACCTTTACCTTTTTACGACTATTATTAAATAAGAGGTTTTTCATCCTAGGCTGCAAGATGATCTAAAGATGTCATAAGTCGTGGAGGAAAGTTATGATACTGTAGCATAGAACCAGCCCCCCAAATCATATAGAGCAAGTGAGAGAACTGGGTGCCTGAGCTATCAGGTGTCTAAATATATTGATACAAGCTCAGTGTTGAGTATATGCAACACTTATTTGCATCTAATTTAATACATTTTTTCAGTACCTTTTACTGCTTCTTCTACAGGGAGTCCAACAAAGGCTGCAAAGTCATCTGCACTTATAGAAGGATAGGCCCGAGAGACTAATCCAAATGCTCGCCGCCTCGTCGCATCTATTAGAGAGGTAATTAATGAAAAGTTGGCCAATCAAGACTAGGAAAACACCTTGGGTGCCTAAATAATAAAACAGATTCTCTTGCGTTGGAAGTATCTGAAATGCCCACATTTATATGGGAGATGATTGGTTAGATGTAAAGTCTGATTCCTACCAACAAGCAGTGACCCTATGCACACAAACACACCATCCATCCATCCATCCACACACATGAAAAATGTATTTTACTTCAGCGCTTGCTTTTGATGAACTATAATCAAGAACTCAAAGTATTCAATACTGAATTCCAATTTACACAGCATGTCACTCTTAACCTAACATTAAATTATTTCTTACAACAAAAGGAATATTATCTCAAATGAAGTAGCAGTGGCAGCAATCACAGCTGAAAAATAATGACATCATTTCAGAATCTGGAGGCTCCTGGGAGCTGGAATCAGGGTTTCGGAAATGGAGGAGCCTGTTAAAGAATTGGTGCTAATTTGCAAATCAAAAGCTCTTAGGGGCTAAAAAGCACATCTAGGTTAACTAGTGGCTTGGGGGGAAACAGCTGGGAAAATTAAAAGGGGTTGGATAGTTGCACATCCATATTAGGTTAAGGCCATAGGTTCAGTTGTTCGATGGCAGAAGAAAGAGGAGGGTTAGGAACAATTCTCACATAATCAGGTTTCTATTAGAAAAATCTTCCCCCAAAAAATTTCTTTGCAAAAGAACAATTTTAGTCTTTATCCTTTTATTTCTAGAAGTTATTTATATTTGAAGTTTTATTTTTATTTATTTATTTATTTATTTATTTTTCCATTTCTATCACCACACCATCTCCCCCGAAGGGGACTCTGGGCGGTTTACAAAATACAACAATTAAAATTTATAAATATAAATAAATATAAAATCATACAAATCTATAATCATCAAGATTACTAATAAGTTAAATATAAAAACCAAGAGGCGATAAGATGGTATTTTTAAAAGGGCTCTATGGCACCAGCCATCCCCAGGAGGAATTATTCCCGTTCCCATCCCAAGCGAAGCGGCAGAACCAGGTCTTTAAGTTCTTCCGGAAGGACAGGAGCGATGGGGCCTGCCTCATCTCCGGGGGCAGAATGTTCCAAAGGGCGGGTGCCACTGCCGAGAAGGCCCGCCTTCTGGACCCCGCCAAGTGAAACTCCCTTAACGATGGGGTCCGAAGCATGCCCTCTCTACATAATCGAGTGGGACGGTTTGAAGTTATGGGGATGAGACGGTCCCTCAGGTATATCCTAGTATGCATCCCAAATCCTACTTCCCATCCTAGCTTATCTATTATTCTACCTTGCATAAATCTTTTATTACCTATGGCCCTATGTTTACAATTCTATATACAGGTAATCCGCACTTACTGCCTCGTTCAGCGACTGTTTGAAGTTACAACGGCACTGAAAAGGTAGGTTTACGGGCCCTATGTTTACAATTCTATATACAGGTAATCCCCACTTACTGCCTCGTTCAGCGACTGTTTGAAGTTACAACGGCGCTGAAAAGGTAGGTTTACGCCCGGTCCTTGAACTTGCGGCCGTCGCAGTCTCCCCATGGTCACGTGATTGCAATTTGGGTGCTTGGCAACCTGTGTGCATTTATGACAGTAGCAGCATCCCGCGGTCACGCAATCACCATTTGCGACCTTCACAGCTGGCTTCCGACAAGTGAAGTCACTGGGGAAGCCGGCAGGAAGCCATTGTTTCTACTTCCTTTCATGGTTAATGACATGCACAATTTTAATTAAGAAAACTATACCTTTAAGTGCTTCCATAATTGGCTGAACAGATTCAGACCACTGATGTGCACCAATTGTTGTATAAATTCCAGGAAAATCTCTTTGCCAGATTCGCTGCCCTACTGCCCAAATTGCACCAAGTTCAAGATTTGCCTGCAAAGGAAGAAACGAGAATAAAGCTGCATCTGCTCAACAAAACAAAACAAAACAAATATGCCTTTAATTATGCAGAAGATTTTGGCTCTTACTCTCTAGGCCTGCCTGCCATATCTAGGGTTTAAATTCAGTTTTAATCTGAGAACAGTGTCTAGGGCATATTAATTTAGAGAAACGATAAGCAGCCCGATATCCTTCAATGTTTTGAACTACAACTCCCATCAGCCTAGGCATGCCCAATGGTGGTTATACATATTATAATACATATTGTATTGTATTATTTTGCACATACCTAATACATTCCTTATTTATTTCTTTTTATCCCTTTATTATTTTTTATAAATAACTCAAGGCGGCGAACATGCTTAATACGTCCTTCCTCCTCCTATTTTCCCCACAACAGCAACCCTGTGAGGTGAGTTGGGCTAAGAGTGTGTGACTGGCCCAAGGTCACCCAGCCGGCTTTCATGCCTAAGGCGGGACTAGAACCCTGTCTCCTGGTTTGCCATTGGCTCCTTCCTAGGGCTGAGAGAGAGGGACTGGCCCAAGGTCACCCAGCTGGCTTTCATGCCTAAGGCGGGACTAGAACTCTCAGTCTCCTGGTTTGCTGTTGGCTCCTTCCTAGGGCTGTGTGTGTGTGTGACTGGCCCAAGGTCACCCAGCCGGCTTTCAGGCCTAAGGCAGGACTAGAACTCTCAGTCTCCTGGTTTCCCATTGGCTCCTTCCTAGGGCTGAGAGGGAGGGACTGGCCCAAGGTCACCCAGCCGGCTTTCATGCCTAAGGCGGGACTAGAACTCTCTGTCTCCTGGTTTGCTGTTGGCTCCTTCCTAGGGCTGAGTGCGCGTGTGACTGGCCCAAGGTCACCCAGCTGGCTTTCAGACCTAAGGCGGGACTAGAACTCTCAGTCTCCTGGTTTCCCATTGGCTCCTTCCTAGGGCTGAGAGACAGGGACTGGCCCAAGGTCACCCAGCCGGCTTTCAGGCCTAAGGCGGGACTAGAACTCTCAGTCTCCTGGTTTCCCATTGGCTCCTTCCTAGGGCTGAGAGGGAGGGACTGGCCCAAGGTCACCCAGCCGGCTTTCATGCCTAAGGCGGGACCAGAACTCTCTGTCTCCTGGTTTGCTGTTGGCTCCTTCCTAGGGCTGAGTGCGCGTGTGACTGGCCCAAGGTTACCCAGCCGGCTTTCAGGCCTAAGGCAGGACTAGAACTCACAGCCTCCTGGTTTCCAGCCCAGCACCTTAACCACTAGACCAAACTGGCTCTCTTAGCATCTTAAACAGCTGATAATGTAATAAATTTGAGAAACCAGTTTAATGACTAACATGGACGTCCAGGAATCCACAAGTAAGGCAATCATACCGCCCCAAGATTTAGTTCTACCAACCACAACTGAGGCAAAGCCTGTTTAATGGAGAAACCAACAAAGCTTGTTCCTTGAATTAAGAATCACCTCTGTTATGTCATTCACCTTGCCACATCCTGCAGCTATTTTCTTCTTTGTCCCCACCAAGGTAGTTGGCAGGGTGCCCTAACATTATCTTGCTGCTGGCTAAATCTAAAAGAAGGGTAACTAAAAGTAACTAATAACGAAGTAAAGAAAAAAACGAAGAGAGTAAAATATAATAAGAACTAGGCAAAAATAACCTGACTTGCTGGAGAGGTCTAAACCCGCTGCTCCTTTGATGACATCTTATGAAGGGGAAGAAACGCCCTTCACACCCTACCTGGCAGCAGAGCTGATTTCTCTCATTCACTGATGCTTGGGCTGGTTTTTATTATGCAACCAATCTAGTGAAATCCCTGGGAAAGGCACACAATGTTGTGCCATTGCAATCATTATTCTTTGGTATGACCCATGACAGGAATAGATTCTGACATACATGCTGGTTTATGAAGGGGCTTGTTTTAATGTTTGCCCTTTGTTTTAAAGTACCTTGTTTAATGGTAACTTTTGATCTATGATTATACAGCAAATTTAAAAAATCAATCTGCACACACTGCAACATTCTGATTGCTGCTGCTGCCCACTCAATCGTTTTTAAACCTCATTATTATTAATATTAATATTTAAATGTATAGGCTGCCTGACTCCGGACAGCTCTGGACGGTTGCAAATAAAAATGTTAACAACAAGAAAAAAATAGACAAAAGTGAAAGATAAAGGTGGCAGGAATGACAAAAAAACAGATGGGAAAGAAGCAAACCCACACCATCCAAAGGGGGCTTCACTCACCCTCACCCAAGACCTGGGCAAAGAGCCAGGTCTTCAAGGCCCTTCCAAACACCAGCAAGGTGGGGGCTGTCCGGATCTCAGGGGGAACCTCATTCCAGAGGGCAGGCGCTGCGACAGAGAAGGCGCATTTCCGAGGTCCCAAAATATGGCATTATTTAATCAAAGGAACCCGAAGGATCAAACTGGCTGGGCAGATACTATGGGACATAGGAAGTCCCTCAAGCAAACAGGCCCTATCCCATGTAGGGCTTTATAGGTAACGAGCAGCACCTTGAATTGCATGTGGAAGCAAGCTGAGAAATGGTACAGCTTGCAAAGCAGAGGTGTTACACAGGCATACCGAGGCATGTCCATCGCTGCTCGTGCTGCTGCATTCTGGACCAGCTGAAGCTTCTGGATGGTCTTCAAGGGCAGCCCCACAAAGAGTGTGGCACTGTAGTCAAGCCATGAGATGACCAGGGCACAAGTGACTGTCTGAAGAGCCCCCCCCCCCATCTAGGAAACAGCGCGAATGGCACACCAGATGAAGCTGTGCAAAGGCCTTCCTGGCCACAGCTGCCACCTGCTCATTAAGCAGGAACTGTGAATCCAGGAAGATGCCCAGATTGCACACCACCCTTGAATGGGGAAGTGCAACCCCATCAAAGGTCAGAGATGGAATATCCCCAGATTATGGCAGCCCAAACACCCACAGCCACTCAGTCTTGGTAGAATTGTGTTGGAGACAGTTGCTCCCCATCAAAACCCACACGGCCTCCAGGCACTTGGCCTGCCCATAGTCAAAAGATAATAGTTGGGTATCATCAGTATGCTGAACTCCAAACCACCTCATCCAGTGGTTTCATGGGGATGTTGAAAAGGGAGAGAGAATGGAACCCTATGGCACCCCACAAAGGTGGGTCCTAGGGAGCAATATCTTCACCCACTGGAACCAGTCCTAAGGAAGGGAACCACTGTAAAAGAGTGCTCCTAACCCACGGAGCTGGTATCCACCTTGGTCAACAGTATCAAAAACCAGAGAGATTAAGGAGCACAAGCATGGATGCCCCACCTCCATCAGAAGCGCAACCAAAGATGTCTCAGCACTAAATCCTGGCCTGAAAGCAGACTGGAACAGGTCTAGATAATGTTTCTTCCAGGGCTCTTATCAGCTGCAGACCAACCACCTTCTCAACTACCTTCCCCTCCAATTTTTAGAGAGCATATCCCACTACTTAAAGACCATTAACTCAGCTGAACTCAGACCTACAATTCTTAAAAACATATTATAAACATTTGAATAAAAATGAAAAACAGTAGCGTTCCCAGATATTAAGATCAGTAGGAGCAAAACTTTATATTTAGCACATTTAGTACTTTGGGGAAACATGATTCTGAGAATGCTGTTTTTTTGTTTTGACAGCATTGAAAAATACTTACAGACTTAATAGCAGTAGGAATTCTCTTCCAGAGATAACGGGCATTATTCCTAATAAAAATAAGACAGTGATATAGACATATTTTTAAATGACATATATTTAATAAAGCTTACTTGCTAGAAGTTCCCAGCTACATCCTTCCAACAACACATCAATATATGCTACATATACATTTCTAAGGCAAAAGGATACAGGTTTCACAGTTTGTTTATATCTATCGTGTAGAACAGAGCTTTCCAAACTGTGTGTGGCGACACAAAAGTGTGTCGCCACACACAGTCTGGTGTGTCGCCACACAACCCGGAAGCGCTGATCATCATCAGCACTTCCGGGTTTTCCCACGGGGACACACCAACGGCAGCGCGCAAAAACCCGAAAGCGGCAGCAGCGCTTCCGGGTTTTTGCGCGCTGCTGCAATGGCAGCACTTCCAGGTTTTCCCGCGGCGACACACCAATGGCGGTTGGTGTGTCGCCGCGGGAAAACTTTGGAAAGCCCTGGTGTAGAAACATAGGGTTGGAAGAGACCTTGGAAGTCTTCTAATCCAACCCTCTGCCATGTGCCAGAATCCTCATACCATCCCAAATAACTGTTCAATCTTGAAATACGCCAGGGATGGAGCACCCAGTACTTCAGCAGGCAGGCTGTTCTTCAGCAGGCAGGCTGTTCTACTACTAGAATGTATAACCATTGTTTTTCTATGAGTCCTAAGGTTTCAACTACATATTTCCATTCTACAATAAAAAGTTTAAGATAATTATTTTCTGCATTACATTCTTGCTATGAATTGGTTTGGTGAGTATATTCAATATTTATTATATCCTGTATTGCATGTGGCACTGTAATACTGTCATCTAAGAACTGCAAAATATCAAAAAAGCTCCCAAAATAGTTGCTGAGAATAACTGATTTGAGTTAATCAAGTAATTATTTACTTGCAAGCTTCTGGTAACATGTTGTTCCACTAAAGGGTCACATACTTGCTTTACAGAAATACATTCTAATCCATGAAGTAATTTGCTTTTTAACGATATATAAAAACAGTATGAGCAAAATAATTCAAAATCCCACTTATGTAACCAGCAAAGATTCAGGTTTACTAAAAATCAGTAGAAGTACAACATTAAACATTAGTTAAGAGCAGAGACATCACACTGACAACAAAGGTCCGCATAGTTAAAGCAATGGTATTCCCCGTAGTAACCTATGGCTGTGAGAGCTGGACCATAAGGAAGGCTGAGCGAAGGAAGATAGATGCTTTTGAACTGTGGTGTTGGAGGAAAATTCTGAGAGTGCCTTGGACTGCAAGAAGATCAAACCAGTCCATACTCCAGGAAATAAAGTCTTGAGGGAATGATATTAAAGGAAAAATTGAAGTACTTTGGCCACATAATGAGAAGACAGGATACCCTGGAGAAGATGCTGATGCTGGGGAAAGTGGAAGGCCAAAGGAAGAGGGGCCGACCAAGGGAAAGATGGATGGATGATATTCTGGAGGTGACGGACTCGACCATGGGGGAGCTGGGGATGGCAACGGCCGACAGGAAGCTCTGGCGTGGGCTGGTCCATGAAGTCACGAAGAGTCGGAAGCGACTGAACGAATAAACAACAACACAACATACTTCACTTATAGCTCCATCTCATCTTCTTGCTTTTAAAACATGTGGGTGAGATCATCCGTCACCACGGGATGAAATACCATCTATATGCTGATGATACACAGCTGTATATTTCCATCCCGGGTGAAGTAAGTGATGCAGTTGCCACCCTGTCTCAGTGTCTGGAGGCTGTGGGGGCCTGGATGGGGAACAACAGGCTTCGACTGAACCCTAGTAAGACGGAGTGGCTGTGGATTGATGGCCGCTCGGGTCCTAGGAAGCTGTCATCTTTGGCTCTAGATGGGGTCGCACTACCCCATTCGGAGCCTGTGCGGAATCTGGGGGTTCTCCTGGACTCACGACTCCTGCTGGAAGAGCAGGTGGCAGTCGTGGCCAGGAGGGCCTTTGCACAACTTCGGGTTGTGCACCAGTTACGCCCTTTCCTGGACCGAGATGCCCTCCGAACAGTCACTCATGCCCTCGTCATCTCCCACATAGACTATTGTAATGCACTCTACATGGGGCTACCCTTGAGGAGTATCCGGAAGCTTCAGCTGGTCCAGAATGCGGCTGCGAGGACAATTATTGGGGCCAGAAGATCGGCCCATGTGACACCGTTGTTACGCGAGCTGCATTGGGTGCCAGTTTGCTTCCGGGTACAATTCAAGGTGTTGGTTATCACCTTTAAAGCCCGACATGGCATAGGACCAGGTTACTTGAGGGACCGTCTCATCCCCAGAACATCGACCCGTCCCACCCGTTCAGCTAGAGAGGGCTTGCTACGGACCCTATCGCTTAAAGAGTTTCAGCTAGCGGGGTCCAGGAAGCGGGCCTTCTCTGCAGTGGCGCCCGCCCTTTGGAATATCTTACCCCCGGAGCTGAGGCTGATGTCCTCGCTCCCAGCCTTCCGGAAAGGCTTAAAGACCTGGTTCTGCCGTCTTGCCTGGGAGGGAAACGTCAACAGTTCCTCTTGGGGATGGCTGGCCCCTTGAAGCCTCCCAGTGACCTATTTTAATATTTTTCTTGGAATTTATATTTTGTATTTATGTAATTTTATATATTTTTAATTCACTATTTTGCTGTGCACTGCCCAGGGTCCCCGTTGGGGGAGATGGGCGGTAATATAAATTTAATAAAATAAATAAATAAATAAATGTTGATAAGGAATGCCAAGTAGGCATCCTTTTTGCCAATTAATGTAAATCACCCCCGTTTTAAAAACATTACCTGAATTGTGTCAATGTGCTTATATGAAAATACTAAATTTATTCACTTTGGGAAGGGAGCAGTAGTATTCGCTCCCTTATTTTAGATATTGGAGTGCTCTGTGAATGAGTGCCACATGTCTATTCCAGTCCAGACCTACTATTAAAACATATTTACTTACATATCATTATGCAGAAGATACAAAGCTAGGAGTTGAGCATAAACAGGTGGTGTTGCTATTCCTCCAGGGGCCTTAAAGAAATCAACACAAAATTAGATTGTGTCCTACACAAAGCAGTACATAGCTGAGGAGAAGGAACACTGGCAAAGGCCAATTCCTTTCCTCTAAAATGAAGGTTTGGGCAGTCAGGTGCTTTCCACAAAGTGCATGATGCAATCCATCCTCATCCCTATGCAGTAAGAAAACAAATTTCAATGTCTTAAAAACTCTGGTAAAAATAAGTAAAAACTAAGTAAGTTTTTATTTTACTCGGACATAATTTCATCCTACTCTCAAAGTGCAAACAGGGGAAAAGCCTTAGTTTGGAGCAGGGGTCCCCAACCTGCGGGCCTGTTAGGAAGTGGGCCGCACAGCAGGTGAGTGGTGGTGGTCCGCGTAATTGGCTCCCACCTGCAAACCCCGCCCCCCGATCCGTGGAAAGATTGTCTTCCACGACCGGTCCCTGGTGCCAAAAAGGTTGGGTACCCTGGTTTGGAGGACAACCCATGTTGCTTCAGGACCTAGCTATGCCTTTTACAAGCATTTATAATTATCAAATTATACTTGGATTAACAAAGGTAGACAAAGTAAAATTAACAGAACATTATGAAGGAGTATGGAAATACATAAACTTCAATCTGGCAAAGGAGAATAAGGCATGTACATTTATGAGAAAGCGGCATCACTGTTTAAGAAATTTATTCACCATATTGTTTACCTAAGCTTATGAAAGATAAAAATTTCAAGGAGGTAATAAAAGTCTTTAAATGATTGCAGTATTAATAGATTACAATTTTCTCCAGTGCACAATTATAACACAAATAGTAGTACTGCTTGGAATCCCTCTTTCATACAACATTCCCAACTGAACCAAGCAGGTTTAAGGTGACCTGTTTTGACCATGCCTAGTATCTAAACCAAAATTTGTAATAACTATGTATTTGTCTTTCTCTTCAATGCAGTTTAATACAGTACATGCTTATTATAAAGTCAGGTCCATTGTGTTTAATGAAGCTTACTCCTAGGAAGGAACAGGCTGCAACTTTCTGAGCATTTAACTGAGAGCAAGTCTCGCTAGTTTCTGTAACTAATTTTAGGGCAGATATTATTACTATTTATTAATAAAAAGTTGTATGCCACCCGACTCTCAACAACTCTGGGCAGCTTACAACCAAAGAAATTACAATAAAATCAATAAAACATAAAGGTAAAATGCACAGGATTGGATTGTATCCTGACTCTGCAATGCTTCTGAAAAATCTATTACTCCTTTCCAATTCAGCGGGATTTCTCACTACTGCAAAAGATTTCCAAGACTCTCCAGCGCCCATCACAATTACGGAGCGGAACTTTTCTCTTCCACAGTTTCAATGTCCCAGGGCGTTTTCCGGTTGCTATAGTCGGACACGACTTAACGACTGAACAACAATAAAATACTGTATGGAGAAGAATGGCAGTCCAGGCATCAACCAACCGGTTTGGGCAACCCAGCCCTGCCTCCTCCCCAGCCGGCGTTCGCGACGTCGAAGAGAGATCCAGGCTGAAGAGGTCGAGACGGAGGGCTGGCGGGAAGAGCACGTGCCCGGCAGCCTGCGTGCCGGCCCACCCGCGCGTTCTTGCTCCCCCTCCCTCGCGCCGCGTTTCCATGGTCGCCGCCGCCCAATTCTTTACCTCCAGCTCCTGAGTCTCACATTGCTCCAGCAGCTTTCGGTAACTGAAGGCGCCGCTCGTCGCCGCCATCACCGCCACTGGCATCTTGGCGCCCCGCGCCCGCTTCAACACACCCCTCAGCAGGCGGTGCCCAAACAAGCGGGGAAATGGAAGCTTCCGGGAGGCGGGCAGGCATTTGCCCCTCCTATTTCCACTTCCGGCCGCGAAAATAAACATCACCCGCGTCTTCGCCGGATTCCGCGCTCGGTGGGCGTGTCGAACCTGCATTTGTGAAAACATATAGATATATGCCGAGATGGAAGTTAGAGTGATACATTGACTGAACTTCCGGTTTCAATAAATTCTGCCCCCCTCTGATCAGGTAAACGAGAAAGCGTTTTGGGACACTTTAACACAGTTGCGTGGATCAACTGTCATGACGTGGATTATGCAGTTGTTTCTCCTGCAAAATATTAACATTAGAAAACTGTATCTAGAAATCCACGGGAGAAAGTCAGTTTTCGCTCGTATAGTTTTTTAAAACAGAAACCCTTCCAAATTGCAGCGGGAAGCGTGCGGCTGACGGCAATCGGTAGGAGAGGACAATTCGCTGAAGCGCGTGGACCTGCCCGAAGATGCCTAGAGCTCGCCTCTTCCTGCTGCTGAGCTCAGAAATGTTGGCTCGGGCTACGAACGGGGATGTAGAATTTCGGACGACCATTAGATGGAACAAGGGGACACAAACATCCGAATTTTTGCAATTCAGACATGGCATACCTAATATTGGCTGTTCTCTAATAATGATGATAAAATACAATAGGGCAGAAAAGCGTTGCAAAAAATAAAGCCGGTATCAGTATTTTAAAATGTTCTGTTACTCAGTTATATGATTGTGGCAGACAATGTGGCTTTGAGATCGACCAACCTTTTGCTTTGTTTAAAAGACGTGGAATTAAAATTCCATTGCAACATACGCTGTAGCATGCAGTAAGAATCGATAAACTCGAATTGCTTTATCGGATGAATTGCTATTGTTGAGGTTATCAAAGATAAGTCACTGCACACTTCTAGGTATTTGGAAACTTTTTTTTCCTTTTTCACATAAAAAGGACACGAACCCCTCTTAGCTGCCGCCCTTCTGGGCGGTGCCTGCACAGCTGCCTGATTTTAATAGACAATTCTGCCCCAGGGGACAAAAGGCCCGTTGATAATACCCCTTATAGTTGCTCAGGCTACACTCCTACTTAGGAGGTTGCAAACCCTGTTAATTTTAATAGGGCTTGCTTCTTGAATAGCCAGTGTAGGCTATCCTGACAGTATTATTTGTTGTTTATTCGTTCAGTTGCTTCCAACTCTTCGTGACTTCATGGACCAGCCCACGCCAGAGCTTCCTGTTGGCCGTCACCACCCCCAGTTCCCCCACGGTTGAGTCCGTCACCTCCAGAATATCATCCATCCATCTTGCCCTTGGTCGGCCCCTCTTCCTTTTGCCTTCCACTTTCCCTAGCATCAGCATCTTCTCCAGGGTATCCTGTCTTCTCATTAGGTGGCCAAAGTACTTCACTTTTGCCTTTAATATCATTCCCTCAAGTGAGCAGTCTGGCTTTATTTCCTGGAGTATGGACTGGTTTGATCTTCTTGCAGTCCAAGGCACGCTCAGAATTTTCCTCCAACACCACAGTTCAAAAGCATCTATCTTCCTTCGCTCAGCCTTCCTTATGGTCCAGCTCTCGCAGCCATAGGTTACTACGGGGAATACCATTGCTTTAACTATGCAGACCTTTGTTGTCAGTGTGACGTCTCTGCTCTTAATTATTTTATCGAGATTTGTCATTGCTCTCCTCCCAAGAAGTAAACGTCTTCTGATTTCCTGGCTGCAGTCAGCGTCTGCAGTAATCTTTGCGCCTAGTATTATAGTTACAGTCTAGTCGTCATTGTTAGACTCATTCTCTTACTGAGTAATGGTAAACTCCAGAAGTGCACTGTTTCCTTTGGGAAAAAAGTCACTGGCAGCTTCTTGGTGTTTTCTAAATTATTTATTTAATTACATGTACACATACACGTACATACACTCTTCAACAAAGTCCATTGCTTCCAACTTAGCTGTGTGTAGAGACTGCAGTCAAAGAGAACTAGCTTGCCTAAAGCCACGGTAATAATTTACCACTTCAGGCTAAATTAAAATTGAAAATTGTGCAGTCTTTCATCACTAGTGTATTTGAGCCAGAACTTCCTAATTCATATCTCATTCATTCCATGAGCCATTCATTCCAGATATATTTCAGAATTAACAACTTCAAAATTTTATCTTTTTTTTGGGCCAGTCACTAGCTCTCAGCCCAACCCACCTCATAGGGTTGTTGTTGGGGGAAAATAGAAGGCAGGAGTATTAGGTATGTTCACTGCCTTGAGTTATATATAAAAAGGTGGGATAAAATAATAATAATAATAATAATAATAATAATAATAATAATAATAATAATATTTTCTGCAGATCTACTCTAAAAAGGTAAAGGTTCCCCCCGCACATTTGTGCAGTCGTGTCCAACTCTAGGGGCCGGTGCTCATCTCCATTTGTTAGCCGAAGAGCCAGCGTTGTCCGAAGACGCTTCCACGGTCATGTGGCCGCATGACACACGCGGAACACTCTTACCTACCCACCGAAGTGGTATCTATTAATCTACTTGCATTTGCATGCTTTCGAATTGCTAGGTTGGCAAGAGCTGGAGCTAGTGCGGGAGCTCACTCCATCACGCAGGGCTAGGGATTCGAACCTCTGAACTTGCAACAAGCCTGGCGTCTTACCCGCTGAGCCACCACGCCCCTACTCTACCTCTTTGTAAATAACTCAGTCCCAAAGTGTTCCCTAAGATGGAGTTTGCTAATTATGTTCACACCATCAGGATATCCATCAACTCCCACTGAAACACTGCCCACAATCCCCAAAATTATAGTAAAATCATGTTTTTAATATAATAACTGCCAGGATTAGACAATAAGATTTTGGCAATGTCACGCAAGAACCTGCAATAAGAATATTAAAATTCAACTAAGCATTCTTGTGCGTTACTAACTCATTTTTAACAAGTTACAGTTAGAATACAGAACTATTGCTAACTGCAATAATCTGCTGAATTTGTATTAAAGGATTTGTGTGTCTAACTGAAACAGAACAGATTTGTGAAGCCCTAGGGATTTATGCCTTTATTTACTACAGGAGAACCTACTAGATATGAGCTAATTTTAACACATTGATGCTTCTGCCTTTCTTCTTTTCTCCAGTTGATGGTGGTACTGCACTGACAATTATGATCCACCAAATATGCCAGCTATAATTTCTCACTAAAGAATCAGCTTTGTCTTTTAGCCTTCAGACAAAATATCTATACTGTATTGATTTATTTTAGCTGATTAGTGATGCAACTTTGAAATATATTTTATTCTATTTTATTCTTTCCTCTTTATTGATCAGGGCATTTTGCTAGTTTTAAAGAAATAAAATTTTTGTCTGAGATTTCTACCTCAACTAAAAAGAACATTATACTCTAATTCATATGAAAACCCTCCAGGGCTACTTTGGAAGAAGCCTATTAATTACAGAGATATTCATGTGAAAAAGTTGAATTTGGGGAGAAAGTATACAGCAGAAAAAAAACATGGTCAGTAGATATATGCAAATATACTATACTCCATTTCTGTAATTTTTATTCTGAAATGGCTTCTTCTATATTAAACCCCAAACACGTTTATCGCTGTATGTCTGAATAAAATAAATTCAGATTGTAACAAACCAGTTTCATATTTACTTAACTGATGGTGAAGTGATCAGTAAACTTTCTCGTGAGACTGTTACTGTTCCACCAGGATTCACCTGAGTTCTGGAAAAACAAGAAGGACTCGGCAAGAAGATGGTAGAGGAAATAAGACAAATAATTTTGGAGAAGACAAATTAATATTATACCACAAGTCAGTAAAGAACCTCCACGTGTACTGAAACAGATAAGTGCTTTGAAATTATATTCCAGACTGACTAACCCCTCTTGGTATTTGAATGTATATTCACTTTTAAAGACTATACACAACATTAGAAATAAAATAAAATAAAATTAAGAAGTTTTACAGGATCCCTAATTTTAGTCACTTTCATTGAGGCTATATAACTATGATCTTCAAAAGGTTTGTCATCATTGTGGTGATTTGGCTACTATGGGCTAGAAAATGTTAGGTCAAACTAGGATGATCAACTGCAAATTTTACTTACAATGGCAATGCTAACATTTGGGCTTATATCAAGAAACAACCATCCTTCAATGATGAAGTCTCTTATCTTGGAGTTTGGATGATAAAACTGCCTTTTCTCCTCACATTGTGAGATATATTGCCTAAGCAAAATTGCATTTTAAAAATTGGATGTTATAGCATTCTCATGCCAACCCTCTGATGTAAATCAATATCTGCTTTACTCAGAGTAATCCTGTGAGTCAAGATAGACACACAGATTAGCCAATTAGTCCAGTATAGAGCACAGAAAAATGATGTTACAGTGATACTTGAAGATAGCTACTATGTCTCCCCACAGTCTTATCTTCTCCAGGCTAAAAATAGTCAGCACTTCTGTTTCTCAGAAGGTTTTTCTTTCAGGACCCATCCTATCTTGGTTGCTCTCCTCTTACATATTCTAGTTTGTCCATGCCCTTGTTGAACTGTGGTGCCAAGAACTCAGTAAGATCTGACCAGTACAGAATAAAGAGGAGTCTCTCTTGAACTTGACACTGTAATTCTGTTGATACAGAAGAGTAGGATTGCTTTTGCTATTTCTTTTTTAGCTGCATCCCTTTTGAAACTCATCTTGTTGAAACTCATTGCTCTACCTTGTCAAGATCTTCCTGAGCCTTGTTAGTGTTCTCTAAGGTGTGTGCTATCCCTCCACCCACCCCCGCCATATAATCACTCAAGATGATCTAGATTTACTGGCACAGCAAGGGCATCTGTAATGACTTGGTTGAAGCTGAACAGTTTTATACGCAAGGTGACTGCATGGCCACTTCCTCTTTTTTTCATACAGGCCATCATCCAGAGCTTGTTTCTTCTTGGGTATAGAACACAGGGATATCTGATATGCTGATAGCAAAACACTGAATCGCTAATTTTTGTTTGTCCAGAGCTCGAAAGATCATCAGTGATGCCTCCCATCCTCATCATGGTTTGTTTTCTTTGTTACCCTCTGGGAAGAGGTTCCGCTGTATCCGATGTAGAACAGCCGGATAGGGAAACAGCTTTGTCCCCCAGGCTATTGGATTCTTGAATGCTTAAATAAGTTCTTTTAGGTGAAATGTTGGATGTGTAAAGAATGTATATTTTATAGTAACTATGGATTTTTATTAGTATTTTAGTGTTTGACTGAAATTGTGAGTTAAAGAATGTATATTTTATAAGAATGTATATTTTATCAGAATGGGTATTTTATAGTAATTATGGTTTTTTATTATCATTAGTATTTTATTGCTTGAGTGAAATTGTGAGCCAACTGCAACGAAATTTCATTCTATTGTGCACTTGTATAGTGTATAGTGGGATGACAATAAAGTTATTATTCTATTCTATTCTATTCTATTCTATTCTATTCTATTCTATTCTATTCTATTCTAATTCTGTCTGAGCATGAGGACATCTTTGTTCCTGAGGTTTCGGAGTGCTGATGGATCTGGAATAAGGTGGTAGGACCACCAAGGCCTTTGATTTTTCCACATCCTATGCCTTTCTTGTAGGGGCGTGGTGGCTCAGCGGGTAAGATGCCAGGCTTGTCAATCGGAAGATTGCAAGTTTGGAGGTTCAAATCCCTAGCCCCACGTGACAGAGTGAGCTCCCGCACTCGCCCCAGCTCTTGCCAACCTAGCAATTCGAAAGCATGCAAATGCAAGTAGATGAATAGGTACCACTTTGGTGGGTAGGTAACAGCGTTCCGCGTGCGTCATGCCGGCCACATGACCGTGGAAGCGTCTTCGGACAACGCTGGCTCTTTGGCTAACAAACGGAGATGAGCACCGGCCCCTAGAGTCGGACACGACTGCACAAATGTGCGGGGGGAACCTTTACCTTTACCTATTATGTCTTTCTTGAGTGAGGCATCCCCTTAGCAATAGTCTGCAGTAAAATAATTTTCCTCTGGTGAAGATGACCGATCATTTTGTGGTCATCCTATCAGAAAGTCATGATACTTAAGTCTCTGGCAAAGTTATTTAATATCGTAACAATAGCAACCTGGGTTCAGGTTCAGAAATCTTATAAATCTTTAGAAAATCATGGTTTAAAACATTGGGAATGTTTCTGGAGGAAAACTGCAGGAGGAAATAGAAATAAATTCTGTTCTTAAAATTAAAGAACAAAATGAGGAAAACAATCTAAGTTTAGAATATGATTTTGAAATCTCCAAGGATTTAGACAATCTTTGAAAGGAACTAAAATTCATTTCTTAAAATGTCACTGTTAAAGCACATCTTATGATTAAACTAATTCATGGGATACTTTTAATAAGATGGATTTGGCAACTTGAAGGATGGGCTCTGGATGAGAATTATTTTCTTACAAAAAAGCATGGATGACCACTGTGCACACAGGATGGTATGAAGGTGTGCATAAGGAAGTTATGTTACTGAAATCAAACAATTCTGAAAGTAGCCTAGATCAGGGGTACCCAACCTTTTCGGCACCAGGGAACAAAAAAGATCCTTATATAATGTTACAGTGTTAGCAACAAAGCAAGCCATGCTGTAATGTTCTTTGGTTTTTGCTTACTAGTGAACCCAGCCACTGGCTTGTTAAACATGTTTTATGGATTAGCACAGAGCTTTCCAAACTGTGTGTTGTGACACAAAAGTGTGTCGCCACACACAGTCTGGTGTGTCGCCACACAACCCGGAAGCGCTGATCATCATCAGCACTTCCGGGTTTTCCCGCGGCGACACACCAACTGCAGCGCACAAAACCCGAAAGCAGCAGCAGCGCTTCCGGGTTTTTGCGCGCTGCCGCACTTCTGGGTTTTCCCGCGGCGACACACCAACGCCGGTTGGTGTGTCGCCTCGGGAAAAACTTTGGAAAGCCCTGGATTAGCATGATGTATGAACCTTACCAATTGTAATTTATTTAGTAAACAATGTTAAACAAACCATGGTTGAGTGCAGTTGTTGGGGAAAAAAAACTATTTCTCTACCACCACTGTGATCTCAACGATCCATACAGTGATCAAGAGCTGAAGCTCCTGGATGCTAGCCAGCTTGTCCTATATATACTGTTAGTAGTATATGGGTGGACTTACCTGAGAGAATAGGGCAAGTGGTTGGTGTTTAAAGCTAGTCTTGGATTATTTGAACAAGATGCACACTATTTGCTGCATCCTGGAATTTCTCTGCAACTGGAGGTATATCAGCGCAACAACTTGATTTCTTTAGAAAACCTAGGATTTTCAATAACTGGCACAAAACCTACTACATGTTGTCATTTCTTATATTCAAAGGACAAAGAAGGAGGGAGAATATGTTATTTCTTTCAGATTCTCTGCTACTCCACCCATGTTCAATCATATTAATTATCCTCTATTATATTCAAAAAATCCAAAAGCAATCAATGCTTTGTTCACTTCTTAGAGCTCTCAATTTGTGACAGCTTTGTTAAAATGCAAAAGGCTCGCCTGGAAAGAGTTGGAACAGTTCCACTGGTTTATGTAAAACAAATTCTGTTTTTCAGGAAGGAAGTCATTTATGTGCTTTTCTTGAGAGCAGACATAATCATTTTTTAGAGCAAGATTCTCAAGAGATATAGAAGGGTGTGGAGAATCTTTACTTTGGCTTTATATCAATATTCTGCTTACCCTGTGGGCTAAATTAAATTTCCTATTATTATAGGTGACGTTCAGTTTGGGGTTTGCTGGAAGGTTTTTTCTTTCTATAAGTAAGTTTTCTAAGAAGTGAGAAATATCTCTGAATAGAGACTAAGCCTTAGATCATAAATTCCCATTTAAAAGAGCAATATTTCCATCCACATGGCATACGAAAGGAAAGAGATACCTATTTTACTTGAACTTACTTTTGTAGTATACAAAAACTTGCTGGGCTGAGAAAAAAGGGCTGCATCCTGCAGCCTTAGTATGACTATTCTGAGCTTTATTCCAAGAATCTCCAACCATTTTGGCCTGCTGGACACATTTGAAATTTTGAGAGCATCTCATAGACACTTAGAAAAATGACCACCATGGATCTATCAGAAGACAAAAGCTCTACCACCACTCCAGCTGCCCAGGATTCTCAGTCTCTCTTCAGCATAGTTCTGCTTTGTTATATTTGAAAAATAAAGTCAGGTTGGGCATGCAATCTGTTTGGTGCCAAGAAAGTTGTTGGTGGACGCACCAGCACCTGTGGATGCCATGTTGAGGACTAAGGCACTCAAGTGACATGGTTCTTTTTGTAGTATTTGCCAACAGTACATTGCAATGTAATGTTTTTGGTTGCTTTCACAGCTCTTTTAACTAGTGCCTGGTTTTCCTAATATACGTTTTCACCATATATTGTGTAGTAAAGTCCTAATGTTTACAAGATGACCAGGAAAGCAAACTTGCATAAAATCTGGGCTCCCATATTGATGCCCTACGTATCTCAGAGCAACACAGGTCCTACTCAGTCTCTGTTCATCTTGATTTCTCTGATATCTTTGATTCAGCTGGACACATTCTCCTGCTTGAACATCTTAATGTGTTGCACGCTGGTACTGTATGCACTTGGGGGCCACCCAGATGTTTTGAACTGCAATTCCTATAAGTCCTGATTATTTGCCATGGCACACAGAGGGTTATAGTCCAAAATTCTGGATGCCATCAGTTGTCTATTCTAATCCGAGATTAGAGGTGCACAATTTAAGGAACTCTGACCCTTAGGTGTCTCTTTCCCCCACCCCTAAGATTTCTAAAAGTTGTTATCAAATTGTCATTCTGAATATAATAGAAAGAGGAAATTATTAAATACATGGCAAAGGAGTTATTTATCATACTCCCTATATTAAATTGTAATTAATTTTAACAGTAAATTAAGTTGAATCAGATTTAATGTCTGTCCATTCATTTTTTTAGTGTAGCCTCTGGCACACCACAGAAGAGCCAAATTAAGCTCTCGGCCTAAAAGAAATATGATCAAGAACTACTGGTGATTTGCTATAGGTAAACTACAAATTCTGATTCCCAATTATTCAGTAACGTGAACAGTAAAACTGTACATCCCTTCGCACAAAATTAGGTGGTTAGAATTTTTGATTTCTAGTAAATTATTATTGGCATTGGGGAGTCTTTTTTTAAAAAAAATTGATTAAAGAAGTTTTTTGCAAAGTAAAAACAATACAAATTTTTTAAAAAAAGAAAAGAAAGTAAAAGAAAAGTGATAAGTAAATAAAAAAGAAATGAAAGAAAAAAGAAAAAGAAAGAAAGATAAAGAAAGATAAAGAAAGAAAATTATAAAGAAATGGCTTCCAATCTTCTTTACCGCAGTTATAAATGCATTTATATTTTATCCTCTCTCTCTAAGGTTGGCATTAGGGAGTCTTGTG
Organism: Charina bottae; assembly: GCA_023362775.1. NCBI lineage: Eukaryota > Metazoa > Chordata > Lepidosauria > Squamata > Charinaidae > Charina > Charina bottae. The sequence goes on from JALMGJ010000020.1 coordinate 920,581, forward strand.
TTTCTATATGCTGGTTGTCCCTATGGATGGATCCTGGGATTCCACAGTAGCTGCCACAGCTCCTGGGATCCCACCTGACTGCCATTGGTGATGTGATGGAAGAGAGGGACTGGATCTTGCATGGAGAATGGACTGTTGAAATTCTTCTTGTACAGTTACTATAGGAAGTAAAATTTGGAGAAAGCTCGATGCCTTCTAGAGATGGATTATGCAAAATTTTATCAGATTATCTCTATCAAGTGACTCGTAAAAGCGGCATTTCTTCAGTGTCTGCCATGGCGCCTCTCTCCCCAGCCCAAGACTGACCTGAAAGACCAATGTAAACTGTAGTGCAGGTACCCCTACTTATAAACTCAGTTATGGCTTTACAATCAAAAAGCTGTCTTTTCAGTTTCTGTGATGTACCATACAAGGGTTTACAGTATTCTTATTCTCCATACTTCAGCAAGTCAGTGTACTAAGCTGAATTCATGTATGTTCTAATAGAAGCCCTACCTGTCTTGCTGGTGGGCTTTTCAGAAGTTGGATTAATTGGGTCTTTGTTCTGTCCAACGTGGTTTTTCATGGGATGTAGAACAGAGCTAGGCAGCTTGGTGCTGTGTGGATGTTCTGAGCTATGACATCAGTTGTTTAATTCAAAAGAATGCGAGTGCACCATCTTGTTTATCCTATTCTACTGCTAAAGCTCTCTGACACACCACTCTGAACATACTGACCAGTAATACTATCTTCTCTATATTAACTATGGAGAATGGAAACTGGTTACTAGAGGTTGGTGAGCAAAGATCTGCAACCAATGTTAATTCATAATGATCCCTGACAGAGAGAGTAAGTATGGACTTTGTTGTCCCCACTGTAACAAATGAAAGATGCAGCCTGATCCTATACTTCGAATGTGTTAAATCTTTGACTAAGCTTGTAACATGGTTTCTCAAATAAACTAAGTTACAGCTTAGCATGATGTGTGTATCCAGCCTTAGATAACTTGCATTAAGCCTGGGAAAGACCGCGGACTGAAACTCTGGAAAGCTGCTGTCAGGCAGTGGCTGGGATCACGCAACACGGTTGCTTCAATATGGTTTATTGGATGAAACAGCAATTGGCTGGGTTAACACAGCAGGCTATGCCAAAACAAAATAAATTAGCATGTTATGTAAAACTAGTCCCAATGTATAAGGAAATATGTTCTGAACCACTCTACCTAGATTACATCCTCTTCTACGTGAATATTCATGAAATACCTTAAGATTCATGAAATACTCTAAAAAGTTATTTAGAGCCAAAGAACCCCTGCTAATGTTGATAAGATCCCTGCTCTGTCTTTCCTGTTGTGTGCCCAGTGCACTTCTGTGCTTGGAGCTTGGCTTTGCCTTTGAAAGCCCAGTCATGTAAGGCAGGGTTCCTCAACCTCAGCCATTTTAAGATGTGTGAACTTCAACTCCCAGAATACTCCAGCCAGCAATGCTGGCTGGAGTATTCTGGGAGTTGAAGTCCACACATCTTAAAATGGCTGAGGTTGAGGAACCCTGATGTAAGGGACTTGAGCGGCCCTACACGCTGATCTTAAGCAAATTTATATGAAACAAAAACTACATTTTAATTAACAAAATGGATTGCTATAGGGTTTAACAAATTGCTAACACTTTGTATTTCAAACTTTTCCTGGCCTTTTCCTTTTCCTGACCTTTTCCTTTCCAGTTATTTCTTGAACTTCTCGACCACCCAACTCGTACGTAACGACTCGAGATGTATTTAGAATACTAGCTGTGTCTACAGCTAGTATTCTAAATACGTCTCGAGTCATTACGTACGAGTTGGGTGGTCGAGAAGTTCAAGAAATAAATAAAATAAATAAATACATATGTGAGAATTAGAAATAGATCTTCCTTCTTTCAAACAAAGAGACCCTGCACAGTAAATTTCTCATAGGATAAGATGCAAACTATTTCATTAGAATCAAAAGGACCTCCCTGGAAGGATGCAGTTTTGCAGAAATAGGTTCTTAATAGGTGCCAATTTCTTAGCAGAACCAATCTGGTGTCGTGGTTAAGGCACCAGGCTAGAAACCAGGAGACCATGAGTTCTAGTCCCACCTTAGGCTCAAAGCCAGCTGGGTGACCTTGGGCCAGTCACTCTTCCGCAGCCCTAGGAAGGTTGTTGTTGTTGTTCAGTCGTTTAGTCATGTCCGACTCCTCGTGACCTCATGGACCATAGCACGCCAGGCCTTCCTGTCCTCCACTGTCTCTCGGAGTTTACTCAAATTCATGTTCATTACATCGGTGATGCTATCTAACCATCTCATCCTCTGCCGTCCCCTTCTCCTTTTGCCTTCAGTCTTTCCCAGCATCAGGGTCTTTTCCAGTGAGTCCTCTCTTTGCATTAGGTGGCCAAAGTATTTTAGCTTCAGCTTCAGCATCTGTCCTTCCAATGAGCAGTCAGGGTTGATTTCCTTTAGGATTGACTGGTTTGACCTCCTTGCAGTCCAAGGGACTCTCAAGAGTCTTCTCCAGCACCACAGTTCGAAAGCATCAATTCTTCGGCGCTCAGCCTTCCTTATGGTCCAACTCTCACAGCCATACATTACTACTGGAAAAACCATAGCTTTAACTATACGGATCTTTGTCGGCAAGGTGATGTCTCTGCTTTTTAATATGCTGTCTAGGTTTGCCATAGCTTTCCTTCCAAGGAGCAAGCGTCTTTTAATTTCATGGCTGCAGTCACCGTCTGCGGTGATCTTGGAGCCCAAGAAAATAAAATCTGTCACTGCTTCCATTTCTTCCCCTTCTATTTGCCAGGAAGTGATGGGACCAGATGCCATGATCTGTTTTTTTTTAATGTTGAGTTTCAAGCCAGCTTTTGCACTCTCCTCTTTCACCCTCATCAAGAGGCTCTTTAGTTCCTCTTCACTTTCTGCCATTAGGGTGGTATCGTCTGCATATCTGAGGTTGTTGATATTTCTCCCGGCAATCTTAACTCCGGCTTGTTATTCATCCAGCCTGGCATTTCTCATGATGTACTCTGCATATAAGTTAAATAAGCAGGGTAATAATATACAGCCTTGTTGTACTCCTTTCCCAATTTTGAACCAGTCGGTTGTTCCATGTCCGGTTCTAACTGTTGCTTCTTGACCCACATACAGGTTTCTCAGGAGACAGATAAGGTGGTCTGGTACTCCCATCTCTTTAAGACTTTGCCACAGTTTGTTGTGATCCACACAATCAAAGGCTTTAGCGTAGTCAATGAAGCAGAAGTAGATGTTTTTCTGGAACTCTCTTGCTTTTTCCATGATCCAGCGAATGTTGGCAATCTGATCTCTAGTTCCTCTGCCTCTTCGAAACCCAGCTTGCACTTCTGGTAGTTCTCAGTTCACATACTGCTGAAGCCTAGCTTGTAGGATTTTGAGCATAACCTTGCTAGCATGTGAAATGAGCGCAATTGTACGGTAGTTTGAACATTCTTTGGCACTGCCTTTCTTTGGAATTGGAACGTAAACTGACCTTTTCCAATCCTGTGGCCACTGTTGAGTTTTCCAAATTTGTTGGCATATTGAGTGCAGCACTTTAACCCTAGGAAGGAGGCAATGGCAAACCACTTTTGAAAAACTTGCCCAGAAAACTGAATGGGTTTTTCCAGACAGTTGCCAGGAGTCAATAATCACTCAAAAGTACCAAAAAACAGAACAAAACTTTATTATACTTGCCCATCTTGCTTCAAATATGTTTACTTGAGCTAAGAAAACACCAGCTTTATATCCCTCTTCTGAGAAGGACTTCACCACAGATACACTCTCTCAGTTAAAGGCGTTGAAGTCTGTCTGACTTCTTCAGACAGCTATTGCTGAAGCCAGTGATTTTATAAAGTAGATAGGAAATAAGACCAATAATCTTGAGAATGGATTGCATGCACAAGAGGAACAACAGTGAGGAGTCAGAATGTTTTGAGTTCTTATACTACTGTTTACAGTAGTTTACAGTAGTACACAGTGTAAAAATCTCCAGGTAATTGGTTTGCCAGCATAGTTCTGTGGTGCAGTTTATGGAGGCTTTTTCAGAGATTTACTTGCTTTACCTCCTGACTTTTCGATTTAAATCAAACAGGATAATAAAATTATCATAGTACAAAGATCAGGAGCTGGAATGAATGTAATAATTCTTCAATATACTTGTATATCATTATGAGAGATGAAATTTTACTTGGATTTAAATAAGAATCAATGAAAGCACTACTGGGATAGGTACCAAAAAAAGCAAAATATCTTTCTTCCCTCTTCCAAAAGAAACAGCTTTCCAGCAAAAAGTGTCAACAAAATGCATGGCTTGGCTAAATCCATGCAGCTTCAATATTACTTCCATTTCCCCCCCCCCCCATCTTTTGCATTAACTTTCAAGGTGAAATCAAGAAATTCCAGATCATGGCAATGGCTGAATAATTTTTAATGGGACTGAAATTCACCCCTTCTGTTTTTTCCAGTTACTTAAATTTATTTGCAATTATGTTTAATATGTTAATGAGCTGGACTTAAAAAGAAAACAAGAAATATATCTTTTTATTTTTATTACTTCTCTTCTTAGCTTATTTATGTTTAGCACTTATTGGAGCATATTGCCAAGTCGTATTTAGATTCTAGATTGTGCTGTGCTCTGTCTCATTATTTCATGCTTTGTCTTTTTTTTTTTTTTGCATTGATGTTTATTTAAATTACACAATTGGCTACAAAATATAAATGGTGCATGATATTTGTTATATTATATCCTCTTTATGTATCAATGTTGTTGAAATTAAGATCAAATATGTGTATGTTGAAATACAGCATGTTGAAAAAGTCAAAAATTTCAATGGGGTGTACTTACTTTTTCACATTATATGTTTTTGTTTGTCTTCTTTGTCTTCTTTGGTTTTTATACTCATCTAAAAAAATAACAAAATTAAAAAGTAATGCCTCTGATATTTTTTCAAGAGGTTTCCCAGTGAAAGTGGGCCAGTCGGAGAGGTCTCCTTCCCTTTTCTTCTAGCTACTTTCAACTATCATTTTACTTGGAGGAGGAAGGGAGCGGTGTGGCTGGGCCTTTTAACAAGAGGAGGAGGAGGAGCAACATTGAAGGCTGCGCATGGCTGCTCTTTTCTTACCTGCACAGGCATGGACATTTGTCACTTTACTGAGGTTGGTCGCTTTACTAAAATCCCAGAGGAATTTAGTGTATAATCATTATTGTACTGTTTCTCACCTTTTTTGATCTTTCCAGAAGTGGGTGTCTGGGAACTACATAGAAATTTGCAACCAGTTTAAATGGCCACAAATTAAAGCAAAGTTATGTTCCCTGGGGAGGAAATTAGTCATCTGTAATGGAAATGCTTTCCTTGGCTTTAAGGTGCTGTTTGTTGGTTAAAACTGAACAGACTTGCACAAAATTTGTTACGCTTGTAGAACCAATCCAAGGCTTCATTTATACCTGTGTTTATGAACTTGTATATATTTTGTTTAATGAACAATATAAATTTCATTAAATGAATGGGGAAAGGGACTTATGTCTGAATCAGGTACAGTTTGGGCAATTAGGGACAAATTTTTATTCACCCATGGAAGGGCTACTTGTAACATGTCCTGTTTGAATTCAAAATCTGCTGCTAATTTCTAATTCCAGAGTCCTGCTGTGCTACAATGATGGCATTGTATCTAAAAAGGGTGAGATAGAGATTAAAACTTTGGCCATTAGTGCCAAATGTAATAGACTGTGTGTGTGTGCCATGGGGAGGGGAGCATTAGATTCAGTGATTGGCAGATCTGTCCTTTACTGACAGGGACCTCTGTGATTAGCTTATTGCAGCCTTTGGGTGGGTGATGAGATCATGGGGACAGGACCGTTCAGGCATTGCAGGAGTAACTAGAGCAAAGCTTTCCAAACTGTGTGTCGCGACACAAAAGTGTGTCGCCACACAGAGTCTGGTGTGTCGCCACACAACCTGGAAGCGCTTATCATCATCAGCGCTTCCGGGTTTTCCCAGAACTTTGGAAAGCCCTGAACTAGAGAAACTAAGGATGGCAGGACAGGACACTAAGTGTTTTAAAGTTTTCTTTATACAGAAGTACTAACAAATTTAACTTGGGCCTGGTAACTCATAGACCAGAGCTTTCCAAACTGTGTGTCAGGACACATTAGTGTGTCGGCTGCAGTGTCTGGGTGTGTCACGGCTGCTGCTGCCTCCGAGCCCTGCCAGGATTCTGCGCAGGTCCTAGTGCCTGCCTTGTGCCTTGCTGCCTCCAAACCTGCAGTGATTCCGCGCAGGTCCTAGTGCCTGCCTTGTGCCTTGCTGCCTCCAAACCTGCAGTGATTCCGCGCAGGTCCTAGTGCCTGCCTTGTGCCCTGCTGTAAGAGTGTGTCACGAAATGATGCCCTGCTGTAAGAGTGTGTCGCGAAATGATGCATGTCTAAAAAGTGTGTCACCAACATGAAAAGTTTGGAAAGCTCTGTCATAGACACTAGGATTCCAGGATCTTACTTATTTTCCCAGTTAAACCTCTGGCAACATTTTGCATCTAACTTCCAAACTGTTTTCAAGGACAGTCCCACATAAGTGCTTTGCGTTAATCCAATTATGAGTTTAGGGCAGAGCTTTCCAAACTGTGTGTCGCCACACACAGTCTGGTGTGTCGCCACACAACCCGGAAGCGCTGATCATCATCAGCGTTTCCGGGTTTTCCCGCGGCGACACACCAACGGCGGCGCGCAAAAACCCGAAAGCGGCAGCAGCGCTTCCGGGTTTTTGTGCGCTGCCGCAACAGCGGCACTTCCAGGTTTTCTCACGGCGACACACCAACAGTGGTTGGTGTGTCGCCGCGGGAAAACTTTGGAAAGCCCTGGTTTAGGGCAACATGTATACAGCAACTGAAATCAACTATTTTAGCCCAGGAAGAACCATGATTGACAAGTCAGTTAGACTGAAGATAATTGTTCCCTGCCTTCCCCAGTTTAGATATAAGGTACACATCACTAGGGAGAGAATACTATCTTCCCATGGCAGTCCTTGTACAGTAATCTCATTATACTCTAGAACAGGGTTTTTCAAATTGTGTTCCACAGAGCCCCAGGACTCCACAAGAACTTGATGGGGTTCCATGAAAGACTACGGGTGGGAAAAAAAGTTCACTCAGATGCAGTCAGGGGCATCCTGGCAATTTTTCTAAGGTACAGTGGAAAGGGTGAAAGTTGTTCTTCCATGAAAAAACACCAAGGCTGGCATTTTGTTCATCAGGTGTTCTGCAAACAGGTTTCATGGCATGAAAAAGTTTGAAAAGCCCTACTCTAGAGAGCTTTCTGCTCTTGGGGACTTTCTGGAAATCAAAATAGTTCCCCCTTAGGTATGATGGAACAGGGTAGCAAAGAGCTCTGGCACTTTTGATTTTGGTAGCTGGTTAGGGTGCCCTAAGAAATACCCAGCAACCCAACATTCACACATTCATAGGCTGCATCTTGCCTCCATAACATGTACATTCTTTGCAAGAAGTGATCTCCTTTGCTGACTTGACCTCACAAACTGCTTACAGGCATCATTCATGAAGTGCTAGAAGTATGTTGTTGATTGTGCCTTTTAAAGACAATTTACGAGCTATAATTTCATCTAGTATAAATCAGCCTGCTTTTAATTAAGCAGTACCATGCATAGTATCTGGCCTATAAGCTACTTTGTTTTAAAAAATGACCCTTGTTATATTTAGGTAAATTCAATGTTCCATACATGCAAATGTAATGAATATATTATCTTATGCCTTGCTGTGGATTTCATGGGTCCCAAAGCCTTCTGGAGATCCAAATCTAACCATGGTTAATCCTGTCTCTAAATTTATACTGAATCAAAACCAAAAGCTCATTATGTTTGGCACAGTGTCGAGTTAGGTTACAAAAAACAGTCACTAAACAGGAGATTGTACCATGTAGTCAAGTATCTTCTTACACTCACTGAAATTAAAAACAGCTTTTTTCCCCTCATCTCAAGAACATTCAGATTCTGCTTCATACTATAAAATTTAGCCCCCCCGCCAAAATTGGATGAGTTGTAAGTTTGAAAAATACTATGCAGAACATAGTCAAAATGACGTATGGAAAAGCAAGATTTAGTTTCAATTATAAATACACAAAAAACTTAGGAGCAGTCCACATTTGGTCCACATAAAATCATGAATCCAAAAGGATAGATTTACCGAAGCTGGGATTTGATTGAGAAAGAAAAAAATGGACAAATAATGATAATTATTATATAATAATTATTATATATGGGGCGCAGTAGCTCAGCGGGTTAAACTGCTGAGCTGTAAAGACTGCCGATTTAATGGTCGGCAGTTTGAATCCCCGCGTGGCAAGGTGAGCTCTCGCCACTCGCCCCAGCTTCTGTCAACCCAACAGTTCGAAAGCTAATGCGAGTAGATAAATGGGTACCACCTTAAAGTGGGTCAATTTGCTGGCGTCCTGTCAGGGGTCGCCCTTGGAACGAAGAAAAGACCTCATGAATCCCGTGAATGGTGGCGGAGGACAACGGATCCCGATCGACAACATCCAGGACGTCAGCAGCCGACTCGGAAGCGAGGTATCCTGGGACATGTAGTCCAATGCCTACGGAAGAAGAGCCAGTTCCCTTACCCCCTCCCTTAGCGCGCGGTTAAATAACATTGTTTAATATATGAATTGTATAATATATGAATTTCAATGCTGTAAGCCGCCTAGAGTCCTCCGATAGGGAGGGGATAGGCGGGGTATAAATATGATTAATAAATAAAAATAAATAATAAATAAAATGAAAAATTAATGGAGTAGATGCCTACAGAAAGAATCCTGTTGGTGAATAAATTAGTATCAATAAATCTGGACGTTTCTTTCTGAATTATTTCAGCATAACTGAATGTACACAAGTAAACAGATTTTATTTTACTTTAAACCTTTATAGCATTATGAATCAGAAAATCACAGAGCTGAAGAGATGGTACATCTTATTCCTAAAGGGTAGAACAATTCAACCTCAGTTCAACCCAGTTAACTGAAATCTATTATTTACATAATAAGCAAATTTGCTGTGAAAAGTTGCCTGGGACAAACTGGTCCAACTGACCTAAGTAAATCAGTCAAACACATCTGTTGCTGGGATGGCAGGAAAGATTCCTTACCTTGTATCCACAAATTTTAGAGCGGATACCCTTTATTCTTGTCTTTGTTATCTGGTACAGTTGGATACTTGTCACATATAAGTGTGCACGTTGAAGTATTTGTACCTTAAATTCATCCCCAATCCATAGGAATTTACGCTCTGTTTGTTCTTTGCCTCCTATTCTGAATTTAGTATAATGTGAAGATGCATCAGAATTTAAATTGTTAATTAATTTTAATATTAATTTTAATTTACGTTTTTAACATTTTAGATGCTGGTTTTTGCTTTGTTCTTCCCTTTTGTTACCTGCCTCAAGTACTTGCTTGAATAAAAAGGCAATGCAATAAATACATAGCCCTGTGGCTGTTGTTTTTCCTGCAAAAAGCTAAGAACTATCCTTCCATGCACCTCGTAAAGAATGGATGGCCTGTTTTCATTTACCCTTCTGTATACTTAATAAGAGGGGCGTGGTGGCTCAGCGGGTAAGACGCCAGGCTTGTCGATCGGAAGGTCGCAAGTTCGGAGGTTCGAATCCCTAGCCCCGCGTGACGGAGTGAGCTCCCGCACTCGCCCCAGCTCTTGCCAACCTAGCAATTCGAAAGCATGCAAATGCAAGTAGATTAATAGGTACCACTTCGGTGGGTAGGTAACAGCGTTCCACGCGTGTCATGCGGCCACATGACCGTGGAAGCGTCTTCGGACAACGCTGGCTCTTCAGCTAACAAACGGAGATGAGCACCGGCCCCTAGAGTCGGACACGACTGCACAAATGTGCAGGGGGAAACTTTAAAACTTTAAATACTTAATAAGAAAGGGATGAGCAGGAAGTGACGGGCTGATTTTTGAGCGAGGGAGCAGAGTGTCTGCCTTTAAAAGAGGCAGTAACTGGGCTGACAGCTGAAGCACCCAAGAGCGACTTGTCTGGGCCACCTCAGGAATGCAGAGCAGAAGTCAAATGCCAACCAGGGATAGCCTGGACAGTTGGCCCCCATCCTGCACCAGCTTCCAATAGCAACTTCAAATAAGGCTTTACTCTGTCACTGAAATGTCCACCTCTGAGTACACATGAAGTCATGATTTAGAATATCTTGTTCCTGCACTTTATTACTTTGGCATAAGTAAACAAACAGCTGTTGGACTAAACCAATTTTTTACAAGAAAGGAAATGGTAAGAATCATTATTCTAAACAAAAGGAATCTGTTTAAAAAGGAGACACTACTAGTGTGTTATTCTGGGAGGGGAGCTCTTGAAGTCCTGCCAAAAGATAACCCATAAAGCCCTGAGAACAAAATATAATCATCACTCCAAATTGTGGGACATGCCTTCCTAAGATGTGATGACTCAATATCTCAATTTACATAGTTTTTATGTAAAAGTTCCTATCTGTTTAATGTGACCTCACAATTTTAATGAAAAGCTTTAGGTTTCCAGGTTCCTTGTAAAACATATTGATACAGCTTGTCAAACCTGAATCCAAAATTCTGGTTCAAAAGCACTCGCAATATCAAACAATGCCGTTTAATGTGACTTTGATATCAAACCAAGATACAGTCTGGCAGACATTGCTATGGATTGAATGGTTTTGAGTATTGTGACAGGCTCTGACTGAGGAATGCATTCCTGAATTGAGGAGTGTGTGTGTGTGTGTGTGTGTGTGTGTGTGTGTGTGTGTGTAGTGTGTGGGGGAGGGGCACTCAGATGCACACACGTGCATACATATGCATGCATACACACACACATTATTCCAAAACAATACAGGAATGAACTGGGCAGATGGACTGGGAACATGATGAGAGGGCAGGGCAGGAGGGTTGCACTCTCAAATGGGAGGGAACCTTAGACTGGCCACAGAGCTGGTCGACACTGATGCCCTGCCACAACTGGACACAATGGCATCCCTCCATTCTGCACCCAAAGCCCCCCAGCCACGGAACCTGACTTCACCTTGAGCACCTTGAAAGAAGGTTCTCTTTTGCCGAAGACAGCAGGCTACTTTAAAGAGCACCAGGAGGACTACAACCACGTGCAGGAGTCTTCCAACACTTTGCTCCCTAGACAAGCCAGCCATTTCTCTCTGCCTGAGGCTGGGTTCATTTTCTTCCCTCCCTTTGTGTGGACTGAAATCTCCAATAGAAACTGATACCTTTTAAAGACAGCAGGGAAGGTTCCTGGAGAAAATTATACCATCTTTCCAAAAGTACAGCCACTAATTATTGTATGCAATCTACAGGAAATTGTGCAGGCACGAGGGCGGGGCTGAAACATAAGCTAAAGCTCTTATATACTGCCACCGTAAAAAGAAACAAAGCTTTAAAACCATACACCAGCTCCACTGTTATGTTAAAGTAATTCCTATCCAGGAAATGAGATGGGCACAAGGCAAGAGAAATACGGAGACAGTCTCTGTAATCAGTCAAAGGCACCTCGTGGCGTAAAAGGTGAGTGAGCCCTCAGGCCCCACCTTTTGCTTCAAGAGGCCTGGCCCGCAATTCATGTTTGCCTCCTATCTCTTGATCGCTTCCTCTGGTAGGATGTACAGTTTTCCCAGAGCCCTTCCTGCCCTCATAAGCAGAGCACGACCTCAATAAGCGGCACTTACAAGCAATCCTTGGGTGGAGCGCTGGCTGCTCCAGAAGGGAAAGGATCGGCATTCCAGAGGAAACACCTTACAGAGTCTGGCTTGAACTCAATTTTCACACAGAATTCGTAGTTCTGAACCATGAAATTGCCATATCCTGGCGTGAGTTTTGCCTTCTAGAATAAGGTTAAAACAGTGTGATTTACTGTTTTCATTGTTTATATATATATATATATATATATATATATATATATATATATATACACGCTGTATAATATAATATGTATGATGTCAATGAATGTAAGCCGCCTAGAGCCCTCCGCTTAGGGAGGGGATAGGCGGGGTATAAATACAATAATAAATAAAATAAATAAATAAATTTACTGACCATTTCCAGAGAAATGTGCAGGGCTTAGCTCCTCAGGGAGGTAGCGCTGCACACTTATTGCTTCTCAGTACATTCCTGTAAAAATATTTATTAGAAACAGGATAACTTATATGTATTAATTATTCTAAATTTTATCTCACTCTATCCTGATCGATAAAATTCACAGTGTCATCAGACAGAACATTTCATTTTAGAGATTTCTCATAAATCCTGGTGGCCATAGATGCTACCACAATCCATAGCTTCTGGGAATCGTAAACACAATCTTTTGCAGGATTTTTGATAGCCATAGATGTTGCAGAAAATATTTAGGCATGGTTCAGAGTGGGGGACTAAAGCCTGAGATCAATTATATTGGTTCTTGCTATTTCTAATCTTGTACCCCACCCGGAGTCTTTATGGAATGGGGTTTCTAAATTTGACAAATAAATGAACTGTCAATATCAGCACCGGCTAGTAAAAGAAATAGGATAAAATGGAGAACATTTGCAATATGCTAATACATAGATCTAGTTCTCAAAAAGCTTTGCTGTATTTTTTTTCCTGTTACTTTTACTCCCCACATCGCTATATACAACTTTTAAACATGTCCATAAAAAGGCATATTTCACAAGAATGCTCCAGGTCTGAATTATTATATGGAATATGCTGTTGCTATGCGTTGGGCTTGTTCCATAAAGACATGAGAATGTAGCGTAACATCAGCATTTTCTTTTCTAACGAGATGAGAATGCTGAGTGACAGTTCAACTTTGTTTAAAATAACTGGAAAAGATAGGTTGATTTCCACTGATACAGTTACACCAGAAAGGTTTCCATGATTATCCATAAGTATCAAAGTGAAAGTATGTCTTTAGAATAGAGAGGCACATATTGCTCCCCGCACCAAGGTTTTCTTTAGTCTTCCAAGGTCCTCAAGAACTTGTAATCTGGCAGCACCAAAACGCCACAAATTCCAGTGGCGAAAAGTAAGCAACCACTCCAGTTCCCATCTCTGAAATGAATTTTGCCCTGACGCCCTGTCTGATCTTTTGATGCTACCGATGCTTTTTGCTGTGTTGGAAAAGAACCCTTCCTGCTACTTTTTATTCCACACCCATGTTATTGGCAGTGATAAGGGACCAGCACCCCAGGCAGTGAAATGTAATCCTAGAGAATAGGAGGAAAAGGCACTGCCACACAGGACAAGGAAATACTCAAAAGTACCAAAGCAGGAGGTAGTTGGGGAGTTAGGCTGTTTGCTCCTGTTTGTAAGAGCCATAACCGTATTTATATGTTAAGATATTTATTTATTTATTTATTTATTTATTTATTTATTTATTTATTTATTTATCATACTTATATCACCGCCCATCTCCCCCCACAGGGAACTATACATGAACAGTTCCAATTATTAATGCTACAGCTGTTTAACTAAAATTTTCAATTTCAGCCTATTTTATAAAGAACAGATGCCACCGGCTTTCTTTCCGGCTTCCTCCATTCTGGCTGAGCTTCTCCATGCTGATTTTCACCATCTCTTGATATCTCTTGCTACTAATATGTTTGCATCAGGGAGAAAAAAATGCCCACCGTGCTGAATTTTACCACCAATTTGCTTAGCGGTGGCAAAAAGTACAGATTCCTTTATCTGAAAAGACGCCTTAGCATTTTAAAACAGAAGATGGCAACAAAAACAAAAGTTTGTGATTGTTGTAACTAAACTCTTACATTTTAATGCATGAAAATGGTCCCTTTTAGAGATCCAGAGGGGCCCGGTCCACTACCATCTTTTTAGAATAATAATAATAATAATAATATCATACTAGACAGTATTTTTATTTCTTTGATAGCTTTCAGTTCTCTCTCCCTTGGCCACCTTTTCCCCCTCCAAAGAGGAAAGTGGGGAGGTTATTTCAATCTGGGGTAACTCAACTTGGAAACTTACCCTCTCTTACAGTACAGTTCTGCACATTGTATACTGTATACTTGAGTCAATGGAATTTATTCCCTAATATGTTTAGGACTGTGAGAGTCAGTTTAGTGTAGTAGTTAAGATACCAGACTAGAAACCAGGAGACCGTGAATTCTAGTCCCACCTGAGGCACGAAGCCAGCTGAGTGACCTTGGACCAGTCACTCTCTCTTAGCCCCAGGAAGCAGGCAAGGGCAAGCCACTTCTGAAAAACCTTGCCAGGAAAATTGCATGGACTAGTTCAACAAGTCACCAGGAGTCAACACTGACTTGAAGGCATATATTCAGTCCATCACAGATTGACTTGGAGGTACAGTACTATGATTCATTTTTCCCCTGTATTTGGTTTTACAGCTGATTGCACTGTTCTTGAACCAGGTTCAACACGTACAAGAATTTAATGAAATGTGTCCCCTGATTACTTTAATCATGCCCTCCTTTGTTCTTGTGTTAGTTTAAGACTCCCATACCAATTCTTATTTAAGGAGGGGACACACTTCAAAGTGACATTTTTAATGACTTATTTGGGAGATCCTTATCTGCACTTGCTTTTTATTTTCAATTAATCTTTGAAGAAAGGAGTAAGCCATGGTATTTGACCTTGGCTTTGTATGAAAGTCAGTTTTCTATCAGAATCATTTCTTCAGCTAACAGAAGCACTCAAGGCTGATTATGTGAAGTTTTTAAACCATGGCAACCTTTTTTAAATTTAATTACCTTTGCTGTTTATACTAGCTAAGACTCAGCTAGTCAGGTAACACCAAGGGTCAACCTCTGGTGCCTGATGGTCATCGATCCACCAAAACAGAATTGGATACCAACAGATAAATCATCTTAGTTTAATCAATGGTGGTCACCAAAAGTGAGCAGGAACTGAAGAAAAACTCCATTTGGCCAGCCTGAAGTCTCCATGTCACTCTATGTTGTAGGACACACTCAGAACATGTATATGATTTTATTTTTATACCACTCACCTTCCCAGAGGAGCCCAGAGTGATTTATAGAAGAACAATTAAAACAGATTAATACTGTATATCAACAACCCACCCCCCTCAACTCTTAAAAACAATATAGGTATTAAAATGAGATTCATTTCAAATAAAGAAAAGCAATATAATAGACATGGTAAGTGACACTCTTGTACTAGAGTTGTTGTTATCCTACAGCTGCCCAGAGATGACCAAGCATATCTTCAGTTATCATTTAAGAGAAGTCAGCTATATTTCCTTCAGTAGAAGGTCCTATTCCTGAAGAGTTGAACTAGCCTGTGAGATCAGAAGCAGAACCTCCTCAGCTGATCTTAGTGCATGGACTGGATGGTAAAATAAATGAATATGCTGGCCTGGGCTGGGCTGGGCTGGGCTAGAGTGGAATATGGATCTCACTCAGAGGCTATTGAAGGTGGCAAACATAACATCATAAACCGAAGAAAGCTGCATTGTCTCCAAGATTAAAAGAGGTAATTGTTGCACTTAAAAGAAAAAAGAAAAGAAAAGGCATGATTATAATATGGGGGAGATTTGGCCTTGGCAGTAGTACATGTGAAAAGGATTTGGGTGTTCCAGTACAGAATATCACGAGTTGAGCATGAGCCAATAGTGTGATGCAGCTGCTAAAAAGACAAATGCTATTTTCAGGTGTATGAACAAGAGCTTAGAGTCCAGGACACAGGAACTAATTGTCCCATTCTAATCTGTCTTGTTCAGGGCCCACTTGGAATATTATGACCAGTTCTGGGAACCATAATCTTAAAAGGACAATGCAAACTGGAGCGGTTATCAGAGAACTACCACAATGGGGAAAGGACTGGAAACCAAGTGTAGAGGGGCATAGGGAATGGCCTTGAAGGACAGGAGGAAGAGCTGCTACCAAGGCAACAATCAGATAAGCAGGGCTTGAGTCATTCCAAGAAACACATTTGAATAAACGTCTCAGACAGGCCCTTCCCTAATTCACACAAAGAAAAAGTGAGGGAGAGGGGAAGCACGTTCAGACTTGCCAGATTCTGTTACTATAGCTGTTACAATAAAAGTAGCCCTGACCTATATGGCTTTGGTTTCTTAGTGTGGTCTACCTTATAGGGCTGACATCAAGTTCTATGGGAAGCTGGATATATTTAGCCTAAAGAAGAGAAGATAGAGGGCATACAGGATAGCAATCCTCCCATATCTAAAGGGTTGTCTGTAGAAGAAGTAGATTTGCTTGCTCTAGCCCCAGAAGGCAGGACCAGATCCAATGAGTTGAAACTATAGGGAAGAAGATTTAGGCTAGATATTAAGAGGAATTTCCTGACAACGAGAGCTTTCAGCAGTGGAATAGGTTGCCTCATGAATGCTAAGCTCTCTTTCTCTGGAGCTCTTCAAAGACAGCTTGGATAGCTATCTGTCCAAAATGCTTTTGCAGACACTGCACTAAATGAGGTTGCATGTAGACCAGATATTCTCTGAGATTCCTTCCAACTCAGATCCCACAATTCTGTGATAACCTTGCAGAAATCTCTCTAAGGTGGACAATTCTCCAATTCCCCATGACTGAGCAAAATGATTACTGTAAGAGTTTCCCAACTCCAGGTAGTCTTAAAATACACATTTGCTTTAAAGTTGTAAGTTAAGATCATCTTGATCTGCCTGATGAATGAACTTCACTTGACAGTTGAGAAGGAATGGGTTGCTATTGGTTCTTTACAAACTCTTAGCATTCAGTACCATCAACTATGGTATCCTTCTAAATTGTCTGAGGAATCTATCAGGGAAATTCCAGATTGTACTGCTTGAACACAACTGCTCCTTAAAATGAGAATTTTGGATGGATTTCCCACAGTTCCACCCTGTCTGTATCACTTTTTGACTCTGATATGAAACTACAGGTTACAGTAGTGCAGAGTGTTATCAGTATGTTACTGTCAGCCAGAGTCTGTAGCTTGAATCATGTCAACTGGATTTCTATTTTCTCAGTGGAAACGTTTCGCTCCTTATCCAAGGAGCTATCCAAGCTCCTTGGATAAGGAGCGAAACGTTTCCACTGAGAAAATAGAAATCCAGTTGACATGATTCAAGCTACAGACAATTCCACCTGGATGACTGAGAACCTTCATAGACATGTCAGCCAGAGTATTCCTCTGTGCTAACTTCTTTATCCTTGCCTGTACATGGCAATGGGCTGGATGTGGCAGAATAAATGGAAGCTAAAGCCTAACAAGATGAAGATGCTCATTGTGGTGAAGATTTCATAAGTGTAGAGGCATGATGGATCTCCCTGCTCTGGATGGGTTACACTTCCATTTGGAGCAGGCACGCTGTTTTGGTCTCTTCAGATCTCTCTCTGATATCTCAGCTTGGCTATGCTCATACTTTGGGCTAAGTTATGGTTCGTTGTAACCATAGATTATTAAGTAGGCCACAGTGATTGAGTTCATACAACATGCTGTATGATAAACCATGATTTACAAATCCATAAGCCAATGTCAATGAAATCATAGTAGGGCTTGTAATAGATGGACCCTGCCTTGTAAATCACTTAGGCAGAATAAAATGTCATCAAGATCTACAGAAATAATGGTCAACCTCCTTTGATATGATTCTTGCAGGTTTGTTTGTGTTTCTTTATGGCATGGGAGATAATATCAGGAGTGGAGAATTAGGTTTCACCACTTATTTATTTATTTACCATATATTTATTTAAAAATCTCTATACTGCCTACAGTGAAAATAGAAATACTTTCTCATCACTGCCTTACTATATGTGGTTTTAAATTCACATAAAGGTTGACAGGGGTACAGGGTAAAATATATTATAAAAATAAAACTCTGGCAGAAGTCATGCAAATAAAACTTTACCAGATTATTAATTGTCTTTTGGCATTGTCTATCTATCTAAAGTTGCATAAAGGATGTTAGTCATACTTAAAATGGATGATTTTAGTGCAATGCCAGAAGGTATGTAAAACATTCATGAGAACATTGTGTCCTTGAATGCCAAACTGAAAACACATTTTGATGTACAGAATGCATCTTCTTTTACAAAATGCAGTTGTTCTGACTGTATCCTATTATTGACCACTTATGTAGGATAAATGGGTGTTCCAGGCAATGTCTGCATACCATGTAGCTCACCGGCAGGTGACAGACAAAACAGGGAGGAGGGGAAAGGTAGGATGTTTAAAAAAACAATTTCTATTGATTACTTTTCAACAAAGGAAATACATCATTATTTATAATAACATAAATTGTTCGAACTATGAAGCAGCAATATGAATGAAAACAGAATAAAAGTTAAAACAATTTAAGAAGCATAATATTTTGTTTTGTAAAAAAAAAAAGCAAAGCAAAGTGCCAAACTGTAGGTTTTTAAAAGATGTGTTATGAGGACCACTTTTCTTCTGTAAGGAAAACCTGCTTTCTTACATAAGTGTGTTTCCAAATGGAAATCAAGATCCATATTTTCATTCTACTATCAAAATTGCCAACTGTCCCCTCTGGTGTTTACCCTGAGCCAAGGGAGTATAATTTGGAGTGGGGAACCAGGCTGAGAGCACAGTATACCTCAGGACCAAACACTTTTCTTTCCAAGTAGCAGCGGGTGGTGAGTGTAAGATCTCTTTTTATAAACTCACACCTTTGGACACTTTTTTAAAAAGGCCACAGCTTTGGATCCCTGTTCTCCAGGTGGTCCCATGAAAATGACTTGTTTAGCCTCAGACACTTAGAGAAGTTGGTTCCAACATCTGGAGGTGAAGTTGGTTTCCACCATCTGAAGTTCCATAATCTGAAGTTGGTCTCCATCATCTGGAGAGAAAGGCCTCTGAAGCACCATGTAAAGAGCAGGTGAAGAGACTCCCACAGATCTGCTGGGCCCAACTTTGGGGGCAGTTAAGAGCAATGAAGATTCAGGGCAATGAATAAGTATATGGAGGGAAAGGCTTGCCTGGAAAAGTGCATCTTTTTTTTAAGTGTTTATATTTCTTTGCTTACATTTTTGTAATATAAAACAGAACATATATTTGTAACAGTCAGCAGTCTTCAGTGAAGGCAGTTTTATATTTTTCATCTAAGAACCCTTCCTGTTGTATCAAAAACTGCATCCAAAGCAGGTCCTGAAACACTGCAGGTGTTTGTCCAAAATGTTGATTCAGAAGTTGGTGACACATCTTCAGAAGTTGGTGACACATCTTCATTTGCATGTATTTGATAGGTGCCACATACTAGAGAAAATGTGTTGTTTATTTGGTTTTAGTTTTTCCTACAAGGTGTCGGTTTTTCTGTGAATGATATGTACCATATTCTCTCAGTCCAATTTCTAACTCTCAGATTCACCAGAGGTTTTCACCAGTACAAATTCCTATCCCTGCTGCAGGGCTAATATAAAATGTACAAGTCTTTGCATGTTATTAGGTTCACCAAAGATTAGTAAGAACACTGCAGTGGCCTGAACCTCCTAGCCTGTTGCTTCTAAGACTCCATTCCCTACTTGGCCCCCACATGGCTGTGTTTTAGGGCAGTATAGCCCTATCCTAAATAGAACTTCCTTTTGCTACAGCCCTTCCTGCATGTAGTGAGTGACAGAATGTACATACAGTAGTGAAGTTTCCCTGGAATCTGTTTCTATTTACAAATAACATTGTTTGCATATTCCTTCATATATGCTGATTTGGATTTATAATGGTAATGGGACCACAAGCTGTCTCAGGATGAAACTAAAGTTTGTATGCCTAAATCCATTCCCATGCTTTTTTTTTCATTGAACCCTGCTCCATACTGAGTTTCAGTTATCCATTTAAGTGATGGACAGATACCTGGCCTTTGGTTTCTCTTTAAAAAGAAACACAAATCACTTGAAAGATGTGGTGTGCTGTTTGGAAAGTTTTATTCTGATTGGACTTCTGGGCAAAAAACATTAACAGTTTTAATGTATTGTCGAAGGCTTTCATGGCTGGAGTTCGATGGCTGTTGTGGGTCTTCCAGGTTGTGTGGCCGTGTTCTGGAAGTTGTGGTTCCTAACGTTTCGCCAGATGCTGGCCACAGATGCTGGCGAAACGTTAGGAACCACAACTTCCAGAACACGGCCACACAACCCGGAAGACCCACAACAGCCATTAACAGTTTTGTTTGTCCTTGTAGCCATCAGTTCAGTTTCTGCATCTTCCCTCTGTACAAGTAATCACTCACTTTATAAATCTCAAACTTTTTCTGCTAATGATAGTGAGTTATTGAATTGGATCATTTAAAGATTGGATCATTTAAAGGATCATTTAAACTGTTGTAAAAGGCAGTAAAGAAGGGAAACTAGTAGTATTTTTGCCCATGGGCTCCAAGCCTGATAAGTAGCCAAATAAAATAGGTTGTGAATACATTTGATGGAAAAAGTGGAATAGCTGAGTAAGAGGATATTTCCAAAGGAAGTTTTATGTTTATCCATGAAACCTGTGGATCCTCTTTAATTGTGCTTTATCATTTGTTTGGCTTGGAATGCTATGTAGTATAACTTCAGCCAAGGGATTTCCGATCCCCTCTCATTTGGCTATTCATACAACTTTTTAAAAAAACCTTTTATGGTTGTGAATAAAGCCCCAAATTAACTTTTGCCATTTTTTTAAAATGGGATGTGTGTTGGGCGCATTCAAAATAAAAATCATAATATCTAGAGTAATGTCATTGTTATTGTGACTCTGTAATCAGGAGGTAATCAGATTTGCTTTTCCTAATTTCTTTTGAATTTTTAAAATGTTTTTAATGAAAGGATGGGAATTCCTGCTTTATTTCTCATTCAGATCTTTAGTCAGATATACTGTTAATTCTGCATATATTTGAAAATGTTCATAAAGGAATTTCCAAATTTTAGCTTTTCTAACAATAATCTAAGCAGCCAAATGTTTTAAAATCATCCAGGAACAGCAATGATACAGGCATTTTTTTTTTGTTATAAAAAGTAAAATTAATGCCTTTCATATAGAAATGGACATCTGCCTTCACACTATGAATTCTGTCTGATTTGGATCAGGGGTGTCCATTCAGAGGAAGTAAAAAATGTGAGTTACAAGATTGTGACAGAAACTTTACCCCTTATATACTTGCGTATGATGTCATGATAAAAGTACAAAAGGACAGCGCTTACATCATGACATCACAATGCAAATTTTGTCAAATTGGCATCACTGTGGTTAGGTAAGGATGCCTATGAATCTACGTAATTAGTGATGACTACATTGATCCTTCTTGCCATTATTTCTGAAGGATTTTTGCATTCTGGCTCAATACGTCTATAGTATATGAGCCTATGTCTCTTAAGTCCTTTTTGATGCAGATAAAACTATTGTTCTGGAACATTTCCATGTATTAACATGGAGTGAGTTCTTCCCACAAAAGCTTTGTAAAATTCATTGGTGAAACTATCATTTATAGGAGACTCAACTATTTTTATTTTTTAAATTATTTCCTTGATTTCATATTCTGTAATTTGGCTATTTAACATTTCATTCACTTCTTGTGGAGCTTTTGGTGTGCCTTGAAATGTTATGACATGAGATGCTGTTTACACTGTTTTTTTAAAAAGCATAATTGATCTCTGTTGACTTTGTAAAGACTGAGTTTGACTTTTTTTTCTTCTTAGTGCATTTGCCAGTGCTGAACTGGTGAATGTTTTTTGAGCTTTTCAGCCCACAGTTTAACTTCTTCCAATAATGCAGTCTGTGAAGCTTTCTCATTTTTTTCTCTTTTGAGCCTCCTGAGATAATAACCTTCTAAGTACTGCCCATTACACACTTGGGGAAGTTTTTCTTCACAGAAACATTTAACATCCTTTTTTTTTTTTTAATAAGAAGCCATTTATTTGAGAGAAGACCATGGAGAAGATGCCAAATTGACATGGCTTTGGCTGGTTTCTAAATGTCAAACTACGGAGCATGAAGTGATACCTTAACTGGGCCTTATCTCCAACCTAGAAAGATTTCTTCTAAATTTCTGAACAGAAAATAAAACCATTATCTGAAAAAGAAATGGAAAGTTTTTCAACTGTGAATTATTAGTCCAAATGACATCTCTTCAACCGTGAGAACTAAGAAGAAAAGCCAATGTACCACATAATCTGTGATGCTTCAAATTTTTGTTTGAGCTCTCTAATTTTGAATATAGTACTCCACTTAGGTCTCTCCCAGTATTATTTTGCCTTCCCAAAGTCTGCATAAATTCATAATTTCTCTTATTGGGGGAGTAAAGCAAACTCAGGGTTAGTGTTACTTTTCTGCACAGACTTTAAGCAAGACAGATCTACTTCAGAATCACTGCTGCTTTGTTCAAATGTGAACTAAAAATTCCTTCCCACCATACACCTTTGATGACCCATGGCATAAAACTGTTCTTTTAAAATAATAATAATAATAATAATAATAATAATAATAATAATAATACAATGAGACTTTTTCTACATGTAAATTTTATGTAAGAGAATGACACCTACTCTATGTTCTTTCAAAATCTTACAGATCATTCGTACTTAGTAGCTCTAACTACACTCATTTGTTTTGCTTTGTGAAGGCCCAGGAATTTGAACCAAATCCCCAATGACAGGTAAATCCTTCCTTAAGGCTTTTATGAAAATGTCTGGAAAGCTCTGCACTTTTAAGATTGCTAGAACTCAGATCTTAATATATACAGTACAGTATGGAGGCAGTGACAGACTTTGTATTTCTAGGCGCAAAGATTACTGCAGATGCTGACTGCAGCCAGGAAATCAGAAGATGTCTACTTCTTGGGAGGAGAGCAATGGCAAATCTTTATAAAATAATTAAGAGCAGAGACATCACACTGACAACAAAGGTCCGCATAGTTAAAGCAATGGTATTCCCTGTAGTAACCTATGGCTGCGAGAGCTGGACCATAAGGAAGGCTGCGCTAAGGAAGATAGATGCTTTTGAACTGTGGTGTTGGAGGAAAATTCTGAGAGTGCCTTGGACTGCAAGAAGATCAAACCAGTCCATACTCCAGGAAATAAAGCCAGACTGCTCACTTGAGGGAATGATATTAAAGGCAAAACTGAAGTACTTTGGCCACATAATGAGAAGACAGGATACCCTGGAGAAGAAGCTGATGCTAGGGAAAGTGGAAGGCAAAAGGAAGAGGGGCCAACCAAGGGCAAGATGGATGGATGATATTCTGGAGGTGACAGACTCCACCATGGGGGAGCTGGGGATGGTGACGGCCGACAGGAAGCTCTGGCGTGGGCTGGTCCATGAAGTCACGATGAGTCGGAAGCGACTAAACGAATAAACAACAAAAATTTTCACACTCTAGCCTTTCAGTTTAACTCTTTTCATGCTAATTAATCCTCCTAACACCTGTATTTTTTTTACAAACAATAAAGTCTCAGAAAAAAATTTCAGTGCATTTCCAATTGATGTCTCATTCCTGGTGCTCTGCCTGTAATGCAGAAATATCTATGGGCAAATGTTTTGAAAGTAATCTACCATAATATAAGATTTCAGTTTTCTTCCCTTTCAGCAGTACTTCTAACACATATGTTCTGATGTTTATTTTGATTTTTAAGTGCCTCAGCCTGAGCTTGCAAAAACTGAATCCTGGAGAATATTGTTTTCACATGGTATTTATTTTGAAAACTTAAATCCATTACCTGCCCAGCAGTCTGCGTTGTACTGGAAAGTCTTTCATCAAACACAATTGAGCCTCAAATTATTTTTAAGACAAACACTGTACAGTATCAAACTGCAGCTTGCTACACATAAGGACTCCGTCAGTGATGGGTTCTTCTCCAGCTTTGTTATTACAAGTATGTTTAGAAGATTGTGCTGATCCAGGAATTGATTTGCCTTTCAGAGAAAAGTAGCCTTTTTTAGGCTGTTGTGAATAAAGAGACTCAGACACGGAAAGGGTTAAGGAAGAGATGGCTGACCTGTCAGTCCAGTGGGTGAGCAGAAGCAGTTGAAGCCCAGGGAAGAAATGGGAAGGAGTGAGGATTTCCCCCACTCAGGTGATCTGATAAAAAGAGGAGGGGGCCAGTACCATTTTGGTCTTTCCCTTTTGTCTTAGTTCCTTAACGTTGTTCCTTAATTTTGCTCAGGGCTGGCTGAAAAGTGAAGTTATATGAGGATTAACAGTTTGATTTTATGGACTCTCACTTGAGCAGTAAGCTGAGATCAACTTCTCCAAAAACTATTGTTCATTTATTATGTTTCCCCCTTTCCCCTTTTGTGCCTTTCACTTCCTCTTAATTATTTCACCTTGATAAATTTGCTATACATAATAAAGAGTTGAATTCTTACTGAATCAGTGATGCTCATTTTTAGCACATGCCCTCAGTATCAGCACAGGGCTGGTAAGGCAGCCACTGAACACTTCTCCAGATGTGGTCTGGCATTTTACACTAAGAATCCACATAATAACACTCAGATGATGATTAGATGTATATTCTGCACTTTATTTTAAACAACTCAAGGCGGTGTACATAATGCTTCTGTCTCCTGTTCCCCCCCCCCCAACAAGAACCCTGTGAAGTGAGTTGGGTTGAGGGAGAGTGACTGGCCCAGAGTCACCCAGCCGACTTTCATGTCTAAGGCAGGACTAGAATTCCCAGTCTCCCGCTTCCTTGTCCAACACCTTAACCACTACACCAAATTTTGAATTTAAATATTAAATTGAATAATTAAATTAAATATTTGAATCAGATACATGATGCTAAGGTTGCTGGGAAGCTTCTGGGTATAAAAGAATATTATTATCATCTCCTTAGGAAGTCTACATCTTTCGGAGGAAAGTATAATGCAAGTGTTAGTTAAAGACTCATATTTCTGGCTGTTGGCTGCTTGAATAATGAAGAAATGCTTTCCACTTTGTAAATTATTTGAGTTAAGAGTCTGAGAGGCCCATTCATAAAGCAACTGATGCCCTGTTGCTTCACATCAAAACCTCAATGAGATTTTATACAAAAAGAGAGGGGTTTAAAAAAAATTCCCCTATTGTGGTGCCTGTTTTTCCCCGGAATGAACTGTTTTAAAAGTATGAAATAACCTCTTAACTTGTTCTGGTCTCTGATTTAATTAGCTCACTTGAATAGTCCAGTCTAAGGAAGAAAAGAAGAATACTCCAGTCTAAGGAAGGAAAGAAGGAAGGAGGAAATCAGAATAATAAGGGATTACTGTATTAATATGCTTCTCTTAAAATCTTAGGACAAGTGATGCATGTCCCTATCTGACAGCCAGTTTGGTCTAGTGGTTAAGGCAATGGGCTAGAAACCAGGAGACCATGTGTTCTAGTCCCACCTTAGGCATGAAAGCCAGCTGGGTGACCTTGGGCCAGTCACTCTCTCTCAGCCTTTGGAAGGAGGCAATGGCAAACCACTTCCTAAAAACCTTGCCAAGAAAACTGCAGGGACTTGCAGTTTTCGCCAAGGATTGGACATGATTGAATGGCAAAAAAATAAAATAAAATCTTCACCATGCAGAAAAGAAAGGAGGACAGTCAGTCTGGGTTTCTGGAAACTTTGCATCCTGGGGATATTTTTCCCCAGATTATTATTCCCACCCTGAATCAGCAGTCAGAACAGAAACAGTTTGCAATGGCTGTTCCTTCTGTGATAAAGTTGTCTTAACCTACTAAGCTGATTTATCACTGTCCTATTGTATAGGTGGCAATACCTCCCTAAATATGTGTTCGTCCTGCACAGAGAGAAGGTAGAGTATGGGGCTGGGGTGGAGGTGCAAAGATTATTTCATCCTCCCCCCCTCCCCCTGCCACACACAAAATCTCTAAGAAGAAGAAGATAGGCTGAGGAAAAATATTGTATGACTTGCCCAAAGTTACTGACTAAATTTTGTGACTGGGTTTAGAATGAGGCAAGACTCCCTGTTATTGAATTGACACTATTTAGCACTCCAGGGGGTATCAGTCTTGAATGAAATGCTTTTAAAAAATATTTTAAAGATTGGTCCAGTTATTTATTTAAGTTATTTATTTATTTATTTATTTTTCTATCAAATTTCGCCACTGCCCATCTCCCCCAAAATATTGAAGCAAGACCACATTCTCAGAATTTCTAGACCATTTCAGATATAGGTAAGCATATGCCTAAGAATGTAAGAGTTAAGGTCATCTAGTCTACCAAGTTTAGAGTATATTAACTGGCAGGTGCTAGGTAAACTGAAAATGGGCTTCTAGCGTGTAGTCTACCTTTTGCTCACCCTTGTACTACACCATCACTGACTGGCTCCTCTAAACCGTATAACCACTCTTTAAATGGAAGAGTTTATCTTACTTCTTTTCCTAAGGTAAAGGTAAAGGTTCCCCCCACACATTTGTGCAGTTGTGTCCGACTCTAGGGGCTGGTGCTCATCTCCGTTTGTTAGCTGAAGTGCCAGCGTTGTCCGAAGACGCTTCCACGGTCATGTGGCCGGCATGACGTGCGGGGAAAGCTGTTACCATCCCACGGAAGTGGTACCTATTCATCTACTTGCATTTGCATGCTTTCCAATTGCTAGGTTGGCAAGAGCTGAGACTAGTGCGGGAGCTCACTCCGTCACATGGGGCTAGGGATTTGAACCTCCGAACTTGCGATCTTCTGATCGACAAGCCTGGCGTCTTACCCGCTGAGCCACCACACCCCTTACTTCTTTTAATAGAGCTTAATTATTCACTGTTTCAGTCTGAGTCTATTCAAATCAAAACCATAGCAGCAACTTGATATATTCAGTTGACCAGAGAATGTTTTCATTCTGATGTCAGCCCATGTTTGCTGATTACAATCAATAAGTGGAAAAGCAGAAATCTTTTTAGCAGCTAAACCAACTTGCAGTTCACCCACTGATATGAAGCAGGGCATGTCATAAAAAGTGTGTTCTCAGCAGCTTCAGTTTATGTTATGTTTCAGTTATGGCTTACAGCAGGGCTTTCCAAAGTGCTGCCGCTGGCGACACACCAGCAGCAGCGGCGGCGCGCGCGCGCGCACGGCGACGGCAACGGCGCAGGGGGGCGTGCGGCAGCGCGCGCACGGTGGCGGCGCGGGGGGGCGTGCGGCGGCGCGGGGGGCGTGCGGTGTCGCGGGGGGCGTGCGGCGGAGCGGGGGGCGTGCGGCGGTGTGCGCGTGCACGGCGGGCGCCGTGCACGCGCGCACCACCGCTTCCGGGTGGTGTGGCGACACACCACGCTGTGTGTGGCGACACACTTTTGTGTCGCCACACACAGTTTGGAAAGCTCTGGCTTACAGAGTTGTCTAAAAGTGAAAACTACAACAACATGTAAAGGATACAAGCCATCTGCCCCAAGAATTTTCTGAAAATTAGAGAGACTTTTTTAAGGAGGTGATTTAGAAAGAGGTGTAGAGCGAGATATTCAGTCATCTCAATTTCCTCCCAAACTTCTAGTCATCCATAATTAACCAGCCCCATCCTGTACCCCTTGCTTGGGTGTAAATAATTTCAACCATAGGCATTTTTAGTTAGATTCTGTCTGTATGAGATTGTTCTGTAAATGATTTTAATATGTTGAAATAATAATGATTAGCGAGAGATATTGATCACTTTGTGTTGTACTTACAGAAGCAGAAGCAAGTATTTTATTTTGATTATCGGACCAGGAAAAGAAAGGAAAATAAAATAAAATAAAATAAAATAAAATAAAATAAAATTTGCAAACTAAGGTTGTTTCACCAACAAGAATTAGGTTCTTAGTTCGAATACTATTTTAAATATATTTACCAAAATAGAGGGATTTTTTCCCCTCTCAATTCATTTTTCTGTGATTCCAGATCCAGGGTATTTCACATAGGGTTACCAGGTGTCTGGCAAAAGGAGGAGATGTCCTCCTTTTTGTCCTCATGTCCTCTGTCTGGCAGGCATAGCCTTAAAATCAAATATTATCAGGCTTTTTGAGTACCTAACAAGTGTCAGAGGATGATCACAGAAAGATTTGTAAAAGCCTTCTGGAATGCATCCCCTGCCAGCAAATGTAAAGGGGGGGAGGGGGGAGGACTAATTTGTTGCTAGGTTACAGGAGCCAGAGGAGCCAGAGAAAGATCACAAGCAAGAGAATTGTTATGGCTTTCTTCCTTATCTGAACTCAAACCACTCCGGAGGAGAGAGCTTGAGAACAGAGTTGTAAAGCTGCGAGAGGCGTGTCCACGGATCAATTTCAAAGAGAAGGCGGGATAAACGGACTTATGTGGGAGGGGGGAAGTTTCCAGTCACTTGTAACTTTGCAGAGGAACGGCCTGTACCTTAATAAAATATCTTTTCCATATCATAAGAGGCTTGTGGTGAAGCTTGTTGATATTGAGGTAACTGAACCTACGACTCTCACAACAAGCTATCTCTTCCCCAGTGCCGCACTTCCCTAATCAGTGCTAACGCAAGTTAACAAGCTCTGCTCTGTGACCTTAATTAGTTGATTAGTACCCTCAGCCCTTGTGCTGCCTGAAATTGACAAGGCCTTAATTAGTTACACACTGAAGGCTTTTGTCTCCTAAGGGCTCTAGTACATTCCTGTGATTGAAAAACCAGTCTTTCTGATGTGGAAAAAGTAATTTCACATACATGTAGGCCTAAGTACTTTTTTTTCCCTTTCAGTTTTGCACTGTAATTTTTGTTGCGAATACCAAGAAAGTTAAACAGTTAGTGTGTCCTCCTTCCCCCCCCATTTGTCCTCCTTTCCAATTGTCTGTGTCCTCCTTTGCCTGTTCAGATATTTAGTAATCCTAATTTCACATCACTCCATCATTCTGCTTTCCAAAGTATTTGTTAGTTACTGGCACTGTGTCCAATATAAAAAACTGTTGTCTATGAAAATACCACTTTTGAAAGATAAGAGTTATGGCTGCAGGTAGCAGCTGGGTTTCAAAGCAAGGCCTTTTCTACATCCTTACAACTACATCGCTTGTTCTTCCACAGATTCTCTGGGTGTTCATAAGCAGCTTTCCATCAAAGAGTTGGAAGCGACCAGTTAAGCTATTGAGTCCAACTCCTACTCAGTACAGGAGTCCAAATCAAATCATTATCAAAACGAGGAATAGGAGAAAACCATCCCGTCCACCCAGAACAGAGTGCCATTCTGTGGAGAGGAGAAAAAGGTGCAAGAACTGAAACTTGATTTCACTATCAACCTGGTTACTGGAATTCTTTCCTAACAGCTTCATAAATTTTTCTACAGTAAACCTATTTATCAGAGGTTTCCTTGAAGGCCTGCTTGTGCTTGGTTCATGAGGTATGTTGGCAAATTCTTTGTGGAAGTCAAGATGTGTTATCTGTTGACAAAATTAGATGAAATTAGATTTGTTCTATGCTGACTTCTGGTAATTACCAGACTGATGGGTAAGAATAACACCTCATCTCTCAGGCTCTTGACCTACCTTCCTTCAAAATCCATAGTGAGACAGGTGTAACTGTTCTTTGTAGTATCATTTGTCCCCTCATATCTTCATTTCTTCAGCTAGGGAACTGCCATAGTACAAAATGTCAGTGCAACTATTTTAACCAGAAATGTTTGAAACCGCAACCCATTCCAGTACAGGCTATACATTGTACAGTACATTCCAGTACAGTATAACTTTCCCAGCCAAATATCCCAGGATCAGAGGTGAGGACAAGGTTAAGATGTAGCCCTAAATCCTTACAATACTTTCTGCCTAATGTCTGAAGAGGATTCTTTTCTTTGAGACATCTACATAGGAGATTAAATTCTGCAAAATACACCAAGCCAAGTAAGTGCAAATTGTTTATTTAGATCTTTAAAAATCAATTACTGATAAAGCATTTATTCTATAGCTGTAGGCTAATTGTGAATTACTAAAAGCTCTTTGCCTAGAAGAATGTAAAATTAATAGCTAGCCTTTGTATTCAAGAACCAGAAACCAAGTTTCAAATATATAATTAGAGGGCCCATTGAAACTCTTTGCAATCTCTCCTTCAGATTGATTTTAAAAGAACAACATTTTAAAGAAAGAGAAAAAAGATAACACTGTCAACTCTTGGCCTATTAGTCTTTTGAATGTAATAAGCCAATTGTATGTGAGACAGCTGCATAGTAAGTTATTAGACTGGTGTAAACAAGAAGGCAGTACAGCAAAAAAGCAAGCAGGTTTCAGGGAGAGATGCTCCACAGTTAATCAAGCATTATGGCTACACTATATCTGAAAAGTAAACATGTAGATCCAAATCAGCATTATACATGGCATTTATAGACATTTGCTTTTGAGTCAATTTGTAGAGATCATCTTTGGAGAAAGCTACCAACCATCTCAGCTGGCAGGGGATTGCTCCATCGCATATGCCACCTTTATGAAGGCACGTGTCTTAGTGTTAGATGCAATACCCAAGGCCATATCTCACAATATAGTGCCACAGAAAGCAAGCTTGCATTCTACTGCCCCCCCTTCATTTGTAGTTTCCTTAGTTAGCCAACTAGATAACCCTAATGTACACCCTCTGAAATAGCCTCAAACCCATGTTTCAATCCTGGTTTTGCAGATGATGCAGCCAGTATCCAAACTCCCATTAGCCTTAAACAAGCCTTGCAGATCCTTTCTGATAAAAGTGATAAAGAAGGTCCTTTGATAAATTACCAGAAGACCAAAGTGATGATTTTTGTAATGAAACCCCAGAAAAGAAGGTGGTGCTTAAATGGTCATGAGACTGAACAAGTCAACATTGTTAAATATCTGGGAATAGCCCTACATGCATCTCGCAAAAGACATGCTCACCAAGAATATATATTATAGTCTGCTCAAAGGAACTCTTTTAATAATCAGAACTGCTATCATGCCCAGGGTGGACATTTTGCTCCAGCCGTTCTTAACATTTTTAAGCCTAAGGTCATCCCCACTAGTACGTGAGGTACAACTTGGATGTACTGTATCTCTTTTGAAGCAGTCCAAACAAAATTTTTGTGGGTGATACTGGCCCGGGGGCATGTCTACTGCTTCCTTTGGTTTAAGATATGACTGTGCAGATTAGAGGCCTGAAAGTGGATTTGTTTATGTATCTACTGTCTTAAATTAAGAGCTCATCCTGTCAGGTTGGATGCTTTGATGTTAATTCATAATTGAAATCAGCCTTAAATGGGGAACTGAGCTGTACTGGCACTGACCTATTGCTCCCACATAATGCTGGGTTCTCAAAAAACAAAGGACACAATCTGAGGATGCCCCACTGATGTTGATAGGCAGAATGATCCAGCTCAGGTTTCTGAGCATTGTAAAAATTGGAGTCAAGGATTTAAAATGGCAAATTATTTTACAGCTGTCTTAATTCTTTCACATAGGAGAGCTTTTCCATTAGCAAGATTTGATGCTCTCTCTTCAGTAGTTTTGGAAAGAAGAAATGCTAAACTCCCCCCCCCAACACAAGGCATTTTGTTTTTATTTTTATTTATTTTTATTTTTATTTTTATTTTTATTTTTATTTTTATTTTTATTTTTATTTTTATTTTTATTTTTATTTTTATTTTTATTTTTATTTTTATTTTTATTTTTATTTTTATTTATTTTTTATTTTTATTTAATTTTATTATTTAATTTTATTTTTAAAAACCATTTATATAGCCATCCATCTTAGAAACAACTCTGGGTGGCTTATAACCAATAAAACAACATAAAACTAATAGCAATAAAACAAAAAACAGAATATTTTATTTGTGGTATATTTTCTTTGTAGTTTAGATGCTATCAAATATATCAAGCATATGTTTTTATACTGCCATTTTTATCATGACTTGTGGAGAAAAATAGTGTCTCCTCTCCTGGGAGACTTTTTGGCATGCTCAGATGAACTGTGTGCCCTGTGGCTTTTTTCAGATTGTAACATGAAATCTCTCTCCAGCAAAGGAGATCGTTACCTTGTCGTGGTGCTGGAGCTTGAGCACCTCAATGAAACCATGAGCTAAACCGTGAAGGGACACCCAAGACGGGAAGGTCGTGGCAGAGAGGTCAGACTAAATACGATCCCTGGGGAAGGTAATGGCAACCCACCCCAGTATTCTTGCCATGAAAACTAAATGGATCAGTACAACCAAAGATATGTCGGTATACCATCGGAAGATGGGACTCCCAGGTCAGAAGATGGTCAAAATGCTACTGGGGAGGAACAGAGGATACGTTCAACTAGCCCCAGACGTGATGACGCAGCTAGCTCAAAGCCGAAAGGACGGCTAGCAGCCGACGGTGCTGGTGGTGAACGACGAATCCGATGTTCTAAAGATCAACACACCATAGGAACCTGGAACGTAAGATCTATGAGCCAGGGCAAATTGGATGTGGTTATTGGTGAGATGTCAAGATTAAATATAGACATTTTAGGTGTCAGTGAACTGAAATGGACTGGGATGGGCCACTTCACATCAGATGACCACCAGATCTACTACTGTGGACAAGAGGACCACAGAAGAAATGGAGTAGCCTTCATAATTAATAATAAAGTGGCTAAAGCAGTGCTTGGATACAATCCAAAAAACGATAAAATGATCTCAATTCGAATTCAGGGTAAGCCATTTAACATCACAGTGATCCAAATATACGCCCCAACCACAGATGCTGAAGAAGCAGAAGTAGATCAGTTCTATGAGGATCTGCAGCACCTACTAGATAATACACCAAAAAGAGATGTTATTTTCATTACAGGAGACTGGAATGCTAAGGTGGGTAGTCAGACGACACCTGGAATTACAGGCAAGCATGGTCTGGGAGAACAAAATGAAGCAGGACATAGGCTGATAGAATTTTGCCAAGACAACTCACTGTGCATAACAAACACTCTCTTCCAACAACCTAAAAGACGACTTTATACATGGACTTCACCAGATGGTCGACACCGAAATCAGATTGACTACATCCTTTGCAGCCAAAGGTGGCGGACATCTATACAGTCGGTAAAAACAAGACCTGGAGCTGACTGTAGTTCAGATCACGAACTTCTTATTGCACAATTTAGAATCAGACTAAAGAGAATAGGGAAGACCCACAGATCAGTTAGATATGAGCTCACTAATATTCCTAAGGAATATGCAGTGGAGGTGAAGAATAGATTTAAGGGACTAGATTTAGTAGATAGGGTCCCGGAAGAACTATGGACAGAAGTTCGCAACATTGTTCAGGAGGCGGCAACAAAAAACGTCCCAAAGAAAAAGAAAACCAAGAAGGCAAGATGGCTGTCTGCTGAGACACTGGAAATAGCCCAAGAAAGAAGGAAAGCAAAAGGCAACAGTGATAGGGGGAGATATGCCCAATTAAATGCAAAATTCCAGAGGTTAGCCAGAAGAGATAAGGAATTATTTTTAAACAAGCAATGTGCGGAAGTGGAAGAAGACAATAGAATAGGAAGGACAAGAGACCTCTTCCAGAAAATTAGAAACATCGGAGGTAAATTCCAGGCAAAAATGGGTATGATCAAAACCAAAGATGGTAAGGACCTAACAGAAGCAGAAGAGATCAAGAAAAGGTGGCAAGAATATACGGAAGATCTGTATAGGAAGGATAATAATATTGGAGATAGCTTTGACGGTGTGGTCAGTGAGTTAGAGCCAGACATCCTGAAGAGTGAGGTTGAATGGGCCTTAAGAAGCATTGCTAATAACAAGGCAGCAGGAGACGACGGTATCCCAGCTGAACTATTTAAAATCTTGGAAGATGATGCTGTCAAGGTGATGCATGCCATATGCCAGCAAATTTGGAAAACACAAGAATGGCCATCAGATTGGAAAAAATCAACTTATATCCCCATACCAAAAAAGGGAAGCACTAAAGAATGTTCAAACTATCGAACAGTGGCACTTATTTCACATGCCAGTAAGGTAATGCTCAAGATCTTGCAAGGTAGACTCCAGCAATTCATGGAGCGAGAATTGCCAGATGTACAAGCTGGGTTTAGAAAAGGCAGAGGAACTAGAGACCAAATTGCCAATATCCGCTGGATAATGGAGAAAGCCAGGGAATTTCAGAAAAACATCTATTTCTGTTTTAT
The DNA here is from genome assembly GCA_023362775.1 of Charina bottae. Classification (NCBI taxonomy): domain Eukaryota; kingdom Metazoa; phylum Chordata; class Lepidosauria; order Squamata; family Charinaidae; genus Charina; species Charina bottae. The sequence goes on from JALMGJ010000020.1 coordinate 954,580, forward strand.
TGACTATTCTAAAGCCTTTGACTGTGTGGATCATAACAAATTGTGGCAAGTTCTTGGTGGTATGGGGATACCAAGTCATCTTGTCTGCCTCCTGAGGAATCTGTATAACGACCAAGTAGCAACGGTAAGAACAGAGCACGGAACAACGGACTGGTTTAAGATTGGGAAAGGAGTACGGCAGGGCTGTATACTCTCACCCTACCTATTCAACCTGTACGCAGAACACATCATGCGACATGCTGGGCTTGAGGAATCCAAGGCTGGAGTTAAAATCGCTGGAAGAAACATTAACAATCTCAGATATGCAGATGATACCACTTTGATGGCTGAAAGCGAGGAGGAGTTGAGGAGCCTTATGACGAAGGTGAAAGAACAAAGTGCAAAAGCTGGGTTGCAGTTAAACCTCAAAAAAACCAAGATTATGGCAACGAGCTTGATTGATGACTGGCAAATAGAGGGAGAAAAAGTGGAGGCAGTGACAGACTTTGTATTTCTAGGCGCAAAGATTACTGCAGACGCTGACTGCAGCCAGGAAATCAGAAGACGTCTACTTCTTGGGAGGAGAGCAATGGCAAATCTTGATAAAATAGTTAAGAGCAGAGACATCACACTGACAACAAAGGTCCGCATAGTTAAAGCAATGGTATTCCCTGTAGTAACCTATGGCTGCGAGAGCTGGACCATAAGGAAGGCTGAGCGAAGGAAGATAGATGCTTTTGAACTGTGGTGTTGGAGGAAAATTCTGAGAGTGCCTTGGACTGCAAGAAGATCAAACCAGTCCATCCTCCAGGAAATAAAGCCAGACTGCTCACTTGAGGGAATGATCTTAAAGGCAAAACTGAAGTACTTTGGCCACATCATGAGAAGACAGGATACCCTGGAGAAGAAGCTGATGCTAGGGAAAGTGGAAGGCAAAAGGAAGAGGGGCCGACCAAGGGCAAGATGGATGGATGGTATTCTGGAGGTGACGGACTCAACCATTGGGGAGCTGGGAATGGTGACGGCCGACAGAAAGCTCTGGCGTGGACTGGTCCATGAAGTCACGAAGAGTCGGAAACGACTGAACGAATAAACAACAACAAAACATGAAATCTACCATCAAAGTGGCCAGCAGAGTTTTGAGTCGTTTTCTGTAGAACACACCCTCACTTTAGGTAACCCTTTGTACTATTTAAAATGTTCCTCTATTAAACATGTTTAATTATGTACATGTATGAATTACTGTATAAACCAGCAGGAAGGGAAGACTTTTTAAAAAGAAATCTCACTGAAGTAATGAGTGCATTAATAAGTATTTACTGACCCCAATGAAGTGTTGTTGTAAGGGCTATTATTTCGCTGGGTGTGTTTGCATTTTCCATTTTCTCCAGAGCGTACAGGGTGGCTGTCTTCACCTCAGCAAGATCCTTTGTGCCATGGAGGCAAGCTGCTCTCCTTCCAAAGGCAGGAGGAACCGACACACTTCTGCTCCATGAGGGGCTCTGCAGTCCTCCAAGCCTTTCATCCTGCAGTTCCAACAGCTGGAAAAAGCCTCTGGAACTGCTGGATGAAAGAGTCAGAGCAAGGCCAAACAAAGCACTTCATCAAAGTGAAACATCCCTCCAAAGCTTTGCACAGTCCCCCAATGTTATGCCCACTGTAACTTCTCTGGTAACTACTTTGCTTGCATTCCATCTTCAGCTTCATTTAAAAACCAATTTGCATTTCTTCCATCACCGTAGGAACTAAATAGAATTAGAACACAGGCAAATTAATTTTATTTTTTTAGAATAAAATTGCCAAATTTGCTATTACTCAGGAAATTCGACATTATTCATTGGGTCAGATCTGGCATTAAAAGGCAGCTGACACTTTGCATCTTAGGTCTTCACATGCAACTACAGTATATACAGTACATACCAAACTGTCTTATACTGACTTAGGGCCTTTCCCCACCATGGAGATGTATTGCTATCCACCCAACTTGGAGTCAGCAGAAAACTATAACAGCACAAAACTGGCTGCTCCCCTTCCTGATCCTTATCCTGCCCCTTTTGACACCATTCCTGCTCACTGCCAGTCACCTGAGTTTTCCTCCAAAGTAATGGGTGCTTTTAGGCAGGGAGAGGAGAATGGGGAAAAATGCAACTTCAGCATTTGTACAGCTGGTCTTAAGCCTTAATACCGCTGGGCTGGAGATGAGATGATGGCAAGGGCATGAGGAGCGGCAGAAAAAAAGGTTGTCAGGACATGTTGATGCCACGATTTGATGCAAGAGGAGACAACTTCAATCCATTTGTCCACTCTGCCTGTTTTTTTAAAAAAACATGTAAATGCCTTTAATTAAACATAACAGAAAAAGAAAAAGAATATAAGAGGAAAAGAAAGAAGAAAGCAAAATAACAACACATGCACGCATGCACACGCATTTACACATATGCCTTCCCATACATGTATATACCCATATTAAATTTTACCCCACAGTTTCAGTAAAGGAAGACCATATTGCACTGTAATCATACATGCACAGATATTCTCCTGCCTCCTTTGACAGGCTGCGTTTCTCAGACCTTTCTTAACCAGCCCGATGGCCCTGACTGAGTATTGTATCCAGAGACCCAGTTCCATTGTTTTCAACGGAAAGGTCCTGTGAACTTTCAGGAGGCTCAAGTCGTGGCAAATGGAGGCAGTCAAGGGACCTTTTCCCTGCCTGCTCAGAAAGGTATTTTGCCTACTCAGCCATCATTAAAAATCTGAATTCTAAAAGAGGTATGATAGAAAAATCTCAGTTCCCAACATTCTTGGTGATTTTTACAAACTTACAAAATCCATTCAGCCAAACGTTACAGGGGCTGAGAAAGTGCACCCCCTACAACAAACAATATTTCTTTCAAAGTAGCATCGACTCCCTAAAAAGTGGTATCTCTTTCCAGCCTGGGAAAGTGATAGCAGCCCACTTCAACAGGAAAGAAGAAGCCGAAAGAATGCTGTGCACTCTCTGCTTTGTCTAATTTCTCAGGCTTCTGTAACTGAAAAAATCTTTATCACAGTGTTGTTGGAGCAGTTACTTACACAGTGACCTTGTCTTGGGCTGCTACCAAGGATTCAACAGCTACTTTTTTCCCTTTTATCATTTCCTGACTTCTCTTCTAGGCCCAGGTAGAACGCCAGGCTTCAGCATAAACTTCAGCACAGTATGAACATTTCCTGGGTAGGAGACTACGGCAAAACCCTTATCTGCATTTGTTGTCAAGTACACAACAGAAACAGTTGCACTTTGTGTTCATGTCTTGTACTGCCCAGATTTACCTCTTGCCCTCTCATCAGAGCTAGCTGGCAACCATGGGGTGGGGGTGGGGGGGACAGGCATGAATGACATCAGCCTTTATCAACCTTCCACTCGCTTTGAAAGCCACCTCCATGTTCTTTTCCTGCTCCATTTCAAAAACACACTTTTCCTCCTTATGTCACCTCACGCACTCCTATCCATTTGGGCTAGATGCTTCAGTTGGCAGCAGGCTGACCTCAGCAATTCACTGCCTCCTTTGCAACTGACAGACCACCCCTTCCCCTGATTAGAACTAAATAGAGGAGTTAAGGTCTTCACTTTGTAGACAGAAGGTTGCCAATTTGAAACCCAGCAGAACCTTTTTTTTAAAAAAAATGCAATATTTCTGGATTACATATTTTTTGTCCTTTGCTTTCTTTTTCTTTTTTTTTTAAAAAAGTCCAGAGTTATACCATTTTTCCAATCACCTAAGATAGAATGGTTTCACCCTAGCTCCCAGATAGCCCAAAAAAGCCTATGAATTATCTGGGAGCTGAAACACTTCTACCTCAGGTGACTAGAAAAATGGGAAGCAATGTGAAAGCAGCTGATTTGATGTCTCAAATATTTGGTATGGCCCAAGTGGCAGGTGTTTCTCTGGTACCTGTCTGGTTGGGAGTTTTTCCAAATGGCCCTGCCTGTGACAGGAGGCGAATGGGGAGAGGTAAGAATTGGGGCAGCTCACATCAGCAGCAAGGAAATGTTGCCCCAGTATGGAGCATTTCTGAAGGAGAGCAGAAAGAGCTAGCAAGGATAGCTGTGAAAGTTACTGCTGCCACAGATACATTTCAGCATGAGTTAGGGATAGGGTTAGGGTTTAGGGTTAGGGTTAGGTAATGGCTGCTCTGCACACCAGAGACTTTCAAAAGACATAAACACTATGAAACAGTGTTTTTCAACCTTGGCTACAGTAAGATGGGTAGACCTCAACTCCTAGAATTCCCCAGATACTTTTATTTTAAAAGCTATAGTCAGGCCCACAACTAGGGTCTGTGTCACCCAGGGCAAAGATGGATTCCGTGCCCCCCCAAAATGAGAAGTTCCGCCACGCCCCCTACTCGCACTATGGCGTGTGTACAAACCTGCGTAACATTTTTCCAAGCGCGCGAGAGAGAGGAGTGAGTGAGCCCCCGCCCTCCCGTCCTGGTGAGCGCTAGTTTGTCAGAGGAGCCAGGCCCACGAAAGCCACTCCTGCTTTAGACCTGCTTGAGCGGTGGGTTCCACCCACAAGGAACCTGCACGAGACAGACACTGAGCCAATACATTGACAGCTTCACCTGTGCAACTGGGGTTGAGATGTAAAGCTTACCAAACCCTGAACTGGTGGATGACCTCACCCAGTAATTTTATGTAGATGTTAAACAGGAGAGGGGAGAGCGTTGAGCCCTGAGGCACACCAAAAATGAGGGGCCGCAGACATGATCTCTCCCCCCCGCTTGTCAACACCAACTGGAACTGACTGCTGAGGAAGGACGTGAACCACTGAAGCACAGTGCCTCCCACTCCTAACCTGTGCAGCCAGTCCAGAAGGATACTGTGATTAACAGTATCGAAAACCTCTGAGAGATCGAGGGGCAATAGGATGGATGCATCCTCCCCCCATCCCAGCTCTGCCAAAGGTCCTCAACAAGCGTGACCAGCGCTGTCTCCATACTGTATCCTGGTCTGAAACCAGATTGAAACAGGTCCAGGCCATCTGTTTCCTCCAAGATCCTCTGTAGCTGTCATCCGACCACCTTTTCCACAGCCTTCCCCAAAAAGAGAAGATTGGAAACTGGCCAATAATTATCCAACAGGGAGGGGTTCAGAGATGTCCCCTTGAGGGGAGGTGTACTACTGCCTCCTTCAAGGCTGGTAGGACCACCCCTTTCTCAAAGACGCTGAAATCACCACATGGACACACCCTGTGGTCACCTCCCAGGCTGTCTTAGTGTCCTAGGAGGGGCCAGGATCTAACAAACAGGTGGCTGAACTAAAAGACAGAAGGACCTTGTCCACTTCTTTGGGTGTAACAGAATCAAACTCAGCCAAATAACATCACAAGACTGTGCCCAGGCAACTTACTTGGACTTGGCCGGAGTCCAACTCTGAGCAAATCTAAGCAACTTTGTCTACCAGATAGTACGAATATTCCTCACCATGGTCCTGCAGAAGATCCTGTGGCCCAGCCCCCCAGTAGGAAGTGGGTTAACCTAAACAAGGCCGCTTGGCAGAGACAATAAGGGTGGAGAAATAGCAACATTTTGCCGCCCTTATTGCCACAACATAGGCCCGAATATGGGCACTTATTCGTGTTTGGTCAGATTCACTCTTTGTCTTTCTCCAACAGTGTTCCAGGCATTGCTTCTGATGTTTCATCTCCCAGAGCTCTTTGGAAGACCAGTGAGCACTCAGGACCAGCACACAGAGAGGGGCCGCATAGGAGCAATCCGGTCCAGGACCTCAGTCACACGCCTATTCCAGGCCTCAGCTGAACTGCCTGATAGATCCTCGGGAAGAACCCCAAGCTCCCTCTGGAACCACTAGTTGCCTGGGGTGGGCCAACCTAACAGGCCCTTTCTCCTTGCAGAGGTAGGTGGTCCTAGGGAGTCGGAGGGCAACCAAAGGGTGATCGGTCCATGGCAACGGGCTGATGGTAACCTCCTCCAATGGCAGATCGCACTGCAACTGCCCCGAGACAAAAACCAAATCTAATGTGTGACCTCCAATATGCGTTGGTCCTCTATCATTTGGAACAGGCCCATGGTTGCCAAATAACATCACAATAGAGGCCATGAACTCCTGAGCTACCCTGGACTCAGCATCGCCAGGTGGCAGGTTAAAGTCCCCAAGGACCATCTCATTTGCCCTCCCTTTTCTCTCCTCATGGATTTCTATGCATCAAGCAGAAAAATGAGACGTTGTCACATGTGTGTTGTCGTTTAGTTTGTCATTGCAGTTTGTTGTGGCTATCACTGGCTTGCTGAAACCTTCTGGGGAGCTAGGAAATGTGCAGGCTATTTTGCCACCTGGGTAAAAGTATTGCCTTAATGTAAAATGTGCAATTCTTCTACAATAATGACTATTATAATTATAAATGATAATTTGTAAAATTATAAACCTTCCTCCTTTTATGTAAAAAAAACACCTCAAGACCTGGTTCTGTCAACAGACCTGGGGCGGGAAGAAGATTGTACACTCTTGGGGATGGCTAATACCTTAGGATGGCCCTAGAATGCCCTTTCCATTGTTTTAAAGAAGATACTACCATCTTGATTTTATTATACAGTATTTATTATATTCTTGAACTGTTTATTTTAATGTTTATATAATTTTATTTATATTTGTATTACAATTAATTGTGTTTGATTGTAAACCGCCCAGAGTCCCTTTGAGGGAGTTGGGCGGTGATAAATCAAATAAATAAATAAATAAATAAAATAGAATCAGGATATTTGTTTGCAGTATTAAAATAAGATGTTACTATTTGGCATAGAATTCTTCAGGCATGACTAAAGCCCTGGAAACCTCTATTTGATGAGCTTTTCTCCCCCATAATTATCCCATTCTACACATATGGATTCCAGGCAAATAAGACTGAACCTGGATGATATTCAATTTTGTTAGTGCTACATAGTGTATCAGCCAAATATATAATTAACATAACCCTTAAGCCCTTGATCATCTGGATTTCTGTGGATCAGTGATCCAAGAGGGAGGAATAAAAGCTCCTTCGTGGTAACTGCGAACATTCACAATTTTTCCCAACTCCAAATTGAATTTAGTCTTCCTAGTCTACAACAGTGGCAGAGTTTTCAGGTTAAGCATATTGTAATGGATCAATACAGGCCAAGATGCTTTGGATGCTTCAAAGGCACCTATGATGTTTTCTTACTCATGACAGAATGTAAACTCACAACATATCTTTATCGAAAGTTGAAAAACATTTTTAAAGTGGATATAACTGGGATATATCAAACTTGAACTAAAGATTTGGAATTTCTGTTAATGCCCCAACAATGGCTGCATATCCTTAAAATATTAAAACGGTATCAACGAACTTAAGATTAAAGTTGATTCATCAAAAAATTGTATTTAGAGTATCTTAGACTCTCCAAAGAATGTATTTGAAAGGATGGACATCAGATTTTTCTCTGTTGGAGATGCAAAACATTTAAGGGATCATTGACCAATATGACATGGTCATGTGAAATTTGGATACCATTCTGGAACAGTATTTTAATGAACGTATGTGTATTTATGTGAAAATCCCTCAGTGTTAAAGATGTTGATGTGATGTTGAATTATATATCAGAACTCTGGAATCTGACCATCTATGAGGAATTACAGTGTGTGTGTGTGTGTGTGTGTGTGTGTGTGTGTATAAATCCATTCAATTGTGTCCAATTCTCAGAGACTGCCTGGACAAGTCCCTGCACTTTTCTTGGCAAGGTTTTTTAGAAGTGGTTTGCCATTGCCTCCTTCCTAGGGCTGAGAGAAAGTAACTGGCCCAAGGGCACCCAGCTGCCTAAGGCAGGACTAGAACTCACGGTCCCCGGTTTCTAGCCCAGCACCTTAACCACTACACCAAACAGGCTCTCGTATGTATGTATGTATGTATGTATGTATGTATGTATGTATGTATGTATGTATGTTTGTATGTATGTATACATACACACATATGGGAGGTGGTCAAAATAATTGTACTGAGAAATTGGAAAAGTGATATTATTCTAGACATTAAGGATTGGCTTTGGAAACGTGTGACTTATCTGTTCTGGAAAAGGCAATATTTTTTACTAATCAAACAATGAAGCAATATTTCCTTTTTTGGCATAGATTTTGTGATATTTTACAATAATACAGCAGTATTATTAGGTATTTTTTCTTTTTTATCTGATTATAATAGAAAATATGGCATTTTTTGTAATCCAGTGATTATAAGTTTAACATGTTAGTTCTTTGTTTCAACCCTAACCTTAACCTTTTAATACTGTAATTTATTAAACTTTGTTAAGGGGTTGGGGAGAAGGGGTCTTTCCCCCCCCCTTTTTTTTCTTTTTGTATTAATTTCTTTCCTATTTTTATCCTTATTTCCTGGATTGTTTAGTTTAATTTTGTTATTGTTGTGGGTTGTGGTACTTGGATTATATTTTGTAATTTTCTAATAATAAATAAAGTTTGGGGGTGGGGGGAAAAGACATTTGCTGCGACATGTGTTTGTATCAGGCTATACCCACTTGAAGAATACAGGACATAGCACATAACTCACCTGGCACGGCAAACTGTTTATGAACATACCATTTGGGTAAATTATGCAGTAAGTATTCTGTATCTTAGCATAAAGTGGTAATAAGCCTCTGTCTTGCACCTTCTATGTGCTGAGTATAATGCACGTATTTCTCTCTTTCTCCAACACAGCCATGATTTGGGGGAAAAAAACCTTAAAACATGTATGTGCCTTAAAAGAAAAGGAACCACCAGGGTCCTGGGAGAGAACCATTTCCTCCTGCGTTACTTCCCTGGGCCTCTGTCCTCCAACCCCCACCTCCATGCCATTTACAAGTTGATTGTTTTCAGCCAGTCCACGAGTTTACAGTTCTTCATCAGCTCTGATCAAAATGTGTCCAAAACAGATACCCAAATGTTGCCCAAAGGAATCCCTGTTTTAATTTGTGCAGCAGAAAAAATGCTTGCAATTTAAGTACATTCCTGAAAATGCCCCCCAGTTAATTGCAATTACAAAATGAGTTTCTGGCTAAAGAAGCTGAGATGTTTAGTTTCAAATTAGTTTCAAATCCAGATTACTGAAATAAAGACCCCAGGTACTGTATGCAAAAAAAGGGGCGTGGGCTCAGCGGGTAAGACGCCAGGCTTGTCGATCGGAAGATCGCAAGTTCGGAGGTTTGAATCTCTAGCCCCATGTGACGGAGTGAGCTCCGGCACTCGCCCCAGCTCTTGCCAACCTAGCAATTCGAAAGCATGCAAATGCAAGTAGATGAATAGGTACCACTTCGGTGGGTAGGTAACAGCATTCCGCATGCAACATGTCGGCCACATGACCGTGGAAGCGTCTTCGGACAACGCTGGCTCTTTGGCTAACAAACGGAGATGAGCACCGGCCCCTAGAGTCGAACACAACTGCACAAATGTGCGGGGGGGGGGACCTTTACCTTTTTACTGTATGCAAAAAAGCATACAAAAGCTTTATCAAGTGCTGTTTCTGATCTAAGCAATTGTAAAAATGTGTGATGTAAAGCGACTGTCCAGATGGTTTGCCTTGGAAATCCATTTCCATTTGTCTGATATGGTCTCCCCATTTGCAGTGTCACTTGTGAAAGAGTGCCTTAGCCTGCCAAGAAAAACGGTCCTCACTTTTCAGAGGTGGCCTTTCCTCCCTTTCATGCTATAAAGCATTTCCCTTCTCTTAGTGAAGTCCTCCCGTTTATGTATGTCTCCCAGTGATAATGATCTCTTCTGCTTGTGAAGTTCTAGATGTCACAGTTGAGAGACTGCTCAGTCTATGAGGCAATCTGAGCCTCATCCTATGCAAATATATTTGGAAAAAAGCCACACCAAGTCCAGTGGGGCTTAGCCCACCCTACCTCTTCCTAGGACTGCAGCCAGATCATTGCTAATTTCATTCCAGAAGTCATTGCCTAACATATTTCGTCATCTTATCCATATTTATTTTTAAATAAACTGATGAGCTGCATTGAAACATTTGAAGATTCAGTTCATGTACCAGTTCAAAACAATGTGGAATTAGATACATGTGAACTGAATTTCTTTCTCCTCTCCACCCAGCACTTAAGAACATTGTTTCTCATTTCTCCATATATGGACTCCACCCAGAGTCGTTGTATACGAGATGGGCGGCAGAGAAGTTTGACAAATAAATATAACTTCCCAAACCAAAGGTCATCCTCCTATGATCAGTTGAACCCTGTTTCCAAATTGGCCAGATGAACTAAAATATGAGATGGATAGTTCTGAAGAAATATGGGCAACAGGGAATGACCCTTCTTAACAGGCCTGTCTCTTTCCCTACAATATCATATAAGCCAGTGTTTCTCAACCTTAGCAACTTTTAGATGTGTGGACTTCAACTCCCAGAATTCCCCAGCCAGCAATGGGGAATCCTGGGAATTGAAGTCTACACATCTTAAAGTTGCTAAGGTTGAGAAATAGTGATATAAGCCTCTTCATTTTAAAGTTCTGCATTAGATTTTTTCATCAAAATCTAATGCAGATTCCACTATATCCTTGCCAATTTACTTCAGCCGCTTCCGGCAGAGGTGAAAACTCAAAAGCAAATTTCTTCTTGCCTTTCCAGCCCATCAGTTTCTGGTCCTGCAGTTCCTTTGCACATTTGGCACCCTGTCTGTTGCTCTCAGTGTCCCTTCCATCTTTCCCACCTTCCCTGAAATCTCTTAACACAATCACAGGAGGAGAGGAGATGCTAGACCGAGGAATACTTACCACAGAATACAGCTCATGCGACTTATTTTAAAACACTTATATGACTGGACAATATATCTCCTCCCAAAATAAGTAGCCTCAAATAATTTTAATTAGCAGGTGCCTCATGAATAACTATGAATGTAAGATTCAACCACAAGCTGTCATAAAATAATAACACTGTGCTTTGAAGTCCTGCAACTTGAGCAGTAATGTTGACCAAATAAATACAGAATACAGAGCCATGCTTGCTAAGAAATATTTGGATGGCACAAAACCAAACTCATAGTGAAGTTATTTCATAAATCAGCTTTTCCAGTTTTTGAGAAATATTGCAGGAAAGGAAACACCCATGCCCTGACATTTATTTCATATTAGATTGTGCTGAGGTCATGGAGAATATTGCCAGAAAAACGGGTGTGCCCTTCTTTCTTTCCAGAACAAAATAGTGTAGATTTTACAACATGCCTGTTTAAATGAATGCACTATTGTCCAGGCAGATGTTTATAGAGACAGAGATTCTGGTCCTCAGCCACTTAGGGCATTCTCTGAGGGGCACAGAAAGACAAGATTAATAGTGTATGACCCCTTGACCTCTCAGGTGGTGTGGTACCAATCTGTGTTCTGGCCTATAGATTTTCAGCTCAGTCTGTATTTTTTCTTGCTTTTCATTAACAATGGCTCTGTGAAACTAAGACTGTGAAGATTCTGTCCCTTGTTTGAAAATATTTTAGCAGAGATTCTATGCAGAACGACAGTATTCGCCTTTATTACAAAGCTCAGTCTGGCTTGGAAGTACTGCTAAGGCTTTCAGCACGAACTACGTCATTTTCAGCCCTGAAAATGGTTCCTGAGAATTCTTCTGGGGTCGCTGACATCCAAATTGCCAGTAAAATATCAGGACAGGCACTCTTCAGCAGAGGATTCTCTCTTGCTTTTTTCTGGCTTCTTAATCAGATTGTGCAAGTTTCCAGCTTCTGGTCTATATAATCAAATAAAATAATGTTGAATTTTGTGTCAACATAATAGATACATTGTCCTGCTGATTCTGAAAACCTCCTACTGCAGGGTCAGAGAGGACATAATTATTTCCAGAATCCTAGGGACAAATTGCTGTGCTGATCAGCTTCCATTCTGCAGCATACAGCTTTAGATATGTTTCATTTCGTCCTCTGACTTGGTTCTTTTTCATAGCTCCTGTCGTTTTCCTATGATATTAGACATTTCGTTTCATTTCGTCCTCTGACTTGGTTCTTTTTCATAGCTCCTGTCGTTTTCCTATGATATTAGACATTTCAGCAAGCAAAAAAGTTCCACATCTGCCAAAGAAGATTAATTTTGATAGCACTGTTATTAACAAAATCCACGGCTTGTGCGATCAGTCTACAACACAGTCCCAACTGGGAGGGAAGGGGTGCATCTTCCATCTTTCCAGAATCTTGGGATGGGAAAGTATCCAAAGCAGGAGATTCACGGGGACAGATCTGCCAGGCTTTGCTGTTTCTGTAACACTCAGCCCAACCACTGAAAGTGATGGAGTGAATTTGCCACAGCAACTTCCATGAATCTAAAACTAGTTCTGACCTAACCCTAGAGCTCACCTCTTTTTAGTCTATAAAGCTAAACCGTTGTGTCCCTGACCCCACACGCAGAGCTTCTCCCCACTGGCTGAAGTGGATTTTGCTGTTTTAGCTTTCCCTGGATACATAAAGGAGATGAAGATTATTCTACCTTTCACCAACAGAGTTGCTGTACATTTTCAATCAAAAATTCACAATGGGGTTTATGAAATAAAGTTATTTTAAACTGAGCCTTCTAGCAGGAAGCTATCAAAAAAGGTACTTTCTGGAATGGTTCATAGCAGGTGTGAAACAGGCCCCCTGTGTCTCTTTGCCTACTTCCTTAATTATTATCTTTTTTAAAAATGCCAGATTCATTCTACCTTGTTTGCTCAAGTCTTTAATTGTGATTTGGGTTTTTCTGGTTTTCAGGGTTTGGGAGGATATATTCTTTATTATCTTTATATAGATGCTGATTACTCTTAATGGAGACTTCTGATGTTTGCATATACAATGTTTGAATTTGTAGATATACAGATATTTATATGCTTGCACTTTTCTAGTAGAAAGATAAGGTATAGGTCTCTTGACTAATTTAAGTCCTATTGATTTCAGTGGAGTTGATCTAAGTATATTAAATCTGAATTCATTTCATGTATTTATCTACTTTCAGAAAGAATCTTAAAAGATAGCAGCCAGATTTCTGAGAAGCTCATGCTGAACTTTTGAGCTCATTTGTGGTAAAAAAAAAACTGGGTCCCCGTTGATGATGTCACCACTTGAGATAGCAGAATCCCCACTGTCATCTCTGGGTGTCCATAAGGGTGAAGGTTTTTTCCTAAGATACCTTTCAGATATAGTATTACTCACAGTAGTAGTCTACTGGAAGCAAATTAGGAATGTTAGAAACTTGAAAAACACTATGATTTTCCAGGGTTGCAAAATTTTTATAAGTGTATATCATAAAAGTGTTTTAGCTATTCTGCGATTTATTAATCAATTTATTAAGCTCATTATATTGCTGATTACCAAAGCCTTTCTTTGGTCTGAAGTCTCTCCCAGGGCTTCAGCAGATGGGGTGCTATCCTGCAGATCTTGCTGAGATTGTTCCATTTTATCTGATTTGACTGAAGGGACCAAAGTAGTCATAACTGTAAAAGTCCATAATTTTGGAATAATTTTATATCTATATGTGGCAGGCAGCTGTCCATTAAGAGCTGGAAAAAATAGCCTGCAGTGTTAATGAGAGAACATATACTATACTCATATTCAAAAACGTTTCTATTCATTTTTCAAAGAATTAAATGGTGTTAGAAAAAAGCAAGAATGATGACACAAGGATAAAAAGACACACAGCAGGTAAATTAATCTTTGCTAGGACTTATTCCAGCCAAAAGGTATCGTTTCATTTTGATTAAATATCATTTTGCCTCTAAAGTCTTTATTTAATACTAACATTAATTTCTGTGTGGCCTTATTCCCTAAAACACTAGTTAACTAGGAATGTGAAAACTGGTTTCTTTTAGATACTGCTCTGTTTTTATGAAAGAGCTAATAATAAAGCATCCAAAAATTTGGGGAGGCCCAACCTATTGAAAGTTGTTGTTTCAGCTGTTGCTGCTATGAACAAAAGTTCTCCAGGACCTTTCCCCTTTGATAAAGTGACAGCGACCCCAACGTTGGTATGGCTGCCTGAGGCTATACTGATTAGATCACAACACACAGCTATGGAGCACAACAGCTCAGGGGGATAGTCTGGAACGCACAACACCCCAGATTTCTTCCCCAGCATTTCCATTAAAAAATAAGAGTCAGGTCGCAAGTGCTGAGAAAGGCCTCGGACTAAGGATTGAGGAGCATCTCCTATTACTGCAAATAATACTGGGTTATTATGCAGATAGGGGCATGGTGGCTCAGCGGGTAAGACGCCAGGCTTGTCGATCAGAAGATCGCAAGTTCGGAGGTTCGAATCCCTAGCCCCGCATGACGGAGTGAGCTCCCGCACTAGCTCCAGCTCTTGCCAACCTAGCAATTCGAAAGCATGCAAATGCAAGTAGATAAATAGGTACCACTTTGGTGGGTAGGTAGCAGCGTTCCGCGTGCGTCATGCGGCCACATGACCGTGGAAGCATCTACGGACAACGCTGGGTCTTCAGCTAATGAAAGAAGATGAGCACCGGCCCCTAGAGTTGGACACAACTGCACAAATGTGCGGGGGAACCTTTACCTTTTATTATGCAGAGAGGCTTCACTTTTAAGTCACATGTACTTGCATGATTCATGCCTCTGATAAAGGTGCTACCAGACTTCTTCTGATTTTAGTATTCTTAGGTTACAGAGTCAGGAGTCCTAACGACCAGACAGGTTTGCCAGGCCAAACAGACAACACTGGGCTAGATAGCCTACCCACTATAATGCAATCTCATAGTGTGCATTGGTGTTACCCCCTCCCTAGCCTCCCATATGGTATAAGCACAAAGAAAATCCATATAAATCAAATAATGAAATATGGCAGGATAAAACTATCTGCTTAAAACAATTAATTAAAAACAGCAATCAGTTAAAAGAAACAGGCTAAAATATCACAAACCAATGGATCATTGAACAAATCAACCCAGAGTTCTCACTTGAGCACAAATGACCAGGCTCAAATTATCCTACTTCGGACACATTATGCAAAGACCTAGCTCTCTGGAGAAGGCTCTAATGTTGGGAAAGGTGGAAGGGAAGAGAGCAAGAGGATGACCAGCAGCAAGGTGGATGGACTCCGTTACAGTAGCAATGAGTGCACCATTGGAAGAGCTGAAGAATCAGGTTAGGGGATAGATCATCATGGAGAAAATCTATCTATGTGTTCACTAAGAGTCAACAATGACCTGATGGCACATAACCAATCAATCAAAATACCGCATAAAGGTGAGATGAAACTGCTTTACCAATACAACAGCAAAAATATAAGAAGGTCTAGAACAGTGCTTTCCAAAGTGCCGCCGTTGGCAACACACCAACGGCGGCAGCAGCGGCGGCGTGCATGGCGGTGGCGGCTTCGCTAAAATGCGGAAGCGCTGATGGCGTGCCGCTGCTGCCGCCACCGCCACCATGCACACTGCCGCCCCTGCGCCGCCGCCTCGCAACACACTAAACTGTGTGTTGCGACACACTAAAGTCTAGACCACTAAAGATGGTCTAGAAGAGTAAAACCAAAGGATATTTTATCCTGTTTCAGACAAAATATGTGCTAGGAAGACCTTTGTGCAATATTAACTCCTTGAATAGCCATCTGCCCTACTTTAGTAAGTGGCGTGAGCAGGAGACATTTTGAGCAAAGCTTCTGAAGATTTCTGGGACCAGATCAAAATATACAGGAAGATGTATGCTTTTGGATATGAATTCATCAAGCCCATCTACTGAAGAGCCTTTGCTGTATGCAAATATGAAGTTGAAGGGAAAAAAACTCACTGCAAAACCGAAGAGTACTTCCAGAAAGGGAGCTGTTACCTGCAAATTTTTCCACACATGGAGGAGACCTTTCCTTCCTTGCAGTTTACATCAGCACTAACCTGCTCTGGCAATCACTGATTCCCCTTGATCACATGAATCTGGTCTTATCTCCAGCTCATGATTCAAATAGTTTTATAGACTATTGGAGACTTTATGTACCACAAAACAACCAGTTTCTTCTTTACTGCTTAAGCCATCACAAGGTCTTCATGTATGTCTGTGACTTGGGCACAGAGAGAATCTTCTAGCTGTGCTCCTGTCCTCTGAAGATGCCAGCCACAGCTACTGGCGAAACGTTAGGAACAAAAACTGCCAGAACACGGCCACACAGCCCGGAAAACCCACAACAACCATCTTCATGTATCATCATCATTGTGTCTGTAGCTTGAATCATGTCAACTGGATTTCTATTTTCTCAGTGGAAACGTTTCGCTCCTTATCCAAGGAGCTTCTTCAGTCTGAGCAAAGTTGGTAAGGGAATCCTAAATATGTTTCTAGGTAGCTGTGTGACCTTACACCTGGGGCTAGGTCATGGTTATATTGAGATGTTATTTTTAAGTCCTTTTATCATCTAAAGGAGGATCGTTAAGATCACCATGCTGCTGTTGAGCTTGCAAAATGGTCTTAATCTTCCTAGGCACAGAAGACAAAGCAGGGAGGAAGATGGGGGAAAGATTGTGCCTGAGGCCCCCACCTCTATTCAAGGAAGGATTTTCCAAGTTGCCATAAATGGATTCCTTGACCCCTCTCTCAAACCACCTATCTTCTCTGTCTAAAATGTGAACATTAATGTCCTCAAATGAGTGTCGTTTTTCCTTTATGAAAAATTTGAGGACATTAATGTTCACATTTTGTTGACATTAATGTTGTCATTTGAGGACATTAATGTTCACATTTTAGACAGAGAAGATAGGTGGTTTGAGAGAGGGGTCAAGGAATCCATTTATGCCAACTTGGAAAATCCTTCCTTGAATAGAGGTGGGGGCCTCAGGCACAATCTTTCCCCCATCTTCCTCCCTGCTTTGTCTTCTGTGCCTAGGAAGATTAAGACCATTTCACAAGCATAACAGCAGCATGGTGATCTTAACGATCCTCCTTTAGATGATAAAAGGACTTAAAATAACATCTCAATATAACCATGACCTAGCCCCAGGTGTAAGGTCACACAGCTACCTAGAAACATATTTAGGATTCCCTTACCAACTTTGCTCAGACTGAAGAAGCTCCTTGGATAAGGAGCGAAACGTTTCCACTGAGAAAATAGAAATCCAGTTGACAAGATTCAAGCTACAGACAATTCCACCTGGATGACTGAGAACCTTCATAGACATCATCATTGTGCTTTCCCAGTTTCTTAATGTCTCTTGGTGGAATGATAAAGAGTCCTTTTCCATATGCATAAATATGGGGGAAGCTTTTCTGGGAAACAAAAGCTGAATTCCATTCATACCAGATACTTTAGAAGGCACTGTTCTGCCATACCAAAAACTACATTTCTTCACAAGTAAGCATATTTTCATGCACTGGCTGTTTTCCTGACTGGAGTCAGATAAATAAAGTACATGGAGGGAGCTGGTGCAGCCTGCAAAATTTTAGAAAATTTGTAATTTGATTTCAGGTTTTCAGGTATTCAGGTATTCAGATTTCAGGCGTCTACTCTGGTTTCCTTCGTGCATTTTGTTCTTTTCAGTTTTACCAGATACAGCATTCAGAAGTGATAATAACTTCCATATACACATAAGATTGCTTCTACTTTCAAGAGCAGATCGCTTATATGTTATTTTGATTTAGCATAATTAGCAGTTACATTCGTTTGTTACTCAATTTGCCCTTTTCTTTAATATACTTTGAGTTAATGAATCATCATTATTTGAATATAATTGTATTTAGTACTTACATAACATTAGAGATAAATTCCGGTGATTTAATATGATAGTTCTATTTAATTAAACTATTCCCCAAATAATAGGCTAGTGCTTATAAAATCAGATTGTGGGTATTTGGTATTGAACTATTGCTGCAGCCAACTGTAATTTGTTGCATTATAATTCCTTAATGATAGAGAAAAATCCCCTCAATCATTGTGGGGAACTTGACTTCTACTCCATTACTGTAGTCTTTGTTCCACCCAGGAAATGCTGTACAGGCGTAAAATTACTAGCTTGAAAATATTTGGCCGAGCAATCAGCAATCACACACTTTCCACTTTTGGTGGCCCATGTTGGTCAAGATTAGGAAGTGTAGGGAGACCATCACTTTCTCTTCTCCTTCTCAATCCCAGTTTGGATTGTCCTGTAACATATATCCCATTCCATTACCCACAAGACCCAATTAATTCATTACAGATTAATCAGATACAAACTTATGCATCAAGTACTGTATGTACCCCTTCATGGATCACTGCCTTGTTGTGGCGAAGGGGCTTGCATAACTCAATAAAGTCAGGTCAAGACAGACAGGTCATGATGGAGAGTTCTGACAAAACGTGGTCCACTGGAAGAGGAAATGGCAACCCACTCGAGTATCCTTGCCAAGAAAACCCCATGGACAGTATCAAAAGGCTAAAAGATATGATGCCGGAAGATGAGCCCCTCAGGTCGTAAGGTGTCCAATATGCTACTGGGGAAGAGCGGAGGGCAATTCCGAGTAGCTCCAGAAAGAGTGAAGCGGCTAGGCCAAAGCCGAAAGGACGCTCAGTTGTGGATGTGTCTGGAAGTGGAAGGAAAGTCCGATGCTGTAAAGAACAATATTGCATAGGAACCTGGAATGTAAGATCTATGAATCAAGGTAAGCTGTCTCCTGAGAAACCTGTATGCGGGTCAAGAAGCACAGTTAGAACCGGACATGGAACAACCGATTGGTTCAAAATTGGGAAAGGAGTACGACAAGGCTGTATATTATCACCCTGCTTATTTAACTTATATGCAGAGTACATCATGAGAAATGCCGGGCTGGATGAATCACAAGCCGGAGTTAAGATTGCCGGGAGAAATATCAACAACCTCAGATATGCAGACAATACCACCCTAATGGCAGAAAGTGAAGAGGAACTAAAGAGCCTCTTGATGAGGGTGAAAGAGGAGAGTGCAAAAGCTGGCTTGAAACTCAACATTAAAAAAACCCAGATCATGGCATCTGGTCCCATCACTTCCTGGCAAATAGAAGGGGAAGAAATGGAACCAGTGACAATTGATGAATTGATGCTTTTGAGCTGTGGTGCTGGAGAAGACTCTTGAGAGTCCCTTGGACTGCAAGGAGGTCAAACCAGTCAATCCTAAAGGAAATCAACCCTGACTGCTCATTGGAAGGACAGATACTGAAGCTGAAGCTCAAATACTTTGGCCACCTAATGCGAAGAGACTGGGAAAGACCCTGATGCTGGGAAAGATTGAAGGCAAAAGGAGAAGGGGACGGCAGAGGATGAGATGGTTAGATAGCATCACTGATGTAATGAACATGAATTTGAGTAAACTCCGGGAGACAGTGGAGGACAGGAAGGCCTGGCGTGCTATGGTCCATGAGGTCACAAAGAGTCGGACACGATTAAACGACTGAGCAACAACAACAACAACTGTATGTACAGTATCTCTCTTTAATGTGGTTTGTATTTTCTTGCTGAGTTATTAAGTAGAACTGCAGTAGTTGTACTGTAAGTGGTTGACTGCCCAATTCTATGCCTGTTGGCTTTCCAGTAACTCTTACTACATCTAACAGAACTTTGTTCCCAAAGCTGGGGACAACTCTGTCAATCAGCCCCATAAAGTGCAGGCAATGACTTTTTGATGAAAAAGGCTTGGAAATTTTCTCTCAGGTGGTTGTTCTAAAGCAGGGATGGAGAATTTCTGACCCTGTGTGTGATCTCCACTCTTCTCTGAGCTTTATGTTAAAACTGGAAGTACAATTTCTCACCATTGGGGGCATGAAACATGTGAAAACTGTAGTGTAAGTCCTTCAATAGATTTACATAATTTTAAAAAAGACTCCCTCTAACCCAGAGCTTTCCAAACTATGTGTCGGGAAACGTTAGTGTGTCGGCTGCAGTGTCTGGGTGTGTCGCGGCTCCTGCCGCCTCCTCCGAGCCCTGCCAGGATTCCACACAGGTCCTAGTGCCTGCCTTGTGCCCTGCTGTAAGAGTGTGTCGCGAAATGATGCATGTCTAAAAAGTGTGTCACCAACATGAAAAGTTTGGAAAGCTCTGCTCTAACCTCTTAACCTGTGCATCATTGCCCCACCTATGGATAAGACAGAGATCTTATCTTGGGCAAGATTAGGGTTAAAAGGATAGGTACAGTAATACTGTATTTTAAGGACCTTCATAGAACCATAATTGTCTCTCTAGGTTCAAAAGGTCATAATGATAATGAACGCCTTTTACCATCTTTGCTAGACCAGCTCTCACCGTTTTTGGATACAGTAATCCATGCTTTCATATCTTGATTAGCACACAGTAATGCATTATATGCAGCACTGCTCTAATGCATTCTGCCGTATGCACTCTTGTTGAAAGAGCTGTGCTGGGTTTGCAAATTTGCTCCTGAGTCAAACCAAGGTTGTGCAAATCTTCAAAGGGCTGCTTTGCTTTGATAAAAGGTGAGCTAAGTTCACCCTTGAAGCTCTTTGATGAAGCAAGTGGCCCCCTCACTTCTAAGAGCTCTACCCTGTAATCCCTTGTTAGATGGCCCTTGCCCAGAAACCTCTTCCAGCTTTTGCAGGTGAGCCCAGAGAACATCAAGAGGAGCTGCTGGGCAATGTGCTCTGCTCTGCCTTCTGCAGCACCAACTGTCTACAAAGATGGAGAAGGCCTGGTGCCTGGGCAAAAAGCTGTCCTGAGCTTCCCAAGAGAGAGGGAGGGAGGAGGCACAAGGAAGGTCTGATGCAACGTGGAGTGCTTCATTGGGGCAAATCACGTTGCTCCTTTGCTCTGACAGAAGATTTTGGTGAGGAGTCTGGGGGAGGTGAATGGTGCCCTCTCTGTGAGCCAAGCCAAGAACACCGTCACTTCAAACTCTGAGAAGCCATGTTGTTCACTAAGCGGCTTCAAGGGAGTGCTTTGCTCAAAATTTGCTGAGCGAAGTGCCTCTTGGAAGTACTTAGTTCCGACCATTTGGAGCACTGTAACTGGGCTGGGTTTGCTGTAGCTTTTAGGACGGCCTTTTTTCCAGTCACGTCCCTGCTGCTACTGATTTAGTCTCAACTGAGTGAAGGGAAGACAGAACAAGCCTGCTCAGAGCTACCTGTCGAATGATTAACATTCGCTTTTTAAAAAGTATTTGCCCTGGGGAGGCTAGAGTTTACAAGACTGGCTGTGGGGTATGTACAGTATGTTATACTATGATTTATTTTTCAGGCAGGTAATATCAAGGAGCGTGTCTATTCATGCATTGCTGTATTTCACACACAATCATTGCTAATGTTGATAGGACTGTGTGAATGCAAAGACTGTCTCAAGTCCTAAACCTAGGCTGACCATATTTCAGGATGGCAAAACAGGATGGGGTCTTATGTAATGTTCAGTATTCATGAAAAAGAAAGGGGTCCCTGCCCCCCGGTCCATGCGATTGGCTCCTGCCTGCAAACCCCAACCCCTGGTCCACGCGATTGGCTCCTGCCTGCAAACCCCACCTCCGATCTGTGCGATTGGCTCCCGCCTGCAAACCCCACCCCTGGTCCACACGATTGGCTCCCACCTGCAAACCCCACCCCTGGTCCGCGCGATTGGCTCCCGCCTGCAAACCCTGATCCGTGCAATTGGCTCCTGCCTGCAAACCCCACCCCCGGTCTGTGCGATTGGCTCCCGCCTGCAAACCCTGCCCCCGGTCCGTGCGATTGGCTCCCGCCTGCAAACCCCGCCCCCGGTCTGCGCAATTGGTTCCTGCCTACTGTTGGATTGTAAACATATTCTTACATTTCTGTATATATAAATACAAATATATTTCATATTCATATATTAGAAACATTTGCACTTGTATTATGGCTCTGAAACCATGTTGTATTTCCTTGAAGAGTTTTGTTGACTTTCTTACCCTTCCTTTCTAACAGGCCTTGATAGATAGCTGTTCCCATAGAAAGATAAAATGTACTTTCCAAGGATAGCTTCTCCAGAGGAAAGGTATTGTTTAATAACGGTCAAGGGGCCCTAGCAAGGATGGAAGGAAGTTCCTAATATGGAGTGAAGGAAGGAAATTCCTAATATGGAATGAGGGTAAGGTGGAGTATGGGTAACTGAGTAAGGGGTGGTCTTCTAAAGGTGGAGTTGAATGGAATCTATATAATGTGCTGTTGGAAGGGGGTCCTGCGCGGCCGCCCACCTAACAGCTTGCTGTCATTGCTTTTGCTCTTGGGTGAATAAACTCCTAACTTCATGCAATTCGTCAGTTTCTTTACTCCCGGCTCAGGAACGAAACTGGTAAGATAAAATTTACTTCTAACATTTTGGCACCCCAGATGTTTCACTGGGCTAACCCAATGGAGTGGGTCCTGAGGGGATAACATGCCCTGCCGGCACCGGGCCACTTGCCCAGAGGGTTGTGATTTTCCTGTGGGACCGCCCAGTGGGTAGTAAAGGGAACTTTGGTTTTTATGCCAGCCGATTGCATGAACCTAGGACAACACCACAGTGGGTGAGTACCCGAAAATTTTATTCCTTTTATAAGCCCAGTGAATGTGTGTGCTTGATTCCTTTTATAAAACCTGACTGTCGACCAGGGCTGTGTGTCAAACTGGTTCAAGACGCCCCCGGGCCTCTGCTAGCTCTTTTGGGTATTGGCCAGAGTAACTCGGATAGCAAGTGGGACCAGGGCGATACGCGTGCCCGGACAGGTTGAGATTGAATGAATGAATGAACTATAACTGGGCAATTATCGCTTGTGGGCTAAAGGTAGCCAAAGGTGAAAAAGTAGCACGAACATGTCTCACGTTCCAAGCTAATAATGCTTCCTCATGACAAAAGATCCATAAGGGAGGGAGACCCTGGGCCCAAAGACCTTTCAAAAAATTACAGCTAGACAATATTCAATTACCTAAGGCAAATGGCTTCGAACATGTACTTGTTTGCAGAGACCAACTTACACACTGGATTGAAGCCTTCCCTTGTCGACATGCTACCGCAATTGAAACCGCAAGACACCTGCTGAAGGACATCGTTCCCCGATACGGCATCCTATGTCTTAGATATGGACTGCGGCCAACACTTTGCGGCACACGTGATTACTCACATCCTGCAAGCTTTAGGCATCACACAGAACTTACATGTTCCTTATCATCCCCAATCTTCAGAGGGGGGGGTGAAATGGGCTAACAGGGAACTCAAGACATTGCTAGGAAAATTATGCCAGGAGACACATTTAAAGTGACCCCAGGTATTGCCTATCACTTTATTTCACTTACATACCCAACCTCGAAAAGATGTGGGATTGTCCCCATTTGAGTTGCTTTTTGGCAGGCCACCAGATGTTTCAAAAGGCCTGGATCCCCACTCCCTTCACCTGGAGAGGGGGGATTCTATGTTATTTTCTTATCTCCTCTCTATATGTAGGTACTTGCGATCTCTATGGAAACGAAGTGCTCTACTCCAGACCTTGCCGTTGGAAGAAACTCTTCATCCCTTTGAACCAGGCGATTGGGTGTGGATCCGCTCCTTCTCCAGAAAGACACCATTGCAACCTAGGTGGGATGGCCTGTACCAGATCCTTTTGACAACACAACAGCAATTCGGGTTGCTGAACGAAACACATGGCTTCACTGGACACACGTCAAACCGGCAGTCTGAGATCACAGCCCCCTACCTGCCTCGACACCATCCGTGCCTCCCATCAAGCTCGTTAGGGATCCGGATTCTGACATTTGGGGTTTGAAAGAATGTCTTGGCTTATCCTACTGTGGGCCCTCCTACTAGAGGTTTCTAAAGGGAATCCAGTCACTATTCCCTTTCCTTCCTCAACCACAACTACTGACTGGACCCTTTTACACGCCTCCATATCCCCACAACCTCCGAACACTCCTTTTTGCTTATGCAAACAGCAAGTATTATCCCAATACCAATGGCTCCCTGGAGCTATGGGCGACTGTAGAACTTTTACAGGACAAGGTGATTGGATGCACATAGGTACCAAATTCTTTTCTATTCATAAGTCCTGTTACCATTCCTAGGTGTGCTATGGGAATATGCTTTCCCATGCACAGAGGGGGGATTGTTGGATTGTAAACATATTCTTTGTTGTTGTTCAGTCATTTAGTCGTGTCCGACTCTTCGTGACCTCATGGACCATACCACGCCAGGCCTTCCTGTCCTCCACTGTCTCTCGGAGTTTACTCAAATTCATGTTCATTACATCGGTGATGCTATCTAACCATCTCATCCTCTGCCGTCCCCTTCTCCTTTTCCCTTCAGTCTTTCCCAGCATCAGGGTCTTTTCCAGTGAGTCCTCTCTTCGCATTAGGTGGCCAAAGTATTTGAGCTTCAGCTTCAGCATCTGTCCTTCCAATGAGCAGTCAGGGTTGATTTCCTTTAGGATTGACTGGTTTGACCTCCTTGCAGTCCAAGGGACTCTCAAGAGTCTTCTCCAGCACCACAGTTCGAAAGCATCAATTCTTCAGCACTCAGCCTTCCTTATGGTCCAACTCTCACAGCCATACATTACTACTGGAAAAACCATAGCTTTAACTATATGGACTTTTGTCGGCAAGGTGATGTCTCTGCTTTTTAATATGCTGTCTAGGTTTGCCATAGCTTTCCTCCCAAGGAGCAAGAGTCTTTTAATTTCATGGCTGCAGTCACCGTCTGCAGTGATCTTGGAGCCCAAGAAAATAAAATCTGTCACTGCTTCCATTTCTTCCCCTTCTATTTGCCAGGAAGTGATGGGACCAGATGCCATGATCTGGGTTTTTTTAATGTTGAGTTTCAAGCCAGCTTTTGCACTCTCTCCTTTCACCCTCATCAAGAGGCTCTTTAGTTCCTCTTCACTTTCTGCCATTAGGGTGGTATTGTCTGCATATCTGAGGTTGTTGATATTTCTCCCGGCAATCTTAACTCCGGCTTGTGATTCATCCAGCCCGGCATTTCTCATGATGTACTCTGCATATAAGTTAAATAAGCAGGGTGATAATATACAGCCTTGTCGTACTCCTTTCCCAATTTTGAACCAGTTGGTTTTTCCATGTCAGGTTCTAACTGTTGCTTCTTGACCCACATACAGGTTTCTCAGGAGACAGGTAAGGTGGTCTGGTACTCCCATCTTTTAAGAATTTGCCAGAGTTTGTTCTGATCCACACAATCAAAGGCTTTAGCGTAGTCAATGAAGCAGAAGTAGATGTTTTTCTGGAACTCTCTTGCTTTTTCCATGATCCAGCGAATGTTGGCAATCTGATGTCTAGTTCCTCTGCCTCTTTGAAACCCAGCTTGCACTTCTGGTAGTTCTTGGTTCACATACTGCTGAAGCCTAGCTTGTAGGATTTTGAGCATAACCTTGCTAGCATGTGAAATGAGCGCAATTGTACGGTAGTTTGAACATTCTTTGGCATTGCCTTTCTTTGGAATTGGAAAGTAAACTGACCTTTTCCAATCCTGTGGCCACTGTTGAGTTTTCCAAATTTGTTGGCATGTTGAGTGCAGCACTTTAACAGCATCATCTTTTAGGATTTTAAATAGCTCAGCTGGGATACTGTCTTCTCCGCTAGCTTTGTTGTTAGTAATGCTTCCTAAGGCCCACTTGACTTCACTCTCTAGGATGTCCGGCTCAAGGTCAGTGACCACACCATCGTATTTATCAGGGATATTAAGATCTTTCTTGTATAGTTCTTCTGTGTATTCTTGCCACCTCTTCTTAATCTCTTCTGCTTCTGTTAGGTCCCTGCCTTTTTTGTCCTTTATCATGCCCATCTTTGCACAAAACGTTCCCTTGATATCTCCGATTTTCTTGAAGAGATCTCTAGTCTTCCCCATTCTATTGTTTTCCTCAATTTCTTTGCATTGTTCATTTAAGAAGGCCTTCTTATCTCTCCTTGCTATTCTCTGGAATTCTACAGTTGTTTATATCTTTCCCTTTCTCCCTTGCCTTTTGCTTCCCTTCTTTCCTCAGCTATTTGTAAAGCCTCATCAGTCAGCCACTTTGCTTTCTTGCCTTTCTTTTTCTTTGGGATGGTTTTAGTTGCTGCCTCCTGTACAATGTTACAAACCTCCATCCACAGTTCTTCAGGCACTCTGTCTACCAGATCTAATCCTTTAAATCTATTCCTCACCCCCACTGTATATTCATAAGGGATATGATTTAGGTCATACCTGAGTGGTCTAGTGGTTTTCTCTACGTTCTTCAATTTAAGCCTAAATTTTGCGATAAGAAGCTCACATTTCTGTATATATAAATACAAATATATTTCATATTCATATATTAGAAATATTTGCACTTGTATTATGGCTCTGAAACCATGTTGTATTTCCTTGAAGAGTTTTGTTGACTTTCTTACTCTTCCTTTCTAACAGTCCTTGATAGATAGCTGTTTCCATAGAAAGATAAAATGTACTTTCCAAGGATAGCTTCTCCAGAGGAAAGGTATTGTTTAATAACGGTCAAGGGGCCCTAGCAAGGATGGAAGGAAGTTCCTAATATGGAGTGAAGGAAGAAAATTCCTAATATGGAATGAGGGTAAGGTGGAGTATGGGTAACTGAGTAAGGGGTGGTCTTCTAAAGGTGGAGTTGAATGGAATCTATATAATGTGCTCTCACTCGCTGGATCGTTACCTTGTTGTGGTGAGTGGGCTTGTGTGTTCCCAATGAACCCTGTGAGTGAAGCCGTCGGGAGTCATGTACTCCTGGTAGGGTCACCCATGGCGGTAAGGTCCAGGGGGAGGAACCAGACAAAGAACGATCCAAGAAAGTCCTCAACGGCAGAACAGCGGAAGATAACAAGGTGTATTGTTACAACGGCTGCGAAGGCGGATGAAGGCTGCAGCAGACAAAAGGTCACCAATCGTCATGGTATCCATGCCATTGGATTAGAGCCTTTTTCTGTGAAGGTTGTGTGCTGATCGTTGTGCACCGATCTGCACACATAAAAAAATCATGCACAGGCGTCTTCCAACCACACCAAACCCAAAACAACCAAAAGTCCCATGGCGATTGACGAATGGCAACGGGGGCAGGACTGTGAAATCCGGAAGTTCCTAGTCACCTTTGGAAGACAATCTTACTCGGCTACGAGTGATCGCCAATGATGATATAATGTGCTGTAGGAAGGGGGTCCTGCGTGGCCGCCCACCTAACAGCTTGCTGTCATTGCTTTTGCTCCTGGGTGAATAAACTCCTAACTTCATGCAATTCGTCAGTTTCTTTACTCCCGGCTCAGGAACGAATCTGGTAAGATAAAATTTACTTCTAACACTACAAACCCTGCCCCCCAGTCCGCGCTCCGGCTCGGATCCTCCTTCCGCGCCATTCCCGCCGGGTTTGAAAAATGGGACAAAATTGAGATTTTTATGAAAATATAAAGATTTTTATTACGTATGTTTTTATTAGAAATGTATATCAATGATTTTAATTCTGTTGTAAACCGCCCAGAGTCCCCCTTGGGGGAGTTGGGCGGTGATAAATCCAATAAATAAATAAATAAATAAAATAAAACGATGGGACGGTTGAAAAATGCTTAAAAAACGGGACTGTCCCATTCAAAACGGGACGTATGGTCAGCCTACCTAAACCTCTCTGAGGCTGCCTACTCCAAGTGAAATCGGCCCAGTGAGCTTGGGAGGAAAGCTGGCTGCAAATCCTGACCCCTTGGGAGTGTCACCACCCAGGGCCCTTGCGGCTCAGCCTTCTCTGTAACATCCCCCCTCCTCTGGAACAGCAAAGCTCCAGAGATAGCCTAGAGCAGTGTTTCTCAACCTTTTGACCCTGGAAGAAGCCTTGAAATATTTTGCAGGCCTCAGGGAACCCCTGCACATTCAGGCTCAAATATAGGCCAGAATTTACAAAATTATTATATTCGTTTCATGGGTAGGCCTGTATATAAGCATTAACAGTGTTCTTAAACTAAAAATAAAGAATGAAATTTACCTCTTTAACGTGAAGTTGCCCAAATTTGAAATACTTTTTAAAATAAATTGTGATCTCCCAGGGAACCCCTAGTGACCTCTCACGGAGCCCTAGGGTTCCATGGAACCCTGGTTGAGAAACCCTGGCCTAGAGGCAGTCCCATTCTTGCTGGGGTTCATTAAGATGATTAAGATCAGGGGGTGAGGTGATTTTTGTTTGCTCCTCAGGAAGTGGCACCTGATGATTGTTCAGACTATTACATTATTATTATCATGATCATTATTGTATTTTTATTCTATCAACCTACCTACCTACCTACCTACCTATCTATCCCTCCCTCCCTCCCTCCCTCCCTCCCTCCCTTCCATTGGGGTTATATGCATTTTATCTAAACATATATTGTCCTTGAGTTTAATATTCACCTTACTATACATTCCTGTACTCTTATTTTATTTTATACTATCTTATCTTACCTTTTATCCTTATTTTATCTTATCCTATAATATCTTGTCTATTTTATCCCACTGTAGCCTATTATATCTCATTATATTGTATTTTACCTTATTTTGTCTTATTGTATTTTACTGTGGCTGATGCCTATGCTTTGATATGGTCAAATAGACTAATCAATAAAGTACTGATATCTATCTATCTATCTATCTATCTATCTATCTATCTATCTATCTATCTAGGGTCAACTCAAGGCGGCAAACATACCTAATACTCCTGCTTCCTGTTTTCCCCACAACAACAACCCTGTGAGGTGGGTTGGGCTGAGAGAGAGTGACTGGCCCAAGGTCACCCAGCCGGCTTTCATGCCTAAGAGTCTCACAGTCTCATGCTTTGTAGGCCAGCACCTTAACCACTACACTACACTGGCTCTTACACGATTATGGTTAGTTCATTGTTACATTATTTTAACATTATTCCTGTAGAAGTGGAGTGTAAGCTGCTCAAAGTAGCCTTTGATTGGAGCCTAAGTTAATAAGTTGATAAATAGATAACTAAACAAAGAAAGAAAGATGGGCTTTATCTTTGATATACCTGTGCATTTATAGATATGCTTTTACACATTGTTGCTGTGTTGAGTTTAAAAATGCAAAAAAGGAACTTGGGGATTTTTCTTGTCTTCTTGTGTTGATGACTTGATTTATGTGTATGTGTAAGAGAGGAAGTGCTGTTGTCCTGCTGTGAGCTTTTCAGAATAGCTTTTGCATGCTGATTGTAGAGCAGTATTTCATAAGCACAGTGCTGGGCTGCAGTGTTAATGATTTAAAAATGCTTTGTAAATAAAAAATAGCTCCATAGTGAACAGTACAATTTATTCTGGACAGCCAGCTTCTGTTCTTTCCAGAGGCTTGGTGTACCTGCTGCCACCTATGACTGCTAAAGTTGGTGCTAATGAAAATAATTTAATTAATTAGCTCTCTGTGTGTTGCTGGAGTGCCTTGTGTCAATTAGTTAACTAATTGAAGACAGACTTTCAAAGATGAAATCATTTGTTTTAAGTTTTCAGAAATATTTTAAAAATAATCTCTTTGGCCAATTTTTCTGCAAGTTGGCTACTTGGTAGTAATTAGCACGAACTGTAACCCCACCTACAGTTGTGGTGATAGATTGGAAAGCAAGGGAACAAAGGGCTTATACTGAATTTCCATTATTTTCTAGGGTTGGAACACTCAAAATGTTTTAAATTTTGTTCCAGTGGAACATTCAATTGACTTGTTCTGAATTTAAAACAAAATACGTTTTCTATTTTGCACTTGTATCTAAACTGGAACTACACTGTTGGCAATTCTAGCATTTTACGATATAACATGCTGTTATGAAATCTCCTAGAAATCTTATTCTTTGTGATCATGCTTTCTAGCTCAACTGTGATATTGTCTCATTGGGCAAAGAAGACACCTGAAGGATGAATTGAGCAAATTGCAATTATATTAAAGGACTAAGGTTCAAATTTCTGTACATGTTATACAGATTTCCTGAAGGAATATACTTTTTTTCTTCTTTGCATCCTATAAGATACATATAATATATCTGTGGGAATTCTGAATGCTTTGAAGGAAGACAGAGCTAGTATTTATCCAAAATCATCATAATTCGGTTGAGTTTATACAGCTGGGGGGTGTTACATCCTCCACTTACCCACATACATGCATGCAGAAGCATCTTGCATTGGTTTTGTGCAAACCCACCCATTTTAACAGGGCCTGAATGGGAGAAATTCCTAATGGATTACCCACATATCCTTTTTTCTGTGCAATATGATTTATACAGATGACTGGCTTACATTATGATCCACTTCCTCACCTTTGAATAACTAAATTCTCTGGGTCCAAATAATGGGCAGCAAGCCCAGCTGTACAAATGCAATCAATATCTTTTGGGCAAACATTTATTTATTTTTTTATATAGATTTTTACCATATTTATATGTCTTTGGGTAGAAACACAGAAGATGCAAGAGGCTGACACACAAGATGTTATGCTACAGGGGGAGCCCTTTTTTGATTTGATGTTCTGTAACTCCTTTTTCTTTAATATAAAAATGGCCAATTTACACACACTGTTTAAAAAGTGCAGTTGTAATAACACGTAGTTTTGCCCTAAGTCGTCTGAGGAATCAGACTGGAAACAGTCCAAGAGTGTGCAGTGGGGAAAATCCAGCATTGGCACCTCTTAATAGACAAGTTCATAGTTACCCTTAAACCAACGTGTTTTGTTTTCTTCCCTCACTTTTTCCTAAACAGACTACCCAGAACCTGTTGCTGTTGGTGCCCCTTCCATTTGTGAGAGCCACCCAGGCAGCCAGCGATCCCAAGGAGGGCCATGGTCTTTCTCGTTGGCTGGGAAGCTTTCAGCTCTTCAGGGAAGGGAAGGGATTTCAGGGCCCACTTCCAGCAAGCTGACTTTGAACCTTCTAGAAGCGAATGGGAAGGTTTGGAAAGCAGCCCTCTGCCTTGACCCTGGAAGGCCGAAGCATTGGAGGGAGGCAGCCGAAGCACAAGGGGGAATGGTCATGGCTACAGTTCTAGTAACCTGGGCTAAATGGATGCATCTCACAGCTATCTTCTTTGACCTGCTCACCTCTAATTGAAAGCACAGATGGGATTAAGTTAAAAGGCATAACTTTTAAAGTGTGCTTTACTTTTTTTTTCCTAATTAACTCATTTTGTAAATTGCCTCCAGGGAAAAGTACCACAAAAATTCAGAATCAATAGACAGTAATCGGATCAGTGCACAGGGAGGAAAGTTGATGGCTTTTTATGCCTGAGGAGCATGGAAAGGACAATTTGATATATCACAATCCAAAGCTCCGCCTCAGGGAAGGCAGATTCACTACTTCCCTTGAACCTGGGCTTCAAAGGGGGCTTGTGCTGATTAATAGAGGAGAGTGGGAGGGAGCAGGGAGCTCCCTGTAAAATTTAAGTCAAGGCACTGCTGAGTGATGAGCATAGAGTGCACCAGGCAGGCTGTGACCCACAATGAAAAAAGAAAGGGTGTCTCTGGCAGGACATGACATGGCAGAAGAAAGACTCTGTGGGAAGAACACAGGTGGGAAACTGGAGCCAAGTTAAGCAGAAATAGAAATTGGGTCGATCTGGGGAACCCTGTCTCATAGGATTTATTTTCCATACAACCGACCAACATTGCCTTCTATAGAAGTTTTTCCAATTTGTCTGTCTTCTGAAAATGTGACATCCAGAAGTTGTCTCAATACTTTCAGATATGTCCTGTCCAGGGCAGAATGATGTAGAAGGTATTCCTTCCTGTGAATTGGAAATGATAGTTGGGTTAAGGCAGACTACTATTAAATGCATTGCATTGCAACTGCATCATGCACCTGACTCATAGGCAATTCCTCACTTCTTCTAATCAAGGTACAAATATGACCCAGTTTACCATCATCGAATACCCATCACATGCCCAAGGCAACTTAAGTAATTCTTTTTGTTTTGGTGCCTTCGAGTCACTCTTGACTCCTGGCAACTGCCTGGACAAGTCCCTGCAGTTTTCTTGGCAATGTTTTTTGGAAGTGGTTTGCCATTGCCTTCTTCCTAGGGCTGAGAGAGAAACTGGCCCAAGGTCACCCAGCTCACTCTGTATCTAAGGCGGGACTAGAACTCACGGTCTCCCAGTTTCTTGCCTGGTGCCTTAATCACTACACCAAACTGGCTCTCTTTAAGTAATTCTTAGTTGCTGCTAATACTGTTGTACTCTCTAAAATCCAGGTTTGATGCCTGCCTCTTGTCTTCCAAACTAATAGTTCAAGGGGAATGTCATTCCTAGGATGAAAATTCATATTAATTTGGGAAAGCATTTGACCACATGATATTTTAACTTCTGGCCCCTTATGTAACTAAAGATTTCTACAGGATTAGACTTCCTCTGGATTCTCTTGGGTATTCCTGTCTTTGACATTATTAATTTTTAAGATTAACATCCTAGTACTTCCCCCCTCGCAGCATTTCTTGCACACAGGTCACTGCTTCTCTTTTCAACTCCCTTCCTAACATATACTGTACATGTGAAATTGCTCAGACAATAAGGGAACCTGTGCTGTAGGCTGCTCAATCATGATTCAAGTGATAGGAAAATATAGATCTGATGAAGAATTAGCATTTCGGCTCTGTATTTTTGTGCAGGGGATGTGCACAAGGGGATAAGATCCAACTCTTTTACACCCTACAAACAGAGCCAAAGACACTGATGGGAGAGGCCATTTCATGCTTTAACTCTACATTTCCTGCTTAAAATCAATACAGACCACATAGTATTTTAAGGGTCTCACGTACAGAATTTATTAATACATCTATTTTAAATGCTAACTTCTTCCCAGGAAGCTTATCATGTCATACTGCATTGCTAGAAAAATGTTTTGCTAACCTCACCTATCTTTACCTTTACCCTTACCTCTCTTGCATACCCTCTCTCCCACACAACTCATTTCTAGGACTTACTGTACTCATGTTTCCCCCAGAGATGCTCATTAATTTCTGTGCAAAATTATCTAGGTAGGAATGTCATCTGCAAAAGATAATAGAATTTAGATCTCAGTCCTATCTTCTGTCAAGGCGGATGCACTCCAGACTAGGCTAGGCCCAACTGCCTGTGTCATGTTCTAGGAGCTTATGATGAAGCTGCACGGGGCAGAGTCAGACTATCTAACTAATAATACTTTCTTTAACTGGCAGGGATTTCTCAGACCTGGTGTTTTTTCTAGCTTGCCCTGCTGTTCTAGCAACCTTTTCTTGGGGGGGGGGGGTTGCAGCTCACTCTCCCAATCATAGAGTCAGAAGGGCCACTTAGGCCATTGAATCAATCCTTTACCCAGTAAGAACCCAAATTAAAGCATCACCAACATATGACTATCTTCACCTTCCAGTGATGGCAGAACCCACCACCTATTGTAACTCAGCATCTGGTTCCACTGTGAAGTTTCTTATTGTCATGAAGTTGTTCCCAACATTCCATAGGAATATCTCTTCCTGTGTTCTGGAATGATGATGGAGAACAGGTCTTGATCATCTTCCGCGTGACCTTTTTTTAGATATTTGAAGAGTGCTATCTGGCAAGTCTTCTCAACATTAAAAGTGCCCAGTTCCTTCAATCTCGCTTCATAAGATTTGGTTTCTTGTTCCCTTACAGTTCTCACTGTCTTTCCCTAAACTTGTTTCAGTTTCTCTGAATCCTTCGTAAAGTATGGTGCTTGGAAATGGTCACAATACTTGATGCAGCCTAAAATTCCTTTTCCTTTTTTATTTTTTGCAGTCTTCTCACACCCTCAATTTACAATCAACTACTATTCCAACATTTTTTTCACAAGTATTATTACCAGGCCAAATGTTCCTAATTTTACCTATGCATTTGATTTTTATTTCTAAGTAAAGAACCTTGCATTTGTCTCTGAGTAAGATAGTATAATTTTTGTTTCTGTCTTCAAAGTAGTAGCTATCCTACCCAATTTAGTGTCAGATGTGCACTGATAAGTAGTCTCTCTACCTCTTACTCCAAGTCATTAATGAAAAAATATTGAAAATTAGAACCCATACCATATAAGTAAGCGTCCCCTCACCCATTTTACATTTTCAATATAGTGCAGTTGACAGCCAACTAGTTTTAAACATTATCTGGAAAGTTCAGTAAATCTGAAAGAAAACTCAGATGATTTGATTGACAACAAGCTGATCTAAAGTTACTTCCCATTACTTCCAAAAATAAGAAATAATTCATTGGGTGACTAGGCATTCTCTGTCAGCTGAACGGATCTCAAAGGGCTGCTGCAGGGATAAAATTAAGAGAGATTCCCACATATACACATTAGAAATCCCAGAGAAAAGGTGGGATATAAACGCAATAAACAAACATTTTTTCTGAATATATACCCAGAATTACATTTAGTAATCTGTTATTCCCAGGTGCTTTTATAATGCCAAATTGTTCAGGATGGATAATCAAAAGCAATATTGTTTGTACTATAATCTACGTGCCAAGATAGCTGTTGGTGTGTTTGTGTCAATATTTAACAAGAAAATCAGACAGTACCTTGCATATCAGCATCATTGGCTCAGGGATGGTACAGATTCAGGCAGGATGCAGGCCTTGTTTCCTGACTGAACAGTGGTGTGCTCTCTTATTTATTATACTGTTTCCCTCTCTTTCCCTATTTCTATGCATTTGCTCATAGCTATCCTAATTAATATATTTTCTGTCTTACACCTTATATAATGACTTTAAATCTTCGTTTATAAGTCTATATTGTCTTTCAATATTTCATTTCTATGCTGTGCTTTTCTCATTTATGCTTTTTCTACCAATAATTATTTTCTAATCTAATCTAAATAAATAAATAAAAAGGAAAAGGGGACAGCAGAGGATGAGATGGTTAGATAGCATCACCGATGTAACGAACATGAATTTGAGTAAACTCCGGGAGACAGTGGAGGACAGGAAGGCCTGGCGTGCTATGGTCCATGAGGTCATGAAGAGTTGGACACGACTAATCGACTGAACAACAACAACAACAACAAATCTAAATCCTCATTGCATCTGTCTTTGCCTTCTTCATCTTTCAAAGGTCTGATTTTCTAATTCCTTAATCTCTAGTGTTCCAGTCTTGTTTCTTTACTTGATGTTTGTCTCTGTTCTAACCTATCAACTTCTAATAAAATAAGTTTATTGGCAATTCTTAACTTCTTTATACTCATACTTTATTACCCCTTGTGTTCTTAATTCTAATTTATAGTCCTCTATCTTATACATATTCTATTTCCATCCTTTGTCCTTATACCCCCAGCTAGTCCTAATCACCTCCAACATGTCCTAATAATTTTGTTCCTACTTTTTAAAAAATTCTAGGCTTCTATATTTGGTTGTGTATTGTGGTTCCTGTTCTTTTGCCTTACACCAGCCTTCTAGCCCCCCTTCTTCAATTTCTCCCCCTCCTCCTCCTTCCTGTTATACAGCTGCTGGAGCTGGTTACTGCAGTGCCAGTATTTCTATGGCTACCGTGGCCAGCTCTTCAGACATATTTTACCTAATCATTTTGCAGGACATTTTGGAATACATGTTGACCAAATGAGTTTTGCTACAGACTTTAATTTAATATTTGATCCATTCTTGTATATGAATAAGAGTTCAAGGGAAAAAATGAGCCTCCAGAGTTGGAACATTCTCCAGGCATACATTTGGGAATTTAACTTCGTGGACATATGAAGTTCTCTTTGATTGGTACATATGAAGTTGGTTGAATCTAAACAGACAAGAGTATATTTTTTTCATCTGTTCTACATGACCTGTGTTCAAGTTGAGAAATGCAATTTTGATTTCTGATAATGTACCAGAAACCATTAATTTTGGGTGGAAATTCCCATCCAGTGGGAATTTCAGTAATTTCAGTTTCTGAAAAATACTACAAGATATACATGGTATAAACATAGAGAAATTTACCCCCCTTCACCAAAAAGGGGAGTGGAATAAAATCATATACATGGATTTGGAATACATCTGTATCTCTCTGCTCTGGAGAGCTTAAGCAAAGGTGGACTATCTATACCATTCTGAAAGCAAATAGTGGGAGATGGTTCTTCAACAGTTCTTGGTTGGGAGTCCCTCAGTTTGGAGAGAGAGAGAGAGAGAGAGAGAGAGAGAGAGAGAGAGAGAGAGAGAGAGAGAGAGAGATGATAGATAGATGATAGGTAGGTAGGTAGGTAGGTAGGTAGGTAGGTAGGTAGGTAGATAGATGATAGACAGACAGACAGACAGACAATAGAGATAGATGACAGATAGATAGATGATAGATAGAGTTTTGGGGATACTTTGAAATTCATTTAAAGCATTTATTTGTAGTAAGATAACAGCTTAAGATAATAGCCCCTAGTGGGAAAAGGCATGTGAAATACAACATGTAGAAAATTAGAAAAGTAAAAGAAGCATTGAACATATATTCTAGAAATTAGACTCAGGAGTCATATTATACTTTTAGATCTATTAAATTGGAACTTGATCAATTATATGCATTAAATACAGAAAATTCTTTAAAACAAATGAAATAGCTATGTTGGGAACATGGAGAAAAACTGGGAAATTATTGGCTTATTGTTTGAAACAAAATTATGCCCATGATAACAGATTCTATGGGGATAATTTGGAGTGATTACAATGACTTTAATTGCAAATGCTGATACTCATACATTTAGTATATGGATTTTTTTTTAATGAAATAAAATAAATCTTCCACAAATCTCAGCTGCATAGTTGGGAGACTTACCTGCACCCTTAACATTACAGTTAATTTATTATATTATTAATATGATGAAATCTGGAAAGGCTCCAGGGTCAGATGGAATAACTACAGAACGGTATAAAAGTTTCAAGGAACAAATAACTCCTATTCTAATAGAAAAGAATATATATAGCTCAGGGTTGAACTGTGGATTCCTTGGTGTACTCTGAGTTTGGTTGTCTCAAGCAAGCTCAGAGAGCACCAAGGATTCCACAACTCCTACTCTCTTGGAGATATCAGACATCTGATGAAAAAGAGGCCCTGTGAAGTTCATATTATTAAACTTACATAACTGTAGTTTTAACAGTTCAGGTTATTGCCCAATATGTTTTAATATGATTTTCATTCAGAATTTTTACTTGAATAGAAGAAAAAG
Organism: Charina bottae; assembly: GCA_023362775.1. Classification (NCBI taxonomy): domain Eukaryota; kingdom Metazoa; phylum Chordata; class Lepidosauria; order Squamata; family Charinaidae; genus Charina; species Charina bottae. The sequence continues at coordinate 991,576 of JALMGJ010000020.1, forward strand.
AAGAAATATATAAAAGAAGAAAAGAAAAAAGTGCAGGAAACAATACAGTTAAAAGAAAAGAAATAAAAGTTATTTAAAGAAGTGACTTCTGACCTTCATTACAGCAGTAACAGTCAAAGTTGTTATCCTTCCTTCCTCCTATACATAACCATAATCCCTTCGTCCCTTTATTCAACACTTTTTTAATCGTCTAGTCCAGGGCTTTCCAAAGTTTTCCCGCAGCGACACACCAACTGCCGTTGGTGTGTCGCCGTGGGAAAACCCGGAAGTGCTGCTGTTGCGGCAGCGCGCAAAAACCCGGAAGCGCTGCTGCCGCTTTCAGGTTTTTGCGCGCCGCCGTTGGTGTGTCGCCGCGGGAAAACCCGGAAGCGCTGATGATGATCAGCGCTTCCGGGTTGTGTGGTGACACACCAGACTGTGTGTGGCGACACACTTTTGTGTCGCGACACACAGTTTGGAAAGCTCTGGTCTAGTCTAAAAATCATCATTTTAGCTCTTTCTATTTCCAGCAAAAATTCCAAAAAAAGGTTTAGCATTCTGCAGAAATACTTATTATTTTATCTTCCATTGTGGGTACTTCAATATATCTCCATTTTATACACATACAATAATCTTGTTGGCTGATGAAATAGTATAATAATAGTCTTCTGTGAATTTATCTGTCATAAACAAATATATTCTCCTGCAGTGGTACAACAATCGTCTCCTCCCTTCTATAACTTTCACTCCATTTAGTAATACATTTTTCTTTATTTCAAATTTGTAATCCATAAAAGGGGAGTAAAAAATAAAAAAGAGGCTTTTTTTAATCATGTCCATAACACTTAACTCCCTTTCAGCACTCCATACTTCTGTAATCACATGATCTTCTCAGAACTTCATGTTTCCCTTCTTTTTCTACTTATCTCTTTGCTTAATACAGTCAGCCAATCAGCTTCCTTAACAAGTTTAAACATTCTTCTTTCCCACAGAGATATAGATTATCTGTTTATTTAATTTAGAAAATACTGCAAATAGGCAATATTCCAAATTGAACTGCCCTTTAGTCCAATCTTTCCCAGATTGAAGGTACACTCACCCAGGTGGCTTTAGGTGCTGTGCTGCTATGAAGGTCTCTTTACACTGTAAATTTGCTCCATTTAAACATCCTTTAGAAAGTGGATCAGTCAGACCCAATGTCCTTTAAACAGACTTCATGCGAGGCTGTGAGCTTGGTCTTTTCTTCCGCAGCTCCTGGTGCTGTACTCACAGGTTGCCTGCAAGCTCCCTCCAGACCCTGTGGACTTCCTTGCAAGGAGCTGCCCCCCCCACAGGAGCCCATGTGGGCAATCTTGTGGCTTCTCCTTGTCTGGAGAAGCTCCATTAGCTTGGGCATATCGCCCAGCTGTCAGTCTTTGCCTCTGCGTCTTCCCAGCTGTTTCACGGAGATGTGCTAGCTTGCCATGTTACCACCAGGAAGTCTGACATTATTGCCCAATATCTTTATTAAATATTGAAATTGAGATTTTAACAGCTACAGTATCTTGGTGAGAAGATTACAGCAGGTATTGCCTACAATAGTTCATTCAGCACAATCTGGTTTTATAAAACAGCATTGGCACAGAGTGAGGTATTATCAAAGTCATCAGTAGTTGTAGTCAGCTATACATCTCTGACCCAGAAGTGCAGTGGAAGTCCTGACCCAGTGCCTGGAGGCTGTCAGGGCCTGGATGGGGGGGAAAGGTTCAGACAGCTTGGAGCAAAATGGAGTAGCTGTTGATTCAGCTTTCCCAGGAAAAGAAGGGGAGGGCCTTTCCCCAGCTTCAACTGGTGCATCAGTTATGGCTTTACCTAGAACAGGATGCTCTAAAGATGATTACTCATGCCCTTGTCTCCTTGTATTTGGATTCAATTCACTTTACATGGGGCTGCCCTTAAAGACCACCTGGAAACTCCAATTGGTGCAAAATGTAGCTATCCCTGTTCTTACTGGATACAGTAATCACATGTTGCCCCATAACACCATGATCTGCGTTGGTTACCAGTTTGTTTCCAAATGCAGTTCAGGGTGTTGGTTATTACCTATAATGCCCTATGTGTGATGGAATCTGTCTCTGAGGGAGAAGGTGATGTTATGGAGATCGCGGGCGAAGGAGGAGGGGGCACTTTCCAGGGTGAGAAACGCGTTCACAGTGTCAAAGACCTTGGGTGCCTGTCCAAGAAAGTCAGGCCGGACCTGCCTTAGGGTGCCTGGGGTATTTTTCCCAGAGAACTGCTTAGTGTGGCTTAGTTTGGCAAGATTCTGTGTAAGGTAGAACAATAAAGATCTAGAGCTTAATTCCGAGGCTCAGCGTGTTCTTTGCCTAGCCACGACACTATGTGACCTGGGATATGAATAGCTTAGAGACCACCTATCCCAAGTAACTTCGGCCCACCCAACGCAGGTGAATGGAGAGCACTTGTTGAAGACCCCCTTCTATCAAGAGATGCATCAGGAGACATGGAGGCAGCTTCTTGGTGGCTGCTTTTCTCTTTGGGAATACTTTACATCCCGGGCAAGAATGGCTCCCACTCTTATCGGCCTTCCAGAGAACAGTTAAAACCTAGCTTTTCCAGAAGGATTAATGATTAAGCAACTAGAGGAAGATCTGTGCCATTATTGTTTGTTATTGTTATTATTTTTTAAATTGTATTGTTACTGTATTACATTTTGATTTTGTATTCCACCTAGAGCCTCTGGAGTGAGGTAGTTTAAAAATCTGCTCGAGTGATCATTAATTATAATTAATTAATTATAATTATAATTAATCATATAATTAATTACAGTTGAGTGATAATGGGATTATATCATTAGTAATTAAAATGCAATGTGGGACACATCAAGGAGGGCATTTATTTTCTTTAATATTCAATTTCATTTTGGAATCCTTGGCATGCCCAACAAGACAAATTAGTGATATCCAGGGAATGTGTGTAGCTGAATTTGAATATAAGCTGTTTTTATATGTAGATGATATTTTGGATGTATTTAGTGATTACCAAAGATCTTTACACACATTTGTAAAAATTGTACAGTTATATGGCAAACAGTCTAAACATTCCTGAAATTAGTATTATTCCTATTGCTAAGAAAGTCCTGAAGGATTTAAGTTAAAAAAAATAGGTTTTCTTGATTGTCCAGAATATCTGAGGATTATTACCATTTTTATTATCCAGAGGAAACAGGATATTAAGAGGTAGACGAAAATACCCATAAGTTTGTGTGGAACAATCAATATGGTAAAATGACCCCCTACTGCTTTTATTAAATATTTGGTTCTTGTTTGACCTAACATTTTAGGACATATTAACAATTAATATCTTATATTACACATTTGCTTCTATAATCCTTTTCCCCCCATCTTGCCATCTTTGGAAGAACTGTTAAAATTAACAGTAAACACTTAACATGTATTAAGCTTTAGCTTGAAGTGACTAGACCTTTTCCTTATAACACTGAATATTAGCCTTTGAAAGCCTAATATTTGAGACATGCATGGGGTGTACCTCCCCCAAAAGCCTCTTTAACCCCCAAAGAGTGCCAAAGGGCAGGCAAAACCCTTTTTATTTTATTTTAAAGGTGATAGTTATAGGTGCCTGTACATGCGATGCATCAACTTTGTATAGATAATGTATAGCTAAATGTTTATACATATGTATGTACTGTATATGTATATACAGTACATAATAACACTACATACACATATGAACATATATATGTATACACACACACACACACACACACACACACACACGTATGTATGTGCACTAAGACCCACCTACAGGGAGGAAGGTGATTGGCCATTGCTTTCCTGGACCCAGCAAAAGGGAAATTGTCCTATGGGAGAACATGGTAGCCTGCAGTCCAGACTGAATACCTTCCAAGGTATTTTCAAAGTGTCTTATCTGATGTGCTTTTTAAAGCCAGTTTAAATTTGAGCTGCTGTGAGCATAGGGCAGGAGCAGTGGCAAGTGGGGAAGTACCCTAAGACTTTGTTGCTGGGGAGGTGTGGATTAGTTAACTGGACTGGCAGTGATTCTTATAAGAGAGGAAATTAGTTCAACCCTGTGCAAGATTCAGTTTGCCTGAGTCTAAGTCTAGCTCCTTCGGCAACTTCAATTAACCCTTTTTTGAAGTTCCTAGTACACACTAGCCTACCCTGCACTGACCCAATTAAGTCTGCTGTGACAACAAGGAATGAGACCCTTTTTCTTAACATGAATACTTTCTGAAATTTGAGAAAGCGGTAGTTCACAACATGTGTCCAGGTCATTCCATTTTACCTTTGTAAAAGTATGACCTTTCCAGAAAGAACTCATGAGAGATTGTAATTTAATCAGAGTGGAGAAGATAAGGTGAAGGGGAGTCAGCTTCAATGAATATGCCACATGAATGACCTGAGTACACGTTTGTCCCCTTTGATTTAAGAGAACAGAAATACAGCTGCATTGCTTCATAAATGGAACCTCTTGTTTGACACTGTTTAACATTGGCGAGACAGCAGACCCAGGCCCTCTTTCCAGTCACATAATCCTTTGTCCATTCCTTCAGCTGAAGAGGACATATTCTGAGATTAGATAGAAGCTAGCAAGTCAGAGCATTAGCAGCTCAGGGAGGGCCAGCCTCTGCTCTTTATCACAGTCCATTGGTCATCCCTTCTCCTTGGTTGCTCTGGGTATCGCTATTGTATCCCCCTCAGAAGAGAGGCTTCCTCCATGGAAAAGATTAGATTGCTTAATTCACAAGCTACAGTATATAAATGAAGTGGCACAGTTAAAGTGGCAAATACTATTTTGTACAGTATTTGGGAAAAGTGGGGATTTGTGCTAGGACAAAGGAGCAAAACAGAGGGCATCTTGCCAATCATTATAAAGTATAACAAGTGTTTTGTGGCAGATGTTAAATAATCAAGGAACATTCGTGAAGTCATGGACAACTGAATGATGCATTGAGTGGGAGGAGAAAGACATTGCTAAGAGCCTCTCTTTATCTCCATGGGCATGAAAGCAAAAACAGTTTATGTGACGGTTGCTTGACTTTCAGTATTCATTCCACGAACACTTAATGTAATATCATATTCTCAGCATGGGCTACCCTACCACTACCTCCTGTACTTCCTAAATCTAGCAAAATAGAATCCCTCTGATTCACTTTCTTTCTGCCTTTGGAAAGCAGAATTAGGGATAATAGATTTTTCTTCTGCTGTGAAACAGCATGATGGCTCCGAGTAAAGATAGATGTTTTAAATATATGGTGGAAGATATTTTAGAATCACAGCTTCAGTACTTCCTTAGCATTTCTCTTCAGCAAATGTTCCTCTGACTTAAAATTTGCCTTAATCTTGAACTTAGGGCCTTTCCCCACTTGCACAAACATGCCCTGGCAACCTTATTTTTCTGCCATATCCCCATCATGTTGCCATCATCTCATCCACAACTTGAAGCAGCTTTAAGACCTCCTGAGCTGTTCTGATGTGAAAGGAGCTTCTCCCCATTATGAATTGAGGCTTCCCACACTACCAGTTTTGTCAGGATCTTAACATGATATGTTATTAAACAGGTTTATGCATTACAGATATCCAAAAATAGACTATAATTAATATTATAATTGATTAAATGATATTTGAGATTAATGGTGGACAGGGAAATCAAATAATAAGCTGCTGACAATTTATGGGGAATTCAGCACAAAGACTATTTGAGGCTAACGTGCAAAGTAATCAAATAAGTAGTTATGAATAATATATTCATTTCAAGGAGAGAATGAAGTGGGAAATCAGGGGAGTTTGAAAAGTGATTTGCTTCAGTGGAGCATACATAGACTTCAGTTGTAGTTGGACAGAGTAGAAAAACTAAAAATAAGGATGTAATGTTAAATTTTCTTGCTTAGAGCAAAGAAGGAGAAAAGAGAAAAGAATGTAAGATTTGTATGATAACATTCATACATGTATATATATATGGACTAAGGAAGGGCTCTTGAGCACTTTGCAGAGAATAAGGAAAGAGGTTGCCTTCTTCATGGTGAGAAAACGGGGAAAAGATTTTGGAGTTAAAAGGGAGAAAAGCAGAGACAGAAAAAAGAGCAACTTTCCTTTTCTAGTGTTGGGGTGTTTGGTATCACGGAAATTGGTTTAGATAAAGAGAAAGGGGGAGAGATGGTTTGTAGTGGTTGAGGCATCAGGCTAGAAACCAGGAGACCAGTCCTGCCTTGGACACAAAGCCAGCTGGGCGACCTTGGGGCAGTCACCCTCTCTCAGCCCTAGGAAGCAGCCAAGGGCAATCCACTTCTGAAACCTTGCCAAGAAAACTGCAGGGACTTGTCCAGGCAGTCGCCAGGAGTCAACACTGAGTCAAAGGCACCAGAAAGAGAAAGAGAAAAAGAGAGAATGGGACAAAAGAGAGATAGGAGTTGCTCAATAGAAATTTATTTATTTATTATTTAAATTTATATCACCTTGTCCCTTCCCTTCCCTCCTGAATGTTTCAGGGCTATTTTTATATTTGTTCTTGGCGAATTTAGCAAAGAGCCAGTTTGGTCTAGTGCAGAGCTTTCCAAACTGTGTGTCGCGACACAAAAGTGTGTCGCCACACACAGTCTGGTGTGTCGCCACACAACCCAGAAGCGCTGATCATCATCAGCGCTTCCGGGTTTTCCCGCGGCGACACACCAACGGCGGCGCGCAAACACCCGAAAGCAGCAGCAGCGCTTCCGGGTTTTTGCATGCTGCCGCAACAGCGGCACTTCCGGGTTTTCCCGCGGCGACACACCAACAGCGGTTGGTGTGTCGCCGCAGGAAAACTTTGGAAAGCCCTGGTCTAGTGGTTAAGGTGCTGGGCTAGAAACCAGGAGTCTGTGAGTTCTAGTCCCGCCTTAGGCATAAAAGCCGGCTGGGTGACCTTGGGCCAGTCCCTCCCTCTCAGCCCTAGGAAGGAGCCAATAGCAAACCAGGAGGCTGAGGGTTCTAGTCCCGCCTTAGGCATGAAAGCTGGCTGGGTGACCTTGGGCCAGTCACTCTCTCTCAGCCCAACTCACCTCACAGGGTTGTTGTTGTGGGGAAAATAGGAGGAGGAAGGAGTATTAGGTATGTTCGCCGCCTTGAGTTTATTTAATAAACTCTTAAATTACTTAAAAATAATAAATGCGGGATAGAAAATAAATAAATAAAAATTAATTAATTAATTAATTAAATCAAAACCAAATTCAGGAACTGGGAATCCATAATCCATCAGCACTAGTAGAGTTTGCTCTTCCAGTTGGCTGGGCAGGTAGAGGACAAAGTCATGTGTTCCTGCCCTCAAGAAACAGTTACTATCCTGTACATGCAGATCAGCCCCATAGTCTGTTTCCTTCGCATTCAACAGTTTAAGCAATATCTGCAATTATAGAAATGTTACTGAAACATTTAAAAAATTCTCTTCGATTGGTACATTTAAAAAAATTTGTGAGGATTGGGAATGCTTGCAAAAATGTGTCTTAGGAATGTCTTGCCTGCGTTAATACAGTAATGGAAAAACCTCTCTGTTGTTTTTGCCAAGCTGGAATTGAGCCTCTTTTTTCAACTGCAGGCTGTCTTTACCCAACATGAATGAAATCTTCTTGAAAATTATCTTTGTTCAAACCGCCTCTCTAAAGTCTCTCACCTCCTTGTATAATAATTAAATATTATCACAATGGAGTAAATTGCCACAGAGAAAGTCAGGCTGTAGCCAAAATGTGTATTTCATCAAGAAGGATCAGTAGCTATTTCTGCTTAGGTTGAAATAGGTTATTAATACTGCCTCAATTTCTAATTCATAAAATTTCAGTAGCTGTTGCTGTAAGGTAGAATGAGAAGGAAGATTTTTAAGAGTAGATAGAGAATGAACCCCAAAGACATCAAATAGGGACTTTTGGAAGGCTAGAGAAAAGCTCTAAACCTGCCATCTAGCCCTCTGTTAAAATTTACTTCCTCCTCTTAATCCTTGTTCCTGTTCCATATAAATGGGAGTGAATGGTGGGTGGGTGGGTTTCTGTTGGCTGGTGGGAGGGAAAGGACGCAAAGGCAGAGGAATCCGCCAATCCCTTATCTTAAACAGCCCTGCACCTGATTGATATTTATTTGTCATATTTGTCTACTGCCCATCTCGCATGCAACGACTCTGGGTGGCTTACAGATAATAAAATGACAAAACACTAAAAACCCTACAATATAAATACTGTATAAGTATAAATACATAAAAATACAGATAAAAATATAAAAATATAAAAATAGGAAATATGAAATATGAAATATGAAATATGAAATAGAAAATTCAAGATGGCAATAAGATCTTATCCTTGGCACCATCACGGTGCCAACCACGCCCATGAATGGCTATCCCCCCTCCACCCCAAGCAAGGTGGCATAACCATGTCTTAAGCCCCTTAAGAATTGTTTTAAATGTCAGCCAGAAATCTCAAGTGTCCTGATAGTCCACATCCCATCTTATCCTGTGGAATAGGTTTTCATATCTGTGTTTGTGATAGAACGCTTGACGCATTTATGAATTCTGTGGAATTACTGGTGGGGCCCACTAAATATCAGGGAGTTTGCATAGGAGCAGAAAACATACTAGGTTACTTTAAGACGTACTCAACAAAAAATTGCAGGTGAGTTGTGTTTTGGAAGGAAAATCTCTATAATGTTCTTCTGTGGAAAAACTGTGATTGTTAGATGTGGAAGAAAGAAAATGAGCCAGAGCTTAAGCCTGATCGAATGACTTTCCCCTCTGTGTCCCCATTCTGAGTGGAACTGAAGGCCGAAGCCTTCACAGAGAGGCTCCACACATCTTATAGTGGGTATCCTTCAGGGATCAATCCTGGATCCTCCGTTGTTTACCCCTTTCCCTTGGGTGCCCTGATTAGGGGTATCAATATCATTGCTATGCTGATAATTCTAGTCCAATAACATGTGTTCAACCATAATGCCATGTCTTACTAGCATTATCTCTTGCGTGTCCTCCCACTGCCTCAGGTGGAATATGGGTAAGAGAGCCTCTCTGTGAAGGACAACTCTGTGAACACAACTGAAGGAAGGTATCTGTTGAAGTTTATAGTTTATGAGATGTTAGAGGATGATGCAAAGTACCATTTGTTCTCACCTGATTCCTAGGCTAGAGACCAACAATAGATTCTCTTTCATGCTCCTTCAGAATAACTAAATCTCCCCCTGGTGAGAGAGGAGCGCTTCATTAACAGGCTTAGTCTGCTTTATCTGTCATGACTCCAATGGCAACCAGTTTCACTGATACTTCTGTGAAGAAGTCCGCAAAGGGAAAGGATGGTAGCGCATGTTCATGGCCAAAGAGTTCCTGCTCTTCCTCTGGAACTTCAGAGGAAACTCTCTCTTCTGATACCTTTTTAGAAATCTACAGCTGCTGTCTTCCAGAGATGATTCTTGGTAACTAGGGGAACTAAAACTTATCTCAAACTACCTTCAATTCTGTTAAATCTACTGTATTGCCTATTGACTTTCATACCTAGCAATGCATTGTTGGTCCCCTGCCAATTCCTATTGCCTCTTAATCAATAGCTACCTGAAGCTCTTTCCTTTAATTACTTGATATAGTAGTTCCTTAGTTATATGATGCTAACTACTGATTAATTCAAAACTGGTTACTCTAATTGTAGAGTGGCAGACTAGAAGAGATGGTGATAAAACTTGTCTTCTGAAATTAAGTTATATTTATATTCAGCTAGAGCAGGGCTTTCCAAACTATTCACGTTGGTGACACACCAACGGCGGCGCATGAAAACCTGGAAGTGCCACCACCGCAGCGGCGATTCCAGGTTTTCGCGAGCCGCGGCTTCCAGGTTTTCATGCAACACACCTGGGCCCCACAGGTGACACAGTGCTGTGTCACGACACACAGTTTGAAAAGCTATGAGCTAGAGAATTAGATGTTGTCATCAGAGTTGCTATCATAGCTCAAGTAATACTTGTTAGATAAATAAAATAAATAACGTTTAACCATAATACAGTATTGTAGTTAAGATATTGAACCTTGATCTGGTCCTAGTCTATGTCTACTGCAGTTATGGAAATTCATTTTGTGGATTGGGGCCTTTAACTGTCTCTCAGTCTAACTAACTCAATTCATAGGGTTGATATGGGGGGGGGGGAATTGAAGGAGGGAGTCTCTCCATCCCTTTTGTATTTGTGCCATGATACCACATGGAAGGGGTGGAGCTTGGGTCATGATGTTATGACACACATTTTGTCATTTTAATGTCATCATACTAGGTGATGATGTGCCACCTTAAACTCTTTGAGGAAATGCAGGATATAACTCTAACAACTTTATTCCTTGTGTGGAATAAAGACATAGATACCCAAGTCAACATTCACAGATTTTCCATTAGCTTCTTGCTAACATGTAGAAAGTATTCCCATGTCTGCATATTCCAAACCCTGAAAGCAGAGAAGAGGTGGTTCTTTCAAGTGTGACTTCCACCAGCACTTAACCACTGATCTGATAACCCTATGAAGTTACTGGCAATCAAAAAGTAGTCAGTCATGGGTGATGCATCTAAAGTCTGCACTTACATAACAGCTTTATATAATCAGCTACTGCTTTGGCTGCAGGCTCCCAGTAGGAGAAGCTTTCATTTTCATCCACTTTATATAAGAGTAGGTAGATTTGTGAAAACCACCCATTAAAGCTTTTTTTCAAATGAAAACAAGACTTGTCTATTCACCACCACCAACAATCCATATGAATTCTTCCGGTACATATTCTGGACCATGGTATTTTATTCCTTTCCATTTCCTCCTTCCTCCACCATCCCCCCCCCCATCCCAGTCATTCAGCATTCCATGACTACTGAGATGTGGCCTGTTTTCAGCCCTCCATCCATTTTTTGGATATTTTTATGTAAAACTATTCTCCAATTAGAGAGCCAGTTAGGTATAGCGGTTAAGACATCAGGCTAGAAACCGGGAGACCGTGAGTTCTAGTCCCACCTTAGGCACAAAGCCAGCTGGGTGACCTTGGGCCAGTCACTTTCTCTCAGCCCTAGAAAGGAGGCAATGACAAACCACAACTGAAAAACCTTGCCAAGAAAACTGCAGGGTCTTGTCCCCACAGTCTCTGAGAATCGGACATGATTTAATGGATTAAAAAAAAGACTCCAATAAATGTCCAAATGGTTTTCAAAAGTCTTATGGTTTCCTCCAATAACTCTAAACATTAGCATTAGATTTCTCATTATAATGAGAGAATCAGAAGTATCCAGTGGTCAAAGTTGTCTCCTCAAACATTATAGGGCAATATTTATTTATTTATTTATTTATTTATTTATTTATTTATTTATTTATTTATTTATTTATTTATTATATCCCTCCTTTATTATTTTTAGAAATAATGCATAGAAAATGATTTTAGAAATAATGCATAGAAATGCATAGAAGTCTACTCAGGTCCAGTGGTTGCCCAGAGCTAACTAACCAGCATTTTATCTTTTGTTATTCTTCTTCCAAGCAGTAAAACAAATATAGCTAGCTTGCATATCATTAGGAATGAATGCTATTCTTGGCTCACTAATAATTTGGGATGATGCCACTTCAGGTCTTGTCTCTATGAGGACCTCACTTGGTGTTTTTGGTCAAGCAGCCATTCCCCCTCAGCCTCTCAATTACATTCCACCCTGGCAGGCTATAATAAAATATGATCTGAATAATGCTAGGATACCTTACAAGATTGTGACATAGTTACTGTTGTGGAGCAATTTCAACCTTGAAAATGCTATATAAGCAAAGTCTTATTACAGTACTACATTTAAGAAGCGGAGATTACTTCTGAAGAGACTGAATCAAGAAATGTTCCTACTCCTACTTTTTAAAAGGTTCCTTATGCAAACACAGTGATGTAAGTGTCGGTGTTTTCCAGTACTAAACTGGACTCCAGTCTTTCTATATTTAGAAATATTTATGACATTTCTAACCGTTCTATCAGAGTGAGCAATGACCTCATTTCAAGGTGATTAGTTTCAAGACTACCAGTTTCATCCAGGATTCAGTTTCCTTAGAAGCCTGTAAGTCTGTGCTGCAAGGTTTAATTTGGACAAACACATATATAGTGCGTTCAAGTCATTCTTGACTCCTGGTTTTCTTGGCAAGATTTTCGGAAGTGGTTTGCCCTTGTCATCCTCCTAGGGATGAGAAAGAGTGGCTGACCCAAATTCACCAGCTGGCTTCGTGCCTAAGGCAGGCCTAGAACTCACGGCCTCCCAGTTTCTAGCCGGGTGCCTTCACCACTGCACCAAATCAGCTCTCGGGAAATCTTTAGTCACACAGAATGCCCTGCAGAGAACCAAAGAGCTCCCTTTGCGCCTCCTTCAGAGCCTAATCCAGAACAAATCGCTTTTTCATTGGGGGGCACGGAAAATGCCTCCTTGCTTTCCTCTCTCCTCTTTGTAGGGCAAAAGGATAACCCATCCTCCATTAAGTTGTTCCTCACAGACCTGCCCAAGCAGGTTCTTTGGGTGGAGAGGAGAAGTTTCCCAGTAAAAACCTGGATCCCTTTTCAGTCAGAAGGATTAGGCTGAAAGAAATCCCAATCAACCCTTCCACCACCTTGGTTGGTATATAGATATTAGTCACAAGCTACAATTTTATAGGGCACATTCAATGTGTGTTTGACTACTTCTAAACTATAAAAAACTATTTTAACAATCCTCTGAAGATACCGTAAAAACTGTCATCTGCACCACCTGTGAAGCCTGAAATGTGAAGTTCTCTATCAGAGTCATTATCTGCAGGGCAGGCAAGCCTGGTAACATCTCCTAATTCAGACTCATATCGGGCACTGTTCATCTGCAATGGCCTCTGTACAGGGCTAGAAGCTCAGCAAACGCAGGTAATAATTTCTCAGGATTGTGTCTTTCTCTGTCTCCTGGCTGTAATAGAACTGCAGGAATTGCAGGTGTATAGATACCATTCCAAAAGCCTACTAAATTCCTAACATGCTGATCAAGAATAATTCTGAAGAACATACATATTTTCATGTATGGATCTGGTTCATTTAACTACCCAGGCATAACCGCTGCTTTTCTAAACATCAAGATCAATCTTCGTTGGTTTTGATTGTTTATTTGTTCAGTCGCTTCCGACTCTTCGTGACTTCATGGACCAGCCCACCCCAGAGCTTCCTGTCAGCCATCACCATCCCCAGCTCCCCCACGGTCGAGTCCGTCACCTCCAGAATATCATCCATCCATCTTGCCCTTGGTCGGCCCCTCTTCCTTTTGCCTTCCACTTTCCCTAGCATCAGCTTCTTCTCCAGGGTATCCTGTCTTCTCATTATGTGGCCAAAGTACTTCAGTTTTGCCTTTAATATCATTCCCTCAAGTGAGCAGTCTGGCTTTATTTCCTGGAGTACGGACTGGTTTGATCTTCTTGCCGTCCCAGGCACTCTCAGAATTTTCCTCCAGCACCACAGTTCAAACGCATCTCCTTCGCTCAGCCTTCCTTATGGTCCAGCTCTCACAGCCATGGTTTTGATTATTGACTTGCAATTTTGACAGGCATGAGTATTACTAACTTCCAGTAGTAGCTGTACAAAGAACCGAAAGCCCAGCCCCATCTAGGCCATGGGATCTCTCACTCCTTCTACCTGTACTGCAACCTGCTTCCCTCCACCAGAAGCAGAAGGGCCACGTGGGAGCCATGCCAGCTGGGAATTGCGGGAGGTGAAATCTAGCACTTCTGGGCAGTGGGGGGAAGGCTGAAAAAAGAGACTACTTATGCAATCTGCCCACATATTGTTTCAGTAGTGCGTTTAATAGTCAGTTGCAGCTGGGAGATACCTTTGAATGCACTTTCACAGCAGAGGCAAGCGTAATACAAGGGCAGAGGGCCAAGCAAACATCTTAGGAGGCAACTCCTGTGCAGTCTGTCCAATTCATAGTGTGTTTCAAGATATGAATACCAAAAATTTCAGAGATTGTCTGGATTTAGGATCATTCCAAAATGGGTAGTCTGTAAAATGTATCCCAATGATGTATCTCTTTCATCAGCATGTTCCTACCTTCTGGCTAACTCCACTGACAGAGGATAAGCATTTGCAGAAACCAGCAGCTTCTCAGACCTCTGAACTTTCATATTTCACAACACAACATTTTTCTTATTTCTGGTTATGGAATTAGTTCTCACTTTTTAAATCAGTGCCTCACTGCCTTAGTTGTTTGGCAACCAGACAATTTGAATTGAAATACTGAGCCAGAGGTAGTGGTTTCTTCTATTTATCTTCCTGGAGAAGCTAACTACAAAGCCACGTTTTGTCTATTTCAATAATATTTTTCCTATAGTCTTTTAACTAAGCAGAAATTCTTTGGTTGCTGACTTGAAAAGTTTTAAACATTTTTGAGTTAATCTACAACATGAAGAAAATGATAAAAGCACAGCTTTATTCATCATCATCAGGGTGTATCTTCATAAGACTGCAGATCATAGATCTTGCAATGTCTTATGTATGTGAAATGGACATTTTAAATACAAATTACATCTTCTGTTTATTGAAATCAAAGCACTGTATAGCACGCCAACTCGTTTAACACAGGACTATATTGAGCAACATTTTCTTTTTTTTTTAGAAAACTTTATTAAAGCATTTTCAAAATATAAATAAAAACTAAAAAGACTGAAACAAAGAAGCCTACAAAGAAAAAGAAACAGTTACAAAGTGACTTCCAACTTTCTATAACAAAGATATACATAAATCAATATCAATCTCTAACTCCAATTCATTTTATAGTAAACATTATTTCTATAAAGCATTTAAATTCTCATTACTACATTCCCTTCTAAAACAAAATTACCCTCCCAATTAAAGAAAAACATATAAAACCCTTCAAATATAATTTGGAACCTAATATAGTAACAAACACTACCCTTCTTCACTATAATTTACAGTACAGTCACTCATGCCCTTGTCATCTCCCATATAGACTATTGCAATGCACTCTACATGGGGCTACCCTTGAAGAGTATCCGGAAGCTTCAGCTGGTCCAGAATGCGGCTGCGCGAGCAGTTATGGGTGCCCCAAGATCGGCACATGTGACACCTCTGCTGCGCGAGCTGCATTGGTTACCAGTTTTCTTCCGGGTCCAATTCAAGGTGTTGGTTGTCACCTTTAAAGCCCTACATGGCAAGGGACCAGGTTACTCGAGGGACCGTCTCATCCCCAGAACATCGACCCGCCCCACCCGGTTATGCAGAGAGGTCTTGCTACGGACCCCGTCTGTAAGGGAATTCCATCTGGCGGGGTCCAGGAGGCAGGCCTTCTCTGCAGTGGCGCTCGCCCTTTGGAACATTCTGCCCCTGGAGGTGAGGCAGGCCCCCACACTCCTGACCTTCCAAAAACAATTGAAGACCTGGCTCTGCCACCTCGCTTGGAATGGGAAGGGTAATAGCTCCTCTTGGGGGTGGCTTGCGCCGTAGAGCTCTTTTAAATATAACATTATAGCCTCTTGGATTTTATATATTTATATCTAATTTATTTTTAGAGTGTTATATTGTATTTTATATGTTTTTAATTACTAACTTTGTTGTAAACCACCCAGAGTCCCCTTTGTGGGGGGAGATGGGCGGTGATAGAAGTTGGACAAATAAATATATATAAATAAATAAATAAATAAATAAATAAATAAATAAATTGCTCCTATCTGCCAACTAAACTAACATTAACCAAAAATATAAAAATTATCCAAACAGCATAAACATTTATCTAAACCCTTAAAAAACCATCCTGATAACCACATTTAAACAATAACCTAGGCATTTACCAAAAATGTAAGAATTTTCAAAATAGCATAACCATTTATCCAAACCTTTAAGAAACCATCCTGATAAACACATTTAGACAATTATCCCACTTCAAAGTAAACTAAGACATTTACATGTTTCAGTATTACGTACAGAGCTTTCAATTCAATTTGTCAATTTCAAATTCTACAACCTGCTTTAAAAAGCCCAAATATTTGTCCAAAATCTTCCAGCCTCTAGAGCAGAGCTTTCCAAACTGTGTGTCGCGACACAAAAGTGTGTCGCCACACACAGCGTGGTGTGTCGCCACACCACCCGGAAGCGGTGGCGCGCACGCGCGCCACACGCTTCCCGCGCCGCCGCCACACGCTTCCCGCGCCGCCGCCGCACGCTTCCCGCGCCGCCGCCGCACGCTTCCCGCGCCGCCACCGTGCGCGCGCGCCGCCGCACGCCCCCCCGCGTCGCCACCGTGCGCACCGCCGCACGCCCCCCCGCGCCGTCGCCGTGCGCGCGCACGTCGCCGCCGCCGCCGCCGCCGCTGGGTGTGTCGCCAGCGGCGGCACTTTGGAAAGCCCTGCTCTAGAGTTTAATTCTCTTTCTTGATCATGGTGTGGTGGCAACACTGTCTTCTTATCTTCAACTTTCGACAACTCAATTTTCCTTTGACTATTTAAATGTAAGTCACCAATTCTTATCTTTTTCTTTGAAGAAACCACTTTACTCTTAAGGTAGTTTTCAGCCTTATCAGTTTCTTTTGATTCTTGTGCCAATTTGGACTCCACAAATTCTGAGAAATGCTCCAAGATTGTAGCATTGTAGAGATCTTTAAATATCAAATTAATTTCCTCCATATTTCTTAACAGTAAGATACATTATGGCGCCCTCTAGTGCCTCAGGAAGGTAAAGTCATTAATGCTGTAACTGAACACTCTCTTCAGCCTTTTAATCTCTGGTGTGGCCAATCAGGAAAATAAAAGGTAATAACAAACAGCGTTCCCATAGGAAAGTGAAAGCAAATAGATCAGAACTCCAATCCGCAGATTCAACGAAGAAGAGAAAGTTTTATATTCCTCAAAAATCACTTAAATAAAAAAGCAATAAAGAAAAACAAAATTATTTAAATCTCAATTTAACAAATTATATATAAAAAGCCAAATTACCAAGTTAATAATTTTAAAAAATATTGAGAATCACCAAGAGATTCCGCATTTCTTTGTTGTAGAAAGCCTATCTTTGGTAAAATTCAAAGAAAAAAACCTTAGTGCTTTAGAAATGGGGTGGGCAGCTTTAAGGTCCATTTTGGCTTCAGAGAGGCTTGGGAAGAAGATGACGGCCCCACCTCCCAGCTGATCGCTTACCAGTTGATCGTGAAACGCTGTTTTGCGGTCTTCTGGCTGTGACCAGCCATCTGGAGAACACATGGGCTGATTCCTGAGGTTCTCCTTAATCCGGAGAATGCTTCTGGGCTCCAAGGAAGCCTGCCTGAGCCCAAGAAAAAAAAAGCCACTCTGACAGGTCAGTCCGCAGACAGTGGAAAAAACCAGGTCAAGCCGCCATTGTCCCCACCGGAAGCCAGCACTGAGCAACATTTTCTGACCACAGGCTGTACTTCATTATTTTTCTTTCTTTTTTTCTTGTGCCTCCCAGAATTGCAGGGGGTACATCTGGTGAATGTTATTAGCAAATAGACCCAAATATTTTTGCCCATTTATCTTCTTGGAGAGGCAGAATTTAAAGTGCAAAATGGATCTGCTTTTAGAGACTTAACATACCTAAATTGGTAGGGGGCGTGGTGGCTCAGCGGGTAAGACGCCAGGCTTGTCAATCGGAAGATCGCAAGTTTGGAGGTTCAAATCCTTAGCCCTGCGTGTGGAGTGAGCTCCCGCACTGGCTCCAGCTCTTGCCAACCTAGCAATTTGAAAGCATGCAAATGCAAGTAGATGAATAGGTACCACTTTGGTGGGCAGGTAACAGCGTTCCGCGTGCGTCATGCCGGCCACATGACCGTGGAAGCGTCTTCGGACAACGCTGGCTCTTTGGCTAACAAACGGAGATGAGCACCGGCCCCTAGAGTCGGACATGACTGCACATATGTGCGGGGGGAACCTTTACCTTTATACCTAATTTGAACCATTTAGGAACAATCCCTCCAAAAAGCTACTGGAAATCAGTTATTTGTGTTCTGGGGAGCCACAAAATGGAAATTGGGGAGCTACTTTTAGCCCATGGGCTGCAGGTTGCCTACATGTGCTCTTTCTTTATAGGAGTAACAGAGGTTGAGAAACAATTATTTTTCAGTGTGTAGATATTAGACACACACAGAGAGAGGATAGTATGGACAATTTTAATTTGCCTTGTCTCCAGTTATACCCCTCCCAAAGCTCTGTCTCTGGTACGAACTTTTGCCAAATGCCCAAAAGGAACTTCCTTCCTGATTACCATTAGTGGACTGCTAGGACCACTGAATGGAGCAGAGCTTAATGCAGCGATGCAATAAGCACACACAGAAAGGGGTTTTATTCAAAATAGCATTCATGAGCACGCTAGAGAGATATAGGTTTTTTATCTTAAGCACTTAGCCCACCCAAGCATAAAGAATTACACACTTAGACAATGTAGGTTCAAAAAGTAAGTACAAAAGAGTTCTTACGTTTATTTGGTCCAGTTACAGTTACATCCATTCTGTTAGGAATTCTTATTCTTCTGTGTTTCCCTAAACTGTTTGTAGACCCCTGGCCCTCTTTGCTGCCAGGGGCTGCATGGAGAAAGGGGGGGGGGACCTCCTGATTCTAGGCTGCATGGCCTCAAGATGGAGAGGAGCTCAGCAACATGCTTCCTCCTCGATGGTGGAAAAGGCAGAGAGAAAGAGAAAGAGGAAGTGGGAGGAGCAACAAGCAGTTTCCTCAGGAAGAAGCACATAGAGAGTTTGCCTCCTAGAGCAATCACCCATATGCTAATGAGGCATGCTGATTTGCTGGAACCTCCAACGCTTCCAAACTCTTGAAGGTGGGTGTTCACATCAGTCACCTTGGCAAGAAGGAGAGGAGAGAGGGAGGGCACAGGAGCACTGCATTTAATGGCTTTTAAGACAGAGTGATCCTATTGATCAGATTAACATCAGTTGTCCAATTGCAGCATCATGTGGTGGGATGGAGTGGTGAGAATGAGTGAGACAATCCTTAGTTTAATCACTGGTTCTCATCTCTGAAGGAAGTAGAAGCTTTATCTATTTACCTGGATTATTATATTTTTCTTTTAGGAATATATAAAAATATAAAGATACAAAGTATATACAGATATAAAGTTTAAAATTTTCATTGTACAAGTGGGGGAACTGCAATTCTAAATTCTCCTTCCCATTTAAAAGAGAAGAAGAAAGGGGCAGGCTCCCCTGATTCTCTACGTTTTTTTCTTGCAGGGGTTTTGTCAATGACACATGAATCAATGATTATTACAGTGGAGACTAACTGAATGCAGATCTCATGAGACTCTTAGCAAAAGGTAAGGAGAGAATCACATCAGGGGTGTCATGACTGCATCCCTGTTCTCCAGGGTGGAAACCATGAAGGGAGTGCCCTGGTATCAGTAGGGCTTGTTCCCAGCAAACATGCACAGGGCAAGCTACAAAGACAATTTGTACGTTGGTGTACGTGCTTGCAGCTGCAATTACCAGGGAAGTACAGGAGCCAAAGTGCATGTTATCTCCTAGCAGCACACTGCTAGCAGAAATTAAACCATCCCAGCATCCTTTTTATTCATTGTTTCATTAGCACTTGTTTAAGTTTGCCTTATAGCTCATATGCAGACCTACACAAACTTTCCACTTTCCCTGCTATCTAATAATAATGAGTTTCCTTTCTTCCATAAGGCTTCCTCTCACAACCTTCTAGCATTTCTCTTTTCAGGAACTGGTTATATTAAGGATGCCAAGTAGTACTTCTTCAAGCCTTTGGGAACTGAAGGATACAGCAATTGTTTATAGAAAAATAATCCTTTCATTTTACACATCAATCAATCACTTTGGTTTTCCTTTTCGTAGTGGTATTATCCTACAATCAAATTACCTATCAGTTTGACAGGAATTATAAACATTCCTCATATTTTGACTACAAGTATCCTATGTGCACAGAAAATAATCTGGCTATGTATCACTGTGTGTGGTGAAATTTGCTCTGTGATATATTCATAAATGCGTTTTAGTTGGTAAACTTCATGTAAAGAATTAAGGTCAAGGATCTGAGCTTATTTTCTCATGGCTGTTACTCTGAAAAAATAAGCTTTTCTTACATGAACAAAGCATTCCAGGTCCTTACGCTCACACTCCTCTTAGGTCATTTACAGGACATTCTTTTCTCTATGGAATCAGAACTTTAAAGATGTTGAATCTTGGCCGTGTCATGAACTCAACAGGCGGCCTCAAGCAAGCCACATCCCCTCAGTTCCAGGGCCTCTGCTGGATTATTTTCCCCTTCTCTTAAGAGGAAAAAAGTTATCAGTCTTCAAGATGGCTCCAGCTCTTAATTGTGTGTAAGTTGAACCACAAGTCCAGAAGTACCTGCTCACTGGCATTTTATTGACTGGGACTCCTGCTCCATCATCGGTGCTTTTAGGGTATGAGGGTAAATTCCTCCTCAGTTGCTACATGAGAGTAACCATTGCTTTCTCTTTTCTTGCTTTCACACCCTCTCTCTACAGTTTTTCCCCACAAAAACCGGGATGAAAAATGCCTTCTTGACCCAAAGCAACCAGCAATTGAGATTGACTAAATTATTCATGACAACATTCAAAGTCTGCAGTATCAAGTTTCTCTTGTGTCTGTAACTTTTGGGTAAAATATATGAAATATGCCCAGTTTGTTAAAGAAAAACATATTCTTTGTTTTCCTCCAAACAATTACTTCCCAATTCTCCAAAAAGGCAAACAAATTAGCAAGTGAAAAGTAACACAAAGTCAAACCATGAGTGCGACTAGGTGCCATACCTTTCATCTTCTGAAAAATGAAATATTTGGGTATATTCCCTTAGTCACTTGACCCCATTATTTGAGAGATAAACTGTAGTGGGAACAGTGGCTACTTGGAAGCCCATACCTAGTGGAAGCATATAGTGGGGTATTAGTAGTGGCCAAAAGAAAGTGGTAGTCAACCACAGATGGGAAAGAATAATGTGTGGGGACGATCATACTTACCAAGGGGGTGGTGACAAAAACAGCTGGGGGCAAAAAAGACCCTTTCTAAGAACGTTTGCCAGTGTTTTCTGGAGCTGCAGGACACCTTTTAATTGTTGTAAGTAGGCATCTGAGGAGTGGTCTTCCAGGGCTGAAAAGGAAAGGTCTTACTGGTGAAAGGATGGTGCAACAAAGTCTTTGGGTGCAATAAGGAGAAGGGGCTGCTGAGAGGAAGGGAGGGCCTTCCCTTCCCTTCATTTGTAGAATCCCAGGCAGAAGGGGGATGGCATGTGTAGAGAGCTCATAGCATGCTTAGGAGTTTAACGTTTCTGTGCAAAAGTTACTGTTTGCACAATAAATATTATTGCCATAAGAAATAACATTGTCACATTGTTTCGTATTACTGAGGAATTGCTATGATCAAGAAGATCTTATTTTCTTTTGCTGGCTGGAAAGTTGTCATGGAATGGGATACTTTGGAGCAGGCAGGTAGTGGGGAAAGAGAAACGGGACTCTATCAGTCTGCCCACATTTTTCACTTTCATTCACTCTGCGTTGCTGACCAAGGCTTCCAGGTAGGTTGGCTTTGTAAATATATATGTGGAATTTTGCAGTGACAAAGGTGAGGGATTATAGCCCCCGTCCCATTGAGAGTGGCTCACTTGGCAGGCTAAGACAGTATTTATTTGACTCCACGAAGGTTTGTCTGAAACTGGAGTGACACCGGGCCTGGGCTCATAGGTAGTCTGATGAATTGTTGGGCTATGTGGTTTTGTTGTTGTTTTGTTTGTCTCTGCTCTTGCTTCACCACATCTCCCAGATCCTGGGGGCAAGCAACCCCTTGCTAAGAAAAAAATGCAGGTAACCTTATCAGTGTAAAGGACTTTAATCTTTCTAGTCAGTATTACAACCCCTGTTTTTTGTTTTGAAAAAACACCTCTGCCTACTTGTTTTTTCCTGGGAAGGCAAGCAGTGTGCATTGAACTCTGGCTCCAACCTCTCTGGGCTCAAGCAGGCTGTTACCTTCTCTCTGTCCTCCCTCCCAGAAGCTCTGCTTATAGACTGCAATGTGGTTACCGCTTTGGTGAAAAGCAGTTGGTTACCAAAAAGATGCCTGGCAGCCTTCTAGCACCCCAGCTGGATGGGCTTTCCCACATCACGGCTTTTCTTCCTTGACACACGGTCAGACAAATGCACACAGCGTGTATTGAGAATCTGAACATATTCTGTGGGTCTGTGCATGCTAGCAATTTATTTTGTCTTCTGTGTGGAGTGGAGGTTAGGGGATTTTGGGTCCTCCAGGAACTGGGGCAGCTCAGGGATGGGATCCTTTTTGAGGCCAAACTCTCCTGTTGGTCAGCTGAACCAGCAGCCCTGCCTATTGAAGGTGCTGAGGCTTGGAAAAGTGGAAACAAATGCCGAGAAAAAACTGCCGTTGGGAAGGGTCCTCGGTCTACGTCTAAGGCGGCTCCCCATATGCAAACAAAGTAGGTTCTAGCTTGCGACACAAGCCACAGTTAGGCTGAGGCCACTCAACTGTCTATGGCGTGCCTTTCTTGATGCCAGCCCTAACCTAACAGCTAAACAAGCGCAACTGACAGGCTGTGTCTTATTTTCCCATTTCCCCCATCCCGTTCCCCCTCTCCCCCAGCCACCACTGAAAGGAAATGAATACAAATAAATCATACTCCGCCGCTTGGTGTGCTCTCCATCAAAGGATTTGCTGGCTGGCGTCAGCATGGGATACATCATTAACCACTTCTCACCTTCATAAAAGGTGTTACCTTTTTAATCATTGCCTGGCTTAATGTCAGTATAATGTGTTCTATGTGCAGATCCCAGGTTCCCCTCTTTTTCTTTTTCCTTTTTTCCCCTTTTTTTTTTTTTTTGATACAAGTTGTATTTTGGCTGGAACAAAAAAAGTATTGCTCCACTGAAAGGATTTAGAGAAACCTGCAGGAGAGTATTTGTTAAAGAAGAAACTGCCTATTGGAGATTAGAGTCTAATGAAATTTGTCTTTGTTGCATTTGGACCTGTTTCTTTTTTACTTTTTGTACAAAGTCAGGCTTATTAAAATTCACGGTGAGCCCAACACAAAAGCCCTATCTCAGGATCTAAAGGCCTGCTTATTAATGCAGAATGTTTGATTCAAAACTGAACAGGGCAGGACAGTATTAGAAGAATTTCCTTTTTGTTTGGGGTAAAAAAGAAAACGTGCTGATCATTGTCTTTTCCAGTTCTATAAGCAGCAACTGAAGCAAGCAAATGTGGTGACTCAGCAGACGCTGGGCTAGAAGGGGCTCTGATGGGGAAGGAGCACCACATGCCAGAGGCCACCGGCGTTGCCTGCAGGGATCAGTCTGAGGGCTGCCACAAGGCAATGGAGGCCCAAGTAACCATATCCATGGTTAGGAAGCTCCAGCATCTGGGACCTGTCGTTGCTCTTGAAGTTCAGCTCTGTAGGGGATACTCAAGAAAGTCTCTTATCTTGGACTCCCTTTCTGTGTGTGTATGTGAGACAGTAAAGTAAAGGGGGCGCAATGGCTCAGTGGTTAAGACACCAGACTTGTCGATCGGAAGGTCGCAACTTCGGCGGTTCAAGACCCTAGCCCCGCATGACGGAGTGAGCTCCCGCACTCGCCCCAGCTCTTGCCAACCTAGCAATTCGAAAGCATGCAAATGCAAGTAGATGAATAGGTACCACTTCCGTGGGATGCTAACAGCGTTCCGCGCACGTCATGCCGGCCACGTGACCGCAGAAGCGTCTTCTGACGGCGCTGGCTCTTCAGCTAACAAACGGAGATGAGCACCGGCCCCTAGAGTCGGACACGACTGTGCAGGGGAAAACCTTTACCTTTACCTGTGTAATGATGAATGTGGAGACCAGTTCTGATTTGGAAAGGTAACCAGTCCAGCTTCGAAACTGGTGTATGTCAGGGCAAGGAGAAATATGTACAAAGCCTAGACATAAATTGAGTAGCTATGGAGAGAGATCTGGTCCTTTATCCAGGACAATTGTACTCCCAAACCTGTATTATATCACCCCAGTGTGTACAGCCACACAATTGCCTTGCACTGCTGCTTTATCGCTGAAACAAATTGTTCCTGCTTCTGTTGGTTCTGTAACTTCATGATGACAATTTGGTGACTGAGTTGCAGACAAAACAGCCAACAATAGATCTAAGATTCCGAAGGGGTGGCAAGGGTGACTATAAAGCATAACTGAACCATCTGGCAGAAAATAAATTATTTAGTGCATAACTCTGCAAATTCTAGGTGGGCTACAGTGAACATGCTTGACGGTCAGAGCATGCATACAGCAGATTACAATAATTAATTCTCGAGCTTGGATGGAACAAAATAGCTCCATATAGTCTTTGGCATAAGTTATATTCATTTCTATGATGAATCTGCCATAATTCTAGAAGTGCTGCTGCAAATGAAACCTGAACTTTCAATCATTGGCTCAAGAATCAGTTTCAGGCTGTAGCAAAAGCTGCAGGCATCAACTCTTCCCTGGCCTAATTGGAGCAGATCAGACAGTTCCGTTGGGTTCCAAATTGCAACAGAGTTCGTCAGAGCATAGGTGCTTAAGAGCAATGTGGAATTAACCATTCTTCTCTGAAGCACTGCTGAGATAAAAATAGAAAAGACATGTGTGACCCACTACTGTATAAACTGTTAAATATGGCCACAATCCAGGCCACATCAGCACATTTC
Organism: Charina bottae; assembly: GCA_023362775.1. Lineage (NCBI taxonomy): Eukaryota > Metazoa > Chordata > Lepidosauria > Squamata > Charinaidae > Charina > Charina bottae. Next base: position 1,016,264 of record JALMGJ010000020.1, read on the forward strand.
GCTTTCATGGCTTTCAGCTCGGAAATCTAAGCACATGCTTAATTTTTCCATCCAAATCAGGAAACCAAAACTGGTTTAAATATTGGTGAGTGTGTATGCATGAAAAAGACCATAAGAGGATATTCATTCCATGTTTTAACTACAGAAGACACAGACTTCATTAATACACATTGTTATTATTCCAGTAGATGGTGCTCTTTGTATTAGCTATGGAGATTAGATCGAAGCAAAAGGGAGATTATGACTATATGGAAATGACACAGGATTTGAGGAAAGTCCATGTCAGGAGTCTGTAGCTTGAATCATGTCAACTGGATTTCTATGAGAAAATAGAAATCCAGTTGACATGATTCAAGCTACAGACAATTCCACCTGGATGACTGAGAACCTTCATAGACATATCCATGTCAGGAGGGAGACACAAACATTACACTGAATATAGTTTGTTTGCTTCCATTAAGATTCCCAGGTTCATTGTTGCTTGGCCTAATTTACTGATTGATCCAAAAGCTGGTTTTGTCCACTATTACTGAGTTATATATTTTGAAAGTTACATTTTCAAAATGTCAGAATTTTGAATTTTTCAGTTTTGTTTGACATGGGTCAAAGTATTATTACCAAAGTATTGATTGTCCTAATCAAACTTTGGTAATAATAAAAATGAACCTTCCCGTTTGCCTTCTTGGTATTATGGGAGCAGGTCCTCATTCTAAAACTGCGGTGCCTTGACCGTGCTCCAGCAGGAACTTCACACTCACCACAGGAGCAGCTGAGGGGGAAGTACAGTAGTGTTGGATGAAAATGAACATGACAACACAATGAGCAGATTCACTGAAATAAGAAACCACTCATTCGGTATTTTTTCCACACCCATAGTCTGTTCTGGAAATTTGATCTTAGGAAAATCGCAAAAAATCCAAATGGCTTTCCTGAAGACTTTTTAATTTCAGAAATCTCAGCACAAGACATACCTTTATTTTTTTTCTGGAAAAAGACATTTTTTCTTGCAACACCTTTAGTGATTAATGGGACAATTTCTCTTTGGCAATTCTCTAGCCATTTTTGAGACAACCTTGTAAACAAAAGCAAATAAACTGGTGAACGCCAACAAGTTATTTTTCCATGACTTGGTATTTTTAAAGTCTTTGCCTGGATCGGCATTTCCCTTTTTTTAGTCCTGAGGCCCACCTCTTTTCTTTAAGCCAACCAGGCTGTATCTTTTCTTTCACAGAGCAATCAGGCCTTCCAACATTGGCTTTTAGCATTCTAGTTCCTGATCATTCAAGGAGTTACACAGTTTTGTTGCTCTTCTAATCTGAGACCCATCAGAGGGAAGCTAGCTCTCTTCCAATTAACTTAGAACTTATGTGAGATTTCCTTGAGTATCTCAGATAATTGCCTGTGCCAGTTTTCCAGAAGGCTCTTGTCGGCCATATTATTCCCAAAGCTCTTCCTGCCAGACTGCCTGTCCCACCTCCCCAAACACAGGCTGGCCTTCTTTTGACTAATTGAGGTAGTGAGCGCATGGAGAAAGGATGCTGATTGGTTCCCTCCCTCTTGGTGTCCCTGTTCCAAAGGTCCCGGTTCTGGGGATCAACATGAAATGGAGTTCTCCCAAGGGTGGGGGGAGTTTTAGGAAATGGGAAGGGCACTATTTTTCTGACAGTTCCTCCTTCTGAGAGCTGTATTCTCTTCAGTACAGAGCATAATTTTCCAAACATACTTCTAAGAGCAATTAACATCAAACATTTATGTTATCATTTAGAAGTACAGCAAGTGGAAGAGGGAGCAAATAGTTTTTCATATGTCTGTCTTTTTAGACACGTTGAACTCAAAAGAGCATTTATCATGGCCTCAGCATCATCTTACCATTTCCCTTCTCTAGTACCTTTTATATCAGGGTGGCAAAAATCCAGACTGACATAAGATGGCAGCAAGGACACACATAAAACTCTACTTCTTTGCTGTCAGATAATGGTCTTCTGGATTTTTGCCACCCAGAAATGGTAGCCCGACCTTAATTAAAATTAGGAATTATAAAAATCAAAGTATTCTTTTGTGCATTTTCCTTTGAATGTTGTGACTTAAATTTATTACCAGGTTTGTTTTATTTCTTTATCTTGCAATATGTGGAGAGGAACAGGGAGGGGGTGTTACTTGTGTGTCGAGCAGAACTGATCTCAGTGGCCAGAGGGTTTCATCCAAGAGTCCGTCCTAAGTCTTGTTATCTGGAGATGCCAAAAGTGGGACTTGGGACTTCGGGCATGCAGACTCTGCTCTATCACTCAGCTACTGTATATCAATTTCCTTAGAAAGTCCAGATGCAGGACCTAGAAGCAACAGCTTTTCCCTGGTTTTACCACAGCAAATCCTACCCCATTCCACAAGGCGCTGCTTCTGACCACATAGCCAAGGGTAAGTCTGTCTATGTGCTCTGAGCAGCGCTACCTTTCTCCTTAAAAACCCAGACGCACCTGTCACAATGGCTCAGCTTATTTCACAAGCATCTACTCGCCTTATTTGAAGCCGACTCTAGAACACTTTGATGGAATTCACCTGTCATGGCTCCATCTACAAAGAGACTGGCAATTATTTCCCAGTTCCATTCGGAATATGTCACATTTTGACCATAAAACTCTGACTTGCCCAGTGACCACCCTTTCCCTGGGTTTATATTATCTGAAGCTCTTGTTGGTTCTTACTTTTAAGAATAAAAGTACAATGAAAAGTGATGAGGTGCTGCAGCACAATACCTAAAATGTTGATATGGCCATTGATGAAATTACAGCACAAAACATAAACTTGGAAGAAATTTTGATGTGATCGTATGATGTGATACTGCTCTGCAGAATAACATACAAACCTTAACTACAAACAACATATATTGAACTAGTAGTTTATTATTCCCTTAAGACATAGTAACTTCGGGTGCAAAATGAGAACTGATCTGTTTGGCATAACAGATGGCATAAATGTGTCTTGGAATTTATCAGACTGCAAACACAACTAGGAGAAATTACAGCATTGATTTCATGTACAGCATTCCTCATCTTTATGTATTAAATTAAAATACATTTTAGTCATCTTTGTCTGAGTACTTTGCTTCCAGATGTATATAAATGTATCGCCACATTATTTGAATTGATGAATTATAGCAGCAGCACAAGTGTTCTTTCTTCTGGTCATGTCCTATTTTGTAGCATAAAGACATATTTCCAGAATCAAACTGGGAATTGAAAGAAAATGAATGATACATATGCTAGGCTGATGTTTTAGAATAAAATAAATTCCAGATTATGAGGGTTTCTGGCAGGTAGAAGCCGAACCTTCTGGAGTCACACATCCTTATTCCGGTAGGACTTGCTTTCCTTTTTTGTAGCACTTAATATTTTCCTCAGCTGTAAACATGACACAGCAAAGGAAATAATTGCTTTGAGAAGCATACTGTACACATAAATGTTTATAAGCTTATATCTATTTTCCATTTTAGCACCGTAATTGTTGCAGGGGAAAAAAACTCCTGGAGCTAGGCCAAAGTGAAAGCTGTTTTGTAAATTACACATGGACCAAACCACAAGGCTTTTGAATTTTGAGTAATGACTTTGGCTTTAAACAGATGGATCCCCATTAGTTTCAAAGGTTTTATTTCTATGCTGGACCCCAGTCATACCGCCTGGCTGTGACGGACAGTGGGGCTGGTGCTTCGCATAAGAACACCCAACATGCCTTCCATTCCATTCCAGGTGATAAACTCTCTGCTGCAGAACGGGCTTTAATACAAGCCAGGGGCTGCTGAGCAAGGCAGCTGTGCACTGGTGGAAATGATCCTGATGCAGCTCTTGATGATGAACGGGAATAACTGCTCTACTGATCACATATTAGATCATAGCTTGACTCGTTTGACATAGTACTGGAAACTGCAACTCAGTGAAGCAATCAGGGCCATCGGTTGGAGTCTTCTCTATACTTAGATTTGTCTAGATACTCCTAGATTTTTGCCTGATCAAGTACTGTAGCTGGGTATCATGGCAAGGAGCAGTTCTGTTCAAAGCTGTACAATTTCTCCTCTCTCAGCTCCTCCTCCCCAATTCTTATTTTTTTAAATACTCACCATTTCATCATCATTTCACCTTAATCAATTCAAACAGCAACAGAACCAGGTCAAACATCTTCCCTCAAGTAAGACCTCCTAAGTTCAGTGAAACTTTATGACAATTACCATATGTTAGGGTGACCATACGTCCCATTTTGAATGGGACAGTCCCATTATTTTAGCATTTTTCCACCGTCCCGTCGTTTTGATCAAAATCTCAATTTTGTCCCTTTTTTAAACCCGGCGGGAAGGAGGACAGGAAGACAGGAAGGAGGACTGGAGCCGGACTTGCCATTGGAGGCAGCCCGGAAGAGGCCCTATCAGCGCGACAACTGGAAGCCCAGTTGCCACGTGCGAGCCCAGCAGCAGACACAGCACCACAGTCCAGGTTCCTGCCTCCTTACCTGATCCTGAGATTGTCTGCCCAGCAGTGGTGAGGCCAGGGGAAGGTTATGGAAAGAGGGTGCGGGCGTGTGTGTGTGTGTGTGTGTGCGTGCGTGCGCAGATTACTTGCTCAGCGTAATCGCGCGCACACACACACACACACGCACCCCACACCCTCTTTCTCCAGCCTCCCTGCAACAGGTCCGGGTGCATTTGGTCATGGGGAGGCTGGAGAAAGAGCGTGTGGGGTGCGTGTGTGTGTGTATGTGTGCGCATCTGATCGGGCTTGGCCGAGGGAGGAGAGTTGGCGGGCCGCTGAGCAGGAGAATCTGGCTGCGCTCAGCTGCTTCAACCACACCACTCTGCCCCTTGCTGCCCACTGAAGCTCCCCAGGGTGGCCGCTCCTGCTTCTCACATACACACACTCACACACTCACAGGACAGACTGCCCTGGCAGGAGCCAGCCGCGCTGAGGGGCTTCAGCCACACTACTCCGCCCCTTGCTGCCCGCTGAAGCTCCCCAGGGTGGCCGCTCCTGCTTCTCACATACACACACACACACACTCACAGGACAGACTGCCCTGGCAGGAGCCAGATGCGCTGAGGGGCTTCAGCCACACCACTCCGCCCCTTGCTGCCCTCTGAAGCTCCCCAGGGTGGCCGCTCCTGCTTCTCAAATACACACACTCACACACTCACAGGACAGACTGCCCTGGCAGGAGCCAGACGCGCTGAGGGGCTTCAGCCACACCACTCCGCCCCTTGCTGCCCTCTGAAGCTCCCCAGGGTGGCTGCTCCTGCTTTTCACACACACACACACACACACACTGACAGGACAGACTGCCCTGGCAGGAGCTGACCATGCTGGGGGGCTTCAGCGGGTGGCGAGAGGCGGAGTGGTGTGGCTGAAGCCCCTCAGCGCGGCTGGCTCCTGCCGAGGGCAGTCTGTCCTGTGAGTGTGTGAGTGTGTGTGTGTGCATCTGATCGGGGTTGGCCGAGGGAGGAGAGTTGTTGCCGCTACACATAACAATAACTACATTTATGTAAACATATTTACATTTGATTTATAATATTCATTATCTAATATATTTCATATAACATATCTTTATTCTAAATTATTTTCCCTGTTTCCCTCTTCCCTTCTTCTTCCTCTAACCCTTTCTAACTACTTTATTTATATATATCTATTTCTAACCTTATCACTATTTTCTTTTTCTTCTCTTATGTTATTACTGATTTATTAAGTATTTATTTCAAATTCAATTTTTGACTTATACATCTTTACCATACAATACTTACGTACATTTCATTAAAATACCTTTACACAAAAAATTGTGTAAATATTTGATTTACATTTTTCTTCTTTCTTCTATATATATTCAAAAAGAATATAATATTAAGTAGAGATTAATAAACTATAAAAATAAAAATACAAACATGGGGGGGGCGGGGGAAAAAAAGAGATATAAGAAGAAAAATGTGTGTATGTGCATCTGATCAGGCTTGGCCGAGGGAGGAGAGTTGTCGGGCCGCCGAGCAGGAGAAGCAGGAGCCGGCCACCCTGGGGAGCTTCAGCGGGCAGCAAGGGGCGGAGTGGTGTGGCTGAAGCAGCCGAGTGCAGCCGGCTCCTCCTGCTCCTCCTCCGAGCGCAGCCGGCTCCTCCTCCCTCCTTCGGCCAAGCCCGAGGGGGATGGGGCAGTGGTGGGCCTCCATCCCCTCCATCCCTGCCCCTTGTTCCCCGGCCGATGACGGTGCTGTGTGCACAGTGTGTGTACTCCGGCCTCCCCCAAACACACCAGCTCTGACGCACCATTTACTGCTAGAAGAAAAAAAAACCCTTTAAAAATAAAGAAAAATTAAAATCCGAGCCAATCACGCTGATGGGGGCGGGGTTTGCAGGCGGGAGCCAATCGTGTGGGGCGGGGGCGGGGTTGGCAGGTGGGAGCCAATGGCATGGACTGGGGGGCGGGCTTTGGAGGCCGGCATGGTGGCATAAGACCCTGTCCCGTTTTGCCATCCCAAATGTCCCGTTTTTGTCTGAAGGAAATATGGTCAGCCTACCATATGTAGGACTGTGCTGTAAAGTACTTATATTTCAACTGTTAAGTCAAAATATCACCCTTTAATATTAAATTTTGAATTTCACATTAGATCAAGGTGAGTGTTTTAATAAATATTTTGAATTGATTTGCTTTTGCTACGATTAGTCCCCTAATTAGTGAGGTGTCTAGAAAATCTAAGCAAGTGAGAAGCAAATTGTCAGAGATGAAGATTCTAGTTGCAATAAGGTATCTTCTTGATTTCTATTTAATTGTCTAATAATTAATGGATTGGTTAAGCCGCATACATTTACACATGAATAAATAATCATTCTAAAGAAAAAATGTTTTAGATGTCAAAGTCACACAGCTTCATCTCTGTAGAGGCACTTTCTTCTTATGTGATATAGAAGAAATTTGTCTATGCTTACAGTTTTAAAAATCATTAACATTTTTAATGAAATTTGTTACCTAATTAACTGAGTTTAACTTTTAATCAACTAAGCTCTTAACTAATAACTAAATATTGCAGCCCTAATAGGTATAAAATCAGTATGTATAAATTTTCTGCTCTAGTGTAGTGTTTCCCAACCTTGTCAACTTTCCAATGTGTAGCTAACCACCCAGTGTTAAGCACTGTGGTTTCCTAATTCAGATCTTCCCAACCTTTTGAGATTATGTCACAAAATTGCTATGTGTTGTTCTCATGGTGGATGAACACAGGACACCCACTCAGAAGACAAATTGATGAGGTTAATGAAAATTAACTAGACATGTTTTATCTATACATATCCAACTTAAGTTTAAAATCACTATTTTGAACTTGGTTTTCTGCTCCAACACCAATTTCACATAAGGCAAGTTGATGAACATCGGGGTCCAGGACAAGTAATTTGACCAAGAAATTAAGCACAGGGCATACTCACAAACCGCTACTAAAAACATATCAACCCTGAGACATGCACACCACTAACCAAACTCACACAAAGAACATGCCATACCAACCAACTACTAAAATACACTGACACAAAATACACAACACAAGATAAAACAGGCAAAATAACCTCATGTCTCGTAGTATTTCTGTAGTCCCCAGACAGATCCCAGCTCTGCTTTTATTTCTTTTCTTGCCCAAATTACCTTTTGTTCCGGGCAACTGCTCCATACAAGCAAAGCTGCAGAGAAACCTACCACCACTTTCATTTACCAAGTTTGTCTCCAGCTCACACAGAACTCAAAGGCATTCCCAGAAATAAAGAGGGTGCTGGAATTTGCCATTTTGCACCATGACAATTTTAAAAAGACAAATGTTCACAAGATGGTTTATGTTGGACAATGTTATAAAAATACTGTATTGCCTTAAAGAAGATTTTTCAGATGTCTAACATCAGAAAGTTTGTCACATCTTCTCTCATTGTTCTTTTAATTGGTGTTGGTGATTAAAGGTTTGATGAAACAGCCTTTTGTTCTGAAATTCTGTATTCATCCCCAAAACCATCTGCCATCCTAGATTATTCAAATCTTCCACTGCTAGGTTGATTTGATCAACTGGGTCTAGATTAAGCAGGATTTTCTCACCGCTTTTTAAGAGTGTCCCTTAAAACACACGTAGGCACACACATAAAGCATATACAAGCATATACAAAAGCATATAATCTTTTTCAGAAAAGGAAAAAGGACTAAGATTGAAAAAATGGTAAACAAAGTGAATTAAAATACCTTGAAATGTGATTCTACTTTGTCCCTAAACATTTGCACGGCATTTTGAATTGAATTCTCATTATGTATTTGTGACGTTCTAATGAAATGCGGGATCCACATCCATAGAGAGAAATAGATCTGCAAAAATATTATTTATTTATTTATTTATTTATTTATTTATTTATTTATTATTTATAATTCGATTTGTACTTACCGCTCCATCTCCCCGCAAGGGAACTCTGGGGGGGTTCCTAATTATGCATTAGGAATAATTTACCTAATTATGCATTAGGTAAAAAAAACACCTCTGTAGAGGAAGTTGCTTTTCTGTGGATTATTACAAAATGGAACGAATCGTCCAACTTAAATATTTCACATCTGAAATAAGCAGTATTTCACATGGTTTGGTCAGTTGATGAAAGAGGTGAATCTGTCACTGCTATTCAGCAATGCAAACCTTTCACAGGCATTTGGGTTGGGATTTGATTATATCTCTCAAATGATGTTCGATTAATTTCACTCACTTTTTTCTATTACTTCAAATTGATGACTGATCCTTTCTGATAAAGTACAAGTCCATTAGTAGGTAAATGGGTTAACAGTAATTTGCTAACGGATAGAGATAAGTCTGCAAAAATGGAATGATTTTCTTTCGGTAATAGATTAACTGAGCTGTTTGAAAGATGGATGCCCTGAAATGAATTACTGTGTGATGCATCATCCCTACACTTCAGTAGGATAACTGTATGCATATACTAGCAGTATTATGCCAGATGAATAAGAAAACCCCCATCTCTCACTAAATAAAATAATTAAGCTGTAAATGATGCACACAAACCCAAATTCAGTACTCCCAATAAATAATGCAAATTAACAGAATATACTGTATATAGGGGTGATTGCTTGATATTGATAGATTCAGCTCACTCTTCCTTTTCTTACTCATGTTTGTATTTGTGGAGGATTCTGCAGTCTTGTAAGAAACAAAAAAAAATTATAAGTATCAAAAATGCTTCACCCCACCCAACCCCCAAAATAATTTTTAGCATTATGCATATGCAGGCTAAGTCCCCCCACCAAGGTCTGGGAGAGCAAGCAGTTTTACTTTTTAAGAAAAACACTTACATTTGGTGATCAAACTACACATTTAGCAGAATCTGTTGTTTGTCTTTTAACAAACTCTACAGAGGCTGTTTAAGCCATTGATTGTTTTTCAACTCATAATTGTACTACCCAAGTGTTTTAAGTTACAGGAAAGCAGATTCTGACTGAGTCTTAGAAAAGGTTTCCTAGCAAAATAAAACCAATTATACAGATTGCTGGTGGGATCGCTGTCACATGATGTGTTCAAGTAAAAGCTAGCTAGTTTTAATTTGCACCCCGGCACTGAGGAAGTGGCTGGATTCAGCAGGGGGGCGGGGGGCGTGAAAACAAGCAAGATCTTAATTGCAGCATTGTGCTTGAAGCCTTACCCCTTTGTGCATGCCTGCAAAGTCCACACATGTACAAAGGTGGTGGGGCTTGTATTGCAATGCCATGACCGTCACCTTGCCTGTTCCAACCCTCCCCTGCAGAGGCCCCTGGCTGGACTCGGCCCCTTCGCTCTATGGGATTCGAGATTTTTTCCACTTGTGGGAAGAAAGCCAGGAGAAGAAAAAGGCATCTCATACTGTTACTCTATAGGTGAAAAAGCAGCTTGGTGAACACGTCACCTACACTCACCTACACACAGAGACAAACATATTTACTGTACTGCTTGATTCCACTTTTCTTAATCTACTACCTTCTAAAGCCAGATCCCGCTCTGTCACCTGAGCAGAAAGGCAAAATGAGTTCCAGATAAGGCAGAGTGGGCATGTGGGTGTGGAAATCCACGCTTCCAGAAGGTAGCGGCAAAGAGGATAGGCTTAGAAAAATACAGCAGCAGCAGTCTGTGGCCGGGGTAGGGGAAAAGGGGATTTGCCCTCCTAGTCCTTGTTTATGAAGAAGCATGCTGTCTGTACCCCTATGGCTCTGATTTCAGAGTTCTCATATACAGGAAGACCAGGAATAGATTTAAAAGTGGTGTCTCTTAAATCTCCCAGTAGTTTAACAAGCTGCACAAGCCAAAAATATTCAAAGCAACCGGGCATTTTGGCGCCCGAGGCAAAGTCATCTTCTGGCGCCCCCTATGGGTTTGGCTTATCTTCCAATTTTGTTAGGAATTCCAAAAAGACATCCTATTGGGGTTTTTTTTCCTTCAAGTTTTTGAGCTTTACATTTACAATTTTCAGCCCTGGACAATTTTTTTGTCTTTTCTAGGACATTTTCACCTTATTTACAGTACACTGTGAAATTATATTTAACCTTCGAGCGGGTGCGTTGGCTCATGGAGTGCACCATTATTGCTTTTCACTTTTTAATTGTGTTTTTCAGAAGTCTTTTCAATTTTGGCCCCCCTAAAATTTGGTGCCCCTAGGCCAGTGCCTACTTGGCCTTAGCCTAGAGCTGGCTTTGAAAGCAACACAACTAGACTGTACTGTGACTACATTTCTCTTTGACATCAACAGAATGATATCCAGATCAGATTTAAGTGCCAGACATTTTTTTTCTACAAAATATAAACCCAGTTAGTTGCAGTAAGTTTTCAGAGCTGCTACTATTTAATCCTGGGTTTCTCAACCAGGGTTCCGTGGAACCCTAGGGTTCCGTGAGAGGTCACTAGGGGTTCCCTGGGAGATCACGATTTATTTTAAAAATTATTTCAAATTTGGGCAACTTCACATTAAAGAGGTAAGTTTCATTCTTTATTTTCAGTTTAAGAACACTGTTAATGCATATATACAGGCCTACACATGAAAATAATATAATAATTTTGTAACTTCTGGCCTATATTTGAGCCTGAATGTGCAGGGGTTCCCCGAAGCCTGAAAAATATTTCAAGGGTCCCTCCAGGGTTGAAAAGTTGAGAAAGGCTGATTAATCTCTCAAATCTACAGATCACCTTCAGAAGGTTCCTCAGACTGATAAATGTTCTGTATATGCAGCAGAGAAGCAAGATTCCTTTGCTGTCATCACATTGGAACAAGCCCTACGGTGCTTCCTTACAAGCCTTATACCCAGTTTAAGTTTTTGGCCACCTGCTCTGTACTTGTCCACTGTAGTTGTTTAGTGACCTCAGCTTCTTGGAATAGCAAAAGTCTGATACAGCTTTGGAACTATTGTATCAATGGCCCTCTTTATTTCAAGCAGAAAATAGAACCTTGGCAGCTTTCAGAAAAAATATATAGAAATCTTGAGGAAATCATTTGGATACTTCAGCTTTCATTGTCCATCAACCCTGAAATGGCTGAGAAGAGTCAATATATCTATCATCATTGGATAATGACCTGCCTGTGCTTGAATTATTGCTATTCCTCCACCCCCCAAGCATAGATCATTGTCTCTTATACCAATACAGAAAAATAAATCCAAAACATGTCCTTACTGCAGGTATTAAGCCAGATATATGAGAGGACCATAGTTGTCATAGCAGCCATAATATCTTGAGCCTCCAAAAAATAAAAGGACCATGCCATATACATGTATCTTAAAATCCCTCAAAGCTGTGGAGATCACAACAGCACCATCAAAGCTACTGTACCTTCTTTCATCAGCCCAAATAACGGGACTATCAGGCAGGTAATACATCAACAGAATACTTGCCTTATTTGACACTCAGTGTCAGAGGGGGGCTAAGATTGTATGAGTGTGGAAGAGCACCCCCTGGGTGAGAGTCAGGTGGGGCAGGAGTGATTGTGGCGAGTGTTGGTACCTCTCCCCGACCAGTGAGAGAAGTTGGGGGAGAGGTGCAGGGTGTGAGTGGGGTGGTGCTAGACCCTTACCAGTGCCGAGAGCGAGAGCTGGTGCACTGGGGGGTCTTACCACTGCCCAAGAGTGTATGGGAGTGCATGATGGATGGATGGGATAAGGGACTCTTAATTAAGCCTAAGAATTCCGGAGGCCTGGGAGTGGAGGCTACTGGGTCAGAACCGGGAATCTCTGGGGGCTATATGGCGGGCCATTTGATTCGGGTGGTGACGGGCAGGGGACGGTATGACGGGAACCGGAGGGCAAGCCATCTTTGGGGAAGGCGCCCCCGGTGTTTGTTACCGGTGGTGCGTTCCGGCCCCCCGTGTTCACACCCAGGCTCTGGTAAGCAGATCCTCGTGGGCTCCGGTCTCCGGCTGCTGCTGTTGAATGCCAGGTCGGTGAACAACAAAGCCCCCCTTATAAGTGACTTGATCACGGATGAGGGGGCCGACCTGGTGTGTATTACCGAGACCTGGCTGGCACCAGAGGGGGGAGTGGCCCTCTCGGAAATGTGCCCAGCCGGGTTTCAGGTCTGGCATCAGCCGAGACACCGGGGCAGGGGAGGAGGGGTGGCAGTGGTCATCCGAGAGTCTCTTGTGGCTTTCAGGGGCGCTGCTCCACAAGTGGCCGGGTGTGAGACCCTGTTTTTCAAGTTGGGTTCACGAGAACAGTTGGGAGTGCTGCTGTTGTACCAACCTCCCTGCTGCGTAGCAACCTCCCTGCCTGAGCTGCTCGAGGCTGTCTCGGGGTTGGCAGTGGAGTTCCCCAGACTTATGGTTCTGGGGGACTTCAATCTGCCATCTCTGGGACGGGACTCGGAGGCGGCTCGGGAGTTCATACCTACCATGGCAGCTATGGGCCTGTCTCAGATTATTCGTGACCCGACTCGGGACAGTGGTCTCACCCCGGACTTAGTTTTCTTGTCTGAGCAGTGGCAATGTGATCTGAGGGGAGAGTTACATCTTTCCCCATTGTCATGGTCAGACCACGCCCTGGTGACCCTTAGACTCTCTTGTGCTGCCCCACTCCGCAGGGAGGCGGGACCTATTCAAATGGTCCGCCCCCGGCGACTGATGGACCCAGTGAGGTTTCAGAAGGAGCTGGGGGTTATTCCCGAGGACTTGCTTCACGGTCCAGTTGAGCTCCTGGCCGCGGCCTGGAATAGGGCCGCGGCTGGAGCCCTGGACAAGATCGCGCCTATGCGACCTCTCCGGCCCTGCTTGGCCCGCCGCTCTCCGTGGTTTTCCGAAGAGTTAAGGGCCTTGAAGAGGGTTAAGAGACGTCTAGAGCGCCGCTGGAGAAAGACGAAGACCGAATCTGACCGAACACAATCTAGAGCCGCAGTTAAGGCCTACCTTGTGGCGGTAAGAGCGGCGAAACGTGAATATTTCTCCGCCCTTATTGCGTCCGCAGAATGCCGCCCGACGGCCCTCTTTAAAATTACAAGATCATTGTTGGGTCGGGAGCAGAGGGAGACCCACCTACAGGGCCGATCGGAAGAGTTTTCTGAGCATCTGCAGGATAAAATCGCTCAGATTCATTCAAAGTTGGACTCCAAGCGTGAGACAGGATCTGTGGAGATGCCAGGGGCTCGTACTTACCATGTTATCTGGGAACAGTTTGATCCTGTTGCACCTGAGGAAGTAGACAGGATCCTTCGGACTGTGAACGCCACCACATGCCAGCTTGACCCTTGTCCCTCCTGGCTGGTGAAATCGGCCAGTCAGGTGACATGTGGATGGGTCCAGGCGATGATTAATTTGTCCTTGAGTCAGGGGGTGTTTCCGGAGGCCTTTAAGGAGGCGCTGGTGCACCCCCTCCTCAAGAAGCCGTCCCTGGACCCTACCATCCTGGGCAACTTTCGCCCAGTCTCCCACCTTCCCTTTTTGGGAAAGGTGGTTGAGAAGGTGGTGGCGTGGCAACTCCAGAGGACTCTGGAGGAAACGGATTATCTAGACCCCTTCCAGTCAGGTTTCAGGCCGGGATATGGGACGGAGACCACATTGGTCGCACTTATCGATGATCTCTGGCGAGAGCGGGATGGAGGGAGTGCGTCCATCCTAGCTCTCTTAGATCTCTCAGCGGCTTTTGATACTGTCGACCACGATATACTTTTGGGACGGCTCAGGGAGTTGGGGGTGGGCGGCGTAGTTTTGCGCTGGTTCGCCTCCTTCCTCCAGGGCCGTTCCCAGTCGGTGTTGATAGGGGAGGAGAGAGCTGACCCGCGGCCCCTGATTTGTGGGGTGCCGCAGGGGTCGGTTCTCTCTCCTCTCCTGTTCAACATCTACATGAAGCCACTGGGCGAGATCATCCGTCACCACGGGATGAGGTATCACCAATATGCTGATGATACCCAGTTATACATCTCCATCCCGGGTGAAGTAGGTGATGCGGTCGATGCCTTATCTCAGTGTCTGGAGGCTGTGGGGGTCTGGATGGGGAACAACAGGCTTCAACTGAACCCTGGTAAGACGGAGTGGCTGTGGATTGATGGCCCCGCTAGATCCGGGAAGTTGTCATCTTTGGTTCTGGGTGGGGTGGCACTACCTCGCTCGGATCCAGTGCGGAATCTGGGGGTCCTCCTGGACTCGCGACTCCTGCTCGAAGAGCAGGTGGCAGTCACGGCCAGGAGGGCCTTTGCACAGCTTCGTGTTGTGCGCCAGTTACGCCCTTTCCTGGATCAGGAGGCCCTCCGAACAGTCACTCACGCCCTTGTCATATCCCGTATAGATTACTGTAATGCGCTCTACATGGGGCTACCCCTGAAGAGTATCCGGAAGCTTCAGCTGGTGCAAAATGCTGCGGCGCGAGCAGTTATGGGTGCCATGAGATCGGCACATGTTACACCTCTGCTACGCGAGCTGCATTGGCTACCAGTTTGCTTCCGGGTCCAATTCAAGGTGTTGGTGATTACCTTTAAAGCCCTACATGGCATAGGACCAGGGTACCTGAGGGACCGTCTCGTCCCAATAACGTCGACCCGCCCCACCCGTGCATGCAGAGAGGGCATGCTTCGGACCCCCTCAACAAGAGAATTCCATCTAGCGGGGTCCAGGAGGCGTGCCTTCTCTGCGATAGCGCCCGCCTTGTGGAATATCTTGCCCCCAGAGGTGAGACTGGCCCCTTCACTCCTGGCCTTTCGGAAGGCCCTTAAGACCTGGCTCTGCCGCCGGTCCTGGGACGACAGAGGCGGCAGTGCCTCCTGGGGTTGGCTGGCCCCGTAGTGGTATGGTCCATCCTGCGGTCCCCCCTTCTTGGATTTTATGTAATTTATTATTATTATTATTTGATGTATTTTAGATACTGTTTTTGTATTTTTAAACTTTCAATTGTTGTAACCCGCCCAGAGTCCCTTGCAAGGGAGATGGGCGGGGAATAAATTGAAATAATAAATAAATAAATAAATAAATAAGTAAAGGTTCTTAAAAGGGGCATCTGAAGAATAGAATGGAATTCTTACAGAAAAAGCCAACACATTTCTCAATCCACATCAGCCTATTTTATTTTTTACTAAGAACAGATCGACTGACTTGTAGTCATGATGGGCTTCAAAAGTGATACTTGTAATGATTTTGTTCACATTAATTGAAAGTTTCTCATTAGATTATAATGGAAAAGGAATAAAAGTTTAGATAAAATATTTGTTTGATATATTGAACCTTCATCTGTACCTTCTAATTCATTGCTGGTTACTTTTGTTCCAACCTACTGATGCAATCCAGATTTTACTTCATATTAATTTGTCTTTCACTAACTCACTTTTGCAGATCCACAGAAATTTGCTCAATAATTTTTTATATCAATGTGTATTGTGAACCACAGGTGGGATTTCTAACAGAGAAGTAAAAACCAGAACAGGAAAAATAGGAGAAAGGAAATTGTAAACGCTTCCCTGTTTTCGAGAATGCACGTGGATATTCACAATCAGATCCATACACACTATCAGAACAAGAGGAGAAGGAATAAACTTCTCTCAATAATCATAAAAGTGTAAGCCTTTGAAGAAAGAAACAGTCTGAGGTTCAGCCATTCACCCAAAGAAGTACCATTTTACTGAGTATGTCACTCAGTAAAACCCTCAGCAGGGTGTTATCTGCATCCTGGGAGGAAATACCAAGGAACATGGGAGCTGGGCAAAGAAGCAGCATGAAGTCTGTTCAAAAGTTTGTTGTGACCTCTAGATTTGGAGGTTTGTACTGTGCTGCACTATGGTTTTCTCAAATGATCTGCCTGATTATATCCTGCTAACCAAACCCATCTTCAGGAATAAAAGAGGGAGCCAATGGAAACCTTTTAGAGGAGAGCTGACAGTCTCTGCCATCAGAAATCATAGAGCTACAAGTAGAAGAAGGCACATTTATCAATAGGTCAGGATGAGAAATAGGGATGTGCTTTCTTTAATGCAGGGTGCAAAATGTTATTATTGATTTATTTAATTAACCCATCCCATTAGCCCTGAGGGGTTAGTTTCAGCATTAAACATGCCTAGGTTTGTTTGGAGTTAAACTAACTTGACTTGTGTCATGTGAATGATTTATTGGAGAATTAACTTCCCTTCCTCTGGGTTTTATTGAGAAAATGTCCTGGAGACGCTTATAAAAAAATATTCTCTTCAAAGGTCTTGATGCTCCACAACTAATAAGAACACAAAGGTCAACCTAAAACACAGAAATTAACAATAATAATTAATAAAGAACAGGGAGATAAACTACAACTTCCCCTAAAAATGAGAAAGTTGTTAGTGAATTTAACAGCTGCTTTGTGTAAGAAATGGTTGAAGTCAGGTAATATAGGAAAAGAGAAATTCAAGATGCATGTATACTGGACATTCATACATAGCCTCCATTGGTGCCTGAAATTCACCAGGAAACATTGATAGTTCCACAAATGGAATGTTTAGGGGCAGTAAAGTAAACCCACCTCTCAGTGACTTACATGGACACCCACATTCAATTTTCTTGGTATAATACAGAAACGGTTTGCCATTAGTTTTCTTGAGAATGCTTTTTTTAACTTTTCAGTCAGTCAGTCAAAGTTTATTTCTGTCAAAGACCAGTATAGGGCAAAACAATTAACAAACTGTTTAAAAGTAAAAGAGGAGGGCTGAATATAAAACACAAGCTAAAGGAATAATACAGCATATTATTATCACTATTATTACCAGTGTAAGCATGCCAGAGTGAGCTCCCGGCAATTTGTCCCAGCTCCTGCCAACCTAGCAGTTCAAAAGCATGCAAATGCAATTAGATAAATAGGTACCACTCTGGTGGGAAAAATCACAGGGACATGAAAGGAACCTCCTCAGGCATCCCCCGGGCAACGGTGATGTCACCGACAAATCCTTTCACTACAAAAGCGCCTTGGTGCTTCTGTCACGGAAAAAAAACAGTGTAAGCTGTGTCTCTAGAACTAAGAAACAGAGTTCTTTAAAAGCTTTAATAAAAATTATTTAAAAAATAGAACTAAGAAACAGAGTGTTATTTGTCTAAAACTAAGACATAGTGGTAAAATTTTACAGTCTAGTGACTAACTCTGAACTTCTCCGATAGCTCCCCCATTCAAGCATTTACCAAAGAATTCACTACTTAGCTTTCTAGATTAGCCAAGAATTGCTTCTGTGCTGCTACCTCACCTCTTAATAATCATACCCCAAAGAAGAAGCTTAATAACAAAGTGAAATCTACATGCATCTTACTTAGTAGTTTTAGCAATATGCTGTTCCTGAATGAGTAAACTGTACACTTTTTGTGTGTGGTTTTAGTGATTTGATTTTCTTCCCCTGTTCTTAATTATACTGAAAGATTTCAGAAGGGCAAGAAGAAAATCCTTCTGTTGGAGCCCAAGAACTGCAATCTGGAAGTGCAGTTATCCCAGTTAAGTAACTCAAAGGGTAGTAAATCATTCAAGGTTAAACATACAAAAATATTTAAGCTGCTGCTTGTTACATTCTCCCATTGTGAGCAGGAGACTACCAAGACACTTTCAGCAGTGGGAAACTGGACATTGTTAATTCCAAATAGCCATTATAGCTAATGATACTTGAAACTCTTCACTGCTACAGTGTCCTATTTCTATGAATGTTTTGACATTTGGTGAGAAGTTCCACCCGTATCTTCACAGTGGCTAGGTGGTTTGTAATACACGTCTATAGTAGCAACACTTTTATCTCTCCTATCTTATATCCTTACATGGACTTTTTCAATATGGTTACCATTCTCAAAATAATGGATTTCCATGCATATGTAAATGTTCCTTACATATAATATATAATAATGCTATTTACCTTCACTTTAGTTAAGTCAGTGATCAAAGCTTTAAACTTCATCAAGACCAAGCAGGTTTTTTACCCAAAAGACAAATTAGAGATAATATTAGAAATGTTTTGGATGTATTAGAGTATTTAGAACAACATAATGAAAAACAAGCCGCCTTGATATTCATAGATGCCGAAAAAGCATTTGATAATTTAAATTGGTCTTTTATGTTTAAAGTATTGGAGATTATGAACTTTGGTGGGAATTTTATTAAGTGGATTAAATCAATTTATACACCTCAATCTGCAAAAATAATTGTTAATGGAGATTTCAGTAAACCTTGTGAAATACAAAAAGGTACAAGACAAGGCTGTCCTTTATCTCCGCTTTTGTTTATATTGGTCTTAGAAGTTCTACTTAGAGATATCAGACAGGATGATGGTATTCATGGTATTAGAGTCAAAAAGGAAGTTTACAAATTAAGAGCCTTTGCAGACGACCTAGTCATTACATTAGAGAATCCACTGGATGGAATTGAATTACTGATGCAGAAACTGAAGGACTTTGGGTCGTTAGCAGGGTTCAAAATTAACCTACAGAAAACAAAAGTTTTGACTAAGAACATGAACTATCACCAACAAGAGAAATTGAGAGAAATTACAGGATTTTCTTTGGAGAAAAAAGTAAAATATTTGGGAGTTTATTTAACATCGAAAAATGTTAAATTATTTCAAAATAACTATATCCCACTTTGGATTGATATTAAAAAAGATTTAGATCGTTGGGGAAAACTACAACTATCATTATTAGGGAGAATATCAGCGATTAAAATGAATATATTACCAAGAATTCTATATCTCTTTCAAACAATACCTATATTGACATCAGAGGAACCATTTAAACAGTGGCAGAAAGACATTTCTAAATTCATCTGGCAAGGGTAAAAACCAAGAATAAAATATAAAGTCTTGCAAGACTCAAAAGAAAGAGGTGGTTTAGGACTCCCGAACTTGAAACTATACCAAGCAGCTTGTGGTTTGGTATGGCTTAAGGAATGGATTGTTTTGAGAAATGAAAAATTATTTAATCTGGAAGGTCATGAATTGAGATTTGGATGGCATGGATATCTGTGGTATGATAAGGCTAAAATTAATGTGGACTTTAAAAATCACTATATTAGAAGATCCTTGTTGAGAATTTGGAATAAATATAAATCAACTTTATGTTATAAGAGACCTTTATGGATTTCCACGCAAGAAGCTTTTTATAGAACAGAAGTAAGAAATAAAGATAAGTGGTTGACATATAAGGACTTTTTAAAAAAAGAACAAGGACACTATGTGATAAAATCAAAAGAAGAACTTGCTCAAGAAGGATATACTTTTCAATGGCTCTCCTATATGCAACTCATAGAGAAATTTAAACTAGACAAAAAAAATTTAGAATTTGAACAAACTAAATCAGAATTTGAAATACAACTATGTGAAAATGATGAACGCTTAATTGCTAAAATGTATAAATTACTGTTAAAAGGAGAAGTGGTAGAGGAACAAGTTAAAGATTGTATGATTCAATGGGCGAAAAATATTGGCCACAATATACAACTTCATCAATGGGAAGATATGTGGACTAAAGGATTAAAATTTACCTTATGTTACAACCTAAAAGAAAACTTCTATAAGATGATGTATCGATGGTATATTACCCCACAAAAACTCTCAAAAATGTATGGGAACACCTCCAACTTATGTTGGAAATGTATAAAACAAGAAGGGTCTTTTTACCATATGTGGTGGACTTGCAATATTGCAAAAGAATTTTGGACTAAGATATATTCATTGATGCAAAATATACTACAGATACGAATACCATTTAAACCAGAATTTTTTTTACTTGGAATTTGGGATGTACAAATAGAAAAACAATTTTTTAGAATAATACAATACATGATCACAGCAGCAAGACTTTTATATGCACAAAACTGGAAAAACCAAAGTGTACCAACAATACAGGAATGGATGTTGAAATTATTAGAGATGGCAGAAAATGATAAATTGACTTGCTTATTAAAAGACAATTCAAATTGTTACTTTCTTAAAGAGTGGAAACCTTTGATGGACTATTTGCAAAAAGCAGGAGGAGTAAAGCTAACATGGGGTTTTGACGATTAGATTATATATAAATAATATATAATAGACAAGAAAAATATATGAATGTTATATGAATAACCAGCATGTAAAAACAAACTATCTATATTATTCTTATGACCATAGATGGATCGGAAGTTATCCAATTTCTTTGTTTGTCTTTTTCTTTCTTTTTTTTCTTTACTGCACTTTTCTTTTCTTTTTCTTTTAATTTGTATTTCTATTTCCGTTTCATTCTTAACTTTTAGCTTTGTATATTTAAAAATGTAATAAAATTTATTAAAAAAAGTCAGTTATCAAAGCAAAGCAAAGAGGAAAAAAATACAAGCTCTAAGTGTAATAATGGACTAAACCAGATGTCTCACGAAGCTAAGTAACAAAGGAAAGAAACTGTATCAGAGAGGGAAGAAACAAGTCTTACCAAATTAAGGTGTGTATTCACTTGTCATTCACCACCACCTGTCTGTCAGTTTGTCGTACTGTGGTGGCTTGCATGTTGCTATGATGCTGGAGGCTATGCCACTGGTAGTTCTACTACCAGAAGGGTCACCCATGGTGGACAGGTTCCAGCAGAGCTTCCAGACAAAGAACAGACTAGGGAGTAAGGCCTGGCAATCTACTCCCGAAAACGTGCCAATGAAAACCCTATGGACTACAACAGAACGTTTTGCGATATAGTGCTGGAAGATGAGCCCCTCAGATCGGAAGGCACTCAATATGCTACTGAGGAAGAGCTGCCGTCTCAAAGTAGAGCCGACCTTTGTGACGCGGATTGAGTAAAGCCTTCGGGACCTTCATTTGCTGATGTGGCACAACTCAAATTGAGAAGTAACAGCTACAAACAGCCATTAAAAATTGGGACATGGAATGTGCAAAGTATGGACCAAGGAAAACTGGAGGTTGTTAAGAGTGAAATGGAACGCCTAAAGATTGACATCTTAGGCATTAGTGAGCTGAGGTGGACTGGCATTGGACACTTTGAATCTGACAGTCACACGGTATACTATGCTGGGAATGAAAAATTGAAGAGGAACGATGTGGCATTCATCATTAAGAAGAATATTTCAAGTTCAGTTCTAAAGTATAACACCACCAGTGATAGCCTAATATCCAGACGCCTACAAGGAAGACCAGTTAATACTACTATTATTCAAATTTATGCACCAACCATGAATGCTGAAGATGAAGAAATTGAAAATTTCTATAAAATGCTGCAATCTGAAATTGATCAAACATGCAACCAAGATGCTTTGTTAATTATTGGTAACTGGAATGCAAAAGTTGGAAATAAAGAAGAAAGATCAGTAGTTGGTGACAGAAACGAGGCTGGAGACCGTATGATAGAATTCTGTAAGACCAATGATTTATTTATTTGCAACACTTTTTTCCAACAACACAGTCGACGACTATACACATGGACCTCGCCAGATGGATTACACAGAAACCACATTGATTACGTATGTGGAAGGAGATGATGGAGAAGCTCAATACTATCAGTTAAGACAAAACCAGGAGCAGACTGTGGGACAGATCATCAACTGCTCATGTGCAAGTTCAAGCTGAAGCTGAAGAAAAATAAAGTAAGATCAAGACTGCCAAAGTATGACCTTGAAAACATCCCACCTGAATTTAGAGATCACCTCAAAAATAGATTCGAGGCACTAAATACTGATGATCGAAGACCAGAAAAGTTGTGGGAAGATATTAAGAACATAATATGCGAAGAAAGCGAAAGATCATTAAAAAGGCAGGAAAGGAAGAAAAGATCCAAATGGATGTCAGATGAGATTCTGGAACTTGCTTTTAAATGCCGAGTAGCTAAAGCTAAAGGAAGAAAGAATGAAGTAAGAGAACTAAATAGAAAATTTCAAAGGGCAGCTAGAATAGATAAGGAAAAATATTATGATGAAATATGCAAAGACCTAGAGTTAGAAAATCAAAGAGGAAGAACACGATCAGCATTTCTCAAACTGAAAGAGCTGAAGAGAAAATTCAAGCCCCGAGTTGCTATCCTTAAAGATTCTATGGGCAATACATTAAATGACACAGGTAGCATTAAGAGGAATATACAGAATCACTGTATAAAAAAGAGTTAGCTGATGTTCAGCTATTCCAGGAGGTAGAATATGATATAGAACCATCAGTAATGAAGGGAAAAGTTCAAGCTGCACTGAAGGCACTGGTGAAAAACAAGGCTCCAGGAATAGATGGATTACCAATTGAAATACTTCAACGATCAGATGCAGCAGTGGAAGCACTTATTCTTCTATGTCAAGAAGTTTGGAAGACAGAGACCTAGCCAACTGTGTGGACCATAACAAGTTATGGTTAATATTACAAAGAATGGGAATCCCAGAGCACTTAATTGTACTCATGTGGAACCTGTACACAGATCAAGAGGCAGTTGTTAGAACAGAAAACGGTGATACCGAGTGGTTCAAAACTGGAAAAGGTGTGCGGCAAGGCTGTTTACTTTCACCCTATTTATTCAATGTGTACGCTGAACAAATAATTCGAGAAGCAGGAATGTACGAAGAATAGCGGGGTATCAGAATTGGTGGAAGACTCATTAACAACCTATGATATGCAGATGACAGAAGTTTGCTTGCTGGAAATGAAGAAGACTTTAAGTACTTGCCGATGAAGATCAAAGACTGTAGTCAGCAATATGGACTACATTTGAATGTGAAGAAGACGAAGATTCTCCCAATTGGATCAATAAGTAATGTCACAATTAATGGAGAAGAAATTGAAGTTGTCAACGATTTCATTCTACTCGGATCAACGATCAATGCCAAGGGAAGTAGTAATCAAGAAATCAGACGACGTATCATGCTCGGAAAATCTGCCATCCAAGACCTATCTAAGGTTTTCAGAAGTAAAGATGTCAGTATACAAAAACAAAGGTGTGTCTGACTCATGCTATGGTTTTCTCAATTGCCACATACAGTATGCCTGTGAAACTTGGACATTAAAAAAGGAAGATAGAAGAAGAATTGATGCATTCGAATTGTGGTGTTAGCAAAGATTACTGAAAGTACCACGGACTGCCAGAAGAACAAACAAATCAGTTTTAGAAGAAATACAATCAAAATGTTCACTAGAGGCGAGGATAACTAGGCTTAGACTCTCATACTTTGGGCACATTGTCAGGAAAGACTGATCACTTGAAAAGGATATCACGTTTGGTAAAGTTGAGGGCCAGCGGAAAAGAGGAAGACCTTCAACGCTATGGATTGACACAATTACTGCAACAATGGATACGAACATTGGAACAGTCAGGCAATTGGCGCAAGACCGTTTAGCATTTCGTTCTATTATACATAGGGTCGCTATGAGTCGTAAACGACTCGATGGCAACTAACAACAACAACATTCACCTGTCACACAAACTTGTCTAGTATCAACTATAGTTTCCTATCAGTTCAGTATTGCCTATTTGGGGACTATTTGAAAGCTGGATGTGAGATCCTTTCTCCTCAAGTGATTGGAAAAACAATGAAATGGTAGAGCCTTAGGGGGGGGAAGTCAGGGGAAAAGCTAATTAGCTCAGGAAAACAAAAATGTATTTTTAAAAAATATGTTTCTTCCAAATTTCAAGCCAGCAAATCTTTTATATGGTACACCAGGGGTAGGCAAACTACGGCCCACAGGCCAAATCTAGCCGACCACCTGCTTTTGTATGGTCTGCAAGCTAAGAATGGAGGGGCAGGCAGCAGATCGCTAGGCCTGAGCCTCAGCTGAGCTCCCAGGGTGAACGGTGGGACTAAAGGCCAGGGGCAGGGTGTCCTGGGTGGTGGCACCTTACTCGTGGGCCGGCCTCATCCAATGGCTGCCGTACTCCTTGGCCTGCAGACCCGCCAGCTATGCTGGCAGAGGAGCGGTGGGATCTGGCCCTTTAGAGAAAACGTTTGCCAACCCCTGTGCCAGACAAAGGTTGTTGCCACTCAGGAACTCTAAAAGATATTCGAGTACAACTCTAGGGTGGCAAGAAAGGTTTTTTTTATTTTAAAGGCAGTTGTTATTTCTGCATATGCATGCATTTGGATGCTTTAATCTTGTATATATAAGCATACAACATACAGAGAAGAGAAACACACATATAAACATAAGTATGTCCATGAGATCCACCCTCCAGAAGGGAAGTGGCTGGCCACTGCTTTCCTGGAAGAGAAAAGTGGGAGGGCCCAGCAGCCAGGGAATTGTCCAATGGGAGATGTGGTAGCCTATGCTGACCTGAAGAGCTTGCCAGGAAAATGTCCTGTGCCTCTGGGCTAAGTCAACTAGTTGTTGCAGTAGATGCAGCATTCTCCCTTAACCATGAGTTTGTTATCGGTTTACTTTCTTAACTTCGACTCCTAATGCATTTGGACCTGAGCATAGGAATAATCTGCACGACAAATGTAGAAAGACCTTTTTTCATTGTGATTTATTAAATCTGGTCTTGAAGTTAATTTGATTTTAATTCCCATTATGCATTGATCATACATAATATGCAAAGTTGGCACAGTAAATCAGAAAAGGTTGAAGCGCTTGTAATGTAAGTACTTACTAACCCCTGGATTCCAAAGGTTAATTCAGAAAATTTGGGCAGGGGGAGGGGGGAAAGGGCTGCTCCTGCATTTGCTAGTTATCAGAGAGTTCCTTGTTATCTACTATATCACGGCTGGATATGCTCTCCTTCAGCCCACTGTTGCCTTTCATGGTGCAGCCAATTGCTACCAGGAACCATGACCAATGTATACCCTGAAAAACCTGAGAGGGGGGTAAGGGGTATTCTACATATAATGCCTACCTTATAATCCTGTCCTGTCCTGTCCTATAGGATCTTATGACCTACCCTCATGGATCTCCTGTTTTTGGCTTGCCTTGTTTGTGGCTGTGTATCTCACAAATGGGGAACAATTCCACAAATGGGGAATTAATAATTATTGTTTGTTTCATCCTGCCAACAATCCTTGAAAAAGACCTTAATGCAATCTAACACCTTTCTGTACTTGATAACTTAGAATTTATATATCTGAGCCTCCTCAAAAGCCATCTAAAATAGGACTGGGCAATCCCTGAGTGATTGGCAGCTACAGTACATCATGGGCACAAATGACACACAACCTACGATCATTGCATAATCACACCATTTTTGCAATGATGCCATGGCACTTGTGTCATTATTTTGCCTTGATTGCGGCTTGTTACAGATGCCACTGGGCCACAGTTAACATTTGGGAGAGGACTGAGGGGCACGGCGGGTAGGGTCATCCAATGGAGATCTGGAGGCTCCCCCACAAATACAATTTTCCTGGATTTTTAGTCGTCTTGCCTAACTAAGAAGTTTTGAAAATACGAAACCTTCAATAGACCTAAATAAATGTATTGCATCAACATGTATTTTAGACTTTTCTTTCCTCCCAGTTAATATGGCTGTTTTTGTTTCTGCTCTAACTTTAGAAATCATCAGAATTAGCCTGAGATGATTTGATACATTAGATACCCATCCAAAATGAATACATCCTAAAGTGGACTAAAGGGAAGATAGGAAAATGTAACGGTAGCAGGGGAGCTAAACTATTGCTTTTGTAAGAGTTAACTCTGGTAGGAATTTATCAGCATCTGTAATTATTACACTTTCATGTAATATGTGTTGTGTTATGTAGAAAGATGGGGAATCATATCTGAATTTGCAGAGAGAGAACAAGATAGTCTGGAACAGCATGACATGCTTTGGCAGCACATTAGCCTGCAGGCAGTTTCCTAATCACAGTAACCATTTGCATAATGTAGCTGCACTTAATCCAGTATTGAGTAATTGTAACCATAGATCATGGAACTCATTCCACTGGCACAGCTTGAGAAGAAATAAAGAAATCATTTTAGGCTTGCAAATTGAAACTTCCCGTATTGATATTGAGTGTAATGGTGGTGAAAAATATGTTTATGAACATCCAAATGTACTGGAGATAGATTCAGTGGGAGCATAGTTGCACCACAGTATATTATAAGAAATGGAAGATGGAAAATGCCCTTTTGCAGTGGGGAACATTTTAATTTATTTCTCATATTTCTACACCGCCCATCTCGCAAGCAACTCTGGGCGGTTTACAATTTAGTTAAAGTAATGAGAGATTAAAAACATAAAAACAAATACATCATAAAAATATAAATATGACATATAAAATATAGAAACATATTTAAAATTTATATAAAATATAAATTCCTCGGAGCCGCATCATGGCGCCAACCACCCCCATGATTGGCTATCCCCCCTCCCACCCCAAGCGAGGTGGCAAAGCCAAGTTTTCACTCCCTTTCGGAAGGCCGGGAGAGTGGGGGCCTGCCTCACCTCTGGGGCAAGAGTGTTCCACAGGGCGGGGCCACGTCAGAGAAGGCCCTCTCTTAATGTTGCTGCTTTTGGATGATTCTGTGAAATAAGATCTGTACCCTGGATCCTGCAGCTGAATCAACAACAACTATAGAAGGACCTTTATTCATTCAGATTTATTAATCTGGTTCTGAAGTTAATTTGATTTTAATTTCCTTTATTGGAGGAATCACATCCATCATTCACAATAGGCAAACTTGGCAGAGTGAATCGGAGAAGGGAGAAGATAACTGTGGCGTCAAAACAGCAGCTCCCTCTGCTAAATGAATCTTTGCTTGAGCATATTATCCTGTATTTCCCCTACTGGTACCAAATAAAGGAAAACACTCTGTCCTCCCTCTCACAGAGGTCAACTATGAATACAAAGATGTATATTTCTATATGATGACCCACCTTCTTGCTGCACAAAAATTGAGGGGGAAAACCAGTGCAGTGGATAAGGTTTTAGAATGGTGCCAGCCAGGCTCCAGACTGAACAGATTGTGCCAATATTTCTTTTATCCACTCTAAATCAATGCTGTTGTTTTGCCAAGAGCTGGTGGGGGTGAGGGGGGGCTTTCATTCCCCACGCCTCTTCTGGGGAGCTGAATGGCAGCACCAAGGAAGCCGACTTCAGTCTCCACAGAGTCCTCGGCAAATAGGTTTGTTGTTTATTTGTTCAGACGCTTCTGACTCTTCGTGACTTCATGGACCAGCCCACGCCACAGCTTCCTGTCGGCCGTTGCCACCCCCAGCTCCCCCACGGTCAAGTCCGTCACCTCCAGAATATCATCCATCCATCTTGCCCTTGGTCGGCCCCTCTTCCCTTTGCCTTCCACTTTCCCTAGCATCAGCATCTTCTCCAGGGTATCCTGTCTTCTCATTATGTGGCCAAAGTACTTCAGTTTTGCCTCAAGTGAGCAGTCTGGCTTTATTTCCTGGAGTATGGACTGGTTTGATCTTCTTGCAGTCCAAGGCACTCTCAGAATTTTCCTCCAGCACCACAGTTCAAAAGCATCTATCTTCCTTTGCTCAGCCTTCCTTATGGTCCAGCTCTCGCAGCCATAGGTTACTACGGGGAATACCATTGCTTTAACTATGCGGACCTTTGTTGTCAGTGTGTTGTCTCTGCTCTTAGCTATTTTATCAAGATTTGTCATTGCTCTCCTCCCAAGAAGTGGATGTCTTCTGATTTCCTGGCTGCAGTCAGAGTCTGCAGTAATCTTTGCACCTAGAAATACAAAGTCTGTCACTGCCTCCATGTTTTTCCCTCTATTTGCCAGTTATCAATCAAGCTGGTTGCCATAAACTTGGTTTTTTTGAGGTTTAACTGCAACCCAGCTTTTGCACTTTCTTTTTTCACCTTCGTCATAAGGCTCCTCAACTCCTCCTCGCTTTCAGCCATCAAAGTGGTATCATCTGCATATCTGAGATGGTTAATGTTTCTTCCAGCGATTTTAACTCCAGCCTTGGATTCATCAAGTCAATCGATTCCTCGTCAAATAGGATGGTGGTGTAATATTTACGAGCTAATTAGATTTGGCTGGGTTATAATTTCACTGAAATTTCACTGAAGGCCGGTGAGTGCAAATAAAGTAAGGTGGCTAATTTATTGAGTTTCTAAATAAGTAATTTTGATATCAAAGTTCATGGGAAAAGGGAGACAGTTTTCCAGATAAACTCTTCAGTTAAATTGTTCCACTGCTTCATGATAACTTACTTTTCAATACCTGTTGCCCCTTCAGAATGAAATCACATGTTGTCCATAGCTCTTTGGAGACTAATTGTGTCCAATGTAACACTAGACTTGTACCAGGTTCCTTACCCACAATATTGTGCAGAATGCGGCTGTGCGCACAGTTATGGGTGCCCCAAGATCGGCACATGTGACACCTCTGCTGCGCGAGCTGCATTGGTTACCAGTTTGCTTCCGGGTCCAATTCAAGGTGTTGGTTGTCACCTTTAAAGCCCTACATGGCATGGGGCCAGGGTACCTGAGGGACCGTCTCATCCCCAGAACATCGACCCGCCCCACCCAGTTAGGTAGAGAGGTCTTGCTACGGACCCCGTCTGTAAGAGAATTCCATCTGGCGGGGTCCAGGAGGCGGGCCTTCTCTGCAGTGGCGCCCGCCCTTTGGAACATTCTGCCCCTGGACGTGAGGCAAGCCCCCACACTCCTGACCTTCCAAAAACAATTGAAGACCTGGCTCTGCCACCTCGCTTGGAATGGGAAGGGTAATAGCTCCTCTTGGGGGTGGCTTGCGCTGTAGAGTTCTTTCAAATATAACATCATAGCCTCTTGGATTTTATATATTTATATCTAATTTATTTTTAGAGTGTTATATTGTATTTTATATGTTTTTAATTACTAACTTTGTTGTAAACCGCCCAGAGTCCCCTTTGTGGGGGGAGATGGGCGGTGACAGAAGTTGGACAAATAAATAAATAAATAAAAATGAAAAATGTATTTACCAACAATGGTAAACCGAGGGATGGAAAATCACAGTGAATACTCCATATTTTCACCAGGATTAAATGATCTTTCTTATGAACTTAAGTTTTGAAAGAGACTTCAGATTTTAATTACACCGCTTGGATTTTTTAAGATTACATTATCCTTTTAAAATTCCGGAACATCTATTGTTTGTTGCTATGCATTTACATGTTTAAAATACATTCTTCTGCTTCTTTCATTTTAAGACTATTACAAACAAAACTTTTCATGATACCTGCAGTGTTAGGGGTTTTTTTCTTTTCCACCCCTTTTTAATTTCTCTTTTATTTAACATTTGGCTCCTTAAAGCACTCTGATTACCTCAAAAAGTTGTCCCTTCTCTGCAATTTTACAGTTTTTACAGTTGCATTCAGGTTTTTTCCTCCTGAAACTGATATCCAATAACAATGCAGATTTTGATCTTGCTTGAAAATGTATTAATCTCATAAAACTTTACTACAAGTTTCTGTTAAATCAGGTTAAGTTATATACATGATGCAGACTTTAAAATGGACAACTTCATTTTCTCAGATATTTCTGTGATCAGTAGGTAGAAGAGCACCACCACAAAGTGAAGCAAATCTCACCCCATCTCCGTTTATGTTTAAGGGAAGATATCCCGTTGGGGGAGTTGGGCGGTCATATAAATTTAAATAATAAATAAATTACTGCATTGTGACCAACCCTGTTTTTAATCACTTAAGCAAACTACTTAGGACTTGCTAAGAAAACAGAGAAGGATAATAGTTAAGAGCCAGCATATTAGCATTTGGGAACTTGTGCCTTCCTTGCTTCTTATGAAATGTTTCCACTTCACAGCTGTGTTATGTTTGAAATAATGAAGCCCTGACATGATGCTCCTGCGATCTCCCAAAGGTGCCCTGACAATTACATCAGCTTACCAAAAGGCTGGCTTTAGCCTTAATTGATTTAGTGCTACAGTTCACAGGGGATGATAAATGCGACACTCAATAAACATTACTGAATGCGGAACTAAGGGGAATATTGGGGAAGCAACAGGAAGGATAGCTGGAGATGCCAAAGAAAAGGACAGAGTGGAAAAAAGAGCTGTCACTTGACTCTGTAACAGAGCAAGAGGAACCCAGAAGAAGAGGAACTGGAAGAACGCTTTGTTCAATAGCTGAATTTTCTCTGATATACTATAAAATGTGTATTATTTTATTTATTTATTTATTTGTTTGTTTGTTTATTTATTTAATTTCTATGACCGCCCATCTCCCCCTCAAGGAGGGACTCTGGGCGGTTCACAACCACAACATCATTAAAATACAATAAAAACAACAATAAAAATATAAATACAATAAAATACAAGTGGCAGGTGGTTCATACAGTGAAGCTGAACATATTTAAAATATTTGAGGCGGCTCTAAGAAATCAGCCATCCTCAAGCTTGACCACCTTCCCTCTTGCCCCAGGCGAGATCACAGAGCCAGGTTTTCAATTTTTTCCTGAAGTCCAGGAGTGAAGGGGCCTGTCTTATCTCTGGGGGAAGGATGTTCCATAGGGCAGGTCCCACTGCAGAGAAGGCTCGCCTCCGAGACCCCACTAGATGGAATTCTTTCATAGAGGGGGTCTGCAGCATGCCCTCTCTGCAAGATCGGGTGGGACGGGACGATGTAATGGGGTATTATTTTATATAAATAATATATAAGGTATACATTAATCTATAATGCACATCACTTTTCATTATTATTATTATTATTATTATTATTATTATTATTATTATTACAATTTATAAGCATAATAGTGGTAGCTATTTAAAAGTAAGGCCCACTGGAAATACCGCTGGAAACCAAAGCACGTGGTTAAGCAGTCCTCCGGTGTGTTTGAAGGACCCTACAGCAAAGGACAAGGATAGGGACTACAGCAGGTTTTCCCAAACCGTGAGGTGTCCCTGCCTTGGGGAGGTGCAGACAGAGCCCAGGGGAGGTGTGAAGAACCTTTTCATTGTTTCAGTAAATCCACCTTTCCCAAAGTTTCATTGCATTGTTTTCATTGTTCGTTTGT
This sequence comes from Charina bottae, assembly GCA_023362775.1. Lineage (NCBI taxonomy): Eukaryota > Metazoa > Chordata > Lepidosauria > Squamata > Charinaidae > Charina > Charina bottae. The sequence continues at coordinate 1,047,593 of JALMGJ010000020.1, forward strand.
GTTCATTTTGGTGTTTGGATTTTTAGCGGGGGGGGGGGGTGTACATTAAGATTACAGTAAAGGGAGGTGTGATGGCAAATGGTTTAGGACTAAAGGACAGTGGAATTGAATGAACATGGTTGGGGGTCCAACCATTGAAGCCTTCAGGTGTTCCTGGGAGAGGCAAAAGGGAGCCATGTAGGTTGATGATGTCATCACACAAAGGCTGTGACTTATATACTTGCATCAAATGTTTATGATGCAAGTACATAATCACAGTATTTGTGTCATTTTGATGCCACTGTGGTTCATTAGGGCTACCTCTTTGGAAGCCAGCATAAATTTACATAATGGTTTATACTATCTGGATATACCGTTTGATTTTTATCATTACAATTGCTCTGTTTATTTAATTAAACTGCTGTCCAATGAATAATGACTTGAAGGTAAACCCTAGTGAACAAGGCAGAATTTACTTTTGAGTAGACAGGGGTGAGATCTTTAGTAGGTACCTGTGCAAAGTGGTTCTGCTGTACCTTGAGGCATCTCCTTGGTCGCTGAAGTAGTCCAATTTGGGGTCGCATTTTGACTTGGAAAATCAAGTCGCTCCACCTTGAGGTTCAGATTTTAAAGCACCAAAGCAGCCTGGTTCGGTTCAGTGGAAAGGGGCGTTGGCACGCGGCTGCCCCACCCTGGCACTCTGAAGGGGAGCAGCATTTGGGTTTGGGGTCTGGCTTCCAAGGGGCCCGTCAACTGCAGCCCTTCTCGGAAGCTCTGCACCAGCCCTAACCCTTCAGTCCTTCTTCTGGTTAAGTAGAATTAATAAGTACAACGCACACAAGAATAAAACCATAAAAGGAGCAAATAGAGCAGATATTAAAGAGTAGAAGCAAATTACCAGTGAAACTTGAAACATGGCTTCTTGGCCCTTTCTCTAAGTTCAGTTTCAGCTAATAAAATTAGAGTTTAGAGTGGCATAGGGATTCAGGCTGTAAAACTGTAAGCAGCATCACAAACCTCTGTAAAATACCTAAGTTTTAACTCTGTCATTGGAAGAGCTGGCATGTCACTCACTATTATACAGATGGGGCACCTTGTTTTTTCTGGATTGAGATACAGCCAGCAGCCATATTCAGGACAGGTGTTCAGGCATATCCATGCTCTTGAACCTGCAGAAAAGAGAAAAGCCAGCCACGGCAATCGCTGCTGGAGCTGCCACTTACAGGAGTTGGCAGTTGCTGTTGGACTTGGCACTAACTTAGGTACCAGCATGGAAGCAAGTCTTCTCAGAATTAAGCCCGCCTTTTCATAAAAGCAACATTGACATGGTCTGAATATCATTAGGGCAGCATTATCGCCTTAGAGCCACTTCTGCTCTTTCTGGGAGATAAATCTCAGCTGGCCAGTCTGTCTGGGGCCTCAGGAACGCCGGCATAATAGCCGCTATCTTCAGACTCCAGCTAGTTGGAGTTTATCTTTAAAGGACGTTTCAGTTTATGGATTGGCTTCCTGTGCAGAAATCATTTCTATCACAGAAAATGTCAGTTATTTTCATTACCAAACTATTCCACCTTACATTATGTGAGTGTGAACATTTCAGAGAGAATTGGATGGGGATCTGGCAGTGGTGGCAAGAGGTGCCTTTCCTTTCCTCTGGATCATTGAAATTCCACCCTATGCCCAGGCACCCTTACATTGTGACAATGGGTCTTCTGTTAGCTTTACCCACAGAAACTAAAGTAATTTGCTCTGTGTGTGCGTGTGTGTGCAGGAGCTATTTTCCACTGCAGGCATGTCTGGTCTTGATCAAGAATCTACAGATCACTTGTTCAAGGTTGGGCATTTGACACATCCATTTTTAAACTGCAGTTTAAAGCTCATCCACAGAATTTCTCAATTATGAGAAATAAAACTTACAGTATATCAAACATAAACAGTTTTTTTAACATAAAGGCAATTTAAACAGTAGTAGTAGTTTATTAATTGATTAGTCCTGTGACCTTATCAATAAAATAAAATAAATACAATACAAAGATAAAATACAATAATAAAATACATATGTGATAATACATAGAGTCAGAAATCAGATATATGAATATCCCTTACAGGATACCCCAATTTGTTCAATGTATTGAGTTCTAATGACCGTTGCCTTAGCAATTTAAACAGTTGCTTCCACATACATTCTAAATCTTTTAAAGTGTCATCCTCTTTTCTAGTTCCGTTGGCTGAAGTCAGTTAGGAAAGCTCAGTTACTGTTACTGTTACTGTTACTGTTACTGTTACTGTTACTGTTACTGTTACTGTTACTGTTACTGTTACTTACCAGCAATGGTAAACTGAGGGACAGAAAATCACAGTGAATACTCCATATATCCACCAGGATTAAATGATCCTTCTTATGAACTTAAATTTTCAAAAGGACTTCAGGTTTTAATTACACGACTTGGATTTTTTAAAATTACATTATCCTTTTAAAATTTTAGAACATCTATTGTTTGTTGCTACATTAACATTTACATGTTTAAAATACATTCTTTGTTATGCCCATAGTTTTTTATATCAAGCTCAGTCTTATAGGTCAGGCGTCCCCAACCTTTTTGGCACCAGGGACCGGTTCCGTGGAATACAAGTTTTCCACAGACCGGGGGTGGGGTTTGCAGGCAGGAGCCAATCGCGCAGACGGGGGGATGGGGTTTGCAGGCGGGAGCCAATCTCACGGATGGGGGGCAGGGTTTGCGAGCGGGGGCCAATCGGGCCTCGCACTCCTCAGCCCGCCTCTCCGCCCTTCTTTGCCGCGCGCTCATAGGTGGAGGTGTTTCCCCTTCAATGTCCCCACCAATCAGCTGCTCCGACTCAGGCTCTGTCTTTGCGCCTTCCCAGCTTCTTCCTGCTACCGGCCGCTCTTCCTCCGACTCATGGCGGCAGGGACAGGTTCATTCCTCACACCACCGCTGTGCGGCCTCACCTCCTGCTGTGCGGCCCACTTCGTAACAGGCCGCGGCCCACCAGTGGGCCGCGACCCACAGGTTGGGAACCCCTGTTATAGGTTACAGCTGCTTCTTTCATTTTAAGACTATTATAAAGAAAACTTTTCATGATACCTGCAGTGCCAGGTTTTTTTTTTCTTTCCCACCCCTTTTTAATTTCTCTTTTGTTTAACATTTGGCTCCTTAAAACACTCTGATTAACTCAAAATGTTGTCCCTTCTCTGCAATTCTTAGTTTTTACACTTGCTTTCAGACTTTTTTCCCATAGTGGAGATGTTTCAGGGTTTTTCCCCCCTGAAACTGATACCCAATAGCAGTGCAGATGTTGATCTTGCTTGAAAATGTATTAGTCTCATAAAACTTTCACATGCTTTGTAACTCTCCTCTAGTTCCATTGGCTAGACGGTTTGGATTAGAGTTAGGATGAGGGTTAGGAAAGCTCAGTTACTGTTATTGCTGCAGAAAACTCAGTGGACATAAAGTTACAGCCAGTGGTCCTCCTGCCAGTAGTTTTCAGAAGTCGTGCAGCACACGGGGTGCACAAAGACTCACCATTTCCCCATTAAGAACCAGGGGGATGTTCCTCACTGACTTCGGGCATTTGGATTCTCCCCTAACTGAAAGGACTGCAGTCGATGAGATGAAATGCTGATGGAAAACCCTCTCTCGCTCTGCAGCCGGATATCTCCAGGAGGGACCAGGTAAGGAGTGCCCCACCCTTTTTTACATGTTTGGGTTCTGCTTACCTAAACTGTTCTGTTAAAATCAAAGTCATTCCAATTGTCAAGCAGTAATAATGAGATATATTGCTAAGACGTAATTTTCATTTTCACCTTGCTCAGAACACATTCATAATTCTTTTTTTTAATTTATATTATTTATTATTATAAATAATATTATATACATATACATATACATATACATATACATATACATATACATATACATATACATATACATATACATATACATATATATTGATGCCAATAAATTGTGATGAGGCCAATTAATGCCAATCCTTTGCAATGTTTCCCCTAAGTATCTAAATCCACCTGAACAAATATAAAGTGCAATAACATCTTGAAGCCATTTTTGTCATTATAGAGTTAATTAACATAGCAGAAGATCTACCAAAACTAAAATCTAAAACCAACTGTATGAAATTTATTTAATTCAAATTGCACTTGAGATATATTGTTCAGCATAACCTCAAATTTAACAGACTTCAATTTAGCAGACTTTGAATGCAATGAGCAAAATCTGACATTTCCTATTTTATCATGTGTGAGATATATAAAATTGGTAAATTCCCACTTGGATTTAAGAGATATTCTGTTATAACAGATATTCTTTTCCACCATTAGTTCATTAATTCAAGGGTTTACTGCATCTGGATACCTCAGAAAAATAAGCACATCTTCTGCAAACAGATTCATTACATGATGTTCTATTTCTATATTTAAGATATTGAATATTCCTATTTTTAAAAAATATTCTTTCTCAATACTGATCAAACAAAATAAATGAGAATGAGCATCCTTATTTGGTACCCCTATTTATTTGGAAAGATTTCTGTATCTGATCTACTGATACTAATTATTGCTTTTTACTAATTTACTACAGTAATACTAATTAATAAGTGAGAAAACATTTCTCAAACTGGAATTTAAGTTACAGTTTCCTAGAGCTGCTTATTAGAGAGGTGCCTCTGTTAGAAAGGGTTACTTTTACAACAGGGGGCCTTTTCTTGAACTATGCACCCACCCACCCATAGAAAGAGAGCTGTGGAATGGGGCGGGGTAGTAACGAGTGCAGTTTGGTGGCAATTTGTTACTCCTAATAATTACAAATCCAAACATTCCTGTGGTTCTTGCTGACAGTCTCTGTAATGCAACATGAAATTAAGGTTCTCCAGTCAAAACCAACTGGGTTGCAATAGCATTTCTTAACACGGATGAACTGATTGGGATTAAGGATAGAAGAAATCTGGAATATTACATGGGAAAGTTAAAACAGGTGGTATTATCCGGCCAAAAGGATAAGAGTTTTTTTAATAAACAAGAAAAAAGTCCAGTTGGGAGAGAAATGAAGGCAGAGCACTTGATCGCTATGGCACGGGCAGCAATGTATGTTCTGGGCAGGTGAGACTGAAATGAAGCAGATTCAGACAGGGTGGAAATAAGAGTATAAAGCTTGGGGGACCATTTTTCCTTAATGAGTATTCCATTAGGCTTCATTTGTGTTTTACATTTTCTACCCTAAGTTGAGATATCATTGTCAGTAACTTCCCTATATAATTACTTTGTTTTAATGTTAACCATCAATAGTAATTAAGATGACCAGGCACAAAACTGGAGAGGATTCTTGTAAATTTAAAGGATGTCGAAAAGAATTTTTAACAAGTATTACTTGAAATGCAAAGTGAAAATAAATTCTACTGTGTGGGAGCTGAATTTCCTCCTCTCTCTCAAAAGAAAGGGAGATGGTTCTTCCTTTGCATCACCAGAACGCTGCTCCTGCTATCCTAATCATTACACGTTCAAACATTCCTCTAGTTCATGCTGACAGCCTTCTTAATGCAACATGAGATTAAGGTTCTTCAGTCAATTAAGGATATCTTGTAATTTTGTACTTTGAGGAAAGCTGGTTTCAGCCCAAATTCACTGGCATTTTATTATTTTACAAGTACCCTATTATTTGATGGCCTCATTTTTCAATAGCAGGGCTCCCCTTCTCTTTCAGTGTGCAGTAGCATGTGATATTAGGGCACATTTTATTTTTCTAACCATCCAGTCTCCTTAACCCTATTCTTTCCCCCAGATTTCTCCGTGAACATACAGTTAGCTCAATGTAGGAAATATTGGGCTGGACCTGTTCTTCTCTGCCATGTTAATAGCTCTTTTGCTAGGTAAGATTGTTGTTGAGGAGAAAATAGGAGGAGGAAGGAATATCAGGTATTTTCGCTGCCTTGAATTATGTGTAAAATAATAATAATAATAATAATAATAATAATAATAATAATAATAGCAGGATTTTAAAAAATCCAAAAAAAATTAGAGTATCCAAATGAATGAAACACAAAGCCTGGCCCCCCACAAAGAGGGTCCACTTTCCCCACTTTCAGAATATCCACTTTGGATATCCTTCTTAGGGATTTTTGGTACTTTTTAAAACATTTGCTCTCATCATTTTGCTCTCATTCAAAGATGGAAATATCTTTGAATGGGCATTCTTGAGAGAGGAGGTATCTAAAGGACACAAATTTCACCACCTGTAAGTTCTGCAAATCTCATATCTGGATCACTGACACTTGTTCTTAGTTAGATACTATATGAAGCCAGTTGTGAGGTCTGTCTGATGACAGAAAAGGAGCAAGTCCAGCACTAGAGGAGGTCAGTGCTGAGAAGATGCCCAAGTCTCTGCATCTCACTGAAGCCCATTCGCTTCTGCAGCTGCTTTTCCCTGCATCACTTCTCAGTTGCCCTATCCGGTGTGGTAGCAAGGGAACTGTGCCAAGTGACTTCTCCATGGAGCTGCCACTTGGGGTAAAAAAAGAAAAGGAGCAGGAAAATTATCAGGAGAGTAATTTGCCAAAGGCTGGCTGGGGCCAAAAGCAATGTAGCGCAGAGTTTCCTCTGCAACGTTGCACGTCTCTAGCATTCTGAAGTGCTCTTATGCCACTTCAGAGCAGAAACCTATTTGCTTATTGGATTATTATATTTCTGAAATTCATTGAGTCTGTTACAGCATATTAAAAGAAATTGTTTGTGTCATTCATTTAATTGGGGAAGGAGCTTTTTAAAAAACCCCGAAGCTTGTATGAATCCTTGTTAGAGGATCGCTCTAACAAGTATTCATATAAGCTTCGGGGGTTTTCTGCATTTCATTGTATTTGATGTCACTAAAATGGAGTCAATCTCTTGAAGCTAATTTGAATAATGCCATGAAGCAGATGTGTTCTGTGGTGCGCAGACAACTTTTAATTTCAATTCCAAAGCCACTGGTGCTGCATCAGATCAGATCTTATTAATTATGCAGTAAGAGCTGACATGGCAGAACAAGGCAGAACACAATCATACATCTTGAGAGCCACGGTAAAGATTTGCATCATGTGAAGAACAGCAAGACTGCCATGATCCATATAGGATCCAATTTGATAGGGAAAGCAGGCTATTGTCTTGGCAATACAAAGTATTTTTGAGAAACTTGAGATAACACTGCAGCACAGAAGTCTACACTAGAGCTACCAGATCTGGGCTGCAAAAATCCAGCTGACCACCAGTTGGCAAGAGAATTTTCTCCGTCTTTCAACCGCCATCTAGTGGTCATCCAGATTTTTGCAACCCACATCTGCTAGTCCTAGCCTACCCACTGCATGCACCATTAGGAGCATTTAAAATAGCTGCTTTTTCATAGTCTGCTGTAGAAACTAAGCAAGACCAATTACAAGACTTTCATTCAGCTAGGAGCAAGCAGACAGGTAATCTGGTGTGCAGAGGTAGAGCTGGATGTCCCCCTAATACAGAAGCTGTGTGGCCTCAGAAAGTCCTGGCGTTTCAGGTTGACTCTCTTCTATAACCTAACTTTCTAAAGATCTGTTCACAGTACTTAACAGTATTTATAGGCTGCCCTTTAATGAAATTTTCAGGATACCTTACAAAAACAAATTATTTCCAGAAAGGTAGCCACAGTAAAGCTAATAAAGATTCTTATGGTACTTTAAAGCTATTACAGAGTAAGCTTTCATGGGGTACAATTCATGACGGCTGAGTGGACTGCTGCTCATGCAAATTAATGTTCGACTGAATTTGTTAAGTTTTCAGATGACGCAGCACTCACTATTGTTTTAACAATAAAAAAACCCCAACACTTAATAAAATTAAACAAGAGAAGCATAAACAGGCCATTAAAGGAATTGCGGAATAAAAATGGCTTGAAGCAGTTTAAAATGACTTTGGAAAAGTCAAAAAATAAAAACCACTTTACTTGATCCTGAAAGAAGATCAAAGTCAGGACTAGAGGAGCTTCTCTGCAGAGGGATTCTGCAACTTGGATGGGGCCACAGCAAAGGGTCCGTCCCCCATCACTACCTGCCATCTCCCAGGCTGGCATTCTATTCCTTCTATCAAGATCCATCCTTGAGCCTCAGAAGATGAGACGGATCTTGATAGAAGGAATACGGTACCTCCTGTTATTTTCTGGTGTAACTTAAATTCATAAGAAAGATAATTTAATCCTGGTGGGTATATGGAGCATTCACTGTGATTTTCCATCCCTCGGTTTACCATTGCTGGTAAGTTCGTTTTTCATTTTGCACAATATTGTGGGTAAGGAATATTAAAACAAGCAGTTACACCAGAAAAACTTATTAATTCTCTCCATTTCTTGCTCTCTGTTCTTCAGATTTCTTTTTTCTAATGTAATTTAGAGGAAAAGGTAAAGGCTCCTTGAGTTGAACTTGACTTCCGATGATTTCATGAACACACCCAAGTAGTTGGCAACAAGTAGTTGGTCATTGCTTTCTTCCATGATGTGTTTTTGACTTCCCAATCTAGTTTACAATCCTGAGATCCAAGGATTAACTGTGTCTGGCCCTGCTTAGCTTTTGAAGATTAGCCAAGATCAGTTGGGGATAGACATAATTTAGAGAGCACCATCTATTTTGCCTGTCTTGCCAGCTTCGCATTTGGACATACGATATTGCATTTGCTGCTGGATTTAGCTGAAATAGGAAGTCTTTCCCAATCCTGTGCCTTTGAGATGCACTGGACTGCAACTTTCATTATCTCTAACCAGCTCATTCATTTGCTGTGTTTGAAAGGGAAAATGGAAGCTGTGGAAAGTGCCAGCTTGAGAAAGGATGATATGCACAAAAGGGGAAAGGAAGGTGGTGAAATCAAAAGGAACAAAGCAGAAGATAGAGGAAGTCTGTACAAGCCCTTCATTTCACATAAGCCTTCTGAAACAAATATAGTATATCAAGAGAGATTACATATGCAGAACAAAACCTATGATTTTGCTATTTGCATTGGGGGGGGCAGCTGAGAGATTGATAATGTTTTAAGGGTTGCAAAGGATCAGTGTAGTCTTCCTGGAGTGATTCTGAACTGCGGACTTCATAATCAGTGCCCAGAGAATCCAAATGGCACAGGAAGCTTATGCCAAAGCCAAAGGAGCCGGACAGCAGCCTGATGAAATTACAGGGAAAAGTTTGTTCCCACTCCTTCTGCCATTGCACAAGCATCAACAGATCATTTTCTTGCCTGTATGGAACTGTGAGAAAAGGACTCAAAGTTGTTGGTTTAGGATTTATCTACAAAAGATAAAATCTGACCTACAACCACATTGAACTGTGATTTGCAATAGGTCCATACTGTTACAAGGAGGGACTCTGATTACCACAGTGGACTGCTCTGGGTCACAAGATTGTCTTGATTGGCCATACTTTGTGTCTTCAATACAATGGGGAAGGGGGAGTGGGACAAAGCCCACTGGTCATACAGTATATAGGCTGACCATATTTCCTTCAGACGAAAACGGGACTTTGGGGATGGCAAAACGGGACAGGGTCTTATGCCACCATGCCGGCCTCCCAACCCCGCCCCCCAGTCCATCCAATTGGCTCCCGCCTGCAAACCCCGCCCCCCATCAGCGCGATTGGCTCGGATTTTAATATTTTTTTCCGATTTTTGAAGGTTTTTTTTTTCTTCTAGCAGTAAATGGTGCGGCAGAGCTGGTGTGTTTGGGGAAGGCCGGAGCACACACACTGTGCACACAGCACCGTCATCGGCCGGGGGACAAGGGGCGGGGATAGAGGGGATGGAGGCCCACCACTGCCCCATCCCCCTCAGACTTGGCCGAGGGAGGGAGGAGAGTCGCTGCTGCCGCCGCTGCTGCCACACAGGAGAACCAGGAGCTGGCCGAGCTGGGGGGCTTCAGCCACACCACTCCGCCCCTTGCCGCCCGCCAGGAGCTCCCGCAGCCTGGCGGGTGGCAAGGGGTGGCGTGGTGTGGCTGAAGCCCCCCAATGCAGCCGGCTCCTGCAGAGGATGGAGGCTCACTGCCACCCCGACCCCCTCGGGCTTGGCTGAGGGTGGGAGGAGAGTCGCCGCCGATGAGCAGGAGGCAGGCGGCAGCACAGCGCGATGAGGTTGTGACACCTCCTGGGAGAGCGGTGGCGGTGGCAGAGAGAGGGACGGTTCCAGGCGGAGGCGCTCGCGGAGGGGCCGCTGCTGGGCAGGGGAGGCAGCTCCTCGGGCCCCTCATGAGGAAAGGCAGCGCCATGGCTCCACTGGGCCCTCCTCTCCCTCCTCCGCCACAGCGCCTGACTCACTCTCCTCCTCCAGACAAGCTTCAGGCTGCAGCCCAGCAGACGCACGCAGCCCAGCCCCGCGGACCCCGCAGCGGCCGGCGCAGTGTCTCTGCCCCACCTCTCACGCAGCGCTGCCGAGCCCCTCGCAGAACGCCACCCCACCGCCTGGCTTGGCCGCCATCCCGCCTCCCCAGCACTGACATCTGCGAGGCGAGACCTAGAGCGTCTTGCAGGCAGGATTCTGAGGCAGGATCTCGGCCTTTTAAGGTTGGAATCTCGCGCCGTTTGCGGCTGGGACCCAATTGGCCAAGCAGCGCGCTGATTGGTAGAGGGGCTTCTTGTTCCAGGCTGCCTCCAATCGGCAGCTCTGGTTCGGACCATACCAGCTTCTTCCGGAGGTCGGCTCATCTTCCTCCGACTGAGTCCGAATCTGGCATGGCGGCAGGGGCTGACCCACTCCTGTCAGGCTTACTCCTGACTCAGATTTTTGAAAAATGGGACAAAATCAAGATTTTGACTATAACGACGGGATGCTCCAGAAATGGTGAAATAACGGGACAGTCCCGTTCAAAACGGGACGTATGGTCAGTCTAGTCATATACCCCCGTAGTTGCCTGGGCCTCACTTGACTACTGTATGCATCTGGCATAACTTCTCTGTTTCTTGACTAGGGCTGAATTTGCCTCCCCTTTTACTAGCAGGAAGAAATACCGCAGTTGTGTCTCATACATATGGGCTGGTTCTAAGCCTTTAAAAGGCTGCCTGCCCACACTCATAAAATGAGCTGCTAGGGAGGAGAGGGGGTTCAAGTGGGATTTGTTTGTTTATTGTTTTGCCCTGCTTTGGTTTTCACCCAGTTCACAGGATTTCAGGAGGACTGTTATTTTTGCTGACAATGCAGCAGGTTTTTGGAGCACTGTGGGGGATGTTAGACTACCTTTGCACATACCTGGAGAATGGTAAGGATCGGAGGCCAATCCCTCATCACATTGCTGGCTGCCTTGTGAAGAAGGCTATTGATCCTGAGCTAAATGCTTGCACTAAATGCTACTTAGAGACTATATTTCATTGTATGTAAATGGGTTGTACCTAGTGCTGAGCCAAACCATTTTTTATGCATTTTTTCTCCTTCCCACTATTGTCTTTCTCACCACAGCAATCATCAAGAAATAAACAATCTCTCCCTTATACAATATGATTATCTTTTTTGGTTTAACAAGCATTGACATTTCAGCATAAACACTGACAGCATTTAATGCTCCAGTCCTATAAGAGAATAAAATTTATTTTTATTTATTTTTATTTTATTTATTCAATTTATATAGCCAACCATCTCAATCCAGTGACTCTGGGCAGCTAACAGTCATAAAAACAGTCAAACAGTTAAAACAGTACAAGAGAAATTAAATACAAATAGCAGCCACTGAGATCAATGGGATATACCTGATAGATATTCATCTCAGTGGTCCCTAGAAATCATTGGAAGAAACCCTAAATGGTATTTCTTTTACTACTACTTTAAATATTTTCTACCACTATATGTCAATGAGCAAAGATCGCCAAAGTGCTGGCTTTGGTTCAAATAGTTTACTTATCAGCCCCAAAAATTGTGAAATAATAGCTCTAACTTAAAAGTGAGGACTTGATTTTACAATTAAAAATGCCTAGTTAAAATAAATCACATCAAATGGTTCTCCCAAAGTGGGAATTCTCCAAACTCCACTCATCTTCCTCTTCTGCCCACCCAAGATGCCCCCCAACCCCATTCCGGTCAAGTTGTCAGGGTTGTGATCATCCTTACCTTCTTCAAGTGATCCCAAAGACCATTTCCTCTTTGTCATTATGATTGTGCCTGGGTACCTAAGGAAGATATAACTAAAAATGTTTTTATACAGTATATTTCAGGAAAGTATCCATTCTAAGTTAGTAAAAACGTCCACATTTTAAAGTTCTTAGTCAGCCTATAGGTTCTAAGCTCACTGTTCAAAGTTATTAATACACGTATAGAAATCTGGGCTTTGCAACTGATTCTACTGTCATATATGAAGAAATCAATCCATTTCTCTAAAAATCACTGGAAGATATAGCAGCTCCTCTTTACCACATGATTAGTCATAATTCTGTCATAATGAAAACACAGTTGTTTACAAAAAGTCAAGAAAGAAAATTGGGGGTAGGTTTGTCTTATTATTTCTCTTATCTTTATATTACATTGTAGAGTTTTGCTCACTTCCTTGAACCATCTGAACTGGTACTCGAAAGGGGCAATGCAATCTTGCCCCTTAAGGGTCAAATCATTCCAAATTGCAAGTGCTGTGCTCCAATAGACAAAGGTCTGGTGATTTCAAGAACTTGAGATGGGCACAGAACTTCTCCTAGTTCTATGTCTTCTAGTCCTATGACTCTATTATTTGATAATTATCATCTTAGTCTTGAGGAGTCTTTAATTAATTCAATTCAATTCAATTCAATTTTATTTTACTTTTTGGAACACGAAGCTAGCTCAGCCCTGCCCAGCAGCTCTCTGCGAAGGGGCTGCCTTTACCATCTTTTTTCTTTTTCCGCACCGGGAGGCAGCCCAGCCAGGCCAGGTATGCCTCGTCAGCAGCGGGAGCAAGAAGGCGGCAAGGTCAGCTGGGGCAGTGGAGTGCAGGGTGGCAGTGGGCCAAAAAGGCATCGATGGGGGGGAGATAGGCGGGTGGGGGGAGTTGCAGTGCCTCTGCAGTCATACATGCAGGCGGGCTGCCAAGCGCCTGTATTTTGATCACGTGACCACGGGGGCACTGCAACGGCCATAACTTCAGGCACTGGTCATAAGTCGCTTTTTTCAGGGCGTTCGTAACTTTGAACGGTCACTGAACAAATGGTTGTTAAGCGAGGACTACCTGTAAAACATACAAGTAACAATTGAATTTTAGGAAGTTTAGGAGATTTTGTTCAGATTAGTTTTATCAGATGACTGCAGCAAAGGTTATATAAAATGCCTTTAAGTGCCTTAATTAAAACAGAGGCCAAAACCAGTCTAAACTCTCAAGCTCCATTTTTATTTACTAATTAGAAGGCCACATGCCACAAAATGACAAATGATTTTTATCTGCATTATAAGGTTGCATGAAAAGAATCTCTTTTCAGCACTGCTTTTAATACTCTGCCTGAGGAATGTGGATTTGGCCTGCAAGCTTTCACCGTTTCTTTCAGAACTTTATTTCTAATTATTTATGAAAATTAACATACTGAAGGGATTACAGTGAATGGAGTCTTTTCCATGTCAGTCTAAATTGCATTCTCTCTTTCCACTTACTGAAAAAAAACCTTCCTTTCACTTATGATAAAAACTCTGAACTGAGAAAATAAATTGGGTGCAAATACTGCTTCTTAAAACTCCTCTGTTCTAAAAACAATTTCACTCCTTTTTTTTTCTATGATTAATTTCAGGCATTAGAGTGGAATATAGAGTAAGTATTAGAGTACAGAAGTTGCTGCTTCTGAATCCCTTATTCCACCCAGTTCAGACATTATTCCTCCGCTCTTGTCCGCACCAAAAAGAAATATGCAGAGCTGATGTAGTGTGTATCTTGCAAGCAAGGGCCAATAAAAAGGAGTGCATCTTTTTAGGAAACGTTCAGCATACTGTGAATGTATAGTTCTTTACTCTCTCCAATATCCATGCAGGGGTTTGATTTTCAAAGGTTTTTCCCCAGATACATTGGTATCCAATTATATTTATAGCATTGGCACTGATCCATATGGGAGAAAGTCCATTATTTCCCTCAAATGTTTCATTAAGACAAAAAGGGCAGGAAACCTAGTTAGGGAAATACTGTAGTCCGCTTGCTTACTGTGCCAGCTGGACTGGGAAGCTCTTTCAACTTTGGATAAATCAACTCTGTAGCCACTCTAATAAATATCCCAATATTTATTGGAACTGAACTGTCCCACTCACCTTGGAAGGTTAGCTCTGATTGAGATGGTATTTGTATCAATGGATTGGAAAAAAATAATGAATTTACAGAGGAAACAACTTGTGATGGTTCGATCCTTCGACTGGCAAACGAAGCTCCAACACTCACTCCGTAGGATATGTAAAAGCTTTATTTACAGCGAGCAATCTGGTTCCATGTCAATGAACCAAGTAAAGCATAGATACAAGACCTTACAGTTTAATAGGTTTCAGGTTCCCCCCTCCCCAGGAATGTGTTTGTCAGTTTCATCACTCTCTGTCTCGCACCCTCTCTTCCGCGGCTGGGAACTGTCCAGCGAAGGTGCTGACTGCCTTCGCCTAATCCACACTGTGCGCTGATTGTCTGTCTGGTGGTTTGCCGCTACATTCTTCCTATTGATAGCTTTCGGCATCCTGGCTGAGGGATATGTTTATGTGATTTGAATCTCATGTCAGGGTGGCATGGGTGCCATCATGACACAACTATTTAGTTTGGGATGTGGTAAGATTTTCTCTCAGTGTTGTCTTAAAATATTTGAAGTTATAACCCTTATAATTTTCCAGAGGGAAAAAAAGCAAAAACTTCAGAGCTATCTCAAGTAGGCCATTATAGCATCTGAAAGCCTCCAAATGATATTGCTTTAACAAATGTTGTGTTGAAAAGTACCTCATTTTTGGAAGCCTTAAGTACTGGCTATAACTTGAAAATTGGGCAAGGTTTATGCATTTTCCCATGAGGGCTCTGCAGAGACTTCCCAATCCTCTGGAAGGGCTGGATCCAGGAAGGATCCTGATCTGCTCCAGCTCTCTCAGTGCTATTCAATCTGTCTGAGTTTCAGGATCCAGTAGGAAACAACAGTGATATCATTCTGGGAGTTGGCTACAGCTCATCAATCCAGGCAGAGGATATCAGTGATACCCACCATCCCACTGGGAAACTAACACAGCTCAGGATGGGAAACCCAAAAGTTTTCTGACCTGTCTGCTGACACTTTCCTTTTCACAAGGTAGAAAAAGAAACAAGGAGGTCAGCAATCCTGGTCCGAATCCTGACCAACAAACTGGCTGATGGAGTAAAGAAGAGCACTTGGGGGAACCTGTTCAACGATTTGGAGGCAACTCAAATATCTCTGAGGTGGAGATATTGCCTCGGATTCATCCCTTACACAAAGTATTTGCATAGCTCTAGTAATGAATTGTTCCCAGTTTCTAGACCAAGCTGAGAAAAGAATTAAAAAATCACTAAGTACGCACATTCCTTTGGTCCTGCTATAACTTCTATTCAAATAGATTTTTAGGGGGGGGAATGCAAAATTGAAGGTAGGATGAGTGCATCCAGCATGTACAGATATTCTCTGTGGGGAAAATCTTTACTGTCTAATGCAGCACAACACATCAACATTATCAACATAGTGCACTTCTGTAAAGGTAGAACATACGGTTTAATGTTAAACATTCTTGGGGAATACTACTGATCAGGACAGGAAAACAGTATTTCAAATATTTTAGTGTTAGAAATTAGGATTCCTGTAACAATCTCAGATATGCAGATGATACCACTTTGATGGCTGAAAGCGAGGAAGAGCTGAGGAGCCTTATGATGAAGGTGAAAGAAGAAAGTGCAAAAGCTGGGTTGCAGTTAAACCTCAAAAAAACCAAGATTATGGCAACCAGCTTGATTGATAACTGGCAAATAGAGGGAGAAAACATGGAGGCAGTGACAGACTTTGTATTTCTAGGTGCAAAGATTACTGCAGATGCTGACTGCAGCCAAGAAATCAGAAGACGTCTACTTCTTGGGAGGAGAGCAATGACAAATCTTGATAAAATAGTTAAGAGCAGAGAAATCACACTGACAACAAAGGTCCGCATAGTTAAAGCAATGGTATTCCCCGTAGTAACCTATGGCTGCGAAAGCTGGACCATAAGGAAGGCTGAGCGAAGGAAGATAGATGCTTTTGAACTGTGGTGCTGGAGGAAAATTCGAGAGTGCCTAGGACTGCAAGAAGATCAAACCAGTCCATGCTCCAGGAAATAAAGCCAGACTGCTCACTTGAGGGAATGATATTAAAGGCAAAACTGAAGTACTTTGGCCACATCATGAGAAGACAGGATACCCTGGAGAAGATGCTGATGCTAGGGAAAGTGGAAGGCAAAGGGAAGAGGGGCCGACCAAGGGCAAGATGGATGGATGATATTCTGGAGGTGACGGACTCGACCGTGGGGGAGCTGGGGATTGTGACGGCCGACAGAAAGCTCTGGCGTGGGCTGGTCCATGAAGTCACGAAGAGTCGGAAGTGACTGAATGAATAAACAACAACAACAACAAGACGCAAAGTGTGTAGGCTTTGTGCAATACTGTGAAAAACAGAGCAGGGAGTAAGAAAAAAAACTTTACAAATAGAAAATATCAACCATATACTTTCCATTCCTTCATAACCACACATTTCTACTAGCTCCAAACAGCAGAATGTAAGTTACCTTACCATCTTGCCAATTCCTGCCTATCTTTAAACTTCATCTCACTACCGTAACCACACAGCTACTGTAAGCTCTAGACATTTTTATATATCTTTTTAAAAAGCTGTTTCAGGTTGGTTGGCCAACATCATTTACTTTCCTTTGTAAACCAGAAAAAAGACCGAATTAGACTTAGAGCGATTGGTACATCAGTGTCCATCTGATCGTCTATCTTACATCTGATGACTGCTGGGATTCTTGCAAATAATTATACACTCAGAAACTGCAATTGGTATAACAGTGCAATTGCTGTGGCCTACAGTATATAACAGTGAATCAATATCACCATAGCCATATAAGACTTGTTCTACAGTTGCTGATTTGGTTGCCAAAAGGTTTCCAGGTACAATTCAAAGGACTGGTTGTTACCTAGGAAGCCCTATATGATTTGGCATCTAGGTACCTTCAGGACCATCTTCTCCCTATAGAAGCAGCCCAACCCCATCCATCCAGAGCCTACTTCCCATCAACATATGTTTATGTTCCCCAGGCCTATGGGGTCAATGGGGCAGGTTGCAGGCTATGTTTTTCATAATATGTGGCCTTCATGTTATGGAATAACCTCTCTCTAGAAATAAGTCAAATCCTCAGGGTTGACCTTCTGGAAGCTGCTTGAAATTGAGCTGTTCTGGAGGGCACTTGGGGAATGAATGTTTGCCATTGCACTTTAGGACTTCAGTATTATTGTATGATGGTATCCTCCTTTGGTTATTTCACTAATATTTTTAGTTTGTTTGGGTTTTGTGATACTATATGCCAAGAATCATGTTCTAAGTTCAGCAGTGTAGAAATACAATTCCAACCAATATGGAAACTTAAGATGGAGCATGTGATAACTCTTCATCAGCTATATCACAAGACAAGGGACTCCCTGTTTTGGGCATCAGAGCATAGATGAAGGGGCCCTATTCAAGACTTCACTGTTTCTGCACCTTTGCCCTCAGATTCCTCGCAATTTCTGGAAGTGAAAACCTCTAACAATATACAGTATGTACTTGATATCTAGCCTATGGTTCCATTGACCAAAGAAGAGTATATTGTGACGAATTGAACCATCTTGTCATGCTTTAAAGAGTTTTAGTTAGTGTTACAATCTGATTTATTTCTGCAGATGCAAGAGACATTTTTTCAGTCATAAGATAGTAAGTTCATTTAGACTTAGCTTAAGAGTTGTTAAAAGATTAGAAAAAAAATGTTTATTCTACTTAAAGTTATTTTCAAAACTGAGTCTATGTTTTTACAGGGAAAGTCCTACAGGACTGTTTATCTGGAAAGTAAATGCTCTCATTGTCTCTTCTCTAATTTTTCCCCACCCCATAGGATAAATAATAATGCAAAAAAGAGTATTGCACCCTCCCCCCACCATTCAACCATTCATTCCTTATTGCATTGAGAAAATAAAGGGAGTTGAGCATTCATTTCAATTCAAGATTTGTTGAAAACGACAGAACTTGTTTGCAAGTAAAAGAAGATATGAAGCCAACTCATAACTTGGATCCTGAGAATTTGCACTACAAATAAACATTAATCATGTTTCTAGTAATCTACTCTAATATTCTCAAGCAGTGTATGACTTGTTAAGTACTTTCATAGACATTATCAATTTAAAACCAGAAGTCATAAATAATGATAAAGATGCTCAGAGATTAACATAGCTTGATTTCAAAGTGGACTTTGGGCATGATAGTAATCTTGTTGAATCAGTGGAAGAGGAGAATGAAATACCTACACTGCAAAACCACTTAGCATCCTTTCTGAAAGTCTAAATTGTGCCAGTCAGATAAGGATTACTAAAGGAAATAATGTAATAAGATTATTCTATAAAGTAACCAACAAGAAACTCTAACATTTTCAAACATGTACAGTGCGGTTAGCCATTATTTAATCTAAAATATAATGCAGTCGTTATGATCAGTCATTGGACCCTAAGCATTTTTCAGGATAGGTGAAACTGGATAAGAAAAGCAACAGGGGAAGAAATTTTGTTTAGGAATAAGCCATATGCTGTCCAAGTAGATAATCTTTGTTAATAGCCAGAATCCAACAGTGCTGACTACACATAAACCCACTCTTATTGATGACTTAGGTCTGGAGTTCTCAAGAGCAGACACATTTCCCCCATTACATTCTTCTGCTACAAGAAAGGAGAGGAGATTTCCTTGTTCCTACTTATTTCCCATCATCTGCCAAAATCTGCCCTGGACAGTGAGGACTCTATGGAACAGATGGCCTTCAGGAAGAAGAGGCAGTAAGTAAAAATTGCCTCCTTCATTCTACCAGCAGGTAATCAAATGTTTGCAAAAAGGCAATTAAGAATCCAATGGTTTGAATATGCTAAACTTTTTGTTGAATTTGTGGCCATCCAGCAAAAGCGATCAGGTTTAATTCTTGCAGAAAGCCTTATGATTATAATTTACTTTGCATATGTTACAGTTAACTTTAAATGTTTAACTTATAGAATCATCATGTCCTTAAAGATCATCTAGTCCACCTGCTGCTCAGTGCAGGATCCGCTAAGGCTTCTCTGACAAATGACCATCCAGCCTCTCTCTAAAGACCTCTAGCGAAGGAGATCTCACTTCTTCATGTGGCAGCCTGTTCTACTGGCTGACAGCTCGTACAGTCAATAAATTCCTCCTGATGTCTAACCAGAACACGTTTCTGTAGAGTTTTAACCTTCTGGTTCTGACCCTGCCCTCTGACACAACAGAGAATGAAGCTATATTCCCTCTTCTGTGTGACAACCCTTCAAGGATGACTTCTCTGTAGACCAACATCCTCTCCTTGTACTTTCAATTCACTCGTTCTGGACTTGCCCTCTGGGATAATATTCTTTCTTTAAATGGGGAAAGAGAGAGTTTTATCTGTGGCCAGTCAAATAATATTACTTTGATCAGAAGAGAAGAATAGAACTGAAGTTCACAGAATCATAGAATCATAGAATCATAGAATCATAGAATCATAGAATCATAGAATCATAGAATCATAGAATCATAGAATCATAGAATCATAGAATCAATCATAGAATCATAGAACCATGGCGTTGGAAGGGACCTTGGAGGTCTTCTAGTCCAACCCCCTGCCTAAGCCCAAGGCAGGAATCCTCATACCATCTCAGACAAATGGTTATGCAATCTTTTCTTGAAAACCTCAAGCAATGGAGCACCCACAACTCTGGGAGGCAAGCTGCTCCACTACTTAATAGTTCTCACTGTCAGGAAATTCCTCATTTCCAGGTTGGATCTCCCTCTGACGAGCTTCCACCCATTGCTTCTTGTCCTACCCTCAGGTGCTATGGATAATAAATCGACACCCTCTTCCCTGTGGCAGCCCTTCAAGTATTGGAAGACTGCTATCATGTCTCCCCTCAGTCTTCTTTTCCTTAAGCTAGACATACCTAGTTCCTTTAGCCATTCTTCATAGGATTTAGCCTACAGACTCATTAGCTTTGTTGCTCTTCTCTGCACTCTTTCTAGGGCCTCAGCATCCTTTTTGTATTGTGATGACCAGAACTGGACGCAGTATTCCAAATGTGGCCTCACCAGTGCGGTACAGAGCAGTACTATCATTTCCCATGAACTTGATACTATTCCTCTGTTGATGGAGCCCAGGACTGCGTTGGCTTTTTTGCAGCTGCAGCACACTGCTGACTCATACTTAAGTGGTAGTCCACCAGGACACCAAGATCCCTCTCATAGGCACTACTGTTGAGCCAGGTACTGCCTATCTTGTGCTGGTGCATCTGGTTTTTCCTGCCTAAGTGCAGGACCTTATGTTTCTACCACTGAACTTCATCTTGTTGGATAGGGCCCAATGCTCAAGTCTGTCAAGCCCCTTCTGAATCTTGAGTCTATCTTCCGAAGTGTTAGCAATTGCCCCCAGCTTTTTTTGTTATTTTTGGCATTTGTTGCAAGTCTTAGCTCATTCTGAGCCTTAGCCTTCCTGACTCCGTCCTTGCAGATTCAGGCTATTTGCTGTGCTGGTATTCTACTCTAGTTATAAGCCCCTCCTTCCATTTTTTATACTTGTCCTTTTGTCCCTCAGCTTGTCAGAGAGCTCTTTGTGCAGCCACACTGGTCTTGTCAGGTATCTCTTGTTTTTCTTTCTCTGTGGTATTGTTTTTGTTTGGGCCTTTATTACCTCATTTTTTAGAATTTCCCAAGCATCCTGAACTGTTTTCCCCTCTAGGATTTCCATCCATGGAATCCTTCTATTCTTCCTCTTAGTTTGCTGAAGTCCGCTCTATTAAGATCTAGAACACTAGTCTGACTTGGTTCAGTTACCCTTGCCTGCATTATGATGAATCCTAGTATAACATGGTCACTCTCTCACAAAGTTCCTACAACTTCCACTCCCTCAACCATTTCATCCCTATTAGTAAGTATTAGCTGACCCTCTAGTTCCCTCTTCCATCTTTTGGATAGTAAAGTCGTTAGCTAGGCGCATCAGGAACCTGTTCGATCTTCCACTTGCTGCAGAGTTTGTTTCCCAGTTGATGTCAGGGTAGTTAAAGTCCCCCATTATTACAGTGGTGTGTTTCCTGGACACCTCAGCTGAGTGATTTGCAAAAAGTTCATCTGTTTCCTCTGCTTGGTTGAGTGGCCTGTAGTACACCCCTATGGCAGTGTCATTTCTTTTCCCCTTAATATTCACCCAAATGCTTTCGAAAAGGCTTTCATCCTTGGTATCATGTATTTCTGTACAGATGTAGTAATTCTTTACATACAGTGCAACTCCTCCTCCTCTTTTGTTGGGTCTGTTTCTTTTGAACAAATTATATCCTTCTAGAAGTACATTCCAATCATGGGTTCCATCCCACCAAGTTTTGGTTATGCCAACAATGTCATATCTGCCCCCATGTAGTAGGATTTCAAGTTCTCCCTGTTTGCTCCCCATAGTTTGAGTGTTAGTGTACAGGCATCTGAGCCCTTTATGGCTGACCTTGCATTTGCTTGCTGCATCTGTCCAGAGTCATTGTATACAAGTTGGGCGGTGGAGAAGTTCAATTAATCAATCAATAAATATCCTGTTTTATATCTCAGTGCCCCTTCCTTGAAAGCTGATAGTTTATTCCTGGTTTTAGGAACAATCTTAAGTGAGTGGGCTTGAAATACCTCCAAAATGTTTTCTAGGTCAAAGTTCCTTTCACCATCATCCAATAATACAGCAAAAATGGACAAGATCAATATAAATACCAAATAAAAAGGCAGGATGATTGTTGCTTTCAGTTCTTCACATAAGCAACTCCTACTCTGCTAACTGTTGGAAAGCCTTCCATGTGTTCACTTTAATCAAAATTCATATAGTCCAAGAATTTACCCAAGTCAAAAGAGTTAAAACATTTAAAGCAAGCAAGTTACAGAAAATGAATCTCATGTTCCAGCTTTCTGTTATTTCTCCATGTTAGTTGATCTGAAGCAGATTTACTACTGAATGGAATAATAGTCAAAGCAAATAACACTGAACCCACAATCTCTAGGAATGTAGCTGAGTGCTCTAACCATGTTTTTATTATATTCCCTACATAGTTGAGTCATATTGTTGCAAAGTAATCTTACATCTTTTATTACTAGTTGTATAACCACAATTGAATTTTGAGGTTCAAAGTGGAATTGTTAAAGGATATATAGGTCAAAAAAATTAGCATAGTATGAATTAAACCTAGAGGCAAAATAATGTGTGTGTATGTCCACTGATTTGGATCACAAAAATAAAACCTAAAGCCAAGCATTTACAAGCATGAGCATCACTCATGCAAAACTATTTTTAAAACTTCAATGAAGACATCATGGTTTTAATTAAATTAATTGATTTTCTCATTCTGTTTAAGCCATCTGGATTAAGAGATCTTCTCTCCACCTGGAAAAAATTAAGTGCCAAGGACATAACTATCTCTTTTATATACACACACCCTTAGATTGGTGTGATTGAACAACTGTGGACAAGCGGAAATTAGCGTAAGCATCTGGCAAACAGCTCATTCTCTAGTTATTGTTACATAATATGGAAAGATTCTAAATTCCCTGTCTGCACAGACATTCTTGAGATTTGACTTGAACAATTTACATTTGTACAGTACTGCTAACACCAGGAACGGTATATTGTGCTGTTGTTTCTGTCCTGTGATTTGACTTCAGCCCAATGCAAAATGTTTGTGCATTATGGTGTTTTTTTTTTGGTCAAAGTTTTTATTATTTTTTAAAACAAAGATAAAAAACTACCAAAAAAAAGACTACCAAAAAAAAACACACTAAAAGTGTAAAAACACAAAAGAAAAGACTTTTAGAAAGGTACATACATACAGGTGACTTCCAGCTTTCAACAGCAAGAATATACAGCAATTCCCATAAACAAACCCTTCCTCTATATCAAACCATAATCACATTATTTCTATAAATCCCTCCATTAACACATATACAAATCTCTAATACAATTGCTCCTTCCCCTTACATTATATATATATATATATATATATATATATATATATATATATATACATACATACATACATACATACATACATACATACTGCATACATATATTTAAATTTCTACTTCAAACTTCCCTTCCTCTTAAAAAACAATCCGTTTATTTTTTTTTCTTTCTACTACTATTCTATATACTTCTGTGTACACAATAGGCATCAAATTATAGAAACAAATTGTCTGCCTTTATAATTAACAATCTTAACCCTATTAGATCTAAAAAAACAGTATAAAACATTATTATATCTTATCAATATCCTTTAAGTTTTACAAATCTATAATCCTATAAATCCTAATCCAAACCATAAGAAAAGAAAAAAAAGAAAAAACCATATTAGTCTCATTATCAATCCAATTAAATATTCTTAATTTTTATAAATTGTCTGCCTTTATAATTAACAATCTTAACCCTAATTACACTTACTGTAAAAACAATAAAAAATATCACCAGAACTTGTCAATACCTTTTAAATCTTAGAAATCAAAAATCCTGTAAATCATATTAACCTCATTATCAGTCCAATTAAATATTCTTAATTTTTAACCCCTCCTCAAAATATACCAGGGCATTTAAATATTTCACCATTACACCAAAAGCATTTTTTTACAAAGATCCGACAGCCCAACAACCCCCAAAGATACAAACTTTCCAGTGAAAGAGAAAAAAAACTCCCACATAACATACTCTTCTTTCCCATAACATTGATTGAAATAATCATAACATTTCCCCAGCTTGGCAGTTTCTTGTGCAGTCTTAAGGTTAAACAATTGTTTTAACCCCATAAACACTAATCCAGAGTTTTCAGCTGAGAATATTTCAATCTCCCTCACAACAGAAAAATCGCCATCTTTTCCAACGTCGTCTTCTTTTTCCATCATAGTATTTTCATATAGTTGTTTCATTTTAGCTAGAATCTCATCTCGAATGTCCCAAACAGTCTGTATAATAATTTGATAACCCTTTGAAAAAATATATTCTTGCTGACAACGTAATTCTCTGAAATCTTCTTTAAAATCTTCCATTGTTCAAACAGTAAATTATAGCACACCTAAAGAGTTAACTAACAAAAATAGAGGTTAATGAATTAATCCAAAATTAACCAAAGAAAATATACTAGCAGACAGCTCGAAAAAGTAAACAGAAAGCCACAAGTTTAGAATGAGAAATCGAAAACAGCGTGTAGAAAAAACACTCCAACCTTCAAATTCAGCAACAAAGATAACAACGGAAAGGCAATATTACAGCTCTCAATATAACCCAGATGGGGGAAAAAGCCAAAACTTTTTTTTATAGTTAGAAATCTCCAAAAATAACTATATTCACCAAGAGATTCCGCTTTTTCTTACTATAAAAAGCTTATCTTAAGGTACAAAACTTAAAAAAAAAACAAATTGGGTGCTTAAGAAATGGGAAGGCAAGACTTATTTCCCCTTGAAGGGGGTGCATACGTGGGTCAGAAAGAGATGGAATCCCAGCCTCCCAGTGTAGTCTTACTGCTTGGTTGCAGACGCTGTCTACAATCTCCTGGCTACAACTCACCATCTGGAGGACAGATGGGTCGATTCTCAGTGTTTTCCTTAATCCGGAAAAACACTTGGGGCTACAGAAAAAACTGCCTGTGCCCAGAAAAAACTGCCACGCTGCCAGCTCTGCCCATGGAGCTCATAGGCAAAGTTGTTCAGTCCGCCATTTCCCACAGGAAGCCCATTTGTGCATTATGAATGAGTGTCCCTGAGCACAGGAATCAAACCTGTGCAATGATTAGTGAAGCAAGTTTTATAACAATAACCAAAAGGAGACTTATTTAAGGAAATACAGGTAGGGGTAGAAAAGTCTAGCATTAGCTAACTACATCCTATCAGGAGAATCAGAGAAGAAGCACTCTGTACATGCACACTGAGGAACAAAAGCAGAAGGAAATGACCCCAAGATGAACAATCCCACAGACCAATAGCAGGTGGAGTGATAGACTAGGAAGGGATCTAGAGTAAATCCTGAACTATCTATCTACAGCTCACTGCCCCCTTGTGGTCAGGAGGTTGCACGGGACTGAAGAATCAATGCCACTATGTCACAGTTCCAACAATTTTCACCAACCACTACTATTTTTCCCAGAATGTCCAGCTATAGTGTAATTCTGAGTCACTGGAGGAAAAGGATTAGCATTGAGTTTCCCCCAGGATGAAAGAGAATGCTATTGTGCTTGGGAAATTCAAATGAAAATGGAATCTGCCAGTTATGGGAGGGAGTTACTCTTCTCACCATCAAACTGAAGCAGCTACCACACAGATAACAGTCAATCCAGTTTACTTAGTCACCAAAATATTCTTCCATTTAACACCTGTGAGTGAATATTCTTATTGGATCGTCACTCAAATGTTAAAAAACAAATAAAATTACTTCCTAACATTCTTCTTGCTATTTTCCCCTTCATATAACTTTACAGTGTAAGTTCCTATACAGCAAAAAAGTTTTACTGATGTAGTTCTGTGAAGTGTTATGAAACATCTTCTTGAACCATAACTACTACTAGGACTACTATTATTATTGCAACTAGTTTTATACAGTAGTATAAAATCACGAGAGACAATTATTTCACTTTAAATAATGTGAACAGCAGCAGTCTGATCTAGTTACAATATCACCATCCCTGTATGGCTTCATATTTTGGAAGGATATCTTCTAGAGTAGACAATCCCCTACATTTGTCTGTGATTTGGAATTATGATTTCCAGATTACTAAATTATATGGGGAGTCAATGTAAGAAGAGTTTTTCCCACTGTAGATACTCAGCTAGCAACTTATGGGGGGCTATGGAGATGGACACAACAATGGAAAGCTTTTGTCTGCCGAGTTATTTTGTGTAGTGGAGGAGATTTTGAGGTATACTCTATGGCGCACCCTTGGGGAACATAGACAGTGTTGAGCTTTAACATAATTCATTGTGAAATGAAAAAGGGATCCAAGAATACCCCTGGTGTGTGGTTGCATCATGCAGCACAAGACCTGCTCCAGCACTGTGTGTGCTGTGTTCTGAGGAGTCTATCCTCCAGAGAACCTCAGGGCCTATAGAAAACTGCCTGAAAATCACTGCTAGATATTATTGACCAAATTTTATGGTTGGCCTCTGGCAGTATTTAACATATCAAGCCCTTTAGTAAATAAAATGCTTTGGCAACTGGTATTAGATGTTTCATTATTGATAGACTGTGATGTTTGTAACCTGCCAAAATCAAAATAAGATGCCAAAATGTTTGAAATAAAAGCTTCAATGATGCTTCAAGTGAAAACAAACCTTCAAAACAATGCAGCCCTTCTGCTCTAAAGAGTAACTGCTAAAGAGGCTGTAGGACAGGCTCCAAGCTATGAAGAGAACCTCAAGGAGGGATTCACATTGTTGCTGTGGCTCATGCATTCGAAGAGCATCACCTCTGCAGCACGCAGCACCTCATCAAGCCAGTGTGGTCAAGCTGAATTGGCACCTAGGTTCTGAGGGCTTAAAACATACAGAATTAATTTTTTATTTGAACACTGAATTTTAGATTCCTCATTTGAACGTTGAATTATTGTAATATGTATTAAAATACTTTTTTGTATTGGACGTAGTTCTAATTGATTTATTTTAAATGTAATTATCCATTTGACAAATCTGGAAAGAAACAATGTTTTGATGGCCTTCTTTATTGATATATACTATTTAGCCCTCTTCACTGTGAGAGAACCTTTTATTATTGGCCAGGTGGGAAGCAATAAAGTGCTTAGAATGTAAAGTATGTTATATACCTTTGTCAGTGGCTTTGACAGGTTAAGTCTTGAGAACAAGCTGATGTTTACATTTATTTTCCTCAGCATTCTTTGAAGGGCTTTACATTTCTGTTTTTTATGCCAGACCAATTCTGTTCTCACAGGTATATTTAATGATAAAAAGATGTGATAAAGCAGAGTTAGAAAAACCCGTGGCCTACATTGCTCTCTAATTCATCTGGCTGCTACACATCTCTTGAGCAGAAGGGATGAAATTCATGCAGCTTATCCTTACTTGTTCTGTCTGTCTGTCTGTCTTCTTCTGCTCCAGTGCTAAACCTTTAGACTGAAAGCTCCATAGGACATCAATCAATAAGAAGTTGATTTGTTCCAGTGCCTTTTTTCCTCAACCCCAGGAAATCCATTTTCTCCTACGAACTCAGCTTCATTCCTGCATCCTCCCATTTCTCCCGAGGTGTGTTCTTCAGAAGAGTGTTGTCACATCAGCCCTACCCCTCTGACTGTTTTCAGAATGAAGTGGCCAATGAAGTTTAGCCCTGCATACAGGGCAGTCATGGAGCCAGGGGTTCCAAGGGCTTCTGTGGGGGCATCTATGACTCCTTTGGTGTCACTGAGGAGGGACTTATTCCCTGCCCATTTGGAGGGCTGGGAGAAGCACCTGTCCCTGGATAAAGAGACTCCATGCCTCCTTGAGTCCGCCCTGCCCTCTGGACTAGCTGCTCTTTCAAATAATTAGCTGCCAATGGCTCAAGAGAGCTTGCGCCATGTTCACAGAAAACATTTACAGGTACTTTGAGGGGAGGGAGACTGCTAGAAAGGTTTTAAATTTTACTTCAGTAGAGGGGATTTTAAGAGATGGTGTTAAGTTCAAAAGTGTGCCTAGTCAGAGGCGGTGGGGAGGGGGTCCTGCAAGGGGGAAGCAAGAACTATAATTCAGTGGCCAGTTTGAGGGCAGCAAAGACAGTCCCTGACTGGTCACACTGTTTACTTTTCTCCCTCCCCCCAACCCCCATGGAAAATGCTATGAAAGGGAAAGGTACAAACTATTTTCAATGCTTTTAACCCCATATTTTCAAGGGTTCAGTAAATCAAAGGACTACAGTAGCTGTCAGGAAAGCCTCTGTATACGGTGCTAAATAAATGCACAACAGAAAGTGTATTGCTTCCATTGGCGATGTTATGATGATCCACCAAATTTACCATAATGACCCTTTGTAGACTAAGACTGTATGCTGGTGCAAATTTAGCATAACATTTTAGCTATTATACACAGGATTGCTATAATAAAACATCTAGGAATTGTACTTTAAAAATATGGCAAAGCTGAGTTTCTATTCAGTTGTAAGGCTGAGAAAGGAAAGATCTGTTATTCCTTACAGTTAAGAGTCATGGTGTTAACAGGAGAAATCTTTAGAAACTGATCAGAGGCTCAGTCCAAAAGCTGGATTTGCAGGATGACTTCAACCATCTTCTTAAACTCAGTAAGGCACTTTTTTTCCCTCTGTTATAATAAAGCTCTGTCCAGGCCTCTATTACAGGACACAACAATAATGAACTAGTGCCTTAACCTGTAAGCCAGGAGGAAGCTTAACAAGCACCTAGAACATGATTCATATGTCTCCACAGCACTTCCAAGCTATAAATAGACTTTTTAACCCGGAATTTTTATTTTGAATGTATAATTTTCCTCATAAGTGTGCATTCATGGATCTGTTTGATTTTAATTTATTTTCTCTTACTATGATGAAATAAACAGAATTTATCTTCTGTTACAAATCCCAACATAGAATTATGGAGTTGAAAGGGGCCACTTTGGCCATGAAGTCCAATCTACTCTTCAAACAGGAATCCCAATTAAAGAATCCATGACAGATGGCTTTTTAGCTTCCATCTGAACACACCCAGTGAGGGGAAACCCACTACTGTGCTGGAGAACTGGTTCTGCAATCAAACTGCACTTGTTGCTAGGAATTTTTTTCTAACATTCAACTGGAACTTGCCTTCCTGCAACTTACAACCTATATTCTGTGTCCTGCTTTCAGGGATGATGTAGTAGACATTTAGAAATATGTGTACTGTAATGCAAACAAAAAAAAGACTAGGTGCACATACTTTTCAAAAATGTCAATAGCATAACATTAAATTAGGAAGAACAAAGAATGACAACTATAGCTTCTATCTACTCTATTTAATACTATGCAGTTATTTACCATAGTTGCACGCTTATTTTTCTAAAGCTGATCCTGCTTACTATCTTTTCAGCTGAATTGATTTAGAAAGTTTTGGGCCACAAACTAATATAGAGGCCTAGTACTCACAAGCAGCAGATAGTATACCTAGATTTATGCAGCAGACCATTTCTGAGGCAGATTGGAGCTCACTTGATTGAATGCTTCTCCATACTGAAATGACATACAAGGCTGGACTCTGCTGGGATATATGGGATTAGATGAACAAGTCCAATTACTTTGGCTCAAATTACTTTCAAGATGTATATTTTAGGTCCCACAGTATGGCTTTCTTCAGTATGGATTGAGTCACAGGAATGGTTACAAAAAGCAGATAATATCTGCAGACAAATTAATTTGTTCCATTTCATATTCAAGTTATTATTGTGCAGTTCTAGAAACACACAGAAGAAAACAACTTCACAAGCTGTCCAAATGTGCTTTGAGGACCACATACATCCCAATGGCAATGGACTGACCAAACCTACTTCACACAAGGAATATATTAACATTGATATTATTGGTTATCCTTGGCTGCTAGCCTAGCTAGTGGGTAACACTTTGGCTGATCTCAAAAAGTTCAGCAGAGCCGGATCTTGATTTTTGCAGATCTTACAAAAAGTAAGATTCTGAATCTGGAAAAAAAAGCAGGATGCTTTATTTACATAACAAAACACAAGTGAACAAGCTTAAAAGCTGTAACATGTTCAGCAAGTGTTACTCGCTTTATCTACATGCTACTGTATATGAAACATTTTATCATCTACAAGCTATATAAACTGCAATCTACTCAGCAAGGCAATAAGCCATAATAATAGCAGCAAATCATAATTCAGACTAAAAGAATTAAGGATGATACCCTTTGAGATAAAGTCAAGATGGTTTATCTCTGTATGCAGTCATGGCCAAAGCCAAAATCAGCCATGTGGCAACATGGCAGAAACACTTCTCTCAGGCAAATTCTCAAAGGGCAGTTAACCAGTTATTTCCTTTGAAGGAGATCCCATTCTTCTAGACTAAATGCTTGATTTTATACCCTCTGAAATCCTTCTGTACTGGGGTGCATCCCAATGGCAAATTTTCCCTCCATGGCAGAATTTTTCCAGGACTAGACAGCTAAGGTAAACATTTCTTAACAGGTCACTTCAGGCCCAACAGGTGCTCAGGGGAATGTTATCCAAGACCTTATATATTTCGGAATATATATTTTATTCTGATTCCAATTTCAACTCAAGAATGTAACAAATAATAAAAATAGTATCACCTCTGAAGATGTACTTCTACGGTGAACAACCACAGCCGCCTCCCACACATCTGGGATACAGAACAAAGCAAGATTCTGGATTCCACCCTTAAACATTCTGCCTCTCCTACATTGCTCTGTGTCTACCTTTCACCTAGTCTGTCTGTTCCTTTGCTTCCCAACCATTTATTTATTTATTTATTTATTTAATTTATATAACCGCCCATCTCCCCCAACGGGGAACTCTGGGCGGTTTACATTAAATAAAATTAGATAAAAGCATAAAATACAAAATATATAAACTAACAATTTATACAATTAATATAATATAAAATAAAATAAAATAAAATAAAATAAAAATCCAAGTGGGAGATAGTATTAATAAAAGAAGGGCATTATAAAATTACGGGATTAACCACCCCCATGAGGAACTATCGTTTCCTCCCTCCCATGCCAGGCGGCAGAACCAGGTCTTCAATTCTTTTCTAAAGGTCGGGAGGGAGGGGATCTGTCTCAACTCCGGGGGCAAGATGTTCCATAGTGTGGGTGCTGCTACAGAGAAGGCCCGCCTCCTAGCCCCCATCAGATGACATTCTTTAATTGATGGGGCTCGCAGCAGGCCCTCTCTGAACGATCGGGTGGGGCGGGTCGATAACCTGGAGACAAGACGGTCCCTCAGGTATTCTGGTCCCATGCCATGTAGGGCTTTAAAGGTGATAACCAACACCTTGAATTGTACCCGGAAGCAGACCGGCACCCAATGCAGCTCACGGAGCAAAGGTGTTATATGTGCGGATCTTGACGCACCTAAAATTGCCCGCGCGGCTGCATTCTGCACCAGCTGTAGCTTCCGGATAGTCTTCAAGGGTAGCCCCATGTAGAGCGCATTGCAATAATCTACACAGGAGATGACAAGAGCATGAGTGACTGTTCGGAGGGCATCGCGATCCAGGAATGGGCGCAACTGGCGCACAAGCCGAAGCTGTGCAAAAGCCCTTCTAGCCACGACTGCCACCTGCTCTTCGAGCAGGAGTCGTGAGTCTAGAAGGACCCCCAAGTTGCGCACCGGTTCTGAATGGGGCAGTGCTACCCCATCGAGAACCAAAGATGATAATTTCCTAGAAGACGCTAAGCCGTCAATCCACAGCCACTCGGTCTTGCCAGGGTTCAACTGAAGCCTGTTGTTCCCCATCCAGGCCCTCACAGCCCCCAGGCACTGGGACAGGGTGGTCACAGCATCACTTACTTCACCTGGGATGGAGATATACAATTGAGTATCATCTGCATACTGATGATACCTCATCCCATGGTGTCGGATGACCTCGCCCAGCGGTTTCATGTAGATGTTGAATAGGAGAGGAGAGAGAACCGAACCCTGCGGCACCCCACACAGGAGTGGTCGCGGGCTGGATCTCTCCTCCCCTACCACCACCGACTGGGAACGGCCCTGGAGGAAGGAGGTGAACCAGCGCAAGACTACGCCGCCCACCCCCAACTCCCTAAGCTGTCCCAAAAGGATACCATGGTCGATGGTATTGAACGCCGCTGAGAGATCTAAGAGAGCCAGGATGGATGCACTACCTCCATCCCGCTCCCGCCAGAGGTCATCCGTAAGCGCGACCAATGCAGTCTCCGTCCCAAATCCCGGCCTGAAACCTGACTGGAAAGGGTCTAGATAATCCGCTTCATCCAGGGTCCTCTGAAGCTGCAACGCCATTTCCTCCTCTTTTCATTCCTTTGTATTTTGCTACTACATGCCTTCCTGCAAATTTTTGTTGGCTCTCACAGCTTGAATCCTAGAAGGTGATGGTAGGAAATGATGCCTTAGAGAATGATATATACAATCTCTTAATCTAATTCCTGACTGTATCTAGAAGAAAGAGGATAGGCTCACACCTGCTCTGGACCCCTTGAACCATTCAGAGGAGAGCAAAGTGACTGTTTTAAATGTGTGTCGGGATGTGTGTTTGTGAGGAGAGAGAGAGAGAAAGAGAGAGAGAGAGAGAATTAGAGACTCTACTAAGAAACTGACAGCCATGAGGTCTTAGGGGGGGGACAAAGGCCAAGTAGATAAGACTGAAAGAAAGCCACTAGAGTGTATGGAAAGGGAGGGAGATGGGGATGGGGATGGGGATGGGGATGGGGATAGGTGTGATGCTCCGATCCTTCGACACAATTCCGTAGAATATGTAAAAGCTTTTATTTACAGCAAGCGATCTGGGTTCATGTCAATGAACCAAGTAAAGCAGGTATACAATAGCTTACAGTTAAATAGGTTCCCGTTTCCTCCCTCCCATCGAATACGTTATCAGTGCCGTCTCGCACCCTCTCATTCGCGCTCGGAGCTGTCCGTTTGAAGTGCTGATTGTCTTCTCCAATCCACACTGTGTGCTGCTTGTCTGTCTGACAGTTTGCTGTTACATTCTTCCTATTGATTGCTTTTGGTGCCCTAGCTGGGGGATGTGTTAAGTGGTTTCTGTTCATGTCAGGATGGTATAGATACCATCATGACATTCCACGTCCCCAAGATCACTCTCCCCCTCTCATTGTGGTTTATTTGGGAGTTTAGTGTGAAACTTTTTCTTTAACTTGGGTGCGTGTACGTGTCGTTCTGCCACCCACTCTCTGTGTGAATTATCAAATTGTTTCCATTGAATTAAATATTGCAGTTTTCCTCGATGTAATCTGGAATCTAGAATTTCTTGCACTTCGAAGTGTTGTTCCCCATCTATTATTGTTGGGATCGGTTCTACTTTCTCTGGATGCCACTGATTTCCGGGTTTGATAGGTTTCAGTAGGCTACAATGGAATACTAGGTGAACTCTCCTTAAATTTTTTGGGAGTTGCAACTGTACTGTCACTTTGTTTATAATTTTCATAATTGGAAAAGGGCCAATGGAGCCATTTCATTCTAGTTTATTACGATCACTGACCAGTACAAGATACAATTCTACAAAGGTATACTAATTGAACCTTACAATATGCACCATCTGATTTAAAATAGTTTTAAAATTATAAGTTAAATTACATGTTCCAATTAAAAATTAAAATACATTCAGATCACAATGTGGTTGAGCCCCTTAATCAAATTTAAATATGCTCTTAATATTAGTCATGACTACTATTCTATCAGATTTAAGTGTTTATAAAAATAAAATATAATATATAAAATATGATGTGAGATTATATATATATATATATATATATATATATATATATATATATACACATACATACATACATACATACATATACACACATACATACATACATACATACACCTTTTAAAATTATTAAAATCATTACAAGGAGTACATTACTACATTTTTCCTATCATAGTCTGGCGTATATTTATAGCAGCTGCACAGAATTTGGCTAGTTGCGCCGTAACAGTTGGATCTTCATCTATAAGTAACATTTGCATATAATCTATATCTTGCCGCCTAGGATATTTCTTGGTCAAAGGTAATATTAATTTACTCCTAAACTGGTAAGACGGCAGGCTTGTAGATTGCAAGTTCAGAGGTTCGAATCCCTAGCCCCGCGTGACGGAGTGAGCTCCCGCACTAGCTCCAGCTCTTGCCAACCTAGCAATTTGAAAGCATGCAAATGCAAGTAGATTAATAGGTACCACTTTGGTGGGTAGGTAACAGCATTCCGCATGTGTCATGCCGGCCACAAGACCATGGAAGTGTCTTCGGACAACGCTGGCTCTTCGGCTAACAAACGGAGATGAGCACCAGCCCCTAGAGTTGGACACGACTGCACAAATGTGCGGGGGGAACCTTTACCTTTAAGCTCTTTATAAAAAGGACAACGGAGGAGCACGTGGTCTGTAGTTTCTATCTCTCCATTATTACAAGAGTACCACCTTGCAGCTATTGGGATTTTTTTATATCTACCTTCCACGACTGCGGAAGGGAGTGCGTGGCTACGAGCTAGGGCAAAGGCTTTCCAATGGCTAGTGATTTCGAGTTGAGTAAGGTGGTTAGCAATGGGGCGTGGTGGCTCAGTGGGTAAGACGCCAGGCTTGTTGATCGGAAGATCGCAAGTTTGGAGGTTCATATCCCTAGCCCCGCGTGATGGAGTGAGCTCCCGCACTAGCCCCAGCTCTTGCCAACCTAGCAATTCGAAAGCATGCAAATGCAAGTAGATTAATAGGTACCACTTTGGTGGGTAGGTAACAACATTCCACGCGCGTCATGCGGCCACATGACTGTGGAAGCATCTTCGGACAACGCTGGCTCTTTGGCTAACAAACGGAGATGAGCACCGGCCCCTAGAGTCGGACATGACTGCACAAATGTGCGGGGGCAACCTTTACCTTTAAGGTAGGTAGCAGAATTAACAATATATTTATTATACTCTGATTATAGGAAATGAGGGTCCTTCTCTAAGTCCGTTTGTCTCTCTATGTCCTTTATCCTTTGCTTCAAGGCCAATTTTGCCTGTTCATAATCCATCCTGAGAATTGAATCTGTAGAAAATCCTAGCTTGGCGAGACTAGATTCAATATCCTTTAACCAAGAGGATTGGAAGTAATCTTGGGAAATGAGTGGTGCTAAACCTTGAGGATAATGGTTGAGTTTTAGCCAAAGATTCAGGGAAGCTAGGCGCACTCTTGCCTCAACCTTTATAATGCCCGCTTCCAATCGAAGGTAAGCGTTTGGAACACATTTGGGCATTTGAAATACTGATCTAATAAATTTTGATTGCACTCTTTCCAGGGATGTAATACTTGAACTTAGAGCACCAACACAGGACCCATAAAGGAGCTGGGCTAATGTCTTCACCTGGAAATGTTTAAGAGCTGCCGGTATATAATGCCCTCCTTTACTCTGGAAAAACTTTAAAATGGCATTAGCTGATTTTTGTCCGGAATCAGCTGCATAATCAAAGTGAGGTTTCCTAGATCCAGTGGCATGCATGACTACCCCTAGACATTTAAAGCTAGTCACTTGCTCTATTCTATGCCCATTTATATTCCAAGAACGAAATTTCGGCCTTTTGGCGAAGGTCATTATCTTTATTTTCCGATAATTTATTTCCAGCTGATTATTAATACAATGCTGGGCCACAGTTGTCAAAGCTCTGTTGAGACCTACAGGAATCCTAGAAAGTATGACCGCATCGTCTGCATAAAGCAGCAGGGCAATACTATGGTCCCCTACTTTAGGAGGGTGAAAGTCCGGGTGATTTAGACATCTTACCATATCATTAATATAAAAATTAAAGAGTAGCGGGGCCAAAATACATCCCTGTTTCACCCCCTTTTGTACTTTAATCAGCTTGAAAAGGGACCCAAACCTATTGCATCTGACCTTCAAGGCCATATCAGAGTATAAGGCCCGAATTAAATAGAGAAGTCTACTATCTATTGAGGCAGCTTCCAACTTCTCCCACAGCTTAGGCCTAGATATAGAATTGAAAGCTGCCTTTAAGTCTATATAGGCTGCATACAATTATGTTATCTTGTTGGTACGATATTTTTCAATCAGATGTTGAAGAATCAGGCATTGTTCAATGGTTCCTCTGCCCTCTCTGAAGCCAGCCTGCTTGTCCGCTATAAGCTTTCTCTGGTCCAGCCATTCTTTGAGTTTTTCTTGCAGATGTCTAGCGTAGAGCTTGCTAATTATATTCAGGAGACTAATAGGCCTATAATTGGCAGGATCATTTGTCATCCCTTTTTTAGAAATCGGTACTATGATAGCCAGGCCCCAATCCTCTGGAATTCTCCCCACTTTATCAATATAAGTAAAAAGTGTTGCTAAAATTGGGGTCCACCATTCAACATTGTTCTTTAATACTTCCGCTGAAATAAAATCCATCCCTGGAGCCTTCCCTTTTCTAAGTTGTCCTATAAGAGATTTAATTTCAGTTACCGAGACTGGAGGCCACAAGGTTAGGCCTTCGTTCATATGTGTCAGCATCACATTATTAGGGTCCTCATACATTTTCTGAAAATGATATTCCCAGACCTCTGGTGAAATGTGAGGGTCTAGAATAGTAGAAGATCTAGCTGTCTGGTTAGATAATAATTGCCAAAAAAGAGAGGCGTTCTTCAATTTGGCAGCTTCAATAAGGCGCTTCCGCATAGTTTTCATATCCTGCTTCTTCTTATCAATCACCAATCTCTTATACTGTTTTTTGATGGCAAGAAGGTGTTCAAGACACTTCGTATTTCCGTTGTTGTTAGTCTCTGTCTCAGATTTATATAGATGATAAGCTGCAGTGAGAGCTTTCTTGGCTTCAACACATTCTTTGTCAAACCATGTCTTGGATAAAGTCACAGCTCTTTTGTTATCAAAGTTAGAAGCACGAGTTAATATTGGTTGTTATTTTTGTGTTAAATTTTTATACAAAGTCAATGGGTCTTGTGAGATATTAGGAGACATAAACGATAATCAAATTGTTTGTAGATCATCCTCTGCTAATATCTTCCTCACCCTTTGATCAAGTTGTGGGGTCCATTTGGCACGACAACTTACTTGTCCTGCCGGAACGATGACAGGGGTAAAATATGCCTCCGGCCGCATCTGACTAGTAGTTGTCTTCAAATGTAGACATAGAGGAAGGTGGTCATTTTCTAGATGCAGAAGCACCTTAAAGGACTCCACTAAATGTAATAAGTTAGTAGGAACTAGCATATAATCAATGGTACTTTTCCTAGTCCCAACCATAAATGTATATTCTCCTGGGTGATCACTTTTAAAAGAGCCATTTAGTATGAATAAATTAAACTTATTTGCAAACTTGGCTAGACAGATCCCAGCGTAGTTGGATCTTTTATCTTTGGAGAGGTGTACAAAGGTGGTATCTGGTAAATTGGAGCGTGGGTTGGAGGTTACTGTTGAAATTTAGAGAACAGTGTATGGCCTTGCATTAAAATCACCCCTGAGGAGTACCAAAACACTAGGGCATTCCAGAAGGAGGTTATCAACATAGTGCTCTAAATCTAACCACATTGCCTCAATTTCAGCTTTTCTTTGTATTGGCGGGAGGTATACATTAATAATTAATAAAGAGATATTTGCCAATTGCCCTGCATTCAGGATTCTTGTACAAGGGATAAAATGAGCTTGCTTAGAAAATAAATCTGTTACTACCCAAATGACTGTTTTTTTATGGCTTTCTGGTAAATCTACTATGAAATCCATGGCTATTTGTTTCCACAGTAGAGTGGGGTTTGCCACGTTTTGTAACAATCCTCTGGGTTTGCCTCCCACTCATTTCACCATTGCACACGTGGGGCAACTAGCTATGTATTCCTCCACGTCTTTGCGAAGGGAGGGCCACCAGAATTGCTGCCTAAGTAGGTGTAAAGTTTTGACAAATCCAAAATGCCCAGCTGACTTTTCATCATGGCTTCTTTTCAAAATTGCTTTTCTTGGGGTTTCTGGTATGTATAACTGTTCCCCGTGCCACCTAAGTCCTTGTTTTTCCATTAATTTAATTTTATTGTCCTGCAACCATTTGTCAGTTTCCAATTGTGATTGCAGATCGTTGAGCAAATCCCCTTCCACTGGCAATTGTACTTGTTTGCCCCGGCTCCTAGTGACTGCTACCAATCCCGTTTGTGCTTGTGGGATGATTGAATCTACTATTTCCTCTCTCTGACTGTTATGTTGTGGTAACCAGGATAAGGCATCTGCCAAAAAGTTCTTTTTTCCGGTTATGTACTTCAATGTGAAATTGAATCTTTGAAAGAACTGTGCCTATCTAACATGTTCGGGATTTAGTTTTTGTGGTGTTTAAAGCTTCTACGTTTTTGTGATCTGTCCAAACTTTGAATTTGTGAGGGGCCCCTTCTAAAAGGTACCGCTAAAAGGCCACTTCTAAAAGGTTAATGCGCATTTTACAGTATATGCTTCCTTCTCCCACACATGCCACTGACGTTCTGTTTCGATGAATTTGTGGGAAAGGTACGTGCATGGCCTCAGTTTCCCCTGGTCATCTCTCTGGAGTAAAATCCAACCTAAAGTGGTATCAGATGCGTCCACTTGTATGACTAGTGGTTTTGTACGATCAGGATGCTGAAGTATCGGTTCAGAAGTGAAAAGTTTCTTTAGCTGGTTGAATGCTTCCTCGCATTCCTTTGACCATTGTATTTTTGTCCCCCATTTGGGTGTTTTGGTGTCCCCCTTCCCTTTCGTTTTGAGTAGTTATGTCAGTGGTAGTGTTACTTGTGCGAAGTTGTTTATGAATTGCCTATAGAAATTTGAAAACCCTAAGAAGCTATGTAATTGTTTTCTGGTTTTTGGGGTTTCCCATGCCGCTACTGCCTGTACTTTCTCTGGGTCCATTTCGATCCCCCTGCTAGATAGTCTATACCCCAAGTAGTGCAATTGTTCCTTCATAAATTCACATTTAGACAATTTTACATACAGCTGGTTATCTAGTAAGCGTGTTAACACCTCCTGCACCAACCGTATGTTTTCCTCTACCGTTTCTGTATAAATTAAAATGTCATCAAGGTATACTAGTACACCCTCGGTACAAAAATTCATGTAATACCTCATTAATTAAGCTCATGAAGACACCAGGGCCACCCCTTAATCCGAATGGCATCACGGCATATTGAAAGCAACCAAATTGACAATTGAATGCTGTTTTCCATTCATCCCCCTCCCTAATTCGTACCCAAAAATATGCCTCCCTCAGGTCCAGTTTGGTGAATATTTTGCCTTTCAATAGGTGTGCAAGCATGTCTGTCATTAGAGGCAGAGGATATTTGTTTGATGTGCTAATAGCATTCAGTCTCTGATAGTCTGTACATAATCGCAGTGAGCTGTCTTTCTTCTTCCTAAAAATAACTGGTGCTGCCATAGGTGATGTCGCTGGTTGGATAAAGCCTCGTTCCAAGTTTTTGTCTATGAACTCCCTAAGCGCTTCTAGTTCCTTAGGAGTCATAGGATATAACTTGGATTTTTGTAATACCGCCCCCAGTTCTAATTCAATAGCCCAGTCAGTTTTCCTCTGGGAGGGGGTAGTTGATTAGATTCACTTTTCCCAAACACTTCTTTTTGGTCGCAAAACTGGGTTGGAGATGGGAGGGGGATGTGGGAATGGGGATGGGAGAGGGATGGGAGGGGTTTGTGGGGATGGCAATGGGAGGGGGAGGGGCAAGGGAGGGGGAGGGGGAGGGGAGGGGAGGGGGGAGGGGAGGGGATATGGGGAGGGGGAGGGGGAGGGGAGGGGAGGGGAGGGGGAAGGGAGGGGATGTAGGGAGGGGGAGGGGGATGTGGGGAGGGGGAGGGGAGGGGAGCGGGAGGGGGAGGGGAGGGGGTTGTCCAGATGGGGATGGGGATGGGAGGGGGATGGGAGGGGGATGTGGCAGGAGGATGGGAGGGGGATGTGGGGATAGGGAGGGGGAGGGGGATTGGAGGGGGATGGGATGGGGATGGAAGGGGGTTGTCCAGATGGGGATGGGGATGGGAGGGGGATGGGAATGGGAGGGGGATGTGGGGATGGGGATGGGGATGGGAGGGGGATGGAAAGATGGGGGAGGGGAGGGGGAGGGGGGAGGGGGAGGGGAGGGGGAGGGGATGGGGAGGGGGAGGGGATGGGAGGGGATGGGGAGGGGGATGTGGGGATGGGGATGTGGGGATGGGGATGTGGGGATGGGGATGGGGATGGGAGGGGGAGGGGGTGGGAGTGGGAGGGGAGGGGAGGGGGAGGGGATGTGGGAGGAGGATGGGAGGGTGATGTGGGGATGGGGATGGGAGGGGGAGTTGGATGGGGATGTGAGGGGGATGTGAGGTTGGGGGTGGGGATGGGAGAGGGATGTGGGGATGGGGATGGGGATGGGAGGGGGATGGGAGGGGGATGTGGGGATGGGGTTGTGGGATGGAGATGGGGATGGGATGGGGATGGGGATGGGAGAGGGATGTGGGGATGGGGATGGGGATGGGAGGGGGATGGGAGGGGTATGTGGGGATGGGGTTGTGGGGATGGAGATGGGGATGGGGATGGGGATGGGAGAGGGATGAGAGGGTGATGTGGGGATGGGGATGGGAAGGGGAGGGGTTGGGAGGGGGATGTGGGGATGGGGTTGTGGTGATGGGGATGGGGATGGGAGAGGGATGCGAGGATGGGGATGGGAAGGGGAGGGGGATGGGAAGGGGAGGGGGATGTGGGTATGGAGATGGGAGGGGGATGTCAGAATGGGGATGGGATGGGAGGAGGATGTGGGGATGGGGAGGGGGAGGGGGAGGGGAGGGGGAGGGGAGGGGGTTGGGAGGAGGATGTGGGGATGGGGTTGTGGCGATGGGGATCGGGATCGGGATGGGATGGGATGTCGGGATGGGGATGGGGATGGGAGGAGGATGTGGGGAGGGGGAGGGGGAGGGGAGGGGGAGGGGGGTTGGGAGGGGGATGTGGGGATGGGGTTGTGGGGATGGGGATGGGGATCGGATGGGATGGGTGGGAGATGTGGGGATGTGGGGATGGGATGGGAGGTGGATGTGGGGATGGGGATGGGAGGGGGATGTGGGGATGGGAGGGGGCTTGGGAGGGGGATGTGGGGATAGGGAGGGGGAGGGGTTGTGGGGATGGGGAGGCGGAGGGGGATTGGGATGGAGATGGGGATGGGAGGGGGATGTGGGGATGGGGATGGGATGGGAGGGGGAGGGGGGTGGGAGGGGGTTGGGAGGGAGATGTGGGGATGGAGATGGGGATGGGAGGGGGTTGTGGGGAGGGGGAGGGGAGTGAGAGGGGAGGGGGATGTGGGGATGGGGATGGGAGGGGATGGGATGGGAGGGGGTTGGGATAGGGATGTGGGGATGGGGTTGTGGGGATGGGGATGGGGATGGGGATGGTAGGGGGATGTGGGGATGGGGATGGGGATAGGAGGGGGAGCGGGATGGGGATGGGAGGGGGAGGGGATGGGGATGGGAGGGGGATGGAGATGGGGAGGGGAGGTGGATGTGGGGATGGGGATGGGAGGGGATGGGAGGGGGTTGGGAGGGGGATGTGGGGAGGGGGTTGTGGGGATGGGGATGGGGATGGTTGGGGGATGTGGGGATGGGATGGGGATGGGAGGGGGAGGGGGAGGGGGATGGGAGGGGGATGGGATGGGAGGGGGATGGGGGGATGGGGAAGGGAGGGGGATGGGGATGAAGATGGGGATGGAGGGGGATGGGGATGGGGATGGGAGGGGATGGGGAGGGGGATGTGGGGATGGGGTGTGGGGATGGGGATGTCGGGATGGGGATGGGGATGGGAGGAGGATGTGGGGATGGGGAGGGGGAGGGGGAGGGGAGGGGAGGGGGGAGGGGAGGGGGAGGGGAGGGGGTTGGGTGGAGGATGTGGGGATGGGGTTGTGGGGATGGGGATCGGGATGGGGATGGGATGTCGGGATAGGGATGGGAATGGGAGGAGGATGTGGGATGGGGGATGGGGAGGGGAGGGGGAGGGGAGGGGGTTGGGAGGGGGATGTGGGGATGGGGTTGTGGGGATGGGGATGGGGATCGGGATGGGAATGGGAGGGAGATGTGGGGATGTGGGGATGGGGATGGGAGGGGGATGTGGGGATGGGGATGGGGATGGGAATGGGAGGGGGATGTGGGGATGGGATGGGAGGGGATGTGGGGATGGGATGGGAGGGGGCTTGGGAGGGGATGTGGGGATTGGGAGGGGTTGGGATGGGGAGGCGGAGGGGGATTGGGATGGAGATGGGGATGGGAGGGGGATGTGGGGATGGGGATGGGGATGGGAGGGGGGAGGGGTGGGAGTGGGATGTGGGGATGGAGATGGGGATGGGAGGGGGTTGTGGGGAGGGGGAG
This sequence comes from Charina bottae, assembly GCA_023362775.1. Classification (NCBI taxonomy): domain Eukaryota; kingdom Metazoa; phylum Chordata; class Lepidosauria; order Squamata; family Charinaidae; genus Charina; species Charina bottae. The sequence goes on from JALMGJ010000020.1 coordinate 1,089,840, forward strand.
GGGAGCGAGAGGGGAGGGGGATGTGGGGATGGGGATGGGACGGGATGGGATGGGAGGGGTTGGGAGGGGGATGTGGGGATGGGGTTGTGGGGATGGGGATGGGGATGGGGATGGTAGGGGGATGTGGGGATGGGATGGGGATGGGAGGGGGAGGGGGGATGGGGATGGGAGGGGGATGGGAGGGGGATGTGGGGATGGGGATGGGAGGGGGATGGAGATGGGGAGGGGAGGTGGATGTGGGGATGGGGATGGGAGGGGATGGGAGGGGGTTGGGAGGGGGATGTGGGGATGGGGTTGTGGGGATGGGGATGGGGATGGTAGGGGGATGTGAGGATGGGGATGGGATGGGGATGGGAGGGGGATGGGGATGGGAGGGGGAGGGGGATGGGAGTGGGATGTGGGGATGGGGATTGGAGGGGGATGGGGATGGGATGGGGATGGGAGGGAGGTGTGGGGATGGGGAGGGGAGGGGGAGGGGAGTGGGATGTGGGGATGGGGATGGGAGGGGGATGTGGGGATGGGGAGGGGGAGGGGGAGGGGGATTGGGATGGAGATGGGATGGGAGGGGGATGTGGGGAGGGGGAGGGGAGTGGAATGTGGGGATGTAGATGGGGATGGGAGGGGAGGGGGATGTGGGAGGGGGATGTGGGGACGTAGATGGGGATGGAGGGTGATGGGGATGTGGGAGGGGGTTGGGAGGGGGATGTGGGGATGGGGATGGGAATCGGGATGGGAGGGGGATGGGAGGGGGATGTGGGGATGTGGGGATGGGGATGGCAGGGGGATGGCAGGGGGGTTGGGAGGGGGATGTGGGGATGGGGATGGGGATGGGGATCGGGAGGGGGATGGGAGGGGGATGTGGGGATGGGGATGGGAATCGGGATGGGAGGGGGATGGGAGGGGGATGTGGGGATGTGGGGATGGGGATGGCAGGGGGATGGCAGGGGGTTGGGAGGGGGATGTGGGGATGGGGATGGGGATCGGGAGGGGGATGGGAGGGGGATGTGGGGATGTGTTTGAGGGATGGGGATTGGGAGGGGGGATGGGAGGGGATGTGGGGATGTGGATGGGAGGGGGATGGGAGGGGGTTGGGAGGGGGATGTGGGTATGGAGATGGGATGGGGATGGGAGGGGGATGTGGGGAGGGGGAGGGGGAGGGGAGGGGGGTTGTGGGAGGGGTTGGGAGGGGGATGTGGGGATGGAGATGGGGATGGGGATGGGGATGGGAGGGGGATGTGGGGAGGGGAGGGGAGGGGGATGTGGGGAGGGGGATGGGAATGGGAGTGGCATGGGAGTGGGATGTGGAGATGGGGATGGGGATGGGGATGGGAGAGGGATGGGAGGGTGATGTGGGGATGGGGATTGGAAGGGGAGGGGAGGGGAGTGGGATGTGGGGATGGGGATGGGAGAGGGATGGGAGGGTGATGTGGGGATGGGGATTGGAAGGGGAGGGGATGGGAGTGGAATGTGGGGATGGGGATGGGAGAGGGATGGGAGGGTGATGTGGGGATTGGGATTGGAAGGGGAATGGAGGGGATATGGATGATTGTTTGTGGATAGTTATTGTTTCTAACTATTTTCTGTCTCCTAGATGAGCATCTTTTTGAGCCTGCAGTATGTCTTGGGTTGCAGTGGTTTTTACAGATCATTGGGGTAACAAAGACCTCTAGCATAAGTATGCCTCAATAAGTGATCATTATAATTTTTGGATTTGTCCTGCTTTACCAATACATTGGCATGGTGGGTTTCTATTGCATATAGTCTTTATTGGGCTATGTTTCTTTATCTTAATTAACCAACAATAAGTGTTTATGATTGTATATAAGGATTTTTATGGCAGAAAGGATAGATGGAAAAAGCAGTGGTTTTGGAAACTGGGATTATGGGTTATCTTTAATACCCTTTGTTAAAGTGAATCATGTTATGATTAAAGTATGTGAATTCTTAGATTTCATTTTAGAGTCCTTGGACACTACAGCTGATACCTACCAGCAGTAAATCGGGAACCTCGATGTGCTAACGGCTGCTGCTCAAAGAGGAACATGTGCCAAGCAGGAATGCTGTTTGTTCATCCTGCATCCACAGTTCAAGAAAGCAGAGCAATGCCATCGTATACCCAGAAGCTGCTGGAGGAGCTTAATAAAGTGTTTTCAGGATACAAGTGTGATGGGGAAAAGTTTTAATGTTTCTTTGTATAATTGTTGCATGTTCACTTTTATTATGTATGTGCATATGTTTTGTTATACTCAGCTATGTAGTGGGCAAACACGCATACATGCATAAAACACTAGCTAAAGCTAAAAGATTGTCATATAGAAATCCTGTTTATGTAAACACCACATTATTTAGTCTACCTAACCAACCCTGAGAAAAGCAGAAGGCAATATGGCTCATTTTTTATACTAGGGGTGGATTGTATACCTTGCACCAAGCTAGCGCCATATTTAATCATTGTATGGGCTTTTAATATGCATATTTTTCTAGCAGCCATTTTTATCTTGCTAATACTGACATGTATTCTGTATATTAGAGTTAAGCGCTTATATACAAATGTACAGGTTATTACCTGGAGACATGAAATTTATAGAATGTGAAGGTGTGGAGAAGAAATTCAAATATGCCAAGGGGTGGAATGTAGTGGCAACCTGCGGAAGACCTTTGTATTTCGAGGAGTTAGGTGGCATGTTTTGGTTTTCCTTCCCCACACCTAGGAGATTAGAGTTTATTTTGAGTTATACTGATGTTTAACTGGCTTGTTTTTAATTCTGCTTGGCATGGGAGGGGGAAGAGAAGAAGCATATGCCCACTCCTCCAACAGCCCTTCAGAACATAACTTTGTTTAAAGTGAGGGGAGAGAAAACCCTCAGCTTGTTAGATTTAAGCATAAGTTCACTCCTCCAGCCGCCCCTCTAGCGGCTTGGAGTGGGGGGGATGATAAGAAATTGTTTATGCTTAGGCACTGGCTTATCTGATAGCTTCCCAGGCTCTGGGAATGATGTCATGGACAGGCGCCCGGCCCCAGAAGGAATCCCAGTCAAGGTCAGTCTGGGCTTGGTCACGGGGTTTGGAAGCCAGGCTTTGATAAAAGCCTTAGTATTGTCTTTGGAGTTTTGGGAGGGGAGGGGTTTGCTGTCTATATTGTTTTTGAACTGATTGTTGATGCTTTTGGTTTTGCATATTGTTTTTATTGTGTTTTAGCTTGGGAGCCTTTGGTGGAAAGGAATTACTGAAATTAAATCTCATATCACTTGAAATCTAATCTTATCTTTATTAAACATAAAATGTGTGAGGTTCTTTGTGTTTTGTCAGTGGCATTCTAGAGTCTTCCCTTTTATTTGAAGCTCTGGAAAGTAGTAATCATTCCGGTGGTAACTTTTCACATGGTCTCTGTAAGGCAGAGCTTTCCAAACTGTGTGTCGGGACACGTTAGTGTGTCGGCTGCAGTGTCTGGGTGTGTCGCGGTTGCTGCTGCTTCTGAGCCCTGCCAGGATTCCACGCAGGTCCTAGTGCCTGCCTTGTGCCTTGCTGCCTCCAAACCTGCCCTGCCAGGATTCCACGCAGGTCCTAGTGCCTGCCTTGTGCCTTGCTGCCTCCAAACCTGCTGTGATTCCATGCAGGTCCTAGTGCCTGCCTTGTGCCTTGCTGTAAGAGTGTGTCACGAAATGATGCATGTCTAAAAAGTGTGTCACCAACATGAAAAATTTGGAAATCTCTGCTGTAAGGGCTGCCTTGGGGGACCATCTGTCTTAAAGCTGGTGGAATTTACAGCGTGCTTTCTTCTTTCTCTTTCCCATATTTTTCACAGAGAACCATTGCTTCGTAGCCACGTAATAACAGGCATCCTCTTCAAGACATGTATTAAGCTTTGTCTTTGGGTTTGTTAAAAAAAAGGAGAGAACGGTGCACTGTCTACCAACTACACCATACCCCCAACCACCTGATTTTTAAACATCTGGTTTCTTGAGATTTTTCAGGCAAGCTGGGGGACAGTAGCCAGGCATGAAACCAGTCATCTGTCCCTCCTGATATGGAAGGAAAATTAAAGTACTCCATCATCTTGCTTTGATTCCCAATGTGTTTAAGATGAACATCAATGCCGTAAAGAACAACTTTGCCATTCAGCCATCTCCCAACATTAGCTTCAGATCTATATCTTTTCGTCACATGGACTTTTATCTATTTATTCTCTATTTATATTGATTGTTGTCTGTAATTTGTAATTTTATACTCTTATTGTTTTGATTGTTTTGATTGTAAACCGCCCAGAGTCCTCCTTTCGGGGGAGATGGGCGGTGATAGAAATATGAACAATAAATAAAAATAAATAAATAAATATTCTGAAGGTGTTGGTTATTACCTTTAAAGCCCTACATGGCATGGGTCCAGGTTACCTGAGGAACCACCTCACCCCTGTTACATCGACCTGTCCCACCTGGTCAGGCAGAGAGGGCATGTTACTGTCCATGAGGAATTGCCAATTGGCAGGGTCCAGGTGGAGGGCCTTCTCTGCCGTGGTACCACCCTTTGGAACAAGTTACATCTCTAGGTAGGACAGGCCCCCACTCTCCCGGCCTTCCGGAGGGGTCTTAAGACATGGTTATGCCACCTTGCTTGGGGTGGGAGGGGGGATAGCCATTCATGGGGGTGTTGGCACCATGATGGTGCCAAGGATAAGATCTTATTGCCATCTTGAATTTTATATTTCGTATTTTGTATTTTTATATTTGTATCTGTATTTTATGTATTTATACTTATATTTATATTTATATTTATATTGTAGTGTTTTTAGTGTTTTGTCATTTTATTATCTGTAAGCCACCCAGAGTCGTTGCATGCGAGATGGGCAGTAGACAAATAAATAAATATTCTATAGCAGTGTTTCTCAACCTTGGCAACTTTAAGATGTGTGGACTTCAACTCCCAGAATTCCCCAGCCAGCCATGCTGGGGAATTCTGGGAGTTGAAGTCCACACATCTTAAAGTTGCCAAGGTTGAGAAACACTGTTCTATAGCCTAAATTGGCAACTGAATTATTTGTTTTCTGTTCAGCAGATCTCAGAAATTCTTACTATCTCCCCTCTTCTACTCAGTAATCCTTGTATTAGACATGCAAAATGGAGGTGCTACAGAGGGCAAAACTCCAGCATGTAGAGCTTGGGTTTTATTATCCAAGCCAAACACTCAAGATCCCTTTGGTGGGATGGTAACAGCATTCCACGCGCATCATGCCGGCCACATGACTGCGGAAGCTTCTTCGGACAGCGCTGGCTCTTAGGCTAAGAAACGGAGATGAGCACCACCCCCTAGAGTCGGACACGACTGTGCAGGGGAAAACCTTTACCTTTACCTTTTTACAGATCACACGGTATACCTGAAAGGGTGATTTCAGATTGCGGGGTCCAGTTCACTTCAAAATTTTGGTGGGAGTTTTTGAAACTCATAGGGGTGGAACAAGGCTTAAGCTCCTCCCACCACCCTGAGACTGACAGGGCTTCGGAATGGAGGAACCAGACATTGGAACAATATTTGAGGTGTTACATTAATTACCAACAAAATGAAATACAGACAGTGCCATGAAATACAGACAGCAACCAGTGGAGGGGGTGTGTGAAGGAAAGCCACGCGAAAATAAACGGCCAACATTCTTTCCTCGGCCGCAGCAAAGGTGTTTGGGAGGAAGGGGGAGAAGATCAAGGACACACACCATTTGGAGAAAGCAAGAGATGACACGGGCAAGTGAGGGGATGTATAGATGAAGTCAGGGAAAATTACTAGCGGGTGCTTGGGGAAGGGAGGGGGTGAAAGCAGGGAGGGGGAATGGGGCTTTTAGGTACTGAATTGGATGCAAAAAGTTAATTGTGACTTCGCTTTGGAACTGGAAGCTAATCTTCATTAAATAGAACTTATTCATATCCTATGTGGCTTGTGTTTAAGTTACTTTTGGAAGATTTAGAACTAGGATCCTCACACATACATGTATATATTATGACAGAGAGAGATCAGAGTATTTTCTTACTATAGAGGAAAATAAAAAATTACAACCCAAGATCAGTCTGTATAATCAGATCTTCATAAGGGCTCAAAAATGATGTTGTGCAAATTTTCTCACTGTACATAAAGAATCTCACATTATTCTTTCCAAACCATTTACTTTGTATTTCCGGGGGAAAGGGCATTCTTCTCCAGTTAAAATCAATAATGATCACTAGACTAAATTCACTGAGATTATATGTACTTGCCTATTTCTGAAAGATTAATCATGGATCCAGTTTAAAAAATGATCACTCAGGTGCTTTCTGTCAGCTGTCAAAAGAGCCCCAGGCTCTCATAATGCCAGACATTCTTGCAATGAGCAATGAGATGATTTTGATGCTTGAATGAAGGCATATAACCAAGGGCTGGAAAGATTAGAGGTGCATGTGAAGAAACACCAAATCTCCATACCAATGGTGCATGAACAGAATCGTGAGAGAAGAAAAATTACCAGAGGAAAGATAAATCATCATGTATCGCTGGATTTTAAAAGCTAAAAATTAACCTGCCGCAAGTACATGTTTCAGCCTCTGACTTCTGTGCAGGATGAGCTGCTACAGGAACACTGTTCAAAGATTCATATTTCAGAGAGCTCATAATAAGCTCCCTGCTTTAACGGAATATTCGAAGTTAAGGCACATTTTTCAAACATCAGAAGGGAATGGCAGGACTCAAAAGATTAATAATACTCTAGGAAGGTTGTTATCAGTGGATTTTTACTTGATTCTTGCTTTGACCTAGAACCCCATCCTGCCTGGGTCAAGTTAATCCAGCCAGCAACATACATAGTGTGAAACGCTAAGAGCCTTTTTTAAGCAACTCCTGTCATTCATCCACATGCTCCCCTCAGGGACTGTAGCTGGGACCGATTCAGTCAGGGCAGGCCAGCCAGCAGAGTGATCCAGGGCACTTCCTCACGGCCACATGAATGTGCGTTTCTCCCATCCTTGAGTCAGCAGAAAAGTATGTCCACATAATTTCTGCTGCCCACACAACTGCCTCAGCAATGAGGCCAGGGAGTGGTGCGGTCCTTAAAAGTTAATGCAGAGAGTTTCAGGACAGTGATTGGTGGATTTCCCATCTTCCACCCCCACCCACCTAGGGTCATCTACTGGCAGGAAAAAGGACCATCTATCACTCTCTGTAACATATATGGTTAGCTTAGTAATAAGATTTTTAAGATCTTTTAAGATCTCACCACCTTCTGGATTTTTCTATTTATTATTATAGTGTATTTTAGATGTATAGGTTTTTAATTTTTTTAATAATATTATTGTAAACTGCCCAGAGTCTACTGCTGTAGAGATGGGCGGTGATAAATCTGAATAATAAAATAAAAATAAAATATAGCGGGACAGGGTTGGGGACCTCAGGCACTCCTCCTGGTTCATCCTACCAACCAATAAGCCTTTTTTGTTTGTTTGTTTGCCATAGGAGTATAGGGCTATTAATCTCCAGCAAAATAATCATCGTTTGGTTGGGATGGTGCTTGCACACACATCAAAGGAGCTGCCTCCCACTTTATCCCACTCCTCTCCTATACCCCACCAACCAGCCATCTGGGAAAAAAGGAGGGAGGGTTCTTTTTTGTTTTGATTCTCATAGAACTGTAAGTTCTAGGGAACTCTCATGGCCAAAAAGAAAAAAACGGCTGACAGGCCGATTCTGTGCAGGCTAGGAGTCTGCCATCTCTTGCATCCCAAGCCAAAAAAGAGGTAGAGGGCAAAGAGGACAGGATATAAATTTTCCTATGTTTAAAAAATAAATAAATATTGGCCTTCCTGAAGACTGATATTGCCCAAAATAAACATGTCCCCCCCCCCACCAAAAAAAGGCTGCTTGAGCCAGGCATCCAGTTTCCCTCTCTCCTGCAGACCATTAGACAGGAAACCCTTCATCAGCCAACAGGAGCTGGGGAAACCCTTGACCATAACTGCACACCACAACTGGACACAAGTGGGAAAGGGAAATCCCCAACATGCACAAACATGCGAAGCTAAGCTATTGAAGCCAAAATGATTGGACTTTCACTGCTATGACCAAGCAGACACAAGTGAGGCCAAAAAGCAGCCGTGTGGAAAGGGCAGAGGTTAGATGGCATTGTTTGCTCTGAGCCTTGCAGATCATTCAAGGAGCAGAGGATTATTTGTTTTCCTTAAAATACTTGAGTGTCTAAAGCTGCAGTCCAATGCACAGTGCGTAACAAAACTACAGCTCTGTGGGAACTTCAGGGAACCGCTTATAAGGATTCCTTGAAATCTGAGCCCTCTTCAGGCAATCACCTCAACTCGGAGCCATGAAACTGGGTGGTGTGAGTGGTTGTCAGCCCTACATGGTAGACCAGACTAAGAAACGAATGCCAGGACTACTTTTATTATAACAGCTATAGTAACAGAATCTTGCAAGTCTGAATGAGATGCTAGATAGATACATCTAAAAAAGGAATAATGTGAACATTTTAATACATCAAGTAAGTTATAAAATCATAGATAAGTTAATAGTCATGAATAGGAAAAACTCTTTACCTTTTTATATTGGAACGAGGGTCATCCAAAGAATGTAACATTAATAATAATAATTTGAATATTTTCTATTAGAATGTCTAATAAACAAATGTAACTGTGGAGTCCTTCGTGCTCTCTGAGCCTTGTTGTTTTCTTGCAGACGTTTCATTGCCAGGCTAGGCAACATTTCAGTGCAAAAAAAAACCAAATGTAATTCCTTATTAACATCAGTACAGTAGTAATGCAAGGGGCATGGTGGCTCAGCGGGTAAGACGCCAGGCTTGTCGATCAGAAGATCGCAAGTTCGGAGATTCGAATCCCTAGCCCTGCGTGCGGAGTGAGCTCCCGCACTAGCTCCAGCTCTTGCCAACCTAGCAATTTGAAAGCATGCAAATGCAAGTAGATGAATAGGTACCACTTCGGTGGGATGGTAACAGCGTTCCGCACGCGTCATGCGGCCACATGACCGTGGAAGCGTCTTTGGACAACGCTGGCTCTTCGGCTAAGAAACGGAGATGAGCACCGGCCCCTAGAGTCGGACACGACTGCACAAATGTGCGGGGGGAACCTTTACCTTTTTACAGTAGTAATAGATCAGCATATAGTTCCTGGAAATGTGTGAGAAGGTGGGAAGATCAGACACAACTAGTGGTTGTGGAATAGTACAACTCCTTGTTTGGCATTTCTTCTTATATGGAAGCCAAAACTGGTGATAAGTTAAAGCTGAAATCCTATCCATGCTAACTGGGAATTAACCTGTGTTGAAGCTATGATTTCAGTACTGCTACATCTTACAGATGTACTCTTACAGATCAAGCAGCATTTAGTTAATGTCATTCAGATAATTTGAGGGATTTCTAAATATTTTAAGCAAAGTGTTCGGACTTGAAGAATCTTAAAGTGTCAGTTTCAAAAGAAATGTTCTGGATGTAGATTTTTTTCTGTGGGTGGCTATAGTGGGAAACAAAAACCCAAATCAGTCTGCAATTTAGAGGTAAAGGAGTAAATTTAAATATATACCAATAATGGAAAAAGGTGCCCTAAACCTGTCATTGGTTGAACAAAGAAAGAGAGAGAGAAATCATACTAATGTTTCCCGTTCCCATCCCAACTGTCAATGTTAAGAATAAAGAAAAGAGGGAACTGGGAAAATTGTTTGGCACAGTCTCTTCTCACGTGCTAGTAGAGTTGCTCACATTTTTTTAACCTGCTGTGTTATTTTTGTTGTAAGATTCTTGAAAACCGTTCCCCCCCCCCCCGCATGTCTAGATGCAGAAGTGTCTGTCAAGGCAGAAAGGGAGAGGCGGGAGCAAGCCGTAGGCCTCCAATGGCAGATACTTGAATAGGGCCCCTGCGCTTGACATAACAGTGAGTCAGAACAAAACTGGAGTCAAACAGCTATTTGTCAAGTAAAAATGCACAAAACTTGTGAGAACGTGGGCTTTTCTGTAAATATGTGCCAGAAGCTTTTTTGTAGTGTCAGTTTGAGACTGCTGATCAATTGTTGTACTGTGCGTGGTGCATTGTGTGTGGCTATAAAGAGACATCTGGTCAGTTCTCTTTCCAAAAGAATGGTTTGATTCAATTTAAATTAGTTGATCTGTCTCATGCATTTTTACAGATAGTTTTGATTCCACAAGATTTGGAATATTGTTTCCTGTCCCTAAATTTATCCCTTGTAAATAGCTTACACCTGCTTTTAACTCTCTATATGAAATAATCTGTGTTTCCTGCCAGCCTTTTTTTTCTTTCATTCACTGAATATTTAACACTTCAATAGGCCAAACAGCTCAGCAAAACTGCAGAGAAAGATCTTCCATGTTTAAATAAATTACAATGTATCTGTGCTACACAGCATCTACTGTACAAGATCTGTAGGATAATGCCAAGAGTGAACTGAATGTCCTTCTGGTTTGCTTTCTGGGGATTTAAAAGTAGTGATTCGGGTACTCAGACCTTTAAAAACAAATGTAAATGCCCCTCTTTTAAACTGCTAAACAGCAAAGAATCTTTACTAGTTTTTCAGGTTAAAAAGTTAAGTGGCATGGAGCAGTATTCTTGCTTTAATCACCATTTGAAGTAACAAAGGTTGCAAATATTTCTTACAATAGCAACCATTTAAATTTTTCCAAATTATGAAATGTAATTTTAATGAGAGACAAGAATGGCAGGCAAGATTCTGTTCTTCCCCCAAAGAATTTTGCCTCATGCAGGCAAAACAAAAGAGTTGACTGCAAAAATAAAACAAATATAAATATGAGTAGTTAGTGGTTAGTTATAAACCACAGCGAGTCTTGGTGGATTCAGTATATAGAAATAAAATGAACAAATAACTGCTGCTCTGTGAGCTGCTCTGGCTCCCAGCAGGCTTCCAGGTACAAATCAAGGTGCTGGTTGTCACTTTTGAAGTCTTACATGGCAGAGGGCCAGGTTACTCACGGGACTGACTATTCCCAATGGTTTCTGCCTGTCCCACTAGACCTGGCACCGTGGGTCCCATCAGTGAAGCAGCAGCATCTGGTGGGCCCCAGAAAGTGTGCCTTCTCTGTCATGGTGTCTGTCTTGTGGAATAGCCTCCCGCCTGAGATACAGACTGGCCTGACCCTGTTGGTCTTCCAGAAGGCTGTGAAGACATGACCCTTCCCCCAGGCACTGGGCCAGCCTGTTGATGGAGCTCTGGCACAGGTGTGGTTTTATTTATATGCTGATAATGTGATTTTTTAAGGGGCGTGGTGGCTCAGCGGGTAAGACGCCAGGCTTGTCGATCGGAAGATTGCAAGTTCGGAGGTTCGAATCCCTAGCCCTGCGTGCGGAGTGAGCTCCCGCACTCGCCCCAGCTCTTGCCAACCTAGCAATTCAAAAGCATGCAAATGCAAGTAGATGAATAGGTACCACTTCGGTGGGTAGGTAACAGCATTCCACGCGTGTCATGCAGCCACATGACCATGGAAGCGTCTTTGGACAACGCTGGCTCTTCGGCTAAGAAACAGAGATGAGCACCGGCCCCTAGAGTCGGACACGACTGCACAAATGTGCGGGGGGTACCTTTACCTTTTAATGTGATTTTTAGGGGCCTTGACCCAGTTTCCTTTGAAATTATACCGTTTGGTTATGTTTGAGGGAATAGAGGGGATGCTTATAAAATGTGTGGATGACACAAAGCTGGGAGCGATTGCGAATACCTCCAAAGACAGGCTCAAAGTTCAAACAGATCTCGATAGACTTGAACATTGGGCCCTATCCATCCAAATGTTGTTCAATGGTGTGAAATGTAAGGTTCTGCACTTAAGCAGGAGAAACCAGATGCATAAGGTACCAGCTCAGCAGTAGGAAGTACTTGTGAGAAGATCTGGGTGTCCTGGTAGACCAACAGATTAAGTATGAGCCAGCAGCGTGCCGTACCTGCCAAAAGAGTCAATGCAGTTTTGGCTATACAGAGGTTATAGTGTTAAGATTTTGGGAAGTGATAGTACTGCTCTATGCTGCTCTATGCTCTACGCTGCACCTGGAATATTATGCCCAATTCTGGTTGCCACAATACAAAAAGGATGCTGAGGAACTGGAAAGAAGAGCAACAAAGATGCCAAGGGTCTTTGAGATCCAAACTTGTAATAAGGAGGAATTTCCTGACTGTGAAAGCTATTAATTGCGGGCCTCCTGGACTCATGGGGGCTCCATCACTGGAGGTTTTCAAGGAAAGATTGGACAGCCATATGTCCAAGATGGTATGATTCCTGGGCTGCAGGTTGCACAGAAGACATCTAAGGTCCCTTCCAAACCTATGATTCTATTTACTGCCTAGAGTTCCCCTGCATAGATAGGCAGCATAGATAGATTGTATTGTATTGTATTTATTTGATATATTTATATAGTTATATAAATATATCAAATAAATACAATACAATACAATACAATACAATACAATACAATACAATACAATGCATTTTTCAATGCACACTAAAACCTGACATCGGCAAGGTTTAAAAGCATGCACATAGTTCATACACAAACTAGAGCTGAATAAAATGGCCAAAAACAATATAGAGACTGCATTTCCAACAGGACACAACAGCACGCATACAGTGCACATCGAATGTACACAGACACCAGTGTTCACCAAATCAACAAAACAGCATTGCCTTTCTCATCTTTGCTGTTACATAACCTCATTGGCAACACTTGTGTATGAAGCACAATAGTGCACTTACACAACCATAACTTTGCATGATCTGCCTGAAAAATAAAGCAGAGGACAACACACGTGATCCATTAATCCACCCAACATGAGCTTCCCTAGAGTAATTTAAAGGGGAAGCCCAGCAGTCACTCACCTGGCAGGCTGTCATGTGTGGGACTGAGAGTGATATTTTTCTATTTGGCCATGTGCTTAACTGCTGTTTTCCTTGAAACCCCCCACTCCTATATCACCTCATCCTGTCTACAATAATAGGTGCAAAACATCAGCTATTTTAGGACTGGAACATTTCAAGGTTGAAACCTTTTGCACATCCCTATCCTAGAGACAGGTTACAGAAAGAAATCAAACTCAAAAAGAATTTAGAAACAAGCTTAAATATACAGAACAGGTCTTCTCAAAAGATGGTGCCCCCTCTGTCTATGATAAAATAGTTGCTATCTACAGGATGTCCTCATCAGTACATAAGCAAGTTTTCAAAACCTCTTAAGAATCCTTCTGTACAGCACTTGCTATAGTACATCCCAGATGAGTCAAACTGGAAGCCCTGCTGAGAATTTTGTTGTTGAAAAGAGGAACTTGGAAAATTAGAGAGGGGGGCAGGTAAACTGACAAACATGACATTTCTGCAGCCCCAGCATTGAGACTGTGATTTGATGGAGCAACTAGAAATAAAAGCTGATCTGTCCAAAGACACTTTAGAAGCCTCTCTCTTTCAGCAGAATCAACTGATTGCCTGTCGGTAGACTGAAGAAAGCTCATCTGACAATTAACTTTGATGTTCATACATTTTACCAAAATGTCTGCATCTCTCAGGGGAGATGTGATAATAGGTCTCTGAAAACAATCTTGCTGGCCTATCACCACACCGATTTATAGAGTTGGGAATTTTGATAACACTCCAGTTCAGGATATCGAATCATTTTTTAAAAAAACAAATGGAAATAGAACCAATATGCATCCTTCTGCTTTATCCAGATTCTCTGTTTACCTAAAGGTAAAGGTTCCCCCCGCACATTTGTGCAGTCGTGTCTGACTCTAGGGGCCAGTGCTCATCTCCGTTTGTTAGTCGAAGAGCCAGTGTTGTCCAAAGACGCTTCCACGGTCATGTGGCCGCATGACGCGCGCGGAACACTGTTACCTACCCACCAAAGTGGTACCTATTAACCTACTTGCATTTGCATGCTTTCGAATTGCTAGGTTGGCAAGAGCTGGAGCTAGTGCAGGAGCTCATTCCATCACGCGGGGCTAGGGATTCGAACCTCTGAACTTGCGACCTTCCGATCGACAAGCCTGGCGTCTTACCCGCTGAGCCACCACGCCCCTTCTGTTTACCTACTGTTCAATTATTTCACAAATACAGCAGCAAGTCACTGAGCAACTTCCATATAATATTACAAGCCTCTGTAAATACTAGAGACAGAAATGTTGTACCAATTCATTATTCGGCAGCTTTGGCAGCTGTTGCAAATACAGTATTTTTAATGAAATATTTACTATATTTTTTATTCAATATAGCATTCTGCATTTTAGCTTGACCCACACCCATATCCTCGAGGAGAAATGAAACATTGCAACTGCAGGGCACTTCAGTGTAATCCTTAAGAACGAGATGAGCCATCACTATAGGGCAGATCAAAACATTGCAGTAGAGGGGTACTCTTTGTGTGCCCATTGCTGCTGCCTGAGCCTCTTGATGGATGAAAGGGTATGTGTCTCACCTCTTCCCACAGGGCGTTCTCCATAATGACAACCCTAATCCTTCATCCATGATCGCAACAGCTCACGGCTTATTCCACAATACAGCTATCAGCATTCTTCAATTTCCTCCCATGTATGACTAAGATATTGGCACAGATCCTAGCATTATCCATCTTTATTGTAATTCTGTCAATAAATTTGACTGAAAAGCTGTGTTAACTTTTTGGGACCCTGAAGGGTCCTTCTAATGCTATTTCAAACACCTAAACAAATATTACAGGCAAGTTTCATTCTTTGGTGAGAATATTTAAATTTATTTATTTATTTATTTATTTATTTATTTATTTATTTATTTTTCAAATTTATTCCCCGCCCATCTCCCATGCAAGGGACTCTTATTAAATTCTTATTTCAACTTCAATAATGAAAAGAGGAGAGGATGGTCTCCACAACTGTTGTGACCAAAATGGCTTTGAGTCCTCACAATTAAGATTCTGCCCTTTGGTTTACATCTCAGCTTTATTGTTCAAAGTTCTGAAGAGAACCAGCAACTTCCTAATTTTCAGAGCAGTAAAACCAAATTGGGTAGATTAATGTTTTCTTACAAACATAATCTGTTTTTATTGCCACAGTCACATAGCCACATCAAACAAAATATTTAGGGTCTTTTGCTAAAAGTTGACAACATAGTAGATGCAAGGTAAAGTTTCCTGAATTCATACAGAGAGATATTCTTAGTTATTGGGTCGCATATATAGATTTTTTTAAAAAAAAACTGTCAGAATAGTATTTCAAAACATTTTGAGTAAAAACAAAAATCTGTAGCATCAGATGGGAGAAAACCACAGCCAGCAGCATCATTCATTCATTCATTCATTCATTCATTCATTCATTCATTCATTCATTCATTCACTTTCTACCTTGCACTAACAAAATTTCAGAATTAACAATGAATATAAAAAGTTAAAATACAAATTAATAATGGTGAAAAAATAAATATTAAAATCATCTAACATTTAACTGGCTAAGCATTTAACTGAGGAGATTCTTAACAGATTTTCTAAACACAGAGGAAGTTGTGGCCAAAGGTAACTCCTGAGGAAGTGTGTTTCATATCCTGGGGACAATGCAGGAGAAGGCCCTCTCTTGCATGCCAGAAAGATGAACTTTGGACCACAGGAGTATCTTCAAAAATCTCTCTTCTCTTAAATGTTAAATGGTTAAATGGTTAAATGGTTCTTAGATAACCAGGCTCTAAACTGTTTGTTGTTTTAAATGTCAAGACTAATACCTTAAATTGTACTCTGTAAGCAACTGGTAACTTGTACAGATCTTTCAGTACAGACACTGTATGATTTCTGTGCACTGTATGAGGCAGCAGCATAGCTGCCATGTTTGTGCCAAATGCAACTTCTGGACACTTCAGTGGAAGGCCCATGTATTATAAATTGTTGTAGTCCATATGGGATGTAGCCAAAGTATGGACAATCATTGCCAAATCTGACCAACTCAGGAAGGGATGCAGCTAGTACAATATGTATAATCGTGCAAAGACATTCCTTGTCACAGCCACCACATGCAAATCAGTGACAGCTGAGGATTAAACACTTTTAACTGCAAACTGTCAAGGGGAGTGCAATCCTACATGAAACCCACTGCACCATAATCCCTGACTCAATCTGACTCAAATTTCCTACTTATCAACAGCACCTCCATCTTGTCTATGTGAATCTTGTCCAGCTTGTTCTCCTTTATCCAGCCTGCTATTAAACTTACGAAATGTTCAAGGATACAGAATACTTCCTTGGAGAGTCATCACCATACTGATGTGGGTTCAGGTTAATTAGAATTAGAAAGCCTCCATTTTCAAAGATTTATTTTAATTGGAAGGAAACAATGGTAGAAAACAGATAGTAAAATAGATTCCTTGCAACAGAAGATGGATGAGAAGCTTACTGGAAGCCTGTATAGAGTATTTATACAGAATTTAATGCACAAGACATAAACATCAAAATAGGGACCTTTTATTGCCACTGATTCCCACTGGGTATCAGACAAACCTTTCAATAGGGTGGTCAAAGCCTAATAGGCTGTCACTCAGATTCCTCCCCAACCATTGGTGATCAGTAAAGACTCTGTGACAACCGAAGCAGTTACTCATGTGGAAAATTAATACTAGGACAGTGATGAATCAATTTTCATTTTTCCTCATGATTTACTGGCTGGATGAAAGGAAGTCAAGAAAGAGAAAGAGCATGTAATCATGTGTTGTCACCAGATTTTGTGGCTGGGATATTCTACAGACCTTAAGAGACTGGTACTACCAATGCCATAATTTTGAAGCAACATTTGGTTTCCAAATAGATTCAGATACTTTTGTTGCCAGGTTCATGACTGGTTTTGGTTTTGGTTGAGAGCCATAGAATAGACTTCGCTGTTTCCAGCTTTTCCAGCAGTGCGTCATGTTACTCTGCTATGCCGTTTTAAATTGCTGACCAATATTTTTCATTTTTCCCCCATTCTGCTTGCATTCTGAAGGTATAGAGTTCAAACAATGCTCAAATGCACTCTCAGAAGATACCAGTGGATCTCTTGCAGCAAATGAAACTTGCTACTTAAAGCAATAGAAAAAAGTAGGATCATTGCTATAAGATGGGACCTTTATCTTGAAACAATATCCCTAAAAATACAAATCCAGAACATAAACATTATACCATTTAGAACAGCGGCTCCTAAAGCGATGTACATGTTTATGCCAAAAGAAGTACCAGATGGTTAACTTACTTTGAAATAAATACACATCAAATTGCAGCCTTAGTGGAATCCAGCAACACTTTCTGAAGGTTCTCCAAGAGTTTACAATCTGATAACTTCAGCTTTTGAAAGTCATGGAACATTTCCCCATCTCAAGCCACTCAGTGATTTGTGATTAACAATTACTGGCACATATTATACACATTTTGAAAGCAAAAATAGATTGCCTACATCCATTTCTATCCACAGTTTGTAAATCTATCATTTTGTAAAAGAAGCAGTGAGCATGATATGAATACACATTTATGATAATTACATGGATTTCTCCTCATGCCTAATATATATGGAAATTAAGTATGCAAGTGCTAGAGAAAAGGATACAGTCATGTGTGTTTGCTAACATATTTGTTTCATATCCGATATAAGAAGCAATGTCATTTAATGCATGGGTGCACACCCTCTTTTGGGTTATAAATAGGGTGACCACATGTCCCGTTTTGAACGGGACAGTCCCGTTATTTTAGCATTTTTCCACCGTCCCGTCGTTTTGATCAAAATCTCAATTTTGTCCCTTTTTTAAACCCGGCGGGAAGGAGGACAGGAAGACAGGAAGGAGGACTGGAGCCGGACTTGCCATTGGAGGCAGCCTGGAAGAGGCCCTATCAGCGCGGCAACTGGAAGCCCAGTTGCCACGTGCGATCCCAGCAGCAGAAGCAGCACCACAGTCCAGGTTCCTGCCTCCTTACCTGATCCTGAGATTGTCTGCCTAGCAGTGGTGAGGCCAGGGGAAGGTTGTGGAAAGAGGGTGCGTGTGTGTGTGTGTGCGTGCGCGCAGATTACTTGCTCAGCGTAATCGCGCGCACACACACACACCCACGCACCCCACAACCTCTTTCTCCAGCCTCCCTGCAACAGGTCCGGGTGCATTTGGTCATGGGGAGGCTGGAGAAAGAGCGTATGGGGTGCGTGTGTGTGTATGTGTGCGCATCTGATCGGGCTTGGCCGAGGGAGGAGAGTTGGCGGGCCGCTGAGCAGGAGAATCCGGCTGCGCTTGGCTGCTTCAGCCACACCACTCCGCCCCTTGCTGCCCGCTGAAGCTCCCCAGGGTGGCCGCTCCTGCTTCTCACATACACACACACACACACCCACAGGACAGACTGCCCTGGCAGGAGCCAGCCGCACTGAGGGGCTTCAGCCACACCACTCCGCCCCTTGCTGCCCGCTGAAGCTCCCCAGGGTGGCTGCTCCTGCTTCTCACATACACACACACACACACTCACGGGACAGACTGCCCTGGCAGGAGCTGACCATGCTGGGGGGCTTCAGCGGGTGGCGAGGGGCGGAGTGGTGTGGCTGAAGCCCCTCAGCGCGGCCGGCTCCTGCCGAGGGCAGTCTGTCCTGTGAGTGTGTGAGTGTGTGTGTGTGCATCTGATCGGGGTTGGCCGAGGGAGGAGAGTTGTTGCCGCTACACATAACAATAACTACATTTATGTATACATATTTACATTTGATTTATAATATTCATTATCTAATATATTTCATATAACATATCTTTATTTTAAATTATTTTCCCTGTTTCCCTCTTCCCTTCTTCTTCCTCTAACCCTTTCTAACTACTTTATTTATATATATCTATTTCTAACCTTATCACTATTTTCTTTTTCTTCTCTTATGTTATATTACTGATTTATTAAGTATTTATTTCAAATTCAATTTTTGACTTATACATCTTTACCATACAATACTTTCATTAAAATACCTCCAGTTTTCTTAACAAAAAATTGTGTAAATACTTGATTTACATTTTTCTTCTTTCTTCTATATATATTCAAAAAGAATATAATATTAAGTAGAGATTAATAAACTATAAAAATAAAAATACAAACATGGGGGGGGAAGAGATATAAGAAGAAAAATGTGTGTATGTGCATCTGATCGGGCTTGGCCGAGGGAGGAGAGTTGTCGGGCCGCCGAGCAGGAGAAGCAGGAGCCGGCCACCCTGGGGAGCTTCAGCGGGCAGCAAGGGGCGGAGTGGTGTGGCTGAAGCAGCCGAGCGCAGCCGGCTCCTCCTGCTTCTCCTGCTCTGCGGCGGTGGCAGCAGCAGTGACTCTCCTCCCTCCTTTGGCCAAGCCCGAGGGGGATGGGGCAGTGGTGGGCCTCCATCCCCTCCATCCCCGCCCCTTGTTCCCCGGCCAATGACGGTGCTGTGTGCACAGTGTCTGTACTCCGGCCTCCCCCAAACACACCAGCTCTGACACACCATTTACTGCTAGAAGAAAAAAAAACCTTTAAAAATAAAGAAAAATTAAAATCCGAGCCAATCACGCTGATGGGGGCGGGGTTTGCAGGCGGGAGCCAATCGTGTGGGGCAGGGGCGGGGTTTGCAGGTGGGAGCCAATTGCGTGGACTGGGGGGCGGGGTTTGGAGGCCGGCATGGTGGCATAAGACCCTGTCCCGTTTTGCCATCCCAAAAGTCCTGTTTTTGTCTGAAGGAAATATGGTCAGCCTAGCTATAAACCATATTTGGGACCTATGGACTTTTTCAGGGAATGTACATGGATTACACGTGGTCACAGCAGAAAGTGGACATGACCAGAAAAAAAGAAGCTAAAGTGTTATTTTAAAAACTTCATCCTGTTTTTCATAAGTTGATTCCCTGATATGCCTCTTCACCTAGTCCCTAATTAAAAATAGCTGTGATGTGACTCACCGTGGCCCACAAAATCAAAGCAGAATTGGCAATTTGGAGTTAGAAAGAACTGTCTAACTCACCTTATCTCCAATTCAGAATTCTCCATAAAATTCTACTTCTGATGCACAGTTTGTGAATACATCAGAAGGAAAGTGGTTAAATCTCCCTTTTGTTGCTTCCTTATGTGAGGCCTTCTTGGAGCCTTGTTTTAGGGTTCAATAGGGCCATTTGCAAATCTGAATGGTTTCTGCAGTCAGAGGGCCTAATCGCACCTTACGGACGTTAGCAATAGCAAGATTGAGACTGATGCCTATTCACTTTCATCCTAATCCTATTTCCCTCTTTCTTAAGATCTCATTTTGTAGGGTTTTATGTGTGGCAATGTTCATGAACTTGCAAATCTATCTATCTATCTATCTATCTATCTATCTATCTATCTATCATCTATCTATCTATCTATCTATCTATCTATCTATCTATCTATCTATCTATCTATCTTTATATTTTCCTCATTCCCATCTCCATTTGATGCTCCCTCAATTTATTTATGAAAATTTTCATCTTTTTCCTTTTCCATCCCATTCCTTCCTTTCTTGAAAAGACATTCCACTTTTTATTTCATTTAATTTTCAAATGTAGAGGGTTTTTTTATTTAGTCTTTTCCCCTCATTTATGTATTCCTCCTGCAAATCAATCATGACTTATTATTAGCGTCTATATTTAACTAGGTAAATAATAGTAAATAATAAATCATTGTGTGTCATATTTATCTATCTATCTTCTTTTCTTTTGTCCTTGGAAACAGTATCACACCCATCCCATATTGCCTTACTGATGGATGAACATGAGTATGTGTGTGTGACAATAATTCTGTGTGTTTCTACAATAGATAGTCTCACTAGAGAGAGGAAGAATCAAAAGGCAGGGGGTTTCATCAAATTGTACTGGCAAAGGATTATTAGAAATGCTATGAATTTGGAAACAGCAGAGGTCAAAAGAGTATGCCAGTTGAAAAAAAAACTGCTAATGAAATTTGGAATGCTTCATTGACTCATAATTGTCTATCTTTCCTGTTCAGATAAAAAGCAAAAAAGTTAGAAGCACCTTAATAACCCAGAGTTTTAAAAGGCAAAATCTCTGCATTGCTGCCTGTTAAATTAAGCAGGCTTTATCCCATTACAACAATCTAACTGTACTGCAAATTTCATCCTATTCTGATGAAAATACAAATATATTATAGGTGCTAGTAAGTGTTTCCCATGTAAATAAAAGGAAGCCAGAACTCCAGTTTTTCAAATAACTTTCCAGAATCAGGAACAAGTTGGAACTAGCAACCCCCACCCCCAGACTCGCAGAAGAAGAGCCAAGTTACTTTCAGAGCTGAAAGTCCAACTTTAAAGTAGTCTAGATCGTCCTTGCACAACTGCATTGAAATCATTGGTATACAATTAAAAAAAACAATTAGCTTTCCACAACGAAATCAATATGAGAAAAATCTCATCGGAACAAGGGGAGCCACTTCCATACCATTGCCAAGAAAACTCTATGAACATGTCTGTGATGTCAACAAGGCTCAAGCTTGATTCAAGGAAGACATTACTTTCACATCACACAACCAAATCATTTGAACCAATGTTGCATTTTGAACCTTGAGTCTCAATTAAATCCACCAATTTCTTCCAAAGAAAGATGCACAGCTCCAATTTAATTATTTTTTCTTAAAACATAATTTTAAATATGCCATGCAGATGTGAAACAGTCTCCCACTGAAATTTGTGTACAGTGTCAGGAATCCATTATTGGCAAGAGATTCTCTGAGAAGGAATGTGGAGAATGTAAACATGCAACAGCTACTACCAACTGAATGTGAAAAATGGAAGGCAAAAACTTCATTACATGGGGCAACATGTAGGAAGAGGTGGTGCTGGATGTTAAGTACATATAAGCTCCAAGTTAGACTCAAAATACTCAGTGACAATCAATTGTTTGCAGTGACTATCATTTCTAGATTTAGTTCCTAGTTGTGTAATTCAAGTCTCTGGGAAGCTTCAATCAATCTTCTGCCTGCTTCCCCAGTCCCTCTTTACCAAAACTGATAGAAGCTGAAAAAGGGACTGGGAAACAACAAGTCTTTGGCCCCGGTCTGTGGACCCATAACGTTGTATACGAAATTGGAAAACTAAACACGAGTACATGCTCAGGCAATTTATTTCCTGAAGAAGAATGATGCAAGTTAATAGAGGGCTGGAAGGTAGAGATGGCCCAAAAGGGTAGGAAAAGCCACCGTTTGGTCCTATACGTGTTTTCCTAAAAAGAACCTGGCTGGATCAGGTCTAGGTCAGCCTTCTGTTCCCAAAGTGGCAAAACAGATGCCAAAGGAAACCCTACAAGAAGGACTTATGTGCACTTGTACTTCCCAACTCACAGTACTACAGTATATTAAGAAATGCACTGCTTCAGGTCCTGAAAGGAATGTATTATACAGCCATCACAGTTAGCAGCTACTGAAAATCTTATCATCAGTTAATTTAACTAATCTCTGTTTAAAGCCATTGCCACACATTCCAAGGAGAGCCAGACAGGGATAGTGGCTAAAAGCACCCAGCTATAAGCCAGCAGGTTGTGAGGACCAGTCTTGCCTTAGGCATAAAGCCAGTGGGTCAGTCACTCTCTCTCAGCCCTGGGAAGAAGAAGGCAAGGCAAGGCAAGGGCAAACCAATTCTGAAAATCTTGCCAAGAAGACTGCAGAGACTTCTCCAGGCAGTTGCCAGGAGTCAAGAATGACTCATATTGCTGCAAAACAGAGACGTTACCACCCACCCCATCCACATGTTTTAGATCTTGTGATTAATTTCAGAATAATCCCATATTTCTGGTAATTAGGAATAATGAAACAGCAAACGGCTTGAGTGTAACTAGGAACAGACTTAGTTCTTAGTCTTTTCATTTTGAGCCTTGCCCTGCCCTTCTGTGCAGCTCCTCATGCGTTTTTTTGAAAATCCAATTTGTAATTTTCTATAACAAATTCTGTGCAGCTTCCACAGCCAGCAACTCTACAGGTTGTGGATTATAGCTTCAAGTACTAAGCACATTTACTAGGGGACAAACCCTGCTAAAGACAAGGGATCCTGCTAAATACAAGTGACTAGGTAAATGTACAGGAGGTACCTTGATAGTATCTTACTTTTCTTCAGTTAAATGCCATCGGTTTCAATGACTTTTCTTCTAATTCAGGCTCTAGAGCTATCTCACTGCTGGATCCTTGCCTTTAAATAAACATGCAAGGTTGCAGCCTTTGTTTGTATAAGCCCTGGTATCTACCCTGCTGCGCGCTGAATGCCATACCTGTGTCTTGACCCAAGAATCTGAGATGCAGAGATTTTATGGTATAAAACATGTAATTAAATACCTGTTTACACTGAACATTTTGCTGCATCTGTTCCCAGAGGGACCTGGAGGAAATGAACTCCTGCACTTCATGAAGCTGTCCACAATGGAAAGTAAATAACTCCCCAGATCGATCACAAGGGGCACTCCAAAAGGCTGGGGGAGGAAAATACATTTCTGCGCTTTGATGAAATGAAATTACGAAAAGAACATGGCAGTAATAAAACAAAATTAGCAGGAACCAAATATTTTCCAAATGACTGAATAAAGCTGTTTTTGTTCCTCCACCTTGTTTCTACATATACACAGTATCCCCTTTTTGTAAACATGCCTGTGGTGGAGGGGAATAGAGCAATTTTTTAGATTTGCCATCTAAGCTAAAAAAGCTATCTCGAAAGGTTAGAAATGTGGTGCTTACAGTATTTGATAAAATTATTATTAAATCTCCATTCAGCATTATAACTATTTTTGAAAAGATGTCTTTAGTTATTCCATTTCCCCCAACTGCATGTACACATATAGGTGCACATGTGTACTTCTACATCTGCTCACACAAAACTCTTCTGACACATTTACCCTCATGTGCATTTGCAGACATGTACACCTGACTTCTCATTTACACAAAAATCCCTGCAATATTGCTGTGAGAAAAGAGGAAGGCATGCATTTTTTTCCCAATGTAAACTTGCTTCTGCGGCTGCTTCAACTGTCTAAGAAGTTCAATAGCCCTGCCTACGCCATAAAAGAGGGAACATAGCGATCAGGGTGTGTGGAGCAGAACCCTCCACTTTCTGCTAATGGACCCACTGAATGCCACAAATTAGCTGAATGAGAACTGCTGGGGGAGTTCAGGTTCCCCCTGTGGCCCCAGCACCCCTATGGCCAAGAGGATAGGATCAGAGTACAAGGTACTATATTATAAGCTTTCTCAACTTTCACCATAGCAACCCAAACACAGTGGGCCTGCCACATATGGCAGTCTATCAGAGGTTTAATATCCCTCTCTTGGGTTTTTACCCACCAATGGGGAAATGCAAAAACTGCTTGGAGACTTGTCTGCTAAGGCACAAAATGGCTGTCCAGCAACCCCAAGGATCTAGGCCAGGGTTCCTCAACCAGGGTTCCATGGCACCCAAGGGTTCCAAAAGAGGTCACTAGGGGTTCCCTGGGAGATCACGATTTATTTAAAAAATTATTTCAAATTCAGACAACTTCACATTAAAGAGCTACGTTTCATTCTTTATTTTTAGTTTAAGAACACTGTTAATGCTTATATACAGGCCTACCCATGAAACGAAGATCATAATTTTGTAACTTCTGGCCTATATTTGAGCCTGAATGTGCAGGGGTTCCCCGAGGCCTGCAAAATATTCCAAGGGTTCCTCCAGGGTCAAAAGTTTGGGAAAAGCTGCTCTAGGACATGCATAGTCATTCCTTTACTGCACATTTTTCCTTTTCTGTAATCTACCTCACATTTCTGAAATCAGTCACCTAAAATAATGAAGAATTGTGGCAAGAGTTTCTCCCTTTGGAATCCTTTGGCCCTGGCTGTGAGGCATCCAGGAACATTAGAAAGTGAAGTTTGGTAAGACTACGGTGAGCAGAAGAAGCCGTGCTTCCACCTACCTCCACCAGCTTCCTCCCCGAAATCTGAAATAGCACGTTTTATTTAATTGCTAAGATGTTTCCTTTATGAGCAAATGGGGCAGAGGGGAAGAAGGAACTCGGTAACTGACTTTCTGATTTATTACTTACTGTAGAAATGCAGCCATCTCTCTCTTTTACACACACACAAACACACACGTCTTAAATGGTTTTAGTGACTTATATTACTAGTGCCAAGAAATTATTTACTCCAATCTATTCCAATAATTGTTTGGTGGGATGAAAAATCTAAACAGGAAATAAAAGACCGATGTTGAAAAATTTCCAAATACCTCAACAAAACTGCTGCTTACTCCTGACTCTAACCAGCCACCGTAAGCTCCCGAGATAGTATTTCATTTGTTGTATTTTGTATGTAAGGACCACACAGCTTAAAGAAAAGGAAAAAACATATGTAAGGCTCGTGGAAGATTTGGGGCAAGTAAATTATTGCTAACTACTAATCTTTGAATCTAAGATAGACATATGGCCAACCATATGGTTCCAATTTTAGAATTAAACAAAACCCACAGAAATGAAGCTCTCGTGCCATTCCTTTCTCTTTGGCTCAGAAACCCATTCTCAACACCTTACAGCAGAGCTTTCCAAACTGTGTCGGGACACGTTAGTGTGTTGGCTGCAGTGTCTGGGTGTGTCACGGCTGCTGCTGCCTCCAAGCCCTGCCAGGATTCCATGCAGGTCCTAGTGCCTGCCTTGTGCCTGGCTGCCTCCAAACCTGCTGTGATTCCGTGCAGGTCCTAGTGCCTGCCTTGTGCCCTGCTGTAAGAGTGTGTCGCGAAATGATGCCCTGCTGTAAGAGTGTGTCGCGAAATGATGCATGTCTAAAAAGTGTGTCACCAACATGAAAAGTTTGGAAAGCTCTGCCTTACAGGTTCATGTGGGTCCTTTTATAAATTACTTTATTTAAGAAAACAGTTCTAAAACATCTCCAGGCCTTCCCATCATATGGTTGGAAAGGTACATTCAGGCCACTAAGTCCAACGTCCTACTCAACGCAGGAATCCAAAGCAAAGCAACCCTGACAACTGCCTAGACTTGGATCTCTTAGTAGAACCGGTTCCACTGCCAAACTTCACTTACTGTTAGGAAGAAATGAAAGGGCATCTGGGGCTCTGGATCAGTTCATGGCTGAGCAGACTCTCCTCTCCCAGGAATCCCGGAACTCCCCCTGATTTAGGGAGGAGATAAGGGAGATGAACCTGGAGAAGAGACACCTAGGGTGCTGCCAGCGGATGACAAAAAGCAAACCTGATCGAACATGAGCTAGAGCTGCTATTAGGGCTTTATCTTATGGCAGTAAGGTGTGGTGGATTTCGGCGGTGCCACTGGTTCTCAGGAAGGAGGGAGCACATTCCAAGGAGGTGGAGGAGATAAGAGGAGGCACAGTCCGGGAGGCAATGGTGGGAAAACGAAGAGGTTCAGTATAGCCCCGCCCTAGAGCTCTCCCAGGTTATTTCCCCTTAGGTTAGGTAGAGTAGCTTTAGACTGGCAAGATTCTGTTTATACGGTGTGAGCAAATAAAGAACTGAAGTTTGAATGGACAGGTTCTTTGTCATTCTTGGGCTGGGCCTGACATGAGGGCAGTGAAACATCAATATTTCTCTGCCCTTATTGCATCGTGGATAGCAGTCCAGCAGCCTTGTTTTGGGTGACCAGAACCCTCATGGGAAGGAGTAGCTCTGGGGTTCATCTGCAAGGTATGTGTGAGGTATATGCTAGGCATCTGACAGATAAAGTTGACCGGATTCATTCCATCATTCCATTTGTTCTCCTTCCCGGGCCGTTTGATGCTGTTGAAGTCTTATCTCAGTGCCTGGAGGCTGTGGACGCCTGGATGGGGTGCAACAGGCTTCAGCAAAACCCAAGCAAAATCAAATGGCTTTGGGTCTTTGGAGCTCCTGGTTCTGGGGACCTTCCATATTTGGTTCTGGATGAGGTGGCACTGCCTCAGAGCCAGTGCGCAATCTGGGGGTGCTCCTGGACTCATGGCTCTTTCTTTCTTGAGGAGCAGGTGGTGGCAGCTGTGGCTAGGAGAGCCTTTGCACAGCTTCATGTTGTGCATCAGTTGCGCCTGTTCCTGGACTGTGGGGGCCTGCTCAGTAACTCATGTCCTTGTGATCTCCTGTTTGGATTACTGCAATGTGCTCTAAATGGGGCTGCCCTTGAAGAGCATTCAAAAGCTTCAGCAGTGGCATAGGCAGTTAATGGTACCAGTTATTTGGTGTATGTGACACCACTGCTTCGCGACCACTTTGCTTCCGGGTGCAATTCAAGGTGTCAGTAGTCACCTTTAAACACCTACATGGCTTAGGGCTTTATGATTACTTATGGGACCATCTCTTCCTGGTTGTTTCTACCCATCCTGCCTGACCCAGCAGGAGAGGCACACTGTCAGCCAAGGAGTGTCACCTGGTGGGGTCTCGAAGAAGAACCTTTTCTGCCGTGGTGCCCGTCCTCTGGAACATCATCCCTCCTGAGATTAGATTGGCCTTTTGTAAGGCTTTGAAGACCTGGTTCTGTGCCCGAGTCTGGGGCCCTGGGTGTGGGACGGAGTCTGTGTCTTGGCTTTGTTGAGGACTTTTTATGATTCTCCAGGTGCTGTGTGTTTATTTTTTGCTTTATTTTAAGCTTTCTACTATACTCTAAATGGAGTGTACTGAGGAATGCTGAATTGGAGGATTAGATCCAGAGACATCACATATAAGTATATATTTAATTTTTTTTAATTTTCTGAGCCTCCCAAAGTCATGCACTTGAAAAGGGCAGCTACTGTATATAAATCAAATGAATGAATGAATGAATGAATGAATGAATGAATGAATGAATGAATTTAATTCATCCTGTGAATTAAGATTATTAGTTGCATCCTGCATTCTGAGAAACAGAATATATTCTGGCCTTCTTTTGAGTGAATCTTATTCAAAGTGTGATTGTATCCCAACTAAACATATCCAGTTTCCTCAGACACCCCTCAGAGGACTCATTTTCCTATCCCCTGCTCTTCCATCACTTCTAGTTTCTCTGGATCTTTTTAAATGCCATGCCCAGGATTATGTTTGCCTACTCAGTTTAAATTTTTCATTTCCTTGCCTGAAAATTTTAAACAGGCCTTGCCCACTCAATTTGCCTCTCCTACTACCCAAACACCTGCACTCAACTATAATATTTTATTATTTAACTATACAACCAGAAGTAATTCATAAAGCAAACAAGAGAGATTAGAATTATAATGATGAAGTTTCATACAATTAGGGGAAGCAAACAATATTTTTTTAAAAAACCTGTATGGTATGAGCCTTAATAAGTCCTGATATTGACGGATTTTTTTGTTTTTATGACCAGGGATAGATTGGAAGTTACCTATGTTTCATACTTTTTCTTTTTCTTTTTCTTTTTCTTTTTCTTTTTCTTTTTCTTTTTCTTTTTCTTTACTACACTTTTTCTTTTTTTCCTTTTATTTTGTATTTCTATTTCTTTTTCTATTTCTAACGTTTAACTACGTATTGTAAAATTCTAATAAAAATTTATCAAAAAAAAATAAGTCCTGATATTAATTTAGTAGAGTAGTTGCATCTCACTTCTTGTGATGAACTGGCACACAGTTATTAATCCAGGAACTCTCAGTTACACACCATCAGGTGAAGTAGAAGAGTACTTTATTAATACAGATGCTCAATTCCATTCAAAGATCAGTCTGAAGGAAAATGCACGAAAACACTAAGATAAAATCCCCCAGAATCTCTAACCCCTCCCTCAAGGCTGCATTTCCTTCTCAACTTCTAAAAGTGAAATTCCCCCCCTTCCCCCCCCCAGCTAGCAGTAAAATTCCATTCTTCCTTCTAACAGTTCTCTACTCCCTTTCCCACATTCCTTTCTACTGAACGCTGATAAACAATCCACGCTGACCTTGGAGGAGCTCAGGCCTCTCAGCCTGAGCCTTTTCCCATGCTCAGATACTATTACTACAATTACTACAAAACCTATTACTACACTGACAGGATGTCCATCCTGACACTTCTACTGCATCTCCAAGCCTTGATTATTTTATTAAAAATAGTAAATCTAGTACAAAAGTTTTAGCTTCCTTCAACCCAGCTTTTTATTTAAAGGATGAACTGAAGAATCGAATAGACTTCACTGAGTGCAAACTGAATTTAAGACAGAAAAAATGACAAACCAAAGTGGGCAGATTCATTGCTCCTTATTCTTTGTTTTATTACTTCCCCCTTTCAACACTGGAAACAATAATCACACTCATAAACCGAGTATACTGCCTCTCCTTAATAGAGAAGCCACTGGTTTGAGCATAATTTATCTTCAGTGAAAAAAAACACTCACTCACTCTATCCAAAAAGGGGCAGGCCTATGTCTGTGCAGCATATTCTGCTCTCTGACGTACAGTATATAAACAATGAAACAGAATAAAATAAAAAATGTGAATTAATTTTCCAAAGATGGCATCTCCCTACTCGACCACGTCACGAATGATGCCATTTGACAACAGCTAGGCGTGTCATTAATTACAGAGAAGATGAGAGAAAGCTGGCTTCGTTGGTATGGACATGTCCTTAAAGCGACACCTTCCACTGCCGCCAAAATAGCTTACCATCTTAAAATTGATGGCTGACGGCCACATGGGCGACCAAAACAGAGATGGCAGGACACCATCAATAAGGACATGCAAATTGATGGGCTACGCCCTGAGGATGCAGATGATCGGACAAAGTGGTGTTTCAAGATCCGAAAAGCAGACCCCGTGAAAATAGTGGGAAAACGCTAGGAAGAAGATGATTTGTATTGTTTTAGCTTTCTTCAGTCATGCAACTGAGTATACAAAAGCTTGAAAGATGATGGCCTGCAATGCAGCCTTTGCCTTATTCCTCTCCAGCCTTCTGGCATTCGGCCAGGGGATCTGAAGGAGACCGTATTCGTTTTGCTTGAAAGCAAGTTCTGCTTCCCTTGTGGTGGGGGGCCCAAATTATACAAGGTCCCAGATCTTACCCAGGTGACCTTCCCATCTGCTTGAACGCAGCTCCAGCTCCGGCTCCAGCCTCCTTGTTGATGTGGCTCTGCTCTCCACTTTCAGGCCTTTGGGTAATACAAGGAGAAGGTGCTTCTGTTATCCTAACTCAGATTAAATGCTGCACTCTCAGCATAGTGCCAGTTTGTAAATCTGTGCATGTATGCACCCTGCAGGTGAACAATTAGTGAATGGCCTTATATATAAATACTAGTGGCTGCTGAAATACTTATGTAGCTCTTTAAGTGCTGTCCAGAAAAAGTTAACCAACAAATACTGTCAAAATTGGTGTTTAATTCTGCAATTCTGTAGATTTCTACTTAGACATACTGTATGTCTCACTGTGTTCAGTGCAACTTAACTTTCAGATCAGTGGGAATAAATTTGCTGCCTTGATATATTTGATTCCACTGCTTTGATATTCCTTTTTTCTGAACTGTACCTAGAGAGAATCTGCCAGTCTCTTCTGCAACTGGAAGAGGTTCTTTTCCAAGTAAATGGCAGAAGATTGCTTGGATTCAAGATGCAGTGGGTCACTTCTCTGCTAATCCTTATTCTGAGGTTATTGGGGGGGAGGGAACAGTTGGAGCCAGCTAAAGAAGTTTCACCTCACAGGCACCAGGGCAATGCATTTCATAGCTCAACCTTACAGAGCTCCACTCTTGCTTCTTTGTTTATTACCTTTATTTTTATTTTATTTATTTGCCATTATTTATTTGCCAGAATAATACCTAACCTAACTCTTTTGTATGATATTACCACAATTCCAGTGGTATCACTCGCAGACCTCCAACTGGTCAAGAGGGTAAATTATGGCCTTGACCCTGGACAAGTTGCCCACTTCAGTTTTAAATAAAGCTTCAGCTTAATTATCCCATCATTAAGAAAGGAAATGGGGAAAATATTATTATCCTTTCAGAAAATGACTAAACAATCACATTCTTACAGGAACTACTATATTTTGAGAACCAACCTGAGACCTCACTGTCTCAAGTATAAGTGGAACTCATCTCTACACATCATCAATTGATCTAGAACAAGATTGGGCAGCCCAACCCCGCCCCAGGCTCCCAATACTGATTTTGGCAGCAATTTTAACAATATTTTTTTGAATGAAAATAAGAGCAAAACTTGATGGATTAAAATTCTGCTAGTCTTAATGCACTTATTTTACATTTTGAAAAACAATTACTTGTCTCATTGAAACATAAAAAGGGCTAGAAATCTGGCCACATCTACTCCATTGGTGTCACCACCTCATCACCCTACTCTTTAGATACCAAACTTTTTTTTTAATTAACTCTGGGCCCTGATCACAAAAACAAGTTGCCCATAATAATTTAGAAAGATAAACAAGATTGTTCCAAATGGAGGGGTACCAATCAAAATATTTGTTGGGGGGGGGGGTTGTTTCTGTATTGTTGCTGTTTACTCAGAAAAAAATGGAAGAAGCAATGGAAAAACTTAGTTAAATATTTCCCCTAAAACGCTAAATATTTCCCCTAAAATTCTGAGTAAGACAGGACAATAGTTTGAAAGACTGACAGATATGATTTCCTGCATTCCAAGAGGCTCTTTCCAGATCAAGAAACAGAATCCACATTCCCAGAAAACCAGCCCTTTTTTGAGACAGGGAGTCAATCAGTTCTCAACAGCCACACCTCAGTCAGCTGTACGCATCAACAAACTCAATAAAAAATTTTACTTATGCTCAATTCTGGTTTTATTTTTACTATTTGCTAATTAGCTATTATAACATTGCCACTTGGGTGTATTAGTTTACCCATCTATCTAAGTTGCAAGCGGGCCATTTGATTCAGGTGGTGACAGGCAGGGGACGGTATGACGGGAACCGGAGGGCGAGCCATTATCGGGGAAGGCGCCCCCGGTGTTTGTTACCGGTGGCGCGTTCCGCCCCCCCCGTGTTCATACCCAGGCCCTGGTAAGCAGATCCTCGTGGGCTCCAGTCTCCGACTGCTGCTGCTGAACGCCAGGTCGGTGAATAACAAGGCCCCCCTTATAAGTGATTTAATCACAGAGGAGGGGGCTGACCTGGTGTGTATTACCGAGACCTGGCTGGGCCCAGAGGGGGGAGTAGCCCTCTCGGAAATGTGCCCAGCTGGGTTTCGGATGTGGCATCAGCCGAGACACCAGGGTAGGGGAGGAGGGGTGGCAGTTGTCATCTGAGAGTCCCTTGTGGCCTTCAGGGGCGCTGCTCCACAAGTGACCGGGTGTGAGACCCTGTTTTTCAAGTTGGGTTCACGAGAACAGTTGGGAGTGTTGCTGCTGTACCAGCCTCCCTGCTGCGTAGCAACCTCCCTGCCTGAGCTGCTCGAGGCTGTCTCGGGGTTGGCAGTGGAGTTCCCCAGACTTATGGTTCTGGGGGACTTCAATCTGCCGTCCCTGGGGCAGTCCTCGGAGGCGGCCCGGGAGTTCATGGCTACCATGGCAGCTATGGGCCTGTCTCAGATTATTCGTGACCCGACTCGTGACAGTGGTCTCACCCCGGACTTAGTTTTCTTGTCCGAACAGT
Source organism: Charina bottae (assembly GCA_023362775.1). NCBI lineage: Eukaryota > Metazoa > Chordata > Lepidosauria > Squamata > Charinaidae > Charina > Charina bottae. Next base: position 1,122,324 of record JALMGJ010000020.1, read on the forward strand.
GGCAATGTGATCTGAGGGGAGAGTTACATCTTTCCCCATTGTCATGGTCAGACCATGCCCTGGTGACCCTGAGACTCTCCTCTGCTGCCCCACTCTGCAGGGAGGCGGGCCCTACTTGATTGGTCCGCCTTCGGCGACTGATGGACCCAATGAGGTTTCAGAAGGAGCTGGGGGTTATTCCCGAGGACTTGCTTCATGGTCCAGTGGAGGTCCTGGCCGCAGCCTGGAATAGGGAAGCTCTGGATAAGTTCGCGCCTGTGCGACCTCTCCGGCCCTGTTCGGCCCGTCACTCTCCGTGGTTTACGGATGAGTTGAGGGCTTTGAAGAGGGTTAAGAGACGTCTAGAGCGCCGCTGGAGAAAGACGAAGACTGAATCTGACCGAACACAATCTAGAGCCGCAGTGAAGGCCTACCTTGTGGCGGTAAGAGCGGCGAAACATGAATATTTCTCCGCTCTTATTGCGTCCGCAGAATGCCGCCCGACGGCCCTGTTTAAGATTACAAGATCGCTTTTGGGTCGGGAGCAAGGGGAGACCCATTTACAGGGCCAATCGAAAGAGTTTTCTGAGCATCTGCAGGATAAAATCGCTCAGATTCATTCCAAGTTGGACTCCAAGCGTGAGACAAGATCTGGGGAGATGCCAGAGGCTCGTACTTACCATGTTATCTGGGAGCAGTTTGATCCTGTTGTGCCTGATGAAGTAGACAGGATCCTCCGGACTGTGAACGCCACCACATGCCAGCTTGACCCATGTCCCTCCTGGCTGGTGAAATCAGCTAGTGAGGTGACATGTGGTTGGGTCCAGGCGATGATTAATTTGTCCTTGAGTGAGGGGGTGTTCCCGGCGGCCTTTAAGGAGGCGCTGGTGCACCCCCTCCTCAAGAAGCCGTCCCTGGACCCTACCATCCTGGGCAATTTTCGCCCAGTCTCCCACCTTCCCTTTTTGGGAAAGGTGGTTGAGAAGGTGGTGGCGTTGCAACTCCAGAGGATTCTGGAGGAAACGGATTATCTGGACCCCTTCCAGTCAGGTTTCAGGCCGGGATATGGGACAGAGACCGCATTGGTCACGCTTATGGATGATCTCTGGCGAGAGCGGGATGGAGGGAGTGCGTCCATCCTTGCTCTCTTAGATCTCTCAGCAGCCTTCAATACCGTCGACCACGGTATACTTTTGGGGCGGCTCGAGGAGTTGGGGGCGGGCAGCGTGGTTTTGCGCTGGTTTGCCTCCTTCCTCCAGGGCAGTTCCCAGTCAGTGTTGATAGGGGAGGAGACAGCTGACCCAAGACCCCTGACTTGTGGGGTGCCTCAGGGGTCGGTTCTCTCTCCTCTCCTATTCAACATCTACATGAAGCCGCTGGGTGAGATCATCCGTCACCACGGGATGAGGTATCACCAATATGCTGATGATACCCAGTTATACATCTCCATCCCGGGTGAAGTAAGTGATGCGGTCAATGCCTTATCTCAGTGCCTGGAGGCTGTGGGGGTCTGGATGGGGAACAACAGGCTTCAACTGAACCCTGGTAAGACGGAGTGGCTGTGGATTGATGGCCCACCTGGATCCGGGAAGTTGTCATCTTTGGTTCTGGGTGGGGTTGCACTACCCCACTCGGATCCAGTGCGGAATCTGGGGGTCCTCCTGGACTCGCGACTCCTGCTCGAAGAGCAGGTGGCAGTCGTGGCCAGGAGGGCCTTTGCACAGCTTCGAGTTGTGCGCCAGTTACGCCCTTTCCTAGATCAGGAGGCCCTCCGAACAGTCACGCCCTTGTCATCTCCCGTATAGACTATTGTAATGCGCTCTACATGGGGCTACCCTTGAAGAGTATCCGGAAGCTTCAGCTGGTGCAGAATGTGGCGGCGCGAGCAGTTATGGGTGCCAGGAGATCGGCACATGTGACACCTCTGCTACGTGAGCTGCATTGGGTGCCAGTTTGCTTCCGGGTCCAATTCAAGGTGTTGGTGATTACCTTTAAAGCCCTACATGGCATAGGACCAGGGTACCTGAGGGACCGTCTCATCCCGATAACGTCGGCCCGTCCCACCCGGTCATGCAGAGAGGGCATGCTCCGGACCCCCTCAACAAGAGAATTCCATCTAGCGGGGTCCAGGAGGCGTGCCTTCTCTGCGATAGCACCTGCCTTATGGAATATCTTGCCCCCGGAGGTGAGACTGGACCCCTCCCTCCTGGCCTTTTGGGAGGCCCTTAAGACCTGGCTCTGCCACCTGGCCTGGGACGACGGAGGTAGTAGTGCCTCCTGGGGTTGGCTCGCCCCGTAGCTCTATGATCTATCTGCGGGTTTTAATCCATCTTCGATTTTATTGTATTTATTTTTTGTTATGTTTTTTATATATTTTTGTATAGTTTTTAAATTGTATTGGTTGTAACCCACCCAGAGTCCCTTGCATGGGAGATGGGTGGGGAATAAATCTGAAAAATAAAAAAAAATAAAAAAAATAAAAAAAAATAAATGTAATGGGAAACACTACTGTCATTTCGATGTGGACTTTCACATTTCCTTCTTTCTTATGATTACTTTCTGTAATCATTTGTTGTTGTTGTTCAGTCGTTTAGTCGTGTCCGACTCTTCATGACCTCATGGACCATAGCACGCCAGGCCTTCCTGTCCTCCACTGTCTCCCGGAGTTTACTCAAATTCATGTTCGTTACATCGGTGATGCTATCTAACCATCTCATCCTCTGCCGTCCCCTTCTCCTTTTGCCTTCAGTCTTTCCCAGCATCAGGGTCTTTTCCAGTGAGTCCTCTCTTCGCATTAGGTGGCCAAAGTATTTGAGCTTCAGCTTCAGTATCTGTCCTTCCAATGAGCAGTCAGGGTTGATTTCCTTTAGGATTGACTGATTTGACCTCCTTGCAGTCCAAGGGACTCTTAAGAGTCTTCTCCAGCACCACAGTTCGAAAGCATCAATTCTTCGGCGCTCAGCTTTCCTTATGGTCCAACTCTCACAGCCATACATTACTACTGGGAAAACCATAGCTTTAACTATACGGACCTTTGTCGGCAAGGTGATGTCTCTGCTTTTTAATATGCTGTCTAGGTTTGCCATAGCTTTCCTCCCAAGGAGCAAGCGTCTTTTAATTTCATGGCTGCAGTCACCGTCTGCGGTGATCTTGGAGTCCAAGAAAATAAAATCTGTCACTGCTTCCATTTCTTCCCCTTCTATTTGCCAGGAGGTGATGGGACCAGATGCCATGATCTGAGTTTTTTTAATGTTGAGTTTCAAGCCAGCTTTTGCACTCTCCTCTTTCACCCTCATCAAGAGGCTCTTTAGTTCCTCTTCACTTTCTGCCATTAGGGTGGTATTGTCTGCATATCTGAGGTTGTTGATATTTCTCCCGGCAATCTTAACTCCGGCTTGTGATTCATCCAGCCTGGCATTTCTCATGATGTACTCTGCATTTCTGTAATCATAAGCACACTTAACTGGGAAATGAGACTCGCTGAGGTTAGTAGGGCTGTCGTCCAAGGAAGCAAGCCTGCATTATGCTGAAAGTCTTCTTTATACCACTAACCCAAAAGGGATATCCTTGTTACCAACTAAATAAATGGAGCAAAATATAAATACAGAAAAATGAGATGATCCAGCTAGCATGAACTAATGTAGTTTATGTTTAGGACTCCAAAGGAAAGAAGAATATGGCAAAAGTTCAGAGAGAAACACTTTCTAAGGCTGATTTCATCACATGTCTTCCTTTCCAACTGATCCAACAAGCAGAAAAAGGCCCAAGACAAAGGAGATTGCCACCGCTTTCTTCTTGGGCCCCTTCTTTTTACAAAGGCTCCTGTGAAGCTTAAGAGGCTGAAATGACTATCAATCAGCTCAACACTTACCCCAAAGGAAATGCTGAAAAGAGAGTTTTGCAGCATTTCCTCTGGAGCTGCAGGGCAGGCAAGGACTCCCATCTTGTCTCACATTGTGGACTTCCTCCCTTCTCCCTTGAAGGTCCACAATCTCCTTTGGTTGCCATCAGAAGGGCAACTTGGTCCCTGTGCAGTCACTTTCTCAATATGGAAGCAAACATAGCAAGGAAATCACAGGGGTGGGGTGGAGCACTCACTGGAGTGCCAGTTTTTCTGCTCCCCCTTGGCCAACTGGGTGTCTTCTTTCTCTCCCTTTCTTCATCCTCTACCCACTCCTGGAAGAAAAGATGAGGGCCCTCATGTGGTGGAACAAAACTGCTGCCATGGGTAAAATGGGTCCTTTAAATATTTCAAAATGTCCAGCACCTACCACACTCTGGGCAGCTGTACATTTTGGGATTTTTCAATGACCCATTTATTTTTCTGTGACTTAGGGTGGCCTAGCATTCAAGCAGATATCAAGGCTTCCTTCCTTCCTTCCTTCCTTCCTTCCTTCCTTCCTTCCTTCCTTCCTTCCTTCCTTCCTTCCCACAGCTGTTGCCATGCCAAGTGTTTTACCAACAAACAGGCTGGACTTATACCCCACCCTTCAGGGCATTTGGGACAGTTTTCTTAGATTTTATCACCAAACTATCATGTATCAAAGCCCTGGATGCCATTCTAGTGATAGTTGACTTTTCTCAAAATTGGCCTATATCATTCCCTGCTATCGCCTCCCCTCGACTCTTGAGATGACTTGTCTCAGATTTCAGAAATTCAACAGATTTTCTGTAACCACAGCTTGCCCAATCATCTCAGTTTGGAGAGAAGCCCACAGTTCACAACTCATTTCTGGAAAACTCCATTTCATCCAAAGGGGGAGAGTTCTGGAATAGGGGGAGTGCCCAACAAAGGGAAAGAAGAGACTCTAGAGGCGGAGTTCAACCCTTGCCAAAAAAGAAGTGGAAATTCTTCCTTTTCCCTTCCTGAGATCCCCAGTGAGAAAGAGGGAGAGACTGAGATAATTAAAAAAGGGGAGAAGACCTTATCAGCCCCAGTTGATGCAACAATGTGGAAATGGGAAGAGGAGCACAGCATCTTCCTGTTTCCCATGAGCAGAGCTGGGGGGTTGTGGGAGGAGATGAAGATGAAGATGGAGAAGGAGAAGGAGGTGTTGTAAAGGTTGAAGCTGGTGTGGTAGAAAGCTGTGGGACAGATGGCAGAAACCTTCAAGGCTAGAAAATGAATAACCACAGGGCTGTTGTCTCAATAAAGCATGAGGAAGACATATCTTGCCACTAGCATATATAAAGGACAGGATTCCTGAGTGGTATTAGATGGGGAAATTCTTGTATATGTGGCTTCTGCAATACATCTACTGTATTTTATCTAACCTTCTTGAGTCTGCTTTGGAAATGAGGAAAAAGTCTAAATTTTCTGATACAAAGCCTTGATGTAAACCAATTAATGTTGTATTCAGAAAAGATTTCAAAATATTGATTGATTTTATTAATTTTGTTATAGAAGACTCAGATTTATCAATTAAATACCAGTACAGCTTAATACACTTTGCTACGCGCATCAGGTTCTGAATCTCCCTACTCTGCTTGATTGTATGGCTAAAGGCTCCAAACAATCAAGACAGAAAAAGGAGCAGAGGAAATTCTATTAACCCTGACATGTGTTTTTGGAGAAGACCAAGAACTGTGAATTATTTTGTAAACTTTCCTTTTGAAAGAACAAAAGAGAGTATTACTTATAAGTTTTATCAAAGGCTTTCTCTGCACCTAATGAAATCCTTACAGATGGATCCTCCTTCACATTATTTAAAGCTACAAAATATACTAATAATTTCTAATTTTCAGCCTCTTGTCCATGAATTATAAATCCCGCTTGATCAGAGTAGGAGTCGGGTTGCTAATACCCTCTTGAGTTAGTGAACAAGAATGCCAGATTTTAACATCTGCATTCATTAATGAAATAAGTCTGCAATTAGCACAATGCATATAATTGCTATCTGCTTTAGGAGTTAGAGTAATATAAGGTTTCTTAAGAAAACGTGGTGGAAAACCAGATTCAAACATGTTCTGATAAGGATTTAAACTATTAGAAGCCAAGATAGTGACATGTGCTTTATAAATTTCTGAGGAAACCCATTCAGCTATGGCGTTTGATCATTCCTCATGCTATTAATAATATATTTAACTTCTGCCTGAATAGACTCAGAAAGTAACTCATTTTTTTATTAGCCAGACATGAAATATTCAACTGAGAAAAGTCTTAATTCATTTTCTATCAAATCTTTTTTTGTAAAGTTTTGAGTAAAATTCTTGGATTTTTACATTACTATCTCTAGGCATTATATATGTATTATAATCCTTCTGAAAGAACTTCAGGTTTGTTGCTGCTTTAATTGATATGCCAAGTTTTATCTGGCCATATCCCAGTTTTCCAAAATCTTTGCCTTAACATGTTAATGCATAATCTACTTTAGCATAAAATCATTTTTAAATGTATACCTAGCACCTTGCAATTTCTTTTAAAGAGAGAGGGATGAATAGCAAATTTGGGCAAAAAATGTTTAACCTTCCTGCATACTTTTTCTTCTTGTAATGTCCTTTCTTTTTTTAAGGAGCAACGTAGGAAATGATTTGTCCTTTCATATATACCTTGCATAATTTCCAGTCAATAACCCAACAGGAAGCTGTACCTTATTTCATATAAAAATAGGTTTGAATCTTGAGAGCCATTTGCTTTCTGTGGTTTTTGTCAGGAAGTACTTAAATGCCCTGGAGTTTGACAGGTATTAAGGTATGACTTCACTCCAAAGAAGTGTTGGGTGGCTACAAGGTCAGGTCACATACAGTTATCACTGTTGTCGTGACATCTAAAAATAGTCGCTCACTGACAGGACTGGAACAAAACAGATCCCCCCCCCCCAAGGATTATGGGCCCCTGTCTTTGATTACAGATTATGGGTCATGGCAAATTTTAAAGTAAACAGTCTTTTAAAGTCATTTTAAGTGTTTGTTTTCATTTGTTTTGTTCCAGGCTGCAGGCGAGCGTTGTCAATTTCTGTGCAGGCAGATGCTGAAGACACATGGAATCCTTTTGAAGTTTACAAACATCTTATAATTAATATTTATTTATTTATTTATTTAATCAATTTATATGGCTGCTCATCTCACGAATGAGACTCTGGGAAGCTAACAACACATTAAAGGAACAAAAAAACACAATATTAGCAGAGAATTAAAAACTTAGAATGGTCACCAAGGATAACCCCCCCAAAAAAAGAAACAATAATAAAAACCTCTCAATGGGCCATCTAACCTCCCAACCCCCAGGCCCTGGAGCACCTCCAGGTCTTCAATGCTTTACAGAAGAGACACCCTTCTGAGGTCCCATAAGATGACATCCTTTAATTGAAGGGACCTGGACTGTGCCCCTCCTATCAAACCTAGTAGGACAGGTAGAAATAAATGGGGAGAGGTGGTCCCACAAGTAACCCAGTCCCATGCCATGGTGTAGAGAGTAAGGAAGATGACCTTGATGGAGATATGCAGGTACTGTTACCTAGGCAAAAGTGGTCAAAGCATTTTTTACTTTCATGATTTTATGGTTGATCTACATAGTGGGGCTGACACAAGGAGGGCTTTATAGGTGACAACCAACACTCTACCCAGAAGTATACTGGGAGCCAGTGCAACTCACAGAGCAGAGGTGTAACATGGGCATACTGAGATGCACCCATAACCCATAACAGAATTCCTCCAAAGTTAAATGGTCATAAAATCAGTCCAGCACACAGGTCTGTCCTACCAAATACTGAAAGGGGGTGTGATTTGTCTAAGCACTGGACCTCTTTCATTGTCCAAAACCTGCAGCGAATATTCAAACAGAGCCTTCTGTGAAGTGTGCCACGGCGCCTCTTTGCTTTTTTAAAATTTTAGCCATAATGTAGCCATGGTGGCAGGTGTTGATGAGTTCTGAGCTCTATTTTGCATTAACTAGGACTGTAACCCTGATTCTTGTTAAATGTGCCATGTAGCCCAGGCCTGTCTGTTACAATCCTAAAGGCTTCCCCAAGAGATGCTCAGAGCAAGATGGCAGGACTTGCAACCAACCCACCCGGGCAGCAGGCGTTGCCTGTTTCCTCTCTTCCCAAACATCGAAGGCTGCTGGATTGCCTGAGTTTAGAGTGTGTGTTTATATGGCTTTGTGTACTTCTATGTTCTAATGTAATCACCACTTGATCCAATGATAGGATATACATCTTCCAAATATATACACAATAAATGCAGCTGAATAATAAAGTCAGCCAAGAACAAATCCCAAAAACTTTCTGACAGAGCTTGATGCGGAAGGAGTAAGACAGGACTCCCAGGGGAAGTCTATGATTCTGATGCCATGATGCTTGCTACATAAACATGTAGCCTGATCACTTAACCTGCCAGCATCACCGCCATTTCCATATTTTTTTCCTAAATGCACCAATATGAGTACAGGTGTAATGGAATACACCTTTCAATGAGTCTCATACACTGACACATGCAAAACAAGAAAGAATCACATGTTTTTGATACTTTACATTTCTAGTGGAAGCACATATCAGAATCCACCTATTAGCACTACAGTTATGGAGAGGCAAGAGATTGTGCTGCCATCTCAAGTTCCTCTTCTAAAAAATGTTGGATAAGCACAGGGACAGTTCTGCAACTGTGGAGAAATGCCAAAAACTCTTTACAGCCACTTTAGCTCCAGTAGAGTTCCATGAACTTCTTTCCCAAGAAATGATGGTGCTAGGCCAGGTCAATTGAGAAAATGGGGAAAATACTGCAACCTTTGTGCTACAGCTTTAAAGCCTTTCCCAGCTATAATAATTACAGTGTCATTATATTGTATCTATTCACTGAGAAAAGCCGTGGTAAAGGTAATTTGGGGGAAAAAACAGGATGCAGCTGGGGTAATGGCAGCAGGAAACTGTAAAAAGAAATCCGTATCTTTGCAAAATATACACTACTGCATATACAGATCGCAGTGCAAACTTTTTTTTAAAAAAAACTAAGTTTGACAGCTGAACTTCACATACTTTCAAAGCTGAGAAGTGGAGAAAAAACAGAGCTGACTTTGGCAAAATGGAGAGAACCGGAACTTGGCAGCTTCACACACACACCCCTCGTGGTGGGGCTCCAGCCAGGGAATCTCCTTGTTGAGACAAAGGGCCAAGGGGCTGCCACAGGGGAGGCAGCAGCCACTCCTCGTAATACACCCAGCAGGAGCCTCCCCAGGATTGGCAGGTCCTTCCTTTCTCCTCCTGGGAACCGGAACCGGGCATGCGATGGAGAGGCTGGAGTTCCTTTGGTTTTTCTCCAGCATCTTTTCCAGTAAGGAGAAGGAGGGTGGATGCTGGCTGATTAGTCGATCCTCTCCGCTCCCAAAGGGGTTGCTCTTCCTTTAAATTAAGGTGGCAGCATTAGGTACTTTTCTCAATATGTGATAGATAGATAGATCAATCAAAGGGAACTGAAATGGAGAGAAAGAGCAAGGGGAAAGTATTTGTTTGGTGTTTTAACATAAAATCTCCTGCCCACAGGAAGATGACTTTGTGGAGATGACAGCTTCAGGAAGGAAACAGGATTTACCCTCCCAATGCAAACTGCTCCAAACTGTTTGGAAAGACCTAGGTGTAAACAGGAAAGAAGGAAACTGTTGTCAAACAATGCTACTTTCTGCATTAGGTAAGTCCACTTGTTGAATGCAATTTTCCTTAGAGAACAGGTGCCTCTCTACCTCACATATTCATACAAGTGTATCCCCACTAATAAGGCAGGGTCTGTGTTATTTCTTGGCCCCAACGTCATCCATCCTTGCTCCACACAGGAGCAGGTACAGAAGGAACAGCGAGTGTGGAGCCGAGCTTGCAAGTGGTGACTATCTCCAGCATATCAGTGCTCTGGATAGCTGGCTTAGAGCAGCTGGATTCATTTAGCACGGCCCACCTTGAGAAGCAGAGGCTCTGCAAGGGGCTTCCTTTGACCTTCTGGGGGCAAAGCGAGTCCTCTGCCACTGAGCCTCCCCAAAGAGCTTGCCAGCTTTACAGCAGTTCCTTTCTTCCCATAGAGATCAGGTTAACTTTCAACTGTGTCCTATAGCATCACCTCGACATTTTTTCCTTTGTACTCACATGACTGTGAAATTGTTGAATGTCATGGCTGAAAAATATTTTAAAGCAAGTTCAGACATTAATAGCAACTGAACAAGAAAAGGGAAGAACTATCTATCACAAAAAATTAAAATGCAGGCGCTAAGTAAAAAATAAATGCAAAGATTCAAAGATCCCAGTGTATTTTCTATCACCCAAATGCATAGTGAATGAAAGGTTCTCTCTTCTGCAACAAAGAATGGGATTAGTCTTTATAACCAATTTACAAATGGAAAAAAAATAGACATATAAATCCTAATGTTCCAACCAACCAACTTATTGAAGCAAAAACTCCAGACTCTCAAAGTAGTTATTAGTGAAGCCTAAGGGCAATGGTAGTCCGTGATCCTGAAAGTTTGCAGAATTGGTGTTTCCAAATGATTACCTTCCCAACTTTACAATTTCGCAGCTGAAAAAGAAATCTGTTTCACCAGACTCAAAGTCCGAAATGTCAGGCTATAGGTAATAGGGGGAGGTAACTCTCTCCTTTCTATTATCAAGCAGTTATTTTCCAGTAAAAATCTGAACAAGGTAGCAGCATTTCATAGGCTCCAGTTGCTAGCATGAAACTTCTGTATCTTTCTCTGAGGTGAGCTTCTGGTGGCTTCCCATGGGGCCCGCTTTGGATGCCAGGGTTCATCTTGAAATAACGTATGATTTCTGTCTGTGTGTGTTTGTCTGCAATATACTGAATATAAGCCCCACTTTCCATCTGTTGGATGTCATAATCTTTTCTATGAAGGCAAGTGCTAAGAATTGGCATCACCCACAATCTTGTTCCAAAAATTCATATGTCAGGTGTATCTATATTTATATCTCCAAGGAATTTTGATTCTTTGTCAAAATCACCAGTCCCCAGTGGCAGAGAAGGCATTTGGACCCAAGGGGACATGTGCTCTTGATCCAATAAACCATGGGTAGTTGATTTGGGTAAGGATGGGAGAACATTTTATTTAGTTTGTATTTTCAAGCAAGCTGTCTGAATTTTGCAGAAGGGAAGGGGTTAATCTAGCAGCTCTCTCCATCTGCTGGCTATGAAGACTCACAGGCCCATCTACAAACTAAATAAGAACAAATTGGTTCTTAATGACCTCAATTGATTAAGGTCATTTCCTAGGTAGACATGAACTCTTCTTTAAGGATTAAGGAAAACAAAAAAAAAACAAGAGGAAAGGGACAGAGGTGTCATTAATGTACATTTGCTTGGATAGCTCAGAATATAAATCAGCAAGGCTTTGCTTGAACAATAAACCTGTATGTATGTATTTATTTTCTATCCCACCTTTATTATTTTTATAAATAACTCAAGGTGGTGAACATACCTAATAACTCCTTCCTCCTCCTATTTTCCCCACAACAACAACCCTGTGAGGTGAGTTGGGCTGAGAGAGAGGGACTGGCCATAACTCTGCTAAGATATGAAAGAAAGGTTTCAATATATCATACCAATTTTACTTCCTTTCAGCCCTTCAGAGCCAAATATTAGATGTTCATCCTTTCAGTGCTGCCATTGATACAATAACCTTAATTAAAGGTTCTTGACCTTTGGTGTTAACAGTGTTACGCTATTAAAGTGTAATTTAATTATTCTTCTTTATTCAAAAACAGTACAGTATAGCATCAATGTGCAAAGTAAAAGAAAACACATTACTCATCAAGTTGCGCTTTAGACTACCGGATAGAAGGCTGAATGGGAAAAATATTATGCAGGTCAAGGAGCAAATTCTCAGCTGCTTTGAGACATCATAGATCTGTTGATAGACTGGTTTCTGAGCTGACTGTATAGTTTTCAGCAGAAAATTGCCAATTGTATATTTAAGAAAATCTCTTAACTAGGGCATGCTCAAACATTCACCAGCTGATGATTTCAGCATCAGACAAAGAGAAGTATGTATAAAATGTACCTGCACAATTTCAGAAGCATTACATAATATGAATACAACATTTGGGGACCGATCATCAAGTGATAACTCATCAGCCCATGAAATAGAGAACAATGCCCATAGCATTTCTGATCAGATCTATTAAACATTACCACAGAATTATAGTAAATCCAGACTGTTGCCTGAAAAACCACCTTGAGTAGGCTGACCATATTTCCTTCAGACAAAAACGGGACTTTTGGGATGGCAAAACGGGACAGGGTCTTATGCCACCATGCCGGCCTCCAAACCCCGCCCCCCAGTCCATGCAATTGGCTCCCACCTGCAAACCCCACCCCCGCCCCACACGATTGGCTCCCGCCTGCAAACCCCGCCCCCATCAGCGTGATTGGCTCGGATTTTAATTTTTTTCCCCGATTTTTAAAGGTTTTTTTTTTCTTCTAGCAGTAAATGGTGCGGCAGAGCTGGTGTGTTTGGGGGAGGCCGGAGCACACACACTGTGCACACAGCACCGTCATCGGCCGGGGAACAAGGGGCGGAGATGGAGGGGATGGAGGCCCACCACTGCCCCATCCCCCTCGGGCTTGGCCGAGGGAGGGAGGAGAGTCACTGCTGCTGCCACCGCCGCAGAGCAGGAGAAGCAGGAGCAGCCGGCTGCGCTCGGCTGCTTCAGCCACACCACTCCGCCCTTTGCTGCCCGCTGAAGCTCCCCAGGGTGGCCGGCTCCTGCTCGGCGGCCCGACAACTCTCCTCCCTTGGCCAAGCCCAATTAGATGCACATACATACACTCACACACTCATAGGACAGACTGCCCTCGGCAGGAGCTGGCCGTGCTGGGAGGCTTCAGCCACACCACTCCGCCCCTCGCCACACGCTGAAGCGCCCCAGCATGGCCAGCTCCTGCCAGGGCAGTCTGTCCTGTGAGTGTGTGTGTGTGTGCATCTGATTGGGCTTGGCCGAGGGAGGAGAGTTGTCGACCACTCCGCCCCTTGCTGCCCGCTGAAGCTCCCCAGGGTGGCCGGCTCCTGCTTCTCCTGCTCGGCGGCCCGACAACTCTCCTCCCTTGGCCAAGCCCGATCATATGCGCACGCACACACACACACACACACACACACGCACGCACCCCACACCCTCTTTCTCCAGCCTCCCCATGACCAAATGCACCCGCACCTGTTGCAGGGAGGCTGGAGAAAGAGGGTGTGGGGTGCGAGTGTGCGGGCGCGCGATTACTCTGAGCAAGTAATCTGTGCGCGCGCACACGCACACACACACACCCTCTTTCCACAACCTTCCCGTGCCAGCTTTCCCTGGCCTCACCACTGCTGGGCAGACAATCTCAGGATCAGGTAAGGAGGCAGGAACCTGGACTGTGGTGCTGTGTCTGCTGCTGGGATCGCACGTGGCAACTGGGCTTCCAGTTGCCGCGCTGATAGGGCCTCTTCTGGGCTGCCTCCAATGGCAAGTCTGGCTCCAGTCCTCCTTCCTGTCTTCCTGTCCTCCTTCCCGCCGGGTTTAAAAAAGGGACAAAATTGAGATTTTTATCAAAACAACGGGACGGTTGAAAAATGCTAAAATAACGGGTGTCCCGTTCAAAACGGGACGTATGGTCACCCTAACCTTGAGATGCTTCTGCATATGAAGTAGTAGATAAATATATTAAATAAGTAATACATAAGAAGGGTCATCCACAGTACCCAATCTCAGTTCGTTCAACTACAACTCTGAATGGACAATTATATTGGACTTGGCTATATAGACATGACGAAGGACATTGTCTTTCACAGGACGATTAATCCCATCAAGGAAGCACAAATAGTTGGTATACTGTATATACAGAGGTTGGAAATAAACATGATTCTCATCTTTCCACCAGTGCATTCAATAAACATGTGAAAACAAGAATGGCAATAAAAGCAGCCAATCACCACCCACAAACCAGAGGGGAATGAATCATGTGTAGTCGATACCTGAAGACAGACAGCTGAAGAAGTGGAGCAGTGAAAAAGAACATGGTTGCAGAGATATAAACGTTCTTTTTATGATGTTAGATCTTTGATGGCCCCCATTTCAACATTTAAATCCTGTGTTCATGTGGTAAGCTCTGAGACAAGCTGGCTGAAAAACAAAATCCCTTGTCAAAACAAGCACACCCCACAACCTAAGTGAGACAAATGCTAAGAACAGCATTTGTGTCATAATCCTCAAATAATAAGCAAGCATATACAGTAAAGTAGATTCGGCAAGGAGGATTTATTTTAAACCCAAATGCCCATTAAATCCAAATTTATGACATTTAACCAATTTGCCTCATTTGCATAATGACATTATTATGAAATTGTGTAAGTCAAGGCATCAGTATCATGAATGATGTAAATTGGCACAAATGACATAATTTACATAAATCATCTAAGCTACTCTGGATACAATGATCTTTGTTAATTTGGGATGATGTCCAGAGGAAAATAGTCCAATGCACCTAAAGTCCTCTAAACTGCAATTAGGTAGATCAAGGATTTACTGTAATTACATGGAGAATAATGTCTTACATCCAAGTTCCCATAGCCCTAATTTTGGATGTATCATAAGGAGTCTAATAATAGGTGCATTGATATGGAGAAGGAAGAGAAAATCTGTTCTACAATATAAAACGCATTCAACTTGTTCTGTTGTCTTCATCAATGATCAGGAAATAAATACTATTTATAGGACATTTTAGATAAGATTAAATAGAATAATGCCAAAAACATACCTGCAGGAATAACTAGATAAAATGTATTTTAAAAACCCTGCAAAAATGTTATTTAAAAAAATTAAGTACACAATAAGAAATGAAGGAAATTCCAGTCTAGTTTATTTATTTGTTTGTATTTTATATTTCTTAAAGGCATATAGTAACAAACAAACAGAAAACTAAAAAGCTTCAACTTGAAAAGAAGAAAGGATGAAGAATAAGATCAGAAAGCAGTTTGATATCCAGGGCCATTCCTTGATTATATCTGTTTGTATAATCTTAATTTCACTTGCACAACATTTGTCAAATAAGAACAGCAAAGAGATATAGAGAAATGTTTTCATCAGCAGCTCTACGCATCTGGTATTCCTTCCCTTTGGAAAGCATTCAAAGGCTGACCAAGGACATCTCTGAGGCAAGGAAGGAAACAGTTACTAGAAGTCATTTTAACTGAATTATGTATCTAGTTTAAGCAGAAACACTTTTGCTTTTGCAATGGTTTTGTGACATAGCTGGAGCCTAGGATTGGATAGCTAATGAATACTTGATAGTTTTGTTCTGCCATTGATACTATTAATTTCCCATGAATTTTGGAATTTGTGATTGGTGTTTCTGCATGGAAATTAGGATACCAGGCAGAAGAAAAATATTTGAATGAAAATCCCTAAAAGAAAGTATCCCCAAAGCCTTGGAACAGCATGGGATACATTTGAAATGGAGCTATAGAGAAGAACATGCTTAGTTTGAAGAAAGAAAAATTAACAGCTTTAAAATATGGGAAAGGAATTCTCACACCAGACAAGCATTATAGGGACACGGATGGCTCAGCAGGTTAAACAGCTGAGCTGTAGGCTGCTGATCAGAACGGTCGGCAGTTCGAACCCCGCGTGACTAAGTGAGCTCTCGTCACTTAGTCCTAGCTCCTGTCAACCCAGCAGTTCGAAAGCTTAGCAAGTAGATAAAATGGGTACCACCTTAAGTGGGAGAATTTGCTGGCGTCCTGTCGGGGGCCGGTTCCACCGGAGGAAAAATCAGAGGAAAGATTGAATGGTGAGGACAGACCCGGAAGTGACATCTACAGGACGTCAGCAGCTGGCTCAAGGCATCCTGGGAATTGTAGTCCAGAGCCTTAGAAGAGCCGGTTCCCTTACCCCCTCTCCTGGTGCGTGGGTTAATTACACTTGGTGACATTGTATAATGATATTGTATAATGATAAAATGTATATATATGTATGTAAGCCGCCTAGAGTCCTCCGGTAGGGAGGGGATAGGCGGGGTATAAATAGCACTATAAATAAATAAATAAGCATCAACATTCTACTCTGGGGCCACACAAATTGTTTGGTTTGCAAAACTGAGCAATGGCTTACCATAAACACAAGGGCAAGCCCAATTTTAAGGGGACGTGGTGGCTCAGCGGGTAAGACGCCAGGCTTGTCGATCAGAAGATTGCAAGTTCGGAGGTTCGAATCCCTAGTCCCGCATGATGGAGTGAGCTCCCGCACTCGCCCCAGCTCTTGCCAACCTAGCAATTCGAAAGCATGCAAATGCAAGTAGATTAATAGGTACCACTTCAGTGGGTAGGTAACAGCGTTCCGCATGCGTCATGCCGGCCACATGACCGTGGAAGCGTCTTCGGACAACGCTGGCTCTTCGGCTAACAAACGGAGATGAGCACCGGCCCCTAGAGTCGGACATGACTGCACAAATGTGCGGGGGGAACCTTTACCTTTAAGCCCCAATTTCTTTCATCTTCTTTCCTTTAATGTTAGGTATGCAGCTGTTTTAAAAATAATAGGACCCCAGGGCCATTCAGTATGCTCCCTAAGTAGGCATAGCGGCTTACTGGTGGAAGGGAAGCAACGAGGGCTAATCCTCTCACCTGCAGTCTTGGCTTAGGCTGCTCTTAAGCACAGAGCGATGCTTGCGAGGCTAACCTGGGCCCAAAGAGATTGAGGGTGGAAGGGTGACAGTTTCCTGTCATGGCAATTCCCAGTCTTTCGTTGGCAATGTCTTCTGTCTAATATTTTGTTCACAACTGATTTATTTCTCACTCCTGAGAAAAATTAAATGCTTTTTATGCCGAACGAACTCATCACAGACTGGTATATAAAGTCACCTCTCTTCAGTCCAGGAATTAGGAAAAAGAGGAACAATCCCTTCACAATAGCTTATCTTAGCGATTGCCAGAGGAATCTGATTAAAACCCCAGGAGCTGCATCAGAAAATAAGTTCTGGCTGATAAAATAGGGAATATATCTTTGTTAATGAATAAAATAGGACTGTACCTGCCTAATGCTGAAAAGGCAGATGGATTTTCTATGGGCTAACAGCTCCCTATCTGAATTATGTAAAGTTTTGGTGCTTGGGAATTCTTCTGCAGTAAAACATTTGAGGAAAAGGTACATTAGTTTAATAATACTTCTTCATAAGTTTTCAGCACTGTTCTTGACTGATAAGCCTTGTTTTTATTTGATTTTCATATATATCTAAATTGTAGAATAATAGATTTTAACTTTCACTTAAGCTCCCATCTAGTTATAATTTCTGTTTAGATACCCAGATATATCAAATTACAGTATACAACATTTACAGGGGTTGCTTTTATCAGTAAAGAAAATGTGCAGCTAGTGCTAACATTGACAGTGCAATTGCCTCCCAGAATAGTTATTTAAATGCCACTGCAGTCTAACTATGTAGAAGATTATAGCCCAATATAATTAAGATTATTCCTAACAATATGAGCCATTCAACAATGGAACCAACTCCCTAGAGGAATAAGGCGCTCTCCTTCACTTTATGGGTTTAAGTAGAGTCTGGACAGCTGTCTGTCAGGATTCATATAATGTGGATTCGTACACTGAGCACGTTACACAATTGCACACAAAGATCTAAATGGCCCTTCCTACTCTATGATTCTGTAAGCCTTTTTTTCAAGTCCACTTTGGTCAGGTAGATCCTCTTCTTAAAAATATACAGTTCAAAAGAGTGTTAGATTATGTCCCTTGGAAATGCATGTCTGTCAATGCAATAATTTAATGACTTTCCAGAATGGAGAATTTATCTATGGGATAAAGAAGGGAGACAAGGCTAAATTATGCACAGAGATATTGAGACTGGGAGAGAGACCAATGCAGGAAGCAGGTCCTGCCTCTGGATTACTGGATATTTTCTTTGACCTTCTCAAATATTCTGTGCAGCCAAGTGTGATAACCTTCAACTTGCTCAAAGCAAGGACAGAAGAAATTCTTTTTGACTTTGTTTAAATTGTACTCTCTCAGTGTTGGAGCCCAAGGGTTTCTGTATGCTCATTGTCATACATGGAAATGCCTGGGTTTCCTGGGGCCACTTGGACCGTGCTAGGACTCAACATGTGATGCTAACAGTTCAAAGTAGAAACTTCACAAATGCATCTGGACCTCTGGGGTTTAGCGGAATATGTGAAATATTACAGAATGTGAATACACAGAATCACATTTGAGGGTTATGAAAAGGATGACCCTTTCTATTTAACTGTCATATAGGCTTCTTGCTCTCTTAATATTTATACATATCATATAATCTGTTTGTCCTATTTCTGTGACATGGACCTGGAGGAAATTCCAGAAGTAATTGTCATCAAATGTCACTACTACTGTATGCTGCAGGTTAATTAATAGAAAATTACACTAGAGTAAAAATGGTTAAGCCACTGCAGCTTAAGAATACAAATTAGATGATGCATGTTTCAATACATATACAGTGTGAGCAATTTGCAGCAAGTACACTGATTTTTCATTAAAGTTATCTCCTGTCATGGTTTGTGGAGCACAGATACAACTCCAGAAAAAATTGGTTTAGGAGTGCAGAAAGAGGTCACAATGACCCTGCTTATGCATAAAATGCATACATTCTGTGATTGAAAGTGGGAGGGTCACTTTCTTGTCATCTGCTTTGGAGTCTGATCTTAGGAGCATTTCAGTCCAGTCACGGGTGGGAGGAAAGAGTAAAAGAGTATTGGCACTATCAAACAGGCAAATAGTAGATTTAGGAGACAATGAAGTACACAATAGTACTTTGCCTTTCTATTGTAGATGAGCATAGCAATAACAAGGTGTGGAAGCTTCTCCTCTATGTAGCTAAACATGGGGATAAGAGAATTGGACAGAAGTCCTTTCTCCAGTTCCTTGATCTCAAGAGTAGGGCAGAGATGGAGTCCTTGGTGCTCTCTGAGCCTTGTTTTCTTGCAGACGTTTCATTGCCAGGCTAGGCAACATCTTCAGTGTGAAAAGGGAGTGGGACTTGCTCTCTGTTTATATACCCTGGTTTGTCCTGCCTGTGTTGGTGGGGTTGTTGTACTCTCCTTGGTAGTTCCTTGGTTGGACTGTTGTTTGCTGCTTGGTTGATTGACTGAGTTAATAGTTCCTTGATTAGGGTCTATTGTGTTGTTTGATTGCTCCTCTGGTGCTAATCTTGGATGTCAATCTTTGCCTATCTGGGTGTTGATTGATGGCAAGGAGGTGTTCTGGTCTTCTGGCTTTTCTGTTGTCTCTTATGAATGGTATGTAAATGTTGTTTACCTCTGTGTCTGTTGATGGCTGCTTTGTCTGAGTGCCAAGCTTCCAGGAATTCTCTAGCATTTTTGGATTTGGCTTGGTTTAAGATGCTCACAGTTTCCCAGTTGAAAGTATGGTTAAGTCTGCCCATGTGTTGTGAGATTAAGAGATACTACCCTCAAAGGAACGCTGGAAGCCTGCTGAAGCAGCAGCAAGATGGAGACAAAACAGGGCAAAACAGCAGAAACTGCAGGCAGCTCCCTTCAGCTCTCCACTCCTGAGAGCGCCCTCCACCCCGTCTGTTCCTGCCTGCATCCACTGATGCTGTTCAGACAGCATTAGGCTGTCACTTCATCCTGCCCTTTTTCTTGAGTATGTTGTCTAAGCCAGTTTGGGGTAGTGGTTGAGGAACCAGGCTAGAAACTGGGAGTCCATGAGTTCTAGTCCTGCCTTGGGCATGAAGCCAGCTGGGGGACCTTGGGCCAGTCACTCTCTCTCAGCCCTAGGAAGCAGGCAAGGGCAAGCCACTTCCGGAAAACCTTGCCAAGAAAAAACTGCAGGGATTCAGCCAGGCAGTTGCCAGGGGTCATCACTGACTTGAAGGCAAAGAGCCAGTTGTTTTTTAAACTTGCAAGCCTGCTGGCAGAACCTGTCTGTCTCTTTTTTCATCACGTATTAGATTTTTATCCCATCTTTATTTTTGGTCACCTCAAGGCGAGGTATATGATTAATATTCCACTTTAGGAGACAATGGAAGACGAACTAAAAAAAAATAATAGTAATTGACCGAGGTGCGGTGTAACTCTATGTATTCTGCTGCCTTTAAGTGCCTTTTATTCCTGCCTTCAGAGAAGAAGGCCTACTGTATGCGTGGAAAAAAGTCACTGCACTCTCTCCTAGAGAAGCAACCCAGCATCTTGGCAATGGCTGCAATGAGCGAAAGCCCACGTGAAACAGCCTTCCCAGAGTCAAATTCACAATAAGGAAGAGATCAAGGAGAGGTCGATCTTCTCAATCCGAGTTTCTCCCCTGGCAGGGGATGAGTGGCAGGTAAAGGAGGAACTCATCTGAGCAAACCCCATTTCTTGGTTACTTTCATTTGTTACATTTATTTTAAATGGTTGCTGCATGGTCTGTTGGTTGCTTTTCTTAGACAAATGTTTGATTGTCATTCAGAGGGGAAACCACTCATTTTCGCAATGTGCGCATTCCGGGGCTTAGTAGATACCACTGCATGCTTAACTACAAGACAAAATGGAACAGGCCAAACGTAATGTGGTTGCGTTATCAGCCTGAAGCACGAAGAACAAGAACAGATATCTGAGCTCCAGTAGGCCAGCTCCTTATAGCGTTATATTTGGTATATAAAGTTAGTGTCTTTAACCGGAGTGGACATGTATACTTTTAGGGCCATGTTTCTCAACTGGGTGTCCACTAGACGTTTTTGTTAACTACTGTGCTGACTAGGGGTGCTTGAGCATTTTCAGGGGGCAAATGACAAAACGTGCATCACATTAGGGCACAAACTCCATCCCTTTTGTATGTGCACCATTTGTACTTCTGGTGAAATCTCCAGACTCTGCAGATGCTGCTACGGCGGTGAAGGGAGTTGCAGTCTTAACGCGTCAGGAGAGCACTCTCCTGGGGAAATCTGAGTTATGGGATACGTCTGTAGCAATACTGAATCCTAATGACTAAAAACTTCAGTTAACCAAACAGAACATGATAAATACCAGAGGCATAATCCTTTTTTAATCGGTTGTAGCAAAGAGAGTAAGGTATACTTCATCTAATTATGTATATTTAGTGGCAGATCAAGAAAGTAACAGAAAGCTGTAAACTTTCAGAATGCATTGCAGTCACGGAAAGAGAGCAGGGCTGCCCGTGGCCCATTTCTGCCCACGCAGTAAATGACCTTGCCCTGCTGGGGAGCAAAATGAGTCCTGTGAAAGGAAGCAACCAAGGCACCCCAGCAGGACCGCCCCCTCTTCCACAGCCATAACTAGGGGGGATCAGCGCTCGGCTTCTCTCCATTTGGCAGAGCCGCGTGGGGACAGCAGCAGCCCCGAGCCCAGCAAGGGGCATCCGTGGTCAGAGCGTGGCCGGAAGGGGAGAGAGCAGGACCACTTCCCTGGGAGACGACGGGTGCAAGCTGAGGGGCTGGGCAGAGGCTGGAGCAGGGCTGCGGTCAGTTTGTGGCCCTCAAAGGAGAAATGCTCACCTTCTGTGGCAATTGCAACTTCTTTTCAGAGTGGTTTTGAATGTAAGCAAAGATACCATGCCACTGCTGAATTGTCCAAAAGACTGAAAAGAGTTCCAAAAATTCCTAGTTCCTGGGTGAATCCGGGTCTGACTTCAAGGCACTCTGCAGTCATGACTCATTTTTTTGCTATAAGTACACGTGTTATTGCAAAATTATTTGCTGTTCACTTTTAAATATTTGTTTTTTAAAAAATTAAATTATTTTTAAACATATATGCCATCCTCCAAAACCAGGTTATCTCAGAGTAGCTTACAACATAATGACAACAAAAAAGAATCTTACTTGAGGAGACAAAACATTCTTAACACATCATCTGTTTATTGGATATTTTTAGGGTCAGAAAAAGGAGAACACAAATGGGCTACAGAGACCAATTACATCTGGATGCACACACATGTGCATGCGCGCGCGCACACACACACACACACACAATAAGTCTATGTGATTGTGGCAGGGAAATTGCAAGATGGATTCCCTTACCAACTTTGCTCAGACTGAAGAAGCTCCTTGGATAACGAGCGAAACGTTTCCACTGAGAAAATAGAAATCCAGTTGACATGATTCAAGCTACATGCAAGATAAAAGCTTACTTTGGATGCACCCTGTTCATCAATGTTTTGAATCCATTTGTAGCTAGTTGATACAGATACTTCACAAGTAGGATACTGTATGAAAGCCTTTTTTTGTGATTTGGCTCTGACGTCTATAATTCAGAGATGCATATTATTTGGTCTGAGTAGGAATCTGTTCTGACTGCTACTTGGATTGAAGACTTCCAGGGAATATCAAGGCTGTAGAGAAGGAACTGAAGAAGAGAACAATGGCAAACCACTTCTGTAGTGTTGTCAACAAAACTATATTGGAGTCACCAGGAATACTTAAGATTGACTCAAGAGTTTTTTATAATAAATATCAGGTTCACCTGCCCACACACACACACAAACAGCATATTACTTGCATCTTATTTTCAAAGATAGTATTTAAAAAATAACTTACAAATAGGAAGATGAGGCACTGAAAGAAACAAATAGACCAAGGTCATGAAACATATTAACATGCAATAATGAATATTTAAAAACTATATTACAACTATATTGTCACAAAATCTATGTGAAGACCATATAATACAAATAATGTTCATTTGTTATGCAGTCTACTCTTACAATAGAAAATTGAATGGAGATCTAAAATTAAAACTACAGTATTTTATACTCTCACAATGTTGTTCAAATACATGGTTAATTGTATTTACCTTCCAGTACAACTGCAAAATATGTTTATATATATATATATATATATATATATATACACACACACACACACACACACACACACACTGTGTGTGTGTGTGTGTGTATATATATATATGTATGTATACACACACACACACACACACACCGTAAAATGCATATAGTGTAGGCAAGGTAACTAGGGAAGGAGCTATCTGCTTCCCCAGCAATGTCTTTTGCAAAGTGATGATCATTTAGCATTTTGCTCCAAAGCAGAGTACTCCATTTCCGAAACCTTGGAAGTATCAATCAGTTTTGTAAGGCCAGTTTTAGCTGAGTATTTAAAGATAAATGCCTTCATGAGTTCATACTTGTAGTTTCGATTGATGAAGCTATAGAGGATGGGGTTGATGCAACAATGAAACAGAGAGAAACACTGAGTAACGTGAAGGGCTGCATAAAGGAAGTTCTCCATTTGGCAGCTGAAGGATATGAAATGGAAGGCCAAGAAGAAGTCAAGCAAGACAACTGTGTGGTATGGCAGCCAACAGACAAGGAACACGAGAACATAGGAAAAGATGATTTTCACATTCCTCTTCCTCTCTTGATCATTAGAGGCCGATACAGCTGTTGCTAAAAGACAATAGGAAACAGCAATGACAGGAAAGGGAATGACAAAACCTAAAATAACGGAGGTTAGCTCTATGCCAGCTAGCCACTCCTTTGCAGTCTCCTCTGGATAGGCAGGACGACAGTAGGTCTCATTGTTGGAGGAAACCGTCTTAAGGTAATAGGTATCGGGAAGGGCGGCAAAGAAGGCAAAGAGCCATACTGAGATGCAAATGCAACAACGGAGTCTCTTCTTTTTAACACCACTGGCCGTTTTGAAGTAAGCAACCGAGAGGTACCGATCCACACTCATGCATGTCAGGAAGAAGATGCTGCCGTACAGGTTGATGGAGAACACGAGGTGAGCGATCTTGCACGTGGCTTCCCCCATGTTCCACTGGCTGTGCTGAAGAAAGGAGACCACCCAGATGGGAAGAGTGATGACCACACAGAGGTCAGCCACAGCGAGGTTGAAGATATACAAGTGAGTTTCATAGCTGGTAATTCTGGCTTGGAAATTCATCCAGACAACCACGAAATTGGCCACTAGGCCAATCATAAAGATAAAGATGTACAAAAAGGAGAGGGTGTAGAGCAGAGCACTTTTGCTAAGCACAGCTGGACACAACAAGGAGTCCACGGTGATACAGTCTCCATTGATGCAGATCACACCGGTCTCGGTGAGATTCTCCACTTCCACAAGGTCTAATATTGGAGGCAAGTCAGTGGTATTCATTGCAGGTGAACTTTGGTGAAATGAGTCTGAAAAAAGCAAAAGCAAAAAAGACAGCACGGACAATTTAGTCAAAGAGTATCCATTGTTTGCAGCTGCATTTATATCAAAGAACTCATGAATTCCAGAAAAGTACTGCAGGCTTTGGCTGGGCAGAATTTTATACATGCCGTTGTGTAATTACTTCTAATTTTAACAAATTACAGATGCGGAATAAGAAAGAATCATGACTGTAAGCTGTATGAAAATGAAACAACAACATTGGCTTTTTGTTCACTTTTTAATAGATATCCATACACTATTTCATTGAATATTGTTCCTGCTTATAGAACACAAAGGTCATTAAGGACAAAGAACCGTGGGTAGACTACCTTTCATGGATTAAAATACAGAAAGGAAAGGAACCCAATCTGCCAGTCTCGACAGTTCCAAAACTTAGAACTCTTCATTCAAGGATCTTGGTTTTTTTCTTCTCAAGGTCTTCTCTAAAATAAAAACATTTTAATGTAAATAGTTTTAATGTCAGGAAAGTAATGTTAAGGAAAACGTGTTGCTCTAAGGTTTTAGATGGATTTGAAACAGAGACAGGCAATTGCAGAAATGAAGTAGGTCCTATCTCGGCCACAGAAAAGGACTGAGAGGCTCACCTCCCTTCAGGTGCAGCCCAGGGACGGGCACAGCCCTCGTCACGCAACCGCCTGTCTGCCAGCAGACAAAGTTCAAAGCGACACTGACACAGGCTGTTTTATAACATACAGACCTGCATTTCATGCTAGAGGAAGTAAAAAGCACGACTAAGCAGGTGTGTTATCTCGGATGAAATGTTTCTAGGACTCAAAGGAGAAAGATAGAGAGAAGCATGTTTACTGCAAACAGCTTTAGGAAATCCCCATCTTACCTGCCAGGGGCAATATTAACCCTGTATGTCGAGTGGCATACAGTTTAATAAATTATTATTACTACTATTAAGATCTGTGCATTGGGAAGTATGCAAAAGTGAAGCTTTTCCCATGAGAAAGCCAAGGGGGAGGGAGAGAACAAACTTACTAAGAAGGCTGAACATACTAAGAAAGTATGAGTGAGTTACGTTCTATAGCAGGGGTCCCCAACCTGTGGGCCGCGGCCTGTTAGGAAGTGGGCCACAGGGCTCCCGCCTGCAAACACCCCCCCCCCCCGGTGCATGTGGTTGGCTCCTGCCTGCAAACCACCACCACCCCTGGTCTATGGAAAAATTGTCTTCCACGACCGGTCCCTGGTGCCAAAAAGGTTGGGGACCGCTGTTCTATAGGATTAGCAGTTCCGGGCTGCAAAACAACCACTAGATTGGCAGCAAAGTCTTAACAATTTTCTGTAGCTTTTTGCTGCCATCTAATGGTCACCCACGTTTTACAGCCCAGATCTGGTAGCCCTAATTGAGATTGCCAATTGAGACGTCTCTCGGCTTTTAAAATGTAACTTACCTGAATATTGTTGCTGTATATCTATAGGAATTGAAAGATCAGAAGTAGCAGTTACTACATGAGTCAGCCAGGAGGAGAAATCTCTAAAAGCTTTCAGAAGTAGATCTTTTCTGACTTGACAATGAATTTATCTGTGCATAACTGCAACAGGTTGTCCCATTCCCTTGTAATCATTTGTCCTGTTTCAGAGGAGTTTTGAAATGTAAACTCATAGCACTGAAACCAATATCCTGCCCTATTGTTTCATTCAACCGATCTCTTTGGGAAAGCAATTGTTATCTTGTCCAACTGTAAGCAGACCTGGCCAAGCCCAAGAGCTTATCCTGAAGGGCTCGATCAAGCCTTCTGCTTGAGGAAAAACTTGAATGGCACGCAGATCCCTAGAGCTGTTCTTGCAAAGTCAGCTCTTACTGTGGCCTCTTATTCAGAAGACGACAGCATTTCCAAAGTTGTGGAAAAGGGGGTGCAGTTGGACTATGGCACAGTGCCAGACATCAGCTTCCTGCCTTATGCCACAACCTAAAATTACTTTCCATCTTTAGCTGATATTCTCTCTCATCTCCTATTAAATATCTGGCAGCCAGTACATTTCCAGACATGTGTGTAGTATTTGCTGAGATTCTTTACTGTCAGATGTTGAAATAAATTGGCAATTACATCAGGAAAGTTTAATGTTCATTTGAGAAAAAATCAGGAAAGGTGAGATAGAGACAAGAAAATATCTGGTATGCATTCATGCACTTACAGCTGCCCACTGGACTGTGATATCTGGGAAGATATTTGGGCTGCAGAAATTCAGTTGGCCACTAGGTGGCGGCAAAGAGATGCAGAAAACAAATTGTTTCCTGCTGTCTGGTGGGTGTCCAGATCTTTGCAGCCCAGATTTCATAGCCCCAAAAGAGGTAAAGAATCCCTGAAGTTAAGCTGAATGGCATGTAATTTTCTGGGGCAACGTGGGATATTTTCTTTTTACTTCTGTTTACCCTACAGCCTGGGATTTCCTGTTGGTGGAGCTCTTCAAAAGAACAGACACCACCTTTAGATCTTTAAATTAGAACCATTCCTGTTACAGGCAGCTTAGGCTTGACAATCATATAGACCAAAAACAGGCAATTTAGCGCCTTCCAGTTGTTTTTTTACTACACTGTCCCTTACCATTCATCCACTCACATCAATCCTTGCAAGCATGAAGTCCAAACCATCTAGAGAGCCCCAAATTGACTTCCCTGGCATAGTAGTAGTAGTAGTAGTAGTAGTAGTAGTAGTAGCAGCAGCAGCAGCAGCAGCAGCAGCAGCAGCAGCAGCAGCAGCAGCAGCAGCAGCAGCAGCAGCAGCGTGTGTGTGTGTGTGTGTGTGTGTGTGTGTGTGTGTGTGTATGTATGTATGTATGTATGTATGTATTTGGTCAATGACCAGCAAAGAAAGGAATTTACTGTACTGACTGGCAATGGTAGCCACTTTTTCCTCTCTCTAAGCACATACGGTCAATTATTCACATTTTTATGGGACTGATTGTAGTTTGAATTCCAACATTTGCCTTTTGAAGACATAGAAATATTCTGACATCCCAGGTCTATAATTTCCAAGAATTCATTTCACAGAATGAGTTTTACAGAATGTTCTTATTAAACTATGGGCCACTTATTTCTCTTTAGCACAGCATAATGTTAATTGAGTAAACTAGGGCTACCATATGTGGGCTGTAAAAATCCAGTTAACCACCGAATAGCAGCAAAGAGAAAATTCTTAACTCTTTGTTTTCCTATAGTGATTGCCCCGAAGTTTGCAGCCCCAATATGGTAGCCCCAGAGTAAACTCACATTTCTAGCCCCAAAATTAGTAATCTCTGAACTCCAGAACTCTCTGAAAGTCCAGAAAACAAAGGAAATTACTTTCACTAGCTCAAACACTCCATTTCATAGTGTCAGTATGTTGGGGTTTGATAAACCCAGGAATTTACTTCTAGATATAAATTATACAGAGAGGCTTGATTTCTAGGTGAAATATTCTGCACAGTCACCCAATTAGCAGCCATTGTTGTAGGAATGATGTGTCATGTGTGACTCATAACAACAGGTGCCTAGAGTTAGGTTGGGTGTGGTGAACGAGAGTGACCTATAATGTGATTGGTCAGGTTCACTATATATGCAGAGACATTCTCATTTCCCATTATTCCCATTTTACCTTGTGAAAGCTGTATCGTTGATGGTGTATCATTTGTTACTTGTGGAAGTGATCTGTAAATACGTATGTATATAAAGTAAATAGGATATTTGATATAACTTCTGTTTGGAGTCTATTTACTGCATAGTACGTGGATCACTGGTGCCTAGGAGAGAGGCAGGCCGCTCTATCCGCGCTCCCTCTGACACAGTATCAAAATGGTACAATTGTGTGAGTGCAAAGCAGTGCTATATACTGAGGGACCTGCAGGCCTAGTGGTGATTCTAAATGGTCCCATACACTGTCCTCTTCCAATGGGAGGGAGGCTTTGTGGTTCAGTTTTTTCTGCAGTTAGTTGATGACCCTCGGTCCTGAATGTAGCAAGGACTACAGAAGTAGACGTTCCAAATGGGTCTGTGACTCAGGTCCTCTGCTGAAAAGCCCAGGAGGAGCTAAACCAGAAGAGAAAAACTGGCAGGGAAAGCACAGGCAGAAATAGAAAAGAAGGTATTTCTTTTCAGAGCTGTTCTGCAGTTGCGTGCTTTCACTTTTGTTCACATTTCTGTCCCTCTATTTCCTTGTTTGCAGATTAATGATTGCTAGTGTGTGTATAAATAACACACACACCCACAGACAGTAACTTGGTTCATGTATCTTATTTCCCATGTAGTATCATCTTCATTGTAGTTATTCAAATAATTGTTACTTCAATGTTGGGTTTGTACTAACACCATGGATTCTAAAAGGTCTTTCTCTTGTCACCTGTGTGAAAAGGGAAACTGGAACCATTTCTTTAAAAGCCTTAGATAAGAGGAGGTAGGAGATTCCAGATTCCAGAAAGAGATCTGAAAGGCTGTGTGAAACACACCCTGCTACAAATGCACACACATGCTCGGGGGTGGGTGGGTGTCTAAACAATATTTAAACCAAGAAAAAAAATTTTGACCCGAAGGGGGAAAATGCAAACAAGTTAGAGATGGACTGTTAGGAGGAATAAACTCCAAACAACACCAGCCATTTTCTTTTGCTCCCTGCCACAATTCAGAGAGTTAAAGAATCAATCAACCCTCATACGTTCAAGTTAATAGTAAATAAAATAAAATTAAAAAAAAAAAAAATAGGTAAAGGTTTTCCCCTGCACAGTCGTGTCTGACTAGGGGCCGGTGCTCATCTCCGTTTGTTAGCCAAAGAGAGCGCGCTGTCCGAAGATGCTTCCGTGGTCATGTGGCCAGCATGACGCGCGCGGAACGCTGCTACCATCCCACCAAAGTGGTACCTATTCATCTACTTGCATCTGCATCCTTTCGAATTGCTAGGTTGGCAAGAGCTGGAGCTAGTGCGGGAGCTCACTCTGTCACGCGGGGCTAGGGTCTCGAACCGCCAACCTTCCGATTGACAAGCCTGGCATCTTAACCACTGAGCCATCGCACCCTTCAAGTTAATAGTATCCTGTGGAATATCCATCCTCCTCTCTGATATCCTGCTAAAACAACATGGAAATAATGAGCCTTCTTGTCTTGGTAAGTTCAAGGTGGGCCACTGTGATGCTCTTAGTATGTTGATCAGCCTTCCAACAAGTTGAGAAAGTGCAGCTAATCTACAGGGGCTTAATTAGTGTTCTTGTAGCACCAATATATTTTTTTAGATTTTTCATCCCGCCTTTATTATTTTTATAAGTAACTCAAAGCGGGGAACATACCTAATACTCCTCCCTCCTCCTATTTTCCCCACAACAACAACCCTGTGAGGTGAGTTGGGCTGAGAGAGTGACTGGCCCAAGGTCACCCAGCCGGCTTTCATGCC
The DNA here is from genome assembly GCA_023362775.1 of Charina bottae. Classification (NCBI taxonomy): domain Eukaryota; kingdom Metazoa; phylum Chordata; class Lepidosauria; order Squamata; family Charinaidae; genus Charina; species Charina bottae. Next base: position 1,151,798 of record JALMGJ010000020.1, read on the forward strand.
TAAGGCGGGACTAGAACTCTCAGTCTCCTAGTTTGTCATTGGCTCCTTCCTAGGGCTGAGTGTGTGTGACTGGCCCAAGGTCACCCAGCCGGCTTTCATGCCTAAGGCGGAACCAGAACACTCTCTCTCTTGCTTTCTAGCCTGCTGCCTTTAACCACTAGACCGAACTGGCTTCCTTTACCTTTACCTTTACTTTACTTAGCAGTACGTTGCTTATGAATGAAGTCTTAAGCTAAATGTAAAGTGCTGGCTTTGATCGTTAAAGGTCTTACATAATCAGGAAGGAGCCCCTTCTTGCCAGGGAATTGTCCCCAAACGTCCTGCTGAGAATGTCACCTGGTAAAAAGGCTGCCAGCCTGAGACTTCCTTAGTGGCAGTACCTTTTCCTAACTAAAGGAGACCCATCCAGCCAGTTTCCTTTCTTCTACCAAGGAGTCTATCAAAGCAATTCTTCTGTAAAGCTTTGGACTGCTGAGCTATGATTGCTGGTTGAATCTTTCTATGGACTATCAGTATTTGTACACTGTATTTATTGGACATAAATAAATTTATATATTTATATTGTAATTTTTAAACTGATTAGTTTAGTCAGCAAATATTATATTTTAAAATATATTTTAGCCACCACCTCCATTTAAAATATACTACTTCCACCCAATTGAATTTTGAGTATAAAAAGGTAGCATCTTGTATTTTCGAAAACAGCACCCAACAGCAACTCATCTGTTTTGTGAGATGACTAGAACTGCACCCAATTCCCAGGGTTTTCCCCCACCTCTCCACAAAGAATAAAGTACGGGGACTGAAAGTGTGCTTTTAGGTATTATTGCTTCTTTCCAAGGAGCAAAAGTAGAAATAGGAGACTGTGCTTGGACCAAATCCTGCCACAGTCTAGTAGAAGCTGTACATTTGCACAGCTATCCCAGTTAGAACACTGCTGGCTTATTCCTGAGGTTCAGATCCCCTCAGGCGGAAGTGTACTCAGGAGAAAACTGAGGATAGGAGTGGTAAGAAAACAAGCAACCCGTGAGGAGAAGGCTCCATAGTCTTGTTCCCTGTGGGGTTGTTTTTTTTTTTTTTGCTCTTAGCTTTGGGGAAGGGGTTGCCTGCTTTCCTAAGAGTTTGGCCCTGAAACAATTCCCTTGGCTTTCTGTCCTCTAGCCTTTTTTGGAGAGGCAGAGAGTTACACATCAGGCTCAGGACCCTGGACAGAAGCCATTGTGCACATCCAAGGAGAGCTACTCTGTAGGGCAACGGAGCAGCAGCTTCTCTGCTGAGTTCCTTATTTTATATGTTCCTTACTCTGTACAAAATCTATGATAAAGACTAGTCCAGTTCTCTTGGACATGAGATTTGTCCTTGTTTCTTTATGCCTTACCCTACAAAATATTTTAAGCCAACCCTTTTTTTTTTTTGGGGGGGGGGACAAATGCTGTTTCCCACTATGTTTATGTGAACGAGCACCACACAAACATATAATACTGGACTCTTCAATATAAGGCAGAGCTAGACTGACCTTGATAACATGACTCTGAATATTTTTATATGGCCGCCCATTTCACACAGGGCGACTCTGCGCAGCATACAACCATGAGATAAAAACAGTGAATAAATAAAAACAATCATTACAAAAAGATAAAATGATTATTAAAAGAACATCATCACAAACTTATATACCAACCCTGCGGAGAGAGTGAGAATGTCAGTCATAGTGGAGCCATCTAATAATGTCTCCCGTTCCCAAAGACCCCCAGGCCTGACAAGATAACCAGGTCTTGAGGGACTTCCTAAACAACAGCAGGGAAGGAGCTAGCCTAATTTCAGAGGGGGAGAATGTTCCACAAGGAGGGAGCCACAGCAGAGAAGGCCCGCCTCCTGGGACCCACTAAATGCAAGTCCCTGGCAGATGGAATCCGTACATGCCTTCCCTGCTTGATCTAATGGGACGGGCTGATGTAATCGGGGAGAGGCGGTCCCTCAGATATCCCGGCCCCATACCATGAAGGGCTTTAAAGGTCAAAACCAGCACCTTGAATTGGACCCGGAAGCAAATTGGCAGCCAATGCAGCTCGCGAAGCAGAGGTGTAATATGTGCTCTTCTAGGGGCACCCATAACTGCCCACGCTGCTGCATTCTGTACCAGCTGAAGCTTCCAGATATTCTTCAAGAGCAGCCCCATGTAGAGTGCATTGCAATACTCCAATCTGGAGGTGCCTCAGGCATGAGTGACAGTGAGTGGAGCCCCCCGATCTGAATATTGTGCCATCTGCTCATATATATGTATATCAGGTATTCTGGCACAACCTGCCCAACATTAGATTCTACCCAGGAGTCAACATCCCCTTTACCAAAATTAAAGCCAGAATTAGTGTTACACTCCAGTGGTAGTTATGTCAGACTGAGCAGGCTGAAACTCAGAAAATATAATTTAAAAACAGATAATGCCTTTTGATTTGGACATCTAAATTATATATCCCTGTCTGGTGGACAGAGACAATATAATAGCATTATGCTTTCTACGAGAAATAATGTTGACACTAGAAAATCATATTTATTTAACATCCATTTGTATGACACCAATTCTAATAATTCTGGAGACTTGGCAAAAAAAGACATGTAATTCACAACCACTGGAATCGGAGGCTATAATTCATAACCAAAAGGAACAGTCTCCCCTGCCTTCCCCCAAGTTCCTAATCCTACTTACTGTGAAGAAAGACAGGAGCAAAGAATGATATTTCATTTATTTTTAACCTACTCTTTTTCTGGGAAGCTCAAGTTAAGTTTATATAGTAGGTTCCCTAATAGTCTCCAATCTAAGCATTTCCGAGGCTAAAATTTCCTTAGCTATAAAAGGTGCTGCAGTCCTTGGAGTACTATTTTGAGGAGTCTACCTCTTCCTCCAGTCAAAAAAACCCTAACAATTGTATACATTCCAGAAGAACTTCCTGGTAGTCTAGGCTGAACCTTTTTTTAAAGGAAAACTTGAAGAAGCCAGATGACTGGCAGAGTGTTATTTCTCTCTTCAAAGGAGAAAAAGAAGGATCTAACCTAATGCTGTAATTATCAGAGGTCAGAATGGATTTCTCAAGAAAAGCCTCATCAGACTAACCTTATCTCTTTTTCAAAAAGCAAGAAACTTGCTTAGTAGATTGTGGGAATGCTGCAGACATAATATATGTTTCATAAAGGATCCCGTGACATTCTATCAAGAAGCTAATTATGTGTGCACTGAATGGTATAAAAACTGAGTGAATCTATTGCTGGCTCAAAAGTCATATCCACAGAGGGCTCATCAATAGTTCATCACATTAAAAGAAGGCGTTGAGTAGGGTACCGTACAGTTCATTCCTGGGGCCTCTACTCATCAAATAGTTTTATTAATGACTTAGATGAGGAGGTGAAGAGAATGCTTATTAATCTTACAGGTAACAAAAATTCCATGGATAGCCCATATCCTAGAAAACAGAAATAAAATTCAAAACAATCTTGATAGAGTAGAGCAATAGGCTGAAAACAGCAGAATGAAATTTAACGAAGGTGAATGTAGGGTTGTTCATTTAGGAAACAAATAAAATGTACATGTATTGAATAGGAGATATCTAGCTTCACAATAGTAATTCTTAAAAAAAGATGGACTAATTGATTATAAATTGAATATAAGTCAACATCTATGAGTAACTGAAAAGGCAAATTTGACTTTAACCTATACCAGCAGAAATTTCTAAATCTTGAGTGATAATCATCCCACGTTAGAAAATAATCATCCCATATTATTCTGCAATGGTCAGATCTCATCTCAGATATTGCATGAAGTTCTGGGCGTCATGGAACAAGTATAGAAAAGGACAATAAGGATATCAAGAGACTACAAAGAAAGATTGAAGGAGCTGGGCATGTTGAGCCTTGAGAAGACTGAGTAGGCATATTATAAACACAAGAAAGATATCTCACAGAAAAGGCCAAGATCTGTTCTCTATCATCCCAAAGGGCAGGACACAGCTATAGGAAGTCACATTCCAGTTGAATGTTAGGGAAAACATGAATTCCTGCACTGAACAGGTGGTGGGTCTAGTTGACCTAAACTGACCCTTCCAATTCCATTATTCTACTTGCTTACATACAGCTCTAACATCTGGGGGAAGGAGACGTATTAGGAAAAAAGTCAGTTAATTTTATTACACTAGACTAGAAATATTCTACATGGATGGTAACATTTTCTGGTTCTCTTAAAATTTACATCCCAAGGTCTGATTTCCTCCTGTTCTTTGCTTTTAATATTCTGTAAGTTTTCTTTTTTCCTTTGATGTTGTTTATTTTAAATTAAATTTAAACAAATTTAAAATGGAATCTGAATGCATACTTGGTTAGATTTACCATTTTTCCTTTGGTTTGCACAAACTGATTTAGTGCAGCTGGCAGTACTTGTCATCACAATTGAAATAGAGACTGAAAAGGAATCATCCAATTTAGTCAAGCACATTAACACTTAACTTGGTTTAATGTTGTGGAATCAACAGTTCATTACACTTAAAGTGTTCTACTAAAAGCATCCCATTCTTACTAATGTAAGAGAACTGAAGAGTGAATATTAACAAATGTGTTCAGAAAAGACCTCAGGCCAGTCGATGGTGCTGCCAGGAACAACACTCAGTGAAATCAATAATCAAATGAATTGCTACATCCTAGCAAACTACATGCCTCTCTTCCCATCAGTGGGATAGAGGGGGAGCCTGTAAAAGGTTGGAAAATAAACTGACCCCCTGCCTGGGCTCACCCCAAAATAGCAAGAAAGCCTAGTTCAGTGAGCCAGCTCAATGGAATGCAATGCAATTGTAACTCCTGGGGGAGTGGGAGGCTCACGTTATTACTACATCATCCTGTGTTGCATAGCCTGTTTTAATTCTAGACATACCTGAACATTTAAATCTGTCACTGTATCGAGAGACGATGCAGCACTTGCACGACAGTGAAAAAGGTCCACAGCCAGAAAAATGAGACATTCCGATTGTCAGGGGGATTAGCTATCAACATGCAAGATCAGGGACAGCCATGTCCAAAGATTACTGAAGTAGAACTCCAGTCTGGCTATTGTCTGGGATTATTCAAGTAATCAGAGCTGGATTTGGCTGGGGCAGGGAGGCCTGATCTATTTTACTTTTCTGTGCTCAAGTTCTCTTTTTAGAAAGAAGGTTGGGGGAGAATGGCAGACAGAGGAACTGGTGTACAACTGGACTGCGTTTAAAGGAACAGCCAGAGGGCTGAATAATAGAAAGATCAGGTTGCTGGATTATCCTTTCAAGCAGAAGGGATCTCTGAAGAAAGTTGCATACAGATTTCTTCCATCTTCCTTGTTTCCCCATTGGGGGAGATGGGCGGCGATAGAAATACAAATAATAAATAAATAAATCAATTCCCTTCTCCTCTTCACACATCAGAGTAAATCCTTGCTGACTCATAAAATTACTTTCCACCTCACCTTCCTCCTCCCCCACTCTTTTTATACAGAAAGAGACTGTACTACTGAGCCTGGAGGTTACTGCCCTCACCAAATTATATACACTAGTAAAATAACTCACCTTCTCCATCTTGACATGTTATTAAATAAAGGATAGTGGAAATGGGATGACCTGATCTGATACTGCCTGGTTAACGTAACTTTAAAATGCTTCTGGAACATTCTTCTGACTTTTTAGATTATAGAACTTGATCCTGATAACTTCAAATCACTCTAAACATTATGGATAATCATTTCCAATGTTATGCAAAATGCTGCATTTCAGAGAGGACTATACAATTCTTTCTACCTTTACAGATACATCTATCTCAACTGACTGCACACACAAATACTTCGTATGGGAGGTGCCTGACAAATGCCTCGCAAAATATTTGTTGATGCAATAACCGTAATTAGATAGTCTCATGCTTGGCACATAAAAGGAAAGTTAAAATTCAGAAAGTTATTGGGATAGCTTTTGTTGATATACAAATACAGAAGCTTTTAAGTTGCTCAGAGTTCTTTAACTGATAGAACAAGAAAGGTACAAAGAGAAAGCAGGACAAAAATAAAGTATCATTCAAGAGGTAGTCTAGTTACAAATGATGAGTGTCCTGCCAAAGGTAAGCATTATGTGTTGCTGATTTTAAATAGACAGAATTGGGCATACTTTGGTCCATGCATGCCCATCAATGAAGCTTAACTGCTGTTTAATTTTGACTGGACTATACTAAAATGTTTAACATTTGAAATATATGCAACACCTTCAGAAGCGAGAGTATATCGTAAACCTTCTGTTCAATCCACCGTCACAGAATCATTTTTTAAAGTAAGATAATAGTTTTGAAATGTCTTGGTTTATCTGCTCCTTTTGTACCTCTGAATTAAAAGCAATGGTATTTTAACAGAGAAGCAGCACTGGAATTATTACATGATCATTCTGGAGAAATCAAAAGTAGCAATAACATCATTTGTTTGTGCACCCAGAGGTTGCACTAATGAATCAGCTTGAGGAAAACGTCTGGCAAAGGAGATTACAAAATATTGTCCAGCACATCCTGCATCATATAAAGTCTCCTTGGGAATTCTAATGTGTTGCAGGCAAACACAAACAGCTTAGCTAAACAGCATGCTAAAGAATTGCTCAATACCTTCTAAATAAACATGCATGCGCATAGTTAACTATGAACCTCTGAAGTTATTTCCTTCAGCTCTTCTTACTCACAAAACAATCAAACCAACTGCATTCAGATTCTGATTCTGTGACTGAAAATAGGAATAACAAAAGGGAGCTGTGTCCCAATTGATACCATTACAACAATATTATAAAATATTTATAGGCAGTGCTGCTGGCTATTAATAAATGGAATTAGATGTTTTAAAATAATGATGCTCCTCCATTCTTTATGATATGATGTTATTAACTATAATTAATATGCTCTTCGTTTGAAACTATATATTGGCTTGTAGGAAAAAAAGTTTTCGTGTGAAAACTATGTGACATTTATTTTTTCATGCATGCATTTCATTTATAGAAGCTCATTTATTGTAGCTCAGCAGGCTAACGGGATCATTTGTGATCCACAGTGTAAGAATGGAGCCCCTCTCTGTTTCCACAGAAAAAGGCTGTTCCTGAGATCAATAACTCAAGAGCATCTGCTGATGGCAAGTTCAGGGGAGAGAAACACTGCTCTGTGTAGCTTTCTTCTTGCACAACTGTCACTTGTTCTTCTATAAACTCAGTGGCTACATCCAAACTATTAAAAGCAGCCAAAAGTTCCCATAACTAACCTTGTAATTTTGCAGAATGAAAATTTCTTGGGAATGTCCCTGAATACTTTCAAAGGATCATAAAACCTTTAATGAGCTACTCTGTTTCTCTCTTTTTTTAAAACTCTCATTATTCTGCTTTTAGCAACTAACAGAATAACTTTACAACTCTCATTACTGCTCCAAGTTGCAGGGGGAAACTGTTTATTGCCCTTCTACTCCTGATGTGATTGAATGCCTGGTCAATAAGGAGTGCCTGTCCCAACAGATGAGAAGGCAAACCTGGATCTTTTCTTTTTGGTAGACGTTGGGGGTTTTCTTAAGCAATATTGCAAGGCATGGGCAAGAGTGGCTCCTAAGTTTTCCTCACTTGTCACATGTCTGTTAATTAAATGCATGTTTGGTTTGAAGTCAATCCCACCATCTTCAGTAGTACTTCTCTTCGCAGTAAGTTTGCCTGGGATTTCAGGATTGATGTGGCTGATTTCCTATGATGTGACTGAACTACTGATTATTGACAAAACTTTGTTATTAAGGAAGAGCCTGTAACTGCCCAAACTTACACAGAGAGTCAAAAGGTGCTTGCTATGGCTGCCCTCTCCGTCAGATTCCCTTTATTTAAATGTTCAGTGACATTTCAAGAAAGCTTGGTCAAAAGTTTCAGTGCATTTAATGTGCATGATTCCTCAATATGTGGGCTTAGCACTGAAGCTGGGAAGCCTGACCTCCTGCAATTCTACTTAAAGTAAGTCCTATTTTAACCTGAGTTGTATGTGCACTCATCTAACTGTGCATCCCACTGAAATCGTAACTCCAAAAGCACGCCTGCATTCCAGCTGCACCATAAAGTCTGAACTAAATGCAAGTGCTGTAGCTCGCCCGGGATCAGGCTGCAGAACTGAGATCGTTCTGAGTATGGAATGTGTGGTTTAAAATACTTAAAGAAAGAAGCACAGAGAGAACTTGGAAAGCAATAAATAACCTGCTCATAGAGCTAAATTAAGAGTATTGCAAAGAAATGGAATAGTAAATAAGTTGATAAAATCTCTTGAAAAGAACGATTCGGACATGTTTGAGCAAGTCGTGGCATCCGCGCCGTAACAAGCGAAGGCGCCGCTTCTGCTGTCGCGGGGCTCCGTTGGAGCCTCTTGGAAGGAAGGGGGCTTAAGGGCTAAGAGGGTCCCTTTCCGGAAGAGGGACTTCTTTCTCCGACAAACGCGACCGAGATTGGACTCTGAAAGGGGCAGTGTCCAAAGCTGACAAAGACCACGAAAGTGGACCCGCCGAAAAGTGGACCTCTCCTCCCTAGATACAAATGCAACCGGGAGAGCTGGCCTCCCGGGAGGCTTTTGTTCGCTCACCCGCCCAAAGCCTTGAGCCGCTGCTCCCCTCCGCCGGGAGGGCTGGCGCTGCTGCGCCCCGCTGCGCCGCCGCCGGCCCTTTCGCCTTGGTAGCGCGCCTCCTGCCCTGGAGCGCCGAGCAATTGTCTTACCGCGAGGTCGCCTTTTCCCTTCCTCCCGAGCGCAAGGAGCTGCTCCACCTCTCGCGGGTGACTTGGCAAGCGACTGCCTCCTCCGACCCGCTACCTCCCCAGTTATATAGGGCCCGCTTCGAAGAGGCGCCTCTAGATGGCAGCTCGGCTAATCGGCCCCTCCTGCTGCTGCTGCTGCTGCTGCCGCCGCCGCCGCCGCCGCCGCCCAGAAGTTAGCACGAAACAGCGCCGAAGCGGTTTTCTTGCCTCTGTCAAAGCACAATCGCAGCCCTCGGAAAGCGCAGAGTTGCGTTTTTCCCTTGGCAGAGGACAAGCGTCAGTGCCGACATCTGCGTGCGGGCACGATCACCTGCATCCTGTCCCCTCAATGGGAAAAACCCAACTAAACTCGCCCAGGGCGTCCAAGGACGCCGGGTCGCCTCGCCTCAGACCTCTTCTGTCGGCCAGCGGCTGAGGCCAATCGCACCTCCAGGCGGCGGCCGGCCCGCCCGCCCGTCCGCACTGGGGCGCGTGGTTGCAGAGCTTCGCCCTGGCCCGGGGCGCTGCGGCTCTAGGCCCGGGTGCAGCTCACCAGGGACTACTGAGGCTTCCACCCTCGCTCGGTTGCCCTGGCGACGGCAGCATGAAGCTCGCCATCCTCACGAGCCCACAGAAAAGTAGGCAGCACCAAGTTTGAAGCCCCAGTTGCTGAGCCCTTTCCCGCCACAGAATTGAGGCTGGTGACTGGTGTTATCCTGACTGTTTTAATGCGGGTCATTTGAGGAAAGCTATTGGTGTATTTCTTCAGCTTCATTTCCCCTCCCACGAAAGACTTTTCTGGACTGGAGTCATAAAGTGCTTGACTTCCATGGTAAATCGCCAGGAAGCGAAGCCTACCTTAGAAATCCTTTTTGGGATTTCAGGCCCTTCCTCCAACTTGGCCCCACTTTAGCCTGGTGTTCTGACCAAACTGACCTTATCAGGGATCCCAATCGGTGGGTTCCCCTGCTTCTTGACCCTCCCCACAGACGTTTGCAATCTTTCCTTTCCACGGGCGGGTCTTGGAAAACGTGGTTTTCACTGGTAGTATGAGGCCTCCCTCTATTTACTTCTGCTTGCTCTTCACATCTTCCTGGCTGGTGCATCCACCGGTGGACTACAGTAGTAATGAGCAGAAAGAAAAACGCCCCCCCCCCTCCGCCCGCTTCACGTTTTGCCATGGTTCCTGCCATTTGTGCTAGAAGAGGAAACAGTTTTCATTTTCGACTGATTGAAAAAGGAAGAAAAAGCTCACAAATAATCCCTGCAGAGTGCAAAGGGAGTGCTTTGGAAAGATGCTGAGAATATGGGGTGGGGGCAGGCAGAGAGAAAGAGAGTTCCATATCTTGGTTGTCACTCCACCCAATCACCTCTCCTTGCCACCCAGGCTCTTTTAATCATTCTGGGTTTCACATGATGCCTTGTCTTGCAAATAACCAACTAATCCATTCCTAACCTTGCACATCCTCCATCAGTTAATTTGGTTATCCAACTTTCCAGTCCTCTCATTTCCCATTTTTCTCCTCCCTCCTTCTTTTCACAGCATGTACTTTGTATTCCCTTTTTTATTTTGTTAACAGGCAGAAAGTTTTAGTTAGCCCTCCTCCTCCATTAGTTTTTCCCTGCTACAAATCATTAATTAATTAGCCCCTTTTTTACTGTGTCAAATTATAAATAATGTGGCTGTTGTGGGTCTTCCGGGCTGTGTGGCCGTGTTCTGGAAGTTGTCAGAGATTTTGCTTCTATCTGTGCTCCTGCCCTCTGAAGATGCTGGCCACAGATGCTGGCGAAACGTTAGGAACCACAACTTCCAGAACACGGCCACACAGCCCGGAAGACCCACAACAGCCATCAAACTCCGGCCGTGAAAGCCTTCGACAATACATATAAATAATATATTTATTTATTTATTTATTATTTATTTAATTTATTCCCCGCCCATCTCCCATACAAGGGACTCTGGGCGGGTTACAATAATTAAAACTTAAAAATTTAAAATTTTTAAAACCATACAAGATAGAAAATATATTAAAAATATATCCAATATAAAATAAAATAAATAAAATAATAATAAAATAAAATAAAATAAAATAATAAAATAATAAAATAAATAAAATAAAATAAAATAAAATAAAATCCAAGATGGATTGGGGACCGTAGCACAGGTCATATTGCTACAGGGCCAGCCAACCCCAGGAGGCACTACCACCTCCGTTGTCCCAGGCCAGGCGGCAGAGCCAGGTCTTAATGGCCTTCTGAAAGGCCAGGAGTGAAGGGGCCAGTCTCACCTCCGGGGGCAAGATGTTCCATAAGGCGGGCGCTGTCGCAGAGAAGGCACGCCTCCTGGACCCCGCTAGATGGAATTCTCTTGTTGAGGGGGTCCGAAGCATGCCCTCTCTGCACGCACGGGTGGGGCGGGCTGACGTTATCGGGACGAGACGGTCCCTCAGGTACCCTGGTCCTATGCCATGTAGGGCTTTAAAGGTAATCACCAACACCTTGAATTGGACCCGGAAGCAAACTGGCACCCAATGCAGCTCGCGTAGCAGAGGTGTCACATGTGCCGATCTCCTGGCACCCATAACTGCTCGCGCCGCCACATTCTGCACCAGCTGAAGCTTCCGGATACTCTTCAAGGGTAGCCCCATGTAGAGCGCATTACAATAGTCTATACGGGAGATGACAAGGGCGTGAGTGACTGTTCGGAGGGCCTCCTGATCCAGGAAAGGGCGTAACTGGCGCACAACACGAAGTTGTGCAAAGGCCCTCCTGGCCACGACTGCCACCTGCTCTTCGAGCAAGAGTCGCGAGTCCAAGAGGACCCCCAGATTCCGCACTGGATCCGAGTGAGGTAGTGCAACCCCACCCAGAACCAAAGATGACAACTTCCCGGACCTAGGCGGGCCATCAATCCACAGCCACTCCGTCTTACCAGGGTTCAGTTGAAGCCTGTTGTTCCCCATCCAGACCCCCACAGCCTCCAGACACTGAGATAGGGCATCGACCGCATCACCTACTTCACCCGGGATGGAGATGTATAACTGGGTATCATCAGCATATTGGTGATACCTCATCCCGTGGTGACGGATGATCTCGCCCATATATAATATATAATAATATATATAATATAGTTGAACAATTATATATTATCAAGTCAATGTCAACTCTTAGCGACCACATAGATCTTCTCCATGATGATCTGTCCCCAACCTGGCCCTTCAAATCTCCCAATTATGCATCTTCGCTGCTATAATTAAATCTATCCACCTTGCTATGGGTTATCCTTCTCTTTTCTTCCACCTTTCCACCATTAGAGCGTTCTCTAGAGAGCTAGGTCTTCGCATAATGTGTCCAAAATATGATCATTTGAGCCTGGTCATTTGTGCCTCGAGTGAGAACTCTAGATTGATTTGTTACATGTATGTTTATCTTTTTCCAGTCCTATCCTTTGCCTTTGTAATGAGTAACATTCCCTACATCCTATTTTGGCCTGTTAACAGTGGTGTGTGTGTGTGTGAGAGAGAGAGAGAGAGAGAGAGAGTGTGTGTGTGTGTTAGTGTAGGAAACAGTGGGGTGGGGTGGGCATGGTGGGCTCAAATTGCTCTGGCAAAGGATTACTGGAAGCTTTGAGAATGCTATGGCAGTGATGCAAGAAAACAAGATATTGCTATGGTCCAAAACTGTTAAGTCAAAAAACATTACTTTTTACAAAGTTTGGCATGCTTCCTCCCCTCATAGTGATCTCACTATCCTGCAGGTTGGAAGATAGCTTCACTGTCCTGAATTTATGCTCCAGAATTGGGAATAAGTGAGGAATGACCCCAGGCAGGTTAGGAGCTTGGGATCTGGGCACAGATCAGGTCAAATTCATACTGTCCTTACACAACCTTGGTATAAATCATATTTGAAAATAGAGCCCTCCTCTCCAAATCTATAAGGTTTTCAGCATGTTGAGTATGCTGCAGCTACACTTGGGTTTTGTTATTGTTTCTGCTGTGTCATTTCCAAGGCCGATAGATGAGGTCATGTACAAGTGAAGGACTTAATCCAATCTTTTGTAGCCTAGCTGAAGAAAATTAAGGTAAATTATAGTAATTTACTAAGTAGTACAGATAAGGCTAGGAAACCTTTTTTTAAAAAATGACATTGCATTTATTACTCATTCTTAAGCATTTATAAATGTTTAACATACGTTTGTGGTTATGACAACCACATTGGCAAGTTCTGTTTATGGTCAGGAGGGAGTTGAAAACACTATTCCAGTTTCCAGAAGTACAGTCCTGTTAGTCTGATCCCGTGACAATGTTTTTAAAGGCTTTCAGCTTCTATGGAATATACCAGTTCAGAAAAAAAAATCCATAAATATGCAGGGCTTCTGCTAAAAAGCACTTAGCAATACCTGCTGAACTTTCTTAAGTAAACAGCCTGAGTTACGGATTTTGTACAAAGACAGTAACTGGAAATTTAAGACCTAAGAACATAATGCCAGGCTAATAGTGGTATGCAGCCCTAGGGATGGTTGGTGGCTTGAGGACACTCTCTCCTTTTTAACTTTATATATTTTTGTAAGGATTTTTATGGTCTTCTTTTTTACTTGTAAGCCCCTCAGAGTCACTTGTATGGTGAGATGGGCGGCACATAAATTTGATCAATCAATCAATCATGCCCAATCTAATACAGCACTCTATGTCCCATGATGGTTCATTGGAAGCACTCAGGAAGCTCATAAGTGACAGCAGAAGCAAATGCAGTTAGATTGACTCAAAGCAATTCCATAATTAAAGTGGGAAGCACATTTAGGTCTAACCAAACAATTCAGTCTCCTGGTGCCATGACTGGCAACTACAATGCACATGTTTTCTTGGAAATAAATGCTATAGAATTCAATGGATTATTTTAAATTCCATATAGCTTTATGAACATTAACTCAAAATTGGTGTCAAACATCTTGGCTCTACATAACATTTTGAAAAGTTTGGAAACTAGCCTATTCTACATGCATTATTTCAATTCGAATCTTGTTCTGTAAGTCAAATTCATCTCACTATTCAGCTTATAAACTGCAAATCTACAATTAAAGATGATAAACATACTTTTTTCATAAAATGAAAGAAAAGCAACAAGAAAAAAGGGCTGGCAGTTACCATTAACTTTATGCTCATCTAGCTATCAAGGTCATAAAACCCGAAATATTTAAAATGCATGTTAAATCCAAAGCATTCAATATCTTCTTGCCTAGGGAAAATAACAGTCAAAAAACAAAAAACCAACTCTTTAATGAGAATATAAATTGTATGACACATAATGAAACATTTTGAAGTGGTGCTGGCAATTATACGTTACCTGACTTATCCAGGCTTGTCGATCGGAAGATCGCAAGTTCGGAGGTTCGAGACCCGAGTGCCATGTGACGGAGTGAGCTCCCGCACTCGCCCCAGCTCTTGCCAACCTAGCAATTCGAAAGCATGCAAATGCAAGTAGATTAATAGGTACCACTTTGGTGGGAAGGTAACAGCGTTCCGTGCGTGTCATGCTGCCATATGACCTCGGAAGCGTCTTCGGACAACGCTGGCTCTTCGGCTAACAAACGGAGATGAGCACCGGCCCCTAGAGTTGGACACAACTGCACAAATGTGCGGGGAGAACCTTTACCTTTACCTTACACATTCTGAATAAAATCAGTTCCTATTGCAGCTTTTATAAATTTGTGGAAACAGGTTGGGTGAGTTGTGAGAATAATGATAGTTAAATGTTTTGGTGTAATATGTGAAGCTTCAGATTTCATGTAGCATATTTTTACAACCATTTTTTTTTTAATTGACAAACATAGTAGATCTTGATGTGTTTTTAGCTGTGATTAACTTCCAGTTTTTAAATGTGCTAACATTGCACAGAAATATTACATAAATATATTAGGTGGTTAGGAAGTGGTTGGGATTATTATATTTAGCCCAATGCTGCATTCATGAGTTATTTTCATTCTTAGTGAATGGAACATTCACAGAGAGGTTTTAGCATAAATGTACAAAGTGAAGGATTTTCACTGATTGCAAATCTAAGCATCAAACTCAAATAGGTTTCTATGCTGCTGGAATTCAGGGACAGAGTATAAGCCTCATACATGAAAGATCCCATGTCCTCTGAAGGTTTTTGACTACCGAGAAAAACATGTAATAAAAAATAATAAAACTGAAAAGAGACCCCACCAACAATTACAAGAAAAAGGCAATAGACAGTTTGAAACAATTGGAACATGATGGCTCCATCGATAGGATTACCTACCACCGTCTGTATCCTGGAGAAGCCATCCCCTGCATCTACGGACTTCCTAAGATCCACAAGGAAGGAACACCCCTCCGACCCATAGTCAGCAGCATCAATTCGGTAACATACAACATTGCCAAACACCTCTCTACCATACTAGCACCTCTAGTTGGACACTCTGAACACCACATCCATAATTCGGAAGAATTTGTTTCCAAAGCAAAGATCCTGAAACTGGATACAGATGAAACTATGGTCTCCTTTGATGTGTCCTCCCTTTTCACCAGCATCCCCACCACTCATGCTCTATCCGCTGTCAGGAAGAGACTAGAAGAGGACAGCACCCTGGAAAGGAGAAGCCATCTCAACCCAAACCAGATCTGCCATCTTCTGGACCTGTGTCTTAACACCACTTATTTCACATACAGAGGTGACTTTTACAGACAAAAACACGGCTGTGCCATGGGTTCTCCTGTGTCACCCATTGTGGCCAATTTATACATGGAAGAAGTGGAGAAGAAAGCACTCAACACATTCCAGGGAACGGTGCCCACCCACTGGTTTAGGTATGTGGATGACACCTGGGTCAAAATCAAGGCCCAGGAAGTACAGGCCTTCACGGACCATATAAACACTATAGATGCCAACATTAGCTTCACCAGAGAAGACACCAAGGACAACAGACTGGCATTCCTAGACTGTGAAGTCCTCATTGGGACCGGTGGCAAGCTAGAAATAGGGATCTACAGGAAACCCACACACACAGATCAATATCTGATGTTTGACTCCCACCATCCACTGCAGCACAAACTAGGAGTCATCAGGACATTGTCACACAGAGCAGAAACCATCCCCACCTCCATGGATTCCAAAAAGAATGAAAATCAGCACCTGAGAACAGCCCTGAAGGCCTGTGGATATCCAAATTGGGCCTTCACCAAATCTAAATTTACCAGACCTAAAACAGCGACAGATAGGGCTGAGACTCAGAGTAAACGAAAGAACCTGGTCATTCCCTACATGGCTGGCGTGTCTGAAAAGATAAAACGGATATTTGGCAAACACCACATACCTGTATATTTCAAACCCACCAACACACTGAGACAGAGGCTTGTACACCCCAAAGATCAAACTCCAAAACATAAGAAAAGCAATGTAGTTTATGCAATCCAGTGCAGTGAGGAGTGCTCTGAACTCTACATTGGAGAAACCAAACAACCTATGTACAGGAGGATGGCACAACACAGGAGAAATAACACCACAGGACCAGAGTCAGCAGTTTATCTTCATCTAAAAGAAAAAGGACATTCATTTGAGGACATTAATGTTCACATTTTAGACAGAGAAGATAGGTGGTTTGAGAGAGGGGTCAAGGAATCCATTTATGCCAACTTGGAAAATCCTTCCTTGAATAGAGGTGGGGGCCTCAGGCACAAACTCTCCCCCATCTTCCTCCCCGTGTTGTCTTCTGTGCCTAGGAAGATTAAGACCATTTCAGAAGCTCAACAGCAGCATGGTGTTTTTAACGACCCTCCATTAGATGATAAAAGGACTTAAAAATTACATCTCAATATAACCATGACCTAGCCCCAGGTGTAAGGTCACACAGCTACCTAGGAACATATTTAGGATTCCCTTACCAACTTTGCTCAGACTGAAGAAGCCCCTTGGATAAGGAGCGAAACGTTTCCATTAAGAAAATAGAAATCCAGTTGACATGATTCAAGCTACAGACAATTCCACCTGGATGACTGAGAACCTTCATAGACATGTAATAAAAAATAAGGTTTCACCTAGTCTAATAAATACTTGCTGTGCGGTAACTCTGTTCTGCACCTCATTCCAGTACAAAATGACCAAGGAATTTAACTCCTGCCCCAGTCTAAGGCTAGTTAAGCTAGTTAACCCAAAAAATCAGGAAATCCTGACAGAGTGCTCTTTTCTGTACCATCGTGCTAGTCTAACAGTTCTTTGGGGGCAGGGAAGGGAAGGCAGTGTAGGTGAAAGGAGCATGTAGAATTTACTGTTAGTAGTAGATTTCCTGCCCTTTGTTGCCTTTCTCCAAATCCTTATAGACTGCCTTAAAGAGACCACTGGTCGGTTTTATTTAGAGGGATCACTTGAGGCATTCTCTTCAGCATCCTCTACTGCCGACCTCTGGATTCACGGAACAACATTGCTGCCAAACTGCGTGATTTTTTTTTGCTGTCATTTAAAGTTCACCCACATAGCAGCCAGTTTCTTTAATTCTATTAAAATAATAACTTCAACATGTTGACTGCTTAAGAACTTACACAAAATAGAATGGGATTAGTGTAGATTTAGACAGGATTGGATTATTTTTTATATACTTCATAAAGTAATGGATGAAAGATTGATCCCACAACCATAAAAGGACAAACTTCTAGCAGAGGTGTGCAATATTTTTCAGGGGGGTGGCAGAGACCAGAACAAGGAAGTAACTTATTTTATTTAATTATTATTATTATTATTTATTTATTTATTTATTTATTTAACTTATATGACTGCCCATCTCCCCCAACGGGGAACACTGGGCGGTTTACAATAAAACTGATTAAAATAGAATAAAGAATATAAAAATACAATCAAATAATACAATAAAAAAATTATAAAATCCAAATGGCCAGATAGCTTAATAAAAAGAAGGACATTATGAAATTAACCACCCCCATGAGGAACTATTATTTCCTCCTTCCCATGCCAGGCGGCAGAACCAGGTCTTCAGATCTTTCCTAAAGGTCAGGAGGGGGGGATCTGCCTCAACTCTGGGGGCAAGGTGTTCCAGAGTGCTGGTGCCACCACAGAGAAGGCCCGCCTTCTAGACCCCACCAGATGACACTCTCTTATTGATGGGGTTCGTAGCAGGCCCTCTCTGAATGATCGGGTGGGGCGGGTCGATGATATGGGGATAAGACGGTCCCTCAGGTATTCTGGTCCCATGCCATGTAGGGCTTTAAAGGTGATAACCAACACCTTGAATTGTACCCAGAAGCAAACCGGCACCCAATGCAGCTCGCGGAGCAAAGGTGTTATATGTGCTGATCTTGGCGCACCTAGAACTGCTCGCGTGGCTGCACTCTGCACCAGTTGTAGTTTCCGGATAGTCTTCAAGGGTAGCCCCGTGTAGAGCGCATTGCAATAATCTACATGGGAGATGACGAGAGCATGAGTGAGTGTTCGGAGGGCATCTCGATCCAGGAATGGGCGTAACTGGCGCACCAGCCGAAGCTGTGCAAAAGCCCTCCTAGCCACGACCGCCACCTGCTCTTCGAGTAGGAGTCGTGAGTCTAGAAGGACCCCCAAGTTCCGCACCAGCTCCGAATGGGGCAGTGCTACCCCATCGAGAACCAAATATGATAATTTCCCAGAAGACACTAAGTCATCAATCCACAGCCATTTGGTCTTGCCAGGGTTCAACTGAAGCCTGTTGTTCCCCATCCAGGCCCTCACAGCCCCCAGGCACTGAGACAGGGTGGTCACTGCATCACTTACTTCACCTGGGATGGAGATATACAATTGAGTATCATCAGCATATTGATGATACCTCATCCCATGATGTTGGATGACCTCACGCAGCGGTTTCATGTAGATGTTGAATAGGAGAGGAGAGAGAACCGAACCCTGCGGCACTCCATAATTAATTGCTGTAAAACAAAATAAATTCAGCTAACATGTTGCTTTTGATATGACGTTTTCCTTCTATCACATTAAAAATGAGTTTTGGAGTAAATCTGTAGGCTGTACCCAAAGCTTTGGTAGGTCACTGATTGTGTATCCCTGTTCTAGAAGATTAACATCCATGTCTGTATAACACCAGCATAGAATCAGTACTAAGAATAGCAAGCAAGAAAGCTGTGATTCCTGCTTTCATCTGCAGCCAACCCTTCCATGTAGAAGAATGTAGAGGAAAATTTGAGACCAACATATCCTTAATTGCTTGTCAAGTGGTTGTCAGGACAGTAAGAGAATTAAAATACAACATGGGAAAGACAGAATCCTGCTGGGTTTGCAGCAGTTGATATGTGTTCCTTGTCAATGTTTGAAATTATTTTATTTTGATAAGGAACCTGGGTAGTGGATTTTCTTGAGCTATTTGATCTATGAATCTACATTTTCAAATGGCTGTTTCCCCTTTTCATCCATATATTATATCATGTGTTGTTATTTTATTAAACTGGATTGTGCTATTTCAAAATATGCTAAATGTACAGAGACTGATACATCGTGGAATTTTTTTCTTTTCCTTCATTATGTTTAGTAAAGAAAATAAGAAAGGAAAGTGCTTTTCTAATTAATTAAGGCCAAACTAAATGAAGTACATTGTGAAATGTGTTTCTTTATGGAAATAGAAGGTGTTGTGGGCCCAGTCAAGATAAGGACTGGGAAGGGAAGGGAAGGTAGGGAGGTTTAACTCCCTACCTACTACTAGGGTCCCAAATGGAAGGAAAAATCCCATTCATTCCAGTGGCAGCTTTCTTCCAAAGCAGATAGAAGGTGTAATCAGGAAATGGTCCCCTGAGCCTCTTATTTACTTCAAAAGGCATTCAGCCAATCCTCATGATGCACAGAGGAAGATGCGGCATCCAGGGCCCTTTAGAGTCCCTCCAGTATTAAAAGGAAGAGACTTGGATTTGGGTAGGTGTAGTGATGTTGCAGAAGACCATTGTATTTCGAGGAGTATATTGACATCTTTTAATTTCTCCTTCATATTAAGAAGATTCTAGAAGTTTAGAGTTCATTCGGAGTCATGATGATGTCTAACTTCCTTGTTTTTCCCTTCTGCTAACAGATAAAGATAAAGGAGGAATCTTAACACAGCTGTAGTACATCAGGGAAGACCCCAAGATTACTTGGCACTTGACATTTACCAGACTCTTGGTCTACATCTCAGGTGCTGTCAATTTGGATGATGAGCAGAAGGTCAGGTCATGCAATCTCGGCACCATGTAAACAAGGTCATGAGGTTTTGGTACCAGGTGTAGACAATCAACCTCTTGGCACATGGTCTGGTGCAAGATAGGGATAAAAAACCCTGGTTTTGCCCCTTGAGTTTAGAGCTTCGAGACAGACCTGAAGCTGGGTGCTGTGTGAATTGGCCATCTTGCGGTCTCTCTGCTGCTGTTCCACTGGGGCTCCCGACAACTGAACGGAGATTGGTTATCATCTTACTTGGTATGTTATGCTTTTGTGTTTCTGTTTAATCTGCCTGCTAAAGTTAACAATATAGCTTAAAATCTCCTTACTTACTGGCAATGTTTATTGTCTCTGGATCCTAAAAGAACCAATTGCCTGGCACTTGGCAATACAGTAGGGTGACAATTTATGAGCAATCCCTTATGCTCCGTAAATGTGAATGAGCATTTGGAATATATGTGTACCCCAAAAAGTAAAGCACATGGTTTGCAGGTAAAAACTATGAATTCTGTACTTTGAAAAGAAGCTCAAACTGAATTCTGGAAAGGAAACCAGATTGTACTAGTACTGCTAATACAAATAATCGGTTCTGAAGAAGAGAAATGAAATTTTAAAAAATAAGCTACTATTTATCTATCTTCACATTCATTTATCTTTGGGCAGGAGCCAAATCCAGATGATATTTCAGTCCTTTCTATTAATTCTCTTGATGTTGCTTTAGGGCAAGACAAGCAATCTTCTGCATTTCTTTCTGGAAGGACAAAGGGAGAGGAACAGGCAAACCATTTTTCAGAATTCCTTAATGCCTTCAGCATAATTAGAAATCTTTCCCATGTAACTAATTATCGTAGATGACCCTACTTTTAATACATTCTCCCCATCACAGCCTTTGCCCTCTAAATAAAAGTGTGACCTATGTATGTCATTGCTACTTTCATAATCTGCTGTCACTGATATAATTTATTTGAAAAGGCAATGGACTGTGACAGAACACCATAAAGGAGGATCCTGAGTGAGCATGAAATTCTGTCATCAGCAGTTACTGCACTTAGCTAAGAAAATCTTTAGAGTAACCTATTTATAATATAATTATTTTATAAGATTTCATTGCCATTCAAAATTATTTAGGAAAGAGGCTCCAATTGTGAACAGTTGTATTATGTAGAATCAGAAGATATCAGGACCAGAAGGGGCCAACTAGACCCAATCATTTTGGATTATTGGGTCTAAAACTTCAATTATGGATTTTGTCAGAATCATAGCCATGCAAAGATATTTGGGGGAGCATTGTAATGCCTGGATATGGCAGGCAATGGATGGGATAAACAGTGGCTCACTGTGAGCAACTCTTTGTTAGCAATCAGATTGTCTCAATTTGAACTGCAAGTCATAAAAAACAGCAAGATGAATTTCAACAGGGACAAATGCAAAGCCTTACATTTGGGTACAAAAATATCAGAAACATTAGTATAGGTTTGCAAGGGACCATAGTGGGCCCTGTGTATGTGAAAAGAATCTGGCTTTCTTGGTGGATTGACAGTTACTCTCTGGTTGCCTTTCAGGTCACCGGCATCACCTCTCCATGCAGGGAGACAGGACCTGTTCGGTCACACCTGTTGATTACCTGTGGCAGAACCAGGATGGTGGTGGTACATCCATCCTTGTGCTCCTTGATCTCCTGGTGGCTTTTGATACTGTCAACCATGGTATCCTTCTAAGATGGCTCTTTGGGTTGGGGATTCGGGGCACCAATGGTGCCCTACACCCCTCCTTTGTGGGGTGCCGCAGGGTTCTACACTCTATCCCCTCCTTTTTAACATCTACTGTACATGAAACTGCTGAGTGAGGTCATCTGCCAGTTTGGGGTTTGGTATCACCAGTACATTGATGATACCCAATTATATATTTCAACTCCAGGCTGGCACAGTGAGGCTGACCCAGGTCCCAGGTCCCCATGCCTGTAGGGAGAACCTGTAGGCAGACCCATAAGCCTTGCAAATTCTCTATCCAACGCTGGTCAAACCATATCCAAAAACATGTGTCCAGTTCTGGGCATCATCATTTGGGAAAGACATTGGCAAACTAAAACATATCTAAAGTACAAACAAGATCATGGGTTCTGGAAGGAAAAGCTTACGAGGAATAGTTGGAGGCACTGAGTATGATTAGCCTGAATAAGACAACTGTGAGGAGACACACTAGTTCTCTTCAAGTGTCTGAAGAACTGTCTTGTAGAAGAGAAGGCAGAATTATTCAGAGCTGCTCCAGAAGGTAAAGGTTGTGCTGGCTCGCCTCCAGAACAGATTGGAGAGTCTTGGCAGTCAGCCCGAGGTAAGGAATGCAGCCAAGGTTTCTTTGCGAGACCGGCTGAGAGAGAGAGAAACCAGCATGTGCCAATACTCAGAGTAGTGAAGCAAAGGAGTAGTCAATAATCCAAACCGGGTCAAGGGTTCCAGAAGTCCGAGCCACGATAATCCAAGCCAGGTCCAGGGGTCCAGCAGGCAGAGTAAGATAGTCCAAACAGGGTCAGGAACGCAGGAAACAGGATACCAGAGTGGTCGCGAAGCCAAAGTGCAACGTTGCTCCCACAAATCCCTCACTGTGTCGTTGGTGATTTATCAGGAGCTCAGAAGCTGTCCTCTGGGTCCTGCAAAGACTCTCCCTGCCCTCTGCGTAACTCCCTAGCAGCCAGCCGAGCACTTTTCCTTCTGTCCTTTAAGGCGAGGCGCACAGCCTCCGCCTCTGCCCTTTGGGGGATTCAGGAGAGCTGGGAGGCTGATGGAATCCAGCTGGCTGCTGGCTAGAGGGTGGGGACAAACCGCAATCCCCAGCTTGCTCCCCTGTATGCTCGGTTGCTGGCTGCTGGCTAGAGGGTGGGGTCAAACCACCATCCCCAGCTTGCTCTCCTGCAGCCTCAGGTATTGCTGCCTCCTGCGGCGCTGGGTCATTGTCTGGGCCCGTGTCTGCGTCTGGGGCCTCGCCTGGCTCAATCCTCTGGGGGTTTGCCAGGGGCAGCTCGTCCTCTGACTCATCGCTGAGGCCCTGGGGCAGAGGCTGAACCAGGACACTATCCCCCCCCCATGGCCCCCTCCCCGAGAAGCTACGGGTCCCGGCTTGCGAGGATAAGCCCGGTGGAAGTCCTAGACCAAGGCGGGGGCATGGACCTGAGCCGCGGGCTCCCAGGAGCGGTCTTCTGGCCCATACCCTTTCCAGTCTACCAGATACTGGAGGCGCCCTCTCCGCGTGCGGGAGTCCAAGATACGGGCCACCTCAAACTCCTCCTGGCCATCCACCATCACCATCACCGGTGGCGGGGGTGGCACCGAGGGACGATGGGGATCCGGAGGGACGGCAGGCACCAGGAGGGACCGGTGGAACACGGGTAGGTCCAGGCGGAAAGCCACGGGGTTGACGCGTTCCACCACTGGATACGGCCCGATAAAGCGGGCGTCCAGCTTCCTCGAGGGCCTCGAGCTGGGGAGATACCTGGTGGACAGCCACACCCGGTCGCCTACTTGCAGGTCCTGGCCTGGCTGCCGCCGCCGGTCCGCATTGGCCTTATAGGCCCGCTTAGCCTGCTCGAGGTGTTCCTGGAGCACGGAGTGCTGAGCCTGGAGTTCCTGGATGAAGGCCTCCGCTGCCGGAACTGTGGTACTGGGAAGAACGGACGGGAAGAAACGGGGGTGGTAGCCGTAAAGGGTCATGAAAGGGGTCTGCTGGGTTGAAGAATGCAGGGAGTTATTGTAGGCGAACTCCGCCAGAGGGAGCAGGTCTGCCCAGTCGTCTTGCTGGTGCCCCACGTAGCACCGTAGGTACTGCTCCAGCACCCCGTTCACCCTCTCGGTCTGGCCGTCCGACTGGGGGTGGTGCGACGAGGAGAGGTGCACCTCCGTGCCGAGCAGGGTGTGTAGCGCCTTCCAAAAACGGGAGGAGAACTGGGAGCCCCGGTCGCTCACCACCAGCTCCAGGAGGCCGTGTAGCCGAAAGATGTGCTGCATAAACAGCTGCGCCGTCTCCCGAGCCGTTGGGAGGCCGGCACACGGGATGAAGTGTCCCATTTTACTGAAAAGATCCACCACCACCAAGATGCAGGAATAGGGGCCGGCCCTGGGGAGGTCGGTGATAAAGTCCATGGACAGGGTGTGCCAGGGCCGTGGTGGAGTGGGCAGAGGGTGCAGGAGTCCTGAGGGTTTGCCCGGCTGGTTCTTCGCTCGGCGGCACACTTCACAGGTCTGCACGTAGCGTGCCACGTCCGCCTGGACCCGGGGCCACCAGAACTCTCGGGTCAGCAGGTGCAAAGTCTTATAGCGCCCGAAATGTCCAGCCGGGCGCGTGTCATGGCACAAGGCGAGAACTTCCCCCCGTAGGGGCCCAGCCGGTATACACAAACGGCCCTGGTGCGTTAGGAGCCCGTCAGCAACCGCGTAGTCCGAAGGGCCCGGTGCACGGGCTTGCTGCAGGCGGCCCAGCTGCTCTCGGGTCCAGGGGTCCCTGGCCTGCTGCTCTCGGAGCCGGTCCCGAAATGTGGGCTGGGGAATGGTGGACGCGAACACCTCTGGGGCCAGTACGGTGGTCGGGGAGGCAGTCAGGTCTGCCGTGGGCGTGTACTCCGGCTTCCGAGATAACGCGTCGGCCCGCTTGTTTTGAGTGCTCGGAATGTACTCGATCCGGAAATTGAAGCGGGTGAAGAAGAGCGACCAACGGATCTGCCGCTGGTTCAAGCATCGGGCCGTCTGCAGATGCTCCAGGTTCCGGTGGTCCGTCCGGACGACCACCGGATGTCGGGCACCCTCCAAATGATGCCTCCACGCCTCGAAGGCCGTTTTTATGGCTAGCAGCTCCCGCTCCCAAATGGTGTAGTTACGCTCTGCAGGGGTGAGCTGGCGGGAATAGTAGGCACAGGGACGCAGTGGCTCCGTAGGGGTGGCCTGCTGCGAGAGGACCGCCCCGATGGCATAGCTGGAGGCGTCCGCCTCCACGACGAACGGGAGCTGGGGGTCTGGGTGTCGCAGCACCGGTTCCGTGGCGAAGCGGCTCTTTAGGTGTTGGAACGCCTGCTCTGCCTCTGCAGTCCACCAGAACGTCTCACGGGGTTTCAGTAGCCGGGTGAGCGGCACCGCCAGAGAGGCATAGCCCTCAATAAATTGCCTGTAATAGTTCGCGAACCCCAGGAACCGTTGGAGCTCCTTTCGGTTCCTGGGAGCTTGCCACTGCATCACCGAGGTGACCTTGGCCGGGTCCATGGCTATACCTTCGGGAGTAAGGCGGTGGCCCAGGAAGTCCACTTCCCGGACATGGAACTCGCACTTCTCCAGTTTCGCGTAAAGCCGGTGCTCCCGGAGCCGCTGCAGAACTGTACGGACATGCTCCACATGCCGGGCGGGGTCCCTGGAGTAGATCAGGATGTCATCGAGATAGACCACTACAAACCGGTCCAACAGGTCCCGAAACACATCGTTAATAAAGCGCTGGAAGACGGCGGGCGCATTACAAAGTCCGAAAGGCATGACCAGGTACTCGTACTGCCCATAGCGCGTCCCAAAGGCCGTCTTCCATTCATCCCCCTCCCGGATCCTGACCAGGTTGTAGGCGCCGCGCAGGTCCAGCTTGGTGAACAGCTGGGCCTGGCGCACCCAATCCAGTAGTTCTGGTATCAAGGGGAGTGGGTACCGGTCCCGAATGGTTATCCGGTTCAGCGCCCGATAGTCGTTGCAAAGCCTCAGCTCCCCGCACTTCTTTTTCACGAAGAGCACGGGGGCTGAGGTCGGGGATCTGGAGGGCCGAATGAAACCCCTCTGCCAGTTCTTGGCTAAAAAGTCCCGGAGGGCGGCCTGTTCCGGCTCCGACAAAGAGTATAGCCGGCCTGCGGGCAGGGGAGCATCAGGCTTGAGGTTGATCCCGCAATCGTAGGGCCGATGGGGCGGTAACCGGTCTGCCCCCTTCTCTTCAAAGACATCCCCGAACTCCTGGTATTCCGGGGGAAGGGCAGGAGTCCCCTCGGCGCTGGCGGCCCCCAGGAGTGCCTTGACAGCCAGGTGCGGGCAAGGTTCCCGGAACTGGAGTCGCTGACGCGCCCAGTCTATCATGGGGTTGTGCCGCTCCAGCCAGTCTATCCCCAGCACCAGCGGGAACCGGGGCATCTTGGTAATGTCCATGCGCAGCCGCTCCTGGTGCTGACCCACAACCATGGTGAGGAGTGCCGTCTCCTGGCTCACCGGGCCCGACTGCAGCAGCCGCCCGTCAATGGCTTCCACGGACATGGGCACCTTCTTTGCGCGGAGCGGGACCTGCTGCTGGGCTGCAAAGTCACTGTCCATATAGGAGCGGGAAGCCCCAGAGTCCACTAGGGCCAGGAGCCACTGCCCTGCCCGCAGCCGCAGCTTGACCGGCAGCAGCAGGTGCTGGAGTTCCTCTCCTGTTGGCCTGTGGGCAGAGGCTGCACGCCCCAGGTCGCTCGGCCGGCACTGACCTGGGGCTGCCAGTTTCCCGGCACTGACTGCTTTTCGGGGCATGAGCTGGCATAATGCCCCGGCCCGCCACAGTAGAGGCAAAGGTTGGCCCGGTGCCTCCTCTCCTTTTCCTCCCGAGTAAGCCGGGGTCGTGCAGCCCCCAGCTGCATTGGCTCTGGCGCAGTCGGGCTGTGGCCCCCAGGGGGCCAGGGAGCCGGAGGTGCGGGAGGCCGGTGGCGCCCTAGCCCGGGATCAACATGTCCCCGGCGGGCCTGGCACCTGTCCTCCAGCCGCCCATCGATGCGGAGGCACAACTGGATGGTTTGCTCCAGGGTGGTAGGGCGTTCCACCCGGGCTACCTCATCCAACACGGCCTCAGACAGTCCCTCTAGATACTGGTCCCGCAGGGCAGCCTCATTCCAGTCCAAATCCTGGGCATAGAGACGGAACTCGGCTGTGTAGTCTGCCACCGACCCTTTGCCCTGTTGCAGCTGCCTGAACTGCCGGTTGGCTCTGGCCAGGGCTTGAGGCTCCTCAAAGACGCTCCTGAATTGTGCCAGGAAGGCAGGGTAGTTGTTCAGGAGTGGAGAGTCAGCCACCAGGAACGGGGTGGCCCATTTAGCCGCACGGCCCTTTAAGAGGCTGATAAGGAAGCAGACCTTGGTTTGGTCTGACACCAACTCCCTCTCCCGTACCTTCATGTATAACGTGCATTGTCCCAAGAAGGCAGGAAAGTCCTCAGGCTTGCCCTCATAATTCTCAGGAGGGCTCACTGGACACTTGCTGGGCACGGCAGCCACCGTGGCCAGCTGCAGTTGTAGCTGGCTCACAAACCCCGTAAGCTGGTCTACTTGTGTGGCCAGCGTCTGATTCTGAGCGGCCAAATTGGCCACAGCCTCGGCAGCTGGGTTAGTCATGCTGCTAACAAACCGTCCTCCTCTCTCCCAGCGTTTGTTGGTGGTGGGAGCAAACTGTGCTGGCTCGCCTCCAGAACAGATTGGAGAGTCTTGGCAGTCAGCCCGAGGTAAGGAATGCAGCCAAGGTTTCTTTGCGAGACCGGCTGAGAGAGAGAGAAACCAGCGTGTGCCAATAATCAGAGTAGTGAAGCAAAGGAGTAGTCAATAATCCAAACCGGGTCAAGGGTTCCAGAAGTCCGAGCCACGATAATCCAAGCCAGGTCCAGGGGTCCAGCAGGCAGAGTAAGATAGTCCAAACAGGGTCAGGAACGCAGGAAACAGGATACCAGAGTGGTCGCGAAGCCAAAGTGCAACGTTGCTCCCACAAATCCCTCACTGTGTCGTTGGTGATTTATCAGGAGCTCAGAAGCTGTCCTCTGGGTCCTGCAAAGACTCTCCCTGCCCTCTGCGTAACTCCCTAGCAGCCAGCCGAGCACTTTTCCTTCTGTCCTTTAAGGCACGCCTCCGCCTCTGCCCTTTGGGGGATTCAGGAGAGCTGGGAGGCTGATGGAATCCAGCTGGCTGCTGGCTAGAGGGTGGGGACAAACCGCAATCCCCAGCTTGCTCCCCTGTATGCTCGGTTGCTGGCTGCTGGCTAGAGGGTGGGGTCAAACCACCATCCCCAGCTTGCTCTCCTGCAGCCTCAGGTATTGCTGCCTCCTGCGGCGCTGGGTCATTGTCTGGGCCCGTGTCTGCGTCTGGGGTCTCGCCTGGCTCAATCCCCTGGGGGTTTGCCAGGGGCAGCTCGTCCTCTGACTCATCGCTGAGGCCCTGGGGCAGAGGCTGAACCAGGACAAAGGTAAAGGTACCCCCCGCACATTTGTGCAGTCGTGTCCGACTCTAGGGGCCGGTGCTCATCTCCGTTTGTTAGCCGAAGAGCCAGCGCTGTCCAAAGACGCTTCCACGGTCATGTGGCCGGCACGACCCGCGGGGAACGCTGTTACCTACCCACCGAAGTGGTACCTATTCATCTACTTGCATTTGCATGCTTTCGAATTGCTAGGTTGGCAAGAGCTGGAGCTAGTGCGGGAGCTCACTCCGCACGCAGGGCTAGGGATTCGAACCTCCAAACTTGCGATCTTCCGATCAACAAGCCTGGCGTCTTACCCGCTGAGCCACCACGCCCCTATGCTCCAGAAGACAATGTAGTAAATTTCAGTAGGAAAAAAATCCCTAGCAGTAAGAGCTGTTCAACAATGGAACAGATTTGCCTTTGCAGGTGATAGATTGTTTTTGCTTCAGGTTGTTAAACAGAGGCTGGATGGCCATCTCTGTGGCAGTGGACTTCTGCAGTGGACAGGGGACTCAACTAGATGATCTCCAACATCCCTCACATTCTGTGATTGGATAAGGCTGGTCTTATGGTTTAACGGAAGTGATTAACGTCCTCTTGTGAAAAGGATGTGTACATAAAAAGGTAGTAATAAGGCCTCTACTGAAGAAACCCTCCCAGGAGATACATACAATTGTAAACCAATCTCAAATGTTCCATTTCTGGGAAGGTGATCAGGAACATGGAGTCTCATAGCTCCAGACACATTTGAATGATACTGATTTTCTGAACCCATTTCAGTGGGGCTTTCATCCGGGATTCTTATCCTCATTTTGCAGATTTAGAAGGAGGCTAAAGCCAAAACCCCCTCACTTATTTATTTAGTTTTAATAATTGGTGGCTCCCTGGTTCCTAGATGTTACACGGGCATCTTTTCTCAAATGGCATATAACTTTGTCCTTTTTTCATTAAATTTTTGAAGCATATACAGTAGCAATAGGGACTGTCCAATCTTTTCAGTGCAATTAACTTGCCGAGATAAAATATTTCTTATCTATCTACAAGTCTTTATAACTAGGAACTACATACTATGTGGGGTGGGTAATGTGATTAAGTATTTCAGCATTTTTAATTATTTCTTCCGGCAGTGAAACCTATGGATCAGGTCATCTGTCTGATTTGATACATGAAACCAGTTCATTCTCTTGTTCATATTGCTAGTTCACTGCATTATCAAGTCCTGTATCCCATTAGTCCTGTACCCCATAAAAGGAATATGGTTTTGGTTCAGAATTAGGTCAGAGAATTGAGGTGACCTTTTAAAGAATCCATGTAAATGTAGTGAATGACCCCATTGACTACTGCTGGAAACATGATGAAATCAAATGTTAATGTTAGTTAAGGGTATCACAAATAAAAATTCAAAGAGAAGTTTTAAACTTTAGCCAGCAATGCACTTCAGTGATTCACATTTAAGGCATACGTCCAAACACAAATCAATGGCCTCTTGTTTTACTCTGAGTTTTACTGTGTCCAAAGAAAATGAGGACCATGTCTGCAGTCATTCATTTTGACATGAAGCTTAGAAGGTGTGAATGCCTGAAGAGACTTAAACAATCAGTTATTCTGTAGTCAAAGAACATAACCTGAAATACTTAGACATAGTGGACTTTGACTTATATTAGAAAAACTTCTAGTGAATCATCCAATAATGAAGAGAATTCTGTATCCCAAAGGACGGGCCTGTTATTTTGTTCAGTGATTTTAGGCAGACAAATTAAATACTGATTTACTAGTGTTTCACAAATCACTGAAGGTCACACTTCACTTTGTTAATTAAAGTACTTAATATTCATATGCATATCAATCAAAGAGCAAAACTTCAAAGGCCAGAATGTCACTATAATGTTGAACTGCCATTGGAAAGCAGTGGGACTGAGGTGTATAATTACCCATGTTCCCTCTAGGAAATCTTCATGGGTATGTATCACTGGGGATTCCTTCTTACTCTCGATTTCAGAGAGCTAAAAAGCCCAGCTCAACCTTATTGCCATCCATTAAGGGACAGTGTGCAACTCTCACTGCAAACTCTCCCAGCCTCTAAGGCAGAGCTTTCCAAACTGTGTGTCGGGACACATTAGTGTGTCGGCTGCAGTGTCTGGGTGTGTCGCTGCTGCTGCTGCTGCCTCCTGGCTTCCACGCAGGTCCTAGTGCCTGCCTTGTGCCTTGCTGCCTCCAAACCTGCTGTGATTCTGCACAGGTCCTAGTGCCTGCCTTGTGCCCTGCTGTAAAGTGTGTCGTGAAATGATGCATGTCTAAAAAGTGTGTCACCAATATGAAAACTTTGGAAAGCTCTGCTCTAAGGCCTGAGGGCATGTGCAGAATCACACGTATATGGGGTTGAAACAAGGGGAGAGGAGGCAGCAGCAGCAATGCCCTCACTGCCCCCACAATCCTGCTCCCTGGAGTGGGAGGCCTGCTTTTACAGGTCCACATGCCCTGAGGGGGAACCCTTCTGAACCAAAGCAGCTTTGGGGAGGCTTGCCTAGACCAGGGCTGGGTGAAATATCATGGAGCTGGAGTCCAAACAGCGACTGTGATATCATTTATTGTAGTTTATTGCTCTGATTGAATGTAAGCAACAGATTAGGTTGACTATGTGACTAAAACAAAAGGAAAAGAACCAGCTGAGGATCAGAAGAAAGTAAGGAAACTCCAGAGCTGCTCCCTGAAATTAGAGAGAAGGTTAAGGATTCCAAAGAAGCTCAAGAAAGTGCTAGGGTCCTGAACTGGATCTAGGAGGAACTCTTCAAAAGAGACTGAAAGTTCACCAATTCCTGTTGAGCAAGGATAAAAGAGAGGCGGTGGACAGTTGGACCAAGATGCCACTTTGGACCAAATAATCCCACTTTTGCTGCAGTCACCAACTAAACAGGCAGTAGTGGGTACCAGGATCTCCCACTCAGTTCTGTTTCAGTTGGAAGCCCTCAGCAAACATACTAGATGAGTAACAGATGATATTTTCCCCCAAGAACTGCATTTATGCCTATTTTTGAAGTGTAGGGCAAAACCGTGTGTACAACTCCAAAATCTCATTTTGTATAAGTAAGGATCATTTGGATTTTTACTACTTATTATTGGATGTATTTTAAGATTTATAGGTTTTTAGTTTTAATATTTTATTGTAAACCGCCCAGAGTCTACTTTGTAGAGATAAAAGGTAAAGGTACCCCCCGCACATTTGTGCAGTCGTGTCCGACTCTAGGGGCCGGTGCTCATCTCCGTTTGTTAGCCAAAGAGCCAGCGTTGTCCGAAGACGCTTCCACGGTCATGTGGCCGCATGACACGCGCGGAACGCTGTTACCTACCCACCGAAGTGGTACCTATTAATCTACTTGCATTTGCATGCTTTCGAATTGCTAGGTTGGCAAGAGCTGGAGCTAGTGCAGGAGCTCACTCCGCACGCAGGGCTAGGGATTCGAACCTCCGAACTTGCAATCTTCCGATCAACAAGCCTGGCGTCTTACCCGCTGAGCCACCACGCCCCCTTTGTAGAGATGGGCGGTGATAAATTTGACAAATAAATAAATAAATACTAACCCATATCTTTTGGTGAAATCCCTGAAACCTGACTCAGTTTTAGTAGCAGAACTGGGTTACTGTTTCATTCATATACTGCAGGGATATACAGTAAAATGGCAAATGATTTTTCTGCACACAACTGCACACTAAACATTAGAACCTCTCAATACCTTGTACTTGTGAAGAGGGCACACCAATTTTTAAAATTTCTGTGTTAATTTTTAAAATAATTTCATTGCTTTAATACAATTAGAAACAAAAAGAAAAAATAAATTGTGAATACAAATAAAAAAGAAAAAAACAAAGACAATAAGATTTAATTAATTAATTATTAAGAAGATAATTATAACTACAGTATGTAAAAATTACAATTCAGTTTTTAAACAGTAAGTCAAAACTTGGCCGAACAGAATCATGTTGTCCAGTCTTTCCATGGTGCAGATGAAGGACCAGTTGAAAAGCTGAGTGTACATATATTTTGCAAGCCAATATTTAATGTTTGGTAAGTATCTTTCCAAGAAGACATGGCAATCTTTTTAGCAACAGTCCAGGCATTGTAATCCTAAAGTTCTTCATAGATAGATAAATCTCAAAGTTTTAGAAAGAAGTTTAGTAACACATTAACACCTTTCAATCTTAATTTCATTCCAAAAGCCTGGTTCACCATACTAACATCCATTGGGGGATCCAGTAAATCTGAAAAAAAACGTTTTGATGATTTACCCTTATTTTAAGCTAAGAAACATATTTGAAATTTTTAAAAACCTGGAATTTGATAGGGCAAAATAGGAAATCCCAGTTCTCTCTGTATGTTTATTTTAGTAAGGTTCCTTAATTATTGGTATAACTGAATTGTTGATTAAGTTCTAAAAAATCTTCATCTAATACACTCAAAACTGTAGAGGTTTCTGGCCCAAATAGGGAGCATTAAAAATGTTTTATATGAATGTATTGCCATTCAACAGTTTTAGGCACATTTTATTCTTTTTGTAAACTTTCAGACGTTTCTAAAGTATCATTAACATCCCATTTTCAGCTCATACTTTTTAAAAAAATTGTCCACTGTTTTAACATAAAGATTATTCCAAAGGGCCAT
Organism: Charina bottae; assembly: GCA_023362775.1. Lineage (NCBI taxonomy): Eukaryota > Metazoa > Chordata > Lepidosauria > Squamata > Charinaidae > Charina > Charina bottae. Next base: position 1,184,629 of record JALMGJ010000020.1, read on the forward strand.
TTTTCATGAGAGGAATCATTTTTAAAAAAAATTCTTATAATACTTAGAATCATGTAGAATTATTACTTGCCAAGATTTCAAAAATTCCTAATAATAGCTCTATAATTGGACCTAAAATAGTACATATTCAATAGTCAGTTCAGGAACAATATGGAATTTAAACAATATGGAGGTTAATCAATATGCTCAATGATATAATTAAAACTTAGGAAAATTAAAACCTCTATACTGATGTGCAAGTCACAACTTTGGAAGAAATAATCTTGGAGTCTGATCCTAAAAATCTAATAATTAACTCATCAATTTATCTAAAATATCTAAATGGAATTAACATAGACTTTTTAAAAATATATACAGTATATCAATCATGAGGCTATATTCATTTTTGCAACATTTATTCTTCCCCGTAGGCTCATACGGTAGTATTTTCAACCATCTATTAATGTGACCATTAATCTGTGTTATACAGTTTGAAATATTCAGATCGACAGATATGATCCTAGGAATGATTATCCTAAATATTTAAAAGCAACTAAATGAAAAATAAAACTCAATTTTGTTTATTTCCTTGGTATAAGAGCCTTGATAACAACAACATTTATTTATTTGGTCAATGACCAGCAACATAAGACAATAACAATAAGAATTACGGATACAGCCTTGATAAGATATTAGCTTTATACTAAAGTATAATCACTGTATGTACTATATTGTTGTACAGTTTCCAAAAAATTGGAATTTGGATTGTTGGAAATTTTTGATGATCATTACAGTGGCCCCTATACAATCAGGTACAATAACAATTTATTTTCAGTTCTTGTCCCCTGCATACCTTGAGTACTACAAGACTGTCTAATAAGACAAGACAATTGATCCAAAAGCAAATTAAATATGAAATGGGATAACAAACATATTTGATGAGTTCCACAATACATCCTAATTGAGGAGGAAGAATAATGTCATTTATAATAATTCAGCAGAGGGGGCTGGAGTAACAATCTGATATATTTTTTAAAATAAAAAAAGGGAGGCACACCTGGACAATGATATCACAAACAAAATATTTTCACACATATTTTGTACCAAATTGCTTGAATGTCATTGTCTCTGACAAAACAAGAAACAAATTCAAATGATGATAAACAACATGTATCAATAATCCACTTCTGCAGTGTTATATAATAATTGTTTGGCCCACCTATATGTGAAGAGTCTTGCTCTGTGGTTAGATTCAAATACTTAGGATATAGTCAAGAAGAACTGATACTGTATATCCTCAATATCCAGCATCAACCCAGGGTCATGTTAACAATATGGATTTCAGTCCCAAATAAGGCAACAGCAGGAGACACCTATTAGTAGTGAGTTAGAGTTCCAGTCCCTGACTTGCATCTCTCTAACTAGTGCAATTGGAACTAACACTGATTGAACATTCTCTAAGAATTCCGATATAAAACTACCTTTTCTATTTTATTAATTCCATTTTAAGACAGAAATAAATTAATTTTGTATTTTTAAAGCAACCTCCCATTGGCTTTCAAAAATAGGGCATTCAAGCTTTTTATTCTGTAGGTTGAATAATTAATATCAATTTCATCAAATTATTTTAACTCCTTACAAAAGTCTGAAAAATTGATTTATCAGAATTGAATTGGTCCAAGGTACTAAAATTACGAACCTTGTTTATCTTTTTAAATAATTACTGACTACTTTAAAACTTGGATTATCCTAGAGCACAGCTTTCCAAACTGTGTGTCACGACACAAAAGTGTGTCGCCTGCGGGGCCCGGGTGTGTCGCGTCAAAACCCGGAAGTGCTGATGGCACGCCGCTGCTGTGCGCGGCAGCAGGCCATCAGCGCTTCCAGGTTTGTGCATGGCACACAAGGACACCGCCACCGCTGCGGTGCGTGAAAATCCGAAAGCGTCATAGCGGCGGCGGCGCTTCCGGGGTTTTGCGCGCCGCCACAGCAGCGGCGCTTCCGGGTTTTCTCGTGCGCTGTTGGTGTGTCGCCGCGGGAAAACTTTGGAAAGCCCTGTCCTAGAGTATAAGCTTTTCAAGGTGAAATGGTGAAAATTATAGTTTACATTTACTTATCTATTTCATAATAGAGAGCCAGTTTGGTCTAGTGGTTAAGGCAACGGGCTAGAAACCAGGAGTCTGTGAGTTCCAGTCCTGCCTCAGGCATGAAAGCCGGCTGGGTGACCTTGGGCCAGTCACTCTCTCTCAGCCCAACTCACCTCACAGGGTTGTTGTGGGGAAAATAGGAGGAGGAAGGAGTATTAGGTATGTTCGCCGCCTTGAGTTATTTATAAAAATAATAAAGGCGGGATAGTAAATAAATAAATAAATAAATAAATATTATTTATACATGTTGAAACCGAGCCCTGGACAGATTCCAATTTTTTAATCAGGATTTTGGAGGGGGGGGGGAAATAATAGTCTTTATGTTGAACACAAAACAGAGCTTAATTCTGAAATTCCTTGTTCCACCTAGTGACTTAAGCTAAAATAAATACACGATAGGTCTGAGAGTGTAGAAAATTAAATCCATCTTCCTCAATATGCAGTTGTAATTTATGTAGTGAAATCTACAGGGATACCCTTGCCAAAGAAAGTTATTTAATAGGATATAAATTCCCTTAATATGATGTGAAGGAAAAAATAGGAAGAGGTCTTAAAATACAATTCAGCTTCACAGTTAAATTTATCTTAATCACATTTCTCTTACCCAAATTACTCAGAGAAGCCATTATTCAGAGACAATCCTGGCAACATGAGGTTCCTGGGGTCATTAAGATCAGAGGCCGCTCAGCAACAACAATATTGAAAGGAATTCTGAGCCCCACAGGGAGGGTGTGGCCTGATATATAGGGGCAAGGCTTATTTTTTTTCAAGGAGTTTGAAATTTTCTTTTTTTTTTTTCTTTTTAACAGTGATGTGCCTATTTTAGGGCATACTGTACAGATTTTACCTGTTTTGCACCCCAAAATAGCCCCAAATTATGCTATTAGTTTTCAGCAGCAAAAAGGAGTGTCAAAGGCTACAGATTGCAAACCTCTGGACTAGATCTTCTTTCACATGTGTCAAAAATGGGGATAGGTTATCAATTGAGAAAGCTTCCTAAGTATCTTTATATCAAGATTTTTTTAAAAAAACATAAAAACAACCTAAACATATCAAAATAATTCATGAAACCTAGTGGCATCAAGACTGATTTATTCCAGATTATAGAGTAATCAGATTGATTGATTGATTGATTGATTGATTGATTATGTGCCATCACATAGTTTTTGACTCCTAGTGACCACATAGATAGATTTTCAGGTCTTCCAGGTACACTCATTGCCACTGTAACTGAGTCCATCCACTTTGCTGCTGGTCCTCCTCTTCTCTTTCCTTCCACCTTTCCCAGCATTAGAGCCTTTTCCAGACAGTTAGGTCTTTGCATAATGTGTCTGAAGTAGAATAATTTGAGCCTGGTCATTTGTGCCTTGAGTGACAACTCTGGGTTAAGTTCTTCAGTGATCCATTTGTTTGTTTTCTTGGCTGTCCACAGTATTCTCAGGAGTCTTCTCCAACACCAAAGTTCAAAAGTGTCAATACTCTTCCTATCCTGCTTCTTCAAAGTTCAACTTTCACTTTCATAGAGTGTCACAGGAAATACCATGGTTTGCACGATTCTGATCTTTGTAGGTATAGAGACATCATGGCATTTGAATATATTTTCCAAGGCCTTCATGGCTGCTCTACCGAGTAGTAGTCTGCAATGTATTTCTGGACTGTTTGTTCCTTTACTGTTGATGGTTGATCCTAAAAGGCAGAGCTATCTACCACTTCAGTATCTTCATTGCCAATTCTAAGGCTGGTTGTTCTACCTGTTCTCATTAGTTTGTTCTTTATATTTAATTTAATTTTAGCCCCATTTTTCGCTTTGCTCCTTAACTTTTATTATTAGAGCTTACAAATCCTTTGCATTAGAGTAAACAGACAAGATGTCAAACTCTTGCATTACCAAATGAGCCTAAGAATTAAAGTTTCTGTCTTTATTATATAAACCATAAATATTGTAGAATATTATACTCACTCAGTACAATCTTTTTAATATTTTCAGAATTTTAATTATACAGGCAAGAGTTTCTAAAAAGTAAAGAGAAAAAGAGTGCCTCCTTGACATATATCACAACAAGTTTTTAAAAGGAGAAAACACACCACTGGTAATTACTGTATATGTGATCTAGATTGGTATATAACAGGTCTATTCAGAATATCAGACTTTGGGAAAATTCAGAGTAACTCAATACCCAGTTCAGAAACTTCCAAGAAACCACATCAAAAGCTTTCTCAGTATCCAAAGAAGTAATGACTCTTGGAGTATGTCCAGCTTGTGCTAAATAAGTTACACTAATTAAAAATCTTATCAGAACTTTGATAGCCCCATATAACTCCAGACCAAGCTGGATGCATATCAAAATAACTATTATCTATGGCTATCGATAGCTATAATCTATGGGCCAAGGTTGCTAATAAAATGTTAGCATCCACATTCATCAAGGAAATAGTCTCTCATAGGAATACCAAATAGAATCATTAACTGACCTGGGAAGGCTGTATCATAAGCATCATTGACACTAATGAGTAGAACAGCCTTCTCCAATTTCATAGATTTAATATAGTTACAATTTCTGGAAGGGCAAACGTGAGCTGAGATTAATAACTTTGTCCCATAGTACCTGTGGAAAAGGTCACATTCTGTAAAAAAAGGGTATGTTTCATTATCTGTTGATAAGAAATTAGAAATATACAATTTGCATTTTTTTTAAAAAAAGTAGTTCATTAATTGATCTAGAATATGTATTAATTTTTCAATACATGCAACAAATAAAAGAACACAGTTACTTTGTGGATTTCTCTCCCCTTTCCCAGTATAGTATAACTGCCTGATACAATCTAATACAAATTCTATTCTTTAAACCAAGGTTTCTCAGCCAGGGTTCCATGGAACCCCAGGGTTCTGCAAGAGGTCACTAGGGGTTCCCTGGGAGATCATGATTTGTTTAAAAAATTATTTCAAATTCAGGCAACTTCACATTAAAGAGGTAAGTTTCATTCTTTATTTTTAGTTTAAGAACACTGTTAATGCATATACAGTATACAGGCCTACACATGAAACAAATATAATAATTTTGTAACTTCTGGCCTATATTTGAGCCTGAATGTGCAGGGGTTCCCCGAGGCCTGAAAAAATATTTCAAGGGTTCCTCCAAGGTCAAAAGGTTGAGAAAAGCTGCTTTAAACATTAGGCTTGCTGAGTTCATATTTAGCAGAAACCAGTGATCTGATCAATTTAGGAAATGGAACGGATGCATAAATGGTAAGCAATTCTTTAACTTTCTGACCTAATTTTATCCAATACTTCTTTTAATAAGAAGCTTATGTGATGACATGGCATTGAATAAATGTTTCTGCAGGGTCTCTGCCATAGAATTCTTGTTAATGGAAAAACAATTCTACTGTCTTCTATAACATCTGCTTAATAAAATCTTTATAGTTCAACAGAGAAAGATTCAGAAACCATTTAAGAAGATTTAATTAGTGACAAGGAAGGCTATAAGCTTCACAGGAGCATGGTCTGAAATAGTTATAGAATCTATGTCACATGCTTTAATATTGCATACTAACGAGTTAAGAGGAAATAGTAGAGATGAAGTTGACTCCTGATCCCCCCAAATTATTATAAAGAAACACCTCAGAGGTAGACATGTATTTTTTCCCCAGATAATTTCACTGGGAACATCATTTACAAGATAAATAATAAAACTGAAAAACCATGGAGCTCAGTTACATTTTCCAGACAGACCACAAGTACTCATATGATGGAAGTACTTGAGAAAGTATAGTTTTAAAGATGTCAGTATCTGTAAATTCATTGTGTGAAGTGATGCAAGCAATGTTCTTATTAAGGTTATCAATGTTTACTTGCAGAAAGCAGCAGATTAAGTTCTGCCCGCTAGGTACTGAGCTTTATCTTCTACATTTCAGTTCAGTGGATGAACTTCCAAGTAAAGTAAGGATTTAGTATATACCATCTAATTCAAGCCCTTTTCGTACATTTGTAGCCCAGTTCTATGCCTATAATCAGACCTGAGTTCCAATAAGTTCAGTGGGATGTAATTTAAGGTAAACTTTATATTACTTGGCTGTTAATATATGAAAATGACTTTAATAAAGTGAAGTGAAGTATTGGTGTAAATCATTAAACATATAAGTGAGATGATAGAGATAGATAGATGATAGATAGATAGATAGATAGATAGATAGATAGATGATAGATAGATAGATAGATAGATAGATAGATAGATAGATGATAGATAGATAGATAGATAGATAGATAGATGATGATAGATAGATAGATAGATAGATAGATAGATAGATAGATAGATAGATAGATGATAGCATAGCAGATCCAGTAGCTGTTGGTTAGATAGCAATCCATCTCTAGCATGGGGTGTATGGGGTGTCCAGGGAGGGGTAGCACCTCTGGTGGAGGGGCCTGCTGTGCCCTTTCTAGGGCTGCTCATTCACCTTTGGTCCCCCCCCTGCAGATCAGCTCTCACCTGTGGCTCCAAGTAGCTGTAACGTGCAGCGGCCACATCCCAGTAACCTGTCTCGGCAGATGGGCCAAACCAGGTAAGGGTAGCCGATGGGTCTTTGACTCTTGGTGAAATAGGGATTTGTCTATCCCAGTGTGTGAAGTCTGGCCCTGGCAAATTGAGCGGAGGAGACTAATCAATGGTCCAACGGTCAAGAAGGCAGTCCCGGAAGGCATGGTAGAGCGCTAAGAGCACAGGACATTTAGACATCCTGGTCATCCACTGCAGCAGGAGAGGTCTCCAGCCGTAACGGTTCTCCGTGCCACTGGATTAAGGTGTCTTATGCCAAGAGAGTGGGACTGCCCCTGTGCAACGGCTGTTCCACTTAAAACTCCATCACGTACAGGTTTCTGTTGTGCAATTCATTTCATCTACAATTTGTCTGCAAATCATCTCAGTCCAAACCTAATTTGTTGAGCCCTGCGGCGATGGGGGAGTGGTGAAGCAACAGGTGGAGATGACCACTGGTTCATAGTAGTTGGACCTGTGGTCGTTCATCTCAGTATCTGGGGCAGCAAAGATGTCAGGCAGCATCCAGGGTGACTGGGCAGCCCTTCTAGGATAGTACTGCCCACCCTTGCATGAGGGAACGGGTTAGAAAAGGTACCCTAAACATTGCCTGCCCCACAACATCTGGCTAGCTAACCGTGGCTGGCAGATCATCTCCTTAGCAGTTGAGCATCAAGAAACCCATTTTCAGAGCCTGGAACGTCTGCACCTTGCTGGATAGAAACAAGGTGTCAAGGCCCGAAAGACAAACAGCACTCATAGCAGCCAAACGTCGCCGTTATAGCATTGACACTGGTGCACTCAGTGAGATCAGGCTGGCAGACGAGGGTTCATTACAGGAAGCAGCAAGTGGATATACGTTCTTTTGGAAAGGGAAATCACAGACTGACAACAGGACTCACGGAGTAGGTTTTGCAATCAAAACTTCTCTGCTGAAGAACATCTCTACTCTACCCACTGGAATAAATGAATGTATTATGAAGTTCCGCTTTCCTCTCGGCAAGTCCTGGTATATCACCATTGTCAGTGCCCCAACTCTCATGAGTCCAGGCAAAGACAAAGAAGGTTTCTATGAGGACCTGGACCAGATTATTTGAACAACCCCCGCCAGCAACAAACTCATCATTCTGGGCAACTTCAACGCTAAGGGTGGGGACAGACGGCAACAACTGGGATGGAGTTCTTGGGAGACGTGGGGTGGGAAAACTAGATAGGAGTGGCCTGCTGCTTCTGAGCAAATGGGCTGAGCACAACCTGTGCATCACTAACACGATGTTCAGATTTGCAAACAAGTACAAACTACCTGGATGCATCCCAGGTCCAAACACTGGCACCTTCTTGACTATCTCATAGTACGTCAGCGCGACCTTAAAGACATCACCATCACCCACACCATGTGAGGTGCTGAGTGCTGGACAGATCACAGGCTGGTCTTGTCAGTCCTCAACCTACACATAGCCCCTTTAGATCATAAGCAACCAAGGGCCGTCAGAAAGTCATTCAACATCGGCAGACTGCAAGACCCAGGCCAAGTCCAACGCCTCCAAGATGTACTTAATGAAAAACTCTCTGGCAATTTACCACTTGTAGGAACCTGTTCTGAAAACACAGTTTAAAGATGTCATCACGTAGACTGCAACAACTGTACTCAGACTGAAAACCCAGGAACATCAAGACTGGTTTGATGAAAACCACGAGACCAAGACCAAGAATAAGGCCTATGCAGACTGGCAGAATGATCCATCATCTGTCTCAAAGAAAGACAAGTTTAACCACCTGCAGTCCAAAGTACAGACGAGTACTTTGATGAGTGGTGGCAGAGAAAGGCTGAGCAGGTGGAACGCTATGCAGACATGCATGCCACCAGAGAGTTCTTCAGTGCCATAAAGTCAGTTTATGGTCCTTCTAAATCAGGATGCTCCCCCCTGCTGTCATCTGATGGGTTGAGCCTGATCAAAGACCAGGAAGGACTGAAAAACTGCTAGGCCGAACACTTTTCCAACCTGCTCAATAGGCCGTCCACAGTTGATCATGATGTCTTACAGCAGATTCCTCAGCTGCCAGTCTTGGATGCCCTAGATCTGCCTCCCTCTACTGATGAGATCAAGAAAGCGATCTCGCATATGAACTCAAATAAAGCGACAGGACAGGATGGCATTCCTGCTGAGATCTACAAAGCATTAGACCCAAATGCCTTACTGGCATTCCAAGACATCTTGGAAGACATTTGGTCCATAGACAAGATGCCTGATGACTTCTGCAATGCTCTCCTTGTGGCTCTCTACAAAAATAAGGGAAGCAAATCAGTACAGCAGATATATTTGCTGTGAGGCAAGTCCAGGAGAAGTGCATCAAGCAGAACAAGCCTCTTTACTCTGTCTTAATTGATCTGACAAAGGCATTTGACACTGTAAACAGGGAGGCTCTCTGGATCACCCTGAGACTTTATGGATGCCCGAGGAAATTCATGAAGTTGATTCAGCTACTCCACGACAGAATGACAAGACAGGTTCTTTACAATGCTGATACATCAGCTGCATTTGAGAGAGCCAGTTTGGTCTAGTGGTTAAGGTAACGGGCTAGAAACCAGGAGACTGTGAATTCTAGTCCCGCCTTAGGCATGAAAGCCGGCTGGGTGACCTTGGGCCAGTCCCTGTCTGTCAGCCCTGGGAAGGAGCCAATAGCAAACCAGGAGACTGAGAGTTCTAGTCCCGCCTTAGGCATGAAAGCCGGCTGGGTGACCTTGGGCCAGTCACTCTCTCTCAGGCCAGCTCACCTCACAGGGTTGCTGTTGTGGGGAAAATAGGAGGAGGAAGGAGTATTAGGTATGTTTGCCGCCTTTATTAAAAAATAATAATAAAGGGATAAAAATAAATTAAATAATAATAATAATAATAATAATAATAATAATATGGCATTTCCAAAGGGGTAAAACAGGATTGTGTGTGTTGGAATCTGGCAAATCAAGCATGCCTCATTAGCATATGGGTGATTGCTAGGCTGACCATACGTCCCGTTTTGAATGGGACAGTCCCGTTATTTAAACAATTTCCGACCATCCCATCATTTTAAGAAAAATATCCATTTTGTTCCGTTTTTTAAAGTTCCTGCGGCAAAGCACGTGCGCCAGCACACGGACGCACACACACCCACTTTGTCCGGCGAGCCGTGGGTAGGGTCCCATTTTTCTCTCAAGGAAATATGGTCAGCCTAGGAAGCAAACTCTGTGCTTCCAGAGGAAGCTGCTTGTTGCCCCTCCCACTTCCTCTTCTCTCTCTCTGATTCTTCCACCAATCATGGAAGGACACACGTGCCCTAGCTCCTTCCATGGAGAGGCTATGTGCTAGGCCTCAACTCCAGAGGCTTTTCCCCCTTTCTCCACGCAGCCTCTGGCAGCAAACAGGGTCAGAGGTATTCAGTTTAGGGAACAGAAAGAAGAAATGAAACCAATTTTCTACTGAAATGGCTGTACCTGGACAAAATAAATGTAAGAACTCTTTTGTACTTACTTTTTGTACCTGCAATGTCTAAGCGTGTGTTTCTTTATGCTTGGGTGGGCTAAAAGTGTAAGAATAAGAACATGAATCTAATGTGCTCAGATGCTGTGTTTTTAAACAATATTCCTTTTTTCTGCCCACAAGTTTACATAACGTTAAGCTCTGCTCCATTCACTGGTTCTAACAGGCCACTGAATGATCTTCAGTGTGCTAGTCCCAGTCCTGTTCAATCTGTTCTTCACCTGCATGCTGTCACATGCTGTCCAGGGTCTGAAGGAGGGAGTGTACATCAGGTACCGATTAAATGGCTCTCTCTTTGACCTTTGCTGCTTCAACGCATGGACAAAGTGCCTCCATATAGTCATCCAAGAAACCCTCTTTGCTGATGACTGTGTACTTCTGGTGCACAAAGACAATGACCTACAGTTGATGCTGAACAAATTCTCAGATGCTGCTATGATCTTCGGTCTGACTATCAGCTTGAACAAGACTGAAGTACTTTACCAGCCTGTGCCAAATACCAACCCATCAGGCTGACAAATGTAAACAGCTTCAAAAACTTGGGAAGCATCATCTTCATGAGCGATGGGTCTTTGGACAAAGAAATTGACTCCAGGATAAGCAAGGCCAGCCAGGCACTGGGGTTGCTGCGTACTAGAGTGCTCAATCAACGCAACATCTGTATCTCCGCGAAGCTGAAAGTCTACAGAGCTGTGGTTATCCCTTCTCTCCTATATGGATGTGAGTCTTGGACTCTATACCGAAGGCACATCAAACAACTGGAGAAATTTCCCATGCTCTCCGCTCCATCCTTGGCATTCGTTGGCAAGACCATGTCTCCAACCTGGAGGTCTTGGATCACACGGAGTCCACCAGCATTGAGTCTCTGATTATCAGAGCCGAGATGCAGTGGGTGGGACACATCATCAGAATGGATGACCACTGTATGCCTCACTAGTTGCTCTGTGCTGGAGTCTGGGAAGAGATCTCAAGGTCGACCACGCAAGCACTACAAAGACACTGTGAAAGAAACCCTACACCATTGTGACATCCAGCCAAGGGAACTAGAAGCTGCGGCTGCTGACAGAACCCGCTAGCAAGCCCTGTGCTGTGAAGCCTCCACCGGCTTTGAAGACAGGCGCCGCCCAAAACTGATAGAAAACCGTGAGTAGCGTCACAGAATAACACCCACAGCTACATCAACAATGGGCTTCCAATGCCCCCACTGTGCTAGACTTTGCACTTCCAGACTGGGACTGCAGAGCCACCTCCGTGTCCACAGATGAACTGCACAACTGTGTTTTCTTCAAAGCTGAAGGGCTACCATACATCTCTAGCAAATAGCATGTCAGCAAATCATTACCTGTTGCTTGAGCTAGTTAGGGACCTCATCTGGCTACAGATACAAATATAAACAAATAATAATTGTTGTTTATTCGTTCAGTCGTTTCCGACTCTTCGTGATTTCATGGACCAGTCCACGCCAGAGCTTTCTGTCGGCCATCACCATCCCCAGCTCCCCAATGGTTGAGTCCGTCACCTCCAGAATACCATCCATCCATCTTGCCCTTGGTCGGCCCCTCTTCCCTTTGCCTTCCACTTTTCCTAGCATCAGCTTCTTCTCCAGGGTATCCTGTCTTCTCATTATGTGGCCAAAGTACTTCAGTTTTGCCTTTAATATCATTCCCTCAAGTGAGCAGTCTGGCTTTATTTCCTGGAGTATGGACTGGTTTGATCTTCTTGCAGTCCAAGGCACTCTCAGAATTTTCCTCCAACACCACAGTTCAAAAGCATCTATCTTCCTTCGCTCAGCCTTCCTTATGGTCCAGCTCTCACAGCCATAGGTTACTACAGGGAAAACCATTGCTTTAACTATGCGGACCTTTGTTGTCAGTGTGATGTCTCTGCTCTTAACTATTTTATCAAGATTTGCCATTGCTTTCCTCCCAAGAAGTAGACGTCTTCTGATTTCCTGGCTGCAGTCAGCGTCTGCAGTAATCTTTGCGCCTAGAAATACAAAGTCTGTCACTGCCTCCACTTTTTCTCCCTCTATTTGCCAGTCATCAATCAAGCTCGTTGCCATAATCTTGGGTTTTTTGAGGTTTAACTGCAACCCAGCTTTTGCACTTTCTTCTTTCACCTTCGTCATAAGGCTCCTCAACTCCTCCTCGCTTTCAGCCATCAAAGTGGTATCATCTGCATATCTGAGATTGTTAATGTTTCTTCCAGCGATTTTAACTCCAGCCTTGGATTCCTCAAGCCCAGCATGTCGCATGATGTGTTCTGCGTACAGGTTGAATAGGTAGGGTGAGAGTATACAACCCTGCCGTACTCCTTTCCCAATCTTAAACCAGTCCGTTGTTCCGTGCTCTGTTCTTACCGTTGCTACTTGGTCGTTATACAGATTCCTCAGGAGGCAGACAAGATGACTTGGTATCCCCATACCACCGAGAACTTGCCACAATTTGTTATGATCCACACAGTCAAAGGCTTTAGAATAGTCAATAAAACAGAAATAGATGTTTTTCTGAAATTCCCTGGCTTTCTCCATTATCCAGTGGATATTGGCAATTTGGTCTCTAGTTCCTCTGCCTTTTCTAAACCCAGCTTGTACATCTGGCAATTCTCACTCCATGAATTGCTGGAGTCTACCTTGCAAGATCTTGAGCATTACCTTACTGGCATGTGAAATAAGTGCCACTGTTCGATAGTTTGAACATTCTTTAGTGCTTCCCTTTTTTGGTATGGGGATATAAGTTGATTTTTTCCAATCTGATGGCCATTCTTGTGTTTTCCAAATTTGCTGGCATATGGCATGCATCACCTTGACAGCATCATCTTGCAAGATTTTAAACAGTTCAGCTGGGATACCGTCGTCTCCTGCTGCCTTGTTATTAGCAATGCTTCTTAAGGCCCATTCAACCTCACTCTTCAGGATGTCTGGCTCTAACTCACTGACCACACCGTCAAAGCTATCTCCAATATTATTATCCTTCCTATACAGATCTTCCGTATATTCTTGCCACCTTTTCTTGATCTCTTCTGCTTCTGTTAGGTCCTTACCATCTTTGTTTTTGATGGTAATTTTTGCCTGGAATTTACCTCCGATGTTTCTAATTTTCTGGAAGAGGTCTCTTGTCCTTCCTATTCTATTGTCTTCTTCCACTTCCGCACATTGCTTGTTTAAAAATAATTCCTTATCTCTTCTGGCTAACCTCTGGAATTTTGCATTTAATTGGGCATATCTCCCCCTATCACTGTTGCCTTTTGCTTTCCTTCTTTCTTGGGCTACTTCCAGTGTCTCAGCAGACAGCCATTTTGCCTTCTTGGTTTTCTTTTTCTTTGGGACGTTTTTTGTTGCCGCCTCCTGAACAATGTTGCGAACTTCTGTCCATAGTTCTTCTGGGACCCTATCTACTAAATCTAGTCCCTTAAATCTATTCTTCACCTCCACTGCATATTCCTTAGGAATATTAGTGAGCTCATATCTAACTGATCTGTGGGTCTTCCCTATTCTCTTTAGTCTGATTCTAAATTGTGCAATAAGAAGTTCGTGATCTGAACTACAGTCAGCTCCAGGTCTTGTTTTTACCGACTGTATAGATGTCCGCCACCTTTGGCTGCAAAGGATGTAGTCAATCTGATTTCGGTGTCGACCATCTGGTGAAGTCCATGTATAAAGTCGTCTTTTAGGTTGTTGGAAGTGAGTGTTTGTTATGCACAGTGAGTTGTCTTGGCAAAATTCTATCAGCCTATGTCCTGCTTCATTTTGTTCTCCCAGACCATGCTTGCCTGTAATTCCAGGTGTCGTCTGACTACCCACCTTAGCATTCCAGTCTCCTGTAATGAAAATAACATCTCTTTTTGGTGTATTATCCAGTAGGTGCTGCAGATCCTCATAGAACTGATCTACTTCTGCTTCTTCAGCATCTGTGGTTGGGGCGTATATTTGGATCACTGTGATGTTAAATGGCTTACCCTGAATTCGAATTGAGATCATTCTATCGTTTTTTGGATTGTATCCAAGCACTGCTTTAGCCACTTTATTATTAATTATGAAGGCTACTCCATTTCTTCTGTGGTCCTCTTGTCCACAGTAGTAGATCTGGTGGTCATCTGATGTGAAGTGGCCCATCCCAGTCCATTTCAGTTCACTGACACCTAAAATGTCTATATTTAATCTTGACATCTCACCAATAACCACATCCAATTTGCCCTGGCTCATAGATCTTACATTCCAGGTTCCTATGGTGTGTTGATCTTTAGAACATCGGATTCGTCGTTCACCACCAGCACCGTCGGCCGCTAGCCGTCCTTTCGGCTTTGAGGTAGCTGCGTCATCACATCTGGGGCTAGTTGAAGTTATCCTCTGTTCCTCCCCAGTAGCATTTTGACCATCTTCCGACCTGGGAGTCCCATCTTCTGATGGTATACCGACATATCTTTGGTTGTACTGATCCATTTAGTTTTCATGGCAAGAATACTGGGGTGGGTTGCCATTACCTTCCCCAGGGATCGTATTTAGTCTGACCTCTCTGCCACGACCTTCGCGTCTTGGGTGTCCCTTCACGGTTTAGCTCATGGTTTCATTGAGGTGCTCAAGCTCCAGCACCACGACAAGGTAACGATCTCCTTTGCTGGAGAAATAATAATTACAATGTCCTTAATATAAGAAAGATATTTAAATGATGATTTAAACTTGTATGCCGCCCAACTCTCAACAACTCTGTGTGTTATATAAACTGCAGCAAGCAAATAAGCCAGTTTGGTCTAGCGGTTAAGGCAACAGGCTAGAAACCAGGAGACTGCGAGTTCTAGTCCCGCCTTAGGCATGAAAGCTGGCTGGGTGACCTTGGGCCAGTCACTCTCTCTCTCAGCCCTAGGAAGGAGCCAATGGGAAACCAGGAGACAGAGAGTTCTAGTCCCGCCTTAGGCATGAAAGCCGGCTGGGTGACCTTGGGCCAGTCGCTCTCTCTCAGCCCAACTCACCTCACAGGGTTGCTGTTGTGGGGAAAATAGGAGGAGGAAGGAGTATTTGGTATGTTCGCCGCCTTGAGTTATTTGTAAAAATAATAAAAGCGGGATAGAAAATAAATAAATAAATAAATAAATAAATAAATAAACTTGATCCATCACCATCATGAAAAATTACCATGCATTGGAAGAGCTGCCTTTTGTCTTTTCAAATATTCAGCAAACTAGAATGTAACTTAGATACAGTATTTCAGTTTCACTAAAGATCCAAAAATAGCTTTATAGGAAAGCAGATGATCTGCTAGTTATTCATTAGGGAGACACCTAGTCACTTTGTCAAAAAACGCAATATGTTTAGTCTGGCACTGCCTATTTTTAACAAACCCATGCTGGCTTCTAGTAATCACCTTATTCCTTTCTCAGTGCTTGCAAACCTAGTGCTTGATTATATTTTCTAGGATTTTCTCAGATATTGATGTCAAGCTGATTGGTCTGTGGTTTCCTGGGTCCCCCCTTTCCCCTTTTTAAAGATTGCAACAACATTAGCTCTTCTTGCACTTCACCAGGAATTATCCAGGAATTATCCAGGAATTATCCAGGAATTATCAAAGATTACCACTGGTGGTTCTGAGATCACATCTGCCAGTTCCTTTAATAACCTGGGGTGTAATCCGCCTTGTGTTTATTGTGGAGATATGTGAATGCTTTGGTCTATTTTGAAGTGGGGTAAGGGTTTGAGAATGTTTATCTGGATTG
Source organism: Charina bottae (assembly GCA_023362775.1). Lineage (NCBI taxonomy): Eukaryota > Metazoa > Chordata > Lepidosauria > Squamata > Charinaidae > Charina > Charina bottae. The sequence continues at coordinate 1,200,517 of JALMGJ010000020.1, forward strand.
CTTTTAAGGTATGTTTGATGTCATTCTTCTGTAAGGATTTGGGTTAAGATTAATAAGGTAAATAATAAATGCTTGGTTTTAGGTTTAATATGATTAAGATGGTTATAATTGTAGTAGTATTAATTATAAGGGCAGAAATATGCCCTTTATATCCTTTTTAGTTTGATTCTTATTATAGTGGACAGAAATGTATAGAATAGTGGTAGGAAGGAAATATTAAATAAGTGTTGTTTTTTGGGGGGGGAAGTTGTTTAGGAGGTTTATATATTTTCTTTTTCTTTTAATATAAGGGGAGGGGGCAATTGTATTTAGTGATTTTTATAATGTGCTTTGGAGGCGTGGTGGCTCAGCGGGTAAGACACCAGGCTTGTCGATCGGAAGATCGCAAGTTCGGAGGTTCGAACCCCTAGCCCTGTGTGCGGAGTGAGCTCAGGCACTAGCTCCAGCTCTTGCTAATCTAGCAATTCGAAAGCATGCAAATGCAAGTAGATTAATAGGTACCACTTTGATGGGTAGGTAACAGCGTTCCGTGCGTGTCATGCTGGCCACATGACCGTGGAAGCGTCTTTGGACAACGCTGGCTCTTCGACTAACAAAAGGAGATGAGCACCGGCCCCTAGAGTTGGACACGACTGCATAAATGTGCGGGGGGAGCCTTTACCTTTTTACCTTTATAATGTGCTAGTGGAATGATTTATAGAAATAGTGTGATTTTGGTTTAAGATAGAGTAAGGGACTAATTATGGAAAATTATTGTATATTCTTGATGTTTAAAGTCAGAAGTCACCTTCCTATGTTTCTACACCTTTTTAGTTTTTTTTCTTTTTGTAGTTTTTTTCTTTTTTGTAGTTTTTATCTTTGCTCTAAACTTAATAAAATTCTTATTAAAAAAATAACCTGGGTTGTAATCCATCCAGCCCCAGCAATTTGAATTCATTCAAAGGGTATTCTCTCACCACTTCCTTGCCTATTTTGACCAGCATTTCTCTAGTTTATGGTTCAAGGTATTATGCAAACCCAGCCAGTTGGGCTACTTCAATAAAGCAAGTTTCAGTTAACTGTGGACAGTGTCTTGTTCTTTTCTAACTGCAGAGCTACGGGAGAGGAGGAGTTATTTATTTCATTTATTTTCCTTCCCTATGCACGTTGGCCCTATCTGAACCAGTGAGATTATTTACCCATTAGGGTAAAGAAAAAAGGAAGAGAAACACATGCTTTGCCATTAGCAAAATTGATTATTTAAGTCTCAAAGAGTTAACTGAGAATACTCATTTTAATCATATGAACAGAGAAGCACAAGAGAGAAGAGGATGCAGCAAAGGTTAGTGGAGGCGCAGGGCAGTCATATTATAGCCAGGAAGAAGTCTCCCCCGGCTCTGTTTAGATTCTATCTTGGAACTGAAATGCACATGAATAATATTTATTTTTATTTATTATTTCGATTTCTATCACCGCCCCATCTCCCCTGAAGGGGACTGTATGAATATGCCTGTGTGAATCAGTCTTGATAGGATCCAAATTAGGGGTTCAGGATTCAACGAGGCTATGATTTGATGTGAGTTTAAAATTTGAGATTTGAGGACACACTGATTCAATCTGACCTGCTTTGAGATTTATTTTTTTTTAAAAATGCCCCTAGGGCCTAGGCTATAATAAGGATGTATCAAAATGCCTGCAGCTGCTGCTAGTTTTGGCAAAATGGGTTAATATTGTAGACCCTTTTGAGGAAGTTCACTCTGGCAAGTTTCAGCTGGAAATCATCAAGCATTTTTTCCCATACCCTATCTACAACATTTTTTTGCAAGACTGAGATGAGGAAAAGGCATTCACAACACTCTCCAAATTGTCTAGCGAAGAGTCTAAGCTGTGTTAAAGAGATGCAGAAAGTGTCCTATTTGAATTTAAAAATAAAAACACATGGAACTGTTCAAAACGTAAGCTTGCTTTTCTACTTACATTTCTGGGTGCTAGACTTGGCATGACATTTATATGTCCTTGTGAAGTATTGGCATAATTGGTTGGCCCCCCTGGGAAGGACCTCTCATCGTTGGCTTCAGTGGGGTGCCAGGCTAGACAGGGCACATTAGTAAAACCTTGCCACATCTGGGCAGGAAAATTACTGTTGATTCCCTTGGGGGGGGGGTATGCTTTGCTAACCCTAATCCTTGTTTTTCTGGCTGTCAGAAGGGCTGGCATAAATGGTCAACCTTATGCCCATGTTTTGAGTGAGTTTCCATCTCTACCTTGTTGTGGTGATAGCTAAATCTGCTATTAGTTTGTTTTTTACTGTTCTGTGACTTGCCACAGAATCTGTTTTCCTGTAATTTTATTCCATTATTTCTTGTTCTGTACTCTATGAAGGTAGAGAACAGGTCTTGGCCTTCTTCTGCATAGCATACCTTCAGGTACTTGAAAAGCCCCCCCCCCCTTTAGTCATCTTTATTCAAGGTTAAACATATCCAAGATCCTCAGTCTCTTCTTATAAGAGTGGACTGGACCTGTCAAATTAACATTATATTTTTCAAAATGAGAGGCCCAGAACTGGACATAGCACTTAAGTGTTTGGGAGTGGGGGATGGTTTACAGTGTAGAATGATCATTTCCAATGACTGGGAAATTATATTTTTGTCGATGTAGCCTTTTATTTTTTGATTTAGTGTTATATTTTAAAAAGGGTTGAAGGAACATCAAAACAAGAAGTATTTATAGTAAGGTTCACAATAAAATTAGCCCATTACTTTGTAGTTTACCTTAAAGAATACTTCTTTATCAGATAGGTGGCCAACCGAAGAGTTTTCCAATTATGTTATACAGTATTGAGCTTACACAAGTAAAAAAAAGTGTGAGCATAGCAAGGGGGAAGGGGAAAGAGATTTGGTGTTCTACTTCAGAGAACCACTTAATTATCAGAATACTTCTTCAGTGATGCCTCCTGATTCCTGCACAAGAATGATTAGTTTTACATGCATCTATGATACTCTTCAAGCTCATCCAAGGAGGAGGAGGAGGAGGAGGAGGAGAAGGAAAGATGGAAACTAAAAAACAATAAAACTAACCTAAAAACTAAGAAGTATGATCCATGGGTAATACTATATCCATAGATGCACAAACATAAACAACACAAGAAGCCATCTGTATTACTCTGATTGAAAATAACATTTATCTTCAGAATAAACACATAAACTATTCTTGAAGTCAGATCCCCATCAAGGGGTTCATACTTCCCCCATGTAGTATGTAGGTCTAATGTTAGAGAAAAATAATCACTGAACAAAAGGCAAATGCAACAGAAAAAAGGAAAGATTCCCATTGTTAGGACAAGAACACGAGAACACAAGAACGATGGGGTAGCACTGCCCCATTCGGAACCGGTGCGCAACTTGGGGGTCCCTCTAGACTCACGACTCCTGCTCAAAGAGCAGGTGGCAGTCGTGGCTAGGAGGGCTTTTGCACAGCTTCGGCTGGTGTGCCAGTTACGCCCATTCCTGGATCGCGATGCCCTCCGAACAGTCACTCATGCTCTCGTCATCTCCCATGTAGATTATTGCAATGCGCTCTACATGGGGCTACCCTTGAAGACTATCTGGAAGCTACAGCTGGTGCAGAATGCAGCCGCGCGGGCGATTTTGGGTGCGCCAAGATCTGCACATATAACACCTTTGCTCCGTGAGCTGCATTGGGTGCCGGTTTGCTTCCGGGTACAATTCAAGGTGTTGGTTATCACCTTTAAAGCCCTACATGGCATGGGGCCAGAATACCTGAAGGACCGTCTTATCCCCATATCATCGACCCGCCCCACCCGATCATTCAGAGAGGGCCTGCTACGAGCCCCATCAATTAGAGAATGTCATCTGATGGGGGCTAGGAGGCGGGCCTTCTCTGTAGCAGCACCCACACTATGGAACATCTTGCCTCCAAAGTTGAGACAAATCCCCTCCCTCCCGACCTTTAGGAAAGAACTGAAGACCTGGTTCTGCCGCCTGGCATGTGAGGGAGGAAACGATAGTTCCTCATGGGGGGTGCTTAATCCCGTAATTTTATAATGCCCTTCTTTTATTAATACTATCTCCCACTTGGATTTTATATCTATTTATTATATTAATTGTATAAATTGTTGGTTTATATTTTATATTTTATATTTTTATCTAATCTATTTTATTGTAAACCTCCCAGAGTTCCCCGTTGGGGGAGATGGGCGGTTATATAAATTAAATAAATAAATAAATAAGAACAGACCACATAAAAGTGAGCCGTTTAGCTATTGTAAAGTATACATGGCTTTAAAGCAAGTCTTTCCTAGGAAGCCATCTTAAAATAAAATAAAGGACTACAAGTACATTTTTATGGGCATCAATATGTGGTCGACTTGCAATGATAGTTCTCGCTGATAAATGTTGTGAAGGGTCAGCTACACATCTGGAGCAAATGACTAGTCAGATCTATTTCAAACACTAAACACATTGGGGGCCCTGTTCATCATAAACTATGCCAGAGGGAATTTAGAGCAGCAACCAGGAGCTGCACTGAAACAAAATGTTGTGTGGTCTGTTTACACAGAGGAGAAGGTACCACTTACCATGTTTATGCTGTATCTTGGGAATGAGATGTACTATCAGTAATGAATTTTGATTTACTGCAAGTTCAAGAGAGGTCAATGTGCCATGAACAATATCCTCAGGCTGAAGATTAATGTTCAGCTACAATTAATATTTATTTTATACCATCTGCAATGTAATTTCTGTCGGTACTATACAAAGTAATATAAACAGAGCCCAGCACTCTGATGATATTGACAATGATAAGAACTGTTTTGCTAAAAGACTATCAGGCTGTGATTCAAAAGCTTTCTTTTTTCACATTCTCCTCCATAAGCACAATAGCAGGAAAAGGGCCACATGGAGAGCTCACTCCCATTAATATACATATTATTCTGACCTTGCACTGGATCTGTACATGCAACACAAACAGCCAGAGAGAGGACACTTTAGGATGTACATGAGGAGGTTTCTATGTGACTGCAAACCAGGTGCTATTGGATACCCTCAGATGAAAGTTTGGACACCACTGGTACAAGAGCAAAAATGAACAAATGTCTAAACAGAGACAGGGTGAGGATGTCGGATGTCCCCCATTGTCAGCCCTGCCAGGTAGACCAGACAGGAAACATGACAAGATGAGCTAATTCTACTTTATTGTAAGGCTGCATTAACAGAATCTTGCAAGTCTGAAAGTACAAATCCCCCACCATCTCTTTCACTCAGTTGCAAAATCAGTGCTATTTCTTGACTTCCTGGCGTGCTTATTGTGATCTCAGACCATGTACTGGAACTGCTGCACTCGATCCTAGTGTTCTTGCTTCCTTTACTTCTGACCTGGCTTTCGATTGAAGACTTTTCTGATCTCAGCTGTAAAACAGAACCACTCCCAGCTCATGTGTTCTGATAACTACTTTAAGTAGTATTTATGCAGGATTTCCACCACTGATGGGCAAATCTTTTTGAGCCTGGGAACCACACTTATTCCTAATTTTCCCCCCACCCAGCCCCCTTCCTCCTCCTTGAAAAAAAAGACATGACAGTGACACAATGACATAAATGTATGGGACGGGACCTGAATATTTGGCCCTTCCCCCCCACATCCTGTTTAAAAAAAACAAAAAAAATGTGCATTAAGCCTATTCAAAGCTTAATACTGTATAGGCTGACCATATTTCCTTCAGACAAAAACGGGACTTTTGGGATGGCAAAACAGGACAGGGTCTTATGCCACCATGCCGGCCTCCAAACCCCGCCCCCCAGTCCACGCAATTGGCTCCCACCTGCAAACCCCGCCCCCGCCCCACACAATTGGCTCCCGCCTGCAAACCCCGCCCCCATCAGCGTGATTGGCTCGGATTTTAATTTTTTTTCCCCGATTTTTAAAGGTTTTTTTTTTCTTCTAGCAGTAAATGGTGCAGCAGAGCTGGTGTGTTTGGGGGAGGCCGGAGTACACACACTGTGCACACAGCGCCGTCATCGGCCGGGGAACAAGGGGTGGGGATGGAGGGGATGGAGGCCCACCACTGCCCCATCCCCCTCGGGCTTGCCTGAGGGAGGGAGGAGAGTCGCTGCTGCTGCCACGGCCGCAGAGCAGGAGAAGCAGGAGGAGCCGGCTGCGCTCGGCTGCTTCAGCCACACCACTTCGCCCCTTGCTGCCCACTGAAGCTCCCCAGGGTGGCCGCTCCTGCTTCTGCTCGGTGGCCTGACAACTCTCCTCCCTCGGCCAAGCCCGATCAGATGCGCACTCACACACTCACAGGACAGACTGCCCTGGCAGGAGCTGGCCATGCTGGGGGGCTTCAGCGGGTGGCGAGGGGCGGAGTAGTGTGGCTGAAGCCTCCCAGCATGGTCGACTCCTGCCGAGGGCAGTCTGTCCTGTGACACACACACACACGCACCCCACACCCTCTTTCTCCAGTCTCCCCATGACCAAATGCACCCGCACCTGTTGCAGGGAGGCTGGAGAAAGAGGGTGTGGGGTGCGTGTGTGTGTGTGTGTGCGCGCAATTACTCTGAGCAAGTAATCTGCGCGCGCACACACACACACACACACACACGCATCCTCTTTCCACAACCTTCCCGTGCCTGCTTTCCCTGGCCTCACCACTGCTGGGCAAACAATCTCAGGATCAGGTAAGGAGGCAGGAACCTGGACTGTGGTGCTGTGTCTGCTGCTGGGCTCGCACGTGGCAACTGGGCTTCCAGTTGCCGCGCTGATAGGGCCTCTTCCGGGCTGCCTCCAATGGCAAGTCCGGCTCCAGTCCTCCTTCCTGTCTTCCTGTCCTCCTTCCCGCCAGGTTTAAATAAGGGACAAAATTGAGATTTTGATCAAAACGACGGGACGGTTGAAAAATGCTAAAATAACGGGACTGTCCCATTCAAAACGGGACGTATGGTCACCCTATTAATACATTACTTTTATTTATTCCTTTAACAAAAAGAGTGGTGGTAAATCATGCCCTCACTATCTAGTGCTTTCCACCAAATTCAGTAGGGAGCTCTAAAGGTAAAGGTTCCCCCCGCACATTTGTGCAGTCATGTCCGACTCTAGGGGCCGGTGCTCATCTCTGTTTGTTAGCCAAAGAGCCAGCATTGTCCGAAGATGCTTCCATGGTCATGTGGCCAGCATGACGTGCATGGTACGCTGTTACCTACCCACCGAAGTGGTACCTATTCATCTACTTGCATTTACATGCTTTCGAATTGCTAGGTTGGCAAGAGCTGGAGCTAGTGCAGGAGCTCACTCCGTCATGCAGGGCTAGGGATTCGAACCTCCGAACTTGTGATCTTCTGATCGACAAGCCTGGCGTCTTACCCGCTGAGCCACCACACCCCCCAAGGGAGCTCTAGGTATCTGTAAAAAAGCACTCAGGCCACTAGCTAGCTTATGTGGTTAAGACAGATCAGTGAACAAGATTAATGGACCAATAAGTTTTGTAAACTTTGCAATGTTATATTATTTCTAGATCTGCTTAACTCATTTCAGCTTCTCTTTGATTTTATGTTGTTCACTTAGAACAGGGGTGGGCAATGTCAGGCCCGCAGGCCGTACAAGGCCCGCAGGCTCCCGCCTAAGGCCCGTGGGGCTCCCGCCCGCAAACCCCGCCCCTTTCACATAATTGGCTCCCGCCCGCAAACTCCAGCCCCCGGTCCGCGGAAATCCCAGAAACCCCGCCCACCACCACCCCGGTCCCTGGTTATAAATATCCAAATGGCCGTTGGCAGAAAAAAGGTTCCCCACCCCTGACTTAGAATATAGTGTCTATTTATTATAATTATATATATGCTGTCTCTTGAGCAACTCAAGGTGGCTTCCAACAGGCATACATTAAAATGTCCATAAAATCAATAAAATGTTAACTTTTTAAAAAATCTGTTGCATGTCCATGAAAATCACTCTCCACAAATGCTTTGTGGAAGAGGATGGTTTTAACCTGTTTCCTAAAGGATAAAGGGGTAGGAGCTGGATAAGGTATTCCAAAGTGAAAGAGGTATATGTCATTCTCCAGATCCCCGCCTCTCTGGTCTCTCTAGAGGTGAGCATCTACAGCAGAGCTTTCCAAACTGTGTGTCACGACACAAAAGTGTGTCGCCACACACAGCGTGGTGTGTCACCACACCACCCGGAAGCGGCGGCGCGTGCGTGCACGGTGGCAGTGGCAGCGGTGTGGTATCAGTGTTTCCGCATTTTAGCGGAGGCTGCTGGCACCGCCGTGCACATGCGCGCCGCCGCACGCCTCCCCGCGCTGGCACCGTGCACACGCGCCGCCGCACACACCCCTGTGCTGCCACCGTGCGCGCACGCGCCGCCGCACGCGCCCCTGTGCTGCCGCCGCTGGTGTGTCACCAGCGGCGGCACTTTGGAAAGCCCTGATCTACAGCATCCTCTCTGAGCAAGTTTGCATAGGATGGGCAGATTCTACCTGGAGAAAATTATCTCAAAGGTAACAAGGGCCCAGACCATATAAGGCTTTATAGGTGATAGCCAGCTCCTTGAACTGGGCCCAGAAGCCTTACTGGTAGCTCTCACAAAATAGGTGTTATTCTACCAAACCAACTAGCAGCAGTCAACAGGGGAGCAGCTGCATCTTCAAGAGCATCCCCACATAGAGTAAATTGCAGTAGTCAGTACTATACAAGTACAAGGTGGTGACCACAATCTCAAGACAACCAGATAATGATCCCAACTATGACAATGATCTGGTTAATGTCCTTCACTTGCAGATTACAAGTTAGTTAGTCAAAGGTGAATACCAGGTCCAATGTGTGTCCCTCATCATGTGAATTGGCATGTAAAGACTTGGGACAAGCCCTTGTCATCTTGGTGGCCACAAACTCCTGAGACACCCTCCCCCCACCCCATCCACAAGACATGAAGATTGAACCCTCCAGCACACACAGTCTGGGGGGGGGGGGGCTAAGCACCAGTTTGGCAATGAAGTCGAGGAGCTTGGGAACAGAGCTAGCTGAGCAGCATGGAATACACCAGCAGGTGTTTCAGCTTGTCCCTGGACTCAACTTCAATTACAGGACCTCATACCCTGCATGTATCAGCAACTGATCACCATCAGATGGCATATTAACACACTGTTCCTCCCTAGTTCTAGAATCAAGATTTATGTATCCCCTGATATCTAGCTGGGCAGATTTTGGACAGAGGCACCCCTCCCACCTCACCCAGCCAGGTCTTGATGACCCATGTCAAGTCCTCCTGCTCCTTCAGCACCAGTCAGGTGCATTCAGCAGAACCAGTCTGGGTGTAAGGCCTCCCGGTAATCTGGCACCCAGCACCCTGGGCTGAGGCAGTGGGACTTAGGAGATTGGACAAGAATCACATTTCTTCCCCACACACCCCTTTCCCCTATAACAGCTTGCCTATCCTTACCAGGAGAAGCTGCTTCAATATGCTTGTAGGTAGATAGGATTGTCATCATTTTAAAAGGGAAAAATAACTCATATTGTAGATATTGCCATTATTGTGATGCACATCCTTAGGCAATTACAAATGTTTGTCTAATGCTATTAAAAGCATAAGTAATAATAAATTATGGACCTTCTTGGATGGTTCTGTGTTCCCAGGATACACTTAAAACATTTACAAATATAATTTATAGCTACTTTGGTCAATTTTCAGTAACAGCAAAGAAAAATGCCATTTGTTGTTGTAGTGATACGGGAGCAAATATAAATCAGTTCAAGAGAGATATAATAAGTATCTTGGGAAGTGAAGCTGTTGAAATGCCTATTTATTCATTTAACAGCGTTCTTAAATTTGGTTGTTACAAATGCAAGCAGGGAACAGCACAATCAATGTAGAAGTAAATTTACAGTGCTACAACAGTACCCCATTTTCAACTACCATCATTCATTACGCTTACCTTGAAACTTTTTTTTGCCGCTTATTTGGAAAATAATCATTTTTCAGTTTCATAAATGAGCACATTAAGTCGTTGTGCAGAAAAAAATGAAAGTTGAAGCATTATTAGTTCTGCATATGACCTTGGTGAAAGAGTAGGGATATGAATATGAAAAATCAGAACTGTATTCCATATATATGACAAAGATGCATGAATTGTCAACGAAATCCAGGGTGTATAGAAGCTCCACCACCCTCAGTGTCCTCCTACCTGCTTTTTCCAGTTCTTTCTGTTATTTCCTTTGCAAAACTATATTTTGTGAAGATCTGCCTTTTTGGGGAGAATGCTCCTCAAAGCCATTATCCAGATTGTTTGAAACGTTCTGGTTACAGAATGCTCTTAGCTCTTCAGTTGTTCTATTAAGACAGGGGTGGGCAACGTCAGGCCCGCAGGCCGTATAAAGCCTGCGGGGCTCCCACCTAAGGCCTGCGGGGCTCCCGCCCACAAACCCCGCCCCTTCCACGTGATTGGCTCCCGCCCGCAAACCCCACCCCCCAGTGCTTGTGATTGGCTCCTGCCCGCAAACTCCGGCCCCCGGTCGGTGGAAATCCCAGAAACCCCACCCACCCACCCACCCCCGGTCCCCGGTTATAAATATCCAAATGGCCCTTGGCAGAAAAAAGGTTCCCCACCCCTGGTTTAAGAGTACTAATATGACATTGATTTCAAGCAATACAATCAATCACAATTTATTTATGGTCCAAGACCAAACACAATAAAAGACCAGCATACAATACAATAACTATTTAAAAAATGTGAGAAAATCCTAAAACAATTAGCAGCTAACAATTAATATCATGAGGGAGTTCTTTATTCAACTTCCAATGCTCTAACACAGCCAGAATTAGGCTGCATTTCCCTTGGGACCCAATTAAGACTTTGTTGTCTTAGATTCTGGCTGAAGCAAGTCTATTGGGGAACTTCCTTAGTTCATCTCACCTTGCTGGATAGGTTCTCTTCCAACCCAAGAAGACAAATTAATGATTATTTGGCATATTGCGCTCTGACCCTGTCAGCGCTACCTTCTTTGGGACTTGATAAAATCCTGGCTGAACTAAAGGAGAAGATTTGGGATCTACTGTGGATATCCAAAATAACAGAGCCAGTCTCCTGTCCCTTTTATAGCACAATCGCTCCTCCTCCCTGGTCTGTCCCTAGATATTTCTTTAACATCGCATATGCTTCTTTACTTTGGTGTGAATTGGGGTGCTACCTATTAAGACAACAACTGGTATATATATGGCTTTCCCATACGAAAGCCGAACATGTTTCTGTTCTACTTGGAGGTAGAATCTGTCTCACATGTGCTATTAAAATGTCCATTGTACACCCAATGGTGATCAAGTTTAGTACTTGCAATTGTTAATAACTCTAATTACCACTGCGACCAGGAAGCTGTTACCCTTCTCCTGGATGACCACGCTTCAAAAACCTCTAGGAAGATTGTAAAATTCTTATCAATAGCTATAGCTGTTAGAAACTGTCTGGTTCCTCCCTCATGTGATTGTTAGCTGCTAATTGTTTTAGGATTTTATCGCAATTTTAAGCAATACAATAATAGAATCAATATTGCATTGTTGGAAGAACAAAGTTGTTCTAGGACAGTTGCCTTTGTTATGTACAAGTTAGATGAGATGAGAATGAATCAAAGCTTTTCAATATTTATAAAGGATTTTTTTTCAAACAATAGGAAAATATGCAGATATAATGAAAAACACAAAAATGTTTTATAGTCTCTGAGGTTTGCTTAGATACAGTGCTCTTTTATGTAATAGCTATGACATCATCCAAAGAGAAGCTATTATTAAAATTAAAATTAAATTTATAGAAAAATTGTGATGAAAATACAGTCTTTGTGTCAGGATCCTGCCATGGTGACAGGAGGTGACATCCTGCCAGTCTATCGAAACCTGCAGGGTCAGCGGGACGCTTTGTGGTGGGCATACCTGCAGGGTTGTTGGAAATGCTTTGTAGTGGAAACTTGCCAGACTTGTACAGTAGGCAAGAATGCTTGTAGTGGGGTCTTGGTGTATTCGCAGGACTGCAAATTATGCTGATTCGGGTATTGTGTCAAGCAGTCCAGGACCAAGGACAGATCAAAGAATGCTATCATCGTGTTGGTTGATTCGGGACTGGGAAGATCTAGAAATTGTGAGACGAAGGGAGGGGCTGTCAAGCCGCGGATCCCCGATGGGGGGAACCCTGAAGAATTTTAACTGTTGGTTTGCGCGGGCTCCCTTCATTTGAGTCTTTAAGGTGTAATAGATCACTAGCTTTAATGAAGAACTCTTCATATCCTTAACGGCTTGTGTCGAGAGTTTCTGGTTTAACAGCTAAAGGACCATGACACTTTGTCTATTTTGAAGCTATTTATGAAATGTGCCCAATCACATCAAAAATCTCCCCAAATCACACAACAGAACACACACCTTCCCTCCCTTTTATGACATTTTCCCTCACACTTTCTTATCTTTTTTTCAGTAAATGACATAGACCACAGATTAAGGAGAGACATAGAATATCTGAAAGGGAATCTCTTTTAGTCACTGTATTGGTGGAGGTCCTTTGCCTTGCAGATGTCTCTGCTTTACTGGGAGACAGAGAAAACAAGCAACCAAGATGATACGGGTCTGGTCTGAAAGGAAAAACATATGAGGAATAGTTGGAGGCTTTGTGTAGGTTTAGTTTGGAGAAGGGAAGCCAATAGGAAATAGTGGATTTAAACTATAAGAAAGTAGATTTTGGTCAGATATCAGGAAAAATTTCCTAAGAGCAACAGCTCTCAGAAGGTGGTGGATGCTCCTTTGCTGGAGGTGTTTAAACAAAAGCTGGATGTCCATCTGTAGTACTGGATTCCCCACCGGGAAAATGGACTAGATGATTTCTAAGGTCCCTTCCAATCTATGATAAAACAAACATAAAGCTAAATACTGGGAATTCTAATGCTAAATCTGTGCAGAAGTGTCCTGTGATAGTCTAGTGCTCCAATTGCACACACTCATTGATCAGGAGGCTCTTTTCTCCTAATCACTCATGCCTTAGTCATCCCATATATGGACTACTGCAATGTCCTTTACGTGGAGCTATCCTTGAAGACCACACAGAAGCTACAGCTGATCCGGAACGTGAGTAGCTATGTGTATACTTTGGTACACCCATATAACACTGCTATTACATGAGCTGCACTGGTTTAATTAAACCAGTAGGCATTCAGATGTAATTGAAGCTGCTGCTTCTCAACTATAAAGCCATATGGCTGTTGGTTGGTTAACCATCTGAATTGGGTCCTACAGGCAAATGGCTATTCCAAGAATGAAATAAAAAGAGCCATCAAACCAAGAAAACAACATCCAACTGAAGAAAAACAGCCCCCCACAAACAAAGTATTCCTGCCCTACATCAAAGGAGTCACTGACCGCATGGGAAAACTGATGGAAAAACACAACTTTCAAACAGTCTTCAGACCCACCAGAAAAATACAACAAATGCTAAAATCAGCAAAAGACAAAAGGGACCCCCGCACCGCTGCAGGAGTATACCGCATACCATGCAGCTGTGGACAAGTATACATCGGAACCACAAAACGAAGCATTCACACCAGGATAAAAGAACATGAAAGACACTGCAGACTACAGCAACCGGAAAAATCTTCAGTAGCTGAACATGCTCTCAAGCAAACGGGACACAAAATCCTATTTGAAAACACAGAAATACTGGACAACACCAAAAGCCACTACACCAGATTATACAGAGAAGCCATTGAAATTCACAAACACCAGCACAGTTACAATAAAAAAGAAGAAAGTTTAAAAATTAGCAAAACCTGGCTACCAGTCCTGAAAAACACAGCCTGCAAAAGGTCAACGAACTCAGTCCAACCACCAGGACATGGGAATACTTCTCACAATGAACATGCTAATCACGCTCATCAGCCACTCGTTAACATTTCAACACAACAAAAAACCCCACCTAATCTCCTATAATTTAGCTCTATAAATAGAACATTGCCACTCTACCTGGGCACAGAGATTTTGCTTCTATCTGTGCTCCTGCCCTCTGAAGATGCTGGCCACAGATGCTGGCGAAACGTTAGGAACCACAACTCCCAGAACACGGCCACACAGCCCGGAAGACCCACAACAGCCATTGAACTCCGGCCGTGAAAGCCTTCGACAATACATATAAAGCCATACATTCATAGGGCCTAGATCAGAGGTTTCCAAACTGTGTGTCGCGACACAAAAGTGTGTCGCCACACACAGTCTGGTGTGTCACCACACAACCCGGAAGCGCTGATCATCATCAGCGCTTCCGGGTTTTCCCGCAGCGACACACCAACGGCGGCGCGGAAAACCCGAAAGCAGCAGCAGCGCTTCCGGGTTTTTGCGCGCTGCTGCAACGGCAACACTTCCGGGTTTTCCCGCGGCAACACACCAACGGCGGTTGGTGTGTCGCCGCGGGAAAACTTTGGAAAGCCCTGGCCTAGATATTTGCAGGACCACCTATCTCCCATTGTTTCTACTGTCCAGTTAGATGTGACAGACTTGGCATGCTTCAGGTCTCATCTTGTTGAGTCCTAGCAGTGTCATCTTATGGGGCCCAGGAGGCATGCCTTTTGTGTTGCCTCACCTGTCCTCTTTAACAGCATGCCCCCCTAAGATCCACATAGCCCTGACCTTGCTACCTTCAGGAGAATGTGGAAGACCTTCTCTTCCCACATGCACTGGGCCAATTAGGGATATCTACTAGTGAAGGTAAGGGTGTGGAAGTGTTTACTTTTTCCCTGGTATGGCCACCCAGAGTCATGCACAAGTGGGTAACCATAATAGTGTAAATAATAAGCAAACAGCATGACTGCTAAAATCCTCAGGCCGTCCTTTGTCTGATAAGATAATAGCTGGAGAACGGGGAAGCTCAGCATTCAATCCTCACTCTGGTCTGTGCTTTTTCTTGCAAATACTGGGGAAAAAATCAGAATGACCACCTCATATGGATAAAAACTCTTGGGTTTTTCTCTGAAGCTGTTTGCCACCAACTTGGAAGCTGTCAATAACCGCTCTGTGGGGAAGGATTGTAGGAGAACAAGAGAAAGAAGTAAAGAGAATATCCAATGTCTCATATTCATCCATCAGCTATAAATACCCTATTGAAAAACTTTTAGTAATTTATGTTTTCATACTGTTTGGGGTTTGTATTAATGCTATTCAGATGTTTAGAACTACATCTCCCATGATTCCTTGTAATTAGTAATGTCTGGGTGGTGGGGACTGAAGTCTAAAACATCTAGAATAACCCAAATTGTGGAGTCCTTGGTGCTCTCTGAGCCTTGTTGTTTTCTTGCAGGCGTTTCATTGCCAGGCTAGGCAACGTCTTCAGTGCGAAAAGGGAGTGGGACTTGCTCACTGTTTATATACCCTTTTCGCACTGAAGATATTGCCTAGCCTGGCAATGAAACGTCTGCAAGAAAACAACAAGGCTCAGAGAGCACCAAGGACTCCACAGTTCAACCCTGAGCTACAAATATTCTCTTCGATTCATAACCCAAATTGCCTACTCTGCATTAATATAATCACAGTGAACATAAATTACTTGATGTTACATGAAAGTTGGTACAGAAGTAAGAACTGCCTACACCACAGCTTTCCAAACTGTGTGTCGTGACACAAAAGTGTGTGGCCAGGTGTGTCGTGTCAAAACCCGGAAGCGCTGATGGTGCGCCGCCGATGCACGCACAGCGGCGGGGGGCCATCAGCGCTTCCGGGTTTTCGCACGGCACACAAGGACACCGCTGCCGCCACCGCTGTGGCGTGTGAAAATCCGAAAGCGCGGTGGTGGCACTTCTGGGTTTTTGCGCACCGCCACAGCGGCAGCGCTTCCGGGTTTTCTCGCGCGCCGCCAATGGTGTGTCACCGCAGGAAAACTTTGGAAAGCCCTGGCCTACACCATGGATGGCCAATATTTTTGGCCCAAGGGTGTCAAATTCAGTGTTCCCTCTAGGATTTCCTGTTTGCATCACCTTCATTTTGGCAGTACTAACTTGTAACCCAACTTTTGGAGGCCTCCGTTTCCAGCTTATCAGTCATGTCTTGCAAGTATTCCCTGGTTTCTGCTAGTAATGTGATACCATCCATAAAACTGTGATCTGTAAGAGAACTATCTTTCCATAGAACTCCAAAGTTTGGCTGGCTCATGGTTCTTCTCATAACAAAGTCCACAATCAAAAGGAACAAAAATGGCAACAAAATACAACCTTACCGAACTCCAATGTTGATGTTGGAAATGCAATAGTGCCCCTGTCTGTCCTTACTTGTTATTATTAATTATTATTTATTAATTATTATTGTTATACAAAAGTACGAAACTCATTTTACTTTAAAAGATGAAACAGTACAGGTCAATTCCATAATATGTCTGAAACTTAACAATATAAAATTACTATTTTTATAACTGATTTTTTGTCAATATTCTTTTTCTTTTCCTTCCAGGAAATGTAATTGCTATATTTCCATGCTAATTGCAAATATTAGAAATGGTTTAAAGCAGACATTGCACTATCCACCTCTCTATTAAACAGTTTTATACTTAACATAAAACAGTGAGGTTTAAGGACAAAACCTTTGGTAACTCAGATTACCCAAGAAATCATAATAATAGCATGAAAAGGCAAGACATGCAAGAAAAAAAAGTATGTGTGTAATTAATTGCTTCTTATGTGTATACTTTCTGCTTTTGACCAGGGTTTCTAGATTCATTTTTTAAACAAACTGATATTTTCCTGTTTCATGCATTGTCTAGTTCTGTGTCTGTCTGTCTGTCTGTCTGTCTGTCTGTCTGTCTGTCTATCTATCTATCTATCTATCTATCTATCTATCTATCTATCTATCTATGGCTGCCCACTCCAGAAGACTCTGGGCATAATTTCATAATGGTTCTATATATATATATATATTTATTTATTTTCTCTCTGTTCAAGATTAGTTTGCCAAATATATATCTTTATAGCTTTGACTTTTTATTATTTTGGTTTTCACACCTACTCGGGCAGTTTTGACTATTCCCTGATTGTTTTTGCACAATTCCCCCTCTTCATCATGTGATTTTTTTACTTTTAATATTGTATCATTCCATGCTGGACTTTGGCCAAAATAAAGTTTCAAGTTTCAAGTTTAAGTTACTAGTGCTGTGGCGATTTAAAGTTATTCTTATGCTTCTTTCCAGGATTGATGAAACCCCACTAAGCATGTGGACATAGCAATCCTGAAGTGGTTCTGCAATATATAGGCCTTTTATTGAGTCAATCCTGTATTATATGCACATATCATTTTGCATATATTTGCAGTGATTTGTTTTTCTGTAAATCAAAGTGAGAAAATGAATTGCACATTTATTTTCATTGTGAGAAGGAAATGACTAAGCCTGTAAAAGGGACCAAGTAATGAGATAGCGCCTCTGTGAGACCAGGTCAAATCTCAGTGACATCAGAGAGGACAAATACTAAAAGGTCACAGGAACTGATTAATGCACTAATGCAATCAGGATGGTTGCCATGGACACACATGGGTAGAACAACTAAGGAACTGAGGTCCCACTGTTAGAGTTGTATGCGAATTCTGTGGAAGATATGGTTCAAACCTTGTTATCAATATTTTCTTCCAAATTCATTCCAAACAATAGCAGTTAAGAAGACAGAATTGCTAACAGTCTTAAGAATTAGTATCTTGGGGAAATATTTTCATATTCCGTGAAAATGAAGCCTGGACAATTTACAATGCTGTGGAAAAAACGTCTTCCTTTACTCTTCCATTATGTTTCGTACAGACAATGTAGTACCTGAGCACCCATCATTACAGACTGGAGAAGGGTGACCTTGTTGCTCCCAGCCATTCTCCAGCAGCCAGTCTTTACAATGTTGATATGAAAGAGTAGCTGTTAACTCCCTCCAATGTGGAAAACAGTTTCCAGAATAAAGCTGAACCACATATAAAAATAATTGTGTTTTACAACCCTTGTAGTAAAATATGGGTTGTGTAATACTTGGCTTCTACTCACCATCTGTAAATCAAAATAAATTATATCTAATCTGTAAGGGAAAACCTTTTGTGCTTTCTAACTGGAGAACACAAAACATCAACTTATTTGACAATATTGTTGATATTGTTATAGGGCTATAATAATACAATCCCATGGCTATTCTCATTGCAAATCTAATTACTTGAGTCAAATTGGGCTTATCCAATGGGGTTATTTACTCTTGCACTGACCTCCATGGGTGGATGCATGCAAGAGAGAAGGGAGGGGGATTGGGGGTGATTCCCTTTCCCCACTGCACTCTCCTAATTTTTCAAAACATGGGGACCCCAAGGAGGGCAGCATGGAAAAAGGAAGAGCATGAAAAACGTCCTCTCTTTCCGCTGATGGAAGCCGTGGCCGAATTTAAAAATCTTTCATCAGCGGAAGGACAATTCTTGGAAACAATCCATTGTTTTTCTTCTTTTCCTGTTAGGTTAATATGATACAGAGATTTCTTTGGAAGAAAATCCCTTGAAATTAATATATATTATGAATGAATGATAACCATTTAATGTTTCTACAGTATCTCACTCATCTGCCTGGTAGACTGACTGGATAGACTAATGGCATGCTTTTCAGGAATGTGTCAGCTAAACTATAAGCTGTGTCAGCTAAAGTATAAGCTGGGGATAAAAACACTCAAAAATTCCAAACCCAACAGAATTGGGGCTATAAAACATTGGAAGAACAAGTTAGGTGTGGCTTCTTGAAAAATGCGTTCATACTCTTTTCATTTCAAAAGGAATGATGTTGTCACCCTTTGAAATTGTCAACACAAGAATGCAATGCTAGGCTGCAGCTGGTGCAGTCACCGGAGTAGGGCATAAATTAAGGCTTTAGCAGAGCTTTTGTTTAAATGTCAGTGTCATATTTTCTTATGCTAGTGTTTCAATCACACTGATGTGAAGAACAAAAGACACACACAAAAAAAAGTTACCATCTCTAGAGGAAGTTAACACCCTCCCTATCATTTACCTCTCAGTCCAGTCCTGAAGTATCATTCATCAGCATATGAGTGCTTAGGAGGGGCAGAATTAATTATTGTAAAAAAATGTAACCTCCCAAACAGCATTTGCGCAGATGAAAGGCTTAAACCTAAATGGTTGGGGACCAATTTATTTGAAGGACCACCAACATTCATAGGAAATTGTTAAGATCCTAAAACTACTTTAAGGACCCTGCTCTCTAGACTGCTACTAAGGCTGAGGAGGCCAGCCAATACCAGGGAGACAGCCTTTTCACTGATCTCCAGTTTGCAGATGGGTGGATCTTACTTTTTTAGGTAATATCCTTTCCTTTATGGGCCCTCCTACAGCTCTTCCTCCTGTCCTCTGAACGCAGCATAAACATGTCTCAAGAATCATTTTTAAGTTGCATATCCTCATGACATTGTCTTCATCTGATCCCCAGCCCACAGCTGAGTCAGCTTAAAGGTCTCTTTATCTGAGATAAACTTCTGAGGCGGTGTTTTCCCTTGTCCCCCAACATGTAATCTAGAATGTTTTGCCAATGACACGGTCAATGCGTAGTCAGGGTCTGGAATCTGCCCAGCTCCCACTGGCTGCTTGAGGCATTTGTGGACACAGCCCTCCCCCTCCGATTGCTGGGTACTCCCCCGCAGGGCCATTTTGACTTGGGTTGGAGGAGAGACTGGACATCTGGCTTCTGCTGAGGTATCTGCCTGCATAATGCCTGACAGGTACTTTCTGAAGCCCTGTCCGGAGGACTAGGTCTGTGCTGCACACAGGTCAGTTGAAGGGCAGAAGAGAGCTGGGTTGTCTGCCGCTTGTGATTGTATTACCAGGTTCCAGTGCTTCTGCTGACAAGGGGTTTCGAATGCCCATTTATTAATTTGGGAACAAGGGTGCCATATTGTCTACTCCTGCACCCTATTTTCTACTCTTTAGAGTACTTCTGGGTGCTGCAGGCTACAAGGTCAAACCTGGACTCCTTGGTCATGCACTAGCAACACTTTCCAACTTGGCACCATGGCAATGACTGTTAATATTAGGCACGGGCTTATCACAATTGGGCAAGTCTGGAAGTCCGGTCTAGTGGGTGGGTGGGTTGTGGCTGTTCTTGCTTATTTTCAGGAGCTGCTGACCATCAGGACAGAACTGGATTACTTGGCCTCTTACTGCCTGCACTTCTATCCCCTTACTATCAGAGTTGGTGCTTTTCAGCTTCACAACAATGTCTGTCCCCACTCCGCCCCAATCCACATATGTTACATAAGGTGTGGGTAGGAAACCACCCCTGATATATTCACCTATCCAGTTCCTGACTCCACAACCTTGTTAGAGAGTCTCTGCTTCATTTTGATTAGGGTCGTGCTGGAAGGGGCTCATGGGGGCCTTAGCAGTGCCCTTGTTTAATTTGGGGGGATGGTGAGACAATCCAGAGAGAAGTACTAAGGAAAAATCCTTAGGGATTTCATTTTAAGTCATTACGGTCTGAAAACTGATTTTAGTCTTTCTGCTAAGTATGAACAGGTCCCTATGATTTGTTCAATAAACCATGGTTAAAACAAATCATAGTGTAATACAATGTGTGAAATAGAGGCGTGCCTGGTAGCTGTGCTATGAATTCAAGCACTATTTTCCTGGGACCAAGCAACTACAGGTAGTCCTCATTTAGTGACCAAAATTGGGACCAGCAACTTGGTCATTAAACGAAGACATTGCTAAGTGAAACCACATGACTATTCTTGAATTTGTCACTGACATGGACCTAAACTAGAATGATTTTATGAAACATTAGAACAGGGTTTCTCAACCAGGGTTCCGTGGAACCCTAGGGTTCCGCAAGAGGTCACTAGGGGTTCCCTGGGAGATCACAATTTGTTTAAAAAATTATTTCAAATTCTGGCAACTTCACATTAAAGAGTTTAAAGTTTCATTATTTTCAGTTTAAGAACACTGTTAATGCATACATACAGGCCTACACATGAAACAAATAATTTTGTAACTTCTGGCCTATATTTGAGCCTGAATGCGCAGGGGTTCCCTGAGGCCTGAAAAATACTTCAAGGGTTCCTCCATGGTCAAAAGATTGAGAAAGGCTGCATTAGAAGGTTCCATATCTGGGCTGCAGAACTCCAGACCACCATTCAATAGCAGGAAAAAGCTAGATTTTTCCAGCTTAGTTCTGGTAACCCTACAGTTCTGTCAAAATGTTTCTCTCTCTCTCTTTTGTACCTCAAATATATTTAAAAAATGTTTAGAAAAAGTAAACTAATATTATCAAAAAGAGTTATATTTTTAGAGATGAAAAAGTTGGAAAATATTTTACTCTTTTTTCATTTTGCTATGACAAAAAAATCATATCTACTTTCCTAAATTCATATTATTACAGTACTGTAACGATAATTTCTTTATAGTATGAAACAATATTTTAGCACAATGTTGATAAAAAAATAGTTCAACTGAATTCATAAGAGCTTCATTGGCTTCCTGTATGGTTTACGTTGGAACCTTAGATAAATTAGGTATCTAAGGGTTTCGGGCGGGGGGGGGGGGTGTTGGTGCCTTCAAATTAGTGTTGACTCCTGCAGTTTTCTTGGCAAAATTTTTGCAAGTGGTTTTGCCATCGCCTTCTTCCTACAGCTAAAAGTAACTGGCCCCAGGTAACCCAGCTGGCTTTGTGCCTAGGGCAGGACTAGAACTCACAGTCTCCTAGTTTCTAGCCTGATGCCTTAACCACTACACTAAACTGGCTCTTTATCTACAATCATACTCCATGGATTTTATTTGGTCCAATAAATTACATTGCTTGTATAAAAGATACACAGAAGGCGAATAAGTGTAGCAATAATTTTGCTTGTGATATTCAGTATATTTGCTCAGAGAAGGATGAAAGCGAAGCATTTAGCAGACGTTTTGGTCATTTCCAGCTGTATTCTGCTTAGTTCCAATGGAACCTATTACATGGCAAGAAATATAGAATATATGGCTTTTACGGCAGTGTAGTCAAATTCTCATTTATGGATAACCCAGATCAGGAGTACCAATAGTTTACTTGTGTCAGAACTCTATCTGAGTCCTATCATCATGATAGACATCTATGTGGATTGCAGAGGGAAAGAAACCGACGTGCAAGAGACAACCAGCCCGGGGAGCAGAACCATTAACATCAATCCGTGAAAGGGAAATACACATCCACCGCGATGCCTGTCTGAGCACCCAGATACCTGACTGCAACATGAAACAGGGAATACGAACCTCGGGGAGGGGACAAGACTCTGGGGGGGGGGAGAGAGAAATGCTTAAAACTGCTAACCCTTAGTATAGGAAGTCATTCAAGTCTTTCTTTCGTGCTAACCTTCATGTACCGTAATAAACCTTTTACTTCTTAGCAACCTCGTGTCCGTGGGTTTGCTTAAGAGAACTGGTTATTAGGACATTGGAGCGGAGCACCTCACATAAAGACTTGAATCACCTTTGCCTGTTTTCCCTGGGACTACTCCGCGAAACCTGCGAGTCCTACGGTCGAGATAAGCTCAACAACGTGGTTGCAGCTTGAGCTCCTCCATGGAAGAAGCCGGAGCATCAGCGATGACCACAGACGGCGCCGTACCCAGCACGTCTTCAGCACAGGTGGAGGAAATAGCAGAGCAACGGGCAGCAGAGATCCCCACCGAAGCAACCGGGGGAAAGAAGTCAAAGAAACTCAAGGGAACGGAGGTAAATAAACCCCCCCAAACCCCAGAGACAAAGATTCACACCCAGATGTTGGAATGGTCATTAGGGGTTGGGGGCGGCAGGCAGCCTGGACCGGCGAAGAAAGCTGAAAAACCCAGGGTATCCCTGTCCCAACGAGTGGGCGCGATAGAATCAGGGCTGGGAGAATTGAACGGGACAATGATGGCCATGCAAGCCGCCCTGGAACAATTGGTGGGGAAGACTCAGCGGCTGGAACAAACCACGGGGGCTGCCAGGCAAGACAACGTTCCCCCCCCATCACTGATGAGGACAGCTCAGATGAAAGCGAGCAAGAGGAGGAGGGAGAAATAGAGAGCACAGACAAACTGCAGACATCATCGCAGCTCGTGAGCTATTACCCACCTCGCTCACAGCGCAAACCCAGAATAGTTACTAAACTGAAAATGAGATTTGATGGGGATCCGGATCAATTGTCTTGTTTTCTGAACCACGTCAGGGGCTTTATGGAAGAATCTGAAGAGTTGTTCCTTAATGAGGAAGCGAAAGTGAGATACGTCTCAAACTTCTTAATTGGGGAAGCCGCAAAGTGGATGGCCACGCTGCATGAAACTAAGGTTGCTGAACTGCACAATTTTAATGAGTTCATGGGGGCTTTAAGGGATAGGTTTGAGGACACCTTGTCCCGCATGTCAGCAAAAATGGAGATTCAAAAACTACGGCAAGGGAACCAAACTGTAGCTGAATATGCCCTTGAATTTAAAAAATTGAGAAGCCAGTTGCCCAAATGGCCGGACTCCATCCGGGCTGAATTCTTCCAAATGGGGCTGCGGGCTGAATTGTTGGAAATGGCACTAGCACGGGGGAGCCAGAGACATTGAGTGAGTGGATTCAATTGGCGGGACAGGTAGAAACTGCGAGCCGCCACATACGCTCCCAGCGCCAATTGCAGCGTGCGGAAAAAACAGCGTACAATAGCCAATACACCCCCAAGAGAGACTATGATAGAAAGCAGTGGGCTGAGGAAAAAGAGAGAAGAGCAAAAAATAGACTGTGTTTTAAATGTGGGAGGGAGGGCCACCGAAGTCATGAGTGCACGCAACTCGTGGACAAAAGCAAACCGGGTGAGAAAACCCTCAAAAGCACCACTCACAAAAAGAAAACAGCAAAGGCAGCAAGGGAACACCACAAATACATGAAAGTAGACCCATCAACAGAGGAATCTTCGGATGGAAACGCCAACGGTCTGTTCTAAAGTGGGCTGCGGGACAGGCCTTTTGTGAGGGGCGCAACGCAACAAGGAGTAAAAATGACTGCCCCACAATGCAAATCCAGGTAAAATTGGCTACCCTGGATGGGCAGAAGCAGTTTGTGGGGGCGGCGATGTTGGACTCAGGATGTTCCAGATGTTTAATACACCCATCGGTTGTAAGCAAATTGGGACTCAAACTCTTTGAGCTCAACACACCGATCACATTCTGCCAATTGGATGGGTCGGAGATGAAAGGGCGGCCAGTCGGACACATTACAGAGGACGTAAAAATGACAATTGGGACCCACACAGAGACTTTGCGTTTCATTGTGGCGCCCATCTCGCTGCAAGCCATTGTGCTAGGCTTAAAGTGGTTCAGGGCAAGGAATCCCCTCATTGACTGGGTTTCGGGGGAAATAAACTTCATCAATGGGACGTACCACAGCGCTGACAATGACAAGGTAACACCTTGGATTGAAACGGGGGCGGCAGGGACTGAACTATGGGGGGAGGAGCAGGTTGAGCATGAACAAGCCATACCCGATAATTATGTGCCTGTTGCAGAAATCTTTGATGAACAGGAATGCGAACAATTCCCCCCACACACACACACACAGGAAGTCGGACGCTGTGTTCGAACTCATCCCAGGGGCACCTTTCCCCAAGCCCAAAATGTACACGATGACTCAGAAAGAATTGCAAGAGTTACGCAAATTCATTGATAAGAATTTGGCGCGTGGGTTCATTGAACCAGCAAATTCCCCCCTCGCAGCTCCTGTTCTATTCAGAAAAAAAAAAGGATGGGTCATTACGGCTCTGTATAGACTACAGGGGGCTCAACGCCATTTCCGTCACCAATCAGTACCCTCTCCCATTGTTAAAGGACATGCTAGCCCAGCTTTCGAAAGGCAAAATCTTTACAAAACTGGATGTAAGAGAAGCCTACTACTGGGTACGCATACGGGAGGGGGATGAGTGGAAAACAGCATTCAACTGCCCCCTGGGATCCTTCCAATACCGCGTGCTCCCGTTCAGAGTGGCAGGGGGGCCAGGAATCTTCATGAAACTGATTAATGAAGTACTATATGACTTTTTGTATGAGGGGGTCATAGTATATTTAGATGATATCCTAATTTTCTCAGAAAACCTGGAGGAGCATGTGAAGTTGGTGTGGAGAGTGCTAGAGAAGCTATTGGAGGCAAAACTCTATGTGAAGCTTGATAAGTGCGAATTCCACAAAGAGAAGCTAGACTTCCTTGGGTACCGCATATCTCACAGGGGAATTGAAATGGATCCCGGGAAAGTGCAGGCTTTGCTAGGATGGGAACCCCTGCGAACCCGCAGGCAATTACAGGCGTTTCTGGGGTTTGCAAATTTCTATAGGCAATTTATTCATAATTTTGCGCAGACTGCATTACCCCTAACTAATTTGCTAAAAACTAAAACCAAGGGAAAAGACTCTAAGCCTACCCAGCCTAGCACTAAGATCAAATGGACTCCCGAGTGCCAAGAAGCATTCAACAACCTTAAAGCACTGTTCACAGCTGAACCCATCTTAAAGCACCCAGAGGTGGAGAAACCATTTATTATTCATACGGACGCCTCTAATACCGCAGTGGGCTCTATATTATTGCAGGCAGACGAAAACAACAAATTGAGACCTTGTGCATACATTTCAAAGAAGTTTAGTGAGACAGAAAAAAGATGGCATGTGTGGGAGAAAGAAGTGTTCGCCGTTCGGCACATGTTAGACACCTGGTGCCACCTGTTGGAAGGGGCGACCGTACCATTCCAGGTATGAACGGACCACAAAAACTTAGAAGCTTTAAAATCTCCCCGGAAATTGAACCCAAAACAGCTGCAGTGGGCTGAATTTTTCAGCAGGTTTAATTTCTCCTTAAAGTACTTTCTGGGGTGGGGGGACTATCTCGCCGATGCGCTGTCACGCCTTCCACAACACAAAGGCAAGGCGGAGGACATCATTGAAACCTTGATCCCAACCCTGGCAGAATCCTCACAGAACCAACAAAAAACCCCAGACAAGCTAGAGGGAAACATGGCAATCACACGCAGTCGCGCCAAAAGCAGCGCGGAGGGAAGCGCTTTAGAAATGGAATTACAGGCAGAAGTAGTAAAAGACCCATGGTGGGAGGAGAACAAACAAAGCCTCCAAGAAAACAATGGGTTGTGGTGGAAAGAGGACAAATTATATGTGCCTGACTGCTTGCGAAAAAAGGTTTTAGAAATAAGTCACGACCATAAAACAGCGGGTCACTTCGGGTTCGTAAAAACCTTGCATTTGGTCAGATGGAAATTTTGGTGGCCAACGCTCCGCAGGGACGTGAAAGCTTACGTGAAAACGTGCCCAGTGTGTGCAACAGCAAAGAGGGCAGTAGGGAAACCCACAGGGCTGCTCCAGCCAGTAGCAAACCCATCACAACCATGGAAGCAAATCGCCATGGATTTCATAGTGGACCTTCCAATGAGCAAAAAGAAAACTGCCATCTGGGTAGTCACAGACTTGTTTTCCAAACAAGCACATTTTATTGCTTGCAATGGGATCCCTGCAGCCCCAAAACTGGCCAAATTGTTTGTTCAACACATTTACAGGGCTCACGGAACACCCGAGGGCATAATTAGCGATCGCGGAAGTACTTTCACTAGCAAATTCTGGAAACCTTTTCTGAAATTGATCAGGTCGGAACAAGGCTTAAGTAGCGCGTTCCATGCTTGCACGGATGGTGCGTCTGAACGTCTTAACTCGGTACTAGAGCAGTACTTATGATGCTACATTAGCTACCAACAACAGGACTGGGCAGAGCTCCTCCCGTTCGCTGAGGTGGCTTACAACAATGCAGTACACCAAAGCACGGGGTTTTTGCCATTTAAAATAGCCACGGGTCAGGACTTTGTCACTATACCCGAACTGGCAACGATCCAAAACGAGGGAATAGCTGCCCCGTTAAGAGCAGACGAATGGATTTCAAAGGTGACAAGTAATTGGCCAATTATGCTGAAAACGCTTCAGGATGCGAAAGCCAGTTACAAGAAATATGCAGACCGTAAAAGAAAAGCTGAATGGGACCTCAAAATAGGGGACAAAGTGTACCTGTCCACAAAAAACCTTCGCACCACACAACCCTCAAAAAAGCTGGGGCCAAAATATATCGGACCTTTTCCCATTATACATGTAATCAACCCAGTAACAGCTAAACTACAACTGCCAAAAGCGTTGAAAAAAGTACACCCGGTATTTCATATAAGCTTGTTGAAACAATACCACCCTTCAACGCAATGGCACCCAGAACCCCCAGAACCAGCACCGCTGCTAGTAAACGGCGAACCACACTTTGAGATCGATAAAATCCTGGACTCTCGATGGCACAGAGGAAAACTGCAATATTTAGTCAAATGGCAACACCTCCCAATTGGGGACAAAGAATGGGTGGCAGCGAAACACACACAAGCGCCAACATTAATCAAGGACTTTCACAGGGAATTCCCTGACAAACCGCGCTGAATTATGCTGTTCAGGACTCTATTTCTTTTTTATTACAGAGGCTGTAAATAGGAATTAGTTTCGTTCCAGGAAAAACATTGAGAGGAGGAGGAAATGCTTGGAGCGGCGGCGTGTCAGAACTCTGAGTCCTATCATCATGATAGACATCTATGTGGATTGCAGAGGGAAAGAACGCGCAAGAGACAACCAGCCCGGGGAGCAGAACTATTAACATCAATCCGTGAAAGGGAAATACACATCCACCGCGATGCCTGTCTGAGCACCCAGATACCTGACTGCAACATGAAACGGGGAATACGAACCTCGGGGAGGGGACAAGACTCTGGGGGGGGGGGAGAAATGCTTAAAACTGCTAACCCTTAGTATAGGAACTCATTCAAGTCTTTCTTTCGTGCTAACCTTCATGTACCGTAATAAACCTTTTACTTCTTAGCAACCTCGTGTCCGTGGGTTTGCTTAAGAAAACTGGTTATTAGGACATCAGAGCGGAGCACCTCACACCTTGGTCTGCATGCACAGGAACACTCTCCTCTTGACTCTCCTTCTGGTAGGATATGGATAGCGAGGTGCTGACTTTTCTGCCTTCCTCATGTCTTTCCTGGAAGAAACCTGTTTTGTTAAAACTTAAAAAACCTGTTTCCATAGTATTTGCCCAAGCTGGACCCCGCTCTCCAGAAACACAAGATTCTTTCTCTAACCCTACTATATCTAGAGAGAAGAATCTCTTGGACTCTTTTTCAAAATAGCAGGCCTGCACAACTAGTAGAGGAGAAAGGGCCACACTGATAAATTAAAAATAATCACCGTTGCAAAGGAATACCTGGAGCACCGATCAGCTGTTTGGCAGCTAGCAGAGCAACAGCAGTGCTGGACCTGGGGGCATCGGTGAGGCCTGGAGGCGTTGGAGGCACTCGGCAACATGTCTTTCGGGGTGGTGCAGCAGAGATCCTTCCTGGCGGTGGAGACATTTGGCAGCAGTGAATGTATTACGTTTTTAAAAAACGCCAGTAAGGTGCACATTGTGGCCTGCTCTTGGTACTACATCTCTATGTGACATAGCCAGGATTCTATTGGCATCCACTTGGTCAGAATGCAAATACCTACTTGCTGGACTAAACCTTACCCAAAAAGGTTCTTGTTAAGTATTTTCCTTGCAATCACTTGCTTTGCCTTTTTCTACTTATTTATCTTAATCCAGACTTGGGCTTCCCACTTTTCAACCAGAATAAAAAATTGTCTCTATAAAGTAAGTCACATGGTTATCCTATTTAGTGATATGGCAGCTAACCCATATCTACTACTGTGTCTAGCTTGACCCTGAATACAATGCAATACAACCCTCACAATCTATGAGCAAGCACAACAAATCCTTACATCTCATTTTACTGTATACCATAGCCCATTTTAGTCCGGATCCTGAATTTCTTTGAAATTCCCTTGATTTCAGATCAAGTTGTTTTAGGTATTCTGAAATTCAGAGGAGCATGTAGCCTCTCTGGGGAACAGTTTGATTAGATCTGTGCATGGATGGGAGAAGTTAGAAAGGAAGCAGCAGGGGGAGGGAGGGAGGGAGGTTTATGTTTTGCCAACACACTGAGCCCGTGCTTCCTTCTATTTCTATTATACTGCTCATAAAAATAGAAGGGACAGTTTCAGGCTCCATATTACATGTATGTACTTTGACCCTGAGTATGCAGGAAAGGAGAGTAAAGTTATGTGAAGAAATGTTGTGGGGGCCCACGTACTACACAGAGTTCTCAAGCAGTAGATTTATGCAGCTTCTTTTCTTGAAATATAAAATTATTTATTTAATTCTTTCTTTATTAGATTAACATTCTTCTGGGAGTTCAAGGCTCCATGTTCCAATATTTTCCCCATAACAACCCTGTTTTTGTTTGTTCGTTGAAAATAAATATGTTTAAATTAATTATTTAGTAACACTGATTCCCTCAGACTATCTGGCTTATGTATTTAGGCAAAAACAATGTATTTTCTATTAGCATTATGATTCAGAAAGGCAGTGATACTTCCCAGCATTAGTTCAAAAAGTACAGGGCCAAGAATAATTTTAGTGTATTTTATAAACTAAGGCATCATGAAGCAGGATGAAGGCTAAATCCATTAACACAGTATTGTTACATGATTCTCATAAAAACAGCTGAAAGGTACTGTGATACATTAAGGAGAATGGAATTTTTTCTTCTTGTTTGGGGGATATAAGAGTTTATCACTGTACAGATCAGCCCCCGTTTTAAAATTTGTTAAAAACGATATATGCAACAGTTGATGGATAGGTTTGATTAGATGTACATCTTATTTTCCTTGAAACTGCTGTCTAAGGTCAAACTTAATTCTGCTTCCATGTTGCTTCCATGTTGTTTTTACTGGGACTTCTAATTCATAATGAGGAACACAACTTGGCAAAGCACTCTTCTCACTTTTTGCAGGAATGTGGTAGCTTCTCCTTCATGGATCAATATCTGACATGCCTTTTCGTATTTTTTCATTAAAATAATTACTGATAAAATAGCTAACAATAGCTTGAACTGCAAATTGCAAGTAACAATCAAGATCAATGTATAGGGAGACCAAATGATGCACAACATTTAAACCTGTTACTGTGACGTAATTCTGGAGCAACCGATTCAAAGACATAGTATCCTGACCATTACTATAGAGTTATATACTTGTGTTTAGTTTTTCTAGAATTAGAAATTTATAATGCAATTCCAACTCCAGGCTTTAATTTCATTAGAAATCCAGTACTGAAATTTGGATTGTAATCATTTTTCTCACATATAGCCACCATTGACACCAAAGCCATTGTTCTTTATAATTTTACCGGAGGAAATCTTTCCTGCTGTTTCCCCTCTTCCCGATCCCAATAAAATATAATGAAAACTGGACAGGTGCTAGCTTCTCAATGGTTTTAGCAAATTAACCACAAGGACTGGCCTCTAGTCTAGATTCTTGGTCTGTATTGTGTCAATAACTCATGGAAATTGTGTCCATTTTAAAGGCCAGCAGGTGTTAGAACAATGAGCAGCTGCCTCCTTTGCATCTGGGCCAGAAACGCTGCTTCACTGTTTACAAGAAACAGGAACATAAAAAACATCCTGCCACTGGAACAGAAACACGCAGTTGCTATTCTTTTTTTTTCTTTTTTCTCACACTGAAAGTTTTATTTATAGTGTGGAAATAAAAAGCAAACCTGTTTGGAAGGAGGAGGAAACCATATTCATTTCCATATGGAAGTGAAAGCAACCTAGAGGGAAGGTGTTCTCCTGTCAGATTAGTTTGCTCGTCTCCGTTCGGTTCACCCCAGATAGTTAACCCTTTGACCATCCAATGGTACCCTTGGGTGCAATCCAATCAAGCCAGTGTGGGAGTAAACCACATTGGAGCCTAGTGTTACACCGGTGCATCCTTTTCTCCCTCCAAAATGAAACATACTGCCTGATATGCAAAAAAGAAAAAAAAATATTTAGCACAAACAAAGTGTAAAAGATGAAACCAAATAATTTTTTACACACAAATATACATTTGCATTTGCCCTCTCTCCACAGCTGCTTCTATTGTTGTTGTTGTTGTTGTTGTTGTTTTGCAAGATGCCCTGTTCTCTAGATCAGATCGGGGTATATAAGGGACTGCAGAGCAGAAAGGACTTTGCAGCTCCCTCCTGCTGCACGTCACCCCACCAAATCAGATATAATGAAATTTGGACAGGTGTCCATTTCTCAATAGTTTTAGCAAATGACCCCTGATGACCCCAGCCCAGTGACCCTATGGAAAGGCTCCTCAGCTCCTGGTTCTAAAACCTCCCACCGAGCTAAGGAGTCCTTCTGTACATAGAGGGCCATTTTTAGCTTGCCCTGTCTCCTATTCTGACTGATGGATGGTTTGGTTGACCGTGAACCATTATTCAGCCTGATCCTTGATAGGATTATCGGGAGATAGAACATGATAAGGACATATTGTATCCACACTGAATGATCAGATGGGTTTTACAAATAATTGTAAATTGCTAATCAAACACATTTATATTAATTAACCAGCTCTTTCACAATAAAAAGTATATTTTTATGTGCCTGCTGATATTTGAGCATATTTCTTTAAATATTTCAGTGCTGAAAAATATAGATGACTTTGCATGATTTATAAGTAAACGGGGGGGAAATAATCCCCCTTCTCAAATTCCCATTTTTCCATCTGAAGCAGTAAAAAGTGCCATATTTAAATTTTTTAGAAATGTTATTTCTATCTAAGAATAGAGCTTTAAATCAATGTGACCTAAATCACTATCTGAAGACCAAATTAGACATGGTACACAGTAACATGAATCTTTCCTTCAACTCTTTTTTTTAAAGAAAAACTTGCATGCTCAACAGTCTCCTTCTTTAGATGGATGTATATTGCAGGGAGAAACTGCTTCTCCACTCATGAGCCTGTAACATTACAGCAACCCAATGGAAAAGACTCACGGAAAAGTTCCTCCAGAATTCTACAGAACGGGGTGGTGGTGGTGGTGGTGGTGGTGCAATTTGTAGTCTGTCACTGAATGCTATGAAGTGGACTGACCTACAAAATGAGGGTGAGGCCAGGAATAAAGGGTATTTAAAATATTAATAGCCTCATAACCTTGAAAAAATATATTAACACTGAAGAAAGCAGGCATTAAACCATTCAACTATATTTCTAGATCTCAATGAGATCCAGTAACACCTCAAGCCCCCCCCCACACACATACACACCACAATCCAAGCCTCAATGAAGATCACTCAGAGTAACTGATGCTGTTTCCATCTTGCATCCAGACCTGACACCAGACAGCAGGGATGGAACTAGGGTCTGTGTCACCCGTGGCAAACATGGATTCCGCTCCCCCCCATGGGTTACTTTGTCATTTTGGCACCCCTCCCAGCGCGGCACCCGGGGCACATGCCCTGCTTGCCCCCCCCCCCCCTAGTTGCGGCCCTGCCAGACAGGAAGACATTGAGATTATCTGCTTTACTCAAGCTTCTGTGTAAGTAATGCCACATGACTTCCTCCGAGATTTTCCCTAAAAAAGGAAGGTTGGAAATGTGTGGAAGTTGTCCAGAATAGCCAGATCCAGAGATGGCTTTTTCAGGAGGGGAAGTGCCAACGGTTCTTTCCAGTCATCAAGTACAATCTCCTCCATCAAAGAAGCTTTGACCACTTCATGGATCCAGCCACTCACACCCACTTCTGCTGCCCAAAGGAGCCAGGCAGGACATAGATCCAACTCACAAGTTGCAAAACTCATATAGAGATCCTTGTCTACAGCTTGAGAGTCCACAGGATCAAATATATCCCAGATCACTTTACAGAAGTGCCTCCTTTGGATTTACATTAGTGGAATACAAGTCAGAGCAAATGTTAGTGATTTTGACACCAGAATGATTTACAAGAAAGTCCTCTCCATTCCACCAGTAAAGAGTGGGTTATCTTAAACAGTGCCACAGATGATATTCTGTTGATGCAATAAGAGCAGAGAAGTATTGCCTCTTTGCCACTGTTACTGTCATAATGTATGCCTGAACCTGGCCTGTACCAATACTCAGATTTACTTATGTTCCACTGGGGGGAGAGATGCACTTGGACCCCCGACAGTCCCCACTGCCCCACTCCCTAATTCCTATCATCACCTCCTGAGCTTGAGCCTTGGTGCTCTTCAGCCATCCTTCCTTAGTGCTGCCTTTCCCTGTGTTGAGCCCATCCACTCTGTGAATCCCTCATTGGAAGCATAAATCCTAGCAAGTACCACCCACCCAGGGTTGCTATAACACCATGTTGTTGCCTAAGGTTGGGAAAGGCTAGAGAATGTGGGCAAAGCAGGGCATGAGGAAAAAGAAAATGAGAAGGGTGATGCATTTTGCATTTAACAAGTGGTTCACATAAACCAGACTGATCCATCTAACACCCAGCCTGAGAGCAAGGATCTGTGGAGGCTACCAAGGGAGTCCTGCTGAGCAAATGCCTCATCTTATAGATCTGCCATCCCTTCCCAATCGAGTCAAAGTGTTTGCTACATTTTGTATCCCAAACCAGCTGAAATTTCCAAAGCAACTTTACTTATAGCATACTGCAAAAATTTGACACTATTGCATAATCTAATATAAAATGCCCAAGCTATATGCACATAAGATAGACCCTGGTTGATTTAGCATTCTTAGTTAAAGAATGCCAAGTTGTTTTTACATCATTTTAAAGACTGGATGTAACAACCATAAAGTGTAGATAAAACCCTAAGGGAAGCGGAATCCTGAGAAGAAAAGATTGAATTCTTTGGTTATCTTTTACATATGGATTGTATGGTTTTGCTTTTATGTTTGTGCTATGCAGCATGTAAGTAAATAAATGCATATTTCACAAGGACATCCATAATCCAAGAAAAGAGATGGAAATAGGCAACTAATTCTGATGTGATAATCATGCTTCCTGATTATGTACAGTATATCACTATAAGATAGTCCCATTTTTTCAGATTTCCAAACATGTTTAGCACAAATTATGCAGTAAGGATTATTTGACCACATATATCTATATTCAGTTGGAAAACTTGTTAGGAAAACATATTTAGCTGTGTTTTAACCTATTGAAAGTATAGTTCTATTTCTATTCATGTTAAAAATATATATTAAAACCTGACAGATTGTAGGTTGCAGAAAGTATTAAGCCAGGGCTTTCCAAAGTTTTTCCGCGACAACACACCAACCGCCATTGGTGTGTCACCGCGGGAAAACCCGGAAGTGCCGCCTTTGCGGCAGCGCGCAAAAACCCAGAAGCACTGCTGCCGCTTTCAGTTTTTGCGTGCCGCCGTTGGTGTGTCGCCGCGGGAAAACCCGGAAGCGCTGATGATGATCAGCACTTCCGGGTTGTGTGGCGACACACCAGACTGTGTGTGGCGACACACTTTTGTGTTGCGACACACAGTTTGGAAAGCTCTGTATTAAGCATTGCAAATGTTCCAGCTATCTCTGTTTAGTTTCCAACATACTGATATTTACTTTTTAATATACTACTGAAATAATCTCTAACCTCCTGATTAAACTTTGACATTGCTCTGGTGTTAATTTATTGTGAATATATACATTGATCTTTGGAAATGTTAAACCAAATAATTTTTCTAAATCTTCTGCTAATAAATTACCTGAACAATAGCCAGAGGTCTAGGTTCAATATTTCTTTTTTATCCTAAACATCTGGTATATGTTAATTGCCAATTGCACTGTGTGTAAGTAATATGTCTTGTTCCGTCTCTATCTACAGTATATAAAGATAGTGTTTCTCCAC
Organism: Charina bottae; assembly: GCA_023362775.1. NCBI lineage: Eukaryota > Metazoa > Chordata > Lepidosauria > Squamata > Charinaidae > Charina > Charina bottae. The sequence continues at coordinate 1,235,286 of JALMGJ010000020.1, forward strand.
TAAGTGGTATATGATGCTAAAGTCATTTTAACCCAGATTTCTTTTTCCCCCCAACATACACTTAGTGGCATTTTTAATGCCTAGTTGCTTTGATCTAATCAATACAGTAGTCCAATTCTAGGCCTTTATAGCTAGCAGCCACTCATCTCTGCTGCTCCACAAGAGTAGTCTGCAGATTCATTACAAGATAAAATAATTATATGATGGGATAACTTATTAAACAATAAGATGGTCACAATGAAATGTGAAAACATGCTGAAGAACAGCCAATACTGTAATTCCAGAATGGGAGCTGTGTTTCTCATTGACTTTACATAAATAGTTATGTGGTACCACAAAAACTATTTGTTTTGGAAGAGCTTTCATAGAGCACTATATAATTAGCTAAGTGTTTTTAGTCCTAAATAGGTCTACATAGTCTCAGAAATAACTGAGGTTTATTCTCTAGTAAGAACATACAGGTTTACATATTAAATTCCATGATAACTGTGCTGAGAGAGAAAGAGAGAGAGAGAGAGAGAGAGAGAGAGAGAGAGAGAGAGAGAGAGAGAGAGAGAGACTTCTATTCAGAATTTGGCTGAGGGCAAACTATTCTAGCCAACTGCAAGGAATATGAATATGAATAAATATATATATATATATATATATATATATATATATATCTCCTTCCTTCCTTCCTTCCTTCCTTCCTTCCTTCCTTCCTTCCTTCCTTCCTTCCTTCCTTCCTTCCTTCCTTCCTTCCTTCCGGCTATAATAGAGCAGATTAAATATTAATTGCGATTACTATACCATAGACTTCATGGACTAAAGGACATCACAGGAATGTTTTCTGTATACAACTTTTTTATTAACAAATGTGGAAAACATAACAGAAAGGAGAGCAATATATAGAATTGCATTGCAATATATGTTAACATCAAGCCAATTAATTACAATCAGTTTTCAGAATGTATGAGTTTATGCAGTAGTAATAAAATTAAGTCTGTAAGATTTGTACCTCTGAGGTCTACTTCAGAGGCCCTGCTTTCTGACCTGAGAGCAATGCATTTTTAGTGGTAGCCCCATGCTTCTGAGAAATGTACTGTACTGAAGCAGCATGGCTGAGCCGGTAAAGTGAAAAGCTGGAGGTCTCAAATCTCCTCTCCCAGAAGTCCTCTGGGTCTGTACCTCCTGCCTTGATAGGCACCTTGATAGTTCTCCGTGCTGCCACTCAACTTCTAGGGAATACCGCACATGGTGTCCTCCAACTGAAGCTGCTGAATGATAGGATTCCTACACCCTGTGTTACTTTCTGGCAATGTAAAAGAGGAAAGACAGTGCAAAATAATTCCATAGCACCACCTCCTGGCCCTGTAGTGTCGAAATATGTGGCTAAAGAAATCAGCTCTTTCCCCCCTCCCTTTTAAAGAGATAAAGCAATAGACAAATTAAATAAAAGTTATTTTATTTAAAAAGGAAAAGAGAGAGTACAAAAATGGTTTGGGAGCTTTAAGCAGTCAATGGAAACAGTCAATGGCATAGGAGATAAAAATATATAATTGTTCAAACTGTTCAAGACAGTAATTTAAAAGGATCACCCATAGAATAATATCAAGGAAAATATAAACCTCTGGCAGGCCACAAGATAATGCTGGTCTACTCCTAATCTGGAGGCATCTGTGCTTTAAAGAAGTTTCCAGTTGCAAAAACACAAAATTAATGAGCTTGTACAGACAGAGAACATAAATGTCAGAGATAAAATAATGGGCTTAAACATACAAAGACAAAATAAAAAACACAAGATTGCTCAGATTTTTACCTGTTCTGCCAAGAGAGCCTTTGTACTTGAAACATATTTTTCTGGACTTCCCCTCCAGATCCCTAATGAATCCAGTTAGTTAATTCTGAGGTTGCTGGGGAAATGGAATGAACCCAGTTTCTCTTCTCAGCCTTATTCCCAACTTCTGCCTTTTTTTGAAAAAAAAGATACTGTAAGTTGACATTTATCATGTTATAAACAAGATAGGTAGACACTATCCCAATAGGTACGGTGACCATATTTTCTTGGAAAAAATAAAGGACAAACCTGAAAAAGGGGCAAATCTGACAGAGGTTCATAAGGATAAAAAAAATGTTTATAGATTTGCTTTACAAAGGAAAATTCAACAGCAAAACGAAGAAAAACTTTACAAAAATGCATATTCTAATAAAAATATCTAAAATCAAACAGTGTATGTAAATTTATTTTTAAAAGACAGTTCAATTTTCATATTTTTCACATGAATGTGAAAGATTGTGGTACCATTGGTATGGTAGAAGTTAAATGACCAAAATAAAGGACAAAAGTGAGTTTTTGAAAAATAAATCTGAAAGACGGCTTTCTGAAATGAAGGACGTATGGTCACTGTACCTATATGTGTCCATTTCTCAGTGCAGTACAGGTAATGCCAAAATAGCAAAACGTGCTTCTCAACCTCACAGTGCAAGCTCATATTTGCATCGTGTCATGCAAATTTCTAAGGGGTGGAATTTGCATTGTGACACACATTTTGTCACTGCCCCATTGCCTTCCCTCACAGATGCCTTCATTACTAGATTCCCCTCCTCGCACAATTCCCTATGATCCGTTGTTCTCCCCAGGGTAGTTCCTGAATATTTAGTCCTGAATATTTAGTCGGTTATCTAACGGAGAGTTACCTTCACTAGTTGGCACCGTTGTTATTCCTTTCCGTATATATGCATAGAATTTAATTTCATGTCCCAGCCCGCAAGATGGTTCCTGGGTATTTAGTCGGTTATCTAGACCAGTGTTTTTCAACCTTGGCAACTTTAAGATGCATGGACTTCAACTCCCAGGATTCCCCTGCCAGCCATGCTTGTTGGGGAATTCTGGGAATTGAAGTCCACACATCTTAAAGCTGCCAAGGTTGAGAAACACTGATCTAGACGACAGAGGAGAAAAGGAGAGACTATACCTGGGAGGACAATGGGGTCTTGCTCTTTGCTACCGATTAAAATATATTGCTCAGCTTTTATGTATTCTCTTCATATAGAAAAAAAGAGGGAAGCAATAGTAAAACGTGAGTTGCAAACAGGTGATGAGAAGCCGCCTATCTTGGGCTTTATAAGGGATTTATCTTTAGGTGATTTCTTTTTATTTGTTATGTTTTGGGGGTGAATTGTAAGAATGGCAAAGTGAATGACTAAGGGAATGAGTAAATAAATGTCAGGATTCCAATCACATTCCACGAGGAAGGGCAATTGCACAATGAATGCCCCATCTATAAGTTTGTGCAAGGAATGGCAACCCTGCAAACTTGCCGCTTCTCAATAAAAAGTCCCACGGCGAGGAATCGTGTATAAGGACTCTCCAGGGCCTATTCACATATATTGCGTGTGTGTGTGTGTCTGTCACCGGTTGAAATCCTCCGGCTCTTGGTTCTTTCTGCGGCGGCCATAGCAAAGAGCAATAGTTTCTGAGGAAGGCAACAGCCCCCCCTCCCCCGCGGTTCTATAGCAACCGCCCGGGCAGAGAAGGGAGGAGGGGATCCGAAGTGTGGCTTTGGTCTAGGCAACTAGTTGCTAAGGAGGGCCGCGCGGGGAGAGCTCGGCTTTGCAACTGCGGGAGAAGCAGCCTCCAGACGTGGAAGTGGGGCGACCTTCCACGGGCGGCCCCGAGGCAGAGGCAGGAGAAGAAAGCTCGCGTCCCGGCACAGGCGCCGCAGTCGTTAAGGGCCTCCGCTACTGGGGCCTTGGATGCCTACGGCTGTACCCAAAAGGCTTATTCCCTGGTCTCTTACCCGGAGCGGGGTGGTATCGGGAGCATTTCTCTCCCATTGAACGACAGGCAGACAGCTCCTGACTCCTTTCCCAACAGACCTTAAGAAAACCTTAAGACCTTCAGATCTCGGAGCAGAAAGCTAAACGCAAGGGAAGGTGCCAAAAAACAATGTCGCATAAGTAAGTAAAAAGCAAAACAGTACACTTTTGCTAAATGTATAGTGTCGCAATCCGGGATGTCAGCTTAGGTCACTTCTGTTCCCGGTTAGAACTCCTACGATGTTAACGTTGAAGGATGATGAATAGGCAGGAAACTCGCGGAAAATGGGAATAGGTTTGGCTTCACTTCGTACCCAGATATGAATACCCTTAGTATTGTGTCGCTTGCCTATTTATGTCACTCTTATAACTGCAGTTTAATAGTTAATTTGTTCCTGGCGAGGGTTTATTGCAAACAAACATGGTGGAATGAACTCAGATTTCCACATATTTGTCCCATTTACCTCTGCCTCTGTGGCCTCCTCTCAGGTTGCGTTCACTCAGATTGAAAAACTGGTGGTTCAGGTGGATTCTCTATCTTTGTTTAAACAAAACAAAATACAGTTTTGGAAATTTAAAATATTCCAACTGCATTCCATGTTGAGTTCTCCTATCAAATTGGCAGATTTTTTGTTTTAATGGTGAAATAACTATTTTGGGACAAACTTTAATAATATGACTTAGAAGGCCATATTATTTTTTTTCTCTTCAAGAAATAATGGGTGCAGTTTATGAAATTTGAGCGGGATCCTAGCCAGTATGGTTTCTAACTCATATTTTATTAGAAGCATATGAAAAGTTTTAAGAGACTTTTACCCTCTGCTTTTAATGACACATATATCATGATCCTTCATAAGTTGCATAAGGACCGTGGTTCTCTGCAGTACTTTTTCCATGGTAGGGCCAAACTGCAGTATAGGGTGTGATTGCAATTGGCATGTATTGTGAATGCTGCTAAGACACAAATCCATTTTGTATGAATGATTTTTTTGCAACACCATCTTTTTCATAAATTCTGCAGTTTCACATGATTTGTAAGGAAAAGGTTCTCATGCTCCAGAATAGGAATGTGGGAAGCTGTTTAAGTTCAAATTTAGCACAATATTGTCCAACATTGATTAATGTACTCTAGTGCCAACAGGATAACCCCACAAATTGTAAGGTATTACTATTGAAGCTGTGGTGGCCAAGGCTAATAAGTTGGCTGTTAATGACATCAGGTGTTGGGAAGTATAGAAATATGGAGTCCTTGGTGCTCTCTGAGCCTTGTTGTTTTCTTGCAGACGTTTCATTGCCAGGCTAGGCAACATCTATATAAGTATAGAAATAATCTCACCATCATGTGGTTTGGTGCCAGATCAAATTGAAATTGCCTACATTGAGTGGCAGCTGCTCCTCAGGGCCTCAGGATCTACAGAGGGGCCAGGAATTAGAACTGGGGCCTTTTGCAAGCAGAGCTGATGCTCTTGCCACTAAGCTACAGTTGTTCATTTTGGAAATATTGTTAAGCATTCTCTAGACCAGGGTTTCTCAACCAGGGTTCCATGGAACCCTAGATGAGAGATACTAGGGGTTCCCTGGGAGATCACAATTTATTTAAAAAATTATTTCAAATTTGGGCAACTTCACGTTAAAGCGGGAAGTTTCATTCTTTATTTTTAGTTTAAGAACACTGTTAATGCTTATATACAGGCCTACACATGAAGTGAATATAATAATTTTGTAACTTCTGGCCTATATTTGAGCCTGAATGTGCAGGGGTTCCCCGAGGCCTGAAAAATATTTCAAGGGTTCCTCCAGGGTCAAAAAGTTGAGAAATGCTGCTCTAGACAGTAGCGATAGAGTGTGGAAAATACCTTACAGTGGAAGTGAGGAAAAATGGATATATAAGCACAGGTTTTGTTTTGATCAACCTCTTTTTTAATCGGCTAATATAACGCAGCTGTTAAATTACTTTATTTTATTTACACAAATATTCTTGGAACTTATATTTGCTCCCAGAACTGCGGATTTTGTGCATAACTGCACGTTTAATTTTAAAAAGACCTGAAGATGTTAGAGAATAGGTCTATTTTGGGTAATTCGAGTAACTGAACAGCCAGGAGAGAAGATTTAGTAAGACAGGCCTGGCCTCGTGAAATTGGTATGGATCTATCCCTTATTTTCAATGGGTAAACCTAGGACCCAGACAATATTGGTAGCTAAAGTCTTCAAGGACTGAAATCCAAGAAAACTGTTCATCTAAAACAGTCTCTGGTATCAGTCATGGATTGGAGAAAGAAAAATTAATTGATGCTTAATCCAGATTAGACACAGGTGCCCTTGTTTGGGGAGGGAAAGGCAAGATATAAGTCTAATAAATACATCCATTCTTTACCTGGTTTCCTTCAAGTATGTAATGTCACTTCATCTAGTTTATAGCCATCCCAAGACCCTGCTCTCCACATAACACAACAGAGACTTGTACTGTATCTTTACAACACAATACATGAGAAAACACAAAATTCTGGGCAGTCACATGCCAAACTGCCATGGCAAGAAAGCATGCTCTTAAATTTAAGGAGAGGCTCTACTCTGGACATAAGAAAGGCTGCAAGTTTTTCTCCTCTTTTGTACATACATGCACCAGAAATCCCTCCAGTCCTTAAATATTGCATTGCTACTACTGTACAGTTGACCTACTGTATTTCCTAAAGCAAAGAAACCTGGATATTAACACAACATTACTGTGAGAATTGTCATATATCACTTCCACATACCCACCCCTAGCCTAAATATACTGGGTTATCTTACAGAGTGGTCTAAGTCAGAGTCCCTCAGCCACTGGCCTACTTTTAGCAGGTTGGACCTAGATAGTACTTAGATGAGAGACCTCCAGGAAATCCTGTAAATACAGGCTAAATTAGGAAGTTAAAAAAATTATAGTAAGAATAGAATGGCAAACCACTTCCACATTGCTGCCAAGCATTTAGTCACCAGGAGTTATGTTTGATTTAGGGAGCTTTTATGGCAGAGTGTATGTCAGTTACTGCTAGAGCTGTTCATTCATTGGCTAAAATACTGAAAGGCAGGTATTTGTCTTTATTACAAAATGAGAAAAATCAATAACTATACATTAATTAAGCTTCTAAAAGTTATAGAGTGTGTCTCTCTCTCTTTTTAATGAAAGCTGGGAATATGGCAGTTATGGCTTATCCCTTGTCATTTTTTGCCAATGCTCATACTATAATTTGTTCCAGTGAAAATCCCTTGTTGATAAATAACGGTTGTTTAACAGTTACTTTGGCCTATAGGTAGCAGTGTGTACTTCAGACAGTTGTGCATATAGCATAGTATATTTATGGTTCCAGCTCTGGGGCCATACATGATATTACAATTTTAATTTATAATACTGTTCACTAAAAATAGAAACCAGGAGCTGTGGTTTCTATGGACACTGAAAAAGCTTTTGATTTGATTTGATTTCCTGGGTATTTATGAAGCAGCTTTGAGTTTTTACTGGTTCTTCCTAAGAGTGGATTGATTTAGTCACTGATCAGGAAAATTATTTAAATCATGATTTATTCCTAGTCAAAAGCATTGTATAATTGTCATTTTCAGTAATATTGCATTCTTTATTGATGTAACCTGAATACACATTCTTCAATATTTACACAGAATGTAAGAGTTGGAAGGGTGGATGCAAGAAATCTACTACTATAGATTACCAATTAAAGTGAACAGCTCTTATTATTAGGAATTTTTTCCTAAGATCCAACCGAAATCTGCTTCCTTGTAATTTCTTTGTTTCTTGTCCTGCCTTTTGGAAGAACTCTGAACAATCCTGCCCCATCTTCTGCATAACAGCCTTGCAGATACTTGAAGACAGCTATCATAGCTCCTGATAGTGTTCTCTTTTCTCAGACCAAGCATATCCAGTGCCTCCAATCATTCCTTGTAATTTTCCTTATAGGACTCTATCATCTTGGTTGGTTTTCCCTGGGCACATCAGTTTGCTATCTTTAAATATGTTGTGCAGCAGCACATGGCCCAGAATGGAGCCCTGTGTTACTCCAGTCAGCACTTGCTTCAAACTTGACATAACTAGTAATATACATTTGTTGGGCACAATTTTTAACTAGCAGTGTACATTTAAAGGTAGCCTATCCATCCTATATCCTGCAACTTCTTTACTAGAATCTTACATATGCTTTCTCAAAAGCTTTGCTGAAGTCAAAATGTACTATGTCAACCACATTCCCATGGTCAAATAAACTAGTCACTATAAAAATATCATGTTCTTTGGCATGATTGATTCTTGATAAAGCCATGCTAGCTCCTGCCAAGCAATACATTCTTTTCTAATTGCTCACAAATTGAGCACTCAACAATTTGTTCCAGAATTTTGTGTGTTATTGACATCAAGTTGACCAGTCTGCAGTTACCTGGATCCTCTTTTTTTCTTCTTTTTGAATATAGAAACTTTTGCTCTCCTGCCCTTCTCCCGTCCTCTGGTACTGCATCTCTCCTCTATAATATCTCAAAGACCAAAGAAAAAGGCTCCAAGATGACATATGCCAAACTCCTTCAAGACTCTTTAATATAATTGGTCTGGCCTTGAAGATTTAAACTCATTCATGGTAACCAGGTGCTCCCTCACCTTTATTGCACTTATTTATTTTATTTATGAAATTTATAAAGCCATAAAGAATTTTTATTTATCTTGTCATTTCTTCTTTTGTTTTGCTTAGGTTCATTTGATCACAATCTCCCTTTGAGGAGAAGATGAAAGCAAAGTAGTTGTTGAGCTACTTTCTATTCTACAATATCATCTTCCAGCTGTAGGCCCATCCCTTTCTCTTTCTTTCTTTTTTACTGACATAGCCAGAAAAGCTCTTTTTGTTACAAATAGCTTTCTTTGCAAACCTGTGTTCCTTTTGTACTACAGTATATCCTTTCTAACTTTCTTTCTACAAATATTAGCTACCTGTGATAGATGTCCTTGGCAATTTCACCCATCTTCCATTTTCTATACATTTTCATTTTAATTCTTTAATTCTTAACTCACTTGAAAGCTCCCCATGCATCCACAATAGTAGCTGTCCCCCCCTCATTTTTTTTGACTCATTATCTCACTGCTTTTAGCATTTCAGTCAGCTCTTTCCTATTGGTTAGGATCAGCTCAGGGAGAACTAATAACCTTGTCTATTCAACAACCCTCTAGAACAGAGCTTTCCAAACTGTGTGTCGGGACACGTTAGTGTGTCGGCTGCAGTGTCTGGGTGTGTCGTGGCTGCTGCCGCCTCCGAACCCTGCCAGGATTCTGCGCAGGTCCTAGTGCCTGTCTTGTGCCCTGCTGTAAGAGTGTGTCACGAAATGATGCCCTGCTATAAGAGTGTGTCGCGAAATGATGCATGTCTAAAAAGTGTGTCACCAACATGAAAAGTTTGGAAAGCTCTGCTCTAGAAAATGAAGCAGTCAGCAAGGTCACTGAGGAATTTGGGGGAGCTTGCACTTTTGGCATTTTTTTCCAACATATATCTGGGCAATTGAAATCTCCCCTATTTAAGTCTCCTTCTTGAAATTCTGTGATCTGGTCTAAATTTTCTGACTTGTTTTCCTACACAAACACTGGACTGGACCCCTTGTGCTTAGATTTGTGGATCTCAAAAGTATGTATTTCCTTCACATATTACCTCAGGAGTGGTATGGATCTAATATCAGATGGCCCAGTTAGCAGTCCAATGACCCTTTAACTCCCTTTTCTAATTCTCCTTCTGTTCCCCGTGTTTTTGTTCTATTAAAAGTAAAGTAAAGGTTCCCCCCGCACATTTGTGCAGTCATGTCCAACTCTAGGGGCCGGTGCTCATCTCCGTTTGTTAGCCGAAGAGCCAGCGTTGTCCGAAGACGCTTCCACGGTCATGTGGCTGGCATGACGCACGCGAAACGCTGTTACCTTCCCACCGAAGTGGTACCTATTCATCTACTTGCATTTGCATGTTTTCGAATTGCTAGGTTGGCAAGAGCTGGGGCTAGTGCGGGAGCTCACTCCGCACGCAGGGCTAGGGATTCGAACCTCCGAACTTGCGATCTTCCGATCGACAAGCCTGGTTTGTTCTATTACTTTTTAATAAATTATATCCTACAATTCATTAGTTTTGTTCCTCCCAAGTTTCACTAATGTCTACTAAATGCTATTTGGCTTCCTGCAAGAAGACCTTATTCCTGTTTGTTTTCCTTCTCTGTGCATTGGTATAACAACACTGGAATCCATGGTTCATATAACTTGACCTGTACTGTATTTACATGCTTCTTACTTGGTGCTTCCGCATTTTGCATACCCCACTCAGTTTTGTTTTCACTACTTGACATTACACTATTTTCTGGGTTATCTTCCCTCCATCCCCCAAATTTTTGATCAGTTTTCAGGAGACCCACCCCACTTTCTAGCTTTGGTATGCACCCCTGAGGCCAGGTCATTGGATTCTTGGTGGCCCTGGGTTCCGGGTGCTGTTACTGAATGCCAGCCTGGTATGTAATAAGACCATCCTCAGCCGGTATTTGATTGCAGATGAGGCAGCTGACCTGATGGGGAGGTAGGACCTCTTAGTTCAATCTGCCTCTGGCAACTAATCAGAGGTACCCTGTGGGGTTTCAGAGGGATCTTGGGGTCTTTCCCAAGGACCTGATGGGTAGTTCAACTAATACCTTGGTCACTGCCTTGAATGGGCATGTATCGAGGGCCTTGGATCAGATTGTTCCTGTACGACCTCTCACTGTGCATGGATTCCAATGTGCTCCTTGGTTCTCTGAAGAACATCAGGAGATGAAATGCCAGAAGAGATGTCTAGAACGCCGTTGGAGGAGAGGAAGAGTGAGTCCAATCAAGCATGAATAAGAGCCCATATTAGGGATTATATAATGGTGATAAGAGCAGCAAAACATAGTTTTTCACATCTGCAGATAGCCATCTCTTTTTTAAATGACTTCTGGAACATAATGTATCAAGATTTATAATAACACAATTAAAAGGGGAAAAAACATTTTCGCCCCTCCTCTGCCATCTGCATGAGACCACTGATTGAAGTCATCTTTCGGTTTGGGGTCAGGTATAATCAGTATCCTGATGGTACTTTTTTGTACCCCAGGCTGACCAAGTAATGCTGTCGAGGTGTTGTCCCAGTGTCTGGGAGATGTGCAGATGGATGGAGAGGATGGAGAGGAACAGACTCAAGCTCAACTTTGCAGATGGATGGAGAGGATGGAGAGGAACAGACTCAAGCTCAACTTTGACAAGACTGAGTGGTTGTGGATATTTGGACCACCCAGGACTGAGAGATATACCATCTTTAGTCCTGAATGAGTTTGTAATTCCCCCTTTGGGACTGATGTACAATTTGGGGTTTCATAGCATGTCTACCTCCAGCAAAGGAGATTGTTACCTTGTCGTGGTGCTGGAGCTTGAGCACCTCAATGAAACCATGAGCTAAACCGTGAAGGGACACCCAAGACGGGAAGGTCGTGGCAGAGAGGTCAGACTAAATACGATCCCTGGGGAAGGTAATGGCAACCCACCACAGTATTCTTGCCATGAAAACTAAATGGATCAGTACAACCAAAGATATGTCGGTATACCATCGGAAGATGGGACTCCCAGGTCGGAAGATGGTCAAAATGCTACTGGGGAGGAACAGAGGATACGTTCAACTAGCCCCAGATGTGATGACGCAGCTAGCTCAAAGCCGAAAGGACGGCTAGCAGCCGACGGTGCTGGTGGTGAACGACGAATCCGATGTTCTAAAGATCAACACACCATAGGAACCTGGAATGTAAGATCTATGAGCCAAGGCAAATTGGATGTGGTTATTGGTGAGATGTCAAGATTAAATATAGACATTTTAGGTGTCAGTGAACTGAAATGGACTGGAATGGGCCACTTCACATTAGATGACCACCAGATCTACTACTGTGGACAAGAGGACCACAGAAGAAATGGAGTAGCCTTCATCATTAATAATAAAGTGGCTAAAGCAGTGCTTGGATACAATCCAAAAAACGATAGAATGATCTCAATTCGAATTCAGGGTAAGCCATTTAACATCACAGTGATCCAAATATACGCCCCAACCACAGATGCTGAAGAAGCAGAAGTAGATCAGTTCTATGAGGATCTGCAGCACCTACTGGATAATACACCAAAAAGAGATGTTATTTTCATTACAGGAGACTGGAATGCTAAGGTGGGTAGTCAGACGACACCTGGAATTACAGGCAAGCATGGTCTGGGAGAACAAAATGAAGCAGGACATAGGCTGATAGAATTTTGCCAAGACAACTCACTGTGCATAACAAACACTCTCTTCCAACAACCTAAAAGACGACTTTATACATGGACTTCACCAGATGGTCGACACCGAAATCAGATTGACTACATCCTTTGCAGCCAAAGGTGGCGGACATCTATACAGTCGGTAAAAACAAGACCTGGAGCTGACTGTAGTTCAGATCACGAACTTCTTATTGCAAAATTTAGAATCAGACTAAAGAGAATAGGGAAGACCCACAGATCAGTTAGATATGAGCTCACTAATATTCCTAATGAATATGCAATATGGAGGTGAAGAATAGATTTAAGGGACTAGATTTAGTAGATAGGGTCCCGGAAGAACTATGGACAGAAGTTCGCAACATTGTTGTAACCCGCCCAGAGTCCCTTGCAAGGGAGATGGGCGGGGAATAAATTGAAATAATAAATAAACAAATAAATAAAATTGTTCAGGAGGTGGCAACAAAAAACGTCCCAAAGAAAAAGAAAACCAAGAAGGCAAGATGGCTGTCTGCTGAGACACTGGAAATAGCCCAGGAAAGAAGGAAAGCAAAAGGCAACAGTGATAGGGGGAGATATACCCAATTAAATGCAAAATTCCAGAGGTTAGCCAGAAGAGATAAGGAATTATTTTTAAACAAGCAATGTGCGGAAGTGGAAGAAGACAATAGAATAGGAAGGACAAGAGACCTCTTCCAGAAAATTAGAAACATCGGAGGTAAATTCCAGGCAAAAATGGGTATGATCAAAAACAAAGATGGTAAGGACCTAACAGAAGCAGAAGAGATCAAGAAAAGGTGGCAAGAATATACGGAAGATCTGTATAGGAAGGATAATAATATTGGAGATAGCTTTGACGGTGTGGTCAGTGAGTTAGAGCCAGACATCCTGAAGAGTGAGGTTGAATGGGCCTTAAGAAGCATTGCTAATAACAAGGCAGCAGGAGACGACGGTATCCCAGCTGAACTATTTAAAATCTTGGAAGATGATGCTGTCAAGGTGATGCATGCCATATGCCAGCAAATTTGGAAAACACAAGAATGGCCATCAGATTGGAAAAAATCAACTTATATCCCCATACCAAAAAAGGGAAGCACTAAAGAATGTTCAAACTATCGAACAGTGGCACTTATTTCACATGCCAGTAAGGTAATGCTCAAGATCTTGCAAGGTAGACTCCAGCAATTCATGGAGCGAGAATTGCCAGATGTACAAGCTGGGTTTAGAAAAGGCAGAGGAACTAGAGACCAAATTGCCAATATCCGCTGGATAATGGAGAAAGCCAGGGAATTTCAGAAAAACATCTATTTCTGTTTTATTGACTATTCTAAAGCCTTTGACTGTGTGGATCATAACAAATTGTGGCAAGTTCTTGGTGGTATGGGGATACCAAGTCATCTTGTCTGCCTCCTGAGGAATCTGTATAACGACCAAGTAGCAACGGTAAGAACAGAGCACAGAACAACGGACTGGTTTAAGATTGGGAAAGGAGTACGGCAGGGTTGTATACTCTCACCCTACCTATTCAACCTGTACGCAGAACACATCATGCGACATGCTGGGCTTGATGAATCCAAGGCTGGAGTTAAAATCGCTGGAAGAAACATTAACAATCTCAGATATGCAGATGATACCACTTTGATGGCTGAAAGCGAGGAGGAGTTGAGGAGCCTTATGACGAAGGTGAAAGAAGAAAGTGCAAAAGCTGGGTTGCAGTTAAACCTCAAAAAAACCAAGATTATGGCAACGAGCTTGATTGATGACTGGCAAATAGAGGGAGAAAAAGTGGAGGCAGTGACAGACTTTGTATTTCTAGGCGCAAAGATTACTGCAGACGCTGACTGCAGCCAGGAAATCAGAAGACGTCTACTTCTTGGGAGGAGAGCAATGGCAAATCTTGATAAAATAGTTAAGAGCAGAGACATCACACTGACAACAAAGGTCCGCATAGTTAAAGCAATGGTATTCCCTGTAGTAACCTATGGCTGCGAGAGCTGGACCATAAGGAAGGCTGAGCGAAGGAAGATAGATGCTTTTGAACTGTGGTGTTGGAGGAAAATTCTGAGAGTGCCTTGGACTGCAAGAAGATCAAACCAGTCCATCCTCCAGGAAATAAAGCCAGACTGCTCACTTGAGGGAATGATCTTAAAGGCAAAACTGAAGTACTTTGGCCACATAATGAGAAGACAGGATACCCTGGAGAAGAAGCTGATGCTAGGGAAAGTGGAAGGCAAAAGGAAGAGGGGCCGACCAAGGGCAAGATGGATGGATGGTATTCTGGAGGTGACGGACTCAACCATTGGGGAGCTGGGGATGGTGACGGCCGACAGAAAGCTCTGGCGTGGACTGGTCCATGAAGTCACGAAGAGTCGGAAACGACTGAACGAATAAACAACAACAAAGCATGTCTACCTGACAACTCTGCACTGGTATCAGAAGGCTTCCAGCTGCAATTCAAGGTGCTGGTTATCACCTATAATCCCTTTCATGGAATATGGCCTAGTTATCTGAGGGACCATATGTCTTTGATAATTTATGCCTGTCCTGTATTATTAGGCAGGATCACCATGCTCCAGGTCCCATCAATTATATAGGGTCACCTGATGGGATCCAGGAAATGGGCTTTTCTGTCATAGTGCCTTCCCTCTGGAACAACATCTTCCCCAGAGATCCATATGGCCACCCTGAGTTGTTTAAATGAGTCCTTAAAACCTGGCTCTTCCCTCAGGCCTTGGGCTAGGGCAGTGAATGGTTCACCAGAAAGTATGCTTATTTTTTCCAGATGTTTTGTTTTGTAATATTTTAAATTGTTTTAATACTGTACACCACCCAAAGTCATGATGGAGTTGGGTGGCCTTATAAATTTAATGGTATACAGCTATCTTTTGCCAAGGGTGATTCATTTTAAAAAAACCTAAATGGTTCCCTTTGGCATCATTTGCATAGCTGGTTGTTCACTTCCAGCATTATTCTCTCTCCTCTTGTGCCCTCAGCTCCTTCATCTTCCTGCCCAGTTCTTCATAATTTTTCACTGTGTGTTCAGGCTTGTATCTGGCTGTGTCATTTGTTTGCATGTGGATCAGTAGAAAGGGGTATTTGTCAGTGGGCATAAAGAGTAATGGGAATATTCCATCACACCCTGAATATGTGCTGCACATTCTCTTGAATTGCTGTTTGGCTGGGAGTTTGCTGCTTCAGTCACTCTTCCTAGGGAGTCTCCAATCACCATCACCCATATCCTTCTCTTCAGGACAGAAGCAGGAATTCTTTCTCTTTGCAGAGTCTCTGACTCTTCCTTATTCTCCGAGGCTTATGGCAACTATATCTAGGGGTCCACGAACATCATTAGCAGTGAACCCTGGAATTTATTGTGAAGCTCCAAATGTTAGGTCTTATCTTTGTGTCACATTCCTCCATCTCTCTGTCTCATCTGCATGGTTTTCTTCTGTCTTCTGGAAGGCTTTTTGGTGCTGTTGTCCTTCCACATTGGCTTCTTCTGTCTGATTCAAAAAATTCCCATCTTTCCAGATAAGCTTGGGGTTTGTCTGGCTTTTTCCAGCAGGCTAGATTTGTTCCAATAAATGACACACCACAAGAATCCAGGAACTTCTGATGGGTAATTTTCTGGTAAAAACGCTAAGTAGCCATTACGACAATTCCAGTGACTGCTGTGTGTTAGTTGCAGGTCTTATTTAAAATGCAATTGAAATTTCTCCCACCTGCAGTTTCTATCTGTCTCTTGTTTCGGTGTAGGACAGATCTGATACCAAGTTGTTTTCCTCCGACTGTGTACAAGTTAACTCTCCCAGGGTGGATAGCTTTGCTCTATTCCATTCACTTTTTCTTTCAGTGAAGGCATTTCATGCACATTTGCAGGCTATACAGTTACAGCAACAACAAAAAATACCAGTCTCTTCTGCCAAACTCCTGTTCATTTTCTGTCTGGAGAAGTGGCTTCCTTATGTATTCCCTGAAGCTGCCTCAACTAGGTCAGCAACAAGCAGTGCTCCAATCACACCCAGTGGGCAATCTGTAGCACTCAGAAAGCAGCAGCAGCAGCCAGCACTCTTTCCCTTTCCTTCGTGTTTCCTTTCTCTTTTTCCTCCTCTTCTGCCTCTTCCCTGGCCTCAGTTGAATTCCCCTGCCAAGCTCTTCTTTGCTCTCCTTGATCACTTGCTTAGGTAGAATAGTAACTCAGATGGTACCAGCACATAGAAAGGTAGGTTTCATTTTAGAAAGTTCATATCAGATTTTTTTAAAAAAATTAGAAGCTGCACAAACCTGTGAACAAGCACGGCTGCTTTAGGATAGTAGAGACAGGTGCTGTATGAGTGCCCCTATATGCCGCAAAGCACCACTTTGCCTTCAGATTTGAAGTGCTGCACTTCCTTACTAGAAACTACAGTAAGTCCCTTGAAGGAACTGGGAAGTTCTAGATCTTGGAAATCCTGTGAAGAGAGCTTGAAGGATCACTGATCAGCCTTGAGTATACTGATATGATAGTATTCTTTTTAGTACTGTATTTGAAAGGATGTTGCAAAGAAGAAATCAGGACATGCTTTCTGTTATCCCAGAGGGAAAGGCACAGAAAAATGGATTTAAATTGCAGGAGGGCAGATTCCAGCTGAATATTAGGAGATATCTCCTAAGGGCAGGAGCAGTTTGGTAGTGAAACCAATTACCCAGAAAGAAGATGGTCTTACTTTCAATGTTCGAGTAGAATCTGAAGAGCACTCTGTCAGGTATGCTTTAAGTTAAAACTTTGCACAAGGTAGGAGTTTGGAATGGATGGCTAATTAACTCCTTCCTACTCAGTGATTCTATGATAAATTGAGACTTCTAAGTCAATAATTTATCTCTGTAAGTAGCTGAAAAATGTAGATTAAATTGGCATCAATCATTTATGGAATAGCAAACTTGAATGTCTATTGGCAGCTTGTTCGAGAAATTAAAACTAGTCTCTTTCGATCTTAAGAAATAGCTAATATAAGGACAATTTTGGTTTCTGTATACTGGATACTTCAGAGATGTTTGTGTTCTGCTTCACTGTATCCCAGGTATTTGGAATTTAACAAGATAGAAGATTTAATAGACCCTTCTATTTTTACTGTCTCAGCTGGTTAAAATATGATGCTATCACAGACTGTTGATCTGGTCTCTTTAAGCAGATTATATCTAAACTAGTGCTCTGTTATATGTTGAAATTCTAGAATTCTGGTATTCTTCCATCCTCCCCGCTCCCGAAAAAAAAGAAGATAAATATAGACACAAAAAGTAAATTTGCTGAATTAGTGTTTTTCCTTCTGTATCTATTATTTTTAGCCTTTTTTAGATGATTACTAAAGTATGGCTCTTGGCTCTACAATTCATATAGTTTCAAATTTCTTGTTAACAATCTAATAATTGACTGACATCTTTTCCAAACTGATTAGATAAATAACAATTCCTACATATAGAAAACAAGATATTAAGAAATTATAATGTACCATCTTCCATGATATTACTTCCTATGTGAAACATTTTTAAAATAATTATATTATTATTGTAGAACTGAGAAGTCTTTGCTCATATGAGTTCCCACTCAGCATATGAAATCAAGCTGAAAACAAATTTGTCTTATATCTATTATTTTAAGAACTAGAGATAAAATACCTGGGGAAAACTCTGAAAAAGGAGAAGGAAAAGTTTTTCCTTAGGCTATCTTTTGTTTTTCTGAAAAATGAAAAATTGGATCTTTTCTTGGCAACAACATGGATGTTGTGCGATAGTGCCTCCTTCCTGGGTGTTTTTTTTTTAAAATCCTCAGACTAGTTTATAGCCCTGGAATTCCTGATGGTATATCTGTACAAATCAGTGCTTTCCAAACTGCCGCCGTTGGCAACACACCAACGGCGGGGGCGTGCATGGCGGCGGGGTGGGGGCACGTGCGGCGGCGGCCTTGTGTTTTGCGGTAAAACCCGGAAGCGCTGATGGTGCACCACTGCTGTCGCCGCCGCACACGCCAGCAGCGGTGACGCGCCATCGCCATTTCCAGGTTGTGTCGCGACACACAGTTTGGAAAGCACTGGTACAAATGAACAGCTGCCATTCTTAAATCTTTTTACATCTTTAAAGCACAAACCTTGTCTCTTACTGAGTTAGACAGGCAAGTAGTACCTTCCCGGTTTTTTACAGCCCTGGTATTTTATGATGCCTCTCATCCATCTCAGACCCAAAACTGCTTAGTTTTTTGAGATCAGACAAGGTTGTCTAATTGCTATCACCAGCTGAGGCAGAGATTTAGAGATCCAGAAGAAAAAACAGAAACATTCAGGGAAAAACATATATCTAATTCTGCCAAAATAAAAACAAGAAATGTTGAGAAATGCTGGGGGAAAAAACCTTTGAAATATTTTCCCTTTTGGTTTGAGCAAAACGCTTTTAAAACAAGCTGCTACTCTTGCAAAAATAGTCATAAAACTTGTTTTGAATAAAAGGGTCTGCAGCATTTAAAGAAGATGCATGTGTTTACTTTAGACATACAGTATACAACACGCAAAATCCTGTCAGTAGCAGCTGATGTTCATCACAGCAGATCCCATTTTCTGTCGTCTTGAGGTGGATGGAGTGCTACCCCATCACACTTTCCCAGGAGGTAGTGACCACTGGGGATGCCAGTGGGTGGTAGAAGTCCACCAACCAGACAACTCAGAAATTTATGACAGATGCTAATGCTGAGGGCAGTAGAAAAGGATATATCTAGGAATGAGCATGAAAGAGCAGAAGGAGCTACAGAGAAAGGTTGGCCAGAGAAGAAGAAAAGCAGATAAAGAAACGAGAAAATATTAAATGACTCAAGGCAAGCACAGAGAGGACTGAACTCTCCCCAGGAACCACAGAAATGATAGCCTGAGGCAGGGACTTGGCAGGAAACATGTAGGAAATAAGTTTGGTCTCTTGGCCCCACCAGATTTGGAGTGCTGACAACTGGGCTATGTATAATGGTTAGGCAAAAAGCACAAGGGAGGATTATCAGAAAAAGTGCTGAAAGGTTATGCACCAATCCTCCTAGAAATGCCATCATTGCTAATTTACTTGAGAATTGATACAATCCTTTTTATTGTGTTATTTATTTACATGCATTTCTTTGCTATCCACTCCAAGGATTCTAAGCAGCTTACACTGAAGTAATAATACCCCCAAAACAAGGCAGGTCAGATAAACACATCTCATTTATTCGCCATTGAATTATACCAGCCTTTCTTTTTGTATAAATAATGCAGGTGGCTAACAACACTTTTAAAAATAGAAAGTATAAAAACTCTCAAATCAGTTCAAATAAAATAAAAATTAGTGTTCATAAAATGCAAATAATTAACAGTTAATTTTTTTGTGATAGAGATGTATTTTTCCATTTTCCTAGATACTGAGGTGGGGGACAAATACACTATATTGATGGAGGGACAATGGTCAAGCAAGCAGGGAGCAGCCACACCTCTTTTTTCATATAGCCTGTCCATGTCTTTGAGATCTGCAACCAGAAAAGAATCCACATGGGCCTGACAAGCAGTTGCTAAGGTTGCCCTACCTTCATATTAGGATCTAAATTGAGGCAAATCCAGTCAACTTTTTCTAAGAAAAAGGACACTGAAACTGGTCCACAATGAAAATGGTCAGTAGTGAGTCTCTGTCTGTTACTGCTTTTCTTCCCCCCCTACTTGATGGAGGAAAAGCCTCATGTGGAAAACTATCACCAGCTTGTCTGCACAGTAGCAATGGAGACAGAAAAATATTAACTTCAGATGGACCTCGAAAAGAGGTTGGGTTCATGTTCTGTATCCATCATGCACCTGGGAAGAAAAATCATTTCAACTGATCTTCCACTTCTGCAGAAATGTATAACAGCTACCTATCTAAAACTAATCAGAGAGTGATCTCTTCATGACAGCTGGGTAACAGAAAGCTCCTTCATTTTCACTTCTAGCTCTTGCTGATATAACACAAAATTCTGTGTGTGCTTTACTGCATTAATGGGACCAGGTAGCAATTGGGAAGGCTCAGTCAACATAACATCCTGACCCATTCCTGACTGGGCAACCTCAGCATAGACATTGAAGTCTCACAAGACAGGAAGGCAAGGAAAATCTACAGTCATGCCACAGAGCATTAGCTCCACAAGAGAGAGGGTTGTATAGTGGGGTGGACCCTGAGCCAACCACTTAAATGCAGTAGCAGTGAGATTGAATTCTTAGACTACCATCTCCCCACCCCTTGCCCTTGCCTGATTGCCTGTTTACCAGTAACCTGGTGAATAGAGTTGAGAGTGATTAATCCCCCACTTTTTTTTCAACCAGTTCTGCATAATACATGTAGGTGTTTTCTTCTAAATGGATGAAATGAGCAGCTACATTTTCACCTTGACTTCCTTGGTTAGACACCGTCTGAAAAGAAAGGAGACCTGCTTACCTTTCCTTGCAAAGGCCAGTTACAATCTCCCAACATACCTTTTCTTGCTAATTACTATAATATCCCCTTAATTTAATGAACGAATGAGGGAAATTGGTTTCTGTTAGACCCATTAAATAAATAGGATTCTATATGTAAAAGTGTCTGTTAAATGAATAGCCTATGTTAGGACTTACCTTGTGGTGATAAGGGCAGCGAAGCGTAATTATTTCTCTGCCCTTATTGCATTGGCAGACAGCCCCCCAGCGGCCCTGTTTCGGGTGACCAGGTCACTCCTAGGTAAGGAGGAACTGTTGGGCCCAGTGATGGCTTCTTGAGGAGGAGGTGCACCACTGCTTCCTTTGAAGCCAAATGAACTACCGCTCTCTCAAAGAATTAATTAAAAAGACAGTATCAGATTTTATACCCATAGTTCCACAAATCAGTAATTCATGAAGTTTAGAATTTCATATACATCTAACAAGTAAATTAAATTGAATTCAACTGGATTTGAATATAATGGGATTTACTTCAAACTAGACATCTATAAGATTTTATTGCCAATTGTATATTACTTAATACTTCCTTTAAGAACTAACACTTCTTTCCTCTTCCTGTTAGCACTTACAATAAAATATGGGCAGAAGCCCAAGAATCCCTCAACTGCCTGTTGCGAAAGGAGATTGAAGAGAAGTCCCAAAAGCCACTGAAAGACCGCCTGGTAGTGTTTCAGATGCTTGCTACTTTCTACATCAAATACGTGCAGATATTTCACAACTTGGAATCAGCTTACGACCAGACTGTTCACCCACAAAAACGCTTAATTATTCGGCAAGTGCTGGATGGTGTAATGGGCCGCATCTTGGAATTGAAGAATGAAATGGTAGAATTGGAATACTCAGAATATCATTACTTTGATGACATTTTACAAGATCTTAAATTATCCCCTGTAAGTATACTTCAGAAATGCATATTTTCATGCCATAGCATCCAGTCCCAAGATAGTGCAGCTTTTTATTTTAGTTTTTGGCTTTTTTATTTTAGCGTTTAATTTTATTTAAAAATCAGAGTTTTCTATCAATATTCATATTATTTCACTTGAGAAAATCATATTGAAAACACTAGAATCTCACAGTCCTGTAGTTGGTGCTTCCAATTCTTCCATTGCAAAATTTATATGGTTTTCACTTCAGATCAATATTTCTGCCATGATAAATGATGGTTTTCAGTTTTTTATTAGAAATTCAGATTATTACTCTAGATGTTTTGGTTTCTATGATATAAACAGACACATCACCATCTAGAAAAGTACTGTTAGTTACCAGAGGAAGCATATGCTCTTCCCATCTTTTGTATCACTTGTGATTGTGATAGAATAATTATTGGCCTGTTCTGATAGAGCTGTTTTAAGCTACTTTCATTTTGAAGTAGTTTTTGAACAGATCTTTGTTAGCCATTTGAAATCTAAAAATGACTGTATCCCCATTTGGGGGGTGGGGGAAAAGATTTTGGGAAATTAGATTGAAATAAAGCTCTCATGGCTATAATTTCTAGATGGCTTTGCAAGGATCCCACATTGGTTAACAGATAGACCCCCAGAAGGATTACAACACGTTGTGTTTGTTTGTTTGTGCATGCTTTTTAAATGAATTGTTAGCTTAATACAATATCTTTAGTGTTTACTCCTCTTTCAGTCATAGCTTTGTTTCATCATAAATATAAACTCTTCTGAATGAAAGTCATAAAAATTGAATTTTTCTTACGGTAAATCTGTGGAGTCCTTGGTGCTCTCTGAGCTTGGTTGTTTGCTTGCAGTCATTTCATTACCCGACTAGTGAGTGCAAGTGAATGTGGGGTTTGCTGCCTGTTTATATACAGTAGCTTGCTCTGCCAGTGTTGGTGGGGGTGTGGTTTTCTCCTTGGTAGTTCCTTGATTGGGGTATTGTTTTCTGCTTGATTGTTTGCCTGGTGTTAATCCCTGCTTATCTGGGTGTTGTTTGCTGGAGGGGATGTGTTCTAGTTTTTTTGTTTCCTTCTTAGCTTTTTTATGGTCTCCTTTGAATGGTGTATAAATCTGGTTAATCTCTATATGTCTGTTGATGGCTAATTTGTCTGAATGCCAAGCTTCCAGGAATTTCCTAGTGTTTTTGGATTTAGCTTGGTCTAGGATGCTGGTGGCTCAGCGGGTAAGACACCAGGCTTGTCGATCGGAAGATCGCAAGTTCGGAGGTTCGAATCCCTAGCCCTGCGTGCGGAGTGAGCTCCCGCACTAGCTCCAGCTCTTGCCAACCTAGCAATTCGAAAGCATGCAAATGCAAGTAGATGAATAGGTACCACTTTGGTGGGTAGGTAACAGCGTTCCGTGCGTGTCATGCAGCCACGTGACCGTGGAAGCGTCTTCGGACAACGCTGGCTCTTCGGCTAACAAACGGAGATGAGCACCGGCCCCTAGAGTTGGACACAACTGCACAAATGTGCGGGGGGAACCTTTACCTTTTTAGGATGCTCACAGTTTCCCAGTTGGTTGAGTCTGCCCATGTGTTGTGAGATTAAGGAGTTTTCATTGTGTCTTCTGACTGCTAGTTGGTGTTCATGGATGCGCTCTGCTAGTTTTCTGCCTGTCTGTCCTACACAATGGCTGTTACAGTCCTTACACTGTATGTTGTAGATGACTTCTGTTTTTTCTTCTTGGGCTACTGGGTCTTTCTGTCTTCTTTAAATCTGTCTTCTTTAAACGTCACAGAGTTCAACATTTCCCCCCCCCAATTCATGATTTGTATTCCAGTCTTTTCAGAGTTTTTCATTGTCATGAGATGGGTAGGTAGGTAGCCCTCTCCAAATGTCTGTCTAAGGGTTTTTACTTGTTGTTGTAAATAGGATGTAGTTATCTCAGGATCATAGTTTTGGCAACATCTAAACCTGAAGTGACTGTTGGGAATATGTCAGAGAATGTAATAGATATATTCTATCTAAGAAATGCATTTTTATAGCACCATATTAAGAATTGCCTCTTACTTGGGTTCACATACCTGCATGCTGTCATATTTTACTCTCTGTAGGAAGAAAAGATGCATGACTTTTCCTTCTCCTTAGAGTGATTCTGATCTTCTAAAAGGTGTTTTCTGCCGTGTCATTTCTTAAATTTCTTTGCCGACAGAAAATGAACTCATCCCTGAAGATAATCCAGAACAAGGCTATAAATCTAGCCAAATCTACATAAATAATAATAAATAACATAGAAAGTGCCCATTTCGGTAAAATACATAAGACTTTACCCAACTGTAGGAGGGAACCCCCAAACTGGCAAAATTAACATTCGGGTGATCAGGAACATTGGGTTGATTGACTGCTGGAGGAGAAAATGGATAAAATACATTTTCTGGGAAAGAGGCTATGCATTGCCTATTTGGAATGCTGAACAGAAAAAAAAATAAACAGAAAAAATAGTACAGTAATTTATTGTTACATGGATCATTATGAAGTTTAAAAATAGGGAGAAATATGAACAACGTTGTGTGTGAGAGGAGGAGGCAAAATCCCATTTTAAAATGTGCATTTTAACCTGTTTTGAGGATTTACAGAAAAGGAGAAAAGAACAAACCATAGGAGATGGGGTTTCAAGAATTAAATTCCAGGCTAATTTTAGAAAGGAAAAATAGTCACCTAATCAATCATCGCTCTTCCTCATTCTTTTCTTGAATTCCCATTCTGAGAACAGTCTGTCTGGATGTGTACATCGGGAGCTGCTGAAGGTTGCTTCGGAGTGTTTCAGTGGGTTTCTACTGCTATAGCAGGAAAGAGGTGAGGGTTAGTGGCACCGTGTAGGGAAACATGAGGCAATTGAGTTTTGTGCTTGCAAATTGGAATCGATGAAAACTACAGTATCAGGCATTCCACAGTGCCTTTTAAAAGCAACACGGGGCGTTATATGCATTTATTTTTAAAGTGATATATAAATATGCCCCCTTTCTTTGCAACGGCGCTGCCACTGCCTCTCCAAGCGGGTGCCCCAATCCGCAAAGGCAGCACTGCCTGCAGATCCCAAGCAGCCCGAGCGCCTGTTGCGGCCTGGCTGCTGTGAGCCACTGGCCAGAGCCCGGGGAGCAGAGAAGAGGGGTGATGACAGCTTTGTTCATCCCAGGGCAGCCCAGGGAGTGGAGAGGCAGTGCACCTGGACACAGAACTGCCACCAAGGGGGCTTTGAGTTCTTTAGCCCCAGACCAGCAGCTGCCCGGACAGCAACCGGCCCTCAGTAACAGGCTGCGGCAAGCTAGTTCTTGGGTGACATGCTTTCCTCTTGTCTTGAGGATGGGAGAAGAGCAGACTGGGCTGTGGATAAGCCCTTAGGGTCCATTCCCCACTTCTTTCTCTCCATGAATGTGGTTTAGAGCCAGCTGATAAGGCAATGTAGAAAAGTTTCAATGGAGATAGTTCAGAAAGGAGTCTACAGTATAAAGAGTTTTCAGTAACCAGTTTTGCCAGCTTTTTCTCTTTTCTCTCCTGCTGCTTCTTTATTCAGCTGCTAGGCAAGTGTTGGAAACACCAAGGAGATGATGTGGGGGAAAAAGAGAAAGAGGGTGAAAAAGATCTTGAAATCCACCATAGCACAGCTGTGGTCGTTGTTTTAACTGAAAACTGCAGGAATTTTTAGGGAACTTTAAAGGTTAAGATATGGCTGAATAAATGCAGAGATGTTAGACGTCCTTCCCCATACTGTATATCATCCCTGGTCATGTTGCTGCAGGAAATCCCATCTCTTCAGGCCCTACAACTTTGCTGAATCAGTAAGGATCATAATGAGTCTATAGTTCAGTGCAATTTGTGTCCAGATTTCATTTAGGAAAACAATTTACCAGCATTTTAATTTTCCTTTTATTTTGATTGGCTGACATGTTTAATTAAACAGAAAATTGGGTTTTTGCACTCCCTGACATTTCAAACTACTGTGATCATTTCTGAGGTGATATAGATATATAGTATATAGATATCTGATCTCGTTTTAAATATTTAATAGATTCTAATGATTTTAACTGAACTGATTAATTTTAATGATTGTGTCAGATTTCTAATTGCAAAACAGTATTGCATGTATTGTATAAGTATTACAATAGCAGGTCTCATACTGCAGTATGTAGGCCAACCCAGATTCCTAAGTGGTCTTTAAAAGTAGTCCCATGCAAAGTGCATTGCAGTAGTCCAACTTTGAGGCAATGAAGCCATGAGTTACTGATGCCAGAACCTGCCACTCCAAGTAGGGCTTCAGTTGGCACACCAGCTGAAGCCAGGAAAAGACTCTCCTGGCCACAGTTTCCACCTGTTGATCCAAGAAGAGCTGCCAAGCCCCGAACAGCAGCACATGACCAAGGAAGCAAAATTCACACAAAAGTCTCATTAATTAGGTTTAACGCCATAAAGAAGGGATTAAATTTCAGAATCTTGGAAACTAAATAAGAATACTGCAACCCTCATTTATTATGGAGTACGTTATGGTGGGTCTCTATAAGCTATTTGAATGTTTTTATTACAGATTCTGTAACTGATGGACTGAGGCCTCATGGAAGAAATAAGGCTGAAATGTCTCTCTCTCTCATTTGCTGTGTTTTGAACAAATCCCTTTTCTTTCCCAGATTCCAATAGTATCCTTACTGTAGCTATACGTCCAGGAGACAAACAGTACCTCTATGTAGCTAGGATTAAGTTCCAGCCTCTTTCTCTCCATTTCTTTGCAGTTGATGTCCCACCACTCTCTTAATTGTTCCCAAGAAAGAGGAGATTGGAGACTGGACGGAAGTTGTCTAGTAAGGATGGATTGAGAGATGGCTTCTTCATGAGGGGGCATACCACTGCCTCCTTCAGGGCAGCCAGCACAACATCCTCTCCTAAAATGATTACCACCTCTCAAATCCAGCTGAGAGACTCAGAGACTCAAGTAGGACATGGATCCAGCCTGCAAGCAGCAGGACTCATGCTGCAAAGAACCTATCCATTTTCTCAAAATCTAAAGCCCAAATGAATCCCAGATGACCTTGTTTCTGTAGTCATATCATCACCAAATCCAAGCAAATATGAGTAATTTTATTCCAAAATGTTTAGCAGACACCTTAAAGTAGCTGGCCAGTAGATCTTCCTGTCTGTCCCTATCCAGCTGAAAGAAGATCACCTTGAACAGTGTTAGTGGACAACGTTCCACCACCAACATTCTTTCACAACATGTTCAGAGAAGTACAAATGTTTGCCACTGTTATCAGCACAGCGTAGGCCTGAACATAAGCTCTTATTTATTTATTTTTATTTATTTAATTTATATGACCGCCCATCTCCCCCAACGGGGAACTCTGGGCGGTTTACAATAAAATAAATTAAAATAGAATATAAAATATAAAACATCAATTTATACAGTCAATGTAATAAATAATTATAAAATCCAGATGGGAGATAGAATTAATAAAAGGAAGGACATTATAAGATTAAGGGATTAGCCACCCCCATGAGGAACTATCCTTTCCTCCTTCCCATGCCAGGCGGCAGAACCAGGTCTTCAGTTCTTTCCTAAGGTCGGAAGGGAGGAGATCTGTCTCAACTCTGGGGGCAAGGTGTTCCACAGTGTAGGTGCCACCACAGAGAAGGCCCGCCTCCTAGACCCCATCTAATGACACTCTCTAATTGATGGGGCTCGCAGCAGGCCCTCTCTGAACGATCGGGTGGGGCGGGTCGATAACCTGGGGACAAGACGGTCCCTCAGGTATTCTGGCCCCATGCCATGTAGGGCTTTAAAGGTGATAACCAACACCTTGAATTGTACCCGGAAGCAAACCGGCACCCAATGCAGCTCACGGAGCAAAGGTGTTATATGTGCAGATCTTGGCGCACCCAAAATTGCTCGCGCGGCTGCATTCTGCACCAGCTGTAGCCTCCGGATAGTCTTCAAGGGTAGCCCCATGTAGAGCGCATTGCAATAATCTACATCGGAGATGACGAGAGCATGAGTGACTGTTCGGAGGGCGTCGCGATCCAGGAATGGGCGTAACTGGCGCACCAGCCGAAGCTGTGCAAAAGCCCTCCTAGCCACGACTGCCACCTGCTCTTTGAGCAGGAGTCGTGAGTCTAGAAGGACCCCCAAGTTGCGCACCGGTTCTGAATGGGGCACTGCTACCCCATCGAGAATCAAAGATGATAATTTCCCAGAAGACGCTAAGCCATCAATCCACAGCCACTCAGTCTTTCCAGGGTTCAGTTGAAGCCTGTTGTTCCCCATCCAGGCCCTCACAGCCCCCAGGCACTGGGACAGGGTGTTCACTGCATCACTTACTTCACCTGGGATGGAGATACACAGGTGAGTATCATCAGCATACTGATGATACCTCATCCCATGGTGTCGGATGACCTCACCCAGCGGTTTCATGTAGATGTTGAATAGGAGAGGAGAGAGAACCGAACCCTGCGGCACCCCACACAAGAGGGGTCGAGGGCTGGATCTCTCCTCCCCTATCACCACCGACTGGGAGCGGCCCCGGAGGAAGGAGGTGAACCAGCGTAAAACTACGCCGCCCACCCCCAACTCCCTAAGCCGCCCCAAAAGGATACCATGGTCGATGGTATCGAAAGCCGCTGAGAGATCCAAAAGAGCCAGGATGGATGCACTCCCTCCATCCCGCTCCCGCCAAAGATCATCCATAAGCACGACCAATGCAGTCTCCGTCCCATATCCCGGCCTGAAACCTGACTGGAAAGGGTCTAGATCAGGGCTTTCCAAAGTGCCGCCGCTGGTGACACACCCGGCGGCAGCGGCGACACGCGCGCCCACGGCGGCGGCGCGGGGGGCCGTGCGGCAGCGTGTGCACGGCTGCGCGGGGGGCGTGCGGCGGCGCGCGCGCACGATGGCGCGGGAAGGGCGTGCGGCGGCATGGGGGGCGTGTGGCGGGGCGCGTGCCGCCGCTTCCGGGTGGTGTGGCGACACACCACGCTGTGTGTGGCGACACACTTTTGTGTCGCGACACACAGTTTGGAAAGCTCTGGTCTAGATAATCCGCTTCATCCAGGGTCCTTTGAAGTTGCAACGCCACCACTTTCTCAACCACCTTTCCCAAAAAGGGAAGATGGGAGACTGGAAGAAAATTGTCCAGGATTGTAGGGTCCAGGGATGGCTTCTTGAGGAGGGGGTGTACCAATGCCTCCTTGAAGGCAGTTGGAAACGCCCCCTCCAACAAGGATGTATTAATCATTGCCTGGACCCATCCACATGTCACCTCCCTGGCCGATTTTACCAGCCAGGAAGGGCAGGGATCTAAATAACATGTGGTGGAATTAACAATTCGGAGGATCCTGTCCACTTCCTTAGGTCCAACAGGATCTAATCGTTCCCAGATAATAGGGCAAGACCACTCTCCCGGCATCTCCCCAGATTGCATTTCACGCATGGAGTCCAACTTAGACCGAATCCGAGCTATTTTATCCTGCAGATGCTCAGAAAATTCTTCCGCACGGCCCTGCAGGTGGGTGGTCGGTTCCACCCTACCCAAGAGAGATCGAGTAATCTTGAACAGGGCCGTCGGACGGCATTCTGCGGATGCAATAAGAGCAGAGAAATATTTGCGTTTCGCCGCTCTTACCTGTGTTTGGTCATTTTTACTCATCAATATTGATGTTAGCCCTGCGAGGTAGTCCAGATAAGAAGCACAACCAGGAGTACTAGCTCTATCTTTATTGTAAGGTTACATTAACAGAATCTTGCAAGACTCAAAGTATTTCTCCCCTCCTGTCTCCCAAGGTCATTCCCACATACCATTACGCTGGAGCAATCACAGACTGCTGTATAGTTTGACCAGATACAAAATTGCCTAACAGATTACTGTACCAGGATAATCCTCAGGTGCCTGCTGGAAACTAGTTGCACCCTTAATGCTTTTGAGGTGGACCATCTGAACTGTTCCCTCACCCCTGCAGAGGTCACAGCAGACAAGAAGCCAAATCCTGACCAGAAAGTCATCTGATTATGGCAAGGACTAGTTCTAACATCCTCCCACTCAGCAGCTCAGAGGTGAAAATTGGATTTAGATTGTGGCTGTCTGCATGAGTCAGCCCAGAGATACCTGGGACAAACCCATGATTGTCATGGAGCCCATGAACATCTGAGTTCTCTCCTGCCATCTAGTCAAACTCCAAGCTGATGGGCATTCCTCTGTTCACACATCAACATAGTTGCAGCTCTCACCAGTTCTCCACTCCCAGAACTGAACTGAACCTAACTTTCTTTAACCAAGGGTACCAAATTCCATAACCTTACAGTCTCCCCAAAAAA
This sequence comes from Charina bottae, assembly GCA_023362775.1. Lineage (NCBI taxonomy): Eukaryota > Metazoa > Chordata > Lepidosauria > Squamata > Charinaidae > Charina > Charina bottae. Next base: position 1,265,111 of record JALMGJ010000020.1, read on the forward strand.
TCAGAAACTGCCCTACCTGTCTTCAGTCTCATCTCAGCACAACCTTTACAGTGTGTGTGTGTGTGTGTGTGTTTGTTTGTTTACATTTACATAGAATGGATATAAAAAGTCTACACACCCCTGTTAAAATGCCAGGTTTTTGAGATGTAAAAAAATCAGACCAAGATAAATCACTTCAGAATTTTTTCCACCTTTAATATAACATATAAGCTGTACAATTCAATAGAAAAACAAATTGAAATCTTTTAGGGTGAAAAAAGAAAAATAACAAACTAGAATAACGTGGTTGCATAAGTGTGCCCAAATGCCTAATGCGCACAATGGTGTTGTGATTAAGGAGTGGGAAGACACAGGTTCAAGTCTACCTTCAGCAATGGAATCTTATTGGATGGTTTTGGGCCATTCGCACCTTGTCAGCCCAACCTATCACACCAAGTTGTTTTTGTGGGAAAAATAGTTCGTGTTATCTAACATTTATACTGTATATACATGCATACCAAATAAAAACACTAAATACCATATTGTATTTCATTTTTGTTTTAATATATATATTATATGTTATTTCAATACTATCATATATAGTACACTTAGATTCTTAATATTCTATTGTTTAGGTGCCTTAGAGTGTTGAATATAGATAAGAGGAAAAAAAGTGGCATATTTTATTTAATTTTGTTGTCCATGAATGCCATCATAGGTGGTGTTTTGCTGATCCTTGCCCTAACCTAACCAAACTGTTGCTCAAGAAAAGTACTTGGAAGTAACAGAAACAGTTCAAGTACGTATTTAACTAAATATTTATAGTTTAGTAGTAGTATACTTTTCCAGGGACTATACATTATTATATAAGCTCAAGCAATTATAGAATAATAGAAAAGCATTAATCATTTAGCATTTTTGGCAATACTAGCCCTAACACTGAGCCCTTCTTTTATAAGGTGGAAGGAAGGAAGGAAGATACTATATGCATAGCCAATACAGTTTGTAGAAATATATGTTTCTCTTCCACAGGAAAACATTGAAATCCCTATCCCAAGGTACTTTATCAAGGAGAAAATTAAAGCATTAAGAGAGAGAGAGAGAATCCTTGCTCAGATAATGTTGGATGCCGGAATGTATGAAGATGAACCCGTAAGTGTATCTATATAATAAACTGAGGGATACAGGTAGTCTTCGCTTAGCAACCACTTGTTCAGTGACCATTTGAAGTTACGACGGCGCTGAACAGTGGGTACTTACAACCAGTCCTCGAGGTTGCAGCCATTCCAGTTTCCCCAGAGTCACATGATTGTGGTTTGGGCTCTTGGCAACTGGCTTACACTTATGACCATTGTAGCATCCCGCAATTACGTGATTACCATTTGTGACCTTCCGTGCCGGCTTCCCACAAGCAAAGTCAATGGGGAAGCCAGCAGGGAAGGTCATAATTTGCTCCTGAGGAATCCCCAGGCGGCAGGGCAAGTGCAGGCCCCAGGCGCATGGGCAGCTGTCCTCCCGGCTGCATTCACACCACAGCACCCACTGCGGTGCAGCACCTGGCCGCACTGCAGCGCCCACTTCCCTGCCCACACTCACACCATGGTGCCCACTCCCCTGCTTGCTTGCACTGCAACACCACCCCCTGCCCACTCACACGCTACTGCACCTGGCAGCAGCGCCCACTCCCCTGCCCATGATCCTTAACGACGGCAATGAGGACTGCCAGGATTGCCGTTGCTAAGCAATGCAGTCATGTGACATCACGCTTTATGACTATCGCTTACCGATGGAAATTTCAGTCCCGATTACCGTCGTTAATCGAGGACTACCTGTAGTCTGAACATCATAATGACTTAATTAAAGAGAATACTGTCATGATGTTGATCATAATTATGGGAATAGGCAGAAATTTTTTCCTCAAATGAATAATTGTAAGACCCTTAAACCATATGTACATACATACTCATATCCATACACTCCTTTAAATATTGTCTTTTGTTCTTTAAACTTCTTACTTTTCTCTTTTACGGGAGCTCAACAGCACCATCCAATTGTAAGTTGCTTGGTCTTACGTGTACCCACTCATTCTTCTTTCATGTTCGCTTTCTGGTTCAGTCCTCATTATTTCTATATGACTAAATCACTTCAGCATACTTTGTTCATACCAGTCACTCACTTCTGTATTCAGTCCTTGTTCATTCAGCACCCATACATTCTTGATCCTATTTCTTGTTTTACTACATGTACTCCAAGTAACACGTTTCTCACTGCATACAACTTTTATGTTTCTCTTGACATAGCTGTCTCTCATCCAATCTAAAAAGAAGGACATGCTTATACAGTTATTTTTGTTTCTTTGAAAATAATATATTCCTCACACCAGACCACATGCAGCCCACTATCTTTCTATCAGCATTTGCATATTTTAAGATTTCTTCATCCATTTTCCCTTGTTTAGTAAACATTCTCCCAAGGTGCACAAATTCATCTACTTGCTCTAGTGCAGAGCTTTCCAAACTCTGTGTCGCGACATAAAAGTGCACAGCGTGGTGTGTCGCCACACCACCCGGAAGCAGCGGCGCGCACGTGCACGGCGGCAGCGGTAGCCGCTGCTGCCGCCGTGCACGTGCACACCGCCACACGTCCCCCGCGCCGCCGCATGCCCCCTTGTTTTGCTGCCGCGCGCGCGCCCCCGCACGCCCTCCTGTGTTGTTGCCACGGCGCGCGCGCCCCCGCACTGCCACCGTGCCGCTGGCGTGTTGCCAGCGGCGGCACTTTGGAAAGCCCTGCTCTAGTGATTGCCAATGACTTGCTGAAAAGCAAAAGTCTGTTTTGTACAGCACATACATATAACACACGGACTCCCCAGATTTTGTTCACTGTCATACCTATTCTCCCTATCATTTTTTGCATTCACTAACTTTCCTTTTGTATAAAACAGTAACGGTATTCTTCCAATCAGCAGGCATAGATGCAGTCTTCACACACATACTAAATAAATCAAACAGCCACTTCATAAGTAAACCACACTTATTTATCCCATTTTCATCACCCATGCCTGTATCCTCACCATTTTTCAACATTTTCACAGAATGTATGCCTTCGTTTTCATCTATTGTTTCTTGGGCATTAACATTTATAGCATTAGTTTCGGTTCTGTTCTCCATCATATCACTGTCATTTCCATGCAGTTTCTAAAATATTCCTTTTAGCATTTCCTCACTTCAGCTTCATTCCAGATCATTTCATTCCTTTTATTTTTAATTCCATTCACTCTGCAGAGGCTCCTTGTTTAGCCTTCTTCCTTCACTTCCAGAGCATTTTTTCATTTCCATCTAAATCACTTTGCATTTTCTCTGCATCTTTCAGTTGTAACCATTTCTTGTTCTCTTTAACTACATTCTTTGCAACCATCTTTTTCTCTCCTACACATTATTAGGGATGTGCAGCTATTTGGATCTGAAGTGAGAAAGGTGCTTTGTAGGGATATGGGCACACTTTGCTGAACCTTTAGCAGCTCTTTAAATAAGTCTTGACTTTTCCTGGACTTTTCCTTAATGAAAATGAGTTGGGGATGAGCTATGGTATGATGCAGGAAGAAGTATGTGTTATTTAAGGAAGCACCAACACGTGCAGCAAGTATGCTCGTGTCCCCTCTGAAGCACTTTTCCACTTTACATCCAAAGCTGTGCATTATTACATACTACACAGTATCTAGATTGTGAGGCCCTGCTCGTGGTCACTTATGTCTCAGTTATTCTACGTTGCATTATTGCAATGCACCCTACATAGGGCTGCCTTTGAAGACCGGTGTGGCTATATAACACCACTATTCTGCGAGCTGTGCTGGCTTCCTATGGGGTTCTGGATATAATTCAAGATGCTGGTTATCACCTAGAAAGCCTTATATGGCACAGTATTGGGTTATTTCCAGGAATGCCTTCTCCCAATGTTATTCACCCATCCCACATGCTCTGATAAGGTGGGCATACTCTAGTTCCCCTCCTTAAAACAGCGTAATATTATGGGACTTAGGAGGAGTGTTCTTTGCTGTGGTAGCATCTGCCCTTTGGAATGGTCTCCTCCTGACATACAGTTGACCCCATGCAGGTCTTTAAAAAGGTAGTGAAAACCTGGCTTTTTTCCTCAGGCATTTTGGGTCAGGATGATGAATACCCCTGCCTGCAAGGGTCTAATAAATTTGAGTACCCGGTTGCCAGTTAATTGTTATGTTTGTTTTTAGCTGGTATTGTTTATTTTAGTTTTGTTTTCTTTGTTCATTGGTCTACTGTACACCACCCAGAATCACATTGTTCAAGTTGGGTGGCCATACAAGAGCTTTAAATGAATCAGTCGGTAATGTATTCCTTCAAGGACAGAAGGTTGGGAGTATAAAGAAGCATTCTAGATGCAATTTTCTTCCACAAAGTAGGAAAGGGAAAACAACCGCCCAGGGTCCCTCCTTGTGGGGGAGATGGGCGGGATATAAATGTGATGATAAATAAATAAAATAAAATGTATTTGGAATTATCCTGGGGTCAAAGTAGTGCCTGTCTACAGGGCTGATATGGTGCACATACCTGAAATAGGCATTCAGTTTTCTCTTACACTTCATTTTTATATTGCAGAAAAAAACTGAGAAGGTCATGCCCTTAGAAGAAGCTGTAAGAGTAATTCAAATAGCTGAGCGAGCTCGACAGGGCCGACTCAGGGCTACATTCATGAAGCAAATCTTTCTTGAAGAAAAGAGAGAAAGATTAGCCAGGCTTCATGGTACAAAAGGTCCAGATGTTGAAACTGCTGCAATGTGCATTCAAAAGGTAAAACATTCATTCTTCTCATAAATATGTTCCAGTGAAAAGTGGTTTTTTTAGTCAATTTCTGTTGAATGAGTTATTTACATCATTTTGGAAAAAAAAAATTTCATGTTGTAGTTAAGAGTGTAATTTAAGTCTTTTAACCATATTTTCTCCCATTTTTAAATTTGGATACTATGACCCACATTTTGTTCCCATTTAGTTATACAATTTTTATAGGTAAATTTGACATTTTATTTTGTATTAGAATTTTGTAAATTTTTGCAATCAGATGTTCCTCCTCTTTCCATAATACATTGTCCCAATTTACTGAATATCTTTTAAATTTAATTTTTTTGGAATCTATCTTAAATTGTTCCTTTATTTGTAAATAAGTATACCAATTACAAGTATGGCCTTCCTTTTCTAAGTCTTCTCTTGTTTTAAGTTTGTGATTTATGCCATCAAATAATAATAAGTCCTTATATTTTAACCATTTACTCCTGCTCGTAATATCTTTCAATGCAAATGCCTCTTCTGGAGAGATCCACAATGGTAAATTTGGTAGTATCGTATTTTTATACAGTATTTATCCCAGGTTTTTAAAATGGATTTCCTAATTGGATGATGATTAAATGCCGAATTCACTTTTGTTTTGCTATACCAAAGATACCCATGCCATCCATATCTGAGATCATGACCTTCTAAATTTAGTAACTTTCTATTATCTAATTTTAACCAATCTCTTAGTCAAACAAGAACACATGACTCATAGTATAATTTTAAATTTGGAAGTCCAAAACCATTTTCTTTAATGTCCTGTAAAAATTTATATTTGATTCTGGGTTTTTTCCCTTGCCAGATAAATTTGGATAGGTCTTTTTACCAATTATGAAATGTTTTTTCAGTAATTATAATTGGTATCGTTTGAAATAGGAATAGAATTCTTGGAAGAATGTTCATTTTAACTCTTTCATATCCTTGATGGCTTGTCGTAAGAGTTTCTAAATTAACAGCTGAAGGATCAGAACTGTCACATAAACAAAAAAGGAAAAGCAGATTGTATAAATTATATAAATCATTAAGGAGGGTATAGGTCTGATTCCATCAAAATGATGTACAGATGGTACCTCACCCCTAATACATTGTCAAAAATGAATTCTGCTATACCAAATAATTGTTGGAAATGTAAAAAAGAAGTCGGTACCTTTTTTCATTTATGGTGGACTTGCCGAAAATCAAAGAATTATTGGGACAAAATGCATGAATCTATATGTGAAATTATAGAAGAAGTTATTACCAAAGAGCCAGAATTTTATCTATTGGGATTTACAAGATCAGACTTGCATAAGAAATACGGAAAATTATTATTTTATTTAACAACTGCTGCTAGAATTACCTTTGCCACGCACTGGAAAGAAGATTACATACCTACGATCGAAGAGTGGACTATTAACGTGATGGACTTGATGCAGATGGCGAAATTAACAGACCAGCTAAACAACAAGAATATGGAAGAATTTAATATAATTTGGAGTCCTTTTCTCAAATTTGTTGAAAAGACCCAAAATATTCAATTGGGAAATTAATGTAAATAATGTAATTAAGATAAAGATTATATTGGTATATAATTATGCGATGGAAATGTTGGATGGGAAGTAGGAAGTCCTTTTTCTTTTCTTTTCTTTTCTCTTTTTTTCTCGTTTTTTTTCTTTTCTTTTCTGGGTGGATAGTTGAGCAGGTGAGAGGAAAGGTAGAGTAGATGGGGAAAGGAAGTGGAGATAAAGAAGGTTAGAGGTGGAAGAGGAGGTAATGAGAGAAAGATGGAAAAGTGAGAAGAGGAAATGGGAAACCAAATTAGAAAGGGAGGAGGATGGATAGTTTGCTAAACAGGAAGAGTTATAATTGTATTTACTTTGAAAGTGTTAGATTATGTTATGTCAAGTTATGTTAAGTTTTGTTTTATTATGTTATGTTAAGTTTCGTTTTATTGTGTTATGTCTGGTATTGTCTTTTCTTGTAATGTTGAATAAAATTTGATATATTAAAAAAAAGGATATGAAAGAGTTCTTTATTAAAGCAAGTGATCCATTCCAATGCAAATACTAGAATGAAGGACCATCACGCCAAATGGCATTTACATTCTTTACCTTGTGCCATCCCCCCCCCCAATTGGGGGAATCGTTCCGTGATAGCCCCTCCCCACGTTCTCAAATGAGCTGACAGCCCATCCGGGTCGATGTTGGCGCCAGCTCGTTTGACTACACAATTCTAATCAACATCCCTGGCTGCTTTGCAGTCACGTCAGACTACTGTTAAAAACGTTCCTAATGACCCTGCAGGAATGCCAGACTACATCCACCCCCATAACTATGCTGGCAGGATGCTCCATCCTGACGGTTTATTTTTTTCCCTTGTTGCAGGAAAAAAAAAACATAAGGGTAATTAATACCTTTTGATTTTACACTTCAGATTTGGCGTGGATACACCCAGTGGAAGAAAACTCTGAAAATTAGAGAAGAAGAAATGGTATTTCTAGGCATGGTGAGTCTTTAAACATCTTTTTTCTTTAAATAATAATTAAATATTTTGATTAATATAAATTGAGAGTTGCAAAACTGTATTATGCAGGTCATCTGTTATGAGCAAATCTCTATGTAAAAAAAATCAGATATGTTGATACTGGGAATTGTTGCATCTGAATCAAATTAGAAGGAAAATAAGAAAATAGAGTGGGAGCCAGGATGGGCAGTAATGGACCTGGAAAGGTTCTTGGCCCATCTGGCTTTTCTTTTTTTAAAAGAAACTGAAAACTTCTGGTGTCCTTATGTTACAATAAAACATCTCCACGTGAATCCTCATAGGCTTCCTTAAAAGCCATAAATGTCGGGTGGCTGCAGCTTAATGCTTTGTTTCAAAAATGCCCAACGACATACAGGAAAAGACTAGGAAGACCCAAACACTGGTCCATTCTTAGCTACAGAGACTGACTCAGTGACACGGAGCCAGTCATGCTTTCTTAGCTGAATCTACTTTACAGGGATATTGTTGTGGGGGAAACTGGGAGGAGGGAGTACAATGTAGGCTGCCTTGAACACAAGGTAGGATATTAATCAAATAAATAAATACACAGACAAATGCGGTAGGGCATCTATTGTGAAGTTAGAAATGATAAGAGGAAGGAACATTATCTGTTTGCCTTCTGCTAAACAGATGCTGCATCTACCATGACAGCCATTTTATGAAAAAGCCTGTGGCATGCTGTCAAAATTTTAAATAATGCCCTCCCCAACCCAAAATAAAATACAGGAGGGTGACAGGAAATGGACCTAAAAGACATATTGCTTCTACCACCAAAAAGTAACTGAAGGGAGAACAGAAGATGGTCAACTGCATATAAATCTCTTCTATCACCATACAGCAGTAGTATCTAGGCATGGTCTTTGATTCCTCATCCTCAGTCCAAGAAGGTAAGACGATCTTAAAATAAGGAATATGTTACTTACATAATCTTAGACACTATTCTACCATATTCCAGGTTAGTTCAGAGCATAGCTGAATGAAATCTGTGAATCAGTAGCACCGCCCTGGATTCTTTTCTGGTTCCATTGTATGACAAGATTTTTCTGGTTGATTTAAAATTAAGGCTTCCCAGAAGAGGATATGGTTAGTAATAAAAAAACCCTTTCCCCAAAGATAAGCGGTGAGGTTGCTCTTCCCATTCCGTCTGGCCTCTAAAATGTTCTCTGCCAACTTAGCTTACCTTCCAAAATTTATTTATTTATTATTTGGATTTATCCCCGCCCATCTCTACCATGGCAGACTCTGGGCGGTTTACAATCAGAATATAAAAGATAAAACCTAGACATTTAAAACTACTATAAAAATAAAAAAATAAAAATCCAGAAGATGGTCTGTTCTTAAAAGGAGGAAACCACTAAGCCAACCACCCCCAGGAGGAACTTTCCTTTCCTTCACTCCAGGCAAGGCGGCAGAGCCAGGTCTTCAAGGACTTCCTAAAGGCTAGGAGCAAGGGTGTCAGTCTCACCTCAGGGGGCAAGTTATCCCACAGGGCGGGTGCTATTGCAGAGAAGGCACGCCTCCTGGACCCCACTAGATGGAATTCTTTTAATGAAGGGATCCGAAGCATGCCCTCCCTGCATGATCGGGTGGGGCGGGTGGATATGGTCGGGACAAGACGGTCCCTCAGATACCCTGGTCCCATGCCATGTAGGGCTTTAAAGGTGATAACCAACACCTTGAATTGGATCCGGAAGCAAACTGGTACCCAATGCAGCTCACGGAGTAGCAGTGTTACATGTGCCGATCTCCTGGCACCCAGAACTACCCGTGCAGCTGCATTCTGGACCAGCTGAAGCTTCCGGATACTCTTCAAGGGTAGCCCCATGTAGAGCGCGTTGCAATAATCTATATGGGAGATGACAAGGGCATGAGTGACTGTTTGGAGGGCCTCCTGATCCAGGAAGGGGCGCAACTGGCGCACCACATGAAGCTGTGCAAAGGCCCTCCTGGCCACGACTGCCACCTGCTCCTCGAGCAGGAGTCGTGAGTCCAGGAGGACCCCCAAGTTTCGTACTGAATCTGAACGGGGTAGTGCCACCCCATCCAGAGTTAAAGATGACAACTTCCTGGAAATCGAGAGGCCATCAATCCACAGCCACTCCGTCTTACCAGGGTTCAGCTGAAGCCTGTTGTGCCCCATCCAGGCCTCTACAGCCTCCAGACACTGAGAAAGGGTGTCGACTGCAACACTTACTTCACCCGGGATGGAGATGTACAACTGGGTATCATCAGCGTACTGGTGATACCTCATCCCATGGTGACGGATGATCTTGCCCAGCGGCTGCATGTAGATGTTAAATAGGAGAGGAGAGAGAACCGAACCCTGTGGCACCCCACATAATAGGGGCCGAGGGTCAGATCTCTCCTCTCCTATTACCACCGATTGGGAATGGTCCTGGAGAAAGGAGGCGAACCAGCGTAAAACAACGCCGCCCACCCCCAATTCCCTGAGCCGCCCCAAAAGGATACCATGGTCGACGGTATCAAAAGCCGCTGAGAGGTCCAAGAGAGCGAGAATGGATGCACTCCCTCCATCTCGCTCCCGCCAAAGATCATCCATAAGCGCGACCAATGCAGTCTCTGTCCCATATCCCGGCCTGAAACCTCACTGAAAGGGGTCTAGATAATCCATTTCATCCAGAATCCTCTGGAGTTGCAGTGCCACCACCTTCTCAACCACCTTTCCCAAAAAGGGAAGGTGGGAGACAGGACGAAAATTATTTAAAACAGTAGGGTCCAGGGAAGGCTTCTTGAGGAGGGGGTGCACCAACGCCTTCTTAAAGACCGTCGGAAACACCCCCTCCCCCAAAGATGTATTAATCATCGCCTGGACCCAACCACATGTGACCTCCCCGGCTGATTTAACCAGCCAGGAGGGACACGGGTCTAGATGGCATGTGGTGGCGTTTACAATCCGGAGGATCCTGTCTACTTCATCAGGCCCAACAGGGTCAAACTGTTCCCAGATAACAGGGTAAGCACGCTCCTCTGGCATCTCCCCAGATCTTGTCTCACGCTTGGAGTCCAACTTGGAATGAATCTGAGCGATTTTGTCCTGCAGATGCTCAACAAACTCTTCCGACCGGCCCTGTAAATAGGTCACCAAATCCGTCCGACCCAAAAGAGATCTAGTAATCTTAAACAGGGCCGTCGGACGGCATTCTGCGGACGCAATAAGAGCGGAGAAATAATCACGTTTCGCTGCTCTTACCGCCACAAGGTAGGCCCTAACAGCGACTCTAGATTGTGTCCGGTCAGATTCAGTCTTCGTCTTCCTCCAGCGGCGCTCCAGACGTCTCTTAACCCTCTTCAACACCCTCAACTCCTCCGTGAACCACGGGGAGTGACGGGTCGAACAAGGTAAGAGACGTCGCATAGGCGCGATCCTGTCCAAGGCCTCGGCCGCTTCCTTATTCCAGGCTGCGGCCAAGACCTCCGCTGGACCATGTTGCAGATCTTCAGGTACAACCCCCAGCTCCCTCTGAAACCGCATTGGGTCCATAAGTCGCCGGGGGTGGACCAATCTAATAGGTCCCGCCTCCCTGCGGAGTGGGGCAGCACACGAGATCCTCAAGGTCACAAGGGCGTGATCTGACCATGACAATGGGGACAGATGTAACTCTCCCCTCAGATCACATTGCCACTGCTCCGACAAGAAAACCAAGTCCGGCATGAGACCACTGTCTCGAGTCGGGTCCCGAATAATCTGCGACAGGCCCATGGCTGCCATGGTAGTCATGAACTCCCGAGCCGCCTCCGAGGCCCGTCCCAGGGACGGCAGATTGAAATCCCCCAGAACCATAAGTCTGGGGAACTCCACTGCCAACCCCGAGACGGCCTCTAGCAGCTTGGGCAGAGAGGTTGCTACGCAGCAGGGAGGCTGGTACAGTAGCAACACTCCCAACTGTGCTTGGGAACCCAACCTGAAAAACAGGGTCTCTCAACCGGTCACTTGTGGAGCAGCGCCCCTGGAGGCCATAAGAGAGTCTCGGATGACAACTGCCAGCCCACCTCCCCTGCCCCGTTGTCTCGGCTGATGCCACACTCGAAACCCGGCTGGACACATTTCTGAAAGGGCAACCCCTCCTTCTGGGCCCAGCCAGGTCTCTGTTATACATGCCAGGTCTGCCTTCTCCTCCACGAGTAAATCGCAGATGAGGGGAGCCTTATTATTCACAGACCTGGCATTAAGGAGCAGCAGCCGGACATCAGGGCCCTTAAAGATCTGCTTACCAGGGCCTGGGTATGAGCTTGGAGGGCTGGAACGCGCCACCGGTAACAAACACGGGGGGCGCCTTCCCCAACAATGGCCTGCCCTCCAGCTCCCGTCATACCGTCCCTTACCCGTCACCACCTCGATCAAATTCCCCGCCCCGCAGCCCCCAGAGTCTCCTGGCTCAGATGCCTCCACTCCTGAGTCCTCGGAAAGCCTGGGTTTGGGCAAAGGTCCCCTTCTCCATGCATCCATCCTCTCACCCCAATCTCTCCTGGGTAAATGGCAGGGCCCCCAGCGCACCAGCTCACGCTTTCAGCGCTGGTAAGCCCCAACCACCTCACACAGCTCACCCACTCTCACTGTTCCCTCCTGGGCCTCTCTCACTAGCCACAGCAAGGGACTCAAACACTCCTACCTACCCTGCCTCTCACTCAAGGGTAGGTACTCTCTCATAACTCATACAGTCTTAGTCCCCCCCTCGCCACTCTCACAAGGGGGGCACCACACTCACACAAAGGGACCTCACAGCCTTCTGCCGCCCTAATAAACTGGGGGTGGTCGATCCTCCACTTTATCCGCCCAGCAGAACAGGTGTTAAATTTGGTGTTAAAATTATATAAATAATATAAAGTCCGCGATGACAGAAAACTACGGGTTTGTTCTTCCAACCCATTCCTCACAGAACCCCAGAGTCCAAAAAGGTCTGAGTCTGGCTCCCCCAGAATCCATCAAACGTACAGGAGTCCCACTTGGGTCTGTCCGGCTCGTTGAAAGGCCTGATCCGTTCTTTCGCCCGGGAGGGGGGTCCCAAGTATTTTCCCAGCCCCTCCTGCAATGGGCCAGCCATGGCAGTAGTCTTCCTGGGCCTCCTGGACTTCACCGGGGCCCATTAGCATGATACAACTTCAACCCACAGGCTGGACTCCACCACAGCTCCTATGCGACTTCGAAAGACAAAACAAAGCACCCGACTCCACAGGGCTAGCCTCCAACCCCGGCAGCCTCCAACCACTATAACGCTGGGATTTGCCACACCCCCAACGTTGTCTGTCCCGGGGGGGTTGTCTGTCCCAGAGAGGTTATCTGTCCTGGGGGGGTCGACCGCCTCAGGGGGGAGCGTCCAACCAAGAAAAGGGGCGATTCCGGACCCACTGCACCTCCACAACTTCGGCTCGTCACAACTCCGGCGCAGCTCGGGAACAAACCCCTGCGCCAGGCTCCATCAGAACTCCTCAAGTTGCCACACCCCCAAACGTTGTTTGTTAGTCCCAAGGGGGTTGGTCGTCTATCCCAGGGGGTTGTCTGTCCCAGGGGGGCCGTCCTCCAACTCTGGCAGCCTCCAAATGGGTCCCGCCGCCACAGCAAAGCTCCGAGTTCCCCCGCCGAAATGATAAATGGGCCTGCTTCTAAGCAAAGCTCTGAGTTGCAGCTATGCATCATGTTTATGTTTCAACAATGCCTCTGGGAACACTGTAAAACCCAGAGGCATTCTTGGAAATAAAGGAAAGGCTTGAGCGTAGCAGTTTGTTTGCAGCATACCAGCATCCCATTTAATTGTTTCTGTTATTTTTTAAGAGATTATTTTAATTAAATCCTGATGAGGCAGGCAAATTGGCACTGATGGGCACTTTGTTGAGAATTCAAGTTCTATACTATTTTGTCTACTATTTTGTATACGTCTAGAAAGGATAGCACTCCCACACATACAACACAAAGTATGGATCTGGTATGTAGATGACACCTTTGTCATAATAAAAAAGGATCAACTGGAGGAAACACATGAAGCCATCAACAACATCTTCAAAGGAATAAAATTCACAAGGGAAGAAGAAAACAACAACACACTACCCTTCTTGGACATCCTCATCAGTAGAGGAAATGATGGCATTCTAGAAACACAAGTCTACCGGAAATCTACCCACATTAACCAAGTGCTCTACTACCAAAGCAATAACCTTACCTCTCACAAGAGGAGCTGTGTAAGAACACTATTCAGACGAGCACAAACACACTGCAGCAACCCAGAACACCAGAAAAAGGAAACAGACCACTTATATAGCATCTTCCAGCAAAATGGATATCCACACAACTTTATCAAAAAGTGCCTGACCACTCAACCCACCACAGCAAAACCAACAGAAGCTATGAAAAGGATTACACTGCCATACATCAGAAACATCTCAGAAACTACCAATAGACTGTTAAAACCACATGGCATCACCGTAGCGCACAAACCAACCAAAACCCTTCAGAACATCTTAAGTAACCCAAAAGACCCAGTAACCCAAGAAGGAAAAACAGGAGTTATCTACAACATACAGTGTAAGGACTGTAACAGCCACTATGTAGGACAGACTGGCAGAAGACTAGCAGAACACATCCATGAACACCAACTAGCAGTCAGAAGACATGATGAAAACTCCTTAATCTCACAACACATGGACAGACTTAACCATACTTTCAACTGGGAAACTGTGAGCATCTTAAACCAAGCCAAATCCAAAAATGCTAGAGAATTCCTGGAAGCTTGGCACTCAGACAAAGCAGCCATCAACAGACACATAGAGGTAAACAACATTTACATACCATTCATAAGAGACAGTAGAAAAGCCAGAAGACCAGAACACCTCTTTGCCAGCAATCAACAACAAGATATGCAAAGATTAACACCAGGATTAGCACCAGAGGAACAAACAGCACAATATACCCTAATCAAGGAACTATTAACTCAGTCAATCAACCAAGTAGCAAACAACAGCCCAATCAAGGAACTCGTAAGGAGAGAACAACACCACCACCAACACAAGCAGGACAAGCCATGGTATATACACAGAGTAATATACACATGGTATATTAACATTCTCTTAAAACACTTGTAAGTTAGGAAACATCAAGACTTTGGACAGATGTGCCAAAAAAGTGCCCCAGATTATTCAGTTTTACCTATATTTTCAGAGCACAAGAGCATTTTTCCAACTTGCAGGTTTGTTCGTAGGAACCAGTGGGAACTCTGAGCAAGCCTCATGCTTGCCTTGTTTTCACCTCAGGATCACAAAAACATCCAAGAATAAAAAAACCTGCAGTTTCTGTTTCCTGGAATGAGACTATCAGCAAAAGCAAGATAGTGCATGCTGCTACCAAGGAAAGAGATCCTGCCAGAAAAACAGTCTTCCCTGTCTAGATGCTTGTATTTATATCCTAAGGCTCAGAACAGCACAAAACAAAAAGGAGCAATCATACGCACTTCCTTGCTCAGTTTTAAAAAAAAAGTTTTCTTTTTTTACATTGGAAGCACGAAAGGGACAGAAGAACTGCAACAAATAAACCAAACCAGCATGTATTGATCATGCCAAAATGTGAAACATATTAAGGCTGATGAAATGTGCCAGAACACTTGCTTATTATTTAGGGTTACTGTTAGATATTAAGAAGACAAAGGCAATGTTAAATTGCATGCTAAGAACTTAGAATTTAAATTTGGTGATCAAGAAGTGAAAATAATTGACAGATTGTTCTCTTGGGCTCAGAAATAGATAAACAGTATGCTGGCCAAGTAAAGAGGAAGTAATTCTGAGGGAAGAAGTGGAACTTTTGCTGAACAGCCCAGCCTTCTCCCCAGCTGTGGTTTATTCTCCCCTCCTCTGTGCAGGAAAGCCAGAAGCTTTCTCAGCCAGCTCTTTCGGGATGCTTGTTTGGCCCCCAAGGGTTTCCTTCTCCTGGCTAAACTGTCGTTTGCAAGGTGGGCAGAGGCTCCTTCGCAGGGGGCTGGGGGCAGGCTGAGGTCATGTGTCCCTGTCCTTGAGAAACAGTGGGCCATCTTTGGGCCGGGGCAGATAGGATGTGCAGATGAACCCTTGGACTCTTAAGATGGCCACATGCTACTGGCTCAAGTAGGAAAATTCAGAAGGTAATGTCTCAGTTGCAAGCAGGAAGATGGGGTTCCAGTCACATCACTTGGAACAGCATGAAACTCTTGAAACAGTGTGAAAGCCTTCCTGCCTTGGTTGTCCTTATAGTATCCATCTAATGAGCATATAATCAATCTAGTTATGCTTAAAGACATTTCTTCAGTCACAGATTTCATGTGGTAGATAAATAGCATCCTGTCTAAAAGGTCTTTCTGACTTTTATATTCTTAAAAGTATTCTTTTATTGAAAGATTGCTGTAACATTACTTTATGCAGCAGATTGTTCTTTTCACCCTGCTAGCTGGCAGCACCTAGCTGACCATGGCTGATTTCAAGAAGTTAAGCAGAATCAGACCTAGTTAGTACTTGAATGGGAGACAACTGTGAAATCTCACAACTATAAGCTAAACATTCCAAAAGAAGACAATGTCAAACCGTTTATGTAAAGTTACTGAGAAATCTCCCAAGAGCTCAATTTGACTCAAGGGGGACTTTGCCTTTACTTTTATTATTTTCATATCACTTGTAGAGTGAACTTATAAATACATATTTTTCATGTGAAATACATAATTTGACTATAAATAGAGAGCCAGCTTGGTCTAGTGGTGAAGGTGCTGGGCTAGAAACCAGGAGTCTGTGAGTTCTAGTCCCACCTGAGGCACGAAAGCCGGCTGGGTGACCTTGGGCCAGTCACACTCTCTCAGCCCAACTCACCTCACAGGGTTGTTGTGGGGAAAATAGGAGGAGGAAGGACGTATTAGGCATGTTCGCCACCGAGTTATTTATAAAAATAATAAAGGCAGGATAGAAAATAAAAATAAATAAATAAATAATCTTCCTGTCTATTTTAATGTGTATTTCATGTTTAATTTACATGTCTATTTTAATGTGTATTTCATGTTTAATTACATGGCCTGAATAATATGTTTTTTATATACTGTAACATTCTACTCTACTCCAGTGGCTCAGAACAGCATGTAGAGTAAAAAAAGCAGATGATTGAAAACAATACTTTATGGCAGGGCTTTCCAAACTTTTCCCGTTGGCGACACACCAACGGCGGTGTGCAAAACCCCGGAAGCGCCGTGGCTGCGGCGCTTCCGGGGTTTTGCGTGCTGCCATTGCGACGCTTTCGGGTTTTCGCGCACCACATCAGCGGCCTGGTGTGTCATGCGAAAACCTGGAAGCACTGATGGCCCACCGCCGCAAACAGCGGCGTGCCATCAGCGCTTCCAGTTTTTCCGGCCCACACCTGGGCCCCGCAGGCAACACAGTACTGTGTCACGACACACAGTTTGGAAAGCTATGCTTTATGGTATGCACTGACTAACCTGAATACTTACCAACACCTAACATCTCCCAAATTATCTCCCAGAGCCACATTTTTAATTCTTTATGGAAACTCACTAGGAAAGAGGTAGGGCAAGCTGTTCCCTAAGAGGGGTACCACCATTGAGAAGGCCCTATGACAGGAACCCTGTAGGTGGAACTCCCTTGGAAATGGGACTTTCAGCAGGGTCTTTCTCCCGTATCTTGCCGGATGGGCAGATTATTAAATGTAATCTAATCTCTTAGATAACTTCAATATAAGAAATCTAGGTTTACCATTTTGTGTTGGTGGTGGCAGAGAGATTTTAAACTCTATGTGTCCCCAGAACAAATTTAGAAATGAAGGTACTTCAAATGAAATAAACCCAGATTTGCCACAATAACACTGAGATGATCAGGAAAGGAAAGAGAATACTGTGGCTGTTTTATAAGTCAGCATTGGAAGATCTAGTTGTAGTTCCAACTATCCTGGTGCAACTAGTTATAAAATATCAGCATGATTCAAGGATATAGTTAAAATGTATAAAATGTGCCAGTGGTTGAATCTTTTCTGTATGAGAATCATCTATTTAATTGTTTAATGAGGAGGAGGAGAAAGATGATGATGTAATGTATAAGTTACCTTGTTCACTCCTGCTGAGCATATGAAGCTGTTTTACATGGAATCAGCTATTTGAGGCTTTCTGCCTCGTGACAATATATTAAAGTCTCAGACAAAGGTATTTCCTATCCTTGAAGTAGATACCACTTATTGAATGTGTGATTCTTCATGTGCAAAACATATCTTCTGCTATTGAACTATGAATGCCATATGGGCAGAAAGGCAGACATACAAATGAAAATAATATATAATAATCTATTAATAATAAATGAATTCTGCTATATATTAACTATCTTCGGTTTGAGTTCTGTTCCCTGCTGAATATCATTTATCAGTATGGTTTATAGAATAAGATCTTAATATAATAAAAAGAGTTCCCAAGTGAGAAACGAATGTAGAATATGAAATCATTCCTAATTGAGACACTGAAGGTGAAATGAGGAGTGGAGTGGGAGAAATAAAAACAGCAGTCCTTTTAAGTATTTGTCATCTATCATCCAGATCAAGGCACAAAAATGGTCACATTAAAGCCAGCTGGGGAAGATTACTTCAGGCTGGATATAGCCATCAACAAAGCTGAATTAGTTACCTCTGATGTTAATACTAGAATAAAAGTGTAAATAAAACGGGAAATACAACATATGCAACATCTGTTTTTCAGAGCCCACCTCCTCATTTCCAGAGACCTAGTGCTTCATTCTTACGTGCCCAGAAAGTGGATACTCTAAGGTGTGAAATCCAGGAGAAACATGAATCAGACTTCCAGAAAGCTCTAGTAAGCATCAAAGAGCGAGTGAAAGAAATTGAAGGCCCTGACATCAAAGAAACCCTCCAAGATCAGATCCGCCAGTGGTTTATTGAATGCCGGTGAGATACCATTCTTTCTTTCCCCAAACTCTATCAGCAGTCATAGTTATCATAACAGTCTTGGTACCTATGCTGTAAACATTTCTTTAACTAAGGCCTTGGAATCAAAGGCTGCTTCAGTAGAGAGAGGAGGTTTAAACAACCCCCCCAAAAATATGGAAGTGACAAATTGAATCATCATTTGCCTCATCACTGCTACCACAAATTCATGGATTTGGAGTAGGTTATATTGTTGGGGTTCTAATGAAGAAATGTGTAACAGCTGGTCACTTATAGATAGGGTTGTCTACCACAAAACTCTTTATGAAGGGGTCAATGCAGTCACCTGTTTCCCTCAGTATATTGATTTGTTTGTAAATTTGTAGGTTAGCTTGTAGTATAGCTAGAACTGACTAAACAATAATTTCAGAATATTTCCAGGGAATTATGTTTAATTCATTGTGTTTAATGCCAGTTGCTGAGAATAATGAGACATGCCCCAGAATATTTTCTGTATTTTCAATTAAAAGTCACTTTGGCCCTCTTGGGAAAACTTTGTCCATCACCAGAGCAGATTTGGCCTAGTGGTTAAGGCTCTGGGCTAGAAACCAGGAGACTGAGAGTTCTAGTCCCGCCTTAGGCATGAAAGCCGGCTGGGTGACCTTGGGCCAGTCACTCTCTCTCAGCCCAACTCACCTCACAGGGTTGTTGTTGTGGGGAAAAAATAGGAGGAGGAAGGAGTATTTGGTATGTTCGCCGCCTTGAGTTATTTATAAAAATAATAAAGGCGGGATAGAAAATAAAATAAAATAAAATAAAACAAACAAACAAACAAATAAATAAAGTCTATTTTTCACTGAGGTAGAATTTTTTCTTCTGGGTTTCATTGCTTTATGGATGGGGCTTCTGTGATTAAATTCTCCATGCTATTTCCCAGAAAATTGTTTTATACACAGAAAACTGGTTCAGTATATCAGACTAAAAACTAAGCTAAATTCTTCTTGCTCACGTATTCAAAGTGTACCAAAAGTCAGGCCCCATGGGCCAATCACAATATGCGTTATTAATTTTTTTTCAGGGAATATGTTACTGTACTCAGGAATGTTCAAAGAGCATTCATCAAGTGAGTAAGGAAGTGTTAGAAGAAAATGGCAAGCAATTTGAACATTTAATGTAATTTATACAATAAATTGTCTATGGGGCCTGACTTTTGGTACACCCTGTATATGAAGGGGATTTTCAGCTCTCACAAGAATCTGAAGTAACATGGTCTAGATAGGCTGGCTTGCTGATGAAAAACGCTGTTTCAAATTTTGTCTTCCTCTCCATATTATTTAGTATGGATTAGCATGCATTTAACCCACCTACATGGCACCTTGCTAAGCTTGAAAAAAGCTAAGCAGAGTGCTTCTCTATCAGTGTCTTCTTTGGTGCCAGTGATCTTGATCTGGCTGCTGGGGTCCCCAGGCCATGAGATGTTGATCTTGGTGGCTGTCTTTAGCTTGAGCTCCTGCAGTTTCTCACCATTCTTGCCAATCACAAAGCAGTGGTGTTCTTTAGGGATTGTGACAGTAGCTGAAGCCTGGGTCTGAAGCCAAGCAACAATTTCCTTCCTTTCTTTCATGACAGAGTTCAGTTTGCCGGTCACCATGATGGACAGGCCCTGCTCTTTGGCTAAGGAGAGCTCAATATGCACCCCAGTCTTTTGCATGATGTCCATGCATACTTTGGCCTTGTCGCCTTCTCCAAACTGGCTGTTGTCCTTGCAGTGTTGCTCTTCCAGAGGAACATGAAACACCTGGGTGATGATAGAGGATTTGACAGGCCAAATTTTGTTCCATACTCCTGTGAACTAATTTTTCTCCTGGGCCCCCTTTTCCAGGAGCGGTGGGAAAGCTTCTAAAGAGTTAGGGATGTAGGCCTCATCTTCTGGGACACCACCTCATGCTTCTTTGTCCCTCAGGCTGCTGTGGTGCTCAGCAAAGTTCTCAGGTGTTAACACAGCTACCAAACTCATTGTTTGATAATGCACTGCAAAATGGTCAGATGCTGGAAAGGTCCATCCTAAGCAAGGCTACCTGTGGTGCTTTAGTGTGACAGCAGCTTTGGTCTTGCGCTGTGGCAGGTGCCACTGCAGGGAGCTCAGTGTGGTGGTGGTGGTGACAGTGGTGGCTGTCAGAATGCATAGAACATTACACCATCCACTACTGCTGCTGCAACAGAAATCTGCTTGCCTGCTGCTGTAATAGACTAGTCTGTTGTTTCAAATATATACAGACCTTTACTATACAGCACACAATATTTACAAGTACACTCCTTAACCAACTCCATACAAAAACTACCCACACACCATGTTTCACATCCACGGTATATATACACTTAGTTCTGCTTACTCATACCCAGATACAGGTGCAGTTAATTAGCAGCAGTCAATTACCTCAATTACCTCTCAAGGTTGGTGAGCTCAGCCAACACCTGAGTTAATTAGTCTCAGCTGCTAGCCATTATCTTGTTTGCACATCCTTGTCAGACCAGTAAAATCCCAAGAATAATATATTTTTCTTTACATACACTGACAGCAGCAGCAGCTACTGCTGGGGCCTGGAGGAAAAGAAGCTGCGAGGGGCGGTAGGAACAGCTCCTCCACTGCTGCCACTGCTCTTGCCACAGCTGCCCAGGGCTGACTCCTAAGCAGAGTGAGACCTAGTTAGTACTTGGATTGGAAGATCATCAGGAAATCCCAAGTGTAGCCAGACTACAAAGTTGAAAAAATAATCACAGGACAAGGCAGTGGCAAAATATTTCTGTGTAAGAAGTAATCTTGTCACCATGAAGTCACCAAGAACGGAGCTTGGTTTAAGTCCTTCATCTGTTGGATTGAAGTGAGAATCAAAAACCATAATAAGTAGTGACATCCATCATCTCATGCATCAATTGGATTTGGCCATTCAGGGTGAAAGGCCTGTTCTCCCAGAATTCAGAGACATTCTGCTATAGTCTTTCATACCAATCTGATTGTGACTTTATGGGATAATCTGACCCAGCTATTCCCTGAGGTTTTGAACATACCAAATATATGTTCCTAGAATTTCAAGCTGTTGCAGCTCCAGCAAAATGGAAATCCATACAAGGAGAAATCAGCAGCAGAAAATATTAGCTGTCTGGCATTAACTCATTCTTTTTTCTTTTAATCTGCAGGACTGACCTATTACACTACTGTAATAACACTATTAAAAAAGAAGATAAAGAATCTAGCATGATATGTTTGTGACAGACCCATGCTGGCTCCTGTTAATTGCACCATGCCTTTACAAGAGCTCACAAACATGTTGCTTAATTAGACTTTGCCCGGTATAGACCTCAAGCTGACAGGCCTGTTGTTTCCCCAATTCTTCTTCTTCTCTTCTTCTTCTTCTTCTTCTTCTTCTTCTTCTTCTTCTTCTTCTTCTTCTTCTTCTTCTTCTTCTTCTTCCTCCTCCTCCTCCTCCTCCTCCTCCTCCTCCTCCTCCTCCTCCTCCTCCTCCTCCTCCTCCTCCTCCCCCGGAAGTGATTATGGCGCGTCGCCGCTGGTGGTGTGTGTGACGGCGACGGCAGCGGCGCGCCATCAGCACTTCCGGGTTTTAGTGCGAAACACGAAGCCGCCGCCATGCACACCACCACGCCGCCGCCACCGTTGGTGTGTCACCAACAGCAGGACTTTGGAAAGCACTGCCTTAGGATGTGATCCATCTAGCCCTGGAAACTTGAATTCATTTGAATTAGCTAAGTTCTCTCCTATCCTTGCCTATCCTAAGCTGCAGTTCTCCCCTTTCCCTAGTGTCATAACTATGTCACATGTGCAAAATAGGAGTTAAAAGTTCTTCCTTCACATCATCATCAACCACATTACTGACTGGTTCACCACTTTCTCCTCATTTATTTATTTATTAATCTAATTTATATGGCCACCCATCTCATGAAAAGTGATTCTGGGCGGCGTACAACAAGCCAATAAAACGGTAGATATATCAAACAAGCATCGCCTAAAACCATTATATTACAATTATTAAAAAGCATTAAAAACTATAAAAGCAGAACTAAAACAGAAAAGAAAATAATAGATGAAGGGAGGTTAATAATAATGGAGCCACCTCACTAGTCACCCATCCCCTGGAGTCCCCAGGCCTGCTGGCATAACCAGGTCTTGAGGGACCTTCGGAAACTCAGGAGTCATGAAGCCAACCTCATCTCTGGGGGGAGAAGATTCCACAATGCGGGTGCCACAGCAGAAATGTACTTGATGTACTGTACTTACACTCTCTTTGGCTTTCCTTTCATTTCTAACATGCCCTTTTTCTTCTCTGTTGCAAGCCTCAGCTCATTCTGAGCTTTAGACTTTCTGACAGTGTTCCTATAGTTTCTGGAGACTGCCTATAGTTTCTGGAGACTGCCTTATGTTCTTGTTTGTTTAAGTACCTTTCCTTCCATTTCCTGTATATGTCGCTTTTTCTCTTCAGCTTTTTATAGAGCTTTGCATGTATCCCCACTAGCCTCTTTAGATTTCTCCCATTTTTCCTTCTTGTAAGGATTATTTGCAATTGCTCCTTCAGTATCTCATTTTACAAAAAATCATTCCTTCCTGAACATATTTCTCCTTCAAAATTTTCAAACCTTTGGATCCAAACCTGCCTTCTTTTGAACACTAAATAAAGGGGATGGGTGACTAGTGAGGTGGCTCCATTATTATTAACCTCCCTTCATCTATTATTTTCTTTTCTGTTTTAGTTCTGCTTTTATAGTTTTTAATGCTTTTTAATAATTGTAATATAATGGTTTTAGGCGATGCTTGTTTGATATATTCATTCATAAATAAATAAATAATTTTTTTTTTAATTTTCTATCCCGCCTTTATTATTTTTATAAATAACTCAAGGCGGCAAACATACCTAATCCTCCTATTTTCCCCAGAACAACGCAACAACCCTGTGAGGTGAGTTGGGCTGAGAGAGAGTGACTGGCCCAAGGTCACCCAGCCGGCTCTCATGCCTAAGGCGGGACTAGAACTCACAGACTCCTGGTTTCTAGCCTGGAGCCTTAACCACTATATTTTTATAGAGTTTTTATTTTTATTTTTATATTTATTCTATATTTTTATATATTTTAATAGAATAAATATATTTACTTTTCTGCATTAAGAAGCCTAGTTTTTCTTGTTCTTCTTACCTAGTGCATATTTTGAGACACTGGAATCTTTGGATCACTTAATCCAGCCTATCACTTCCAGTATTTACATGTTCATTATTGGGTACTTCCACATACTGCATGCCCCTCTCAGTCCCAGCACTTGGCATCATACTGTTTTCTGGGCTTTCTTCTCCCTCCCTCACAGGATTCAGCTTATAGCCTCTTTGATCAGATTCTCAAGATGCCTTTTGAAGAAGTTTTTCCCAGTTCTTGTGAAATGTAGCCCATCCCTTGCCAAGAGTTCCTCGCCTTGCAAATGCATCCAATTACCATAGAATTCAGACTATTCCCATTGGCACCATTTGTGTAACCAGTTGTTCATTTCCATTATTTTCATACATTATGCTAGCTGATATTTAGCCGTTCCCCCATTTTTTTAATTAAAGTGTTTTAAAAACACATTTTAAAAGGAGCAGGAATCCTGTCCAATGCCAGGAATGATGTCTGTGGGCACATTGGCATGTGCTGGCACCACATTGGGAACTGCAGGAATAAATACTTGGCTTAGATAACAAATACCTAAGTCACTATACAGAAGAAAGAGAGGGAGCAGGATAAGCACTGTAAAAGAAGCAGTAGGAAGGAAGAAGAAATATATAACCATCATTTTGGACATGGTTCTTATTTAATTTGAAACCAGACAGTTATCTTTCGTGTTTGCTTTTTCTTATAGTTGTAAAACTCTTTTCATACAATATAAATCTCTTCAAAAAACAAAGGACCAAAAGTAACTATTTTGTTGTTGTTGTTCAGTCGTTAAGTCTTGTCCGACTCTTTGTGACCCCATGGACCATAGCACGCCAGGCCTTCCTGTCCTCCACTGTCTCCCGGAGTTTGCTCAGGTTCATGTTCATTGCATCGGTGATGCTATCTAACCATCTCATCCTCTGCCGTCCCCTTTTCCTTTTGCCTTCAGTCTTTTCCAGCATCAGGGTCTTTTCCAGTGAGTCCTCTCTTCACATTAGGTGGCCAAAATATTTGAGCTTCAGTATCTGTCCTTCCAATGAGCAGTCAGGGTTGATTTCCTTTAAAAGTAACTATATCCAGGTGTATTTAATTGCTTTATAGGGCGTTGCTGGATTTACACATGATCAAAGACATTAAAGTAGCTTCTGTGCTATGGAAAAAGTTGAATACTTTAATGTGTGCTGGATATTTATGGGTTTCTGACATTAATGGAAAAAGGTTGATGGCTTTGGAGGGGATCAATTGGAATCCCCCAGATTCATTTTATATATCTGATAACACAGAGATAAATCCTTGTGTCATAAAACTGGAAAAATATAGTCAGTTGAACTCCAGTGTCAAGTCACAAGGAACAATGTATTACCCATTGCACTAATTCTTTTATTGAGTTGAAATGTATTATCTTAAAAGTTTCGAAGTTTCTTGATTTTGTCCTTTTATACTAAGCATTTGTGTATAGTTAAGGACCATGATGTTTGACATGATTAAAGAAACCAAAAAAAAATTGCAGTGGCAGTCTTCTTAAAACTAGTTCTACCCAAAGTTTTCTCCAAAGAAAATAAAGTTTCCAGTTCTCTGGAATTATTCCCTCTGTATCCTTCTTTAAACTTGTTTCAATTAAGTCTTGCCTAAAGGAGGGTGCCATGAACTAGACACAGGACTTGCATTGGGTTCTGATTAGCATAACAGTAGCATCTGTGGGGACATCAAAATTTTCAGGATGGTCAGTACAGCAGCATAATCCAATTTTCACCCCTTTTATAGACATGCAGTATTTCCTACATATCTAAAAAGGGCAGGGCTTGGATCACAGTGCTGCACCTGCTACCTTCCAGATTGTCTTACTCTCCCTGCAGAGTATTTATTCTTGTAGCACATGGTTCGTAGTCCTTCAGGTTCGAAGAAGACACGCTGTTGTGCAGTTCATCTGTGGACACGGAGGTGGCTCTGCAGTCCCAGTCTGGAAGCGCAGAGTCTAGCACAATGGGGGCACTGGAAGTCCATCGTTGAGGTAGCTGTGGGTGTTATTCTGTGACGCCGCTCACGGTTTTCTATCAGTTTTTGGCGGCCCCTCTCTTCAAAGCCGGTGGAGGCTTCATAGCACAGGGCTCTCCAGCGGGTTTTGTCAGCGGCGGCAGCTTCTAGTTCCCTTGGCTGGATGTCACAGTGGCGTAGGGTTTCTTTGGAATTATTACTTCCTATGATGTGGAAATCATGCTTCAATTGATGCATTTTAAAATTGCAGTTACCTGTGTTTTTTTTTTTTTTTTTGCAGCCAGGTCACGTTGCTGGCTGAGCATATTACCATCTTTGGGGGGAGATGGGCGGTGGAAAAATTTGCTAAATAAATAAATAAGATTCTTTTCACACATCTTCTTGCCAGGCCTTGGGTCTCCCACTGTATTCCCTCCTTCATGTTATTGTGCATAGTATTAATAAACATGTTAATGAATTTCAGACCAAGGGCCGAAGGAGGGAGTTATCTGTGGATCGGGTCCAAAGGGGCACAATAAATAATATGCTTTCCTGTATTTTACTGAAACACTGTCTATTTAATTTACTAAGATTTTTTCATCTCCCCCCCCCACAAGTCCTGCTATGCTGCCTCATTGTGGCAGGGGGAGGGTGTTCCTGGGTGGGATGAGCAGAGAACATTGGTAGTGTATGCCAAGAGTATATATTCCCAGCAGGGTCATCCAAGGCATGAAGGACATCCCAGCGGCCCACCTAACCAAGCAGGCACCTCTATTGGGCAGCAGCAGATGATCACTTTAGTGACAATGGCAAAGGCATCAATTCACACTGCATGGGAGAAGGCAATGGTAAACCACTCCTGTATTTTTGCCAAGAAAACCACATGGGTAGAAAATATAAAATGATAGCCTTTGGGATGACCGGGGAGGCAGAGCTGTTTGGTGGCTCGGAGGAGATTGGGAGCTAGCTGGATCTGTAGGCTCAGAGCTGCTGTTTCTACCTGGAGTGGCTGGAGCAGTAGTGGAGATTTCAGGTGAGCTGGGTGTGCAGGCGCACTGCTTATCGGTTGTTTGGCAGTGGCCACAGCTCTGCTGCTCAGCTGGCTAAGGCTCTGGGCAGCGCAGCAGCTCCAGCGTGCTTCTTCTAGGCAGTAGTGGAAGCAGTGGCAGTGAGGACTGGGCTGTGATTGGACTTCTGGGCTGCGGCAGGACTGTGTCAATAGCCGGATGCAGCTTAGCCTGTCTTTTTTGGTGGCTGCTGATCTCTGGGTTTTGGCATGGGATGGCAGCGGGAGTGGGAGCAGGCAGGAGGCTTCTAATGGGGCTGGTTGTGTCTTGCGGCTGCCATCGGACTGGCCGCATGAAGCAACAGCCATTTTGTTAGTTTCATGTTTTCTGCCAGTTGTGTTCATCTTGGCAGCCTGCTGCAGTGAGTAGATCATCAGACTTCTATTAGATGCAGTGTTCAGATTCTTCTCTCCCTTGACATGTGGAAAATTTGTGACTGTGAGGGGTTGGACTTCGTTTCTTGGACTGAGGAGGTTTTGTTGAGAGTTGTCGGGGGGGTTTTCTGGGGTACTGTTACTGTTTTCCCCTAGGTGAGAGGCAGGGGATGCAAGGACAGACCCCAGGTTACCCCTGCCTTGCCAGTTGTGGCTCTTCCTCCCCACCTGGGTGTGAGCAGGTTGGGTGAAGGCAAGGCAAATTGTGTGGGTTGGCTTATTGTTTGGTGTGTGGCTGAAGAAAAGAGAGGTGGGGTAGCTGATGCCTAAAGTAAGGGATGCAGAGTGCAAGGCAGAAGCATTCCTGAGGCTGGCGCCAGCCCCCGATAATGTATTTGGTAGTTGGGTTGATGTGTTAGGACCCTCTGGCTTGGGGGTGGAGTAGCTTGGGTTTGGGAGTATGGGGGAAATGGGCAAACAAGGCAGGGCCTCTCTGAAGATTATTCTAGGCACCTGTCGAATTTCACTCAGAGTTGGAATGCAGCTGTACAGGTACTGTGGAGTTGCCTGGGGCATGGTCTTGCCGGGCTATCTGGGGAGAGTTTAAACCTGTTGGCCTTCATGAAGTGGACAGGGTTCTCAGAGCTGTGAGTTCAGCCACCTATGTTTTAGATTCTCATCTCTCCTGGTTGATTAAGGTCTCCTGGGAGGTGGCAGGTGGTTAGGTCTGTGCCATGATGTCAGCCTCCCAGGTAGACCAGACAGGAAACACGACAAGATGAGCTAATTCTACTCTATTGTAAGGCTACATTAACAGAATGCAAGTCTGAAAGTACAAATCTCCTGCCGTCTCTTTTTACTACCTGGTAAGTTAGAGCGGGTCCTTTCTAAGTTTCTTTCTCTGCCTGTTACTGAGTTGCGGGCTCCTCCCCGTTGTATCTGATCATTCCCTAGGCAGCATCTCTTTCCCCGTCTTGCAAGGTTATTCTCACATTCCATTACACGTGGTGAATGCTGCTCTGCAGGAAGGGGTGGCTCCATCTGCCTTGAAGATGTCCACTCCCTCCTTAGAGACCATCACTGGTCTCCAGCCTTCCCTCTTTAGTCATTGAAGACCTAGCTGTTTCACTAGGTACCAATTGAAGAGTTTGGTACCGAAGAGTACCGAAGAGATGTTTCACCAGGATTTGATAGGTAGATTGATTTGCTCTGTTGTGGTCAATGTGCTTTTTTTCTGTGAGTGAGGTTATTGTTTATCCTTGGGGTTATGGGCGGTTATATGTTGTGGGTATCTATGTTTTTTAATCCTTGTAAGTCACCCAGAGGTAGTGAGATGGATGGCTATATAAATCATATAAATAAATAAACACAGTGAAATAAATAGTTTTGGTTTGATTTACTGTAAAAAGTTCAACTTTTTTCAGTTACCAGCAGAGGGACAGGCAGGGGTATCTGACTGTTGCATCTCTCCTTCATGTGGATGTCGATTGTACATCCAAGCTTTCAGACTACAGTCCTGTATGTAGAACTGCAACATAGGGATATTCATAAAATCTTTTAACATGTTGCTATAAAATATAATATATGATCTGGTCCTAGTAATAAATTCACAGGAATTCACAGACTTCCCATTTTTCAGTGAACTCCATGAATCAAGGTCACAAGATTTAATGTGTGTAATACTGATAGTCACCTTGGGCAGTCTGCATAGAAATGCAAGATATAAATTAATAAATAAAATAATTGTTTCATCTTTTATACCATGTTTCTTCATAGAACAAAAGTACTTCACTATTGTTTTTTAAACAATTTGATCCTCCTACTGTATATGCCATTATGAGGCTCATTTCAAGAACATTCAGTGCAGAGGGAATATCAACAGTACTTGAACATCAACATCAGTTTTTCCTACATGTTCCATCAATGGATAAAAGGGGAATGGTGCAACAATGGCATCTCCTTTTAGAAGTAATCTTCTGGCTAAATGTAAGCACATTCATCTGTAAGCACGCCAGCCTAACCTGTGGAAACTGCAGTATTCCTTAACACATTCCAGCTATGCTGGAATTAAGGTAGTATGAGCTATCTGCAAGTTTGAAGTTTATGGTATACTATTTTTTGCAAAGCTCTGTGTGATGACCCCAACAACTATGCCCTAATAAACACTTAACAATGCAGTTCATTTGAATGCAGATTAAGCTTTATTCAGGATACATGTTAATTGAAGCACTTTCAAAGATCTGAATGCGGATTCCCGCCCAATTGGTGCATCTTATCTTCTCCCTTTGCGCGCCCAATTACCAACCGATGATCTCACTGTACAAACGTTCCCAGCACCATCCTCCTGCAGGTGGTTGACCTTGACGAAGCCGCTTCCAGCCTTCAATAGTAGTCACAATACTCAACTGCCAACTCCCCCCCCCCCAACACACTAGAAGCATCACTACTAAGCATTCGAGAAGCATCTCGAACTAGGCCTACTCCCAATGACAGGATTCATGGAGATGAACCCTGACATGCTGACCCTCCAAAAGAAAGAGCATTATACAAATTATAAGAAAAGACAAAGCATACAGATAAACAAAAAGGGATAATGAGCAATTCCAAAAGTGTTCAGGCTGCAGGCAAATGCATGACGGTACAATCTGAAAAACAAAATCAAGAATGCAACAGTACATTAACCAGGTTTAGCAGGAAACTGATTATGAAACTTCTTGATCAAACGTGGAGCAAGAACATGACTTTTATCAACCCATTCCTTAAATCCAATAGGTAGATGTTTCCACTGTATCAGGTATTGGATTTTACCCCTGTGTAGTCTAGAATCTAAAATGTTCAAAACTTCAAAGTGTTCATTATCACCTATCATGATGGGTGGAGGCGTGGCTGGTTCTGGATGCCATTGTGGTGCAGTCTTAAGAGGCTTCAACAAGCTGATGTGGAACACCGGGTGTACTTTGCGTAAATTTTTAGGCAAGTCTAATTGAGCAGCTACAGGGTTTATCACCTTTACAATTGAAAAGGGCCCAATAAACTTAGGACTCAATTTCTTTGAAGGTTGTGTGGTTTTAAGATGTTTCGTAGACAAATAAACCTTTTCACCCACCACCAAAGACCATTCAGGGGCCCGCTTGCGATCGGCAAAAGTTTTGTAAGATTCCTTAGCCTCCTGTAAGGTTTTGAGCATGATCGGCCAATTGGCCCCTATTTTTGTAATCCATTCATCTGCCAACACAGGATCTGAAGACTGTGTTATGGCAGGGTCAGGCAGTTTGGGAATAGGAACAAAGTCTTGACCAGTTGCTATTTTAAATGGTGAAAATCCAGTGCTCTGATGAACAGCGTTATTATATGCCACTTCAGCAAAAGGCAACAAGTCCACCCAATTATCTTGTTGGTAACTGATATAGCAACGTAAGTACTGCTCCAATATGGAATTAAGTCGTTCACACACCCCGTTCGATTCCGGATGAAACCCACTAGTCAATCCTTGTTCAGTTCCAATCAATTTCAAAAATGATTTCCAAAATTTGGCAGTACTTCCGCGATCGCTGATAATCCTCAAGGGGGCGCCATGAGCTCGGTAGATGTGCAAGATAAATAATTTTGCTAGTTGACCAGCAGAGGGCAGTCCTTTACAAGGAATAAAATGGGCTTGCTTTGAAAAGAGATCAGTTACCACCCATATAACAGTTTTGCCTTTACTCTCAGGTAAATCTACAATAAAATCCACTGAAATTTGTTTCCAAGGGCTTGTTGGTTCAGCTACTCCTTGTAGAAGTCCTACCGGCTTACCTGGCACCCTTTTCGCAGATGCACACACAGGACAAGATAGTACATACTGTTTAACATCTTTTCTCAAGGTTGGCCACCAAAATTGTCGTCTGACCAAATGTAATGTTTTTACAAATCCAAAATGTCCAGCAACTTTGTCATCATGGCAACGTTGCAAAATAGCTTTTCTGACCGTTTTGGGAATGTACAGTCTATCTCCACTCCACCATACACCATTAGTTTCTGTTAAAGACTGTTTATTATTTTTCCACCACTCATCTGCTATAATAGCCTCTCTGATCTGTTTCTCTAAAGAGGGTTCACATGTGGATTGATGTAGATGGGCTTGGCATCGAGTGAGTGCAACCTTACCCTCCAATTGCAAAGGTAAGGGTGGAGGTGGCAATGTAGAATTTTCTTCACTTTGGTCTGGCAGGCCTAATTGTTGGGGTGACATTACTGTAGAGACAATATTTTCCATTGGGCCATCATGCTGAGGTAAGCGTGATAAGGCATCTGCTAGGAAGTTCTTTCCCGCTGGTAAATATTTCAATGTGAAGTTAAATCTACTAAAAAACTCGGCCCATCTGATTTGCTTAGGATTCAACTTCCTGGGGAGAGTTGAAGAGCTTCCAAATTTTTATGATCAGTAAAAACCTCAAATTGGTGTGGAGAAGCCTCCAGTAGATGTCGCCAAGTAGCTAAAGCATGCTTTACAGCAAAGGCTTCCTTCTCCCAAACCATACAGCGTTGCTCCGCCTCAGTAAATTTACGAGAAATATATGCACATGGCCGTAATTGATCAGTATCGTCTTTTTGCAATAATGCACATCCAACTGCCAGGTTCGAGGCATCAGTTTGAACCACGAATGGGAGTTCAGGGTTAGGGTGTTTCAGAATAGGTTCGGCAGTGAACAATTGTTTCAATTGTTCAAACGCCCTTTGGCAAGCTGGCGTCCGTTTTAGCTTTGCTTGAGGTTTATTTGCTAATACGCCATCAGTTGATTTTTTCGTCTTTAACAGATCTGTTAAGGGCAACGCTACTTTAGCGAGTAGAGGGGCGTGGTGGCTCAGCGGGTAAGACACCAGGCTTGTCGATTGGAAGATCGCAAGTTTGGAGGTTCGAATCCCTAGCCCTGCATGCGGAGTGAGCTCCCGCACTAGCTCCAGCTCTTGCCAACCTAGCAATTCGAAAGCATGCAAATGCAAGTAGATTAATAGGTACCACTTCGGTGGGAAGGTAACAGCGTTCCGCGGCGTCATGCGGCCACATGACCGTGGAAGTGTCTTCGGACAACGCTGGCTCTTCGGCTAACAAACGGAGATGAGCACCGGCCCCTAGAGTCGGACACGACTGCACAAATGTGCGGGGGGTACCTTTACCTTTTTTTTTTTTTACTTTAGCGAACCCAGGAATGAATTGGTGATAGAAATTACTAAAGCCGAGAAAAGATTGTAATTGCTTTTTTGTTCTAGGGGTCTCCCATGCCAAAACATCTTTAACTTTGGCAGGATCCATTTCTATTCCCTGATGAGATATTCTGTATCCCAAAAAATCAAGTTTTTCTTTATGAAATTCACATTTCGACAGCTTTACATATAACTTATTTTCCAACAACCTTTGCAATACTTTTTTGACTAATTTTACATGTTCTTCCAGGGTTTCTGTATAAATCAAGATGTCATCTAAATATACCAACACCCCCCGGTATAAGAATTCATGGAGAACCTCATTAATTAAGCTTATGAACACTCCAGCCCCCCCCCTAATCCGAACGGCATGACTTTATATTGAAAACACCCCAATTGGCAATTAAAAGCAGTTTTCCATTCATCTCCTTCTTTGATGCACACTCTAAAATACGCCTCTCTCAAATCCAGTTTAGTAAAGACTTTTCCTTTGGTTAGCTGTGCTAGCATATCCTTCATCAATGGCAACGGATACTGATTTGAAATACAGATAGCATTCAACCCCCGATAGTCAGTGCACAGTCTCAGTGAACCATCTTTCTTTTTCCTAAATAAAACTGGTGCCGCCATTGGAGAAGTGGAAGGTTCAATAAATCCACGCTTTAGATTTATATCTATAAAGCTCCTTAATTCTTGCAATTCCTTATGAGTCATTGAATACAATTTGGGTTTGGGTAGCACTGCTCCAGGCTCTAACTGCAAAGCACAATCTGTTTTTCGATGAGGAGGCATTTGATCTGATTCAGTTTCCACAAACATTTCCCCCTCCTCCTCATATGACGCCGGAGCCTCAGCCGCTTGGGCTAGTTCCCTCAGTGAGCCTGTTAATTCAACACATAGTCCTGCAGTGTCCCGTTCCATCCCTGAATAAGAACCGTCTGCAAATTCCATCTCCCCAGAGACCCAATCAATGTGGGGGTTTCGCTCCCTCAACCATTTAAGCCCCAACACGATGGGCTGGTTGGAGATGGGAGCCACAATAAACCGTATAGTTTCTTGATGTGTCCCAATAGTCATTTTTAGAGCTTCTGTGTAATATTCAACTGGGCCCCCCTTCATGTCTGAACCATCCAACTGGCAAAATATGATGGGAACTTTTAATTTATATAGTTTCAGTCTTAAGCCAGGCACAATAGCAGGATGCATCAAACATCTTGAACACCCTGAGTCCAACATCGCCATCAGATTATTCTGATCCCTCCCATCCATTGTCTCAAGTTTTGTTTTAACTTGCATAGTAGGACAATCGCCACTCACCAAAGGGTCGGTGCGCCGATCTACAAATGCCTGCCCACCGGCGCATCTCATGACAGGCATTTCTCATTTCCTGCCGGCAAGAACTATCATCTGTGGAGTCGTTCTCACCACCCACACTCTCAGCTTTATTGGCATCTTCTACTGCAATGGCCGCTCCCTTCCTTTTAGGCAGTGGTGTCTTTAAAACTTTACTTTCAGGCTTTTTCTTCCCAGCAGCAAGAATCTGTGGGCAGTTGCTAATGCGATGACCTTCTCTCCCACACTTGAAACACAAGCCGCTTTTAGCCCTGTGGTCTTTCTCTTCTTCCCAAGCCTTTTGGCTCAGCGGTTTCTTAGGCAGGGGGCCCCCCGTCACCCTTCGCCCTGAGCTTTGAAGTTGTTTATATGACTTCAGCCGTAATCGGGTGCTCTCTGCTTTGCCTGCTAGCTGAATCCAGTCCTCCAAACATTCTGGGTCACCTCTCGACACTGCCATCTCTAAGATCTCGGGTTTCAACCCCATCTGGAAATATTCAATCTGAAAGCTTTCCGGCCAGTTCGGTAATCGGCTTATAAGCTTTTTAAACTTCATGGCATATTCAACTACAGTCATGTTCCCCTGACTCAGCTGTTGCAACTGCACTCTAGCTGACATCTTGGATAGAGTGTCTTCAAATCTCTTTCTTAGAGCCAACATGAATTATTTAAAATTTAACAGTTCTTTGGCATTCATGTCATGTAAAGCCACAAGCCACTGGGCTGCTTCGCCCTCTAAGAAACTGGAGATGTACCTTACTTTAGCCTCCTCATCCAGGAAAGAGTCCTCAAACTCCTCCATAAAACCCCGTACATGGGTCATAAAACAAGCCAATTTCCCCGGATCGCCATCAAAGCGCATTTTCAGCTTGTTAACAGTTAACGCTCTGGTCCTCCCTCTTTGTAATCCACTCATGGAGGAGAGCCTCATCTCCAGCTCCGGTTCTGATAATTCCTCTTCTTCTTCACTAGCACTGGAAGTTCCGCTTTCCGCTGAGGTGGTCCCTGAAGCAGCTCCTTTCTCCGGTACTGCAGCTCCTTCTTGCTTCGGAGCCATGAGCAGTTGTTGCAAAGATTGGCTGATGGATTCTATCTGCTTGCTCATAGTTTCTAGTTCAAAATCAGTATGTGCCGTTTTTGCCTCCAAAGAAGCCATTCTTTGGGATTGGGTAACTCTAGTTTTAGCAGTCCGTTTCCCAATCCCTTCCTTGAGGCCGCCTCCAATTCCCACGGACCACTCTGCACTTGGCTTGGGAGTACGTACCACAGGAATCTCAGCTGCCTCGATGCCACTGCGTCTGGGCCCCTTTTTAGCTCCTTTCTTCTTGGCAATAACCGGTTCAAAGCCCACCAACTTTTCCTCTTTGAGAACTGCTCCTAGGCCTGTAGAAGTGCTGGGTTGCGCTTCCTCCTCCGCCTGGAAACATTCCATGGATTCCTCCATGGTGGTTCCGATGTATAAAACAAAACGAAGCATTCACACCAGGATAAAAGAACATGAAAGACACTGCAGACTACAGCAACCAGAAAAATCTTCAGTAGCTGAACATGCTCTCAAGCAAACGGGACACAAAATCCTATTTGAAAACACAGAAATACTGGACAACACCAAAAGCCACTACACCAGATTATACAGAGAAGCCATTGAAAGTCACAAACACCAGCACAGTTACAATAAAAAAGAAGAAAGTTTAAAAATTAGCAAAACCTGGCTACCAGTCCTGAAAAACACAGCCTGCAAAAGGTCAACGAACTCAGTCCAACCACCAGGACATGGGAATACTTCTCACAATGAACATGCTAATCACGCTCATCAGCCACTCGTTAACATTTCAACACAACAAAAAACTCCACCTAATCTCCTATAATTTAGCTCTATAAATAGAACATTCCCACTCTACCTGGGCACAGAGATTTTGCTTCTATCTGTGCTCCTGCCCTCTGAAGATGCTGGCCACAGATGCTGGCGAAACGTTAGGAACCACAACTTCCAGAACATGGCCACACAGCCCGGAAGACCCACAACAGCCATTGAACTCCGGCCGTGAAAGCCTTCGACAATACAAATAATCTTAGATCCTACCTCACAGAATTGTGAGATACAATTGGAGAGGGCAGGAAACCACATCCTCCACCTTCAGTTCCTGGAGGAATGAAATAAAAATGCAGACAAACCAAGGCCAAGGAACCCTTGGCTCTCCAGGTGTTACTGAAGTACAAATCGTAATATCCTGCACCATAGACAACATTGGCTGAGGTTGCTGAATATTTGGGGTGGGAGGGTAATACATTTCCTGCTCCTGTGCTAAATAAACATTTATAGTTAACTTAAATAATCCAATTAATAATCCAGGCTAGCCAGATTTTAAAAAGTGAAAACAGTAGGCATAACTATACAGTAAATTACATCACAACTCTAATTCATGAAACAGCGTACATAACTTTAAACTGCATAAGACTTTCCTTATTTTGGAATACTCTAATCTAGTTGATTCCAAAACTTGAGCCTGACTCATTTTTCAGGAGACAATGAGACTCTTTATCCTTCTCCTGCTGTACATACTGTGCACAGCAATATGACCAGTTATTATCTATCACAGAAAGTGTGGATGTGCCTGTGTATGAATCATTCCTTTTCTTCCCAAAGTATCACCCATATGTAACTACTTCCTAGGATGGAATAGGACTTCTTTGTGCCTAAAATATTTCTCTCCTAAGGATGCTTGTGCACTTGATAATGGAGCAAAAGGCTGGGGGTTATATTCATGTAAAACAGGACTCAAATTCTGGGGAAGCTATCCTCTACACTGAGGTAAATTACAGTTTTTCTACCTACCTGTTTTGGTGATTCTCATTAGATAATTTGCAGAATGGAGCAACATGTTGGCTATTCCCACTGCAGATATTCATCTGGTATACATATGTTAAAAATTACCTATTACATAATGTTAAGACACAGGACAATAGAGCATGACACAAATATGCAAACTTTGAATCCAGTGCCTCATGGTGGTCATCTTGCCCCACAGAGGATGACAGATTAATAACAGAAGCAGCTGAAATCGCCAAAGAATTCACTTGAGGGCAATTATGGGCTGTAGAGTCATTAGTTATGCTTGTTCACTTCTCACTTCAGTCTAATCTGGCCTATATATGAAGCAAGCCAAATCATCTGTATTTCACTTTTGGTGCCAAAAGCAAGTTTTTCAAAACACAACTTGTAATCCTTAAACTAAATACAAAATTTGATTTGAGTATTACATGTGATACCTTTTAGCAGTATCTTTGTATATCTGATGGTCCTGATCCTTTAGCTATTAATTCAGAGACTCTTACTACAAGCCATCAAGGATATGAAAGAGTTCTTTATTAAAGCAAGTGATCATTTCCAAGGCAAAGACTAGAATGAGAAACAGCCTGCGCCAAATGGTATTTACATCCTCCACCTTATGCCAGCCGCCCTCATTGGGGAAGTCACTCTGTGACAGCCCCCCCTACGCTCTCACCATTTCCATACTTCCCAGCCACAAATCCTTCACTAACAAGCTGACAGCGCCATTTGGGCTGACCTTGGCAACAGCCCATTCGACTAAACAACTCTAATCAACATTCCTATGGCCCTGTAGGCATGCCAGCCTACTACTACCCCCCATAACTACGCTGGCAGGATGTTCCATCCTGACATACCACACCCCTTAAAACAAATCTCCCAAACCTAAAGATTTTACCAAGAGAAAACATATACACCTTTGAGGCACATATTACATCTCACATTTTAGATATCCCCTGCCTTCCTTTCCTGTCCTTCTAGATCTCCCCTACTTCGGTTTTGCTGGGAACTTATCATAATTATTTTTCACTAATTGGGGTGCTTGCACGTGGTGGCTGTTAACCCATTCACTATGAGCTTTAGGGAAATGTTTCCACTGTATCAAATATTGCAGCACTCCACGATGATGTCTGGAATCCAGTATTCCACCTCAAAATGCTGTTCCCCATCAATCATCACTGGGACTGGTGTAGGTCATTCTGGATGCCAATGCTCTGAGTCCTTCATTGGCTTCAATAAGCTGCAATGAAAAACTGGATGGATTTTCCTCAGATTTTTCGGTAACTGTAATTGTACCGTGATTGATTACTTTGGTGATCGGAAAAGGTCCCACATACTTTGGGCCCAGCTTTTTCAAGGGTTGCCAAGTCTTTGGGAACTTTGTAGACAAATAAACCTTTTCTCCCACTTTCAGTTGCCATTCTGGTGCCCTTTTTTGGTCAGCATATTTCTTGTAAGATTCCTTAGCCTCTGCCAGCGCCTTCTCTATCACTGGCCAACTATCAGTTATGTGCTTTATCCATTCATCCAATTGAACAATCCTAGTTTGGTCCTTGGGCAACTCTGGAAAGTCTAAAAACCCTTGTCCATTCACTACCTGGAGTGGAGAAAATTGAGTGCTTTGATGCACTGAATTGTTGTAAGCCACTTCTGCAAATGGTAGTAAGTCCACCAATCGTCCTGCTGATAGCTGATGTAGCACCTGAGGTATTGTTCTAACACCTGGTTAACCCTTTCAGAAGCTCCGTCTGTCTCAGGGTGGTGGGAGGAGCTTAGCCCCATCCCACGCCAATCATCTTCAGGAACGCCCTCCAAAATTTGGATGTGAATTGCACCCCTCAATCGCTTATAATCCATTCGGGGGTCCCATGCAATCTATAGATGTCTTGGACAAACATTCTGGCCAATTGCCCAGCATTAGGTATACTAGCACAAGGAGTGAAATAGGATTGTTTTGAAAACAGGTCAGTTACCACCCAAATCACTGTTTTCTACCCCCCATAACTACGCTGGCAGGATGTTCCATCCTGACATTATACAAATATTCTGTAATGTTTCCTCTAATGTCAAAAACATGAAATCAAGAAAAACATGAAATCAACTTTAAGAAGAAAAAAATAATGTAATTTCTTCCTCAATCCTAAAATAAATTTACTATCGGAAATAAAATTTCACTTTTTCTTTTCCTTTTTCTTACTTTGTATTTCTATTTCTTTTCTTTTGTATTAGCTCTTAATATGTATTTTAAAATTTAATAAAACTTATGAAAAAAAAAAGGAAATAAAATTTGAAGACTAAAATGTAAAATTTGAAGAAAGAAATACGTCACTGAATAAGAAAATTCCCACTGAACAGGGTCTACTTATCCAGTTCTTTAAAAATTGTAGGCAGGGAAAATACTACAAAGCCATTGTTGGCTGGGATATAACTCAAGAGGAATGGGATCTCTCAAGACAAGTTTGTCAGCAAGAGATCATTGAGAAATACAGTTGATTCTCAATATTTCTGATAGTTATATTCTGTAAAGTTGCTGCGAACGCTGAATTAATGAATACTGAAGCATTGCTCCTAGGCGAAATACAAGACACTTGTTTACAGTATGAAGGCTGAAACAAGAAGACAAAGTGTTACCTGGTTCGACCTCAGCTGGGAAAGTGGGCATTGGGTGACTCAAATATTTCACTGCTCTACGCGTGTCTGCAAATGACCGTGAAAGCACCATGAGTATTGATTTGCGGGTTACAAATAAACTTTAGCGAGTAGGTGAATTTGCAAATACGGAATTCACAAATAATAAGGATCAACTGTGTAGGAATTAAGATTGCCATCAGTGAATCACTGAAGTGAATGGAACAAAGTTACTACAACTTTTTTCATTAGATTAGGTGATGCTTTGATGCATTTGTAACATGACATATAGTTTCCAAGCAAATGCCTGCACAGAAGACCAAAGCAAAGGTGGCAGGACACAACGCAGACATGAAAATCATCCAGTTGGACTTGGTTGCTGCGTTTGATCATGTGAATTGGCGTTCATTGATCCAAAAAGTGGATCCTGCACCTGCGGGAAAACGCTAGGATGAAGAAGACTGTTACTGTTATCGTAACTCTGTAAGACCAATTACTACTAGTCAAACAGAATTTAAAAGAATGTATCTTGTTCCAGCCCTAATGTACGTGAATTTGAATCTATGCCTGGCAACTTTTATATTATTAGACTGCATATTCAGTTACCCCATGTTATTCTGTCTATTGTATATGTGACAGATATTCTGTAGATTAATTATGTAGCATTTCACAATGTTTCAGGTTACCAATTAAATTTTATTTTATTTTTTTTATCCTTTTCAAACAGGCATATTACAGGAAAATTTCCT
Source organism: Charina bottae (assembly GCA_023362775.1). Classification (NCBI taxonomy): domain Eukaryota; kingdom Metazoa; phylum Chordata; class Lepidosauria; order Squamata; family Charinaidae; genus Charina; species Charina bottae. The sequence continues at coordinate 1,304,697 of JALMGJ010000020.1, forward strand.
GATTTTCCAGATGAAAAACAAGGTGGCTCAGCAGTTCTTTTCTCTGAAAAAACTCCAGAAGAGGTAGAGTTTATTTCAGTCTAAATGTACATGCTTTTTACTGTCTTTTTAAAAAGCAAATAAGTGATTAATGAGTTAGGCATCCCCAAGCAAATTGCTACTGCTGATTTCCCTTAGTTCAATGCTATATTACATTAATGGTTTTAAAAAGTTTATGAATTTTAGGATAATGAATTCTACTTATGGCAGAGAACCAAAATGACCTGATGCAGTAGGATCAGACTTCCACAACCAGGCCTCCTCAGGCTGTATTAGACTCCAGTTCCCATTATCCCTGAAAGCATGGTGTGATAGGTTCCTGTTCCCCTCCGTTCAGAACGTTCTTTTTTTTTTTTTAATAAATTTTTATTAAATTTTAAGATACATATTAAAATGTAGAACAAGAAATAAAGAAAGAAATACAAAGTAAGAAAAAAGTAAAGGAAAAGTGAAGTTAAGAAAAATAATATACAAAAGAAGTATAGAAAAAAGATGGCCTCCAATCTGTCTTTGGTCTTTAAGTACAATATTTGCTTTAAATGTTGGTCTTTCATACAATACACAGGAACTTTTCTTTGTCATATACATTTCAATTTATGTAGTCCAATCTTCTAATCTTCATGTAGATTTCATCTTTCTATCAATTCTCCATTAGTCCATCTGTAATTTCCATTCCTTGAGGTAATATCAATTAAAATATTCTTTACTGCATCAAATTCCATTTTTACATCCATGTTCATATCCTTAATAAAATCCAATTAGTCTTAAAACATATATATAGCAAATAAAAGCCTTATTTTATCTCTACGGTAATTTGTATTTTATTCTAACTCTAGTAAAATAAAATATATTCTATTCATACATATCCATAAAAACAACCTTAATTTAAACTTAATCTATATTTAAATTATAATTATACCATAATCTACATCCTCCTACATATTTACCTATTTAACAAATTTTTATATCTATTTATTCCCCTAATCTCAATAGTATTCATACTAATAATTATAAAAATAAGTCATCCTATAATAATATTAATTCTAATTCAAACTTAACATCCCATCCTTCATATATCTCCCTAAATTTTTTTCTATTTTCCAAGTACTCTATAACAACAATTTATATTTGTATCACTGATTTTATAACCTTTTATCTATGATTAAAATATCATATTTTTATACATCCATACAGTTTCAAATATTAATTTTTAACATTTAATATTCCCAACAGTTATATTACTAATAATTAATACTTTTACAAACTCAATATCCAGTTAAAATCCATGGTTTCAATACCTTTATTATCCCACCTAATGTTAAATCTCTTATTCAAGTTATACCAAAGTCATAATGTGTAACCTTTTTTGTTCTGTATCTCTTGTAGCATGTCAGAACCCACGTTTCACAATATCTATCAAATTGCATATTCAGCCTTTGTCCTAACCACAACTGTCCCAATATGTTTGTGCCAAAGTTATATTGTTTTATTGTCTGTCTCATATCGGGTGTAAGAATGATTTTTGGAATCAATGTGTTTGAAATTCCCCCTTCTTGCCCTTCTTCTAACTCAAAGTTTTTTTCTTCTGCTTCCGTTTCTATTTTTTGTTCTTTTTGTTCCTGATCTTGCAAAAATAAAATTAAAATTTCCAATGATTTTTCAATATCCGAGAGGGCTTCACAAATCTCCACCTTAAATTCTTGAATTGCTTGAGTTACTGCTGCGGTTACTGTTGAGAAACCCATTCTTCTCCACCCCCTCTTGTTTTCAGGCTTCAACAGTTCTAGCCAAAACAAATAAATGGTCAGCTGATCTATTCATGGAAAATTACCGGCATAGTCCATTAAGCAAAAAGTTTTTTTTAAAAAAAAATAAAGGAAGATGAAAAGTTTCAATAATCAAAAATAGGCAAGAAGGTAATACCTCAAACAGTTCATAAAAAGAGAAAGAGAAACTAAATTTCTACCATTATAAAAAGAAAAAAAAAGAAAAAGAAAAATCCAGTTCAGATGTTAATCCAACAAAGTATATTCACAAACTATTTAATATCAACTCTTATACTTCCAACTGGGATTGAGTCTTCTGGTAAATTAGAAAGATAAAAAGTAAAAAATAAAAAATGTAAGCATTATTATACTTCAGACATAAAATCCATTATATTTCCATCTTAATTGTTATAGCAAAGAAAGTACAAAATTGCCAACATTTTGTGCAATGTCCAAAGAAAGACCCTAGATGGTAAAACAGTCCAATTTAAATGAAAAAATAAAATAAAGTGATCTAAAAGTCAGCTTTAGCTCTAACTTACGATTCCCTGTAAGAGCTTGGTGCTTCTCTCCGGTCGCTTCACTGTCTCCAGCCCCTGCTCTATCCGTAGCAAAAAACCACAGAAAAAAAGCAGGAGGGGGCAGTTTCAACGACCCCGTGAGTAATCTTCTGCTTCTCCCCTCTCCAGGGAGAACTTCAGTGGTCCTGTAATTTCCATAGACCACCGCAAAGCAGGGAAAAGTTAGCCAGGCTTAAAGAAACCCGACTTGTCGAGCTGGCAGCTGACTCGGAGTCCGTTCAGAACATTCTTCTAAACAAAGGACCTGTGGAGGCATGCCCAGACCAAAACCTACAGTATGTGAATCCACCTTGCAGGCTGATTTTCCTATGACTCAGCCTAATACTAGACAGATGTTTTATTTATTTATTTATTTATTTATTTATTTATTTATTTATTTAACTTATATGACCGCCCATCGAACTCTGGGCGGTTTACAATAAAACTGATTAAAATAGAATAAAGAATATAAAAACACAATCAAATAATACAATAAATAAATTATAAAATCCAAATGGCCAGATAGCTTAATAAAAAGAAGGACATTATGAAATTAACCACCCCCATGAGGAACTATTATTTCCTCCTTCCCATGCCAGACGGGAGAACCAGGTCTTCAGATCTTTCCTAAAGGTTGGGAGGGAGGGGAACTGCCTCAACTCTGGGGGCAAGGTGTTCCAGAGTGCTGGTGCCACCACAGAGAAGGCCCGCCTTCTAGACCCCACCAGATGACACTGTCTTATTGATGGGGTTTGTAGCAGGCCCTCTCTGAATGATCGGGTGGGGCGGGTCGATGATATGGGGATAAGACGGTCCCTCAGGTATTCTGGTCCCATGCCATGTAGGGCTTTAAAGGTGATAACCAACACCTTGAATTGTATCCGGAAGCAAACCAGCACCCAATGCAGCTCGCGGAGTAAAGGTGTTATATGCGCTGATCTTGGCGCACCTAGAACTGCTCGCGCGGCTGCACTCTGCACCAGCTGTAGCTTCTGGATAGTCTTCAAGGGTAGCCCCATGTAAAGCACATTGCAATAGTCTACATGGGAGATGACGAGAGCATGAGTGACTGGAGGGCATCTCGATCCAGGAATGGGTGTAACTGGCGCACCAGCCGAAGCTGTGCAAAAGCCCTCCTAGCCACAACCGCCACCTGCTCTTCGAGCAGGAGTCGTGAGTCTAGAAGGACCCCCAAGTTCTGCACCGGCTCCGAATGGGGCAGTGCTACCCCGTCGAGAACCAAAGATGATAATTTCCCAGAAGATGCTAAACCATCAATCCACAGCAATTCGGTCTTGCCAGGGTTCAACTTTAGGAATCACCTGGAAGACCTCTGATTGGGCCATCCTTAAGCACTGATTGGTCAGTTTGAATTTCCTTTCTTGGAAGCTATTCCAACCCCTCTGAAACATCTTGTGGGAAAATCTGTGTCAGGATTGCTACAGTGCAAGCCCTGCCATGCGTGTTGAAATGTATCTGGGAAAATGCGTGTCAGTGCAAGGGAGTTTGAGAGAAGGGGGGGGGGAGAACACAGAGCGGAATTCCAGCAAGACTGTTGAAGAATGTTTACAGCTTGGTCAAGGCCATCCACCTGCATCACTTGGTACTGAAGAGAGAGACATGCTGGTGGGAGGGGGAGTGTGGCTGGATGGGAAAAATACTGGACAATACATCATCAAGGGAGGAGTGACACGTAGGTGGGGGAAAGAGTGAGGTTCAACTGTTTGGCGGGAAATGTTTATTCTGGTCTTTAGATATGTTCTGAATTGTAATGCTCCTAATAAAGCTTTCTACTATACTCTAAATGGAGTGCACTGAAGAATGCTGAATTGGAGGATTAGATCCAGAGATATCACAGAAAGACCAAAATCTGTGTTCCATGTTGGCTCTACCCGAGGATATTCCTCTACCAGAGGATTTGCCTTCGGCGGAGAGTCAACCCACGCTTTCGAGGTTTGAGTATCCAGCTTCTTCGGGTCCAATTCCAATGGAGGGAGTATCATCGGGGTCGAGGATGAGTGAAGGAGCGGACAATGCCATCCCACCAGCGCAACCGAACACCTCCGCAGAGGAGAGAGTGCAAGAGGCAGGGACGATTCCCAAAGGAACTAAGACGCTGAAGTTTGCATCGAAAGGTGGCTGTAAGAAGCAAGTCAAAGAGACAGACCCATGCCTGTCAGATTCCCCGGAACCTCCTGCAGAGACTCGAGGCAAGATGCCAAAATCGAAAGGTTGGTGGCCCACAGGTATTGGAGGGGGGATGGGGAGCGAGGCCTGGAGCAATGTGACTATGAGACAAGGCTCACAGACCCAACACGTATTGAGACTGGAACTCCAGATGACCAGACTGGACACTGAATTGGAGACAGTTGGCCAGAACGTGTCTACCATGCAAGGAATGATGGAGAAGATCCTCCAGAAACTGGAGGGATTGGAAGTGAGTCCACGGCCCGGGAGCGCCATGACTACTTCAGGGGAAGGAGAATCCTCGGGGGACAGTTCCAGGGAGGAAGAGGAACCGGCAGCGGCGCCTGTCAACGTGCCAGGGTCGGGGCGACGGAGCAAGAAACTGAAAACCGCTTGGAAGTTAGCCAGACCGGCCAGGGCCAGAGAGATCAAGGTGAAGTTTGACAGGGACCCCAAGAGGTTGGCCTGTTTCATGACCCATGTAAAGGGGTTAATGGATGAATTTGAAGAATCCTTCACAGATGAAGAGGCGAAAGTGAGGTACATGTCGGCCTACCTGGAAGAGGAAGCGTATGACTGGTTAGTAGAGATGCATGATGCCAGTGCTTCTGAGCTACTAGATTTTGATGCTTTTATGACTGCACTTAGAGAATGATTCAAAGACACCTTATCCATAATGACAGCGAAAACAGGCTTGCAGAACATCGGACAAGGCAACCGGTCTGTTGCGGAGTATGCTTTGGAATTTAAGAGACTGTCAGGTCGCCTATTTGACTGGCTGGAATCACTTAAGGTGGAGTATTTCCAGATGGGTTTGAAGCCTGAGATTTTGGAGATGGCCCTCAACAGGGGGGATCCAAAGACTTTAATGGAGTGGATTTACCTTGCTGGGACTGTAGAAAACATGAAACACTGGCTCAAGAAACAAATGCAGTTGCAAGGTACCGGAAAAAGGGTTCCCCAATCCAGTGCTGTGGTAAAGAGGGAAACACAGCAGAAACCATGGGAAGAAGAAAAAGAACAACGTGCCAAAAGTGGTTTATGTTTTAAATGCGGCAAGGAAGGGCATCAAATCGCAAACTGCCCGCAGCCAATGACTATGTTTAAGAGCAAAGGCAATGAGAAGACCGGCAATGAAGCGCAAGGGAATGCTCGCTGCCACCAACGGAGGAAGGAGCGGTGAGCCTCAAACGGGGAAAGAGGATTCCACAGATGATGAATTCTCACCCGCGGGAAACTACAGCTGCCTGTCCTAAATTGCGCCGGAGGACAGGCATTTACCAACAGGCACACAGACCCAATGGTGAGTGGACATTGCCCTACCATGCAGGTGGGGGTGCAATTAGAGACACTAAGCAGGGAAGAAAAGGCAAGCCTTTTAGCCATGTTAGATTCGAGCTGCACCCGATGTTTAATTCATCCGGCCATAGTGACTGGACTGGGGTTGAAAGTGCAGAGGCTAAAAGTCCCCATTATTTTCAGCCAGCTTGATGGGTCCAATATGAAAGGGCCCCCTGTTGAATTCTACATTGAGGCTGTGAAAATGTGAATAGGGACCCATGAGGAAACTTTAAAATTTCTTGTGGCACCCATAGCGACCCAATCCATGGTGTTGGGACTAACATGGCTTCAAAAGAGGAACCCTCAAGTGGACTGGGTTTTAGGCTGCCTGACATTTACTGATGGGAGTTATGAGGACGGGAACCAACAGCTGCTAACCCCTAACTTATAATCAGCGGCAGCTGAAACTGAGAGCTGTGGGGAAAGCCCACAAGAAGAAAGCATCATACCTGCCCAATATCGAGACTTAAAATAAGTCTTTGGAGAGGCTTGAGTCACATCAGCTTCTGCCGCATAGAAAATCGGTCTGTGCTATTGAAATTGAACCAGGGGCAGTGCTGCCAAAACCAAAGCTGTATTCCATGACTTACAAGACAGAAGAGTTAAGAAAGTTTATAGATAAAAACCTGGAGCAGGGTTTCATTTGCCCTGCCACTTCGCTGATGGTGGTGCTAGTGCTTTTCCAGAAAAAGAAAGATGGGTCTTTAAGACTGTGTACTTACTATAGAGATTTGAATGCAATTTGTACCTCAAACCAATACCCATTGCCTCTGATGAAAGATATGTTGGCACATTTGTTGAAAAGGAAAATATTTACTAAACTGGATCTGAGGGAAGCTTATTTCAGAGTATGCATCTGAGGAGATGAGTGGAAAACAGTGTTCAACTGTAAACTCAGGTGTTTTGAGTATTGTGTGATGCCGTTCGGCCTAAAAGGGACCCCCGGAGTGTTCATGCACCTGATAAATGAGGTGCTTCATGAATTTCTATACAGAGGGGTGTTAGTATACCTGGATGATACTTTAATCTATTCAGAGACTTTAGAAGAGCATGTGAAATTAGTGAGAGAAGTGCTAAAAAGATTGCTCTAAGCCCAATTGTATGCAAAGTTATCCAAGTGTGAGTTTCATAAAGAGAAACTGGACTATTTGGGCTACAGGGTATCGAGTGGAGGGACTGAAATGGACCTTGCAAAAGTCCAGGGTGTACTGGGGTGGGAAGCCCCAAAGACTACGAGGCAATTGCAGCGCTTTTTAGGGTTCGCAAACTTCTATTGGCAGTTCATATTGAATTTTGCTCAAATCGCTTTGCCCTTGACTGATTTGTTAAAAACCAAAGACAAAGGAGAGCCTCAGGAGGCAGAAAGACCGGGGGTGGTACTAAAATGGACAGTAGAATGTCAGGAGGCATTTGAATGGCTAAAAGCCCTTTTTACCACTGAGCCGATTCTAAAGCACCCCGATCCTTTAAAACCGTTAATACAAACAGATGCATCAGATGTAGCAATTGGATTGGTTCTATTACAGCATGATGAGGAAGGGGCATTATGGCCATGTGCTTACATTTCCAGGAAATTTTCAGACGCAGAGAGGAGGTTTGGGAAAAGGAAGCTTTTGCTGTAAGGCATGCCCTGGCAACATGGAGACATTTATTAGAGGGATCCCCCCACCCATTTGAAGTGTGGACCAATCACAAAAACTTGGAGGCCTTAAAATCACCGCGAAAGTTGAACCCCAAACAGCTGAGGTGGGCGGAATTCTTCAGTCAATTTGATTTCACTTTGAAGTACTTGCCTGGGGAAAAAATTTTTGGCAGATGCATTGTCAAGGTTGCCTCTGCATAATAGCCAACAAGAGGTGGTAGTGGACTCTGTGATTTCACCCCAACAGATGGGGTTGGTGGCAGTAACACGAAGTCAAAAAATAGAGGCAACCCCGGATTTAGACAGGGGAGTACTCCAAAAACTGAAAGAGGAGTTACAAAAAGATGAGTGGTTACAGGAAAATCAACAAACTCTGAAGGAAAATCAAGGACTTTGGTGGAGTGGGGATAGATTGTACATTCCAAAAGCCATGAGAAAAAAGATTTTAGAGAGGAGCCATGATTCTAAAACTGCTGGCCATTTTGGGTTCATAAAAACGTTAAATTTAATGAGATGGCAATTTTGGTGGCCATCCATGAGAAAAGATGTGGGAGAGTACGTGAACAGCTGCCCCACGTGTGTAATAGCAAAGCGGCAAGGAGACAAACCTTAAGGGCTACTACAGGAAGTAGGAAACCCCACTAAACCATGGAAACAGATTGCTATGGATTTTATAGTTGAGCTCCCTGAGAGCTAGAAGAAGATGGTAATTTGGGTGGTTACTGACTTATTTTCAAAGCAAGTGTGCCAGCTTACCTACCGCAAGCCAACTAGCCAAGTTGTTTATCCAGCGTATTTACCAGTTGCACGGGGACCCAGAAAGAGTAATTAGTGACCGGGGGTCCAATTTACTTCAAAATTCTGGAAAGCCTTTCTTCAAATGATTGGGGCGGAGCAAGGATTAAGCTCCTCCCACCACCCCCAGAGGGGCAGAGCGACTGAATGACTGAATTCCGGTTAGAACAATACATAAGATGTTATATCAGTTATTAACAAAATGATTGGGTGGACTTGTTGCCCTTCGCTGAGGTGGCATACAATAATGCAGTGCACCAAAGTACTGGATTCTCGCCATTCCAAATTGTAAATGGACAGGAATTTGTGGCTATCCCAGAATTACCACAAAGTAACTCTCAAAACCAAACAGACCCAATCCTAGCTGATGAATGGATACAAAAAGTAACCAGCAATTGGCCAGTCATGTTGAAAACTTTACAGGAAGCCAAAGAAAGTTATAAGAAATTCGCTGATCGTAGAAGGGTGCCAGAGTGGCCAATGAAAGTGGGCGAGAAAGTTTACTTATCCACAAAGTTTTTAAAGTCCATTCATCCATCCATCCAAGAAATTGGGACCTAAATATGTGGGTCCTTTTCCTATAGTCAAAATTATAAATCCCGTGACTGTACAATTGGAATTACCCAAGAACATGAGGAAAATTCATCCCGTTTTCCATTGCAGCCTGTTAAAGCCAAGCAAAGAATCAGCCTGGCATCCAGAGGACCCTCCTCCGGCGCCTACAATGATTGAAGGGGAGCAACATTTTGAAGTACAAGATGTCCTAGATTCAAGATGCTATAGAGGCCAGTTGCAATACCTGATTCAATGGAAGCATCTACCCAAGAGCTTCAGTGAATGGGTTGCTAGCAAGCATGTGCTAGCTCCTGACCTTACGGCTAAATTCCATGCTCAGTTTCCTGATAAACCAAAATGAACTGCTTGTAAATATCTGACAATAACTGACATGTTTGACTTTTCCTTTTTCTAATAAAGCTTTCTACTATACTCTAAATGGAGTGTACTGAGGAATACTGAATTGGAGGATTAGATCCAGAGACATCACAATCTGCTTTGAATGACAGGTTGGCATAGAGTAAAAACTAATTCCAGCTGTGGAATTCTAGGAAATCACCCTGTAAGTATCTTCAGAACTCAAAGTCTTATGTTGAGTGAGCACCCATACAAATTGAATAAAACAAAAAATAACAGTTAAAAGATTCCATATATGTCTAAGCAGCTAAGTTTGTTAAGTTTTATTTAATAAAGTTTGTGTTTTATTTTAACCTGCATATGACCATTTCTGACTCCTGTTTGCTAAATCTTTTCATTAGTGTATTAAATTGAGAACTAGTCTTTTTGTCCAGCCTGTGGCAGAAGACTTACACTTATGTCAGACTCTTGGATCTACCTGCCTAGCTGGTTCTTAAGGAGAGAAAAGGAAAGCTCTGGAAAAGAGGCATGTAGGAAGACTTGGAGGCAATTTGTGAGAGTTGTGTGATCCTTGTACTAGTGGTGGCTGCTTTAATGGTTTGAAGAGTCATGAGAATAGAGGATAGGATAGGATAGGATAGGATAGGATAGGATAGGATAGGATAGGATAGGATAGGATAGGAAACACTTTATTGTCATTCCACTATACACAAGGTGCACATTGAAATGAAATTTCGTTGCAATTGGCTCAACCAATAAAATAAGAATACCATAATTACCATATATGTGATATATGTTCATTGCCCATTCCACCCTTCTAATCTTTATCCCTAATAAATAAATATCAGTCCTACACACAGCATATATAACCATGAAGTAAGAGGGGATTATTAGAAGTTCAGGAGTCTAATAGCCCAGGGGACAAAACTTTATTTGCATACCTGTGCAAATACACCTTTTGCACACAGAAAAATGCCTTGTGTACTGCCAAAATACAAAATACAATTGCAATGCTACTTTTGTCATTTGATCCCCACCTTGCCCAGAGATACTGCTAACATTGCTAACATGGTGGACTTCATTGGATACAAAATAAATTTTACAAAGTAGTCATAACAGCACACTTAGCATAAGCATCCACAGAAAGGACAAGGATGAAAATGTGCATCACAACATCACAATGCAAATAGCACTCCTAATGTATTTGTGTGTGATATCAAAGCACAAGTATAAAAGGATGGCACTTGTGTTGTGACACATGATGCACATTTCGGCAATTTGGTGCCACTGTGGTTAAGGTAACTGGATGTCTTTCTTACTTGGTACTGATATGCTAATAGTAATTCAACAGTGGTATGAGGGTTCAATCCTTCGACTGGCAAATGAAGCTCCAACACACACTCCGTAGGATATGTAAAAGATCTATTTACAGTGAGCGATCTGGTTCCACGTCAATGAACATTGGATTCAAATCCCTCATACTTTCAGTCTTTATTTATTTATTTATTTATTTATTTATTTATTTATTTATTTATTTATTTATTTATTATTTGGATTTATCACCGCCCATCTCCACCATGGCAGACTCTGGGCGGTTTACAATTTACACGTCTTTGAAAATCACCTGGCCGGTTGACCAATTTACTTGGGGGTTTTGATCTTTCAACCACGCCAACCCCAATACTATGGGATGATCTGTTGTGGGAGCTACGATAAATCTCAATGTCTCTTTGTGTGCTCCTATCTTCATTCGGACCACTTCTGTACAGTACTCCACCAGGCCCTTCTTCATCTCTGACCCGTCTGGCTGAATGAAATTGATGGGTTCAAGTAACCATTTTACTTTTAATCTAAATCCAGTCACTAAGGTGGGGTGGATTAGGCATCATGTACAGCCCGAATCCAACAACCCTGCTAGGTTTGTGCCTTCCTGGCCCCTTAATGTCTCTAATTTGACACGTATTAACATCAAAGAACAGGGTCCACTCACCAAGGAATCCTCATGCCTCTGTTTGGTTCCCTGTCTCTCGGCGCTTAAGACAGGCTCCGTCCATTTCCCGCTGGCTGGAATTCCTCATCTGTGGAGCTGTCTGTGTCTGGAAAAGCTTTGCGGAATTCCCTCTCTTTCGAAGCTGCTGCCATTCCTTTCTTTTTTAGTTCAACCTGCTTGGAGTTTTTTTTTCTCCTGCTTTAGGAGTCACTGGGCTTGTGGTTTGTGGGCAACTGGTGATGCGATGTCCCTCTTTTCTGCATTTGAAACACAAACCCCTTTTTAATCGCCATTCCTTTTCCTCCCCCCACGACTTACGGCTTGTTCATTTCTCAGGGTTGGCAGTTGCATGAGGTGGTCTTTTCTCTGCTGGTTGGGCTCGCTGCTGTCTTCTGAAGTGGATATTTATTTATTTATTTATTTATTTATTTGTTTGTCAAATTTATCACCGCCCATCTCTACAAAGTAGACTGGGCGGTTTACAGTAAAATATTAAAACTAAAAACCTATAAATCTTAAAATACATCCAATAATAAATAGTAAAAATCCAAATGATGGTAAGATCTTAAAAGGAGGACACCACTAAGCCAACCACCCCCAGGTGGGGTATGCATATCCTCTACTTCGCCAGCCAAACAGATCCACCCCTTCAACGTCCCAGGATCTCCTCTAGCCAGAGACCAGGATTTCAGGTTGTAATCCCCCTTGGAAATACTCAATTTTCAATTACCCTGGCCAATTTGTTAGTGTTCCTTCCAGTCTCCTAAATTCTGTGGCATATTCAGAGACCGACCGGTTCCCTTGTTTAATGCCTTGCAGGTCAGTTCTGGCTCTTATTTTTGCTAGTGGGTCTTCAAATCATTCTCTCAGAGCACTCATGAAATCGTTAAAGTTCTCTAGTTCTATCGCCTCTGAGTCATGCAGTCCCATTAATCACTCCACTGCTTCTTGCTCAAGGTGGGCTGAAACGTAGCGTACCTTAGAGTCTTCTGTGGGGAATAGTTCCTCACATTCTTCCATAAACCCCTTTACATGGGTTAGGAAACAAGACTTTGGATCCCCATTGAACTTGACTTTCAACTCCCACACCCCGAACGACGTGCCTGGGCTTGACATCTGTCTCACCATTCTACTTCGAAGCCGGTTGCGTTGCAACGGTGCTCTTAACGGGGGGTGGGGGTGAAAGCGGCCTTACCGGTTCATCCCGCTCTGAATTTTCTTCACCAGCTGAACTTTCCTCTTCACTTTCTGGAGACGTCTCATCCTCCACCACCTTTGTACGAGCTGCCGTCTCTTTTTCTAATAGGTGGAGGATTTGGTCGACCGTTCTTTGCAGGTGTGACATTCTATCTTCTACACTGTCCATCTTTTCCTCCAGAGCCTCTACTTGCTGCTCCGTCGTCGCTCGGTGGGAGTGGGCACCTCTTCCTTTGGTTGCCCACTGGTCCGAGTACCGCTCCACGCCACCCCCAATTTCGGTTGCCCACTCATTCTTTTTGGAGGTACTGGTTGGGGCATACTCTCGTAGTCGGTTGAGGCTTTCGGCTGATTTCACCGTCCCCCCGGTCGCTCCTGGTATTCTTCCTCAAAAGAGTTCATTGGGATTTGGCATTTCCCATCGGCTGACTGGATGGCCTTTTGTTTTGCGCATTTCTGTTTGCTTGAGCCAGAGCCCTTTCCTTTGGATTCTCCGCTCTCACCTCCCACTGTTGGAAGGGCATTTGCGGAGTCCAAAGTTCCTGGTTGTGGATCTTCCTTGCTAAACTGGTCGTTTACGGACAAGTAATCCATTTTGACTTGGTTCATTCTGTGAGGGTTCGATCCTTCGACTGGCAAACGAAGCTCCAACACTCACTCCGTAGGATATGTAAAAGCTTTATTTACAGCGAGCAATCTGGTTCCACGTCAATGAACCAAGTAAAGCATAGATACAAGACCTTACAGTTTAATAGGTTTCAGGTTCCCCCCTCCCCAGGAATGTGTTTGTCAGTTTCGTCTCTCTCTGTCTTGCACCCTCTCTTCTGTAGCTCGGAACTGTCCGGCGAAGGTGCTGATTGCCTTCATCTAATCCACCCTGTGTAATGATTGTCTGTCTGGTGGTTTGCTGTTACCTTCTTCCTATTGACAGCTTTTGGCATCCTGGCTGAGGGATATGTTTATGTGATTTAAATCTCATGTCAGGGTGGCATGGGTGCCATCATGATAAGTGGGTTTCTAGAAATAGGGACGTGTAAGGCAAAGAATAGAAAGGCTGCTAAGAAATGTTTTAATGATTTTGAGTACAGTATAGACTAAATACTTATTGTTTCAAGAAAAACTTAACCTCTATCCCCGAATAGCCATTCTATGGATAATTTAATGGAAGCCATGCCAACTACATTTTGCCATACTTCTACTTTTGCGAAATGGAGGTATGATCAGATGCCATATATTCCAGATCATGTGTTCATTGGTTATAGAAGTCTCTGTCACTCTAACAGATGACAGTGGGCTTTGCATACATTTTGAAGACAGCTTGGAAGTCCTCCATCTGGACATCATGCAAAGCGAAGTGGTGTACTTTCTCTGTGTCAGAGTATATGAAATGCTAGTTGAGGTTATTTATTCATTCATTCATTCATTCATTCATTCATTCATTCATTCATTCATTAGATTTGTACTTGCTGCTATCTGCAGAGTTAATATACAGCAATCAACAACAATAAAAAACTAAGATGTCCATAATATAAAATTTTAAAAAATGTAAAATAAAATGAAATAAAGCAACAGTAATAAAATAGTGGCATCAGTTCCCATCCTCCACAGCTCTCCAAAAAAAAAAAGCTTTTAAAAGCTTACTGAATCTAACTTCCAGCAGGAGGGAAGAGAAGCTGATCTTTAGCACAAAGGCCCCCACTGAGAAGAAGTGCCTGCAAGCCTCTCCCCTCCCTTCATGAAAGTGGGCACCAAAAGCAGTTTTCCCCCGGAAGACTCTGGTACATCAATGCCAAGCAAGGAAGCGCTTTGCCAGTTAAAACCAGTGCACTTTGAGTCGGACAGGGAACAATTATCAACAAGGTGACACTGAAGATCAACTCATTTGTCTTCTATACCACCTTTAAGGTATTTTTAAAATCTAAACAAATTTGATGCTTCCTTTCAGATTGCTGCTGAGCTAACTGCTAAAGCAGAGGAAGAACAGAAAAAGAAAGGAAAGAAAAAGGGCAAAAAAGAAAAGGGCGAAAAGAAGAAGAAAGGAAATGAGAAAGAAGAGAAGAAACCAAAGAAGAAAGATGAGGCAAGTCATTCTGAATCGTAACTCATAATACAGAGCTTTCCAAACTTTTCATGTTGGTGCCACACTTTTTAGACATGCATCATTTTGCGACACACTCTTACAGCAGGGCACAAGGCAGGCAGTAGGAGCTGTGCGGAATCAAAGCAGGTTTGGAGGCAGCAAGGCACAAGGCAGGCACTAGGACCTGTGTGGAATCCTGGCAGGGCAGGTTTGGAGGCAGCAGGGCACAAGGCAGGCAGTAGGAGCTGTGCGGAATCACAGCAGGTTTGGAGGCAGCGAGGCACAAGGCAGGCACTAGGACCTGTGTGAAATCCTGGCAGGGCGGGTTTGGAGGCAGCAGGGCACATGGCAGGCAGTAGGACCTGTGTGGAATCACAGCAGGTTTGGAGGCAGCAAGGCACAAGGCAGGCACTAGGACCTGTGTGGAATCCTGGCAGGGCAGGTTTGGAGGCAGCAGGGCCCAAGGCAGGCAGTAGGACCTGTGCAGAATCACAGCAGGTTTGGAGGCAGCAAGGCACAAGGCAGGCACTAGGACCTGTGTGGAATCCTGGCAGGGCAGGTTTGGAGGCAGCAGGGCACAAGGCAGGCACTAGGACCTGCGTGGAATCCTGGCAGGGTTCAGAGGCAGCAGCAGCCGCAACACACCCAGACACTGCAGCCGACACACTAACATGTCCCAACACACAGTTTGGAAAGCTCTGTCATAATAGATGAGAAAAAACTCATATAGATCCAGAAAAAAGCTGGTAAAAACAATATGGGTGTTTCTCTAATAGAGTTTTGGGATTATCATAATTTGATTTGATATATTCTAATTTCATGGATGCATGTAGCTTTAGGCCAGTCTGAAAGAGGAATCTTGGAGACCTGTTTGAAAGTCACACATTCTTTATCACTCTTCTGAAACTTTCTATGCTATAATATATAGGTGCTAAAGGATTTAAAATCAGTCTTAGCCTGCCTCCTCCAATCCTGAGTATGTAGTACTACTATATGTAATATGTATGTTGTGTGTGTGTGTGTGTGTGTGTGTGTGTGTGTGTAGTATGGAATAGGATGAGATTTTTTTAACCTAGTTACACCCATTCCTCCTCCCAACCCTAATGCTCACCTTCAGAACACTACAAGCTCTTAGGGGTTCAGCCAAGCCAATTCTTTCTCTGTTTCCCCATCCCCAAATAAAGATCTGACACATGTCTATGAAGGTTCTCAGTCATCCAGGTGGAATTGTCTGTAGCTTGAATCATGTCAACTGGATTTCTATTTTCTCAGTGGAAACGTTTCGCTCCTTATCCAAGGAGCTTCTTCAGTCTGAGCAAAGTTAGTAAGGGAATCCTAAATATGTTTCTAGGTAGCTGTGTGACCTTACACCTGGGGCTAGGTCATGGTTATATTGAGATGTTATTTTAAGTCCTTTTATCATCTAAAGGAGGATCGTTAAGATCACCATGCTGCTGTTGAGCTTGTGAAATGGTCTTAATCTTCCTAGGCACAGAAGACAAAGCAGGGAGGAAGATGGGGGAAAGATTGTGCCTGAGGCCCCCACCTCTATTCAAGGAAGGATTTTCCAAGTTGGCATAAATGGATTCCTTGACCCCTCTCTCAAACCACCTATCTTCTCTGTCTAAAATGTGAACATTAATGTCCTCAAATGAGTGTCCTTTTTCCTTTATGAAAAATTTGAGGACATTAATGTTCACATTTTGTTGACATTAATGTTGTCATTTGAGGGCATTAATGTTCACATTTTAGACAGAGAAGATAGGTGGTTTGAGAGAGGGGTCAAGGAATCCATTTATGCCAACTTGGAAAATCCTTCCTTGAATAGAGGTGGGGGCCTCAGGCACAATCTTTCCCCCATCTTCCTCCCTGCTTTGTCTTCTGTGCCTAGGAAGATTAAGACCATTTCACAAGCTCAACAGCAGCATGGTGATCTTAACAATCCTCCTTTAGATGATAAAAGGACTTAAAATAACATCTCAATATAACCATGACCTAGCCCCAGATGTAAGGTCACACAGCTACCTAGAAACATATTTAGGATTCCCTTACTAACTTTGCTCAGACTGAAGAAGCTCCTTGAATAAGGAGCGAAACGTTTCCACTGAGAAAATAGAAATCCAGTTGACATGATTCAAGCTACAGACAAAGATCTGACACAGCTGCTCTAACAACTGATTGCTTTGTGTTGTGGGCAGGACAACATAAAAAGGTTGCAAATTATATATAAGAATTTATAAGACACATTTATTTAACATGTTCTAATAAGCAGATTTGATTTGCAGTATTAATGTATATTGTAAATAGTTTGAATTCTAATAATGAAATAGACAGTAAAAATGAAGAATAGAGACCCATATTGATTTATGGCCTAATTAAGTTCCACGGAAATGAAGTTTAAGAGTTTCGTTTTAGCTGACGTTCAGGTTGGATTCTAAACAATTTGTTTTCAAAAACTTAACCAGAGTTTTGACATGCTGAGAGAATAAATAGTTTAAAAATTTCCAGAAGAAAGACATGTCACAGAAAAAAACATGGGGGCAAGTGTGGTATAGTGATTAGGTGGTTGAATGTGCCCCAAGGTGACCCAGGTACAATTCTCCACTAAGCCATAATGGAACTTACTGTGGCTTTAGGCCAGGCATTTTCTCCAAGTCACAGGATTGTTGATTTGAGGATCGAACAAGAGGTGACTGCCTTGGGCACTTTAGAGAAGAGGTTAGGTATAATGTAATCAATAAATAAACATGAATTCCCCTGAAGCACGCCAAAGGCTTGCTAAACCTTGCTAATAAAGTTCTCAGGCTGTAGATGATGTCTTTGCATGGGCACGTGCAACTTACCGGAGGCTTCTTATGCAGCTTCTCCTAAGCTCCTTCTGATAAGTTGAAACAAAAATGGAAAATGTAAGCTTATGCTGGTCTATGACCGTAATAAAGAGAAGATAGGATAAGATAAGACGTAAGGCTGTATAAGGTGGGATAGAATGGATGGGAGGGAGAAGAAATCAACGTGTGCGGCAAAAACACTCGGCTGAGATGGAGTCTGAGCATATTTGTTTTCTGCTTTAATGGCAAGGGATGTTATTCCAACTTTACCTCCAGCAGCAGCTGCCTAATCTCAGTTCTCTCTCACTTGCCCAGTTGCCTTTCTTTAAGCCAGCTAGTATAATATGTAAAGAGAAGAGTAAGCATCTGGATTCCTCCCCATCTTTTTAGGAATCCTGGGATAG
Organism: Charina bottae; assembly: GCA_023362775.1. Lineage (NCBI taxonomy): Eukaryota > Metazoa > Chordata > Lepidosauria > Squamata > Charinaidae > Charina > Charina bottae. The sequence goes on from JALMGJ010000020.1 coordinate 1,322,438, forward strand.
GGCTATTGGGGGCAGTAGTTCTGTCAGTCACTCCAGCTTGTTAACCTCATCCACTTGGTTGTGGTTGGTTAGTAGAACCAGCACAGGCTAGAGCAGAGCTTTCCAAACTTTTCATGTTGGTGACACACTTTTTAGACATGCATCATTTTGCGACAGACTCTTACAGCAGGGCATCATTTCGTGACACACTCTTACAGCAGGGCACACGGCAGGCACTAGGACCTGCGTGGAATCACAGCAGGTTTGGAGGCAGCAAGGCACAAGGCAGGCACTAGGACCTGCGCGGAATCCTGGCAGGGCTCAGAGGCAGCAGCAGCCGCGACACACCCAGACACTTCAGCCGACACAGTAACGTGTCCCGACACAGTAACGTGTCCCGACACACAGTTTGGAAAGCTCTGGGCTAGAGATTGCTGTATCATTTCAAACAATAGGAAGTCTGGTGCTTTTCACTCATTAACAAAATCTGGAGTGCTCGCTATGTGAATATTCTAGTTAATACTCCAGTAACAGTGGGATCCCTGATTGCAGTTTCCTGCACACATTTAAACACAGAACATGTGAGCATCTGCAGGAGAAAGACAGAAAGACAGCTCAGGAAGAAACCAGTTTGCATACAACCATACACATAAAGGCTTTTCTCCTGCAAACATCTAGACCCAACATTCCGAGTGGACTTCTTTTAATGAAATATGGAACAAAAAGAGGGAGAGATTAAAATATTCCAGAATGCCTGGGATCAGAGACGAAGTAAAATCTCATTCATGCAAGCGTAGGGATCAATAATGCCAGCTGTTCTTTAAAACCGAGATTTGCAGCATAAACTTTTATTTATAACTGACTGTGTTTCTAAATCAGTTATAACAAGATTTTATATTATTCATTAAGGAAGAAGAAGAAGGTTGGAAAATGGCCCCAAGTAATTTTCTCCCAATAATGGAAAAAGGAAACAACAAATACAAAGGCAAGTACACAGAAGCTGAAACAGCACTTGTTTATATGGTGAATATTTAGGCAGTTTATGCTTTTGGGTAGGGGCGTGATGGCTCAGTTGTTAAGATGCCAGGCTTGTTGATCGGAAGGTTGGCAGTTCAAGACCCGAGTGCCGTGTGACGGAGTGAGGTCCTGCACTCGCCCCAGCTCTTGCCAACCTAGCAATTCGAAAGCATGCAAATGCAAGTAGATAAATAGGTACCACTTCGGTGGGATGGTAACAGCGTTCCACGCGTGTCATGCGGGCCACATGACCGCGGAAGCGTCTTCAGACAGCTCTTCAGCTAACAAATGGAGATGAACACCGGCCCCTAGAGTCAGACACGACTGTGCAGGGGAAAACCTTTACCTTTACTTATGCTTTGGTGTACTTTTCACTGGACATTGACCTGTGGATGCTTCTGATTGAACGCATGCCTCTCTTGCTTGGCTGAGTCAAAGAGAAATTGTAGGTCAATGTTAAACTTTAAGAGATGACAAGTGAAACAAATTTCTGTGGTCCATTTTTAAACGAATGTGTAAACAATACCCCCAAAATATAGATAGTTTAAATGGAAAATTAGCATGCTTCCAAGGCTGAGACACATGCTTCGCTATATCTTTTTAAATAGCAAAAAGATTTATGTTTCAAATGCATGTTTGGGGATTTCAAAGCTTTTTGGTATGGTATTGCTTCGTCAAAAGATTCCATTTATCTTGTGGACTTGATGGTAAAGAAGGAGCTAATTTGCGGGGATTTAAATGAAAGCGGGCGTGGTGGCTCAGCGGGTAAGACGCCAGGCTTGTCGATCGAAAGATCGCAAGTTCGGAGGTTCGAATCCCTAGCCCTGCGTGCGGAGTGAGCTCCCGCACTCGCCCCAGCTCTTGCCAACCTAGCAATTCGAAAGGATGCAAATGCAAGTAGATGAATAGGTACCACTTCAGTGGGAAGGTAACAGTGTTCTGTGCGCGTCATGCGGCCACATGACCGTGGAAGCATCTTCGGACAACGCTGGCTCTTCGGCTAACAAACGGAGATGAGCACTGGCCCCTAGAGTCGGACACGACTGCACAAATGTGCGGGGGGAACCTTTACCTTTACTTAGATGTGTGCTAATTTTTAAAAGTTGACTGCGCAGCCACGGTTTTATAAAATACTTAGAGAACAATACTGTAGTAATTCCCAATTCATAGATGTAACATTTAGAGATTATCTACAGCTATAAAAGCCCACAAAACTCCGCAAAACTCCACTCCTGTATTATCAATGAAGAGAATGCCAGTTTAGTTTGTATTTTTTGAACTTAGTTAGGAGCAGTAACAGATGCTTTCACATACAGTATCTCTATTGTAATATGGAAAGAGGAGATAGAGAGGTAGGAAATAATATCACATTTCTCAACAGGCCTTCTTTAGGAGAATGCTTGGTTTTTCACCTGCCAGTCAAAGGATCCATCAGTAAAATCAATTACCAATTGGGTATAAAGTATTATTTAACAAAGAAACACTTCAATTATCATCATCATCATCATCAACATAATCATCATCATCATCATGTTATTTTGAGTATATAATTAACTGGGGGAAAATGAAAAATAACTTACATGTATAATTAAATTAGAATGTGTAACCTTCTTACAAATATGCACTTTTAATTGGATTATAGTTACATGTTTTGGGGATGGCCTGTACATTTTGCCCACCTAATTTTCCATCTGGCTGTACCTACTTGTTGGAATAGAGCTCTTGAAAAGTTAAAAAAAAACCCTAAATGCAGCTTCCAGTCCAAAAAAGTTTTCCTATCCTTATCTTCTTTCAAAAATCCTAACTCTTTGCATAAGCAGGAGAAAGAGTCTACAATGGGCATTGCTTAACCTATAGTGTAATTGAGCCTTAGGACTTCATTTATTACAGTTAATTTTCCATTTCAAAAAATCAGATTGTTCATTACAACTTGATTAATGTAATGAATTAAGTTACCAGAACTAGAAATACAAATTTTGTCAGGATGTCATCCATTGGGGGTGGAACTTGGAGATTTTTAAACTGTTGGTTGCGGGAGCTTGATTCACTCAAGTCTTTAATGTGCAATGGATCACTGGCTTTAATAAAGATTCCTTCATATCCCTGAGTGGCTTGTGTCAGGAACTCTGATTTAATAGTCAACGGATCGAGGGCATCACAAATATCATTATGCTGTATGACTTTTATTTTTTTTTAAACACCCTTTCTCTTCTCATCCCCTTTTTCTTTTCTTGGATGTTAGATGTTTGGAAAAACAGAGATGAGAAATGGAACTTTCTACAAGAGTATGATCCAGAATTAATCAAAGAGGAAAAAAGGAAAGAAGTGGAAGAAGAGATCAGAGTTCAGGTGACTTTATCCTAGTAGGCCGTTTAAAGGGGGGGAAATGGCTGTTGTCAAAGACAATTCCTATACAAAAGTAAAAGCTTATCAGGAATATTTATAATTTAATATCAGTCTGCTTTACCTCTGAAACCTGTGCTACAAAGTAATTGAAATAATGCCATCTGAGAGTTCTGTTGTATTAACCAGTAAAGATGCAGGTGGGCTCTAAGCCTTGATATGAGTTGCTGACACCATGAAAATTTTCCATTCTTTCCAGTTCCTTCTGATATCAAGTTACTGATCTAAAGCAGTAATGTTTAAAATATGTTTCACTTTTTAAGACCCTGAATAGACTTTTCATTATAATTATAATAAATTAGTATTTAGTAGCATTGCATATGCATAATTTCTGGTCTGGTCTGTCATGAGAATGAGATCATGGAATCCTTGGTTGGTAGAGTGAAATACCGTATACTGTTTTAGGCTACATATTGTGTTATTGTGCATGTGTTGTAACCTTCTCAAAAAATGTTCCTTGGAAGTGCAGTATTGTTGCCATTTATAATAACTGATCTTAGCTGAACTCAGAAAAGCTAATAAGGGTCAGACCTGGTTAATACATACTTGGATGGGAAGACACCAGGAAATTCCAGGGCTATAGACTGGACTGGGAAGTTGAAAAAACACTCAAGTCTCAGTGGAGGCTTAACAGTTTACCCAAAGCCACCTAGTATGTTTCTGGCAGAAGATTCAAAGCAGACTTCCCAGTGTATGGTTCAGATTCTTAATTATTGTAGCACACCAGCTTTCCTGTTATGTGTCCTGTAATTCCAGACACACTTTGTGTATACTGTAGCATTGTGAGACATCCATCCCACTTTTCCTGCTGGATAAGTGATCAGCGTTTTTAGCTGGCCTGCAGAAAAGGGAGTGCCTGCCAGCCACCTGAATGGCTGACCGATGGGGATGAGTTCCCCTGGCAGGAGGAACATGATCATGTTGGATTAGGGGAAGGAAGGGGAACTGGGCTTCCCACTCCACGTTGCAGCAGTTCTGCTTAAAATTGCTGCTTTGACATTGTGAACTCAGCACATAGGCCACAGAGAGAAAAACGTTGCTGCGTTCTCTTCCTCTCCTTCAGGGTGGGGATTAGGCTTTGCAGTGAACTCCCTGCTGCAGTGGAAAAACAGGAATGGGCCATCCAGTTGGCTGGCAGGGAGAAAAAGCTATTGCTTCCCCCTGCTTTCAACAAACCTGTTTATTATCATTTGCATACAAAAGTGTGTGTGTGTGAAAAGATGAACAATATATGTGTGCGAGAGGCAGTAGTTTGCACAAGGAAGTATACTTTTTATGAATAGTGTGCATGCGTGTGAGAAAGCGTATACAGAGGAGTACATATATATTGCTTATCTGGAACCTAGTGTGGTCTTCAAGCCAAAAAATTGCTTACTAGTGATTTATAGCATCAAGGCTCTGGAAGATCCTAACTGGCTTTAGTCCAGGATGATGCTACAGTACATCTCATGCTGCAATCTCAAATTCACTTCAAGCAGAATATTTATTAATTTATTCCATATCTATCCCACCACAATCGAAACAACTCTCAGTGGTTTACATAATATAAGAAACATTAAGGCATCTATGGTAAGTCTTAAAATGCAGTAAACAATTTAAAACAAAATAGAATAAACCATAAAGTCCAAATAAACTAAGATAAAAATAACAGTAAGAAATAACAATAATGTAAAGATAAAGATGGCTAAAACTCCCTAGCTAGTTAGAATGCTCTCTGGAACAGTTCGGTCTCGGTATCCTCCTGAATCAGGAATCAGGGATCTCTACTGGGAGACTCTTGCAGAGGACTGGAGTGGCCACTGAAAAGCAGCCCTTCCTAGCCTCAACTCCCCTTCTTTCCTGGAAGTGGGGAACTAAAAGTAACTTCTCACAAAGTGACCAAATAGGTCAAGCTAGTTCAGGTTGAAGTAAGCCGTTCTACAGATACCCAGCAGCCAAGCCATTCAAGGTGTCAAATCTACACTTTAAATTGTACACGGAAACCAACCAGTTGTCAGTGCAATGCCCATAGCACACCTGCATCAGGGGGCCAGTTACCATATGGGCTGCTGCATTGTGGACTAATTGTAGTTTTCTAGTAGTCTTTAAAGATAGTCCTATATAGAATGCATTGCACTAGTAATGAATTATTGTAGCCAGATAAATAGTAATTCAGTAGTAATGAATTACAGTACCTTGCACCAGATAAGGTCACAGTTGGTGCACCAGCTGGAACTGGGCAAGCGTCCCTCTAGCCCAGGGGTGGGGAACCTTTTTTCTGCCAAGGGCCATTTGGATATTGGGGACCGGGGGGGTGGGGGGCAGGGTTTCTGGGATTTCCGCGGACCGGGGGCCGGAGTTTGCAGGCAGGAGCCAATCGCATGGAAGGGGCGGGGTTTGCGGGCAGGAGCCCCGTGGGCCTTAGGCGGGAGCCTGACATTGCCCACCCCTGCTCTAGCCACAGCTTCAACCTGCTCAAGCAGGAGCCAAGAGTCCAGAAAGCCTCCCAAATGGCAAAACTGTTCCTTCAGATGTAGTGCTTGTCCATCTAGAGTTTGTTTGTTTGTTTGTTTAAAAGATTTGTATGGCTGCCTATCTAAAAACTCAACTCTGGGCGGCTCACAACAACAATAAAACCCAGAATTATAAAAACTATAACACCAAAACATAACCTACCGCCTCAGTCACCCCTTGGGATGCCCCATAACCAACTCCAGACATCCTCACTCTCCCCAGCGCCTGGGTAATAAGCCAGGTCTTTATAGCCTTCCAAAAGGGCCTGACAAATCACCAGAGGGAGGATGTTCCATAAGGTAGGGGCAGCCACAGAAAGGCATACTTCCGAGGTCCCACTAGAGCAGGGTTTCTCAGCCAGGGTTCCATGTAACCCTGGGGTTCTGCGAGAGGTCACTAGGGGTTCCCTGGGAGATCACAATGTATTTAAAAAATTATTTCAAATTTGGGCAACTTCACATTAAAGAGGTAAGTTTCATTCTTTATTTTTAGTTTAAGACCATTGTTAATGCATATATACAGGCCTACACATGAAACAAATATAATAATTTTGTAACTCCTGGCCTATATTTGAGCCTGAATGTGCAGGGGTTCCCTGAGGCCTGAAAAATATTTCAAGGGTTCCTCCAGGATCAAAAGGTTGAAAAAGGCTGCACTAGATGGTAAGATTTCAGGGTAGGGACCTGGAGCGTGCCCACCCTATCCAATCTAGTATTAAGAGAGAACCTTGATGTACAAACACTATCTCCGTTTTCCTTGGGTTTAACTTCAGTCTGTTCTCTCCCATCGAGGCACCAGCATACCTTTGATACCACATTCCAAACTGTCTCCCAGTGGCTTCATAAAGATGGTAAAAAGTAGGGGAGAGAGGATCAACCCCTGCGGCACTCCACAAGATAAGGGGCCATTGAGCTGACCTCCCCCACCACTACTGACTAAAACCACGCACTGAGGAAGGAGTGGAAATACTGCAGAACAGGGCCTCCAGTCCCCATCCCTAGCTGGTTGATGGTATCAAAAGCTGTTGAGAACTCTATGCAGACCAGGAGAGGCACACTACCCCCATCCAGATCCCGACAGAGCTCATCAATTGAGTGACCAATGCTGTCTCAGTCCCATACCTACAAAGGGTCCAGATAATGTACTTTATCTAGGCGTGCTACACAGCTGTTCCACCATCACTGTCTTAACCATCTTTCCCAGAAAGGGAAAGATTTGAGACCGGGCATTATGGACTGTGGACTGTCTGAAATCCAATATGAAAAGACAGCCTGAGAGGGTGATCTTCCACATCTGATCCAGTCCTTCTACCTTTAAGTAAAACAAGACTCCATACTGGCTTACAGGTCTAATCCTCCCTCCAAAATAAGAATACTAACAAAATTGGATAATTATGTATGAGTGTTGCTTTTACTCTTAGCATAAAGTAAAGGTAAAGGTTCCCCCCGCACATTTGTGCCGTTGTGTGTCTGACTCTAGGGGCCGGTGCTCATCTCCGTTTGTTAGCCGAAGAACCAGCATTGTCCGAAGACGCTTCCACGGTCATGTGGCTGCATGACGTGCGCAGAACGCTGTTACCTACCCACCAAAGTGGTACCTATTCATCTACTTGCATTTGCATGCTTTTGAATTGCTAGGTTGGCAAGAGCTGGAGCTAGTGCAGGAGCTCACTCCGTCACGCGGGGCTAGGGATTCGAACCTCCGAACTTGCGATCTTCCGATCGATAAGCCTGGCGTCTTACCCACTGAGCCACCATGCCCCATTACTCTTAGCATACCATTTGTATTTTCTGGTTACAGATTTTTTTTAGCACAGTATTTCTTATTACTTCTGTGTATGTGCTCAAACAGGTTGATGAGCTAATGCGCCAGGAACTGAAGAATCTAAAATTAGCCGTGGATAAAGAGATAGAGAAAACAGGGAAAAAAGGGAAAAAAGGAAAGGTAAATAGAACATGCTAATTTATATTATGAGTAGAATAAATAATTGACTAGGAGTCAATATACAGTTAGTCCTCAACTTACGATCACAATAGGGCCCGGAACTTCCGTCACTAAGCAAGGCAATCGTTAAATGAGTCATGCTCGATTTTATGACTTTTTTTGCCATGTTCATTAAGTGAATCACTGTGGTCATTAAGTGAATCCAGCTTCCCCCATTGACTTTGCTTGTTGGAAGCCACCTGGGAAGGTCACAAATGGTGATCATGTGATCCTGGGACACTGCAACCATTGTAAATACATGCTGGTTCCCAAGCCCCTGGATTTTGATCATGTGACTGCAGGGACACTGCAACATTTGTAAGTGTGAGAACTGGTCATAAGTCACTTTCCCCAGTGACATTGTAACTTAAAACAGTTGCTAAACGAATGGTTGTAAGTCAAGAACTATCTGTAGTAACTATTGATTCTATCTTACTATTACAAATAGCTGCTTACACAAAATGCCATTTTTTAAATAAATCAAGAGGCTTGAATTTCTGAGTCCCAGCCTCAGGGGAAGTGCCATAGCTAAATAGTAGAGAATAATTTTTCCATAAGGGAGGGAAACCCTCTTTTCTGAAACATTGGAAAGCTTCAACAAATCAGTATAGACAATCATGACCTTGATTACCTGACTTACTACAAGGTAGGTTGCTTACATGTTTCATTGCCTGTAAGAATACACCCCATGTATGAATATTAATTGCACAATGAGTAAGTTGTCTGCAGCAACATTTGGACTATAGCATGAACTGGTAATGAAGAGTGGAGTAAGAGTAAGTTTATTGTTGTAACCACAGGTCATAACACAGAGCATACCATAAAATAAAGTAAAATAGCAGTGGAAAATAAGATTGTAAAGTGAGTAATAGGTGGGTTATATGATTTATGCTAATACAGGATTGATAGGACTTGTTTGGTCTGGCTGGTAGGTCAGATTCTCTGACACAAGCCATCCAACTAGATTAGATTTTCACGATCATTATTGTTCCATCTCTGACTCAGTGAAGGGCAGCAGGAAATGGTAGAATGAATTAGTAATTGAGCTGTCCTAAAGTTGAATGAAGGATGCCTATGTGGTGTTTTCACAATTGATGAATTAAAGAGAGCCATAAAAATGTTGAGTATCACATTAATTGTATACCGTTTTAATGTAGAAAGAAACATGCATTTAGTATAATACAGTATCAGAAGTTGGGGAACATGAAATAAATATAAATAAAATAAAAACAGTTCTTATTATTTGTATGAGGTAGTGGCCTCATCATAGAAGTCTCTGAAATTATTGTACTGGGATGAAAACTTTTGCCATGTGTGGAAATATTACCTTTGCCAAGTATTTCCATTTATGATCTTCAGAAAAAGAAAAAAGGGAAAAAAGGTGGAAAAAAGAAAAAGTCGAAGAAGGATAAAGATCTGACATCTGACCGGTAAAGATGCACTTGCTCTTCTGAGATTCACATTGATAAATCTCTGAACCTCATATCTCCAATTCTTTGGCTATTATGGGAATCAACCACCAGATTCTTTTCAAATGTCTAATACAGAAAGAAATTTAGATAAGGAAATGTCAAAGTCTAAATTGCAGAAAGTTTATTTTAGGTTATATGTACAATAGTTTCTGTGAGTTTTCTTCATATGCATTGAATATGCATCAAATTTTATTCCATATAGCACGTGAGAAACACCTGGTAGTTTCAGTTATATGTTTAAGATTCTTGAAATAGGATATGAACTGGTCCTTCTATAAGAACTCAACATTTTCTGTGTTTTATTCCCATGGTCTGACTGTAGGAAATTTAGGATGGGTAATGTTGGTGACAGAGAAAATTCAAGCATAAATGAGAAATAGATAGTTGTAGCTATAGTACCTTAGTTAATCACTTAAATTTCCTACTTCCCTTCAAAACTGAATATACAGTATGTATCAGTAGTGCAATTACCATGGAACTTTATAATAATGGTATTGTGTATTACCTTATTTCAAAATGTGGTAGGCCAGCCTCCTTCATTTGATGTCCTGCCTGATCATTGTCCCAAATGGGATATTGGATATCTGCCCAAGAATTGTGGCCTGAAAGCACCACTGTTTATTTTCCTTTGAATTTTCCAAATCACTCAAATGGCAGGACCAAATGTTAAATTCAGTTTTCTACAAAAAAAACCCTAACCCTACTGATGTGTAAAATGTGAGTTAGAGTCTTAGCCATTGCCTGTTGCATCATAAACTACTATTTCCAACATTACCTTTAAGTACATAAAAATGCTCCTATAGGTCATTTGCATAAATAATTCAGTGCTGCTGTTATAGTTTATACCTTACTCCAAGAAAATACATTTTTACCACAGAGTTGCTTCCAGAAGTCCATGATTTACAAGCTCTTTCTAAAAAGCAAAACAAACAGTTCAGAAAGTCTGATTGGCACTGAAATGCAGTTGTATATTAAGAATAGCCCTGCAATAATATGATAATGTGCATTTGGTAGAGGCTTGAATAACAAATGTATTTGAAACAATTACTCCATATGTAAGGAATAATAATTGATTCTGAATCGTAATTTGGATTGTGCTTTTTGACCCATACTTCTGAACTAACATGCATAGGATTGCGCTACATATAAGGCAAGTTTAGTGCTTCATTTTTCAATATACTACAATAATGCTAAATAAACATGTATGATTTTATAGTATTTAAGCACTGACAGATGGGAAGGCATGGCAGTTACAATAAGTCACTTGTTACGCCACCAGAGTCACTTGTTGAGATAAGCAGCTATAGAAATCAAATAAATAAAATAAAATAAATAAGTTTATAATGGCAACCTTTCATTAAAATTATGAATAATGAAGGTACTATTAAACATAAAAAATCTTTTTAGGCAAGAACATTTCAAGGGAGGACATCTAATTTATGAGAACAAATTAGAAAATATATGCCTTTATCTACAGATATGGTTGTGTATCTTACTCTCTATTTCTGCATAGGACCATTGATTCTCTTTACCAAGAGCTGGTAGAAGAAGGAATATTAATAAGAAGTAAGAAAGTGAAACTCAGCGATTATGTGGGTAAAGTATAAACTTTATATGTTGATACAGACCACATATTTATTTTGGAATTACATTGTATAATGTATAATATTGGATTTAAATGATTGTGACAGAGTTGGTAATGATTAAATGAACTACAACACCAATCATTTTAATTTCAGATAAAAGTTACTGAGAATCAGCATCTTGGTCACACAAAATGCAGATTAAAACAAATTTAGATGACTATCTCTTCAGGATTTTGGCTGCAGTTTACACTCTGTATGTTTTTTTAATTTTAGTAAATTATTCTTCCTGACACTAGCAGACCCCAAACAGGATTAAAGGCTGATTCTGTAATAATAATGCAGAATGCCAAAGAGAAGGTATTCAAGATGCCAGTAACTGGGACACCCCACTTCCACAGTTATTAATTAAATAAAAGTAGAAAAACTTGAAAAGCCCAGGGGAGAAGTAGCACCAGGACAAACTGAATGTTCCTCACAGGTTGTTGAGTGATCTTTAAATATAGCTAGCAGTCTAATTTGCCATATAGGTAACTCTTATTCAGTTCTCTTGCCTTGGTGCAAGAACAATTGAATATTTCAATAGAACATATTTCTGAGCAAATGTAGGGTAAATAATAGCAGGAACAGCACAAACATGCACACACAAAGTGCTTTGTCCTCATCATTATAGCGGCGTTTATGACAACCCTGTAAGTTTAGTTAGTATTCCTATCTCCAAATTTCAAGCAGTCCAAAAGTTAATGCCTTACAACAGCTTTCCACACTTTGGAGGAGAATTACAATTATGAACTTAAACATTACTGTTTGTCAAGCACCTTCTGATTTTTTCCCAAGTGAGTGAGCAATTCATGTTGCATTCTGGTTGTGCTTCTGTGCTTTGTCATTTCATTTATATATGTACAGTATTGGTACAGTGTGTTTTAGAATTGTTACTTAGCATTCCATGATAAAATAGGGCTCTGCAGTGCTGCAAATTTAATTAAAAGAACAATTAAGGGAAGAGGGAGGAGCGACATCTAAAGAAGAAGAAAGAAGACTTATCTGAGATGGGAGTTGCAGGTCTGGACTTGAAAAAGGGACTTTAATTACCAAAACAATTATGGATTATAAATATCTGACATGGAATATTAATGGAGCTAATGCTCCACAGAAAAGAAGAAAGATCTTTCACTTTTTGAAAAAACTGAAATTGGATATAATTTGTTTACAAGAGACTCATATTTGCAAAAAAGACACTAAATACCTGATTCAAAAACAATTTGGAGAAGAATTTATTTCGGCTGGAAATAAAAAAACGAAGGGGGTAGTTTTGTATATACAACCAAAGTTAAATCCAAAATTGATATTAACTGATGATGAAGGACGTTTTGTTGCAGTTGAAATAAACATACAAGGAACTAAAACATTGGTTGTTGGACTTTATGCACCGAATATGGATAAAGGAGTATTTTATAAAAATTTGATGGACAAACTTTTGGACCAAACCTATGAAAATTGGTGTTTTATGGGTGATTGGAATGCAGTAATCTACCCTAAGATGGATAAACAATCACAAAAAGAAGTGAAGAGTACACGGGGAAAATTGCCACAAACATTTTTTTACTTAAAAGAGATGTTGGACTTACAAGATATATGGAGACTTATGAATGGGACTTCTAGAGAATATACGTATTATTCAGAAAGATTTAAATCACATTCTAGAATAGATATGATTTTGATATCTAAAAGCCTAATGATGGACATAGTAAAGTTGAAATATTACCCAAGACTCTTTCAGATCATAATCCAGTAATGTTGACTGTTAAAGGAAAAAGGAATGTATTTAGATGGAGATTAAATGAGTCAATATTTCGGAAAAATGATATAGTTGAGGCATGCAAAAAAAAGTTAAGGGAATATTTCCAACTGAATTCTAACAAAGGCACCAATATCCAGATTGTATGGGATGCTAGTAAAGCATATATGAGGGGTTACTTTATTCAATATAATGCTCAAATGAGAAGAAAGAAACAAGAGAATTCAACTGATTTTAGATGAAATAAAAAGTAAGGAGATATGTTTAAGAGATAAGCCAATGGACGATACTTTGCTTACTCAAATTAAATTTTTACAAAAACAGATATCGATGATATTGACACAAGAGATAGAGACTCAAATGAAATTTACAAAGCAAAAATATTTTGAACATGCTAATAAACCAGGTAGATGGTTGGCTTATAAATTACGGAAACAAAGACAAAAAAATTTAATTTCCAAAATACAACATGAAGGAAAAGTTATGGTGAATAATATAGATATACAATAAGCTTTTTATGATTATTATTCAAAATTATATAAAAAACAAGTCAATTTGATGGACATTGATGAATATCTGAGTAAACAGAAATTAATTGTTCTTGATGACCAACAAAGATTAATGCTTAATAATCCTATTACAACAGAGGAAATGGTAAAGGCTTTCAAGAAAATTAGCAGTGGAAAAGCACCAGGACCGGATGGCCTGTCAGCAGCTTATTATAAATGTTTCGAAGATGAATTATGTTTACCTTTACTATGAATTCGATTTTGGATACAGGAACAATGCCATAGACTTGGAAAGAAACACATATAACATTAATCCCTAAAGAACAACAAGACTTGACTTTAACTAAGAATTATAGACCAATATCTTTACTGAATAATGACTATAAGATTTTTACAACTATATTGGCAGAAAGAATGAAAAATATTCTTAAAAACTTTATCCATCAAGATCAAGCAGGATTTCTGCCTAAGAGACAGATCTGGGACAACGTCTGAAATATATTAGATATATTGGAATATTTTGAACAACACTATGAAAAACAAGCTGCCTTGATATTTATAGATGCTGAAAAAGCTTTTGATAATTTAAATTGGCCTTTTATGTTTAAAGTATTAGAAAATATGAATTTTGGAGGAAACTTTATTAAATGGATTAGATCAATATATACTCCCCAATTTCCAAAAATGATTGTCAACGGAGAATTTAGCAAACCATGTGAAATCCAAAAAGGTACAAGACAAGGTTGTCCATTATCTCCACTTTTGTTTATATTGGTATTAGAGGTTTTATTGAGAGATGTTAGACAAGATGAAGGTATCCATGGTAGGTAAAGGTAAAGGTTCCCCTCGCACATTTGTGCAGTCGTGTCCGACTCTAGGGGCTGGTGCTCATCTCCATTTCTTAGCTGAAGAGCCAGCGTTGTCCGAAGATGCTTCCACGGTCATGTGGCCGGCATGACGCACGCGGAACGCTGTTACCTACCCACTGAAGTGGTACCTATTCATCTACTTGCATTTGCATGCTTTCAAATTGCTAGGTTGGCAAGAGCTGGGGCTAGTGCGGGAGCTCACTCCGTCACGTGGGGCTAGGGATTCGAACCTCCGAACTTGTGATCTTCCAATCGACAAGCCTGGCGTCTTACCCGCTGAGCCACCACGCCCCAGTATCCATGGTATTAAGGTTAAAAAAGAAATTTATAAATTAAGAGCCTTTGCTGACGACTTGGTCTTTACTTTGGAGAATCCACTAGATGGAATTGAATTATTGATTCAGGAATTGAAAGACTTTGGATCGTTAGCAGGGTTTAAAGTGAATTTACAGAAAACAAAAGTTTTGACTAAAAACATGGACTACCATAAACAAGAGAAATTGAAAGAAATAACGGGATATTTAATGGAAGAAAAAGTAAAATATTTGGGAGTATATTTAACAACTAAAAATGTTAAGTTGTTTAAGAATAATTATATTCCACTTTGGACAGATATTAAAAAAGACTTGGATCAATGGGAAAAATTACAACTATCATTATTAGGTAGAATCTCAGCAATTAAAATGAATATCTTGCCAAGAATTTTATATCTTTTTCAAACATTACCTATATTGGCATCAGAAGAACCTTTTAAACAATGGCAGCGAGATATTTCTAAGTTTATCTGGCAAGGAAAAAAACCAAGAATAAAATATAAAGTCTTACAAGGTTCAAAGGAAAGAGGCGGACTGGGTCTACCGGATCTGAAATTATATTATGCTGCTTGTTGTTTGGTATGGATTAAAGAGTGGATAGTTTTGAAAAATGAAAAATTATTGAATTTGGAGGGTCATGAATTAAGATATGGATGGCATGGATATTTGTGGTACGACAAAGTGAAAGTTAATGTGGACTTTAAAAATCATTATATCAGAAGATCTTTGCTAAGAATTTGGAATAAATATAAACTAAATTTATGTTATAAAATACCTTTATGGATTTCCACACAAGAAGCATTTCATAGAACAGAAGTAAGAGTTAAAGATAAATGGCTGACTTACAAAGATTTTTTAAAAAAAGAACAAGGACAATATAAAACTAAATCAAAAGAAGAACTGGCCACAGAAGGATATACTTTTCAATGGCTTTCATATATGCAACTTGTAGAAAAATTTAAATCAGATAAAAAAGAACTTGAATTTGAACAAACCAAATTGGAATTTGAGATACAATTATGTGAGACAGATGATCATTTAATTGCTAAAATGTATAAATTATTGTTAAAAGATGAAATGGTAGAGGAGCAAGTTAAAGACTGCATGATCAAATGGGCAAAAAACATTGGTCATAATATTCAAATGCAACAATGGGAAGATATGTGGACTAAAGGATTAAAATTTACTTTGTGTTATAATTTGAAGGAAAATTTCTATAAGATGATGTACAGATGGTATATGACCCCACAAAAGCTAGCTAAAATGTATGGAAATGTTTCCAACTTGTGTTGGAAATGTAAAAAAAAAGAGGGGTCATTTTACCATATGTGGTGGACATGTGAGATTGCAAAGAAATTTTGGACTCAAATACACTCATTGATGCAAAATATTCCACAAATTCGAGTTCCATTTAAACCAGAATGTCTATGAAGGTTCTCAGTCATCCAGGTGGAATTGTCTGTAGCTTGAATCATGTCAACTGGATTTCTATTTTCTCAGTGGAAACGTTTCGCTCCTTATCCAAGGAGCTTCTTCTATTGGGAATATTAGAAGAACAAATAGAAAAGAAATTTACAAGAATTATGCAATATATGGTTACAGCAGCAAGACTTCTATATGCACAAAATTGGAAAAATCAGATTATACCTACGATACAGGATTGGATGTTAAAAGTAATGGACATGGCAGAAAATGATAAATTGACATGTTTATTAAAAGAAAATACAAATTATTACTTTCTTAAAGAGTGGAAACCATTAATGGACTATTTGCAAAATGCAGGAGGGGCAAAGCTTATATGGGGCTTTGATGATTAAATTATATATAAATTGATATATTAGACAGGAAATGTTTTAAAATGTTATATATAGACCTAGCATGTAAGAGATTATATTTTAAAGTACTATGACCAGAGATAAATCGGAAGTTGACTAATTTCTATGTTTCATCTTTTTCTTTTTCTATTTACTTTACTACACTTTTTCTTTTCTTTCTTTGATTTGTATTTCTATTTCTTTTTCCTTTTCAAACTTTTATCTATGTATACTTAAAATTCAATAAAATATATCTTAAAAAATAATAAAAAAAACAATTAAGGGTGTTATGTAGCATGTTTATTTTTTTATTTTTTTATTTTTCAAATTTTGTCACCGCCCATCTCCCCCAAAAAGAGGGACTCTGGGTGGTTTACAACAATAAACACATTAAAACAATGAACATAAATACATCTAAAATATAAATACAAAATTACCAATATAAATATAAAAGTAAAAATAAATATAAATATAAAATCCAAGTGGCCTAGATCTAATTCGGTGAGGAGAGCTCTAAGGTGCCAGCCACCCCCAAGAGTCACTACTCCCCTTCCCACCCCAGGCGAGACGGAAAGTCTTCAGGTTCAACTTTTTAAAGCAGTAGTGTCTTTCCTCAGGATGTAGCAACTATGTGATCTCATGATCACTTATAGTTATAAGCTATGCCTTATAGCTGCTTTAAACAGTTGTAAGCATATGCTATGCTGATTCTCCCGTGTGCACCAAAGGACTTCTTCAGAATCATATCCGAAGCACAGCCTAGTCCTAATAGGCAGTGCTACTTTAAAGTTATTGGTTATGCTTATTGTTGGCTTTGGCAAGTCTCTGAATTGTGTAGAAGATCTGGCACTTTATCTGGGATAACAGTAGCTTTCACTACAGGTAGTCCTCGCTTACCAATGGTAATTATGACCAGGAATTCCATTGCTGTGCAACGTCACATGACCACACCGACTTACAGTGGCAGTTCTGGCAGTCCCAGTTGCTGTCATTAGGCGAATCCCACACTGTTGCACCTTCCTGCAGTTACATGATCGCCATTTGCAACCCCCCACTGGCTTCCCCATTGACTTTGCTTGTTAGAAGGCAGCAATGAAGTTTGCAAATGGGATCACGGGACATGGCAACGTCATAATTGAAAAAGATCCAGAATGGCGACCGGGAGCAGACACTAATTGCTGCTCTGGGGGGAGGATCCTAGTCCCCGTGAACCCCTGATCCCCAGCCCCCTGTTTGTCAACTGAGGGTTTTGGGGGAGAGACTTTGGTGGGTTCTCCAACCTTTGGGACCTGTGCTGGTGTTGGGAGACAATTGGAGCTCCCCGCGGACGGAGCAGTAGAGTGCCGGAGCGCGGAGTGCAGCAGACCTTTGTGGTGGCGGTGGGCCTCTTGTGGATTCGGGCGGACCTCCTGTGGACCTCGGCAGACCCTAGTGGACCCCAGCAGACCCTGGTGGCCTTGACGGACTAGGCAGCCTTAGTGAGGTGGTGGAGTGTGGCGGGCCTTGTGGGCAGAGCCTCCCAGTTGGGGCAGCAGAGCACAGCGGGCCCTGTGGCAGTGGTGGACTCGGCGGATCTCCTGCAGCCTTTAGAGAACTTTGGCGATTTTGGGGGGGCTTTCTGGGCCTTGATAGATCTTGGTGGCCCTGGCGAGGTGGCGGAGCGCGATGGACCTTGAAGGGCGGAGCCCCCGACTGGAGCGGCATAGCAGCGGAGTGCGGCAGGCCTTGTGTTGGCAGACTCCAGTGTATCTCCTGCAGGCCTCAGTGGACGGTGGTGGCTTTTGGGGGTTTTCTGGGCTTCTGGTCTGAGACTGACAGTGAGCCCCCGTGTGGAGGGCAGGCCTTGATGGCGAGTCATATTCCAGCGCTGCAGAGTGGGGCTTGGGGCAACGGACTTTGGCGGTGTGCGGGGGCCAGCCGGATAGTGCATGGGACCCGGGTGGTGGAGTGGTTTGAGGCAACACCCCCATGGATTTTGATAACATAAGGGACTCAGTGGATGGAGTGGAGGACTGGTCACCCTGGTCTACTTAGGGCAGTAGCAGAAGGTTTCAGGGGTTCCTCGGTGTGAGTGTGGTACTCCCCTCCGGGGGTGAGAGACGCAGGGGGGTCCAGGACTGTATGATTACCCACCATAGTACCCACCCGAGTGAGAGACAGGTGGTGGGTAGGAGTGGCTGAGGTGCCCCTCTACGACTAGTGAGAGAGGCTAAGGGGCACAGTGGGGATGTGGGTGGTGGTTAGGACCTAACAACGCCGGGAGCTGGTGCGCTGGGGGGCCTGCCATCACCTAAGGTTGGTTGAGTGTGACAGGATGTGTGCGTGGGGGTGGGGACCCTTGTTTAAACCCAGGATTTCCAGAGGTCCGGGAGTGGAGGCAATTGGACCTGGAAACTCTAGGAACCGTAGGGCGGGTTACCTTATTGAAGTGGTGACGGGCCGGGGATTTTACGACAGGAACCGGAGGGCAGGCCATCTTCAGGGAAGACACCTCCGGTGTCTATTACCGGTGGCGTGTTCCGGCCCTCTGAGTTCAAACCCAGGCCCTGGACAGCAAATCCTTGAGGCCTCTGGTCTCCGGCTGCTGCTTCTTAACGCCAGGTCAGTGAACAACAAGGCCCCCCTCATATGTGATTTGATCACAGAGGAGGGGGAAGGCCTGACGTGTATCACCGAGACCTAGCTGGGCCCAGAAGGGGGAGTAGCCCTCTCGGAAATATGCCCGTCCGGGTTTCAGGTGTGGCACCAGCTGAGTCACCGGGGTAGGGGAGGAGGGGTGGCAGTTGTCATCTGAGAGTCTCTAGTGGCCTTCAGGGGCACTGCTCCACAAGTTACCGGTTGTGAGACCGTTTTTCAAGCTGGGTTCCCGAGAACAGTTGGGAGTATTGCTACTGTACCAGCCTCCATGCTGTGTGGCAACCTCCCTGCCTGAGCTGCTGGAGGCCGTCTCGGGGCTGGCGGTGGAGTTCCCTAGACTTATGGTTCTGGGGGACTTCAATCTGCCATCCCTGGGACGTGCCTCAGAAGTGGCTCAGGACCCACCTACAGGGCCATGTGGAGGAGTTTGCTGAGCATCTGCAGGATAAAATCGCTCAGATTCGTTCCAAGTTGGACTCTAAGCACGAGGCACAGTCTGGGGAGTTGCCGAGGGAACGTACTTACCCTGTTATCTGGGAACAGTTTGATCCTGTTGGGCCTGAGGAAGTGGACAGGATCCTCTGGACTGTAAATGCCACCACATGTCATCTAGGCCCATGCCCTTCCTGGCTGGCAAAGGCAGCCCAGGAGGTGACATGTGGTTGGTTCCAGGCGATGGTTAATACATCCTTGAGAGAGGGGGCTTTTCTGGCTGCCTTTAAAGAGGCGCTTGTACACCCCCTCCTCAAGAAATCATCCCTGGACCCTACTATTTTGGACAATTTTTGTCCTGTCTCCCACCTTCCCTTTTTGGGAAAGGTGGTTGAGAAAGTGGTGGCGTTACAACTCCAGAGGATTCTGGATTAAACGGATTATCTAGACCCCTTTCAGTCAGGTTTCAGGCCAGGATATGGGACAGAGGCTGCATTGGTCGTGCTTATGGATGATCTTTGGCGGGAGCGGAGGGAGGGAGTGCATCCATCCTGGCTCTTTTGGATCTCTCAGCGGCTTTCGATAACATCGATCATGGTATCCTTTTGGGACGGCTCAGGGAGTTGGGGGTGAGCAGCGTAGTTCTGCGCTGGTTCACCTCCTTCCTCCAGGGCCGTTCCCAATCGGTGGTGATAGGGGATGAGAGATCTGACCCTCGACCCCTCTTGTGTGGGGTGCCGCAGGGTTCGGTTCTCTCTCCTATTTAACATCTACGTGAAACCACTGGGTGAGATCATCTGTCAGCACAGGATGAGGTATCATCAATATGCTGATGATACTGAATTATATACCTCCATCCCGGGTGAGGTAAGTGATGTGGTAGCTGCCCTGTCTCAGTGCCTGGGGGTTGTGGGGGTCTGGATGGGGAACAACAGGCTTCAGCTGAACCCTGGTAAGATGGAGTGGCTGTGGGTTGACGGCCTCTCGGCATCCAGGAAGTTGTCATCTTTAGTTCTGGATGGGGTGGCACTGCCCCATTCAGACCCAGTGCGGAATCTGGGGGTCCTCCTGGAATTACAACTCCTGCTCAATGAGCAGATGGCAGTCGTGGCCAGAAGGGCCTTTGCGTAACTTCATGTTGTGTGCCAGCTACGCCTTTTCCTGGATCGAGATGCCCTCCGAACAGTCACATGCCCTGGTCATCTCCCATATAGACTATTGCAATGCGCTCTACATGGGGCTACCCTTGAAGAGTATCCGGAAGCTACAGCTGGTCCAGAATGCAGCCGCGCGGGCAGTTATTGGTGCCTCAAGATCGGCACATGTGACACCACTGCTGCGCAAGCTGCACTGGGTACCGGTTTGCTTCCGGGTCCAATTCAAGGTGTTGGTTATCACCTTTAAAGCCCTACATGGCATGGGGCCAGGCTAACTGAGGGACCGTCTCATCCCCATAACATCGACCTGTCCCACCCGGTCATGCAGAGAGGGCATGCTACGGATTCCGTTGGCAAGGGAATTTCATTTGATGGGGTCCAGGAGGTGGGCCTTCTCTGCAGTGGCACCCGCCCTTTGGAACATTCTGCCCCTGGAGGTGAGGTGGGTCCCTTCACTCCCGGCCTTTTGGAAAAATTTGAAGACCTGGCTCTGCCGCCTTGCCTGGGGTGGGAGGGGCAGTAGTTCTTCCTGGGGGTGGCTGGTGCCATAGTGCCCTCCCTATTGAACAAGATCTTATTGTCACTTGGATTTTATATTTATTTATTTATTCTCTATTCATATTGGTCGTTTGATTGTAATTTTATGCTTGTATGGTTTTAATTGTCGATTTTATTGTAAACCGCCCAGAGTCCCCCTTTTGGGGGAGATGGGCAGTGATAGAAATTTGAATAATAAATAAATAAATAATTGTGAGCCAGTCACTGAGTGGGGATGCCACAAAGGCCGCAACTACAAATACTCTTCATTCAGCGCCGTCATAACTTCAAACAGTCGCTGAACGAGTGGATGTTAAGTGAGGACTACCTGTATTAGCTAGCAGTTCAGTGTGGAAGTCTATAATCTGTTTATTTCTCATTCATATTAAAATGTATTCCAAGATAATATAACCAACTTAGGGTTGAAAATGTTATATTTCTGTTCCCTAACAGTTTCTAATTTTTGAAACTAAGCTTTTTGTATTACACGTTTGTTTCTTCCTTGTAGGTGAGTACAGCTATCTGGGGACTACACTTCGACAGGTGGATGTAGAACCAATGCCTTCTCTTACAGATGTGAAGCAGCTTATAGCACTGTATGGAGTATTGCCATTAGGTAAGAACAAAGGAGAACTGGCTAGAGGGCAAAATACCATGCTTGGTTTCCTGACAGCCTCATATTTTTATTAGCTATGACAGTGTTTGATTTATTTCTCTTGAAATAATTCTATACAGTTCTTATCTCATGAGGTATTCTTGGCTGAGACCACATGATTTTAATAGCATAGTTAATTTTAAAAAAAAGTCTTAACTACTACTTTTTTTTACAATTTTATTTCCATCACAACAGTTTGGCAGCTGCAGCATATACAACAAAGCCACTTGAAGAAAATAATAGCAAGTTCAATCTCCAACGTTTGAAGAAAGGCTGAGATTTTAATGTACCTTTCATGAACCAGCTTTTCCTCCTTTATTTATTTAAAAGAAAGATATGCTCCTAGATGAGATAATATCAATAAGTGGACAAAGAAAATTTCTCAAGTTGTACAATTAATGCTCAATATATATTAATAAATGATAAAACATACCAGGCAAAGTACATTGAATTGTTTTTGTGACAGACAGACAGCAGACAGATATGAAAAGTATAAATCTTTGAGCTTAGTGCCACATCCCCACTGTGTTATTATTTATAAATACTAAGCTCTCTGGAGGAGGCTCTAATGCTGGGAAAGGTGGAAGGAAAGAGGGCAACCAGCAGCAAGGTGGATAGATTCAGTTACAGTGGTGATAGGGGTGCTGTTGGAAGAGCTGAAGGACAAGGTTAGGGACAGATTGTCATTCCAGAGTTTAGGGATATAATTCAGCATGACATTAATATCTTTAACATTTAAAGATTCCCCCATGAATCTACTTATGTATCTTGAAATACTATTCCAAAAGTGTACCAATAGTTCATAAGACAAAATCATATGGGTCAATGAACCCTTAATTTTTTTACATCTCCAGCAGAGAAAATCTGATGGCCATCCTTTTGAGTACATAATTTGGGGAGTCCAATACATTCTAAATAATTTTTTTTGGTGAATCAATATTAGTCTCAAATAAATAAATACCATTTTAACATTTTTAAGGACTTGCAGCCATTGATGGGGCATCATTAGAGATTCCAGTTCTTTAGTCCATGTTTGATAAATCCCAGCAATATCCACTTTAAAAATGATCCTGAACTTATGGTAAAGATATGGTGTGGGTTTAATTTCTGTCATGGATTCCATCAAATAAGAAAGCACTTCAGGTGCTTTTGAAGCAGCCAAGAAATCTGGCCTGTATTCAGCTGCCGAACATGCTTAAATTGAAGATACTGCCACTCTTGTGAACTAGGAAGACTATATTCAGTTGAAGTTACGAAAAATCCTTAAAATAATCATTACATAACACAGGTAGTCCTCGTTTAGTGACCACAATTGGGACTGGCAACTTGGTTGTTAAGTGAAGCAGTTGCTAAGTGAATTTTACAATCTTACTTCAGCTTTCTTTTGCTTTACAGACCTGCAAAGGTCGTAAATGCAAGGACTGGTCACAAAGTTACTTTTTCATCACCGTCAAACTGCGAATGGTCACTAAAGGAAGCAGTTGCTAAACAAGGACTATCTGTAATTGATTGATAGGAAGTCCCTATCCCAGCTGCCACTGGTACTTTCCAATAAGATATTTTACCACCTATTTTTAAAATAGGTTTTAAAAATTTTTAAATATTTTTAAAAGCCTCATGCATTCTGATCCTTAAATAAATTAACCTTTTTAGCATGAGCTGACTGAAAGGTTTCTTGAGTTTGGGATCCTGATAGCGAGACACTCACAACACCCCAGTAAGGCCTGAAGATTTCTCACAGCCTGCACTCCTGGAAATAAAACATTTTTTCTACTTTAAATTGATCCAAGAATTTGCCATGATCATAATGGGAATAAATAATAATTTTCCAATTAAATCCCCAGAGGATGATATTCTATTAAATTTTCATTCCACATACTTAAGGCTTATAAAATATAAACCCACTGATATTTTTGCAAGTCCAATAAATTAAAGCCACTTTCATCAAATGGTTATCTCAGTGTAGCTAATGCAATTCTTGGTGGGCTATTAGCCCAGATAAATTTCCTAATCTATCTGAAGAAAATATTTACTTGGAATTAGCAATGGGATGCCTCTGAGACATAAATCAAATGGGGGACAATGTTCATTTTAATAGCATTATTTCTACCCCACAGATGTAATGGAATTTTAATCCATCTATTTACACCCAGATCAACCTTTTCTAAAAGTTTCAACATAATTACTTCTACATATTAAGAAATATTTTTACAAATATAAAGTCCCAAATATTTCATATACTCAGTAAAAAACTCAACTCTTTACATAATTGTGTTGACAGTCTAAAAGAAGTAAACAATATTTATCCCAGTTAATCTTATAGCCAGAATACTTTCCAAATACTGTACTTCCTGTATAAAATTAGGCAGAAAAGTAGAATACTTATCCAAAATTGCTAAAATATCATCAGCACATAAAAATTATTCATTCACATCTTGCCAAAGTAATAATGTGCAAAGACTGTCTTACAGTAATAGTTAAAGGTTCAATAATTGAATTAAAAAAGCAAGGGTGAAAGTGGGCAACCCTGCTGAGTATCACACTGTAACTCAAAAGAGTCTGAAATCATTCAGTTGTCATTAAACAATTGAAGTATTTATAGCATTAACCTGAAAGCACTTTAAACTTTCCATGTAATTTTATTTTTTTACAATACATTACAAATAGTTGTTTTCTTAAAAGTTCTATAGTATTGTTTAAAATGATTGAATAACTTTCTTAGGCACAGATTCTAGATTGAAAAAGGCTTTGGTCTCTGCTTATATTAATTTACTATAACTCTCAGTTTTGGAGATTTTAGAAGAGCATATTATCATTATACCTTGTGATACCTGCAATGATCTATAATATATATAACCTGAGTAGTTTTTCCTTATTTCACTGGTATCTAAATTTCAATATGTATGTCAGTCCTGATTGAAACCTACAGATGCTTTGTTAAAACAATTAAGGTAGTATATAGCAAGCTTAGAAAAAAATTAATCATTATGCTAGGAGGGAAATAGTCTATGTATGGTAGAAATTCTGACCAGGAAAGTAATTTTCATTGAAAACATTGTTTACCATTGTTAAATATTTTGTACACCTTTATTTGAGCTGAAAGGGTCTGGAACATAGTAATAAGCCGCTGTTAACCTAAAGTGGGTAAAGTAAAGGTTTTCCCCTGCATAGTCGTGTCTGACTCTAGGGGACAGTGCTCATCTCCGTTTCTTAGCCGAAGAGCCAGCGCTGTCCGAAGATGCTTCCGCAGTCATGTGGCTGGCATGACGCGCACAGAACACTGTTACCATCCCACCGAAGTGGTACCTATTTATCTACTTGCATTTGCATGCTTTCGAATTGCTAGGTTGGCAAGAGCTGGGGCGAGTGCATCACGCGGCGCTCGGGTCTCGAACTGCCGACCTTCCGATCAACAAGCCTGGCGTCTTAACCACTGAGCCATCGCGCCCCCTTAACCTAAAGTGACTTAACTGTAATTTATAATATTTATTTACTATCTTCTTGCTATCTGTCTTATTCAGATGACCTTTGGAGCAATATGGAAAGACTGGTTAGACTAGAATTAGATGGGCTTGCACTTTTTCTAGGAATGTTTTATAAAAACAAGAGTAGGGCTGCAATGCACCTTTTCTAAAATCAGTTAGAACACAGCTTTCCAAACTGTGTGTCGCGACACAAAAGAGTGTCACCTGCAGGGCCCAGGTGTGTTGCGTCAAAACCCGGAAGTGCTGATGGCACGGCGGCGGGCCATCAGCGCTTCCAGGTTTTCGCACGGCACACAAGGACACCGCCACCGCAGTAGCGGTGCTTCCGGGTTTTCTCGCGTGCCGCCGTTGGTGTGTCGCCACGGGAAAACTTTGGAAAGCCCTGAGTTAGAATATTACATTTCATATAGACAAGAATGAAATGTTTTAGTGAGAATACTTTATCCAGCTCAATATTATTTTGTCCATGATTTAAACATAAAGACAACTTCAAACGGATGTATCATGCAGATCATTGAAAATCAAGTAGCTGCCTGTTTTCCAAAGAAGTGTTCAGCCTCCATTGCTCCATGGCATCAACAGTCCCACTGAGGTCATCAGCACAACAGAGTAGCTATATATGCCTCCATGCAGTCAGAGACACCTTTGAAGCAGCTGTGGCAGCCTTCCAAAAGATACTGTACAGGTAGTCCTCACTTACTGACTGCCTCATTTAGCAGTTCAAAGTTGCAATGGTGTAAAAAAACAGCTTTGTGACCAATCCTTGCATTTATTACCATCACAGTGTCCCACGGTCACGTGATTACTATTTGCGCACTTCCCAACCAGCTTGCGATAAGCAGAATTAATGGAGAACATGGAAGTAAAATTGGAAGTCGTGGTCACATGATGTTTCACTTAACAACTGCTTAACAACCGAATGGGAAGTGATGTCGTAAGTCAGTTATGGTCACGTGGTGTTCCACTTAGTGACCATGGTGCTTAGCGATGGAGTTGCCGGTCCCAATTGTGGTTGCTAAGCAAGGACTACCTGTATAGCAGTTTCTGTGTTGCAAAAAGCATACTTTGCTTGCAGTAACACACTTTGTAAAGTACCCCTTTAAAATGCTTTGCACAGCAGTAGTAAATATGCTTAAGAAGTAATTATGAATTGCCTCGACATTTCTGTTTGTAGCAGGGAATCTGATGTTCAGTCATCTCCAATTATGTCAGTCAAATATATTATGGAAATATATCTTTGGCTTAGTAAAATAAGTCACATTGTGAAGCTCACATTTCAAAACATGCCAAATTTTATAAAGTACTGTCTCATTCCATTCCCAGTTTAGACCTTCAAGCAGGTTGCCTGAACAAAATGAGCTTAAAGGTAAAGGTAAAGGTTCCCACCGCACAGTTGTGCAGTCGTGTCCAACTCTAGGGGCCGGTGCTCATCTCCGTTTGTTAGCCGAAGAGCCAGCGTTGTCCAAAGACGCTTCCATGGTCATGTGGCCGCATGACACTCACGGAACCCTGTTACCAACCCACCAAAGTGGTACCTATTCATCTACTTGCATTTGCATGCTTTTGAATTGCTAGGTTGGCAAGAGCTGGAGCTAGTGTGGGAGCTCACTCCGCACGCAGGGCTAGGGATTCGAATCTCCGAACTTGCGATCTTCCGGTCGACAAGCCTGGCGTCTTACCCGCTGAGCCACCACGCCCCTTATAAAATGAGCTTAGGACTCAGTTAATTTAAACCAAGAAATACTTAATGTTGGTAGACGAAAGGTTGAATCTTAGTTTGCTTATTAAATTGTTTAGAAAATATACTTTTAAAAAAAAACTTGCTTCAGCTCCAGCCTGGAAATCAAAAGTTCTCTTTTGATCCATTCTGTTGCCAAGGCTTTCTCAGTCCCATTAGTTGGTTTCTCCCAAGCCCAACACTTGGACATTACAGTTTGGACTATTAGAAAGAAGCTTTCTTTAAACATATATTTATAGCAACTTAATTGTACCATTGTCCTAATTTTATTCTATAGGTTCTCAATCTGTCCATGAGAAAGCTCCTCTGGTGAAAGCCTTGCTCTTGGCGGGCCCTGTAGGAGTAGGGAAAAAAATGCTTATCCATGCTCTCTGCACCGAAACAGGAGCCAACCTGTTCAATTTATCTGCTGCAAATATTGCTGGTAAATATCCTGGCAAGACTGGTCTTCAAATGATGCTTCATATGGTTTTTAAGGTAGGGTCCAGAAAGGTTCCATTCATACTCACTTACAATATATTTTATGTTCAAGATTTTACAAGACAATAGATAATTTATTATGTACTATATCTAATAAGTTATAATAATGAATAATTATAATAACAATGAAAATCTAGATTGTTAAAATAGATTGCTGCTCTCAGTGTTCCCTGTCTTCTCGAAATCTTTTTACACGTGTGTTTACATTTTGGACTCTTTTCTTTACCTGATTTAGCCTTCTAGGTTTCAATCCTATTTTATTTTTTATTTTTTTCTATCCCGCCTTTATTATTTTTACAAATAACTCAAGGCAGCGAACATACCAAATACTCCTTCCTCCACAACAACAACCCTGTGAGGTGAGTTGGGCTGAGAGGGAGTAACTGGCCCAAGGTCACCCAGCCGGCTTTCATGCCTAAGGCAGGACTAGAACTCTCAGTCTCCTGGTTTCTAGCCCATTGCCTTAACCACTAGACCAGACTGGCTTATTTGCTTGCTGCAGTTTATATAACACACACTGTTGTTGAGAGTTGGGCGGCATACAAGTTTAAATCATCATTTTTTTACTTTATATCCCACCTTTATTATTTTTATAAATAACTCAAGGCAGGGAACATACCAAATACTCCTTCCTCCTCCTATTTTCCCCACAACAACAACCCTGTGAGGTGAGTTGGGCTGAGAGAGAGTGACTGGCCCAAGGTCGCCCAGCCGGCTTTCAAGCCTAAGGCGGGACTAGAACTCTCAGTCTCCTGGTTTCTAGCCCAGCACCTTAACCACTAGACCAAACTGGTCCGTGGGGCAATAGAGCTTCTTGTTTTTCCAGGTGATGGGAATGTTTTGACCTCAGAAACCTTCTTTTGGCTCCCGTGGAAGCCTGAGAAGTTAGTTTCTTTTGCATTTCTAACAAAAAAAATGAAGTGGAAGAAAGATCCTAGCCGCCCAGCACTCCTCCAAACCAGTTAGTAGTCTATGCCAGATTAGGAGCTTGTTGTTGTTTATTCGTTCAGTCGTTTCCGACTCTTCGTGACTTCATGGACCAGTCCACGCCAGAGCTTCCTGTCGGCTGTCACCATCCCCAGCTCCCCCATGGTTGAGTCCGTCACCTCCAGAATACCATCCATCCATCTTGCCCTTGGTCGGCCCCTCTTCCTTTTGCCTTCCACTTTCCCTAGCATCAGCTTCTTCTCCAGGGTATCCTGTCTTCTCATTATGTGGCCAAAGTACTTCAGTTTTGCCTTTAATATCATTCCCTCAAGTGAGCAGTCTGGCTTTATTTCCTGGAGTATGGACTGGTTTGATCTTCTTGCAGTCCAAGGCACTCTCAGAATTTTCCTCCAACACCACAGTTCAAAAGCATCTATCTTCCTTCGCTCAGCCTTCCTTATGGTCCAGCTCTCGCAGCCATAGTTTACTACAGGGAATACCATTGCTTTAACTATGCGGACCTTTGTTGTCAGTGTGATGTCTCTGCTCTTAACTATTTTATCAAGATTTGCCATTGCTCTCCTCCCAAGAAGTAGACGTCTTCTGATTTCCTGGCTGCAGTCAGCGTCTGCAGTAATCTTTGCGCCTAGAAATACAAAGTCTGTCACTGCCTCCACTTTTTCTCCCTCTATTTGCCAGTCATCAATCAAGCTCGTTGCCATAATCTTGGTTTTTTTGAGGTTTAACTGCAACCCAGCTTTTGCACTTTCTTCTTTCACCTTCGTCATAAGGCTCCTCAACTCCTCCTCGCTTTCAGCCATCAAAGTAGTATCATCTGCATATCTGAGATTGTTAATGTTTCTTCCAGCGATTTTAACTCCAGCCTTGGATTCCTCAAGCCCAGCATGTCGCATGATGTGTTCTGCGTACAGGTTGAATAGGTAGGGTGAGATTAGGAGCTAGGCTGAGTTAATTGCTTCTAGTTTGGTTTCAGTGGAAGGAAGTTATATAGGAAAAAATGGAGAGGGGGGGATGGCTGGAAAGATTAAAAAATGTGAGGAGGGAAATATTTCCTTGCTTTTGTCTTGCTGGTTAGAACCTTGTAGGACTTAAATAAAACTCCAGCATCAGATGACTTGGAAACAAGAGTTAGGATTAGCTATAGTCCTCGTTTAGCAACCACAATTAGGACCAGCAACTTGGTCGTTAAGCAAAGCAGTCGCTAAGTGAAACTGACTGTGCTTACAATCTTACTTCAGCTTTCCTTTGCTTTACAGACCTGCAAAGGTCATAAATGGGAGGACTAGTCACAAAGTTACTTTTTCATCACCATCGTAACTGCAAATGGTCACTAAATGAGGACTACCTGTATCACTTCTGTCATCTTTCATGTTGTTACAGTAGAGTTTTTGCTCCTGCCCACCAATCGTCCTTCAAAATTGGCCAGTGCCTAAATTAATATTAATCGGGAAATATGGGGGTGGATGCTACTGCTTGGTGATATAACATTTATGCTACTACTAGGTGACATAAGTTACTTGGTGACTTCTTAATGAATTGTTTAAAGGTACTAGATGAAATTATTACATTAATTACCAATTCAGCTTTCAGGTTTTTAAAGCTGTAGCAACAAAACCATTATGCAAATTGTAATCACCAACTCTGCTAATGTTTTCATCCTTCTTTTAACTGGTCAATAATCTTCCTGTTGCAGAGAGGTAACGGTGGCAGAGAGCTGCCATAGATTTTAACCATAGCATTCCAGTACATGTGGGAAAAAAGCTTCTGAATATGCTAGTTAATTAAATAAATCAACATTTGATTATCCAGACATTCCCAGTCTCAAATGAAGGATAAGAGATAAAGAGTGTGTAAGAGGGTGTGTTTGTGGAGAAGGTCTGTGTCATGATGCCATCCTGCCATGGCGCCAAGCTGTGATAGCTCTCAGTGGGGGGGGGGGGGTGCCTGGCAGTAAAATCACCAGACAGGTAAAGCGGAAGCCTAGTGTATCCGAAGAACTGCAAACGTGTAAATCAAAGAAACAAGACGAACGATTCAGCACCCAGGACAGATCAAAGGGCGAAGCACTGCGTCAGTGGATTCAAACAGAAACGGCAGGAAACAGAGACAAAGGATTGCGCTCAATGGCAAAATCCCAAAAAGGGGGGGGGACTTGGAGACTATTAATTTGTGGAATACGGGGACTTACTCCACTCGAATCTTTAACGTGTCATGGATCACTAGCATAATAAAGATTTCTTCATATTCCTACGTGACTTGTGTAAGGAGTGCTGTTTTATTAGCTAAAGGATTGAGATCATCACAGAAAGATTCGAGTCAACATTGAAGACCTTACCCGAAAACTACGAGTTTACCAAGGAAGGTCTACAAATGGAATATCTGGGCTCCATGGAAACCCCTTCGGTGTCAGGAGAGGGTGATGGAGAATGTAAGGGAAAAGGCCCTAACTGGAGCAAGCAGAAGGGCTTGGTGAAAGGAAGCAGCTTGCTGGGTGAGGCAGAGGTGGACCTGCTTCCGTTCGCTGAAGTAGCTTATAACAATTCGGTACATCAAAGTACGGGATTTCCTGCTTTCCAAGTAGTAAACGGACAAGAGTTCGTGGCATTACCCAAAGATAAAACCGATATTATAAAACCAAAAACATATAGCTGACGGGTGGCCACCAATAGAGAGGGCATTAAAGGACGCCAAGGAAACTTACAAGAAATGCACTGACCGAAAAAGCGCGCCAGAATGGCCGCTGAAAGTGGGGGAGAAGGTATACTTATCCACCAAGTTTTTAAAATCCTCACAACCCTTGAAAAAACTAGGTCTGAAATACGTGGGTCCTTTCCCCATCACCAAAATAATTAACAGTGTAACAGTACAGTTACAGCTCCCAAAGAATTTAAGAAAAATCCACCCCGTTTTTCACTGTTTTCTACTGAAACCAGTCAAAGACTCAGAACACTGGCACCCGGAGCAACCAACCCCAGTGCCGATAATGGTAGACGGGGAACAACACTTTGAAGTGCAGGCTGTTGGTGTGGGATATTGACACACGTACAGAGTTTCAGAAAGCGTTTTGGCTGAGAAACCAGTAAAGACTCCAGGCACTGCAGTTGTAGGTATTTTTATAAGTAAAGGATATATACAGTTCTCTTCCAGATCCCTGGAAGG
The DNA here is from genome assembly GCA_023362775.1 of Charina bottae. NCBI lineage: Eukaryota > Metazoa > Chordata > Lepidosauria > Squamata > Charinaidae > Charina > Charina bottae. The sequence goes on from JALMGJ010000020.1 coordinate 1,353,900, forward strand.
GCAATAAATCTTCTCTTGATTTACAAAAACAGCTACAAGCAAAGAGTTTCACAAGTTCTCAGACTCTTTACCATTTGTCTTGAAGAACTCCACACAGACTCTCTCTTCCATACACAGGAACTGCTGCAAAAACGCCTTTATAGAAGTAACACTCCTACACCTCAGAACACCTCGGAACCAAATCACATACTGAAAGCTAACTGCTTATATACAGTTTTTTTATACCCTGACTCACTGTGACTCAGCAGCTGCTTGTTTTCTTCTTCTAATTCTAATTGAGAACACCTGATTCCTGTCCTTGGTGCTTAATTGCTTTGTGACTTATGCTTGCAAGAATAATACATCAACACAGGCGATACTGGACTCCAGAAAACATGGGGGAGGGGGCTGCAATACTTAATCCAGTGGAAATAACTTCCCAAATCACAGAGCAAATGGGTGGACACTCGTCACGTACGAGCATCCAACTTAGTAAGAAAATTCCATGACAAATTCCCAACCAAACCAAAATAAAGGAAAGGAGAACTTGATTGATTATATGTAATGTATTGATTATATGTATTGTATTTATAGTTACTGTATATAAGCGCTAAGACGGGAGGTTTATTTTTGGGGAAGCGGTGTGTCATGACGTCATCCATGCCATCCTGCCATCAATTGCCCCTATAATCTCAAATAGTACAGTTGAGACTTAAGTTTTACCGTGTTAGTGAGAACTAGGCATGATGTCTAACAGAGAGCATATTTCATTGATTATTCTGTATGCAGCAGCATCCTCTGAAAGCTAAAATGTTTTAGCTGTCAACATAGGAAATATTCCCATACCGAAAAGATATTTCTCTTTCAAGGTTCTTTAATCTATTTAATTTATTTCATATTATTCTGTTTATATTGTTTAAGAATTTTAATGATATTTTATATTTTTTGTATATTTGTTTTAGGACTGCTTTGTATTTTAATGATGCTTTGGTTGTGAACTGCCCAGAGTTCTCCTTGTGGAGAAGATGGGCGGTAATATAAATCCAATCAATCAATCAATAGCTAGCTAGCTAGCTAGCAGATTTTGGACTTGTTGTATATACAAATATACTTATTTCTCATTATATTACATGATTTAACAAGCACTTGCTAAACTATGACAATTTTCAAGCATTTTTCTTACAAATCATGACGATGGTGAATTAACTGATGATAATCTAGTTTCTAATTGCTCTTACAGATGAAGAAATTCTGTTAAATTGATCTCTACAATATCAGAGACTAGCTATCTTTCTATTCATAAATCAACTATTGGCTGATATTTATTCCATGAGATAATAGTTTTAGTGAACAAGTAAACATTGAAATGCTTCAGATGTAACATGGCTAAATGTTTTTCTGCTTGTTTGGAAACTTACCAAATTCAAAAATAAATGGAAAAAACATATGTTAAACACAATTATTTTTATAATCCAGAAAAATACAGTAATTAAAATTGCTATAACATCTAGTTCTCTAGAAGTGCGTAATACTTTAGAGTAGCAATTATTAGGTACTTTAAGATCTTTTGTTGTTGTTGTTGTTGTTCAGTCGTTTAGTCGTGTCCGACTCTTCGTGACCTCATGGACCATAGCACGCCAGGCCTTCCTGTCCTCCACTGTCTCTTGGAGTTTACTCAGATTCATGTTCATTACATCGGTGATGCTATCTAACCATCTCATCCTCTGCCGTCCCCTTCTCCTTGAGTCTTTCCCAGCATCAGGGTCTTTTCCAGTGAGTCCTCTCTTCGCATTAGGTGGCCAAAGTATTTGAGCTTCAGCATCTGTCCTTCCGATGAGCAGTCAGGGTTGATTTCCTTTAGGATTGACTGGTTTGACCTCCTTGCAGTCCAAGGGACTCTCAAGAGTCTTCTCCAGCACCACAGTTCGAAAGCATCAATTCTTTGGCGCTCAGCCTTCCTTATGGTCCAACTCTCACAGCCATACATTACTACTGGAAAAACCATAGCTTTAACTATACAGACCTTTGTCGGCAAGGTGATGTCTCTGCTTTTTAATATGCTGTCTAGGTTTGCCATAGCTTTCCTCCCAAGGAGCAAGCGTCTTTTAATTTCATGGCTGCAGTCACTGTCTGCGGTAATCTTGGAGCCCAAGAAAATAAAATCTGTCACTGCTTCCATTTCTTCCCCTTCTATTTGCCAGGAGGTGATGGGACCAGATGCCATGATCTGAGTTTTTTTAATGTTGAGTTTCAAGCCAGCTTAAGATCTTTTAGCTCATACTTAATTCACCCAATGAAGTTGTTCAACTTTCACTGGCTCCCTTCCTAATGAAAAAAAAGGACCTGAAATGGGTCAGTGCTGTTCCAAATGCCCATAATTTGACACGAACACAGAATCCTAGAGTTGGTGGCAGCCCTTCACCACTGAGTCTAACTTCCTGCTCAGTGCAGGCATCTCCTCTACAAGCATCCCTGACAGATGGCTCCCTAGCCTCTGTTTGAACACATCCAGTGAAAGGGAACCTGCGGGTAATTGAGTCTACTGTACAACTGCTCTTGTAAAGTCTTCCAATGGTGAAACAGAATACACGTTCTGAGAGGATTTTCTGAGCGTGAAACAAAACCTGGCTGTTTCAAGAGGCATCGTTTCGAGTGTGCCTCCTGTTATGAACCATGTGTTGTTTTGTGATTTGTATGTAGGCTTCTTGCTTCCATCTTTTTCCAGCCAATCAGTGCAGCAGCAGAGGCCGGTCACGTCCCAGCTGCTCTTGGTATAGACTAAGTGGTGTGACGTGGGAGTGGAGTGGAGTGTTGAGGAAAGAAGTAAGTGAACATATGGCCAGACAAAAGAAGGCTGCTTAAAACTGCATACTTGCTACCCTGCCAAGTTGCAGCTTTTTTGTGTGTAATCTTTACTATGGGGAAGTTGGGGTTCATGCGGGTGGGTGGGTGGGTGGATTCTATGAGTGTTTTACTATTCCTCATTTTGCAGGTTCTGTTTCTGTGTGTCTGCATACTCGTTAACTTTTTATGCAAGAGTTGCTGATGCTGCTGAGGTTGTATAAATGTAGACTACTAGTACAGTGTTGGCATGCTTGGCCTGTTGAATGTTTGTGCGTGTGTGTACTCTGTGTATTCTCTCGTGTCATGTTAATGTTAATGTTATACACATAATTAGGAAGTACCACCATCTCCTCTTTTTATTTTTCTCCAACCCAATGGAATGTTTAAAAAAAGTGCTGTAAAGGGTCCCAGGACTCTATTGGTCAGTCTGTCAACAGGATAACACTCTGAAATCAGGACAGAATGGAACCAGATTTGGTGTGGGGGAAAAGGCTGGCAAAAGGAAAACTGAGTTTAAAAATGGGCTGCAGAGGAAAAAAATGCAGCATCCTCCAGTGCTTCCCTAGGGGGGAGGCAGTTTGGCAGCAGCTCATAACGCTGCCAATGGCTCCATTCTAAGTCCCCCTTATCTCCAAGACTTTTGACATGCAGCAGAACTATTTTTAAGGGGTTGGAAAGCCTAGCATCGTTTTCCTAACTTCTTTTCTGTTGTAGCCAGCATAGATTCCTGGGTAGAAGCAAAAACATCAGGAAATGACAAGACACAAAGCACAGGAAAGTGCCTGCAGAAAATTGGCCAAGGAGATGATTTCAAAAAATTCAAGACTTAATCTGAACCTTAAATTTATAGGGGAGATATAATAACTTTAACTCCAAACATTAACGAGTTTAGCTGCTCTCATTTTTTGGCTAAGTGATCCAGAGAGATTATTTTAAAAAACTGAAAACAACTCTGTAATTTTTTGAGGGGTGGAATGCTTTTTTGATAGCCAACATTCATTAAGCTTCAAGTAGTTGAAACAGAGTTGTTTCCCATGAGAATTTACTTCAGTATTAATGTTTAAAATAATGTTTTAAAATCCAAGCTTTTGGCCAAATTTTTATGTAGTTTAGTTTGGTAGGTACCACCGCCCAGGGTCCCCGTTGGGGGAGATGGGCGGTAATATAAATTTAATAAAAATAAATAAATAAAAATTCAGCATGGATTACCATCCCACATACACTTGCAAGAGAGCAATATTCATTCTTTCCAAAATGATATTAGGGAAGGGGGCATATTGATCTCTAGCAGAAGAAAATTCCATAAGACTGGGGCATTGGAGAGAATTCCCAAAGATGGCTGTTGTAGGTCTTCCGGGCTGTGTGGCCGTGTTCTGGAAGTTGTGGTTCCTAACATTTCACCAGCATCTGTAGCCAGCATCTTCAGAGGGCAGGAGCACAGATAGAAGCGAAATCCCTGTGCCCAGGTAGAGTGGCAATGTTTTGTTTGTTTTCTATTTATAGAGCTAAGTTATAGGAGATTAGGTGGGGTTTTTTGTTGTGTTGAAATGTTAACGAGTGGCTGATGAGCGTGATTAGCATGTTCATTGTGAGAAGTATTCCCATGTCCTGGTGGTTGGACTGAGTTCGTTGACCTTTTGCAGGCTGTGTTTTTTAGGACTGGTAGCCAGGTTTTGCTAATTTTTAGACTTTCTTCTTTTTTATTGTAACTGTGCTGGTTACAATTCCCAAAGACTTTGTTACTGCCAGCCCTCAGGGAGTGGGATTCAGCACCATCCCTTCCCAGGCAGAACATACAGAGCAGAATGATTCTACACAGAGAAGATTGTGAGGCCCAAGCCATAAAATGCTTTATAGGTAATGACTATTCCTTTGCATTGTACCTGGAAACTTACTGGCAACCAGTGCAATACAGGTAGGTCTCAATTAGTGCGGTTAATGAATCCCACGAAATGGTCCCATTATTTGAATTCACACTATTCAAAGTGGTATTTTTTATGGAAATAGGGTAATTCTGTCCAGCTTGACAGAAATAGGCAATGAAGATTTTTAAACATAAATTTTATACGTTTATTAATGAAATATAATGGTAAAAGATTAAAAGAATATGCTTTCAACTTCAATTTATTTTTAACAAGTCTCAGAGTAGTTATATAAAGCAAAATAAAAGCAAAAAAAATCTAAATATTATTCATATCTATGTTCTAGATAGATAGAACTCAAAAATATTTAAAATAAGTAAATAAATCAAGTGAACAAAGGATAAGCTGGAGGATAAACCCATATCCAAAGTGTACCTGCTATTGCCTGTATTCTGCTGTAGTTCTTCAAAATTAGCCACCTCTTTTCGAGGTTTCCTCGAACTGAACCTACCTTTTCTCCATTTTGCGCACACAACAATTAGCATCTAAAACCCCAATGGCAACTGCGTGTGCACTAGCCTCAACTGCATGCGTGTTAGTCTCACATTAACTGAATTTTGGCTCACATTAAATGTGACCTGGTATCAATTTATAATTTGCACTAAATCGAATATCGCACTATTTGAACTTGCAGTAATCACAACCTTCCTGTATCAGTGCCTTACTGTTAAACCAGCCATGGCTAATTAATAAATGAGCAGGTGCATTCTGGACCAATTATACAGGTAGTCATCGCTTTACGGCCATTCGTTCAGTGACTGCAGAGTTACAACGGCACTGATTGAATGGTAGTTACAACCAGTCCTTGAAGTTACGGCTGTTGCAGTGTATGTATGGGCATTTGGCAGACCGCCCGCATTTACGACCACAGTTTGCGCTTCAACTCCCCCCACCCACCTATCTCCCTCCATCTCTGCCCTTTTGGCCACCCTGCACTTCACCAACACTGCCTACACTTGCCGCCCTCTAGCAACCCCACCTGGGGGTGCCTGGGTGCACCTCAGCAGCGGGAGGAAGAAAGCAAGAAGGTTGGGTTCAAGATTGATTGGAAGGATATAGGCTAACACTACCACCTTTGGGAAATGTGACATATTCCTTGGGTGAAGACTGGTACTCTGATAGTTCTAAACTGATATGTGCAGTATTAATTAAGCATTTTAATTTTAAGTGGAAAAAATGTATAAATAGCAAGACTGTTACAGATACACATAATCATTTTATTTTCAGAGGGTGACATTATATTACTCTATATTCTAACCAGAATAAAACTGAGATTAAAAAATTTGCTAACAAAAGTTAAAAGGCTAATGTGAACGTTCACCCAAAATAGAACCTAAACAGTTGAAGAAAATATTTTCAACTATTTTGAAATGCCTTAACTATCATAACTTAAGGTGGTATTAGAAAGGTTAAGGAGCCATCTGCTGGTGACTTCAAAAAAATGAAGAACATAGCTCTGCTAATAAAAATTCAATTATAAATTAATTGCATAGTTCATTTAATTATCCATAAATACTACCTATTCATGATTAATTCAAATGAAGTATTCATAGGGAATACATGGTCTACTACATATCTGCTAGCAATTTCAATTAGATACCAATGGATTATGGGTGTCTTTGTTGGTTAAAAAAAATGAAATAGCAGTGTACTGCCCACATTTAGATAACATGCTGCACAGAATAATATTCTTCGGTATATAGATAAATCTGTTCATTCACAGACATTGATATAAAATAATTTTCTGAAAGTTAATATAATAATAAGTTGGGATCTGTCCCTATTTTCTTCATATACCAATTGCTAATTTAATTTCAAACCACAACAGCTATTCTTTTGTTCCAAGGAAAACATAAAATGAGACTAATATTCTAGCATCTGCAATTAACTATCTCACAGTAGTTCATACTTCAAAAACTCCTCAGAAGTCGTTTAATTTATTAACAAAGAAAAACAAAAGCAGGATGAAAAAGAATATCTCCCAAGGAAAATATGTATAACTTTCAATTTATTCCAGGTGGAAGTATTTAAATAATTGAAAGATTAATGACTGAATTTATTCTATACAGTTAAAATTTTGCATTTTCTGTCTCCTTTCGGTAACAGTGCTATTGAAGTCCCTAATGTAGGATTATTTTTCAGGCACTTAATATATCAAGACAAAGTTGATATCCGTAAAGATCCATTATGTCACTTCTATATGGGCAATAAGAATCATGTAGAAAAACAACCATGACAACAGCTTCTTCTGTTGATTGCCCAATGTCTTTCAGTTGCTTATATTCCTTTGTTTAAATTGGCATATTTTCAGAATAAGGTTTATTTTTCTTAAGATTTCACAAACAAGTAAAATATTTTATTTGTTTGTTGGCTTTATATCCAGTCCCACCTTTTCTGCAGGACTGTAGATGATTTACATTGAGATTTCCCTTCATCCTTCCCTACCACAGCCCCGTGAGGTAGGTTGGACTAAGGGAGAGTGACTAGCCCAGTATGTTTCAGTGCTAATCTAGCCGTGTTAACCATTCTGTCACATTGGCTGCCTTTGTTTTAATAGATACGGATGTTAGTTACATAAATACCTTATATAGTTTCGCAGGTTAGTAAGATACGTTGCCCTTTTCTAAAACTGCAGATTATAAATTGTACACAGCAGAGGAATCATTTGAGTCCACTCATTGGTAAAATGAAAAAGGAGGTTTTTATGATCCACAAGTATAATCGATGTGCATTTGAAGCGAAAATATATTCAAAGCCACTAAAATGAATGGATTTGACATGTACTTCATCTGGGATGTGCAATGCACCCTAGGGACTTAGTCACACATGACACACATTTATGATGAAGGTTAATTATCATGATTATCTCTAAACTTTCCTCACAAATATCATGTGTGAACACATCCTAAGGGTGCAGTATATTAAAGCTAATGACATATACATTAATTTTAAGTGATTTAGAATATACCTGTGACATCACATAAGAGCTGCATTTTTTAATGATGGTGATAACAACAACAACAACATAGTATTTGCATAGGTTATTAACAATGAATAGAACATTTCAGCAAGGAAAGGTAATGCGTATACAGATTGAGAGCTCAGGCTGAGCAAAGTTGTCTTAGGTCATTTAGTAAGTTTATTCTGGAGGCAAGATTTAAACTTTTTGGATCTGTAGTTCCAAGTAGTTTTCTAAATACTTTTTGAATCATTCCGCATTTTTAACTAAAGGCATTTGGATTTTTTTACCTCTCAATGAATATTAACTGAATGTGAAATCTGAAGTGTGATCAATATTTGTTGTCTTGCCGCGCCCCCCCCCCCCCATGCTTTCTAAAACTTTAATTTTTATTTATTTGTTTATTTGTTCAGTCATGTCCGATTCTCAGAGACTGCCTGGACAACTCCCTGCAGTTTTCTTGGCGAGGTTTTTCAGAAATGGTTTGCCCTTGCCTCCTTCCTAGGGCTGAGAGAGAGGGACTGGCCCAAGGTCCCCCAGCTGGCTTTGTGCCTAAGGCGGAACTAGAACTCCCAGTCTCCCAGTTTCCAGCCTGATGCCTAAACCGCTACACCAAACTGGCTCTCTAAAACTTTTAAAGCAAGATGCTTTTAAAAACTAAGTAAAATTCCTGTCCAGCCATGACCAGCTTGACAGATATTTCAATTAAAAAAGAAAAGAAAGAATCTCCACTTGGGGTTTTGAGGACCTGCAAATCCTTAATGTGGTGAAAACTTAGAATAGAAAAAAGGGAAGACAATGGATACTGTCAGTGGATTGATTCAAAAAGATTACTGCAATACCCTTGGAAGAATTTTGGCTGATTCTGGAGATGGGTAAAATGATGGGCTTGTGCCCAGTTATTTACCAGGAATTGAACCTGTGTTGATGACACCAAAGTAATTAAAATTCCACTTAGTTGTTGGATGGAGCAAATACTTAGTGTCTAGGTGGAGCAGTAGGAGATGCATGTGGAGACAGCTAGGTCAGAAGCAAAGGGCTGGAGACCAGATGGTTCATTACAGTAGCAATTGCAGGTGTCATCTGCTCTTTCCACCCAAATACCAATGGTCCTCAGCCTATTATGCTGCATGGGTAGGAGAAAAAGACATAATCTTCGTTCTGCTATATATGTGTATTGAATCTTACAGATTGAAGTTGTTGGTTTTCTCTACTAACTGCTTTTCAGTAATAAAGCTCTGTATCAAGAGCTCTATCCTTGAATCTTCTGCCTGTGAACTTCTAGTACCAGTATCAGTCTGAGCAAAGCCTGGCAGCAGTCACTTTGGAACAGCCATGCAAGCCTTGCAAATGACATAGCTGCTTTAACCGTTTGAAAAGAGGTGCACTGGGCCAGCTCCCATGGGTTATGAAATATTTTTTCTGAAAATTTTGCAAGAATTCCTGAATATATCAACAAAAGAATTTCATCTAACGGGGTCCAGGAGGCGTGCCTTCTCTGCAATAGCACCCGCCCTATGGAATATCTTGCCCCCAGAGGTGAGGCGGGCGCCCTCGCTCCTGGAGTCCCGGGGGTCTTTAAAGACCAGGTTCTGCCGCCTTGCTTGGGACAAAGGAAGTAATAGTTCCTCCTGGGGGTGGTTGCTTAGTGGTATCCTCCTTTTAAGATCTTACCATCATTTGGATTTTTACTATTTATTATTGGATGTATTTTAAGATTTATAGGTTTTTAGTTTTAATATTTTATTGTAAACCGCCCAGAGTCTACTTTGTAGAGATGGGCGGTGATAAATTTGACAGACAGACAGACAGACAGACAGATAAATAAAAATATATATTCTTTCTCTAGAAATATTTCTGTTACTCTGTAATCTGATTTGTAAAGGTTCAATATAGTCTTTCCATCTTTCATCTCATTTGCCGCTATCAAATCTCTTCTGGCAGTACTCTGAGTATTCCTACCTTAGTTGTAATTTCCTGTGATTTTTCTAATCTTTCTAAAGCCCTCTAATTTCTTCTTTCTTATGATATTCCTTCCTTCGCTGCATTCTTGATTATGTTTTGCTTGACATGGAAAGTCTCCATTCAGTAATAAACACAATAATAAAAACTTCCTGTGATTCCAGTTTCCTCCATTTTGCACTTTCATTTTCCAATCACCAGTGGTAGTGCCATGTACACTTGAAGTTGCATCTGGAAATTCTCACAATTTGGTATAGAATTCCTCAGGGAATTTTATTTATTTATTTATTTGTTTTTCCAATTTCTATCACCGCCCATCTCCCACGAAAGGGGGACTCTGGGCGGTTTACAATGAAATCAGCAATTAAAATACACAAAATGCAATACGATACAATACAAACACTCTGCAAGTAAAAATAAGTTAAATATAAAATCCAAGGGGCGGCAAGATCATGTTTAAAAGAGGACTCTATGGCGCCAGCCATCCCCAGGAGGAACTGTTACCCTTCCCATCCCGGACGAGGCGGCAGAACCAGGTCTTCAAGTTCTTCCGGAAGGCCAGGATCGAGGGGGCCTGCCTCACCTCCGAGGGTAGAATGTTCCAGAGGGCGGGCGCCACTGCAGAGAAGGCAGAATTGTGTCTGTGTACTGGATATTTTATTTATTTATTTAATTTATATGACCGCCCATCTCCCCTCATGGGGACTCTGGGCGGTTCACAATAAATAAGCAGTTAAAATAGAATCTAAAATATGTAAAAACCACAATACTATAATACAATGAGTAATTATAAAATCCAGATGGACGAAGGCATTCATTAAAAGGAGGACATTAAAATTAGGGGATTAGCCATCCCCATGAGGAGCTATCCCTTCCTCCTTCCCATGCCAGGCGGCAGAACCAGGTCTTCAGCTCTTTCCTAAAGGTCGGGAGGGAGGAGATCTGTCTCAACTCTGGGGGCAAGATGTTCCATAGAGTGGGTGCTGTCACAGAGAAGGCCCGCCTCCTAGACCCCATCAGATGGCATTCTTTAATTGATGGGGTTCGTAGCAGGCCCTCTCTGAATAACCAGGTGGGGCGGGTCGATAACATGGGGATAAGACGGTCCCTCAGGTATTCTGGTCCCATGCCATGTAGAGCTTTAAAGGTGATAACCAACACCTTGAATTGTACCCGGAAGCAAACCGGCACCCAATGCAGCTCGCGGAGCAGCGGTGTTACATGTGCAGATCTTGGTGCACCCAAAACTGCCCACGTGGCCGCATTCTGCACCAGCTGAAGCTTCCGGATAGTCTTCAAGGGTAGCCCCATGTAGAGCACATTGCAATAATCTACATGGGAGATGACGAGAGCATGAGTGACTGTACGGAGGGCATCGCGTTCCAGGAATGGGCGTAACTGGCGCACTAACCGAAGTTGTGCAAAAGCCCTCCTAGCCACGACTGCCACCTGCTCTTCGAGCAGGAGTCGTGAGTCTAGAATAACCCCCAGATTACGCACTGGTTCCGAACAGGGTAGTGCTACCCCATCGAGAACCAAAGATGATAATTTCTCGGAAGACGCTGAGCCATCAATCCACAGCCACTCGGTCTTACCAGGGTTCAACTGAAGCCTGTTGTTCCCCATCCAGGCCCTCACAGCCCCCAGGCACTAGGACAGGGTGTTCACTGCATCACTTACTTCACCAGGGATGGAGATGTATAATTGGGTATCATCCGCATACTGATGATACCTCATCCCATGGTGTCGGATGACCTCAATATCCACTCATTCTAATGGATAAGATCCTGTTACTGTTTTTGAAAATTATTGCCACACCATTCTTTTGTATTAGGCTCATGCCCTGAATAGAATACAGGTAGTCCTCGGTTAACAACCATTCATTCAGCGCCTGTTTGAAGTTACAGCAGCGCTGAACGAATGGTACTGTAAGGTCATGGGATTAAAATTCAGGCGCTTGGCAGCCCGCCCACACTTACGACCACAGCAGTGCTTCAAATCCCTCCACCTGCCTATCTCCCCCTATCTCTGCCCTTTTGGCCACCCTGTGCTTCGCTGGCCCTGCCGCCCAGCTGACCTTCACCGTCTTCCTCCCGCTGCTGACAGTTTGGACAAGGATGCACATGGCCTTGGGAAGAAGGCCTGGTGCGGCCAGCAGCTGCCTTGCAAAGGGCCAGGCCAGGCACGCCTCATCAGCAGTGGGAGGAAGAAGACAGTGAAGGTCAGCTGGGGGCAGCAGGGACAGCGGAGCGTAGAGACAGCAGAGCGCAGGATGGCCAAAAGGGCAGAGAGAGGCAGGAGATAGGTGGCAGAGAGTTGAGGAGGAGGCAGTCCCTAACCTTACCAAGGCTCAGGGCTGGGAGGGACTAAGCCGGGAGTGGTTTGGGTCAATGTGGGTCCTCGCCTAATGACCGGGTGGGATTTGGTTAATGATGGCAACCAGGACTGTTGGGATTGCCATCACTAAGCAATGCGGTCATGTGACCTCAGGCTTTACAACTGCATCATTTAGCGATGGAAATTCCAGCCCCAATTACTGTTGTCAACCAGGGACTACCTGTGCTGTGTAATCATCTGTGTTAAAGTTTACTGTTCTAATCACCCTAAGGTCACTTATTTTTAATTTAACCAAGAAAATAACTCCTCTTCTAATGCTGGCACCATCAGTGACCAGAATTTCTTAAGGTTTTGATCTGGCTACGTCATTGCCTCTAGATGTACTCATGGAAGTTCAGTGTTCTTTCTCAGTAATTAGAAATGTTCCTTCTGATTTGGGAGTCTCAGCATCTGGCACCAAACTTGAATAAATATTATAGCCATCTCTATACTGTATAAAAACCTTTACCATTGCCATTGTCTGGGTTTGATTTTGGCTGTCCTAAGTCTGCTGGATTCCTTGTTACTGTGTTTACCAAGTCCATTTTGCTAAACCAAGACCAACGTCTGTACACAGTCCAACTTTCTCATATATAAAATTCCCTTCTCACCCCTATGGGTGGTATGTGTCTTCCTCAACCTCGGGTCCTCTACCAGAGGCCTGGGAGTTTGATGGTTCTGCACAGTATCTTAGCTGTTCCTAGCATTGCACTCTTCTGGACAGATAGCTCTGATGTTGCTCCTGGGATCTGTTGGAGCCGCTCTCCCAGCTTAGGAGTCACAGCCCCGAGTGCTCCTACCACCACTTTGGCCTTCACTTTCCACATCCTCTCTAGTTCCTCCTTCAGGTGCTGGTATTTCTCTAGCTTCTCATACTCCTTCTTCCTGATGCTGTCACTTGGCACCGCTACATCTATCACCACTGCTGACTTCTGGCATTGTCTACTACCACAATGTCTGGTTGATTGGCCAGTACCTGCCTGCCTGCCTGCCTGGATCTGGAAGTCCCACAGGATCTTAGCCTTGTCATTCTCCATGACCTTCTGTGAAATCTCCCATCTGAACTTTGGAGGGTCTACCCATACGCTATGCAGATGTTCCTGTATACCAGGGGTGGGGAACCTTTTTTCTGCCAAGGGCATTTGGATATTTATAACCAGGGGGGCGGGGTTTCCGGGATTTCCACAGACCGGGGGCCAGAGTTTGCGGGCAGGAGCCAATCATAAGCACCAGGGGGCGGGGTTTGCAGGTGGGAGTCAATCGCATGGAAGGGGGCAGGTTTGTGGGCAGGAGCCCCGCGGGCCTTAGGCGGGAGCCCCACAGGCCTGACGTTGCCCACCCCTGCTGTACACAATGCCAGCTACTTGGTTGTGCCATTCAGTGCATGCTGTTCCTGCCTGCATCTTACACCTTGCCACTATGTGTTGGACTGTCTCTGAGGCCTCTCTGCACAGTCTGCACCTTGAGCCCTGTCTAGTGTGGTAGACCCCTGCTTCTATGGATCGGGTGCTTAGTGCCTGTTCTTGTGCTGCTATGATCAGTGCCTCAGTGCTATCTTTTAGTCCAGCCCTTTCCAGCCACTGGTAGGATTTCCCAATGTCAGCCACCTCAGCTATCTGTCAGTGGTACATTCCATGCAGGGTCTTGTCTTGCCATGGCACTCCCTCTGCTTGATCTTCCTTCCATGTCTGCTGGTGCCTCAGGCATTCTCTCAGCAGCTCATCTTTAGGTACCATATTACTGATGTACTCCTGGATGCTCTGGGTCTCATCCAGGACAGTGGCTTTGACACTCACTAGACCCCGACCGCCCTCTTTCTGGCTGGTGTACAGTCTCTGGGTGTTGGACTTTGGGTGAAAGCCTCCAAACATTGTGAGGAGCTTCTAGGTCTTCACATCAGCAGCCTCCATGTCCTCCTTTGGCCAGCTCACTATACCAGCAGGGTATCTGATTACTGGCAGGGCATACATGTTAATGGCATGGATCTTGTTCTTCCCATTGAGCTGGCTCTTCAGGACCTGTCTTATCCTTTGGTGGTACTTGAATGTTGCTGTCTTCCTTGCCTCCTCATCGTGGTTCCCATGTGACTGTGGGATACCAAGGTACTTGTAGCTGGTCTGTATGTCTGCTATGTGGCCTGCTGGTAGTTCCACCCTATCAGTCGTAACTACTTTCCCTCTCTTTACTACCATCCAGCCACACTTCTCTAGTCCGAATGACATCCCAATGTCCTTACTGTAGATCTGTGTCAGGTGGATCAGTGAGTTGATGTCTCATTCACTCTTAGCGTACAGCTTGATGTCATCCATGTAGAGGAGGTGGCTGATGGTAGATATAGAGATATAGATATAGATATACAGTATGTATGTATGTATGTATGTATGTATATTGTATTAATGATTTTAATTACAATAGTAAAATCTAATACAAACTAAAAGAAAGAAGAATAAGAAGAGAGAGTAAAAGGTGCGAAGAAGAAAAAATAGAAAAAAGAAAGAAAAGTAAGAATATAGTGAAGAGAGAGAAAATAAATATAAAAAGTGACTTCCAACCTTCATCACAATTATAAACAATTTTTGTAACTCTTCACCTTCGCTTAGTTTACAACCAATTTCTTCATCCCACATCCCATCTCTTATCTATAGACAAATCCATAAAGCATCATCTTTCCAGTTCTAGTGTCAGCAGAAAGTCCGTTAAGTGTTTGATGCAAAGGTCTCTAATAGCTTAAAAGTAGTTAACAAGCAATTTCTGAATGTGATTGGAAAAGAAAGTTTGTGTCCTTTAGAGGCACCGACTGTAGTTGCAAGCAAGATGGCTATTCCCGTCGTCTCCCGGTGCTCAAAACCTGCCGGGGACCGCTGTCCTGTGGTCTCCTCACAAGGAGCAACCGTTCGGAGCACATATGGGCGATCTCCCATCCTCTCCTTGCCTGGAGAGGTTTTGAAGAGCCAGTCTACTCACCGGCTCTTCGTTCTTCGCCGTGGTCATCGGCTCCACTTTTCGCAGAGCTGTCTTCAGTCCATTTCCTACCCAGTCCAACTTTCTGATCTCCCCTTTCAATCTTACTTGGAATTGTGACCTTACTGACATTGCTGCAAGGGTCACTGAAGCTGCTGAGGCCACTTTGCAACCACATTTCTTATAGTTGAGGGGTTCCTATTAATTTTTGTGGTCAAAACAGATCTATGCATGCAAAGAGTTCTTTTTCTCCGTTTGTTGAGAAGATTTATTACAGATGGGAGAGGTCTACTTTTCATGGTGTATGGGAACAGGCTGTAAGGTAGGGCTGAAGATGGATAAAAGATTTCACTTCCTTGTATACTCTTAATATCTTAATGGTCACAGCAAGTGACATTACCTAGCAAATCTGGAAAAAACTAAGCAACGTCAGAACTCTGGAGTTCTTGGTGCTCTCTGAGCTTGGTCTTGGTCTGAGCTTGCAGACATCTCGCACTGATCATGTTGCCTGGTTGGGTAATGAAATGTCAGCAAGCAAACAACCAAGCTCAGAGGGCACCGAGAACTCCAGAGTTAACCCTGAGCTACAGATAATTCTCTTCTGTTGGAAGGTCAGAAGTACTTAATAGTTGGCTGGGAGACCACCAGAAGATTAGTTGGAAAGTTTATTTATTTATTTTTATTTATTAATTCAATTTCTCACCGCCCAACTCCCTCAAGGGACTCAAAGTTGAAAGACTATCCCAATGGAAGCAGTTGCAAACCACTTCCTTATTTGAAAAAAACTTTTTTTTAATCTCTTAGGTTGCCAAACAGTTACAGCCTTCAGTTATATGGATTGGAGACACAGAGAAAACATTCTACAGAAAGGTGCCTAAAGCTGAAAAAGAGGTAAATCCAATTTTATGTACAGTACAAGCAAACAGGCAGCATAACACATTATTGGTAATTTTTCATAGCATCATAGCAAGTTTCATTTATTTATTTATTTATTTATTTATTTGTGATTTTGGAATGCACAACATCAATTAGTAAATTATATATATATATATATATATATATATATATATATATATATTATACATTAGTAATAATAACTATTACATGGTTATTATATAACAATAAGTGCAAACCAGATTGTGTTCATTATTAGAAGCATACTGTATATCCTTGTTGAAGAAATATGTTAATTTTTGTTTAACACGGAATTTTTCACTCAGCACAATAGAAATAAGAAGGCCAGATCAGTTTTAACAGCAAATAAGAAGTCAAAGTAAATTTATATTTGTCACATTTTTAAAGAGAGTTGATTATAATTAGTGAAAAGGCTGGCATTATTAATTTTATAACAGTGTACAGTGATCAGATTTTGAAATTAGCCATTGAATCATAATGAGTAAAGAAAGGAAATTAAACTTGATGACACATATGTTTGTGAAAATATGTGAGTTCAATATTGTGCAACTATTTTTTTTGTTATTTCATAATTCTCTCAATATATTTATAATTCATATTTGTGATAAACTATTTGCCAATCAGTAGTCTATTAGTCAAAAAGCAGCCAAGATCCCAAGTGTTACCATTTGCTCTAAATTTAAGAAACTATTTTTTAAACAATTCCAAGGTTTAATACTTAAAGAAACATACTTTGAAAAATGGCATAGAAATATTTAAACTGGCTATGATGTGACTGCTGCCCTCTGCTGGCTAAAATGTTTGCCACACTGATAAAAAAAGTTTGCTTGTTACCAAACTAAGTTTCTTCACAAAATGTATGCTTTTTACAGCAGTAAATATTGATGCTGTGATATATTTTGTAACCCTTGTATCCTGTCATCTGAATTACTATGAAGAGAGAATCCAGGATCAATCTCCCCAAAAGAATGCAAACATAAACATATTTACATGTAAACACATGTTTAAAGATTTGTAAGCTCATCATATACTTTTTCTTCACTGTGATTTCTTTTCAAAAATGGGTAAATCACACATTTCTTGAATGCAATCTTTGATATCAGGAATATTATCACTTTTCCAATTATTCATATAATTCTCTTAGCAACACCCCAGATCCATTAGAACTATAATTTATTTATTTATTTATTTTTATTTATTTATCAAATTTAGCCACCACTCATCTCCCCCTGAAAGAGGGACTCTGGGCGGTTTACAATATAGCTAAAAAATTAAAATACAATAAAACCACAATACATAAAATATAAATACAGAATATAAATATAAGTATAAAATAAATTCCAGGTGGCAATAACAGTCCTAATTCAATTCCTATGTATAAGAGGCCCACTTTAAGGCACCAGCCATCCCCCAGAATGACCACTCCCATTCCCGCCCCAAGCGAGATTCCTCAAAAATAGTCAGATTCCAAGGTTTCAGACCATAATTTAACATAACATTAATGTCTAACACTAAAAATGTCCCCATAAATCTACAGGTGTACATTAAAATATTATTCCAAAAATATGTTAGTGATTCACAGGACCAAATCATATGAATCAATAACCGCTCAATTTTTTTACATCACCAACAGAGAAAATCTGATGTCCATCCTTTTGATTACATTATTTGGGGTATCCAGTAAACTGAAATAATATTTTTTGATTAATCAGTTTTAATTTTAAATTCACTGAAGCAAATTTAAATTTTTTAAGACCTGAAACTATTAACATTCTATTATTTTGGATGTTCCAGTTTTTTAATTCATATGCCATAAATGTCCTTAATGTAAGATATTTATAAAGAGTAGACTAAGTTACCAGCCTTAGTTGTATCCATGCCACATGCAATATTCCTTAGTAAGGACACAATACCAGTTCATTTGGGCATATTTTGGCCAGTAAGCCATTAGCACAGTTAAAACCCATTTGTATCCCAAGCACACTCAGTCAGCTCTAAACACTTAACTTGCAAGCTAATATGCTGTTGACTGTATCCTACTGCCAATGAGGTACATCCAGTATATTAACATAGTCAGAAACATAGATAATACATCAAATATTATTTGTGCCTAATTCATATGTGTTGTGTGTGTATGTGTATTACTAATTACCAATGATTGTTTAGCTTGATTTAAAAGAATAACATTGATTCAAAAGCCAATGTGTGTGAAATCTACCACTGCATATTGCCTTTGTTAGTGTGAAGTCAAGTTTGTTTTGGAATCCATAGCTCCAAATAAAAAATCTATATATCATGCTTGATCAAATTTAAGACTGCATTTATTTGTGTTTGCTCCGGAAGATGGAACCTAGACGTTTGAAAAAACAACTTCCCAAAATTTTGAAAACTCTAAAAAGTGAAAATCGAATACTAATCATTGGAACCACTAACCGGCCATTTGACGCAGACATCAAAACCTTTTGCAAAGTTTACAAGAAAATAATTTTGGTTCCGCGGCCAGACTATGCTTCAAGATTTGGCAAGTATATGAAAATATATGATGGCTATTTTGTTTACATAGAGCTAGTTTATGCAAAGATACCTCAATTTTTTTTAAGAAGAAGACTACGCATTAAGTTGGCTACTAGAAAATTCATTACTGAATCTCAAAAACATACATTATACAGTATGTATCTTCATTTTCTGCACTATATATTTGTTGTAATAGTTTTGAATATACACTGCAAATAGTTTAAATTTAAAACTAGACCAAATAATGATAAACTACAATAAAATGCATTTTATTTGTTGCTTATTAAAGAAGTGAATACTTTTAGACTAGCAAACACTTTTCCAGAATCTAAAGGGTGCTAATCAGCATTTGTCTGCATGCTAGAGGTGTGTGTGTGTGTGTGTGAGGGGGGGCTTCCTCCATTCCAGTGCAGCTATCCTACCCAGTGCTACCCAAAAAGCCCTTCTTGGAGTATATGCTTCTATGTTGGAGTGGTGCAAGAACAAAAAGTAATTCAGAAAATAGGAAATGTCTTTCTCTTCCAGCTTCCCCTTGTGCACAGAAAAGTTCTGTTCTTTCTGTGAAGGCACAATAATTTGTGCCCTTAATTTTGATTTTTTTTCCCATTAAAGCTAGTATATAAAAAAAATAATAGGCATTATGAACCTTAAAAACAGCAAGTAGCCCTAGCTCATTACAGTCTTGGACTTCGTTTTCCATCAAACTGTTCACTCAAAATGTGATATAATAGCTCGTATGCTATTGTTTTTCAATTCAGAAGTCTCATTTCTTATTCAGTCCTCAGCCTAATTTAGAATTTGGTTCGTGCAGAATTCAATGAGGGGGCCAAGCTAGATGTGATGTTGACAGCTACATCCGTTCATTCATGTAACTATTGTGTCATGTATGAAGTGTGTCTGTGTCTGTGTGTTTCAGTGAGTGTGGGATTGCACAATTGCTGTAGGATCAGAGATTTACAGCTTCTATTAAAATTGGGAGCTATCAAGGAAGAGGGAAAGACAGTTTATTCTCTAATAGTGCAAAACTCAGGATTGCACTGTAAATAGCAATGTAATAGGCAATCAATGAAAAATCACAATCCACAAAGCATGAAGATTATATGAGACTATTCTTTCAATTGTGAAAACCCTAGGAGAAGAAATTGATGGATGACTTTAACATCCAATCAGGCTTGATCTGGATACCACTGTTAGGGTTTTCATGCTAGGGATATGGCAGATGCAGTATGTTTGTAGAGAACAGCCTGGAGAAATGAGCCATTGGCACATTCTAACATTCCTAGAAGGAAGTAAAAGATGAGCAAATGTTCAATCTGTCCTGTTAGACAAAACCATGGTGAATAGAATAGAATTCTAGACATTGTGTAGGAAAGGTACAAGAAACAACCAACATAGTGAGACAGGATTTCATTCCATTCCATCTTGCAATGTTAAATTTAGATATGAACCCACTTCTATCCCTCATCCCAGGCCTGCCTCTTATGTCAGTGAGGCAGATCTGGGATTAAGTAAGCAGAAATGCTCTATTGCCCCCAAAGTGTAATGTCTAAAAATGCAAACTGTACAGTAATCAAGAGACCACAAGGATAGTTAATTTTTCAGCTATGGGCTAATCTACATGACTGTCTTGTCCCAGACCAAGTATGGGCCACTGTAATGGAATGTGAGAATGACCTTGGAAGACAGGGAAGAGATACTGCCTAGGGAACGATCAGATAAAAGGGGGAGGAGCCCGCAACTCAGTAACAGGAAGAGAAAGAAACTTAGAAAGGATCCGCCTTAACTGATCAGGCGGTAAAAAGGGACGGCAGGAGATTTGTACTTTCAGACTTGCAAAGATTCTGTTAATGTAGCCTAACAATAAAGTGGAATTACCTCATCTGGTTGTGTTTCCTGTCTGGTCTACCTGGGAGGCTGACAGCCACTGATCATTTCTTAAAGGCGGGAATGCACAATGTCATATTCTTCCAGGAACCAATCCACCAAGAAGGCAACTTCCACCCGTCTTCTTCTGCTGTGCATCAAAACACTGTTTTGTGCTGTCTAGCTTGCCTGCTGTTGTAGGAAAGCCCCTCCATCCAATTGGCTACTGTGCGCTGTGGCAGGAATGCCCCTCCCATTAACCACCCACTGGTGGTTGTTGCCCTCACCGGTCAGTTGCTTTTTAACAAGTTCATTGATGGAACAGTGAAAATGTGGACTTATTTTTTAACCAGATGAAAATGACAGCAGTTCTGCCACTTTTGTTAGGTGATGGTTAACTATGCGGGGTTTCAGGCTTGAAGTAATCCAAACAACGTGTTGTAAGGCTAACAATATCTTTATTGATAGCATAAGGCAATAATGGATGTATAGTGCATTATTGCAAAAAGGTAAAATCAAAGCATAAGCAGAGTTCCATCACCAGAAGTGAGGAAAGAAAAACATCATGGTCTGTGCAAAGACCAGGCATGGTTACAGTTCAGATACAAGTACATGTAGATAGCAGTCTACATAAAGAACAGAAGACATATGTAAAGAACATAAGTGGGAACATAAGTATGAAGGAATACCCATGGTTCATAGCTCACATCTGTTTTTCTTTCCTCACTTCTGGTGATGGAACTCTGCTTATGCTTTGATTTTACCTTTTTGCAATAATGCACTATACATCCATTATTGCCTTGTGCTATCAATAAAGATATTGTTAGCCTTACAACACGTTGTTTGGATTACTTCAAGCCTGAAACCCCGCATAGTTAACCATCACCTAACAACTTTCTCCTTCTAGCTGAAGTGACAGGAAAACAGTGTGGTTTTTGCAGGGCCCTGGCCAATGCAGTTAAGATCACCCACCACAATATCTACTCCTTAATGTTGTCTTAATGGATAGCGACTTGATCCTGTAGAGAAATGTGCAACCTGAGGCTCCAGAGTGCCTCCACCTTGAGTGCAACCCCATAGTTTCTTATTCAGACAGACAGATAGATAAAATGTAGTCAGTCATATTAATTTTCAGTGCAAGTATATTTTAAGTTGCAGAGACTATTAAAAAAGGAATGCCATATGATCCCAAACAAGAGTGGCTACCATCAGAGCAGACTTATACTATCATATGAACTACTGGGATTATTTTGCAGGGAGTGAAGCTTAATGCATCCCTTTTTTAAGTGGGCTTTAAAAGTGGGTTGATTCCATATGAATTGCAGTTTTGACAGTGACCATCAAATCACCCTGAGCTTCCTAAAAAAATAAGCAGATACCAAACCTTTTAATAGCCTTAAAAGGAGGAGACCATTGTAAAATCAAACACTTAAAAGTAATTAATCTATTTCTTCATCACCTACAATTATTATTATTATTATGTGAATTCAGCTTTC
This sequence comes from Charina bottae, assembly GCA_023362775.1. NCBI lineage: Eukaryota > Metazoa > Chordata > Lepidosauria > Squamata > Charinaidae > Charina > Charina bottae. The sequence goes on from JALMGJ010000020.1 coordinate 1,375,691, forward strand.
TAACCATTGATTTCCTTGCTTTTTTCCTTTCCTTTTCTTTCTCTTTTTTTGACCATTTAACAGTTTTATGGAAACACTTCATTCAGCAAAATGGAGGGCTTCTCTGCAAACAACTAAATATCAGTTGCCTGGCCCACGTTTCTGATGGTTATGCTCAGGGATCCATTCTCCATGCAGTTCAAGCAGTCCTAACTGAAAGACGCCAAATGCAGCTGAATAAGAAGCCACTGACTGCTGTTGAATTCCTAACTTGCCTGGCAAGACAGGATCCAGTGTACAAAGAAGAGGAAGATACATTTCAGGTTAAGAAATTTGCCTTTTTTCTTCTGTGGAGCAAGCAGTAAGTAGCATTCAGAATGCTTGCTCTTTTTGCTCAACACATTCAAAAGTACGTTTTCTAATGAATCGGAACAAATTCTATCTGGTTCCAACACTGTAGGTTATTAAACATTCAGGAAGTCCAAAATAAAACTTTAATTAACTAATCAATAATGTTTGTGCTAATGATATACAGGGCAATTGATCAGTATTAAGGAGTTACAGTTTTTGGTTTACAGGTTAACAAAGGGAGCTTTAGCAGTTTTCAGTCTGTGGAGAGTTTAATACATTCAATTCATTGAGAGAAAGAGTTCAAATAAAGTGGGAAAAGGGGGAATTCAGTATCAAGGCTTCTTAACACAGCAAAGGAATAAATTTTAGAAATGAAGCATTCCAGCATGCTAAAGGGCACTGGGCATAGAATAAAGAAAAAAAAATCACATTGTTGGGAAGGAAAGGAAAAATTATTTCTAGTTGAGGAGGGAGAGAAATAAAGAGAAAAAGGTAATCACTATACCACATTCCTGACTTTGATGTGATGGAATCTGCTTTAGTTTTTTTGGATTAAGAAAAGGGGTTAGAGGGAGGGAGGGAGGGAGAGAGGAGACTATTGTTACTGTGTTCTTTGATTACTTAGATCAGGGGTGGGCAACGTCAGGCCCGTGGGCCATATAAGGCCCACGGGGCTCCCGCTTAAGGCCCGCAGGGCTCCCGCCCGCAAACCCCGCCCCTTCCACGTGATTGGCTCCCGCCCGCAAACCCCGCCCCCTAGTGCTTGTGATTGGCTCCCGCCCGCAAACTCCGGTCCACGGAAATCCCGGAAACCCCGCCCCCCACTCCCCGGTTATAAATATCCAAATGGCCCTTGGCAGAAAAAAGGTTCCCCACCCCTGACTTAGATGCTTGAACACCATTTTTATAATTTCTTCGAGGAATTTTAGCAAATAAATTTTAGCAAATAAATCAATTCCAAATTCTAATTTCAGGATTTGGGAAATCATCAGTAAGGTGTCAGAAAAAAGAAATCTATAACTAATCTTCCCTTTTGATTTAAACAGGAAGGATCAAATAAGTTCCTAATTCTTCTAGAATTACAAAATATAAGGGTTGCAAGGGACCTTAAAGATGGTCCAACCTCCTGCCTAATGCAGGAATAACGGCATTCCTGACCGATGCCTCATGCACAATCTTGGTGATGACAATAGTAAGATCTGGAATCTGCTGAGCTCCTGTTGGCTGGTTGAGGCTGCTGGGGACATGCCCCTTCTACCCAGTCACTGCTGGAAAGGCACACTTGCTTTCTGAAAGAGTACTAAACCTGTGTTTAAAAGTAGTAGTGACTAACAGGTGACAAGTACAGAGCCTTGTGCTGCTCTGCATGGCCTGTCCTCCACCCCCAGTGCCTGTCACCTGTTTGATGGGCTAATTCTTTTCAAGCCCGGTCTCCAAACCAGGGATCATTTCAGAAACCAGGTCAGTACAGATGAAGAGGCCAGCTTGAAAAATACAGACTCTCCCACTGCACAAACCAGAATGGCCATGGAGAAGGTGCCCAACAACTGGAGGGGAATGGGTGTGTCCAGATCAGCCTAATAGCCCGAAAAGCTGGACCATTTGTTCCTCCAAGAGTCACCAAACTATGACACCAACAAAATGGTCAGTGAAGTATGTCAAGTTATACATATAGCAAAAATGTGTCAGAATAAGAGGGAGAACATTACTTTTATATCAGAACAGCTAAGGACAACTTAAGGCTGTCTTTGGTATGTGTTGGGGATAAGATGAAGATCTTATCTTCATCATGAGGATATGACAGAAAACAGAGATATTGCCAGGGTGTGTTTATACTGAGGTTAGATAAAAGTGAGGAAAGACTCTGTTTAATTTCATCATGTTTATGATGCTGGCTGAATGGGAAACATCTATTATTTCTCATACTATGCACCCAAAAGAACAGATGTCTTTTGAAACTAAGGAGACTTCCAAAAGCAGATTATGATTTGGAAGTCTGCAGTTCAATCCAAAACACATACTTAAACTGATTTACCATTTATTCTCCCACCACCATTCACAATGCACCATTAATTAGGATTAAATTAGGATTAAACTTTCTCAGTTTCAACTGATGAACACTTTTTTTCCCTACAGACAGGTCTTCTGGTTTTTTGAAAGACCACTGAGCAGATCCAGTGGTATTTATTATTTATTTATTTATTTTATATCCCGCCTTTATTATTTTTATAAATAACTCAAGGCGGCGAACATACCCAATACTCCTTCCTCCTCCTATTTCCCCCACAACAACCCCCCTGTGAGGTGAGTTGGGCTGAGAGAGTGACTGGCTCAAGGTCACCCAGCCGGTATTCCAAAAGATTGGTATATCAACATATATAAGTAGCCTGCATAATGCCTGAATGACGCTTTATGAAACATAGATCAGACCTTACACAGGCAGATGCACTGGCAGAAACCAGGTGTCCCATACAGCCCAAGCCAAAATGGCCACAGTAGGAAATAACCAGTGGCTGGATGTGAAGGGATATTCCTACAGCAACTTCAGCCAACAAGTAGGGTTTGCCAGATACCAAATCCTGATTATATCACTAAAATTGTGAAGACTATACATCAAGACATATGTCAGGAGAAGACAGACAATACCACTTTAAAACTAGAACAATTCAGGACAAATTTTGGCTGCCTCCACAGAAGGCTGGAGATGAGACAAAGGCTGCATGACAAGGAGATGTCTCTTAAAAATGGTTGTGGGGCTGATTTCTTGGAAGCACTCAACATTCTCAGTCATTCTATTTATTATCTAGTATCCCTTTTACTTTCCAATAGGATTGCACGCAGAATTAAATCTTTGGCTGACATCCCCTTTTAGTTTTTGTGAAAGAAAAAAAATTCAAAATCTCATTGAAATCAGATAGCAGAACTCGTTATTTGTGTCTTTTGCTGCCTTGTCAAATTTCAAAGGGAAATATCAAAGCTTGGAAATGGGGTTGATCACAGAGGTAGCAGTGGCATCAGGTGGAACAGCTTCAGTGGTGCAGCTACGTAGGTCCTGATGGTAATGAGCCACTTCAAGCAAATGATTGCTCCTGCCTTTAATAGCATTCTCAGGGGATGCTACTTCTCCATAAGTTATGTAGAATTAATATTCTTGTAAGAAATGAGCTGCTCTAAAAGCAATGTTACGCATGTATTTTCAGGCTTCGTAAACATCTATTTCCATCTGATTCTCTAGGTTTGGTATGCAAAGACTCCTCTAGGAAAAGCACGAATCAAGGCACTGACAGAGAATGAAGATACTGGAAAGGGGAAAGGAAAAGGAAAAGAAAAAGACAAGGGAAAAGGAAAGGATAAAGAGAAAAAGAAGGAAGGCAAAAAGACAAAAAAGTAAAAACTATTTCACGGAAAACTCCTCTTAATGGTCAGCATAGATATAACATCATAATGCATTGCTATAAAGAAGAACTTTTTCTTGGAATCCAAGTTCCCTACTTGATTCCAGTAAACAGATCATATGAAAATGTATTCTTTGAAAAACATAGGACAAAGCATCAGTGTGACATTTAGTTCCTTCAAGGTAAACATGTGACCACTGAATTTCTCCCTTATTATTTAGGCTCTTCTAAAATTACTTAGATTCAGATAGGGTGTATCAGTTTTATAAATGTATTATTAATTGAAAATCTGTCTACGAATGTTAAGTCACCTATTTTAGAGTATTTATGCCCACGAGCTTTGCCCGGTGACAGGGCAGCAGACCTGTTCATCCATCCGTAGCTCAGAAGAGGTCTATTGCTCCCTTTCCCAGCTGGATGTCAAACTCTGTTGCCCTGGGTAGTCTGCATGGGCCGCTCGCCCAAGTGGTTCAGGAGGAGGGGGATAGGCCTACAGGGAGCTGCAGCCTTGTGCATGGAAGAATACCATATATTTATGATTCACAAAACTTGTAGCTCTGATAAATTACTATTTTTCAATAAATTTTTTAAAGTTCAAAAGGTTTGTTTTATTTTGCCTGAGTTATTTCAAAATATTATTAGCTGCTGAACACCATTGGCCCTTGGGTGTATTTTTCTGGGTGTGAATATATGTTCAGGTATATGTGACTCGAGAGAAATTGAGAAATGATTATTTCAAGAGAAATGGTTAACTACACAAAAAATTATAATGAGCGCAAAGAATATACACCACTACCTTTTTATGTGCTGTGTGCTTTATTGCTTACAATGTCATCCCACACAATTTAAAAGCTGACACAGAATGGCAAACATCTCAGTAATCTGAGAGCACTAATGTAGCATAGTGTTACAGACACAAGAAGCTTTATGATTCCAAAATTATATTCGTTACAAACAATGTAAAAATGAACAAGAGAAAGAACTAGAAACATAGACCAGCAGTTCCTACTAAGTCATACTGGATGTTTTATGGAATCATTACATTTACAATAATATTGTTGGGGTTTGATAAACCCAGGAATTTACTTCTAGATATAAATTATACAGAGAGGCTTGATTTCTAGGTAAAAGGTGAAATATTCTGCACAGTCACCCAATTAGCAGCCATTGTTGTAGGAATGATGTGTCATGTGTGACTCATTCAACAGGTGCTTAGAGTTAGGTTGGGTGTGGTGAATAACGAGAGTGACCTATAATGTGATTGGTCAGGTTCACTATATATACAGGGACGTTCTCAGTTCCCATTATTCCCATTTTACCTCGTGAAAGCTGTATCGTTGATGGTGTATCATTTGTTACTTGTGGAAGTGATCTGTAAATACGTATGTATATAAAGTAAATAGGATATTTGATATAACTTCTGTTTGGAGTCTATTTACTGCATAGTACGTGGATCACTGGTGCCTAGGAGAGAGGCAGGCCGCTCCATCTCCGCGCGCTCCCTCTGACAGGGTTATGGGCCCAGAGGCGGCAGAGACGCCATAGACGACGGAAGGCTTTGCACTGGCTGTGGATCGGTGGATCGTGTGCAGTCTGTGAGCTGGAAGCTTTGGAAGCCTATCCAGGAGTCGTGTGGCGATTTGGAGTGATTTGGAGCTTTAACAGGTTCCGTGCCTGTGTGTGTGTTTTTTCTCCTATGCTTGTTTTGCAGCTGGAGGACTTTCTGATAAGGTCTGTGTCTTTAATCATCGGTGTCTGCCCAGAAGGGGCTGAAGACAGATGAGCACAGCGAAGATGTTGCCGGCAGTCGGGGGAGCTTTTCCTCTGGAAAGACTGAATGACAATAATTATTCGTCATGGGCATATAAAATGGAAATGTATCTTCAGCGTGAAGGGCTTTGGAGGAGTGTAGTTTGCCCTGAACCAGACCTGGAAGATGAAGAAGTTGCTCTAAAGGACGATAGAGCATTGGCAAGCATAATTTTATGTCTGGAAGATAGCCAGTTGTGTTATGTTAGAGACTGTCAGTTAGCCTATAAGTGTTGGGAAGCTTTAAAGAATGTTTATCTAAGAAGCTCACCGTTATGTAAAGTTTTACTAACAAGAAAACTTTATCACACTAGATTAGGGGTATCTGATAATATAAGGGATCACCTGCATTATATGACAGGGTTGTTCCAGGAATTGGCTCAGAGAGATATGCAATTTACAGAAGCTAACAAAGTGTATATAATTCTCAGTTCTCTAAATGAAACGTGGGATACTTTGGCAATTAGCTTTGGTTCGTTATCTGAGGAAGATTTAACTATAAGATACTTATCTAGCAGGCTTTTAGAAGAAGAGCAAAGAAGGCAGCAGTGTTCTAACGTAATTAGGTCTAAGCAAAACAGTGTTTGTGTTAAGGAATGTTCTGATAACCAAAACAATGTATTATTTGTAAAGAGAAAATGTTTCTGCTGTGGGTCACAAAGGCATTTAATGTGGGATTGTGATAAGAAACGGAAGCCGAAGGCTAAGCTGAAAATTTCCAAGCCGGGAGAAGCTGCACAGCTGTCTTTAATTAGTTCAAGTGTAGAACAAGATTTAAAGGTACCATTTTTAATTGACAGCGGGGCTTGTCAGCATATAGGGAGTAACAGACAGATGTTTAAGAGTTTTATGCAAGCTGATAAAGATCATGTTACTCTAGCTAATGGAAGCATTGCATCTGTCACTGGTAAGGGATTTGTATATGTACCAGGGTTAAATATTGAATTATCAATGTTGTGTGTACCTGAACTGGAGTACAATATAATTAGTGTGTCACAATTGGATAAACAGGGTTATACTGTACAGTTTCGTAATAATGAATGTATTGTGTATTGTCGAAGGCTTTCACGGCCGGAGTTCAATGGCTGTTGTGGGTCTTCCGGGTTGTGTGGCCGTGTTCTGGAAGTTGTGGTTCCTAACATTTCGCCAGCATCTGTGGCCAGCATCTTCAGAGGGCAGGAGCACAGATAGAAGCAAAATCTCTGTGCCCAGGTAGAGTGGCAATGTTCTATTTATAGAGCTAAATTATAGGAGATTAGGTGGGGTTTTTTGTTGTGTTGAAATGTTAACGAGTGGCTGATGAGCGTGATTAGCATGTTCATTGTGAGAATTGTTCCCATGTCCTGGTGGTTGGACTGAGTTCGTTGACCTTTTTACAGCCTGCAAAAGGTCAACGAACTCAGTCCAACCACCAGGACATGGGAATAATTCTCACAATGAACATGCTAATCACGCTCATCAGCCACTCGTTAACATTTCAACACAACAAAAAACCCCACCTAATCTCCTATAATTTAGCTCTATAAATAGAACATTGCCACTCTACCTGGGCACAGAGATTTTGCTTCTATCTGTGCTCCTGCCCTCTGAAGATGCTGGCCACAGATGCTGGCGAAACGTTAGGAACCACAACTTCCAGAACACGGCCACACAACCCGGAAGACCCACAACAGCCAATGAATGTATTGTTATGAAAGATAACAATCTGTAGCTTGAATCATGTCAACTGGATTTCTATTTTCTCAGTGGAAATGTTTCACTCCTTATCCAAGGAGCTTCTTCAGTCTGAACAAAGTTAGTAAGGGAATCCTTAAATATGTTTCTAGGTGGCTGTGTGACCTTGCACCTGGGGCTAGGTCATGGTTATTTTTGAGATGTTATTTCTAAGTCCCTTTATCATCTAAAGGAGGATTGTTAAGATTACCATGCTGCTGTTGAGCTTGCGAAATGGTCTTAATCTTCCTAGGCACAGAAGACAAAGCAGGAAGGAAAATAGGGGAAAGATTGTGCCTGAGGCCCCCACCTCTATTCAAGGCAGGATTTTCCAAGTTGGCATAAATGGATTCCTTGACCCCTCTCTCAAACCACCTATCTTCTCTGTCTAAAATGTGAACATTAATGTCCTCAAATGAGTGTCCTTTTTCCTTTAGATGAAGATAAACTGCTGACTCTGGTCCTGTGGTGTTACTTCTCCTGTGTTGGGCCATCCTCCTGTACAAAGGTTGCTTGGTTTCTCCAATGTAGAGTTCAGAGCACTCCTCACTGCACTGGATTGCATAAACTACATTGCTTTTCTTGTGTTTTGGAGTTTGATCTTTGGGGTGTACAAGCCTCTGTCTCAGTGTGTTGGTGGGTTTGAAATATACAGGTATGTGGTGTTTGCCAAATATCCTTTTTATCTTTTCAGACACACCAGCCATGTAAGGAATGACCAGGTTCTTCCGTTTACTCTGAGTCTATTTATGCCAACATGGAAAATCCTTCCTTGAATAGAGGTGGGGGCCTCAGGCACAATCTTTCCCCTATTTTCCTTCCTGCTTTGTCTTCTGTGCCTAGGAAGATTAAGACCATTTCGCAAGCTCAACAGCAGCATGGTAATCTTAACGATCCTCCTTTAGATGATAAAGGGACTTAGAAATAACATCTCAAAAATAACCATGACCTAGCCCCAGGTGCAAGGTCACACAGCCACCTAGAAACATATTTAAGGATTCCCTTACTAACTTTGTTCAGACTGAAGAAGCTCCTTGGATAAGGAGCGAAACGTTTCCACTGAGAAAATAGAAATCCAGTTGACATGATTCAAGCTACAGACAATTCCACCTGGATGACTGAGAACCTTCATAGACAGAAAGATAACAATGTGGCAAAGGTATTTTGCAAAACTGTCTTTATGAAATAGTTCAAACCAGGACAAGCAGCAACCATCATGGTGTAGCTACGATTAATAAGCCAACACATGATTCATGTGCGCACCTGTGGCACAGAAGGCTTGGGCATCCGAGTTTCAAAGTGATTGAAAAGATGTCAGAAGCAAGTTCTGGAATGGAATTGAAAAAGTGCCAAGTGTATTTGGATTGCACAGCTTGTAAGGTTGCAAAGTCAAAGGTGTTTCCTGTGAGCAAATTCAGTGATAGGAAGTCACATAAACGTTTTGAATTAGTTCACGCTGACTTAATTGGTCCATTACCAATTCAATAGGGGGTGCTAAATATGTTTTAGTCATTGTAGATGATTACACAAGATTTGGGTTCTGTTACCTATTGAAAGCTAAAAGTCAAACATTTGAAAAGTTTAGAAACTGGGTGCAGTTTGTGGAACGTAGGTATAGCACAAAGGTGTGTAGTTTACAAACTGACCGGGGTACAGAGTTTCTGAGTGGGAGTTTTCAGCAATGGCTCCGTAGAAGGGGCATTGTGCATAGGAGAACTAACCCGCATAGTTCAGCTGAGAATGGCGTGGCTGAACATAGGAATTTGGCATTGCAGACAGTAAAGGATTCACTCATTGCTGACTCAGGGTTATCAAGAGGATACTGGGGAGAGGCAATATTAACTGCTAATTATTTAATTAACAGGTTATGGAGTGTGTCTGTAAACCAAACTCCATATTATATGTTATATGGCAAAAAGCCACCATTAGCTCATTTGAAGGTGTTTGGGTGCACTGCCTATGTTCACGTGCATAAGGAAGTACGTAGGAAGGGACAGGCAAAAGCACAGAAGATGACGTTTGTAGGGTATGAGCCAGGGACCAAGGGATATAGGTTCACTGATGGCAGGAAAGTTGTTATCTCTAGATCAGCAAGTTTTAGTGAGCATAGCAATTGGCAGAGATTACACGGGAGTAGTGAAGTTTATCTTCCTAGTCAGGGACGTTTTGAGTTTTCAGAGTGGATAGAGGCCACTGATGTGATTAAGAAGGAAGAGGAATTAACTCCTAGTGTGCCAATGATGCAGGATGCTACGGTATTGCGTAGATCTGAGAGAGTTAACAAGGGCATACCACCTCAACGTTATACACCAGGTGATGTAAAAGTGTGTTTCATTGATTATGAACCTCGTAATTACAAGAACGTATTGGAGTTGCCACAACACGAGCAGAGTAGATGGAAAGCTGCTATGGATGTGGAAATGAAAGCCATTAATTCTCATAAGGTTTTCAAATCTACTAGGCTGCCTGAGGGGCATAGAGCAGTAGGCTGTAGGTGGGTGTATAAGAAGAAAACCTTAGTGAATGGTGATATTCAGTATAAGGCTAGGTTGGTAGCACAAGGATTTTCCCAGATAAAGAATCAGACTTATGATGAGGTTTTTGCACCAACACTAAGAGGGGAGACATTTAGATTTGCCTTAGCAATGGCAGCAGCTGGGAATTGTGTAGTACAGCATTATGATATCACAACAGCATATTTGTATGCTGATTTGAATGAAGAGATCTATATGATTGAAGCCCCAGGTTATGAATCAAAGATTGCAGGAAGGGTATACAAGTTGCAGAAAGCATTGTATGGACTCAAGCAGTCGGCACGTTGCTGGAATCTTAGGCTAGATAAGGAATTACAAAGAATGGGATTCAAGTGTAGTATAGCTGACCCATGTCTGTATGTAAAGCAATGTGAAAACGATGAACAGATTTTGCTGTTGATTTTTGTAGACGATTTGTGACTTATAGCGAAATATCAAAGCAGGGTAATTGAATTTACTGAAAATCTGAAACAGCACTTTGATGTCAAAGATCTGGGAGAAATTAAGAATTACCTAGGAATGGGTATTCAGAAGGTTGATGGGGGTTATGTTCTAGAGCAGCGGAAGAAGATTGAAGCACTGCTAAGAGAGAACAATATGGAACAGTGTAAAGAAGTTTCAACCCCGATGGCAACAGATTTTGTTAAACCAGAGACTGGAGATGATGAACAACCTTCGTGTGATCATGTGATCAGTCAATAATTGGAAGTTTATTGTATTGTATTGATTTGCAATATTGTCCATCTGAATGTAATGTAGCAGATGTGATAACAAAGCCTCTAAGCATAGATAGACATAGGATGTGTATATCTCAAATGTGTATGTCTTCTATTCTGTACAATTGAATGTAATATCTATTGTAAATTGAAGGGGTGTTGGGGTTTGATAAACCCAGGAATTTACTTCTAGATATAAATTATACAGAGAGGCTTGATTTCTAGGTAAAAGGTGAAATATTCTGCACAGTCACCCAATTAGCAGCCATTGTTGTAGGAATGATGTGTCATGTGTGACTCATTCAACAGGTGCTTAGAGTTAGGTTGGGTGTGGTGAATAACGAGAGTGACCTATAATGTGATTGGTCAGGTTCACTATATATACAGGGACGTTCTCAGTTCCCATTATTCCCATTTTACCTCGTGAAAGCTGTATCGTTGATGGTGTATCATTTGTTACTTGTGGAAGTGATCTGTAAATACGTATGTATATAAAGTAAATAGGATATTTGATATAACTTCTGTTTGGAGTCTATTTACTGCATAGTACGTGGATCACTGGTGCCTAGGAGAGAGGCAGGCCGCTCCATCTCCGCGCGCTCCCTCTGACAAATATCAACAATTTCATAGAGTTGTCAGGAATCATGTTATAGAATCTTGCAAATAATTGGTGAACACTTTTCAGGGATAGCATTTTAGAACCTCTTATCTCTGCTTAATTTATCTTTATATTTAAATAAATCTCAAGAATTCATCCTTCCATATAACAATTTGACCATAATTCAGGAAATACCTTCACTTTGTACTGGGCAACATCTCTTACCAATTTTGTGTCCTTCCATTTGGCCTCTCTGTCACTCCAAGATGATTACTAAGTGCATGGCAGTGGTTGATGTGCAAGTTTTGGCTTTTGAGCATTCAGGTTTACTCCTACATCTCTCTTAAGTTACTTGTGGCCTCATCATAGAGTGTAAGGGCTGGAAGGAACCTTGGAGATCACCTTATCCAAACCCTGCTTGGTTCAGGAACCCAGCACTACGACAGCCCTGACAGATGGCCATCTAGCCTGTATGTAAATTTGTTTGTTTGTTTGTTTGTTTGTTTGAATGATTGATTGATTGATTGATTGATTGATTGATTGATTTATCATCGCCCAACTCCCTCAATACTTCCAGTGAGGGAAAATCCACCACCACCTGAAACAGTCTCTCTGCACAAATGTGCGGGGGGAACCTTTACCTTTATACACACACACACACACACACACACACACACACACTAAGCAAATGCTTAGTATTGTATTTTCTGCGGTATACCAGGCCTGATCTAACCTCTTAAATGCCTTCCTCCAGAAGTGGATAGCAGAGGTGACCACTCAGTTAATCAATTTCTGGTAAGTTTTTTTTTTCCAGGAGGTGTACATTTTACAAAGATAACTGGAATTTGAAATCACGTCTGTTATGCCTGGGATATCTGATTCCTGCATATATATTCAGGCAGTAAATGATGTACTGATCTGGGCAGATCTGGCCCTTTGGAAATTTATATATCCCTCCATTGTTTCTGATGAGTAAACCTGGTATTGAGTTACATTCTGCCCAGTCCTTTGTCTTGGAGGACTAGTTGTGCAAAACTGGTCAGTTAACTGGATGGAGATACTTTAATCCTGTACAAGAATATTGTCCAGTTTAAGTTAAATCTGGGGTTTGCCTACTGAGTCAATTAGCCACTTTTCACTATTACAATACATTGATCTTTCCCTCCCTATAATGCTGTTGAGTATGTTATGCAAACAAAGCCTACAAATATCCATATGCTACTCTAATTACCCTTTCCTCCTCCTCATAAAATGGGTACATCGTTGAAGTATAGCATCTACAGCAGGGGTATCCAAAGTTTTCCCGCGGCGACACACCAACCGCCGTTGGTGTGTCGCCGCGGGAATACCCGGAAGTGCCACCATTGCGGCAGCGCGCAAAAACCCGGAAGCACTGCTTCAGGAGGAGGAAAGGGTAATTAGAGTAGCATATGGATATTTGTAGGCTTTGTTTGCATAACATACTCAACAGCATTATAGGGAGGGAAAGATCAATGTATTGTAATAGTGAAAAGTGGCTAATTGACTCAGTAGGCAAACCCCAGATTTAACTTACCCGGAAGCGCTGCTGCCGCTTTTAGGTTTTTGCGTGCCGTCGTTGGTGTGTCGCCGTGGGAAAACCCGGAAGCACTGATGATCAGCGCTTCCAGGTTGTGTGGCGACACACCAGACTGTGTGTGGCGACACACTTCTGTGTCGCGACACAGTTTGGAAAGCTCTGATCTACAGGGAGGGTGGTCAAAATCTACATGGTGGCAGGTGGCATTGCAATCCAAGCCCCACTCCTTTCGTATATGCGTCAATATCACATGCATACAGCGGCAGCAGAAGGGTCAACGAAATCAAGGTAATGGTTATAACAGCATGATTGAAGCCCTGACCTTGTACATGCATGTAATAGTGACACATAGAAAGTGGCAAGGCTTTGATCACACTGCTGCAACTGCCATCCTGATTTTTTGACATCCCCACCCCCAGACTCATGGGGCGTGGTGGCTCAGTGTGTAAGATGCCAGGCTTGTCGATCAAAAGATCGCAAGTTCGGAGGTTCGAATCCCTAGCCCCGCATGATGGAGTGAGCTCCCGCACTCGCCCCAGCTCTTGCCAACCTAGCAATTCGAAAGCATGCAAATGCAAGTAGATGAATAGGTACCACTTCGGTGGGTAGGTAACAGCGTTCCACGCGTGTCATGCGGCCACATGACCGTGGAAGCGTCTTCGGACAGCGCTGGCTCTTCGGCTAACAAACGGAGATGAGCACCGGCCCCTAGAGTCGGACACAACTGCACAAATGTGCAGGGGGAGCCTTTACCTTTACCTTACCCCCAGACTCTGCTGCTTGGTATACAAAAGGCTGGGATTACAGCGCTGCACCCATCTTGCAGATTTTGATGTGCCCATGCAGAAGCCCATGGTGAAGTACTTTGCAGGAACTGCATAAGTGATGTTTTCTCAGCCACAGCCTTGCAATGTGTAATATGATTTATTTGTATATATTGGCATGATAATACACACACACACACACACACACACACACACACACACACAAACTTGCATGGGGAATCATATGTTCAATGGCACCTGAATGAAAGTTCTTTAATTTCTTTCTTTGCTGATACGTTTTGTTTTGTTGAGTAGAACTCTACTGCTAGTCACAATTACACCAAATTAATCACTTCACCAGAAAAGATAAAAGCAAAATTACTTATAGATGAACAATGGCTTTTTTCCCATTGGGGTATGTCAGTCACTACTTGATATTCATTCTTTTAAAAAAGCAAAATGGCGTGTACGGAATAGTTTCTCAGAAAATGAATGGACAAAGGCCTAAATGCGCTGGGTCCTACACAGATTAGATTTCAAAAAATTCTAGGGATTATGGTTTAAGTGGGAGTAAGGAAGAGATTTAGTATTCAACAAAAGTGAGGGACTCCCTGGGTTCCTCCTGGGCTCCATAACGTAGGCCTATTTCATATGCTCAATTCTCATTAGAGTGAACGAAGGGACTCAAAGCCTGTCCAAAATAGTTATAGGCTTCAAAGTGGAGAACCATCTCCTGTCCTTCTATTGAATTTATAGGTCAGCTCTATCACTGCATCTGCATCTACTCTTTTACTCAGGAGAAACGTTGCTTACTTCCCTTAGGTTCTAACATATCAACAGTTGCATAAAGAGTTGGGTTTTGTGATTTCCACTGATTATACTAAATACTTGAAACGTTATATTCCCCAAAATAATTCTAAATGTATGCAAATAAATATGTTGAAACTTTTGCGTAAGATTGAATTGGATATAAAAAGATGAATTAAAATCCCATTATGTTTGTGGGGTATTAAAATGAATATTGTCCCTCATTTGACTTATGTTCTTAGAGGTAAAAGGTAAAGGTTCCCCCCGCACAGTTGTGCAATCATGTCCGACTCTAGGGGCCGGTGTTTTTAGAGGTACCCCAGTGTTAATACAATATAAATATTTTCTTCAGATTGTTATTTGTTTATTTGGGATAATAGCCCATCTAGGATTTCATTAGCTAAACTGAGATAACCATTTTGAAAAGGGTGGCTTTTTTCAATAAAGTGTCATTTGGGGTTATATTTTATCAGCCATGTGGAATGAAATGAATGAATGAAAATATAGTGGAATATTATCCTTTATGGTCTATGTTGGAAAGTTATTTATTCCCTTTGCAGTTATGGCTAGTTCTTGGAAAACATATAGTAGAAAAGGTATAGTATTTCCAGGAGTGCGGGCTGCAATAAATCTTTGAGGGGTTTTGATACTGAGACTCATGAATATTTAACTCTTTGGAAAAATTCTTCTTTAAAAATAGGTGGTAAAATGTTTCATCAGAAAATATGGGCGGAAGCCAGTATAGTGACTGGAAATCAGTTATTATGTAATGAATATGTTAAGGATTTTTCCCAACTTCAAACAGAATTTGGTCATCCTTGTCCACAACAGTGGCAGTATTTTCAACTTAAGCACAATTTAACAGCTCTATATGGGCCAGACCAGGGTTCCTCAACCAGGTTCCGTGGAACTCTAGGGTTCTGCAAGAGGTCACTAGGGGTTCCCTAGGAGATCACGATTTATTTTAAAAATTATTTCAAATTCAGGCAACTTCACATTAAAGAGGTAAGTTTCATTCTTTATTTTCAGTTTAAGAACACTGTTAATGCATATATTCAGGCCTACCCATGAAACGAATATAATAATTTGTAACTTCTGACCTATATTTGACCCTGAATGTGCAGAGGTTCCCCGCGGCCTGAAACATATTTCAAGGGTTCCTCCAGGGTCAAAAGGTTGAGAAAGGCTGGGCCAGATACACCTGACAGTAGTTAAACCCACAATATATCTTTATCAAATGTTCAAGAACATTTTTAAGATGGACATCTTAAATATAATTATATAATATAATTATATATAATATATATGATTATATTATTCTATTATTCTATAAGTATACAACATAATTTAAAATTATAAATCCCAAACAAAAATAAAGAAAGCAATTGCTAAATACATGTAACCCTTTATTTGAATCAACCTGATCTGCAAGAATCTCAATCTGCATAGAACCGGCACAAATGTGGTACCAATATAGTTTTTATGTTCTTCTCACCTCAAAATGTGGGAAATTCTGCCATCTGTTTTCAGCAGTAGTGGTCAGAGGGGGATCGGAAACTCCAGGGCAGCTTGCTTCCCAGTGCCACAGATTAGACCTTCCTGTGTATTTAGAACTCTAAAAACAACCCTCTAAAAGCCATCTGTCCCTAACATCCACTTCCCTTTTTTCCAACCCTTTCAGGAGAACAGAATGAGGACCCAGGAGGTTATATTTGGCCTGGAGAGAAGACAGCTCCCTGCAGCTCTGGATCTCGTGAGACAGCAATCTTTGCAGGAGGGCTTAAAGGGGATTACTGTTGGTTCAGGGTGTTCACAAGCATGTTGTAAATTACCTACAGCAAAATATTCATTTTTAAAGTATTGATTTTTCCCTTCCAAATATAATTTACATGAGGCCCATTGTAAATGACTTGCCAGAATGGACATTCCTGAACTGTGGAAAATTTCTGACCTCCTATTGTGAAATAGACTGATTTTTCCATTTAAGGTCATCTAGTGGAATAATTCTGTAAGGGTTAGGGTTCATTCACCCTATGCACCAATGCATGCACAATTTTTTAAATAGAGCAATAACTGCTCTTCTGTATTAATCAGGAAGAATCTTGAGATTTTTTAAAGGGTCCATGATATAATTATTTCTTGCTATTGTATTACAGAAGGAATGCCCATTTGTAGGGATGCAATGAAATTCAATGAAATGTCAAAGGGGACATGCTATTTTTCTTTTATTGATTATTGGTTTAAAAATCCACTTCAATTTCTCAAATACATTTAGCAGAAAGAAGCATTTCATTTGATACCAGCTGTAGAAGTGTAATCCAAGGTGACCATAAAAGAAAGACAACATTTAACAAGACAACATCTGCAAATGATACTGCTGTAACATTTTTTAAAAAAATTATTTGTATCATTATCTTTAAATTACTGGGCATTCATTAAAAGAACAATAATAAGGCAAGTAATTATGATAGTGATAATACGAATGTCACAGTTTCAGTGCAATTATTCTAAGCCTTCTCATAAGATAATTTAGCAATAAATTAGCTGAATAAACTAGTTTTCCCCCCAAACCTAGGCAGTGTTATAAATTTAACCATCTTGATTACTGTAAATAGGTTAAATGACTACAAGTTAATAAATAAATTGAAGTTAGATCACTGGAACAATAGGTTTAATCCCAGATAAGTCAACATAGAATGGGCAGCATTTAATAAGGGATTACTTAAAGTACTCATTTATAGGCATCCTGAGTATGTGTCAGTACACTGCAAATATGTCCTAGTTGGTCGCATATGGCTTGCAATGTAATCTCTAGATTATCAATCCTAGTTTGCATGGCATAATGTGAGCTTGCCTGGGGTAAAACTGGGCTTTGGTTGATCTTGTGGCATGCTGGCCAAAATGTTTTAGAACTGACCGTTACAGTCCTTACTGTTAGCAGGGAATGCGGCATGCGGCATGGGTACAACTAAGGCTGGTATCCTAGGCTACACCTTCTCTATTTTACTTTCAAGGGTATGGGAAAGCCTTGACTGACCAAAGCCCTGATGGGTGGTGGAAGTCAATGCCTGTGAGCCCATTTGCTGATGATCCTGGCATTAGAAGTTTGCAATTTTGAAGGTCAGAGTAGGAATTAATGAAATGAAGAGAAAAAGAGCTGCGTAGTGTATCTGTAAAAGTGTTTTTAAAGGTGAAGAATGTAATAGATCTGAATGAGCCTGGTCTGATCTTGAGGAGCAGAGCTGATGCATACATGCAGATAAGTGAAGGTCTAGGTTTAATTATGATAAGCTGCTCAAAAAAATAAAGGGAACACTGAAATAAGACATCCTAGATCTGAATGAATGAAATATTCATATTAATTACTTGGTTCATTACATAGTTGAATGTGCTGACAACAACATCACACAAAAAGCAATGGAAATCAAATGTAAGCAACCCCTGGAGGTCTGGATGTGGAGTTACACTCAAAAATTAAAGTGGAAAAGAACACTACAGGCTGATCCAATGTTGATGTAATGTCCTTAAAACAAGTCAAAATGAGGCTCAGTAGTGTGTGTGGCCTCCACGTGCCTGTATGACCTCCCTACAACGCCTGGGCATGCTCCTGATGAGGTGGTGGATGGTCTCCTGAGGGATCTCCTTCCACACCTGGACTAAAGCATCCCCCAACTCCTGGACAGTCTGTGGTGCAACGTGGCGTTGGTGGATAGAGCGAGACATGATGTCCCAGATGTGCTCAATTGGATTCAGGTCTGGGGAACGGGCGGGCCAGTCCATAGCATCAATGCCTTCGTCTTGCAGGAACTGCTGGCACACTCCAGCCACATGAGGTCTAGCATTGTCTTGCATTAGGAGGAACCCAGGGCCAACCGCACCAGCATATGGTCTCACAAGGGGTCTGAGGATCTCATCTCGGTACTTAATGGCAGTCAGGCTACCTCTGGCGAGCACATGGAGGGCTGTGCGGCCCCCTAAAGAAATGCCACCCCACACCATTACTGACCCACTGCCAAACCGGTCATGCTGGAGGATGTTGCAGGCAGCAGAACGTTCTCCACGGCGTCTCCAGACCCTGTCACGTCTGTCACATGTGCTCAGTGTGAACCTGCTTTCATCTGTGAAGAGCACAGGGCGCCAGTGGTGAAGTTGCCAATCTTGGTGTTCTCTGGCAAATGCCAAATGTCCTGCACGGTGTTGGGCTGTAAGCACAACCCCCACCTGTGGACGTCGGGCCCTCATACCACCCTCATGGAGTCTGTTTCTGACCGTTTGAGCAGCCACACGCACATTTGTGGCCCACTGGAGGTCATTTTGCAGGGCTCTGGCAGTGCTCCTCCTGTCCCTCCTTGCACAAAGGCAGAGGTAGCGGTCCTGCTGCTGGGTTGTTGCCCTCCTACGGCCTCCTCCACATCTCCTGATGTACTGACCTGTCTCCTGGTAGCGCCTCCATGCTCTGGACACTACGCTGACAGACACAGCAAACCTCCTTGCCACAGCTCGCATTGATGTGCCATCCTGCACCGCCAGCATTCAAAAGTGACCAAACCATCAGCCAGAAAGCATAGGAACTGAGAAGTGGTCTGTGGTCACCACCTGCAGATCCACTCCTTTATTGGGGATGTCTTGCTAACTGCCTATGCTTTCCGCCTGTTGTCTATTCCATGTGCACAACAGCATGTGAAATTGATTGTCAATCAGTGTTGCTACCTAAGTGGACAGTTTGATTTCACAGAAGTGTGATTGACTTGGACTTACATTGTGTTGTTTCAGTGTTCCCTTTATTTTTTTGAGCAGTGTATATTTATTTATTGATATATGATATGTGATGTATGATGTATGATATATATGAAAGTATGGATTTGTTGGGGCAAGGGTCGGAAATGGCGGCTCGCGAGCCAGATGCGGCTCTTTGGCCCCTTGAGTGTGGCTCTTCCGCAGCTGAACTCACCCCCGCCCCTTCCACGCGATTGGCCCCCGCCCGCAAACCCCGCCCCCTGGCTCTCACACTGAGCGAGGCCCGGCACGGCAGGGAGGCGCTGCTGGCCCGGGACGCGGCGCTGTCGGAGGCGGTGCAGGAGCGGCCGCAGGGGCTGCTGCGGCTGGAGATGGCGCTGCTCCGCGGCATCCAGGTGCTGGGCGAGGGCGCGGGCCCGGGACGCGAGCGGCAGGGCGGCGCAGGGCGAAGAGCCGCCTGCTCTCCCCTTGGCCGCCTCCGGTCCGAGCCTGGCTCGGCTACCCCGGCCGCCGCAGGGCTCGGGTTAGCGGGGGGAGAGGACGCCGAACAGCGGGGTGGGGGGATTGATGGGGCGGGAGGGTGTACCCGGAGGGCCTCCCGCGGCCGCTTCTCCAAGGCGGGTTGCAGAGCGCGCGCTGTGCCCACAGGAACGCCTGGTCCCTCTGCTCCCTCCAGCTCCGCCACCAGCCCCAGCAGCGCCGCCCGCCCCGTCCTGCCGCCCGGCAAACCTCCGCCGGCTCCGTCCCCCCGCCGCCACCGCCACCGCCCCGGCCAGGCCCCCTGCGCCGCCCTGCCGCTCACGTCCCGGGCCTGCGCCCTCGCCCAGCACCTGGATGCCGCGGAGCAGCGCCATCTCCAGCCGCAGCAGCCCCTGAAGCCGCTCCTGCGCTGCCTCCAACAGCGCCGTGTCCCGGGCCAGCAGCGCCTCCCTGCCGCGCCGCGCCTCGCAGAGACGGGCCTGAAGGGGCGCAGAGGCCGGAGAGGGAGCCCCTCCGTCTCCCCTTCTCTCCCTGCCTCGCCCGCCCGCAGGGAAGGAGGCGCGGGTCCCGCCCGGTGGAGAGGGCGCAGCCTTCCGCTCTCCCGCGCCCCAGGTTTTGTTGCCCACGGCAGCCGCTCTAGGAGCCGGCCAACCTCCGCCGCTGGTTCCCAGCGCTTCCCCTTGGACAGGGAGTTCCCTCCCACCGCCCCCCTCGGAGAGACGGGCCTGAAGGGGCGCAGAGGCCGGAGAGGGAGCCCCTCCGTCTCCCCTTCTCTCCCTGCCTCGCCCGCCCACAGGGAAGGAGGCACGGGTCCCACCCGGTGGAGAGGGCGCAGCCTTCCGCTCTGCCCGGGAACGCCGTGGCGCCCAGCAGAGCCCTCTGCACATGCTCCGCGACGCTCCCTCCTTCCTGCCGCCTCTCCTGAGCTGAGCTCCGCAACCGCCTGGGCGTGCGTGCGTGAGGGAAGCCGCCATCAAGGGCTTCCTCGCCGAGTTAGTCCGCCGCCTGCAGGGAGGGAGGTGGGGTCGACAGGGCTGGGCGCTGGGGCAGGGGCAGGGGCCGCGGACGGCAGGCCAAAGGGAGATGCCAGGGCGACTGTAGTGACCGGAGGCAGCCAAGGGGAGAGCAGGCGGCTCTTCGTTCCAGCAAGCGAGGTGGAAGCGGAGAGCGGCAGAGGCAAGGCGGCCTCCGGCTGCTGCTTCCTGCTTCCTGCGCCCGTGGCCTCTGCTGCCGCCGCTGCCCACCTCACCTCTGCCGCTCTCCGCTTCCACCTCGCTTGCTGGAACGTATTGAAGGGGAGGAAAAGGAAACATCAAGCTTCTCCGCAAAGCTCCTGGTTGATCTTGATGTTTCCTTTTCCTCCCCTTCAATACGTTCCAGCAAGCGAGGTGGAAGCGGAGAGCGGCAGAGGCGAGGCGGCCTCCGGCTGCTGCTTCCTGCTTCCTGCGCCCGTGGCCTCTGCTGCCACCGCTGCCCACCTCGCCTCTGCCGCTCTCCGCTTCCACCTCGCTTGCTGGAACGTATTGAAGGGGAGGAAAAGGAAACATCAAGATCAACCAGGAGCTTTGCGGAGAGCGGCAGAGGCGAGGCGGCCTCCGGCTGCTGCTTCCTGCGCCCGTGGCCTCTTTGCTGCCGCCCTGAGGGGACCCACCTGGTGGCGGCGGCGGCAGCTCCCCTGAAGCTGGGGAGGGGCCACGTTTCCTCTTCCTCTCCGGTGGTGAGCGTGCAGCCGGGCCTCCGGATGCAGAGCCCCCCCACCGCTCTTGCTGTGGCGCCTGAACGTCCGGGTAAACGGCGGGGGAGATGCCCTTTGCAGCAACGGGCACGGGGCGAGTGGCGCGCCCCTTTGCAGACGCCCTGGGGAGAAGCGGTAGGCGAGACCTTGCAAGCATGGCGGGGAGAGGGGAGCCCTTCTCAGCCCTTTTGCACGCGCACACACGCCCGCTCCCCTTTTGCACACGTTGCTGCAGGCGCGCAGGGGGAGGTCTTCTCCAGAAGCGGCTGAACCACATCTCCCAGCAGCCCCAGGCGGGTGGTCAGGGCCGAGAACTGGAGCGGAGCAACAGCCCAGCGCAGCTGAGCGAGGCCCCGCGCCGGTGTTTTTGGAGCGCATTTCCACAGCCCAGCGCTCAGCTGCGCGTGGAAGCGCTCCAAAAATACCGGCGCAGGGCCTCGCTCAGCTGGGAAGAAAGAGCAGCAGGCAGAAATCTTTCTGTTTCTCTCAGAATGAACCAGGCTTGCGGCCGATGGAGCAAAATTCAGGCGCTGGTAAGCGGAGGAGCAATATCAACTTCTGCTGTTGCTCCATCGGCCACAAGCCTGGTTCATTTGCCCCACGACAAAGGGAAACCTGCCCGGAGGGGTCATCAGGAGCACAGGATCCGGCCCCAGCCCAGCCCGGCCCGCAGCTTCGGCGCCCTCCCCTCGCCATTGCGAAAGTCCCAGGTGACGGCAGGGACATGTTCGACCTGCTCGTGCAGCACGGGGCAGCCGCCCCCGGAGACTCCGTGGCCCCCCGGCTGCCAGAGAGGAGGAGAGGCGGTGGAAGAGCTGCAGCCGGGGGGCCGCGGAGTCTCCGGGGGCGGCCGCCCCGTGCTGCACGAGCAGGTCGAACATGCCCCCGCCGTCGCCTGGGACTTTCGCGATGGCGAGGGGAGGGCGCCGAAGCTGCGGGCCGGGCTGGGCTGGGGCCGGATCCTGTGCTCCTGATGACCCCTCCGGGCAGGTTTCCCTTTGCCCCACGATATTCTGGGTAGCGGAGGGTGGCAGCTGTTTCCCCGCCACTCCCGGTGGGGCGGCCGGGCCGGGTTCGCGGAGCCGCTGGCTGTGCGGAGCCGCTGGCTGCACCCCCTCCCTCCGTGAGCCCCCCACCCCCTTCCACACGATTGGCTCCTGCCCACAAACCCCGCCCCCTTCCACACGATTGGCTCCCGCCCGCAAAACCCGCCCCCTTCCACGCGATTGGCTCCCGCCCGCAAAACCCGCCCCCTGGCTCTCGAGCACTTCAAAATGTGCACGAGCATGTCAAAATGGCTCCCGGCAAAAAAAGTTTGCCGACCCCTGTGTTGGGGTAAGCAACCCTACATGCACAGGGAAGGGTTAATTGTAGCAGCTAGTACCTTGTATAAGTTAGGTGAGCTTCTAGAAGATTCCTTTAACCTCGTCCTTTTGGGGTGCCTCAGTTACTGTTCCTTTTTCTCTCTCTCATGCTATGATCACACAGAATAATATCTTTTCTCTTCTCCCTTTGTGAACACCAGTATTTTCTGATCTGTAAGTAAAGTACATGTTTGTTTACATGAAAATGGATTAAGAAGGGCAATTGGCTCAAGAAAGGAAGGAGGAAGAAGAGGGGAGAAATGGAGATAAAAAGCAGAGGTGGGACCAGTTAAAGTACTAATCACAAGACTGTCCAATAATTTATTTGCTTTACCTTTTACTGCATAGAATAACTCATGCCACACAACAGAAAAATGAACTGCAGTCGAAATTGGAAACTGACAAATGGCTGCAAGACAATAAACCGGTTCTGACAGAAAAACAAGGACTTTGGTGGCACGGGGACCGGCTGTACATACCGGAGCCCCTAAGAAGGAAAATACTAGATGCCACGATGCAAAGTCAGCTGGCCTTTTTGGATTTTTGAAAACCTTACACCTATTGAGGCGACAATTCTGGTGGCCCTCCATTCGCAAGGATGTGGAAGCTGTCCAAATTGTGCCATGGCAAAGAGAGTAGGAGGGAAGCCCAGATGATTATTACAAAATGTAGCAAGCCCCACCCAACCTTGAGAACAAATAGCCATGGATTTCATAGTAGATTTACCAGAAAGCCACAAAAAAACGGTGATCTGGGTAGTAACAGATCTGTTCTCAAAACAAACCCATTTCATTCCTTGCGCAAGCATACCAAATGCAGGGCAATTGGCGAGGATGTTCATTTAGCACATGTACCAAATACACGGAACCCCGGAGCAAATAATAAGCGACCGGGGCGTCCAATTCACATCCAAATTTTGGAGGGCATTTTTAAAAATGATTGGCGTGGGGCAAGTTTTAAGTTCCAGATTTCATCCGGAGATGGACGGAGGCTGTGAACGAACTAACCAAGTACTAGAACAATACCTTAGATGCTACGTCAGCTATCAGCAAGACAATTGGGTAGACCTACTTCCATTCGTGGAGGTAGCCTACAACAATTCTGTGCATCAGAGCACGGGGTTTCCCCCCTTTCAAGTAGTAAATGGACAGGAGTTCCTGGCATTCCCGGAATTACCCAGCAACAAAACTGAAATTGCCCCTTTAGATGAGTGGATAAAACACATAGCCGAGGGATGGCCAGTAATAGAACAAGCATTAATAGATGCCAAGGAGGTGTACAAAAAATACGCTGACTGGAAAAGGGTACCAGAATGGCTGCTGAAGGTAGGAGAAAAGGTGTACTTATCCACCAAATTCCTAAAGTCCTTATAACCCTCCAAAAAGCTGGGGCTGAAATACGTAGGTCCTTTTCCCATTACCAAAACCATAAATAGCATAATGGTACAATTGCAACTCCCAAAAAACATGAGGAAGGTCCACCCCGTTTTCCATTGTAGTCTATTAAAACCAGTAAAAAACTCAGATCGGTGGCACCCAGAGCAACCTACACCAGTACCGATAATGATAAACGGGGAACAGCACTTTGAAGTGCAAGAGATCTTAGATTCAAGAAAACACCAGGGGAGATTGCAATACCTAATCCAATGGAAACACTTTAATGAATCTTAGAGAGAGTGGGTAGACGCCCGACACGTACATGCACCCAAACTAAAGAAAAAGTTCCATAACAAATTCCCAACCAAGCCAAACTGAGAGGGGGTGGAGGTCTTGGAGTGGCGGGATGTCACGGTGGCCTCCATGCCACCCTGCCATGGCATACTATTCTGCCAGGCCATATCACCCGACCAAGGTGCCAAAGCACTCAATAGGAAGAAGCCCAGCAGCAAAGCTGCCAGAAGGGCAAAACGCTGAGAGGTGTGTATTAGCCAAAAAGCATTCAGCACCATGGAGACATCAAACAGAACGTGCCAGCTGGAATGGAACAGGTGAAAACATGAGAGACAGAGAGGAATGTAATTGATTAACACATTCTAGAGGGAGGGGGGAAATCAGGAAACTATTAAGCTGTAAGATTTTGCAACTATGTCTCTAAGTGAAATGGATCACTCGCTGTAAAATAAAGCTTCCGCATATCCTACGTGGTTTGTGTTGGAACTTTGATTTATTAGTCACAGGATCGGACTCTCACAGGTGGGAAGGGGAGGAGGACAATGTCATCCGTCCTGCCCTCGGGAAGCAGCGGATGGCCCATACTGGTGATGGGCCAAGCAGATCTATCTCTGAGTAAGCCTTGCTCTGAGCTTACGGTGCAGTTACAGACCAGACGGACCCTGTAGTAAGTACGATTATGATATTTGCAGCCGTAGTCATTTTGTGGCTGAGTGAAATTAGTGTCTGGTCTACTTGTATAAGAGTGGTTGCCTTGTTTTGGCAGAGGAGAGAAGTTTTAATGCCAGCTCCGTTCCTTTTGTTCCTTGGTGCAGGGTTAAGAATAAGAATGCATTATAGCCCTCGGCTCTTCAAAGCACCTTTTGAGTTCTGTATGCAGATGTATTCAGTTTGGGTTTTTTATTTTATTTTCAATGTAAACTCTCCTGAACAAGACGGAGAAGGCCTGCCTCAACAAGCAGGACACGGTCTTGTCCTCCTTCCCTTTGTGAGCCACTCAAGACTTCAGTTGAGCTGCTCAAAGCCCAATGAATCACATGCCTGAGCATTCCGTTCACAGACTCCTGAGTGGGCTCATTGTTTAAATGCCCATTAAGAACACCGAATATGCCTTTTCTCTCAAACAAATACAAAACTCTGTAATACAAAGTGAAACTGACTGTTCTATTAATGTCCATCTTGCATCAGGAAGTTTCTAAAAGGGTGGAAATTTTATAATTGACTTTTCTGCTAGTAGCAAATGTCACTTTTTCCTTAATCCTTCATAATTCACTAAGGTGTTTCAAAAGCCTCCAAGGCTACCACCACAACAGGACTTACAAATTAGCACATTTTTTCGCTTTTCATTAAACACAATACAGAAATCTTCTCATATTAGGGTTTCTCGCCTCATTATTGAAAGTACTAGTACTTTGGAACTTCTGGTAGCAAATTATAATGTGCTCAGCCAGTGTCTATTGTAAAATATGCACTTCAAAAACTATCAGATACTTGTTTCTCTTTAAGCACTGGAAAAATTGAAGTCTATTTTAAAAAGCTTTGTGGAGTCCGTCTAGCCTTGCAAATCATCGCTATGCTATGCCGAGCTCCCTTTTATTTTCCACGGGCACCATGCCATTATTGTTCTTTCAAAAATCAAAAGGGATTGTTTCTTGCTGTGATGAAAAATTACTTAAGGTAACAGGCCATATGAAAACCCCAAATCATTTTGGGCTCTTCACACTATTATTTGCCTCATACATTTCCGGCACTATGCTATCTCCTGAATCGACCTCCTTGCCTGGTGAGCAGGTGATATTTCAGAAACTTCCCAAGGCAGAAACCTAGGGTCTGCTTTGATCTCCAGCTGGAGGAAGGCAGGCAGATGATTCTGCAAAGATGGCATCCTCACAGCAGCCATAAGCTGCCTGTCAGAACCATTGCAGCAGACAAATCAAAGAGAAAAACGTACATGTGGCTCTAGCTAATTCCTCAACGGGTGTTTCCTCTAAACATAAGATGTTGCTAGAGTTCACAAGGGAAGTGCCGTCTCCTACAAAGAAATATACTGTTAACAAGGTTCTCTTTCTCCAAAAGAACAAACAAGCCCTGGTGATTTTTTAATGTATTTCAAATGAAAGAAAGCAGCATGCTCTCTCACTGGCCTGTCACAGTCCCAATGACCCTCTTCCTGGATTCCGTTTTCTCTCACTCAGTGAATGATTTCTAAAGGAAGACCCACTCGCGTTGCCACTTCCCCTGAGTGGCTAGGGGAAGGTTTGTGAAGCTATCCTCCAATGCTTGACTCGCAGAAACTCCATGGGAATGGTGGGGAAAGGCCTCTGACAGACAAGGTGCAACGGAGATTTTCAGAGGTAGAGGTGCTGAGACAGCATTATAAGTTCTGCTTAATCTGCATGGTGGATACTTCATGTCATGTCCTTAGCAAAGGAACAGTGTTAGAACCCAGAATATCTTGCAGAATTGTTTTAGGTATCTCTTCTCTCAGGACTTGATAACATCACTGCCAGAAGCGGCTCTCTGCTTTTTATTTAGTTACTAAACTGCTGGCTACTGAATTCTCTCAGCAGTTTAGAGTAACACATACTAATTAAAACAATTAAAAGCAATAATTTAAAACAATCAAAAGCCCATTTTAAAAGGTATGTCTTAAGGGCCTTTTAAAAGCAAATACAGTAAGTTAGCTCCCTCAATTCAGCAGGAGTGTATTCTAAAGAACTAAAGCATCCAAGAATGTTTGACCCCAAGTTGCCAGAAGCCGTGTAGGCCAAGGGTCGGAAATGGCGGCTCGCGAGCCAGATGCGGCTCTTTGGCCCCTTGAGTGTGGCTCTTCCGCAGCTGAACTCACCCCCGCCCCTTCCACGTGATTGGCCCCCGCCCGCAAACCCCGCCCCCTGGCTCTCGCACTGAGCGAGGCCCGGCGCGGCAGGGAGGCGCTGCTGGCCCAGGACGCGGCGCTGTCGGAGGTGGCGCAGGAGTGGCTGCAGGGGCAACGTGTGTGCGTGAGAGTCAGCTCCGGGGGTTGCGGGGAGGGGGAGGCTGTGTTTCCCCCCTTTGGGTTGCAAACGGCCTTGCATGCGGGCCTGATCAAAGCCAAAACGCTTTTTTTTTTGAAACACGGCGCAGGAGCGGCTGCAGGGGCAACGTGTGTGCGTGAGAGTCAGCTCCGGGGGTTGCGGGGAGGGGGAGGCTGTGTTTCCCCCCTTTGGGTTGCAAACGGCCTTGCATGTGGGCCTGATCCATGTTGCTGCCATCATTTTAAAAAACAAATGGCACTTGTGGGGGGGGGAAGGCATCTTGTATTAATTTTAGGGGGGGAAAGAAGGCAAAGGCGAGAGAGCAATAGGCACATGGAAGTTTTGAAGAGAGAGTGACCAATTCTTGAACGCGAAAGGTCCACGTTGGAAGATGGAGATCCACAGGGGTGGTTGTCAAGACAGGAATTCAGACCTAGAAATCCTATGTTGGGCTCGGGGCCAGCGAGGAGGAGGGAGAAGGAAGAGGAGACAGAAGGGGAAACGGAGGAGGAATTTTTAGGAAAAGGGAAAAGAGAGAAACGCAGAAACGCGGCCCAGGACGCGGCGCGTGAGAGTCAGCTCCGGGGGTTGCGGGGAGGGGGAGGCTGTGTTTCCCCCCTTTGGGTTGCAAATGGCCTTGCATGAAACACAGCCTCCCCCTCCCCGCAACCCCCGGAGCTGACTCTCACGCACACACGTTGCCCCTGCAGCCGCTCCTGCGCTGCGTTTCAAAAAAAAAAGCGTTTTGGCTTTGATCAGGCCTGCATGCAAGGCCGTTTGCAACCCAAGGGGGGGAAACACAGCCTCCCCCTCCCCGCAACCCCCGGAGCTGACTCTCACGCACACACGTTGCCCCTGCAGCCGCTCCTGCGCCGCCTCCGACAGCGCCGCATCCCAGGACGCGAGTGGCAGGGCGGCACAGGGGGCCTGGCTGAGGCGGTGGCGGCGGGGGGACGGAGCCGGCGGAGGTTTGCCGCGCGGCAGGATGGGGAGGGCGGCGCTGCTGGCGGAGCTGGAGGGAGCGGAGGGACCAGGCGTTCCCGTGGGTGCAGCACGCGCTCTGCAACCCGCCTTGGAGAAGCAGCCGCGGGAGGCCCTCCGGGTAGGCCAGCAGCACCTCCCTGCCGCGCCAGGCCTCGCAGAGACGGGCCTGAAGGGGCGCAGAGGCCGGAGAGGGAGCCCCTCCGTCTCCCCTTCTCTCCCTGCCTCGCCCACCCAGGACGCAGGGCGGCGCAGGGTGAAGAGCCTGGGACGGCGAATGGCGGGGTGGGGGGATTGATGGGGCGGGAGGGTGCCGCGCTGCACGCCACCCTTGACGTCAGGCGCTGGCGAAGGCCTTTCCCCTTCTCGCCTTCTTGGCCGCGGCGGTGGTGGAGGATGTGCGGCCCGGGGATCCTGCCGCAGATGGGAAACCCAGCCTGCTCTCCCCACCCGCTTCCCACGCTCTCCGCTCCCCAGAATACCCCACGATATTCTGGGGAGTGGAGAGCGTGGGAAGCGGGTGGGGAGAGCAGGCTGGGTTTCCCATCTGTGGCAGGATCCCCGGGCCACAGTCGCCTGGGACTTTCGCGATGGCGAGGGAAGGGCGCCGAAGCTGCGGGCCGGGCTGGGCTGGGGCCGGATCCTGTGCTCCTGATGACCCCTCCGGGCAGGTTTCCCTTTGCCCCACGATATTCTGGGGAGCGGAGGGTGGCAGCTGTTTCTCCGCCACTCCCGGTGGGGTGGCCGGGCCGGGTTCGCGGAGCCGCTGGCTGCGCGGAGCCGCTGGCTGCACCCCCTCCCTCCGTGAACCCCCCGCCCCCTTCCACGCGATTGGCTCCTGCCCGCAAAACCCGCCCCCTTCCACGCGATTGGCTCCTGCCCGCAAACCCCGCCCCCTTCCACGCGATTGGCCCCTGCCCGCAAACCCCGCCCCCTGGCTCTCGAGCATTTCAAAATGTGCATGAGCATGTCAAAATGGCTCCCGGCAAAAAAAGTTTGCCGACCCCTGGTGTAGGCAAATCTCAGATGATTTCAGCAATCAAGGGTGGGGGGAAATTGTATCAAAAGAAGTACAAGCCACATAAGGCTGTAACAATAACAATTTGTACTTCGCTTGGAAATAAATTGGAAACCTCTTCAGTACTTCTAGCACAAGTATAAGGTGGTCTCTGAATTCCTCCAGAGCCCAACCTGCCTATTGAATTCTGTACCAGCTGAGTCTGGGTAGCTTGCAATAAAAAATATTGAATTAATATTACATATATTAACTCAAAGAAAATATTTAATATTCTCCAGTGCTCATATTCTTTTGAACCATATTTTATTGCATGGAAATAGACATCTGGACAAAAAGAGTAGATTCTTCAGCATTGGAACAATAATATATGGCCCCATCTATTCAATGGTCTGCAGAATTGATGGTATTAGTAACTTGTGAATGAATCCATTTATTTATTTATTTATTTATTTATTTATTTATTATTTGAATTTATCAATTTAGATTATCTATGGATGATTATAATACAATATAGCTTCCATTCATTGAAATCCTTATGTATAAATATATGTATCTATGAATATATGACCTGTATGTTTTTGTTTCTTTATAAAAATTAGACTTCTTTCTTCCATTGTAAATTTTGGTATTGTTTATTTTTCTTTCTGTTTATTTTTGTATTCAATTAATAAAAGCAAAACTTAATCCAAAAATGTCATGATGTCGTGATGCATGCTCCATCCTTTAGATACTGATGTGTAATGTTGTGACACAATACAAAAAGGGAGGAGTTTGTATTACACCACAATGCACATGTTGTCATTTGCCCTGCCCCTGCTCCCACAGACACCTATGAGAACAAACCAAGAACTGGCCCAAATTCCCGAAAGTACGCTGATATTCCCTATGTCTTTCTTGGTTTGTTTTGGCTATCTTCCTCCTGATGATAATTAAAGATTGTTCAATTAATCTCTTTAGCAATATAAAATTTTGAAAGTAATTTTGTTTTCTAAATGATTTTGTTGCTAGGGAAACTTCCCTAATTACAATAAATATTCATATATATTGTAAAGCTGAGGAGTAATATTTGATATTTAAGGTTTTGGGGAACTATAGTGTCATGAAAGAAGAAATGTCTACATGTATGTCTTTTTAGAGGAGGGATCTTCAGAGCAAGACTCATATTACATCAGTTCATCAGTTTGGTTTGCCCACTCTTCTTCAGCAGTTGGTTTCTTGCTGTAAATGAACTCCACATTCAAATACTGGAGTATCAATTTAAGTTTTTTAGATGTACCTTTAAACTGTGTTCAATGTAGCTTTAAAAGAGGCATTGCATTTCTCCTGTGATTATAGCCCTAACAATCAGAATCCACATGAAATCGGGTTATGTTTGTTTCATTAATTTACAAAAATTATTTGATTTATCAAAGAAAATAATTTTGATTTTTAAAACTTATAGAGCCAACCAAAATTAAATATTCAAAATCATGAAGAAATAGTATTGAAATACTGTATTTTTAAGGGACATGTGCCATTCATTTTGAATGGTATAGCAAAACTATGCCAAAAGAGGATAGAAATTTGAGGTTGAATAAAAACTTCACATATACTGTTTGGCATCAATAATCCCACCAGATTCACTGATGCTTGTCTAGTATTATCACTGCACCATTCAACAAACTAACTCAGTTTGCATTTACGTTGATGGAACTGTAATTAGTTGTAATTATGCTTAATATACATGAACATGGAGCAAGCTTTACACTTTTGACAAAAGCTGTGGTTTTGTGTTGTATAGATACGTTTCATAGAATGACAGTAAAAATTATTCAGTTGCTACAGCTATTCCTCGACTGAGGCTAGATGAAGGTTACTTTTTACTTAGACATTGCACAGTATGTTCATACCTGTGAAGTCTCCCTTCTGAAGTGGGAGGATCCCATCTCAAAGACCTTATTCCCATTCCTCTGCAGGACTCCTCTAATCTCCTCCGTTAGGGCAAGTGTGTGCCTCCGCTCTCCCCAGCTTCTGTCCCCATATACTGTAGCTCAGATGCCTCTATAGGGGGACGGTCAAGTGAAACTTACTGAGTATTACATTGTATTTTGATGTGGAGATCCAACACAAGACAGGGCCAAGCTTTCTTCTTTGAGTTGTGGACAGGGGTAAAGTGCATCTGCCTTAACCACCCTAAGATTCACTTGACACCATGCTGGGAAGAACAGGAGAAGCAGGCAAAAGAGGGAAACAATGAGAAACAGAAAAATTAGAACTAACTAGAACAACTGTCATTATATTTTTTCCACTCATGTGCATGGTCACTATACCAAATTCATTCTTCTCAAGCAGCAATTTTATTGTTGGTATTACAAAGTAGGATAGTAACTGTCTGCCTACAGATCCCAGAAAATGAATTCCACTTAATTCGTTAAATAAAAACTTAACGCAATTAAACTTTTGAGAAATGAGCCTTAAAAACTTGATTCTGGTGCCTGGGATTAAATTTCTTTTTTAGCCATGTTACTTCATTTTAAATTATTCCGTTCTAATTAGGAATTCTGCTCATTTTTCTGACCAAAAGACCTGAAATGAATTCCTATTTTTAAATATACAGCATATTCCAAATATATATAATTTGGATATATAAATATGGGCATGAACACCAGAATTGCAGAAGTAGGGAACAGGTGAATTTCCAAATGTTGAAGTACAGTTTCCAGATGTTTCTGAACTTCTTACAACTGACCATGTTGCCTAAGTTGCCTTGGGATTGTTGTTTAGAAACATCTGGGGGATATGGCTTGCCCATTCCCTATTTTAACCCTAAATGTTAGATTTCTTATCTCATGGGTGACATGTAATTTGAAACACCAAGTAAACAATCTTTCAACATACTATTTAGCTTGCACTGAAAGAAACTTCATATAACACCTTCCCTGTAACAACATCATCATCTGCCAATTTTTGCATTTCCTTTAGAAGAAAATAGTCCAGTGTGTGTGATACTTTTTACTAATTATTGTTAGTGATTTTCCCAATATATTTATTTCCTCCCCCACACGATGCATAGGTCCCAACTTTAGGGGATCTGTCCTCTGCCACTCTTGGGGTTGGCCTGTTTTGGGCGTGGATTGGCCTGTTTTGTGGTGGTGGTGGTGGTGATCTCTCTTCATATTTATTCAATGAAATCCTCTTTGGCATTTCATCCTCTTTTTTAAATATAATTTTATTGAAAGTTTTAAAAACAAGAGTAAAAATTAATACAAACTTAAATAGAGTAAGAAAGAAAAAATAAAAAGGAAGAAATAAAAGAGAAAGCTAAAGTGCAAAAGAAAGAAAAGGAAAAAGGTAGAAGAAAATAGAAAAGAATGAAAAAAGATATAAAGAAGTGGCGTCTGGTCTTCTTTACAGCAGTTATAAGTACAATTGTAGATTTACCTCTTTCTCTAAAGTTACATCATGACTCTCTTCTTTCTATAATCTATCCCATAGCTTTCCAAACTATGTGTCGCAACACAATACTGTGTCGCCTGCAGTGTGCAGGTGTGTCGCGTGAAAACCCAGAAGCGCTTCCAGGTTTCGCACGACACACCTGCATGCCGCAACGCGCACCGCCGCCACCGTTGGTGTGTGTCACCAACAGGAAAAGTTTGGAAAGCTCTGATCTATCCTATCTACGTAGTCATCAAAACCATAGATCATACGTTCATTTTTTTCCTGTCTTATGCAAAAAGTCCATAACGGGTTTCCAGTCAGCAATAAATGTAGATTTTGTCTTTTCTCTAATCAAACAGGTCAATTTGGCCATCTCAGCAAGTTCTATCATCTTCACCAACCATTCCTCCGTTGTAGGGATTGCCACATCTTTCCATCTTTGTGCATACAATAATCTCACTGCGGTCATCATATATCAAAACAAATTTCCATGACTTTTTTCCAACTGTATCCATCAGTCCCACGCCCCTGCCAATAATCATTACCTTATTTTAAATTGTTCTATTTGATATGTTCCCAAATTTTGTTATTGGACTGACTAGTTCGTTGGAACTTCCTTCTCTTGTTGTTTGAAGGTAGAACAACATTTGCCTTCCTCCAGTCATCTGGTCTTTCACCCATTCACCAGAGGTTTTTAAAAATTAGATATATAAAAGTTTTTTAGCTTTTTTCCCATTAGCTTCTCTTGTTTTGGAATCCTAATAAGTGTTCAGAAATTATTAAGATTCATTGTTTCAAAATCCAAGAAATGAGATCAAGTCACCTTTAGTTTCCCTTAATAGTAACAACTCCACCATTATATAATCACTTTCCTCCAAAGTTCCTGCTAATTCAACTTCCCTGACTTTCCTATTGGTTGGTATCAAGTCAAGCATATATGATCCTCTCTTTATACTTATCTGCCTATACAAAAGGTAGTTCAAGCTCATTTTATTTCCCAAACTTGAAGCATTAGGGTACAAACAACAAATGCCATGAACTCCATGAGTCAATGTTCCCTGACCTTTTATTGATAATGATTAAATCAATAGATATCATAAGAGTAACACTTCAACTTCCTTCTATAGTGTACAAGTCTTCATCTGAAATCCTTATTTTAAGGTATTTATCCCCAGTGCTCTTGGGATTTGATTTAAATTCTCCTAATCTAGCTTCCTATGCTTTAGCCAATCACATTTTGACCAATCCTTGTGAGGTGGAACCCATTTGTGACAGCAGTCCATCATCAAGGTAATGCAGACCATGGTCCCAGGAATCAAATTTCTTCCGTTTATAACATTTTGCTAGTCCATAGCTTTCCAAACTGTGTGTCACGACACTTTAGTGTGTCACGACACAACCCGGAAGTGGATGTGCACGGTGGAGGTGCGGGGGCGCGTGCAGCGGCGGCGGCGTGCATAGTGGCGGCGGCCACGACGACGGCAGCGGCACGCCATCAGCGCTTCTGCGTTTTAGCAGAAAGCACGAGGCCGCCGCTGCCGCTGCCGTGCACAGCACCGCCGCCACCACGCCCCCCCGCACTGCCGCCATGCACGCCCCCGCCGCAGTGCACACCCCCGCACTGCTGCCGCTGCCGCCGTTGGTGTGTTGCCAATGGCAGCAGTTTGGAAAGCACTGTGCTAGTCATTCACTTGCTTGATTCTTGTTTTCCTTCCCAGCCCTCTTCCATGGATTAGAAATTTGGATGAGGACAGAACCTGAACCTTAAGCCCTTAAACCTTCTTCCTGGAATGTTCCATGATATGTTGTAGCTGTTCTTGGCAGTATCTTTGATCCCCACATAGATGAGCAGGAAATATAACCATCACTGGAATTATTCTATTACATCTTTGATGTGCGCGCCTGACAGACCGTGCACTTCATGATCTGATGGGTCTGGTTGGCACACCCTCTACAGAGAGCTACTGTCCTGTCTCCTGTTCAGAAGAGGTTAACAGTTCTTCAGCAACTGCTACAAAGCATTTTGAGTTATGGCAGTGCAGAATATATTCTACACTTCTTGTTTCTGGTTGTCACACCTATTCTGGGCTTGTTCCTTTGGCTGATTCTGTTCATTATCTCCTGTTGTAACACCCCCATTGTTTGATCTGATGAATCTTCATTCTGAAGTGCGGCCACTCACTTTTCCAATGCTCTTTTTCATCACCTGCAGCAATTATGCCAGGTTGTTTTCCAGCAGGAATACAAATGTGTCATAAGCATTGCAGGTCACAATTGCAGAGTTATATCCATTAGCTTTTATTTCTTGTTCCCAACTATGGTTAGCCTGTTGACTAGAGGTGGGGGCATTTATTAAGAAACTCCCCTTGAGCTCCCTGCTAACTTCACAGGCAAATTCCTGTTAGCTCTCCCTGTTAATTTGCCTAGTTTCATAGGGGAGTAATTAAACTTGGCACAACTCTGATGCCTTTATTTTCAGTTCTCTTGACTCTAAGTTCCATAAGATGCTTTCTCAGCTGAACATAAGATGTTAGGCAAAGGTGATGTGGTATGTCTATGAAGGTTCTCAGTCATCCAGGTGGAATTGTCTGTAGCTTGAATCAGTTGACATGATTCAAGCTACAGTGATGTGGTATGCTTATTGCAAGTTTTCCTTTTAGTGGGTCTCACTATTCCAAAGGAGTGCGATCAACTGGATACATAGAAGTCACTTGTGTAACATGGTTTGTGTACGCAGGGCTATCTCTGCCTTTATACAGAATGAGGCAACTGCTTCAAGCAAGATGTTGTAGATGTCAGAACTACAGATTGTGTGCAGCCAATCTGTCCTGTAAACTCAACGTTGTTGCTGAGAATCCCGGTTGGGGAGATATATAAGATAGAATGATTTAAATATGATGGAAGCTGCTTGTTTGTACATACATCTGTTGCCCAGAGAAACTACCATAATCACACTGACATGAGATGTAACCTTCAAGTGGGGTATGAGTTATTGGTGTTTTTAATTTTGCCTTCGATGTATTTCACAGTAACAAAATATTACATTGGACATTACTTCTACATTACTTCTATATATCTTGCTCGGCTCTTGTTCCAAGTATTAGTGCCTGTTTATAGGCTCCAAAACTGGTACCAGCCACACTGGTGTCTGACCAAAGCAAAGCAGTCGTATTGCTTTGTGACATCCAGAATGGCAAAATCAAAGCAGAACTTTGGTCTGCACAAAAAAAACCATTATTTTCTTTTTCCACACCTTGATGAATTTCTGCTAATTGGGAGTTGGATAGAAGAGGGATCCTTGATGTAAGAGAAATAATGTTGCCTGAACAATTGGGAGAGAGGCAGAAGCAGGGAACAGAACCTATCCCAGGAAATAGGAGAGCCATTTCAGAAGAGTAAGGGCAAACCACGGCTCACAGCAGCTGCGAAAGGTGACCTTCCATCACCCCTCCCACTCTGCATGTCTCTATGCTTGAATGAGAAATTATGTAGACCAGGCATGCTAATTTAGTGTACCCCATTTGCATAATTAGTACATATACTTTTATCAGGCAGATTACATCATTCAGATTGGTTTTGGACAGGCAAGGGGATGGAACAAAGCAAAGAAAAAGGTAAGCCTTCTCCAGACACAGCCATGGTTTACATTATCCACATGCAGTTTACCTCAGCCAATAACAGTTGTTAAGTATGAACTTATTTGCTATCCTGGTTCACTGATTTTTGCAAAGAAAGGGAGAGATAAAGAGGACATTGCCTATAAAGAAAACAAGACTCACAAATGGGGCCAAACCTATAGAAAGTAGGATTAACTTTAGCCAAAAGGTTATAAGAAGAAACCATGCTCTAGCATCCAACGAGACTCTACCCGTCTCTACACGCAAAATAGCACTTTTTATACCTTTTGGAATCATCAGTATGGCTCTAATAAACTTACATTGAATAGTTTCAAGAATATTAAACTTTGCAGAAGAGTGAATTTGGGAGCTGAGGGACTGCCTTAGCTTGGAAAACCTTGCAAACTGCAGGAATATAATGGGCTCTCTTTGAGTGGCAAAGTCTTATGATAGCTTGCGAGTGTATGCTGTGCAACACTCGCCTGGTTAAAAAAAAAAGCATTCCAGGATAGAGAAGCATGGAACTGCACTCCAAGATATTTATAGGTGCGCATCTGCTCAATTTGTGAATTTTATGACAATGTTGGGCAAAAACTAAAATGTTGGTTTTCTGATAGTTTAACTTTTGTTTTGATAACTTTTGTTTTGTACAGAATAGAGCTAGTGCCCTAAGTGCATTTCTCATTCCACCTGTGAAATAGACATAATAACCATATTATCTGCATACCATAATGCTGGAATCGCACGATCAGCTAAAATAGGTGGGTAGTGGGCTGAAATAGCAAGCGCTTGCATTATTGGATTTAGATATAGATTAAAAAGTAATGAAGCTAATATGCAACCTTGTCTTATACCTCTATAAGTTGGGACTGCTTTAGATACATAGATGTTCCCAAGGAGTACATCTAATTCATTTCTGTCTTCTAGTCCATCTCATTCCAGATCATGGTCCCAGAAACCAAACCCATTCTTTCTGTTCTCTTCCTTGCCACCCTTTCATTGCCTACAGTAGCCCTGGCAAAGTTAACTAGCAATAAACCAAATGGAATTGTCTGTTCTAGGTTCTGGGGAAAGCAACCACCTTGAAAAGGAAATGGAAACCACTGAGGTATATCAAGGTTTTGCATGATTGCATTTTGAGCTCAGAGTGGAACCTTTGGAAGCAACCTATATGCCTGTTCTATAGATCTTGTAACAGTTTTGGAGCCAATCAGAAGCAGAATTAGAGATCAAATACAGTCTCATAAGGGGCATGGTGGCTCAGCGGATAAGACGCCAGGCTTGTCGATCGGAAGATCGCAAGTTCGGAGGTTCGAATCCCTAGCCCCTGCATGCCGAGCGAGCTCCCGCACTAGTCCCAGCTCTTGCCAACCTAGCAATTCGAAAGCATGCAAATGCAAGTAGATGAATAGGTACCACTTCGGTGGGTAGGTAACAGCGTTCCGCGCGCGTCATGCGGCCACGTGACCATGGAAGCGTCTTCAGACAACGCTGACTCTTCGGCTAACAAACGGAGATGAGCACCAGCCCCTAGAGTCGGACATGTGCAGGGGAAACCTTTACCTTACAGTCTCATAATTGAACTGCTCACTTTTCTAGACAGCATGCTAAGCTAGGATCTGTAGTATGAGAGACAGATCTGTTTTTCTTTCTTAAAAGCTCCCAGTCCAGAATTCCTTGTGCATAGGTAGCAGAGGGGGACAACCTGTGGCTTGTCAGTCAGGATAATAGGTGAACAGCACCTCATAAGCTGAAGAGGCAAAGCAGAGTAGAAGGCGAAATAGCAAAGAAGTAGGTAAAATAATAAAACAGCAAGCAGTATAGCCATATGAAACCCCTTGTTAACAGAAGCAGGGAAAAACTGCTGCACTCATTAGTGACAGAACCATTAGCACAAAGCTGGCAGAACACAGCTCTTTCAATCTGTGCAACACAAGACTAGCAGTCTCTCAAGACAATGCTGGTGCTGGTTTTTTAAACACACATCTAACATTATTTCCAAAGCGTACTATACCCGTATTTATAAGGAGACCACATGTGCGTGACCAGTGTTATCTGAAGAACTGGCCAGGCTTTAGGCAGGCTGATGTAGTGTGGAAGCTAAGTGTCCAGTGTCTCCTGCGGCCCAAGCCAAAACGGTCATGGAGGGCGGTGCCCAGTGACCAGACAGGGCCAACAAGAGTTGGGCAGAGCCCAGCCTCTGGCCACATCTGCCTCCACCATTGGCTGGGAATGAGACAAGGCAACATCATGAAGGCATGTCATATGTACTGGGGCATCTTTGTGCTGTGGTTAGAGGGAAGTGAGGACGAACCCCTCAACTAGTTCTGCCTTCAACCTCTGGTTGAATGTGGAGATCTGAATAGGCTGTTCTAATTGTGAGGTGCCGCTTGGGTGTTACAGTTCCACACACTCTTGAAAGACTCAGCATGGCTGCTTCAAAGTCTTCTCCAAATTGCCTGTGCACACAGAGACAACCTTTCTGCTGGGACTTCTGACAAAGTGGCATGGCTCTGCATGAGCACGCATGTGGGAAAGCCTACAGAGCAGCTGCCCCAAGCCTCCTAAGGTTACTGATGTCTCTGTGCTTCAAAGAGGGCACTTTGATCATAATAACAGGCTTAATAAAGTGCCTCTTCAAAATGCTTTGCACAGTCCTGGTATAATTTCAGTAATGCGAGATTTCAGAATTGCAACGGAAGCATTTACTTTCACAGCTCATGAGATCATATATATGAGAGGAGGTGCAAAATGTGTGTTGAGTAGACTATGCTGTGCATTTGTACTGCGCCAAAGTTGAACTCCAGGGTGAGCAACTCTAGAGTAAACTATTCAGAAAGCATACCATATTTTTGCAGAATGGGGTGAAACCACATGATCCAGTTCTGTTACTGAAGCCTGTCAAGTCCAACTCTGTGTAGGACTTTTTCAAAACCTAAACTCTGAAAGTAGAATAGAACTACTATATATAAGAAATGTGAAATAGCCCATTTTTTATTTCTTCTATCAAATTTTCAAACTGTAAAGCATGGTTAATTGATTTCTAAATTCCATATCAGCTAACAGTGATTTGCATGCTTGCTTATAGTATAGACCAAAATCTGGTCCACTAGCCCATCCCAGTCCCTCCCTTGACTTCTCTTTTCTCCCACTCCTCTTCAGTCTGACTGTCTTCAGTCAGTTCAGTCTCCCACTCCTCTTCACTCCAGGACAATGGCCCCTAGAATACAAAAGGGATCTGACCTCTCTGCATCTCAGCCAGCCACTGACACAAAACCAGGAGACTGAGAGTTCTAGTCCCGCCTGAGGCATGAAAGCCGGCTGGGTGACCTTCCCAGTAGCATCACACTGCTGGTGCAGGCTTAGCTTGTGAATCACCACAACACCAAGATCTTTTTTACACATACTGCTG
This sequence comes from Charina bottae, assembly GCA_023362775.1. Lineage (NCBI taxonomy): Eukaryota > Metazoa > Chordata > Lepidosauria > Squamata > Charinaidae > Charina > Charina bottae. The sequence goes on from JALMGJ010000020.1 coordinate 1,415,363, forward strand.
CCTGGTATGGTAGATTTTTTTTCATACTGGATCTTTTCCAAAGGTAGTTTCATGTTCTCACACATGTTTCATGTTAGTAGCATGGGCTAACAGTACAAATGGCAATTTATTTCCATTATGAAGAAGCACAGCTTTCGAGCTAACTTCCAAGGAGTCACTGAACAAGCGCCACTCATTTACACCGTGTTCATGGCCAAGAGTTTTCATAACTGAACAAACATCTTTACAAAATGCTAGTCCATCTTCTTGGGAGAAGAATTCATTAAATTTGTCATCACTGTGCTTGTTAGGCAGAAGAAACAATAACAAATTGATGAGTGGTCTTTTGGTTCCCTCCAAACTGCATATGGCATGAACCCTTTAACAATCCTGTTAGAAGCCTACCCATGTCACACAGCAAACATGAGGGGCCCCATTCTTATCTTGGTCACCCACTTTACAACCAAAATAAAGTTCATAGCATTTTTTGACAAGTGGGGCGAAGTTTCATTTCTGAGATTTAAATGTTAACTCACCACATACATAGCAGGAAGTATCAGAATGGTTTACACAGTTTTGTGGCATTCTAACAATATGTAGATAAGCGCAACACAATTACAATCATCTTAATATTTAACTTGAACTAGACAACCCATGAACCCTTGGGCCGTCCTTCTTTCCACATACAATATAGGCTGGCACCATTTTCCCTCCTCTCACGACCCTCAGCAGAGCCCTGGTGAAGCTGCCGCCTCCTCCTCCTCCTCCTCTTCAGCTGACCCACAGAACTGCCTGCCACTTTGCAAAGGGACCCGCTGACCACAAGGAAAACTGTGCCCCTGCTCCCCATCCCCACATGTCCCCAAGGGCCCCCTCTCTCCAAGGAGGAAGAGGGCTCACCTGTCAACTGCTGGCACTCCCCAGCCAGCCCTACCTCGCCAGCAGGCATCTGAGTCACTCCCTCCTTTCCTTGCTGCCAACTGCCATTAAGCAATTTCAGGTTTTGGCCTCGGTTCCAAAGCAGCCAATCACCACTCGCCCGTCGGGCCTTGCCGCCAGCTGATTGGGTACCAGAGGTACCAGAGGGAGGCAGGAAAGAGGGCAGGGATACGCCCCTCCCATCTTCCCTTGCATCACGCAACCTACAAGTTTCTGGGAAGTGTAGTTGGAAATCACGATCACATGACCACACCTAACCATGGTGATGCTGCAGTGGCCACAACTTTGTGAATAGAACTGGCGTGAAGATCCTTGAAATTTCAATTCCATGGGAGTAATGGGTCCTGGATTTTGGACACATTCTTTAAGTTAGCCCATTTGAGGTACCTTGTTTCAAAAATTGTTGCCCTAAGATGCACCGTTTTGGCCAGTCGAAGGTTACAAACAGACAAGCAGACAGGCAAGTTTTAGTAGTATATAGGTAAACATACACTTAAACTGTTTACACTCTGAGCTCTGACACCAAACTGATGAAGATGGGGTCACAAGTTTAATATTAAGCTTAATATTTTAAAAATCTGATTTCATTTTTAAATTCAGCGTGAAAAAGTCTGCTTAGGACACCCACTACAACCCATGTGACAAAATATTTGTTTGGCCAGTGTTTCCTATTGGATGCTAGCATGGAAGAATGGTACTTGGGCTAAATGCAAATATTTTTAAATGACTGAGATTATTTCATAAGAATTTGGAATGCTAAGTAAAAAAAACTAGTAAGCAAAAAGAAAGACATGATGTAAGACAAAAGAAAAGAACATCTAATTTAATCTAATTTTCCTCGCCCATAGGTACCTATCTCTGCTTCTCATCAACTGAAGCTTTCATTAAATCTTTCATAAGACAGCAACATACCAGATTATGACCCTTAGGTGTAGCCCTGTCATATGCCAGCATTTCTTCCTAACAGTATCAATCTATTTTCATCAGTATGCCACAAGTACAACCAAAGCCCCATATTACCCCCAGCACGCTCACATTATTTTATACAAGCTAGGATCCCTAATCTAAAGACTACCTTGAAAGCTAACATCCTGTTGCCAAATCCCAAACAGAAGGTATAAGCAGCAAAGTACAATACTCCAGATCATGCTGTCTTGAAAATGCCACTCTGAACTATAAATAAAGTATAGAAGTCTGATATTGGGAAAAAAGATCAAGCTGTCCATCAATCTCTTCTGGTATATAAATCAGTTCTACAGTTGTCAAACCTCTTAAATATGAAGAAACATAGATGCCACTTTTCTTGAATGAGCAAAGTTGATACATGTCAAGCAGTGTTGCCTGAGGATTTTGTCATGAGAAAGATTCAGTTGAAATACTCATACGGAAAATCTTTAACTCCATTTCCTCTTATTTAGTATGAACCAAAAATTGTCACCCTGAATTTTCCCTCTGCAGAAAAAAGGTTTGTTTTTTATTACACCCACCCACAAACTTTAACTCACCCACTCATAAATGTTACGATAGGCTATTATTTACTAGTTGTAAATATTATATAAATATTTAATAGACATAAATATAAGGATAGGCTCTTTTTAAAAGTAAAATTTGCAGGCTAGTCCTAAGTATTTACATGGTGTGTGTGTGTGTGTGTGTGTGTGTGTGTGTGTGTGTGTGTAATAAAAAACAAACCTTTTTTCTGCAGAGGGAAAATTCAGGGTGACAATTTCTGGTTCATACTACATATGTACTTTAACTGTTAAAGTACAGTTAGATAAATAGAATATGACAGTGCAATGTTATATATGAAGTTGCATATTCTGAACACATAGAAATATATTTTAGACTTTATACTGTCATGTGAAAGTTTTATCTTGGAAGATAATGAAACACCCTTGGCTGGGAGAATGAAAACCTTCAAGTAACAATGGATAGTCCAGAATATATTACATTTTTGCTTCATGCTGTTGCAATTTATTCTGTAACATCTGTTCTTCAAAGTTCTAATTGCTTCAACGATGATCTAATATTGGGGATAAATTTTGCTTGGTTTCATTTTGCTTGCTTGGTTTTTTTCAGTTCTGTTTTAAGGAACCTTGGTCCTAACTGTTCATGGCATACTTCTCACAAACAGCAGAGATGGTGCCAAACTTTTTTTTTAGTGGTAGCCTCTCAAATTAAAATAGGAGTTCCTGTGAATAAATACTAGGATCTTAAAGGTAAAGGTTCCCCCCGCACATTTGTGCAGTCGTGTCCGACTCTAGGGGCCGGTGCTCATCTCCGTTTGTTAGCCGAAGAGCCAGCGTTGTCTGAAGACGCTTCCACGGTCATGTGGCCGCATGACACGCGCGGAACGCTGTTACCTTCCCACCAAAGTGGTACCTATTCATCTACTTGCATTTGCATGCTTTCGAATTGCTAGGTTGGCAAGAGCTGGGACTAGTGCGGGAGCTCACTCTGCATGCAGGGGCTAGGGATTCGAACCTCCAAACTTGTGATCTTCTGATCGACAAGACTGGCATCTTACCCGCTGAGCCACCATGCCCCTAGGATCTTAGGAAGCTTAAAATTTGAAAAGGACATTTAGACGATAAACCAAAATAACCTAAACTATATAACCTAAATAACCTAAAATGAGGCGATAACCTCAGCTCGGGAATTTGAACTAAAATATCTGTCTTCAGATGTCTATCTAGAGTCCTATTGAACACATCCAGTAAGATGATGTCAAACTGCTTTTATTGTTAGAAAGCTTTTTCTAACATTTAATCAGAATCTGCCTCCCTATAATACAAATCCATTATTCTGTGTCCTGTACTATGCAATGGGAGAAAACAGTGCTTGACCACATAGTCAAGTGCTTCTATGTGACATCCTTTCAATTATCTGAAGAAAACTATCATATCACACATTCATCATCTTTTTTCAACACATTTTCAACACAACTCTCTCATTGTGATATGTTTCTACTCCTTTGATAATCTTTGTTACCTTCTCTGAATGTCTTCCAATTTTTTGAATGCTTCTTTGAGTGTGATGCCCAGAACAGTACTCAAAGTTGAATGTAAAATAGAGTGGAACAATTATGGCCCATGTTTTGGGATTTATATTTCTTTTGATGAAGCCTATCATTGTGTTTCCTTTCTTGGCAGCTACATCGTGGTTCTGATTCCTATTCAGTTTGCAATCAACTACTGTTTCAATTCCCTTCCTTCCTTCCTTCCTTCCTTCCTTCCTTCCTTCCTTCCTTCCTTCCTTCTTCTTTTTTTTTGCAAATATTATTATCAAGCTAGTGTATTCCTCTGTCTTATACCAGTTCATCTGCTTTTTGTTTCCTAAATGAAGAACTTTGCACTTGTCTCTATGAAATTTCAGTGTGTTACTTTCAGCCCATTTTTCCAATCCATCAAGAGTGTTTTAAATACTGTTTCTGTATTCTAGGATATTAGCTGTCCAACACAATTTTATATCATCTGCAGTTTTCATAAGCATTCCCTCTATTTCTTCATCCAAATCATTGATGGAATTATTTAAGAGGACCCAAGACCTCACTTCATACCTCTCTTCATTTTGATGATGAATCACCGATGAGCACACTTTTTATATAATTTTGAAGCCAGCTAAGTATCCACTTAATTGTCATGTCATCTAGTTCACATTTAACTGATTTGTTAATCAGCATCATGTCATTATCAAATTCTTTGCTAAAAGCAAAGGCATATGATGTCTACATTCCCTCAATCTATTAAGGAAATTATCCAATTAAAAAAATGAGATAAATTGAGTAAGGAAAGATTTGTAATATAGTAGTTAAGAAGTCCTACCTTCTCAGCATCACCATGGCCACTTCACTTTCTCCTCGCAATGGACCTATATCCTCTTAATCTTTCCTTTTATTTGTACATACCCAAATAATCCTTTCTTGTGATTTTAAGTATCTCTTGCAAGTTGCACCTTATTCTGAGGTTTAACCTTTCTGACAACGTTCCTACAGTGTATTCTTGTTTATTTATGTTCCTATTTCTTATGCATGTCCTTTTTTCTCTTTACATTTTTAAAGAGTTATCCAGGAATCTATGCTGGCCTCTGTAGATTTTTCCCATTTGTCCTTCTCGTGCAGATTGCACATGACTGTGCCTTCAGTATCCCATTTCATATAATTTCCCATCCTTTCTAAACCTTTTCTCCTTAAAGCATTTCAAACCATTGCATCTGACCTCAGAGTTCATCAAAATCTACTGTTCTGAAGTCCAGGATGCAGATTTGACTATTCTCAGTTCTTCCCTCTCTAAATATCACAAATCCAAGAATAACATAATCAGTTTCCCTGAAGGTGCTAGTGACCTTCAGCATTTCAACCAGTTCCTGCCTGTTAATTAGGACTAGGGTATCAGACCCCTTTGTTATTTCTTCCACCTTCTGAAAAATGAAGTTACAATTGAAAGAGGACAAGAATTTTTTGGACTTCTGACTGTTGGCAGTTAGATTTTCAGCAGATGTCAGGAGAATAAAATTCCCCATTCTCACTGTTGCATACCACTTTGAAAGACCAACCTGATGCGGAGAGGCCTCATCTGTATCTTTTGCCTGCCAGCAGCCTGTAATAAGCTTTCTCTCCCTTTATTCTTCCCAAATACTTTCAACAGGATTTCTGTGCTTTGATTCCTGAATTTCTGTTCAAGTTTATTTTTCCTTTGCATATAATGCAACACCCTCATCCTTTTTCTTGAATAAATTGTTCCTTTTGAATAAATTGTAGACCTCCAGTACTATGTGCCAATCATGAGTATCATTCCACCAGGTTTCAGGGATGCCTATCACATCCTATTTGTTTTCCTGAGTTAGGATCTCTAATTCTCCCTGTTTATTTCCCATACTCTGTGAAGAAACATTGACATCTCTGTTCAGATTTATCGGAAAAGTCAGTAATACAAATATTCTCACTGCAGCTTTTCCCCACTTTCTTTCTGGCTAAAAGTGATATGTGCAAATCTCAATCATTTAGAGAATTTCTGCAATCAAGTTTCTTTAAAAAGGTAGCATGTCATTTTGCTTATGTGTGTCATCCAAACTTCATTCCCTTCAGTGATGGAGTAAAGCCCCCCTTCTTAGCTTATATTCCCCTCCAATGCAAGAAAAGAAAAGAACATTTTTTGAGTCATGTAGTGGAGGAAAAAATACTGTGCAGCATCTTTGGTTGCCTGTGCTACCAACTCGCTTTCTACCTACTAGAAGATTTGACCTTGCTCTATGAACATGTCAACCATTTCATCAGCTGCAACATCAACATTTCAGAGCAAAGCAGCAGTCATTTTGATTTATTTAGACAAGCTTATAACATTAAGTTACTTACACTAAAACATTGCTGTAGCCTGTCTAAGCCTCTTTTGTTTGCCAGAAGATATTTTAAGCAATGAATGTAAAGTAATATTGTGAGATAGGAAGCGTCCCTCTTGCTATTCAGAGTTTTGTCCACTTCTGTTCTCAGGAGATGCTCCAAATTCTCTGCACTCAGAAGTAAATACTCAGTTATGTTTACTAATGAAGACTTGATAGAAATCAAGTTCCATAATTTGGAGAATATGCCAATATGCAACCTACTTCTCAGCCAACGGAAAGGATGGGAGAAAGTGTTTTCCACTCAGAACAAGTGGCAGCTAGTTCTTATGCACTGACTATGATCAGAGAACATGATCCCTAATAGTGCTAATTACACTGTATCCTATTCTGCCTACTACTAACTCTGCTTTCTAAAGTTAGCTCGTGTTCTTATAACCTGGGATCTTTCACATTATAACACATCTTAGCAAATTTACACAGTAACGCGCATGCAGGAGAGGTGAATGTGTAAATGAATATGGGCTGCATGGAATTCAAGAACACAGACTACAATTGCACAAACCTAGATTAGAATTAGCTACAGACCAAGCAAGGGTCAGTTAAATTTATAGCTTTATCCAAATTAATGTACTAAATGCAGTTGGGAGTAAAGAAAGGTCAAGAATGAAACAATATCAAGCAGGGCATTGAGTAGAAGGAAAGTCAGTGGCAACTTGGTATGCTGTGAGACCACAGTGGAGAGCCAGTTTGGTCTAGTGGTTAAGGTGCTGGGCTAGAAACCAGGAGACTGAGAGTTCTAGTCCCACCTTAGGCATGAAAGCCGGCTGGGTGACCTTGGGCCAGTCACTCTCTCTCTCAGCCCAACTCACCTCACAGGGTTGCTGTTGTGCGGAAAATAGGAGGAGGAAGGAATATGAGGTATGTTCACCACCTTGAGTTATTTATAAAAATAATAAAGGCGGGATAATAAATGAATGAATGAATGAATGGGGGGCTGGAGGAGGAAGGGAAATTGCATTAGTCATCTGTGCATCCCTCCTTTTTACTTCTCTGAGTTTATTCTTCAGTAGTATGCCATATCTGAGCTGAAAAAACCCAGTTGGCCAATAAATGGCAGCAGACAATTTCTGTGACTCTTTGCTGCCATCTAGTGGTTGTCCAAATTTTTGCAACCGAGATATGGTATACTTATTCCATAGCTCTCTCTAAGTTTATCTGCTCATGTTCTGTGAAGCTTTGGAACAACTTTGTAATACATGGGCCACAATGAGACCACAATGACCTACCCCATGTTTTTATCTTGTTTTGGTTTCTTAAACTTATTCTTAAGAAAAGAAAATACTCCTTGGAAGCTGGAGGATTGGGGCTGGAGAAGTATGAGGCTTTAACCTTGCGCTTATTCTCTTATAGCATGGAACTTGATTTACATTCAAGTATAAGTGGTTGTTGTTTATTCGTTCAGTCGCTTCCGACTCTTCGTGACTTCATGGACCAGCCCATGCCAGAGCTTCCTGTCAGCCGTCACCATCCCCAGCTCCCCCATTGTTGAGTCTGTCACCTCCAGAATATCATCCATCCATCTTACCCTTGGTCGGCCCCTCTTCCTTTTGCCTTCCACTTTCCCTAGCATCAGCTTCTTCTCCAGGGTATCCTGTCTTCTCATTACAGTATGTGGCCACAGTATGTGGTCAGTTTTGCCTTTAATATCATTCCCTCAAGTGAGCAGTCTGGCTTTATTTCCTGGAGTATGGACTGGTTTGATCTTCTTGCAGTCCAAGGCACTCTCAGAATTTTCCTCCAACACCACAGTTCAAAAGCATCTATCTTCCTTCGCTCAGCCTTCCTTATGGTCCAGCTCTCGCAGCCATAGGTTACTACAGGGAATACCATTGCTTAACTATGCGGACCTTTGTTGTCAGTGTGATGTCTCTGCTCTTAACTATTTTATCAAGATTTGCCATTGCTCTCCTCCCAAGAAGTAGACGTCTTCTGATTTCCTGGCTGCAGTCAGCGTCTGCAGTAATCTTTGCGCCTAGAAATACAAAGTCTGTCACTGCCTCCACTTTTTCTCCCTCTATTTGCCAGTTATCAATCAAGCTAGTTGCCATAATCTTGGTTTTTTTGAGGTTTAACTGCAACCCAGCTTAACCCAGTATAAGTGGTACCTTATACCATTTACAAAAAGTCTGACTTAAATATATGATGATCAGAAATAAGTAACATTTCATTTGAGGGCACCAGAATACTTGAAGGATTTCCAAGAGTAGGGCTACCTCCTTTTTGTCCTCCTGTCCTCTGTCCAGCAGACATAGCCTTAAAATCAAATATCGTCTGACTTTTTTAGCGTCTTGGGATTTGGGGGCGGGGACTGTTTTCACAACAGTGGTCATCCAAACTTTTGTGTATTGTTACCTTGTAAACTGTCCGCTTCTTTCTTTCCCTTGTCAGCCTAGATTTACCTTACTTTATTTCCTGATTCCAACAATAGGCTTCAATCCAGCCCCTTCAAATCTATGATCACTGTACTCTTAAACTATGGTGAGATTTGGAAAGCATATCATTGATTCTATATTACCAGTAGCATATGTTCTTGAAAATAAACATTTGTTGGGGAAAAATTGTGATTGAAAAACCAGTCTTTCTGATGCTGGAAAAAGTACTTGCATATACATGTAGGTCTAAGTACATTTGTTTTCAAACGTTCACTGTAATTTTTGTCGCGGATGCCAAGAAAGTTGAACTGTGTGTCCTCCTTTCCCCCCCATTTGTCCTCCTTTCCTGCCTAGACAAAACCTAATACATCTCCCCAGGCAGCAGCTTTTTCCACTTGACATTGTTTAAGGGAAGCACTGAACTTGGAGCTTAGGCATGCAAAGCCAGGGCAAAGATTCAAAGAACCACTAAATAGCAGTGAAGAGATGCAAAAAGTAACTCTGTGCTGCCATCTACTGGCCATCTGGATTCTTCAGCCCAAATATAGTAGCCAAATATAGTATATGAGTGGGTAGGGCACACAGATGACTTAGGGCAGTGATACTTAAACTCAGGGTAATTTGGGCATATTTGGAGCCATTTGTAATTGCTTGTTTGTGAGTCAAGGATCCAGTTTAGGACTGCCACTGCCAAGACTTGTGTAAAACAACAAAGCCTTTGTGTGTTGGGGGGGGTGTAATGACATTATTTGAGACTGAGAAAAGGGTTAATTGGATCAAACAGTTTAAGAACCACTGGTTTAGAGTGAACAGGCATATCATATCAGGTTACCTGGATTTTTCAGCCCAGATGTGATATAAGGCAGATACTTTAAGTTACCTGGGTGCCCTGCCCACTCATACAACACATTCCTTAAGACATGATTCAGGCTACAGACATTCCTTAAGACTACAAAGAAATTAATCTTTACAATGGGAATATTTGCCATTATGATTCTATAGGCCTTTATCTGCCATTTCCTGCCCTCTTGTCCCTGCAAGTGTCTCATCATAGTCTAGATCATGCATTGCATAGATGCAGAACATTTACTTCCTTGGATGACAGTGACTCAGGACCTTTCCCCACTGCCGAGTTGAAGTGCTACCCATCCATCCTTGAGTTGGCAGAAAATCGTACCAGCATGAAATGTGTTGCCACCCATGCTGATCCCTATCCTGGCTCTATTGCATCTGTTCTGACTCACTGTCCTGACTATGCGTGCAGGGCACAACAGGCCAAGTTTTCCAGCCTTGCTGCCCTCCCTTCTGCATGTCACTAACCACCAACAAAAAGATCTGTCAATCAGGGCACAACAGCAAGAGCGTAAGTCTGACTGCAGGACTCAGTTCATCCTCTCTTGTGTCTCTCTTCCTACACTCCATTCTAACATAATCTGAGCTGAATAAAGTTTAAAAAAAAGTCACTCCTGGGGCTTAATCATAAGCAACATTTTAACCTAGGGTTTTTCTTGGGTCCTTTCCTTTATATCTCTATTCCAAAGACGGGGTTGGGTTGGGTTTTTCCACTTTTCCATTCTTTCATCCTTGCACTAAACCAGGAATGGCCATAGAGTTAAAGCACGTACAGGACTGCCTGCTTGTCTGGGACTGTCTGGGGCTATTGGGAAGTCCTGACTGGACTCCAGCTTAGCACTGGTGAGTGCATCCCTTTAGGGAGACGACAAGAGAATGGCAGCAGACGATGCTGACAAGGCATCATGCGGCACCCTTGATGGAAGGGAACACCTGCATCAACTCGAAATGGCTCGTAAGTGCCTTCTGACCCCACTCATGACCGGTTACTAATAGGTGGCAAAGCAGAACAGATTTTGCACACTTTGCAGCTGTTGTTGGATGTTGTTGGCTTAAGGAGGGAAATATTACAGTACTGTAATACCAATAGAGCTAAGGATGAGTTAAGCCTGTATCACTCATGCACTGGGTGCTGATGAAGGCAATGTCATGGGGTGTGGCGGAAAAAAAATGTTGCTAGGGCATGTTTGTGCTGTGATTAGGTATAAGTGGGCAGACTGTCCACAGCCCACTGTTTAAATTGTGTGCCGCACAAGGGTGCCACATGAAGGGGGGGCGCCAGTTACAAGATAAATGTTTTTAACAGCGGATGAGTGTACCTGTGTGCAGACGGTATATGAAAAAAAAATCCCTGCACGTGGGGATGCAGAGATGTGGCAGCAAAAGAATTTCAGATGGTGTCATTGTTCTGTGAACTTCTGTGCAAGAGGTTTTTTGACCCAACAGCCAAACTGACTCCAGGAAGGGAAAAATTCTCATCTCCTACCAGCTGTCAATCAAAGATCAATTTCTCCGGTAGTAAGAAGTGCTAAGTCTACATGAGGAAGATCAGGGCCTGGGGAAAGAGTTGAGGGGAGCTCTAGGGAAAGGGAGTCAGGTGTCTTGCTGGCCAGTTGGGAACCAGTGCTTTAACTATGTGGACCTTTGTTTAAATGCTTAACTGAAAATGCCATTTATTCGCTCTGTGTCCTTATGGCAATGATGCCTGAGTTTTGCCACTGAAATATGGAACATGCTTCACTCACAAATAACATATTGGACTGCACCTACTGCCTCGAGCAAGCTTCTACTTCTTTAGCAGAGTTTGTCTGTTCTCTTCTTGTTCTCAACCCCATAAATTCCCCAAATGCTCCCTAGAGCAGATTGGGTAGGGGCAGGGGTATCCACAAGGTATGGTAAAAAAAAAAGTCAAGATGATGACCATGATGGCATGATCGAAGCTGTGCCTGTTTTTATATGCATACAGTCACAGTCACCATCTTGACTTTTTTAACCACACTCTGCAGTCATGCGTGGTTGCTAGAATTGCTATTTGAGCAATTCTACTTTGCGGGCAGATACTGCAGATAGAGAGAACGGGAGTCATCCCTTCTCTGGCATTTTCAAGTTGCAGAGCTAGCAGCAGGTTATAGAACCTGTATTCTCTCAGTAATTTAAAAAAAACACAGCCTGGTGTTACTGAGATTTGGAATATGAACTCTCAGTTTTTGTAATCCTGTAAAAATGTTTGCAAGCCTATGTACAGTCCTACCATTAGTAACAATATTATTCACCTATTTTTGTTCAGTTTAGTAATTTTACACTGGAATTCTTAGCAACAAGTGAAATCTAATTTACATGTAAGTCAAAAATTGCCAAGTATGTCCAAGTCATATTTGATTTCAAAAGGGGAAAGTTATTTTTTTTAAATGAGAAGGATAGATAAAATTGAATTTGAAAGACAGACAAGAGGGTCATATCTCTCCAGAACACTTGAGAGTTATTCAAACCACAGTAATAGAATGTCTGTACTGTCAGCTAGTACAGACATTTTACGTTATAAACTATCCATGCAGTCACCACTATAGCTAATGAGCAGTTTCAAGAAAGTTGGAAAGAAATAAAGTCTTCCCTCATAAAATCAGATCACAAGCTTGCATAAAAAATGCAAAAAAAAAAAAGGCCTGGAAGGAGCATATTGCTAATAAATTAAGGACTAATAATGTTTAAGTATCAGGAAATAGTCTGGGAAAATACTAGGGCAGGGTTTCTCAACCAGGCTTCCACGGAACCCTACGGTTCTGTGCGAGGTCCCTAGGGGTTCCCTGGGAGATCACAATTTATTTAAAAAATTATTTCAAATTTGGGCAACTTCACATTTAAAGAGGTAAGTTTTATTCTTTATTTTCAGTTTAAGAACACTGTCAATGCTTGTATACAGGCCTACCCATGAAATGAATATAATAATTTTGTAAATTCTGGCCTGTATTTGAGCCTGAACGTGCAAGGGTTCCCCGAGGCCTGAAAAATATTTCAAGGGTTCCTCCAGGGTCAAAAGGTTGAGAAAGGCTAAAGAATGAGAAGTTGAATGAATTATTTGTGTTTTTCTTTACTGCAGAAGAAATAGGGCAGATTCTAAGGCAGAATTCTCGATCTAGACAGTTCTAATTTTGAGGTGGCTCTGGATAACCAAAACAAGGGGTAATTTACCAGAGGTGGCAAAGCTGTGTTTCAAAACTATGGCTTCTGAGCTCTGGTGTACTGCAAATGGTACTGCAGCAACCATGTCAAAAAAGGAAAGAAAAATAAAATAAGTGTTAGTTCTTAGGTTAAAAAAAACTTGGTGCGTTGGTGAAAAATGCAACTCTGGGTAGCTTACAATAACAAAAATGGGGATGAAGAGGCAGGAGGAATATTGAGTACAGTGACTGAATCCAAGGCTCTGTCTCCTTGTTACGATCATTGCTCAGTCAAATAATGGAATCAGACCAATACAGGTAGTCCTCGACTTAAGAGCACAATTGGGACTGGAACTTTGGTCGTACGCAATGCGGTTGTTAAGTGAGGCATCATATGACCACACCCAATTTTACAACCTTTTTTTCCACAGTTGTTAAGTGAATCATGTGGTCGTTAAGCAATTCGGCTTCCCCCATTGATTTTGCTTGTCGGAAGCCAGCTGGGAAGGTTGCAAATGGTGATCACATGACCCCCGGGACACTGCAACCATCGTAAATACATGCCTGTTGCCAAGCATCCGAATTTTGATCATGTGCCCAGGGGGCGCTGAGATGGTCATAAGTGCGAGGACCAGTCATAAGTCACTTTTTTCAGTACCGTCATAACTTTGAATGGTTGCTGAACAAATGGTCATAAATCGAGGACTACCTGTATTGGTTACTCTAGCCCTAGCATCTTGAACGGATAAGAAGATCATTGTCTTTTTACAAGATGGTCTCACTGTCCCTCAGTCACTTGTGAGATATTAAGAGTGTGCAGATAATTCAAGAGGGAGAACTTCAAGAGGGATCATTCAAGAGGGAGAGTACTAACCCAAAGGCAAAGCAGAGTTTAGAGCTCTTCCTCATGGCCATATTAATTTGCATTCCTGTGTCCTCAAATCATCAGAAAAGTATGGTGGCAAAAATATCTCTTCCCCAACTGCCTAACCCTATTCACTCTCAAGTTGCATCTTGACAACCTTACAAGTTTAATGTAGGACAAGTTTAAGAAAAGTGATGGGTGGATTGTCCAGACTTCGTTTACCACATTTCTGGCAACTAAAAAAAATCATTGATCACTCTTAAAGTGTGGGTCGATGAGTGTCAGCAGGTGCTTGGGGTGAAGGATTTAGTCACCACTCGGGGGCTCACTCCTACGACCTGCCAGTTGGGCTATTTCTGAACCTGGATGTAGTGCTCAGTAAGCTAGACTGCTTTTTGTTTTTGTTTTTAACATGGCTGTAGTGCGCTTTTGAAACAATGATAAAGCAGTGTCCAAAACTAGCCCAGCTGTGGGTCAGAGGAATGGGAGGAGCACGGGGGCTAATTATAGGTCTAATTATAGGTCGTTACATTCCAATTAATTCCCAACCATTTATGAAACAATTAAAAACAAGCGCATAGTGAAACCTAAGAATAGAATAATAATAATAAAATGACATAGTATAATAAAAATAGCAATCACAAAATACAATCCTGGTGCAAATCCAGCTTAATATTAGCAACATTATGTATTTATTCATTAGTTTATTGGATTGGGATACAGCTGACTTAACTGACCCTCAGCAATTTACAACACAACTTAAAATAAAACCAACAAAAACAACAGAAGAATACTTCAATATATAAGCATGGTGCTACAGTACTCATAAAACCACCAAACCCCAAATTCCCAACAGAAGAGCTCTGTCTTCAAGGACTTTCTAAAATATGTTAAGGTAAATGCAACCAAGTTGGGGATACCAAGTCATCTTGTCTGCCTCCTGAGGAATCTGTATAACGACCAAGTAGCAACTGTAAGAACAGAGCACGGAACAACGGACTGGTTTAAGATTGGGAAAGGAGTACGGCAGGGCTGTATACTCTCACCCTACCTATTCAACCTGTACGCAGAACACATCATGCGACGTGCTGGGCTTGAGGAATCCAAGGCTGGAGTTAAAATCGCTGGAAGAAACATTAACAATCTCAGATATGCAGATGATACCACTTTGATGGCTGAAAGCGAGGAGGAGCTGAGGAGCCTTATGACGAAGGTGAAAGAAGAAAGTGCAAAAGCTGGGTTGCAGTTAAACCTCAAAAAAACCAAGATTATGGCAACCAGCTTGATTGATAACTGGCAAATAGAGGGAGAAAAAGTGGAGGCAGTGACAGACTTTGTATTTCTAGGCGTAAAGATTACTGCAGATGCTGACTGCAGCCCGGAAATCAGAAGACGTCTACTTCTTGGGAGGAGAGCAATGGCAAATCTTGATAAAATAGTTAAGAGCAGAGACATCACACTGACAACAAAGGTCTGCATAGTTAAACCAATGGTATTCCCTGTAGTAACCTATGGCTGTGAGAGCTGGACCATAAGGAAGGCTGAGCGAAGGAAGATAGATGCTTTTGAACTGTGGTGTTGGAGGAAAATTCTGAGAGTGCCTTGGACTGCAAGAAGATCAAACCAGTCCATACTCCAGGAAATAATGCCAGACTGCTCACTTGAGGGAATGATATTAAAGGCAAAACTGAAGTACTTTGGCCACATAATGAGAAGACAGGATACCCTGGAGAAGAAGCTGATGCTAGGGAAAGTGGAAGGCAAAAGGAAGAGGGGCCGACCAAGGGTAAGATGGATGGATGATATTCTGGAGGTGACAGACTCAACCATGGGGGAGCTGGGGATGGTGACAGCTGACAGGAAGCTCTTTCGTGGGCTGGTCCATGAAGTCACGAAGAGTTGGAAGCGACTGAACGAATAAACAACAACAAAATGCAACCCAAACCTCAGGTGAGAGGCTGCTCCCCAAGTTGGGGGGCACCACACAGCTCCCCCACACCTCATAACTGTGGGGCATCTTAATCTTCTCCACCTGAGTGCACTGGAATTGTTGTTTCTACCTGGAGAGCCAATCCCCAAAGTATCTAGGAACCAAGCTATGTACAGCTTTAAAGGTTAAAACTAGCACTTTGAATTGCATTTAAAAACCTACTGGAAACTAGTGTAGTGCTGCAGTGCTAGTGTTATATGATTGTAGCAGTTCTCACCCATCATTCTGCACCAACTGCAACTTCCAGATGGTCTTTGAAGACAACCCCATGTAAGGTGTATGTATGTATGTATGTACGTATGTATTTATTTGTTTATTTTATTTATTTTCTATCCCTTTATTATTTTTATACTCAAGGTGGCAAACATACCTAATACGCCTTTCTCCTCCTATTTTCCCCACAACAACAACCCTGTGAGGTGAGTTGGGCTGAGAGACAGGTTTTATAGTTTTTAATAATTTGTGAGATCAGAGTTATAAAAATATTGAGAGATACAGTAAATGAACTGAAACATTTGCAGTAGAAAAAATGCTGCTTTTATTTTAAAACAAAGAAACAGGAACTTAGCTTGCTTTCCTCAGCCGAGGAGAGCACATGGCTTAATTTACATAGCTGCAGGCAATTGCCTCTCCTTCACCAACAACAACGAAGGAGTAGAGTAAACACAAAAGGAAGATTTACAATATAAAGCCTTTACAATTACAACTTGGCATTACCTGAGTGGACAACACTCAGCACGTGACCACTCACCTATTACTTATTTGGAAAAGAACCAACAGGTAACTTTCTGATTGGCTAAACTAACTAGACCTTCAGGCACCATTAATCAACATTCCTGAGGAGGGAGTTAACATGAGCCCTCCTTCCAACAGGAAAAAAACTTTTCAGCCTGACTTTTAAAACGGCTTTCCATATTCTTTCTAAATCATAAAATATATACAACAACAGGGACTGGCCCAAGGTCACCCAGGTGGTTTCTAGCCCGTTGCCTTAACCACTAGACCAAATAGTCAATTTAGAAAGCAATAATGGCATTAGTCATTACCTGGGCATACCCTCCAAACAGAACCATATTTTCCCCACCTTGGAATTGTACTTGCTGTAGGACCTAAAACTGGGGAGAGAAAATTGCCAAGATGGCCACTGTAATAAAGCTGAGCAAAGGCTCCTCTGGTCATGGTCTCCACCTGTTCATCCAGTAATAGCTGGAGTCCAGAAGAACTCCATGATCCTTCATGGAGATTGGCATCCATCCTGTTAGTTGACACTCATCCAGGTAATTGGATCCATTGGAATGCAGGTAAATGGGTTTTCATCATCATGTTGGAAAATGAACAGTGTAGCATCATCTGGTCCTACTAGCTTTGAGACAGGTTTACCAGGGAACAGCAGTCCTGTTTCCATTTGAGGTGATGGAACAGATGCATCAATCTTATAATTCAAAAATAAATTTTATTAAAAATAAGAAAAAAGAAACAGGAAAAATTAAGTAATCAAATGATAGAATAAAGAATTTATTCACTGACAAAATCACAAACTATGCCTTAAACATCAGTTGGTCATAGCATGCAATGGGGAGACAGGTACAGATTCAGATGAGCAGGATGTACGGCTCCAATAGCTTAAGGGGGTACCAAATATGTGCCCGGCCGGGTTTACGGTATGGCACCAGCAGAGATCCCAGGGCAGGGGAGGAGGGGTGGCTGTTGTCATCCGGGAGTTTCTGGTGGCCTTCAGGGGCCCTGCTCCACAAGTGGCCGGCTGCAAGACCGTTTGTCAACTTGGGTTCCCAAGAGTGTTGCTACTGTACCAGCCTCCCTGCTGCGTAGCAACCTCCCTGCCTGAGCTGCTGGAGGCCATCTCAGGGTTGGCAATGGCTTATGGTTCTGGGGAACTTCAACCTGCCCTCCCTGGGGCATGCCTTGGAGGCGGCTCGGGAGTTCATGGCTACCATGGCAGCCATGAGCCTGTCCCAGATTATTCGGGACCCAACTCAAGACAGTGGCCTCACACCGGACTTGGTTTTCTTGTCAGAGCAGTGACAATGTGATCTGAGGGGAGAGTTACATCTGTCCCCATTGTCATGGTCAGATCATGCCCTGGTGACCTTGAGATTCTCCTATGCTGCCCCCCTCCACAGGAGGCAGGACCCATTCGACTGGTCCGCCCCCGGCGACTGATGGTCCTGGTGGGGTTTCAGAGGATGCTGGGGGTTATACCTGAGGATCTGCTGCATGGTCCAGTGGAGACCCTGGCTGCAGCCTGGAACAGGGAGGCAGCCGGGGCCTTGGACAGGATTGTGCCTGTGCTACTTCTCTTGACCCATCAAACCCGACACTCCACGTGGTTCACGGAGGAGCTGAGGGTTCTAAAGAGGATTGAGAGACATCTAGAGCACCGCTGGAGGAAAACAAGGACCGAACCCAACCAAACACAAGCTAGAGCCACTGTTAAGGCCTACCTTGTGGCAGTAAGAGCGGCAAAACATCAATATTTCTCCGCTCTTATTGCATCTGCAGAATGCTGCCCGATGGCCCTGTTTAAGATCACCCAATCTCTTTTGGGGAAGGTGGATTTAGAAACCCACCTACAGGGCCATGCTGAGGAGTTTTCTGGGCATCTGGAGGATAAAATTGCTCGGATTCACTCCAAGTCGGATGCCAAGCGTGTAGCAGGGTCTGGGGAGATGCCTGGGGATCGTACTTACCTGATTATCTGGGAACGGTTTGATCCTGTGGGGCCCGAGGAAGTGGACAGGGTTCTTGGGTCTGTAAACACCACCACTTGTCAATTAGATCCTTGTCCCTCCTGGCTGGTGAAGGCATCGTGGGAGGTGACGTGTGGGTGGGTCCAGGCGATGAATTCATCCTTAGGGGAGAGAGTGTTTCTGGCGGCCTTCAAAGAGGCGCTGGTGCGCCCCCTCAAGAAACCATCACTGGACCAGAGGTAAGACAGACCCCCACTTTCCTGGCCTTCAGGAAGGGGGTAAAAACCTGGCTATGCCACCTGGCTTGGGGGGGAGGGGCGATAGCCATGCATGGAGATGGTTGGCACCATGATGGTTTGCCATCTTGTATTTACACTTCATATTTATATTTTTATGTATATTATATTGATATATATTTACGTATATTTATATGTACATTCTATTTTAATGATATGTTGTTTTTATTGTTGTAAACTGCCCAGAGTTGTCATGTATGAGTTGGGCGGTCGAGAAGTTCAATAAAATAAAATAAATAAATATACACAAACGGAGTTAGTACAAAGGCAATAAACTTCAGATACAGAAATCAGAGGTAAATTCCTTGAAACAATTAGCAATCACATTCAGAATCACAAAAACGTTTAAAACAAAGGCACCTGACCACAGATCCTTGCCTATAACTTTTACCTCACCTCAGAGAGGTACCTCACTTCTCCAGTGGCCTTTCCTAACTAACTCCTGACTCCCCTAGAGGACATCCCTCCACCAAAGGCTTAGGAGCACTTCCACTGAGCTCCTAAGAAACGTTTGGATTGTGGTCTGGCGTTTCATCTCACGTCTTAATGCCTCAGGGACATTTAGCCCCTGAGGGTTCGCACAGGCCCCAGGCAGTCCGGTCCTACCTCTCCCTCCACCAGCTCCACTCAAGCAGACCTTTCCTCTGCTCCCTAGCGGTGCTTGGCTCCAATTTGCACCATCCCTCACCTCCAGGCCCAGGGAAGGTTAACCTAGAGCAGCTGCCCTCCCACTCTGTGGGAATGGAATTAGATACTAGGAGAGGATATATTGTTTAGTTATTATCCTTCCTTCCTCACGTGAGTGAGATTAGCAGAGTACCATCCCTAGCAGCATAAAATTTGGAAGCTTAAGACAAGGCTGGTTTAACCTTCTAGAAAACAATAATCCAGGATGCTTTTGAAGCAGACTGGATTTTCCTGGTATTACCCCTTTTATCCCTCTTAAAATAACGATCACACAGTTTTGTGGAGAAATAAAAGTAATGTTTACTCACATAATCTAGGTCTCAAAACAGCAGTTGCAGTAGTAAAGTCAAGGCAGGTTTAAAGTACTAAGTTACAAAAATAGATCTAAGCTTAAAATTGGTGTCTGAGACATACACGTGCTTTCAGGTCAGATGCATGGTGAAGAAGAGAGGGAAGTGATCTCACAGACTTCTCTCTCTAGGACAGAGCTTTCCAAACTTATCATGTTGGTGACACACTTTTTAGACATGCATCATTTCACGACACACTCTTACAGCAGGGCACAAGGCAGGCACTAGGACCTGTATGGAATCACAACAGGTTTGGAGGCAGCAAGGCACAAGGTAGGCACTAGGATTTGTGCAGAATCCTGGCAGGGCAGATTTGGAGGCAGCAAGGCACAAGGCGGGCACTAGGATCTGCGCGGAATCCTGGCAGGGCTCGGAGGCAGCAGCAGCCGCTACACACTGCAGCTGACACACTAACGTGTCCCAACAAACAGTTTGGAAAGCTCTGCTCTAGGAAATTACTCAGAAAAGCTCCGTGAGCCTCTGCCCCCTTTCATGTGCCTATTTAGCAAGACATGAATTGTTGGTTTGACTGCAATAATATCCCACACACTCAAGCATTGTTTAGCAATCTGCTTTTTCTGGAAAGTAGCTCACCAAAACCAGCTGGCTGTTTCCAGTCAACATCTGGCTTGGGTCTTCCTGCACTTATGAGACATTCTTTCCCATGCAATCTCCTAGACCCAGCGAGGGCAGGACTGAGAGGAGTCTCTTTTGCCTCGCCTAGGCAAGCCTAGATTTGTTCCCCTTGCTTGTCCATGTGTTCCCCACCATGGCTTTTGTGTGAATCAGTCTCGAAGTCATGATGGACTCACCTGTCTGCTGGTATTCACTTAGACAAAGGTAATGTCAGAAGGACATATCTACAAATCCTAACAGATATCCATGTCTGAAGCCATATCTTCAGGAAGGAGTTATGATGTACTAAGGCAAAAAGTGGTGAAAAGAGCTCCAGACTACGGAGAGGCAACCTCCCATTTATAAATACAGTCTGATAGTTTAACTCTTCCTAAAAAAAATTAAATTGACATCACCTTCAGCTAACCTATACTAAAAAAAAAGGTAAAGGTTCCCCCCGCACAGTTGTGCAGTCGTGTCCGACTCTAGGGGCCAGTGCTCATCTCCGTTTGTTAGCCGAAGAGCCAGCGTTGTCCGAAGACGCTTCCATGGTCATGTGGCCAGCATGACACACGCGGAACGCTGTTACCTACCCACCAAAGTGGTACCTATTTATCTACTTGCATTTGCATGCTTTCGAATTGCTAGGTTGGCAAGAGCTGGGGAGAGTGCGGGAGCTCACTCTGCACGCAGGGCTAGGGATTCGAACCTCTGAACTTGCGATCTTCCGGTCGACAAGCCTGGCATCTTACCCACTGAGCCACCATGCCCCTCTCCAATACTACTACCAATACTACTGTTTCTTTAAACTTTTTGAATGTCTCAGAAGACATGAACTGACTTTCCCTTTTCTTTCAGCGGCATCTACTTTTCTTTGAGTCTTTCCTAAATCAGAGGTACAAAGTCTGGAGCCAGCAACATCTGTGCCGCTGTGCCATCAGGAAAAGATTCAGCGGCTGATGCCACTCCCTCACCCCTTTACTGCCAGTGCCCAAAGTGCTTCAGAGCTACCTGCTGCTGCTGCAGGAAGCTAACGGGGTGCTCTTTTGAAAATCCAGCACCAAATCTCCCCCTTCTATTTTGGCTTGGTAGATCTATCTTGGCACGATAACTGAGTTGCCATTTTGCTTATCAGAATGTATAAGATTTCAGAAGAACATTTAACATGAGCATAGTTTTTATAACAAGCTGCAATTTGTTATAGTCTTAGCATATAAACTTAACATTTCTGTAAGATTTACCTTGTAAATAAATCTTTTTATATGTTTTTCTGTTTATTGCTTTAGAGTTTTCTTCTTGCAGATCTATTAGAAGAATTTAAATAGTACAAATAATACATCATGGAAAAAGTTAGAAACCTTTGGATAAAAGCATTTCCAATGAAATACCAAACTTGGATAAAAGGTAAGTGATGATGGAATTAATAAACTGGCTAGAATTTGATTTTATATGGATAATAAATTGAGAAAATACCATAATATTTTTCTTTAAAAAATAAAATTCAATGCTTTAACTGAAACTCCATTTAATGGTGTATATATGTATGGGTTTATAAAAGAAGCCTGTTTATTTCCCAGCCATGCAGGGTTTTGTAGTCTAGGAGGGCCCTCAAATGATATTCTAGACAGGCCACGTTCAAATATTGCACCAGTTGAGGAGGAAGCTTTTATAAGATATAATGCATTTTCCTTAGCCTACCAGCAACCAATCGGTCACTAGCATGGAGGCATGAGAGTGAATGAGAGTGTTGGAAGAGGAAGCAAACCTCTCACCACTCCAATGCTTCCCTTGGCTGTGTGTCTGCAGGACAACTGATTGCTATCGTGTGTTACACGTGAAATGGTCTCTGTGTGGCCGCAGCTCTGCTTCAGCATACACAATTCAGGATGAGGAATGGACAGAGGTAGCCAGGAGTTGGATGGTGTGCGATGATGAAAAGTTGTCAGTGATGATAGCAAGGAATTGGTGGTGGTGGCCAGGTGAGTCAGAAGAAAGAGGTGGAGAGTGGCTAAGGGGAAAAGATGGACGGTAAGGGGGGGAAATTGGGTGGCAGTGGTGAGAGCAAACGGATGGGGAGGCAGGCAAGAGAAGGGGGTTGGGCGAGATCTTGCTCGGAATGATGCAATGGTGCCTAGGGTGGCTTCAGTACCAGCAGCATCGCTTGAAGTGTCTGGGCTAGATTGAGAATCAGAGAATGACAAAACTAAATATTAAAGTACTTTTGCAGTAGCATAAAGGGACACTTTTAAAAAGTGGTTACTGTAAATAGACACACACTCTCAAAATGAGTTTAATTTATGCTAATCAGTAAAATGTAGTGCCATGGGTTACGAAGGCAGCATCTCAGAGCTGCTGGAGTGCAACAGAACGGGAGCAGTACTGCCCAAGGAGGAGGCAGGAGACAGAGTTCCGCTCCACCCTCCATCCAGGGCAAGCACTTCCCTGCTTGGATAGGCCACCAGCTTGCCGCTGCCGCTGCTGCCATAGCACTTCATGAAACAAAAGGCCTTCCTTCTGGGCTTTTCTCTGCTCCCGAATTGTGCTACCTGCCCACCCTTTGGTTCAGCACAAAGCAAGCGCTCCTCCTCTTGCTAACAGTTATCCTGCCTGTACCGTGTGTATGCTGAGTCCCCGCCAACTGCTGTTGCCCCAGCTTGCGGATGTGCCATTTGTTTTCAGCAAAGGAATTGGGCCTTGCTGCCTTGCTGCCTTCCCCACTTTTGGCCAGTGGGGAAGATGTTTATCCAGCAATCAGGGCCCTGCAGCAGCAGCAGCAGCAGGCAGGCAGGGCTGTCTCTGGGCCTGAGCTTCTATGGGCTGCTTTGTCTGTCCTGTCTCCATTTGTCATCTCCCAAGTTAAAAATAATGTGAAATAAAGAAACATCCAAAAAGACACCAGGACAGAAACAACTTAAGAGAGGAAGGGTACAGACCCCACCACGTCTAGTTGCACATCTAGTTAGGTCCTGCGGGGGGGGGGTTTCCTCAAAGTGAGCAGGTGCTGGGAAAATCCCTCTCTTGCTTCATGAGGAGCCCTGGGGGGGGGGGGGAACTAGCAAATAAACACAAGTGTGTCTCTCTTTTTCCCCAAATGACATAGTAGAGATCTGTTCTGCCCCCTTTCTTAGAGAAGTTGTTGTGAAAAGGGGGGGGGAGAGTGATGGGCATCAAAGGATTTCAGGCAGCAAAATGCTCATGGAGAGGGCAAAGGTTGAGATGGAGACCGGCTAGTGACCACAAGGGAGAGGGCGTGTTTATTTTATGTATTTTTTCTACATCCTGCCTTTCATTCGGGAACTCAAGGTACCATAATACCTAGCACTCCTTCCTCCTGTTTTTCCCCACCGCTCCGGCGTTTGTTCAGCGGCCCCTCTTTCGCACTGCAGGTGACGCCACTTTCGCGGGACAGAAAAAGCCGCCGCCACTGCTCCTCGTCCGGCCGAGGATGGCAGCCAGGGCGCAGCAAAAATGGCGCCCAAAGACCGTTTCGCGCTCCTCTGTTCGACAGCTACGTCCAAAAACCCGCCAGAGAAGGGCTTGGAAGAGCCGTTCTGTCGGGCGTGTAGGAGGCCCCAGCTAAAAAAGCCGCCTTCCTGGGTACCGGGAACCCCACTGTGCCTTGCCTTCAGCGGGCTCCCAATTAAGGGCATGGCGCAGGTGAGGCGACGAGACACGAGGGCTCGTCTGAATAATGCCCGTGGACAGCCATAAAGGGCCTCCAAAGGCGTCCTCTGCCGCCCGGGCTGGAGAGAGCGCTTCAAGCACAGCTGCAGTCTTGGCCGGCTTTGGCGACGGGAGGGGAAAAGGGAATCCGAAACGCAATGCCCCAATTCAGGTTCTTTTATTGGCTCAGCGCCTTTTGTTGTTGTTGTTGTTGTTCAGTCGTTTAGTCGTGTCCGACTCCTCGTGACCTCATGGACCATAGCACGCCAGGCCTTCCTGTCCTCCACTGCCTCCCGGAGTTTACTCAGATTCATGTTCATTACATCGGTGATGCTATCTAACCATCTCATCCTCTGCCGTCCCCTTCTCCTTGAGTCTTTCCCAGCATCAGGGTCTTTTCCAGTGAGTCCTCTCTTCGCATTAGGTGGCCAAAGTATTTGGGCTTCAGCTTCAGCATCTGTCCTTCCAATGAGCAGTCAGGACTGATTTCCTTTAGGATTGACTGGTTTGACCTCCGTGCAGTCCGAGGGACTCTCAAGAGTCTTCTCCAGCACCACAGTTCGAAAGCATCAATTCTTCGGCGCTCAGCCTTCCTTATGGTCCAACTCTCACAGCCATACATTACTACTGGGAAAACCATAGCTTTAACTATAAGGTGATGTCAACGCCTTGTTGTGGCGCAAATCCCTAGGGAAGGGCTCATTTTTTCCCATTGGCACAAATCTCACCAATTTGCACCGGGAGGGCGTAAAACTGGGGCAGTGGCTCTGCGGAAAGGAACGCCGAGGGCAAAGAAATTTGCAGGAAACCGGGCACCGCTCCCTGCCCAGATTGCATGTTGCCCGTGTTTCCTTCCAGTTCAATTAGCGAGACAATTAACGCCGCCGTGAGCACCCGGTGCAGTAGGGTAAAACGAGCAGAGACTTAAAAACCCTTTCCTCGCTGCGATGTTTTGTGAAATGTGGCTGCAGTTTACTTGCTTTCACCGAGAAGTTGACAATTTTGCGGCACGCTTTGCTCCCGAGGCTGGCCAGTCTGCTAGAGATTGCCAGCGAAACCTAAGTAATTCTCTCCCTGAAATGGGAGGGCTCTTCTGCACGGCAGAGCAGAGCCCAGCAGAGTTGACAGTGTTGGCAGGCCAGGGAAGAGCAGTGGTTTACCCCCAATAAGTGACAGGGAGACCGAGTAAAAGGAAGGGATTCCTTTTTCGTCTTCCCAAAGGAGGAAATGAGTATGAAGGAACCGCGGTCTCATATTTCCAAAGGTGGAGAGCCCGCGCTTCTTGCTGTTCCTTTTCACAACGCAAGCAAACCTTGAGGGGCACCGTGGTGCAACCCAGCGCCAGCCTGGGCCCTGTTAGGGCCCAGGATGCCTGCTGCAAACTCCACGCCATCTTTGGCGGCATCTTTCGCCCCCAACCTCCTCCGTCCGTGTCCCTCTCCCCCGTTCCCTTTGGAACCTTATCCGCTGAAGAGACTTCGATCTCGGCAACTCCAGCTATCTGCAGTCGTTTCTCCTGAGGACTGGACTGCTTTTGGAACTGCTGTCCTGAGGGAAGGCCGCGCCTGCTTTCCCCGCAGAAGAAAGCCCGCAAAAAAAAAAAAAAAAAGCAAACGACAGTGACCGTGCGCATCCGAGCCCCGGTGGCACTCGTTCCCCGGGTTTGGTGCTCAGGATCCGGCTAGCCGCGACTCTCAAAAACCTTTCCCAACCCCCCTGTAGAACCCGCTGGAGACTGAAACCAGCGCTTCAGCGGCGAGAGGGCCGCCTGGTTAACGAGCGTCGCTGCTCGGGGCCCTCCCAAGCAAACGGGACCTGCAAAGCAACCCAAGGCAGACAATGCTGCGGCGGTGTTTTCTTTCTTTCCCTTTTCAAGTCCTAATGAAGCTGCTTGCATGAACATTTCCAATCCCCCATGGCTTTAAATGAAATCAGAAGATAATCAGAAGCTGTGGAGGAGCGAGGAAAGGGAGTATTTACGGTCGGAGGCTGCGCAAAATTAGCACAGAGGCAGCGGCTGCGGCTGCTATTGATGTCTAAAATGATGGATAACGCGAGAATGGCAAATATACTATTTGTCTAATGGCTCTGCAATTAAATTCCCCTGTAAATGACCCATGCCTCATTTCATCCTAATCTATGGAATTTTGATTGAATTCGTCAGCTCTAATTGAAAAATACGGCATTTTAATGTGTGCCTTGCAGATTCCGAACCGGAGCGGTTTTAATGAGCCCACAGCCCTCTGCCCCGCAAAGCCTGGAGACTTTTCGGGGAAGACCGGGCTTCTTCCCTGCTGCGCCCGCGACAGACAGACAGACAGACAGGCGCACCCCCCCTAAACCGCGCGCTCGGGCGCCTCATCAACCTTTCCAACCGAGAAAAAGACGCAAAGCCCACCTCGTCTTCGTGCAAGCCTCGGCGGTTCCGAGGACGGCCATTTACTTCTCTCTCGTTTCAGCTCGCCCCTCGAGGTTTGAAAGGGGTTCCTTCCCCGTGCGGGGCCTATCAAGCTCCGAAAACCAGGTCCCTACAGTGCCTGAATTTCTACCTAGTCCGTTTCCCGGTGTTTACCTCTACGTAACCCCTTTTTCTGTAACAAGAGATACTGCCCATCAGCGACGGACAGACTCTTAACTCTAGATTTTCTACTGGTACATTTAGTCTCGCTGCCCCACCCCACGCCTGTTTCACTGAGTTCAATGCAACAGGGATGTTTTTCGGAAGCAAATCCGAAGGTTTTTGTGCTTGCACCTCGGGGTTTCAAAGCCCTCTGAGCCAAAGGGCTCCGGTGAGAGGCTTCTCGGGGTCTTCCTGCCCCGCCTTGCGAAGGAAAAGGCCCCTGGAAGAGCCGACGGGAATCCAGCAAGACTTCTTCCTTCCTTCCTTAGGATTAGAGCTTCATTAGGATTAGATACTTAGTCTTTTAGCGCATGTGCAGAAGTAGCCTCCCCCCCCCCCCGCGTTTTAGATTTAATGATTTGAACTGTATAACGTTTTTTTTTTTGCCCCAGCCCTTCATTCTCTCTTTCTGTCATCAACATCCTTTACCTGGGTGGTGTTCTTAGAAACCAGAAGGCAAAAATCTTGCTGAGTACCAAGGATTACCAAGGGGCGTGGTGGCTCAGCCGGTAAGACAAGACGCTGAGACCTCTTAAGACCTCTTCTTAATTTGCTTACAGATAATTTCTAATTTGAAATCAATGTAGTGCAGGATTTTCTCTATTTGCATGAATGTCTAATACACGTTGTTAAGCTTTCTCCAGGTAAGCATTCACGAGACCGCAAGTTCAACCATTTTGGCTGTCCTAAGATCCCAAATACTTCAACAGTAAAATATGTATCCTCAAGGGGCTTTGGAAATCTTCTTGATTTGGGAATTCTGGCTCCCTTGTGATGCAAGGAATAACAACGGCCGGCCGTGGTAATTTACCTGCAATGGCAGTGGGGAGCTTCCGGTGTCAGCACTGCATGGGGAATCCAGTTTCAGAGCCAAAGGCAGCTCTGAAATAGGTCCTGCTCCTCCAACTGAGCTTGTCTGGAGCCTTGGTGTCTCTGCTGGATGACCTCTCTGGCAGAGTTGGTGTAGATTTTGTATGTTCTTCATGCAAGGGCTAAACCACTCAGCAATAGGAACATCCACCTCCCCTTGCTACTCATGACCTGAACATGGAGGCAGACGGTATGAACCCAAACAATAGGGATCAACTCAGGTCTTGCCTCCAGAGACACTCTGATATCAGCAAATCTCAACACCACTTACTTAAATCAGGACAAAAAAAGAATAGCTCCTGAAGTAATCACTCACTCATTCTTGATTTTTTTATTGCACCTGGATTTTTCCTCAAAACATTCCAATAGTTTGGTGTTACTAATACTGCCTCCCCAGGAACAGCACACACGGGGCCCTTTTCATAATAAAAGGATGTTTTTTTTCAGGAACCAATAAAGTACAAAGGCAATACATTTTTTCCTAATCAGGTGTCTCGTATATAAAATTGTTTTCTAAAGCTAAAAGGGCTTCAATCACTCACTGATTTGAAAATCAAACCATCAAATCCTTCTCTTTCACACACAAACAAAGCAAGGCAAAGGTGCATTTAAGATATAAGACATCCATTTTTAAAATAGCTTCCACGCGGCTATGTTAGTCTATGGGGAATGGCCAGGATTCAGGGCCAGAAGAGCTAGTGCTTTGCATCTAGAGGATTCCAGAGTCTGTCCTTGCATCTCCAGGAAGTACCAAAGTAGGAAAATGACTTTTCAGAGAACCTAAGCAGCTACAGTTCACTCAAGCTGATCTCCAAGATCATGAAGGGTAAGACTGATAGGGTGGTTTAATAGAGGGTAGCTTCCAGAGCCATTCACTCTGATGAAATGTCCATGGGACACAGTCTGGAAAACAGAGCCTAGAGATTGTGGGGTGGGGGTGGGGGATGTCATAGGAGGAAAGGCAACAAACAGCTATATTCCCATCCTCTTGTGATGAGCATGGTTCAAAACTGAGTGTTGGATTTCTGATTTCAGATCTATGAGCTGAATCACCATGGTTAACTCTTACAGGGAGGATTACCTAGTGTTATTAAAATTAGACAAATTCAGTCCATCCAGCTTTCACTTATTTATATTCAAGAAAAAATAGAATACTCTAATGTTCAGAATTCCTGTAATGGTCTGGATAATTGAAGTACAAAACCCTTCAACACAGTTTTCTTTTAAACAAATGAATTATTTCCCTTCTCCAAGAGCTCCTTCTCCAGAACTTTAGGAGGGAGGTAATTGCTTTGCTTTTCAACTTCCAGAAAATGAACCATAAATCATACTGTATAAACTGACTGATGTGAAATGTGTTCTGAAATCGACTGAGTTGCGACTGAGAGGAACTGGCCCAAAGTCACCTAAAGAGGTTCTGTGAGCTTCAGTGAGGGTGAATCTTGGTCTTCCCACTCCAACATTATAACCACTAACACCACTCTGAAATCAGCAAAATGTTAAATATATTTTTAGCAGTGTCAGTTCTGGCAATTTTATGAAGGAAGGTATTGCCTCCTTCCACTGGGAAGCATCCTAATGCCCTCTTTCCCTGGAAAAAGTGGATTAAAAAACAAGAATAACTAGAGACTTACTGAATGGACTCTAAATCAATGTCTGTAACAAATCCATTGTGCTGAATGGCCCTTTGAATGGAACTATTAAAAATTCATTCCCTTTTATTTTGCCCTTTGGCAACACATAATCCCATTGCTTATTGGTTCCTTACACAGTTAAGTAGGAATTACATTTCATTATAGTTTTCCTGGTTGCAGAATAAGAAATGTGTAAGTTCTACTGTAAACAGGCACATAGTCCTATTACCTGCCTCGGCCATCTAAACAATTCAATGGATACAACATCAATTAGAAGTCCTGGCTCATCTTAGTTTTCCCTTCCCCCTTTAAAGCAAGGAAAGTATTCTTATATATCTCATTTCTGGAAAACTGTAATGGAGCAGTATACATACACATTTCCATTACAAAGCAATTTAAAACTGAAACAAGAAGTTTTTTACTTCTATAGGTGCATCAGGCAGTTATGAGTTCACAGGTATCAGCAAGGAAAAGGTCTGACAGTTGTGTGGCCATTTCACAAGAAGCACCTGCTCATTCAATGCAGCAGCCAATAAGGAAGTCAGTGTGTTATGACTCTTTGTCCAGAATGGTGGGGGTGGGGGAAGGAGGAGAGCAGAGGCAGGCAGGGGTGGACCATGTTATCAATTCTTCAGCACCAAGGCATCTCCCTCCCATTCAGCCATTTAACCCATTTCTGATGTCAAAGTTCTAGCAACAAATCAGAGCATTACCTTGTGGCTGAAATCATCTTCTCAACTACAGTACCCTATATCTGAATGAAAATTAGCTGACCAGCATTGCGATTTTGTAATGAGCTTCGGTTGGAGATGTAGAGTGGGGAAGAATTGCTCAGCCTTGGCGTATTGGTTTCCCAGCATTGGCCAACTTGCCAGATACTCTAGAGGGCACTGTTGAACCTTCCCATACCTTCAGCATCTCCTTTCTGTCCTATCTTTTCATATACCTCCCAAATTATCTTCCCCAGCTTGGGCCTTCCTACTACAATCAATGCATCAAAATCAGAAGTAACACCATTAATGTAAACTGGCTGGACCATAGTTGCTATGCCTGGAGCGACATAGTGTGGTTGCTTTGCAGGGAGCATATTCAAGCTCATGGTTTGCTTTCTGTCTTCTGTCCATGTTAGTTGGGGTGGAAGAGCAGGGCATCCTTAGATACCATCCAAAGGTAAGTTCACTGAACAGAATAGGACTAATTTCTGAGTAAATGCAAGTAGCTGCATCATTGGAGTTATTTTTTAATGCAAAAATATAGTTCTATACTTGCAACATTTCAAGTAATAATGCATTGTAACAATTTTGCTTCATTCTCATCCTTTTTTACATTAATGCAAAATATATTATTTTGTTACAGTTGTTTTGGTTCAAACACACTAAGCTTCATTATTTTTCAAAAACCACAGCTTATCTTCTATTGGGAAAAAATTACTGAGGCACAAAATCAGAGAGAATAGTGATACAAGAGGCTTAAAATCTTTAAGTTGTCCTTGTTGGTAAAAAAAAAATCAAATCAAAAAGTCTGAAAATAAAACCATTCCCAGTTTCTGCACGCTGGCACCCACTGTCACTTGGAGATGGATAAGGAAGTTTGAATATATAATGTCCTGGTTTATAATAATTTATACATTAGGTTTTTTTAGCTGGATAGAGCTGTTTTATGTTTCATGCACAAGTGGATAAAGCTGTTGCCTCTGAAGAGAAGAATATTTATTAAAGAAAAAAGAAGCATTTTTAGAGAGAAGCAATGCTGCCTTAGATAATAGACAAATAACACATCATGAGGGACACAGTTGTTCCCATAAGAACATCAGAAAACCTTGAGGATACAGGAAACCAAAGGTCACTCTAGTCCAACACCCTGTTTCTCACAGTGATTCATCAGATCCCCTGCAAAATCCACTTCTCCTGTTTTGTTCACCAGCAACTGATATTTTTTGAACCCAGGTGAGTTTAGTCATCAAGAGTAACAAACGGTTAAATCTACTCTCCCTTATGAGGTTTTTTTTTTTAGTTCTCTCTTAAAGTAAGAAAAAGGTTAAAATATCCGTAACCTGGGGGCAGATAATTTCCCAGATGTATTATATATTTGTCATACAAAGATAATGTTCCTTCCTCCTTGTAAAATGCCTATTTTGTATAGAAAACTGAAATGTCATGAGGACATCCCAAGGAACAGACTAAGGTCGGTTAGTGACAACTAATTTAAAATTGAGAGCCAGTTTGGTGTCTAAGGCACCAGGCTAGAAACCAGGAGACCATGAATTCTAGTCCCACCTTAGTAGGCTGACCATATTTCCTTGAGACAAAAACGAGACATTGGGATGGCAAAACGGGAGGGGGTCTTATGTAATATTCCGTATTCATGAAAAAGACAGGAGTCCCCGCCCGCAGGTCCACACGATTGGATCCCGCCTGCAAACCCTGCCCCCCGGTCCATGCGATTTGCTCCCACCTGCAAACCCCACCCCCGGTCCGCACGATTGGCTCCCACCTGCAAACCCCGCCCCCGGTCCACACGATTGGCTCCCGCCTGCAAACCCCGCCCCCCGGTCCATGCGATTTGCTCCCACCTGCAAACCCCGCCCCCGGTCCACACGATTGGCTCCCACCTGCAAACCCCGCCCTCCTTTGCTGCGTGATGATAGGTGGGAGGGCTTCCTCTTCCAAGCTGCCTACAATCGGCAGCTCCGGCTTGGATCCTCCTTCCGCGCCATTCCCGCCGGGTTTAAAAAACGGGACAAAATTGAGTTTTTTATCAAAACGACAGGACGGTTGAAAAATGCTAAAAAAACGGGACTGTCCCGTTCAAAACGGGACGTATGGTCAGCCTACACCTTAGGCACAAAGCCAGCTGTGTGACCTTGGGCCAGTCACTCTCCCTCAGGCCTAGGAAGCAGGCAATGGCAAACCACAACTGAAAACCTTGCCAAGAAAACTGAAGGGACTTGTCCAGGCAGTCTCCGAGAATTGGATACGATTGAACAGATATTTAAAAAATTAAAATTAGAGGGGCCAGTGCATTCTGCAAGTAGGCCTGAGTTCCAGGGCTGGCCTGGGGTGCCACTTCAACAAAGATCAAGACAAAAACAGCTGACTGCTAGCAATCCTATGAGCTAAGAAATGTTCTAGTTCCAACACCACTGAAGTAGATCCTCAAAGTCAAAAAGAAGACATGAGTCCTACACTGTAGGGTTTCTCAACCAGGGTTCCGTGGAACCCGAGGGTTCCATGAGAGGTCACTAGGGGTTCCCTGGGAGATCATGATTTATTTAAAAAATTATTTCAAATTCGGGCAACTTCACATTAAAGAGGTAAATTTCATTCGTTATTTTTAGTTTAAGAACATTGTTAACGCATACCTACAGGCCTACGCATAAAACAAATAGAATAATTTTGTAACTTCTGGCCTATATTTGAGCCTGAATGTGCAGGGGTTCCCTGAGGCC
Source organism: Charina bottae (assembly GCA_023362775.1). NCBI lineage: Eukaryota > Metazoa > Chordata > Lepidosauria > Squamata > Charinaidae > Charina > Charina bottae. Next base: position 1,447,809 of record JALMGJ010000020.1, read on the forward strand.
TGAAAAATATTTCAGGGGTCAAAAAGTTGAGAAAGGCTGCTGTAGAGAAGCACTTTGCTATGGCCACATAGCAGGGGGCTTCTCTCAGGGAGCTGGTTCCAGAAAAAAATTAAGAAGCTGGGCTGTGCCTTACACTGTCTATTGTTGGGTAAGTAGTGAAGACCCTTTGTGGTACTTAGCCCCACTTTTTAAAACCAAAAACAGTAAGGCCTGAAAGCATTACTGCATTCTCTTTTCTGCTTTTCTGCTGCAGATGTATTGAAAGAGATTTGTATTGCTGATCTTAATGTCTGTCTCTCAGGCAGCCTATTTGTCTTGATACTTCTAACCACTCCAGTCTCAGAGGACTCTGGGCAGTGAGTGTACGGCAACAAACATGAACCAAAAGAAAAGCAAGAGCAAATTAAAAAAAACAAGCACTCCACGTGCCACCTTGGTTTTGTGCCCCTTTATTTGTTTGTTTGTTTGTTTGTTTGTTTGTTTGTTGAATTTCTATAACCTCCCATCTCCCCCTCAAGGAGGGACTCTGGGCGGTTCACAACCTCTTCATCTAAATAAGACTTCCATTTTTTAAGGAAAACCTTGATACCCTTAGGCTGGGTAGCGCCCTTCTCACTGTGATATACATAAAATCTCATTTCTATTATTGCAGGTTGAAATAATCAAGAGTTGAATCCCTCAACTCTACTTTTCAATTTCCTTTTAACTAATTCCATTTTTGTTGGCAATGTTTACTTGCAATATAAGTTGAATGTGCACTATGGTTCCCCAGTGTCGTGCTTGTAAATGTCCCTCTTCCCAACCCTCAAAGCAAACTTCAGCCCTCACACGTCCAAAATGCAACTTAATACTGGCAGTGCGAGCTGGCTCTAGTGCATAGCGATCTTCAGCTTCCTTACCATCCAGGCATTTCAGAATTGCCTGGAAAAGTAATTGCTCTGACGCTTACCAGAGCTCCTCTGGAAATCCTGCTTCTCAATGCTGTAGCACCACTAGGGGCACTGTTGGACCCTCACTCGGGATTGTGAATGGCTACTTTTCTGTACTGGGAAGGGGTATTGTTGTGTCACTGAGCATGTCTGGTATGCAATATTTTGTTAGAACAATTCAAATCACAGTAGGGCATTGTGTAAATATTTTTGCCAGAGAAATAACAGAGAAATGTCTGACACCCTTGGGACACAGTGGTTTACTTTGCTATGCATTGCTATATTATGACCTTTTCACCTAAATAAGTAGGCAGGTATTGTATGCTTTTATCTGCTTTCTGTAACATTTCACAATCTTTTGGCCCCATTGTTTACATTTTTTCCTGTATATCTAGGTCTACTTATCCTAGATGAATGCCTACCAACTCAAGAGAACACTCCATGAATCTGATGAAGTGGGCTTTAGATTAGGCTACAATAAATCTGTTAATTTGCAAAGTGCTGCAAGACCTTTTGTTACTGTCATAACAGGGGACTCATACAGATTAGGAGCCTTCACTTCAGGTAGACATAATTAAGAAGTGGACATACAACTCACATGTTTAAATTAAAAACAGAGAAGGAAAGATAGTTTCACCTGATACTAGAACTAGATGAGTCTCAGTGAAAGAAAAACAGTGTAAAGTATTTATTTATTTATTTATTTGTTTGTTTGTTTGTTTGTTTATTTATTTATTATCCCACCTTTATTTTTACAAATAACTCAAGGTGGCGAACACACCTAATACTCCTTCCTCCTCCTATTTTCCCCCAACAGCAACCCTGTGAGGTGAGTTGGGCTGAGAGAGAGAGCGACTGGCCCAAGGTCACCTAGCCGGCTTTCATGCCTAAGGCGGGACTAGAACTCTCAGTCTCCTGGTTTGCTATTGGCTCCTTCCTAGGGCTGAGAGAGAGAGTGACTGGCCCAAAGTCACCCAGCTGGCTTTCATGCCTAAGGCGGGACTAGAACTCACAGACGCCTGGTTTCTAGCCCAGCACCTTAACCACTAGACCAATAATTTGCTTTCTGCATTATAGTTTTCTGAAATTTCCTTTGAAATTCAGCTAAATAAATTTAACACAATAAAAACACTGAACAACTAGCAAAGAGCATAATGTATTATTATTTATTCAAAAGAAAGCTAGAAATGGAGAATACTGAACTCAGTGTCCCCTCAATATCTCTCAGCCACTGAAAGATATGGAGAAAGAAATGAGAGTTGGATGGCTCTGCATTTGCAAAACGTTTTATGACAGTCTTTGACTGAGAGCCAACATATATCAGTAAGAAGTTGAATTTGTAATCTAGAAAATCTGGGAAATAATGTGGATATCATTGGGTCATAAAGTATGAAATGTGGCCTGTGATGCAGAACTCAGTAGCACTTGCAGAATCCAGGCTTATCTTTAAAATGCAACATGTTTCTTGCAGCCATTCATGAAAGCCTCAATATGTGCATATTTGCAGCTAAAGAGATAAAGTGAGCTTCCTGCAATTGGACTTCAGCACAGCTCACAGATAACCACAATTGTTTCCGCTCCCTAATCCCTTATTTTAATAACCAATGGGTTTGCTACTCATTTATGTAAATGTACTCAAGAAGTTAAATATCAGAGAAGACAATTAATCTTTACCTGGGCTACATTTCAATTTACTATCACAGCAACAGTGTGATTTCCAAAGGTGGAAATGAGCTTGGTTTATTTATTCACTACTGTTCTTCCATACATGCTTTCCTTTGTTGTAAAAAGGTGAACAACAAGTTGATGTCATCAAATCCATAAATATATTTGTAGGATTCATGTAGTTCCCTAGAAGATATATAGAAGGACCATGGCTATTGAATGCCTGTTAAAACACTGACACAATCATTAGCAGTGCAAGTGTTGTGTATATAAACTGCAAAGCTCTGAACTGTCACATATCTTGCATACTCTGTAATAAGGATTTTGGTCACATGAAAATAGGAACACATACACACATCTGTAAGTGTACAGATCAGGCCTCAAACCAAAAGTCTTGCTTATATTTGAATAATTAAAGAGTTTTCTCATATTACAGACCAGCTTCTTTTAACTCCTCAATGGTTTAGCATGTAATATGGGTAAACAGGGTACCTGTTCATTACATCTGTACAAAACTGAAACTAATACGGTTTAAAGAACCTCCTGTTATTTATAGGGAAAATATCAAATGGGAGACTGATCTGAAAAATATTTTGTAATTCCAGCAAAATCTGTATGGTTTCTATTTTAATACAGGATTATTTTTGAGGGAATATTTAATGATCTGTATATTTTAGGTTTAATTAAATGTTCATCCTTCAAAATAAATTACCTAGGTTTTCACTATTGTTATATACACTGAGCCTAAAATAAAGAACACACCATACCAGATCTGTAAGCCTGGAATGCTTAGCTGGTTGGCACTTTCCCCTTAACCTTGGTTTCCATCAGAACTCCTACTGGATTTCCCTCTGGATTTCCCTCCAAGTGACCATTGCTACTATGCAGCCCGCACGATTTTAAGAATGCTTGCAGTAAAGTGCTTGTGCAAACCTGGACTACAGTGCTAAATGTCATTTGCAGGTTGCAGTGGCCCTAGTCTACCACCCCATTTGCCACGATGACACCTAGAAGCTTCAAGAAGACCCCCAAGCAATGGAAGCGAAGGCAAATGCTCCCTCCACTGTTTCCCAACTTTGCCTCTGACTCTCTGCACCCCACGGGCCTCTGGCACAGAAAAATCGCTGTCATTCTCAGCCCCATCCCTCCATGAATCTGCCCAGCCCCCTTTTCAGGCCAGGTGCGCAATTGCGGAGGCAGAAATCCAGCTGAGCACAACCCCACCCCGCGTCCACATTTGGAAGCCAGCAAGGCTAGACACATCGCGCCTAAAGCGGGGGCAGAAGGGCGTAGGGCCACTGTATCCATCTCTAAGCTGCCGCTACCGAGCAGGGTGGCCCCTTCTCCGATCCGGTCTCCGGCTGCCACTCAAGGTCAAGGGAGGTGCCGTTTTCTAGAGTTCCGCGGTGGAAGAGTGCTTTCTTTCCTCCTTGAATCTCGGGAAAAAAACTCCAAAGGCGGCGGCTCTCTCGCGGGAAAGGGCTCCACGCGTCTTCGGGCGGCGATGCCTCAGCACCTGCCGCCAGGCTGCTTCTGTCTCAAAGGCCGACCTCGTGTGCGCTCGCCTGCCTGCCTGGCCCGCTGCGCGGCGGTTTTTCCCCGCCTCTGCCCGGCGAACGGCGCCGAGCAGCGGCCGTGGGCCCGAAATCTCGCCGCTCCACTGACGCCCTGCAATTCAGCCCGGGCTTCCACTTTGGCTTGGGGCTTTGGGTTGGCCTGGCACTCCGGAAGAGCTGCGAGCAACGGGTCGGGAAAGGGTGCGAGTGTCTCGAGAGGCGGAGCAGGCGCGTCGCTCTTTGTCTTCTCCCCTCCCCTCCCCTCCCGACCCCCCCCCCCCCGTGTGCGCGCTCCGGTGGAAGGAGACGGGCTGCCCCTACCCTCTGCACACCTGCAGCCCGCGGGTTACAAGTCCCGGGCGGGGACGGAAGCAGAACTGCCGCTTTAAGAAGAGAGCTGAGCTGCCTTTGATCTGCACCAGAGCACAGCGCTTCCCCTGCTGAGGGAGGTAGATTTAAACCACCGCAACCACAGCCCGCACCCCGCAAGCTACAGGGCGGGAGGAAAGGGCGCTTCACTTTCTCACCTCGCGGACCCCTTTGAGACATCGATTGCTGCGGATCCTTGAGCGCCTTTCAGAGCAAGTCTGTGGTCCTTGTCCTCCTGCCTCGAGAGAGGACGAAGCCCGGCCGGTGGCCCTTCGCGGGCCTAGGAGAAATCAGATGCCCTGCACACACTTGCACGCGGATGCATTTCGTCCTGTGCTGAATAACAGGAGAGTTACACACTATAACACATGGTCCAGATTTCAGCAGGGGATTATTTATGTTCACATCTAAATTTATTTATTTATTCAGGTTAATTATACTGGATTAAATTCTAGTCTCTCCCCCCCCGCCCCCTTCCTGCAGCCCTATCGGTAATATAGGTTAAATACTCATTTTCACCTAAACGCTTATTGGGGTAGCAAAGGCACCGTTTGCATCTTCAATAAGTCCCATCCCAGCCAAGACAGCTGGCGCTCCTGGAATGGATGCCGGCATCTCCAGGGTGCCCTCCTGGAAGCAGAGCCGGGTGGGAAAGACTGCCTGCCTTCTGCAAAAGGAGACCATTCCCGTCGCTCTGTGCTCACTAAACCACAGAGGGATGGCGGCTGGGGGCAGGTCGAGTTCCCCCCGCCTCTCTCAACCTCTCTCTCCTCCTCCTCCCCCCCCCCTCCCCGCAATTGAGGGGTTTTCGCTTGGAAACGGATCACCAACGTGCTCGAGTTTTCTCGTTTGGTTGGAAACTATTCAACGCATCCTTTTCTCCTTCGGTACACAGTTCAATTTCCATTGGAAAAAAAATCCAGTTATTGGCAGCACCTAGCTTTTTCATTTTTACAGTGTTTAAATCTTGGGATAAAATCTTCTTCTTCTTCTTCTTCTTCTTCTTCTTCTTCTTCTTCTTCTTCTTGTCATATTTAAGATAAAAACGGGAAAAATTGGGAGTGGGGAGAAATCGGGCATTGTGATTCATTAGTCGAGATGGGCACTCCCCAATCTGTTATCTAACGACTCCACCCCAGCCATTAGTCAAATGCCAAAGAGAAATTCCAGGTTCAAATTTAAGAGGGACTTCGTTAAGTCAAAAGCAAAACTACCATACAATCTGATTCCCAAATGAGCAAATAAAAATTTTGAGAGGAGAAGGGCGAGAAAGCGTTTCAAAACACCAGTACATAAAATGTCTTATGTTCTGTTAAATAAGTGCAGAACGATCCGAAGGTCTCAAAATACTGATTTCATAAACCCCAATTTTTAAAAACTGATTTGCAACTCGGAACTTTAACCATTTATATGATTAATGAACAACCTTCTCGGGCCAGCAAGACAAACCCCAGCAATGGCAGCCGCCCCTTTCTTTCAATGTGGAAAAAGAAAAGGTAGTTTGAAAAGTTTATTTTTCTCGTTCATCCTGCCTTCCTTCGCCCCCGGCCGGATCTTTAAGGAAAAGCTAATTGCTGCTCACATTTAAAAGCAAAAAATCTTTCAAGTTAGAAGAATGCAAATGAAACCCTTAGATGTTTCGTTTTTGTTTTTGTTTTTGTTTTGAGTGCTATTCCTCTTTAAATAAACCACTTGATCATTGCCTGGGAATCTCTATTAATCGAATGGGTTTGCCTTTTTGCCAGGTCCTTTATCATTATTTATGGGCTCTAAATTGTTTCAAAGTTCCCTTGACGTTCGATTTACAAGTTTGGGGCTCTTTTCTTTTCCCTGTCCTGCCTTTTGTTCTCAAGAAAGACATCGTGTTGGAAGGGCTTTGAAAAGCCAAACACAAGAGGCCTGCCCGTGAAAAGGGAGCAGACTCGGTCCTTTTTAATTCCTCCGGGCGAGTGAATGACTCTTTGACATAATTGCAGAAGCCGTTTCAAAGCTGAGCGAGGGGGCTGCCTTCCATTAAAGCTGCCCGCGTCAACTCTATTGGGGGGGGGCTTTCCGAAGGGGGGGGTTCTCTTCCCATCCTCTTTTGAAAGAAGAAGAAGAAGAAGAAGAAGAAGAAGAAGAAGAAGAAGAAGAAGAAGAAGAAGAAGAAGAAGAAAGAAAGAAAGAAAGAAAGAAAGAAAGAAAGAAAGAAAGAAAGAAAGAAAGAAAGAAAGAAAGAAAGAAAGAAAGAAAGAAAAGTGGGGAGGGAGAGATGAGACTTCCATCTTTTTGCTCCTAGCAAAGCGGTGCCTCGATGGGTTAGGGGAGACTTTCCTTCAAACAAGAATCCTTCGCGGAACCCCCAGCACTTTTAAATAAACTTGGACTGAAGAAATGTTTTTCTCTTGAAAACAAGCTCTCCCGATCCTTGAGCCGGCGGCCAACCGAAGGAGCTCGACACTTCACACCCCTCTTCCCCTCAGTCTGACGGCGCGAACCGCCTCGCAGCAAAGGTGGGAAAGATTCGCGGGACTGGAGTCGAGGCGACCGCGTGGCCAAGCCCGAAGACCGCGCCGCCCGAATGCGACGAGCGGGCGAGAGGGCCCTTTGCCGCGGGATGAGGAGGCGCGCAGGAAATGTTCGGGACCGGGGTCCGAAGAAGCCCGAGCTTTGAATTTGGCTTCTGGTTCCCTCAAGACCCGAGACAGGAAGCAGGAGCCAAATTGACCGGGGAATGGAGGCCGAGCCTCCTCCGGTGCTTCTGAAAGCAGGCGGACAAGGCGGCTCCTCCTTTCTCCCTCCCCCAGAGCCCCCTTCCTGCCCAGCCATAAATCTCCCCCGGGAATGGAGTGGGAAACAGGCGTGGGCGCGGGGGAGGGGTGTCTTAGCGGCACTTTTCCGGCATTCAACAGACTGCAAGAGGGGTCTGGGATCGATCTTGCCTAAACCTTAGAACCCTTGCTGGGCGTCAGAATCATCCTGCAGGCCAGTAAGATACAGTAGTTAAACTGTATAACCAACGGCCAGACCGAGCTCTCCGAAAGTAGGCAGTGGGTCTTCCCAGCAACTTTATCCAATCTGTTCCCTCCACCTAAACTGGCAACCACCATACAAGGGGAGCACAAGCAAATGAGGAAACAAATCTATTTTGAGGCGAGCGCCGGGAACGGGGGGGGAGGAGAGTGTTTGGAAAATCCCATAAATCTGGGAGCGCCTCTCCACTGCTAGCTCCGTAACATGGGCAAATGTTTTTATTCCCTGAGAAACTTCCAGGCTTAATAGAAATACTCTGGAGAGGGGAGTGGGGGAGGGGAGTTGGGTTCAAATCCAGAAGGCAGGTGTCCCCTTGCCTGGCTGGCCAGCGCTTGCCGTTCGCTACTGCTATTGCCTTTTCCCTGGAGCTGATAGGTCCCTCCTTAACGCTTCGCTCCTTTTTCAGCCGCGGGAACTACCCGTTTTCCTTGCAAAGGCTGCTAGGAGGAGGAGGAACCGGGGTGCGAGGAAGGTGCGCGATCTTCCAAATGGCTCCTGGTGATCCTGGGGCTTTTGTGGGGAGCGTAGATGTTTGGCGCAAAGGGGCAGAAATGCGGGCGAAGCAGACAGAAGACAGAGAGAGGCTGGGTCTACAAAGGATTGGATCGATACGTTCATAAATATCGATTAGTCTTTATTTTCCAATTAACTACGCGTGTAAAGAAATTCCCATTACCCGCGTAACGGCCCTCATTTCTCTCTGATCGTTATCTAGTTAGGGTCTCCAAAAGACATTCTATCCAGTGGAGGTCGTTAAATTTCAATAGCAGTTGCAGGCTCGGTATGAAGGCTCTCTGGCTAAACCCAGCGGTCCTTCCCACCTAGAGGGCAGTAAGTTCCTCCAAACCTTGTGAAACTTTTTACTTCAGGCAAGCGGTGCCTACAATTCCCGTTTACGATTTCTTACGTCACTGCCGCTGACTCTTAAATCATTCCCTCCCAAGAGCCAAACGGCCCCTCTGACGGAAGAGAGAGAGGAAGTCAGTGAGGGAGGACCCGCGCGCGCGCTGCGGGGTGGGTGGGTGGGTGGGTGGGGGCGGGTGCTGCCAACCCATCTGCCCCCACACGTTCTGGCGCCCCCGACCCTCCTGCTCAGTCCAAGCCCCGGCCTTCGGCGGGCCAAAGAAGCGCTCGGAAAGGACCTGAGCTGGATGCCTGGGGGCGGGGGACAAAACCGGCACGGAGGGGACCCGAAATCTCGAGCGCTCGGAACCAGCTGCTGGGTGACAGGGGTTGAGATCCCAGCCCACCTTTGCCTGTTGCTCACCCGCAGGGAAAGAAGAAAACCCGGGGCCTTGGCCTTCCGGCGGGTGTGCCTGAGTGCACAGGGCAGCCTAGAGGTGAAACGGGGAGGCTCGTTTCTTTGCGTGTGCGCCAGGTCGACTGAGCGGTGTGTCCAACTCAGGGCAAGAGCCAAGCAAAGCAGAGGGCGGCAAGCTGCACCCCGCTCCTGCCCGCGTCCGCCCCGCACGCGTGCGGAAAGCTTCCCACCCAGCCAAGCTTCAGAGGATGCGCCGCCCGATTGCCGGACTCGGCTCCCTTCCCGCGGAGGGGCGGAGTTAAAATCTCTTCTTCGCCGCCGCCGCTCCGCCGCACACTCCTCTCCCCTTCCCTCTCCCTCACACTTCCTGGCCAATGAAGAGGGAGAGAGGTAGCCACGTGGTCCGGAAAGGTTCCGAGGCTGGCAAAACGTGAATGAGAAAGAAGAGCGCGATTCAAAGGTACCGCCGACACCTGGGAGTGCGAGAAGGATCGCGCGCTTGGCGTCTGGCTCTCCGAGGCCCCGGGAGAGAGCGAGCGGCGAGGGGCGGAAAGAAGGCAGGCAGGCCTTTCTGGAGAAGCGGCTAGGGTCGGATTGGATCACAGCTCAGGGCAACCCGCCCCGATGTCTCCCTGCCGCGGCCAGGGAGACCCAACTCTGACCCTCTGCTGCCCAGCCCAGGCGGTCCCCTGCGCGCGCTGCCGCCGCTGCCACTGCCGCCGCCGCCGCCACTACCGCTCCTCCTCGCCCCCGGCCAGCACCTGGCCCTGAAGCCACTGAGCCGCCCCGTCCAGCTTCTGGTCTCGCGCGCCTCCTTGGCCAGTAGCGCCTCTATGAGTGCAGCTTTCCAGCCGTCGCTCATGATGATGCCGCGCCCTTTGGGAAGCAGCACTGCCTTCAGCATAGACTCGCTCATCGGCAGCCCGCCTCAGCCCAGCCCGGGCCACTTCGTCTACACGGGCTATCCCATGTTCATGCCCTACAGGCCAGTGGTCCTGCCGCCGCCGCCGCCGCCTCCACCGCCGGCCGCCTTGCCCCAGACAGCGCTGCCGCCCTCGCACCCTCACCATCACCAGATCCCCAGCCTGCCCACCAGTTTTTGCTCCAGTCTGGCGCAGGGCATGGCTCTAACCTCCACCCTCATGGCCACCCTGCCTGGCACATTCTCGGCCTCTCCGCAGCACCAAGAGGCGGCGAGAAAGTTTGCACCACAAGCTCTCCCGGGCAGTTTTGACAAGGCGGACGCCATTCAGGCAGAAGCTGAAGACGGCAAGGCATTCTTGGCCAAGGAGGGCTCACTGCTGGCCTTCTCTGCCTCCGAAGCAGTGCAGGCTTCTCTCGGTAAGTACCTCGGCTAGCAGGTGCGTTTCCTGCCTCGGTGTGCCGCAGACCACGAAACTGGCCCTGGCTGAGGAAGCCAAAGGGAAGCGGGGTGTGGGTGCCCGATTGGCTGGTTGCCTTGAGGTAACCGAGGCCGTAGAATTCCAAGCGGAAAGACAGCCTGGAAAATCGAGGTGCGTGTACATTATGGATGTGTGCGTGCGTGCGTGCGAGTATATATATATTTGCATCTCTCGCTCAGTTTTCCACCGGAATTCCCATGGGCAGCAAATCAAAATTTCAGGGATGGCAGGAAAAATGGGCACTATTCATATGGGGTGTGTATGTGTTGTTATTATTCTTTCTTTTTATTCCTTGGGGCGTCTGGAAAGGCATTGCCATCGCTGTCCGTGGAGCATGAACATGGAGTGTCCCAGGCTGGGGGAAAAACTTTACATTTATGGGCCAGGAATATGGGCACTTCCTTCGTAAATGGCTGCTCTCAGGAGTTCGCGGGCAAGGGGAGGGGAAAGGGGGAAGGTTAAGCAATAGCTCAGTGAGAGGAGGGATCATCCCTCCTAATCGACTCCTTGCGTATAATTAGAAGTGGCTTGTGAAGAGGCTTGGGACCTTCAGAGAGTGTAATTTGGAATCAGCAAGCCAAAGAACAAGGCGCTGACACCTTAGCCTGGTGGGTTTCCTTCTTCAACCCCTTGCTTAAGAAAAGAATGAGCAAGTCTTGGGCTGAGAAAAAGCTCCGCTCCCCTTCCCATTTTGCATGCCATTTTGACCCTTCTGCTTCCCGTTTGGCGATCGACGGGCGGAAAGGACCATCCAAAGGTCTCTGCAATCTGCGATGAATTCGCTAAGACAACGAAGAGTCTTGTGGCATCTGAAAGATGTAAGGATTGGTGGAGGCAGACATGACGGACTTCAGCCACGAAAGGTTGTGCTTTCGTCTTTTCGATGCCGCAAGTCCGCGTTCTAGCCACTGCCCTAAAACTGTGCTTCTGGAATCCACCGAAAAATAACCTTTAACGCTGCTGAGCTTCTCCCCAGAGCACCGGGGGAAATGGTTCGCCGTCCCTCTGCCCTGTCCCTGGCTCGTCGCCACTCTCCTCTTACTTGCTTCCAAGCCAGATTCTGCTACCTCGGAACTGAGCCTAAAACCTCTCCCCATCCCCCAGGTTGCACAAAGGAGGAGGAGGAGGAGGAGGAGGAGGAGGAGGAGGAGGACGCGGCTCCTCTTGGGTGCTGCTGGCGAAAAGCTGGGTGGAACATAAAAACAGATGCTCTTTTTGGCTTTCCTCCAGGGACCGCACGAGCAGCCTCCGGGAAAGAGGACGCCAAAGCGGAGGACGATTCGAAAGGCAAAGAGGAGAGTTTCTCGATGGACAGCGACCTCGACTACAGCTCCGACGACAATCTGCCGGGCCAACCGGCTCACAAGGAAGACGACGCTGGCAACGGCCTGGAGGAGAGCAGTCAGAGCTCGGCGAACCCAAACAGCACCACCTCGACGGGGAAAAACCGCCGGCGGCGAACGGCCTTCACCAGCGAGCAGCTGCTGGAGCTGGAGAAGGAGTTCCACTGCAAGAAGTACCTTTCTCTGACCGAGCGGTCCCAGATCGCGCACGCCCTCAAACTCAGCGAAGTGCAGGTCAAAATCTGGTTCCAGAACAGGAGGGCCAAGTGGAAACGGGTGAAGGCGGGCAATGCCAATTCTAAGACCGGGGAGCCCTCCCGAAACCCCAAGATTGTGGTGCCAATCCCCGTCCACGTTAGCCGGTTCGCCATCCGGAGTCAGCACCAGCAACTGGAGCAGGCCAGGCCCTGAGCGACCGGGGTTTTCCCCCAGCCCCGACCTCTTCCTCTCCTCACAGGCACAAGTCTGGAACCATCCTCTCCGCCCCTCCCCCGTCCGCCGCCCCCCAAATCGGGGCATAATAGAGAATTCTTCACTCGCCAAGTGAAGCGAACCGCCAACCAAACGAGGCAGGCCACGCCGCAATGCGTTCATAAACCATCCGTCAGAAAACTCGTGTCATGTTTCAGAGAGGGAGTATCAAAAGACTTGGAGGAACTATTTACATATTTATGAGACTGTCCAACTTTGTATATAAAGCTCAGCTGCTGAATTTTGACTGTGACGGGACCAAATGAGCAGTGAGGTGAAGTCTGACATTCCAAAAGTATATCTTATTGTCAAAAACTGCAGAACATTTCAACCCTTCTTTGCCTTCCACTTTGGGAATTATTCCCACTCCCCAATTCTTTTAAACGAAAGAAGGGGAAGAAAACTACCAGTTTAACTTGTACTGCTGCTGCTTCCTCCTCTTTTCTTTTCTCCTTTCTTTCCACCCTCCTCCTCCTCCTCCTCCTCTTCATTTTTCCAAGGGGGGGGGGCGATGGAGAAGCAAATGAGATATTCTTCCGGTGCACCCCCGGGTTTTCCCCCTTATTCTAAGACATGTTTTCCCCCCACTCTTTTCTTTAAATGCACGAGTTTTTTTCTATTGTGTTGACTTAATTTATTTCAAATGTAGTTTCTTTTTTTTAAGTTATGAAAACGAAACAAAACATAATAATGTTGTGAATAAAATCCCCAAACGAGAAAAAGAAAAAGAAAAATGGACAAGAGTGAGCCGCTGTTCTGTGTGAAGTTGGAAGGCGCCGATGGAGCCTACCGTTTTGATGCACATCCCGGCCACAGTCCTGTTCCCCGTTTTAAAGAGGCGACGGGTTCAGTTGCCGGGCAGAACAAGAGGGTGAGCGCCAGATCAGAAAGTCGGACTCCACCGGGAGCAGAAAACCTGCTTGACATTCCTCCGGGGGGCTCAGAGCAGCTCGCTGCAAGCAGTGCTCGACAGCTTAGCCGAGAGGTTGCCTGGCGCCGGGACCCAGAGTCTGGGCCCTGATAGAGTAGCGGCTGGCTCGCGGTGCGTTGGCCTTGCTTCTCGTTCTTTCACGGCAAGGGGAGGAGGGAGAGGCGCTGGGTGTCGTGGCCTTCGGATTTGGCGGTCTGCTCTAGGGAGGTGCTCCAGCCAGGCGAGACCCTCCGCTTCTTGACAGAAAAGGAAAGGCTCCTGCTGAGGTTTCTTCCACTTGGCGTAGTTTGACCAGGCCAGCTCAGCGTGCCAGCAACTCTACCATTCCGGATTTATTCCGGGCAAGGGCATTGGAAACAAGAAGGAAAGGAAAGGAAAGGAAAGGAAAGGAAAGGAAAGGAAAGGAAAGGAAAGGAAAGGAAAGGAAAGGAAAGGAAAGGAAAGGAAAGGAAAGGAAAGGAAAGTTAGAGAAGGAGGCAGAAGAACCCGGTTCTCAGGCCTGGACCAATCTAGATCAAAGCGCCTGATTCCGAGGTTGCTCCAACGCCATGAGGGTTGAAAAAAAGGAGGGGAAGGGAGTTTCAGCGGGAGCTTCCACAAATATTGCCACACAAAGCTGAATGGGGTGCCGCCGCCATCATACCACTTCGAAATGAGATTGCTCCCCGTTGTTTTTCACCCAGTAGCAACACGCAGGCCAACATGCAGGCCAGCTTCTGCATATGGATGCACCCACTCCTCTCCCGCTCTTCTCGAGCTACGAAAAGTACTGGCTAAAAATAGGACGGGACCCGACGGCAGACACGTGCAGGCGGAGGCAAGGGGAGAGAGAGGGGCCTCCTGGCCAGAGAAACAAGCCAAACCTGGGAGGGGGGGCGTTGACCCGGAAGAGTTTCTGCCACTTGCCTGCCAATTAATGACTGGCAGCTGGCGCACAAGATTGAAAAACCTTTTCAACCCCACCCATTCACTTGGCGAAACAGAAACAAATACCCGCACCAACGTGACTGGGAAGGTCTGAGAAGTCTCAGACTGTCGAAGGGCCTGTCCCAGTACTACGGGGTGCGCTGCGTCCGAAGGGCCTAGCGATGCACGGAGCCGGAGCAACGAGTGTGGCTCAGTCAGCCGCCTGTTCCGCTCGCTTTTAGGCGATGCTGCTTTCCGGATTTCGAAGGAAAGGGGCGTCTTGCGTTTTGGAGGGGCGCGGCTGCAGAGAGCCGCTGCCCGATACAAGGACCGTTTCTCTTCGCCACGCGAAAGAGGGCCTCTTCGGGCTCTGGGCCCACCTTCCCGTGAGCCTGCAGCTGCCCCAAAGGCTTGGAGAGCCTGCCCCCCAGAGTTCCGGGGCCATTCTGGGAGCGGCCGCCTCTGGCTGAGGAGTCCCGTTTTGGCAGCAAAGGGCAGCTTCAACTCCTTCCAAAAAGCAAAAAGTTAGAGGGGGCAGGGAGGCGGGCGCCATGCTTCGGAAGCAGCGGCGGGAGCTCGCAGATCCTGTCCTGGGGTTCCTCAGCAGCCTCCTGGTTAGAGCAGCTGCCCTCGTCGGCGAACTGTGCCCGAGGGTCTTGCACCAGCCATGAAGGAGTCGCGGCCTTCCCCACCCGCTTCTGGCGCCGTTTTCTTTGCAAGAGGGGAAATCCGGCGGGGGCCAAGCGCGGCGCCCACCCGGTCGATGGTGGCTGAAGTGGGCGATTTCTTCTTCTCACAGAATAATCTGAGCGGACCAGGGAGGGGGGGATGGTCGCTTCCCGCAGGGTCAGGAAAAGCCCCTGAGCGGGACCCCCGAGGCCGAGGCGGGAGCCAAGAAGATAAACAAGCGAGGGGGGGCTGATAGCTGCCATCATCACCATCGCGGCTTTCATTTGGCTGCCTAATGAGTCAGATCACAGGCAGAGAGAAAAATTGTCAATCGCCCAGACCCTAATGAATTTTTCTGCAAATTGTAATCAAGCCAGGCCGTCTCAGCTCGCTGATTAATGAGACCCAAGAGGCTTGGCCGGCACCTCCGCTTTTTATTCCATCCCAGCCTCCCTGCACTAAATTAACAGCAACTTGTCTGCGCTTCAAATTAACTCCCAATGATTAATTCTGATGGGGGGGCCTGAAGAATAGCTTGCGTTAATAGACACTGGCCTCTGATGCTGTTGGAAATTAATACACTTCCCCCTCTGGCTGCCGGCTTTAATCCAGAGTTGGGCTTTGACATCCCTATATTTGTTGTTATAATAAATTTCACTTACATCTGCACATCAAATCATTACAAAGCCCGCGGTCCCGTCCCAGAAAGCTGGGGGCTCCGTTGAAAAAACAGCCGGGAAAGTTGGACTGGGATTCGCCTGTTTTTCAGTAAAAAACAAATCCCTGCGTACGTCAACAGCAGTCTATTTTAGATCTGAGGAAGAATAATACAAATGGATTTTAAATGTTCTCTTTTAAAAAGAGGGAGAAAGTAGACATTTTTGGGTGGGGGGCCAATGAAGATGATCATCGCGGAAGGTTGCGTTATTTTCTCGTCCCGATAGGAAACTACAAGCTCAAACTAGAAAAACAAAAGGGCTGTTTTTTTTCCCGCCACCGTGAAGAACGAGGGAGGGAGGAAGAGGAAAACAGCCAGAAAACCCTTCGCCGTCGAGGTTCCCTCTACACTGTGAACCGGGGACCTCGCCAAGTCTCTCCCCCGCCCCAACGATCTACTACTCTTCTTCTTCCTGGGGCGGGGCAGTGGCAGTGAATCCGCTCCACTTCCAGGTCCGGCGACCGTTTCCAAATCCCAGCCCTCCTGCGAATCTCCGGAGAGCGGCCCAGAAGCGGCGCGGGGACGCGTGCAAGCGATCCAGGCACCCTTCTCTCTCCCTTTCCCGCTCTGCAGAAGGGTCGCGTCTCTCTCCCATCTTGCTTCTGTTTGTATTGACTTAATTGGCTTAATTATTTCTGCCGTGATTGGCAAGCTGGCGTATCTTTTTAAGCGCCCCCTCGTGCCCCGGGGGTCTGCCGGTGATCTCTTGTCAGAGGGAAGGCAGATTGCTTTGGCAGACCCATAAGTTGCACAAGAGCCCCTTTGTGGCCAGCAAGGCAGCGAAATCTGGGAATGACCCGACCTGGCCTCTGCTTGGTGGGAGGCCTTTTGGCAGCCCAGCAATGTAGTCCCTTTAATTGAAAGCCACCCCCAAACTGAACCGCGGAAAAATTGCGCTGTGCCAAAGGGGATTATAAAGAGGTAAGCTTGCTGGCTCCACAGATCTCTACTCCAGTTTATAATCGAAACGGGTAGAATTGTTAGCCGTGAAATTCTAAAGGCAGACCAAAAAATGAGGCCGCATGAAAAGCTTTCCAACTATTTCCTTGCAGAAAGTGGCAGGAAAAGAGCCCCTTTGGGAACTGCGATGGGATAAAATCGAGGGAAGGGGAAGAATCGTATTGTCCTTGCCTAAGAAGGCCAACAGGGATCCAACCCTTCCCCCCATAATTTCTATGGTTTTGTGCCCGAGGAGCAAGGCCAGAGCAAGCCCCCGGCCTCTCCCGCAGCGCGAGAACTAGGGAGAGCGCAAGACTGCGCGGGCACCTGGGAGGGCAAAGCCCGGGGGGAGGCGGCAATGAAGTGGAAGGGGCGGGGAAGGGAGAGGGGAGGGGAGAAGGTTGGCCGGGGGGTCCGCGCAGCAGTTGCTTCATTGCGAGTCGGAGGCAGGAGGGTTTACTTCTGCCCTTTAGACTTCACAGCTGTTTGGAGTTTTGGAGAAACGTCTCCACCAGCACTCCATTGTTCACACATTGATTCATTGTGTGAATCAGGAATTGGTGCCCTCTCTAGTCATTTTGGACCCAAGAGGTGAGCGCCGGTGCGTTTTCACCTAGCGGCCGCTCCCCACCAGTTGATCTCGCTCCTCCCGCACGCCGAGCTCTTTACTAGACAGCTGGTAGCCCTGTTGCGGTCAGAGCAGCTGGCTCACTGGAGAAAGCTAAGCAGCGCCGGACCTGGTTAGTACTGTACTTGGATGGGGGACCTCGTGGAAATCCCTGGACTCTCGTAGCGAAAGACCTTCCCGAAGGCGGCTGGATTGCTGCCAAGAAAGCGGCGCGGATGCCGCTTCACCCGAGCTCCACCCGAAAGCGGCTTTTCCTCCTCGCTGTGAACGCCGCCGTTAACTCTGTCCGCCGCCGGCATAAAATGGAGCTGCCTCTGGAAAGTTAGGCTGCGCCGGGAAAGCTTCCCGTTAGGCGCTCCCGCCCGCCGGTCTCCTCTCCGGCTGGCTACTTCCGCGACGACCGCGGGCTGGCCAGCGCCTTCTGCCTGCAGCTGAGCGAAGTGGTGGGCCTCCCAAAGTTGGCCGGGCCACTGGCTTCTGAACTCGCTGGGTTTCTGGAGGGCCTTGGGAAGAGGATCCGCGGCCAGATCAATCTTCATCTGCGACCCTTACGGTGTAAACAGGAGAAATACGAGCGGGGTAACTGAACATGAAGGCAAATCAAACTGTCACAGTAATAAAGTACCTGAAACATCGACCCACAAAAGCAACACCATATGTATGGAGACAACCTGTATGAATTATAAATTACATCGTAAAAATTGATTGCCTATTTTAACCATTCCGAAACACATGTTGAAGTGCTGCCTGCCCGCCCGCCCGCCCGCCTAACTTCTCCTCAGGGCAGGAGGTCCTTTCCGACTCAGCCGGCCAGAGAAGCTTCTCCAAAGGGGCCGGCCCTGGCCCTGGAGACAAAAATATGCACGATGCACGAGTCAATGTCAGGTTTCCACAGGTCCAAAAAGCCAGTATTTGGCACATGCGGACATCCTGTCCTCCTTGCTTGAAGGGTTCCAGGAGGGAGCCGTGCAGTCTGCTGAGTCACGCCGAGCACTGGGGCATATTAGGCCGCTCCAAAGCAGGACTGACTGACCCTTTAAGCACAGCAGAGGCAGTGCGTGGGGCCACACAAACGTTTTAACTTTTTAAACATCAGCAATAATAAAAACGAAGTAGAAGTTATTTATCTTCATGCCTTGCCTTTCAGCCTTGAAAATATACACAGTAAATAGAATACAAATACATAAAATACAAATAAAACATGCATACCATTCAAATTAAAAGCTCAGCCATATATTAAATGCCACTGAGATAATGTAATAATTCTCACCAGGGCTTGTTATATTAAATTATAAGAACTTAGAAAATATTTATTCTGTAAAAATAGGAAGAAAATATTGAACATTGTATGAAATATAATTTTAATGCTATTATTTTTATAGAGAGAGGGGCCCACACAGGCCAGAGAGCGTTCCGTCCACAAAAGGAGCAGCGCAGGCTTGCTGTAAAGCAAAAGTGGAACTCCACCAGCTGCTCCTAAAGCGCCTTTGCTGGTTGGGCCAATTAGTCCAACTCATTCATTATTCCCATTGCACTCCTTCTTCCTGGGTGCGTTGGGCAAGATCATGTCAGAATTTTCCAAAGCTGCTCTACTCCAGTCCAAGACCAGCAGGAGTGGGCAGGAATCTCTGAAGGGCAAAAGTAAAGTCCCACTCCGTTTCAGGTGCAAGCGCTGTGCCAACCACTTAGCTTGCTCTGGTAGGAATGGGAGACGATTACTTGGGATCTCAAGCTGTTGCTGTGCATTTCTCCTTTTGGCTAGCTTTTTTCCAAGTGGCTTACAGAGGTTGCCCTGGTCTTCCTGGGCCCTCCTTCCTGGTCTCACTCCATGGCAGGAAGGTAATGATCAGACCCACATACTTTCCCACTTTTTAGGACCAAAAACCACCTGCAGATGGATCTCAGCAAGCAGAGAGATGCCACTGGTGTCTCTTCTGCAGCTGGAGCTGGCCAGCCCCAAAGGTAACCAATGGGAGACCTTCCTCCTCCTCCTTTCTCCCTGGGCCAAGCAGGGCATCGCAGAATAGAATGGGGCAGCTCCTCCCTGCCCCGGACCTCCTTGGCCAGGGTGGCCAACCCCACATGGGGGTGGGGGGGGCAGGGCTGAATTGGTTGGTTCCATTAAAACCAAAGGCACTTCATCGAGCTGCCTTCGCCCCCCTCCCCCGAGAAAGCAAACCTTGCCCTCCTTCTAAAATAAAGAACATGATAGGTCATGATAGAGGTGCAGTTTTTCAAATGAAAGTCATGAACATGCACTAATTGCCCCTCAAATGTCTTACCGTATGTTTTCTATGACCAAACCTTAACAGCCGCTTCTTCCCGGCCTAGTAAAGAAAATCAGGAAGACTGGCCAGTATCCATCATGACGGCCAAAGGCCTAATATTAGCTGTACGTAATTCAAACATGAATGCATCGTTGTCTTTTGCACTGAACTCCCATCCAAGTTAAGGTTAAAGAGAACAACCCTTACAACTCAATTCAATATTTCAGGAGCAACGGTAGATACCCAGAGCCTATTCCGGATATTCTAGCAATACTAGCTAGCAAGCTCACAATGAAATCCCGGCCTTCAGGCAGCACCTTGTTCTTTAAACAATGTAATTGTTAATGCCAATATTGAATTCAGGGTATATACAACTCAAAACGTACATTAAGTTGCTCCCCAAATGTCTTTTACTGCACTGCCATTCCATAGAAGGCTGACTCACTCCCTAGCCCCCCCCCCCCCCCAGCTCTTCCCCCAAAAGAGGCAAAACCACAGGCAAACCGTTTTGGAGAAAACTGGCTGGGGGGCAGGTGGGGGGAGGAGGAAGAGAAGAGCTGTAGCCCCAAGCAAAAGCTAACTGGGTCCTAAAGAATGGGGCCTGCCTCCTCTGCGGTTGCTCTTCTTCCCCTGCTGGGCCCTGGCCATAGAGCCCTCTAATCTATTTATTTCAATCCACTTCATCCTCTCTCTTGCTTTTGTTATGGCTCCAGCCCCTGCTTTGTGGTGTGACCACCAATCTTTTATAAGCCCCTTCCCCTCTCGTTTGAGGTCCCTGTTGCTGCTTGAATTACAATGGATAAAACAGGATTACACCGACCTGATCCTATTAAACCCTGCCAGCTGATCTGCACTGACCTCCCCACAGCGCCCTTCACAAACCTTCTTAAAACTTTTCTCCAGCCATTTATGCACAGAGGAGCAGGAAACACAAAATTGAGATGAGACTGATGCAAAGCCAATAGTGATGGAGATTTCTTTTTCATGTCAGTGTAAGAAGTTTTTCTTTCTTGGTAAGAGACTCTTCCAATCAATTCATCTTTATTTATGCTTGTCCTAACCCTTAATAATCTCATTCCTGTCAGTGTGATTAGGTTGTGAGAAAGTGAGCAGGTTACTGACTGAGGAGTCTTAACCTAGCTTATGTGATATTATTTTGGAATTTTCTTTCCCCCCTAAATTGTCCATGTTAGCTTCAAGTATGAATTTGGTGTATGCTCAAAAGTCATAGATGAATTAAATAATTACAGCTATTGGTTTTATAATGTGATTGCAGGGTATTTCTGCCCACTTCAGAGTGGCAATAAAGGTTGCTCTCATTCCAAAAGAATATGTTCTCAGATGTCACCCTACACAATCCAAGGTCTCGCTTGGTAATTTGTTCACTTGTTTATTTAAAATATTTAAATATATTGCCTGCATTCACGGGACACTAAGGAGTGTAAAATACAAAATGATTACTACGTGGTATGTTAAAATATTGTAAGATAAAGCAACATAAACAAACTTCTTAACCACATCACCAAATGTCTTAAAATAAAAAATAAATAAAATAAATAAATAAAAAACTTTTTAGCATGTACCTAAAATGTAGCAAAGGAGCTGCATATTATATTTCTAGAGCATAGCTTTCCAAACTGTGTGTCGGGACACGTTAGTGTGTCGGCTGCAGTGTCTGGGTGTGTCCCAGCTGCTGCTGCCTCCGAGCCCTGCCAGGATTCCACCCAGGTCCTAGTGCCTGCCTTGTGCCTCGCTGCCTCCAAACCTGCTGTGATTCTGTGCAGGTCCTAGTGCCTGCCTTGTGCCTTGTTGCCTCCAAACCTGCTGTGATTCCACACAGGTCCTAGTGCCTGCCTTGTGCCCTGCTGCCTCCAAACCTGCTGTGATTCCGTGCAGGTCCTAGTGCCTGCCTTGTGCCCTGCTGCCTCCAAACCTGCTGTGATTCCGCGCAGGTCCTAGTGCCTGCCTTGTGCCCTGCTGCCTCCAAACCTGCTGTGATTCCGTGCAGGTCCTAGTGCCTGCCTTGTGCCTTGCTGCCTCCAAACCTGCCCTGCCAGGATTCCGTGCAGGTCCTAGTGCCTGCCTTGTGCCTTGCTGTAAGAGTGTGTCGCAAAATGATGCATGTCTAAAAAGTGTGTCACCAACATGAAAAGTTTGGAAAGCTCTGTTCTAGAGGAAAGGTTCCAGAGGGTGGATGATACAACAGCAAAGAATACCTCCTTGTGAATGGTAAGAAAATATCTTCTGATGATTATTTTATTTTATTATTTTAAGAATGTATATGGCTGCCCAACTCAAACATTATGATTCTGGGCAACTTAAAACAACCAAAGAAAACAAGCCAAAGAACAATTTGAATTAAAAGCCTAACAATCATCGATAAATGACCTGGCCCAAATTCATACCCCCCTCCAGATGGAAACGCCACTCATCCTGCTCCAATATCCCTGAAAATAGCCAGGTTTTTAAAGCCTTTCCGAAGGCCAACAAAGCTGGGCCAACTGTATTTCCGGGGGGCGGGGGGCGGGGTAGGAAATCATCCCAAAGGGCAGTCAGTCGCCACCATGGAAAGAGCACAGCACGCCTCCTGGTTCCCATCAGGGGCACTGTTTCAGAGGAAAGACCCAAAGTCTTATTAGAGTGTGTGGGATAGGCAGATATCATTGTGGAGAAGCAGTCTCACAAATAACCCAATCCTGCACAATGTAGGGGTTTATAAGTGGTAACTAGCACCTTGAATTGCACCCGGAAGCTTGTAGGGAGCCAGGGCAGTCACAAAATAGTGGTTTTATGTGGGCAACCCAAAGCACATCCATAACTACCCAGGCCACTGCTTTCTGAGCCAATTCTAGCTTCTGGATGGTCTCCAAGAACAGCCCCCTGTACAGCACATTGCAGTAGTCCAGTCAGGAGGAGACAAGGGCATAAGTGATAGTAAGCAGGGCCTACCAAACCAGGAACAGGCACAATTGGCACAGAAGACAAAGTTGCACAAAGGCTCTAATGTCATCTGCTCATTGAGCAGGAGCTACAAGTTCAGGAAGACCCCCAGATTGCACACTGGGTCTTAGTCTGAGAGTGTGCAACCCTGTCCAGAAGCAAAGATGGAAAATCTCAGTTTTTGGCACCTGGGGCCCGAAAACCCATGGCTGCTCAGCCTGGGTGGAGTTGAGCCGAAGCCTGTCCTTCCCCATCTAGACCCCCACGGCCTCCAGGCACTGGGATAGAACGTTGACGGCTTCACTTACTTGGCCAAGGGTGAGCCAGTGGCTGACCCAATCTAAGTGGGAGAGAGATTTCTCTTGAGTATTTTTAAAATCTCAGGTAGGATATAGGTTAATAGAAGTAGAGACACATCTGAGTCAAGCTCAACTCCTGATGACTATATTGCCATGAAGTTCAGTAAGATTACTGAAATATTTTGTCATTGACTCAGTTCCCAAACCAGATTTGAGTCCAAACCAAAATGAATCTGAACCAGTGATTTCCTTCAAGAGCATCAACCACTGCCTTGAATAGTTCTCCCCAAAAGCTGTGTAGGAAAAAGTTGAAATGCTTCTGAACTTACAGGAGCTTGTAAGGAACTTGTAAGCAAAGAACCTCCAGAGACCATGACCCCTTTCCCTGTATGTGCACATGTATATTCTTTGCTTTGTGTTATCTCCTCCTTTGCAGGTGTCGAGATACCACTACTGCCCAATCAAACACCCCGCCCTGCTCCTTCCCTACAGTCTTAAACTGCTCCTCTTGAGATGGGAAAAAACAGCTGAAGAAAAAGATGAACCAAGGGTTTAGATCACAACCCACCTTGAGGATTGCTGCAGTAAATGGCCATCCCTGCAACCAGTTGCAGAGTGAGCCCATGTTGTGGAGATGGTAAAAATGGTACCCTGAGAAAAGCCCCTGTTCCACCTGCCCAACTAAACACCCCTCCTCCTTCTGCTGTTTGCAGTTGCCCCTCTAGGGCCAGTACATGGCAGCCCCCAGCTCAGACTGCTGATTAGTCTGGATCTTGGATTTTCAATTGATTACTACAGGAGATCCTCATGCCTCATCCTCAAAAAAGAGGATTCTCTCTCTCCCCTCCTTTTTCTAAACAAACAACGTGCAATTGTAATACCAGCCCAGTTCTTTCCCTAGCCACAGTCATGCACAGAGAGAGAAAATTTGCAAGGGAAGATTAAATAAAACCATAAAACATTTTTGTTTGGCACACTCTTGGGGATGCATAAATTGAAGTCTGTTACAGATCTGAACTGCAAACAAATGGGCAAGTGCAATTTGAGACGAACAAAATGAAATTTCATTAAGAGGTGTATCACATATGCAATGCCACAATGTACTATGTCAAACAATACAGTTTCAGCATATAATTCAACCCAAGCAGGATCTAATGGAATAGGGTGATTTCCACAGTCATGTACCTATTGATGTGGAAGCCTGCTTTCAAGATATCCATTCATAAAAAGATAACCTTGGACCTCATGCAGTTTCAGCCAGAAAAAAAATACTTGTGATAGTTATCATATTCTCAAGTACAATATTCTCAAGTTGAATGGTAGGATACTAAACTGAAAAGATGACAGAAGAGCTCTGCTCAATCACTGCTTTTGGAAATTATACTGCAGCTGAAAAGGTGTATTGCAAGTTCCTTCTGCAGATTTAAAAGCAGGAGTGGGCCACTGTGGCCTTCAAGCATAATTTCTATCATCTCTCATCATTATCCATGTTGGCTGTTCCCACCAGTCAATTCCAACATCTTCTAGAGTCATCCAAGCATTGCTGTGTCGACAGAGGGGTAATGAGAACAGACTATGTCTTATCTCAGTAATGGCTGGGTAATGCTAGAAGATGCTACCTGTAACTAGTAGGGAAATGGCGTAGATTTGAATGGAGTTGGTGTTAAGAGCCATCTGGAGGGCTACTCCTTGCCTATACTTGTCTTAAAACATATGAGGAGAAGGGAAGGGAAGGGAAGGGAAGGGAAGGGAAGGGAAGGGAAGGGAAGGGAAGGGAAGGGAAGGGAAGGGAGAAGCTGTTGAAGCAATTCTTTTACAGTAATGTAAGTAGAGTAGAAGTAGGCTATTTTAACTAGATGGGTTGCATATTTCTAGAGAACTGGAAGGGTTGCCATTAACAATGGCAATGGGATGAAGTACAACTGCCATTACTTGGATTTGACTGTAATTTATATTTTTTATTGATTATTGATATTTATGACTTTTATTGAATTTTTAAGTGTTTTATTGTGAACTGCCCAGGGTCCCTCCTTGTGAGGGAGATGGGCGGTAGTATAAATATCATATAAATATGATAAGTAAATAAATAAACAATGCAGTGGATGGAGCAGTCATACAAAATGGGAAGGACTAAGATTTTCAATTTTTTCAATTTTTCGATTTTTTGTGATTTTGTGAAGTTCTTAGAAGTTTATTCTAGGCTTAAGCCAAGTTTTACTGTTTCTTATCTAAAACAATGGGACATTCTGCCATTAATTCTTGGTGTTTTGCCACTGATTTTTGGTGGCATGGTAAAGAAGTGTTCTAGACTGACCCAAACTGGCTACATTCAGGGTGACCACTAAAGTACTTTAGAGCACTTAGCTGAAGCAATTTCTCCTGAAACTTTCCCACTGATTAGAAAAAAGGCCAGAAAAAAAAAGACTGACTGACTGATTGAGTGATTAACTGTATATCCTATCTTTCCATCAATAAATATGCTCACTGTGATTTACAATAAACATAAAATAAAAAGAAACAAATTAAAATACAATTTAAAACTATTAATACCATAAATAATACATTAATGTAACAATGAATTGAAACACCCAATTCAACTATAGACTGATTTGTACATCCAAGTCCTGCAGGAATTAAAACATTTTAGTCTGCAGGTGGAAGGATAATACCAAAAGAACTAGCTTGACCTCTTCTGCAGAGAGTTCCACACTCTTGAAAGTAACCATGGAAAGTCTCTCTAAAGGACTGTAAAAAAGTGAAATGGAATAGAACAGACCCAGTGAGTCATTTTATGTCAGAAGCAGTAGGACATGCTATCCTAAAAATTACAGTCTTTTCCATATTACATATTTATAACTTCTTATTACCCAGAATCCATTTGGAACAGGGCAGAATGTTACACATGAGTACAGTAATGGTAATAAGACGCCATTACTCTTGCCCACCCACTCAGACTGCCCCCAGCAGCTGCTTTTTTAAGATGAGAAGAACAGGGGTAAAGCACACAGACAGTACGTTTCACCTTTCTGAGAATCTTATCTATATATATGATAAAAAGGTAAAAGGTTCCCCCCGCACATTTGTGCAGTCGTGTCCGACTCTAGGGGCCGGTGCTCATCTCCGTTTGTTAGCCAAAGAGCCAGCATTGTCCGAAGACACTTTCACGGTCATGTGGCCGAATGACGCGCACGGAACGCTGTTACCTTCCCACCAAAGTGGTACCTATTCATCTACTTGCATTTGCATGCTTTCGAATTGCTAGGTTGGCAAGAGCTGGAGCTAGTGCGGGAGCTCACTCCGACACGCGGGACTAGGGATTTGAACCTCCGAACTTGCGATCTTCCGATCCACAAGCCTGGCGTCTTACCCACTGAGCCACCATGCCCCTTATATATATGATAGCATGATATAAAATATCCATTACCAAGTGGAGAAGCAGAGGCCACTAGATGGCTACTAGATTTGCCTTCATCTCTGTAGTCAAGTTATCATGACTGTTAACTCCATTAATGTGAGCTTCTGGCTATAACTTGCTATCAGGTGATGTGCAATGTCTTCTTGCAATCTGGAATGGAGAGACCATTCGAAAAAGCTCCACTGAAGGACTCTGCAGGTGTAGTACTGGCAGAAAAGAACAATCTCTTCCTCGCTGCCATCACAGCACTCCAAGGAGCTCTAGGTAGTTGCTTGCTCTGAGTTTTCCATACACTTTGCATTAGCCATCATCTCATCATCTCAGAATCACTTGCTGAAATTACAAAAACCATCAGGAAACATATCAGCCTCCGCGGGTGGACTATCTTAATTGGTGTCCCAGTCCTGCAGTTTATAATTCTAGTTATGAAGCCACCATGTAACACTCTGTCCATTATAATGGAATTATAGAGAATTTCTTTACTCCCAAATCACCACCATCCATTCAGTGTGTTCCTTACTGAATAAATGAAAGAGAGATCAGCTGTGGTCACCAATTCCTGGACTCCTCCCTGAACAACAAAGCCTCCAGCACCATTCCAGAGATCATCCTGAGAAGTAGGTTATTGGCAGGTAACGTGGTTGGTATATCTGTTTTCTCAGATGGATACAACTACAGTGAATCACTATAGCTCTGATTCCCAGCCCCCAATTTTTAAAATTTTATTTATAATTTATATCACCGCCCCATCTCCCCCAAAGGAGCCCCCAATGCTCTACATAGCATGGCTTAAGACAACGTTGGTAGAGAATTACTTTTCCAGTCTGTTCCATAGCTACATCTCAGGACACCTCTCCAGAAGCTAAGCTAATTTCCAGCCATGGAAATGCCCTGTGCCTTCTCTCTGTCTCAACAACACTCAGAGGATCTATTCTCACCTTACACCTCCCTTTCAATCATAGAATGGGAGGCTTGAAAGGAACTTTGGAAATCATCTAGTCATTCCAAGTTCAGGAATCAATTACTACGGCATCCCCAACACATGACCACGCAGTTAAACACCTTCAAAAAGAGGAGAGTCCACCGCCTCCCAAGGGAAACTATTCCATTGTTGAACAGCTCTAACCATTAGGAAATTCTTCCTAATGTCCCATTGAAATATGCTTCCTTCTACTTTAAATTCATTGTTTCTTGTTCTGTCTTGTCCAGTTATTCCGGAATAACTTTGTATAAGTCTATATATATATATATATATATATATATATATATATATATATATATAATATATATTATATTGTATAAGTATAATTCATATATTATACGAAATATATATATATATATATATATATATATATATACACATACACATACATACATACATACATACATACATATATATATATATATATATGAAAGGAAGTAAGACTTTGCTTGGTCTTGACATTTTTAGTTGGAAAATGTGCTACCAGACTCCTAAATGGCTCTCCTCCTACAAAGGTTACTCGTCCTGTATTTATAATTTCCCCATTATGTCACATTAAAAATTAGAAATTGGTGGCAATTTTGATTGGGATCTGGGAGCCATACCCAAGGCTTTGAATATATGTGCCCCCCTGCCCTCCAGTTAAGCACCCGTCCACCAAAATGAGGCATGTAGCTTTGGGAAAATTGATGGAAATCTGTTCCATCAATTCAAGGTGAATTGGGGTGTTTTCTGAATAGCAGAACTGGGGTCTGAATTGAATGTTTTGGTTGGTTCACAAGCCTAAAAGAGAAGATGTGAGCAGTTAGACATCAGAATAAAAAGAAAAAGGGTTTGGTTTTGGAAATTGCATAATTTCATAGATACTCGTTTCTCCCAATGGCTTCCAACTGCAATCATTATCTGCCTGTTTATCCCTTTTTCAAATATAAAAAGGCCATAGCATGCCAAAAAGTAGTCAACATTTGATATGAATAGTGAATACAAGAGATGTTAATTTAGGGGGAAAATGAGATATTTCTATTTTATTTGGCAGTAGCAAAACCCATCTGTCCCTTTCCAGCAGGAAGCTGAGGGGCAACTCTCCAGTGATGTGTTTCATAGACTCTTATCCTCAGATTCCTCTAAAAATGCCAAAAGAGATTATACAATGTGGTACAGGAACTTTCTCCAGATGTGCAAGACAAAATCTGCATATATATGAGGTCAAGCAGGTAACTTCTATCAAACTCACATCAGAGGAATCCTCAAATGAAGGACTAATTTGGAGGTGAGCATGATATCTTTTATGCTATCAAAATATGCAAACCATGAACCTCTGGAGGCCCATGATTACAGTACTTGGCAAAGTCACAATGGGTGTATCTGATTATATATATATATATATATATATATATATATATATATATATATATATAATCAAGACTATGTGTTATTAACGCTGCAAGTTATAGATGAGATACCACAGACAAACTATCCTAGAAAAAAACATTCTAGCAATTTTGGGTTTTTGTTGTTGTTGTTTATTTCTTCAGTCATTTCCGACTCTTTGTGACTTCATGGACCAGCCCACGCCAGAGCTTCCTGCCAGCCGTTGCCATCCCCAGCTCCCCCAAGGTCGAGTCCATCACCTCCAGAATTTTGGGTATTAAGACCTGGTATATCAACTTCCCCACAAAACTGAAATACAGCTGATCAAGAATATTTTCTCTGATGGTGATATAAGGCTTTGACTATCAAGTTCTGCCATTTTGTACTCACAGTTGTTTTAGTTTAGGGAAAACATTTCTCTAGATCAATGGCACAATGTGCAAACATTTTTATGGTTACTTTAAAACAACACTTCCTTGGCTCTTACTCTACCAAGCCTCTCTTCTTTTGGGCATACATTGATGGCATTTCATCATTTGGACTTACAAGCAAGAGGTTCTGACAAAGTTCCATCAAGACTTCATCGCCTTCATCCTACTATCAAGTTGAATCTCTGCCATCCTGCTATCCAACAGGTTTACTTTCTGAAACTATGCTAAGAATATATGAGACCAATCTTATATAAGAAACAAACTGACAAATATTTACATGCTTCCAGTTACCATACAAAACATATCACAAAATCATTGTTTATAGTTAAACCTTATGAAACAACTATTCAACCTAATTGACAGATGCTCATCACTAAAGTTCTAAATCAGGGATTTGTCAATTAGGCATGCTCACATAATAAAGTGGGCATAAAATGGAAGTAAAAAAAAATAGCCTAAAAGCATTTGTCATTCCGTATACTTTCTACCTAAAGCTATATGTATCATATCCCAGTTTGAATTATGACACTTGCCTTTCACAGAACTTAGATGCTAGGCCTGTATCTTATAGGGAGCCACCTGAGTTAAAACCGAATTAACAGAGGAGCCTAAACCTTGTGGCAAGCCCAGATATCAACAATGCTTCCATATCTGCCAACATCACATTGGACAAACTGGTCCAAATAAATGGGCAGAGAGATGATATTGGAATATTAATATCGAAAACGGGAAACATTTCAACTACCCAGAGCATTCCATCACTGAGAAAAGGAATTACAAAGATCCATTTCATCACAAAACAGTTGATTCAAAAGCTTCTTAATGATTTACTTACTGTATGATAAAATAGCAGTATGATTTTTTGCATTATCTAAACATCTGGGGATGGCCTTGGAAGTAGCAATCCTTGAAGTAATTGTCCATTGTCCTTAATGCTTGTGCAAAACAAAAAGGAAACAGACTGTTGGTGGGGGGGGGGGGCGCTCCTGGGCTTGCCTTCTACTGTAGTCGTTTCTGGTCCTGATAGCCCTGAGATCAGAGGCTCTGGTGTTTATCTGAACACCAGTTGCTGGGAGACCAAAGCTGCAGCTCACATTCTGAGAAGCATCTGGTTGGCTACTGCTGAAAACAGGAATCATTCAGTATTTCACTCTTCCTTACTGAACTTACTGGGACTCCTTTCCCAGTCTAGATTCCCAGACAGTAGCTGCAAATGAGTGAAGAATCAAATTCCAAGGAAATCATTTTGAATGAGGCTGCAAACAGCAGCATGCAGAGAAATTCCAGTAATCATGTTAAGGAACATTTGCACCTCAAGGGAATCTTTAGATAGACCAGAAGATTCTGGAGAATGAATCCAGGATCTTTTGCATGCAAAACATGTTCTCTGTCCGCCATCCTCTTGGCTTTTAATTGTTTTGTTCTTGCCCTCTCTGGTTTGAAGACATTGGCTGAACTGCTTTTTATTCTTTCCAGGCCAATGGAATGTTGGAAAGAAATTATGGAAAAGGGCGCTGGACTCTGTCTGTCTGTCTGTTTGTCTGTCTGCAGGACAACACTCTGAAAACTGAGAACTGCAGCAAATTTGGGGGAGTAGGAGCAGCCAGCCGAAGAAAGATTGGGTTCCTAAATGAGGGTAATCTGGCTCAGGAAAGACAGCTGGCAAAGCTTGGAATGCTGTTGACTGCACCATTCTAAACCCTCCCTTTTCTCTCCTGGTCATGTGACCCAGAGCAGGACATCTGCAGCCCACACTCACTGCACCCATACACAACCCAGCATGAGGGGAGAATGAAGCACCCACCCACACAGTGCAGCATGTTACTTCTTTTCATAGAAGAAAAAACAGGTGCCTCCTATGGCCACTGCTGATAAAGGGGCTGGAAATAATTCCAGAAGTTATGCTCTGTAGAATTTCCCTAGCTTGGTTTATGTCACAGTGGGCCTGTAGCATCACAGAAGTCATGGTCCATCTAATATAAATAATCTGAAAGTTCTGTCTTCTCTTGTTCCAGACAGCTAACTGCTTAGTGATCTTCCCCTATCTTACTCTGAATTCCAAGGTAAGAGAGAATTACAGCAGTTATGTGTAACACTGGTGTTCTTGGCAGCTAATATATTTTAATGTGAATTCACAAGGATGGGAAATTATAAGCCACTCCGAGCTGGTTCTGATTGGAGTGGCTTATAAGCTAAATAAGTACATACTGTATTTTGCTAATTGAACCTGGATTCTGAAGCCCATTTAGCAGTCTGTTAGAACTACTGAAATGGAGCAGAGCAGCTAAACTCATGTACAGAAAAAGAATATTGTTTAAAAACAGAGCCCATGAGCATATTAGAGAAATCCAGGTTAGTCTTACACCTTTAGCTCACCTTAGCATAAAGAAACACGCGCTTAGACATGGCAGGTATGAAAAGTATGGGGGCGCAGTGGCTCAGCGGGTTAAACCGTTAGTCTGCCGACCATAAGGTCGGCAGTTCGAATCTGCGTGGTGGGGTGAGCTCCCGTCACTAGCCCCAGCTCCAGCCCACCCAGCTGATCGAAAGCCACCGGCAAGTAGATGAATGGGGACCACTCACGTGGGCCAATTTGCTGGCGTCCTGCTCGGAGGGTCGCCCTCGGACCAAGAAGAAAGCTGGTTCCCATGGATGGTGGCGGAGGACGGCAGAGGACGGCGGATCCCGAAAAATGACAACTTCCTGGACGTCAGCAGCCGGCTCAGAAGCAAAGGTTCCTGGGACATGTAATCTGACCTGCGGTTGAAGGGCCGGTTCCCTCACCCCCTCCCTAATCGCGCGGGTAATATAATATAATATGATTGTATAATTGAATTGAATTGACATGATTGTAAGCCGCCTAGAGCCCTCCATTAGGGAGGGGATAGGCGGGGTATAAATAAGATAAAATAAATAAATAAATAAAAGTAAGTACAAAAGAGTCCTTACGTTTATTCATTGCAGGTACAGCATTTTCGGTAGATAAATGATGTTCCATTTCTTCTTTCTGTTCCCTAAACTTAGTTAACTCTTGCCCCTCATTGCTGGCAAGAGATGCATGTAGAAAGGGGGGAAAATCTCCTAAGCCCATCTTGGCCTAGGATGGAGCAGCACACAGCCACGTGCTTTGCTCCCAGTTGAAGGAGGAAAGAGAGAAAGAGGAAGTGGGAGTGGCCAGAAACAGCTTCCTCAAAAAAGCATGGAGAGCTTGCATCCTAGAGCAGCCATCTATATGCTGATGAGGCATGCTGGATTTGCCAGAATCTCCAACAGATTCAAATATTGCCTCTGAAATTCTGAGTAATGGCTTTATATGGTAATAACTTTGTTTCATTTGTGGTAAAATTCTCCTACTTGGCAGAATGGGTAACTGAGCTATAAGGTAAAGGTACCCCCTGCACATTTGTGCAGTCGTGTCCGACTCTAGGGGCCGGTGCTCATCTCCGTTTGTTAGCCAAAGAGCCAGCGTTGTCCGAAGACACTTCCACGGTCATGTGGCCACATGACACGCGCGGAACGCTGTTACCTACCCACCGAAGTGGTACCTATTAATCTACTTGCATTTGCATGCTTTCGAATTGCTAGGTGTTACTGAGTTACTGAGCTATATCTGCGATTAATTTGGTTAGCTGCAGTTAGCTTATGTCAAGGATAACAAGAAGTGTTTTTCATGAAGGATCTAGAAAGAAGGTTTGAAGAAATGAAAGCAACTACAGAAAGAAGCAAATAAGTAACTTATATTTACCAGCCAGAGTTTATACTGTTCTTAACATCATAGCAACAATCTAGTGCACTGTGCAGGTCTGGATGTGGACGAACCATTTCTGACTCAATTCCACCAAGGTGTTTGTATTTTTGCTGCCCAGTTTTGCCATCTTTGCTTCTTCTTTTTATTGTTTTATAGTTCTCATATTTCTTGCGAACCACCCAGAGCCCTCGGGAGTTGGGCGGTATACAAATTTAATTAAATAAATAATTATTGGTGCTGGGGTTTTTAAATTATTTATTTATTTTATTTTTATTCCACCATACTTCCAACACAGTCCTGGCTGTGTACAGTATAAAACATATAATAAAACACAGAATAAAGATCACACAACAGTGTCTTAAATTACCCAGAATTACACTAAACACAGACCTCTTCCAACATCCAGATTTTAACTCTGTATGTCACCTAGAGTCTTTGGATTTGACAGCCTATACAGTAAATCTAAATAAATATATAAATAGCTATGAGAAATTCCTGAACAGCTCAATGTTCATAAGCTTCCTCAATATAGGTGCCATATGGCTTTCTAAGGGGAAGCTGTTCTAGAGGTTAGGGACCACCACAGAGAAGCTCTGGCTGCTGGCGCCCCTCTGATCTCTCATGGGAGGAAGCCCTCAGCTTCCCCATGTGAATATGGAATCTGGGTGAGCGGGTTGTATGGGAAACAAATGGTCCTGCAGGTACCTGGGTGTACGTCAAATAGTTATTTTGTGTGTGTGTATTTTTATTTTTATTTATTTATAGTGCTATATATACCCCGCCTATCCCCTCCCTAACGGAGGACTCTAGGCGGCTTACATACATACATACATACATACATACATACACACACATTTTTATCATTATACAATATCACCAACTATAGAGTGTAATTTAACCCGTGCACCAGGAGAGGGGGTAAGGGAACCGGCTCTTCTAAGGCTCTGGACTACAATTCCCAGGATGCCTTGAGCCGGCTGCTGACGTCCTGTTGATGTCACTTCCGGGTCTGTCCTCACCGTCTGTCCAATCTTTTCTCCGGTGGAACCGGCTCCCGACAGGACACCAGCAAATTCTCCCACTTAAGGTGGTACCCATTTTATCTACTTGCTAAGCTTTTGAACTGCTGGGTTGACAGGAGCTAGGACTTAGCGACGAGAGCTCACGTCGTCGCACGGGGATTCGAACTGCCGACCTTCTGATCGGCAGCCTACAGCTCAGCTGTTTAACCTGCTGAGCCATCCGCGTCCCATGCCGTGTATGTTTATTTAAAACATTTCTATCCTGCCACAATTGAAAAGTCTCTCAGTGGTTTATGCAGAATATAAAATAACATCTAAAACATCCACAGTACAAACTTCGCACCAGGAACAATAAAAACAACACCAACTGAACACAAAAATTAAAGCAATAAAAATGGAAGTTCAAATGGCATGATAAAATCAGGGAAAGGCTCTCCAAAACAATTCCATCTTTAATAGCTTCCAAAACATTCACAATGAAGGGGCCAGCCTGATCCCTACTGGGACGTTGTTCCACAGTGGTGGCACAGCCACAGAAAAGCAGCACCTTCTCACTTCACCTCCTCAAACCTTCCGAAAATATGAGATTAATAACAGTTTCTCCCTATTTGAAGTAATTGGTTGGGCCGGTACTTGTTGAAATAGGTGGTCCTGCAAGTATCTGGGTACCAAGCCATAAAGAGTTTGGTAGGTTAAAATCAGCACCTTAAATTGCACCCAGAAACCAATTGGCAACCATAACCATGTTATGTGCTCCCAACATCAGTAGCCAGAAAGTATGCAGGTTGTTGCATGTTGGACCAATTGTAGTTTCCATGTGGTCTTTAAGGGCAGCCCTGTTGGAATTCAGCAAATCAACCATGCCTCTTTAGCATATGGGTGATTGCTCTAGGAGGCAAACTCTGTGCTAGAGGAAGTTGCTTCTTGCTCCTCCCACTTCCTCTCTCTCTCTCTGATTCTTCCACCGATTGTGGAAGGACGCATGTGCCTTAGCTCCTCCATGGAGAGGCCATGTGCTAGGCCTCAAGCTGCTTTCTCCACGTAGCCTCTGGCAGCAAACAGGGTCAGAGGTATACAGTTTAGGGAACAGAAAGAAGAACTGAAACCAATTTTCTACTGAAATGGCTGTACTTGGACAAAATAAATGTAAGAACTCTTTTGTACTTACTTTTTGTACCTGCAATGTCTAAGTGTGTGTTTCTTTATGCTTGGGTGGGCTAAAAGTATAAGAATAAGAACCTGCATCTCTCTAACGTGTTCACAGGCTGTGTTTTTAAACAATATTCCTTTTTCTGCGCACGAGTTTATACAACATTAAGCTCTGCTCCATTCACTGGTTCCAACAGGCCACTGAATGATCTTAAAAGGGTTATGGGCCCAGGATTTTGTAGAAAGAGGTTTTGTTTTTAAATGGCAGGAATTTTTCCTTTTTGCCTTGTTTTATTTTTGAGCAGAATTTTTTTTTTCTGGTTTTGCATGAGCATTGTTGTTTTTGAGAGAATACTCAGTCTAGCTACTGAAGAGGTTTCTTACACAAGGATTTATGCCTTAAGCATAAAGGGAATATTTTTTTTTCTTTTTGAAGTGAAGCTCTGGCATTTTGGCACCACCTGCAGCTTTTGAGATGGGCACCCCATGCATTGCCATAATCTAGACAAGGGGTGAGTGTTGTCAAAGCCTCCTGTTATTTATATATTGTTAAATATATACATTTGTGAATACCTTTGGATATACCAAGTTGTGTACCAGTAAATTAAATCAACAAAAAAAGGGGAAAACTAATAACAAAACATTATTTTCTCTTCCTTTCATATTAGGAATTAAGGTGTAATTCAACATTCTCTATTTAAAGGAACCATAAGAAGGGAGACCAAGTTGAAGCTGACCACCAGTTAGTGTTCAGGTAGCAGACTGAGCAGATACACAGTTCACCCAATCACTGCCTTTCCCACTATGTATTGTGTTTTTGTTAAATGCTAATAATAATCTCTAAATCTGTATCTTTACACAAAACATGTGCTATTATTATTATTATTCACTTTTCCCCCAAAGGAGTTCATCAAAGGAGTTCAGGATGATACACAAAATTAATAAAAATTATCTTCAGTATAAATAAACAAAGCAAGCCTATTCCAGAACAAAAGAAGAAGACAAGAATTAAAACCAAGTCCATTTTTGAAAGGTAATCTGCAATTGATCCCGGAGCAGTTGCTACCTTGGGTGAACACTATCATTCAGAGGAAGACCACATGGTGACCAGAAATATGTCCCCTGAGAGAGAGTTGCTTAACTGGGGCACCTGTCTCCTGGCACTATGAACTGAATGGACTGGGCAGACCACAAGGAGGGCATCCCAAACTGATCTTAGTATGTGAGTTGTGTGCATAGAAGCAGCCTGTTGAATTTGCCCAGTTAAGATTTGCTGCCAAGAACTTTTTGATGGTTCCCCATGTAGGGTTGGAGGTGAAGTGCTCTTAGGCAATGTATCTTGGTTACAGCCCTCATGCTATGGAACATCGTATGATCTTGGCTGTTGGCCTTCTGGAACTATTAAAGACAGAGCTGTGTCAGGGAGGCCTTTGTGGAAAGAATGGTCACCATTACTGTTTTAAGCGTTTATGTTTTTACTATGTTTTTATGCTTAATGATGTAAATTGCTGAGAGTCTGGTAGTAAAGTAACTAAGCCAACCAGCCATGGAACCCTGGTTGAGAAATCCTGGCTTAGACTAATGGAAATAATAAGAGAAAAAAATCTCTGTTAAAGAAATACAGTATAAGTTCTTTACTGCAAGGCCCAATGCATTCTGTTTTAACTTAGTGCTTCTTCAGGGGCATCATGACTGTGAATTAACCTCATTTTTTAGGACACTACAGACTAAAATCTGTACATAGAGCCTGGTACCAAACAGTACATATGTAAAATCCTTACATAGAGCCTGGTACCAAACAGGCAATTCTTTAAGGATGAGGGTTATGTGGCCCTACCTAGCCATTTTACTTAGCCGTGAAGCAATGCATTCTGCATTCACCTCTGTTTTTAATGACAAATAGGGTACTCAAACTAAGAACCTGTTCTCTAGGAGCCAGAATAAGCTATTTCACAAACTCCTGGAACTCAGCAATACTTGCCTCAGCACTTCCATTTTCAGCTTCAATATACTGGCCCTCATCTGCTGCCCCAGAAGCATCTGCTCCTTCCTAGGGCTGAGAGTGACTGGCCCAAGGTCACCCAGCCGGCTTTCATGCCTAAGGCGGGACTAGAACTCTCAGTCTCCTGGTTTGCTATTGGCTCCTTCCTAGGGCTGAGAGTGAGAGTGACTGGCCCAAGGTCACCCAGCCGGCTTTCATGCCTAAGGCGGGACTAGAACTCTCAGTCTCCTGGTTTCCCATTGGCTCCTTCCTAGGGCTGAGAGAGAGAGTGACTGGCCCAAGGTCACCCAGCCGGCTTTCATGCCTAAGGCGGGACTAGAACTCTCAGTCTCCTGGTTTGCTATTGGCTCCTTCCTAGGGCTGAGAGAGAGAGTGACTGGCCCAAGGTCACCCAGCCGGCTTTCATGCCTAAGGCGGGACTAGAACTCTCAGTCTCCTGGTTTCCCATTGGCTCCTTCCTAGGGCTGAGAGAGAGAGTGACTGGCCCAAGGTCACCCAGCTGGCTTTCATGCCTAAGGCGGGACTAGAACTCTCAGTCTCCTGGAGCCTTAACCACGAGACCACACTGGCTCTCATTTACTATGCCAATAATATTTCCCTGTGTACAAGTCAATGCGTAAAGCACCCAGATCACACATTGTCTTAAATATATGATACACTCTTAACTAGTGAGCCTGGTAATTGTGTGAATCAGCTCAATGGCATTCCTATATTTAAATAAAAGCCCCCCCCCCCATTTAAAGAAACATGCTTCCAACAGAAATCATGCGTTGAAAAATAATTTAACATATCTTTTCATTAATAGTGCTGAGGAAAGCTCATCTCCTCTCCATTATATTGTAAGAGTAAAAGATTTGGATTTGACCTCAACATCTCTTGTAACTGCTGATAATCTTTTTGATTGCAGCAGGTAAAAACTGAATGAATGAATGAATGAATGAATGAATGAACAAATACATCAGTAAGAGACAGAAA
The DNA here is from genome assembly GCA_023362775.1 of Charina bottae. Lineage (NCBI taxonomy): Eukaryota > Metazoa > Chordata > Lepidosauria > Squamata > Charinaidae > Charina > Charina bottae. The sequence continues at coordinate 1,485,210 of JALMGJ010000020.1, forward strand.
GTTTGTTTTCACACAGTGAAATATTTTATTTGTAAGGCTTGTTACTTCTTTTCATCATTAAGATGATCTTAACATTTAAAAATATAGAATAATAAAAATAACAAAAGATACAGCCAGCAAAGCTTCATCCAAAAGCTTGGTTAAAGAAATACTGGGATTGTTTTGTCTTGAGAAGGCACAGGGGAACTATGATCATTTTTTTTAAAGTGCCTTAAAAAAATGTCACACCAAAAGTGAAGACCTGTTCTGTATTATTGTGGAGTGCAGGACATGGAATAATGGGCTTAATGTATAGGATGATAGATTCCAACTGAATGTCAGAAATGAATTCTTAACAATAAGAGCTGACAGTGGAATCAATTAGGCAGTGAAGTCGAGGGCTTCCCAATTAAGATAATCATATGGAGGCTAGACAGACATCTATAGATGATGCTTTTAATATGGATTCCTACCCTCAGGGAGAGCTAGCACCAAGTTCGAAGTCTGGGATTCTCTAAAACGTATCTTCAGCTTGTGCCAACATTTTAATAAAGTAGCACCATCCATAATTGGGTAAGGAGCATGGGAGTACAAATGGAATGCTACTACTGATACGGTCCTGCCTAAAGTCATCAAATTATGAGACATACCCACAGCTGGGATCACAAGCAGGTCTCCCTGGTTGATGCTGTCACTGGACTGAGCATCGCAGGAGGCACTATTTTAGTTACTTGGATAGTAAGTCATTTAGAACTTTATGTAGAATGAGTCCCTCTAATTGGGGCCAGTAATTCACAAGGAGCCAGTGGTGAACTTTTAGACTGGTGTTACATGATTGTAATAATCCAATCATGCGGTTGTTGGAACATGCATAATTAAAACCAAGCCACCTTAGTCCAAGAAAGATACAACAGCTGAATCTGAACACAGGGATTTCTGATGACTTTTCTGGATTTAGTGACATCTTTGAATTTAGGGTAATCACACCAAGCTGCAACCTTAATCCTTTGAGTGAGCACAATCTTATCCAAATGTCTTCCTAATTTCCAAACCAAACAACCATTATCAACAGCCTTTCCATTTTATCAGGATTAATCATCAGCTTATTGGCTTTTTAGCCCAGCTCTCTATTATCATCATCCCAGAGAGCTACTTCCACAAGAACCTGTGGTCAATCAGTAGCCAACCAGATGGATGCTCATTTATAGCCAGCTTAATGCTTTCAGTATCTTTTTATTATTTCCTATATTCTTATTTTAAATTGTGCAACAGGTATTTTAATGTTGCACATCATTGGGAGATGTATAGCCTGCAAGGCAGAATCAGAATGTTTCTTTTAAAAGTGCATGCCTCTGTGATATCCCAGAGCACCCCGTAGGATAGCACTCCCTTATATCTCTCCTATCAAGGTGAGCAAGGTTGCTTCAGTACCACATGCAAGCTTGAAATGGGATTCTTCCAATTCAGTTTCCGCTGTTATGTTCTCTGGCGCCATGTCTAGGAAAGGTCATTTGCAGCTGGAAGATTGTCCAAAACCTCCTGGTCCAGAGAGGGTCTTTTCAGGCAAGAGTGTGCCCTTGCCTCCTTCCAAGGAATTGACCTCATTCCCTCCGGAAATCAGGCACAGACTTACCTGGCCCAAAGGGCAAGGAACAAGTAATTCACCTAGAATTTAAAATAAAGTTTAGGAAACTCTCTTCTTCATTCTGTTCATGCTGTTATTCAAGACATGACTCTTTCCTCACCTTTGCCAGGGGAAGGAAAGCTATTGTCATTTTTGTCACTAATATTTCATGATCCCATTCAAAACTGCCTACTTGAACACTCACAGTTTTCCTGCTCTTTAGTCAGAACTTTTTTTTAGTCCTGGCAGCAATTACTGCATAGCAGGACAAAGTAGACCTTGGGTTACATTCCTGCATTTTGCTTTTGGATATCTAACTGGCTGGGCCAGTTTGTCTGCAACTGGCAGTCAATAAATTGGACCTGGCTTGCTAATTGAGTCACTGAGAACTGTGCAGTGAAACAGTGACGTTGCCACCAGCTGAAATTGGGTACCATACAGATGAAATTGATGTGTTCATTGTGGGATTATTAGTTTAGGGATGCATGAAGATTTGGATCCAGACTCCTCTTCCCCTGTAGGCTGTTCAAGGCAAAACATGAAGTGTTTTGCAGTCATTCACCCTGTTCTAAAACCACAGAATTGTTACATATTGAATTAGGGACCATGGAATCCTGTTCAGGTATACACATCCTGAAAACAAATCCGAAAAGAAACATGTAATATTTCAAAACAATGAGCAGCATTTTAATTTTTCAAAAATCTGTCCTGCTGCTTTTGTATAGACCATCATAATCTCTACCACCTTAACCTGACAGCAGTGTTGATTTATTCCTGGAACCATCAGTAATTCTGTAGTGGAATGTTTGATATAATCCAGAATCAAAGTCACAGACTGAGCCTGCAATAATAATGACAAAGAGCACAATTACAAAAATGTGATTCAATCTACATCATAGGTTACATTTATTGCAACAGTTATTAAACATCAGGAATTCTAATTGCATAAGTTGATATTTTTCTGCTGATAGGCAGAATTTCATTTCCTACTGTTAGGAGACAGTGGAATCTTAATCTGCTCTCATATTAATTGTTAAATTGTATATTTTAATCCATGATCACACAGAGTTATTTATAAAGAATTAGTTAATGCAGTCTGACTTAGTGAATGTGGTACAATTGGTAAAGGCACTGTGCCATTGTCTGGAATTTTTAAGACTCTTCTTGCTCCACATTCAAAGAATTCTGTTATATATCTCTGTTTAATGAATCTATGACCCTAACAGTTTATGAACACACCTGAAATTTGTATACTGTCCAACTTCTATGAGAACATGTTTTTCTGGGGTCTTAAATTCACAGGATTTGTTTCAAATAATTGCTTAAAGCAAAATATATTTTTCTCTCTTTTTACAAAAATATAATTCCACAGAGTTAAAGTTAGAACCAGGAAAATTTGTTTCAAAAGATTTGAATTAGTTTATCAAGGCACAACATTGCATAATTAAATAATTAACATATTCCTGAATCAAAAAATTCTAATGCAAATTGCTTAACAGGTTTGCTTGAACCTTATATAAGAAATAACTGAGTTAGCAGTCTGTTTCAGATAGCTCAGGTGTCATCAGCATGAGCTTCTTTTTAATATTCTTCTTAATCTAATATTAGTTTAATGGTTCACATCTCAAGTTCAACAGATGTTTATCAGCAGATAACCTGAACTAACTTCTGGCCCAAATTGTAAAACATTATTGTTAACAACTTTTCTGTCACTTTCCAGAGGTCCAGCTAACAATAAACAATGTATCAAACAATAAATGTATGACTCAGATACCCCTTTTTGTTCCTACTTGGCTCTGAATCCTATTGATACGGTGATACTAGATACCAAGGTCAGTTGGGGTAAGGAATGTAGGTTGCCTTCTATCACATTAGAAATTAGCTTCTTCCCAGAATCTGCTTCATTTAATTGGCTATTTCTTGGAGATTTTCTATATTTGATTTGCTAATATTTTCATCAAAATTGCGTAGGTGATGTTTTCTCCATCCCAGACTTGCAAATGAAGCATAAAAACTTTTAAAAAACCCTATTTGATACTTTATTTTATCATTTTATTTTATTATGTTTGTAGCAGCAATGTATTTTCTTTAAAAGACCCACAGCTTTATTTATTTTTGTCAGTAAAGATGCTTTGACCTTGACATTCAGTGCCATAGCTCCATCTACTGATAAAGAAAAGCTCTTGCTTTTTCTTTGTGTTGGAACAAAATATTCCAAACAGAACAGGACTTTCCAAAACAAGCTAAAATTTATTTATTTATTTATTTATTGGATTTATTTATTTATTGGATTTATTTATTTATTGGATTTATATTACCGCCCATCTTCTTCACAAGGAGAACTCTGGGCGGTTCACAACCAATTGAATTGGCTGTGGGACTGGAAAGCAAGTACAGGAATAGGCACAAGAGAGGAGGAGGAGGAGGAGGAGGAGGAGGAGGAGGAGGAGGAGGAGGAGGAGGAGGGTGAGTTGGGAGGAAGTGGAGGTATGCCTGTAGAAGATTTGGGAAGAATCAGATGCAGAGGGTCAGGGAAGAAGGATAGCAGGAGGAAAGGCATAGCTGAGAGTTGGGAGACAGCAGAGATAAATCGGATAAATCAAACAGGCTCAGCAGGAAGAGGAAAGACAAGGAATGGACAGGCCAATGTGCGGGTGGGTGGTGGGCCGAATTGGAGAAGCCAGCTTTGTTGGAAGAGACAGATGGGGAAAGGCACAGTGGGAGGAAAAGCATTGCAGAGTTGGGAGAGATTGGTAGAGGAGAAGCTTGGAGGACCAAGGAAGCAAAATGTGGCAAAGGAGGTAGTGGAGGGCAGAGGTACCACAGGCCTCATTGGATGGGCTGCCGGGCTGCCTGTAGCTCAGAGGCTGCACTTTGCAAACTCCAGATTTAGAACAATACAAGCCACTGTAGACAGTCCTGAAAGACATGGCAAGTACTGTTTCCACAGGACCATGTGAATAAGTTTCCACATTTCTTCATGTAAAGATAGATGATGAGAGATAGATGATAGAGATAGATAGATAGATAGATAGATAGATAGATAGATAGATTGATAGATGATAGATAGATAGATGATAGATAGATAGATAGATAGATAGAGATAGATAGATAGATAGATAGATAGATAGATAGATAGATAGATAGATGATAGATAGAGAGATAGAGATAGAGATAGAGATAGAGATAGAGATAGAGATAGAGATAGAGATAGAGATAGAGATAGAGATAGAGATAGAGATAGAGATAGAGATAGAGATAGAGAGATTCCATATAGTTTTGGTCTATGACTGCATATTTTAATAAACTAAACCAGGCATGTTCCATATAGAATGCAATTTTTTGGGAGATTTAAAAATGTTAGTTCTTCAATTTATATTATGTTTGACAAAAAATTATTGCAATGTACACCATAACCAGGAATGGGTGATGTTTCAGTTGTTGAAGATGGAATTTCCCCCCCTATTTTGGATGAAAACTGAAGGCCATAATGAGTGAGAATGTGACGTGGTAATATCACAGATTTTTATAACGTACCTCAAGATCGCATTTGCTTTTTTTTTTTGCAGCTGCTTCACACTGCTGGTTCACATTTAACTTGTGGTCAACAAGGACACTAGATCACTTTCACTCCCTCTTAAATGTTATCCTATTTATTTCAAGCCAGTACTTAAGCTTTCTAGATATTTTTGAATCTTCTCTCTTCCATCTGAAGTACTAGCCACCTCTCCCAGCTTTGTGTCATGTGCAAATTGGATATGTTCCCTTAACGTTCTCATCAAAGACAATGAAAAAAAAAGTTGAACTGCACAAGACCCAGAATAAGAGCCCTGTGGCGCATTAGTTGATACTTCTGTCCAAGCTGGAGGCATCAATAAGCATAACTTGGGAGTGTGTGAGTCCATCTAACAGTAATATTATGAAGCTCATAGTTTACTTATTAAGGAGAACATCATGAGGCACTCTGTCACAGGCTTTGCTGAAGTTCAGGTATGCTGTATGTATGGCATTCTCCTGATCTATTAAGCTAGTAACTCTATCAATGGAGATGAGCATAATCTGGCATGATTTGTTTGTGACAAAGTCATGCTGGCACTTGTTAACTGTAGCATAATAAACAGGTGCTGACAAACATGCTATCTGATAATCCGAACAGACCTTGTCTAGTAAAGATGTCAAGCTAACAGGTCTGTAGTTTCCCAGTCTTCTTCCTCCCCTTTTTGAAGATGGGAAAATAATTTGCTTTCTTCTAGTCTTCTGGGATTTCACGTCCTTCAGGATTTTTCAAAAATTTCTGAGAGCATAAAATCTAATGGCTTTGATTTGGTACTTATGAACTGACTGTTAATTTTTTTCTAAGTACTAAGAAAAGGAGGCCAGTAATCTAGTGTTTTGCATGGCCTGGGAACAGGAGTCATCCACATCTAGATTTGGGCCTTCTACAAAAGACAGCCCATCATCCTAAGAAATGATGAAATGCCTAGAAAAATAAGTAGGACTGTCTATCTTGATATGTGCTCTCAATCAACCCTTTTTATAGAAAGAGGGAAATCTCCTAACATAACAGAGTTATATGACATAACTCTGGAGATGTCTTAGAAATTACAGAATTGTTTGGTGTGTGTTAACACAGAAGTCAGAACGGTAATCCCGTAAAAGCAAACCAGGCAGCCCCTTATATTTCCTGGGGAGGGGGGAGGACTCTCAAGGTCTGGGCTGGGCATAGACGTAGTGTCTGAAACCATTAGTGGATAACTAGAACCACTGAATGGAGCAGAGCTTAGTACAGCAAAAGACCCGCACAGAAAAGAGAATTATCAAACATAGTGTTCATGAGCACTTTAGAGAAATATAGGTTATTGATCTTACACACTTAGCCCACCCAAACATAAAGAATTGCACACTTAGACAAAGTAGGTTCAAAAGTAAGTAGAAAAGAAAATCTTACTTGTTTATTTGGTCCAGTTACATCCATTCAGGGAAAATGATTCTTGTTCTTCTTTCTTTCCCTACACTGTATTGACCCTTAGCCGTCATTGCTGCTAAAGGCTGTGTGCAGGAAGGGGGAACCTCCTGACTCTAGGCCTAGGCATGGCCTCAAGATGGAAGAAGGAGCAGCAGCCACTGCTTCCTTCTCCAATGGTGGAAGCATATAGAGAGCTGCATCCTAGAACGAACTCATCCACATGCTAATGAGGCAGTTTGGTCTAGTGGTTAAGGTGCTGGGCTAGAAACCAGGAGTCTGTGAGTTCTAGTCCTGCCTTAGGCATGAAAGCCGGCTGGGTGACCTTGGGCCGGTCACTCTCCCTCAGCCCAACTCACCTCACAGGGTTGCTGTTGTGGGGAAAATAGGAGGAGGAAGGAGTATTAGGTATGTTAGCCGCCTTGAGTTATTTATAAAAATAATAAAGGCGGGATAAAAATTAAAAATAAATAAATAAAATAAATAAATGCTGATTTGCTGGGACCTCCAACAGTATCAATGTTTGGCAATTGTTATTGTTATGGGTTGTGGTTGTTGCTTTTGTTTGTTCGCTGCCCAGATCCTTCTTAGCTAACTAATGGACTGAATTCTTCAGATGTGATACATCTTGGTCTGGCCAGTCTACAAGAGCCTTTGTTTATAGGGTAGATTCAGCTTCATAATCCTGATTTAAAACACTTTTTGAAAGTGACAGTAAATATTCAGGCTTCATGTTTAATGTATAGGTGCTGCCACTACTGTACAGTCATTACTTTCTATCTGCTCACAGCTTGTGTCCTCACCCAGGGAATTTTTCAGAAGAAGCTGAAGCTTGATGGTTGGCCTCCTTAGGCTAGGTGTCCTTAGTTCCTGGTCACTATTGTTGTTGTTGTTGTTCAGTCGTTTAGTTGTGTCCGACTCTTCGTGACCTCATGGACCATAGAACGCCAGGCCTTCCTGTCCTCCACTGTCACCCGGAGTTTACTCAAATTCATGTTCATTACATCGGTGATGCTATCTAACCATCTCATCCTCTGCCGTCCCCTTCTCCTTTTGCCTTCAGTCTTTCCCAGCATCAGGGTCTTTTCCAGTGAGTCCTCTCTTCGCATTAGGTGGCCAAAGTATTTGAGCTTCAGCTTCAGCATCTGTCCTTCCAATGAGCAGTCAGGATTGATTTCCTTTAGGATTGACTGGTTTGACCTCCTTGCAGTCCAAGGGACTCTTAAGAGTCTTCTCCAGCACCACAGTTCGAAAGCATCAATTCTTCGGCGCTCAGCCTTCCTTATGGTCCAACTCTCACAGCCATACATTACTACTTGGAAAACCATAGCTTTAACTGTACGGACCTTTGTCAGCAAGGTGATGTCTCTGCTGTTTAATATGCTGTCTAGGTTTGCCATAGCTTTCCTCCCAAGGAGCAAGCGTCTTTTAATTTCATGGCTGCAGTCACCGTCTGCGGTTATCTTGGAGCCCAAGAAAATAAAATCTGTCACTGCTTCCATTTCTTCCCCTTCTATTTGCCAGGAAGTGATGGGACCAGATGCCATGATCTGAGTTTTTTTAATGTTGAGTTTCAAGCGAGCTTTTGCACTCTCCTCTTTCACCCTCATCAAGAGGCTCTTTAGTTCCTCTTCACTTTCTGCCATTAGGGTGGTATCTTCTGCATATCTGAGGTTGTTGATATTTCTCCCGGCAATCTTAACTCCGGCTTGTGATTCATCCAGCCTGGCATTTCTCATGATGTACTCTGCATATAAGTTAAATAAGCAGGGTGATAATATACAGCCTTGTCGTACTCCTTTCCCAATTTTGAACCAGTCGGTTGTTCCATGTCCGGTTCTAACTGTTGCTTCTTGATCCACATACAGGTTTCTCAGGAGACAGGTAAGGTGGTCTGGTACTCCCATCTCTTTAAAAATTTGCCACAGTTTGTTGTGATCCACACAATCAAAGGCTTTAGCGTAGTCAATGAAGCAGAAGTAGATGTTTTTCTGGAACTCTCTTGCTTTTTCCATGATCCAGCGAATGTTGGCAATCTGATCTCTAGTTCCTCTGCCTCTTCGAAATCCAGCTTGCACTTCTGGTAGTTCTCGGTTCACATACTGCTGAAGCCTAGCTTGTAGGATTTTGAGCATAACCTTGCTAGCATGTGAAATGAGTGCAATTGTACGGTAGTTTGAACATTCTTTGGCATTCCCCTTCTTTGGAATTGGAACGTAAACTGACCTTTTCCAATCCTGTGGCCACTGTTGAGTTTTCCAAATTTGTTGGCATATTGAGTGCAGCACTTTAACAGCATCATCTTTTAGGATTTTAAATAGCTCAGCTGGGATACTGTCTTCTCCGCTAGCTTTGTTGTTAGTAATTCTTCCTAAGGCCCACTTGACTTCACTCTCTAGGATGTCCGGCTCAAGGTCAGTGACCACAACATCGTATTTATCAGGGATATTAAGATCTTTCTTGTATAGTTCTTCTGTGTATTCTTGCCACCTCTTCTGCTTCTGTTAGGTCCCTGCCTTTTTTGTCCTTTATCATGCCCATCTCATCACCTGGTCAGTATGCAGGAGACTAAATGGAGAAACTGCTACATTGCTGTAGAGGGTATTGGGAATGGCCTTGAAGGACAGGAGGAAGAGCCACTGCCAGGGCAACGGTCAGATAAATGGGACTTGAACTACTGTAGTTCCAAGAAACTAATTCGGAAAAAAAAATCTCAGACAAGCCCCTCTCTAGTTCACAGGAAGATAAAGTGAGGGAGGAGGGAAGCACATTCTGACTTGCAGGTTCTGTACTATAGCTGTTACAGTTAAAGTAGTCCTGACAAAAAAGACATTGGTTTCTTAATCTGGTCTACCGTATAGGGCTGACAATTGCCCAGAATAACCTGTGCTGGACACATACAAATCATAGATGCCTTGGCTCCCTTTGGACTGTACAAGGATTCTGGGGACCGGGCACAGAATCATCAGGGTAGACAGATTGGTTCAGGGATGGTCTTCCTTTCACTAGCCTAGCTGGGCAGCCTGTGCGACACCCTGTAACTGCAATTCCCCCTGTTGCCCCCTCCAGGTAACTTCCCCACATAGATGCCTCAAGTTCTTCTAGGTCAAACCATTCCAAAGGGAATGTAAAATTGTTAGGAGAGGGACATGGATTGTCCTTTTTTGTCCACAAATGCACTAGGGTACTATTAAACAAATCACAGGCTTTGGATTTGAATAACTTTTATGGTCTGTGACATTTCTTGTAGCTTGCCAATATGCATTCTCCTTCCCCAGATAAGTGAAGCAGGTACTATCAGGTTCACTAAGCTGGGTTTTTTTTTTTTACACAAGACAAATTAATTTTGGCTGCTTTTGTTGATCCAGATTTTAACTTCCCACTGCTGTTTTTGGATTCCTCTCTGTATTCGACACCTACAGTACTTCATCCCATTCCATGCACACAGGGGATGGAATCATTGTCCTGAAATACTTAGGTGAGCAAGACTTTAAATACTGTATAGCGAGCTAATTACAAATAAGTAGATGCCTTATTGGAATTTGACTTTGAGCAAAGGTAATCACAAGTTTTTTGTGGAAACTTGTATTTGGCAGCCAAAATAAGGATTGTATTTTTAAATACTGTAACTGACACAGAGAAGGGATTATCACTCTCCTATTACTCCATTGGTTCCTGCTAATACTAACATTGCCTATTAAAAGAGCAATCTGATTACTTTGTAATCTACATCCATTCTTTTTGTTCAGTTTCAGAGGAGCATTATTTAGGGTATTATATACCTTAGGGGACCCCTTATGTCTTGCACAGCCAACCAATATCTTGTTGTAATTACCTATCCTGTAGACTGTCCAGATTTAATTTCAGATCCTCCATCTTTTTTGTCCAATTGATGTATTTTTCCAAAGAGACATGACAGCATCACCATTATAAGAAAAGTTTTCTTTGTAAGAATTTCCCAGTCATCTCTTGAGGCTCATCCAACATCAAACAAGAAGCTGCAGTTGAGTTACCTTTCATCCTCTATCTAGGCTGACCATATTTCCTTCAGACAAAAACGGGACTTTTGGGATGGCAAAACGGGACAGGGTCTTATGCCACCATGCCGGCCTGCAAACCCCGCCCCCCAGTCCACGCAATTGGCTCCCACCTGCAAACCCCGCCCCTGCCCCACACGATTGGCTCCCGCCTGCAAACCCCGCCCCCATCAGCGTGATTGGGTCGGTTTTTAATTTAAATGGTGCGGCAGAGCTGGTGTGTTTGGGGGAGGCCGGAGCACACACACTGTGCACACAGCACCATCATCGGCCAGGGAACAAGGGGTGGGGATGGAGGCCCACCACTGCCCCATCCCCCTCGGGCTTGGCCGAGGGAGGGAGGAGAGTCGCTGCTGCTGCCACCGCCGCAGAGCAGGAGAAGCAGGAGGAGCCGGCTGCGCTCAGCTGCTTCAGCCACACCACTCCGCCCCTTGCTGCCCGCTGAAGCTCCCCAGGTTGGCCGGCTCCTGCCAGGGCAGTCTGTCCTGTGTGTGTGTGTGTGTGTGTGTGTGCATCTGACTGGGCTTGGCCGAGGAAGGAGAGTTGTCGACCACTCCGCCCCTTGCTGCCCGCAGAAGCTCCCCAGGGTGGCCGGCTCCAGCTTCTCCTGCTCGGCGGCCCGAAAACTCTCCTCCCTTGGCCAAGCCCGATCAGATGCACATACACAGACTCACACACTCACAGGACAGACTGCCCTCGGCAGGAGCCGGCCATGCTGGGAGGCTTCAGCCACACCACTCTGCCCCTCGCCACCTGCTGAAGCCCTCCAGCATGGCCAGCTCCTTGGGCTTGGCCGAGGGAGGAGAGTTGTCTGGCCGCCAAGCAGGAGAAGCAGGAGCCGGCCACCCTGGGGAGCTTCAGCGGGCAGCAAGGGGCGGAGTGGTGTGGCTGAAGCAGCCGAGCGCAGCCGGCTCCTCCTGCTTCTCCTGCTCTGCCCTGGCAGGAGCTGGCCATGCTGGGGGGCTTCAGCGGGTGGCGAGGGGCGGAGTGGTGTGGCTGAAGTCTCCCAGCATGGCCGGCTCCTGCAGAGGGCAGTCTGTCCTGTGAGTGTGTGAGTGTGTGTATGTGCATCTGATCGGGCTTGGCCGAGGGAGGAGAGTTGTCGACCACTCCGCCCCTTGCTGCCCGCTAAAGCGCCCCAGGGTGGCCGGCTCCTGCTTCTCCTGCTCGGCGGCCCGAGAACTCTCCTCCCTTGGCCAAGCCCAATCAGATGCATGCACATACACACACACACACACACACACCCCACACCCTCTTTCTCCAGCCTCCCCATGACCAAATGCACCCACACCTGTTGCAGGGAGGCTGGAGAAAGAGGGTGTGGGGTGTGTGTGTGCGCGCGATTACGCTGAGCAAGTAATCCGCGCGCGTGCACACACACGCATGCACCCCACACCCTCTTTCTCCAGCCTCCCTGCAACAGGTGTGGGTGCATTTGGTCATGGGGAGGCTGGAGAAAGAGGGTGTGGGGTGTGTGTGTGTGTGTGTGTGTGCGATTACTCTGAGCAAGTAATCTGCGCGCGCACACACACACATGCACCATCTTTCCACAACCTTCCCGTGCCTGCTTTCCCTGGCCTCACCACTGCTGGGCAGACAATCTCAGGATCAGGTAAGGAGGCAGGAACCTGGACTGTGGTGCTGTGTCTGCAGCTGGGCTTGCACATGGCAACTGGGCTTCCAGTTGCCGCGCTGATAGGGCCTCTTCCGGGCTGCCCCCAATGGCAAGTCCCGCTCCAGTCCTCCTTCCTGTCTTCCTGTCCTCCTTCCCGCTGGGTTTAAAAAAGGGACAAAATTGAGATTTTGATCAAAACGACGGGACAGTTGAAAAATGCTAAAATAACGGGACTGTCCCGTTCAAAACGGGACGTATGGTCACCCTACCTCCATCTCTATTTATATTGTTGTTCCAGAGCAGAACTATCTATTGCTACTACAGAACGTAACGGTTATGCTCTCAGGTTCACTGTTGAGCAGAAATTGATCCAACCAGAGCTGTTTAATGGCTTCAAAGCCACTGTGTTCTAACAAAATCCACTGTCATTTCTTAGAACCCGTTCTTGTTTGTTCAAATGTTATTTGTTAGGTATAAATAATTAAAAATAAAATAAACTCCCAAGGCCATCTAGGAGAGATTTATCTGAGCCATCAGAACACCTCAGAATGTCATGTCAACTTCAAAAGAAGTTATGTGCATTTAAGATTACATGAATACTTTCTTAAGAAAATTAACATGTTTGGGTTTTAGGTCCATGACCAAAATGAATCGCAGTGAAATATATTTTTGAAAATAGATTTGAGGTCATAAGGCAGCTTTTATGGTCATCAAAATAGTCTCTGAACAGATTTTTTTAAAATAAACTGAGATCCAAATCCAGGGATTCCACTGCTTTTTAATTTTAGTTAACAGACACCTATCACTGATTGCTGCAATTTTTCAAGTGAATGTCCTGAGGTTAGTCTGGCCTTAAGATCTGCTAAACAGGTTCCTTCTTCTATTTGTCCTTGGGATATTTCAGAAGATTAAGAAACAGTGGACAGTATACATCTTTATTGTGCCAATGTGGCCTGTGATTCTCAGACATGATGAACCTTTCAGGAGCCTTCAACAATCATTTCACACATTTGGCTATCAGTCCCATAAACCACAAGACTTGTGAAATGCTGATGTTGAAATGCTGACGTTGAAATAGATACCTTGACCTCAACAGATTATAGATTATTATTCAACATAATATGGATAAATTGGTTGGTATCAGAAGCAAAGAGGTAAACAGTCTCTGAAATTCTTTCCATTAGGGATAATCTATTCAAGTAGCTAAACATGCAGCTAACACAGTATTATTTGATAGTTGTTTGCAGTTTCCATTCTACTTCATCAGATGCATAGAATATTAATTAAAGATAGAGACAAGAGAATAACATGCCACGTGTATGTATATACAGTATGTATGTGTGTGTGTAACTGTTTGCTATATAAATTATTTTTTTAATCCATTCAATCGTGTCCGAGTCTCAGAGACTGCCTGGACATGTCCCTGCAGTTTTCTTGGCAAGGTTTTTCAGAAGTGGTTTGCCCTTGCCTGTTTCCTAGGGCTGAGAAAGTGACTGGCCCAAGGCCACCTAGCTGGCTTTGTGCCTAAGGCAGGACTGGAACTCTCGGTCTCCCGGTTTCTAGCCTGGTGCCTTAACCACTACACCAAACTGACTCTCATATAAATTAATAAGCATCCATACAAATATTTATGTCATAAAGGTAAAGGTTCCCCCCGCACAATTGTGCAGTCGTGTCCGACTCTAGGGGCCGGTGCTCATCTCCGTTTGTTAGCTGAAGAGCCAGCGTTGTCCGAAGACGCTTCCACAGTCATGTGGCCGCATGATGCGCGCGGAACACTGTTACCTACCCACCAAAGTGGTACCTATTCATCTACTTGCATTTGCATGCTTTTGAATTGCTAGGTTGGCAAGAGCTGGGGCGAGTGCGGGAGCTCACTCCGCACGCAGGGCTAGGGATTCGAACCTCCGAACTTGCGATCTTCCGATCAACAAGCCTGGCGTCTTACCCGCTGAGCCACCACGCCCCATTTATGTCATACTCAACAATAATTTTGCGAATGGCTGTGGCAAAAAGTAAGTCCAGAATTTCTGCAGATTTTAAAGGGACTTAACTGTGGCAAAAGAGTTAAATGAGTAAAGTTTTTTTACTCTCTTTCATTTTTAAAGGACCTTCCATTCACTGAAGAAAGTTAAATGGAGTAAAGCCATCTAAATTTCAATGTATTGTTATAGGTATTGGCATGGGGTCTGGTTACTTGAGGGACCGCCTGTCTCCCATAGCAGCTCCCACCTACCTGCTATGATACCATGGGAGTGGCTGTTTTATTACAAGATGGATTGTTTTCATCATTCATTTTCTGAAAGGTCCATTCAATGGACCATGATAGGCTTCCCAAATTATGCCTACTTGAACAAATGAGTTTGGATTTTACCACATCCTGGTTAAAACATCTCACTAAAGTTATTACACAATATGGATTTTCCATTCAACAGGTACTCATAACTGCACCGCAGGCAAAGGATATTTTTAAACAGCGAGCCCTGGATATCAGTGCCCAATTGGACATGGAGACATTGGCAAAAAATGGTTCATTAAAATGGTTAGCTAAGAATAAAACTATTTTTAAATTTGAAAAATACCTGTCGATGAGTCTAACACAAAATCTGAGAAGGGCCTATTCCAGGGCTAGGTTTGAATTGTTGGACTCTATGGTTAAATATGGACGTTTTCATCATTTGCCATATAATGAGAGGACTTGTGTATGTGGGGACCCAGCCATAGAAGATATTGCCCATGTTTTGTTCGACTGCAAATTATATGATTCACTTAGGATTAAATTCCTGTCTCCTTTGTTAGAAAGAACAGCACACTGGGATTCTAATCACAGATTATCTTATTTTCTTTCGGGCTCAAATACTTTTATTGTGAATAGGACTGCCAAGTTTGTAGACAAGGCAGTTCACCAGAGAGCCCATTATATGGAAAAGATTGGAGTCCCATGTAGGGGTGATGAACTCATTTGAATTCTGATTAGATATACATGTATTGTATTTATTATTATTTCAGGTTATTCAATTATCTTATTTCCTATTTTGGTGTATTTTTATCAATTTTATTAGTTAAATTGAATTGTATTGTATTCTTGTTATCTTATTTTATCTTTGATATGGTCGTAAGACTAATCAATAAAGTTGTTGTTGTTGTTGTTGTTGTTTCTGAAAAGTCTTTATTTCATTTAACTTTACATTTTAGCTCAATGAACATTGGCATGTAGGAATAACTACTTCCAATATTTAAATCTGTTGCAAATCATTTGAGATTTTTTTGAAAAAGGGAACACATTAAAACCCTTGACATATTGGCAATTTGTCTCCCCCGCCATTATGGAAACATTACCTTCAGGTGTTTGTTTTAAGTGTTTTTGGGAGTTGTTGGTTTTAAATTTGGAATATTTCCAAGGCTTGCACTTCCACATTTTTAAACAGACAGTGTAAAGCCCGAGAAGTAGAGGCATAGGGTCAGAGGAGCCCATTTTAACTCAAGTTTTGACATTTATCAGAGGTACTCGTGACAGTTGGAGAGTTCCTCTATGTATAATATTCTCTCTCAGGTTACAAAGAAAGGAAAAGGTAACTGCAGAACAGACTTTCACTAGCTGGAGGAAGCAGTAATGAAAATTTCAACGATTGGATGATGAAAAATCCAGTAATAATCTTATGGGGAAAAAAGGGGGAAAGTATCTAAGTATTCTCTTGAAAGACACATTCATGAACCAAGTCTTGAAAATTATTTTTTTACAGAATCAACTAGCGTTTAAAAACAGAGCACAACAAAAATGCCCCATTGTTCTCTATGCCTATCTGCAGAGTGATCATGGCTGCAACGGTTAATTCCTAAAGTCTCAATTTTTATTTGAAAATGAAGTTTCCACCATCTCTTTACCAGTAAAACAGAACAGTGCATTTTGTTACCTTCGCTTCTCATCCCTTACAAACTTACCATTTTCTTGAAAGAACAATTTAAAAAGCTCAAAACACAATTTGAATAGCTCCACCTTCTTCTTTATTTATCAGTGTCCTTTTGCTCCTTGTCCCTGCTTGTTTTTTAAACTTATTTTTTGAAAAAGCTTGCACCTGCACTTATTTCAAGGTAATCCCAAATGGTCAGTTATCCTTTAAAATAAGATGCAGTACTGGTAGTTTTGCTTCATGTAGTTCCTTAGTTCTGATTAACTGATTTATATGATGAAAGGAAACTAGCATTTTGGGTGCGAAGGAGGCAAATGACTCAGGAGGAAATGCCATCTAAGACATACCCCATCTGTAACACCTCTGGCGCTTTCTCCCACGTAAGTGCAGCAGTGCGTTTCGGACTTCCTTTGCCGATGGATGATGAGGGAAGATAAGGAAGTGCCATTAATTAAGCAGGTGAAAGGGGTGTGTGTAAGTTGCTGGAGGGCAAGAGAAGGGACAATTGCACAGAGCAAAGTCTGGCTAGTGCCCAAACTAAAACTAAAGGGCCACCTTCCATTTTATTGCCTCCTCAACAAATTAAAAAGAATCTGATCCATGTTTTTTTATGATAAGACAGGGGTTGTTTCACTGTGCTAGCAAAACAGGTGAATGAGAAAGTGCTTTGAAGAAAAACCTTGATTATCCCTTTAACCTGAACATGTTTGCAATCTTTCTGCAGATGAACACATCATTTCTTCAAAACCCTGGCCTTCCAGGAAGGGGGAGTGGGAATCAGCTGCCCTCTGCTGGATAAGCCATAATCCCCAGAGTCACAGCCTTCATTACTTTCTTTTAAAGTCTTCCTGTAAAGCAACAATATGTAAGTTGAACAAAATAAACAAATGTATGCAGTACAACAGGGATGCCTGCATTTTAAAAAAGGCAGTCAGGCAATGGTTGGAAGAGTGCAAACAGTGAAAAATATGCGCTTGTTAAATGTTTTGCCTGCACGGTTACAATAGTAAGTGGCATTTTGGAAAAACACCACACCTTGTAGAGGTGCCAAGTATAACTCTGTCAAAGGCATCACCATTGGGGGAAATTCCATTTGTTGTGGGGACAGACCTCCCTTGTCCAAAATTGAGCTGAATTATCAAGACAAAGCATTTAACCCGATAAAGCCTGCATAAAGTACAGTACAAAACTAAACAAATTCTTTACAGTTTCCATGATACATAATATAAGGTGGGCATACAAAATAGAAATTGGATCTACCTTACAACTAGCTCTATCACAATATAAAAATAATGAAATAAGTTGTACTGTATATCATTTGTCATACATATTTACAGTTATGGTATCAGCTGCAAATATGTATACCATAATTATTGCCATAATTATGTGGAAAGCAGGGTTTCCTTTCCTTTTCCTGAAGGATCAGTCCCAGTTTAAAAATATTTTTGGTAATGATGTTTGGAAAGGCTCCAAAGAAGCACTGGCAGTTCAAATTGGCTACTTATAGTATTATATGATAAATGTGGCTTATGTTTTTTAAAATTTCTGCTTTTTGGATTTATGGAGGGATATTTGTATCTTTAGAAACCATAATACGCCACCTGGAAGAGAAGACGGATCTGTCTCAGACAAGATAGGAAAGAAGAAAAAAATATAGAAACTACAAACATATTTTCTTATATTTATTAGAAAGAGACACAACCAATATAGTAGTCCCTCTCCCTGCATTACTTTACAGTTTAAAAACTCAGAATATTGTACAGCTAACACAAAAAAAATTGTGAGTGAAGAAAGCACAAAGGAAACATAATACAAACGAACATATTTAATCAAACAAGATCATATGAAACAAGCAAAAGGAAACGTTATCAATATTTTTTGTTACAGTACAAACAACATAAATAAGATTTTATGGAGTCATTGTAAAATAAATTTGCTGAATGAGGTAATAAAAAACTAACAAACTCTTTTTAAAAATTTGCACACATTGTATCATCATTTATACATTATTTACAGAACCAAAGTGTCAGTTATTGGCTAGGGATTTGCTTAAATTTATCTGCTCCCTTTCTCCTATGCTAATAAGAAGTACATAACTGATAATTAAAAAAATGAAATGTAAATGGATTGGGAAAATAGGATCAAACAATATTTGATCTACTAATATGTCTAAATTACCATCATAGAGTTTTGGACAATGTTTTATTAAAAAAATCCATGCAAGTAGGTCACCACACTACATAGTCATTTCAACAGAAGCTATAACCAAACAGCTTTCAAAATTGTGAATCTGGAATGTGGTATTTTCCACAGAAGCAATGGAGGCTGCTATGGCCAAGAAAGTGCCTTCACATTCTTTACATACATGAAGAAAAGAGAAAGCCTCAGCAAGAAATTGAAAATGTGGTTTCATAAATGAGTTCATTCATTCTAGATTTCTTATCCTGTGTCTTTTATAACATAGGATGTTTAAAAAGTAAGCTTATGAAAATCGCCCCCCATTAATACAGCTTCATTCTTTGCCTAGAAAACCAGCAATAATCTTATCCATAAAAGATCCACGTATTTCCATAGAGAAGTAAAATCATTTCTAGAGAGACAAGACAAGAACTGGAGATTTGGAACAAATAAGAGGAGAAAGCAACTCCTCCTGATCTTCAGCAATGCACACCCTCAAACCTGGGATGATACAGATGCTTCGGTAATTACAACTAGGCAGGGCTGCAACTGGGGGGGGGGGGCAAGCGGGACATGTGCCCCGGGTGCCACGCTGGGGGGTGCGCCAAAATGACAAAATGACCCATGGGGGAGGCGCGGAATCCATGTTTGCCCCGGGTGACACAGACCCTAGTTCCATCCCTGCAACTAGGGGAGAAATGGGTTTGACACAAAATGCACAGGTATGAAAAACTGCTTAAAAAAACTCCAGTCAATCTATATTCTGCATCTCCACCCCTAGATCAAAATGTTTGGAATTACCTTTTTTGAAAAATTGGATTGCAAAGATTGATCAACCCTTCAGGCACTGGAGGTCTGCCATTGACTTCTCCTTCACTGAGAGGATTTCCAAACAGAGCGAAGTTTGTCCCATCTACGAACCATTTCTAAGGATTCAGCTCTGTGCTTGCCCTTCAAGAAGTGCCTTGTCAGGCTGTGCTTTCCAATCTGTTCTGTCTGACTATGAAGAGCTGATTCCTCTATTTTAGTCAACCTTGTTTTCTTTTGTGGTGTTCTTCTAGTGCTAGTCGAGGATGGAAAAGCAAGCAAGCAAGCAAGCAAGCAAGCAATTCAGTTAACAAGCACTGAATGCCCTAAACAACCACACTTCTACTTTATAACTCTTCAAACATAATAGATATTTTAAACAGAAGGAAAGGGACACATGAAAATAGAGGTAGGAGAAATTTTAGAAGAATTACTTCAACTACCATTTTACATTTTAAAAATCTTTACTCAGAGTAAACTCCTTAACATTGCTTCTATATAATTGCTCTCCAAGTGGAAATAAAATCTGAAATGTTTATTCAAAATACCTGACTGCTAAAGAACTGGCTATCATTCCCAGAATCAAGTATCATAGAATATTCCAATGGAAATGTCTGTAGCTTGAATCATGTCAACTGGATCTCTATTTTCTTAATGGAAACGTTTCGCTCCTTATCCAAGGGGCTTCTTCAGTCTGAGCAAAGTTGGTAAGGGAATCCTAAATATGTTCCTAGGTAGCTGTGTGACCTTACACCTGGGGCTAGGTCATGGTTATATTGAGATGTAATTTTTAAGTCCTTTTATCATCTAATGGAGGGTCGTTAAAAACACCATGCTGCTGTTGAGCTTCTGAAATGGTCTTAATCTTCCTAGGCACAGAAGACAACACGGGGAGGAAGATGGGGGAGAGTTTGTGCCTGAGGCCCCCACCTCTATTCAAGGAAGGATTTTCCAAGTTGGCATAAATGGATTCCTTGACCCCTCTCTCAAACCACCTATCTTCTCTGTCTAAAATGTGAACATTAATGTCCTCAAATGAGTGTCCTTTTTCTTTTAGATGAAGATAAACTGCTGACTCTGGTCCTGTGGTGTTATTTCTCCTGTGTTGTGCCATCCTCCTGTACATAGGTTGTTTGGTTTCTCCAATGTAGAGTTGTAATGTAAACAATGTAAACAACCTATGTACAGGAGGATGGCACAACACAGGAGAAATAACACCACAGGACCAGAGTCAGCAGTTTATCTTCATCTAAAAGAAAAAGGACACTCATTTGAGGACATTAATGTTCACATTTTAGACAGAGAAGATAGGTGGTTTGAGAGAGGGGTCAAGGAATCCATTTATGCCAACTTGGAAAATCCTTCCTTGAATAGAGGTGGGGGCCTCAGGCACAAACTCTCCCCCATCTTCCTCCCCGTGTTGTCTTCTGTGCCTAGGAAGATTAAGACCATTTCAGAAGCTCAACAGCAGCATGGTGTTTTTAACGACCCTCCATTAGATGATAAAAGGACTTAAAAATTACATCTCAATATAACCATGACCTAGCCCCAGGTGTAAGGTCACACAGCTACCTAGGAACATATTTAGGATTCCCTTACCAACTTTGCTCAGACTGAAGAAGCCCCTTGGATAAGGAGCGAAACGTTTCCATTAAGAAAATAGAGATCCAGTTGACATGATTCAAGCTACAGACAATTCCACCTGGATGACTGAGAACCTTCATAGACATTCCAATGGAAAGTTTTGCTTATACTGCCTGCTCATTTTGCATTTTGTTTTCTACAACTTTCTGAACAAAAGTGCCATGCAAGGACTAAAAAATGTATTAAATCACAATGTGGCATAATTGGAGCTGTGACATAGTAATGATGTGTTTAGGATTATAACAATGTAATATTTTGAAAAAGAAGGAAATCATGCATTTATACATTTTCAAGGATGTTCTATGAAGATCAAAGCACATTTATAGTTGTTGTTGTTGTTGTTGTTATTATTATTATTATTATTATTATGGCCAAACTAGATGCAGTGTGCAAGACATGGAGCACCTCCTGATGGTTTTCATATTGTTTTTAATGTAGTCACTGGGTATGTGTCCAGGTCTGGCGCATCAGTAGTGCAAAGAACAGGATTTGTGCTCGCCTTTTTTTTCTTTTTCAGGGAGAAAAGAAAATTGGAAGATTATTTTCGGCTGGAAAAAATGGCTCATGAGGGAAGAATTTACTCTTTCCCCAAAGAAACGTCATCATATTGTTGAGCCCCTTGCAGCAACATTACAATAAAAACAGAAACCATCTGCAACTGTCTGAGTTCTGTTTTGGCCTTTATCCTTCTGCTCTTAAAACGAAATTCATCTGACACTCATATACAGTAAAATCTACATCTGTTTCCATGCAGCACCCACATTTCTATAGAACTATTTACATATCTGTAGTACTAGTTATTTTTGTAAAACTATTTATAAAGATCCTCTTTATGTATTTTCAGATTTGTGCATATAAATGAGGCAGAAAGATGTTCATTACTTATATATGAACATCCAGATAAGGTGGACCTCTTCACAGCCTCAGCCAGCATGGCCAATTGGGAGGCCACAAGGCTGGGAAAGACCAATATATGGCAACCTAATTTCTACTACAGAATTGCATTTGTGGTGTATGAAGTCAGACATCTGTACAAACACCACGAAGAAACTTGTAGCATCTTAAAGATTAATTACTATAATAGAAGTAAAAGTTTTCATGGGTCAAAACCCATTTAATCAGATGCACCCACTGTGCATTATCTGTCCAACTGTATTCTGTGAAATAGGCTATTTTCTCCTGTTGCTTTCTCAAGCATGATTGAGGCCCATATCCTGTTAATCTGTTCATGACTGAAGAGTTTTTCTGGATTTACAGAAAGTCTTTATGCTTAAGCATTGCTGCTTTCAAATTCTTAAGATTATCTGAAGTGTTAAGTTTACCAGATCAGCATTTTAAAATTGTTACAATGATAGACAAAATACTTTCTCTATGGCATCCATATTTCTTCATTTTGGATGAGAATTGCAGATACTGCATATAAGGATGTAACGGTGGGAAATATTTACATCTTATTCTTTTGATATTAGTAAGGTCCAAGTCATAATAGCAATTATAAAAGTAAATTCAGAGTAGTTTCCTTTGGCTAAAATTATTACTCATATAAGCAAAGCTGATGTGCATTGATATTATAACCTCATGGTTTAAGGTATCTTATGTATTTGGGAAAGACTGCAGGAAGAGATAATATACATCCTTTGTGCCATAAAATCTTTACTTCATTATCATAGAGATCCTCCATTTGTTACACATTCAGTGAAGCCTCTCTCTCCCCTGAGCTGGTGGATGGCTGGGCAATGGCCATGTTGCTTAGATCCCATTCTTAGATTCCCATTCAATCCCACTAGTCAAATATTTAAGATATAGTACTAATGCCTTAGTGCACGTAATTAGAATGTGCTAATTCCTGAAGAATATGCTCCCTCAATATAGGGGGGTATAGAACTATGCTGGAACCATATCTTTCAAAGATAGGGTGTCCAACTGGAACAGCTATACTGTGTGTTACAGAAGGGAAGGATATTAAAAGCAAGAGACCTGAGACATTGCCAAATGAGGAGGCACAACAGTGGGTTATATCCAAAGGTATCCATCCAAAGGTTGGAATGGTTTCAGCCAGTAGAATCAATTCCTTCTCCTTTATCTTCTCCTCACATACCTCAAACTTGCACGTTCAGGAGAATTGGGGGATCTTCTGGAGGAAATTTGGAGCTCACCTATGGAGCCGCAGGGAGGAGGGGAAGAGAATCATGCAATCGTACTTCTGTTGGTCATGTAATGTTGTACACATTTCCTCATGACCATTATGGTAACACAACTACATTTGATTTGTATATAAAGCTTTGGAGAGCAGGAAATCAATCTGTTCCATCTGCTTGCAGTGCAATAAAATGTTAATATAGTGGAGCTGTGTATATAATTGTATATAATCTATTTAATCAACCTTGCTGTATCTATGATATTAGTAACTGGTCACTGGGTACTGAATGTATCTTTCAGAAACATTCAGTTGTACAAATTAATGATTTTAATGGAAACAAAAAATAAATATTCTTTCTTTAAAACTATATTTGATCTTAAAGTAAAAACTAGTAACATATCAAATTTCATTTACATATTGCTAAAATCTGATGAAAGAGAAGCAAGATTTTCACTAAATATTTAGTGGCATACATGAATAATTTGCAATACTATTTTTCTGAGGCAGTTAAGGATAAGCTGGCATTTGAGCATCTACAAATCTGAGAAGTCTTCTCTTGGTCCTTTACCTGACTAAGCTAACAGCACCATGTATGAACTGATAACAAAATACATCAATGCATTTTAAAGCTTAGAATTTTGTGCTGTAATATGGAAGCACTTCAGCAGCTCTCCTAGAGTTTTGTAAAGTAGTAGAGGAACATTAATAACAATGATCCTCATCATACTTTTGTACTTGAAGTGATATGCAGGATTTGTAGTTCAAAAGTAGTTTTTTCACACTACCATGTATATAAAAAAATTGATATAAAGAACTTGAGAAGGAATTGTTGGAACCACTGACAAACGCAATGAATGAAATCAAAGAGACAAAGGTGATACCATCAATATGGACAACTTTGATTTACAAAGAAGGGAATGATCCAGAGAAACTATAGCCATATAGACCAATGCCTTTGCTGAATGTAGACTATACAATTTTTACAACACTACTAGCTGAACTAGAAATGTCTCTCAGATATAATACACATCGACCAAACAGGTTATATTCTGAAAAGGAACAATAAGGATAATAGTAGGTTTATAATTAACATAGTAGAACATATCAACAAAAAAAAGAAAGAAAGCAGCACTAATTTTTCTAGAAGCAGAAAAAGCCTTTGACAACCTGCACTGGCCATTTCTATTGGTAGTACTAAATAAAATAAATCCTGGAGAAGAGTTCAAAGACTGGATGAAAAGCATATATCAATGGCAAACAGCGAAGTTCACTGCCAATAGAGCACTCTCTGCAGATTTCCAAATAAACAAAGGCACAAGGCAAGGATGCCCATTTTCTCCCTTATTATTTATCATTGCTTTAGAAATATTGGTAGAAAAGCTTTGAGGTGACAAACAAATGTCTGGTCTCAAAATCGGTAGAGAGTAATATGTTATGCAGATGATGTAGTATTAACTATAACTAAAGCACAAGAGGCAATAAGACAGTTGATTAAAACAATCCACAGCTTCGGAGAATTCTCCAGATAGAAAATCAATGAGCAAAAACAAAAATAATCACAAGACATTTAACACAAGGAAAATATTTCTTGCAGGAAGAATCTGACTGCCAGATAACACACTCAGTGAAATATCTTGTTTGCGTTTGACAGGTAATAATCAAGAAATATACCAAAACAATTATGGCAAATTATGGCAAGAAATTAAGAGATCTTGAAAGGTGGAAAAACTTAAAGCCTTCCTGGTTAGGATCAATTTTAATTATCAAAATGAATGTATTATCCAAGATCTGTTTCCATATCTGTTTCAAATGATGCCAATTCTAATTTCAGAATTTTTTTTTTACAAGAATGGCAAGGAATTGTTAGCGTATTTATATGGAGTGGAAAAAACCCAGAGTCAAAATTAAAATTTTACAAGTCTCAAAAGACAGAGGTGGCCTTGCTCTTCCAAACTTCAAACTGTATTATAGAGCAAGCTGTTTGACAGCAGAATGTCAATATTGGAAGGAGCCGGCCTAGCTAATGGTCTCCATATCTATGGATATGTACTGTACTTATGGTACAGGGACACAAAAGTGGATAAGACCCTAAAAGGACACATTATAAAACTCAGATATTACATGTATTTTATTTTTGGGTTGTTTTTCTTGTCCTGTCTTTTTTCTTTTAACATTTATAAATAATATAGTGAAGATTTTGGTGTTAAGCTAAAAAAACCCATACTTCTTTTTTATATCATAAAAACAACTCAATGTACTTTGCCTGGCATGACTTATTTTTTATTAATGTCATACTGAACATTAATTGTATAATTTTAGTAATTCTCTATCCATTTATTGATATTATATTTTCTGAAAATACACTTTTGTTTTAAATAAAAAATAAATAAATAAGAAAAAATTAAACCACAAATATTATGATGAATGCATACAGTAAATCAGGATGCTAGAAATTGTGGACCATTGAAGTAAAAGTAGATAACTTTCTTTACTGAAAGAAGGCCTAAGATGATGTTTGAAGATAGCACTTGTCAAACAGAATTACAGCAACGTTCTTCAAAAATATTAATGAAACAACTTTTGGTCCTTTAGATGTGCATTCTCTAACAGTTACCTAAGATAAATAGTAAGATAGTTGTTGTAAATTCCACTACTAAAATCTGTGCTTGGCATTTATTATATTAATATTTCATGTAGACATATAAAGGCAAACTTTTCATAACAATGGAGGTCAAGGTAGGCCTCAGAGCCAAGGCTACATTATGTTGCTGAGCATCAATCTCTGTGAAATACAATACGTAAAGTGTCAAGAATAATGTTCACAAAATATGTGAATGTGATTAAATATATAGGATGCTATGAACATAATCATAATAAAGACAGAACTTAGAAAGAACATGTTCCAGACCCCTAACCATTTAATCTAGAACAACTTTGATTTTCTAGCAATTTCTGAAAAGTGCAGAGTTCTAAATTAAAAATCTATGTTACCTCCATTTTGGTTGAAGAAAATCTCTTTATTTTCTTCAACCTGGCAAACTGAAGGGGAGAGGAATAGTTATATCTGGACTTGTCAGTCAAAATAAAACGAAGATACTTTTCTTCATATTATTTAAATGAGCTGTTTGCGGGAAGAAAGGAAATGTGAATGTCTGGACAGCACCAGAAATGTGAAAGGAACTGGCAAAAACCTACCCACCCCCACCTGCTTTTGGCAATTTGGCAGGTTGAGGGCAAGGTGAATCTGTCCTTATATTTGCACAGCTCAGTGAACACACTGCAACGAGCCCTGCTCAGCCCTATTCATTTATCCACTTGGGATCAAGAAATGTTGTGTAGTTCAAGCCACTGTACTTGGCAGGAACAGTGAGTCAAGCCTGTAACCTTTCTCTCTCTCTCTCTCCCCACACATACACACACAGAGAGACAATAAAAAAATGTGTATATTTGTTCTTGTCCTAATAAGAGAATTAGAATATGTGCAGCCTCCCTGGCTGTGAAAAAGACAGATGCTTCCAATACCATCACCACATAGTGCACTTTATCCACTGTTTGCTGCTGCCTTATTTTGGTGAATTACCTGCTCTGAAGATAATCTCCTGCTTTCTGACTGTAGCACAGATGTTGTCTGAATTTTTGGGGTTTTGATTTGATAGCATCTATAAATGGCATTCCTTGGTGACAATGGTCACATAAGCATATGCAGCAGCTGTACACTGTAGATGAATGAATGGGATTTTCTCTCTGGGTTCCATTTTAAGTCCATCCAGTTAGCAGGCTCTTTTTTAATAGCTGGCAGCCCTTTTTCCATAGGAGCTGATAATTATAAATGTGACTTGCTCTTTAACAGTTAATAGTTAAATAACTTTAATAGTTCAATGCAGGATTGGAAAGGTGTAACTTAAGTAGAGGATATTAATAAAGCCCACAATAGATTCATTTTTGCAGAAGGAGAAAGAATAATTCTTATTCTGATTTCTGACTGATGAAATTTACTACTTCATTTACACATATATGCAAAGGGCACAATCATTTTAGTGGACAGCTGTATTTTTCCAGTAAAGAAACTGTTGCTGATGAAGTGAAAAAAATAAAAATGGCCAAGTTAAGAAATAGTGAAATGGTTAAACAATTATTGTTTGTTTTGAAAATACATTTGTCCTTTTATATTATCAGAATTCAGTACAGACCGTAATCCATTCCTAGAAGTATTGTTTGATAATAAATTCTCTTTCTAATTGAAATCAAATTAGTTTTAGATATCTGACAAGTTTATGAACTATAAAATAAATCAGGGATATTTCGTAATTATTTCCCTAAAAGCTGGGGATAGTGCACTGGAAATAGGTATATATACATCCATACATAGCCACAGACACACAGAGACACAACTTAGGAAGGAACCAGGATTAATATGCAGGAGAATGTTTGATTCAAAATGTGACAAATTAGCAAACATATTTGTAATACAGTGCAAAGGTTAAACAAAAATAAAAGAACTAAGATTTGCACTGGCCTGAGATTACATTTTTAAAGCACGTTGAGCAAACCACAGATACATATAAATGTTGTGCAAACATCTAAAGAGTCACCAATCTTGGTAATATTGAATTTATATAACTGGCAATTAGGATAAATGTTGACATATTAATTTGCATGCTCTTAAGACACATTCTTAAGTTGAATTATACACACACACAAGCTTATGTACCGTATATATAAACTTTTAGCTCCCTCCCTTCTGCTTTATGTCTTAAGTGTGTGTGTATAATTTGTTATGACATAATCATAGCTTGTGGCAACATCTAACTGGACCCCATTAGTTCTTGGATGGAAGACCAGCAGAAAACCCCAGGTTTGTAAACTTGGCACTGGATTGGGAAATTAAAATAAAATAAAATATTGGAAAAGGCTATGAGAAACCACTTCCATATTGTTGCCAAGAAAATAACATAGATGTCTCAATGTGGTCATCAAGAGTCAAGGGAGATTTATTATGAAGAATTACTTCTATCTACAGATCCCCCAGTATAGATATATAGATATTGTATACAGATGTAAAGGATGTGAAAAAGCCTGAATGTTTCCCACAAAAACTTCCTTAGAGAGTTTCAAATCTCCTCACCTTAAAGCATTCAAGACTGTCATTGTAGGTCAAAATAATTGTGCTAGTCCAAACTTAAATATTCCAATGCTTTAGTCACAGAAACTACTCTGGGCTTGTGGTATATATTCTCAATATAAATCTTAAATATTTTCATCAACTTAACTTCCTACCTACCTACTACCTACCTTTCATACAAAAAATATTCAAAGTAATAATTAAAAAGTTAAATTTAGGAAAATATTGGGAAAAAGTATTTTTGATTGAGAAATCTTTTAATCTGGGAACTAATTTACAAAAGATGCTATATAGCTCTAAGAGGGAAAGTTCATTCTCTCTTTCATGCTGGACTTGGCGATAACTGCCTCATCAACCTAGGTTGCAGTCTCTTCACTGAGATAATACTTTAGAGTAACTCAAAAGAAGTCCAGTGCCTCTCTGAAAAACAGTAGATCTTCTCCTGCCCCTCCCCTGTAATTGGCCCAGGTATTCAGGAACATGTCAGCTGGCCTACTCACGAATGGAAGACAATAGGTAGTAGTATTAAATATGAACTGTGAAGGAAGCTATATTAAAAGAACTACCTGTTTCATAGACAGGGGGCTCAAGGGAGGAAAACTGACAAAACCCCTGATGGAACATTGCAATGCAAACTCCACCTCTTCTGTACTGCATCATGACATCCCATGCTAGTACATAAGGAGTGAAGCTTGCATCGTAACCACACAATGCCATGCTCTGTCATTTTGACAAAGCTTGGATTGCTGCAGACACCCCTGATATGATTGAATATGTTCCAAGTGATAAACATATACTCATGTTGCGAGATTGCTATCACAAATAATTTCTTCTATTTTCTTTAAAATGCTTAGAGACCCAAATACATGAAAATACGTGACACAGCTGTTTCTCAAATTTTCAAGGAACATTTCAAAAATCTTTCTTAGTATCTTTTCAATGTATATTTAATCCAATGCCATATTTTCTTCCAAATACTTTTCCTTCAAAGAAAAAATATAATGGAATTGTTCAGTTGGTCATTAAAAAATTGCTCATGTCTTTTTCTGTCTAATATTAACAAATCTTCATTCTCTACAACAATCCTTTTTTCTGTACTCACATAAGGGAGGGAAAAACTAGAAATAGTTCAGTGCTACGAGAAAATAATGAAATGGTTATAATCTTCTATAATTAAACATTAAACTCTTCCCAAGTCAGCCTATTCAGCAAAATTGCTTAGGAATGCAAGAAGCCATACTCCCTTTAAAGAGGAATACCAAAGTAACGAGTACGGGGACCTACCCCACTTTCTGCACCCTTTGCTTAGTTTCCAGTCATCCTCCACTCACAGCAGGCAGTGCCTCAACAATATGCAGTGAAGGATGTTTGTGCTTCTGGAAGGCAATAACCTGTCCTTCCAAATGATATTTCATAACCATTTTTCTATAAACATGTGCCAACACTATAATCAGATATGGTCTCCATCGAAGGAATAAAAATCTATTACTTCGCTGGCATTGCTTCTGTGATCTATCATTATGATCTGTGATCCCTTAGATTCTAACTATCTGCACATTATTTTACATCAATTGCAATTTATAAATTAACAAAAGTGTGTGTGCCTTACCAAAAAATCAATGCATACTTATGAACATTTAGAATTCCAATTCATTTTTATATACATTTAACCAAAGAATACAATGCAAAATCTGCTTAATTTAGGAAATGCACATGAAAGACCCCAACCTAATTTACCTTGGTGAAAATGACACAATGTATTTCTCAAGACTGAAAAGAAGGCTTTTTATATAGTTATTCTCATAACTGTATTCGAAATATATTTTCCCTAGCAGTATTCATTATTCCTCTTTGCATTTCATAGCTATTTTTATTTTGTTTTTCCACCAAGGAGGCTGTAGTCAAATAATACTCAGCAACTGATTTCCTCTCTTTGGACTGAAAAATTAAACAGATACTAAATTATGACAGTGAATTTAGAAAGGAGGGCTCCAAGGGCTTGAAAGAACATGTCTGAGATAATATGATGCTTCTAAGAATATTGCAATCACATCCAAGCAATCACCGAAGCGTGCCATGTAACTACCTCCTCGGCTAATATGCTTTTTTCTCCGTGATGACTAATCATGTTCTATTAAACAGCAGTAATGCTGGAAGAACTCAACTATACAAGTGTAATGAAGCCAGTATTCTCTCTGGACAGATTAGCTACAACTGATTTGACACATACCATCATAGGAGCTTCAGACCTGACAAACTCTGTGCTTGCCTCTGATTTATGCCGTCAAGCTCCTCGGAAAAGAGAATGAAACCCAAATGTTCAGTTTGGTAGAGGTGAAATGTACTAATGTGCTCAGCTGTCAGTTAAGGAAAGTTACCATTTCTTCTCTTCTTCCCTCTATTGTCTCTCTCCAGTAACTCTCACGCAGTTAGTACTCCTAAAAGGAGTCTCCAAGAGACACCCAGTAAAATGATCCACTGTCATGAGCTATCATTAGTATATCCACGATCCTTCTTTGTCTTCTCCCTTTTATAATTTTTTTCATTCAAAATCACTGTATTAATATAAATGGTTTCTGCAGTTCTTTTTTTCCTTGTGTATTAACACTATCAATGCTACTGGAAATGAAAAGGGGAAGAAGAGAAGGAATGTTTTATAGACCTATAGATCTCCACTGTCAAACTAATATAAGGCTGTAGAAGAAAGAGAAGAAGAACCAAATTCTTCAGATGATGGAAGGCATCCTTGCACTGCTGTTGTTCTTATTAGTATTCTTCCGGGATAAATTGGGAGTGGCCATAAGGACAAAGCGCTCATCTGGACAACCATATTGCAGGAGGATGTCAATGCATTCTTGGCTTGTTGCTTGTCTCGCATAGGCCAAAGCACTGTTTCCATGGGCATCACGGGCCATAACATCAACACCATACTGTGAAAAGAATACACAACATTTCAAGCCCTGCAATCACGTCTGAATAGCAGCAGGCAGAAAAGTCTATGAGAAAGAGATTTCTCATTAAACTAAGGTCCATTATTTCTTACCTTGGGATTTTAAATCTGAGCTGCTTCTGACCATGTAACTTGCTAAAGAACCCTGGGCCAGCATTGCTGCTCCTACAGTATATCTTGGGCCTGAGTGAATTCACAGCATATATGACATGAGGCTCATATCTTAAGATCTGCACCAAAATGGGTCATAAGAGAACCCAAGACAGATTTGAGGGGTATCAGCCAAGTCAGGACTGTGTCTTTAATAAAAAAAATAATGTCTAATACCAATGCTTTCTTCTATTGGAAGCAAATGCAAGAGCATCTGGCTAAATCACACTGACAATTTGAACATTTCCATCAAGCCTGTTCCAAATCCATGTGGTACTTATTTACCCAAATTAAGAGCTGCACCAACACGACATTTCCTTTCCTGCAAGCCAAATGTAAGGCTGACCGTCCATCCCCTTCTCCACAGGTTTCATTCACTTCTTCACGTGTCCCATGTGCAAGAAGCAGGATGACAGTCCGCAAATCTTCCTCTGCAGTTGCTCTTAGCAGGTGCTGACCTAAAGAAAGGTCTAAACATTGCAATGGAGCAAGAAAGAGTTTCTGCTCATATTTCGCCCGGATCCACTGTTCTTTTTCTTCCCTAGGGAAACAAATATATATTATCATTCAATAAATCTCCATCCATTTAGACCTATCCTCATACTGGCCTTTGAAATACATACACAATTTGACAGATTGGAATCAGGACAGTTCTAATGTTCGCATTAAATACTTTAGATAACAATTTATTATTAGAACTATTTTTAGTTGGATACAAATTTGTTGTATCCTAGTTCTTTTGCCCACTACCTAAGACATCTGAACTAAAAATAATAAAAAAGGTGTCATGGTAACAGAGTTAATTTATGATTCAGCTATATCACTACATTGATATATGCCATGCAATTTAGCATAAGTAAAAAGAAATTGCAATAACTGTTTTCTAGCAATGACTGCAGGTACAGTAAGTATATTTCCTATGTTACACAAATCATTTTATAAATCAATCTCCTAGATTATGAAAATGTAAAATGATGAGATATACATATCTATTTATTTATTGTGTTTTTATCCTGACTTTTCTATATGGCATATATGGACAGGTTTTCCTGTGTGCCTGTCTTCATTTTTCCTCAAAACTTGTGGATGGGACAGATTGGTCTGAAAGATAATTTAGGCCAAAGTCCCTGGTGGGCTCTGTGGTCACGCAGGGACCTGCATCTGGGTTTCCCTAATCCAAGTCTGAAGCTTTAAAAAGCTAAGAAGTAATTGTGATAGGAGACTTCAGCTACCCAGACCTTTTTTTGGAAGCATATTCTGCCAAAAACAAGAGGTCAGAAAAAATTCTTGATTTGTGTTGGCAGTAATAACTATTTTTCCTAGCCATAAAAATTAGGATCAGAAATAACAGGTATAAGTTGCAGCTATTTCAATTTCATTTCAGCATAAGGAAAAACTTCTTGGACAGTAATATCTGTACAAGAGTGGGACACTTTACCTATGGATTTTGTGAGTTCTCCTTCTGTAGGGAGCTGGATTGCATGTTCAATAAAAATATGTATACCAAGACAGCTACCTCCTATGAATGGTTTTCCTGAACATTGCAGAGGGTTAGACTAGATGATCCTTAGTTTTATATAAGGATAGTAAAGAATGAGAAATCCAGATATCTGCAGTTGTCTTTCAAACCATGAAGTCCAAAAATTGGCCAGTCTTAACCCCCATGGAAAATACTTTGCAATCCTGAAGAAGCCTGCTCTTCAGAGAGATTATTATAAAACAGCATTAATTTTTCTGTGGAAGCATAGCTCTGTAATACCTAATTGGGCAGCCAGTAGCAAAATGCTGAATGTTTTGATTGACCCTAGTCAAGTAAGCCCATAGTCACCATCTGCTTTCTGTCTTCCACCCATACATTATAAATACCATTGAGATCTGTCCCTATTGCCTTGATCTGTGATTCTTCTGGGATATGCCTATTATGTTGTCCATTCCTTCTTATCCACTCTTGGCACTATCCTGCTCTTGGTCTAAACCCATTTTCCAAACTTGGAGCTTTGCACTTCTTTGTGCACATTATGCCTAGGCTAGCAAACATAGTTCTATTCCTTGTGAAGCACTCACAGTGAATTCCCATTTCAGTGGAGTTTCCAAACTACTGCGGTATTTCAGCTGAGTGCCTATTCAGTCAAGGCTACTCAGATGGGTTTCTCTTCTATATGCAAAGTCACAGCACTGGAACTGAAGACCTTTGAGACTTGGCTCTTCTGGAACAATAGCCAGGACCATCCCTCAATAGCTGGTATTCAGTTAGTTTTAAATTTACTTCTTCTGTAGACATGCTGAGAAGCAAGGGCATTTTGCTAAACACTGCTGGTCCTAAACCAGGCATACTTTGTCTTTGAAAACTGAAATCATAGCTTGGGGGTGTGAGTGTGCATGTATTGTACAAACAAATTATATCATCATCATCATCATCATCATCATCATCATCATCATCATCATCATCTTTTAACAGAATGAAAAATTTAGTCTATTAATTTCCCAAGACAACATATAATTACAGAAGCGAATTCCAAGTAAATTTATTTTTGCACATATCTTCACTCATTGTGGTAACCTCTTTAAACTGAAAGCCACTTCAGGATCAAGCAATGAAGTATGCTTTGGGTTTGGAGATTTGTTTCTTCAACTACAAAAAGAAATGGTCTTTTGAGATTCAATAGCAATGGCTGTTGTTCTTCCAGTAATGCAGTGTCAGGTTAGCTTTAATCTGTTTTTAAATGCTTATGTAAACAGGTCTTTTACAGAGCAAATCTGGATTAGTTTTGCATCACAACCTGGTGAGCAGAGCATGACCTTACTATAACCTTTCAGCATTCTTTCATGCAAACCTCTCTACCTCATGCACTTCCTAAAGTAATAGATGTGCTATACAAAGGAATTTATTGTTCCCATACAGTAAACATATTTATTTATTTATTTATCTTATTTATACCCCGCCTATCCCCTCCCTATTGGAGGACTCTAGGCGGCTTACAGCATTTCAATATAGTATATTTAACAATTCATATACATATCATTTAACCGCGCACACAGGAAGGAGGTAGGGGAACCGACTCTTCTTCCGTAGGCATTGGACTACATGTCCCAGCATGCCTCACTTCCGAGTCGGCTGCTGACGTCCTGGATGTTCGCCGATCAGGCTCCGTAGTCCTCCGCCGCCATTTAACGGGATTCCCGGGATCTTCTTCGCCCCGAGGGCGATCACAGGACGCCGGCAAATTCTCCCACTTTAACGTGGTACCCATTTATCTACTCGCCTTAGCTTTTGAATTGCTGGGTTGGCAGAAGCTGGGGTGAATGACGAGAGCTCACCTCGCCACGCGGGGATTAGAACTGCCGACCATCAGATCTTTACAGGCAAGTCTTCCGGCTCAGCGGTTTAACCCGCTGAGCTACCGCGCTCCTATTAAATTATATTAAAACATGATTCCCGCCCCTTGTATTAAAAACAGTCTAAGGAATTGCTGCAATTTTTGAAAACTTATTTCAAACTATTAAAAAACTAAGGGGCTTAAAGTTACTTTAGCATGTTTTATAACACAAGGGCCAGTTTGATGTAATGGTTAAAGGCACTGGGCTAGAATCCAGGAGACTGTGACTTTTAGTCCTGCCTTGGGCAAAAAGAAAGCTGGGTGATGTTTGGCCAGTCACTCTCTGTCAACCCTAGGAAGGAGGCAATGACAAGCCACTTCTGAAAAAATCTTACCAAGAAAAATTCAGGAGTCAACACTGACACAAAGGGACAAAAAAAAGGGTAAAAAATAAGAATAACATTCTGAGAGTTGTTCCAAAGAGTATCAGCCATTATTCAAACAGGGCAAAAGTAAAACCTTTACTAGGAATAACTCCTGTTACTTGAAGGTGATAGGCAACATCTGATATGTGTTGATGTTATCTAAGTGTGACAGAGATAGACATTAATAATAGGACTCCCTCAAGAACCAGTGCTATTTTCTTTATCTGTTTGTTTTATTTCTTTTTTAAAAATACCTCATTATTTAAATTTAAATAAAGAGCCAGTTTGGTCTAGTGGTTAAGGTAGCAGGCTAGAAACCAGGGGACTGAGAGTTCTGGTCCCGCTTTAGACGTGAAAGCCGGCTGGGTGACCTTGGGCCACTCACACTCTCTCAGCCCTAGGAAGGAGCCAATGGCAAACCAGGAGACCGAGAGTTCTGGTCCCGCCTTAGGCATGAAAGCCGGCTGGGTGACCTTGGGCCAGTCACTCTCTCTCAGCCCAACTCACCTCACAGGGTGGTTGTTGTGGGGAAAATAGGAGGAGGAAGGAGTGTTAGGTATGTTTGCTGCCTTGAGTTATTTATAAAAATAATAAAGGTGGGATATAAAATAAATTTAAAAAAATTAAATTAGAGTCATAATAAAACATAAAACAATCCAGTAATTCATAATAAAATAATCTGCAGTGGCACCCACCCTCTGGAACATTCTGCCCTTGGAGGTGAGGCAAGCCCCCACACTCCTGACCTTCCGAAAGCAATTGAAGACCTGGCTCTGCCACCTCGCTTGGGATGGGAAGAGTAATAGCTCTTCTTGGGGATGGCTTGCGCCGTAGAGTTCTCGCAAACATTACATCACAGCCTCTTGGATTTTATATATTTAATATTTAATTTATGATTGATATTGTATAATGTATTTTATATGCTTTTAATCACTAACTTGATTATAAACTGCCCAGAGTCCCCTTTGTGGGGGGAGATGGGCGGTGATATAAGTTGGAAAAATAAATAAATAATAAAATAATAAAAACAAATAATTACAGTCAACTAATCCTTCTGCTCAATCAATACAAATTGTGAGCAGCAATAAGAAAATAGCATAATAAGGAATCTTTAATAGCCATCATCACTCCAGAATTCTTCATCTTTGATGAGCAATGAAAACAATAGAGTGGCAGGGCCAGGAAGGCTTCCCTCAGGAGGACAGATGACATTGTCCATGTCTCAGATGAATGTCACCAAACTTCCGTCAGAGGATACGTGCAGAGCAGTATCTCAGATGCTGTTCAGAGTACAGAATTATGCATAAAAAGGGAGTTCTTAAGATCCCCAGATCCCCAAGTCATTTAGGGGTCAGCAGCTGTCGCTGAGCTGCATGTATATACAATATACAGTCCAATAAAGCCACAGTCTTATGCTCTTTGTGGCAGAATCTACTTTGGACCAATAAAAATCATGGGCCAGTAGTTGCAGGTCAGGAAAACATCCACGGCCAGCTCTGTTAGTTCCTCAGTACAGTGAGAAATGGAGTGTTAAATGGTAAGTATGTAATAAATAATAAATATTAAGAAAAACAGTACAATACTTTGTGAATCCAAATGTCATATTATGCAACTGGCAATAAACATTTGGCCAAATAAGGGCACGCTAAAGACATAGGGGCTCACAGGCCTCAGCATCTTAACAGCCTGTCTACACGGATGCAGTACTTCCTTTTTTAATTGGTTATGAAACTGTCCTTCTTTAGCCTGAAATTTCTGGATAATACAGCAAGGCTAGAGTACAGACCATAAGAAATAAAACTCATCTATGAAATGCTCAGTGACTTGGACTGATAGCAAGAAGTAAACACAGAGGCAGGGCTGAGAGGTTTCTCATATCCCATTGGTATGTGACCTTGCCTTGCTTGCCTGAAAGAGACCCATAGTACTCCTTGTAAGAAGAACAGGTTACTCCCAAATGGAGAGGGGAAAGGAGCGCTGTGAACATTCCTTTTCCAGACAATATTTCTACTGGATTCTTTCAACCAATGGATGGAACAGTCTGATGTTTGATAGTCAGAGCCATGGTCCTATTTTAAGATGGGGAGGAGAGCTTGGCCCTTCTTCGCAAGAAAGCCTCTGGCATTGAGCTGGGAACGGGCACTGCTGAAGAGTGAGGCTGATTTTCACTCATTCAGCCAAAAATTAGCACGACAACTATAAGAGCTGACTGAACATGGATACAGTTTACCGAATGGGAATATTTAATCCCATTAAAAGAAAAAAACCAAAAGAGAAAAAACTCCAAAGGCCTCAGAATGTGTTTTGCCCCAAACATTTTCATACATGTTCATATGTTCCTGCAAGCTCAATGAACTCCTCTCAGTTCCATGACTGCATGCAGTTACTTGAAGAATTAGTTGCCCCCAATACAATGAATCAAATATAATTTAGATAGAAACTTTACAGCTTTTCTTAGAGAATGTCCTATTCAGTGTACCTGATTCAAACCACAAACATATTTGTCTGAGGTAGCAATCTCATTTCTGAGATCCACAGTTTATTTAGATCCAGATTCCCTTTTCCCCAAGGAAGGGTAGTCGAAAAGCAGAATTGACAGCACTGGATCACTTAACATCATTTCAATCCCCACGAGGTCCACTGCTCAGATACTCTGTTAACTAATGAGCTAAAAAATGAATTATTAGAGCAGACTGCAATAAGGAGAAAGGAGCCAGTCCAGTGCTTTATTTTTGCCAGTGCTGACATACCTTTAAATAAATCAGTTGGATAAAAGTGAGGGGAAATGTGGAGAACAGCAACTAATTAGCAAAAAGGCACTCTTTCTTGTCTTTCTAAGCAACTTTTCCTGTACTAATGTTGTTAGTAAACTGTGGTTGTCATGGTCCTAAGTAAATAAAAGTCATGAAAACTGAGGTTAGAAACAATGCACTTCCCAACAATCATAGCATAAGTTAACACAATGGAGTGTAACAATATGGATTTCCACCATTCCGATACGCCTTTGAGAAACTGCTTGTTTTCCCAAGGTTTTATCAGTTAGCAGGACTAAGATATTGTTTCAAATACTTTTTCCAAAATACATTACCAAATGCTCTTCGCTTGAACTGTGCATGAAGTTAGTGCTGCTTCAAGTAAGGTTTGATTAAATTAATGAGAAGAAGCACAGTTTAAAAGACTAGGCAATACTTTGTAAAATAACAACTGAAGATAAAAAAAAACCTCCTTCTTTTTCTTTCAACCTGTTACTACAAGACATTTTAAGCTTTGTTTATAACAAAGGCCTGATATCACAGGATGCAAATCATCCTGCTGCTGCCTCCTCTATGCCAGAGAAGTGATGATGCATTAAAGCCTGACGAAAGAAACAGCACCATCAATTTCCTGGCTTTAATATGCATCTCTACCATCAATGAACTCTAAGCATCTTTTAATGCAAATAATGGAAACTGGGCCCTGTTTCCTACTCTGCATAGAGGCTACACAAAAACAGCACAAGCCCCTTTTGTTTATTTAGCTTCTTCAAGATAACATCCAATTAACTTAAACTCCTCTGGCATTTGAACCATATTCATTGTAATCTGAAAACAAACCAGAAAACCTGGGTGGGGGGAAGAGGGGAGGAAAAATTATCACAAGTCAAATGGCAAATATACTTCTGACTATAATTTTGCTTCAGAACCTGCTATGCCATCACAGCATGGTAGGATATAAACATTCAGCTGTGAGTTCGCATCCAGGCAGGGATTTTTAATGCAGCATTAATTTTTTTAAAAAGCCAAGATTCTACACTGGCTGAAAACATCTGTAGTATTCAGAAAAATGTTGAACTTAACTTCAGTCTTTTTTGTTTTTCCCCCCAATCCTTTGCTATGATATAAACTCAAACTGTTTCCAAGTCTGCAACTAGTCATCCTGGGGTTCAGGATACAACAAAAAGATAAATTGGAGTGAACACTTGATTTCAGGTGAGCAAATTTCAACAACCTTAGAAAAGTACTAGGTGAGATCCAATGGACAGAAATTCTCAGGTCAAAGGATTGGGAAACTTCTCAGAAATAAGATACTGAAGTATAATCACATCCCATACGAATAAGAAAAAAAAATCAGGACAGCTTAGGAAACTGTTGTGAATGCATAGGGAGCTTTCAACTAAACTAAATGTTTTGTTTGGTATTGTTATCTATCTGAGCAGTCTGTACTCTAAGAGGATTCGGTCACTTGCTTTCAACATTCTCACTGCTTTTACATTTTAAGCAAACTCTTCCTTATTGGTTAGGACCAGTTTAGGAAAGCCAATCCCCTTGATGCTTCTTTAGTCTTCTGGAAAATGAAGTGATCAGCAATACCACTGAAGAATTTTTGAGAAGCTGCAGTCTTGGCCAAGTTGGTTTTCCAACTGGGTATTTAAAATCTAGAGCACACCCTCACCATAGTGTTGTGGTTGTTTTCCTTTACTGGTATTCTTTTATTTATTTTATTTATTTATTTATCAAATTTCTATAACCGCCCATCTCCCCCTCAAGGAGGGACTCTGGGCGGTTCACAACATAACATCAATAAAATACAATAAAAACAACAATAAAAATATAAATACAATAAAATCCAAGTGGTTGAAACAACCTATGAAGTAGGTAGGGCTGAAAGTGGCTGGGCCCAAATCACCCGAGGCCAGCACTTTAAACCACTACACTGCGCTAGTACTGGCATTAGTAATATAACAGGGAGTAACATGTTCCATGCAGACAATCTAGGATGCTTCCAGCAGTTTCTGCCCAAACTTTCCCTGCCAGAATGTAGAGCAGGCTGTTTGCCTTCCATCTGAGCAGGGAAATGGTGGTTTGAATCCATTCTTTCCAAAGCACCCTGCCCCCCACGTGAATATGCACAAAAGAGAAAGAATGAGAAAGAAGGTTGGGTTCTGCTGACCCCATCACCTGCTGGTTCTGGTACTATCAGCATATCCCAGCCTTCCTCAACCTTTTGACCCTGGAGGGACCCTTGAAATATGTTTCAGGCCTCGGGGAATTCCTGTACATTCAGGCTCAAATATACTGTAGGGCAGAAGTTACAAAATTATTATATTTGTTTCATGTGTATATGCATTAACAGTGCTCTTAAACTGAAAATAAAGAAACTTACCTCTTTAATGTGAAGTTGCCCAAATTTGAAATTTTTTAAAAAATAAATTGTGATCTCCCAGGGAACCCCTAGTGTCCTCTCGTGGAGCCCTAGGGTTCCACAGAATCCTGGCTGAGGAACGCTGATCTATCCTGTCCGCTCCGTTGGAAGGAGTCTCTTGAGGGGAAAAAAGGTTATCCATTCCTTCTTTCACTTTTACTTGTTCCTTCATGATAAATGGCAGGTGTGCGTCTAAAGCATCTCTATTTTTGGAAAAGCTCTGCTAAGAATCTAGATATTCCTTGCCTCAATTTGTCATAACTAGAGGCTTTTTAGCCAACTTTATTGAAGCATCACATTTAAAATTCTTTCCATGCACTCCATTCTGAGACATAAATATTGTATGGTAAACAGAATCAACAGCTACATGGAGAAAAAATCCTGTATGTTCTAGTTATGTTACTGAATGTGATGGAAAAAAAAAAAAGTCAAAGTTCAATCCTGCCCTAATCTATGTAAATCTGTTTCCATTAGATCCCTGAACTGTCTGTGGCTTGAATCATGTCAACTGGATTTCTATTTTCTCAGTGGAAACGTTTCGCTCCTTATCCAAGAAGCTTCTTCAGAAGCTTCTTGGATAAGGAGCGAAACGTTTCCACTGAGAAAATAGAAATCCAGTTGACATGATTCAAGCCACAGACTGTTCCACCTGGATGACTGAGATCCTTCATCAACATCCCTGAACTGTGTTAATGTAGTAATTCAGCATACAGGTTGAATTATGTTTACTAGATATGATACCTCATAATCCAGAACCTGACTTTTATATAAAGGAGCAGGCCTCCTTAAGATGCTGAAGATCACATTACCTAGATTCCAGCACATTCTAAGTTTGGTAGAGTTTAATAAATGGATAGTTTGGAGGAACAAGCTAGAAAGTGTGTAACTTTAGTAGCCTGGGATTTAATAGGAAGAAAAAGATGAGACAAATTCAGATTAGTATTAATGACAGGAATGACGGGGTAGGGGAGAACAAAGAGGGTGGGGGGAGGAAGAGAAGGAAAGGGCTAGCAGCAAGGAATTTCCCAAACTGCCTTCCTGCCTCAAGCAAAGCAAGAACTGCAGTGGAGGTGTGGAACAAGAGCTGGGAACAATATGCAGAGTAAACAGAGGGGGCTTCCTCTCTCTCTGCAGGAGAAACCCCTGCCCTTTCGCAAAGCAAGTACTTAGCAGTTCGCTGCTTCCTTCGTATGCATGCTTTCTCTCTTAGCTAGCGTTGCTAAGGGAAATCAGAGCACACAAACCCTCCAGGGATAAAACACCCTAGCAAACAAGAGGATGCAGACAGCAAACAAAGACCAATGGATGCTTACTTCCTAATGACTGAAAACTCTGGTAAGAGATTGGTCACTGTACATTGAACAAGTAACAAGGTGCAAGAATTCATGTGCACAGAGAATGGAAAGATAAGGAATTTATTTCTTTGTTGGTCAATACCGTATATATTTTCAAATCTGCAGGGTATATTATGAGATGTAAGGCAGTAATCATTAATTAAATAAAATCAACATATTAAGCTTACTACTTTTTAAAATTATGGTTTTTCACCTGTCAGTTTGTGAAAAGTTACAACTCATGTGGCAAAGATATTGTTGAATGCCTATCATTAATATTGCAAAAATACATACATATAGATTACATGTTTAAGTTGTTTACAAAGGGAATTTGGGGAAAATGTTGCTGTTATATTGCCTATTCAGAACATTGTAAGCAGCAAATTTTCAAAAATATTTTTAATTACCAAGGTTCAGAAGTAAAGAAAATGTATCACAGCATGCCTAGAGACAGAATTACCCACACCAGAATGGCCTTCCACCTGGAGAATGGGAGGGTTTTTCTACTTCGTCTGTATGTCTAAGCTACTATGGAATGGAAGGGCCAGATCAGCCGAATCAACCCTGGCGATCAATGGGGTGACAGATGTCGCAGCCAGATCACCTCACGTCCTGGAATGGAAGGGCAATACAGCAATGGCAGCCTCCACAGGGTCCTGTTTCTCTCTGTCGCCTAAAGGAATCCTTCCATTTGTGGGGAAGAATTCTAGTGATTTTAGCATAATTTAGCACCCATAGTCGCTCTTTGAGTGAG
Organism: Charina bottae; assembly: GCA_023362775.1. Lineage (NCBI taxonomy): Eukaryota > Metazoa > Chordata > Lepidosauria > Squamata > Charinaidae > Charina > Charina bottae. The sequence goes on from JALMGJ010000020.1 coordinate 1,527,341, forward strand.
ATGGGCGGTGACGAAATTTGAAATATAAAATAAAATATAAAATAATTTATATACCGAGGGAGCAGGCCAAACATAAAGCCAAACATCTTCATTGTAAACCAAAAGTAACCAGCAGCCACATAAAACAGCACACGTGCTAAGGTAACACTGCCAGAGACAAGCTTGCCAGGCTAACAACACTCATAAAATGTTAACTGTCAGCAAATATTCATGGAAAATTGAGCTGACCTTCGTTTGTAACTGGCCACTGATTGGAAAAGGATTTGCCAATAAGCTCCATAAGAAAGAACATAGAACACAAGTTTCTCAAGTTCTCTTGGTTAGGATACCAACAAACATTCAAGGGAATACCAACACATCTCTAAAGCATTTAACAGGGAAGCACATTAAACTAGGCCAAAGTAAAATTCTGATATCTACCACATACAAGTTCCCACAACAGACTGAATCAGATGCATAAGGAGCAAGGTGAGTAAGTTCTGGATGTTCTGTACAGAGATGTCCCAGAACATTCATGGTCACCAAGTTAAAATCCAGGAAAAGAATGACCATCCAATACCCCAAAGTTCTTTTAACTACAGACTTCATTCAAGCAGCACTATTACTGTTGATAGGAAGATAATATAATCTTCAATAATCTTGAAGATTCAGAATTTAAGACAAAGCTTTAAAATACAGGTAAAGGGTAAAGGTTCCCCCCGCACATTTGTGCAGTCGTGTCCGACTCTAGGGGGCGGTGCTCATCTCTGTTTGTTAGCCGAAGAGCCAATGTTGTCCGAAGAGGCTTCCACGGTCATGTGGCCGCCTGACGCGCGCGGAACGCTGTTACCTACCCACCGAAGTGGTACCTATTCATCTACTTGCATTTGCATGCTTTCAAATTGCTAGGTTGGCAAGAGCTGGGGCGACTGCGGGAGCTCACTCCGTCATACGGGGCTAGGGATTCGAACCTCCGAACTTGCAATCTTCTGATCGACAAGCCTGGCATCTTACCCGCTGAGCCACCACGCCCCCTGCTTAAAATACAGGTAGTCCTCGCTTAACAACCACAACTGGGACCGGCAACTCCGTTGCTAAGTGTCATGGTCATTAAGTGAGCCCCGCTTGCCCCCTCCCTAGTTGCGGCCCTGCTTGTAGTTACTGGGTTCCAGAATTATCTAGTTACTGGGTTGTTGTTTTTTTGTTTTGGTACCTTTGAGTCAGTGTTGACGCCTGGTGAGTATCTGGACAAGTCCCTGCAGTTTTCTTGGCAAGATTTCAGAAGTGGCTTGCCCTTGCCTGCTTCCTAGGGCTGAGAGAGGGACTGGCCCAAGGTCACCCTGCTAGCTTCGTGCCTAAGGCAGGACTAGAATTCACAGTCTCCCAGTTTCTAGCCAGGCACCTTAACCACTAAACCAAACTGGCTCTCTGTTACTGGGTATGCAAGTATTATTTATTTATTTTATTTTATTTATCATATTTATACCCCGCCTATCCCCTCCCTAACGGAGGACTCTAGGCGGCTTACATACACATATATATATTTCATTATACATTTCATATACAATTCAATTTTAACCGCGCGCTAAGGGAAGGGGTAAGGGAACCGACTCTTCCATGGCTACTTGGACTACAAGCCCCACAATGCCTTGCGTCGGAGCCGGCTGCCGAAGTCCTGTAGATGAAGCTGCTGTTTCCGGGATCCGTCGTAACCACCACCATTCCAGAGATCTTCTGTTCATTGGGCGACCCCCGACAGGACGCCAGCAAATTTACCCACTTAAGGTGGTACCCATTTATCTACTTGCTAAGCTTTCGAACTGTTGGGTTGACAGGAGCTGGGACTAGCAACGAGAGCTCACCTCGTTGCGCGGGGATTCGAACTGCCGACCTTCCGATCGGCAGCCTACAGCTCAGCGGTTTAACCCGCTGAGCCACCGCGTCCCCATAGTATAAACAAGTGTCTCATACAAAGCAACATAAATCTATAATAATCTCAATACCACTTTTTTAAGTACAGCAGAAGAAAAGAAATATATAAAAAAACAGATCTAGTAGAGTCAAATAATTGAAAGTAAGTTGGAAAGCTCCAAGTAATGGCCGGATTGCAGAGTATGATTTTATTTCTACACTAGAACTTAAATATGATCCCATCAAAGTTAATTCCAGTGTATTTAGATATGTTCTTAATTTTCCTATGGAACTCAAGAAATAAAAATGCTTAACTTTTACTCTGCTTTGTTCTATATATAACCGACTCTAGGGGCCGGTGCTCATCTCCGCTTGTTAGCCGAAGAGCCAGCGTTGTCGGAAGACGCTTCCACGGTCATGTGGCCGCATGACGCGCGTGGAACGCTGTTACCTACCCACCGAAGTGGTACCTATTAATCTACTTGCATTTGCATGCTTTCGAATTGCTAGGTTGGCAAGAGCTGGGGCTAGTGCGGGAGCTCACTCCACACGCAGGGCTAGGGATTCGAACCTCCGAACTCACGATCTTCCGATCGACAAGCCTGGCGTCTTACCCGCTGAACCACCATGCTCCTATAATAACGCCTCTATAATATACTGTATATCACCACGACTCTATAATATACTGTATATCAAATTAACATGTGCATTTGGTAAAGATGGAAGACCTCTCTTAAATTTCCTTCAGATCAATTTGGAAATGATCCAAGTTCTGAAAGAATCTTCAAAGAAGGTGAATAATTTTTCTGAGTCAATCACCCTGTTCTCATCTCATGATGCCCACCCAGGATTATTCACGGGTTTCGAGGAGCAATTCTTAAAAGTGGTGGTCACCCCTTTTTATCATCCAAAGGGTGCTAGCTTTCCTTCATACCTTCCAAATTTGTCTTTGCAGCTTTTTTATTTAACCTTACAGAATGACTTGTTGATTTAACAGTCTTCCACAGCGATGGTCTCCCTCAACTGGCCTTTGAAGTTCTTTCAGTTTTCTGTGTAAGGAAAAGAATTTGAGGACTTCTAAAAGCCACCTCTTATAGAAAACCTAGAAACCTCAACCTAGAAAATCCCTGGGATCTTTAGTATAGTGCTTTCTAAAGTGCCGCCGTTGGCGACACACCAATGGTGGCAGTGGCGGCGCGCACGGGAGCATGCACGGCGGCGGTATGGGGGGGTGCGGGCGTGCATGGTGGTGGTGGCAGTGGTGGTGGCCTCCGCTAAAACGCGGAAGCGCTGATGGCGCGCCGCTGCTGCCACCGTGCATGCCCCCGCTGCCACTTCCGGGTTGTGTGGCGACACACCAGACTGTGTGTTGCAACACACTAAAGCAGAGCTTTCCAAACTGTGTGTCGCGACACAAAAGTGTGTCACCTGCGGGGCCCAGATGTGTCGCATCAAAACCCGGAAGCGCTGATGGCACGGCATCAGCGCTTCCGGGTTTTCCCGCGGCGACACACCAACGGTGGGACGCAAAAATCCGAAAGCGCTGCAGCCACGGCGGTGCACAAAAACCGAAAGCGGCAGCAGCGCTTCTGGGTTTTTGCACGCTGCTGCAACGGTGGCGCTTCCGGGTTTTCCCGCGGCGACACACCAACAGTGGTTGGTGTGTCGCCGCGGGAAAACTTTGGAAAGCCCTGCACTAAAGTGTTTCAACAAACAGTTTGGAAAGCTGTGCTTTAGTATTTAGTTAGTGGAAACTTCTGCTTGTGTGGGGAAAGGACTTTCATTGGAACCGTGAACCATCTTAGGAAGAAGAATCCAGAATCCAGAGTGGAATGTGTTGTTTTAGGTGGTATTTTAAACTCACCAAAAGAAGAACATTGGGTGTATTTACTGCTTGGGGTGGGATTCTTTTTATGATATTTTTGAATGTTAGCCACTAAGAGCCTTTGGGAATGGGCAAAAACAAACTTGTTCTTCAAATTTATCCTGACCTTAGTTCAAAATTCTCTATGAAGCTTCTGCAACTGAAATGGAAAGGAAGGCTCCCCACAAAAAGGGGTAGATGTTTTTTAAAAAAACATGCTACCGTTAAGCACTCTGCAGTGTTCTAGAACTCAACATCCTTGTGATCAGGCTGTTATTTATCTAATCACAGTGTTTGTGGTGGGATGGAAAGAGTCTGAGAATTTAACCATCTTTTCTACCAGATCAGCTTAAAATTTATATCTTTTTTTAATGGGATAGATGAGTGAGTTAATTTTTTATACTTCTCCACACACAAACACACCATTATTCTAGAATGGCTTTTCTTTATACAAACCACCCCAGATCTATCTGCTTGAAATTTGCCAGAGAGATTCCTCATTTTAAGAACCATCTTTGCTACACATTTCATTACATTATGCTGGAAAATACAAGTTTGGTGAATTTAAAAAAACAGCTTCCAAAGCAGGATTTCTCAACCAGGGTTCCGTGGAACCCTAGGGTTCCGCGAGGGGACACTAGGGGTTCCCTGGGATATCATGATTTATTTAAAAAATATTTTAAATTTGGGCAACTTCACATTAAAGAGGTTTTATTCTTTATTTTTAGTTTAAGAACACTGGTAATGCATATATACAAGCCTACACATGAAACAAATATAATACTTTTGTAACTTCTGGCCTATATTTGAGCCTGAATGTGTAGGGGTTCCCTGAGACCTGAAAAATATTTCAAGGGTTCCTCCAGGATCAAAAGGTTGAGAGAAGCTGTTCTAAAGGTATATTGCTCAAAATCCCCTGCACTGATTTCTATGAAACTAATGCAACATTCTGAGTCAAAATGGGTTGGGCAATTCCAAGTTGTTGTAACATGCTGAATTTAATGTTCTCTATTCTATGACAGAGCATTTACTTTAGGTTGAGAATATTAAAAAAAATTAGTCCTCAACTCATTCCCATAACAAACATGATTTTCTGGTTTTATCTTCAATGCAATATTAAATATTCAAGATTCAGACTGAATGAGGCTCAGTTACAGATTAAAAGTTTAAAAATTGGTTGTCAAAATACCAGTTCTAACAACAGCTTCTATCACATGTGTACAGTAAGCTAGGCACTCAGGGGAAAAGGTGAAATCCATATACAATATTTAAATGCATAAATCTCAATAGATCCTTGCTAGGAGAGAAACAGAGGTAGTCAAGTGAAGTACTGGCTCAGCGTAATGTGGCATAGAACAGGAATGTACATCAGCAATGTACTTTTACAGCAGTTTTGTCTGTGATGTAGCTTTTACACTGCATTAGGATTACCGTAACAGTCACTGATGTGAGCTGTTTTGAAGCATCATATCATAAATATAGGAAAGAAAACAAGTTTCTCCTTTGCTCATAATACTATTGGATAAATATTCTAACTACAATTGCACCAATGCCTTTGAAATAACATGGGTAAAAATCTAGGTTTCATCCAATAAATAAATTTATTCAGCCAATAAATCTTGTATAAATTGTATCTTTTGATTTTTTTGATAAAGATATTTGAACTTCTAATTTTGGAGCAGCCATACTAGAGGTTGCATGAGAATACTTAAAAGGCTAAACAAATGTTTCATTATGCTAGCTGAAATTTCTTTTATGAAGTATAAACGGAATTTATGCAGATGGTAAAGATGGAAAGCAAATATGAAATGACATCATATAATGAAGAATTCTTTGAAGTTGCTCTCCTAAAGACACAATCAGAATTGGTAAATGACAGTGAACAGCTCATACTTTTATGAAGGGATACGTTTACAGGTTTGATATCTGATATTAAAGATATCAATTGTCAGAAGATGGATTCCCAATATATTCAATACAAGCTTCTGACTTGTGTACTTTTATCTGAAAATATGTTGCAACCTTCCAATGTACTCAATTTCTATGTGAATCCACAATGAGAGGGAGAAACAAACATAAGATTGCCTATATACTCAAAAAGAGCAATAATGTAAAACATGCTTAAAATCGGTATATAAATAGATGTTGGTCCTGCTGATGCAAAGCAAAGTGAAAGCATCAATCATGATTTTGGAGGAATATTCTTTCTATTACATATTCTCTTAAGGATGCCATTTGGAAATACTGTAATTTAAAAAGATAAAATACTTTTAATCTGTTACCAATTAGAAGAAAAATGTGAATATTATTTTCTATTTTGAGTCTCAAGTGCATCTCACAGCTACAGAAAAAAAATTGAAATAATTACCCTTCCTTCTGAATATTTTTATTATGTCTTGGTCTGAGAGTAAGGACATCTAAGCCCTGCCACATAAACTGGCACAAAATCATAATTCCTACCAACCTCATACAACAGGCAGTGGCAGCTTCGGGACTGCCAGGCTGATTAGCTAGTTCCTAATGATTTTTGTGAAAACTTGTGGAAGATGGGGGCAGGAGGAGGAAGAGGAAAACAGGGAAACATTCACTTTTCATTTTATACTATAAAGCATAAAATTTATGGGCATCTACTGCTTTATGGGCATCTACTGCTTTAAAAAATACAACTCCACAAATGCTATACTGACATTGTAGGGTTTTCCCAATTTTACCATAATGAACCTGAGGGAATGAGGCTTGAGTAACTCTTGGAAACTGAGACAATGTACCAATGAAAGAGTAGAACATACTCATCGACTTATATAAGCTTTCAATAGTTGAAATGGAGTTTTGAGAACCAATCTCATATTCATATCTCTTACAATATTTTTTTTAACAGAACATGGCCTCCACTGGACAAGTCCTAGGCAGAAGAACGTGGAGAGGGTGTTGAAGTCCCAAAGTGGCTGTGAAGCTGGGGAGCTGCAGAGGGGGCTGAACTGCTGGAAGAATGTCCATATTCTGCAGAGCACTTGGCCTCTTGAGTGTGCGGAGACACTCCCAGCCACCCCTACCTGCAGGGACAGCGGTCCAGCTGGGCCCTGGGCCCTCATTAACAATATTCTTAAGGCTCCCTTCCCTCTGTGCAAATCTCTGTACAGTGAATGACCTCCTCTGCTTAGATCCTCTCCAGTCACAAAGTGCTTTCTCTCCCCCCCCCCCCCACATGCTCAACTACTGCCTGTGCCAAAGTGGGGTGGGAGGAGATGGGAGCTCAAGTCTGCCACTCTCCAAGAGGTGTACCCCACCCTCCTTATGCTGGTCTTTGACCGTAATAAAGATTTGTTTGTTTGTTTGTCACTCTCCCAGAGGTGACTGAGCTCCTCATGGAAAACAACCTAGCCACTAGGGGTAGCCTCAGGACAGGGTTTGCCCCATTTGAAACTTCTGGCTTTGACTGCTCTCAGGACATCTGTGGCCTAGCCTGGGCTGTAACCCAGAGGCTAGTGTTGTTTTGCACACCCTTGCACTGAACAGGCCAGTCCAGACTCTGGCAGCTATATTCGTACAACATATTGTTCTAGGTTTACTCTGTCTGAGCATGTTGGGCAAAGCCTGACTGATTGTCCAGTGTACAATGCAGGGCGCAAAGAAACTCAGAAACTTGCTTCTTTTGCAAACCCATCATTGAGCCAGCCACATTTTACCCTAGTGTTGCATGAAAGTGTACAATGCACTTCCGGGCTCTTGGAGCTCGAGCTGCTTTGTGGTGGAAGCTGGTGCCCTGGAGCAAGAGTCACCAGCAGATCTCCTTTCCACAACAGATGAGCCAGCCAAGCACAGCAGCAGTTTGCACTTCCTCCTTGCCTGCAGTAAGCTGTAACTCACGTCTCATTTGTGAACCCAGCTAGCCTTTTCCTGCTTTGAACAAACTCCTAGCTATCAGCCCAACTTCGGTCAGAAAGGTGGTGCTGAGCTTTGAAGTGTTCCTGCCTCCCCCCACACCCTGGCTACCCAGAGAGAGGGCTTGTCATATTCCGGGCTCTTGGAGCTCGAGCTGCTTTGTGGTGGAAGCTGGTGCCCTGGAGCAAGAGTCACCAGCAGACCTCCTTTCCACAACAGATGAGCCAGCCAAGCACAGCAGCAGTTTGCACTTCCTCCTTGCCTGCTCCCAACTCCACAGAGATTTGCATGATCTCCAAGTGGATGGGAGCCACCCTGTTGTAGCGGGGTCCCAGCCTCTCTGGCTCATCTGCCTGCAACTGGGCCCTGCGGACAATGGGAACGGAACCAATCCGGTTCTCTCTGCAGCTCTTTAGTCCCCCAGCAGCACAGAAGATGGTCACCCCTACTAGACTGTCCAGTCACTGGACAGCTTCCCACAGGCTCCACAGATGCATGTGCCTGTTGTGTATGGTTCCCCACATGCTCTTCTCTCCCCCGTCACTGCCAACTTCTTGCAATTACTGAACCTCTGCGAGTCAATCTGTATGAGCTACCGCTGGCCTCAGTCCAAACATCTGGAGGGATCCTTTCCCTTGAGCGACTTCCTCTCCAGGAAGGATACTGCAAAGTCACCTCTTTGAGCATCTCCAGCCATGGCTGGTTGCAGCAGATGGCTCCTGCAGAAGCATGGCTTGTCCCTTGATTTGGCAACAGGCAAAAGCTCCCAGGGGAGGGACTTATTCGAGCCCTGGGCTGCTGCAGCACCACCTGGGAGTAGCCAACTGCCTGCCCATAGCCTACCGACGCCCACAGCATCCCCCACAGAAGCAGCAGCCACCCTTTTCCACCATGAAGGCTTGGCATTGAGGTGAGTGCTAGACAAGTCCAGGAAAGGGAGCCCTGTTCTGCTTCAGGGGCTTCTTTTCCCAGGCAGGCAGGCTTCCTCAGTTGTTCCTCCTCCTCCTTTTTTAAAAAAATCCTTATTGCAAGTTTAAAAAAGAAAAACAGGAAAAACAGCATAACTTGGCTAAACTGAACCATGAAACATTTTATCAACACAATCAATCGCTATAATCTCCTAATGCTCTTTACAATTTTAATCTTGGACATTCATCTTTCAATATCAATATTGAACTATGAACACAATGCTTTTTCTAAAACTGCATCTTCAAACTTTTCCTCTATATATTCTATAGATTTACTTTTGCTTATTTAAAACATTTGATCTTGCATTTATTAGATTATCAGTTTCTGCCTTGAAATGCAAAGCAATTCAGTGTTCACTTCCAGACCATAATTTTTGGATCCAAAAACAGCAGTACTTGTATCCAAAAGAAGATCTTCTCTTTCAGTTATAGAGATATATATACTATATATATATATGTATAATATAATATATGTATATGTATAATATAATATATGTATATAGTATACAGATCCAGAGAGAGCCAGTTTGGTCTAGTGGTTAAGGCAACGGGCTAGAAACCAGGAGACTGTGAGTTCTAGTCCCGCCTTAGGCATGAAAGCCGGCTGGGTGACCTTGGGCCAGTCCCTGTCTGTCAGCCCTGGGAAGGAGCCAATAGCAAACCAGGAGACTGAGAGTTCTAGTCCCGCCTTAGGCATGAAAGCCGGCTGGGTGACCTTGGGCCAGTCCCTGTCTGTCAGCCCTGGGAAGGAGCCAATAGCAAACCAGGAGACTGAGAGTTCTAGCCCCGCCTTAGGCATGAAAGCCGGCTGGTTGACCTTGGGCCAGTCAGTCTCTCTCAGCCCTAGGAAGGAGCCAATAGCAAACCAGGAGACTGAGAGTTCTAGTCCCGCCTTAGGCATGAAAGCCGGCTGGGTGACCTTGGGCCAGTCCCTGTCTGTCAGCCCTGGGAAGGAGCCAATAGCAAACCAGGAGACTGAGAGTTCTAGTCCCGCCTTAGGCATGAAAGCCGGCTGGGTGACCTTGGGCCAGTCCCTGTCTGTCAGCCCTGGGAAGGAGCCAATAGCAAACCAGGAGACTGAGAGTTCTAGCCCCGCCTTAGGCATGAAAGCCGGCTGGTTGACCTTGGGCCAGTCACTCTCTCTCAGCCCTAGGAAGGAGCCAATAGCAAACCAGGAGTCTGTGAGTTCTAGTCCCGCCTTAGGCATGAAAGCCGGCTGGGTGACCTTGGGCCAGTCACTCTCTCTCAGCCCAACTCACCTCACAGGGTTGTTGTTGTGGGAAAATAGGAGGAGGAAGGAGTATTTGGTATGTTCGCCACCTTGAGTTATTTATAAAAATAATAAAGGCGGGATAGAAAATAAAATAAATAAATACAGAACTGAGTGGTTCATAAGAATCCTCACTTTCTGGTAAGAATCAATCTGGCACAATATTTGAAAAGAGAAACCTCAATACAAGATTGGAAGAGCAAAACAGGAGGAATATGCGGCAATGGAAAAATCAACTGTATGTATTTATAATAGATGTCTAACCAAATCCAAGCAGAAATAGCTCTCTTATATCAACATAATATACAGTATGGCAAGGCAAGACACTTAGAATAATGGTTTTTGAAGAAAAAAAAGAAACCGTTTAAGAAATAATGAAAATGATCTAAACAGAAATGAATTGTAATTGTAGAAGTTTAGCACATAGTATAAAAATACTTAAGTAGAAGTTAGCGGTATGTGAATAAAAAAGAAAAGAAAGGAGAAGAAAAAGAACAAAAGGGGGCTGCCTAAATGCTTTTTCCGTATAGAAATGTTTTTTCTCTGCTTTGCTTTTTTAAAACTTTCTAATTACCACTAATTACCATAGGTGTCTGTTCCTACCCATGAGGTTAACCAAAATGACAAAACATGCATTATGATGTCAGAACAGAAGCCCCACCCTTTTGTATTTGTGTCACAATATCTGATGCAAGTGCATATGGGGCATTGTTTGCTTCACAATGTCATGGTGCACATTTTGTCATTTGCCCCCTTGCTTCCCTCCTACAGATGCCTATGCACGTGACTCAGTATACTTCTGTTCAGTTTACTGGGTATTTGTGAACTGAAGAATATATGGTCTCAGTTAAATTTTTAAATATCTTGTTAGATCCACAGCATTGTTTTGCATGTTGGTGGCAAGTAAAATGTCTTCTACTGTTACATATTCTTTCAGTGGTTCAGTGGGCACATTTAATATTTTTTTAAAGGACATGTGTGCAGTTGCTGTACAAAGAAGATATTATTGAGGCTTTGTTGTTGTTTATTCGTTCAGTCGTTTCCGACTCTTCGTGACTTCATGGACCAGTCCACGCCAGAGCCCTCTGTCGGCCGTCACCATCCCCAGCTCCCCAATGGTTGAGTCCGTCACCTCCAGAATACCATCCATCCATCTTGCCCTTGGTCGGCCCCTCTTCCTTTTGCCTTCCACTTTCCCTAGCATCAGCTGCTTCTCCAGGGTATCCTGTCTTCTCATTATGTGGCCAAAGTACTTCAGTTTTGCCTTTAATATCATTCCCTCAAGTGAGCAGTCTGGCTTTATTTCCTGGAGTATGGACTGGTTTGATCTTCTTGCAGTCCAAGGCATTCTCAGAATTTTCCTCCAACACCACAGTTCAAAAGCATCTATCTTCCTTCGCTCAGCCTTCCTTATGGTCCAGCTCTCGCAGCCATAGGTTACTACAGGGAATACCATTGCTTTAACTATGCGGACCTTTGTTGTCAGTGTGATGTCTCTGCTCTTAACTATTTTATCAAGATTTGCCATTGCTCTCCTCCCAAGAAGTAGACGTCTTCTGATTTCCTGGCTGCAGGCAGCGTCTGCAGTAATCTTTGCGCCTAGAAATACAAAGTCTGTCACTGCCTCCACTTTTTCTCCCTCTATTTGCCAGTCATCAATCAAGCTCGTTGCCATAATCTTGGTTTTTTTGAGGTTTAACTGCAACCCAGCTTTTGCACTTTCTTCTTTCACCTTCATCATAGGGCTCCTCAACTCCTCCTCGCTTTCAGCCATCAAAGTGGTATCGTCTGCATATCTGAGATTGTTAATGTTTCTTCCAGCGATTTTAACTCCAGCCTTGGATTCCTCAAGCCCAGCATGTCGCATGATGTGTTCTGCATACAGGTTGAATAGGTAGGGTGAGAGTATACAACCCTGCCGTACTCCTTTCCCAATCTTAAACCAGTCCGTTGTTCCGTGCTCTGTTCTTACCGTTGCTACTTGGTCGTTATACAGATTCCTCAGGAGGCAGACAAGATGACTTGGTATCCCCATACCACCAAGAACTTGCCACAATTTGTTATGATCCACACAGTCAAAGGCTTTAGAATAGTCAATAAAACAGAAATAGATGTTTTTCTGAAATTCCCTGGCTTTCTCCATTATCCAGCGGATATTGGCAATTTGGTCTCTAGTTCCTCTGCCTTTTCTAAACCCAGCTTGTACATCTGGCAATTCTCGCTCCATGAATTGCTGGAGTCTACCTTGCAAGATCTTGAGCATTACCTTACTGGCATGTGAAATAAGTGCCACTGTTCGATAGTTTGAACATTCTTTAGTGCTTCCCTTTTTTGGTATGGGGATATAAGTTGATTTTTTCCAATCTGATGGCCATTCTTGTGTTTTCCAAATTTGCTGGCATATGGCATGCATCACCTTGACAGCATCATCTTGCAAGATTTTAAACAGTTCAGCAGGGATACCGTCGTCTCCTGCTGCCTTGTTATTAGCAATGCTTCTTAAGGCCCATTCAACCTCACTCTTCAGGATGTCTGGCTCTAACTCACTGACCACACCGTCAAAGCTATCTCCAATATTATTATCCTTCCTATACAGATCTTCCGTATATTCTTGCCACCTTTTCTTGATCTCTTCTGCTTCTGTTAGGTCCTTACCATCTTTGTTTTTGATCATACCCATTTTTGCCTGGAATTTACCTCCGATGTTTCTAATTTTCTGGAAGAGGTCTCTTGTCCTTCCTATTCTATTGTCTTCTTCCACTTCCGCACATTGCTTGTTTAAAAATAATTCCTTATCTCTTCTGGCTAACCTCTGGAATTTTGCATTTAATTGGGCATATCTCCCCCTATCACTGTTGCCTTTTGCTTTCCTTCTTTCTTGGGCTACTTCCAGTGTCTCAGCAGACAGCCATCTTGCCTTCTTGGTTTTCTTTTTCTTTGGGACGTTTTTTGTTGCCGCCTCCTGAACAATGTTGCAAACTTCTGTCCATAGTTCTTCTGGGACCCTATCTACTAAATCTAGTCCCTTAAATCTATTCTTCACCTCCACTGCATATTCCTTAGGAATATTAGTGAGCTCATATCTAACTGATCTGTGGGTCTTCCCTATTCTCTTTAGTCTGATTCTAAATTGTGCAATAAGAAGTTCGTGATCTGAACTACAGTCAGCTCCAGGTCTTGTTTTTACCGACTGTATAGATGTCCGCCACCTTTGGCTGCAAAGGATGTAGTCAATCTGATTTCGGTGTCGACCATCTGGTGAAGTCCATGTATAAAGTCGTCTTTTAGGTTGTTGGAAGAGAGTGTTTGTTATGCACAGTGAGTTGTCTTGGCAAAATTCTATCAGCCTATGTCCTGCTTCATTTTGTTCACCCAGACCATGCTTGCCTGTAATTCCAGGTGTCGTCTGACTACCCACCTTAGCATTCCAGTCTCCTGTAATGAAAATAACATCTCTTTTTGGTGTATTATCTAGTAGGTGCTGCAGATCCTCATAGAACTGATCTACTTCTGCTTCTTCAGCATCTGTGGTTGGGGCGTATATTTGGATCACTGTGATGTTAAATGGCTTACCCTGAATTCGAATTGAGATCATTCTATCGTTTTTTGGATTGTATCCAAGCACTGCTTTAGCCACTTTATTATTAATTATGAAGGCTACTCCATTTCTTCTGTGGTCCTCTTGTCCACAGTAGTAGATCTGGTGGTCATCTGATGTGAAGTGGCCCATCCCAGTCCATTTCAGTTCACTGACACCTAAAATGTCTATATTTAATCTTGACATCTCACCAATAACCACATCCAATTTGCCCTGGCTCATAGATCTTACATTCCAGGTTCCTATGGTGTGTTGATCTTTAGAACATTGGATTCGTCGTTCACCACCAGCACCGTCGGCCGCTAGCCGTCCTTTCGGCTTTGAGCTAGCTGCGTCATCACGTCTGGGGCTAGTTGAACGTATCCTCTGTTCCTCCCCAGTAGCATTTTGACCATCTTCCGACCTGGGAGTCCCATCTTCCGATGGTATACCGACATATCTTTGGTTGTACTGATCCATTTAGTTTTCATGGCAAGAATACTGGGGTGGGTTGCCATTACCTTCCCCAGGGATCGTATTTAGTCTGACCTCTCTGCCACGACCTTCCCGTCTTGGGTGTCCCTTCACGGTTTAGCTCATGGTTTCATTGAGGTGCTCAAGCTCCAGCACCACGACAAGGTAACGATCTCCTTTGCTGGAGTTGTTGAGGCTTAGCGAGTCACAAAATGTTGTGTTCGCTCCACCTTACTCTTGTTTTTATGTTTCTATGCAGTCTCTGCATGTACTCACTTTTTCCTTCACACAGAGAAAATGCAGGCAAGGTAGAAATAAGAAACACTGGAAAGGAAAACAGAAAGGGGACCAGGAAGTGGGGGGGGGACAGGGAGGAGAAGCAGAGAACACTTCCGCTGTGTGATGATGAACAGTGTCTCCATTCATTTGAACAGGAGAGAAAAGGCACTTAGCCAAAAATCGATGGGGGGGGGGGTCCATACCACCCCAAAATCTTGTAGCTCCAAAGACTATTGAAGGGGAGTACCTTCAAACATCTTCCCCCTTCTTATTGCTTATTGAAGTGATAGATTGCTTGAGTAAAGAAAAAATAGCCCTGCAGAATAGCAGCTGGAGGAGGGCAGCTCATCCATCAAACAACCGGCTACTCAAATCTCTAATGTGTTCATTTTTGTCTTTATAAACTTAGTTTTGGTCTTATTATGGCATGGTCTTGGTATCATGATTACATAATATATGCTAATGATATAAATTTTAGTCATTTCTTAAATTTTAGTCATTCCTTATAGCAGAGCTTTCCAAACTTTTCATGTTGGTGACACACTTTTTAGACATTCATCATTTCGCGACACACTCTTACAGCAGGGCATCATTTCACGACACACCCTTACAGCAGGGCATCATTTCGCGACACACCCTTACAGCAGGGCACAAGGCAGGCACTAGGACCTGCGTGGAATCCTGGCAGGGCAGGTTTGGAGGCATAGGGTAGACTAATACCACCACAATGGAATGGGTATAATTTTATTTGTAAACATTATCTTATGCTGGTTGATTATCAAAATACGGTATATAATTGTGGATAAGCCGAGAATTTTAGGTGCCAAAATATACCCAAAAATCGGGTTTGGCTTATCTACAGATGGGCTTATTGATGGGTATATATGGCAATACTTTTTAAAAGTACTGTATTTCCCGTATATACTTGTTTATAAGCCCATCCACGGATAAACAGACCCTCAAATTTTTAACCAAAATGCCATGAAAAATGTGGGTTGGCTTATCCATGGATGGCCTATTTTTCATGGTATTTTGGTTTAAAATTTGAGCGTCTGTTTATCCACAGATAGGCTTATACATGAGTATGTATGGGAAATATACTACTCAAGAAAAGCATTTGTAGAATAACTGCTCTATTTAAAAGCAGCTGGAAAAGGGCTCCCCACCGTTCTTTTTCAGCCTTTTTGGCAGGGTAGCTTCTTCTCATACAAGGGGAGAAAATCAAAAAGAGGTGGGTCACTGGGAGCCATAGTTTCCAAGGTCCATTAGCACCTACCAACATTGCATTAGGGACCCAAGATTTACAAGGACAGATTGTTGACTGATCAGTTCCACAACGTACTGAGATGCCATAATAATAGTGCAAAGATATACAAATTCAAAATATTAATTTAATAGGAATGAAATAGGCTGGGGAGGGATACACTGAGATATAGAACATAAGAGACTGAACCACTGAATCATCATCATCATCATCATCATCATCATCATCATCATCATCATCTTTCAAATGTTGTCTGTCCCATGAATATACTGAGTGTCCTTAAGTTTTAGTCTAGGATTTGAATCCAGATTCAATTTTTTTCAGTTTGTTTACTAGAATAAATTTGTTCTCAAATGAAAGTTATTTTACAATGCAAAGCATTGAATCCAATATGCTCACTTCCAGAACAGTGTTTAAGGTTGTCATAATTTATTTTAATGTACATTTTAATTTTAATAAGTAGACTGCAAGTGAACTTTTCCATTAAGGGAAAATTACATATTTATATGAAAATACAAACTTTTTAAAAAAGTGAAACAAGAAGGCTGCAAAGGAGACTGTCTTTTACTGTTAGTTCCTAAAAGTGAACCCC
Organism: Charina bottae; assembly: GCA_023362775.1. NCBI lineage: Eukaryota > Metazoa > Chordata > Lepidosauria > Squamata > Charinaidae > Charina > Charina bottae. The sequence goes on from JALMGJ010000020.1 coordinate 1,543,401, forward strand.
CCCCCCCAAATTCCAGTATTGGAAGCAGCGAAAGAAAATAATTCTGAACTAAATCACTTCTCTTAATGCAAACATGTTTGTTGGTTACTACAGGAAAATGCAAGGAAGCTATCATTTCTTACAATACTCCACAGTACTTGGTCTCTAGGCCTTGAATATCAGCCTCTGACATTTTAGTCTTTCATGAACACAGAATTCAAACATATACTTAAGTTAAAGTAGTAAGTCTAAACAAGGCTCATTTTACTTCCCTTGTGATAGGTTTAACAGTCACACCAATTACTTCTGTAGAGTATTATAAAACAAGCGTCATAAGATGCCTCTATCCTTAGAATGGTCACCTGCATTCATTTTTTAACCTCTTAAACAATAGTGGAATGTATTTGTCCCCTGATGGGCACCATAATGAGAACCGACTGTCAATCACAGCTCCATTAGTGTGGACAGGCTTCCACTTCCTTAAACAATTTATTAGGTTCCCAGAAGCAAATGGTACTTGTTCCTTTCAGCTCTATTTTAGGAGAGTTATTCAAGAGAAGGGGTGTCTCTCCTGTTCCTGCTGGGTGCCTTTGTCTCCTTAGTTTACTCATGAAAACAGTTTCCTGAATTTACCCACCTCTTCTGTTTTGGGTTTGATTAGTATTTGCCAACATTTTTTCTCTGCTCAGATCACTGACTATATAGAAAATTTAACAGCTGCTTGCAGTTATTGGCTTGGAGAAAAAAAGATTTTCTAGAATGCTATATGCCACAGAGCAATCCAGTAATAGAGAAGGAAAGTTATCTTCCTTTCTGCTTCTGAAAAGAAGCTGCAAGTAATTTGCCTGCAGAACATTCCACTGCATCACACATTTTCAATTTCTCCTCAACTTTGTTTTTATTATGTTCGCATTGCAACTCAATGTTCTTATTTAGAGTACATCTTTCAAGCTAAGTCTGTCTTTGAAAATTTCATTATGAAACTGTTTAATTCAAGTGAAGTGCACATGGTATAGTATGTTATCAAACAATAACATGCCAAACTTGTACTCTTTCTATGCTTGTGTGAGATAATGTATAATAATAAAATAACAGTAAAAGTATAAAAGTAAAATAACAAGAGAACTGCAGTATCCTAACCTAGGGCACCTTCCTGTGGAGTTTTGACACTGCCTTTATTTTAGAGTCTTCCCCCCCCCCGTCCTCACTGGTTTATCTCAAAACATCAAAGATAGTTTAATTTGGATTCCTGTACTGAGCAGAGCATTGGACTTGATGGCCTAAATGTTCTCTTTGATTGGCTAAATGTCTCCTTCTAATTTCATGATTCTGTTACAGGAACAAGCTCATCTTTTCTTTTCCAAAGCTGCAGCTCCACAGAATTTGGCTGGGGGGTAGGAGGGGGATATTTTCCTGTTGGAAACTCTTCCTGGATCCTGGGCTTCACTAACATTCACTAACATTTTCTATAGGTCTTTTAAGGGCAAATATTTCTTTGTGGCTTTGCACACCAATTATTGCAACTCTAAGTTTGTTTGTTTTTGCATACAACCCAAACAGACATGCAAGAATGTGCATGGGGAGGGGTGTAGCACTTTTATGTGAAGTGGGGGGTGAGGGGATTTTTGTTCCTCCAGGCCCAGTAGTAGCTTGGAATGGGATCCTAATAAAAGTATGTTTCTTTGCACTTTTCTTCAGTATATCAAAACAGATGGAAATGAAGATGATTTCAGGCTGGTTTCAAACCACTTGTAAATCTAGTTGGTCTGTGCAAATCATTTAAAAGAGGTACTTTGCAATGCTTAGAAGTACAAAAAATACCTTTCTTCCATTTATTAAAGCAGCCATATCTTTTGCAAGGCTCACATGGCTGCTTCAAAAGCCATTCTGCATGAGGTGACAACTGGGAACAGCCTTCAGAGCAGCTGCAAAAGCCCTGCAGATTCAGCGGCTTTAGCGATGCAAACAAAAGTGCTTCATTTAAGTTTCCTCTCATTTCCTTTCACACCCCAGTGAAAGAACAAAATGATGAAGTATAATGTAAAGAAAATTATAATGCAATATTTCTAAAATTCATAGGATCTCTCCTTTTTTAAAAAGAGCAATGAGCTCAAAACGCATGTTACTTTTGCTCCGTAACAATATCTAGGAACAAAAATTAAGAGCCAGACTCTATACTTTAACATTTATTTAGAAAGAATGAATAAATTCTTTGATAGATGCAATGAAAGTCTATCATTTTAGAAAAATGTTTATGTATAACCAAGCATTTTATTTCAGAAATGACAATTCCATCTCCAAGGTCTTTAAATGGCCAATTTCTGCTTCAGAAGATTCCACTGAGCAAATGAAAGGCAGCTCAAGATTATATAAAAATATAAAAATTGAAGTTAAGGAGTCAAATATACCGAACAACTGAACATGAGCATTAACAGTATGCTCTTTTTGTGTAAATCGGCACAACTTTTTGCTTGGAAAGAAAAATGAAAAAAAGAGGACAGTTAAATCTAGCCTGATTAGCAAGTCAATAGTAAATTGGAGGACTTGTTAGTGTTAGAGAGAACCAATCGAGAAGAAATTATGTGGTCATGTAAGAAATAATATCTATTAGGGTAATTTAATCAACAAATATTTTTCAGATGAATTGCAATGCAGAATGCAATTATTTTAAACATTTGAACTGTTAACTATTGTGTTTCAGAAGGGCAAACAATACACTGGAGATATACTGAAATCTTTGAAATGGGAGACAGGGAAGGAAGGAAGGAAGGAAGGAAGGAAGGAAGGAAGGAAGGAAGGAAGGAAGGAAGGAAGGAAGGAGCACATGTGAATTATGGTCTACAATACCTCTCTGACTTCAAGAAAGCTGAACCCTAACCCTAGAAGTTTTCCTCCGAATAGGACGTTTGCATGCATTTTGCTCAAGACCTAAGTTGAGGCTGTACGAAATGATGACAGGCCCACTATTCATAATCAGCCACCCCAAATCTAACCATGATATTGGTTTTAGGACCTCACATGAATTAAGCCTAACCCTAACCCTGTGTTGAGTTTTCCCTCCAAATAGTTTTTTTCCCATGCATTTTTCCGACAACCTAAATTATTAGTTATTGAACAGTGACAGGACCACTATGCATAAACAACCTCTCTGAATCTAACCATGATATTAGCTTTAAAAAGGTAAAGCTTCCCCCTGCACATTGTGCAGTCGTGTCCGACTCTAGGGGCCAGTGCTCATCTCCGTTTGTTAGCCGAAGAGCCAGCGTTGTCCGAAGACGCTTCCACGGTCATGTGGCCGGCATGACGTGCGCAGAACACTGTTACCTACCCACCGAAGTGGTACCTATTCATCTACTTGCATTTGTATGCTTTCGAATTGCTAGGTTGGCAAGAGCTGGAGCTAGTGCGGGAGCTCACTCCATCATGCGGGGCTAGGGATTCGAACCTCCGAACTTGCGATCTTCCGATCGACAAGCCTGGCGTCTTACTCGCTGAGCCACCACACCCCTTTAGGTATTTAGATATTAGCTTTAGGCCCTGACTTCAAGGAAGCCTAACCCTAAGTGAAATTTCCCCTCCAAATATGATTTTCCATGCATATTGCCCAGGCCCTAAATTGAGGTCGAAGAGAAAGGTGATAGACCTTTTTGATAGACAACCAGCTTCTCATGGAAATAGATCCTGTTTTGGTTTTTACATGACATAACATAGATAAGCAATTTCATGATTTCAAAAACTGGACACTAGAGGAGACTTAAAAGATTTTAGGTAGAGGAAAGATACATAAACAGCTACCTCAAATCTAACCGTGATGTTGGTTTTAGGCCCTGACTTCAAGAATACTGCAAGGACTTCAAAAAAAAAAGAAAAAAAAAAGGATGTTCCTTTAGCTCTCCTGTCCCATTTTCCCTGCTGACTGGGTGTTCCCAATGAACAAAGTGACATCTGTGATAGTTGTAAACCTGTCCAATTTGAAATCCATTCCTTCTAACAATCTGAATCAACCACCAATCCAGTTCTCAGTGTACTAGATCAGGGATGAGATCTGCTTGTGCCTTTCGAAACCAATCAAAGACTTAAGGGGTAACCAGAGTTTCTTCTGCTGCAGAGAACAGAATCTGGAAAAAAGAACCAGACACCATGATGCCCAACAGCAATGCTAATTCCATTACATATGACAAGCTCTGTGGCCAATGGGTGAGATTAAATTCACAATTTTTAGCTTTCTTTCCTGAGTCAAGAAAACTCACCAGTGTTCAAACCCAATTCCTGTTAAATTAACTTCAGGGTACTCTTTCCACAAATGCATGGGTTTTTATGCATTCTAGACTGAATAGACGTTTGGGTAATGTTTGCCACCCAAATAAAAAAATAAGGAAAAAGAAAACTTCCTATATCTGTAGGTTATTATTTATTATTATTAAATTTACATGCTGTTGGTCATCACGGCCATCAAGATCTTCATGAATGACTGACTGGGGGGTAAGTTAACCCAAATGTTAAGATTCAGCATTGGTAGTGAGAATTATCACAGCAGAATCTGAAGAAATTGGCGTTTTATACTTATCACAATGTATGGTATTTTGCTAGGTTTATAGATGTCTGTCTGTCTGTCTGTCCATACACACACACACACACTACTGTATATAGTAAGTACTGATTTCAATATTTCTGTCTTGAAAATACCGTTTGAGTACATGTTTACGGAGCTACTTCAGGACCAAATAGCTCTTATGATCCTATACTTTTGTGGACGTAAAAGGAAGCTAAGGTAAACTTTGGATTGTTAATGCTTCCTTGGCATCAGTTTTATTTTTTTTCCAAAAAATGAACTAAGAAAATGCTTGTCTTAAATATGGAAATACCAAAAACATTTGATTCTATGAACTCTGGAAATTTCAAAGAATAGCTCTGAGATACTGTGCCTCTTACTTGTCCATGGTAGACTGAGGTTAGGGTAAAGGTAAAGGTTTTCCCCTGCACAGTCGTGTCTGACTCTAGGGGCCGGTGCTCATCTCCGTTTCTTAGCTGAAGAGCCAGCTGTTGTCCGAAGACGCTTCCACGGTCATGTGGCCGGCATGATGCGCGCGGAACACTGTTACCTTCCCACCGAAGTGGTACATATTTAACTACTCGCATTTGCATGCTTTCGAATTGCTAGGTTGGCAAGAGCTGGGGCGAGTGTGGGAGCTCACTCCATCACACGGCGCTCGGGTCTCGAACCGCCGACCTTCTGATCAACAAGCCTGGCGTCTTAACCACTGAGCTATCGCGCCCCCTGGACTGAGGTTAAATATGGTCAAAATCCAGGAAACACCTGATCCATGGCTCCCTGGAAGGCTCTAGTGTCATACTGGGGAACCTCTCTTTTATCCCTTGTTGAATTTAGAATATGAAGCAGTTGAAAATTAAGAACTGGATTTGCCTGAAATTTTAGATGATTTGTTCCATCAAGATCTAATACTTCTCTGAGAATGTTGATTGAAACAAAAAGACTGCAGACATTTTTGTCTTTCACCCTCCTTTTTGCACTTGTACTCCTGTCTCACCCAAAACTGCATCAAGGAATTCCACAGAATTTAGTTTCAGCAAGATGAACAGATATTAAGTATATCTTAGAGCAGAGCTTTCCAAACTTTTCATGTTGGTGACACAGTTTTTAGACATGCATCATTTCGTGACACAATAATTCAGTTTTACTAGCAAACCGGAGGTTAAACTAACCCCTTATAAGAGATATGGACACATACATAAATTGTAATAGCGAAATGTATAGGGACACAACATATGGAGATTTGGAAGACACTGTCTCGGCGTTGTTCTCGGGCTGACCCCTGACAGATTTCTTAGGTATTACAGACCTGGCCTTAAGTGGAGTTACTAAGAGAGCTGCAGTGCAAAAACTTCTATCTGCAAAAATCTATCTATTCTGGATTATTTGTTTCAGCTTTTTCTTCCACTTGTATATAAGCTGCTTTGGTGAAGAAAGGTAGCTGATGCCTTGAAAACATCACAGGGAGCTATCTTTGCCATTTCATTGGAAGGATACTTGGGCCTTCCCTTCCATTTGTTGAGACAGCCACAGAGAAAGTCAGACATACTTTAGAGCATCAGCCAATGGACCCTTAAAGCGTTTCATTACTTTTTGGAGAAGAGAGTACATTTTGATAGGAAATCAATAAGCTGCACAGTCCTTGCCAGCATGATAATTTTTCCTCCTAAGTCTTCAAAAACCTCAGAAAATGACAATATTAAGGGTTTGAATGAGCCTACTGTATGGAAAAAGTAGATTTGGAAGTATAGGAGAAGACCATCTCAACTGCTTTTGTTTTTGTGGAATAGGCAACAACAGCATCTGTGGAATGGGCAGCAGCAGCAATTCTTGGCTAGAGAATAAAAAGAAGTCCTGGAGAACAAGGCAGCAATTTTTACTATCATGAAAATTCAATTTCTCATCTAAAAGCTTCTCTTCCTCCAGGGTCTCAAAACTAAAAGACACTTCTGCTCCACTGAGGACAGGAGGAGTTTTGCCTGCCTTCTTTACATTTCCTTTCAGAGGTGTTTGGCCCTGGGCTCTCTTACAGTTTACTTTGGGAGGATTCTGGGAAGGAGGTTCTTATAGTACTTTGAGGATCATGAAGAAGAAAGTTATATAAATTAAATAAATAAATAAAGTAAGTCTAGAAGATACCTATTCTGATGAAGGATCTCTAGATCTTCTTTGCTCTTTCTTGCTTTTATCCCTAACTTGCCTCTGGAGCTAGTCTCCTTTTTCATTACCCCTTCCTTTTTTAAAAATGGGACAGAGGACCTGGACCTATTTGTTCTCTTGGTACAAACTCCTAAATTTAATTGGCTATTGTTGACCCTCTTTGTTATTGGCCTAAAAGAGAAAAACAGAAAGGAAGGACGGGGAGGTAAATACAGATGGATTTGTAAAGCCACATTATTACTATTATAGTTTCTGAATTCCCAAGGGCAAAGCCGTTATGCCTTTTAAGACATAAGCAACTGAAGGGAACAGGTAAGCACCACTATTCATATGTTTCTATACATATGATAGTTTCCCAATGGATAAAATGCAAGAGGGAAGCAGCTATCATGCTACTGTTACACAATTATTATTATTATTATTATTATTATTATTATTATTACTACTACTACTACTACTACTCAGTTTGGCCTAGACTTGAGAGTTTTATTCTGAGCATATTGGAAATAAATGTATTCTAGCTTATTTAGTAGATTTCATACAGTGATTAAACTGTATGTTAAATTTTACCTTGTATATCCTTAAACAGCCTCCTATTCAAGAGAATTTCTAAGCTGCTATTCTGTTGTTTTAGGTGGAATATAATTCTGTTTAAAACAGGTTAACACTCCTTCTAAGACAATTGCTACTATCATTGGTTCCATGTTATTCTGCATTTTGAACCTTGAGTAATACATCTAGTTCTGGACACCACATTTTGAGAAAGTTTCAAACTACAATAGGTTCAGAGTAGGGTAACAAGGTCAACGGGAAATTTTCAAGAGAGACTGAAGGAACTGAGATGATGTAAGCTTGAAAAGAGAAGATTGATGATAAGATGGCTGAAATAGTATGGCACGGAAGAGGCCAAGACTTGTTTTCTATCCTATAGGGTAGGATATAGAATAAAGGATCTAAGTGAGAGAAAGGCAAATTTATGTTTCATGTTAAAAAAAAAACCCTACTAATAATAACAGAGGGATGGGCTTGGTGGCTTAAATGGCTTCTTCCATCTCTATAATTCTATCTATCCAACAGTATCCCCCTTTTCGTTTGGGTTAAATGGCAGTTTATTTAATTTCATACAATATAAAACTGCTCCAAGGTATCTGTTCTGAACTTCCATACTCTTCCCAGAATCAGGTATTGGAAAAAAGAGATATAGACTGGTATCAATACACTGATAATACACTGGTTAGCTCTCTAAATGATCTCTCTCAACAGTTTCACAGATGTTAAAATTCCTAGTAGATAAGTCTTACTGCATCCTATCAAACAAAACATTGGGATAAAATAATAGGCCTCCAGCACCACCTTCTGGGAAGGACCAGAGCCACTGCATAACACTATCCCTTCATTCTTTAGACAGGAGACATCAAGGTTAATTATTTTAAACTGTAGAGATTGAGAAGAATCATTAGGAGTTTACTTCTCCTGTCCAACTAGCTGGGCCAGAAATCTGATGAGAACCGACTGGAATTCATTTTAATAATGAAGGCAAGATAGAAAATAGTTTCACTGGGGGGAAAAAACTTAGAAAGATTATCCCGCAAGTGCTTAAAGACTTTACCTCTCAAAGTTATATGTAAGAAAGGTCAATAATTATTAGAAGGGTCTTACTAACAACCTCTCTAAGGACCTTCTCTCAAAGAAGCATTTACCTCTCCTCTAACTCTATAATGGCAGATTTATGGCACATCCTCCCAAAATGTTGCACACATTTTTCAGGTTACACAAACTACATAGCATCTATAGACAAATAATGAAACTGACTACCCAACTCTCATCACTCTGACCAAGAGGATCATTATCAACCTCTTGGCAAACTATGACCTTCCCCTCTTCCATTTTGTAAAAATTATGACGACCTACACTGGCAATTTCATGAAAGATGGTGGTAGTGGCATCTTCTGCATCATTTTGAAATAAACTTCACTCCTGGAGGAAACATCAAAATGTGTCAAGCACCAGACCTGGTCTGAATATTTAGAAAAAGCTATTGCTCCCTTAAAGATCAAGTGGGCAGCAGCCCCTTAACAGGAACTGGTGAATGAGCTACCGCCACATGCCTAATTAATGACCCTGCCGGTCGCAGCTGGAAGAGCTGAGCTGGGGGTGATTAATTAAATTAGCTGGCAGAGGAAATTACAGTGGAAAAGCCAAAGTTTGATTGCTCCATAATTAACCACAGTGCAAATAATATCTGCATCTATAACTTCCAGCAATGAGATCAGAAGCCAATTGAATTTGGCACTGATTGAAGCTGTAAATATCCTGCAGTGAAAAATGATAGGTTTATTCTGAAGGGAAAACTTACAAAAATGGACATGGGATGCAGTAGGCAACATACAAGGAGATTTCTCAAGATCAGGAATTTATTTTAGTGATCTCATTTCCCCAGCTATTTAGCTTGCAGACTGATTTTCTAACGTATTTTCAAATGAGGATTTGCATAGTAAAATAAATACATCTCAAAAAGGTATTTGTTTCTAAAATCCCGTTCTTGTGGAGTCATTAAACAAAGATAAATTAATTGAACACTTCAGCTTAACTCTCTTAAACAGTATGGCTGTTTCCAAAAGTACATTTTCTGATACCTTATATGCAACTGTGTCTCTTGATATGGTGTTTCATAACCTGCCAGTCCAAATAAAGAAGCTACATAATCACTGTAAAGGATTTCCTCAGTTCCAACAGTTCATACCAGAGTACCAAACTAGACTTGACATTACATGCAAACTGCTCAGCTGGGGGCAGGGGGGAGATTTCACCTCAAAGCAAATACCAGCTTTAGAAGAGGATTTTCCTCAGGAACACAGCAGGGGACAAAAGAGTTAAATTCTCTATCCATCCTTGCTCTGACCCCATTAATTCTTAGTCCCCACAGCTGATGCAGATTTGCACTTTTTAGGAAACTGAAAATTGAGGACAAAGAAACATGTAATATCCAAAATCCACAGATTGCTTAATCAAAACGCCATGAAATAGTGTGCAAGTTTTCAGGTTATCTGGAGTTCTTCATCAGTTTATGCAATACAAATAGCACGAGATGAGGGAAGCAGCAGAACAGGAAAAAAACAAAAGCAGCAAACCAAGTTATGAGATCTATTGTTTAAAATAACTATAAAAGTAGAAACTGTAGATTGACTGTATTCATTGCTAGCAGGTACTGCGGGTATCAAATTACACTTAATGTTCTGATATGGAGAGGCAACTTATCTTATCCTACTTCTGAAAACAAAAGGCCAACTATTTCTTGACTCCTTTTCCAATCTTGAGAGAGGTACATAGACAGATTGCACCCAAGACCCAAGCTGAAGTTGTGTCAGCCTTACAAGATAGACCAGATCAAGAAACAGATGCCACATAGGTCTAAAACTACTTTAACAGAATGGCTATTCTGTTTCAACAACATTCAACAACGCTGAGCACCAGCCCCTAGAATCGGACACGACTGCACAAATGTGCGGGGGGAACCTTCACCTTTTTATAGTAACAGAATCTTGCAAGTCTGAGTGTGCTTTTCTTCCTCCCACTTTTATCTTCTTGTGAATTAGGGAGCACCTGCCTTAGGTGTTTTTGTAAATATCTTCCTATGGGCTTAAGACACATTTGTACGGTTATTTGCCTTGGTAATGGATCTTCCCTCTCTCTGTCAAGGCCATCCTCTCTACTCTGCACAAGTTGATAGATCTCAATACTTACATTGTCCAATGATGATTTTTTTCCCCCTAATAAACCAACCCAGTTCACAGTTCCTGACTGGGTTCCCAATCATGCAGATGATGGCAAAATAAATGTGCTCAAATAAATGTGTTTAATTTGTACTAAGACCTTCTTTCAAAACCTAAAGTGGAAAGGGTGGGGCCAAAGATTGCATCCCAGTTTCTCTCTGGAAACTAGTGGGACACTATCTGTAATCTGTCAGATTTTCAACAGATTATCCTATTCATAAAATGTACATTCGTTTTGAGTAAGAACATTTATGAAAGGGTTTTTAATGATGTATTTGGAATGGTTGAGTTGGTATGGGGAGGTGATAAAGAGGAACAGCATTTCTTTGTGGAGATGGGAGGAAAAAAGTAATTGCCAACTGGAGAGAGAAAAAGTTTAATTCATTACTTACATAATTTATATCCATAGGCATCTGTGGGGCAGGGGGGAACAAGTGAAGAAATTCACATTGTAAAATCATGACGCATATTTCGTCACTTTTCATTATCAGAGTTAGTAGCAGATGGGCAAGTTTATATCCTGCTCCTTCAATAAAAAGGTAAAGGTAAAGGTTTCCCCTGCACAGTCGTATCTGACTCTAGGGGCTGGTGCTCATCTCTGTTTGTTAGCCAAAGAACCAGCGTTGTCCGAAGACGCTTCCGTGGTCATGTGGCCGGCATGATGCGCGCGGAACGCTGTTACCTACCCACCGAAGTGGTACCTATTCATCTACTTGCATTTGCATGCTTTCGAATTGTTAGGTTGGCAAGTCATGCGGGGCTAGGGATTCGAACCTCTGAACTTGCGATCTTCCGATCGACAAGCCTGGTGTCTTACCCGCCGAGCCATCGTGCCCCATTCAATATAAATGTATATTTTCAGAATAGATAACAAAGTAGTAAAAACAATAAAACCTCTAATAATAAAACAATAAAACTGGTAAGAAAATTAGAATAAAAATCTGGGAGTTAAGGAAAAAAGAGGTAGAGCTGTGTACTATGTACATGGCAACAAGGGAGAAGGAGTTATGAATTATATAAGGAACAGAAAAGCAAAAGAAATAAATGCATAATTTATATATGAGCTGTGATAAATTGTGGGAAGCCACAGCATGTAAATATATTTACCCAAAAGATAACCCTGAATTTAAGATTATCACCCACAAAAGAAGAGTAGACAAGAGATGGAGAGAAAGTTACATGCTGTGGCTTACTTACCATTATTTCTTTTATCTGTGTTTGTGCACTCATATATACATATCGCTCAGACAAAAATCCTGTGTAAAATAGAGTTTTCTCACTGTGTCAACCAAGACTTGCCCAACTCCAGGTCCCCCGCCCATGCCTGGTAAATATGTGCATATGACACACATGTAAACACGTATACATATACACATGTGTGTATATACCTCAGCCAGAAGCCACAGCCCCCAGAAAGTGTAGGGTCATGACAAAAGTAATGAATTTATAATAGTTGAACAATTACTAATTAAAGTATCGCTTCTTGGCCTTTTGGCCAAGACAAAGTATAGTATGTATTAAACTTGTATGCCACCCACTTTCAATGACACTATGTGTGTGTATATATTTATAAAGCAGAGTGCACTGTGTGTGTATATATATTTAAAGACAAACATACACACCTACCCACACTGGCTATTTTTTCTGTCACAAACCATTCTCATGCACTCTCACATGCATTTCCCTACTTCTGTCAGGCTTTCCTTAGAAACTTCCTAGAGACTTAACATGGCCTGGCTAGAACAGAATCTTAATTGTAAAATCAAAGCTGAGGCTACTTAATACAGTTCACAGTCTCTCATAGTTAATACAGATGTCCCAATTTATATTATCTTTGCTACAAATCTACCATCCCTCTCTTCCTACATTTTCTACAGAATAACAGAAAATTCATCTTCCATTTCTCACAGTTGCTTCATAATGGCAACTGGATATTTGCATTCTCTGCATCTTGGGATGGAAAGTTCTACCTCCTAGAATAACCACAATCCCCTTCTTTCAGGAGAAACAGCAAACAAAAAGAAGAGGTTTAAAAAAACAAGGAAAGAAAAAGAATGGATAGAAAAATGGATGGAGATCAGACAAAGGGAAGAAGCAGCTGGTCAGAAGAAAAAAGAGAGAAAGAAGGCATATTTAGGCATTAAAAAAAACATTTGGCAAATAGTCTCTCTCAAACCAAGGCATCTTCAAGGCATCCACATTTTTCAGAAGCAATGTCTGCAGCCATTTACTGTATACCTCTTGCTCACTCTGCTTCTATTTTTCACAGCTATGACTCTTCCAGTTTACAAGTAATTATTTAGAGAAAAAAAACCCTTATCAGGGAAATAAGTAGGCTGTCCAATTTAATGTGGACTCTACCCCTCGTTGTGTATGCAGCCAGATTTCACAGGTATTCATTCATTTTGTGATCTGATCTTTAGCAGATGATGTGTTTAAACATATTTTGGAATTTAATTACATTTGTATTATGCCAAATAATTCTTCACAAATCATATGAATAAAATATTTCCTTAATTTATCCAAAAGGAAGAGAAATCAAATAAAAAATGTGCCCTCACATATAAAGGTAAAAACACTATTTAAAAATAGATACAGTACATGCAAATGGATTTCAACATGAGTACACACTTTTATTTTTCATTAATGTTTTTCTTCATTATTAGACCAAACCCTGTTTTTTGCAGAGAACTATACTATTCCAACATTCTTTTTCACAAGTATTAGTTAGCAAAACATATATTTCCCCATTCTACTATACCTGTCCATTTGGTTTTTATTTCCTATCAGAAGAAAGTTTCATTTCTCTCCTTTATAATTATTCTTGACAAACTCATGCTTATTTCTGGTAATTACTACCATTACTTTCAAGATGCTGATAGATTAATCTCTCTGATCTGCTCTAAAAATCTTCCCAGGTATTCAAGTCAGATTGACTGGTCTGTAGTTCTCCAGATCCTTCTTTTCTTCCTTTTGAAGAAAGGAATAACATTTGTCCTCCTCAAATGTCTGGCACTTCACTAGTTTTCCAGATGGTTCAACCAGATCCTCAGCTAGTTCCTTCAAATACTTAGTATGTAATTCATTTAGCCCTGGCGATTTAAACCTTGGCTGATCCAGAAAGCTCAGCATGGCTGGAATTACAGGCTGTTGACTAGACTGAGGAGTAAAACAACAACAGAGATGGTGGCAATAGCAAACTATTTTTGTATCATGCCAAGAAAGTCACCAGGATTTAAGCTCAACTCAAAAGAGACTTAACTTTTTAAAAATTAAATATATATTATCTGACTATTTTTATATCAGTCTTGATTCAATCCTGCCCTTCATCTAGCTCTTCATAATTTCCTGATAAAATGCTTGATGGAAAAGACTGAACTAAGCAGTCATTTGCTTTTTTTGTCTCCATTGAAGCTCATACAACATTTTTTTTGGTGTTCTTAACAACCTTTGCCAATCCTGATGTCAACTGTACATTTGTATTACTGTTTCTTGGTGCTTTTCCTTGGTGATCTATCCCTCCTTTCATCTTTATGTGTGTCCTTTTTAATCTTCAGATCTTAACTAAGCTTTTTGTGTAGCCAGATCCGCTTCTTCTGCTGTCTTTCTTTTTCTTTTTTGTCCTCATTGGAATGGTATTTAACTGTGATTTTACTATTTTGTTTTTAGAAACTCAGCCATCTTCTTTTCCCTTTAGCTCCTCCTACCACACAATTCTACTTATCATTACTCTGAGTAGCATCCTAGGTTTAGGAGGGATATGTGGCAGTGAATGCAGTGGACCCATTAGAACAGAGCTTTCGAAACTGTGTGTCAGGACACGTTAGTGTGTCGGCTGCAGTGTCTGGGTGTGTCGAGGCTGCTGCTGCCTCCGAGCCCTGCCAGGATTCTGCGCAGGTCCTAGTGCCTGCCTTGTGCCTGGCTGCCTCCAAACCTGCTGTGATTCTGCGCAGATCCTAGTGCCTGCCTTGTGCCCTGCTGTAAGAGTGTGTTGCGAAATGATGCATGTCTAAAAAGTGTGTCACCAACATGAAAAGTTTGGAAAGCTCTGCATTAGAACTAAGAGAAATGCCATCTGCATTTCATTACTGCATGAAACCAGAGCTGGACAAGAGTACTACACTAAATACAAGATAAATTAGTCATCATTACAGTTAATAATCTAACCAATGGCTTATCTTTTAGATCACTATATAATTCTTCAACAATAACTCCTACAGCAGTGTAGTAATGTGGCTTTCATAAAAGATAACTTGCAAGTTGAAAAAAAATAATGAGTACAGCAGCTGTATGGTTACCCTACTGGAAATACTATATAATATATAATGGTTTTGATCTATTACAAATTTACCAATCTACTGCAAATTCTGAATTCAATCTATAATAGTATTTATAGATACTTGGTTCCTCAAAGTTGTAGCACTCTGAAATATAGATCACATTAGTTCCTATTTATTCCTAAATCTAATGTTTATTCTACTTACTTTATATGTATTAAAAGTAGTTTAATCTATATAGCCACTTCTGAATACAATGCCATTTACCCATAGTTGACCTTCTATTGAACATCAATCGCGAACTGTTTCTCTGTGGCATGCAGTATTGCATAATAAAATGCTCTGAGAGATTTGGTGTCATCTTACCCAGTAAAAGAAAAGTTCTGCAAGGGGGATGAATCAGTATGCTTTCCTAGATTTAAAATTCTCCACCCATTGCAAGCACTAGGCTGAGATTTCCAAAGGTATACATCATGGGCTTCAAAATTGTGCCAGCAAGAAAAGAGTTTCTGAACTTTAACCTTCCCTTTCAAAATGGTTACCAAGGAACAGCTATGAGAATATTGCGAAATGAGTGCACTCCTGGATGCTTTAAGATCAAGAGTAAGTTTACACTTACAAACACTATGGAAAACTCTCTTTGCTACCATTTAGTGGGTATCCAGTTTTTTAAAGCCTAGATACAGTAAGCCTAGTTATAGCAGGCAGTCAAGATAATATATTGTTAATATGTTGCTTATGTGAGCAAGCTGTAACAGATTTTTAGCTACTAAAATACAGGATGACTAAATAAAGATGCAATAGTGACAGAAATAAATAACATTGTGCCATCATTAACACAAATAGGCCTGATAATGGGCTCACTCATATATCTGGTCTTATCTGCTTTAAGACTTGCACTGCTTGTCTTTTAATTATCTTCTAGCCCCTTACATTGTGCTTTACTGCAAAGTTGGCTGTTTGGAAGCAATTGTGCAATACCATTCCATCTCATTATTGCAGAGCAGTTTAAGATTCTGACAGCACACAGGAATCCACTAGATTCCACAAGACTCTGGGTTAAAGGTTAACAAACCAAATAGCTACTGCCAATCAAAAACTCCACTGGAAATGATCTGATAATGACAGGAAAACCCATTGTCCAGAAACAAATACTAAGGGATGTGCATTGGTTTTGCATTACATCTATAGGATTTCACCAAATTGTTTATATTTATAAATGTTTTCCTCAGATGAGGTGTTCATGTTTGAAACAAGCTATTCCAACCTTACTAGAAATATTCCAAATCTGAAATAACCCTGTTTTGAGCTCATAATACCCATTTCAACCCAGGAATGGGACTGCTTTGAATTCACAACGTTTATGAGGGACAGAACTTGTTTAAAACTTAAAAACTTTTGCACACCTTTAAAATCCAGAACCCTATAACAATATTGGGCTGATATCATTCAGCTGAAAGATATGGTAGATCTTTGCTTTGAAGGATTATCTCCAAAAGTGGACTCAATCAGACTCAATCCTCCCAAGGCGTCATCAATTATTTAAATTAACACAGAAACATAATTTTACAAGCTGTCTACAGTACATAAGGAAAAAAGTGGTGTATGGAAAGGAAGGAAATTGTGTAGTTTTGTGACTGCCTACTCTAGGTTTTAATCACAATGAGTGATTTTACAAGGGCTCTCCAATCATAGAACTTTCCAGTGTTTCTTGCTCTTTTCTACTTCTCTTTCTCTCTCAGCAGTAGGAATGTTGGTGGAGTCTGTGAAACCTGCAATAATGTAACATTAGGTGATTCCTCAGACAATGCTGCATGTTCAAGTTCTCTTGCTTTTGCCACTAAATGTTTTATATCCATTTTTCATTCTTTCCTAAATCCTTATTGTTGTTTCAGTGGATTTAAGCAGAAAAAAACCCAAAATATTCTTAAACTGTTTCCCACTCATCCATAGATACTGCTCTTATGGTTCTGAGGTAACTATATTTATTTATTTTATTTATTTATGGTTTGATTTGTATTTACCGCTCCATCTCCCCACAAGGGGACTCTGGGTGGTTTACAAGAATCAGTATTATGATTATAATGATTATTATAATATGTATTAGGATGGTGCGTAGTTTGAATATGTTGAGTTCATATCTCATGCAAGCACAGCACCTCTCCACTATTAACTAAAGCATGCATATTTTTTCAGATTTTCATGCAAGCCTAAAAAATGCTGCTGTTGCTTTAAGAGTGACTATAAGACGTGCTTGCCTTAATCCTTAATGATGGCAAATATTGGTCCAGAGTAGGAAAATCTCCATATTCTGCACTAGCTGAAGTTTCCAAATTGTCTTCAAAGGCAATCCCACAGAAAGCATATCACTGTACTGAACTGCAATTAATTTCCACTAGTGTCATAGATTGTGTATCAACTGAAGTCAATGTAAGACACTCATCTGGCTCTTAGAAATCCAGGAAAGAGTATGGCAATCGAAAAGCCATACTCCTTCTCACCTTCAGTCTTCTAAGGAGATACAGAGAATGGTGTGGAAAGCCAATGAGAAATCTAGAAAAATCAATAGGATCACTTTCTCTTTTTATTTGATAGCTAGGTAATCCTAGTGCTAAAGCTGGTTTTGAAAATAGTTGAACTGGATCTAGGTAAACAACTTAATCCAAAAGTATAAACCATAATTGTTTTAAGCACTTGCACCAAAGTAGCACTTGCATTAGGAAGTAGTCAAAAGTTTCCTAGTCAATTGGTTCCTAATGTTGGTCTTTAAAAGCGCCTATCAACAGTTTCCTTCAAGGTGGATAGTATATATTACTTTAACAAAGATAATAATGATCATGCTGAATCTTCTGACTTTTAGCAGGAAGATGGGCAACAGACTGTTAAGAAGACAAACTTTAGTATGGATTGCCCCAAATTAAGAGAATCTAATCCAAGCAACTAAGGGAGCTTCTGGCATAGATTTTGTTACTAAGAAAGCATCCAGATATTTGCAACTTTTTCCTCAATATTTCATCCAAATATATAGCTGGCTCTAGACCACTATTGCCAGAAAGCTTATTGAATATCATGAATAATCTTGCTGGATAGCTTGCTACTGATACAATGTTGGCCAAAAAGGGAGCCCCACTGAGGCCAGAGAAGGGGGATGGGGATGCTAACACCGCTGCCATGCCATATATTTTCAAACTCTATGTTGGTCAAACCGCCCAGAGTCCCCTTTGGGGGAGATGGTGCGGTAATAGAAGTTAAGTATGTATGTATGTATGTATGTATGTATGTATGTATGTATGTATAAATAAATAAATATTTGGTCAAAAATATTGTGTGATATTTGTATTGTATCCACTACACCAACTGCTTCATCTCTGTTAGCTCTCTAGACCAGGGCTTTCCAAAGTTTTCCCGCGGCAACACACCAACCGCCGTTGGTGTGTCGCTGCGGGAAAACCCGGAAGTGCTGATGATGATCAGCGCTTCCGGGTTGTGTGGCGACACACCAGACTGTGTGTGGCGACACACTTTTGTGTCGCGACACACAGTTTGGAAAGCTCTGTTCTAGACAAATGAGAGCTAATGTGGAACTATTTAGGGAGAGATACCATGGTGTCTTTCTTGTCAACAGCTCTAATCAATTCAGAATGCCAAAAATCAATGAGGACCTTGAAGAGTCTGTCAAGTAATTCAGTATCACCTCAAATGCAAGCTGAAAATCCAGTGACTCTTAGGGCAAACAAGTCCCCATAATTTCAGAGATGCTACATGACTTCAGATGTTGATAGTGCCAGTGGATTTCAGGCTTGCACTTGGATAGATCATCTCACCAGGTTTTCAATACGTTCCTTGGGATTTTGTATATAATATTGTATTTACAATGCAAGTATACTTGTACCTAAACCAATAACTATCAAGCCACCAATGCAACATGGTGCCAACTATTTCATGGTGCCTGCCCAGAATTGATAGGATTGGTTAGATTAATAAAATATCACCTTTGACACCAGAATTTTCTGGATAGTTAAATGAACCCCGGCATAATTATTCATTTTTGCTTTAGATCCAGGATAGGCAATCCATGGCCCATAGGCCACATATGGCCTCTCAACATGCCCAAAGAGTGACATCAACATTTGTCAGCAAACAAGCCAAATTTTAGCAGTGTGATTTGGGGGGTGGGTGGGTGGGTGGGAGGGCGTTGAGATAGCTTTCAAGGACAGGGATTGGAGCAGTTGGCCTCCTAGAAGTATCAAACACCCATTCCATCCTTCTCTCCTAAAATGAAAAAAAAAAGGTTGACATGTCATTTTAAAGGGGATAGTATATTTGTAAAATATTGTCAGTCCTTCTAAGGTAGAGCAAACTAAGAAACCAATGCCATGTAAGTCAGTACTACTTTTATTGGAACAGCTATAGTAACAGAATCTTGCAAGTCTGAATGTGCTTTTCCCTCCCTCCCTTTATCTTTGTGTGAACTAGGGAGGGGCCTGTATGAGACATTTATTCATGTTACTTTCTTAGGCTGGGCTCAGGCCCCTTTTATCTGACTGTTGTCTTGGTAGCAGCTCTTCCTCCTCTCCTTCAAGACCATTCCCTCTGCCCTCTACATTCATTCAGTACATGAACATCCATTTTGGCTCAGTTCCAATTACTGCCTTTTGCACCCAACCCATTCCAATTATTTCAGTATTAGATACTTTTGAAATGTAGTTGATAGAATATTTGTGATTAGCTAATACTACCTATATTACACATTGATTACCTATGTACCACTTTGATAAAAGTGCTATGCCCTCAGCACCATTTTCTATTATTTTCCAAGTTTTGGATTAGTTTTTCAGACAAAAGATTCTTGGTTTTCTGCCCCAACTGCTACCCTATGTCAGATATGCTTGATAAATACCAGCTGTCATTTGAGCTGCCACTTCCTCCTTGCCAAGAAGAAGCACCCCTAGGAGAATAAGAGGGAATTTTGTTGGATTTCCTCACTTGCCTTATCCTGAGTTGCATGTCGAGGAAAAATGTTTCAATGGACACAGTTCACCCATTGAAATTGCTTGATGTTTACAACATCCCCTTAAATCCTTGGAACCCAAGATGGAGAAAAAATATCTTCCACTGAGGTTTGTTTGCTGAATGACTGTTATTTTATAGCAACAAATAAAGGGCATATAGAACTGTGCATTTCTGCCAATTTGCAGCAGTAAATTGTAAGATGGGAAGTAAAATAGTATTAATTAAAACAATATTGGCTAATCTATATTCTAATACACCAATAATGGCAATGACACCCCTAGATGTCATTGGCTGAACTTCTCTAAACAGAGAGAGGAGCAAGAGAGTCAAAAGCAGAACCATACATAGACTAGAAGTAAAGGATGAGATAGGTAGAATAAGTAGAAGATGAGCTGTGAAACTGAGGAACATGATGCTTACATAGGGATTTGAAATAAGTCAAGCCTTTGGCCTTTAAAGCTGAATGGATAAACACCTGAGATAACCTTTTCATAACTATTGAATCTGGAGTAACCGTCAAACATGCAGTTACATTTTTGCACCATATTACATTTGACATATATTGTAGATATGGAAGGCCTGAAAAAATTATTTCTTTAACTTTATTCACCTAAGTTTACTGAAGAAGGCACAACAGCTTTATGTCATCCTGGTTGGGATGATGAAAACCTCCATTGCAATGTGATATCTGGAAGGCTATGATTTACTGGAAAGTAATAAGATACCACATTACAATGACCTTAAATGTGAGCTTATTCTAATCTTCATCTTCATATTTACTAATAAGCTATTTACTGTAATATACTCAAAGACAAGTTAATGAGGATAGCTCAGCCATGTGAGAGACAGAATTACAATACTCAGTGTAAATTAAGAAGGCTCCTTAACTAACTGAACTTGCTAAAATATCCTATGTAAAATCTGGGTCCCACAGCAGCTGTTTGATCCATGGAAGCACAGCTGTCTAAACTTTATTGGTACTAAATGTCATGCTTGGACACAAATTGGATGTCTGGAAAACCCAAAGGTACATCTTGGTCCGTTAATGCTATCATATACAATCATATTCTCCAATAAGATGTGAAAACTGAAATGGAAAATGTCAACAAACCCTGGCCACAGCAAGGACTGGGGCATGCCCACTGACAAGCACGCCACAGTGACAAAAATTTACTTTGAGTTGTAATTAGTGACACTGTCATTTTCGTTTGCTGCTGCCAATTAATTTAGCCTGTCAAACAGAAAAACAGCAACATTCACATGATAATTTATATATGGGGAGATGAGGCTAGCAAAGCTGTAGCTGCAGCCAACAGAATTCCCTTGGAGCACTTAAAAAATAAGATAAAGGGAATGGGGGTGTGCATGGGGGTGGGTGGGAAGAAAGTTAAACTGTCCTTGTTATAATTGTTAATGCTGATCGCTCAAGTAGAAGACGGGCTGATTAAAACTCCAAACGAGCCCCTAGCTCGCTTATATCTCAGAGTCCAAAATGATAGAATCAGAAGAGTTTATTCATACCATTAAACCCCAGAGAACTTAATTGAAAGAAGAGCACAGCCCGGACCTTGACAAGCGGGAGGTCACAGTAATTGCTGCCGGACATATTTAACATTAAGATAATCAGGCCATTAATTACCCTTTGGATCATTAAATCAGCCAGTTGCAAAATGAAATTTCTGCCTCTATTACTCACTTGAGAGACCACAGGGGTGGCTTTTAATTTATCAGTGAGCTTGTGATACAAAGGACCAGGCATGGGGAAGGGGGAGAGGCTGCGGGTTTGCTTCAGCAGAAGCAGGAATATCAATCCGCCATGCTTGATGATTGTGGCAAATTAACTAGGTAAGATAACCTCAGCTTCTAAAGGCAGAAGCTAGAGGTATGTAAATAGATGAGGGCAGACAGGGAGATCAGAAGCTGCACACCACTTAGCAGGATAATAAAGGAAATCATCCTTGATTATCAGTGCTAATTTGGACACTGCCGGTAGCTTGTTATGCGTGTTCTGAGTAGCATTTAATTAATTCAATTGCTTGTTAATGAGGGAAGTGACATGTGGGGAGCAGATGCCACCCAATTGCAGATGGGTTCTGGTCAGCCCATCACAATAAAGTATTTTTGTTAAGGTTCTCCCCCCCCCCATACAATTGGGTAAGGTGTCAAGCATGAATGAGCATTCAGAAGGGACAGAACACTGACCTCATCAGGCAAAGATGGTAAAAAATAATAAAGTCTGACAACAATGGATATATAGGTATTAACATTCCTAGAGGCTATATCTGTAATGGTACTTACAGCCTTATGCCAGAAATTCAAGACTAACATGACTATACCACTGATGATCTGATTTAACAAGGCAACAAAAGATTACCATGCAACTATGTGCATCTGAGCTACTCTGTGTTTTGCTAGTATGCCCCAGTCACTATTCCTAATTAGAATACAGATATGCAAACCCAATCTTAGAAAGGTCCAGCATTTGTTTCTGGCATAGTTTGGTCTCAAATGTGGCCCACTGCCTTTCACTCAGTAGCATCAAGGAGGACTTGAGTCTACAGATCTCGGTAATTAAAGAGACTGTGCCTTCTTCAAAAAGAACTTCTGTACACCAGCAATAGCATTTTATTGAAGTTTGGAGTCCTCTCTTCACACTGATAGCACTGCCTCACTTGGAATGAAGGCTGGACTGCAAAGGACTGCCTGTCTATGAATGATGTGGTTGCTGTGGTTTTCCAGACAAACAGGCTTCAGGTTCTCCAAGCCCTTTAGATTGTTCGATAACATTTGAACTTTTGAGGAAGTGTCACAGAAATCATCACAAAATGACTGCCATTTTGAGATTTCCACTCACAAAATGGTTGATGCAGTACATGTAGCCAGTTATAAATATGCATGTCATAACAAAGAAAACTGGGGAGGCTAAGAGAAATAATTTGCCCCCCCAAAAACCGAATGTAAGTCAGATCCTGCAAAAACACACACATTCTTTTGAATCCATGATTTTATTTAATTTTTATCCCGCCTTTATTATTTTTTTTTATAAATAACTGAAGGCAGCAAACATACCTAATACTCCTTCCTCCTCCTATTTTCCCCACAACAGCAACCCTGAGAGGTGAGTTGGGCTGAGAGAGAGTGACTGGCCCAAGGTCACCCAGCAGGCTTTCATGCCTCAGGCGGGACTAGAACTCACAGACCCCTGGTTTCTAGCCCAGCACCTTAACCACTAGACCAAACTGGCTTCTCTCTCATCTCACCCAGCATTATCATTTCAAGTCCCCTTTCATCTCACATTCCTATAATAAAATATCCACTCATTCCAGTCATTTATTTATTTTCTCTTTATTTTATCTCAATATCTTATCTGTAGATGTGATGCTCTTGATATGTAACTGACAGCTCATATGCTATGGTGCTTCTTATACTATAGAGCAGGGGTGGGGAACCTTTTTTCTGCCAAGGGCCATTTGGGGGGTGGGGGACGGGTTTCTGGGATTTCCGCGGACCGGGGGCTGGAGTTTGCGGGCGGGAGCCAATCACAAGCACTGGGGGGCGGGGTTTGCGGGCGGGAGCCAATCACGTGGAAGGGGCGGGGTTTGCGGGCGGGAGCCCCGCGGGCCTTATACGGCCTGCGGGCCTGACGTTGCCCACCCCTGCTATAGAGTATCAGCATCTGGCTGACTTTGCCTGGTCTTAGAAGCTAGGCAGGTTGGGCCTTGTTAAGTTTTGTATGGGAGACCAAAGGTTATATTATTCCAGGGAGTCTGCGACAATTATTACTATTTTATTTATTTACATTTATTGGCTGCTCATCTCCAATGGACTCTGGGCAGTGTACAAAACTAGAAAAAAACATAAAAACAGCTAAAAACACTGTATAAAATGGATTGATTTACCAGACTAAAATGATATACAGGTAGTCCTCACTTATCGACTGCCTCATTTAGCGACCATAGTTATGACAGTGTTAAAAAAAAGCTTTGCAACCAATCCTTGCAGTTACAACTGTTGCAATGTCCTGTGGTCACATGATCGCCATTTGGGTGCTTCGCAACTAGCGTGCATTTACGACCGTTGCAGCATCCCATGGTCATGTGATGGCCATTTGCGTGCTTCACAACTGGCTTGCAACAGTTAATAGAGAACATGGAAGTAAAATCATAACTCACGGTCACGCGATGTTTCGCTTAGTGACTGCGGTGCTTACCTTAACAACCAAATGGGAAGTAAGGTTGTAAGCCTGTCGCAGACACATGATTTTCCACTTAGCAACCGAGTTGCTGGTCCCAATTGTGGTAGCTAAGCAAGGACTACAAGTAATAAACAACATGTGTAAATGTTTAGGGTTAAGTACTTATATAGGAGAACTGAGTTAGTAATATGGGTACAAGAGTTAATAACTGTTGTGGCCCTGTGTTTGAGCTTTGTCCTCATCACCATTATTTTGACAGAGAATGGTCATGTTTGGCCATTTTCTTCTTTTTGATCACTTTCAGATTTGGCCCATGTTTCTTACAGACCTGTCTGGTGTCAGTGGAATCTGTATCTCATTGGTTTCAGTAGCATTTATTTATCTTACATGCCACTTCAATCAAACCAACTCTGAGTGGCTTTATTCTAAGCACCTGTTGACACGGTCAGAACCTGAGAGTAGCAAATGTTCTGATCTCCAGCTGGTAGGAACATTAGTGGCATGGTATCAGCCGTTTTTAATGGCTGCTCCCAAATATAACACAACTTTTCTATTTAGTATCTTGCAATGTTTTATCCAAAGGGCTTACAATGTGTTGCTCTAAATTGGGAACAGCAATTTCTTCATGCCTGCTTTATCAAAGCTTGCCAAATTGACAGGTGTCTAACATATGGCTGTTTTCTAGGTTTTGTGTCTACTGAACAAAAGAATGCAACACAATAATGACACTTGCAGAAGGTGGCCAGTGTCAATTCATGCCTCTCACCCCCCCCCCAAGAAATAATGCAAATGAATAGAAAAAAGATGTATGGACAGAAAGAGAGAGAGAGAGAGAAAGAATGAGAATGCCCATGTATATTATGTGTGCTCTGGAAATCTCTAGCCAACCTGCTGCTGTTGTGTTACTCTGAGGAGAACTGAGGAGAAGACTAAGGGCTCCACAAAGGGCATGTGTGATATGCTGTAAAAGGATCCTCTAAGCTCCAAAATGTTCTAGGTTTAGAAGCTCTGTGCACGTGCAGAACTCATTCTTGTGGGAATCAGAAATCAGAATAAGCATCTGATTAGGGTTTTTGCTGCTGCTTCCTGAGTGCTACAGAGGCTGCAAGGATCAGCTGACTGATCTCTAACAACTACTGGAAACAAATATTTATTCATTCATTCATTCATTCATTCATTCATTCATTCATTCATTCATTCTTCAAATTTATGACCGCCCATCTCCACGACAGCGGACTCTGGGCGGTTTACAACATTAAAATCATTAAAATCAATATCAAAAACCTACACACTTAAAAATACAATATAATAATAAATAGATAAGAATCCAGAGGATGGGAAGATCTTAAAAAAGGAGGATATTACGGGGCTAACCACCCCCAGGAGGAACTATTACCTCCTTCGTCCCAGGTCTTCAAAGACTTCCGGAAGGCCAGGAGCGAGGGCGCCTGTCTCACCTCCGGGGGGAAGTTATTCCACAAGGCGGGTGCTATTGCAGAGAAGGCACGTCTCCTGGACCCCGCCAGATGAAATTCCTTCATTGATGGGGTCCGAAGCATGCCCTCTCTGCATGACCGGGTGGGGTGGGTAGATGTAATCGGGATGAGACAGTCCCTCAGGTAACCTGGTCCCGTGCCATGTAGGGCTTTAAAGGTGATAACCAACACCTTGAATTGGACCCGGAAGCAAACTGGTACCCAATGCAGCTCGCGCAGCAGTGGTGTTACATGGGCTGATATTACTGGCAGATAAAGGGAGTAACCATAATGTGGTTAAGATGGCGAAACTGTTCATGGTTCATTTTAAAGAGAAGCACATATCTATCCCTACCAATCCTTTCAAAACTAACTTAAAGTGTGATGGAGGTAAAACGTTATAAAAGTAAAGGTTCCCCCCGCACATTTGTGCAGTCGTGTCCGACTAGGGGCCGGTGCTCATCTCTGTTTGTTAGCCGAAGAGCCAGCGTTGTCCGAAGACACTTCCATGGTCATGTGGCCGCATGACACGCGCGGAACGCTGTTACCTACCCACCGAAGTGGTACCTATTCATCTACTTGCATTTGCATGCTTTCGAATTGCTAGGTTGGCAAGAGCTGGAGCTAGTGCGGGAGCTCACTCCGCACGCAGGGCTAGGGATTCGAACCTCCGAACTTGAGACCTTCCAATCGACAAGCCTGGCGTCTTACCCGCTGAGCCACCACGCCCCTTTAACTTAAAGTGTGATGGAGGTTCATTAAGGTCACCAGGTTGGGACATTACTATCTTTTCAAAATTGGATGAACAATCAGAATGTCAATATAAAAATTAAAATCCTATAAAGTAACAACCAGATCAATTATTTTAGATTTAAGATTATTCAAAGATAATAATCACTTAACTATATACAGTATCTATATCTATATATCTACACACACATCATATAAATATAAGTATATACATATATTAAATACACACACATATTTAAAAACCCAGATAGAAATTAATTATGCAAATATGACAGCTCTCCCCCATAAAATCTTGGAAACAATTTGCCACTAAGTCAATTTCTAAGAACCAAATGCAATTTTTCACTAGAATTGCATTACATATTGCATTCCAATGCTTTAAAACTGTAGTTACAGGCAGTCCTCACCAACAATAATTGGGACCAGGAACTCTGTTGCTAAGTAACGTGGTTGTTAAGGCCCAACATCACATGACAGCGCCAACTTACAACGGCAGTTCCGGCAGTCCCAGTTGCCGTCATTAGGCGAAACCCGCATGGTCGCAGGGTCCCATGGTCACTTGATCACCATTTGCAACCTCTTGCCGGCTTCCCCATTGACTTTGCTTGTCGGAAGCTGGCAGTGAAGGTCGCAAATGACGATCATGTGACTGCAGGACACTGTAACATCCTAATTGTGAGCTGGTTGCTGAGCGCCTGAATTGCAATCACGTGACTGTGGGGACACTGTGACAGCTGCAACTATGAGGACCCGTCATAAGTCCCTCTTGTTCAGCACTGCTGTAACTTTGAACGGTTGCTGAACAAGTATATGTTAAGTGAGGACTACCTATACTTACAAGAAGATATCTGTGCTCCGTGGTGGGTGCCAATTTTGACAAAGCAAAGCAAAGTCCATGGAAACTACTTTTTGACACTTAGAAACACAAAGAGAATGAGCAAATTACACCCATCTCTCTTACCCTAAGCTGCAGTTTCCTCCTTCCCTCAGTGGCATAATGATGACAGCTAGGGCTCCACTTCCCTTCCAAGGGAAAGCAGACACAAAATACTAGTTAAGTTTTGCCTACCCATAATCACCAATACTTACTCCTCATAACAGACCTACACCCTCTTCAGCTTTCCTAACATACCCAAATAATCGTTACAACCCTCTCACAACCCTCAGGTCAATCTGTGCTCTGTGGAACACCTTCCCCCATGAGATCTGGCAGGCCCGTCCTAGCTTTCCAGAAAGTCTTGAAGAGCTGGCTCTTCCCCCAAGCTTTGAGTTAGGGTAAGTCTGGAGCCTGGTCAGTCTAAATCTTGCTGAATGGAGGAATGTGTGTTTTGGGGGGCACTGGGAGTTTTTGATGCTGGTTTATGTTTTTATTGCTGTTTCTGTGAGTTGCCCATAGAAGTCTTTTAAATAAATAAATAAATAAATAATCTGAACTTTCTTTTTTCTGACAAAGTTCCAATAGTTTCCTACCTTCTATTCCTCTTTAGCTATATGCCACTCCTTACATTTTCTAAACATGCCCCTTTTTCTCTTCAACATTTTAGATAGCTCTGCGTCTATTAACACTGGCCTCTTTAGATTTCTCCAATTTTTCCTTCTCATACAAATTCTTAGGCCAATCACTTTCACTTCTTCAACCTATTCCTCCATGTTGGTGAGAATTAGGTCTAGGATAGCAGACTCTTGTTCTTTCTTTCATCTGATAAATGAAGTTCTTAATGAGAGAGGACAATAATTTGTTGGACCTCTGACTCTTGGCTAACTGTACTCCCGCATTATCACTATTCAATGCTTCTTTGAAAGACTGGTCACTTGATGCAGAAAGACCTCATCCATATCTCTGTCTGCTCAGGTATCTACAATATTTCTTTCTCCTATTCTTATGCAAATAGTTCCAACAGGATCTCCATGCTCTGATTCCTGACTTACTGTGCAAGTATATATTTTCTTTACATACAATGCAACAGCCCCTCTTTCTCTTACTCTTGTTCCTTTTGAATAAATTGTAGCCTTCCAGTGTTGGGTGCCAATCATAAGTATTATTCCCCCCAGATTTCAACGATACCTAATACATCACAGGCATCATTATCTTCCTAGTTAGGATCTCTGGTTCTTTCTGTTTATTTTCCATATACTATTGGTGTTGAGATAACTGATGTTTTCAGTGGGAGCACTACTGTTGTAGTTTTCTGTGAAATTATGAGGGCCTCCCCCCTTCTGCTGGATACTTTATGTTCTGTTTTCTTGGCCCCAATCCTTTGCTGCAAATTTGGTTCTGGGCTTCTTTGGATCACATACTTCCTCATGATTACCTCTGCCAAAGGAAGTTTTTCCTGTTCTCTGGTGTTTTCTTTGTTTCTCTGCCCTTCCTGGAGAGTTTCAGCTGCCTGGTGTAGGAAATTCTCACATCTTACAGATCACAACAACGCTCCAGTCCCTGTCCATGTTGCTTGCAGTCTCACCTGCTGATTCTCCTAGCTACACTCTCATGGAAAACCTGTTTGCTCACTCTGTTTACAAGATTCCAAAAGCTGCCTCTATGAGTCAGCAGCAGCATGAACTGCTGATGGTGAGAAACTGATTGGGATGCCTCCACTTGAATGGAATTAGGTGGCATATATTTGAATAAGAAATGGCATTCCATCCTCTTTTACTCTATAAAGATACTCAGTGCAATGAGAAATTGATGGCATAGCAGCTGGCTTGGAAGAGGAGCCTCTTGCTGTTTTCAACAATGCCAGAAGCATAGGGATGAGGACTTGCAAAATGGTAGCACCTTATACCAATTGGTGTATCAATCAAATCAAATCAAGTTTATTACAGCCCTAAGGCCAGATACAATCAAAGTATCTAGTAATAACAGTATTACATTCTTCTTTTACTGACTGACATGGCTGCTGTGCCTTCATACCTCTGAAGGAGATCTGGTGCTTGGCCTCCAAACTGAGCATTAGACAACAATATTAAAACAGACACCAAATAAACTAAAAAAAACCAATTATGTTCTGTGACTGTAATAAAATATTGATTGATTGATTGATTGAAGCTAAAAAGGCTTCTGAAGCGTAACCACCAAGGTCACAAAGATTGGCTCACTAGAAATCCCTTGGTTCAATGGTGATAATCAAAATCTAAGGTCAAGGAAGCTCTACAGATGCAAGGACAGAGGAGTCCTGAGGGCGGGAAGGTGGTGCTTTCAAAAACTGGCACATGATTGGATTGGTGCATAGTCAGGCAGCAGAAGCATATAGAACTCTGTTAGCAAGATTCCCTTTGGGTAGCCCAGATGAGAAACAAACTCCACAGGATGACTAGACCTATACTTTACGGAGATAGGCTATAATAACAGAATCTTGCAAGCCTGATTGTTTTACCTCCCCTTCCTCTTATATCCCAATGAATCAGGGAGGAGCCTGCCTCAGTCTCTTCCAAATACTGTCTTGTTTCCCAGGACTTGAGGAATGTTTCAGCCCTTTATTTGCTTACATAACAGCTCATGCCATTTCCCTCAAGGCCATTGTCCTGATTAGACTATGTCAGTTGCTGGCTAAACCCTTATTTTTCAAGTTTTAATTCTGGATGAAAGCACCAATGTGGTATGTCTTACAGAACCTGGCTGAAAGAAGAATGGCAAGTTAACCTTTCCCAGCTCTGTCTACTGAGATCCCTTTGTTGCAGCAGATTAGGGTTGGAGGGTTTCTATAGTCTATGGAATTTTATTTCACTGACCAAAAACAACATTTGGCAGCTAGCTTGCTGATTGGTACAAGGTACAGGAATTATATGATGCTTGTATTGAAAGATCTATACTGGCTATCATTTCTCTTTACGGGGCCCAATTCAATGTGTTCAAGTCCTTAATACAGGGCTTTCCAAAGTTTTCCCGCGGCGACACACCAACCGCCATTGGTGTGTCGCCGCGGGAAAACCCAGAAGTGCCACCGTTGCGGCAGCGTGCAAAAACCCGGAAGCGCTGCTGCCACTTTCGGGTTTTTGCGCGCTGCCGTTGGTGTGTCGCTGCGGGAAAACCCGGAAGTGCTGATGATGATCAGCGCTTCCGGGTTGTGTGGTGACACACCAGACTCTGTGTGGAGACACACTTTTATGTCGCGACACACAGTTTGGAAAGCTCTGCCTTAATAGCTTGAGGCCTGACTATCTGCAGAACTGCCTCTTGCACTAGGAACTTGCTTGGCTACTTAGATCAGCAGAAGAGGCCCTTTTGAAGATCTCTCTTGCTAGTATGTGGGAAAGGCCTTCTCCTGCATGGCTCTCAGGCTACAGAATGTGCTCCCTACAGATGCATTTGGCCCTTATTTTCCCAGTATTGAGAAAGATGGTTAAAAGACATTGGATCCTTGAATCAAATACTGTATATTTCAAAGTGTGGAAAATAACCCTGCAGCAAAAAAGTCTTAAATTAAGTCTTTAGTTAAAGATAGTTTTATTCACATTTGTCTGCATTTTGAGTTATAATATTAAAGTAATGCCTACTATATAAATACCACCTGTACAAATGAACTACTGGATATAAATATTGAAAATGCATATTTAAAATGTTGTATCTTTCCTTACAATTATAAATATATATATAGTACTATAGATGTTTTTCATTGCTCCTATATATTTTCTCTTTTTAATTTTGTTTTTCATTATGCTTCCCCCCCCAATGTTTTGCTTTAGTAAATATGAAAAAGGAAGGGAAGAAATGTAACTGCTCTACCCTACCTCAAGATACTGGAGTGAATTGCTACAAGTTTTCTGCTGAAACATAGTAATTTATACATATAGGAACTCAATGAGCTCCAGAAGGGCAAACATTTAAATCACACTCATGTACTGCTTCCTTTTGGAGAAGACAGCAATTTGGACATTGCCAAAAATACAAGCATCATTTGTATGCAGAAAGCATATCCTGAAATGTCCCTCAAATCATACAACTAAGCTAGTTCCAGCAGGAAGAAGCACACATGCATCAAATCTTGTGTCAATGCCTGTTAACTCTCCAAAAGTGCTATATTTTGGATCAAGGAAACTTCTGTCTGACTGCAGCTGCTCATCAGACACCATTTCATTGCCACACAAGTCAAAATCAATGCTGTGGATACCTGCTTAAACTGTATCAATAACTTGACAGGAAAAAAAATCTTGATTTGAACCCCAATTTATTTAATTGTCATAACATTGATCAACTTTAATCTGACCTGCATTACAGAAGAAAGATTTAAGGGCACATACTCCATAGACTTTAAATTTAATATTGAATATACTTGGAAAAAATGTCAGCTGTTGTACAATCCATACTAAAAGATTTTCTTTTTTCTCCCTTTTCTGGGAGTAATTAAAAGATGCTTTTCTTGACTAATGATCCCCTATTTAGAAATGGGAAGTCGATATTCCTCCTGCAGCAGTCAGCTTCAATTTGTCACATCGCTCTAGAAGTCTGAAAGAGGGTTCTCTGGGTTGTTTGGTAATTGCTGAAGCCAATCACAAGCTTTTAAAGCTGACCTAATCAGAGGTCCATAGACAACAATCAGAGGCCAGGTGGTCCTGCTTGTCGTGAAGTTTTGAAACTTCCCCCTCACCCCTTGCCTTCCACCCCCATTTTGGCTATTTTACAAATTTTCTATGCTTTGTCTTTGGTATAAAGAATCCTCAAGGTGTGCTGTAGATGGTTTACTATTTTTCCGTATAGGACTTACTTACTTACTTACTTATTTATTTATTTATTTCTCACATTTCTGCACTGCCCATCTCGCAAGTGACACATATGTGCTTAACATTCAGAACAGCTTCCATTTTGGGGGGTTGTTGATGATGATGATATTTTTATTCTGCCCTTTTTAATATATGTTTTGGTCAACTTAAGGCGGCGAATGTACCTAATACTCCTGCCTCCTATTTTCCACACAACAACCCTATGAGGTGGGTTGGGCTGAGAGAGAACAACTGGCCCAAAGTCACCCAGCCAGCTTTCATGCCCAAAGGAGGCCTCGAACTCAGAGTCTCCTGCTTTCTAGCCCAGCACCGTAACCACTACACCAGGGTTTCTCAACCAGGGTTCCATGAGAGGTCACTAGGGGTTCCCTGGGAGATCACAGTTTATTTAAAAAATTATTTCAAATTTGGGCAACTACACATTAAAGAGGTAAGTTTCATCTTTATTTTTAGTTTAAGAACACTGGTAATGCATATATACAGGCCTATGCATGAAACGAATACAATAATTTTGTAACTTCTGGCCTATATTTGAGCCTGAATGTGCAGGGGTTCCCTGAGGCCTGAAAAATATTTCAACGGTTCCTCCAGGGTCAAAACGTTGACAAAGGCTGCACTACACCAAAGTGGCTCTCTCTGGATATAATTACTTCTTTGACTGCTAGGTTATAATGTTGGTTTTCATTTTGCAAAAGTTAGTATCTTCTGAACTTTTAAAGTATCAGCTTAAATTACAAAGATGAAGTAAATTCCCACGAATTGTCTAAGTTTGAGGTCAACAGAGAAACACCTGATATTCCTTTCCCTGGGCCCCTGAAGTCACTGAGTTGGGGCTGTATCATGTAATATTTTGGCAAGGAGAGGTTTGCTGTTCTTTGCCTAGTCCAGCCATATATTTGACAAGATAGTCAAATGTATAATGGAGTAGAGAAAAGAGAAGATGTTTGCGAATAGGAATGGAGAGCTGGAAAATGGGAGAAGTAGAAAATTGGATTCAGAGAAATAAAAGCAGGAAAGAATGCTTCCATTCTCTGACTTACTCTGTAGTCATTTTTTTCATTTCCTTTAGATACTGTATTAGACTCATGTAATTGTAATTGTGTTTTTTATTTTGTGGTTATGTATTTTTATTTTGTACCATCAATGCTTTATTTTTATATAAAAATACAGTGCATTACTGTAAACCACCAAGTCTTAGCAGCAGGTAAAGAATCAATGTGACCAAGATGTTTTAAGCACAGCAAGAGGTTGCTCTAGGTTGAGATGCAAACTCAAGGTTGAGCTGTCTACAGAACTTGCTGTTCTCTACTGTCAGATATCTCCCAAAGATTGACATTTCCAAAATCATGTTTTGCTTTTTGAAATTGGTTAGATGTTAAAAAATGCTTTTAAAATGCCCTTTTAATGCATACTGAAGGAGCCTACCTTGTGGAGTCTGGAGCAGGTTTTGCGCGGCCCTGGGTATTTTCTTCCCATATGCTATTTGCTAATTCATTTCCAATGGAGGACATTACTTTGATGAGTTCAACAGGCCAGTCATCCAAGTCAAGTGAACGGACACGTGATAAATGTGTACCAAGGTTTCGGTGTATCCCTGAGCATTCAATACAAATGAGTGCTCCCAGATTTAAACTTGCCCAGTCAGGATCTATGGATAAAGAAAACAAAATGAACATTTTCCTACTAATAATCCGCTCATGTCTTATTTATTTATTGACATAATGACTGAGCATTAAAGGCAACTCAAGACTTCAGATCTAATTCTAAAGTATGTCATGTAATTTTCAACCTGTGATTCTTAAAGGAATGTGTGTTAACTCCTATCCTCTCTCCCTGGAAGTAGTGTATCTCCTTTTTGTTTACAATATACGGTATATCACAAGTGTCTAATCTAACAAACACAAAGTTCAAGATCATAGAGCTGGATACCCTCCTGCCTTGTGAGAGCTTTAAATGTGCACATTAAGACCAAGACAGCCTTTGAAAGGGGTGGATGAATTTTTTGGGATAACTCTGTAAATCCCACCCAAATAAACAATGGACTAGCCAGGTCCAATCTGGTTATGAGATAACACATGAACTAGATGCAAAAACTGACTGCACAACATTTTAAATATATAACCTTAAATTAATGGACAATAATCAATGTGGGTTGCAATATTTTTAAAATAACTAGGACATACTGCTCTTTTTAAATTACTTATCTACTTTCATAATCCCATCCCAACTGTTGGAGGAAAAAGTCAGATGTGAAGAGTTTAAACTGTAATGAACCAGCTACATGTATACTTACAGATCAACACTTGAATGGTTTCACTATTTATTTGTTAGCAACTCTTAAAAGCCTCCCAGTAAAGCAGAAAAATGAAACAGCCCAGAAAGTAGATTTGGTTTGAACAACAAATGTCAATATTTAAAAAATACATAAAAGTAAATAAAAAGCAAAAAAAAATAAAAATCTTTTTGTTCATAGAGTTTGACCCAGAAACTTCTACAGATGGAAGGAGTTTTTTTTTACTCACAGAAGCCTTCAGATTTTGCAAAATGCTATTGCAAAATAGGCACTAGGGCCAGTTTGGTCTAGTGGTTAAGGCAACGGGCTAGAAACCAGGAGACTGAGAGTTCTAGTCCCGCCTTAGGCATGAAAGCCGGCTGGGTGACCTTGAGCCAGTCACTCTCTCTCAGCCCAACTCACCTCACAGGGTTGTTGTTGTGGGGAAAATAGGAGGAGGAAGGAGTATTTGGTATGTTCTCCGCCTTGAGTTATTTATAAAAATAATAAAGGTGGGATAGAAAATAAAGAAATAAGAAATAAAATAAAATGTCTGAAAATGTTCATCTTCTCCCCTTGCAGTTACCTATCTTCCCTGAAAGAAAGTGCTTCCTGGGCAGGGGAAACATTTGGAACCAATCCATTATGCTATTTCAACTTTGAAATGCAAATATATTCAAGAAACCAAGGCACTCCACTCAGTATTTTATTGCTACCACAGCAGTGTTACAGACAGCTTATATCTGAGTGGTGTAATATTTGGTGTTTATATGATTAGGATTCTGTTGTTAGTTCACTAAGAAAAAAAATATTTTTAACAGGGAAAAATAGCTTTTTTTAAAATAACATTTGCTTTCCCAAGGAAAAAAAGAGAAAAATACTGAACAGAGAATAACACATTCTTATATAGAAACTCTGAAAAACCAAAATAATTTCTCAAAGTGGTACCACTTTTATTTTGAAGTTAAAAAAACCCTAAAAGTTACCCAAATTTCTAAGATCTCTTCTTTCCCTCTTATTAGAGCAGGGCTTTCCAAACTGTGTGTCGCGACACAATACTGTGTCGCCTGGGGGCCCCAAGTGTGTCGCGTGACAACCCGGAAGCGCTGATGAAAATGCCTTCGGTTCCGGCAGGGAGGGGAAAATCGTGCGCGCACGCTGCCGGGCTGCTTCCCTGCTGCACAGCTGATCGGCGCGGGGGTAACCGTGGAGAATTTCCACCCCGCCCCCCCCCCCCCGCCGATCAGCTGTGCAGCAGGGAAGCAGCCCGGCAGCGTGCACGCACGATTTTCCCCTCCCTGCCGGAACCAAGGGCATTTTCGGGGTCTCCGGAGCCTGCCCTTTTGAAGGGGCAGCAGCGGCATGCCACTGCAGCAACCCAGAAGTGCCGCCACTGGTGCTTCTGGGTTTTTGCGCACCACGGTGGTACTTCTGGGTTTTTGTGCGCCGGCCGTTGGTGTGTCGCCAACGGCAAAAGTTTGGAAAGCCCTGTATTAGAGTAATAGCATAGCAGTGACACAGAAAAAGAACAAATAGTGTTCCAAGTCAGTATCATTAGTTAATTAAGATTTTTATTAATCTCAAATCAAATAACACAATTAACACAACAGCAAAAGGGCAACAGGTTTCCATGTAACTATGATGCAAAAAGAACGTGTAAGCTTTAAGAAGCTCAGGATAACATTCCCTATATAAAAATGGTTGTACTTACTTTGTATTTCACAGTCTACACAGTGAGAATTGCCTCTGATGTTTCTTATTGACTGAAGGGCCATGGCTTCATTCTGACTTGTCAGTCGGGACTGTACATATTTAAAGAAGCACACAAATAATAAATAAGACCTAAAGAAAAAAGCAGGCACAACACCACTGTCTGTTGGTGAAAAAGAGTTCAAACTGAGGTTGAATGAACATGATCACAGCATTTGATGCCTTTGGTTAGCTTCTCTGAGAGTTGAACCTTTAGCATGTTTAAGTACTACAATTCAGTGTCTGAGAAGAACAGCCCACAATTTTCATCCATTTTTCTGACAGCTCAAGCTTTTCTTGAAGTATTGGGGCATACAGAGTATAGGACGTTTGGAATCCAGCTGGGGTTGTCAGAGGTAAAGCAAGTTCAACACTGAAGCATGATATTATTAATACATATACTGAACAGAGAATAACACATTCTTATATAGAAACTGAAAAACTAAAATAATTTCTCAAAGTGGTACCACTTTTATTTGGAAGTTAAAAAAATCTGGAAAAATCATGCAGTTGTAAGCAGAGATCAGAATTGATGCAATGGCTTGCTTTAAAGCCCTTCAACTCTGGCCTGCTAATGACCTCTACTTTGACCTGCAGATACAATCTCTATGGCGAGTGACTTTCAGCCTCCATATTAGGTGAGTCCTAAGGATATTTGACTTACTGTAGGAACTCCTGGCTATGGATTCTGATGAGAATCATGTAACACTTTATGTAACTCGATATAACATTATATGGTTGATGGTTGATTTTTCCCCCATCTGTTCCATCTCCCTTTTTTACAAATGTTAAATTGTTGTTAAATATTCATGCTATTTTTATGACCATATCATTCATTAGCTACTATATTTACTGTTCCTGCCAATACAATTTAATTTTTATTGTTTAAAATCATAAACTTTCTAACATGTTTTACGTTATTTAATGTATTGAGCCTTATAAAAAAAATCCCTAGCTAATGTATACAGTATTACATATAACATAAATTCTGAAGATGTATGCACAATATATGCCCAGCTGAATTTAATCATGATTAAGTTCCAGTGGAAAAATCTGAACAAATTGAGCCAAATATGTATAAGTAACTCATTCTATTGCTTTCAAAAGAATGTGATATGACTAACTTTTCATATATCTAGACCATAAAAATGAAAGAAAGAATTCTATTAATAAAGTTCTCAGCCAATTTTGATAAGTAATATTTTGTCAGTTATCTATTGAAGCCCAAGGGCATTACCAGATAATAGATAAGATTTTAATAAGAAGCTTTAGTTCAGAATGGATGATGGTGATGGTAATTCTTAAGCATGCATATGCTGAAATGTGGATTGTGTGCAATATTACTCTGAAGAATGCCAGCATTATTAAACATAAGGAAGCGTACAATTTCTCACCACATGGAAACACAACAATTTCCAGGAACTGAAAATTTACAAAGTAGTTTCATTTTTTCCAAAATAGTTCTAAATGCCTTTGTGCATTTCTCCAAGAATTTTGAATAAATAAAAACAATCACAATAATTAATTAATTGGTTCATCCCAAATGTATTGTGGAATATATAATTATAAGAAAAATGGAAAAGAAAGAAAAAAAACTTTAAAAAAAAACAGATGATACATTGCATACCAGGGTAAAATATACATTAATTTGAGATATAATGATATTTTCAGTGACTTATGTTTTTAAGTCCTACAGTATTTCTAGATGCTAAGAAAGTGATTCCTTTATATTATCAGTGTTGTGTATCTAACCTTATTCTTGCTGCTTTCACATGACTGTAGGCTGGCCAGAATCTGACTCTCTATGGCTTGGACCCAAGCATCTCTTTCTTCATATGTTGTAGCTTCAAAGTGCCATGTCTGGCCAGTAAGAGACACAATGATAAATTCAAAATTTTCTTCTTGTTCTGAAAATGAATTGAGAAATAAGGAGAAGAGGAAAGGAGAAGAGAAGCACTGAGATTGATCTGATTGATTGAATTATCTGATTAAAGGATCAAGTAATCTATTATTTCATAATTAGCAACTATGCCAAAAAAATACAGCACATCAAGGAACTTTTCTGCCACAACTTTTTCTCCAGTTTTTTTAAAAAATAAACTCTAATCTTTGAAAGATATAATTAGGAATGGAAGAGTGGTTGGGGGAAAATCTCTTTAACCCTGGTATTTTGCCGTCTTCTTTAATATGCCACCTTGAGGGCAGCTGCTTCCCACCTGCATAATCCTTTTCTTCCTTTTCTTCAAGATGGAATCTAGATGCTATCAACTGCTCGTTGTTAATTTTTAGAAAATAAGTGAAAGGAATACAAAGATTTTACACCTTCCAATTTTTCTATGCTGCTTTCAATTTAAAAAATTGAGAAAAAAGAAATAAATGTTTAAATGTAATTTTAATTCAAAGTAATAAACACTGTAGAATACATATTTCCTTCATGATAGTGACTGTATATTTTTGAAGTGTAAGTTTAGTATATTGCCATCTTCATTGTCATATTTATACTAAATAAAAGGGAGTGTTTTTGTTAACGAATTCTGAATGCCTATTCCGTCAGATATGTGTAACTATCAAAGTATTCTAATAACCTGTTTTATAAGATCCAATAAGAACTGTATATTCTCAAACAAAAATAAACTGTAAACTCATTCCCCAATATTGAATTACATTTCATGGATGAAAAGAACTTTTGTGTGTTTCAGTGGGTAAGACTGCAGGCAGAGTATGGCAGCTGATCACCTTTGCCCATTGGATGATGATCCATCTTGACCTTGCCTACAAAATGTGAACTAAAAGGGAACCCCAGCAGAGAAGAACAAACAGTAACAGCGGTGGAGTAAGCAAAAATATTTAGACACACACACACACACACATTTTATAACACAAAAACACTGTTTCTGAAGAAATAGAATTACTTACCCAAAATTAGCTAGCTACTCAATAAATGGAAATAACCATTTAATAATAAAATGATATTTAACATAAACAAAATGATCTCTCCCCGCCAAATTTAAAATGGCACCAGGTAGATGCATCCCACATAGATGTAATACTTAAATCGTGGCTCCCTTTGCATTGCCCACAAGCTACCAAGGATAAAACATAATAATTCCCCTTCTCTTAACAATCCACTGCTCGTTTTCTGTCCTCCAAGCAAAATCCGTACACCAAACAGATTGGCTTTCTCTCCCAATTCTGGTCCAATCTGTGCCAGCTGGAACGGCAGCTAAAGGACCCTTGCTAGGGGGATATGTGGCCTAATGACACCTTGGACTCACTGTCTTCATTCTCCTTTTTATTTTGCAGCTGCTGGGTGTTTTGTGGCACGAAAAAGAGCACGTAGCCTGGGAATGAGATGAGGCCAAATTTATGGAGGCAGGGGATAAAATTGGGGTAGTCAGGCCATCCTGGTGACTTTACTAATGAAGGAAAAAAGTTCAGGTGTCTCCAGAACATTCCATACCTGGAATATGGGAAGAAAAGTAATTCTAAGCCCATCTTTTAATATTGACTATTGTGTCTTATTTCAGAGCAACAGAAAAAGAGAAAAGAATATACACATATAAACCTCCTAATCAACTTCCCCCCAAAGGTAAAATTTATTTAGTTATTTCCTTCCTACTACTATTCTATACATTCCTGTCTACTATAATAAAGATCAAACTTAAAAAAGCATATAAATTGTCTACTTGATAATACAGCAATTTTAATAATCTTAATCACGTCAAACCCAAAACCAGACATTATTTTTTTCTGAGCCTTTTCTTTTTTCTTTCTTTTCTTTATATATTTCTATATTTATATTTTAGTTATGTAAAACCTTTTAATAAAAATAATAAAAAAGAGATTGGCTTGTGTTTGCTTTAACTGTGGATTTTTTTTACTTTTATGGTAGTGTTATTGTTTAGACTTATTGTGCTTGTTCATTACTTATAAAATGAAAAATTTATGCTACACTATGGATTCTTTTTAATTTTGCTGTAAGCTGCTATGTGTATGTGTATGTGTATGTATGGAGTTGGTGGCAAATAAATTTAATAAACAAACAAAACACATATTAGCAATTAGAATTTTTAGAGTAATTTTTATAAAATAATTTGAATTATGATCTTTGTCACAAGCAAACAGTCCCAAGCAATGACATTGGGAAGTAATTAAAAGCTGAACCACCTCCAGTTCAATTTATTCTTGTGGATGCTTGGGGATATTTTTGCCCATATCTACATTGGAAAATGGCCATCATCAGTTTGTAAATTATACTAATCTTGTTTGTTTTGGCTAGCTTTCTTGAACATACGATAAGAATAAATTATTATTTTAACTAAAAACTAGCTCATACACTTGTGAATTAACTATTTCATTTACCAACAATTTTAAAAGTAAAAATTAGGCAACTTCAGTAACATCAGTATTGTAGCTACTGGGCAGAGAGTCAATTTAGTTGTGATATCTCTCTTCATGCTTATTTAGTCTGCTTCCTGCTTATTCAAAGAGACCTGTTTCTTGTTTTTTTCAGTATCCAATTCATTCATTCATTTATTATTATTTAAATTTGTATCACCGCCCATCTCCTCTATACCAGGGAACTCTGGGCGGTTCACAACAAGTTAAAAATATAAAATTACAACAACAATAATTTACATATAAAATCCAAATAGAAAGATGTTAATAATAAGGCGGGTTTCATGGCACTAGCCACTCCCAAGAGGAACTATTGGCATTCCCGTCCCAAGCAAGGCAGCAGAACCAGGTCTTCAAATCTTTCCGGAAGGTCGGGAGCGAAGAAACTCGCCTCAGCTCCAGGGGCAAGATATTCCAAAGGGTGGGTGCTACTGCAGAGAAGGCACGCCTCCTGGATCCCGCTAGATGAAATTTTTTTGCCGATGGGATCCGTAGCATGCCCTCTCTGCATGACCGAGTGCGGCAGGATGATGTTCCGGGGATGAGACGGTCCCTCAGGTAACCTCGTCCCATGCCATGTAGGGCTTTAAAGGTGATAACCAATACCTTGAATTGGACCTGGAAGCACACTGGTACCCAATGCAGCTTGCACAGCAGAGGTGTTACATGGGCTGATCTTACAGCACCCATAACTGTCTGCGCGGCCGCATTCTGGACCAGCTGAAGCTTCCGGATACTCTTCAAGGGTAGTCCCATGTAGAGCACATTGCAGTAGTTTATATGGTAGATGACCAGGGCATGAGTGACTGTTCAGAGGGCATCTTGATCCAGGAATGGGAGCAACTGGCGCACAACCTGAAGTTACGCAAAGGCCCTCCTGGCCACGGCTGCCACTTTGCATGAAGTATTCCACAATGAAGTATTCCAAAGGAATTGTTCAGGAGGCGGCAACAAAAAATGTCCCAAAGAAAAAGAAAACCAAGAAGGCAAGATGGCTGTCTGCTGAGACACTGGAAGTAGCCCAAGAAAGAAGGAAAGCAAAAGGCAACAGTGATAGGGGGAGATATGCCCAATTAAATGCAAAATTCCAGAGGTTAGCCAGAAGAGATAAGGAATTATTTTTAAACAAGCAATGTGCGGAAGTGGAAGAAGACAATAGAATAGGAAGGACAAGAGACCTCTTCCAGAAAATTAGAAACCTCGGAGGTAAATTCCAGGCAAAAATGGGTATGATCAAAACCAAAGATGGTAAGGACCTAACAGAAGCAGAAGAGATCAAGAAAAGGTGGCAAGAATATATGGAAGATCTGTATAGGAAGGATAATAATATTGGAGATAGCTTTGACGGTGTGGTCAGTGAGTTAGAGCCAGACATCCTGAAGAGTGAGGTTGAATGGGCCTTAAGAAGCATTGCTAATAACAAGGCAGTAGGAGACGACGGTATCCCAGCTGAACTGTTTAAAATCTTGCAAGATGATGCTGTCAAGGTGATGCATGCCATATGCCAGCAAATTTGGAAAACACAAGAATGGCCATCAGATTGGAAAAAATCAACTTATATCCCCATACCAAAAAAGGGAAGCACTAAAGAATGTTCAAACTATCGAACAGTGGCACTTATTTCACATGCCAGTAAGGTAATGCTCAAGATCTTGCAAGGTAGACTCCAGCAATTCATGGAGCGAGAATTGCCAGATGTACAAGCTGCGTTTAGAAAAGGCAGAGGAACTAGAGACCAAATTGCCAATATCCGCTGGATAATGGAGAAAGCCAGGGAGTTTCAGAAAAACATCTATTTCTGTTTTATTGACTATTCTAAAGCCTTTGACTGTGTGGATCATAACAAATTGTGGCAAGTTCTTGGTGGTATGGGGATACCAAGTCATCTTGTCTGCCTCCTGAGGAATCTGTATAACGACCAAGTAGCAACGGTAAGAACAGTTACTGGTTTAAGATTGGGAAAGGAGTACGGCAGGGCTGTATACTCTCACCCTACCTATTCAACCTGTACGCAGAACACATCATGCGACGTGCTGGGCTTGAGGAATCCAAGGCTGGAGTTAAAATCGCTGGAAGAAACATTAACAATCTTAGATATGCAGATGATACCACTTTGATGGCTGAAAGCGAGGAGGAGCTGAGGAGCCTTATGACGAAGGTGAAAGAAGAAAGTGCAAAAGCTGGGTTGCAGTTAAACCTCAAAAAAACCAAGATTATGGCAACCAGCTTGATTGATAACTGGCAAATAGAGGGAGAAAAAGTGGAGGCAGTGACAGACTTTGTATTTCTAGGCGCAAAGATTACTGCAGACTCTGTCTGCAGCCAGGAAATCAGAAGACGTCTACTTCTTGGGAGGAGAGCAATGACAAATCTCGATAAAATAGTTAAGAGCAGAGACATCACAGTGACAACAAAGCTCCGCATAGTTAAAGCAATGGTATTCCCCGTAGTAACCTATGGCTGCGAGAGCTGGACCATAAGGAAGGCTGAGCGAAGGAACATAGATGCTTTTGAACTGTGGTGTTGGAGGAAAATTCTGAGAGTGCCTTGGACTGCAAGAAGATCAAACCAGTCCATACTCCAGGAAATAATGCCAGACTGCTCACTTGAGGGAATGATATTAAAGGCAAAACTGAAGTACTTTGGCCACATAATGAGAAGACAGGATACCCTGGAGAAGAAGCTGATGCTAGGGAAAGTGGAAGGCAAAAGGAAGAGGGGCCGACCAAGGGCAAGATGGATGGATGATATTCTGGAGGTGACGGACTGGACCGCGGGGGAGCTGGGGGTGGCGACGGCAGACAGGAAGCTCTGGCGTGGGCTGGTCCATGAAGTCACAAAGAGTCGGAAGCGACTGAACGAATAAACAACAAAAATCAGCCGAAGAAGCTACTACTGTTA
Source organism: Charina bottae (assembly GCA_023362775.1). Lineage (NCBI taxonomy): Eukaryota > Metazoa > Chordata > Lepidosauria > Squamata > Charinaidae > Charina > Charina bottae. The sequence continues at coordinate 1,586,613 of JALMGJ010000020.1, forward strand.
GTAATCTAATTTCAGTTAATTTTGAATCCAAAATTTTAATTCCACCAACTTACTGGTATGGCTTTCTTTAAAACGTTATCAGCAAACATACATTTTGTAATTGATTATACTTCCCTTGAAATGTATTATAATTGATATTATGGAAGAATGACTGCTGGATGACCATGTCACAGCTAATGACGCATATCCTGAGTACAGTATTGAAAATATTGGCAGGAAAGTTAGCTGGAGTCCATGCTTGTCCCATTTATTTGTTTGTTTACTTATCCCTCCAATTTAACTCTACCATTTCTCCTTCCCAAATTAGTTTCTTTCAAAGTTTACCAGCAAGAGAAATAAAAGCCTAATTTCCCTCTTTAGATATTTCAGGATACTTAACATATATTCAGTTTTATTCTTTAGCTCCATACTAAGAATTTTGGCCTGGAGAGTTCCAGCTTCATGATTTTGTTATCAGAATAGGCCAGCTCTTGATACAGTGCTAAACTGTTCTGCTGACCATCGCACAGGAGTTAGTTTCTCTTGCTTTCTTCAAAGCAATTGGTGCAAAATGTTACTACTTGATCTTTGTTTCTAAAGCACATCTTTTGCTAGGAGGAACAATGAGCATTACAACTGTGTATGCTAACTTCTTTATTTTCGACTAAATTTCTTCCATCTTGGATACATTTCCAATATTATCTATAACACTGCATACTATGCCTTTGAAATTCTTTTTAACAAATTGTTATAGGGTTTTTTGTAGTTCTTTGCTACTTTTGCAAATATTCCTGATCAAGGCTGTGAAGTTTGGAAACAATACCATTTATCAGTAATTAAGACACTTACTAAAGATGTACATTAAGGTTTTGTTTTGCTTTTACAAATAGTTCCTAGAGTCAGTAATTAAATGAACAATAGATTCATGATGGAAAGAGTATGCAGAAGGGTCTTGGGAAGTTTTGGAAGTGAGGTTAACTCTTTTCACTTTTTGATCAGGAAAATTTCTTAGTGTATTGGGGAATTCTGTAGGTATAATATATCTTGACTTTAGCAAAGCATTTGACAAAGAATTACATGACAGTCTGATTAGAAAGTAGTTGAGTCTGGGCTAAATGTGTGAGTAGCCGGTGTGAGGAGTGGGTGCTCCCTCCCTGGTGTGAGAGAGGGAGGGAGCCCAAGAGTGGATAAGTGTGTGAGAATCCTCCCTCCTTGAGTGAGAGTCAGGGGGAGGAGTAGTGAGTGGGGCGCCCCCTGCCGGCTAGTGAGAGAGGCCGGTGAAGAGGGCGCAGCAGATGTGGGGTTGATGGCTGGGTCCCCGGCACTGAGAGCAAGAGCTGGAGTGCCGGGGGACTCGCCAGCACCACATGGGTGTCTGGTGTATGGTTGTGAATGTATGCTTGGATGGAGGGACCCCTAACCAGGGCTCCTGGAGGGTCAGGATTAAGGGGAAATGGGAGCTCCAGGGGATTTAGGGCGGGTTATTCGATTCAGGTGGTGACGGGTCTGGGGTGCCATGGCGGGAGTCGGAGGGCAGGCCATCATCGGGGAAGACGCCCCTGGTGTTTGGTACTGGTCGCGTGTTCCAGCCCTCTGTACTCAGACCCGGGCCCTGGACAGACCACATAGACACCAACGTAAGTTACAGATAGGAAATGTTGGATGTTCAAATAGCCAGTTCTTGAGAGGAAATTCAACCAACCATTTACCCAGTAGAGGGGTAATGGAACACGATGGTCCTCTCCATGCAGATGGTCTGGTTTGCACCATTAAAGCCCTCAGTGATTTATGGGACATGGCATTGTTCCAAGCTGTAGATGTTTTTACAGCCACACACTTTCTTCCTCAGAAAGTACCAAATAAACTCTTTGATATATACAGAGAAATGGAAATAACCACCCAGAGTCTCCTTCGGGGGAGATGGGGCAGTGATATAAATTGAATTATAAATAAACAAATAAAAATAAATGATGAGTACTTTGTTTAAGTGAATACATTTTGACTGTACACACTGAACTATGTACATTGTAGTGGTGTACTGTTACAAAGAAGACATACATAACTATTACAATTATAGTTCTATCTTATGGATACAGGTTAGTCCTCAGTTAATGACCACTTGTTCAGCAACCATTCAAAGTTATGACAGCACTGAACGAGTAGTACTTACAACTGGTCCTTGAAGTTCCGGTTGTCCCAGCAACCCCCCCGTCACATGATTGCGATCTGGGCACTTCGCAACCGGCTTTCACTTTTGACACTTGCAGTATCTCGCGGGTCACGTGACCACCATTTGCAACCTTCCCTGCCGGCTTCCCACAAGCAAAGTCAATGGGGAAACCAGCAGGGAAGGTTGCAAGTTGCTCCAGTAAGTTGCTCGCACTCTCCCCCACCTGGCAGCAGCCACTCCTGGCCCCGCCACTCTGGCCACCTGCGCACCCTCCCCTACCTGGCAGCAGCCACCACTGGACCCGCCGCACTCATGCAGCACCAGCCACCCGCGCACCCTCCCACACTCTGATAATTTTTATTTGCAGTATCTGTTAATTAACCAAGATAAATGTATTTCCCTAACAGTAGCAAAATTCTGCTACATTATGTGTAAGCTTGTGTGATGGTCCTGATCCTTCAGCTATTAATTCAGAGACTCTTACAACAAGCCATCAAGGATATGAAAGAGTTCTTTATTAAAGCAAGTGATCCTTTCCAATGCAAAGACTAGACTGAGAGACAATCCATGCCAAACGGTATTTATATCTTTCGACTTGCACTAGCATTGGGGAAGCCACTCCATGACAGGCCCTCCCTACGCTTTCACATTTCCATACTCCCAGTCACGTATCCTTCACTTAAGAGGCTGCCAGCGCCCTTCGGGCTGACTTTGGTGTCAGACCTTATGACTAAGCAACCCCAATCAACATTCCCAACGACCCTGCAGGCATGCCAGACAACCCATACAAAGCATTCCTAATGACCCTGCAGGAATGCCAGTCTACTCCTACCCCCATAACTACGATGGCAGGATGCTCCATCCTGACACTTTGCCCACAAATGCTTGTCAACAGTTATTGATGTTAGGGGATAATTTTGCTTGTTTGTTTTATAGAATGTATTTTTATTGGTCAATGACTGAAATAAAGTTTCTTCTTCCCTCCCACACACAGCAGCAGCCACTTACCTGCCTACCGGCCTGCTTGCCAGCTGCCTGGGACTTGCAAATTCCTGCTGGCTTCCCCACTAACTTTGGTTGTTGGAAGCCAGCAGGAAGTTGCGAGGAGGTCCTTCCTTAATGACCTATGATCTTCGCTTAAGGACAGCAATGAGGACTGCTGGGATTGCCGTTGCTAACTGATGCAGTCACATGTTGTCGTGCTTCATGACTGCATCGCTTAGCAACGGAAATTCTGGTCCCAATTACTGTCGTTAACTGAGGATTATCTGTACTTCCGACTTCAAAGTGAACTCTGAAATGTCAAATAAAAAAATTTGGTTTGGGGATTACTTTGAAGAACAAATTAAAACTTTTATATAAAACTTATATAAAACAAATTAAAACTTTTATGGGGTGTAATTACTCATTGTATTAAGAATCTGAACTTTGTTCATTTCAGCTGCTTGAAAAAAAAAATTAAATGGGCATCAAATATCCTTGAAAAGGCCAAAATGACAAGTACAGAAAAAATCATTGTTATGGTAGTGTTTGACATTATATTTTATTTCTTTTGAAAGGCAAAATGCTTATTTTTCCCACAGGTGAAAAACTTTACAGTGTGTAGGAGCCCACATCTATGCAGTTGCATTGGTGATGTAAGTCAAACTGTATAGTTTGGATATCTAGAGGCTGTTGAAGAAACTCTTATGGTAAGTGGAAAACTACAAGTAGTCCTTGTTTAGTGACTGCCTCGTACAACGACCGTTCCCAGTTATGACTGTGATGAAAAAGTAACTTTGTGACCAATCCTTGCATTTACGACCTTCATAGGTCTGTAAAGCAAAGGAAAGTTGAAGTAAGATCATAAGCACAGTCGCAGTTTCATTAGTGACTGCTTCGCTTAACAACCAAGTTGCTGGTCCCAATTACGGTCACTAAATGAGGACTACCTGTATATGGAGGTAGGAGCAATGAAGCAGAGAGGTATTACTGTTTAGAGCTGGGAACAGGAAAGAACATTCAAAGTGTTCTGCTAGAAATCAGAACTATGAATCAAATGTATGCAAATGTATGCAAACACTAGTCACAGAAACTCATGACTATTAACTTAGTAGAACAGATTTGTGCATGATAACCTAGAGGTGACTGTTCAGCTCACCTTAGCCAAGATCCATAAAAAAAAAAAAAGGCATGGAGCTTCTGCTCTGGATGAGCACAGTGATTCATGCTGCCAGCCTCAGTTTTAAATTAAATGAGGGGGAGGGAAAAAGCAAGCTTATTTGTTTGTATGTTGATGTAAGAAGGTAATTACTGTTTGTAGTTCATCTATTCACAGGAAACAACCTGCCATTCACCAGAGGTGAGCAGATAAAGGCCATTTTGCTTATCCATAGTAAAGCACCTTTTGTATAATTTATTATAGACTTAATTATTGATATTTACAAAAGGTCAGATATACTTATAGCCATATATATCCAAAGTTAGGTATCAAAGCTAAATAGTTACCTGTTTAACTCTACATTATTTATTTATTTATAAAATTTATATCACCGCCCATCTCCCTCCACCGGAGGGACTCTGGGCGTTTTACAACACAATAATAAAAACAAAAAACATAAAATATCACTCTCTCTCAGCCCTAGGAAGGAGGCAATGGCAAACCACTTCTGAAAATCTTGCCAAGAAAACTGCAGGGACTTGTCCAGGCAGTCTCCGAGAATCGGACACGATTGAATGGAAATTTACATACATACATCATATACATAGAATATAAAATACAAATTATAAAAGAAGATTAAAATCCAAGAGGCAAGAGTGGTAAAACGATCTTACTTAATCCAATATAGGAGAGGAGCTCTCTAAGGTATTAGCCATCCCCAAGAGTGATGTATTATGTATTATGTACTTTAAATATTTAAATCGAGACCCGAGCGCCACATGATGGAGTGAGCTCCTGCACTCGCCCCAGCTCTTGCCAACCTAGCAATTCGAAAGCATGCAAATGCAAGTAGATGAATAGGTACCATTTCGGTGGGAAGGTAACAGCGTTCCGCGTGCGTCATGCCGGCCACATGACCGCGGAAGCGTCTTCGGACAGCGCTGGCTCTTCGGCTAAGAAACGGAGATGAGCACCGGCCCCTAGAGTCGGGCACGACTGCACAAATGTGCGGGGGGGAACCTTTACCTTTACTTAATAATATTAAATTAACTGCTTATTTAATTAGATCGTTTTTTTTTTCCTGGCCCTCAGCCATCATGTTTTTCACATGGAAGTGAGGGTCTGAGCCTGAAAAGATCATACATTTTGGGCCCAAAATCCACTAAACCGTATAGCTTCCTTGATGATTTTCTAATCAATAGCACTATGTTCTTTATCTCATGGTGCTGGGGAAGTGGTATAAGGGCTCCAGACTCCATATACAAAAGAAGAGACATATAGAGTATTGACCAATGCTTCTCATACAAGGTAATAAAATAAACAATTTCAAGAATTATGCCAGCATCTCCACATTAACTGGACCACAGACTTCAATACTTTCTCCCTCATTTCAATCCACTATCTACTCTAAATCCTTTTACTACAACAAAATGGTACCCTACCTGGCTTCTTCAACAGAAATAAATATTTGGACCAGCAGGTATTTATACCGAATACACTGGTTTTCAAGAACGCACCTCAGTTTTAGATTCAACCTTATTTTGTAATTAATGAATGTCAAAAAAGGGGAAGAAGTGGCTCACCTCTTGCAGCGAGCTTATGAAGGAGTAGATTAGATTTGTGAGGCATTATGTGCCTAAGTGTGCATGCAGAGCATAATACTGTATAGAAATTATGATTTTGATTTGGAAAAGTTTGTGTCATCCATCTCCTTTGAGCAATGAAACTCATCTTGGACAGGCCCTTCTCTCAGTGTAAATTAGTCTGTACTGTACAGCTGCTCTGAAGAAAAACTAGGAAAACCCTTATTAACATTACCCTGAGTTTTTAAAGAGGAACTGAGGCGTGATATATGAAATAGCAGATGGGTGAGAATATTGAGGTATCCCTTTGTTTCCAATGAAATGTATTCTGGCCCTATGATTAATTGGATGCATAGAAATCAAGTAAATTAAGGTCAAAGGAATGTACTGTAGCCATGTCATCTCCTCTCATGATCAGCTACTCTATGAGATAGGCAGAACTAACTTGCAGTGCCCATTCTCTGCTAGACCATAGCACAAATATTCAGAACATCTATGAAAGAATAATTAGGAACAGTGCCAGAGGTGTCTGATTTGTCAGAACCAAAATGCCCATTTTATGTACAGCAAAGCACTGTCAAAGGATGCTATCTTAAATGAGCAAGGTTACCACAGTAAAATTCCTTGTGAATGGATTGTAATTCACAGGACTGTCTAAGTTCAGAGTAATCGCTGTTGGTCAATGGCACCTTCTTGAAAAGATCCCCAATTTCTTGAATTTATTGTCATTAAGAACTGTGGCCTTTCAAACATTGGAAGTGGCATAAGAATTACTGTAGAACCAATGGAAGTATAAATCTGCATCTGATTTGCAGCAGCAGGCTATCAATATATTTGAATTTGCCTTTTTAAAGTAATATTTTCTGGGGGTTTGTTAAGCTAATGTATTTCCAGGACTTTTATTTTTTTAAATCATTTTTATTGCTATCTTTCATCAGTTTTGTGATAAATTATTTATATTTATTTCATTTTAGAAGTTATTTGCATGCCACCTACTAATTGGTTAATTGAGAGTGGCAATCATGACTAGTATAGCAAAAAAATCCATTAAATCCATTAGCAGCCATTATCATAGCATTTCATGGTGGTCAAGCCAATAGCCTTCCAATAAAATGCCACCTTCTCTCTCCAAAAGCTCTCTGGAAAAGCACAATTTCAACTACTTTCCTGAATGGCAAGCAAGATGGGGCTTTCCTGAACCTGGGGGTCAAGCAGATACAGAACAAGGGGGCCATAACCAACTTACTTCCCCAAGGGTGGGGATCCATAGCACGCCCCCCCCACCCCACCCCAGCCTGCATGGTGGGCAGATTCTACTTGGAGCAGATGGTGTGGGCCAAACTGAGCCATAAATGGCTAATGGGGAAGCCGCAGCTCCTTGAACGAGACACAGAAGCAAACCGGTGTCAGTGCAGAGTCTGCAATATCAGTGTCACTCTATTGTACTGATCTTCACTGAGCAGCAGGCAGGCAGCCATTCTGTACCAAGTGTAGCTTCTGAGTCATATTTAAGGGCACTGCCCTGTAAAGCAAATTTCACGTTGTTTAATCACCACAAAAAAATCTCTCTCCCACTCTCCTTGCGAAAGAGCAGGAGTTAATTTATTTGTTTATTTATAATTCGATTTATATTCACCACTCCATCTCCCCCTAGGGGGACTCTAATGATCAAGTTGCATAAAGATTCATGTTTCCATTTTTTAAAAAAGTAACTCTATTACCGTATGTACTTGCAGATAAGCCAAGAACTTTAGGTTCCAAAATACACCCAAAAAATTGGGTTTGGCTTCTCCACGGATGGGCTTCTCTGCGAATATATACGGTAATACTTTTAAAAAGTACCCATCTATACTCACAGATAAGCCTATCCGTGGATAAGCCAACCCCTAGATTTTTCACTAAAATACCATGAAAAATACACCACCCACAGATAAGCCAATTGTGAAAATTAAAACATACAAAAATTTCAAGGGTTGGCTTATCCATGGGTGGTGCATTTTTTGTGGCATTTTGTTTTAAAATTTGAGGGCCAGCTTATCTGCGGATGGGCTTAACTGTGAGTATATAAGGTATGTGCACTAGAGATTGGCAAATACACATCTCTCAATGCTGCTATATGCAGATGCTTCTGTTATTCTACCCCTAATATTGTTGGTCCTGGTCATTAATGTTCTGGTTTAACTCTGCCAAGAGGAACATGTGGTGATCAATTACCAAAAAACTCTTGTTGTTTGGGTGAGATGAGTTGGTGACTAAATTTGAAATATATATAAATAAATAAGTGACTAAATTTGAAATATGAATGAATGAATGAATGAATGAATGAATGAATGAAACCAAGATGAGTCTTCCTTCAAAGACTCACAGCCCTAGGTGAATGATTAACATCCATACAATTAAGCAAGTTAACATCTTCAGATATCTTGGGGTTGTAAAGCCAAAGCAAGGAAAGCTGCCACATGACCTATATTGCCACTCTTGTGCAAAGGAGTACCTCAGCCATTTTGGGATTCCACCAAACACAAGGAAACTGTTTTTGGTCTGCTGTCATCAAACTCTTTCAGGCAAAGGCTTTGGTACGACTTTTATTTGAGGCAGCACTTGGCCCAGAGTGTCAGCTCAGGCCACTTGAGATCATGCCAAATAGATTTCTCAGAGCTGTATCTGGCACTCCCAAGTGTGTTGCTCATTCTGTCCTTTGGATATAGTCTGCCCTTGCTAGAGTAAAAACTAGAGCTTAAATAGCAGTAATTAACTACTTGTTGTTTATTCGTTCAGTCGCTTCTGACTCTTCGTGACTTCATGGACCAGCCCACGCCAGAGCTTCCTGTCGGCCATTGCCACCCCCAGCTCCCCCACGGTCCAGTCCGTCACCTCCAGAATATCATCCATCCATCTTGCCCTTGGTCGGGCTCTTCCTTTTGCCTTCCACTTTCCCTAGCATCAGCATCTTCTCCAGGGTATCCTGTCTTCTCATTATGTGGCCAAAGTACTTCAGTTTTGCCTTTAATATCATTCCCTCAAGGCTTAATTTCCTGGAGTATGGACTGGTTTGATCTTCTTGCAGTCCAAGGCACTCTCAGAATTTTCCTCCAACACCACAGTTCAAAAGCATCTATGTTCCTTCGCTCAGCCTTCCTTATGGTCCAGCTCTCGCAGCCATAGGTTACTACGGGGAATACCATTGCTTTAACTATGCGGACCTTTGTTGTCACTGTGATGTCTCTGCTCTTAACTATTTTATCGAGATTTGTCATTGCTCTCCTCCCAAGAAGTAGACGTCTTCTGATTTCTTGGCTGCAGACAGTGTCTGCAGTAATCTTTGCACCTAGAAATACAAAGTCTGTCACTGCCTCCACTTTTTCTCCCTCTATTTGCCAGTTATCAATCAAGCTGGTTGCCATAATCTTGTTTTTTTTGAGGTTTAACTGCAACCTAGCTTTTGCACTTTCTTTCACCTTCGTCATAAGGCTCCTCAGCTCCTCCTCGCTTTCAGCCATCAAAGTGGTATCATTTGCATATCTGAGATTGTTAATGTTTCTTCCAGCAATTTTAACTCCAGCCTTGGATTCCTCAAGCCCAGCACGTCGCATGATGTGTTCTGCGTACAGGTTGAATAGGTAGGGTGAGAGTATAGAACCCTGCCGTACTCCTTTCCCAATCTTAAACCAGTCCGTTGTTCCGTGCTCTGTTCTTACCGTTGCTACTTGGTCGTTATGCAGATTCCTCAGGAGGCAGACAAGATGACTTGGTATCCCCATACCACCAAGAACTTGCCACAATTTGTTATGATCCACACAGTCAAAGGCTTTAGAATAGTCAATAAAACAGAAATAGATGTTTTTCTGAAACTCCCTGGCTTTCTCCATTATCCAGCGGATATTGGCAATTTGGTCTCAAGTTCCCCTGCCTTTTTAAACCCAGGTTGTACATCTGGCAATTCTCGCTCCATGATTTGCTGGAGTCTACCTTGCAGGATCTTGAGCATTACCTTACTGGCATGTGAAATAAGTGCCACTGTTCGATAGTTTGAACATTCTTTAGAGTTTAGCTGGGATACCGTCATCTCCTGCTGCCTTGTTATTAGCAATGCTTCTTAATGCCCATTCAACCTCACTCTTCAGGATGTCCTGCCTTAGGCATGAAAGCCGGCTGGGTGACCTTGGGCCAGTCACTCTCTCTCAGCCCAACTCACCTCACAGGGTTGTTGTTGTAGGGAAAATAGGAGGAGGAAGGAGTATTAGGTACGTTCGCCGTCTTGAGTTATTTATAAAAATAATAAAGGCAGGATAAAAATTAAAAATTAAAAAATTAAAAAATGTCTGGCTCTAACTCACTGACCACACCGTCAAATCTATCCCCGATATTATTATCCTTCCTATACATATCTTCCGTATATTCTTGCCACCTTTTCTTGATCTCTTCTGTTTCTGTTAGTTCCTTGCCATCTTTGTTTTTCATCATGCCCATTTTTGCTTGGAATTCACCTCCAATGTTTCTAATTTTCTGGAAGAGGTCTCTTGTCCTTCCTATTCTATTATCTTCTTCCACTTCCGCACATTGCTTGTTTAAAAATAATTCCTTATCTCTTCTGGCTAACCTCTGGAATTTTGCATTTAATTGGGCATATCTCCCCCATCACTGTTGCCTTTTGCTTTCCTTCTTTCTTGGGCTACTTCCAGTGTCTCAGCAGACAGCCATCTTGCCTTCTTGGTTTTCTTTTTCTTTGGGATGTTTTTTGTTGCCGACTCCTGAACAATGTTGCGAACTTCTGTCCATAGTTCTTCCGGGACCCTATCTACTAAATCTAGTCCCTTAAATCTATTCTTCACCTCCACTGCATATTCATTAGGAATGTTAGTGAGCTCATATCTAACTGATCTGTGGGTCTTCCCTATTCTCTTTAGTCTGATTCTAAATTGTGCAATAAGAGGTTCGTGATAATTATAATTATAATTATATTTATAATTTATAATTATAAATAATTATAGATGTCCGCCACCTTTGGCTACAAAGGATGTAGTCAATCTGATTTTGGTGTCGACCATCTGGTGAAGTCCATGTATAAAGTTGTCTTTTAGGTTGCTGGAAGAGAGTGTTTGTTATGCACAGTGAATTGTCTTGGCAAAATTCTATCAGCCTATGTCCCGCTTCATTTTGTTGGGACTCCATCTGGGTTGCTCTACCTCACCTGGAGTGAAAATTTCCAATACAACTGAAAGAAGGATTTTATCTAGAAAAAGGGACGTGGTGGCTCAGCTGGTTAAAACAAGCTGAGCTGTAGGCTGCCGATCAAAAAGGTCAGCAGTTCGAACCCCGCAGGATGAGGTGAGCTCTCGTCCTTAAATCCTAGCTCCTGTCAACCCAGCAGTTCGAAAGCCTTGCAAGTAGATAAATGGGTACCACCTTAAAGTGGGCTAATTTGCTGGCGTCCTGTCGGGAAGTCAGCTCCACCGGAGAGGAGAGGATCAAAGGATCAGAGGAAGATCAAACAGCGGTGGTGATGACGGACCCGGATGTGACAGCTACAGGACGTCAGCAGCTGGCTCAAGGCATCCTGGGAATTGTAGTCCAGAGCCTAATAGAGTCGGTTCCCTTACCCCTCTCCTTTCACGAGCGGTGAATTGTATATATTTGGAATTGACGTATAATTGAATTGTATATATATGATTGTAAGCCGCCTAGAGTCCTCCACTAGGGTGGGGATAGGCAGGGTATAAATAGCACTATAAATAAATAAATATAAAATAAATATCTTGGGGCCTATTTATAAACATTAAATAGGGACTAGGCCAAAGAATTATCACACAACACCTGCTGGATTTAGAGGTGCAGTTCAGTCTAGGTAACCTATCCAGTTTCTTCAGGACCCCAGCTATATTTGATGGGAGAGATATGGCATGCTGGTCTGTTCTAAATACCAACAGGCTTTTACACCCTGTGCTGCTGCAGGGCAGGTATCAAAGAACTCCAATAACCTGCTGCTTGTATCCTTGTAGTGTGGAAGAAATCAAAATAATTACATATGTGCTTTTACACTGTAGATTTTATTTGGCTTTCTGCCAAAATTTATTTTCTCCTTTCAATAATGGCAGGGCAGTCAGATGCTTATTATGTTCCCTTCCTATTAGCCGGCAGTAACTTTTAGGTCATTTATAATGTCACCAAGTTCTATTATTTGGTTTAAAAAATGCAGCAGGTGATGCATCCTGAACATTAAGTTCCTCCTATCTTAATTACTGACTTTTTGTATTTGTCTTTGTTGTTGTTTTTATTTTGTTGGTGTTTGGTTGTAATAATGTTTGATTCAATTCACTAGAAAGAGAAGGGTTTTGTTTTGTAGAATCTTCCAAGGAGATATAAAGGCTGGTGGCAGGAAAAGCTTTGATGAGTTTCCTATATTATCAGAAGGGAGTGTTTGTTATTTCTTGTTTTTTAGAAAATACTTTGGTTTGTCTCTTGGTATACTGATTAGCAATGTAATTTAGAATGTTAAATTCCAGGAAGTTTACTTTCTTCTAGGAAAATAATGATGCTGTGCTTTTAAATGGAGTTTGTGCTCTTAGGAGATTACCTTTTGGTCTGTTGTCTAATAATCATAGAACAATTCATTTATTTTCCAGGGAGAGGAGTGGCTCTCAATAGACTAAGGTGGTGACAGTTTTTTCAACTCTTTCATATTTTCCCCTTCTACTGCTTGAGGCATTTCTCAGATCAGAAAACAGGAGTTTGTCCAAATTCAAAGGTCTATTTTGTAGTGACCATACTGGCCTCTTTTCACAAGAAAATATACTGCTCATATTGTTATTACCAGAGTTAATGTTAATATGTTTCTTACAAGACTGCAGATTATATCCATGGTTGAATGGAACTCTTAACTGAAGTTCATGTAATTTTTCAGGAGTAGAGAATGTACAGTATTTATGCAGAGTATAAAGAGTATTCAAAAGTAAAGAATTTTACAGATAAATAAAATATCACAGAGGTTATAGCTTTCTAAAATATAATTAGTTATGAATTTTATTTAAATTTATTTAAAGTTTGGAGCCACTAATTCACCTTGCTCTTTTGAATCCTGTAGAATTTTGAATTTAAACTTTGGCCTTTTATTGGACCACGTCGTTCATCACTTATTTTATGTCAATCACTTACTACCTTTTTTTGAATATCTATTGGAATCATTTGAAAAAGAAAACAAAGTGTTAAATATTCATTTTAATGGCTGCAATTCTATCTTACGAAAACAAATTTATTTTTTTCCATCTAAAGATATCTGTATTATACTTTTCCTACATAGCATATAGTTACTCTTAAATAAGTGCGTTGTGATGTGAATACCTAAGCATTTAATCTTTTTCACAGCAATGTGAATTTCCCCCCCTATTTTTGTACTGCATACAAGCTGCATAATAAATAAAATGTTGCAAGTGTTATGCCAACTACTAGCACATGTATTAATATAGTATATGGAATGGAGCAGTTATTTATTTACTTATTTATTTAACAAATGTATATGGTTGCCCATCTTAACCAGCGTAACTCTGAGTGTTGAGTTTATTTTTAGAATAAACACAAATGTGTTTTGGTGGAAAACAAGCGTATATATTTTCAAATTTGAAAATTCTGTCAGCAAAGAAATAAGATTGCAAAGTGTTTACAAATGAAACATTCTAATAGTATAATTATTTTGATCAAATAGCAAATTATATAGAAAAAACCAAATGATAAAAAGTAAAATTAAAAACAATTGAAGTAATAACAGCATCACACATCAATAAACAACAGTATAGACTAGGCTTTTTCTAATTATTTGTGACACAATTCAATGTCAACAGAAATTGTGTAACTTTTCTAGCGATATAAGAGCACTGCCCCTGAGATATAACGGTGGATATACTGTTCCTCTGTTCTACCAGGTTTATTAATTATAAATGGGAAGTTATAAGGTCAGGGCATGGAAACTAGCAGTAAGGGTAACAGAGAAGTTAGTGGACTATAGACTCAGTTTCTTGAATAACATATAGGTATTTCTGCTTTGAGACAGGAACGTTATTCTACGTTCCCTCTAATATAGCTGTGAATAGAACATTAAAGCAAGCTAAACAGAAGGCTCTGCAGTGGCTGTGTGTGTTCGTGTCAGAAGCACCACCAAAGCGCTTCTGTAGTGAAAAGCTTCTGCAGTGGCTTAAACATATACACTCAAATACATACTTTGCCAAGGTAAACAATTTTTTGTTAATCTCCAGCAGATGGAGATTAGGAGAACATCCCTCAATGTTTTGGAGACATTGCAGGAGGACAGCCATGTTAGTTTATGGTAGCCAAAAATCAGGAGGAATCTGGTAGCAGCTTTTCAGATACAAAAAGATAGCAAAGGCACTGAATTTGCCTAGAGACACAGTTGGAAGCATAGTTTGCAAGTTCAAAGTTAAAGGAACAGTGGTTACACTACCTGGATGGGGCAGAAAAAGGAAGCTGTCAATGGCTGCAACCAGATTTCTGAGAAGGCAGGTTGAGAGAAACCCTCGAGTGACTGCAAAAGACCTGCAGCAAGACTTAGTGGCAACAGGCACTGAGGTTTCAGTGAGCACAGTAAGGCGCGTACTAAACACAGAAGGTTTCCCTGCCAGAACTCCAAGACGTACACCACTACTGACCCAAAAGCACAAGAAAAGTCGGCTCCAATATGCTCACAATCATATAAATAAGCCACAGAAGTTTTGGGATTCTGTTCTGGGGAGCAATGAAACAAAACTGGAACTTTTCAGCCCGATGGATCAGTGGTATATCTGGAGGAGGAAGAATGAAGCATACGCTGAAAAGAACACTCTGCCTACAGTTAAGCATGGTGGTGGCTCGGTGATGCTCTGGGGCTGCTTTGCATCCTCTGGCACTGGAAACCTGCAGCGTGTGGAAGGCAAGATGGATTCATTGAAGTACCAGGAAATCCTAGGAGAAAACGTCATGCCATCCGTAAGGAAGCTGAAGCTTGGGCATCATTGGACCTTCCAACAGGACAATGATCCCAAGCATACCTCAAATTCCACTAAGGCTTGGATGCAGAAGAAGTCCTGAAAGATTCTACAGTGGCCATCACAGTCACCTGACTTGAACCCCATAGAAAATCTCTGGTGGGATTTGAAGAAGACGGTTGCAGCACACAAACCCAAGAATATTACTGAACTGGAGGCCATTGCTCATGAGGAATGGGCTAAGATTCCTCAGGAATGCTGCCAGAAGCTGGTGTCTGGCTATGCATCTCGTTTGCAGCAGGTCATAACAGCAAAAGGGTGCTCTACTGAGTACTGAAGATGCTTGCCATGAAGGGGTTGAATAATTTTGAGACTGGAGAAGTCATGATAAGTTGCATTTCCAGTTGAATTTGGGGACACCACGTGAAGCATTCATTGTGTTGAGCTATTTCAATTGCTTTTGTTTGCTTTGTTCATTGCAAACAGCTGAAAGTCTGTAAATTTTGACAATAAACCTGATTTGCAATGGGGGTTGAATAATTTCGATTGTAACTGTAGCATAAAGCTTAGAATAAGCTCTTAACAATTTGGCTTTGAAGTTTTCAGTTGGATTTAACTTTTTGTAGACATACCTGGGAACCATATAGCATCTGGGAGATTGATTCCGCTTTAAGGATTTCAATGGTCATTTGCATGTAACATCCTCCTCTTGAATGGAAGAAATATAATATAGCCTTTGCATTCCTGTTGGCCATTTCAATGACTAACCTAATTTGTTCCCTTCAGGATCAGAGGTATGGAAAGTCAGTCCAAGGTATTTAAAGGACCTGAGTCTACTATAAGACTATTCTATTTATTTCCCAAGAATGCTTATGGTTCCAGATCCCTTTGAAAAAAATAATGATTTTGTTTTTGAAGGAGCTAAGAGGTTTCCTTTTTTGCAGTAGGTTCAAAGGCTTCTCTGGAATCCAATCTGTGTGACCAAAGGATAGCCACATAATCAGCAGGAAGAAGAATGGCTATCTGTCTGTCACTTAGTCTGGGAGGTAAAATTCACTTTTAAAGGTAGAACTATGGAATTCATATAAGTGTTAAACAGAAGGGAAGCCAAGCTGCAACCTTGCTTTATCCCTTTCTGTATTGGGACTGTAGCAGAGAAATGACTGTGCTTTCTGAATCTAACTTGCATGAAGGTATTTTTGTGCAACTTCTTAATTAGGAGTACCAATCTCCAATGGATCAGTGGGCCAGTCACAGCCTATCTCTAGAGCTGAAAACAACCAAAGCAACACAAAGAGTACCTGAAGAGGGGCAACTGAAAAAAAAATTTTCTGCAGAAAAAAATCAATGAACATTTGGTCTTAATCTATTAGACCTCAGCAACTGATATTTATGCGTAATTCATTCCATGTTTTTCTGTAAATGCACTCTGAAAGGTAACAATAAATGGTCAAAAGAATATAGCTTTCTTATTTTAAAGCAACAATTTAAACTCAAAAATGGAAAATTAACCAAGATTATAGTAAAAACTGTCTCTTAACAAGTGGCTGTAAAAATCACTTTTGTTTCTGAGATGCATTTTATTACTGGTGTAAGGAATGTAGTAAGTAATTGTGCAAAAAGAACAGAGTGATATAAATCACCAAAGGTTAATGATCAGGATGTGTACAGATAGACTTCTTTGCAGAAATAGCTTGCAATTTAAAATTTACAAGAGATTTAATGCTGTCTTCTTAGTCACTAAAGCCAATCATCCAGAAAATGGTGACATTAAGAAAAATATTATAGTTATAATAATTCCAAAATCAGTCAATTAGTGTAAGGGCAAGTATTTGTTATTACTTGACCCATTTTGTTTGCACTTAAGTTTAAAACTATCTCCACATTACAAGATGATTACTGAATTGTGACCTATTTTGCATTCAGCTCCTTGTGTGTCACTGTCATTTATACACTCCCAGAGATGGTGGCTGAAGATCTTTCTCTCCTTTCTTGGTTTCCAAGTAATTTTGACCTTCGACATTTGTGAAAAAAATAAAAAAGAAGGCAGTTTATAATTGCATTGTTCAAATGAAGGTGAAGGAAAGAAATCCAGTCTGCTATTATACAAAAGCCATGATGGCTGTCTTCACTGGAAACAGCAATGTAAGTCAATTTGTGAACTTTGCCACAAGGTGACCTTTTGAAATACAACAACATACAGAATTTACAAGCAAGAGTAGCACATGCAAATGGCTTAGCTCTGTCTCGCTTTTGGATTAGAGCCTCAGAAAGCATTATGGAGAATGCTTTCACAAAACAAATTAAGACTGTTACTTAAATGTCACAGCACACTATTGTATTTGGCTACAGATCATTACACCTGATACCAACACTTTAAAAAACTGTAATAACTTGGGAAATATTACACTGAATGCCTACATGTATAAAGGGAAAATAAAAAAAAAATAAAAAAATGGTTTCTTGAAGTAATTTAAACACCACTACTTCACGACTAGAGGGAAAGGTCAAAATTTAAGTAAACTGAAAGGAACATGAATGGCAAAATAAAACACACAAATAGAAAGATGAAAAGAAATGAGTCTGCAAACACAACATCAGAGCACACATGCTTTGGGCAAATTTTATTTCTGTCCCTATATTCAGGAAAAGGGAAAAGGCAAAGACACGAAGATACAGCTTGGAGAGGGAGCAGTTGCTTTACAACATGATGTTTTAACTTTTTTACCTTCAGTGTTGGTGCTGCTGCTGCTGTATATATTTCGCAGGCTACCAACACGATTTAGTTTCCATGCTTTGCGTTTTGCTGCATCCAGAGAGCAGAAAGAGGAGAGAGAGAAAAAAGAGAAGAATAAAAGAAAGTAAAGAATGAAAAGATGGGGGGCAGGGGGTGGAGAAAGGTTCAAGTAGCATATGATGTAAAATACAAATGCTTATTTGGGAAACAGCTAGAGACATGTTGGTTGGTGTAACATTTTTTCCCAATCTGTATTTCAAGTAGGAAAAACATTTTTTCTCAAAAGTTCGCAATTACTTCTTTAGTACTTCCAAGCAGCATTTGAGTGTCACTAGATTATCACAGGGAATGAAAGCTAAAAGAACAGAACTTTCCATACAACAAAAAGAGACAAATGTTGTAAGTGTGATTAATTCACAGTTGTCAGTGCCATACTATGGATCCCACTTTTCTGGAATAATTAATTGAATTGTATAAATCATTAGCTACTTTCAACCATAAAAAACTTTAGCTCCAAGTGACAGAGTAATATGTTTAGATAACATACGCAGATGTTATCAGATACTTTTTATTTGCCTACATTATATTTGCTTAATAATGATTTTAACTTAAGCAGATATTATCTGTATGCAAATTATGCTCCTCTTGAATAACATATAGGTATTTCTGCATATGATGTCAAAATTCTTGTTTGAAGAGCAATATTTTTAAATTAAACTGTCACTGTTTGTATTTGGCCCCCAATTTCACTTTTCAAAAGATTTTGCCTCATGTTGCTAAATAGGCTGACCATATTTCCTTCAGACAAAAACGGGACTTTTGGGATGGCAAAATGGGACAGGGTCTTATGCCACCATGCCAGCCTCCAAACCCCGCCCCCCAGTCCACACAATTGGCTCCCACCTGCAAACCCCGCCCCCGCCCCCCACGATTGGCTCCTGCCTGCAAACCCCGCCCCCATCAGCGTGATTGGCTCGGATTTTAATTTTTTCCCCCGATTTTTAAAGGTTTTTTTTTTCTAGCAGTAAACGGTGCGGCAGAGCTGGTGTGTTTGGGGGAGGCCGGAGTACACACACTGTGCACACAGCACCATCATCGACTGGGGAACAAGGGGCGGGGATGGAGGGGATGGAGGCCCACCACTGCCCCATCCCCCTCGGGCTTGGCCGAGGGAGGAGGGAGGAAGGAGAGTCGCTGCTGCTGCCACCCCGCAGAGCAGAAGCAGGAGGAGCCGGCTGCGCTTGGCTGCTTCAGCCACACCACTCCGCCCCTTGCTGCCCGCTAAAGCTCCCCAGGGTGGCCGGCTCCTGCTTCTCCTGCTCGGCAGCCCGACAACTCTTCTCCCTTGGCCAAGCCCAATCAGATGCACGCGCGCACACACACACACACACACGCACCCCACACCCTCTTTCTCCAGCCTCCCCATGACCAAATGCACCCACACCTGTTGCAGGGAGGCTGGAGAAAGAGGGTGTGGGGTGCGTGTGTGTGTGTGCGTGATTACGCTGAGCAAGTAATCTGCACGCGCGCGCACACACACACACGCACCCTCTTTCCACAACCTTCCCGTGCCTGCTTTCCCTGGCCTCACCACTGCTGGGCAGACCACCTCAGTAAGGAGGCAGGAACCTGGACTGTGGTGCTGTGTCTGCTGCTGGGCTCGCACATGGCAACTGGGCTTCCAGTTGCCGCGCTGATAGGGCCTCTTCCGGGCTGCCTCCAATGGCAAGTCCGGCTCCAGTCCTCCTTCCTGTCTTCCTGTCCTCCTTCCCACCGGGTTTAAAAAAGGGACAAAATTGAGATTTTGATCAAAACGACGGGACGGTTGAAAAATGCTAAAATAACGGGACTGTCCCGTTCAAAACGGGACGTATGGTCACCCTAGTTAGAACATCTCTAGCAAAACAAAGTTCCATTTGTTGATCAGCTCTTACCTAATGGAATGGAATCTTTTCTTGATAACACCCAAAATATACTTCCTTGTAATTTAAACCTATTTTCTTGTTCTGTCTTCTGGAGCAACTCTGCTTTGTCTTCTACATGACAGCCCTTTGGATATTTGAATACAGCTATCATGTCTCTCCGAAGTCTTCTCTTCTCCAGACTAAATATACCCAATGCCTCTAACCATTTCCTTTCAGGCTTCTATTTATTTTGACTGTTCTCCTCTGAACATCTCCTCTGAACGGGGGAGTCCCCCTCGGGGGAGTTGGGCGGTGATAAATCCAATTAATAAATAAATAAAATAAAACATGCTCCAAATTGTCAATGTCCTTCCTAAATTGTGGTGCCCAGAACTGAACATAATATTCTGGGTGTGGGCTAAACAACACAAAAGGAGAGTAATGACAACTTCATCCTTCAATGAGACTTTAAGACTGAAAGCTTTTGCTTTCATTTTAAATTAACTGAAGATTTTTATGAGAAATAAACCAGGACAAATCTTAATTATCTTAACCAAATTGCTGAAGTAAGCAAATCACAGCTGATGAAGATATTGCCCTCAGCTAACTACAGCTGAGTAACTGCTAGGCTGATCTAAAACAGAAATTAATGTATCTGAACTCTTCCTCATAGTGATGTCTGGAAAGCACATACACTTCAGGTTAACTGGACCTTTTTTCATAACAGTAAACCATGATGTGATGTGTTGTTTTATTTGGATGTGATGTGTTGTTTTATTTTATGTGTTGTTTTATTTGGACAGGAAAATGGGTAAGATTAAATGCTTCAAATTTTAAAAATGTTAAGTTTTGAATTAATCTCCCCTCAGTCTAAGCCCACATCACTCTGCTCTGTGAATATGAGAACCTATCGTTATTCTTACCCAAAGGTCATTGGTGATCACTCGTAGCCGAGTAAGATTGTCTTCCAAAGGTAAAATTTTAACAGTGGATCCGTAAGGTATCCAAAGCTATCCAAAGCTATCCAAAGGTAGACTTGTAGTATTACAGAGTTCAAAATGGCCACTGAGGCCACCAAGTCCAACCTCCTGTTCATTGTGGAAACCAAATTAAAACATTCCAGACAGATGGCTATCTAGCCTCTGCTTCAACATACCCAAATGAAGAGGAACTCACTACCAACAAGATGAAGTTCAATGGCGAGAAACGTAAGGTCCTGCGCTTAGGCAGGAAAAACCAGATGCACCAGCACAAGATAGGCAGTACCTGGCTCAACAGTAGTGCCTATGAGAGGGATCTTGGTGTCCTGGTGGACTACCACTTAAGTATGAGTCAGCAGTGTGCTGCAGCTGCAAAAAAGCCAACGCAGTCCTGGGCTCCATCAACAGAGGAATAGTATCAAGTTCATGGGAAATGATAGTACTGCTCTGTACCGCACTGGTGAGGCCACATTTGGAATACTGCGTCCAGTTCTGGTCATCACAATACAAAAAGGATGCTGAGGCCCTAGAAAGAGTGCAGAGAAGAGCAACAAAGCTAATGAGTCTGTAGGCTAAATCCTATGAAGAATGGCTAAAGGAACTAGGTATGTCTAGCTTAAGGAAAAGAAGACTGAGGGGAGACATGATAGCAGTCTTCCAATACTTGAAGGGCTGCCACAGGGAAGAGGGTGTCGATTTATTATCCATAGCACCTGAGGGTAGGACAAGAAGCAATGGGTGGAAGCTCGTCAGAGGGAGATCCAACCTGGAAATGAGGATGTCTATGAAGGTTCTCAGTCATCCAGGTGGAATTGTCTGTAGCTTGAATCATGTCAACTGGATTTCTATTTTCTTAGTGGAAACGTTTCGCTCCTTATCCAAGGAGCTTCTTCAGTCTCCTTGGATAAAGGAGAAGAAGCTCCTTGGATAAGGAGCGAAACGTTTCCACTAAGAAAATAGAAATCCAGTTGACATGATTCAAGCTACAGACTGGAAATGAGGAGGAATTTCCTGACAGTTTGAACTATTAAGCAGTGGAACAGCTTGACTCCTGGAGATGTGGGTGCTCCATCACTGGAGGTTTTCAAGAAAAGATTGTACAACTACTTGTCTGAGATGGTACAGGTAGTCCTCACTTAATGACCATTCATTTAGTGACAGTTCAGACTTACGACGGTGCTGAAAAAAACTGATTTACAACCAGTGCTCACACTTACAACCGTCGCAAAGTCCCCATGGTCACGTGATCATGATCTGGGCGCTTGGCAACCAGTTTGCATTTATGACCGTCACAGCATCCCGTGGTCATGTGATCGCCATTTTCAACTTTCCCGGCTGGCTTCTGGCAAGGAAAATCAATGGGGAACCCTGTGATTCGCTTAACGACTATGTGGTTCGCTTAACGACCACAGTGATTCGCTTGATGACCGCCGCAAAAAAGGTCGTAAAATTGGGTTGGATTTGCTTAATGACCACTTTGCTTAGCAACCGAAATTCTGGTCTCAATTGTGGCCGTTAAGCGAGGACTACCTGTATGAAGATTCCTGCCTTGGGCTTGGGCAGGGGGTTGGAGAAGAAGACCTCCAAGGTCACTTCCAACCCTATGATTCTACACCTCTTCAGGAAATTGATTCCCTGCTGCACTGCTCTTATTGTGTGAAGTTTTTTCTAACTTTCAGTCAGAATCTGCCTTCCTGTAACTTAAATCAATTATTCCATGTCCTGAATTCTAGAACGGCAGAGAACAGGTTATGACTCTCTATGTGAGATCTTTTCAAGAATTTGAAGAATATGATCATATCCTCCCTTGATCATCTTTCTCAAGACTAATACAACCAACTCCTTTTGTATATCTTCATAGGGCTTAGTTTCTAGTCCCCCTATTATCTCCTTGTTGTCTCTTTCTGAACTTTTTCAATTTTTTCTGAATTCTTCTTAAAGAGAGGTGTCCAGAGCTAGGCACACAGTACTTGAGATGCAGTGTGACCAAAGTAGAATGAAATGGAATTATTTCTTCTCATGAGATGAAAACCATTATTCTGCTGATGGAGCCTAAATTTGCATTTTTGCAGCCGCATCATGCTGCTGGCTTATATTTGGTTGCAATCAATTGCTATTCTAAGATTCTTTTCATAAGTACTATTGCCAAGTCAGATATCCTTCCTCCTATACCTGTGCATTTGATTTTTGTTCGGTAAGAAAATAACTTTGCACTTGTCTCTGTTAAAGTTCATTGTTTGATATGGAATCAATAATGACACATCTTTGAGTATGATTCTTTTACATATTCTTTTAGTATGATTTTTCTTTGAGAACCAGCACACTTGTTATGCCATCCAGTCCAAACTTAACTAGCTTGCTAACCAGCATGTCATGGGATAATACAATATCCCATGGGAAAGTACAGTATCAGTCTAGATAGATTAAAATTCATGCAAACAAAACATAAGCAGCCCTGCTGGATCAGAGAAACACCCTATCTAAGCCAACACCTTTATCTCCACAGTTGCCCATCAGATGCCTCTAGGAAGACCACAAGGGTTGCAATGAAAATCAGATGGCAAATGTTATAAATAAGCAAGCAAGCAAGCAAGCAATTAACCAAGGTAGATTTTAAACAGTCCAATCTAGAGGCCTGCCAGGAAAAAGGTCCCATTTATGAAGTGTTGCTAACATCCAGTAAAGACAAGAATTGTAAATCCAACACTCACACATAGACTTCTACTAGATGGCCTGTCCTACCTGGGGCATCTTGACCAAGGCCTATTCCCCAAAGCTCTACTTTTCCTAGCTTTCTGTTGGTTTGAAGCAGCTGTTCCTAGAACAAGATTACATCACTGGGTGGGCCTAATGATGTCATCTTGCCCAAAGGAAGGGAAAAGGAAAATGAAGTGGTTCTTAAACCACTTCCCTTAATTCTTCTTAACCTGGTTCTTAATCCTTTTCCTATTTTTGCACACACCAAGGACAAGAGAGTCCAGTATCCCTGATTCATTTTGGTTCCCTTGGGGAAGGCTATCTTTCTCTTTTTGTTCAACTAAGATTTTAAAAGAAGGGGTTTTTTTTTAGATGAGGACATTTGAGTTCTTTAATTTATTCCAACTCTTCTATCTGCAATTTGCCCCTACTCCCCATCTTTCCTACATGCTTCTCCAAGTTTCTCTTCCCTGTGTCCTTTATTTTATTATCAAGACACCTACAGAACATATCATCTTGTGCTTTCCAGTCAAGTTAAAAAAAATCTTAAAAATGACTACTTTTTTTTTAAATTCTCTATTGTATAATTAAGGTCTGATCAAGGTCAGGATCCCTGCAGCTGTTTTACACTTCTTTAATATTTAAAATAAAAAAGGAAAGAGAAAAAAACTCACAAGAATGGCTCTCTATCTCATATAATAATACAAACTTGTCTTACACATTTATTTAATTTTCATCCCGCCTTTATTATTTTTATAAATAACTCAAGGTGGGGAACATGCCTAATACTCCTTCCTCCTCCTATTTTCCCCACAACAACAACCCTGTGAGGTGAGTTGGGCTGAGAGAGCGCGACTGGTCTTACACATATATTCATGTCGCATTATACAAGTAAATTCTTAGTATTTAAGTCAGTTTAACTTAATAAAACTATAAATTAAACATATTAAATAGCATATGTAGTCACAATTTCAAAACAGTTCTGTAATCAAGATGCTTGGTGATGATAAAATACTTGTTAAATAAGTAAAGAAAAAACTGCAACTATTCCAGGTAATTTGCTTCCTCCAGAGCCCTTTGGAGCTGTGGGCTTATCATGTTCTCAACAATCTTCTCCAAAAAGGGAACTTTGTAGACTGGACAAAAATTGAGATAGCCTCTTGAAGCTTCTTAAAGCAAGCAGAACCACCCTCTTCCTTGAGAAAACAGTTACCACCGCTTAAACCCGGCTGCATGTCACCTCTCAGGAGTCTGGAATCAGTCAGGAAGGACATTGGTCTAATAAACACTGATAAATTACTATTCTTGTCTTATTATTTTGCTAAGAATGTATTAGAAGTTAGGATGTTAAAATATCTTTTAACTGAAGATATTTGCACTTTTCTGGGAAATGCTACTTATGGTTCAATTCCATAAATAACTATTAACTGATTATACATCATCTTCCACTCATATTCTCCAAGAAAAGAATATCCAATTAGTTGTCCCAATAATGCTAATTTAATATCATTGTAAGGCTCAATCTGGAGCTGACTTGCTATTGCACACCATGACTTCCTAATAGCTACAAAAGTTATCTAGTTAAAGTTAGGGTTTCTCAAATAATTGCTGGTTAAATGGGTGTCTCTGTGTGTGATCATCTTACAACAATGCAACAGATCAATACGTGGGAGGTAGAAATGACTAAAAACATTACTGCTGAAAAGCATGGAAGCATTTGAAGATTAGTAGGGACGCGGTGGCTCAGCGGGTTAAACCGCTGAGCTGTAGACTGCTGATCAGAAGGTCGGCAGTTCGAATCCCCACGCAACGAGGTGAGCTCTCGTTGCTAGTCCCAGCTCCTGTCAACCCAACGGTTCGAAAGCTTAAGCAAGTAGATAAATGGGTACCACCTTAAAGTGGGAAAATTTGCTGGCGTCCTGTCGGGGGTCACCCACCAAACGAAGATGATCTCGTGAATGGCGGCAGAGATGACGGATCCCGAAAACAGCAACATCCAGGACGTCAGCAGCCAGCTCCGAAGCAAGGTATTGTGGGACATGTAGTCCAGTACCCATGGAAGAGTCAGTTCCCTTACCCCTTCCCTTAGCGCGCGGTATATGTATGAAATGTTAAATGAAATATATATGTATGTAAGCCGCTTAGAGTCCTCCGTTAGGGAGGGGATAGGCAGGGTATAAATACGAAAAATAAATAAAATAAATAAAATAAATTAGTCTTTAGTTGACACATTTGGGGCTGAAATCCACAGAATTGTAATCATGACTTTATATCATTTGTTTGTCAAGGATGCTTATTCTTTTGGCCAGTTTCACCATGTTTTAGATCTATTAGGATACAATAACTACTGGATTATTCATACATGGGATGACCAAAATTATTATTATACAATCTTGAAAGGATAATTCTTTGTTTATAGTAAAATTTATCAGTACTTTTATTTTATTTTCCTTTGTTTTATTTTTAATGTTATGTTATGTTGTTAATACAACAATGTGCATACAAATATTTTCCTTGTTCTTTTATTTATTTTGATATAAAATATTGATTAAAAACTGGGCTTAAAACATGAACATTATTCTTTAAACAGAAGAAAACAGAGTCCCCCATTGGGGGAGATGGGCAGTGATTAATCTGATAAATAAATAAATAAATAAATAAATAAATAAATAAATAAATAAATAAATAAATAAATCCATTCTCAGCATTTTGCTGCTGAAGCTGAGGCAGGAGGTTACACGAATTAGAAAAAGGGGTGTGGGATTATTATGTGACCTGCAGGTAATAGGATACCCAGTCCTAGTATAATCACAATCATTTTATATTTTGACTATGCAACTCTATTTTTTGTGTTATAAATAACATTGCATTTATATTGCTTTGGCTCATTCAAAAGTAATAGCAGAAACATTCGGAACATTCTACTCTGAAGATCCTGAATAATCTGGTAAAATGTCATGCTCCTTTGGTCCAACATTTTCAAAACATCAGATCAACTTGCATGCATGAATGTATTAACCCGGGTTGAGAGATGCGGGTTGCACTCCAGAGCTGTGAATCCACCTTGTTTGGGTTATCAGTAGCCAAGGACACTGGAGCGGCTAGAAACACCTGCTGTGCTGTGGAAGGCTGAGAAAGAACTGCCTGGCACAAGAAGGGGGGTTGCACGCTTTCCAGGGGGGATTTCAGAACTTTGAGAGGGAGGGAATTTTAAACTGTTCAAACGTATAACCTGGGAGAAAACCGCGGGCTTTTCCATTTGCAACTTTCTCTGTACTGTAGTAACCTAGCATTAAATAGATTTTCCAAGTAAAAGCTTGTGAATCGAATTTAATTGCAACTTAGGTTCTGCAACCATTACATAAAAACTATTTTTTTTCTCTTACATGCACAGACACACACACATGCAAATGTACAGTTAAATGCATGCACATTCACGTGCATATACGCTTAGAGGAAGTTCTCTAGGTTATATTCTCCTTAAATATTGATCACCAAGGGACTTGGCAATCTACCCACAATAATAAAAGCGCAATTAACCAGAATATGAGCAGTTACACTGAATATCCCAACATGTATAGTGACTCCTTTCCCCAAAGTATGAGACATTGTATTTTGCTGCCTTTTGATGGCATAATTTGATGACATAAGTGGAGAACATGTTAAACTGAATAGCTGAAAGCCATAATCCTTCTCCCATGAAAAGAAAAGAAAAGAAGCTTAATATTGCTGAGAAGGTTAAATGGCATGGTCTTTGAGAGCCACTGTTCTTAACATCTTGAATCCTTATTTTTAGGAAAGACTCATCAACCTCCAGTAATAATTATTTAGAATAGGGACTAAATTTAACTACTGAAAACTTTTTCAAGAGAATTTCCATATAAATAGGCAGTCTAAGCATAGCACAATGCTGTCAAGGGAGAAAACATGCTCTACGTGAAGGCCCTTTCCCCACTTGGATCTATAGTATCTTTCATTGTTTTCATATTTCAAATGGATTGATATCACTATAAAGAAGTGAATTTATTATCAACTCTTGACTAACACAAATTAATCCCATCAGAAAACTCTTCTCTTCAAAATGAAAGATAATTTCTAAAAGGTTGAATTTCAATTGGTATTGCCATTAGATGCCCATTTTTACTGTAGTAACTCAAAATAGCTTTGCTCATGATACTGTAATTAGAAGGCTGCATTGATTTTATTCTGATGTCTCCAAGCCACAGTAACCGTAAACTGAAGAATGTTTATACCTTTTAAAATGATTTGTAGTTACTATTTATATATCTAAATAGCAAAATAAATTTGTTATTTCTTATGACTATACTTAATCACTGCATTAGGACTAGTTCAATATTCTATAAGTAAAGATTGTACTACAAACATGTGATTACCTAAAATCAATGTAATTAGCATGTATTTCTAAATTCATTTTTTAAATTTGCATGTTAAATTTCAAAATTTACAATGAAAAATAATGGATTCTGACAGTCACCTTCTGCAGAATATATATGAATGCAAATAGTTGACCTATCCTAGAAACAAATTAGCAATTTTCTTAGACTAAAGTTACAAAACCATGCCTACTTATCTGCAAAAAGACCAATGTATTCAATCATAGCATTGTGGTCCTAGAACACTAACTTCTGAAAGTAACACAAGCAAAAAACTCATTAGTTAATAGTTAGACAGGCTTCTGTGGCTAAAACATATTTTACTGCTTGCAGGACCTACTGGATAATACACCAAAAAGAGATGTTATTTTCATTACAGGAGACTGGAATGCTAAGGTGGGTAGTCAAACGACACCTGGAATTACAGGCAAGCATGGTTTGGGAGAACAAAATGAAGCGGGACATAGGCTGATAGAATTTTGCCAAGACAATTCACCGTGCATAACAAACACTCTACTCCAGCAACCTAAAAGACAACTTTATACATGGACTTCACCAGATGGTCAACACCGAAATCAGATTGACTACATCTTTGTAGCCAAAGGTGGCGGACATCTATACAGTCGGTAAAAACAAGACCTAGAGCTGACTGTAGTTCAGATCACGAACTTCTTATTGCACAATTTAGAATCAGACTAAAGAGAATAGGGAAGACCCACAGATCAGTTAGATATGAGCTCACTAATATTCCTAAGGAATATGCAGTGGAGGTGAAGAATAGATTTAAGGGACTAGATTTAGTAGATAGGGTCCCGGAAGAACTATGGACAGAAGTTCGCAACATTGTTCAGGAGGCGGCAACAAAAAGCGTCCCAAAGAAAAAGAAAACAAAGAAGGCAAGATGGCTGTCTGCTGAGACACTGGAAGTAGCCCAAGAAAGAAGGAAAGCAAAAGGCAACAGTGATAGGGGGAGATATGCCCAATTAAATGCAAAATTCCAGAGGTTAGCCAGAAGAGATAAGGAATTATTTTTAAACAAGCAATGTGCGGAAGTGGAAGAAGACAATAGAATAGGAAGGACAAGAGACCTCTTCCAGAAAATTAGAAACATCGGAGGTAAATTCCAAGCAAAAATGGGCATGATGAAAAACAAAGATGGCAAGGACCCAACAGAAACAGAAGAGATCAAGAAAAGGTGGCAAGAATATATGGAAGATCTGTATAGGAAGGATAATAATATCGGGGATAGATTTGACGGTGTGGTCAGTGAGTTAGAGCCAGACATTTTTAAAATTTTAAATTTTTTTATCCTGCCTTTATTATTTTTATAAATAACTCAAGGCAGCGAACATACCTAATACTCCTTCCTCCTCCTATTTTCCCTACAACAACAACCCTGTGAGGTGAGTTGGGCTGAGAGAGAGTGACTGGCCCAAGGTCACCCAGCCAGCTTTCATGCCTAAGGCGGGACATCTTGGAAAACACAAGAATGGCCATCAGATTGGAAAAAATCAACTTATATCCCCATACCAAAAAAGGGAAGCACTAAAGAATGTTCAAACTATCGAACGGTGGCACTTATTTCACATGCCAGTAAGGTAATGCTCAAGATCTTGCAAGGTAGACTCCAGCAATTCATGGAGCGAGAATTGCCAGATGTACAAGCTGGGTTTAGAAAAGGCAGAGGAACTAGAGACCAAATTGCCAATATCCGCTGGATAATGGAGAAAGCCAGGGAGTTTCAGAAAAACATCTATTTCTGTTTTATTGACTATTCTAAAGCCTTTGACTGTGTGGATCATAACAAATTGTGGCAAGTTCTTGGTGGTATGGGGATACCAAGTCATCTTGTCTGCCTCCTGAGGAATCTGTATAACAACCAAGTAGCAACGGTAAGAACAGACCACGGAACAACAGACTGGTTTAAGATTGGGAAAGGAGTACGGCACGGTTCTATACTCTCACCCTACCTATTCAACCTGTACGCAGAACACATCATGAGACGTGCTGGGCTTGATGAATCCAAGACTGGAGTTAAAATCGCTGGAAGAAACATTAACAATCTCAGATATGCAGATGATACATACACTTTGATGGCTGAAAGTGAGGAGGAGCTGAGGAGCCTTATGACGAAGGTGAAAGAAGAAAGTGCAAAAGGTGAGTTGCAGTTAAACCTCAAAAAAACCAAGATTATGGCAACCAGCTTGATTGATAACTGGCAAACAGAGGGAGAAAATATGGAGGCAGTGACAGACTTTGTATTTCTAGGTGCAAAGATTACTGCAGACTCTGTCTGCAGCCAGGAAATCAGAAGAGGTCTACTTCTTGGGAGGAGAGCAATGACAAATCTTGATAAAATAGTTAACAGCAGAGACTGACAACTGACAGACACTGACAACAAAGGTCTGCATAGTTAAAGCAATGGTATTCCCCGCAACGAGAGCTGGACCATAAGGAAGGCTGAGCGAAGGAAGATAGATGCTTTTGAACTGTGGTGTTGGAGGAAAATTCTGAGAGTGCCTTGGACTGCAAGAAGATCAAACCAGTCCATACTCCAGGAAATAAAGCCAGACTGCTCACTTGAGGGAATGATATTAAAGGCAAAACTGAAGTACTTTGGCCACATAATGAGAAGTCAGGACACCCTGGAGAAGATGCTGATGCTGGGGAAAGTGGAAGGCAAAAGGAAGAGGGGCCGACCAAGGGCAAGATGGATGGATGATATTCTGGAGGTGACGGACTGGACCGCGGGGGAGCTGGGGGTGGCGACGGCCAACAGGAAGCTCTGGCATGGGCTGGTCCATGAAGTCACGAAGAGTCGGAAGAGACTGAACGAATAAACAACAAACTACCCACTCTTAGCTACTTAAGCTCTTTTGCCAACTTTATTTTGTACAGGTAGTCCTTGGCTTATGTCTATTCATGCAAAGTTATGGCAGCGCTGAAAAAATGGACTTATGACCAGTCCTTGAATTTCTGGCTGTCGCAGCACCCCCGCAGTCACGTGATCACAATCTGGACGCTTGTGTGCCCAGCTTGCAATTACGATGTTGCAGTGAGCCGCGGTCTCATTTGCGACCTTCTATGCCAGCCTCCCACGAGCAAAGTCAATGAGGAAGCCAGCAGGGAAGGTCACAAATCAGTCCAATAAGTCTGTCCCACCGCTTTTTGCCCCAAGGACCTCATACTCCGTAGCAGTCCCCACCTGCCTGCACTCTGTAGCATGTGCCCATCCACATCACCCCCTGCCCGTGGCCTCCACCAGCCCTCCCAAGGCCTCCTACAACCCATGTGTGGCCTCCGCCATCCCTCCCAAAGCCTCTGACGACCTGCCCACGGCCTCTGATAGCCCTCTCAAGACCTCTGATGACCCACTCGTGCTCCGTAGAGCCTGCCTGCAGCACCCTCCAACCCTGGGGCACCCACCAGCACCCCCATGCTTCTTGCCTGGGACTCCCACCTCTTCCCGCTTAACGACCCATGTGGTCCTGGGTTACAATGGCAACTGGGACTGCCATTGCTAAGCATTGCTGTCACGTGACTTGTGCTTTATGACTGCATTTCTTAGCAACTGCAATCCTGGTCCCAATTGCTGTTGAAACCCAAGGACTACCTCAGATAGTCCTCGCTTAGCAACCAAAATAGGGAGCGGCAACTCGGTCACTAAGCAGAAAATCACATGACATCTTTGTTTCAGGCCAGTAGTACAGAGAGATGTATATTTTAACAGAATACTAAAGTAAACCAAAGACATTCTTGAGTAAAAATTGAGTTCTGGAGGTTCTTTGACAGCAGTATGGAGGTGACAATGGCATTGCCTTCTTCTAGAATGTTTTTCAATTTCCTAGGTACCCTGCAGCTCTAGTATTCCCTGGTGGTCTCCCTAAAGTAGTAAAACTACTTGGAACATTTATAGTTACTATAAAATGGAGAAATTACCGTAACAAGAAGATATGCTAGCTCACTATTTTGAAATGAATGGGATTCCTAATGAAACTCATTATTTACTTGTGGCAAAGAAGTATGCAATTTATAATTTATTTGCATTTAAATACTTTTTGGGCAAAATTTATGTACTTTTCTTCTTGATGTTTGCATAATTTTGTAATCAAAGAGGAACATTTGAATCTTTTACCAGAAAGTACTATTAACATGGCTGATGTATGCCAAAAACAGCTTTGCTTATATCATATATCAGCTTCTGATCAGGCAACTGCTTGCCAAGAAGGAAGAACTGTCAATAGAATGCCATTAATAGCTTTGATAGCTTGTTTGGTGAGGGAGGAAAGAAACAAAGTGCTCTTCCATAGTACAAGATTCTGATGGGTATCAAGAGCTGTGACTAAATGCTAAAAAATTATATGCTTGTAGCATGGGCTTTTCTTTGTCTTTCCACAACAATAGTGCCACCGTATGTTTTACTGAAAACAAAATGAGCCGATTGTCTTCATCTAAGTATTTTCAATATAAAATTCTCGGGGCATTGATTACTCCTTCTGTTCCATAACAGTTCAACAATTCTGAGAAAGCTGGATAAAATAAATGCTCATCATTTTTTTTCATTCAGAACTATAAATCTAAGAGTCTACCACGGTAGAGATGGGCGGGGATAAATCCAAATAATAAATAATAAATAAAATAAATCACAAGTGGCCAAAAGTTCTATAAAAGTGAAATATGCTGTGAGCCTTTGCTTGAATGTTAACTCTAGTATCAGATTCAGAGATTTGTCGGAATATAGTTGCATATCCAGGATGATGGTATTATTGATTTAAAAATAACTGTTTTGTGGGACAGACATATTCTGATATAAAGTTCATTTCCAAGCAGTGCACTCCATCAGAAGCATGTTGATAATCAGTGAAAGAGCCTTTTGATAATATTGATATGTGACAAAATGTCTACTGGCTGTCAATCAAGTTTAACTAGTAGAATAGTTTAAATATAGAAAGAAAGGTACAGTATTTCAAAACAGCTATATAAATGCGGACAATCAAGTCACTATTATCCAACCTCAGTTTTCTGTTTGTCAAATGATCCCATGACTGTGACAATTCAAAGGGCAATAAATCTAAAGAACTATGTTTCTTTTATATATATGGTCTGGTTTTAGAAGTTACTGTATGTAGAACACTATTTTCTTGTTAGTATTCCTATTGCAGAATTCATGTAAATGCAGAAAAGACACAAAAGGTTATACAGCTTTTTGTTTCTCCACCACAGAAGTGGACACTACGGTAGGTTAGATTCTCCTTCTCCCTGTCCTTCTCAATTTGTCTTCAGAGAGTAAAGGGAACTCTCTGGAGCAGATATTGGGTGTGCAGAGAGGAAAAGAACAAAATCTGATGCATGAATACCAGCATGATATTGGATGTAGCCAATGATAGTGTAAAAAAGGATAGTGGATATTGAAGAATTGTAAATCATTGTACTTCTCTATTCTGTGTTGCTCAGACTGCACCTAAAATATTGAATCCAGTTCTGGGCTCTCATTTGTATAAAAAAAGTAATACCCCAATGGCTTTTTCAGGATGGTCATCAGTTTGCACTGCTATTCTCTTATGTGCTGCTCAATGAAGGAAAGAATGAAAAAAGAGCAAAACATTTAAACTGCTTTATCTAATCTATTTTACCTAATCTACTAATCACCCATTTATGAAGGTATTTGAATCTGGCAAACACCAAAGTATTTATTTTTCCTACACTAAGCACTAAGAAATTTTTGTTGTGAATCCCTTCGTGATGTAGGCTAAGCTAACTGTTTGTGACCACAGAGTCATTGGCAAATAGCAGAAAGGCCAATTCAATTTGGTCAAGTTTTCTGATTTACAAGCTATCAACATATTATTTCGAGACTGAAAAGGGAAATTGTAATAGTAGTATCTGATAAATCCCTTATGTGATCAATATTGAATTAGATATTGAATATATATATTTCACCACTGTGGTTTAGTCTGCAGCTGTTCCCCTGAGAACAGGATCACATGGCCTTCAGAAATCTACCACAGAAGGTATCTGTATGAGAACAGAAATTCACAGTGAGTAATGTGGTCAGAACCATGATCCTGAGGAAATTAATCTGACCAAGAAGCTACACTACCAATAAACTGCTTTCATAGTAGGTAAGTCCAAGTTGCCCAGTCAGAAGGACATCGCATTTGACAACTCCACACATTTAAAAGTGGACCCCAATTTTCCCCATTACATTCCCAACCCCAGAAAATGAGACGGCACCAATACTGTCAGGAAATTTATTTATTTATTAATTATTTACATTTGTATTACCGCCCATCTCCCCCAGTCGGGTGACTCTGGGTGGTTGAAATGCAGAGTTGACAGATGAGCATTTTAAGCAGGGGTCCCCAACCCCCGGGCTGTGGACCGGTCCCGGTCCGTGGCCTGTTAGGAACCGGGCCGCCATGCCGGTCTCCGAACCCTGCCCCCGGTCTGCGCGATTGGATCCCGCCTGCAAACCCCACCCCTGGTCTGCGCGATTGGCTCCTGCCTGCAAATCCCGCCCCCCGGTCCGCACTATTGGCTCCTGCCTGCAAACCCTGCCCCCCACGGTCTGTGGAAAAATTGTCTTCCACGAAACCGGTCCCTCATGCCAAAAAGGTTGGGTACCCCTGATTTTGAGGACATCAAGCTTCATAGTAAGGGACTGCAATATACAGAGATGGAGCAACTCATTGGCTCTAAAACATACAAATCTCTAGAGCAGAGCTTTCCAAACTGTGTGTTGGGACACGTTAGTGTGTCGGCTGCAGTGTCTGGGTGTGTCGCAGCTCCTGCTGCCTCCGAGCCCTGCCAGGATTCCACGCAGGTCCTAGTGCCTGCCTTGTGCCTTGCTGCCTCCAAACCTGCCCTGCCAGGATTCCACGCAGGTCCTAGTGCCTGTCTTGTGCCCTGCTGTAAGAGTGTGTCGTGAAATGATGCCCTGCTGTAAGAGTGTGTCGCGAAATGATGCAAGTCTAAAAAGTGTGTCACCAACATGAAAAGTTTGGAAAGCTCTGCTCTAGAGCACAGCTTTCCAAACTCTGTCGCGACACTTTAGTGTGTCGCAACACATAGTCTGGTGTGTCGCCACACAACCTGGCAGCGGCGCGCCATCAGCGCTTCCGCGTTTTAGCGGAGGCTGCCGCCGCCACTGTGCACCACCCCCTGCGCCGCCGCCATTGGTGTGTTGCCAATGGCGGCACTTTAGAAAGCCCTGCTCTAGAGTTATTGGAAAATATATTCCACCTGAGAGTTAGAAAGTAATCCAAATGGAAACCTTCCTGTTTGGGCAGGCAGTTGATTTCCATCCTCAAGCACAACTAAATAAATTAAGGTAAATATTTGGACCAGATTAGGCACATGTGATATGAAAAGTTATGTTCAAAGTCTCCGGTATAGATTTTAAGAATAAGAATAAGGATTCTTATTCAAATGCTAAATAGGAAAACATTTTCACAATTAAAATACTTGAGGATTACTGATCTACAGGGTCACCTATAGAATAGACCTGAATGATGAGCAAACAAGATTATGTCAAACAGCAAGTTCAGCATTTTATATTTTGTCACCCAGTGACAAAAGAGTAAGGGAAAATGTCCCACATCTGTGTATGTAAACAAAGGGAGAAGATGAATTCCTCTCCAGCTTACCAACCAACAATTGGAAAGCATTTACAGATAATATTAATTTTCATTGCTAGGGTATAGGTGCTAGTTTAAAGCAAGTCTTCATCATTTTGTACCAGAAGATGGGATCTAGGAAATATATTCATAATAATAAGAGGATTTGGGCTATCTCCTGATAGATATTTTAAAACAAAAGATGTCTGGCTTTTTGGGAAATGTTTATCTGGAGAGTGGTGTTAATCATGGTGGCATTTAAACTATTCCAATTATTCCAAAATACTTTAACACAATTATTCCAGAGCAAAGAGCTATTATGGAAGCAACCCCTGATCTGTAAAAATCTCTTCTCTGTCCTTCTTTCTGTTTAGGTACTTTTTCTGTAGTTTTCAACATCTGACTAAGGAGATACTTGAGGCAGTTTGCAGATATCATATACCTCCACCCCCAATAACAATTAAAAAAACCAAATACCTTTAAAACCAGAAAAATTAAATTTACAAAGTTCATAAAATCATCCTGTAGTGGCACATCAGTATACATTTTTACAGATAAGAGATATGACTATGCCACTGTAGAAACATTTAATTTAGATATTGATTCCTGCTAAAACAGGTATGTTTTGCATACCTACAAGAAATTAACTTCCTGAATATTCTTGTATATATATTTATACTTTTTTTAATTGTTAAAAATATTCTAGAAATCTTAATGTTAACAAAAATTATACGTCTTAGTATCATCATTGATCTCCATTTGTAACATATATACATCAAAAATTCTCAAATAGCTAATTAAAATGATGCAGCCATTAGGTTGTGAGTCTAAGTCTTGTCAGCCACATTGAGTGCTAAAATGTGTAGGAATTATTTCTTTCAAGCATGCTGAAAAGAGCAGATTAAAAAGCAATGCCATAGCGCTCAGTATCTATTATGAAAAAATAAGTTTTTTTCTACCTATACTAGCAGTTAAACTACTGTGCCATTTAAATCATATAAAATAAAATCAATGCAAAATAAGGGATACCACTCTACTCTCCAGTCCTAGTTTCCTGATAACTGCACTCAGAAAACCTGGTAGCACTGGTCTTGTCTAAAGAAAGAACTGAAGCTCAGTATACTAGCAAGGGCGTTCTTTATTAAAGTGGCATTTTGTCTATTTCTTGTAGACTATTCTTTACTTACCTTGAATATTCCTCAGAAGTCATATGAAGATAATTTTCCATGTGTTATTTTTCTCTGATAAATACTCATTTGTTGAACAAAAATGTAGTTCAGATCATTCTTAATCTTTTTTTTTCTATGTAGTTATTTAACAAATGCCTATTCTTCTAGATCAGGGGTGGGCAACATCAGGCCCGCGGGGCTCCCGCCCGCAAACCCCACCCCTTCCATGCGATTGGCTCCCGCCCGCAAACCCTGCCCCCCAGTGCTTGTGATTGGCTCCCACCCGCAAACTCCAGCCCCCGGTCCATGGAAATCCCGGACACCCTGCCCCCACCCCCCGGTCCCCGGTTATAAATATCCAAATGGCCCTTGGCAGAAAAAAGGTTCCCCACCCCTGTTCTAGATAATGCTACTAATATGAAGAAAATGTAGCAAAAGAGGCATAATACTGTGTTAGAATGAGCTGCTCAGTTACAAATAAAAATAATAAAAATTTATTTAAAGATGCAGACAAGAAAGCATGGTCCAGCAGCAGAAAAACCTTCCTAGATGGCTGAGATGCATCTATCAGTTCCTATGGATTTCCAACTAGTAGTTTATTAAGTTATTTGACTACATGCTTTTCAGAGTGATAGTGCACAGAAAATATACAGTATTTGTAAAACCCAAAGGCTATTTTACTTTTAGATAATGTTGGTTAAAGGAACTTAATCAACAGGTGGCACTTCATCACCTTAGTTAAAAACTGAAGGAAAGCTTGTCACTTACAGCATATAAAATTCACTGAGGAACACTTTATTTTTATTATAATAATTTTAGCTGTTAGTTGTTAAAATTTCCTACCTATTTACATTAAAAAATATTTTTATGATAAAAGTACTCCCACCTAGCCTAGCCCAAGAGATTTCAGGAGCTGTATATTCTACTTTTTTTTTTCAAGACATTTACACTTAGTTTAATGTATTAGTTTAATGTATACGTTTGTAGGCTAGCATAAGATGACTAGTGAGATGATATTCAAAACAGGAATATAAAAATAGGTTTGTCCTCTAATTTGATTACTGATGTAAGTATTCAGTGATTTACTAAACATCCAAACCCATCCACTGTTTACAAGTAACAATTACTGTGCTAATCGAATTTTTCTTTTGTATGTTTACCCTACAGCAAAGCACTGTAGATCCTTTATGAACACAAAGAAGTATGCAACCATCTATCATGCCTTTTATTAGCTTTCAATTATACTATCAAATTTCAAAGGTAAAGAACAGCTAAGGAAACTAATTAAGATAGCAGACATGTCATCTAAAAGGGTTACAATTACTTCCCTATGATCACTGGACCATTATGTCAAAAAATGGAACACTAACAGCATATTGCATTTGTTTCTAAGGTTATCTCTTCCAACTGGATTCTATTGACCAGTTCCCTGATCTGTCCTGAGCCGACATTACAGAGAACAAGTGCAGTTTCACTACAGCTTAAAGCACTCCTCGTTGCTATCACGTTCATTCATTCATTTCGTCGGGCATAGCAGTTTGGTGTTCATGCTGCTTTTTCTTGCTGGGAAATCCTTGGGAGGTCCAGCAGCCAGATGTGTAGACTATTTAGCTGTGACAAGTCACGTTGCCCGGGGTGCACCACGAGGAGGCTAGTCTACACTGCATGGTACATTGCTATCAGGCTTTAGGGGGGCCACTCCAGGGATTGATTTCAGGATGAATTGAGCCCACTCATCATATTTCCATCACATCCTAGACTTACCTATGACTTTCATTAGCACTGCCCCCATTTGAAGGGGAAATTTAAAAAATGTCACTAGCGTCAGTTTTCTTCCCTCTGTTTTCTCCTTTTCCACTCAAATATCTTGCTCTCCAATTGTTTATACTTTCTGTCTCCAAATAAGTTTGGTTTTTTGTGTCTGCACTTGCCACAGAAAAATGATTCTGAGACTTAGGAGGGCATAAACTAATATTTCTGGAGAAGAGACTGAGTTGCGTCATGGGAAGAATGGAAAAGTACAGCAGCCAAAACCTAATGGATGGAAGTAGCTCTCTTCTGGCACTGAACGTTTATTAAGGGAGCAGATACTTTGACAGCTGTAGTGAAGCCAGAGCTTTCGGGCTCCCAACCTTATACCCTAAGCCTCGGACTTAATGGTGCCACTGAAAGCCTAGCAGAAAATGAAACAAGCTGACACCATTTTGTTGTATTCAACATTTTAATCTAGTTTGTTATTGCAGCATAAGAGATAAAGGATGGAAAATGGCTCTGTTGATGGTCAGGATGCTTTTCAAGCCAAAGGTACTTGTGGCAAGTGTCAAAACTGTCATGCAATGAAGCAGTAGGATCTCTGAGAACAGAAGTGATATTGAGATAAATGTTGTGAATTACCGCTGCAAGTTAAGAGTAACTGATCCAACTGACTGTGGAGATGATAAAAGTAACAAAGTAGTAACAGGATATAGGCTCACACAACAGCCTGTGAGATTTCAAAATAGAAGAGATTGGCTTAGCTTGACAGAGAAGTTTTAATATTCAGTAGACATGGATATTAAACATTTGGGACTATGTACTCAAAAAGGACTCTGCTTAACAAAATGGCGGGAGGTCTTGCTAAAGGGTGGCTAAAAACTAAGGAGCATAACTTATCAATGCAGTGAAGCTAGAAGCACACAATATACTGTAGTTTTGAGAATCCAAGAAGAATTCTTTACTGAACAGTGAAGTGAGCACAAACAGACTGTTCTGATTAAATTACAAACCACCCAACGGATTGTTGTCCCATCAGACTTTGTAGACAAACTTGATCTACAGTGGTACAGACATCTCACATTGGAACACTGTTTGAACGAGAATTAGGAAAACTCTCACAATTAAAGAAATTAAAGTAAAAATGTTGATTATGGTGGATATGGTTTGATAACAATGTGAGTGCAGCATTGTTCTCAAATGGAAATTTTATGAGCACAGGTTTGTTGGCACCAATTGTGAGAACACTGAGAGTTGTGTCAAATCCATATCCTGCTTATTGGGCATATCCACATATCCAGGTTGCTACCAAATGTTTCTGGAGGACAGGAACAGATGACATAATCCACTAGTAGCCTCAGCTTACTATATATGCGACCTCCACTCACGTTTTCCCACTCCATATTGAAAATACTGTTTCCAAGCCTTGTGCCAGCTCAAGTGTTGCTGTCTGTAGCACTTCGGCTACTGTGAGCAGTGGCAGGAATACCCTCTCACCTGCAACTTTCTGTTCTCTGCTGCAGCTGGTTACTAATGGCGTTCCAGTAGCAGAGTTGTTGTAACATTGGCCTGACATAGTGTTACTGGTTCAAAATCCAGTAGAATCTTTTTTCAAAAATTATTATTCCCTGCCCCCCTCCCCACTTTACCAGTGAATTTTGTTTTTAAATGATGCACTGTTGGGGTTTGATAAACCCAGGAATTTACTGCTAGATATAAATTATACAGAGAGGCTTGATTTCTAGGTGAGAGGTGAAATATTCTGCACAGTCACCCAATTAGCAGCCATTGTTGTAGGAATGATGTGTCAGTGTGTGACTCATACAACAGGTGCTTAGAGTTAGGTTGGGTGTGGTGAATAACGAGAGTGACCTATAATGTGATTGGTCAGGTTCACTATATATGCAGAGACATTCTCATTTCCCATTATTCCCATTTTACCTCGTGAATGCTGTATCATTGATGGTGTATCATTTTGTTACCTGTGGAAGTGATCTGTAAATACGTATGTATATAAAGTAAATAGGATATTTGATATAACTTCTGTTTGGAGTCTATTTACTGCATAGTATGTGGATCACTGGTGCCTAGGAGAGAGAAGCAGGCCGCTCCATCCGCGCGCCCCGACAGGTTATGGGCCCAGAGGCGACGGAGACGCCATAGACGACGGAAGGCTTTGCACTGGCTGTGGATCATGTGCAGTCTGTGAGCTGGAAGCTTTGGAAGCCTATCCAGGAGTCGTGTGGCTATTTGGAGTGATTTGGAGCTTTAACAGGTTCCGTGCCTGCGTGTGTGTTTTTTCTCTCCTACGCTTGTTTTGCAGCTGGAGGACATTCTGATAGGGTCTGTGTCTTTAATCATCGGTGTCTGCCCAGAAGGGGCTGAAGACAGATGAGCACAGCGAAGATGTTGCCGGCAGTCGGGGGAGGTTTTCCTCTGGAAAGACTGAATGACAATAATTATTCGTCATGGGCATATAAAATGGAAATGTATCTTCAGCGTGAAGGGCTTTGGAGGAGTGTACTTTGCCCTGAACCAGACCTGGAAGATGAAGAAGTTGCTCTAAAGGACGATAGAGCATTGGCAAGCATAATTTTATGTCTGCAGGATAGCCAATTGTGTTATGTTAGAGACTGTCAGTTAGCCAATAAGTGTTGGGAAGCTTTAAAGAATGTTTATCTAAGAAGCTCGCCGTTATGTAAGGTTTTACTAACAAGGAAACTTTATCACGCCAGATTAGGTGTATCTGATAATATTAAGGATCACCTGCATTATATGACAGAGTTGTTTCAGGAGCTGGCTCAGAGAGATATGCCATTTACAGAAGCTAATAAAGTGTATATAGTTCTCAGTTCTCTAAATGAAACGTGGGATACTTTGGCAATGAACTTCGGGTCATTATCTGAGGAAGATTTGACCATAAAATACTTATCTGGCAGGCTTTTGGAAGAAGAGCAAAGAAGAAAGCAGTGTTCTAACATAATCAGGTCTAAGCAAAACAGTGTTTTTGTTAAGGAATGTTCTGATAACCAAAACAATGTATTATTTGTAAAGCGAAAATGTTTCTACTGTGGGTCACAAAAGCATTTGTTGCGGGATTGTGATAAGAAATGGAAGCCGAAGGCCAAGCTGAAAATCTCCAAGCCGGGAGATGCTGCACAGCTGTCTTTAATTAGTTCAAGGGTTCAAGATTTAAAGGGACCATTTTTACTTGACAGCGGGGCTTGTCAGCATATAGGAAATAACAGACAGATGTTTAAGAGTTTTAGGCAGGCTGATAGAGATCATGTTACTCTAGCTAATGGAAGCATTGCATCTGTGACTGGTAAGGGAT
Source organism: Charina bottae (assembly GCA_023362775.1). NCBI lineage: Eukaryota > Metazoa > Chordata > Lepidosauria > Squamata > Charinaidae > Charina > Charina bottae. The sequence goes on from JALMGJ010000020.1 coordinate 1,628,040, forward strand.
TTGTATATGTACCAGGGTTAAATATTGAATTATCAATGTTGTGTGTACCTGAACTGGAGTACAATATAATTAGTGTGTCACAATTGGATAAACAGGGTTATACTATACAGTTTGGAAATAATGAATGTATTGTTATGAAAGATAACAATGTTTGTGGCAAAGGTATTTTGCAGAACTGTCTTTATGAAATAGTTCAAACCAGGACAAGCAGAAGCCAACATGTGGCTACAATTAATAAGCCAACACATGATTCATGTGAGCACCTGTGGCACAGAAGGCTTGGGCATCCGAGTTTCAAAGTGATTGAAAAGATGTCAGAAGCAAGTTCTGGAATGGAATTGAAAAAGTGCCAAGTGTATTTGGATTGCACAGCTTGTAAGGTTGCAAAATCAAAAGTATTTCCTGTGAGCAAATTCAGTGATAGGAAGTCACATAAATGTTTTGAATTAGTTCACGCTGACTTAATTGGTCCACTACCAGCTACAATAGGGGGTGCTAAATATGTTTTAGTCATTGTAGATGATTACACTAGATTTGGGTTCTGTTACCTATTGAAAGCTAAAAGTCAAACATTTTAAAAGTTTAGAAACTGGGTGCAGTTTGTGGAACGTAGATATAGCACAAAGGTGTGTAGTTTACAAACTGACCGGGGTACAGAGTTTCTGAGTGGGAGTTTTCAGCAATGGCTCCGTAGAAGGGCCATTGTGCATAGGAGAACCCACCCACATAGTTCAGCTGAGAATGGCGTGGCTGAACGTAGGAATTTGGCATTGCAGACAGTAAAGGATTCACTCATTGCTGACTCAGGGTTATCAAGTGGATACTGGGGAGAGGCAATATTAACTGCTAATTATTTAATTAACAGGTTATGGAGTGTATCTGTAAACCAAACTCCATATTATATGTTATATGGCAAGAAGCCACCATTAGCTCATTTGAATGTGTTTGGGTGCACTGCCTATGTTCACGTGCATAAGGAAGTATGTAGGAAGGGACAGGCAAAAGCACAGAAGATGACGTTTGTGGGGTATGAGCCAGGGACCAAGGGATATAGGTTCACTGATGGCAGGAAAGTTGTTATTTCTAGATCAGCAAGTTTTTGTGAGCACAGCAATTGGCAGAGATTACACGGGAGCAGTGAGGTTTATCTTCCTAGTCAGGGACGTTTTGAGTTTTCAGAGCGGATAGAGGCCACTGATGTGATTAAGAAGGAAGAGGAATTAACTCCTAGTGTGCCAATGATGCAGGATGCTACAGTGTTGCGTAGATCTGAGAGAGTTAACAAGGGCATACCACCTCAACGTTATTCACCAGGTGATGTAAAAGTGTGTTTTATTGATTATGAACCTCGTAATTACAAGGACGTATTGAAGTTGCCACAACACGAGCAGAGTAGATGGAAAGCTGCTATGGATGTGGAAATGAAAGCCATTAATTCTCATAAGGTTTTCAAATCTACTAGGCTGCCTGAGGGGCATAGAGCAGTAGGCTGTAGATGGGTGTATAAGAAGAAAACCTTAGTGAATGGTGATATTCAGTATAAGGCTAGGTTGGTAGCACAAGGATTTTCCCAGATAAAGAATCAGACTTATGATGAAGTTTTTGCAGCAACGCTAAGAGGGGAGACATTTAGGTTTGCCTTAGCAATGGCAGCAGCTGGGAATTGTGTAGTACAGCATTATGGTATCACTACAGCATATTTGCATGCTGATTTGAATGAAGAGATCTATATGACTGAAGCCCCAGGTTATGAATCAAAGATTGCAGGAAGGGTATACAAGTTGCAGAAAGCATTGTATGGACTCAAGCAGTCGGCACGTTGCTGGAATCTAACTTTAGATAAAGAATTACAAAGAATGGGATTCAAGTGTAGTATAGCTGACCCATGTCTGTATGTAAAGCAATGTGAAAATGATGAACAGATTTTGCTTTTGATATTTGTAGACGATTTGTGTCTTATAGCGAAAGATCAAAGCAGGGTAATTGAATTTACTGAAAATCTGAAACAACACTTTGATGTCAAAGATCTGGGAGAAATTAAGAATTACCTAGGCATAGGTATTCAGAAGGTTGATGGGGGTTAAGTTCTAGAGCAGCGGAAGAAAACTGAAGCACTGCTAAGAGAGAACAATATGGAACATTGCAAGGAAGTTCCAACCCCGATGACAACAGATTTTGTTAAAACAGCGACTGGAGATGATGACAAAACTTCATGTGATCAAGAATATGTGATAAGTCAATAATTGGAAGTTTATTGTATTGTATTGTATTGCAATATTGTCCATCTGAATGTAATGTAGCAGATGTGATGACAAAGCCTCTAAGCATAGACAGACATAGGATGTGTATATCTCAAATGTGTATGTCTTCTATTCTGTACAATTGAATGTAATATCTATTGTAAATTGAAGGGGTGTTGGGGTTTGATAAACCCAGGAATTTACTGCTAGATATAAATTAGATATAACTTCTGTTTGGAGTCTATTTACTGCATAGTACTTGGTCGCTGGTGCCTAGGAGAGAGAAGCAGGCCGCTCCATCCGCGCGCCCCGACATGCACTCCTGAAACACTGGAGCCTTTTTTCTTTTCATTCAACTCTTTTGAACTACTTGGGTTATTTTGGAACTGGGATGAAACTCTTCTACCTCAATATGTCTATGAAGGTTCTCAGTCATCCAGGTGGAATTGTCTGTAGCTTGAATCATGTCAGCTGGATTTCTATTTTCTCAGTGGAAACGTTTCGCTCCTTATCCAAGGAGCCTCTTCAGTCTGAGCAAAGTTGGTAAGGGAATCCTAAATATGTTTCTAGGTAGCTGTGTGACCTTACACCTGGGGCTAGGTCATGGTTATATTGAGATGTTATTTTTAAGTCCTTTTATCATCTAAAGGAGGATCGTTAAGATCACCATGCTGCTGTTGAGCTTGTGAAATGGTCTTAATCTTCCTAGGCACAGAAGACAATGCGGGGAGGAAGATGGGGGAGAGGTTGTGCCTGAGGCCCCCACCTCTATTCAAGGAAGGATTTTCCAAGTTGGCATAAATGGATTCCTTATCCTTATCCATAAATGGAATCCATTTATGCCAACTTATGTCAATATAACCATGACCCAGGTGTAAGGTCACACAGCTACCTAGAAACATATTTAGGATTCCCTTACCAACTTTGCTCAGACTGAAGAAGCTCCTTGGATAAGGAGCGAAACGTTTCCACTGAGAAAATAGAAATCCAGTTGACATGATTCTTCTACCTCAAATGACAGGAAAAATGATAAAATAATTCACCAGCAAACTTATTTTTAAAAAAAAAGCAGTAAAAAGGGTAAGTGAGAAAGGAAAAAAAGCAATTAAAAACAAACCAACATACAAAGAAAAACATTTCTGTTGGATTTTGAATCAATCACGTTCTGCATATCAGGCTTCACCACCAAGAGTCTCCTATAACATGGCATGGGACCAGGTTACCTGGGGGACCATCTCATCCCCAGAACATCGACCCGCCCCACCCGGTCATGCAGAGAGGGCTTGCTACGGACCCCGTCTGTAAGAGAATTCCATCTGGTGGGGTCCAGGAGGCGGGCCTTCTCTGCAGTGGCGCCCGCCCTTTGGAACATTCTGCCCCTGGAGGTGAGGCAGGCCCCACACTCCTGACCTTCCGAAAACAATTGAAGACCTCGCTCTGCCACCTCGCTTGGGATGGGAAGGGTAATAGCTCCTCTTGGGGGTGGCTTGTGCCGTAGAGTTCTTTTAAATATAACATCATAGCCTCATGGATTTTATATATTTATATCTAATTTATTTTTTAGAGTGGTTATATTGTATTTTATATGTTTTTAATTACTAACTTTGTTGTAAACCGCCCAGAGTCCCCCTTGTGGGGGGAGTTGGGCGGTGATAGAAGTTGGATAAATAAATAAATAAAAAATAAATAACAGTGGCAGCAGACATCATTGAGCCTACCCCAATAAATGTAAAAAAGGAATTTTTATTGTAAATCATCTTGTTGTATCTATCTGCATTTTGATGTTTTAACTTTGCTCATATAAATTTAATTTAACTGTGTATACATATATTGTTCCATGTAAACTTATAAAAGTGTCTATGTCCAGTACGTGTCCCTGCCCATAGAAAGGAAGGAAAGTAATTGGCTACTGCTTTCCTGGCACACAACAGTACTGGGGGCTACAGTAGCTGGCAGTCCAGACTGAAGAGCTGGCAGGTCACTGCTGACGCATCCCAGCAGACAGACCTTTCTTACAGAAACTCAAGGTCCAGCTATCATCAGCACAGGACAAGATGCAATGCAGATATGCCCCCTTATGTTGGGAGTTCTGAAAATAAAAAGCAAGAAGACGCTGGGAACCAAGGACAATGCAACTGTCTGTGCCAGATGTGGGGAGGGGAATTGTATGCTCACAAAGGAATGTTTTCATTAGAGGCTTCGCACCAATTTTTTTTAGTTCCAGCTTTCTCTGTGATCCTGTAGCATAATTCAATTAAATAACTTTCCTTTTCTACCAAGAAACCGAGTGAAGTTGTTTTGTTTGAAGTTAACGCCAGTGATCAGTACACTACCCACAATGCTCTCTACCATCCCAATGGGAACTTTTTTGAGCCCAAAGACATTGCTGCAAATATATAAAATGCTAGAGGCTGGGGGTTTACTTTGCAACATGCCACTTTCCTATTTTAAAGAATTGGGTGGCTGTCCTGGTCCCCTAGGTCAGAGTTGTTTGACTGTAAAGTTGTAAATCCAGCAGGCAAAGACATAGTCACAAATATAAACGAATTTCAATTGGAAGAGTTTACATCTGTAGTTCACAGTGCAAGCAGTGTTTGAGGTCCATGTTGAACTTCACAAGATGATTTAGAAGAAAATGCAAAGCAAACAAGATTAAGCTAATGTGGAGAATTATGCCAGATGGCACTCCAGTGTAACCTTAAATACAGGAAAGTCAGCCTCTAATCTGAGCATAACTGGCATCAGTTTATCCTGATTTCTATCACTAGAAGGCATCTGAATAACTCTGCTTGTGCCAGATGCTTTTCTGTGCATCCAACCATTACTCAGCCTCCCTGCTTTATGAAGTCTCACACAGAAGTATCTGGGTGCATACTGGCATCCCCAAGCACCACACTGCAGATCCGTGATTTAAGGAGTCTGAAGAAATCTTAGATTCCACACTAAGGACTAGATTTCAACTAGACTAGATTTCAGCTAGATTCAACTAGATTTCAACTAGATTTCTCCCTTTCAACCCTTATATTCTATGATTCTATGGCTGATGTTTGAGGGCTTAACTGAGGCATCAGAGCTCATTGATGTTCCTATCATGATTTAGGACCAAGAACAATTAAAGTAGATGCCAGCAACTCTCAAGAGAAAATTAAATCAGTCTATCTCAGGCAAGGTCCCCCATATTTTACAATTACATTCCAGGAAAATTCTACTGCCTTCTTTCATCAAGGGGTGGACTTAATCCAGTGACCCAGAGGAGCACTCCTCACTAAGATAATATTGCTCAACACTGCATCTCCCTTGAACAAGCCAAAGTGACATAATGAGTGGTAGCTCTTTAAAAAGTCAAAACAAGTTCTGAGAAGCTAGAACTACTTGAGGATTCTTCTGTCTTGTGTATAAAACCCTGCTGTTTGCTCCAAGTCAGGACTCAGGTAACTTGGTTGTATTATGGCTATAGAATTGCTCTCTTTGATGTTGAAAGTGAAATGCTGAACCTTGTGGCTATGTGTAAAAACTGTCTGGGTTCCTGATGTTCTTTCTCTCTCCTATGTTGCTTTCTCTTGCTTCTATTACTGCCTTGGTTGATGGAAGAGCTAATGAAGCATGACACTTTCAGTGCTGAGATATGACAGTCCTTTAAGTATACCATCTTACTGTCTGACAGATTATTATGTTTCAGAGTATATGCTGAGGAAGTGTGCCCGATTACGTACGAATTGACCTTTCAAAGGTGGTAAATTGCATGCAAGCAAGAAGTACAGTGCAATAATGAACCAAGTCAATTTTATCAGAGTTTGGTGGACACCGTGAGGAGCAGTTCCTGATACATAGGCATCAATAACCAGAATGAAGTGAAAAATTCAACAACATATTGTGAATTGCTTGAAGAACTGAGAGTGCTTGATACAGATATATGGCCAAGTACGGTAAATGCATGAGAGCCAGTTTGGTGTAATTGTTAAGGCATCAGGCTAGAAACCAGGAGACTGTGAATTCTAGTCCCGCCTTACGCACAAAGCCAGCTGGGTAACCTTGGGCCAGTCACTCTCTCTCAGCCCTAGGAAGGAGGCAATGGCAAACCACTTCTGAAAAACCTTGCCAAGAAAACTGCAGGGACTTGTCCAGGCAGTCTCCAAGAACTGGACACGATTGAATAGATTAAAAATTAAACAAACAGTAAATGCAGTGTTGTTTCCATAGCACATACTTTTTAGCTCTATAAACTGACTACTATGCAGAATTTCCACAGTTCTAGTGCTTGTGCCCAGAGAGAAAACAGTGCCAGAGCAAATGCATGATCTGTTCCTGTTGGTGGATCATCACTTAATCTCCAGTGATGACTGTGAACAGGAACTCAGTGTCATGAATGCAAGAAATGCACCAATAAATCTACATCTAGTTCATATCAGTATCACAGATATTGAACTCTTAGTGCATTCTATTAAAATTCACATAATAATGCAATTTTACTTTTTAGAAACCAAAAAAGGATACCAATCGAAGAGAAAAAAATGAATAAACCAAACCAAAAAATGAATACACGTATGTTTATTTCCAGATACAAGATACAATTTTATCCAAATAATAATTTTTAATAGAATTTTTTTAACTCAAAATAATTGAAGACGAATGCTAGTGGTCTCCACAAAAGACTTGCCTGTTTGGGCCACAAAGGATTATTTGATTTAAGTGAATCATATTATTTCATTTGAAAATAAATCCATCAAAATATATTTAGATCTTTAAAATACCAGTTCTATTCTTTTTCTTGACATATCTTCCCAAAGTCTGTTACGGCACCTGCTTCTTGGAACATCAAAGTTCAGATTAGCCCCAACCCTAGTAGCCATCTGCAAGGCCTTGAAGACTTGGTTCTGTCAACAAGCATGTGGGTTGGGATGTATGTATGGTGATGGTTGTGCTCATGGTTTTGGTGTCTTTTTACCTCAGCTGCCAATTTGTATTTATGGTGACACTGTGGTGTTATCGGAATATTCTGTTTTTTTAACTTGTTAGTTGCCCAGCATAACAATATTGTTGGGGCCATATTGCAATTGGGGCCATATAAATAAAATAAATAAGTAAATAAGCAAACCAATCACCATTATTTGCTATCCCTAAGTAAAGGGTCTATTTAAAAGAATTAGATTGATATATGAATAATAGATTATATATTTATAATATATAAATATAGATTATAATAGATTATAAATTTAAATCATCATCATCATCATGTACAAGATAGGCAGTACCTGGCTCAACAGTAGTGCCTATGAGAGGGATCTTGGTGTCCTGGTGGACTACCACTTAAGTATGAGTCAGCAGTGTGCTGCAGCTGCAAAAAAGCCAACGCAGTCCTGGGCTCCATCAACAGAGGAATAGTATCAAGTTCATGGGAAATGATAGTACCGCTCTGTACCGCACTGGTGAGGCCACATTTGGAATACTGCATCCAGTTCTGGTCACCACAATACAAAAAAGATGCTGGAGGCTAAATCCTATGAAGAACGGCTAAAGGAACTAGGTATGTCTAGCTTAAGGAAAAGAAGACTGAGGGGAGACATGATAGCAGTCTTCCAATACTTGAAGGGCTGCCACAGGGAAGAGGGTGCCAATTTATTCTCCATAGCACCTGAGGGTAGGACAAGGAGCAATGGGTGGAAGCTCGTCAGAGGGAGATCCAACCTGGAAATGAGGAGGAATTTCCTGACAGTGAGAACTATTAAGTAGTGGAACAGCTTGCCTCCCGGAGTTGTGGGTGCTCCATCGCTGGAGGTTTTCAAGAAAAGTTTAGACAATCATTTGTCTGAGATGGTATGAGGATTCCTGCCTTGGGCAGGGGGTTGGACTAGAAGGACTCCAAGGTCCCTTCCAACCCTATGATTCTAAGATCATCATCATCATCACCATCATCATCTCCAGCATACAGAATTCTGTTCCCAGAATGCGTTGGAACCAAACAACATATTTATAGCATTTTCCTACTAAGGGACCCATCTGGTTTTTGGAGACACTGCCTCTGATACTAAGATAATGCAAGAGTAACAACTACTAGTTGTCAATAGACTTATCATCCATGAATGTTAACCCATCTCTTTTGAAGCTATCCAAATGGGTGGCCAATAAAACAAATTTAAACATGTTTCAAATTTAATTTATTTTATGGATAGCTAAACTGTAGCCCAAAGCTCCTTTTCTCCATTGCTTAAAGTCCTACTTAGGCTTTATTCTCTGTCTTTTCTAATACCACTGAACAGGACTGCAATATTATTTCAAGTGCAGAGTTTGACTGACAGCAACATGGGCTGAAATCAACTTTTCTGCTGCAGTCCTTTCCAATCTACATATAAGATGTCTACTTTTAATTTTTTTCAAGAACTGAGTTAGAGTATAAACTCTTCTTGCTACATTTTAAAAGGAAGTATAAGAAGGGGAAAGACTGCAGATACTGGTGCCCAGTCATAAGAATCCTGGATTAGTTTCTCATGGCTGCTTTTACTTTTTTCTATAGGGACATTTAACAATAGCTGCTCATTGTGAACCAGGAAATAAGCTATTTCAGAGGGAAAAATGGCTCTCTCTAGCTGTTTCATATCTACGTATCTTTCTCCCTCTGTGTTGTTTTTCAGCCAGTTGGTTCCATTAACCCTCACTTTTGTTTTTCCATTTTTCCCCTCAACACTTACAGAACTTAGGGGGTTACTGATTAGATCTCAATGGGTTGTTTTTAGCTTTCCTGCCCTTAGTGGTTTTTATTCTATACTTCTGCAAAGTCTGAATCCGCCTTGAATCTGATAGTATCTTTTTTGTGCAGTTATTGTTTTAGCTATAACTGACAGCACTTTGATAATTGAACTGACAATTCAGCAACAAAATCCTGCAGTGTGGAACACTTCTCTTCAACCTTCTAATTACCTTCCACTGGTTTTGCCTTTCTACTCCTCCTCCTCCTCCCCCAAGTCAACCAGCATTTAATGTTCCACTGAATAAGCTCAATTTTCATTCAAATAATATGAAGAATTGGTGGTTTGGATGGAGACAGCAATGCCTAATTCCATCTAATTAAAATCTTGGATTTCTCTATTAATTTCTCTGAATACCTCTCATTTGCATCCTTGGAGTCACTGAAAATAGCTTTTTAGTAGGAACTTTGCTATCTAGAGAATATTAGTTCTCTCTAGACTTGTAATGTTTTGTCAGTAGATTTGGGCAATCTATTAACATCAGCTCCAACAGTTATTCTTGACCAGGTTATGCTGTTGCCAAAGTAGGTGGCACTTGTGGCCAGGGGAGTCTTCTACCAGCTCTAGCTGTATGCCAGCTGTGACCCTACTTGTACCAAGATGCTCTGGCAACAGTAATTCATGACCTGATCACCACTACAATAACACATGCTACCAAATGGCGCTGCCTTTGTAAATGATCCAGAAGGTACCACTGGGACAAAATGCAGCAGTCAGACTCCAAATGAAAGAATCCTGACTGGCTAGAGTAACATCTACTTTGAGATTGCCACACTGGTTGCCCAAATTCAGAATGCTGGTTGTACTCTTCGGTCCCTTTCCAGGGCAGTGCTGGGAGGTATTAAACAACAACTTGCCAGAATTGAATCTGCCTTCTGGTCTGGTCATCAAAAGAGGGGCTGATACAGGCCATCCTCCCCAAAAAGTACACGAAGCATGGACAGGCCTTCTCAAATGAGTACCCTTTGCTGCCGCCCCAGAAACACCGTTTACCCTGAACCTGCTGGCATTTCATAAGCAAGCCAAAGTAATTCTGCTACAGCACATATTTTGCCCTTACATTATTTTAGTTTTAAAGGTGCTTAGGATGTTTATGGATGATTTTTGATACTATTTTGATTGTTTACATTTTTAAATTTTTGTTTCTATTTTTTTGTACCCTGCCCAAAGTCCATCAGGATTGGAGCAGGTTATAAATACTGAAAAATAGTTGCTCTCTTTTTCTGAAGATTTATAGTACAGTGATTACTGGGTTTTGCACCCAAAAAATAAGGATTCCCTTGGCCCTCAAGTCTTCACTTTCTTCTTTTACAGATTTTTTAAAATAGTGCTGTAAAACATGGCCCTCGCATGAGTTTACTGATTTTGTGTGGATTATGCTGTTGTGACTACATTTAAACACTGATACACGGTCCAGCGGAGACCCTGGCCGCAGCCTGGAACAGGGAGGCGGCCGGGGCCTTGGACAGGATCGTGCCTGTGCGACTTCTCTTGACCCATCGAACCCGACACTCCACGTGGTTCACGGAGGAGCTGAGGGTTCTGAAGAGGATTAAGAGATGTCTAGAGCGCCGCTGGAGGAAGACAAAGACTGAATCTGACCAAACACAAGCTAGAGCCGCTATTAAGGCCTACCTTGTGGCAGTAAGAGCGGCGAAACGTCAATATTTCTCCGCTCTTATTGCATCCGCAGAATGCCGCCTCACAGCCCTGTTTAAGATCACCCGATCCCTTCTGGGGAAGGTGGGCCCAGTGCCCCACCTACAGGGCCGTGCAGAGGAGTTTTCTGAGCATCTGCAGGATAAAATCGCTCAGATCCGTTCCAAGTTGGACTCCAAGCGTGAGGCATGGTCTGGGGAGATGCCGAGGGAACGTCCTTACCCTGTTATCTGGGAACAGTTTGATCCTGTTGGACCCGAAGAAGTGGACAGGATCCTCTGGACTGTAAATGCCACCACTTGTCATCTAGATCCGTGCCCCTCCTGGCTGGTGAAGGCAGCTAGGAAGGTGACATGTGCTTGGGTCCAGACGATGGTTAATACATCCTTGGGAGAGGGGGTGTTTCCAGCTGTCTTTAAAGTGCACTGGTGCACCCCCTCCTCAAGAAACCATCACTGGATCCCACCATTCTGGACAACTTCTATCCAGTCTTCCACCTCCCGTTTTTGGGGAAAGTGGTTGAGAAAGTGGTGGCATTGTAGCTCCAGAGGATTTTGGTGAAACGGAATATCTAGACCCCTTTCAGTCAGGTTTCAGGCCTGGATATGGGACAGAAACTGCATTGGTCGCACTTATGGATGATCTCTGGCAGGAGCACCTTGCTCTTCTTGACCTCTCAGCGGCCTTCGATACCATCGACCATGGTATCCTTTTGGGGTGACTCAGGGAGTTGGGGTGGGCGGCATGGTTTTGCGCTGGTTCACCTTCTTCCTCCAGGGCCGGTCCCAATCAGTGGTGATAGGGAACAAGAGGTTCGACCCTCGGCCCCTCCTTTGTGGGGCGCCGCAGGGTTCGGTACTCTCTCCGATCCTTTTCAACATCTACATGAAGCCACTGGGTGAGATCATTTGTCACCACGGGATGAGGTATCATCAGTATGCTGATGATACCCAATTATACATCTCCATCCTAGGTGAGGTAAGTGATGCTGTGACTGCCCTCTCTCAGTGCCTGGGGGCTGTGGGGGTCTGGGTGGGGAACAACAGGCTTCATCTAAAGCTTGGTAAGACAGAGTGGCTGTGGGTTAATGGCTCCCCCGTATCTGGGACACTTTCATCTTTGGTTCTGGATGGGGTTGCACTGCCTCAGACAGACCCTGTGCGGAATCTGGGGTTTCTCCTGGACTTACGGCTCCTGCTCAAAGAGCAGGTGGCAGTTGTGGCCAGGAGGGCCTTTGCGCAACTTCGTGTTCTGCGCCAGTTACGCCCTTTCCTAGATCGGGAGGCCCTTCAAATGGTCACTCATCCCCTTGTTATCTCCCATATAGACTATTGCAATGCGCTCTACATGGGGCTACCCTTGAAGAGTATCCGGAAGCTACAGTTGGTCCAGAATGGAGCCGCGTGGGCCATCTTTGGTGCCCCTAGATTGGCACATATAAGATCTCTACTGCGCGAGCTGCATTGGGTACCAGTTTGCTTCTGGGTCCAATTCAAGGTGTTGGTTATCACCTTTAAAGCCCTACATGGCATGGGGCCAGGTTACCTGAGGGACCACCTCTTCCCCATTACATCACCCAATCATGCACAGAGGGCATGTTGCGGACCCTGTATGTAAGAGAATTCCATTTGGCGGGGTCCAGTAAACGAGCCTTCTTTGCAGTAGCTCCCGCCCTTTGGAACATCTTGCCCCTGGAGGTGAGGTTAGCCCCATTGCTCCTGACCTTCCGGGGGAACCTGAAGACTTGGCTCTGCCATCGTGCTTGGGGCGGGGAGGGGAGTAGTTACTCTTGGGGATGGCTAGTGCCTTAGAGTGCTCCTCACACATACGGACTGAATTAGACCTCTCTGCCACTTGGATTTCATTCTTATTTTTATATTTATTTGATAATTGTATTTACATTTTACATATTGTATTTATATTTTACAGTTATTATTTTAATTGAGAGCTCTTATTGTAAACCGCCCAGAGTCCCTCTTGAGGGGGGAGATGGGTGGTGACAAAATTTGATAAATAAATAAATAAATAACAAGGATACTTTTGGGCAGATGATTATTCTATTGCCAGAATCGAACACCCTTTAAAGTGTGACACTGTAGCAATCATTCTCATATAATGTGCCCAGGCCCGGGGCCCCGAGTGTGTGCAGGGACCCCTTTCTTGGTTGTACTAGTGATTTGGGTTTGACCTTTCTCTGCCACTTTTTATTTTAGTTTTTGTATTGCTTGTAATTGCTTGTAACTGTTTTTATTGTAATTCTGTTCGCCGCCCAGAGTCACTTGTTAAGATGGGCAGCCATATAAATTGAATGAATGAATGAATGAATGAATGAATAAATAAATAAATAAATAAATAAATAAAACACAATCTCCAACTCTATTGCTATATTTAAGATGAATTATTAGCTAAATCAATGCATATTTTTATAGTTTCCTACTCTTTAATACAAAACCAGTATCACATGGGGAAAGTTGATTCAAATACAGTTCCATTTTCAGATATACTTTCACTTAAGCCAAAACAGCATCTATAAATATAAATAAATATAAATATAAATATAAATATAAATATAAATATATCACATCTATAAAATGATACAAATGGTAAGTATGAATGTGTAAAAGATAGAACAAAGCTACATTGAGGTTTATTATTTTCTGAATTTTTAAGCAGCAGCAAAAGAGGACAGCCTTCTATAATTAACTATATTTAATACTCTAGAGATGGCAAAAACTACCAAACACCACCTGACCAACTTTTTCTGAGTTTGTCCTAGAAGCAGAAAAATTAAAAGAAGAATTAAGTTACTCGATTGTCGAATGTCAAATCTTACCTTTGCATTACAGAAATCTTAATTTTTAGGATTTATTATCTTAAGCATTGAACACGCAAGTTAAGTAACTAACTACTTAGTTCAACCGCTCTTCATCAGGACAGATGGATATTAAAATTTCTCTTTATATCAGAAGGCAGTGTCAAACCATCTCCTTAGTATCAAAAGATGTGAGTTGCTAACTACTAAATGGCTAAATGACAATGGCTGTTACTAATCGCTTATTGAATAATGAAGCTGACACAACTGATAAAAGGTTTCAATTCTGGGGAAAAATGATTTATAGTATTTCACTCTACTGGCACTGTTATTTGTATGACAAATGATTAGACAGGAACCAGTTAATCTCCCTGAACCTCCAACTCAGATGTGGCAGCTTCTGCCAGAGCATCCAAATAAACAGCTAACAATACAGCAATGATGTTGTGAGGGATTGAATACTGGTATTTTATCAAGGCTGATCCCTAGATCAATTTACACAATGGATTTTCTGATGGAAGGAGGGAGAATGTGGAAAGAAAAGAAAAGAAATAGCATAAAAACTATGTTGCAGCTTGCTGCATTTTGAGCTAAGGCCATGTTCCTTATAGTACAGAAATGAAATCATTAATTCTACTGGGCATTAATGATTTTACAAAGTTCAGTATAGTTTATAGATTTCCTTAATGGCAAAATCAGAACTGCAGCAACATATGGATTTGTCAAGATTTTTCTTATGTTATATTGCAACATTTTTTGCTTATGTGCCACAAACCTTATTTCTATCAGAAAGGGGAGCATTAAAAAATCTAAAAGAAGAAATCAATGTACTGTAGCTTTGTATTTTTGGAGGTTAAGAAAAAAGGGGAAAATAACAACAAGAACCACAACCTCAAGCCTTCATTTGTCTTCTGAAAAATTGAAAAAAGAGAGGAAACATTGATTATGACATATTTCCTAATATTTTAAATGATACTTCAAATGGTCAAGATGCAAAATAAATTATTCTATAAATACAGTAAATAAGAAATAAACTAACATATATAGACAAGTTTGTCTCAGTACAGGTAACCCCAGTTTTTAGAAATCTTTTGACTTCAGATTCAGAAAATAAGGTTTATTTAACAATGTTTCTTTCATCACAGCCCTAGTTTTCTCTTTTTTCTCAGTTTCTTCCTGAAAATTAATGCATTCTGTATTTGTTCGATATGGTGGACAAAGGCCAGGCTGGAATATATATAAAACAACTTCCTTCTTCTCCATCTCCTCCTCCCGCCCCCCGCCCCAAACTAATCCACTGCAGGATGCAGAGTTGTTCACTGAAGGTTATGGACCATAATGGAACATTCTGGTTCCAGTGTGGGTTGGTAGAGAGATTTTCCAAGCCTGGCACAAAGTGCCTAAGGGAGGACTAGAACCTGGGTCTCCCCATTCCTAGACCAATCAGATCGCTTGGAACAACCAGAATACTTATAACAATGCCGCTAGGAATGGCCACATTTTGTTCCAAAGATGGGACAATACTGGAGTATTTAGTCTCAAACTCAAAAAAGGTCAAAAGTGAAGTCTGGGGTCATGGATACTTCTTTCAAGCTCAAAACATTTGGAACAGCCATTTGATCTTGGACCCCTACTAGCACTCCAGGGAGACAGTAATACCTCTTCATTATCTATTTCAGGCTAAAAGACCTTGATAGGAGCCAAGACAAAGGGCTGAGAAATGGGGCAGAGTAATGAGATGGTTTTAAGTTTAGGAAAGTCATATTCAGGTGTAGACAGCAGATTAGATTGGTTCACCCATAGAGGATGGGGTATCGCATTGGTTTCTAGAGAAGCTCTGGGGATGTCTTCTCAAACCTGGTCATCCAGACATCCTATCTGGACAGAAATTTCTGAAGTATGTGCTATCATGGCTTCTAAGCCTCCAGTCCATACTAAAGCCATAGAGTACCATTAACAGAACATTTGCAAGTGACAAAGCACAAGTGAGCTTTGAGCAAGTATAGTTAGCTCTGGGGTGAATATGAGTAGGTACAGTACTGATATGATCATAAGATGGTAGCAGCAATCAGACAGAAGAAGCTTCATGGAGAACACATCAAAAGATTGTTGTTGGATCAGGTTGTTGGGCAATGACTAATTCTAACTCTGAGCTACACTGTGAGCAATTTGGGCAGTTCTCCATGAATAAGTTCATCTGGATTCATGCTGGGTTTAAAGTGAATTCCATTAATACCTTCCACTGGGTGACCATTGCATTGTCTAGTGTCATTCATTTGACTCAGTTCCACAATTCTTGGGGTACTTGGATCTGTTTGTGTAACTATTTATAACTTGCCTTATGGGACTGCCTTGCCAGTGATTACTGACATCTTTAATACTATTTTTTTGTGGATGGCTACTATCTGCGGGCCAATAATGCATATTCAGCCAAGCTGATGGAGAAGCTTTGTGGTTGTTCTGCTCTCATCTCCCTGGTTATTACTAGAAAATGGCACTGCAAGACTTCTACTCAGCCTCCTGCAAGTTATCCTGTGTGATGCCACAAGGACCTTTCTTAGCTAGTTTTTATCAACATGGGGATGATATAGCTATATATATATATATATATTCTTTCCTGTGAGCTTGGGATTGGATATCTCTGAATGTCTCTAGGCTGCACGGAACTAGATTTTTTAAAATGTACTGTTCACTGTTAAAGTTTTCAGGTTTGCTTTATCTATGTATTTCTATGTCTATATTTAATTTCATTTTTGTAAGCAGTTAAGTTAGTGTCTCATAGGCATTTTGGGTCCACAGGATTTGATACATGACACAGCATGTCAGACACTGCTTGTGAATCTTTTTGGTTTAATTAACACAGCAAACAACATAAAGCAAAAGAGGTTTCTACTGTACATGCACTTTTAGCTGACATTTCTTTGCAGGAGTCATTTACAAGTAAATACTGTAAGCCAGGGGTACCCAACCTTTTTGGCACGAGGGACCGGTTTTGTGGAAGACAATTTTTCCACGGAACAGGGGTGGTGGTGTTTGCAGGCGGGAGCCAATCGCGCGGACTGGGGGGCGGGGTTCAGAGACCGGCCTGGCGGCCTGGTTCCTAACAGCCCGGTTCCTAATGGCCCGGGGTTGGGAACCCCTGCTGTAAGCCAAACATCACATCTCTGCTTTTTCCACTTGCCTGCCTAACAAAGCAGCAGGAGAAAAGACAGAAGTAACCAATCAGAGACTTGAGTTATTTTCAACTGGCAAAACATTGTAAAATAAAGCATTATTATATAAATGAAGCTTTCTGCTTCTGGCCAAATCTGTTCTGTGTGGAGATTATCAGGTCAGCTAAATATAAAGTGTACTTCTTCTATGTGCTATTCCTAAGTAGGTAACTACTTAGGGATAAGAAAGGGACTAATTAGATTGACCAGCATTCTGTCTCTGTCAGACTGTCACTGGCGCAGTCTCTGGCTCATGGAAGTTGGCCTTTCCCAATCTCATGTCTCCTGCCACCTGCACTGGGCAGATTTGGCCGTCTTGGCAGCTCCTCCTCTGCTTCAGTGCTTTTCTCTGCGTTGCATCCTCCTCTGCTTCAGATAACTTGCTCTGGGCATCCCAGGAACAACAACATAGCTTCAGGAGTGCAAAACTGCCTGGCCCGTCTAAGGATCTTCAGCCATCATTGCTTTTTCCTAAAACCACCAAGCTTCAACTGCCAAAGCTAGTTGAAAGCTGTCTAGACTCCGTCATGGTTTTCCAGTCATTGCACTTCCATTTCTTCTTCCAAGTGTCCCCCTTCTTCCACAAGACCATTTTAAGTCTCCATTTTTGCCAGCTCAGCAGCTGCTTCTCCCTCTTCCTATGGGAAACTTCCTACTCTCAGCTTCTACTAACTACTTACCAGTAACAAGAATATAGTTTGGGTTTCTGGGTAGCTACATGACAGGATGAGGGGCATGGTGGCTCAGCGGGTAAGACACCAGGCTTGTCGATCGGAGGATCGCAAGTTCAGAGGTTCGAATCCCTAGCTCTGCGTGCGGAGTGAGCTCCCGCACTCGCCCCAGCTCTTGCCAACCCAGCAATTCGAAAGCATGCAAATGCAAGTAGATGAATAGGTACCACTTCGGTGGGTAGGTAACAGCGTTCCGCGTGTGTCATGCAGCCACATGACCGCAGAAGTGTCTTCGGACAACGCTGGCTCTTCGGCTAACAAACGGAGATGAGCACCGGCCCCTAGAGTCAGACACGACTGCACAAATGTGCGGGGGGAACCTTTACCTTTACCTTACATGAAAGGATGCTAAAGAACCATGGACCATCGCAGGCTATTACAGAATGGTTGCTACACAAATATTCCAAATTAATGAATGCAACATGCTGTTTCAAACACTTCCTCAGCACTCACCAGTCTCTCTGCCTTACCTTTATTTTTCAAAGCGTTTTTTTTAACTAAATAAAAATATTTAGCTAAATAAACGTAGGGATGTGGAAAGTTGGCTTTCTAAAAAGAAATGCCACACAGTAGTATCACCTTTATATTTTTGAATATAAAAACGATGGGTGGCTGCACTCCAATTTGTTTGGAAGTCCAGCTCCCCAAAATAAAAAGAAAGGTAAGTTACAAGGGCAGACAGCATTGTAGGGGAGGGAGAGCAATTATATTGGCTTGCCTGCTAGTAAACAGCCATGTATATCATTGCACACGTGAGGTGAACAGTCAAACTTGGCGAACATTTTGTGGCAACACCAATGATATGCTTTCAACATTCCAAATGTAAATACCAGCGATAAAAAAGTTGTGTCTCCATGACTTACAGCTTTATGCCACATAAGTGAGCATCTCTCATATAGGAGTTTCCCCTGTTCTCAGAGTCTTTAGAGTATTTTGTAGTTTTCCAACTCTTTCAAGCAGGGGTAGGATATATAGAGGAAGGGAAAATCTGATATGCCAGCCATATCCATTCTCCTTGCAAACTAGATACTATTCACAGTGTGTATATAATTTTTCAATCCTATTACTACTGGATAAAAGTTAGCTAAAAATTTAAAATGTATGCTCTAATTATCAACATTTATGAAATATCTTAAACATTATATCATTACATTTAAATTAGGTAGAAACAAGGAAAGGCTAAAAAATTGACTAGGAGTTCAGATACTCTAAATGGCTAATATGTCCATTTTTTACCTGAAGCCCTCTCCAATGCAGTTTTGCTATTAAGCAAAACCTAAAGGAAGGTAATCAATTCCAACTAAAAAGCACTTATCCTGGAATGACTATGCGTAAGACACTTCAAACTGCTGGCTAGCTGCCAAAACCCAGACAGCCGCTATCAATGTTTCTGACTATCACAAGAGCACAAGGGGCCATGCATAATTGACTAGAAGATGGGCTAAAACTGTGCCCAATCAGTATGTGATCAAAAACGCGTGGAATATTCAGCGCCACTTGATTACATGGAGGCACGTCCTTTCACTCTCCTCATGAAATCTCTTCAAGGTCCAGAGTACTGTAATAAGATCATTACTGTCAAGCGATACGAATCACAGGGAATGAGTCTTGGGATAGAAAGTCATACTTCACAAGCTTCTCAGGCCTTTTTTTATTTTATTTTACTGCATACTGAGGCAGCAAGATGATGAGGTGACAGATAATGATCACATCACTGTGTGGCAACTAAAAAAGTACTTTTAAGGGAAAAAACAGAAATTGGTTAAAAAAACTTAATCTCATTTTACTTTATTAATAAAAAATTTAATAGATTTAAATTGTGCTCACTATATCAATTGATTTCTTGACATTAAATTAATAATCTGATAAAATATTGCTATAATATGTATACCTATTAACTACTTGCAAAAAATCCATTTTCTACTCACAAAAAAGTTTCATTATCCTGATAGTAGTGAACTGAATGGCCAGTTGAAGCAATCTACTTCATTTCCTTAATATATATAGAGCATTTAGCTCACAGGTCTTTTAGGCTAAATATATAATGCAAAAGGCAGAAGAATTGAGAGTACAGGCTAACAAACCCTATTATAAAATCTGGCTATCCCAAACATGACAGAAAGCACTACTGTTGATTCCAATCTGACAACCAAACAATTTAAAAGAAAAAAATTATTAGTCACTAATAATATGCTGATTTGCATGAGGCAAAATGCGAGTAGATAAATAAGGTACCACTCCAGTGGGAAAAATGACAGGGACATGAAAGGAGCCTCCTCGGGCGTCCCCCGGGCAATGGTGATGTCACCGGCAAATCCTTTCACTACAAGCACCTGGGTGCTTCTGACACGAAAAAAGAAAATGAGGCAAAATGATTGGGGGCATGAAATAAATACCAAAATATTTTTTTTAAAAAATACTTTTGCACTCTAGTGTCAAAATCACAGATGCTTTTTCTCCAACTGACAGGTTCTTCTCTCAATAAAAAGAGGTTCTGTTTAAGCCCTAGAAGTAGAAACACTACTTTTCAGATACCTTACAATGATTCTGTTATCATGTGAAAAAGTCCAGTTTTTCTAGAAATCCAAATTTTGAACTGTTTAATTAGAAAGGTTACAAACCAATCAAGCAAAACAGATTTTATGTGATTTCTACTGGCTGCTTGCATTCAGAATAACTCGATTTTTCCCAGTGATGATGGTATATCATATGCCTAATATTTTCTTTTACCACCAGTTTACTAGCAAACAGCTAATGCATCCAAAATTAACATGTTTTGAGAATTAAACTAGACCGGTTTTCTACTAAAAATAGATGAGAAATCAACAAGGAAATAAGGTACTTACTCTTAGTGGCTCTCCGGCTAACATATTAAACAGCTTTATTTTTGAAATAGGCAAAACATCATGATCTCTTTATAAAAGGACCTCTGACAAAATGAACTCTGACATGACCTCTTTATAATATGTTTAGATGTCCTTTTGTAAGAACTTCCATGACAATCATTGTTCCAATCTTTGCAAATGTACTTCTGTCCTTCCTCCATTATTCCTAATAACATACCAGCAAGTTCCTAGCATGCACCTCCTTTAGTGATTACCCACAGATACAACACTTTGTGCTGAAGAATTCCTGATAGTGCACCTCTGTGCAACACAAATCAATTCATCCTAATATTTGGTCTTCTAAGAATCTACAGTACTTTCTTTTTTTAGTACCAGGACTCTCTTCCTTCCAACTGGGAAGGCGTAACTTGCAACCTCTCCTGACCTGAAGTTAACAAGAGCTGAAAGAGGAGAAAAAAGCCATCAATTTGTTTAGTGGGTTAAAACAACAGATGCATTTCTCCTCCCTTGACTTCCACTCTTCAGCGTCAACATAATAGTCTTTCAATAGCAATCCTTTTATGCCAGCTGGTTTGTGACAAGTGACCCTGAAGGTTTCCCAAGCAAAGGTGAGTTCATGTTAAATTTTATTAATTTCTGTTCTCCAATTCCCAAAGTGCAATATCGGTATATGGTATACTGTAAAGAAACCAAAGGCACACTAAAATTTAAGATATGTACATCAAAAATGATAATATAAACAGAAACTACACTAACGACTCATGAGACAAACCTATAATTGGCATTTTAAATGAGAGCCGAATCCTCCTGTCAAAATGCAATAATGTACCACAGTATATTTAACACCGTTAATTTAAGTCACCTGGATATCTAATATTGTTTTATTCATTTACTTACTTAATCTGTATGCTGCCCATTTCTGAAGGCTCCGAGTGGCTAACAATCAAAAACATCATAAAAAGAATCCCTAAAAATAAACCCATCCAAGAACATTGATAAAAAATCCCAACAGTGTAAGGGACAAAGGAAAACATATAAAGTCACATGTCTGCCAACATATCCCAACATTCAAAGCATGTCTTCCTCCTAGACTAGATGAAAAACCCAGATCTTAACTGCTCTCCTGAAACCCAGGAGGGAAGGGGTAGTTTGGATCTCTGTATGGGACAGCAATAAAAAATGTCCATTTCCTAGGTCATATCAGATGGCATTCTTAAATATATGGGTTTTGATGGAGCTGATCCTGCTTGATATGATCGGATGGACAACTGAATATTGGAGAACACAATCCTATAGATAACCAGGCCATGTAGAGCCTTAAAGGTGAGAAACAGCATCTTGAATTGCATCCAGAAGCCAACTGGCAACCAATCCAATTCTTGAAGCAGCAGGTCACATGAATACTCATCACCGCTCAGGCCACTGCATTTTGTACCTGCTGTAGCTTCTGAAGGCTTTTCAAGGGCAATCCCATGTAGAGCATGTTAGGATAATTAGTGTCACCTAGGCTTAACTGGATGCTAGAATATTTCTTGACATCAGTCAAGCAGTAGAACAATATCAGCAACAACCTTTCAGCTGCGAACCTCAACCTTCTGGAATAACTGACCTTTGATACTACCTAGACTATTCCTTATTTCTCAATCCCTTTCAATTGGGCACTTGTACTTTGTGTAGCTTGAATTTTAGAATATTTCTTGACCTTGTCTCCTTTTGCCCTTTCTACTGTGAGTGAAGTTGGATAATTTCAACATCATGAACCACATGAAAAGCCTCCAATTTACATGCACAGTGCTCCATGCATTTATTTTTTTTCTTTCCCATCATATTGACTAACATTTTAAAAAAATAAATTCCTTGAAACTATGAGTTGACTGTTTGACCTATTGACATATAATTTTCTTTAGTTGCCATCTAGTGGTCTTTCAGCTTTGTGCAGCTACTAGATAAGTGCTACAGAAGACTTTAGTTTGGAGTTTGAGAAAAGGAGATAGCTGTGGGGATCCATGCGGGAGCTGTAAACTACCCTAAACATATTATGTAAGGGGAGGAAGTAAGGAATTATGGCTTCTGGGAGCAATGGCCACTGGGGAGCTAATTCCCTGCCAGGGAGGCTACAAAAGTGCAACATCTGAGTCCTTTTAAATTACACTTCCCATTACTTTCATTAAGCCAGGAGAGAGAGTCAGTTCTAGGGCTTCATGTCAACTAGCTCGATCAGTCTACTGATTGACCAACCCATTAAAAAAAAAAAAAGGAAGGGACTGTAGAACCTAGAGTTCCAGTCTCCCTCCTAGCCTAAAGAAGGTAGAGGAGCAGGGCTCCGGGGAGGTATGGCGAACTGAAGACGGCTCTGCAAAAGTGGAGCTGACGACTGTGGCAAAGACGAAGGAACCGGTGAGTAGACCTGTTCCTTGGAAACTCTCTGGATAAGGAGGGGATGGGAGATCGCCCATGTGTGCTCTCTATGGCTGCTCCTCATGAGGAGACCACAGGACAGTGGTTTTCCGCAGGTTTGAGTGCCATGAGACAACAGGATCAACCATCTTGCTTGCAACCATGGCGGAGACTTTTAAAGGACACTAAGTTAACAAATCTTACTTTCTAATCACTTTTAGAAATTGCCTATTAACTATTCTAAAGCTATTCGAGACCTTCGGAATGACAGGTTTGAAAAGTCTTCATCGGGTGAGTTTATCTTCAACTTTGAAAAGAAAAATTAATTCCAAGCTTAAGAGTTAAAAAAAATTGTAATAAACAACAAAAAGCTAAATAAGATTTTGGTCTAAGGAAGTTATAAATGGATTAAGGGTCCAGATAAATTTGTAATATTGACTTTTACTACAAGATTTTGGAATTAACTATAAAAAATAAACAACTTCTCGTGGGAAACAGACTTATTTTGGTTATCCTGGCAATTGCAAGTCATAACAAAAGCTAAGTAATGATTTTAGAAACTGGACAGTACAGGGGACTAAAGATTTTAAGCAGAAGAAAAAAAATACAAGCCTGATGTCAATTAATACTGGGACTTAGAATGATACAAAACGTTATAACATTGGAAATATTAAAGGAGATCTTTGAAGAATGGAGCCAAAATTTAGTAAATACAATATCAATCAGACTATGTCTAAAAGATTTTAATGAAGGAATGACAGACATGGAACAAATTTTATCTGATATAGAATGTGGAACTACAAATGACAGGTCAAGAGAATGATTTGGAAAAGGACGCTTTACTGGATATACATAAGAAACTGGCTGAAGTTTTAAAAATTTAAAGGGAAATACAAATGATAAACCAAGAAAATGACCTGGAAAATGTTTTCTCATTGGATCTACAAAAGAGGCTTGTTAAAGCCTTGAAGAAATTTGTGTGATGGGATAAAGAAAAATTGAAGAGAAATCAAATCCTACGACAATATTTGATTGAATTAAAGATTAAGGCTGTTAGAAGCAAAAGGAAGGACTGAAAAGTTAATGTTTTATGGATTTGCTTATAGATAAGGGATGGGATATGGGATGGAGAGATATCTGTTTAACCTTATAGGGGGTGAAGAGATATTCAATTTGCTTATACTTGTGATGAAGGTTGGAATCAGTTCTTTATATGTTTATTTTCATTTTCTTTATTACGTTCTCTTTTTTTTTCCTGCACTTTTCTTTTTTTCCATTCTTTTCTCTTTCTCTAAGTTTAGTTTGTATTAATTTTTACTATTGTAATTAAAATTCTTAATAAAATTATAAAAAAGAAGATAGAGGAGCAGAAGAATAGATCAGGGACAGATGAAGGAGGCAGCCCCACAGAAAACTGGCAGAACCAACTAAAGCCACAGGATTGCTAATGATGGAGTGGCCATCATCTCTGATGGCTTGCAAGGCCAGTAAAGTTTTAAAAGACTCTAAAGGTATCATTGAACAATTTTCATATAATTTCTACACTGAAATTAGACAGCAAGTAATTGCACAACAGTCACTCTGATTTAAATTTGCCTCACTGACTTTGAAACAGAGCAAATTCAGTGGGAAGGATGAGGGAGGTCACCTATTTTGTTAGTGATCAGAAGTGTCTTAAAAAATTATTCCCTTGTTCTTTAGGGGAATTCCTTCTAGCATGCAGAGAGCAATCTATGTAAGTAACAAGACACCAGAGGAAGGAAAGCCCTTATTTTTAAAGAGAAAAAAAAGGACACTGGCAATCCAATAACCTATATACTGTAGGGATGTGCAAAATATTCTGTACATGATCCATTTAATGCATGGAATAGCTAGATGTTCTGGCCCATATTAAAAAAAATAGACCATTTTGTTCCAGATGAGACCAAAACATGGTTGTTCTGGGAAGAAAAGAGCAGGAAAAAGCCAAGGCCGATTCGTTTTACACCAAAACATCCTGGATTTTGTTTCTGCTGAACTATGAGTGATATGCAGTGGCTTGGCAGAAATGGTATCTACAGATCTGAGATTAAAGTTGATTTGTCAAAAAATCGTATTTAGGCTGTAGTGGACTCCCCAAAGAATGTATTTGAAAGGATGGACATCAGATTTTCTATGCTGGAGTTGTAAAACATTTGAGGGCTCACTAACCCATATGATATGGTCATGTGATCATCTGATATCTTTTTTGGACAGTGTATGAATGTATATAAACAGATTGATGGGAAAATCTTTAAATGTTAGGGTTAGGGTTTATCAGAAATTATGCTTATATCAGTCATAGGGGGTAGCTAAAAGAATTATATTAAGAAATTAGAAAAGTGATACTATTCCAGAGGTCATGGAATGGTTGTTGGAAATGTGTGATTTATCTGTTTTGGAAAAGGTAGTATTTTCTACTAATCAAAGGACGTAGCAATACATGTTACTATGGCAGAGATTTTGCGATATCTTAGAATAATGTCTTGTATTGTTCAAATTATAGTAGTAAATTTATTAGTAAACCAGTGAGTATTGATAAGTGTGTGTATGTGCGTGTGTGTTTCTGTCTGCCTGCCTGCCTGCCTGCCTGCCTGCCTGCCTGCCTGCCTGCCTGCCTGCCTGCCTGCCTATCTGTCTGTCTGTCTGTCTGTCTGTCTGTCTGTCTGTCTGATAGCCACTAGGGCTATGCACATTTCAAAAATAAATTGGAAAAAGTGTTTTGGACCTTTGCAAGGTCCACTCATTAAAGTTCGTGTGACTCTTAAAATAGGATGGAAGCCCAAAAAATGTTTGACTGCTTTAATGAACAACAGAATAATAGCTATAACAGCTGCACTAACATTATTTATTTATTTATTTGTTTCATTGATTGATTAAATTCTAAGCCACTGCAGTCAAGCAACTCTCAAAGATAAAGATAAAATTACAGGAAACCAAAGTACAGCGCATTATAGATCAGGGCTTTCCAAAGTTTTTCCCGCGGCGACACACCAACTAGCGTTGGTGTGTCGCCGCGGGAAAACCCGGAAGTGCGGCAGCGCGCAAAAACCCGGAAGCGCTGCTGCTGCTTTCAGGTTTTGCGCACTGCAGTTGGTGTGTCGCCGCGGGAAAACCCGGAAGCGCTGATGATGATCAGCGCTTCCAGGTTGTGTGGCGACACACCAGACTGTGTGTGGCGACACACTTTTGTGTCGCAACACACAGTTTGGAAAGCTCTGTTATAGATAGTCACATTAAAATAAGGTTGACATTTTAGTTGCTTATTTTTGGATAGAAAATAAAAGGCGAACATGGGAAGTATAGCAAAAGGATTATAGTTTCTAAAATATAAGTGATTAAGCAAGGCTAGCTCAGAGAAAACAAGAAGATTACACCTACTAGATTAATTATTGTGAAGCTACTCTTCTGAAGAGAAGAACAGGATAAAAATTAAACCAATAAAATAACAAGATATTCTTGCCCAATTCCAAACATTTGCTTTTTGCAGTGAGACTATTGTTGTTTCTTTTAACCCTTTCTACAGTAACCCCCCCAAACTATTTTTAAATTATGCTGCTTCCACATGCAATAGCATTCTAGCATGGCCTGAAATGCTGAAGAGTATTTTTCCCCATATGACAGATTTCAAGGTTTACTATGTGAAGAGACATTCTCTGAATGCCTTCAGTAAAGAGGATCATGACAACCATAATAAGGGAGCCTTTCTCTGCTGTTGATCCGCAAACAATCATCTGCCATACTAAAGAATACATTTCATTATTGCTAAGGAATAAAAATAAGATCTACTTTCATAAGTCACCAACAGGTGTTGTAACTATGCTCTTGCATGTTATCCAAAGCACCTCATCCAAACCTTGTCTGAAGAACTGCAGAGCGCTGCTTTCTATACCCATATAGAAAGTCAACTTAAGCACAGTGCACCGTATAAAGGCAAAAAAGCGGGGCTGGGGGCTTATGGTTTGAATGCATAAAGTTACAGTCTTTTGAACTGATAGGCCTATGGCACGTTTTGCTCTTAGAAAATGCTGTAACCATAACTCAGTACATTACAAAATAAACTTGAGCCTTACATCCTAATAGGCATCAGTTCAAATTCATTTGCCTGATCCTGAAAAGGCATTTGTGTCTTCCAAAAGCAATTTAAATATTAATTAATTGTAATCTCTGTGTTGCATCAAATGCACTTTCAATTACACTAAAGATCTGTTCCCAATCGCACCCTAATGAAAAATGTCAACTGTAGAATAATTTGTAGAATAAAGTCAGGTTCCAATGACAAAACTCACACAGCCATACTGAAATGAAAATTACTGTAAAGGAAAAGGTGACGTAGCAAAAAAATATTTGGCACAAAATCACAAGAATTCAAGACAGAGCTCCATCCTTCTATCAGTTGCACCAGGTAATTTATTTCCACTTCATTCATGAGAGTAAAGTAGACATGGAAGTAATCTTAATTCTTACAGGTTACAGATGGAAGCACCCAGTTCCATTTAGAAGTTGGCTTGTTTCTTAAAAAAATACAGGGAGGAAGGACAACATTTTGTTGTTGTTGTCCAGGATGTAATGGCAGGCAAGCAGCACAATAACAAAAATCTAGCCAAATTCAAATCTAGATAAAAACTCCTCCATCCTTTAAGACATACCAGTATAAAGAGTTTGCTTCATAAGATAACATAAAATAGATACCTTCAGCAGTTCCTGAGATACCATCAGCTTTAACATTGCTGGTGCTTTTCTTCCTACGATGCTTTTTTCTGTTTGCATGAGGGGAAGGAGGTGGGTCCAGTTTAGGACTTGTGTTACTAGATATACTTGGACTGGAACACACAGAATCTCCCAAACCAGTATCTGTAATTTGAGACAAGAAAACAAGAGAAAACATGAAGTATGGGATATATTCACCCACCTAATAGTAAGGAGCAAGTTCTGTGTTTAATGAAGATTAAATTACGAGTAGTTAAATGCTTATTTTTAAAAAAAAAATTTTTTATGCCTTTAATAAAATAGAAGAGGAAAAATAAAACAATGAAAGAAAAGTGAAAAAAAGCAATGCAACAATAGGTGTGTGTGTATGCTTCTGATATATGTATATGAAAGTTTTTCACAAGAGTTTCAATACAGTAAAGGATTACCATATTTCACTGTAATTGTCCATACATAATCTACATCTGTAGGCAACTCACTCCTAAGTTGCAAATAACATATTCAATCCACTGAGTAATTAGGCCATACATTTATCTTTCCAATGTTGAAGACTAGTCTCTTAGCAACAAGAATGGCATGCAGAATCCATTTCTATTGTTCATCTGTCAATTCCTATGTAACAAGACATGTGTGGTTCAACAGAATGTGGAGATCTGAACATATTAAACTTTGCCTCAGAATAAAATTAATATACATAATCACTTCTTCCAGCAATGTAACAACTTTAGGACACTGTAAAAACATACATTTTAACGAATAGTTAAATCAGAGCTTTCCAAACTGTGTGTCGGGACACGTTAGTGTGTCGGCTGCAGTGTCTGGGTGTGTCGCGGCTGCTGCTGCCTCCAAACCTGCCCTGCCAGGATTCCACGCAGGTCCTAGTGCCTGCCTTGTGCCCTGCTGTAAGAGTGTGTCGTGAAATGATGCCCTGCTGTAAGAGTGTGTCGCAAAATGATGCATGTTTAAAAAGTGTGTCACCAACATGAAAAGTTTGGAAAGCTCTGAGTTAAATGTTTACAGTATCTAAATCGGCCTGTCTCAACCTTTTGACCGTGGAGGAGCCCTTGAAATATTTTTCAGGCCTCAGGGAACCCCTGCACATTCAGGCTCAAATATAGGCCAGGAGTTATGTGTTTCATGTATAGGCCTGTATATATGCATTAATAGTGTTCTTAAACTAAAAATAAAGAATGAAACTTACCTCTTTAATGTGAAGTTGCCTGAATTTGAAATAGTTTTTAAAGTAAATCGTGATCTCCCAGGGAACCCCTAGTGACCTCTTGCGGAATCCTAGGGTTCTACGGAACCCTGGTTGAGAAACCCTGATCTAAATACTTCACTCTAACATTCTTAATTACTATGTTCAATGGTAACATTGGTGTTGATACTCTGCTAGTTCTAGTGCCTGCCCTGGACCTAGGAAGTCACAGGAACAGAAAGTTATAGCAACTCCCTTTTTTCTTCTGTGCTGTCTGAAAATTAGAGGCATTGGGTTAATGTTAATGGGCAAATGGCAATACTTTGAGGTATATATAAAAAAGGTATATATAACAGCTGTCAAAAACAGTAATTGCCAGAGGCATCTGATAACTCCAAAACAGTGGATGTTATTCTGGGAATCCCTCTCTCATTTGTTCAGAATTTATCAGCACTGTTACTTCAAACCCTTCAAGATTTCGGCACACAATTACGAAAATGAATTGTAACCAATAAATGAAACAATTTCTAATAAAAAACCCTCTAATTGTTAAGAAGCACATGGGTCATATGTATACATATTTATTTATTTATTTAATTTGTATGGTACGGACTCTTACCAGGCTTATTAACTCGCAAGACAACAGACAATAGAATCAATAAAATATCCAAGGAACAAAAAAATCTTTATACAAAAGTCAACAAAATATCATTTATCAATAAATACCAGTATAAATAATAATATAAAATAGCAAAACGATCAAATGATAGCAAATAATTTCCCAAAGTTCAGTTTTCACTGCCTTCCAGAAGGTCTCTACTGAGGGAGCCGCCTAGCTTAAAGGAAGAGAGCATCGGGCCCCCAATAAAAAAAATTCTTTTTGGCCTCAGCCTCCCTCACCTTATGGAATACACACAACCAACAAATTAGATAAGAACCAGATGCATTTTAAGGATTTAATTTTAAATATTTTTATAATATTAATATGCATATTAATTCCTAATTCTCATCTTAGGAGACTTCACTGATCCATTTTTCAATTCAGAGTTGTTGAAGCACCTCCATCCACCTCAACGGGTGCTAAGGCAGGTTTTCCAACGAACCACGGCACTGTAACTCCCCTTTTCTGGATTCTTATAACAAGGCTTGCAGGAAGGAATGGGTCTTGCCTGGAAAAGTATACTAAGCAAGTATGCAGACCAAATAATGAAATACATTAATTTTCTACTAAAATCATGGAACATCTAAAGATGTTATTGCTGCTGCTCAGACCACTCTACTGTCACCCCTGTGAGTGGAGGGAAAACAAGGACCCATGCAATGGGAGAGTCAAGGAAACTCTCAGGAGGCTGTAGCTTACAGAGCACTGAGTATGAATATGTAGCTGTTTTACTACAGCTACTTACCTCTGGCCTAAGAAAATGACAGGAAAGGGTATTCTATCAAACAGGTGAACATGACTTCAGAAAAATGTCATTAATTGTAGCATTCTTAGCAGGCTATCCTTGAGATGCTTTCCAGGCTCCATACTTCCATAAGAATTTCAGCAAAATACTATTCTCCTTTGAAGGAAACATTGAAGCCCTATTTTCTTTCATCAAAGTAAATGGTAGGAAAAAAAAGTGCAAGATAATCTTTTACACAGTACTAGAATACCAAAGGGGGAAAAATCCCCACACAAAAAAGAAAAGCACTTTCAGTCAATACAGCCCTTTCAATTCAGGCTATGAGATTTTCAATATATACATTTTCAATATAGCCCTTTCAATTCACACCATGAGATTTTCCAGAACCTCAGTCCTCTTGCATACATCCTCTTCCATATTCCATGTAACACCTTTGCTCCGCAAGCTGCACTGGGTTCCAGTTTGCTTCCGGGTCCAATTCAAGGTGTTGGTTATGACCTTTAAAGCCCTACATGGCATGGGGCCAGGTTACCTGAGGGACCGTCTCGTCCCTATTACATCGACCCGTCCCACCCGGTCATGCAGAGAGGGCATGTTACGGATCCCTTCTGTAAAAGAATTCCACCTAGCAGGGTCTCGGAAGCGTGCCTTCTCTGCAGTTGCTCCCGCCCTCTGGAACATCCTTGTCCCAGAGGTGAGACAGGCCCCCGTAGTCCTGGACTTCATAAAAAATCTGAAAACCTGGTTTTGTCACCAAGCCTGGGACGGGAGGGGAAATAGTCATTCTTGGGGATGGCTAGCACCCTAGCACGGATGGAGAGCGGCCCTTACGCTCAGAATTTGAGAAGATCAGTAGCCATATTGATTTTATTCCATATTATTCTATTTATATTGTTTAAGAATTTTAATGATATTTTATATTTTGTGTATTTGTTTTAGGACCGGCTAGTATTTTAATGTTGGTTTTGTTGTGAACCACCCAGAGTTCTCCTTGTGGAGAAGATGGGCGGTAATATAAATCCAATAAATAAATAAATAAATAAATATTCAGTAAGGAGCAAAGAAAAATGCCTTTGCATTATCTCAGTGCATTCAGTGCATTCAAAGCAGCCAAAAAGAGGCTTCTCCTGAACTTTATCCAACTCAAATCACCAAAGGCTAGGGGGCGTGAGATAGTAACTTGGTTCACAATTGGCTGGATTGCACAATTTGTTCAGACATAAATTATGGCTTACAAGTCACAATAGCTGGGTTTACACAACTTCATAATCCAAACCCAAACAAACCACATTGTGGCTCTGTATTTCATATAAAATCAGCCATTGTTGTCCCCAAAATTTGCTCATCTACCAAGGGAAAAAAAATGTGGAATTACATGTTCAAAGTAAGGCCACTGCATTTGTTTAAGGATACAAAATAGTTCGGAAGTTTCTTTTCTTTTAAGGTCATATTATTTACACATATGAATCTATTCAGATGGGAATGCATCTGAACTATATAGTAGTTGGTGCTCAGAGCCATTTTTTGCAATAACGTCAAAAGGAAATACGTTTTTTCAAAATGGATAGTATTTCCGCAAGCCCTATTAGAGGAAGTATGATGGGAAATGATCCAGATATCTCATTAGAGAAATGGACAGACTGTTTCTTTGTGCAGAGATGGCCGCAATCTGTCAAGGCAAAAAGGCTATAGTAGGACCCGCTACAAAGTGGACTTTGACTCAGCTTCACTTAATTCAGGGAAGCAAAATGGTCCTTCAATCCACCAATTTTCCAGGAAGTTTGGTCTGTAGCCTATAATAATTCTCTGATTTTGCCATTCACCCCTAGATTTTCAAGTCTAGGGGCAAGGAGATCAAATGCTTTTGTGACTCCTCAGCCAATCAGACTGCTGCACACCTTTTTCTGCTCGTTTCCACAAGCCATAAGACAATTCAGAATCCTAAGAACAATCTGCACTGGCAGCAGCAACCTTGATTTCCAGAATGATTGGATCTAACAGGACCAAACTACTTGAGGCTTTCACACAGATAGGATCTTCTATGCAATATCTGATACTTCTATTAACTAGACTTATTCAAAGAACTGTATAATGAATCATAGAGTTGGAAATGACTGTAGAGATTCATCTTGTTCAGAGCAGGACCTACAAGACTTTCAGTGAGGGAGAACTTACCATGAATAGCAGTAGCCTATTCTACTGGTTGAGAGCTCATACATTCCTGACATCTCAACTGAAGCTAATTTCTTGCAAATTTTTAACCCATTCGCTCTGGCCCTGCTTCCTGAGGCAATAGAGAGTAAGTCCTTTCTTATTCTGGGTGGATATGTCCAAAGTTCCTGGAAACAACTTTGCATCCTTCTTTCATTATTTTTCTCTGTTTCTGTTTCCTATACATGTCCTTTTTTTCTCTTCAACATTTTAGAGAATTTTGCATATATCCACACTAGTCTTTTTAGATTTCTTCTATTTTCCTCCTTGTAGGAATTGTTCGTAGTTGTGACTTCAGTATTTAATTTAGTAGGATCTAGCATCCTTCTTGGACTGTTTTCACCTTCAAGTTTTTAAGCTATTGGATCCAGCCTACCTCTCCTTATCAAATTCTGTTCTTCCAGTCCTGTATGCAGGTCTGACTCTTCTCAGTTCCTCCTCCTCTGGAGGAACAAATTAAAAATAATGTAGTTCCATTCTAAGAATCTGGAATAAATATAAACCCAGAATACGTCCCAATACTCTGTGGGTATCTCCACAAGAATCCTTTCACAGAAAAGAGATGATGGGTAACTATAATTGGATAAGATATAAGGATCATTTTCCTTACCATTCTTTGGCTCAAATCTTTGTCTCCTTCATGGTTGTTAGATATATCCATGCCACACCACTCCTATTTGGTAGGATAAAAAACTGAAAATCGGACAACTTGTTTACATCTTTCGAGAACTTATTGACAGGAGCACTATTTCACATTGCCTGAAAGACTGGGTCATTGAAGCATATTCTGTCTGGGGAAAGTATCACCAAGAAGTACAGTATTATGGTTCATTCTCTTTGCAGTGGGACAGTAATATCAACAGCCTTGCGGAGAAATATCCTTACAGAGAAGATCACAGACACATAGAGGTAAACAACATTTACATACCATTCATAAGAGACAATAGAAAAGCCAGAAGACCAGAACACCTCTTTGCCAGCAATCAACAACAAGATATGCAAAGATTAACAGCAAGATTAGCAGCAGAGGAGCAATCAAACAACACAATAGACCCTATTCAAGGAACTATTAACTCAGTCAATCAACCAAGCAGCAAACAACAACCCAATCAAGGTACTACCAAGGAGAGTACAACACCCCCACCAACACAGGCAGGACAAGCCAGAGTATATAAACAGAGAGCAAGTTCCACTCCCTTTTCGCACTGAAGATGTTGCCTAGCCTGGCAATGAAACGTCTGCAAGAAAACAACAAGGCTCAGAGAGCACCATGGACTCCACAAAAAAAGAAGAATTTAAAAATTCCCCTACTAAAACAAGTATTATAAACCAAATTAAACTTTTACAACAGCAATTATCCACGTTAACAATAAAAGAAATAGAGACTAAGCTGAACTATGTAAAACAAAAACACTTCAAATCTGCAAATAAACCTGGAAAATGGTTGGCCTTCAAATTACGGAAAGAAAGGGAGAGAAGGACAATTCTCAAACTTCAAGAGGGGGATACAACTATAACAGATAATGTAACTATGCAAAAAAAAATTTCACCAATATTATTCCACTTTTGTAGAAAAGTTATCTTAGAAAACAAAACTTGCCAAAACTTACAATTTTACAAAGACAGACCAAGGTCTATGTCAGGGTTCATCTCTATGAATCCTGCCATTGGGATTAAGCCTAGTATAGTGCTTGTAGAGTAGTTAGGAGGGGGGATGGCAGTTGAGTGTTATGTCTGGTGGTGGAGGCTGGAGACAGCTCGGCCAAGGTCGCGCACCTGCAGCAGAGTGGAGATGGGAACGTTTGCCTCATGAGATCATCGGTTGGTGAATTGGCGCGCAAGGGGGGAAGTTAAGAGGGAATAGTTTGGCGGGAATTGGCATTCAAGTCTTTAGGAGTGCTTCAATTAACATGTATCCTGAATAAAGCTTTATCTGCATTTCACTGATCTGCATGGAGAAGTGTTTATTGGGACATTGTTGTTGAGATCATCACAGAAAGACTTGAATCTACAATCCAGTCGGTTTATCCTGAGGTTACAATTGCTAACCCCAATTAGTGCCTCCTGAGTGAAAATCGACTCGTCCAAGCAATTATCAGCATGGAGGAATCTATGGAATGTTTCCAGGCGGGGGAAGAAGAGCAACCAGGCACTTCCACAGGTTTGGAAACGGTTTCCAAAGAAGGAAAAATCGTGGCTTTTGAACCAGAAATAGGCAAGAAGAAAACCTCCAAAAAGGGGCCCCGGCGGAGTGGAATAGAGGCTACCGAACTGCCCATGGCACGTACCCCCAGAGCGGGTGCAGAATGGTCCGTGGGAATTGGAGGTGGCCTCCAGGCAGGGATGGGGAAATGAACTGCTAAAACCAGAGTTACCCAGTCCCAAAGGATGGCTTCCCTGGAAGTGAAGACTGCACGTATCGATTTTGAACTGGAGACTATTAGCCAGCAGCTACAGACTCTCATTCAATCCGTGCAGCAACTGGCCCTGGCTCCAAAGCAGGAAGGGGGGCCAGTGGCGGACTTAAAGCCTACTTTGATGACCACGGCAGCGGAGAGTGGCACGTCTAGCGGCGAGGAAGAAGAGGATGATTCTTCAGAACCTGAGCTGGAGGTGACACAACCTCCCGTAAGTGGAATACAAAGGGGTCAAGCCAGGTTGTTTGCAGTAAACAAACTGAAAATGCGGTTTGACGGCGACCCAGGGAAGCTGGCTTGCTTTATGACCCATGTCAGGGGTTTTATGGAGGAGTTTGAGAGCTCTTTCCTGAATGAAGTGGCCAAAGTGAGGTATGTCTCAAGTTTCCTAGAAGGAGAGGCTGCTTTATGGCTGGTGGCGTTGCATGACTCAAAGGCTCCTGAACTATTAACTTTTAACAGCTTTATGTTAGCATTGAGACGGAGATTTGAAGATACGCTATCTAAAATGTCAGCTAGGGTGCAACTGCAACAACTAAGTCAGGGAAACCGGACTGTCGCAGAATATGCTATGGAGTTTAAAAAACTTATAAGCATGGTCCCTGGCTGCCCTGAATCGTTTCAGGTAGAATATTTTCAGATGGGATTGAAACCTGAGATTCTGGAAATGGCAGCGGGGAGAGGGGACCCAGACACCCTAGAAGAATGGGTCCAATTAGCAGGCAAAGCAGAGAGCACCCAATTAAGACTGAGATCGTATAAAAAGCTGCAGAGTTCCGGGAAAAAACCGCTGGGACAACCCCAGGCAAAGAAACCGTTCAGAGCAAATGCTTGGGAGGAGGAAAAAGAACGCAGAGCCAAAAGGGGCTTGTGCTTTAAATGCGGCAAAGAGGGACATCGTATTAGCAACTGCCCCCAAACAACCCCTGCGGTAAAGACAAAGCCGGAAAGCCACCCTTCCAAGCCATCTAAGCTGCCGCTACGCAAGGGAACAGCCCATGCTTTGGATGAAAGTAAGACGCTGGAATTAGTTGGGGGAGAGAACAACTCTACTGATGAAGAATTCCTGCCGTCGGGAAACGAGCGACGCCTGGTCTAAGATGCGCTGGTGGCCAGGCATTCACAGATCGGCGCCCAGATTCGTTGATCCCCATGCCTCCCATTGTGTTGCAGCCTGAAGATTTCTGGAATTGCTCAATATGTCTTTATGTTCATTTGTATTTTTTAACCTTTCTTGTACTTGCCATATTACTCTTTCTTTTGGAGGGTCGGCATGTCAGGGTTCATCTCTATGAATCCTGCCATTGGGATTAAGCCTAGTATAGTGCTTGTAGAGTAGTTAGGACCGTGTTATGTCTGGTGGTGGAGGCTGGAGACAGCTCGGCCAAGGTCGCGCACCTGCAGCAGAGTGGAGATGGGAACGTTTGCCTCATGAGATCATCGGTTGGTGAATTGGCGCGCAAGGGGGGAAGTTAAGAGGGAATAGTTTGGTGGGAATTGGCATTCAAGTCTTTAGGAGTGCTTCAAACATCACATCACCCATCTCCACTCTGCTGCAGGTGCGCGACCTTGGCCGAGCTGTCTCCAGCCTCCACCACCAGACATAACACTCAATTGCCATCCCCCCCCTAACTACTCTACAAGCACTATACTAGGCTTAATCCCAATGGCAGGATTCATAGAGATGAACCCTGACAGTCTGTCTGATCCAATAACGAAGATGGAAATTGTGGGCGTTATAAAAAAGATTAAAACCGGAAAATCGCGAGGCCCAGATGGTCTTCTGGCATCCTATTATAAATATTTTGAAAATGAAATCTTACAACCACTCCTTATTACAATGAATCATATTTTAAAAAGGCAGGTCAATGCCGGAATCATGGAAGGAAGTGAATATTGCATTAATTCCTAAAGATGGCCAAGACTTAAGTTTGACTAAAAATTACAGACCAATATCACTGTTGAATAGGGATTATAAAATATTTACAACTATTTTGGCCAACAGATTGAAAAGAGTTTTACAGGACTTTATTCATCCAGACCAAAGTGGGTTTTTACCTAAAAGACAGCTGAAACATAATTTGAGAACAGCTTTGAATATCACTGAATATTTACAACAGCATAATGAAAAACAGGCTGCATTAATTTTCTTAGATGCTGAAAAAGCATTTGACAATCTTAATTGGTCTTTCCTATTTAAAGTTTTAGAAATTATGGAATTCGGGGATAATTTTACGAAATGGGTAGGGTCAATATATAGACCACAAAAAGCAAGAATTATCGTGAACGGTGATTTAACACCACCATGTGACATTCAAAAAGGAACGAGACAAGGATGCCCTTTGTCTCCACTCCTATTTATACTGGCACCAGATAAACTTTCTAAAATGTATAAAGGAATATCGAATGTCTGCTGGAAATGTAAAAGACATGAAGGAACTTTTTACCACCTTTGGTGGTCTTGTAAAAAAGTTAAAGAATACTAGATGGACATATATACAACTATTCGAAAGATTTTGAAAATGGACATTCAATTGAGACCAGAAATTTTCTTATTGGGATGATAAACATACACCTAGAAAAAGCACATGGTACTTTACTTTGTTATATGACAACAGCTGCAAGACTGCTTTTGGCCCAACATTGGAAAGACCAGGCATTTCCCACAGTTGAGGAGTGATTAGTTAAGCTTTCGGAATTAGTGGGAATGGCGAAACTGATGGCTATTATAAAAGAAAAAACATTGATAAGATTTAAGAAAGACTGGAAGCCATTCATTGACTTTTTGCTTGAAACTGAACATAGTCAAATAGTGACATATGGTTTCGATGAATAGCTGTAAGTATAGATTAACAGGAAAAGCAGAAGCAATAATATAAAGTTAAACAAAGGTTGTATGAAAGTTTTTTTGTATATATTTTCTTTGTAAAGGAAGTCAGAAGTCACTTTGTTAAATGTCTATATATGTTTGCATTTCTTCTTTTGTTTCTGTTCTGCGCCTCTATTCCTTCTATTTCTTATACTTTCACTGTAATTTATTTTCTTTTTTCTTTTTAATTTATACATTACAAAAATAAAAATAATTGAACACAGAGAATAGTGGAAAATCAAATAATACTTCTGAGGCCATGGGGATGTCAGTGTATATATTGTTTCTGCTTGTTGGGACTGTCATTACATTAACATTAACGTTTTTTTTATCAATTTATTTTAGTGACCAAGAACCTATCCTGTCTATGTATACTTCCATCCATCTGTAGATTGTTTCCTATAACTAAGCTATCTGGAAGCACTGCATAATATTCAATCTGAGAAGTAAACTCTCATTCATGATAGTCAAGTGCTCCCTGACTACTGCTTTATTTACCTTGAGTTACAATTCCCTTCTTACTTCAATTGTTCTGAAATAAGGTCAATTTGAACGTAATTCTCCTTTGAAGAGAAGACCAAAGCAAGTAGGAATTGAGGGGCTCTACCCTCTCTCAGTCACTTACCAACTTACCATATTTTTGTAGTAGCAGTCCCACCCCTTCCTTTTTCTTTTGCTTAATACTTTTTGTTGCTTTTAGCTTCCCTTGCAAGCCTACATTCCTTTTGCACTTTAGAACCTCTTTCCTGTAGATGTTAGCTACTTCTTGGTAGCTAATTCCTGGTGATTGCACCCAACCTTTATTTCCTATACACGTCCTGCTTAACTCTCAACTCAGTCAGAAGCTCCCCATGCATCCACAATGGTTTTCTAAGCTACTCCCCCATTTTTCTGATTTGAATGATATGCAGTTGCACTTCCAATATCTTATTTTTGAGAAGTTCCCAACCCTTCTATGCTATGTTTGACTGAGGATTCCTGTCCATAGGATCCTGCCTAGTACTTTTTTCTTGAAATTGGCTCTCCTGAAATTCAGTGGCATATACTACTATGGTCCAGTTTCTCTCTCTGTAGCATTTTGAAATCCAAGATGAAGTGGTAGCTTCCTAAAAAAGTTTCCACTACCTTTCCCTCTTCAGCTAGTCTTCCCTATTGGTTAGGTTCTAGGAGAGCTGATCCCATTATCTCTTCTTCAATCTTCTGCAAAATGAAAGTCAGCAAGATCATTGAGGAATCTGGGGACATTCCAATCTTGGCTGAATTGTTTTTTCAACTGATACCTGGGTGAAGTCTCCCATTATTACTGTATATAGAGTTTGTCCTCACAGAAACGTGTCCCATGATCAAAGAATTTAAACAACTCCTTTTGGCACCACCTGAAATGCTTTCAGTGTTCTCTTTTCTTCCTGGGCCACATTCTACAACAAGAAAGAATGAGGAAAATATCACCTGTGCTCTCAGCTTCTCCACTCTCCTGCCCAGTATTTCAGAATCCCTATCATAGTTTTCAGACCTGCATCTTTCCACATGGAATGGTTGGGGAAAAAGAAGAAATGCTAAGCTTTTTAAGCTTTTTAAGCTTTTTCTTAATCCTTTTATATAGCAGGCTTTTTGTTTGGCTGGAAGAACATTCTATTATGTGAACAGAATGCTACCTTCAGCCTAAAAGTGGTACACCCTTGAAAAATTGGCCACCTCTTAGAGAACTAAGCCACTGACATCTCCTTTCTCTTGTTCTTTTAATTTTCCAAAATCTTTGACTCCCCAAAGATTTATATCAGCCTTTCTAGTATTCTGTCTGCTCTTATATTTCTCTATTCATCAATCATCCATAGCCTAAAAGAAGGGTATGGGGGAAAGAGAAAGAGATCCGATTTCTTTTATGAATTTTTCTTGCATTATTGCCAGAAGCCAATTCCTACTTTCTGCAAGCAATCAATGTGGAGAGGCCTTTGCTCAGTGATGGCATGTGTTTGGCATACAGAAGATTAGATAGTTTTAAAAGGATATTACATAATAGGTCTGAATATCTGCCTGAGACCTTTGAGACCTGTTGCTAGAGCAAGTAGACAGTACCAGTACAGATGGACCAATACTTGCTGCAAAGTACTGTAGCTTATCTGTTCAAGAAAGCAGGTTAATGTGTAGCTGGATATATTTGATGTGTTGGCTTTGTCCCTGCTATGCAATGATTTAGTTTTGCATAAATCAAGGCAGGTGTCTTTAACCCTTCCTTCCCAGTGGGAAAAATAACAAAAACTTCAACAACATTCTTTGGGTATCATTTCAAATGCTCTCATATTTATGCAAATAAAGATGTACCCGAATTTAAGATGACTCCCAAGAAGAATAAACAGAAAAAAAGAATAGAGAAAAATCCCATGGAATGCCCAGCTTCTCTATTTTCTTAGTCCAGATTTGCCAAAATCAGACTTTGTGGAGATACTCCTCCCCAATATATATATACATACATACACACACACACAGAGTATATATATGTATATATATGTGAATATATGTATACATGT
This sequence comes from Charina bottae, assembly GCA_023362775.1. Lineage (NCBI taxonomy): Eukaryota > Metazoa > Chordata > Lepidosauria > Squamata > Charinaidae > Charina > Charina bottae. Next base: position 1,668,037 of record JALMGJ010000020.1, read on the forward strand.
ATATATATGTGTATGTATGTATGTGCACACGCCAGAAGCCACACTCCAAAAAGGGGAAGGGCCAGATCAAAAATTATACTAATCATAATCAGTTGTTATGAAGTGTAAAATAAATTACCCCCTTTATAGAAGTAACTGTTCCCGTATTAGCATCTTCCACACCAGAAACATAAAAGTACATGCCTACATTCATACATTCTCCTCCCTTCTTTCAGCAGGAACAACAAAGCAGAAAAAAAGACAGGATGGGAAGAGGATAAGGGTAAATGGTAGCTGCACTGATAGAGAAAAGGAAAGAAAAAGTGGGGAATAAAACTTGATAGAAATGCAGTAAGAGAACAGATAACTGAAGAGGGATGAAAGAAAAGATAAAGCATCTGTTTAGATGTTAGAAAAAAGGTTAACATTCAGCAGCAAGGCAAGTCCCTCTCTTCCCAGAACCCTGGGAGGGGAGCTAATCTTCCCACAATTTAAGTACTAAATGTAACTAACTGAGCCAGAAAAAATTCTTTATAGCAACAAAGCTTTAGCATTAAAGCATGGAAACTAAAGAATGATAATTTATATAATAACATATACTGTATAGGAGATTCCCCTTTATTCTCTTTTGTAATTGCCAGATTTTAAGAGGAATCTGAGATATCATCTTCTAATCTTAATTTGAGTAATACTACCTGCAGCTAATATGCTGTATATGCAAGCCTGGGTTATAGTAAGTATGCAGTGAAAACTATGATGCAGGATCTCAACAGTTTTGTCATATATAAAAAATATAAGGGACACGGTGGCTCAGCGGGTTAAACCGCTGAGCTGTAGACTGCCAATCAGAAGGTCAGCAGTTCGAATCCCCGCGCAACGAGGTGAGTTCTCGTTGCTAGTCCTAGCTCCTGTCAACCCCACAGTTCGAAAGCTTAGCAAGTAGATAAATGGGTACCACCTTAAGTGGGAGAATTTGCTGGCATCCTGTCGGGGGTCGCCCACCGAACGGAAAAGATCTCGTGAATGGCGGCGGAGACGACGGATCCCGAAACAGCAACATCCAGGACGTCAGCAGCCGGCTCCGACACAAGGTATTCTGGGACATGTAGTCCAGTACCCACGGAAGAGTCGGTTCCCTTACCCCTTCCCTTAAGTGCGCGGTTTAAAAAAAATGTTGTATTAAATATGAAATGTATAAATATGAAATACAATGTATGTAAGCCGCCTAGAGTCCTCCGTTAGGGAGGGGATAGGTGGGGTATAAATACAATAAATACATAAAATAAAATAAAAACCTTTGTTTTCCAGATTTTCCTCTTCTTAGAAATTTTAAAGGATTTCTGCTGTCAATGTGACAAATATATTTTTTTAAACTTGCCTGGGAATTTAGTTCAAAATTAATATTAAATTATTTGAATTTACATACAAAGCAAGAATAACCATATTAATTGCACTTCAAATCCTTAAAACCAAATCTGATATTTTAAACAAAATAGATATTGATAGTGGTAGCATAAGTACCAACAAACTACTTTCTAAGAAAATTTACAGATGACTCCTCTTTAGAAATTAATTATTTTAAAATTGCATTCCAGTTCTCAAGTATTTATTTACCATTTGCTAGTAGTTAGGATGTTGGCAGTCACAGTGAGGAGAAAAGAGGGTTAATTTTGACCATTTTATTATTTCCTTTATTGCTGTGGTTCATTTAATAATTGCGCTGTTCTGAGATGCCTAATAGTTTAATTTGAATCACATTACAAATTTTACAAAATGTGTTTTTTCTGATCACTCATGTTTACTTAGAAAATGGTCCACACCTTACACATTTTGTAAGAGGCATGTAAACTTATAAGCACAACTATAATCACTTCACTGACCAGAGGGTGATATAGCACACTTTTATCGTGCATATTCTGTATTTCCACAAATATTTTCCTTTCATAATACAATTGTAATCAAAATTATTCAACCCCCATTGCAAATCAGGTTTATTGTCAAAATTTACAGATTTTCAGCTGTTTGCAATGAACAAACCAAACAAAAGCAATTGAGTTCAAACAAAACCGCCCAGAGTTCCCCGTTGGGGGAGATGGGCGGGGAGATATATATATATATATATATATATATATATATATATATATATATAATAAATAAATTGAAATAGCTCAACACAACAAATGCTTCAACTGGTGTCCCCAAATTCAAATGGAAATGCAACTTATAATGACTTCTCCAGTCTCAAAATTATTCAACCCCCTGAATAGAATCCGTCACAACAGCACACATACTGTACAGTATGCAAAACAGGTGTTGTCTCAAGCACACCTGATGCAACTAATCAAGGGCTTCATTAGTTGCACCAGGTGTGCTTGAGCTGGAACACATGAAATGCCTGAACTGGCTAAGGGTTTGTTGAGTGTCACGTTTGACTGTATGTTAGAAATATGGCTAAGTCAAAAGAATGGTCCAAAAAGGTAAGAGAAGAGATCATCCCGGAAGACCCACAACAACCATCGAAGAGATCATTGCCCCTCACAAACAAGGAACACGATACCAAAAGATAGCTAAGGCACTGGATGTACCTAGAGGCACCATTGGAAGCATACTTTGCAAGTTCAAAGTTAAAGGAACAGTAGTTACACTACCTGGACGGGGCAGAAAAAGGAAACTGTCAATGGCTGCAACTAGATTTCTGCGAAGGCAGCTTGAGAGAAACCCTCGAGTGACTGCAAAAGACCTGCAGCAAGACTTGGTGGCAACAGGCACTGAGGTTTCAGTGAGCACAGTAAGGTGCGTACTAAACACAGAAGGTTTCCCTGCCAGAACTCCAAGACGTACACCACTACTGACTCAAAAGCACAAGAAAAGTCGGCTCCAATATGCTCAAAATCATATAAATACGCCACAGAAGTTTTGGGATTCTGTTCTGTGGAGCAATGAAACAAAACTGGAACTTTTCAGCCCGATGGATCAGCGGTATATCTGGAGGAGGAAGAATGAAGCATACGCTGAAAAGAACACTCTGCCTACAGTTAAGCATGGTGGTGGCTTGGTGATGCTCTGGGGCTGCTTTGCATCCTCTGGCACTGGAAACCTGCAGCGTGTGATTCATTGAAGTATCAGGAAATCCTAGGAGAAAACGTCATGCCGTCTGTAAGGAAGCTGAAGCTTGGGCGTCATTGGACCTTCCAACAGGACAATGATTCCAAGCATACCTCAAATTCCACTAAGGCTTGGATGCAGAAGAAGTCCTGGAAGATTCTACAGTGACCATCACAGTCACCTGACTTGAACCCCATAAAAAATCTATGAAGAAGGCGGTTGCAGCACGCAAACCCAAGAATATTACTGAACTGGAGGCCACTGCTCATGAGGAATGAGCTCTCGCAGCCATAGTTTACTACGGGGAATACCACTGCTTTAACTATGCGGATCTTTCTTGTCAGTGTGATGTCTCTGCTCTTAACTATTTTTAACTATTTTATCAAGATTTGGGAGAAGTCATTATAAGTTGTATTTTGAGTTGAATTTGGGGATACCACTTGAAGCATTCCTTGTGTTGAGCTATTTCAGTTGCTTTTGTTTGATTTGTTCATTGCAAACAGCTGAAAGTCTGTAAATTTTGACAATAAACCTGATTTGCAATGGGGGCTGAATAATTTCAATTACAACTGTTCTACTTAGAGGTATCTTTTGACATTATATATAATTTAACTGAAACACACAATATGTATATTTCTATACAGGGAGATTCCCCACTCTACAGGTCAGTATCTTTAGTGCTGAGGAAAGAACAGTTAACTATCAGGATATGGGAAAAGAGCCTTATTACAAGGAGCATGAAACTGTTTCTAGTATTAAAGTGAAAAAAAATGCTCCCACTGGATATTTTTACAGATACACACACATCATAGGAACCTACTTAAGCTAACCATTCCTTCTATCCTACATTGTCTAGTGTAGGCAGAGCTGAAAAATGAACTTGCTGCCATCAGTCTTGATGATGTACAATGCTTTGGAGATAATAGCGTGCTGTTCTTGGGTCAAACAGCTCTAAAGCGAAGAGAGCCTGAGGTATTCACTTCCTTCCTCATCTGGAAAAAATGGGAATCAGGAATACAGAACTAAGGTTTCATTGTTTCTTTATTAACACCTTGAATTCTAGTTTCCAGTATTTATTGAATATAGGCTGTTTTGCATTTATCTACTTTAAAATATGATCCAAAATACACTAGGCTTACCTGCACTATTTTCCCATTTCTGACTACTCAGCTTGCTTGACAAGGTATTTATTCTTCAAACAGAAAAGGAGCCTCTTCAAAACTACAAATGAGTTCTAGCTTCAACTCACTGCATGTAATTTTATACTCCTGACTGAATACAAATAACACATTTTATTTGGCATCAATTACTGTTAAGTGAGAACAGATGACCACTGCTGCCACTATTAAATATAAAAGGCATACCAAATTAAAAAGAAACAAGTGGCTCATTACTCTGCAACCTAACTAGCTTTGACAGAAGCACAAGAACTCAAAAGATGCCTTTCAGTGAACTGGGATAGAGTGTTCTGCAGCCATTCTGTATATTCAATGGCAGCCATTAGTTCTTCCCAATCAGGCATTAATGTTTGATGCATGCCTTCAAAAATATATAACATACGTAAGAGGAATAACAACAATCTGTGCAATATCTGAGTGAGCTTCAATACTTTAAGTATGAATTAAAGAAGCAGCTTCACTTTTCACAGGAAGCTGACAAGCAGAGCTAGAGGGGGAATAAAATAACATTCAGTTCACATAAATATCAAACAGCTTCTTGAGACTGATGGGCCAGGAATGTATTCTTAGCCATCATTCTGGCAGACAGGCCCAAGGACACTCATAACTTATTTTACAATCATTTAGTTTCAGCTCAAGTGGAAAACGTGACAACTTACCCCTGCGACAAGATGTCATATCAAACCTTACAATTAACTTTCCTATGATTATCTGCCCAGCCCATCATTAGCTCAGCAGCTTCTAATGACAGCTACAGGCAGCTTTTCTGATGATGATCATCAGTTTCAGAATTTATAGCTACCTATCTCACACACACACACACATACATACACATGCTCAGATTAAAATTGATCAGTGTGTCTACATTCCTAAATTCACATGGATTTATAATCAACATCATTAAAAAAAGAAATATATGGTGAAGTAGGATACTGATAATACTTATTAACTTATTAACAGAATTAAAGTTAACTCTCCTCTGAGTCAAGCTCAACTCCTGGCAACTTCATGGAGAAACCTATGTAGTCTTTTTGGCAGCAATATTAAAATTACAATAAGAAAAAAAGCAATAAGAATAATAAGAAAATAACAAAATGTTCAAACTATCGAACAGTGGCACTTATTTCACATGCCAGTAAGGTAATGCTCAAGATCTTGCAAGGTAGACTACAGCAATTTGTGGAGCGAGAATTGCCAGATGTACAAGCTGGGTTTAGAAAAGGCAGAGGAACTAGAGACCAAATTGCCAATATCCGCTGGATAATGGAGAAAACCAGGGAGTTTCAGAAAAACATCTATTTTTGTTTTATTGACTATTCTAAAGCCTTTGACTGTGTGGATCATAACAAATTGTGGCAAGTTCTTGGTGGTATGGGGATACCAAGTCATCTTGTCTGCCTCCTGAGGAATCTGTATAATGACCAAGTAGCAACGGTAAGAACAGAGCACGGAACAACGGACTGGTTTAAGATTGGGAAAGGAGTACGGCAGGGCTGTATACTCTCACCTTACCTATTCAACCTGTACGCAGAACACATCATGCGACGTGCTGGGCTTGAGGAATCCAAGGCAGGAGTTAAAATCGCTGGAAGAAACATTAACAATCTTAGATATGCAGATGATACCACTTTGATGGCTGAAAGTGAGGAGGAGTTGAGGAGCCTTATGACGAAGGTGAAAGAAGAAAGTGCAGAAGCTGGGTTGCAGTTAAACCTAAAAAAAACCAAGATTATGGCAACCAGCTTGATTGATAACTGGCAAATAGAGGGAGAAAAAGTGGAGGCAGTGACAGACTTTGTATTTCTAGGCGCAAAGATTACTGCAGATGCTGACTGCAGCCAGGAAATCAGAAGACGTCTACTTCTTGGGAGGAGAGCAATGGCAAATCTTGATAAAATAGTTAAGAGCAGAGACATCATACTGACAACAAAGGTCCGCATAGTTAAAGCAATGGTATTCCCTGTAGTAACCTATGGCTGTGAGAGCTGGACCATAAGGAAGGCTGAGCGAAGGAAGATAGATGCTTTTGAACTGTGGTGTTGGAGGAAAATTCTGAGAGTGCCTTGGACTGCAAGAAGATCAAACCAGTCCATACTCCAGGAAATAAAGCCAGACTGCTCACTTGAGGGAATGATATTAAAGGCAAAACTGAAGTACTTTGGCCACATAATGAGAAGACAGGATACCCTGGAGAAGAAGCTGATGCTAGGGAAAGTGGAAGGCAAAAGGAAGAGGGGCCGACCAAGGGCAAGATGGATGGATGATATTCTGGAGGTGACAGACTCAACCATGGGGGAGCTGGGGATGGTGACGGCCGACAGGAAGCTCTGGCGTGGGCTGGTCCATGAAGTCACGAAGAGTCGGAAGCGACTGAACGAATAAACAACAAAAGAGAAAATTACAAGGATATTTTTTGACCTCCTAGTCTAGTCTGGAAGTCTCCCATCCAATCACTAGTCAGATCCAACTCTATTTAGCTTTCCAAGATACGCCAAAGTGGAATATGGCATGTAATTACTATGTTTGAGATAGCCAAGGCAATGTGAACTAAAACAGCAGGTTTGTCGATGAAGGTTCTCAGTCATCCAGGTGGAACAGTCTGTGGCTTGAATCATGTCAACTGGATTTCTATTTTCTCAGTAGAAACGTTTCACTCCTTATCCAAGGAAGAAGACTGAAGAAGCTCCTTGGATAAGGAGTGAAACGTTTCTACTGAGAAAATAGAAATCCAGTTGACATGATTCAAGCCACAGACTAAAACAGCAGGTAGATATATAACAAATAGAGATGTACACTGTTTTATTGGCTATCTTACTAACATGCTGTGCATGATGTGTAATGGACAGTAACAAACTTGAGTCAACCTTAATAGTACAATGTAAAACCCAGTACAAGGTTTATTATAAATCACATCATAGCAACATATGTAGATTTTTTTTCCTGCACAAAGGAATTTCAGGAGAACTTAGAACATTATTTCATTACAAAATAATGAACCTTCAAACAATTCTGTTTTTAATTTATAGAAAGGCATTTATGGTAACATCTATACAGCCAACTAGATATTATCAAAAACAAGGAAGTTATCTAAATATAAAATCTATTAGAATGAAACTAAATAGTATCAAAAATAGTTTAATATTCCAATAAAATATTAAAAGTTTAATTTCCTAATAAAATGATACTGCCATTGAAATGTTAAAGTACAGACAGTATTATTAAAGTTATTTTTTCAAGTTTACAATACATCCAGTATCATGTGAGGTCCTCTGCCATTAGCATCCCATCGTCTATAATCATGGAACTGAATCATAGTTTTGGAAGGGCAATTTAGGCCTAAAATCAGACCCTTGCTTAGTGCAGGAATCTAACTTAATGCGTTACATCCAATAAAAGAAAGACTACCACTTCTCTGAGCAACTGTTTCCACTGTAAAGCTGCTCTTATTTTTTCCCTAACGTTCAAATGGAATTTGCCTTCCTGTAACTAAAATCATAATTCCATGTCTTCTACTGTAGAGTGACAGAGAACAGATCTTGACATTCTTCTGCATCACATGTTTTCAGGTATTTGAAGAGTGATATTATATTTCCTCTTAGTCATATTTTCTTAAGGTGAAATGTACTTGGCTTTCAATCTGTGTTCACAGGATTTAAGTCATTCTTGCTGCCATTCCCTGAACCAGTCCCAATTTCTCTGAATCCTCCTTAAAGTGGGGGGCCCAGCACTGGGCCCAGTACTCAATAAAGTATTTGCTATGATTTAGGAATTATACTTCTGTAAGTTCAGCCTAAAATTGCATTTATCCCTTGGGAACCACCTAATATTTCTGACTTCAATTCCATTCACAATCAACAACTATTCCAATATTGAAAGAACTGTGACAGTGGTTGTCCCAGGAGTCCCACCTAGATTTTCAGCTCTTCCTATATATTTAACAGTGTTTAAATTTTCAGTTTATATATACTTTGCATGAGTATGTCTTTTGATGAATGTGCTTTCATCAAAAATTCAAGGCTAAATATTTTGAATATATTTAGTATTTGGAATAATTGTCAAATCTATCCTTAACATTCTATAAAGAATTCTGACGTAAGTATTTATTGGATCTTTAACTTCACATTATTAACAAATGCTGTTGATTATAGTTACTAGCTATAGTATTTCTTTGGCATTTGTTCTAAACCAGAGGATCTCAGACTTCATGGTGCCATGACCGCCTATAAATTTGTGTGACTGCCCCATGAATAATAATAATGATAAAATAGTAACAATAATAGTAACAAGATGATGGATATCAATATGTTTCTGGAATAATGTAATTTCTTCCAGTTGCATATTATTTTTTCCACTTGACAATTCTATATGCAAGTTGCTAAAAACTAATGAAATATTTTAAAGATCTGGTCATTTATTTAAGTATTCATGTTTTGTTCCTTTACCTCATCTCACTGACTCCATCAATCCCAATTCAAAACCATGGGACTAACCTCTGATTTTCATCCCACTCTGCTGCACACAAAAACCCTGAGGTATCGACTCCTGTCACCCCAGTCAGTTGGCTGGAGATGATGGGGTCTGAGCAACTCCCCAGGCCTGGAAGCCAGCTGACTGGGGCAGAGGAGGGGGGCTGATGCCAAACTCTCACCAGTGATGAAGCTGCCCTGGAGAAGCCACATGTGCTGCCTGTACGGAGTCCCACTGGTCAGAAACATATTGGAGGGGTTGAGCTTTTGGTTCCCTTGGGTAGGTTGAAGGACTACTTGCTCTGCCCTGGGCAATAGCAACTGTCCAACAATGGCAGTAGAAGCCGCTAAGCAAGCGTGTCGTTTTTACCAGCAGCTGCCCAAAGTGATGGGCTCGGCATCTTGTTTCCTTCCTGGCTCTGTGGCAGCATTATCAGCCTTCGCAGTCAGCTAAGTGCCACCTATGGCACAGGCTCCCTACACAGGGATTGGAGCTGTTACAGACACTATGTTCCCTGCCGGTCGTGTTTCAACCCTTCTGGCCACCCAGAGCTTGGGACACTGATTTTGTATGTTGAGTAATTGTGGCTCCCATGTTTATTTCCCATTAAGAATAAAACCTCCTGGTCGAAAGGCGACCAGGTTGAGCCCTCTCTACCCTGTTGGCCTTGCCCTACACATAGCATGGGCTCCTCCTCTTGCGACTCCCTGGGAGTCAGTCAGAACTCTGCAGACATTGTGGTCTGGGCTCACCACAATGGGTTTCAACCTTTCTGGCTACCCAGGAATTTATGACACCCCCTCAAAATTTCCGCACGACCCCACTGGACAGAACCTTTATTTCAATCCATTTGTTTCTACCTTTATCTTGGATTTAAATTGCTGCATTTTTATTATTTTGCTTTTGTATTTCATTTTGGGATTAACAGATATGATAAAATAGCACTCAAGGATTCAGCTTTACTGGTAAATAACTTGAGGTAGATTTCAGCCGATAGTTTTGCTCTTTGTGTATAATAAATACACGTTCTTATATATCAAGCAATGCTGGAACAAATAGGCCCAATTATATAGTTTAAAATCTGGAAAACCAAATCCACTATTATCATATGAAAACCAAAGTTTTAAAAAAGAGATCCTTGATAATTGACAACTCCACAAGAAATTTACTAGTACTGTAACTTGTCAATAGTCACAGGTTTGGTGGTCAGGAACCCTTCCTATTCCAGTTAGGGCTACACTTCCCTGAAGGATCAGGTCTGCAGTTTGGAGGTGCTCTTTGATTCTGTGCTGTCTCAGAGTGCTCAGGTCAGTGTTGTGCCTATTTCCATTGGTGCATGACTTAGCAACTATGCAGGGATGCTTAAAAGTCATGATGTTTTTGACCAATTTCTTTAATTGGGTTCTGTTTATCTAGTTTTAGGACTTGTGTGGAGAACAGATCTGTGATGGAATGTGAGGGTGACCTTGGAAAACAGAGGGAAGAGATGCTACCTAGGGTACGATCAGATAAAAGGAAAGGAAGTCCATGGGAGGGTAATGGTCTAAAGAAGAAACTTAGGAAAGACCCACCCTGACCACTCAAGCGATAAATAGGGAGGGCGGGAGATTTGTACTTTCCGACTTGCAAGATTCTGTTAATGTAGCCTTAAAATAAAGTAGAATTAGCTCATCTAGTTGTGTTTCTAGTCTGATTTACCAGGAAGAGCTGACAAGTTCACGTTTTACAGTATCTTTATGCAGAAATATTGAAAATTCAAAATGGTTCACAAACTTTTATGCACCACTGTAGCTCTGGCAGGGATATTATTGCCTCTCAATTAGATCACTGCAACATGCTTGACATGGGAATGTGCTTAAAGAAGGTTCAAAAACAGCAATGGTTCCAATATACAGGTTCTACAGAGACTACAACCTGTTATAGTTGGTTCATTGTTTTTATCTTTGGCTTTGATTGTTATTTTTTTGGAGCTTTTGTTATTTTTGTTATTTGATCATTATTTAATGGAGCTACAAAGCTGACTTTGCAGGGAATAAGTGATATGTTAGTTACTACATTCATCTACATTATCTACATTCAAAAGTGTCTTTTTGGATAGAAATACTAAATATGGATGTTTACAATCATGTTTATTTTCCCAAATATACCTTTACGGACTACCAAGCTATGTGAGTTTTTAGAAGTTTTGCGTAGTCTTTATCTTTGTTTTTTATTATAGTTTTCAATTAAAGCACTATCTGGTGTATTTTTAAAAAATATTTTAAAAAGCAAAGCAGCACATACAGTTACAATCAAAATTATTCAACCCCCATTGCAAATCAGGTTTATTGTCAAAATTTACAGACTTTCAGCTGTTTGCAATGAACAAAGCAAACAAAAGCAATTGAAATAGCTCAACACAATGAATGCTTTAAGTGGTGTCCCCAAATTCAAATGGAAATGCAACTTATCATGACTTCTCCAGTCTCAAAATTATTCAACCCCCTGAATAGAATCCGTCACAACAGCACACATACTGTACAGTATGCAAAACAGGTGTTGTCTCAAGCACACCTGATGCAACTAATCAAGGGCTTCATTAGTTGCCTGAACTGGCTAGGGCAGAGCATTCCAAAGTGCTGCTGCTGGTGACACGCCAGCGGCGGTGCGGCAGTGGTGGTGGCAAGGCGGCGGCGCGCGCGCGTGGCAACACAGGAGGGCGTGTGGCGGCGCGCACACGGCGGCGGTGCAGGGGGGCGTGCGGCGGCGCGGGGGGGCGTGCGGCGACACGCGTGTGCACGGCGGCGGCAGCGGCTGCTGCTGCCACCGTGCACGCGCGCGCCGCCGCTTCCGGGTGGTGTGGCGACACACCACGCTGTGTGTGGCGACACACTTTTGTGTCGCGACACACAGTTTGGAAAGCTCTGGGCTAGGGGTTTGTTGAGTGTCATGTTTGACTGCATGTTAGAAATATAGCTAAATCAAAAGAATGGTCCAAAAAGGTAAGAGAAGAGATCATCCTGGAAGACCCACAACAACCATCGAAGAGATCATCGCCCCTCACAAACAAGGAACACGATACCAAAAGATAGCTAAGGCACTGAATGTACCTAGAGGCACCATTGGAAGCATAGTTCGCAAGTTCAAAGTTAAAGGAACAGTGGTTAAACTACCTGGACAGGGCAGAACAAGGAAGCTGTCAATGGCTGCAACCAGATTTCTGCGAAGGCAGGTTGAGAGAAACCCTCGAGTGACTGCAAAAGACCTGCAGCAAGACTTGGTGGCAACAGGCACTGAGGTTTCAGTGAGCACAGTAAGGTGCGTACTAAACACAAAAGGTTTCCATGCCAGAACTCCAAGACGTACACCACTACTGACCCAAAAGCACAAGAAAAGTCGGCTCCAATATGCTCAAAATCATATAAATAAGCCACAGACGTTTGGGGATTCTGTTCTGGGGAGCAATAAAACAAAACTGGAACTTTTTGGCCCGATGGATCAGCGGTATATCTGGAGGAGGAAGAATGAAGCATACGCTGAAAAGAACACTCTGCCTACAGTTAAGCATGGTGGTGGCTCGGTGATGCTCTGGAGCTGCTTTGCATCCTCTGGCACTGGAAACCTGCAGCATGTGGAAGGCAAGATGGATTCATTGAACTACCAGGAAATCCTAGGAGAAAACGTCATGCCGTCTGTAAGGAAGCTGAAGCTTGGGCGTCATTGGATCTTCCACAGGACAATGATCCCAAGCATACCTCAAATTCCATTAAGGCTTGGATGCAGAAGAAGTCCTGGAAGATTCCACAGTGGCCATCACAGTCACCTGACTTGAACCCTATAGAAAATCTCTGGTGGGATTTGAAGAAGGTGGTTGCAGCACACAAACCCAAGAATATTACTGAACCATTGCTCATGAGGAATGGGCTAAGATTCCTCAGGAATGCTGCCAGAAGCTTGTGTCTGGCTATGCATCTCGATTGCAGCAGGTCATAACAGCAAAAGGGTGCTCTACTAAGTACTGAAGATGCTTGCCATGAAGGGGTTGAATTAATTTTGAGACTGGAGAAGTCATTATAAGTTGCATTTCCATTTGAATTTGGGGATAGCACTTGAAGCATTCATTGTGTTGAGCTATTTCAATTGCTTTTGTTTGCTTTGTTCATTGCAAACAGCTGAAAGTCTGTAAATTTTGACAATAAACTTGATTTGCAATGGGGGTTGAATAATTTTGATTGCAACTGTATATTCTGGCAGAATCAACCAGGTAGATCAACCAAGATGAACTCAGAAACTGAATCTGATGGCCAAAGTAAGGTGTAACTAATTCTTTATAATATATTGCATTAAATAATTATTTTCAAAGTTTAAGCAATTCTAATATTTCAAAGTTTTATAGAATTTAAATTAATTGAAAACAATTCTAAGTAGAGCTGAACGGAAATTAAGAATCCTAAGAGTATTCTTTTTACACCATTTATTTTGACCTCTTGCCTGAAGCTTGTATTTAAAAGAGTAACCCTGCTCTCTACACTGTCCTCTTGACTTATAATTGAAGGCACATCACTCAAGGCAACATCAGACTTGCTGACCATCTTATTTTATACACACTCAAAGGAAAAATTGCTGCTTCTTTAAAAATGGGAAATACTTGTCTGACTTAATAGTATCACTGAAATCTGCAACTCTTTCTTACAAAGTGAAATGCATGGTAATTCAAACTAATAGCATACTGAAATATATCTTCCAATTCCCTGAAGGTTTCTTTGCTGAAAAAACAGGCTTTGGTTTTCTTATCCACATTCTCAAGAAACTTCAGCATTTCCTTGGTAATATGTTCAAGCTTCTTTACTGTTGTGGGCTAGTAGAGTATTCAGATGTTCTTGACTTGTTGCTGTTGTTACACATCTATCATTCTGCAGCCTCCCTACTTGCCCAATCTTCCTGATTTGGAAAAGCTGCACGAGAGGATCTCCTTTGTGATGTTTTTTTCTCTATATAATCTTGCCTAAGAGTCAGATTGGTTTGGGTTTTGCTTTCTGCACCAACTTACAATTACTCTTTTGAGTGTTTCTAGCTATGAGTAACTCTTTTGGAGTTGATCTTGGACTAAATTTTTGCTGCTGTTAGATCCTAACCATACTCTAGAACAGGGCTTTCCAAAGTTTTCCCGTGGCGACACACCAACCGCCGATGGTGTGTCGCCGCGGGAAAACCTGGAAGTGCTGCCGTTGCGGCAGTGCGCAAAAACCCAGAAGCGCTGCTGCCACTTTCAGTTTTTGCGTGCCACCGTTGGTGTGTCGCCGCGGGAAAACCCGGAAGCGCTGATGATGATCAGCGCTTCTGGGTTGTGTGGCGACACACCAGACTGTGTGTGGCGACACACTTTTGTGTCGCCACACAGTTTGGAAAGCTCTGCTCTAGAACAGGAAAGAGAGCGTCTAGAACAGGAGAGAGAAAGCATTCTGGTTTATGGGTAAACCAGAAAAATCTGATATATTGGTATATCAGAAAAAACAAAAGCACCACATGGCAAGGAATGTTGGATCCTCTAAATCACTGTTGAAATTCTAACCTAATAAAAATATTGAACAGGAGTTAGTAGTATGTGAATTTTCTGCAAACATAAGGGCTTCTCTTGAGAACCTATCAGCTAAAAACAGAAGTTTTGTAGTAGGTTTGTACTGAAACACCATGGATATCATTATCTTTGAACATTCTGAGAATAGCACCCAACTTCTGTAAACTATAAAAAGTACAGAATCTCTACTTAGGAACTTTTGCTATGATTTAAGAAAATATCATAGAATCATTGGATGTAAAGGTTGAAAAAGACCTTATCCAATCTTATACGAATCTTATCCAATCCCCTGCCCTACACAGGAATCCACTACTACAGCATCCTTGACAGATCTCCATCTAGCCATTTATACAACTCCAACAAAGAGAGGTAGTCTATTCCATTGTTAAGTGGCTCTTACCAATAGAATTGTTTTCTTGATGTCTAGCCAAAATCTCCATCATTGGAATTTAAACCATTTCTTTTTTTCTTCTTCTAGATCAATGCTAAACAATGCTGCTCATCTTCTACATGGCAGCTCTTCAGATACTTGAAAACAGCTAATGTTGCCATGCAGTCTTCTACTTTCTGGGCTAAACATACCCAATACCTCCAACTGTTCCTCATTAAATTTTTCCTTCCAGATCCCTTATCATCTTGTTTGCTGTCCTCTGGACATGTTCCGGTTTGTCAGTATCCTTCCTAAAATGAAGGGCCCATAAATTAATGCAATATTCTAGGTGTGATTTGTCCAATGCAGAATATCGAAGTACAATGACTTCTCTTGATCTTAACTCCGTATATTGATACAGCTTAGGGCTGCATTTGCCTTTTTTCCCAGCTGCATCATGTCAAAACAGTGAACAATGTTAAATAGTTGATCATTCTTCCCTGGAGTAGCACCAGAGACACAATCTGAATGCTAAGTTAGTAATGATCCAGCCTGTTCTGTATTCCCACATCCAGAAAAAAATTAGATTTATCTAAAGATGAAACTCCCATTCAGCTAACAGTGGGAGAATATTCTCAAAGAAATTAAAACCCTCTGATTTTATACAGCTTGCCCAAGTAAAGGTATCCCATGGGGGGGGGGGGGCTGAGCAATTCCTATATATCCCTAGATTTATATTACTCTATATAGGATGGACAGATGGCAGAGCAGGTCTCTTCCCCCTGAAGCAGTTTTTGCTTCCCTTTTGACTCCATCAAAACTTATCTGAACAAAAAATGCCAAGGAAAAAACCATCCATTGTCTTCATTCAATTTGTCTAATATCTTGGTTGCCAAGGAGCAGACAGAAAAACTAATGAAGAGACTACTATCTCATAGGATTGTTGTGGGGAGAAAAAAGGAGATCCCCAGTAAGCTGTTTTGAGTTCCTGGAGGAAAGTTATGGTAGAAATCTAAGACATTAGAAGCCTTAGATAGCATATAGAGCTATCATACAGCTTTGGATAGCTTATAAAGGACCAAGGTCCATTGAGGTACCGCATTCAGGATGTTCTTGACCAGGGCCTGAAACCCTGTTAAAAGGAAAGACAGATGACCCATGTCAGTATAAAACAAGGAAGCCTTACAATAGATTGACAGAGTCTGCTGCTACAGGCAGTTGATATTTGGAAGGAATGAAGGACAGCAATCAGCTATTACTGTATCTGTACATCAGGGATAGAGTGAGGTGCGTGAGAGACTGCCACCATAATCTGACTGATTCCTCCAAGGTGAGAGCATGAATTTTTGGCTCTGCCTTGGGAACAAAAGTCTGGTTTCCCTTAATGGCAGACATGGATTGAAATCTAATTACTGCAGACTTTTCTCAATAGCTACTGATGTTTCAGAGCTTGAAAAGGGAAGTGGCTTCAAAAATCAAGCTATTCTTCTCCTATTTTGACTGCACAGAAAAAAGTGGGAAAACATCCACACCTCTCATCTTCTCCTCTGGTTACTGAGAAACTACAGCATTTAATATTCTTTAAAGTAATATATTCCATGGTGCTGTCTCACAGAGCAGATTGAT
Organism: Charina bottae; assembly: GCA_023362775.1. Lineage (NCBI taxonomy): Eukaryota > Metazoa > Chordata > Lepidosauria > Squamata > Charinaidae > Charina > Charina bottae. The sequence continues at coordinate 1,684,319 of JALMGJ010000020.1, forward strand.
CTACAACTACAAATACACTGGAACATATGATTTGTATGTTGGTGGTTAACTTTGTTATTTTCATTATGAACTCAAGCTGCTTACAATTGATATGAAAAATGAAACTTTTTGTAGCCTCTTAAAGCGTTTTTTAAAAAATAATGTTCTTGGTCTATGTACCTAGGGCAGTTCAGTTTTTTAAATTTAACTTTTCTAATCCAATTACAATAGATACTCATATTTCTCCTACAACAGTTTTAGAAAGTATACAGTTTCTGATTGTATTTTATTTTTAATACTTCAAAATTTCTGAAATTCTTCAGCTGGTGGTTGTTTTGTATTTGAGCTCTTTGAGAAGGAAATAGTCATATAAATTTGCACAAAATAAACTCTCTACTTTGAGTTTCCCTTATGGTTTTAATTTATAACATTTTTCTCATAAAGGGAGTGGTCCAAACTGTTGTACCACAGCTTCAATAAAACCCCATTCATATACTTTCACTGTTGAGCTACAACGTACATTGGGGTGGTTAATAATAATTTTAAAATGTTTTGCTTTTATAATATATATTTCTATACTATATTTAAGAGTTGCTTGGTGTGCTTTTTCTTCTGACCAAAATTTTTGTACTATTGTCACCATAAATGAAAGAATTTTTTTTAACTTTGTAATGTTTAAAGCAGCTCCATCTTTTTTCAGCAATTTGAGCTGCTTTTGCACCCCAAAGAACCTTTTCCAAATTATTTCTGGAGTCTGTGATCACTCTCAGATCACTGAAGCCACTTTCCCAGATGTGACTATGAGTGCCACATACAGGAAACATTCACTATCCCAATAATCTCTTTAATAAAATGGCAACACCTCCCCTCAGAGAATGGACAACATATTTATTTTGCAGCAAATTCTATTTGGATTCATGTAACAGCATATTTTAGGGGCGTGGTGGCTCAGCAGGTAAGACACCAGGCTTGTCAATCGCAAGTTTGGAGGTTCGAATCCCTAGCCCTGTGTGTGGAGTGAGCTCCCGCACTAGCTCCAGCTCTTGCCAACCTAGCAATTCGAAAGCATGCAAATGCAAGTAGATGAATAGGTACCACTTTGGTGGGTAGGTAACAGCGTTCCATGCGCGTCATGTGGCCACATGACCGTGGAAGCGTCTTCGGACAGCACTGGCTCTTCGGCTAACAAACGGAGATGAGCACCGGCCCCTAGAGTCGGACAGGACTGCACAAATGTGCGGGGGGAACCTTCACCTTCACCTTCACCTTCAACAGCATATTTTATGTTCTACTGTGATAGTATTGTAGAGAGCTAGGAAGACAATTTTTTAAAAGAATTTTATTAAGTTTAAGACAGAGATAAAAACCACACAACAAAATAAAAAAACCTACAAAAAGAAAAAAAACTAAAAAGTAGCTACTTAACTCACAGTAGATAGGAGTTAACAAGTTAACAAGTTGATACAAAGTTTCCGCATGAAATTGAAAGAAAAAAAGATATACTAACAAGCAGATCCTAAGGAAAGTGAACAAAAGACTAGGAATGAAAAACAAGAAATCCAACGTGTAGGAAAATATTAAATCCTTCAAATTCAATACAAAAACAATAACAGGAAAGCAATTATTTGTTCTCAGTTTTCCTTAATCTTTAAATGGGAAAACAAGCCAAAACTTAAAAAGGATTTTAAAAGTATTCCAGAAATAACGATAAGAACCAAGAGAGTCTGTTTCTTCTTACTGTAGAAAGCCTCTCTTAGGGTATAAAACTTTTAAAAAATTAAAATTGGGTGATTAAGAAATGGGAAGGCAGGACTTACTGTCCCTTTAGTAGGGGCATGGTGGCTCAGTGGGTAAGACGCCTGGCTTGTCGATCGGAAGATCGCAAGTTCAGAGGTTCGAATCCCTAGCCCCGCGTGACGGAGTGAGCTCCCGCACTAACTCCAGCTCTTGCCAACCTAGCAATTTGAAAGCATGCAAATGCAGGTAGATTAATAGGTACCACTTCGGTGGGTAGGTAACAGCGTTCCCCGCGCGTCATGCGGCCACATGACCGTGGAAGCGTCTTCGGACAACGCTGGCTCTTCGGCTAACAAACGGAGATGAGCACCGGCCCCTAGAGTCAGACACGACTGCACAAATGTGCGGGGGGAACCTTTACCTTTTAAGGGACTGCAGCGCGGCTCGGAAATGGAGAAATCCCAGCCTCCCGGTGAAGTCTTCCCCATCAATCGCGCACGCTGTCCACGATTTCCTGGGTACAACTCGTTGTTCGGAGGACAAATGGGTCGATTCCAAGCTTTTTCCTTAATCCGGAAAAAAACTCTAGGCTACAAGAGAACCAGCTTGAGTCCAAAAAAAATGCCACGATGCCAGTTCTGCCTGCGGAGCTCGTTGGCACAGCTGCTCAGTCCACCATATTCCCACTGGAAGCCTCGCTAGGAAGACAATTTTGAAGCAAATATTCAGAAACTATCCTTTAAACAAAGAAAACAGAAGCATTCCTTAAGTCCTAGGAAGGGAAATAGTATTAAGACACTCAGGATGATTCCTGGAATATAAGGAGGGTAGAAGAAGCAAATCACATGTGCAAGATTCTGTTATTATAGCCTATCTCAATAAAGTAAAGATCTGGTCTTTCTGTGAAATGTATTTCCTGATCTGGTCTACCTCAAAGGGCTGACAGGTATTTACAGTATATTTAGTAGTTTGAATTACTCTATTTTGTGGTTGCTGTTGACTGTTTTTCTCTTCTTTAAGATAGCAATCAAAATTCAAGCTAGTCCAAGGTTTGGCAGCACGGTTATACAAATGCCAGTATGCCAGCATAATTCCACAAATGGGGTCACTCTTGGTGAGACTTTACAAATAATGTCACATGGATGTTGCTTTGTTCTTTATGGTGGTATTATGGAGGAGGAAAATCATTGGGCATCTTAAAAATAGATCAAAGAGGAGAGGGGGATGAGGATGTACAGAAAGGTTGATGAGAACCAAGATACAAGTCCTTCCCAGCTTAGCAGCCTGGTTTGGAAATTATCCAGTGATTCTGGGCCAATGGAAACATCAAAGACCTTTGGCTTGCTCCTGCTGGACTTTCTCTTTGCTGATAATCCCATTTTACTATTCTAACTGTTAATGGGGCTCAGCCTTCAAAACTGGAGAGACAAAATGGTAAAGACAACTTGCTATTTTGATTATAAAGAAATGAGTGGAGTGTTGTTGTTGTTGTTGTTATTCATTTGTTCAGTCGCTACCAACTCTTCGTGACTTCATGGGCCAGCCCACGCCAGAGCTTCCTGTCGCCCGTCGCCACCCCCAGTTCCCCCAAGGTTGAGTCTGTCACCTCCAGAATATCATCCATCCATCTTGCCCTTGGTCGGCCCCTCTTCCTTTTGCCTTCCACTTTCCCTAGCATCAGCTTCTTCTCCAGGGTGTCCTGTCTTCTCATTATGTGGCCAAAGTACTTCAGTTTTGCCTTTAATATCATTCCCTCAAGTGAGCAGTCTGGCTTTATTTCCTGGAGTATGGACTGGTTTGATCTTCTTGCAGTCCAAGGCACTCTCAGAATTTTCCTCCAACACCACAGTTCAAAAGCATCTATCTTCCTTCGCTCAGCCTTCCTTATGGTCCAGCTCTTGCAGCCATAGGTTACTACGGGGAATACCATTGCTTTAACTATGCGGACCTTTGTTGTCAGTGTGATGTCTCTGCTCTTAACTATTTTATCAAGATTTGTCATTGCTCTCCTCCCAAGAAATAGACGTCTTCTGATTTCCTGGCTGCAGACAGAGTCTGCAGTAATCTTTGCGCCTAGAAATACAGTCTGTCACTGCCTCCACGTTTTCTCCATTTGCCAGTTATCAATCAAGCTGGTTGCCATAATCTTGGTTTTTTTGAGGTTTAACTGCAACCCAGCTTTTGCACTTTCTTCTTTCACCTTCGTCATAAGGCTCCTCAGCTCCTCCTCACTTTCAGCCATCAAAGTGGTATCATCTGCATATCTGAGATTGTTAATGTTTCTTCCAGCGATTTTAACTCCAGCCTTGGATTCATCAAGCCCACGTTGATGACGGTGTTTTTATCTTTTTATATAAGAGGTCAGCATTGGTTATAACCATATTCCAGTGCAAGAGTTATCAGCAGTCAGGTGAAGCTAAAGCAGGAAAGAGAAGTTAGATGTCCATCTAAGTTCTGCCCTTTACGTTTCCACATACTCAACAATGTGAAGGATTTTGTAGGCACATCAATTGCCTATAATTTTACAGGCCCCATTTTAGAACCGTTTGCAAATGTCTCTGTATTACAAAGTAGCCAGGCAAGGGGACATTGGGTGAAGGGCAGGATTGATACATGACCCTCATCTCCCCCACCCCACCCATTTAGCTCTACTGGTTTGCAGGTGAGCGTGCATTTCTTAAAGCACTACTGCATTCATTTGATACATCAACAATGTATCTCCAATATTGTGCAAACAGGCTTCCAGTTGCATAGCAGGATACTCTTTTACTACCCACTTTACCTTCTCCTTCAAAGAGTTACCCATCTATGTAGAACAGATTTAGGGTTGAGTGGGCAGAGGCTGCAGGTGAAAATCTGTTCTACCAACAATGTCAGTTCCATGCTGGACTGACAACTCTGAATACAATATGTACAAGAAAAACACAAGGAAAAAATATAATTTAAGATTTGCCCAACTGAGTGAAGAAGAAGAAAATAGAGCCAGCAAGGGAGACAGTTATGCAAAGGATTAAAACAGCAAATATGTATTTTGACACAATATATTGCTAATATTGAAAAAATGAGCGTCTAGAGGCCAAATGACCCCACAATGGCATCTAAGTGCAAAGCCCAGTAAACAAATCAGTGTATGTCTTCAAATCAGATAGAACAAGATCACTTAGCCAATAGTTATTGCAAGGTTGATCATTCAAAATCTATCTATAACATCAAGCTGCTACACTGCATACTACAGTGGTCATATTCTTGCACAGTAACTTATAAACCAAAGTCCATGGTCTCAATGTCACTATTAAAATAATAAACAGTTTAAACTACATAAGGGCTTGACACTTAGATCAATTGTGTCCCTATAAAGAATCTACAGAACAACTTCCTGGACAGAGTTACTACCTCCAGGAATTTTATACTGAAACAGTATTAAATATAAAATTCAAAGCTCAATTTTTTATTTTTATTTTTTTGCATTTAGTTATGTTGAACAGCAGCTACAATTTAAATAAAAGGCTATCCAGTTGTGTGATTTTCTCACCATCAAGCATACAGCAATTTGAAGTAGCCAATGAATTGTCTAGATATTCTCTAAGGACAGTCACAGACTTCATGTTACCGGTGTCAAATTATATTAGACATTTAATTTTAAACTTCAGGTACTTCAATGTAAAACATTACAGCTATAATAGTCATAAAGCAGTGGGGCATTCCATTTCATAGAATGAATTTTTCTATTTTCCCCTCTTGAATTTAACCAGCACCTCCTGTTTGTAGCTCTGCCCTCTCCAAAGTAATTTATCTAATTAGAGGATGTTCACAGTTGCTTAAAATACAGACACTGCAGGTAATCAAACATTTGGATAGAAAGACTTTGAAAACTTCTCCAGAGCCATACAAAGTATTAATTTAATGTGAAAAAGTGCAGAGAAAAATTAATTCCAATAAGTTATTTTGTCTACAATAAAACCATGTGACAAAATGATACATTCTCCGCTATATTTGCATTTGAATTTAAAAAGACACTTAGCTTCTTCACAGTTCCTGCTGCTTTCACAGTATTATCTTTTTTATGACTATAAAATTCAAAATCCTTTATTAGGAGGTGGAGGAAAAATCTGAAATTAAATACTCTTTTTCATGTGTTAACCAAGAATGTAACTGATACAGTACAGTAAAATAGTACATACAGAAACATAGGATTATGGATGAAAGGACTATTAGAATCATCTTGTCCAACCCTCTGCAATGTGCAAGAAAACCAGTTAAACTGCCTTCAAAAGTTGGCTGTCTAGTCTCTTCTTAAACCCTCTGGAGATGGAGAAGCCACAATCACCATAGGTAGACTGTTCCTGTGACGATCCTTAGCTGGCAATCAGTACTCCTTACACGAGACACATTGGAATTGAAAGGAATCTTTATTACAGCTCGTGATCAATAACACTTTAAAGATTCAAGTAACTACAGTTCTACAACTTACAATATAAATACATGCATCCCCCCCCTTTCCAACAAGTTTGTCCAAACCGCTGCCTCCTCTCGTCTCGCGCTCTTTTGTTCTAAGTACCCTGTCCGGTGTGCTTGGTGCTGAATCCACATCGGCTGTCTCTTTCCTGCACATCCGCCAGCGCTCCCCGGCTGGCGTCATGTCCGAATGGCTCTGTGGCAGGGGCCATTCGTGACATTCTGCCCCCTTGAAGATTAACCCCTCCGTTTTGGTTTCCCCAGGTATTTGCTGTGAAAATCCTTTACTAATTGGGGTGCTTTTACATGGCGGCTATAAACCCACTCGCTCTGTGATTTAGGAAATTGTTTCCACTGCACCAGATAGTGTAACTTCCCCTTATATAATCTGGAATCTAATATTTCCTGCACTTCAAAGTGACGTTCCCCATTTATCATTATTGGAGTCAGCACTTTTTGTTGCGGGTGCCAGCATTCTGATTCTCTAGTTGGTTTCAATAGGCTGCAGTGGTTTTGTTCTAGGTTCTTTGGTAATTGCAGCCGCATCGGCACCTCACTGATCACTTTGGTGATTGGAAAGGGTCCTATAAACTTCGGACCTAGTTTTTTGGAGGGTTGTGAGGCCTTTAAGAATTTCGTGGATAAATACACATTATCCCCCACGTTTAGTCTCCATTCAGGGGCCCTCTTGCAATCAGCGTATTCTTTGTATGTTTCCTTTGCATGTTCTAGTGCTCTCTGTATTGCTGGCCACCCCTCAGCTATGTGTTTCTCCCATTCATCAAGCGGGACTGTGATTTCATCAGGCTTAGGTAAATCTGGGAATGCTATGAAATCTTGACCATTTACTATCTTGAATGGGGTGAATCCCGTATTTTGATGTACCAAATTGTTGAAAGCTACTTCTGCGAACGGAAGCAGTTCTACCCACTTGTCTTGCTGATAATTTACATAGCACCTAAGATATTGTTCTACTACCTGATTTGATCGTTCACAACCTCCATTTGTAGCTGGGTGGTGACTAGAACTCAGACCCTGTTCCACCCCCATTAGTTTTAAAAAAGCCTTCCAAATTTTTGAAGTGAACTGGACTCCGCGATCACTGATCACTCACTCAGGTGTCCCGTGCAGCCGGTATACATGCTATATGAACAGTTTAGCAAGCTGCCCTGCCATTGGAATGCTGGCGCAGGGTACAAAGTGAGCCTGCTTGGAGAATAAGTCCGTGACCACCCAAATCACTGTCTTTTTGTGGCTCTCTGGTAAATCTACAATAAAACAGGAATGGCAGGGGCCATTCATGACAGTTCCACTGTTGCACAGATCTTAACCTCTGCAACTTTTTCCTTATATTAAAATTACATCTAAGTAGCTGCAAACTTGTACCCATTATTTCTGGTCCTTCTATTATCCATGATAATGGAAAACAGTGCTTTACTAGTGCACAGTAGAAGGGAATAAGGACTTCATGCATCTTTCATATGATGCTTCTTCTGATGAAGCCCAGAACTGTGTTAGCCCTTCTAGCAGCTGTCTCACACTGCTGGCTCATGTTCAGCCTGGTTCTTCATACTCATGTCCTTCTCTGATGTAATAATCCTAGCCATAAATCCCTCATCTTGTATGAGTGTCCTATATTTTTCCTTCCTAAATAATATTAGCTATCTAATACTATTTTATGCTCTGTCCCCTAAAGTTGTCCTCCACCTTTTTGGGAGGCATGGCTCTACCGAGAGCTATTATTCATTTTTTTATAATAATTTTACTAAGCTTCAAGCAACGATAAAAGCTACAGAAAAACAAAAAACTACAAAAAAAGAGAAAAAACTAAAAAAGTGTAGAAACACAAGAGAAAATTTTTTAAATTACAAAAAGAGGTGACTTCCGACTTTTAACAGCAAGGATACACAAAAATTTTCCATAATCAATCCCTTACTCTATATTAAACCAAAATCACATTATTTCTATAAATCATTCAATTGGCACATTATTGTCATGATGGCACCCATGCCACCCTGACATGGTAAAGTAGGTCACCTAAGCTTATCACCCAGCCAAGGCGCCAAAGCTTTCAATAGGAAGGAACTCAGCAGCAAACTGCCAGACAATCACCGTGGGGTGTGGATTAGATGGAAGCCATTCAGCACCTTTCAATGGAAAGTGCCGAGCGGCGCGGAGCAGGTGAGAGACAGAGAGGAATGAAACTGATTAACACATTCTATGGGGAGGGGGAAATTGGAAAACTATTAAACTGCAAGATCTTGTAACTTTGCTTCACTTGAATCTTTAAAAGTGGAATAGATCGCTCGCTGTAAATAAAGCTTTTACATATCCTATGTGGCGTGTGTTAGAGCTTTCGTTTATTAGTCAAAGGATCGGATCCTCACAGATCACTAAATACAGTTAGTTAAAAAATCACTAAATACAGCTGTTCCCTCCCCTTATATTAAAAGAAAAAAATATATAAACCTCCTAATAAACTCCCCCCAAAGATGACATTTATTTAATTATTTCCTTCCTACTACTATTCTATAAATTCCTGTCTACTACTGTATAATAAAGATCAAACTAAAAAAACATATAGTCTACCATTGTACTTGATAATACAACAATTTTAATAATCTTAATCATATTAAACCCAAAACCAGATATGTATTATTTTTATTATACCTTAATAATCTTAATCCAAATTGTTAAAAATAAATGAAATCAGCCAAACCCTAAAAGCAATCCGATAAATATTCTTAAACCCTTATCCCACTTCAAAATAAACCAGAGCATTTACATATCCCCACAATGCGCACAGAGCTTTTTTCTTTAAAAAATCAAACAGCCCAACTGCCCCCGTCAAAAACTCCGACTTCTCTTCACGAGACCTCCCATATACAATAACTCCTTTTTTTTCATGGCGTTCCATCAGAAGATCAATTTCACTTACGGCTTGCAACTCGATCTCTCCTTTTCATTTCTCCAACTCAACTATCTGATCTTCATCCAGCATTTCAACAGAAATCTTGATCTCACTCTTAGAAGAGACATTTCTGTCGCTGTTAAATTCCTGTTTCATCCACGACATCCCCAACCAGATGACACATTTTAGAGCTCATATTTTCCACAATGTCCTGAATGCCTTGCATAAAACTTGGTAGGAATCAGAAAGAATCTATTTAAAATCTTGCTGGAAGTCAGAGAAAGTTTGCTTAAACTCCTCCATGTCTCAAGCAGTAGATTATGGTGCCCCTTAGGAGCTTAACCAGCGAAAGTCGAAGATATGAAAGAATTGTGGAATGTGTTTACACAAGTGAAAGTGAGATAGCAGACAGTTCCCCAGGGAAAGTAGAAGCAGAAAACTGAAAGTTGAAAACAGCTGATTCAACGTGTAGGAAAATGCTAATATCTTCAAATTTAGTACAAAAATAATAACAGGGAGACAATTATTTACTCTCAATCCTCCTTAATATTTGGAGGGAAAACAAAGTCCAAAACTTAAAAAGAATTTTTTTAAAAAATTGATCCCCAAAATAACGATAAGCACCAAGAGAACCCGCTTCTCTTTGCTGTAGAAAGCCTCTCTTAAAAGAAATATAAATTGGGTGATTTAGAAATGGGGTGGCCGGTCTTAGTGTCCCTTTAAGGCTACAGCGCGGCATGGAAATGGTGACGTCCCAACCTCCTGGCTAGGTCTTACCAGTCGAGCGCAAACACTGTTTGTGATCTTCTGGCTGCAAGCAGCCGTCCAGAGGACAGATGGGGTTATTCCAGGTGTTTTCCTTTTTCCGGAAAAACACTCCTGGGCTTCAGGAAAAACCTGCCTGAGCCCGAAAAAACTGCCGCGTTGTCAGTTCTGCCCACTGAGCCCATGGTTCAGTCCACCATGTCCCCACCGGAAGTCCGAGAGCTAATATTTGTCATGTGACAGAGCTCCAAATCAGCATACTGGGATCACAGCTTCATGAAGGATTTTGATTCATAGCAGTAACAGTCACAGATGTTAATTCTGCCTCAGATGAACAAAATTTTGTTTTATGTTACCCTGATATATCTCAGTACAACCCTAGTAAGTTGCAATATCTAAAATAAGTGTCAGGGTGCTTCTTTGGATATACACTCTATACAACTAATAAAATCAATAAAGAAAAAGATGGCCTGCAATATATTCCCCAAGAGATACATAATAAAACCTCACCAACCAGAGGTATTATTCTTGCTATATACTGTACTTCTAATTTTCAAGAACAGACAAACAAACAAAAAAGTTTGGAAGTTCAGTTTGTTACTCTATATCCATAAACAAATGGAATTTCAAGGTAGAGTGGGGAATAAACTTGTCATGGTGGGGATCTTGAAACCTAGCTTTCTTCACCTTTATTAAATCACTATTTTTGTTTGTTGTTCAGTCGTTTAGTTGTGTCCGACTCTTCGTGACCTCATGGACCATAGCACGCCAGGCCTTCCTGTCCTCCACTGTCTCCCGGAGTTTACTCAAATTTATGTTCATTACATCGGTGATGCTATCTAACCATCTCATTCTCTTTTTTACTTGAATCACTTTTTTACTTGAACATAATTTGTATTTTAAAATTATGTAATCTCTATTTCTTAACATCCTTCAAGCCTTTTCTCTTTTGACACCCACTCTTTGGAACATCATTTCCCCAGAGATTAGATTGGCATCTAGAAAGACATGAATTTGTCACTGAGCTCTGGGATCCGGATGTGAGACAGAGCCTGTGCAATGGTTTTGTTGACCTGTATTGGTTGTTCAGTTGTTTTTTTTACACCGGCTGCTGTTTATGTGTACTGTATGTTATTTTTTATTGTTATGTGTTTTATGGTGTTTTTAACTGTTGTTAGCCACTAAATTCATAAGATGGGTGGCTATATAAATTGATTGATTGATTGATTGATTGATTGGAGTTCTTTTGTGTGGCTCACAACTGGGATGGATGGATGGATGGATGGATGGATGGATGGAAGGAAGGAAGGAAGGAAGGAAGGAAGGAAGGAAGGAAGGAAGGAGCAAGCATGCATTTTGGCTGCTGAGGACCAAGGGGTTCTAGTGAGGCTTGCTGTTGTTTCCAGAGGAACCAAAAGCAGAACGTTCACCCTTTTGCAAGCCTTTTAGGACTGTTATTTTTATGGCTTTAGTAAAGCCAGCTTACTAGAGGTTTAATGCATTAATTTTATATCTATATCTATCTATATCTGTTTTATATTTTATGAAAGGTTGTGCCACCAAAATTCCATGTTTTCCTACTAAACTTTGGCTGTGTGATACTGGGTTTGGTAGCTGCAAAAGAAGAAAAAATGGTTCGCTGGGCTGCATATGACCTGCCCAGCCCTGGTATGTTATGCAAATGAAAGTTATTTTTCCCTAAAAGGTTTTCATTAATTATAGTTTTTTCCAATTTAGAAACATTTTAGTATTCCTATTTTATCTATGACAAAACTTTCCTAAATATAAAATATCTACAAACATTTTACTGTATATTGTTATTCTTTTGTCTTTTTTTAATGTTTTTTTCTGTGAAAAGTACCACCGTGGTTTTGAGGTTTCATCTAGTTTCTAACCTTAGATACAGGCAGTCCTCACTTAACGATAATTGGGACTGGAATTTCTGTCGCTAAGTGATGCGGCCATAGAGCATGATGTCACATTTCTGTGCCGCTTAACAACGGACATTCCGGCATTTCTGGTTGCTGTTGTTAAGCGAATCATCATGGATTGTTAAGTGAGAACATCACATAGTCATCATTTGTGACCTCCTGCCAGCTTCCTCATTGACTTTGCTTGTTGGAAGCTAGCAAAGAAGTTCGCAAATGGCAATCATGTGACTGTGGGGACACTGCGACCAATGTAAGTATGAGGACCAGTAGTAAGTAAGATGTCGTAAGTTTGAGCGGTTGCTGAATGAGTGGTTGCTAAGATGTATTTAAGAAATCTGAGTGTTAAAAAAATCCAATAATTTATAGTTTACATTATCGGTTTCTTGATTTCTGTAGTTTAAGTTAATCTTGTTACATTTTTGACAATGACTAAAACAATCCATTCTTAATTTATACTTGTGTTTATTTGTTCCAGAAAAAGAGAAAGCACACTGACAAGAAAACTTATTCTCCTGTTCCATCATCTTAACTACCTTTTCCCTTCCATAAGTTTATTTTTTCAATATGGTCTGTGTTAAATAACTTTAAGTGTTTTTCCTTACTTTATGAGCACTAAAATGAAGTAATCTGATGAATTTGGGAAATGGAGTCACTCAACCATAATTGCCAGTAGCAGCCATATTTTCTAAGAGATTGCAATATACATATATATATATAGGACAGTAACAACACAATTTAATGGCAGCTTGATCTAAAGCCCTAAGAAAGCAAAATAACTGAAGTTTAAAAATGACAGAAAATGCCAAGATGGTGAATTCAGCACAAGCTTGAGGCAGAAACAACAGTTCCAAACAGACAAGCTGTTTATGAAGGAACACAATAGTTAAAATGACAATTCTGGAAAATTCTTGGCATTTGTCCAAGTGTAGATGGATTTGGAAAACAGAAATAAATTATGCAATATTATGAATAAACTGATCCAGGGGAAAAACCCAATTCTGCAGCTGTCATGAATGGATGGTGGGAACAAGAGTACAGAAGTGATTGGGCCATTTGGAAACACAAGAAAGAAGGAGAATGGTGACTGTTCCTCTGCTCAGAAAAAGGTTTGGTTGTTTTAAATGGACGGTTTAAGCATAAATTATTCACATGTACACATGGGAAAGTAATTAATATATATCGAAAAGCATGAATTATTTAATTGTTTATGATGAAAGTCAGTGATTTAGTGATGGATACAGGTTGATAAGAGATATGAATGTGGGACAGACCATTGTTTTGGTAGCATTAAGAGTGGATCTTGGAAAAAACAGATGAAGGAAAGAAATAAAAGAAATAAAAGTGACAGGAGAAGAACTGCAGTAAGAGAAAGTAAAAGTCCTGCATGGGTTTCCTGCCATGTGACTTGATGAAAAGTTAACAGAAACAGCATTGCCACCACACTTACTATTTTATAAGGCAGAGCTTTCCAAACTTTTCATGTTGGTGACACACTTTTTAGACATGCATCATTTCACGACACACTCTTACAGCAGGGCATCTTTTCGCGACACGCTCTTACAGCAGGGCACCAGGCAGGCACTAGGACCTGCGCGGAATCACAGCAGGTTTGGAGGCAGCAGGGCACAAGGCAGGCATTAGGACCTGCGCGGAATCCTGGCAGGGCAGGTTTGGAGGCAGCCAGGCACAAGGCAGGCACTAGGACCTGCATGGAAGCCAGGAGGCAGCAGCAGCCGCGACACACCCAGACATTGCAGCCGACACACTAACGTGTCCCAACACACAGTTTGGAAAGCTATGTTATAAGGTAAACTATTCCACTGGTTGACAGCTCCTATCAAAAAATTCCTCATAATGTCTAATCTGCAACTACTTCCCTCTAACAATAACTGATTCTGATCCTGCCCTCTGGGGTAACAAAGAACAAGTCTACTCCTTCTTCTATAAATAACAACCCTTTAACTATTTCAAGACTGCAGTTCTATTTCCCCTCAATCTTCTCTTTTGCAGGCTAAACATGATTCCAAATGGAGATTGATCCAAGTAAAGTACAAGATTACTTCTTGTGATCTGGACTCTTCCTGTTAATATATCCCAAAATAGCAGCTGCCTTTTTAACTGCTGCAGCAGTTGTTATTGTTCCAGTTGTGTGTGTAACTGGCATCTGTTGCATATTGTGTAAAGCACCTTGTACCACAGAGGCACTAGATTGAAAACCATTTCTCTAGATCAATAGGTACTTAACCAAGTATACCACTTGTCTAGTTTCTATCTCTTTTTTTAAGACTATGATCTTCTGCGTATTCTCTATGAGGAAAAATCACAATTGTAGCAAGTTCTCTACAGATTATTTTGACAGTAATTATTTTGCAACCTTTTTCATATCTCATCCTTGCTGTTTTTTTAAGTAACAACAACTTTTGAACAACATTTCAATTACCATTATAAATCTGCTAACTAAAAATAAAATAAAAACTAGAGCATTGTCTTACCACTACTGATGCCGGAGTTTGCAACAACTGTCACCTCACTCCACTGGTCAGCACTAGAAACTGAATAGGAACGTTGATGCATCCCATCAGGTCGACTGTTAAAGGAAACAAGACTGATGCCGCTTGTCATCTGAGACACAGATGTACTAGTAGTCACATTTCCTAGAAAGAGAGAGGTAGGAAGTTAACAATGAAAATGTAGAAATACACATCACAGCAATAAGAACAAAAAATGAATTCCAAAATATATGAAGGTGATTTATCATATCATTATAATGATGCAGCAAAATATAAAGGAAGAATATATTTCTTACAGAATATATATAATATAATATAATAATATAATATAATATAATATAATATAATATAATATAATATAATATAATATAATAATATAATATAATATAATAATATAATATAATATAATATAATATAATAATATAATAATAATATTATAATATAATATAATATAATATAATATTATAATAATATAATAATATAATAATATAATATATATACACACACACACACACTCTTTAGAGTTCAACTATTTTAAGTTACTTCCTTTGAACAAAATCTCAGTGCTGTTAAACCCAGCTTCCAATTTCAAAGGGTTGGCTCCAAAACATATTTGGTTGGAGGGCACATCTCCACAGAAGACTTCTGCTTAGTATGCTCATACAAAAAAGGAGAGAATTTGAATTTTTTTTTTATTTCCCCCTTCAATGTAGACACCAGCATCACTTTCCCAACTCTCCTAGGGAATTCTCAACCAACCGAGTTAAATTTCCAGGGACACAATGGACTACAGAGGGAGTGAAATGGGGAATGATCACCTGCTGCACCACTCAGTCAATGGAAAAACTCAAAGAAGTCCTTTGGTCCATGAGAGGCTTTTTAAAAGTTATTTTAAACATTTTTTGTTCTCTCTCCCTCCATTTTAGTAATGTGTTTGATTACGATTTAAATGAAATAAAATTGAATTTAAGAGAGGAACGATAATTCCGGAGAATATACCGAAATATACTTGGCTACAACTTCTACAACTTCCTGAAGTGCTAAAGGAAGGCATATATCAGGGTTTCAGAATAATCCAAGCTAGAACAAAACAAACAACTTAAGTACAGTAGTAAACATGTGATAAAAAGTACAAATCTTCTATAAAAATATAACATGATAATGGTAGTTTGAGAACATAAAATACCTGGACAGGGAATCCAATCATATTATTACAGAGGATCTGTATTTTGGCCCTGAATAATTCTAGCTCTTCATTAAAGATTGAGACATTTGAGATATTTTAAAGGCAGGCAAACAACAGCAGCTTCTTGGAATTCAGTGAAAATCCAACATGTGAATTTATGACTGAAAAAGGTTTCTTTCCACAAAAGAAGAGCAAAGCCAAATGAACAATGGTTATGGCTATTTGCACCAGGTTATATGGAAGTAGATGAATTTGTTTATCAATTTGTTTAACTATTTCCTATTGTAACATATATTGTTAACAAACATTAAAATGAACTATAGCATTTGAAAGTTTCTCTTTCCCAAGATAAGCCTTGAGTTTTACCTTTATTTCTGTTGTCACTATGCAGAACTCAATTATACATGCGTGCAAATACATGCTGCTACTTAATAACAATGAAACTAGCAACATTATTATAACTACACTAAAGTAACTTGTTAATGACTACTACTTTTATCATCAGTTCAACAAAAAGCTTTTGCAGGTAGTCCTCAACTTACGACAATTGGGACCGGAATTTCTGTCGCTAAGTGATGAAGTGAGATGTCACGTGACTACATCGCATAGTGACTGCAATCCCAGCAATTCCCCTTGCCATTGTTAAGTGAATTTTACCGGTCATTAGCTGAGGACCCTCCCCAATCCAAGCCATTCCAGGCTTGGTCCCTCCCAGCCCTGAGCCTCAGTGAGGTAAGGGACTGCCTCCAACTCCCCCCACCTGCCTACCTCCCCCGCATCTCTGCCCTTTGGGCCGCCCTGTACCCTGCCTTGCGGGGCAGCAAGCAGCCCCAGCCCAGTCCCAGCCACTTACAACTGCAGGGGCACTTCAACTGCCCCCACCCGCCTATCTCCCCCCCCAGTCCCAGCCGCAGTCGCCCTCACCACCCTGCACTTGGAGACCCCTGCTGCCCTGAGCTCCGCCGCCCCAGCTGACCTTCACCGTCTTCTTGCTCCTGCTGCTGCTGAGGCATGCCCAACCTAGCTGCTGGGCTGGGCTGGGCTGGGCTTCAGCTGTGGGGAAAAAAAGCCAAAAGCAGCCCCAGAGCCGCAGCGCACCAAAACACCCCTTTGCAAAAAGCTCCTGGAGCATGGTGTGCCAAAAAGCCCAGCCCCACCCAGGAGCTCTTTCCAAAGGGACTGCTTTGGGCTTTTTCTTCCTTTTCCCAGTGCAAAGCCAGCCCCAGCCCGGCCAGGCCGGGCACGCCTCATCAGCAGTGGGAGCAAGATGGCAAAGGTCAGCTGGGGCGGCGGAGTGCAGGGTGGCAGGGGGCCAAAAGGGCATAGATGGGGGGGAGATAGGCAGGGGGGAGTTGAAGTGCCCCTGTGGTCGTAAGTGTGGGCGGGCTGCCAAGCGCCCAAATTTTGATCACATGACCGCAGGGACTCTGCAACAGCCGAAACTTTGGGCATGGGTCATGTGTCCATTCGTTCAGCGCTGTCGTAACTTTGAACAGTCGCTGAACAAATGGTTGTAAGTCAAGGACTACCTGTATAATGTACTCTGGCAGGAAGCAAAGTCCTATTCTAACCTCTAAACAATTATTCAAACATGATCTGTATATATGTATATCATACTTCTCAAGGTATTCTGAAACGTTGCTAAGAATATAACCAATCAGTTTGCTAGAGCATGTACTCAGACACTTAATATTCTATGAGTGAGATTTTATTGTGAAATAATTTTTATAAAGCCTTCATGACAAAATCTGGCATACAAGAGCTAACAGCATTTCAGCATCTGTCTCACTTTCTCTTAGAATTAACATAAAACACATGGTCAGCTACCTGGTTTATTCAGAGTTCTAAAAGGGTGCCTCTATAAATACATCATATAAGCATCATCTGGTTGCTTTAGTTGATTAGCAGGGGGCAGTCAAATTACTATGCTAATCCATGTATTCTCAGTCCTGCTTCCTTGATATGGATATGTGTATATGCTTACCGAGAAGCCTTGATTAGCTCAAGCTTTGATGTGTCAAAAGCTCTAGATCCTTTCCAAAGAATAATTTCAGCTCTAGTCACATCCCTAACATGTAGGCACTGATTTGAACATGAACTTGCCTCTACCATATGCTATTTTTCTTTTAATAATTTGCATTTCAAAATGATTATTTCACTTTTATATGTATGACTATCAGTATGTTGCCAAAAACTGACTTAAATGAGCAAGGATGGTTCTGGTTTTCTATTGAATAAAAATGAATCTTGTAAAGTAACATCATCCCCCCAAAAAAGGAATCTATATAATTGGGTCTTTAGTATGATTAAAACATTGATCTGATATTCTAAAATATCTTATTACAATAATATTTCCAAAACATTCATTTATAGTTGTAAACACAATTACTCTCAAGCCTATCTGAGTGAACTTCCGATAGAAACAAAAAATTCATTTTATTAATAAAGATGAAAGAACAAAAATACGTTACAGAATAGTTTAAATATTTGTAAAAATTATATAATCCATTTAAACTGGGAACTTTACACAAACTGACAGTGTTTAATTTTAAATATAGGTTAGACTAATGCCTTTATCTACAGCCACATTTCAAAAGTGGAGTGAGGCCAGGGCCCATGGGGGGGGGGGGGGGAAGGTAATTTTTTTTTAAAGGGGTGAAATAGGGATGTGTAACCCACTTTGATCCTAAGCCTGTCCCCCCATATAAAAAGATCAGATATTTTTGGCCACAGTCACTTGGAGGGAGGACCAGGGGTGCAAAAAGGATGTTGGCAGGCTGCATGTGTCCTATGGGCTACATTTCTGCGCCTATGTCCCTACTGGGAGGGGGGTTATATCTTCTGTGGCAAGCATGACATGGAGGATGGACATTTGAGGGGAACAGGTTAAGTGGCCCTATCCTTTCACAAAGGCTGCAGTCAAGGCTGCATATTTATGCACACTATTTTTCTTTACATAACAGCATAATGTATATAAAGCAGGGTTTCTCAACCAGGGTGCTGTGGAACCCTAGTTGAGAGGTCACTAGGGGTTCCCTGGGAGATCACGATTTATTTAAAAAAATATTTCAAATTCGGGCAACTTCACATTAAAGAGATAAGTTTCATTCTTTATTTTGAGTTTAAGCGATTTAATGCATATATACAGGCCTGCACAAGAAACGAATATAATAATTTTGTAATATATTTGAACCTAAACGTGCAGGGGTTCCCAAGGCCTGAAAAATATTTCAAGGGTTCCTCTAGGGTCAAAAGATTGAGAAAGGCTGATATAAAGGATAGCTCTATGTTACTGAATAATATAAAGAGTCCAGAGTAAGAACTGGGAGCATTGTTTGCTTTAAATTAAGGACCTTAATTTTTTGTACTCCCGGTACCTATTTTAGGAGCCATATCAAAACAGGTAATTTGTCTATTTTAGGGGTTCAGAACCTTTTCAAGAGGCAACCACAATCATGCAGTTTTGCATGATGTCATGAGAATCATGTTTTTTCTCCAGACAGAAAAAAATGGATTGAAAAAAAGGACTGAAATCCTGCAAGGTGTCATGTGGGAACATGAACCCTGTGAGATTTTGATCTATTTAAAATATTTAAATATTTATTTTGGAGGGCTTAGTGGGCACTGGTTTTATGTGTGTCATGGTACTCATAGGCTCTATTTTGCTCACTCCTTTTTATAGCCATCCATTCCTAACCATGTGAGGTTTTTAAATACCTAATTACAGAACCAGCGAGTTCTAAGTGAGTATTAAAAGTAGTACACAGAGGCCTAAATTTAGAAGCAAAATATGTTGTTGTCAAAAAATATGGGAAGAGACATTTGTATAATGTACATAAACCTCTAAATCAGAGCTTTCCAAACTGTGTGTGGCGACACAAAAGTGTGTCGCCACACACAGCGTGGTGTGTCGCCACACCACACGGAAGCGGCGGCATGCGCGTGCACGGTGGCAGCGGCAGCGGCGCGGGATCAGTGCTTCCGTGTTTTAGCGGAGGCTGCCGCCGCCGTGCACACATGCGCTGCCGCACGCCCTCCTGCGCTGCCGCCATGCGCGCGCGCCGCTGCACACACACCCTGCGCCACTGTGCGCGCGCGCCACCGCCACCACTAGTGTGTTGCCAGCAGCGGCACTTTGGAAAGCCCTGCTCTAAATTATTGAAATCCTAAATGTATAGAAAGGCTTAAGCCATTAAAAAATATCACAAGGAATAGACAAATAATTCTACATGCAAACTCTGTACTTTCTGTACTTCGTACTCTTTTCTGTAATTTCTGTAATTTTTCCAAATTTTTCAATATCCCAAGTAGTAGTAACAGTACTGTGATGGTCCTGATCCTTTAGCCATTAATTGAGAGACTGTTGCTACAAGCCATCAAGGATATGATAGAGTTCTTTATTAAAGCAAGTGATCCTTTCCAGTGCAAAAACTAGAATGAGAAACAGCCCACGCCAAATGGTATTTACATCCTCCACTTTATGCCAGCCCCCCCCAATTGGGGAAGTCACTCTGTGACAGCCCCTCCCCACGCACTCACTGTTTCCATACATCCCAGCCACAAATCCTTCGCTAACAAGCTGACAGCACCATTCAGGCTGAACAACTCTAATCAACATTCCTAACAGCCCTGCAGGCATGCCAGCCTACTACTACAAAGCATTCTTAATGACCCTGCAGGCATGCCAGACTACTACTACCCCCCATAACTACGCTGGCAGGATGCTCCATCCTGACATACCCTCAGAAAAAATCTCCCAAACCTAAAGATTTTACCGAGAGAAAACATATACACCTTTGAGGCACACATAACATCTCACATTTTAGATATCCCTTGCCTTCCTTTCCTGTCTTTCTAGAACTCCCCTACTTCGGTTTTGCTGGGAACTTGTCATGACTAGGCGAAGAACGCTGAGCCTCGGAATTAAGCTCTAGACCTTACACAGAATCTTGCCAAACTAAGCCACACTAAGCAGTTCCCTGGGAAAAAACCCCAGGCATCCTAAGGCGGGTCCGGCCTGACTTTCTTGGATGGGTGCCCAAGGTCTTCGATGCTGTGAACGCGTTTCTCACCCTGGAAAGTGCCCCCCCTCCTTCGCCCGTGATCTCCATAACAGAACTTATGAAATTTTTTCACTAATTGGGGTGCTTGCACATGGTGGCTGTTTACCCATTCACTATGAGCTTTAGGGAAATGTTTCCACTGTATCAAATATTGCAGCACTTCACGATGATGTCTGGAATCCAGTATGTCTTGCACCTTAAAATGCTGCTCCCCATCAATCATCACTGGGACTGGTGTAGGTTGTTCTGGATGCCAACACTGAGTCTTCATTGGCTTCAACTGGATGGATTTTCCTCAGATTTTTCGGTAACTGTAATTGTACTGTTACATCATTGATAAATTTGGTGAAAGGAAAATGTTCCACATACTTTGGGCCCAACTTTTTTGAGGGTTTCTGAGTCCTTAGGACAGGGCTTTCCAAAGTGCTGCCGCTGGCGACACACCAGCGGCAGCGGTGGTGGTGGCAGCGCGCGCGGTGACGGGGGGCATGTGGCAGCACGCGCGCACGGTGGCGGTGCGGGGGGCGTGCGGCGGCGCGCGCACACACGGCGGCGGCGCGGGGGGGCGTGCGGCGGGATGCGCGCGCACGGTGGCGGCGCGGGGGGGCGTGTGGCGGTGCGCGCGTGCATGGCGGCCGCCGTGCACGCACGCGCCGCCGCTTCTGGGTGGTGTGGCGACACACCACACTGTGTGTGGCGACACACTTTTGTGTCGTGACACAGTTTGGAAAGCTCTGCCTTAGGAACTTTGTAGACAAATAAACCTTTTCTCCCACTTTCAGTTGCCATTCTGGTGCCCTTTTTCGGTCACCATATTTCTTGTAGGATTCCTTAGCCCAGAGCTTTCCAAACTGTGTGTCGCGACACATTTCTGTGTCGCGGCGAGGGCCCAGGTGTGTCGCAGGGGAACCCGGAAGAGGAGGCCATGAACCACGTGCAGCCCCGCCCATCCCTTGCCGCGCCGACAGGTCCCTGCTCAACCCAGTTCTTCAACTCTCCCCGCAGAAGCCAGGTAAGTTACCAGCCCGGTAGGGCTGCAACTGGGGGGGAGGGTGCAGGGACGTCGCTAGGCCGCTGCGTTGGGGGGGTGGGGGAGTTCGGCCCCAGGCAGAAGAGACTCGTGTTCCTGGTGCTGCTACAGGTGGGCGCGGGGGCTGGGAGGGCTCCTCTGCCGTCATCGGTTGGCTGCCCCCTCGTCGGTCCTGTCCCCTCCTTTCCCACTCGTTGAGCGCAGAAAGTGGGGGGGGAGCGTAGCTGGCGTCGTCGGGGCAACGGGCAGGACGTGGGCGGATCCTGCCCTCCTACGGTGGCTGGTGTGGTAGGGACCTCGCGTGCCTCTTTCGCGGGGCCGCGAAGATGGCTCGAAGGTCTGGGCTTGGCTCTTGTGTTTGCTGGGAGCGACGAGCATCTCCTTGGACTTGGTGGTGGTCGTAAAAAAGCGGGTTTGCAGCTATCTTGGGTGGTCGTTTTTCCTGGCATAATTCAGACGCGGAGGGAGAGAGGCAGATGTGGAGGGAGAGTGGAAAGCGTGGGGGACAGAAGTGGTTATCCCCAGTTCACATGGCCGTGTATACAGTATAGCCTCAACCTTAGCACCTTTAAGATGTGTGGACTTTGACTCCCAGAATTCCCCAGCCAACATGATGCCTGGGGAATTCTGGGAGTTGAACTCCATACATCTTGAAGTTGCTGTGGTTGAGAAACACTGTTCTAAGCGATCTCATGGTAGTGTTTATAGCATTCCACTGCCGAGGTGTCAGGTAGATTGAAGTGATAAGGGTGATTGCCCCAAAGGCACTCTTTGGGCGGATTAGAATATGGGTTCCCTGATCCTATCCACCCTCCTTAGCCACAACTCCTTACTAGCTCCACAATGTGCAGATGAAACACCTTTCTTAGTGCTTGGTCCCTGCACCCCCCACCCCCAGTTTTCCCATCATCTGGCAGTGTTTCTCAACCTAGGCGACTTCAAGAGTTGTAGACTTCAAATCCCAGAATTCCCCAGCCAGCCTTGCTGGGTAGGGAATTCTGGGAGTTGAAGTCCTCATATCTGAAAGTGGCCAAGACTGAAAAACACTGCTCATAGTCTTGGGTCCATGACCTCCCCATCAAGCACACCTGGAGGGCATTTTTGTATTTTATCTACAATATCTACAACACAATACATACAGTACAAGACTGGGGGGATTTGGAGCTGGCAGCCAATCACGTGGGCCGGGGGCGGGGTTTTGAGGCGGCAGCCAATCACGTGGGCCGGGGGCAGGGTTTGGAGCCGGCAGCCAATCACGTGGGCCGGGGGTGGGGTTTGGAGCCGGCAGCCAATCATGTGGGCCGGGGGCGGGCACTCCTCATTACTGTGTCACGAAATTATGCATGGCTAAAAGGTGTGTCACCAACATGAAAAGTTTGGAAAGCCCTGCCTTAGCCTCTGCCAGCTCTTTCTCTATCATTGGCCAACTATCAGTTATGTTGGTTGTTGTGGTTTTTCCGGGCTGTGTGGCCGTGTTCTGGCAGTTTTCGTTCCTAACGTTTTGCCAGTAGCTGTGGCTGGCATCTTCAGAGGACAGGAGCACAGCGCTGGGCTGTGGAAATGCGCTCCAAAAAGACCGGCGCGGGGCCTCGCTCAGCTGCGCGCGGAAGCGCTCCAAAAAGACCGGCGCGGGGCCTCGCTCAGCCACCGTTGCTTATTCTGGCTCAAGCTGCTGGAAGTTTGTAGTCATCACCCCCCCACCGCTCTTGCTGTGGCGCCTGAACATCCGGGTAAACGGCGGGGGAGATGCCCTTTGCAGTGACGGGCGCGGGGCAAGCGGCGCGCCCCTTTGCAGACGCCCCGGGGAGAAGCAGTAGGCGAGACCTTGCAAGCGTGGTGGGGAGAGGGGAGCCCTTCTCAGCCCTTTTGCACGCGCACGCACACCTCTACACCTCCTCAACCCTTTTGCACACGCACACACGCCCGCTCCCCTTTTGCCCGCGCTGCTGCAGGCGCGCGGGGGGAGGTCTTCTTCGCTGGAGGCGTTTTAGCAAATGGTGGGCAGCCACCTGCCGGGCGCGCCGGAGGGCGCGGTTGGCGTAGCCGCAGCTCTCCGGAAGCGGCTGAACCACATCTCCCAGCAGCCCCAGGCGGGTGGTCAGGGCCGAGAACTGGAGCGGGGCAACAGCCCAGCCTGCGCCGGTCTTTTTGGAGCGCTTCTGCGCGCAGCTGAGCGAGGCCCCGCGCCGGTCTTTTTGGAGCGCTTCTGTGCGCAGCTGAGCGAGGCCCCGCGCCGGTCTTTTTTTCGTGCCTCTGGGAAGCAGGGCCAATCGGGCTTTGCCTTGTTCAGCCCGCCTCTCTGCTCCCCTTTGGCGCGCGCTGATTGGTGGAGGCGTCCTTCCTTCTGAGCCTCCACCAATCAGCGTCTGTTTCTTCCCCAGGGTTCGCGCTGCCAGAGCCGAGGGGCCAAAGAGCCAGATCTGGCTCAAGAGCCGCCATTTCCGACCCTTGTACTAGTACAAGGAATGAAATAGGATTGTTTTGAAAACAGGTCAGTTACCACCCAAATCACTATTTTCTTCTGATTATCTGGTAAGTCCACTATAAAGTCTGTTTCCAAGGTTGGGTAGGGCTTGCCACATTCTGCAACAGTCCCCTGGGTTTGCCCCCCACTCTTTTTGCCATAGCACACGTTGGGCAACTGGCCACATATTCCTCCACATCCTTGCGTAAAGATGGCCACCAAATTTGCCGCCTTAATAGATGCATAATTTTCAAAAATCCAAAATGGCCGGCTGACTTGGCATCATGACATCTCTCAAGTATTATTCTTCGTAAGGGTTCTGGAGCATACAGTCTATCCCCACTCCACCATAGCCCCTGCTTCTCTGTCAGCTTTGTTTTGTTGACCTGCAACCAGACATCATTCCTCGACTCAACAAGTAGTTCATTCTATAAGTCCTCCTCCATTTTTAAAGTATGTGTGGATTTTTGACTCGTGACCACTGCCATTCCCAATTGCTGGACTGGGACTGAATCTACCACCTCTTCTCTCTGACTGTTGTGTTGGGGCAAATGGGACAAAGCATCAGCCAAAAAGTTCTTTCCTCCAGGCAACTATTTGAGAGTAAAGTTAAACCTACTAAAGAATTGAGCCAATCCAACCTGTTTAGGATTCAGCTTTCTTGTATGGCCTCCAAATTATTGTGGTCTGTCCATACTTCGAATGGCTGAGATGACCCCTCTAGCAAATGCTTCCATGTCATCAAAGCCCATCACACTGCGAAGGCTTCCTTTCCCCATACATGCCAGTGGCGTTCTGTGTCACTGAATTTACGGGAGAGGGAAGCACAGGGCCTCAGTTTCCCTTCTTCATCTTTCTGTAATAAAATTGCCCCAATTGCGACGTCTGAAGTGTCTACCTGCACTATTAGGAGCTTCATGGGGTCGGGATTCTTTAACACATGCTCTGAGGTAAACAATGCCTTTAGCTGTTCAAAAGCCTCTTGGCACTCTGCAGTCCATTGTAGTTTCGCCCACGGTCTTTTCACCTCTTTAGGATCCCCCTTACCTTTGGTTTTTAATAGGTAAGTGAGGGGTAAGGCCACCTGTGCAAAGTTGGGTATGAACTGCCTGTAAAAATTTGCAAACCCCAAAAAACTTTGTAATTGTCTCCTAGTTTTCGGCAAGCTACCACATCCCACACCGTTGCTGGGTCCATCTCTATCCCCTTACTTGATACTTGATATCCCAGATAGTCCAACTGCTCCTTATGAACTTCACATTTTTATAATTTGGCATATAATTGATTCTGCAACAAACATTTCAACACTTCTCTCACCAAGCATACATGTTCTTCCATCGTCTGTAGCTTGAATCATGTCAACTGGATTTCTATTTTCTCAGTGGAAACGTTTCGCTCCTTATCCAAGGAGCTTCTTCAGTCTGAGCAAAGTTAGTAAGGGAATCCTTAAATATGTTTCTAGGTGGCTGTGTGACCTTGCACCTGGGGCTAGGTCATGGTTATTTTGAGATGTTATTTCTAAGTCCTTTTATCATCTAAAGGAGGATCGTTAAGATTACCATGCTGCTGTTGAGCTTGCGAAATGGTCTTAATCTTCCTAGGCACAGAAGACAAAGCAGGAAAGAAAATAGGGGAAAGATTGTGCCTGAGGCCCCCACCTCTATTCAAGGAAGGATTTTCCAAGTTGGCATAAATGGATTCCTTGACCCCTCTCTCAAACCACCTATCTTCTCTGTCTAAAATGTGAACATTAATGTCCTCAAATGAGTGTCCTTTTTCCTTTAGATGAAGATAAACTGCTGACTCTGGTCCTGTGGTGTTACTTCTCCTGTGTTGGGCCATCCTCCTATACAAAGGTTGTTTGGTTTCTCCAATGTAGAGTTCAGAGCACTCCTCACTGCACTGGATTGCATACACTACATTGCTTTCCTTGTGTTTTGGAGTTTGATCTTTGGGGTGTACAAGCCTCTGTCTCAGTGTGTTGGTGGGTTTGAAATATACAGGTACTGTATGTGGTGTTTGCCAAATATCCGTTTTATCTTTTCAGACACGCCAGCCATGTAAGGAATGACCAGGTTCTTCCGTTTACTCTGAGTCTCAGCCCTATCTGTCGCTGTTTTAGGTCTGGTAGATTTAGATTTAGTGAATCTTACTAACTTTAGTAACTTACTAACTTTGCTCAGACTGAAGAAGCTCCTTGGATAAGGAGCGAAACGTTTCCACTGAGAAAATAGAAATCCAGTTGACATGATTCAAGCTACAGACAATTCCACCTGGATGACTGAGAACCTTCATAGACATGTTCTTCCATCGTTTCAGAATAAATCAAAATATCATCAAGGTAAACCAATACCCGCCTGTACAAAAAGTCATGTAACACTTCATTTATCAAATGCATGAATACCCCAGGGGCCCCTTTTAACCCAAAAGGCATTACTAGATATTCAAAAGACCCCAATTGGCAATTAAACACTGTCTTCCATTCATCTCCTTCTTGGATTCAAACCCGGAAATACGCCTCCCTTAAATCCAATTTGGTGAAAATCTTCCCCTTTGATAAGTGGGCCAGCATGTCATTCATCAGCGGCAAGAGGTACCTGTTGGAAGTGCAAATGGCATTAAGCCCCCGATAGTCTGTGCACAGTCACAGAGACCCATCCTTCTTGGTTCGGAACAGAACACGTGCAGCCATCGATGAGGTGGCAGGGCGAAAGAAGCCTTGCTCCAAGTTCTTGTCGATAAACTCCCGCAAAGCCACCAATTCTTTAGGAGTCATAGAATCCAACTTAGTCTTGGGCAACTCTGCCCCTGGCTCCAGTTCTATAGCACAGTCCGACTTTCTATGAGGGAGAGGTTGGTTCGACTCCACCTCTCCAAACACCTCTTTTAACTCTCCATACTATATAGGAATGAGAGCGTTGTCCTCTGCTGTCTCTCCTCCCAGCATCTCAGTCACTGTGCCTATCAGCTTGCTCAGCTTCAGTTCTCAGTTCTTTTGGGGTTAAGCCCATATAGGTCCCATCAGCAAAAGTTAATTGCCCCGTGGCCCAGTCCACTTGGGGATTGCGAGCCCGTAGCCAAGCCAATCCCAATACTATGGGTTGGTTAGAAATTGGAGCTACCACAAACCTTAGGCCAGTGCTTTCTAAAATCCCGCCATTGGTGACACCAACAGCGGTGGCAGTGGCCTCGTGTTTTGCAGTAAAACCCGGAAATGCTGATGGCGCACCGCTGCCGCCAACATGCACGCCGCCACCGATGTGTTATAGCCACTTCCAGGTTCTGTCGCGACACACTGATGTGTCGCGACACACAGTTTGGAAAGCACTGCCTTAGGGTCTCTTCATGATTCCCTATTCACATTCGTACCTCTTCTGTGTAATACTCCACTGGGCAATGTGCATGGCGGCGGCGCGCCATCAGTGCTTCCGCATTTTAGCGAGGGCGCCGCCGCTGCCGCTGTGCATGCCGCCACTGCCGGGGGCCCCCGTGCCGCTGCCGTGCACGCCCGCGTGCCCCCGCTGCCGCCGTTGGTATGTTGCCAACGGCAGCACTTTGGAAAGCACTGATTTAGCGTTTTCTGTGGGGAAAACTGCCTCGAACTCATCCATGAAACCCCTTACATGGGTCAGGAAACAAGGTAGGTTCTTGGGTTCCCCACTGAACTTTACCTTCAAGTCTCTTCCTCTGAAGAGCTCGTTCCATCCTGGGACACCCTTTGGCGGCCCCATCGGGCTCCAGCCATAAGGGGGGCGAGTGGTCTTAGCTGCCCTGCATCCTTCAGTCCCCGCATCCATCTCAGTGTCGCTGTCTCCCTTTTTGACGGGCTGTGGGGTGGCAGCTCTGAAACTCGCCGCTTCAGCACTGGCAGCCGTTCTCAGACTCATCTTTTGAAGCAGTTGCTCGATGGTTCCCTGCAGACTCACCATCTGACCTCTTAGGGAATTCACTTCCCTTTCTACTTTCTCCATTCGCCTTTGGAGGCCCAGCAAAGAGAGGATGGGGCCACTCCCTCGTGTTGTTACCTGAGCGGGGTCCTTCTCCATGCTGTATCCCACCTCCAGGGCCCAGGCACGCTTGGCTGCCCCCACTGCTCGGGATAAGGGTACCTCTGCCTCCGGGGTGGGAAGAATCCTTCTTCTGGCTTTCACTTGCAGTTCAGCTCATTGGGAGATTCCTCCCCTCACTCTGCTTTCCTCCTCTCCAGTTCCTAAGGCTTTCAGCCTCTCGTTCGCAGTTCGTTTGGAGACTCTCTCGGGTTGAACACCACCCTCTTCCTATCTTCTTCCGAGGGAAGCATCTTACTGCTCTGGGCATTCTTCCGCCACCCGGCTGGAGGCTCCTTCCAATTCCAGTCCATCACCTTCCTCTCCCCATTCAGGAGAGGTTTCTTCAGGTTCTAGGTATTCCAGTTGCTGACCTTCGGTAGACATGATGTCTCCGTGTAAGGTAGCTATTAGTGATTCTAGTCTTTCTGTGATGGTCCTGATCCTTTAGCCATTAATTGAGACTGTTACTACAAGCCATCAAGGATATGAAAGAGTTCTTTACGCAAGTGATCATTTCCAAGGCAAAGACTAGAATGAGAAAGAGCCTGCGCCAAATGGTATTTACATCCTCCACTTTATGCCAGCCCCCCCATTGGGGAAGTCACTGCATGACAGCCCCTCCCCACACTCTCACCGTTTCTATATCTCCCAGCCACAAATCCTTCGCTAACAAGCTGACAGTGCCATTCGGTCTGACCTTGGCGCCAGCCTGTTCGACTAAACAACTCTAATCAACATTCCTAACGGCCCTGCAGGCATGCCAGCCTACTACTACAAAGCATTTCTAACAACCCTGCAGGCATGCCAGACTACTACTACCCCCCATAACTACGCTGGCAGGATGCTCCATCCTGACAAGTACACAGTATTCAGATGTATGTTTAGTCATTTTCCTAGTGATTCCTAATGTGGAATTCACCATTATCCTAAAACTTCCTGTTTTTGTTTCATGTCATTTCATGTTTCATGTCACTAATAAAGATCTAAATTACTTAGGACCACCTATCTCCAATATAACTTACAAAGATCTTTCTTGGATCTTTCTGCTCAAAAGGCCCCTACTTCTACGCTGACCACATGATACAATAGTATTACAATTATGGTGGTCCAGTTAAGGAATGCCCACTCACTATTTATTTGCTCAGCTTCCTTTTTAATAGATTTGAAATGTCAAATTCAAAATAATGCTAGATATATTAGCTTTGGGAGATTTATACGATTTTACATATTTTAGGTACATTCTAAGGCAGGGCTTTCCAAAGTGCTGCCGCTGGTGACACACCAGCAGCAGCGGCGCGCGGGCGTGCACAGCGACGGCGCAGGGGGGGCGTGCGGCGGCGCGCGCGCACGGCGACAGCACGGGGGTGTGTGCGGCGGCGCGCACGCGCCCAGTGGTGGCGCGGGGGGGCGTGCGGCAGTGTGGGGGGCGTGCGGCAGCATGCACGCGCCCGGTGGCGGCGCGGGGGGACGTGCGGCGGCGCGCGCGTGCATGGTGGCCGCCATGCACGCGCGCGCCGCCGCTTCCAGGTGGTGTGGCGACACACCATGCTGTGTGTGGCGACACACTTTTGTGTCGCGACACACAGTTTGGAAAGCTCTGTTCTAAGGTTTCTTAAGTTATATTACTTTGCCAGTGGCTCCTTTTACTGTGTTTACCATTCTATAACCATATTCTTTAAAATACTTTTACTGAAAAATATTAATAATATTTATAAATATTGATTTTATTTATATAACAGATACCCTCTCTTGTCTTCATATTATTCTTCATTTTGCTATAACGTATGGTGACTACTGGTATTCATTTCTCTCCTGTTTATTATAACATTAATTATAATATTAACCTTTGTCAAAAGAATGAAAACAACTTCTTGTTTTGAGGAAAGTTATCAAACAACAATTTCAAAGCCATTTAAATCTTGCTGTTGGTTTAAGTTTTCACTTGATTATTTAATACTAGGCTGGAGCAGGAAACCCCTCCCCTAGTTCTATGTTCCTAGGTCCAAAGGCATCTGCAGGTTGGGGGGAGGGTCAAAATTGGCAAGATGGCAGATGGAGTATCACAATGCAAGCTGCTCCATTTTTGAATACATGTGTGACATTGACACATGTACAAAATGGTGGGGCGTCATCTCCATGACCTGCCTGCCATGTCGCTGATTTTGACATACTGCTGCCCAGGACAGCTATTTAGGCAGCAAAAGATTTGAAAAGCACCAGCTGGGTTTGCACCTGTATTGAACCACTAAGTGAAATGTAGCATAAGGATTTATAAACCTTATTACACTTAAGTGAGAAACTAGCTCCAGGTTTCTGCTAGCTACATACAGTAATTGTAACTGAATGGGAGGCTGAATCCAACTCAGGGGGTTGTGCATACAGGTAGTCCTCGCTTATACAATGCTAATTGGGACCAGAAACTCTGTCGTTAAGCGACACCGTCGTAAGTCAAAAAACCATGTGACAGCCCCGGTTAGCGATGGCAGTCCCAGTTGCCATCATTAAGTGAGGACTGTGTGGGTTGTTAAGCAAGGACCTCACATGACCATGATTTGCAACTTCCTGCTGGCTTCCCCACTTACTTCGCTTGTCAGAAGCCAGCAGGGAAGGTCGCATATCGAGATCTCGTGACTGCGGGGATGCTGTGTTGGCCATTGAGTATGAGGACCGGTTGTAACTACCACTCATCAAGTGTCGTCATAAGTTCAAAGTCACTGAACAAGTGGTTGTTAAATGAGGACCACCTGTACAGGAAAATTTCAAGAGAGAAGAAAAAGGAAAGAATTCAATATTTCCTCCTCCCCTTTCTGCCAATATATCTACTTTTAGATATATTTAAAGTAGATATATCCCCTTTTAGAAGCCCTTAGAGAAGATGGAATGTCATCTACTTCTTGTCTCATGAGAACTCTGTTAACAGTTTACGAATGAAGGTTGCCTCTTTGGGAAACACATGACATGCTTCAAAAAACATAGTGCTAATGTTCTAAAGCAACATGAGATGCTCCCTAGGTTTTCCTTTCTGCACTATGATCAGCATAAAATTAAGACACATCTTATTCTATACATGAAAGCAGCATCTGCAAGGATCCATTCAATCAGATAAATGTAATTGTTATATACAATTAGCAACAACTGGATCCCCCAGCTAATTCTATCTTACACTTAAAAGACTGCCAAAGCTTATTAGAGAAAGTTAAACAGGCTGCTGTTCTGCAACACATTCTTTTAGAAATTTTCAAATAGTCTAGTCTCTATGTTTTAGCCTCAAATCTAAGAATATTCTTTGCAATTTTTTAAACATAACTAAGAAAAAAATTAAGTGATGGAGAATATAATAAATTTAAAATATTTATACCCTACAAAGAAACATTAGCAAAATCCTATTATTAACCTGCAGAAAACCCCTTTCAAGGTAAATGTCTCAATGAAATATTAATAAAAGTTGAACTGAGCTTCATGACCATATAAAGTGTTGATGCTAAGTATACTATCATCAGTTGCATGGCAGTCAAAATGTTTTGCTATTATTAACAAAAATGTTTTAGATTTTCAACCTATTACCAACATCGGAGAATTGTATTAAAAACATGAGGTGCAATGACCAAAATAGATCAAAATATTTTTCCTCCCTAAGTCTAAAAGATTTGCTTTAGTAAATGTATATATTATTAAATAAATTTAGATTAATTCCAGAACAAATATGTAGATCTTCTGGTTTTTCTAAAGAGTTGAACTCCTTGTTTTTTTAAGTAACGAAATCATCCATTTGGAGTGCAGGAGTTAAGGTAGAAAGCACAATATTTTTCCCAATCATGATAATCTTTTGTAAAGTCCATTTTTGATTTTGAAAATTCACATACACACACATTGATCATTACAGAAATACGCAATAGATTGAATATCTCGGTGTATATGAACTTTACCAAGGTGCAAAGATGCAAGCACTTCCAAGTTAGAGCAAACTATAATTATTACTCTATTTCAAAACAGTCTAAAATTAAATGATGGGGAAAACTGACCCCTACACACAAAGACTGTGATCCTACACTGTTATTGTTAATGGGATATTTTAAAGATATTACTCTGTAACAACAGTTTAGTAAATGCAAGTCTGCAGTGTGAGCAGTTTTGATAAACAGCCTCCGTGGGCCACACAACAGGGATAATGTATCCTTAAGTACTGCCAACGAGCTGCCATTCTGCACAGCCAATTACTTCTGTGCGTCTGTCACTCAAAGGAAAAATGACTGAACCCATTAGATCAAACCTTTGTCACTGTTCCTAATGCACTCTTAGGCCTCATTAATCTGAGGGAGCAGCAACACAGCCGCCGGTGCCTCATTGCCTCCCTCACAACAGGACCATGTGAAGCCTCTCATCTCTCCCCCAAGTGCACCACGTTAATCAAGCTCTGCTTATTACCCCAGTCCCTGTCACGACGGAGAGCGCTCTCCCTTAAATGCTCTCATTATGGCCCATCTTTAGAGCTGGCTGAGTGGAAAAAAAGAGAACAAGAAGAGAAGAGGAAAATGCAAGTCCGATCGCATTAATATTCATGACAATAATTAGTATTCTAGGTCACTGAATATTCATGCTATTAGTTTGGATTTTATGGGTTTGCTGGATGTCCTGATTGCTGGAGTGTGGAGGAAAACAGCATGGCGGGAACGTTAGATGTCAATGGCAGTTCAATACTGAAAATAGGTTTGTGAGCACCCCTCCCCCTTTTTGGAGGAGGCTAAACCAGCGTTTTAAGCTCTCCTGATGGCTTTAGTATTTGAAAAATCACTAGAAGGATGGAGGAATGAAAACGCTTGATTTTCCTCAAAAGGTTTTAACAACCAAAATGGTTGCTATTACAAAATATAACTATGGGAGCCCAACATAATAACTTCAGAAGAATAGAACAAATCACTAATCTTGGATACAGGGCAAATCCAGAAATGAGATACACAAACCAAACCATAATGGAAAGGAGTGAGTAGGCTGATCCAAGACTCTACTGCCTGCACCAGTGCTGGGCTACCTCAATGTTCAGGGCACTTACGCTTGCCTTGTTGGAAATTATAACATTCATTTCCTGTGATTTGGGGAAAATGCTAGGATGGGAGAAAAAAACTTCCCGTGATTTATCAGAAAGCCAAAAAGATTGTAAACATAAATAGTATGTAGTACCATGCTCTAAATCTTAAGCAAACTTATCATTATATGGATACCTTAAAGCCTCAAAATGTATTATTCTATAAGCTTAGCAATTTTAGTGGACTTCCTGCCCTACAGGGTTGTTGTGACCCTGAGCTCCCAGAAGAAAGGAAGGATAAAATGTAGTTTAAAAAGCAGAAATAAAAAGCAGTGAGATCAGTAGCAGGGGCATTCACAGCAAGTAAAGATTTCATCATAATGATGAAGTGTGCATTCTGATAAACAACACGGGCCTGTCCCTTACATTCTTGCCTGCATCATAAAACACAAATATAAAAGGGGCAGAAGTTTGTAACACAGGTTACAAACAGTTTGTAATGCAGGTTTTGGCATTTGCGCCTCCCACCCTCTCCGGAACCCACAACTTAATAGGAAATCAAACTCAACTACTATTGGATATATGGAAGCAAGGCCAAATCCAGATAACCCTAAAATGTAAATCTATTCTTTAAAATCCAATTTCGTACTATAACAGCTGCTCCCTAATGCTAAATCAGCAGTTATAATCACCTACGTTATCTTTTTTGGGATTAAATTTAAATTTGTTAGCTCACTGGTGATGTATTATAGGCCTCAAACACTTATTCAGAACTGCTAAAGATTTCCTTGTCTTAGATGGAAATACAAGTTGAGTATAACAGCACTGTGAGACACCAGCAATTTTTAATGCAGTTTCTTGTAGATGTTAAATAGTATTCAGTGTGTGGATTTGGGTCCCGATAGTTAATGAAAACTGACCAAACTATCACTGCAGTACTGGAAAGTAAACATACGAGATCTTGAAATAGCTATATATTCTCTATTTTCCAAATAGAGATCAGTATCTTTTCAGTTCTATAAAACCGCTATGCAGGAGCATGCATGAAAAAAAGCACTTATATTACCAATATTTTTGTCATACTTCCAATGGTAATTTGGAAGATTACTGGATTTTACCCTAACACAAATAAAGTCGTTTCTTTTTTTTCCAAACCTTTCTGAACGATCAGTTCAATCTGGGTCTATATTTTAACAGCTTTTATGTGAGGTCAAAATCTTAAAAATTGAAATCAGCAGGAAAGAAAGATGGGGAAAGTCATTTTAATCCATGTTCAAAAGTTCTCCATGTAGCGTGGTTTCAACTTCGATTCTTCTACTCGGTGTAATTACTTTAAAAACTTTCAGGAAAGGTTACTTGAGCATTTGGCTGTGTTTGCACAAATAAGCCCAAATTTCTGGATCCATACACTATCTTGAACCATAAACTAACCGGATGGGGCTCATATGACAAACTGGGCTACAATATGTATGGCTGGTGTGCTTCAGTGTGTCATGTGAATTGGGAGAGGGTCAACCCCTTAGAGTAGGGGAGGGTCACATAAGAAATTAGATGGCCAAAAACTAACCATCTAAAAATAATACAGAATGGGATAATAGAAGCATGCGGAGAGAAGAATGGGGAACTGGAACAAATTCTTCCATGCTGTAAGCAATAAGAATTATCTCTATGGTGCCTGCTAGGGATGGTGAGAGTTTTAGTCCAGATTAGGAAAGGCTGGTTGAGAGTCTCAGAGACAGGACAAGATAGCAGATATCCAGCACTGCACTCATGGCATCAACATAGGGGGAGATGGGCGGTCATATAAATTAAACAAACAAATAAATAAATAAACATGCCATCTCCTATACGAACAGCCCTGCTGGATCCAGCCAAGTCCGGTCTTAAACCAACTTTTTGTTTCTCAAAGTGGTCCACCAGATGTCTCAGGGGTGCTTGCAACAAGAGTTGCAACATCTATCACTCTCCTGCTCTTATTCTCCTGCAACTTATACTTGGAGGCATGCTGCTCCCAACCTGGAGGTAACATTTAGTTTCCAGAATTTATAGCCCTTGACAGATCTGTTCTCCATGAATTTAACCAATCCCCTTTAAAGCCAGAATTCCTACAAATGACAGGCTGCATTCTGAAGAATATACATAGTTTGAATTTAAACAAAAAGGTCATTATACGGCAAAGCACCTGAATCTAAAATCATCTTTATTTCCAAGAATGCTGTAAGATTCAACATAGGCCCCATAGACATTCTTAGTACATAAAAATGAGAAACGGGGCAAATGTGCCCACTGACTATATTGCTTTCTTCTTCTGTCTTCCATTTCTCTTCCTTACTGCAAGTATTTGCAATTACACTTCTAGAATCTGCTTCTCAGAAAGTCCCTCCCATTTAAAGCCCCCTTTCCCAATGCAATAGAATCTTACTTATCATTGCTATGAGTGTGTTGAAATCAACTTTTTTTTAGTTCAAGATACATGCTTTACTATGCTCAACAGTAGTATTATATGGCCACTTTCCTGCAATGTTCCTGCTACTTTCACTTCCTCAACTATGTCTTCTTTGTTGGTGAATATTAAATCAAGGATATTTTTTCACTGCTATTAGAAGGAGAAAGTTGTCAGCAACACTAGTCCAGAATTTCTGGGAAGGTCTATATTTGGCAGAATTTGTCTCCCACCAGAGGTCAGTGTATTTAAATTCCCCATCACTATGACTTCATGCATTGGAAGGCATAATACATATAGCCTTGGTTTGAGAAGTAATGATAAGAAATCAACAGCAGTATTTCTTTATTTGTTCCTCACATGTTTTAGTACAAATGTCCTCTATAACACTAACAACACCATTCATTTTGATTTCTGAGCAGGAATTCATATTTAAATTACATTCTCTCTTTCTATTGCTTCCATTCCTTTTCAGCTAATTGCATCTTTCAACTGCTGTATGCTTGGTCTGGGAGAACAAAATGAAGCAGGACATAGGCTGATAGAATTTTGCCAAGACATCTCACTGTGCATAACAAACACTCTCTTCCAACAACCTAAAAGACGACTTTATACATGGACTTCACCAGATGGTCGACACCGAAATCAGATTGACTACATCCTTTGCAGCCAAAGGTGGCGGACATCTATACAGTCGGTAAAAACAAGACCTGGAGCTGACTGTAGTTCAGAACTTCTTATTGCAAAATCTAGAATCAGACTAAAGAGAATAGGGAAGACCCACAGATCAGTTAGATATGAGCTCACTAATATTCCTAAGGAATATGCAGTGGAGGTGAAGAATAGATTTAAGGGACTAGATTTAGTAGATAGGGTCCCGGAAGAACTATGGACAGAAGTTTGCAACATTGTTCAGGAGGCGGCAACAAAAACCGTCCCAAAGAAAAAGAAAACCAAGAAGGCAAGATGGCTGTCTGCTGAGACACTGGAAGTAGCCCAAGAAAGAAGGAAAGCAAAAGGCAACAGTGATAGGGGGAGATATGCCCAATTAAATGCAAAATTCCAGAGGTTAGCCAGAAGAGATAAGGAATTATTTTTAAACAAGCAATGTGTGGAAGTGGAAGAAGACAATAGAATAGGAAGGACAAGAGACCTCTTCCAGAAAATTAGAAAGATCGGAGGAAAATTCCAGGCAAAAATGGGTATGATCAAAAACAAAGATGGTAAGGACCTAACAGAAGCAGAAGAGATCAAGAAAAGGTGGCAAGAATATACGGAAGATCTGTATAGGAAGGATAATAATATTGGAGATAGCTTTGATGGTGTGGTCAGTGAGTTAGAGCCAGACATCCTGAAGAGTGAGGTTGAATGGGCCTTAAGAAGCATTGCTAATAACAAGGCAGCAGGAGACGACAGTATCCCAGCTGAACTGTTTAAAATCTTGCAAGATGATGCTGTCAAGGTGATGCATGCCATATGCCAGCAAATTTGGAAAACACAAGAATGGCCATCAGATTGGAAAAAATCAACTTATATCCCCATACCAAAAAAGGGAAGCACTAAAGAATGTTCAAACTATCGAACAGTGGCACTTATTTCACATGCCAGTAAGGTAATGCTCAAGATCTTGCAAGGTAGACTCCAGCAATTCATGGAGCGAGAATTGCCAGATGTACAAGCTGGGTTTAGAAAAGGCAGAGGAACTAGAGACCAAATTGCCAATATCCGCTGGATAATGGAGAAAGCCAGGGAGTTTCAGAAAAACATCTATTTTTGTTTTATTGACTATTCTAAGGCCTTTGACTGTGTGGATCATAACAAATTGTGGCAAGTTCTTGGTGGTATGGGGATACCAAGCCATCTTGTCTGCCTCCTGAGGAATCTGTATAACAACCAAGTAGCAACGGTAAGAACAGAGCACGGAACAACGGACTGGTTTAAGATTGGGAAAGGAGTACGGCAGGGCTGTATACTCTCACCTTACCTATTCAACCTGTACGCAGAACACATCATGCGAAGTGCTGGGCTTGAGGAATCCAAGGCAGGAGTTAAAATCGCTGGAAGAAACATTAACAATCTTAGATATGCAGATGATACCACTTTGATGGCTGAAAGCGAGGAGGAGTTGAGGAGCCTTATGACGAAGGTGAAAGAAGAAAGTGCAGAAGCTGGGTTGCAGTTAAACCTCAAAAAAACCAAGATTATGGCAACCAGCTTGATTGATAACTGGCAAATAGAGGGAGAAAAAGTGGAGGCAGTGACAGACTTTGTATTTCTAGGCGCAAAGATTACTGCAGATGCTGACTGCAGCCAGGAAATCAGAAGACGTCTACTTCTTGGGAGGAGAGCAATGGCAAATCTTGATAAAATAGTTAAGAGCAGAGACATCACACTGACAACAAAGGTCCGCATAGTTAAAGCAATGGTATTCCCTGTAGTAACCTATGGCTGTGAGAGCTGGACCATAAGGAAGGCTGAGCAAAGGAAGATAGATGCTTTTGAACTGTGGTGTTGGAGGAAAATTCTAAGAGTGCCTTGGACTGCAAGAAGATCAAACCAGTCCATACTCCAGGAAATAAAGCCAGACTGCTCACTTGAGGGAATGATATTAAAGGCCAAACTGAAGTACTTTGGCCACATAATGAGAAGACAGGATACCCTGGAGAAGAAGCTGATGCTAGGGAAAGTGGAAGGCAAAAGGAAGAGGGGCCGACCAAGGGCAAGATGGATGGATGATATTCTGGAGGTGACAGACTCAACCATGGGGGAGCTGGGGATGGTGACGGCCGACAGGAAGCTCTGGCGTGGGCTGGTCCATGAAGTCACGAAGAGTCGGAAGCGACTGAATGAATAAACAACAACAATGCTGTATGCTGCTGTATGCTGTCATGAAAGTCATCCCATCAGGTCCTTGTTATACTTATTTAAACAATATTTGCATTTTGTGCTAAGAGTTTAAATTGTTCACAGTCTGAACATGAGAGTATAGACAAGGCAAACAGTATACTTCACAAGTTACTGTTCTTCCTGATTCTTCACTGAAAGGTTCATTAACCCTACTGTAACAACTCTGTAACATCCTCCTAGGTCCTTACCTAAAGTTCTGAGTTCTCACTTCAACACCAGGAGATTTAATTTAAAGCTCTCCTGATCAAGCATGGCATGCTTCAGCCAAACATTTGTTTCCCAGTTCTTGTGAGATGTGTACCTTGCACCAGCCATCTTTCCTCCAGAAAGCCCAAGACCAGGTCCCCAGAAACCTAATCTATCACACTGATACTATTTCCATATCCAGTTGTTCATCTGCAGTATTCTTCATTCCCTCTGCATTCTTCTTTGATGAAAGTAAACAGAGAATGCCACTTGAGCTTCTTTCTTAGAACTTCCAAGTTCAAGGTGATTCTTGCAGACTTGCAATCTTGAAGTTACACACAAGTAGGCCTTCTCTATGGCATTAACTAATCCTCACACACTCACTCTTCTGACATTTGGGAGGCAGCTATTATTATGTTTTAACCATCTATTGAAAACCTATCTTCTCCTAGGTCTTGCCTATGTTAATGCTAAGGATGAATGCTTTTCTTTTCTCCCTCCTTACAGTTTGTTTAGTGTACTTATTTTATAGAAATTGTTTTTAATTCATTGTTATTTTATTTGTTGCATTTTACCAAATCTGTATGTATATTACTGCACTGATTTGTCTACTACTGCACTGATTCATGTTTATATAGAAAGCACTGTAAAAATCTAGTACATAAATGAACAACTTATCCTAGCTCCAAAGCATCTGAGAAAACTATTCTACAAATGGCAGATCAATCACTTCAAAAACAAAATGGCAGAACAAAAATTGGGCCTTCTTGGGCTAAGTGGCAGAAGTAAAGGGCCTAAAAGCATATGGAAAAGGTCAGTAAAAAACCAAAGTTTACGTGACTTCCATTTGGAATAACAGTCATAAATTGGTATTTTACCCAGTAGCCATTCTGATCCTCATATTATATTATAAGATGATAATGATAAAGAAAGCCTTAGCATATTTGCACAATGTACACAAATCCTTACACTTAAGTTCTAGTTCCCACTAATACAGCAAAACCTATGCCTGGGCTATACCATTCATACTTGAAATTGACATTCACATGACAGGCCTCTTTAGTTCCTTCTTTCACATGGCATTGTAATCATCATATAAGCTCCTTCTTACCATTATTTATTTGTGTTTTTTTAAAAAAAATGCTCTGCCAGCAGTCAGGCCAAGCCTTCCAGAAGTGGCTTACAACCCAATCATATGCTCGTGTATTTAAAAATAAACTGCAATGTATTAAATGGAACTTACCTCTTACATAAGAGTTTTAGCCTTACAGTGCAACCCTAAGTGTGCCCACTGAGAAGTAAGTCAATGGGACAAACACCTGGTAAGTGGTAATAGGACTGGAGCTGACTGAAGTCTGTCTAGAGCAGCCTTTCTCAACCTTTTGACCCTGGAGGAACCCTTGGAATATTTTTCAGGCTTCAGGGAACCCCTGCACATTCAGGCTCAGATATAGGCCAGAAGTTACAAAATTATTATATTTGTTTCATGTGTAGGCCTGTACCTATGCATTAACCGTGTTCTTAAGCTAAAAATAAAGGATGAAACTTACCTCTTTAATGTGAGGTTGCCCGAATTTGAAATAATTTTTTAAATAAATCTTGATCTCCCAGGGAACCCCTAGTGACCTCTCACAGAACCCTAGGGTTCCACGGAACCCTGGTTGAGAAACCCTGGTCTAGAGAATAGGTGAAGTAGCAATACCTACATCTAGGTTACACACCAGAAAAAAAAACTTTAATCAGTTGGCATCACAACTGTTTTTATCATTTTTTTCATAGGGCATGAGTGTTTTCACATAGAAATATCTAAAACATAAATATATTAAATTACAGTGTGTTTTAAATAAAAATACAACATAAACAGATATTGTGATCATATTTTTCAAACTATATTTCTCTTACCTGAATTTGGTGAAATATGTAAACCACTCATGTCTTTGGACAAGCCATTTGTTCTTTGACTTGAGATGGGTGCACAGACTGATGTGGCACGAGGCGGCCTCTTCCCTGGAACTTTAACTGTGGTTCTCAGAAGATCAATTTCTTTTCCATGAACATTTTGCATATAGTCCTGCACCAAAAGAACACAAATATTTCCCCCCCAGAGGAGATGGAAATAATGTAAAAAATACAATATGACTGGGATTAAAAGAAACCACACGACTAATTAGATTTGCCTGAGGCTACTAGGGGTTTATGTTTCTTAAAACATATATTTCCTTTAACCTTTAGGGAGCTTCCTAAAGTAGATCAGAATATAAATTGCAGGGTGGGGGCAGTGTTAAACAGTAATAGCATAAAACTCCCACTGGGAAGCCTTTAGATCCTATACATAAAAAGCAATATATATTTTGCTGTTGCAGCTGCACACAGACAAAGCAGAAGACAGTGTTCATCCATGGTGCAGAGAATAAAATCTGTTCCAATGACAGAATGGCTGGTGTCAAGGGAATGGAGAGGAGATGATTCCACATGTGTACTTCAGCTGCTTCTGGTGAATGTGCAGAGTAGTTTTCAGATGGAAATTACATCCTTTCTAATCTTGTAAAAATCTCATACTACAGATATGGTTAGAAGGTAATGTGTGCACTTCCTTGAAGAAACCAATCATGCTGAAGGCGATTAATCAATTTACATTTCAATCTAACTTTTAGGCAAGATTAAATTCTGATAGATTTGTGTTTCTGGATGACCAATATTCAACTCATACTTGAAGTGACTGCACTCAACTTTAGGTCCTAAGAGTTAATGCTTGTAGCTTGAAGATTCTTATAGAACAGGGGTGGGCAACGTCAGGCCTGCAGGGCTCCCGCCTAAGGCCCTCGGGGCTCCCGCCCGCAAACCCTGCCCCTTCCACGCGATTGGCTCCCACCCACAAACCCCGCCCCCCAGTGCTTGTGATTGGCTCCCGCCCGCAAACTCTGGGTCCCGCCCCGTGGAAATCCCAGAAACCCCGCCCCCCACCCCCCAGGTCTCCAGTTATAAATATCCAAATGGCCCTTGGCAGAAAAAAGGTTCCCCACCCCTGTTGTAGAACCACCTTTGACAATGTTACAGCCTTGGATTCAGGAGTAGGTCTACCAGATCTAGGCTGCAAACATCTAAATGAGCACTAGATGTCATATTGTGGTTGTCTGTATTTTTGCAACCCAGATTCATTAGACCCATTCTGGAGCAGGCCTTCTCAACTGAAGAGTCATTTATGAAATACTCTCCCCAGAGAAGTTTGCATGATTAAATTTTATGTTCATCTGCTGTAATTATTGTTTTATTAGGTTTTAATTGTATTGGTGGCTGATATTTTTTTTAGAAAATATGTTTATATTTTCTAAAAAGAATATGGATATGTAAAAATATGTTAAAAATGTGTGCATGAAACCTATCTGATGCAAGTGTCCATAAAAGATCAGAGCTGCATTTCCTTACAAAATCTACTTTTCCTTAGCAAAATCACAATGCTCTCTCATCTCAGATCTTATATCCTGCAGAAATAAGAGTTTACAACATGAAAAAGCTTAACTGCTTCAGAACAGTGATTTACAATATGATCATATTAGAAACAGATGAAGATGGCCCGTCATCTGGAATATGCAGTGCTAAAGAAAAGTAAGCCTGATTTTTGATATGCAAATATTACAAAGAGAATTTCCCTAGATATTAGCTGTAAAAAAATTGCTGATAGGAGAAAAGGGGGTTGCTTTAACAAGACACAAGGGTAAATCAAAGCCAAGTACTTTTAAACAGCACTTAACAAGTCCCCAGAGTCTACTCTACAGTGGGCCACCCCAGAAGTGCTATCTTCGGCCCCTCAACAGCTTGAAAAAGTAGTAATTGCAAACCCATTTACATTTGTTTTTTAAGTTTTCTATGTTCATAATTCAATAGCAATAATAAAGCACCAGAGAAACAAAGATTTTCCCCAAATGTGCCAGTATTAAGCTTCTGAAGCCACTGTACCCCATGGCTCTTGCACCTTTGCCATTGCTTGTTTTTTACATTCTGCTCCTAATTATGTTGCATCTATTGCCATACACTTAATTAGCTGCATTAATGTGATTTCTTTTCACATAGTCAAGCAATTAAGAGCTATGATTGAGTTTCATTCAATTAGTCTCAACAAACATGCTAATTGATGTCCCAGATGCAAATGAGGTGCAGTGAGAGAAACCTGCTAACAATTGAGTGCCATGTCAGAGATCCACTGTGCTCAGCTTGCTGACACAAAAGCACACTTTTCCATTTTATGTGGAGCTATTTTCAAGAGGATATGCCATTCAGTCTTCAGTACACTAAATCGATTCCTAGAGGAATATTACTACAAGATAGTGAATCCAGCCTGGTGCCAGTGTGGCTTGTAAGCAACACAATGATGGAAAATACATTTTTTTCGGTTGAATTGAAATCTACTTTGCTGGCAAATTATACCATCCATAATTATTTACCATTACTACTAACTGACAGCTTCAGTTTGGTCACTTACGGGCAATGTGGTACTTTAAGTTAAACTAAAAACACATTATTAAATCAGTCCCTAAGATACAGCCATGATATTCATTGCAATTACTTTCCTTCCTGAGGATATGCTTGACATTTGTGGAAATAGCAGAATACTGATATGATAACTTAAATACACAATTGCCACTACAAAATCTATATGTGTTGAACAGACTTTTGTGTATAAATGACCGAGAAAGCTGATTAGTGTAGCCAATTCAGAACAGGAAATAACCACACAATCCATGTTATAATCAAGAATAGGACATTATAATTGTTTCAGTTTCTTTTGTTGAGTTTCAGCCAGTCGATTAATTTTTATAATTTATTCAATTCCATTCAAACTAGATAAAAACAGTATTCCTGAAAGGAGAGGGATGACTATCCCAATGGTGCATGCCTGCTGCATCCTGGGAACTAACTTGAATAAATGCATTTCCTCATCAACAAATATTCTCTTGGCAGCTTACTGATCAAAACTAAAAATTAGAAATATAAAGCACCCACGAAAAGGAAAAATAAAGAAAAAATCAGAAGAAAATGGGGGGGGGGAGAGGAGGGGGGAAGAAAAAGTACCACCCATAAAATATACTGTATTCTCTTTTGGGATGCTTTCTAAAATGAAGTTTCTACTCACAAAAAGGTGTAGATTGAAAATGTTTAAGGCAATTTACAAGCATTTAAGATGGATAATTCTTGTCTGTGCTGTTGAATTCAGTATAATGCTACTACAGTTTATATTGATATC
Organism: Charina bottae; assembly: GCA_023362775.1. Taxonomy (NCBI): domain Eukaryota; kingdom Metazoa; phylum Chordata; class Lepidosauria; order Squamata; family Charinaidae; genus Charina; species Charina bottae. Next base: position 1,728,200 of record JALMGJ010000020.1, read on the forward strand.
AAAGCCCCTTAATATTATATCTCCCAATGGGGGAGATGGGCGGTAATACAAATTTAAACAAACAAACAAACAAACAAATAAATAAATATTGTAAATAAGAGATTTCCTGTTGTTTATGCTCTTGTGTTTTAATACTCAGATGGATAACTAAGGTACATGTACTCAGTCAACATAGGATACAGCAATTTGTAACACATTCTCTATCTCATAATAATAATTTATTAAATTTATATGCCGCCCGTCTCTCAGCAACTCTGGGCACTTTACAATTGTTAAAAACATTAAAAAACAAAGAACAATACAAAAACGCAAAAACAGCACAGATGGAACAATGGGAAAATATGTGGTTGAAGGGACTGAAATTTATACTTTGTTATAATCTTAAAGAAAAGTTTTATAAAATTATGTACCGTTGGTATATGACACCAGAAAAATTATCTAGAATGTACTTCAACAACAAGAAGGTTCATTTTATCATGCTTGGTGGATGTGCAAAAATGCTATTTTTTGGGTTCAAATGCATAAATTGATTCAGAGGATTTTAAAGATTAATATACAACTGAAACCAGAACTTTTCCTCTTCGGACTGATAGATAAACAGTTGGAAGAAAAGTCATGGAATTTTGTGTGTGTGTGTGTGTGTGTGTGTGTGTGTGTGTGTATATATATATATATATATATATATATATATATATGTAGCTATACATATATATTAGTAGCTATATATATATATATTAGTAGCTATATATATATATATATTAGTAGATATATATTAGTAGATATATATATATATATAGGCAAAGGCTAATAGAGTTTTGTCAAGAGAACACGCTGGTCATAGCAAACACTCTTTTCCAACAACACAAGAGACGACTCTACACATGGACATCACCAGATGGTCAATACCGAAATCAGATTGATTATATACTTTGCAGCCAAAGATGGAGAAGCTCTATACAATCAGCAAAAACAAGACCTGGAGCTGACTGTGGCTCAGATCATGAGCTTCTTATCGCAAAATTTAGGCTTAAATTGAAGAACGTAGAGAAAACCACTAGACCAATCAGGTATGACCTAAATCATATCCCTTATGAATATACAGTGGAGGTGAGGAATAGATTTAAAGGATTAGACCTGGTAGACAGAGTGCCTGAAGAACTATGGATGGAGGTTCGTAACATTGTACAGGAGGCAGCAACTAAAACCATCCCAAAGAAAAAGAAATGCAAGAAAGCAAAGTGGCTGACTGATGAGGCTTTACAAATAGCTGAGGAAAGAAGGGAAGCAAAAGGCAAGGGAGAAAGGGAAAGATATAAACAACTGAATGCAGAATTCCAGAGAATAGCAAGGAGAGATAAGAAGGCCTTCTTAAATGAACAATGCAAAGAAATTGAGGAAAACAATAGAATGGGGAAGACTAGAGATCTCTTCAAGAAAATCGGAGATATCAAGGGAACCTTTTGTGCAAAGATGGGCATGATAAAGGACAAAAAAGGCAGGGACCTAACAGAAGCAGAAGAGATTAAGAAGAGGTGGCAAGAATACACAGAAGAACTATACAAGAAAGATCTTAATATCCCTGATAAATATGATGGTGTGGTCACTGACCTTGAGCCGGACATCCTAGAGAGTGAAGTCAAGTGGGCCTTAGGAAGCATTACTAACAACAAAGCTAGCGGAGAAGACAGTATCCCAGCTGAGCTATTTAAAATCCTAAAAGATGATGCTCTTAAAGTGCTGCACTCAATATGCCAACAAATTTGGAAAACTCAACAGTGGCCACAGGATTGGAAAAGGTCAGTTTACGTTCCAATTCCAAAGAAAGGCAATGCCAAAGAATGTTCAAACTACCGTACAATTGCGCTCATTTCACATGCTAGCAAGGTTATGCTCAAAATCCTACAAGCTAGGCTTCAGCAGTATGTGAACCGAGAACTACCAGAAGTGCAAGCTGGATTTCGAAGAGGCAGAGGAACTAGAGATCAGATTCACTGGATCATGGAAAAAGCAAGAGAGTTCCAGAAAAATATCTACTTCTGCTTCATTGACTACGCTAAAGCCTTTGATTGTGTGGATCACAACAAACTGTGGCAAAGTCTTAAAGAGATGGGAGTACCAGACCACCTTACCTGTCTCCTGAGAAACCTGTATGCGGGTCAAGAAGCAACAGTTAGAACCGGACATGGAACAACCGACTGGTTCAAAATTGGGAAAGGAGTATGACAAGGCTGTATATTATCACCCTGCTTATTTAACTTATATGCAGAGTACATCATGAGAAATGCCGGGCTGGATGAATCACAAGCCGGAGTTAAGATTGCCGGGAGAAATATCAACAACCTCAGATATGCAGACGATACCACCCTAATGGCAGAAAGTGAAGAGGAACTAAGGAGCCTCTTGATGAGGGTGAAAGAGGAGAGTGCAAAAGCTGGCTTGAAACTCAACATTAAAAAAACCCGGATCATGGCATCTGGTCCCATCACTTCCTGGCAAATAGAAGGGGAAGAAATGGAAGCAGTGACAGATTTTATTTTCTTGGGCTCCAAGATCACCGCAGACGGTGACTGCAGCCATGAAATTAAAAGACGCTTGCTCCTTGGGAGGAAAGCTATGGCAAACCTAGACACCATATTAAAAAGCAGAGACATCACCTTGCCGACAAAGGTCCGTATAGTTAAAGCTATGGTTTTCCCAGTAGTAATGTATGGCTGTGAGAGTTGGACCATAAGGAAGGCTGAGCGCCGAAGAATTGATGCTTTCGAACTGTGGTGCTGGAGAAGACTCTTGAGAGTCCCTTGGACTGCAAGGAGGTCAAACCAGTCAATCCTAAAGGAAATCAACCCTGACTGCTCATTGGAAGGACAGATGCTGAAGCTGAAGCTCAAATACTTTGGCCACCTAATGCGAAGAGAGGACTCACTGGAAAAGACCCTGATGCTGGGAAAGACTGAAGGCAAAAGGAGAAGGGGACGGCAGAGGATGAGATGGTTAGATAGCATCACCGATGTAATGAACATGAATTTGAGTAAACTCCGAGAGACAGTGGAGGACAGGAAGGCCTGGCGTGCTATGGTCCATGAGGTCACGAAGAGTCGGACACGACTAAACGACTGAACAACAACAACAACAACAACAAATAATAACTGCAGCGAGATTATTGTACACACAAAGATGAAAAGATTTGGCAATCCCTACAATGGAAGAATGTTGGTGAAGATGATAGAACTTGCTGAGATGGCCAAATTGACCTGTTTGATTAGAGAAAAGACAAAATCTACTGTATGTTTATTGCTGACTGGAAACCCCTTATGGACTTTTTGGGTAAAACAGAAAAAAAATGAACTTATTATCTATGGTTTTGATGATTAGGTAGGACAGATTACAGAAAGAAGAGTGTCACGATACAACATTAGAGAAAGAGGTAAATCTACAATTGTATTTATAACTATTGTAATTGGAAGCCCTTCTTTATATCTTTTTCCTTTCTTTTCTATTTTCTTCTACCTTTTTTCTTTTTGCACTTTAGCTTTCTCTTTTATTTCTTCCTTCCCCACTTACTCTATTTTAGTTTGTATTAATTTTTACTCTTGTTTTTAAAACTGTTAATAAAATTATATTAAAGAAAACACACAAAAATAGCTCAAAAGAACAAAGATGGTAGAGAAAACAAATCCAGAGCGGAACAAGGAAAAGGAAGAAAGGGGCATGAATACATGCTTGCCAAAGGCCTGGGCGAAGAGCCAGGTCTTTAGGGCCCTTCGAAATACTAGTAGGGTGGGAGCTGCTGGAATCTCATGAGGAGCCTCATTCCAGAGGGCAGGCACTGCTACAGATTAGGCAGGCTTCCGGGGTCCCAATAGGTGGCATTATTTGATCAATGGATCCTGGAGCACGCCAACCCTGCCAGATCAAACCAGCCGGGCAGATAGTATGGGAGACAGGTGGTCCCTCAAGTAACCAGGTCCTAGGCCATGTAGGGCCTTACAGTAGTCCTCAGTTAACAACAGTAATTGGGACCAGAATTTCCACTCCTAAGCAATGTGGTCATTTTATTTTATTTATTTATTATTTCAATTTATTCCCCGCCCATCTCCCTTGCAAGGGACTCTGGGCGGGTTACAACAATTGAAAGTTTAAAAAATACAAAAACAATATCTAAAATACATCCAATAATAATAAATTACATAAAATCCAAGAAGGGGGGACCGTAGGATGGATCATATTACTACGGGGCCACCCAACCCCAGGAGGCACTGCCGCCTCTGTCGTCCCAGGCCCGGCGGCAGAGCCAGGTCTTAAGGGCCTTCCTAAAGGCCAGGAGTGAAGGGGCCAGCCTCACCTCCGGGGGCAAGATATTCCATAAGGCGGGCACTATCGCAGAGAAGGCATGCCTCCTGGACCTCGCTAGATGGAATTCTCTTGTCGAGGGGGTCCGAAGCATGCCCTCTCTGCATGCACAGGTGGGGCGGACCGACGTTATCGGGACGAGACGGTCCCTCAGGTACCCTGGTCCTATGCCATGTAGGGCTTTAAAGGTAATCACCAACACCTTGAATTGGACCTGGAAGCAAACTGGTAGCCAATGCAGCTCGCGTAGCAGAGGTGTTACATGTGCCGATCTCATGGCACCCATAACTGCTCGCGCCGCGGCATTCTGCACCAGCTGAAGCTTCCGGATACTCTTCAGGGGTAGCCCCATGTAGAGCGCATTACAGTAATCTATACGGGAGATGACAAAGGCATGAGTGACTGTTCGGAGGGCCTCCTGATCCAGGAAAGGGCGTAACTGGCGCACCACACGAAGTTGTGCAAAGGCCCTCCTGGCCGTGACTGCCACCTGCTCTTTGAGCAGGAGTTGCGAGTCCAGGAGGACCCCCAGATTCCGCACTGGATCCGAGCAAGGTAGTGCCACCCCACCCAGAACCAAAGATGACAACTTCCCGGATCTAGGGGGGCCATCAATCCACAGCCACTCCATCTTACCAGGGTTCAGTTGAAGCCTGTTGTTCCCCATCCAGACCCCCACAGCCTCCAGACACTGAGATAAGGCATCGACTGCATCACCTACTTCACCCGGGATGGAGATGTATAACTGGGTATCATCAGCATATTGGTGATACCTCATCCCGTGGTGACGGATGATCTCGCCCAGCGGCTTCATGTAGATGTTGAACAGGAGAGGAGAGAGAACCGACCCCTGCGGCACCCCACAAATCAGGAGCCGCGGGTCAGCTCTCTCCTCCCCTATCAACACCGACTGGGAACGGCCCCGGAGGAAGGAGGCGAACCAGCGCAAAACTACGCCGCCCACCCCCAACTCCCTGAGCCGTCCCAAAAGTATACCGTGGTCGACGGTATCAAAAGCCGATGAGAGATCTAAAACAGCTAGGATGGACGCACTCCCTCCATCCCGCTCTCGCCAGAGATCATCGATAAGCGCGACCAATGCGGTCTCCGTCCCATATCCCGGCCTGAAACCTGACTGGAAGGGGTCTAGATAATCCGTTTCCTCCAGAATCCTCTGGAGTTGCCACGCCACCACCTTCTCAACCACCTTTCCCAAAAAGGGAAGGTGGGAGACTGGGCGAAAGTTGCCCAGGATGGTAGGGTACAGGGACAGTTTCTTGAGGAGGGGGTGCACCCTCCTTAAAGACCCCCTCACTCAAGGAGAAATTAATCATCACCTGGACCCATCCACATGTCACCTCACTGGCTGATTTCACCAGCCAGGAGGGACAAGGGTCAAGCTGGCCTGTGGTGGCGTTCACAGTCCGGAGGATCCTGTCTACTTCCTCAGGCGCAACAGGGTCAAACTGTTCCCAGATAACATGGTAAGTACGAGCCCCTGGCATCTCCACAGATCCTGTCTCACGCTTGGAGTCCAACTTTGAATGAATCTGAGCGATTTTATCCTGCAGATGCTCAGCAAACTCTTCCGATCGGCCCTGTAGGCGGGTCTTCCTCTGCTCCCGACCCAACAGTGATCTTAAAAAGCAACATAAAGCGCAACATCGCATGACTGTATTGCTTAGCGACGGCAATCCTGGCAGTCCCTGTTGCCATTGTTAAGCAAATCCCACCAAGTTGTTAGGCGAGGACCCATCCCAATCCAAGCCATTCCTGGCTTGGTCCCTCCCAGCCCTGAGCCTTGGTAAGGTAAGAGACTGCCTCCTCTTCAACCCCCCGCCTATCTCCCCCATCTCTGCCCTTTTGGTTGCCCTACACAGCAGCACTCTTTGGCGGTGGTGGCGGTGCCAGCGGCACTGGGGCTGAAGTAGAGGCGCAGGACCTCTGCCACTACCCGAGCCTCTACTTCAGCCCCAGGGCTGTTGGAGCTGCCATTGCTGCCGAGGAGTGCTGCCTTAAGCTCCGTGCTGCGGCCAAGCGCCACAGCGTGAAGGCCTAGCCACCGCCACCCCAGCCCCGCGGCCAGAAGCCCAGCCACCCCAGTCCTGTGGCATGAAGCCCCAGCGTCAAGTCCCTGTTGCCCCAGCCTCAGCCGCCCCCGCCACCCTGTACCCCCACCACCCTACACTCTGCCATCCCCAGCTGACGTTCGCCACCTTCTTCCTCCCACTGAATATGAGGCGCACCTGGCCTGGCCCTTTGTGTGGCAGCTCCTGGCTGCACAAGGCCTTCTTCCTGAGGCCGTGTGAACCTTCTTGCATGGCTTCCAGGCCTCAGGAAGGCTACACGTTATTTCGAGAAGGCCGCATGCGACCAGCAGCTGCCTCACGAAGTGCCAGGCTGGGTGTGCCTCGTCAACCGTGGGAGGAAGACGATGAAGGTGAGCTGGGGGTACCAGGGGCAGTGGAGAGCAGGGCAGCAGTGGCGGTGTAGTGCATGGCAGTGGCGGTGCAGGGTGGAATGGGGGGCAGGCGAGCACAGGTCAGCAGGGGTGATGGAGTGCAGGGTGGAGGGCAGAGGTGGGGGAGATAAGTGGGGGGAGTTGAAGCACCCCTGAAATTGTAAATGCAGGCAGGCTGCCAAGTGACCGAATTTTGATCATGTGACCGCAGGGGTGCTGCAACAGCCGTAACTTCAAGGACTGGGTGTAATTACCATTCATTCAGCACTGTCGTAACTTCCAATGGTCACTGAATGATTGTTAAGCAAGGACTACCTGTATAGGTTTCATGCAGATGTTGAAAAGGAGAGGAGAATAGAACCCTGTAGCACCCCACAAATGAGGGGCCTAGGGGACAATATCTCCTTGCTAAACAACACCAACTGGAACCAGCCCCAGAGGAAGGAAGAGAACCACCATAAAATGGTGCCCCACAATTCCCAACCCACAAAGTCGGTTCAGAAGGAAACCATGGTTGACGGTATCTAAAGCCACCAAGAGATCAAGGAGCACAAGGATGGATGCACCACCGCCATCCTGGCTTTGCCACAGGCCATCAACAAGTGCAACCAAAGCTGTCTCAGTACTAAATCCCAGCCTGAAACCTGACCGAAATGGGTATAGATAATCCATTTCCTCCAGGGTTCTCATCAGCTGCAGACCGACCACCTTCTCTACAACCTTCCCGCAAAAGGGATGGTTGGAGATTGGTTGATAGTTATTGAAAACTGTTGGGTTCAAGAATGGCCTCTTGAGGATGGGGCACACCACTGCCTCAATGCACCAACTCCTCCATCAAAGATGGAACATGGACCCAACTATGGGTCACCTTCCTGGCTGCTTTCACAACCCAGGAGGAGAGGGACTCGGATCCAGTAAACAGATGGCAAGTTAACAGCAGAGACAAACTTCATAATATTTTCAAGCTGTAGCACTACAGTGAAAACCTCAACCGGATCCTGGTAAGTTTTTATAGGCTTTGGTTTTCCAGTAGCTTGAAAATTCACTATGCCATTTACTATAGTTAAATAGGAAGTAATTTGTTTATTGGTTGTGTTTTTACTGTTAGCTTTAGAAGTTAAGTTTGCTTTGGGGTTTGGGGGCTAAATTAATATCCCATATTTCACTGGTCTTTTTTACAACATTTCATGTTTCCACTGATAACCACTATATTTCTGAGACAGAAAATTTTAACAAAAAGTGTTAAGAGGGTGAGTAATGTTTACTATGCTCTGACAAACTTCATTATTCTATTTAAGCGCTCTGAAAGAATGGAAAGTTCTATCTGCTAATTACTCCTTGGCAAACTTCTCAGATATTTTGCGCAACTTCGGGTTGTGCGCCAGTTGCGCCCATTCCTGGATCGAGATGCCCTCCGAACAGTCACTCATGCCCTTGTCATCTCCCATATAGACTACTGCAATGTGCTCTACATGGGGCTACCCTTGAAGAGTATCCAGAAGCTTCAGCTGGTCCAGAATGCGGCCGCGCGGACAGTTATGGGTGCTGTAAGACTGGCCCATGTAACACCTCTGTTGTGCGAGCTGCATTGGGTACCAGTTTGCTTCCGGGTCCAATTCAAGGTGTTGGTTATCACCTTTAAAGCCCTACATGGCATGGGACCAGGTTACCTGAGGGACCGTCTCATCCCCGGAACATTGACCCGCCCCACTCGGTCATGCAGAGAGGGCATGCTAAGGATCCCATCGGCAAAAGAGTTCCATCTAGCAGGATCCAGGAGGCGTGCCTTCTCTGCAGTAGCACCCGCCCTTTGGAATATCTTGCCCCTGGAGCTGAGGCGAGTTTCTTCACTCCCGACCTTCCGGAAAGACTTGAAGACCTGGTTCTGCCGCCTGGCTTGGGACGGGAATGCCAATAGTTCCTCTTGGGAGTGGTTGGTGCCATGAAACCTGCTTTATTATTAACATCTTTTGTTTGGATTTTATATGTAAATTATTGTTCCTGTCATTTTATATTTTTAACTTATTGTTGTGAACCGCCCAGAGTCCCCAGGTGTGGAGGAGATGGGCGGTGATACAAATTTAAATAATAATAATGATGATGATGATGATGTAGGGACAAATAATTTTAGAAAGTTTTTTTTTTTTGCAGGCGAAAGTTTGCCAAAGGAACAAATAAAAAAATTCACTAGTTAAGAGGGAGTGCAATTTCTTTTAAAGGACAGAAATTCTGTCATACTATCACATGCGCAGTGGAAACTTGCACAACTTGGATTTCTACATATCTGTGCAACAAGTACACAAATATAAGCTTGTGCCACAAATGATTATACATGAAAATACAATACACAGTGCTCACTATACAAATTTTGTCACACCTCAGGTGTTAAAGCTTCCAGCAAGACATTGTAGAATAAAAAAGGTCATCTTGATGATGCAACTTTGAGTCACGCATGAGTATGATACCATGCATATTACAGAGGTTGATTAAAGGAAACCACCAGGATATACAGTATCCCCATGCCTATTCTGAGAATGTTTATTTATTTATAAGATTTACAGACTGTTTCAGTCTTAAAAGACTAAAAGGTGCACAGAAGATTACAAGTTGTCAAATCCTTAATCATCCATCCGTGTCAAAAAATCATAATTAATCAGCCTCTAAAGGACTTTCAGAACAACTAAGTTTTAACCAGCTTTCAGAAGGCCCACTTGCCTTGGGAGGGCAGGCTGTTCCAAAAGAAGGGAGTCCCACAGAGAATACCCATTTTTGCACCCCCTCCTGCTGGACCCACAGTAGATGGGGATTCTCAGAGGAGGCAGGGAGACTCTATCTAGGATAGATGATAGTATGGAGCCTGTTCCATAAACATTTGGACAGCTGCATTTTGCACCAGTTGAAGTTTCCAGTGGGTTTTCAAAGGAAAACAAATTACATCCATGTAAAACAAATTACATTGTTTTACCTCCACGTAAAACAAATTACATTAATTCAAATGAGAGATGACAAGGGTAGAAATAACTGCTCTTCTAGCAGGAGCCATGAGTCCAAGAGTTCTGAGCCTGCTCTCCAGGGGGGAAGATAACTCCTTCTAGAGTCAAAGTTGGTATAATCACAGAATCAGCAGGCTTCTGAATTACTACATTAGGCTGAGTCTCTTTTTCCTGTTCAGACCCTGACAACCTTTAGACTCCAGTTCAGGACTTCCACACTCACCATTTGGCCTGGGGTGGAGATGTATAACTGCATATCATCAGCATATTTATTTATTTAATTTTTATCCCACCTTTATTATTTTTATAAATAACTCAAGGCAGCAAACATACCAAATACTCCTTCCTTCCTCCACAACAATAACCCTGTGAGGTGAGTTGGGCTGAGTGTGTGTGACTGGCCCAAGGTCACCCTGCCGGCTTTCATGCCTCTAGCCCAGCACCTTAACCACTAGACCATCCCAAATGGATAGATGAATGCCCGCAGGAGATGTTATATTGGATAGGGGAAACAACTAAGCCCAGAAGCATCCCATAATAGAGACCCTGAGAATCTGAACTCTACCCCATTGCAATTTCTCTCACAAGGAGATGTTGACTGTAACTGAAATCCAGGGCACTGCTCCTTCCCTTTAACCAGCTGGGAGGGGCAGACCAACCATGATCTGGACAAACCCATAGTTGTTACTGTGGCCACAAATTCTGAAGTCTCTTCTTTTTTTAAAAAATAATATTTTAATTAAAAGTTTTAACTACAATAATAAAAAATACAAACTAAAAAGAAGAAAAATAGAGAGAATAAAAAGTGCAAGAAAGAGAAAGAGAAAAGAAAAGAGGAAAAAAATCCAAAGAAAGTGACTTCCTACCCTCAAGTATAAACAATTTGATTATCTCTTCACCTCCTCTTAGTTAACAATTAACAGATATAAAACTCTTCATCCTTAACTATAGGCAAATCCAATAAACGTCTTTTCCAGGCCAGGTGTCAGCAAAAAGTCCAAACAGAGCCCTAAAATAATCACATTAGTTAACAAATATAAAACTCAATCATTCCATATCTCAACTATTAACTGTAAGCAAATCCAATACACAACACGTTTTCCAGTCCAGATGTCAACAAGTACAGAAAGAACCACCCAGAGTAACAACATATCCCATTTTAACCCTGATCAAATAAGCCAACTTTATGTTCCTTCTTTTTACATAAAACAATCTTGCTTTCTAATCCATTCAGATGATGATTATCCCATCTTGAATTTCTTCAAAACTTTAACAAGCCTTTTTTGTAAGTCCAGAAGGAAGAAATTATTTCAATTATTCTCTTGAATTAGCATTTTTATTTCCTTCTTACTTTTTAGAGCCCCATCCGATTTTTTTTGTATATCCAGTGATAAATTCTTGTTCATGTTGTTCTCCATAATCACTTCAGATAAGTTTAGTTCCATATCTTTTTCTGTAACAGCTTCTTCTGGTGAAACAGTTTCTTCTATGAACAAGATGTTCATAAAAACACACAACATATCTGACACTACTGATTCAAAGTCCCATTGCCATTCCTCGACAATATCTCTGAATGCCATTATAAGTTGCTTATCTTGTTATGTCTCCAATGTCGAAAATAATTTTCTTTTCCACAAAAGAACATTTATTCTTTAAAATTAATTTCAAAGTCTTAATATTCCAAATCAAATATTCCAGTGTTTTCTGAGTCCTTAATCCAGTGCTTTCCAAACTGCCGCCGTTGGCGGCAGCAGTGGTGGCACGGGGAGCGCGGCCGCGGCGGCGTGCACGGCGGCAGCCTCATGTTTTCTGCTAAAACGCGGAAGCGCTGCCACCGCCGTGCATTCCCCCACCGCTGCTTCTGGGTTGTGTTGCGACACACAGTTTGGAAAGCTATGCCTTAATCCATTTAAACTTTTCTATAGCCAAAAACTTGTCTTGCTTTTTGCTGTGTATTTTGAATTCTTAAAACTTGTAAAGATGCAATTTCATGTTCTTATATTAAGGATTGAAGGCACTCACCCGGTGTTTCCAGCCTGGTCAGTTTGAAGGTGTCTAACTTCTTTAAAGCAGTTTAGGTAATATCCGAAGGTGATTAGCAAAGGAAGTGCAAACTTACTGTCCTTTGGAAGGCTCCAACTGTGGCCGGAGTGAGTATGACAAATTCCCTCATCTCCCAGTTCTTCCACCCTCCGGAGACCACTGCCTTGGAGTCCCCTTGTGAGGAACAACCATATGGAGCACAACTTGGGTGATCTTGCATCCTCTCTTTGTGCAGAGAGGTTCGAGGGAGCCAATCGACTTGTTGGCTCCTTGTTCTTAGCCGTAGTTGTCAGCTCTGCTTTACGTGGAGCTGTCTTCAGTAAGCCATTCTTCCCCGGAAGTGCCAGGATGGAGGCTGAGGAGGAGGAAAGCGCGGGAAAGATCGTTGGGGAAGGCGCAAAAACTGAGGAGGAAGCCGACCAGCTGATTGGGGCCAGACGGGAGAGCTCCCCGCCACCAATCAGTGCATGAGCCAGGAGAGCAGAAAAAAGCCGCCCAGCGAGAGCAGTGAGTGGTTCCCATCTGCCAGCGGCGGGAAATTTTAAGAATAAAAAGGTGACAGGTACAGGAGCAGATTGCTGGTGACAACTGTTCTACCGAGCTCCCAACTTCGCCTCAAAACTACACGTCGGAACCACCTTTGGAGCCTTGCCCCGCAACCGCAGACGCACCGGACCCTGCTCCTTCACCCTGCCTCAGCACTGTGCCAGAACCCGCTGCTGACCTGCTTCTTGCCACCGCTGCCATCGTGCCTGCCACCAATCTGCTTTGGACCACTGCTGTCATCGCGCCTGCCGCCGACCCGCTTACTGCTGCTGCTCCCGAGCCTGCCACTGAGTCTTGCCTCACCGCTGCTGCTCTCGAGCCTGCTACCGGTCCTTGCCTAATCGCTGCTGACTCCAATTCTGCTGCTGGTGCTTGCCTCGCTGCTGCCACTGCCTCCGAGCCTGCTGCCGTTTGGAGTTCTGCTTGAGGGTTGCCGGTATTCCGCGCGGTCCTAGTGCCTGGCTCTTGCCTTGTCGCTCCAGGGAAACGTCATGTCAAGCCTTGTTTCGTCGCCATGTAAGGGAAATTTGTTTCTAAGTCTTGAACTGTTCCCACATTGACTCTTGTTCCAAGCCTAGTCCTGTTGCCACAAGAAAACTCTATGGCAAGCCTTGCCTTACTGTCCAGTGGGGAACTCTGTCCTCAAGTCTTGCCTTGCTGCCATTTGGTAGTCCTGTTTTTAAGAGTTTTTAACGGTTTTGGTTTGTTTTTAACGGTTTTGGTACTTGTATCTTCCTTGTTGGGACTTATTATTCTCATTACGCAATACTGTAAAAATAAATAATCCTTCAACCACCTCTTCTTGTGTCAGAGTGCAATCAGAAACAGGACAGGAAGTATTTTCTTACCACAATACCAACTGGCAGGGGAAATCTATAACCCCCCCCCCACACACACACACACACAATAAAGTCAAACAGGTTGGGAAGGGATGTCACTATGCAGCTGGAAATACATGCAATAATTTCATCCCCAGTTCATGCCTCTAAGTCCAGTCTCACCCCCAACCATCTACAGTATAGATGTCTCCTAGTATACAATAAGCACTCTATCTACCTTATTCTGAGGTCAACTACCCGAATGCATTTGGACAGATCTCAGTGAGAAGTACAGGTAGTCCTCAATTAATACCACAATTGAGACCAGAATCTTGGTCATTGAGTGAAGCTGTCATTAAGTGAGACAGCAGGTGACTGCTTTGCTCAATGACCGCAATATCAGCACTCCCAGTTGCGGTTGTTAAGCAATCTCGCGGGTTGTTAAGTGGACAGAGTCCCAGGTAAGGAGCACAGGGTGCCTCGGGGGGGTGGGGGAGACCCTGGGAGGTCCAGCGCAGGCCATGTGCCATCTCCCTCTTGTCTCTGGGGGCTGTTTCAAGAGCTCCCTGCCAAAGGATTCCACCCACCCCTCGAAGGCAGTCTGTGCTCCTTACCTTACTGTGCTGCTCAGGGGCTGAGAATCCTTCGGCAGGGAGCTCTTGAAACAGCCCCCAGAGCTGAGAGAGAGCTGAGATCCAAGCAGGATTCTCAGCCCCTGAGCGGAGAGGCAGCGCATAAGATAAGGAGTGTGGGGTGCCTCCTTACCTTAGCTCCAAAGAGGGCTTTCCCTGTGAAGAAGGGAAAAAGAGCCAAAAGCAGCCTTTTTTTCCTTTCTTCGCAGTGCAAAGCCAGCCCCGCCCCCTTCCAGGAGCTCCAAAGAGTTCCGTCCCCTCTGCTTGCAACCTTCCCTGCTGGCTTCCCCATTGACTTTCTGGGGAAGCCGGCAGAGAAGATTGCAAATGGCAATCACATGATCCCAGGGCGCTTGGCAACCAGTCATAAATGCGAGCCGGTTGCCAAGCACCCAAAATGCAGTCATGTGACCACAGGGTGGTGGTGCAACATTTCAAGATGGCCGGAAGTGTTTCACGGGCCGTAAAGCACCCTTTCCGAGGCCATCATAACTTCGACCGGTCATTAAGTGAGGGCTACCTGTACTCTTCCATCCTTGTCCAGGTCTTGGTAATGCATGCAAGTCTGCCCTCTTGTCCATAATTTTGTCACAAGTGTGGCTTGATTTATTGGAGACATATATGGCATTCGCAGCATCAGCCTGAGGCTGAAGCATCCAGTGATCTAGATATCTGGCACAAGAGTTGAGATTAGGGGATCAGAAGGCACAAGGCTTCTAATCTCTCTTTCCCTGGAATGGCTTGCCCCACATATAATTTCTAACATCTTTTGGAAGTACCCTTCTGCACTCTACAAAGAACTGTCTTATCCTCTTGCAAGACTACATTAGCTTTTGAAGATCATGACATCTCATTTGTCAACCAGAACTGTTCCTGACTGGCTACTCTTAATATGCAATTGCCTATATACTGTCATATTTACTCATTGTAGGTGCTCACTGACCCCCAAATTTTCCATGCTGTAATAATGCTAGGAAGAAGCCTTGTGAGAAAGTCCCTCCTTACAAATCCCTTCCCCAGTCCTAATGGCCTATGGGCAGCCTTTCTATTAGCTGCTTGGCAGATTCTTAGAAGCATACACTGTGGAAATGGAAGATCAAAGGGTTCTTATTCTTCATTCAGTGTTAATGTGCATTCTTCTAGTCCATATTATACAGCCCCAACACACAAGCCCTATTCTATCTCAATAGTAAACCCAGTCAGCAGCGCTGTCCTTACAGTTTTAATGCAGAACAAGTTAAGGAAAGTATTAATGGATTCCCCAGCTCTGACTTCTCTCCCAACTGAGCATCACCTGTCAGTGAGAAAAAACATCAATCACTCTCCTTAAAGTGTGGAGGGGTGAGGTTAGGAAGTGTAGGCAGGTGCCTGGGACAGAGGGTTTAGTCACCTTTCAAGTTGCATAAGAGCTCAGAAGCACAGAGGCATTTCAATTGAGCTATTTTTGGACATAGGCCTAGTCCAACTGACAGATCTGGAAACCCAACTGTCAGGTCACAGGTAAGGTAAAATTTTCCATAATTATGTATTTCTGTTATAGTTATGCTATCGTTGTTATCGCATTGGCTGCTGCTGTTACTTTTATATACCGCTTACATTAGTCTTGACTGAAGCAGTTTATACATTCATAAGTAAAATAATAAATAAAATATTCCTCAAGAGGCCTAATGAATAGACACATTGAATGGCATGTAGTTGTCCACTTCAGATTAACAGTAACCCATCATCTAGGACAACATTTCACACATATGTTGAAGTGGTTTATAGCTCATGCCATTATACAGATTCCACAATGCTTTGGGTTTTTTCTACCATGCAATTATTTTTTCATACAGAATGTTCATACATATCTCTATCTCTATTTATCATATGCTGCCAAATTTGATTGTGAAATATAGGAAATCAATTGATTTTAAGAGCTGCAATCTAAAAGATAGCAATTGGACTTCTGTTCCAAACCAACTTCAACTTTTATCCCTAAGTTTTGTGAAGAGTTACAATCTTAAACATACTTATTAGGAAGTCAGCCCCAATGAACATAACGGGACATTTGAGCAAAGTTAGCATCAACAGGGTTGCACTGTTAATTGATTTAAATCTTCATTGCTAACTCCTGGACAAGCATAGTTATTCTATCTGCTTTTGGTGTTTTTTATTTTGCATTCATGTCAGGTTTGTTATTCCCCTCTAAAAAGAAAATATTGCTTATTGAGCAATATTGATAATTTCAGATCCTTTAGTTCCTGTCATTAGTTTAATAAAATCTGCACAGAAATTAAATATATTTGCCCCAATCTTTTAAAATGAATTCATCTAACTCCTTAATTTGTCTTCTGTTTTTTAAAAAAACACTGCCACATAAATATATTATTAATTTCCTTAAACATTATGACTTGCATAATCAAGGAATTAATTCTGAAAAAAGCAGATAATTTTCTGCCAGATGTAACTCTGATTTCTCCTTTTGCAATTTGTAATTATTTGAAAACTGTTGAAGCTCCATACAGGGATCCTTGAACCTATGGTGGCCTTCCTGTTATTGCTTAATTACAATACTTAATATCCCTCTTTATTTACTTAATTAGGCTTCTATGCCATTAAATAGGCTCAAGGTTTTTTCAAAATAATCTTATTAAAAGTTTTGAGTAAAACTATAAAAGATAATATAAACTAGAAAAAAAGGAAGCGAATAAATGCAAAAAGAAAAATATATCAAAAGAAAAAAACCCTCCCCCCACAAGAAACTGACTCCCCACCCTCATCCTAGCAAGTAAAAAAAGTTCCCTAATCTCTTCACTTCCTCTTAGCTAACAAATATAAAATTCTTCATCCCATAGCCCATTTCTTAACAATAGGCAAACCAAATAAGTAACATCTTCAATCCAGTTACCAGCAAAAGATCAAGACAAAGCTCTAAGATTTTAACATTAATTAACATTAACAGAAAGGGACCATTTCTTCTTTACAAAAGACAAGCCCCAATACACAACGTTCCAAATAACGATTTATCTTCAAATACACATTCCATATTTCCACTCTAAAGTATATGCACATTCACATTTCACAAGTATAAAATAATCCCAGTATCCTAATACAAACAAACTAAAGTTTAATTTCTCTTTTTTTAAAAAAAAATCTTCAAACTGCCTTATTTTAAATAACGAGAAACAGTTAAATGTAAAGTCAGTTTAAGTGCTATAAATTTAGGATTACATAAAATAGCTATAGAGAAAAAAATATTTACACCATATTCAAGCAATCCTTCTGCCAATAGGAAATAAACACCTTGGAGACTTTTGTTTGGATTTTTCTTATAAAAAGACAAATACAGTATGTTTCTGGACTTCCAAGATTCTGCAGAACTATCCAAATAAAAAGCAGTGTGTGAACATCCTGCTATCACAATTCTCTTGCTGATGAAAAGGTTGAGAAAAAAATAAGAAGAAAGAAATTTGTGTCTGATGAAAAAGGAGGTAACTTTTGAAATTAAAGAGTGGATCAGACCTATTGTCAGGGTTTCAGTTTGAATCCTGCCATGTACTTTTGCAGATACGTGTCAGCCAGACACAGAATGAGAGGGGGAGCACATTCCAAGAAGATCCCGCCAGACTGTTGGAGCCTGTTTTGCAGATCGTCAAGGTCGTCCACCTGCACGAATGTGGAGGGGGCTTGAACGGAGTGGGAAAGTAACGGACACTGACATCATGGGGCGCGAGGAGGCTGGCACGGGGGGGGGGGAAGCTAAATTCAATATTTTGGTGGGAAACGTCATTCGGGTCTTTGAGAATGCTTTGATTTACATGTAACCTTAATAAAGCTTATTCAGCAATTCAAAAGAACTGCATGTAGAAGCGATTATTGGGGCATTGAAATCAGGTTCATCACACCTATGCACCACCAAATCTTATGGAAAATATATAATTTGGAATCCAAAGGAAGAACACACTTTCTTTAAACAGTTAAAACACACTTGTCTGAAGTTAAGGCCACCAAGAAAATGGTGAAGGAAGTTATCCTGGATGAAGTCTAGTCAAATCTGTTGCCCAGTGTAGGAATCTGCTAGTTCAGCATTCCTGACAGATGGCCATCCAATCTGTTTAATAACTAATGAACAAGAGTCCATCACCTCCCAAAGCTAGTCTCCTTACTTTAGAATAGTTCTTAATATTAGGAAATTCAACCAAAATCTACTTTGTTGTAATTTAAATCCATTGTTACTGTCCTGGTTTGGTATGTTGGTTTGTTCAGTGTTTGTCCCGCATGTTTGTGGGGTCTGCTTGTTTTTGCACAGCTTGCTTAGTTCTTGCAGTAAAGCCATCAATACATGGTTGGACAAAAGGTTTTATCAGGTGGTTTGTCACAGAACCTGATACTGATTAGAGCTGAGATGGAGTGACTGATGCAGCTAGTTTCTGTCCTAAGAGAGGGCTAGAACCTAGGTCTCCCCACTCCTAGTCCAACATCTTAACCACAATCTGAAGACTGTTTGAAAGTTGTGTTTTTCCATCAGTTTTCCCATGCGGTCGAATGGCTAATGGCTATTCCAAGAATGAAATAAAAAGAGCCATCAAACCAAGAAAACAACATCCAACTGAAGAAAAACAGCCCCGCACAAACAAAGTATTCCTGCCCTACATCAAAGGAGTCACTGACCGCATGGGAAAACTGATGGAAAAACACAACTTTCAAACAGTCTTCAGACCCACCAGAAAAATACAACAAATGCTAAAATCAGCAAAAGACAAAAGGGACCCCCGCACCGCTGCAGGAGTATACCGCATACCATGCAGCTGCGGACAAGTATACATCGGAACCACAAAACGAAGCATTCACACCAGGATAAAAGAACATGAAAGACACTGCAGACTACAGCAACCGGAAAAATCTCTCAAGCAAACGGGACACAAAATCCTATTTGAAAACACAGAAATACTGAACAACACCAAAAGCCACTACACCAGATTATACAGAGAAGCCATTGAAATTCACAAACACCAGCACAGTTACAATAAAAAAGAAGAAAGTCTAAAAATTAGCGAAACCTGGCTACCAGTCCTGAAAAACACAGCCTGCAAAAGGTCAACGAACTCAGTCCAACCACCAGGACATGGGAATACTTCTCACAATGAACATGCTAATCACGCTCATCAGCCACTCGTTAACATTTCAACACAACAAAAAACCCCACCTAATCTCCTATAATTTAGCTCTATAAATAGAACATTGCCACTCTACCTGGGCACAGAGATTTTGCTTCTATCTGTGCTCCTGCCCTCTGAAGATGCTGGCCACAGATGCTGGCGAAACGTTAGGAACCACAACTTCCAGAACACGGCCACACAGCCCGGAAGACCCACAACAGCCATCAAACTCCGGCCGTGAAAGCCTTTGACAATACATTGATAGCCATTCAGTTCCTGAAAATAGCATCCATGTCTCCCCACAGACTTCTCTTCTTCAGGGTAAACATACCAAAGGCCTCCAACCATTATTCATAAGTTTTTTTTTCCTTTCAGGCTTCTAACTGTCTTGATTGCTGTCCTCTGGACATGTTCCACTTTGTCAGTATCCTGACAGAACAGGACACAACATTCTAAGTGTAGTGTGACAATGCAAAGGAACGATGACTTCTCTTGATCTGGCACTATCCTTCTGTTGATGCAGCCTAGGACTGAACCTTTTGTTTTGCAGCTGCATCACATGGTTGGTTCATGTTCAGCTTGTGATCTACCAAGACATTTATATTTCTGCGTGTACAGTTGTCCAGTATTCTATGCTCATGCCTTTAATGAATGAAGGACCAACTGAAGAACTGCATTTGTGCATACTGAAATTCACCTTCCTGGTTTCTGCCCATTATTCCAGTTTGCCAAGATCCTTCTGAATCTTGACTCTATCCTCTAAGGTGTTTGCTATCTCTCCTTCTGAAAATTTGTTAATTGTATTTTCTATCGTATCATTAAGGTCATTCATGAATATGTTGACTCTATAAAGTCCTTCATGACATGGGGTCTGATTAACTAAAGGACTCTCTTCTTCCATGGCTTCTGCTCAGCCCATACGATTGGACAGATTTGGCATGCTCCAGGTTCCATTAATTAGGCAGTGTCACCTGATGGCCCTAGCAAGACTGCCTTCTCTATTGCCACACCAGTCCTCTGGAATAGCATCCATCTGGCCCTGTCAGCTGTATAAGGTAGACCAGACTAAGAACTTATAAGAACTAAGCCTTATAGGTTAAGACTACTTTTATTTTAACAGCTATAGTAACAGAACCTTGGATGTCTGAATGTGCTTCTCCCCTCCCTCACTTTATCTTAGTGTGAACTAGGGATGGGCCTGAGACATTTACTCAAACTACTTTCTTGGAATGGGCTCAAGTGTCAGCCTCACTTTGCTTGCCTGCCATGTATTTGAGCCAACACGTGTCAAGCAGTATAGAAGCCGACCCGTGTCAGCATCCTTTGTAGCCAGCTGCTTTGCAAACCGAAAAGAACTGTTTGACTCCCACACATTCCTCCACTGACTGTGAAAGACCAAGGACACTGATAAGACACCTGAACTTTCATTATACTTAACAGATTGGGAGGGGGGGAAATCAAGAGTGAGAAAACGTTTGTTTTGAAGTTAACAGGGGATGAGGTCAGTGGGATGTTGTTAACTTTGAATGCTTGGCACCAAATCTGGTATTCAGAGCTTTGCATTCGTTCCATGTAGTCTGATCTTAATAAATGAATTCTTTTAGCATTCTGATGAATTGTCTGGAGAATTTCTTAAGTTAAGATCCTGGCACTGGGACCATCACATTTGTCAAATTACAGACACCCACTTGTCTGATCATTGCGTCAGTAACAGCTCTTCCTCCTGTCCTTCAAGGCCATTCCTGATTCCATCTACAGGCCCCCGCCTTGGCCATGTTCAAAAGAGCTTTGAAAGCCTGGCTGTTTTCCTAGGCCCTGAGTTGGGGGGAACAGGCTCTGCATGTTTGATTGTCTTTTAACATATGCTTTTGTTAATGGCATTTGGGTGGAGATTTTTGTTTTAATTATATAGCAAGATTGTTTTTATTATATGCCACTTGGAGTTGTTGTAGAGTTGGGTGGTTTTATAAATTTCAATAATAATGATAATGATACTGGAATCTTTGGATCTTTGCCTATTCCTTCCTCTAGATCCTGCATACATTTCCCAGTTCTTGATGTTGCATAATTTTCTGGGCTGTCCTCTTCCTATCCCACAAAATTTAATTTATAGCTCTCTAGATCAGGTTTGCAAGGTGTCTCCCAAACACATTCTTCTTAGCTCTCATGAAGTGCAGCCCATCTCTTGTCAAGAGTTCATCACGGAAATGTGCACCCATATATGAAGAATTCCAACCATTTGCATTGGCATCATTTATATAGCCAGCTGTTTGCTCCCAGTATTTTTCTCTCTATTTTTGGGCCATGTCCTTTAAAAGGAAAATGAAGAAAGCACCATCTGTGCCCTCAGATCCTTCACTCTTCTGCCCAGCACATCGTAGTGCCTTGCAGTATCTTCCAGACTGTGTCTTTTTGTTTATTCATTCAGTTGCTTCCAACTCTTCATGACTTCATGGACCAGCCCACGCCAGAGCTTCCTGTTGGCCGTCGGCACCCCCAGCTCCCCCAAGGTCGAGTCCGTCACCTCCAGAATATCATCCATCCATCTTGCCCTTGGTCGGCTCCTCTTCCTTTTGCCTTCCACTTTCCCTAGCATCAGCATCTTCTCCAGGGTATCCTGTCTTCTCATTATGTGGCCAAAGTACTTCAGTTTTGCCTTTAATATCATTCCCTCAAGTGAGCAGTCTGGCTTTATTTCCTGGAGTATGGACTGGTTTGATCTTCTTGCAGTCCAAGGCACTCTCAGAATTTTCCTCCAACACCACAGTTCAAAAGCATCTATCTTCCTTCACTCAGCCTTCCATATGGTCCAGCTCTCGCAGCCATAGGTTACTAAGACTGTATCTATAAGGTAAAGGTTCCCCCACACAGTCGTATCCAACTCTAGGGGCTGGTGCTCATCTCCGTTTGTTAACCAAAGAGCCAGCATTGTCCGAAGACGCTTCCACGGTCATGTGTCCGCATGACACGCGCGGAACGCTGTTACCTACCCACCGAAGTGGTACCTATTAATCTACTTGCATTTGCATGCTTTTGAACTGCTAGGTTGGCAAGAGCTGGAGCTAGTGCGGGAGCTCACTCCGCACGCAGGGCTAGGGATTCGAACCTCCAAACTTGCAATCTTCTGATTGACAAGCCTGGCGTCTTACCCGCTGAGCCACCACGCCCCTTGCTAGACTGTGTCTAGCTGGGTCATTTATTCCCACATGGCTTAGTAGAAATGAAATGGATTACCTAGATGAAACAAATTAACTAGATCCTTTTCAATCTGGATTCAGTCTCAGACATGGGACAAAAACTGCACAGGTCACTCAGGTGGGTGACTTTCAACAGGACCTTAGGGGTGGGATTGCACCTCTCTTGGTTGTTTTAGACCCCTCCGTGGTTGTATATTGCCACAACAGAAGATGCCATAGAAAGTCCTGTCCTGGCGTTTGGAAGCTGTAAGGATCTGGAGGAGTAAAAACAAACTCAAAATAAATCCCAACTAGATGAGGTTGCTGTTTGTCTAGAAATATTTTGGCTTAGAAATAGCCCAGGGGTTAGCTCCAGATGAGTCACCCTCCCTATGAAGGAGCAAATACACAATTTGGGGGGGGGATCTTTTTGGACTTATAGCACCTGCTTGAGAGCAAGTAGAAACAGGAGATAGGGAAGACTTTGCCTAGTTGAGACTAGCGCACCCTACTGGGATCGTGAAGCTCTAGTGATAGTAACTCATGCTTTCATCAGTATGCAATTAGCTTACTGTAACTTGCTGTATATGGAGCTCCCTTTGAAAATTACCTGGAAACTTCAGTTGATGCAACATGTATTAGCCACCATTTTAATGGGTAAAATAGAACTGCTATTTTAATGTGACGCCTATTCTCCAGTCACTGCAGTGGTCACTTGTAGATTTCTAAATCCAAATGGTTTTGAGCTATAAAGCCTTACATGACTTGTCTCCAGATATCTTAGGAACTATTTATTCTAAGCTGAGTTTGCACAGCTTGTGCAAGTGTATAGGAAAAGGATGCTCTGGGTCCTGTCCCTATGAGAAGTCAAAGGAACATGGACCTGAAGGCAACCCTTCCCTGTAATGGCCCCCATGCTTTGGAATACCACAAAGATATTCTGAGTACTCTCCTTACTTGCTTTCCACAGAGCCATTAAGGCTTGATTGTTACTGGTTTCTGTGTAGTTTATGACTGGGCTGCTGTGTGTATTTTGACATATATTGTGTTGATTTATCTGTTTTATGATTTTTTTAAAAATCCTGTTATTGTAAGTCATGGAGTCATGGGAGTTGGGTAGTATATAAATACCTGCAAATAAACAAACAAAGCTGCAAGAATATGTTCTCTCCAACTATACATCTCTAGACATTTGGGGACAATTTCATTTAAAAAACTCATTTTGAAAATGCCCAGTGGTGTATTTTCAATCCTTTGCACTTTTTGGAAATGAGCAGATGAATCTGCTGAATAGAGGTTCGAATTCATATTAGTTTGGGAACTGCAGATCAGATCAGTTGATATCAGAATTAGCAAAATCTGAATTCTTCTAGAGTCCCCAAGCGATATCAGAAAATCCACATGCTGTCCGGTGAGCATCTTTTACTATGTGCTACTGTATATGCTATAAACAGATGTCCTCCGCCATTCATGGAAAGCAGTGCCCTTAACCAATTCTCCTTCACCTTTGTACCATACTTTTGCAGTCCTTGGTATAGCCTGGAAGATTACAGGGGAAACAGTAGAAGTGGGCAATTTCTGACAATAGCCTCTCATTAATTTGAAACATCTGCTGGAGCAGATAAACTTCCATGAACAGAGAGGGTTAACCAACTACAACCCCATAATCTAATGTGCATGTCCCTCTATGAAACTTAGAGAAAGGAGAACTTCTTTTAACTAGAATCAGGGAGAAGAAAAGAAGGATAAAAAAGAGCAGATGCTCTGGTTTCTTATAATATAACACAGTTTGCAATATTTATTTCCAAATGAAACAGGTAAGTATCTTTACAGATAAAGTCTATAAAGCTTAAGAATCCATTTGTCTATGAAGAAAATACACTAGTACTTACTAAATGTAATATGCTCACTATTATTACTTTAAGTAAAACCATTTTTAAAAGTGTGAATTTATAATGGTGCAGAGTAGATATCAAATGCTAAATTATTGATCTGATAGAACTTTACTCACAATTAACTAAGACTGTACAGAATCAGGCCTTAATATCATCAAATATACAAGGCTGAACAGTTAAAAACGGCAGAAAGTATGCATATATTCTTACGCTCATGGGAAATGCATAATAGCTTTTTTGATTTCTAACTAGTTCTGGCTTGGGAAGATGTAACCTTGTATTGTTTCATACTGTGCCCTGCTGGACAGTTTAAAAATCACACAGAGACAACTATCTTCTCTATTTTCACTTAGCTGGCATAATGGAACTCCTCGTTCTTTTCAAATGAGATACAGTCATAACAATAACAACTCTTAATAACCTTCCTAGCATCTCCCATCATAACAATAAGAATGTATTTCTCTCTTTCACAGACACATACCCACACACTCACACACAATACTAGATAGACTCAGATTCACAAGAATTCACATTGTCACTGTAATTAATTATTTTAACTACTCATAACTGAAATCAAGTATTGTTATTTCACTTTAACATTATTTCATCTCAAGCTATGTAAGTTACATTATTATTTATCTTTAATCTGATAATTAGCAATATCATTTCAGCATAACTAAAAGGAATATATAAAATACACTTTTAATTCTTGTAAAATGTGCTGCTTGTAGTTCTGTCAGATTAACTATATGAAATACTTTTGCACAAGAGACTATGTATTTTTATTTCCAACCAACAATATATTAAAAGGATACTTTGAATTATTACAGACAATACCTACCAAATTACAACTGTAGTATACTCAATCTCTTTCACAATGCAACTTTAGCACTAAGAAAGATTTAGTAAGATTGAGAAACTAGCTACAGAAACTGCAAATCTATTTACTGGTAACTGCACAGTATTGCTTAGGACAAAAAAAAACCCTGTGCACTGACTGGCAAATGCTGATGTCTCCACTTTTTTTGTATAGAGGGTAGTCAGACATTTTTATTGCAAAATACCGTCTGGAAAAGATGCAAAATAAAACTGCTAAAATGCAGAAGGAAAAAAAAAGTAGGAAGACAAAGATCCTGTTCCCTTTGCTTATGGAGTTCAAAGGCATAACATGCAGCACCCTGCAGCAAATGGGAAGCTACACTAATTTTAAAACTATAAAATGCTATAAAGTGCCCTGCAGGGCAGGACTACACTGAAGCTAGTTGCACCTAAATAAGATATGGTTCATTTACTTCACAGCTTAGCCTAATGTAATCAGCGGATTTCTAGCCTAGAGTTGTAACAGGCAAATAGCCGATACTACAGAGGCAACACTCCCAGCCATTGAGGAGGCTTCAGCTAGATTGCTGTTGATTAGAAAATTTTTCAGTTTTGACAAGCACTTAATGAACATAAATCGCACCTTGATTGGTTTCCATTGGGGCCACGGGCACACCTGAAAAAAAAAGAGATTACCTCCTCCTAAGAAAGGCCATAGGAAATCTACAACTGTATTAGAAGCTTAGCCAAAAATATGTACAGTATCTATAAAATACTACTGAATATATTGCACATACCAATCTTACACACTCGTGCACAACACATAACGAAACGTTCAGCCTAAATTTAGAAACATTCTGAACATTCTCCAAATAGAGAAAGACAATCTTCTTGAAATAAAATTAGATAAGCTTTGGAAATGTTTTTAGCAATTTCATAATTCCGCTACTGCATGGCAATAACAGCTTCACGACCAGCTTAGCTATGCAGATTTATTTATTTATTTATTTATTTATTTGTTTATTTATTTATTTATTTCTATCACCGCACCATCTCCCCCAAAGGGGACTCTGGGTGGTTTACAAATACAATAAATTTTATAAATCTATAAAATTTATAGATATAACTAAATATAAAAACATACAAATCTATAATCATTAAGATTACTAATAAATTAAATATAAATATAAAATCCAATAGGCGATAAGATGGTATTTTAAAAGGGCTCTATGGCACCAGCCATCCCCAAGAGGAACTATTCCCGTTCCCATCCCAAGCGAGGCGGCAAAACCAGGTCTTTAAATTCTTCTGGAAGGACAGGAGCAATGGGGCCTGCCTCACCTCCGGGGGCAGAATGTTCCAAAGGGCGGGTGCCACTGCCGAGAAGGCCCGCCTTCTGGACCCCGCCAAGTGAAACTCCCTTAACGACGGGGTCCGAAGCATGCCCTCTCTGCATAATCGAGTGGGACGGTTTGAAGTTATGTGGATGAGACGGTCCCTCAGGTAACCTGGTCCCATGCCATGTAGGGCTTTAAAGGTCATAACCAACACCTTGAATTGCACCCGGAAGCACACTGGCACCCAGTGCAGCTGGCGTAGCAGAAGTGTCACATGAGCCGATCTAGGGGCACCAATAACTGCGTGCGCAGCCGCATTTTGGACCAGTTGAAGCTTCCAGATACGCTTTAGGGGTAGCCCCATGTAAAGCGCATTGCAGTAGTCTATATGGGAGATGACCAGGGCATGAGTGATTGTACGGAGGGACTCCCGATCCAGGAAAGGGCGTAACTGGCATACAACACGAAGTTGCGCAAAGGCCCTTCTGGCCACGACTGCCACCTGCTCTTCAAGCAGGAGTCGTGAGTCTAGAAGGACCCCCAGATTCCACACTGAGTCTGAGTGGGGTAGTGCAACCCCATCCAGAACCAAAGATGATAATTTCCTGGATCTGGAAGAACCATCAATCCACAGCCACTCCGTCTTACCAGGGTTCAGCTGAAGCCTGTTGTTCCCCATCCAGACCCCCACAGCCTCCAGGCACTGAGAAAGGGTGGCCACTGCATCACTTACCTCACCTGGGATGGAGATGTACAATTGTGTATCATCAGCATATTGATGATATCTCATCCCGTGGTGACGGATGATCTCACCCAGCGGTTTCATGTAGATATTAAATAGGAGAGGTGAGAGAACCGAACCCTGTGGTACCCCACAAACGAGGTGGCGAGGGTCGGATCTTTCATCTCCTATTACCACCGATTGGGACCAGCCCCAGAGGAAGGAGGTGAACCAGCGCAAAACTACGCCCCCCGTCCCCAACTCCTCGAGCTGTCCCAAAAGGATACCATGGTCGATGGTATCGAAAGCCGCTGAGAGATCGAGGAGAGCCAGGATGGACGCACTCCCTCCATCCCACTCTCGCCAGAGATCATCCGTAAGCACAACCAATGCAGTTTCCACCCCATATCCCAGCCTGAAACCTGACTGAAAGGGGTCCAGATAATCCGTTTCATCCAGAATCCTCTGGAGTTGCAACGCCACCACTTTCTCAACCACCTTCCCCAAAAAGGAGAGGTGGGAGACAGGACGAAAGTTGTCCAATATAGTAGGGTCCAGCGATGGTTTCTTGAGTAGGGGGTGCACCAGCGCCTCCTTAAAAGCAGCCGGAAACACCCCCTCCTCCAGAGATATATTAACCATCACCTGGACCCAACCACATGTCACCTCCCTGGCTGCTTGCACCAGCCAGGAAGGGCAAGGGTCTAGATGGCTTGTGGTGGCCTTTACAATCCGGAGGATCCTGTCCACTTCCTTAGGACCAACAGGATCAAACCGTTCCCAGATAACCGGGTAATGACATTCCCTCGGCATCTCCCCAGACTCTGCTTCACGCTTGGAGTCCAACTTAGAACAAATCTGAGCGATTTTATCCTGCAGATGCTCAGGAAATTCTTCCGCACGGCCCTGCAGGTGGGTCACAGACTCCACCTTACCTAGAAGAGATCGTGTTATCTTAAACAGGGCCGTCGGGCGACATTCTGCGGACGCAATAAGAGCGGAGAAATATTGACGTTTCACCACTCTTACCCCCACAAGGTAGGCCTTAACAGCGACTCTAGCTGTGTTGTTGTAACTAGCAGAACACAAGGAAATTTTACAGATTTTCACATTCCAGCAGCCTCCCCCACCCCAAAGTGGGAAAGTACACTGAAAGCTGCTTGGGTGGAAAAAATAATTATTTTATATCAACTACCAATTAAATGAAGGCTGACACTGCACAGAAAGAAAATGGTAGCATTTTGATAGGACTTTTGAAAGCTGCATTTTATCCATCTACACACTACACAAAAATATCTTAATTGAACAGAGATTTTTGTAACTTAGCCACATTTTATTCCTCATTAATATTCAGTTGTAATGAAAATAGACTTTTACATTTTGATGTTCACATTACTAAACATTCTAAGAACAACTTCTGTTCTTAATAGATATTCCATTCTGGCAGCTCTTCTAATGAATGAAATTTGATTTTCCAAATGTGGAGAGCTTACATAAGTAATTATGGTTGCCCACCCACCATATTCAAGTGTAGGGGCTTTAAAACAACACACATGCTTCAGTGCATCTCAGATTCTGTGTGGTATGTGGTCTTGAACTTCTTCACTAGCCTTTATGTGGCCTTCAGGAGACAAAATATTGTCTATTCCTGCTTTTGACCAATATTTGCCATTATGCTTGTTGTGATGCATAAGGTGCAGTAATATAGGACCGTACTCACTGAAAGTCTTCATGAATTAATGTGGGCATGGAAGAAGCATTGGTGGCAGTAACTGCTTTTTACTAAATCTGTATTAGCTGTAAGCCTACAGAGGAAAAGATGCTTTAGCCTCCATTTTAAATGAACAAGTCATTGGGAGGTACTCTATATAGGGCTGCCTTTGAAAAGAGTTGAAATCTATTTTTAGTGAGAACTTCACAAAAGGAATCATATATTGAATCAAATTATCCATTCAGCAGTATCTGACCCTTGGCGATTCCATAAGCCAGCTCTCTCCATGATTTCCGATCTTGTACAGCTTCTTTCAGTTGCTTTAAATTTTGGGCTGTGTCTGCTTTGATTACATCCAACCAGCGCGTTCTTTGGTGTCCTCGTCTTTTGCCACTGACTGTTCCAAGCATAACATCTTTCTCCAACGATGTTGATCTCATGACATGACTGAAGTAACTAAGTCTAAGTTTTGTTATTTTTCCTTCCAGTGACATGTCTGGTTTTTATGCACTTCAGCACTTCTTTATTCGTTATCTTTGCAGTCCAAGGAATTCGCAAGAGCCTCTTCGAACACCATAGTTCAAAAGAATAAATTTTCCTTCTATCCAACTTTTTCATCGTCCAACTTTCACAGCCATAAGTAGTTATGGGGAACACGATAGTGCGGACTAGTCTACACTTAGTCAAGCTGACATCCTTGCTTTTCCAAATTTGATTCATACTCATCATTGCTGAACTTCACAAAAGGAATCATATATACAGTACTTCAAGAAAGCAAAGTAAGCAAATAATGCACAACAGCAATTAGCTAGCTTTGATACCACATACCAATTTATATATTCTAAGCCTTAAACTTCAATATAATCCCACATCCATAAATGCAGTGTTATCCACTTTAGGGTGCAACTGAGGGTGGGGGGGAAGAGGTTGAGGAAGATTTTACATTCCCTCTGTGGTCCTTCCTGTTTTGGGGTTGGAATTTTTCACACGGCATATATATGTTTAAGGGAGTCTACTGCGAGAGTACTCTCCGTTATGTCTGCAGGCAGAGGGAACTGTAAAACATATTCAGGACATTACCGTAGGGGATCTTCCCAAAGTGTTTTTCATCTTTTGAACTCTTATTTTGAACCAGGTTGATGCCTCCAGGACTTCTGCCTGGGTTTGCTATCTGGGTTTCATGCTTAAGTTAGGGCTTTGCCCATTAACAGTTTGCTTGTCAGCAAACTGCATAGGACTTGTGAACAATTAGCGGACAGCTTGCATCCACCTTTCCTTTTCTTTCCTAGAAATCTAGCATGGAGGGCTGGTTGATGCAAATTCTAAAGGAAGAAATCCAATCCAGTTTCTGAGATTTTTGTAACCTTATCCTCTTTGCAAAAATCTTGGTTTCTGTGGAGTTGGGAGCAGCCAAAAACTTGACACAAGCTTTTAAATTGAAAAGGTTTTAGTGTGTTTGCAGCTGTCTGAATGATGAAGTTATGTTGTATTTTAGTGGCTCATTTTAAAACTGTTTATATTGTTTCAAGTGGTCTTTGGTGCTTCCCTCCCAACACTCCTGATTAGTGTTTGCTCCATTTATTCATCACCACACACATACTTTTGGGCAGCATACAAGTTTAATAAATTATTACTATTATTATTATTACTTGCAATAGTTTCAGGATTTTCTCTAATAGATGAGATGTTGCATATGGATGTGCCTCTTAGGCTCTGACTCTGCCTGTGCTAGAGCAGATTTTGGTGGTGATCAGAATATGAGCCTAAATTTACTGATTACAAACCAACTGTCAGGATTTAGTATCCTTCCAGTATATATGATGGGTATTGTAGTATTGTAGTAAGTGTTTTAGCATGCATGTAGTGGCATTTTGGTATGCTGATTAGAATTGAGACGGCCTGAGGCAGCCAAGGTCAGCTTAGCTGGCATTATCAGTGCTTGTTAGCTAAATGATTTGCAGCTGGGAGTTAGGAGAATGTTAGAAAGAAATCAGCATTAAGGGGGGACTGGTATGGAGGGACCAGTACTGGGAGTTTTGTAACAGCAATTGCGCGGGCTTTCCTCAGTCTGATCTTTGACTTGGACTGATCACCTGTATTAATAAAGAACTCTTCTACATCCTCTGATGGCGTGTGATTGAGAGACTCTGAATTAATAACTGAGGACCAGCTTCATCACACTCCAGCAAAGGAGATGGTTACCTTGTCGTGGTGCTGGAGCTTGAGCACCTCAATGAAACCATGAGCTAAACCATGAAGGGACACCCAAGACGGGAAGGTCGTGGCAGAGAGATCAGACTAAATACGATCCCTGGGGAAGGTAATGGCAACCCACCCCAGTATTCTTGCCGTGAAAACTAAATGGATCAGTACAACCAGAGATATGTCGGTATACCATTGGAAGATGGGACTCCCAGGTCGGAAGATGGTCAAAATGCTACTGGGGAGGAACAGAGGATACGTTCAACTAGCCCCAGATGTGATGACGCAGCTAGCTCAAAGCCGAAAGGACGGCTAGCGGCCGACGGTGCTGGTGGTGAACGACGAATCCGATGTTCTAAAGATCAACACACCATAGCAAGGGTCGGAAATGGCGGCTCGCGAGCCAGATCTGGCTCTTTGGCCCCTTGACTCTGGCTCTCTCTCTCTCTCTGCCGCCCGACATCCGGAAAGCCGGTCTCTTTGCTCTCCTTTGGCGCGCGCTGATTGGTGGAGGCTCAGAAGGAAGGACACTTCCACCAATCAGCGTCTCTGTTTCTTCTCCAGGAGAAGAACCCTGGAGAAGAAACAGAGACGCTGATTGGTGGAAGCTCAGAAGGAAGGATGCCTCCACCAATCAGCATCTCTGTTTCTTCTCCAGGAAACCCCGCCCCCTTCCACGCGATTGGCCCCCGCCCGCAAACCCCACCCCCTGGCTCTCGAGCATTTCAAAATGTGCACGAGCATGTCAAAACGGCTCCCGGCATAAAAAGTTTGCCGACCCCTGCACCATAGGAACCTGGAATGTAAGATCTATGAGCCAGGGCAAATCAGATGTGGTTATTGGTGAGATGTCAAGATTAAATATAGACATTTTAGGTGTCAGTGAACTGAAATGGACTGGAATGGGCCACTTCACATCAGATGACCATCAGATCTACTACTGTGGACAAGAGGACCACAGAAGAAATGGAGTAGCCTTCATAATTAATAATAAAAATTTAGAATCAGACTAAAGAGAATAGGGAAGACCCACAGATCAGTTAGATATGAGCTCACTAATTTTCCTAAGGGATATGCACTGGAGGTGAAGAATAGATTTAAGGGACTAGATTTAGTAGATAGGGTCCCGGAAGAACTATGGACAGAAGTTCGCAACATTGTTCAGGAGGTGGCAACAAAAAACGTCCCAAAGAAAAAGAAAACAAAGAAGGCAAGATGGCTGTCTGCTGAGACACTGGAAGTAGCCCAAGAAAGAAGGAAAGCAAAAGGCAACAGTGATAGGGGGAGATATGCCCAATTAAATGCAAAATTCCAGAGGTTAGCCAGAAGAGATAAGGAATTATTTTTAAACAAGCAATGTGTGGAAGTGGAAGAAGACAATAGAATAGGAAGGACAAGAGACCTCTTCCAGAAAATTAGAAAGATCGGAGGAAAATTCCAGGCAAAAATGGGTATGATCAAAAACAAAGATGGTAAGGACCTAACAGAAGCAGAAGAGATCAAGAAAAGGTGGCAAGAATATACGGAAGATCTGTATAGGAAGGATAATAATATTGGAGATAGCTTTGACGGTGTGGTCAGTGAGTTAGAGCCAGACATCCTGAAGAGTGAGGTTGAATGGGCCTTTAGAAGCATTGCTAATAACAAGGCAGCAGGAGACGACGGTATCCCAGCTGAACTGTTTAAAATCTTGCAAGATGATGCTGTCAAGGTGATGCATGCCATATGCCAGCAAATTTGGAAAACACAAGAATGGCCATCAGATTGGAAAAAATCAACTTATATCCCCATACCAAAAAAGGGAAGCACTAAAGAATGTTCAAACTATCGAACGGTGGCACTTATTTCACATGCCAGTAAGGTAGATCTTGCAAGGTAGACTCCAGCAATTCATGGAGCGAGAATTGCCAGATGTACAAGCTGGGTTTAGAAAAGGCAGAGGAACTAGAGACCAAATTGCCAATATCCGCTGGATAATGAAGAAAACCAGGGAGTTTCAGAAAAACATCTATTTCTGTTTTATTGACTATTCTAAAGCCTTTGACTGTGTGGATCATAACAAATTGTGGCAAGTTCTTGGTGGTATGGGGATACCAAGTCATCTTGTCTGCCTCCTGAGGAATCTGTATAACGACCAAGTAGCAACGGTAAGAACAGAGCATGGAACAACGGACTGGTTTAAGATTGGGAAAGGAGTACGGCAGGGCTGTATACTCTCACCCTACCTATTCAACCTGTACACAGAACACATCATGCGACGTGCTGGGCTTGAGGAATCCAAGGCTGGAGTTAAAATCGCTGGAAGAAACATTAACAATCTTAGATATGCAGATGATACCACTTTGATGGCTGAAAGCGAGGAGGAGTTGAGGAGCCTTATGACAAAGGTGAAAGAAGAAAGTGCAAAAGCTGGGTTGCAGTTAAACCTCAAAAAAACCAAGATTATGGCAACCAGCTTGATTAATAACTGGCAAATAGAGGGAGAAAAAGTGGAGGCAGAGACAGACTTTGTATTTCTAGGCGCAAAGATTACTGCAGATGCTGACTGCAGCCAGGAAATCAGAAGACGTCTACTTCTTGGGAGGAGAGCAATGGCAAATCTTGATAAAATAGTTAAGAGCAGAGACATCACACTGACAACAAAGGTCCGCATAGTTAAAGCAATGGTATTCCCTGTAGTAACCTATGGCTGTGAGAGCTGGACCATAAGGAAGGCTGAGCGAAGGAAGATAGATGCTTTTGAACATCTGGAGGAAAATTCTGAGAGTGCCTTGGGCTGCAAGAAGATCAAACCAGTCCATACTCCAGGAAATAAAGCCAGACTGCTCACTTGAGGGAATGATATTAAAGGCAAAACTGAAGTACTTTGGCCACATAATGAGAAGACAGGATACCCTGGAGAAGAAGCTGATGCTAGGGAAAGTGGAAGGCAAAAGGAAGAGGGGCCAACCAAGGGCAAGATGGATGGATGATATTCTGGAGGTGACAGACTCAACCTTGGGGGAGCTGGGGATGGTGACGGCCGACAGGAAGCTCTGGCGTGGGCTGGTCCATGAAGTCACGAAGAGTCGGAAGCGACTGAACGAATAAACAACAAACAAGCTTCATCACACCAACAGTTTGACATTCTCATCTCTCTTACAACAAGCAAAATATGTGAAGTGGCTTTTGGAGGCCATGCATGGCTTATTGTGTTTATTGTAAACCAGTTAGGCAACAGCTGGAATTCAATTCACCTTTACATAATATACTCAAGATGCAAAATATATCCAATAATCTAAAAATAAATTCCATTGAACCTATTACTTCTGAACAGAAATAGAAATGGCTATACGCTGCTTCCAAAAAAGGGAACCAAAGGTACAAAAGCAGAGGTACATAGATCTTTTTATAATTGTGTTTAATTGCAAATCTACAGGACTGTAATCCCATACGTTATTGCACAAATTGTAGGAGGTGAGTCATGTTAGTCTATAATAGCCATAAATCAGAGGTAGTCTGGTACCACCTTTTTACACTAACCAATTTTATTAAAAGTTATACGTTTTTTGAGCTATAGGTCATTTTATCAGATTCATGGAGTGACTAAAGTGACACAGGATTTAAATTGGGATGAGGCAGGGTGGGAAGGGAGGGGAAGACAGGGTGGTTGTACAGATGCAAGTTACATGTAAGACAGGTTACAAGTACCTACAATTGAAATATGTTAAAAACCCACGGTATTTGTTGACATCTGAGATAGCCTGAAACATTTTGATGTATGAAGGTTAGAATATCTAGGTCAATTGTGTTGGTAAAGTTTCTTTTTTTCAAAATGGTTACTTTGAGATCCAAAGGGTTATTAAATCACTCAACTTTTATTGATATATTTATTTCCATCTGCCAAGACATTGCATAGTGATAGCAAGCATTATTCTGGTTTATGGATGAATTTGTCAAACACTGAAGCCAATACTCCCCTTTCAAAATTATAAAAAGGTTTAATTATACAGCCACCCAAATTACAAATGTCAATCACTCTGGGTGGTTGACGTATGATTAAAAACTCAAAGTAACTGAGAAACATAAAAACCACACATACAAAAACGGCAACATAAAACAAGACAATTGAGGCCAAACTAAAATCATACTTACATTTCCAGAACTACTACTAGTTCAAAAGTAAGTCATGCCTTTGAGTAGATATCCTTAGAATTACATAGTCACAAACCAAGAGCAAAGAATATGAGTCCCTCTCTTGTCTCTTTTGGGGTACCCTGGCAAGCAACTCATTAAAAATATAAAGTATCCTGACTCCAAGTCGGACTGGCAGCTCGACAGGTCAGAGTATTTCAGACTGCTGGATACCTGGCCTGCTTCCCCCTATTTGCAGTGATCTATTGATAAGATAAGATCACTGGAATGTTTCCCCAGAGAGGGGAGAATCGGAAGATTAATCACAAGGTTGTTGGAATTGTTTCCCTCCGCTTTTTCTGTTGTTTCCACCGTGGAGAAAGTGAGAGGCTTGGAACAGAGGCGACTGGAATTACAGCATTGCTCTCATAGGGGAAAGTAAGTTAGAGCTAAAGACGACTTTTAGATTATCACCTTTCTTTTTTAGTTTTTAAGAATTAATTGTTTATCATCTAAGATCTATCTCTGGACTTTGTATATAAATGTTGGCAATTTTTGTGTTTTCTTTGCTATAATAATAATCATGGTGGAAAACATGATGGATTTTATAATGGAAGTATAATGAAACATTTGCATTTTTTCTTTTTACCTTTCTAACTTTTTAGTGTGGATTTTGCTCTACTTGGAAGTACAAGAAACTCTTTTTTTATATATTTTTAAAATATATTTTATTGGACTAAATACTGATGAATTTGTTTCATTTTTTTAATATTGACATTTATCCTTTCTTTTTCTTATAAACTGTTTGAAATATTATTTCTTCCTTTAATTTTGGGATTATTGGAATTTTTCATCTTTTTATTTTTTATTGAATAGATAAAATAGATCAGCTGACCACTCCTTCCCTGGGAAAGCACTTTTGTTTTGTCTAGAACGACTGGTTACGCAGCCTGAAGGAGGGGGTGGAGGATGAGAAATGGCTTTTTTAACAGTACTTCGAGATTTAAAAAAAGAATTTAATGAAACTCTTTCAGAAATTAAAAAAATGAATAGAATGTATATTAATAGATTTGGAGGTCCAGGTTCAGATTCAAAAGATACAAAAGATAGATTTAGATATGGAAAAAAAAATTTCGAGGCAGCAGAGAAACAGGAAGAAAAGATTTCAAATACTTTGGTACAAAAGAAGATTTTGATACACTACAGGAGGGGGTTGTTTAAACAAGTTATATATTACAATCTGGGTTTAAACACATTGTTGCAGTTGAGACAGGAAGATTTTAATGTGCAAATTGATAACCATTGTGAAATACTGGGAAAGGCTAAGAAAAATACTTTGTCATCCTATATGAGCTATAGTACAAAACAAGTTGAATACTGTGACTTTGGCATAACTTAAACAGAAAACGATATGTGGGATACAAGGTTAATGAAAATATGGATTTGGATTGGATATGGAACAAAGTTGATATGAGAAACTGTATAAACATATAAAAATGTAATATTTTAATGTAAGATATAAGATTACAAACATAAATATAAGTTGATATTATAGACCAATTTTTTTATAAGATGACATATTTCTATAATTATATGTATGAATATGTATGTGTGAATATTATAAGAATTGGCATATTATGTGTTAGGTTATGTGTTATGTTAGGTTATGTATTCAGTTTAAATGGACATTATCCCAAGGAGTGGAAATTACAGATATATTTTTCTTTTATGAAGATATATATATATAAAACATATATATATATAAGAAGATAATGGGATGATGAGATGGAATTAGAATTATGTTATGACAGGATGACATATTTTTACAATATTATGTATGAATATGTATGTATGAATACTATAAGAATTGGTATATTATGTATTATGTTATGTAATATGTTAGGTTATGTATTAGTGGAATATGTAGTCATAATATGAATATAATATATTGTATTTTATTAGAATTAGAAGTAAATAAGGCTTTTATTTGTTATACTAATTGGATTTTATTGAAGATACAAATATAGATATAAAAATGGAAAGAGCGAATAAAAAATATCAAACTGATGCAGCAACGAACATTTAACTATTACTTCAAGGAGTGGAAGCTAAAGATGGACTATTGGAAGATAGCAAGAAAGGTGAAACTTACAGTATATGAAGATCAGAAGATTGGATTATAGAAATTAAAGAGTATATGACAAAGAAAAGTTCCTGTATATTATATGAAGGACTAACATTTAAAGTTAATTATTGTATTTAAAGTTCAAAGATAGATTGGAGGACATCTATTTTCTATGTTTCCTTTGTTTATTATTTTTTGACTTCACTTTTTCTTTACTTTTTTCTTACTTTGTATTTCTATTTCTTTTTTCTGTTTCAACTTTTAATATGTATTTTAAAACTCAATAAAATTTATTGGGAAAAAAAATAAAGAAAAAATATATAAAGTATCCTAAAAAATCTTAGCAACTCTCCTTTCATTTTGTGACAGGTTCTGTCTGCCAGCATTCACCCCTATTTTATGACGACTTGTGGTTCTCAGTAATTTTGAGCTCTCATAAATGTACTCTGAAAAAAATCTGATCTAAAGATAACTAGAGCTATTGTTCTGCAAGATATTATGATAGATTGACAACTATGATTCGTGTTTTTTCTTGTAGCCAAGCCTACACTGATAGTTCTAGCAGAGTCATAATATATGCTAGGTCACTACAGGAACACATGAATAATCCTTGTTCATTTAATAATGTGGGGAAGGATTCTGGAACATACAGTACTATCATGCTTTACAAGTAGTCCTTGACTTACGACCACAGTCGGGATGGGAACTTCCATTGCTAAGTGAGTCAGTCGTTAAGTGAGTCACACCCAATTTTATGACCTTTTTCGCCATGGTTGTTAAGTGAATCACATGGTTGTTAAGTGAATTACATGGTTGTTAAGCGAATCTGGCTTTCCCCATTGACTTTGCTTGTTGGAAGCTGGCTGGGAAGGTCACAATCATGTGATCTGGGACGCTGCAACTGTTGTAGATATATGCTGGTTGCCAAGCGCCTGAATTTTGATCACAAGACTGCAGGGATGCTGTGATGGTCGTAAGTGTGAGGACCAGTTGCAAGTCACTTTTTTCAGTGCTGTCATAACTTCAGTCGCTAAACGAATGTTCATAAGTGGAGGACTACCTGTATAGATTTTTTAATTTTAATTGTATTATTAAATTTATACACCGCCCATCTCACTAAAAATGACTCTGGGCAGCTTAATAGAAGTTATAAAACCATTATAAAAACAGAAAACATAGAAAAATAGATGGCTTGTAATCCTCATGTAAACATAATAATTCTTTCATATAGTCTTTTGTGTATGCTAAGAACTATAGAATCAACTGATTAGGATGTATGTTCTTACTGTCTTATACCATGATATTAACAGTAAAATTAAACAATTAGAGTACCAATTATGAGGAATAATTTTCCATAACCCACCTCCACCCCACCACTTTAATCTAAAAAAGCATCTTCCAGCTGGGATAAGTAATGCAAGTTAGCTCCATAGTCTTAATCTCTTCTAGTTTTTAGATGGTACATTATATAGTTGACTATAAATTCTATAGTTGAACAGTGAAAGTACCAAAGGATGTTTATTAATTAGGCTTTTTTTTTTTTGTTATGGGTAGGGTTATTCTTCTTTTGTAGCCTAAGTCTGATTATAGATAAACATGAATGCATGTATACTTACATGTAAGCTTGGATGATAGGTCAGTACACCATCATCCCCAAGAGTAACATATTTCTTCTTCCATTCTTTATTTAATGATTTACCACTTCGCTTTAACAGCATTCCCTGTTGAAGAAAAATAGCAAACTGAAATTCAAAAAGTACAAACTATTTTAATTTGGCACCCCATATTTACAATATGTATCCAGTGCTGCTATTTTGCCTGTTATTTACAGATCAAACAGAATTATTTGCCCACATGTTTCTGAATACATAATTTTCCCCATAGAAGGACTGTTTTAAACTAGACTGAAAGCAACATGAGCCAGGGCCAGTGCTAGAATAAATAAAGCCTCGGGAATAGGGTACTTTTGGTTTACCTTCCGTTAGTTCAAGTGCTGAATCATCTCTGCTAGGTTCAGAGGGGACTTTGAATTGTTCCTAAGGCTTGGAGACCTTAGTTGCTGCTTAGAGAGCAACAATGGCCTTGAATCGGTTTGCACCTGTGTAGTCTGTCTTTGCCTGTGGATTCCAGAAAGCTCCCCAGTTTTCAAAGGAAGATGAAGCAACCTAGAATGCTGCTGCTACCTTGTGGTAAAAAATTCTTTGCTCTTATCGTGTCAATAGATAGATGGCTGGTGGCCCTGTTCAAGGCTAAAGAGGGGCCAGAGGAACATCTGTAAGACTGTTGAGAAGATAATTTAAGGCATCTATCAGATCGTTTCTCAGATCCATTCT
Organism: Charina bottae; assembly: GCA_023362775.1. Taxonomy (NCBI): domain Eukaryota; kingdom Metazoa; phylum Chordata; class Lepidosauria; order Squamata; family Charinaidae; genus Charina; species Charina bottae. The sequence goes on from JALMGJ010000020.1 coordinate 1,767,616, forward strand.
GAGTTAAGACTCTGGTCCTATGTAGCTGACTGAGCCTTGGTCTGTCTGGGTTAACTGGGAAGAGTTTCAGCCTGCTGGTCCTGAGGAAATGGACAGGGACCTTGGGGCTGTAAGTGCACAATTTCTGGGTCGTTGGTTTCTGCTTGAAGAGTAAGTGGCAGCTATGACAAAGAGGACCTTTGCACAAATCCATCTTGTGCACCAATTATGTCCATTCCTGAATTGGGAGCCCTGCTCATGGTCATTCATGTTCTACATGGGGTTGTTCCTGAAGACCACTCAGAAGCTGCAACGAGTCTAGAATGCAGTGATGTGGATAGTTGTGGGAGCACCATGGTATGCCCATGTAACACTACTACTTTATGAGTTGCATTGGTTCCCAGTAGGTTTCTAGGAGCAATTCAAGATACTGGTTACTATCTATAAAGCCCTTCATGGAACATGTTATACAGTATGTGGGAGTGCCTGTCTTCAATCATTTCTGCCCATCCCACAAGATCTGACAGTGTGAGGTATGCTCCAGGTCCTCTCCATAGAACAACGCTACCTGATGGGACCCAGGAGGCATTGTCTGTCATGGTGCCTGTCCTATGGAACAGCATAACCGCCCCCTGTCCCCCACCCTCAAGATTCAGATGGCCTTCTACAAAGTCTTGAAAATCTGGTATTGGACTAGGGCAGGGGTCGGCAAACTTTTTATGCCGGGAGCCATTTTTACATGCTCGTGCACATCCTGCAAACTGCCTTGGAGAAGCGGCCGCGGGAGGCCCTCCGGGTGCACCCTCCCACCCCATCAATCCCCCCACCCCGCCGTTCGGCGTCCTCTCCCCCCGCTAACCCGAGCCCTGCGGCGGCCGGGGGAGCCGAGCCAGGCTCGGACCGGAGGCGGCCAAGGGGAGAGCAGGCGGCTCTTCGCCCTGCGCCGCCCTGCCGCTCGCGTCCTGGGCCCACGCCCTCGCCTAGCACCTGGATGCCGCGGAGCAGCGCCATCTCCAGCCGCGGCAGCCCCTGCAGCCGCTCCTGCGCCGCCTCCGACAGCGCCGTGTCCCGGGCCAGCAGCACCTCCCTGCCGTGCCGGGCCTCGCTCAGTGCGAGAGCCAGGGGGCGGGGTTTGCGGGCAGAGTCCAATCACGTGGAAGGGGCGGGGGTGAGTTCAGCTGCGGAAGAGCCACACTCAAGGGGCCAAAGAGCCGCATCTGGCTCGCGAGCCGCCATTTCCAACCCTTGGACTAGGGTGTTACATAAGCACATATGTAATGATTTAGGATAATGATTATGATTCAGATGATTATTGTTTTTAACTTTGTTTTGGTTATTTTTTTGTTTATCTCTTTACATCCAACATTAGCTGCCCAGGGGCATACTTTGTGACTTGGGCAGCCATTTAAACTGATTAAATAAATAAAACTCTAATTCAAGTTGGGAATATAATTATTTGATTTAAAAAAATATGAAACACGCTGAAATGTGGTACACAGTTGCAGTTTGGTGTCCTGAACAACATATTGAAATGTCCTATTTAGGCAACAGCAGGTGTCAGGATCGTGCAACCAAATGAACTTAGTGCATTCGCTTGCCGCTTCCCGCCAGCAGAGCCAGATAGACGCGTGTCATGATTGTTTACGGGATGGGAGGGGGGAAGAAAACCAGACGGTGAGCAGCAGACTCTGGGAACCAAGGTCAACTGCAACTGCCTGAGCCAGGTGTGGGGAGGGGGCAGCGATCGTTACCGCAGGCTTTTTTTGATATACGAAAATAACTACTCCACCTAGTAAGATTCTGTATCAACTAGAAGCAATATTCTGGTATGCCATTATTTATTTGCTAAGATCATGTTCACTACCAAAACTTGGCTTTAACTATGGTTGATGAATGTATTGTCGAAGGCTTTCACGGCCGGAGTTCAATGGCTGTTGTGGGTCTTCCGGGCTGTGTGGCCGTGTTCTGGAAGTTGTGGTTCCTAACGTTTCGCCAGCATCTGTGGCCAGCATCTTCAGAGGGCAGGAGCACAGATAGAAGCAAAATCTCTGTGCCCAGGTAGAGTGGCAATGTTCTATTTATAGAGCTAAATTATAGGAGATTAGGTGGGTTTTTTTGTTGTGTTGAAATGTTAACGAGTGGCTGATGAGCGTGATTAGCATGTTCATTGTGAGAAGTATTCCCATGTCCTGGTGGTTGGACTGAGTTCGTTGACCTTTTGCAGGCTGTGTTTTTCAGGACTGGTAGCCAGGTTTTGCTAATTTTTAAACTTTCTTCTTTTTTATTGTAACTGTGCTGGTGTTTGTGAATTTCAATGGCTTCTCTGTATAACATTTCAACACAACAAAAAAACCCACCTAATCTCCTATAATTTAGCTCTATAAATAGAACATTGCCACTCTACCTGGGCACAGAGATTTTGCTTCTATCTGTGCTCCTGCCCTCTGAAGATGCTGGCCACAGATGCTGGCGAAACGTTAGGAACCACAACTTCCAGAACACGGCCACACAGCCCGGAAGACCCACAACAGCCATATGGTTGATGAACATTGAAAATGAAATCTAGACACAGTTTTTAATGTCCACAATCAGAAAGAAAATTTGAAACAGATGAAATCCAATGCACTGAAATCTTCAGACTGAAATGTTTTCAGTTTTACCCCATCTAATTTTAATTCAGTTTTAATCTACTCCTAATACCGTATACAGTAAGACTGACAAAGAGTCCCCTTTGGGGGAGATGGTGCGGTGATAGGAATTGAAAAATAAATAAATAAATAAAATAGTATTTAACAAATATTAATTTTACAGTGTGTATTTGCAGGCAACCAAAATTTTACTGTATATACTATGAGATGATAAATACTTTACTTATTACAATTTCTGATACCTGTCTGGAAGGTTTGTTTTTTTGCCGCTCCCTTGACAAGGTATGATGAAAGAAGATATGAGACAGTGCAGTCAGGTGACTGACTACATTTATGGTAACTATTTATTTATTTAGTCAAAAAACAAGCATACAATTTCCATGGTCCTGCTTACAAAGCTCACAAGAACTAAGATGTCATTAATAATGCTATCGGATCAGCAGCATTTAGATACTATTGTATTAGTCTTTATTTTATCATAAAGAAATTTCAATAATTATTGGGAAGAAAACAGGATTAGAATATCATGACTGTATCATTTGCTGGGTATCAATGCATATCACTGTGCTTTTCATTTTTTTTTTCTACAGAACACTATGGTAACATTTTCCCACTAGATAGTGATGTTTTATATGTCTGCTGTAACACTGACACATTTCTTTCAATATGTTATTTATTTATTTATTTATTTTATTTTATTTTAATTTATTTATTATTCAAATTTATATGACCGCCCATCTCCCCCAACGGGAGCCTTACAGCAAGGTACAATAGATAACTGCCATTGTCATATAAACAGATATGAGAATGCACAGACTATATATTATATATATATTATATCTCCATTTATGTCATCAAAAATTGTGATGGTGCTAGTCTGCATGCAGAATGAAAAATGTTTCAAATACAGAATACAAATTTTAAGCCACATAAAAAAATGTTTTGGTATCCTTTCCCCCCTCCCCTAGAGATCATTATGCAGATCTGAAGATACTGAAAGCATGGCAGCAGTTGCTTCTAACTAATATAGCAGTCAAGATGATATATACAGTACGTATGACACTATCAGTATAGCAGAATCGGATGTAGCACTTTTTCAAGTACATCCACTGGTTGTCTTCATGTGTTTTTGTTCAATCATATCAGTCACTGTTCCTAGTGTAAAGGTTTTGCCCTGATAAACAGTGACACTTCCTTGCTGTGCACATTTTTCAAACTCTTCTGAAGATACCTTCAACTGCAGATACAAGTGACCTTTTTTGACATAATTCAGATGACCTCACAGTAGACACCAAAATCTTTATTTTGGTGGCTGCCGTTTTTTTTTTTGGCTATTGCTTAATTAGCGCTGAATGGAACTGGCCATTCAAGAAGTCTAGCTGTATTTATGTACTACGTCTTAATTTATTTTGGATTTAATTTATTTTAACCTACTGACTTCTTTGGATTCATGTTACTGTATTTAATTGTGTTTATAACTCCCTTTGAGTAGCATGTACTAATTATCCCTATTACATAATATTTGCAGACAGAATTCTGATTACACTCATTCACATGCATTTACTATGGGCACAGATATCATTTTCTCCTTCAGTACAGTAAAAGTAATGTTAATGCCACAGTTGAAAGTGGTACCCCAGACTACTAAATCAAGGTACAGGTAAAATTCAGGGCATCCAAAGTGAGCCATTTCTTCTTCTGAGTTGCCCCAGTACTGGCTGCTTTATTTAATTATATTAAAAGTACAGCCACTCCTTGTTTAGCAACTACCTCGGTTAGTGACCATTCAAAAATACAACAGTAATAAATGGTAATAAAAAATTCATTTTCTGACCAATGCGCGCATTTATGACCAAATTTTGTGCATCTGACAATAAAAGCCTTCAGTGTGATTAATGACCACAACTGGGACTGGAAACTCTGTCCCTAAGCAAGATATCATGTGACTGTGACGGACATATAACCTCACTTCTGGCACGTTAAGCAGTCGTTAAGTGACCGTGACTTGTGAATTTGCTGCCATCTTCTCAATTTACTGTTTGTTGGAAGCTGGCTGTGAAGCATGTAAATGGTGATCACATGACTTGGGACGCTGCAATGGTCGTAAGTGTGAGGACCAGTTGTAAAGTTACTTTTTCAGAGCCATCGTAACTTCAAATGGTCACTAAACAGGGCAGCTGTTAAGCAAGGACTACCTGTACTAGCTTTAGTACATCTTGCCAACTTTTATAAAATAAGAACATTTTTTTCAAGCAGAAGAGCAACTTTGTTTCTAATCCAGAAAGTCATTGTGATATTAAGTATACAAGCTTTAAATAACTTACAAAGTTAACTTTATAGATGTAATTATCCAAAATCTATCACTAAGTAGCCCATTGCAGCCCCAAGCTGTAATAAAGTATCAGTCATAAATTTATACTAAAACTCCATTCAATACCAATTATTTACCAACAAAGATTTATTGATTCATTTGTTGTTAAAGTCCTAACTGAGTGAATCAGGCTGTGATATTGGCCTTCAAGTTATGGCACAGATCACTGTTGTGTTCTACAACCTGAGAGTAATGGTTATGCTGTACAATTAATAAGTCAAATTCCATTTGGGATTCATTAAAATAGTTAAACAGCTAATCAGGTTCTAGTATAAAATATACATGTGCATACAGGTATGAAGACACTGCTAATTTCCTTCCTTGATATCAATCACTATTGATCCAGTGAAAGGGGAAAGTATATGGCTAATTTTTAAGAGGCCTTACCTAAGTTAAAAAACTTAAGCACTTCAAGAAGTAGCATTGAATGAGAACATACGCATACACACCGATACAGAGAAAGAAAGAGAATATGTACATAAGGAAAAATTCCAGGGTTGGTCAATCTTTTTTCCTTCAATGAGACATAATACCAAGTCTTTCTTAAAGCAAATGTACTGCTTTTGAATGAAATAAAAAATAGTTGAAGAAAATCAAACAACCCACTTTTCCTTTGTGACAACTTGAATTCTTCTCATTATCGAACTTTCCCTGCTCTCCTAATGTCCAAACATAATCAAACTGAGACCTCCTGAAGCAAGTCCTCTGAAATTGAACAAAGGTCCCATGCAGGTTTATACAGAGAGAAAATCAGATTTCCTGAATGACTCTAGTCCCATATCTTAGTTTTAAATGTCAAATATAACAGCTTTGACTGGCAATTAGAGGTATGTCATAATCTGAGTGAGAGTTCCATAAAAACAGAAGTTTTTAGACTGTCCTCAATGAAAGCCCTACATAAAGTGCAAGAATGGGAAAGGCAGAGTTATCATAGAAAATCAAATGGATGCAAACCTTTCCTAGTATAGATTCCAAGGGATAATTCACAAACCGCAGACATATTGCTTTAGGAATGTGAATATAAGGAAGCATAAGTACGAAGTATGTAGACTCTAACAGTTTTAAAAAATGGTGGTTTTGCCTCCGGACATACTTAGTTTTGGGTTTGACCATTACACATCTACCTTGTCCAGATGAGGCCCTGAAATATCCCACAAGAAATACCTTCACTTCTTGTCCTAAAACATACTGTGTTCCATATAAGACCACAGAAATCTCTAATCTAGGGGTACTCAAACTATAGGTCACAACCCGCAGGGGAATTGTGAACTTGGGGAGGGGGAAGTGACAGGTTGTTTCTGATTAGGGTAAGCTATGTCAAAACAGCTGTATCCAGCATCAATTTCTAAAATAGCCTTCTACACAAATTGTTGCTGTTTTAAATAATACTGTGAATCTCCAACACAGAGAACACAATTTGAGAAATACTGGAGAATTTTTACTGTTAACATATAAGTAATTGATCAGTATAGAAAACAGGCTGAATTTCATAGACTAATTTTTCTTTTTTTAAAAAAATATTTTTATTAAAGTTTTACAATACTAAAAGATAATAAAAACTGAAATCAGAAAAAGAGAAGGGATAGAAAGAAAAGAAATACAAAGTGCAAAAAAGAAAAGGGAAAAGGGAAAAAAAGAAGAGAAAGGAAAAGAGATAGAAAAAGAATATTTAAAGAAGTGACTCCTGATCTTCCTTGCAACAAGTACAGGCAAATTAATAATTCCCCATCCCCTTGTCAGGGTTCATGTCTATGAATCATGCCATTGGGATTAGGCCTAGCATAGATGCTTTTAGAGTTGTTGGGAGGGGGAATGGCCGTTGAGTGTTATGTCTGGTGGTGGAGGCTGGAACCGGTTTCGTCAAGGTCGCACACCTGCAGAAGAGTGGAGATGGGAACGTTTGCCTCATGAGATCATCGGTTGGCAATTTGGCGTGCAGGGGGGGAAGGTAAGAGGGAATAGTTTGGCGGGAATAGGCATTCAAGTCTTTAGGAGTGCTTCAATTAACATGTTTCCTGAATAAAGCTTTATCTGCATTTCACTGAATTGCATTGAGAAGTGTTTATTAGGGCATTGTTGTTGAGATCATCACAGAAAGACTTGAATGCCTATTCCCGCCAAACTATTCCCTCTTAACTTCCCCCCTTGCGTGCCAAATTGCCAACCGATGATCTCATGAGGCAAACGTTCCCATCGGCAGAATGGTCCGTGGGAATTGGAGGCGGCCTCCAGGCAGGGATGGGTAAACCAACTGCTAAAACCAGAGTTACCCAATCCCAAAGGATGGCTTCGCTGGAAGCGAAGACTGCACACATCGATTTTGAATTGGAAACCATTAGCCATCAGCTACAGACTCTTACTCAATCGGTGCAGCAACTGGTCCTGGCTCCAAAGCAAGAAGGGGGTCCAGTGACGGACCTAAAGGCTACTTTGATGACCACTGCAGCAGAGAGTGGGACGTCCAGTGGCGAGGAAGAAGAGGATGATTCTTCAGAACCAGAGCCGGAGGTGACACAACCTCCCATGAGTGGATTACAAAGGGGTCAAGCCAGGGTGTTTGCAGTAAACAAGCTGATGATGCGATTTGATGGCGATCCCGGGAAGTTGGCTTGCTTTATGACCCATGTCTGGGGTTTTATGGAGGAATTTGTGAGCTCTTTTCTAAATGAGGAGGCCAAAGTAAGGTATGTCTCAAGTTTCCTAGAAGGGGAAGCGGCGCAATGGCTTGTAGCCTTGCATGACACAAATGCTTCCGAACTGTTAACTTTTAACGCATTTATGTTAGCATTGAGAAGGAGATTTGAAGACACGCTGTCGAAAATGTCAGCTAGAGTGCAATTGCAACAATTGAGCCAGGGGAACCGGACTGTAGCAGAATATGTGCTGGAGTTTAAAAAACTTATCAGTAGGGTCCCTGGCTGCCCTGAACCCTTCCAGATAGAATATTTCCAGATGGGGTTGAAACTGGAGATTCTGGAAATGGCTGCGGGGAGGGGTGACCCAGACACCCTAGAAGAATGGGTCCAGCTTGCTGGCAAAGCAGAGAGAACTCAATTAAGATTGAGATCACATAAAAAGCTGCAAAGCCCAGGGAGAAGAACGCTGGGGCACCCCCAGGCCAAGAAACCTTTCAGACCGACCGCCTAGGAAGAAGAAAAGGAACGGAGGGCTAAAAGTGGCTTGTGTTTCAAATGTGGCAAAGAGGGACACCGCATTAGCAACTGCCCACAAACAATTCCTGCTGTGAAGAAAAAGCCGGAAAGCCACTCTTCAAAGCCATCCACACTGCCTCCACGAAAGGGAACAGCTCATGCCCTGGAAGAAGACAAGAGGCTGGAAATAGCTGGGGGTGAGAATGACTCCACAGACGAAGAATTTTTGCCGTCAGGAAACGAATGATGCCTGTCCTAAGATGCGCCGGTGGCCAGGCATTTGCAGATCGGCACTCAGATCCTTTGGTGAGTGGAGATTGTCCTACCATGCAAGTTAAAGTAAAAATTGAGACTTTAGATGGGAGGGATCAGAATAATCTGATGGCTATGTTGGACTCGGGGTGCTCAAGGTGTTTGATGCATCCCGCTATTGTTACTGGGTCGAGACTGAAATTGCACAAGTTAAAAGTTCCTATCATATTTTGTCAGTTGGATGGGTCAGACATGAAAGGGGGACCAGTGGAATATTACACGGAAGCCCTAAAAATGACTATTGGGACACATCAAGAGACTATTCGGTTTATTGTGGCTCCCATCTCTAGTCAGCCCATAGTGTTGGGGCTTAAATGGCTGAGGGAGCGAAACCCTCACATCGATTGGTTCTCTGGGGAAATGGAATTTGCAGATGGTTCGTGCTTGGGAATGGAACGGGACTCTGCGGGACTGTGTGTGGAACTAACAGGCTCATTGAGGGAAGTAGCTCAAGCGGCTGTGGCGCCATCAGCATATGAGGAGGAGGGGGAAATTTTTGTAGAGAGTGAGTCAGACCAGATGCCCCCTCATCGGAAAACAGATTGTTCTTTGCAATTGGAACCGGGAGCAGCGTTGCCTAAACCTAAATTGTATTCAATGACTCATAAGGAATTGCAAGAACTGAGAAACTTTATACATAAAAATTTAAAGCGGGGATTTATTGAACCTTCTACTTCTCCCATGGCAGCCCCCGTGTTATTTAGGAAAAAGAAAGATGGTTCCTTATGACTGTGTATTGACTATCGGGGGTTGAATGCTATTTGTATTTCCAATCAGTACCCGCTGCCTTTGATGAAGGATATGCTTGCCCAGCTAACGAAAGGGAAAATCTTCACTAAACTGGACTTGAGAGAGTCCATAAATATTATGGACTTAAAATATGCTTAAAAGCATATTTTAGAGTGCACATAAAGGAAGGAGATGAGTGGAAAACTGCTTTTAATTGCCAACTGGGTTGTTTTCAATATAAAGTCATGCCGTTCGGATTAAGGGGGGGGGGCTGGAGTCTTCATGAGCTTAATTAATGAGGTTCTGCATGAATTTTTGTATCAAGGGGTGTTGGTATATTTAGATGACATTTTGATCTATACAGAAACCATGGAAGAACATGTGAAATTGGTTAAATCAGTACTGAGAAAACTCTTGGAAAGCAAGCTATATGTAAAGTTGTCCAAATGTGAATTTCATAAAGAAAAACTGGATTTTTTGGGTTACAGAATATCTCATCAGGGCATAGAAATGGATCCTGCCAAAGTTAAAGATGTTTTGGCATGGGAAACACCTAGAACAAAAAAGCAATTTCAAGCTTTTCTCGGGTTCAGTAATTTCTACAGACAGTTCATACCCGCCTTCGCTAAAATAGCGTTGCCCTTAACGGATTTGTTAAAAACAAAGAAATCGACTGATGGCGTATTAGCAAATAAGCCTCAGTCGAAACTAAAATGGACGCCAGCTTGCCAAACTGCTTTTGAACACTTGAAGCAGTTGTTCACCGCAGAACCTATTTTAAAACACCCTGATCCTGAAATGCCATTTATTATACAAACAGATGCCTCAAACTCAGCAATTGGGTGTGTATTATTGCAAAAAGACAATACTAATCAATTACGGCCCTGTGCCTATATTTCTCGTAAGTTTACGGAGGCGGAGCAGCATTGCCTGGTTTGGGAGAAAGAAGCTTTTGCTGTGCGGCATGCATTAGCTACTTGGCGACATCTGCTGGAGGGTTCTCCACATCCATTTGAGGTCTTTACTGATCATAAAAATTTGGAAGCCCTTAAAACCCCCCGGAAATCAAATCCTAAACAAATCTGATGTGCCGAATTTTTTAGTAGGTTTAATTTCACATTGAAGTATTTACCGGCAGGGAAAAACTTCCTAGCGGATACATTATCTCGATTGCCTCAGCATGATACCCAGATGGAACAGGTGGTGTCTACAGTAATGTCTCCACAACAATTGGGCTTACCAACCCATGCTGAAAATGTTTCTGATTCTGCATCTTTACCTTTACCTGTACAACTAGAAGGGAAGGTGGCTCTTACTCGACGCCAAGCCAAACAACATCAGACCCCATGTGAACCCTCCTTGGAGAAAGAAATTTGGGAGGCTATGGTAAGAGATGACTGGTGGAAAGCCCACAAGCAAACCTTAACAGAAACTAATGGGGTGTGGTGGAGTGGAGACAGACTGTATGTTCCTGAAACTGTAAGAAAAGCTATTTTACAACGTTGCCATGATAATAAAGTTGCTGGACATTTTGGTTTTGTAAAAACATTGCATTTAGTCAGAAGGCAATTTTGGTGGCCAACTTTAAGGAAAGATGTTAAACAGTATGTATTGTCTTGTCATGTTTGTGCTTCTATGAAGAAAGCGCCAGGTAAGCCTGTGGGACTTTCACAAACAGTAGCTGAACCAACAAGCCCTTGGAAGCAAATATCAATGGACTTTATTGTGGATTTACCTGAGAGCAAAGGCAAAACTGTAATATGGGTGGTGACTGATCTATTTTCTAAGCAAGCCCATTTCATTCCTTGTAAAGGGTTGCCATCTGCTGGTCAACTAGCAAAGTTATTCATTGTGCACATCTATCGAGCTCACGGCACCCCCTTGAGGATTATCAGCGATCGCGGAAGTCAGTTTACCGCCAAATTTTGGAAATCATTTTTAAAATTGATTGGAACTAAACAAGGACTTACTAGTGGGTACCATCCACAAGGGAACAGTGCGTGTGAACGACTTAACTCCGTGTTAGAACAATATTTACGTTGTTATATTAGTCATCAGCAGGACAACTGGGTGGATTTGTTGCCATTTGCTGAAGTGGCATATAATAATGCTGTTCATCAAAGCACTGGATTTTCGCCATTTAAAGTGGCCACTGGCCAAGACTTTGTTCCTATTCCTGAGCTGCCTGACCCTGCCATGATTCAGTCTTCAGATCCTGTATTGGCAGATGAATGGATTACAAATTTACGGTCGAATTGGCCAGTGATGCTGAAGATATTGCAGGAAACTAAGGACTCTTACAAAACTTTTGCTGATCGCAAACATGCTCCAGAATGGCCTTTGGTGGTGGGTGAAAAGGTTTATTTGTCGACAAAACATCTGAAATCTACTCAACCTTCCAAGAAGCTGGGCCCTAAGTTTATTGGACCTTTTCCTATTGTAAAGGTGATCAACCCTGTGGCTGCTCAGTTGGACTTGCCAAAAAATTTACATAGAGTGCATCCTGTGTTCCATATTAGTTTGTTAAAACCAGTCAAGCCTGCTTCTCAATGGCATCCGGATCCAATCACGCCCCCAACCATCATGGTGGGAGATAATGAACATTTTGAAATTCTAAATATTTTGGACTCTAGAGTACATAGGGGTAAAGTTCAATATTTAGTTCAATGGAAACATTTACCTGTGGGGTTTGAAGAATGGGTTGATAAAGTTCATGTTTCTGCTCCACGTTTGCTTCAGAAATTTCATGCTCAGTTTCCTGCTAAACCTGGTTAATTGTATAATTTTCCTTGATATTGTTTTTCAGATTGCAATGCCTCCCATTGTTTTGCAGCCTGAACAGTTCTGAAATTGCTCTATTTGTCTTTATGTTTATTTGTATGCTTTAACCTTTCTTATGCTTTGTATATTACTCTTTGTTTTGGAGGGTCGGCATGTCAGGGTTCATGTCTATGAATACTGCCATTGGGATGAGGCCTAGCATAGATGCTTTTAGAGTTGTTGGGAGGGGGAATGGCCGTTGAGTGTTATGTCTGGTGGTGGAGGCTGGAACCGGCTTCGTCAAGGTCGCGCACCTGCAGAAGAGTGGAGATGGGAACATTTGCCTCATGAGGTCATCGGTTGGCAATTTGGCGCACAAGGGAGGAAGTTAAGAGGGAATAGTTTGGCGGGAATAGGCATTCAAGTCTTTAGGAGTGCTTCAATTAACATGTATCCTGAATAAAGCTTTATCTGCATTTCACTGAATTGCATTGAGAAGTGTTTATTAGGGCATTGTTGTTGAGATCATCACACCCCTTTGAAATTATATATGTGGTTCACTTCTTCCCATACCCCCCCATCCATTCACAAATCCAAAAATCACTGTCATTTCTGTTCACGTGTTGGCAAAAAGTCCATAAAGGGTTTCCAGAATTTTATAAAAGTGCTTATTTTAGCTATGGTCAAACAAATCAACTTTATATTCCTTTCTTTTGCTTCTAACAGTCTTAATCTTTAATTCACCAAATTGCTGTTGTAGGATTAAATCTCCATTCAAACTTTCTTTCTCCCATCTCAAAGATTTCTTCAGAATTTTAGAAACCCTCTTTGGTAAATCTAAAAGTAAGTTCTTTCCCAGGTCCTTTTGCATCTCTTGATTTGTCATTTGTATTTCCACTCTGTCATCTCTGTCTTATAGTTCTTAGTTTTTTTATTTTCCAATTTTTTCTCCATCAGCTAGAATTTGTATCCCCTCTTCATCCTGTCTATCCATAAATTCTTCCATATTATCTGTCACATTGTTCAATTCTTTATAATTTTCTTCAAAAAATACATTTAAAGGTTCAGTGATTATAGCTGTCGAATTAGTTATAAGTTTCTCTCCCAATTCTTCAAAAATCCTTAGAAATGTCTCAAACATCATACCTTTGTCTGTCATTTTATAGATTTCACTTTTCTTTTTCCTGCCTGGAACTTTAGTCCCCTCTAGTGATCCATTTCTACATTCATGAAGTCTCAGGTTTCATTTTTACTTTGTTTTCAACTTTCAACCAATTATCTCTTTCCTGATAGACTAAACAATTTGTGTTCCCTTAAAAATGATTCTTAGCCAAAGTCTTAATATTTCAAATTCGTCTGGTCCCTTAATTGGTTTAAAGCTCTCCTAAATTAAATTCTTATTTAGCTTTTTGCCATTTGTTTTATATTCTTTAAGTTATTTAAACTGCTAGTTAGCTTTTCTTCTATTTTGGGATGAAGTTTTATTCACCAGGTAGTTTTTCAAATTTGTTGTTTGGAAGACCTCTTTTAACTGTAAATTATTGTAAATCCAAAGGTGATTAGAAAGTGAGGTGGTAGAACCCAGTGTCCTTAAAGGCTATGCCACGGTTGAGATTTTGGTGGCTTCCCTCATCTCCTGGCACTCAGACCCACGGGATGACTGCTATCCAGTGGTTTCCTCGCGAGGAGCAGCCATCCACAGGACAAGTAGGCAATAATCCTCTCTTTGTCCAGAGGGCTTCTTTTGGACCAAGATCGCTGTCGGTCTGTCAGTCGTCACCGTGTCATCTAGACATCTAGTTCACCATTTTTCCTTACCCAGATGTCAATTTCATACACTACTTTTTCCATTCATGAAGTGTAGAAAAGTATGTGAATTAATTTTCATTATGAACTTTACTCCTTGCTAACTTTACTGTTAAAACAACAATACTTACAACTTCTGAGAGACAAAACTCTAAACCAGGGCTTTCCAAAGTTTTCCCGCGGCGACACACCAACCGCCATTGGTGTGTCGCCGCGGGAAAACCCGGAAGCGCTGATGATGATCAGCGCTTCCGGGTTGTGTGGCGACACACCAGACTGTGTGTGGCGACACACTTTTGTGTCGCCACACACAGTTTGGAAAGCTCTGCTCTAAACACTAACAAAATTCTAGGCAGAATATTGTATTTAGGTACAATTTATGGTTTAGAATGTCATCATGATGAAAAATTTCATTTCAGTATAGATTCTAAACCCCAAATTTAATAACATCAGAATCCCACAGCATTCAGGATTATGACCTGATATACTTATTTCTTCTCCAAATAAACTTATAATGCTGCCATTACAGTAACTATAAAATATGTGGACTAATCTGATAATGCATCAACTTTGAAGGCAGTAGAATATATGCAACAAAACAGTAGAATACTCATAGAAAGCATGTCAGCTTCTCAGTTAAAAAAGGAATATAAAGAAATCTTAAAAAACAATACCAATAAGGCAGCAGACCTAGCAAGTGTCAAATTCATTGTCTACATGTATCATACCAATAGGCCATGCTGTCCAGTATTAGATGGGTTTTAGGCCTTATGTGAATCATTGAGAAAATTCAGATTGGGGGAAAAATCTGATTCACGTTTTTTAAATGTGTATTATTTTCTGTATGTATTTTGTAACCAGACCTGATTAGCTGAATTTTTCAAGTTAAATGTGACTAGCATTGCCATTTCTTCTTCCAAATTTATAATCTTTGTAGTATAAGAATTGCTTGCTCATCATAACAATAAAAGGATGGGCTGGAGAAGAATTAAGCATATACTGATGCTTTATTATTTCAAATAACCTAACATTACTTTGTGGTGAGGCTGTAACACACTTCTGCATATAATGTATAGCTGAATCCACAAAGCTAAATAAAAACAAATTATATATCAAAAGAGGTGGGGTCTTGTAAATGAATCCCCAACTAATTATATATGCTGCAGTATCTTTCATAATTCATAAACTTGTTCTTCCTTTTTACATATAGGAGACTTTCACAGAGTTAAGGGGCCATCTAGGAGAATGTGTTCAACTTTCTGTTCAGTACAAGAATTCCAATTAAAGGATTCCAGCCTTTCTTATTGTAGTCCTCACTGAAACTTATGTTTAATTTTCATTGGTCTTAACACTAACATCTGACTTTTAAAAAATTCAGACATGGCCTCCATACTTTCATAGATAAGAGTGAGGTAGGTTTTAATAGTCATGTATTCACAGGGTCACTCAACATCCCTCCTCCCTCCCCTCTTCAATACCGCTGAAGATTTATGATAGCTTCTACTACATACTATGATCATAATACATAATACAATTTCCTCTTCTAATATAAAAGTCAAGAAAAGTGAGTATTTAATTAAAGAAGTATTAGGAACAGCATATTGTCAGTTGCATTGCATGAAATGACTGGCTTGCAACTCTACGGTATTTTAGACAGTCATTTACATGGATACATACTATACAAAAAAAGCTCTACATTTTTCTCTCAGAAATTTAACTTTTAGAAACCCAAGGCTGAAAGCTGTGTTAAGATTTCACACCTTTATAATTCATAGCTTTAACTTTTAATTCTGAAATTCTTAGAAATATCATAATCAGATAAATAAAGTGGGACAATCCCTAGGAAATATGGAATGTTCCAATACTCCTGAATCATGGGGACGGACACAAATATATACACACACACTCAACTTACTTTTCCTTTTTTTAAGACATAAAAACTTTTGTCTTTGCTTGCATACTATTCTTCAGAATTTGGATTCAGTATTGGTATGGGATCTGAAATTAGGATAGGAAAAGAATGTCTGAAATTAATATCTATATGCTATACTCAAACACCTAGAAGATAACACTATCTCAGAAGAGGAATTAGTTATTTTTCCTTATTTTTTTTAGTTTTTAAGAAATAAATTAAAAACACATAACTACAAGGTAAAGTTACCGTATGCTATCATGTTATTAATTCCTCTGAATGATGGTTCTAAGGAGACATTTTTGCATCCACTTTGAAAATGTTAAAAGGTAAAAAAGGCAATCTCTTTATGTATATATGGTATTTTCCTGATTAATTTAATTTTCTAATTAATTTTCTAATTAATTTAAACTTAGATAATGTTGGCTGGTTAGTACGAAAGATAAAAAAATTTGGGATATAACCTTCTTATGTTTAGAGGGGATACTGCAATCAAAATAGTAACTCAAAAGAGTTACTGAAGGAGTTGTTAGCAGCCACAAAACAGAAACATGTTTTTTCCTGTCAGAAATGTTCTTAGAAAACATTGTATGTTCCAATCTATGTTATAACTGAGATTAAAAGATCTCACAAATAAGGAATAAATCAAAAAAGTGTTTTAAACTCATTTGTTACTTAATAAAGTGGTCTAATGGCGGATTTGAACAAACTGACTAAGGCTAAGAGCAGCTATTACAATTTATAATTCAAGCAAACATCTTGAACTGCAAGGAATAATTCTCATTCTAAGAGGGAAAGACTTGCAAGAATCAATGGTAGATACTGGATAAAAGGTAAAGGTAAAGGTTCCCCCCGCACATTTGTGCAGTCGTGTCCAACTCTAGGGGCCGGTGCTCATCTCCGTTTGTTAGCTGAAGAGCCAGCGTTGTCCGAAGACGCTTCCACGGTCATGTGGCCGCATGACGCACGTGGAACGCTGTTACCTACCCACCGAAGTGGTACCTATTAATCTACTTGCATTTGCATGCTTTCGAATTGCTAGGTTGGCAAGAGCTGGAGCTAGTGTGGGAACTCACTCCGCACGCAGGGCTAGGGATTCAAACCTCCGAACTTGCGATCTTCCGATCGACAAGCCTGGCGTCTTACTCGCTGAGCCACCACGCACCAGATACTGGATACCTTCATTTAATTCCAGGGTGGGGTGGAGTGGGGGTTGATACTGTTTAATACAAAATCCTATTTATTTGTAAGTATCTCATTGCCACTCCCTTATGTTCAGTGGCTCAAATGTACAATTTTGAAATGATCTGTTTACTAACAGTTCTTCTATTCTATATTTTCTTCTATTACCTAGATGTTCTCCAATTCTAATTCTGAGAAATAATGGTTTTGCTTTTACAGTTAGGAAGGATATAGCAAGAACAGTATTTGTCTATAAAGCAATCAATGACCAAATAATATTGATTACACATCATGGACAACTCTTTAATATCACAATCATGTTTATGCTCCAGCCACCAATGCAGAAGAAGAAGAAGTTGATGAGTTTTATGATCAAATTCAAACTGAAATTGACAGAATGCAAACAAGATGTGCTGCTTGTGATTGGAGACTGGAATGCCAAAGTTGGAAACATTAAAGAGGAAAATATAGTTGGATTGTATGGCTTAAGAAATGAAGCAAAGACCGACTTATCAATTTCTGCCACTCCAATGATTTCTTCACAGCCAATATTGTCTTCAAACAACTAAAACGATGCCTCTATACATGGACATCATCAGATGGATTATACAGAAATCAGACTGACTATACTATTGCTAAAAAGAGGCAGTGAAACTCAATAATAGTATCAAGGACATGGCCAGGTGCTGACTGTGGATCAAATCACAAACTGCTCATGTGTAAGTTCCAAGGGGCATGGTGGCTCAGCGGGTAAGATGCCAGCTTGCAAGCTCGGAGGTTCAAATCCCTAGCCCCCCCAGCTCTTGCAACCTAGCAATTTGAAAGCATGCAAATGCAAGTAGATTAATAGATACCACTTCAGTGGGTAGGTAACAGCGTTCCGCATGCGTCATGCTGGCCACATGACCGTGGAAGCGTCTTCAGACAACGCTGGCTCTTCGGCTAACAAACGGAGATGAGCACCGGCCCCTAGAGTCGGACACGACTGCACAAATGGGCGGGGGGAACTTTTACCTTTAAGTTCCAAGTTAAGCCAAAAAAGAAGAAGGCCAGTCAATTTCCACAATACGAACATATACCCACCATTTTCAAGGAGAACATCAGGAATTGCTTTGGGGTCCTGAACTTCACTGATAGAGAACCAGATGAATTATGGAATGAACTTAAAGAAATCGTTAAGGATGAATTTGAAAAGAGACTGCCAAAAATGAAGAAACAGAAGAAGCAAACTGGATGTCAGAACAAACTGCGGAATTTGCCAAGAAGAGAAGAGAAGCCGAAGCCAAGAAAGACAAAAATCTCAGAAAGGAACTGAACAGAGTTTCAGAGGTTTGTTAGAAGAGACAAGAAGCAGTATTACAACATCTGTAAAGACACTGAAGATGGAAACAGACATGGAAAAACAAGGAAAGCCTTTCAAAAGATCTCCGAACTCAGAAAGAAGTTCCAACCTCAAATTGGTATGCTAAAGGACACCAATGGACAGATAGTAACTGATTCAAAGGAGATCAGACTAAGATGGAAGGAGTATAATGAAATACTGTACAGTAGTGATGTCAACATCCAAGGTATCTTAGAAGATATTCCCTACTTATAAGAACCTCTAGTACTAGAATATGAAGTCAGATCAACATTTCAGTCTTACCTAGTTGGAAGGCTACAGGAACTGATGGAATACCCACAGAAATATGGCAAGCAACAGAATAATAATCAGTAAAGGTTCTAACCAAGCTATGCCAGCAATCAGAAGAACAACACAGTGGCCAACAGATTGGAAGAGTCAATCTACATTCCAATACAAAAAAAAGAGAGTCTTAACAGAGTGTGCAAACTGTCGTACACATTTTCTTAATTTCACCTGCTAGCAAAATAATACTTAGTATCATCCAATGCAGATTAAAACCCTACATGGAAAAAAGAGGCCAAAGAAAGCAAGATATTATTGTTGATGCACGCTGGATAATTGAGAAAGCCAAAGAATACCAAAAAGAAGTCAGTATATGCTTCATTGATTACAGAAAGTCCTGTGATTGTGTTGATCATGTCAAGCTGTGGAATGAGTTCAGAAAAACGGTAATTCCAGAACATCTCATTCTCCTCATGAGAAACTTATATACAGGTCAGGAAGCCAGAGTACGGACAGAACATGGTGAAGCAGACTGGCTTCAGGTTGGCAAAGGAGCGCTAGCACTGCACTGCCCCCTCCCCTACACAGCATTCCATTGTTTCTACCTACGCAGTCCGCGCTCGAGCACCGCGCAATTGAGTCACGAAAAAAATAGCAAAATAATGTTAAAAGTTTACTATTTTGGGGGGCCGCATTACCAGCTGTTCAGGGCCGCATGCGGCCCGTGGGCTGGACGCGCCTGGTGTAAGCCATGGTATTCCCTGTGATATTCTATGGAGGCAAATATTGGATTTTGCAGGAGGATAGGAAGAGACACATTTGAACTTTGGTGTTGGAGAAAACTCCTGAGAATACTGTGGACAGCCAAGAAAAGAAACTAACAGATCATCGAAGAAATCAACCTAAAGTTCTTACGCTCAAATTATCCTACTTCGGACACATTATGCAAAGACCTAGCTCTCTGGAGAAGGCTCTAATGCTGGGAAATGTGGAAGGAAAGAGAAGAAGAGGATAACCAGCAGCAAGGTGGATGGACTCAGTTACAATGGCGATGAGTGCATTGTTGGAATACTTGGAAACTTTAGCAATGTGCTCAGCAATTTATATTGCTATTTTCTTATGTGGTTCCCAGCTTAGGAAAGACTGTAAGATGATACCCAAATATCTAAAATACTTTAGCTAGCAATCAATCATTTATTAATGTCTTTAGATTTAGAAAACACCTTAAGATTGGTTTTTCAACATTAGCAGTTATGGAATTTTCTTACAATAAAGCAGAAAAATGGTCTACATGTCTATTACTCCAATTCAGGTGAGGAGACAGAGCATGCAATAGAAGAGGAAGTTTAATTTCGCTAATTTGGCAGTGACCACCCTGTCTCAGTGCCTGGGGGCTGTGAGGGCCTGGATGGGGAACAACAGGCTTCAGTTGAACCCTGGCAAGACCGAGTGGCTGTGGATTGATGGCTTAGCGTCTTCTGGGAAATTATCATCTTTGGTTCTCGATGGGGTAGTACTGCCCCATTCGGAGCCGGTGCGGAACCTGGGGGTCCTTCTAGACTCACGACTCCTGCTCGAAGAGCAGGTGGCGGTCGTGGCTAGGAGGGCTTTTGCACAGCTTCGGCTGGTGCGCCAGTTACGCCCATTCCTGGATCGAGATGCCCTCCGAACAGTCACTCATGCTCTCGTCATCTCCCATGTAGACTATTGCAATGCGCTTTACATGGGGCTACCCTTGAAGACTATCCGGAAGCTACAACTGGTTCAGAGTGCAGCCGCGCGAGCAGTTCTAGGTGCGCCAAGATCAGCGCATATAACACCTTTACTCCGCGAGCTGCATTGGGTGCTGGTTTGCTTCTGGGTACAATTCAAGGTGTTGGTTATCACCTTTAAAGCCCTACATGGCATGGGACCAGAATACCTGAGGGACCGTCTTATCCCCATATCATCGACCCGCCCCACCCGATCATTCAGAGAGGGCCTGCTACGAACCCCATCAATAAGAGAGTGTCATCTGGTGGGGTCTAGAAGGCGGGCCTTCTCTGTGGTGGCACCAGCACTCTGGAACACCTTGCCCCCAGAGTTGAGGCAGATCCCCTCCCTCCCGACCTTTAGGAAAGATCTGAAGACCTGGTTCTGCCACCTGGCATGGGAAGGAGGAAATAATAGTTCCTCATGGGGGTGGTTAATTTCATAATGTCCTTCTTTTTATTTAACTATCTGGCCGTTTGGATTTTATAATTTATTTATTGTATTATTTGATTGTATTTTTATATTCTTTATTCTATTTTAATCAGTTTTATTGTAAACCGCCCAGAGTTCCCCGTTGGGGGAGATGGGCGGTCATATAAGTTAAATAAATAAATAAATAAAATTTAGGAGCATTGAAAAAGAAATTCTGAGAGTGTGGTAGTATACTGCACGTATCTCCTACCTGGTGTGAGGCAGCCAAAATATGCTGATAAGGTGGTCTCCCAATTAGAAATCTGGCTTGTGCAGAACAGTGTAAGCATTCCTGGGATAAAACCTTGGTTGTACTTGTGGCATACTGGCCAAAATGTGCCAACATTGACAGGTATCATCCTTCTGTTATTAGGAAATGCTGCCTATGCCCCAGATAGACCTTTTAACATTATTTGCTGTAATTATTAAATTTTCCAAAAATATCCATTCCATAGTAAAAATTGCAATTTTTTTAAAAAAAACTTTTTTTCTTCTTTCAGAACCCATTATTTCATCATATTAGCTCCTAATTAGATGTGCCTGAGTTTTAGATCAAAGAAAGTGAAAAGATCTGTTTTAAACCATTAGAGAAATTTGAAATATCCCACTAGAAGTCAGTATTTAATCAACTGTGCTACCACCTCTTGCAAAGATACAGATAGACCGTGTAGATTCCTTAATCAGCATATTACCTTTTAAAAACTTTCAAGACAGGGCAGCGGCCATCTGGATTAAACATACTGCTGTTACTTTGGAATCTTTCAAGCAACAATCACAATCAAAACTAAAACATTCCCTCACATTCAGATACCACAGCCACAGGGAGAATCATTATCACAACCAGTACACACATTAAAACCTCCCATAACAATATTAAATCTGATGAAATTGCAAGTCTAATTTAATGATATACTTCTCCAGTTTTTCCCATCCATTTTATTTTTTTAAGGCAAGGGGGAATAATTGATCAATTAAAAACAAAATAATAATTTAAATGCAATATACAACATGGGAGCTAGTTAATATTGGCATCTAGAGATAGAAAAACCCTGCCTTTGCTTTCCTTCTCTTTTAGGCAATAATAATAAACATTGAGTAGCTATGGAAAGTTATTTCAGAAGTGTCTGTTTTTGAAGATGGGTTACATCAAATACTATTAAATATTTAATAATTGCTTTGTCCCCACCCTTGGCATTCTAACGTGCTATCCTGCAAAAACCTTACATATTGATTCACCTTGGAATATCACAGCTTCATCTTTTACAGTGATTTGGTCTACATTTCTCTCTTGTTAAATGAAATGGTACTTCCTTATCTAAACAGGGGGCGGGGGGTATCAATGGTACCCAACTGTATACTATACTATACTATTACTATTACTATTACTATTACTATTACTATTACTATTACTACTACTACTACTACTCTACTCTACTCTACTCTACTCTACTCTACTATATACAGTACACTGTACACTATACACTATACTATTTCAAGAAAATCGGAGATATCAAGGGAACGTTTTGTGCAAAGATGGGCATGATAAAGGACAAAAAAGGCAGGGACCTAACAGAAGCAGAAGAGATTAAGAAGAGGTAGCAAGAATACACAGAAGAACTATACAAGAAAGATCTTAATGTCCCTGATAAATACGATGGTGTGGTCACTGACCTTGAGCCGGACATCCTAGAGAGTGAAGTCAAGTGGGCCTTAGGAAGCATTACTAACAACAAAGCTAGCGGAGAAGACAGTATCCCAGCTGAGTTATTTAAAATCAATATGCCAACAAATTTGGAAAACTCAACAGTGGCCACAGGATTGGAAAAGGTCAGTTTACGTTCCAATTCCAAAGAAAGGCAATGCCAAAGAACGTTCAAACTACCGTACAATTGCGTTCATTTCACATGCTAGCAAGGTTATGCTCAAAATCCTACAAGCTAGGCTTCAGCAGTATGTGAACCGAGAACTACCAGAAGTGCAAGCTGGGTTTTGAAGAGGCAGACGAAATAGAGATCAGATTGCCAACATTCGCTGGATCATGGAAAAAGCAAGAGAGTTCCAGAAAAACATCTACTTCTGCTTCATTGACTTCGCTAAAGCCTTTGATTGTGTGGATCACAACAAACTGTGGCAAATTCTTAAAGAGATGGGAGTATCAGACCACCTAAGCTATGGTTTTCCCAGTAGTAATGTATGGCTGTGAGAGTTGGACCATAACGAAGGCTGAGCGCCGAAGAATTGATGCTTTCGAGCTGTGGTGCTGGAGAAGACTCTTGAGAGTCCCTTGGACTGCAAGGAGATCAAATCAGTTAATCCTAAAGGAAATCAACCCTGACTGCTCATTGGAATGAGAGATACTGAAGCTCAAATACTTTGGCCACCTAATGCGAAGAGAGGACTCACTGGAAAAGACCGATGCTGGGAAAGACTGAAGGCAAAAGGAGAAGGGGACGGCAGAGGATGAGATGGTTAGATAGCATCACCGATGTAATGAACATGAATTTGAGTAAACTCTGGGAGACAGTGGAGGACAGGAAGGCCTGGCGTGCTATGGTCCATGAGGTCATGAAGAGTTGGACACGACTAAACGACTGAACAACAACAAAAATACTATACTATTACCGCCCAGAGTCCCTCCAGTGGAGGGAGATGGGCGGTGATATAAATTTTATAAATACTATACTATACTATACTATACTATACTATACTATACAAAAGTAACCCTAAAACCCTAAAACTCAACCCTAGCAATGGTGATTTAGCTAATAGGAATTCTTAGAAGTTTATTCATTTTCTGATATCCTCTGAGGGGAAAAATCCAGTATTTTCAACTCTTGTAGCAATCAACAAACATTAATTTCCCAGGTCGGCAGTGGACTTTTGAAGGCTAGCTATACTGTAATTGAAAGCCAGGCTAGTTTCTTTTGCTGTATTTGATGCAAAAATCAAGTGTGTTTATTATAAGAATGACAAATTAATCTGCTTTGATGGCAATTACATACTCCTACAAATGTTCAGTCATGCTGGATTGAGAAAAGAAAGGGATTACAGAGTTCCCTTTCTTAAATTTCTTTTCCATTGGAACACCACTATCTATAACCATTTTCCTCAACTTTCTCAGCGTCTCAACAGTGGGCAGCTCCTGGCTGACTTTGTCTGGGCTTGAAAGCCAAACAGGATTGATCTAGCCTAGGCCTAATATTAGATCACTAGGGAACTCTAGGGCTGTAGTAGCCCTGAGTAGTCAAAGAAAAAGGCAACAGCAAGCACTTCCATACCACTGCCCAAACAACTGCATGGATGTGCCTATTAAGTTGCCAGGAGTTGAGCTCAACTTATGAGAGGTAAAAGGTAAAGGTACCCCCCGCACATTTGTGCAGTCGTGTCCGACTCTAGGGGCCGGTGCTCATCTCCGTTTGTTAGCCAAAGAGCCAGCGTTGTCCGAAGACACTTCCACGGTCATGTGGCCGCATGACACGCGCGGAACGCTGTTACCTACCCACCAAAGTGGTACCTATTCATCTACTTGCATTTGCATGCTTTCGAATTGCTAGGTTGGCAAGAGCTGGGGCGAGTGCGGGAGCTCACTCCGCACGCAGGGCTAGGGATTCGAACCTCCGAACTTGTGATCTTCCGATCGACAAGCCTGGCCGTCTTACCCACTGAGCCACCACGCCCCTAACTTATGAGAGACTTTACCTTTATTTAGCGGCCCTAAGTTACCTAAAACTGAAAGACAAAGCAATGCATCCCTTATTCCTTCCTTCCTTCCTTCCTTCCTTCCTTCCTTCCTTCCTTCCTTCCTTCCTTCCTTCCTTTCTTTCTTTCTTTCTTTCTTTCTTTCTTTCTTTCTTTCCAATCCAATAGTGGTCTTATGAGACTGAGAAAAGAGGGGATACAGGGAAAACTCAGGAGAACAGTAAAGGTAATTATGTTACATGTTACATAAAGTATGTTACATGTTACTTAGAGTAGGCCTTGGCCAATCAGGAAGAGCATCTGTCCAGAACACAAATAGCAGCCACAAGGACCCTGTCCACTTCCTCAAGACTAACTGGCTGAAATTCCACCCAGATAACATGCAAAAGGCTCTCACCTGTGTTCAATCAGATTATGTCATTCCTATAAAGAAGGCCAAACTAAGAAACAGACACCATGTAGACCTAAAACTACTTTTATTAGAACAGCTATAGTAACATAATTTTGCACTTCCCTTCCTCCCTCATATCGTCATGTGAATTGGGGGGAGGGGGCTGTCTGAAGCATTTTCATAAACTGCTTTCTTGGTCTGGGCTCAATCCTCGTTTATCTGATTGTTGCCTTGGTAATGGATCTGTCCTTCAAGGCCATCCTCTATACCAGGGGTGGGGAACCTTTTTTCTGCCAAGGGCCATTTGGATATTTATAACATCATTCGCGGACGGGTTTGCGGGCAGGAGCCAATTTTGTGGAAGGGGGTGAGGTTTGCGAGTGGGAGCCAATCACAAGCACCGGGGGTGGGGTTTGCGGGTGGGAGCTAATCGCATGGAAGGGGCAGGGTTTGCGGGCGGGAGCCAATCACGTGGAAGGGCCAGACCAAATGATTTCACGGGCCTTATATGGCCCGCGGGCCGGACGTTCCCCACCCTTGCTCTATACTCAGTACAGATTCACTCTTACTCTTTCTCCAGAGGTGCTCTAGGAGTCTTTTGTGTTGTTTCATTTTGTTGCAGTGTATAAGTATATCCCTCTATGAACTAGGGAGCTCTTTGTGGGAATACAGAGAGTTCACACAGGCGTGATCTGATCCAAGGCCCTCAGCTGAAAAACCCCACTGGGTTCATCAAACTCCTAGGGCAGGCCAATCAAAGAGGCCCTACCTCCCTGCAGCAGGGAGTGGCTACAGAGAACTCCAGGGCTAAAAGTTATCTGTCCATGGCAAGGGACTGATGTTAACAACCCCCAACCCCAGATCACGTTGCCACTGCTTGGAGACAAAAACCAAATCTAATGTACAACCTGTGAACTGGGCCTTTAATAAGCTGAGTTAGGTCCATAGTTTCCATGGTGGCCATGAACCCCTGAGTCACCTCTGACTCTGGGCCCAAAGATGGCAGATTGAAGTCCCCCAGAACCATGAGTCTAGGGAACTCCACTGACAACTTGGCCACAGAGTTTCAGAGCTCAGGCAGGGATGCTGCTCAGGCAGGTAAGCAGCAGTCCCAACTGATCCTTACAGCCCAATTACACAAACAGGGTCTTGCATCAATCGAAGAGAATATTTGTAGCTCAGGGTTGAACTGGGGAGTCTTTGGTGCTCTCTGAGCCTTGTTGTTTTCATGCAGACGTTTCATTGCCAGGCTAGGCAACTTCTTCAGTGCGAAAAGGGAGTGGAACTTGCTGTCTGTTTATATACCCTGGCTTGTCAGGGTATATAAACAGACAGCAAGTTCCACTCCCTTTTCGCACTGAAGATGTTGCCTAGCCTGGCAATGAAACGTCTGCATGAAAACAACAAGGCTCAGAGAGCACCAAAGACTCCCCAGGGTCTTGCATCCACCTATGTCTGGGGCAGCCCCTGGAAGTGGGGCATGTGCCTGGAAGTATGATGTTAAGCAGTTCCAATGATGTTTCACTAATACGGATCTCAGTGTGAGAATGGTCCAAGAGGATATCCATGCGTCTCTAAAGATGCTATGGTCAATCCTTGATCATTTATATCAGATGAAAGAACCAATCTCTGAAGCCAATATGGAATAATGGGAATGACTTCGTATCAGAGAATAACAGAATATAAGAGTTGGAAGGGATCTTGGAAATAAACTAGTCCAATTCCCTAACCACTGCAGGAATCCACTACTCCATCATCTCCAACAGATAATATTCAGGCTCTGTTCAAGGAAGAAGAGTGATCTACCACTTCCTGAAACAATCTGTTCCACTGCTAAACATCTCTTAATGTTATGATTTTTTTCCTCATATATGACCCTGGGAAAGAAGATTTAGAAACAAAAATAAGGGATTTAATGCAATGGATTCAAATATATTGTATTCAAATTAATTGTCTGAAAAAGCAGGAACAATGTTATTTCAAGTGGATATTAATTAAATACACACACCCAAAATCTGGATTAAGCAACACACTGCATTGTTTTGCCTTGTATGATGCTTCCTAACCAGATATATAAGGAATTCCTCAAAGCTTTAAGAACAATATTAAACTTTCTGTCCTGATAGAAACTGTTTCCATAGAAACATCAAGAAACACTAGTTAACAGAAGCTTTGGCACTGTACTCCTCCCCAGACAAGCTATTTCACAAATGAATGATTTTTGCAGCTTACTCTGTAGAACATTCCATGAAATAGTGAAAAAGAATATAGGATCCTTAGCCCAGTTCCCTTGTGGCTCCCTCCTTTTTTTTGTTAGTAATATTTCTGTCATTCTACTAGGGTGTACGGTACAAAGGGTTACACTTTAATTGAGCTGTCAGCATCTCCAACAATCCTATAAAACTTCGATTATGCACGGCAGGGTTAGTGACACACTTGTTATTGTGGATGCCCTATTTGCTAAACCTGACCACCCTCACCCCCACAGGTCACATAACCCAAGCAACCTTCCTGTCATTAGCTGTGACTATTCCTACCTCACTGCTGTGAAAATCACACAAGCAAAGGCTTCAAAGCCCTAACCAGGACTGAATTCGACCAGAAGCTAATCACCCACAAATCCAGCTCAAATGGCAATAATTGGCTAAACTGCTCACCTCTCCAGAGCTCAGCAGTAATTTGGGATAATAAAGAAAAGGATTATTCAGCTAACTGCCCTGAAATGTATGTTTTGTGACCGACACACTTCACATTTTAATAATGATGGACACAAAATCCAATTTAATGTAACATGTACTGAATAACAAACCTGAACATTGAAAGAAAATGAAGTGTTTTTTAATGGCCCATATTATTCCACAAAAAGATTTCAACTTCATGTTATAAACCAAAAAGGGTTTTGTGAGCAATCCTTACACTGTGAATTGTATTAGATTTCTGAAGTAAGTGAAAGTTCCAAGTTAAAAATAATATATACTGCATCTGTTCCTCAAACCTGTGCAAAGTGAATGCCGTTGTGTGTGTGTGTGTCTTTTGGATTTTTCAAGCAACTTTGCTTACCATATCCTCTCCTATTAGAAGCTTAATTTGCATGGCACAGGTTCCTGCTTCAATCCTAGGCATCTTGAGTAACCAACCATTTCTGCCTAAAGCTTTTGAGAACGTATGCTGGTCTGAATATACAATATCATGGTAACTGGACTGGTCTCACTTATTATAAAGTAGGTGATAAACCTATGTGTGGCAGTTATTTTCAGCAATAACACATTTCCTTCCTTCCTGTGTTACAATGAAGCAACACAGCATCCTCTAGGTTAAATCACAACTCTCAACTAGTTAGTTATTTTAATTTTTACTTTATTTTAAATGATCACAGTTGTATCATTTTTAAAACAATCTTGTTCAAAATTACTTGAAATATATGTACAACTATCATTATTACATTATCATAAAACCAAATCTATGACTGCCAGCACTGGTGAAAATTCAGGCAATCATGGCATCCATTCACACAGAGGTGCTTGAAATATATTTTTCAAATAAAGCATGGCAAACTCATATGAGAATGAGGAAATTTTCTGAAGTAGCATAGAAGCTTGGTAATGAGAGAAAAAATGTGTTAAATACCTCTGGGCACCAAAAGATCCTTGGCTGTAACCAACAGATCTTCTGATTATTGCTAGAGTAACTTACTTTACCAGATTGATTACAAGATGCCTTTTGGGTTCAAATATTATAGATATGGAAGAATTTGGCCAGCAATATATAGTTAAACAATTTTTTTCAAGGGGAAGGCAAGCTATAATATGGAATATGATTGTCACTGCATACTATGTAGTCCTAAACAATCTGTCCTTATTTATTGTAGGTTTGTTTTGCACTTATATTCCATGCCAGAAAGATAATACAGCAATCCCAAGAATATATGTTGACAGTAATATAATAAAACTGATATAATATTGTATGTGATTCCACATATTGAAATCCACTCAAAATAGACAAAATATACAGGCATACACCAGTTCAGCCCTCTTCCTCATATGCCAGTTTTCTATGCAACGAATTTGATTTTATTTTATATTCAATCATATCATCCCATACCTGTGTCTGAAGTGCAACCGTCATTATATAAATACCATCTCAGCTTCAAATTCTGGATATGTTTTCTGAAACTAAATTGAAACTTAGCTGAAGTCTGATATAGGAGTAAGTAGAAGAAAACGTAAACATGCTGTTAATACAAACTAGGCAAAGCCTTTTGCTTGGCTCTCATGCTGGATAAAGCCAGGCATTTTTCTGTGATTAGTGAAACATGTAAGCAACTCTATTGAAATTTGTCTTAAATATTCTTTCTTGCCCATTCAACTTCTAATTTTTTCACTACTTAAAACAGGGTGCTTGATTATACTGGTTTCTGTTATACTTTCTGTTTATATTTCTGTTATACTTTCTGAGCATTGAAGAATGACTAGAAAGCAAGCTAAGTGTTAAGGACTGGCACACAAAAGAAATAGTATGGAAAATAACAAGGTAATTCACCAACTGCACATTTTGTGTTCTGAATGCTGAAATAGTTTGTGGCCTTTGGGCCACTATGAGCAAGTGCTACAGTTGCCACATGATCAGCATTAAGTTGGCGTGATTGGCTTTTCTGCCTCCCACCTAATTTCTATTTTAAACTCATCCTTGATATTAGGCAATGATGAAGTGTTGAATTTGCATACATTTCAATACATTAACATGCAAATGAATAATGACCTTTCCTTCCTCCGAGAAAGTTGGCAACTGCTACAATTCCTGGAGGATTATATTCTACTGCATTAGATATGAGTAATCAGGGGAATGTATTCATTTCCCTTGAGTGTAGTCCTTGCAAGTGTCAATTCCATCAATGAATCTGTCCTGCTATTGTTCTAGTGTACTTCAGGGAAGCAAACTCCAGGATTTTTTCCCTTTTAAATCATACCAGAAAATTATTATTCAAGTCTCAAGACTCCATAATAAGAGTACCCTATTAGGATTTGTTTTTAAAACTATTTGGTTTTTTATGACATGTGAGTAACCAAAACAAAATATAATTTTAATATGGTATTCCAAGATTTTTTAAAAATTAGACTAAATAATGTATATTAATTGCAAACAATTAAATAGTTGTCAACATACATTTAATTGAAGCTGGAAACAAAGTTTAAAAAAGGGATACAAGTACTTCATGCCATAGTTCCAATATTCATGATTTCAGAATGTATATGATGATCTCATTTTCCTCTCAATCAAGGAATCTTTTTGATGGTAAAACAAATATGGATGAAAATTTCAAAGATTGATTAAACTGTTCACCCATTTATGTCAGTCAGAGTTTATTTGGCTGTTTCCTGCTTTTCCAAAATTTCCTGCATCTTCAAAAGATCTATAAAATCTCACTTTTAAGAAGTATTCCTAATATTACAACTCTTATAATGAAATTAATGATTTTTTTCAGAGGTAAAACTGCTTAGCCACTTTGGTCTAGTGCAGACCTTTCCAAACTGTGTCGGGACATGTTAGTGTGTCGGCTGCAGTGTCTGGGTGTGTCACGGCTGCTGCTGCCTCCGAGCCCTGCCAGGATTCCACGCAGGTCCTAGTGCCTGCCTTGTGCCCTGCTGTAAGAGTGTGTCGTGAAATGATGCATGTCTAAAAAGTGTGTCACCAACATGAAAAGTTTGGAAAGCTCTGGTCTAGTGGTTAAGGCAACGGGCTAGAAACCAGGAGACTGAGAGTTCTAGTCCCACCTTAGGCATGAAAGCCGGCTGGGTGACCTTGGGCCAGTCCCTCCCTCTCAGCCCAACTCACCTCACAGGGTTGTTGTTGTGGGGAAAATAGGAGGGAGGAATATTAGGTATGTTCGCCGCCTTGAGTTATTTATAAAAGTAATAAAGGCAGGAAAATAAATAAACAAACAAACAAACAAACAAACAAATAATAAAAATAGCAAGCAGATACCACAATTAAGAAAACTACCTCAGAAAGCTTGTCAACTCCCCATGTCAACCGAGTTCTTATTAGTTCCTGGGAATTTCATAAGCTTCTTATTATGGAAAAATAAACTAATAGTCACAGACAACATTAGCAGATGAACCAAGGACTTAGAAAATTCCCCATGCCAGGTATATAGAGGACTGCCTAGTCAACAGTACAGTGAAAGGAAACCATAACATTTCAAGAAACAAAAAAACTGAAATTTTGAGATTTTGCCAGTACACGGGAAATAAGGATATCAAATAAGGATATCTAAAGAAGATATCCAAATTTGCCAAATAATAGGCAAATTCAATTGTATTACAATCAAAGATCAGCATAAAATAATAGGCAAGATTAGGATTGTGGGAGGAATATAAATGTATCAAATGGAGTCTCCCACCCAGTTGTTTTAGCCAAACAAAAGGGGGAAACACAACGTTTCTTATTCATAGAAGAACTGAACTGAAGCATGAATCTCCTCACCCAATGATCCTGGCAAAATAAATGAGGTTGATGTTTTAGAACAGGTTTCAGTCTATAAAGGCAGAATTTACACCTTATGCAGGGTTTCAAATGGGTGAGGGTGACAATCTATGACAAGATCAGACTCTTCCTGAGGATTTTTGCAAGGAGGAATGAAAGAAGGGAAGGAGAGAAATCTTGACAGTCCAAATTTAAACCTGAAAAAATAGCAAGGATTTATTTTTCATAGTGCTTTTTATATGACAGAATTCTGTCACCTGAACATGTGATTGCTTGTATTCTAAAGTGGAAGAGTATAGATTAAAGATTTTTTGTACTATATATTTCTCTGGAAATATTTAGAATTATACTGTTTAAGAAAACCAAATCACTTCTAATAATTTTATTTCCAGAAATACCAGTTAATCCCATACCACCACCAAGAACCAACAACAACTGTTTCCCTAGAGATTATTAACTGTCTGTCAAAATAGCCCAAGGCATGCAGTATTTTCCCGAATCTTCAGAACCATCTCAAGATTGGGTAGTTTTTCTTTATTTTTAAGGCAAACTTATATATTATTACATTCCCCATGCATCCAAGCATTTCTTAAAAGGAAAATATCAGATAGAGGCAGAAGAGGAAGTGCAGCTCTGTCAGACAACTTTCAAAGAAGAAATGACTAATACCGTTATCAAAGCTCAGAATTTCTTCCAATCACAAACATGTTAGGTAAGAATAAAAGGAGATATAAATAAAAGTGGCATCACCAGTGACGTTTATTATAGACTACCTGGGCAGGTAGAAGATATAGATGACCAGTCTTTCATAGAGGCATCCAATAGTGATAATGGGAAATTTCAATTATCTTGACAACTACTAGGAATCTGTCAAGAGTCAGAGGTCTAACAAACTTTTGTTCTTTCTTGCCGACAGCTTCATTGTGGATATATGCAGAGGTCTCTAAAATGCTGAAGATAAAAGGAACATGTATGTGAAATGGGAAGAGGGGACCATAACCAAAAAAGAATATTTGGTGGGCTCCCAAAATTGCTGGAACTGAGTCAGAAAAGCTAAAGCTCAGAATGAGTTGATTGCAGAACTTATCTCAGTAATCTTTGAGAATTCCCTGGAGGGCCAGTTGAGGTCCCAGAAGATTGCAGGAGAGCAAATGCCATCCCCATCTTCAAAACACAGAGGAATTAGGATCCAGGAAAATACAGGCTCACCCAGCTCTACCTCGGGCAAGGTCTTCAAAACTATTTTCAAGCAGCATGTTTGTGAGCACTTAGTTAGACATGCTGAAATTAACAAGAGCCAACATGTTTTTGTTGCAAAGAAATTGTGCCAGACTAATCTTACCTCTTCATGGATCACTGCCTTGTCATGGCGAAGGGGCTTGTGTAACTCAATGAAGTCAGGTCAAGAAGAACAGGTCATGACAGAGTTCTGACAAAACGTGGTCCAAAACTGGAGGAGGGAATGGCAAACCACTCCAGTATCCTTGCCAAGAAAACCCATGGACAGTATCAAAAGGCTAAAAGATATGACGACGGAAGATGAGCCCCTCAGGTTGGAAGGTGTCCAAAATGCTACTGGGGAAGAGCGGAGGGCAATTCCGAGTAGCTCCAGAAAGAGTGAAACGGCTGGGCCAAAGCCGAAAGGACGCTCAGTTGTGGATGTGTCTGGAAGTGGAAGGAAAGTCCAATGCTGTAAAGAACAATATTGCATAGGAACCTGGAATGTAAGATCTATGAATCAAGGTAAGCTGGATGTGGTCAAACATGAGATGACAAGATTGAACATCGACATCTTGGGAATCAGCGAACTAAAATGGACAGGAATGGGCGAATTTAATTCAGGAGACCATTATATATACTACTGTGGGCAAGAATCCCTTAGAAGAAATGGAGTAGCTCTCATAGTCAATAAAAGAGTGGGAAAGGCAGTACTGGGGTACAACCTCAAAAACGACAGAATGCTTTCAGTTCGAATCCAAGGCAAACCATTCAACATCACAGTGATCCAAGTCTATGCCCCAACCACTGATGCCAAAGAAGCTGAAGTTGACCGGTTCTATGAAGACCTACAACACCTTCTAGAACTAACACCAAAAAAAGATGTCCTTTTCATCATAGGGGACTGGAATGCTAAGGTAGGAAGTCAAAAAATAACCGGAATAACAGGCAAGTTCGGCCTCGGAGTACAAAATGAAGCAGGGCAAAGGCTAATAGAGTTTTGTCAAGAGAACACGCTGGTCATAGCAAACACTCTTTTCCAACAACACAAGAGACGACTCTACACATGGACATCACCAGATGGTCAATACCGAAATCAGATTGATTATATACTTTGCAGCCAAAGATGGAGAAGCTCTATACAATCAGCAAAAACAAGACCTGGAGCTGACTGTGGCTCAGATCATGAGCTTCTTATCGCAAAATTTAGGCTTAAATTGAAGAACGTAGAGAAAACCACTAGACCAATCAGGTATGACCTAAATCATATCCCTTATGAATATACAGTGGAGGTGAGGAATAGATTTAAAGGATTAGAT
Organism: Charina bottae; assembly: GCA_023362775.1. Taxonomy (NCBI): domain Eukaryota; kingdom Metazoa; phylum Chordata; class Lepidosauria; order Squamata; family Charinaidae; genus Charina; species Charina bottae. The sequence goes on from JALMGJ010000020.1 coordinate 1,801,427, forward strand.
CTGGTAGACAGAGTGCCTGAAGAACTATGGATGGAGGTTCGTAACATTGTACAGGAGGCAGCAACTGAAACCATCCCAAAGAAAAAGAAATGCAAGAAAGCAAAGTGGCTGACTGATGAGGCTTTACAAATAGCTGAGGAAAGAAGGGAAGCAAAAGGCAAGGGAGAAAGGGAAAGATATAAACAACTGAATGCAGAATTCCAGAGAATAGCAAGGAGAGATAAGAAGGCCTTCTTAAATGAACAATGCAAAGAAATCGAGGAAAACAATAGAATGGGGAAGACTAGAGATCTCTTCAAGAAAATTGGAGATATCAAGGGAACGTTTTGTGCAAAGATGGGCATGATAAAGGACAAAAAAGGCAGGGACCTAACAGAAGCAGAAGAGATTAAGAAGAGGTGGCAAGAATACACAGAAGAACTATACAAGAAAGACCTTAATATCCCTGATAAATACAATGGTGTGGTCACTGACCTTGAGCTGGACATCCTAGAGAGTGAAGTCAAGTGGGCCTTAGGAAGCATTACTAACAACAAAGCTAGCGGAGAAGACAGTATCCCAGCTGAGTTATTTAAAATCCTAAAAGATGATGCTGTTAAAGTGCTGCACTCAATATGCCAACAAATTTGGAAAACTCAACAGTGGCCACAGGATTGGAAAAGGTCAGTTTACGTTCCAATTCCAAAGAAAGGCAATGCCAAAGAACGTTCAAACTACCGTACAATTGCATTGATTTCACATGCTAGCAAGGTTATGCTCAAAATCCTACAAGCTAGGCTTCAGCAGTATGTGAACCGAGAACTACCAGAAGTGCAAGCTGGGTTTCGAAGAGGCAGAGGAACTAGAGATCAGATTGCCAACATTCGCTGGATCATGGAAAAAGCAAGAGAGTTCCAGAAAAACATCTACTTCTGCTTCATTGACTTCGCTAAAGCCTTTGATTGTGTGGATCACAACAAACTGTGGCAAAGTCTTAAAGAGATGGGAGTACCAGACCACCTTACCTGTCTCCTGGGAAACCTGTATGTGGGTCAAGAAGCAACAGTTAGAACCGGACATGGAACAACCGACTGGTTCAAAATTGGGAAAGGAGTACGACAAGGCTGTATATTATCACCCTGCTTATTTAACTTATATGCAGAGTACATCATGAGAAATGCCGGGCTGGATGAATCACAAGCTGGAGTTAAGATTGCCGGGAGAAATATCAACAACCTCAGATATGCAGACGATACCACCCTAATGGCAGAAAGTGAAGAGGAACTAAGGAGCCTCTTGATGAGGGTGAAAGAGGAGAGTGCAAAAGCTGGCTTGAAACTCAACATTAAAAAACCCAGATCATGGCATCTGGTCCCATCACTTCCTGGCAAATAGAAGGGGAAGAAATGGAAGCAGTGACAGATTTTATTTTCTTGGGCTCCAAGATCACCGCAGACAGTGACTGCAGCCATGAAATTAAAAGACGCTTGCTCCTGGGGAGGAAAGGTATGGCAAACCTAGGCAGCATATTAAAAAGCAGAGACATCGCCTTGCCAACAAAGGTCCGTAGAGTTAAAGCTATGGTTTTTCTTTTTCTTTTCTTTTTTTATTAAAAATAAATTTTATTATATACAATACATAATACAGCACACAATACAATACAATACAATACAATACAATACAATACAATACAATACAAAGACGCACAATACATAAAAATATAACCTAACATTAAACTAATATCCTAAACTATAACCTTTTATATACTATATAGCCTTTGCCTAATCTAAACTTATCTAACCAAAAAAAAGAAAAGAAAAAAAAAACATTAACTTAATTTATTTAAAACCTTCTCTAACTAAATCGCCCAACCTAACCAACTTCCTACTTACTCAATCTTTCTCTTTCTTTTCTTCCTCTTCCCTCTCTTCCCTTCTTTTACTTCCACTTCCTTACTCTTTCTGTTCTACTTTACTTTACCTTCACACTTCATTCCCCCCCAAAAAAACAAACAAAAAAAAAAAAGAAAAAGAAAAAGAAAGACTTCTTACTTTCCGTCCAATTTTCCATTATATATTTATATACTAATTTGTTCCTGATAGATACTTTACATATTATGTTTTAAATATTAAATTTCTAATTGTATATTTTGCGTTTTTTGAATATATTTAAAAAAAGGACTCCAAACTATCTTAAATTCATCCATATTTCTGTCGTTAATTTGATCGGTTAATTTTGCCATTTGCATCAAGTCCATTATTTTTAAAGTCCATTCTTCGGTCGTGGGTATATATTCTTCTTTCCAATATTTAGCAAATATGATTCTAGCTGCGGTTATGATGTAAAATAACAGTTTTCCATATTTTTTATGTAGTTCTGGTTTTATAAATCCCAATAGGTATAGATCCGGTTCTTTGATGAAGTTTTCTTGTATAATTTCACAAATAATTTTGTGAATTCTGTCCCAATAAGTCTTTGTTTTCCGGCATGTCCACCATAAATGAAAAAAGGTACCAGTCTCTTTTTTGCATTTCCAACAATGATTTGGTATTACCGGGTTTGCCTTAGACAATATATATGGAGTTAGATACCATCTATACATCATTTTAAAGAAATTTTCTTTCATATTATAATTTAAAGTGAAGTTCAAATCTTTTGACCAATTTTTCTCCCAAGTTTCATTTTGAATGTTATGACCCAAATTTTGTTCCCATTTAATTAAGGGATATTTTTTAGATAACTTAGAAAACTTATTTTGTATTAGAATTTTATAAATTTTTGCAATTAGATGTTCCTCCTCTCTCCATAATATATTGTCCCAGTTAACATAGCATTTCTTAAAATTAAAATTTTTGGAGTCTATTTTGAATTGTGATTTTATTTGTAAATATGTAAACCAATTGCAGGCATTACCCTCATTTTCTAGGTCTTCCCTAGTTTTCAATTTATAGTTTGAACCTTCAAATGTCAACAGATCTTTATAATTTAGCCATTTATTTCTGGTTGTAATTCCTTGTATTGCAAAGGCTTCATGTGGTGATATACACAATGGTATATTAGGTAACAATTGTTTTTTATATTTTTCCCAAATTTTTAAGATCAATTTCCTAATTGGATGGTGTGTAAAAGCCCGATTTGCTTTTAATTTGTCGTACCATAGGTATCCATGCCAGCCGAATCTAAGGTCATACCCTTCCAAATTCAATAATCTTTTGTTGTCCAATTTTATCCAATCTCTCAACCAAATCATTGTACTAGCTTCATAATATAATTTTAGGTCTGGTAAGCCAAATCCTCCATTCTCTTTTACATCTTGTAGATATTTATATTTAATTCTAGGTTTTTTCCCTTGCCATATAAATTTAGCAAGGTCTTTTTGCCAATCATGAAATGTTTTTTCAGTAATTATTATTGGAATTGTTTGAAATAGAAAGAGAATTCTTGGTAATATGTTCATTTTGATTGTGGAAATCCTGCCCAAAAGAGATATTTGGAGTTTTGTCCATTTGTGAAGATCTTGTCTTATTTCATTCCATACTTTCATGTAATTATTTTTAAATAGATCAGAATTTTTTGATGTGATTTCGACTCCAAGATATCTTATTTTTTTTCCATTTTTGAATCCCGTGGCCAATTCCATCAGCTGAATGTTATTTGCGGAGACATTTAAATTTAACATTTTTGTTTTTTGATTATTTATTTTAAATCCAGCGAGTTCACCAAATTCATGTATCTTTTTGATTAAATGAGTTAATGAGTGATCTGGATTTTGTAAAGTAATTACAATATCATCCGCAAATGCTCTCAGCTTATAATTTTCTTGTTTTATTTTAACTCCTTCAATTTGTTCATCTTTTCTAATATTTTCTAGCAGGATTTCCAAAACCATAATAAATAAAAGTGGAGATATTGGGCATCCTTGTCTGGTGCCCTTACCTATAGTACAGTTTTGCGTTGTCTCATTATTTACCACCACTCTAGCTTTCTGATTTTTATAAATAGCTCGGATAGCATTAATGAATTTATTTCCATAATCTAAATTTTCAAGTGTTTTAATCAAAATTGTCCAATTTAAATTATCAAAAGCTTTTTCCGCGTCTAAAAATAATAAGAGTAATTGGTTTGTCATTGTGGTTTTTTGCGTATTCAATTATGTTTAAAATAGATCTTATATTATCTTTTATATATCTTTTTGGTAAGAAACCACTTTGGTCTAAATTTATTGTCTCTTGTAGAACTCTTTTTAATCTATTAGCTAGAATGGTGGTAAATATTTTATAGTCTGTATTTAGAAGAGAGATCGGTCTATAATTTTTGCAGATAGTAGTATCTTGATTTTCTTTAGGAATTAAAATAATATTTGCTTGTGTCCAAGAATCAGGAATTGTATTTCCTGTCATTATTGAATTCAGAAGAGTATTAAATGGGGTTATTAGAAATTCTTGAAAGTGTTTATAATAAGATGCTGTAAAGCCATCTGGTCCTGGTGATTTTCCTAATTTTTGTTTTTTTATGGCTTCTATTATTTCCTGATTGGTAATTGGTTCATTCAACATCTCTCTTTGTGTTTGTGAAATCTTCTTCATATTACTTTTTTGTAAATATGTTTCACATTTTTCTTGTGATATTTGTTGTTTTTGATATAATTTATTATAAAAATCATAAAATGCCTTTCTAATGCCTTGATTATCCGTAATTTCTTCTCCTTTTACATTTATTTTATTTATAATTTTTTTATTTGCCTCTTTTCTTAATTTAAAGGCTAACCATTTCCCTGCTTTGTTAGCATGTTGGAAATGTCTCTGTTTTACATATCTTACATTTTTTTCTATTTCATCTGTAGTTTGAAGATCTAATTGTTTTTGTAGAATGATTATTTGATTTTTAATATTTTTATCATTGGGGTTATTTTGAAGTTCTAGTTCTTTTAATTTGTTCACATATTTGTTGAAGTTTTACTTGTTTAACTCTCCTAAGATGGTTTCCCAGAGAGATAAAATGGCCCCTGATAAATGCTTTACTTGCATCCCATATATTACTAATGTTTACTTCTTCACTTACATTTAACTCAAAAAATTCTTTTAGTTTTTTCTTACTATCCTCCAAATGTTGTTTGTTTCTTAATAAGGTTTCGTTAAGTCTCCATCTATATGTTTTGGGTGTTATTTTTAGATCTAATTGAACAGCGTTGTGATCTGAAAAAGTTTTGGCTAATATTTTCATATCTTTAATTTTATTTGTTAGATTTTTGGAAAGCCAGATCATATCGATTCTAGAGAATGATTTATGTCTTTCTGAATAAAAAGTATATTCTTTAGCATTCCCCATTTTATATCTCCATGCGTCCTCCAAATTTAAATTATTAATAAGGTCAAAAAATTCCTCTGGTAGTTTTCCTTGATTGTGTTTAATTGGTTTTTCAGATTTTCTATCAATTATAGGTGATACTACCCCATTATAATCCCCCATCATAAGCCAATTATTATTAGATATATCTGCTATGGAATTTAATAACGTTTTAAAAAAAGATTTTTGTTTATCATTTGGGACATAAACTCCAATTAGAATTACTTTTAAGTTTTGAATCTCAATTTCTATAACTATAAATCTTCCTCTAGAATCTGATATTAATAATTTGGGTTTTAGATAAGGTTTTATATAACATACCACACCATTTTTTTTTCTTTTTCATTTACAGATGTAAATTATAAGCCTAATTTTTTGTTTTCCAATAAATTAACATCTTTTGCTCTAATATGTGTTTCTTGTAAACATATAATATCAAGGTTTAGTTTATTGACCATATGAAAAAAAAAATTCTTTTGGCTGGAACATTCAATCCATTGACATTCCAAGTTAGACATTTTAATTTACACATTCTTAGAGTGGTTGTTCAAATCTTTGGAGCCCGAGGCTTGAGAATCTATTCTATAATTTTCTTTTGGGCCTTCTTTTTTGCCATTCCCACTTTTCATCTGGTTGTTGTCCTTATCTAATTTTTTAAGAAAGTCCTTCGCTTTTTCTATTGAATTTAATTTATATCTTTGTTCTTTATAAGTAAGCGATATTCCTTCCAATGTTTCCCATCTATACATGATCCTGTTCTTTTTCAAAATATCAGTTAAGAAGAAATATTCTTTCCTTTTTTTTAGTATTATATTTGGTGTCTCTTTGAATATTTTAATATTTTTCCCTTCAATTTCTATTTTTTTGTCATAAGCAGCCTGGATTATCATATCTCTAAGTCTTTTTCTGCTGAATTCCATAACCATATCTCTGGGAATATTGTTTTCTCTTGCAAATTTGGAGTTTACCCTATGTGTTCCTTCTATTTCATCCTCAAATTGTTCTTGTTCCCACTCAATCAAATTTGCTAACATTTTTGTTACAGTATTTTTCATTTCTAATTCTCTTCCTTCTATCAGACCTCTTATTCTTATGCATTTTTCTTTTTGTTTGATTTCTAATAAAGTAATCTTGTCTAATTCTTCTTCATTTTTCTTTTCCATTTTTTGTATTTTTTCTTTTACTCCCTTAATTTCTGATTGGAACTTCTGTTCCATATTATCTAATTTTTTATCTAAACTTTGTTCAAAACCTTTGATTTTTTTCTTCTAATAGAGAGGTCACATTATCAGTTATACTTTGAATTGCTTTTACCGTAAATTCTTCAAAAAGAGGTTTCAACCATTCCCCTCTATTATCTTCTGAGTCAGATTTTCTTCTTTGAAATCTCCTGGTATTCATTTTAATATTAAGTATAGACTTATATTTATATAACTTATATCAATCTCTTATATTAATGTTAATTAATAGTATCTAAATATTACTTAAGATCTACCCAAAAAACTTATCAACCTATCAATTTCAGTTGGAGAAATATAAATATATATATAAATACTATAGCTCAATTAATATAATCAAATAATTATAACTATAAGTGCAATGTGTAAATATAATCTAAATCATGAAAGTCTTAGTCTACAAACGCAATCAAAAGAGAGGAATGTGAGTCTTAGAGCAAAAATGGCATTCTAAATAATTAAATAAAGTTACTATGTTTCTTGCTTCAATTAAACTTCAGAGTCCGCTCCACTTTTAAGTCTTCTTCTTATGGACGATAAAGCAAATTGAGATTTCTTCTTTTTAGTTAATCGTAAAATCCAAAATCAGCGCAGAGAAACACGGCAGCAAAGCCTAAGTAACTTAGGCGTCTAACGAGGTTCGCGTTTACCCGGCTTCTCGGCTACTTTCACTGGATTCACTGACAGCCTGTAGCCGGCGAAGAAAGCGAAAGTGGCAGCTCGTTATTTCGTTGTTTGCCTCCGCCGTCCAGAAGCCGCGGGTTTCTTTTCTGCAGGTACACTCTTCTTTTAGTATACCTGCTACGATCTACGAAGCCCAAAGGAATTTCGCTAAATCGTTTTGCTTTTCCCGTTTAGAAGATAGATGAAGAAAATTAGACGAGCTGTCAGCGCAGACGTCCGCTCTCCATTTCTCTGTCACCGGAAGTCTCAAGCTATGGTTTTTCCAGTAGTAATGTATGGCTGTGAGAGTTGGACCATAAGGAAGGCTGAGTGCTGAAGAATTGATGCTTTCGAACTGTGGTGCTGGAGAAGACTCTTGAGAGTCCCTTGGACTGCAAGGAGGTCAAACCAGTCAATCCTAAAGGAAATCAACCCTGACTGCTCATTGGAAGGACAGATGCTGAAGCTGAAGCTCAAATACTTTGGCCACCTAATGCGAAGAGAGGACTCACTGGAAAAGACCCTGATGCTGGGAAAGACTGAAGGCAAAAGGAGAAGGGGACGGCAGAGGATGAGATGGTTAGATAGCATCACCGATGTAATGAACATGAATTTGAGTAAACTCCGAGAGACAGTGGAGGACAGGAAGGCCTGGCGTGCTATGGTCCATGAGGTCACGAAGAGTCGGACATGACTAAACGACTGAACAACAACAAATCTTATCTCCTTCTTTGTTACTAGCTTAATAGGTAAGATTAAGGCACCAAGGGGGTTTTGTTGGGCAGTTTGTTTTTAATCTTGTAAGCCACCCACAGTCACTTGGGTGAGATGGGCAGCTATATAAATGGTATAAATAAATAGTCCATATTTTATCATTTTACAAAGGAGAATATCATGAGACAATCTGTGGAAGGCTTTGCTGAGTTCCAAGTACACTGTGTCTGTTTCTCTGATCTCCTTCTTTGTTACTAGCTTAATAGATCACAGAAACAGACATAGTGTGTTCAAGGTACTGGTGACTACCCTTGAAGGGCATCCAGAAGCTGCAGCTGGTTCAAAACGCAATGTTGCTGGAAGTTATGTGTGCTCCTAGATCAGTGCATGTTACCACCACCACCACCACCACCACGCTCTGCAAGCTGCATTGGTTTCCAGTATGGTAATTATCTATAAAGCCCTTCAGGGCATGAGGCTGGATTATTTGAGGGACCACCTCTCCCCGATTGTGTCTACCCATCCCATCACATCCAGCAGGAGAGACATGCTACAGGTCCCATCCATTACAGAGTGCCATCTGGTAGGGCCCTGGAAGACAGCTTTTTCAGTCATGGCACCTGCTCTTTGCAACATCATCCCTCAAAGAGATCAGATTAGCGCCAGCCCCTATGTCACCAGGCATGGGGGTAGGAATTTATGGCAGAGCCTATGAGATGGTTATGTTGATGCTGGATTTTGGATATTTGCTTTTAGCTTTATCCCAGCTGCTGAATATGTATTACTTGTTATGCTGTTGTATGGTTGTAATTTTTAACTGATGATGAGATTGGCAACCATATAAACTGAGAGAAATAAACGATGTTGTATTAAAAATCATCAAATATCCTATGATTTTGAAATTTCTGCAGATACAGTTTAAAGTTGCATTTGTCTTTTTACAATCTACAGCCACACATTTGCAATCTAATAAAATTTACTCTTTTTCATAAGTACTAATGCCAAGCCAGTTATCCCCCAATTTATAGCTATACATTTATTTGTTTCTTAAATGAACTATTTTCCACTTTATACTGTTAATTATCTCTAATCTATTATTTTGAATTTGATTCTATTTTATAGGATATTAGCAGCTTTACCCAATTTTGTGTAATCTGCAGATTTGGTAAGTATACCCTCTACCTTGTCAAGTCATCAGCAAAAACACTGAAGAATACTGGCCGAGGATTGAATCTTCTGGCTCTTTACTATTCAGGTTTGATGAAGAACCATTGATAAAAAATCTCTAAGTACTATTTTAAAGGCAGTTATACTGCCATCTAATTGTCAAGCCATCTAGCATACATTTAGCTTGTTAATTAGACTGTCCTTGGATATTTTCTTCAGATGATTTGCTGAGATTCAGATATGTCAACAGCATCCCCAGTTTACTATGGAAGTTACTTGATCAAACAATAAGGTAAGGATAGAATGGAAAAAATTGTTCTTCACAAGTCCATACAGATTTGTGGTAATTTTTGCACTGTTTTATAATTTGCTCAAAAAATTTCCTGGGTGCTAATGTGAGACTGACTAGTCTATAGTTCCTGGATTATCCTTTTTTCCTCTTTCTCAGGATGAAGACTTGATTGATTGATTGATTGATTGATCCTGCCTTTATTTTTTGTCAATCCTCCAACCATCTGGTACTTCAACAAATCCCCAGGATTTCTCAAAGATAATTAAAGTTTGGCCAGACCATGAGAAAAATTCTTGAATGCCCTAGGAAACAATTCATATGGCTCTGGGATTTAAACTCATTCAACATTAATAGGTATTCCTGGACTACGTTTCTCTCAGTCACAAGTTTCAATCCTACTCTTGCCTCTTCACAACTTTGTTGGAAAAGATAGAACCAAAATAATCATTCAATATGTCTGCCTCGTCTGTTACCTGTTACGATTTTGCCATCTCAGAGAGAAGCTATACCGATTCTTTTCTCTGCCTCTTATCTAAATACATCCAAAGAAGAAGAATGTGGTTAGGATTCTTCCCCATCCTCCCACATTCTGTGGAATATTTGTACCTTTCTTGTTTTCAGATCTTCACTAAGATTTCTGTGCAGGTAAGACGCCAGGCTTGTCGATCGGAAGATCTCAAGTTCGGAGGTTCGAATCCCTAGCCCCATGTGACGGAGTAAGCTCCTGCACTAGCCCCAGCTCTTGCCAACCTAGCAATTCGAAAGCATGCAAATGCAAGTAGATGAATAGGTACCACTTTGGTGGGAAGGTAACAGCGTTCCGCGCATCATGCCGGCCACATGACCGTGGAAGCATCTTCGGACAATGCTGGCTCTTCGGCTAACAAACAGAGATGAGCACCGGCCCCTAGAGTCGGACACGACTGCACAAATGTGCGGGGGGAACCTTTACCTTTTTATGTTAACTACCTCTGTTGTCTTCTATTTTTTTCCTTACTGGAACTACTTGCAAATTTAATATTTCATTTTTAGCAACTCCCACCCATATTTAGCTCTTTTCCCATCAGCTTATTCTGCTATATCTTCTTCTTACTTTTCTGAGTATATTTCTTGAAGTATAAAATATGTGTTCAACTATATTCAGCTTTAGTGTCTCTTAAAATCAAGAAGTCCAGCATTAAATGATCATTTTCTCCAATGTTCCTGCTCTTTCCACTTCCTATACCACATCTTCTCTATTTATTGGCTGTATCAAATCAAGGATAGCTGATCCCTTGCTGTTGTCAGTAAGATAGGCAAGACATTTTCTAGAAGGATCATACTTGGCATAGTTTGTCATTTATGCTGGGGTAACTAAAGCCTCATCCCCACTCCATCACTATTACTTCCTGCTGTTTGAAAATCTACAATTTGCTTTTAGAAAGTATCATCCACATCTTCTCCTTGGATGGCCAGGTGATAGCAGACAACCAACAACAGTATTGTTTTTATCAATTCCTCCATGTATTTAACTCAGAATGCCAAGTTCATTCACTTCCTCTCACAGGGCACAGCACTTTATCTGAGGTCTTCACTTCAGAATTTTCTTCTCAACCCCCACAGGATTCAGCTTTCAGCCCCCGACATTGCAATGCTTTTGCCCAGATACATCCATGCCAGTCCTAGCAAAGCACAATCAATCTCATGTCAGTAGTCCGTTATCCATATAATTCAAATCATTATGTCAGAAATCCAATCTCTCCCATTGACAGAGTTTGTGGAGCCTGTCATTCTCTTGTATAATGGTTGTGTGACCAGTTCTCTCCCATGCACTAGCAGAATGGAAGAAAACACCAGTGAGGCTCTCTTGGGCTTCCTTTCTAGATCTTAAAAGATCATGATGAAGAAAAAAAAAACTACTGTATCTATCTATCTATCTATCTATCTATCTATCTATCTATCTATCAATCAATCAATCAATCAATCATCTCACAATAACATTTGTCCCCACGTGGATTAGCAGGATGGGATAGTTATCAATGGACTTGGAAGCTGTTTTGTCATACCCCTTATGCTTGCTCCTGGCAAACAGCATATTTCAGACAGCACATTATGAATATGGTTAGAACATATTTGTTTCTGTTCATCATAGTAATAAGTCACAAGCAACTATGACTCTCCTCTTTGTCTTCTTGCAAGGTGCAGTTGTATTCGTCCTACTCTTCAGGAATTTACCATCTTCTCTCCCATTCGAGAGTTTCTTTTTCTTCTCCTGAAGACTCAGAGTTTTTTCTTTCTGCAAGAGCCTAAAAGATGTATCTCAATTCCAGTGATGCAAAACACCTCCTACATTTTTTCCCTTCTAGTAGCTATTCTTGTCCTTTGGGATTCTCCTTTGTTTAACTGTGTTCCTTATGCAGAATTGCTTCCTCTGTCAGCTTCTGCTGTAACACCACCTTTCTTTAAAGTAAAAAAAATCTTTACCCTGTTAGCTCTCCCTGTTCACTAGCTTAGCTTGCTCATTCCCTGGAAACTCATACTTGTGATGGTTAAGCTCCTTACCATTTGCAAGGAAACTGCTTTTCTGATACTGCATTTTTACTTTTAAAATAGATTCTTCTTTTACAATTCATAACATGGAGTTTATATGCCTCAGTGGGAAATTGAGAAAACTATTTTCAGTTACTTTTTCAAGTATAAGTAGAGAAAATAAATAAATAAATAAATAAATAATTTATTTCTCTAATAGTGCAGAACAATTCCATATAAAGATACTGGCATGTTCTACAGCATGCTATTTATTAAAGTAAAAAATAAAAACAAAGCAAGAGAAAACCAAATAATATTTTCTCACTACTAGAAATCACAGACACACACACACAAAACCTTAACAATACTTCCAAATCAAGCTTAACTTGCAATCTGGGGTCCTCCTGAACTCAGAACTCCTACTCACAGAGCAGGTAGCAGCTATGGCTAGGGGGATCTTTGCACAAATTCATCTTGTGTGCCAGCTCTGTCCATTCTTAGATCAGGAGGCTCTACTCACAGTCACTCATGTCTTAGTCACTTCCCGACTGGACTAGTGCAAAGCTTTTCACATCTGGCTGCCCTTGAAGAACATTCAGAAGCTTCAGCTGGTCCAGAATGCAGCAGTACACAAAATATTGGGTGCACCAAGGTGCGCCCATGTGATTCTGCTGCTGTGTGAGCTGCACTGGCTCCCAGTAGGGTTCTGGGTGCAATAAAGGTGCTAATTATCACATTAAAAGCTCTGTATAGGCCAGGACCAGGTTACTTGTGGGATGGCCTCTCTCCAATGGCTTCCATCCCACCAGATCCAACAGGGAAGGTAGGCTCCAGCTCCCTCTGTAAAACGACGTCATTTAGTGGACCCAGGAGACATGCCTTCTGTGCCATGACCTCAGCCTTCCCTCTGAAATCCAGATGGCCCCAACCCTATTGGCCTTCCATAAGGCTGTGAAGACCAGGCTTTTCTCCCAGGCCTTAGGGCCAGGTTGCTAGTGGAGCCCAATATGTGTGTTTTGGTGTTGTGATTTGGTTCATGAAGTAGTTCGGTTACTGTGCCGTGGTTATCTTTTAATTGTATTTCCTTGGTCTTGTTTTTTATTGGTTATAATATGGTTTCATTTGCATATTGATTGTTACTTGTTTAAGATGGGCAGCCATGTACATTTTCTAAAACAAACAAATGAATTCCCAGTGTCTGTACTCATATAGGTTTTCTGAAAGTGTTACAAAAGTGTGTGTCATTGCCTTCTTCCAGAATTTGTGTGACTTTGTGTTTTCTTACTTCTCAGTTTAACCAACAGCTTGAAGTTCTCAAGCAGTATCCCATTCAAATAGGCCAAGTCTGCTTTGCCCTTGAGATCAGCCAATATTGGCCAGGTGCTGACAATGACTGACACAGAAGTCCTAAGATGAAGAAAAGGACAGAATTCCTACTCATTTTCCTTCAGATAGTTTTGCTTGCTGTTAACAGTTTCCTGATAAAAACAACTTGGTGAGAAATTGAAAGCCAGGCCTTTAGTCATAATGTGCAGAAGTAGCCTACCACTCTTATACAGGTAGTCTTCACTTAACAACCACAATTGAGCCCAGATTTTCGGTTGTAAGTCATAACGGTTTTTAAGTGAGTCCACACTAGTTTTTACAACCTTTTTTACCACAGTTGTTAAGCAAGTCACAGCGGTCATTAAGTGATTCAAGATCGGGGCTTGTGGTTTCCTTCAGTTAAGTGAACGGCGCAGTTGTTAAGCGAACCAGGAGTTACTTTGCAGTACTGGGGGGGGGGGGGGTGTAAGGTGCTCCACTCCGATGCTTGAAATCTCCTTACTCTTGAGTAAACCACAGACTCGTGGTTTCTTAGAAGCAGAAGGATTTATTACAAAGCATGAAGGCTAACACGAACAAAGACTTGAATGGACAAGCAACGCATGGCATAGCACATTTAAACATTCCCCTCCCCGAGGTCCTTTGATGTTAACACGTGTAGCTCGTGGCTCCAGGGTGCTCAGACATCCGTTCGCAGCGATGTGTACTCGCGCTGGCCCCTTAGGTGCGAATCGTCTACTTCAAAGGCAGGCGTCTCTTCCGTGCCTGTTTCAGCCGCCCTGAATACACGTAGCTATCTAACATATTGGCAGAGGTCTGCTGAGCTCTGACATGCTCCCGGGCCAAGATATTCCCCCCACCCCACCAAAACATGCTAACTAATGAGCTAACTAACTAACTAAAACATTTTCAGTTGTGTCCTGTAACAAGAGAATACAAAAATTTTACCTTATCCTGTTGGAGCCCCTGATTCAGTGGGGTTTGTCCGGGAACTCTCTATGGAAAGTTTTTACCAATTTGAGAGCGCATGTGTGTTTTGCGCTAACTCACTCCTTATGTCCAATCGGCAAATGTTACCACTTAACCACATATTGCAGCTGACCCTTGTGCCATCTGGAGTCCAGAATCTTGTCGATTTCAAAGTGCGGTTCTCCCTCCACTAACAATGGGGCGGGTTCAGCTGGTTCCGGGTGCCACTGCTGTGAAGTGTGGTGCTGTTGCAACAAGCTAATGTGAAAAACTGGGTGCACCTTTCTTAGTGTTTTTGGTAGCTGCAGTTTAGCCGTTACTGGGTTAATAACTTCAATGATTGGGAACGGACCTATGAATTTGGGCACCAGTTTTCGTGATGGTTTTGTGGCCCTCAGGTTTTTTGTGGAAAGGTACACCTTATCCCCTACTCTCAACTCCCATTCCTTCTCTCATTTGTGGTCTGCGTATTTTTTGTAACTTGCTTTGGCTTCCTGCAGCGTTTTCACCATAATTGGCCAATTACTGGTTACTCTTGCTATCTATTCATCCGCTTTCAGTGGCTGCGCTAGTTCTGTACTTTGGGTCATTGCCAACTCGGGGATAGTTACAAAATCCTCCCCTGTAGCTACTTTAAATGGCGAAAACCCTGTGCTTTGGTGGAGTGCATTATTGTAAGCAACTTCTGCGAACGGTAACAGTTCTGCCCAGTCATTTTGTTGGTAATTAATTTAACATCTAAGGTACTGCTCCAGTACAGAATTAAGGCGTTCGCTCGCTCCATCTGTGCACGGATGGAACACACTACTAAGCCCCTGTTCTGATCCAATTAATTTCAAAAAAGCCCACCAGAACTTGCAAGTGAAAGTGCTGCCGCGATCGCTTATTATGCGTTCTGGCGTTCCGTGAGCCCGATAAATGTGTTGAATAAACATCCTAGCTAGTTTTTGGGCATTCGGGATCCCATTGCAAGCAATGAAATGTGCCTGTTTAGAAAATAAATCTGTGACCACCCAAATAACCGTTTTCTTGTTGCTCACAGGTAGATCTACTATAAAATCCATTGCAATCTGCTTCCATGGTTGTGTGGGGTTTGCTACTTCCTGCAATTTTCCTGTGGGTTTGCTCATTTTCCTCTTAGCTGTTGCGCACACTGGGCAAGATCGCACATAAGCTTTCACGTCTGTGCGCAATGTTGGCCACCAGAATTTGCGCCTGACTAAGTGTAATGTTTTCACAAATCCGAAATGCCCTGCCATTTTGCTCAAAACCCCTTGCCTCAACGGCTCAGGGACATATGCTTTATTGTCTTTCCACCCACCCCATCTTTCTTTTCGAGGGTGTGTTTGTTCTCCCCCCACCATGTGTCTGTCACTGTTGCCGCTTGCAGTTCGCTTGCAAACGGGTCACTCTCAGCCAAGCGTTTCGCACTACTGCGAGTGATAGCCATGTTTCCCTCCAGTTTATCAGCTTGTGCCAATTGACTCTGAGCCTCCTCTGGCTGGGAAGGGATGAGTGACTCAATAACTTCTTCCATCTTGCTTTCATGCTGCGGCAGGCGCGATAGCGCATCTGCCAAGTAATTTTTCCCCCAAGGAAGTACTTCAATTTGAAATTGAACCTGCTAAGAAACTCTGCCCACCGGAGGTGTTTGGGATTTAGTTCTCTGGGGGATTTGAGGGCTTCCAAGTTTTTGTGGTCAGTCCACACTTGAAATGGGACTGCTGCCCCTTCCAGGAGATGTCGCCAGGTGCTTAGAGTGTGTTTAACTGCGAACACCTCCTTCTCCCACACATGCCACCGTTTCTCAGTCTGATTGAACTTTCTGGAGATGTATGCACAGGGTCTTAATTTCTTACTGTCATCTGCCTGCAGCAATATGGCCCCAACTGCGCTGAACGATGCATCCATGTGTATAACGAACGGTTTGTCTACCTCTGGATGTTTGAGGATGGGCTCCTCAGTGAACATTGCCTTTAGTTTGTCGAAGGCTTCCTGACATTCTTGGGTCCACACTAATTTCGTGCTTGGTAGCTGGGCTTTCGCTTTCACGCCCTTGCTTTTTGTTTTTAACAAGTCAGTAAAGGGCAGAGCAATCTGCGCGAAATCCTGAATAAATTGCCTATAGAACCCCGCAAACCCAAGGAACGCTTGCAGCTGTCTGCGCGTTCGGGGGGGCTGCCACCCCAGGACCGCTTTGACCTTTTCTGGGTCCATTTCAATGCCCATTTCAAAAATCAGTATATCATCTAAATATACAATTACCCCTTTGTAAAGAAATTCATACAGCACTTCGTTTATGAACCTCATGAAAATTCCCGGTCCTCCCGCAATCCCAAACGGGAGCACTCGGTATTGAAATGACCCCAGCGGGCAATTGAATGCTGTTTTCCACTCGTCCCCCTCCCATATACGTACACAATAGTAAGCCTCTCTTACATCTAATTTCGTGAAAATCTTCCCTTTAGACAGTTGTGCTAACATGTCTTTCAACAACGGGAGGGGGTACTGATTGGTAATCGAAATTGCATTGAGCCCCCTGTAGTCCGTGCAAAGTCGAAGAGACCCGTCTTTCTTCTTCCTGAATAAGACTGGGGCTGCTAGGGGGGAATTGGCTGGTTCGATAAATCCACGCGCCAAATTTTTATCGATGAATTTGCGAAGCTCCTGTAGCTCTTTTTGTGTCATGGCATACATTTTGGGCTTGTGAAAAGGTGCCACTGGGATGAGATTGACAGTTGCGTCCGACTGTCTGGGGGGGGGTGCTTGTTCGCATTCCTGTTTGCCGAACACCTCAACCACGGGGAGGTATTTCTCCGGGATTGTGTCCAGGATTGTGCCACCCCCTTGTTCCTGGTCTTCTTCTTCCCAAAGTTCCGTCCCAGCTGCCCCCACTTCTAAGCAGCCCGGAGTTCTATCATTGTCCATCCCTAAATAAGTCCCGTCAATGAATTCAATTTCCCCCAAAGCCCAATCCACCCTGGGGTTTCTTGTTCTCAGCCATTTCAGCCCTAATACAATAGGTCTTGTTGCAATGGGAGCCACAATAAACCTCAACGTCTCTACATGAGTCCCAAGAGTCATTTGAATTTCTTCTGTGAAATGCTCCACTGCCCCCCCTTTCATTTCTGAACCGTCCAATTGGCAAAATGTAATAGGCGTATTTAATTTTAAAAGTTTCAGTCCCATCTTTTCTGCCACGTTCGGGTGCATTAAGCATCTTGAACATCCAGAGTCTAACATTGCCAACCCCCGCATATTTCTTCCTCCCATCCAAAGTTTTTAACTGTACCTTTAAATGCATTGTCGGGCTGTGGCTCTCCCCTCCGTTGCGCCCCTTTGCAAAGGCCTGTCCCGCGGCGCTCTTTAGAACAGACCTTTGTCATTTCCCGCCGGCTGGAATTCAATGTCCGATTCGTCGCTGTCGCTGTCGTCTTCCACGTGTGGGGTTTTTTTCCAGTCCTCCATGGCTGCCGCCACCCGTTTGCGCTTGCTTCTAACCTCCTTTTCTCCCTTCCTGTCTGAAGGGTTCCTCGGGTGCGTCTTGACTTTGGCGATTGTTCCATTTTGGGGGCAGTTACTAATACGGTGTCCCACCTGCCCACATCGAAAGCACACAACAGCTCTCATTCTCCGATTTTTCTCCTCTTCCCAGTATTTCTGCCTGAGGTCCGCTTGGGTGGGGTGTGGGTCGGTCCCTGGCTTCTTCCGCAGGTGTTTGAACTTCTTTATGGTCAGCAATTGTGTCTGACTTTGTTCAATTCTCCCTGCCATTTGTATTTATTTATTTATTTATTGGATTTATCACCGCCCAACTCCTCCAAGGGGGACTCTGGGCGGTTTACAACAGAATTAAAATCAGTAATATACATTTATAAATAAAATAACATACATAATGAATAATAATTTAAAATATAATGAATAAAATGGAATCCAAAGGCAGAGTATTCTTAAGTTTATAAGAAGGGCTCCTCGGAGCAATCTAAGGTGCTAGCCATCTCCAGGTATCTCCAATCTTCTTCTGACCCCAAGCATATTGACAAAACCAGGTTTTGAGTCTTTTTCGGAAGTCCAGGAGTGAGGGGGACTGTCTGATCTCCGAGGGCAGAATGTTCCAAAGGGCAGGGGCAACAGCAGAGAAAGCACGCTTCCGAGACCCCGTTAGGTGAAACTCCCTAACCGATGGGGTCCGTAGCATGCCCTCTCTGCATGCCCGGGTGGGACAGGATGAAGTGATGGGAAGGGATGAAGTGATGTATCCATCCCTCCAGGGTTTTCGGTTCCTCCCTTCCCACCATTAACTCGAGCAAGTCCTGTCTCAATCCATACTGGAAGTATTCAATTTGAAATTGGCCACTCCGGTAAGTCACTGAGAATCCTTTTAAACTCCAGGGCATATTCAGCTACAGTACTTTTGCCCTGGTCTAGATTCCGGAGGCAGACTCTAGCTGACACTTTTGCCAATGTGTCCTCAAAGCGTTTGCGTAAGGCATGCATAAATTTATTAAAGTCCTGTAGCGTGCTTGCCTTAGCATCGTGCAATTTCACGAGCCACCTTGCCGCCTCTCCTTCCAGAAAACAGGAGACATACCTAACCTTCGCCTCCTCCGTGTAGAAATTGTTCTAAAATTCCCCCATAAATCCATTCACATGGGTCATAAAACATGCCAATTTCCTGGGATCTCCATCAAACTTCATTTTCAACTCACTCACCCCTATCGGTGCATTTGCAGCTACCCAAGTTCTCCGCTGCTGGCTAGATGGGGTGGTTTGCGGCTGACTGTATACAATTCTTCTTCTTCTTCCTCCTCCCTGGAGTCCTTGCTGGATTCTGCTGATCCGCTCCCTTCTTCGAAGGAGGATGGGCACGTCTTAGGGTTTTGCCCCTTCCTCCCTTCCAGGAGTGTAACTATCTTGTTAAATCTCTTACTTATTTCCTCCACCTTACAGTCCAAGCGAGACAAGTTCTCCTCCACTGCCCCAATCCGCTGCGTTTGGGTAACACGCTGCTTGGTTTTCTTCCCCCTTTTCTCTTCCATCCCTTCGCCCACTCCCAGTGACCAATCTGCTGACCTGGTTCTGTGGTTTGCGGGGTGGGGGTGTTTTGAATACCTCTATTCCTTTGGTTTTCTTGAGCCTCTTGCCCCCAGGTAGTTCCTTTGGTTGTGCGGGAGCTGTGCTGGGTCCGGGCTCACTTATCACAGCCGTCCCTGCTTCTTTTTGCTCCCTGGGTTCCCGAAGACTCATGCCCCCAGGCTGGTCACTTGCCATGGAGAGTTCGGGCTCACCTGCCGCAACTTGCTCCATTGCTTTTTGCAAGTCATGGGTTTTCAACGAACAGCTGGATGCTACCCTCACTGTGGAAGTCGCTGGTTTTTCGCAGAGTAGTCCTCAGGAAAGGTAGCAAAAATTTTCATTCAAGTCTTTATGTAAGGTGCTCCACTCCGATGCTTGAAATACCCTTACTCTTGAGTAAACCACAGACTCACGGCATAGCACATTTAAACATTCCCCTCCCCGAGGTCCTTTGATGTCAACACGTGTAGCTCGTGGCTCCAGGGTGCTCAGACATCCGTTCACAGCGATGTGTACTCGCGCTGGCCCCTTAGGTGCGAATCGTCTACTTCAAAGGCAGGCGTCTCTTCCGTGCCTGTTTCAGCTGCCCTGAATACACGTAGCTATCTAACATATTGGCAGAGGTCTGCTGAGCTCTGACAGGGGGGCAGAGTGTGATAGTCATATGTTTTCCACCAAAACAGGACTATGGAAATGCTTCTGTGGCTAAAGTAGTATTATTTTCAGTTAATATTACTGTTATTTTCAACTAATATTACTGGTTGATTATTAAAAACTTTTAATGTAAGGTCTTCATTGGAATTTTTGTTCTACAGTACAGTACTAAACAGGTTTAAAGGTACTGTACAGTACTGTACCTTTTTTTCCTGCTATGCAGGAAAACTCTGCAGCTTTTGTTACTGTACAGTACTGTATATAAATCTGATTTTTTATAAAACAACTGTTTTAAAAACAGTAAACCAGCATTCAGTATTGCTAAATATAATTAAAAATTAGACAGGCAGAGGATGGAACATGCATGCCACCATACAAATCTCTACTTAAGTTAAACAAAAACTGGGGAAAAATTAAAGGCAAGTACTGTATGGAAAAAGTACTTACCTTTCCTGTACAGTAAAGCACACACAAGGCTCCCTCTGCCGGCTGCTAAATCGCAGGAAGTAGTGCGACCACGTGACCGGGCCTGCTGCCTCAGAAATCCAGCTTTGTAACCCTGGAGGACTTCCTGGTTCCAAAGGGCGGACATGTGATCCAAAATGGCCACCGCTTCCGGGATGGCCGCTTCCAGGTCACGTGATCGTGGAAGCCTTGTGAGGGTCGTAATTTCGGGCCCCAGTCAGAAATCTACTTTTGAGGTGCCATCGTAACTTCGAACGGCCTTTAACTGTCTGGTCGGTAAGTGAAGACTACTTGTAGTACTTTACTGAACATTAATGAATAACTATATGGCTACATGGCACAGATTATCCTTGGATCCTTAGCAGTATGAATCTTAGCTATTTTTGAGCAGGTAAGAACGATTCTGTGGTATCATAAGTGAAAAGTATATGTGAACTTTGTCCAATGAGGAATGGTTCTCTTCACTGCACCATCTTTATTTCAGATGTTATTTTTAATTTTTTTCTGGAAGATTTAAAAAAGAATAGTCTTCTCTTTCAGAGACTGAAAAGTCCATTATTTGCAAGTTAGAATGAGATTTAGGCAATGTATCACACCTACCTAGGAATGTTTATAATAAAACAAATACATATTCCTCTGTTCCATAGCGATAAGGAGAAAATATGACATGCACACAAGTACAGAAAAGAGAAAGACAAAATGTGGCGCTGCTCACAAAAGCTCAGATGTTATTGCCTAAAGATTTCTGATTCAAAAGTTATTTAAAACTCCTGTATTGAATTGCATCAGAGGTACAGCTTTGGGCATTAGTATGTTGCCACAATAGCTGCCCTTTAGTATTCTATCTGTAACAACAATCCTGTTAGAACAGTCACTCTTTCCTGTAAAAGATGGTCAACATATAATTAATTATGTTCATTGTTCCAAGAGAAGAAGGGAGAGAGAAGTGAAAAAGCACAACGCAAAATGCAAAAATTCTTCATTTATATCATGCATTTATCCAACCACACAAGACTATTATATAGTCTGGGTGGGGTGGGGGTGGGATGATTAAAGAGCAACATTTACCCCAAATAGCTTACACTGCACATTTAATTATTTTACTGTACATCTTTTAAAAAGCAGCTATATAGAAATCATACATCTTCCACTTTTGACACATACTGAACAAACTGATTTAAGGATGCATATGTGCACTCACATATCATACATGCTCTGTTAGTATGTGTATATGATTATACATGGGGGTATATGCATCTGTGTGTGAATACACAAATACACAAACAGAAATAGAAACCTATGCAGAGTTACACACCCATCCAAGTTACCCAGAGTGTAGCTAATGGGATCTGATACTGAATTTAATTTTAATGAAGAAAGTTGCCAGTAGCAACAAAACTGTCAGTAGCAGCCAAGCACCATTAATAAAGGCCCAGACAACATTAGTGGCACGACAACAGTACAAAAGGTTCCTCCCCAGTTCATGCTGTGCTAAATTGGCTGCCCAATTTTTCTTAAGTGTCCATACTATTTAGAAGACAATTTATTAATTTTTCTCATCCATTGTCAGTTGACAGGCCATCATTTTGTATCTAGAACTTTAGACAAAAATTAATTGAAAAGCCTGAGTATTTATGAGGGATATTATTTGCCAATTATTGCATCAGTTATTTGATATACTAAAATCAGAGAACTCTAAAATTGTGTGGTCAGTAAAAATTTGCCTAATTTGAATGTTTCTATGAAAAATAAATATATTTTCTATCTGCAACACTGTAGCAGTAGATCATAACATTGGATCTAATGTTTTATATTAACACTGCAATCCAATATAAATACACTTGGATTTTAAAAATTATCAGCAAATTACCAGTAATTTGTTATATATAGGAATATCTTAGTTACGTAAATTTATTGATTCCATAATTACCATGTATAAACCAATCATGAATTTCACTGTTCTACCTGTTTAAACACATTTAAATGTAGTATATGCAGTTTCCTTACAATAATTCCTTACAATAATGTACCTCTAATTCTTCCTGTATTCTTTTGACAAATTAGAGATCAGTATGTTGTGACTATGAGATCAAACTATACTAAGAATAACTTACAAGCTAACTGTCTGTATCATACCATTATTTTATAATCTACAATCACTCAATATTCATTGAATACAGTAAGCAAATTAAAAAACACAAGAAACAAATAGATGTCAGGAGTTTGCAAATAACTGAAATCTCTTCAAAACTATGGTAACTGCGGATCAGATATACTATACAAACCTTTCAAGAACTCTCTTTATTCTGATATTTTCATCTCACACCAAGGCTTGAACATGACAACCTTCACATCCATTGAGGTAGCCACACAGTATATGAAACACTGACTATGAATGCATACAAAAACAAGTTCTCTGGCTCCGCAGATTAAAGACTTGTGTCATTGAGAACATATCATATGCAGCTAGACTGGACTACACTAGAGAAGCATGCAAGGCTTGCACTAAAAATGGTATATCCACTTACAGTTAATATGATACAGAACAGTACAATACAATAAATTATCATATGTCTAAAAAAGGGATAGCTTCCAGAATTGGAACTGACAATGAAGGTATGGTTGGGCACAAAGGTTTGCATGAATAGCACAGTATGCTACAAATCTTCTCTACCATCTCATTCCTGATTCAGACTTTTGTGCCCACCAAAAGGCCATTGCTGATTGTCTTGGAACCCCTGAAACAGGATGTGATGAAATGTGAAGGGTTGCAACTGTGAAGAACCCTATTTCTATTCATTAAACTCTTCAATCAATCTGGATTATATCAACATTTGGAACCAGATTACATATATATTACCATGAAAACCTGTTAGTGAGTATGCTTTTTAAAATATCTAACTAAATAAGCAAACAAGCCTTTCTACTGCACCAATGATCCATGAATAAATGCAACAACCAAATTAAAATCAAAACATTTTCCTTCTTTCTTGTCTTATCATCAAACAAAAACTGCACTTGTTAATGACTTTGAATTAATAAAATTTTGCATAATTATAATTTTATATTTTTACATTAAAAAGGTGGCCAAGTATTACAGAGCTCCACTCATAGGCATGGTAAGCAACACAGAAACCTTGTTCCTCAAGCTAGTATAAATTTAAGCATGATGATATTGTTTACTCAGATGCCAAGATGTTTCAATTGCAGACAAAACATGTCAGAAGTACATCAGGTCAAATCAGCCTTGATGCATGATTAATGATGCATTAAGGAAAAGAAGCCATTTCAATAGTGCAGTTTAAAATTACAGTCAACATTCAAACAAATCAATCAATTAATTTTTAAAATTCTAAGAGAAGTATATACAACAGAAGGTAGATCAATAAAAATAAAAGAGATTACTTTTAACATTTTATAAAACTTATGATCAAACTTTCTCTCCAAACCATAATCCAAATTCAGTTGTATAAAAATATAGACACAAGAAAGAAAAATAC
Source organism: Charina bottae (assembly GCA_023362775.1). Lineage (NCBI taxonomy): Eukaryota > Metazoa > Chordata > Lepidosauria > Squamata > Charinaidae > Charina > Charina bottae. The sequence goes on from JALMGJ010000020.1 coordinate 1,825,324, forward strand.
GACAGGAATTTGAATTACATTACTTAAGAGACAAAACCCACTTAGTTCACTGGATGAAACCACCAGTGTGGCAGAGCTCATTTTCTGCTCTTTCATTATTTCCCACCCTAAAGTATAGCTCCATTGTGCTATCCAGGGAGTCAAGGGCTGCAATTACATGAAGTAGCCCTATTAGACAGACACCTCAGGTGCCAAGTACGAAAAGGCAGGGAATGTCTTTAAATGAGAAGATATGTTGGGCCTGTCATGCACCTTCCAAGCTAGTCTGTTGCCCTCAGGAGTGATGGAGGCTGATGCTCTATTGCCAGTGTTGAAATAAAACACAAATACCAAACTAGTTAGACTCTTATTTAGGAATGGGTGTGCGTATGAAAATTTAAAATGGGAGAACTTTGTCTTTTTTGAGCCAGTTTTAAGACTGCCTTCCTCACCTACAATTCAGTTCAAAAGTTCAGGAACGTCTCAAAAGATTCTCTTACAAATACTGTATCTTCTTTGGCCTATGACTGCTATTATACATGTGACCTTTCTATCCCATCCCTCAGGTAAAGTACTAAGGCACAGAATAACACTTCACATTTCTAAGGCCAGTGTATGTGAAAGGAATCTAACACTGCCCTTACCAGAGTTACCATTCCTCAGCAATCACTAAAAATCCAGACTGGGCTTATACCCCCTTTTAGCTGCATTTGAACAGACCCAGAGAGTACAAGCATGCATGTTCTCACATATACAATATACAATGCATGTACAGTATACGTCATCACATATACAATACAAAAAACACATACAATACCAGTCAGCATAAGGCCTTCACCCACATTTCATCCCCTCAGTAACTTACTTTAAAGGGGAAATCCCTCCCTTGTATCACCTTATCAGGATCACTACTACAAGCAGGCTGTTCTAGGAGCAGTGGAAGAACACGAATTTCATGTTAAATTGAAGAAATACCTTTCATCTACCATTTGTTTCTACTATTGCTACATTTCCTGCTGAAACAGCAGCAGATTTAGGGATTAAATCCAATGTACTTTAATATCCTAACAGGCTTTTCCCCTATGTAATGCTACACAAAGGTACGTAGGTACCTTTATTTCTTGCAGTCTTTGACCAGCGTGTATACAGACATACATAAAGTTCTACATACATTATTAAAAAATTACAATTAAAAGAAATTAAAAGAGTTAGAAAAGAAAAGAGTTAGAAAGAAAAGAAAAGAAAAGAAAAGAAAAGAAAAGAAAAGAAAAGAAAAGAAAAGAAAAGAAAAGAAAAGAAAAGAAAAGAAGATGGAGAGGATAACATTCTGAAGGTATCAGAGAAATGCAATTTTATTGGCCAATATTTGCTACACAAGGGAAAAATAAACATGAATCAAAATAAACCATATAGCATAAAATTTGCATTTAAAGTCCAACAGTACCCAGACTGGGAGGAATTGTATACAAAGATTATTAAAAAAAAAAAACTCTCAAATTCTTTTTAACTGAGATACTGCATACAAGAAAGAAATGGTGGAATTTATCAAACTGAGAAAAAATAATACACATTGCATACTTTGCTGGAAGAAATAGGTGATGGCCTTTTAAAGGCAAAGAATACCAGAGAATCATATAGTCACGAAAAAATAATTCTACTCTCTACAATATTATTCACACATTCAGCACTGAAATTCTATAAAAGAACAACAGCTTTGTGGTCCCTGGCACAGAGGGAGCTTTCTAAAATTAACTGTAAGCATATTATGAAATGTCTTTAAAATCCAAAAGGCTTTCATTAAGTGAGTTGGAACATAAGCATGCTGAAGACCAACTAGAACTAGATGTCTTTGATGCTGCAAGTTTTGATGCAGTTGCAGGCACAGACAGGCACCATTTTGAGACTGAGGAACAGTCAAGTTTACGCCACAAAGAAGAGGAGATAAGGACACCCAAACAGTACAAAATCCCATTTATTTTATCAGTATTGTTATAAAATCAAGCACATAGCAGAAGAAATTAAGGGCTCTTTGTAAATAGCCAAAGTTTCAGGGGAAAGGACACATTTTTACTACATCTACCTTTTTAACCTCTTTGTGTCAGCAGACAAGGGTGCCTAAGAAACAGGAAAAAGCTCTATAAGCTATCAGTGGGCAAATCTGAAATCCACCTCTCTGTTACCTCCTACTGCTAATTCATCATCCCAGCATGAGACAGGTAGACTGATTGTGAACCAAATGCTACAATAAGGGCCTCAGCTGACCACCAAAAACAGCAAAAGGGAAGGGGAGGTTTTGATGGGCAAAAGCCTGGAGAAGGCCTAAGATAAGTGCTGGCTGTCAGACAAGGACAAAGAAGGGCAGGCCCTGAGGAGAGAAGGAGATAAAAAAAAATCTCGACAACTGCTTTATCTGATGAGGGTTATGGCTAATTAATTATAAACTCAATTACCTAACCCTTACTTCAGCAGTCTCTATTCATTAAGAGATAAAAACTTGACTGACTGCTAGCTTTTGCAGGCACACACAGCATGCTTATTTGCTCCCTTTAGCACACAATTTCTTAAAAAAGATCTCCAAAAGCATTTTGACCTGTCAACTTTTTCTCGAATAGATGGAACATTTCTCTCCCCCCCCCCCCCCCCCGCCACCCAAAGTGCCCTGGGTTGCACAATGGGAGGGCATAGCTTCCATGCTGTGCACTGGCTTTTAAAAGCAAAAACCCAACATTAAACAATAGGGATTAGGTACATCAAAGTCCTTGTTTCCAGCTGTGTTTCAGTTTGACAGGGCTTTTGAACTTTTTCACATTTTAACTTGAAATTTTAATTTTGGGTGTTGGAAGTTTGGCTCAGATAAATCAACTATAGTCAAAACAATTTTTAAAATTAGCCACCTTTATATTTGTGCAATACTCTCTGCCATAGCATGACAATCTTGGTCTCTTTGGTATTTTCAACTGTTTTATGTATTCGTTTTATTAAAATGCATCAACTGTTCTACATAGCTTCAAAAATGCTTGTAAATTAATTACAATTTTAACTAAGGGTTATAACATGTTATTCTGTAGGATATCAACAGACTAAACAATCCAATTATCACAAGATATTGTTCAACTTCATTATCTGAGTTACATTCACTTCTCACTGTTAACCATTTCATATCTTTTGGGTTTTGACCCCTAAGTTTTATTTATCCACTTGATTCTCATTAGGTTTAAAATGATAAGAATAGTATTACATGACAAAAGTGAAGCTGCATACAGTAAATAGAACAACTGCATTTCTCCCCCCCCCCCTCCACCTCCCTGTTGATATAATGCCTTGAAAGTGTTCTGAAAGTGCTACCAGGGTTTTGATATTCTTATCCAATCAGTTTTAGAAAGCTCTGAAGCTCTGTTTTAATTTCTAGAGTGTTTTGGTCAAGACTTGCTTTCTAGGGACCTATACAATCCAATTAAATTTGTGATGAACCAGCTAATGGGTCTGCAATTCCCATATTTGCTTCATAATTCAAGCTTTAATTAGTCTCTACTAATAAAGCCTCTGAAATTAGTAGGCTGTATATGAATATTGCTTGAGAAGATATGGGGAGAAAGTTGACACCAGGGCCTATTCTTGGTAGGACTCCATGCTGCATGAGTGGAAATCCATTTGTAAAACGGGACTTTCCCCTCCATCCCTTCCCTTTGTAAAGCCACAATGCATCTTCAAAATCTGTTCAGAAAAGCTGGGGACCCTACAAAAGTCTGAGGGTGTTGGGAGTTGCAAGAGACTAAAGTCAGCCTTCTGTCAGCAGTGATGGAATGTTGACCGAGAAGTATCACTGGATTCCACCCAGGATTTGCTCTTCTATTTAGTGACCTGCTATTGTTGCAAAACAGATATTTTAGATGTTCTTGCTTACTGTTGTATTTTACAATACAACAGATTCTTATCCAATCAGTTTTAGAAAGTTTTAGAAAGTTTTACAATACAACAGAAGTATAGAAAATGATCTGCAGTAGTTTGGCATGTAATCTCCATCAGGTACATTTTCAGAAATTTTGGAGAACACCACAAGTCCAGTGGGATGGCTGCTTTCTGGCAAATGTGTGGTAGCAGCCATGGCAGCCACTTTGTGAGTATACCCATTATATGCTTCCAAAATTCCAACTGTGTCTCCAGCCAAAAAATGTTGTAAACCACTGCTGTAAAGCATGTGAGAAAGAAGCATCATTGTCTGTCTGTCTGAAGTTATGGCTTTAAATCAGCCTGTGTGTGTCTTGTAGTTAATTCTTTTATACCCATCAAACCCAGCTAATAATGGTTTGTTTTACATGTGTTTCACACTTTATTGGGTAGATACAATTAGTAAAAAGGTAAAGGTTCCCCCGCACAGTCGTGTCTGACTCTAGGGGCCGGTGCTCATCTCCGTTTGTTAGCCGAAGAGCCAGCGTTGTCCAAAGACGCTTCCGCGGTCACGTGGCCGGCATGACGCGTGCGGAATACTGTTACCTACCCACTGAAGTGGTACCTATTCATCTACTTGCATTTGCATGCTTTTGAATTGCTAGGTTGGCAAGAGCTGGGGCTAGTGTGGGAGCTCACTCCATCACATGGGGCTAGGGAATCAAACCTCCGAATTTGCAACCTTCCGATCGACAAGCCTGGCGTCTTAACCACTGAGCCATCGTGCCCCTAGATACAATTAGTACCAGTAGTATAATCAATTAATCAATTTCATTTTATGCAACCTTCTTCTCAAATATGGCAGGAGTGGTATGTTAAAAAAATTAAAATCTTCAATTAAAAAATAAAAAAACACTTTCAACAATAAAATTCTCATCAGAAATAAAATGTTTAAAGATGAAGAACAATTAAAAGACAGTCTGATAGTTCTTACCTTACAAATTCCCAGGTGAACAAATATTTCCTCAACTGTTGTTTAACAAAGACACTGCTAGAGAGTTCTATAACCAGGACATTGCCACTGGAAAGGCCTTGCTCCCAGCCACAGCACTGAAAGTCACAATGAGTTTCTCTAGCTGCATCAGCTGGTTGATACTGGAGAGGTGGCCTTTTAAATACTTCAGTTCCAAGTCCATTAGGGCTTTATACATTAATGATAACACCTTAAATTGGGTCCAGTAGCTTACAGACAGCCTATGCAGTTCTTTAAGATCCAATTTAGCCATCCCATTTAATCAAGGAAATTAGTTTTATAAATTCCAGTTGAGTTCAAGGGTAGCATCAAGTAGATAATTGTGAGGTTAGAAGGGTGTGGATTATTAAACTAGGCTATCCCAGTTCAGGGATTATTGTAGCCTGAAGTCAGAGCTGGGCATAGGCCCTCTTTGCTGACCTTACTGACAGCTTGGAATGAGGAGAACGCTACTTCCCTAAGTTTGAGAACCACCTTTCCCACCACTGCCTCTAAACAACTGTCAAGCATCTGCACAACCTGTCCTGTTTTGGGTGGAAAGAAGAGATGGTGTTGAGCACTGTCTGCATACTAATGATATACACACTCTAAATCTCTGAATGACTGCCCCCAGCAACTTCATTAACTACTGAGCTGCAGGAGAGAAGGAACAGAAACTTATTGGATCCCACAGTACAAACAAGAGTAGAAATTGTGGATCCAAAGAGAAATCTCCCACTGCTACTCTCTAGTAACAATCCTACATACAGGAACATATTGTAATGAAATTATATATTGATTATATATTAAGTTTTATTGTTCAGTTTATATGAATATAAATATATATATAAAATCATAGTTTTAATAGAACCATAAACTGTTTATGAACTCACTCGGGTGTTCAAATTGCTGGTATGCATGAAATGAGGAATGTGTGTTAACAACAGATAACAGTTGGCACAGATAGTGGGTGTAAGGACAACATACTGAACAAGAAAGGCAAGGTCAGAACTAACGCTCAACTGGCTGTGACGTATATAGTTTTGACACTGGCTGTGACATATACAGTTTTGACACTGACTGTGACATGAAGTTGGATTTAACATCAGCTATAAAAAGGATGACCTGCAATTGAAACTCTGGAGGTGCGAGACTCTCCAACGGGAGCAGGGAATGCCCTGAATGTCTGACTCTCAGCCCACTCTAATACATTTGGCCAACTGTTAGGAGTGGGATGTAAGTATCTAGTAAGATGCTAGTCCTGTAACTGTTGTTAGTATCGATGAGATACTGTTAAGAAAACTTTGGTCCTGTAACTGTTGTTAGTATCGATGAGATACTGTTAAGAAAGCTGAAAAGGTGAATTCAAATAGCAACTTGGATAGCCTAGTAAGGCATAATTATTTATATTAAGTTGATGGTTAACCTAATGTATTATTATAATAAGTTTTAGAAGATCTTGTAATTTTATCCATTTATTATTTCCCAATTGTAAATACTTGCTTTGCTTTCTGTCCGAATAACACAAGAATAAAAGAACTATTATTGAACTTTACATGGAGTAAGTTGTACTCATTAAAGTGGATTTTATGACAATATGAAACATAGTGCCTCTGATTCCCAACTGACTGAGACCTTCAGCAGAATCCTACTGACAGTGATGTTAAAAAAGCCATTGAGAAATCTAGAAAACTCAACACAGTACTGCTCCCAAATCTGAAATATGAGACAGTTCATAAAGTTGCCTGATTGATTACCTTGATTTGGGAGCAGTACCATGTTAAGTCTATCAGGTACGCACAAGTTCCTACCTGATAGATCTGAACAAATATAATTGTATTCTACAGCATGGCTCTGAACAAACAATTGCTGTTTGTTTGTTCCTGATAGACTTAACACAGTACCGCTCCTAAATCAAGGTAATCAATCAGGCAACTTTATGAAATGTCTAGTCTATAGTTGTATAATATGTCAATGGATGTAGTATTTAGTATAGTAAAGTATAATTGTAGAGCGGACTTCCGGTGGGGACATGGCGGATTGAACAGCTGTGCCCGTGGGCTTAGCGGGCAGAACTGACAACGCGGCAGTTTTTTCGGGCTCGGGCAGGTTTTTCCTGGAGTCCAGGAGTGTTTTTCCAGAAAAAGGAAAACACCTGGAATCACCCCATCTGTCCTCTGGACGGCTGCTTGCAGCCAGAAGATCGTAAACAGCGTTCACGCTCGACTGGTAAGAGCAGCCAGGAGGCTGGGACATCACAATTTCCAAGCCGCGCTGTAGCCTTAAAGCGACACTAAGACCGGCCACCCCATTTCTCAATCACCCAATTTATATTTCTTTCAAGTACACATACCCTAAGAGAGGCTTTCTGCAGCAAGGAGAAGTGGGTTCTCTTGGTGCTTATTGTTATTTTTGGGATCAATTTTTTAAAAAAAATCTTTTTAAGTTTTGGACTTTGTTTTCCCTCCAAATATTAAGGAGGATTGAGAGTAAATAATTGTCTCCCTGTTATTATTTTTGTACTAAATTTGAAGATATTAGCATTTTCCTACACGTTGAATCGGCTGTTTTGAACTTTCAGTTTTCTGCTTCTACTTTCCCTGGGGAACTGTCTGCATATCTCACTTTCGCTTATGTAAACACATTTCGGAATTCTTTCATATTTATTTATTTGTCATATTTCTCTACTGCCCATCTCGCATACGACGACTCGGGGTGGCTTACAGATGATAAAAATGACATATGGCTAAAAACAATACAGTATAAATATAAATATAAATACAGATACAGATATAAAAATAAAAATAAAAATAAAAATTCAGGATGGTGAATAAAGATCTTATCCTTGGCACCATCACGGTGCCAACCACATACATGAATGGCTATCCCCCCTCCCAACCCAAGCAAGGTCGCACAACCATGTCTTAACCCCCTTCCGGAAGGCTGGGAATGTGGGGGCCCGTGTCAGACTCGCTTTACTCGCCTGCCATGTATTTCAGTTTACATGTGTCAAGTAGCATAACAGACCCGTGTCAGCTTCTTAGCTAGCAGTACTTTTTAGCAAGCAGCTTTGCAAACCGAAACGAACCGACCGCTCTTGCATTCCTTCAAGAGCTGTGGAAAACCAAGGACAGTGATAAGCCACCCAAACTCTAATTGAACATAACAGATTGGGAGGAGGAAGATCAGGAGTGAGAAAGTCTTTGTTTTTACAACTGACGAGGAGTGAGGTCAGAGGGATGTTAATAACTTTGAATGCTTAGTGCCAATTTGTTATTCAGAGCTTTGCAGTCGTTCCATGCAATCAGATTTTAATAAATGAATTCTTTAAGCTTTCCTATGGACTGTCTGGAGATTTCTTAAGTTAAGATCTTGGTACTGGAACCATCACAACCTGTCTTACCTCCGGGGGTAACTTGTTCCAAAGGGCGGGTGCCACGGCAGAAAAGACCCTCCTCCTGGACCCTGCCAATCGGTAATCCCTCAAGGACAGGATCCGTAACATGACCTCTCTGCCTGACTGGGTGGGACGGGTCGATGTAGCGGCATGAGGCAGTTCCTCAGGTAACCTGGACCCATGCCATGTAGGGCTTTAAAGGTGATAACCAACACCTTGAATTGGACCCGGAAGCAAACTGGCACCCAATGCAGCTCACGCAGCAACAGTGTTATATCTGCCCTCCTTGGGGCTCCTAAGACTGCTCGCGCAGCCACATTCTGCACCAGCTGTGGCTTCCAGATACTCTTCAGGGGTAGCCCCATGTAGAGCGTGTTGCAGTAGTCTATGCGGGAGATGACTAGGGCATGAGTGACTGTTTGGACTGTATCTTTGACTTTCGCTGGTTAAGCTCCTAGGGGGCGCCATAATCTACTGCGTGAGACATGGAGGATTTTAAACAGACTTTCTCTGACTTCCAACAAGATTTTAAACAGATTCTTTCTGATTCCTACCAAGTTTTTATGCAAGGCATTCAAGACATTGTGGAAAATATGAGCTCTAAAATGGGTCATCTGGTTGGAGATGTCGTGGATGAAACTGAGGAATTTAACAGCGACAGATATGTCTCTTCTAAGAGTGAGATTGGGACTTCTGTTGAAATGCTGGATGAAGATTGGATAGTCGAGTTGAAGAAATTAAAGGGAGAGATTGAGTTGTAAGCCATAAGTGAAATTGATCTTCTGATGGAATGCCATGGAAAATAAGGGGTTATTGTGTATGGGAGGTCTCCTGAAGAGAAGTCGGAGTTTTTGAGAGGGGCAGTTGGGCTGTTTGATTTTTTTAAGAAAAAAGCTCTGTGCACATTGTGGGGATATGTAAATGCTCTGGTTTTGTGATGGAATGTGTCTGAGGGGGAATGTGTCTGAGGGTGATGTTATGGAGATTGAAGGCGAGGAGGGAGGGGGCGCTTTCCAGGGAGAGAAGCACATTCAGTGTCGAGGACCTTGGGTGCCGGCCAAGAAAGTCAGGCCGGATCCGCCTTAGGGCGCCTGGGGTTTTCCCCCAGAGAACTGGTTAGCGTAGCTTAGTTTGGCAAGATTCTGTGTAAGGTAGAACAATAAAGATCTAGAGATTCATTTTGGGCTCAGTGTTGTTTCTTCGCCTAACCCACGACAGTTTTATTTTGAAGTAGGATAAGGGTTTAAGAATATTTATCTGGATTGCTTTTAGGGTTTGGCTGATTTCATTTATCTTTAACGATTTGGATTAAGATTATTAAGGTATAATAAAAAAATAATAAATGTCTGGCTTTGGGTTTAATATGATTAAGATTATTAAAATTGTTGTATTGGCAGACAATTGTATTGTATTGTAAATGGCAGACAATTTATATGTTTTTAGTTTGATCCACTGGAGGAGGAAATGGCAAACCACTCCAGTATCCTTGCCAAGAAAACCCATGGACAGTATCAAAAGGCTAAAAGATATGACGCCGGAAGATGAGCCCCTCAGGTCGGAAGGTGTCCAAAATGCTACTGGGGAAGAGCGGAGGGCAATTCCGAGTAGCTCCAGAAAGTGTGAAACGGCTGGGCCAAAGCCGAAAGGACGCTCAGTTGTGGATGTGTCTGGAAGTGGAAGGAAAGTCCGATGCTGTAAAGAACAATATTGCATAGGAACCTGTAATGTAAGAACTATGAATCAAGGTAAGCTGGATGTGGTCAAACATGAGATGACAAGATTGAACATCGACATATTGGGAATCAGCGAACTAAAATGGACAGGAATGGGCGAATTTAATTCAGGAGACCATTATATATACTACTGTGGGCAAGAATCCCTTAGAAGAAATGGAGTAGCTCTCATAGTCAATAAAAGAGTGGGAAAGGCAGTACTGGGGTACAACCTCAAAAACGACAGAATGCTTTCAGTTCGAATCCAAGGCAAACCATTCAACATCACAGTGATCCAAGTCTATGCCCCAACCACTGATGCCAAAGAAGCTGAAGTTGACCGGTTCTATGAAGACCTACAACACCTTCTAGAACTAACACCAAAAAAAGATGTCCTTTTCATCATAGGGGACTGGAATGCTAAGGTAGGAAGTCAAAAAATAACCGGAATAACAGGCAAGTTCGGCCTCGGAGTACAAAATGAAGCAGGGCAAAGGCTAATAGAGTTTTGTCAAGAGAACACGCTGGTCATAGCAAACACTCTTTTCCAACAACACAAGAGACGACTCTACACATGGACATCACCAGATGGTCAATACCGAAATCAGATTGATTATATACTTTGCAGCCAAAGATGGAGAAGCTCTATACAATCAGCAAAAACAAGACCTGGAGCTGACTGTGGCTCAGATCATGAGCTTCTTATTGCAAAATTTAGGCTTAAATTGAAGAATGTAGAGAAAACCACTAGACCAATCAGGTATGACCTAAATCATATCCCTTATGAATATACAGTGGAAGTGAGGAATAGATTTAAAGGATTAGATCTGGTAGACAGAGTGCCTGAAGAACTATGGATGGAGGTTCGTAACATTGTACAGGAGGCAGCAACTAAAACCATCCCAAAGAAAAAGAAATGCAAGAAAGCAAAGTGGCTGACTGATGAGGCTTTACAAATAGCTGAGGAAAGAAGGGAAGCAAAAGGCAAGGGAGAAAGGGAAAGATATAAACAACTGAATGCAGAATTCCAGAGAATAGCAAGGAGAGATAAGAAGGCCTTCTTAAATGAACAATGCAAAGAAATCGAGGAAAATAATAGAATGGGGAAGACTAGAGATCTCTTCAAGAAAATCGGAGATATCAAGGGAACGTTTTGTGCAAAGATGGGCATGATAAAGGACAAAAAAGGCAGGGACCTAACAGAAGCAGAAGAGATTAAGAAGAGGTGGCAAGAATACACAGAAGAACTATACAAGAAAGATCTTAATATCCCTGATAAATACGATGGTGTGGCCACTGACCTTGAGCCGGACATCCTAGAGAGTGAAGTCAAGTGGGCCTTAGGAAGCATTACTAACAACAAAGCTAGCGGAGAAGACAGTATCCCAGCTGAGCTATTTAAAATCCTAAAAGATGATGCTGTTAAAGTGCTGCACTCAATATGCCAACAAATTTGGAAAACTCAACAGTGGCCACAGGATTGGAAAAGGTCAGTTTACGTTCCAATTCCAAAGAAAGGCAATGCCAAAGAATGTTCAAACTACCGTACAATTGCGCTCATTTCACATGCCAGCAAGGTTATGCTCAAAATCCTACAAGCTAGGCTCCAGCAGCATGTGAACCGAGAACTACCAGAAGTGCAAGCTGGGTTTCGAAGAGGCAGAGGAACTAGAGATCAGATTGCCAACATTCGCTGGATCATGGAAAAAGCAAGAGAGTTCCAGAAAAACATCTACTTCTGCTTCATTGACTACGCTAAAGCCTTTGATTGTGTGGATCACAACAAACTGTGGCAAATTCTTAAAGAGATGGGAGTACCAGACCACCTTACCTGTCTCCTGAGAAACCTGTATGTGGGTCAAGAAGCAACAGTTAGAACCGGACATGGAACAACCGACTGGTTCAAAATTGGGAAAGGAGTACGACAAGGCTGTATATTATCACCCTGCTTATTTAACTTATATGCAGAGTACATCATGAGAAATGCCGGGCTGGATGAATCACAAGCCGGAGTTAAGATTGCCGGGAAAAATATCAACAACCTCAGATATGCAGACGATACCACCCTATTGGCAGAAAGTGAAGAGGAACTAAAGAGCCTCTTGATGAGGGTGAAAGAGGAGAGCGCAAAAGCTGGCTTGAAACTCAACATTAAAAAAACCCAGATCATGGCATCTGGTCCCATCACTTCCTGGCAAATAGAAGGGGAAGAAATGGAAGCAGTGACAGATTTTATTTTCTTGGGCTCCAAGATCACCGCAGACGGTGACTGCAGCCATGAAATTAAAAGACGCTTGCTCCTTGGAAGGAAAGCTATGGCAAACCTAGACAGCATATTAAAAAGCAGAGACATCACCTTGCCGACAAAGGTCCGTATAGTTAAAGCTATGGTTTTTCCAGTAGCAATGTATGGCTGTGAGAGTTGGACCATAAGGAAGGCTGAGCGCCGAAGAATTGATGCTTTCGAGCTGTGGTGCTGGAGAAGACTCTTGAGAGTCCCTTGGACTGCAAGGAGGTCAAACCAGTCAATCCTAAAGGAAATCAACCCTGACTGCTCATTGGATGCTGAAGCTGAAGCTCAAATACTTTGGCCACCTAATGAGAAGAGAGGACTCACTGGAAAAGACCCTGATGCTGGGAAAGACTGAGGGCAAAAGGAGAAGGGGACGGCAGAGGATGAGATGGTTAGATAGCATCAGCGATGTAATGAACATGAATTTGAGTAAACTCCGAGAGACAGTGGAGGACAGGAAGGCCTGGCGTGCTATGGTCCATGAGGTCACGAAGAGTCGGACACGACTGAACGACTGAACAACAAAAGTTTGATCTTTATTATAGTAGACAAGAATGTATAGAATAGTAGTTGGAAGGAAATAATTAAATGTTATCTTTGGCGTAAGTTGATACATACACACACACACACACACACACACACATAAATAAATATTTTAATATAAGGGGAGGGAACAACTACATTTAGTGATTTTTATAATGTGCCAATGAAATAATTTATAGAAATAATGTGATTTTGGTTTAATATAGAGTAAGGGGTTATGGAAAATGGTTGTATATCCTTGCTGTTAAAAGTCGGAAGTCACCTCTTTTTGTAATTTTGAAAAATTTTCTCTTGGTTTCTACACTTTAGGTTTTTTTTCTTTGTAGTTTTTTGTTTTTCTGTAGCTTTTATCTTTGCTTGAAACTTAATAAAATTCACAGATAGACAGACAGACAGACAGAATTGTAGAGCAATGTCAAGAAAATTAGCCTGTTCATGGACTGGTCTAGCTGCAGATTAATGGTAGAGTTAAATTTATTGCAAGACCAACTGACATTTCTTAAAGGCCTTCTATATTTGAATCCAGATGATAAAGCATAAAACTCAAGGAGAACAGCAACTTGGGCCCATGTATCAACCAGGGGTGGAGCAATTTCAAGGCACTTGCTTCATTCTTCTCTGCCAGATCTAAAAAAAGTCTATATGAACTAATGTCTGTTTGATTTTCTTCCATCCCCCAATATTTTGACTCTTCTCCCAGAACTATCTCTTAATCAGTGTAAGATAAGTTGTGTAATTAAAAAAAAATAGTATTCAATTTTGTCATTCTTCCTTTTCCCTTTCTTCTTTCCTTTTCTATGTTATCAGTCAGAATGTAAGCTTAAAGTAAAACCATGTTTTAATGGACTAACTTAGGTGAGGGAGTCCATTAAATATTAATATAAAAGTAAGTCGTCATAATAATGTCATCTGTGTGGTAACACCATTTGGATCCATCAATGCCATTTGTGTGAAGATATCATTATGCAAATGATGTAAATAACTGCAGAAATTTGGTCCCCTGCATGAGAAATATGGTAAACTGGGGTTTCACTACATTATTTCTGCAAAGCAATTAAAACTGATTACTTTGTACATTAACAGCAGCAGCAGCAGCTAGAGCAGAAAAGCAAAGATAATACATGTGGTGGTGCCTATCTAAAGTGTTCTGTCCTGGAATATCTAAGAATAATGACTTTACTTTTCCTAAACCAGCTTTTTGTTCTGATAAGCCTACTGTATATGTTATTCCTGTCCCCCTGAAAAATACAGTAACATTTTAGAACTGGTTTATCTTTAATGCAGGCTTTCACGTGAACATCTATGAATTTACACAAATGGGTCATGTACTTATTGAGACTTTAGTTCGGAATTTTTAGCCTGTCTTTTATTTAGGATCTTATGGGAGAGTTAGTTAGTTAGTTAGTTAGTTAGTTAGTTAGTTATTTATTTATTTATTTATTTATTTATTTATTTATTTATTTATTTATTTATCCAGCTTTCCAACTTATATCACCGCCCATCTCCCCCCACAAGGGGACTCTACATGGCATTCCCTCCTCCTATATTTGTCGTAACATCACTGTGACTGGCCCAAAGTCAACCACTGAGCTTCCATGGTTGAGGGTGAACTAGAACCTGGGTCTCCCTGTTCTATAATACACTGATTCTATCTCTCCCGTGTGTAAGCTTCTTAGGCACAATGTCTATGAAGGTTCTCAGTCATCCAGGTGGAATTGTCTGTAGCTTGAATCATGTCAACTGGATTTATATTTTCTCAGTGGAAACGTTTCGCTCCTTATCCAAGGAGCTTCTTCAGTCTGAGCAAAGTTAGTAAGGGAATCCTTAAATATGTTTCTAGGTGGCTGTGTGACCTTGCACCTGGGGCTAGGTCATGGTTATTTTGAGATGTTATTTCTAACTCCCTTTATCATCTAAAGGAGGATCGTTAAGATCACCATGCTGCTGTTGAGCTTGCGAAATGGTCTTAATCTTCCTAGGCACAGAAGACAACGCAGGGAGGAAAATAGGGGAAAGATTGTGCCTGAGGCCCCCACCTCTATTCAAGGAAGGATTTTCCAAGTTGGCATAAATGGATTCCTTGACCCCTCTCTCAAACCACCTATCTTCTCTGTCTAAAATGTGAACATTAATGTCCTCAAATGAGTGTCCTTTTTCCTTTAGATGAAGATAAACTGCTGACTCTGGTCCTGTGGTGTTACTTCTCCTGTGTTGGGCCATCCTCCTGTACAAAGGTTGTTTGGTTTCTCCAATGTAGAGTTCAGAGCACTCCTCACTGCACTGGATTGCATAAACTACATTGCTTTTCTTGTGTTTTGGAGTTTGATCTTTGGGGTGTACAAGCCTCTGTCTCAGTGTGTTGGTGGGTTTGAAATATACAGGTACTGTATGTGGTGTTTGCCAAATATCCGTTTTATCTTTTCAGACACGCCAGCCATGTAAGGAATGACCAGGTTCTTCCGTTTACTCTGAGTCTCATCCCTATCTGTCGCTGTTTGAGGTCTGGTAGATTTAGATTTAGTGAAGACCCAATTTGGATATCCACAGGCCTTCAGAGCTGTTCTCAGGTGCTGATTTTCATTCTTTTTGGAATCCATGGAGGTGGGGATGGTTTCTGCTCTGTGTGACAATGTCCTGATGACTCCTAGTTTGTGCTGCAGTGGATGGTGGGAGTCAAACATCAGATATTGATCTGTGTGTGTGGGTTTCCTGTAGATCCCTATTTCTAGCTTGCCACCGGTCCCAATGAGGACTTCACAGTCTAGGAATGCCAGTCTGTTGTCCTTGGTGTCTTCTCTGGTGAACCTAATGTTGGCATCTATAGTGTTTATATGGTCCGTGAAGGCCTGTACTTCCTGGGCCTTGATTTTGACCCAGTTGTCATCCACATATCTAAACCAGTGGGTGGGCACCGTTCCCTTCTTAGGCACAGCCCCTATAAAAGCCCTTCAGTTCCTAAGGCCAACACAGCAGATACAAAGGAAAAGTGAGGTCACCTAACACCATGCAGGGCAGAAGAGCACCTTGTGCGAATTCACCACCTCTTGAACAATAGCAGCTACAAGTAAATAACCAGTTTTTATCGTAATCTCTTTGATTCACATGGATGAGTAGAAAGCTTATTTAGCTGAGGGCCAGTTGTCCTAAAAAGACTGAAAAGAGGGCAGCCCTTTCAAAGGCTGCACCTCTCCCCAGAACTCTATGAATTATTGTTAGCTGCCCGGAGTCATGAACTTGAGATGGGTAGCCATATAAATAGGAAGGAAGGAAGGAAGGAAGGAAGGAAGGAAGGAAGGAAGGAAGGAAGGAAGGAAGGAAGGAAGGAAGGAAGTTAGTTGGAGGGTGGAGCCCATGTGGCTGCCCAGCCTACCTCTAGCAGGATATATTTCAGAGGAAGCTTGCCACTGCTGTTACTAACGTGACCATAGATTGGAAGTAGGTATGGCTGTTCATAGCAAATGTTGATGGTTGCCACTATCCATTAGGAGAAACAATGGGAAAAACACATCCTTTAGATAGCTTTTGTGAAGGAATGTGACTTTGCTTTGGGAATGGGGAAGAAATGAGTGAATCTTAAGGGGGGAGTTTCAGAAAAAAATATTCAGTTCTGATAAAGAGGAAAGTGTAAGGAAGAAATTCAAAATAACCCCACCTTGATTTTGTTTGATATAAGATGGAGTAGAGAGAAACTCTAAAAGGCTTTCAAAATTCTGTTATTCTACCCCACAACAATAAAGAACATTTCCTGGAATCCCTGCCATGCCTGTTTCTGTCCCATTAAAGTTCCTTCTTCTGAGTCAGCTGGAAAGTGCCACATCTGTGGAACTTCATGTCATCTCATGAGTAAATACCCAAACCATTCAAGAGCCTTGTCTTCAGGAAACCTCGCAGGCTCCCCTCCCAACAGCTCAGCCCTCAGCAATTACAAAGAGCTCAAAAGGCAAACAACAACTAAGTGTATTTTATTATCCATGTTACAACCCTCCATGCCTTTAGAACCTGACTCAACAGCTAATTTCATAGGTGAAACTACAGCGTGCCAGTTTGAGTTGCCCATACAGTTTTTACAGAACTCTCCGGTAGCTGAAACAGTTGATGGGCAATCTCTTCGAGCTGGTCCTATTTTATAACATACAACTCACCTGCAGTTGAAAATAAATTAGCATAAAGAATTCTTGCCACTCTACATCACAACTTCCTTATATGTCCTTGTAGTACTGGGCATAGTCTGGCTATAAATTCCTATTCCAGATATCCACTGGGAGCAGGGGACTGTTTCCCCTTTGAAAAATATCAATAGCACCATTTGCAGGCATCCTATTCTTTTCTTTCTGTCCTTCCCACACCACTGCCTGAACCTCCTTCCTTGCCAGAAAAGTACACAGATTTTGATGTTCATCAGGAGTGTGACTCTACCATCAACTTAAAACCTGGAGCCCAGATCTCAGTAAAAGACAATGTCCCATGTCTACTCAAGAGTTAGCCACTTTGAAATAATTTCTGGACAACAATCTGAAAAAAGGCTTTATTCACCCTTCTACATCTCCAGACTACACTTTTTGTAAAAAAGAAAGATAATTCCTTGTGAGTTGTGCCTGATTAGATTTCTGAAACCATTATGGACCACTACCCACTGCCTTTTATTTCAGATCTGATGGATTACCTTCAGAAGGCATGCATTTTCACTAATTGGACTTGAGAGGCACTTACCATTTGATCAGAATGAATGAGGGCCATGAATATTTAACAGCTTTTGACATACAGTGTAGGAATCTTGAATATACAATAAAGCCCTTTGGATTGGTTAATATCCCTGCAGTCTTCTCCAGATTCATGAATGAAATATTTTAGATAGTTTTGACAAATATATAGTGGTGTGACATCCTGATTTTTTCAGAAGAACCATCTTTACAGGAGACTCATGTCAGAAATGTCCTAGAATACAGTAGACTCTCAGTTGACTGGCACCCATGGGGATTGGTAGATGCTGGATAAATGTAGTTTCCAGTTGCTTGAGATTTACTATTAAAAATAGGCCTAATTAATACTATACCCCATACTATACCATACCGCCTTCTCCTCTGCTCGGCTGCTCCCTCCCTCCCTGCCTCCCTCTCTTGCGCCAGTCTACCCGGTACTTGGAAGGACCGCACCGGCCAGGACGAACCTTCCACGAGTGACGCCTCCACAGCCAACTGGCTCCCCCGCACAGGGGGAACGAGGGGGAGAGGCAGGCAGGCAAGGCAGGAAGGACGGAGCAGCCTCCGCCTTCTGCGCGCCTGATGCTCGCTCACTCGGGAAAGGCAGGCAGGCAAGGCAGGAAGGACGGAGCAGCCTCCACCTTCCGCTCGCTCGCTGGGGAGGCAAGCAGGAAGGACGGAGCGACAGAGGTAGGGTCGGGCAGCGCCTCTGCCTTCCGCGTGCCTGAGGCTTGGACAGACAAAAGCTTGTGTCAATTTTTTTGCCAGTTGCTTGAGTTCCAGTTAACTGAGAGTCTACTGTACCTGTTTGTTAAGTTGGATAAATGTGCATTTCATCTTCCCCAACTGGACTCTCTGGGTAACTGGGTCTCTATAGAAGGAATACAGATCCATAGATACAATCCATTCTCATGTGGTGAGCACCTAGAAATGTGAAAGATGTCCAATATTTTCTGGGCTTTTCCAATTTTTATGGATTCATCCCTAATTTTGCATAAGGCCAAGACCACTCAACTTCTGAAAAATGGGCACAAATTTCAATGGTCTATTTAAAAGCAAGCAACCTTTCAGGACTTGAAAAATCTCTTTTCATCCCAATTCCTACTCAGCCATCTGTGCACTGATGTCTCAGACTCAGCTTTGGAAGCTGTTCTGCAGGCTTCAGCAGAGGGAGGGGAGGATCTCTTGCCATGCACCTTTTACTCCAGATTTCTTCAGTAGCTGAAACTAACTATATTTTGAATAAAGAGTTGCTGGCCATAGAAGCAGTGCTTCAACAATGGAGGCATTTCATGGAAGGAGCAACCCACCCTGTACAAGTATGCAAAGATCACAAAAATCTGGAGCACCTGCAGAAAGCAGACCTTCATTCCACATCAGATCAAGTGGTTACATTTTTTCTCCCATTTCAATTTTTATATCAGCTATGATCCTGGTTCACAGAACAAGCTGCCAGATACATTCACATGGAAGCCTGAATATATTTCCTGCCCATCAACTTGAAACAGACTTACACTCCCCCTCCCAAAAAGGAGGAGCTAGGGGTGGAGATGCAGGCAGTAGATCTCTTGGATTGGATACACTTGCAATAACAACAGGACCTGGATGTCAGAGCAGAAAGGGATGTATGCCAGGGAACTCTGTAAGACTGATTATTTTCCTTCCTCTGTGTCCAACATGTTCCTCTTCATCTCCAGGAAGAGGTACTGTATTACAAGTTTGTAATGAAAATATGGAGGAGTGTTCAAAATATTGCATCTTGTGCCCAGAGTGTTCTGGTGGCCAAGAATAAAAGTGAATGTCAAAGACAAGGTGTCATCCTGTCATCTCTATCATCAGGCTAAGGCTGTCATTAATAAGCCAGCTAGTTTTCTTCAGCTGCTCTCTTCCCCTCCTGGGCCATGGGGCCGTTTCCCTGGATTTTATTACTAATCTTCCAAATGTACAGGTAAGCCCTGTTTAACCCAGTTTAGCGACCATTCAAAAAGTAACAGCACTGAAAAAGTAACTTTACGACAAGTCCTCGCACTTACGACCATCACAGTATCCCCACAGTCATGTAATTGAGATTCGGGCGCTTTGCAACCAGTAGGTGTTTATGACCGTCGCAGCATCCTACAGTCATTTGATTGCCATTTGTGGGCTTCACAGCCAGCTTTTGACAAACAGTCAATGGAGAAGCCGGCAGTAAAATCGCAAGTTGCAGTCACATGATGTCTACTTTAATGACTGGGTGATTCACTTAACAACCACAGCAGAAGTGCGTTAGTAAGTCCATCATGATCAGTGATGTTTTGCTTAACGGCCGTGTTGCTTAGTGATGGAGTTGCTGGTCCCAATTATGGTTAAGTGAGGAATTCCTGTACAAGGTTACACAACCATTTTGATGGTAGTTGATTTGTTTATCAAGGTGGCTCATTTTATTCTTGCAAGGGACTACCCCTGGCTCAAGAGACCATGTTCTTTACATACAGGAGCTCAGTCAATCATGTGATCTCAGATCATGGCTCTCAATTCACATCCAAGGTCTGGAAGACCATTTCCCATTTACTGGACATTTGTATTCATTTGTCAGTCTTTCATAATCCAGCTTCAAACAGGAATTCAGAGAAGACAAACAGATTGCTTGAGCAGTACTTATACTATGTCTCTTACTAGTAGGACAAGTGGACTGAATTATTATATAATTATACCGCCCAGAGTCCCCTCTGGAAATGAGGGGAGATGGGCGGTGATATAAGTTAGAAATATAAATAAATATTCTCTCTTGCAGAATTTGCATAACTCACTGAATTCTGCACGTCCCCCTTTCAAGCCATCTACAGCTACCACCACTGCATCTTGCCCTCCAGAGCTCCTGCATCCACTGTTCTTCAAGCTTCTGACTTTCTCCAGGGGACACAGCCTGGTCAGCTCCTTTTATTGGAACAGTAAGATTTGGTCATTGATGTCATAGATGCAATAGACAAGATGATACCAAGATTGAGGTGGGGAATTTGGTGTGGCTCCTGCCCATCCAAGAGCTGAATTCAAAGTTTATTGGCCCCTTCCCAATTACACAGCAAGTTAATCCAGTGGCCCTCCATCTACAATAGCCTGCTTCAATGAAGATTCATCTGGTATTCCACCAGTTGTTCCTTGTTCATGAGGAGCTGCCCTGTCTCTTGAGTTCAACACCTGTTCCTTCCCACCTACCAAACCCTGGTTTTGGCAGATGTGGAACAGGAATATTAAGTGGAATGTATTCTGGACACAGGAGGAGACTGTGACGTCCTTGATCCGTTGACTATTAAATCAGAGTTCCTGACAAAAGCCACTCAGGGATATGAAGGAATCTTTATTAAAGCCAGTGATCCATTGCACATTAAAGACTCGAGTGAATCAAGCTCCCGCAACCAACAGTTTAAAATCTCCAAGTTCCCCCCCCCCCATCAGGATTCGCAGCTCGATCACCCTTCCCTTTGTCTCTCAGTTCTCAGACCTTTTTGGATCCGAATCAACTAATGCGGCAATATCGCCCTTTGATCTATCCTGGGTGCTGAAACGCTCGGCGCGAGACTTTGATTAACATAGTTTGCATTTCTGTGAATACACCAAACCCCTACTTTACATGTCTGGTAGTTTTACTGTCAGGCACCCACAAACGACCCTGTGAGTTTAACGAAGTGGCAGGATGTTCCTTCTTGGCGCCATGGCAGGATGGCATGGATGACACCCTGACATACCGCCCCCTAAAAATAAATCCCCCGCCTTTAGCGCTTCATGTACAAAATACAAAAATACATTACACTTCACCCATTACAAAGGTTTCCTTCCCTTCTCTCAAACCCTCTATTTTGGCTTGGTTGGGAATTTGTCATGAAACTTCTTCACTAAGTTAGGTGCTTGTACATGATGACTGTCCACCCACTCACTCTGAGATCTGGGGAAATGTTTCCACTGTATTAAGTACTGCAAACACCACCACCACCCCGATGCTGTCTGGTGTCTAGTACCTCTTGCACTTCAAAGTGCTGTTCTCTGTCAACCATTACTGGAACTGGTGTAGGTTGCTCTGGGTGCCAGCGTTCTGAGTCTTTAACTGGTTCCAGCAGACTACAATGAAAAACGGGGTGGACTTTTCTCAAATTTTTTGGTAGCTGTAACTATACTGTCACATTGTTGATAATTTTGGTGATAGGGAAAGGTCCCATGTATTTTGGACTCAGCTTTTTTGAGGGTTCTGAGGATTTTAGAAACTTTCTAGATAAATACACCTTCTCCCCCACTTTCAGTTGCCATTCCGGTGCTCTTTTGCAGTCAACAAATTTCTTGTAAGTTTCTTTGGCATCCTCCTCCATTGTTGGCCCCCGTCAGCTATGCGTTTCATCCACTCATCCAATGGGACAATTTTGGTTTTATCTTTTGGCAACTCCGGGAATGCCATGAACCCTTGCCCTTTCACCACTTGGAAAGGGGGAAACCCCATACTCTGGTGTACTGTCAACCCAGCAGTTCGAAAGCCTTGCAAGTAGATAAATGGGTACCACCTTAAAAAAGTGGGCTAATTTGCTGGCATCCTGTCGGGAAGTCAGCTCCACCGGAGAGGAGAGGATCAAAGGATCGGAGGAAGATCAAATAGCGGTGGTGACGATGGACCCGGATGTGACAGCTACAGGACATCAGCAGCCGGCTCAAGGCATCCTGGGAATTGTAGTCCAGAGCCTAATAGAGTTGGTTCCCTTACCCCTCTCCTTTCATGAGCGGTGAATATTTGGAATTGATGTATAATTGAATTGTATATATATGATTGTAAGCCGCCTAGAGTCCTCCACTAGGGAGGGGATAGGCGGGGTATAAATAGCACTATAAATAAAAATAAATAAAAATACTGAATTACTGTTATAAGCCACTTTAGCAAACGGAAGTAGATCCACCCAATTGTCCTGCTGATAGCTGACGTAGCATCTAAGGTACTGCTCCAACACTTGATTAGTACATTCACAGCCTCTGTCTGTCTCTGGATGATGGCTGGAGCTTAAGCCTTGTCCCACGCCAATCATCTTTAAGAATGCCCTCCAAAATTTAGAGATGTATTGTACACAAGAAGACAGTGATTTGGGTAGTAACTGATTTATTTTCAAAGCAAGCCCATTTCATTCCTTGCACTAGTATACCAAATGCAGGGCAGCTAACCAAGATGTTTGTGCAACACATTTATAGACTACACGGGACCCCTGAACGAATCATAACTGACCGTCAGTTATGATTCGTTCAGGGGTCCCATGTAGTCTATAAATGTGTTGCACAAACATCTTGGCTAGTTGCCCTGCATTTGGTATACTAGTGCAAGGAATGAAATGGGCTTGCTTTGAAAATAAATCAGTTACTACCCAAATCACTGTCTTCTTGTGGCTCTCTGGTAAATCTACTATAAAGTCCATAGCTATTTGTTTCCAAGGTTGGGTGGGGCTTGCCACATTCTGCAATAGTCCTCTGGGTTCCCCCCCCCCACTCTTTTGGCCATGGCACAGATTGGGCAACTGGCTACATATTCCTCCACATCTTTGTGAAGGGATGGCCATCAGAATTGCCGCCTCAAAAGGTGCAAAGTCTTTAGAAATCCGAAGTGCCCAGCCAACTTCGCATCGTGGTGTCTCTCAAGTATTTTCCTTCTCAGGGGCTCGGGTTGCTTTATTAGTTTGCACCACACATCAGTTTTTAGCACCAACTGCAGTTCATTTAATAACTCCCCTTCTACTGTTAAACTGGGCTTGGACTTCTGACTCCTTGTGACCGCCGCCATCCCCAACTTTTGGGTAGGGATAATAGAATCTACTACCTCTTCCCTCTGGCTGTTGTGTTGTGGTAACCAGGACAAAGCATCGCCCAAAAAGTCCTTTCCCCTGGGGAAGTACTTTAGCATGAAATTGAATCTACTAAAGAATTGAGTCCATCTAATCTGCTTGGGGTTTAACTTTCTTGAAGTGCACAGCACTTCTAAATTCTTGTAATCTGTCCAAACTTCCAAGGGGTGAGCTGCCCCTTCTAGTAAATGCCACCAATTTATAAAAGCCCAGCGTACTGCAAACGCTTCCTTTTCCCATACGTGCGCCAGTGGTGTTCCGTGTTGGTGAACTTGCGGGAAAGGTACGCGCAACGTCTGTTTCCCCTCCCAGTCCTTTTGTAATAAAATCTCTCCAACAGTGACATCTGATGCATCTACTTGTACGATTAGGGGTTTCGTGGAGTCGGGGTGGTTTAATACTTGCTCCAAAGTGAACACCACCTTCAGCTGTTCAAAAGCCTCTTGGCAGTCTGTCGTCCACTGCAGACTCGCCCCTGGTCTTTTCACCATATTAGGGTCCCCCTTCCCCTTAGTCTTTAGCAAATCAGTGAGCGGTAAAGCCACTTGTGCAAAATTTTGTATGAATTGCCGGTAAAAATTTGGGAACCCCAAGAAACTCTGTAGCTGTCTCCTAGTTCAAGGTGGTTCCCAAGCCACATCTTGCCCCTTCACCGGATCCATTTCAAACCTTTTGCTTGATACCCGATACCCCAGATAATCTAATTGCTCCTTATGAAATTCACATTTTGACAATTTAGCATACAATTGATTTTGCAGTAACCGTTTTAGCACTTCCCTCACCAAAGACACATGTTCTTCTATCATTTCAGTATAAACCAGGATATCATCTAAATAGACTAACACCCCACGGTAAAGGAACTCATGTAACACTTCATTTATTAAATGCATGAAGACCCAAGCCCCCCCCCTCAATACAAAGGGTATTATACTACTAAGTATTCAGAGGACCCCAGCTGGCAATTAAACACTGTTTTCCACTCATCTCCTTCCTGAATTCGAACTTGGAAATGCTTCCCTTAATTCTAATTTGGTAAAAAATCTTCCCCCTTGATAGGTGGGCTAGTATCATCAGCAGTAAAGGGTATTTACTGGAATTATAGATAGCATTCAACCCCCAGTACTCAGTGCACAATCTCAGTGATCTATCCTTCTTGGTTCTGAAAAGAACAGGCACAGCCATCGATGAAGTGGCCAGGCGAATGAACCCTCGTTCTAAGTTTTTGTCAATGAACTCCTGCAACGCCTCCAGTTCCTTGGGAGTCATGGAGTACAGCTTAGTTCTGGGCACCGGCACCAGGTTCCAGTTCTATAGCACAATCTGACTTCCTATGAGTTGGGAGCTGGTTAGATTCCACTTCTCCGAACACCGCTTTTAAATCTCTGTACTGCACAGGGATGAGTTCGTTCTCCTCTCCTGCCACTTCCCCCCAAATCTCGGACGCTGCACCTATTAACTCAGGCTTGCCCTTCTGCTCTCCATGGGTTAACCCATGATAAATTCCATTGGCGAAAGTTAATTGCCCAGTGACCCAATTCACTTGGGGGTTCTGGGCTCGCAACCAAGTCAGTCCCAACACTACATGTTGATCAGAGATAGGAGCCACTATAAATCTCAAAGACTTGAGATTGACATGACTTCCCATTCGTATCTGAACCACTTCGGTGCAATACTCTACTGGGCCCCTTTCATCTCCGTCCCATCAAGTTGAACGAAACTGATGGGCTTTTTCAGCCTTCTCACTTTCAGTCTCAGTCCAGTCACCAGGGCAGGATGCATGTCATGGGGGGCTCGGGCTGGGGATTCAGGCTCGGAGTCAGAGTCAGAGTCACATGACGAGGATGGGCATCCAGCCTGACGTAGAGTTGGAGGGTGAGCAGACAGTTCTAGATAAAGGGCCAACTGAGCAGTCAGAGGCAGGGTTGGTCAGCAAGCAGCAAGCACAGGTGCCACTGATTAGTGGGGACAAAGACTCAGAGCTGCCGCCCCCTCCCAGTGCTCGAGAAAGGAGAGCGGAAAGGAAAGAGGAACAGCGGAGGTCGGCGAGGCTACGTGTGAGAAAGTTCCACCCGGATCTGCCTCTATAAAAAGTGAGCCGCAAGCCCAGACCGTTCATTGGGGACAACCATCTGCTTACCGGACTCCATGTGCCTGGATTCCTGATGAAAACCTTGTGACCTGACTCTTGGAGTCACTTGACTAATCGTGTTTTGAACGTGAAACTCCCTTAAGGCAAGATCGTGGGACTTTTGGGGCTTGTTTTTGTAGAATCTGTGTGTTTGAGCTCACACTCCATTGCTGCCTGTTCGTTACCTCACAAGTTTACCTCACAAGTTTCTCAGCAAAGTTTACCTCACAAGTTTCTTTTTTATATATATATAGATTTTATTAAGATTTTAAATATACAAAGTTAAAAGTTGAAAATGAAACAGAAATAGAAATACAAATTAAAGAAATAGGAAAAGAAAAGTGTAGTAAAGCAAAAGAAAGAAAAAGAAAACAAACATAGAAATTGGATAGCTTCCAATCTATCTATGGTCATAGGAGTAAAGAAAAGTAATTTGTTCTTACATGCTGGCTATTCATATAATATTCATATACATTTCTTGTCTAATATATTCTATTTATATATAATCTAATAATCAAAACCCCATGCAAGCTTTGCTCCTCCTGCTTTTTGCAAATAGTCCATCAAAGGCTTCCACTCTTTAAGAAAATAACGATTTGAATTTTCTTTTAATAAACATGTCAATTTGTCATTTTCTGCCATATCCAATAATTTCAACATCCATTCCTGTATCATTGGTACAATTAGGTTTTTCCAGTTTTGTGCATGTAAAAGTCTTGCTGCTGTAATCATATATTGTATTATTCTAAAAAAATGTTTTTCTATTTGTACATCCAAAATTCCGAGTAAAAAAAATTCTGGTTTAAATTGTATTCGTATTAGTATATTTTGCATCAGTGAATGTATCTCAATCCAAAATTTCTTTGCCATTTTACATGTCCACCACATATGGTAAAAAGACCCCTCTTGTTTTTTACATTTCCAACATAAGTTGGAAATATTCCCATACATTTTTGCAAGTTTTTGTGGGGTTATATACCATCGGTACATCATCTTGTAAAAATTTTCTTTTAGATTATAACACAAAGTAAATTTTAATCCTTTAGTCCACATATCTTCCCATTGTTGCAATTGTATATTGTGGCCAATATTTTTTGCCCATTGAATCATACAGTCTTTAACTTGTTCCTCCACCATTTCTCCTTTTAACAATAATTTATACATTTTAGCAATTAAGTGTTCATCAGTTTCACATAATTGTATCTCAAATTCTGATTTGGTTTGTTCAAATTCCAATTTTTTTTTAATCTAATTTAAATTTCTCTATAAGTTGCATATAGGAAAGCCATTGAAAAGTATACCCTTCTTGAGCAAGTTCTTCTTTTGATTTTGTTACATAATGCCCTTGTTCCTTTTTTAAAAAATCCTTGTAAGTCAACCACTTGTCCTTATTTCTTATTTCTGTTCTATAAAATGCTTCTTGCGTGGAAATCCATAAGGGTCTCTTATAACATAAAGTTGATTTATATTTATTCCAAATTCTCAACAAAGATCTTCTAATATAATGATTTTTAAAATCCACATTAACTGTAGCTTTGTCATACCATAAATATCCATGCCATCCAAATCTTAATTCATGACCCTCCAAATTCAATAATTTTTCATTTTTCAAAACAATCCATTCTTTAAGCCATACCAAACCACAGGCTGCATGATATAATTTCAAATCCGGGAGACCTAAACCTCCTCTTTCTTTTGAATCTTGCAAGACTTTGTATTTTATTCTTGGTTTTTTCCCTTGCCAAATAAACTTAGAAATATCCCTCTGCCACTGTTTAAATGGTTCCTCTGATGTCAATATAGGTAGTGTTTGAAAGAGGTATAAAATTCATGGTAATATATTCATTTTGATCTCTGATATTCTACCTAATAATGATAATTGCAACTTTCCCCATCGATCTAAATCTTTTTAAATGTGGAACATAGTTATTTTGAAATAATTTGACATTCTTCGATGTTAAATAAACTCCCAAATATTACTTTTTTCTCCATAGAGTATCCCGTCATTTCTCTCAATTTCTCTTGTTGATGGTAATCCATATTCTTAGTCAAAACTTTTGTTTTCTGTAACTTAACTTTGAACCCTGCTAACGACCCAAAGTCTTTCAGTTTCTGCATCAATAACTCAATCCCATCCAGTGGGTTCTCTAAGGTAATGACTAGATCGTCAGCAAAGGCTCTTAATTTATAAACTTCCTTTTTGACTCTAATGCCATGAATACCATTATCTTGTCTAATATCTCTAAGGAAGACTTCTAAAACCAATATAAACAGAAGTGGAGATAAAGGACAACCTTGTCTTGTACCCTTTTGTATTTCACATGGTTTACTAAATTCTCCATTAACAATTATCTTTGCATGTTGTGGTGTATATATTGATTTAATCCACTTAATGAAATTTCCTCCAAAATTCATAGTCTCCAATACTTTAAACATAAAAGACCAGTTTAAATTGTCAAACGCTTTTTCAGCATCTATAAATATCAAAGCAGCTTGTTTTTCATTATGTTGTTCTAAATACTCCAAGACATCCAGGACATTTCTAACATTGTCTCTAATTTGTCTTTTAGGTAAAAATCCTGCTTGATCTTGATGAATAAAATTTCTAAGGATATTTTTCAATCTTTCCGCCAGTACTGTTGTAAATATCTTATAGTCATTATTCAATAATAATATTGGTCTATAATTCTTTGTTGTATTCAAATTTTGCTGTTCTTTCGGAATCAATGTAATGTGGGCCTCTTCCAAGTTTCCGGCATAATTCCTGTTTCCAAAAATCAAATTCATAGTTTTCTGAAGAGGTATACATAGTTCATCTTCGAAACATTTATAGTAAGCTGCCGATAGGCCATCCGGTCCTGGTGCTTTTCCACTATTGATTTTCTTAAAGGCCACTGTCATTTCCTCTTTTGTTATAGGATTATTAATGTTGTTAATTCATGTTGTATATTAGAGATTATATTTTTTTGTCTTTGTTTTCTTAGTTTATAGGCTAACCATCTTCCTGGTTTATTTGCAAATTCAAAATATTTCTGTTTCGTAAATTTCATTTGGGTCTCTATTTCCTGTACCAAAATCATTGATATTTGTTTTTGTAAAAATTTAATTTGAGTTATCAGTGTATTATCCATTGGCTTATCCCTCAGACATTTCTCTTTACTTTTAATTTCATTCAAAATCGATTGAATTTTTTCTCGTTTCTTTCTCCTCATTTGAGCATTATATTGAATGAAATAACCCCTCATATAAGCTTTACTTGCGTCCCAAACAGTTTGAGTACTAGTACCCTTATTTAAATTCAATAAAAAATATTCTCTTAGCCTTTTCTTGCATGTATCTACAACATCCTCTTTCCGAAGGATTGACTCATTTAATCTCCATCGAAATATATTCCTTTCCCCTTTGATAGTCAACAATACAGGATTATGATCTGATAAGGTTTTAGGTAGTATTTCAACTTTGTTAACATCCATCATTAAACTTTTAGAAATCAAAAACATATCTATTCTAGAAAATGATCTATACCTCTCTGAGTAATATGTATATTCTTTAGAGTTCCCATTCATAAGTCTCCAAATATCTTGTAAATCCAACATGTCTTTCAAATCAAAAAATGTTTGGGGTAGTTTTCCCTGAGTGGGTTTCACATTTTTTTGCGAATGTCAAAAAAATCTTCCCAATCTTCCATTGGGAGAATCACCCCATTCCAGTCACCCATGAAACACCAATTCTCATATGATAAGTCCAAAAGTTTATCCATCAAATTCTTATAAAATAGTCCTTTATCAAAATTTGGAGCATAAAGTCCAACCATCAATATTTTAGTCCCTTGTATATTTACTTCCACTGCGATATATCTTCCTTCATCATCAGTCAGTATTAACTTTGGATTCAGTTTTTGTTGTATATACAAAACTACCCTACCTCACAAGTTTCTCAGTAAAGTTTTACAACTGCCTCCCTGGTGTATTGTGTGTGATTGGGCTGGGACAGGACAATGCATGAGAAATCTGGTACACCCCGAATCCAACATCCCCACTAGATTCATGTTGCCATGACCCCCTAATGTCTCTATCTGTAATCTCACCAGCATTGCTGGGCAATTTCCACTCACCATGGAATCTTCGTTCCTATTTATAATCGCCTGTCCTTCGGCGCCACATAGAACAGGCTCTCGTTTCCCATTGGCTGGAACTTTTCCTCAGTCTCCTCCTTCCAATAGGGCTTCACGAACCCTTTCCTCCATCACAGCGGCTGCAGCTCCTTTGGTCTTCATCCCCAAAATCCTTGTGCTGTTCTCCCTTGCTTTGCTCGTTGTCGGGGTCATAGATTGCAGGCAGCTAGCGATGCGATGACCCTCCTTGCCACATTTAAAGCATAGCCCCTTCTTAGCCCGTCACTCCTTCTCTTTGTCCCACGACTTACGAGTTCCCCGTCTCTTCGAGGGAAGGGTCAGTTGCCCTGGTGACTTCCCCATTGGCTGAGCTCGTTGCTGTCTCTTGTAGCGAATTCGCATGTCTTCTACTTTGCCGGCGAGACAAATCCATCCTCTTAGGGTCCCAGGGTCCCCCCTTACTAGGGACCACTCTAGGGTGCAATCCCCCTTGGAAGTATTCAATTTTCAGTGATTCTGGCCAGTCTGTCAGCTTCCCAGCCAGCCTCCTGAATTCCGTGGCGTACTCCGAGACTGACCTGCTTCCTTTTTTAATATGCTGTAAGCTGGTCTTTGCTCTCATCTTAGAAAGGTGGTCTTCAAACCTATCCCTCAGAGTGCTCATGAAGCTCTCAAAATCCTCTAGCTCTGGAGTCTGAATAGTGAAATTCTACGAGTCATTCTGCTGCTTCGCCCTCAAGATGGGTCGAAATCCACCACACCTTGGAGCCTTTGGTAGGAAACGACCCCTCACATTCTTCCATGAATCCTCTCACATGGGTTAGGAAGCAGGCCAGGATTTTAGTGTCCCCAGCAAATCTCACCCTCAATTCCCTCACCTCGAATGACCAGTCTGTGCTCGGGATCCGTCTTGTCGCCCCGGCTTGGGTTCGGCCACAAGAGGGGGGCAAATGGTTACTAACCTGGTCACCCCGCGGCCTCCCTCCGTTTCGGATTTGTTGCTCTCTCCTTCCGAGGATGTCCGATCTTTTGTTGTTGCCACGCTGGTTGTCGCCCTCCAGCTGAGTTTCTGAAGGAGCTGCTCGACCACTTCTTGCAGGTTGGATATGTGCTCTCCTATGGAACTAATCTCTTGTTCCATTTTCTCCATTCGCTGCTCCGAGGTCGACCACTTGGAGTGGGAGCCTCTTTCTTGCGTAGTCACCCACCGGTCTGGATTCCGCTCTGCACTTCCACCTCCAGGGACCAAGCAGGCTTGGTTCTTTTTGTTGTCCTGGATCTAGTTGTGCTCTTGAGGTCAGTCGGGACTTTCAGCTTGACCCCCCGCTCCTCCAGTCATCCCCTGGTCTCTCACCTGGTTGAGTTCGTTGGGGTTTCAAGTTTCGCCTCTCCCCGTTCTCTCCCACTCGGCAAGCTGCCCTCTCGTGCTGAGCACTCCCATGCACTCCAGCCAGAGCCCTCTTCTCCTTCATCTTCCCCATCTCCAACACCGGAGGGTTTCCCGCGGGTTCTGGATATTTCATTTGTGGACCTTGCTCGGTAAACTTGGACAGAGACACTTAGAATAACTTACTCATTGGAAGAGCTATCCTGAATTGGAGAAGTTGAGGGAGAGGATGACAGATATCCACATCTTGTCTGACAGTATGATCTGAAATTCCCACACAAGGCTGTCCTTGTGACCTCCTGCCACTATCAATAACTCCCCGTTGGGGGAGTTGGGCGATCATATAAATTTAAATAATATACATAAATAAAATAAACAATGGGCCCCAAGGTGAAGACTTGCTTCTTGCCATATTAGACTCCCTGGTGGTACTTGCCATACAATGGAAGGGAAAGGGACACTTTCTAATTCTTCTCTGTTAAATTTGTCTGTTGCCCATGAAAGCTGCCAGGTCCATCTGTAAGTAAGGGAGGGGGAATAATTGTGTGTCTGTTGCCTTTGACAAATTGCCTGGCCCATCCTTGCATGTGAAAGGAAATGATTCTGATGGGAGAGGTGGTGTGAAGGAATGTACAACTGACCTTAACAATAGAGAATGAGCAAGCCATTAAAAGTGCATTTGAAGAAAAGATTACATTGTCCTGAGAGGAAAACGTGAGACAGAAACTCAAAATAGCCCCATATTGATTTTGTTTTGTTTTGATAAAAGATGGAGTAGAGAGAAACTGACGGGCTTTCAAAATTCTGTATTCTGTCCTATAAAAATAAAGAACATTCCTGGAATCACTACCACACCAGTTTCTTGACCTGGCCTACCTTGAAGAGCTGAAGCCTTCAACATCTAGAACTGAATTTTGGTCCTGGCAAAATAATGCTATATCCTGGAAAATTTTGGTCGTGGAAGAAAGCAAAAGCATGGAAAACATCCTCAGAATAACATATTTACAGTGGGATAGAGGGGGCTTGAAAAAAAGGGGGAATAATTATGGCTGTAATTCAAATGGAAAGTCGAGACTGACTTTGGAAGGCAGGAACTATCTCAACAAAGGACTTCTTTGTCCCTATGAAAAATAAGAAAGGGCAAATCTCTTTGTAGGACACACAGATCTCCAGCTCAATGAGCCAATATCATGGCTACTAGAAAGGCTATCTTAAATGAGATTATTCAGTAGTAATAACCATAGCCTCAAAGGGTTTGAGATTAACAGAGAGAAAACAACAGAGAGGCTGGAAATGGCAAGGGTGTTGAAAAATATATATGAACTAAACTCTTCATGAAGCACTATGCTAGTGAGTTAAAAGAAAGAGAAACACCTCACAAAGAAAGGAAAAAGGAGAAGGTTAAAAGTTTTACCTTTACAGAAAAAAGAGCTAAGCCTCACTGTTTCAAATGCAGCAGTAAGGCCAAAATGTGATGCACCGGGTATTACATGAGATTAAACTGCTGTTCCTAAGTGAAGCACAAACATCTGCATAGGAAGCCTTTGTGGAACACTTCTAAGAAACATATGTTCCACCTCATCCAAGAGGGGGTATGGAATCAAATCCTCCAAGAGGAAGAATGGAGGGAATTGAAGTCTGGATGGAAGATGGATAGAAAGGATTAACTCAGAAGGCAGAGATTTACCAGATGGGTAAAACGGAGCAACAAGCTAAACTAAAACTGCCAAGGCCATTGAGAGGTAATGAGAATATAGTCCATCAAATCCCTGTTGATCACCAGAAACATGTAAAACGGGTCTATTCAAGAAAAAAAATCTTAGCAAAGAGACTGAGGTCTAATTCCACCCCTGTTGTAAAAGATATTGTCCCATGATGCAAAGAAACTGAACTTTGGAGTTGCCTCCATGGAATTTGATAGTCGTGGGTGACTATTTTGTATGGCTGAACTGATTGGCAAGGATTTTGTTGCTTTAAGGCATACAGATTGCCAGGATGAAGCATGATAAGATGCAAAAGTTGATCAGTCTTCAAGGGAAGGATATTCCAGGGAGCAAGTTCCCAGGTGTCGGTGGCAGCCAATTTAATCTGGATCAGGAAGTGATCTGACCATGGCAAAGGGCGGTTAGAAATGCCCTCCGTATCCAGATGACTATACATCTGCTCTGAGACAAAATGAGGTCTACCACATGGCTACCTATGTTTGTTGGGACTGAAATTATCTGAGACTAGGCCATGGATATCATGGAGACAATTGGGAGAGGTTATGGAAACCAGGCTGTTTCATCTCTCATACTAAACAGCTGTCCCAATTCAGCCCTACCACCAATCATGTTGAGAGTTCCATGGTTCACTGGAAGCTGACAGAGGGAATTTCTTCATATCACCAGGTGCCTTAGAACTAAAAGTGACTTCAGGCTTTCAATAGCCAGGCCCTCAAAGTCACTGCTAGTACAAGCTAGGGTACCCAGGTCAATATTGCAGCCCTCCTTTTCAGTGGTTCCAGAGGAGCCAGACTGATACAATGCCTGGAGGTAGCACTGTAGGAGTCACCTAGGGGAGAGAGGTACTGGCAGCTTCCACCAGTATTTCCCTCCTCACCCTTGGCCTAAGTAAATAGTTCTT
The DNA here is from genome assembly GCA_023362775.1 of Charina bottae. NCBI lineage: Eukaryota > Metazoa > Chordata > Lepidosauria > Squamata > Charinaidae > Charina > Charina bottae. The sequence goes on from JALMGJ010000020.1 coordinate 1,858,948, forward strand.
ACTTCCCTCACATGTTATCTACTTTAACCATTGCCTACTGTTGCTGTAATTCCATATGCACCAGGCATGTATATAGATATAATCTCTTCCATAACAAGAATCAAAGGGTTGTTCTCCAAATACTGAATCATACGATGGCTGTAGCTTCAGTTGTTCACTTCATATTTCTTTGGAAATATTCCTCCCCTAAATTCCACCATTCTTCAAGGAATCCCTTCTTACTGATTTCAGACTACAGGTAGTCCTCACTTAACGACCCTAATTGGGACTGGCAACTCTGCCGCTAAGCGAAGTGGTCACTAAGTGAGAAATCACATGACCACAAGTGTGCTTTCCATCTGGAAAGAGACAAGACTACTGTACTCAGTTTCACACCTTTGGCTTCTGTTTGCCTCCTAACCACTCCCCCACCTTTTGGAATGCTCGAGTGCCTGCTTACTGTCTTGTACATATCAAAAACAATGCGACTGCGCTGCAGCCTGGGGCTGGGAGCCACAGGCGCAATATGCAAACAGCTTGCTCTCTTGAAATCCCTTTGACCCTTTCCTGCTGACAGCGCAATCACATTGCTTTCAATGTGTAGAAGACCAAACAGCTGACTCTCTTGAAATCCCTCTCCAATCTCTCTGCTCTGGGGGGGGGAAAGGATCAGGCAAAGGAGATATTGCCTACAGAAATCCTCACTTTTTTCTCACCCCCTTCACAGAGCAGAGAGATTGGAGAGGAAGAGATTTCAAGAGAGTACTGTAAGCTGTGTAGTGTGCCTGCAGCTCCCAGCCCCGGGCATACGGTGTGATCACATTGTTCTTGATGTGTAGAAGAGCAAACTGCTTACTCAATTGAAATCTCTTCCTCTCCAATCTCTCTGCTCTGCAAGTGGGGGGAGAAAAAAAGCGAGCAATTTCTGTAGGCAATCTCTCCTTTGCCTGACCCTTTCCCGCTGCTGGTACAATCACATTACTCTTGATGTGTAGAAGAGCAAATAGCTTACTCTCTTGTGTTCCTTTCTCTCCAGTCTCTCTGCTCTGCAAGGAGGGAAAAAAGGAAGAAAAACCACAGGTCAGGCACAGGACAATGTGTACTGACTCTATTGGCGATCACGTGACTGAGGGATGTTGCAAAGGTTGTAAATGGGCCGTAAAGTTATTTTTTCAGCACTGTTGTAACTTTGGTCACTGAATGAATGGTTGGTAAGTGAGGGCTACCTGTAACTCACAGAAGATATTCCTGTTGCTACTCCCTCCCCAGTGCACACCCTCATCTATTTTTGGAGAGGGAGTCAACCTCTGGCACATCAGTGAAGTTGAGCACCTAATAGTTTGGAAGGCATTCTGAGCCTTCCAATGCTGTCTTAATGGCCAGATAGTTTAATTTATTTCAGGCAATTCCACAATAGTACATAATAAAATAAGGTAGCACAAATTCTGCCCCTGTTTTTATTTATTTATTTATCAAATTTCTATCACCACCCATCCCTCTCCTCAGGAGGGACTCTGTTTAGTATGAGAGATGAAAGAGGTTATGGAATCCAGGCTGTTTCATCTCTCATACTAAACAGAGTCTAAACTTGCTCCCTGGAATATTCTTCCCTTGAAGATTGATCAACCCCCACTTGATGATGTTTTTGGAAGTTATTGAAAAGATAATTATTTAGAAGAGCTTTGGAATTATACTTTGTTTAAAGAATAAACAAATACTTTATTTATATCTGTCAACCATCAATATTTTGTTATCACTATACCCAAAGTTATAACTTCAATTAAACCTCTCAAATACATTCAATGTTGGCATAAATCAAGGGTGCACATCCGGAGGCCCTAAGAGTTAAAAGGGTTATAGAACTTTTCCAAAACTGGCACCAAAGTGTAACTGTGAATGTGACTCCATGGGAAAAATACTATATACACAGCAAGCATCAGGCTAACTGTATTAAATTTAAATACAATTTGGAATATAGTCTCTCCTATGCCCCTCAAAGTTCCCCCGGTGTTGTACACCATTGTTATAAATGGAAAAAACTGCACAGTATATAAGATCTAGTGTCATATCATGCTTCAATCATAGATAGTATAGATTTATGCTCCTGGACAGAGGAGCTTAATAATACCAAACTGGGATAAGCCACTTAAATGCATTCTCTATGTGACTGATTAAAAAATTGATTCCATAAAATGAGTTACAATAGGATTTCACACTGCAGCAAAGGAGCCTCTTCAAACATACTGTTAACATGTGTATTGGAAAAAATGGCTTGGGAGTAGAGGAAATTAACCCATTAAAGTTTCAACAGTTAGAACTTGTTCTTTTTATCTAATGGGAAACAATTGCAACTTTTCAGAAGAAATTATGTTCTAGTGAGGTGGACCTTGTTCTTTTCTGAAGAAATCTGAACATAGTCTTTAGTATTCAGTAGCATAATTAGGGCTGCAGTTAATTTCATTAAATTCTCTTGCTGCTAAATGAAGCAGATTATGAGACATCTTTTATTGCAAGGCGTGAAATTACAGCCTGTCAGCTGCCAATGGTAGAGTGAAACTAATGAATTACAGGGTAAATAACACCAGAATTAACCAGCCAATTTAACAAAGCATAGAGCAAAGTCATTTTTACTTAGAGCTCTGAATAGTATTACTATGAAACATGCTCAGTGAAAATGAAAAATAAGTGCTTCAAGGATACTAAATAGTTTAGAAAGGTATACATTACATTTACCATTGAAAAATAAAAATATTTTTTAATAAAAAAGATTTTTAATCAGTGAAAAACTAGATGTTTTATCACAATTTCACTTAAAAATATTATGTTACAGGTCATGAAATAAGGAGAACAGATCATGTGGTTTTTTATGCTTCCAAAAGCTTCCATGGGTAGAGATTTTTTTTAAAATTCCACAGTAAATATTATCTCTCAAACCTACACTGGCCACGTGGTTTGAATAAATCTTCCATATAAAATTTAGGAAGCACAACTGTAGCCAGTTGGCATTATCATCTACTGTTGTTTTTAAATTATAAGGAAACGTGTAAAAATGTAGAAAAAATATTCAAACAAAATGAGAATAAAATTTTGAATATTTCAGAGTTATGGTTACAATTACAGAAATCCAAAGATCTGTTAATTCCTAAATATTTTTAAAAGAATACTGTATGCACTAGAAGGGCTGAAACATAATCAAATTGCTTCAAAATTCCCAGATATATTTCCAAGTACTTAAGAAATGTGGGATTCTTCACATTTTCAGCTCACAGAAGTTTGCGGGGGGAAAAAACACTATTAAAACTATAGGGATGATTACATTACTGTTATTTTTTTCCAGAATTTATTTGTTGCATAAAGAATTACTTATACTTTTATTACTGGGGTAGGTTAGAAGTGGAATACAGCTGAAAAATCAAAGACTCTATTCAAAACTGTCATAAGACAGTTTAGAACATACGACAAATTATTAGAATCATTTGATTCAAGAGATTTATACTCTTTACATATACCATTAACTTCATATGTTGGAATGAATTAATGAAACAGCTCAAGATTTTAAACTTATAAGCTACTGCAAATAAAGAAACATATATATTTTGTCAGGTTAGGTTATATAGAATTCAAGGAATTCAGAATGACTTTTTCTCAGAAATCTGTATTTTAATAGGAAGATACAGTATGTGGCAAAACTTTAAAACTGATACAAATTCTAAAGGGAACAAGACGCCCTTTATCACCTCTGCTATTTATTCTGGTGTTGGAAGTTTTAAATAGGGACATTAGAAGAGATGAACAAATAAAATGTTTAAAGATGAAACAAGAGATTTTTAAATTGAGGGCCTTTACTGATGATTTGGTTTTGATATTAAAGGATCGTTTGGATTCTGCTGAACATTTGATGAAAAAATTGAAGGAATTTGTTAGTGGGTCTTAAAGTAAATAGACAAAATAGTTAATTAAGAATATGACCCTGACTAATCAAGAATTGTTGATGGGTAAGACGGGCTTTAAGATCGAAAAAAAGGTTAGATATTTGGGAGTGATTTTGTCAACTAAAAATAGTGCATTGTTTCAGAACAATTATGGTAAAATTTGGAATGAGGTGAAAAAAAAATTGGTAAGATGGGAAAAATTACATTCATCTCTTATGGGGAGAATTTCTGTGATCAAAATGAATGTTTTGCCTAGGATGTTGTTCCTTTTTCAGATGATACCGATTTTGTCAACAGATTTAATATTCAAATGGCAGAAGGATATTTCGAAGTTTATTTGGCAAGGCAAAAACCCAAGAATTAAATATAAATTATTACAGGATGCCAAAGAATGAGGGGGTCTGGGTCTGCCTGATTTAAATATATTTTGATGCCTGTTGCTTGCTCTAGATCATAGCTTTCCAAACTGTGTGTTGTGACAAAAGGAATGCCATATTGTGGATCTGGAATAAGGTTAGATTGTCACCTAATATACCTTTGTGGTTATCACCCCAGGAAACATTCGTTAGAAGAGAAAATGTGGGAGAAATAAAGTGGTTGAAGTATAAAGATTTGTTAAATTTTGAGGAGGGTAAACCAAATTTCAAAACAAGAGAAAAGTTAGAGATGGAAGGCCTCGGATGTCATTGGTTTACTTATATGCAATTACTGGAACGCTTTAAATTGGACAAAAAGAATTATAGATTTGTTAATGAAATAACTTATTTTGAGACTCAACTTTGTACGAATGATGAACATGTTATTACTAAGGTGTGTAAGATGTTGTTACAAATGAATTTGGAGGATGAACAAGTCAAGGAATATATGGTCAAGTGGGCCAGAAATTTTGGATATAATATGTTGGTGCAATGGGAAAATATGTGGACAAAGGGTTTGAAATTTACAATGAATTATAATTTAAAGGAAAATTTCTATAAAATGATGTATCGCTGGTATCTAACCCCTGATAAGCTGTCAAAAATGTTTAAAGGTGTAACAAATGTTTGCTGGAAATGTTTGCAGGGTGAAGGAACCTTTTATCATCTTTGGTGGACTTGCGAAAAAGCTAAAAAAAATTAGTACCAGATATGTATTATTATACAAAAGATTCTTAAAGTGAACATAAAGAAAAAAACAGAATTGTTTTTATTAGGTTTGATGGAGAAAGACTTGGAGAAACAACATGGAACTTTGTTTTTGTATATGATCACGGCTGCAAGATTATTATATGCTCAGCGATGGAATGACCCACAAGTACCAACAGTGGAAGAATGGACTATTAAATTAATGGACTTGGCACAAATGGTGAAATTAACTGCCCTAATAAGAGATAATACTGTTTCTAAATTTATATCTTTATGGCAACCTTTCTTAGATTACTTGCTCATGTTAGGAAAAAATGAAGTTATGATTGTGGGTTTTACTGATTAGGAGGTTTGTTTTGATAGAAATAATGCTACTATGGTTTAAATATTGGTAAGAGATTATGTTTGTAAATTTGTCTATTGGAGAAAGTCGGAAGTTACTTTTTGTTTTTGTTTTCTATCGACACTTTTATAGTTTTCTCTTTATTCTTTAGTTCTATTTTCTATATTTTCTATACTTTCTATTTAGTATTTTAACTATACTTTGAAAAATAATAAAATATAAAAAAACTGATACAAATTCTGTATTAAATGCACTTATTAACAACATGGATCAAGGCATTAATCTACAGTGTATAATACACATAGTATTAAGCATGCCTTTTCTTCCTTTTGCTTTGCAAACTCCCCAACATGTCTCAGATATGGAGAATTTTAAAAAACAGTTGGGGTTTCTGAAATAATAGCTTCTGAGAAGTTTCCTCAAATAACTTGATCACATACTTCCCGGCCTTCTGAGTTCATAGCCTAATGCTGTAAAGCCAAATATACTTACTAGCCTCACTGAATATAGCGGGGCCTTACTGCTGAGTATAGAACTGAATTGCGTACCTTTTGCCTTGCCAAAAAACACTTCTTAAATTTGAGATAGCAGAAATGTATTTATTTAGATCCAAAACAGTATTATCTTTCAAAACATATTTAAGATCGTTAATTGTATAAGATTTAAGGTTCAACAGCATAGTGAAATATAATGCCTCCACATTTTAACCTAGGCATCTCCTTAGGTGACTGGAAGAAATACACTATACTAAATCTTGGTCTTTAGACAAATTTCAGCTAAAACTTGGAATTATTTAACAAAGTTAACCAAGTTACTTTAAGAAAAGTATCTTTTTTCCCCAGTAATAACTGTCCTTAAAAACATTAATTGGATAAGCACAAAGGCAACAAATTAGTCTTCAGAATGAAGAAGGAATCATCTATCCCAAATACACACAAAAAAAAAAGTATAAAAAGTTTTATACATGAAACTAGAAATAAATATTAATTACTAATCGAAGAGAAGTTCCACTCCCTTTTCGCACTGAAGATGTTGCCTAGCCTGGCAATGAAATGTCTGCAAGAAAACAACAAGGCTCAGAGAGCACCAAGGACTCCACATATTAATTACTGTTTATCTCAAAATTCACAGGGTCCTCTGCCTCTTAGGGATGCATGTTATTATAATGATTGTCTAAAACCTGTCTAAAACATTACACAAGTTTAAGCCATTTTAGCCATTTGTTCTCTACCCATATTGATGAAAAAATAAGGCCTGATACTACACTCCATGGAATGTGTTTGCCTCCTGCTTAGACCATATCATACCTCATTTCATTTTATTACAGTTGCCAATATTTCTGAGGGTTTTGTCTCTTTTTATTCATAACTTCTGTCCCTATTAATAATTACAGTTCTTTTCTTTTTTCCATTTTATTCTTAATTTTTCTCCCAATTAGTATTTACAGTTCTTCCAAATGGAATAGAATTTGTTTCTATTCATGTACTTGATCCTTCTCCCAGATCACTGCAGCCAAGTTAAAATGCAAATGAACTTATAGCCAAGTATCATTACTTCTTCCTCACATTTTTGGTATAGTGCAATGTCATACATGTCTACATCAAAGGTAGCTTTACTGTGTTTAATGTATTGCAGCCTTAGACAGTTCTTACTATTAAAGCATGTTTTAATTGACTAATTAAAATGATAATTAAAATTAGTAGCTGTTTACTTAAAACAGAAGACACTATGTCAGAGATTCTGCAAATAAGCATAGTAATTCTGTAATAAGAACACGAAGATGGATCATCCCAGAAATCACTAGTACTTGTTAGTTACAACTCATTTCAGTTCCATTTCAATTGTACAACTTGAAATATATCTGTGGATCAAATTTGGCTTTTTAAAAACTATATTATTTATTTTTTAAATACTGCAGTCCCTTAGGTACTGCATATCGTATCTCACACTAATTTGAGGTTAATCCTACTGCTATATACAGAAAATGTGTATTTTTTCTTAGCTTAGCAACAATTTGTTATTATCCAATTACGTCAAAACAAACAAATATTCATTAGATAATAGAATTAATTATTCTTATTAACATGTATCTGTTATATTAAAAGCTAGAAGCATGTAAAACAGGCAAAAAGGGAATACTGACAATTGATGCTGAGGAAAAATATCTTAATAAAACAGAATATAATCATTCTTACAAAATTACGAAAAAAACCCTCACCATTATTTACTAGCAACAGATATATAAAGCATACCATCTGAAGTTCCCAGCCTACCTTGTAAGTTCTTGGACGAAGTGAACCTTTTAAAAAGGAGTAGGGTAAATATTTGTCTCTTAAAAGATCCTGCAGCCTTATTTGCAAGTGCACAGATTAATAGCCAATCCAACAGGATGAGAAAAAGAACCAGTAAGAATGACAGGATTCTAGATACAAGATACCTGTATGCGTCCAGCTAACAAACAAAACACACAAGGTGCTATGCCACCTTACTGAGTGTTTTTGTCTGTGCATTTTTCTCCTCTTTTCACACTGTGCTTCCAAAATACATGTATACCATCCAGAGTCATGCGACTGGGGACAGTAGACAAATTTTGCTAATAAATAAAATGCACACACACTTAAGGTAACACTTAAACTGCACAGACATATTTAAAATGCCACAAGTTTGTTTTGTTCAAAAGCAAGCTAAAGGGCTTTAAATACTTGCTGTTCAGTTTACTCTTTTGATTGCTTTCCTACTATGTAAATCAATTTGTTAATGTTCCCTACAAAATGCATGAGCCAGTTATACTGACAAACACACAAAGCTCATTCGTAATTAGCTGTTAATTAGTAAGAAGGAACAGATGCTCTTTCAGTTTCAGCAGGCGTACAGGTTCTGTAAACAATGCTTATAAATCTAAATGAATTTATTAGCCACAATACAAGTGTCAACGTTGGTTGGCAACCATACAAATATGGCAGAATTCCCTTAACATCTCTGCAATGTATTAATAGTCCTTATGTCAACAAAACTCTATAAAGCAATCTAACTTGCTAAGTGTCATCACAATTCTACTTAATTTCATTTTGTAAATTACTTAACTTACTCTTAATTCCAGTCATACGTTACATTACAAAAGAACTCTGGCATCATCTTTTTAAAATTGTGAGATTCTCAAGTGCATTTAACCACTATGGTCTATTAATTTTCACAATATATAATAAATATGAAATTCTAATTCATAAGAGGAGAGCTCCCTATCTACACATATATAAAAACTAGCTAGTTTATTAAAATATTTCCTTTGCAATCATATTTTATAACACCGGCATAAATGCATCTGTCTACATTATGTAATTTTTATCTGAAACATATATAACTATTTTACAGTTGAGAGTACGCCATTACATCTTTTTCACACTAACAAATCTTTAAGACAGCGCTTTCCAAAGTGCTGCCGTTGGCGACACACCAATGGCGGCAGCGGCGGCGCGCGCGTGCACGGCGGTGGTGCGGGGAGTGCGCAGCGGCGGTGGCCTCGCTAAAACGCAGAAGCGCCGCTGCCGCTGCCATGCATGCCCCCGCGCTGCTGCTTCGCGACACACTAAACTGTGTGTTCCAACACACTAAAGTTTGGAAAGCTATGCTTTAAGACTTTTTACTATTTGGATGCCAACATCTAATTCATATAATCTGTTCGATTATATTCTGATGAGATGACACAATTATATGACACAATCAAACAGTAGTTGTATCAGTAGTAGATTGAGGTCTAGTAGGAGGAAGAGACCTTCTCAATGGTGATGTCAACTTCAAAAAATATTCTCGTAGCCCAGTGATTCTTAATCAGTGTCATACATAAAATAACTGGGACTCTTTAGAAGTAGGACATTAAATTAAGTTGAAAAATCAACATATCCAACTCTTTTATAAGTGTACCAGTTCACATCTTCTACACATATACCAGGGAACCAAAAGAAACTGTCTTTAAATATATTAGAACTATTCAGTTTCATCTCATATTTAAAAAAAACAAATAGAATAGCTCCCAAGAAAGTAGTTCACTAGAAAGTTACTTTACAGAATCAATTAGCTGAAACGGGACTTTAGGCCACTGAATCTTGCTCAATGAAGGAATCTAGAATAAGTCACTCATACAGATAGTTGTCTAGTCTCTGTTTAACACATCCAGTGAAGGGGAACACACCACCACTCTGGTTCCACTGTCAAACTGCTCTTATTATTAGGAAGCTTCTCCCATAATTCAATTGGAATCTGCACTGCTATAACTGAAATCCATTATTCCTTGTCTGAAATTACAGACAAGAGATCTTGACCTCCTGCTATGTAACATCCTTTCAGGCATTTTAAATGCACTATCATAACCTCCCTCCCCCACATATTTTTCCAGTACAGATCCTTCGATCTTTCCTCAAAGAGTTTCAAGTCACTTGGTCATCCTCACTTCCCTTTTCTGAACTGGTAATAATCTGTATTTCTGAATTCTTTGTAAAGTGTGGGCACAGCATTCAATATGAAATAATTATATTCCATGATTTCCAATCTATATTTCTGCTGTTGCAGTTTAATATTTCATTTGTACTTTTGCAGCCATATCATGCTGCTGGCTCATCGTTGGTTTGTATTCAACCACTAATCCAAGATCTTCCTCACAAATACAATTTGCAAGCCAGGTACAGGTAGTCTTCACTTAACAACCATTTCTTCAGTGACCGTTCGAAGTTACAATGGCGTAGAACAAATAGTACTTATGCCCGGCCCTTGAAGTTATGGCCGTTACAGCGTCCCCGCAGCCACATGATCAAAATTCAGGTGCTGGGCAGCCTGCCTGCATTTACAACCACAGGGTATGCTTCAACTCCCCCCACCTGCCTATCTCCCCCATCTCTGCCCTTTTGGCCACCCCATGCTCTGCCCTGCACCCCTGCCACCCTGCACTCCGCTGCCCCTGCTGCCCCCAGCATGACCTTTGCCGTCTTTTTCCTCCCGCTGCCGATGGGCACGCTCTGTCAACAGCGGGAGGAAGAAGACGGCAAAGGTCAGCTAGGGGCAGTGGAGCGCCGGGCGGCCAAAAGGGCAAAGAGTTGGTGTACATAAGTGGATGGGGGGAGTTGAAGCAGAGGCAAGTGCAGCAAGGCAGGACAAGCATGAGGTCCTGGCCTAACGACTGCAACCAGGACTACTGAAACTTTCATCACTAAGTGGTGTGGTCACATGATGTTTTGTGTAACAACCGCATCACTTAGCGACAGAAATTCCGGTCTCAATGAGGATAGTTAAGCAAGGACAACCTGTATCTCAAATCCATTTAATTTATGCTTCCTAAGTTAATAAATGTGCACTTGCTTTTATTAACTTTCCCTTCATTTTAACCCATTTCTCTAACCTGTAAAGACTGACTTGAATTTTATTTACTTCATTGATGGCATCAGCTATCTTACTCATTTTAAACTAAAGCTTTACTAAAACCTCTTTCATCTAGAATGTTGCTTCTGTATCTCTGGTAACGATCAGTAGCAGAGGATAGGGCAATTGATTTTGCCACAGATTAGCAAGTTTAAAGAAGTATTTTGTACATGCGACAAAATATACTTACATAAATGTCATTTAGGGAAACTGGGTAAACAAAGTTACAACTCTCATCTGTTGCAGTTAAATGTATACTTACCAGATATGTTGTCAACTTAGAAAATGCATGTAGTACAGGTAGACCTCACTTAACAACTGCCTTGTTTAGCAACTGTTCAAAGTTATGATGGCGCTGAAAAAGTAACTTTACTACCAGCATTTAAGACCGTTGCAGCATCCCCGCAGTCACGTGGTCAATATACAGACACTTCGAAACCAGCTTTCAACCAATATATCTAAAAGAATGGCTTAGCACACTGCCCATATTAATATTAGTGCATTAAAATATACTAAATGGGCAAATTTAACATTCTAGGCAAATACCTATAATTTTAGCCACTCTGTTGTAAAGGCATATTTGATCTAATTGAAAAAATACTTCAATAGTTCTAGAATTAGTCATTGTTAACTGAATGCAACAACAACAGCGACAACAAAAAGGAGCATTCATACCCAAGGGAATTACCAAATCAATTAACAACTAATTCAGAAACTAATTTCTGTATTGCCTCTTAGCACAAAATGTATCTTTAATTTCTTCTGTAATAAGCATCACCATGATAGTCCTAACACACACTGACGCTCTAAATGAGTTTACATGTATCCCTTTTTGATTGGCTATATAACATTATTTCTTCACAGTTCAATGCAACTGTAGCCAAATGCTCAGAAATATTTAATTATACTAGGAGCTTTCTGTTAACAATTTAAATCACTATAGTAAAGATAACTCTATAATAATCAGCATTCAAATAATTACCACAGAATTCCTGATACTTTATTTTTTTTAATTCTGAGGAAATACTCAAGAAAAAAAATCAATCTATGTTTAGATAAGAGATTAAGATTGGAAAATAACTGGGCATTGGTTACACACACAAATTTTGTAATAGTGCCATATTTCTGTCTCTTTTCTGATTTTTTGTTGTAAGTAAAAGGATGAGAATTTCAAAATTACTGAACTCAACAGCTAATAATTCATTTATTTTAAATGTTGAACTTGCACACAAAGCTGGCAAAATATATACTTATGATAAATATGCCCAATGCATGATAGAAAGAGTTTAACCATATACAAAACTGAAAGCATTTTGCTATCTTTATTTTTTTATAAGAATTTTATTAAGTTTCAAGCAAAGATAAAAGCTACAGATAAACAAAAAACTACAAAGAAAAAACTAAAAAAGTTTAGAAACACAAGAAAATTTTTCAAAATTACAAAAAGAGGTGACTTCCGGACTTCTGGTGGGGATATGGCGGACTAAACAGCTGTGCCCGCGGGCTTAGTGGGCAGAACTGACAACGCGGCAGTTTTTTCGGGCTCAGGCAGGTTTTTCCTGAAGCCCAGGAGTGTTTTTCCAGAAAAAGGAAAACGCTCGGAATCACCTGTCCTCCGGCTTGGAAATGGTGACATCCCAGCCTCCCGGCTAGCTCTTACCAGTCAAACGCGAACGCTGTTTGCAATATTCTGGCTGCAAGCAGCCATCCAGAGGACAGATGAGGTGATTCCAGGTGTTTTCCTTTTTCCAGAAAAACGCTCGTGGGCTTCAGGGGAAACCTGCCTGAGCCCGAAAAAACTGCCGCGTTGTCAGTTCTGCCCGCTGAGCCTGCAGGCACAGCTGTTCAGTCCACCATGTCCCCACTGGAAGTCCAGCATTTTGCTATCTTTAGAAACTCTTCTTTGTATTTACCTTTTCTATCAGCAATTCCTGGGTAGCATTCAGGAAAAAAAAGTATGGAGTTGTCTCTCTCGCTGTTATCTTTCAAAACCTTTCTTAAATATCCAAGATTTCTTTTAAAGCTCTAATAAAACATCCTTTTTCATATGGATGACTGTAAAGTTGAAAATTAATTTGTTCCAATTGAATTGGTTTAATTAAATCTGCATGTAATTCTTCATAGGTTTTTACTAATTTTGGAAGAATTTGGACTATAAGTCTCTTAAAGTAGGTTGAATGATATAGCATTAGTTACTGCAATCACTACTTTGTTCCTCCCATTTGGTATGTGCATTTATGTATTTATTGCACTTTTGGTTAGTGTACAGATGATCACCACACACAAGATAAAGCTTACTTCCAGTGTTACAATTAAAATTATTAACACACACACACATTCAGGGCTGAATTCTTAATTAAAAGTTTTAATGAACTTTAGAATGGAAACAGTTCAGGTAAGGAAGAGACCAAACAGGGGAGGCCTCTAAGCATGTATCTGCATAAGCACTTCAGACATCATGGACAGATGCAGACTAAATTAATTACAGGAACATTGGAAACTACCTTATACTAAATGAGATAACTGATCCATCCAATTCCATATTGTCAATTCCAAGAGATTGTCAACACTGTTGAGGTTTCAGCAGGAATTTTTGTTTATCTTTAGCTCAACCTGCAGGAATTGAATGTGGGCTGAATTATATGAAGCTTTAATACAGAGTTGCAAAAGGGTGCTTCACAGAGCTATCTTTACTTAGAAGGAAAAACAGCCACTGGATACGAGGAATGTGCAGAGTTACCTCTCCCCTTTTCCTTGCCCTTTCAATTGAAAAAGGCTCAAATCAGAAAGCCCCCCAGCCCAGATGCCCATTCCAAAGCAGACTTCTAAGAATATCACAGTAGGGAAGAAGAGGTCCATAGTCTTTTTCTCTGAGAAAATGCAGGCACTTGCCAACTCTCTCTGAGCAAAGCAGAGAGAAAGCTGGTTAAAGAGCAGCCATTTCAGCTCCCCACTGATCTACATCTCTTCTGAAGTGCTACAATAACAGGGATTATAATCCTCTCCATAACTTGATGAGAGAAGCTTAGTTAGCAGACAAATGTAGTGGCTGCACCTCCTCCAAGGAACAACCACCTTGAAGAATCAAGCAATGATAGAAAGAGCAAGTGAGCAAAAGATGGCTTTTTCTTGAGAGAGAACCATGACTTCTGCATCCATACATGATTTGGCCTTTTGGGTCTAATCCGTATCACTAAACCAGCACACCAAAGTGATAAACCTAACCCTAACGGAATGAATATACAAATATTCCATGCATATCCATAATCTGAATGTATTTCATCCAATCACATACTTAACAGACTGATCTACCTAGACTTTCTCTACAAAGATTTGGCCCTGGTGCTTTTCCTACAAACCACAGAAAAGGCTATCATTTTTGTAAGCTGCCCAGAGTCACCGTGAATGAGTTGGGCAGCCACATAAATCAAATAAATAAACAAACAAACAAACAAATTGTAAGTGATAATGAAATAAGAATATTACTCTAGTCTATTTAATGGAGCCTGAACAATTAGGCTTTGACCTATCTACATTCCTTTGAAACAATATTATAATTCCCAGTGGTCTCTCAAGTATCTAGTTCTACTAGCACAAGGGTCGGAAATGGCGGCTCTTGAGCCAGATCTGGCTCTTTGGCCCCTCGGCTCTGGTTCTCTCTCTCTGTCTGCCGCCCGACATCCGGAAAGCCGGTCTCCGGAAGCAGCGCGAACCCTGGGGAAGAAACAGACGCTGATTGGCGGAGGCTCAGAAGGAAGGACGCCTCCACCAATCAGCGCGCGCCAAAGAGGAGCAGAGAGGCGGGCTGAACAAGGCGAAGCCTGATTGGCCCTGCTTCCCAGAGGCGCAAAAAAAGACCGGCGCGGGGCCTTGCTCAGCTGTGCGCAGAAGCGCTCCAAAAAGACCGGCGCGGGGCCTCGCTCAGCTGCGCTGGGCTGTGAAGCTGGACGAGCTGCTGGACCTGGAGCGCTTCCGCGCGCAGCTGAGCGAGGCCCCGCGCCGGTCTTTTTGGAGCGCTTCCGCGCGCAGCTGAGCGAGGCCCCGCGCCGGTCTTTTGGAGCGCATTTCCACAGCCCAGCGCTCAGCTGTGCGCGGAAGCGCTCCAAAAAGACCGGCGCAGGGCCTCGCTCAGCTGCGCGCGGAAGCGCTCCAAAAAGACCAGCGCGGGGCCTGCTCAGCTGCGCTGTGAAGCTGGACGAGCCACCGGACCTGGAGCGCTTCCACGCGCAGCTGAGCGAGGCCCCGCGCCGGTCTTTTTGGAGCGCTTCCGCACATAGCTGAGCGAGGCCCCGCGCCGGTCTTTTTGGAGCGCATTTCCACAGCCCAGCGCTCAGCTGCGCACGGAAGCACTTCAAAAAGACCGGCGCGGGGCCTCGCTCAGCTGCGCGCAGAAGCACTCCAGGTCCGGCGGCTCGTCCAGCTTCACAGCCCAGCGCCAGCGCGCCCGGACCGGCTCACAGACGCGCGCCGCCAGCAGCGCCTCCGCCTTGGCCAGCCTGCGCGCCTTGGAGAGCTGGGGTGCAGTGGGACGGGAGTGTCGCCGGCGGCCCGTGAAGACCGGCCATGGAAGGTGAGCAAGGGCCGGGGCAGCCAGCCAAGCGCAGCGCAGCCCTGTATCTTACCCTTCCACGCGATTGGATCCCGCCCCCAAACCCCACTCCCTTCCGCACGATTGGCTCCCACCCACAAACCCCGCCCCCTTCCACGCAATTGGCCCCCGCCCGCAAACCCCGCCCCCTTCCACGCGATTGGCCCCCACCCGCAAACCCCGCCCCCTGGCTCTCGAGCATTTCAAAATGTGCACGAGCATGTCAAAATGGCTCCCGGCATAAAAAGTTTGCCGACCCCTGTACTAGCACAACCAGGGAACAAACAGAACTTAACTTTAACAGAACAGTAAAACACAGAATGAAGTAGCTAGAATGTTATGTTATGGCAGGCCATCGTTGGGGAAGGCGCCCCCGGTGTTTGCTACCGGTGGTGTGTTCTGGCCCTCCGGATTCAAACCTAGGCCCTGGTCAGCGGACCCTCGGGTGCCCTGGTCTCCGGCTGTTGATGCTTAACGCCAGGTCGGTTAATAACAAGGGCCCCCTCATATGTGATTTGATCACGGAGGAGGGGGCCGACCTGCTGTGTATTACCGAAACCTGGCTGGGCCCTGGAGGAGGGGTTGCCCTCTCGGAGATCTGCCCGGCCGGGTTTCAGGTATGGCACTAGCCGAGACATCGGGGTAGGGGAGGAGGGGTGGCAGTAGTCATCCGAGAGTCTATAGTGGCCTTCAGGGGCGCAGCTCCACAGGTGGCCGGATGTGAGACTCTGTTCTTCAAGTTGGGTTCCCGAGAGCAGTTGGGAGTGTTGCTGCTGTACCAGCCTCCCTGCTGCATAGCAACCTCCCTGCCCGAGCTGCTTGAGGCCGTCTTGGGGTTGGCGGTGGAATTCCCCAGACTTATGGTTCTGGAGGATTTCAATCTGCCGTCCCTGGGACGTGCCTCAGAGGCAGCTCGGGAGTTCATGGCTACCATGGCAGCCGTGGGCCTGGTCCAGATTATTCGAGACCCGACTCGTGACAGTGGTCTCACTCCGGACTTGGTTTTCCTGTCGGAGCAGTGGAAGAGTGATCTGGGAGGAGAGTTGCATCTTTCCCCGCTGTCATGGTCGGATCATGCCCTGGTGGCCCTGAGATTCTCATATGCTGCCCCACTCCGCAGGGAGGCTGGACCTATTCGATCGGTCCGCCCCCGGTGACTAATGGACCCGATAGGGTTTCAGAGGGAGCTGGGGGTTATACCAGAGGATCTACTACACGGTCCAGCAGAAGTTCTGGCCGCAGCCTGGAATAAGGAGGCGGCCGGAGCCTTGGACAGGATCGCGCCTATGCGGCCTCTCTTGTCCCATCCGACCCGATACTCCCGGAGGGGTTGAGGGTGCTGAAGAGGGTTAAGAGACGTCTAGAGCGCTGCTGGAGAAAAACAAAGACCGAATCCGACCAAACACAAGCTAGAGCCGCGGTTAAGGCCTACCTTGTGGCGGTAAGAGTGGCGAAACGTCAATATTTCTCTGCTCTTATTGCATCTGCAGAATGCCGCCCGATGGCCCTCTTTAGGATTACTCGATCTCTCCTAGGTAAGGTGGGGCCAGTGGCCCACCTTCATGGCCGTGCGGAGGAATTTTCGGAGCATCTGATGGATAAAATCACTCGGATTCGTTCTAAGTTGGACTCCAAGCGTGATGCATGGTCTGGGGAGATGCCAAGGGAACGTCTTTGCCCGGTTATCTGGGAACGGTTTAATCCTGTTGGGCCTGAGGAAGTGGACAGGATCCTCCGGACTGTAAGGGCCACTACTTGTCATCTTGATCCATGCCCCTCCTGGCTCGTGAAAGCAGCCAGGGAGGTGACGTGTGGTTGGGTCCATGCGATGGTGGCTACATCCTTGGGTCAGGGAGTGTTTCCGGCTGCTTTTAAGGAGGCGCTGCTGCACCCCCTCCTCAAGAAGCCATCGCTGGACCCTACAGTGTTCGACAATTTTCGTCCCGTCTCCCACCTCCCCTTTTTGGGGAAGGTGGTTGAGAAAGTGGTGGCATTACAGCTCCAGAGGATTCTGGATGATACGGATTATCTAGACCTCTTTCAGTCAGGGTTCAGGCCGGGATATGGTGTGGAAACTGCATTGGTCGCACTTACAGATGATCTCTGGCGAGCGCGGGATGGAGGCAGTGCATCCATCCTGGCTCTTCTTGACCTCTCAGCGGCTTTCGATACCATCGACCATGGTATCCTTTTGGGACGGCTCCGGGAGTTGGGGGTGGGCGGCGTGGTCTTGCGCTGGTTCACCTCCTTCCTCCGAGACTGATCCCAATCGGTGGTAATAGGAGATGAGAGGTCCGACCCTCGGCCCCTACTTTGTGGGGTGCCGCAGGGTTCGGTTCTCTCCCCTCTCTTATTTAATATCTACATAAAACCGCTGGGTGAGATCATCCACCAACACGGGATGAGGCTGATGATACTCAATTATATATCTCCATCCCGGGTGAGGTAAGTGATGGAGTGGCTGCCCTTTCTCAGTGTCTGAAGGCTGTGGGGGCCTGGATGGGGAACAACAGGCTTCAGCTGAACCCTGGTAAGACGGAGTGGCTGTGGATTGATGGTGCCTCGAGATCCAGAGAGTTGTCATCTCTAGATCTGGATGGGGTAGCACTACCCCGTTCAGATACAGTGCAGAACCTGGGGGTCCTTCTGGACTCACGACTCCTGCTGGAAGAGCAGGTGGTAGTTGTGGCCAGAAGGGCGTTTGTGCAACTTCGAGTTGTACGCCAGCTACGCCCTTTCCTGGACCGAGATGCCCTCCGTACAGTCACTCATGCCCTGGTCATCTCCCATATAGACTATTGCAACACACTCTACATGGGGCTACCCTTGAAGAGTATCCGGAAGCTTCAACTGGTCCAGAATGCGGCTGCACGCGCAGTTATGGGTGCCCCAAGATCGGCACATGTGACACCTCTGCTGCGCGAGCTGCATTGCTTACCAGTTTGCTTCCGGGTCCAATTCAAGGTGTTGGTTGTCACCTTTAAAGCCCTACATGGCATGGGACCAGGTTACCTAAGGGACCGCCTCATCCCCAGAGTATCAACCCGCCCCACCCGGTTACGCAGAGAGGGCTTGCTACGGACCCTGTCTGTAAGAGAGCTTCATCTGACGGGGTCCAGGAGGCGGGCCTTCTCTGCAGTGGCACCCGCCCTCTGGAATATTCTGCCCCTGGAGGTGAGGCAAGCCCCCACACTTATGACCTTCCGAAAGCAATTGAAGACCTGGCTCTGCCACCTCACTTGGGATGGGAAGAGTGATAGCTCCTCATGGGGATGGCTTGCGCCGTAGAGTTCTTTTAAATATGACATCAGAGCCTCTTGGGTTTTATATATTTTTAATTAATTTATGGTTAGTTATATATATTGTTTATTGTATTTTATATGTTTTTATATGTTTTAATTGCTAACTTGTTGTAAACCGCCTAGAGTCCCCTCTATGGGGGGGAGATGGGCGGTGATATTAGTTGGAGAAATAAATAAATAAATAAATAAATAAATAAATAAATAAATAAAGACAATTGAAAACTACTGCAAATGATTTTCACCTACTCATGTATTCCTCTGAGTATACAAGGGCTCAAAGGTGATGTCTCCATCCTCCTGTTGCACCTGCTTTCCCCCTCACTCACATCTTGCTGAGTTAAATTAATCTAACTTTAGGGTGTAGGATTGGCACACATACAGAATGGAGGAGTAAGGTTGGTATAACCAACTTCCTCCTACTTAGGCAGTCATGTGTTCAAAGGAACCTGTGTATAAGACTGCTCTCTTCTAAATAAATGAATAAATAATACAGATGAATAACTGGCTATAGAAATAGTGTTGACAAGAAATATTTTTTTCCTTGGGACCAACATCTACTTTATCTTTGGTTCAGATAAGGACTTAATTTCTGCATTGTACAATTTAGTGAGGAAGTAACTAAATTAAATTGTGCTGAGCTGGACTAGACTATGTACAGGTCCCCTTCTAACGTTTGCAGTCGATGAAACTGGGGCCCATTAAACCATTCAATGAAACCTCAAGAAGAACCTTCAGTAACACAAATAAACAAGATGAGCTTGAGCTCATACTATACAAGAAAAATATAATCAAATAAGTATCATGGAAACATAGTAGGATGATTCTCATGATTTGAATATAGCAACTGAAGGACACAACTTTTTCAAAATCAACAGAAGCACCAGAAGGGGAAGCATGTATATTAAAAATATCCACAATTGTACAGAAATCCAAGGGAATGAACTTGGTAGAATTTTGAGAGTACCTGGGTTAAAATAAAAAGAAGAAATTAAGACAAGATTGCTAAACAAGAAGAAAATGCAGATTATGTTCTCCAAAAGCAAGTTGGAGATCTTTCAAAAAGCAGTAGTGATGGGGCAAATGTCCCTAACTTCATAAAGGGGGGAAAAGTATCTGGGAAATTACTGATCAATCAGACTGAGATCAGTATCTAGAAAATTTCTAGAATGGATCATACATTTGATGTATAAACATATCGTACATTTGATGTATAAACATATTGGAAAAAATGTAGTGATTTTGTAAAAAAACAAGTTTTCTCATCAAAATGAAAGATGAAGGGGAAATTTCCCTACAACAACAAAAGGAAGTTGCATTTAATAAACAATTTTTCAACTTTCATTGGCATATTTGGTGCATATTTCTGAATCTTCAAATAGCCTCAATTTAATGCTGCAAAGTCGTAAAAACATTTACATTAAAAAATCCAGCTTTGAAAATGTCAAACTCAAGCTGGGACATGTAACTTTTTGCCTTTCCCAAATTTCTGGCATTTGTTGAAAACTACGACTGAACAACAAAAAAGGTTACAATGAACATTGTTAAAGAGCATGTGAACAACAAAATTTGCTTCATTGGAATGTCTTCCAGAAAAATTAATCTAACTTCCAGATAATTCTAACTTTTCTGGCAACCCCATTAAATTTATGGAAACATTTATCTTTCACCACAAGAAGCATATTATAGAAGAGAAATGGTAACTAAACATAAATGGTTAACTTATGGTAACATATTAGAATTTTCCCAGGGAGAATTCAAAATAAAATCAAGAGAAGATTTGACATTAGAAGGATATAGGTGTCAATGATTTTCCTATGTACAATTATTAGAAAGATTTAAAGTAGATAAAAGATAAAAGGACTTTTGGTTTTGAATATTGTAAGACTGAATTTGAAACAGAATTATGTACAAATGATGGACATGTTATTGCTAAAATGTATAAACTCTCATTGAAATTTGAAACAGAATTATGTACAAATGATGGACATATTGCTAAAATGGGCTAAAAATTTTGGTTATAACATACAAATGGAACAATGGGATAATATGTGGATGAAAGGACTGAAATTTACATTATGTTATAATCTTAAAGAGAATTGTTGTAAAATGATGTATCGTTGGTATTTGTCACTGGAAAAATTGTCTAAAATGTATAAAGATACTTCAAATTTATGCTGGAAATGTGAACAAGAGGGGACTTTTTATCATGCTTGGTGGACATGTAAAAAAGCTAAAAAAAATTGGATCCAAATGCATACATTAATTCAGAAGATTTTAAAGATTAATATACAACTGAATCCAGAGATGTTTCTTTTGGGACTGATTGACAAAAAGTTGGAAAAACTCATGGTACTTTGTTTTTATATATGGTAACAGCAGCGAGACTTTTATATGTACAATGCTGGAAAGATGTGACATTACCCACAATGGAAGAGTGGATGGTGAAGATGGTGGAGTTTGGTGAGATGGCTAAATTGGCAGCCTTGGTTAAAGAAAAGACACTAAGTTTAATGCTGATTGGAAACCCCTTTTGGACTTTTTGTGTGAAACAGAAAAAAATGAAATTATGATATATGGGTTTGATGATTAGAAAAAATAGTAGATGATAGAAAAAATGAAAGTTCTGTTGTAACCATAAAATAAGAGTTCAATTTAAATTTATACCTATAACTGTTGTAAAAGAAAATTGGAAGTCATTTCTTTATATTTCTTCTCTTTTTTTCTGTACTTTTTCCTTCCTTCCTTCCTTCCTTCCTTCCTTCCTTCCTTCCTTCCTTCCTTCCTTTCCTTCCTTCCTTCCTTCCTTCCTTCCTTCCTTCCTTCCTTCCTTCCTTCCTTCCTTCCTTCCTTCCTTCTTCTCTTTCCCTCATCTTAAATATTAATTTCTGTTAGTTTTTATCTTTCTTTCTTAAAAATGTAATAAAGTTATTATGGAAAAAATCACTCTGAATAACCATTTATAATGACTAACACTGTGTAACAAGTAAGGTCAAGCTCACAAATGCCAAGTGAAGCATAAGCAAAGAATAATGGCCTGTTATTTTAACTCTATGCCACTGACTCTGCCAGTGACTAGTGGTGAACAATTTCTGAAATCATGGGTTAATGCAGAGCTTTCCAAAGTGTGTGTCGCAACACAAAAGTGTGTCGCCTGTGGGGCCCAGATGTGTCGCGTCAAAACCCGGAAGCGCTGATGGCTCGCCATCAGCGCTTCCGGGTTTTCCCGCGGCGACACACCAACGGCGGCGCGAAAAAACCGAAAGCAGCAGCACCGCTTCCGGGTTTTTGCGCGCTGCCGCAAGGACGGCACTTCCGGGTTTTCCCGCGGCCACACACCAACGGCGGTTGGTGTGTCACCGCAGGAAAACTTTGGAAAGCCCTGGGTTAATGTATAGGAAAACCTTACAGCTGAAATTATGCTGAATAAATACAATACTCAACATTTATAACATTTACTACATTCCTCTAACTTTTTCATCACTGAACATAAGCAAAGAAGAATACAGAGTAGTCTCCAGGAACTGTAAGAACTCTGTCAGAAAGATCAAAGCACAAAAAGAGCTGACGCTTGCAATAAGTAATAAAATAAGAAAAAAGTTATTAGCAAATAT
Organism: Charina bottae; assembly: GCA_023362775.1. Classification (NCBI taxonomy): domain Eukaryota; kingdom Metazoa; phylum Chordata; class Lepidosauria; order Squamata; family Charinaidae; genus Charina; species Charina bottae. The sequence goes on from JALMGJ010000020.1 coordinate 1,881,236, forward strand.
CTTAAAAATAAAAGCAAAACCTTTTTTTAGTATGGATCCAGGTACTTCTATCACATGCTAGCAAAAATAATGCTTAGGATCATCCAAGCCCTACATGGAAAAAGAGATGCCAGATGTTCAAACAGGCTTTAGAAAAGGCCAAGGAGCACGAAACATGATGCATGCTCAATAATTGAGAAAGCTAAATAATGCCCCAAAAAGTCACTATATGCTTCAAAGGCTTTTGATTGTGTTGATCACATCAAGCTCTGGAATGTGCTTAGAAAAATGGGAATCCCAAAACATCTCATTGTCCTCATGATAACCCTATATACAGGTCAGGAAGCCACAGTACAGTGAAACAGACTGACTTCAGGTTGGCAAAGGAGTGAGTCAAGGTTGTATACTCTCCCTTTATTTATTCACTATATGCTGAATATACTGTATATTAAGGGAAGCTGGATTGGAAGAAGATGTGTGTGGTTTTAAAATTGGAGCAGGAAACATCAATAACCTCTATGCTGATGACACAATTGTAACAGCCAAAAATGCAAAATATCTGCAAGGTCTGACAATAAAATTCAAACAGCATACTGAAAAAATGGTATTAAGATTAAATATAGAGATGACCAAACTAAGACAACAGATTCAACAACCAGCCTTAGAATTCATAATGAAGATACTGAAGTATATCTTCTGCCTTTTAAGATCAAACATCAACAGTAAAGGAACAAACAGTCAAGAAAGATGCCGCTGACTAGCACTTGCTTGAATAGCCACAAAGGCCTTGGAAAAGATAGTCAGATGCTGTGATCTGCCTATACCTACAAAGATCAGAATCGTGCAACCATGGGACTTGTGAGAAAGCTAAAAAGTTCTGGGATCAAATATGTAGTACCATTCAGAAGATTCTTAAAATAAATATACAAAGAAAGCCAGAACTTTTTCTTTTAGGTTTAATGGAGAGACAGTTGGAGAAACAACATGGAGTTTTGTTATTATATATGATCACGGCTGCAAGACTGTTATATGCACAACGATGGAAAGATCCACAAATACCTACAGTTGAAGATTGGATTGTCAAATTAATGGACTTGGCTCAGATGGCTAAATTAACAGTTTTAATAAGAGAGCATTCTATTTCTACTTTTATATCGAATTGGCAACCACTTTTGGAATATTTGCTTGTAACTGAAAAAAATGATGTTTTGACTTTGGGTTTTAATGATTGCACAATTTGTTTTAATAGAAATAATGTTATGTTAGGATTGTTTGTAAGAGACTAGACTAGTATATAATCATATATCTGTATCGGAGATAGTCGGAAGTCGCCTTACCTATTTTCTCTTTCTATTCACATCTTTATAGTTTGTTCTTTTTACTTTAGTTTTGGTTCTATCTAATCTAAAGTTATTTCTTTTTTGTATTTTAAATACATACTTTGAAAAAAAAAAGAATCGTGCAACCATGGTATTCCCTGTAACACTCTTTAGAACTGAAAGTTTGGACTTTGAAGGAGCAGGATAGGAAGAGTATTGACGCTTTTGAACTTTGGTGAGAATACTGTGGACAGGCAAGAAAATAAACCAATGAATCATCAAACAAATCAACCCAAAGTTCTCACTAGAGCAGGGCTTTCCAAAGTTTTTCCCGCGGCGACACACCAACCGGCGTTGGTGTGTCACCGCGGGAAAACCCGGAAGTGCGGCAGCGCGCAAAAACCCAGAAGCGCTGCTGCTGCTTTCGGGTTTTGCGCGCTGCAGTTGGTGTGTCGCCGCGGGAAAACCCGGAAGCGCTGATGGCGAGCCATCAGCGCTTCCGGGTTTTGACGCGACACATCTGGGCCCCGCAGGCGACACACTTTTGTGTCGCGACACACAGTTTGGAAAGCTCTGCACTAGAGGCACAAAATAGAAGGCAGATCCAATGGCAGGTTGGAAATGTACGTGGGATCTAATGGCTTGAAACAGGCTCAACATCATGGCCTCAGAGCCAGGCTCCAAGATGCAGGCGGATCAGGTCCCACTGGGTGCTGTGCATAGGGATTCAACAGCCACTGAATCCAATACTGATACCCTCTCAGGGCCCTCCTCAGGCAGCACTGATCCTTCTTTAGCTAAAACAAGTGCCAAGAAGCAGGGCAAACTTCCCCAGCCTGAAATCCTGCACCCTGGCAAAGTAAGCGCCTCGCGAGCAAGCAGCAAGATGCTGACTCTACAAGCAAGCCCAATGCCTCAATATTGGCAACCACTGAGCAGGGAAAGCTTCAACTGTGCACGTTAGGCGGGGAGAGAATTTAAACTGCACAGGGATTGCCTTCTGTTGCTGGAAGCAACTTTGGCAACTGGCTTTGCAGTTTGTGAATTCCTATTCTTGACTCCTGCTTCGTTTGGGCTTTGGCGTCTCTGGCTCATCCCTCAGTACTTTTCAAGTATTGGATTACAGACTGGCTACTTGGATTACCCCCTTCATGGATCACTGCCTTGTCGTGGCGAAGGGGCTTGCGTAACTCAATGAAGTCAGGTCAAGACGGACAGGTCATGATGGAGAGTTCTGACAAAACGTGGTCCACTGGAGGAGGAAATGGCAACCCACTCGAGTATCCTTGCCAAGAAAACCCCATGGACAGTATCAAAAGGTTAAAATAAATGACAACAGAAGATGAGCCCCTCAGGTCGGAAGGTGTCCAAAATGCTACTGGGGAAGAGCGGAGGGCAATTTCGAGTAGCTCCAGAAAGAGTGAAACGGCTGGGCCAAAGCCGAAAGGACGCTCAGTTGTGGATGTTTTTCTGTATAAAAACTACCCAGTTTGGACATGGATTCGTGGGGGAAAGGGTTAGTGAAACCTGATGGAACTCTGGAATATTCTGGGAAGTATATATTTGAAGGTTGTATTACTTTTAACTGCAATAGAGAAGAATCCCCAATACATAGGAATACAGACTTTATCTTTCTACAGACTGGCATTCAATTTTCATGCTGTACTCATGAGAGATGATAAAATATCAATCTCTGCACTGTAGTAGCTCTTACAAAACACTGGAACGACACAATCTTCAAAAAATGTTCCTTTTAAGATCAGTACATTATTAATAAAGTAGTCCATTAGGTCTGGTGATAAAGGGTCAGAGAGTCTGAAATATCTGTCTCTCAAATGGTTAAGGAATTTATCACGGTTGGAGGATTAATTGATTTCATTTGGGAAGCATTTTAGTTCTTCACATTTCAGGTTCAGAGGTAGCTGTGCTTTGTAAATGTGATCGCTACTGGACTGTCTTTTTTAATTTTAAAAATAACTATGCATCAGATGATCAGGTTTATACTTTGCCACATAAATAAGTGAAACCTGGAGGGCAATTCCGAGTAGCTCCAGAAAGTGTGAAACGGCTGGGCCAAAGCCGAAAGGACGCTCAGTTGTGGATGTGTCTGGAAGTGGAAGGAAAGTCCGATGCTGTAAAGAACAATATTGCATAGGAACCTGGAATGTAAGATCTATGAATCAAGGTAAGCTGAATGTGGTCAAACATGAGATGACAAGATTGAACATCGACATCTTGGGAATCAGTGAACTAAAATGGACAGGAATGGGCAAATTTAATTCAGGAGACCATTATATATACTACTGTGGGCAAGAATCCCTTAGAAGAAATGGAGTAGCTTTCATAGTCAATAAAAGAGTGGGAAAGGCAGTACTGGGGTACAACCTTAAAAACAACAGAATGCTTTCAGTTCGAATCCAAGGCAAACCATTCAACATCACAGTGATCCAAGTCTATGCCCCAACCACTGATGCCGAAGAAGCTGAAGTTGACCGGTTCCATGAAGACCTACAACACCTTCTAGAACTAACACCAAAAAAAGATGTCCTTTTCATCATAGGGGACTGGAATGCTAAAGTAGGAAGTCAAAAAATAACCGGAATAACAGGCAAGTTCGGCCTCGGAGTACAAAATGAAGCAGGGCAAAGGCTAATAGAGTTTTGTCAAGAGAACACGCTGGTCATAGCAAACACTCTTTTCCAACAACACAAGAGACAACTCTACACATGGACATCACCAGATGGTCAATACCGAAATCAGATTGATTATATACTTTGCAGCCAAAGATGGAGAAGCTCTATACAATCAGCAAAAACAAGACCTGGAGCTGACTGTGGCTCAGATCATGAGCTTCTTATCGCAAAATTTAAGCTTAAATTGAAGAACGCAGAGAAAACCACTAGACCACTCAGGTATGACCTAAATCATATCCCTTATGAATATACAGTGGAGGTGAGGAATAGATTTAAAGGATTAGATCTGGTAGACAGAGTGCCTGAAGAACTATGGATGGAGGTTCGTAACATTGTACAGGAGGCAGCAACTAAAACCATCCCAAAGAAAAAGAAATGCAAGAAAGCAAAGTGGCTGACTGATGAGGCTTTACAAATAGCTGAGGAAAGAAGGGAAGCAAAAGGCAAGGGAGAAAGGGAAAGATATAACCAACTGAATGCAGAATTCCAGAGAATAGCAAGGAGAGATAAGAAGGCCTTCTTAAATGAACAATGCAAAGAAATCAAGGAAAACAATAGAATGGGGAAGACTAGAGATCTCTTCAAGAAAATCGGAGATATCAAGGGAACGTTTTGTGCAAAGATGGGCATGATAAAGGACAAAAAAGGCAGGGACCTAACAGAAGCAGAAGAGATTAAGAAGAGGTGGCAAGAATACACAGAAGAACTATACAAGAAAGATCTTAATATCCCTGATAAATACGATGGTGTGGTCACTGACCTTGAGCCAGACATCCTAGAGAGTGAAGTCAAGTGGGCCTTAGGAAGCATTACTAACAACAAAGCTAGCGGAGAAGACAGTATCCCAACTGAGCTATTTAAAATCCTAAAAGATGATGCTGTTAAAGTGCTGCACTCAATATGCCAACAAATTTGGAAAACTCAACAGTGGCCACAGGATTGGAAAAGGTCAGTTTACGTTCCAATTCCAAAGAAAGGCAATGCCAAAGAACGTTCAAACTACCGTACAATTGTGCTCATTTCACATGCTAGCAAGGTTATGCTCAAAATCCTACAAGCTAGGCTTCAGCAGTATGTGAACCGAGAACTACCAGAAGTGCAAGCTGGGTTTCGAAGAGGCAGAGGAACTAGAGATTAGATTGCCAACATTCGCTGGATCATGGAAAAAGCAAGAGAGTTCCAGAAAAACATCTACTTCTGCTTCATTGACTACGCTAAAGCCTTTGATTGTGTGGATCACAACAAACTGTGGCAAAGTCTTAAAGAGACGGGAGTACCGGACCACCTTACCTGTCTCCTGAGAAACCTGTATGCGGGTCAAGAAGCAACAGTTAGAACCGGACATGGAACAACCGACTGGTTCAAAATTGGGAAAGGAGTACGACAAGGCTGTATATTATCACCCTGCTTATTTAACTTATATGCAGAGTACATCATGAGAAATGCCGGGCTGGATGAATCACAAGCCGGAGTTAAGATTGCCGGGAGAAATATCAACAACCTCAGATATGCAGACGATACCACCCTAATGGCAGAAAGTGAAGAGGAACTAAAGAGCCTCTTGATGAGGGTGAAAGAGGAGAGTGCAAAAGCTGGCTTGAAACTCAACATTAAAAAAAACCCAGATCATGGCATCTGGTCCCATCACTTCCTGGCAAATAGAAGGGGAAGAAATGGAAGCAGTGACAGATTTTATTTTCTTGGGCTCCAAGATCACCGCAGACGGTGACTGCAGCCATGAAATTAAAAGACGCTTGCTCCTTGGGAGGAAAGCTATGGCAAACCTAGACAGCATATTAAAAAGCAGAGACATCACCTTGCCGACAAAGGTCCGTATAGTTAAAGCTATGGTTTTTCCAGTAGTAATGTATGGCTGTGAGAGTTGGACCATAAGGAAGGCTGAGCGCCGAAGAATTGATGCTTTCGAACTGTGGTGCTGGAGAAGACTCTTGAGAGTCCCTTGGACTGCAAGGAGGTCAAACCAGTCAATCCTAAAGGAAATCAACCCTGACTGCTCATTGGAAGGACAGATGCTGAAGCTGAAGCTCAAATACTTTGGCCACCTAATGCGAAGAAAGGACTCACTGGAAAAGACCCTGATGCTGGGAAAGACTGAAGGCAAAAGGAGAAGGGGACGGCAGAGGATGAGATGGTTAGATAGCATCACCGATGTAATGAACATGAATTTGAGTAAACTCCGAGAGACAGTGGAGGACAGGAAGGCCTGGCGTGCTATGGTCCATGAGGTCACGAAGAGTCGGACACGACTAAACGACTGAACAACAACAACTTGGATTACGCCTTCACCTCAGCCTCCAGTAAGCTGTCCTGCACACACACACTCTTTCCTCCTGCTTTCACAACTCCAGTTCAGTTGCCTCCCCCTGCCTGTCTGTTGCCATCTCTCCAGACAAGCCTTCCTGATGTTCTTACAAGACTCATTGCAAACTATTGCTCCTAAAATGCTCCCCTCCTCCCACGGTATGTGTATTTCCTCCCAGCACCTCCGCAAGCCTTGCCCCCAAGTGCCTGCATCACGCCTGCACTTTGCTTGCCAATTGCATGAACATTTTCTCCCTTCACTGAAGCCAGGACACAAAACTCAAATTATCTTTCTTTGGACACATTATTATCCTATTTCCAAGCTTTCTAGAGAAAGCTCTAATGCTGGGAAAGGTGGAAGGAAAGAGAAGAGGATGACCAGCAGGAAGGGGAATGGGCTCAGTTACTATAGTGATAGGTGCACTGTTGGAAGACTTGAAAGACCAAGTTAGGGACAGATCATCATGGAGAAAATCTACCTGGTCACTAAGAGATTCTACTGACTTGATGGCACATAATAAATCACTCAGTCCCTCACTCACTCAAAAAGGTACTTCTACCTCTCTATAGATCTAGGCAACTGCCCTCAACTTTTCCAAGCAATGCCCATCTCTGTTCACCTCCTAAAAAATCCTCCCTCTCACCTCCATTTACACTCTTTTGTTTCTAATACATCCTCCAGTGATCTCTGTCTCTAATCCTCCTCTCTTCCGTGTCTCAGATGAGGCTATTTAAAATAGAATGGCAGCTAGGGGAAGCTGGTTTTGGTTTTGCCTTGGCAAAACTCTCTTCTTCCCCCCTCCCTTCTTGAGTCCAGGATTCCAAAATAATGACTCAACTTGTTCCCTCCAGTCAAAAGGAGGGGAAAGGGATATCCCTCAGTGGACACACTATCAGGCATGTTCTGCCCAAGAAAAAAGGGAAAACATACCTTTTCCTAGCTGTGTGAGATACTGGCTATCTGAGGTGAGCATGTGGGCAAGGTGGCTTGCCTGCCTGGCTTGTCCATTGTCTACATACATCACTTTCAAATAAGCCACTTTCCTGCAGGTAGGAAAATGAGGAGTGAATATATTGATTGGAATGTTGAAAACTGCTTAATATTATGGCCTATGAACCCAAAATTAAAACTTTAGAATCTGCAATAAATAAAATTTGGTTTTAGATATTAATTAGTGAGTATAATTTCAAAAATATTTTGCTGATAGGCTTGGGGGAGTGGTAGAAGAGAAGTTCTGATATGACTATTGTTACTAGGATGTCCACATTATATATTCTTTGGATTTAATACATATTACAATATGTAAAATATTATTTATAAATACATTTTTAAACATCATAGAATATTGGTTAAATGTGTAATCTTTGGACGATAATCTAACATTGAAACCCATGAATTGACAACAAATCATGTTTTCTTAGTTTTTATTTTTCATATAAGTATTCCTTGTTTATGCTATTTACTATATTTAGACATCTCTAGTCCTTGGACTTTTGAGTGTTCTCAACATCTTGAATATTTCTGCTGATAAATTTAGAAAGATATTCTTCTCATTATGTTTTGAATGCAAGTTTACAAATAAATAGTAAGAAGCTGATGCATTCATTAGATTGGTTGTCTAACAACAATTCAGAATTTGTTGCAAAACTAGTAGGTACTCTATGTATTCTATCATATATGGTTATTACTGTATTGTATAATTTTCAGTGGCATGGAAGCTGAGGACATAGTGTAAATATACATTAATTTATAAAGCCAAGCACTAAAGGCCAGTTCTTACTATTTATTTATGCTCCAATTTAGAAAGAAAAAAAGGGGGGGAATAGCACACAGCTGCCATCCCAAAAACAGACCTCCCATCTGCCACCCACGATTTGCATGTCACCTTCTCCAGGCTCATTTGTACTTCATTAACTGCCATTGACTTAACAAGATTTATGCAAATGACACCATAGGAGATTGCTAACTCCCACTGCAATCAAGCGATTATGTACGTACAATTCTCCACAGCAATGAAAAATTAATACACGACAAGCCCACTCACTGCTGAGCTGTGCCTCTTGCTTTTATATTTCTTGTCATGAACTTTTTATTTTAATACATCCTACTGGCAGAGATTTGGCAGAAAGCATAAAGCAGAAACAAACCATACAAACATGATTCTTCCCTATAAATCTTGTCCTTAAAAAAGTCTGTTGTAAAATATCAGCTTATGTAAGATTATAGAGAATGAGTCATAAATTGTATACATTCACAAAATATGAGATACAACAGAGCAGAGAACCAATTTAAATGTTTGATTTAAATCAAGTTTCCTCTTTTGAAATTGATATTTTCATTCCATAAACTGGTTACTATAGTAATAAAAACGTATAAAACAGGACTTTTATACAACTGAGAAATATAATTCAGTGCCTTTACTCATGCAGCCTATCATGTCTGTTTATGGACAGATTTATTTGATTCTCTAGGATCATATACAAAGATATGAAGGAAGATCATTGATCTGAAGGCCAAGACTGTAATTTAATGAACAGAGTAGAATATTAAAAAATAATTCTGAATCACCCATATGATTATCCTGGAAGATCCTGATAAGATTCTTTGTGAAATTTAGGTCCAACAGGAAATGAGCAACAGCAAACGTACTAAATGACTTATTGTGCCGTTACATGTCTGAGTTTGTGTAACACCATAATTTAGAGACACAATTAGACACACAGAAACTACATTCACTCAAGATGCCAAACTTAGTTGGGATTAAGATTGGCTATTTTCTTTATATTTTAGCATGTTGTGTGGAACCCAGCCCATTTGGTTGGTTCAAAACCCCAGAAATTGGTTAATTCAATTAAGTATTCTAAGTGAACCTAATTCATGAACCTTAGAAATCAGATATTTCCCATGTGATTTTCAGCTTTATATAGATAAGCTACCAAAACAAGCCTACGTTTAAAAGGAATCTTGCTTGAAAAAAACCCTTGTATTTGGTATGTTTTTTTTAATTTTATTTATTGGATTTGTTAAGGCTGCCCAGCTCCAAGAAGATATATGGCATATATGTTGAAGATATACTTAGAATAAGTTAAACATTCCAATTCCTTTTTTAAAAATTTGACACAAATTAGAAGGTATTATTTTTTTAAAAAAATTGATTTTTAAGTTATTTAAAAAACTAACTTTTCAATTCCTTTTTTAAAAATTTGACACAAATTAGGTATTATTTAAAAAACATTGACTTTAGGTTATTTAAAAAACTAACTTAATAAGGTATTATGTAATTATTTAGTAATAATAATAAGTTATTAATAATTATTTAGTTTCTAGTAAAGATAACACCTTTATTGAGTCTGCATACTAAATACTATTTATCTGCTCAAAAAATTCAGCTCCTCTCTGCCAGATATGGGAAAATCCACATGAAATTCACAAGAATTCCAAAACCAGCATTCTTGAATCTGTCATTGGAAACAGAGCAATTCAAGTGTCATCAGGGATATTCCTGAATTAATATTCTGAGTCAGTGCTTTCCAAACTGCGTGCCGCAACACATTAGTGTGTCGCGACAAAACCTGGAAGTGGTGATGGTGCATCGTCGCCGCTCCTGTGGCGGTGTGTGCGGTAGCGGTGGCAGCAGTGGCGCGTCATCAGTGCTTCCAGGTTTTAGCGTAAAACACGAGGCCGCCGCCACCATGCATGCCGCCACCGTGCGCGACTGTGCACACTGCCACTGCCGCGCCCCCCCGCACTGCCGCCGCCATTGGTGTGTCGCCAACAGCAGAAGTTTGGAAAGCACTGTTCTGAATTATTGCCATAAAAACATAGTTCATACAGCGTAGTTCATACATTGCGCTAAGCTAAATATAACTAAACCATAACTTACTGCAATATGTGAATCCAGCCAGTGTTTGTGCTTTTCATTAATTACTTCAGTTACAATGCATTTGCAAATATATTGTAAAAGTTACGATTAGGTATTTCAAGAAGCTAAAATTAGTAAAATAATGAAATAGAAATATTTCCACTAGGTGAGGTTTAATTTGTTGAGATTTTTTTAGGCATTTCAAGCAAGTAAGCAAGCTACAATCTAAATCTTGCACTAGTTGATGCAAGGAAATCAATTTTCTGTACTTTAACGTAACATTCAATTCAGCATTGATAATATGTTCCAGTCCTACAAGTAAAATACAGGGGGGGGGGGATCAGTAGTTCATTTTTATCCAGGGACAACTGTCAAATTACTTTTTTGGTGAAATCTAACATTTATGGAATAAGGCTCGATTATTAGCCCTTTAATTAATTAACTGCTTTACTGAAGACATCCCTGTCAGTGATTCCCAAACTTTTGTATGTACCACTTCTTCTTTCACACACAAAACTTATTTATTTTATTTTATTTTATTTTATTTATTTATTTTTCAAAATTTATTCCCCGCCCATCTCCCATGCAAGGGACTCTGGGCGGGTATCTTCCCTTTTCTGCTTTGCCTAACTTTGTTGTTTGTCCAAATCTGACAAACTGGTTTGAGCGCTAGCCATAGCCTGCTTGAGAAATATGCCTGGCATGTCTAAACTAACTTTTAAAAGTTGCATGTTCTTTTTTTGGTTAAAAAGAAAAATATATCACTGTATTTCAGTAAATCCTGCTGCAACTTCATCATACTTAACAATTTTGCAAAATAAATTGTTGCTTTTAACAGATATTTGGATGGGATACTAGTATATACTCTTGTCTAGTACTTACTCTAAACCTGTCACACTGTCATTAATGAGTATATTCTGCAATATATGAGCCCTGACCCCTAAATACAAGCTGGTGCCTTGATTTTTGAAACATTCTAATACTGAAGAAAAATATACTGCTAATCTACTATCAAGGTAATAATTTTATAGTATATAATTTTACACTAACATTATAAAAAAGTATAAAACTGTATAATTTTACAGTAAAAATAATTTTGTTTGTGAAGTTTCATGTACTGGTTGTAACTTACCCATAAAAATTAAAGCAGTTTTATAGCTGACAATATTACATTATTTTTTGCATATCTGCAACCAGACAGGGTTGGAAACAGGAAACCAAAGATTCACAATTCTAAACAAACCATGTGTTATGTGCTGTTAGGTGTTCTGCAGCAGGAAATTTTTAGAGGTCTTCTTTTCTAGATATCTATTCTTCCATAAAACAATAATAATTACATATGTTTATAGGAATGCAGATTAAGAATTAACAATTCTACTTTCTTAAGTTTTCATAATAAATTTGACCTTAAGTTTCTGCCCTATTCAGATTAACTCTGCTTATCTTTTTCCTCTGATCTGGAGATGAAGAAAAAACACCAGTATATCTGAATCCTTTTCTTAATCTATTTTGATTATAACATATAGCAAACTTAATACCTATACTTAACAAAAACCCTCAAGTGGTAGGCATCATCTAATCAGAAACATTTCTCTCTCTCAAGGAAGAAGTGCCTTGGCTCAAATCGAAACTAAAGACATACCATATAGCATACAATAAAAAAAAAACGAGGGGGGGGAAGGGAAGGATATTTAATGATGAAAACATTTGCATCTCTTACAACTGGGAACACAACCCAGCCCCTGGAATTGCCAGCTGCCACCTTTGAGTTGAAGTGGAAATCAATATTATATTAATTTAAATATTACCTGTAAAGACTGAAGGGTGGGGAATAAACTGAATTGATTAAAGAGGACAGTAATGTGCTGGTTGGAAAAAAGTTCATTTTAAAAGGAGAGGGAAAGAGATAGATTTATTACTATTGTTGTTGTTGTTCTCAGAATGGGTAATAATTTTTTACAGATATAGGGAAATGTTTGTAATTTAAAAACCGATACCTACATAAATCATTCCCTTGATAGATTGGAGTTAGGCCATGGAGAACTGCCTAAATATTGACTCCTTGGTGGTTTTTGGCAATAAAACTAATTTCGGGTCTAAGCATCATGATGCTTAGGCATTCCTATAATCACACTGAGCAAATCTCCTAATATATTGTAGCACATAGCTTACAAACATAGGAAGAGCCAGGAGCCTCTGTAATCCAACATTCAGTATTACATAGTAGCCAGCCAGGTATACTCTGGAAAGAAGCAGGATGTAAGACTCTATCTCCCTTTCACTGTTGCTCCCTAACAGCTACCATTTAAGGTACACTGCCTGTGATTCAGGAGGCAGTATACATTAATCAAGACTAATGGCCATGACAACTATGTGCTCCATGAATTTGTGTAGTTCCCTTTTAAAACCTTCTAACTTGATTTCAGTGAGAACACTGCAATTTTCACTCAAAAGAACTGTATTAAGGGCTCCCAATACACATTGTTCTTTAGAAACTGAAGGTTTTAAGTTCTAATAAATAATCTTTTTATTAAGATTTTCATTCCAGTCTTTCCTTTAGTATGTAAGGAAAAAATAATTTAAGACATATTTAATAAAACTTCTGATAGTGTTTAGCAACATCACTACAACCAAACGTTCTGCACTTCTCTCATATGGGAATCATGTAGGAATCACTGGCTTAATTTCTTTACCATAGGAGACTTTTAAAACTAGGAAACAGAAATCAAAGGGACATGACTTCAATATTTCACTATTACTGATCCACTTAGCATATGTGAAAATGGAAAACTGTTTTTAAGTGTTGGGACAGTTAAACATAGTTTCATAAGATCCAAGTGGTTTTTTTTTTATATGCAATGCTCTTCACATATCTTAGTAATGGGGCACTAATGCAATTACAGTTATACTAGTAGTCAAACAAACAAAAGGAAATCCTCAGTTTGAAATCTTATATTAGAAGGATGTTTAATTAAGGCCACATATTATGGCTGTAAATGTTTGCTTATATAAAAACATCTAAACGAAGTTACAACTCCTTCATTAGCAAATTACAAACAAAAGTGCACAGCTGACTCACCAGCCATGATTATCACATCTAATTGCCTCATTGCTGCAAATCAGTCTGGAACAATGTTCAGATGTCCTTCTGCAAGAGCAAATGAGGGCCACATCGAGCTATTCCTGTGATCACAAGGGGCTCTTGTACAGTTATCTGATTTACCCTTGTAGACTGGCAGCAAACGACCCAATCAAAGCACTTTCTACAAAGGCAGGCTTTGAAGCCAGCTCAGCCTAGAAGCATGCTCCATATGCAGGCCGGGAGACTGCACTTCATTAGGCCTGTTGTCACATTTTCCCTCTTCTTATTCTAATGATCCTATTTTAATTCATATAGGAACCTCTCCTAATTGATGTCAAGTGAGTGACTTCAACATTCATCACCACAGCACATCAAACAAATCTTGGCAGAGAAGCCAAGCCTCATGGTGTTTAAGACCTAAGGTGTGTCTCCAAGTACAGGAAAGCATTCACACACACACACACACACACACACACGCATACGCACACACAGGCTGTACCTGTTTAATTGGGATTGCACGACCGCTTCCAATACTATCTGCTCTGCTCTCCAATCCTTTCTTCTCTTTGTCTGGGTCACTCCCTTTCCGAGACTGGAGGGTAAAAGCAAAGTTAACACTGTAATACACTAATTCATTTTTCCACATTCACATATTAAATTGCAAATTTTATATTTATAAAGTATATATTTATATTATACTTTAAAATGTCCTGCATATTAATATGTACTTTTAAATACTTTAACCAGGGCTATAACACAATAGAGATTTTAAAAATGCTATCAAAACTGTATGTCTTTTCACACTGGAATTTTCTTATGTAAGTGTAAATACTTTATTATCATTTGATGAGATTTTAAAAGGCTATTAACAACTCAGCAGTGTAATTTTATGGATTATCTTGATTAGAATTTAATTTAATTTAATTTTCTCTTTTACTACTTTCAGATGACAGCATCAAAGTCAAACTAACAATGCTGAGAAAACCAAGCTGCTTTGACAAAGTATAAAAACTGGAAATACTAGTAACACCTTTATGCATACTTTCTTCAATAACAAATGTCATGGATATAATAAAATACAATAAAATATTTTATTTAAGAATGAACAACTGCTTTATCTGGGTAGATTAAAAAAAAGAAGAGCACCCCCTTCTCAAATTATGTGGCAAAGATTGCCCTGCTTCCTTTCTCACTATTGTGGGACACACATATATATATATATATATATATATATATATATATATATATATATATATATATATATATATATATTCCTATATAAAGAGAACTTCGCATCCTCCTCTATTATTGTCAGCTAAGTAAATCTAGAAGTGACAGATTTATTTTATTATGAGTAAGATCTAAAAGTCATCCTCCTTAATAACTATACTGACAAGTGACAACTTCACTCCATTACTTTTCAGTGGGAACATTACTCACACAATATTGAAAATGGAGAAACGTTTTCATGTGGTTTTCAAATCATAGATGATATATGAAGTGAATGTACCAGTTATGTCCGGCACACAACTGAATGCTAATAAAATACAAATGATATGAAACCACACAGATTTTCTACAATACATTACAGAGGGTACCTTCAAAAATCCACATTAGGAATACATATCTGAATGCCCATCAAAACTATTTTCATATTTTTGAGAATGGATTAAGAGGAAAGAAAAGGGATTGGCCTTCTGAAGTACAGAAGACTCCCACATAATTGTCATCCACAGTTTCTTTCTATTATATTTACAAAGTACATACAGAGCTTAAGAATTACAGTACATTTACATTTTATGTTTTGAACAAGTGCGCTCCTTTAGGGAGCAGCTTGCACTCTTCTGTCTTGATTCACCTGTAAGGCTACTATACTAGAGCTTTAGACAGTCATGTTGACCATACCCTCAATTTCTCTTAAGTTAGGAAATCAAATCAATATGATCCTCGAGCCTTCTGTGTTTCTAATAGGCATCTCTTCGGGTTTTAAAAAAATGTTTCCCCCTATAATACAGCTAGCTAAAACAGCTTCTCTTCAAAGAGGAAAAAATTATTATTATTATTATGAGAGATTTATAGTGACCAGCTTTGAATATTTTAATAAGGAGTTTTTGAATAATAAAAGTTCACTCTAAAATCACCCTCAACCTACTGAAATTTTCTGTTATGCTTTTTAGTTTGCCCACTACTACAATTACTACTAATTCAGATAATATTACAGTATTAAACTTTCCCTATAAAGCTGTCAAAATCAGTCACTCAAAATTACTTGATGGAGTTACTGTATCTGACACCAAGCATTTTATCTTTTTTATAATATACATTTAATGTTAATAATGTTTAATGTCAGAGTCCTCTCAAGCCTGGAAAATTAAGAATGTAAATATTATAAGCAGAAATAGAATTAGTTCATGTTTCCCCCTTACAGCCTTGTGTCACATATGACCAACATTAAGTTTTAGCATGGCTATAAAATTTGGGGAATAGTACTTTCATTTGCACAGATTTTACACCCATTATGATAAAAAAATAATTTTGTAAGTACTGCTGTAACTATCGCTACTTATTAGTTGAATATCTATTTCATTAATTGTCTTCTACATTATGATTGTATAAAATAATGTATGCTAGGAAACAATTACTTTTGTACATCTACTCAAAAATTGTTGGCTGAAGCATCATACGTCATCATGTTTCAAGAGGTTTTTTTTAAGATTATGGAACAGATATATTGTCTCCATAACTTAATATATATCAGAAAACAAAAAGTGAATTCATAACAAGCACAACTGAAGAAGCACCAAAACAGAATTAGAATATTTGACATCATTCATACCTGTAAGATAACACACAAGAATAAAACCTTAATTATTACTATCACTATTCTTTAATTTAAGAAAGAGCCACCATTTTTGGTAACAAATTTTGCTGAAAACAACTAAACCACCTTATACGTAATTAGACACGGAAACTAGGGTTCTGCAGCTCTTCCAAAGGACGGCTTGCTTTGCTTCAATTATTGCTAAAATAAAGAACCTCCTTGAAGCTGCTTTGCAGAGAGCCGCCCCCCCCCTTTATTCGAAGAGGGAGTGAATCAGCTGCTTTGCCTTCTCCAGCAGTTCCAATAGCCAGTTGAACCTCTGAAGCAACTCAGAGTACCTCACTGAGGAAAATCACACCATCTCTTTGCCTTAAACAAAAAACCTCTAAGACATAGCTTTCCAAACTGTGTGTCGCAACAGATTAGTGCATAGCTTTCCAAACAGTTTGTCGTGACACTTTAGTGTGTCGCAACACACAGTTTAGTGTGTCGCGACACAACCCAGAAGCGGCAGCGGGGGCGTGCATGGCGACAATGGCAGCGGCGCGCCATCAGCGTTTCAACGTTTTAGTGGAAAACACGAGGCCGCCGCCGCCATGCACGCCGCCGGTGCATGCCCCCGCGCCGCTGCCGCCATTGGTGTGTCGCCAACGGCGGCAGTTTGGAAAGCACTGTATTAGTGTGTCGGCTGCAGTGTCTGGGTGTGTCACGGCTGCTGCTGCCTCCTGGCTTCCACACAGGTCCTAGTGCCTGCCTTGTGCCTTGCTGCCTCCAAACCTGCCCTGCCAGGATTCCGCGCAGGTCCTAGTGCCTGCCTTGTGCCTTGCTGCCTCCAAACCTGCTGTGATTCCGCGCAGGTCCTAGTGCCTGCCTTGTGCCCTGCTGTAAGAGTGTGTCGCGAAATGATGCATGTCTAAAAAGTGTGTCACCAACATGAAAAGTTTGGAAAGCTCTGCATTAGTGTGTCGCGACAAAAGCCGGAAGTGCTGATGGTGTGTCGCCTCAGCGGCGGCACGCGCGGCGACAGTGGTGCGTGCAGCAGCGGCGCGCCATCAGCGCTTCCGGGTTTTAGAGCGAAACACGAGGCCGCCGCCGCTGCCATGCACACCACCACCATTGGTGTGTTTTGATATCTAAGCAATTATGCCATAATTCCCATGGGGCAGAAAATACTGTCTTGTAAGAGACAGCTATCAGAATATGATTTACTGCTTTCCATTGCTTTTCACGTCTATTTCTATCATTCACTTCCATTTCTATCATTCTACTACTACTGTTCTACTATTAAATGCATCAGCCCTTCAAGGTAGGCTGGGTCAAGAAACAGATACCACAGGGATTCCAAGAATTCTGCTTTGTTATAATAAGGCATAATAACAGATTTTTGAAAGCTGTCCAAGCTTCTCCCTGTCCCATATTACACTAACAAAATCAAGGTGGGGTTATTCTGTGGTTCTTTCTCACACTTCCTTCAATCTCTGGACTGTGTAATTGTTTTCCCAATCCCTCCTTAACAGATCTTTCATACCATGGTCATTTCTAAATTCTTCTGCAAAATGCTGCATTGTATGGATTGCTTCAAATTACTAAGACACGGTTTAATTACTAGTTCATCAGAAGAAAGGTGAAAAATAATTGAACAAATTATGTCACTTTGTTGACTTACATCAAGCCACAGACTTTCCAAAACTATATTATCAAAAAAGATATATAAGAAATATTACTTTTTCCAAGAATCTACCAACAGTGATTGTATGTCAGGTTAACAGAGCTAGTTTACCTGCTAATGTAAAAGACTGATACTTTGGAGCCTTTGAGACTTCTGGTACTGCTAACAAGAACTGAGCAAGGCAGGAGAGAGATATACTTCCCTATCAGTTTTGCCTAATATTTTCTTTTTCTCTTGCAAACAAAGGGGTATGGAATTATTGCAAATATTCAGCTGTAAGCAAATGTGAATGATCTTATTTATGCTGGAGATAGTGTGAAATCATGCCCCTCTCTGGGTCATCTCTGGAGATACAATACTCTTCTGGCCTGATCCTCTTTCATTTCCTTAATATTGGAGGACTGGCAGAGAAGTATAAGCTGATGACAAGCGCTGGAAGTTTGAAGATTGGATCTCTTTTTCTGCCATCTACCTTACTTCCACCTTTGGAGAAGAAAATTCAGTTTAACCTATTTTCATGGGACATCCTCTCAAATCACAGCTTGAACTGGGGTTTTCTAGGTTTTGAGAGAAATGGGGAAGAATGCTTAACAGAACACAATTTCAAGAACTATGACATCTACTTGGAAAGAAATCTACCTGAATCAAGCAGAAAACAATACCCTAATCAAGGAACTACCAAGGAGAAAACCACACACCTCCAAAACTGGCAGGGCAAGCTACGGTATATACAGGGAGCAAACCCCACACTCACTAGCACTGATGATGTTACCTAGGCGGGTAATGAAATGTCTGCAAGCAAACAACCAATCTCAGAGAGCACCAAGGACTCTACCTGAATATTGTTTATCAAACTTAGGATTGTACCATACAATTTGGGCATCAAGTCAGAAAGTTTCTTAACCTTAATTTTAAGAATTCTACACATACAAAAATACTAACAATTACTTGCTTACTGTGCTATAATTTTTTTATCAAAATAAAAGAATAATGGCTATGGTAATATTTTCTTACAATGTGCTAAACAGAACCTTGATATTGCAAAACTAGTACTAAAACTCTCTTATATTCTGATGTTTCTTATTATTTCAAATGTACCTCTTGTTTTACTGTATTTGTTTCTTTTTAGAAGTACACGTTCTAAATTAACAGCATCTCTGCGAAACCAGTATCCTACATTATAGATAGAATGTTTAAATGAATCCATGTCTCTCATCTAATGTTCTCTTACAATTAATGAAGCCTTCACTGAAGCCCTACAAAATATTGAAACTCAATATGCATACATTATTTCCAAAAGTTCTGAAGCAAAGTCTGAATAAAAGAGTACAGATTTAAATCCCATCCTTTCCCAGTTGCCTCACTTAGGCCATATTCCTTGACTCACACTGACATCTAGTGGAGAAAAAAGGTAAAATTACACAGCAAATAAATATTGTTTCAATTTCTTGCCTTCAATTTCTTTTTTACTAAGCTTCTCAGTTTTAGAAAGTTTTCTCTTTTGAAGTCTAATATGAATATACAAGATTTTTGGCAACCAACTACTTATACAGTCATGTAAAAAACTAAGTACCCTGCATTGAAATTTTTGACTTTTTCAACATATTTCAACATACAGGTATTTAATCTTAATTTCAGCAATACTGATAAAGGGGATATAACAAATATCATGCACCATTTATATTTTGTAGTCCATTATGTAATTGAAATAAACATAAATGCAACTTTCACATGTGGAAAAACTAAGTACCTGCCTACATTGATCACTACCTCAAATACCTACAATTTGAATCCAGTGTACCAGATCAGGTGCAAATGATTAGAACATTGTTAGAGAGGATCTGGGAGGAACCTGTCGTATTGAAACCTCAGACATTTAGTTTGATTTGCTCTTTGTTGTTGACATGTGTGGTATCACCTCAAAAGAGCTCTGGGAGGCCTTCGGAAAGAAGATTATACATGCCCATGAGACTGAGAAGGGATTTAAAAAGATTGCCAAACAATTGGACATCAATCATTCCACTGTCCGGAAGATCATCTACAAGCGGAGAAGATTTCAAACAACTGCTAACTTGCCCAAGCCAGGCAGTCCCAAATTTGGCTGAGATGCAAAATGGGCACATGTAACAATGAAGGCTGTGGGGAATGCTGTTTCCAACTAGTAGTCTCACTTGCAATATCTCTCTCCTTGTGTACTAGTCAAACCAAAACTTTATTACAGTCGAAGACTGGCATGGAATGTGTATGAGGAAACTGACTCCTGAAGACATGTGTATGAGGAAACTGACTCCTCCCAAATTCAAGTGGCATTTTTAAGCTCTCATCTGGAACGCATTTATACCACACTCCTGCTGTCAGAGGTTCATCGTAGGCACACCAATCAATCTCTCTCTAGAAATGCAAAGACACTCAACACACACATCAGCTAAAAGGTGTAGCATACAATAGCCCTTCTCAGTCAAAAGGCACATCCTCAATTAGTTTTTCATAGTCAGGTCTGTGGATTTGGGCCACATGTGAAACAAAAAAGATGGAAGCAGACATCACCTTAGAAGAATAGCATATACGTAGTACGTCTCACCATGTTAATTGTTTTTATCCTAACAGATTCTACTTGGAATAACTGACTTTGTTTGCACTGAGGCGTGGGGACAAAGGATACTGTCTCCCATAGAAAAAGGTGTAATTTGGCTAAATAGGCCAAAGAATTGACAAACTTTAAGGACAAGACCCCAGAAACATAAAATCTGTGGCACCTGGCATCCAACTTTTTTTCACCTTATCCACTGGGGCCAAGTGTTGCTATTCTTGAAAACAGGATTATGTTGCTTCAAAAATAAAGTATGTAGCATGGAATATGAACTAAGTATGAGATGGAATTATGAACTGACTACTGTTGTCCCTCACTCTATATACATTTCAATACACCACAGAAACCATGGTAAAGGACAAATCAACCTAGTTATAAACTTTAAAAAAATAGCTACAAAAATAAAATAATTGTCACTACAAATTGCACTGGAATTATGTCTCAATAAATAATCAACCACAGTCACAATAATCTCATCGTAAGAACAAAATGGAGGGTGTAACATATTTAGCTAAACTGTAATTTAGTTACCTCCTACAATATAAGAAAAATAAATTTAGATGCTTTTATCTCATCCAGAGCATCAAATTGAGGTTATTCTTGACTACAGAGAAGGGGAAGCCAAGTTTCAAAGATGGTTTTCGAAGTTGGCTTACTAATTCACTGATTAGATTAACATGATCAAGCATTTTCTCTTTTTGTTCACTCACTGTGAAAAGGTTGGACCGGCGCTTGGACTGTTTACGAACAGGTGTTGGAGTATTAGTAGTAGGTGGAACATCAATTCGTAGTTCCTTCTGACTGGTGCTTGGAGTAGATGGGACAGAGGAAGAATAATCACTTAAACTCCCTCCTCCATTACTGGTCTGCAATGATTAAAATCCATTTTAGCAAAAAGAAAATCAATTTCTTAATTGTATTTCTTACTACAACACAGGATTTTTAAATATACATAGAATTTCTATAGAGAGAGAACATTATCGCTCTCCTTCACAAATCCTCTTGGAATTAATAGGCAATTTTTAAGCCAATATTGTTTCCCTCTATATTCTTTCCTCTTAAGTTAATTAAAGTTTCACATTTCTTTCCCTTTCCCTCCATTCTATGTAAGGCAGAGCTTTCCAAACTGTGTGTGGGGACACGTTAGTGTGTCGGCTGCAGTGTCTGGGTGTGTCGCGGCTGCTGCTGCCTCCAAACCTGCCCTGCCAGGATTCCATGCAGGTCCTATTGCCTGCCTTGTGCCCTGCTGTAAGAGTGTGTTGCGAAATTATGCATGTCTAAAAAGTGTGTCACCAACATGAAAAGTTTGGAAAGCTCTGAAGTAAGGCCTCGTGGCTGATGTGGCCAGAGGCAAAACAAATTTTAATACAGCAGGTATACCATTTGCCAGAACTGTGAACCAAGGAAAACTTTATGTTGTCAGAACAAAAATATGCCATTTCCTTCTCCAGTGGATCACCTTTAGTCTGATTCTCATGAGTGACCCTTCTGGGAATGTACACATTCCCAAAGGCATAGCTCATAGTGTCACTGGGATGTTCAAGCCACTTGCCACTACATACATCAATAAATAACTCCTTCATATATTAGTTCTCATATAGTCAAGAGTGGTATGCTGTATGCCACACATAGAAAAGAGAAATTATAGGGAAAGTCCCCAAGCCTTCATAGAGGTAGACAGAGCCATTTCGGCCATCAAGTTCATCCATCTGCTCAGTACAGGAATCCAAATTGAAGCATACGGCTTTTTAACTTCTACTTGAACACATCCTACAAAGAAGAGCCCATTACCTCTGTGGCAATTGTCTCCTCTATCAAACTGCTCCATTAAAGAATAACTAATAGAAGGACACAGTTTTCCAGTTAACTTAAACCCATTATTCCACAATTATTGTAAATGTACAGTTAGCAGGAACATTGCTCTTTACATTTTATTTCCACTAAGGAGCCTGTATTTACCTGAAACCAAGGTGAAAATTTTGCTTCATAAATCTTAAGGTTGTTAACAGCCACTTTTTTTGATAGTAGAATGTAGGGACTGTTGGGTGCGCTATGGAGAATGCTTTACATGTGCCTTACAGGGCTTGAAGAACACACCTTTGTTTTGTCACATTCTCATCACTATGACCCCATAGGATATTATTTTTTAATTGCAAAAGCTTTAAAAACCTTTATCTTCTTTATTTAAAAACCTTTATCTTCTTTATAATTAATGGCAAACTATTTGTAATACAATGGTTAATAAGCACCTTGAGTCCTCTTTGCATTCCAGTGACAAATGCTGATAGAATAACTGCATCATACACACATAGGGAATTAAATCTTTCATCATAAGGTGATGATATTCTCCGTTAGACAGACTTATAACCAATGGATCTATACAGAAATTTGGGTGCAGGGAGGGGGACAATTCACTTGATAAGACTTAGTTTTCAATTCCTGGGCTATCTCCATTTCCTTTCTGTGAAGTTTTCCTGAATGTTTGTTAAATGTTGGTGCACAGAACTAAAAATAGGGGCTGACATGCTGAATACAGTACAACTGCTACTTCCTATGATATGGAAACTAAGCTTCTTTTTTTAAAAAAAAAATACATTATTGTATAAAATTTTTAACATATAACTTACATACACCTTGAGACAATTAAACGGGGTGTAAGGAAAGGAAAGAAAAGTGTGTGAAAGGGGAGACAAACAAACAAACAAACAAAAGGAAAAAAAGAGGTTTGGTTCTCGATTTCCTTAACTGTGATTAATATATTTGTCTCGTTACTTAATTGCTTGTTTAAATTACATTTGTTACTTTTCTATTTCTTACCTACTTAATCATTAAATCCTATATTTATTGTATTATTTTTTTGTATGTTTATCATATAGTCCAGAAACGGTTTCCAATCATTTTTGAATTTGTCCATATTCTTATCTTTTAACATCTCTGTTAGTTTTGCCATCTGTGCTAGGTCCATAATTTTTGTAATCCAGTCTTGGATTGTAGGGGTTTCTTCTTTCTTCCATTGTTGAGCGTATGTTATTCTGGCAGCTGAAATCATATATAGGAACAAGTTTCTATGTTTTTTCTCCAGTTCATTGTCCAAGAAGCCTAGTAAGTATAGTTCTGGTTTAATTTGTATGTCCATTGATATAATTGTTTTTATGGTTTCATGTATTGAGTTCCAAATTTTTTTCGCTTTCTTGCACGTCCACCATAGATGGTAAAATGTTCCATTTTCCTTCTTACATTTCCAACATTTACTTGATACATTTTTATACATTTTTGATAATTTCTCTGGAGTTATATACCAACGGTACATCATTTTGTAAAGATTTTCTTTTAAGTTATAATTTAATGTAAATTTTAAACTTTTTGTCCACATTTTTTCCCATTGATCATACATAATATTATATCCAAAATTTCTGGTCCAATTTATCATACATTCTTTGACTTGTTCGTCTTCTAATTTTATTTGTAGTAGCATTTTATAAAATTTAGTTATAGTATGATCAGTGTTATCAAATAGTTGGTTTTCTAACCACGTTGGTTCTCTTACAAATTTATAGTTCTTTTAATCTGATTTGAATTGTTCTTTTAACTGTAGGTATATAAACCAGTTACATTGATATTCCTTTTTTTTTCTAATTCTTCCCTTGATTTCATTTCAATTTTGTCCCCTTCATAGTATATTAAATCTTTATATTTAAACCAATTACGGTTATTTGTGCTTTCTATTCTCGTGAAAGCTTCTTGTGGGGATAACCAGAATGGTATATTTGGCAATAGTCTTTTCTTATATTTATTCCAAACTTTAATTAATGCTCTTCGTATACAGTGATTATTAAATATTTTATTTGCTTTAATTTTGTCATACCAAAGGTATGCATGCCAGCCAAATTTTAGATCATGGCTTTCCAAATATAATAATTTATGATTTTCTAATCTCACCCATTCTTTAATCCACATTAGGTTACAAGCTTCATAATATAATTGTAAATCTGGGAGTCCTAATCCTCCTCTTTCTTTAGCATCTTGTAATAATTTGTATTTTATTCGTGGTTTTTTCCCTTGCCATATAAATTTTGATAATTCTCTTTGCCATGATTTAAATGTATTGTCTGTAATCAGTATTGGTATTGCTTGGAATAAAAATAATATCCTGGGTAGTACATTCATTTTAATTGTTGAAATTCTTCCCATTAAAGATAGATGTAATTTTCCCCACTTTTCTAAATCTTGTTTAATTTCTTTCCATAGTTTTACATAGTTGTTTTGGAATAGGTCGTTATTTTTTCTTGATATTATTATTCTTAGATATTTGGTATTTTTTACATTTTTAAATCCTGTTTTGTTTTCTAATATTTCTTGTGTTTTTCGATTCAAATTTATATTTATCATTTTTCTTTTATGTTTGTTGATTTTAAGTCCTGCCAATTTTCCAAATTCTTGTATATTTCTCATTAAGCGTTCTATAGATTCTACTGGGTTTTGTATTATTAATGCTATATCATTCGCGAAGGCCCTTAATTTAAAGCTTTCTTTTTTTATCTTAATCCCTTCTACTTTTTCGTCCTCTCTGATATCATTTAGTAAAATTTCCAGTACCAATATAAATAATAAGGGTGAGAGTGGACACCCTTGCCTTGCTCCTTTTTCAATTTTAAATGTTTTTGTATATTCATTGTTAATTATAATTCTTGCTTTCTGGGTTGTATATATTGCTTTAATTGCTGTCTTAAAAGGGGTTCCGAAATCCATATAATCTAATGTCTTAAACATAAAGTCCCAGTTTAATCTATCGAATGCTTTTTCAGCATCTAAGAACAATAAAGTTATTTCTTTTTCATTATGTGTCTGTGCATATTCTACTGAGTTAGCTTTACTTTGCTCCATACCATTCCTGTACTTTCTAAGAAATTCTTTAGCTTTTGGGATAGAAGTTAGTTTAAATCTTTCATCTTTGTATGTAAAACTTATTCCCTCTATTCTTTCCCATCTGTATAGTATTTTATTTTTCTTTAATATGTCAGTCAAGAAGGAGTATTCTTTTCTTTTCTTTAGTATTCTTAATGGTGTTTCTTTTAGTATTAATATATCTCTGCCTTCTATATTAACACTTTTATCGTAATTTGCTTGTACAATTAACTCCCTAGTTCTTTTTCTGGAGAATTCAATAATTATATCTCTTGGTTTGTTGTGGGTTTTTGCATAATGTGAATTTACTCGGTACAATTTCTCTATCTCATCCTCCAGTCTGTCTTCCTCCCAATTAATTAAGTCTGCGAGCATTTGAACAACTGTTTCTTCTATATCATTTTTTTCCTCTTTTTCTGGCACACCTCTTAGCCTCAAACAAAATTCTTTTTCCTTCAGTTCTAATAAGGCAATTCTATTTGATTCAAAATTCTTCTATGTTGTCTATCCTTTCATTAGTTTTCTTGACTTCAGTTTCTATTTTCTTATCCATATTTTCCAACTTTTGTTCTATGCTTTTTTCTAAGTTTTCTATTCTTTTGTCTAACTTTGTTATATTTTGGGTGATACTTTGTGTTATTTTTGTTGTATACTCTTCAAACATCCCCTTTAACCAATCTCCTTCTCCCCCCACAAGCCCAGTTCCAGACCCTCTTCTCACTTGCTTACTTCGAGTATACATTTCTAAATTATTCCTAGATTTGTTAAACCTTCTAAATATTTGGTGTTTTACAATACTTATACAATATTTTTACAGTGTTTTGCTTGTATTCAGTAGACAACACAGTTCTTTCTATATGAATAATCACAGAGTTTAGAGTGAGTTTGTAAGTTTGAAGATATGGCCGCTCGAAATAATTAAATAATAGGTCCGTTTCTTGTCGGTTTCATGTGGTAGAAAAGAGCTCAGCAAGCAGACATACCATTACACAGTTTCAGATATCCCTTTCTTTTCTTTCTCTTTGGAGTTAGTTCTTTTTTCTTTTAGGAGTGAAGGGGCTGCAGTTTTACCTCTGTTTTGGTTGCAGCTGCGGATCCTCGTTAGATGTCTCTCTCCCACTTCCCAGCTGAGTGGCGTGCTGCCTTCATCTGAAGAGTCAGCGTTATTTCACTTTCTCTTTCACTCAGCCGTCCGGAAGCCTTCGGAGCTCAGCGTTTTGGTTTCTCCCTCTCCTGGAGAATTCCTCTTTTATCTCCGCATTGTTTGCAGAGCTTTTAGGTGCCGCGCTGCGAATTTTAGTGCGGAGCTGCACCAAAATTCATCCTGTCGCCATCTTCACCGGAACTGGAACCGGAAACTAAGCTTCTATCAGTGCAACCTAAAATTGCATTTGCCTTTTTAGCAGTCAGGCTGTTGATTCATATTCAGTTTGTGATCCACAAACCAGGTATCCTTATCATGTTCCTGGGTTTTTTCCCCCCAAGTTTCTCTCTATTAAATTTCATTCTGATATTTCTAGCCCAGTTTTCTAATCTAATCAGAATGTTAAGAATTTTGTTTCTGTTTTATAGGTTTTAGGTTCTTTTATGTTAGTTGAAAATGTGATAAACATTACCTCTAACTCTTCTTCCAAATCAATAATGGAAACATTCAAGAGTAATAACACTGAATCCTGTGGCACCCCATTTCATGAGTAATTTTTGATGAGTATTATTTGAATGTTTTCAAGCCAACTTAAACGTCCATTCTTAAACACAAAGAACAACTTGGCTTTTATTAATTCCTCCACTTATTTTAAGCCAGGCACTTTCTACAATCTCACTATGTTTATTCTTCTTTTGGTAATAACCTTAAAAATTATGGGAATACTTTTTTTTTGGTGCCTTCAAGTCAGTGTTGACTCCTGGGGACTGCCTGGATGAGTCCCTGCAGTTTCTTGGCAAGATTTTTGAAAGTGCTTTGCCCATGCCTTCTTCCTAGGTCTGAGAGAGAGTGAGTGGCCCAAGGTCACTTAGCTGGCTTTATACCTAAGGCAGGATTAGAACTCACTGTCTCTTAGTTTCTAGCCTGGTACCTTAACCGCTTCACCAAAGTGGCCTTCTGTGGGAATGCTGCAGACATAATATACCTTGATTTCAGCAAAACATTTGACAAAGCATCAGGATGTAACAATAGTAATTTAGTTAAGTATGGGCTTAATGGCATGACAAGCAAGTAGTTACATAAAATCTTGCTCAAAAAGCAATCTTCGGTAGTTTGACGTTATATTGGAGAGAGGCTACAAAAGTTAATCTTGGGTGGCCAAGTCTTCACTATTTTCATTAACAATTTTGATGAAGAGGTGGAGGGAATGTTTATCAAAAGTGCAGATATTATAAAATTGGGTGAGTCAGAAATAATACTCAAAACAATCTTGATAGGCTGGAGAAATGAGCCAAAAATAATAGAATGAAATTTAAAAGATACAAGTGCAAAGTTATTCATCTGAGAAACAAAAATCAAATGCAAAAGTATAGGACAGGGGAATATCTGGTTGGTCATAGTACTTAGAAAAAAAAGAGTATAATAGTTGATTGCAAAAATGAACATGAACCAGCAGTGTAATATAGCTGTAAAGAAGGGAAATGCAATTCTAGGCTACATTAACAGAAATATAAATTCAAAATCACAAGAATTCATTGTCATTAAGCAAATCTTCATGTACAGCAGGGGTGGGCAACGTCAGGCCTGTGGGCCATATAAGGCCCATGGGGCTCCCGCCTAAGACCCGCGGGGCTCCCGCCCGCAAACCCCGCCCCTTCCATGCAATTGGCTCCCACCCGCAAACCCTGCCCCCCAGTGCTTGTCATTGGCTCCCGCCCGCAAACTCCCGCCGGTCCGCAGAAATCCCAGAAACCCCGCCCCCCACCCCCCCCCGGTCCCCGCTTATAAATATCAAAATGGCCCTTGGAAGAAAAAAGGTTCCCCACCCCTGATGTACAGGAACGGCTTAATTAAAGCTAACCTTGTTAATATGTATATGTTAGATGGGTGTTGTGAAATTCTAGAACATTCCTTTAACTTCACCCTGTTTTTACTGTTTTTTCCCCCTTTCTCCTCTCATGATACGATTATATGGAATAATGTACTTCTCTCCTACTTCCTTGTGAACATTGGTATTGTCTGAACTGAAAGTAAAATACATCTTTGTTTATATGAAGATGGTGTAATAGTTTAATAGGGGCAATTGGCTCAAGAAGGGAAGGAGAAAGAAGAGCAGAGAAATGAAGAAAAAAAGGAGAGCTGAAACTACTTAAAAACAGAACACACAAGACTGTCCAATAATTTCTATTCTTTACCACACTTTTTGTTGCGTTGCTTTACCACGCAACAATTGTTCCACTCAATTCTGTTTTGATTAGATCCCAACATGAATACTGTGTCCAGTTCTGGGCACAACACTTTGTGAAAGATTCTGAAAAATTGAAGGGGCTGGATAGATTTAGCCTTGAGAAAAGATAATTGGGGGAGGGGGGAGAGGAGAGATAACATTCTTCAGATATATGAAAAGTCCTGTAGAAGAACTCTCGTTTCAGACTGCAGGATACAGAATAATGGATTTAAATTAAAGTAATTTCCTAATGGTAGCAACAGTTCAAGAGTGCAGCCAATCACCAAGAGAGATGACGGGCTCCCCTTCACTGGAAATCTCAAGCAGGGACTAGACAGTCATTGATTGCACAGGTTTCAATCTGGATTCCTGCACTGAGCAGGGGATTGAACTCAGTGGCATAAATGACCCCTTCCAACTGCAGGATTCTATGATTTTCAGCTACTATGGACCCTTTTAATATATAGTTCAACAATTCTTCCCTTTCCGTTGCTTGAAATCCTTTTAATCAAGTTGTATTCTTAAACTGCTGTATTTAGTTCTGGGAATCATCCCACTACATCTCAGTTATACCTACTGCCATTGTAATACTTGCTTTTTGTAAAACAGTTCAAGCTCATCTAGTTTAAACTGTGCTTTGGTTCGTTTAGCTCCATATTCTGTTTAACTTCCCACTATGAACCTCAAAGTAAAAACAATGTATTTCACTCTGAGAATATTCCTGATGATTTTAAAAAATGGTAATAATTTAGAAATAAACTAACAACAAATAAAATGTTATTTCAAATAAAGTAAAAGCATGGTAGTTCAAGACATCCAATACCCAAGTGAATATGCATATCCATTGCCAGAATCACAAAAGGTACTTATACCTGGTCTTTATCTACCACTAAAATAAATGAATGCAATTCATACCTGGCTAATATGTACTGCAGTGACCTGGGTTGAACATACTGATGAGTGGCTTGGAGAGTTTGGTAATGATTTGCAAGGACCTATTGAAAGCTGCTGTTTTTTTCTGGTTGCAACAATCTTCTGTGCCACTGTAAAGGTAAAATAATAATATTACATATGTATCTACCTCTGGAATTACTGTAGAACAATTTCCCAATCTAAGCAGTAATGTAAATTGAAATGATGGATATTCAAACTAGGAAACTTATCACTGTGCTTTTTGTAACTGGCAATTTAGTTTATTTGTGTACAAAAAAGCTCTTAAATATAAATATGTGGAAATACATTAAAACAAATATCCAAACTAACATGAGATTCCATCATTCCAGGGAGGCAATTAAAAAGGCCTGATATCTAAATATGATAATCACAGAGGTCAATTTCAGAGCTATAGAGGGAATCTAATAAGAACAGATATTTTATGAAAGAGTTGGGACACTGTCATTAATATACATCAAAAACAATATTTATTTATTTATTTGTTATATTTATATCACCAATCATCAATTTATTTAAATTTCTATTTATATTATTTCTATTTATATCAATATTTATTTATTATTTATATTTATATATTTTACAAGCTGATATCATTTATATATAGGGGCGTGGTGGCTCAGCGGGTAAGATGCCAGGCTTGTCGATCGGAAGATCGCAAGTTCGGAGGTTCGAATCCCTAGCCCCGCGTGACGGAGTGAGCTCCCACACTCGCCCCAGCTCTTGCCAACCTAGCAACTCGAAAGCATGCAAATGCAAGTAGATGAATAGGTACCACTTCGGTGGGAAGGTAACAGCGTTCCGTGCACGTCATGCTGGCCACATGACCGTGGAAGCATCTTCAGACAACGCTGGCTCTTCAGCTAATGAAAGAAGATGAGCACCGGCCCCTAGAGTTGGACACGACTGCACAAATGTGCGGGGGGAACCTTTACCTTTACCTATCATTTATATCAACAATATATCAGGTTGCAAAAAAGCAATATATAAACAAAGAAGCTACAAAATAATCCACCAATTTTTAATATGTCTGCAAACTGAAAAAAATTGTATTTTTACAGAACGCAATCCTACAATTTGATAGTACTACAGGAATTAAGTTACACAATTTTGCCTTTTAATGACCAAAAACACTAGCTTAAGAAATAGGCATGAGTGCTATATATGGGCATCACCTTGACCATGAAGCTCTGGCAACAGTAATTTAATTTATTCAATTTAGGCATGCCTGACTCCAAACTGACTCTAGGCAGTGTACGCTAAAACCAAACCAAATAGAAAATGCAGTATAACACATTATAATAACAAAAGAATAAGAAAAGGAATAATGAACAAGAACAGATGGCGAGTCACAACCTCATTGCTACCTATTTAGATTATGGTAAGCTGCTCTATGTTGGGCCACCTTTGAAAAAAAACCTGGGAACTTCAGCTGGTACAAAACACAATGGCCAAGATGTTTGCAGACACAAGCTTCTACTATATGTGATACCTACTGTTTCAATACTACATTAGTTGCCAATAGGTTGAGACCATTCAAAATGCTGTTTTTACTTATGAAGCTTTATATGACTAGGGTCTAGGATAACTTAGGGCAGAGCTTTCCAAACTTTTCATGTTGGTGACACACTTTTTAGACATGCATCATTTCGCGACACACTCTTACAGCAGAGCATCATTTCGCGACACACACTTACAGCAGGGCACAAGGCAGGCACTAGGACCTACGCGGAATCCTGGCAGGGCTCGGAAGCAGCAGCAGCTGCGACACACCCAGACACTGCAGCCCGACACACAGTTTGGAAAGCTCTGCCTTAGGGACTGTCTCCTCCAAGTGAAATTTCCCAAGCATGTAGGGAAGGGATGTTCAGGGTCCCATCCCTGTGTGGAATCAAGAGGACATGGACCTGAAGGCAATCCTTCTCCATAATGGCCCCCATGCTTTGGAATACTCTGTACCCAGAGGGAGAGCTGGCACTTGCCTTCTTGGATTTTTGCAAGACTGTTAAGACAGTGTAATTTGAACAAGCATTTAGAGGCTGATTCTTCTTTTTATTTATTTTTTGTGATTGGGCTGCAAAGTTTATAGGACAATATGTGGTTATTTATGTATTGTACCACTGTTTTCACTGTTTCAATGTATGATGTTTTAACCTTATTAATATATGCAACCTGGAGTTTGGGGAGATGGATTGTATATAAAATGTTTGTGATTAAATAAACAGGTTTGATGAATATTGATATATTTACAAGTGTCAGAGTTCTGGCAGACCTCTGCCATTCAAACGGATACGTGCAATAGGGCACGATGAAACAGACACGTAACTGACAAGCCAGCGCGGAAGCAAGAGCTACAGCAACGAGGTGCGAAACGGAACGCATCAGTCCGGGAGAGACTGTCTGAGTACCCCAGACCCAAGCACTACACATATTAACTTCAAAAGGACAATGGGGGGGGGGGGAATGTTTAAATGTAATATGCCATGCCATACTAGTTCATTCACGTCTTTGTTCCTGTTCCTGTGTACCAAAATAAATCCTTTTACTTCTAAGAAACCTGCGTTCGTGGTTTCCTTTAGAGAAAGGGATTTCAGGACACCGTTGGGAGCAGCCCTTACATAAAGACGTGAATCACCACTGACCACGTATGCTGAGGACTATCCCGAGAAATCGGTGAGCTCCCCGGTCGAAAGTGGTCACACAACCAGCAAAACCTCATCCTCGTGGAACAGAATGGAATCGGTAGAGGCGGCGGAAACTATCGAAGTAGCAGGACCCAGCTCGTCAGGCATCCAGATGATGGAGAGAACCACCCAGCAAGCGGAAGAAAACTCTACCGAAACCACCGACAGGCGGGAGGTAAAGAAATCCCAGAAGAAGGAGGTAAATAAAACCCCTACCCTCCTCAATATTACCAAGCCTAAATTGGCGGGATGGTCCGTCGCCGTGGGTGAAGGACTAGAAGAGAAAGGGGGGAAATGCACCAAGAAGAGGGTCACCCCAACCCAACGCATCGAGGTCCTGGAAGACCAGATGGCACACTTGAACATAGAAGTAGGAACTATGAATACTAAGAAACCTAGAGGGACTCAGAGGGACGGAAGTAAGCCCAAGAACCTCAGATGAGGAGGAAATCATGGAACCTAGTGGGGAAAGTGATGAGGGGGAAGAGGAAATTCACCCCTACAGTCAGCTGCCCTACAGTCAACCGCCTATGACCCCAACCTATGACCACCGCAGGACCCCTCTGAGGACCACCGCACCAAGTGGCATAGGTGGATTAAAGACGAAATTTGATGGAGACCCTAAGAAACTCGCATGCTTCTTAACGCATGTACAAGGGTTTATGGGGGAATTCGAGCACACCTTCCGAATGGAGGAGAGTAAAGTGAGGTACGTCTCCAGCTTTTTGGAAGGGGAGGTGGGCGACTGGCTGGTGGCTCTACACGATAGTGGGGCCCGTGAGCTGATGAACTTTAAGAAGTTCATGTACGCCCTTAGGAAAAGATTTGAGGATACGCTATCAAAAATATCAGCCAGGGCTCGGATCCAGAACTTAAGACAAGGCAATAGGACAGTAGCGGAATACGCTATGGACTTCAAAAAACTTTTGTCAAAATTACCAGACTGGCCTGAATCGTTTAAAATAGAACATTTTCAATATGGACTGAGACAGGATTTGATAGAAGTGGCAATAGAGAGAGATGACCCAGGAACACTGGAGGGGTGGATCCAGCTAGCAGGGAAAGTTGAAAGTAGCAAATTACAGCTACAGAATATCAGGACTTTCCACTCCATGCGGAAGAAACAGGGAGCTTCCTTCACCCAACCCCGTAAACCCACTAAGCAGCAAAATTGGGAAGAGAAGGAACGTCGCACAAAGGACGGACTCTGCTTCCGTTGCGGGAAAGAGGGACATTGGATAAGCAATTGCCCCCAAACAAAGACTAACCCTAAAGAGAAACCCTCCGCAAAAAAGCTGACAGACAACAAAGGAGCCAAAACAATGCCCGCGAAATACAAAGGAGCGGCGGCAGCAACCGAAGAAAGAAGGAGCGTGCAGTACCGGGACACCGAGTCTGACTCCTCTGAGGATGACTTCGAGCCGGCGGGAAACGAAAACGGTCTGTTCTAAAGTGCACCGCAGGACAGGCCTTCAACACTGGGCGTAACGGGGGGGATGGTGTTCCCAAATGCCCCACAATGAACATCAAGGTAAAGTTACAAAACTTGGATGGGTCGGGACAATTGTGGGGGGTGGCCATGCTGGACTCTGGGTGCTCCAGATGTTTGATGCACCCGAAAGTAGCAAACAAATTGAAACTTAAATTGCTCAAAATGAATACACCCATCACGTTTTGCCAATTGGATGGGTCGGAAATGAAAGGTGGCCCAATCGAATATACCACGGAAGACATACAAATGTCTGTGGGGACTCATGTAGAGACACTACGATTTGTCGTAGCACCTATTGCAACGCGACATATTGTGCTGGGGCTTAAATGGCTCAAGAAAAGAAACCCCCGGGTGGACTGGGCATCCGGGGAAATGGATTTTTTTTATGGGACGTACAAAGCGGTCGTGGACACGACCGGGGTAAACAGTATCGAATGGGAGGCGGCTGGCACGGAGCTAGGGGGGATGGAACAATGGGAAGAGGATCAAGACCAGGAGAGTGGCACACTCCTGGACACAATCCCGGAGAAATACCTCTCCGTGGCTGACGTGTTTAGCCAAAAGGAATGTGAACAAGAACCCCCTCACAGACTGTCAGACGCAACGGTTGACCTCATCCCCGGGGCACCATTTCCCAAACCTAAAATGTATGCGATGACCCAGAAAGAATTGCTAGAATTACGCAAATTCATCGACAAAAATTTGGCAAGAGGGTTTATAGAACCCGCAAATTCGCCCCTGGCAGTCCCTGTGCTCTTTCGGAAGAAGAAAGATGGTTCCCTACGACTATGCACAGACTACAGGGGGTTAAATGCTATCTCCGTAACAAACCAGTACCCACTGCCACTCCTGAAAGATATGCTGGCACAATTGGCAAAAGGCAAAATTTTCACAAAGTTGGATGTCAGAGAGGCATACTACCGGGTACGCATACGGGAAGGGGACGAGTGGAAGACGGCATTTAACTGCCCTTTGGGTCAATATCAGTACCGGGTTCTCCCGTTCGGGATAGCGGGGGGACCGGGCATCTTCATGTGCTTGATTAATGAAGTACTGTATGAGTTTTTATACCAATGGGTAATTGTGTACCTGGATATTTTAAAATTTTCTGACAACCAGGATGAACATATACAATTAGTTTAAAAAGTATTAGAGAAATTACTAGAGGCTAAACTATATGTCAAATTAGAAAAATGCGAATTCCACAAGGGTAGCTTGGATTTCCTAGGTTATAGAATTTCACATAAGGGGATTGAAATGGACCCGGGGAAAGTGCAAGCAGTGTTAGAGTGGGAACCCCCCCGAACCCGCAGGCAACTTCAAGCATTCCTCGGGTTTGCGGGGTTCTAGAGGCAGTTCTCTCACAGACCTGTAACTTCTTCTTTAAGAGGCTCCTCTGTCCTCCACTCATTACCTGTAGTAATGGCACCTGTTTGAACTTGTTATCAGTATAAAAGACACCTGTCCACAACCTCAAACAGTCACACTCCAAACTCCACTATGGTGAAGACCAAAGAGCTGTCGAAGGACACCAGAAACAAAATTGTAGACCTGCACCAGGCTGGGAAGACTGAATCTGCAATAGGCAAGCAGCTTGGTGTGAAGAAATCAACTGTGGGAGCAATAATCAGAAAATGGAAGACATACAAGACCACTGATAATCTCCCTCGATCTGGGGCTCCATGCAAGATCTCACCCCGTGGGGTCAAAATGATCACAAGAACGGTGAGCAAAAATCCCAGAACCACACGGGGGGACCTAGTGAATGACCTGCAGAGAGCTGGGACCAACGTAACAAAGGCTACCATCAGTAACACACTACGCCGCCAGGGACTCAGATCCTGCAGTGCCAGACGTGTCCCCCTGCTTAAGCCAGTACATGTCCGGGCCCGTCTGAAGTTTGCTAGAGAGCATTTGGATGATCCAGGGGAGGATTGGGAGAATGTCATATGGTCAGATGAAACCAAAGTAGAACTGTTTGGTAGAAACACAACTCGTCGTGTTTGGAGGAGAGAGAATGCTGAGTTGCATCCAAAGAACACCATACCTACTGTGAAGCATGGGGGTGGCAACATCATGCTTTGGGGCTGTTTCTCTGCAAAGGGACCAGGACGACTGTTCCGTGTACAGGAAAGAATGAATGGGGCCATGTATCGTGAGATTTTGAGTGCAAACCTCCTTCCATCAGCAAGGGCATTGAAGATGAAACGTGGCTGGGTCTTTCAGCATGACAATGATCCCAAACACACCGCCCGGGCAACAAAGGAGTGGCTTCGTAAGAAGCATTTCAAGGTCCTGGAATGGCCTAGCCCAGGGGTCGGCAAACTTTTTATGCCGGGAGCCATTTTGACATGCTCGTGCACATTTTGAAATGCTAGAGAGCCAGGGGGCGGGGTTTGCGGGCGGGGGCCAATCACGTGGAAGGGGGCGGGGTTTGCGGGCGGGGGCCATTCGCGTGGAAGGGGGCGAGGTTTGCGGGCGGGGGCCAATCACGTGGAAGGGGGCGGGGTTTGCGGGCGGGAGAGGGCGTCCACCCGGCCCAGCTGCCCGGGGTCCAGGGAGATCAGCTCCGGCGGGATCTGTGGCGAAGAGCGGCCGTGGGGGGGGGCGGCGAGACAAACGACACGCTTCGGGCTTTCAGCGCTGGAAGGAGGCCGCCTTCCAGGCGCTGAAAGCCTGAAGCGCGCCGCTTGTCGTCGCCGCCTGCCCCCCCCCCACGGCCGCTCTTCGCCCGCCTGCGTGGAAGAAAGAAGACGATGGAGGGTGGGAAACGAGGCCTGCCCGCTTACCTGCCTGCTTGCCTCCCTCCGCGAGGCCCCCCGCTGCCTTCCCAGGGTCCAAGCCGGATCGGGGGCCTCGCGGAGAGAAGCAGGCAGGCAGGTAAGCGGGCAGCCCTGGCCTCCGTCGCCGGGCCCGCCCCCCTCGGCCGCTTCCGCCCGCCCGCGTGGAAGAAAGAAGACGATGGAGGGTGGGAAACGAGGCCTGCCCGCTTACCTGCCTGCTTGCCTCCCTCCGCGAGGCCCCCCGCTGCCTTCCCAGGGTCCAAGCCGGATCGGGGGCCTCGCGGAGAGAAGCAGGCAGGCAGGTAAGCGGGCAGCCCTGGCCTCCGTCGCCGGGCCCGCCCCCCTCGGCCGCTTCCGCCCGCCCGCGTGGAAGAAAGAAGACGATGGAGGGTGGGAAACGAGGCCTGCCCGCTTACCTGCCTGCTTGCCTCCCTCCGCGAGGCCCCCCGCTGCCTTCCCAGGGTCCAAGCCGGATCGGGGGCCTCGCGGAGAGAAGCAGGCAGGCAGGTAAGCGGGCAGCCCTGGCCTCCGTCGCCGGGCCCGCCCTCCTCGGCCGCTTCCGCCCGCCCGCGAGGAAGAAAGAAGACGATGGAGGGTGGGAAACGAGGCCTGCCCGCTTACCTGCCTGCTTGCCTCCCTCCGCGAGGCCCCCCGCTGCCTTCCCAGGGTCCAAGCCGGATCGGGGGCCTCGCGGAGAGAAGCAGGCAGGCAGGTAAGCGGGCAGCCCTGGCCTCCGTCGCCGGGCCCGCCCTCCTCGGCCGCTTCCGCCCGCCCGCGTTGAACAAAGAAGACGATGGAGGGTGGGAAACGAGGCCTGCCCGCTTACCTGCCTGCTTGCCTCCCTCCGCGAGGCCCCCCGCTGCCTTCCCAGGGTCCAAGCCGGATCGGGGGCCTCGCGGAGAGAAGCAGGCAGGCAGGTAAGCGGGCAGCCCTGGCCTCCGTCGCCGGGCCCACCCCCCTCGGCCGCTTCCGCCCGCCCGCGTGGAAGAAAGAAGACGATGGAGGGTGGGAAACGAGGCCTGCCCGCTTACCTGCCTGCTTGCCTCCCTCCGCGAGGCCCCCCGCTGCCTTCCCAGGGTCCAAGCCGGATCGGGGGCCTCGCGGAGAGAAGCAGGCAGGCATGTAAGCGGGCAGCCCTGGCCTCCGTTGCCGGGCCCGCCCCCCTCGGCCGCTTCCGCCCGCCCGCGTGGAAGAAAGAAGACGATGGAGGGTGGGAAACGAGGCCTGCCCGCTTACCTGCCTGCTTGCCTCCCTCCGCGAGGCCCCCCGCTGCCTTCCCAGGGTCCAAGCCGGATCGGGGGCCTCGCGGAGAGAAGCAGGCAGGCAGGTAAGCGGGCAGCCCTGGCCTCCGCCGCCGGGCCCGCCCTCCTCGGCTGCTTCCGCCCGCCCGCGTTGAGCGAAGATGATGATGGGGGCGGGAAACGAGGCCTGCCCGCTTATCTGCCTGCTTGCCTCTCTCCGCGCAGGGGCTGCTGCGGCTGGAGATGGCGCTGCCTCCCTGCCGCGCCGGGCCTCGCTCAGTGCGAGAGCCAGGGGACGGGGTTTGCGGGCGGGGGCCTATCACGTGGAAGGGGCGGGGGTGAGTTCAGCTGCGGAAGAGCCACACTCAAGGGGCCAAAGAGCCGCATCTGGCTCGCGAGCCGCCATTTCCGACCCTTGGCCTAGCCAGTCTCCAGATCTCAACCCCATAGAAAACCTTTGGAGGGAGTTGAAAGTCTGTGTTGCCCAGCGACAGCCCCAAAACATCACTGCTCTAGAGGAGATCTGCATGGAGGAATGGGCCAACATACCAGCAACAGTGTGTGCCAACCTTGTGAAGACTTACAGAAAATGTTTGACCTCTGTCATTGCCAACAAAGGATATATAACAAAGTATTGAGATGAACTTTTGATATTGACCAAATACTTATTTTCCACCATAATTTGCAAATAAATTCTTTCCGAATCAGACAATGTGATTGTCTGGATTTGTTTTCTCATTTTGTCTCTCATAGTTGAGGTCTACCTATGATGTCAATTACAGGCCTCTCTCATCTTTTTAAGTGGGAGAACTTGCACAATTGGTGACTGACTAAATACTTTGCCCCACTGTACACACACACACACACACACACACATATATATATATATATATTCTTTTTTTATATAAAGGGAAGGTGCAATTACATTAGTAAAGGTAAAGGTTTTCTCCTGCACAGTCGTGTCTAACTCTAGGGGGCTGTGCTCATCTCTGTTTCTTAGCCGAAGAGCCAGCGCTGTCCAAAGACGTTTCCGCAGTCATGTGGTCGGCATGCATGCATCGAAAAATCAAAATTGCATGCATGCAATTACATTAGTGATTTGTATATGTGCTAATAGAAGGATTTATAGAAATAATGTGATCTTGGTTTGATATAAAGGGATTGATTATGGAAAGTGCTGTATATTCTTGCTGTTGAAAGTTGGAAGTCACCTTTGTATGTAATTTTCTTTAAAAAAAATTCTTATGTTTCACACTTTTTTAGTTTTTCTTTTTTCTTTTTGTAGTTTTTTTGTAGTTTTTATCTTTGTTTTAAACTTAATAAAATTATTATTAAAAAAAAGAAAATGAGCAGGTTAATATATTGTGGGATTTCCGAATACAAACTGATAAAGCCTTGCCACGTAACACACCAGATTTATCTGTGGTTGAAAAGAAGAAAGTGTGGATAATTGATGTGGGGATAATAGAATAGAATACCAGGGAATAATAGAATATAATAGAAGACAAAGAATTGGAGAAGATCACAAAGGATCAAGAACTGAAAATCAAAGTTGAAAGATTATAACATAAACCAGCCATGGTGGTCCCAGTGGTTATCAGCACACTGGGTGTCATACCAAAAAAAACTTGGACAGCACATAGAAAATCTGCGCATTGACAACATTTCCATCTGTCAATTACAAAAGGCCACATTGCTTGGATCTGCACATACAGTATACTATGCCAATAGATTACGACATCCTAGGTTCTTGGGAAGAACTCAATGCAAATGAACGCCAACACCAGCTAAAGAACTGGCTGCTGTGATTTCATGTTGTTGTGTATATACTACTACTAATAATAATAATAACAATAATAATAATTTTATCCCACCTTTTTATATATAACTCAAGGCGGAGAACATACCTAATTCTCTTGCCTATTTTTTCCCCACAACAACCCTGTGAGGTGGGTTGGGCTGAGAGTGACTGGTCCAAGTCACCCAGCCGGCTTTCATGCCTAAGGGAGGCCTAGAGTTTAGTCTCCTGGTTTTTAGGCCAGCACCACTACACCAAACTAGCCCTAGTAGCCTCACTAGACAAATCACACATAGATACAAATGGATTGAAATGTTAATTATTATCCAGCATGATCTGTATCCAAGAAAAGAGAGTTCCCATGGAAAAACAACAAGGCTACCATGTAGGTTAAGAAATTGGAAATTATGCTCCACACAAAGTAACTTCTTTCACTATATACAGAAGAAAAAAACAGCAGATGTAATATGTGTTAAATTCCACAAGAGGGTGCAACCATATTCATTTTACTCATGAAGCATTATGAAATCAAAGTATTAATTAAACTATGTAGAGAATCACTGATGGTTCATGATGATGATGATGATGATGATGATAATCCTTATTACAGGGTGATACTCTGCCCATCTCTCATTTAGCCATTCATACATATATAGTAATAACGTTATTCTCTTTTGGTGTAAGCAACATGCAAAGCTCAGAAAAGGACTAAGAAATAGTAAGCCAAAGAAACTAGACAAAGAGGAGAAAAAATTAAATATAGCTAAATCTAGTTTACACCGACACCAGTTACAATACCTCTCCATAACCTGATATTATAATCCTATTTTATAAATCGTGTAGTCACTTATGATTGAGATGCTATACAAGTTCACAAATAAATAAATACCTTTCCATCCTTGTAAACCATTCTTGCTTCTATTACGAACCAGAGAAACACATGCAGATGTGCCATCTACCAAAACAGTCCCAATTATCCCACTAATGAACTGAGGTGTAAGTAGGGTGCCAGAATGTACT
The DNA here is from genome assembly GCA_023362775.1 of Charina bottae. Taxonomy (NCBI): domain Eukaryota; kingdom Metazoa; phylum Chordata; class Lepidosauria; order Squamata; family Charinaidae; genus Charina; species Charina bottae. The sequence continues at coordinate 1,921,819 of JALMGJ010000020.1, forward strand.
TTTCAGTAAGTTTATAAATGGCTTGGATGGTGAGGTGGAGAGAATGCTTATCAAATTTGTAGATTATATGGATCAGATGGGATAGGAAATACACTAGAACACAGAAATAAAATTCAAAATGGTTTTGATTGGTTAGAGAAATGGGCTGAAAATAATAAAATTAAATTAAATAAATAGAAATGCAAAGTTTTTCATTTAGGAAAAAGAATTTAAAGATATAGGATGGTATTTGTATATGTGAAAGGGCTCCTAGAATTGTACTCAATCACAAGCTTTGCCCTACAAATGTCATTCCAGGTTAATACCCTAGTTCAAGGACCTCTGGAAAATGGAGTGGCAGAAGAGAAACCTAATGCGCCAGTGGAGGGAGAGGAAAAGTGAATCTGAATGAGCATGAGTTCAACTTCAAGCCTACGCTCTAGAAAAACAAATGGAAAATCTACTTATCTTAACCTGACTATAAATGAAACTCTGGAAATTCAGGAAATTTGTAGAATAAATTCTTGGTCCACATGAAGGAGAAAATTGCCATAGGATATAGTGGTAAAATGCACATATTTTAAGATCAAAGAGGCAATATTAGAACAAAAAAGCGACTCCTTTAAAACTTAGAGATACAACCATTGAGATTTTACCAGATGTACCTCCAGCTACCCCTTCATGGATCACTGCCTTGTCGTGGCGAAGGGGCTTGCGTAACTCAATGAAGTCAGGTCAAGAAGAACAGGTCATGACGGAGAGTTCTGACAAAACGTGGTCCACTGGAGGAGGGAATGGCAAACCACACCAGTATCCTTGCCAAGAAAACCCATGGACAGTATCAAAAGGCTAAAAGATATGACGCCGGAAGATGAGCCCCTCAGGTTGGAAGGTGTCCAAAATGCTACTGGGGAAGAGCGGAGGGCAATTCCAAGTAGCTCCAGTAAGAGTGAAGCGGCTGGGCCAAAGCCGAAAGGACGCTCAGTTGTGGATGTGTCTGGAAGTGGAAGGAAAGTCCGATGCTGTAAAGAACAATATTGCATAGGAACCTGGAATGTAAGATCTATGAATCAAGGTAAGCTCGATGTGGTCAAACATGAGATGACAAGATTGAACATCGACATATTGGGAATCAGCGAACTAAAATGGACAGGAATGGGCGAATTTAATTCAGGAGACCATTATATATACTACTGTGGGCAAGAATCCCTTAGAAGAAATGGAGTAGCTCTCATAGTCAATAAAAGAGTGGGAAAGGCAGTACTGGGGTACAACCTCAAAAACGACAGAATGCTTTCAGTTCAAATCCAAGGCAAACCACTCAACATCACAGTGATCCAAGTCTATGCCCCAACCACTGATGCCGAAGAAGCTGAAGTTGACCGGTTCTATGAAGACCTACAACACCTTCTAGAACTAACACCAAAAAAAGATGTCCTTTTCATCATAGGGGACTGGAATGCTAAAGTAGGAAGTCAAAAAATAACCGGAATAACAGGCAAGTTCGGCCTCGGAGTACAAAATGAAGCAGGGCAAAGGCTAATAGAGTTTTGTCAAGAGAACACACTGGTCATAGCAAACACTCTTTTCCAACAACACAAGAGACGACTCTACACATGGACATCACCAGATGGTCAATACCGAAATCAGATTGATTATATACTTTGCAGCCAAAGATGGAGAAGCTCTATACAATCAGCAAAAACAAGACCTGGAGCTGACTGTGGCTCAGATCATGAGCTTCTTATCACAAAATTTAGGCTTAAATTGAAGAACGTAGAGAAAAATCACTAGACCAATCAGGTATGACCTAAATCATATCCCTTATGAATATACAGTGGAGGTGAGGAATAGATTTAAAGGATTAGATCTGGTAGACAGAGTGCCTGAAGAACTATGGATGGAGGTTCGTAACATTGTACAGGAGGCAGCAACTAAAACCATCCCAAAGAAAAAGAAATGCAAGAAAGCAAAGTGGCTGACTGATGAGGCTTTACAAATAGCTGAGGAAAGAAGGGAAGCAAAAGGCAAGGGAGAAAGGGAAAGATATAACCAACTGAATGCAGAATTCCAGAGAATAGCAAGGAGAGATAAGAAGGCCTTCTTAAATGAACAATGCAAAGAAATCAAGGAAAACAATAGAATGGGGAAGACTAGAGATCTCTTCAAGAAAATCGGAGATATCAAGGGAACGTTTTGTGCAAAGATGGGCATGATAAAGGACAAAAAAGGCAGGGACCTAACAGAAGCAGAAGAGATTAAGAAGAGGTGGCAAGAATACACAGAAGAACTATACAAGAAAGATCTTAATATCCCTGATAAATACGATGGTGTGGTCACTGACCTTGAGCCAGACATCCTAGAGAGTGAAGTCAAGTGGGCCTTAGGAAGCATTACTAACAACAAAGCTAGCGGAGAAGACAGTATCCCAACTGAGCTATTTAAAATCCTAAAAGATGATGCTGTTAAAGTGCTGCACTCAATATGCCAACAAATTTGGAAAACTCAACACTGGCCACAGGATTGGAAAAGGTCAGTTTACGTTCCAATTCCAAAGAAGGGCAATGCCAAAGAATGTTCAAACTACCATACAATTGCGCTCGTTTCACATGCTAGCAAGGTTATGCTGAAAATCCTACAAGCTAGGCTTCAGCAGTATGTGAACTGAGAACTACCAGAAGTGCAAGCTGGATTTCGAAGAGGCAGAGGAACTAGAGATCAGATGCGCTGGATCATGGAAAAAGCAAGAGAGTTCCAGAAAAACATCTACTTCTGCTTCATTGACTACGCTAAAGCCTTTGATTGTGTGGATCACAACAAACTGTGGCAAATTCTTAAAGAGGTGGGAGTACCAGACCACCTTACCTGTCTCCTGAGAAACCTGTATGCGGGTCAAGAAGCAACAGTTAGAACCGGACATGGAACAACCGACTGGTTCAAAATTGGGAAAGGAGTACGACAAGGCTGTATATTATCACCCTGCTTATTTAACTTATATGCAGAGTACATCATGAGAAATGCCAGGCTGGATGAATCACAAGCCGGAGTTAAGATTGCCGGGAGAAATATCAACAACCTCAGATATGCAGAAGATACCACCCTAATGGCAGAAAGTGAAGAGGAACTAAAGAGCCTCTTGATGAGGGTGAAAGAGGAGAGTGCAAAAGCTGGCTTGAAACTCAACATTAAAAAAAACCCAGATCATGGCATCTGGTCCCATCACTTCCTGGCAAATAGAAGGGGAAGAAATGGAAGCAGTGACAGATTTTATTTTCTTGGGCTCCAAGATCACCGCAGACGGTGACTGCAGCCATGAAATTAAAAGACGCTTGCTCCTTGGGAGGAAAGCTATGGCAAACCTAGACAGCATGTTAAAAAGCAGAGACATTGCTTTGCCAACAAAGGTCCGTATCCCCTTCATGGATCACTGCCTTGTCGTGGCGAAGGGGCTTGCGTAACTCAATGAAGTCAGGTCAAGAAGAACAGGTCATGATGGAGAGTTATTACAAAACGTGGTCCACTGGAGGAGGGAATGGCAAACCACTCCAGTATCCTTGCCAAGAAAACCCATGGACAGTATCAAAAGGCTAAAAGATATGACGCCGGAAGATGAGCCCCTCAGGTCGGAAGGTGTCCAAAATGCTACTGGGGAAGAGCGGAGGGCAATTCCGAGTAGCTCCAGAAAGTGTGAAACGGCTGGGCCAAAGCCGAAAGGACGCTCAGTTGTGGATGTGTCTGGAAGTGGAAGGAAAGTCCGATGCTGTAAAGAACAATATTGCATAGGAACCTGGAATGTAAGATCTATGAATGTGCTGGATGTGGTCAAACATGAGATGACAAGATTGAACATCGACATCTTGGGAATCAGCGAACTAAAATGGACAGGAATGGGCGAATTTAATTCAGGAGACCATTATATATACTACTGTGGGCAAGAATCCCTTAGAAGAAATGGAGTAGCTCTCATAGTCAATAAAAGAGTGGGAAAGGCAGTACTGGGGTACAACCTCAAAAACGACAGAATGCTTTCAGTTCGAATCCAAGGCAAACCACTCAACATCACAGTGATCCAAGTCTATGCCCCAACCACTGATGCCAAAGAAGCTGAAGTTGACCGGTTCTATGAAGATCTACAACACCTTCTAGAACTAACACCAAAAAAAGATGTCCTTTTCATCATAGGGGACTGGAATGCTAAGGTAGGAAGTCAAAAAATAACCGGAATAACGGGCAAGTTCGGCCTCGGAGTACAAAATGAAGCAGGGCAAAGGCTAATAGAGTTTTGTCAAGAGAACACGCTGGTCATAGCAAACACTCTTTTCCAACAACACAAGAGACGACTCTACACATGGACATCACCAGATGGTAAATACCGAAATCAGATTGATTATATACTTTGCAGCCAAAGATGGAGAAGCTCTATACAATCAGCAAAAACAAGACCTGGAGCTGACTGTGGCTCAGATCATGAGCTTCTTATCGCAAAATTTAGGCTTAAATTGAAGAACGTAGAGAAAACCACTAGACCAATCAGGTATGACCTAAATCATATCCCTTATGAATATACAGTGGAGGTGAGGAATAGATTTAAAGGATTAGATCTGGTAAACAGAGTGCCTGAAGAACTATGGATGGAGGTTCGTATAGTTAAAGCTATGTTTTTTCCAGTAGTAATGTATGGCTGTGAGAGTTGGACCATAAGGAAGGCTGAGCGCCGAAGAATTGATGCTTTTGAACTGTGGTGCTGGAGAAGACTCTTGAGAGTCCCTTGGACTGTAAGGAGGTCAAACCAGTCAATCCTAAAGGAAATCAACCCTGACTGCTCATTGGAAGGACAGATGCTGAAGCTGAAGCTCAAATACTTTGGCCACCTAATGCGAAGAGAAGACTCACTGGAAAAGACCCTGATGCTGGGAAAAACTGAAGGCAAAAGGAGAAGGGGATGGCAGAGGATGAGATGGTTAGATAGCATCACCGATGTAATGAACATGAATTTGAGTAAACTCCGAGAGACAGTGGAGGACAGGAAGGCCTGGCGTGCTATGGTCCATGAGGTCACGAAGAGTCGGACATGACTAAACGACTGAACAACAACAAACCTCCAGCTATACTCAGTAAGAGGAGAAATCTGAGATTTTTACAATTGCTCACCAGGACAAAAATGATACAAATGGACTACTTCGTTTCATCTGGAGGACTTTTTGGATACAGGCAAAGTCTTTTTGTAATCTATCAATGATGCTAACAGGATGCTTGAGTCCTTATCTGTAACAGAGCAGGGGATTAAACGCCAAAAACAGTCAGAAGAAAAACACTGGATCAAGCAGCTGGTACCTCTTCATAAATTAATGTAAGAATTCTTATCATAGATCAAATTAGAATATTCCCAACCAATATTAATGGGTTGGATATCCAATTTAAAGGGGAATTTTTTTTAAGTTAAAAAGGAAAAATTATATGCCTTCAAAAGACACATATTAAAAACAACTCATAAATATCTTGGTTGAAAAAATGTGGTCTCAGACAGACAGAAAATAGAGTAGCTATATATGTGAAAAATTTACCATGGATTCTAGAAAAATAAATCCAAAATGAGGATGGAAGATTCATAATATTATATTTCAGGTTGAATCTGAAAAATAACAGTTGCCTCCATTTATGCTGTGAATGATGATAAAGTTCTATGAAAGATTTTTTCAATTCCTAATCCTTGGAGATATGAATGTAAATATCTAAGCCTTTATGTCATTATCTCTCTTGGATGCATTAAGCCAGAGCTTTCCAAACTGTGTGTCGCGACACAAAAGTGTGTCGCCACACAAAGTGTGGTGTGTCGCCACACCACCTGGAAGCGGCGGCGCGCGTGTGCACGGTGGTAGCGGCAGCGGCGCGGCATCAGTGCTTCCGCGTTTTAGCGGAGGCTGCCACCGCTGCCGCCACCATGCACACGTGCGCCGCCGCACACACCCCCGCGCCACCACCGTGCACGTGCGCCCACCTGCGCCGCCGCCGTGCGCGCGCCGCCGCAGCACTGCCGCCGCCACTGGTGTGTCGCCAGCGGCGGCACTTTGGAAACCCCTGAATTAAGCTATAGACATCCCACAGACAGTATACTTCTTACTCTTCAGTTCATAAAATGTATAGAATTTCTAACTTACTGCTAACCAATTTTATAGACATGCAAGTGGCAGCTTCTTACTTTTGCAGATAACAATCCAATAATTGTAAGACTAAATAGAGGAACTTCTAGATGGAAAAGGTGAAGACTTTTATTATTAGAGGGGTATATTAAACTGGAATGTTATGAGGAACTAAAGAGGTTCTTCCAAATCAATTTAACTTCTGAGGTTTTCTTATCTACAGTATGGAATGCTAGCAAAGTATTTATGAGATTTAAATTTATTTATAAATTTATTTCTCTCTGAAATCAAATAGAAAGCCATGCAGAAACAGCAGAATATATTGCTGAATGATCTGAAACAACTAGAATCAAGGCATAAACTCAACCCAATTTTGGACTTAGAAAAAAAGATAAGGGCAATACAGACTCAACTAGGTTTAATTAAAGAAACTGAGACTTACAAGATATTGAATATCAACAGAAATACTTTGATAAAGGCAGTCTGATAAATTTTGGTCTATCAACTGTGTAAACTAAATTTAACATTAGTTTAAAAAACTGAAACTGAATAAAGCTCCAGGACTTGATGGTATATTTCTGCAATATACTATAAAACATAGCTTTCCAAACTGTGTGTCGCGACACTTTAGTGTGTCACAACACACAGTTTAGTGCATCGCAAAACAACCCAGAAGCGGCGGTGGGGGCGCGCGGGGGGGCACGCGTGGTGGCGGTGTGTATGGCGGCGGCGGCAGCAGTGACAACGGCAGTGGTGCACCATCAGCGCTTCCACGTTTTAGCGAGGCCGCCGCCGCTGTGCACGCCACCACCGCGCACTCCCCGTGCCACCATGCATGCCCCCGCCACCACGCGCACCCCCGCGCCACCACCGCTGCTGCTGTTGATGATAGATAGTATCAAAAGCCACTGAGAGGTCAAGGAGGGCCAAGTGGATGCACTGCCTCCATCCACACCCGCCAAAGATGTTGGTGCCTCAGTGCTGTAACTTGTTCTGAAACCCAACTGAAAAGGATCCAAACAAATTGCTTCCTCCAGGATCTTCAGAAGCTGCAAGCGAATCACCTTTCTGACAACCTTCCCTAAAAAGGGAAGGTTGGAGCCTAGACGAAAATTGTCAAGTTCCACTGGGTCCAGCAATGGCTTCTTGAGGAAAAGGCCGACAACTGCCTCTTTCAAAACAGGTGGCACCACTCCCTCCTGCAAAGAAGCATTAACCACCACATGACCCAGCCACATGTCACCTCCCTTGCGTCCTTAACTAACCAGGAGGGACATGAATCTAAAGCACAGGTGTTTAAACTCATAACTCCAAAGACCCTGTCCACTTCCTCAGGACTAACTGGTTCAAACTCTTCCCTGATAAGCAGGCAAGACTGCACTTCAAGCACCTCCATAGGACCTGTACAGCTAAAGACTAACTCTGAGCAAACCCTGGGGACTATCTGACACAAGTCTAGAATAATCCTCAAAACAGCCCTGCAGATATTCCCCAGACCCCTCCTTGCCAGGAGAGATTGGATAACCATGGGCCTGACTTAGCTGGCTCTCTGTGGACATAAGATGGGGAAAAATAATTACATTTTGTTGCCCTTATTGCCACAAGATAATATCTAAGGAAGGCTTTTACCTGTGCTTCCTTGGATCCGCTCTTTATCTTCCGCCAGCAGTGCTCTAGGTGTCCCTTATGTTGCTTCATCAACCAGAGTTCCTCTGAAAACCAGGGTGCTCTCCAAGATCCATAAGCAAAGAGAATCCACACAGCCACAATCTGATTCAATGCTGACACTGCCTGCTCATTCCAAGCAGTGATTAAGGCCTCAGCTGAACCATGTACTAGGGCCTCAAGAACAACCCCAAGCTTTCTGTGGAACCCAACAGGGTCCATCAGGTGCCTTGGGCAGACTGATCAAATAGGACCTACCTCCCCGCAGCGAGGTGCAATCTCAGAGAAATCCAAGGCCAATAGAAAGTGATCTGTCCATGACAAGGGAATGATGTAACATTCCCCAACATAACCATTGCCCAAGATAAAAACCAGGTCCAGCGTGAGACACCATATCACCTCCATGCATTGGGCCAGAGATACCTTGGGTCAGGTCCATGGTTGTACAGCAAGTCCCCAGTTTAAGAACGAATTCCATTCCTAAGTGCGCCCTTAAGTTGAATTTGTATTTAAGTCGGAACAGTTATTTAGCATCAGTTAATCAAATGTTTGTCTTAGTATATAGTATACATTTTACCTTTCTATGCATATAAAACACTTAAGAAACACTTCCAAACACACTAAAACATATTAAACATAATAATACACAAAGTAGTATTGTGTATTTAACTTGAAACATTGTATTTAACTCAAATTTTTAAGATAATAGGCTTTATGGAAGTCCGTTCTTAACTAGGAGTCGTCTGTAAACCAGGATATTCTTAAACCGGGGACCTGCTGTAATGACCTCCTGAGCAGCCTCCAAGCCCACACCCAAAGACAGCAAATTAAAGTCCCCCAATAGCCTAAGCTAAACTCCACTGCCAACCTAGCCATGGACTCCAGCCGCTCAGCTAGGAAGGTTGCTATGCAGCAGGAAGGCTGGAATGCAAGCAACAATTCCCTCTGATCCCTACTGCCCAACTTCACAAAGAATGCCTCACAACCAACTATCTGCAGAGAGTACTCCTGGAGGCCATCAGAGTATCTCAGTTGAGAACAGCCACACCAGTGCCACAGCCCTGGATTTGTGGCTGACGCTAGACACAAAAAGCTGGGAGGGCACATCTCTAGGAGGGGCAAACCTCCCCGCCCCAGGGCCCAACTAGGTTTCAGTAATGCAGGCAAGGTCAGCCCTCTCATCTACTGTAGATGAGGGAAACGTTATTACAGGCTGATTGCAATTAAGCAGCTACAGTCAGAAGCTCGGATTTCTGGAGCTGTGATTTACCAGGTCTTTGGGTAAGTCAAAACGGGTGCTAAGCACTAAGGCAGTGCTTTCCAAACTGCCACCATTGGCGACACACCAACGGCGGCAGCGGTAGCCTCGTGTTTTCCGCTAAAACGCGGAAGCGCTGATGGAGCACCGCTGCCGTTGTCGACGTCGCCACCGCCGTGCACGACGCCGCCCCCGCGTGCGCCCCCGCCATGCACGTCCACTTCCGGGTTGTGTCGTGATACACAGTTTGGAAAACTATGCACTATAGTCACCTTCTCCAAGAGTGGCCCAACCATATCTCCCTCAAACCATCCCATCAAACCACACTACCCCTAGCACACTTTCACCAACATAGTGGGTGAAAGTGAAACCGCCCAGAGTCCCCTAATTAACCGCCCAGAGTCCCTTAATTGGGAGATGGGCGGGGATAAATTTGAAAAATAAATAAATAAATAAATAAATAAATAAATGGAAAAGTCAGGGTAATGCTCGGTGGCAACTATGTTGTAAAGCTGAATAATTCTGGAAAATTATTCTTACCAGAATGAAAGTTAAGTCAAAAGTTGGATTCTCAATTCAACCTGTAACTTCTATTAAACTTTACTAAACTATGTATTTCCTGAAAGTATACCAAATTAACTTTATACATGCTATCTATTACAAGAATATTACATGCTTTTTACTGGAAAAATCATTTGAACCCCTCATTGGAAGAACCAAGCTGTGGGAATATGCTTCTAGAATATCTTAAAAATAAATCTGACACAGAATCTAATTCAGGTTGGATACCACTGCTGTGCTACAATTTAAAACATGGATTTGTACCACATCTAAAATATAGGTTTTTCTATGCATAGAATATTTGAATTTTGCAGGATTTCTAAAACAGAACCACCTTTCAGTAATATGGATATAATTTATTGTAGTTTATAATCTCACTCAGTTATGTATATTGTGTTGGCCATAGTTTTACATATTCATGCTTTGCTTAAAAGTTTATTAGTGATTTCCAATCTTTTAAAATGATATATATGTCAGGATGCCATCCTGCTAAAGATAATGGGCTTTGTAGTTATTAGGTACATGGGGCTTGTAGTAATTAGTTAGCATGCTTGCAAGACAGCAGTAGAACTGTTAAGAGATAGGCATGGCATGCAAGATGTTGGAATGTAGGAGGAGGAGAGATGGGAACCAGACACCAAGGTCATTCCGCTGGGATCATCAAAAGGCTGGCAGTTTAGAGTTATGGGAACTGAGTCGATAAGGGAGGGGAGGATAAAATTATCCTCCTGGGCGATTTCAATGCAAGAGTTGGGCGTGACTTTGATTTGTGGCCAGGGATCATTGGGAAAGAAGGAGTTGACAACAGCAACATGAATGGAATCTTACTTCTGACTAAATGTGCAGAGCATAACCTTGTCATTACTAACACACTCTTTCGCCAGAAAAATAAATTTAAAACATCATGGAAGCACCCACGGTCGAAGCACTGGCATCTTTTAGATTATGTAATTGTCCGTGCTAGAGATCGCCGTGATGTACTTCTCACCAGAGCCATGACGAGCGCCGATGACTGATGGACAGACCATCGATTAATTCGAACCACGATGGCCATAAAGATTGTCCCTCAACGTAGGCTCCAAGGAAGAAAATCAAGGCGTAAAATGAATACACTAGCCCTTCAAGATTCTATTAAACGAGCTTGCTTTCAATAAACTCTCAAGGAACATCTGCCTATGGAACTTCCTGAAAATGTTGAGGAACACTGGATTAAATTGAAGACTTCTATTATTACAGCCTGTGAACAAACTATCGGATACCAAACTAAGAGACATCAGGACTGGTTTGATGAGAACGATAGTGAGATTGAACATATTATTGACAAGAAAAGGAAAGCCTTCCGGATATGGCAAAAAGATATTAACTGTGCCGTTAAGAAAAAAATCTACGCCAGTGCAAAGGCAGAAGTCCAAAGAAACCCAACATTTTGCAGATGCACATGATGCACGAGGCTTTTTTAATGCCATAAAGGCCATCTATGGACCAACAAACCATGGTACAAATCCCTTACGCTCAGTAGATGGTGCTAAACTTCTAAAGGACAAAGAGTCTATTGCACTGCGCTGGAAAGAGCATTACTACAATCTCCTTAATCGTCACTCTACTGTGGCTGATGAAGTCTTCTTGCAAATCCCGCAAAAACAAATAAGAGATGAGCTTGCATTACCCCCTAGTTTGGAGGAAGTCAGTAAAGCCACTAAACAAATGAAAAATAACAAAGCTTGTGGACCTGATGGGATTCCTGCTGAAGTCTTTAAAGAAGGCGGGCCTGAACTTACACAACAACTTCATAAGCTCGTCGAAAAAATCTGGATGAGGGAGGAGATTCCAGCAGACTTTAGGGATGCCATAATTATAACTCTCTTTAAAAAGGGTGATAGAACAGTCTGTGGAAACTATCGAGGCATCTCCCTTCTAGCCACAGCAGGCAAAATCCTGGCAAAGATCATTGCAAACCGTCTCCTATCTGTATCAGAAGACATCCTCCCTGAAACGCAAAATGGCTTCCGCCCTTCCAGGGGAACAATGGATATGATCTTCACTGCACGACAGCTTCAAGAAAAATGCAAGGAGCAAAACCACCCTCTGTACATGGCGTTTATTGATCTGACTAAAGCTTTTGATACTGTAAATCGTACTGCTCTCTGGACCATCCTTCTGAAAATCGGATGCCCTGATAAATTTGTGAACATCTTGCGGCTACTCCATGACGACAACAATCCTGAATAACAATGGCTCTCAAAGCGATCCATTTAAAGTGGAATCCGGCGTTAAACAGGGATGTGTTATTGCTCCAACCTTATTCGCTATCTTCATCGCTATGATTATATACCTTGTTGAAGAGAAACTTCCTACTGGTGTAGAAATTATATATCGAACAGATGGAAAGCTTTTTAATCTTAGTAGGCTGAAAGCAAAAAATAAGGTAATTACAACTTCTGTTATAGAACTTCAATATGCTGATGATAACGTAGTCTGTGCACACTCCGAGGAAGATCTTCAAACTATCCTAAACATCTTTGCAGAAGCATATGAAAAGCTCGGCCTCTCGATTAACATTAAAAAAACCAAAGTGCTTTACCAGCAAGTTCGAACCAATCCCTCCGCAGCGCCATCAATCCATCAACTTAAAGGTGTGTCACTAGAAAATGTCGACCACTTTTCTTATCTCGGCAGCCATCTATCTACAAAAGCCGACATCAACGCTGAAGTTCAGCATCGCCTGAGCTCTGCGAGTGTAGCTTTCTCCCGAATGAAGCGTAGAGTGTTTGAGGATCGGGACATTCGCAGGGAGACCAAAATGCTTGTTTACAAAGCCATTGTACTACCAACCCTTCTGTATGCCTGTGAAACATGGACCCTCTACAAACGCCACCTCCAACTTCTTGAAAGTTTCCATCAACGCTGCCTCCGAAAAATTCTGCAAATTACTTGGGAAGATAGGCGGACTAATGTTAGTGTATTAGAAGAAGCGAAAAACACCAGCATTGAAACAATGATCATCCAACATCAACTTCGCTGGACCGGTCATGTTGTTCGAATGCCTGACCATCGTCTTCCAAAGCAGCTACTTTACTCCCAACTTAAGAATGGAAAACGGAATATTGGTGGACAGCAAAAGAGATTCAAAGATACTCTCAAAGCTAATTTAAAAAAATGTAATATCAGCATTGAGAACTGGGAAGCCCTAACTCATGAGTGTTTCAATTGGAGGTCAGCCTTTATTAATGGCGCTATGGACTTTGAAGAAGCACGAGTACAGGGCAAAAGGGAGAAAAGAGCTAAAAGGAAGGCACGTCAAGCAAACCCTCATCATGACCGTCTCCCATCCGGAAACCTATGCCCTCATTGTGGGAGGTTGTGCGGATCCAGAATTGGCCTTTATAGCCACTTACGGATCCACTGTTAAAATTTTACCTTTGGAAGACAATCTTACTCGGCTACGAGTGATCGCCAATGATGAATGAATGGTAGAAGTAAGTGGGAACTGGCACGTTTAAAGTTGTGAGTGTGCGCGCTTTTGCTCAATCTCCTCTTTGCATCGATTCTATTCACTTGTATTAATTAAAGAACTTTTTCATATCCTACAATGGCTTGTGCTAAGAGTTTCTAAATTAATATCAAAGGAGTGGATCGTCATATATATTCAGTAATTCACAATTAATTAATGGAATCCTGGAAAATTATAAATTTTAGGACATTTGTGTTTTATTATTTTATTACTTTCTCCTGTTTTTCTTTCTGCTGGTTTATATATCTTCTTTAAAATATCTGTCATACACACACACAGTTTGAGCTTACACCATGGTAACAAGATAGGCAAAGCACCATTAATTCTCCTTCTTTATTGCATCAGTGGGCAGTCTGCTAGCAACCTTGTTTACGGTGGCCAGCCCTCTTCTACCTGGCTGCTGTGATCAGGCTGTACAGTACTTAGCTGTTAAGTTGCTCAGATTCATGGGATGAATCTATTGTTGTGACTGAGGCAGCATCTTGACATGTTATCCGGGACTTTTTCTTCCCTGTGGACATGTGGAAGTGGACAGGGTGCAGAACTGTCTCTGACCACTTGTGGGTTTGACCCATGTCCCTCCAAGACTCCCCAAGGGGTCTGGGGAGCATGATAAACTGGGTCTCAGAGGCGGTTAACAGTAATGCTATTCCAATGTTGACCTTGAAGAGACGGCTTTGGCATCCCCCCACATCCCCAGAAGAGGCACTCCTTGTATCCATCTGTATGGGACAACTTGGTGTTTCTAACATCCCATTCCTGGGAAGAGTTATTGAGACTGTGGTTGGGTATAACATCCTAGAAGACAGAGAGTACTTGGATCCCTTTCAGTTAGAGTTCATGCCTGGGCATGAGACCCAGACAACCTTGGTTATTCTTATGGATGACCTTTATCAGGACCTAGAGAGGAAAGTGCGCTCCTCTTGATCCTTCTTGATCTCTCAGCAGCCTTTGATGCCATCAACCATGGTGTCCTTCTAGATCACCTTCAGGGACTAGGAAATGGAGGCATTATTTTGCAGTGGTTCCACTCCTGTCTCAATGGGCAATTGCAGTTGGGGACAGGGGTGAGAAGAGATCAGTCATGCAGTTGTGGAGTATTGCAGGGCTTGGCTCTTTTCCTCTATTTTTTACCATCAACACTGAGAGAAGTTATCTGCCAATGCAGGGTACAATATGTTTAGTATGCTGATAATACCAAGTTGTATTTAGCTACTCTGGGCCATGCAGAGGATGCTCTCAATGTCTTGACCCAGTGCCTGAAAGCTACAAGGATCTGCACGGAACAAAACAGGCTGAAGTTGAACTCTGGTGTTGCTGCACTTGACCTCCCCTAAAGTTTCCATATAATTTGCTTTCCACAAACGATTAAAAACAGAATTATTTCAAAGAGCATTATGGATGTGACAAGGTATCTCCATCAATTTCATTGGTTCTGTAGTTGTTTATATGTGAACTGCTGACTTTATTTTCATTATATTTTAATCTATTATGGATGTTTTATTATGCTACTTGCCTTGCCATTTTTATTTCCATTTGTTAAACCATGGGTGTTTTGTTATATTGTTTATAGATATATTGCATGCCACCAAGAGTCTCCTTAATTGCAGCAGGCATAACTCAAATAAATAAATGTCTGAAGGTTGTTGTGGGTTTTCCGGGTGTGTCGCCACACAGCCCGGAAAACCCACAACCACCATCGGATTCCGGACGTGAAAGCCTTCGACTATACAAATAAATGTCTGTCTGTTAAATGCACTTCTGTTATTAAGGCGGACAACACAGCCAACTGCCATGTGCTGAAATGTCAGAAGGTACTGCTAAGGCGAAGAATTCTCCAACCCACCTGCTAATTGTAGAGCAGGAAATTTCTCTCCCCTGATCTCCCATTTGCAGGGAAGAAATAAACTACTGGACCTCAACCACTCTAATCTACATTTCAGGTAAATTGGGAATAGAGTATGGTCTATTTCTTCTTGTCATTCTGCTTCCTCACTATTGCTTTTTCCATTGCTGACTTTCAAGCAAAGCACAGAAGAATTAGATTGGTGCAGAAAATGATCACAATTCTCTTGAAGAGGTTATTTTTTACATAGGGACTGAATTTAATTTTTTTTATCACTCCAAGATAAAGCGGTAGTAGCATGGGAGAATGTATTCTCAATTCCAGGTCCCACAAACACATCCAGGAATTTCTGCTTCTAAAACAGGGGAGGAAAAATATCTAGAGCAGGCGTGTCCAACCCGTGGCCCATGGGCCGCATGTGGCCCTGAACAGCTAGTAATGCGGTCCCAAAAAATCGTAAACGTTTAACATTATTTTGCAATTTTTTTCGTGACTCGATCGCGCAGTGCTCGATCGCGGACTGCGTAGCTAGAAACAACAGAACGCTGTGTAGGGGAGGGGGCAGTGCAGTACTAACGCCACCACCACCCGCTACACACATTTATTTATTCATTTATTTATTTATTAAATTTATATTACCGCCCATCTCCCCCAGCGGGGACCCTGGGCGGTGCACAATAAAATAAAACACATCAGCTTGTGGCGACTTGGCGTTATATATATTTCAACCTACCTACACGTGTTCTGTGACGACAGGAGTTTATTGTTATTGTTATTAAGTAGACATGTACGTTTTCTTATTTGATTATTAAACTTTGCTTTGTTTATTTGCCTACCTAACAATTTACGATGGGCTTGTTGTGTTATTTCTTTAAAAATATATATTTATTCCTAAATAAATTTATTCCAGCATGGCTTCAACGTCGTTTTAACAGAAAACAGAACCCAAAAAAAGAAAAGAAAAAAAGAAAAATCGCGGATGAAGGAAGAGTATTCAACAAAAAATGGACAGCTGAGTACTTTTTTGTTGAGACAAATACTAAGGCACTATGCTTAATTTGTAGGGGAAATGTGTCAGTTTTCAAAGACTACAATTTGAAAAGGCATTATACAGAAAAACATGCTGCCAAATTCGAAGCGTATCAAGGAATTTGTTGTAAAGACAAATTAGTGGAACTGAAAAAAAGTCTGTCGTCTCAACAATTTGAGTTTGAGGTTTCAAGATTTCCGGAAAAATCATCAATACTTTGGTATATTTTTGGTATATTTTTTTATATATATATAAATATTTTGTATATTTCGACTCCATTTTCAGTCGACATAACTACATTACCTCCAAATTTTCAAATGGAATGCATAGAGTTGCAATCAGACATTCAACTCAAAGAAAAATTTGATCATGTCTCTCTACTGGACTTTTATAAGACCTATCTTCCCAGAGAAAAATATCCCTCGCTTCACAATCACGCCTTATTCATGACATCGCTTTTTGGCAGCACGTACATTTGTGAGCAACTATTTTCAACGATGAAGCACACAAAGAATAAAATTAGAATTAAAATTTCTGATGAGCACCTTGAGAACTCACTGAGAATTGCAACCACTTTCATCGAACCAGACATTGATGCATTAGTTTCACAAAAACAAGGTCAAATATCCCACTAGTTTTGTGTTGCCCTCTTTTTTAAAATTTTATAATAAAAATATAAAAAAATAAATGAAGTTTTATTACTTATATACATTAACTATGTTATATATTTTATGTGTGGCCCAAGACAATTCCTCTTCATTCAATGTGGCCCAGGGAAGCCAAAAGGTTGGACACCACAACCCATGACGTAGAGGCTGGGAACAAGCAGGCCTCCAAGTCTTATCAGCTGCTTTTACTAAGTAAGCACTGAGCACTGTTCTCTTTCTCACAAATACAAATGACTGAATGATGTTTCACACAAAAAGAATCGCCTTTGCATAGAAAACTAGAAATCAAAGAGAAAATACTCTAACCTAGCCTTTTCCTTGATATCAGTTTTTAATATGCATTATTTTGGAGCAGAGTTCAAGTAGGGAGTTCAAAGAATCAAGTCATTATTTAATCGCCACCTAATGGTACAATATTAGTGCATGGTTACAATTTCATTGAACTGTACCTTAGATACAATTAGTTTTATGCATATTGAATTGGAAGCTAACTTAACTGAGTGTATCTATATAACTATGAACAGGATAACTAGCTCATCTTGAATTTTTGCTGAGGAAGAGGTGCTGCAGCTTCACCACCCAATTTTCAGTCAACCTCTCTAATCCATGACTGCTGCAGATAAATTAGAAATAGAAACATTTGTGATAGGCAGTCCTTGAGTTATGATGGCAATTGGGACCGGAATTTCCATCCCTAAGCAATGCAGTTGTAAAGTGTGATGTCACGTGACTTACCAACGGCAATCCAACAGTCCTAGTTGCCATCATAACCCCAGGACCAAACAGGTCGTTAAACAGGAAGAGGTGGGAGGCAAACAGGCAAACAGACCAGCAGGTATGCGGGTGCCGCAGGGGAGTCCTGCAGGCAGACGCCCCGGAGAACGGACAAGTGCATGGGTGCCGCTGCATGCAGGTGCTCCAGAGCGCGGGCTGGTGCATGGGTGCTGTGGGCATGATATCCATGCCATTGGATTAGAGCCTTTTTCTGTGAAGGTTGTGTGCTGATTGTTGTGCACCAATCTCCACACATAAAACAAATTCACGCACAGGCGTCTTCCAACCACACCAAACCCAAAACAACCAAAAGTCCCATGGCGACTGACGAATGGCAACGGGGGCAGGACTGTGAAATCCGGAAGCTCCTAGTCATGGACCAACACATGGGCGGTTGATACGGATTCAGTCGCCCTGACTCAAGGATCGAGGCAGTTGAGTAGCTCGGCAGCTGTATCCACGACTGAGCAGCCCTATTTAGGATCCACTCTGCTCACCCCATATGGGGAGGGGGCTAGAAAAGGTGCCCTAAACATAGTCTGCCTCATTTTCTCCCTGACTGGATTACCACGACCAGTGGGGTCACCATCTACCGGTCGTAAAAAACACATGAATTTTGGAACATGGAATATACGGGCACTGCAAGACAATATGGATAGTGAACGACCTAAATGTAGGACTGCCATTATTGCAAGGGAGCTGAGATGTTTTAATATTGATATAGCAGCACTCCAAGAAACTCAAAGAGCAGGAGAAGGACAGTTGAAGGAAGAAAAAGGAGGTTATACCTTCTTTTGGAAAGGACTGCCTGAACAAGAACGACAAATACATGGGGTAGGCTTTGCTATCAAAAACGACCTTGTGAAGCTCTTGTCAGAAGTTCCCACTGGGATTAACGAACGACTCTCAACTCTGCGAATAAAACTCGCCAAAAACCAACAGGCAACTATCCTAAGTGCTTACGCACCAACACTAGATGCAGATGAGGATATCAAGGAAAAATTTTATACCCAGCTGGACACCATCTTATCAGAGATACCAAAGGAGGATAAAATTATCCTCCTGGGCGATTTCAATGCAAGAGTTGGGCGTGACTTTGATTTGTGGCCAGGGATCATTGGGAAAGAAGGAGTTGACAACAGCAACACGAATGGAATCTTACTTCTGACTAAATGTGCAGAGCATAACCTTGTCATTACTAACACACTCTTTCGCCAGAAAAATAAATTTAAAACATCATGGAAGCACCCACGGTCAAAGCACTGGCATCTTTTAGATTATGTAATTGTCCGTGCTAGAGATCGCCGTGATGTACTTCTCACCAGAGCCATGACGAGCGCCGATAACTGCTGGACAGACCATCGATTAATTCGAACCACGATGGCCATAAAGATTGTCCCTCATCGTAGGCTCCAAGGAAGAAAACCAAGGCATAAAATGAATACACTGGCCCTTCAAGATCCTATTAAACGAGCTTGCTTTCAATCAACTCTCAAGGAACATCTGCCTATGGAACTTCCTGAAAATGTTGAGGAACACTGGATTAAATTGAAGACTTCTATTATTTCAGCCTGTGAACAAACTATCGGATACCAGACTAAGAGACATCAGGACTGGTTTGATGAGAACGATAGTGTGTGATGATCCCAACAACAATGCCCTAATAAATACTTCTCAATGCAGTTCATTGAAATACAGATTAAGCTTTATTCAGGATACATGTTAATTGAAGCACTCCTAAAGATCTGAATGCGGATTCCCGCCAAACTATGCCCTCTTAACTTCCCCCCTTGCACGCCAAATTACCAACCGATGATCTCATGAGGCAAGCGTTCCCATCTCCACAGTCCTGCAGGTGCGTGGCCTTGACGAAGCCGGTTCCAGCCTCTACCAACAGACATAACACTCAACTGCCAGTCCCCCTCCCAACAAGTCTAAAAGCATCTATGCTAGGCCTAATCCCAATGGCAGGATTCATAGACATGAACCCTGACATGCCGACCCTCCAAAACAAAGAGCAATATACCGAGCACAATAAAAGATAAAGCATACAAATAAACATAAAGACACAGTGAGCAATTCCAGAATTGTTCAGGCTGCAGAACTATGTGAGGCACTGCAATCTGAAAAACAAAATCAAGGAAAATCATACAATTAACCAGGTTTAGCAGGAAACTGAGCATGAAACTTTCTTAGCAAACGTGGAACAGAAACACGAACTTTATCAACCCATTCTTTAAATCCAATAGGAAGATGTTTCCATTGAACTAGATATTGAACTTTACCCCTATGTAATCTAGAGTCCAAAATGTCCAGAATCTCAAAATGTTCATTATCTCCCACCATGATGGGTGGGGGCGTGATTGGATCTGGATGCCACTGAGGAGCAGACTTGACTGGTTTTAACAGACTAATGTGGACCACAGGATGCACTTTATGTAGGTTTTTAGGCAAGTCCAACTGAGCAGCTACAGGGTTGATCACCTTTACAATAGGGAAAGGTCCAATGAACTTAGGCCCCAGCTTCTTGGAAGGTTGAGTAGATTTCAGATGTTTTGTCGACAAATAAACCTTTTCACCCACCACCAAAGGCCATTCTGGAGCAAGTTTGCGATCAGCAAAGGTTTTGTAAGAGTCTTTAGCATCCTGTAATATCTTAAGCATGACTGGCCAGTTCGCCCGTATTTTTGTAATCCACTCATCTGCCAGTACAGGATTTGGAGACTGAATCATGGCAGGGTCAGGCAGCTCAGGAATAGGAACAAAGTCTTGCCCAGTGGCCACTTTAAATGGCGAAAATCCAGTGCTTAGATGAACAGCATTATTATATGCCACTTCAGCAAATGGCAACAAGTCCACCCAATTATCCTGTTGGTAACTGATATAACAACGTAAATACTGCTCCAATACCGAATTAAGTCGTTCACACCCACCATTCGATTGTGGATGAAACCCAGAGCTAAGTCCTTGTTCAGTTCCAATCAATTTTAAAAATGATTTCCAAAATTTTGCAGTAAACTGACTTCCGCGATTGCTGATAATCCGCAAGGGGGCACCGTGAGCTCGGTAGATGTGCAAAATAAATAACTTTGCTAGTTGACCAGCAGATGGCAATCCTTTACAAGGAATGAAATGAGCTTGCTTTGAAAATAAATCAGTCACCACCCATATCACAGTTTTCCCTTTGCTCTCGGGTAAATCCACAATAAAATCCATTGAAATTTGCTTCCAAGGACTTGTTGGTTCAGCCACTCCTTGTAAAAGTCCCACAGTCTTCCCAGGTGCCTTTTTCATAGAAGCACAGACATGACAAGATAATACATACTGTTTAACATCTTTTCTTAACGTTGGCCACCAAAATTGCCTTCTGACTAAATGCAATGTTTTTACAAAGCCAAAATGTCCAGCAACTTTATTATCATGACAACGTTGTAAAATAGCTTTTCTCACAGTTTCAGGAACATACAGTCTATCTCCACTCCACCAAACTCCATTAGTTTCTGTTAGAGATTGTTTATTTGTTTTCCACCAGGCATCCTCTACCATAGCCTGTCAGATGTCTTTTTCTAAAGAAGGTTCACATGGAATCTGTTGTTGCTTGGCCTGGCGTCTAGTAAGAGCGACCTTCCCCTCCAGTTGCACTGGTAAGGGCGAAGGTAAAGTTCCAGAAAATTTCTCAGCATGGTTTGGTAGGCCCAACTGTTGTGGAGACATTACTGTAGAAACAACCTGCTCCATTTGAGTATCATGCTGAGGCAAGCGTGATAGTGCGTCTGCTAAGAAGTTTTTCCCTGCTGGCAAATACTTCAAGGTGAAATTAAACCTACTAAAAAATTCGGCCCATCTGATTTGTTTAGGATTTAACTTCCTGGGGGTTTTGAGAGCTTCCAAGTTTTTGTGATCAGTAAAGACTTCAAACTGGTTCACATGGAATCTGTTGTTGCTTGGCCTGGCGTCTAGTAAGAGCGACCTTCCCCTCCAGTTGCACTGGTAAGGGCGAAGGTAAAGTTCCAGAAAATTTCTCAGCATGGTTTGGTAGGCCCAACTGTTGTGGAGACATTACTGTAGAAACAACCTGCTCCATTTGAGTATCATGCTGAGGCAAGCGTGATAGTGCGTCTGCTAAGAAGTTTTTCCCTGCTGGCAAATACTTCAAGGTGAAATTAAACCTACTAAAAAATTCGGCCCATCTGATTTGTTTAGGATTTAACTTCCTGGGGGTTTTGAGAGCTTCCAAGTTTTTGTGATCAGTAAAGACTTCAAACTGGTGGGGAGAACCCTCCAGCAGATGTCACCAGGTAGCTAATGCATGTCGCACAGCAAAAGCTTCTTTCTCCGAAACATGCCAACGGAGCTCCGCCTCCGTGAATTTACGGGAAATGTATGCACATGGCCGTAATTGATTAGTATTGTCTTTTTGCAATAATACACAACCAATTGCTGAGTTGGACACGTCTGTCTGTATAAAGAACGGTAGGTCAGGATCAGGATGTTTTAAAATAGGTTCTGCAGTGAACAACTGCTTCAATTGTTCAAATGAGCTTTGGCATGCTGGCGTCCATTTTAGCTTTGACTGGGATTTATTAGCTAATACGCCATCAGTTGATTTCTTTGTTTTTAACAAACCTGTTAACGGTAACGCTATTTTGGCAAAGGCAGGAATGAACTGTCTGTAGAAATTACTGAACCCTAGAAAAGCTTGCAATTGCTTTTTTGTTCTAGGTGTTTCCCACGCCAAAACATCTTTAACTTTGGCAGGATCCATTTCTATGCCCTGATGAGATATTCTGTAACCCAAAAAATCCAGTTTTTCTTTGTGGAATTCACATTTAGACAACTTCACATATAACTTGGCTTCTAATAATTTTTTCAATACTGCCTTAACCAATTTCACATGTTCTTCTAAAGTTTCTGTATAGATCAAAATATCATCTAAATATACCAATACTCCTTGATATAAAAATTCATGCAGAACCTCATTAATTAAGCTTATGGAGACTCCAGGGCCCCCCCTTAATCCGAAGGGCATGACTTTATATTGAAAACAACCCAATTGGCAATTAAAAGCAGTTTTCCATTCATCTCCCTCCTTTATGTGCACTCTAAAGTACGCTTCTCTCAAGTCCAGTTTAGTGAAGATCTTTCCCTTCGTCAGTTGTGCTAGCATATCCTTCATCAAAGGCAGCGGGGGTACTGATTAGAAATGCAAATAGCATTCAACCCCCGATAGTCAGTACAAAGTCTCAATGATCCATCTTTCTTTTTTCTAAACAACACTGGAGCAGCCATGGGAGAAGTAGATGGTTCAATAAATCCCCGCTTTAAATTCTTATCTATAAATTTCCTCAATTCTTGCAATTCCTTATGAGTCATTGAGTACAACTTGGGTTTGGGTAACACTGCTCCAGGTTCCAATTGCAAGGAACAATCCGTTTTCCAATGAGGGGGCATCTGATCTGACTCAGTCTCTACAAAAATTTCCCCCTCCTCCTCATACGCTGCCGGAGCAACAGCTGCTTGTGCTATTTCCCTCAATGAGCCTGTTAATTCCACACACAGTCCTGCATGGTCTCTTTCTATGCCCAGATACGAGCCATCTGCAAATTCCATCTCCCCAGAGACCCAATCGATGTGAGGGTTTCGTTCCCTCAGCCATTTAAGCCCCAACACTATGGGCTGACTGGAAATGGGTGCCACAATAAACCGTATAGTCTCTTGGTGTGTCCCAATAGTCATTTTTAGGGCTTCAGTATAATATTCAACTGGTCCCCCCTTCATGTCTGACCCATCCAATTGGCAAAATATAATGGGAACTTTTAACTTGTGCAATTTCAGCCTTAATCCAGTCACAATAGCAGGGTGCATCAAACACCTTGAACACCCTGAGTCCAACATAGCCATCAGATTATTCTGATCCCTCCCATCCAAGGTTTCAATTTTTACTTTAACTTGCATGGTAGGGCAATCTTGACTCACCAAAGGAGCTGAGTACCGATCAGCAAATGCCTGCCCACCGGCGCATCTTAGGACAGGCATCGTTCGTTTCCCGCTGGCAAGAATTCTTCGTCTGTGGAGTCGTTCTCACCCCCAGCTCTCTCAGCTTTATTGGCCTCTTCCATGGCATGGGCTGTTCCCTTTCGTTGAGGCAGTATGGATGGCTTTGAAGATTTACATTCAGGCTTTTTCCTCGCAGCCGGAGTTGTTTGCGGGCAGTTGCTAATGCGATGGCCCTCTTTACCACATTTGAAGCACAACCTACTTTTGGCTCTCCGTTCCTTCTGACATTTTAGACAGCGTATCTTCAAATCTCTTTCTTAGCGCTAACATAAATGCCTTAAAAGTTAACAGTTCGGTGGCATTCGTGTCGTGCAGGGCTACAAGCCACTGTGCTGCTTCACCTTCTAGGAAACTTGAGACATACCTTACTTTGGCCTCCTCATTTAGGAAAGAGTCCTCAAATTCCTCCATAAAACCCCTGACATGGGTCATAAAGCAAGCCAATTTCCCGGGATCGCCGTCAAATCGCATCTTCAGCTTGTTAACTGCGAAAGCACGGGCTTTCCCCATTTGTAATCCACTCAGGGAAGGTTTTTTCATCTCTGGCTCTGGCTCTGAAAAATCCTCCTCGTCTTCCTCGCCACTGGAAGTCCCACTCTCCACTGAAGTGGTCATCGAAGTAGCTCCTATCTCCGTCACTGGACCCCCTTCTTGCTTCGGAGCCAGGACAAGTTGGTGCAAAGTATGGCTGATAGACTCTATTTGCTTGCTAATGGTCTCCAGCTCAAAATCGATGCGTGCAGTCTTACCTTCCAACGAAGCCATCCTTTGGGATTGGGTAACTCTGGTTTTAGCAGTCCGTTTACCCATCCCTGCCTGGAGGCCACCTCCAATTCCCATGGACCATTCTGCACCAGCTTTGGGAGTACGTACCACAGGAATCTCAGCAGCCTCTATTCCACTACGTCTGGATCCCCTTTTAGAGATTTTCTTCTTGCCAATTACTGGCTCGAAAGCCACGACTTTTTCTTCTTTGGAAACTGCTTCTAGGCCTGTAGAAGTGCCAGGTTGCTCTACTTCCCCCACCTGGAAACATTCCATAGATTCCTCCATTCTGTGAATTGCTTGGACGAGTCGATTCTCACTCAGGAGGCACTAACTGGGTTTAGCAATTGTAACCTCAGGATAAACCGACTGAATTGCAGATTCAGATCTTTCTGTGATGATCCCAACAACAATGCCCTAATAAATACTTCTCAATGCAGTTCACTGAAATGCAGATTAAGCTTTATTCAGGATACATGTTAATTGAAGCACTCCTAAAGATCTGAATGCGGATTCCCGCCAAACTATGCCCTCTTAACTTCCCCCCTTGCGCGCCAAATTACCAACCGATGATCTCATGAGGCAAGCGTTCCCATCTCCACAGTCCTGCAGGTCCGTGGCGTTGACGAAGCCGGTTCCAGCCTCTACCAACAGACATAACACTCAACTGCCAGTCCCCCTCTCAACAAGTCTAAAAGCATCTATAGCTAGGCCTAATCCCAATGGCAGGATTCATAGACATGAACCCTGACATAGTGAGATTGAACATATTGACAAGAAAAGGAAAGCCTTCCAGATATGGCAAAAAGATATTAACTGTGCCGTTAAGAAAAAAATCTACACCAGTGCAAAGGCAGAAGTCCAAAGAAGAACTAGAGAACTTAAGAACATATGGTGGATAAAAAAAGCCCAAGAAACCCAACGTTTTGCAGATGCTCATGATGCACGGGGCTTTTTTAATGCCATAAAGGCCATCTATGGACCAACAAACCATGGTACAAATCCCTTACGCTCAGTAGATGGTGCTAAACTTCTAAAGGACAAAGAGTCTGTTGCACTGCGCTGGAAAGAGCATTACTACAATCTCCTTAATCGTCACTCTACTGTGGCTGATGAAGTCTTCTTGCAAATCCCGCAAAAACAAATAAGAAATGAGCTTGCAGTACCCCCTAGTTTGGAGGAAGTCAGTAAAGCCACTAAACAAATGAAAAATAACAAAGCTTGTGGACCTGATGGGATTCCTGCTGAAGTCTTTAAAGAAGGCGGGCCTGAACTTACACAACAACTTCATAAGCTCGTCGAAAAAATCTGGATGAGGGAGGAGATTCCAGCAGACTTTAGGGATGCCATAATTATCACTCTCTTTAAAAAGGGTGATAGAACAGACTGTGGAAACTATCGAGGCATCTCCCTTCTAGCCACAGCAGGCAAAATCCTGGCAAAGATCATTGCAAACCGTCTCCTATCTGTATCAGAAGACATCCTCCCTGAAACGCAAAATGGCTTCCGCCCTTCCAGGAGAACAATGGATATGATCTTCACTGCACAACAGCTTCAAGAAAAATGCAAGGAGCAAAACCGCCCTCTGTACATGGCGTTTATTGATCTGACTAAAGCTTTTGATACTGTAAATCGTACTGCTCTCTGGACCATCCTTCTGAAAATCGGATGCCCTGATAAATTTGTGAACATCTTGCGGCTACTCCATGACGACATGATGGCAACAATCCTGAATAACAATGGCTCTCAAAGCAATCCATTTAAAGTGGAATCCGGCGTTAAACAGGGATGTGTTATTGCTCCAACCTTATTCGCTATCTTCATCGCTATGATTATGCACCTTGTTGAAGAGAAACTTCCTACTGGTGTAGAAATTATATATCGAACAGATGGAAAGCTTTTTAATCTTAGTAGGCTGAAAGGAAAAAATAAGGTAATTACAACTTCTGTTATAGAACTTCAATATGCTGATGATAACGTAGTCTGTGCACACTCCGAGGAAGATCTTCAAACTATCCTAAACATCTTTGCAGAAGCATATGAAAAGCTCGGCCTCTCGATTAACATTAAAAAAAACAAAGTGCTTTACCAGCAAGTTCGAACCAATCCCTCTGCAGCGCCATCAATCCAGCTTAAAGGTGTGTCACTAGAAAATGTCGACCACTTTTCTTATCTCGGCAGCCATCTATCTACAAAAGCCGACATCAACGCTGAAGTTCAGCATCGCCTGAGCTCTGCGAGTGTAGCTTTCTCCCGAATGAAGCGTAGAGTGTTTGAGGATCGGGACATTCGCAGGGAGACCAAAATGCTTGTTTACAAAGCCATTGTACTACCAACCCTTCTGTATGCCTGTGAAACATGGACCCTCTACAAACGCCACCTCCAACTTCTTGAAAGGTTCCATCAACGCTGCCTCCGAAAAATTCTGCAAATTACTTGGGAAGATAGGCGGACTAATGTTAGCGTATTAGAAGAAGCGAAACCCACCAGCATTGAAACAATGATCATCCAACATCAACTTCGCTGAACCGGTCATGTTGTTCGAATGCCTGACCATCGTCTTCCAAAGCAGCTACTTTACTCCCAACTTAAGAATGGAAAACGGAATATTGGTGGACAGCAAAAGAGATTCAAAGACACTCTCAAAGCTAATTTAAAAAAATGTAATATCAGCATTGAGAACTGGGAAGCCCTAACTCATGAGTGTTTCAATTGGAGGTCAGCCTTTATTAAAGGCGCTATGGACTTTGAAGAAGCACGAGTACAGGGTGAAAGGGAGAAAAGAGCTAAAAGGAAGGCACGTCAAGCAAACCCTCATCATGACCATCTCCCACCCGGAAACCTATGCCCTCATTGTGGGAGGTTGTGCTGATCCAGAATTGGCCTTTATAGCCACTTACAGATCCACTGTTAAAATTTTACCTTTGGAAGACAATCTTACTCGGCTACGAGTGATCGCCAATGATGATGCTGCGGGCAGGTACTACGGAGTGCGGGCAGGCGAAAAAGTGGAGTGACTTCCTGCCAGCTTCCCCATTGACTTTGCTTGTGGGAAGCAAGCAGGGAACATTGGAACTTGCAATCACGTGACTGCAGCTCACTGCGACATCATAACTGTGAGCTGGGCACCAAGTGCCCGGATTGCAATCATGTGACTGCAGGGCCACTGCAGTAGCCAGAACTTCAAGAACTGGTCGTAAGTCCCCCTTGTTCAGCACTGTCGTAACTTTGAACAGTCACTGAATGAGTGCTCATAATCTGAGGACTGTCAGATGGTGGTTCCTGGAACATGTGACAAATAACTTACTGGAAAACTACTATATAAATAAGCACTGGACATGTGGACATTTTTCCTTGCTTGAACAGAACCCATATACAGTTATGTGGGAATAAGTCCATTAAACATGTAGCTAAATCAACATCAACGTTTTAACTTGCAATGCAGAATGACAAAGCTTAAGCATAGGCTGCAAGACTGTAGCATGCACTACTCAATGTATCTGAGAACTACTTAATATGGTATTATTAACTTGTCCCTTATTTCACGTGAGTAGATAAACAGTTTTATCTTGTTAAGTTTCCAGAGAGAGAAAAAATATACTTTAGAACCCAGTTAATAGTTCCTTATATTTTTATCACTGTGCATTTTAATTAGATAGGCAAGTTATAGTAAAGAATAAGCTTACCATCCTGAAAGACTCGCTCCACATTAAGCCCATAGGTAGCACAAGTTTCATAGTAGATGCATCTCTTCAAATCATTGGATAATTTCCGTGCTCTAATATCATCAATGACACGAGGATTATTTGAACTTATAGCATCTATAAAGAAAACAGAAGGCATTTTTGTTTCAGAAGTTCTTAAATCCAAGTCCCCTACTTTGTAGGGCCATTTGGAATTCTGAAAATACCTCACAAAATGGCTGCCTCGACAAATATGGCCAATTATGAAGTACCCATATACCAGAAGGCAAATGAAATGCATGTTGCAGCTATTTCCCATTTAATTTTCTGGAATGGCTCTGGGGTCTATGTGTAGAGCAAAGACACTTTCAAAAATCCCATGCTTGAGCCTGGTACTTTGCTTTGCAGTATTATTTATTTATTTATCATATTTATATGGCTGCCCATCTCACAAGAAGTGACTCTTAAAATAAAAAAACTTGATAAAACGACAGCATTAAAAAACTTTCCAAAATTAAAAAACATTAATGTTATCATTAAAAGGCCAGGAGAGAGCATTAGATGTTACAAACAATGTAGCTACCTCATTAAATTGCCATCTCCTTGAGACCCCCAAACTTGACATAACCAAGTTTTGAGGGACTTCCGGAAGGACATCAAGGACGGGGTAAGTCTCACCTCAGGGGGGATAGTGTTCCACAGGGCAGGTGCCACGGTGGAAAAGGCTTGTCTCCTGGGTCCCACCATGTGTATCTCCTTAGCAGACGGGACCTGACGGGACGGGCAGATTTAATTGGGAAGAGGTGGTCCCTCAAATAACCCAGCTTATTATTACTACTATCATTATCATTATCATCTTAGAAACAACACTTAGGTAGGACACAGCACTTGACAAGCACCAAGAAGCATTTTGACAAGTATATTTTTATTTCCAGGCATCACATTAGGACTCAGCTTCTAAAGGTGGTTTTGTAGGCAAAATGTCTGAAAGACAAGCAAATCAGTATCCTCACTGTTCTTTAAAGATTTATTGTCCTTGTATTTAAAAGTGATTTTAAATGCCTACAGTAAAAACTCAAACTCAAAATGAAATAATAAAATAGTAGTTGGAATAGTCTGCATTTTACACATTGATTAGTTATGTGCCATCGAGTTGGTGTTGACTCTTAGCAATCACATAGATAGACCTTCTCCAGGATGATATGTCCCCAATATGGCCACCTAGTTGATGAAGTTTGTTAACTGGAGTATCACAATTGTTTAATACAGTTAATTGATGCAAAATTTCTAGGGATTATCAGTGATAAATTCAAAGGGAAGTGGTCACTTTCTGTATGCAGATTAACCTCAATATTACCGCATTTTGGCTTACTACATAGGACTGCCCTTGAGGACTACCCAGAAACTTCAGCTTGTACAAAATGCATGTGTTCACGTTCTTACCAGACAAGCAGGATATTGTCACACAACACTGCTGCTCAAAGACCTGCTGATTTGTTTCCAACTGCAATTCAAGGTGCTTGGTTAACTATTTCTAAAGCCCTATATGCTGCTGCCAAGTAAACTCTGCTCATTGACCCAGGTGAATAGAGTACCTGCTGAAGGTTCCCACTTATCAAGAAATACAACAGCAGAGAACAAGAAGTCCTGGTGGCTTCTTCTCTCCTTTGGAGTAGCTCCTCCCCAGGAGGCAAGAATGGCCCCCACTACTAGACCTGCCTTTTCTGGAAGCCCTTTGGGGATCTATGACAAATGTTTTCTTATTGTGTATTATTTTGTTTTTATTCTATATTACAGCCTTTGGAGTGCAGTAATTCATTCATTCATTCATTCATTCATTCATTCATTCATTCATTCATTCATTCATTCATTCATAGTCTCTTAGTTCTATGAGGCCTCAGGTCATACAAAGTCAAGTCTCTTTATTTCAGTTGTTGACCAGCAAACGACATACTAACAATCTGTGGTTGATAACTACAACCATCCCAAATTGTAAATTCACCAAGTAGACATTTATCACTGGACAATTTAAAATGTAAGAGCAAAGTCAACATCATACAACAATTAACAAAGCTTATATTTGGAATATGAAAACACTTCACAATGTTTATATGTTTTCTCTCTTTAGGAATTGGCCAAATTCTTAAAGAGAGAAAGGTGGGGTATAAACTGAATAACAGTATTATTATTTTTCACTACAGGTAGTCCTTGCTGAACAACAAGCAAGTACATTAATGTTTTTCAAGAAATAAATATGGTGTAAGAATTACTGCTTACCCTGGGTTCCTACTAGTACCATTGGGATTTCATTAGCATTACGATAGTTTGCCATACGGCTATAGTAGTGGTACACTGTCTGGAAGCTAATTTCATCCTCAAGGCTGAAGACAAAGATAACAGCATCCACCCACATGGCAAACTGTAGGGAAAAAAATTAAAACAAACCCTTAAGAGAGGAAATCTGATGCCAATATCAAGTCACACAGTCTAGGATCTAAATGGGTATCAGGTTATCCTCCAATGGATGTTTTGTTGGCAAATTACACTACTATAAGAATTTCATAAAGACAACTTTCTGAATTGGCTGCTTAAAACATAGGGGTGCTATGACTGTTAGAAGCTTAGCATGGCAGCTCTGAGGACCTCCCCACATTAACTGAACATGCATATGCAGGCACAGAAGAGACTTCAGGCAGAACCAAAGCCATTTCCTTCTGGTACTACAAGGCACTAAGAAACATCAGACTGTGAACCAGTCATTTCTGCTATTGCAGAATACAGTTGCAATCAAAATTATTCAACCCCCATTGCAAATCAGGTTTATTGTCAAAATTTACAGACTTTCAGCTGTTTGCAATGAACAAATCAAACAAAAGCAATTGAAATAGCTCAACACAATGAATGCTTCAAGTGGTATCCCCAAATTCAACTGAAAATGCAACTAATAATGACTTCTCAACTGTATATGCAAGGCTTGAATATTGTATTTCTGTAGAGCTCCATCTGTTTGCTATTTTGAACTGATATGCATTCCTATATCCATATACATATTATTTGGGTGGTCTTTCCTCTTTTCCATTACTCTAATATTTTCTAACTATTCATCAGTATGTTCAGCTATTTTCTGGATTCCACACTCTTCCATGTTTATACTTCAACTTTTGAAAATATCTAATGATAACCTGTCTATACATGCAATCAACTCTCAGATATGACATCTATACCCTTCAAACAATAAGATTATAAAATGCTAATCATCAGAGGAACTCATCCAACATATTTTAATTATTTACCTTATGTAGAGAAGATAGAAGAATTACAGCTGACACAGTATATATGCATTTAAGTACCTATCACGTTCATGTAACATGTACATGAATAACATCTAAAGTTTGGTGTGCATTTATGTATTTTATCCAAGA
Organism: Charina bottae; assembly: GCA_023362775.1. Lineage (NCBI taxonomy): Eukaryota > Metazoa > Chordata > Lepidosauria > Squamata > Charinaidae > Charina > Charina bottae. Next base: position 1,953,178 of record JALMGJ010000020.1, read on the forward strand.
AGACTTGTTCAAAAAATAATTAATGTCAACTTTGTTAAATTTTTCACACCTGCTAGCCTGTTTCAATTAGCACTGTGACCTGCAAGTGCACTTCATGCAGATGTAAAGTCTGGTTCTCAGAGAAAGTCCCAGAAAAGAATCAAGGTGATCAAAAGCCTCAGTAGATGCCTATTTCAGGTAAGTGCTACTAGTCAACCAAAAAGCCCTATTCCAGCTAGCTAGCTATTTATTTATTATCACATACTTTTGTAACTAGGATTTTTTTTTCACACTGTACCAAATGTGACACTAACTGGCACTGGAATTTTTACCCCTTTTTCACAGCTTATAAATTTTCCTATTATAAATGCATGATGATTTACTCTGAACTGTATACAATTAATGTAATTGCTTTTTTGTTACTCGAGTTCACTTTTTTTTCACAATCAGTTGCTTTATAGGGCAAACCTTTTATCCAACTACAGATGCTCTCTCTCTCACCAACCTTCATTAGTAAAAGTTTAATTACATACATATTCACACCTACCCAATACCCCCTAACCAGAATGCTACTCATCTAAAGTTTACAACTGCCATTCAGAGCATTTGCTTTCTGAAAGTATGGATTTGTTTTTATTAACCACTCTCTTCTAACCAACCCATTCACTACAACACAAGAAAGAAATAGGTTGGATTTAAAATTGGTCATTGTGGTGAAGGGAAAATGCCTTATCACCAGGGAGTGAGCATTTTCCAACCCAGAGCCTGATGAGCTTAAAGGCTGTAAGAAGAGAGGAAAAGGAAGGCTGAGGGAGACAAATACAGGCTGATGGCCAAGAGAAGTAAGAAGTAAGACAAAGTAAGAAACTGCTCAGGGCTCTCTATTCAGCTTTAAAGAGACTGGGGCTTGAAACAGCTCACCTCTCTGGTGGAGAACTAAATGGTTCTCCCAAACAGGAATTCCAGCTGAAAAGCAAAGGAGCTCAATACCGTCAAGGAAAAAGATTATCTAAACTTCCTCAGCTGAGGCTGTTGTTACAGACTTGCCTGTTGGGGAGGGAAAAAGTACGTGGTTGCTGCCAACACAGCTTATCTATTTAGTTGGATATTATAATTTAATAGCTTGAAAGACAAGCTTCAAAGGAGACGGTAGTTGTTTTAAAGTCCTATGTCCAGGGCTTGCTCACTGACACTTAACAACTGTTTGTCTGCTCCCTACATAAAGGGTCACTTTCACCATTACAAAAGAGAAAGCTAATCTCAATTCAGTCTCTCCATGTTGCTATTTCTGAATTTTAATGAAGGCTCTTGGTAATTATATAAGACTTTTTTTTCAGAACCCCTGTCTATCTTCTCAGACAAGTTGTGATAAAATGCAATTTATAAAGTTAAAAAAGGAGGGGTATCTACATCTCTCTTTCGAACTGATAAACATTATCTGCTTGGGAAGCTTTAATTAATACATTTAAAAGAATTAGGGCATTTAATTATATCAATTAGTCTATCATGGAATGAAAGACTGGTAATCAATGGCTTAAAAATAGCATGGTTATTCAAATAGTTGTTCATGCAACTTTCAATTTCTGTAAAGGTATTACTCATCCTGAGAGCCACTTTGGTGCAGTGGTTAAGGCACTGGACTAGAAACTGGGAGACTGTGAGTTCTGGTCCCACCTTAGATACAAAGCCAGCTGGGCGACCTTGGGCCAGTCCCTCTCTCTCTGCCCTAGGAAAGAGGCAAGGGCAATCCACTTCCAAAATCTTGCCAAGAAAACTGCAGGGACTAGTCCAGGCAGTCACCAGGAGTCAACAATGACTCTAAGGCACAATAAAAAAAATACTCATCCTACTAGTTTATTCATCTATATTCTAATACACAGATGGAAAAACTGTTTTTTCTATACTGGCTTGGATTCAGACATCATTCCAACTAGTGTAGGTAAGAGGAGAGATTTTTTGTTTCCAATTCCTCCTTTCCACTTTCTTATAATTTGTTCTGAATAGATGAGACAGGTATGTTGCTGGGGGCTGAAAAGGAAATCAGCTGAAGTCATTTCCTTCATTATTTTCTGTTGGAAATAATGTAACCCATTGGATTTGTCTCCAGGTTTTAGTTTATTAAACTAATTAAACATACTCACCTGTGCCTCAGGAGGACCACCTTCATCTCTAATCAGTAACAGGTAACTCTGTCCATCAACTACTATCTCTTTCTTGAATCTGCCACCTGTCACACAAAACAATCAGTTAGAGAAATCAAGGCTTTACTTGAAAAAAAAGTTGTTCTGATGTGCTTGAAAAATGCTATGGTAATTAAAGTATTATGCTTTTTACTGAATGCTATAAGAAAGACAATATAGAAAGCCATATTTCCGTATACCTTTGTAGTTCAACCTAGTAAAGGAACACATTTCCTATTTTTTTCTTAACTATATGTTCAAGAGGTAAGATCTATCAAGTTGCTCACTTATTCTCTTAAATCAAAACAAAAAATCTATGCTCTCAAATACTGAAGTGAAGGTAAGGTAAAGGTTCCCCTCGCACATTTGTGCAGTCGTGTCCGACTCCTAGGGGCCGGTGCTCATCTCCGTTTGTTAGCCGAAGAGCCAGCGTTGTCCGAAGACACTTCCGCGGTCATGTGGCCGCATGATGCGCGTGGAACGCTGTTACCTACCCACCAAAGTTTTTATTAATCTATATATTAATCTACTTGCATTTGCATGCTTTCGAATTGCTAGGTTGGCAAGAGCAGGGCTAGGGATTCGAACCTCCGAACTTGCAATCTTGATTGACAAGCCTGGCATCTTACCCACTGAGCCACCACGCCCCTTTGAAGTGAAGTGAAGGTACATCAAATTAAATTCAGACCACAAGTGGATTAGCCCATTTGATTTACTTAATATCTCAGTGTGGATTTAATTTCTCTGAAAGTGAAAGAATTTCCATTCTTGGAAATCAATACATCTTGCATATTTTGAATAAATTGAGGATTAAAGAGTGTCAATGTGATGCTTTCATTATGCTCTTGGACTGGGATGGGGAAGACCCGACTTCAAGTCTATATTCAAGCACAGAGCTCAGTGGTTGGCTCTACCTCCCAGGGTTGTTGAACTGAGAATAAAATGATGAGAAGATTGCCTTTGGCATTATCTTGAGTTCTTGGGTAGTATATGAATACAATACAAGTGGAAATTTCAAAAAGTCTAATTCACTTCTTAATTGCAGAGAATGATAACAATGTGTGGAAACAAAGAAAAAGACAGTATTGCTGTCTCCATTGCTGCAACACCATGACTCATTTTCTACAGGGTTCTAGTCCACAGTAAAAACCTACATGCATCTGGCCAGTTTCTTATCTTCAAACATATTCCCAGATACACAATGTGAGAGGGGATTAATTACTGTTCTCTGATCAGGCAATGCCAACAATTAACTGAAAAAGATTACATTTAATAACCTAGTGTTATGTTTGCTTCCCTCAGATTTATTGCCAGGTAAGTAATTATAGAATTATAGCCATGATTGCATATTATGTTAGCCCAACTGAAAGACCATGTATACTGACAAATCATTAGAATATTCCTTTGTGACAGAAATGTTTCTTCTGAGATATGATCAACCACTGATCAAGTCAGCAGAGTAATGAAGTAAATTCTCAATATAATGTCCAGAACACAAACCACATCACAATCTCTGTTACCATCCAATCTCAATGTTAAATGCTAAACTTCTAACAGAAACTTCAGTGCAGAGGTTTTTAAAATGTATTGCCTTCCCAGGTTTATAAGAAAGGCTTTATATAATTTCAAATAATATCAAATTATTAAATGATATATTAAATATTCAATCTGATAAACTTGGTTTGGCAGCATTCATGGGTTTAATATGATTAAGATTATTAAAATTGTTGTATTATCAAGTACAATGGCAGACAATTTATATGTTTTTTAGTTTGATCTTTATTATAGTAGACAAGAATGTATAGAATAGTAGTAGGAAGGAAATAATAAAATTAAATTAAATAAATAATTAAATAAATGTTATCTTTGGGGGGGAAGTTGATTAGGAGCTTTATTTTTTTCTTTTCTTTTAATATAAAGGGAAGGAGCAACTGACATGGTTATGCCACCTCGCTTGGGATGGGAGGTGGGATAGTCATTCATGGGGGTGGCTGGCACCGTGATCGTGCCAAGAACATCTTATGCCCATCTTGGGTTTTTATATTTTATATTTTTAGACTTGTAGCTCTTTTTATGTGTATTTATTTATGTTTGTAGCTTGAATCATGTCAACTGGATTTCTATTTTCTCAGTAGAAACGTTTCGCTCCTTATCCAAGGAGCTTCTTCAGTCTGAGCAAAGTTAGTAAGGGAATCCTAAATATGTTTCTAGGTAGCTGTGTGACCTTACACCTGGGGCTAGGTCATGGTTATATTGAGATGTTATTTTAAGTCCTTTTATCATCTAAAGGAGGATTGTTAAGATCACCATGCTGCTGTTGAGCTTGTGAAATGGTCTTAATCTTCCTAGGCACAGAAGACAAAGCAGGGAGGAAGATGGGGGAAAGATTATGCCTGAGGCCCCCACCTCTATTCAAGGAAGGATTTTCCAAGTTGGCATAAATGGATTCCTTGACCCCTCTCTCAAACCACCTATCTTCTCTGTCTGTCTATCTATCTATCTATCTATCTAAATATACACACACACACACAAACACACACACACACACACACACACACAAACCCCACCTATATATAGGTGGTTTGAGAGATTATGTGGTCAAAGTACTTCAGTTTTGCCTTTAATATCATTCCCTCAAGTGAGCAGTCTGGCTTTATTTCCTGGAGTATGGACTGGTTTGATCTTCTTGCAGTCCAAGGCACTCTCAGAATTTTCCTCCAACACCACAGTTCAAAAGCATCTGTCTTCCTTCGCTCAGCCTTCCTTATGGTCCAGCTCTCACAGCCATAGGTTACTACAGGGAATACCATTGCTTTAACTATGCGGACCTTTGTTGTCAGTGTGATGTCTCTGCTCTTAACTATTTTATCAAGATTTGCCATTGCTCTCCTCCCAAGAAGTAGACGTCTTCTGATTTCCTGGCTGCAGTCAGCATCTGCAGTAATCTTTGCGCCTAGAAATACAAAGTCTGTCACTGCCTCCACTTTTTCTCCCTCTATTTGCCACTTATCAATCAAGCTCGTTGCCATAATCTTGGTTTTTTTGAGGTTTAACTGCAACCTAGCTTTTGCACTTTCTTCTTTCACCTTTGTCATAAGGCTCCTCAACTCCTCCTCGCTTTCAGCCATCAAAGTGGTATCATCTGCATATCTAAGATTGTTAATGTTTCTTCCAGCGATTTTAACTCCAGCCTTGGATTCCTCAAGCCCAGCACGTCGCATGATGTGTTCTGCGTACAGGTTGAATAGGTAGGGTGAGAGTATACAGCCCTGCCGTACCCCTTTCCCAATCTTAAACCAGTCCGTTGTTCCGTGCTCTGTTCTTACCGTTACTACTTGGTCGTTATACAGATTCCTCAGGAGGCAGACAAGATGACTTGGTATCCCCATACCACCAAGAACTTGCCACAATTTGTTATGATCTACACAGTCAAAGGCTTTAGAATAGTCAATAAAACAAAAATAGATTTTTTTCTGAAACTCCCTGGCTTTCTCCATTATCCAGCGGATATTGGCAATTTGGTCTCTAGTTCCTCTGCCTTTCCTAACCCAGCTTGTACATCTGGCAATTCTCGCTCCATGAATTGCTGGAGTCTACCTTGCAAGATCTTAAGCATTACCTTACTGGCATGTGAAATAAGAGCCACTGTTCGATAGTTTGAACATACTTTAGTGCTTCCCTTTTTTGGTATGGGGATATAAGTTGATTTTTTCCAATCTGATGGCCATTCTTGTGTTTTCCAAATTTGCTGGCATACGGCATGCATCACCTTGACAGCATCTTCTTGCAAGATTTTAAACAGTTCAGCTGGGATACCGTTGTCTCCTGCTGCCTTGCTATTAGCAATGCTTCTTAAGGCCCATTCAACCTCACTCTTCAGGATGTCTGGCTCTAACTCACTGACCACACTGTCAAAGCTATCTCCAATATTATTATTTTTCCTATACAGATCTTCCGTATATTCTTGCCACCTTTTCTTGATCTCTTCTGCTTCTGTTAGGTCCTTACCATCTTTGGTTTTGATCATACCCATTTTTGCCTGGAATTTACCTCCGATGTTTCTAATTTTCTGGAAGAGGTCTCTTGTCCTTCCTATTCTATTGTCTTCTTCCACTTCCGCACATTGCTTGTTTAAAAATAATTCCTTATCTCTTCTGGCTAACCTCTAGAATTTTGCATTTAATTGGGCATATCTCCCCCTATCACTGTTGCCTTTTGCTTTCCTTCTTTCTTGGGCTACTTCCAGTGTCTCAGCAGACAGCCATCTTGCCTTCTTGGTTTTCTTTTTCTTTGGGACGTTTTTTGTTGCCGCCTCCCGAACAATGTTGCGAACTTCTGTCCATAGTTCTTCCGGGACCCTATCTACTAAATCTAGTCCCTTAAATCTATTCTTCACCTCCACTGCATATTCCTTAGGAATATTAGTGAGCTCATATCTAACTGATCTGTGGGTCTTCCCTATTCTCTTTAGTCTGATTCTAAATTTTGCAATAAGAAGTTTGTGATCTGAACTACAGTCAGCTCCAGGTCTTGTTTTTACCGACTGTATAGATGTCCGCCACCTTTGGCTGCAAAGGATGTAGTCAATCTGATTTCGGTGTCGACCATCTGGTGAAGTCCATGTATAAAGTCGTCTTTTAGGTTGTTGGAAGAGAGTGTTTGTTATGCACAGTGAGATGTCTTGGCAAAATTCTATCAGCCTATGTCCTGCTTCATTTTGTTCTCCCAGACCATGCTTGCCTGTAATTCCAGGTGTCCTCTGACTACCCACCTTAGCATTCCAGTCTCCTGTAATGAAAATAACATCTCTTTTTGGTGTATTATCCAGTAGGTGCTGCAGATCCTCATAGAACTGATCTACTTCTGCTTCTTCAGCATCTGTGGTTGGGGCATATATTTGGATCACTGTGATGTTAAATGGCTTACCCTGAATTCGAATTGAGATCATTCTATCGTTTTTTGGATTGTATCCAAGCACTGCTTTAGCCACTTTATTATTAATTATGAAGGCTACTCCATTTCTTCTGTGGTCCTCTTGTCCACAGTAGTAGATCTGGTGGTCATCTGATGTGAAGTGGCCCATTCCAGTCCATTTCAGTTCACTGACACCTAAAATGTCTATATTTAATCTTGACATCTCACCAATAACCACATCCAATTTGCCCTGGCTCATAGATCTTACATTCCAGGTTCCTATGGTGTGTTGATCTTTAGAACATCGGATTCGTCGTTCACCACCAGCACCGTCGGCCGCTAGCCGTCCTTTTGGCTTTGAGCTAGCTGCGTCATCACGTCTGGGGCTAGTTGAACGTATCCTCTGTTCCTCCCCAGTAGCATTTTGACCATCTTCCGACCTCGGAGTCCCATCTTCCGATGGCAAGAATACTGGGGTGGGTTGCCATTACCTTCCCCAGGAATCGTATTTAGTCTGACCTCTCTGCCACGACCTTCCCGTCTTGGGTGTCCCTTCACGGTTTAGCTCATGGTTTCATTGAGGTGCTCAAGCTCCAGCACCACGACAAGGTAACGATCTCCTTTGCTGGAGGTATTTATTTATACTGAGTATATATTGTAGTGTTTTTAAGGATTATTTTATTGTTTGTAAGCCGCCCAGAGTTGTTGTGTACGAGATGGGCGGCAGAGAAATTTGATAAATAAATAAAATAAAATAAACTTTATTTAGTGATTTTTATAACGTGCCAATGGAATGATTTATAGAAATAATGTGATTTTGGTTTAATATAGAGTAAGGGATTGATTATGGAAAAATTGTTTTATATCCTTGCTATTAAAAGTCGTAAGTCACCTCTTTTTGTAATTTTGAAAATTTTTCTCTTGTGTTTCTACCTTTTTTAGTTTTTTTCTTTTTTTCTTTGTAGTTTTTTTGTTTTTCTGTAGCTTTTATCTTTGCTTGAAACTTAATAAAATTCTTATAAAAAAAACAACAACATATAATGATACAAATAATTTTAAAGATCGTTTAACTGAAACCAGAACTTTTCTTGCTGGGATTAATGGACAGTCAATTAGAAAAGAGCCATGGAAGATTATTCTTATATATGATTACTGCTACGATACTATTATATGCGCAAAAATGGAAAGACCCTGAAATATCCACAATGGAGGAATGGTTGGTGAAGATGACAGAACTAGCAGACATGGCAAAATTAACTTGTTTGATTAGAGAAAGATCAACAACTACATTTATCAGTGACTGGAAACCCCTTGTGGGCTTTTTGCTGAAAAAAGAGAAAAATGAACTTGTCATTTATAGTTTTGAAGATTAGAAAGAGTAGCTCATGGAAAGAAGGAAATTATTTTTATTTATTTATCACATTTATATCACCGCCCATCTCCTCCACAAGGATTACGATGTAACCTTAGAGAGAGAAGGTAAAATATAAATGCATTTATAACCACTATAAAAAAGATTGGAAGCCGCTTCTTTATAATCTTTTCTTTTTGTCTTTTTATATTTATTTTCCTTTTTCTATTTTCTTTCCAACTTATTTACTATTCTTTCTTATTTTATTAGTTTTCTAATATTTGTATTGTTTTCATCTTGTTAAAAAATTATTTAATAAAAATTATATTTAAAAAATGAAAATGCTGTATTGCAATATATTCAGTTAAAACTATATCATCATTGGCGATCACTCGTAGCCGAGTAAGATTGTCTTCCAAAGGTAAAATTTTAACAGTGGATCCGTAAGTGGCTATAAAGGCCAATTCTGGATCAGCACAACCTCCCACAATGAGGGCATAGGTTTCCAGGTGGGAGACGGTCATGATGAGGGTTTGCTTGACGTGCCTTCCTTTTAGCTCTTTTCTCCCTTTCACCCTGTACTCGTGCTTCTTCAAAGTCCATAGCGCCATTAATAAAGGCTGACCTCCAATTGAAACGCTCATGAGTTAGGGCTTCCCAGTTCTCAATGCTGATATTACATTTTTTAAAATTAGCTTTGAGAGTATCTTTGAATCTCTTTTGCTGTCCACCAATATTCTGTTTTCCATTCTTAAGTTGGGAGTAAAGTAGCTGCTTTGGAAGACGATGGTCAGGCATTCGAACAACATGACCGGTTCAGCGAAGTTGATGTTGGATGATCATTGTTTCAATGCTGGTGGTTTTCGCTTCTTCTAATACACTAACATTAGTCCGCCTATCTTCCCAAGTAATTTGCAGAATTTTTCGGAGGCAGCGTTGATGGAACCTTTCAAGAAGTTGGAGGTGGCGTTTGTAGAGGGTCCATGTTTCACAGGCATACAGAAGGGTTGGTAGTACAATGGCTTTGTAAACAAGCATTTTGGTCTCCCTGCGAATGTCCCGATCCTCAAACACTCTACGCTTCATTCGGGAGAAAGCTACACTCGCAGAGCTCAGGCAATGCTGAACTTCAGCGTTGATGTCGGCTTTTGTAGATAGATGGCTGCCGAGATAAGAAAAGTGGTCAACATTTTCTAGTGACACACCTTTAAGCTGGATTGATGGCGCTGCAGAGGGATTGGTTCGAACTTGCTGGTAAAGCACTTTGGTTTTTTTAATGTTAATCGAGAGGCCGAGCTTTTCATATGCTTCTGCAAAGATGTTTAGGATAGTTTGAAGATCTTCCTCGGAGTGTGCACAGACTACGTTATCATCAGCACATTGAAGTTCTATAACAGAACTTCTGTATAACAGAAGTTGTAATTACCTTATTTTTTCCTTTCAGCCTACTAAGATTAAAAAGCTTTCCATCTGTTCGATATATAATTTCTACACCAGTAGGAAGTTTCTCTTCAACAAGGTGTATAATCATAGCGATGAAGATAGCGAAGAAGGTTGGAGCAATAACACATCCCTGTTTAACGCCGGATTCCACTTTAAATGGATTGCTTTGAGAGCCATTGTTATTCAGGATTGTTGCCATCATGTCGTCATGGAGTAGCCGCAAGATGTATATATTCAGTTAAAACTATATAATTAGATCTGGATACATGAACAGAATTGGAAACTCTTAAACTGTTTTAATTTTGGGGGGGGGATTCAATAATTCTAAACTTATGGCTTCTCTTTGATATTAATGTAAATATCAGTAATCTACAAGAAAAGTGGAATAAAGAGTTGGAACGTCTTGTTTTGACAAATCACTGGCTTACCATGTTGAAGAATGTTACATATGTACCTTTTTACATCAAGGTGCATTTAATCCAACAAAATATTATATTTCAAGTGTACTGGACTCCTCAGAAAGTATTTACTAAGTGTTTGATTTCATCTTTAATATGTTGGAAATATAAAATGGTAGAAGAGACACTAATACATGCATACTAGTCCTCTTTTGGTTCAATATTAATATGTTAGTTTGGTTGTCCTGTTCAGAGTAGGAGGCAACAAGGGAATTTGAATAAAAATGAAAATTATTTACAATTCAACTAATTACATCGATAAAGTCCTTTGGAAGGATGAATGCATTTGCGGAATTAATCCCAACCCTGCAATGTCGGGGCACTGGACGAGGCAGACAAACAAGGTTGTTGCAATACAGCAGCAAGACAAAACGCAGCTTGAGATCGGAGTGAAGAGCACAGGCTCGGCTGGAATTCTTGGCAAGACAAGACTGGACTCGGCTGGATTGTGTGGCGTGACAAGGCAGGACTCGACTGGGATGCACGAGGTGAAAAGGTGTCAGGGTTCTAGTGAGAATCCTGCCATTTGTCTTTGTATAGTTAGATTGTGTTGTGAGGGGAGGGGGAGGACGTTCCAGGAGCTGTGTCTGACACCAGAGACTGTGGAATGCATCGTCAAGGTCGTCCACCTGCAGGAGTCTGAAGGGGGATCAGTGCGGGGTGACAAAGTAACGAACATTGACATCATGGGCCCGAAGAAACTGGCGCAAAGGGGGAGAGCTAAGTTTGAGTGGTTGGTGGGATACTGTTATTCGGATCTTTGGGAGTGCTTTATTTACATGAATCTTTAATAAAACCTAATCTGCATGTCAATGAATTGCATGGAGAGGTGTTTATTGGGACATTGAAGTCAGGGTCATTAGAGAAAGATCCAAATGACTTTGTATGTCGGTTTTTCATGAGGCTACTACTGAAACCTCAGAGAGCCTTACGATTGAGAATCGACCATCTACCACTTATTTGCTGACTATTTGCATGTCAGAAACCAAAGAGATGGAAGAGTCTGTCGAACCACCCCAGGAAGGGGATATCGCACAGCAGAGTACTTCCAGGGACAGTGGAGTGGTCCTGAAGGAAATCGGTTGCATTCGAACTGAAAGGTGATCGGAAGGAAAAACCAAAGAAGAGAGATGTGGAAGGCAGTGGTGACGCCACGGAGATCCTCGTGATGCAAACTCCGAAAACCTGAACAGAGTGGTCCATGAGGATTGGAGGCGGTGTGGAACCTGAAATTGGCAAATGAACTGCCAAGCAACATGTCACTCAAGTGAAAAGGGTGGCTTCCTTAGAAGCGAAAATGTCCCATATGGATTTTGAATTAGAGACCGTAAGTCAATGCTTTCCAAAGTCTCGTTGGTGACACACCGGCAGCGCCAGCGGCGCGTGTGGTGGTGGCACGCACGGCAGCCTCATATGTTGTGCTAAAACCTGGAAGCGCTGATGGCGCACCGCTGCCACTGCCGTCATGTGCACCAGCAACGTGCCATCAGCACTTCCAGGTTTTGTCGCGACACACTAATGCGTCACGACAGTTTTGAAAGCTATGCCATGAGTCAACAGATGGCAATGATAAACAAGACTCTTCAACAAATCTTACAGAACCGAGGAGGTAAAGTTGCCCAAAGAGGTGCCAGTCCTACGATGACATCATCTGAAAGCGATAGCTCAGATGGAAGTGAAGAGGAAGAAACATCCGAACCTGAGAAGTGCTTCAGCCTTCCAGCTCAAAACGTACCTCCAAAGGTGAGAACACCCTCTATCAAAGTTAAATCTATGACAATAAAGATGCAATTTGATGGCAATCCAGAGAAACTAACATGTTTCATGACTCATGTCAGAGGGTTTATGGAGGAGTTTGAAGAATCCTTTGCCAACAAAGATGCTAAGGTGAGGTATGTGTTGAACTTTTTGGAAGGAGAGGCAGCAAATTGGTTGGTAGCAATGCATGAAGCGAAGGCTAAAGAACTACAAACATTTAGCTCCTTCATGATGGCATTGCGAAAAAAGTTTGAAGATACCTTATCAAAGATGTCTGCCAGAGCTGAGTTGCAGAATCTAAGGCAACGGAATCGCACTGTGGCAGAGTATGCCATGGAGTTTAAAAAACTCATAAGCAGACTACCAGATTGGCCAGAAACTTTCCAAATTGAGTACTTTCAGATGGGTCTGAAGCCAGAAATCCTTGAGATGGCAGCAGGAAGAGGGGATCCTGTCCTGTTCCGACTAAGGCTGGACACGGAAGCGTTACTGAAAATGACTTTATTTACAGTTACACAAGCAGCCCAATTTATACTGTCTGGGCTTGGCTGAGGTTCTTGGCTAGTAGGCGTCTGGGTAGACCGGGGCCCGACAAAGGCAGCCCACTGGTGGCCAGCGTCGGCTGGGCTTGGATGCTGATCTGGGCTGGTGGCCGTCTGGGTAGACCGGGGCCCGACGAAGGCAGCCCACTGGTGGCCGGCATCGGTAGGCTCCGGAGCGGAGAGCAACGGAGAATCGGTGGTTCGGGCAGTCAGGGGAGGAGCAGGCAAGGCGGCGGCGCTTACCCCGACACTGGCTTCTTCCACAGGGAACAAGGACGGAGGCGCGGTGACCGGAGGAGGTTCGGGCACGAGTCTTGGCACGGCAACAAGGTAAGGCTTGGATCCAAGGCTTGATGCGGCGGGGCAAGGCATGGGATCAGAGTCTGGCGCGGCGGCAGGGCTGGGCTCGTCAACGAGGTCCGGGGCGGCAGCAAGGCAGGGCTCTAGTGCGAGGTTCAGGGCGGCAGCAAGGCAAGGCTTGGAAGCAAGGTCCGGCGCGGGGTCTGGCGGCTTAGGCGTGGAACGGATAGAACGGTTGTCTCCGGCACCTGAGGTAAGTCGCATCGGCTTATTTCGTTTTTCGCGCCTTGGAAGAGCAGGGGCCAATCGGGCTTCACGTTGCTTGGCCCGCCTTTCTGCTCTCCTTTGGCACGCGCTGATTGGCAGAGGCGTCTTTCTTTCCGAGCCTCTGCCAATCAGCGTTTCCGGGTCTCTGGTTGGTTTCGCGCCAAAGCTGCTGCTTCCTGTGATTGGCTCTTCCTCCTCCTCTGAGTCCAGCATGTCGGCCGCATCCAGGTAAGTGGCCGAAACCTCACAGATCCTGAAACTTTAGACGAGTGGATCCAATTGGCGGGAAAAGCAGAAAACACCAGACTACACATAAAGTCATATAGACAGTTTCAGATACCACCCAGAATAGTTACGGGGGTTGCAACATTACCTAAAAAGATGGCTAACCAGAAAACCTGGGAAGAGGAAAAGGAGCGTCGAGCCAAAAGTGGACTGTGTTTTAAATGTGGCAAAGAGGGTCATCGCATTAATAACTGCCCCCAAACTACTTACATCTCGAAAAAGAAAGCAGAGCCTAAAGGAGCTAAACCACCCCAGCCAAAAAGAAAAGGAGCTGCCATAGCAATCGAGGAGCCAAGCTAAGCAGATTTATTCAGCGGAGAAAACGACTCTACAGATGAAGAATTTTTGCCGGCGGGAAACTCCAACTGCCTGTCCTGAGATGCGCCGGATGACAGGCATTTGCAGATAGGCGTGCAGATCCACTGGTGAGTGGTGATTGTCCAACCATGCAAGTAAGGGTAAAAATTGAGACTTTGGATGGGAGGGAGCAAGCCAAATTATTGGCTATGCTAGATTCAGGGTGTTCCAGGTGCTTAATTCACCCGGCCATAGTGGCTGGACTAAGACTGAAATTATATAAGCTTAAAGTGCCGATAATTTTTTTCCAACTCAATGGTTCTGATATGAAAGGGGGTCCAATGGAATATTACACGGAAGCAGTGAAAATGACTACTGGAACACATCAAGAGACTTTGAGATTTATTGTGGCATCGATAGCTAATCAGCCAATAGTCTTGGGGCTGAAATGGCTTAGAGAACGAAATCCCCATATTGATTGGGTTTCGAGGGAGATGGACTTTGCTGATGGGTCATACGGTGGGTTGGAAGCAGAGGACATCTGAATTGGACCTGAAATCGGGGCCACTGGGGTCGAAATTGACAATCAGCCAGGTCAGGAGGTAGAGATTCCTGAGCAATATGAGGAACTGCAAGTGGTTTTTGATGAAGCAGGATCAAACTAATTGCCTCCTCATCGTAACACTTACTGTGCTATTGAACTTGAACCTGGGGCGGTCCTACAAAAGACTAAACTATACTCCATGACCCACAAAGAACTACAAGAACTAAGAAAGTTCATTGATAAGAATTTGGAAAGGGGTTTTATTGAACCATCTACCTCACCCATGGCTGCTCCTGTGTTGTTTAGGAAAAAGAAAGATGGGTCATTAAGACTGTACTGATTATACAGGGTTAAATGCCATATGTATTTCCGATCAGTACCCGTTGCCTCTATTAAAAGACATGTTAGCCCATCTTACCAAAGGGAAAATCTTTACTAAACTGGATTTAAGAGAAGCGTACTTTAGAGTGTGCATACGTGAAGGAGACGAATGGAAAACTTTTAATTGTCAATTTGGATGTTTCCAGTATCAGGTCATGCCGTTCGGATTGGCTGGAGGGCCTGGTGTGTTCATTAGCTTAATTAATGTTTTACATGAATTTTTATATCGAGGGGTACTGGTCTGCCTAGACGATATTCTTATCTATACTGAAACCATGGAAGAGCATGTTAAACTAGTGCGGGAAGTATTAAAAAGACTGCTTGAAGCTCAGTTGTATGTTAAATTGTCCAAATGTGAATTTCACAAAGAAAAATTGGACTATTTGGGATATAGAGTGCCTCACCAGGGAACTGAAATGGATCCTGCAAAAGTGCGAGATGTGTTGGGGTGGGAACCTCTGAGAACACGAAGGCAATTACAATCATTACTCAGGTTCTCAAATTTCTAGCACCAGTTCATCCCCAACTTTGCGCAAATTGCTTTGCCTTTAACTGATCTCCTAAAAACAAAAACCCAGGGTGAGAGGCAAAAAGCGGCAAAATCGGGGACGATGTTAAAATGGAATCCGGAATGCCAAGCCGCTTTCAATGAACTAAAAATGCTGTTTACAGCCGAGCCAACTTTAAAACACCCCGATCTGGACCAACCTTTTGTGATCCAGATGCTTCTGATACAGCAGTGAGTTCAGTGTTGTTGCAGAAAGATGCCAACAATGTATTGCGACCATGCGCTTACATTTCTCGTAAATTCACTGAAACTGAGAGACGCTGGCATGTGTGGGAGGAGGTGGCTTTGCCGTAAGCCATGCCCTGGCTACGTGGCAGCATTTATTAGAGGGCTCGCCTCATCCTTTTGAAGTGTGGACTGATCACAAAAATTTAGAAGCGTTAAGGTCGCCCCGCAAATTAAATCCAAAGCAAGTACGTTGGGCTGAGTTTTCCAGTAGATTTAATTTTATGCTCAAATATCTCCCTGCTGGGAAAAATTTCTTGACAGATGCCCTTTCCCGATTGCCTCAGCACAATAGTCAAAAGGAAGAAGTCATAACCACTGTAATGTCACCTCAAATTAAGAGAGAGCCCAGTGACCAAGAGGTTATCTCCCACATGCAATTGGGAAAAGGAGCCATTACCCACAGTAGAAAGCCCCCCCCCAAGATCCCTCTGGAATCGACATTAACGAAGGAACTACGGGCTGAACTTGTAAAGGATTCATGGTGGGAAATAAGCAGACACTCCAAGAGAGTAATGGACTGTGGTGGAGTGGGGAGAGGTGATATGTTCCTGATACCTTAAGAAAATGTATTTTAGAAAGGTGTCACAATGATAAGGTGGCTGGACATTTTGGTTCTGTAAAAACTCTGCATTTGGTCAGGCAGCAATTTTGGTGGCCCACATTGAGAAAAGATGTTAAAGACTATGTTATTTTTTGTCCCACTTTTGCCACTATGAAAAAAGTCCCTGGCAAGCCAGTGGGATTGTTGCAGCCCATTGCGAATCCTTCTCAACCCTGGAAGCAAATAGCTATGGACTTTATTGTGGACTTGCCTGAGAGCAAGGGAAAGACTGTGATTTGGGTTGTCACGGATTTGTTTTCTAAACAAGCACATTTTATTCCGTGTAAGAGCATACCTTCTGCTACTCAATTAGCAAAACTCTTTATCCAGCACATCTATCGTCCTCATGGGCCCCTGTGAGGGTGATTAATGATCGCGGAAGTCAATTTACTTCAAAATTTTGGAGGTCTTTTTTAAAATTAATTGGAACTGAACAAGGTTTAAGCTCTTTGTTCCATCCTTCGACGGACGGAGCGACTGAACGTCTTAATGCCGTATTGGAGCAATATTTACAACAGTGCTTTCCAAACTGCCGCTATTGGCGACACACCAACGGTGGTAACGGCGCGGGGGCACGGGCTGGGGGTGTGCACGGCGGCAGCGCAGGGGGCATGTGGTGGCAGCGGCCTCGGTAAAACGCGGAAGCGCTGATGGCACACCACTGCCGCCGCCATGCACACCCCTGCCGCCGTTGCTTCGCGACACACTAAGTTCTGTGTTGCGACACACTAAAGTGTCGCGATACAGTTTGGAAAGCTATGATTTACAATGTTACATTAGTTACTAGCAAAATGACTGGGTTGATCTCTTACCATTTGTTGAAGTTGCTTACAATAACGCAGTGCATCAGAGTACTGGGTTTTCGCCCTTTAAGATTGCTACCGGTCAGGATTTTGTGCCTATTCCTGAATTGCATCTGTTATTGGCAGACGAGTGGATTGCGAAAATCACAGCTAATTGGCCCATTATGCAAAAGACTTAGCAAGATGCTAAAGAAAAGTATAAAAAATTCTATGATCGCAAGAGGTCTCCGGAATGGCCTCTGCAGGTGGGAGAAAAGGTGTATTTGTCCACCAAACATTTGCATTCTAGTCAGCCATCAAAGAAATTAGGGGTGAAATATGTCAAACCTTTTCCAATTGTTAAAGTAATAAATCCTGTGACTGTTCAATTAGCTCTGCCTAAGAATCTGCATAAGGTGCATCCCGTGTTTCACATCAGTTTGTTAAAACCGGTCAAAACCTCTGCAAAATGGCATCTGGAAACCTCTGCTCCCCCTCCTGTGATGGTGGGGGGGGGACATTTTGAAATTAAAGCTATTCTTGATTCCAGATTTCACCGAGGCAAGCTTCAGTACCTCGTCCAATGGCAACATTTGCTGAGTGGTTTTAATGAATGGGTGGATAAATCTCATGTTTCTGCTCCTAGGCTTCTTGCTAAATTCCATTGTCAGTTTCCTGATAAGCCTGGCTAAAATGGTCTGTTCAACTGTTGTTTTTCTTTTACAGATTTGCCGCAACACTGCATGCCCAGTGTAATTTTCCTGCTTCTCTCTTAGGCTTTTCTTTCTTTTGGGGGGTCAGCATGTCAGGGTTCTAGTGAGAATCCTGCCATTTGTCTTTGTATAGTTAAGACTCTGTTGTGCAGGGAGGGGGAGGATGTTCCAGGAGCTCTCTCTGACACCAGAGACTGGAATGCATCTTCAAGGTCATCCACCTGCAGGAGTCTGGAGGGGGGCGAGCGTGGAGTGAGAAAGTAACGGACATTGACATCATGGGCCCGACAAAACTGGCGCAAAGGGGGAGAGCTAAATTTGAGTGGTTGGCGGGAAACCATCATTCGGATCTTTGGGAGTGCTTTGATTTACATGTAACCTTAATAAAACTTATTCTGCATTTCAATGAATTGCATGGAGAAGTGTTTATTGGGACATTGAAGTCAGGGTCATTACACAAGGCAGGACTCGGCTGGATGGCGCGGTGCAGCAAGGCAAGACTCGGCTGGAAGGTGCGGCATGGCAAGGCAGGACTCAGCTGGATGGTGCAGCGTGGCAAGGCAGGACTCGGCTGGAGAGGAAGACAACTGGAGGGACTCCAAAATGGTGAAATGGAGGCTACAGAGCAGGTTCTTGAGGACAATTCCGGCTCTCCTGCTGAAGAAGTTGTTCGCTCGCTGGAACAGTTGTCTCCGGCGGCTTCTTCCTTGCGCTGGCATCTTTTTATCCTGTTCCCTTCACACCGTTTATCCTTGGAGACCAATCGGGCTTCTTTCTGTTTGGTGTGCTTTTTGGCTCGCTTTTCCCTTGCACTGATTGGTGGCTTAGAACGTTCTCCCTGGTTCTGGCTAATCAGCTGCTCAGGATTTTCCTGCTCTGCTGAATCATTCTCGGTTTTGTTTTCCCAAGTTTTCTCAGGATAGGTTTCGATTTCCCTCCCTTGCTTAACATAGGTTTCGATTTCGCCTTGCTCAGCTTCAAACTCAACTCTTACATTGGTGTTGGATAGAGAAATAAAGTTCAAATACATGTTGAACTATATACCAAAAAATTGAAATGTAATTATTTATTAAGAATTCTGTATCAGCTAAAAATAGTTTTATTTCAGCAGAAAGACTCCAATTTTAAAGCTTGGATTTATGAAATGTGTTCAGTCTTGACCTATGAACTTCTTTCATACAGACACAGAGGAAAGTCTGATGAATGCTTTTCCAAGTGGTCAAGGTTCAATTTGTAGTTTAGAAACTGATTTTTTTAATTGATATATTTTCTTATATTTTAACATCTTTGTTTTTCTGACTTGATATAAGCAGTTAAGAGAGAAATTGATTCTGTACTGCAGTTTATTACTGTATTTTATGGTTATATGAGATTCTCAGTTTCTATACCACCCTAATAGCTTTCAATTTTTTTTATTATATAAAGCAGTAAACTTTATATTTCTACACCTTATGTACATCTTACCATATGCTGAAGTTTGAACTATGACTTGAAATCAGAGTTTAATTATTCAAAACTTAATTCTTCTATTGTGTATTCTCCTTTAAGCATATAACCTAAATTCCAGAAAAGCCATGCATGAGAAGGCAGTATTGCCAGATTCTCCTGACTTTCCCATCCTAATGTATGTGTGGAGAGATGTAGCCTAAACAATCCTCTTGTCAAGAGTGTTTCACTAGATTCAACCTATACTATTGAATACGCTTGTAATCAACACTTTTCTGTAATGATACCAATTTAGGGCTGGACATTCTATCTACAGACATGCCCTTCATCTGGCCAAAAAATACACATCTAAACCAGTATATTATTTATATACTGCATTTAATTATTTTAGATCTGCATTTGATTTAGTTCCCAGAGCAAGGTGATGGACTAAGTTTATAAACACTACCACAGTTAGATGGCCCCCGTTGCTAATGCATATAATCTCTGTAAGAACTCCAGAATCAAAGTTCAATGCAGTATGCAAGGCCACCACATTAATGAGATTCCAGTTTACAGAGGAGTGAGGCAGGGATGCATCTTAGCTCCCCTACTGTTTAATCTGTACATAAATCCACGTGTGGGTCCTAGGATCCTTATAGAGGGTCGAATATAACAGGACATGAGCTATAGCTTCAGTAGCCCCTTGTCCACAGAGGCACAGTCTTAGCTCATAGGAAACTTTTTTATATCGGCCCTTCAAAACTGCTTTGGGGAGAATATTAAAGCATGCTAAAGTTAATGCAAATGGAACAATCTGATGCATTAATTCTAACAAGTCTCTGGAACTGATTCTTCTCAATATATAACCATCATATTCTGAAAACTTAGGAAATCTATTTTTTAAAATACAGTTCCACCTTTGTATTTAAATATTGGATAATTTCTATAGGTAGATTATCCAGAAGTCTAATCCCAAATTATAATTGTTTTTACTTGTAAACGATGAATACTAGACATTCTACACTAACTAAAACAACATTTATGTTTTGCTGATGTAGCATAAAATGCTGTTGAGCTATTCAGTCATATCAAAAAGTAGTACCAAATAAAGCATTGTCATCTGTTTCTTGAAACAAAACCACAGAAATGAATGTTTTTACAAAATAATTTGTTATTATTAAGACAAGTACAGCATGTTTTGAGCATTAATGAACAGTACATGCAGATATCCAAGTTCTGCAAGCATCAAGTAAGTTCCTATTTAGTTTTCTTTATGCAAAAACACCTGCCTTATAGGCAACAGGTTTTTTTTAGGATAAAGCTGTTTGTAACTCTAAAAGCGCAGACGGCGGGCAGGGTTTGCAGGCGGGAGCCTATCACACGGACCACCACCTGCTGAGCGGCCCACTTCCTAACAGGCTACCCTAACAGGTTGGGGACCCCTGTGTTATATAACTCAGGGATTTTCAATATACCAGGGCAGGACAGTAGAATAACTTGACTTCTGGCAGCCCCAAAATTTTTATTTTCAGGTACTATGACTGAAATAGAGACTATAGAGCAGGGGTGGGGAACCTTTTTTCTGCCAAGGGCCATTTGGACATTTATAACCGGGGACCGGGGGCGGGGTTTCTGGGATTTCCACGGACCAGGGGCCAGGGTTTGCGGGCAGCAGCCAATCACAAGCACTGGGGGGCGGGGTTTGCGGGTGGGAGCCAATCGCATGGAAGGGGTGGGGTTTGGGGGCGGGAGCCCCACGGGCCTTAGGCAGGAGCCCCACGGGGCTTATACCGCCCGCGGGCCTAACGTTGCCCATCCCTGCTATACAAACTTTCTGACTAACATGGAGGGTATGAAATCTCTATTACTTAATACATTTTACATACGTATAAAGCTTGATTAATCAGACTCTAACCAACTTTGAGGCATTTTACTTTTTATAGCAATTTATTTATTTATTTATTTATTTATTTTCTATTCTGCCTTTATTATTTTTATAAATAACTCAAGGCGGCGAACACACCTAATACTCCTTCCTCCTCCTATTTTCCCCACAACAACCCTGTGAGGTGAGTTGGGCTGAGAGAGAGTGACTGGCTCAAGGTCACCCAGCCGGCTTTCATGCCTCAGGCGGGACTAGAACTCACAGCCTCCTGGATTCTAGCCCGTTGCCTTAACTACTAGACCAAACTGGCTCTCTTAATTAAATTGATTAAATTAAATTAAAATTAAAGTATTTGTTTGAAGTTAGTAAATTATATATCAATTCTGGAAAGTGAATGCAATGTGTTTACTTTTACCCATAGTTTCTCAAAGGGTGTGTACACATCCATGCAGAAAAAAGTATAGTTTGTACTTGCTTTGCTGATAAGGAGCTAACAGTATGTGTTACTGTAGTTTAGATTCTAATACAAAATAGTTCACATAAGAGAGGGAGGGGTGGCAGATATGGAGTGCCAAAGGGGGAAATCTTTAAAAAATACTTGGGGAAGAAACAGCTTGAAAATGAAGGTGATGACAAGCAGCTAAATATGGCTAACATGGAGTTAGACAGCTCTACTGGTGGTTGAAAAGAGACTGTTGGTTTCAGTTCAGAGAAAGGATGGTTAGCAACCTTAAAATGGACTAGGCAGTGTTTGAACCACTGAAGGCTCATTAGTTTGTAAGTGGTTCAAGGTCCAGGAAGCATTCAAAGGATCACCAGCTAGAATCAGGCCAGCTACCAGTTTGTCTGACTGAGAAAGAGGAAAACTTGCCACTAATACCTGTAAACCATTCCTTAACTCTAAAAATGGGAAGAGTAGGCAGGGGTAGAATTAGATTAGTTTAACATATGCTAAACTTAGATCATAATCTCCATACATGCTCAAGAGAGCTGAAAGTTGTTCAGAAAAGAAGTTATCTTATATACTTTTGAAACATTCTCTTATCACAAGGGAAAGGAGAACTGTTCACATTAGTACACGCAACAATTATGTTTATTAATCATGTCTGCAAAACTTAAGCTAGAAATGAATTTACTCCCACTATGTGGTTTATCAGTACTTTGAATAGAATGGAAAAAAACAAATGGAATGCTGTTCTGCCCTGTTCATGGGCATCCACAAGCTCCTGCTGTTTTTAAGACTGCAAGTCCTACCTCTTTTGGACATGCATGTGACATCACAATGCATATATAAAAGCAATAGGGCTTGGAGCACAACACTGCTTTCATCAGACCACCCTCCCCCTACCCCACTGGCACTCTTTCAATCAAATCCTTTGAACAGCTGAATGTACCCTGTGTCAGTGCTTGCTTGCTTGATTTATTTGATTTATATAGTCTCCCATCTCACTTTTACGTGACTCTAGGTGGCTTACAATAAAACAAATAAAATACACAAAATACACAATATCAAAACAAATTTTAAAAAAAACACAGCAGCTGGGCATAATCTAACCTATCATCCACACAACCAGGAGACAGGCTCTAACCCATACCCAGGGCCCCAAGCTCAGGCACAAAGCCATGTTTTCAGGGCCTTATGAAAGGCCAACAGGTTCGGAGCTAATCTAATCTCAGGGGGAATGATGTTCCAAAAGGCGGGTGCCATGGCAGAAAAGGCTCTCCTTCTGTGCCCCACCAGCCAACACTCCCTAGCCAACAGTACACAGGGCATGCCCTTCCTGCCAGATTGGGTAGGACAGGTAGAAACAATTGGGGAGCGATTAAACATAACCTAGTCCTAAACCATGAAGGGCTTTAAAGATGACAACAAGCACCTTGAATTGCACCCAAAAGCATACCAGAAGCCAATACAGCTTACCGAGCAGTAGGGACACACGGGCCAAGTAACTGGCACAACTGCCTGCACTTCCTCATTTTGCACCAGTTGAAGCTTCTGAATATTCTCTAAGGGCAGCCCCAAGTAAAGCACATTGCAGTAGTCTAATCTGGAGGTCATGAGTGACTGTCAGCAAGGGCCCCCGGTCCAGAAACAGGGCAACTGACGCACAGCCCTAAGCTGTGCAAAGACCCTCCTAGCTACAGATGCCACCTGCTCTTTCAGCAGGACCCATGAGTCCAGGAGGACCCCCAGATTGTGCACTGGGTCTGTCTGAGACAGTGCCACCGCATCCAAAACCAAAGATGGAAGGTCCCCAGAACCAGGAGGTCCTAAAACCCAGAACCACTCAGTCTTGTTTGGGTTGAGCTGAAGCCTGTTGTGCCCTATCCAGGCCCCCACAGCCTCCAGGCACTGAGACAGGACCTCCACAGCATCACTCAGGCGGCCTGGTGTGGAGATATAAAGCTGGGTATCATCAGCATACTCACCCCAAACCGTCAGATGAACTCACCCAGTGGCTTCATGTAGATGTTAAACAGGAGGGGAGAAAGGACCGAGCCCTGAGGCACCCCACAAAGGCGGGGCCACCAGCTGGATCTCTCCCCTCCCATCAACACTGACTGGAACCAACCCTGGAGGAAGGAAGAGAACCAGCACAACACCATGCCGCCCACGCCCAACTCCCAGAGCCAGTCCAGAAAGATTCCATGATCAATGGTATTGAAAGCCGCTGAGTGATCAACAAGAGCAAGGATGGACACACCACCCCATCCCGCTTCCACCAGAGGTCATCCAAGAGTGCGATCAATGCTGTCTTGGTCCCATACCCAGGCCTGAACCCTGACTGAAAGGGGTCCAGATAATCCGCTTCTTCCAGAGTCTTCTGAAGCTGCAACACAACCATCTTCTCTATTACCTTCCCTAAAAAAGGAAGGTTAGAAACTGAATTAAAATTGTCCAGAATGGTGGGATCTAGTGATGGCCCCTTGAGGAAGAGGCAAAGTACCATCTCCTTAAGAGATGGTGGAACTGCCCCCTCCTTCAAAGAAGAATTAACCATCACCAGAACCCAACCACTTGCCCCTTAACCAGCCAGGAGGGACATAGATCTAACACATAGGTGGCTGCACTAACAGCTCCAAGGAGCCTGTCCACTTCCTCAGGCCCAACAGGATCAAACTCTCCCCAGATAACCAACCTAGACCCAGCCCCAATAACCTCCACAGGACCTGCATCAAGGCCAGAATCCAACTGGGATCCGATCAACTTTGTCCATCAGATGCCTAGCGTACTCTTCAGTGACCCTGTAGGTCAGAGCTTTCCAAACTTTTCATGTTGGTGACACACTCTTACAGCAGGGCATCATTTCGCGACACACTCTTACAGCAGGGCACAAGGCAGGCACTAGGACCTGCATAGAATCACAGCAGGTTTGGAGGCAGCAAGGCACAAGGCAGGCACTAGGACCTGCGTGGAATCCTGGCAGGGCTCGGAGGCGGCAGCAGCAGCCGCCGCAACGCACCCAGACACTGCAGCCAACACACTAATGTGTCCTGACACACAGTTTGGAAAGCTCTGCTGTAGGTGAACCTCAAAACCATTCCCACCCAGGAAGGACTGGGTCACCTTAAACAGGACTGCTGAATGGCTATCTGCAGATGCAATAAGGGTGGAGAAATATTGACGATTCGCCGCCCCAAATAATTACTCAACCATTTTAATTTTATGCAAAAATTTATCTAAATATCTTCCAACATATAATTACATAATTATCTGTTGGTAGATCTGTTAGAATGCTATGAACAAAAGAGGGAAGTCTGTGGTAATGACTTCAATTCTGAATTTGAATTGAAAAATAAGAACAAATTGTTTACCTGGAAGAGCAAGTCCTCTGCATTCACAAGTGAGAGCTTCTGTGTAGAAATATTCTACAGCTGAAGAGATTTGGCAGGAAACCTCATCCTAATGTTCTTACATTAGGCACTTACTGTCATTTTCATTGGTTCCTTAAACGGATGGAGCACTCCAAAATACATGAATGATTGATCCAAACACAGATGTTGGTCAGCTACCCACAGTTACAATCAAACAACTCTTTCTTTTTCATGATCTCTGTTAATTCAACTTCTGAATATTCCAACCTTGAAACAACTGCATTGAGCTAAACTAAAAAAAAGCACATATCCCACTTTAGTACAAACTAAAGTGGGAACAAAACTGTTTTGTTCTAATCATCATCATTTTGAATGCTCCAACTCTTCCTACAGCTATGAATAACTCTACTGCTACTGTTTTGGACTAGATGGGGGATATGGAAGTAGAGTGTTGAAAGGAAAGCAGCAGTTGTGGCAGATAAAAGATGTCTGCAAAATTATGCTATTAAAAAACATGGACATGTCTGTGATGTCACCAAGAGTCAACACTTCATCTGCAGTGCAAAAGTGTATTTCTGCATGCACTACTCTGCTTTGCTACTAATATTGTTAAGGTTGTCTAAATACAATTTTTTGGTTGTTTTGTTGAGTTCTGGTGTGCATGTATGCACTAAATGCATTCTTATGCCTAGTGCTGCGCTGCAAGAATACATTTTAAAATGCTGAAACTGAAGATTCTTAGTATTGTCAGTAAGCTTCCTTTTTGTCCTCCTATATTGCTAGGCTTCTTTCCTGACTCAGGATAAATTTTGCTGACTCAAGCTAAATACTTGGGCAAAGAGATTATTTTTAAAGTGTTTCTGAAAACTTCTGATATAGGCTGAATTAAAACTCCCCTCCCCTCATTTCAGAAGAGAAAGTTTTTAAAATAACCTTCCAAACTACCTGAACACAGAAGGAAGGAAGGTTCATCTACATTCACCACTTAGTATGGAATTAACAGTAAGCATACCATACCACTGGAAAGAGCAAGGGATGCTGGGTCATCCAAGTACCCTTTGTTTTACTGTTCCCACAAAAATGATTACAATCACGGCACTGCAGCCAAGAGGACAGAAGATGAGAAAAAAGGAAGACAGGTAGATAGTTATTATATAACAGAATAGGAAAACAAGTAGCAGCCAGTAAACAAAATATATCCCAAAAAGCTTACAGCTGGACAAAAACCAAAGACCAATCACATAAAGTCTGTTTGTTCACTTTTTCTGCCAACAAATTCCCCCAATCATCTAACCTCAGACAGAGGTGCTCAATATAGCCCGATTTTAGAAAGCTGTTTTTCAACTTTTGGATGTTAAAATTCACCTTTCCTTTGCCCATTCCCATAATGCTATAGAAAAACTGAGTAAACAAATGCTACTTTGAAGCAATACCATAACTGCTGTATAAATTATCAAGAAGAGAACTGGCCTGACCTTTTCCATACCTCTGAGTTTACCTATAACAACTCAGTTCAGAAGCACAGAAAGTTGGGAACTTCTCAAAAATAAGAAACTGAAAATTCCAATGAGGAAAAAAATAGACATAAGTTTAAGAAACTGATAAGACTGCAAATATAAGAAACTGATATATAAGTTTATGTAACTGATATATAAAGGTAAATGTTCCCCCACACAGTCGTGTCCGATTCTAGGGGCCGGTGCTCATCTCCTTTCATTAGCCGAAGAGCCAGCGTTGTCCGAAGATGCTTCCACGGTCATGTGGCCAGCATGACGCGCACGGAACGCTGTTACCTACCCACCGAAATGGTACCTATTTATCTACTTGCATTTGCATGCTTTCGAACTGCTAGGCTGGCAAGAGCTGGGGCGAGTGCGGGAGCTCACTCCGTCACACGGCGCTTGGGTCTCAAACCTCCGAACCTGCGACCTTCCAGTCGACAAGCCTGGCATCTTAACCACTGAGCCACCGCGCCCCCTAACTAATGTATAACTGATATATAAGAAACTGATGAGACTGCATACAGGATTTTTGAGAGTTTTAAGAGGGAAGAGGGACTTAGTTATATAGGAAACTGAAAGAAGGGTGCAGCCACCAGGGACGTATGCTAGGGAGGGAAGAATGGACCAAGGTAACAATGGACCAGTCAGCTTGATATCCATATGGGCAAACTCTGGAATAGACTATTGAGCAATGGTTCAATTTGCATTTAGAAAAGAATGCATTATTTGGCAGGAGCCAGCATGGGTTTATCAAGAATAAGTCATGCAAAACCAACCTGATATTTTTTCAGAGTGGCCAGTTTAGTTGACCATAGGAATAATGTAGTCATAATGTATGCTGACTGCATCTGGCAAAGATTCCCAAGAGATCCTAGTAGAGAAGATGGCAAAATGTGGGCTGGATTATACTACCATTAATAGATACAGAGCAGGTAGAACATTTGTAACCAAAGAGTGTATGCCAATGCCTCAGTGTCAAGTGGCATACCACTGGGTTCCATTTTAAGATCTGTCCTGTTCAACGTATTTATAACTGACTTAGATAAGGGGTGAGAAAACATGCTTAGCAACTTTGCAGATGACACAAAAATAAAGGGAACAGCAAACATCTTAGAGGACACCATCACATTTCATGAGGATCTTGACAATCTGGAATAATGGGCAGAAACCAACAAGACAAATTTCAACAAGGACAAATGCAAAGTCTTTCCATTTGGCTAGGAAAACCATGCAAAAAAATATGGACGTCTTGATGGATCACAAGTTAAACATGAGCCAGCAATTTTAGAAAGGACACTGACAAACTAGACTGTGTCCAAACAGCAACTAAAATGTTAAAGGGATTGACATTTTAAAAAATATGAGGAACAGTTGGAGGCATTAGATGTTTTTAACCTGGAGAAGAGAAGACTGCATGGAGACATGACAGATTACACTGGGCTAGAAACCAGGAGACTGTGCATTATAGTTCTATCAAACCCAGCTGGGTGACTTTCAGCCAGTCACTCTCTCTCAGACCTAGAAAGAATGCAATGGCAAACCAATTCCCAAAAATGTTGCCAAGAAAACCGCATGGACTTGTCCATACAGCCACCAGAAGTCAAGATTGACTCAAAGGCACACACAAAAAAAGTGCAAGTAATCCAGTTGCTGACATTTCTGTATCCTTAATCATTTACTGTTTCAATAATCAGGAACAGCAGTACTTTGATTTACTATGTGCTTATATTTAAGTGAAGTATAACAATACAAATCACAATGCAGTTGAGTTATTCAACAATCAAATGTTACATCCACAGCTGTACTATAGTTTAAGCTGTATTATTTTTTTTCAATCTCACTTCTGTGAGAATCTTGTGACTGAGAATTCTTGATTATGATCGAGGATCATAATCGTCACAACTACAGGTAGTCTTCACTTTTTTTTAATAACAAGAATTTTATTAAGTTTGAAGTAAGGATAAAACTACAAAAAAATATAAAACTACAAAAAAAACTAAAAAAGTGTGAAACACAAGAAAAAGAATTTTTAAAGATTATATAAAGAAGTGACTTCCGACTTTCAACAAGAATATACAGCAATTTCCATAATCATAATATTTCTGTCTACTATATTAAAGAAAATCAAATTATAAAATATCTATCACCTATCTCCCCTGCCCTTTTAGAAGCCCTGCACCCTGCCTTGCAGGGCGGCAAGCCCAGCCGCACCACGCGAAGCCACCGCCCCATCCCAGCTGCGTGAGGCCACAGCCCTAGACGCACCATGCGAGATCACCCGTCCTGTCCCAGCCATGCCGCGCAAGGTCACCTGTCCCGTCCCAGCCACACCGCGCGAGGCCACCTTTGGAAAGCTCTTTGGAAAGCTCCAAAGGCTCTGAGAAGATAGCATAAGCTTCGGAAGACAGTGTTCCGAAGGGGGCCACATAGAGGAAATGTTCGCCAGAGAAGCTGGGTCCGAAAAGGACTCAGCAAAGGCAGCCGGGCACTTCTACTTTGCCTATGGCAAAGTACATGTAGGTGTGGGGAACTTGGAGAGGAGGCATCTGGATGAAGGAATGTAGGCTGGGTAGGCTGGAGCTTGCTATGTTGGCTTGGCTTGGCGTGGGTGGGTGGCTTGGCGCGGGTGGGACGGTGGCCTTGCACGAAGCAGCTGGGACTGATGGCCTGGCGCGGCTGGGACAGGTGGCCCGGCACAGAGCAGCTGGAACGGGACGGGTGGCCTCGCGCAGAGCGGACAGGACGGGTGGCCTGGGGGAGTTGAAGCACCCCCGCAGTTGTAAATGCGGGCGGGCCGCCAAGCGCTCAAATTTTAATCACGTGACTGCAGGGGTGCTGCAACAGTCATAATTTCGGCACAGGTTGCAAGTCCATTTTTTCAGCGCTGTCGTAATTTCGAACGGTTGCTGAACGAACGGTCATTAAGTGAAGACTACCTGTATCAGCATTCAGGTACTTTCCAAACTGTGTGTCACGACACAAAAGTGTGTCTCCACACACAGCATGGTGTGTCGCCACACCACCCGGAAGCGGCGGCGTGCGCGTGCACGGTGGCAGCGGCAGCCGCTGCCGCCACCGTGCACACGCACACCACCGCATGCCCCCCACGCCGCCGCACGCCCCCCCGCGCCACCGCCGTGCGTGCGCCGCCGCACGCTGTTGTGTCGCCGCCGCGCGCACACACCGCCGCCATGCTGCCGCCGCCGCTGGCATGTCGCCAGCGGCAGCACTTTGGAAAGCCCTGATCTACTTGCTTTAGTTTTTTGCCATTTATGGATAACTTGCAACTGTTCACTCCAGTTTCCTTGTCAAACACTACTACTTTGGTTGCTGATACATTAATTTTCATATCTGTACTCCTTGTTGCATATTACAATCTAACATTTGCTACAAATCATTTGAACTCTCAGGTATCATTTGCACACAAAATCCCCATCCAACAAGCATCTCTTACACATTTATTTATAAACACATTAAACAACCAAGATGGCTTTGTCTTGCTTCTTACTCAATGTTGTACCATTTGTTAAGCATTCCACTTATTCTTACACGTGTTTTCTTTCCATCATATACCAGATGCAATTTAAAGTGCTATAAGTGATGGGGTGTACGCTGGCTTCTAGGGAAAAAATCGAGGCTTGAGAATAAACAAGACAGAGTGCAGCTTTTAGGGCTAAAAGTGTTTACTTGTAGCATAAGGCAATAATGTATATACAATCACATTATCGCAAAAAGGAAAGTTGAATATACATGGTACAGCATTGCAAAAGGAAAACAAACTCACAAGCAGAGTTTCGTGTATTATTTCCTGGGCCAGAGCTCATGCCACGGCTGAAACGTATAGCCAGGCATAGCTACCCTCAGAAGTAGAACACACACACAAACATGGCTAAAAGACCAGAGACAGAAGTCAAGAAGCATAGAACACCATTTTGCATGGTTTGATATTCAGTTCTTCCAGCTTTCTGATTGGATGGAAGTTAGGTGTGACACACACTAGGTCTAAAGCATTAGGCCATAGCACATTAGCGTGACCTGCTATTGGGTGGCAGTGCTGCATCTAAGCAAGCATGTGATTTCCCCCCTCCCTTGCTCTAAACAGAGTAAGGATTCCCACAGAAGGAATCAGGAGGACTTGTTCCCATGCGAAGTAGCCATAACAATACACACGTGACAGTTGTTTTCTGGCACCTGCACTTCACGTCACCATGAGAAACTTTTGCTTTGTATAGAAACCGATTTGCCAATCTCATACGAGAAATCTGACAATAAGACCCATAAAATCCTTTATGGCTTGTCACCTGGGTACTTGCAGCAACACTTGCTCCACCTGGAACCAGCCTGACCTATCAGATCATCTTGAGAGACTACTCCTAGTTCCCCACTTTTGGAAAATAAGGAAGAGATGAGGCTAGGAGGCACTGTTTTTCACTAGCAGCACCAGTTCTCTGAAACAGTCTTCCAGTGGAGATCAGATTGACTCCCTCCTTGATTGCATTCAGGAAGATGAAGATTGAGCTGTTCTATACAGCATTCTAGTTAGATTGGGCCATCTTGTATCTTTCTTTTATTTTCAGTGTTTATCTGGATCTACAGGGACTGTTTTTTATTATTTTTATTTTATGTTTACTACAGATGTTTTAAACTCTTTTATATCATGTATCCAATCCAATCTTTGGATAAATATTTTTATTCACTGGCTGAAACTACTCCACAACTCTGTTGGTCTGGTCCACCTAATACTGGCAGATATTTTCAAATCCTCCTTGGAATAAGCAGTCTAAAGGAAACTGAACTACTACGGCTTTTCCAGTGATACTATTTCACCATTAGGGTCAAATCAAGCTAAATTAGCCTTAAGACAGAGGATTTTAGACATAGAAAATGTTGGCTTCCCATAGGATATATTTATAAATAATACAATTTTAGCTCTTAAACCAGCTTCCTAAGTATACCAAATTTTGATCCCTACTAAATTCAGGGATTTAGGGAATCCTTTAGGGAAGTTTTAACTTTAGCCCATTTTAATGCCCTCCCCATAGCTGTTTTGGAAGAGAAATATAAGAAAATTTCTTTTAAAGCATGATATTGTGGCACAGGTGTGATAGAAACTATGGTCCATGTTCTTTACTGTCAGTTTTATAGGGATATTCATCACCAACTGATTACCCCTCTCTTTAATGAAATTTCTGGGGCATTCTGATAATTTTTCTTTATACTGTTAGATAATTAATCTAACCATCTCTCTTTAAAAGTATTGTTACATTATGTGTAACTGCACCCCAAAATGGCCAATAACAGTTATGGACACAGTTAGGTGCTAATTTTTTTCATGTTATTTTTATACAGCATGTTGTACCTATTCGCCACATTTTATACTCTTCGACATTGGAGCGATCAGGTTGATTAAGGCAGCACCCATTCATCTTTTAGATTCTCTGTTATTCCCTTTAAGCCCTACCTAGATTTCTGCATCATAGTATTACAATCACACCATTAATACGTATTCAGTTTGAAATTACTTGTAAATTTTAGTAATTTAGTAATTTAGGGATTTTATATACTGTCTAGCCATTTGTATTTTGACATTTTTAGAATTATATATAGTTTTATATAATAGTATACATCTTATATAGATTTATATAGTTGTATTTATCATTGATTTTGAAATCCCAAATATATATATAACCTTAATAGTATTGGTATATGTTTCTATATTTGTGCTAGTTTTAAACCCTAGTTATTCTTATAGTATGTAGGTTAAATTATTGGCTTTTATTTTAGCACTGAATGTAAATTTTGCAGGTCACTGACTGAAATAATTACTACTACTACATATAAAACACTGACAATATATTTGGATTGCAGGAAGATACAAATGTAATGAATGAATAAATAAATGTCACACTTGTTGGATTTAATATCCAACTTTCAACTCCATATTCACAAAAATAATTCGTTATTCAAGACTATTCACTTCATCATACGCTTTCTCTAAATCAACAAACATATAGCATACATTCTCTTCGATTGATATAGCATACTTTCTCAAATCCACACATTTCTCACTGTGAGTAAATCTGTTAAATGGAAAGACCAAGGTTATTGTTATGATACAGAATATGTAAGAATTTTTTTTTCAATGTCCTGCTTTGGCCAAAAACATTGTCTCTGTTTCAAGAAACATTAGTGCTGCAATCAACAGCTTTGCACCATGGCAATGATTTGCAGAAAGTCCAGTGTGAATGGAACATCATTCCTTGCAATTATGGTGATACAAAACTCTTTCTCCCCATCGCACATTAGTTTCATTTTTAATCGCCTTAACACAGAATATTCAAAACCAAACCTATATATTCTAAGTAATTCTATTAAATCACTATCAATCATTTCCTCACTTTTCACTGTGTATCTGATAACCTGAAGAGAATCTGAAGGCTTAGAACAATTATCTGTCATGTACCTTCCACACAGAAATATTTAGGTGTTAATGGTATATTTTTCTAACATAGATATTTCCAAATAGATAAAAAGCACCATCAACTTTGTCAGGAACTATACCACAGAAGCTTGCAGACTGCATAATATAAATCTGGACATCAATTTTATTTATCCTACTAATATATCCTAGGGGCATGCGAAATGTTTCATTTAAAACTGTTTCACATGTGAATTTTAACAAAACTTCCCATTTCAAGTAGAAAATTGCTGCTACAAGTGTGAAACAAATAGTTTTGAATATTTTGGAAGTGCTTTGAGTTTTGAACAGTGTTCTCACATGAAGCAGAGCTGTTAGAGGCACTTCCAAAATACTTAAAATAGCCCACTTGCACTACAAGAGTTTTATCCTCAAAATCAGACATTTTTCAAAGTTTTGCACTCAAAGGAGTTCAAATCAAAATGTGTTTAATACCCAACCTATTTCTCAAGCTCATGAGTAACACTTTATTTTTCAAATCTGAGCTTACACCTCAATTTATTTTTTCTAGATCACAGGCTTCTTTCATTTCAGAAGGCCAAAACTCATGCAATGATCTAAAATTTAGAATGATTTTCCAGATGAACATCTTAATGCAAACATCAAGCATTTACTTACTCAGTTATATTTAAACAGGTAAAACTCTTTCAATTAATAATGGGGATAGCCATGTAATCCGGACCTCCAAATTCCCTTACTTTACTCCCTGGTAAAAAATACAGCTCATTTAAGAATGAACTTGAAGATGGAATGAGCTGCACTTTTTTCCAATGTACTGCTGTACTAGTCTACTAGTAATAAAATTGTTATACTAGATCCCTATTTTAAATATAGCCTTATATACAAGTGGTCCTCACTTAACAACCACTCATTCAGTGACCATTCAAACTTGCGACGGCGCTGAATGAGTGGTACTTACAACCAGTCCTTGGAGTTCCAGCCATCACAGCATCCCTGTAGTGATGTGATTGCAATCCAGGTGCTCAGTCCTTGGCTCGTGATTACAACGTCACAGCATCCCAGAGTCACATGGTCACCATCTGCGACCTTCATTGCTGGTTTCCTACAAGCAAAGTCAATGGGGAAGCCAGCAGGAGGATGCAAATGGCAACCACATGACATCCTCGCTTAACAACCCGCAGTGATTCACTTAATGATGGCAACCAGAAGTACTGGAATTGCCATCGCTAAGCAGCATAGTCACATGAATCACACTTTAAAACTGCATCACTTAGCGACAGCAATTCTAGTCCCAATTGTCGTCGTTAACCGAGGACTACCTGTACTTAAATTGTTTGAGCTTGGCTACAATGGATTTGGTCTCAGTTCTTTTGTGATAAATTTTATTTGTATTTCATTTTGTTCCATGCATAACTGTTATTAATGATAACTGATCCATAAACAAAACGTATTTCAAGGGTATGTGAACTGCTTGTGGCATACCTGCCTAAAACAGCAAAAGCCACTGATGAACACTGAACGTTATTCAATAGGACTGCATTATTCTCCCACCCCATCCCATTGATTTCATTCTCACGAAGAGGTTTCAGGGTTAGAAAGACAGAATAAAATTTTGCCTCTGAATTAAAACCAAATGCTATTTCTTGCTACCCCAAATATTGTTAACACACAAACTTAAAGAGCACCCTAAAAATGGTAATTTCAAACAAATGTTGCTACAGACACATGATCTACATATGACTACTGCTAAGAGACATCCACAGCATGTAACAACAGTGAAATGTATTCTTAACATAAAACTAAATGGAAAACAAAATGGTACACAAAGGGGAAATAATACAAAAGTTTTGCTTCCTGTCTTCAAAACAAGAGCTGCTATGAAGAGGACATATAGTTACCTGCATCCATATCTGCAAAGAATGGAACAGCCAGTAAGGAAAAGAAGGAACCAGAAATTCAGTGTCTCAGGTGGATTTAAAAGTTCATAAGGAGAACAAATACAAATAATCAAGATATTAATTTTAGTGAATGTCACCTTAAACAGATGTTACTATGATTCATACTCCAATCTATATTCATTAACCTGAATTCAACTGACAAAAAAATTCAGTTATACATCAGTGTATGTAAAAGTTTAATGTCAGAAACCTAACTGGATATAATAACTAAAGGAAGAAGCTACATGCAAAATATATCTTTGAATGTTTCATGATATCAGATATCACGGAATATACCTAAGATTATAGTGCATATATCTTGCAATAATATAATTATAACTTGTACTGATAATCTGACAAGTAGTCTAGAGGCAAATTCTGCATCAGATGAATTTACTGCTCATACAGTTGCAAGTAAATTTGTAGGTAAAATCAGACATGGTTTTTAGGCTGGGAGAGATATACAGCAGAGGTAGGCAAAAATAATGTGTGAGGACACCAATGGGTTTCCAGATACCTCTTTCGGTACTTACCAGATTCACTGTCCCACCTGACTTTTTCTTAAAATTATTTCAATTAATGAATAATAAACAATCAAATATTGGAAATTTTCATATTATAAAGCAAAAACCTCAAGCATCACTTCTATTTAAGGAAAACCCTGGCCCCATTTAAGCCCTCATTTAGGCATTTTGGTGGCTACAGCTCAGTGCTTTATTTCTAAGTATACCCTCTATCCCACAAAACTCTATACCCTCTATCTACCATTTGATGCCCTCTCCCCAATAGCAGCCTATTTGAGAGAGGCTCTTTGAGATGCTTTCAAAATTCCAAATGTGCTCACAGCTTCAAAAAGGTTGTCTATCCCTGAAATTCACTGGAAAAGACCATGCGTTCTAGTTGGCTCTGATAGTTTTAAGACCTCATATATCAAGATGCATTATATGAAACAAGTCATATTACTAGTTTGATCTCTTTAAGAATACATACAGGTAAGCATGGAAAATGCATTTTCAATTCATGTGTAATTTACTTTGTATGCTAATATTTCATATCTGACTATTGTTAAAACCCAGTGTAAATGTTAAAACAGGGGTGTACAATCCACAATCAGCAGGCTGCAGACAGTCCCCCAACGATTAAAGACGACTGAAATTGCACTGCTGAGACTCAGCAGCAAAGCCAAGATAAACAGAAGCATGATTTCCCTTTATTGAGGGAAGGAGAGACTAAATAAAATAATAGCTATCAAGCTTTTCAGCAATTAGTGTGGAATAAATTTAATAAAATGCTGTGTGAACCATAACATAGGTGTAAAATAAAACACCTCACTCCCCTGAACCATTCACCCCGAACTCCTGAAATCTCAGTCCTGTTCATTTGCATGACACTCGGTAATTGCCTGCAACCTTTGTCCATCCCTGGTTTAAGAACAGCATGCTTGTAAAAGTTTATCAGTCATTTTACCTTCTGGTGATTCCTCTTGGACATAAGTCCCAGTCAGATAACGATGTACAAGAGCAGATTTACCACTAGCTAAATTCCCCACAATTCCCTGTGGAGACAAAATATGAGAGTTAGTTTTTATTTAAATTCTTGAATGAATTTGCAAACAGAAGTAAATAGAAACTGTCCCAAGATATGTACATTACTGTAAGTGATACATTAATACTAAATTCCTAGATATTTATATCAGCTTATGCCCAAAAGGTAAAAATAAAGAGTAACAAATCATAACCAGGCACAGGTACCAAGGGTTAACTACACCTACGGATAATATCTAAATGCCAGCAATAAATGCACTCTTTTTAATAATTGCAGAAACTCCTTTGGAATAGCTGTGTCTTTTCAAATATCAAAAACTCCCCAAAGCTTCTCTATAGTTGCTAGCTTCAGGAAAGTAGGGAGATTCCTCCACAATTTTAGTTTCCCTTCTCTAAATTTCCATAAATGTAACAGAATCTAAGATGGCTTGCAAATGCAAAAGGCACTCCCTAAGACAGAAGTGGGCAAACATTTGCAGCTAGAGGTCGCATTTAACTTTTTGAGGAAAACAAGCACAAAAGTGCAGTAAGGAAACTGGTGGGACAGTGTCATGCATACAGACAAGGCTAGGTTTTTCTGTATATTCCTAAATTTAGGAGAAGAATTTGCTAGGGCAGAGTTCTTTGGTTTTTTAATCATGTTAAAACAATTTTAGGGCTAACACCACTATTTTGGATTTCTGCCTCAAAACGGTGATAAGCCATAATGCCAGTTTCCTGTAAGCATATGCAATTTATGTCACAGTGCAGGATTATATCAACAATGGAATTATTCACAAAAATAATCTAGACTGATGTAAGTAATTCAGACAAAGTTATATTAAACGGAATACCTTCGCAACCAAGAAAGAACATTCATATTGTATGTCTTTAAGTGAACGTCTGTAAGGGCTGAACGTGATGACATGGAAACCAGTAGTTCTCAACTAAATAAAACCACTGCTGAAGCATTAAGTTGATAGTTCACACTCGGAATGATGGGAAGAAAATGGTTAAAATTTCATTAACTTGATCCACTAACTGCTGATGAGGACACCAATGCTTTGATATACAGTACTGTCGTATCAGAAAGAAGCTGCAACTCAATAGACCAATTAGCCCAAATTATGAACCACCTAGCCAAGCAAGTGGGGCAGAATCTTCGACAAACAGTAGCTCCCATACCAATCCTGGTCCAAGATCCAGCCGTCATTGCTGTACCAGCCACAGTCCTCCAATACCAAGCACCTGCCTCCCCTCCTGACAAATATTATGGGTATCCAAGTAAATTTCTCCCTAACCCTGAGTAGGCTTTATAGCTGTCCTATAACAGGAGGAGCTACAAAATGGGCATATGCACATCTTGATGAAGACAAGCCTGGACTCAGATAACTATACCAACTTTATGGGCTAACATCAATGATCCTGAGAGTTAAGTTCAACTCTCCAACTTTCAGCTACAGGTAGTCCTTGGGTTACAACCACTCGTTCAGTGACCAAAGTTACAAATGAGGGGGACTTAGTCCTCGAAATTGCGGCCATCAAAGCGTCCCCATGGTCACACGATCAAGATTCGGGTGCCTGGCAATCAGCTTGCAATTATGACAGTTGCAGTGTCCTGTGGTCACGTGATTGCTCCATAGTGCCTGCCCGCCAACCTGCACTCCCTAGCACCTACCCGCAGCACCCGCCTGCCCGCCTGCCGCTCTCACCTGCCAGCCTGCTTGCCTGGGACTCCTGCCTCTTCCCATGTTGCAGTCACATGAGGTCTTTGCTTAATGACCTGCATGGTCCTGGGGTTACAACAGCAACTGGGACTGCCATCGCTAAGCGATGTAGTCATGTGATGTCACACTTTACAACTGCATCGCTTAGGGACAGAAATTCTGCTTCCAATTGCCGTCATGAACTTGAGGACTACCTGTATTAGCTCAGGATGTGGGCTGGAATGAAAGAGGCTTAAATAACCTATTTAAAAAGCAACTATAATAATATAGATTATTGCAACGCGCTCTACATGGGGCTACCCTTGAAGAGTATCCGGAAGCTTCAGCTGGTCCAGAATGCAGCCACGCGGGCAGTTACGGGTGCGATAAGATCAGCTCATGTAATACCACTGCTGCGCGAGCTGCATTGGGTACCAGTTTGCTTCTGGGTCCAATTCAAGGTGTTGGTTATCACCTTTAAAGCCCTACATGGCATGGGACCAGGGTACCTGAGGGACCGTCTCATCCCGATTACATCTGCCCACCCCACCCGGTCATGCAGAGAGGGCATGCTTCGGACCCCATCAATGAAGAATGTGCCTTCTCTGCGATAGGACCCGCCTTGTGGAATATCTTGTCCTTGGAGGTGAGACAGGCACTCCTGGCCTTCCGGAAGTCTTTAAAGACCTGGTTCTGCCGCCTTGCTTGGGACGAAGGAGGTAATAGTTCCTCCTGGGGATGGTTAGCCCCGTAATACCCTCCTTTTTTAAGATCTTCCCATCCTCTGGATTCTTATCTATTTTTTATTATATTGTATTTTTAAGTGTATAGGTTTTTTAATATTAATGTTGTAAACTGCCCAGAGTCTACTGTTGTGGAGATGCACGGTGATAAATTCAAATAATAAATTAAATAAATAAATAAACTACCAGATGAAATATGAGATGAATTCATTTGTTACAGAACCCCAGAAACTTTGCATTAATGCTTTGGTATCACTGGACTTTGGACTTGAGAATTGCGACAGAATTTAGGTGGGAAAAGAAGACAGCAATAATCTCTTTTGTTGGCCTCTCCCTCTTCCACCACTCCCACAATACATCAGAAAGTTCAGAAACTGAACCCATGATGCTGAGAGCTATCAAAGCTTCACTTTCTGACTAAGAAAATCCACACCTGTGAATTATATTTGAATTATATAAATTACTATGAATTATATTTATATTGTGCAGAATACAGTCACTCTATGAGCCCACTGCTAAGATCCTGCTTCCAAAGAATCAACCAACTTGTGGGGTAGATCCCCTAAACCATAGCTTTCCAAACTGTGTGTCGCGACACATTAGTGTGTCACGACAAAACCCGGAAGTGCTGATGGTGGCGACTGCGGCAGCGGCGCGCCATCAACGCTTCCGGGTTTTAGCGCGAAACACGAGGCTGCCGCCACTGCCGTGCGCGCCGCCACCATGCGCGCTGTCACCAACGGCGGGACTTTGGAAAACACTGCCCTAAACAATCCAGATCTGGCCTGTCAGGAAACAACTCCAGGGGCATCAAGAAACAGTGGGGGCCAGACATGTAGAGCTTTAGTTCCTGTTATTCTACAGACCCACAAATCTCATAAATACAACTGCAGGCCTAGCACCATGGACAACTTCATTGGAACTTGCATCACATGCAGATGCATTCTATTAATTTGTTTTGCACATGCACGCATGTACACACACACATTAGGGATGAGAATATTGATGGCTGGCTCTCATGTTGAGGACTCATCACAGAGTGCACAGACTGGCACTATTCACCATCAGCAAACATCAAAAGACCCAGAAACTTTATTCAGTGGAGTCCCTGGTGCTCTCTGAGCTTGGTTGTTTTCTTGCAGACATTTCATTACCCGGCTAGGTAACATCATCAGAGCACCAAGGACTCCACAGTTCAACCCTGAGCTACATATATTCTCTTCTATTGGTACTTTCATTACATTTTCCAATAACCTTGGGAGTGAAGTGGCTTCAGACACACAATCCATATAGTTACTGGAACCAGGATAATATTATTTTTTATTCTCTGGTATGCAAAACTCAACAGCCTGGAGACTCCACACTAGTCGTAATACTGTAGCAGGAACTCTCTACCTTGCCTACCAAATATGTAGACTATGTGGATGTATTTGGAAAGGGGAGTAAAAGACCATGGAGCAGTCTGCCTTAGGAAGTTTGGACTCCCCTTCAATGGGAGGCAAGATGGCTGGATGACTGGGGATGCTATCATATTGGATCCCTGCACTGGGCAGGGATTTGGACTAAATGATCTGCAAGGTCCCTTTCCAAGCCTTACATTTTAGGATTCTGATATTCTGTTCTCCACACTGAGCAAATCTAGGCAATTCTTCAATGTTTGTATTACTTCAACTTCCAAGTTAAGATACAGAAATGCACTTTTAATCTCTCTTATTGGGCTATTTTGGCTACCATTTTTCCTTGAAAGGAATTCAGATGAATCCAACTAAATCTCAGTCATCCAGATCTCACCCACCCACCCCTTCCTTATACCGGCTGATGGGAGCTGTACTTTGAGATCTTTGGAATTTAGGTTCTTTTTGGTCCCAGGGTCTGCTTTGCATGGAGAAATGCAGCTGTTCTGCTGTGTTTTTTGTTCTTTAACCCAAGGCATTCGAAATCTGCCAATTAATCATCCTCCCCAACTTAAAAGAAAAATCTCAAAAACTAATAGTACACTACTGTACTAGCATTTAACTCCAATTGGAAAGCATAAATATCTCATAATAACTCTTCAAAATGTTGGATGGGCTACCCAGGTAGTCCTCATTTAGTGACCACAATTTGGACTGGCAACTTGGTCATTAGTATTCTTTGTTTCATTCTTTGTAGTTTTATGTATATGTTGAAAAAAATTAATGAAGCTTTAAAACCAAAAAAAATGTGAGGACTGGTTGTAAAGTTACTTTTTCATCACAGTTGTAACTGCGAACAGTCGCTAAATGAGGCAGTCACTAAATGAGGACTACCTGTAATCAAAAGGAAACACTTTTTCCTATGAGGTGGACTTGCAAAAAGGGTGTCCATTTCTGGAAGAAAGTATTTAAGGAAATCAGAATAAGGACAAAAAATGCATTCCAGGATTGAGATTATTATATATTTTCAAGGAAGGTTACTATTAAGTTAAACAAAAAGGAACTTGCTATATTTTTATTCCTAGCTGCTAAATCAATAATTACTCAAAGGTGAAAATTCTTATAAAATTTATCACTGGACAAAGGGAGTGCTAAGGTATCAATTGCTACTTTTGAAGAAGTCACTGATAAAATCTGAATATTAAATTCACAGAGGAATGAATCACATTTTTATTGGATCCAGAAAGATTATAAACATGTTAGGTAGTGATTATGGGAACTAGAAATTAATTTTGAGATATATTGTTCTTAGATGTTATCTTGTATTCCTGTTCCTTTTTCATCTTACAGAATGTTTAAAATGAAAAAGATAAAATTTAATTTAATTTTTTTAAAAATCCTATCCTTGCCTTTGGAAGGTAATCTATTCTAGGGTGTTCAGTAGATGTTCAGCCTAGGGTGCCCTGGCTCTGCTGCAGAGTAATAATGAAGAGTGATGACTTACCTAAAAGCTAACATTAGAGAAAACAAAATTTTGTACAAAACTACCACTATCCCTTTTTATTCTTTTTTTATGTTATCTATTTATACCCTAACCCTAGCCAAGCCGCAAACTAGTAATGATTTTTCAAATCTATTCTAACTTCATATTATCTATTCCACCATAATTTGGCTTAATAAAGTTGTGACATGCTCAATAATCCGAACAAAGAACCCACAAATTCAGTATTATATGGTCTCCTCTACATTAGGCCTGAAATCCACAAAGAGCAAATGATAAGAGAATACAGCTAATAAGTACTCTTTAGCCAAAATAAGTATTTCCATCTGTATAATTGACTTAAAGGAACATTCAATATATTGCACATCCCACTTCTGCAATCTAAGGATACAGAATAGGTCAGCAACTTTTCTCACAGGTTATACTGTATATATAATGATGTTTAAATCATTCCTTTCATCTAAACTACCCACAGGCATTAAATAAATCTTTAAAATGAAGAATAAGTATACACATTGAGAAATTACTTACCACTTTTAGTTCTGGCACTGATCGACTTAGTGTCCATTCCTGGCTATTTACAAAGGCATCTGTAAAATTGAACATTATATTTTTATTTTAACTGTGTACTATCATCACTGTGACTTAGTCTATGGCAGAGCTTTCCAAACTTTTCATGTTGGTGACACACTCTTACAGCAGGGCATCATTTCGCGACACACTCTTACAGCAGGGCACAAGGCAGGCACTAGGACCTGCACAGAATCCTGGCAGGGCAGGTTTGGAGGCAGCAAGGCACAAGGCAGGCACTAGAACCTGCGTGGAATCCTGGCAGGGCAGGTTTGGAGGCAGCAAGGCACAAGGCAGGCACTAGGACCTGCGTGGAATCCTGGCAGGGTTCGGAGGCAGCAGCAGCTGCGACACACCCAGACACTGCAGCCAACACACTAACGTGTCCCAACACACAGTTTGGAAAGCTCTGGTCTATGGATTGGAATGAAAGAAATGAGAAGAGTTTTGTTTGGCATACAGAAGTTTTCCTCACTTCTGCTTCAGCTCTCTTCCAAAATCTTTTTCTATTCTTGAGTCTATGAGATGAAGTATGAGACAGCTACAATGGATAGAACTGCAGAATTTGTAGGGGCAACTTATACCATTGAAAAAGTACTTCTGCTCAAGCAAGATATCTTTGATTCCAAATGTCCCTCTCTAAATTACATTTTAACAAAGTAACCCTCCTATTTTATACTTCAACTTCATTAATGAGAGCTCAATTTGGAAAACAGATGATACTACAGTCCATAAGTTGTTTTCTTTGCTGAGGCACTTATCTATAAAAAAAGTATTAAATACTAGGAATACCCATGTGGGTTTTGCCTATGCAACAGTTAATAGCATGAAAGAAAAAGGGTAAAGGACTTTGCACCACAGTAGCTACCTGTGGCAACAGTATGTGTGTGTGTATGCATGTATATGTATGTATGTGTGTATGTATGTGTGTGTGTGTGTGTGTACAGTGTGTGTGTGAGTGTGTACAGTGTGTGTGTGTGTGTGTATGTGTGTGTGTGTGTGTGTGTGTGTGTGTATATATATATATATATATATATATATATATATATATATGCATGCATGCATGCATGCATGCATGCAAAGTTAGGAGTATGCACTATAGTATTTGGCTAGCAGAATAAAATTGCATTTTAATTACTTTATCTCAGTGCAGAATTATGCTAAGTAACTGGGGTGTGCTTTCTTGCCAACCATAGCTTGGCTGCAACCATCACTACAGTGAAGCCATGATTTATCCTTCCCAATCATAGCAAGCCATTTTCAATGGCTTTGCTCTTGTTGGAATTTTTAAAATTTAGAATAGTGTAAAAATGTATGAGAATTCATTTCCTTGAATACAAAACATTTAAACCACAATCCTGTATCTTTGTCAGAGTTCGGCAGACCTCTGCCATTCATACAAGTACGTGCTAACCGACATGCGGAAATAGACTCGCAACTGACAAGCAGCCGAAGCCAACGGCTGTGAAACGGAACGTATCAGCCCAGGAAGGACTGTCTAGTGAAGCTGGAGCCAAGTACTTCACACATCAACTTCAAAAGGACAATGGGGGGAGAAATGTTTAAATGTAACATACCATGCCATGCCAATTCATTCACGTCTTTGTTCCTGCACCTATGTACTTCAATAAACCTCTTTACTTTTAAAGAAGCCTGCGTTTCGGAGCTTTCTTGAGAAAGGGGAATTTGATAGACATCGTTGGGAGCAGTCCTTACATAAAGACGTGAATCAATCCTGACCACGTATCCTGAGGAATATCCCGGCAAAATTCGGTGAGCTCCCCAGTTGAAAGTGGTCACACAAATTCACCAAGCAACGGAATTGGGAGGAGGAGAAAGAACGCCGTACAAAAGATGGGCTATGCTTTCGTTGCGGCAAAGAGGGTCACTGGATAAGCAATTGCCCACAAACCAAGACGAACGCCAAAGAGAAAATCCCATTGAAAAAGGCACCTGACACCAAAGAAAGCAAGACTGCAACGGCGAAGTACAAAGGAGCGGCGGCAGCAACCGTGGGGAGACGGGACTGGCAACAGGGGAGCAGCGAGTCCGACACCTCAAATGATGACTTCGAGCCGGTGGAAAACTACAACGGCCTGTGCTAAAGTGCGCCGCAGGACAGGCCTTCACCATTGGGCGCAACGGGGGGCAGGTGTCCCAAAATGCCCCACGATGAACGTTAAGGTACAGTTGCAAACTTTGGATGGGACGGGACAATTGTGGGGGGTGGCCATGCTGGACTCTGGGTGTTCCAGATGTTTGATACACCCAAAAATAGCAACCAAACTGAAACTCAGGTTGGTTAAAATGCAGACACCCATCACGTTCTGCCAATTGGATGGGTCCGAAATGAAGGGGGGCCCAATCGAATTCACCACTGAAGACATACAAATGTCTGTGGGGACTCATGTAGAGACATTACGCTTCATAGTCGCACCCATTGCTGCGCGACATATCGTGTTAGGACTCAAATGGCTCAGGAAAAGAAACCCTAGAGTGGACTGGGCGTCTGGGGAAATTGAGTTCTTTGATGGGCTTTACAAAGCGGTTGAAGAAACAAATGGAGTAAGTGAATTGGAATGGGGGGCGGCTGGCACGGTACACGAGGGGATGGAACAATGGGAGGAGGATCAAGACGAGGAGGGGGAGACGCTCCCAGACACAATCCCGGAGGTCTACACCTCCGTGGGTGAGGTGTTTGGGCAAAAAGTATGC
Organism: Charina bottae; assembly: GCA_023362775.1. Lineage (NCBI taxonomy): Eukaryota > Metazoa > Chordata > Lepidosauria > Squamata > Charinaidae > Charina > Charina bottae. The sequence goes on from JALMGJ010000020.1 coordinate 1,997,928, forward strand.
GAACAGGAACCCCCCCACAGGGCTTCAGACGCAACGGTTGATTTGATCCCTGGGGCCCCCTTCCCAAAACCCAAAATGTATGCGATGACCCAGAAAGAATTAGGTGAGCTACGTAAATTCATCGATAAAAATTTGGCAAGGGGTTTTATTGAACCCTCAAACTCACCTTTAGCTGCCCCTGTACTTTTCCGGAAAAAGAAGGATGGGTCCTTACGGCTTTGCACAGACTACAGGGGGTTAAATGCTATTTCAGTGACCAACCAGTACCCTCTCCCACTCCTCAAAGACATGCTAGCGCAATTGGCAAAAGGCAAAATTTTTACCAAGCTAGATGTGCGAGAGGCATACTATCGAGTACGCATACGGGAAGGGGACGAATGGAAAACGGCATTTAACTGCCCATTGGGTCAATATCAGTATCGGGTTCTCCCGTTTGGGATTGCGGGAGGACCGGGCATATTCATGCGACTAATTAATGAGGTTTTATATGAGTTTCTCTACCAAGGGGTAATTGTGTATTTAGACGACATCTTGATTTTTTCTGATAACCTGGAGGAACACACACAACTAGTTAAGAGAGTGTTAGAGAAATTGCTTGAGGCTAAACTATATGTCAAATTGGAAAAGTGTGAATTCCACAAGGACAGCTTAGACTTCCTAGGCTATAGGATATCTCACAGAGGCATTGAAATGGACCCGGGGAAAGTAAAAGCAGTGTTAGAGTGGGAACCCCCCCGAACCCGCAGACAACTCCAAGCCTTTCTGGGTTTTGCGGGGTTCTATCGCCAATTTATTCACGGGTTCGCCCAGATTGCACTACCCTTGACGGACCTATTGAAAACAAAAGGAAAGGGGGCCAAGGGGAAATCACCCAGTACTAGACTAATTTGGACCACGGAATGCCAGGAGGCATTCGACAAACTCAAGGCTCTATTCACAGAGGAACCCATCCTCAAACACCCGGAAGTGGAGAAGCAATTCATAATTCACACGGATGCTTCCCACAATGCCATTGGGTCAATACTGCTTCAATTCGATGAGGCAAAGAAATTGAGACCGTGCGCTTACATTTCCAAAAAATTCAGCGAAACGCAAAAAAGATGGCATGTTTGGGAGAAGGAAGCGTTCGCTGTCAAACATGCACTAGACACATGGCGCCATCTCTTGGAGGGGGCGACCATCCCTTTCCAGGTCTGGACGGACCACAAAAACCTAGAGGCACTCAAATCCCCCAGGAAACTGAATCACAAGCAATTGCGGTGGGCTGAATTTTTCAGCAAATTTAACTTCACCCTGCAATACTTTCCGGGGGGAAAGAACCTCCTAGCAGATGCGTTGTCACGACTACCCCAACACGATGGTAAAGTCGAGGGGCTGGTAGAAACACTATTCCCTAAGCAAGCACACACACCTCAACAACCAGGCGAACCCTCGGAACAGGGCTGCCAGGCGACCAGGCTAGACGGTACAGCAAACACACCCCCACGCTCGCACACACATCGCCACAGGCAGGTGAGCCAGCAGAACGGGGGGGGGGGGGAAACAAACAGGTTAGAAGGGAATCTAGCTCTCACTCGCAGCAAAGCCAAGGCAGCAGAGGAAAACCCTTTTGAAGCTAAGCTACGAACAGAAACACTGTCTGACGACTGGTGGAGGGAGAACAGACATACGCTCACTGAAAGCAACGGGCTGTGGTGGAAGGAAGGAAAGGTGTACGTCCCCAAAGGACTTAGGAAGGGGGCATTAGAGAAAACACACGACCACAAAACGGGTGGCCACTTCGGGTTTGTTAAAACACTACATTTGATCAGGAATAAGTTTTGGTGGCCAACCCTGCGCAAGGACGTAAAGGAATATGTAGCCTCTTGCCCAGTATGCGCCACAGCAAAGCGGGTGATGGGGAAACCCACAGGGCTACTGCAACCGGTGGCCAACCCTACACAACCATGGAAACAAATCGCCATGGATTTTATCGTGGACTTACCCACGAGCAGCAAGAAAACGGCAATCTGGGTAGTCACTGACCTATTTTCCAAGCAAGCACATTTCATTGCATGCAATGGGATTCTGAACGCACACAAATTGGCTAAATTGTTCATTCAACACATCTACAGAGCCCACGGTACGCCCGAACGCATAATAAGCGACCGCGGAAGTACCTTTACGTGCAAATTCTGGCGGGCATTTTTAAAATTGATTGGTTCTAGCCAGGGGTTAAGCTCTGCGTTCCACGCGTGTACTGACGGATCGTCTGAACGCATTAACTCCATACTAGAACAGTACCTAAGATGCTACATTAGCTATCAACAGAATGATTGGGTGGAGTTATTACCTTTCGCTGAAGTAGCATACAATAACTCCATCCATCAAAGCACGGGTTTCTCACCGTACCAAATCGCAACGGGGCAGGACTTTGTCACTATCCCCGAACTCGCGCTGACCCAAGTAATGGAAGGGTCCACCCCTTTACAGGCAGACGAGTGGATCGCTAAAATAAAGAGTAATTGGCCGGTGATGATGAAAACCCTCGAGGACGCAAAAGCAAATTACAAAAAATACGCTGACAGGAAAAGAGCGGCGGAATGGGAACTCAGAGTGGGAGATAAAGTGTATCTCTCCACAAAGAACTTGCGCTCCACACAGCCATCTAAAAAACTCGCACCCAAATTCATTGGACCGTTCACTATTGTAACTGTAATCAACCCAGTGACGGTTAAACTGCAACTCCCCAAAGCATTGAAACGTGTCCACCCAGTTTTCCACATCAGCTTACTAAAACGTTATAAACCATCTGACTGGCACCCCGAAGTGGCCGAGCCAACACCGACACTAGTCAATGGGGAACCACATTTTGAAATTGACAAAATTCTAGACAGTAGACGACATAAAGGACAGCTGCAGTACTTAGTGAAATGGCAACACCTCCCGATCGGGGACAGAGAGTGGGTTGCTCAAAAACACATGCAAGCCCCAGAGATGATCAGAAACTTTCACAAAGAATTCCCGGACAAACCACGTTAACCAATTAAACGATTTACTGTACAATTATTGATCTGACCCAGAAGGTACCAAGTATAAAAATGTATATACATTCCAAGGGGAGGGGGGATTTTCTTGGACGGGCGGCATGTCAGAGTTCGGCAGACCTCTGCCATTCATACAAGTACGTGCTAACCGACATGCGGAAATAGACTCGCAACTGACAAGCAGCCGAAGCCAACGTAACGAGCTGTGAAACGGGACGTATCAGCCCAGGAAGGACTGTCTAGTGAAGCTGGAGCCAAGTACTTCACACATCAACTTCAAAAGGACAATGGGGGGAGAAATGTTTAAATGTAACATACCATGCCATGCCAATTCATTCACGTCTTTGTTCCTGCACCTATGTACTTCAATAAACCTCTTTACTTTTAAAGAAGCCTGCGTTTCGGAGCTTTCTTGAGAAAGGGGAATTTGATAGACATCGTTGGGAGCAGTCCTTACAATCTTATAGAACATCTCTATACAGTCCACAAAATATGTCAGATCTCCACTTGAAAAGATGAAAAAAGAAATCTGGCTTCAGAGGAGGAGATCTGCACTGAAAGCACCCTCTCAGCTGCTGAGATTGCCGGGAAGTAAAGTCAGAAATGTTGTGGAAACATGCCAAGGTAGGTAACATACCTGCAGAATCATCAGCCTTACTAGTACCCAAAATGCACAGAAACTAATACTGTACAGATTGTGGCAGTGACCCATTTACACAGAGAGGTAGGGGGCACACAAGCAGTTGCAAGTGCCAAAATGCAAAAACTGGACACACCAAAGAAATTGGGAGATTGCTTCATTTATTCACATCTGACTCTTTACCCACTCAGTGATCAGAGCTTTAAAACAAGTATGAGTCTCCTTTGAATCTTCAGTCTGTCAAATAATTAAATCAAATTATGATGTCCAATTGAAGACATAAACCATCTTAACAGTAGCAGTTTATGTTCTTTGGTCTTCCCCTTCCCAACAGGCAAGTGTGGAACACGAGCCTCAGCTGTGGAAGCTTAGGCAGTCTTTTTCCTTGACAGTATCGAACTCCTTTGCTTCCCACCTGCCATTCCTGATTGAGGGAACAGCTGAGTTCTCCATCAGGGAAGTGACCTGTTACAGGACTGGATCTCTTTGAACAAAGAAGTCCAGCAACATTTTCTTCCCCAATTTGGCTGGTTGGTCAGTCTCTCATTCTTCTTTTTCCTCCCTCACCAAAAGCCCTTTCCTTACATCCTTTAAGCTGATCAGAATCCAAGTCTGAAAATGCTCCCTGATGAGGCTTGTTCCCATGGGGGCTGGTGTTTTCTCTCTACCACACAGATACAGCACTTCTGGAGCTGCTGTACACTGACACTGACACTGAAGCCAATGGGAGGGAGTTCATTTAATAATTGCTTAACAGAACCTAACAAAATTTCAAATAAATCAGCGCCCATGCCTTTGGGCCTTTTCACTAATGCTGACAGGACTACTTTTAGGCTGAAATTGTATAAATAGAATACAACTGTACTAGATTCTAAATAAACACATATAACATTGTGCTGTTAAATAGATTTTATTGAGGTTTTACTCCAAGTTTTTCAGTTCAAATCCTTTAGGTTATTGGAATACAACACATAAAATAATACACTTTGTTTTCTACTGTGTATCAGAAATACAAAACTGATTCAATTTTTTATAAAATTAACCCCACATCATTGCCTCTAATGATATTTTTTGATGGTACCTATTCTACTAAAACATGGATATCAATGCACTGCCAGAGATGCAGAGCCAGTACTGTGTACATTCTGCAAGTTAATTCAAGGTGGGCAAATATTTAGATGCCAGATCAATTATTTGAGTAGTTAAGTATTCAAAACTATATCATTGTTTTTAAATGTTATGTACACTGAGCCCTTTGGTAAATGGCAGCTCAAAATCCTAGTTTGCATCAAGAAGTCAAAAAAGCATTTTTGTGCCAGCATTAGAAATATCTGCATACCATCTGCCATAGGGCTGAATTTATTGTAAACATTAATCTAGTGTCAATTTGATTCAGACAGTGACTGTAATATTAATTCAGTTCTCCATCATCTGACTATTTCAAAACATCTGACATCTTTTTTCATTTAACATGAAAGCCTCATGACACATACCTTTTAAATCTGCTTAGTTAACACATGATATTTCATGTTAAACCACTTGCTTAAAACAATACACTGATACAGGTGGCCCTCATTATTCAAAAGGGGCAGGGGTCATTCCAGCCTAGCAACTATGGATAACTATAGATAAGCCCTTGAAAAAATGTTTTTTATCCCATGCACAAAAACCTATCCACCATCTGTACATTAATAAAGTAGCAAATAATAAGACCAGAACTGCAGTGAAAACCAAAAGTGAAAAGCTTTACTGGGGATACCAAGGTCTGATCTCTTTTTACCAATCATGGATACATAACACCATGTGTAATGGAACTGCAGATAACAAGGACTATTTTTATACAGTTTTAAACAGAAAACTCCTGGATACTAAGTTCAAAGGTGAACTTAGTAAGATGCATGATACAAATTCCAAAATATGGTCAGCTGATTATTTCCAAGAGGTTGGCATGCCAGCCAACTGACTGGACAAATATTGTGAGATTTTGGAAAAATACTACTATGTAGATACTGTAGTATTTTTGTACTTTGTACAAAGTACAAAAGGGGGCGTGGTGGCTCAGCGGGTAAGACGCCAGGCTTGTCGATCGGAATCTATAGATTATTTCACAGTCAATCATCACTCCTTTAGCTATTCCGACCCCCTCCTCCCCCCAGGCTAACAGTTGTGTATTATACTTTTTTCACGTGTTTGATGAAGAGAACTGTGATAGACAAAGGTTTGTGCAATGATACATTAATATGCTACAAGACTCTGCTGTTTTAGATGAGAAGCATCTAGTACACTGTTTGATATTTTGTGAACCTGTTGTGGACAGTCAAAGCACAATGGTACAATCAGTCACAAAATCCAAAATTTTCCAGAAGTGAGCCTAAGTGATGAGGCTGCTCCCCACTACCCTTTCTACCCACTCATCCCTGGCCCCAAGTACTTGCTATCTATCTCTACCTTACCCCCATTTTTCTAATCATGTTGTTTTCCAAGCACTGAGCTGCAGTAATTCATTTTTATTTTCCAAGAATATCTATAGGATATATGTAGAACCCAAAGGCATCTTAGAAGCAGATGATTCTGGAACTGAGTTTTTGTTTTGCAGGATGCCAATTTCTTTTTTAATTTTTGTTTAAAATCAAAATAATCATAATTATAGCTGTCCTGAATACCACAAAAGTTAAAAGATTTGTTTTGCTCCACAAAATTGCCTAATAATCTGCTGAGAGGTAAACACCAAAGTTTACTCACTGCCTGTCAAGTAAAATATGAAGATAACGGTTAAACATTATGAAAACTATGTAGAGAGGGTGGGAGAGATTGAAGAGTTTTCAGCATTTTATATGTTTTAACATATGACACTCATGAATTTTTGCTACTGTGAACAGTGACAAAATTCTTAAACAAAACAATCCATAAAGTTGAAGCGCATCAGCATGCCCAATAATGTCTTCCTAAAAGGTGTCTGAAAGAGGTGGGAGGAGCTCTATGTAACCATATACGTGTATTATATGTGGGCTTTTTTCTTGCAGTAATCTAGATCTCTTTTTACTCACTTTGGGGGCAGGAGCACCAAGAATCCTTTAAATGTTCTACACCAATTCCAGGTCTTGTTCCTTTTTTGCTGGCCAAAAAGTTTTTGCCTGCCAGTGACTTTCATGTACCAATCTATTACATCAACATATTTCGACTGTCTTGTACTTTTCCCCCACCAAATAGCTTAGGGTTATTATTGTTATTGATTGATGGTTGACAGTTACTTCCACAAATTTATACACACATCCTGTAATCGTAATAAGGATATCACACTAATCAAATACATCTGCAGAATGCAAAACCTTTTCAGACATGAGATTTTAATACTAGTGGAGACAAAAAAGGAACAAAACCCCCAATTTCCTGCCCAATTCCAATTACGCCCCCTTTTAACTCTTTCTGAAAACAAGGTGCCAGGGGCTCTCTTATATAAAATGATTTTGATATATTCACTTTTCCCATTCCTTTATAGTCAAAACAGCACCATCCACACACAAGAAGGAAGGATCAGCAGAACCCCAAGATTTGCAAAAGTACCAAAAAAAAAAAACTGAAGAAAAATAATCAGCACAATCTACCAAAAACATTATGTTGGGAGAAGGGGGAGCAAGCCCAGGGATTGATTACAGGTATAAATTGTATCAATTATGCTTACAGATTTTTTTTATATAGGAAGCTATGCACCTTGATTACAAAAGTAATTCACACCCAAAGAGTCTCAAATTTATTATTGCTACCATAACTATTTAACTAACAGAGCTTTACTAATACTTTTAGTAGAACAAGATGCAGAGGGAATATTCACCATTACAACACCAAATGCCAGGCAACTTAAATGTTTTTTTTAAACGTATAGTCGAAGGCTTTAAGGGTTTTTTTAAATACTTCTCAAAATCTTCCTTGCAACATTGAAACAGACACACAAATTTTATGTTACTAAGAGCATCCAATTTAACTTAATGTTGTATTACTAGCCTGCTTGCCTTTGAAAAACAAATATAGTTCCTCATACTTGCAGAACATTTATCATTTTACTTAATCAACAAAAAACTATTTTTATACATATCTTTCTCAACCCAAGAAATCTAAAATTTTGCACAAAATCTGTCACCTTGCACAAATGGTACTACAGAGAATTCACTGACTTAGTAACCAATTATTAAAACAAGCAAAAAAGGCAAGCAGCTTTTTTTTCTTCCCCATATGAAACAAAGTTAAACTTACCAATTAGTAAGGAAAGGGGGCAAATTTAATTTTTTTTTAATCCATTCAATCGTGTCCAATTCTCGGAGACTGCCTGGACAAGTCCCTGCAGTTTTCTTGGCAAGACTTTCTGGAAGTGGTTTACCATTGCCTGCTTCCTAGAGCTGAGAGACCGGGAGTTCTAACCACCTTGGATCAGTCACATTTAATATAGGGTTTTGCATTTTATTTGACAAATGTGGCACAGGGCAAAGCACTTCAGCCGGTTCCAAGTGGAGCAGACAAGCCTTCCCGCAATTTCTGCTGGCAGGTGGAGCGTCCACCCACTCTCGCGCCGCCCCCTCCCCAACTCTTGGGACCTAGCAGCCTGCTCCCCACCGAGCTTCGGCGCTTCTCTTCGGGCGTAATCATGAGGCCTTTGGGAGAGTGGCAGAACGCGCTCAAGAGCGCGCGCTCCTGGGAAGCGGCGGCATTCCCGGCCACGGACTGTCTCCCCGGCCGCTCTGAAAACAGAGGCGGACGGCTATTGGGGCTTTCTTTTCCCACGCTCCTTTTTTGGACCACTACCACCCAAGAGCGGCGCCTACCAGCGTGGAGCGCCCTTTCAACTCCTCTCGGCTACTCTGTGCTGGTAGGCAGCGCCATCAAGACCGAGCTGCTTGGTGCCACTTCCCAGGGCTGAAGGAGACGCCTCGAGGTATATCTCGGGGCTCACCGCCTTGGAGCCCTGCAAATGAGCAGCCGTGGGAGGAGGGCCTTTCCCCGCATCCTGTGAAACCCTTTAGGTGACCCAAGTTCGGCTGCTCGAAACCTGAGGGCGGCCGACTAGTAGTCCTCGCTACCTACCCCCGCCTGGCTGTCGCCTTCATCCTTTCTCCTTGCCAATAACAGCCCCCCCCACCCAGGCCAAGGAGGCCAAGCCAAGCGCTTCCTTTTTTATTAGGATTCCTGGGATTCGGGCGACCCGGGGAGGGTAGAGGGTGTCACCCGCTGCACTGCAACTGGGTACGAGGGCGGGGTGCCATTATTCTCTCTCCTCAGCCGCCTCCCAACCAACCGCCACAAGCGAAGCCTGAGAGACTAAGTGGCTCCAGAAAGATCCTTTGTTCCACCCGGCCCGGCCGTATCTGGAAAACTCACCGTGTCAAGTCACTTTGGGCAGCCCCTCCTAAGACATTTCGGGCATAGTTCCTTTTTCTTTCCTGAGCCCACAACCAACCACCACCCGGGCGTTTTAATGAACAGAGTGAGAAAGCGTCCCCCTTGCAGTCTTTGGCCCGTCTGTTCTACAGCACGGGGGGGGGGGGGGATTAATAAAGCCGCCCTTCACGATTCTGTGGTTTAGAGAAGATTGCAAAAAGAAAAGTGCAAACGGCAAAATCCAATTATCTTTCTCTACTTGAGGTTAGTGCCAGTTTATAGTATCTTTGCAAGCAACTGTCATCCAAGCCAAGATTGTACAAATAAATAGGCTGTTACCTCCAAGAGCTGAAAATCTGATCTTAAATCAGACTTTTAGGCAAACATATTCCTCAGCTGCACTTACCATGTTATAAACTCCCAATATTTGAAGCAACAGGTATTCTAAATTTCAAAGAGAAAATTCATCTCAAAAATGTTGGAAACAATAGCAAATTCCAGACTGCAAGTTCATTTCTCTATGGAATGACTTAGTTTACAAGGACTAATCTCTAGAACAGAGCTTTCCAAACTGTGTGTCGCGACACAAAAGTGTGTCGCCACACAGTCTGGTGTGTCACCACACAACCCGGAAGCGCTGATCATCATCAGCGCTTCCAGGTTTTCCCGCGGCGACACACCAACGGCGGTTGGTGTGTCGCCGCAGGAAAACTTTGGAAAGCCCTGCTCTAGAAAGCAGCCATATAGTCTGCCTACACAGACGTTTTGCTGACAGCATCTTAAAAATCCAAAACCATGTAAACCATATAAACCATATAAAAACCATAAAACCATATAAAAAAATCCAAAGCCATATAAACCATACCGCCTAGGGTCCCTCCTTTGGAGGGAGATGGGCAGGATATGTTTGATAAATAATAATAATAATAATAATAATAATAATAATAATAATAATAATATAAAACCATGTTTATTCCCTAGCTGGATATCAATTTAATATTTGTCATACAAAATTTAGTTCTTTGAAATTGAAAAATGCAGCTAATTATAGTCCTAGTCTTATACTATGCTTCCAAACAAAAGAAGAATTATTCTTAATTCCTGCAAACAGAATTAACTGCTCCAAAAATTAGGCATTGCATTTGACCTCCTTTCAACTTTTAGAACAATCCTAAACATCTTTGTCCAATTTCATGTTAAATTCCATATTCTGAAAGATACTAATGCAAGAAGGAAGTACTAATTTACAATTGTAAAGCAGCATACAGGTGAAACAACAGTTATTAGAATAATCAGCTGGCAGGCAGGGATGGAACACTGCTTCCACTGCCAACTCACAAGTTGCTTCCTCTTGGTAGCAGTACTCCAGCTCTCCTTAGCAGCAGGAAACCAGCAATTTGAGCAGAATCACTGGGAAGATAGTGGACTCTGCTTTTCAAGCAGATTGCTGGGAGTGGGGAAATTTAGTCATCTTCCTTGCAGTGATTCTGATCAACTATCATATTCATTTCCTGAAAGTTCAAAATTATTTAGGATTCTCAAGTACAAACCAACAGAAATTGGGTAACATTTTAAAAGAATTGGATTATGTTAATCTATTTACTACTAAAATTCTCATTGTGTTTATCTGTTTGTCTGTTCGTACCCTCAAGTTAGCCCAAATTGTGTATTATACTGCAACAATTTTTTAAATCAAGGTACCTAAAATCTGCTAACTTAAAGAATACGTAAAAAAATCTGGGACCCATTACTCCTGTGGAATTGAAATTTCCATGATGTTCAAACCAGTGTTATTTGCAAACTTGTAGCCATTGCATCCCCATGGTCATGTGATTTCTGTGCTACCTGCCAGCTCCCCACAAGCAAAGTCAATGGGGAAGTTGGAAGTCGCTCCCGCTCCCACTGCTTTTTCCCCCCACCTGTGGTCATTCTGTTTATCTGTTTAAAGCAAGTAAATATTGACTTATTATTGAAGTTTGTTTGCCACTACAATTATTTTTCTATTTATGATATATACTCTTCTTAGATGATCATGGGACCATACCGCATTGGGGTAAAAAAAATATGGTCAGCCTAAAATTTAATGTTCATTCTGGTCACATCAGACTGCACTACCTTTCTCTCAAAGGATGACTGAACGAGTCACAGGGTTGTCTAGTTTCTTCTAAACTTATTCATATTGGTATATATTTCAGCCCAAAAGCTTCAGGTATATGGAAAACCTTTAAGGGACAAATACTTGCCCAAATACTGTATGAAAATAATTAAGTTGAGGCCAGGCTTACAATACTGAGAAAGAATTCATACCAAGATTTTCCAGTCTGCAGAACCATGATAATAAGGATCTTACCACAAAAAATCCATTTTCACCAATTGTTACTTACTCCAGCAGCAGCAGTAAAGACTTCAGCTTCGTCATCAGCATAATTTATTTCTTTTATATGCATATTTTTATTTATTTATTTATTTTATCTTTTTTATACCCCGCCTATCCCCTCCCTAATGGAGGGCTCTAGGCGGCTTACAATCATGTAAATTCAATTATACAGTCATATTATATTACCCGCGCGATTAGGGAGGGGGTGAGGGAACCGGCTCTTCAATCGCAGGTCGGACTACATGTCCCAGGAACCTTTGCTTCTGAGCCGGCTGCTGACGTCCAGAAAGTTGTCGTTTTTCGGGATCCGCCGTCCTCTGCCATCCTCCGCCGCCATCCACGGGGACCAGCTTTCTTCTTGGTCTGAGGGCGACCCTCCGAGAAAGACGCCAGCAAATTGGCCCACATGAGTGGTCCCCATTCATCTACTTGCCGGTGGCTTTCGATCAGCTGGGTGGTTTCAATCATATCCCTACAGATCTCTATTGCTACATTCTGCTCATAAACTTCATTCTCCCCATAAAGTTAATTTTACATAAATTTAAACTTGTCTTCAAAAGGCATCAATGGCATCTCTTGGAAAAAGATAAGGAACTGTATATTTGTACCAGTCATCTTCTTTCCATCAACCTGGTTATTTGAGCAGTCACCAGAATGATACCATTCTTCCCTCAAAATAGGTAAATATACTTCTTAAACTTGCCCAAATTCCTATTAAAGAAACTATATTAAAAATTAGTCTGATATTTACTCCCTTATACAGCCTATTTATTAATGGAAGCAATTCATTGCTGCTGATCATCATGTAAATTCCTAGAGTGTAAGGGCAATGAAAAAATTAGCAATAATTGGAACGGTTGGATTGCTTCCAATAGAGTTCTCTTCAATTGACATTGTGACAGATATATTTTTTCCTCCCCAGGTATGAAGGGTTCATGGAAGGTACAGCTGAGGAAGGGAAGGTGGGTTTCTTCATTAAGGTTAAATTCTATGCACAAATTAAGGAAAAACATGGATCTAGGAAAACTAATTTCCAGTTCCAAAAAATGAGGGACAAATGGTGACTCCTTGTAAGTCTTACTACTGAATCTGACAGTTATAAATATTCTCATCTAACTGTAAATTGAAATCAATAGTTTCAATAAATCAATAAACTAGTTACACCTATTACTTTGCAATTTAATTAAGAGCCATTTAAAGTAACTGATAATTACAACTAATTGTTATTTTATCTTCATTCTATAACAGAAATATTAATTATTCCTACAGTGATATTTCCACTATATTACATGGTCAGGTAATTTCACATTAGTTTGTGATGGCCTGTTTATTGTGAGAAGTGAATTAGAACAGGAGAAAGACATGGGTTCAAACTGCATCTGCAGTATATTTATTAAACAAACCTATATAGCTACTAGAAGGAACTCTGGTGGCGAAGAGAATAAAAGACAGTTTACACAGTCTCACACACACAGTTATTTTAAACAATAAACCACCTTGAGGTCCTGATTCACATTCATCAATCAACCACCCCATGCCAGCTCCATCCACATCCTCATTCCCCTGCCTGGGGGAAAGGCAGCACCACTTTCACCACTTTCCTGAGGGCAAACAAGGTCAGGGAAGGAGGCTGTTCCATAAGGCACACTGGTTTCACTGAGAAGACCTGGAACATGCCCACTCTGCCACATCTAGGAGGACAGGCAGAAATCATCAGGGATAGGTGGTCCTGCAAGTAACCTGGCCCCATGCCATGTATGGCTTTAAAGGTGACAACCAGTACATTGAATTGTACCTGAAAGCCTACAGGAGCCAGTGCAGCTCATGCAGCAGTAGGTTACATAGGTGTATTGCAGTGCACCACCCACTACTGCCCATACCACTGCATTCTGGACCAACTGCAGCTTTCAGATGTTCTTCAAGGGCAATCCTATGAAGAGAACATTGCGGTAGTCAAACTGGGAGATGACTGAGGCATGAGTGACCATGGCAGTGCCCAACGATCTAGGAAAGGGCACAGCTGGTGCACAAAATGTATTTTATTTATTTTATTTATTTATGCCCCGATTTGTATTTACCGCTCCATCTCCCCACAGGGGGACTCTGGGCGGTTTACAAAAAACGAGAATTAAAATTCAACAATTAAAACAACATATATTTGTGCAAAGGCCCTCCTGCAATGGCTGCCACTTGCTCTTTGAGCAGGAGCTATGAATCCAGGAGAACACCCAGACTGCGTACCAGCTTTGGCGGAGTGTCACTCCAGTCAGAGTTACAGATCACTTCTGTGCCATGCTAATTCAATCAGAAATGCCTCCTTTTTGTCTTCTGAAGGGAAAGGAAAATACTTCATTACTTGAATCTTCATTTTTGACACATTCTTGCTACATTTTCCCAGCTTTCCCCGATTCTGCAAAACTTTTTTTTCCCAAAGAAAGCAACATTAAAACAGTGAACTTTCAACAATATTAGTTCCTGATGTTAGCTCACTGAGCCTTCTACACAGGCACACCTAGTTATTTGGAAAATCTGCTTGTAGCTCATGTGCCTGTGCTCAACCTGATTGTCCGGCCACAGCTGACTGTTACTTCCTTGTACTAAAATAGCTGTATCATGACTGAAATCTTTTTCCTATCTAGCACCAATTTTCTAGAATCAAGTTCCACCAAAATTATTCCTAGAGTCTGTTGCTGGTTTAAATATGTTTTTAATACAGAAATGTATTACTTGGATATAAGATTAATTATTGTTTTAAATGTTATCAGCCATTCTAGTTATTGAGGATCTGTATTTTAGTTGTGGCCCCAGCATGGATTATAACAACTTCTGTATTAACATTTCATTTATATTTTATTATTTTGTACTATGCCTAGTTATGGGTGATGAAAAATAAAACTACTGCTGCTACTAATAGTAGAAGATACATAGGAAATAATTAATATACAATCTAAGAAATGATCGTATAGAAAGAAATGTTCTATGTAATCAAGTAATATTCCCTGGCCTTTAAATGATGCTTATAAACATAAACATCTTCTGGCAAGGCCTAACTTAGCACATTAACTAATCAGAAATACTATAGATCTTTTGGACACAGACATTTTGTAACAGGCAATAGTAGTTACATTATTTTTTCCAATCTGGAGTATCAGGTATGTTCGCTCTCTTGAGTTGACCAGAGAGAGAAAGAGAGAGAGAGAGAGAGAGAGGTGGGAATAATAATAATAATAATAATTTCCCTCCAGCAATGCCCAAAAGTGGAGGAGCTTGCTGCATAACACTGCTTTCATCATTTTAACAAGACCCGCAGCAAAATCCTATGGATGCCCATCTCTCCCTATTTTGATACACATTCCAAAAGTTCTCATCAAGGTCAGTGGCTCTTCAGAAAAATATCCTGTGAAATGCTGGGGACCAGTGGTGTTCTTATTCCCCTCCAACCCATTTTCAGCTTTCTATAAAAGAATATCCATAAATTTAAGAGGAAAGAGGTTTCCTAATTACTCAAGGAAACGCCTGTAGTAATTTCCAAGCACGCTGGACATTATGCAAGGTATTTAAAACTGCCAACATATCTGAATAGGAAATTGAGTTATGTGTTAAATAATCCAAACTAATTATGTAAAATGCATAAGGAAGAAATAAAAATACATACATACATACATACTCATCACAATATTCCCAATATAATCACTTTTGGAGTAAGTAGTATTGTTTGAAGCACAGACAAGAAAAGATATTAAAGGCATAAGATAATAGAAAAGGAAATATAAATAACCTTTAAACTAGCCTTATTAACTACATTCATACAAATGGCAAACCATTCTTGCTTCCACATCCATGCAATGCTTTATGCCTTTCAATTTTTCACCCCTCTTTTTGAGGATCTCAATTCCCCCAACCACAACTCTTCCATTCTTCCTCCATACATCTGTTCTGAGATTCATTCATTCATTCACTTATTCATTCATTCTCAATGTGACCAAAGCACCACAATATATTTCTTTCATACCAGTCACTCACTTTTAATCCAATCCATTCATTCATTTTGCATTTATTCTTGATTTTTGAATCTTGATATTTGGGGGAAAATATATACTTCAAATAATGCAAGTTATACTGTGTGTAGTTCATAAATTAATGTAAGATATTTGGTTTATATTATTAGAACATAAAAAACTTTAAAGAAAAGTTATTTATTTATTCAAATTTGTTATAGTCACCCAACTCCAACAGATTTTTAGTATTATATTAGAACATATTAAGATACAGGTAGTCCTCAGTGAACGACTGCAATTGGGACTGGCAACTCCATCGCTAAGCAATGCAGTTGTTAAGTGAAACATCACGTGACCGCACCCAACTTACTGTCAGCTTCCCCATTAACTTTGCTTGTCAGAATCCGGCTGTGAAGGTCGCAAATGGCAATCATGTGACTGTGGGATGCTGCAACCATCATAAATCCACACCAGTTGCCAAGTGCCCGTATCATGATCACGTGACCTCAGGGACAATGTGACCATCATAAGTTTGAGGACCAGTTGTAAGCCTACTTTTTCAGCACCATCGTAAGTTCGAACGGCCGCTAAACAGGGCAGTCTTTAACCGAAGAATCTTATATTTGATCAAGGTTAACATTTATGAAAAGTCAAATTTCCCACAACTTAAAGACAATTTAAAAAATAAGAACAAGAATGTGATGGCTACATTGATTTAAAACACTGTAACAAGTCATCCTAAAAGGAAATTTTGATCTAAATTATGCCTTTTTCCCTGTAGAGTATTTATGCAAAGGTAGGTGGCCAACCTAAATGAAAAACCAGGCATGGACTGGAATTTAGGAAAACTACCTACTTAATGTTCTATACATACCAGATAGATCAAGAAAAAACATTGTTCAAGTTCATCTTTATTACAACCAAAGGCCAATCATATTAACAAACAACGTTCTTTACCACTAATACGTTCCTATAATTAAGATACACTCCACTAACAGGCACTATATGACAGCAGCTTAAGTACTTATTTCTTCTCTGATCTTACAAGCTATCATGCAACATTTTGCCATGTTGTGACTACAGTAAAGTGCTCATTCTTATTTGTTAAAACAGGGCTTTCCAAAGTTTTTACCGCGGCGACACACCAACCGGCATTGGTGTGTCCCCGCGGGAAAACCCGGAAGTGCCGCCCTTCCGGCAGCACGCAAAAACCCAGAAGCGCTGCTGCCGCTTTCTGGTTTTGCGCTCTGCAGTTGGTGTGTAGCCGCGGGGAAACCCAGAAGCGCTGATGATGATCAGCGCTTCCGGGTTGTGTGGCGACACACTTTTGTGTCGCGACACACAGTTTGGAAAGCTCTGTGTTAAAAGTACAAAATAAAACAGTTCCAAGCAGCATGAGAATTTCAACAGAACTGGAATAATGTACTTAAACTAATGAAATTTGTTAGTCAGAAAGATACGATCACAGTGCTTCCAACAGAAATGTAATTAAAGTCCATCATCACTACTACTTCATTCCTCCACTTATTTTATTCTACATGTTCTCTGCAGTATCACTGTGTTTACTTGGATTTCTGAGCAGATATGAAGCTTTTAACATTGGGTGCATCCTCTTCCTCCCTTTCTGTTCCTTTTGAACAAATTATATTCTTCTATTTCAATATTCCAATTATGGAAGTCATAATAGCAAAAGTAAAAATCCATTATACCTGTTTTCCTGTTCTGGAAGTTCAAGCTTATTTTGTCCCAGCATTAGTGTATATATAATAAAGGTTAGGTGCCAATAATTTTAATGTTTCACTGAGTAGTTTTAAAACTATTTCTTCTAGTGTAAATGTAAGAACTTTGGATCAAATCAGTGTTATATTATTATTATTATTATTATTATTATTTCAAAAATATGTAATTAATCAGCTGTAGTTTCACTATTATATTTATTAAAGAATAGTATTTTTTATTTCACTAAAAAGAAAGTATTTGCACAGTAGTGCTACATTTGTGAATTTTCAGTATCTGATACATGACTAGAATCAAGTAGAATAAACAGTGCTGTACTTTATCAAAGATAAAGTAAGACCTTGCTGTCACCATAAGTAAATTTTTCATATGAAGTTTGCCATGTCAATATTTCTGTAAATATTCATTCAGATACTACCTTGAAGTGATTCATGAGTCAATGCTGAAGAATATATGCTTCATATGTGGCTTCCCCAAATGCCTACCTAAAGTCAGTAAACACTGGATAATAAGCTTTCATATGAGAATTATGCATTACAAGTTGTATGAAATTTCTTCCATTTCATTTTTAACAACTAATGGAAGTGTATAAATTCTATCCAACAGCCAGCATAATTTGAAAAGGGCCAAGCATTCAAGATTTGCCCATGAGATCTCATTATAAGTACCAAGTTCTCCCATCTTACATGAATTATTTACTATGATCTTACACTTGTAATTATGCACATGCATTAAACACAAAAGATACATCTGTGCCCTACTTTAAAATCCATGTGGAATCAAACTATTGAAAATAAACAAAATGGAACAAGCAATAGGCAGCATCAGAGATACAGGCAAATTGGTGCTCTAAATGCTTTCCTAGTACCAAAATGAATATATAAATATCTAATAGTTTATTAGATATTTCAGATATACGATTTTCAAAAAACAACTACCCTCAACATTTTGTGTGGGAGGGTTGACTTACTGAAAACACTTACATCAGTTCAGATGTTTTGTTATTATTACCCTAATCTATTCTACTTTAAAGACAAAGGTGTATTCTGCTATAAGCTTTCAAGGACTACTACAATGCAGATTTTTCATTTTCTATTCAATTAGAGCATTTTCTATTCAATTAGAATGTATATTACATAGAAAGCTAGATGAGGAAGAATCGCTTTGTTGATTTTTCTTCATCTCTTGGCAGCATTGATCACAGTATCCTTCAGAACCTGCTGCATGAGCTATGTGTTGGATGCACTGTTTTAAAATATTTCCAGGATTTTTCTTCTTGTCCTACTGGTATTTAACATCCAAATGAGACTATCAGGGGCTGCCGTTAGGCCAGAGCTTTCCAAACTGTGTGTCGCGACACAAAAGTGTGTCGCCACACACAGTCTGGTGTGTCGCCACACAACCCGGAAGCGCTGATCATCATCAGCGCTTCCGGGTTTTCCCGCGGCGACACACCAACGGCGGCGCGCAAAAACCGAAAGTGGCAGCAGCGCTTCTGGGTTTTTGTGCACTGCCGCAACGGCGGCACTTCCGGGTTTTCCCGCGGCGACACACCAACGGCGGTTGGTGTGTTGCCGCAGGAAAACTTTGGAAAGCCCTGCGTTAGGCAATGCAGGATGGAGTTTCATCAGCATTCTGAAGATACCCAACTCTACAATGGGCCATATGAGAGTCAGTAAGCTGCAATGGAATTCTGACAGGATGGAAGTATTATGGATAGTTTTCTGTTCAGCAATTAGGGATAATGTTTGCTAAGGATGTGGCTGCACTTTTCCTGAGCGCAGTTATACAGTATACATAAATTATCTCCATGGCAAGGAGTTACTTTTTCCATCTATTGTTGGTTCCTCATTTCTACACCACGATAATCTAGTCAACAGTAATTCACCCACTGATAACTAAGGGTTTCCAAAATAGTAAATACAAACTATTTTAGGCCTGTTTCAGGTGTTTCATCCTTGGAACATAACAAGCATATTTTCCATGCCTGCTTTAAGGTGTTTTCCATGCCTGCTTTAAGGTGTTTCCCTGCTGTTTGAGACTATGTGATCATAAAGAGCCAGAAGACGACTCTGGAGAAAAAATCCAGAGGCCGTTAGAGAAACACCAGGTGCAGAAGAAAAATGCATTAAGTCCAGAGAGGCAGGAGAGTATGACAAAAAAACTCAGACTAACCCCCCTCCTCCCCCAACTCCCTGGGGTATAAGAGGGAGGGGAGACACAGGCAGACTTGCAAGATTCTGTTATTATAGCCTATATAATGAACTATAGTTCTGGTCTTCTTGTGGAGTCTGTTTCCTGATCTGGTCTACCTTGAAGGGCTGACAGAAATGGGCAAATTGTATTACTTCTTCCCAATGGAGTACTCTCTTTTGAATTTTCTAGTGTGACCCAGTACTCTAGTAAGGACTGGACATGTGCCTCCTCTATTATTTTAAGCCACATGGCATGATCTAGGAAATGTAATTTTAGACCAAAACAACAGGCATTTAAGTAGCACATGTGGCATTGAGGGAGCTACTCCGGATTTGATTGCTGTTGGTAAGGGAGAATTAGGATTGCGGGAATGTAGTTTTACTTCTGGAACTGATTAAGTATATTGGACCGTCTGTCTCTGAAGCAACTCGCACAACTCAAATCCCATTTCATTCAAGTGTGTTCAGGGTTTTTATTGTTGTTGTTGCTGCTATTATTTGCAGTTTTAAAAGTAGCATGGCAGCATGAGTAATGTAGATGGGGAGGGAGAGACATAGAAATAAGGGTTCCCTCCTTTGAAACAGAAGCTTGCATTTAAAACATCCTATCCCACCTCAGACTGAAGAAGCTCCTTGGATAAGGAGCAAAACGTTTCCACTGAGAAAATAGAAATCCAGTTGACATGATTCAAGCTACAGACAATTCCACCTGGATGACTGAGAACCTTCATAGACATCCTATCCCACCCCAAATTTAAGGCTAGCAAATGCAGAAAAGTCCCCCATAATAGCACCACTCAAACAGACATGTCCTAAGGAAGTAAACCAATTAGACAAAAGAAGCTAGTCATAGGGAGAGTAGTCAGGTTTAAGGTCTGTTGGTCAAGGGATGAGTTATGTCACACTCCTGAAAGGAAACCTCGCTTAGTAGCATCCTCACTCCTTTTATAGCACCAATAATGCTACCAAATAGCATCATGGTGGCTAAGGCAGGAGAAGAGCTCTCCCTTCAGAACACAGGGAGGAGATGGCAGTGCTCATTCTTCAGCCACTAATTCCACTTCTGTCTGTTAGCAATCCAGGAGCTGAAGATGAAGATTAGGAGGAGAGCTCTAACCACTACCAAAGGCTAAAGTGAAGGGAAGCACTTCAGGTTTCAGTCTGAAGAACCATGCTACTCGCCTTGCAATGGATCAGCAAGAAAAAGGACATAAATCATTTTTGTCCTCATGAAACTTAAGCAACTGTTTAATTCTTACACAAATATCCTTGTTTAATAGAAGGGACCTGCAACAACACACACACTCTGCTGAATCTTACTGGACAGACAGAAAGTATCAGAGGGCATGAGTGACTGTCTGAAAGGCCTCCCAATCCAGGAATGGGTGCATCTGGTAGATTAGATGGATCTGTGCAAAGGCCCTCTTGGCCAAAACTCCCCATTCTTCAAGCAGGAGCTGTGTGTCCAAGACAGCCCCCAAATTAAGTACCAGTGTTGAATGGGGAAGTGTAGTCTTGCCAGGATCAGTGGACCAAATATCCACAGTCACTTGGTCTTGTCAGCACTGAGCCTAAATCTCTCCTCATCCATGCCCGCATAGCCTCCAAACACTGGAACAGCACATCAACAGAATCACTTGTGCAGCCCAGGGTTGTGATATATATTTGGGTATCATCAGTATACTTACTTACTTACTTATGCCTTCAAGTCAGTATTGACTCCTGAAGACTGCCTGGAAAAGTCCCTGCAGTTTTCTTGACAAGATTTTTGGAAGTGGTTTGCCCTTGCCTTCTTCCTAGGGCTGAAAGAGAGTGACTGGCTCAATGGCACCCAACTGGGTTCATGCTTAAAATGGGACTAGAACTCACAATTGGCTCTATACTGGTGATACTGGTCCCCAAACCAATGGATGACCTCACCCAACGGTTTCATGTAGATTTTGAACAGGAAGGGGGAAAGCTTCAAGCCCTGTGAGGGTCTGCAGGCTCAATTTCTCCCACTCTTCTCAACACTGACTAGAACGGGTATCAGAGAAAGGATAGCTACTGTAGCATAGTGTCCCCCCACTCCAAGTAGTGGTAACCAGTCCAGAATGATACCATGACTGAAAATATTAAAAGCTGCTGAGAAATCAAGGAACACAAGGATGGATGCACCACATCCATCCTGGCAAATGCCCAAGCACAACCAATGCCATCTTAATTCTACATTCCAACCTGAAACCTGACTGAAACAGTTCCAAATAATCTCTTTCCTCCACAACCCGCTGGAGCTGGTGGCCAACCACCTGTCCAGAATTGTTGGGTCCACTGATGGCTTGTTGAGGAAAGAGCATACCATTATTTCCTTCAGAGCATCATCTCTCTCAAAGAAGCCTGGGCAGCTTTAACAAACCTGGAGGGACTTGGATCTAAGAAACAGGTAATCAAGCTCACTTCATCAGGAGTCAACAGACTCAAATTCATCCCAGATAATCCCACAAGACTGTGTCTCAGGCACTTCACCAATCAAGTTGGAGTCCAACTGTGAATGAATCTGAGCAATTCTATCATCCAGATAACTAGAATATTCTACACAACAGCTCAGTAGAAGTTCATGTGACTCATTCCTCCCCAGCAAGGACTGAGCCACCCTAAAAAGGGCCACCAGATGGCTATCAGCAGACATAATGACAAAGAAATGACACTATTTCACCGCCCTCATCATCACAATGTAATCCCAAATATGTCTGATCATGTTCAATCAGACTCACTCTTTGTCTTCTTCCTACAATGCTCCAGGCATCTCTTCTGCTTCATTTCTTGGAGGATCAGGATCGCCCCAGGATCAGCATACAGAGAGAAACCACACAGGAGCAATACAGTCCAGGCTTCAGCTACCCACCCATTCCAGGCAGCAAGTCCAAGGCCTCAGCCACCACCAGACACTCAGAGAAAATCCAAAGCATGCTCTGGAATCCAATAGATCTAATAGGCCCTATCTCCCTGCGAGGTTGGGTGACACCATGAGCCGAAAGACAATCAAAGAATGATCTGACCATGGCAACAGAATGTCCTCCAATGCCAGATCATGTCACAACTGCCCCAAAACAAAAATTAAATCCAAAGTATGATCACTCACTGGTTGCCCAAGGCCATGAACTCCTTAGCCACCCTGGACTTAACATCACCTGATGGCAAATTAAAATCCCCAAGTACTGTAACAATCTTGAGCTTCTCATAGCCACACCAGCAATGGAATCCAGCATCTCAGGCCAGTTCCTTAAAATCCAACTTCAACCAGAACTCCCCCACCCATCTCCTCCCCTGGGTTCTCAGCTGATGCCAAACCTGAAACCCAGGTGGGCACATTTGTGAGAGGTGAACACTCCCCTCCATACCCACCCGGGTCTTGGTTATACATGCCAGGTTGGTTGGCTCATCCACAATTAAATCATAGATTATTACAGATCAACTCGGCATTCAAGAGCAACAGCCAGAATCCAAGGCCACCAAGCATTCGATAACCTGGTATAGAGGATGAATATTGAGGGCTGAACATGAAACCACTCTCAAATAGCATCCCAAGCATTCCTGAGTGCAGCCAACCCTCACAATACCTACTCCTGCCCACCACAATCTCAATAGTACTTCCTGCCCTTTTGCCTCCCCAATTCTCTCTCACCCCTAACTCCCATCTCCCATTCACTCACCCTCACCCACACCTGCTTCACAACTGCATACACCCACACAACTCCAGCCACCCTAGCAACACCAAACCTCAAAGGTTACTCCTGGCCTTGGCATTCTGCAGCCTGTGTGGTGTTCGGCTAACTTTGATATATTCTACTCTCCCCTCTATAAGCCCATAAATTAGCCCCAATTTCCATCTG
Source organism: Charina bottae (assembly GCA_023362775.1). Taxonomy (NCBI): domain Eukaryota; kingdom Metazoa; phylum Chordata; class Lepidosauria; order Squamata; family Charinaidae; genus Charina; species Charina bottae. Next base: position 2,021,143 of record JALMGJ010000020.1, read on the forward strand.
GGTGGACAAAGATTAAAGCCACAGACAGCTGGCTGGATAATAAAAACTCCAGCCCTGAAGTCCAAAAGAAGGAACTCAAAAACCTGATACCCGGAACCCAGCACAGAGGGCAACCCACTAAAGCTTTGGCAGGCCCCCAGATGAATTAAGCGCCCCCTCAGCACTCCCTCCACCATTCTAGCTCCATCTGGCCCCCCTTCACAACCCTCCTGTTTCACACTCCCAGGCAAAAAGCACTTCCAGCCTACCAACACCAGTTGACCATACATAACATCTGACCCAAGCACCAAGTGGACAATGAAGACCACAGAAAACTCATGCCATGACTTCAGTTGGAACCAAGTCACATCTTGCCACCAGCCAGGATGCATCCAGCCACATCTTGCCAATCCGCAGCCTCAGCACATGCAGCCAAAGGAGAGGCCATGCCGTGTCAGGCCAAAGGCCTCTCTTCCAGAGGCCTTCCTGTGGTTTTCCAAGCTTCCCACTGGTCTTGGCGCCAACTCCTAGGCTCAGGCCAGGCCCCCACTGGCAACCACAATCACTTGGTACACACTTAACAGCACCTAGGCTTGAGGAATGTCTCTTTCAACCTCCACTGCTCCTGAAGCCTCCAGTGTCACTGCCAACAGCTCTACTGTCTCCAGCACTGCAACCACTAGTTCTGCCTCTAATCCTGCCTCTGTCCCCAGTGCTGCTCTCCAGACTCTCAGAGGTTCCAGGGCTATCTGGGTGTCAGCAAAAACCATTCCTGACTGCCACCACCAGCCCCTCTTGTTGTCCCATCCATAACCCAACCAACAGGCAGACAAAAAATAAGTAACCCCAAAACCAAAAAACTACAAGCAAAACTCGAGCCCCTCATAACTACAACCTACTTCCAGATGCCATCCTGAATTAATTTGATAAAGAGAAGCTGGCCATAAAGTACTATATAGCTTAGTTTCTCATAAGAAAAGTTCCCATAAGAGGAGAACAGGCAATTGTGCTGGCATTAGAAGTAGAGTCTTAAATTATCAGAGAAACTCTGGAAAGGAGAACTGAGAGTGAATGAAAGTAATGGCTGCTGATTAAGACAGCTTTGGCTGTTGAGGATTTATAGTTTTATTCAAGAACAGTATGGGCTGACAAACCTGAATTGCACTGGGCAATGTTTACACTACTGAAAGTTTGTTAGTTTGGAGAATGGCCTGAAGTCCACTGAGTGAACAACACAATCTAAACAAATGAAGATCACAATCATGTGACAGTGGGAAGCTGTGACCATCGTAATTGCAAGATGGTTACCAAGCAGTAAATCACGAACATGTGACCATGGGGACACTGCAAAGGCCCCAACTTTGAGGACTGGCCATAAGTCTCCTTGTTCAACAGTCGTAAGTTTGAATGGTCACTGAACAAATGGTTGTTAACCGAGGACTAGCTGTGTGTGATTAAATCTTCCCTACTTTTTTTGTTTATAATTTTTATTAAGGATTTTGATTACAATAGTAAAAATTAATACAAACCAAACTTAAAGAAATGAGAATAGAAAGAAAAAAGTGTAAGAAAAAAAGAAAAAGAATAAAGAAAAAGAAATATATGAAGAAGTGACTTCCAACCTTCATTACAACAATAGACAAATTTAGTAACTCTTCACCCCCTATAAGGTTACAAACAGATATCTCTTCATCCCATATCCCATCCCTTATCTATAAGCAAATCCATAAAACATCAACTTTTCAATCCTGGTGTCAGCAAAAAGTCCGTAAAGGGTTGCCAGAACTATGCAAAAAAACAAGTATCTTATTTTAACCTTGATCAAGTAAATCAACTTTATAGTCCTTCCTTTTACTTCTAACAGTCTTAATCTTTAGTTCACTCAAATATTGTCATAGGATTTGATTTCTCTTCAATTCTTCTTTATCCCATTGCACAGACTTCTTCAAGGGTTTAACAAGCCTCTTCTGTAGATCCAATAAAAAAAAACATTTTCCAGGTCATTCTCTTGGTTTGTCATTTGTATTTCTCCTTTAATTTTTAAAACTTCAGCCAGTTTCTTTTGTATATCTTTGTATTTTTGTATTTCTATATATATTTGTATATACAAAATATATTATATTACAAAATATATTATATTTTGTATATAAAGTGTCCTTTTCCAAATCATTCTCTTGGCCTGTCATTCGTAGTTCCACTTTCGGTATGTTCTCTGTCTTGTCAGACAAAATTTGCTCCACATCTGTCATTCCTTCATTAAAATATTTTAGGCATAGTCTATCCAGAGTCAGACATCATTACTGACAGTGTTGATATCGTACTTACTAATTTCTGGCTCCATTCTTCAAATATCTCCTTTAATAATTCCAATATTACAATGTTTTGTATCATTTTGTAAGTCCCAGTACTAACCAACACCAAAAGTAGGTTTGTATTTTTTTCCTTCTACTTAGAATCTTTAGTCCCCTCTAGTTTCATGTTTCTAAAATCATAAAGTCACTTAACTTTGTTATGGTGTACAATAACCTAAGATAGTCAAAATAAATCTAGTTCCCACAAGAAGCTATTTATTTTTTACAGTTAATTCTTATAGTAAAAGTCAATATTCCAAATTTAACTGGACCCTTAATCCATTTATAACTTTCTTAGATCAAAATCTTATTTAGCTTTTTGCTGTTTCTTTCAAATTCTTTAAGTTCTTAAGTTTATAATTAATTTTTCTTTTGTTCAGAGTTGAAGCTAAATTCACATGGCGACTTTTCAAACTTGTCGTTCCGAAGGTAACTAATAGCTTTAGGATGGTTAATAGGCAATTTCCGAAAGTGATTAGAAAGTAAAGCTTGCAAACTTAGTGTCCTTTAAAAGGCTCTGCCATGGTTGCAAGCAAGATGGCTAATCCCTTCATCTCCCAGCTCTCAAACCTGCAGAAGACCGCTGTCCTGCGGTCTCCTTGCAAGGAGCAGCCATCCAGAGCACATGTGGGCAATCTCCCGCCCTCTCCTTGTCCAGAGAGGTTCCGAAGAACCGGTCTACTCACCGGTTCTTCTGTCTTAGCCATGGTTGTCGACTCAATCTTCATGGAGACATCTTCAGTTTGCCATGCCTCCCCGGAAGTTCTTTCTTACTGTAGTTGTCCTTGAAGTAAAAGGCATCTGACGGTGGCACTAACAGCGAAATTGCCAGGCTCATCTTTGGTTTTAGAAGGTTCCATATTTTTTAAGAAACACTGTCTTATGATACATTCATTCACATTCTTTCCTTCTTTTGTTTCTTTATGTCATAAATACCTATGAAGTCCATTGGCTAAGCCGGCTCCTTTTATAATTGATATTGTGCTACTTGGGGATTTTATCCATTCTGTTATCCATGATAGACAGTTTGCTTAATATAATTTAAGGTTACGAAATAAGTCCACCTCTTTCTTTTGAGTCTTGCAACATTTTGAATCTTACTCTCATTTTTTTTCCCTGTTCCATATAAATTGATTGATTGTTCTTTGTCAGTCCTGCAAGCTTGTGTCTGAGACTGGAACAGGTGCCATTTGGAATAGAAAGTTCATTTTGGGTAATATCAAGATCTTGTTTTATTTATTTCCACAATTTATTATATAGCATGATTCTAATCTTTGTAGTTATGACACTTAAAGGCCTTTTTTCTGATGCCTTCATTGCCATTCTACCAAGTGGTGATTCTTCTGCTGGTTGATCTTAACAGGCAGAAGGTATCCACATTTCAATGCCTTCACTGTTAATTCTAAAGCTAGTTGCTGGACCTACTGTCATTAGTTAATTGTAGTCCTTTTTCACTGTGCTTCTTGACTCCACACTCATCTTCTTTCAATCCAGCTTTCCATACGTTCAGGGTATAGAGTGAATAAGGAGAGAGCATACAGCCTTGTCTCACTCTTTTGCCGACCTGGAGCCAGTCTGTTTCACCATGTTCAAAGAAACAACTTAAAAAGCACATTTATTAACATCACAGACACAGATTCACTTGGGTCACTTTACTACACTGAGATACATTGGAATTTGACTTGGGGATGTGAAATGTTATACTGAAAGTCTGCAGACAAGACTATAAGCAGCAATAGCAGCATTGTTTTTTACCACGCTTAGAAAATATTAGATACTTTTAGATATTTATTATTCTTATCCATACATAAAACATGTTTAAAATACATAAAACTTCAAACCCATTTTGATGTATGCAGATAGTTTCATTCAAATATGACCAATAACTTCCTTCATAAGCTAAAATCTGAATAAATGAATTGCAATTATTCACAAAACTATGTTTTAAAAAACTGATTAGCACTAACATTTTATAAAAATGAATCACACAGCATGTTAATATTCCTAAATTGCCAGAATAGTTGGCACTATGCCTTTATAATTAAGTAAAATTAATAATTCTTTCATTTAATGTCTTATTGCTGCAAACTTTGTGATTCCATATTCAGAAAGGTAAGCTGCAGTCTCCAGGCTAAAAGACTGCCCACTCCTGGACACAAGATGTCATAAGATTTTGTTGTTTTGCTGTCACAGACTATCATGGAAATCTCTCAGGAAACCCATTTGTTCAGAACAATTTATTTATTTAAAATATGTTTGTACATTACAATTGTAATAGGTATATTAATGCTAAAAACATTTTTTAAAATTTTATGGTCAAATTTTGATTGCCTCAATTAAACCTTTAATGGAAAGAGGAGATAAAAAGAGGAGACAAAGGAAAGCTTTCAGACTTAAATACTATGCATACCAGTTCTGCATTTGTTGCATTAAAGCCACAATATTTGATAGGATTAAAATGAGGCAATTCACATTCCAATCTGCTAATGGAATCCTCTTCTTTTAACTGAATCTATGGCAAAGAATTTGTTTACATCACTATGAAACCCAATCCCACACAAATTGCACTTCCCCATTTGAGACTTTTGTGTAATCTGGGGGTCCTCTTGGAGTTTCAGCTCCTGCTCAGAGAGCAGATGGAAGCTGGGCCAAGAGGGCCTTTGCACAGTTACATCTCGTGTGTCAGCTGGACCCCTTCCTGGACAGGGAAGCCCTTCAGTCACTTATCTCCTAGTCACCTCATAACTGGATTACTGTAACACACTGTACATGGGGCTGTCCTTGGTCCAGAATGCGGCAACGCAGGTAATGATGGGACCATCAGGTTATGTGCATGTGATCCTGATGCTTTGCAAGCTGCACTGGTTGCCAGTTTGTTGGGGTTTGTATATACCCAGGAATTTACAGTTAGATAAATTATACTGGAGAGGCTTGATATCTAGGTGAGAGGGGAATTATTCTGCAAGTCACCCAATTAGCAGCCATTGTTGTAGGGATGATGTGGCAGTGTATGACTCATACTACAGGTGCTAAGAGTTTAGTTGGGTGTGGCGGATAATGAGAGTGACCTATAAGGTGATTGGTCAGTTTATGTATATAAACAGAGAATATCTGGTATTCTTTCTTCTCGTTTGCTGTAACTTCTCATCGCTGTATCATTTGTTACCCGTGTGGATGTGTTCTGTAATACGTATGTATATATATAGTAAATAGGCTATTTTATATAATCTCTGTTTGAGTGTCTATTTACTGCTCAGAACGTGGATCACTGGTGTCTTGGAAAAAGGAGCAGGCCGCTCCAACGCACACACTCTGACACAGTTGGCTTTTGGGTACAATACAAGGTGCTAGTTATCACCTTGAAAGCCCTTCATGGCATGGGGCCTGGTTGTATGAGGGACCACTTATATACAGTTGTGTCTGCCCATCCAGTTAGATCCAACAAGGTGGGCGTGCTCCAGGTCCCATCAATTAAAGAATGTCACTTTGCGGGACCCAGGAAGTACACCTACTCTGTCATAATTCCTGCCCTCTGGAATGATCTCCCCCCAGACATTTGGGTGACTCCCAGCCTTATGTCATTCAGGAAACTATTGAAGATCTGGTTGTTCTCCCAGGCCTTGGGGACAAGGTGATTTTGGCGCCCCCTTCTTGTTTTGCTTTATTTTGATCTGATTTGTTGTGCGGTCTGTCTGTCTCTCTCTCTCTCTTTTATATTTTGCCCTTTGGCTGTATTTCTTTGAATATGTTGGTTTTTAGTTCTAAGCTGCCCAGGTTTGTTAAAGAGTCAGGCAGCCAAACAAACAAACAAACAAACAATATACAAGTACCTGTAAAATAAACCTTTCCAAGAGTTCCAAAATAAAAGATTGCAATAATCATTATAAATCAGGCGGAATGTCCCTAGTTTATATAACTGGGGATTATTCTGCCATTCTACTCTCTGCAACCTAACTCTGAAGGTCCTTTGGATCTTTCTGGCCCAAACACAAAAATGCAGAATGAACTTTATGTTCATCCTGAAAGCAAGGTGGAGCTGTGTAATCATATCACATAGCAAAGAAAATCATGGACAAGAAGAGTTCCAAGCTGCTTAGGACAGAATCAAAGAAATTCAGAATGCAGTGCCCATGATGATTCTAGGAAATGCTTGCAGGCAATTGAAGTGTGGGGGCAAGCCGCTTAAGTGATTACAGTGTAGCATAGAATTGACTGAACACAGTGTAGACCTAATTTTCAAGACTAGGCCATGGAGATTAGGGGAAAAAATAAGCATTATCTAATTTCATCTGCCAGGAAACAACAAATAAATTTTTTAGGGTGGTCACCTAGTTAACCTTTTGAAGTATTTGAGGGATCTGGGAATGGAAGCAACTACCTTATAATGGTTTTGCTCCTATCTTTCTAAGGACTATCAGAAATATCATCCAGAGATTTATCTTTGTCACCCCAGGAATGGTTCAATCCCATCTTAACAGTCATGTTATTTATCATCTACAAGAAGGCGCTCAAAAGGATCATCCTAAGTTTAAAGCAAATTGCCACCAGCACACTGATGATTCTCAAGTGTATTTCTCCTTTCCTGTAAGCTTTGCATAATAAACAATATGTACCAATTCCTGAAGGAGAAACGGTGACACAGGTGCTAATAATTTCAAGGCTGCATTATGGTGATACACTCTTTGTAGTACAACCACTGAAGACAACCTGGAAACTGCAACCAGGCCAAAATGGGTGATGAGGTGCCCCATCACTGTTGTGCTGAAATAGCTGCATTGGTTATTGATTGCTTTGAGGCTCAGTTCAAGATACAACAGTGAATAAAGCCTTGCGCAGCTTGGGTCCAAATTACCTGCAGGTCTGCCTCTTCCATCCCACTTTCTCAGATCTTCAGCAGGGCACCTTTTGCAATCCTGACACAGGTATGCTTAATATCAACAGCCATTCTGCTTTTTCTGTTGTGGGATAGACTGTGGAACAATTTACTGTCATTGAAGCTGACCTGTCCCTTCTTACCTTTTAAAATGTTTTACGTTAATTGTTTGCTATTCTGGATTTTACTGTATGTGGATGTTTCTAAGCCGCCTAAAGCCAAAAAATTGAGAGCAGGCAGCATATACATATTAAATAATTTGCATACTGTACACATTAGAATTAATTCCATGCAAAATCTGAGCTACTTCCTTAAAATAGTGCTTATAGAATTTCAGCACTGAAATGTCAGCAAAAGAAGAAATTAGTTTGATGAACTATTTGTCAGAAATTAAGCAACATCATCCCTCAGTTCAGCAGTGGGGAAAAGAGACATAAGCTTCTGTTTTTCTTTTATTTGTCCCACCCCCCAAAAAAGCTATAAAAGTTTTGGGTTTATGCTATTTTCAGATAAAAAGACAGCTTGACACATCCATCCTTCCGAGTCATCAAGATATAAGATATAAATTGGGCCCTAGAGCTACCAAGTTGGCTTTGTTATCTTTTTGAAATCTGATCTGGACCAAAGACCTCCTACAGGCTTTAGAGAGTACATGGTGATTCTCTAGAGACTCACTAACAAAGCTGCATATTAAAACAGGCAAGCAACCATCCTTATTTTTATATGTACTGGCGGGGCGGGGGGGGGGGATGGATATGATGTTGACATTGTTAGCCACCCAGAGCCTCCAGGAATGGGCCGCATGCAAGCAAAGTAAATAAATAAATAATAAATATGACAGAATAAAAGAAAATGACCAAGTTCACATAATGCACCAAGCCATAATACTGATAGTAACTTAAGATGTATGAAACAAACTGTGTAGCTTGTAAACGATGGTTTCTGCCTCACCTTAATTGTGGGTTATCCTATAAATTATAGATTGTCAGGATGGGAGAGCACAGTGAATATCCGAATTGTTCCCAATCCATATAATCGCTGTTGCATTAATACGGGAATAAGGGAAAGAGCCAAGAAGTGAGGAAATAAGAGCGACCCCCATGAATATCTGCAGAGAAATAAGTTCTGTTGCATCGAACCACATCTGCTCCCAGTGTGTACAGGAAGGCAACAAAAATGGAATATTCCCATGGACAGGAGGAGAGCCGGTCCTGTGCTCACTCTCTTGGGGGTAAAGCTCAACTGGGTATGGAGAAGCTGCCGGCCCAATCGAGCTATATAGGATGGACACCGAAATGTCCCTTACCTTCGATGGCGATGACGTGCTCCCTGATCTGGTTTTGCAGCACTGGCTCTTCCACCCGCTCCAGCAGCTCGTAAATGGAGTAGATGTTGGGGTGCACCGACTCGAACCGCTGGATCTCCGCCCGGATGGCCGCAGAATTCGCCAGCTGCTGCTGCTGCTGCTGGAAGTTCATGGCGGGGAAACGCCAAAGACCGTCCTCCCCCTCACCAGATCGACTGACCGCCCCCGAAGCAGGCAGGGAGCCAGCCGCCCGCGTGTCAGCCAGCAAGCCAGCCAACTAGCCAGCCCCGCCGGGTCCCAGCACTACCAGTTCATGTTCACGCCAATAAAGGAAGCCAAGCACAGTAGGCAAGGGCTGGGCGCAAAGGCCCACCTCCATGGAGAAGAATCGGACAGACCCGCCAACGTTCCCGCCTCTCACGACCCCAACGCAGCCCAGGCTCGGAAGCCGCTGCTGGGGATCACTTGGCGCAACCGCAAAAGCCCAGCGACAAGCCAGTCCTCCCAGAGCCTCCTCCGCCGCAGCTGAGCCAGCCAACCACGAAAGAAGGATCGGCCGCTTCCCTTCGCTCCACGCCGAACCGCCCTCTTTGCGTAATGACGCTACTTTCCCACATACAAACAGCAGACCCCGGCGGAGATAAAGGATCAGTTGAAGGAAAAATCCTCGTAGCTTTCTGGGAATTGTAGTTTCCGGTTGCTTCGCGACTTCCGGCAATCTCCTCTCGTCCTTCTGGAGGCTCTGATGATCCTCAGTATTTCCCAGGGGCGGCTTAGGCTGTAGGAACAATCTCGTTCCTCTGCACAGGCGGCGACGGATGGGAAGGGAGGCTTTTGTGTGCGTTTATATTTCACCTTAGGAAACACACAGGCTAGGCTCAAGGACGGTATTTCTACATGCCACTGGCCAGAATGAGTATGGAGAAATGGCCCCAGGAACTTAGCTCGGAGCAGGGTATTGATAGGCGTTTCTTGGCAAATGCGGCACTTTATTTTTTACTAATAAGAAATATGCGACAAGAAACCGGCAAGACAGAAGCGAGGGAAGAAAATTAATTAATTTTGGATGTTGGACATCAGTTGGACATCCAACTGAAGAAAAACAGCCCCCCGCAAACAAAGTATTCCTGCCCTACATCAAAGGAGTCACTGACCGCATGGGAAAACTGATGGAAAAACAGAACTTTCAAACAGTCTTCAAACCCACCAGAAAAATACAACAAATGCTAAAATCAGCAAAAGACAAAAGGGACCCCCGCACCGCTGCAGGAGTATACCGTATACCATGCAGCTGTGGACAAGTATACATCGGAACCACAAAATGAAGCATTCACACCAGGATAAAAGAACACGAAAGACACTGCAGACTACAGCAACCGGAAAAATCTTCAGTAGCTGAACATGCTCTCAAGCAAACGGGACACAAAATCCTATTTGAAAACACAGAAATACTGGACAACACCAAAAGCCACTACACCAGATTATACAGAGAAGCCATTGAAATTCACAAACACCAGCACAGTTACAATAAAAAAGAAGAAAGTCTAAAAATTAGCAAAACCTGGCTACCAGTCCTGAAAAACACAGCCTGCAAAAGGTCAACGAACTCAGCTCAACTACCAGGACATGGAAATACTTCTAACAATGAACATGCTAATCACGCTCAGCAGCCACTCGTTAACATTTCAACACAACAACAAAAAACCACCTAATCTCCTATAACTTAGCTCTATAAATAGAAATCAAACATTGCCATTCTACCTGAGCACAGAAAGAGCACTTCTGTCTGTGCTCCTGCCCTCTGAAGATGCTGGCCACAGATGCTGGCAAAACGTTAGGAACCACAACTTCCAGAACACGGCCACACAGCCCGGAAGACCCACAGCAACCATCGAACTCCAGCCGTGAAAGCCTTCGACAATACAGTAAAATTTGTTTATGACCTGTCATACTAGGAAGCCATTCAACAGCACTCAGGTCAATCATATGATGCTGGCATCGAAGAAGTGAGCTAAGTAATAGAGTAATAGCTCTTTTGGTGGACCAGCGTCCAATGTTAAATCTGTTGAGGTTAATCCTTAGAGCAACTTGGTTTGTTTGAAGTGTGTGGTTGTGCTTGTTTGGGCTTATCACTTTGGTAGAAGGTAAGGCTGTAAACTCTGCCTGGTTTTGGTTGACCTTGCTAATCTTAATTTGTTCTTCTGAACAATTTTGTTTCCTTTGGTTGTCCATAAACAATTCAGAACTGGTGTCGATGTTTTGAGTTACTTTAAAAGCTGCTAGCTTATCTCCATAACTTTGCACAAAAGTTTCAAAGGCTGTTTTTAAGGAGTCCACCTTTGTGTTTATGGAAGTTAAATATTCAAAAATTGAAATTACAGTTTGTGCAGTTAATAAGCATTGTCTGGCAGCAAAGCCTGTTGTAAATTCCTTTGGTGATTGCTTGACTTGCTCAGAGATGTATTAACAACGGGGGAAGGTAGTAAAGACGGGGGTTCAATCAGATGGTTTGATTCCTCATGCAAAGTAGAAGACAGCTCTAATAATTGTTGTTTTTCAATTTCTGTTTCCAAATCCCAGTTCAGTATATCATAACTGTTGGAGGTAGGGATGGAATAGAGAGGATCTATTTTGTTATTATTTTTACTCACAGTTTTCTTGTCCATCACATAGTCCTCAATTTTTGGCTGCTTTGTAGGTTTGGGTAGAGTCTGAGTGCCTGGGCTAGTCCTGTTGCGTTTCTTATTCTTCCCCATTGCTTCAGTGTCGTCATGTCATAACTGAAGCCTGTATGATGTTTTAGGAACTTGGTGTTCAGTTTTAGAATATCTCTTGTGGAGAATGTGTTCATAAAATAAAGCTAGATAAAAATTAAGATGTGTAGCTAGGCTGTTTATAAAAATGAATAGAACATATAAAATATCATGAGCTCAGCAGAGAAGCTGCTGCTCCGTCGCCATCTTAGCTCCGCCCCCATTAAAGACAAGAAATAGAAAAAAATAGCAAAACAACAAAATTTCATACATGATTCTCATTCAGACATGTATATAAGTATATAAAGTCTTTACCCAACAGTTTCAATAGAGGATTACTATATGTCATATCCATTATATATGTAAGCAGTTAAACCTCACCACATGGAGTAATATTGATTGGACCTTCTACTTAGTAAAAAGCCAGATCACGAGAGTGAACACATGTTGTAAATCCAGAATTTTAAACGAATTGTAGCAACATCTTTCCATTGAAGTAAAACATTTAGCTATAAAATTATCTATCTATCTATCTATCTATCTATCTATCTATCTATCTATCTGGCACAATGGCTACATATATAGGTGCGATGGCTCAGCGGGTAAGACACCAGGCTTGTCAATCGGAAGATCGCAAGTTTGGAGGTTCGAATCCCTAGCCCTGCGTGACGGAGTGAGCTCCCACACTCGCCCCAGCTCTTGCCAACCTAGCAATTCGAAAGCATACAAATGCAAGTAGATTAATAGGTACCACTTTGGTGGGTAGGTAACAGCGTTCCACGCACGTCATGCCAGCCACATGACCGTTGAAGCATCTTCGGACAACGCTGGCTCTTCGGCTAACAAACGGAGATGAGCACCGGCCCCTAGTTGGACACGACTGTGCAGGGGAAACCTTTACATACATACATACATACATACATACATACACGTACATACATACATACACACACACATACATACACACACACACATATATAATAGATAGAGTGTTTGTGTGTTTGTGTGTGTATAATATATAGTATATACTGTTGTTGTTTTCTGTTCAATCGTGTCTGATTCTCGGAGACTGCCTGGACAAGTCCCTGCAGTCAGGGATGGAACTAGGGTCTGTGTCACCCAGGGCAAACATGTATTCCGCGCCCCCCCATTGGGTTATTTTGTCATTTTGGTGCCCCCCCCAGTGCGGCACCCGGGGCACATGCCCCGCTTGCCCCCCCCCCAGTTGCGGCTCTGCCTGCAGTTTTCTTGGCAAGGTTTTTCAGAAGTGGTTTGCCACTGCCTCCTTCCTAGGGCTGAGAGAGAGTGACTGGCCCAAAGTCACCCAGCTGGCTTTGTGCCCAAGGCGGGACTAGAACTCACGGTCTCCCAATTTCTAGCCTGATACCTTAACCACTACACCAAACTGGCTCTCTATATACTGTATACTGTATACCTGTCCTGTTCCGACTAAGACTGACACGGAAGCGTTATTGAAATAAGTTTATTTACAAGATACACAAGCCGCCCAGTTTACACAGTCCTCTTCTTCTTCTACAGGCTGGAAAGCAGCGAGTGCGGGCAATGCTCCTGGCCAGGCAGGAAGGAGCCGAGAGGGTACGGGCTCTGTAGCAGAGTCTGCAGCCGGTGGTGAAACGGAGGTGACAAGCAAGGTGTCCGCGGGCGTGGAGTTGGCTGGGCTGGCGGTAGTCTGGGTAGACCGGGGCCTGACAAAGGCAACCCACTGGTGGCCAGCGTCAGCTGGGCTTGACTGCTGATCTGGGCTGGTGATAGTCTGGGTAGACCGGGGCCCGACAAAGGCAGCCCACTGGTGGCCGGCGTCTGCTGGCTCTGGAGTGGCGAGCAACGGAGAGTCGGTGGCTCGGGCAGTCAGGAGAGGAGCAGGCAAGGTGGTGGTGCTTACCCCAACGCTGGTTTCTTCCACAGGTAACAAGGACAGAGGCGCGGCGAGCGGAAAAGGTTCGGGTACGAGGCTTGGCACGGGAGCAAGGTAAGGCTTGGGTCTGAGGCTTGGCACGGTGGCGGGGCAAGGCGTGGAATCCGGGTCCAGTGCGGCAACAAGGCTAGGCTCGTTCACGGGGTCTGGGACTGTGGTCAGGCAGGGCACTAGAGTAAGGTTCGGGGCGGCCGTGAGGCGAGACTCGGGAGCAGGGTCCGGCGCGGAGTTTAGAGACCTCAGCGTAGAACTGTTAGAACGGTTGTCTCCGGCACCTGAGGTAAGTTGCGCCAGCTTTTTATTCCGTTTTTCGCGCCTTGGGAGAGCGGGGCCCAATCGGGCTTCGCGTTGCTCTGCCCGCCTCTCTGCTCTCCTTTGGCGCGCGCTGATTGGTGGAGGTGTCCTTCCTTCTGGGCCTCTGCCAATCAGTGTCTCTGTTTCTTCCACAGGGTTCGCTCCAAGCCTGCCATTTCCGGAAACTGGCTCCTCTTCCGGATCGGACTCTTCTGGATCAGACGGCAGACAGGTAAGTGGCCCGACTCTCACACTATCCCCCCCCCCCCCGCAGGACCTTCCTCCCCCCGGCTTTGTGGTCTGGGTTTATCCGGGTATTGTCGATGGAATTGTTGTACCCATAACGGCGCATGGACGTCTGCAGCATCTTCCCAGGAATACTCATCTGGGCCGTAACCCTTCCAGTCTATTAGATACTGGAGACGGCCGCGACGTTTGCACGAGTCCAGGATGCGAGCAACCTCGTATTCGGTCTCTCCTTGAATGATGACAGGAGGAGGTGGTATCTTCCTGGTTCTGAGTGGGCTGTCAGCTGAAACAGGAACCAGCAAGGATCTGTGGAACACGGGGTATATGCGCATGTGTCCTGGAAGGGTCAATCAGAAAGCGACTGGATTGACTACAGCTTCTACTGGGAATGGTCCCAGGAACCGGTGGTCCAGCTTCCGAGATGGTCGTGAAGAGGATAGGTGTCTTGTTGACAACCATACCATATCACCAACCTTAAGTGGGGGTCCTGTCTTCCTGTGGCGGTCGGCGAAGCGTTTGTAGTCCTCCTTAGCCCTTTCCAACTGGTCTTTAAGCACTTGGTGGCTGGCCTGTAGTTCTTGGAGGAACTGATTTGCGGCTGGCACTGCTGAGTCCAGTGCAGTGAGAGGAAACGATCGCGGGTGGAACCCATAATTTGCAGCGAAGGGGGCCATCTGGGTCGAAGAGTGTTGTGCGTTGTTGTACGCAAACTCCGCCAAGGCTAGGAGGTCTGCCCAATTGTCCTGTTGATAGTTCACGTAACAGCGCAGGTACTGCTCCAGGATGGCATTCACCCTTTCCGTTCCTCCGTCCGATTGTGGATGAAATGCGGTGGATAAGTGTCTCTGGATTCCTAGATTCTGGAGTAATGCCTTCCAGAAACAGGCAGTGAACTGCGAGCCACGGTCTGACCACACTCTTCGCTATGCCATGCAGTTTGAAAATGTTTTTGATATAGAGGCGTGCCGTCTCTTGGGTCGTGGGCAAGCCCTTACACGCGATGAAGTGGGCCATCTTCGTCATGGAGTCTACCACTACCAGGATAGTAGTGGCGGCCTGGGACTTGGGAAGGTCTGTGATGAAGTCCATAGATATAGCCTCCCATGGTTGTTCAGGAGTGGGCAGGGGCATAAGGAGACCAGCAGGCTTGTCCATCTGATTTTTTGCCCTGCGACAGTCTGGGCAAGAGAATACATATTGTTTCATGTTGTCCCATATGCGCAGCCACCAAAATTCCCGGGAGACCAGGTTCAACATTTTAAAGAACCTGAAATGGCCGGCGGCCGGGTTGTCATGGCATAGTTGCAGGATCCATTTGCGGAGTTCCCCCGGGGGTATGTAGTAGCGGCCTCGGAAGCAAAGCGTCTCCTGATTACATGTCCACTGATCGGTCTGACCGACGGGAAGTTGCGCCAGCTGTTCTCTCTTTTTCCTTGTCCAGGGGTCGGCTCTTTGTTGTTCTTGAATCCTTTGGCTTAGGTCACCCCATACAGTGATGGCAGCAAACCTCTCCGGAGGGATGACAGGTTGAGGCAGTGCTGGAGCCTCTAAGCGATCATATTCAGGTTTTCTTGAAAGTGCGTCTGCCCGTTGGTTCTGGCCTCTCGGAATGTAAGTAACCCTGAAGTCGAACCGGGAGAATAACAGGGACCATCGTATTTGCCGCTGGTTCAAGGTACGGGCGGTCTTTAGATGTTCCAGGTTGCGGTGTTCGGGTCTTACTTCCACGGGGTGTCGCGCCCCTTCCAAATGGTGCCTCCATGTCTCGAATGCCACCTTAATGGCCAGGAGCTCCTTGTCCCAGATGGTATAAGCCTTCTCTGCCGGGGCGAGCTTCCGGGAATGGTAAGCACAAGGGCAAAGGATGCCGGTCTGGGTGTCGGCCTGGAGTAAGATGGCGCCGATGGCTACATCAGATGCGTCTGTTTCTACAACGAATGGCCGGAATGGGTCTGGGTGCCTGAGTATAGGCTCCGTGGTAAAGGCTAGTTTGAGCCTATCAAAAGCGCGTTGTTCCGTGTCTCCCCAATGAAACTTGTTCTTCTTCCGGAGCAGGTTTGATAAGGGTGTGGTCAGTCCTGCGAATTGAGGAATGAAATTCTGATAGTAATTAGCAAACCCAAGCAGTCGTTAGACATCCTTGGCCCGACGTGGAGGCTGCCAAGTTTGCAATGCCTCCACCTTGCCTGGTTCCATGGCTATGCCGGTGGCAGAGATTTGGTGTCCCAGGAACTCTATGGTTTCGCAGGCAAATTGGCACTTCTCCAGCTTGGCGTATAGATGGTGCTCTCGCAGCCGTTGCAGTACTGTTCTGACCTGCTGTTCATGGTCGCTCGGAGAGGAAGAAAAGATCAGAATGTCATCTAGGTAGATTATCAGGTACTGGTCCAGGAGATCCTTGAATATGTCATTCATGAAATGCATGAAGACAGCAGGGGCGTTTGATAGTCCAAATGGAACGACCGTAAACTCGTAATGGCCGTAACGAGTGTGGAATGCAGTCTTACACTCATCGCCCTGTCGGATACGGACCAGGTTATAGGCCCCCCTCAGGTCCAACTTTGTGAATAGGCGAGCATTGCGGAGTCGCTCCAGGAGCTCTGGTATCAGTGGCAGGGGGTACCGGTTCTTGACCATGATCTCATTCAACTTCCGGTAGTCACAACACATCCTGAGCTCACCTGATTTCTTTTTGACAAACAACACGGGGGCAGCCATTGGAGAGATAGAGGGTCAGATGAATCCCCTCCTAAGGTTGGTGTCAATGAAGTCTTTAAGGGCTGCTCGCTCCGGTTCTGATAGGGAGTATAACCGGCCTACTGGAAGCCTTGCGCCTGGAATCAGGTCGATGGAGCAGTCGTAAGGCTGGTGTGGAGGAAGTTGGTCCGCCTCCTTTTCATCAAACACGTCCGCGTAGTCCCGGAATTGTGCAGGAAGCTGGGGTCGTGGGGTGACCAGTTGTAACGCGGCAAGAGTTTCGCTGACGTGGGTGATGCAACTAGGGTGAGAGAATACGACCTTCCCCGTTGTCCAGGTGATTTGTGGTTCGTGCGTCTGGAGCCACACTAATCCCAGTACTATGGGGCAGTGGGGAGAAGTGACCACGTAAAACTCTAGCCACTCCTGGTGGTTTCCCATACACATTAGTATATGCTGGGTGGCGGTGGTTACCGGACCGGAACGGAGTGTGCGGCCGTCGATGGTCTCGACCACCAGCGGAGGATGCACCTCGCGTTGGGGAATTCCCCACTTCTCGGAGAACCCAACGTCCATAAATTTAAAAGTAGCCCCCGAGTCTATCATGGCTTGGGCCCTCAGTGTAGGGTCCGTCGGCACCTGGAGTGTGACGGCGATGGAGAGGTCCTTGGGAGGACCTGGAATGGGCAATGGTGACTGGCTGGACGCCAGCTCGGCCCAACCTAACTGCCCATTTAGGCTGAGCCGAGTCCGTTTCCCAACAAGGATGCTACTGGAGACTTGGCGGGGCAATTTGCAGCACGGTGACCCGCTCCCCCGCAATACAGGCATAAGCCCTCCCGGCGACAACGGTCCTTCTCGGTAGGTGTGAGGCGGGGTCTGGCGCCCCCCAACTGCATCGGCTCCTCGCTGGCTCGGAAACAGGGAACAAAGGGTGGAGGCTGGGTGAAGCGCCTCCTTGACCTCCGTTGCTGTAATCGTCCATCGATCTGCAGGCACAGATGGGTCAGGTCTGGGAGGTATTTGGGGCACTCGGTCCTGGCTAGTTCGTCAAGTAGCTCCAACGATAGTCCTTCCTGAAAATGGTCTACCGGGCCGGTTCGTTCCAATCCAGGTCTTGCACTAGCAGCCTGAAGTCACTGATATATTCAGCTACCGGCCTGGCCCCTTATCGCAATCCCTTTATCTGCCTGATGGCAGTTTGGACCTTGACCGGGTCCACATACTGTACATTGCCCGAAGTTGATTGCAAAACCCGCCATAGTTATCTAGGAGCGGGTCTTGTTGGATTATCAGCGGAGAGACCCACTTTGCAGCGGAACCCGATAGTAGGCTGGCCACAAAGCCCACCTTGTGACGGTCTGTTGGGAACTCCTCTGGGCGGAGGCTCTGATAGAGCTGACATTGGGCCAGGAAGGCCGGAAACTTGGCTAGGGTACCATCAAACTTCTCTGGTACTTGTACCGGACATTTCGTTCTCTGGCTGACGACCGGTGCGACAGCCGCCTGTTGTCCTTGCAGCTGGGCCACTTGTGTGCTCAAGTGGGCGATCATTTGACTCGGTTGTTCTGGTCGCTGAGTTGGGCGACCTGCTGGGATAGCTGTGCGTTTTCCATTGACAGCTGTTCATCCATGGCTTCTTAGGTGTCAGGGCGACAGGTAACACCAGGCAATAACGCTTCCTTCCTTCCCCGTGGAAGTCTGTCCGGAGACAATCTGTCCTGTTCCGACTAAGACTGACAGAGAAGCGTTATTGAACTAACTTTATTTACAAGATACACAAGCCGCCCAGTTTACACAGTCCTCTTCTTCTTCTACAGGCTGGATAGCAGCGAGTGCGGGCAATGCTCCTGGTCAGGCAGGAAGGAGCCGAGAGGGTACGGGCTCTGTAGCAGAGTCTGCAGCCGGCGGCGAAACAGAGGTGACAGGCAAGGTGTCCGCGGGCGTGGAGTTGGCTGGGCCGGTGGTAGTCTGGGTAGACCGGGGCCTGACAAAGGCAACCCACTGGTGGCCGGCGTCAGCTGGGCTTGACTGCTGATCTGGGCTGGTGATAGTCTGGGTAGACCGGGGCCCGACAAAGGCAACCCACTGGTGGCTGGCGTCAGCTGGGCTTGGCTGCTGATCTGGGAGTCTGGGACTCCCAGACTTGGCTGCTGATCTTGGGAGTCTGGGACTCCCAAGGCGTGGGAGTCTGGGTAGACCGGGGCCCGACAAAGGCAGCCCACTGGTGGCTGGTGTCTGCTGGCTCCGGAGTGGCGAGCAACGGAGAGTCGGTGGCTCGGGCAGTCAGGAGAGGAGCAGGCAAGGTGGTGGTGCTTACCCCAATGCTGGTTTCTTCCACAGGTAACAAGGATGGAGGTGCAGCGAGCGGAAAAGGTTCGGGTACGAGGCTTGGCACGGGAGCAAGGTAAGACTTGGGTCTGAGGCTTGGCGCGGTGGCGGGGCAAGGCGTGGAATCCGGGTCCGGCGCGGCAACAAGGCTAGGCTCGTTCACGGGGTCCGGGACTGTGGTCAGGCAGGGCTCTAGAGTGAGGTTCGGGGCGGCCGTGAAGCGAGGCTCGGTAGCAGGGTCCGGCGCGGAGTTTAGAGACCTCAGCGTAGAACTGTTAGAACGGTTAGAACGGTTGTCTCCGGCACCTGAGGTAAGTCGCGCCGGCTTTTTATTCCGTTTTTCGCGCCTTGGGAGAGCGGGGCCCAATCGGGCTTCGCGTTGCTCTGCCCGCCTCTCTGCTCTCCTTTGGCGCACGCTGATTGGTGGAGGTGTCCTTCCTTCTGGGCCTCTGCCAGTCAGCGTCTCTGTTTCTTCCACAGGGTTCGCGCCAAGCCTGCCATTTTCGGAAACTGGCTCCTCTTCTGGATCGGACTCTTCCGGATCGGACGGCAGACAGGTAAGTGGCCTGACTCTCACAATACCAGAGCTTTCCAAACTTTTAACGTTGGTGACACACATCAGTGGCAGTGGTGGTGGCATGGCCTGCGGTGTCCTGGTCTGTCGCACAAAAAACCCTGAAGTGCTGATGGGGGGAACCAAAAGAAGCGGCAGCCCCACCATTCAGCGCCACCGCCACCACGCCACCAGTGGCGTTGATTGGCAGGGGTGCCGCTTCTTTCGGTTCCCCATCAGCGCTTCCAGGTTTTTGTGCAACACAGCAGGACACCGCAGGCGACATAGTAGTGTGTTGTGACACACACTTTGGAAAGCTATGCTGTATACTATATAATGATGAAATTCAGAAGTCGTCATATTTAATATTACACATTTCAAATTTTCAGTAGAACCATATAGCCAGCCTAAAACATGAGTTGTTGCTGTCCTCTCCATAATATTACACTTCTGGGTAATGGTGAAATTCTTAATACTAAAGCTTAGGTTTAAATATGGTATGTATGGTATGTATTTTAGAAGGACCCACAGATGGCTTGAAAAACATTATTTAAAGAATGTTCATAAACAGTTCCTCATCAGATTGGAGTAAAGTATGGCTGTACACAGTTCCATCCTGGGCCTGATACATTTCAATATTTTAATGACTTGGAACAAGTAGTGTAAAGAATGCTTATTAAATTTGATGATACAAAAGTGGATGGGATAACCAATATTCTAGCAGACAGAAACAAAATTCAAAATGACCTTGATAGTTAGAAAAGTGAGCTGAAAATAATAGAATGATAGGAGGAGATAATTGGGTTGGTAATAGTGAGAAAGGAATTTGGAATTGTAATTGATCTCAAATTGAGTATGAGTCAGTAGTATGACATAGCTACTAAGAAGCTAAATCAGTTTTCAGTAGCAGTCATAGAAGTATAGTTTCCAAATCACAAAAAACTACATTGGTCAGACACCACCCCAAGTACTGTGTTTAAATTCTGTTGCAATGTGGAAAAAAAGGAAGAGCAGTTCAAGAGCAGATCCGATTTCCAGGGTAAGTGGTAAGTTCCCCTTCATTGTGTATGTACAAGCAGAGACCTGACAGCCATCTGTCAAGGCTGATTTAATTTAGGGAGGACAGTTGGATTTCCAACCCCTTTCCATTCTGATCCTAATTCGTAATGTTGAGCATTTGACTATGAATTCTAGCCGAAGCTATCTTTTTCTAGTAGGATTCCTGCATTGTTTAGCCAGTAAAAATCCCACAAATTAGAATGTGTCATCAGTGCAGATACCTTTAAAGAAAGCTTCACAGGTTGCATATTTGTCTTATTGGAGTTAAATATACTAGTATCGAAAGCATGCAAATGCAAGTAGATGAATAGGTACCACTTCGGTGGGTAGGTAACAGCGTTCTGCGTACGTCATGCCGGCCACATGACCGCGGAAGCATCTTCGGACAACGCTGGCTCTTCGGCTAAGAAACGGAGATGAGCACCGGCCCCTCGAGTTGGACACGACTGCACAAATGCGCGGGGGGAACCTTTACCTTTACCTTTATATGCTAGTATCCTGCTAGAGAAAAAGAGAAAATATGTTCATAGAATTAAGAGCCTCCGGAGATTATGGCAGGTTCCATTACTATTCATACAGTAGATTATTTGGGAATAGTTTGATTTACATTGCCTTTGTGTGAGATTTCAGCAACCTGAAAAGCAATAATTTCCATTTTACATAGTTCCACACACTAATCCTTCAACTTCTAATTTATCATTTGGACCAGATGCAATTAGCATGACATTTGGCACAGGTCTTATGTTTCTTGCAGACTCTCCTAGAATCTACATCAAAGCAACACACAGGCCAATTTACACTTACTAACCCTTATACTTGGAAGCACTCAAACTGCAAAGGGAGAACTAAGTTAATGAACTGGGAATGGGACATTTTGCTGTTGTCCTCTTGTCACATAACTGCAATTTTTTGGCCTCCTACGCTGGAGAAAAATGAACTAACCCTTTTAATAGCATCACAAGTTCTTGCCCCAGGCTAAATGCAGTAGAAAAGAAGGCTTTGATATACTGAATGAATGCAGCAATGAATAGAGTTACTCTAAACAATTGCTTTTCTGTCTCCTTGCAGAGTAAGCTTTTAAAAAAGCATTTATCTCATAATATTGTTGACATATAATATTCTGTTCTCTGGTATTAGTTGAAACCATTAATGAAACATTTTTATTATATTCCTGAAGATTCTATTTTATATCAACCTCTGTTCCCCTGCACTGCAGTCCAGTTGATTGGCCAACCTGCCTTTTTGTTGTTTATTCGTTCAGTCGCTTCCGACTCTTCGTGACTTCATGGACCAGCCCACGCCAGAGCTTCCTGTCAGCCGTCGCCATCCCCAGCATCCCCACGGTCGAGTCCGTCACCTCCAGAATATAATCCATCCATCTTGCCCTTGGTCGGCCCCTCTTCCTTTTGCCTTCCACTTTCCCCAGCATCAGCATCTTCTCCAGGGTATCCTGTCTTCTCATTACAGTATGTGGCCAAAGTACTTCAGTTTTGCCTTTAATATCATCCCCTCAAGTGAGCAGTCTGGCTTTATTTCCTGGAGTATGGATTGGTTTGATCTTCTTGCAGTCCAAGGCACTCTCAGAATTTTCCTCCAACACCACAGTTCAAAAGCATCTATCTTCCTTCGCTCAGCCTTCCTTATGGTCCAGCTCTCTCAGCCATAGGTTACTATGGGGAATACTTTAATTAGTATTAATAAAAGAATTTGATCTGTTGAGGAAGAGCTGATTGTCATATGTTTTAAATGCTCACCTAATTTATATATAAATGTGTTGAAAAGCACAAGCACAAACCAAAAATAGAGCCTGCAGTACACCACTGGGCACTTCCTTCCAGCTTCAGGAGCTATTGATGTACTGTACACTCATTAGGTATGATTGCTCAACCATTTTTGTGTCTATCTAATAGTAGCATAATCCAGCCGTCATTTTGTCATCTTCTGTATTAGGATCTCACAGGAGACTTTGTCGAATGCTCCAATGAAGCCAGGGTACACCATGCCCACCTTATTCCTATGGTCAACTAAACTGGTCACAAAAAAAGATCAAAATGCTTTGGTATGACTTTTCTTCATAAATCCAAAAGCCAAATTCATCTCCCAGATGTTATATAGCTCTCAGATGTGTGCATATACAGTAATAACTTAAAGCCCTTAATTGGATTCCTAACAATGCTATTCCAAGTACTTTGCTGAATTTTGAATGCAACAATCTGCTTAGAAACTGGGATGATTCTGCTAGAATCAAGGGTCCACATATGCCAACTTTACTTTTGACTCAAGCTTCACTTCTTCAACAATTCCCTGGCTGCCACAATAATTTTAGACAAATGAAAGGGTGGAAAAACAATTTGGTGTTTAATATAACACTCCAGATAGAGCAGGACAATCTAGTAACCAATATTGGCAGGATATAAAGAGGAAACCCTTCACAGTAGCAAATTGTTTATTCAATATGACCTGCCCGAGACACTGTAGAGCTCTTTTTTTGGTTTGCCCTGTGCAATATTGAACGGAGGGTATAACAATACCCTTTTTACAGTGTGAACTTGCCCCTATGATGTGAAGGACCTGAGGCTCTAGCCTACATATTCCCTTGATGTCCTTTCTATACCAATTTGTGCTCTGTCTTCCTAACTGTGCTTGCTAACAGACATTTCACCTGTTTTGATGATGATTCTGTTTGCTTTTTACTGTTGGGATGGAGACATCTCCAGACGAGTAACGATGTTTCTTTCAAATGCTATTGCTTTATGCAGAAAACACATTGCCAGTTTTAGGATTTTCTAAATATACAACATTTCCTTATGCTTTTTATGCTGTTTTGTCTTTACGTTTTTCAATTGCATGCCACTGATTGCTGACCACTACAGTACACACACACACACACACTCATTAGTAATTTAGTAATTTAGTATTTTATTCACAAAGTAGTTTTATAATATTGTGAATTGGTTTTCAGTATTTAGTATCCTACTACATGTATTTATAATGTATTTTAAATTGATTCATTTGATTTATATCACTCATGTAGAAAATGTTTATGTATCTTAATATGAGCTTTGTAACCACTTTACAAAAATTGTATAAAATGCTGGTCAGTGACAACAATAAAGATATCTCACTTGATAAACGCATGCTGGCTCCTATCAAACAGCACATTCTTTTCTCATATTCCAACTGTTCAGAGTTCTGCCTGGTACCAGTATCAACCTGACTGGCATGTAATTTTTCATCCATTTTCAATGAGACTTAACCAAGATTTTAAGCTGGGACATCTACTTCCCATTAATGTAACTGCATAATCTTTGTGTTCACTCTCCTTTCTTTCTGTCAAGATACTGATCTAACATCCAATATTTTTTGTTTTTTTAATAAGAATTTTATTAAATTTGAAACAAAGATAAAAACTACAAAAAAGCAAAAAACTACAAAAAGGGAAAAAGGGAAAAATAAAAGAGTGTAGAACACAAGAAAAAATAATTTTAAAGGTTACATACAAAGGTGACTTCCGACTTTCAACAGCAAGAATATACAGCAATTTCCATAAACAGTCCCTTACTCAAACCAAGATCCCATTATTTCTATAAATCCTTCCATTAGCACATATACAAATCACTAATGAAATTGCTCCTTCCCCTTATATATAAAAAAGAAAAATATGTATATAAGTTTCTAAATCAGCTTCCCTCCCCCATAATTTATTTAATTATTTCCTTCCTGCCACTATTCTATATATTTCTGTCCACTATAATAAAATCAAATTGTCTGCTTTTATAATTAATAATACTACAATCTTAACCCTATTAAACCTAAAAAACCAAGCAATTATTATTATATCTTTCAGATATCTTGTAAATCTTACAAATCAAACAGACCTTAACAAAAATCCAGTAAATCTTAATCCAGATCATTAAAGAGAAATGAATCATAATAACCTCATTATCCATCCAATTGCACATTCTTAAATTTTACCCCACTTCAAAATAAACCAGAACATTTACATAGCTCCCTAAAACATATAAATTATCTACTTTTATAATGAATAATACTACAGCAATCTTAACCCTATTAAACCTAAAAATCAAGCACTTATTATTATACCTTATAGATACCTTATAAATCTTAAAAATAATATAAACCTTAAAAAGAATCCAATAAATCTTAATCCAAATCATTAAAGAAAAATGAAATCATAGAAGCCTCATTGTCAATCCAATTAAATATTCTTAATTTTTACCGTACTTCGACTCCAGCAAAGGAGATCGTTACCTTGTCGTGGTGCTGGAGCTTGAGCACCTCAATGAAACCATGAGCTAAACCGTGAAGGGACACCCAAGACGGGAA
The DNA here is from genome assembly GCA_023362775.1 of Charina bottae. NCBI lineage: Eukaryota > Metazoa > Chordata > Lepidosauria > Squamata > Charinaidae > Charina > Charina bottae. The sequence goes on from JALMGJ010000020.1 coordinate 2,045,871, forward strand.
GGTCGTGGCAGAGAGGTCAGACTAAATACGATCCCTGGGGAAGGTAATGGCAACCCACCCCAGTATTCTTGCCGTGAAAACTAAATGGATCAGTACAACCAGAGATATGTCGGTATACCATCGGAAGATGGGACTCCCAGGTCGGAAGATGGTCAAAATGCTACTGGGGAGGAACAGAGTACAACTAGCCCCAGATGTGATGACGCAGCTAGCTCAAAGCCGAAAGGACGGCTAGCGGCCGACGGTGCTGGTGGTGAACGACGAATCCGATGTTCTAAAGATCAACACACCATAGGAACCTGGAATGTAAGATCTATGAGCCAGGGCAAATTGGATGTGGTTATTGGTGAGATGTCAAGATTAAATATAGACATTTTAGGTGTCAGTGAACTGAAATGGACCGGAATGGGCCACTTCACATCAGATGACCACCAGATCTACTACTGTGGACAAGAGGACCACAGAAGAAATGGAGTAGCCTTCATAATTAATAATAAAGTGGCTAAAGCAGTGCTTGGATACAATCCAAAAAACGATAGAATGATCTCAATTCAAATTCAGGGTAAGCCATTTAACATCACAGTGATCCAAATATACGCCCCAACCACAGATGCTGAAGAAGCAGAAGTAGATCAGTTCTATGAGGATCTGCAGCACCTACTGGATAATACACCAAAAAGAGATGTTATTTTCATTACAGGAGACTGGAATGCTAAGGTGGGTAGTCAAACGACACCTGGAATTACAGGCAAGCATGGTCTGGGAGAACAAAATAAAGCAGGACATAGGCTGATAGAATTTTGCCAAGACAACTCACTGTGCATAACAAACAGTCTCTTCCAACAACCTAAAAGACGACTTTATACATGGACTTCACCAGATGGTTGACACCGAAATCAGATTGACTACATCCTTTGCAGCCAAAGGTGGCGGACATCTATACAGTCGGTAAAAACAAGACCTGGAGCTGACTGTAGTTCAGATCACGAAGTTCTTATTGCAAAATTTAGAATCAGACTAAAGAGAATAGGGAAGACCCACAGATCAGTTAGATATGAGCTCACTAATATTCCTAAGGAATATGCAGTGGAGGTGAAGAATAGATTTAAGGGACTAGATTTAGTAGATAGGGTCCCGGAAGAACTATGGACAGAAGTTCGCAACATTGTTCAGGAGGCGGCAACAAAAAACATCCCAAAGAAAAAGAAAACCAAGAAGGCAAGATGGCTGTCTGCTGAGACACTGGAAGTAGCCCAAGAAAGAAGGAAAGCAAAAGGCAACAGTGATAGGGGGAGATATGCCCAATTAAATGCAAAATTCCAGAGGTTAGCCAGAAGAGATAAGGAATTATTTTTAAACAAGCAATGTGCGGAAGTGGAAGAAGACAATAGGATAGGAAGGACAAGAGACCTCTTCCAGAAAATTAGAAACATCGGAGGTAAATTCCAGGCAAAAATGGGTATGATCAAAACCAAAGATGGTAAGGACCTAACAGAAGCAGAAGAGATCAAGAAAAGGTGGCAAGAATATACGGAAGATCTGTATAGGAAGGATAATAATATTGGAGATAGCTTTGACGGTGTGGTCAGTGAGTTAGAGCCAGACATCCTGAAGAGTGAGGTTGAATGGGCCTTAAGAAGCATTGCTAATAACAAGGCAACAGGAGACGACAGTATCCCAGCTGAACTGTTTAAAATCTTGCAAGATTATGCTGTCAAGGTGATGCATGCCATATGCCAGCAAATTTGGAAAACACAAGAATGGCCATCAGATTGGAAAAAATCAACTTATATCCCCATACCAAAAAAGGGAAGCACTAAAGAATGTTCAAACTATCGAACGGTGGCTCTTATTTCACATGCCAGTAAGGTAATGCTCAAGATCTTGCAAGGTAGACTCCAGCAATTCATGGAGCGAGAATTGCCAGATGTACAAGCTGGGTTTAGAAAAGGCAGAGGAACTAGAGACCAAATTGCCAATATCTGCTGGATAATGGAGAAAGCCAGGGAGTTTCAGAAAAACATCTATTTCTGTTTTATTGACTATTCTAAAGCCTTTGACTGTGTGGATCATAACAAATTGTGGCAAGTTCTTGGTGGTATGGGGATACCAAGTCATCTTGTCTGCCTCCTGAGGAATCTGTATAACGACCAAGTAGCAACGGTAAGAACAGAGCACGGAACAACGGACTGGTTTAAGATTGGGAAAGGGGTACGGCAGGGCTGTATACTCTCACCCTACCTATTCAACCTGTACGCAGAACACATCATGCAACGTGCTGGGCTTGAGGAATCCAAGGCTGGAGTTAAAATCGCTGGAAGAAACATTAACAATCTTAGATATGCAGATTATACCACTTTGATGGCTGAAAGTGAGGAGGAGTTGAGGAGCCTTATGACGAAGGTGAAAGAAGAAAGTGCAAAAGCTGGGTTGCAGTTAAACCACAAAAAAACCAAGATTATGGCAACCAGCTTGATTGATAACTGGCAAATAGAGGGAGAAAAAGTGGAGGCAGTGACAGACTTTGTATTTCTAGGCGCAAAGATTACTGCAGATGCTGACTGCAGCCAGGAAATCAGAAGACGTCTACTTCTTGGGAGGAGAGCAATGGCAAATCTTGATAAAATAGTTAAGAGCAGAGACATCACACTGACAACAAAGGTCCGCATAGTTAAAGCAATGGTATTCCCTGTAGTAACCTATGGCTGTGAGAGCTGGACCATAAGGAAGGCTGAGCGAAGGAAGATAGATGCTTTTGAACTGTGGTGTTGGAGGAAAATTCTGAGAGTGCCTTGGACTGCAAGAAGATAAAACCAGTCCATACTCCAGGAAATACAGCCAGACTGCTCACTTGAGGGAATGATATTAAAGGCAAAACTGAAGTACTTTGGCCACATAATGAGAAGACAGGATACCCTGGAGAAGAAGCTGATGCTAGGGAAAGTGGAAGGCAAAAGGAAGAGGGGCCGACCAAGGGCAAGATGGATGGATGATATTCTGGAGGTGACAGACTCAACCATGGGGGAGCTGGGGATGGTGACGGCCGACAGGAAGCTCTGGCGTGGGCTGGTCCATGAAGTCACGAAGAGTCGGAAGCGACTGAACGAATAAACAACACCGTACTTCGAAATAAACCAAAACATTTGTATAGCTCCTGTCGTGTGTAGATGCAGAAATAACACGCCGAGGCCAGGAATCTAGTCTCTAGTGTTTATTGCATACCTACAAGCAAAATCCTGCTAAACTAACAGTGCCTGAAGATTCCCAAGTATATCAGCTCACCCTAGGGCGGAGCTTTCTTCTGACGTTTGGGAAAATAGGCTAGGCTCTCTGAGCTACGTGCTCGCTTCTTATCTATAGTCCAGCCTTCTTCTCTGCTCTCTAGTGTCTCCCTGACAGCTCCCTATTACCCACAAGGCATTTTTCTTACAAAAATCAAACAGCCTAACTGCCCCCCTTAAAAACACAAACTTCTCAGCAAAAAAAGGTCCCACAAAGCAGATTCTCTTCTCTCCCATAACAATCCCCCAGAAAGCCTAACAAACAACTCTCCTTGTAATCTGCAGCTCAGACTGTCGCTTTAACCCCTTCAGCACCAAAATGTAGTCTTCGTCTGGCATTACTTCAGTTTCGCTGTCAGTAGAAAAATCTTCATCCTTATCAAGATCTTCATCTTCCATAAAAACTTCAGCCAGATGACACACTTTAGAAATCATCTGTGTAGGGTGCCGCAGGGTTCAGTTCTCTCTCCTCTCCTATTTAACATCTACATGAAGCCGCTGGGCGAGATCATCCGTCATCACGGGATGAGGTATCACCAATATGCTGATGATACTCAGTTGTATATCTCCATCCCGGGTGAAGTAAGTGTTGCAGTTGACACCCTATCTCAGTGCCTAGGGGCTGTAGGGGCCTGGATGGGGAACAACAGGCTTCAACTGAACACTGGTAAGACGGAGTGGCTATGGATTGATGGCCTCTCGGCCTCCAGGAAGAAGTCATCTTTAACTCTGGATGGGGTGGCACTGCCCCGTTCAGATTCAATCCGGAGCTTGGGGGTCCTCCTGGACTCACGACTCCTGCTCGAAGAGCAGGTGGCAGTCGTGGCCAGGAGGGCCTTTGCACAGCTTCAGATTGTGCGCCAGTTGCGCCCCTTCCTGGATCAAGAGGCCCTCCGAACAGTCACTCATGCCCTTGTCATCTCTCATATAGATTATTGCAACACACTCTACATGGGGCTACCCTTGAAGAGTATCCAGAAGCTTCAGCTGGTCCAGAATGCAGCCGCTCAAGCAGTTACGGGTGCTATAAGATCAGCACATGTAACACCACTGCTCCGCGAGCTACATTGGGTACCAGTTTGCTTCCAGGTCCAATTCAAGGTGTTGGTCATCACCTTTAAAGCCCTACGTGGCATGGGACCAGGGTATCTGAGGGACCGTCTCATCCCAATTACATCTACCCGCCCCATCCGGTCATGCAGGGAGGGCATGCTATGGACCCCGTCAATAAAAGAATTCCATCTAGCGGGGTCCAGGAGGCGTGCCTTCTCTGCGATAGTGCCCGCCCTGTGGAATAATAATAATATTATTATTATTATTATTATTATTATTATTATTATTTCAATTTATTCCCCGCCCATCTCCCTTGCAAGGGACAATATCTTGCCCCTGGAGGTGAGGCAAGCACCCTCCCTCCTGGCTTTCCGGAAGTCTTTAAAAACCTGGTTCTGCCGCCTGGCTTGGGACAAAGGAAGTGATAAAGTGTCACGACACACAGTTTGGAAAGCTATGCCCTAGATACTTAACTTGCACAGATAGGAGTTAATGAGTTAATAAAAAACGTCTGAGTGAAATTGACAAGAGAAAGTAGGCTAACAAACAGCTCTCAGAGAAAGTGTACAGAGATCTAGAAATTCAAAACAGCAATTTCAACGTGCAGGAGAATGTTAAATCCTTCAAATTTGGTACAAAAATAATAACAGGGAGGCAATTATTTATTCTCAGTTCTCCTTAGTCTTTAAATGGGAAAATAAGCCAAAACTTAAAAATATTTTAAAAATTAATCAAGAAATAACGATAAGCACCAAGAGAATCCGCTTCTTCTTACTGTAGAAAGCCTCTCTTAGGTTACAAAACTTTAAAAATATATATAAATTGTGTGATTTAGAAACGGGGGGGGGGGGCTCAACCTATTGTCCCTTTAAGGCTACAACACGGCGTGGAAATGGTGATGTTCCCGCCTCCCGTCATCTGTTACCAGATTGTCGTGAATGCTGTTTGCGATTCTCTGGCTGCAAGATGGCGTTTTGGAGTACAAATGGGCTGATTCCAAGCATTTTCTGACCATGAAAACGCTCTAGGGCTGCAGGAAAAGCCTGCCTGTGCCCCCAAAAAAGCCACGTTGTCAGATCTGCCCGCGGAGCTCGCAGATACAGCTGGTCAGTCGGCCATATTCCCCACTGGAAATCACATCCAATATTTTTTGTGAAGGACTTGTACTTTATCTTCCTGTAGTCATTCTCCTATAGCAGGGCTTTCCAAAGTTTTCCCGCGGCGACACACCAACCGCTGTTGGTGTGCGCCACGGGAAAACCCGGAAGCGCTGATGATGATCAGCGCTTCCGGGTTGTGTGGCGACACACCAGACTCTGTGTGGCGACACACTTTTGTGTTGCCACACACAGTTTGGAAAGCTCTGTCCTATAGTTTCTTTCCTTCTTTCCTTCTTCCGTGTCCTATTTTCTCCAGAATCCACTCTTGACACTACTAAATAATGTCTGTCCCACATTCAGAGTGTTTCATCCCCCTGTATCTTTCTCTTAATTATCTTAATTCTTTAATAATAAACAGTCAAATAAACATGATTTTTTATTCTTTCCTTTTCTATGGGTACGAGTGAACAGACTTATGCTTAAACTATCTCTTCTCTTCAATTATGACAATCGAATTCAAGTCTTCTTGTGGTCTTCTTGTATTGTTTAAACCTGGGTGGGCAATTCACACACTTTATACCTTATGATACATTTGTGACCTTACAGAAATCCCAGAGATGGGTGGGACTGAACATTTCAGATCTGACTTTTGGAGGGGGGAACTAGAACAAAATTTGGTTTTCTTAAAACCACCCCAAGAGGGAAAAATGCATCCAGACATTTTGGCTGTATATGCTTCAGTGATGTCATAGAAGCACTGCTCACATTTCTTGCAGTCTCCAGACAAGACTGAAGGTGTGTCAGCCTTCAAGGTAGGCAAGTTCAAGAAACAGAAGCAGCATGGATTTCAGGAATGCTCTTTATGGTTGTAGGGTAGAATAACAGCATCTTGACAGCCTGTCAGAATTTCTCTCTGTGCATCTTATACCAAACAAATCAAGGTAGAGTTATTTTGAGTTACTTTCTCACACTCTTCTCTTTTTCAGGTCTGAGTAATACTTTCTCCTTCCTTAACAGTTCATTCCTTGCTTCTCCCTTCCTGGGACGAGATCTATATTTGCAAATCAATGTGATGATAACCTTGATGAAGGAATGGATGAGCTGTTAAGGAAGGGAAAATAACATCTAATACTAACTTTCTGAAGTAACGAAAGTAATTTTGATGTGCAGATTTCTATGCATGTCTGTTACCTTCCTTTCTTAATGAAGACAAAAAGGTAATTGTTAATTTACATCCACAAGATGTCAGTGTTGGCTTGCTTTTATAAATTGGAAGCATCCTTGTACATTGCTTAGTAAGAATCTGCATGGGTTTACAAGTCATGCCAAACCAACCTGATCTTTTTTGATAGACTGACCAGTTTAATGACTGGTGTAGTGTACATTTTCTTTGATTAGTGTACATAGTGTACCTTGCCTTCAGCAAGGACTGGATAGACATTTGTCAGGGATACACTGGGCAGGCTTGGTCTAAATTATCTCCAAGATCTATTTCAACCCATCTATTCTATCATTTTATGAAATGGAGTGGGTGAAGCTGACTGTGGTAATGATTGCAATTAATTAAGGACTGGAGAGATTCCTTGTGTATATGTGCACAATTTAATAAGGCCTCAAGTTTTCATTTCTCTAATTTTGTTGGTAGGGGTTCTTCCTCTCTCTCAGAGCATATCTTGCACAAAGGCTCTATCTATCTATCTATCTATCTATCTATCTATCTATCTATCTTATCTATCTTATCTATCTTATCTATCTTATCTATCTATCTATCTATTTCACATTTATTTTGAACAAATTAGGCCATCATTCATAATGCACAACCCTGAGAGGTGGGTTAGGCTGAAACAGAGTGACTGACCTAGTCAACCAGCCAGCTTCTGTGCCTAGGGGAGGACTAGAACTCATGGTGTCCAAGTTTCTCATCCAGTGCCTTACCCACTACACCAAACTGTCTCTCACTATAACATGTCTTTGTTATAATCAGAATCATGAATAATTATAATCAGAAATTAATATATTCTCATATATAGAAAAGGTCTCTATTACGAAGATAATATTATGTATGGGGTGGGTTGCAACACCTGTTCTGTAGGGACCTTAATACTATAAGTCATTAAACATCCTTTCCGGAAGTGAAAAAAGAAAGTACAATTAATAATCAACCAATACAATTTATTAACTAATATTTAAGACTAATATTGTAAAGGTTATCAAATAATAAACAGTTGACAATTTATGGGAAATGCAGCACAAAGAATATTTGAAACTAACATACAAAGGAATCTAATAAAAAAGCAGTAATAATCTATGACTATTCAGCACATTATTCAATTCAATGAGAGAAAGGCAAGGAGTTCAGAGAGTAACACCTTTAATTCAATGAGAGAAAGATGAAGCAATAATTCAGAAAGTGGCAGGGGAGATGAGAAAGGTTTGAAGAATTTATTCAGGTTTGGAGAGCATTCAGCTACAGTGGGAGAAGGCATAAATACAGCCACTCTTCCCACAACAAAGAAAGCCAGAATTCTGAATGCTTCCTGCCACAGAAAATAGGGCAGGAAATTTACAAAATGTAATATTCACACATAAGTGCTAAGGGGAAGCACATTTTTGCACAGGGACCACTTTGCTTGAAAATGGAGAATAAAGTAGTATATTTCTGGATTGAAGAGAAAGGGGGACTAAGACCAATCACCAATGCAGATGGGAAGAGTTGAAGGGGATGTCAATACAATCTTAGTTTTGGAAAGGTCCAGTTGAGTCCTTGAGACCTATTAATTGTTTGATTGTTTGTTTAGGCTACTCAATATTCTCTGTAGCTACTAGAATTGGTATACATAGGAGATCCTGGAAAGGGCTGTTGAAGGCATTCTGTTTTTCTTCAAACTGGGGTCCTTTTTCCCACAAGACATGTCCACCAGACCCCTTCTAATCCATAACAGTATCAGTTTTATTATAGAGGGGAACTGTTCTCTGTGGTCAGTGTTTTGACTTAATGGCTTGACTATAGTATTGGTTTCCTTGGATTTCAACCCTGGTGCTTTTAGCCAAAATTAGAAAGATATTTCCTGGATCCCAACCCATCCTTCAAAGAGAGGCAGTAGTTCTAGTGTTTCAATTCTCAAGGTCAGGTCTGTCTCTTTTAGTAAGCCTGCTGTCTAGGATGCCAGTTCACTGTAACTAATGGAAATGGTATGCATATCTCTAATGTTATCCTGCTGCCATTATTGTTGTTTGCAACCAGACATAAAACCTGCAGTTTCAGAAACAAACACACAAGTTCAAGAGTATTGTGTAATACAAAATCATAAAATTGTAGAGGGCCATTTACATGATTGTATTCAATTCCTGCTCAGTGCAGGAATCCAGATTAAAGCATCCTTTACAGGTGGTTGTCTAGCTTCCACTTGAACACATCCAATAAGGGAATCCACCACCAAACTATTCTTAGTATTAGAAAGATTTTTCTAATATTAAGTGAGAATCTGCATACTTGTAATCCATTATTCTGTACTCTGGAACAAGAGAGAACATGTTTTACAATAAATTTTATTGTAAACCGCCCAGAGTCGCTCTTTGAGTGAGATGGGCGTTGACGAAATTCGAAATATAAATATAAAAACATGTTTTAAACTTCTTCCATGTGTCATCCTTAGAGATATTTGAAGAGTCATATCATATCACACCCTCATTCATCTTTTTTTAAAGCTAAACATACTCAGGTCCTCCAGTCTTTCTTCACAAGGCTAAACTATTCTCTGAACCTTTCTTAAGTGTTGTGCCAGAAATGGACATTTATTTATTTTATTTATTTATTAATCATATTTCTGTTATCGCCCATCTTCCCCAACAGGGGACTCTGGGCGGTTTACAATAAAATTGTCTCAAAATGACAAAGCAAAATTACCAAAGCAGAATAGAGTGGAATTATCATTTCTTATGATTTGGAAATTATATTTCTTTTAATGCAGCTTAAAACTGCAGTTGCCTTATTTGCAGCCACATCACATCACATGTATGATAATGCAAAGGAGAGAGAAATTTAATACTGATAGCCACCCCAATCATTATGATTTTATCTCTGCAATACCCACTGGTGAGAAGGAGCAGGGAATCCTGGGGCTCTGGGTGTGTGGTTGAACCCGTATCATGGTTGTGTTAGTTAGTTAGTTAGTTAGTTAGTTAGTTAGTTAGTTAGTTATTCAATCAATCAATCAATCAATCAATCAATCAATTTATATAGCTGCCCATCTCAAACCAGTGACTCTGGGTGCCCAACAATAATAATTGTTGTTGGTTGGTATTTTTATCTCAGCTGCTGTTTATTATTTTCTTGTTTTCATTCATTGTTAGCACCCAGAGTCATGTATCGGCAGCCATATAAATTGAATTAATGAATGAAATGAAAAATTATCTATAACAAGCCAGTGAATATTTGGCCATGTTTTTACTGGTTATAGCTTACAAGGCTTTAGTACGGTATAAGACAAGAATCCATTTATCTGCTGTCTAGTTCTTCAGACCTTTATCTTACCAAGATGCAGGTTGCTGGAAGCTGCCTACCTTTATACATAACCACTAGCAAATACGATTTAAGTATCTATGTATTTATTTCCTTTAAAGATTTCTAGATAAGACAAAAACCAAGTTCCAGTTTTAGAAAGTAATAGATAAGGTAAACATAATAGTGGTCCAATTAACAGAGCTGCTCTGAATAGAATTCCATATCAATAATGTATTTATTAAGTAATAAATAACATTTACAATAAATTTATTTATTTATTTATTTGTCATATTTATATCCCGTCCATCTCCCCCGCAAGGAGGGACCCTGGGCGGTTAAATGGTTTCTAAAAAGAAATCCAAAGGTTTTTCAATGTTTATCCAAAGCATTTGTTCATTCTGCCTAATAACCCTGATCGTTTCAAGGGAACCATTTCTGATTGGAAATGAAGGGCTATTGAAAACAATGCTTCATTTCATTTTTAATGAATTCATTTGAAGCAGATATTTTGGACTGCAGAGTAGGGGTGGGAGAATGATTGAGGGTATGAGACTGCTAATACACAGAAAGTAAAGTTGTTGATGGTTGAAGAGACAAGTGAAATGGTTTTGTGTGAAAGGCAGCAGAATCAGGAAGCAGAAGAAAAAATATGGAATGCTTTAGAGACAATTATATTGACCTTAGGTCCAAAACATACTCTTAGGCTTCTAATCACCTTTAAAGTGATGGAAATTTGGTGATCTTATATTCCAGCTCCGCTCTGTTGAAGTGCAAGTTCCTGTCTAAAGGTGCTTTGACTCATTCTTAATGTGTGATAATGGAGATCCTATTTAGAAAATCAATACAAATTGTCATACTAAAAAAAGCAGGCTAATAGACAATCTGGCATTAATTGTTTACAATAAATCCAGACTGTAAGTTGAGAAACATTCTTTTCAAATTGTGTCATTAGAGTTGTAACCCTGTGAATCATGTACTCCCCTTCCTGCTCAGAAAAAAAAGATATATGGTCCCTAAAACCCTTTTAATAGATACTTTCCAACTTTCACCTGAAACTGGAAAATAATATGGCTTTTTTGGTACTGAAATTAGAAAGTTCTTCCATTTTTTAAATATAAAAGCACTGCCTCTAATTTAAAATTCTGGATTCTTTCCAATCCCCAGTGTATAAAATGAATAATTAATGCTTATCCTTCCCTCAATGTTATTCAGGAGATCTGAAACTTGCCAATTTCAATCCTGTATAGGCATGTACTTGAACCAGTAAGGGGTGGGTGTAATATACAAGTTCTGCCCTATAACTCTCCTTTTAGTTTGCCATACATTAGTTTGAAAGAATGCATAGGACTTTAAAGTAGATTCCATTTGAATGTGCTTTAGACATTTCAGTGAGAATGGGAACCCTGTCCTGTTATCTTCCCCAGAGATGTAGTACAGATAGCAAATCATGTAGTTCAAGAAAGTACACACTTATTTTATCACAAAACCTCACATAAGAGAAGAAATGTTTTGTTAGTATGGTTCAGCACACTAATTCTAAAGGCTCTAATACTGAATTAATATTTGCCATATAAGACTTTGGGTACGACGGTATGAAAACATTGAGGGTTCGTTAGGCTGTCTCAATGAAAACTCAAGACATAATGTTATACAGTAAAATGGACCATGTGAGGTTCAGTTTCAGGAGAAACAGGCAACCCCACCCCAGAAATTAAGTGATTTTTTATACCAGAAAACTCAAAAGAGAACGTAGGACTTCACTTCCTGCTTGGTCACAGATATTTGGAAATGTTGGTTAATATAGATTATTTTCTGGTCAACCACCTTTTTGGCAACAAATTCAGGTTGAATTTGTTCAGTACCCAACCAAAGTTTCTAAGGCAACAATGCAGAGACTGATCAACAGGCTAGGCCATTATTATGGTCCCTAGAATCAGAGCAATTTGAATACCACATTAGAATTTGAAATAGACAGTCTGAAAATAAACTTCCTTTTTACACATTGACTAATCTGAGGAAAGTAACAAGTAGACAAAGAAAATAATTGAGGGTAGGTGGTACTTGATGTTAGATCCTTGTGGGAAATTCAGCTCCAAATCACTGTACAAGGCCAGTAATTCATCCATGGGCCACAACTCCTGTAAGGCACAATGAGTATGGTGAGCAATCAGAGAGGCCTACAGGTTGGACTAGGCCATATATGGAAGCTGACTAGAGAGGCGGGGGAGTTTCAACTGAAGGTGAACTTCCACTTGGGCATGCAAGACAAGACAAATGTATTGAAGCAAACAAGGCAACAACCTGATTGAAGTTGGCCCCAGTATGGGTTAGGAACCAGAACAAAGTAGAAAGAATGCTAGGACAGAATCAGAGGATCTGATTGGAACATAAAGGATGCCTATGTCATGTCCAGCAGACTCAGACTTAAAGAATGCTGAACTGCTCAAACGCAAACCTAGTTATAGACCTCAGAAAAAAGAATACCTTCCCCTCTCCCCAGAAGAATCTAGAGTTGGTTTTGTGATGAAACAGAAGAAACAATCCATAAATTGACTCTGGGAATGAAGGGACTCTTAAGGAGGTTCCTGGCAATTTGGTTGGGTTAAACCTAGTTCAAAAGCCACGCATCTGAGAAACAGATAAAGGTCTTAGGAAAAAAGCCTAGCAAATTGAAGAAATGACTCTTTAAATGCCATTCATTCATTCCACTTATTTATTTGTTTGTTTGTTCATTGATTCAACTTGTTATACCACTGACTACAAATGTCTCTTGGTAGTTTATAATAGAAACTAATTTACAATAAAAACATAAAAAATAGCAATTAAAACAAAAAAACCCAATAAGTAAAATGAATAGTTAAAAGGAACAATGAATCAACAGTTCAAAGCCTGTTAAAAATGTATTTTCTGGGGCTTTTTCACAGTTAATTGTATAGGGAATGTATTCCAAAGAACTGAGGCAGCAAGAGAGAAGGTGAGGAGGTTTCTCACATATTGTTGACAATGTTCTTGCAGCAATTATAAGCATTATAAGATTATAAGAATTATAACCGCCCAGAGTCCCCTGGTTGGGGGAGATGGGCGGTAATACAAATTTAAATAATAAATAAATAAAATAATAAATAAGCAGCCCTCCTCAAACGATGTCAGTAACAAGTTGGGAGTAACAGCAGATTTAGAGGGTTATATAGAGGGCTATATTGACATTGCAACACTCTGTCCTGCTCCCTTCTGCTGTCTGCATGGTCTTGTGCATTCCAACTGCAAGAAAGAAAGCAGGAATGTGCCCAGCTGTGCCCAGCCAGGAACAGAGCAAGCAGAGTGGGCGCAAGAGATTGGCAGTGGCAACAGGGAAAGGACCATTGCAGCAGGCAAAACACACGGCAGGGAGATGGATGGGGAATGCTTACAGGCCCCCACTTTTCTGGGGCCAAATGCAACTTTTTACATTGCAAACCACTCCCCCCCCACCTTAAACTACAATTGCTGCTCAGTCATTGTAAACCTTTATTTATTTATTTATTTATTTTATATGACCGCCCAACTCCCCCAACCGGACTTTAAGTTGTAAGCCTTTCTTTAATGGAGGTAGAACACTACTGCAATCTGTCTATGTCTAATTCTCACGCTAATTTTCTGTCCAGTGTACACAGCTATTCCTGTACTTCGTACACTGCCAATGACAGTGAAAAAAGCTGAATGATACTCTATTGTGAGATGATAATAGTTCCACCACTGAGCTATTTTTTTCTATCAAGTGTGAACTTAGAAGAGAAATCGAATTTGAGAGAAGTAATTCATGATTGGGCAGTGAAAAAAGCCAAAGTTTTAAAGTGAATTGATTTATTTATAGAAAGTTTGTAACTGCATTCGACCTTTAGAATTTAAACAAAAGAATTAGACAAAATAGTACCAAAAATTGCAAAAAGAAGAAAGGGAAGATGGAAAAACTTTAATTTGCAGCCTGTTAGGAGGAATGAATGTTTTTTTAAAGGAAGAGAATTGGCTGTGTATTTTCTGTCCTCTGTTATATGGAAGTGAGAGTTGGGTATATCAGGAGAAACATAAAAGTTGAATGCAGTGGGCATGGGCTACTTAAAAAAAGTGTGCAGTAAAAAAAAAGAGATTGGAGCAAGAATGAATGGGTGCTGAGTGTATGTAGAAAGAATGCCAGTTAATTGCTGGTATGAAAGAAATACACTGGCATACTTTGGTCCTGTGGAGTGAATTAACAAGGACTGAAATTCAAAATAAATTTATGAAGGTCAAGAGGAAGGAGAAGAATAAGAAAGCTGTGATTTAATGGAATTTATGGGAACCTGAAAAAGAGATGAGAAAATCAAATGTGTGAAGTGGCATATGGATTATTATTATTATTATTATTATTTATTTAATTTATATAACCGCCCATCTCCCCCAACGGGAAACTCTATGGATGTTCTGGAAGTAAGGACGGTTTGTAAGGTGAGAAACTTACAGAGAAATAGAATGAACAGTGTTAACATACCTTATTTTAGCAATATATCTCACACCATTAATTTATTTGGCTTACTATTTTTTATTTCCTTTTTGCACTGTTTATAAGATTGTTTATTTTGAAAGGGAACAGCATTACTGGCATGTATATGGATGTACTTTACTTTATTATGGTCACTAACCAGAATGAAACAAATTAACAAAATAAAACTATCGTTTACAGCAAGACCATTGATGCAATCAGAATGTTTTTGGTTTTACAAACAGTATAGCAAAATTTGGCCACATTCATAGAAAATGAATCATACTGGTCTGATAATAGCAACTGTACATAGAATAAGCCAGAATTGTCTGACTATTTTATTAAATATGGAATTATAAGGCAGACATTGCATCCTTATAAAAATGCAATATAACAAGGCATGGACTATGGCTACAATAGCTCTCCTCCACAAGGGCAGAGTCTTAGCTCATAAGGGATTTGTTTTTATATATGTATTATTATTATTATTATTATTATTATTATTATTATTATTGCTGTAAGGAAAACATTAAAGTATGCTGAGGTTAGCACTGTTTGAAGTTTAGGGACAGCTATATATTATAAATGCCTCGCTGGCCTAAAGAAAGGGGCCCAGATGCTCAGGAAGACATTCCTGGATAGGCCAGATTGATCCAGTTGGGCTTCCGGACCTCAGACACATTGCTTAAATGTACGTAACATGGATGTATGTTTATTAAAATCCACCACTTTGATATCCAAGATATATGTTTGACTACGCTGAGTTTTAGTGACCATTAAAATCAAGAAAATTCAGCATTACATGGTCATTTCCCCCCAACATGCCTGTTACATGCTTTTCTTCAATTGAGACTTCTTTATTGATTAGCATCAAGTAAATATGGCGTGGGCTGGTCCATGAAGTCACGAAGAGTCGGAAGTGACTGAATGAATAAACAACAACATCAAGTAAATCATAGCTGTTACTCCTTTGCATTCTTTTACCCTCTGAAGGAGAAAACAGTCAGCAAGGTAAGCATTCCACTTATTTGCCTCATATGCTCTCTATAGCATCTAGATTTCTGTGCAGAAATGGATATTGGTAATGCACTGTGCAACTCCTGCTCCTCCCTTTCTGTTACTTGTCATTTTTGAATAAATTGTGCTCCTCATTCTGTTCCTGTTATGACACTCACCCTATCAAGTCTACTAAAGATAAATCTATTAAATTATATGGTTTTTTTATTAAAAACGTAAGCCCACCTATGTTATTTTTCATACTTTGAGCATTAATGTATAGACAATGAAGACCATGAACTTTATGAGCCAATATTATTTCTAATTTATGTTGAGCACTGTAAGAAGTCCCATTTCAATAGCATTCCCATTTTCTACAGTGCAGAAGTCTTTATCTGAGGTCCTTACTTCATAGTTCTTGTTTCCAACCCCACAAGATTCAGTTTAAAGCCCTCCTAATCAAAATGTCCATGCTTCATCTAAACCCATTTTTGCCATTCCTTGTGAGGTGCAACCCATCTTTTGCCAGCAATCCATCATAATTCAGTCCATAGTCTCAGAAACCAATATCTCCTGTTGAAATCATATGTGTAGCAGTATTCTTCAATATCAGACTACATAATTTATAGTTCCCCTGATCCTCTTTTTCTACCTTCGTTTTTGAAAAAAGGTGCCTTTCCTTTCTTCCAGTCATACAGTATATTCTACAGGATTTCTCAAAATAAAGGCTTGGCTGGACCGTAAGCAAATGCATTCATTCCAAGTGAAAGAAAAAATGGTGGGCATCTTAGGAAATCACTGTGGATGCATGGGGAGCTTTTGAATGAGTTAAGAATTAAAAGGGAGATATATAGGAAATGGAGGATGACTAAGATCTGCAGAAGGATTGTCAGAAAGGTTAAAGCCCAAAAGGAATATAGGCTTGCAAAAATATGCAAATGCAACAAAAGGGGCTTCGAAAGAAAAAAAAAAGGAAGGAGTGGGTCCATCGCTGTCAGATGATAGAGAGGTAGGGAAGAGCCACTTTGCTTCAGCCTTCTTTCCAAAAGGGAACTGTGTTCAAATTAACTTAAGCAGAACAAATAGTTCTAGGACAGGTAGTTATGGAGCACCTGGCTACCATGAATTTCTACGATCAGAATAATTACATCCAATAATCTTGAAGGAGCTGGTGGATATCATCTTGAGGTGCCTTTTGGTGATTTTTAAGAAATCCTGAAGACAGGCGTAGTGCCAGAGGACTGGAGAAGGGCAAAGGTTGTTCCTGTTTCCTTAAAGGGGTGAAAAGAGAACGTGGGTCACTACAGACTAGTCGGCTTGCTTCTGATGCAAGGCAAGTCTCTGAAACAGGTTAGGCGGTTGGTTTCTGAGCATTTATAATACATTGCTTGCCATGGGTTTATCAAAAACAAGTTATGACAAATCAACCTTCTTATAAAAGAGTAGCAGAAATATATGAGTGCATGTAGCCATCGTCATCCACAGGAACTTGCTGCTTTTGTAGGAATAACAAAGAGACTTCCGGCAAGATGGCAACATGCTGAGATGCAATTTATTTTTTCTCCTCCATCAGCTGTAAAAATAAAGCTTCTGAACTGTGCTTGAAGACAGCTGGTAAAATGAAAATCTAAACTTTTCTGCCACTTTTGATGATTTTGAAAGATAAAAATGTTTTGTAGTAAGGAGAAGCCTCTTCTTTCTCCTCCTTCTCCTCCCTCTTCTTCTTCAGCCCTCACCCCCTGTCTCAGTTACAGAAGAGGCTATAATAGAGATCCCAGTTATCTCCTCCTTCTCCCCAGTAGAAACTTTGGCTCCATATGGGAGATATACAGAGGGTTATGTTTATCCCCCCCAAATTCCATCCAGTGTCATTCCTTGTAAAGTAAGCAATTTTGAGATTCTTGTTCTGTTAAATTTGTTTAATGCAGGTTTTTTAGATCTTGGACATTTATTTATTTATTTATTATTTTATTATTATATTATATTATATTATTATATTATATTATAATATATATAATATATAATATATATAATATATAATATATATATAATATAATATAAATAATAATATATATAATATATATAATATTATAAATATTATTTATTTATTTAGATATTGGACATTCAAGATTGAAAAGATTAAGATGAGATATGGTAAGATCAAGAGTCAAGCTAAAATTGAAGCAAATGAGAAACATTGCTGCTTTAACTGCTCAAGATATAACAGTAACTAAAGAGCTGGCCTTGGAGCTTATCCAAGGTCAAGAAAGAAAGAAAAAATTAATTTGCTTGGATTCTCTTATCAACAGCATACAGTAAAGAGACTTTAACAGAACCGATTAAAATGTTTCTTGGACCTGTATTGGATAGATTGTGCTGAATCTATACAGGCAGCCTATAGTGTGCCATCTAGATCCAGGTCTTTATGATTCATTAGTTCTGTTGTTATAGAATTTCACCAGAGATCTGATTTAGACAAAATATTACAAGTAGTCAGAATGGCAGAGGATACCCTTCCCTGGCATATCCTTGGAAATGGCATGAGGAAATTTAATGATCCTGAAAAGACTGTTAATTACCTTAAACAACTTAAGGGCACCTATTCAGATGCACCTATTCCATACCAGTCCAGTCAGAAATTATCTATTGATTTCATTAGTGTCTCTTCTTTTTGCTCTCCCATTTGCAGTCTCAGGAAAAGACAGAAAATCTGGGTTATTGACATGTTCCTAGCAGTCTGGTTTCATGAAAGGACATTAAGCTTCAGGTAATATAAGATTCCTGGTTGATATAATAATAGCTTTATACCCTGATCCAGATGAATCTGCAGTGTTACTGAATGGAGAAAAAGCTTTTGATGTGGTTTGAATCAAGTTTTTGGTCCATGTGTTGCAGACATTTAGATTTCCTATAGTTTTTTATTTTTTGGATTACAATTTATTATTTCAATTTTTCTGCTTGTGTTAATGGATTATTAATTAGTTAATGGGATTATTTCACCATTTATTAAAATGCAATATGGAATTTGTCAAGATTGTCCTTTATCACCTTTAATTTGCAATTTGGTATTGGAACCCTTGGCATGCCTAATAATACAAATTGTAAAATTAAAGGAATATGTTTAGCTGAATTTGAATACAAGTTGCTATTGTATGCAGACATTATCTGAGGTTTTTTAAAATGATTATCAACAATCTTTATCTAAATTAGCAGAAATTATACAGCTGTGTAGTAAATATTCTGGGTACACAATTAATTGAAATAAGTAAAATATTATGCCAGTTGGTAAGAAGGGATGTAGGGGGAAATGTGTTATTTATTGTCCAGAAGTTATTAATTACATGGGGATTATTATCCCCAGGAAACTATCCAGGTTAAGTGATAAGAACATTTCAAAATGTATTTCCCTAATGAAAGAAGATACTAAGAGGTGGAGAAGAATCCTTAAGCCTTTAGGGAAGGTAGTATGTTCTATAAAGTTGCCGCTGAAGACTATTAGTGCGCAGCTAGTACCACTGAATGGAGCAGAGCATATAACAGCAAAGAAACACACACACACAGAGAAAGGAGTTTTTATCTTAATAGCATTAATGAGCACGCTAGAGAAACATAGGTTTTTGATCTTAAGCACATAGCCCACCCAAGCATAAAGAATTACACGCTTAGACAACGTAGGTTACAAAAAGTAAGTACAAAAGAGTTCTTACGTTTATTTGGTCCAGTTACATCCATTTCAGTAGAAATGATTCTTCTTTGGTTCCCTAAACTTTGTGGACCCCTGGACCTACTGTATGTTGCTGCCAGGGCTGCATGGAGAAAAGGGGAAAATTCTGGAGTTGAGGCCTAGCACATGGCCTCTCCATGGAAGGACCAGCAGCCGCATGGTCCTTCTTCTCCGGTGGAAGAAAACAAGAGAGAGAGAGAGACAGGAAGTGGGAGGGGCAACAAACAGCTTCCTCAGGAAGAAGCACATAGAGAGTTTGCCTCCTAGAGCAATCACCCATATGCTAATGAGGCATGCTGATTTGCTGGAACCTCCAAGAGCCGCAAACACTGAATTAGTGTATATTGAAATCTCAGCTGGGAATGTGCGCATCAGGCAACTCAAATTTTTCGCTGCTTTGCATGTTTGTGAATGAATGCGAAAGCGCCGCAAGTATTGATTTTGCAGTTACAAATAAATTTTAGCAAGTAGGCAAATTCACAAATGCAGAATCCTCGAATAACAAGAAGTGACTGTACATTGTTTGGCTCTGATGGCTCTCTTCTATGGGGATCGTAGTCCCCATAGAATTTCACCAATTCTATGGCTCTATAATCTCTAGTTCTTCCCATTTATTTCCCATACTATATGCACTGATGTAGAAACATCTGAGATTTTGATCTACAACTACTGGCATCTCTGTTGTAGTGTTCCCATCCCACCTCCTGCTTCTCCCTTAGTAGTCTGCTTTCCACCCCCTTGATCTCCCCTCCTGATCTCCCATTTGCTCTCTCTGTGAATTCACTCAGTGAGCTTGAAGGCATTTTCAGCCTGTTCAGCCTGGTTTAATGATAAAGTGCTAGATGAAGGGAGAGCAGATTTGGACAAGAGTATCAGTCTTTTGGACAGCAGACAGAGTGAGCATATACTGTAGGTCATTTGGTCACATTCTTCCCCACTATGGTGAAATGTATTCTATTTTTATTTAAATTATAATAATTTCTAAATTTGCAACTATAAATAAACATTTGAAGATGTTATGCACTGTTAAGCATCAGAAGGTCCCCCATTCTTCAACTTCCCTTATACTCGAAAAATCCCCACTGCTCATTTCATATACTACTTGGAGAAGACTTGGGTTTAAGGCAATGAGCATGTTACTATCACAAAGACTTTGACTATGACAGAGTTATTCAGTATGTGGATGGATGTGTTTTTTTTAAAGAAATGGAGGTTTTATCAGTTAAGTATCTGGAGATCCATTTTTCAGTTTACTTTGGAATCTGGAGAGACATATAGTATAAGAAAATAAGTAGGCCTCCAGATCTCCCAAGTGTTATTATGAATAGCTCTAGTACTAGTAGAATTAGTAATATTGCTGCAACTTCTAATACAGTATAATTTCCATGATAGAGAAAAATAATATGCATTTATAATAAGCTTAATGCAGGAAATATTTGAGGAAAATTCAAAGACCACCAATTACTGGGAGAAAGCAATGCACTTTGAATGGAAAGAACTGCCATATTTATTGCCATTGTGTTTTGCCAAGTGTCTAGGCAGTGATCAGGTGCCCAGACAATTGGTTCTTTTAGATCCAGAGACACCAGTATCACACCAGTAAGTAAGGAGACTTTAAGCATTATTGTTTAACTGTGGCAAAACTAAAATAGTAATACCCAGAATCATGGACCTCATCGACCTCTGCCTCACTACCTACTTTTGGTTTGATGGACAAATATACCAACAAATCAAAGGAACACCCATTGGATCACCAATTTCAGGACTCATAGCAGAGATTGTAATGCAGCATCTAGAAATGATAGCACTCCCACGTATACAACCCAAAGTATGGATCCGGTATGTAGATGACACCTTCGTCATAATAAAAAAGGAACAACTGGAGGAAACACATGAAAGCATCACCAACATCTTCAATGGAATAAAATTCACAAGGGAAGAAGAAAACAGCACACTACCCTTCTTGGACTTCCTCATCAGTAGATGGCATTCTAAAACAAGAAATCTACCCACACTAACCAAGTGCTCCATTACCAAACCAACAACCCAACCTCCCACAAGAGAAGCTGTGTAAGAACATTATTCAGACAACCACTAATGCACTGCAGCAACCCAGAACACCAGAAAAAGGAAACAGATCATCTATACAGCATCTTCCAGCAAAATGGATACCCACGCAACTTTATCAAAAAGTGCCTGACCACCCAACCCACTACAACACAACCAACAGAAGCTATGAAAAGGATAACACTGCCATACATCAGAAACATCTCAGAAACTGCCAATAGACTGTTACAACCACATGGCATCACCGTAGCACATAAACCAACCAAAACCCTTCAGAACATCTTAAGTAACCCAAAAGACCCAGTAGCCCAAGGAGAAAAAACAGAAGTTATCTACAACATACAGTGTAAGGACTGTAGCTGCCACTATGTAGGACAGACGGGCAGAAGACTAGCAGAGTGCATCCACGAACAACAACTAGCAGTCAGAAGACACGATGAAAACTCCTTAATCTCACAACACATGGACAAACTTAACCATACTTTCAACTGGGAATCTGTGAGCATCTTAAAGGTAAAGGTAAAGGTTCCCCCCGCACATTTGTGCAGTCGTGTCCGACTCTAGGGGCCGGTGCTCATCTCCGTTTGTTAGCCGAAGAGCCAGCGTTGTCCGAAGACGCTTCCACGGTCATGTGGCCGCATGACGCACGCGGAACGCTGTTACCTACCCACCGAAGTGGTACCTATTCATCTACTTGCATTTGCATGCTTTCGAATTGCTAGGTTGGCAAGAGCTGGAGCTAGTGCGGGAGCTCACTCCGCACGCAGGGCTAGGGATTTGAACCTCCAAACTTGCGATCTTCTGATCGACAAGCCTGGCGTCTTACCCGCCATCTTAAACCAAGCCAAATCCAAAAATGCTAGAGAATTCCTGGAAGCTTGGCACTCAGATAAAGCAGCCATCAACAGACACATAGAGGTAAACAACATTTACATACCATTCATAAGAGACAATAGAAAAACCAAAAGACCAGAACACCACCTTGCCAGCAATCATAACCCAGATATGCAAAGAATAACACCAGGATTAGCACCAGAGGAACAATCAAACAGCACAATACAGTATACCCTAATCAAGGAACTATTAACTCAGTCAATCAACCAAGGAGCAAACAACAGCCCAATCAAGGAACTGCTAAGGAAAGAACAACACCTCCACCAACACAAGCAGGACAAACCATGGTATATAAACAGAGAGCCACTTCCTTTTCGCACTGAAGATGTTGCCTAGTCTGGCAATGAAACGTCTGCAAGAAAACAAGGCTCAGAGAGCACCAAGGACTCCACAAGAAAACATACCAAGCCAGATGATAAGAAATCTTACTTCAGCTGTTGCGAGCTCCAGTAAATGACAGTCCTCAAGCCAATTTTGTGCACAGCACCCTGTACCAGGGTCTGTTGCCAATCTCCAAACTCAAAAGGCAATCCTAAGGTTTTTATCAAAGTCTGGCCCTAAAACCTCATGACCCTGTTTCCATGGTACTGAGGCTACAGGACTTGACCTTGACTAAATAAATTCCCAGGGTTTGGGGCACCTGTTTATGACATAATCCAAGAGCCTGGGAAGCTATACAGATAAGCTAGTGCTAACATTAAAAATCTTGGGGGTTTCTCTTCTCTCCCCCCCCCCCCCCGCTAAGTAAAAGTGAAAAAACAAGCCATGTTAACATTACTATGACTTGGAGTGAACTATAAGCTTCTATAATTTTCTTAATATGAAGGAGAAATCAAGAAATGTCACTTAAACTCCTTGAAATACAATGGTCTTCCGCATTGCCACTACACATTGATAGGCTATAGATAAAAAATACTGACCTGATTGTGGCTGCTATTCAATATGCAGATTGCTGATAAATCCCATTGAGTCCAATGAAATTTATTTTTGTAGATTAGATGTAGATTATCTTCTCTCCTCAGTGATCCATGATTAGAAATAGCAGCTTTTCCAGGTATAAAATAACATATTTGGGGACAATATATTTCCTACAAAACCTACATGTTGTAGATAAGCTTTCAATTCATATATCCTATGTCACAGCAGGAAAAAACTCAGAACAAAAACTCAGAATGCAAATCACAGCAGCATGAAGCTTTGATACAAATAACAGCTCAACATACTATATAGATTTTTGTAGTACTTGTGGGCAACTTCTTAAAGATTTGTCGAAAGAATTGCCAATATCCCAAATGTTTATGAAAGGTTTTTTGTATGACCTCACTGCAAACAATAGCTAATTAATCATATTTTCAACTTAGATTTTTGAGAATAACCTCTCTGATACTAGTATTAAGCAGATACAGAGCAACTCTGCAGTCCATGATTACATATTTTGCTTTAATTATGGTTTTAGATTTGTTTATAGAGGTTTTGTTATATTGTTTCTTTGTGAATTATTGTTAGCGGCCTAAGTTATATATGTAAGACGGGCGGCCGTATAACATTTCCAAATAAATAAATAAAATTTTATTATATTTTTATGCAGTTTTACTTGAAATTAAATCACCACAATCTTCTACATAGCAACTTAGGTAAGAATGATTTTCCATTCATCTCAACACTGTAAACATTTAGCTGCCAATAGTCCTTATTACAGACTCAGTTGTAAATTTTTTGTGTTTTCCTCTCCTCCTTCAGCTTCTCTCGCTGTTAAAAAGATGAAATGAGGCAGCTCTAAAGGAGGAGCTTGGAGATGAGAGGCCTCTCAAAAATCCCCTGTTGCACACGTTACTTTTCCAAGGCAAATACTGAGAAGCAGAGTACTCAAGTGACAAAGGTATGTTACGTGATGATTTTTCTTCCTTAGGCTTTAACTGGAAGAGATTTTTGGTTGTGGCAGTATTAATTTGCTTTAAATGCTGCATAATCATCTTTTATAGCCTCTTGTATGAACATTTTTGGCAGAAGTGCTAGATAAAAGTTATAGGCATGTTCTATGGCTTTTGGATAGTTAAGCTTGAAAATAAATTTAGATAATAAGGCTAAAACAATGTTAAAATAATGTTTGAATTGGAGTATTCCTTCTGTTAACACACACAGGTTAAAAACAGAACTAATGCAATAAATCTTTCCCACTTTTTCAGAAATAAATTATTTTATGCCTTGTATTACATGAAAAAAGAAACAGAATACAGTAATGAATGACATTCTAAGATATTCTGCAGGGAGGAAAAACAGCCAATGTATTTTGTGTTTGAAATGCAAACAAATATTTTAAATAAATACCTAAATCTGAATTGGAATTCTATGCAGTTTTGTAAACATGCAATTAAATATTGAAGAAAAATAGGAGTATAATAAAGTTACTTAGAGGCCAATACAGAAATGTAAATGAATATATAAATGAACTCATTTTGATCTGCAAAGTTTTGAATGTTAATGTTCATGTCCAGCTTAAGAGAAGTAATGTCCATGATATTTTTTTGTGGTGTTCAGGCTATATTTTTCATTAAACAGCCAGTGCAGCTAGTAATTCTATCAGAGAAGAGCCAATAATAATGTGTGGGTTGTTTTTCTGAAAGCTATGTCATGAGACTAGTTTTCAAATAAATAATGGAAGCATACATTTGCCTTCCTAAATGTGAACTATTCTGTCAAGACTAACCAGTCATGCTTAAATTCAACAATGTGTTTTTGTATGTAAGGATATAAAATTAATTTGCTTGGATCTTCACAATATCCAAAATGACATGCTGATTCACTTGTTGATATTAAAGGACCTTCTCATTTAATGGGATGTGATTTTGTAAAGAAAATTGGAACCAACATACTAAAATTCAAATCCTGTAGTGTTGAAAATCCTGTTCTTCATTCTGGATGTTCTCTTAAATGCATTTATACAAGAGAAATGTGTAGACTCATTACCAGCTCATGGCCTGACCTAGGATGGATGACAAAGCAGTACTATGAAAATATATAATAAACAATTAAGAATTTGTTCCTAAATCATCTTTGAATTAAATATATGATGCAGGACTGAACATGCTGAATAATACTAATACACCATGATCTGCATTATTGAAATGATTTAAGCTGGCTGAAATGTATTGGAAAGATTTAAGTTAGTTGAAGTATCAGTGGTGAAAGTATTCTCCTTTTCTTCCAGAAACATGCATGTGTTTTGGTCTACTCTAAGACTTGCTGTAAAAAAATATTTCTCCATCTTTTGAAATGCAATTGTTCTCTTAAAAGGTCCATACAAATGTCTTCTAGCTTTTGCTCTTTCAGGAACTCACAGGCTTAATTCCATCTTCTTCCCTTCCCACATTCTCAAGGGTGCTGTCTACCTTTTAATTTTATCAAGTGTGCTGCAGTTAAAATTTATTTATTGTTTTTAAGAAACAGTTTTTCAAAACTGTTCTATGTTTGTTTGTTTGTTTTACAAAGGCTAGCCAATCAATACTGGGTTTTGCTGGAAGCTAGCAGAACTCTTCTTAAAATGGGAATGTGTACATAGAATTTAAATGGAGTACATGTGACTAGTCAGAGTACTGTAGTTTGATTACCCTAATGATGCAAGTCTGTAACAATCCAATGATAGAAGTGAAATATATCCAGAGCATGATTTTATATTAGTAGAAAACTGGAGGCACTTTCAAGCATTCCAAAAACTCTAATATATTATCTACTGTAGATACAGAGATAGCTACTAAATCTAGAACTCATAAAATACTGGGATAGAAAAGGTATCTCTTCACTTCTTCAGAGTTTTTCTAGAGAAAAAAAATCTACTATTGCTATGGAAACCCTTTCACAGTTATAGTGGGTGAAATTCTGACTTTGTTGCAGATGTTACTTGTTCCATAGAGTCATTTTTCCAGATGTGATGAAGTTTTAAAATTGCTGCTATACTGGAAATGGTTGCTGGCAAGTACAGGATGTTGGTGTGCCACAGATGTGGAACACTTGGGCAAGCTGAAACATACAGTAATTATGATAGATTGATTTCTTCTAACGGTGTTGCTAACAAGCATAAGTGGAGATTTCATATTGATAGCACCCACCTAGTAAGTGGGTTGTAAAAATTCTACAGAACGATATTAAATAAGACATTTCAGACTTGTTGTTTTGGGTCTGTATCAGGGAGAGTGAGAAAAGAGAGACTGAGATTTTTGTGGTCTCTACTAATAAAGAAGGTCCACCTTATCAGAAACAATCAAAATGATTGTGACAAAGGAGCTACACTATTTGTAAGGAAGGATGAACATGAAATAGAAGTCACCCTCCAATCCATATTTAATATAAAAATGTTAACTGAAAAGATGATATGCTTTTATGGTATCAAGGTACAGTATATGACTGTTTATAGTTCTCTGGAGGATTTCTGTTCCTGTCCATAACATTGGAAAGAAAATAAGGCTGTGTTATATGCATGTATATTATTACATATATATTTTGCAAGTTGGGACTCACAAAGATAAGCAAGTGACTCTGGGTGGCATACAATAATAAAAAACATAAAACAATTAACAACAATTAAAACAAGACAAAATAAATACATATAGTTAACAATTGCCATAGATGTTAATATAGCCAAGAAATGGGGTCCTTAACACACTCAGGGCCCCAGGCCCAGGCACATAACCAGGTCTTTATGGCCTTAGGGAAGGCCTCTCCTTCTCCAAAAAAACAAAACACACACATACTTCTGGCAGGATGTGGCTTCAAAAACAGCCTTCCTCCTCATATAGAATGGTATTTTTTCTCTCACATTTAACACTCTTCCTCAAAAAAATATATATAGTACAGTTGGGCACATATATTCCACTTATCTCTTATTCATAATGGTACATGTACAAAAAACTTGTGCTTGGAAGTTGAGAGGGTTGGGAAAGATATGGAAAGAGATATTCCATCACTTCTTTTGATGTCATCCCTGCCATTCACTTTGAGCACCCAAAGTTTCCTCAGTCTTCTTCCTCTAAGGTAAAGGTTCCCCCCGTACATTTGTGCAGTCGTGTCCGACTCTAGGGGCTGGTGCTCATCTCCGTTTGTTAGCCAAAGAGCCAGCGTTGTCCGAAGACGCTTTCACGGTCATGTGGCTTTATGACACGCGCGGAACGCTGTTACCTACCCACCGAGGTGGTACCTATTCATCTACTTGCATTTGCATGCTTTCGAATTGCTAGGTTGGCAAGAGCTGGGACTAGTGCGGGAGCTCACTCCGCACGCAGGGCTAGGGATTCGAACCTCCGAACTTGGAATCTTCCGATCGACAAGCCTGGCGTCTTACCCGCTGAGCCACCACGCCCCTCCTTCTTCCTCTACTGTTCAGATAATCCCTTATGGAGCAGATTTGCACTGATACCCACAATTCTTGCTACTGCCTCTCAGATAAAATTGGGAGCTTCCCCAGAAATGATGGTAGGAGTTGGATAGAGTATTCATCTGCTTGGAAGCTCAGGCTGGTAAATCTAGAATTATTCCCTGAGTTTTTTGGATGAGGCATTTGGCCAAACCTACAGTTATAGAAACCCACTGCTAAAATGCCACCTATATGGCTTTGTGCCTTTAGTCCAAAATCTGTTGGAGCATTGTCATTAGCCATATGTGTTCCCAGTTTGCCAATCCTACAGGCTTCTATTTTTGTTTTTGTTTTTTAAAAAACATACAAATAAATTAATAATTAAATTTATTAAATAGACATTAAGTCTATTTTTCTAAAACAAAAATCCTCCATTCCCTGACCAAGCCCCCTAACACCCTCTGTGCCCTTTAAAAAGCAAAACAAAACAGAGTAGGCCCCAATAACAAAAGTTGTTCATTTTTGCCCTGCTTTGAAGGATGAGGATGAATCAATGAACTTCAATTGGTAACTAAATCCACATGGCAGAGAGCATCTCTAAGCCTTCTTCTGAAGTCCACTGTCATAATATTTAAGAGGCAGTTCGTTGGCAAAGAAGAAAATACTACTTTTTAATAGCAAGAGGTATAAATCTACTTTTCTTCTTGAGCAGGTGTCATTACTCTAGATTTCACAGATATCATGAAAAGCAGAAGGAATGGTATCCTGGAGAGCTCAAAAAGTCTTTATTCCAGTATCTCTCGTAGCATGGATCTATCGTACAGTGAAAGTGTAAGTGATGAATAATACTAATTCTATACAAATAATATTTGTAAAATGCCTGCAGACACATTTGTTGTTGTTGTTGTTGTTGACAACAAGCAGACACATTAGCTGATGTTAAATGTAACTGTCATGTGCAGAGAGAAAAAATAATTGGAGGGGGTTATTTACTAGGGTTGGATTTTTATGTTAAACTTCTAGAGCTTGCCTGCTTTTTAAATATTGTGAGAATACTGGTGATGGTAGCAACAGATCACAATATACTGTTTTGAAGTGGACACGTGATCAGCTACAACTGGATATACTAATCTATGGGTTCAGAAGCCCTCAATTAACCACTAACTGTATTAACAATCTTGAGTGTGCAGAGCTGATACCTATGCCCACTTTATAATTTAATTTGGTACATTAGATAAAACACAAGCAAATATGTTTTCTACATTATATTGATATATGCTTTGAGTATTGGTTATTATACTATGCAAATCTAAAGCAAAATTGTACAACCACAGGCTTCATTATGTTGCTGTCCTTTAGAAGAAAAAATTGGAATTGCAAAGTGGAGTGGGCATATAAATTGTAGATATAGCACACGCCACTACAACAATCTTTTCAAGTATGGACACCCTCCAAATTGATAGTCTATAGCTCCCCAAATTTTCAGCAACGGCCATGCTTGCTAAGGAATTTTGTGAGTTGAAGTTCATAGATCTGAAGCTTGTCCTTACAGTATATCAGTCCTCTTATGTTGTTGCTTGGAAATATTTAGAAGTACATGTAGAATGGAATAATTTTTTCTACTGGAAATATGGCGACATTTGTATAGAAGAGTGGTGCATTCAAGCTTCAAATAAAAATCATCATGAACTCCAGGAAAGGTTTATTTGGAATAGGGAATACAAGGTTACAAACACACTGCAGAGTCTGCAAACCTCAGCTCACATCTAATGCTAGAAGTTCCAGAATCTACTCTTCATCTTTTTACCGCACAGTTTATCGCAATGAGAAACAAATTGTGATACCATAATTGTGATTATATGGGGAGTTTTGACCAGCCATAAACCACTGGATTGAAGATCAAGCAACTTTTCTTCCTGAAAGCAGAGTGTCTGATAGAGCAGGCATCCCCAACCTTTTTGGTGCCAGGGACTGGTTTCAAAAGACGATTTTTCCGCAGACTGGGGGGGCGGGGTTTCCGTGATTTCCGCGGACCGGGGAGTGGGGTTTGCGGGCAGGAGCCAATCATGCACACCAGGGGCGGGGTTTGCAGGCTGGAGACAATCACAAGCACCGGGGGCGGGGTTTGTGGGCGAGAGCCAATTGCACGGAAGGGGGCAGGGTTTGCAGGCGGGAGCCTCGTGGCCCAGTTCCTAACAGGCCGCGGCCCACAGGTTGGGGACCCCTGTGATAGAGAATATTGGTCTATCTAGAGTGAAAAAGATATTGAAGAACTGAAATCTCATACTTCCTAAGTGGCTCTATGATGCCAGTATTTGACAGAGTTTCTTTACAATGATAAATTGAGGAAAAGATTGATCTATTCTTGAAGGTCAACCATTTTGCTCCTGTTCTTTTTATTGGTCAGAATCTTTAAACAGCTTCAAGGTCACTAGTTTCATGGCAAACTGGAATAGCTGCTGTGCTCTGATCATACTTTCAGACACAAATGCTCATGTTACTCTAACAGAATCTCTATTAAGAAACAACATACCATTTTCTTCTGACATTATACCACAGTGGTAGAACACTGGCACACTAAAAGGAGGATCCCCACTGTTCTAAATTTATTCCCATTCTTTCTTGAAATATTAGTAAACAGTTTGTGGGGAGTAGCCATGGGCTGTGCAGGGAATGTATTTCACAGTTGGAGGAAAAATGCTTGTTCAACAGCTGGAATTCTAAAAGAGCCTGGACTATTCACTTGCCTTTTTATACTGTGATCACATTTTATCTCAGTGAACAGTACAATGTTTGCTTTATTTGAATATTTGAATTGCACAAAAGATGTTCTTTTGCAACTGCATTTTCTTTTTCTAAAACTACACATTTTGACTGGTTTTGTTCAGTTGGGTTCATAGCAGAGATTGAAATAAGCAAAAAGTCAGGTTGTCTGTCATTCTCCACTGGAGAAACTAGTAAAGAAAGGATTTCATAAAAGGAATATGAGAGAGGGAAGAAATGAAGAGGTAATATAAAGCCGGCTGGATGACCTTGGGCCATAAAAGTTAAATAAATAATAAAAATAAATAAAATAAACCATAATTCTTGTACTTTCAGAAACTTGAGTTAGGCCTGCATTATTATTTTTCAAAAATGTCTCCAGCTAATTCCTCCCTAAAGCACACAGTTATGTACTGACAGTAAAAAACATTCATAACCTACTTTTCTAACACAGATTCCTGGAGACATGCTCCAGAATTGTCCTAAACAACCTGAAATGTTTAGTACAATTCTATCATTTAGAAATAATAAAACTTCACAGTGTTAAAAGTGGCCATGGAGTTCAAGAAAAGCCTAACTATATTATGAAGCTATAAAGTAGGCAAAAACCTGTTTGGAAATATGCTAGTAATCTAAGTATCTAGAATATTCTGCCCAGGTAGTAAAAGATAAATCAAGAAATTGGAGAGTCATTTCAAGAATACTGGGCATTGAGTACCAATATCCTCAGTAGAAGAATCAGAATAGTTTAATTCTATAGTTCTTACTAGACAAAACAATCATAAAAAGGTGCACTATTATTTTTCAAAAATGTCTCCAGCTAATTCCTCCTTAAAGCGCACAGTAAAAAAACATTCATAACCTACTTTTCAAACTTTTCAATACAATTATTTTGCCAGGAGAGATTGCCAAATGAATGTATAACTGGAAGACAAATTATTATAAACTCATTTCACCCTCTGCATTGAGAACTCAAGACCTATATTCCACAGAAGACAAACCTTCCTTGAAACACAAAACAGCCGACGGCACATATTTGAGTGTTCCAGAACAGATTGTAGGGCTGAAGAAAAACTTGTGCCATTGGAGCAGGGCTTTCCAAAGTGCCGCCGCTGGCGACACACCAGTGGCGGCGGCAGCGCGCGCACGGCGGCAGCATGGGGGAGGCGCACGTGCACGGCGGGGGGGCGTGTGGCGGCACGCGCGTGCACGGTGGCGGCGCGGGAGGGCGTGCAGTGGCGTGCATGGCGATGGCGGCGGCAGCCTCTGCTAAAACGCGGAAGCACTGATGCCGCACCACTGCCGCCGTGCATGCGCGCACCGCCGCTTCCGGGTGGTGTGGCAACACACCACGCTGTGTGTGGCGACACACTTTTGTGTCGCCACACACAGTTTGGAAAGCTCTGCATTGGAGAGTCAGCTATAGGAGTACTATAAAGAAGTTGGGACAAAAAGTTAGCTTTAAAATCTTCGAGTGCTGCAGGTATAAAATATCCTCCTGTAGTAAAAAAAAAAGGGAATGGGGCTACTGCTTTCACATTGTTAGATGAACTCTATGCTACACTAATTCTCTGAGCAGCCCAAGAAAGGAAAGAAAGGAAAATGATGGGTCTTACAGAAGTACTAGAAGGCAGGAGAAACCCAGCAAACAGACTGGACCTGGTCAATTTATACAGTCTATTTTGGAAAGGGCCATCCAATAAGTTTAAATAGATCTAAGAATATACAACAGCATTTTAAGATCTTGAGACTTGTTGTGCAAATCATATCACAGTAATGGATGTTGGATGCTCTTTTAAAAGTTAAAAATAATGTTTATTAATTGCTTAGCATAATGTGTGTTTCCAAAGGAAGATTATCAAGCTACTAATTAGTTTTGACTTGTATACACCCGGGTTTCACTAAGGCTTTCAAATCTTGCTTCCAAAGGATTTGGTGCACTTTGTTCAAGAGAACTTTAAGAAGAGAGTGTGTGTTTTTTTCACTAAAGATGCCAAGTCCGAGTAAGTAAATATTTATATTATTTATATAGGTATGTGCAGAGTTTCAAAGAAGTGGCACTGAAACTCCTCTGCTTCCTGCCTTTGCATCACCAAAAATACATCAGGGCAAGACAGCAGTTTGAGGCAGATTCGCCATGCCTTTGGGCCTCGTCCTCATTGAGTCAAAACACCCGGCTGAATTGGAACTCAATTGCTTTGCACACCCAGCATTTTATTCCTTCCGCAAGTTTTAAATTATTCTTACTCCTGACCTCAAAAAGCATAGTTGCGTGTGCGGGGGGTGGGGGGCGTGCAGGGGGGCGGGGGCGTGCAGGGGGGGGCGGGGGGCTTTCACGCACATGTACACGCAGCAACTTTCAAAAATGGGACAAATTGGCTTTTTTTCTTAAAAAGATGGGACGGTCAAGAATTGTTTGAAAAACGGGACGTATGGTCAGCCTAGAACTCACAGACTCCTGGTTTCTAGCCCAGCACCTTAACCACTAGACCAAACTGGCTCTTTTTTTATTTTATGTTGACATTGGATTGTTAAAGATGGGAATTATTTTTACTGCTGTACAATTCATAATGGGGGCAGTTAAAGTGTTGCATTTTTTCCTTAAGTGCTTGAAAGCTGAACAAAAAGTTTAGAAGTTTATTTATTATACCCTTCCAAAAAACAAACTCCTTTTGATTAATTGTTTCCACATATGCATATCTTTATAGTGACAACCAATGTAAGTGTGGATATTTGAAATCACAACATGTAGAAGAGATGCAGATTAACAATAATGAGAAATGGAATTATAAAAAACATACTAAAGAATTCCCAACTGATGCTTTTGGGGACATTGAATTTGAAAATTTGGGTAAGACAGGAAAAGTAAGTTAATCACCTGCCTTTTTCTTTTCTTTTTTGCGTATAAAATCAAATCCTTTTGTGTTAACCAAGTGTGGGTGCTAAATGAGGACAGATTGTATAATGAAAAAGCAGGGCCCAAGTATATATTTGAATGCCCATTCAAAATATGGTAGCATGAAGGAATTCCAAATTAGAAGAGCTGTTAAACATTTATTTTTCTTTCCCATTAAGATGTCGTAAAGGGGCACAGTGAAACTTGTGCATTGATTGAGAACTTCTAAAACAAAATGCTGTGCTACACAGAAATCTGCTTGCATAAGGAAGGGCGGAAAGCCCTTGGAAAATACAGAAGCAGAGGCCATGTCAGGGAAGCCACTGACAAATGAGACATAATGTATTTTGAGTGCTTTTCCCATTGTAACAATTATTTTTATTTCTTAGTACATTCGCCTGTCATGTGACACAGACTCTGAAACCCTCTATGACCTAATGACCCAACACTGGCATCTGAAAACACCCAACCTCATCATCTCTGTCACAGGTGGAACAAAAAATTTTGCTTTAAAGCCACGCATTCGTAAGATAGTCAGCCGGTTAATCTATATTGCACAGTCCAAAGGTAAAGTGGGTCCTTCTTCTTAAGTCTGACATAGCAATAAACAAATGGGCTTTAATGGGTTAAATGTGGAGGAGAAGAAAAGTGGAGGTGAGACAGAATATAAATAAACACTCCAGCCTTTAAAAATAAACTGATTTCATTTCATTATAAACTCTTTCTGGTTAAGCATGCTGAGGTTTCTTGCCTAAACTTTTATCGATCATCAAAATGAGTAAAATTCAGTGGGATGCAAATTACCATTTTAAATATGCTAGATGTCTGCCTTGAGTTGTGACATTTAGAAAAATCCAGAGGTAGTAGCTGAATGTATAAGTGCCTGTCCATGGAGGGAATTTATTTGCAAACTGTAATACATTTAAAGGGCAAGGTTTAATCAGTTATATCTGTTTCTGTGGAACATGTTTTACTGGAAAAATATTTCTGAATAGTTCTGCTGATAAGACTTGAGTAATTAGGAGGGAGATGTCAAACATGTTTTCATGTTTACTTTTTAATCACCTCTAGATACCTTTTATTTGTGTTCCCCATATTCATATCTTGCTCCCTTTGTCATTTAATATTTCATTCTCTTTGCATTCATTGCTCTTCCCTTTTTTGCACTTCCTTTTTTTTTACAATAGACTCTTCATATCAAAAAAATCAGTTCACATTTTTATGTGAAAAAGTTTTGCATCCTATTTGATATTAAATGGAAGCTCAATATGTTTTAGTTTAAATACTGCTTTAAACCACTTTCTAAAACACACATAGAAATTAGGATAGTTTACACACCTGATTGGAAGTATACTTGTGGTATGATTCAATCAGAGCTATGACACAGGAGCATTGTGTGATGTGACTAAGTATATTATTTATATATTTTCATTGAAAAAAGAATGTGCTAGTAATGTTTAGATATTTCAAATAATTTCATCACAAATCTTGCTGAGAGTAGATTTGAGCGTTTACTCCCCGCTATTCCAAATATTTCACTCATAATCCAGACTTATGATCTGTTGCGAAGTGGAAAATAAAATGAACCTAGTCTGCATCTAAGTATACAGGCCACAGAGTACTGAAAGCTCTCCTTTCTGCTTGAAATTACACAGAACAGTCTAAACTTTGTGGATGTTTTATCAGTTGTAAATTGTTGTGAATATTGCTAGATTGAGTGGGAGTTTTGTACGTGAATGGACAAGTAACATGTTTGACTTGGAACAATGTGCAGGAGCCTGGATATTCACGGGAGGTACACATTATGGACTGATGAAGTATATTGGAGAGGTAGTACGGGACAATACTATCAGTAGGAGCTCTGAAGAGAATGTGGTTGCTATTGGCATAGCTACTTGGGGCATGGTATCTAATCGTGAGAGTCTTATCAGAAGCTGTGATGCTGAGGTACTGAATTTGATTAACAATTTACATCCCAATATTATTTCAGTCCCAACGTTACATACGGGGGAGAGATTTACTCATTTAAATCTGTTCTATCACTTCATACCTACACTGATATTTGAAACAAGGACTTAACATTACAATTCTTACAGTTCTTGAAGCTTGAACAGTTATTGATCTTGATTAATTATTAATGAAGTGACTGAAAGAATATTGTAAACAATGTATCATTTACAAAGCAATCAAATGAGCTGCAAACCATGCAGAAAGCCAAATTAGTCTTAGAAATGAATTATGTGAATTGACAGAAGAAGGAAAGGATAGGACAGAATAAAGATAATGTTCACATAAAGATGGACCATGCTAGGCAATAACTTAGTGATGAAGATCAAAAAAGGGAAACTCGCATATCAAAGTTGGTGACACTAATTTTCAAATGGCTGCTTACAAGAATGTAGTTAAGAAAAGGGTGAAATCTAAACAAGGGGTCCCACTTCTTCCCATCATTACCCCTAAACCCAGGCTCCTACCGCCCCATCATGGAGCAATTGCTTCTGTCTATGCAAACCGGCTGATGCTGATGGCAGCACGCATGGGCAACCTCAAGAGAGCCATGCTGGCAGGTACTGCCACCAGTGCAGCTCTGCTCAGGGCTTGCGGCTCCACAAGCTCTGTGAGCTCAGCTTAGTGAGATTTCTTGCAAAAATGAATATGTATTTATTGTGTTATTAGCCTCCTTCATTTTTCAAAATTTGAAAAGGGGTGGCTAAAGATAGGGGTTGCTATAATGCAAAAAATATGGTGTTGGGAGGAACTTTATACCTAAATATTTTTATCTAATTTCCAGACCTATTATTCAGCACACTACATCATGGATGACCTCAAGAGGGACGCATTATACTGCTTGGATAATAATCATACACATCTGATTTTGGTTGATAATGGAACTCATGGGTATCAAGGTATAGAGGCAAAGCTACGCAGTCAGTTAGAAAAATACATTTCAGAACGCATTATTCCAGGTCAGTTTCTAACGGGGGTTATTATTTTTCAGAATTAAGTACCAAATCAGTGCAAATGTTATTTCTGAGGATGAATAAATTCATTTGACTCACGTATTGTTCAGGTTTTCATTGTAAATATCCTAGGATATGTTATATTTAAAAGGCGACTGTACAGATGTAACAAGTTAGTGAATCAATAACCTGATTTTATGATTTTTTTGTGATGGTCATTAAGTGAATCACATGGTTCCCCATTAATTTTGCTTGTCAGAAGCTGGCTGGGAAGGTCGCAAATGGCAATCATGTGACCCCTGGGACGCTGCAACCATTGTAAATACATGCCGGTTGCCAAGCACCCGAATTTTGATCATGTGACTGTGGGGACACTGTGACAGTCGTAAGTGCAAGGACCGGTCGTAAGTCACTTTTTTCAGCACCGTCGTAACTTCGAACGGTTGCTAAATGAATTGTCATAAGTCAAGGACTACCTGTAGATTGCAAAGGCAAAAGTGATCACCTCCCAATGGTTGTATGACCCTTACCATATGATCTATTTGTTGAGTCCCTGCTTCAGTCTTGTTTAGTGGCTAATTTTGGATCTTCTCATATAAGATGAACTGAACAAATGGGTAAATCTGCCCCAAAGATGCTAAAATCTCTGCAATTTCACTCGATTTGTTCATGTATTGTTTGAGCATAGGCCAATAATTCTATTATTCTGAGGCACTTATTCATGTCCTCCATCAAATATTTATCTGACCGAACAGAAGCTCTTTGGTGCACAGTGTTCTGTCTATAAAGATATCCTTGCACTAGAAGCAGTTAAATCCAGATTCCTTAGCTCTCTGCTCCAAGTTCCTTGTTCTGTCACAGATGTGTTTCTCCAGTTAGAGCTCTGTTAAGGTTCTGCCAGTCAAAGTACTGGCTTAAACACATCTATAGGGTGAGGCCCTAGTCCATCTTGTATTGATCAACTGATACAATTTGCCATGGAAGCAGTAAATAACCTTCAATGTGGTCTGCTGTGGACTCATCCCCAAATCCCCATCTATGCTGGGTTTAAACAAAACTTTGAATAAGCACAGAATTTTCAATCACCTCACACCACTGCTTATAACAAGCTCATTTCACCATCCCCAAATACTCTTACTTGCACCCTCACGCAGGAGGGAACTCACACTGGCATGCTTAAATACCCTTCATGATATTGACTAGGAGATTCAATAATATATCCAGAATGCATTCAGACACTGAAATTAGTATGGTCACATATGTAGTTTTAAAATGCCCTATCTACCCTTGGAGGATGGAGCTAATCTCTCATCTAATCTCAAATTATCCAAACTGGTCCCAACAGGTAACAATGTGTTTCCTATTAAATGACGAAGACTAAGAAGTCTGTAGGAAGGTAGCCAAATTCTGTACTCCCAAAAGATGGGATAACAACTTGATGATAGTTGCCAGAATTAACAATTCTACCATCTTTTGGAGACACATTGTTGAAGGCTCAAGGCACACTCTGTTTTATGGATGATTATATCCCAATTCAAATGGGGGGTAACTATTTCCATGAGTTACATCTGGCAGATGAGTCAGATGTTGGTTCCCTCCCACATTAGATACCTGAGATATCTAAATTGGTTAATTGGCTGAAAGCAGGAAAAAACCCATGAGGTGACAATATATGCTATATTCAATTTATTCTATCTAGCTGATCATATTCCAGGACAGGGCTTTCCAAAGTGTCGCCGCTGGCGACACACGAGTGGCGGGGCGGCGGCAGCGGCGGCGCGCGCACGGCGGCGGGGCGGGAGCGCGCGTGCGGCGGCGACACAGGAGAGCGTGTGGCAGCGCGTGCGTGCACGGCGGCGGGGGTGTGTGCGGTCGCGCGGGGGGGCGCGTGTGTACGGCGGCGGCGGCAGCGGCTGCTGCTGCCACCGTGCACGCGCGCGCCGCCGCTTCCGGGTGGTGTGGCGACACACCACGCTGTGTGTGGCGACACACTTTTGTGTCGCGACACACAGTTTGGAAAGCTCTGTTCTAGGATGATGGGCCACAATATTGGCATGATTTTTACCTTTATTGCTGAAGGTCTAAAGCAGAGCTTTCCAAACTTTTCATGTTGGTGACACACTTTTTAGACATGCATCATTTTGCGACACACTCTTACAGCAGGGCATCATTTTGCGACACACTCTTACAGCAGGGCACAAGGCAGGCACTAGGACCTGCGCGGAATCACAGCAGGTTTGGAGGCAGCAAAGCACATGGCAGG
The DNA here is from genome assembly GCA_023362775.1 of Charina bottae. Classification (NCBI taxonomy): domain Eukaryota; kingdom Metazoa; phylum Chordata; class Lepidosauria; order Squamata; family Charinaidae; genus Charina; species Charina bottae. The sequence goes on from JALMGJ010000020.1 coordinate 2,084,217, forward strand.
CACTAGGACCTGCACGGAATCCTGGCAGGGCTCCGAGGCAGCAGCAGCCACGACACACCCAGACACTGCAGCCGACACACTAACATGTCCCGACACACAGTTTGGAAAGCTCTGGTCTAAAGCCTGGTCAGTCAGTATAGTCAGTAATTGGGACCTGACAATTATTATTCCTATATTTAAAAAATGTGGATGAAATGACCAGATACACTATCACTGAATCAGTCTTTAAATCAGCAGCAGCAAAATTTGTACTTGAAACTTCAGAACAACTGTACACTGAGAATATCTTGATGGAAGATATTAAATTCTGTCCTTTCCCCCACTAAACCAATGTTGCACATCTAATTGAAAAACGTATTCTGACATTCTAATCATCCCTGTACAGAGCTTTTGTTGATTTTAAGAATGCATTTGATCTTTTTTCCAGTAAGATGGGGACAGACTTAAAGCCTCATTGACTGGCACTTTTTACTTTCATACATTAATTGTGTAACCATACTAATTTGAGAGTCAGGCCATTTAACTGAAGTGATTCCTAGGTTATACAATATATTAAAGTGAATAGCCCTACTTGTATTCATTTTAATATAAACTCATTTGTTTATACTACTTGATTTGAAAAATCACCCTTGATTTGAAAAATCACCCTTCACACTTGCATATAAACATCTTAAAGTTTTAAGTGGCTGATATAGTAATCTTAGTAATCTGGTTGGTTTCCATAGATAATGGTTTTGTAAATAAATTATACTTAGATTATGTTCTTTGCAAGAAGGTCATAATGGAACTTTCATTTGAAAGAGTTTAGATAGATTATCATGAATAATTATAATATTTTAACAATATGTAGGTGAGTGGGAGTTCACCTCTAAGTGGGTGAATTTGTGATTCTAGAAAGAACAGGTAAAGAAGTATGGCAGCTATTTTTAGGTATAAGAGGAATTCAGTATATCCCTATAGCTTCTTGAAACCAATGTGTTTTCTCAGCTTTTGATGGGATACAACTTACTTTTTTTAGTGATGGGAAGCAATCTATGTACTTGAGGAAGCTGTTCCATGCTAGTGCATTTAATTCTATATCTTCTATGGTAAAAAACAACAACAGATATAAGATGTGTATGCTCCTGTAGTTTTAGAGCAGTGGAAAGCATTTTTCATAGAGAAATCCAACAGCCCCCCTTATAAAGTCAGACTTCTCAGCAGAAAACCTCCCACAGAACAGAGCCATTTCGTTCCCAAAACAATCCCTCAGAAAAACAACCTCGTCAGTATCTTGCAAGTCAAACTGTGATTCCTTCATCACCAAAGTGTGTTTGTTGCCTGGTATTTCTTGAAAGAATCCATTCTCACTGTCGGGAAAAATACCACCCTCTTGATGAAACTCTTCCTCTCCCAGCAGAGCATCCTCAACCAGTTGACACATTTTAGAGCTGGTATTTTCACAATATCCCAAATATCTTGCAGAATAACTTGATGGGTATCAAGGAGAATCTGTTTGAAATCACAACGAAGCTCAGAACTCTGAGAAAATTTCCTTAAGGTCGACTATGTCTCAGGCAGTAGATTATGACACCCCCTGGATACTTGGCTAGTGCTAATGGGTTAATGAAAGGCTTCTAAAAGTTATTGAGTGATATTGACAAAAGACTTCCAAAAGTTATTAAGTGATATTGACAAAACGGAAAGTATGCGAACCAGCAACTGCTATGCTCAAGGAAAATTAACAGAAAACTGAAGACTCAAAGCAGCAGATTCAATGTGTAGGAGAACGTTAAATCCTTCAAATTAAATACAAAAGTAGTAATGGGGAGATAATTATTCTCAGTCCTCCTTAATATCTAGATGGGAAATAAGCCAAAGATTTAAAAAAAAGTTTTAAAATTAATCCAGAAATAACAATAAGCACCAAGAGATTTCACCTCTTCTTGTTGTGAAAAGCCTCTCTTGGGGTACACAAATTTAAAAATATATAAACTAGGTGATTTAGAAATGGGAAAGGCTTGACCTAATGTCCCTAAGGCTGCAGCACGGTCCGGATTAGCACTAACACTGTTGGCGATCCTCAGGCTATGAGGAGTGCAAATGGGATAATTCTGAGCACTTTCTGCCATGAAAATGCTCTAGGGCATCAGGAAAAGCCTGCCTTTGCCCAAAAAAACCCCAACGCTGCCAGGTCTGCCCGCTGAGCTCACAAGCAAAGCTGTTCAGTCAGCCATATTTCCACCGGAAGTCCGGTAACTAGCTGTTTCTCAGTTAGTGTGGATGTAAGTTGTCTGTCCACCCATAGTTCCCTCATACGTTTCATATATCTCCCCTCATTACATCTACTGTTGTAGTAGCATTCCATCAATTCCAGGTTCTCTTATATGGTTTGTTCCCATAGCCCACTTATCATCAGATCATCCTGGTTCCCCAGCATCTGGCGTGGACCTTGTTAATCCGGGTGATGTCCAAGCCGGCATGACTCTCTTAGTTTGTGTCACTCTCATATCCGAGATAGACAGGTGAAACGTTAGGGGGTCTTTGCCCAAGGACCCCTACTGGTAAGGTAGGTACCAGCCGGGATTCAAACCCCAGTCTCCCATGTCAAAGGGCGGTGCTCTAACCACTATGCTATCCAGCCGCTTACCAATATTATACTGTATGTATATATGTATAGTATATGTGTATGCGTATGTGTATGTGTATATGTATAGAGGGGTGCGATGGCTCAGTGGTTAAGACACCAGGCTTGTCGATTGGAAGGTTGGAGGTTTGAGACCCAAGCGCCGCGTGACAGAGTGAGCTCCCGCACTCACCTCAGCTCTTGCCAACCTAGCAATTTGAAACCATGCAAATGCAAGTAGATAAATAGGTACCACTTCAGTGGGATGGTAACAGCGTTCCGTGCGTGTCATGTCGGCCACATGACCGCAGAAGCGTCTTCGGACAGAGCTGGCTCCTCGGCTAAGAAACGGAGATGATCACCGCCCCCTAGAGTCGGACACGACTGTGCAGGGGAAAACCTTTACCTTTTACTATATGTATATGTATATGTATATGTATATGTATATGTATATGTATATGTATATGTATATGTATATGTATATGTATATGTATATGTATATGTATAAAAAGGTAAAGGTTCCCCCCCCCCCGCACATTTGTGCAGTCGTGTCCGACTCTAGGGGCCGGTGCTCATTTCCGTTTGTTAGCCGAAGAGCCAGCGTTGTCCAAAGACGCTTCCATGGTCATGTGGCCGCATGACGCGCACGGAACGCTGTTACCTACCCACCGAAGTGGTACCTATTCATCTACTTGCATTTGCATGCTTTCAAATTGCTAGGTTGGCAAGAGCTGGAGCTAGTGCGGGAGCTCACTCTGTCACGCGGGGCTAGGGATTCAAACCTCCGAACTTGCGATCTTCTGATAGACAAACCTGGCGTCTTACCCGCTGAGCCACCACGCCCCTTGTATACGTATAGAATACGTATAGAATTATAATTATAATTATAATTAGATGTGGTTGGGGGTCATAAGAAAGACTAATGTGGATACTGATGCTTATTTCAGTGAAAGTACATTTGGAAACTGGAAGACAGATTTTGATACTCCATTAATTAAAGTAGTATAGTATTGCTAAAAATCACCTGTTTATTTATCATAGTATTTGTCTTTCAGATTCTAATTACGGTGGAAAGATTCCAATTGTGTGTTTTGCCCAAGGAGGAGGAAAAGAAACTCTGAAAGTAAGATTTTTCCTAGGCCCCAGAGGCATTCATAGAAAAAGCTAATCTTTCAGCATTTTTTTTTAGTCCTTTTGGTGACTTTTTCCCATAAAATAATCTAGCTTTTTTGATATTTTGAATGTGTGGCTTTCCATCCTTTTCAGTACATATATTCATTTTATAAATTGCATTTTAGTTAATCTGGAAATCAACTCTCCATCATGCATTTCTGGTCATGAATAGGAAAGGGAAGGGAGGGAAAATGGCAGGTACACAAATAGGGCCATGCAATGTGTTGCATTCAATTCCAAAAAGCCATTTCAGAGCATGGAGAAGCAGGAATGCAGCACCAATTAGCGTCTCATTAAGGCGCCTGCATATGTTTCTTGGCCAGGTGTGTGAACCTGGAAACAGCACAACTGCTTTAGTAAGTTGCCGACAGCCACTGCATTGATGCTCCTGAAGCAACCTTTTGGAACTGAATTTGAAGCACTGCACAGCCATAAGGCAAAAGCTGTTTCCTTGCTCCTGGCACCCCGTAGTGTCCTGCTAAAGGAATAGGCCTTAAGGTGCGATAGACAAAGCAATTAATCTCTGAGAAAAGCAACTGGCTTGCCCTAAGAAAGATGACATCATTAGAGTAATTGAAAGATTTCAGAACATACATTGAAATACAATCCAAACTAAATCTGTAACTATACTATTATAAAAGCCTTGGACTAGAAGACCTCCAAAGACCTCTTTCCAAACCTATGTTTCTATGAAAGAATAAGCAGTGTTGATATTACAGATCTGTGTGCTAACTGAAGATCAGAGACATGTTATTCTGCCTTTCAAATTTTAGAAGTTAAGGAGCTTCCTCTTATTCACTCTATAATTCTATATTTGTTTACTATCATCAGTGGTCAAAGGACAAATTTCCACACAAAGGAAGGTAGTATGTCCATGTGGAGTCCTTGGTGCTCTCTGAGCTTAGTTGTTTGTTTGCAGACATTTCATTACCCGCCTAGGTAACATCATCAGTGCTAGTGAGTGTGGGGTTTGCTCCCTGTTTATATACAGTAGCTTGCTCTGCCAGTGTTGGTGGGGGTGTGGTTTTCTCCTTGGTAGTTCCTTGATTGGGGTATTGTTTTCTGCTTGATTGTTTGCCTGGTGTTAATCCCTGCTTATCTGGGTGTTGTTTGCTGGAGGGGATGTGTTCTAGTCTTTTTGTTTCCTTCTTAGCTTTTTATTGTCTCTTTTGAATGGTGTATAAATGTGGTTTATCTCTATAATGTATGTCTATTGATGGCTGATTTGTCTGAATGCCAAGCTTCCAGGAATTTCCTAGCGTTTTTGGATTTAGCTTGGTCTAGGATGCTCACATTTTCTCAGTTGAAACTATGGTTGAGTCTGTCCATGTGTTGTGAGATTAAGGAGTTTTCATCATGTCTTCTGCTAGTTGGTGTTCATGGATGCGCTCTGCTAGTCTTCTGCCTGTCTGTCCTACATAGTGGCTATTTACAGTCCTTACACTGTATGTTGTAGATGACCCCCTTTTTTTATTCTTGGGCTACTGGGTCTTTTGGTTTACTTAAGATGTTTTGGAGGGCTTAAGATGTTTTGGAGGGCACTCCCACACATACAACCAAAAGTATGGATCTGGTATGTAGACGACACCTTCGTCATAATAAAAAGGAACAACTAGAGAAGACCCATGAAACAATTAACATCTTCAGAGGAATAAAATTAACAAGGGAAGAAGAAAACAACACACTACCCTTCCTGGATATCCTCATCAGCCAAGGAAACGGCAAATTAGAAACGCAAGTATATCAAAAAACAACCCACAGTAACTAAGTGCTCCATTACCAAAGTGACAACCCAACCTCCCACAAGAGGAGCTGTGTAAGAACATTATTCAGATGAGTACAAACACACTGCAGCAACCCAGAACACCAGAAAAAGGAAACAGACCACCTATACAACAAAATGGATACCCACGCAAATTTATCAAAAAGTGCCGGACCATTCAACCTGCTATAGCACAACAAACACAATCTATGAAAAGGATAACACTGCCATACATCAAAAACATCTCAGAAACAACCAACAGACTATTACAACTACATGGCATCACCGTAGCACACAAACCAACTAAATGAAACATCTGCAAGCATACAACCAAGCTCAGAGAGCATCAAGGATTCTACAGTTCAACCCTGAGATACATACTGTATAGTCTCTTCTATTGGTGTATGTCCATGATCGTACTAAATAATAAATAGATAAATAAAATGATAAATAGATAAATGCTGGTATAAAGTTGTCATATACCTGGAAGGATATATCCAACAATATTCAGAGAGGAGAAGGGACAAATAAAAGTTATGGCCTCTGCCAGGAAATGTAGAAATATTATTTTATTTTTTAAACAAAATTTGAAAAGAATTGGCATGCTTTGGAGTCTCCTTATTTCCAAGAGAGCCACTGGATTTTATATAGAGTTGAGACAGATTTCCTCCCGACCTTTAGGAAAGAGCTGAAGACCTGGTTCTGCCGTCTGGCATGGGAAGGAGGAAGGGATAGTTCCTCATGGGGGTGGCTAATCCCCTAATTTTTAATGTCCTTCTTTTAATGAACACCTCGTCCATCTGAATTTTATAATCATTTATTCTATTGTACATATTGTGGTTTTATATATTTATCGATTTTATTTTAACTTATTTATTGTGAACCGCCCAGAGTTCCCCATGGGGGGAGATGGGCGGTCATATAAATTAAACAAACAAATAAATAAATAAATAAATATAGGCTCCAAAGCTGATCCCTGCCTCTGCACACGACTCAAGAATGGCAGAGACGTGTTCATTCTGACATTTGTGGATGATTTGATTCTCTGTTATGAGGATGAGAGGGACATCCAATTTGAACACGGAAGTAGAGGTGAAACATCTTGGAAAGGCAAGCTACTACTTAGGAATACAAATTGACAGAGAAGAGGATGGTAGTTTTCTCCTCAGTCAGAGGCAAAAGATTTTAGAATTATTGGAGTGCCTGGGACTGGAAAATGCAAACACAGTTCCAACTCCAATGGAAACAGACTTTCACAAAGTCAAGGACACTAGTGAACTGTTGCCTCAGAACAATGGCTACAGAGAGGCCATTGGGAAGCTGTTATATCTGTCTACCACAACAAGGCCAGATATTTCAACTGCAATGGGGATCCTCTGCAGAAAGACCAGCGCACTCACCCAAAGGGACTGGACAGGCATTAAGCGGGTGGCAAGATACCTGAAGGGGACTGCAGACCTGAAGCTTAAGCTGCCAGCAACTGATTCTCCTGAACTAGTGGGGTACACCGATGCAGATTGGGCAGAGGATGTAACTGACCGCAAATCCACTAGTGGGAATGTGTTTTTCTTTGGGGGAGGGGCTGTGAGCTGGGCTAGTCGCAAACAGGCTATTTGGCACACTCAACTACTGAAGTGGAGTGTCTCAGCAGCTGAGACATGCTCAGAGGTGCAATGGCTCAAGTATTTACTTGAGGATCTGGGGGTCAGTGTTCCTGCTCCAATAAGAGTCTTTGAGGACAACCAAAGTTGTACAAGACTCTGTCACAGAAGGTAGGAGGGCGGACCAAACACATGGATGTTCACTACCACATAATTAGAGAGGCAAAGAAGACTACTACATTTGGAGTATTGTCCCTCAGATAGCATGACACCTTACACTTGCGAGAGGTGTCTACCAAGGCCTACGTAGTGAGTTAAATCTTGTGTAGGCATGATGCATGACTTTGATTTGAGAAGAGGTGTTGGAATCCGGCAATTCAAACATGCCTCATTAGCATATGGGTGATTGCTCTAGGAGGCAAACTCTCTGCTTCCAGAGGAAGCTGCCTATTGCCCCTCCCACTTCCTCTTCTCTCTCTCTGATTCTTCCATTGAGGAGGAAGCAGCACGTGGCATCGAGAAGCCATGCATAGGCCTCAAGCCCCCTTTCTCGATGCAGCCTCTGGCAGCAAACAGGGCCAGAGGTATGCAGTTTAGGGAACAGAAAGAAGAACTGAAACCAATTTTCTACTGAAATTGCTGTATCTGGACAAAATAAATGTAAGAACTCTTTTGTCCTTACTTTTTGTACCTGCAATGTCTAGGCATGTGTTTCTTTATGCTTGGGTGGGTTAGAAGTGTAAGAATAAGAACCTGAATCTCTCTAACATGCTCACAGGCTGTGTTTTTAAACAATATTCCTTTTTCTATGCACAAGTTTACACAACGTTAAGCTCTGCTCCATTCACTGGTTCTAACAGGCCACTGAATGATCTTCAAGAAGAACAGTGAGTGTGGCTTGTGTTCTGGCATAGTAGATCTTTGTGGTCTGGCTGCTTTGTTTGGACATCCCAGCTGATGTGCAATTTTCTTTAATAGAAAGCAACACTTTTTAAAAAGCGGGGACAGTACTTGTAGACAATGAAAATTAGATTACAATAACTGTTCTGCATGACACTTTAGGGGCGTGGTGGCTCAGCAGGTAAGACGCGAGGCTTGTTGATCGGAAGATCGCAAGTTCAGAGGTTCGAATCCCTAGCCCTGCAGGATGGAGTGAGCTCCTGCACTAGCCCCAGCTCTTGCCAACCTAGCAATTCAAAAGCATGCAAATGCAAGTAGATGAATGGGTACCACTTCGGTGGGAAGGTAACAGCGTTCCATGCGTGTCATCCGGCCACATGACCGTGGAAGCATCTTCTTCCACGCTGGCTCTTCGGCTAACAAACGGAGATGAGCACTGGCCCCTAGAGTTGGACACAACTGCACAAACGTGCTGGGGGAACCTTTACCTTTACCTTTATGACACTTTCAGCAGGACGTGTGCTGTTTTTTTAATCAGTTAACTAGGCCCTGCAACAGCGGGTCTGTCATCCGCATCATGTACCCCTAACTGAGCTTGCTAGTCTGGCACAATGCCACGTGACTGGCTGGAGTGATGTGGTGTCAGGAATGAGGATTGCCAGGGCTGATGATTGTGGGTGTGTTTAGTTACATACAAAAGCACTATGACTACTGGAAGCAGCTGTATGCACAGCTGGACTCACGTATATCCCATACATAGAGCTGGAAAACTGTTCTGTGAACTTTAAATATGTCAATTGTCTCTTCCATAGGCAATTAACACTGCCATCAAGAACAAAATTCCCTGTGTCTTGGTGGAAGGTTCTGGTCAGATAGCAGATGTGATTGCAAGCTTGACAGAGGGAGAAGGCACACTTACTTCCTCATCTGTTAAAGAGAGATTTCTCAGATACTTGCCTCGCACACTTTCTAGACTCAATGAAGAGGAGATTGAGAGTTGGATCAAATGTGTAAGTGTATACATTCTACATTCTATGTAACTGGGAGATTTATTGGTTGTACACAATTAATTTGCTGGACTGTGATGTAGAGCTTGATGAATGCTGACCTAAGAGAGAGAGGGGGGGGAAATGTATTCGGTTTCAGATAGTTCACAGCTTAGATGTGTATCTAGGAAGGGGCTTGGGGAAGGGGCTTATGTTGCAATCAAGCATAACCTTCCTTTGGGCATTTTGAGAGCCCAATTTTTAAAAATGCTAATAATCAGGAATGGAATATCTAGCTTTAATATTTTTCTAATTTATTAATAAGAAAAATTCTAATGCAGTTTATAGCCTGCTCTTCACTTTAAAAGAATTCTTAAGACAATTTACAAAATATACAAAACAACAATAAAATTATAAAATGAGTTAAATGATAAAAATACATTAAATATATTTTAAAAGAAGTAACTTCTCAAATGGAAAGACTTTTAGAACTACAGATTTTTTTTCTTCAGCTAGTCTGTGATGAATTGAAGCAAAAACTAAAGCAGAATTCATTGAAGCCACCTAGAATGATATTTCTTAGGATAATAGGAGCATGCTTTGAGAAAGAGTATGATATTTTCAACTGCTGTGCCTTGTTTATTGCTAAGAATGTGACTGTTTCCCACTGACTTGTCTTTCTGGTTCCTTTTTTATAGCATTTCACTATGAACTACCAAGAGACTGTTTTGAGATTCTATAGGATCTGAACTAATTATTTGTAATAATCTGATTTAATTATTTACAATTTTCCCCAGTTACATAGTCTAGCCACCGTTGTGTGTGTTTGTGTATGTGTTTGTGTTTATGTTTATGTGTGATGGTACTAGAACATCTTCTCACTCAAATATTTATTTGTGTGTTTCAGGGTAGATACCATTTTTGGGCCAGGGCACATTTTTGGCTGTCTTGGGAAGCTTTCTATTCACAAATGATGGGGGGGGGGGGGTTGCTGGCACAAAATTTAACACCTGTTTATTAGAAGGCAGATTAGAGCTGTCAAATCTGGGCAGGAAAAATCTGGACAGTCACTAGGTGGCAGGAAGGTGCTGGAGTTTTCTGTATCTCTGTGCTGTTGTCCAGATTTTTGCGGCCCTGATCCATTAACCCTACAATTAGTTCCACATATGCTGTTTAGTTACTTAATTTATATCCTGTGAACCCAAAATATGAGTTAATCCAGGAGTCCTGAAAATGTGGGTTGTAACCCCCTAAGGGTTTGTAAGCAACTAGCAGGAGAGTTCCAGTGTTTTTTTTTAAAAAAAACCAAACACAATCAGGCTTCTCCAGGCAGGTGTGCCTGCTGTTAAAACTCACTCTAGGTTTTGCCTGTGCAAGCTTGGTGTAGACAATTATGGTATGCAAAGTCCAAGAACCCCTATGATAAAATGTAGTTACTAAAAGTAGTATATTTATTTCTTGCTTAACCCCAATTAAGCCATTAAGGTTATTTGGGGCAGGGGGAGTTACACATACTCTTTTAACATTTTAAGGGGTGCAATAGTACCAAGTTTGAGAACCTGTAAGTTGATCCAGTGTGATATATGAACAGAGCCATTGTGAAACAGTCAGATTTAAATTAACTTATGATGCTGTACATCATATCAATCTGAAATAATGTGTTTATAAACAGAGCTCTCTCTTTTTTTTCTATTAATTGACAGCAAAATTGTATCGCACACTGCATAGTGCTAGCTCAGTATCTGAGCTTTTTTGATGTTGTTTTTGTTCGTTTTTGAATGTCTTTTCCTTTTGCTGTCTGCTTTTTTCTTAGCTTCTGGCTTTTTTGCCCCTGAAAATTAGTAACACTCAGTTTATACCAAAAAACTGGGCTGTCCTTCAGAATTTGTTAACAGCTTCTGTCACTTTCCCAATCAATTATTTGAGGACTGAATTGGTGGAGGACTGAATTGGTGGAGAGAATCAGGAAGAGCCTTCACCAGAGCTGACATTATAACTTAGATTTGTACACACGAGAATTTTGTTCACACAAAATTTTAAACATAAGACTGGATTAACAAAGAATGATCACTGTGTTCATAGAACATGCTATGCCCCAAAAATAAACTGTATGGCCTGGTTCACACAACATGCTAAAACAATGTCTGATTGTTTACAACATGCTGAACTGCAAAGTACCCCATACCCTTTTAGCCTCATCTAGTGTACTGTATTGTACAAACAGAGCCAAAATAAATAAAGGAAATATAGACAAGGGGGAAAAAACAAGATGGCAAAATTCTGTTCACTTGAAAGAGTCTCGTTTTTTTTCTGCCCCATTTCTAATAGTACTGTTTTCATTTGAAATATGATACATTTATGTGGCTAATTTGGTTGAGTGATTTGTGTATTTGTTTCAGCATAAATTCAAATTCATAGCAAATAGAAAAGCCCCCAAAAGAGTCCAATTCAAGTATATTGATCTGTAACCAGTGATCCATACCATTGCTGTTTGGTATATTAGTTAATGTGGGATTGTCACTGCATGGATGAATAAGTGAATAAGAGAGTGACTTCAAAGCAGTAACACTGTTGTTCAAATCTTGTTCTTAATCTAATAATATGAGGGATAATAACTTGATTATATCAAGATAAAGCATGTGAAGCACTTAAGAGTGTTGTCCAAATGTTAGGTGTCCCCATTATTCCAGTTCTCCTCCTCTTAGCCCTCGGGTGTGTTACAAAACATGGTGGAGGATGGATAGTCTTGTATTGTGCTTGGTTTAAATGAAGCAGACAAGTTTCTGTTGCTACCATGCAGAGCATTACTGAAGAACCTACCTCCCCGCCCCTGACTATTAGAAGGAATAAGGCAGCTTGTCTTAGCAGCATGCATGGAAGCTAGTCGGGGGCCCAGGTGTGTGGCAGGTTGACAGGTGGATCTGTAGAGGTCTATCTCAGGATAGTTGTTAATTTGATAGGAAGAACTGGGTGCGTGCAAAATGATAATGTTCTGTTTGCAAAATGGCCCTAAACCCCAGTGGAGGAGTCATTTCGTTTGCAGAAAAGGCTTTCTCCATTATTGGTATATTATTTCATCAGAGCACAACTTTTTAAATCCATTACTTTGTGACTATCATCATATTAGAGAGTTTTTTTACCGGGCAAGTAAAAGGCACAGTGTACCTCATCAGCTATTGCAGGATTCTACCATTCAAAAGGAGCCCATTAATATCCTGCAGCTTGTAAGGACTTTCAGCTTCTCTATGGCTCCCAAATTTGCTCCCTTGCAAAGCTTAATATTATTGAAACCATTCAAAATAAGTTCATTAGAGACATATTGATGGTACCAAAAAGTATTAAAAATGCCATCCTACGGGTAGAAATAGGTATAGTTTCATTGGATGCCAGAGCATGGTTTCTTCTTACCTTCTGGCTAAAGTTAATTCTATTTCCTATAACAGGGCTTTCCAAAGTTTTCCCGCGGCAACACACCAACCGCTGACACACCATCAGCGCTTCCGGATTTTGATGCGACACATCTGGGCCCCGCAGGCGACACACTTTTGTGTCGCGACACACAGTTTGGAAAGCTCTGTCCTATAGGTTTAGCCCCGTTAGTATTTAGAGATCGTTTTAAATCATCATGGCTAAAAAAAGACTTAGATAAAATTCAATTGCTGGGCTTCTTTATGGAAAGTCTGTGCTCATTAGAATTTGATAATGCTAGTAAAAGGTAAAGGTAAAGGTTCTCCCCGCATATTTGTGCAGTCGTGTCCTACTCTAGGGGCTGGTGCTCATCTCCGTTTGTTAGCCGAAGAGCCAGCGTTGTCCGAAGACGCTTCCACGGTCATGTGGCCGCATGACACGTACGGAACGCTGTTACCTACCCACCGAAGTGGTACCTATTCACCTACTTGCATTTGCATGCTTTCGAATTGCTAGGTTGGCAAGAGCTGGGGCAAGTACGGGAGCTCACTCCGCATGCAGGGCTAGGGATTCGAACCTCCGAACTTGCGATCTTCCGGTCGACAAGCCTGGTGACTTACCCGCTGAGCCACCACACGCCTTATAATGCTATTATAATATTATTATAATGCTAGAACTGCCCTTAAACAACGAATCTGGGATATAGATCTCCAAATAAATTTAAGTAAGGTGCTACACCCCAGTATTTGTCATTTTCTTCCAAAAGAGTTCGTTCCAACATCTATTTATCATCCATCACAATTTGGAAATTTCGTAAGGCTTTCACCTTAGCCAGGCTTGATGCTCTGCCCTCAGCAGTCCTTTTTGGATGTTTTAAGGGTACCCCTATGCACCTTCAGTTATATGTCCATGTGGTGATGGCTCAATAGAAACCCTAAGCCATATGTTACTATACTGTTCCCTATATAAGGATGCTAGACAGATCCTTATATATCCAATTTTGAAGAAATTTCCAGGTAGGGAGTGTGATTTCTATTTAATGCTACTTCTCTCAGACAAGGACTCGAAAATATCCTCCCAAGTTGCCCAGTTTATGCTACCATCTGCACGATACGTCGCACCATTACTTAGGTTTAGAATTTCTTAAAATAGTATTTTACTCTGATTTATTTTAGTATTTTTATTCTTAATTCATTTTAGATTCTATTATACTTATTGTTTATACTTATATAGTATATATACATATACTGTGTGTGTATATATATATGTGTGTATATATGTATATGTGTATGTATGTATGTATGTATGTATGTATGTATGTAATACTGTTATTATGAGATATCTTGATTGCATCTGGCCTTAGGGCTGTAATAAACTTGATTTGATTTGACACATGTATTCTGTATGCTTCCATTTCTTGCTATTATCAGTTTCTTCCTCATGTCAGTTTTAAACTGTAAGTTCTGAGGAGATAAAGTCTGTTATATCTGTTCTTTGTAAAGCACTAGGTACAAGATAAATTCATGATAAATATACACTCAGATAATAAGTCTGATATAATAAGTTCAATGGAGCATAATAGCTACTTACTATGACCTTAGATGTTATCTCTTTTTAAGTGTCAGGAAATTCTCCAGTGAAAGAAAAGTGTCTTGACTAGAAAGATTTTGGGGATAGATTAAATCTTGATTTACCCTATTTAGGTCAAAGAAATACTTGAAAATCCTCATCTGCTAACTGTGATCAAAATTGAAGAAGCTGGAGATGAAATTGTGAGCCATGCTATTTCATATGCTCTTTATAAAGGTATGTTGTCATTCTTGTTTTCTCATTCATTCATTCAGCTTATATGCTACCCATTTCTAGAAACTCTTAATAGCTTTCAAGAGTTATAATTTATTTAATTATTGGTGTGTGTGTGTGTGTGTGTGTGTGTATAATTATTTGACAAACCACCATGAGTGGAAATTTTTAAAAATAAAAAAATTCAAAGCTCACTTGTAGAATCATAGAATTGGAATGGAGCATTTAGGCCATGAGCCCATCCCCTATTCAATGCAGGAATCCAGTCAAAAATATTTCTAATATGTGATAGTGCTTGAACACACCCAGTAACAGAGAGCTTGCCATCTCCCTAGCTGCACTATTGAACCTATACGTATATTAGAAAGCTTTCCCTGATGTTCAACTGAAATCAATCCTCCTTTAGCTTACAAACATTATTCCATGATCTCCAGTCTGGTACAATGGATAACGTACTAACCCTCTTGGCATTCTTCTGAATGACAGCCTGTCAGCCTCACATATTTGTCTGACAGCTTTTCATTTGTTATATTACCTCTCAATTTTCTTAAAACTGAAATGCCTAATTCCTTCACTCTTTGTATTTAATGTTTCGTTCTTAAAACCCCAATCTTCTGATTTTTCTAAACATAATTCAATTTACTGAGATCCTTTTTAAAGTATGGTCACCAGAAGAGGACAAAGCATTAGAAATGGGATCTGACCAAAGCAGAATAGAGTAGAATTATTAATTCCCATGATTTGGAAATTCTGCAACTGTTGATGCAACCTAAAACTGCATTTGTATTTTTTGGAATCATTTCACACTGCTAGGCCCTGATCTCAATAGAAAGTCACTGAGGTGGTTGATATGTCGCGGAAACATCAGGAATGGATCAAATGACCCATGAACTAATTCTCATACAGGTGGTCCTTGTTTACTGAGGACTCTTGTCTTTCCCAAATGATGATATTTGAGCCAGTTAACATGATTGTGTGCTGCTTCAATCACTGGTAAAGGTTGGACTGGATTAAAAGTGTTGTGGTTGGAGGGCTGTATTCAGTTTGTGACCTGTTACAGTTGTAAGATCCAACTCTATGAAGAAATCAAAAGGTTAAAACGGGGGTCGGCAACCTTTTTGGCACCAGGGACCACTTCCGTGGGAAAAATGTTTCCAAGGACTGGGGGGCGTGGTTTGCAGGCGGCAGTCAATCGTGTGGGCTGGTGGGTGGGGTTTGCAGGCAGGAGCATTACATTTATTATGTACTTTATTTCTAGGGGTCCCCGCCCCCCGGCCTACATGATTGGCTCCCGCCTGCAAACCCTGCACCCCTGGCAGGCGCTGCAGGTGAGGCTTTTCACCTCCCTGCCACGGTGCAGTGTTTTTTTGCAGAACTGAGGGCATTTTCGGGGTCCCTGGAGCCTGCCCTTTTGAAGGGGCACCCCAGTGGGGCGCGGGGTGGACTTCCCCCCACACTTTTGCTCCCCACGGTTTTTTCGGCCCCTACCGGGGGTAGCTCGCACACGCCTCCGCCTCCCCATCGCACAGCTGATCAGCGCAGAGATTTTCCACCCTGGGGTGCTCCCCCACTGTCACTTTTTGTGGTGATCCGAGGCTTTTTCACCTCGTAACCGCAGCTCTTCTTGGCAGAGCGCCACTGCCAAGCGAGGGGAGGCTGATTGGCAGGGGTGCTCCTCGGCCTGCCTCCGCCCTTCTGTATCCGCCCTCCGCTGATAGGTGGAGGTGTTTCCCCTTCCAGGCCCCCACCAATCAGCTGTTCCGGCTCACCCTGCGGCCCACTTCCTAACAGCTCGTGGCCCACCAGTGGTTGCCGACCCCTGTGTTAAAAGACAACATTTTTCTTGGAGAATTAAGAAGATTAAATTATGAATTTTTGTTTTGAGGGGTTGCTACACAAGTATTATTTACCAAAAAGTGCAAAGTGGTAATATATTCAGAGCAAAACACCTTTTGGCAACTAAACATTGGATGTTTCACAACCCTCTCCAGTACTAGCAAATGTATATGGTGCTTACAAATAATAGGCTTATAATAACTAATTTATAAAGAGTTGTTAGAATACATTAGTCAAGTGCTAGAGAGGCATAGAATAAGAAATTGGAATGTCTAAGTACCAGATTATGCATAGAAAACCATTTAAGTCATTGTTATCTGAAATTGCCCTTGCCATTTTGCAGTCACATCACACTGTTGACTCATATTTAGCTTGAGTATGCTAAACAGAGAACACTTCATAAATTACATGAAATTATCCAGTTGGTAGATATAGAAACAGATGGGTATAGAGAAAAAAATGTAAACAGTATGAGTTGAGAGGAAAGTAATATACAAAAATTATAACTCATCATTCTGTTAAAATGTCCTTGACCAAGAGGCCCTTCGAACGGTCACTCATGCCCTGGTTGTCTCCCATATAGATTACTGTAATGCGCTCTACATGGGGCTACCGTTGAAGAATATCCAAAAGCTACAGCTGGTGCAGAATGCGGCCACGTGGGCAGTTTTAGGTGCACCAAGATTGACACACATAACACCTCTGCTCCATGAGCTGCATTGGGTACCAATTTGCTTCCGGGTCCAATTCAAGGTGTTGGTTATCACCTTTAAAGCCCTGCATGGCACGGGACCAGGTTATCTGAGGGACCGCCTCATCCCCATTACATCATCCCGTCCCACCCGATCTTGCAGAGAGGGCATGCTGCGGACCCCCTCTATGAAAGAATTCCATCTAGCGGGGTCCCGGAGGCGAGCCTTCTCTGCAGTAGCACCTGCCCTATGGAACATCCTCCGCCCAGAGATAAGACAGGTCCCTTCACTCCTGGACTTCAGGAAAAAATTAAAAACTTGGCTCTGTGATCTCGCCTGGAGCAAGAAGGAAAGTGGTCAAGCCTGGGGATGGCTGATTTCCTAGAGCCGCCTCAAATATTTTAAATATGTTCAGCTGCACTGTAAGAACCACCTGCCACTTGGATTTTATTGTATTTATATTTTTATTGTTGTTTTTATTGTATTTTAATAATGTTGTGTTGTGAACTGCCCAGAGTCCCTCCTTGAGGGGGAGATGGGCAGTCATAGAAATTTAATAAATAAATAAATAAATAAATAAAATATGCAGTATATGTTTGTAAAATAAGCATTATGAGCATTCATAGGGAATTCTTGATTAAGGATGAAAATAAAGCAGATAAAATGAAAGCATGAAGGAATTGGGTATGACTGCCATTTGGGGGCAGGGTGCTTCCCTGACTAGCACATCAATAATCAGTCAAAATTCTCCTTTTCATAGTTTCATTAGCAGCATTAATTCTTCTTCATAGACAGGTCTAGAGAAAAAAAAGAGGAGTTAAACAAGATGAGTGGGCTGGAAAATGAGAATTGAATACTATACTTCCAGAGTGTGGTTTTAATATTAACCAGAGTTCTTTCTCCAATTACAGCTTTCAGCACAAACGAACAAGATAAAGATAACTGGAATGGTCAACTGAAATTGCTATTGGAATGGAATCAATTGGACATAGCCAGTGACGAGATTTTTACCAATGATCGACGTTGGGAGGTAGGCAGTGTGGCTTGAAAAAGCTAAAATTAGAAAGATTTTACAGTTGGCTGATCCCAGTCAGGCAGAACTTTCTGACACCCCAGCCATAAGAAAATTAGAAAGGTGCACTTTGAATCTTATTGTTCAAAGTAAGAAATATAAAGCTTAACAAACCTAACAAATTCTGAAAAAAGATTTTTTTTATTTGTGCATATGAGGAAAGTTTTAATGGGAAATTCCTTTATTAAATCAATGTAGGAAAATCTCTACATATAAAAAAGGAGTTTATTGGAAAAGGGGAAATATAAGAAAACAAGGGAAGATAACTAACACATACACAGAATTCCTAATAAAATCAGTATAGCTAGTTTCTTACTACATCCTTGATTGAAGTCTTGGGGACGTGTTCAGGGATCATTGCACAGAGTATAGTTGGAAAGAAATAATCCGGGCCTCCTTGTTCTTTCCTTTTCCTCTGAGTACTCATTTTCATAGACTATTCAGGATAATTGGAATCCAGCCTCTCTTAGGAGACTCATTTTTTCTTTGCCCAATCAAAAATAATATTCTGGGAAGAATTATGGACTAAATCTATAAAATTTACACCAATTTATAACTTAAAGGAAAATTGGTATAAAATAATATCTAAGAGAAAAATCATACAGTAATAAATGTTGGAAATGCCATGAAACAGAAGGAATATTTTATAACAAGATACACAAGTACAATGCAGAAAATTTTGGAATTTAAATTTGAAATGAAACCACAACTTTTTTTATTAGGTATAATCTGAGAAAAAAATCAACAAGAAATGTCATAATTTAATGAAATACTGTATAGGCTTACAACAGTGAGAATAAATTTTGTTCAACACTGGAAAAAAGATAATTCAAACAATATCTGATTGGGAAACAGGGAATATGTAGCAATGGCAAAACACAGTATATATACACAATAGAAGTTTAAACAAGAAGGTTCCCATACATACAATACATCATGCAGCATGACAAATATAATCACTTACAGTCTGGCTTCTAAGGGCCCTTAAATGTCTACAATATTGTAAATCAGCAGATAGCAAAGGGGGAATATAGAAACCCAATAGTTCTTTTTTCTTCATCTTTTTTCTTTTTTAAAAAATATTTTTTGGTATTTTAATTCTTGATAATAGGGGGCGCAATGGCTCAGTGGTTAAGACGCCAGGCTTGTCGATCAGAAGGTTGGCGGTTCGAGACCCGAGCGCCACGTGATGGAGTGAGCTCCTGCACTCGCCCCAGCTCTTGCCAACCTAGCAATTTGAAAGCATGCAAATGCGAGTAGATAAATAGGTACCAATTTGGTGGTATGGTAACAGCGTTCCACGCGCGTCATGCCGGCCACATGGCCGCGGAAGCGTCTTCGGACAGCGCTGGCTCTTTGGCTAAGAAACGGAGATGAGCACCGCCCCTAGAGTCAGACATGACTGTGCAGGGGAAAACCTTTACCTTTACCTAATTCTTGTTAAATCTGTTTTGCTTATCTATTTTTTCCTTTTATTAACATGTTAACATATTAAGTAACTACACAATGGAGACTTCAACATTAAGTAATCAGCTCAAGACCAAAACCTTTATTATATAACAAATACTTTGATGCAATTTACAGCAGTTTCTTTTTTCTAATGTTATATTCAGCTTTGGATGAAAAAGTCAATAATTTTATGCTTGTAATACCAACATCCTAAATTGTAATTAGTATTGATAGAATATTTCTTTCTTTTTTCTTTATTTCCAACACTCTAAATTATCTAAAGAATAGAATGTCAATAATTTTTAATTAATATTGTATAACTATCATTGTATTGAAACAAATACAATGTATCAAGATTTACAACAATATAATAAAAAGAAAAAAAGAACAATATTCCATCCCTGATATCCTGGGTCTAGACAGCAAATTGGAAATTAAAGATGTTAAACCTACCTGCCTAATGACCGGGGGGAATTATAAAGATGCAGTCTAGTTTTCACTAGATTGTATAAATGAGATTACATGGGAGAGAATTGGGGGGGTAAACAGAAACTGAATTCTGTTTATTCAGGCTTTGTAGCATTAGGTCAAATTATCAGATGCTCTAGGGGGCACTGCTGTACCATATTAAAACCAGGATCTTGCCACATGAAGACAAGGCATTTAACATTGAGCATTGAAGTGATCAATGTGTTCACTGTCACTTTTTCTTTCAAAAAGAGGAAGAATAACAAAATGAGAGAGGTCATAGGTTAATTGAGCAAGAAAACTTGACATACTATATTGATGCTGCACAATAATAGCATCATTTATGTATGTATGTACAGTATGTATGTATGTATGTATGTATGTATGTATGTATGTATGTTTATACAGCTGCCCATCTCATTTATGTGGCTCTGGGCCATTTACAACTTTAAAAGAGCAAAAAACAAACTATATAAATAAAACTAAAAACAATTAAAACAATAGATCACAAACATAAAAGCATGGAAGAGTGCCAACCAAAGCTCACAAACAATGTAAACAATCTTGCAGTCTCCCCACATCCACAGGATTCCCAGGCCTGATGGCACAGCCATGTCTTCAAAGACTTCCTAAAAGCCAAGAAGGTTGGGGCCAATCTCACTCTAGGGAGAATGATATTCCAGAGGGCAGGCGTGATGGCAAAAAAGGCTCTCCTCTTGGGTCCCATCAGATGGAACTCCTTTGTAGATGACTCACAACATGCCCCTTCTGCTGGATCTGTTGGGACAGGAAGATGTAACCGGGGAGAGGCGGTCCCTCAAATAACCCAGCCCCATGCCCTGAAGGGCTTTATAGGTCATAACCAGCACCTTGAGTTGAACCCAGAAGCAAACTGGCAACCAATGCAGCTCACAGAGCAGAGGTGTAATGTGCACCCATCTTAGGGCGTACATAACTGCCTGCACTGCCACATTTTGCATCAGCTGTAGCTTCTGTATGCTCTTCAAGGGCAGCCCATGTAGAGCGTGTTACAATAATCCATCCGGGAGGTGACCAGGGCATGAATAACAGAGTAGAGCCTCCTGATCCAGAGCCACAGCCTCCAAACATGAGGACGGGACCTCAACAACATTGCTTTTAATTTGTCTGGGGAGGTATACAGCTGGGTATCATAAAAGGGGATGGTACCTCACTCCATGGCAATGAATGACTTCACCCAGCAGCTTCATGTAGATGTTAAACAGGAGCAGAGAGAGAACCAAACCCTGTGGGACCCCACATAACGGGGGCCAAGGGCGGGACCTCTCGCTCCCAATCAACACTGACTGGAACCAACTGCAAAGGAAGGAAGAGAACCAGCACAATACAGTGCTGCCCACCCCACCCCAGCCAGTCCAGAAAGGTGCCATGGTTGATGGTATTGAAGGCCGCCGAGAGGTCAAGTAGAGTGAGGATGGATGCACTAACCCCATCCTGTTCCCACCAGAGGTCATCCAAAAGCGCAACCAATGCTGTTTCAGTCCCATGCCCAGGTCTGAAGCCCAGTTGAATGGGGTCCAGATAATCCACTTCATCCAGGATTCTCTGAAGCTGTTGTGCAACCACTTTCTCCAATAATATCTCTTTAACATTTTCTGAAACTCCATATGAAAGGTTTGATATGTGTGCAAGTGATATAAATGCCTGGTTTATCAATTCGCATTTTCTACTCAGTTGGAATTGTAGGGGTCCCATAAAAATAAGTCGCAGTTGGCACAGCTGGAAGTAGGCTGCTGTTCCCAAAATGCTGTTCCCCCCCCTCCCCCCAAAAAAGCTTGGTAAATATTTTGTTGTTTCTTGTTTGTTGCCAGTCTGCTGACCTTCAGGATGTCATGTTTACAGCCTTGGTAAAGGACAGACCAAAATTTGTTCGTCTCTTTCTTGAAAATGGGCTGAATCTAAGGAAGTTCCTCACTCATGAAGTTTTAACGGAACTCTATACAAACAACTTTAGCAATGTGGTGTTTAAAAACCTACAAATTGCCAAGAACTCCTACAATGATGCTCTTCTTACTTTTGTATGGAAGATGGTAGAGGATTTCAGAAAAGGCATAAAAAAAGAAGGCAAAGATGGCAAAGATGACATAGAGATACAGCTGCTGGTATGTCAAATACAGGTTTAACTTTTCAACTGAAATTGTATACCCATCTGTCTCAAATCCAAAGAACTCAGTGGAACTTACTTCTAAGTAGATTTTTCCATGTAAAACGAAACAGGCATTAAGACTGAACTCCCATATTTGTTAATGTTGGATTTTTTTTTTGTATGTTCTTTCAGGATGGATCTCTTATTACGAGGCACCCCTTGCAAGCTCTCTTTATTTGGGCTATCCTTCAAAACAAAAAGGAACTATCCAGCGTAATTTGGGAGCAGGTATTGCACACTTCTGGCATCACTAACAATGAATAGATTCACAATCTTTTCAGAGAGAAATATACCCCTAGGCTAGATTCCTATAGATACAAATATTGAAGTCAATAGGAATTACTTCTGCATAGACATATCTAGGTTGGATTATTAAGTATGGATATGTGCATAGAAATGTCTTTTTTCTGTTTAAGATGCATAGATGCTATAATGTGTGAAAGTCGTGGGTCCATTCTCCTATATATTTTAAATGAGTTTTTATTATTATTAATCCCTTTATATATTGGTTACCTGAATATTATAATATGAAATGTGAATGTAGATTGATATTTGGAATAATATCAATTGGAGTGCAAAACCTGAGGCTCCAAGGCCCCCAAATGCTTTGGCTGTGGTCTCCAAAGACCCTCCAGAGAATGCTGCCAAATTATAAGGAAAATGATGAAATATATTGGGAATAATAATAATAATAATTTACTAAATTTATATGCCGCTCAACTCCCAGCAACTCTAGGTGGTTTATGAATTGTTTAAAACATTAAAAACAAGGAAAACAACTCAAGATAAAAAGAAGGGTAAAGATGACAGGATGACAAAATCACATGGAAATAGGAAAACCGCTGACATCATCTAAAGGGGGTTTCACTCACCCTCGCCAAAGGCCTGGGCAAAGAGCCAAGTCTTCAAGGCTCTTCAAAACACCAGTGGGGGGTGGCTTTCAGATCTCAGGGTGAACCTCATTCCAGGGTAAACATATAAAGTGAATGTAATTAATTTAATTGGATATGATATACATTTAAATATAAACTAAATCAAATCTAGTTTTTGTCCTGGCTTTTCCCAGCACATAATTCAAAGGCCAAATGCAGCTTTTGGCTGTATTGAAAGGAAGATGTAACAAAGATATGATATTATTTATTTTAAAGATAAAACAAAAATAGGTAAATTTGAAATGTTGGTTTAGGTGAAACCCCATCAGCACTTTCTAAACCAGTTTAGTAATACAACTGCAGGAAAGTCTGATATTCCTTGGATTTTTTTAACGGAATGTTCTATTTCAAGAGGGTCATGGTCAGGAGATTGCTGATAAATTGCATAGGAGAAATTGCTCATCATTTTCAATTATTTTATTGTGCAAGTTAGAAATGCATTTGTTGTGATTTGCAGGATATTGTTATTGTGCATTTGTTTAGAAGATTTACAGGATAAAGCAAGGCTACCTGACCCCACAGGTTTTCTGAAATATGGCTTCAAGAAATGGAACCCTTCTAAACTATACAGCTGCATTGCTGTTCGGGAATATGAACTCCATTGCAGTATTAAAATGTCACAAGTGGTGATTTGACAATTCTCTTTACAGACTAGAGGCTGCACCTTGGCAGCACTAGGGGCCAGCAAGCTCCTGAAAAGCTTGGCTAAGGTAAAGAATGATATTAATGCTGCTGGAGAATCAGAAGAGCTGGCAAATGAGTATGAAACAAGAGCTGTGGGTAAGGTCTAATATAAGAGGTTCAGCTATAAATTAAGAGGTTAAATAAATAGGAAAACCAAATAGATTTAAGCTTATATTTTAAAATTATGTTTGAATTAGTACATTTACAAAACATCAGTGAATTACAATTTTTAATGTAAGTTTTTAAATAGGGATTTTAATATACTCACTGATGGGACATATTCCAAAGGTTCCAAACTAGTAACTGGCATAGAAACAAGGCTGCAAGCAAGCTACCGTTTGCAGTAAGGGAAGAAAAACTAGAATCAGAGGAAAGACTGAGGATGGCTCATCATATCTGAGTGCAGTACACTTAAGTATGATGAGAAAGTGAGGCATGTTAAATTACATTTTTGCTGAAGTACAGTATATCACTGCTCCATATATAATTCCCAGGACTAAAAAGAGGAAAATTCAAATGGTATATTAGCTTGAATGATGGGATTGAATAGATACTGGAACACATGGCTGGGTTTCTTATATCAGAAATTCTTATGTTGACTTGAAATTCTCAATTATGAGACAGTTACGTACAGTATTTATTACAATGTTGGCTATATGAGTTTATTTTCATATGTAGCAGAGTTTGCTATAGATTTAAACTAACTTTCAGATTCAGATTAAGAAAGTTGAGTTCACACTTATACTAAGCCATATTTTGGTGATCCATGGTATATTAAATAAAATAATATCTTATTAAAATGTTAGCTCAGTTGCATATCATATTAAGTCATAAACCTTGGTTTATACATCATAGTGGTTGAGCTCACACAACATGACAAAACTAACCAGCCACATTCTGGCTTAGTATAATGTACAGATTAGAACGTTCTGTAAATAAATAGTTTTATCTAGATTTCTAGCCTAATGTTATAATGCAAAACCATATTGACTATTCATAGTTATTTATGAAAAGAGGAATCTATGGCTCTCTATATGTTGCTGAACTACAATTTTTAGTAAATTTGCTGGGTGAAATTGCTGGGAATTAGAGTCCAAAAACAAATTTTAAGTGTTTCACCACCTCTGATTTAAATATCAGAACTTGAATGAAATACCGCACATGTATTTATTGTTGGTAGCCATGGCTGAACAGTCTTTAATATATTGTGTTAAACTATAATGTGGTTTGTATTAAAGCCATAATGTGGCTTAACACAATCAAAACTCTCTTATTATTAGGCCTATGGTTTATTAAATAAAATAATATCTTATTAAAATGTAATAAGACGTAAGAATAATAATCAAGATTTGAAATTGGCAGAAAGGTTATGCTCTTTGCATAACAAAAATTAATGTCTATTAAGATATTTTGGTGCTTTAAGAAGCAAATAAATTATACTGTTGAAGTTTGATGTTGATTACATTATATATTTGTATGCTTATTCATTTGTTTTCGTATGTTTGTTTATAAAAGTAAAATTAAACTAAATGCCAATGTGACACAGGCATGAGGAACTGACATGTAGTTGCATGAAACAAGAGAAGAATTGTTCTTCTGAGAAGAATTTTGTTAGTTTCCCCCTATTTTTCTAAGCTGGATAGGACTGCAAAGGGGCAGTCTTTTTTTTCTTCTTTTCCCCTTTCCCCCTTTGTGTGAAATGCAAGGAAATACTGGTCATGCTCAGGCATGGC
Organism: Charina bottae; assembly: GCA_023362775.1. Classification (NCBI taxonomy): domain Eukaryota; kingdom Metazoa; phylum Chordata; class Lepidosauria; order Squamata; family Charinaidae; genus Charina; species Charina bottae. The sequence continues at coordinate 2,109,506 of JALMGJ010000020.1, forward strand.
AAAGTTTCACTCTTTGTTCTCAGCATTTCTGAGTCAGAGGTGAACAATTAAGGATTGCCTTCAAACTAAACAGTGGCAGCTTCTGTAGGCTGGTCAGCATAAGGTTGTCCTTTCAGTGTGAGTATAGTCATTTAAAGGGGCCTCTCTGGACATGGGACCTAGTTGTCTTACTGTGGCAATACGATTAGAGGTGCCAGGATCGGAACCTTTTGCGTGCAAAGTAAGGGTTCTGCTACTGAATTCTGATTCATTGTCTGTCTTTCTGCGTGATAGACCATTTGTCCCAATTAATCTGCTCTGATGGCAGCAAATCTCAAGCTACGTTCTTATTTGGAGGTCTGGAGACTGAACTTGGGACCTTCTGAAGGCAAAACAGTTGCTCTAGAACCGAGTTTTGGTCTTTTCTCCAGGATCAGGCATGGTTATAAACAGCGGCCAGTGAAGTCCATTGTAAGAGGCCATGCAAAGTGCCAGCCTTTCCACACTGCTGCAGCCTTGTGATAGGGGTTGATAACCACAACTGGTTTTAGTAGCCATGAAAATTTACCATACAGAATTTAACAGGCAGAATTTAAAAAACAAGAATCACTTTTTAACTACTCTGCATTTTAATTGCTCTAGAGTTGTTCACGGAATGTTACAGCAGTGATGAAGATCTGGCAGAACAGCTTCTTATATATTCCTGTGAAGCGTGGGGTGGAAATAGTTGTCTAGAACTTGCTGTAGAAGCTAAGGACCAACAATTCATTGCTCAGCCAGGAGTCCAGGTAAAATAGCAGAGATAAGGGACATAAAACCTACTTACAGGTTTTATTTGCTGAAACAGAATAGGCTGCAATCCTATATCCATTAATCTTGCTGTTAGAACTGTTGAAATGAGTGGGACTTACTTCTGAAAATATAGATTACATGGTAAGTGTCATATACCTTGGTCATGTTATCGGTTAATATTAATTTCATTCATGGAAAATATTTGTATCAAAAAAAGCCTTTTGATTATAGAAAAATTGGTTTCAGCTAGAGTAATTAAGAATTCAGAAACTTGTCATTTCCCTTTCTTCCACATATCATTTTTCCAGTCCAAAACATCTTCCCAAATTTCAATGAAGGGAAGCCATATGTTTGAAAAAGATGCATGTCTGAGATTTGGAACAGGAAAACAACGATCAGGGAACAGGTTAAGTGAAGTACCATTATATCTCCCCACTTCTGCTCGCTGTCACAAAAATAGCTTTTTCAAATGGTTTACTGTCATCTGCAGAAAATGTGCAACATTAGTATCTCATTATTGAAATGGAATTAGTCAATAAAATAAGCTTTACATCTAATAAAACACATCCATAATTATATTATTTGGAAAGTATTTTGAAACATTTTCATTTTAGAGTTATAAATGCTGGAAGGGACCTTGGAGATTATCTAGTCCAACCTCCTGCCCTGTTCATTAATCCACTACTAGAGCATGCCCAACAGAGAGCTTCTGTATAAATATTACAGCAAAGGAGAGTCTAACACCTCCTGTCCGTTCCATTACCAAACAGCTCTTACAGTTAGGAAATTCTTCCTGGTGTCTAACTAAAATGTACTTCCTTGCATTTTAAATCCACTGTTTCTTACTTTATCTTCTGGAATAACACTGAAAACATCCACTTCATGAAATATTCAATTGCCAGAAAACAGCTATCATGTTTCCCTGCAGTCTTCTTTTCTCCCAGCTGAATATATTCAGTGTCTCTAGCTAATCCTTATAACGTTTTTCTTCAGGCCCCTTATCATTTTGGTTGCTGTCCTCTGGTCACACTCAAATTTGTCAGTCTCCTTCCTAAAATCCAGTGCCCAGGACTGGATGCAATATTATTAGGTGCCGTTTGAGAAACTCAGAATAAAAGGGAACAATGCCTTGTCTGTTCAGTATCAAGATGCAGTGTAGGATTCCATTACAGAACCTATACAGTATGACAGACTATACAGAGAGAACCAGTTTGGAGTAGTGGTTAAGGCACCAGGCTAGAAACTGGGAGACTGTGAGTTCTAGTCTCACCTTGGGTACAAAGCCAGCTGGGTGCAAAGTGTGCGGCCTGAGCTGGGCCACCAAGGGCCTCCCCCACTGCCCTGCGGCACCCCTGCGCTCCTTACCTGGGACTCCCGCCTCTTCCCACTTAACAACCACGCTTCTGGGGTTACGACGACAACCGGGACTACCTGGATTGCCGTCGCTAAGTGATTTGGTCACGTGATGTCACACTTTACGACCACATCGCTTAGCAACGGCAATTCCGGTCCCAATTGCAGTCATAACTCAAGGACTACCTGTAGCTTGTTGTAGCTACTCTTCGTCCAGGGGTCCAGAAACATAATAAATGAGGAAATTATTAAATCTATTCTGAAGCTTCAAGGAAAAAGAGCTCTTGTTAACAGGATTGATTCCTTTTATTACATTCTTCCATGTCTCTCTCCCTGCTCCTGGTTTTCTTCTATTTTCTCTGAGGCTTCTTGGGATTGTTGTCCCTCTGCAAGTGCTTCCAGTATCTACTGTAATTCAAGAATTCCCCAACTTTCCTGATAAACCAGAGAGTTAGTGTTTCTTAATTGCTTCATCTCTGGTCTCTCCATCTTCTCTTCCAGGAAGGCAATCAGCTTTCACTTGTAGCATGTGTGGGGGAATGTGTCTCAGCTCAGTTGAAGATGGCATATTGAAAGCCTTGCTTATTCCTCAACTCAACATTTTCAGCCATTATTAACTGTTTATTTGATATGAATTCCTCTATGAAGCAGTTAAGAAACTCAAAATGTCCAGGAGAAGTGCATTGCAAAAAATTGAAGGGATCAGAATATACATGAAAGAGACAGAAACAAATAACTGACAGTCTTCCCCCATTGGAGAAGCGGAAGAAGAAACTGAAATGCAAACTGCAGCTTTTAAACCATTCCAAAGTGGACTCTAATTCTATCAAGTACATATTTAAGAGAATATTTGTAGCTCAGGGTTGAACTGGGGAGTCTTTGGTGCTCTCTGAGCCTTGTTGTTTTCATGCAGACGTTTCATTGCCAGGCTAGGCAACATCTTCAGTGCGAAAAGGGAGTGGAACTTGCTGTCTGTTTATATACCCTGGCTTGTCCTGCCTGTGTTGGTGGGGGTCTTGTACTCTCCTTGGTAGTTCCTTGATTGGGCTGTTGTGTGCTGTTTGGGTGATTGACTGAGTTAATAGTTCCTTGATTAAGGTCTATTGTGTTGTTTGATTGCTGTTGTAGATAACTCCTGTATCTATTCAGACGAGCACAAACACACTGCAGCAACCCAGAACACCAGAAAAAGGAAACAGACCACTTATATAGCATCTTCCAGCAAAATGGATATCCACACAACTTTATCAAAAAGTGCCTGACCACTCAACCCACCACAGCAAAACCAACAGAAGCTATGAAAAGGATTACACTGCCATACATCAGAAACATCTCAGAAACTACTAATAGACTGTTACATCCACACGGCATCACTGTAGCACACAAACCTACCAAAACCCTTCAGAACATTGTAAGTAAACCAAAAGACCCAGTAGCCCAAGAAGAAAAAACAGGAGTTATCTACAACATACAGTGTAAGGACTGTAACAGCCACTATGTAGGACAGACTGGCAGAAGACTAGCAGAACGCATCCACGAACACCAACTAGCAGTCAGAAGACATGATGAAAACTCCTTAATCTCACAACACATGGACAGACTTAACCATACTTTCAACTGGGAAACTGTGAGCATATTAGACCAGGCCAAATCCAAAAATGCTAGAGAATTCCTGGAAGCTTGGCACTCAGACAAAGCAGCCATCAACAGACACATAGAGGTTAACAACATTTACATACCATTCATAAGAGACAATAGAATAGCCAGAAGACCAGAACACCCCTGGGCCAGCAATCAACAACAAGATATGCATAGATTAACAGCAAGATTAGCAGCAGAGGAGCAATCAAACAACACAATAGACCTTAATCAAGGAACTATTAACTCAGTCAATCACCCAAACAGCACACAACAGCCCAATCAAGGAACTACCAAGGAGAGTACAAGACCCCCACCAACACAGGCAGGACAAGCCAGGGTATATAAACAGACAGCAAGTTCCACTCCCTTTTCGCACTGAAGATGTTGCCTAGCCTGGCAATGAAACGTCTGCATGAAAACAACAAGGCTCAGAGAGCACCAAAGACTCCCAAGTACACAAGTACATATTTAAAGAACTTAAACAGGGTGTGAAGCTAGAATGGGAGAAGTCCTTTATTGAAATATTAGCTGTTGCATGAATGATCAAATATAGGGGATTAACATAGAGGGAAAAATTACTTATTGAATTTGTTTGCCAATGATATGATCATAACCATCTCCAATGCAACAAACTCTTCCCATTTTATTAAAAAAGAACTTCAAGAATTCACCAAACTCTCCAACTTAATAGTCAGTGTTTTAAAAATCCACAATGTACTGTATTCATACACTGCCTCATAAGGAAAAAATTATAGAAACAATAAGATGATAATACATGGCAGTCGTTGTTGTTGTTCAGTCGTTAAGTTGTGTCCGACTCTTCGTGACCCCATGGACCATAGCACACCAGGCCTTCGTGTCCTCCACTGCCTCCCGGAGTTTACTCTAATTCATGTTCATTACATCGGTGATGCTATCTAACCATCTCATCCTCTGCCGCCCCCTTCTCTTTACAGCATTGGACTTTCCTTCCACTTCCAGACACATCCACAACTGAGCGTCCTTTCGGCTTTGGCCCAGCCGCTTCACTCTTTCTGGAGGTGCTTGGAATTGCCCTCCACTCTTCCCCAGTAGCATATTGGACACCTTCCGACCTGGTAGCATGAGGGATTTCTATACAGGTTATAAATCATAAACATACACCAGTAGCATCAAACCCCAATAAGAATCTGACATATATCTTCTAAATATTCTGTGATTTGCTGATAAGAGTATAAATTGAAAGGAACATTCTTTCACCTCTGTTGGGAATGAGAAAAGGATTTTTGGAAGAAGATGTTTAATGAAATGTCATATATAACTAAATAGAAGATCGAATTATCTCCAAAGTTAGATTTCCTATACATATTTGATAGAACATTGCAAAATAAAACTTACTAAGTTTCTACTTCTAGCAGCCAAATTAGTTATTACTAATAATCTAGACAAGATGATAAGGCATGATAAGATCAGGTCTGCAGCTGTACTTGAGAAAGTCTCTTATAAAATCCATTGTATTTTTATTTATTTATTATCCCGCCTTTATTATTTTTATAAATAACTCAAGGCGGCAAACATACCTAATACTCCTTCCTCCTCCTATTTTCCCCACAACAACCCTGTGAGGTGAGTTGGGCTGAGGGAGAGTGACTGGCCCAAGGTCACCCAGCTGGCTTTCATGCCTAAGGCGGGACTAGAACTCTCAGTCTCCTGGTTTGCTATTGGCTCCTTCCTAGGGCCGAGAGAGAGAGTGACTGGCCCAAGGTCACCCAGACGGCTTTCATGCCTAAGGCGGGACTAGAACTCACAGACTCCTGGTTTCTAGCCCAGCACCTTAACCACTAGACCAAACTGGCTCTTTTTTGTATGACAAAACTAATGAATCATTGTACAAGGAATGGTGGGATTTACACTATGTATTTTTTTTTATTTAGTTTTTTAAAAACTTGTAGCACATGTAATTCTTGTTATCTTCAGAGAGGAGATAAATAATGGCGCATCTTCTGCAAATCATGAGAACAGTTCTCTCTTCCATGTTCCTATGATGAACAGAAGAAGAAAAAACCTTCCCCATTGATCTCCCTCACCAAACTCTTGTTCACTTGCTAAGTTAGTCTCCTCTCTAGAAATAGTCCCCTGAAGCTGCCTTGAAGAAAGCATTGCTTCTTCTAAGACTGTGCTTCTATTACACATGTATGCATGTATTACACAAGTATGAATTTTCTAAACCAGAAAAAATGTTGAGAATCATTGTATGTGCAAATCTGTGCAGGTTTAATTTATTAGTTAAAATGTATATAAATCAACTTGGGTTTAAAAATTAAGTTGCAATCACTGTATTCCTCCATCTGGCATTGGGTGGATGGGGATTTGACTTCTTGCTCCTTACACCTGTTCAGGGCTCATGTCTATTGTTTGTGCCAGGGAAAAAGTTCCCATCATAAGATCAATCTTTCCCCTTCACTATTCTTGCAATTTATATTTTTAAAAATGTGCAGATATAAATGGTATATTGTCTATTTGGCTCTGAAGTCTGTTTAATTTCAGTAGTAGAATTCTACTGGAACTATTCAGATCATTGTATAAATAACATTGTACTACTGAAGGAATAGAACATTTGGCTGGATCAGGCATATGAAGCCCAAATGATCTCATATTTTTGTCTTTCAGAATTTTCTTTCCAAACAATGGTATGGGGAAATTTCCAGAGACACCAAGAATTGGAAAATCATTCTGTGCCTTTTCCTTTTCCCTTTAATAGGGTGTAGCTTCATTTCCTTCAGGTAGAAAATGCCTTTTATTGTGAGATACCTTTTGTATACATGAGTGAATGTGATTGTGAAAGTTTTTGACTTCAGACTTACTGCCCTTAGAGAAAAGAGGCAGATGCAGTTGCTTAGAAAATAAATTTGTACTTCTTGAAAATTTTATCTATTTATTAGATTAATATCTGCCTTTCATTCAGGAACTCAAAGCCTCCTATTTTTCCCCATAAGAACAAAAACCCTGTAAAGTAGATTGACTGCTGAGACAGAGTGACTGGCCCAAAGTCACCCAGTGAGCTTCTGTTGCTGAGGGAAGACTAGAACCTGGGTCACTCCTTCCCCATCCAACACCTTAGACCAAGGGTCGGAAATGGCGGCTCGCGAGCCAGATGCGGCTCTTTGGCCCCTTGAGTGTGGCTCTTCCGCAGCTGAACTCACCCCTGCCCCTTCCACGCGATTGGATCCCGCCCCCAAATGGCCGGCGCTGGAGGAGGGCGATTGATTCTTCCTCCTCCCGCCCTCGGGAGCCTTCCAGAGTCGGGCAGCGCTTCTTCGAGGTCGGCGGGTGGGGAAGTTGGTTGGTCGCCGCCGCCGCCACCTCTTCCTCCGCCCGCGTTGTAACAGCCGCCGCCGCCCCCCCCGAAGCGCTCGCCAGGCAGGCAGGAGAGCGTCGCCATGCTGGGCACGCTGCGGGCGGAGCTGCCTGCCTGGCACTCGGGCGCTCCGGCTGGGGTGCAGCGGGACGGGAGCTCCGCCCGCGCGCCTTCCCTGGCCGGTCCTCGCGGGCCGATCGTGTGGAAGGTGCGTGGGCGGAGCTGCCTGTCTGGCACTCGGGCGCTCCGGTAGCACGGCCCCGCCGCCGCCCTTTCTCTCCGGCTTGGATCCCGGGAAGGCAGCGGGGGGCCTCGCGGAGGGAGGCAAGCAGGCAGGCAAGCGGCCCGCCTCTGCCGCTCTCCGCTTCCACCTCGCTTGCTGGAACGTATAGAAGGGGAGGAAAAGGAAACATTAAGATGAACCAGGAGCTTTGCGGAGAGCGGCAGAGGCAAGGCGGGCGGCGGCTGCTGCTTCCTGCGCGTGTGGCCTCTTCGCTGCCGCCGCCGCCTGCCTCTGCCGCTCTCTGCTTCTCCGCAAAGCTCCTGGTTCATCTTAATGCAGGGCTTTCCAAACTTTTGCCGTTGGCGACACACCAACGGCTGGCCCACGAAGACCTGGAAGCGGCGGTGCTTCCGGGTTGCTGCCGCTGCGGCGGCAGGGGCTGCCCCTTCGAAAGGGCAGGCTCCGGGGGCCCCGAAAATGCCCTCGCTTCCGGCAGGGAGGCGAAAATCGCATGCGCACGCTGCTGGCTTCTCAGCGCACAGCTGATCGGCGCGGAGAATTTCCACCCCAGGCAGCCCTGCAGCATGCGTGATTTTCGCCTCTCTGACAGAACCGAGGTCATTTTCGGGGTCCCCGGAGCCTGCCCTTTCGAAGGGGCAACGGCAGCAGCGGTGTCCTGGAAGCGCTGATGGTCCGCTGCCACCACTGCCCCTTTGAAAGGGCAGGCTCCGGGGACCCTGAAAATGCCCTCGGTTCCGGCAGGGAGGCGAAAATCGCATGCGCACGCTGCTGGCTTCCCAGCGCACAGCTGATCGGTGCGGAGAATTTCCACCCCAGGCAGCCCTGCAGCATGCGTGATTTTCGCCTCCCTGCCAGAACCGAGGGCATTTTCAGGGTCCCCGGAGCCTGCCCTGCATTAAGATGAACCAGGAGCTTTGCGGAGAAACGGAGAGCGGCAGAGGCGGGCGGCGGCGGCAGCGAAGAGGCAACGGGCGCGGGAAGCAGCAGCCGGAGGCTCATCTGGCCCCGCAGCGCGCCGAGGGCGAAGAGCTGCCTGCTCTCCCCTTGGCCGCCTCCGGTCGCCACAGTCGCCCTGGCATCTCCCTTTGGCCTGCCGTCCGCGGCCCCTGCCCCCGCCCCAGAGCCCAGCCCTGTCCCCCCCGCCTCCCTCCCTGCAGGCGGCGGACAAACTTGGCGAGGAAGCCTGCGATGGCGGCTTCCCTCCCGCACGCACACCCAGGCTTGGCGCTCCGCTGGCCACTCTGGGAGGGCAGGGCGGGGCGAGACGCAGCTCTGCTGGGCTCCGGGCGTGCGGGCGCTGAGTCCCTGCCCCCCTCGCCCCAGCGGGGGCTGAAGGGCCGGGACTCGGCGGGCGGGCGGTTGAAGCGGAGGAGGAAGGTGGCAGCCGAGCAGCAGCGGGTGAGTCCCCTGGCGCTCCCCGTTCCTCCCCTGCCCCGGCTCCGCCCTGGCTCCTTGGTTCGGAACAGCTTGGCAGCCGGCGCCCTTCGAAGCTGGAGCCCCCGCAGCCCGCAGATCGGCGCTGGATCACTTCCGGAAACAGCGGGGGGAGAAGGCCGGCCGCCTTCTGCAGGCAAGGAGGGAGGGGCGGGAAGCCGGTGGGGGGGGACAACTGCTACATGGGCTCTCCCACCCGCCCCAATAAGCCACGTGATTGGCTCCCGCCCGCAAACCCCGCCCCTTCCACGTAATTGGCCCCCGCCCGCAAACCCCGCCCCCTTCCACGCGATTGGCCCCCGCCCGCAAACCCCGCCCCCTGGCTCTCGAGCATTTCAAAATGTGCACGAGCATGTCAAAATGGCTCCCGGCATAAAAAGTTTGCCGACCCCTGCCTTAGACCATAGCTTTCCAAACTGTGTGTCGGGACACGTTAGTGTGTCGGCTGCAGTGTCTGGGTGTGTCACGTCTGCTGCTGCCTCCAAGCTCTGCCAGGATTCCACACAGGTCCTAGTGCCTGCCTTGTGCCTTGCTGCCTCCAAACCTGCCCTGCCAGGATTCCACGCAGGTCCTAGTGCCTGTCTTGTGCCTTGCTGCCTCCAAACTTGCTGTGATTCCACACAGGTCCTACTGCCTGCTTTGTGCCCTGCTGTAAAAGTGTGTCGCAAAATGATGCATGTCTAAAAAGTGTGTCACCAACATGAAAAGTTTGGAAAGCTCTGCCTTAGACCATAGCTTTCCAAACTGTGTGTCGCGACACTTTAGTGTGTCGCAACACACAGTTTAGTGTGTCACGAAGCGGTGGCGTGGGGGCGCACGGCGGCAGCGACGACGGCAGTGGCATGCCATCAGCGCTTCTGCATTTTAGCGAGGATGCCACTGATGCCGCCACCATGCACGCCGCCGCTGCGCGCCCCCCTGCACCGCCACCGTGCACGCGCGCACTCCCCCGCGCCGCCACCGCCGTTGGTGTGTTGCCAACAGCGGCACTTCGGAAAGCACTGCCTTAGACACTATACCACACTGGCTTTCATAATAATTAATATTTATATAAATGTGGTGTAGAGAATGACTACAGCTTTTATAAAGCATTGCCTGAATAGTCAGTGACCAAGTAGTTCGAAACTAAGCTGTATCATGTGACTGCTTTAGCCATTGGCTTCCTGGTTGATATATCAGTTCAAAATAATTTGATAATATTGTATATGCATGGGTTAGAGTATGCTTACTTAAGTGGTTAAGTTTAAACGTTTAAATGTAAGTTGTTTTTCAAACCTGTCTCAACTTAATTCTTTTAGGAATAATTAACTTATTGTACACTATTTGCTTCCCTTGCTCAGGAAAAAGCCAATAGAAAGGAGCAAAAAACTGTTCTTCTACTATGCGTGGTTCTTCACTTCACCATTTGTGGTCTTCTCTTGGACTGTCATCTTCTACATTGCCTTTCTTCTCCTATTTGCCTATGTCCTGCTCATGGATTTCCAAAAAGAGCCCACCATGCTGGAACTGATTCTCTATGTGCTGGTTTTCATCCTGCTTTGTGATGAAGTGAGACAAGTAGGGAGAGCTTAGAAATCAAACATGTTTTATTTGCAGGAAGATTATTTCAACTGTGAGAAAGCTCTTTGAAGTTCAAATCTAATGGCTTTTTTCCTCCATTGCATCTTGATTTTCACACAGGTTCCAATAAATTATTTGAAATACTATCTAGAGCCTTAGGGCAGGGCTTTCCAAAGTTTTCCCGTGGCGACACAGCAACCGCCGTTGGTGTGTCGCCGCGGGAAAACCTGGAAGTGCCGCCGTTGCGGCAGCATGCAAAAACCCGGAAGCGCTGCTGCCGCTTTCGGGTTTTTGCGTACCACCGTTGGTGTGTCGCCGCGGGAAAACCCGGAAGCGCTGATGATGATCAGAGCTTCCGGGTTGTGTGGCGACACACCAGACTGTGTGTGGTGACACTTTTGTGTCGCGACACACAGTTTGGAAAGCTCTGCCTTAGGGCATAGACTCCATGTGTATATTAATTAATTAATTAATATATTTAGTGAGGCTGTGATTTGCCACAGTTTCCATAGTTTCCTAGTCCATACACTTACCCAGGTTTTGCGCTGTGTTTAGAACTGAGAACTCACAATTCTAGTTAGTATTAAACTGGTTTAATACTAGTAAAATGCTTAAATATACTGTAGTTAGAGCCAGCACAGGGATGGGTTTAACCAGCATGATCTCTGAAGGCTTTCTGGAATAACCATGTTTTCATAAGCCTCCAGAATACCATCATGGAAGGGGCTATTCTTGCCCCTTGGCATAGATGTCCCATATGAGAGAACACCCCCCTTGCCTCTGAATCTCTCTTGTCAGATCTCCTAATATGAGACTCTTAATAGGCACTCACTATACATACTGATCAAGGGGCGTGGTGGCTCACTGTGTAAGACGCCAGGCTTGTCGATCGGAAGATCGCAAGTTCGGAGGTTCGAATCCCTAGCCCTGCGTGCGGAGTGAACTCCCGCACTAGCTCCAGCTCTTGCCAACCTAGCAATTCGAAAGCATGCAAATGCAAGTAGATTAATAGGTACCACTTCGGTGGGAAGGTAACAGCGTTCCACGCGTGTCATGCGGCCACATGACCGTGGAAGCGTCTTCGGACAACGCTGGCTCTTTAGCTAACAAACAGAGGTGAGCACCGGCCCCTAGAGTCGGACACGACTGCGCAAATGTGTGGGGGGAACCTTTACCTTTTTATACATACTGAACAAGCAGATTTTACTTGGAACAGATGGTTCTGCCTAGTTCCAAGCCACATTGAGCATTATAAGTTAACAACCAAACACCTTATATTGTACTTGGAACCAAACCAGCAACCAATACAAGCTCCCATAGTAGTGGGTGTTAAATGGCAGTGATGGGGTTGCCCTATTAACATAGGGCTTGCCTTGAAGACTTTTAAAGATCACCACCAACACTTTGAATTGTGTCAGACAGATATAATAAGGTTCTGCCTGTAAGGGCCACCATTGCTGCATTGTAGATCAGTTGTGATTTCTGAAAAATATTGAAAAGTGGTTCTGAGTGAGCTCCATGTAATAAATCCAGTCTAGATGCAATTAAAGAAATTAAAGAAAATGCCACTATGGAGAGATGTGACCTTAATCAGGAATAAAGAGATGCTGGATTCTGTAGACACTGTAAGTTGAGAGTTGTGTTAGTCTATGGTGGCAAAAAATCAGGAGTCTGGTAGCACCTTTTCCAACTAACAAATTTTACTAAAAGACAAGTTTTTGTGAGCTCATTTCATCAAATGCATACAGTGGCTACACTGATGTAGAATTTAAATTGAGGTGAGTGGGTGAGTCGAGGGAAAAGGATGTGAATACGGGTTGGTTATGGACATCATAAGTACCTTATCAATTAACAATTGTAATGTGTTAAAACCCATTGTGTTTTTTGAGAGCTTCTGAGATTGCCTGAAACCTTTTGATATATGAGTTCAATTTCTTGCTTGATGGAGCTGTTGAAGTCCGGCTTTTCTAAAATAGTCACTTTGAAGTCTGCTATGGAGTGTCCTGGGAGGTTGAAATGCTATGATATTACTTTGTCCTTGTTTTGAGTCCTGATGTGAAACTTGTGTCCATTAATTCTTTTCTGCAAAGTTTGTCCTATTTGCCCTCTGTAGAATCCAGAGGGGCATCTTGCTGACAGATGATGGCATATATCACGTTAGAAGAAGAACATGTGATGTAGAACATTGTTGTGGCCTGTGATGGTGCTGTTGGTGTAGATGTGGAGGCAAAGTAGACATCTGGATTTGTTGCAGGGTCTGATTCCCATGTTGGCATTATTGTCCTGTTGTTTCTTGTCTGTGAGAAACTGCTTCAGGTTGGGTGGTGGTCTGTATGCCTGAGAAAGTACAGTATCATTGTCCAGTATAGGCTGTAGGTTATTAATAATGCATTTGAGTGGCTTGAATTGTGAGCTGTAGGTGGCAACCAGTGGTGTTTTTTGTTCTGTTTCTGTGATCTGTCTTTTAATAGGTCCTTCCTGGGAATTGATTTGACTCTACTGCAGTGCTTTCCAAAGTGCCGCTGTTGGCGACACACCAACGGTGATAGTGGTGGCGGCGTGGGGGCGTGCGCGGTGGCGGGGGTGTGCATGGCGGGGGCGTGTGCATGGGGTGCGCGGCGGCAGTGTGTACGGCGGCGGCCTCATTTTCCGCTAAAACACAGAAGTGCTGATGGCGCGCCACTGCCGTCGTCGCTGCCGCCGCCACCACCATACACACCACCACCATGCGTGCCCCTGCGCCGCCACCGTGCACGTCCACTTCCGGGTTGTGTCGTGACACACTAAACTTTGTGTCACAACACATTAAAGTGTCGCGACACACAATTTGGAAAGCTCTGCTCTAGATGATAGATTTGGTGTTGTATTCTGGATGGAAGCTGAAAGCATGTAGGTGTGCATGGCAATCTGTAGATTCCCTGTGTAATGTTGTATTTATGTGTCCATTGTGTACTTTTATGGTGACATCAAGGAAGTGAACTTCTTCTGTAGATAGGTCTAGGCTGAGATTGATGGTGGAATGGAAGTTGTTAAAGTCATGATGGAATTTGATGAGAGATTCATAAAGGTTTCAGGTGGTAAAAGTTAAGAAAATGGTGCTCTAAGTCAGCCGTGAAGATTTTGGCATATTGAGGACATATTCATTTGCCAATGGCTATGCCACTGATTTGCAGGTACATGTTATTGCTAAAAGTGAAGTAGTTATGGGTAAATACAAAACCACACATTTTGTTAGCTAGACATGCTGTTTTGGCAACAATGATTATGTGGTTGATGGCTTGAAGTACATTTTGTGGGAATGTTGGTATACAGTGCCTCAACATCCAAGGTAGTTAAAATGGTTTGTTAGGCCTATGGAGTTCAGTGTTCTTAGGAAGTCTGTGGTGTCTCTTATGTAGCTGGGCGTGCTGGTGGCATAAGGTCTGAGTACAGTGTCCATGAAGCCTGATATTCCAGTTGTGACAGTTCCAGTGCTTGAGACAATGGGACTGGCCAAGTTGCGTAGTTGTATTTTGGGAAGTAGGTAGAACATGCCTGGTCAGGACTCTTGGGTGTTTCCATGCAGATGTGGTCCTGTATATGTTTAGGAAATTCTTTCATCAGATTGCATTGTTCTCTCTGATAATTTGTAGTTGGAGAGAAGTTGGAGGAGAGAAGTTGGTAGAATGTGGTATTGAAGAGCTACTTCTCAGCCTCCTTGACATACGCTATCTTATTCATGATGACAACTGCCCCTGCTCTGTCAACTTGTTTGATTACAGTGTCATTGCTCCTCTCGAGGCTTTTGATGGCATCTTGTTCTGCGCTGCTGAGATTGTTGCATACAGGGAGGTTTTTTTATTCATTATTGTGGCATGGCTTTAGCTTGCTGGTGAAAGCATTCAGTGTAAAAATCCAATTTAGTATTGTATCTATCTGGGGGTGTCTTTGCAGTGCTTTTTTCATATATTTGGGATTTGGTGTGATCTGTAGTTGCATGTTGTCCCAGGATGTGTTCAGTTGACGATAGCTGTGTGCTTGTGTTTTGTTTCTTGTCTTTAAAGTATTCCTTGTGTCTCAAGAAGCAAAAAAATGTTTCAGGGTCCCCAGAATATATATTTTGTGTGGGCTTAGTGGGGCAAAAGGATTGTTGCTCCTTTTGCTGGATTAGTTTAACTTGATACTCTCAACATTCTTGGCTATATCCAGAATCTGAGCAGCTGCAGCTCTTAGTCTGGACTCCCCGCCAAACTTTATTTTTGTCTTTATTAAATCTTCACTTATTAGTTCTTACGTAGCCCATTGCAACCCCAGACTATTAAAACCATTGTTTCCTTTGATAATGAAAAAGGTATCTATCCATTTGTTGGTAACGTTGAACTCCAAATCTCCTGATAATGTCTTGCAGTGTTTTTATGTAGATGTAAATATGGGGAACAGGATCAAATTCTGATGAATACCATGGGTCTGTAGTCACAGAATTAAACATGATACCTCCACCATATCTTGAAAATGATCTCTTGTTACATATGGGAAGAACAAGCAATTATGCACTGCAATCCCATGGTTTGATTTCAGCCCTCTGACTCAGATTAAATTAAAGGGAGATCTGTTAAATCTGAAAACTTTAATATAGCAGTTGGTTTAGAGAATTCTACAGGATTAATTGGACAAGGAGTATTCATTCTACAAACAAAGCACTTCCTTTTATCAGGCTTTTATAATGCCATGTGGTTTATCATCTTAAGACCTGATTAAAAGAAAAATGCAATTGTAAATACACTATCTTTTATAACACATCTAAAGTTATAATGCCACACCAATGCATTTTTGTCCTGGTAGGCAAGAAAGACAAAAGCAATTTCAGAGCACCCACTTTCCCTCATACATCAAAATTAGTGAATAAATGGTACACAAGGGTGTGGATCACCCAAGAAGTCAAACACCCAAGAAGTCAAACTGTTTCTATGCTAAGTGTCCTTGGTTCATGTTCTTTGTTCTTACTTGGTTCTTACCAACTTCCTTAATTAAATTAAATATCTTGATAAATAGTAAATATATCAGTTTCATACAGTATTAGGTAGACATAAATATTTGAGTTTGTGGTATTGTTGATTCATCTTTATTCTACTGAGTGTATAATTTTCTGTTTCTGTTTTTTACTAGTGGTATATGAATGGGAGTAAATATTTTTCTGATTTATGGAATGTTATGGACACCCTTGGAATTTTCTACTTCATATCAGGAATTGTGTTCAGGTGTGTTATGGTTGACCCACAGTGATACTTTTGTTGCCTTGAGTTCAGAGCTAGCAGAACAAAAATATGCTATAACAATGATGTTAAAGTGAGTGATGTGCTGAAAATTCCTGCAGTTTTTCTCATTAGTTCTTAATCTGATAGAAAAGTTACTGGTTTTGAAATTCATTTCCAAGGCAAAGAATATGTGGGAGAAATACTTGGGCAAGGAATACTGGCACTTACCTGGTTATTGGGTGACTGAAAGGTGTGTGTTGTGGGAGGGCTATCCTGTCTTTCACTGTACAATCAGCTCTCCAACAGTTTGCAGCCCTGTCTTCCAGGCCCAGGGTATCGATTAGATACCCTGGAAAGACACCTCAAGGGGATTTCTTACAAGGGCTTTTTCAGATTCAAACATCAAGATGTTTACATCACTGCAGAGTGATGGAGAGAAGTATAACAGAAAACAACAGCATGTTTCATCATCTTGCAAAATAAAGTGATCTAAAAATCCTACCAAAGTAAAATTGAAAGCATCTTAAGAATGAGGCTTTAAAAAAACACCTTTTGCAAGAGAGAAAAAAAATCCAGTTTGGTTATAGATTGATTTAGATTTGAAAATGGTCTTTGTTGCCCTAATGGCTGATTAGTATCAGGAGAAGGAAAGAAGAAATCGATTACTTGGTGACTTTTAGTATAGTTGATCATGGTATCTACTTGAAGTGCTTGAGGGAGATGGGAATTGGAGGCACTACCTTGTGGTAATTTCATTCCTACCTCTTTGATTACTATCAGAAAGTTGTACATAATTATGTTTTTTCTGCGGTGTAGACTGCCTATGGATTAATCTACCACTGGTGATATAATTTATGAGGAGACTAAAAACATAGCTTTTACCCCAATGTTTTAAAGTTTTATGGTGGTTTTTATAGTTTCAGTTGATAGAGTATACTTTATTGCCTGTATTATATATTGTAAACCATTTTAGTGCCTTTTTGCCACAGAAAATTAGGATAAATAGGAATTGCTAAGTCTCTATTTTCCTTTTAGCTAAAGAGTGGGTAGCCAGGGATGAAGCAGGGGTGAGATCTAACAACAGTCCAGAAGTCTGCCAAAGTAGCAAGAAAGTTGTAGACACCATATGTACAAGAGAAGGGCAGAGACAGAGTTCAAACTCTATTTAGGTCCAAGTAGTTAGAGAATACACAAGGTAAATATATTGCTTCCAGCACTTAATCATCTCCGACTGGCAAGCTCTATAACCAGATTTTCAGCCATTGTCCTAATCCAGATGGTTTTCATTTTCTCAATTTAGAATGTTGTTCTACTTTGGGGCCTACAACAATTTTCAAGTACTGTATATCATTATTCCCAAGAAATCTTTCCCTGCAATCGTGCTTCTGAATCCCTTGGCCCTCTGGCTCTTGAGCTGCTTTTATCATTGCTCCAAGAGATTTGGAAAGTGCTCAGAGAAGTTTTGATTGAAATCTGGAGCTGGAGCTATCCTGGAACCAAGAGTCAACTTGTTTCTGCTGCTAGTCTCTGGTTCTAAGGCATCCCTGGCTCTTCTTCATCGTCTGAGGATAAGCTTTCTGTGGGAACCATGTTCATCTAGAGTCACTGAGAATTAACGTCATATAAATCTGCTAAATAAGAAAAAACATTTTGACAAATTGGAAGACAGATTCTTGTAAACAATGATTTTTCAAGAGAATACTGAGCAATTTGCACCTCCCCAACAGCTTTTTTGTGGTGGCCAAGCTCCTCTGATAGTCCTGTGGCACCATTTTTCACCATTGTGGGGTGGAAATACATAAATTTGTAGTGTAAGCCCTAAAATCAGAATTTTTTTTAATCCGTTCAGTTGTGTCCGATTCTTAGAGACTGCCTGGACAAGTCCCTGCAGTTTTCTTGGCAAGGTTTTTCATAAGTGGTTTGCCATTCCCTGCATCCTGGGGCTGAGATAAAGTGACTGGCCCAAGGTCACCCAGATGGCTTCGTGTCTAAGGCAGGAGTAGAACTCATAATCTCCAAGTTTCTAGCCTGGTGCCTTAACCACTACACCGAACTGGCTCTCAAAAAAATTGGATTAACTTAAATTAAAAAACGAAAATCCTATTCCCAAAACCTGGGAACAAAATAATTTCCCTCCTCCCCAGTTTGTGTTGCACTCCCACCCAATTTGGAGCACTCCACTAATTGCAATCCTCCCCCCAAATATTAAGGGTGGGCTAAGGTTATCTACCCCCAAAATGCTCACTTTTGTTTTACAGAGTATACTTATGATGCAGGAAATGAAGGTGCCCAGAATTAAAACTGGAATCTTCTTACATAGAAAATATCATGGTGTGGGAACGTAGATAATACCAAACAAAGTTGATAATAAATAATTGAAAATTTAATATATGGAAGCACTATGAGACAATTTTATCTCTCAGTTTAACCTATTGTGAGAATAAAAAATATTTACAGTATAGGAGTCTGGGCTCTTTAGTGATAGTAGGAAAAAATAAATACAGTATTTGAGAGAGAACTGTGGAAACTAGATAATTTGAGAATGGGGTTTTCTACTAATGTGTATCTGTTCTTTTCACAGGCTCCACTCTTCAAATGAAACATCTTGGTATTCTGGCAGAGTAATTTTTTGTCTGGATTACATTATTTTTACTCTAAGATTAATCCATATTTTCACAGTAAGCAGGAATCTCGGTCCCAAGATAATTATGCTTCAGCGGATGGTAAGACACAAGTTTAATTCAAGATGAGATGTGTGTGTAATTCAAACTGGAACTCTACCTTTTTAAGAAAAGCTTAAACCCTGCAGGTCTTTAGAAAGGCAGTTAACGCCTGGCTTTTTTCCCAGGCACTTGGGTCAGGGTGAGTAGAGTTCCCAGTTGGTGAGTTACAATATATTTTTGCTCATCATTTAATTGTTTTAGTTTGCTTTCATTATATGGTTACAGGTAGTCTTCACTTAACAACCACAACTGAGCCCAGATTTTCAGTTGTAAGTCATAATGGTTGTTAAGTGAGCCAGACTCGTTTTTACAACCTTTTTTTTACCGTAGTTGTTAAGTGAGTCACAGCAGTCATTAAGTGATTCAAGATCGGGGCTTGTGGTTTCCTTCGGTTGTTAAGCAAATGGTGCGGTTGTTAAGCGAACCAGGAGTTACTTTGCAGTACTGTGGGGGGCGGAGTGTGATAGTCATATGTTTTCCACCAAAACAGGACTATGGAAATGCTTCTGGTTGATATTACTGGTTGATTATTAAAAACTTTTACTGTAAGGTCTTCATTGGAATCTTTGTTCTACAGTACAGTACTAAACAGGTTTAAAGGTACTGTACAGTACTGTAACTTTTTTTTCCTGCTGTAGTAAACTCTGCAGCTTTTGTTACTGTACAGTACTGTATATAAATCTGATTTTTATAAAACAACTTTTAAAAACAGTAAACCAGCATTCAGTATTGCTAAATATAATTTAAAATTAGACAGGCAGAGGATGGAACATGTATGCCACCATACAAATCTCTAATTAAGTTAAACAAAAACTGGGGGAAAATTAAAGGCAAGCATACAGTACTGTATGGAAAAAGTACTTATCTTTCCTGTACAGTAAAGCAAACACAAGGCTCCCTCTGCCGGCTGCTAAATCGCAGGAAGTAGTGCGACCACGTGACCGGGCCTGCTGCCTCAGAAATCCAGCGTTGTAAGCCTGGAGGACTTCCTGGTTCCAAAGGGCGGACATGTGACTCAAAATGGCCACCGCTTCTGGGATGGCCGCTTCTAGGTCACGTGATCGTGGAAGCCTTGTGAGGGTCGTAATTTCAGGCCCCAGTTGGAAATCTACTTTTCGGGTACCATTATAACTGTGAACGGCCTTTAAGCGGCCGGTCGGTAAGTGAAGACTACCTGTATTTTTATTTTATTTTTTTTCATGATTTTGTACACTGCTCAGAGTCTCATTGTTTGAGTTGGGCAACCATATAAATATTATAAATAAATAAATGTGGACATAAGAGTACAACATTCTGTATAGCTTTTGCCTTAGTTTCTATTCAAACATTAGAGGATTAAAAAATGTTACTCTAAAAAAAAACAAGATAGAGAATTAAGAGAGTCAGAGAAAGTGGGAGAGAGTTATGAGAAGGGGGGATATATGCAGCATTTGATGCTGGTTAAACCCTATATACTGTATATCTTGTGTCTAATTCTGGTCACTATAGTGTAGGAAAGATTCAAACAAACTGGAACATGTCCAAAGGAAGACTGCAAGAAATGATCAGATGACAAGAAATGAAGGCCTTCTCACACATGAGGTGAAACCTGATCTCAGATCAGCATCTTTCTCTTAGGTCCCATGAAGCTGTGGAAGATTTGGGAATCTGAAGCTATTAACTTTGATTGACTAATTAATTAATTAATTTGTTTGTTAAGTCTATATTTCCTCTAGGGTTGCTCTTATAGGGATTAAAATGAAGGGAGATACCGCAAGCTGTCTTGACCTTACATGGTATCTGCCTTCATTTTTATCCCTATAAGAGCAACCCTGTAAGATAACCCTGTAAGATAATGTAAGGATGAGAAACAGTGAGAGGCCCAAAGTGAGCTTCTGTTGCAGAAGGTAGATCTCCTCAGTCTTAAACTAATGTCTTAACAGCTCTACCACCTAAATTTGGGCTCAGCTTCTGCTCCAGAGAAAATGTTGTGAAACTTCCTCTGGAGCTGTGGATCAATTCTTGTAGATGTATTATCATTTTAATTAGATCGTCACTGATTG
This sequence comes from Charina bottae, assembly GCA_023362775.1. NCBI lineage: Eukaryota > Metazoa > Chordata > Lepidosauria > Squamata > Charinaidae > Charina > Charina bottae. The sequence continues at coordinate 2,129,845 of JALMGJ010000020.1, forward strand.
TAGAGCTTGGATGGCTAGATCTAGCTCTGAAAAACATTTGCTTATCATCACAAGACAAACAGTTAAGGATGATCTGTGATGAAAGATAATGCAACTGATTTTTATATTTTTATTTTAAAATACCACAAATATACATACAGTATATGGATAAAACAACACAAGAAAAGCAAATCACATAATCAAACAATCCTTAATATTGTTTCTACCTGTTAATATATTTGGTTGGCATAAAATAGTCATGATTCCCCTGATTTACATAAACCATTTACTCTGGCCATACATAATCTGGCCATTTAGACAAGGCTTTAACTTGAGCAGAACAACGTTGAAGAATATAGGCCAGCTTCTCTGCTATGGCAATGTCCTAGACCTTCTGAAACCAGAGGTCCAGTTTCACAATTTTATCTTTCCAGTGTTTAGTAGTCAACAAAAATACCATTAACTCTTGGTATAATTCTAATATATTTCTAGGGTCCAATCCAGTGAATATCTGGATTGGACCCTAGAAATATATTTAACAATGCAAACTGTGGTTGATTGATTGATTGATTGATTGATTGATTGATTGATTGATTATGTGCCATCAAGTCAGTGTTGACTCTTAATGACCACATAGATAAATCTTCTGCATGACAATCTGTTCATAACCTGGTATTTCGAGTCTTCCAATGGTGCATTCATCGCCACTGTAACTGAATCCATCCACCTTGTCATCCACTTCTTCTCTTTACTTCCACCTTTCCGAGCATTCGAGTATTCACTAGAGAGCTAGATCTTTGCATAGTGTGTCCAAAGTAGAATAATTTGAGCCTGGTCATTTGTGCCTCTAGTGAGAATTCTGGTTAATTTGTTTAATTTGTTTGTTTTCTTGGCTCTTCACAGTATTCTCAGGACTCTTCTCCAACACCAAAGTTCAAAAGTGTCAATGCTCTTCCTATCCTGCTTCTTCAAACTCCAGGTTTCACTTCCATAGAGTGTCACAGAGAATACCATTGCTTGCACTATTCTGATCTCTGTAGGTATAGACACACTTCGGCATTTTTACTAAGGCCTTCATGGCTTATGCTAGTCTGAGGCATCTTTCTTGACTGCTTGTTTCTTTACTATTGATGGTTAATCTTAACAGGCAGAAGCTATCTACCATTTTGATATCTTCATTATCAATTCTAAAACTGGTTGTTGTACCTGTTGTCATTAGTTTGGTCTTTTTTATATTCAATTTTAGTCACAATTTTTCACTATGCTCCTTGAGTTTTATTACTAGACTTTGCAGTTTCTTTGCATTTTTAGTTATAGAGTAATGTCACCAGAGTAGCACAGGTTATTTATATTTCTTCCTCCAATTTTAAAACCATGCTCATCTTCTTCCAATCTAGCTTTCTTTAATATATATTCAGTATATAGTTTGATTAAATAAGAGGAGGGTATACAGCCTTGTCTCACTCCTTTGCCAACTTGGAGCCAGTCTGTTTCACCATGTTCTGTCCATACTGTGGCTTCCTGACCTGTATTCTCATGAGGTCAATGAGATGGTTTCAGATTCCCATTTTTCTAAGCACATTCCTCATCTCAGACCAAAAGATAAAGACGTAGGGGTAAGGCCACCACAGATGCAAATATGTGCCCTTTTTCTCACAATGATTCCAACATAAAGAGGTGCTTTCCTTGCTCATACATGCTAATATGTAAGGAGTCCTATACAATCTACAAACAAAAATTCTTTAATTTGGGCCAAAGATGCCACATTTCCATTCTTTATTTTACTGTTGGTCATTAATGTCTTGTTGGAAATCCTTTTCCCAAGCCATTTTCCAACCAATAATGGCCTGATACATTGTTCCATAATAATATTACATAATTTAAAAATAAGGCCTTTAGATGAATTTGGAGGATTCAATAGCTATGATTCAAAATTTATCAAGGATCTGTTTGCTTGGGCCTTTATTTCTTAATTAAAATGGAAATATCTAAACTGTAAAATGGTGCAGCCAAGCACATTTTAGAGTTAGTTTATCAGTTATCAACTCCATATTAATTGGATTGCCTGAATAATAGATGTCCTTCAGACTATGTGATTACCTATTGGCCCCTGGCTTGTAAAATAAACAAACAGATGTAGGGAATTTAGGATGACTAAAAATAAGAGGTGAAAGGGAACCATTTTGTTCATATTTTCAAATTAGCACTTAAGGATTCTGATCAGCTTTAAACAGGGTCTGGTAGAAATGAGAAGTTTTTAATATCCCAGAGGTATTGTTCTGGAGCCTCCATTTCAACCCATTTTGGTTTCTGCTTATGTTAATATCCATGCAGCATTTCATAAATGGAAAGCCTTATAATAAAAGTTTAATTTGGGATTCCGAACCTATTCTTAGATGTTTTTTTAATTATAATGCTTTATTTAATTATAATGCTCTCAGTCTTTTCCTAGAAAGTATAAAGGTAAGGAATAATTTCTGCCATTTTCACAGGGTTGACAAAGGTAAATGAATTAGTAACTTAAAATTGAGGGAATAGCAATTAATTTAAAAATGGTAATTTAGAGGCAGCAATTCATCAGAAACATAATTTCTCATTTATCTCATTTCCAAATTTTCATTTTAATAGATTTTATTACTGGGATGAAATTCAATTTACCAAGCTGAAATATTTTTTTAAATAGTGTGTATGTGTGTGTGTGTGTGTATTTGGGGGGGGGGATACTAGGGAGTTTAAAAGTTTGTGTTGAAATTTTGGCCCAACTCTAGAACACAACAATTTGAATTTTGAGATATTTATTTTTAAACCTGTGACAGCCCCAAATTTTGCCAATTCCTTGTGTATGGCAGGAACAGCACAGAAAGGACTGGCTTATATTAGGGCAATATCATAGAGGCTGATCTTATGTTTGATATTGTAAATTAAATGGCCTCTGCTGAGCTGGTTGCATCAATAGCTTGAGCTAAAGGTTCAATGACAAGTGCAAATAATAGGAGATAATGGGCATCCCTGCTTTATACCTCTAGTGATGGCAAAGGATGCAGTAAACCAAAAATTTAGTCAGATTGTTGCAAAAGATTTACCATACATTTGTTTAAGGATGTTAATAAATCCAGATCCCATTTGAAGGTGTTCTGTCAATAATCAAATAAGTCCATGGCAGTCAATCAAAGGCCTTAAAAATATCTAAAGTGAGGATAATTAACAGAGTTTTGGTCTACTATAATGCAGACAATTCAAAATGCAATGAATTGGATCTGAAGTCTCTCTGATGAACCCTCCTTGATCAGAATTTATATAATACCTTATAAAAGAATTTAGCCTTCTTGACAAACAGGCAGTAAAAATCTTTAAATCTTGGTTCAGCAAGTCTTGATAAGCAATGATAAGCATAAGCAATGATAATATTCTACCAGTTCTTTATCTTGATTGGTCTTAAGACCCATGGTCAGTCTAGTATGGCCCACACTAGGGTTTGTCAAGAGGTCATGATTGGGAAAAAATGAACATTGTAGCATGAGCTGTAGATATATGTTTTATTCAGGAGTTCTCAGAGACCTGAAAATTATTTCAAGGGCTTCTCCAGGGTAAAAGGGTTGATCTAGAATGTATCCATGATTCTGTAATTAAGTTCCCCCTTAAGATAAAGTTTGAAAGAATCACTAATTTTAGAATTAAAGTCTCCCAGTTCCTTATAAAACAAGGCTGAGAAGCTCTCTGGGCCAGGTGATTTATGACTTCTCAAATTTGAGATAATTTTTTGTGCCTCTTTTGTGAAGGGAGAATTTAACTCTTCTCTCTTTTTTTTTAAATAAGAATTTTATTAAGTTTAAGAAAAAGATAAAAACTACAGAAAAACAAAAAACTAAAAAAGAAAAAAAACAAAGTGAGAAACACAAGAAAACAGAATTTTAAAGATTACAAAGGTGACTTCCGACTTTGAACAGCAAGAATATACAGCAATTTCTCTAATCAATCTCTTAATCTGTATCAAACCAAGATCACATCATTTCTATAAATCTTTCCATTAGTACATATACAAGTCACTAATGCAATTGCTCCTTCCCCTTATATAAAGAAAATGTACATATATGTATACTGTATATATAAATTTCTAAATCAACTTCCCTCCCCCATATGTCAACATCCATTTAGTTATTTCCCTCCTATCACTATTCTCTATATTTCTATCCACTATAATAAAAATCAAATTATAAATACATATAAATTGTCTGCTTTTATAATCAATAATACTACAATAATCTTAACTATTAAACCTAAAAATCAAATAATTATTATTATATCTTATAAATCTCTAATAAATCTTGATTAAACAAATCTTAAAACAGTTCCAATATATCGATGAAGATTCTCAGTCATCCAGGTGGAATTGTCTGTAGGTTGAGTCATGGCAACTGGATTTCTTTCTTTTGGTTGAAACGTTTCGCTGCTTGTCCAAGTAGCTTCTTCAGTCTGGGCAAAAGTTGGTGAAGGGACCCCATATATGTCCTCCAGGGTGGCTGTATTGACCTTACACCTGATTGGCTTGTTAATTGGGCAATTGAGGTGTAGATAGTCTTTAGGATGTCTTACTCCTAAAACCTTTATTCATCCCCAAGAGGATCGTTAAATGTGGCCTTGCTGGTGAACTTGTGAAGTGGTCTTAATCTTCCTGGAGACTAATGAAAGAGCAGCATGATAAATGGGGGACAAGTTGTGCCTGAGGCCTCTGCCTCTATTGAGGGAAGGATTTTCCACTTTGGCATGAATGGATTCCTTAACCCCTCTCTCTCAAACCACCTATCTTCCCTTAACCCCTCTCTCTCAAACCACCTATCTTCCCTTAACCCCTCTCTCTCAAACCACCTATCTTCCCTTAACCCCTCTCTCTCAAACCACCTATCTTCCCTGTCCAAAATGTGAACATTAATGTCCTCAAATGAGTGTCCTTTTTCTTTTAGATGAAGGTAAACTGCTGATTCTGGTCCTGTGGTGTTGCTCCTCCTGTGTTGGGCCATCCTCTTGTGTAAAGGCTGTTTGGTTTCTCCAATGTAGAGCTCAGAACACTCCTCACTGCACTGGATTGCATATACTACGTGTCAGGCTCGTTGTGCTTGCCTGCCATGTAATTGAGCCAACACGTGTCACACCGTATAGAAGCCGACTCATGTCAGCCTCCTTTGTAGCTGCTACCTTGCACAGAAGAGAATCACCTCCCTCGCATTCCTCGCTGACTGAAACAAACTGTGAACAGTGATAAGGCACCTGGGCTTTCATTAACAAGTTGGGAAGGGGGAGATCAGGAGTGGGAAAATGGTTGTTTTGAAACTAACAAGGGATGAAGTCAGAGGGATGTTTTTAAGTTTGTATGCTTCGCGCCAAAACGGTATTCAGAGCTTCGTAGCTGTCCTATGTAGCTGTATTCTAATAAATGAATTCTTTTAGCAGTCTGATGGATTGTCTGGAGAATTTCTTAAGTTAGATACTGGCACTGGGATCATTACACTACGTTGCTCCTCTTATGTTTTGGTGTTGGATCTTTAGGGTGTACAAGCCTCTGTCTCAGTGTGTTGGTGGGTTTGAAATATACAGGTATGTTGTGTTTGCCAAATATCCATTTTATCTTTTCCGACACGCTGGCCGTGTAAGGAATGACCAAGTTCTTTCGTTGATTCTGAGTCTCAGCTCTGTCTGCTGTTGTTTTGGGTCTGGGGGTAGACTTAGATTTAATGAAGGCCCAAAACAACAGCAGAAACAGCTCAGGATCAACGAAAGAACCTGGTCATTCCTTACATGGCCGGCGTGTCGGAAAAGATAAAACGGATATTTGGCAAACACAACATAACCTTCCAATATATCTTAATCCAAATCATTAAAAGAAAGCAAAATCATCATAACCTCATTATCAATCCAGTTATACATTCTTACATTTTTACCCTACTTCAAAATAAACTAAGACAGTTACATATCTCCCAATTACTCCCAAGGCATTTTTCTTGTGGAAATCAAAAGGCCCAACTGCCCCCCTTAAAAATTCAAACCTCTGAGTAAAAAAACTCCCACATAACATATTTTTTTCTTTCTCATAACAATCCTTCAGAAAGACATAACATTTCCCCAGAAAAACAAAGCTCTTTATAATCTGCAGTTCAGACTGTTGTTGTAACCCCTTCAGTTCCAAGATGAAGGTGAAGTTCCTTCACCTGGCACAGCTTCAACATCACCAATCACAAAAGCATCTTCCTCTTTGCCAAAATCTTCATCTTCCTCTAAACCATCTTCAGCCATATAACAGTTTAAAAATGATCTCTTCCCCAATATCCTGTATATTCTGCAGAATAACTTGATTGTACTCTGAAAGAGTCTCTTTAAAGGACTGCTTAAGCTCATAACGAAACTCCAAAAAAAATCTCTAAAATCTTCCATTTTTGAGGCAGTAGATTATGCCGCCTCCTAGCTGCTTAACTCACAGTAGATAGGAGTTAACAAGTTAATAAATTGATACAAAGTTTCCGCATGAAATTGAATCAATACTAACAAGCAGATCTCAAGGAAAGTGGACAGAAAACTAAGAATTAAAAACAAGAAATTCAATGTGTAGGAAAATATTCAATCCTTCAAATCCAGTACAAAAATAATAACAGGAAGGTTTACTCTCAAACTTACTTAATCCTTAGTTTTCAGAATTTAACCCTTCTCTATGATGGTCTTGTAATGGTGAAATGCACACCTTTTTAAATTATTACCAATTTCCATATTTATGGAATTCCATAATTCTGAGGGATTCCATGGGATCTGAGGGTTATACATTCACAACCACCACCACCCCGAGGTGAGATTGGCCTCATCCTTGATGTCTTTCCGGAAGGTCCTCAAAATATGGCTGTGTCAGCAGGCTTGGGGATCTCACGGAAACGGTGATCTAATGAGATGGCTGCATTGTTTTTAACATCAATCTTCTCTACTGTTTGTTATTAATAATATTGTTGATATTTTTAATTGTACTTGTTTTAATATTTTGATTTTATTATTGTTTTTGTTGTGTGCTACCTAGAGTTACTTTTCTATGAGATGGGCAGCTATATAAATATGATGAATAAAAATAAAAATAATAAGAAATAAAAGTTAACAAAAGAATTAAAGTTAGTTATTCTAGTGCCACTAGCATTTGTAATCAAGTATACAGCTCTATGTTTTGCTTTTTCATTAATCTATTTGCTATTAGTCTTGAGCTTTTACTCCCAGGTTCATAAAATTTCTGTATTAAATCAGTGGCAATTGTCTGATAATCAAATGCTTTGAATTCTTTTCTTGTTTATATAATTTATTTATATATTTATATATATATATATATATATACATACACACACACACACACACACACATACACACACACACACACACATACATATATATATATACACACACACACAGAGAGAGATACACACAGTGTGTGTGTGTGTTATATATAAATACACACACACATATACACATACAGATTCTTTGTGAACTGATTCTAATTATTTAATTTTACAAGAAAGCTTAGCAGTGTGTTCTGTTTTTCTCTTTACTGTAGGGAATATTCTTTAATAAATACAGTAACTTTAATAGTTACAGTAGCTTTCGCAGTATCCCAAATAATTGCCCCAGATATATTTGGATTGTTGATAAGGTGGTAGCATTGTGAGATAGCATTTTTAATACTCTCAATTACGTCAGATTTATCTAAAATGAATGGGTTCAGTCTCCAAATTTGTGAAGGATTAAAAAGATATTAGGGCATGGTCAAATAAAGTAATAGATCTGATGGCTGTTGTGGGTCTTCCGGGCTGTGTGGCCGTGTTCTGGAAGTTGTGGTTCCTAACGTTTCGCCAGCATCTGTGGCCAGCATCTTCAGAGGGCAGGAGCACAGATAGAAGCAAAAATCTCTGTGCCCAGGTAGAGTGGCAATGTTCTATTTATAGAGCTAAATTATAGGAGATTAGGTGGGGTTTTTTGTTGTGTTGAAATGTTAACGAGTGGCTGATGAGCGTGATTAGCATGTTCATTGTGAGAAGTATTCCCATGTCCTGGTGGTTGGACTGAGTTCGTTGACCTTTTGCAGGCTGTGTTTTTCAGGACTGGTAGCCAGGTTTTGCTAATTTTTAAACTTTCTTCTTTTTTATTGTAACTGTGCTGGTGTTTGTGAATTTCAATGGCTTCTCTGTATAATCTGGTGTAGTGGCTTTTGGTGTTGTCCAGTATTTCTGTGTTTTCAAATAGGATTTTGTGTCCCGTTTGCTTGAGAGCATGTTCAGCTACTGAAGATTTTTCCGGTTGCTGTAGTCTGCAGTGTCTTTCGTGTTCTTTTATCCTGGTGTGAATGCTTCGTTTTGTGGTTCCGATGTATACTTGTCCACAGCTGCATGGTATGCGGTATACTCCTGCAGCGGTGCGGGGGTCCCTTTTGTCTTTTGCTGATTTTAGCATTTGTTGTATTTTTCTGGTGGGTCTGAAGACTGTTTGAAAGTTGTGTTTTTCCATCAGTTTTCCCATGCGGTCAGTGACTCCTTTGATGCACGATCCACCTAATCGTGCTAATCGAAACTGTGAAACCCAATTTCTCAACAATGAACTTAACCATCTGAATTGGGTCCTACAGGCAAATGGCTATTCCAAGAATGAAATAAAAAGAGCCATCAAACCAAGAAAACAACATCCAACTGAAGAAAAACAGCCCCCCACAAACAAAGTATTCCTGCCCTACATCAAAGGAGTCACTGACCGCATGGGAAAACTGATGGAAAAACACAACTTTCAAGCAGTCTTCAGACCCACCAGAAAAATACAACAAATGCTAAAATCAGCAAAAGACAAAAGGGACCCCCGCACCGCTGCAGGAGTATACCGCATACCATGCAGCTGTGGACAAGTATACATCGGAACCACAAAACGAAGCATTCACACCAGGATAAAAGAACATGAAAGACACTGCAGACTACAGCAACCGGAAAAATCTTCAGTAGCTGAACATGCTCTCAAGCAAACGGGACACAAAATCCTATTTGAAAACACAGAAATACTGGACAACACCAAAAGCCACTACACCAGATTATACAGAGAAGCCATTGAAATTCACAAACACCAGCACAGTTACAATAAAAAAGAAGAAAGTTTAAAAATTAGCAAAACCTGGCTACCAGTCCTGAAAAACACAGCCTGCAAAAGGTCAACGAACTCAGTCCAACCACCAGGACATGGGAATACTTCTCACAATGAACATGCTAATCACGCTCATCAGCCACTCGTTAACATTTCAACACAACAAAAAACCCCACCTAATCTCCTATAATTTAGCTCTATAAATAGAACATTGCCACTCTACCTGGGCACAGAGATTTTTGCTTCTATCTGTGCTCCTGCCCTCTGAAGATGCTGGCCACAGATGCTGGCGAAACGTTAGGAACCACAACTTCCAGAACACGGCCACACAGCCCGGAAGACCCACAACAGCCATTGAACTCCGGCCGTGAAAGCCTTCGACAATACAATAGACCTGATGTTGGGTGAAATGATTGATAAATCTAAAGAACCAGAAATTAGTATGTTATCGATTCTAGAATATATCTTAAATCTTGGAGAGTAAAACATTTATTCCTTAGCTGTTGGATTAATTTTCCTCCAGATATCAATTAGAAAGAATTGAATTGAAAGAATTGAAAGCTTTGTAGGCAATCTATGTTTTTGTTTACAAAATATATTTTGAACCAAATTTTTATCTAACCTGACATCTGCAACACAATAGAAATCTCTATCTACAACAGTTTAGGCTATTTTAGGAGATGATAAGAGTAAAGAAATTAGTATGGGTTTCAATTGACATAGTAAATGGAAGCCAAAGTGTAGCCATATTATTATGTTTACCTTTCACAAAAATGAAATAACCCTTTGGGTCCTTCTTCACGTTAACATTTTGCTGATTAAAGGTATTTGTTAAAATTAAACAACTTCCTTAGCCCTAGAAGGTCCACTAGCTATAAATTGCTGACCAATTGTGGGATGGGCAAAATTTACCCTCTTTATTTATATCCTAGCCATGTGTTCCTTATAAAAAATAACACTGAGGTTTTCTCTAAGTATTACTGTAAGTGGTCTCTAAATAATATATTAATTCCCAAATATTTAAAAGTGTTGTATTCAAGGGTAATTTCTAAAATATTAGAAATATTTTTTGCTTATGAGGTGGTATATGAATACCATACATTATAGATGTTTTTATATATTATAGATTAAGTCCTAACTTGGAGCAGAGTTAAGCTATGTGAAAACAGGAAATGTTATGATTTACTGCCAACTCCTGGTCAGGGTGTATATAATACTGGTGTCATTTGATTTGAAGGCAGAGCACTCCACCTCTTTCCCCTGTCTCTTTCCTCAAAAGTATTCCATGAGAGCAATAATCAAAATACTTTTAAAAAATGTCTTCAGCATTGATACTAAATTGCATCAAATAATAGAGTTGGAGTAGTAATTTAAGCCATCAAGTCCTGCTCAGTGCATGAAACCAAATTAAAACATCCCAGCCTCCCACTTTGAACACAGCCAGTATGTTCACATCAACATCTCTCCAAGTGCTTGGTTCCATTTTCTTACTGTTATAAAATCTTCATTAATATTCAATTGGAGTATGCCTTTCTGCAGTCTGGGAATGATGGAGAAACGCTTTTTCTTTTTTCTTTTAACATCCTTTTTGAATAGTGCTGTCATATTCCCTCCTTAGTCTTCTTTTCTCAAAGCTGAACATTCCCATTTTAGGTTCTGCTCTCCTGATCAACCTTCCAGTTTTCTGAATCTTTCCTTAAATACTGTACCAGAGTGAGATACAATATTCAAGTTTAGGTCTTCCCAACATAGAAGAAAATGAGACAATTATATCCACTGTTTTGGAAACTAGACTTCCAATTATGTATGAAAAGCAGAGCTCCTGAAGGATTTTGAATCAAGGACAGAGGAAATTAGAACCATCTATCCCACCTTGACTAAAACAAAACTACAGTGAATTATCCCAGATAATGCTCTGGGTTCAGTGTTTATGCAGCCTTAATAAAATCCCAGTTTCAGATCCCACCCACAACAACTCTCAGCCTTCCAGATGTTAAGAATGGACTTTCTTGGCTGACCCAATTGAAATTGTAAGGACTGCCCACACCCGGTGTAATGATTGCTAAGTACGCCTGACCTGTGGGAGCCATGTGTTCTTGGCAGAAGGCCTGCCTGCTCTAACAAACTGCATAAATCTGAACCACCTTTTTGTCTTCTTATCAGAAGTGTCCCATAGCTGTTCTCTAAGTGCCAATAACTTGTATTGATTGAGAAATTCTACAAAGCCTATTTGAACAGCTTCAATGTTTATTTTAAAACATATTCAGTCCATTTCCAGATTGATTCCAGAGTATAAATATTGACTTTGTAAAGAATAGTGTATTTGTCCACATTTGGCATAAAACTTTCCCCCTTAGCCTAAAATACAATTTTGAGATTTTTAGCAAAGACCACGTGATATTTCTGTTTATATTTTAAATGTTCCCTTTTGCAGCTGATAGATGTCTTCTTCTTCTTGTTCCTCTTTGCTGTGTGGATGGTGGCTTTTGGTGTAGCCAGACAAGGGATCCTACGAAAGAATGAACAGCGCTGGGAATGGATTTTCCGATCAGTCATCTATGAGCCTTACCTTGCAATGTTTGGCCACTATCCTTCTGATATTGATGGTATCCATTGAACTAGAGTACTAATCAGGGAGGGGTTGGAGTAGTTGGGAAGCAGTTACACATATTTCCTTTTGTTCTTGTGGTTTGCTTGATGGGGGAGGGGGGAAGTGGGGGGACATTTCATTTCCCTCCAAAAAACTATAATCATACTTGGTGATAGTTTTGAATTATGGAAACTAAAATGAAAACTATGTAAATAAATGTACAATTCAGAAAGACCTTTTGTGTTGGGTTTAGACAGTAGTGTTACTGACAGAAAAATATGCTGAATGACTGGATCAGGAATGAACAACTTTTTTCAGATTGCAAAATGGTACTGTATAGGCACAATAATTAAAACTTTTTAAAATAAGATTTTTAAACGGCTGAAATTTGCTAACCCTTTCAAGATTTGGACAGCCTCAGCTATGATGAAGCCAAATGTTACACTCTCTTTAAAGATTAAAATTTAATTGTGGAGTTCAGCTGTTTAGTTTAGTGCCTGCTGATTCAGGAACAAGATGCAATAGTGTGAATGATAAGCAAAGTCTGTCAGTGAGCATCAGCCTTAGTAGCTTTAGAACAGCCCCTCTTCATCAATTTGGAAAGGAACGGGAATGCTAGGTAGGCAAGGCTGTATAAGATGCTCTCAGATGCAATGTCTATTATTTCCTTTGGTTCAAAATAAGCTAAGCCAGACCCACTGCACCTGGGAGCTTTCCTGCTAATACTGCCGAGGGAGCCCCTGACTTCTGCCTCAAAGCTCTGCCCTAATTGCATCACATGATGATGAAGTGTTGAAGGGATAAATATCTGTCCTGTTACTGTTCCCATTTCTGCTGCAATCTATGTGCTGGGTGGGCTGCAGTGTCGTTTTCTACTTGTATAAATCTTTCAGCGTTCCAAATAATTCCATGAATTTTATAAAAAATGCTTCCCAGCACAGTCTGTGAACCTGAGAAGAGGATAGGTCCAGGCACAGAAATCACCTGGGAAAGGGGGGGGGGGGAGAAGATAGGGATTTTCTCAAGTATGATGTAGCTATTGAGCACAATATACTACCTAATCTATCCCAGGACACAGCCAAACTCCTGCAGACCATGAATGCAATCCCACCTCTGCCTATTTCCTGTAAGCATGCACTGGCAGTTCATTCACAAAGCAGGCTATGACATTCCAGGAGTCACGCCGAGAAGCCTGATAAAGGAAAATCAATGTAAGTTTATGAATCTAAGTATAATTATGTGCAAGGCAGAAATGATGTTTTCAAGTAGAAGCTTTTACAGAGCCAGCTTCAAGCCTGCATCTAAATCACAGCTGGAGGTTTTCACCAGACTAACCATCTGTACGGCAGGGTTGTATACTCTCACCCTACCTATTCAACCTGTACGCAGAACACATCATGCGACGTGCTGGGCTTGATGAATCCAAGGCTGGAGTTAAAATTGCTGGAAGAAACATTAGCAATCTCAGATATGCAGATGATACCACTTTGATGACTGAAAGCGAGGAGGAGCTGAGGAGCCTTATGACGAAGGTGAAAGAAGAAAGTGCAAAAGCTGGGTTGCAGTTAAACCTCAAAAAAACCAAGATTATGGCAACCAGCTTGATTGATAACTGGCAGAGGGAGAAAACGTGGAGGCAGTGACAGACTTTGTATTTCTAGGTGCAAAGATTACTGCAGACGCTGACTGCAGCCAGGAAATCAGAAGACATTTACTTCTGGGGAGGAGAGCAGTGACAAATCTCGATAAAATAGTTAAGAGCAGAGACATCACACTGACAACAAAGGCCCACATAGTTAAAGCAATGGTATTCCCCGTAGTAACCTATGGCTGTGAGAGCTGGACCATAAGGAAGGCTGAGCGAAGGAAGATAGATGCTTTTGAACTGTGGTGTTGGAAGAAAATTCTGAGAGTGCCTTGGACTGCAAGAAGATCAAACCAGTCCATACTCCAGGAAATAAAGCCAGACTGCTCACTTGAGGGACTGATATTAAAGGCAAAACTGAAGTACTTTGGTCACATAATGAGAAGATAGGATACCCTGGAGAAGATGCTGATGCTAAGGAAAGTGGAAGGCAAAAGGAAGAGGGGCTGACCAAGGGCAAGATGGATGGATGATATTCTGGAGGTGACGGACTCGACCTTGGGGGAGCTGGGGGTGGCGACGGCCAACAAGAAGCTCTGGTGTGGGCTGGTGCATGAAGTCACAAAGAGTCGGAAGCAACTGAACAAATAAACAACAAAAAACCATCTGCAACCTTGGAATAGTTCTTTATCCCCAGGGTATTTTTTAAAAAGCCTGGCATTTCTTTAACTTTAAATCAAGGTACTACCAAGGAGAGTACAACACCCCCACCAACACAAGCAGGACAAGCCAGGGTATATAAACAGAGAGCAAGTTCCACTCCCTTTTTGCACTGAAGATGTTGCCTAGCCTGGCAATGAAACGTCTGCAAGAAAACAACAAGGCTCAGAGAGCACCATGGACTCCACATTTCTTTAACTTTCATTCTTTTGATTGTTCACACGGGCTTGATCAGTGAATTTACACTAGACAGCATCAGGGACTGATCCTTAGACAAAGGCGGTGACTCATCTTCACTACTTGAATCTGTCTTTCCTTTTTATGGGACTTAGGACTTCTACTCAATGTTTATTTCTGATTTTAAAAAAAAAGTTTTTTGTGGCTCCTGGTCGCTGTGCCTATTGTGCCTAATGGATAAGTTGCTCCTGCTCTATACTTCTCTATGCACAGAGAAACAGAAAGAAGGAGCCAAAGGTCTCCATTCAAGTTAGTGCCTGAAGTGCTAATGTCCTTTTTTGTCCTGCACAGACCCCTTTCTTTGTTCTGAGCTAAGAGGCTCAGCTACCTCTTACTTCCCCCATTAGGAAAAGCGAGGCGTGGCCGAAGCAAAGTTTCCCAGGTGGTTCTGCCAGTTGTGCTCAGAAGGGAAAAGGGGAAAGCTGGAGAACAATCTTGGAGTCAGAGCAGGGAACTGCAGAGGATACAGGACTGGGAGAAGGATACTTTGCTTTGCCTTCCCCCATGAAGTCAGGTGGGGCAGCTGAAGTGCATCTAGACCAGAACACCTGCAAGGGCACGTGCCCCTGATCTTGGTTGCCTATAGGAATATCTAATTAGCATGGAGGTGGTCAAGAAAGAGCCACGTTGGCAGGTGCTCGGTAATTTTTTTCTTGACAAATTAACAAGAGATTAAAGTAACATTTTTTAAGTCAGAGGATAGGTAAAATTTCTTCAATAAACCAAACTCTCCTCTTCTGACTGATAATGTTTCCTGTAGAAACCAGGATCCCAATACAATGATTTTGGTCTAGTGGTTAAGGCTAGAATCCAGGAGACTGAGAGTTCTAGTCCTGCCTTAGGCATGAAAGCCGGCTGGGTGACCTTGGGCCAGTCCCTGTCTCTCAGCCCAACTCACCTCACAGGGTGGTTGTTGTGGGGAAAATAGGAGGAGGAAGGAGTATTAGCTATGTTGGCCGCCTTGAGTTATTTATAAAAATAATAAAGACAGGATAGAAAAAATTAAACTTTTCACAAATTTGACAAATATTCCCATGGAGGAAAGCTATGGCAAACCTTGACAGCATATTAAAAAGCAGAGACATCACCTTGCCGACAAAGGTCCATAAATTAAAGCTATGGTTTTCCCAGTAGTAATGTATGGCTGTGAGAGTTGGACCATAAGGAAGGCTGAGCGCCTGTCAGGAATGCTACAGCGTGAGTCGCCAACATTTCTCCCAATAACCACGTGCACATGCTCGGATTGGGAAGCAAATGTTTATTTGGTTGTACACAAGTTAGCTTCAAGAAAGAGGAATGTGGGGCTTGGATGTGTTTGGCTATTTAACCCTTTCTTCCCTTTGGATCCCACCTCCTCCCGAGGTGACCAGTCCCATGGCCGGGTCAGGTAAGTATCGTTCTTTAATTGCCCATCCATCATTGTTAGGCTGTGGTTGCTTGTGGGTTATTGTTTTCGTTCCGGTGCTGATTGCCGCTTCCTTGTTCGTTTCGCTTCCTCTTTGTCTTCGTCAATGGTTTCTTAATGGCAGGGCTCTGAGTGCTTATCAGAGTCCTGACAGCGCCGAAGAATTGATGCTTTCGAACTGTGGTGCTGGAGAAGACTCTTGAGAGTCCCTTGGACTGCAAGGAGGTCAAACCAGTCAATCCTAAAGGAAATCAACCCTGACTGCTCATTGGAAGGACAGATCCTGAAGCTGAAGCTCAAATACTTTGGCCACCTAATGCGAAGAGAGGACTCACTGGAAAAGACCCTGATGCTGGGAAAGACTGAAGGCAAAAGGAGAAGGGGACGGCAGAGGATGAGATGGTTAGATAGCATCACCGATGTAATGAACATGAACTTGAGTAAACTCCGGGAGACAGTGGAGGACAGGAAGGCCTGGCGTGCTATGGTCCATGAGGTCACGAAGAGTCGGACACGACTGAACAACAACAACAAAATAGAACAGAATGTCTGTTGTTATCCCCTACTGCAGTAAACTGTTATACCACTTTGTGCAAACCCCATCTTTTTTGAATGTGTGTGTTTGTGTGTCTGTGTGTGATACAATGATGCATGTACAAAAGGGGCAGGGCTTATATCATGATAGCATGCCGAGTCATTTGACCACCCTTGTGGATGCTGCTGGTTATGGAGATTCTGGATTAAATTCTTAATTGTTTATTATTTTTCTTCTTTTCTTATCATGAATGCTTTATTATATTTGCAGTTTTTTCCTGGTGTTTTTAATAGCATTGTATTTTGTTGTAGGCCTCCAGGAGTCAGAATGATTTTGTGCAATACAAATTTAATACATAATAATAATTATTGCTGTATTTCTGGTGGTGCTAAAAAACATGTGGTGCTAACACATCAGTGAATATGTATCAAAATATAACAGTTCTTCTGATATTTTAGTATTGTTTTCTATTTCTTCCTTTTATGATAGGTACCACATACGATTTTGATCACTGTACCTTCCTTGGAAATGAATCCAAGCCTCTTTGTGTAGAAGTGGATTCCAATAACCTCCCCCGCTTCCCTGAATGGATCACTATTCCATTAGTGTGCATCTACATGCTGTCCACCAATATCCTCTTAGTTAATTTATTAATAGCCATGTTTGGGTACGTATCACCTTGGAGTGCTTCCTATTTCCAAGAGATAGCATTGTTGGCTTTTAAAGTCTTCCTTAAACTGAGTTCCATTGCTCTATAATTTATTTGTTTATTTGTAAGTGAATAAGCTAGATTAGATCACTCTAACCAGCAACAGGTTTTTGCTGATATGGGAAGCATAATTTCAAATCAAGTTGTTATATTCATCTTTTTGCTGCATACTAGTATTAGGACATAAATGGAACAATGAAAACAGCAATGCATTAATTCTAATTAGTAAAATAGTACTGTATCAAAAGTATCAAATTCTTTTTAAAATACAGTATTTATTTGCCTAACTCCCGCACTTTGCACAGAAGTACCAAATTAAAGAAGAAACATAACATAATTACAAGATAAATGGACATTACAAAAAGTCCTAGAAAGTTAATATGAACAGGAAAACCCAGTTTTAGCTTTTGATGTTTCCATGGAAAGAACAATATAGCTGAAACAAATGCAAGGGAATATTACAGTCCTGATGAAATTAAGGCTCACATTTGATATACTAGGAAATTTGTTGTTAGTAAGTTGAGTACCTCTGTGCAAATTAAATGTGAACTATGTGTTTATGCTAATGCAATAAAATATATGGAAGAAAGAGTTTAAATATTGTACATGAAGTATTTTCTTCTTTCTGTTTCTTTTTATTATTAATAAAGTAATAATAATAATTTATTAAACTTGTTTGCTGCCCGACTCCCAACAACTCTGGGTGGCTCACAACAGTCAAAGAAATTACAATAATATAAATAAAAGATGGCAAGTGTGACAGACCAGATAGGAAGAATCGAGGGGTCTCTCTCTCCCTCGCCAAAGGCTAGGTGAAAATTAGAACACTAAAGCAGTCATACAAAAACAAAAAAAGGAATATGGGACTAATCCCCTTGTGTGTTAATCTTTCCTTTAGCTACACCGTTGGAACGGTTCAGGAAAATAATGACCAAGTATGGAAGTTCCAGCGCTATTTCTTGATTCAAGAGTACTGCAGCCGTTTAGCTATACCATTTCCTTTTGTCATCTTTGCCTATATCTACATGGTGATGAGGAAACTTTTTAAATGCTGTTGTAAAAATGAATATAGAGAACCATCCTTTTGCTGTAAGTTATTTTAATTGGATACTAAATGGTGGAAAGGGAGCAAAATAAAGAGGTATTCATTTTATTAAAGAAATGGATTAAGATTTCTCAGATAATTGTTGCTATATTGCTATACTTTTATGATAATTAATACCTTTGAAACAACAATGTACTCTTTTTAAAATTTATATACATACACATGCACACACATGCATACTTCTTCCTTGCCCCTGTGGAAAAACTAGGCGTGACCTTGGCAGATGCTTCTCCAGAATCTGAGTGAAGTGGAAGTGGCTTGAGTGGGAAGTGGAGTTTTAAAAGAGCGACAATTCCATTCATTCCCTGCCTGTGTGTGTGTACCTGCCCCAGCACTTTTTAAACTGGGTCTGTACATAATATAATAGGTTTTGTTGGCTGTTTCACAAAGGTACCATGTTGAAATCTGGCCTAACCCTCTGTTCAGCTGTTCTCTTTGGTCTAAGGCACTGTGAGAATTATAGTCAGGGGTCTATCTCCTCTGCAGGATAATTGAATGGATAAAGACTGCAGATATACACTGGATCTTGGATCCCTGAATTATTTCCCAAATTTATCTCACTTTAGGTTGCTTTTAGTTGCTACCATTATCCCACCACTAAAGCAGCATTTGTGGTTTGACTCTATTGATCTACAGGATGTTAATATAGAGATATTATCCTATCACCTTCCCTTCTTCAGCTTTGGATGATTCCATAAAACAGTTCTGCATTCTGCCATTTTCTCTCAATGTATGGCATGGCAGCTTTTGTAACATTTATTTGCCTACAACGTATCAGTCCCCACCTAGAATCAGCTCTTGATCAGGTTATCCCATTCTGGGCTTTTATACCACATATCACAAGGGTTAGGGTCTTCTTTTATACATCCTGAAGCTCCAGGAGAAGTCATCTGTTTGTCCCTTGCTAGTTACCCAATTCAGAAGAGCAACAGTCAAAATCACCAAGAGAGCCACTTTTCTTCTATTCTACATGTCCTACACATTGCAGCCTCTCATTCATAAAATTTCTTTCAGGTCAACTGAAAATGTCCTTGTCATTCTTCAGGTATTAGTCACAACCTCCATTGTTTGATTTGTTTATCACCAAATTTGCCCCTTTCAGGCATGGTACTTCTGCCAGGTTTAGATCCCAAAGCAGTCCATCTCTCTGGCTTTCTCCCATACTATTTTTCTCCAATTCCCCTGTTGACAAGCATGATGCATTCCTCCTCATGAAAATCTACATGAAGATCTGTCTGCAGCCATGATGACCTCATCAGTGATTACAGATACTATAATGAATTTGCAGAAAAGCCCAAAGTGACAAGAGTGATATACTTAGTGTTCATTATTAAAGAGAGACATAATCTGTGATAATGACTATCACATACTGGTAAGGAATTATAAGTAAGAATTACTTCAGTTAAGCATTCAAATCAATTAAATGTAGTTCTAGGGACTCCTTCCCTCCAAACAAGTGTTTCTTAAACTGCTGTTTTCAGGAATGAACTCTTTAATTGATTAATCTTGTCCTGTGTCTTTGCAACATAAACTTTTTTTTAATCAAAGAAGAAAATACTACTAAAATTCAAAAATCCTTGCATGGTATCTGAAGGGGAGCACAAGAGGGGCAAACGACAAAACAAGCATCACAATGCAAGATCCCCTCCTTTTATATGTGTGGTTGTGATGTATTATACACACACATAAGGGGCAAATCTTGCATTGTGACATCACAATGTTTGTTTTGCCATTCAGACAAAACTGTTGGATTCTACAGATACCTCTCCTTATTAGAGCAAT
Organism: Charina bottae; assembly: GCA_023362775.1. Lineage (NCBI taxonomy): Eukaryota > Metazoa > Chordata > Lepidosauria > Squamata > Charinaidae > Charina > Charina bottae. Next base: position 2,149,633 of record JALMGJ010000020.1, read on the forward strand.
TATTTCGTTAAGCAATTATTTTGTTAATTATTTTATTAAACATTAGAGCAATTATTTTGTTATAATTGTATGAAATCATACAATTATAAGGGCTGGAAAGTGTTATTTAGGGCATCAAGCCCAACCACTTGATCAGTGCAAGAATCCAAATTCAAAATTTCCCCCAATAGATGGCTGTCTGGCCTCCACTTGAACATACCCAGTGAAGAAGAGCCCGCCACCTCACTTGTTCAGTGCTTCTACTGTTGAAGTGCTTTTCAAACATCCAGTTGGAATCTGCCTTCCTGTAATGTTGTGTGTTAACAGAAAATGGGTTTTTGTTGGATACTGAATCCAATACTTTCTAAGTAACACCATATAAACTTAGTTCATATTCAAAAAGAGGGATGGATGAAGGTAGGCATACCTGCTTACATGGGGTAGGCTTGTATGACACCTGATCAACATTCTATGAGTGTCTCACTGAAAGTGTGCTAACAAGTGCAATTTTAACATGGTGCTGGAATACTCAGCTGGCGCAACGATTGCTGACGTGCTTATGAAGCAAGCTTCTGAGATCTCGGTAAAGATATACAAGGCATGCATAATCATGCATATGCCCATTTTCCTGAAGGTAAAAGATAAAGATGCCTTCAAATTGAATATGACTTGTGGTGACTACAGAGAGACAACCATACAGTTTTCATGACAGCGTTATGGAAGTGATTTGCCATGCCGCCTTAATGTTTTCCATACATGTTATATTTAAAACTAGCCTTAGTTTCACATTATTTTCCCCCATAGGTTAGCTAGGATTATAATAATATTGAACTACAGTATTGTCTAGGCTGCAATCTGGCAACACTTACCTATTTATTTATGGAAAATACTTTTCAAAACTGGATCAGATGGAGCAAACCAATGAAAATATGTACACTCTAATGAAAAATACAAAATAATAATTAAAACAAATGGAACTTGGCTAAATAAAATGACAAGTATCACTGAAGAAAATAGGAATGTTAATACTGAGGATGAATAAAAATCTATCCATGTGTCAGTACATCTGTTGTACTTTCTACAAATGAACACAGAGCAATCTAAAGGAGCTGTAGGGGGCATTGTTTGTGTGCGGGGGGTACCTTTACTTTACCTTAAAGCTGTGTTAAGGGTACAGCCCCTTGGACCCTTAGTGCAAACACCTTCCTTTTGAATAAGAATGCATAGCGTCATAGTGTACAGCTGAAACAAGTCTTGATTACCCTTTTAAGTTATATCCCTACCATCTGTCTTTTGTCAATAAAGACACTACTAGTGCATTGTGGTATGGATTTTGTATCTTTTTTTTAATAAATTTTATTAGGATTTTAAAATACATAGTTAAAAGTTAGAAACGGAGAAAGAAATAGAAATACAAAATAAAGAAAAAGAAAAGAAAAAGTGTAGTAAAGTAAGAGAAAGAAAAAGATATGAAAAATAGGTAACTTCCAATCTATCTCTGGTCATGTAGATAAAAGAATCTGCCTTAAATGTTGGTTTTTCATACAATAGATAGAAATAATTCTTTGTCTAATATACTCTATTATATTTAATCTACGCTTTTGTATCTTGAAGGTTCAAGAAATGAAGATAATGAAACTTTGGCATGGGAAGCTGTCATGAAAGAAAATTACCTCGTGAAAATCAATACCAAGCCCAGTGACTCATCCGAAGAGTATGTCAGCTTACTTTCTTTGTCTGTCGGTCTATTCAGTTTCCATTGTGTTTGAAATCCAAAGTTGGGAATATGTAATATGTTTATAAACAGATTTTAATAGTTATAAAAAACTTAAATCAGTTGATTCAAATACAGTATATTGATTCTGCTTTGAAGAAAGATGGATGATCAGTTAGGGGATTTGTAGTATATGGCAATTTTTTAAAGTCTCATATACAAAATACCATCTTGGATGTTTAAACATTTAAAAAAATAATTATTACTAAAAAATTAAATTAATTTTACTTAACAGTGGAAGTGAACCTAAATATGAAGATGGTTATTATGTTTTTTACTTATACATTACTGCAGATGCCCCTGATGGATTTCTGTCCAATGTATTAATAATTGCAGTTTGTGATCTAGCAGTGTAAGCATAGAAGCAAAATTAAAGAGGCCCGTAACTGATCACAGATGCTTTGCATCGGAGCCTTTTCTTCGTGATTCACTAGCACATGATACAGTGGCTCTGTGGAATGGACTCATTATAAAAATTGGTGAATAAAGATTCCTGCTGAATCGTTACATCCCTGGAATTCAGGATAGCTGCAAGACTTTTTTTAACACTGAAAATACTTATAGAAAGTAAAGCTCTTGAAATTCATGATCAGTCTGTATTCTCTTATACTTCTTTCATGGCATTGGAGAGTAATAACATGGTAACATTACCTATTTGTATAGGTGCATTACTACAAATGCCAACAACCTTTTCCCTAAATGAAATCTAAAACTTCAGGGTGGTTATATGATGCACAGAAAAGTACATATGGTTCATTTATGATTCCTATTAATTAATAGGATTAATTTCAATTTAGTTCCTGAAATTGTATTGGATTCCTTTTTCCATTGTATTTCATTTAGAGAAGCTATCTAATTTGATGACTGTGATAAATGCAAAGATCTTTATTACTCCAATTATGCTTATTTTGAGAAATTGTTTTGTGATCAGAATTAAAATCAGAACTACCTTCCTCACTGCAATATTTCTTTCCACAGAATGGCCCAACGATTTAGACAACTGGAAAATAAGGTATGGTTTTTGGGAGGTGGGGAGGCAGAAGCACTGCTTACGCTTGAGTTTTGAAATACCCATAAACATTGCAAAAGTATTTCCAAGTACACAATAATGAAAAAAAATGGAATATTTTTGTTTTCAGTTTTTATTCCTTCATGGATAATTGAGGCTTTGTTGCATGTTTATTGCTGAAATGCATAGTGAACCATTGTTAAAATTCAAAGTTTATACAGTATTACATTTGAATATTTTAAGATTCATTTTCAGTTACTTTTTGATTTTAAAAGTCATCATTGTATAATTTGAATAAATGTTTTAAAATGCATTTTTATTTCTCTGTATAATGAATAAATAAAAATTAAATGATACTGATGGTATAGAGTTGAAAAGAAAAATAACTCAAGACAAAACCAGAAAAATATGGGGGGCAAACCTAATTAGGAATATACAGTACATAAAGGGAAGGCATTCATATTCAGTATTCTATCCAAAATGACATTTGTGGAGGCCTGGATTACCTTATTAGAAGAAGAATTAATACAATTACTAAATGGAGGCTAAAATTGACTATATTAATTTTTTCAAAACTGTTTTTCAATAATTTTTCAGCCAAAGCAAATTCCTATCTCTGGTACAACAAAAGATGTATATTACTTTCTAGACAAACATAGCTATTTTTCCCCACATCAATTTAAGTGTATTAAGAAATATAGCAGGATTTATCAACAAGGATGAAAGACTTGCTGATTTCTCCAGCTTCTTCAACCAATTTCTTTTTTGACCAAAATACTATCTAATCAGGCATTCTTGTCAAAAATATGTATATTTTTAATAATGTTTATAAACTATATGTACCAATCTGAATCAAAATTATATTTCAAATTTAGTATGCCTAAACCTCCATATACCTTTTGTTTACACAATACATCTTGCCTAATTCTAGTCTTTTATAATACCTATAGTGTAAAAAATTTCTTTGTTATATATGAAATATGAAGCCACAGAATTTAGAAATTTTGGAACAAAAGCAAGATCATTGAAAGAACTGATATTCTGACAAGTAATGATAATAAAAGATATTGCCAGACTTGAGTTTTATTTTTATCTTGTAGAGAAAGGGCATTTGTTTTTATTTATGTACACACACGCACGCACACACTTGCTTTATTTGGTGCCAGTCCTCTGTAATAATTATTCTATATATCAAACTCCAGCTGGACTGATACAAATTTTGTGAAGCATCTCTGTGATTCTTTATCTAAGTTAATTTCTAAACCTGCACTGCATGTCAGTTACTTAACACAAACTCCAATTGAGCTTTGTCTCTACTCTGATTTCTTTAAAAATATTGTCTGCATATTGATTGATACTGTTTTTCTAGTTAGAGGTTGAATGCTGTTATTTTTCCTAATATTTTGTGTTAATACTTCTATAATAAGATTGAACAAATTACATGAGAGTGCACACCCTTGATTGGTATCCCTATATATCTGGAAAAAAAAAAGAATCTGATCCATTGATGCTAATGGTGCTGGTGATTAGCTATAGAAATGGCCAAAATACCATTTCCAATAGCAATTTATACCTTCTCTTCTGTTAAATTATTTTTAAAAATTTAAGATAACAAAGTTAGTTAGATTTTGGTATATTTAGCATAATGTATAATATTCAATATTCTTTTAATTCAATATTTTAGGAAAGAATCCTGATTAATCCAGAGAAATATAATTACTTAAGATTTGTTAAATAATCCAAACTTGAATCTGCTTCCAAGAAACAGAAATTTTTTCTCCAGTTATATAATTGGAATAAATAGGGTACTCATTCTTTTTTTAAATGACAGTATTTACGTCTAAATCCATCTATATCTGGAGCAGTGCTATTTAAAAAATCATCATCTCATTATTTGTTTCATATTTTCTTACTGTTTAAGATAATCTTTATACTTCTTTATTACTTTTTGTCATTTTAGCATGCACCACTTAAATTTGCGGCCTCAGTGTACTTTGTGTACTTTCAACGTAAAAGCTTATTTAGGCTTTGTTTTACATTTTTATTTGATTTGTGTACTAACATTTTTTTTAAATTTATGATTGGTGCCTTTATAACTTACATTCATGAAATATATCCCTTCTTAAGTTGCTTCAGTGGGTTGTTATAATCACAGTCTACTGCAATGACTTTATAAATGGCTTATTATAGTTGTTATTATTTTCATCATTAGTGATATAAGATACAAAGTTATTAGAACATTTTAAAGAATCTTGCTAGAACTTTGGCAAGCTCCTATTCTTTTATGCGTATTCTTCATTTTTTGAATTTTGAAGACAGCTTATGGAAGCTAAAGCTAAATTTAGGTGCATTCAAATTTCACAGCCAACAAATGTTAGTGAACTTAGCTGCAACTGAGGAACTGAGGTATATAAGTTTCAAGTAATACTACAAGCCAATTTACCCTTCCCTGGGAGCAAGTTCAGTTAAACTTTTTGGGTTTGCCTTTGAGTAAAGGCATCTAGGAGTGCATTGTTAATGGATTTGCTTAAGGATGAACTTTTCTATGATTCAGTATAATAGTCAAGATCAGTCTTGTGCCTGAAATGTAATGATATAATTGTAATTTCCAATTAACCTGTTGCACTCTTACAAAATTTTTATTATTGTTTTTTAAGCTGAATGATTTGAAGTCTCTTCTGAAAGATATCGCTAACAAATTAAGATGAAAATTGCATCCTAGAGGATATGTCATCTGGTATCTACATCGATGAACAAATAATAGCTCATGGGCTAAATCTGACACTTGCTTTTTTTCTTTACACTCCTTGTATTTATTTTACAAGGAAATTGTAAGAATTGTTTTATTTGTTTCAGTACAATCTTTCAATATAAAGATAGTATTAAAGATGGGAAATACTGATGTTTTCTAAACTTGGTTGTTGATTTATATTTGCCTTCTGTTATCTGAGTAAGCTTATAGCTATTTACATCTCATGCCTTCACGATCATCCTGGAGGTTCTTTATTGACATGTTTCCGTATCAGACACAATTCCATTGTAAATGAAAGTACGTAAGTGAGTAAGTGAGTAAAAGATGCAGGAGATACCTGCAGCATGAGCAAGCTTCTGCTCAAAAACTTGTAACTATTGCTGATTTTTGGAATGGGGGGCATTATTCAGAAATAACAATTCTCTGTTAGGAAGTGGCATGCCTTTTACAATCTGAGATCTTGTGCCTGTGATAGAAGCTTTGCTGCCCCACCCCCAAGCATTTGTGAAGTACTCTCAGCTTCTAGCCAGTACTGCTGCCAAACGATGAATGGAGAACTCAGCCAGCCTGCTGGCCGTTCCTCCTCCTTCCCTGACCATATTTGCTTTTCATGATGGAGGATAAAAGTAAACAGTCGTTTAAATGCCTCCCTTGTACCTGTTTAAATTTTCTTAAGAGGCTGAACTTAAATGTTAATCAATTTTAGTATTAGGGAAGAAACATTAGTGAAGGCTATTGATATCATAAGATTTGTTTTAACTTTAACTGGAAAGAACAGAAAATGTTAGATGAACAAATGAGGCAGAATAATTTTAATAGCAAAATGAGATATAGCAGATCTTTTGTGGAATGCTTTTACCTGAGAGATTAAACTGAATCCATTTTATGGCTCTTTTCAGTGGAAAACACCTCTTTTAGTTTCTCAGATGTTTTAAAAGAACAGATCTTAATTGCTTTTAGTTTACTATGTTAACATTCAGCTTTATTTATGACTTGATTTTTTCTTCTGTTTTGATTTTCAGGGCTCTATTTATTCCGCTTTTTTCTCATTGTTCTTTGTTAATCATAGCACATAATGAAATCTTAGTATACAAATGATATTAAAATAAATATCAAAATAAACAGGAAGACTGATACTGACTTGAGCTCCTGAAAGTTGGGATATAAATTACTGTATTTGCTTAAAAAAATGTCCACAGATGCATGTAAATATGCTTCCAATGTTGTATGTCTGTAAAGATGTTTTATCACTATATTTCCTTGCTGGTTGTAACTGTTACTATTAAGTATATTTAAAAAATAATAAAGTAGATCATAATGAATTAACCACAATTAACAACTGTTTTTTGTCATTATTATAAGTAGCTAAACTAATGAAGACATTAATTTTTGAACCATTCTAACTAACCAGCAGTTGAAAAGAGAATTCCTGATTAGTAAAATTAGTAAAACTATGTTTGACTCTTTATGTATTCTTTTCTATTTTATTTCTGTACCTTTTTAGTTTTTCTCTTTACTTTTAGTTTTCTTTTTCAATCTTTTTCATCTATATTTTGAAAATATAATAAAGTTGTTTTTTAAAAAAACAATGTTTGACTTAAGACATTTGACTTTGCAAGGAAAAGTTTATCATAAATATGGTTTCAGGAAAAACACATCTCAGTAATTGACAGGGTGTTTAGACATTTAGAAAATAAATATTAAGGACTAACAGTGACTAGCACTCCTTCCAAATGACCAAAGAGGAACACCGTAGTTATTATTATCCAGCCAGCATCCTGACTCCCTCTTTGCATATACAGTGCATTTTAACCGCACGTAAGGGGAGGGGGTAAGGGAACCGACTCTTCTAAAGCTCCGGACTACATATCCCAAGATGCCTTGAGCCGGCTGCTGACATCCTTGTAGATGTTACTTCCGGGTCCGTCGTAACTGCCACCATTCGATCTTTCCTCCGATCTTTTTTCCTCCGATGGAGCCGACTCCCGACAGGACGCCAGCAAATTATCCCACCTAAGGTGGTACCCATTTATCTACTTGCTAAGCTTTCGAACTGTTGGGTTGACAGGAGCTGGGACTAGCAACGAGAGCTCACCTCGTTGCGCGGGGATTCGAACTGCCGACCTTCCGATCGGCAGTCTACAGCTCAGCGGTTTAACCCGCTGAGCCACCGCGTCCCAATTGCTGGAACAGAGGTGAATGTTTATTCAGTCTGAGCATGAAGTACAGAAAAGAATCAGCTGTCACATGTGTATTTCCCCCACAAGCTCTTTATATAGGAGAGCTTAGCTGTTGTTATGCAAAGGTGTTCCTGCCCTCTAGGAACTTGAAAAAGTGCAGTTTGCCAGATTTCAGAGAGGAGGCTCTCTGTGGTCAGGCCCTCTGCTGTTTGTGTTTCCTGCTCTGATGGTCTGGGTTCCCTGCGGGGCTGCGGCTTTGTCTACTAGCCTGGAATGTTCACCTTGGAAGGAATCTTTTGTAATTGGATTATGGAGATCTGTTTGGCTGTTTACCTGAATGGGCTGAAGTTGTGTGAAAGAGCGACCTTTTGTTTTACAAGGTCTCTGATTCAATCTCAAGGGAATATTTTGTCTAAACAGGCTTCCTTACACATTTTAAATCTCTTGCATCCTCTGTATGGACCCATTATATTTTGCAACTTTTAACCTTTTACCTTGCTCAAGGGGAAGGCAATATTGCAGGAAGACAGAGTTCTTGGGGGAGACAACATGGCGGGCAGGGAGAGATCTTAACATCTAACAGTTTGTTTTTGCAATGAGCAAAAATAAAAAGTTTTCCCCTTAGTTTAAAAAGCCTGCCAATTTCTGTATAGACTAATCAGCAGGGAGGGAAGAGAGTAAATGAGGAGCGACAAAGTGAGAATTCCCATCAGTAGGGAACTGCCCCCCTGCAGTTCCTGTATCAGTGCTGCACACCCACTTTTGCACTGTTAGCAAAAATTGGTACTGAACTAGAAATTAATCACCTCAGTTGCAGAAGAGTTTCTGAAGACTAACAGTGTAGTAAGGATGCAGGAGCACTGTACAAGAGGGTTTGCAGATTGGTGCAAATAGTGCATGCTTATTATCTCTTGCTTCTCTCAGCTCAGCTCTTTACCTGCTCTATGCCATAATCAGCCTGAAGCAGCTCATAAGATCTATTCTGATCCCTCTCAGTACTGGTTAGCTGCTTTTTCCTCCAGTGTACAATAAGGGGTAGCAAAGCATAACAGATTTTACACACTTTGTGGCTACCCTTGTACAGTGTCAGAGTAAGGGGCCAAACACTGCTTTAACACTAGTACAGCTAAGGATGTCTTAGACTCACCTCACTCTTGGGGCTGGGAACAAGATAAAAGGAACTTCATTGGAACATGACAGGAAAAAGGGTATGTTTGTACTGTGGTTAGAATAAGTGGGGATAGGTCTAGGAGTGAAAAAAAATGATCTATAAAAAAAACTTTGGGAGCCTTTTTGACTGAAAATGGATTTTCCTATCTAAGCCTGAAGATAACTTTATTATATAATAACACTAATGTCACCTGCTGCTGAGTATTTATAAACCTGGAGCACATTAAAAAGAGCAATGCTCATTGTGAGAGGTATGAACTGAATTACCTTCAATCTCCTCTCCAAAGCGCTTTCTACTGCAAAACCTTATGCCTAGCTGGAATTTGGTGTTATCTTGCTAGGCATTTTGTGTTCTCAAGTGGGAAATTTTGCAGTTGGGAGAATTCTAGGTTGAAAAAAGAAAAGGAACATTTTTTTCCAAAATTAAATACATTGTCAAGAATGGAATTATTAAACATTATGTTAAATATATTAAAGTAGAGCCACAGTATCACAAGACTCTTGCTTTGATATAATTATTTATTTCAGTGCCTCTTTTAAAAATATTTAATCCCATTTTATGTAACTGTTAAACAAAGTGTCATTTTATAATAATCAACGATGTTGATGCATTCACCAAGAGCCAAACATGATTCAGGGCATTCGAAGCATAAGCAGTCTGGCTAGGCCACTGTGTAACTTTTCCTTGCTGGCCAGGATTGCTAATTTAAGAGTGTAGGAGGTATACTGTCAGTTCACCACTTTACTGCAGTGGGTTTACAGATTGCTGGGTCTCTTGTACTGATTCTTAAATATGAACATATGAAATGGCATTAAAGCCTATTATTATCATTATTATTATTTTATCCCAGCTTATAATATATAACTCAAGGCAGTGAACGTACCTAATACTCTTGCCTATTTCCCCCCCACAACCACCACCCTGCGAGGCGGGTTGGGCTGGGAGAGAGTGACTGGCCCAAAGTCAACCAGCCGGCTTTTGTGCCTAAGGGAGGCCTCAAACTCACAGCCTCCTGCTTTCTAGGCCAGCACCTTCGCCACTACACCTCCTGCTTCGAATGGTACAAACTCTCTGGGATCTCAGGGAGTAAAGAGGATGACCTTGAAGGAGAGAGGGAAGATCCATTACTGTACCAAGGCAGAGTGATAAACATTGCCCAGGTGAGGAGGGAGGGTTACAAAAATGTCTCAGACAGGCACCTCCCTAATTCACATGAATATAACAGGGAGGACAGGAAGCACATTCAGACATGCAAGATTCGGTTACTGTAGCCAGCCTTAATAGAAGCAGGTTTAGGCCTATGTGGCATCTGTTACTTGGCCTGATAGCCAGAAGATTTTCCAGGGAAGAATTTTACTTTGCAACCAGAATGTCCTGTATACACAAAGATTGCTGGTTGGCCTAATGATACCACTATTAGCCAGATCATAGTCCAATATTCATATGTCCTTTTCCATGTCTTTCAATGCCATAGAACATCTTGGGGGTGGGGGGTTGTTTTGTTGTTTTAGGAACATCCTCTACTCCTGGCAAATCTGTTTTACATCAGCCTCAGCCACTTTATCTCTTCATGCCTTTCCTTCTGTAGCTATTTGGTAGCCCTGTTTTTTTTCCCACAGTAGTTTGTCCTTACTTTGCAAAGCCGATTCCCTGAAAGAATCTCCCAGAGCAGCCTCCCTTCAGATTTTACTCCAATCACCCTGAAGGGTGGACACAGGCTACCCTCCAGTTAGCTCTCAGTGCAGAGAGGTACAGATATTACATTAGGAGGGTATGCCCCCACGGACGGGGTTTTACATGACTTCCGATACTCAAACCGCTTTAACCAAGCTTGCTGCCAAATCGTCCACCAGCAGGGGGAGCTCGAAGGAGCGGTTTCCCCCCTCCCTCCAATAAGAAAAAAGATACACCTCTAGTTTGGGACAGACAAGAGCAGCCCTGTTTTACTACTGACGTTCAAAAGCAGTAACCGTACAGCTAAACGGTACAGTGGTATACAGACAGAAGAATAACTTTAAATAATGGTAACTCTAGCAACTTCAACCGTTCCACCCCAACTTTCTCTGACTTCCTTTTCCTTCTCAACCCTCTCGTGCTTCCTGCCTATACTGCTTTGCAAGCGAATCCTGGTGGACATTTCCTAATGCTTCTCCTTTCCTGAAGGGTGATCCTTCGGTGATACAGTGTTTCAACAAGACAGCCATTCACTCTGATTCCTATGGGGTTATATTTCTCTCTCTCTCCACTTTAGCATTCGCAGGAACATCTGGCTAGTGTTTGCAGGAGAGAAATAGATGGAGCATAATGGTGGACCTGCTAATAAGCTCTTCTCTTGTTTCTCTGCTTCATGTCTCCCATACACTTTGATGCAGTGAAGGAAGGCCCTATAGAGCAGGGCTTTCCAAACTTTTCATGTTGGTGACACGCCTTTTAGCCATGCATAATTTCGTGACACAGTAATGAGGAGTGCCAGCCCCCCGGCCCACATGATTGGCTGCCGGCTCCAAACCCCGCCCTGGCCCATGTGATTGGCTGCCACCTCCAAACCCTGCCCCCTAGCCCATGTGATTGGCTGCCGGCTCCAAACCCCGCCCCCTAGCCCATGTGATTGGCTCCCGGCTCCAAACCCCGCCCCCAGCACACGTGATTGGCTCCTGGCTCCAAACCCCACCCCACATGATTGGCTGCCGGCTCCAAATCCCGCCCCCCGGCCCCCCAGTCTTGTACTGTACGTATTGTACTGTATGTAATTGTAGGTAAAATACAAAAATGCCCTCCAGGTGTGCTTGATGGGGAGGTCATGGACCCAACACCATGAGCAGTGTTTTTCAGTCTTGGCCACTTTCAGATATGAGGACTTCAACTCCCAGAATTCCCTACCCAGCAAGGCTGGCTGGGGAATTCTGGGATTTGAAGTCCACAACTCTTGAAGTCAACTAGGTTGAGAAACACTGCCAGATGGGAAAACTGTGTCCATTGCTTGGTAAGGCTCTGGGCTGGCACTTTGGAAGGGGAAGGGCGCTCTCCTTGGCGCATAGGTAACCCGTCTGTAAGGCCACCAAAGGGAAGAGCGCTTTCCTCACCCCTCCCTGCACCCCCACCCCCCAGCGCGGCAGCCTACTCACCTCCCTGCAACCCCCACACCCCCAGCGGGGGCCAATCGCGTGGAAGGGGGCGGGGTTTGCGGGCGGGGGCCAATTACGTGGAAGGGGCGGGGTTTGCGGGCGGGAGCCAATCACGTGGCTTATTGGGGTGGGTGGGAGAGCCCATGTAGCAGTTTCCCCCCCCACCGGCTTCCCGCCCCTCCCTCCTTGCCTGCAGAAGGTGGCCGGCCTTCTCCCCCCGCTGTTTCCGGAAGTGATCCAGCGCCGATCTGCGGGCTGCGGGGGCTCCAGCTTCGGAGGGCGCCAGCTGCCAAGCTGTTCCGAACCAAGGAGCCAGGGCGGAGCCGGGGCAGGGGAGGAATGGGGAGCGCCAGGGGACTCACCCGCTGCTGCTCGGCTGCCACCTTCCTCCTCCGCTTCAGCCGCCCGCCCGCCGAGTCCCGGCCCTTCAGCCCCCGCTGGGGCGAGGGGGGCAGGGACTCAGCGCCTGCACGCCCGGAGCCCGGCAGAGCTGCGTCTCACCCCGCCCCACCCTGCCCTCCCAGAGTGGCCAGCGGAGCGCCACCGGCGCCCACCTGCTCGGGCAGGTATCAGCCTCTCTGTACGCTCCTTCCGCTGCTGCTGCTGCAGGGAGACGGCGTCCACCCGGCCCAGCTGCCCGGGGTCCAGGGAGATCAGCTCCGGCGGGATCTGTGCCGAAGAGCCCCACCCGCTTGCCCGCCCCGCCCGCTTGCCTGCCTGCTTGCTTGCCTCCCTCCGCGAGGCCCAGGCGCGCTGGAAGGCAGCGGGGGGCCTCGCGGAGGGATGCTGAGCTTCGCAGCCGAGCCTGGGCGTGCGTGCGGGAGGGAAGCTGCCATCGCAGGCTTCCTCGCCGAGTTTGTCCGCCGCCTGCAGGGAGGGAGGCGGGGGGGGACAGGGCTGGGCTCTGGGGCGGGGGCAGGGGCCGCGGACGGCAGGCCAAAGGGAGATGCCAGGGCGACTGTAGCGACCGGAGGCGGCCAAGGGGAGAGCAGGTGGCTCTTCGCCCTCGGCGCGCCGCGGGGCCAGACGCGCCTCTGGCTGCTGCTTCCTGCGCCCGTTGCCTCTTCGCTGCCGCCGCCGCCCGCCTCTGCCGCTCTCCGCTTCTCCGCAAAGCTCCTGGTTCATCTTAATGCAGGGCTTTCCAAACTTTTGCCGTTGGCGACACACCATCGGCTGGCCCACGAAGACCTGGAAGTGGCGGTGCTTCCGGGTTGCTGCCGCTGCGGCGGCAGGGGCTGCCCCTTCGAAAGGGCAGGCTCCGGGGACCCCGAAAATGCCCTCGGTTCCGGCAGGGAGGCGAAAATCGCATGCGCACGCTGCTGGATTCCCAGCGCACAGCTGATCGGCGCGGAGAATTTCCACCCCAGGCAGCCCTGCAGCATGCGTGATTTTCGCCTCCCTGCCAGAACCGAGGGCATTTTCAGGGCCCCCGGAGCCTGCCCTTTCGAAGGGGCAGCCCCTGCCGCTGCAGCGGCAGCAACCCGGAAGCACCGCCGCTTCCAGGTCTTCATGGGCCAGCCGTTGGTGTGTCGCCAACGGCAATAGTTTGGAAAGCCCTGCATTAAGATGAACCAGGAGCTTTGCGGAGAAGCGGAGAGCGGCAGAGGCAGGCGGTGGCGGCAGCGAAGAGGCCACGCATGCAGGAAGCAGCAGCCGCCACCCGCCTTGCCTCTGCCGCTCTCCGCAAAGCTCCTGGTTCATCTTGTTTCCTTTTCCTCCCCTTCAATACGTTCCAGCAAGTGAGGTGGAAGCGGAGAGCGGCAGAGGCGGGCCGCTTGCCTGCCTGCTTGCCTCCCTCCGCGAGGCCCCCCGCTGCCTTCCCGGGATCCAAGCCGGAGAGAAAGGGTGGCGGCGGGGCCGCGCTACCGGAGCGCCCGAGTGCCAGACAGGCAGCTCCGCCCACGCACCTTCCATGCGATCGGCCCGCGAGGACCGGCCAGGGAAGGCGCGCGGGCGGAGCTCCCGTCCCGCTGCACCCCAGCCGGAGCGCCCGAGTGCCAGGCAGGCAGCTCCACCCACAGCGCGCCCAGCATGGCGACGCTCTCCTGCCTGCCTGGCGAGCGCTTCGGGGGGGGGCGGCAGCGGCCGTTACAACGCGGGCGGAGGAAGAGGCGGCGGCGGCGACCAACCAACTCCCCACCCGCTGACCTCGAAGAAGCGCTGCCCGATTCTGGAAGGCTCCCGAGGGCGGGAGGAGGAAGAATCAATCGCCCTCCTCCAGCGCCGGCCATTTGGGGGCGAGATCCAATCGCGTGGAAGGGGCGGGGGTGAGTTCAGCTGCGGAAGAGCCACACTCAAGGGGCCAAAGAGCCGCATCTGGCTCGCGAGCCGCCATTTCCGACCCTTGCCCTAACTCATGAGCGTTTCAATTGGAGGTCAGCCTTTATTAATAGCGCTATGGACTTTGAAGAAGCACGAGTACAGGGCGAAAGGGAGAAAAGAGCTAAAAGGAAGGCACGTCAGGCAAACCCTCATCATGACCGTCTCCCACCCAGAAACCTATGCCCTCATTGTGGGAGGTTGTGCGGATCCAGAATTGGCCTTTATAGCCACTTACGGATCCACTGTTAAAATTTTACCTTTGGAAGACAATCTTACTCGGCTACGAGTGATCGCCAATGAAACAAAACAACAAAGCACTTAGCCGGGTTTGAAAAAAAGGCATGAACTGGTCCTGGAAATGATCAAAGGTTGACCAAGAGGTATTAAAGACCTTATTATCAGTACTATAAAACAGAAGTAACTACAGTATTTGGCAGCTATCTTTATGCACCTGTGCTCCATCTCTCTGTTTGTTAATTACTTCACACCTGATTTGGCAAAGGATTTGTGTGTGATTTACAAACTTGCATACTTATTTACTGAATTGTATTTTTACTTATTCCATTGATATCCCACTGCAGTCTAAGTGACTTTCTGTGGCTGCTTACATGCTGTGTCAATAAGAAAGGTTTTTACAGTATGCCAGACAACATGCCATAGAGGAAACTCATTTAACATTCAGAAGCATCACACTTTTTCCAATTTCTTTCTTCAGTGCTTCATAGCCTTTATGTCAACTTTATATCAACTTAGGCTCAAATTTAAAGTGTATGAGGAAAGCCATAACGTGAGTTTCTTTTAATGCTCTGTGTACCTGCAAGCACTTAACAAAAAGCTGTAAAATAAGATGTTGGAATAAACTAAGCAAGAGATTACAAGATGACTTCCAACTTTCAACAACAAGAATATTCAGCAATTTCCATAATTAATTCCTTACTCTAACTTTAACCCAAATCACATTATTTCTACGAATCATTCCATAAACACATAATAAAAATCGCTTAAAACAATTGCTCTTTCCCTTTATATATAAAGAGAAATAAACAAATATATTAACCTCTAAATCAACTTCCCCCCCAAAAGGAACCTATTTATTAAATATTTCCTTCCTATCACTATTCTATATATTTCTGGCCACTATAATAAAAATCAAATTATAAAAACATTTAAATTATCTACTTTTATACTTAATAATACTATAGCAATCTTAACCCTACTGAACCTAAAACAAAACTATTAAAGCCCTACATGGCATGGGGCCAGAATACCTGAAGGACCGTCTTATCCCCATTTTATCGACCCGCCCCACCAGGTCATTCAGAGAGGGCCTGCTACGAACCCCATCAATTAAAGAATGTCATCTGATGGGGTCTAGGAGGCGGGCCTTCTCTGTGACAGCGCCCACTCTATGGAACATCCTGCCCCCAGAGTTCAGACAGATCTCCTCCCTCCCGACCTTTAGGAAAGAGCTGAAGACCAGGTTCTGCCGCCTGGCATGGGAAGGAGGAAAGGATAGTTCCTCATGGGGGTGGTTAATTCCTTAATTTATTGTCCTTCGTTTAATTCCATCTCCATCTGGATTTATAATTATTTATTAATTTATATATTGTACATTGATGTTTTATCCTGTTTTAATCCATTTTATTGTAAACCGCCCAGAGTTCCCCGTTGGGGGAGATGGGCGGTTATATAAATGTAATTAAATAAATAATAAATAATAATAATAAAACGCTTATTCTTATACCTTATAAATCTTTTAAAATATCAAGCAAACTTTTAACCATTAAAGAAAAATAAAATCATACAAGCCTTAATGTCAATGCAAAATAATAAAAACATTTAAATTATCTACTTTTATACTTAATAATACTATAGCAGTCTTAACCCTATTAAACCTAAAACCAAACACTTATTCTTATACCTTATAAATCTTTAAAAAATAAACCATTAAAAAAAATGAAATCATACAAGCCTTAATGTCAATCCAAATACATATTCTTAATTTCTGTAAAAAAATTAAGCAAACTTTAAATAATTAAAGAAAAATTGAATCATTACATAGAGATAGATAGATAATAAATGTATTTTAATTGATTTAATTGAATTTTAATATATATTTTACTATATGTTGTTAATACTCTAAGCGTGACTATGTTTATCTCACAAAATAACACCATTGTACTGGTCTATGACCGCAATAAAGTGATTGATTGATTGATTGATTGAATCATAAAAGCCTTAATACCAATCCAAATGCATATTCTTAATTTCTTATCCTACATCAAAATGTACCAGAATATTTACTTGTCTCCCATCTTGTGCCTAAGGCATTTTTCATAATAAAATGAAAGTTAGACAATCCAACTGCCCCCCTGAAAAGAAAATCAAATTCCTCTGTAGAAATCTTCCCATACAACATAGCTTCATTCTCATAACAATCCTTTAAGAAAACAACTTGGACAGTATCTTGCAAGTTAAAGTTTAACTCCTTCACCAAAGTATGTTCGTCGCCTGGCATTTCTTGAAAGAGATTATTCTCCCTGTCAGGAAAAAAATCCCCCTCTTGATAAACTTCTTCGTCCCTTCGCAGAACATCTTCAGCTAGTTGACACATTTTAGCACTGATATTTTCTACAATATCCCGAATATCTTGCATAATGGCTTGGCGAGAGTCATAAAAAATCTCTTTGAAATCCGAATGGAGCCGAGAGCGCAGCTCTGCAAAGATTTCTTTAAGGTTGTCCATCTCAGTAGATTATGGCGCCCTCTGGAGTCTTAACTGAAGCAGATCAGAGCTAATAAGTTAATACAAGGCTTGCAAAGTTATTAAATGAAATTGCCTATATATATATATATATATATATATATATATATATATATATATATATATATATTGTGGTTCCCATGTGGAGTCAGACCCTTGTATTTTTTCAGTAGCCGAGTCTTATCCTTAATCTCCACACCCTTCTGTAGTTCCACCAGCTGACTAACTTCTCTCCGAGTTGCCTTGATCTTAGCCTCCAACCTCATTTTCCGGGGGGGGGGGTATGTAGTGCTGTTCCTCTTGATCATGTAGCCAAGCATCTCCAGGATTACAGTGGCTGTAGCGTATACCAGTTCATTGGTTTGAGTTATAGTGGGAGTAGGGATTGTCGTGAGGACTCTGTTGGCATCTTCTAGCATACTCTCTGATGGTACTTCTCCACTGAGCCTTGGTAATCGGTCTCGAGAGTTGACTGTAGCTAGTTTATCCATGATCTTTTGCCTCATATCAGCTGCACTGTCCCCACTGCTGTTCTGCATGGGCTTGAACCCCCTCAGCCAGATTATCACAAGAACTATATACGGATACAAGTTCAAGAGTGGAACTACCATCAGCCACCTCCTCTACATGGATGACATCAAGCTGTATGCTAAGAGTGAATGAGACATCGACTCACTGATCCACCTGACACGGATCTACAGTGAGGACATTGGGATGTCATTCAGACTAGAGAAGTGTGGCCGAATGGTAGTAAAGAGAGGGAAGGTAGTTAAGACTGATGGGGTGGAACTACCAGCAGGCCACATAGACATACAGACCAGCTACAAGTACCTTGGTATCCCACAGTCACATGGGAACCACGATGAGGAGGCAAGGAAGACAGCAACATCCAAGTACCACCAAAGGATAAGACAGGTCCTGAAGAGCCAGCTCAATGGGAAGAACAAGATCCATGCCATTAACATGTATGCCTTGCCAGTCATCAGATACCCTGCCAGTATAGTGAGCTGGCCAAAGGAGGACATGGAGGCTGCTGATGTGAAGACCCGGAAGCTCCTCACAATGTACGGAGGCTTCCACCCCACGTCCAACACCCAGAGACTCTACACCAGGGGGAAAGAGGGCGGGCGGGGTCTGGTGAGTGTCAAAGCCACTGTCCTGGATGAGACCCAGAGCATCCAGGAGTACATCAGTAAGATGGCACCTAAAGATGAGCTGCTGAGAGAATGCCTGAAACAGCAGCAGACATGGAAGGAAGATCAAGCAGAGGAAGTGCCATGGCAAGACAAGACCCTGCATGGGATGTACCATTGACAGATAGCTGAGGTGGCTGACATTGGGAAATCCTACCAGTGGCTGAAAAGGGCTGGACTAAAAGACAGCACTGAGGCACTGATCATAGCAGCACAAGAACAAGCACTAAGCACCTGATCCATAGAAGCAGGGGTCTACCACACTAGACAGGACTCAAGGTGCAGACTGTGCAGAGAGGCCTCAGAGACAGTCCGACACATAGTGGCAGGGTGTAAGATGCAGGCAGGAACAGCATACACTGAACGGCACAACCAAGTAGCTGGCATTGTGTACAAGAACATCTGCACAGCGTATGGGCTAGACCCTCCAAAGTCCAGATGGGAGATTCCACAGAAGGTTGTGGAGAATGACAGGGCTAAGATACTGTGGGACTTCCAGATCCAGACAGAGAGGAAGGTACTGGCCAATCAACCAGACATTGTGGTAGTAGACAAGGACCGGAAGACAGCGGTGATAGATGTAGCGGTGCCAAGTGACAGCAACATCAGGAAGAAGGAGTATGAGAAGTTGGAGAAGTACCAGGGCCTGAAGGAGGAATTGGAGACGATGTGGAAAGTGAAGGCCAAAGTGATCCCAGTGGTGGTAGGAGCACTCGGGGCTGTGACACCTAAGCTGGGAGAGTGGCTCCAACAGATCCCAGGAGCAACATCAGAGCTCTCTGTCCAGAAGAGTGCAGTGCTAGGAACAGCTAAGATACTGCACAGAACCCTCAAACTCCCAGGCCTCTGGTAGAGGACCCGAGATTGAGGAAGACACATACCACCCATAGGGGTGAAAAGATATATATATATATATATATACACACACACACACACACACACACACACACACACACACACTAACCAGCAACTACAAAAAGTGAACAGAAAAATGGAAAATCAAAACAGCAACGTGTAGGAAAAAGTTAAGTCCTTCAAGTTAAATACAAAAATAGTAACGGGGAGATGACTAATTATTCTCAGTCCACCTTAAAATTGAACAGGAAGTAAGCCAAAGACTAAACAAACAGTTTTTTAAAGTGAATCCAGAAATAATGATAAGCACCAAGAGAATCAGCTTTTTCTTGTTGTAGAAAGCCTCTCTTAGGGTAAGAAAACTTAAAAATATAAATTGGGTGGTTTAGAAGGGGGGGCTCCACCTAACGTCCATTAAGGCTACAAACGCGGGTTGGAAATGATGGTTTCCCAGCCTCCGTCGTCTCTTACCAGGTCTTCGCTATTGCGATTTTCAGGCTGCAAGGCGACATTTTGGAGGACAAAATGGATGATTCCAAGCCTTTTCTTTGCTCATGAAAAAGCTCTGGGATTCAGGTAAAAGCCTGAGCCCCCCCCCCCAAAAAAGCGTTGTCAGTTCTGTCCACACGGAGCTCGTGGACAAGGCTGTTCAGTAGGCCATGATCCCCACCGGAAGTCCCGATAGACAGAAGTCATCTAAGTCATGTTAGCAGACCTGCTTTGATCAACAGAACAGGGATATGGCAATTCTTCCTCAGTCCTGTGCCTTCAACCTCTCCTCTAAAGGCCAGCAGGCTCTCTAAAGCAAGTGTGGCTGTGGGGGGAGAGGGGGAGGGCAGCAGAGGAGCATGAAAAGTGGGGCCATGTGATATTTTTGTGATATGATTCTTTTATCTTTACGTTTTATGTGCTATTGATTTTATTGTAATTTCTTTGTAGGATTGTTGTGAGCTGTCCAGAGTCATTGATAGTTAATTCATTAGTAGTAGTAGTAGTAGTAGTAGTAGTAGTAGTATATATCAGTGCAGGCTTTCACAGCCAGCATAATCCAGTGGTGATAAGCTTCCAGGCTAATAAGCTGTGGTCTAATTTTCTGGTATCCTGATGTTTCGCTGGCAAATATGGCTGGCATGTGTCATGTCATGTGAGTCTGTATAACATAGGATTCTATCAAATTAATTTTGGTTTGGTGTCATGGAACCTCTAGTATGAAGACATGACTTATGGTAATAATTCTGTTTCTCTAGTCTGAGAGCTCAAAATGAAGAAGGTGTATACCACTCATACCTCCCTTTAAGGTGCACAGCACATCTAATGCTAATTATAATGGCTGTGTGTACCTGATGAGTCCCAATATGGAAAAAAACTGGTCTCACACTCCCTCCTGGTGGTCAGGATTGGTAAAACCGCAGTTTAGTGCTTAGAATAACTAAATGTTTTAAAATACATTTAGACTAATTTATTGTTGGACTAATTTATTTATTTATATTTCATATTTCATATTTATTTATTTATATTTCATATTTTGTCACCGCCCATCTCACTAAGAGCAACTCTGGACGGTTTACAATAAAATTAAAATAACTACAGATTAAAATATAATAAAAACAAAATTCAATAAATATGTGATGGTCCCAGTGCCAGGATCTTAACTTAAGAAATTCTTCAGACAATTCATCAGAATGCTAAAAGAATTCATTTATTAAAATACGACTACATGGAACGGATGCAAAGCTCTGAATGCCAAAATTGGCACCAAGCATTCAAAATTATTAACATCCTTCTGACCTCATCCCTGGTTAACTTCAAAACAAGCGTTTTCCTACTCTTGACCTTCCCCCCTCCCAATCTGTTAAGTTTAATGAGAGTTCAAGTGTCCTTGGTGTTTCACAGTCAGCTTAATGATGGCAACTGGAACTGCTGCAACTGCCATAGGAATGTGAAGGAGGCAAACAGTTCTTTTCATTTTGCAAAGCAGCTGGCTACAAAGGAGGCTGACATGAGTCAGCTTCTGTACTGTTTGACACGTGTTGGCTCAATACATGGCAGGCAAGCAAAGCGAGTCTGACAAAATAAAAACAAATAAATAAAAAAATAAAATAAAAAAATAAATGTTGGACTAATAATTTTTCCAGAAGTCTAGAGGCAACATATTCAGCTTCACTTTAGAAAAACTCATGTCTGTATCTTATCTTGGAATAATATTCATTTGAACAAAACTATATGTCAAGTCTTAATGAGATCAGACCTTCACTGAAGTAGAATTCAAATGATATTATGCCATTTCCCATGAAAAAGCTACTGAATGAGTTATTCAGAGTCACTTGTAATTCTGTAACCTAGGATTTTTATTTAAATTTGCTTTCTCAATGTAAGCATTGGCATTTGTGGCAACTGCAGATTTCATCAAAATGTATGTTGTGATGTACGATGCAATCTCAGCCTCTCATACTTGTGTGACATGCAAGTATAAAAAAGGTCATGAGACCTTTTATCATTTGCTCCCTTGCCCCTACCCCAATCTAATTAAAATAATGTTTTCCCCCTCTCAATTGTCTTTATCTCTTTTCAGAAAGCAGACCTGGGTTTTCCTTTATTTCATTTCAGTGATTTAATTATCAAGTTCTACATATTAACCAAATTTTAGCTTTAATCAAGAGCCATATTTAACATTATTTGGTAAGTTGTGAGTTACAGTGTGGGTGAGACCATCTCACATATATGGGTGAGGCCTATTGGGTAGGGGTATTGGTTTTGTTACAGCTTGCACTACACTAATTGTTACAGCTTGTACTACAGTTTTTCAACTGTTTCTCAAATCAAAATAGCAAAATATTCTGTCATTAATTTTCAGCAATTATGGATATACCAAAAGAAAGTGGAAGGTCATATCCTGATTATCCACCTGGGATACTGCATGAAGCCTGAAAAACTCTCTGTCTCTTTGACTATCCTCTTTATTTATCACAATGTACTTGCCCATGGAGGGGGCGTGGTGGCTCAGTGGGTAAGACGACAGGCTTGTCAATCGGAAGATCGCAAGTTTGGAGGTTCAAATCCCTAGCCCTGCGTGCGGAGTGAGCTCCCGCACTAGCTCCAGCTCTTGCCAACCTAGCAATTCGAAAGCATGCAAATGCAAGTAGATGAATAGGTACCACTTTGGTGGGTAGGTAACAGCGTTCCGCGCACGTCATGCAGCCACATGACCGTGGAAGCGTCTTCGGACAATGCTGGCTCTTCAGCTAACAAACGGAGATGAGCACCGGCCCCTAGAGTCAGACACGACTGCACAAATGTGCGGGGGGAACCTTTACCTTTACCCTTACTTGCCCATGAATCTGTCATTTTTTTGGGCGGGGGGGGGGGAAAGGGCTCTAGCAAATACTCCAACCTAATCATTATGGTATATAATCATGTACAGTATATAGTTGTTTCTTCTGTTTACAACAAATAGCTCTGGCTTCATGCATCAAAATATAATGCTCAATTAGATACTTCAAACTGAAATGCCCTCTTTTTGATCTAAATATATTTCTTTTTTCAGATCTTTGTATTATTAATTACAACAACTATCAGCAAAAGATAAAAGATAAAAGATTCTGCTCTGTCACACAGAGCAGAAACCATCCCCACCTCCATGGATTCCAAAAAGAATGAAAAGCAGCATCTGAGAACAGCTCTGCAGGCCTGTGGATATCCAAATTGGGCCTTCACCAAATCTAAGTCTACCAGACCTAAAACAGCAACAGATAGGGCTGAGACTCAGAGTAAACGGAAGAACCTGGTCATTCCTTACATGGCTGGCGTGTCTGAAAAGATAAAACGGATATTTGGCAAACACCACATACCTGTATATTTCAAACCCACCAACACACTGAGACAGAGGCTTGTACACCCCAAAGATCAAACTCCAAAACACAAGGAAAGCAATGTAGTGTATGCAATCCAGTGCAGTGAGGAGTGCTCTGAACTCTACATTGGAGAAACCAAACAACCTTTGTACAGGAGGATGGCCCAACACAGGAGAAGTAACACCACAGGACCAGAGTCAGCAGTTTATCTTCATCTAAAGGAAAAAGGACATTCATTTGAGGACATTAATGTTCACATTTTAGACAGAGAAGATAGGTGGTTTGAGAGAGGGGTCAAGGAATCCATTCATGCCAACTTGGAAAATCCTTCCTTGAATAGAGGTGGGGGCCTCAGGCATAACCTTTCCCCTATCTTCCTTCCTGCTTTGTCTTCTGTGCCTAGGAAGATTAAGACCATTTCACAAGCTCAACAGCAGCAGGGTAATCTTAACGATCCTCCTTTAGATGATAAAGGGACTTAGAAACAAACATCTCAAAAATAACCATGACCTAGCCCCAGGTGCAAGGTCACACAGCCAGCCTAGAAACATATTTAAGGATTCCCTTACTAACTTTACTCAGACTGAAGAAGCTCCTTGGATAAGGAGTGAAACGTTTCCACTAAGAAAATAGAAATCCAGTTGACATGATTCAAGCCACAGACTGTTCCACCTGGATGACTGAGAACCTTCATAGACATATCAGCAAAAGACATTGGCCAAACTGGTTTTGTAGTAGGACCTTGGCTCAACACCCCTAATTTTTAATTAATTGTGTTTTCAAATTGGTTACTTTGAGAACAGTACAGTATTCCGGGGAAGAAATGGCAGACTGAAGACAGCTCTGCAAAAAGCTGGCGAGTAGACCAGCTCCTTGTAATTCCTCTCTGGGAAGGAGAGGACTTGAGATCACCCACAAGTACTCCAGACAGTTGCTCCTCATGAAGAAACCACAAGACAGCAGTCTCCAGCGGGTTTAGAGCTCTGGGAGATGAAGGAATAACCATCTTGCTGAAACCACGGTCAGCTACTTTAAAAGGATAGTGGGTTCGCATACTTCCTTTTCTAATCACTTTTGGAAATTGCTTGTTAACTGCTTTCCAGCTATTAGGAACCTTTGGATCAACAAGTTTTACAGCACTGGGTGAGTTTCCTTCAATCCTTAGTGGAAGAAGTTTTAAATACGAGTTTAAGGACTTTAAAAACATTTTTTTTGGAACAAACAGGAAAAGGGTGATTAAAACTTTGATTTTAGAAAGTTACAAATGGACTAAGAGTCTAGATCAATTTGAAATAAGATTTTGGAATTAATTATAAGAATCCTTCCTGTGGAAAAATGCTTTTGTTTTGAATTCTTTAAAAAAAATAAGATTTTAAAAATTGGACACTAGAGGGAACTAGAAGGAACTAAAGATTACAATTGAAGAAGAAGAACACTTAATTAAAAGGGATATACAAATAACAAACCAATAGAGTGACCTGGATAATTTTCCTATATTGGATTTACAAAAGAGACTTGTTAAAGCTTTGAAGAATTTTGTGAGAAGGGACAAAGAAAAAATGAAAAGTAATCAAGTTCTAAGTCATTTTTTGAAGGGACTAAATATCAATATTCTTAGAAGTAAAAGTAAGGAATACAAAGTTGGTTTATTTGATCAAGGTTAAAATAGATATGTTGTTATCTCTGGTAACCCTTAATGGACTTTTGCTGACATCAGGACTGAAATGACGAGGCTTTAAGGATTTGTTTATAGATAAGAGATGGGATATGGGAAGAAGAGATCATTTGTTTTATTTTAAGAGAAGGTGATAAGTTACTAAAATTGCTTATATTTGTTGTGATGAAGGGGGAAGTAATTTCTTTATATGTTTCTTTTTTTACTATATTCTTATTTTTTCTCTCTTCTATTTTTCTTTCTATTTTTTCTTCTCTGCACCTTCCATTTTTTTCTTTTTCTTTTTTTAATTTTTTAGTTTGTATTAGTTTATATTGTTGCAATTGTAATTTTTAATAAAATTACTATAAAAAAGAGAACAGTACAATATTCCACAATTTATACAATATTTATTCCCATACCCCATGTGACATGTGACAAATTAACCCTTTACTTAATTCAGAGTAGCTCAACCTGAGTTATGTGAACTGCCATCATGTTTATAAAATGCACTTGTTATGCTTGTTTTTAAAATTAAGCTGTATGACATGTTATGTGATCTAGGCTCAAAAGTAATATATCTTTGCCTTAGGGAAGTTATCACAAGCTAGGCCCCACCCAGATAATATGAGATACAAAGTTGATATAATTATGGTTTTTATTGCTGTTACAGAAGAGAAGCTTCTGTGATTTTTAGCATAGCTGTTAGGATCCAATAAACATGATCACATTCCCACATTTTTCTCAAATACTGATGAATATTAGGTGACCTAACAAAACTGAAAACCTGTTCTGATCTATGTAAATCAGAGCTTTCCAAACTGTGTGTCGGGACACGTTAGTGTGTCGGGACACGTTAGTGTGTCAGGACACGTTAGTGTGTCGGCTGCAGTGTCTGGGTGTGTCGCGGCTGCTGCTGCCTCTGAGCCCTGCCAGGATTCTGCGCAGGTCCTAGTGCCTGCCTTGTGCCTTGCTGCCTCCAAACCTGCTGTGATTCCGCGCAGGTCCTAGTGCCTGCCTTGTGCCTGGCTGCCTCCAAACCTGCCCTGCCAGGATTCCACGCAGGTCCTAGTGCCTGCCTTGTGCCCTGCTGTAAGAGTGTGTCGCGAAATGATGCATGTCTAAAAAGTGTGTCACCAACATGAAAAGTTTGGAAAGCTCTGATGTAAATCATAGCCCATGATATACAAGACTCAGGCTAGCAGAGGATTAAGCTGTCCTCTCCATCTTCCTGAAGATTCTGGAGCAAATTCATACTTCCAAATTCCTTTAGACACTACCTGGGGAAAAGAAGGAAGGCAATCAAGTTGTTCAAGATTTGATACATCGCATGCAAATGAAGCCTAGCAACTTAAACTGTCTTCTGCTTGTTAAAATTCTAGGCTTTCCTCATTCTTCTGTTTTTGCCCTCTGAACAGATACCAGCTGTTCATCTGGACAGGCATAGTTTACACATCTCTGCTTAGCTCTATATTCATAAACATTTAGATCTGTACTTTTAGCTAAATATTTAGGAAAAGGTGGGATGGGAGATGGCAAAGCATCACCAATCATGGGCATCCCTCCCCCCACCCCCCATAACATTCAGGCATGCATTTAATAAATCTCAGGAGTGGAGGTGAACATTAAACAGATCATTAGATTCCTTGGGGCTGACTCAACTCTCTTTTCTGGAAATGCTGTTAAGCTGTGATAACCAGCTTAGCCACATGTTTTACCTACATGCCAAGCCAGAGGAGAGTTCAGAGATAGCTTCTGTATTGTCCAATACCATAGATCAAAATTTTCTGGGTTTTGACAAGTATTAACCATACCTTTCACAACGGAGCCAATGTACCAGCATTCTACCAGTATCTATACCCATATTTCCGATCAAGCATGATCAAGTGAAAAGAACGTGATCTTGAACAAAGAACATGTAATGTTTAATAGTTTCTAGGGGAGATGGCATCAGAGTAACATTTATAACTGAATCAATATTAGATTTATTGGTAAATGTATGTGTTTTTAGTACTTTTTTAAAAAGACACCCATTTTATAGGGAAATCATTATCGTTTACTTTAGAATGTCTTAGAAAACATCTCCTGGAGTTCCCAGCAGGGAAACTGAGACTGAGGCCAGGAGGAGATGTTTTTCAGTAATGGACCTTATATTATGACAAACACTATATTGCCCTCCCAAAAGGAAGTTGAGTTCTTCAGGAGGGCTTTTAAATTTTAATTTACTGAAGGAACACCATATATATGTTTATATTGCTCTAAGTTACAGGTAGTCCTCACTTAACAACAGTAATTGGGACTGGCAACTCCATCGCTAAGTTACGGAGCATGATTTCATGTGACTGCACCAACTTACAATGGCAGTTGCAGCAGTTCCAGTTGCCATCATTAAGCGAATTCCATGCCGTTGTTAGCTGTGATAATACATGATTGCCATTTGCGACTTCCTGCCAGCTTCCCCACTGACTTTTCTTGTCAGAAGCCGACAGTGAAGGTTGCAAATGGCAATCACATGACTGCAGAACAGTGCGATCATTGTAACAATGAGCCAGTTGCCAAGCACCTGAATTGCGATCACGTGACCGTGGGGATGCTGCAACGGCTGCAACTATGAGGACTGGCAATAAATCTCCTCATTCAGTGCCATCATAATTTTGAATGGTCACTGAACAAGTGGTCATTAAATGAGGACTACCTGTAATTGTTTTTAATGTTTATTATTATACTGCAGGTATTTTATGTTTATTTATTTTGTAAATGTACATTGCCAAGAGTCACTTGATTGCAGCCATTTAAAAATCTAATAAATAATCACTTAGTAAAACATTTTTCAGTGTCTTCGTCATAATTATCAACCTTCTTCTTTTCCTACATCTTGTTCTTTTAAGCAAAATGTGTAATTGATGTTTATGTTTTCTGTTTCACAGGTTTTGGCTTCCATAAGCACAGGTATTTTTCTGTACCATTTTGATCTAGGAGGAGGAATATCTTTACCTCCTTTACTTTACATAAGCTTTCTTCTTATGATTCCCCCAGTAAAAATTATGACCCTAGGCTGATAGTAGTCCTTGGTGGATGTCCTAATGCACTCCAGTCACTTCAGGTGGAGGATTCCTACTCCTTTTTTTAAGAAAGCAGAGATCTGTGAAAGATAGCCTTTTTGGTGAGAGAGGCCCCGTCAAATTAAACAATTCATTTCTGATGTCAGAAGTCCAGCCAGCAAATCAGAAAATTACTTTGTGGCTGAACTTGCCTTTTGAATTCAAAAATGAAGGGGCTAACCAGCACAGACCTGTTACAGTACTGCAGAGCTTCTGTCGAATACAATATTGGGAAAAAAAGATGAGTTCTGATCCCAGCATGGAATCAATGTATCAGATGCTCAAAAAGTAGTATAGGGGTTTATCCCACATTTATATTCTCAAGTTTTACTCTTCCTTTTTTAAAATCACCATCTGGTAAAAGGCTGTGTCTCCAAATTCAGCATTTTTAAAAAAAGAACTATAAGCTTGCTTCATCGGGAAGAAGCATATACAAATGCATATGCATACTCTCATACTATCCCTATCCCTATCCCTATCCCTATGTCTGTCTGTCTGTCTGTCTGTCTGTCTGTCTGTCTGTCTGTCTATCTATCATCTATCATCTATCATCTATCATCTATCATCTATCATCTATCATCTATCATCTATCATCTATCATCTATCATCTATCATCTATCTATACACACACACATGCTATGCAGCCACCCAGATTTGTAGGACAAAATCTGTTTGGGAGCATGCATTTTAAACCAAACACATCTTTTGCTGGGATTGCATGCCAGTGGTGGATGGCAGTTGTGTGAGCCTCAGAAAAGACTCAGATGCTGTAAGGTGTTCCAAACAAGTGCCATGAGCATACCCAGATATGGACCAAATCCCATTTTGCCTTTCAAATCTAGCTCTCTGCATAGCCCTACAGGTAATGTCATGAAGGCAATTTTCCTGAATACATGAGGAGAGATGTAGAAGAGAGAGAAGAAATATGCAACAAAAGATAAAGTTTTCTTAAAATCTAAATCTCATATTCACACAGTGGCTTTACTCCAGCCATGATAGAATTCACTGTATGGAAATACATTACTGTCATTGTTTATATATGTAATCTCAGCAAAACCCAAATACTGTGATTCTGGCAGTGTTAGCCTTTTGTAGAAGGGATAGCTACCACACTGTCAGAAACATTATCTAGATAATGGAATGGTCTGTTTGGTAGAAAAATACTAGCCTTCTAGTGTTAAAAAATAGTTGTCTAGCCCAGATATACCAATATTTAATTCTTAATACCATGTTATTTAGGAGTTCTTTTAATAATTGCAGAATGGGGAATTGCTTAATTGCGATGTTCAGCGGGTTGAGCGCTCTGGAAATCAAGGGAAGAAACATCCTGCCAAGGCTGTGGCTCAGAGCCTTTAAAGGGACACTAGATTCACTTCCACTTCTTCTCTTAATTATCATCGGATACTATCTATTAAAGTTTTTTTGGAAATTAGGAACCTTCCGAAGGGCAAGTTTTAGTACACCTGGAGAATTTCCTTCAATAAGAAGATTTTTGTACGTTTAAAGATTAAAAAGAATAACTTTGACTTTTGAAAACAGCAAAGGAAGTTTAGAATTGGCTTTGAACAGCTATAGCACCAGAAGGATTTGTAACAAGTTTTTTATGGATTGTTTAAAATTTTATATAAAACATATTTTAAGATTTTGAAATTAACTGTGAGAACTCTCTCCTTGGAAAGTCCTGCCAGTGAAAAATAAACATACGAAGTGGACTTTGAAGCTTAACTAGAGGGAACCAGAGAGCATTTAAAGGGGAAGATACCTATTAACAATGGAGTAGCATTATCTGACTTTAAGAGAAATTAAGTCTGTTTGGCAACAATACACTCAGGATTTACTTTTAAAAATATCTGCTACTACTACAAAAATGGATTTAACAGAGGCTTCTGGATAAAAGAGAGACTGAGGCAGTTTCGATGTGGATTTGAAGCAGGATCACAAAAGTGATATGGAAGGAGATGTCATGGCTTTGAAAATTGATTTAAAAATGCCACTGTACAAGAGTGATGTGGAAAAAGACGTAAAAGTGGAGAATCAAAGGAAAGGGACCATACAAATAATAAATTAGAAGAGTGACTTGGAAAGATTTTTTATCTCAGATTTACAAAAGAGTCTGTTAATCCAATTAAGTTGTTTTTGGGAGGAGACAAACAGAAATTATTGAGACTGTTCCTGAAAGGGAACAAAGACATGATAAGAAATGAACCTGGGGGACATTATTCGACAGGGTTAAAGATTAAGCTTTTTAAAAGTAAACAGAAGCTCTACAAAGCGAATCTATTTGATCAGGGTTACATTTTATGTTGCGCTATCTGATAGTTGTTAATGGGTTTTCTTTCTTGATCAGGACTGTATGACAAGGCTTTAAGCATTTGTCTATAAGTGAAGAGAGTTTTCTTTTTTATTTTTTTAGAGAAAAGGATAAGTTGGATTATAAAACAATTTTTTTTATTAAGGTTAAAATTTGTATACTAACTTTGGTAGCTTTTAATAGATCTTTGCTAATTAGGATTAAATGATGATTTCTTTTATTTTGATTATCGATATGGGAAGAAGATATTATTTTTTAATTTTTTTCTTACTAGAGCAGGTGTTAACTTACTGAAAGTGTTTATACTTGTCTGGGGGGTCATCTTTTATATATCTTCTTTTTTCTTTTTCTATATGTCTTTGTATTTCTTTTTTCTTTTCTTTACTTTTTATATTTTCTTAGTTTGTATTAGTTTTTATCTTTGTGTATGTCAACCTTAATAAAACTATTATAAAAAAATAATTGCAGATTATTTTTAAGATTAAGTTTACTTGCCACCTCAAACTGAAATTACTGTATTGCTGCTTTAAATTGTGAAGTCTCTAAAGTGTTCTCTATACATCGTGCATCGTCATGCTGGCATTTGTACAGAGATGTTTTGGGATCAGCACTATGAGCATCCCACAGGCAAAGCGGAGTTCCGTCACAGAAGAACACAAGGCTTTTCTGCACTGCAGCCTTTAGCTGCTGTTCTCCTGGGCGCAAGCTGCCCGGAAATAAAGCTGCCTTAAGAGACCCCTTTCCAGATTTCAACCCCTTCCTCCTCTCTGGGGATGGTAATGGGCTGGTGTTCTGTCCAGACCATAGTTATCCAGACCACCATATCCCCTGATTGGTGGATCCCCCCGTTTCTTTACCCTTCCTGGATCAATTAGAAAAAGAACGAAACTCCCAGTGTTTTACAATGTTTCCTATCATTTGGGCTAGAAGACTCTTGTCAATTTCACCTGGTCAAAAGAAGGTCCATGTTTCACTGACCCACTGTTTTTTACTTGTAAAAAAACATGGGCATGAATGGCAGCAACCAGTAACTGGAGGGGAGGGGGCGTTGCTTCCACAGCACACAGTAGCCATTTGGAGTTGAGGGGAGGAACTACAATAAAATGAAGTTCAGTGGGTGAACTGGACAGCAGCACTTAACCTGGCATAAGTCCTTTATTGGTCCATACTATGGAGAAGCACTTGAAGCAACAAAAAAGGACATGTGATCATCCTGCACAAGACTCAGAGAAAAGGTTCAGGACTTCTAGTCTCCAGGGTCACCTTGTCACAGAATAGGTTATTTAACTTATGATGGAGATGCTGCTGATCATCTCAACCATATTTATGTTGATCATCAGTGATATAAGATTATCACTTTCTCCCTTTTTCCAGGTAGGGTCTGTTCCATATGGTGTTTCTACCAGGGGAACCTAATATAGGGCCACCCACCGCACATTTTTACTGGGTAATACCTCATTACTTCTCTGTGTGAGCAAAGGTATTGGCTGCATGTAGCAAGCCTCCATGGGGGCGGGGAGGGGAGGATGGTTGTTATTACTGCTATGTTTGTAACAGCTTACTAAAGTATGTTTTTGTTGTTCAGTCGTTTAGTCGTGTCCGACTCTTCGTAGTAATACGTACAGTAATAAAATATGGATTGGGGAGTAAAGGGTGGCACTCCACTTGCTGCTAAGGTTCACATAATATGAAAGTTTTCCTGGCTGTCATTTTAGATCCAGAACTTGATTTGACGACATGTCTGCTAACAGAACTCACTATTACTCAGGCTGTGTTGCGACTTGGAATTAAATTATTTCATTTCCATCAAGGTATCTTATTGCTGATTTGGAAGCACTGCATGTGCTTACTTGTGGCAACATTGTAATAGAATCCTAAAAACAGGACTGCACAAAAGTTTTTGCAGACAAGATTCTTAAGATTCTTAATAAACCCATGGTGGCTTCTGCCAAGTAAAGCATTCTTTTCTAAATGTTTCTTGTGGTGATGTTTTATTCTAAAGAGTTGTGGTTTTTTGCTCTCCCTGGATGTTAGTCACACTTTTCTGTTCTGTATTGTTCTAAACTGTTTTTAATAGTGTATGATGTCCAGAGTCATTATGAAGTCAGATGGCCTTGCAACTTTGATATGCATAAACAAACAAACAAACAAACAAACCAGATTGAAAAGCTGCTTATCAAATGGACTTTTGTTTCACTTCATTTCCATTCATCTCAAAAACTCAGGGTCATTGTTGTGAGATCCTTGAAATGATCATACAGGATCATATACTTCATTTATTATGGCAAGCGTGATCTCTTGAATGGAAAACAAAGAAGATGATGATTTTTCCAGGTTGAACTCCACAGATGGTTCAGAAGCTGAATTTTTCTCATAAAGCTTGTCTAAGCTAAACAAAAAGGCATAAAATTCTTTTTTCTCTTAGTGGATTTATGATTATTCCTTGATTTTTTTTTATTTTTGGTGCCTTTGAGTCAGTTTTTGACTCCTGGTGAGTGCTTGGACAAGTCCCTGCAAGGTTTTTCGGAAGTGGTTTGCCGTTGCCTCCTTCCTAGGGCTGAGAGAGAGTGACTGGCCCAAGGTCACCCAGCTGGCTTCGTGCCCAAGGCGGGACTAGAACTCACGGTCTCCTGGTTTCTAGCCAGGTGCCTTAACCACTACACCAAACTGGTGTGAATAAGTTATTTGATACTGTAAATATGATTTTTGGGTTTTTCGCCGTGGGTTCATCAAATTTAAGAGTAGCAATTGTTAAAAAACAATTGTCAAAAAATGTTTCACTTTTTAGAGGAACAGAGGCCTAGGGGAGGGGGCTCCCAGTAGTTATAGATATCTGTTTTTTCCGTTTTGGTTTGTTTTTTTTTTAGTTTTCCCTTTGTATTTCTTCTTCCCTGGTTTTTATTTACATGTATTTATTTTTTACTTTTTTACTTTGCTTTTCTCACTGTACTGTTTAAATTGATATCAGCCAAAAAGTATTACTACTGCTGTTAATAATGGTCAGGGTAAAGTATACAATGACTGCAGCTTAATAAATCAATGTTTTAAATTTTTATTCTTCATTGTATTAATACTGACTGAAATGTTATTGAGGCCGAAATGTATATAATACTCATCTTTCAAAGTGTATGGATAATCAAGTGCTTATCTAGCTGAACCTTTATCTCTTCAAGGAAAGCTATTAAATCTATACAATCAGGAAAAGCTGCTAGTCTGGATTTGTTGTGCAAAGGCTCTCCTGGCCATAGCTGCTACCTGCTTCTCAAGTAGGAGCTGTGAATCCAGGAGGACCCCCAGATTGTGCACCAACATTGCCTGGGGGAGTGTAAGATCATTCAGAGTTAACAATGGAGACTCACTAGACATGGGGCACCCTACAACCACAGGCACTCAGTGTTGTCAGGGTTGAACCAAAGCCAGTTCTTCCCCCATCCAGACCCATATAGCTTTTAGGCACTGAGACAGGACTCATACATTTCTTCACTTCAGAGCAGATAGGAGTGTTTAGCAGTATATATCACAGGGCTCTGTGCTGGGCCCTGTCCTGCTCAACATTTTTTTTGTTAAGGACCAGGACAAAGGGGTTAAGGATATGATTACTTGGCTTATGTTCATTCATTCAGCGACTGTTCAAACTTATAGCAGCGCTGAAAAAAATGGACTTACCACCGGTCCTCGAAGTTCTGGCCATCACAGCATCCCCGTGGCCACATGATCGCGATCCAGGCGCTCAGTGCCCGGCTCACGATTATAATGTCACAGTGAGCCACAGTCATGTGATCGCCATTTGTGACCTTCCCTGCCGGCTTCCCACAAGCAAAATCAATGGGGAAGCTGGCAGGGAAGGTCACAACTCACACCAGTAAGTCGCTCCTGCAGCTTTTTCTCCAAGGATCCTGCTATGGAGTACGAGATTCCAGGGATCTCATACTCCGTAGCACCCTCCAAGCTGCCAGCAGCAACACCCCTGCCCACCCGCAGCAGCCCCCGACCTGCATGCGGCCCCTGTCAGCCCTCCCCCAATCTATGTGTGGCCTCCCCAGGCCTTCCTGGGACTCCCACCTCTTCCTGCTTAATGACCCGTGCAGTCCTGGAGTTACAACAGCAACTGGGACTGCCAGGATTGCTGTTGCTAAGCAATGTGGTCATGTGACATTGCGCTTTACAACTGCATCACTTAGCTACAGCAATCTTGGTCCCAATTGCCGTTGTAAACCCGAGGACTACCTGTATCAAATTTGTAGATGACATAAAAATAGGAGGTGTGGCTGTATAGTCGAAGGTTTTCATGTTGGGCACAGAGAGAATCTTCTAGCTGTGCTCCTGTCCTCTAAGATGCCAGCTACTGGCGAAACATTAGGAACCAAATCTGCCAGAACACGGCCACGCAGCCCGGAAAACCCACAACAACCATCGGTGTGGCTACTATTTTAGAAGAGAAAGAAAAGATTAAAAAATAACTAGACAGGCTTGAATCGTGAACCAAAATAAATAGAATTAAGTTTAACAGAGAGAAGTATAAACTCCCGCATCTGGAGAGAAAAAATGAAAGGCATAGGGTGGGGAACCTGGCTTGGCAGTAATACATGTAGAAAGGATCTGGGTGTTCATAAGTTGAACATGAGCCAACAGTGTGATGCAGTTGCTAAAAAGGCAAATGCTATTTTGGGATGTATTAACAGGAACATGGAATCCAGCTCACAGGAAGTAATTGCCTCACTCTACTCTGGCTTGGAATATTATGTCTAGTTCTGGGCACTGCAGCCTAACAAGGACATTGGCAAACTGCAGCAAATTCAGAGGAGGGCTATTGTAATGAGCTGCGAGAATAACTTTGAGGAAGAGGAGGAAGAGCCGCAGCCAAGGCAAAGGTCAGATAAGAGAAATCTGAGTCCAAAGCAGAAATGTAATTTGAGAAAATGTCTCAGATTTGACCCTCCTAGTTCTCTTTAGGATAAAGGTAGGGAGTGGGGAGGCATATTCAGAATTGCAATAAAAGTAGGATTAGCATTCAGAACTTTGGTTTCCTAATCTGGTCTACCTCGAAGGCTGACAGCTATCAAGTTGGTGAAACCAAGTCCTGTGAAAAATAGTTAAAGGAATTGGGTATGTTTAGCCCGGGGAAGAGGGAAATAGGACAGCAATCTACAGTTTTCTAAAGGATTGTCATATGAAGGATGGAGTGGATTTGTTCTCAGTTACCTCAGAGGGCACATCTGGAGCCAATGGGTTGAAACTACAGAGAAGCAGATTCTGGTTAGCTATTAGAAGGAACTTCCTGACAGTGGCAGCCATCAGCCAAAGAACAGGCTGACTCATGAAGTGTTTTTCCTCTTTCTCTGGAGGTCTTCAAACAGAGTCAGGATAACCATCTGATTGAAATGCTTTACCAGATCCTGCAGAAACCATAGAGTTGGACTAGGTGACTTCTGAAGCCCCTTCCAATTCTATCATTCCACTTTTGTCCAGCTCAGGGTTACCCAGATGTGGCAATTGATTTCTAAAATCAGAGTGGTCTGTTAGACCACTAACAAGCAGATGAAATCTTGATGGGGCAGTTTTGAAGTAAACAATCAGAAGCTTATTATAATTAGAAAATCACATAAGTGTAAAAACCATTCCACAACATATTTTGCACACTTACGAACATGGCTGTTTGGGATGTAAAAAAAGTCATATGAAAAGCTGTCATCATACTGTTTTTTGGTCTTCATTTGTTCTTCAATACGTTATTGCAGAGCTTTCCAAACTTTTCATGCTGGTGACACACTTTTTCGACATGCATTATTTCGCTACACACTTACAGCAGGGCATCATTTCACGACACACACTTACAGCAGGGCACAAGGCAGGCACTAGGACCTGTGTGGAATCCTGGCAGGGTTCGGAGGCAGCAGCAGCCGCGGCACACCCATACACTGCAGCCAACACACTAACGTGTCCCGACACACAGTTTGGAAAGCTCTGCGTTATCTCCTGCCAAGTACCAATTACGCATACTTCTAGTCTGCCAGTGAATTATTTTGTAATGTATATAATGTTTGTAATGTATATAATCACTGGGAGTTATTTGGGAGTTATTTGAACTAGCTGATCACTTTGTGACACAGCAGCTGGATTAATTACAAATAGGCAGGTAATTAGTTTGGCCTAGGTCTGAGTAAGTTGGGTCCTAGGTCTCATCCAACATGGCTGTAAAATATTTTATGATGTTCATAAAATAAACAGTGCCATTCTGTGACTGCTTAGAAATCAAGCAAGCTGGGAAGAACCTATGAGCACCCTTAATTGCTAAAATGGGGCACTGACTCAGTTAGTTCTCCTCAATGTAAGGTCTCTACCATCCCTTTGTAGCCATGCCAGCTATCTCATTTTCCTTAAGAGTTGTGATCTGCGGAAGCTGAATACTTGCTCCAGCACATTTAACCCGGTTATAATAAACATTCCTTAACTAGTACTGAGGAAACTACCTTTTCTATTGTGTTCAAGATCAGAAATGTAACTAACAGATTAAATGGTGACAGCATTTTTACTCCTCCCAGTTCATTGTTGTATTTATTAGTTGCCATGGTTGGCAACTAATCCAGAATTCTCTGTAGTTATGAATCAGGAAAAAGATGTTTCAACCAATGTAACATTTTCCATGCAACTCTCAGAATTATAAAAAGAAACTTTAGAGCAAAATGAAATGTTCAGATAGATATTGTACTCCAGCCTTTCTCAACCTTTTGACCCTGGAGGAACCCTTGAAATATTTTTCAGGCCTCGGGGAACCCCTGAACATTCAGGCTCAAATATAGGCCACACGTTACAAAATTATTATATTCGTTTCATGTGTAGGCCTGTATATATGCATTAACCGTGTTCTTAAACTAAAAATAAAGAATGAAACTTACCTCTTTAATGTGAAGTTGCCTGAATTTGAGATAATTTATTTAATAAATCGTGATCTCCCAGGGAACCCCTAGGGACCTCTCGTGGAACGCTAAGGTTCCACAGAACCCTGGTTGAGAAACCCTGCTGTACTTAGTTGCCAGAAATTAATGTTGTGAAATGTTGCTTGCATTGCAAAAAACAAAAAACAAAAACAAAACCCAACAACAAGCAAGCAGGCCGTTAAATGTAATGTAATCTGGAAATTGAGAATTTATCGACCTAACACACAGGATTTGATGTGGCATTCACTGGAAAATATCAGGCCACGTTAGCTGCTGTGGAAATACCTTATGTGTAGCAGCCATGCACAGTCAGTTTCTCAAGGTGTTGGCAATTGTTGCAGTGTTGTCCAGAATGCAAAAGTACAGTCCATTGGGAACAGATATTCTCAGGAAATAATTTGCATTCTGTCACCAATATATTTAGTGTTTCTCTTGGGCTGATGAAGCGCATTACAGTCCACCATTTCCATGTACTGAAACAGAAATAAACTGGAGCAACCTGCATTGTTATTACTGCAGATGAGAGCTTGGCTTTTGTTCTTTTTAAAACTTCTAAGTCTCAGCACACTACAAATCCAAACCACATCCTGAAGTTTTTATGCTTTGATTGGTGAACTGCTTGTACTTGCCTGCCTATATATGATTAGCTAGTGAAAATCTTTATCCCGTAGGGTACTTTCTACTGGCTCATTGCTTAAGACTGAAAAGGCAATTTGCCAAAAATGGTTTCAGCTGCTAAAATGAATGAACATGAGCAAACCTGTCATAATTGCTTATTAACATCAAGGAAGTAGATTAACATCAGAAAAGTTTCCTAATCATTACCCAACTCTCTTGGTAGAGGGACAGAACTATTGAAGAATATAGATTAAGACAGGGAGGGAGCAGTCTTCCAGATACAGTGGCCCCAAATAACTTAGAGCTTTATACTTAGAACACTGTACTTAATTACCCTTTGAAACAAATGGGAAGCCAGTGTAATTATTTTAAGATTAGGTTATATAATCTCCAAAGTGCACATCATGCAACTGTCCTGCTATTACATTTTACATTAGCTGATGCTTCCAAACAATCTTTAAAGGCATGCCTATCTAAAGCATATTTTAGTGGTCCAAAAGACTAAGTAACTAAGGCCTGGATCATTATAGCCAGCCCTGTCTATCCCAGGAAAGCTGACATAACTTCTGAAATTGGACAAAAACACTCCTAGCCAAGCATGCACTTTATGCCCCATGGCCAATGCTGCAAACTTGCTTTTTCAAAGGATACTGAACCCTAACCAAAATATAAAGGTAAAGGTTCCCCCACACAGTCGTGCCCGACTCTAGGGGCCGGTGCTCATCTCCGTTTGTTAGCCAAAGAGCCAGCGCTGTCCGAAGACGCTTCCACGGTCATGTGGCTGGCACGACGCACGCGGAACGCTGTTACCTTCCCACCGAAGTGGTACCTATTAATCTACTTGCATTTGCATGCTTTCGAATTGCTAGGTTGGCAAGAGCTGGGGCGAGTGTGGGAGCTCACTCCGTCATGCGGGGCTAGGGGCTCGAACCTCCGAACTTGCGACCTTCCAATCAACAAGCCTGGCATCTTAACCGCTGAGCCATTGCGCCCCCCTAACCAAAATATACTGTACCCTAAATACAGGCTGGCTTGTCTACTAATTTGCTTATATCTAAATCAGACCATGGTTTAAGATGTCTATAAAGTAGTGATGGGACCCAGCTGCCAAATGCTGATGAACTCCTTCAACCGCCTTATGCAGATTGTCAGCAGGTAAAATGGTGATGGTTTCATCTTACCTTCCTTACCTTACCGTCCAAGAGAGGAGAGCCCTGACAGCCCTCAGCAAAGATGAAACCATCACCATTTTACCTGCTGACAAAGGAAGATGTACAGTGGTTCTAAACACTGCAGACTACCACAATAAAATTACCTCACTTTTGGAGGATCACCATACATATGAAAAACTGAAAAGAGACCCCACCAACAATTACAAGAAAAAGGCAATAGACAGTTTGAAACAATTGGAACATGATGGCTCCATCGATAGGATTACCTACCACCATCTGTATCCTGGAGAAGCCATCCCCTGCATCTACGGACTTCCTAAGATCCACAAGGAAGGAACACCCCTCCGACCCATAGTCAGCAGCATCAATTCGGTAACATACAACATTGCCAAACACCTCTCTACCATACTAGCACCTCTAGTTGGACACTCTGAACACCACATCCATAATTCGGAAGAATTTGTTTCCAAAGCAAAGATCCTGAAACTGGATACAGATGAAACTATGGTCTCCTTTGATGTGTCCTCCCTTTTCACCAGCATCCCCACCACTCATGCTCTATCCGCTGTCAGGAAGAGACTAGAAGAGGACAGCACCCTGGAAAGGAGAAGCCATCTCAACCCAAACCAGATCTGCCATCTTCTGGACCTGTGTCTTAACACCACTTATTTCACATACAGAGGTGA
The DNA here is from genome assembly GCA_023362775.1 of Charina bottae. Lineage (NCBI taxonomy): Eukaryota > Metazoa > Chordata > Lepidosauria > Squamata > Charinaidae > Charina > Charina bottae. The sequence goes on from JALMGJ010000020.1 coordinate 2,189,088, forward strand.
CTTTTACAGACAAAAACACGGCTGTGCCATGGGTTCTCCTGTGTCACCCATTGTGGCCAATTTATACATGGAAGAAGTGGAGAAGAAAGCACTCAACACATTCCAGGGAACGGTGCCCACCCACTGGTTTAGGTATGTGGATGACACCTGGGTCAAAATCAAGGCCCAGGAAGTACAGGCCTTCACGGACCATATAAACACTATAGATGCCAACATTAGCTTCACCAGAGAAGACACCAAGGACAACAGACTGGCATTCCTAGACTGTGAAGTCCTCATTGGGACCGGTGGCAAGCTAGAAATAGGGATCTACAGGAAACCCACACACACAGATCAATATCTGATGTTTGACTCCCACCATCCACTGCAGCACAAACTAGGAGTCATCAGGACATTGTCACACAGAGCAGAAACCATCCCCACCTCCATGGATTCCAAAAAGAATGAAAATCAGCACCTGAGAACAGCCCTGAAGGCCTGTGGATATCCAAATTGGGCCTTCACCAAATCTAAATCTACCAGACCTAAAACAGCGACAGATAGGGCTGAGACTCAGAGTAAACGAAAGAACCTGGTCATTCCCTACATGGCTGGCGTGTCTGAAAAGATAAAACGGATATTTGGCAAACACCACATACCTGTATATTTCAAACCCACCAACACACTGAGACAGAGGCTTGTACACCCCAAAGATCAAACTCCAAAACATAAGAAAAGCAATGTAGTTTATGCAATCCAGTGCAGTGAGGAGTGCTCTGAACTCTACATTGGAGAAACCAAACAACCTATGTACAGGAGGATGGCCCAACACAGGAGAAATAACACCACAGGACCAGAGTCAGCAGTTTATCTTCACCTAAAAGAAAAAGGACACTCATTTGAGGACATTAATGTTCACATTTTAGACAGAGAAGATAGGTGGTTTGAGAGAGGGGTCAAGGAATCCATTTATGCCAACTTGGAAAATCCTTCCTTGAATAGAGGTGGGGGCCTCAGGCACAAACTCTCCCACATCTTCCTCCCTGTTTTGTCTTCTGTGCCTAGGAAGATTAAGACCATTTCAGAAGCTCAACAGCAGCATGGTGATTTTAACGACCCTCCATTAGATAATAAAAGGACTTAAAAATTACATTTCAATATAACCATGACCTAGCCCCAGGTGTAAGGTCACACAGCTACCTAGGAACATATTTAGGATTCCCTTACCAACTTTGCTCAGACTGAAGAAGCTCCTTGGATAAGGAGCGAAACGTTTCCACTAAGAAAATAGAAATCCAGTTGACATGATTCAAGCTACAGACTCATTCACTGTAGTTACTTGGAGGAACACAGCCTCAGTCACTATGAAATATCATATGCCTTGACTGTAGTTCTACATGCACTTATGTAAGAATAAGGCTCTTTGAATATAGTAGCATTCTGGGAAAGCGGCAGAATTCTGATCAAAATAATACAAGAGGTGACAATGAGTAAAATTTGGGAAATGCAGTGCAGCTTAATGCTGGGCAGGGCTTGTGCAGACCTGATTTTTGCTCTTCAGCAGGTCCTTGAGAAATGTTTTGTTTTTTTAAATCTGTTCAATCGTGCCTGATTCTTGGAGACTGTCTGGACAAGCCCCTGAAGTTTTCTTGGCAAGGTTTTTCAGAAGTGGCTTGCCATTGCCTCCTTCCCAGGGCTGAGAGAGAGTGACTGGCCAAGGTCACTCAGCTGACTTTGTGCCTAAGACGGGACTAGAACTCACAGTCTCCTGGTTTCTAGCCAGGTGCCTTAACCATGACACCAAACTGGCTCTCTGAGAAATGTATAAATGTAGGAAATAAAGTTTATTGTATGCTTGTTGTTTCAGAGAAAGTGTAAGATTAAGTGAATAGGCTTCAATTATGGAACGTTATGAGTATTGAAGATTAGTTGCTGAATGTGATGAGAACTGTATGATGGAAGTAAAGCATGTGTAAGAATACATGAGATCCTTAGCAAATGGTTCAGCAGGGAGTAAGGCAAGCATCTGTCATCTCCCCTTGGTTATTCAGTGTATTAGACGCCAGGCTTGTCGATCGGAAGATCGCATGTTCAGAGGTTCGAATCCCTAGTCCCGCGTGACGGAGTGAGCTCCCGCACTCGCCCCAGCTCTTGCCAACCTAGCAATTCGAAAGCATGCAAATGCAAGTAGATAAATAGGTACCACTTTGGTGGGTAGGTAACAGCGTTCCACGTGCGTCATGCCGGCCACATGACCGTGGAAGCGTCTACGGACAACGCTGGGTCTTCAGCTAACAAACGGAGATGAGCACCGGCCCCTAGAGTCGGACACGACTGCACAAATGTGCGGGGGGGAACCTTTACCTTTTTATGGATAAATGTATAAGGAATGCTTGTGCTAGTATTTGAGGTGTGTTGTGTGGGGATGTAGTATAAATACAGTACTTTTGTATACAGATGATGCCACCAAAGGCATGTCGCCAAAGGCAAGATGTTAATAAAATGCAGGTAGGGGTGGGGTGAGAAACAAGAAGGCCCAGAAAATTATCTTGATTATACATAATTGGTGCAGTCAAGTTGCATTGTTTATTCAGGAGGACTGGAAATGGAGAAACAGACTGAAATCTAGGGGCTGGAAATCTGAAGGGGAGGATTTACAATACAATACAATAACTTAAGTATAATTAATGCATTGTTGTAGTAGGGTTTCCTTATACTAGGTAACTTTTCTGTCATGGTAAAAAAAGACCAAAAGACTGCAAAGTCTCAATAATGAAATATTCTTCCTTATACAGAACATTTTAAATATATGTTGAGGTTTAATAGGCTATCGATAACTTGATGAAAGGATATTTCTCTACCACTTCTATTCATTGTAAATTGATATTATGGTTTGTTGCATAGTCAGCCAGATGTTTAGACTGGATTTGGCATTTTTGTCCACCTATTGAGTCCTTCCCAAGGACCTGGGATAGACAGATGTTGCTGTTTAATAATATTAAAGGTATTGTTGCAGGATGTAAGCTGTTCCAAGTAAAGCTGCCTTTTGCAATTGACTGATGGTGGTTTTCTCAATGCTGATGGCGTTCAAGTGGTGCTCCAGATGTTTTGGAATTGCACCCAAGGCACTTATTATGGCAACTTGACATTAGAAAGGCTTGCCTAGCATTCATTGATAAAACTAAAAGGGACAGTTCTGAAGTTCGGGATGTTGTTTTTTGTTGTTGTTCTAATCCTATGGAATGAATAAGGAGGATTTGAACAGTTTACTGCCTAGAAATAAAGCTTTTCCCCTTTCCTCCTCCAATTACTCCTAGCCCATTGGCAGACAACATTGTGCTCTCAAATCATGTCCAATTGAAAAATTTACTTCAAGAGCTTTCAAGAACATTTTTTCCAGTAATTCCACTAATAAATCACTTTTGTACAAGATGCTAAACTTTGCATCCTAAAAGTTGCTTTCTGGCATGCCTCTCTGTATGCCTTGGGCAGATTTATCATATTTATTTGGCTAAAACTTTCATTTCCTTTTAGGTCCCTCTCCATGACCATAAAGTCATAACTTGATTTATCAAACTGCTAACTTCCTATTGCATAGCTTTCCAAACTGTGTGTCGTGACAAAACCCGGAAGTGCTGATGGCGCGTCACCGCCACCCCTGCGGCGGCGCATGTGGCGATGGTGGTGGTGTGTGCGGCGGCAGCGGCGATGGCAGCGGTGCGCCATCAGCGCTTCCAGGTTTTAGCAAGAAACATGAGGCCGCCGTTGTTGCCGCCGCCGTGCCTGCTGCCGCGCGCGCCGCGGCGCCGCCGCATGCACTGCCCTGCCGCCATTAGTGTGTCGCCAACGGTGGGACTTTGGAAAGCACTGTCCTATTGAATAGAGGACAATTGAGATGTCACTAAGATGGTGACAGAGTGACAACTCTTTTAACGAGCTCCTGATTTTTTAATTCATTTTAGTCCTTTTATTTAGTTTTATTCAAGTAGTTTTAGTATTTTTCTTCACTTATTCAATTCCTTATCTCCCTTGTAACCTCCATTAACAACTCTTATTCCTCATTAGACTGGGATATGGACGATCACCCTTCCTCTGAAAATGAGGCTCTAATAGGAGATAGAGGGGAGGACACTGTATATACCAGGAGTAACTTCATAGGAGACCTGGACTTAGTTGCTAAGAATTGCCTTTTAACAGCTCAAACAGTCATTGCTACTGTATTTTCGATCAGCTTTTGGATGCCAATAAAAAAATAGATGAACTAAAGACTTTAATGGAAAACTATATTTCCAAATGAGTTAAGGAAACAGATAGCAATTCATATGTTTCAAAACTTACCTCTAACCTATGGACAGTACAGACTGTACAAAATTTTCCAGTTAATGAAGACATGGAGGAGAAGCTTATTTTGCAGACACAGGATTCTGCTTCAAGTTGCTGATACGCCTTTGAATAAGGGCAGGTGGCATAATAGACGAGTAATATTAAATTCCCTTTCTCAACTTCTTCACTGTAGGGTGTAGTCCAATGAACTTACAGAAATCTCCTGGCTTCCTAGCAGGCATGGATCTAAAAGGATATTGCTAACTTTTAGGCCGTTTACTTTTTCATCAATGCTTTTTAAACGTAAGAATTATTTAAGGAAGTTTTATATCCTCCCAATATGTGTTTTTTTATAACAGTTGTATTCAGCCTTTGCTAAATTCTGGGAGGAGAGCCAAGCCTACGAGGGAGGATAGCATAAGCCTTGGAGCCTCTAATCACAACCGGCCACTATCTGTAAAACCCTTGCAAGATACAGAAGGGGCCACCTTTCTACGCCCCCCCCACCAACCCATGGGGGTGTGTGCGGAATCCATGTTTGCCCCGGGTGACACAGACCCTAGTTGCGGGCCTGACCTTGTAATAAAAGTAATATTCATAACTTTGGTTTCCTAGTCTGACCTACCTCAAAGGGCTGACAGCTACTGCTATTGCTGCTGACAGCTCGCCCCTACCCACCTCATGAAAATCACCTGCAGCACAAGATCCATGGGGTTGGGTAAGGGCCTATCACCCCATTCTGGTAGATCAGGCACTCCAGTTAATGTGGGGGTGGCTAGGGGCTTCTCAGTAAATTAGAACGGGACAGTCTCTCCTGTTTTACTGGAAACACCCCCCAGGTTCTGATTCTGACAGATGGCTAACCATCATACTGAAGTCACCTCCTCACCCTGGCCTAGCCACAGCCACAGTCAAGTAGAGAGAGTGATTAATGATTTTCCTACGGGCAAAGTAATCCAGCAATCACTGTACCGCTGCTTTACAATAAACTGTTAGGCAGCATCACTTAACAAGGTAGAGTTGAGATAAGCTAAAAAGGGTAAATGTATGCTGATATACTTTGTTTTGCCTCATGGACTGCAGGATACCACATTAAATTGGCTATCTGGATGTGCACAGACACTTAAATGATAAACATAACCAAACTGTTTGGCAGGTAGTTTGCTTGAGGCTCCTTCCAGACTGACAAGCCCACTGTGATCAGTCAGAAACATATAGACAATCAACTTCTTCCTTCTTAACAGATTTTAAGAAGAAGTGGAATTGGTGGAAAAATACAAGGGGGTTAGAAGTAGAAGAGAGCATCAGCTGGAATCTCTGAAAGTTCTGTGATTGAGATAAGCCATACATAATAAATGACACATCTGAAAATATGAGTTGGTTTGTTATTCAGTTGTCCCACCTCTTATTCAACCTTATTCAACAGCATTTTGCAATGCTTTCAGTTAAGGGGCATCAGGGGGTCATCCAATCTGAATCCTGAAAAGCAGGATTCTGTGTGTTCTGCACATCTCTTGTCCATTGCTTCATAAAACCTGCAAGAATGGGAAATGGCTTCTGCAGCCACTGAGCTCCAAAATCAGATCCGGGGTATCCCACAAACCATTGAAGCTGATTTGCAGGGCAAAGGTTGTTGCAGAAAGGAAGGCAAATAACTTCTAGTAGAAAAAACTAATTAGAGCTCATCCATGTTCTCAAAGACCTGTTACCTTGAGAAGCAGTATTTTCAATGGCTCACTACAGAGCCAAACAATGAACAAGGAACAATTACTTCATGTTTGTTCTTCCAACTTATAATGCTGACTTTACTGATTTTCAATCAATTTCAGTTGATACTATCTTTCTACTGACTTTTTTGAGGTTCAGGTCAGAATGTGGGCCTGAAAACTAAGGGTATTGTTTGTTCATTGGGAAAAAATGCCAGGCAAGCTGAACTAGAGCTGAGCAATGCTGGGGAATGAGGGATGGTTTCTGATGGACCACTTCAGGAGTGAAATGTAATAGCCCTGCGCTGTGAACAAATGGCAAAAGCTCCCAAGAATTTAAGCAGAAAAATACCTAGCCTCCTAAATCCCAGTGTGATGGTGGCCCACTGTTTTCTGAGCACATGTCTACATGCCTCTGCCTGTATCTGAATGTCCTTCTGCAGCTGAGACAGTTCAAGAATGGGTTAAGGTCTTGCACACTCTATTTCTCCTCAAGATTCTGTATGCCGGCAATAAGGGTACATTGAGGTACATCAGGAAGGCCATCTGAGAGGGTGTGTTGTGCGCTGGCAATGTTGTGACTCCAATTGGACATGCCAACTTCCTATGGAACCACTCCCTTCAGTCCCCCTGAAGTGCTTCACCAGCCCCTCAGGAGGTCAAAGTCCAAAAGAGAACTTTGGCTGCAAGGGAGCCAGAACTATGGCCAGCACATCCACTTTTTCTTTTTAAAATGTGTTTGTCAACTGGATGACTGATCAATCTAGAATGAGAAGACTTGCACCTGACCAATCTGTGCCTGGCTTAATGCATTTAATGGAAAGTATACCTGATAGGGCTCTACAGAGTATTCCCTTTCCACTGCTCATCTGGGCTGCTCACTTCCTTTCCTCAGATTATGTTCTTAGAAAAATTTACAGCTCTTGCACCAATCCCCACAGATAAACCCATTTCTCAAATTCCAGATCTTCAGCAGCACTTGGCTGAAGATCTGGACTAATAACAACAACAACAACAATAATATCATTTATAAAATCAAAATCACCATCAGTCAATTGCAAAAGGCAACTTTACTTGGAACAGTTTACATCCTGCAATGATACCTTTAATATTATTAAACAACATCTACCTATACCAGATGGGAAGGACTCGATAGGTGGACAAAAATGCCAAATCCAGTCTAAACATCTGGCTGACTGTACAATCAACCATAACAACAACAACAACAATTTTATCCTGCCTTTTTTATATACTGTATAACTCAAGGTGGCGAACATACCTAATTCTCCTGCCTCCTATTTTTCCCCCCCACAACCACCACCCTGTAAGGTGGGTTGGGCTGAGAGGGACTGGCCCAGAATCACCCAGCTGGCTTCCATGCCTAAGAAAGGCCTAGAGGCTCATAGTCTCCTGGTTTCCAAACTGGCTCTCCAAAATGACTGCACAAATCCAGATGACCACTAGATGAGAGTCAATAGATCTTTTTTTAAAAAAACACAACTCTTTGCTGCCACCTAGTGGTTGACAGGTCATCTGGTTCAGGGGTCCCCAACCTTAGCAACTTGAAGATGTGTGGACTTCAACTCCCAGAATTCCCCAGCCACCACGCCCCAAATAAATCGCAGATAGGAAGCAACAATAAAAATACGGAGAGCCTTAAACTCCTAAAAAGGTAAAGGTTCCCCCCGCATATTTGTGCAGTCATGTCCGACTCTAGGGGCCGGTGCTCATCTCCGTTTGTTAGCCGAAGAGCCAGCGTTGTCCAAAGACGCTTCCGTGGTCATGTGGCTGGCATGACGCACGCGGAACGCTGTTACCTACCCACCAAAGTGGTACCTATTAATCTACTTGCATTTGCATGCTTTCGAATTGCTAGGTTGGCAAGAGCTGGGGCGAGTGCGGGAGCTCACTCCTCATGCAGGGCTAGGGATTCGAACCTCCGAACTTGCAATCTTCCGATCGACAAGCCTGGCGTCTTACCCGCTGAGCCACCACGCCCCCTTAAACTCCTACTCACCCTTAAAAAGCAGTATAAACATTTAGTGGCTGAGAAGAAGAAAAAAGACATAATAGCTACTTGGAAATGTTTAACTGAAGCAGCAAAGCTAAATAATTCTTCTCTTTTCTGGCAGATAATATCCAATTAGATGTACAGAACCCCTACCTTAACAGACTCTCATATACCCCCTGAAGTTTGGGAATTACACTTCCAGAAGATGTACGAGGAGTCATCTAACCGAACAGCATGGAAAATGAAGGAAGACCTACCTGACTGGCATCAGCGCACGAAATTAAGTTGCTTATAGGACAACAACTTCACCAGCCCCTCAGGAGGTCAAAGTCCAAAAGAGGACTTTGGCTGCAAGGGAGCCAGAACTATGGCCACCACATCCACTTTTTCTTTTTTAGATGTGTTTGTCAACTGGATGACTGATCCAGTCATCTGATCCAGGGAAGGCCCCGGGTGCTTACCTTATACCCCCAGAATTATTAAAGAACAACATGAAGTGGTGGACTCCAATCTCAGCATCACTCTTTACTTTCATTGATTCCACTGGACAGATACCTGAGGATTGGGGCGTGGCTATCGTAATCCCAATTTTCAAGAAGGGTACTGTAAGAGAGATGACCCCGCAAATTATAGGCCAATAAGCCTATTAAATATAATTAGTAAGCTCTATGCCAAACACCTATATGAAAAATTAAAGGTCTGGCTGGATTAGGGAAACCTGATAGCCGATGAACAGGCAGGGTTTAGAGAAGGTCGAGGCACTATTGAACAATATGTGATTTTACAGCATTTAATTGAAAAATATTCGTTGAATAAAATAACAGCACTTTATGCTGCCTTCATATACCTGAAGGCAGCCTTTGATTCGGTTTCTAGAAACAGACTCTGGGAGAAGCTGGAAGCAACATCAATCGATCGTAGGCTTCTGCATCTAATTTGTGCCCTACATACAAATACAACCCTTAAGATTAGGTGCAATAGGCAAGGGGCTCTCTCAAAGCCGATAAAAGTCCAAAAGGGGGTGAAACAGGGATGTATTTTGGCCCCCCTACTTTTTAACTTCTATATCAATAATTTGGTGAACTGCTTAAACAAGCCAGAATTCCACCCTCCCAAATTAGATCGCAGAATTGCTATGCTACTATACGCAGATGATTCTGTAGTCCTATCTAGAACCCCTATAGGTCTCAAAAGAGATCTGAAATCCTTGGCTCATTATTGTAATAGCGAGAAGCTGGAAATAAACTATGAGAAAACCAAGATAATGGCATTCGCAAAAAGATCGAAATATAACTAATGGAATATCCGTGAACACAAAATAGAGCAAGTGATCAGTTTTAAGTACCTAGGTATAGTTATTCATACTACAGGTTCGAGGAAAGCTCACTGCGAGTATGCTGCAGCCAATGGACAACAATCGGCCAATGCTATTCTAAAATTCTTCCGATATAAGGGGGGATTGTATGTTCCAGCGGCAGTTAAACTCTTTCGGGACAAGTCATTAGCCCAATTCCTTTACGGGACTTTAGTTGGCCCCTCCCCTTCATGCATTACATCACTGGAAAAAGTACAACCAAATTTATCGGAGCGTTACTTCAAAAGCCTAGATGCGTTTCAAATCCACATCTACGACTAGAAACTGGGCTGTGTCTAGAGTGTGTCTAGCCCAGAGCTTTCCAAACTGTGTGTCGGGACACGTTAGTGTGTCGGCTGCAGTGTCTGGGTGTGTCGCGGCTGCTGCTGCCTCCGAGCCAGGATTCCACACAGGTCCTAGTGCCTGCCTTGTGCCTTGCTGCCTCCAAACCTGCTGTGATTCCGCGCAGGTCCTAGTGCCTGCCTTGTGCCCTGCTGTAAGAGTGTGTCGCGAAATGATGCATGTCTAAAAAGTGTGTCACCAACATGAAAAGTTTGGAAAGCTCTGGTCTAGCCTCTCTAATCCTTTGGCTAAAGTTCAAACTATACTCTAAGGGCCTTGCACCTCTTATTTTTCAAGACAATTTTCAATCTTCATGGATCAAGGCCATCAATGCAAACCTTCTAAAGCTAAGTTATTCACCAGCCACTCTTCTTGAGATGGATTATAACCGAGCAAAGCTAGAGTTAAAACAAAGGATAATCGATAGAGAGAGACAAGCAGACATAGGGAAAGTGCCACTTTTTCTGTCTCCTGCGCATAAAAAATATATTGTTTCTGCCGCCAGCTATCTTGAGCAACTTGAAATTCCCTTCCTTCGGAAAGACTTTTCGTTAGCTCACTGCCACGCTCTCCCTTCTGCAGTGTTGGAGGGAAAATATCAAAAAATTCCATTGGTCGCAAGACTTTGCCCATGCCACTCAAGGGAGGTTGAAACTATAGACCAGGGCTTTCCAAAGTTTTTCCTGCGGCGACACACCAACCAGTGTTGGTGTGTCGCTGCGGGAAAACCCGGAAGTGTGGCAGCGCGCAAAAACCCGGAAGTGCTGCTGCCGCTTTCGGATTTTGCGCACTGCTGTTGGTGTGTCGCCGCAGGAAATTGTGTGGACACACCAGACTGTGTGTGGCGACACACTTTTGTGTTGCGACACACAGTTTGGAAAGCTCTGCTATAGACCATGTCCTTTTGCACTGTGATTTTTACAAAGACATTCGTATTAAATTCATTACACCGCTCATTATTAAACACCCTGGACGTACAGATTCTGAGTATATGCTGCTTATAGACGAAACTTCTTCAGTTACGGCGCAGGTAGCAAGGTTCTGCGCTGCAGCAATGAGGATTCGACACACCAAGAGAGGCCAATCTATGTAATGTTTTGTATTCAATAGTAAACTTTTATAATCTTATCTATATCTACAACATAGCCATAAAATAGTCTTTTATGTTTTATATCAGATATAATATACTCTTAAAATTTTATATTCTTAAATAGTTAAAATAGGCCACACCTTAGATTTTATACATAAAGATAGATAATAAATGTATTTTAATTGAATTAATTGATTTTTAATATATATTTTACTATATGTTGTTAATACTCCAAGCGTGACTATGTTTATCTCACAAAATAACACCACTGTACTGGTCTATGACCGCAATAAAGTGATTGATTGAGATTGATCATTACCAGATCCCTGTAATATGTTTATTAATCCAATTTTATCTCAGACCTTGAGGACTTCGTCTTCTGAACCAATGCTGACTCAACAAAAATGGCTTTGCCACTATAAAAGTACCCACGCTTGAGAAAAGTTCCCAAAGGTATTTTTCTTCCTATGTGTGTGGGATGGTAGAATATGTTATAAAACAGCATTTGTCATGAATATGAATACACATTTCAGTATTTATTTTTCTCCTGAACTAGTTGCAAAAATAAAATATATGGCCTGAGGGAGATATATTAAATAGCATTAAAAACATCTGAAACTAGAATGGACCAAAATATTTAGGTCACATGTAAAAATACATGGCAAGTCCACATGACAGAATGTTGAAAGGAAGTTGAATCTGGTTTACTGCTACAATAGAAATAATTGATAATAAAACACGTTACCTAGTAAAGTGATAATCATAAATGAAACCAGTTCTAACTTGGATTTTACTTATTTCTAAATATTATCTCTGTCTAAAAGCCTATATGTTAGAGCAGTGTATGAAGAAACATGCATCAAGCATGTATGCTGTGTATGTATGTGCATGAACATGCAGATTGCATCTGTGCAAATTTCCCCACTATATGGAATCTAGACATTAGATCAGTGCTTTCCAAAGTCCTGCTGTTGGCGACACACCAATGGTGGCGGCACCGTGCACGGCGGCGGCAGCAGCGGCCTCGTGTGTTGCGCTAAAACCCGGAAGCGCTGATGGCGAGCCGCTGCCGCCGCCACCACCACAGACACAGTTTGGAAAGCTATGCATTAGATGATAGCAGGAAGAGGGAAAACAAATCTTGGCTGATCTCAAAGAGGAGGGACAGACCTGGGTATTATTTGAATGGGATGCAGCAGGAAACCTTAGGGCTGTAAGCTAGACTAGGAAGTCAAAAATCAATCTCAGAATATGATTGTATCTGTAAGTATAAATGTAGGATAAATGTAGGAAGCATGTGTCCTGAACTGTTCAGTCATATAATTGAAAAAGAGTAGCAGTTAGGAAAATATTAAGTTCTACTCTCTCACTTAATTCAAAACATTCCTGTTTCTTCTTTGAAAATGACATCATTCATATGGAAAGTGTTGTTAGACCTTCAATATCAGTCATATTGTAAACTAATGCTTACACCTAATTGAAGTGTAATTTTCTGTAAAAGTTCTGCAAACTGTTTCAGCAATTTTAAAAGCTGAATAGCCAAACATTTCGCAAATAATTCACAGTGAATAATTCTGTGACTGTATTCACACTGCATGCTAATGTGGTTTGGTTTGGCTTAGCCTAGTATACAAACCCCAAAACTGAGGTTTATCTTCAGAAACCTTGGGGGAGGAACAAGGCTAGAAGAAAAAGCTGCTCATTAAAAGTAATCTTTCTCTGTCCTCTCTACATTGTTTTTAGTTCATTAAATGCAGGGCTTTCCAAACTTTTCATGTTGGTGACACGCCTTTTAGCCATGCATAATTTCATGACACAGTAATGAGGAGTGCCCGCCCCCCAGCCCACATGATTGGCTGCCGGCTCCAAACCCCGCCCCCGGCCCACGTGATTAGCTGCCGGCTCCAAACCCCGCCCCCGGCCCACGTGATTGGCTGCCGGCTCCAAACCCCACCCCCCCGCCCACGTGATTGTCTCCCAGTTCCAAACCCCACCCCACGTGATTGGCTGCCAGCTCCAAATCCTGCCCCCCCGTCTTGTACTGTATGTATTGTGTTGTATGCAATTGTAGATAAAATACAAAAATGCCCTCCAGGTGTGCTTGATGGGGAGGTCATGGACCCAAGACCATGAGCAGCGTTTTTCAGTCTTGGCCACTTTCAGATATGAGGACTTCAACTCCCAGAATTCCCTACCCAGCAAGGCTGGCTGGGGAATTCTGGGATTTGAAGTCCACAACTCTTGAAGTCGCCTAGGTTGAGAAACACTGCCAGATGATGGGAAAACTGGGGGTGGGGGGTGCAGGGACCAAGCACTAAGAAAGGTGTTTCATCTGCACATTGTGGAGCTAGTAAGGAGTTGTGGCTAAGGAGGGTGGATAGGATCAGGGAACCCATATTCCAATCCGCCCAAAGAGTGCCTTTGGGGCAATCGCCCTTATCACTTCAATCTACCTGACACCTCGGCAGTGGTATGCTATAAACACTACCATGAGATCGCTCAGAACAGTGTTTCTCAACCACAGCAACTTCAAGATGTATGGAGTTCAACTCCCAGAATTCCCCAGGCATCATGTTGGCTGGGGAATTCTGGGAGTCAAAGTCCACACATCTTAAAGGTGCTGAGGTTGAGGCTATACTGTATACACGGCCATGTGAACTGGGGATAACCACTTCTGTCCCCCACGCTTTCCACTCTCCCTCCACATCTGCCTCTCTCCCTCTGCCTCTGAATTATGCCAGGAAAAACGGCCACCCAAGATAGCTGCAAACCCGCTTTTTTACGACCACCAAGTCCAAGGAGACGCTCGTCGCTCCCAGCAAACACGAGAGCCAAGCCCAGACCTTCGAGCCGTCTTCGCGGCCCCGCAAAAGAGGCGCGCGAGGTCCCTACCACACCAGCCACTGTAGGAGGGCGGAATCCGCCCACGTCCTGCCCGTTGCCCCGACGCCAGCTACGCTCCCCCCACCCCCCACTTTCTGCGCTCAACGAGTGGGAAAGGAGGGGACGGGACCGACGAAGGGGCAGCCAACCGACGGCAGAGGAGCCCTCCCAGCCCCCGCGCCCACCTGTAGCAGCACCAGGAACACGAGTCTCTTCTGCCTGGGGCCGAACTCCCCCACCCCCCCAACGCAGCGGCCTAGCGACGTCCCTGCACCCTCCCCCCCAGTTGCAGCCCTACCGGGCTGGTAACTTACCTGGCTTCTGCAGGGAGAGCTGAAGAACTGGGTTGAGCAGGGACCTGTCGGCGCGGCAAGGGATAGGTGGGGCTGCACGTGGTTCATGGCCTCCTCTTCCGGGTTCCCCTGCGACACACCTGGGCCCTCGCCGCGACAAAGAAATGTGTCGCAACACACAGTTTGGAAAGCTCTGATTAAATGATTTTGGGTTTGCAGCCTCCTATCTGCATTACAAAACCAAGTAAAAGATAATAGGACCAGACAAGATACTATGGAATGAAAACAACACTAGTCAGAAGTGTTTTGCTAGAATACTTTAATTGGTGCATCATGAAGAAAACATAAATTGAGACTGGTATCTTGTAGTATTTGTTAATATTCTCCACAAATATTATTTGAAGAGAACAAAATACCTAAACTAGGAAAAACCTGCCTTAGATGAGGGTTACACAACACTTTAAAGGCAATATTTTTAGCCATCATATATCTCCAGGCATTCTCTTTTGTTCAGATAATTCATAAAGATACTAGTCAGGTTTGCTTTTGAACCCAGTAGACAATACAAGAAAATCTGACTATAAAAACAATATGCATGGCAGTGTTTCTAATCTGGCATTCAGCCTCCCATTTGCTAGCCCCTGTTGAAGATGAAATATACATATACATATGAATTGCATATGTTTTCATTAGGCAAAAAATATTCTTAAATACTTTGCCACACATAGCCCAGAAAATAAGAATTTTGAGTTTCTCAGGTTTTTTATCAACAGAAGTGAAGGATTTATGTTTATACTGATCTGTATTCTTTTGCCTGATGTAGAATTGTGTGTAACTCCAAATGTTCAATATTTCTGTGCCAATCAAATTAATCCACTAGAGAGACTGACATATTTAATGCCTAGTATGGCTGGCAAGGGCCTAACTGCCAGTAATTTAGCACCTGTACAGCTTGATCTGCCACAGCAGAATAATAAATTTAGTTTTTTCTAATATTTGCAAGAAATCCATTTTGTGAATGAAAAATAATCCAAAACCATATTTGATTTATGGTACAATACAATTTGATTATGAACAGTATTAATTCCTAAATCATATTGTAAAAATTATAGCATTTGGCTTTAATATTGAGTTAAAATAAATATATTCTCTCTCTTCTTTTTCAGGTATGAGGTAACAAATGTGCCTGAGAGAGTTGTAAGTGGAAGAAAACAATAACCATTTAAAAAGCAATGCTTTAAACAATGGGACCAGCCCACTCTGTGGATCAGTGAACAAGTCTCCATTCAGGTAAATAAATTCCTCAAGCAAGTAAAGAAAATTTGATTGCAGCAGATGCCAATATCATGGCAGGGCTCCTGTACCTTTAACAGCTGCATAACAGACAAATATTCAGTAACCAAAGCTTTCTTCAACATAAAAATGCAGGGAAAAAATAGCAGCAGCTCTGGTTTCTGAAAATAATCTAGTATTATAATAGAGCTGGAAGAGGAGAGAGCTCCTTGCATTCTTAAAAAAGGGTTGCCTAAAAGAACTAATGGAAAATCTCCACCGCTAAGGTAAAAAAAAAATCAACTGTCTGGAATTTGTTGTCTTACTGGTAAGCTTACATTTTTCTATTGCTCTTTCTAGAACTCACATGACTTCAACAGAAAATGGCTAATCCATGTCCTAGAAACTGAGTCATAGATACAATTCTAAAATATGAGATTGAACCTATCCGTCACAAAAGACTTTATAATTAGCTGAAGAATTAAAACTGTCAAGCTCTTTCTGTTTGTTTTTTACTTTTGTGATATCACATCCCTGTACAATTCTATATCCATACTGTTGATTTAGATCCGGATTTTCTTCCAAGGTTGTTGTTGTTGTTATTATTATTATTATTATTATTATTACTATTATTATTATTAATTACAACTAAGTCCATGCTCAATAGGGCTTGCTCCCAAATAAGCCTGCATAAGATTTTAGCCTCAGAGCTTGATCTATGCATCCTTATCCAGAAATAAATACTATAGGTTAAATGAGGTTTGCTTTTATTATATAAAGGATTAATTCCTAATAAATGTGTATAAGAAGGCAGCTCTATATAATTCAACTGGGTAGACATGTACAGATTGCATTATTACTGCAAGTATTTATAAAAATACCAATTTTCCCTGTACTTTTAAAATCAGTATTAATGTTATTGTAGTGAATATGTCTGCCTCTTTCTATATTCTTGACAATCACAACAGTGAACCATGGATTAAAAAAAAGAAGGAAGGAAGGTTAATTTATTAGATTGAGGATTTTTCCCAGCAGAAAGTTCAGATTGTCCATTTGGTTCTACACCCTTCTCTATATTTCATATACCAAATCAACCAAATCTAAGTCTTCCTTCACTGCTTTTCACAGCTGCAATACTTTGGTCCATGAAAGCCATCTAAATTATACAGTAATAAACTGAATTATGAGTCAGATTATTTCAGTCTGATTAGATTAAATGTTGGAAACACAGTATGGCCACAGTTCAATGTTACAACAAGAACATAGTAATTTTTAAAAAGTTGTTTTGTGGTTATTGCTGCAGTGTGTAGACTTATGAAAAGATAACAAAATTTTCTAATGTAATGCGTAAAAAGCAGCACCAAGAAGCAGCTACTGGTCACAAATGATCCAGGCAGCTCACATTTTTTAATTCAAGTGCATCAGCACATCACCAACTTACAGAACTCTTTTTTAATATAGGAATACATGGATAACACACTCAGGCCTCTTTACCCCATTTTTGAAACCCATACAAAAGACAATACAGAAAAAAGAAACAGAACAGTCCACCTCCTGTGTATATCCTCACACTCAACTGAAATGACGGGGAACGTAGGTTACTTCCCTCCAAACACATAAAAATTACTCCAGGAAGTAGCCCTGCCTCACTTATTCACTGATTTCATATATTTTGCTGATCTTGGTAATAACCACACACAACAACAGACCATAAACGCCTTGGTAAGTTTGTTGTAAGGCTGAGAAATAGTTTTCCAGAAGTGGTTCAAAGAGCCATCCATAAGCAATATATATTGAAGCAGTATTTTTAATGCACATTTCCCCTCAATCACAGCATTTTTCCCATCAAGCAATATTTCTTAACTCTAGTTCTTCATGCACACGTCACCATGTAGTAAGATCCTGAGATGGCAGCACAAATCTTAATCCAAATGGAACAGGGACCTGCCCTGTCATATCAAGATTTATGATTTTTCTCTCCCAGTGTAGTTTCTCCCATTATATAGACTTCTTTTTTTTAACAGGAATTGTCCAGAGACCGAGGGGGAGCCTCTTGTATATTAGTAGTTCCCGCGGACAGAAGCAGCTGATAGGATGAGGTTCTGCTTGTCTTCCTTCTAGTCCTGCTAGAATGTCACAAAGAGGCCTTCTCTTATCACACTGGCTCACGGGGCCTGGGAATGGGAGGGAAGTGATAGGCTGGCATGCACAGATCTGACCAGCATTCCAAGTGGTAGCCAGCACAATATTATCAACTGATCTTGTAGAAGAGAAGCGTCTTGAAGGACTCTGTGATACTGTGGAAAATAATATAAAAGCCGGCATCTGTTTGCTGTTTTTTAACTGATACATCAAGCCAGCAAGTCAAACTGTGATCTAATGGGATGCAATTCCTTATTGTCTATCGTTTCCTTTTCTGCTTTAAGGATTTTCTGCGCTTGAGGATCATCTCATAGAGTTTGTCCATACCTTCAGTGAGCCCCTCACCAATGATCGCACAGGCTGGTTGGATATGATAAGTGGTGGATGGAGTTAGCTCATGCAGAGCCAGCTGTTTTTCTATTTCTGCCACAGGCAAAGACTTTGGCAGATCTTGCTTGTTGGCAATCACTAACAAGGGAGTGCCCTGATTCTCTGCAAACTTGGTGACTTTGTGTAGCTCTGTCTTGGCTTCTTCCAGCCTGTCCACGTCAACAGAGTCCACCACATAAATGATGCCATCAGTGCAACGACTATAAGACTTCCACAGGGGCCTCAGTTTCTCTTGCCCACCTACATCCCAAAAATGGCAGCTGATGCCCTTAGCAGTTCCATTGCTTAGCTTGATCTTTTCAGTGTTGAAGCCAATGGTGGGCACCGTGTTGACAAACTCATTGAATTTGAGCCTGTAGAGCACCGTGGTTTTGCCTGCAGAATCCAGACCCAGCATGACAATGTGCAGGGACTGGAAGGCAGAGATATTGGAGGAAATGTTACCCATGGTGTTGATGGGTGACTCAGCAGCAGAAAAATCTTTGCTGATTCCGTGTAAGCCCCTTTCCTTGTAGTCGCTATTAGATCCTGACTGGGTGCGATTTAAAATGCACACTCACCCGCAGAAGCCATCCCAGATACGCCGCGGAGATCAAGAGCAATCCGGATCTTGCAAGAGAGCGCGAGAGAGACAGCGGAGGGGGTGGGGGAAACAAACGGAGATCAGCTGAAGCAGCCCGCGATCGCTCTGATCGCGCCGCCTGGAATCAGAATCAAGCAGCAAAGGCAACTTCGAGGTGTGGTCAGGTTGTACAGAGCCGCAAAACAAAGCTGGATCTCCATGCAAATCGTTTCTATTTTTCGCCTGGCTAGAAAAAGAGCTGGGATTTTTCCTGGATCAGCTGCTCAGACGAGCTGGTCGAGAGGAGAACTGCCTGCCTGCGGGCTCATTCATTTTTCAGGCGGGAAGTGGCGCCCTCATTTTCGGCCCACCTTCTTGGGTGAGGGAGGCTCCCTTCCCCTGCGATCTGCCTGGGAGGAAGCCCCAATCGGACCTCCCCCAAACAGCTTCCAACGCAGCAACTGCAGTTCAATCCATCAAAGCCCTGCGAAGCGCGCAGGGGAGGAGGGAGGGGCTTTAAAAGGGCAACGGTACAGCTTAGGGGGCCGTTCTTGTTTCGGGTCCCGCTCCCTCCCCCTCGCCTCGTTTCTTCCAGCCCTCTTCCGCTCCTTCAACCCTTGCTTCCTTCCCAGGTGCGAAGTTCGGTGAAAGCGTCGCTTGTTTGGGAGCTTTTGTTCTGGAAAGGGGTCGCCTGCGCCTGGACCGTACCACTTCAGACTACGGGGGAAGTCAAATTTTCTAATATTCCATATCATATAGAAATACAATTCTGCCTGCAAAAAATGTCAGTCTGTGTAAAACGCTAGGGTGAAATATTTCTGTCATAGGTACGTGTGTCCAAAAGCACCGAGTGAAGTGTGAAATCCCATGCACAGTCTGATTGAAAATAGTACACTACCCATAGCTTTAGGTCGTCGGGAAGGGTGATGATTTATAGGTGATTGCATGACTTCTCCCCGATCTGTTCTAAAGGGTCTCAGCTTGGCTCACCTGAAACCGGAAGGCCCGAGGACGCCGAGGCTGCCTCCACCCTGTAAGACAGCACGGGCTCCCGCCCCCATTGTCTGGACATTCCTGGGCGGCTCCCGCCCGTCCTCACTTTCTTCAGGGCTAGCAATGGCTGATCCCCACCAGGCCATCCAAGCTCGCTTAGGCGTCAAGCTTTCAGCCGACTCTCCCACGCGGAAAGATAAAATGGAGAGGAGAATTATTCGTGCTAATGAATAATTAAGCTGTTAGTAATATGGGTGAAATAGCCATCCAATATTTCTCCTCCCCTTCAGGAGCTCAGGACAGCAAAGATACCCAGTCGGTCTATCCTCCCTGTGAACTTTTGCAGCAGTACCTTCCCTGAGGTAAGGCTAACCACCAGCTTTCATATGGATGTAAAATATGCGTCATGTGTCTTCCAGAGGGAAGGTGGGGATAACAGATACAATACTACAACTGAGAGGAAATTTAGTCTTTCCTTGCTGCATTTCTGAGGAAAATGCATACTTCATTGGCTCCAACTTTGAACAGTCACTCATGACCTTGTCATCTCCCATATAGACTATTGCAATGCGCTCTACATGGGGCTACCCTTGAAGAGTATCCAGAAGCTTCAGCTGGTCCAAAACACCGCTGCGCGGGCAGTTACAGGTGCCTTAAGATCGGCACACGTGACACCACTGCTGCGCAAGCTGCATTGGGTACCAGTTTGCTTCCAGGTCCAATTCAAGGTGTTGGTTATCACCTTTAAAGCTCTACATGGCATGAGGCCAGGTTACCTGAGGAACCGTCTCATCCCCATAACATCGACCCGTCCCACCCGGTCACGCAGAGAGGGCATGCTACGGACCCCATTGGCAAGGGAATTTCATCTAGTGGGGTCCAGGAGGCGGGCCTTCTCTGTGGTGGCATCCTCCCTTTGGAATATTCTGCCCTCGGAGGTAAGGCAGGCCCCCTCGCTCCTGGCCTTCTGGAAGGATCTGAAGACCTGGTTCTGCCGCCTTGCTTGGGATGGGAAAGGTAACTGTTCCTCCTGGGGGTGGCTGGCGCTGTAGTATCCTCCCTACTATATGACATCATATTCCCACTTGGATTTTATATTTATATTTATTTATTTGTATTTATAATAGTTGATCTTATATTTGTATCTTTTTAAACTGTTGATTTTATTGTAAACTGCCCAGTGTCCCCCGTTGGGGGAGATGGGCGGTAATAGAAATATGAACAATAAATAAATAAATAAAACATGGAGAAATGTAAATTCCTCCCATTGGATAAGGAAAATCAAAGATATGAGTATAGGATGGGGAGACTATAGTGATCAGTGAAAAAGAACTGGGTATATTGGTGGATCACAAGCTAACATGAGCCTACAATATGAGGCTGCAGAAAACAAAAATGCAGTCCAAGGATGCATCAACAGAAGTATGGTATCAAGATCAAGAGATCAAGTCACTTTGCTCTATTCTGCACTGGTCATACAGTACTTAGGTTACTGCATCCAGTTCTGGGTGCTGCATTTCAGGAAGGATATTGATACTGTCAGATTGGAATGTGTCCAGAGGAGAGCAACCAAGAAACAATAGATTTAAATTGCGAGAAATACATTTTTGATTAGACATCAGGAAGACTCTCCTCATGGTACAAGTCGTTCAACAGTGGAACTGACTGCCTCAGGAGATGGTGAACTCTCCTTCACTGGAGGTGTTTAAAAGGAGTCTGGATAGCCATTTGTCAGGGATGCTGTAATAGTAGATTCCTGCAAGACATTTTCCAAACTTTATATTCTATTATTCTTCAGTGTTTCATGAGCTATGGAAAGTCAAATACTGAGCTGTTAAATATCATTACTGAAAAAATTGTTAAATGTTCTATCTTTTATTCAACTATGTAGTGTAGAAGAGAGATTGAAAGAAAAAATGAATTTCACATTTTTTTTACTAATAATAAAAAGTTGTTTGAACTGTTGAAAGTTCTCAGAAAACTTTGTCAAGTATACTTCTACAGACAAAAGTTCAGGTAACGAATCATAGGTATGAGAATTGTTGCTCACCTTGAAGAGTGAAAATGAACTTGGTTCACTTACTCATAGAATTTGATTACTGCAAAGAAAACATAATTCATGTGTGTATCCATGTAAATATATTTTTGTGTGTGCGTGCATGTACAATTCTACTTTTTGTAAATTTAAACAACTTCTATTTATATTAGCCACATAATTGTTATTATTTTTATGTGTGTGCCTTCAAGTCAGTCTTGGCTTCTGGTGACTGTGGGGATGAGTTCATGGATTTTCTTGGCAAGATTTTTGGAAGTGGTTTGCCATTGCCTTCTTCCTAGGCTGAGAGAGAGTGACTGGTTCAAAGTCACCCAGCCTTCATGCCTAAGGCAGGTCTAGAACTCATGGTCTCCCAGTTTCTAACCTGGTGTCTTAAACTACAACTGTGTCAGAGATCATCCGATCTCTGCCAAAAGGGCAGGCAGACAAAGAGCTCCGCAGAAGCCTGGAAGTGGCGCGAAGCTGACATCCACCCGACGCACGGGAATACACATCTGGGAGGCGGTTGCCGGAGCAACCAGGTAGACCTGACCACACGTGTCAGCAGCAAAGGACCCTGGGGGAGGGAAAGGTTTAAATATGCTGCTTGTTCCCAGAATCGCCATTCCAGTCTTTGTTCGTGCTAGCTTCTGTATCCTGTAATAAACTATCCTACTTCTAAGAACTCATGCGTCTGTGAGTTACTCTAGAGTAGGGAGATTACAGATATCGGATGGAGTGCCTTACAAACTGGCTGCCATATAATTATTACTAACATATTCAATTAGAGTTAGACATATTAGCCATTTTTATTGTAAGATTAGAACGTTTGCACTTTTTCAGACTGTACAAATAATTATTGTAAGAATAAATGATCTCAAACAAATAAATGAGCTACTGAACATACTGCACAGTGTAGTGCAGGTACATTTTACATTTTGAAAATTCCAAAAGAAATTGTCCCCCTACCCAAAGTAATGAATAATACTTTTTATACTCAAGACTAAATATTGACATTACAACTTTTAATACAACTTAGTGATTTTTATTTAGATTTTTATGAAAGTTATTGCTCTCATTTTCACCATCTTTCTTCAATAAATTATTTTATTGAATAAAACTTATTGTACCCTTTAACGTCTTAGCTTTTTAATGTTCCTGTAATATTTGTTGAGAGGAACATTAATTTACATCCATGTTCTGAAGTTGTTATAGCCCAGATACAGGTTTTTCACCTCCATAAAGAATAAGTATGCATATTGTATTTTTTGATTGATTATGTGCCAATTCTTAGCGACCACAAAGATAGACCTTCTCCAGTATGATCTGTTCCCAACAAGTTTCCCTTCAAGTTGGGAACATCAATTTGTGTTCATCCACCTTGCTGCTGGTCATTCTCTTCTTCTCTTTCCTTACATCTTTCCCAGCATTATAGACTTCTCAAGAAAGCTAGGTCTTAGCCTAATATGTCCAAAATATGACAATTTGAGCCTTATAATTTGTGTTTTGAATGAGAACTCCGGATTGATTTATTCTAAGTGTTTATTTTTTTGGCTATCCATGGTATTCTGGAGTCTTCTTCAGCAAAAGCATCAGTACTCTTTCTATCCCATGTCTTCAAAGTCAACTTTGCTTCCCTGGAGTGTCATATGGAAAGCCACTGCTGTGATTTTGATCTTTGTAGGTAAAGACATGTCACAGCATCTGAATATTTTTAATTATTTTTATCTTTTTCATATGAATACTACTATTAATACTAAAACTATATTATAATCTTTTTCATTGCTACCCCACCAAGTGCTATAGTGTGCTGGTTCCATTATTGTTGATATTCCCAAAAGGCAGAAGTTATATACCACTTCAACATTTTCATTATTATTTCTAAGACTGGTTGCTATACTGTTGTCATTAATTTAGTCTTTTTTATATTTAATCTTAGTCCCATTCTTTTACTTTTTCTTGGACTTTCATTACTAGAACTTACAGATCATTTGCATTTTCAGCTATCAGAGTACAGTAGTGTCATCAGCATAATGCAGATTATTGAAGTTTCTTCCTCCAATTTTATCATCTTTTTATTTACCCTAATCTTTGTCCAATCCAACTTCCCGCAAGGTATATTCAGCATATATACAGCCTTGTTTCACTACTTCGCCAGCCTGGAGCTAGTCTATCCTATTTACTGCTTTTTAAATTCTGTCAATTCCAAATAGTCCAATACTGGATTTGTCTGTTTCATCTCAGTCCTCTAGTGAACCATTTAAATTCACCCAAACAGGGGACACATTTGTTAAATAATTTTCTAACGTGGAAGTGACTCATCTGGACGGATGTACCTCATATTTGAACACGTTTATTACAAATTTAATCCATTTAATGGATATGTTTTTTTTATCTGTTCAGTTGTGTCTGATTCTCAGACTCCTGCAGTTTTCTTGGCAAGGTTTTTCAGAAATGGTTTGCCATTGCCTTCTTCCTAGGGCTGAGAGAGAGTGACTGGCCGAAGGTCCCCCAGCTGGCTTTGTGCCTAAGGCAGGACTAGAACTCACAGTCTCCCAGTTTCTGCCTGATGCCCTAACCACTACACCAAACTCAAGACATTAGTGAGAGATGAATCCATTTTAAAAGAAGGAAAATGTTTGGTTAAAAATGCCCCTCTTTGATGCATGGACTGCCACACTAATTTAAACCAGAGGAGGAGGAGGATTAGCTGAATTTGACATATAATAAGGGAATATTGGGGCAAAGAAAGCAGTTGGCAACTGATACAGTGGCTGCGCTACCCAAAATTAAAGAGACCATTCTGAGATATAGGGACATCCATTCAGTTTGAATCAGGGTGGAATAACTTCAGACATATGAGGGAGGAAGTAGAGGATGGTGGGGTCGCTCTGAGAGACACTCCAGGAACCAGCAGTTCTCAGGCCAGAATTGGCAGTTGGTAAATTCTAATGTCAAGGCCACCTGGTGCCATGCAAGTTGTGGAAATTGTGGAAAGAAAAGGCTATAAGTTTGATTCGCCATGGGTGAAAGAGACACCTCACAATAGCATTTTTTTTTATCCATAAGTTTTATTAAATTTTAAAATACATATTAAGAGCTAATACAAAAGAAAAGAAATAGAAATACAAAGTAAGAAAAAGGAAAAGAAAAAGTGAAGTCAAAAAATAACAAACAAAGAAAATATAGAAAATAGATGTCCTCCAATTTATCCTTGAACTTTAAGTACAACAATTAACTTTAAATGTTAGTCCTTTATACAATACACAGAAACTTTTCTTTGTCATATACCCTTTGATTTCTATAATCCAATCTTCTGTTCTTCATATAGGTTTCGCCTTTCTTGATATCTTCCAACAATCCATCTCTGGTTTCTACTCCTTAGAATAGTAATCAAATGTTCATTGTTGCATCAATTAAATGTTTTCCATTTGCTCTTTCCATTTTTACATCTATATTTATATCTTCAATAAAGTCCAATTAGTATAACAAATAAAGGCCTTATCTACGTCTAATAAAATACAGTATATTCTGTTCATGTTATGACTATATATTCCATTAATACATAATCTAACATATTACATAACATAATACATAATATAGCAAAAATACAAAACCTAACATAACATATAACCTAATACATACAACATATTCTTGTAATAACCTACATTCTAATTCCATCTCATCATCTCATTGTCTTCTCATAAATGTGTCTCCAGAAAGAGTAATATATAATATCAACATATTTATTTATAATCTTGTATCTTACACTTAAAATATCATGTTTTTATGCATCTGTAAATTTCTCATATCTGTGCTTACTCTGTGTACAATACCAAATCCGCATTTTCATTCACCTTGCATTCCAAATCAATATCAATAAATCTCCTGTTTAGGTTATGCCAATATCACAATATGCAACTTGTTTATTTCTGTAACTCATGTGGGATATCAAAATGTTTATTTTGCCATATCTATCAATTTGCATATTAAAATCTTCCTGTCTCAGCTGCCACAATGTATTTATGCCCAAACATTTAATAGACCACTTCCTGTAAAATATCATAATCTTCTTCTGTACCAATACATTCAAAGTCCTCTTTCCCTGTTTCTCTACTGGTTCGAAAGGTCTTTCCTCTGTTTCTAAATCTGTCCCTTGTATCTTCTGTTCCTGAGCCACCAAAACTATTAATATACGTTCTATGGATTTCTTAATTTGCAAACAAATTTTGTTGGTTTCTTCCTTAAAATCCTGAAGTACTGTAAGAAATGCCATTATTTGTTGTTCAAAGCGTAATCAACTGCCGTAGTCAAAACAAAAAATTTTCTCAGGGAGCAAGGAACAGCTGTTCTATTATTTATCAATAATGTCTATTTCTTTAAGTGAGAAAAGCTTTTAAAGTAAGAGATGAAAAAATTCCACAGAGCAGTATTTCAAACAGTTTGTAAAAGGAAAGATGAAAATATATTCCAAATGAAAGATAGTCCTTTCTAAAAAAAAGTAGAAAAAGGAAAAAAAAAAAAGGTAGAGAGGCACACATTCTCTATACTTTATTCTTTATTCTTCTCTATTCTTCAGGCTGCAAGCTGCTTAACCCAAACAAACAATTTCTCAAAAGTCAGTTAGTTTGTCGAGTGAGAAATACCAACAAAGTCTCTTAAGTCCCAATTTCTCTGATACAAAAGAAAGGCAGAAAAATACAAAACTTGTTCACTATGTTGCCAAAATAAAATCTATCAAACTTCCACCAAAATTAATTATAGCAAAGAAAACACAAAAATAGCCAACATTTTGAACGAAGTCCAAAGATAAATTTTAGAATAATAAAAATGTACTAATCTAAAAAAGAAAACTAATATAAAGTGGTCTAAAAGCTGGCTGTCACTCTTGTGTCTCCCAAGAGACTTACGTTCTCTGCAGAGCTAGAATCCTCTTTCGGCCATTTCACTGCATCCACCCCCCGTTCTTCTCCGCGGTGGAAACAACAAAGAAAAACAGGAGTGGGCAATTACAATGGCTCTGTGAGCAATCTTCTGGTTCCCCCTTCTCCAGGGGGAAACTTCAGTGGTCTGTAGACCCCTGCAAACAAGATAGAAAGTTAGCCAGGTCTCAGAGCTCAGAGCTCTGAGAAACTCTGACTTGTCGAGTTGCCAGCCAGGCTTGGAGTCCACCTCACAATAGCATTTGACTTCACTCTGGGTTGCAAAGAGTTTCTGAGAGATGTCTGCTGAGTCCTAGCCTAGGAAACAGGTTTAGTGATTTAAAATCACAATGTGTGGGGGCTGGGAGTTGTAAAGGAAGCTTTTTTTTTCTAGTTTCTGGCTGGGAAATTAACAGACTGGCCAGAGTCCCTGAAAATCAATTACTTCGGGGGGGGGGGGCTGAACCCAGAAATCCTCAAATGGGCTCTAATGAAGGGTGATCCCCAGACCTTAAGGGAATGGATTTGCCTAGCCGGCGAATTGAAAAACGTGGGAATGCAAGTTAAGAAGCAGCAGAGTACCCAAGTGATGGGAAAGCGGCTCGCGCCACTGGCTCCTTCACCGGAGAGATGGGGAGCTCGTAGATTGTGGAAGGAGGAGAAGGAACGAAGAGCCAAAGAGGGACAATGCTTCAGGTGCAGCAGGGAAGGTCATCGTATCGCAAACTGCCCGCAAACAGCAGCCTCAATGAGGGGCAAGGTGGGAGAGAGCGGCACTAAGATCCCCAGAACAAAGACCAAGGGAACCGCAGCCGCCTTAACAAGTAGCCAATTTCACAAAGCTCTCTCGGGGGGAGAGCTCAACTGAAGAAAAATCCCAGATGGCGGGAAACGGCAGGAGCTTGTTCTAAATTGCGCCGAAGAACAAGCTAAATCCAGGAGGCACGAAGACCCGATGGTCAGTAAGGCTTGCCCAGCAATGCTGGTGAAAATACAAATAGAAACATTGGGGGGCAAGGGCCACGTGAATCTAGCAGGCCTTCTGGATTCGGGGTGTACTAGATGTTTAATTCACCCCACTATGGTGACAGGACTGGGACTGAGAGTAAGAAAGTTGAAGGAGCCCATTAGCTTCATTCAACTTGATGGGACAGAAATGAAAGGGGGCCCAGTGGAATGTTGCACCAAAGCAGTCCAGATGCGGATAGGAAGCCATGTGGAAACCTTTTTATTGTAGCCCCTACGGCTGATCAGCCTGTGGTGCTAGGACCAACCTGGTTGCGGGCCCGAAACCCCCAAGTGAACTGGGCAACCAGGAGCTTAATGTTCGGAGATGGGGTGTATGAGGGATCAACCCCAGATGGAGGAAAGACAGAACCTGAGCTAATAGGTGCGGTGACTGAATCAGAAGGGGGAGCGATGGGACAGCAAGACAGCAAACTCATCCCTGTGCAATACAGAGATCTAAGGGATGTGTTCAGGGAGGATGAGTGTAACCAACTACCCCCCCATAGGAAGACAGACTGCGCCATACAAATAGAACCAGGAGCCAGTCTACCCTAAATGAAGTTGTACTCCATGACTCCCAAGGAACTAGAGGCATTGCAGGAGTTCATTGACAGAAACCTAGAACGGGGGTTCATTCAGCCTGCAACCTCGATGGCTGCCCCCGTCCTATTCAGAACCAAGAAGGATGGATCACTGAGACTGCACTGACTACCGGAGGTTGAATGCCATCTGCACATCCAATAAGTATCCCCTGCCAATGATGAAGGACATGCTAGCACACTTGTCGAAAGGGAACATCTTCACTAAACTGGATCTAAGGGAAGCATATTTTCGAGTGCGAATCCGGGAGGGGGATGAGTGGAAAACAGCATTCAATTGCCAACTGGGTTCGTTCCAATCCCCTTTCGGATTAAGGGGGTACCCGGGGGTCTTTATACACCTGATAAATGAAATATTACATTATCTTCTGTACAGGGGGTGTTAGTATATTTAGACAATATATTAATCCATTCTGAAAGATGGAAGAGCATGTGGCTTTGGTGAGAGAGGTGCTGAGGCGGTTGCTGCAGAATCAACTGTACGCTAAATTACCAAAGTGCGAATTTCATAAAGAGAAACTGGATTACCTAGGATATAGAGTGTCAAGTAAAGGGATCAAGATGGACCCAGAGAAGGTCTGAGATATGATAGCATGGGAGCCACCCCGGACTAGGAGACAGTTGCAAAGTTTTTTGGGGTTCGCCAATTTCTATTGGTATTTCATCCCCAACTTTGCGCAAGACGGTCTGCCTCTCACTGATCTGGTAAAAACAAAGGGGAAGGGAGACCCAAAAGTAACGAGGAGACCCAGGACTGCCATACAATGGACGGCAGAATGCCAGACAGCTTTCGAGCGACTGAAATCTCTACCTCGAAGCCGATATTAAAACACCCCGACACCACGAAGCCCCTGATCGTCCAAGTAGATGCATCAGATATGGCTGCGGGGGGGCATTCTTTTACAAAAAGATGAGGAAGGGAAGCTGAGACCCTGTGCTTCTCTCTCCCATATATTCACCAAGACAGAGCGGCGCTGGCACGTTTGGGAAAAGGAAGCCTTTGCGGTGTGCTGGGCTTTGGTGAATTGGAGGCACCTACTAGAAGGGGCAACTCAGCCTTTCGAGGTCTGGACAGATCATAGAAATCTAGAGGCACTGAGTACCCCGAGGAAGCTAAATCCCAAGCATGTTAGATGGGCACAGTTTTTCAGCAGGTTCAATTTCACCCTGAAATACCTGCCTGGGGAAAGGAACTTTTTAGCTGACGCTCTATCCCGGCAGCCACAGCACAACAGCCAAAGGGAAGAGGTGGTAGACATCATCATCCCCAACCGACAGACTGGGATGGCAGTGGTCACTAGAAGCCAAAAGCACAAGCCCACACTTTCAAAACAAATTGCGCTCCGCTTTAAAGGCTGATGCATGGTTGCAGGATAATAAAAGCCAACTGACAGAGAAACAAGAGTTTTGGTGGAGTGGGGAGAGACTGTATATGCCAGAAGCCCTGAGGAGGGAAATGCTTGAGAGAGATCATGATACAAAATCAGCTGGGCATTTCAGATTCCTAAAAACCCTACACCTCTTAAGATGGCAATTTTGGTGGCCAACCCTCCGTAAAGACGTAGAAGAGTATGTCACCAGTTGCCCAACCTGTGCCATGGCCAAAAGGGTGGGGGGAAAGCCCAGAAGGCTGTTACAAAATGTAGCAAACCAACCTTGGAAACAAATATCTATGGATTTCATAGTAGATTTGCCTGAGAGCCACAAGAAAACGGTGATCTGGATAGTAGCAGACCTATTCTCAAAGCAAGCTCACTTCATTCCCTGCACCAGCATACCGAAAGCAGGGCAACTAGCCAAATTGTTTGTGCAACACGTTTATAGACTACACGGAACTCCCAAGCAGATTGTGAGCGACCAAGGTGTACAATTCACCTCAAAGTTTTGGAGGACATTCCTTAACATGATTGGGGTGGGGCAGGGACTAAGTTCCAGTCACCACCCAACCACAAATGGACAATGTGAACAATCCAATCAGGTACAAGAGCAGTACCTTAGATGTTATATTAGCTACCAACAGGATGAATTGGTAGATCTATTCCCGTTTGCAGAAGTAGCCTATAATAATTCTGTACATCAAAGCACGGGATTTTCCCCCTTCCAGGTAGTAAATGGACAGGAATTCGTGGCATTCCCAGAATTGCCAAAGGGTGAATCCAAAATCATCCCATTAGACGAATGGGTGAAGCACATAGCCAAGGGGTGGCCAGTAATAGAGGAAGCATTGAAAAACGGTAAGGAAGATTACAAGAAGTATGCTGACCGCAAGAGAGCACCAGAATGGGAACTTAAGGTGGGGGAGAAAGTTTATTTGTCCACCAAATTCTTAAAATCCCCACAGCCTTTGAAAAAACTAGGTCCGAAGTGTGGGGCCTTTCCCAATCACTAAAATAATCAAAGATGTGACAGCACAACTGCAGTTACCAAAGAATTTGAGAAAAATCCACCCCGTTTTCCATTGCAGTTTACTAAAACCAGTTAAGGGCTCAGAACGCTGGCACCCAACACAATCTCCGCCACCCCCAATTTTGATCAACGTAGAGCAGCATTTTGAAAAGTGCAAGAGATACTGGATTCCAGATGACAGAGGGGAAAGTTACAGTATTTATTTTAATGGAAACATTTTAGCAAATCACAGAGCAAGTGGGTAGACAGCGGCCATGTAAAAGCACCTAGGTTAGTGAAAAAATTCCATGACAAGTTCCTAACAAAACCAAAGTAGAAGATGAAGAAAAAAAGGGGGGGAATTGTGTAATATGTAAATACATTGTATGCCTTTTTGTTTCACTAACCGTGGGGTCACCCTGCCATGGCGCCAAGGAAGGTATTCCACCCGTCTGTCAGATTCACAGGGTCATTTGGTGGCACCTAGCAGCCAAAACACCGGACATGTAAAACAGGAAACATTCCTGTCAATAGGGATTTCACTTCACACCTATGCAAACGAATCAGCACCCTGGACAGATCAAAGAGAGCCGCTGCTGCAGCAATGAATCTGTATCTGGAAGCCTAGAGGCAGACGAAAGGGCAATCAATCAACTCGATGGGGTTTTATGGGCTTTTAAATAGTTGATGGAATCCTATTCACTCGAATCTTTAACGTGTCATGGATCATTAGAATAATAAAGATTCCTTCATATTCATATGTGTAAGGAGTGCTGCTTAGCTAAAGGATCGAGATCGTCACACTGACACAATTTCCTTCTGAATCCCTCTCTATTCATAGCTGAAGAGCTCCTCTTCTCAAAATGGCATATTAACCATCAATTCACTACTCTAAAAAGAGTCACCAGACATGATGGGGCACTGCTTGATACATGGATCGTGTTCAAATAAAAATATTTGACAAAAGTGAAAAATAGCTGTTCTTAGAAACTATTACAAAATGATGTTGTTGATCTTTTGTTTCATTTAATACAGACAGCATCAAAGATCATTTAGGTATACCACATAGTTCAGCTATGGAAATCCCCAGTGCCATTTCTCAGGCTTAGACAATCTTTCTGTGTAACAACCCCTTGTGCATGTAGCCTTGTTTTTCCTATGTTGCTATGGCAACATCGAGGCTCAGGAAAGGGACAAGTAGATTTCATAGCATATCAGAGATTTTGTATATAGGAAAGGCTTGTGGGGAAATACTCTTTAATTACAAAATGAGGAAAAATGGATTTTCAGGGAGGATTTGAGTTTTTACATCTGCTGAAATATATGAACAGTGTCTTTTGTCTTGCTATTTCCAGATTGACTTTATTCTAATGCAGGCTAACAAGTGATCATCTAGAGCCCTTTGCAGGCATTAAACCTATAGGTTAGGTTCATTCATTTGTTGGGGAATATGGATAAGCCTGCATATCATCCCCCCAGTGGGAATGGAGCATGAGGATCTACAGGGAATTTGTAAATAAGTTGAGTTGAACATTTTTTCAACCTCCCTTTGGCTGGGAATTTAGTGTAGCTCCTGATTGTGGGAAACTTACTGTGTTCAACTGAATGCCCTTACCACACTTACTGCTGTGTTTGTAAAATGAGTATAAACCATACCCCAATGCATATTGTTGAAGTACAGAGAAAGAGGCAGTACAGGCTTTGAAATGGTTAATATACCATTCAGAAATGTTTCAGATGTCACATGACACAGTATGTCTCTACTTAAAGCAGCCTGCCATTTTTCAGGCTTTTGTAAAGGCCTGAGAAAAAATACTGTATGCTGCTTTTTAAATGAATAATTAAAGCAGCAATTATTTACTTATATAACTCTTAAGACAGTAGCATTTTTCTCAGGCTCTGTTTAGTAAATAGCAGAGAGATACTGTATGCATACAAGATCCAAAACCCTTCTTCCAAATAATTTTGAAACATGCCCTCCCTAATAGTGTCTGAAAGCTCACCAAAATGTTACCATTTATAGCACTGTAGCTGAGGGATCCAATTTCAGTTGCTCCCTGCCTCAAGTCTAATGGCCCGCACATCTACACAGTATACAAGTATATAGATGTGCAGGTGTAAGAATTAATAATTGTTCACATCTTTGCAGATGCATATGTGTACCCTGAACAGCAGCTTCTACTCCCTCCTCCAAAAAAAAAAAAACTAAATAAACACCAGACAAACATTTAATTTTCTGCTCACAATCTCCTTCAAGGCAATTCAGACCAGACTACCTGGTTGCTTAGCAACCCATGTTTTAGTATTAACCCTTAGTTGGGTTAGTGAAGGGTTTGTTTCTTTTTTCCCCCCTTTCCCTCTGCATGCAAAGGCAGTGCTTTTACAGATGCATTCACGCAGCTAAATTTGAAACCATGCTCTTACAGAGCTCCTACATGTTAACAACATGCATCTTCCAGCTGTCCATGAAGCAAAGGAATAAGCCACTGCCACTCATTCAACATACTATTAAAATAAAACTACTGAACAAAATAATAAGAGTTTGTGATAGTGAACTGTTTCCATCTTCTACTTTAGTTTTAAGAATAATTGAAAAGAAGTCACTCATTACCAGCAATTATACAATTCTGGCAGTATGACTCATAATGTCATATTCATTATATCCTACTGAAAGAATAAAAAAGAATAATCAACCTCATATGAAATGGAAGGAGAAAGCCTGCCCTATTTTTTAAACAATACAGAAAATAGCAGTATTTTTAGTAGCAACACAAAGTTAAGATAAATATTAGAAATATTTTCTGTTTCTTAAAAACTTGAATATTATGAATGACTAATGCAAAGAATTTTGAACATTGTCTCGTGTTGGCAAGATCCCACTTAGGTTGAGCAGTAGGCCTGTATCTGATAATTCTTTGAGTCCACCATATGACATCATGCAAGAGTTATGCACTTGCATGGATCTTGATAGAATGCGATTGTTTATTTCCAAATTTAAATATGTGGATATGCTAATTTAAATATTCAGTTATTATATTTATAAGCCACTTGACCCTAGATAACATATAGAAGAAAACAATTTAAAACAGTCATCCTGAAGAAATCATCTAGAAAAAAAAACATCTAATAGCCAATCATCCCACAAGGGGTCTACCTCATAAGGGATCTATTCTACCAAAACCAGATCACCCCTCTATTATCTGAGACAGAAACCACATCCATGTGACCCGCATTGGGCCTTCAGTAAACTCAGACAGGTCCATGGTTGCCATGAACTCCTGAGATGCCCAGACTCAACATCATCTGGCCGCAAAATGAAATCCCCAAGGACAATCAACCTCAGCATCTGCAACATCAGCCCAGCAATAGAATCTAGCAGGTCAGGTAGGGCTGTCATTGTGCACAGGGAAGGCGGTATATTCCAGCCTTTTAAGTTAGACCAGACTTGAACACCAAAGTTATGAATATTAAAACTAATAAAACTATTTTTATTACAGGGTTACAGTAACAGTAATCTTGCAACTCTGTGCCGCCTTCCTCCCTGCCTTTATCCTAAAGAGAATTGGGAGGGTCCAGTCTGAGATGTTTTTTTAAATTCCATTCCTACTTTGGACTAAAATTTCTCTTATCTGACCATTGCCTTGGTTGCCGGTTTTCCTCCCGTTCCTCAAAGTTATTTTCACAGTATACCAGCAACAAGCCCATCTGTTTCCCAGGGCCCAACTTCAGCCAGAGGGTCTTACATTCAGTTGTCTGAGAACCTGCAGGAACTCACAGGTGACAATAGCCACCCCACCCCACCTCCCTTGGAATCTTGGTTGGTGCCAAACCTGAAATCTGGATGGGCATATTTCAGAGAGAGGAATCCTACCCCCTGGGCCCACAGTTTCACAGATGAAACAGTTTCTCATCTGCCTTCTCTCCATTGAAAATCACCTCTTTCAAAAAGTGAGAGTTAAATACATGAGTTTGTGTATAATAAGTAACTTGCTTTGAAGTCTGCTACCACATATTAATGATAACCATATTTATTTATTTATTTATTTATTTATTTATTTATCTATCAATCAATCAATCAAAGTAGCCATGGGGATAAAATAAATAATAACCATATTGTTGTTGAGGTATGGACTTGCATATTACAAATGTTCAACTTGATCTATCTTTGTATAGTCTTGAGTTGTACAGTCCCACCTTCTCATTTCATTTTATTCTTTCCAACCCAATGGAATGTTGGAAAGAATTATGTGAAGGGAGGGGGTCAGGGCTCTCTCCATCTCTCTCCTATCTGTCAGTAGGATAACTCTCCTAAAACAGAAGAGAATGAAACCAAACTTAGTATACTGGGAGAAGCTGGTAAAAGAAAAATTGAGTTTGAAAATGGGCCAGATTTGGCTTGGGATTACAGGGAGTCCTCACTTACCGACCACTCGTTCAGCGACCGTTCAAAGTTATGACAGCACTGAAAAAGGAGGCTTACGACAGTCCTGGAAGTTGCTGCTGTCCCAGCGTCCTTGCAGTCACATGATCACGATTCAGGCGCTTGGCAAACTGTGTGCATTTATGACGGTTGCAGCATCCTGTGGTCACATGATCACCATTTGCAACCTTCACAGCCTGCTTCTGACAAGCAAAGTCAATGGGGAAGCTGGCAGGAAGTCTTAAGTCGTGGTCATGTGACATTATGCTTAACAACCTGCGGTGATTCGCTTAATGACTACAGCTGGAACTGATGTAAGTGTAGGGGTTCTGAAATGCTAGTAACAGAAAATCCCATGCAGCGTTTCTCTAGATTTATCAGAGTGGAAGCGTCCGGCAGCTTGCACAAAGGGTTAATTAAGTTCAGAGTAAAATAAACACTCTCCACACATTAGTTGGTGTAAAAGAGAAATAAAGATAGCTTACATTTATTGTAGATCTTGATACAAAGCAGTTTCATTGTAGAAATGGTCCTGTGCATGTGAGCAAGAAGTTCTGACGAAGCCTACATGCTTCTAAATGTAGACAACCTGAATGGAAGTAAGAAAAGCCACAAGGAGGAGAGAGGATTCCCTCCTGCCTCATGAAGGCCCATGGAGAAAAAGAGGAAACAGGAAACCGGAATTCAAGCCCCTCCCACACACAGCAGCAAAGCTAGGTTGCAGCAGAGCTGCCCCTCCCTTGTGTTCGTGTGAGACAGGCTTGGTTGAAACCCCATATTTCCAACACCCCTTCTTTTCAACCTTGCATGTCTCCATGTCCCACAAGAAATACATACAATAACCATTGGTGGATTTGCGATCAGCAATGTCTTCTGCCCAGTCTGCATCTGTGAATCCCACTAGTCTAGGATTCTCAGTGGCTGGCAGTTTTAGTTTTAGGTGCATGGTTCCCTTCAGGTACCTTCCCACCCGCTTAACACCAGTCCAGTCTCTCTGTGTGGGTGTGCTGGTTTTTCTACATAGAATGCCTACTGCAGCAGCTATGTCCGGCCTAGTGGTGGTGGCTAGATACAGCTATATTCATTGTTCTCTGGTAGAAGATCGCTGGGTTCTTGTTGCTTGTAGAAGGCTTTTTCCATCGGTGTAGGCATAGGATTAGCATTTTGCATTCCTAAGCTTTCCAACAGTTCTAGGATCTTTTGCTTCTGACTTAGAAGAAAGCTCCCATCTTCTTCTCTCTCAATTTGTATTCCTAAGTAGTAGCTGGCATTGCCCAGATGCTTCACTTCTACTTCTCTATTTAGTTGAGAAACAATATCATCAAAGTCCCTTTTGTTACTGTGGTAGATCATTAAATCATCCACATAACAAAGGATGTACACATCTCTGCCATTTCTGTGTCTTGTGTATAGGCAGGGGTCAGCCTTTCCTTGAGAAAAAGCCTGGTCAAGAAGTATTTGGTTTAACTTCTTGTTCCATGCTCTGGCTGCTTGCTTCAGGCCATAAATCCCCTTCTGCAGTTTGCAAACAAGATGCTTGGTATTGGGATTGGTAAAACCTGGAGGCTGTGTCATGTAAAATTGTTCTTCTATTTCCCCATGTAAAAATGCAGTTTTAACATCTAAGTGTTCAACATCCATTTTCCTGGATGCTGCTAGACTTAGAAGCATTCTAATTGTGGTGTGTTTCACAACGGGAGCAAAACATTCATCATAGTCCTGTCCATATTTCTGTGAGTAGCCTTTTGCTACTAATCTGGCTTTGGACCTTTGCACTTTGCCATTCTCATCTTGTTTTGCTTTGAACACCCACTTACAACCTATGGCTTTCTTGCCTTTTGGTAGTTTTGTTAGTGTCCATGTTTTGTTTTTGTGTAGAGCATCTAGCTCCTCCTGTGCTGCCTTCTTCCACTTACTTGCCTCATCTGCTGGCATTTGCAGCACCTCACTCCATGATGTAGGTTCACTTGGTAGCAATGACCTTGCAAGGTACCAAAAAATCTCTTGTTAGAACTGCCTGAAAACTGGTCAGGTCTGCAAAACAGAACTCACAGATGACTTGCTGAAAAGATTAGCTGATGCTGGAGTAGTTGTCACAAGTACATAATACAATGTTGTTTACACAATACAAATCTGCATGGGAGAGCTTTCAGAATGAAACCTTTCCTCTGATCTCATCAGAAAAATAATTGTCTAAATTATGCAAAAGAAAATTTGATTAGCCTGAAACATTTTGGAAGAAAGAAACAAAAATTGAACTGTACAGCTACCACCACACTACACCACTACCACCACACCACCATACAAAAAGAGGGAAGCATTTG
This sequence comes from Charina bottae, assembly GCA_023362775.1. NCBI lineage: Eukaryota > Metazoa > Chordata > Lepidosauria > Squamata > Charinaidae > Charina > Charina bottae. The sequence continues at coordinate 2,226,121 of JALMGJ010000020.1, forward strand.
AAGAACACCTTTTCAACCATTAGGCAAGCTTTGTTATGTTTTGCACATGTCTAACAGACATTAGTACAGGGAATATTGTGCAGGTAGAAGAAAGGATTAAACTAAATATTAACATATTCTAAAAGGTAGTGTCCTACAGCCAGTGAAGAAACTATGAAGTACTTACAGGGTAAAAGGTAAAGGTTTTGGAATGGCCTCATAGTTCACAGACTTTAATATTATTGAAAATCTGCAGGAAGATCTCAAACATGTAGTGCATGAAAGAAGAGCTATGAATATTTTTGAGCTAGAAAAGTTTTGCAAGGAAGAGAGAGATGAAAAAACCTGAACAGCAGTAGAAAGACTCTTAGCTGGCTATAGGAAATGTCTGGAAAACTTATTTCTGCAAAATGAAGGCATTACAGAATACTGACTGGAAGGGTATCCAAACTTCTGCAGCTGCCATATTCAGTTTTCTTATTTTGAAACTGTGAACAACTACACATAAAATTAAGCACCTTGTAGAAAGATGTAAAGGGGCATGGTGGCTCAGCGGGTAAGACGCCAGGCTTGTCGATCGGAAGATTGCAAGTTTGGAGGTTCAAATCACTAGCCCTGCGTGCGGAGTGAGCTCCCGCACTAGCTCCAGCTCTTGCCAACCTAGCAATTCGAAAGCATGCAAATGCAAGTAGATGAATAGGTACCACTTCGGTGGGTAGGTAACAGCGTTCTGCGTGCGTCATGCCGGCCACATGACCGCGGAAGCGTCTTCGGACAACGCTGGCTCTTCGGCTAACAAACGGAGATGAGCACCGGCCCCTAGAGTCGGACACGACTGCACAAATGTGCGGGGGGAACCTTTACCTTTAGAAAGATGTAGGGGCTCTGCCAATTCACTTAGGTGTTTATTGATGTTTGACCAGTGGTGCCTAAATCCTTGCATACAACTCTATTAGATTTCTAGCCTTATAAGAGCCAGAGATGCACATACTACAAGCCTCCAAAATAACCAAACTTTTGCAAAAGCACTGTTTCAATGCCTCTTGGTTAAGCATCAGTCTTCCCATTGTTGTCAAAGCACTGGAGAACTCAAGTTGTTTCAGTTAAACATTATTAGTGTTTCAAAAGCCTGTTGGCATTCCAATGCTATGGATTTTTTTAAAGAACTAAAAGGGGAGAGGTATGTTTTGCCAGGTCTTTAATATACCTGCCCACATGAGTGACCAGTCCCAAAAATCTCAACTCTTTTCCTAACTTGAGAAAGAGACATGAAATTGGACTTGATCTATTTTGGATCAATTTGGATCCTAAATTCTGATATCTGTTCCCCCAAAGAGGTGATTCCCTGAATTCAGAATTTACATTTTTTGTTATTGAGTCCTCTCTAGAGCTTCCTGTAAATGTCTATCACGCTCTTCTTTAGAATGCCCCCACCAGGATGTCATCGGTATATACTTGAATACCAGGAACCCTTGAAATATTTGCTGAAGACTTCTGAATTTAAGACTGAAGTAAAGTATATCTAAGGCCAGATTGCAGCTTAGATACACATGATGTAATGTTTCAAGTAAGAACATTGCTAAGTTAACTATACCAGAAAAAACTATCTGAAAAATTCAGTTGTGTGCCTGAATATATAAAAATCCATGGTGTAATATTCTTAGTGTTACTCACTAATACAGCAAACATTTCTCTCTGTGCAATATCTTCTTTAATTTCATGAAGTAGTATTTCTGTAATGACATTGTCCTGTATCTATACCTAGTAAAACAGTGCACTGACTCAGTATGAAACCTCAGTTCAGAGTGGAATGGGAGAATTTCGGATGTGTTTTTTTTATTACAAAATGTACAGTGTGATTAAATTCAACATCCTCCATGATACCCTACTTCCAATTATACACTTTCATAGCTTCATTAATAGATGAATGGAAAGGAAGACACAATCTGATTAAAAGGAGTGAAATATGATTGTGATAGCAGTACACATTCAACATAAAATTCACTAGATACCTTGGTAACAACAAACTGATACCAGTGAATTATAGTACCCATTTAATTTTATTGTAATGCTCATATAACTGAAAAATAAAAAATAAAATGTTAACTGTAGGGAACAAATCCATGCTGAACTGTGAAGAGGGAGCCTGTTGGCTGCCTAAGACCCTGAATGTCTCTTTCTGCAGCACCTGAAGTTACCTCCAACCACACCAGTGAAATTTGATAGCAAACAGAAAAACAGCTGTACAGTTTCTGTCATCTTAGGGACTATTTTAATGTGTTAAGTCTTAGTAAGCTAAAACATCACACAATGTTTATGACACCACCCCAAATCCAAAAATAAACCCTAGGAAAAGCTCTGAATGTATGATGTGACTTATATCCTGGGCATCAAAAATATAAATAAAATATAGCCCTAGCTCTCAAAAACTGTATGCCAGTTGTATTATTTTTCTTTTCATATATATAATAATTTTATTAAAGTTTACAGATACAAAGATAAAAAACTAATACAAACTAAGAAAAATATAAAAAGAGAAAAGAAAAAGTGCAGAGAATTTTTTAAAAAAATATAGTACAGAAAAAAGAAGAGAGATATATGAAGAAATTTTATATATCTCTTTTTCCCTTCATCATGACAAGTACAAACAATTTCAGTAACTTATCACTTTCTTTGATACTACAAAAGATATCTTTTTCCCATATCTTATCTATAAACAAATTCTTAAAACCTCGTCAATCCTAATCAGCAAAAGTCCATTAAGAGAATTTCTGTTACCAGAGATAACAACTAATATATTTTAACCTTAATCAAATAAATCAACTTTATATTCCTTTACTTTACTATTAACACAGTAACTTATCACTTTCTCTGAAAATACAACAAAAGATCTCTTCTTCCCATATCTCATCTTTTGTCTATAAACAAATCTTTAAAGCCTCATCATTCAGTCATGGTCAGTAACAATCCATTAAGAGTTACCAGAAACAACATATATATTTTAACCTTGATCAAATAAACCAGCTTTATATTCCTTCCCTTTGCTTTTAACAATTTGATCTTTAATACTTTTAAATAGTGTCCCAAAACTTAATTTCATTTTCTCTTTGTCTCTTCTAACCTTCAAAACTTTAAATCCAAAATAAGAAAGTTATCCAAGTCACTCTTCTGGTTTGTTATTTGTATATCCCTTTTAATTATTAAGACATCATCCGGTTTCATTTGTAAATCCAATGTAACATCTTTTTCCATATCATTCTTGTAACCTGTCATTTTTAAATCCACATTAAAAAGCAATAAAAATAATTTTAAAAATCCACATTCTTGTCTAGTGGAACCTGTTCCTTATCTATAACCTCTTTTAAATCCATTTTAATGACAGCAGACAATCTTAAAAGTACCTCCTGAGTGCATTGTTCCCAAATATTCTTGAATTCTTCCAAAGTTAGAGTATTTTGCTCCATTCTGTATTAGTGGGTCTTTTCTTTAATTATAATCTTTAGTTCTTTCCGGTTCCCTCTAGTGTCCAACCTTCGAACCTTTATCATGTTTTTTCCTAAACAACATTTTCCCATGGGAAGGTTTCTTATACTTAATTTCAAAATCTTCATATAATTTTTATAGAAATCTAAACGACCCACAGGAAGGATTCTTGTAATTAATTTCCAAATCTTATTTCAAATCCATTTGGCCCCTTAGTTCATTTATAACTTTCCAAAATCAACATTCTAATAACCCTTTTGCTGTTTATTCCAAAATCAGATTTTTAAGTCCTTAAACTTGCATAAAACCTCTTTTGCCAAGGATTGAAGGAAACTCACCCAGTTTAATGAAACTTGCCGTTCTGAAGGTTCTTAATATCCAAAAAGCTATTAACAAGCAATTTCCAGAAGTGATTAAGAAATGAAGTATGCAAACCCAGTGTCCTTTTAAAGGCGCCGACTGCAGCTTGGGCAAAGATGGCAATTCCTTGGCTCCCAGAGCTCTAAACCTGGTGGAGACCGCTGTCTTATGGTCTCCTTGTGGGGAGCTACTGTCTGGAGCACTTGTGGGTCCTCTCCTTGTCTGGAGAGGAATTCTGAGAAGCCAATCCATTTGCTGGCTCCTCGTTCAACCACGGTTATCGGCTCCACTCTCAGCGGAGCCACTTCAGTTCGCCATTACTTCCCCAGAGTAAGTCCAGATATACCACTACCTTTCCTTAGTGTTGCTTATTGTTCACTTGCATCTGTAATAGTAAAGAGATGGAGCTTCGCTAACCAGTTTGTAGACAATGTTGACAAAGACTGGAATACAGTTTGGTTCTCCATACTACTGACTAGCATGAAGATTTGTTTCCCATACAGTATTCTGTTTACTGCAGTTTACTGTAAAACCTCTGAGTATACTGCAAAAATATTATCACTTCAAATATTGTTCATTTCCTCTGAAAAGCTGTATTTTATCACTGCTGCCAAGATACTTAATACTTGCCTGATCCATAATAATGCATACATATCTCTAAAGCATTTCATATTTATAGTGTAAATCCTTTAGCCTTTTCACTTGGTAATGCTGCTTTTATATACTGTATATCTATTTGTGTATCCTATGCCCATATTCCCGATAAGCTTTACAGTGAGAGATCCAAACTTGAACTAAGGAGAAATTTCCTGACTGTGAAAGCTACTAAGCAATGGAACCGCCTGCCTCCTGAAGTTGTGGGTACTCCATCACTAGAGATTTTCAAGAAAAGACTGGACAGAATGGAATGAGGATTTCTGCACTGGGCAAGGGTTTGGACTGGAAGACCTCCAAGGTCCTTTCCAACCCTATAGTTTTATGATTCTATATCAGTAATGCATTTCATCTTTTTCTTCTAAATCCTTGTAACACTGTTAGGTAGGTAATATTTTTCATGATTATTTGGAAGCTGGAAGATCTTTCAAAAAGGGTAATTTGCCCAAATCTACACAGTGATCTCATAGAAGAGGTGAGATTCAACTCTGTCACAGTTCACAGCTCAGGTCTGTTCATAGTGCTCTCTGAGATCTCACTTCTGCTGGCAGGAAAATTCTGTTAATTGTATTAGGAATCTAAGCTGATGATCCAGTCTCAGCTGATGAGCTATATCTTTTAAAGAGGTAAAATTACAGAGATTTATTTAAGGTTTAAACATCAAGGGTGTTTCAGGAAAAAGATATTACAGTTTAACAAGAAAAATCAAGCTAACGTTAAACAGGAAAACATAAATAATTAAGTAGCAACATGGGAGCACCGAAAAACATGATACTGGAGATGCATGAATATTCAGGAGCAGATTTTACTGACAAGGTGGTTACAAAACTGCAGGTAGAATAAGACATGAAAGCAGGCTAGGATATTGCTGTTGTTTGATTTGGATTTTATGAAAAGAGGAAATTTAATCTTTTCCTCTCTAGCATGATCCTGATGAAAATTCTCCTTTTTAAGGAAAATGGAAGACAACACTGGTGTGAATGGAACAAAGGGTTTTTTAACTAGATCATGAAAAGAGTTGATTATTTTTCCTTCCCATGAGCTGTGCTTCTAATGATTTTGTGGGCACATCCTTGTAGGTCTCTTGGCAGCAATACAAAAGTGGTTTGCCTTCTACTGGAATTTTTTTTTACTTCCCAGTCTAGTCTACAGGCTAGCAGTCTAACCTGCAACACTCCATCTGTATGCTTGCTGATTTTTAACACATATAAATACATATATATGCAGATGCCACTGCTTACCTGCTACTTGCTGTGTTAGAAAAATCAGCAGGAGAGCACACAGCTAGGGCCTGAAGAACCACATAGCAAATGACTATTGTCTATAATCTGGCATGAAAATGAAGGTTTTTAAACTGTCTTGATTGAAGAAAGGTGCAGACAGATTTTCTTCATGTATCGTGTACTATTTATCTTCATTAAAAAGACAGATAAACCACTATCATTAATTAATTTACCAACATAACATAACAACATAACATCACAACACAATACAGCCCCATATTTGATCTTATTTCAGAACATGAATTCTCATAAGTTGTTCCCAGGTGGTAGCCCTTTCTCTCTCCTTCTCTTTTACCAAGCATTCATTATATAATAAATAAAAGTCACACAAACTCTGTCAATGGATCTATGTTTGCAAAATGTAGAACATTTCACTGCTTTATATTATTTTGTCAATCAAATTGCATTACGCACCAGGAACTGGCCCAAAATAACAACTAACACAAATTTAGATTATAAAATGTGATGTAGGGGAGGGAGCTCAAACAGGGCACAGGTGTGCGTATCTGAACATGAACATGAGACTCTCCTTCTAGATGTCAATGGGAAGATGCAGGAATAATAAGAACAACAACCCCAATCTCTTTGTTTTATTTTAACTAATGTTTGATTGATGGGCATTTGAGTTCCATTCCAAAGTACAAACGGGTAGGTGACCATCAAGGGAGCTCTGTTTTCAGATATTTACTGATTTACAGGTATTATTTATTGTATTAATTGTGTGATTTTATATTTCATATTTTATTTTAATCAATTTTATTGTAAACCACCCAGAGTTTTTCGTTGGGGGAGATGGGTGGTCATATATATATATGTATATATGTATATATGTATATATGTATATATGTATATATGTATATGTATATATGTATATATGTATATGTATATATATGTATATATATATATATATGTATATATATATGTATATGTATATATGTATATATATGTATATATATGTATGTATGTATATATATATATATATATATATATATGTGTATATATATATATATATATATATATATATATATATATACATTCATTCATTCATTCATTCTAAGCCTAGCATTTGATGCTAAAATTCAACCCAATCTAAAATGCAGTCCTCTGTTCTGTACATTTTTGTTCAGTTTCCCTAACATGTCCATGAAATCATCAGAATATAATGTATTATTTGTAATAAAACAATTAATTTTGGGGAAAAAAATAATGACTTCACAGTCATGGGTCAAAGCTGTAGGGGTTGATGAAATACCAGCTGAACTGTTTAAACCTTGCAAGATGATGCAGTTAAACTGCAGTTTGTAAGCTGGCATGGAAAGTACAACAGCAGCCAATGGATTGGAAAAAGTCAATTTATAATCCAATTTTTAAAAAGGCAGTGCTAAGGAATGCTCAAATCAGTGAAGAGTTGCACTTATCTCACAATACTCAAGAAATCAGAGGGTTTTCAGATGCCCCTTGGCAACATGGAGGACAGTTCTATTGGACACATCGTCAGCTGTTGGAATATGGAGGCAACTAGGGTACTAGATAAGATTGCTCCTGAGTGATTTCTCCCTACCTGCTGATCCCAAGCTGCCCCTGAGGAGCTCTAAGAAACAAAGCAAGTGAAGAGATGGCTGCAGAAAATGAGAAGGAAGTATGATGGGACGAAGGTTACATTCAGGCCTATTCTGTTATGATAAGCTTGATGAAGTAGGCTTCACTTCTCTTCCCTTAACTGCATCAGCAGAATGTCAGCCAGCTACACTTTTTAGTGTGTCCCAGATGCTATTAGAAAAGAGCAGGCCAGAAGAACTAGTTAGTAGAAATTGTGATCACCTAGCTAAGTATTTCGTGGGTAAAATCATTTGTATTTCCTCCAAGTTGGAAACTGGATAGACAGAATCCAATGAGATGACAGAGGCAATATCATGCGGTATTAGCCTGTGGAATCTGAGGAAGTGGATGGTGTTCTCATGTGACGTTAGTTCTGCCACATATGGATTGAATCCCTACTCAAACTGACCAGTGAAAGCTGTCAAAGAGGTGACAAGAGGATGGTAGTGAATGCATCTTTGAATGAGAGGTTCTTACCTCTCATCTTGGTACATTCCCTCCTCAAGAAGCCAACATTCAACCTGATATCTTATCAATAGATCCCCAACCTTTTCTTTTTAGGGAAGCTATATATTGTTACTGTCTGTGGGCCAGACAAAAAAAGAAAAGGAAGAAGCTTGATGGAATCCCAACAAGATGGAGTGGCTGTGGATTAGAAGACTGACTACAGTTCATTGTTAGCTCTGGACAGAGTTGCACTCTAGTGGACCGAGCTGGCCCACCTGAGCAGCAGATGGAAGCTGTGGCTTGGAGGGCCTTTGTGGTTACAACTCATGTGCCAACCGTGGCTTATTCTGAACTGGAGGTTTTTGTCACCTTATGTCTGGACTATTGCAACTTGCTCTATATAGGGCTGCCCTTGAAGACCACTCAAAAGCTGGTTCAGCATGCAGCAACCTGATTTGTTATGGGTGCACCAAGGTTTATTTATATAATATTATTACTATGGGAGATGTGCTGGCTGCCAGTTAGCTTCTAGATGCAAATCAAGGTGGCAGTTGTCACCTTTCAAGTTCTACATCGCTCGGGGTCTTCTCCAGATTAAATCTGTGATGATCCCAACAACAATGCCCTAATTCTTCAAAGCCTCTACCGCCTAAAAGAAAGGGAACAGCCCATGCAATGGAAGAAGCCAATAAAGCCGAGATAGCTGGGGGTGAGAACGACTCCACAGACGAAGAATTCTTGCCGGCGGGAAACGAACAATGCCTCTCCTAAGATGCGCCGGTGGCCAGGCATTTTCAGATAGGCGCTCGGATCCTTTGGTGAGTGGAGATTGCCCTACAATGCAAGTTAAAGTAAAAATTGAAACGTTAGATGGGAGGGATCAGAACAATCTGATGGCTATGCTGGACTCAGGGTGTTCAAGGTGTTTGATGCACCCTGCTGTTGTGACTGGATTAAGACTGAAATTGCATAAGCTAAAAGTTCCCATTATATTTTGTCAATTGGATGGGTCAGACATGAAGGGGGGACCAGTTGAATATTATACTGAAGCCCTAAAAATGACTATTGGGACACACCAAGAGACTATACGGTTTATCATGGCACTCATTGCCAGTCAGCCCATAGTGTTGGGGCTTAAATGGCTGAGGGAACAAAACCCTCAGATTGATCTGGGGAGATGGAATTTGCAGATGGCTCGTATCTGGGGATGGAACGGGACCATGCGGGACTGTGTGTGGAATTAGCAGGCTCATTGAGGGAAGTAGCACAAGCAGCTGTTGCTCCGGCGGTGTATGAGGAGGAGGGGGAAATTTTTGTAGAGACTGAGTCAGATCAAATGCCCCCTCATCGTAAAACGGATTGTTCTCTGCAATTGGAACATGGAGCAGTGTTACCTAAACCAAAGTTGTACTCGATGACTCATAAGGAATTGCAAGAATTGAGGAAACTTATAGATAAGAATTTAAAGTGAGGATTTATTGAGCCATCTACATCTTAAAACACCCTGATCCTGAGCAACCATTCGTTATACAAACAGACGCTTCCAATTCTGCCATTGGGTGTATATTATTGCAAAAAGATAATACTAATCAATTAAGACCATGTGCGTACATTTCCCATAAGTTCACGGAGGCAGAGCAACGCTGGCATGTTTGGGAGAAAGAAGCTTTTGCTGTACGGCATGCATTAGCTACCTGGCGACATCTGCTCTCCCCACCAGTTTGAAGTCTTTACTGATCATAAGAACTTGGAAGCTCTCAAAACCCCCAGGAAGTTAAATCCTAAACAAATCAGATGGGCCAAATTTTTTAGTAGGTTTAATTTCACATTGAAGTATTTGCCAGCAGGGAAAATCTCGCTTGCCTCAGCATGATACTCAAATGGAGCATGTTGTGTCTACAGTAATGTCTCCACAACAGTTGGGTATACCAAACCATGCTGAGAAAGGTTCTGAAACTCTGCCTTCACCCTTGCCAGTACAACTGGAGGGGAAAGTCGCTCTTACTAGACGCCAAGCCAAACATCAACATACTCCATGTGAACCCTCTTTAGAAAAAGAAATCCGACAAGCTATGGTAGAGGATGAATGGTGGAAAACACATAAACAATCTCTAACGGAAACTAACGGAGTATGGTGGAGTGGAGATAGATTGTATATTCCTGAAACTGTGAGGAAAGCTATTTTGCAATGTTGTCATGATAATAAAGTTGCTGGACATTTTGGCTTTGTTAAAACATTGCATTTAGTGAGAAGGCAATTTTGGTGGCCAACTTTAAGAAAAGATGTGAAGCAGTATGTATTGTCTTGTCCTGTCTGTGCTTCTATGAAAAAGGCACCTGGTAAGCCTGTGGGACTTTTACAAGGAGTGGCTGAACCAACAAGTCCTTGGAAACAAATTTCAATGGATTTTATTGTGGATTTACCCGAGAGTAAAGGCAAAACTGTAATATGGGTTGTCACTGATTTGTTTTCTAAGCAAGCTCATTTCATCCCTTGTAAAGGGCTGCCATCTGCTGGTCAACTAGCAAAATTATTCATTTTGCCTATCTACCGAGCTCACGGCGCCCCCTTGTGGATTATCAGCGATCGTGGAAGTCAATTTACTGCCAAACTTTGGAAATCATTTTTAAAATTGATGGGAACTGAACAGGGACTTACCTCTGGATTTCATCCACAATGTAATGGGGTGTGTGAACGCCTTAATGGGGTATTAGAGCAGTATTTATGATGTTATATCAGTTACCAACAGAATGATTGGGTGGACTTGTTGCCATTTGCTGAAGTTGCATATAATAATGCTGTTCATCAAAGCACTGGATTTTTGCCATTTAAAGTGGCCACTGGTCAAGACTTTGTCCCTATTCCTGAACTGCCTGATCCTGCCATGATTCAATCTCCAAATCCTGTACTGGCAGATGAATGGATTACAAAAATACAGGCCAATTGGCCAGTCATGCTTAAGGTATTGCAGGATGCTAAAGACTCTTACAAAACTTTTGCTGATCGCAAATGTGCTCCAGAATGGCCATTGGTGGTGGGTGAAAAGGTTTATTTGTCTACAAAACATCTAAAATCTACTCAACCTTCTAAAAAGCTGGGACCTAAGTTTATTGGACCTTTTCCTATTGTGAAAGTGATTAATCCTGTAGCTGCTCAGTTGGACTTGCCTAAAAACCTACATAAGGTGCATCCTGTGTTCCACATTAGTTTGTTAAAGCCAGTTAAATCTGCTCCTCAGTGGCATCCAGACTCAAGCACTCCCCCACCCATCATGGTGGGGGATAACGAACATTTTGAAGTTCAGGACATTTTGGACTCTAGATTACATAGGGGTAAGGTTCAATATCTAGTTCAATGGCAACATCTACCTATTGGGTTTAAGGAATGGGTTGATAAGGTTCATGGTTCCATGCTCAGTTTCCTGCTAAACCTGGTTAATTGTATGACTTTCTACTTGATTTGTTTTTCAGATTGCAACGCCTCACATATCTCTGACGCCTGAACAATTCTGGAATTGCTCGCTTTGTCTTTATGTTTATTTATATGCATTATCCTTTCTTATTGTCTGTATATTGCTCTTTGTTTTGGAGGGTTGGCATGTCAGGGTTCATGTCTATGAATCCTGCCATTGGGATTCGGGCTAGAGATGTTTTGAGAACTGTTGGGAGGGGGACTGGCCGTTGAGTGTTATGTCTGTTGGTGGAGTCTGGAAACGGCTTCGTCAAGGCCATGCACCTGCAGGACTGTGGAGATGGGAACGCTTGCCTCATGAGATCATCGGTTGGTAATTTGGCGCGCAAGGGGGGAAGTTAAGATGGTACAGTTTGGCGGGAATCCGCATTCAGATCTTTAGGAGTGCTTCAATTAACATGTATCCTGAATAAAGCTTAATCTGCATTCTAACGAACTGCATTGAGAAGTGTTTATTAGGGCATTGTTGTTGGGATCATCACAGCTACTCACACCCATGTTCCAACAGAGAAAAGAACCAAATTAGATTCCCAAACAAAGGAAGGAATCTTGTTGGGGTGCCCACCGGGAAGCAAGGGAGAAAGTTTCAGGTCCCAAGACCGGCTCAATCCAGACTTGCAGAGTGGGGCATTTTCATGAGACAGCCAAATCAGAATCCTCCAACCAATAGCTCTACAGAAGGGGGAGGTGATGATGACCTGTTCAAAGTACCTCACCCAGTGTTTTCAGTTGCAGCGAGCAGGCAAGCCCAGAGAGAGGACATCGAGCCGGAGACTCTGCCTAAGTCAGACGATGAGGAACCAGGAGGGACAGAAAGGGCAGAGATGCAGCATCATCCAGACCTGAGTCCTGTGCCGGACCTGAGGCGCTCATCGCGACCCATCAAGGGAGTTCCAGCCAAGTGACTGTCCTACCTCGCAGGAGTGGCATTGCCGAAAGATCCTGCATCATGGAAGGAAGTGCAACAGCTGCCACCAGCTGAAGCAAGTAAGTGGAAGAGAGCAGCTCAAGAAGAATTTGAGGCTCTGCAACACAACACTTGGACACTCACAAAGTTTTGTTGTTGCTCAGTCGTTTAGTCGTGTCTGACTCTTCGTGACCTCATGGACCATAGCACGCCAGGCCTTCCTGCTGGCAAAAAGGCCACTGGTTGCAAATGGGTCTTTAAGGCCAAACAGAATGAGAAAGGAGAGGTCCAAAGATATAAAGCTAGACTGGTAGCCAAGCTACTATTCACAAAAGTATGGGGAAGATTATGATGAGACTTTTGCGCCAGTTGTGACCCACACAACCATTCAACTTCTTCTAAGACTAGCTGCAAGCAGAAACATGCAAGTGGAACACATAGGCATTAAAACAGCGTTCTTGCATGGAGAAATTCAGGAGGAGTTGTATATGCAACAACCTTCACTGATCCAAAGAACCGACATTTAGTGTGCAGGCTTCAGAAGGGGATCTATGGACTTAAACAAGCAGCAAGGGCCTGGAATGTGAAACTAAACCAGATGCTAATAGAGCAAGGTTTCACTCAGGGCAAAGCTGATTCCTGCGTTTACACACGACACAAGAATGGCAGAGACATGTTCATTCTGACATTTGTGGATGATTTGATTCTCTGCTAGGATCAAAGGGACATTGATGAAATTGTATCCAATTTGAACACTGAAGTAGAGGTGAAACACCTTGGAAAGGCAACCTACTACTTGGGGATACAAATTGACAGAAGAGGATGGAAGTTCTCTTCTCAGTCAGGCAAAAGATTTTAGAATTATTGGAGTGCATGGGACTGGAAAATGCAAACACAGTTCCAACTCCAATGGAAACAGACTTTCACAAAGTCAAGGACACTAGTGAACTGTTGCCTCAGAACAATGGCTACAGAGAGGCCATTGGGAAGCAGTTATATCTGTCCACCACCACAAGGCCAGATATTTCAACTACAGTGGGGATCCTCTGCAGAAAGTCCAGTGCACCCACCCAAAGGGACTGGACAGGCATTAAGCGGGTGGCAAGATACCTGAAGGGGACTGCAGACCTGAAGCTTAAGCTGCCAGCAACTGATTCTCCTGAACTAGTGGGGTACACCGATGCAGATTGGGCAGAAGATGTAACTGATCGCAAATCCGCTAGTGGGAATGTGTTTTTCTTTGGGGGAGGGGCTGTGAGCTGGGCTGGTCACAAGCAGGCTATTTTGGCACACTCAACAACTGAAGCGGAGTATGTCTCAGCAGCTGAGACATGCTCAGAGGTGCAATGGCTCAAGTATTTACTTGAGGATCTGGGGGTCAGTGTTCCTGCTCAAATAAGAGTCTTTGAGGACAACCAAAGTTGTACAAGACTCTCTCTGTCACAGAAGGTGGGAGGGTGGACCAAACACATGGATGTTTGCTACCACATAATTAGAGAAGCACAGGAGACAGGACTAATACATTTGGAGTATTGTCCCTCAGAGAGGATGATCGCAGACATCCTTGCAAAACAACTTGTGAGGGGTGTCTACCAAGGCCTACATAGTGAGTTAAATCTTGTGTAGGCATGATGAATGCATGATTTGAGAAGGGGTGTTGGAGATTCTGGCAAATCCAGCATGCCTCATCAGCATATGGATGGCTGCTCTAGGATGCAAGATCTCCATGCTTTGAGGAAGCTGTTTGTGGCCACTCCCACTTCCTCTTCTCTCTCTTTGATTCTTCCACCCAGGAAGAAGCAGCACGTGGCTGCTCCTCTCCATGGAGAGAGGCCATGTGCTAGGCCTCATTTTCTCTCTCTCTCCTCCTTGGACCTGGAGCAAGCACATGGCTGTGTGCTGCTCTATCCTAGGCCATGGATGGGCCTAGTAGATTTTCCCCCTTTCTACACGCATCTCTTGCAGCAAGCAGGGCAAGAGGTATTAAGTTTAGGGAAACAAAGAAGAAATGGAACATCAATTATCTACCAAAAATGCTGTACCTGCAATGAATAAATGTAAGGACTCTTTTGTACTTACTTTTCATAACTGCCATATCTAAAAGCGTGTTTCTTTATGCTTGGGTGGGCTAAAGGTGTAAGATTAACCTGGATCTCTCTAATATGCTCATGGGCTTTGTTTTTAAACAATATTCTTTTTCTGTACACGAACTTTGCAGCTCTGCTCCATTTCAGTAGTTCTAACAGACTGCTAAATGGGCTTCATGCCAGAGAAAAATCCTGCTAATTGCAGTAGAAGAACAGGAATCTGCAATGGGATGGGGGGGGGGGCAAGGATTTTCAGAAAGAGAAGAGGTGCCTGCTTATATGTATGTTAACGGCCATGTATTTGTGGTGTCCAACACTGACAAACTAAAGTTATGTGATTCTTATGGCTGAAACACCGAGAAGTCAAATGGACTGAATTTGCAAACCAAGATATAGACTATTGATTTCTTCACTGCCCAGCAGCAACAAAGTACTGAAGCTGGACCTGAATAAGACAGAGTAACCTTAGGGAGGTAACATTTTCTGGATGAGGTTTATCCTTTGGGAGCTTCCCTAATTCAAAACTGTCACTGGAGGCAAAGAGAGCTTAAGTGGCAAGAAGGGCCTATGCATCTTTAACTAGTTTGCCAGCTATGACTCTTTCTGAACTGGGATACTCACTTTCTGTGACCTATTCTGTGAACCTTAATATCTGACAGCGGTGCATTCTCCTACAGGTTATTCTAAAAAACAATCTGCAAGTTGTGACTAGTGCAGAATGCAGCTGCCAGATTTTTAAACAGAGTGGCTAAATTTGATAGGTATCAATCCTCAAAGCATTGCATTGGCCTTAAGATAGCTTAAGACATTCTTGTTCAGTTGAGCACTTGCAGAGTAAAAACTAGTCTAGGACCAAACAGCTTTTTTTTTAAATATGATTTTTGATGAGAATTTTTACATGAATAAAAGAAAAATAATAAATATATAAAAGAAAGAAGAAAAGAAGAAGAAAAAGGAAAAAGCGTGGGAAACAATACAGTTAAAGGAAAAGAAGATAAAGATAAAGAAGTGATTTCCAGTCTTCATTACAGCATTTACAATCAAAATTATTATCCTTATTTCCTCCTATACATAACCATAATTCCTTCGTCCCCTTATTCAACACTTTTTTAATCGTCCAGCCTAAAAAACATCATTTTAGCTCTCTTTTCATTTTCAGCAAAAAGACCATTAAAGATTAATTATTCCGCAAAAATACTTGCTATTTTATCTTCTATTGTGGATACTTCAATATATCTCCATCTTATACACGTATAATAATCTTGCTGGCTGACGAAATAGTATCCTTTTCTGTGAATTTATCTGTCATAAACAAATATATTCTTCTAGAGTGGTCCAACAATCCTCTCCTCCCTTCTGTAACTTTCACTCCCTTAAGTAATAACCATTTTTCTTTGTTTCAAATTTGTAATCCATAAAAGAGGAGTAAAAAATAAAAGAGGCTTTTTTTCTATGTCTATAACACTTTACTCCCTTTCAGCACTCCATACTTCTGTAATCACATGATCTTCTCAGAACTTTGTTTCCCTTATTTCCCTTGTTTCCCTTATTCTACTTATCTTTAACACAGTCAACCAATCAGCTTCCTTAACAAGTTTAAACATTCTTCTTTCCCACTGAGAGATGTATTATCTATTTATTTAATTTAAAAAATATTTAAATAAGGCAATATTCCAAATTTAACTGTCCCTTTAGTCCATTTTTAAACTTTCTAATTCCAAAATTCAATTAAGCTTTTTGCATTTAATTATTTTAAAATCTTTGTAACTATTTCCTTCCTTTTTACTTTAATCTTTCCCAGATCGAAGGTACACTCACCTAGGTGGCTTTAGGTGCTCTGCTGTTCTGAAGGTCTCTTTACACTTTAAATTTACTCCATTTAAACATGCTTTAGAAAATGGATTGAGCACACCCAGTGTCCTTTAAACAGGCTGTGAGCTTGGTCTTTCCTCCACAGCTCATGGCACTCTACTCACAGCTCACCTGCAGGCTCCCTCAGGACCCTGCAGGCTTCCTTGCGAGGAGCTGCTCCCCCCCTTATGTGGGCAATCTCATGGCTTCTCCTTGTCTGGAGAAGCTCCATTAGCTCAGGCATATTGCCCAGCTATCAGTCTTTGCCTCTGAATCTTCCCCACTGTTTTGTGGAGACATGCTAGTCTGCCATGTTTCCACCCAGAAGTGACCAAACAGCTTTCAAATTGCTATTTTAGTTAACATATTTTAGATTACATTTTCATTTTGATAAATTGTTTTAATTGTTGTACAATTAAATGATGCATTTGTATTATGTATTGCATCATTTTATAGTGTGTACTGCTTCTGGGTTTCCTCCGGAGGAAGACTATGATGATAACAAATGGATTAACTTTTATTAGCAAGTATGTGAATCCTCAGGTTTCACAGTGCTGTGAAACTATGTTTCCAGAAGTGTAATGATTCAATTAAAATGTGAGGATTCTGGCTATTTTTCATAACCTATGCATAGAGACAAAATGTTTCACAAGTACAAGATTTTAAACATGGCTTGATTCTGTTGGGTGTGAAGATCACTAAAATAAAAATTTGTCATCTGAATTTAGCATTTGCAATAGGCTAAGTTGCTATTCTAAACAGCTGTTTGTTTTCCACATCCATATATAGTCAACTGGATAAAAAAACCTTGAGATCCAGTTGTTAGACAGGATGACCTCAAAGCCAAGCCCATGAAATTCTTAGTGGAATCCTGGAAATGCCATAAAATGTTCTCTTTTTCACAAGATGAGAGCCAATATGAGAGATCTGTATTTTCAACAGTTATCTGTTTGCAAATATTGCATACCTTTACCCAGTTTAACAGCTGAAACATAATCTGTATTTTGCAAATATTTGATCATACAGTATTCTCATTGGAATTGTTTGACAACTGTTGGCCGCAAATCGCGGTCCCTCCGTTCGTTCGCCCGGCGCAATAAAAGCCAATCAATACGCAGAGTGGGGGAATCAAAAACAACTATTTATTCAAGACGCCTGGAAGAAATAGGGCTCTCCTACCTAAAGAAGGGGGCGTGGTGGCTCAGTGGGTAAGACGCCAGGCTTGTCGATCGGAAGGTCGCAAGTTCGGAGGTTCAAATCCCTAGCCCTGCGTGCGGAGTGAGCTCCCGCATTAGCTCCAACTCTTACCAACCTAGCAATTCGAAAGCATGCAAATGCAAGTAGATTAATAGGTACCACTTCGGTGGATAGGTAACAGCATTCCATGTGCGTCATGCGACCACATGACCGTGGAAGCGTCTTCGGACAATGCTGGCTCTTCGGCTAACAAACGGAGATGAGCACTGGCCCCTAGAGTCGGACACGACTGCACAAATGTGCGGGGGGAACCTTTACCTTTTACCTTACCTAAAGAAGAGAGAGAGAGCCCTGAACATACTTGCAACGGGACTTTTATACAGTTCAATCAAAGTGATTAAATAGAGAATTTTCATTGGTTAAATCTTTTGGCTTCTGCCCTGTTCAGTCTGTCTAAGGGGAGTCATTGTCCTGGATTTCGCGATGTCCAGGTTGTTACGTATTCCAGGTCTGTCACGTTTTCTGATAGACCTTCCTGGCACGTACATCAGGGCAGAGGCATCCTGGGCTTGTGGATTCACCGTCTCACCCTTCCTGGCACATATATCGGGGGCAAAGACATTCTGAGCTGATGGAATCAGCCTCCAGCCCTTTTTCATTGTCCCTGAATCTGCACTCATTTCCCCCTTTTCTCTGAGGCTTTGATCCTTCCCAGGGAAAAGCCTCACTATAATCTGGGGGTGGTAGGGTAGACAGAACCATCTGATGGGTTCTCTTTGACCCAGGTATTAGATGGGTCATCTGATGGGTTCTCTTTGACCCAGGTATGCCCCATTCGGAGCCAGTGCGGAATCTGGGGTTCCTCCTGGACTCACGACTCCTGCTCAAAGAGAAACATCCCACAATCAAGGGTAAGCACTGTACAGCACAGCAGGTTATTAGAAGTATAACAAAAATAAAAATAACTCCCACAAATAGCGTTTTAAGCCATTGAAAATCAGGCAGCCAAGAGGTGAGGGTCTCCCAAATGTGGAAGAAAGGAAGTGTGGGTGTAGCTTGGGCAAGGTCTGCAGGGAGGCAGGACCCATTCGATTGGTCCGCCGCCGGCAACTGATGGACCCAATGAGGTTTCAGAGGGAGCTGGGGGTTATACCCGAAGATCTGATGCACGGTCCAGCAGAGGTCCTGGCCGCTGCCTGGAATAAAGAAGCGGCTGGGGCCTTGGACAGGATTGCACCTATGCGACCTCTCCTGCCCCATTTGACCCGTCACTCCCCGTGGTTTACAGAGGAGTTGAGGGTTTTGAAGAGGGTTAAGAGACGTCTGAAGTGCCGCTGGAGAAAGACGAGAACTGAATCTGACCGGACACAATCTAGAGCTGCTATTAGGGCCTACCTTGTGGCAGTAAGAGCAGCGAAATGTGAATATTCCTCCGCTCTTATTGCATCCGCAGAATGCCGCCCGATGGCCCTGTTTAAGATTGCTAGATCTCCTTTAGGTCATGAAGATTCAGTGACCCATTTACAGGGCCGGTCGGAAGAGTTTGCTGAGCAGGACAAAATCGCTCAGATTCATTCCAAGTTTAACTCTAAGCGTAAAGCACAATCTGGGGAGATGCCAGAGGTACGTACTTACCCCGTTATCTGGGAATGGTTTGATCCTGTTGGGCCTGATGAAGTAGATAGGATCCTCTGGATTGTAAACACCACCACGTGCCATCTTGACCAGTGTCCCTCCTGGCTGGTGAAGTCAGCTCGGGAGGCCACACGTGGTTGGGTCCAGGGAATGATTAATGCATCCTTGGGAGAGGGGGTGTTCCCGGCAGTCTTTAAGGAGGCGCTGGTGCACCCCCTCCTCAAGAAACCTTCCCTGGACCCCACTGTTTTGAACAACTTTCGTCATGTCTCCCACCTTCCCTTTTTGGGAAAGGTGGTTGAGAAGGTGGTTGCATTGCAACTCCAGAGGATTCTGGATGAAACGGATTATCTAGACCCCTTTCAGTCAGGTTTCAGGCCGCGATATGGGACAGAGACTGCATTGGTCGCACTTATTGATATCTCTGGCGGGAGCGGGATGGAGGGAGTGCATCCATCCTGGCTCTCTTGGACCTCTCAGCGACTTTCGATATCATCGACCATGGTATCCTTTTGGGTCGGCTCAGGGAGTTGGGAGTGGGTGGCGTGGTTTTATGCTGGTTCACCTCCTTCCTCCAGGGCCGGTCCCAATTGGTGGTGATACGAGAGGAGAGATCTGACCTGCGACCCCTACTGTGTGGCGTGCTGCAGGGTTCGGTGCTCTCTCCTCTCCTATTTAACATCTACATGAAGCTGCTGGGTGAGAGCATCCGTCACCATGGGATGAGGTATCATCAATATGCTGATGATACTCAATTGTATATCTCCGTCCCAGGTGAAGTAAGTGTTGCAGTCGACACCCTGTCTCAGTGCCTGGGGGCTGTAGGGGTCTGGATGGGGAACAACAGGCTTCAACTGAACCCTGGTAAGATGGAGTGTCTGTGGATTGATGGTCTCTCAGTTTCCAGGAAGTTGTCATCTTTGGTCCTGGATGGGGTGGCACTGCCCCATTCAGAGCCAGTGCGGAATCTGGGGGTCCTCCTGGACTCACGACTCCTGCTCGAAGAGCAGGTGTCAGTCGTTTGCCAGGAGGGCCTTTGCGCAGCTACGGCTTGTGCACCAATTACACCCTTTCCTGGACCGGGAGGCCCTCCGAACAGTCACTCACGCCCTTGTCATCTCCCATATAGACTACTGCAATGCGCTCTACATGGGGCTACCCTTGAAGAGTATCCGAAAGCTTCAGCTGGTCCAAAATGCGGCCGCACGGACAGTTATTGGAGCCAGAAAATCGGCACATGTAACTCCTCTGCTGCGCGAGGTGCATTGGGTACCAGTTTGCTTCCAGGTCCAATTCAAGGTGTTGGTTATCACCTTTAAAGCCCTACATGGCATGGGACCAGGTTACCTGAGGGAACGTCTCATCCCCAGAACATCGACCCGCCCCACCCGGTCATGCAGAGAGGGCATGCTACGGACCCCATCGATCAAAGAATTCCATCTAGCAGGGTCCAGAAGGCGAGCCTTCTCTGCAACAGCGCCCGCCCTTTGGAACATCTTGCCCCCGGAGCTAAGGCAGGTCTCACTCCCGACCTTCCGGAAAAATTTAAAGACCTGGTTTTTCCGCCTTGCATGGGAGGGGAATGCTAACAGTTCCTCCTGGGGCTGGTTGATCCCATGAAACCCTTTTTAGTATTAACATCTTTGCACTTGGATTTTATATTTATTTATTGATGTTCTGACGACTATTGTGTTTTATCATGGTTTTTCTTGTGAACTGCCCAGGGTCCTCCGTTGGAGGAGATGGGCGGTAATATAAATCTAAATAAATAATAATAAATAAATAATTTGGTTTTTTACTATTTATTATTAGATTGTATTTTAAGACTTATAAGTTCTTAGTTTTAATATTTTATTGTAAAGCGCCCAGAGTCTACTTTTGTAGAGATGAGCGGTGATAAATTTGACAAATAAATAAATAAGGTCATGGAAGTTGGTCGACTGTTCCATTATTTTATGTACATCAGTTAGTACCTTGCTACTCTGATTGACATGCGCAGCAGGTGGAGTTGATTAACGCACACACTCCTCCTTGGTTTGCTAGTAAGAAATCTAATGCTATGCAGTTTGCACTGCTATTTGGGAAATGGAGTCAATTTCTTTTTGGAGTCCTGTTATTGCATCAGCTGTAGCATTTGCATAATTTTCAAAAGATGCTGAGATGTTCAGGATTGCCACTTCCAATTCAGCCACTCCTTTTTTTTTTAAATTTTAAAATAATCTTTATTCTTTACACCATTAAAATACACATACAAAAAAAAAACACAGAAAAAAAAAAGAAAAAATTCCACAAACATAAAACAGAACACAATACATTACATAACACAATACATTGCATAATTACATTTCTTGTTTCATTAAAATACGTCTTTACCCTCTTTCCCTAACTTCCTTATCCTTCTTCCCTCTTCTTCCCTCTTCTTTTCGGCACCTTCTTAAACTCTCTAACCATGTCCTTCTTTCCTTCCTCTACCTACTCTTACCTTCTCTACTTTCTAACTTCCCATTACCTCTCTTTACAAAAAAAAAAAACACCTAACAAGACAAACAAAATGGACTTCCTACTTTCTCACCACTATTCTCTAGAACTTTTTCTATATAGATTTAGTATATATAATTAATTTTTAACATTCACAAATCTTATATACACTAATTTACAATTTATATTTTTTGAGTTTTTTCTATAAATCTGTAAAATGGATCCCAACATAAATTAAATTCTTCCATATTCTTATCATTTAATAAATCCGTTAACTTAGCCATCTGTGCTAAATCCATTGTTTTTAACAACCATTCATCTATTGCAGGTGAACATTCCTCTTTCCAATGTCTTGCCCATATAATTCTGGCCGCAATTATTAAATAGAATAATAATTTTCCATATTTCGTATGTATCTCTGGTTTTATAAATCCCAATAAGTACATCTCAGGTTCTTTACTTAAATCTTCTTCCAATATTTCACATATTGTCCGATGTATTGTATTCCAATATTTTTTGGTTTTATGACATGACCACCAAAGGTGAAAAAAAGTACCCACTTCTTTTTTACATTTCCAACATCTATTAGATAATCTGTTATTCATTTTAGATAATGTGTTAGGAGTTAAGTACCACCTATACATCATTTTATAGAAATTTTCTTTCATATTGTAATTCAATGTAAATTTTAAGTCTTTTAACCACATATTTTCCCAAATATCAATTTGAATGTTATGACCTAAATTCTCTTCCCAAATACTCATGCATTTCTTTTTAGGCAGATTTATCGAGTTGTTTTGACTTAATATTTTATATATTTTTGCAATTAGGTGATCTTTATCTTTCCATAACACACTGTCCCAATTGGTCACATTTTCTTTAAATTTAAAGTTTTTATTATTCACTTTAAACTGTTCTTTAATCTGGGTATAAGAAAACCAATTACAATTAAACCCTTCATTTAGTAAATCTTCTCTTGATTTTAATTTATAGTTTGATCCCTCAAATATTAATAAATCTTTATACGTTAACCAATTCCCTTTATTTAAATTACCATGCCATGTAAAAGCTTCTTGTGGCGAAATCCACAGAGGTAAATTTGGTAAAATTGTATTTTTATATTTAAGCCAAATTTTTAATATTGATTTCCTAATGGGATGATATTTAAATGCCAAATTTGCTTTAATCTTGTTATACCAGAGGTAACCATGCCAACCAAATTTGAGATCATATCCTTCTAAGTTAAGTAATTTTCTATTATCTAGTTTTATCCAATCTCTAAGCCAGCAAAGAACACTCGCATCATAATATAATTTTAAATTCGGTAGATCAAAACCCCCATTCTCTTTAATATCTTGTAAAAATTTGTGTTTTATTCTTGGCTTTTTCCCTTGCCAAATAAATTTGGCCAAATCTCGCTGCCAATCTTGAACTGTTTTATCCGTTATGACAATTGGTATTGTTTGAAATAAAAAAATAATTTTTGGGAGAATATTCATTTTTATTGTAGATATTCTACCCAAAAAAGATATTTGTAATTTCATCCAAAGTTGTAAATCGTTTTTTATTTTGTTCCATAATTTAGTATAATTATTCTTAAATAACTCCGAATTATTTGATGTTATATCCACTCCCAAATATCTTAGTTTTTTAACATTTGCAAATCCCGTAAGCAGTTCCATATTCTGTAAACTTTTTTGATTCATATTTAAGTTTATCATCTTCGTTTTTTGATTATTTATTTTGAACCCTGCCAATTCACCAAAGTCATGTATCTTCTTTAACAATTGTTTAATCGAATTTTTTGGATTTTGTAACGTTATAACCACATCATCGGCAAAAGCTCTTAATTTATAATTTTCTTGTTTTATTTTTATCCCTTCAATTAGGTTATCTTTTCTTATATTTTCTAATAAAATTTCTAATACCAAGATAAATAGGAGAGGTGAAATTGGGCAACCTTGTCTAGTGTCCCTACCTATAAAACAATTTTGTGTTGTATCACCATTTACCACTATCTTGGCAGTTTGCCGTGTATATATAGCCTGAATAGCTTTTATAAATTTTTCACCATACTCCAAACTTTTCAACGTTTTAATCAGAAAATCCCAATTTAAATTATCAAAGGCTTTTTCGGCATCCAGGAATAATAATAAAATTTGTTTTTCTTTATGATCTTTAGCATACTCAATTAAATTTATAATGGTTCTAATATTATCTTTAATATGTCTTTTTGGCAGAAAACCAGATTGATCAACATTTATTGTATCCTGTAAAACCATTTTTAATCTATTTGCCAAGATAGTGGTAAAAATTTTATAATCTGTATTTAATAGCGAGATTGGTCTAAAATTTTTACAAAGGGTTTGATCTTGATCTGCCTTAGGGATCAAAATTATATTGGCGTCGGTCCATGATTCAGGTATTACATTGCCAGTCATTATTGAATTTAATAATAAGTTAAATGCTGATAATAGTTGATCTTGGAATATTTTATAGTAAATAGCTGTAAACCCATCTGGACCCGGCGCTTTACCTAATTTTTGTCTTTGGATGGCATTTGAGATTTCTTGATTGGTAATAGGTTCATTTATCCTTTCCTGATGTGATTTAGATATTTTCTGCAAATTACTTTCAATTAAATATCTGTCCGCCTTTTCTGAATCAAGTTGTTTCTTTTGATATAATGTTGTGTAAAACTCATGGAATGCTTTTTTAATACTTTGATTATCACTTAACTCTAACCCTTTATCATTTATTTTATTTATAATTTTTTTATCCCCTTCTTTTCTTAACTTAAAAGCTAACCATTTACCAGCTTTATTTGCATGTTGGAAATATCTTTGTTTAACATACCTCAGATTTTTTTCCATTTCTTCAGTTGTTAATAATTCTAATTGCTTCTGTAATATGATAATTTGGTTTTTAATATCTTTATCTCCTGGATTACATTGCAGCACAGTTTCTTTTGATTTAATTTGTTCACATAATTTCGTAAATTTTTGTAATTTCATTTTTTTTTGGTGTTTGCCTAGAGACATAAAATGGCCTCTCATGTACGCTTTACTTGCGTCCCAAACTGTAGATATATTCATATTATCTTTCAAATTTAGATCGAAAAACTCTTTTAATTTAATTTTACTCTCTTCTAAATAACCTTTATTTTTTAATATGGATTCATTAAGTCTCCACCTATATGGCGATGATGAAATTATTAAGTCTAATTGAATTGCATTATGATCTGATAATGTTTTAGCCAAAAACTTCATGTCTCTGATCTTATTTGCTAAATTTTTTGAAATCCATATCATGTCTATTCTAGAGAAAGATTGAAATCTATTTGAGAAAAAAGTATATTCTTTAGCATTACCCATTTTGTGTCGCCAGGCATCAATTGTTTCTAAATTATTCATAAGTTCAAAAAAAACCTGAGGTAATTTGCCTTGGTGGCAATGGACTTATTTGATTTTCTGTCTATAGACGGATTTACAACACCATTCCAATCCCCCATAATGATCCAATTTTTATTAGGCAGATCTGATAAACATTTCATCAGGGTTTTAAAAAATTTATTCTGTTTTTCATTTGGGGCATAGACACCTACTAGTATTACTTTTGTATTTTGAATTTCTATTTCTATAATAATAAATCTGCCTTTATCATCCACTTTTATCAAATGTGGTTTTAAATTCGGTTTAACATAGCAAACTATTCCATTTTTCTTATTTTCATTTGTCGTTACAAATTCTAATCCTAATTGCTTGTTCAATAACAATTTTCCATCTTTACCTCTAATATGGGTTTCCTGCAAACAAATTATATCCAAATTATATTTATTGAGAATATGAAAAGTTTTATTTCTTTTAATTGGAGAGTTCAAGCCATTTATGTTCCAAGAAAGACATTTTAAATTACTCATTATCAGATTGGCTACTTAATTCTTGGGAGCCTACTGCTTGAGCAAAAATTTTAAATTTTTCTGTTATTTTCTGTTTTGAAGCATTATTCTCTGGTGAGTACTTAGTTTCTTTTTCTAATTTTCTAAGAAAATCTTTCGCTTTTTCAACTGAATTTAATTTAAACCTTTGCTTCTTGTACAGGACATTCACCCCTTCTAGAGTCTCCCATCTATACATAATCTTTCTTTTCAAAACCTCTGTCAGAAAATAATATTCTTTTCTTTTTTTCAGAATTGCAGCTGGTATTTCTTTAAAAATTTTAATATCTTTCCCTTCTATATTAATTCTTTTATCAAACCCAGTTTGCAAAATCAAGTCTCTTAATTTTTTCCTACTAAATTCAATAACTAAGTCTCTTGATATGTTATGTTCTCTAGCATACTTTTAATTAACACGATACATCGTTTCTATTTCCTCCTCTAACTGTTCTTTTTCCCAATCAATCATGTCTGCCAAAGCCTGAGTAATGGTGTTTTTAATCTCTGCTTCTTTGCCTTCCTTTAACCCTCTTATTCTTAAACATTTCTCTTTTTGTTTTTGTTCAAGTAAAGTTAATTTATCAAATTCCTCTTCTTTTTGCTTTTCCATTTTTTTCATTCTTTCTTTCATTCCTTTAATTTCTGCTTGAAATCTTTGTTCCATGCTGTCTAGCTTTGTAAGCAGAGTCTTTTCAAAAAATTGTATTTTTTCCTCTAGTAAGGTGGTCACATTTGTTGAAATACTCTGAATGGCTTTCTTAGTAAAGTCATCAAAGAGTGGTTTTAACCATTCACCTTTGTCTTCTCCTGAATCTGAGCCTCTTCTAAGTGTTTTCTTAGATGTCATCATTCAAAGAGTTCTTATCCACCAAGTAGAAGACAATGAGTTTGTTTAAACTTATTTCCTCTAAAGCAGTCAAAATGGCGATTTTAAGTAATTAATTAATTAAAGAGTCAGTTCCACCTATTGTAACACAAAGTGTCGAAGTCTCAGCCACCTTCTTTGAAACTTTAACAAAGTTTTCTTGATGAGAAAGTCTGTAAATATTTCTTTTAACAAGTTAAGTCTTTGATTTATAACAAAGTGTAGGAGAAACGGCAGCAATCCCTGTAATGGGAAAATAAACGAAGATAAGCGCTCACCCGGCTTCCCGGCTTACTTTCACTGTAGGCTGTCAGCTGGCTGAGATAGTGAAAGTACTCAGATGCAGACTGCTTTCATGCCGCTGCCGCACAGAAGCTGCAGGTTTTTCTTTCTTTTCTTCGGGTTCACCCTTACTTTGGCTTCCCTGTCGTTAATCGTTCCGTTAGAAAACTAACGATATCGACCCAATATCTTCGTTTTGATTCAAATGAATGACGAGCTGTTCATTTCGCGTCCGCTCGCCATTTCTCTACACCGGAAGTCCTCCAATTCAGGCACTCCTAAGGAGGGTATAAACCAACGTAAAAAGGTATGGAAAGGGGACTGCCATTCCACCAGAGGATTTCGAACCAATCTGGGGAAACGGACTGGGCAATTTCGATGCCAGCCTCGTAACAAAGAGGAAGGCTAAATACTTACGGCTGGCATCAGTGCTCCAAGAGTACAAGTCCCATACCATGTTGGTGGCAAAATTTTATAAGCCGTTTTTCCACACAGCCAGAACCATCCAGGCATTGGGACTACCCTAGGTTGCAGAGACGGTGGGGTGGCGTATTCCCAAGTACACCGGGTAAGCTGGACAACAAAGGTGGCATTTTCCCATGGGGGCATCCTGGAGAGACAATGTGTTTTGTTCTGATCTATAAGTTTTTGGGATACCCATGCGTTTATGGGTCCACTTTTTATCTCGGTGTTGGGGTTATGATAAAGTTCAAGGAAAGTGGTATCATTGTATTCCAAAGGAATTCCAACTATAGGAATTCCCTCTGTGGGGTGGGCAGGCATTTGAGAACATATCCAGCAGTCCCTTAATCCCAGGTTTTCAGCGATGTGAAAATTTTGTTTAACACAAAATTGTTCTCCCAAGTTGGAGTACAAGACTCCCTTCTGGGCTAGCGGCTGTTGGTGATTTCTGCATGCCTACAGGGTCAAATATATTCTTAGGAAAGAAGTTAAGATTGTCCCCCCAAATAGTAACCATGAGAAAAAAGAAAAAACATTACACAAAATGTACCCATTTCTAAAAGGAATCTGCAGTGAGAGGCTCCGGCTCTCTCCCTTTATGTAGGAGAGCCCTATTTCTTCCAGGCATCTTGAATAAATAGTTGTTTTTGATTCCCCCGCTCTGCGTATTGATTGCCTTTTATTGTGCCGGGTGAACGAACGGAGGGACCGCGATTTGCGGCCAACACAACAGATACATCTGTTACACAGACTAAGATTAACTTTCCAAGGGAGCATAGATTGTGTAGCCAATGACCAACCTAAGCCAGAATATTTCAAGAAGTCATGGGATCAGAAAAATAACCTAGCCATGATTTTGATCTCTAGTTCATTGCCTGACCACAGGCTGGCAGAAATAAAAGGTCTTGCCACTGCTAAAGAAATGCTTCAGAATCTACAACTTTTATATTCAGAAGAAGATGACCAAAAGGTTGTTTATTTATTAAGAGAATTAATGGAATCCAGACTTCCAGAACATGGAAGTATCAATGGACATTTATTAAAAATGCAGTCAATATTTGACAGATTAAATTAATTACAGAACATTATGAGTGAAAGAACAAAAATGTCTTTCTTACTGAGTTCCCTGCCTGATAAATTTTTCCATTTTGTAGCTAGCCAAAATCTAAATGGGACTAATCTTTCCCAGCTATTTGGGAACATTCAAGCAGAGGCCCGAAGGCAGAAAAATTTACATTTGAAAAGTAGCCCAGCAGAACACAATGAGTATCTTGCAGCAAGGGGGAGGTGTGATCAGAAACCATTACCTGATCTATTGTCGAAGGCTTTCACCCGGAGTTCGATGGCTGTAGTGGGTCTTCCAGGCTGTGTGGCCGTGTTCTGGAAGTTGTGGTTCCTAACGTTTCACCAGCATCTGTGGCCAGCATCTTCAGAGGGCAGGAGCACAGACAGAAGCAAAATCTCTGTGCCCAGGTAGAGTGGCAATGTTCTATTTATAGAGCTAAATTATAGGAGATTAGGTGGGGTTTTTTGTTGTGTTGAAATGTTAACGAGTGGCTGATGAGCGTGATTAGCATGTTCATTGTGAGAAGTATTGCCATGTCCTGGTGGTTGGACTGAGTTCGTTGACCTTTTGCAGGCTGTGTTTTTCAGGACTGGTAGCCAGGTTTTGCTAATTTTTAGACTTTCTTCTTTTTTATTGTAACTGTGCTGGTGTTTGTGAATTTCAATGGCTTCTCTGTATAATCTGGTGTAGTGGCTTTTGGTGTTGTCCAGTATTTCTGTGTTTTCAAATAGGATTTTGTGTCCCGTTTGCTTGAGAGCATGTTCAGCTACTGAAGATTTTTCCGGTTGCTGTAGTCTGCAGTGTCTTTCGTGTTCTTTTATCCTGGTGTGAATGCTTCGTTTTGTGGTTCCGATGTATACTTGTCCGCAGCTGCATGGTGTGTGGTATACTCCTGCAGCAGTGCGGGGGTCCCTTTTTGTCTTTTGCTGATTTATACATATAAATACAACAAATGCTAAAATCACACCAAAACAAAACATTGCCACTCTACCTGGGCACAGAGATTTCGCCCTCTGAAGATGCTGGCCACAGATGCTGGCGAAACGTTAGGAACCACAACTTCCAGAACACGGCCACACAGCCCGGAAGACCCACAACAGCCATTACCTGATCATCTCCAAGGCCTGGCAGCAAGGGGGAGAGGTGAGCAACCTACTCTACATAACAAAAGGCCCATAGTCTGCCACAATTGCAAGAGGCCTGGGCACATTGCAAGATTTTGTAAAGGCCAGGAGAAAAAGGATTTTTCTGGAAACCAGCACTCCAAGAAAAATTTGGGTCTGCATACAGTTTTTAAGGCAGAAAGTGCTATTGAGGCTAATTTTAATGAAAGCAAACAACGATGGATTCTGGATTCAGGGGCAAGCAGACATCTTTGTAAAAACAGAGAATATTTCAGTGAAT
Source organism: Charina bottae (assembly GCA_023362775.1). Classification (NCBI taxonomy): domain Eukaryota; kingdom Metazoa; phylum Chordata; class Lepidosauria; order Squamata; family Charinaidae; genus Charina; species Charina bottae. The sequence continues at coordinate 2,255,569 of JALMGJ010000020.1, forward strand.
TAGTTGAAGAACCACAAGGAAATATTTCTCTTGCTGATGGAAATTCCATCTCAATTCAGGGAAAGGGCAAAATACCCATAAGGTGTTTTAGACCTCATGATTACAGAAGCATATTATGTGCCTCAGTTATCTACTAACAATGAGTGTCTCAGCAAAGGATACAATGTAATATTTAAAGCAAATGGCACATGTGAAGTAACACTTGGAAGAGAAGTTTTTGTTACAGGCTCTAAGAAAGATGGAGTCTACCAGGTGAACTGCAAGCAATCACCACCACATGTCAGCCTCGTCTGCCAGCAGCAGCAGCAGCAGCAACAAAGAGAGGACAACAGTACCATCATGTGGCACAGGCGTTTTGCACACAGGGACTTTGATGCAATTTACAAGATGAAGAATGAGTAGGCTGACCATATTTCCTTGAGACAAAAACGGGACATTGGGATGGAAAAAATGGGACAGGGGTCCCCGCCCCCCGGGTCCACGCGATTGGCTCCTGCCTGCAAACCTACCCTGATCCACGTGATTGGCTCCCGCCTGCAAACTCCGCCCCCTAGTCCGTGCGATTGGCTCCCGCCTGCAAACTCCGCCCCCTGGTCCGTGCGATTGGCTCCCACCTGCAAACCCCGCCTCCTGGTCCACGCGATTGGCTCCTGCCTGCAAACCCCGCCCCCTTCCGTGCGATTGGCTCCCGCCAGCAAACCCTGCCCCTGGTCCACCCAATTGGCTCCCGCCTGCAAACCCCGCCCCCCATTATGCGTGATTGGCTCCCGCCTGCAAACCCTGCCCCCCATTATGCGCGACTGGCTCCCGCCTGCAAACCCCGCCCCCCCAGTCCATGGAAAAATTGTCTTCCATGAAACTGGTCCCTCATGCCAAAAAGTTTGGATACCCCTGCTTAAACAGATTACTGTTTATATAAAAAGACTTGCGATCACCCACAAGGTCTGGGTCAAGGTTCCCTTTTGCAATAGGGTGAGACTGGAAATATATATACTGTCAAAGGGAACCTTGACCCAGACCTTGCCCTGCTGCCAATTGGTCCTATATTTCTAGTCTTGCCATATTGTCAAAGTTTGACAATACGGCAAGACTAGAAATATAGGACAAGGTCTAACTAAGGCACACTGGAGTTTGATATCCTAAAATGTTATGGACTACAGATCTCATCAGCTGCGTCTATTCAGGCAGGAAGGGGCGCCTAGCCCACCGTGGCCCCAACGGTAAACTGTGCCTGTCCAGAGGGGTTCTCCCACCAGCTCCAGCACCGCAGACGCGAACATCGCCTTCCCCGTGCCTGTTCCGAAGGGACATAACAGGATGTAGCCGGCCCCACCACCATCCTGCGTACCTCCAGCGAGGGCTGGCATCACCAGCAGCAGCAGCAGCTCCAGGAGGCGGAGGCAGCTCCGTACCTGGAGGGGCTGCATCCCACCGCGTAGCTCGGCGGTGCCCCAGCCAACCGGTTCCCTGGCTTGCTCTAGCTGGGACGGCTCCTCCTGCCCAGCGTGGACAGGTGGTGAGAGCGCTCTCCTCCCGTCCCGGGGCCCGCTGCTGCTACCGGGGTGGAGGAGCTCAGAGTGCCACGCCGGGAGGCTTCCTGCCGTGCCTCGCTCAGGGACCCGGGACAGCTCGGCTCAGCACTCTTTCAGTGCTGCTGAAAGAGGAACTTCTCCGCCTGGCCGGAAGTTTGGAAAGGGTGTGTGAGCGCACGTAAGCTAGGCTGGCTGCCGGGGTGGAGGGACTGGGGGCCGTGAGGCTCGGCTCGGCTGCAAGAGCGGTGGCAAGGCGAGGCAGCAAGACTGGAGCGCACGAATCGGGCAAAAGTGGTGGAGAGCCCAGCGGATTCCAGGGGGGAAGGCTGAGTGGGCGTTTGGACGCCGGCTTCTTGGCAATGAGGCAAGGCTTGGCAGCGGAACTCCCGGCAGAGAGGCAGGGATGGGATTCAGGGACCGGATCTTTGGTCAGGAGGCAAGGCTCAGGGTCAGGACTCACCACTGCAGGGCTTCGGAGCATGCGGCACCGACAGGATCAGGTAAGGAGGCAGGAATGGGGTGGACTGTGGTGCTAGTTCTGGCGATGGGCTTGCACATGGCGAAACAACCGGGCTTCCAGGGCAGCGTAGAAGACCGGTGTAGACGGGTGTCTCCGGCAGCGCATGTTGGCTGCGCTGCCCCTTTTATTATTCGCATTTCACGCCGTTTGTGCGTCTTGGCCAATTGGGCCTCACACTGCTCGGCCCGCCTCTCCACCCTCCTTTGCTGTGCGCTGATAGGCGGGAGGACTTCATTTTCCAGGCTGTCTCCCAAAATGGGACAATACTGAGAGTTTTGTCAAAAAGACGGTACGGTTCAAAAATGCTAAAATAACGGGACTGTCCCGTTCAAAACGGGACGTATGGTCACCCTAAGAATGAGGATATGGTAAGGGACTTTGTACTAAGCAATCGGGAAAGGTGCCAACCAAGGTGTGTAGTATGCATCAAAGGCAAAGCCACCAGACCAGCCATACCCAACCAAAGGGAAAGACGGGCAACCAAGCCACTTAAGCTTATCCACACTGATTTGTGTGGACCCCTAAAAGCATCAGCTGGTGGAAGTAAATACATAATGTGTTTTGTAGATGATTTTTCCAGGTACTGTGTAACATACCTTCTGAAGGAGAAATCCCAGGCAGCTGACATGTTGAAGGCGTATGTAGCCATGGTGAGGAACAAGTTCAACAAGGCCCCTCAGGCCCTCCAGAGTGATCGGGTAGGTGAGTTTCTATCTAACACCATGCAAACATACCTGACACAATTAGGCATAGAACACATGCTGACCACTCCTTACATGCCAGAGAGTAATGGAGTTGCTGAGACAAATAATAGATCATTAATGGACATGATAAGGTGTATGCTGTTAGAGGCAGATATACCCGAGAAATATTGGGCAGATGCTGTGATGACAGCTACCTATTTGCAAAACAGACTGCCAACCAGAGCCAATAAGGTAACACCTTTTGAGCTATGGCATGGGCGCAAACCAAGCGTCAAACATTTAAGAGTGTTTGGATCAAAGGCTTATGCCCACATTCCAAAAGAGAAAAGATCCAAACTAGATCCCAGAGCTGAAGAAGGGGTCATGATTGGCTACGCTCCAGGGAGCAAGGGATACAGAGTCCTGAATCGAAAGACAGGAAAAGTAAAAGTATGCAGGGTGGTGTTGATGAGAGAGAGGCTGCCACACTCAAGTGGATGATGACTGCGTACCAAGCACCAGTAGCAGTTAGAGATGTTCAGCCTGCTGCCAGATGACATCATCGCCACACCGACCCAGAGGGAGATGGAGGACCAGATGGAGTCTCCACCAGAGTCAGATGATGAGGCTGAGGGTGCAGAAGGGGGTGAACCACGAAATGCCGCTCCTGGACCTGCTCTGAGACGCTCATCATGATCCAAGAGGGGAGTTCCATCCCAAAGACTGTCCTACCTCGCAAGGTCGTCGCAACCACAAGAGGTGCTGCACATGCCTGCAGATGAAGGAAATAAGTGGAAGAAAGCAGCACAGGAGGAGCTAGATGCTCTGCACAAGAACAAAACATGGACTTTAACTAAGCTACCTAAAGGCAAGAAAGCCATAGGTTGTAAGTGGGTGTTCAAAGCAAAACAAGATGAGAATGGCGAAGTACAAAGGTACAAGGCCAAATTGGTAGCAAAAGGCTACTCACAAAAATATGGAGAGCACTATGATGAATGTTTTGCTCCTGTTCTCAAACAGGAATGCTCCTAAGCCTAGCAGCTTCTAGGAACATTAGAATGCTCCTAAGCCTAGCAGCTTCTAGGAACATGGGCGTTGAACATTTAGATATCAAGACTGCGTTTTTGCATGGGGAGATTCAGGAAGAATTATATATTATATATGACTCAGCCACCAGGTTTTTCTAATCCCAAAAACAAACATCTTGTTTGCAAACTACAGAAGGGGATTTATGGCCTGAAGCAGGCAGCCAGAGCATGGAACAAGAAGTTAAATCAAATACTTTACAAACTAAAAAATGTATAATTCAATGGGAAGAAAATTTCGGCTTCCAAATTCAAAATGAAACCTGGGAAAAAATGTGGACAAAAGATTTAAAATTTACTCTTAATTACAATTTGAAAGAAAATTTTTATAAAATGATGTACAGCCTAATAAATTATCCAAAATGTTTAGAAATATGTCGAACAGTTGCTGGAAATGTAAACAAGAAATTGGTACCTTCTACCATGCTTGGTGGACATGTAAAAAAGCCAAAAAAATGTGGGATGAAATTCATAAATTGTATGTAAAATGTTAAATGAGGACTTTATCAAAAAACCGGAATTCTTTCTACTGGGATTTATAGACAAAGAACTACAAATAAAACATGGAAAATTATTACTTTACCTGATTACCGCAGCACGAATTATCTACACTCTCCATCAATAGAAGAGTGGATTATGAAATCAATGGACTTAGCACAAATGGCAAAATTGACCGACCAATTAAACGATAAAAATATGGAAGACTTTACAATCTGTTGGAAACCTTTTTTCAAATTCATCGAGACAACACAAAAGATCCAAATGGATATATAACAATGTAAAAATAGAGAAATAGAGACATTAAATAATATAACAATGCAGAAAATACTTTCTGCATTGTAGAAAAGTAATAATTTTAGATTCTTCATATGGATAGTTGGAAGTCTCACTTTTAAATTTTCTATTTAAATGCTTTCCTTTCTTCTTTCTTTTTTTCTCTCTCTCTCTATAGTTTTACTTTTAAATGTATTGTATTGTATTGTATTGTATTGTATTGTATTGTATTGTATTGTATTGTATTGAATGTCTGTAAATATATGTAAATATGTGTTTTTTCCCTTTTTTTAATCAATAAAAACAATTAAAAAAAAGAAGTTAAATCAAATACTTCTTGACCAGGGTTTCGCTCAAGGAAAGGCTGACCCCTGTTTGTACACAAGACACAGAAATGGCAGAGATGTGTACATACTGTGTTATGTGGATGATTTAATGATCTGCCACAGTAACAAGAGGGACTTCGATTATGTTGTTTCCCAACTAAATAAAGAAGTAGAAGTGAAGCATCTGGGCAATGCCAGTTACTACTTAGGGATACAAATTGAGAGAGAAGAAGATGGGAGCTTTCTTCTAAGTCAAAGGCAAAAGATATTAGAACTGTTGGAAAGCCTAGAACTGCAGGATGCTAATCCTATGCTTACACCAATGGAAACAGCTTTCCACAAACAACACGAACCCAGCGATCTACTGCCAGACAACAATGACTATAGGAGTACCATAGGCAAGCTGTTGTATCTAGCTACCAACGCTAGGCCGGACATAGCTGCTGCAGTGGGCATTCTGTGTAGGAAAACCAGCACACCCACACAAAGAGACTGGACTGGTGTCAAGCGGGTGGGAAGGTACCTCAAGGGGACCATGCACCTAAAACTAAAACTGCCAGCCACTGAGAATCCTAGACTAGTGGGATTCACAGATGCGGACTGGGCAGAAGATATTGTTGATCGGAAGTCCACCAGTGGATATGTGTTTTTCTATGGGGGTGGTGCAGTAAGCTGGGGTAGCCACAAACAAGGTACAGTTGCTCAGTCATCCACTGAGGCAGAATATGTTGCAGCCACTGAAACATGCAACGAGGTAAAATGGCTCAAGCTTCTGCTTGCAGACATAGGGATAGAGGAACCAGTCCCTATCCAAATTCTTGAGGATAATCAAAGTTGCATTACGCTCTCACAGTCAGAGAAGATTGGTGGGAGGACAAAGCACATTGATGTAAAGCATCATGTGGTGAGGGAGCTGCAACACCAAGGGTTAGTCAAGCTAGACTACTGTCCCACAGGAAACATGACAGCGGACATATTCACGAAGCTGTTGTCAAGAATCAGTTACCAAGAACTGGGAGGGAAATTAAATCTTGTGGGACATTGAGACATGCATAGATTGAAAAGAAGGGGATGTTAGAGATCCGGTTTCAATCAAGCACGTCTCACACACAGACTTGGAGGAGGAGACAGTCTCTGCTGTAACCTGATCTCACTTGCTGTGTGTGGGAGGGGCTGAATCCCAGTTTCCTGTTCCCTTTCTCTTCCTCCCTCTCTCTGCTTGAATCTCCCACCAAGGAGGGTGGCCAGCCACATGGCTGCTGCCACGTGTTTCTCATACTTCGATGCAGCAGGGCCACATTAATGAAGACTGCGGGTTTGGTCAGAACTTCTTGCTTGCACGCATGGACCGTTTCTACTAAGGAACTGTGAGTTACAATCAACTTGTAAACTCTTTTTTATGTAACTTTACATTTAACGTGTATTTTGTGTTTTGAACTGATTAAGCCTTGTGCAAGTTTATGGGAATGCTTCTACTCTGCTATATACTAATAAGAAGCTGCGTGGAGTTCTGATACTACCATATCAGAATTCCTACACAAGTATATCCTCGGGCACAAAAGTTCACTGGACATCTTTAGGTGAGTCACTCTCTCTCTCAGCCTCAAAGAATTGTTGTAGGGAAAAATGGGGAGATAGTAGAAAGTTCAGGACAAAAGTTAATCCACTATGCATGGAAATGCCACAGGATTCAAGTTCGGCCTCATTCATAAAATGCCTATAATGGCTGGACCAGTTAGTACCTTATTGTGAGTTGTCTGTACTAGCATGTCCCCATCATGCAGCTCATGTAAAAAGTGCTATAGTTATTCCACGTGGATACTCAATTTGCACCTTTCTTCCTCTTCAAGAATATATATCTGACAGAGTGTACAGTATGTCAGTAGTTCCTCTTGGGGATGGCTGGTCCCATGAAGCCTCCCAGTATTCCATTTTTAACATTTTATTCTTGGATCCTATATTATGTACTATTGTAATTTATACGTATTTTTTAATCTTGTTTTATTGTACATCGCCCAGAGTCCCTGATCGGGAGATGGGCGGTAATATAAATTTAATAAAATAAATAAATAAATGTAACTACAGAAACATTTATCAGCATTGTCATTATTTTTAGGGGGCAGAGGATAGTAGGCATGACGACAGAGGACAGCAGGCATTTTTTCTACCAGAAGAGAAAATATGAATCAGGCTGTAGATTCATATAGTAGGTAATAGTATACCTACTATAGCATGTTCCAAAAAAACGCAAGAATAGGATTCCATAAGAAAATGAGCAAACCACTAAAATAGAGACAGGCATTTTCATTGTTGTGAGATTTACATTTTTTTATAGTAGCTATTGAAGTCCATCTGAACCTGGGAAAAAATAAGATTCCCAATTCCAGGCAAAGAAATTTACCTTTCTTTACTAGAAAACTAAACTGAAAATCTACTCCTAGTTACATAATTCAGCAGTGTAATTCAGGGGAGCAGGGGAATTGTTTTATTGGTGCTTTTGAAAATCAGTTAAAATGCATTTATTTAAATAAACGACACAGGGTGAGAAATTCGTATTTATCTATTGCAAATCACTTCCCTGTCTGGATTTTGTTGCTTGAAAGAAACATTACTTTATGAATTAATTGTCTCTCTCATTCAGATATATTAAGTTTTGTATCACTTTAAATGTACAAAGTGTTTAAACAGCTATGCCTTTATTCTCATCCCATATTTGTCAATACCAATGTAGTCACAAATACTTTTGAATTACTGTCTATGATAGTACTGTAACAATGCAACATATTTCAGATAATCAGCACTGGAATCACTTCTTAAGACTTTATTTCAGATTTTAACAAGTACATCTTGAAGTGCTACAAAAATGCTAACAAAATTGTCACTAATAATAGTAAAATGAGGGCAGAGATATGCTGCACAAATAGAAGATAAACTCCTGCTAAATGCCAGATCCTTTCTTCTCTCATTCCCTCCTGGCTTGGTGGAGGAACAGGTTGTAAGTATCACCAGTTATGCCTGTAAAAACAACCTATAGGAGTCATCCTTTGAGTGGGGAGCTATTTCATGCATCTTGAGCCATTGTAGCCCAAAGTAATGCCATTAAAAATACAGACAGGAATATTAAGTTTTTGTAGGTGGTAAAGCCCTTGGACCTGAATCACAATAGAAATTTTGACTTCTGTGTTTTTAACAGCCAGAAATGCATACACTACAGGCCTCCAAAAGATCACCCTACTTGTGCAAAATACTCTTTGGAAGCATCAGTGGTTATTTAATCCTCTGCTTGAGAACTGTTTCAAATTAAACACTTTTATGTTTCAAAATCCTTGTTCATGTTAGCACTTTTTAGAGAACTAAAAAGGAAGTTTTGCCAGATCTTTAATACACCTGCCCATATGAATTACCACTCTTCAAAATTTTTCTGTCTTGAGAAAGACGCATATTTGAAATTGTCAAAATCTATTTTGTCTCAATTTGAATTCAAGGGTTTGTTGCCCTAAGAAGGTGATTTCCTGAACTCAGAACTTAATTTTTGTTTACTGAGTCTCCCTAGAGCTTCCTGTACCACTGGTGCTAGTAAACAATGTAATAATTGTCCCAGACTGTGCCTTTACTTCTGCCATAATTTTCCTTTGCAATAGCTATACCATAGCTTTCCAAACTGTGTGTCGCGACACTTTAGTGTGTCGCAACACACAGTTTGGTGTGTCGCAACACAACCCGGAAGCAGCGGCGGGTGCGTGCATGGCGGCGGCACGGCGGTGGCGGTGTGCACGGCGGTGGCAGCAGCGACGATGGCAGCAGCGCGCCATCAGCGCTTACGCGTTATAGTGGAGGCTGCTGCCGCTGCTGCCGTGCACACCCCTGCCGCCGTGCGCCCCCTGCGCAGCCGCCGCACACGCCCCCGCCGCCGCGCACGCCCTTGCGCCGCCGTCGCCGTTAGTGTGTCGCCAACGGCGGCACTTTGGAAAGCACTGAGCTATACAAAGATTCAGTGGAATAAATATACACATAATATTTGTCAGAATGGTATATACAGTCCACCTTCACTTTAAACTCTCATAGACAAAGGGATATACAGATGTTAACATTATGTCATGCCCCTGTGTTTTACATAATTTCTATCACCCCGCTTGGAGGAGGGAAACTTTTTTACACAGTGTATATCTTTTACATATATAGATGATCAGAAAGCAGTATAGGTAGTTCTCATTTAGCGACCACAGTTGGGACCGGCAACTCGGTCGTTAAGTGAAGTGGTCGCTAAGCAAAATATTACTGTGCTTATGATCTTACTTCAGATCTTTGCCTTACAGACCTGCAAAGGTCTGCAAAGACCAAATGCATTGGTCACAAAGTTATTTTTTCATCACTGTCGTACCTGGAAAAGTTGCTGTACAAGGCAGTCACTAAACAAGGACTACCTGTACTTGACTGGGTTCATCCTTACTGGGGCCCACCAGATGTGCATAGCCAATTATGTGATGTAGCCAGGCATGACTTAATGTAACATGTATATCTCTTTCTGAGTGCTTAAAGTGATTTCAGTTTGATGGACAAATATACTAACAAATCAGAGGAACACCCATGGGATCACCATTCTCAGGACTCATAGCAGAGACCATAATGCAGCGTCTAGAAACTATAGCACTCCCACATATACAAACAAAAGTATGGATCTGGTATACAGATGACACTTTCATCATAATGAAAAAGGAACAACTAGAGAAGACACATAAAACAATCAGCAACATCTTCAAGGAAATAAAATTCACAAGGGAAGAAGAAAACAACACACTACCCTTCCTGGATATCTTCATCAACAGAGGAAACGACAGCAAATTAGAAACACAAGTCTATCGAAAAACAACCCACAGTAACCAAGTGCTCCATTAACAAAATAACAACCCAACCTCCCACAAGAGGAGCTGTGTAAGAACATTATTCAGATGAGCACAAATGCACTGCAGCAACCTGGAACGAAACAGACTGTCTATACAACATCTTCCAACAAAATGGATACCATGCAACTTTATCAAAAAGTGCCCAACCACTCAACCCACTATAGCAGAACCAACACAAGCTATGAAAAGGATAACACTACCATACATCAAAAATATCTCACAAACAACCAACAGACTATTACAACCACATGGCATCACTATAGCTCACAAACCAACTAAACCCCTCCAAAACATCTTAAGCAAACCAAAAGACCCAATAGCCCAAGAAGAAACAAGGAGTCATCTTAATACAGTGTAAGGACTATAACAGCCACTACATAGTGTCATAAACTTCTCAATGAGTACAACTTACTCCATATAAAGTTCAATAAAAGTTCTTTTATTCTTGTGTTATTTGGACAGAAACCAAAGCAAGTATTTAATTACAATTAGTTAATAATAAATGGATAAAATGACAAGATCTTCTAAAGCTTATTACAATAATATATTAGGTTAACCATCAACTTTTCCTGTCCATAATTGCCCACAATTGATCTCAACTGCCCACAACTGCCAGACAAGGCATCAACTTAATATCAGTAGACAACCAGGTTCACTCTGCCCAACTAGGCTACCCAAGTTGCTGTCAACATTCGCCTCACCAGGCTTCCTTAATAGTATCTCATTGATACTTACATCCACTCCTAACAGTTGGCCAGACGTGTTAGAGTGGGCTGGGAGTCAGACATTCGGGGCGTCCCCCGCTCCCTGTGGAGAGTCTCGCACCTCAAGGGTCTCAGTTGTAGGTCATCCTTCTTTTATACCTATGTTAAATCCAAATTCACGTCACAGTCAGTGTCAGAACTGTATACGTCACAGCCAGTTGAGCGTTTGTTCTGACCTGGTTCTGAACTTGTTGGTTTGCAGAGACCTGACATCCCCTGTTCAGTACTTCTCTTGTTCCTCCTTGCACCCACTATCTATTCCAACTGTTATCTGTTGCTGATAACACACATACCTCATTCCATGCATACCAGCAACGTGAGTTCATGAACAGGACAAGCATGGCTCACTACCTGGTTCTATTAAAACTATGATTTCATATATTTATATAAACTTATTACTATAATCAATATATAATCTCATTACAATAGGACAGACAAGCAGAAGACTAGCAGAGTACATCCATGAACACCAACTAGCAGTCAGAAGACACAATGAAAACTCCTTAATATCACAACACATAGACAGACTGGGAAAACTGTGAGCATCTTCGATTAAACCAAATCCAAAAATGCTAGGGAATTCCTGATGATACCCAATCTGCCCCTGGTGAATTAAGCAGTGCTATGGACATCTTATCCCAGTGTCTGGGGGCTGTGAGGGTCTGGATGGGGAACAACAAGCTCCAGCTGAACCCTGGCAAGACTGGGTTTTGGGGCCTGCCAGTTCTAGGACCTGCCAGTTCTAGGACGATGCCATCTTTGGTGCTGGATGGGGTTGTATGGCCCCAGACAGACCCGTTGCATAATCTGGGGGTCCTCCTCGACTCACAACTCCTGCTCAAAGAGCAGGTGGCTAGGAGGGCCTTTGCACAGCTTTGTGTTGTGCGCCAACACGGGGGGGGGGTGCTTTGCTCAGTTACTCATGCCCTAGTCACCTCCTGATTGGATTACTGTAATGCGCTCTATGTGGGGCCCTTGAAGAGTATCCAGAAGCTTCAGCTGGTGCAAAATGCAGCGGCGCGGGCAGTTATGTTTCTAGAATAGCATGTTACGCCTCTGCTCTGCGAGCTGCATTGATTGCCAGTCTGCTTCCAGGTCCAATTCAAGGTGCTAGTTTTGACCTTTAATGCCCTTCATGGCATGGAGCCAAGTTATTTGAGGGGCCACCTTTCCCCGATTACATCTGCTCATCCCATCAGATCCAGGAAGGGAGGCATGCTGTGGGTCCCATCTCTCAGGGAACTACACTTGGCGGGCCTGAGGGGGGCCTTCTCTGCTGTGGGGGCCGCCTTATGGAATATTCCCCCCCCCAAGTGAGGTTAGTTCCATCCCTCATTTTCCAGAAGTCCCTCAAGACCTGGCTTTGTCATCAGGCCTGGGGGTCTCAGGGGACCGGAGAAATCTTGAGGTGATTCTGCTGATGATCAAATCTCGTGTGTGTGTGTTTAACTTTTTTAATATGACTGTGTTTGACATGTTTATTGTTTTATACTTTTTTTTGTTGTACGCCACCCAGAGTCACTTCTTGTGAGATGGGCGGCCATATAAATTTGAAAAGTAAAGAGAAAAGTAAAGTGTAAAGTAAAGAGTAGAGTAGAGTAAAAAGTAAAGTAAAGTAAAATGATACTTGGGGGCTGCTTGCATCCTGAAGCAAAAAAAAAGTTGGTTACCCTAGACCAGCACTTGCCAATTGCATAAGTCCTTTTCATTTCTGCTCACACCTTTCGCCAAGAGAAGATGAGTCCAACTTCTGTCACCACTGTTAGCAAACAGGACAGCTCAGCATGCTGCACCCCCCACCTCTCCCACCAGAGTTCCCTAATATGTTGTCATACAGCTGATACACTAGGTGAGAGAGAAGTGGTTCAGCAGCTCCCTTTTTATAACCACACCTAGCACAAGGCTGTGTGGTGGAAGCTGAAAAAGGGGACCATAGGTGTGGGCAAGGGGGATGTTGAGCCAGAGATGTGGCAGAAGGAAGAGGACCCAGAACCAGGTCAGCAGTAAGGACTGGCATGGGACAGACCAGATCCAGAGTTCTTCACACTAGTTTGGGTAGCACTAAGGCAAAAAAAAAAAAGGCACCAAGACTGGAAGCAGGACATGGCAAGGAGAGAAGCAATTGGCAAGGAACAAAAGGAACTGAGCTTTGGCCAACAGCAGGTAAAAACCAGCAGGCAGGGAGACAGGGAGCGTGGTTTGGTCAGAGGGAAAGGAATCCTGCACAGCAAACCTCCTTCCTAAAGCTGACAATAGGAGCTTACCTAGCCTGACCAGGAGAAGGTAGCTGAGAGATTCAGGCTTTGAGCCCTGCAACAGCTGGCTGTAAACACTGGCATGAGAGGGGAGAAACTAACTGGATCCCCTCAGGCAGACCAGGATTGTAAAAGTCGGTTGAGGCAATCTGTTCTCCTAAGACTAACCTTTTGGAGTGGAACTGCAAAAGACGGCTTACATTTGAGTAAATGCATTTCTCAGAGAAAGCAGAAAACTTACTTTCAAGTAGACCTATTTGTTCAAGCAGAGATAGACACGAAGGAAGCCTTTAATGTTCACCTTAGTTCCACGAGAGAGAAAGAGAAGGAAGAGAGAGGCTGTGTAGGCTCATTTGGCCCAGACAGTGCAAACTTTGCAAGCCATCACAAGTATTTTTTTCCAGATCACGTCCACGGTCTGGAGCATAGAGATAAGAAACAATAGAGATAGGATGATGTAAGGTATATCAGGATAAAAAATAGGAAATAATTTCCCCTTGCCATACCCAGATTCCGGAAAGAACTGTAAAACCTACCTGGTGAGGCAACCTACCAAAGCTTCGTCTGTGGTCTGTACCCACCCAAATGAACCCTCACTGCCCTTCTCCGCTTCTCTTGAGGGTAGTCCCGTGAATTCCACCTCCGCCCCTCCCTCCGGTGTAGCCACTTTGACGGCCCTCCCTCCTGCGTTTCCCCCCAGTGACATCAGTGAGGTCGCTGGGTGGACGTCGACCGCTCGCCGGTTCCCAGGAGGGCCTTGCCTGCTAGTCGGATCCGTTTCCTGCCGTAGCGGACGAGAGGGAGAGGCCCGCGAAACCCGCTATTTGCGGTCAAGGAGGTAGTTGGGGCTGCTGCCTTGATAGAGTTGTGCTGGCGTGGGTAGAGCGACGGAGGAGAGGAGCTCTAGGGAGGAAGGTAAGAAAGCTTCGGATTTCTGTGCTTCAGTGATACACGTCCGCTGTGTTGGTCTGACGGGAAGGACAACGCAAAACTCCCTGGAATCGGGGAAAGACTAGTTCGGAGCGGGCAGGTTGAAGACAGACGCAATGTTTGAAGTGTGATGGAGAAATGCTTCTGAGTATAAATGCTGCTGTATCTCGCGGCAGCGATTTGGGCATTCCACCCCTTCAGAGGCTACGCCTGTTCTCACGGATGTGGGCTAAGAAGCCTGCCAGGACAAGGAGGAAAATCAAGATGGATAAGGATTAGGAAAAAGACTCCTTCCGGTGTTTTGTGACTGAAGTAGAAGTATCCGTTTAATGTGAAGCATCTGTAAGTGAAGTTGGATTGGATTGTGGATATGGGCACAATTAGAACCCCTGTTATCTGTATACAGTAGTTGCTCCCAGTAAATCCGTAGAGGTCGGATTAGGGAATAATTAGCTGTAGAAAGAGAAGGCAGTTACAAAGGCGAAGCTCCTGCATCCCCCCCAAAAGAGCTCCAATTGCTTGCCTTGAATTTTCTTCCCTCTTTTTTATGCGTTTCCGGTAGCTAGCTGTTGTAAATGTTGCATTTTGTTTCTTCTCAAGGAAGAAGCGTAGAGCAATGACTTTCGTGCTTTGCCTTCTACTGAGGTCAGTTCTTCGCAAAGGAAACTGAGTAAATACTCAGTTGGGTGTTGTGACTTTTTCTGCCTTGTTAAACAAGCAACAGCAGCATGATTGCAACCCAACGAATCTCTGGTATTACCATGTGGAAAGGAAATTAAATTAGAAACGGGGAAATGCTTCTGGAATGTACTCATTATTATGATGGGTTTGAATTTTTGATTGGTCTATATAGCCTTTCCAGTTCACTGAGGCAGCAAGCATACTTCAAAAGAAGCCCAGTTGAAGCAGATGGGAGCAAACATCAAGTGTGAGCCTCTGGAAGAAAATTTACCTTGTTTATCATGTTTTAAAATGAGGAGGTTTAAAAAATATTTGTTTTTCTAATATTAACTGTTTAATTAGCCCTAGTTCTGCTGCTTTCTTGAGAAAATGGAGGGAAAGGATGTTAAACTTCAAGCTATATAATAAATATGTCCCAATTTTAATAAGGAAGAGATCTTTATTTACATCAAAATAAAAGATAAACTGCTTACAAGCTTCTAATTTCAGGTAATGGAAATATTAGCTATTCATCCAAGATTAATACATCATACTGCATTCCTGATTAAAATGTTATGTAACAATTCTTATAATTATTTATTCAAAATGATTACATATATTTCTAAATGTGTCACAACTGCATTTGGTTTCAAATTCACAGCATTTTGAAAGGCCCAGAAAGCAATTACCAATATCCAGTTGCACAAATTATAGCACCCTGTATAAGATTAAAAGTGAAGTCTCTTTGAATCAGACTTGACTTACTGGATAAATCCATGCAGTTTCCTTGCCAGCAGTATGGAAGTGGTTGCCATTCTCTCCTGAGAGATTTTGCTTGTTTGCTTGTTGTTTTGCTTCCCAGTTTACTATACAGTTCCAGTATTCCTCCCTAGTTTCCTATCAAACTATTACAACCAATTCTGCTTAACTTCCAAGCCCCAACAAGGCTAACCAGGTGCTGCCACTAGCTCCTTTTTTTTACATTCCATAATAAATTAGAAGCCTAACAATTTAGAAAACATTGGACTTTTCATAGAAAGTAAGATGAGAGTATGAGCCATGAGATGAACATATGGAGGGGAGTCAGGAGGTAACATATCTATATTCTAGTGGGCAAATCGTGGTTCAATTTCATCTCTGCTAGCTCTATCAATAGTGGATAGTATAGGAGAAGGTAAACTTCCTGCTCAGAGTAACTTCTGTGGTATCTAATTTCAGATAGGATAACTTAAATTCTCTTTGCTCATTGAAGAAGTTGTCCAACATTTAAAAAATAGATAATTAGATAATATTGGATGATATTCTACAGTATACCATTAACATATTGGAGAACACTGAGACTTGATCTTGAAATGCATGCTATAAATGCCACCATGGGTGAAAACTGTTAGGAATAGTACCCTTAAATACAGAGCAACTGAACACTTTTACACAATAATTAATGTTGATAATATGAAAGTAACATTCTGTTCCAACTGTATGGACAATTTGATGGTGAAAATTTTCCCAGTGTGTTCTGATATGCTCTGTGGAAAGCAAAACATTTGCAATCCTACTTCTACTCATGAGAGAGTAAATTTACTGTATATCTGAACAAGCATGCAATAGATCACACTCTGTAAATATTCAGTTATAGTCTCCTGATTTAAAAAACGAGACATGTTTTTTCATGCATTTTGGCAGATGTATAGAATATGATTCGTAGACCACTTCTATGAGGAATCTCAAACAGAATCCTGGAAAATAGGGAAAGGAATATTATTGGGTGTGATAATTTATAGAAACCATAAAGATCTGTTCTGAGTTCTAATAATTTTGGATTTAATATTTAAATAGTTTCCTTTCAAGCTCAATTAATGTTAGAATGTAATTCTAACCGCCCAGAGTCCCTCCGGAGGAGGGAGATGGGCAGTGATAGAAATTTGATTAATAAATAAATAATTGACGTTATATTTGTCTTGTACCAAAGTTTCAGATATATGGGAAGAAAATTGCTTTAAAAGGAGCACATATTACATGATGTATGTATGTATGTATGTATGTATGTATGTATGTTGGAAGCAGGAAACATGTAGAAAAGGAAGTGTGATGATATATAATTGTTATTATTAAATGAAACGTAATTTAAAGAAGATAAAATAAAATTTAGTTTGTATCCTGGCCCCGCCTACTACTTTTTTTAATGCAGAGCCTGGCACACCAGTCAAAGTATGACTGTTGGGCCTGCATCCCCATCTAACTTTCAGCTTTCTTTAATCTATTTTGTAATCTGTTTTAATCTGTTTTGTAACTGTGCTGTTTATTCTTTTATTTTCAAGAAGTGATAACGGTCTCTGTACCTTTGGGATTTTTAAAAGACAGTATGGGCTTCAAGGTTATCAAGGATTGTGAAGGTATTATTTTCTACTCCTCTCTGGCCTGAGTTAGGCTCGAACAAGAATAGGAATAAAAGTACATTTTGGAAAGAAGATAATGGAACTGTTTGGCACTATTTGATTTATTGGCCATTATGTTTGGACCACTTACAGTCCAGTTATCTAAATCAATATCAGTAGTTTGCATCTTAAACTCTTAATGATTATTGTAGTTGAAAATTAATCTGATCTCTCTGATGACACTGCCTAATATGCTAGTATCTACCAGCGAGGCCAAAATTGAGAGAAAGTACAGCTCACAATAAAGTTAGACAATATGGTACCCAGTGGCACCAGTATGTTCCCAGACACCTTCAGGCCCCATGAATTTTTTTTTAAAAAAATATTTCATGCAAAAAGTCAAATGGGAAACTGACATGCTGAAATGCAAGTGTGGCATAGTGATTACAGTATGGAGAGATCTAAGTTCACTTCTCTGATCAACCATGGAGCTTACAGATTGATTTGGGTTTGTTGTTGTCTCTCAGAAAAACTGGTGTTTAACCCAATTAAAATGCGGGGTACCCCTTATATGCTGCCTTGAATTCCTTAGAGTTAGAGTTAAAGTAGGATATAAATGTAAGAACTAATAAAAAAAACTCACAGGGCTCATAGAAAGCATCTTGGCAGGCTAACTTGTCTTTGTAAAGCAGGGCTTTCCGAAGTTTTTCCCGCGGCGACACACCAACAGGCGTTGGTGTGTCGCCATGGGAAAACCTGGAAGTGCCGTCCTTGCGGCAGCGCGCAAAAACCCGGAAGCGCTGCTGCCGCTTTCAGGTTTTGCGTGCTGCTGTTGGTGTGTCGCCGGGGGAAAACCCGGAAGCGCTGATCATGATCATGATCATGATCAGCGCTTCCAGGTTGTGTGGCGACACACCAGACTGTGTGTGGCGACACACTTTTGTGTCGCCACACACAGTTTGGAAAGCTCTGTTGTAAAGAGTTGTCTGTGACTAGCCATGCCAACTACCATTTTATGAATAAGCAAGTCTCCCATATCAACCATTTTGTGAGTGCAACCCACTAAATGTACTAAAAATTCCAAATGACACCAAAATTTTGCCTATCCTGGGTTTCAAGGACAAAAGATAAGATGGCAGACACACATGCACACACATACATTAGTCACACCAGCAAGCTTTTCAAGTACCAGGCATCATTGTACAATGAGAAATGATAGCAATATCAGTGAATCTCCTCCAAAACCCATCAAACAGCCTACAATTGGGGCAAATAATTAGAATCATTCTGATTTGAGGATGGATTCCTATCAATCCCTGAAACAGTTACCCACTCTACTAAAATGTTATATGCACAAGCACCAGAAAGTAGTTGAAAAAAGTGTTGATGCATGCCATGATACTCTACTCTTTCCAACATGCTTAAAATATGTAAATTGAATCCTTCAAAATCTGTTTTAAGCCAGAAACAAATTAATATAATTTTTTGCCTTGACTCAGAATAAAAAATTATATTTTTGACATCACCATTTTAATTAGTAACGAGGAATTAGAAATGTGAACCTCAGATCCCAACTATCTTGCCAAATAAATGAGCAGGAAGGTGCCAGAAAACTAGCATTTCATTCACATAATTTTACCACAGTAGCAAGTTATAGAAAAAAAGTATCATTAAAATGTACCTTAGCTACTGCATTGAAAGAGAGCTGCAGTAAAACACCAAATCCAATAACTAAATTGATGGAAGGGTTAATTTTTAATCTATAATAAAAGAAAAAGGAAACAGCTATTTACAATAGTAAATGATAATACAAAAAAAGCAAAACAAAGTAAAATATAAAAAGAAAAAGGCAATAAAACAATTATATCTAAAACAAAACTCAGTTTTAAAACAAAAAAAACTAAACCCTGATTATACAGAATTATTTTGATCAGACTTCCCTTTATGTTGATAGAAAGTCATTTTATATATAGAAAGATTGTATGTGCTTAAGGCATTTTTTTTGTATCTTGTGAAAAATGCTGTTGCCAATAAAAGGTATCAAAATATAAAATGTTGCTAGGAATCTAAGCTATTTCACAGGCAAAATCCTCATGGATACCAATTTGTGATTTAGAAGCTTTCTAATCCAGTTAGCAGAGTTGTCTTCACCTGCAACTTTTCTACAAAAAGACAGGGAAACATTTTGCTGTGATTACTCACGATGCTAACTGTCAACCTTTGCAGATTTGAAATATTTGCAATATTTCAAATAATATATGGGTATTCACACAGGAGGCAACATCCAATATTGGGAGTCAACTGAAATATTAGGTAAATATCAGACTGTTGCGTTATAAACATCAATATGTAACAGTTGATGGAAAAGTAAAAGTTCTAGATCCATCAGCAAATGCTCAGTTGGTAAAAAGAGCACAGTGGTATCTGGTGAGCACTACTGTAATGTAAAAACTGCAACAGGATTCAAGAAGCAAATGAGTTATTTATTTATTCGATTTATCACCTCCCAACTCCCTCAAGAGGGACTCTGGGTGGTTTACAATCAAACATAATTAACTGTAATACAAATATAAATAAAATTAAATAAACATTAAAATAAACAATTCAAGAATATAATAAATATAATAAAATCCAGATGGCAGTATCTTCTTTAAAACCATGGAAAGGGCATTCTAGGGCTACCCTAAGGCATTAGCCATCCCCAGGAGTGTACACTCTTCTTCCCGCCCCAGGCTTGTTGACAGAACCAGGTCTTGAGGTTTTTTTTGGAAGTCCAGGAGCGAGGGGTCTGTCTTATCTCCGGGGGGAGAATGCTCCACAGAGCAGGCGCTACTGCAGAGAAGGCATGCTTCCGTGACCCCATTAGATGGAATTCTTTAACCGATGGGGTCCATAGCATGCCCTTCCTGCATGACCAGATGGGACAGGATGATGTAATGGGGATAAGACGGTCCCTTAGGTAACCTTAGGTTATCTTATATAACTTTCACTGGGTTAGCACATGGTGAGAAATCTTCTCATTTCCAAAGCAGCATAAAGAAAAGCTACTTGGGCAAAATACCACATCATTCTTTTAATGTTTTGTCACAAGTCCTTTGGATCTATTCTTAATTATCTGTTACATAACATGGTTTCCCATGCTATTTTTTAATTATGAAAGGAAAAAGAATTCATCTAAAGCTATATCCTGTGGCTGGCTGGCTGGCTGGCTGGCTGGCTGGCTGGCTGGCTGGCTGGCTGGCTTTCTTTCTTTCTTTCTTTCTTTCTTTCTTTCTTTCTTTCTTTCTTTCTTTCTATTTATTTATTTGAATTTCTATAACCGCCCATCTCCCCCTCAAGGAGGGACTCTGGGCGGTTCACAACACAATATCAACAAAATATAATAAAAACTATGATAAAAATAGAATTACAATTAATTACAATAAAATAAAATAAAATAAAATCCAAGAGGCAGATAGTTCTAAAGTGACATTGACTATGATTAAAATTAAAATTAGATATCTAAGGTGGCTCTAAGGAATCAGCCATCCCCAGGTTTGACTGCTTTCCTTTTTGCCCCTGGCGAGGTCGCAGAGCCAGGTTTTTAATTTTTTTCTAAAATCCAGGAGCGAGGGGGCCTGTCTTATCCCTGGTGGAAGGATGTTCCATAGGGCAGGAGCCGCTGCAGAGAAGGCTCGTCTCCGGGACCCCGTTAGGTGGAATTCTTTCATAGACGGGGTCCGCAGCATGCCCTCTCTGCAAGATCGGGTGGGACGGGAAGATGTCATGGGGATGAGGCGGTCCCTCAGATAACCTGGTCCCGTGCCATGCAAACTGGACAATCCATTCTTGGTAAATGTCCTTGTTTGTTTTTAAAATACATTGTTAAATTTTTTCTGCAGCAAACGAGTAGTCGAAGATTCCAGTAAGTGTAGTTAAGACCTTTCTCTTCAGTCCTTGAAGATTCAGACTGATACAGATTCCATCTCTTTTCCCCTCTTTAAAAACAAAATCTTCCAAGTGTGCTTGCATTCTTCTGAATTAGAACTGTGAGCTACAGCAGTTGTTTGGGGGGGGGTGTTTGTGTTTGGGGGGAAATTGCTATAGGGAAGCAATTTACCTATCTGAAACCCATCTACAAATACGTATTTGACATACTGTATCTACAAGTTTTTTGTTGCACAATGAAGAATCAGTGCAAATCCTTGAGATCATCTGTAAAATAAATAATGATTGGAAGAGGTAAAACGTCATTTCACAATGAAGATAGGTGTTTTTATTTATTTAATAGTAAATATGGTTTATGATCAGCAAGTTAAAAAAAACAAAAAGAAATAAAGTATACAAATATCATAGAAATAAAGATAGAAATAAAATAAAAGCCTAAGAAGCAAAACAAAAGGTAAAACTAGAGAGTAAAAGAGAACTGGTAACAAAATATCAATAGCATCATGGTTAAAAACAGTATTTGCCTTTTGATTTTGATAGTGGCTGATAAAAGCCACTCTATTCATAACAGTTGAATTCTGATCCTGCAGGAAGGATCTACCTCAAGGTGGAACTGAACTTTATTAATGAAGGGTATTAAAAGGACAGAGTGCATGTTATCATCTAAGGGACAATGGAAGAAAATGTGGACAAGGGTTTCAGGCTCACTCAAATCACAAGCACAGATTCTCAGTACAAAAGGGACACTCCCACCCTCCAGTATCACTGTGGGGAAGATGTTGAGGCTGGCCATGCACAAAGCTCTGGGGTGCTTTGCAGAGGTGAGATTAAAAAGGTACACGTGGGTTCCAGTCCAGAACTGGCCAGTAAGAATCCCCCAGGTTCATCTGCCGTGCTATATCAAAAACTCGCTGACAGATTTCTGCTCTGGCTCTCTCTAGACCTAAAGGCAACAGAAATTGGGGGAAGAGACCACAGACCTACCGGTTGGCCAAAACTTCTGTCTTCCATTGTGAAGGGCCAGCAAACAGTTGGTGAAGAAAAGTTTTAGCCAATAAGAGAGGTGACAAAAGCAGGCTTTTTCCTCAAGGAGAACCATTCCTGATTCAGCACAAATCAGTGCATTTGAGGCACAGCATAGGACCTGAAAGACAGCATGCAAAAACTAGGGGTGAACTCTAGGGGTTGAAGGGTGTTAGAGAAGCATACCTGTGAGTTGTAAAGCATCTGTGAAACAGGTTTAGCTTTAACCAGCTTTATGACTGCTGAGTAAAGTAACAGCTACTGACTCCTGGAGTAAAAAAAGCACAATATTGCCTTGGTGCTGTTATTGGCTTGGTTGGAGACACTGGTTTCTCTTAAAATGAAGAGAGTTATAGGTCTTAATGCCAGGGGGTGATCTCCACAGTTTGGATAGCTGGAGAAAATAAATTAGGCTTCTCCTATGGCTTTGCATTGACTGACTATGTGCAGCCAACACACTTAGCCATAATATGCACTATTAAGCATCAGTGATTGAAACAATGGAGCAATGTGACAAGATCATGCCTCTAGTATTTTTGTAGCATATTTTATTTAAATATTTCTTTTCAATATACTAGGATAGATGTTTTCAATATATTCAATATAATTATATTGATTACAAATAAGGATAAATTCTGTAGATGATGGAGTGCTATTTAACAAAACATGGACCCAGAATATTGTATTCTAGACAGAGTTATTTTAGGGTGGAGAAGATGGGGGAAAGGGTAGCAGTGCACCACAGCAATTGAAGGGCAGCAAGGGAAAGGAGACCATGGGAAAATCAGGAGGAAGAGCAGGGGAGCTGGCTGGGCATGCACCGGGCAGCAGAGCACCCAGAGCGAGGGAAAGGAAGATGCAGGTGGAGATGCAGGTGGAGATGCAGGTAAGCAGGCCTTGCAGAGGAGAGGGAAGAAAGGAGTGAGATGAGCAGCTCTGCCTTCCTTGAATTGGTAGGGCCTTTCCAGATTTATCTTGGTCAAAACTACCAAGACTTCAACTAGACAACGACACCATCCAAAATTGTTCAGCAAAACTCCTGAACTTCTGTGTTTTGCTTAGAACAAAACACATTTTTGTAATCCCTCTATTAGAGATTAATAGCAACACTTTGAATTGGGATGAGAAGCAAACTAGGTGAAGATCATTTACAACTGGCGTAACATCTTCATCATGCTCAGCTTCTTGCTACAATATTTTGTGCTAAGGGAAGTTTCTGAACCATCTCCACTGGTATAATGCACTGCAGTAATCTAAAGAAGTCACCCCGGGCATAGATTTCTGTAAGGAGGCAATTTCTACCCATGGAGAACTCATGCACCAGCCTAAACTGTTTGAGGTCCTTTCTGCCATAGAGGACACACATGCCTCCAATGATAAAAAGGTGTAGAGAAGAGCCGTTAACTTAATCCTGTAAGTGGAGCGCAACATCTTCCAGAAAGGATGGAGCAGCACTCATCTGGACAGATACATCCACCACTAACAGTAACTCTGCCTTCTTCATCTTGAATTTCAGTTTGCTGGCCCTCTACTAATTTATTACTTTTGTCAGGCACTGATTCAGCATTTCCACTGTGTCACCTGGATTTGAAGAAAAGGAGACAGAGCTGTGTGTCACCAACATATTGATGATACTTCACACTATATCTCCAAATGTCATTTGACAAATTTGTAGATATGTTAAATTGTATGGGGGATAAAATGGAATCCCACAACCATATGCTTTTGGGTTGAAAAGAAATTCCCCAGTGCCAGTTTTTGGAGTCAGCCATCCAGCTAGTCTATACACCCTCACCAGAAGGAATAATAAAATCTAAGAGCTGGAAGGGACTTTGGAGGTCATCTGGTCCAATCTCCTGGATACAATCATGATTAATTGTATCAAAAGACAGGACTAGGAGGAAAAAAACGCTCACATAGCATTATAGCAATATGCATATATTTGAAATGGAGTTTATGTCCTAGGTAAAGGTACAGAGATTTTCAGCTTTATAACCTATATATGTCTACTCAGAAGTAAATCAATACACTAAGTATTGGTAAGTGTGTATATTGCAATGTTAATTCCTCAAAGATATTTTACACAAATAGATAAATTACTGACAAAATGTTTATGGCAAACTAAGACCCTCAAATTTCTTTGGCCAAATTCAGATTGTCCTGTAACATTGGCGATCACTCGTAGCTGAGTAAGATTGTCTTCCAAAGGTAAAATTTTAACGGTGGATCCGTAAGTGGCTATAAAGGCCAATTCTGGATCCGCACAACCTCCCACAATGAGGGCAGAGGTTTCCGGATGGGAGACGGTCATGATGGGGGTTTGCCTGACGTGCCTTCCTTTTAGTTCTTTTCTCCTTTTCGCCCTGTAGTCGTGCTTCTTCAAAGTCCATAGCGCCATTAATAAAGGCTGACCTCCAATTGAAACGCTCATGAGTTAGGGCTTCCCAGTTCTCAATGCTGATATTACATTTTTTTAAATTAGCTTTGAGAGTATCTTTGAATGTCTTTTGCTGTCCACCAATATTCCGTTTTCCATTCTTAAGTTGGGAGTAAAGTAGCTGCTTTGGAAGACAATGGTCAGGCATTCGAACAACATGACCGGTCCAGCGAAGTTGATGTTGGATGATCATTGTTTCAATGCTGGTGGTTTTCGCTTCTTCTAATACGCTAACATTAGTCCGCCTATCTTCCCAAGTAATTTGCAGAATTTTTCGGAGGCAGCGTTGATGGAATCTTTCAAGAAGTTGGAGGTGGCGTTTGTAGAGGGTCCATGTTTCACAGGCGTACAGAAGGGTTGGTAGTACAATGGCTTTGTAAACAAGCATTTTGGTCTCCCTGCGAATGTCCAGATCCTCAAACACTCTACGCTTCATTCGGGAGAAAGCTACACTCGCAGAGCTCAGGCGATGCTGAATTTCAGCGTTGATGTCGGCTTTTGTAGATAACGCCGGATTCCACTTTAAATGGATCGCTTTGAGAGCCATTGTTATTCAGGATTGTTGCCATCATGTCGTCATGGAGTAACCGCAGGATGTTCACAAATTTATCAGGGCATCCGATTTTCAGAAGGATGGTCCAGAGAGCAGTACGATTTACAGTATCAAAAGCTTTAGTCAGATCAATAAACGCCATGTACAGAGGGCGGTTTTGCTCCTTGCATTTTTCTTGAAGCTGTCGTGCAGTGAAGATCATATCCACTGTTGCCCTGGAAGGGCGGAAGCCATTTTGCGTTTCAGGGAGGATGTCTTCTGATACAGATAGGAGACGGTTTGCAATGATCTTTGCCAGGATTTTGCCTGCTGTGGCTAGAAGGGAGATGCCTCGATAGTTTCCACAGTCTGTTCTATCACCCTTTTTAAAGAGAGTGATAATTATGGCATCCCTAAAGTCTGCTGGAATCTCCTCCCTCATCCAGATTTTTTCGATGAGCTTATGAAGTTGTTGTGTAAGTTCAGGCCCGCCTTCTTTAAAGACTTCAGCAGGAATCCCATCAGGTCCACTAGCTTTGTTATTTTTCATTTGTTTAGTGGCTTTACTGACTTCCTCCAAACTAGGGGGTACTGCAAGCTCATCTCTTATTTGTTTTTGCGGGATTTGCAAGAAGACTTCATCAGCCACAGTAGAGGAGAGCTTTCCAAACTGTGTGTCGCGACACATTTCTGTGTCGCGGCAAGGGCCCGGGTGTGTCGCAGGGGAACCCGGAAGAGGAGGCCATGCACCACGCATCCTCCCCACCGCAATATGGCAGCAATAAGAACCACAGCGACCACCACCTGCCGCGAAGGCTCTGGCAGAAATGGATCCAAGTGCGGGACGCTCTTCTGGACAGTGGAAAGTGCAGGATCCCCGCTCTTTCTTGGGGCTTTCCTTCTCTTTCGGGCCCTGCCTGTTATTGCTGCCATATTGTGGGGGGAGGTGGGGAGGATGCGTGAGGATGTCTCAGGCAACAGGGACCCGCCTTCCCTCTTCCCCCCTGAGCCCCTCGGGCAGCCCTGCTCCCGGGCCTGATCGATCCTTGATCGATGGCCGAACAGCTGGGCTTGGAGCGCCCGAGTCCCCCACCGCTCCATCCGGCCCCAGCAGCTCCGGGAAGGACGGTCAGATGAGCCCGCTGCAGGCGACCCCCTGCCCGCCCGTCCGCCGGCGCGGTGTCTTACCTTCTCGTGCCGCGCTCCCGCCGGCGGCTCCTCTCCTTTTGCCCCGTCCCCGCCGCCCGCGCTGGGTCTCCCCGGAGCGCCGGGAGCCCTCTTGTCGGGCCGCAGCCGCCGGCAGGCTCCCTCGGCTCGGCCCCAGCTCAGCTCTCGCGGGTCGTGGGCCGCGCATCAGACCGCCGCCATCTTCTGGTAGGCGACGGGAGGAAGCGGCGAGCCAGGCCAGGCCACGGAGGCGGCAAAGGCCGCCTGTCCGCTCGCCCAGTCCTGCCTCTGCCTGGCTGGGGCCGCCGCCAAGGGGAAGGGGGAGCCGGAGACGCGGACGGCATGGGGGCCATGCGAGGCGGGCAGCGGAGCCGCCTCCCCGTCCCTTTCTTGGCTGCCAGGCCGCTGGCACTTAAAACTATGTCTCCGGTCGCCACGCTTCGCGGTCCCTGCACGCCCCCCCCCCAGCGCGGCAGCCTAGTCGCATCCCTGCACCCTTCCCCCAGTTGCAACCTGGCTTCTGCGGCGAGAGCTGGAGAGCTGGGTTCAGAGCACGGACCTACGGGCGGGGCTCCACGTGGTGCATGTCCTCCTCTTCCGGGTTCCCCTGCGACACACCTGGGCCCTTGCCGCAACACACTGTTTGGAAAGCTCTGTCTTAATGATTACTTAGGATATGTTTTCTCACAACTGAAACCTTGTGAAGTTCCAGATAGAAAAGGGAGAAAAGTTACAAACATCAGCAGCCTGTAGCGGTAGGAGCAGAGAGTAGGGACACCTGCAGAGTGTTTGACAAGCTCTCCTCCGTTCATATTACCACTAACCGTAAACAGGCTTGATATTCATAATAAGGTGGGACACACCTGTCCCACATCTGACACACCTGTGACGCATCTGGCCCTTTTAACTGTCAGCCATATTTTAATTTTGCTCCTTGCTGCTCAACCACCCGACAGCTAACGTCATCGCCTCCGTCGTTCGGCCCAATAGGAAGAGAGGAAAGAAGAGGCGGAGGCTGCTTGCGCGTTGCTAAGGTCGCAAAGTTGGGTAGTAACGAAAGTGGAGGTGGAGTGCGCATGTGTGGCCTGCGCAGCACCGGGAGTTTGTCTGGGCCTGGTGGGGAGAAATCGTACCGAGCGCTGCAATGCAGGGCTCCGTGGTCCGGCGTACGCAGGAGTTGCTGGGGCGCGTGATTCGAAAACCGCCCCTCACGGAGCGCCTTCTCAGCAAGCCCCCCGCGCCGCCACCGTGCGCGCGCGCCGCCGCACGCCCCCCCGCGCTGCTGCCATGCGCGCGTGCCACCGCACGCCCCCCCGCGCCGTCGCCGTGCGTGCGCATGCCGCCGCCGCCGGGTGTGTCGCCAGCGGTGGCACTTTGGAAAGCCCTGCAGTAGAGTGACGATTAAGGAGATTGTAGTAATGCTCTTTCCAGCGCAGTACAATAGACTCTTTGTCCTTTAGAAGTTTAGCACCATCTACTGAGCGTAAGGGATTTGTACCATGGTTTGTTGGTCCATAGATGGCCTTTATGGCATTAAAAAAGCCCCGTGCATCATGAGCATCTGCAAAATGTTGGGTTTCTTGGGCTTTTTTTATCCACCATATGTTCTTAAATTCTCTAGTTCTTCTTTGGACTTCTGCCTTTGCACTGGCGTAGATTTTTTTCTTAACGGCACAGTTAATATCTTTTTGCCATATCTGGAAGGCTTTCCTTTTCTTGTCAATAATATGTTCAATCTCACTATCGTTCTCATCAAACCAGTCCTGATGTCTCTTAGTCTGGTATCCAATAGTTTGTTCACAGGCTGAAATAATAGAAGTCTTCAATTTAATTTAGTGTTCCTCAACATTTTCAGGAAGTTCCATAGGCAGATGTTCCTTGAGAGTTGATTGAAAGCAAGCTCGTTTAATAGAATCTTGAAGGGCCAGTGTATTCATTTTACGCCTTGGTTTTCTTCCTTGGAGCCTACGATGAGGGACAATCTTTATGGCCATCGTGGATCGAATTAATCGATGGTCTGTCCAGCAGTCATCGACGCTCGTCATGGCTCTGGTGAGAAGTACATCACGGCGATCTCTAGCCCGGACAATTACATAATCTAAAAGACGCCAGTGCTTCGACCGTGGGTGCTTCCATGATGTTTTAAATTTATTTTTCTGGCGAAAGAGTGTGTTAGTAATGACAAGGTTATGCTCTGCACATTTAGTCAGAAGTAAGATTCCATTCGTGTTGCTGTTGTCAACTCCTTCTTTCCCAATGATCCCTGGCCACAAATCAAAATCACGCCCAACTCTTGCATTGAAATCGCCCAGGAGGATAATTTTATCCTCCTTTGGTATCTCTGATAAGATGGTGTCCAGCTGGGTATAAAATTTTTCCTTGATATCCTCATCTGCATCTAGTGTTGGTGCGTAAGCACTTAGGATAGTTGCCTGTTGGTTTTTGGCGAGTTTTATTCGCAGAGTTGAGAGTCGTTCGTTAATCCCAGTGGGAACTTCTGACAAGAGCTTCACAAGGTCGTTTTTGATAGCAAAGCCTACCCCATGTATTCGTCGTTCTTGTTCAGGCAGTCCTTTCCAAAAGAAGGTATAACCTCCTTTTTCTTCCTTCAACTGTCCTTCTCCTGCTCTTTGAGTTTCTTGGAGTGCTGCTATATCAATATTAAAACATCTCAGCTCCCTTGCAATAATGGCAGTCCTACGTTCAGGTCGTTCACTATCCATATTGTCTTGCAGTGTCCGTATATTCCATGTTCCAAAATTCATGTGTTTTTTACGACCGCTAGATGGTGACCCCACTGGTCGCGGTAATCCAGTCAGGGAGAAAATGAGGCAGACTATGTTTAGGGCACCTTTTCTAGCCCCCTCCCCATATGGGGTGAGCAGAGTGGATCCTAAATAGGGCTGCTCAGTCGTGGATACAGCTGCCGAACTACTCAACTGCCTCGATCCTTGAGTCAGGGCGACTGAATCCGTATCCACCACCCATGTGCTGGTCCATGACTAGGAGCTTCCGGATTTCACAGTCCTGCCCCCGTTGCCATTCGTCAGTCGCCATGGGACTTTTGGTTGTTTTGGGTTTGGTGTGGTTGGAAGACGCCTGTGCGTGAATTTGTTTTATGTGTGGAGATCGGGCACAACGATCAGCACACAACCTTCACAGAAAAAGGCTCTAATCCAATGGCATGGATACCATGACGATTGGTGACCTTTTGTCTGCTGCAGCCTTCATCCGCCTTTGCAGCCGTTGTAACAATACACCTTGTTATCTTCCGCCTGTTCTGCCGTTGAGGACTTTCTTGGATCGTTCTTTGTCTGGTTCCTCCCCCTGGACCTTACCGCCATGGGTGACCCTGCCGGGAGTACATGACTCCCGACAGCTTCGCTCACAGGGTTCATTGGGAACACACAAGCCCACTCACCACAACAAGGTGACGATCCAGCGAGTGAGTGTCCTGTAACAATGGGGGCTTTGATTTGCCAGATTTTCAGCTTCACCACTGGGCTTTTATTTTAACATCTATATTTCTATAGAAATAGAATGTCTTTAAATATTACCTTCTTCGGACTCAGCTGGAGAGTAAATATGTGACCTCTTTGAAATCTTGGCCAGTTTTAGAGTCAAGGTAAAGTAAACAGGGACTTTTCTTCCTGGCCTGGAAAGCGGCTAGATACATTTGGTTATTGAGAGGCAAGCCGTAAAGTTAAAACAATTCTGGGGGGGAAATAGAACAGCTAAAGATGTACTGTAAATGTGATGTTAAATTATATTCCAAAAATATGGAATTTGTCATTTTATGAAGACCTTTGGCTTTATTGAGCCTGGGACTTGGCAACAAGAATAATTTTGCATAAATGGAAAGAAACTTATCCTCCTCATGTTAAGAAATGAATCCAAGTTATACGTATGTTACCAACTTTTGAAATGTCCTTACATTCTAAAAATGCTAACCTGGAACAATATGTTTCCATATGGTTTAGATTTAATGATAAGTTTAAGAACTGAATTAATCTTTTATTGCTACTACATGTACCTTATTTTTATGAGGTCCTTTTTCTTTTATGTTTAGTTTATTTTAATCACTATAATATATATACTGTAGTTTTTTCACTGTACAATCAGTGTTATTTTGTTGCTGTTGAAGTTGTTTGTGTGTTGTATTTCACCAATACATTTTTAAAAATTAAAAACGTAAGCATATACAGAACAGCAACTCACTGAAATATATCAAGATATTGTGTAAAAAGGCAATATTTTCATCTAAGTTACACCAAAAAAAATCAGTGGTACACCTAAGATTTTTATTTTTATTCCATTTATTCACCAGGTAATTAATATTTTTACATATAAATCTATATTATGGAATAAAGTAAATATAATTATAGCCTATTTAATGTTTTAATTCTTTAAAATTAAAAATATGGACCATTGTTAAAAAAATACTGTGGCCATTTAAAATATTTCCCTGAATTTGGTGAGATATTTAAACTACTCATGTCTTTCCATCAGCACATACTGATGTGGCTCAAGATCAGCATGCATTGGCAGAATACATCATAAAGTGTTTAGGGACTTGGAAAATATCATTTTTTAAAAAAGAAATAGAAATTGAAATATTGCAAACTATTGTTCTTGGTGTTATCTTTTGTTTTTGTGTAGATACACTTCTGCCCAATCAATTACAGTAACTGCAGCGATTGTATCCTACCAAGAAAACTTAAAAAGAGAAAGTTTTCCCTTGTGTAAAAAATGAACCAAGGGTTTGTTTCCAGATGTTTATCAATGAATACTGCAACTTTTTTATTTTGTGATAGCCAAAACCTTTTTAAAAATTCTGCTCATTGGAACACACTTTCCACTGTGTTCCATCCCCTGAAACAGTTTACAGTAAGAGATGCCATCACATCTTCCTGAACCACTGTTTTGCTCTGGAGAATGAATCTGTAAAAGACATTGATTTAGTCTTAAGTTTAAAGCTTGTCTAGTAGTCCCTGGGAAATAGTTGCTTCTTTCTTGAGTTAGACTGGTAACAGCAATTCTATAACAAGGGAAATTATATTTTCTGCAAGATCCTTAAATGCTTCCACCAATTTGTGGGGTATCAATACCCTACAATTTGTACAATACCTTATGATTGAGTATAGAACAAAACTACTCCAGTAGGATCTCCTAGAAATGAAAACATTATTATTAAATCCTCATGTTTAAATGCTGGTGATATCTTAAATAATATACATTTTACTTATTGTAATTTAACCCATCTAATAGACATACACACACTGCCTTTCTGTTGTTTTGTGAGTAAAAATATATAGCAATATAGCCTTCTTCCACCTCTTTTCTCTTTGACTCTCAAAGTGGAACTGTCAATACATGTAGATTTGGAGGCTATGTCTGGATGAATCCAAGACTGCAGAAAGGAAGACATCAACTCCTCTGAGCCCTCATGATTAGGCACTGGCTCCTTATCCAGCTCCTTCTCCTTTTCTTCAGATTATCCATTATCGTATTTTGTAAATATTTATTTATTTAATTTTTATCCCGCCTTAATTATTTTTATAAATATGCCCTTAAACTAATTCCAGGAATGTATGGAACTCTCGTTCAGTGTTAAAAATACTGTGAGAAGCTATGGTCAACTTATTGGGCCATCT
Organism: Charina bottae; assembly: GCA_023362775.1. NCBI lineage: Eukaryota > Metazoa > Chordata > Lepidosauria > Squamata > Charinaidae > Charina > Charina bottae. The sequence continues at coordinate 2,287,117 of JALMGJ010000020.1, forward strand.
AAACAGGTTTTGCCTCCTCAAATTGGCAGATATTCTTTAGGTAAAAGTCTTGAGATTCTTTTCACTAGGGATAGAAAGCTTTGAACTGGAACCATGTGCTTGAAGAGCATGGATTCTGCCTCTGAACTAAGGTGATGTTACATTTTGAAATCAAATGACAAATCTCTTGATGGCTGTTGTGGGTCTTCCGGGCTGTGTGGCCGTGTTCTGGAAGTTGTGGTTCCTAACGTTTCGCCAGCATCTGTGGCCAGCATCTTCAGAGGGCAGGAGCACAGATAGAAGCAAAATCTCTGTGCCCAGGTAGAGTGGCAATGTTCTATTTATAGAGCTAAATTATAGGAGATTAGGTGGGGGTTTTTTGTTGTGTTGAAATGTTAACGAGTGGCTGATGAGCGTGATTAGCATGTTCATTGTGAGAAGTATTCCCATGACCTGGTGGTTGGACTGAGTTCGTTGACCTTTTGCAGGCTGTGTTTTTCAGGACTGGTAGCCAGGTTTTGCTAATTTTTAAACTTTCTTCTTTTTTATTGTAACTGTGCTGGTGTTTGTGAATTTCAATGGCTTCTCTGTATAATCTGGTGTAGTGGCTTTTGGTGTTGTCCAGTATTTCTGTGTTTTCAAATAGGATTTTGTGTCCTGTTTGCTTGAGAGCATGTTCAGCTACTGAAGATTTTTCCGGTTGCTGTAGTCTGCAGTGTCTTTCGTGTTCTTTTATCCTGGTGTGAATGCTTCGTTTTGTGGTTCCGATGTATACTTGTCCGCAGCTGCATGGTATGCGGTATACTCCTGCAGCGGTGCGGGGATCCCTTTTGTCTTTAGCTGATTTTAGCATTTGTTGTATTTTTCTGGTGGGTCTGAAGACTGTTTGAAAGTTGTGTTTTTCCATCAGTTTTCCCATGCGGTCAGTGACTCCTTTGATGTAGGGCAGGAATACTTTGTTTGTGTGGGGCTGTTTTTCTTCAGTTGGATGTTGTTTTCTTGGTTTGATGGCTCTTTTTATTTCATTCTTGGAATAGCCATTCGCCTGTAGGACCCAATTCAGGTGGTTAAGTTCATTGTTGAGAAATTGGGTTTCACAGTTTCGATTAGCACGATCCACCAAGGTTTTGATCATGCCTCTCTTTTGTCGTGGGTGGTGATTGGAACTTTTGTGTAGATACCGGTCTGTATGGGTGGGTTTTCTGTATACTTTGTGTCCTAGTTTGAGGTCCGGTTTGCGTATGACCAGCGTATCTACAAATGGAAGTTTGCCGTCAGTTTCTTTTTCCATAGTGAATTGTATATTGGGGTGGATGCCGTTTAGGTGGTCCAAAAATTTCTCCAGTTCTTCTTCAGTATGACTCCAAATTGCGAAGGTGTCATCCACGAACCGGAACCAGACTGTTGGTGTAATGGGTGCCGATTCCAAAGCCTGTTTTTCAAAGTGTTCCATGTAAAAGTTTGCTATGACTGGGCTCAGGGGGCTTCCCATGGCAACGCCATCCATCTGTTCGTAGAACTCATTCTCCCATTGAAAGTAACTAGTTGTTAGGCAGTGTTGAAATAAAGCTGTAATGTCTTCTGGGAAGATTTGCTTGATGAGTGGCAGGGTGTCCCTTACTGGCACCTTGGTAAACAGGGAGATCACGTCAAAGCTGACCAGTTTGTCCATGTGGTTGAGTTTTAGGGTGCTGATTTTGTTGATGAAGTGTCCTGAGTCTTTGATGTGGGATGGAGTCTGTCCGACTGTGAAACTCTGGCCGTGAAAGCCTTCGACAATACATTAAATCTCTTGATCATAGTTAATCCTGATACAAATCTTGACCATTCCATCTTTAAAAAGGCAAAGCATGGGCCTTTCTCTAAATGAGTTTTATCAAGTGAGTGAACTCACTTGAAGGTAAAAGAACCTATAGGAACATGTGCTGCAAAGTGGGAATAGAAATCATGAATGATTCATGCTATAATTTCTTAGTGCATCTGCTTTATACTTAATTTTTTGTTTCTATATCTTTAATAGCCTCACATAAGAATATTATGCAAGGTAGCAATTTATTTAACTCTTGAGTAAGATTTTCATTCCATTTATTGAATCTATTGCTTTCAGTGATATGTACATTTTAAAATCTGCAAAAATCCTCAGGCACAAATATTCGGAGCAAAGTTTCCAGAGGAATGTTTAGGGTCAAGATTTCAAGACTTCCAGAATGTATGGTTTTAAAAGTCATTACTTTTTATCTCAAATTTCAGATAAAAATCTTGTATCTTCATTAGCAATATATTAGTAATTGTTTGGTAAGTGTGAACAATAACATATGTTTGTACCTAGTGTAATATGAATAGTTTGCTGGGATAGCTGACCTGGGGCATCTAATCTTTTTTCATTATACTGCAGAAATTGCTGGGAAGATGTAATTCTATGTAGTGTTAACAAGATATCTGGTTTGTGGGACCATAATCTGAATTATTTAGATGATGAACTGTGTGGTGGGTTGCTTCTCAGAAGTTCTGGTAAAAATATGCTTGGCAAGTTTGGTTAGGAAGGCTTTAAATTAGAGAGGAAAACCCTGAAGCAAGGAGCTCAGATAAATACTTGAGCACTAGAAACAAATGGGAGTTAGTATTGTTAAATCATATATGCATGTCATGTCATGTCATGTCATGTCATGAAAAATCTGGAAGAAATTGACATTGTCTATAAGCTACTGCTCAGAGTATAGGAAATAAAAGTATGAGCTTGAACTCTTAGTACAGAAAGGCAAATATGATTTAATACTGTAAGTATAATAGAGGCATAGTGGAATGAGTCCCATGCCTGGAATATACTGGGATACATTTTGTTCAAAATTTCTGAAAAGTGGATACTTTTAATATACAAGGCAACTCTCCCCCCCCCTTTTTTTTTTTAAATCCTTCTGTTCCTTTTGAACAAAATGAAAAGGCGGGGGGAGAACTGCCTTGTATGTTAAAAGTATCCACTTCTCAGAAATCCAAGTAAGTGAACTGGATTTACTTAAAGAAATCTCCAAGATTTCTGAGTTGAAATAAATGGAGGAACAAATAAAGCAGTATTGTTATTGGAGTTTACTGTTGGCCACCCATCCAAGAAGTTGTGGATGATGCCTTCCAAAAGCAGATTGCATATTTTTCAAGAAGGCATGAAATTTTAATGATAGGGGGCTTTAATTATCCAGATATCTGTTGGCAGACAATATTAGCCAAATAATTGATGTACTATTTTTTCTACCTGTTTACATGCATTGTGATACTATTGCTTTCCTTTGGCTGCTGTGAAAATAATTAAAAAGTGCAGATACTGAAAAGTTGCCTGCCCCTTCCCTAGAATCTTTTTTCAAATGCCTCTGAAAATTAATGGCAATGTGTCTTGCCAGCTTTGATACTGGAAATTATCTGTATAATATTTACAGTTTGGTTAGCATAAAAAGGTTGATAACTGAAAAATATCCAGGAAGCAAAATATGTAATTTCATGTAATTATTAAGCACTAACTGCTAATCTATACCTTTGTTTTTTGTCCTGGTCCCACTCAGTATCCCCTTTTGGCTCTGGCCAGACCCATTCTGAGAAGACTTCAACATGTAAGAGTCTAGATGAAAGAGAACAGACTAAAGCTAAATGAAATGTAACTCTTGTTTATACTTGGGGTTCTCTGTTGACACCAATGTTCTCTCTGGATGAGCAGGCACTACCCTTGAAAGAGCAGGTTTGCAATCTAGTGGTCCTCCTGGATTCATGGCTTCTTCTTTAACAGCAGTGGATGTCACACCCTTGAGTTAGGCCAGATCAGGAAATTGACACTGCAACAATTACAAGAATGCTACTCATTGTTATAGGGCAGGGCTTTCCAAACTTTTGCCCTTGGCGACACACCAAAGGCCGGCCCACAAAAACCCGGAAGTGCCGGCGGCGCAAAAGCTGGAAGTGCCGGCGGTGGTGCTTCCGGGTTGCCACTGCTGCTGCTGCCGCTGCCCCTTCGAAAGGGCAGGCTCCGGGGACCCTGAAAATGCCCTCGGTTCTGGCAGGGAGGCAAAAGCCTCCCCTCCCCGCACGCACACGCTGCCCTGGAGCCGGGGTGGAAATTCTCCCCGCAGAACAGCTGAGCGCCGCTCGGCAACATGCGCGCGCACAGCCTCCCTGCCTGAACCGAGGGCATTTTCGGGGTCCCCGGAGCCTGCCCTTTCGAAGGGGCAGCGGCAGCAGCAGCAGAACAGCTGAGTGCCCTTTTCGCCTCCCTGCCTGAACCGAAGGGTCCCCAGAGCCTGCCTTTTCAAAGGGGCAGCCGCCGCGGTAACCCGGAAGCACCGCCTCCGGTGCTTCCGGGTTGTCACGCGACACACATGGGGCCCCCAGGCGACACAGTATTGTGTTGCGACACACAGTTTGGAAAGCTCTGTTATAGGGGATAATAACAGAATCTTGAAAGCCTAGAGAGTCCATAAATTTCCAAATATCCTTCAATTGTCTATAAAGCAGTTCAAAGATACCTGATTCGATTTGGTATTTCAAACTGATGAGAGGGTGATTTGATTGAATCTGTTTGACTCAAATCACCCACCTCATACAGCCCTACTAATTGTCCTTCAGTGCCCCTATCTTGCTGCTGCAAGAAATTGGCTAATGTCCCTATTTTCATGCTGGAATGTAATGAAGCTGTTGCCTCTTTCAGGCTCAACTGATCACATATCTAGAAGGAAAAAGTGTTCCCAAAGGCCTTGTTGACAGATTCTGGCAAATGAAGATTTATTTAATCTGATAAATAAAAATACTGGTCTGTTAAAATAAATTTTAAAAATCCAGTGTTGGGCCATTTCAGTAGTTAAGTCAAGATGTCACCAAAATGCTGAGCAAAATGTTGGGCTATCTGGAATTTAGTAAAATGAGGAGAGGGAGACTGGCTTGATTTTAAAGCCATAGCAAATATACTTACACTTACACCGAAAGTATACTGAATGAGGAAATCATAATGAGGCAATATGCAAATTAAGACATGACATAAAACTGAAGGGATGAAGATGAATATAAATTAGCTAATGTAGAGAATAAATATTTTCATTATCTGTTATGGAAATTAATTTGGACTGCAGAACAGATCTTTTAGTGTATAATATTTCAGATTATTCAAATTTAGCATGTTTAAAGAGAACAGGTTGCTTTAGAAAAAGTATTTAAATCAGACAAGTGCTTAAGGAAGTCAACCTTTTTAATGAATATCAGAGGTGAACACTTTGACTGGAAAAATATTTATAATTTTATAATTATACTTATCAGTAATCAATGCTGGACCTGCAGAATTGGTGTTATACGGTCCCAATGTTGGGAGTTGGTAAGTGGGCAGGCTGCTGGATTCTGAACCAGTTGTAGTTTCTCAGTGTTCTTCAAGGGCAGCCCCATGTAATCATGTGGTGATAAGGGCATGAATCACTGTAGCACCAGGCAGAATCACAACTGGTACACCAGCTGAAGCTGGGAAAAGTTCCCCTAGTGACAGGAATGTGGAGATAACTGGATGAAGGAATGGATGAGTCGTTAAGGGAGGGAAAATGAGAACTTAGTCCTGGGAAAGTGGAAAACCTGACAGAATCAAAATAACACCGCATTGATTTTGTTTGGTATAAGAGGTTGATGAGGTCCATGATTCTGGGTATTTTACAAGAAAACTTGGGCATCTCACAGAGGAGAGCGAATACTCTATCAACTCACCACTACAGTGCCTCCAGAAAATCAAAGACCTAAAAATAGATGAAGATGAAATTATGGTGTCATTTGATGTCACTGCACTCTTTACATCCATAGACCAAGCACTAACTATTGAATCCATGGCAGCAGTTCTACGTAACACACCTGACCTAACTAGATCCACCAAGATCAAAATACCCAGAATCATGGACCTCATCAACCTCTGCCTCACCACCTACTTTCAGTTTGATGGACAAATATACCAACAAATCAAAGGAACACCTATGGGATCACCACTCTCAGGACTCATAGCAGAGATAGTAATGCAATGTCTAGAAAGGATAGCACTCCCACACATACAACCCAAAGTATGGATCCGGTATGTAGATGACACCGTCATAATAAAAAAGGATCAACTGGAGGAAACACATGAAACCATCAACAACATATTCAAAGGAATAAAATTCACAAGGGAAGAAGAAAACAACAACACACTACCCTTCTTGGACATCCTCATCAGTAGAGGAAATGATGGCATTCTAGAAACACAAGTCTACCGGAAATCTACCCACACTAACCAAGTGCTCCACTACCCTACCTCCCACAAGAGGAGCTGTGTAAGAACACTATTCAGACGAGCACAAACACACTGCAGCAACCCAGAACACCAGAAAAAGGAAATAGGCCACTTATATAGCATCTTCCAGCAAAATGGATATCCACGCAACTTTATCAAAAAGTGCCTGACCACTCAAACCACCACAGCAAAACCAACAGAAGCTATAAAAAGGATTACACTGCCATACATCAGAAACATCTCAGAAACTACCAATAGACTGTTACAACCACACGGCATCACCGTAGCACACAAACCAACCAAAACCCTTCAGAACATCGTAAGTAAACCAAAAGACCCAGTAGCCCAAGAAGAAAAAACAGGAGTTATCTACAACATACAGTGTAACAGCCACTATGTAGGACAGACTGGCAGAAGACTAGCAGAACGCATCCACGAACACCAACTAGCAGTCAGAAGACATGATGAAAACTCCTTAATCTCACAACACATGGACAGACTTAACCATACTTTCAACTGGGAAACTGTGAGCATCTTAAACCAAGCCAAATCCAAAAATGCTAGAGAATTCCTGGAAGCTTGGCACTCAGACAAAGCAACCATCAACAGACACACAGAGGTAAACAACATTTACATACCATTCATAAGAGACAATAGAAAAGCCAGAAGAGCAGAACACCTCTTTGCCAGCAATCAACAACAAGATAGACAAAGATTAACAGCAAGATTAGCACCAGAGGAGCAATCAAACAACACAATAGACCCTAATCAAGGAACTATTAACTCAGTCAATCAACCAAGCAGCAAACAACAACTCAATCAAGGTACTACCAAGGAGAGTACAACACCCCCACCAACACAGGCAGGACAAGCCAGGGTATATAAACAGAGAGCAAGTTCCACTCCCTTTTCGCACTGAAGATGTTGCCTAGCCTGGCAATGAAACGTTTGCAAGAAAACAACAAGTCTCAGAGAGCACCATGGACTCCACAGGATGATACTCAGTTGTATATCTCCATCCCGGGTGAAGTAAGTGATGCGGTCGACACCCTGTCTCAGTGCCTGGGGGCTGTAAGGGCCTGGATAGGGAACAACAGGCTTCAGCTGAACCCTGGTAAGACGGAGTGGCTGTGGATTGATGGCCTCTCGGTTTCCAGGAAGTTGTCATCTTTAACTCTGGATGGGGTGGCACTGCCCTATTCAGATTCAGTGCGGAACTTGGGGGTCCTCCTGGACTCACGACTCCTGCTCGAAGAGCAGGTGGCAGTTGTGGCCAGGAGGGCCTTTGCACAACTTTGGGTTGTGCGCCAGTTACGCCTCTTATTTATTTATTTATTTATATTTCTAACTTATATCACCGCCCATCTCCCCCCATTCCGGAGGGGACTCTGGACTCTTCCTGGATCGAGAGACCCTCCAAACAGTCACTCATGCCCTTGTCATCTCCCATATAGATTATTGCAATGTGCTCTACATGGGGCTACCCTTGAAGAGTATCTGGAAGCTTCAGCTGGTCCAGAATGCGGCCGCGCGGGCAGTCACGGGTGCTATAAGATCAGCACATGTAACACCACTGCTCTGCGAGCTGCATTGGGTACCAGTTTGCTTCCGGGTCCAATTCAAGGTGTTGAAGCCCTACATGACATGGGGCCAGGGTACCTGAGGGACCGTCTCATCCCGACTACATCTGACCGGCCCCCCCGGTCATGCAGAGAGGGCATGCTTTGGACCCCATCAATAAAAGAATTTCATCTAGTGGGGTCCAGGAGGCATGCCTTCTCTGCTATAGCACCCGCCCTGTGAAATCCTGAAGCTCTACATTTAAGCCATTGCTTACAGCATAAAGTCATTACAGCTAAAGCAGTGTTTGTAATATGAAGCCTGAAGTCCCTGCCAGATAAATTATTATTTGTGGTATGAAATTAAATTCTTTAACTTAAACCATGATGAAATCCTTATTCTCAGAGAACTACGCCACCGTTCTTAATATGAACTCACAAGCCTCTGCCACTGAATCCGTTGTTATATGAAATCACAAGTATCTGCAATTTAGAATCTGCAATTCTAGCCCCACCTCTGTTCTCTGCCTGCCGGTGGTTCCTCCTCGCCTCCCTTCCCCAGTCTGGAGGAAGGGGCGAGGCTGTTGGTCCAGAGATTACGGCAGGGCACCCCCGCCCGTGACCCTCTGGAGCGCTGCACAGTGTGATGTCGGCCGCTTCTAGCGAGATCGTTTTGGGATATATTTTTTTCTTCCCGGCAGAACAGAGGTGGATGAGCCTGGAAGACGGCATGCTTTGGGGAGCTCTTCATAACAAGCTTGGAACGGAGGCCGTTTGTTTGCGCTGAAAGGTAACAAGAAAGCAGAAGAAGTGAAACTCAGTTGTGAGAGGATTTCTTACTGCTAGCCAAGTTGATAATTTTCAACCCTGTATTTAAAACAGAAATTAATTCTGAATTTAATCGTAGGAGGCATAATTTGGGTTGAAATGTGCTCTGCTCAAATCCAGTACTTCTCTGGTGTCAAGGGAAGGTTTCTTTACCACCCAAAGCTTCCATAGAGGTTGTGATCTGAAAGGCCAGTATGGTACTGGTTAAGGCACCAGGTTAGAAACTGGGAGTCTGTGAGTTGTGGTCCCACCTTGGGCACAAAGCCAGCTCATTGTTTCATTCCAAGTGACAATCTTCTGTATGTGCTGCCTGTCACCTGGTAGGCTCATAGATATTGAGCTCTGCTACCATCATGGCTTTGGTCAAACAAGGCTTTCACATCATGCTTTTTTTAGTAAGATAGAGAAGGTATTGGTCAAGTTGCTGGCCTTGTAGTGTTCCCTGCTAATAGTAAGAACAGGACCATTTTTGTTTGGACACATGTTAGCCAGGATGCCACAAGCACATGTTCACACTATGCCGTGCAAGCGAGGAGCTCTATTCCAGAGCCTCCCTGCAAGCCAACATACTATGGCTTGCATCCCACCAACGAAGAGGTATATACACCCTCAGGATGCACTCTGTTTAGCACAACACTGTACTATGTAAATTCCAACTTCCTACACTGTAATCAGTATTCAAACTCTAGGTCATCTTATGACAAGCAAGACAAGATATTTCCTAAAGATAAATAATTAGAGAAATCAAAATAAGTGCAACTATTTATAGTTCAAAACTTTTTTGATTATACCAAAAGTAACCTTCCATTTATCATAATTAGTGCAGTTATGTGACATATCTAGACAAAATTGAAAAATCATTTTTTCAATGAATTCTGAATGAAAAAAATAATTAGAAAATTAATTGAGGGGAAAAAGCATACTAGCAATGCTTTGCCTGCTTTGTCAGGGAACCCAATCTTTGCTAGGGTTGTTTTTATTATGCTTATAATAAAACATTGAGTAGAAAACATTGTAAAACCTTTCTCAGACCATGTTCCATTTTTAATTGGGTCAGAGCTGAAACCAAAAACCACCCATTTCAAAATAAGAAAGGACATCAGCTGATCTCCTTTGTGGGGCTGCAGGAACGAAACTGAAATCTTCAGGATTTGAGCTCTGTTCCTGCAGTCACACAAAGGATTTCAGCTCCCCTCCGCTTGCAACCTTCCATGCTGGCTTCCCCATTGACTTTCTGGAGAAGCTGGCAGAGAAAATTGGAAATGGCGATCACATGATCACGGGTGCTTGGCAACCAGTCATAAATGTGAGCCAGTTGCCAAGTGCCCGAAATGCGGTCATGTGACCACAGGGGGGTGTGGCGCAATGTTTTACAGTGGCCGGAAGTGCTTTACGGGCCGTAAAGCACTCTTTCCAAGGCTCTCATAACTTTGAACGGTTATTAAACGAGGACTACTTGCATAAGTTCTCAGCTTCCTTATGAATTATTTGCCTCATAAATAACAAAGGAGCAGGTTCTTTCACTGTTTAAGTGAGCAGTTCATTTTTATTATTTTTTATTTTATTTATTTTATATCCCGCCTTTATTATTTTTATAAATAACTCAAGGCAGCGAACATACCAAATACTCCTTCCTCCTCCTAGTTTCCCCACAACAACAACCCTGTGAGGTGAGTTGGGCTGAGAGAGAGTGACTGGCCCAAGGTCACCCAGCCAGTAAAGGTAAAGGTTCCCCCCGCAGATTTGTGCAGTCGTGTCTGACTCTAGGGGCCGGTGCTCATCTCCGTTTGTTAGCCGAAGAGCCAGCGTTGTTCGAAGACACTTCCACGGTCATGTGGCCGGCATGATGCGCGAGGAATGCCGGCTTTCATGCCTAAGGCAGGACTAGAACTCTTCAGTCTCCTGGTTTCTAGCCCATTGCCTTAACCACTAGACCAAACTGGCTCTTTTCCTATGCAATGTTCATGCAATAAATAGCCTGTTTGCGCAGTGTTTATTCTGATACAAGTTCAATCAGGCTTATTCCCAGGTAAGAGGGTGGTAGGATTGCGGCTTTCTTAAACACAAGTAAACAAGCAGAATCAGACAGCACTGATTAAATTAGCAGATGCCTGTGAAACATCCCCTTTCTGATGAGGGGATTATAACTGAAATATCATCAGGAAAAACACATTTATAACCTTTAAGGAAGCCACACCAGCAAACACATGGATGGAAGTTGACACTGTATACTTGTACTTTCAAAACCAGGAATTTTGAATAATCATTGGATTGCAGGGGAAGCCTTCTAATGGGTCAGTAATTGGTTGAACAACAGAAAATAGAGTAGGAATAAAGGAAAGTTTTCACAATGGAGGGAAGATAAGAAATGGGATCTCTCAAGGATCTGTTTTGGGCCCCATGCCTTTCACCATTCATAAATTATTTAGAATCAGTGAAAGGGCAGTATTTGTAGATGTCACAATTTTGTTGTTGTTGCGCCTTTGAATCATTCTTGACTCCTGGCAATTGCCTGGACAAGTCCCTGCAGTTTTATTGGCAACATTTTTGGAAGTGGTTTGCCATTGCCTCCTTCCTAGGGTTGAGAGAGAGTGACCGGCCCAAAGTCACCCAACTGGCTTCTTGACTAGAACTAGACTAGAACTCACAGTCTCCCAGTTTCTAACCTGGTGCCTCAACCATTACATCAAACTGGCTCTTAACAAAATTATTTAATGTGGTAAAAATACTGTGAAGAACTCCAAAGGAATCTCTCCAAACTTAGTAACTAGGCCACTAAATGGGAAATGCAGTTAAGTGTCAGCACATGGGATCTGGGAATCCATGCTTCACTTATAAAATTATGGGAACTGAACTGTCAGTGGCTAACCAAGGAAGATGTCTGCAGTCATTGTAGATGATTCAATGCAATTGAATGCAGCAGTGGTAAATAAGCCAATTCATGCTAGGGATAGACAATAAAGAAATGACTACATTCCAAAGTGCCGCCGCTGGCGACACATTAGTGGTGGCGGCGGCAGCGGCGCGCGCACGGCAGCGGCGCAGGGTGTGTGCACGGCAGCGGTGCGGGGGGGCGTGCGGCGGCGCGCGCGTGCACGGTGGCGGCGCGGGGGGCGTGCGGCAGCGCGCACGTGCATGGTGGCAGCAGCTGCCGCCGCCACCATGCACGCGCGCGCCGCCGCTTCTGGGTGGTGTGGCGACACACCACGCTGTGTGTGGCGACACACTTTTGTGTCGCGACACACAGTTTGGAAAGCTCTGGACTACATGAATCTATGTTGTAGCCCCATCTGAACATTGTGTATAGTTCTTGTCTCCACTTCTCAATAGGGAAAGCTGGAGAAAATGGAGAAAAGGACAACCAAGATGTTCAAGGGGCTTGTAATACCTTCTGTATGAGGATAGGACAAAGTTTATAAATTTATGCATAATAAAGGGTGAACAGAAATAAGTTTTTTCTCCATCTCTCATAATGCTAGAACCATCCAAAGAAAATGACAAGCAGAAAATCTAAAACCAGTAAGAAGAAATATTTTTTCACACAGCATATAATCAAACTGTGGAACAAGATTTGCTGTGAGCCACTAGATTAGTCCCCTTCAGAAAGGGACTAGATAAATTCCCGGGCTACAGATCAATCAGTGACTACTAGCCTTGATGACTAGGTATTGCCTCCAGCCAGAGGATCAGTCTGTCTCTCTACATACTAGATGTATGGGAGCAACCATACGCACACTACTGGAACAATTGTGAGATCCAAAAGTTGAATGAAGTATTTTTATTTATTTATTTATTTAGCTATTCATTTTATTTATAGTTTATTTTATCCCAAAGACTTAGGGAGGTTAACAGTATATAAATTATTCTTTATAATTCCTAATCACTAAAAAACAGTTTAAATAAAAGAAAATTTACATTTTTGCTGGAAGAGTGCTCTCTATCCAGACTCCAAGTTAGTCTCTAGTGTGGCTGGGTGAGAGTGTTTCTTTTCTTAAATATTAAATTAATTTATATCATCGGTATACTGCGATGTCCTGAAACTTCGTACTAGTTCATATTTTTGGAATTTGGCAATATAACTGTAGAGGGAATAGGGAATGGCCTTGAAGGACAGGAGGAAGAGCAGCTACCAAGGCAATGATCAGACAAGCATGGCTTAAGTCCACTCCAAGAAACTAATTTGAGAAAACATCTCAGATGGCCCCCTCCCTAATTCACACAAAGATAAAGTGAAGGAGGAAGGAAGCACATTCAGACGTGCAAGATTCTGTTATTGTAGCTGTTCCAATAAAAGTAGTTTTAGACCTATATGGCATTGATTTCTTGGTCTGGTCTACCCTATAGGGCTATGATAATCTTGTTAATGTAATTTACTGTGAAGTTTACATTTTCCTTTTTTCAAGGAGGTGGGGTTAGCTGAACTACTGACCTGACCAGTTCAGTGATAGCAATTTCTGAGTAGGGATTTGAATCTAGATCCCTGTGATCAAAGACTGAATAATAGATGTGAACATTAAATTTGCATGACAACATATCCACCCAAAGTTTCTATAACCACTGTGAGTTCATTATATGGATGGTTTTTTTGATGAAGGAAATGTGTTCTGGGCTTGTCATGTATCACCTGTGATAGTTTTAAATTGGGCAAATCTTGTCTGCTAATTAAATTATCTTCTTCCATAATTCATAGCTTTGTTAGTTTACAATGAAAACATGTCCCTCCTGGTTGGTCAAGGCCTCCCAGGAGGTGGCGCGTGGTTGGGTTCAAGTTGTGGTTAATGCCTCTTTGCAGGAAGCCATCCTTGGACCCAACAGTGTTGAATAACTTTCATCCAGTCACCAACCTCCCCTTTCTAGAGAAGGTTGTTGAGAGAGTGTTTGGCACTCAGTTTCAAAGGGCCCTGGATGAAGCAGATTATATGGACCCCTTTCGGTCTGGGTTCAGGCTAAGGTACAGTACTGAGACAGCATTGGTTTTTGCGGATGACCTCTGGAGTGCTTAGACTGATGTAGTGCAATTGGCCTGGCCCTCTTGGATCTCTTGACGGCTTTCAATACCATTTACAATTTTTGCTTTCTGGACTGGCTCCGGGGACTGGGAGTTGGGGACACTATTTTGCAGTGGTTCTTCTCCTTCCTCCATGGCTGGTTCTAGTCAGTGTTGATGGCAGTGTGGGGTGCCTCAGGTCTCAGGTCTCTCACTATTCCTCTTAAACATATACATGAAATCACTGGATGAAGTAATTTGACAGCACAGGTTGTAGTTTCATCAGTATGTCAGTGATGTCAGTTATACATCTCTATCCCTGACCACGCACCTGTTGCAGTGCTGACCCAGTACCTGGGGGCTGTGAGGGTCTGGATGGGGAGGAACCAGCTGGACTCAACCCTAGAAGACCGAGTGGCTTTGAGTTTATGCCCTCCACCTAAGGGTCTGCTGATGTATTATCTTTGACTCTTAATTGGGGTAGCACTTCCCCCGACAGAGCAGGTGCGCAGTCCAACTTCCTGGTTGGACTACTGCAATGTGCTTTACATGGGGCTGCCCTTGAAGACCACCCAGAAGTTACAGCTGGTCCAGAATGCAGCTGCACATGCAGTGTTGGGTGCCCCTCAGTTTTCCCATATTATACCTCTGATGTGCCATCTGCACTGGCTCCCAGTTTTTTTCAGGTGCAATTCAGGTTATTATCTTTAAAGTCCTACTGACATGGGGCCAGGTTATTTGTGGGACCGCCTCTCCCTGAAGGTATCTGCCTGTTCCACCAGTTCAGATAGAGTGGGCACACTCCAGGTCCCTTCCCTTAAATGTTGCCATCTAGGAAGCAGGCCTTTTCTGTAGCAGCCCCTGCCCTGTGGAACATCCTTCCCCCTGAGATCTGGCAAGCCTATGACATTCAATCAGAATGAAAATGCTGGGAAGAGAATGGGGTATTATATACATATTGCAGATTCTTAGCCTTTTGGAAGGTCATAAAGAGCTGACCCTCCCCCCAAGCACTGGGATAGGGTGAGCCTGGAGTCTGAAGATGATTGTGTTGGTTGCATCAGAGGAGAAGTGCCAGGTTTTTGATTTTATTGTGTTTTGGTTTTACTGCTGTGAGCCTCCCAGAGTTGTGTCTTTTAAAATGGACAGCCATATAAGTCAAATAAATAAATAAATAAGGTTTCTGCAATTTAATCATACAAAAATGCATATTAAAAAAATGTGTTTTTCTCTTCAGGTATATATTGTGGAAGAAAACATTGAATGACATTGGTAGTTGTAACCTTTGCAAATAAATGGCACAGAATTTGCCACATCTCTTCTAGAGAAGATGACCCATTAGATTTCCTGATTATTAAGAAACGGCACATATCTTAAGATGGCAGCCCAGAGGATTCGTGCTTCTAATGCCAGTTGCCTCTCACGATGCAAATCTGAGGGGACGCTGATAGATCTGAGTGAAGAATTTTCAGAAACCAGTTTCAGTTCTGTCAAAGGTGAGCTTTTTCTCTGTTGAATATAGATCCTATGACATTCAATCAGAATGAAAATGCTGGGAAGAGAATGGGGTATTATATACATATTGCAGATTCTACAGATCATACTATAAGTTGTTTACTATAACTTAGAAGCCAAATTATGGTTTTGGCGTGCTTCCTCGGCCCACTTTCAGGCTTGTGCCCAAGTGGTTATTACTACTCCTCCCCTTTAGAGCAGAGCTTTCCAAACTTTTCATGTTGGTGACACACTTTTTGACATGCATCATGACATGCATCATTTCGTGACACACTCTTACAGCAGGGCACAAGGCAGGCACTAGGACCTGCACGGAATCCTGGCAGGGCTCGGAGGCAGCAGCAGCCGTGACACACCCAGACACTGCAGCCGACACACTAATGTGTCCCGACACACAGTTTGGAAAGCTCTGCTTTAGAGGATGAGTCCTCAGGGCATATTAATCGTGAATAAGAAGGGAAATCTGTCCCTTTTAGTAATCTAAAGAGTGTTTAGCTGCTACCCCAACCACCTAAGTTCTGATCTGATCTGGCTAGTTACCAGAGGTACAGGTTTGATAATAGCTAATGAAAGCTTGCTAGGCATTTTTCACCCATTCTTGGAGCTATCTCAACTAAATAAATGCAGACTGAAGTCTATCTGCTCCCCGTATTCAGTAAATTCAGAACGAGGGTCTCAGTTATTTTGTTCTGAATTGTTAATTACATTTCCCTGGGGGCTTGCCACATGATTAAGAAAGGACCCTTTATTTGGCAGCTTCATCAAGTTTTAGTCATATGCCCTGCACTGTCTACTTGTAATGGATTCTATCTTCCCTTTGTTTTGTTTGACCTCCCTAGATTGGGTAGGGCTGCCTTTCCCCATGAACAGTCTCCCCCCTTTTCCTTCCCTTTGTTGTCCTCTCAACATTGCCTTTTAGCTTCCTCCATATTGCTCTTCTAGCAACTAAGTACTCTTCAGCTAGGAGGACTGCCTTAGTTCTTGTGCCTGGGTAGATTCAGACCCAAGTAGTGTTTTTCTCCTGGTTTGGTGCAATTCCTTCTTCCAGCTCAGGCTACTTACCCTCTTGCCTAGCAATTGGGACAAGTCTTGTTGCTGCTGCTGCTGCCCTGATGTCACCCCCACTTCCATCATGGCTGCCTTTTTCTTTCATCCTCTCTTTTCTTTGCCCTTCCTTTTATATAAAGGGCTTATGTGGAGTTATGTGGGTGTCAGGACCTCTTTGAGTTTCCTGCTGTTATTGTAGCTTGAGTGTTTCCAGATACGTGTCGGCTAGAGACAGCACGCCAAAGAAGAAAGGGGGGAGTACATTCCGTTCTTCGCACCAGGCTGTTCATGCCGGACCATTACGGCTTGTTGCTGTAGAGTCAAGGTCACACACCTGCACACCTAGGAGGGAAATGCCGAGGAGTGGGAAACAGAGATGGACAATGACTCATGGTTGGGGGGGTTGTCTTGTGTGGAAAGAACAAGTCAAATTTCAACTGTTTGGCGGGAATTGTCATTCAGGTCTTCACCTATGTCTCGACTTACATGTAACCTTAATAAATTCTTACTATTGTGCAATGCTTTGCATGGAAAAGTGTTTATTGGGACAGTGAAGTTAAGAACATTACAGAGGGAGCTAAACTGAGCAGTTACATCTGTGAAAAGGCCAGGATGTGGCCACAGCAGCCAATTGGGAGGCATGGTTAACCTATGGATGCTAAGGAGTATGTGGATAAGCTGGTGTTGGACTAGTTAGACCACTTTGACATGGCTTGCCCTGGTCTGGTCATTCCAGTTGAATCCCTTTCCAGTGGGGAAAACTAGAAAGTCATGCCTCTCCAGCATGGCTTGGTGAATGAAACAGAGGGGAAAGCTCTGTGTCAGTGGTCAGCCTAAGTGTGCCTGGGCTGCTTGACTCCTGTGCTGTTTGGGGGGCTGTTACATGGCCTTCATGAAGCAAGGAATGGCCATTTGAGCTGTGGCAACTGCTGCACTGATTGAACTGGAGGAGCAGACCCTTGGAGGTGGGATGGGGCTATTTGAGTAATCTTCCTGGGGGAGTGACTGGCCCAAAGTCACCTACCTGACTTCGAGTCTACAGCAGTCTTCCAGTTTCTAGCCCAGTGCCTTTAATACTACACCAAAATCACTCTTACGTGATACTTACAAATGCATATATATAGCAAGTATAGATTAGAATGTTGCAGTTATTCTATCAGTATAATAAAACAGAATCACTTCCTGGCCAAGGCAGTCTTATTTTTCCTATCATGTCTTTGTTGCTTGTCAAAATCTCATCTGATTCATCACAAATTCTGCATATTTTTCCAATAGGGAAAAATCCTGTACATGCCTATTCAGAAGTCACAGACAATACTATTGAGTTCAGTGGGACCTATACCCAGATGGTTGAGCATAATCTAGTGCCAGATAACCTTCTAGAGCAGAGCTTTCCAAAGTGTGTGTCACGACACAAAAGTGTGTCGCCTGTGGGGCCCAGATGTGTCGCGTCAAAACCCGGAAGCGCTGATGGCCATCAGCACTTCTGGGTTTTCCCGTGGCGACACACCAACGGTGGCGCGCGAAAATCCAAAAGCGGCAGCAGCGCTTCTGGGTTTTTGCGTGCTGCCGCAACGGCGGCACTTCTGGTTTTTCCCGCGGCGACACACCAACAGCGGTTGGTGTGTCGCCGCGAGAAAACTTTGGAAAGCCCTGTTCTAGAGAATTTCTCGTACAATAATTTTCTCACACATTAACAAAAATGATTATATAGTTTAAAGTATTCTAGGGGAGCTGTATGCTTACTTCTAAATCCCAGTGAATAAATTTGTAGATTATAGACACATAGTTATAAAATCCCAAACTTTGGGGGACTAATTTACATGGGGTTGTGACAAATGTATTGTTATTTAATTTAAGTTGCATGAAATAAATGCAATTATCCCTGTATATCTTTTGTCACATTATCAAATACAATTTGATGTTTGGATCCCTCCAAAACATCAAAACTACCTTCTGGGAGGTACATCCAATTTTTTCAAGGCTGGACCAATGTAGAAAAATGAAGCCTTTGAGCCACCAGTTCTGCACCCTGATTTAATAGGAGTGCTTCATTGTTTGGTGTAACTTGTGTAGTATTTATTGATTATGTCATTTGCAGTTTCTTATTTTAAGTCCTCTATTTTCTTTGTAGTGCCTTCTCCTGGTGCCTTGATGACAGATAGTCCTACATCATTTGAAACTGCAAAGGAAGTTGTAGCTATTAAAGACTATTGTCCAAACAACTTTACTACATTGAAGTTTTCCAAGGGAGACCATCTCTATGTGTTAGATACCTCAGGAGGTGAGTGGTGGTATGCACACAATACCACAGAAATGGGCTATATCCCATCCTCCTATGTGCAGCCCATAAACTATTGGAACTCTTCATTAGCTGACAGTGGAATGATAGACAATCTCCTTGAAAGTTCTGATGAAGGAGCAAAAGAGCTGGATCTGCTTGGAGACTGGTCAGATGTAAAGTGGAACTTAGCTAAAAACAATCCTTTTTTGAACAATACTCAAACTACTAACCCTTTTCTGAACGGAAATATGAAAGGAATGTCAGAAAAAGACAAAGAGGGTTCCCCCCAAATCACAGTGGATTTGTTACTGTTTGATACAGTGCCTACATATACAGGGTCAGGTTCTGCAGCAAATAGCAGTGTAGGTAATAATCTTGATAAAGCGCCATCAGTGAATGGATTTGACTTTGAGCAACCAAGCAGACGAGACAATCTTTTTTTTAGAAGCAAACGCTCATATAGTTTATCAGAGCTCTCTGTACTTCAGGCAAAATCCGAAAGTCCATCTTCATCATGTTTCTTCACTGGATTGAAATCTCCTACCCCAGAGCAATTCCAGAGTAGAGAAGATTTCAGAGTTGCATGGCTAAGTCATCGGAAACTAGCAAGATCATGCCATGACTTGGATCTTCTGGGTCAAAACCCTGGTTGGGGTCAAACACAACCTGTGGAGACCAACATAGTTTGCAAACTGGATAGTTCAGGTGGTGCAGTTCAGCTTCCAGATACAAATATTAATATTCATATTCCTGAAGGACATGTGGCTGATGGAGATACACAACAGATCTCCATGAAAGCTCTATTAGATCCGCCTCTGGAGCTCAATAGTGACAAATGCAGTACTATAAGTCCTGTGCTAGAAATTAAGCTGAGCAACATGGAAATCAGAACACCCATTATATTGGAAATGAAAATTTCAGCAGAAGTTAACAATGACATTGTGAGCAAGAATTTAGTAGGAGTACAGTGCCTACGGAGTGATGTGAAGGAAGGCCCATATGTTCCAATGGAGCTAAGTTACTGTTACGGAGACACAATCAAGGTTCAGTTGGAGAACCTGGAGCCCTGCATGTATATAGCTGTTGTAGCCCAAGGACAGAACATTTCATATCCTTACACAGTTTGGGATTATATCAATAAAAAAGTTACAGTTGGGGTCTATGGTCCAAAGCACATACACCCTTCTTTTAAAACTGTGGTTGCTGTCTTTGGACATGACTGTGCCCCAAAGACTCTTCTAGTGAATGAAGTTACACGTCAAGTACACTGTGCAGCACCAGTGGTGCTGCATTTGTGGGGAAAGCACCAGTTCTCCTTAGTAAGGCCACAAGACCTAAAACTTTGTATGTTTTCAAATATGCCTAATTATGAGGTGAAAGCCAGTGACAAGACAAAAATGGTGAGAGGATTCCAAATGAAGCTTGGCAAAGTCAGTCGCCTCATCTTCCCCATCATGTCACATGATCCTAATGAGCTGTCTGACTTTACTTTAAGAATACAAGTCAAAGATGACAAAGATATTATACTGACTCAATTCTGTGTGCAGACACCTCAGCCACCTCCTAAAAATGCTACTAGGTCCACTGGACAGCGAAGGTTTCTGAAGAAAAATGAGATTGGGAAAATAATTTTGTCCCCTCTTGCAACCACCAGCAAATATCCAATTTTCCAAGATCGGACTGTAGCTGGCTTAAAATATGGCAAAATGCTGAAAACAGTAGTGAGGCAAAATAAGAACCATTATCTCTTGGAGTATAAGAAAGGAGATGCTATAGCTTTGCTAAGTGAAGAGAAAATCAAATTGAAAGGTCAGCTCTGGACCAAGGAATGGTACATTGGTTACTATCATGGTAAAATTGGCCTAGTCCATACTAAAAATGTTTTAATTGTTGGAAAAGTCAAGCCAAATTATTTCTTTGGACCTGAGCTTACTACAAGTATGTTGCTGGAGCAAATCCTGAGACCTTGCAAATTTCTTACCTATATCTATGCTTCAGTAAGGACTTTGCTCATGGAAAATATTAGCAGCTGGCGTGCATTTGCAGATGCTCTGGGATATGGGAACTTGCCACTTGCTTTTTTCTGTCGAGCAGAACTGGACAGTGAGCCAGAATGTGTTGCTTCTGTGTTGGAGAAATTGAAGGAGGACTGTAATAATTCAGAAAGTAAAGATAAGAAATCTTTCCAGAAAGAACTGATGTTGGTAAGTATTCTCACTGCCCATTCTTTTAGCTTTTTGTTGGGCTAGGAGTGAAGTTAAATGAATGGGGAAATAGTAACTGGGTTTTGGCAATGTCTGTACAGATGTAACCATGAATAAAGGTACAGGTTCTAGTAACCAAGGCAGAAACCTACTGCTTGCTTCTAAAACAATTCAGCTAAAAAGAACAGCTTTTTTTTTTTTTTAAAAAAAACACCTTTAACATTTATATTAAGCATTTGGTTATACTTTTCCTGCTACTTGTCCTAAAATTAGGATCACTGGAATAATGTTTCAGTAACCCTTTGAACAGCATCATCAACAAGGACTTGACTGACTAACGAATTGAAAATTGCTGTATGTCACCTTTTTTTTTTTTTTGGTGCCTTTGAGTCAAGGTTGACTCCTGGCAACTACCTGGACTAGTCCCTGCAGTTATCTTGGCAAGGTTTTTCAGAAGTGGTTTGCCATTGCCTGCTTCCTAGGGGTGATAGAGAGTGATTGGCCCAAGATCACCAGCTGGCTTTGTGCCTAAGGTTAAGTGAAGCAGTCATTAAGGGAAACTGCAACTCTGTTTATGATCTTACTTCAGCTTTCCTTTGCTTTACAGACCTGCAAAGGTCATAACTGCAAGAATTGGTTGTAAAGTTACTTTTTTATCACAGTTGTAACTGTGAATGGTCACAAAACGAGGCAGTTGCTAAAAGAATACTAGCTGTACTATAGCTGGACAATAATGTCACTTCTCAAGAGTATAGAAAATAGTTTATGACATGACAGAATTGTGTTTACTGTATGCCTAAGGATTGTATCAATCCCTTGAAGTGTGCTTCATGTTGCTGACTTGCAAAGAGAACTGGCATTTGTTTCTAAGTAGCACTTCCATCACTGAAAATAGTTTCTATGTATGCACAGCAGTCTGTGCATAACAAACAGTTGTTCGAGGCGCATTTGCCCCAGCCCATCATTTTAGTCCAACCTGCCTCAACTTTTTTTTAGCTTACACAGCAGCAATATGAGTGGCAAAGTATCAGTTCTGTGTGAGTGTAGTGTATAGCATAGCATAGCAAATTGATTAAAATATAAATTGGCTGTCTAAATTAAATCAATCTGCCGATTCTTGCTCAGCAGCCCTGTTCAAAATAACCCAGAGCCTTTGGGGGAAGCCCCTGCAGGCATAATATTTGACTTTGCCATTTTTTTGCTGGATAAAGTCACTAGTTCCCATTCTTGATTGGACACCAGAGTCTACTGTGGTGAGTGAGGCAGTGTTTTACATCACAGTCTGGGATTCTTTGGAGTTTGTGGAGACTGAGCAAGTGGATAGGGCCCTCTATAGTTTGAATTTTGCCACCTGCAGGCTCAATCTTTGTCCCTCCTGCCTTCTTGGGGTGGCCAAGCATGGCTTGAGCTGCTGGTTCCAGGACATTATCAGTGCTTCCCTGGGGAAGGTTATAATGTTGCCTACTCTAAAAGGGCAGTGGTGCACCCTCTCTTGAAAAGGCCTTCCTTGGAACCAGCTGTTTTTGGGAACAACTATCCATTTCCAACTTTCCCACCCTTCCGAAGTGACCTTGAGAAGGTTGTGGTAAATCATCTACAAAGGAATCTAGATGAAATGGATTAATAGGAGCCTTACTCTAATTGAACCTGCCCATTTGAATAGGAGAGGCCTATTGCAGGTCCTCCTTCTTTACGAGGTCATAGGGCAGGGCTTTCCAAAGTTTTCCCATTGGCGACACAGCAACGGTGGCACGCAAAAACCTGGAAGTGTCGGCGCTGCGGCAGCACGCAAAAACCCTGGAAGCGCTGCAGCGGCGGTGCACAAAAACCCGGAAGCACCGCCGCGGCGCACAAAAACCCGGAAGCGCCCCACAGCACTTCTGGGTTTTTGCATGCCGCCACCACTGCGGCGCTTTCGGATTTTCACGCGCCACAGCGGTGGCAGCGGTGTCCTGGTGTGCCGTGCGAAAACCCAGAAGTGCTGATGGCCCGCCGCCACCGTGCGCGTGGCTGTGCACTGCGGTGGGGGCGTGCCATCAGCGCTTCCGGGTTTTGACGCGACGCACCTGGGCCCCGCAGGCAACACAGTATTGTGTTGTGACACACAGTTTGGAAAGCTATGTCATAGGGTATAGACCGGTTGAAAGGTCTTTTCAGTTGTAGCACCTGCTTTATGGAATCTCTCCCCACCCCCCTCCCCATCCCAGATACAGATGGGTTTGATCTTGCTGGCATTTCATATACAAGTCAAAGCTGTTTTGTTCCAACATGTGTTAAGCACTTAGATTAATTTAGGAGTACGCTTACTGATATTATTTTAATTGTTTATATTTCATTTCCATTTTTGTTTTGACTTCATTGTCTATCAGAACTGGAGCAGGTTATAAATATTGTTAACTAAATTAGGTGCTTTACCACATGCAGAATTGCATCTGACCATGTCCATGCCCAATAGTCACTCTGGGCAAGCAAAGCAATTGCACCACTTTCTTTTTGTAAGGTTACTTTTAGGAGGTGCTTTGCCAATTGGAAGTTCCCCATGGGAATTAAGGCACAGCCCTAATATCTAGAGTGGCAGTCATGTACTATTGAAAAATGAATAATAATGTTAACTCTCACATAGGAAAAAGAGCCAGCCAAACATAATGTAGTTTAAAAAGCAAAGACTGACAAGAAGCAATGAGATTAAATTACAAAGACCAAAGACCCTGATGCTGGGAAAGACTGAGGGCAAAAGGAGAAGGGGACGGCAGAGGATGAGATGGTTAGATAGCATCACCGATGTAATGAACATGAATTTGAGTAAACTCCGAGAGACAGTGGAGGACAGGAAGGCCTGGCGTGCTATGGTCCATGAGGTCACGAAGAGTCGGACACGACTGAACGACTGAACAACAACAACAACAGATTTTTTAAAAAAAATAAGGGCGTGGTGGCTCAGCGGGTAAGACGCCAGGCTTGTCGATCAGAAGGTCGCAAGTTCGGAGGTTTGAATCCCTTGTTGGATTGTAAAACATATCCTTACCCTACCCTAGCCCCGCTTGACGGAGTGAGCTCCTGCACTCGCCCCAGCTCTTGCTGACCTAGCAATTCAAAAGCATGCAAATGCAAGTGGGAATGTAACAGCGTTCCGCGCGCGTCATGCCGGCCACATGACCGTGGAAGCATCTTTGGACAACGCTGGCTCTTCAGCTAACAAACGGAGATGAGCACTGGCCCTTAGAGTCAGACAAGACTGCACAAATGTGTGGGAGGAACCTTTACCTTTTTAGATTTTTAATGGAGATCAAGGAAAAATGCTTAACTGTAAGAGCCGTTTATTGATGGACAGTTTGCCTCAGGAGATGGTGGGATCTTTGCTTGGACGTGTTCAGCCAGAGGCTGGATGCACTTCTGCTCGGCGTGCTTTAATAGAGGATTCCTGCACTGGGCAGGAGGTTGGATTAGAGGACCAAAGCTCCCACCCAGCCCTTACTTCGTATGCTTCTGCAAATTCTTAGTACAGAAAGGCAGACATGACTAATAGGTGGGATGAGTGTCATGATTGAAATACAGCAACAGAAGAATATATTTTGTTTAAAAGAAACCTAAGCAATCAAAAGAGAGGGAGAATTGCATTGTATGTTAACATACAACAGAATGAACTTGGTAATACTGTAGAGAGCATTCGGGTTAAAATAAATGGAGAAAGAAATCAAAGCAATATTAGTGTCTACAATCGCCCACCTGACTAAGGAAATGTGGATGATGCTCTCTAAGAGCAAATTGCAGATCTTTCAAAAAGGCATAATAATGTAATAGGGAACTTTAAATGACCCCACTATCTGTTGAGAGACAAACTCTGCCAAGCATGGTCCTTCCAGGCAGTTTCTGACTTGTCTTTCCCATTCAGCAGATGGAAGAAGAAACAAGGGAATCAGCTATCCTTGTCTTGATCCTAACTAATAGAAAAAACATAGCTGAGGAAAATGAAGATGTAATGCGGAAACTAATGCTGAGTGTAATTAAACACATCTTGGACAAAAGCAGATTTTAATAAACTTAGAGCAATGATAAAGTAGAATTAGTAAGAAAAGTTCATGGGAAATGGAATTCAAGGTGAGTGAGAATTTGCATTTTTGCAGTACAGTTGTACTGCTGAATCATTCCCACCTTTTCACATGTGTAACTATTAGGTAAAGGTAAAGGTACCCCCCGCACATTTGTGCAGTCGTGTCCGACTCTAGGGGCCGGTGCTCATATCCGTTTGTTAGCCAAAGAGCCAGCATTGTCCGAAGACGCTTCCACGGTCATGTGGCCGCATGACACGCGCGGAACGCTGTAACCTACCCACCGAAGTGGTACCTATTAATCTACTTGCATTTGCATGCTTTTGAATTGCTAGGTTGGCAAGAGCTGGAGCTAGTGCGGGAGCTCACTCCGCACGAAGGGCTAGGGATTCGAACCTCCGAACTTGCAATCTTCTGATCAACAAGCCTGGCGTCTTACCCACTGAGCCACCACGCCCCTTGTGTAACTATTACCAAACTAAATATTCTTCATTCTATTCCTGTGCCTTTTCTACAGGAGCTCTAGGTGGCATAGTGGCACACTACAATCACACACTTTCAGTTAGGTTGGGATGAGATACAGTGATGGGGCCAAAGTAACCCAATGAGGTTCCATGGCTGACAGTAAACTTGAATCTGGATCTGGTCCTAGTCCACGTTCAACATCCTAATTGACTCAGTCATATGCTTGGTGTACAGACCAGTGATAGAATCCCAGAGGCCAAAGACTTTTTAAATGTTCCACTTTTCTCCCAATTCCCTGCCAGCCTTTGCTCAGAGAGCCCACCCCCTCCACCACCACCCAAAAGGCAGAGATTAGGACAGGAGGGGATTTCATCCAAAAGAAATAACAAGAATTTAGATTAGTCGTTAAGGTAAAGGTAAAAGTTCCCCCCGCACATTTGTGCAGTCGTGTCCGACTCTAGGGGCCGGTGCTCATCTCCGTTTGTTAGCCGAAGAACCAGCGTTGTCCGAAGACGCTTCCACGGTCATGTGGCCGGCATGACGTGTGCGGAGCACTGTTACCTACCCACCAAAGTGGTACCTATTCATCTACTTGCATTTGCATGCTTTCGAATTGCTAGGTTGGCAAGAGCTGGAGCTAGTGCGGGAGCTCACTCCGTCATGCGGGGCTAGGGATTCGAACCTCCAAACTTGCGATCTACAAGCCTGGCGTCTTACCCGCTGAGCCACCACACCCCCACTAAAATTAGTCGTTAGGTAGGGAAAAAAGTAGAAACAGAAGGCAGACAGAGAACATGAACATGCCAGACTACTCTTAGCAGAATAAGGGGCTTGCTCTGCCAATCACCTTTTTACAACTTTACTGTGGCTTCTCATAATAAATTTGGGTCATAAACTTATCTTGCAGTAGGAGAAAGGTGTGCTATCCCTTTTATTTTTATTATAATTTTTTTTCTCTTGAGAAAGAGTAAGACACATTTTTTCTATCAGATTTAGAACACTAGATCCATCCTAGATGGAGACTGTTTTTGTTTTACACACTTGGAATCACCAAAATAACTCACACCAGTATTTTTTAAGAATAAACTTACTTGAAAGTTCTGGAGTGAAATTTTGATTGTGCATCCAGCAATGTGGGCTACATTTAATTGTTGTGGGGAAAATAGGAGGAGGAAGGAGTATTAGGTATGTTCGCCGCCTTGAGTTATTTATAAAAATAATAAAGGCGGGATAAAAATTAAATAAATAAATTTAATGGGAAGAAATGTTTTAAATAAAAAATCCAGGCCTATTAGAAAAATACAGATTCAAAGTCTATGGCCACAAGAATTGTGCCAGCCTTTACCTGTGTTGCCTGTGTTATCCTAAGCATAAACTGTAAGAGCTGCAAGTGACCAGTGTATGATTCCACTGATTAGGCCCAACACTTGGCCATCTAAGCCGCTGTTTCAATACCTCCAGTAAAGGAGAGTCCTCTTGAGACAGTTCAACAGCTACTACAATTAGAAAATGTTATCTGATGTCTATCCAAAATCTACTTCCTTGTAATTTAAACCCATTGCTTCTTGTCCTGTCTTCTGGAACAACTCTGAACAATTCTACCCAGACTTTGGCTTTTTCAAACTACGTTATGCTGGGTTGCTTACTAAACTCTGTATCAATCACCCTTCTTTCCTAAAGGTAGAACTGGTAAATTATTCATTTTTCAATAATGTGTGACTGCCACTCTTAGGACTGTGCATATTCTTTGCCATTAATGTAGTAATTAATTTAAGAAAAGTGTATTTAAGGTATATAAACAAAACAGGTGTGTTTTGTTGTATCTTGCCAATTACCAAATTTCAACAAATTCTCCAGAACATCATTGACTGATCTGGTCTTTTCTCTTTTCTCAGGCATTATTGAAAATGGACTGTCAAGGCTTGGTTGTCAGGCTAATTCAGGATTTTGTTCTTCTGACTACAGCTGTAGAAGTGTCTCAACGCTGGAGGGAACTTGCTGAGAAATTGGCCAAAGTTTCCAAGCAACAAATGGATGCCTATGAAGCCCCCCATCGGGACAAGAATGGTGCAGTAGATAGTGAGGTAAAAAAATATACCTTGTGTTATATGTTCAGGCCATATTGGAAAACTGAATTAATACAGTAACTTGGAAAAGGAGTTTCATACTGTGTTCAACTGATTTTTCCCCCTCTTAAATAAAGACAGCCAACCTAAAGAATGTTGCAATCTGTGTTGTGTGGTCACTGCAGTGAAAAAAATAGTCATTCTTCCAAGGTCTGCAGAGATTTGTAAAAAAAGTAATTGTGGGATGCTGGTGTGATCATATACAAGTCATGCACACAGAATGGATCAATTTAACACACTCATATTTAGCAGGGATAATTCATCATTAGACTCTGATTACAATACATAATACTAAGTTACACAAGATGGGCGGTGAATAAATATGATAAATATAAATAAATAAATGAACAACAACATGCCTTGAAGAACTTCTGTACTTGCAAGAATAGGAAGGCTTTATTTTTTACATGCTTCTTTCCAGCTGGCTCCAAGTGGCACACAACATAAAGATAAAAAACAAACTTACAGGAGCAGGCCCAAACTTAACATCCCCCAAATGCTCTTTCCCAGAGCTAGGTTTTTCACATCCCTGCAGTAGTTCATTGGGGAGGTAGTAGTCTGTATATATGAAGGCCAGATGTTCCACAGGAGGGGAACCATAACTGAGAAAGCCAGACTACAAGGGTCCCTGCAGGTGGAACTCCTTTGGTGACAAGATCCTCAAAAGTCCTCTCCCTAATCATACAGGATGGGCAGACGCATTTCAGAGCAGGCAATCTTGATAGCCAGGCCACATAGGGCTTTAAAAAGGTAAGTGTACTTGGAAGCTGACTGGCAGCTAATGTAGCTTGTAAAGTAGAGGTGTTAAGGGTGCAATTCTAGGTGTGACAATCACTACCGGACTGCTGTTTAAGCTTCTGGATGGTCTTCAGTGGCAGCCTCATTTAGCACAAGTAACAATAATCTAACTCTGTGGTGACAGGAACGTGAGTGCACAACCCCTACTGGTCCAGGAAATGCTGCAAATGATGCACAAGATATAGTTGTGCAAAGGCTGTCCTGGCCACAATCCCTGTCTTCTGCTCAAGCAGGAGCCCCAAGTCCAGGACTGCAAACTAGCTCAATATGAGGGAGTGCCACCATTCAGAACTATGCATCAACCATCTCTGGATTTATTAGGCCTCATACCCACAGTCTTAGGGTTCAGCCTAAGTCTATTCCTCCCCATCCAGACCTAACTGTGATAGATTGGGGCAGCTTGAAAATTTCATAAATGTCTGTCTGCCTGTGTCCAAGCACTGAGTCAGGATCTTCACTGTATTTCCTAAACAAAGCAGGGTGGAGAAATAAAGCTGGGTGTTACCAGCCTATTGATGATCTCTTATTCTGTATTGACAAATGACCTCATGTTGCAGCTTTACATATACAGTATATTAAATAATAAAGGGATCAAGCACCCCATAACAGCACCCCAGGCCCAAACTCTCACCCACCATTCTGAGACTGCTCGGGAAGGAGAAGAACCACAGCACAATAGCACCCCACACTCTCAGCTTTTGCAGCTGGTCCAGAAGGTTGATGGTATTGAAGGCTGAGACATACCCAACAAAACTGGGAAGGTCACACTCCCCCTATCCTAGTCTTGCAAAAAGTAATCGAACAAAGGCAATCCATGAAGTTTCACTCTCGTAGTCAGGCCTGAATTCTGATAGAAAATCCATCACATAATATCCAATCTAGATAATCCATTTCCTCCACAAGTCTCTGTAATTGTGAGCCTCCCATCTTCTCCACAAGTTTTCCTGAAAAAGGAAGGTTGGACATATGAAAGGTGTTATCTAACCAGGATGAGCATTGACTTCTTGAGGCTTCTTAACTTTCAGAGCAAAAGATCCCTCTCTCAAAGATGTAATCACCACCACTCATACCCAACCTCCTGTCCCCAGTCTAGCTGCTTTAACTAGCCAAGGACAGGGATCCAGTTCAATAATGAATGCTTGGGTTTAAATTTAATTTGCAAGATATAACTTTATAAAGTTTGATAAATCATGATTTGGTATGTGCACATCATAACTGATATCTTTTCATTATTCCTTTGTTCTTTCCCAATGCAAGTATTATAAGAAACATCCTAATACAAATAAATTCTTAGGAATTCATTATATTATTTCTAAGATTTTTTTTCCTGATTTTCACTAAAGGAAGCCTGAGACTAGGCCATGCCACTTAGACTTGCATACTCCCACATTAAAAATAGATAAAATATTAAAAATGACTTTCTATAAAATTATTGTTGGAGGAGAGCCATGTTAGTGAATGGAGTTTAAAAAATAGGAATCTGGTAGCACCTTTTAATAACATTTGTTAATTGAAGAATTGCTACCTGATTCCTTCTGATTTTTACCACCATGTAGAATTAGTGGTAAACAGTCCTTGTGGGGGCGTGGGGGCTCAGTGGGTAAGACGCCAGGCTTGTTGATTGGAAGATCGCAAGTTCGGAGGTTCAAATCCCTAGCCCTGCGTGACGGAGTGAGCTCCTGCACTAGCCCCAGCTCTTGACAACCTAGCAATTTGAAAGCATGCAAATGCAAGTAGATTAATAGGTATAAGTGTTCTGCGCACGTCATGCGGTCACATGACCGTGGAAGCGTCTTCGGACAACGCTGGCTCTTCGGCTAACAAACGGAGATGAGCACCGCCCCCTAGAGTCGGACACGACTGCACAAATGTGCGGGGAGAACCTTTACCTTTTTAGAATTAGTGGTAAACAGTCCTTGTGGTCTTTGTTAATGTTGGTTTTTTGTCTGACAGGCAATGTGGAAACCAGCCTATGACTTCATGCTAACATGGAGTAATCAGATGGGAGACAGTTACCGTGATGTTACCCAAGAGCTGCACATTGGTCTTGATAAGATGAAGAATCCTATTACAAAACGTTGGAAACATCTCACTGGCACCCTGATTTTAGTAAATTCCTTGGATATACTACGAGCAGCTGCTTTTAGCCCACAGGAAGAGTATGATGATTATGCCATCTGATGGGGACTTTAGCCTCCTCAGATCTGGCTGCTATTCATTATTAACTCAGTTCAAGAAAAAGCAGTTCTGAAAAGCCAATGTTTGGAGTATGATTCCTGAGCTAAAAACTTAGATTTTCTCTTCCCCTTTGCAGAAGATTCCAAGGCCATGGTCTTTTCTATATTCTGTAGTGGACAACTTTTATTATGTTTAAAAGTGGACTTTTTTTTAGACATTTGGAAGTACCAAAACTGAAAGCTGAAATCATTTTGATAAAGACATTGTCATTTTTAGCTAACATGGAAAACAGTTTCTTCTTTTTAAATTATCACTTTGAATCATTGATATATAGAAGCACAAATATAATGTCTCCTTGTAAGGATTTGGATTTTAATGTGTTATTCTGAGAATTGTCTTTCAATCAGTTTTTACTCCAGCACCTCTTGTGATCTTGTCAATGATACAACCGTTCTGTATGATTTCCTTTTATGTATCCTTTTATAAGAAAGGATGGGCACACTTTTTCAATTTAGCTGATTTTTTTGTAACCCAGAATTTAGCACTGCAAGGTAGTGTTCATGTAAAAGATGTGTTTCACTCTTGTATGCTTCAGATCTAAGTGCAGAAAAGCAAAACAAGTTTGCCCTAAACAATTTTCATCAAAAATAAATAAAACTTTTTTTTTAATCTGTTCAATCGTGTCCGATTCTCAGATACTGCCTGGACAAGTCCCTGCAGTTTTCTTGGCAAGATTTTCAGAAGTGGTTTGCCATTGCCTTCTTCCTAGGGCTGAGAGAGCGAGCAAGGGGCCCAAGGTCTCCCAGCTGGCTTTGTGCCTAAGGCAGGACTAGAACTCACGGTCTCCCAGTTTCTAGCCCAATGCCTTAACCAATACACCAAACTGGCTATCTAAATAAACCTTAATGGGTGCCATTTATGGATAGAAGTACTACCTCCCTTCATTACCACACAGTTTATCTAACAATAATGTATATTTGTCATCTCTAACAGCAGATGACTCTTCAAAATTTATAGTGTTGGGCTGTATTTAAAAATATGGAAGATTTTTTTCCCTTGCTTTTTTGGGGCTGCATCAGTTCAAAGTCGGAGGATATATCACATAATTAAATGCTGTTGTATAAAAGTAATCATACCACATAAAATTAGCAGGCCAGAAAAAAATCTAAATTTGAACTGTTTTTTTGATCTAGACAGGGGATCTCCTTTAAAGGGAAAAGAGTTCTATTATGTGTAGGCCACTTGCAGTTTTTGAACTGTGTGTAACCTAGAACATAGATTTACCAAATATTAGGCCTATTTATAATTGGGAACCTAATTGGCCAAACAGAAGTGCTTGACCTGACAGTTCTTTGTTCATTTGCAAGTTCTAGGTCAATATTGTTGTCAGCAATATATGTTGTGTGATATGTAGAATTAATATAGGCAACCAAGAATTGAAATGGCATCAGCTCTGTGGCTTCATTTAACCATATAAAGCTATATTAAAGTAAATAAATCTAGTAGTACTGCTTTCAAGAAAAGGTTTTGTGAGACCACTTCCAATATATTTAATTTGGGAGTTCTCTTTCATTTCATTTTTTTTTTGTGGGGAGAAATTCTTATGGCTGAATGTTTAGTTCTTATGTAAAATTCTTTCTCATATTGTAGAAAATATTAAATATTTCCAAATGATGAGGTGTTTTTAAATATGTTAGGGGAAGGCTATTGTATTCCAAGGGACATCTCCCTGCTGCTGCTGCTGCTGCTGCTGCGTATGACTCCCAGAACTTGCCACTTACAGTACCACTGACATAAAATATGGTGCAAAAATCTGCCTTAACAATTATAACATTCAGTTCACTTTAATATTGCTCAATATTTTATTTTAAACTTTTTTGTTTATTTTATTTATTTTTCCCAGCCCAAATAAAATTTCTGTGTATCCTACACATAACTTGTGTGTATCTCATATGCCACACATATATCATGTGCTGCTTTTGTCCATTCTTGTACACAAAAAGCTTTCTTTTTCAGACAAGATTTTGAATCTGGCATTGTAGCTAATGCAGCTTTTAATTTTTCTCATCCCCAAAACTATTTTACTCCTTGAAATATTCTGCCTTTCAACCAACTTACAGTAGATTATCCAACACTACTTTTTCTATTTGGGAGTTTCAGTTTCATTAAATCAGAAATTAGTTTGCTAGAAAAGAGGTTTTCATCCAATTAATTTTAATTCAATTAAAATTTAATAGGGGAATACTTACTTTTAAAAACCCAACTCTCTATTCATTCTATTCAAGCTCTGTCTAATGAAAACCAGTTTAAATTTTGTCATAAGGAACTGAAAGATGTCTTTGCAAGCTTTCATATTATATGTTTGGAATTGGGGGTTTTTTCTCCTTTTGTACACAGTCAAAATCAGAGTCCCTATTTTTACACTAACAACTATCATGTGGCAAGTTTATCACAAAAAAGTTTCATAGATTCATTATGAAGCTGCTGAGCTGGATTTCATCCGTAAAATTAACACAATTTATCATGGAGACAACCATTTCTCTTTGTGATAACCAGCTCAACTGTGTAAGAAGGAAATGAATTATACCCAACTGTCTTGTCATTATCATTATCTGTCAATTCTGTCTTTCACCTCTTTTTACTTTATTATTTCACTTCCAATAAGGAAAAACTCTTCCATGCTGAAGTGGATTGTGTTCTAGTCAAAATTGGTTCACATGAGATAATAAGTTTGTGGTACTAATGGACAACTTTGCATAATGTGTGGCATAAAAAAATGAGGGTTAGAGAGCTAGAAGTGCTATAGGAACAGAATAAACACAATCTGATTCAGGTTCAATATGGGCTTCTTTTACACGGTATTACTCAGACTGAAGCTAGGCCAAGGAATATTTAGTTATGTACTTAAGAGAAACATTTTATACATGGTGATGTAGCATATTCTAGAGTTATAAACAGATGACAGTCTAGGCATAGGTACAAATGTTCTGGTGGTACTGGCAAATATCAAAGCTGATGTTCCTGTACTTGCAGGAACAGTCTTCCTCTTCCTCTGGATCAATGTGAGCAGTCATGGAATTTGCAAGAATAACTCTGGGTTACCAGATCTGGGCTGCAAAAATCCAGACAAATGCTAGACAGGAAAAAAAACAGGAAAGTTTTTGGTATCTCTTTGCTGCCAAAATATAGGGGCCTTAGGTTTTATGGACTCAGTTACATAACTAGTAGTGGCATTTATAAAAAACAGAATTAGAGTCAAAGCAATTAATAGAATTTTAAAACAAAGCATAAGTTGATTTTTTTTTAATGAAATTAACTACAACTTCTGTAACTGCTAGGGTGGGGGCTGCATTTTTGCCATTTTTGTGAAATTGCTTCAGATTTTATACAAGTTATAATGTAAAGACTTAACAGCTTCCCTAGAGAATTGCATTATTACCCTGAGACTTTTGGAATCTACAAAAGCCTGATCTGTTGATTGATTGATCAATCTGGTGATTGATATTTTTTCTGATTTTCATTAAAATGTACTTACCACAGAGTTGATGTATTGTTCAGCCAAATAAGTATCACCCTTAACATATATACTCTACAAATATTTCACTATATTTTTTAAAATGCTTGTCAAAAACCATGCAATTAAAATATATTTTAACACAACTTTGTTTCACTTCATTTCATGGAAGCTTGACTCAGGTTCTTTTCAACTACTCTGAATTGAAAAGTAGTTTGTCACATCAAGAGAGGTTTTTACTCCTGTGAAAACTAAAAGTCCAAGAAAACACCACCCCTTCTGTTGAAGTCTTGGTCCAAGTATAGCAGCATGATTTGGCTTCCATCCTTCTAACTTTCTCTGACTTCAAGGCTTCATAAATAAGTAAATGGAACAAATTACGTTATAGATCAGACGTATTACTGTTTTATTTAACTGGTAATTTTCTGTTCGTTAAACTGTAGTTCAAAGTCATTGTAACAATTGTCATTTTAAAATAAATCACAACTTTTGTCTATTCACCGGACCATGCATTCTTGAGCATTTTAGTCACCATAATAGTCTTTTTATAGGGTGTTTGGGAAGAGATGGCTAATCATAGCCTCTGGGATCTTGAATGGCTCATTATGGATGTTGTTGTACAGATTCCCTCAGGCAAGTCCCCCCCCCCATCATTGACATCCTCCCTTTGTCACTGTGGCAGGCGATGCCCTTCCTTGGGAGCTTGGTGTAACCCTCATTCCTTAACCCTAAATCACTTTCCTCACCCTCTTTCCCCAGCCTTTCACACACACACACACACACACACACACACCCTCTTTCCCCAGCCTCCCTGCGACCGACCAAATGCACCCGCACAGGGAAAAGAGGGTGTGGCGTACGTGTGTGTGTGCAATTACTCTGAGCAAGTAATCGCGCACACACACACCCCCAACACCCTCTTTCCCCAGCCTCCCTGCGACCAAATGCACCCGCACAGGGAAAAGAGGGTGTGGCGTACGTGTGTGTGTGCGATTACTCTGAGCAAGTAATCGCACACAAACACACGCACCCCACACCCTCTTTCCCCAGCCTCCCTGCGACCAAATGCACCCGCACAGGGAAAAGAGGGTGTGGGGTACATGTGTGTGTGCAATTACTCTGAGCAAGTAATCGCACACACACACACACACACCACACCCTCTTTCCCCAGCCTCCCTGTGATCAAATGCACCCGCACAGGGAAAACAGGTGTGGGTGCATTTGGTCGCAGGGAGGCTGGAGAAAGGGTGTGGGGTGCGTGTGTGTGTGATTACTCTGAACAAGTAATCGCACACACACACACACGCACCCCACACCCTCTTTCCCCAGCCTCCCTGCGACCAAATGCACCTGCACCAAAGCAGACACACACACGCACCCCGCACCCTCTTTCCACAACCTTCCCGTGCCTGCTTTCCCTGCACCCAAATGCACCCGCACAGGGAAAAGAGGGTGTGGGGTACGTGTGTGTGCGCGATTACTCTGAGCAAGTAATCGCACACAAACACACGCACCCCACACCCTCTTTCCCCAGCCTCCCTGCGACCAAATGCACCCGCACAGGGAAGAGGGTGTGGGGTACGTGTGTGTGTGCAATTACTCTGAGCAAGTAATCGCACACACACACACACACCACACCCTCTTTCCCCAGCCTCCCTGTGATCAAATGCACCCGCACAGGGAAAACAGGTGTGGGTGCATTTGGTCGCAGGGAGGCTGGAGAAAGGGTGTGGGGTGCGTGTGTGTGTGCGATTACTCTGAGCAAGTAATCGCACACACACACACACGCACACCCCACACCCTCTTTTCCCAGCCTCCCTGCAACCAAATGCACCTGCACCAAAGCAGACACACACACACGCACCCCGCACCCTCTTTCCACAACCTTCCCGTGCCTGCTTTCCCTGGCCTCACCACTGCTGGGCGGACAATCTCGTCTTCAGAGCAAGTGGCAACGGTAGGATCAGGTAAGGAGGCAGGAAGTGGGTGGACTGTGGTGCTGTGTCTGCTGCTGGGCTCGCACGTGGCAACCGGGCTTCCAGTTGCCACGCTGATAGGGCCTCTTCCGGGCTGCCTCCAATGGCAAGTCCGGCTCCAGTCCTCCTTCCTGTCTTCCTGTCCTCCTTCCCACCGGGTTTAAAAAAGGGACAAAATTGAGATTTTGATCAAAACGATAGGACGGTTGAAAAATGCTTAAATAATGGGACTGTCCCGTTCAAAACGGGATGTATGGTCAGCCTAAACTGTGGGCTTGTCATGAACTCAACACTGGGATTGTGAAGGCTGGTGTTGAGCATGACCATTGCAAAAGAGGACATAACAGGTATCTGTAGACTGAAAGTTCCCTGGGTTGCATCATATGATCAATCTTCTGGGCTTCTCCTGATCAGAGCTTTCCAAACTGTGGCGACACAAAAGTGTGTTGCCACACACAGCGTGGTGTGTCACCACACCACCTGGAAGCGGCGGTGCGCGCGTGCAGTGGCAGCGGCGTGGGATCAGTGCTTCCGTGTTTTAGCGGAGGCTGCCACCGCTGCCGCGCACACACGCGCCGCTGCCCCCCCTGCGCCACCACCGTGCGTGCCGCCCCCGCCCCCCCCGCCATGCGCGCGCGCCGCCGCACCCCCCGTGCCGCCGCCGTGCGCACGCGCACTGCCGCACACCCCCCCGCACCGCCGCATGCCCCCCCACACCGCTGCCGCCGCGCTGCCACCACCGCCAACACTGGTGTGTCGCCAACAGTGGCACTTTGGAAAGCCGTGCTCCTGATAATCAAAAACTCCACAGAACTGCCTGCACTACATTGAGGTGCGTAAATTCCTGCAAATCAACAAAGGCATAGAGCACAGCAATATTAAACTCCTCCCTCTCCCCAAGGTAGTCTCCAAAGGCTGTCTTCTGCTTTGTAGAGGAAAGCAAACAATGTCAGGTGTGGAGCACAGTAGTTCATTTTCCACCAGGAATTAGATTCCTTTTTTGGGATTCATGTTAAATTTCTTGCAACCTGTCTCCATCTTCCTGTTTGTAGGGTTTTACTTCTGTCATTGGCCTCCAGCCCCTCCACCTTATTCATAGCTTTACTGAGTTCATCTTGTAAGCATTGGATTTCCACCAGGAGCTTCTGCTTCCATTGCTGGATGTTCTCTAGTTCATCCAGAAAGGTAGCCGTGAGCTACGTTTTTTCCTATTTGACCTTAAGATTCATTTGTTGTTGTTCAGTCATTTAGTCTTTTCCGACTCTTCGTGACCCCATGGACCATAGCACACCAGGCCTTCCTGTCCTTCACTGTCTCCCAGCGTTTACTCAAGTTCATGTTCATTACATCGGTGATGTTATCTAACCATCTCATCCTCTGCCATCCCCTTCTCTTTTTGCCTTCAGTCTTTCCCAGCATCAGGGTCTTCTCCAGTGAGTCCTCTCTTCGCATTAGGTGGCCAAAGTATTGGAGCTTCAGCTTCAGTATCTGTCCTTCCAATGAGCAGTCAGGGTTTTTTTCCTTTAGGATTGACTGATTTGACCTCCTTGCAGTCCAAGGGACTCTTTAAGAGTCTTTTCCAGCACCACAGTTCGAAAGCATCAATTCTTCGGTGCTCAGCCTTCCTTATGGTCCATCTCTCACAGCCATACATTACTATCGGGAAAACCATAGCTTTAATATGGATCACAGCATTAACATATGTGATTTCTTTTAATTTTCAGTACCAAACTGCAGTTATTTCATATAAAAATCCACTTCCGGTTTTGTTCCATTTAACAACCACCGTAAGGCAGAAAGGAGCCTTAAGGTTAAAAATCCTTTTGGGTGATCCCTCCAAAGTTTCCCTTCAGCATGCAATCTCAAAACTTAAAAGCAAGGGCCAGTGTGGGGTTGGGCTTAAGATGCTGGACTAGGAGCAGGGGAGACTCAGGCCACCCACAGCCAGGGAAGCTCAGTCATGTGCTCTCAGCCTAACCAATCTCACAAATTTGTTGTGGGGGAAAATAGCAATGGGGAGCACTAGGCACACTGTCTTGAGCTCCTGTACCAAAAAGAAGGGGGGTTTAAATAAATAATCATCCTATGTTTATTTGACAGTTTGGTGTAGTGGTTAAAGGCACCAGGCTAGAAACCAGGAGACCATGAGTTCTAGTCCCACCTTAGGCACAAAGCCAGCTGGGGGACTTTGAGCCACTCACTCTCTCTCTCAGCCCTAGGAAGCAGGCAAGGGCAAGCTACCTCTGAAAAACCTTGCCAAGAAAACTGCAGGGATTAGTCCAGGCAGTTGTTAGGACTACTTGTAGTTCATTACTTGTTGATGTCAGTCACTTGATACCTTGATATAACAATAGGTATTGGTAAAATTATTGAAAAGTATTGAAAAGCTATGTATCCAAGTAAAAAAAACTAGAGCCACAACTCATCTTTTTCAAAACTGCAAGCATGAAATTGTCAAATTGTCAACGGCTTTTTCTGCACCACAAAAAATCCTAACAACTTTTTTGGGTTTTTTAAAATTTATCTTGCTGATAATGTTCAGAATGTGTCTAACAGTATCATAAGTTCAGTCTGGTCAGGATGTATCATTTCAATTAAAAATCATTTATTCTCTTTTTGAGTATTGCCCTAAAGAGCTAAATCAAGGTGATAAAAGCTTCTTTCCACGAGGAGGGAAGTTTTCACATTCCTAATTCATTACTTGAGTTAAAGGTTTAATCAAAATTTCTTGGAATGTCTTATGGTTTATTACAGAAATTCCATCAGACCCTGGACCTTAATTAATTGTATTAATGCATGTATGAATGTATTATTTTCTCAATCTTTTTTTTTTTTGATCTATGATTTTATATTCCAATTAATTAATTATCAATTAGAATATAAAGTCATAGATCAAAAAAAGAAAAAAGATTGAGAAAATAATACAGAATATCCCTTAAAAACGTATTCATACCTGAGATTATGCTTACCTAGAGTATAGTCAGGTCCAGTAATTATCATTGCAATGACACAAAATGTGGCTACCATTCTGGAAACTTCACAATCCTGGTTGCTTAGAATGTCATGCACAATGTCATATACTTAACGAGTACAACTTACTCCATGTAAAGTCCAATAATAGTTCTTTTATTCTTGTGTTATTCGGACAGAAAGCAAAGCAAGTATTTAATTACAATTAGTGTAAATGGATAAAATTATAAGATCTTCTAAAGCTTATTACAATAATATATTTACTAGGTTAACCATCAAATTTTCCTGTCTCCAGGAAATAGACTTATCAATCTTAATAAGTTTAAACAAGAAACAGGTATTTAAACAATATGGAAAACATTGGATACAACAAGTAACAAGAGTCAGAAATACAATAAAAATAATTCCAACAAACACGGCTTTTAACCATCCAAAAGGGATCCAATTTGTCAATATGTTTTTAAAACATATTAAAACATTTTAAAAACATTCACAGAACAAGTTCCTGTTATTTTTATCTTACTACATTTTAAATTCACCATTCAATTTTAAATAGCTTGCTATCCTGTGACGGAGACTCCTCTGCTTATTTGTATTTAATTTTGACCACATACTGTATCTCTTGATATGGGGAAAAGGAGGAAGAGACAAAGGACTCCCTCAGCAGCGCAACAATGGTTGACCATTGTTGTTCCATTTCACCTTGAACCCATAATGATAGAAATCCCAGTTCCATCTGTGTACCAAACAAAATTTCATATGGACTTATCCCCAATCCACTAATAGGAGAACTCCTTAAAACAGCTAAGACTGTTGGCAATCGTTCATCCCAATCTTTTCCATTTGCTTTTACTAATTTTCTTAGTAATTCTTTAATCTTTCCATTACATCATTCTACTTTTCCTGAACTTGTCGGTCTGTAAATAATATGTAGTTTCCTATGAATCCCCAGCACATCAGTCATTTTTCCTATTACTTCTGACACAAAAGCTGATCCTCTATCGCTACTTAAGATTCTTGGGGTACCGAACCTACAAAAAAGGTCCTGGTACAATTGGTGGCTCAGCGGGTAAGACGCCAGGCTTGTCGATCAGAAGGTCGCAAGTTCGGAGGTTCTTATCCCTAGCCCTGTGTGCGGAGTGAGCTCCCGCACTAGCTCCAGCTCTTGCCAACCTAGCAATTT
The DNA here is from genome assembly GCA_023362775.1 of Charina bottae. NCBI lineage: Eukaryota > Metazoa > Chordata > Lepidosauria > Squamata > Charinaidae > Charina > Charina bottae. The sequence continues at coordinate 2,327,053 of JALMGJ010000020.1, forward strand.
GAAAGCATGCAAATGCAAGTAGATTAATACTACCCACTTCGGTGGGTAGGTAACAGTGTTCCGCGTGCGTCATGCGGCCACATGACCATGGAAGCATCTTCGGACAACGCTGGCTCTTCAGCTAACAAATGGAGATGAGCACTGGCCCCTAGAGTTGGACACGACTGCACAAATGTGGGGGGGGAACCTTTACTTTTCCTTTTATGATTTCTTAGCTGTAATCACTGCTCCATTATTCCTAGTAGGAAAGGCTTCTGGCCATCCACTAAACCCATCAATTGCTACCAACGAATATTTATTCCCTCTCTGCGTTACAGGGAGCTTATCAATATAATCAATGTATAACACTGCCCATGGGTCGAATTGCCTTTGAGGCAGAATAGGAATTTGTGGTTGTGAATAATCCCGTTTTTCAAAGAGACAAATTGGGCAATTATCAACAATGTGAGAAATAAGTGGATGATGTTTATTTGTGAGTCCCCATCATTTTCCTCTATGAAGGATTTTCTCTATACCTTCGTGCCCTATAGCATGTAAATCAAAAACAAGGTCTTCCACTTCAGATTTTAGAGCAGTAACAGCAGCAAGAGAGGCAGAATGGACTAAAGTATCCACAGCCCTATTCAAATCAACTGCCCATGAAGTTCCAGACTTTTGATGTGCCTTGATCCAATAAACTGTAATCTGCATATTAGGAATCAAGCCATAAATCCGTTGCCATTCCTCAGACTGCTTCAATGGTCCTCCTAAACTATTGGTCCACCCATCTTTCACCCAAAAAGGTAAAAATATGTGAAGCCCCATACTTCCTTTGAGTGCTCAAAGTACCACATTCTAACACACTACATGCGTCAAACTGAATCACTTGTGGATTATCTTTTTCTGGAATATACTGTAAATGTTGAAGTTGACTTGGCCATTAACTTGACTTACCTCCACCATCCTCAAAATTAACTAAGTATATCCACATTGTTCCAATTGTCAATTTTTCCTAAAACTGTAGTACTCAAATCTATATTATCACACTTTCTTTTACAATCTGTGTGTATTACACAACAATCCACACAGTGAGCACAACAACAACATACAGTAATGCATTTACAATCACAAAACTTACACATTTGGTAATATTATACCAAGTATGGCAGCAGGGTCCTCTTTAAGTTTCTTCTTTCTTTATCTTTCTTTTTTCCCCAACAAGAATCCACTTGCCATTGTAATGAATATTTCTTAATATATTTCTCAAAATTCAAGAATCTTATTTTAATAGGCTTCTATCTTGGTTATCAACCCAAATAACAATAACATACCATTAACAATAATCACAATTACAAACACAACAATTACAAAACTCTGACAAATATAGCAGCAGCCACAAAAAAAATAATCACAATCCTCATATATTTAAGAAGGCTTGGCTCATAAGCAAACACACACTTTCTCACTCTCTTGGCAGGACACGACAATAGTATCTATGCTCAGTCCAGGTAGCCAAGGGGGGTATTATATAAGGAAATCACTCATGCTCTTTCAACCAAGCCTACTTTCACAAACATACAACCTTTTTAAAGAGTGTAAATAATCTTTCTCACACTGCGTTGTGAGACATGCATGCCTTCACTGTCCCACTGGCTTTCTACTGTCCTTAGTCAACAGCCGGAGCCTACCAAGGAAGTAGGGGTGCCTTGAACAGTGTCAGCGCACAGCCTTGGTCATGACCGGATATAATAAAAAGGGGTTCACACATCTAGTTCTCCTAGATTATTCACACATTCAAATTTATGAGGTAGAAATAAGTTTTATTCACTCTTACCTTTCACACTGTGGCACGGTTTAAAAATAGAAGACACACACAGACAAGTACAAAACACAAATACAAACAAATAAAAAAAGTGTTCTACTGCATCTCCAACCTGTGTTTCTGCTTTTACAAAAGCCAAGACTCTGATCTTAGGACCAGCGCGCGCAGTCTTGCTTGTTAAAGCAACACAGATTAAAGAGTCAGATCCCTATCCTAACTTGCCATTGTATTCTGTCCAAATGAAACCAAGAATCCTGTTCGTGACGCCAATTATGTCATATACTTCTTAATGAGTACAAATTACTCCATGTAAAGTCCAATAATAGTTCTTTTATTCTTGTGTTATTCGGACAGAAAGCAAAGCAAGTATTTAATTACAATTAGTTAATAATAAATGGATAACATTATAAGATCTTGTAAAGCTTATTACAATAATATATTTATTAGGTTAACCATCAACTTTTCCTGTCCACAATTGCCCACAATTGATCTCAATTGCCCACAACTGCCAGACAAGGCATCAACTTAATATCAGTAGACAACCAGGTTAACTGTGCCCAACTAGGCTACCCAAGTTGCTGTCAACATTCACCTCACCAGGGAGAGCTTCCTGTGGAAAATGGCCGACTGAACTACTTTGCCTGTGAGCTCCATGGGCAGAGCTGGCAGCATGGTAGTTTTTTGGGGGCACAGACAGGTTTTTCTGTAGCCCCAAGTGTTTTTCCGGATTAAGGAAAACGCTGAGAATCGACCCATTTGTTCTCCAGACGGTGAGTTGTAGCCAGGAGATCGTAGACAGCGTCTGCGACCGAGCGGTAAGACTACACTGGGAGGCTGGGATTTAATCTTGTTCTAATCCACGTTTGCATTCCCTTATTAAAAAGGGAAATAAGTCGTCGCCTTTCCATATCTTAAACACCCAATTTGTTTTTTAAAGTTTTGTATCTTAAGAGAAGCTTTTTACAGTAAGAAAAAGCGGAATCTCTTGGTGATTATAGTTATTTTTGGAGATTTTTAATTATAAAAAAAAAAGTGTTGGCTTTTCTCCCCATCTGGGTTATATTCAGAGCTATAACATTCCCTTTCCATTATCTATGTTGCTAAATTCCAAGGTTGAAGTTTTTTCTCTCTACACAATTCTTATTTTAAATTTTAGGCTTTCTGTTTACTTTTTTCCACTGTCTGCTAGTATATTTTCTTTGGTTAATTTTGGATTAATTCATTAACCTCTATTTCTGTGAGTTAACTTTTTAGGGTGTGTTATAATTTACTGTTTGAACAATGGAAGAGTTTAAAGAAGATCTCAGAGAATTACGTTGTCAGCAAGAAGATATTTCAAAGAGTTGCCAAACCATTATACAGACTATTTGGGACATTCGAGATGAGATTTTCATATAGTTGTTGCATTTTAAGTAAAATCTCATCTCGAATGTCCCAAATAGTCTGTAGTAAAAAAACCATCTTTTCCAACTTCGTCTTCTTCTTCTATATAGTTGGAAAAGATGGTTTTTTTACTGTTGTGGGGGAAAATGGAAAACTCTCAGCTGAAAACTCTGGATTGGTGTTTATGGGATTAAAACTATTGTTTAACTTTAGGACTGCAAAAGGAACTGCCAAGCAGGGGAAATGTCTATGAAGGTTCTCAGTCATCCAGATGGAATTGTCTGTAGCTTGAATCATGTCAACTGGATTTCTATTTTCAGTTATCCAAGGAGCGAAACGTTTCCACTGAGAAAATAGAAATCCAGTTGACATGATTCAAGCTACAAAGCAGGGGAAATGTTATGACTATTTCAATCAATGTTATGGGAAAGAAGAGTATGTTATGTGGGAGTTTTTTTTCTCTTTCGCTGGAAAGTTTGTATTTTTTGAAGCTATTGGACTGCTAGATCTTTGTAAAAAAATGCTGTTGGTGTAAGGGTGAAATATCTGGATGCCCTGGTATATTTTGAGGAGGGGTAAAAAATTAAGAATATTTAATTGGACTGAAAATGAGGTTAACATGATTTACAGGATTTTTTATTTCTAAGACTTAAAAGATATTGACAAGTTCTGGTAATATTTTATATTGTTTTTAAGCATAATTAGGGTTAAGATGGTTAATTATAAAGGTAGACAATTTATAAAAATTAAGAATATTTAATTGGATTGATAAAGAGACGAATATGATTGTTTTATAGGGTTATAGATTTGTAAAACTTAAAGGTTATTGATAAGATATTATAATGTTTTATACTGTTTTTGAGATCTAATAGGGTTAAGATTGTTTATTATAAAGGCAGACAATTTATTTGTTTCTATAATTTGATGTTTATTGTGTAGACAAAAGTATATAGAATAGTAGTAGAAGGGAAAAAAATTAAATGGATTAGTTTTTAAGAGGAAGGGAAGTTTGAATAAAAAATTAAATGTATGTATGTATGTATGTGTGTGTGTGTGTGTGTGTGTGTATATATATATATATATATATATATATATATATATATATTATGTAAGGGGAAGGAGCAATTGTATTAGAGATTTATATATGTGTTAATGGAGGGATTTATAGAAATAATGTGATTATGGTTTGATATAGAGGAAGGGTTTGTTTGTGGGAATTGTTGTACTGTATATTCTTGCTGTGGAAAGCTGGAAGCTACCTGTATGTATGTAACTTTCTAAAAGTTTTCTCTTTTGTGTTTTTATTTATTTATTTATTCGATTTATCACCGCGCAACTCCCTCAAAGGGATTCTGGACGGTTTACAATCCAAATATAAAGTTAAATAAATAATAAATAAAATAAACAATTTAAAAATACAATAAATATAATAAAATCAAGATGGTAGTATCTTCTTTAAAACATTGGAAGGGCAATTCTAGGGCCATCCTAAGGTATTAGCCATCCCCAAAAGTTTCTACTCTTCTTCCCGCCCCAGGCCTGTTGGCAAAGCCAAGTCTTGAGTTTTTTTCCGGAAGTCCAGGAGCAAGGGGGACTGTCTGTAGCTTGAATCATGTCAACTGGATTTCTATTTTCTCAGTGGAAACGTTTCGCTCCTTATCCAAGGAGCTTCTTCAGTCTTAGCAAAGTTAGTAAGGGAATCCTAAATATGTTTCTAGGTAGCTGTGTGACCTTACACCTGGGGCTAGGTCGTGGTTATATTGAGATGTTATTTTAATTCCTTTTATCTGGCATGTCTGAAAAGATAAAATGGATATTTGGCAAACACCACATACCTGTATATTTCAAACCCACCAACACACTGAGACAGAGGCTTGTACACCCCAAAGATCAAACTCCAAAACACAAGAAAAGCAATGTAGTTTATGCAATCCAGTGCAGTGAGGAGTGCTCTGAACTCTACATTGGAGAAACCAAACAACCTTTGTACAGGAGGATGGTCCAACACAGGAGAAGTAACACCACAGGACCAGAGTCAGCAGTTTATCTTCATCTAAAGGAAAAAGGACACTCATTTGAGGACATTAATGTTCACATTTTAGACAGAGAAGATAGGTGGTTTGAGAGAGGGGTCAAGGAATCCATTTATGCCAACTTGGAAAATCCTTCCTTGAATAGAGGTGGGGGCTTCAGGCATAATCTTTCCCCCATCTTCCTCCCTGCTTTGTCTTCTGTGCCTAGGAAGATTAAGACCATTTCACAAGCTCAACAGCAGCATGGTGATCTTAACGATCCTCCTTTAGATGACAAAGGGACTTAAAATAACATCTCAATATAACCATGACCTAGCCCCAGGTGTAAGGTCACACAGCTACCTAGAAACATATTTAGGATTCCCTTACCAACTTTGCTCAGACTGAAGAAGCTCCTTGGATAAGGAGCAAAACGTTTCCACTGAGAAAATAGAAATCCAGTTGACATGATTCAAGCTACAGACAATTCCACCTGGATGACTGAGAACCTTCATAGACATAAGGGGGACTGTCTTAACTCTGGGAGAAGAATATTCCACAGAGCAGGCGCTACTGCAGAGAAGGCACGCTTCCGTGACCCCGTTAGATGGAATTCTTTGACCGATGGGGTCCGTAGCATGCCTTCCCTGCATGACCGGATGGGACGGGACGATGTAATGGGGATAAGACCTTAGGTAACCTGGTCCCATGCTATGAAGGGCTTTAAAGGTCATAACCAACACCTTGAATTGTACCCGGAAGCAATCTGGAACCCAGTGCAGCTCGCGTAACAATAAGGGACTTCCAAGATAGTTCGTGCGGCCGCATTCTGGATCAGCTGAAGTTTCCGGATACTCTTCAAGGGTAGCCCCATGTAGAGCGCATTACAGTAGTCTATATGTGAGATAACCAGGACATGAGTGACCGTTCAAAGGGCCTCTCATTCCAGGAAAGATCGTAACTGGCGCACAACACGAAGTTGTGCAAAGGCCCTCCTGGCCACGACTGCCACCTGCTCTTCGAGCAGGAGTCGCGAGTCCAAGAGGACCCCCAAGTTACACACCGGGTCTGTCTGGGGCAGTGCCACCCCATCCAGAACTAAGGATGGCAATTTCCTAGATATCGAGGAGCCATTAATCCACAGCCACTCCATCTTACTAGGGTTCAGTCAAAGCCTGTTTTTCCCCATCCAGGCCCCTACAGTCCCCAGGCACTTGGACAGGGTAGAAACTGCATCACTTACTTCCCCCGTGATGGAGATGTATAATTGAGTATCATCAGCATACTGATGATATCTCACCCAATGTAGACGGATGATCTCACCCAGCGGCTTCACGTAGATGTTAAAAAGGAGCGGAGAGAGTACTGAGCCCTGCAGGACCCCACAAGAAAGGGCCCGCGTGCTGGATCTCTCACTCCCAATCAACACCGACTGGAACCGGCCCTGGAGGAAGGAGGCAAACCAGTGCAACACAATGCCGCCCACCCCCAACTCCCTGAGCTGCTCCAGAAGGATACCATGGTCGACGGTATTGAAAGCCGCTGAGAGGTCAAGAAGAGCGAGGATGGATGCACTGCCTCCATCTCGCTCCCGCCAAAGATCATCCATAAGCACGGCCAATGCAGTTTCAGTCCCATGACCAGGCCTGAAACCTGACTGAAAGGGGTCCAGATAATCCATTTCATCCAGAATCCTCTGGAGCTGCAATGCCACCACCTTCTCAACCACCTTCCCCAAAAAGGGAAGGTGGGAAACTGGACGAAAATTATCCAGTACAGTAGGGTCCAGTGATGGTTTCTTGAGGAGGGGGCATACCAGCGCTTCCTTAAAAGTTGCCGGAAACACCCCCTCCCCCAACGATGTATTAACCATCGTCTGGACCCAACTACAAGTCACCTCCCGAGCTGCTTTCACCAGCCAGGAGGGACATGGATCTAATTGACAGGTGGTGGCATTTACAGTCCGGAGAACTCTGTCCACTTCCTCGGGTTCGACAGGCTCGAACCGTTCCCAGTTAACAAAGTAAGTACATTCCCTGGGTATCTCTTCAGACTCTGTCTCACACTCGGAGTCCAACCCAGAGCGAATCCGAGCAATTTTATCCAGTAAATGCCCAGAAAATTCTTCCGCATGGCCCTGGAGATGGCTTTCCGACTCCCCTTTCCCTAAAAGGGATCGGGTAAGTTTAAACAGGGCTGCCAGATGGCATTCCGCAGATGCAATAAGAGCGGAGAAATATTACCTGGTTCTATCAAAACTATGATTTTATATATTTTATATGAACTTATTACTATAATCAATATATAATTTCATTACAATTGCCATTAATCTGGGTGTGACGATCCACTCCTTTGATATTAATTTAGAAACTCTCAAGGTTGCCCAAAGTTCCCTACTTAGGTTTTTCTGGAAACTGATCATGAAACTCTTTTGTTAACACAGGTGCCCTCACATGATGGCTATTCACCCACTCACTATAAGATTTAGGGAAATGTTTCCATTGGACTAAATACTGCAACACTCCTCGATAGGTATGCATATGTTTTGCACTTCAAAATGTTGTTCTCCATCAATCATTACAGGACCTGGTACAGGTTTTTCTGGGTGCCACTCTTCAGACTCTTTATACGGCTTCAGCAAACTGCAATGGAAAACTGGGTGAACTTTCCTCATATTTTTAGGTAATTGTAATTCCACTGTCACATCATTTATCACTTTAACAATAGAGAAAGGACCCACATATTTTGGACCCAGTTTCTTTGATGGCTGCCATGTTTTTAGATATTTAGATATTTAGTGGATAGATACACTTTGTCTCCCACTTGTAATTTCCACTCTGGTGCCCTCTTGCAGTCAGCAAATTTCTTATAGGATTCCTTGGCTTCTTCTAATGCTTTTTCAATGATTGACCAAATGTCTGTTATATGATTAATCCACTCATCCAGAGGAACAATTTTTGTCTGTCTCTTGGCCAGTTCAGGGAAGGCTTGTCCATTCACTACCTGGAATGCAGAATGGCCAGTACTTTGATGCACAGCATTATTATATGCCACTTCTGCAAATGGTAATAGGTCCACCCAATCATCTTGCTGATAGCTAATGTAACACCTGAGGTACTGCTCCAGTACCTGGTTAACCCGTTCACTTGATCCGTCAGTCTGGGGGTGGTGGGAGGAGCTTAATCCCTGTTCCACGCCAATCAGTTTCAGAAACGCCCTCCAAAATTTGGAGGTGAGCTGTACCCCTCGATCGTTTATAATCTGCTCAGGTATGCCGTGTAATCTATAGACATGTTGTACAAACATCTTGGCCAACTGAGGTGCATTGTGTACACTGGTACAAGGAATAAAATGAGACTGCTTTGAAAACAAATCTGTCACCACCCAAATGACTGTTTTCTTTTGACCCTCTGGCAGAACCACTATAAAGTCCATAGCTATCTGCTTCCAGGGTTGGGTAGGGCTTGCCACATTCTGCAGCAGTCCTCTGGGCTTGCCCCCCCTCCCGTTTTTGCCATAGCACAAGTTGGGCAGCTGGCCAAATACTCCTCCACATCCTTGCGCAAAGATGGCCACCAAAATTGCCACCTCAATAGGTGCAAAGTTTTCAGGAACCCAAAGTGGCTGGCTGACTTGGCATCATGACACCTCTCCAGTATTTTCTGACGTAAAGTTTCTGGAACATATAGTCTATCACCACTCCACCAATACCCCTGCTTTTCTGTTAAATTTGCTTTATTGGCATCCTTCTTTAACTCAAGCATCCTTCTTTAACTCAAAAAGTAATTCACTTGGAATTACTTGGAAAATCACTAGAATTTTCACTTGGAAAATCCAAGATGGTGACCATGAGCAGACGCCATCTGCCGCTCTAATAAGTCCTATTCTTCTTTAGACCCCTACCCCCAGCCTTAGATTTGTTTGTTGAGGCTTGGGGGGAGAATTTGACAACCCTAGCCCCATACCTGGTAGGTGTGGGGTCAGATGGAACCCCCAGGACAGAGTGGTTGAGGTGGCAGTGGGCCTCAATGGGCCTTGACGATGCAGTGGCCTCTTGCTGGAGCTGGAGCTGGAGCCCTTTATTTGCCAGAGCTTTTGCCGGAGCTTTTGCCAGAGCCCCCCAGATGAAGTGAGGGGCGATAACACATCTCAGCAGCTGCAAGGCACAGCAGACCCAGGCAAATCCTGGCACAATAGATCAGCCTCGGCAGCGTGGTGGACCCCGGTGGGGTGGCAGGTGATGGAGGGGACCTCATGGCAGTGGACCAGCCTTGGTGACACATCTGGCTGGGGCAGCATACTGGTCTTGATGACGTGGCTCAGGGCTCAGGGCAGCGGACAGGCGACCCGATTTCAGTGACTCGGCAGACTGGAGCAGCGCAGCGAATTGCAGCGCAATGGGTTGACGTGGACAGGCCCTGGACCAGTGGATTGGCACAACACCACAGCGAGCTCTCCAGTGGTGAGCTCCAGGGGACTATTTAGGATCCCTTGGCCCTGATGCCCCCTGGGGGCCTTGGCCCTCCCGTTGGACTTTGGAACAGCTGGACCTTGGCCACTGTGGAATCTAGACTGGCCATCCCTCCCTAACCATCCTAGATACAATTGAGGCTATTGGTGAATGGGGTACTCCAAGGTGAATGGGGTACTCCCTCTCAGGTGTGAGAGGCATGGGAGGGAGTATGGGTTTGGATGGAGTGCGTGAGAACACTCACCTCCTGAGTGAGAGGCAGGGGGTGAGTAGTAGTGGCTGGAGTGCCCCTCCTGCTGACCAGTGAGAGAGGCCGAGGGGGGGCACAGTGAGTGTGTGTATGGGTGGTGGTTGGGCTCTGTCAGTGCCGAGAGTGCAAGCTGGTGCACTGGAGGGGCCCTCCATTGCCTTGTGATTGATTGAGTGTGTGAGGTTGGATGAACAAATGGAGGAATCCCTATTTTTAACCAGTGATCTTGGGAGTACAGGATCAGGGGCTAATGGACTCGGAGACTCTGGGGGTTGTAGGGCAGAGCAGGTCATTGAGGTGGTGATGGGCCGGGGATGTTATGATGGGAGCCGAAGGGCGGCCCATCTTCGGGGAAGACACCCCTGATGTTTTCTACCTGTGGCATGTTCCGGCCTGACGTTCTCAAACCTAGGTCCTGGACAGCAGACTCGTGGGGGCCCTGATTTCCAGCTGCTGCTTTGTAACACCAGGTCAGTTAACAAGGCCCCCCTCATATGTGATTTGATCACGGAGGAGGGGGCAGACCTGGCGTGTATTACCAAAACCTGGCTGGGCCTGGATAGGCTGACCATATTTCCTTCAGACGAAAACGGGACTTTGGGGATGGCAAAACGGGACAGGGTCTTATGCCACCATGCCGGCCTCCAAACCCCGCCCCCCAGTCCACGCAATTGGCTCCCGCCTGCAAACCCCGCCCCCGCCCCACGCGATTGGCTCCCGCCTGCAAACCCCGCCTTCGAAAGGGCAGGCTCCGGGGACCCCGAAAATGCCCTCAGTCTAGGCAGGGAGGCTGCGCGCACGCACATGTTGCCAAGGGGCGCTCAGCTGTTCTGCGGGGAGAATTTCCACCCCGGCTCCAGGGCAGCGTGTGCATGTGGGGAGGGGAGGCTTTTGCCTCCCTGCCAGAACCAAGGGCATTTTCGGGGTCCCCGGAGCCTGCCCTTTTGAAGGGGCAGCGGCAACAGCAGCAGCAGTGCTGCCCCTTCGAAAGGGCAGGCTCCGGGGACCCCGAAAATGCCCTCAGTTTAGGCAGGGAGGCTGCGCGCAAGCGGCGCTCAGCTGTTCTGCGGGGAGAATTTCCACCCCGGCTCCAGGGCAGCGTGTGCGTGCAGGGAGGAGGCTTTTGCCTCCCTGCCAGAACCGAGGGCATTTTCGGGGTCCCCGGAGCCTGCCCATTTGAAGGGGCAGTGGCAGCAGCGGCAACCCGGAAGCACCGCCACCGGCACTTCCGGGTTTTTGTTTGGAAAGCCCTGGCCTAGTGTGTGTGTGTGTGTGTGCGCGCACACACACAACTACGCTGAGCAAGTAATCTGCTCGCATACACACACACACACACCCTCTTTCCACAACCTTCCCGTGCCTGCTTTCCCTGGCCTCACCACTGCTGGGCAGATAATCTCAGGATCAGGTAAGGAGGCAGGAACCTGGACTGTGGTGCTGCTTCTGCTGCTGGGATCACACGTGTCAACTGGAAGTCCAGTCCGCGCTGATAGGGCCTCTTCTGGGCTGCCTCCAATGGCAAGTCCGGCTCCAGTCCTCCTTCCTGTCTTCCTGTCCTCCTTCCCACCGGGTTTAAAAAAGGGACAAAATTGAGATTTTTATCAAAACGACGGGACGGTTGAAAAATGCTAAAATAACGGGACTGTCCCGTTCAAAACGGGACGTATGGTCACCCTAGGCCTGGAAGGAGGCATGCCTCTTTCAGAAATATGCCCGGCTGGGTTTCAAGTATGGCACCAGCTGAGACCTCAGGGCAGGGGAGGAGGGGTGGCTGTTGTCATCTGGGAATGGCTGTCAGGGGCTCTGCTCCACAAGTGGCCATGTGTGAGACCTTGCTTTTCAAGTTGGGCTCCCAAAAACAGTTGGGGGTGTTGCTACTGTACCAGCCTCCCTGCTGCCTAGCAACCTGAGCTGCTGGAGGCCATCTTGGGGTTAGCAATGGCTTATGGTTCTGGGGGACTTCAATCTGCCCTCCCTGGGGTGGGCCTTGGAAGTGGCTTGGGAGTTCATGGCCACCATGGCGGCCATGGGCCTGTATCAGATTATTTGGGACCCAACTCGAGACAGTGGCCTCACTCCGGATTTAGTTTTCTTGTCAGAGCAGTGGCAATGTGATCTGAGGGGAGAGTTACACCTTTCCCCTTTGTCATGGTCGGATCATGCCCTGGTGACCTTGAGATTCTCTCATGCTGCCCCCCTCTGCAGGGAGGCTGGACCTATTCGATTGGTCCGCCCCCGGAGACTGATGGACCCGGTAGGGTTCCAGAGGGAGCTGGGGGTTATACCCGAGGACCTGCTGCACGGTCCAGCTGAGGCTCTGGCTGCCACATGGAATAGGGAGGCAGCCGGGGCCTTGGATAGGATCGCGCCTGTGTGGCCTCTCTTGTCCAGTCGAACCTGATACTCCCCGTGGTATACGGAGGATTTGAGGGTTCTGAAGAGGATTAAGAGATGCCTAGAGCGCCACTGGAGGAAGACAAAGACCGAATCCGACCAAACACAAGCTAGAGACGTTATTAAGGCCTACCTTGTGGCGGTAAGAGTGGCGAAACATCAGTATTTCTCCACTCTTATTGCATCCGCAGAATGCCGCCCAGCGGCCCTGTTTAAGATCATCCAATCCCTTTTGGGGAAAGGTGATTCAGAAATCCATCTGCAGGGCTGTGCTGAGGAGTTTTCTGGGCATCTGCAGGATAAAATCGCTCTGATCCGCTCCAAGTTGGACTCCAAGCGTGAGACAGGGTCTGAGGAGATACCCAGGGAACTAGGTAAGTACCTAGTTATCTGGGAACAGTTTGATCCCGTTGGACCCAAGGAAGTGGACAGGATCCTCCGGACTGTAAATGCCACCACTTGCCAATTAGATCCATGTCCCTCCTGGCTGGTGAAGGCAGCTCTAGAGGTGACATGTGGCTGGGTCCAGACAATGGTAATACATCCTTGAGAGAGGGGGTGTTCCCGGCAGCCTTTAAGGAAGCGCTGGTGCGTCCCCTCCTCAAGAAACCATTGCTGGACCCTACGGTACTGGACAATTGTGATGTCTCTGAATCCTCCAAATCAGCATTCCTCAGTACACTCCAATTAGAGTATAGTAGGAAGCTTTATTGAGAGTATTACAATTCAGCACATATCTAAAGACCAGAATGACCAAATTCCCACCAGTCAAACTTCATTCTTCCCCCCACCTACGTGTCACTCCTCTCTTGATGATGTATTGTCCAGTACTTTTCCCATCCAACCATGCTCCCCCTCCTAATAGGATTTTTCTCTTAGCAAGCAATGCAGATGCAGGTGCATGGCCTTGACCAGCTATAAACATGCTTCAATGGTTTTGTTGGAATTTCACTCTCAACGTTCTCCCTCTCCCTTCTCTTGAAATCGTTTGCACTAAGACGCATTGTGAATAATCCCTTCTCAAATGCATTTCAACACGCATGGCAGGGCTTGCACTATAGCAACCCTGACAATAATTTTTGTCGTCTCCCACCTCCCCTTTCTGGGGAAGGTGGTTGAGAAAGTTGTGGCGTTGCAACTCCAGAGGATTCTGGATTAAACTGATTATCTAGACCCTTTTCAGTCAGGTTTCAGGCCAGATCATGGGATGGAAATGGCATTGGTCGCACTTATGGATGATATTTGGCAGGAGTGGAATGGGGGCAGTGCATCCATCCTTGCTCTTCTTGACCTCTCAGCGGCTTTCAATACCATGGTATCCTTTCGGGGCAACTCAGGGAGTTGGAGGTGGGCAGCGCGGTTCTGCACTGGTTCACCTCCTTCCTTCAGGACCGGTCCCAATCGGTGTTGATAAGAGAGCGAGCGATCCAGCCTGCGGCCCCTTCTTTGTGGGGTGCCGCAGGGCTCGGTACTCTCTCTGCTCCTTTTTAACATCTACATGAAACTGCTTGGTGAGATCATCTGTCACCATGGGATGAGGTATCATCAATATGCAGATGATACCCGATTATACATCTCCATCCCGGGTGAAGTAAGTGATGCTGTGACTGCCCTCTCAGAGTGTCTGGGGGCTGCAAGTGCCTGGATGGGGAACAACAGGCTTTGGCTGAACCCTGGTAAGATGGAGTGGCTGTGGATTAATGGCTCCTCGGCATCTGGGAAATTATCATCTTTAGTTCTGGATGGGGTCGCACTGCCCCAGACCGACCCAGTGTGTAACTTGGGAGTCCTCTTAGTCTCACAACTCCTGCTCGAAGAACAGGTGGCTGTCGTGGCCAGGAGGGCCTTTGCTCAACTTTGTGTTGTGCACCAGTTACGCCCTTTCCTGGACCGAGAGGCCCTTAGAACGGTCACTCATGCCCTGGTTAACTCCCATATAGACTACTGTAATGTGCACTACATGGGGCTACCCTTGAAGAATATCCAGAAGCTACAGCTGGTCCAGAATGCAGCCACAAGGGAAATCTTAGGTGCCCCAAGGGCGGCACATGTAACTCCTTTGCTACACAAGCTGCACTGGGTCCCAGTTTGTTTCCAGGTCCAATTCAGGGTGTTGGTTATGACCTTTAAAGCCCTACATGGCATGGGTCCAGGTTACCTGAGGGTAACCCAACTCATCCCCATCACATTGACCCGTCTCACCCGGACATACAGGGGGGCATGTTACGGACTCCATCTGTAAAAGAATTCCATCTGGCAGGGTCGCAGAAGCGTGCCTTCTCTGCAGTAGCTCCTGCCCTCTGGAACATTCTTCCCACGGAGGTAAGGCAGGCCCCCTCGCTCCTGGACTTCTGCAAAAAACTAAAACCTGGTTTTGCCAGCATGCCTGGAGTGGGAAGGAGAATAGTCATTCCTGGGGATGGTTAGCCCCCTAGGTAAAGGTAAACGTTCCCCCCGCACATCTGTGCAGTCGTGTCCGACTCTAGGGGCCGGTGCTCATCTCCGTTTGTTAGCCAAAGAGCCAGCGTTGTCCGAATACACTTCCGCGGTCATGTGGCCGGCATGATGCACGTGGAACGCTGTTACCTACCCACCAAAGTGGTACCTATTTATCTACTTGCATTTGCATGCTTTCGAATTGCTAGGTTGGCAAGAGCTGGGGCTAGTGCGGGAGCTCACTCCGCACGCAGGGCTAGGGATTTGAACCTCCAAACTTGCGACCTTCCGATCAACAAGCCTGGCATCTTACCCGCTGAGCCACAACGCCCCTTAGTGGCTGAGCCACTTAGCCCCCTAGATTGGCCCTAAGATGACCCTTTATACTCATGGACCTTTAAAGGACCTTTAAAGAGAACCTTTAGCCATCTGGATTTTATCACATTTTATATTTTTATTGTTTACTTATATTCATATTTATTGTATTTATAATTGTATTGAAATTTTTTAATATATTTTATTGAATTTTAAGTATACATAGATAAAAGTTTGAAAAGGAAAAAGAAATACAAATACAAATCAAAGAAAGAAAAGTAAAAGTGTAGTAAAGCAAATAGAAAAAGAGAAAGATGAAACATAGAAATTAATCAACTTCCGATTTATCTCTGGTCATAGTAATTTAAAAAATAATCTCTTACATGCTAGGTCTATATATAACATTGTAAAACATTTCCTGTCTAATATATCAATTTATATATATTTTAATCTTCAAAACCCCATATAAGCTTTGCCCCTCCTGCATTTTGCAAATAGTCCGTTAATGGTTTCCACTCTTTAAGAAAGTCTTGCTGCTGTAACCATATATTGCATAATTCTTGTAAATTTCTTTCCTATTTGTTCTTCTGTTATTCCCAATAAAAATAATTCTGGTTTATATGGAACTCAAATTTGTAAAATATTTTGCATCAATGAATGTATCTGAGTCCAAAATTTCTTAGCAATCTCACAAGTCCACCACATATGATAAAATGATCCTTCTTTTTTTTTACATTTCCAACATAAGTTGGAAACATTCCCATACATTTTAGCTAATTTTTGTGGGGTCATATACCATCTATACATCATCTTATAAAAATTTTCCTTCAAATTGTAACACAAAGTAAATTTTAATCCTTTAATCCACATATCTTCCCATTGTTGCATTTGAATATTATGACCAATATTTTTTGCCCATTTGATCATGCAGTCTTTAACTTGTTCCTCTACCATTTCACCTTTTAACAATAATTTATACATTTTAGCAATTAAATGATCATCTGTCTCGCATAATTGTATCTCAAATTCCGATTTAGTTTGTTCAAATTCAAATTCTTTTTTATCTGATTTAAATTTTTCTACAAGTTGCATGTAAGAAAGCCATTGAAATGTATATCCTTCTAAAGCCAATTCTTCTTTTGATTTAGTTTTATATTGTCCTTGTTCTTTTTTAAAAAAGTCTTTATAAGTCAACCATTTATCTTTAGCTCTTACTTCTGTTCTATGAAATGCTTCTTGTGTGGAAATCCATAAAGGTCTTTTATAACATAAAGTTAATTTATATTTATTCCAAATTCTTAATAAAGATCTTCTAATATAATGATTTTTAAAGTCCACATTTACTTTCACTTTGTCATATCACAATTATCCATGCCATCCATAACTTAATTCATGACCCTCCAAGCTCAATAATTTTTCATTTTTCAGAACTATCCATTCTTTAATCCATACCAAACAACAAGCAGCATAACATAATTTCAGATCCGGTAGACCCAGTCCCCCTCTTTCCTTTGAATCTTGTAAGACTTTATATTTTATTCTTGTTTTTTTCCCTTGCCAAATAAATTTAGAAATATCTCGCTGCCATTGTTTGAAAGGTTCATCTGATGCCAATATAGGTAATGTTTGAAAAAGATATAAAATTCTTGGCAAAATATTCATTTTAATTGCTGAAATTCTACCTAATAATGACAGTTGTAATTTTCCCCATTGATCCAAATCTTTTTTGATATCTGTCCAAAGCGGGATATAATTATTCTTAAACAACTTAACATTTTTAGCTGTTAAGTATACACCCAAAAATTTTACTTTTTCTTCCATTGAATATCCCGTTATTTCTTTCAATTTCTCTTGTTGATGATGGTCCATGTTTTTAGTCAAAACTTTTGTTTTCTGTAAATTCACTTTGAACCCTGCTAACAATCCAAAGTCTTTCAATTTCTGTGTCAATAGTTCAATTCCATCTAGTGGATTCTCCAAAGTAAAGACTAAGTCATCAGCAAAGGCTCTTAACTTGTAAACTTCTTTTTTAACTTTAATACCATGGATACCTTCATCTTGTCTAACATCTTCAATAGGACCTCTAGTACCAATATAAACAAAAGTGGAGATAATGGACAACCTTGTCTTGTACCTTTTTGAATTTCACATGGTTTACTAAATTCTCCATTGACAATTATTTTTGCAAATTGGGGAGTATATATTGATTTAATCCATTTAATAAAGTTTCCTCCAAAATTCATATTTTCTAATACTTTAAACATAAAAGGCCAATTTAAATTATCAAAGGCTTTTTCAGCGTCTATAAATATCAAGGCAGCTTGTTTTTCATAATGTTGTTCCAAATATTCCAATATATCTAATATATTTCGGACATTGTCACGGATCTGTCTCTTAGGTAAAAATCCTGCTTGGTCTTGATGAATAAAGTTTTTAAGAATGTTTTTCATTCTTTCTGCCAATATAGTTGTAAAGATCTTATAGTTGAATAATGATTCAATAATGATATTGGTCTGTAATTCTTAGTTAAAGTCAAATCCTGTTATTCTTTAGGAATCAATGTTATATGTGCTTCCTTCCAAGTCTCTGGCATTATTCCAGTTTACAAAATCGAATTCATAGTCTTCTGTAAAGGTAAACATAATTCATCCTCGAAATATTTATAATAAACTGCAGACAGACCATCCGGTCCTGGTGCTTTTCCACTATTAATTTTCTTGAAAGCTTTTACCATTTCCTCTGTTGATATAAGATTATTAAGCATTAATCTTTGTTGGTCATCAAGAACAGTTAATTTCTGTTTACTTAGATATTCATCAATATCAGTTAAGAACTTGTTTTTTATATAATTTTGAATAATAATCATGAAAAGCTTCTTGTATATCTATATTATTCACCATAACTTTTCATTCATGTTGTATATTAGAAATTAGATCTTTTTGTCTTTGTTTCCGTAATTTATAGGCCAACCATCTACCTGGTTTATTAGCATATTCAAAATATTTTTGCTTTGTAAATTTCATTTGAGTCTCTATCTCTTGTGTCAATATCATCGATATCTGTTTAGCCGCCTTATTTGAATAACAAGGTTACTTTGAATTCCCTCCCACAAGGAGGCAATGATAATCTCCCGGGTACAGAGAATATTCCCCCTCCAGCGACATGAAAAAGCCCTGAGGGACAAGGGTCTAGGCCACAGGTGGTGGAGGACATTCTGGAGAACACTTCCTCAGTGGTTACAGGCCATAAAGAATCACATATAACCTGGCAAGACATTATCCCAGTCACCATTCCAAACTGTACCTGAGTCCAGACTTGAGCAAATCTGAAAGACTTTATTGGCAAAAGTCTGTGCGCACTGGTCACAGCAGCCGGGGACATTTTTTCCTGCTGGAAACCATCTGGATCCATAAGGTGCCTGGACTATCTGAATGGATCGAACCCTGTGGAGGTCATGGGCAGCCATTAATCACACCTGGACCAGGAAATGATCTGACCATGATCTGACCATGATAAAGGGGTAATGGTACTACTTTCTATATGCAGATCACTAACTGCTCCGAGATGAGAGCAGAGCCCAGAGAGGGATCCAGATGGACAGTTGGGTAACTACTACCCCAAGAGAAGCCCTAGCTTTTCCCTACAGCCCAACCTAACGAAAAAGTAGTCACATCCCATCACTTCAGAAATAGTGACTGTGGTCACAGATGAGGTCTCACTATAGTTCACCTCAACTCCATGGTCCTAATACTGCAGCCTGTTCAGGACCTGAAATCTGGTTGAGATGATTTATGAAAGTGTCCCCATCCACACCCATGGTGGGACTTTTGCCAGGTTGGAAAAGGAGACTGTCACCAAATTGGGGATAACCTTTCCTCTGGAATGACCAACCAGGAGCCCACTATCATATTACCACTGATATCACCAGGATATAGCATCTGCCCCCCCACAATCTTCCCTATTGCAACCACCCTGCATGAGCGCTGGTACAATTCCAATTCCCCCACTATAATCTAGTCACCCTTCCCCCAACCCATACATATTGTTGACATTCTGGTACTCAGCCATCGCCTACAAAATATTGCCCATCACAATTCCCAGCAGCCTATGATACATTCTAATCCATGTGTACAATATGGAGGTCAGTAAGGTGCCCAGAACCTCTCTGTTCCTGGCTGCCTCCCCATCCCCAACCTGCAGGTCAACCATCCTCACTCCACTTGACCACCCTACTCTGGATATAGTGAAACAAACCTTTCTCCTAGGCAGCAGCTTGGTCTTATCAGCAGACATATCCAAGGCACTGGTGTCACCAAAGTTCCCCAGGAAAGCCCACACCACTATCAGTCTGGTGGTATCCAGAAAGGGGGAGGGCAGCAAAGGCAGAGGGTGTAAAGAATGGTTTTGTTAAGATGCCCTGCACACCTAAAATCAGGACACCATCGATCAGAACAAACAGAAGCAGGATAAGGATCAGCAGTATGGAGAACACATTTTATTTATTTATTTATTTATTACATTTATATCCCGCCCATCTCCCCCACAAGGAGGGACCCTGGGCGGTTCACAGCAATTAAAAAGAATTAAAACAATAAATATCAATAATAACAATATAAAATTACATATACACACACACACACACACACACCATACACACATACACACATACATACACCGACATATATATACATATATACACACCTACAGCATCATATAATTTGATCCAAGGGTGGTAGATCTTATTCCACTGATCAACAAGGCTGGTCGGAACAGATCTAAGGGGCCAGCCAACCCCAAGACTGGCTATTCCCCTCCCCTCCCCATGCCTGATGACATAGCCAGGTCTTCAGGTTTTTTCTAAAGTCCAGGAGAGAGGGGGCCAATCTTACTTCCCGGGGGAGAATATTCCAAAGGGCAGGGGCTACTGCAGAGAAGGCACGCCTCCTAGACCCCGTCAGGTGGAACTCTCTTGCAGACGGGGTTCACAGCGTGCCCTCTCTGCAGGACAGGGTGGGACGGGTCGATTGAACGGGGATGAGCCAGTCCTTCAGGTAACCTGGACCCATGCCATGTAGGGCTTTAAAGGTAATAACCAACACCTTGAATTGAATGCGGAAGCAAACTGGGACCCAATGCAGCTCACGGAGCAAAGGTGTTATATGTGCCGATCTTAAGGCACCTAAGATGACTCGCGCAGCCGCATTTTGAGCCAGCTGAAGCTTCTGGACGCTCCTCAAGGGTAGCCCCATGTAGAGCGCATTACAATAGTCTATCTGGGAGATGACCAGGGCATGAGTGACTGTTCGAAGGGCCTCTCGCTCCAGGAAAGGGCGTAATTGGCGCACCACACAAAGTTCTGCAAAGGCCCTTCCGGCCACGACTGCCACCTGCTCTTCGAGCAGGAGTCGTGAGTCCAGGAGGACCCCCAAATTACGCACCGGGTCTGTCTGAGGTAGTGCAACCCCATCCAGAACTAGAGATGATAAATTCCTAGATATCGAGGGGCCATTAATCCACAGCCACTCCGTCTTACCAGGGTTCAGCTGAAGCCCTACAGGCCCCAGGCACCCCTACAGCCCCCAGGCACTTGGACAGGGTAGTCACAGCATCACTTACTTCTCCCGGGATGGAGATGTATAACTGTGTATCATCAGCATATTGATGATATCTCATCCCATGGAGATGGATGATCTCGCCCAGTGGTTTCATGTAGATGTTAAATAGGAGAGGAGAGAGCACTGAGCCCTGCGGCACTCCACAAAGAAGGGGCCGTGGACCCGATCTCTCCTCCCCTATCAACACCGATTGGGAGCGGCCCTGGAGGAAGGAGGCAAACCAGCGCAAAACCACGCTGCCCACC
Source organism: Charina bottae (assembly GCA_023362775.1). NCBI lineage: Eukaryota > Metazoa > Chordata > Lepidosauria > Squamata > Charinaidae > Charina > Charina bottae. Next base: position 2,347,975 of record JALMGJ010000020.1, read on the forward strand.
CCCAACTCCCTGAGCCGCTCCAGAAGGATACCATGGTCGATGGTATCGAAAGCCGCTGAGAGGTCAAAGAGAGCCAGGATGGATATTAAATGTAGAAAGTTTTAATGGCCTTTCCCCACTGTGCCCCAAATATATCCTGACATCTTTCATCTGTTGTGTCCCTATGATGTAACCTTCATCTCATCTTCAGCACATGAATTGGCAGTCTTAAGTCATCCTGAGCTGTGAAGATGGTATCTACTTTACTCCCTCAGTGTGCAAGGGCAATCTCCATTTGTTAGCCTTAGTCACCATTAGAGGGAAATCAGGAGACTGCAGTGACTTGAAACAGAGGCCATAGAAGCAGGATAGGGATCAGAAGTAGGGAAAGCAAAATTTTATGACAATATGGTTTTTCTACAGGCAGAAGGATGCCATGGGGAAGGTGCTTTGCCCTTTTTAAGCAAAATGCTTTATCTTTCATGTCCTGGATCTAGCAAATGAGAAATTTGGTGGAACAATAAAAGCCAAATTCCTTCTAATCAGGTAAAATGAGGTCAACTTAACAATACTTAGGGGATATTGTTATATGACATGGTGCCTAGAAGTGTCAGTTAGTTTGTGGGGCTTGGAGTTCGCCTATATTTTCATTTGCTTTTACCCAGTTTATTTTTTGAGTTTGTTTTGTTGGTTTGTGTGCTGTGTTGCCCTAGAGTTGGAGTGCCCTTAGTCAATGGGGTTGTAGGGCAGGACAGGGAAAAGCTCACCACTGCCTGCCTGTTCCCACACTGCCCTCCCATTTACTCATTGCCATCTCCACCCACTCCCGGGCATTTGAGTTGGGCAGCAGAGATGATGGCTTCATGGACGTTTTTTGCCTGTGAGATTGGCCCATGCCTTGGTGTGGCTTTCATTTACTGGGTTCCCCATCCCAGATCACAGGCCTGGACTTTTTCTTTCTATCTAGTACAGGGCTTTCCAAACTTTTCATGTTGGTGACACACCTTTTAGCCATGCATAATTTCGTGACACAGTAATGAGGAGTGCCCGCCCCCGGCCCACATGATTGGCTGCCGGCTCCAAACCCCGCCCCCGGCCCACGTGATTGGCTGCCGGCTCCAAACCCTGCCCCCGGCCCACGTGATTGGCTGCCGCCTCAAAACCCCGCCCCCGGCCCATGTGATTGGCTGCCAGCTCCAAATCCCGCCCCCCGGCCCCCAGTCTTGTACTGTATGTATTGTGTTGTAGATATTGTAGATAAAATACAAAAATGCCCTCCAGGTGTGCTTGATGGGGAGGTCATGGACCCAAGACCATGAGCAGTGTTTTTCAGTCTTGGCCACTTTCAGATATGAGGACTTCAACTCCCAGAATTCCCTACCCAGCAAGGCTGACTGGGGAATTCTGGGATTTGAAGTCCACAACTCTTGAAGTCGCCTAGGTTGAGAAACACTGCCAGATGATGGGAAAACTGGGGGTGGGGGGTGCAGGGACCAAGCACTAAGAAAGGTGTTTCATCTGCACATTGTGGAGCTAGTAAGGAGTTGTGGCTAAGGAGGGTGGATAGGATCAGGGAACCCATATTCCAATCCGCCCAAAGAGTGCCTTTGGGGCAATCGCCCTTATCACTTCAATCTACCTGACACCTCGGCAGTGGTATGCTATAAACACTACCATGAGATCGCTCAGAACAGTGTTTCTCAACCACAGCAACTTCAAGATGTATGGAGTTCAACTCCCAGAATTCCCCAGGCATCATGTTGGCTGGGGAATTCTGGGAGTCAAAGTCCACACATCTTAAAGGTGCTGAGGTTGAGGCTATACTGTATACACGGCCATGTGAACTGGGGATAACCACTTCTGTCCCCCACGCTTTCCACTCTCCCTCCACATCTGCCTCTCTCCCTCTGCCTCTGAATTATGCCAGGAAAAACGGCCACCCAAGATAGCTGCAAACCCGCTTTTTTACGACCACCAAGTCCAAGGAGACGCTCGTCGCTCCCAGCAAACACGAGAGCCAAGCCCAGACCTTCGAGCCGTCTTCACGGCCCCGCAAAAGAGGCGCGCGAGGTCCCTACCACACCAGCCACTGTAGGAGGGCGGAATCCGCCCACGTCCTGCCCGTTGCCCCGACGCCAGCTACGCTCCCCCCACTTTCTGCGCTCAACGAGTGGGAAAGGAGGGGACGGGACCGACGAAGGGGCAGCCAACCGACGGCAGAGGAGCCCTCCCAGCCCCCGCGCCCACCTGTAGCAGCACCAGGAACACGAGTCTCTTCTGCCTGGGGCCGAACTCCCCCACCCCCCCAACGCAGCGGCCTAGCGACGTCCCTGCACCCTCCCCCCCAGTTGCAGCCCTACCGGGCTGGTAACTTACCTGGCTTCTGCAGGGAGAGCTGAAGAACTGGGTTGAGCAGGGACCTGTCGGCGCGGCAAGGGATGGGTGGGGCTGCACGTGGTTCATGGCCTCCTCTTCCGGGTTCCCCTGCGACACACCTGGGCCCTCGACGCGACACAGAAATGTGTCGCGACACACAGTTTGAAAAGCTCTGATCTAGTAAATCCTCTGGATGGGGAAGAGTGGAGCTGTGAGGTTTCCATGGGTCCAGACACCTGTTCCTGCTGAGAAGCAGCTGTGTTGTGGTCCCATTAATGGCTACAGTGACTTTGGGTCCCAGGGCGTATGTGGCATAGGTGGTGTGTGTGTATGTGTGTGTGTTACTCTGCCTAGGAGGTAGGAGCTAAGAGTGGGAGGGGGGAGAGGGCAGGCAGTAACATTGAGACTATGGCGGGCAGAGGTAGATATAGTGGGAATCTGAAGGCAGGCTGCACATGAAGACGCCAGGGACACTGCTTGAGAATGATCCTGAAGTCTGGCCTTCAGCACTCTTCCTCTCTACCAGGTAACCGGATCTTGGATGGTCCTGGCTGATGTTTTGAATGCCAGGTCAGTCTGTAATAAATCTGCCCTCATCCGTGACCTTATTATGGAGGGTGTGTAGGGTGGCTGTTGTCATCCACAAGTCATTGAGGGCTCTTAGAGGCACTGCTCCACAGATGTGAGGCCCTCTTGTTGAAGGAGGGAAGAGTTGGGCTTGCTGTTGTCGTACTGCCCTCCCTGCTGCCCAGCATCATCCCTGCTTGAACTGCTAGATTCTGTTGCTGGGCTTGCAATACTAATACATGCATTCTTGCCATGTAACTATGAAATAATTCGGGATCATTTTTGTAGGCCCATAAAAATTAACAAGAACTAAATCAACTTCTAATATTGTCAGGTTAAAAATAATAAAATGCCCATAAGAATCAATATATTCTACTATTCTATACTATAATAGCACTACTATTCTGTTAATTTCTTTCCTAACTAACAACATGACTGCATTAGTGCTATATGCACTATTTTGGGGGGATTTTAGATTGAACCCAATTTTAAGATTACAATTTAGTGAAATGATTTAGCAGACTACACTGTAAACTCAGTAAGTCAGGTGCCCGGAATCCATAGTAAAGGTAAAGGTTCCCCCCGCACATTTGTGCAGTCGTGTCCGACTCTAGGGGCCGGTGCTCATCTCCATTTGTTAGCCGAAGAGCCAGCGTTGTCTGAAGACGCTCCCACGGTCATGTGGCCGGCATGACGCACGCGGAACGCTGTTACCTACCCACCGAAGTGGTACCTATTTATCTACTTGCATTTGCATGCTTTCGAATTGCTAGGTTGGCAAGAGCTGGAGCTAGTGCGGGAGCTCACTCCATCACACGGGGCTAGGGATTCGAACCTCCGAACTTGCGATCTTCTGATCGACAAGACTGGCATCTTACCCGCTAAGCCACCACACCCCCTCCCGGAATCCATAGCCATGCTTAAAGTAATAAGACAATAACAAGATAAGAGAAAGTGTTAAGAAGAAATACTAAAGGTATTATTACATATTTATACTTTTTCCACATAATGAGAAATGGGAGGATGGTGCTCAGGTTTCCCCAAATAAAGTTGGGAATGAATAGGAATAAATTATTCCTCTCCCTCCAGACCAACCCAAGATGAATTGGGTTGTTTTTCAAGCTGATGATCTGACTGTAAACCAGGTCAAATTATTCTTGCATATCTCTTATATATATTATTTTCTGCGCATGAATTTTATTTGTGTAGGGAATTGTTCAGATGTAAAATGGCAACTCCGTTTACTGAAATAATCTTGTGAGAACTAGAATAATGAAAGGATGTGATTGCAACAGTCAGTTCCATAAATTAAGTTTTTAAAAAGAACTGACTTCTTTTTACCTGTCAAAATGATGCTATGTAGATGCACAAAATATTGGGCTTAAGTATGAGGCTTGGATTTTCCATCATGGTGCTGGCTCTCTCTTTCTCTTTCTAAGGTTATGAATGTAGGATAGAGTATATTTTGGTGGTGTCCAGAGTGGATCTTGTGGGAAAATGGAAGAAAAGGAAATAAAAGAAACTAGAGTGAAAGTAGAATGAGTTCAGGGATAGAAAGTATGAGTCAGATATGAAGCAGTATTAGAGGACAGGTCAATCTCTCAGCAGAATTAATGGAAAGTGGACATGAGGAAAGATGTGCAAGTTCCTTGGATCAGAGTTAAAACAATAATGTTTAATCACAGAGCAACACAAAAGTGTGTAGACAGTGCAGAGCCTGTCTTGGATGAATATTTTTCAGCCACATGTTGCACTATAAGGGCACCATGATAGCTAGTCCTTTATAATTGTGCAGTGCGATTAATGTAGGGGAACAGGGAAACAAGTACAGGGTTCCACCATTCCAAATTACTGCATAAGACTTCGGCAGTAATAAAATCATTACCTGGGGCTTTGTCAGGCTTAAGCTGTTTTATGAGGCCTGTTATTTCAGAGCTTATAACTGGGGCCCAATTTGGGAGTTGGTTAATACTGAGCTCTAATTTGGATTCAGGCAAGTCTTCTTGTGCATACTTTATCTCCTAAAACGGTCCTCCCAGAGGACAAGGTAAGGAAATGAAAGGGGCCTATTAATGGAATGGGAAGCTATCAGGCACCAAAGTAAGACTGTGTTCCTGGCTTGGGATACTACTATTAATTGTAGTCAGGAAGTCCTGGTAAATTCTCTTTCCTTGCTTTGTAACAGATTTTTATACCGTACTGGGTTTTTTTCCAGGAATAAAAGGTCCTGGATAGAATATAAAGCTGGAAGTTTACAGATTAAAATTCCTAATCAATTTGTTCTTGGCCCTAAGGAACTCCCTATCAAATCAGGGCTGAGACAGGCAAGCCTTGCTTTCAAACGTTTCTCTCTTCCTTGGTATCTTGGTATCTTCCAGTACTGGTTGGAGTAACTGACTAAGTTCGGTATAAGACTGTAAAATACAGTTTCCAGGCCCACATTCAATTAGTGTACAGTAAATCTATGATGCTACCTCAGAAGAGAGTAGCTCATATTCCTACAGATACATTCAACTGTGAATGAAATTTAAATTTTCATTCATATAATCTGTCATCTTCATTCACAAAAGGTATAGTCTTCAGCTTTTCTAGGCCTATGACTCACATTTAAAGCAATAGTATAGAGTCAACTTTTAATTCTTTATAACATATGTCCACCTTTTTCGTTCTCTTTCCACAGTGACTAACCATAAAAGGAAGCAGGGATTCTGTAAAAGACGGAACACTAATAATTGTATCTTTCCCCCCCTTCCTGTATGTTAAGTTACATTACTGAAAATTCCATTTCCTACATAATGGTTAAAGGTGCAAAACCACCTATCATTCTTTATTATCTGATCATTCGTCCTGGCTTTTTCATCTTCTGTTAAAGAAATCATAAAATCTTCCACTCCTTCACAGTAGAAGACAAATTAGACATATAGCTGATTTCTTAAGAATTCTATGAACTACAAGATATATCTTGTAGTTGTTATTATAAATTGTTATTTATTGTAACCCGCCCAGAGTCCCTTGCATGGGAGATGGGCGGGGAATAAATCTGAATAATAAATAAATAAATAAAATATCTACAAGCCATTAACTCCCTTGAATTTGTTAATGTAGGTTTTAAATGATTCATTTAAATTATTTTGTTTTCTGCTTGATTTAAAAGATCACTTGAAGATTTGCCCTAAAAACAGGCTCTTTGAAAAATTCAAGAGCTGCTTTACTTTAATCAAACCACTGATTAAGCACCCCTTTAACGCAGTTTTGCAAAGCACAGTTGTGTCCCACTTTTAGGAAAGTCAAAACAGCCATTGTGCTGGCCTTTCATGGCATTCTGCATGAGAGCATATTTCCATCAAAATGAGGTTGCCAGGCAGAGCAAAGAGGCTGCCCTTGATACTTTGATTGGAGGCATCTGTCAGAGTTCGGCAGACCTCTGCCATTCAAACAAGTACGTGATAACCGACATGCGGAAATAGACTCGCAACTCACAAGCAGCCGGAGCCACCGTAACGAGCTGCGAAACGGCACGCATCAACCCAGGAAGGACTGTCTGGCGAAGCCGGAGCCGAGTACCTCACACATCAACTTCAAAAGGACGGGGGGGGGGAGAAATGTTTAAATGTAATATACCATGCCATGCCAGTTCATTCACGTCTTTGTTCCTGCACCTATGTACTTCAATAAATCTCTTTGCTTATAAGAAGCCTGCGTTCGGGCTTTCTTTAGACAAGGGAATTTGACAGACATCGTTGGGAGCAGTCATTACATAAAGACGTGAATCAATCCTGACCACGTATCCTGAGGACTATCCCGAAAAATTCGGTGAGCTCCCCAATTGAAAGCGGTCACACCACCGGGAAAAATTCTTTTCTCCACCCACGGAACGGAATTGAATCAGTAGAAGCAGCGGGGACTCTCGAGGTAGCCGGAACCAGCGCGGCAACTGCCCTGGCGATGGAGGAAACCCAGTGAGCGGAGTCGTCCCCTACAGAGACTACTGAACAGCGAGAAAAGAAGAAATCACAGAAGAAGGAGGTAAACCTCATGGCCCTCAGCAATCCCAAGCCTACCCTGGCGGGATGGTCTATCGCAGTCGGGGAAGGGCTGGAAGGAAAAGGAGGGAAAGTCAAGAAAAGGGTCACCCCGACCCATCGAATCGAAGTCCTGGAGAACCAGATGGGGCACCTGAGCCTAGAGGTAGGGACGATGAACAAAAAATTGGAATCCATGGGGGAGGCCATTGAAAAGCTGTTAAGAACCCTAGAGGGACCTAGGGAGGCAGAAAGGAGCCTAACAGGCTCCGACGAAGAGGAAGAAATCGTAGAGTCAAGTGGGGAAAACGAGGAGGGGGAGGAAGAAACACTATTCTATGGGCAGCTCCCATACAGCCGAACTCCCGTAACCCCAAGCTACGATCATCGCAGAACCCCATTGAGAGCCCTGGCCCCAAGCGGCGTAAACGAACTAAAAATGAAATTCGATGGGGATCCAAAGAAACTAGCATGCTTCCTAACCCACGTCCAGGGGTTTATGGAGGAGTTCGAGCATACCTTTCAAACGGAGGTGAGCAAGGTGCGTTACGTCTCCAGTTTCCTAAGAGGAGAGGCGGGCGACTGGCTGGTGGTTCTTCACGACAGCGGAGCCAGCGAGCTGAGGAACTTTCAGAAGTTCATGTACGCACTTAGGCAGAGATTTGAGGATACGTTATCCAAAATCTCAGCAAAGACTCGAATTCAAAACTTAAGACAAGGCAACAGAACAGTAGCGGAATACGCTATGGACTTTAAAAAACTCCTATCGAAATTACCTGACTGGCCGGAATCCTTCAAAGTCCAACATTTTCAATACGGACTACGACAGGAAATAATATAACTGGCCATAACGAGAGATGACCCGGGGACGTTAGAAGGATGGATTCAACTGGCCGGGAAAGTGGAAAGCAGCACAATGCAGCTCCAGAACATAAAAAGTTTCAACTCTATGCGCAAGAAATCAGGGACCTTTTTCACTCAAGCCCGCAAATCCACCAAGCAACGGAACTGGGAGGAGGAGAAAGAACGCCGTACGAAAGACGGGCTATGCTTTCGCTGCGGTAAAGAGGGTCACCGGATAAGCAATTGCCCACAGACCAAGATGAACACCAAAGAGAAAACCCTCCCGAAAAAGGCACCTGACACCAAAGAAAGCAAGACTACAACGGCGAAGTACAAAGGAGCGGCGGCAGCAACCGTGGGGAGACGGGACTGGCAACAGGGGAGCAGCGATTCCGACACCTCAAATGATGACTTCGAGCCGGCGGAAAACTACAACGGCCTGTGCTAAAGTGCGCCGCAGGACAGGCCTTCACCACTGGGCGCAACGGGGGGGCAGGCGTTCCTAAATGCCCCACGATGAACGTTAAGGTAAAGTTGCAAACATTGGATGGGACGGGACAATTGTGGGGGGTGGCCATGCTGGACTCCGGGTGTTCAAGATGCTTGATGCACCCGAAAATAGCAACCAAACAAACTCAGGTTGGTTAAAATGCAGACACCCATCACGTTCTGCCAATTGGATGGGTCCGAAATGAAGGGGGGCCCAATTGAATACACCACAGAAGACATACAAATGTCTGTGGGGACTCATGTAGAGACACTACGTTTCATAGTAGCACCCATTGCGGCGCGGCACATCGTGCTGGGACTGTGGCTTGAATCATGTCAACTGGATTTCTCAAGTGTCCTTGAGAAACCAAACCACCTTTGTACAGGAGGATGGCCCAACACAGGAGAAGTAACACCACAGGACCAGAGTCAGCAGTTTATCTTCATCTAAAGGAAAAAGGACACTCATTTGAGGACATTAATGTTCACATTTTAGACAGAGAAGATAGGTGGTTTGAGAGAGGGGTCAAGGAATCCATTTATGCCAACTTGGAAAATCCTTCCTTGAATAGAGGTGGGGGCCTCAGGCACAACCTTTCCCCTATCTTCCTTCCTGCTTTGTCTTCTGTGCCTAGGAAGATTAAGACCATTTCGCAAGCTCAACAGCAGCAGGGTAATCTTAACGATACTCCTTTAGATGATAAAGGGACTTAGAAATAAACATCTCAAAATAACCATGACCTAGCTCCAGGTGCAAGGTCACACAGCCACCCTAGAAACATATTTAAGGATTCCCTTACTAACTTTACTCAGACTGAAGAAGCTCCTTGGATAAGGAGTGAAACGTTTCTACTGAGAAAATAGAAATCCAGTTGACATGATTCAAGCCACAGACTGTTCCACCTGGATGACTGAGAACCTTCATCGACATATCGTGCTGGGACTTAAATGGTTTAGGAAAAGGAACCCCCGAGTGTACTGGGCATCTGGGGAAATTAACTTTTTTGACGGGTCTTACAAGGCGGTCGAGGAGACGACTGGAAATAATGACTTTGACTGGGGGGTGGCTGGCATGTTACAAGAAGGGATGGAACAATGGGAGGAGGATCAAGACCAGGAAGGGGGCATGCCTCTGGAGACAATCCCGGAGACTTATCTCTCCGTAACTAAGGTGTTCAGCCAAGAAGAATGCGAACAGGAACCCCCCCACAGGCAATCAGACGCAACGATTGACCTCATCCCCGGGGCCCCCTTCCCAAAACCCAAAATGTATGCGATGACCCAGAAAGAATTAGGGGAGTTATGCAAATTTATAGACAAAAACCTGGCAAGGAGCTTCATAGAACCCTCAAACTCACCCTTAGCAGCCCCTGTCCTCTTTAGGAAAAAGAAAGACGGGTCTTTACGATTGTGCACAGACTACAGGGGGCTAAATGCCATCTCTGTAACCAACCAGTACCCACTCCCACTCCTCAAAGACATGCTAGCGCAATTGACAAAGGGCAAAATTTTCACCAAGCTAGATGTCCGGGAGGCATATTACCGAGTACGCATACGGGAAGGGGACGAATGGAAAACGGCCTTTAACTGCCCATTGGGTCAATATCAGTATCGGGTTCTCCCGTTTGGGATTGCGGGAGGACCGGGCATCTTCATGCGATTGATCAATGAGGTTTTGTATGAATTTCTCTATCAAGGGGTAATTGTGTATTTGGATGATATCTTGATTTTCTCTGACAATCTGGAAGAACACACCCTTTTAGTCAAGAAAGTGTTAGAGAAATTACTTGAGGCTAAATTATTTGTGAAATTGGAAAAGTGCGAATTCCACAAAGACAGCTTAGACTTCCTAGGGTACAGGATCTCACACAAAGGCATTGCAATGGACCTGGGGAAAGTTAAGGCAGTGTTAGAGTGGGAACCCCCCCGAACCCGCAGACACCCCCAAACTTTCTTGGGCTTTGCGGGGTTTTATCGCCAGTTCATTCACGGGTTTGCCCAGATTGCACTACCCTTGACAGACCTATTGAAAACAAAAGGAAAGGGGACCAAAGGGAAATCACCCAGCACTAAACTAATTTGGACCACGGAATGCCAGGAAGCATTCGACAAACTCAAGGCTCCGTTCACAGAGGAACCCATCCTCAAACACCCAGAAGTGGAGAAGCAATTCATAATTCACACGGACGCTTCCCACAATGCCATTGGCTCAATCCTGCTTCAATTTGATGAGGCAAAGAGACTGAGACCATGCGCCTACATTTCCAAAAAATTCAGCGAAACGCAAAAAAGATGGCACGTGTGGGAGAAGGAAGCGTTCGCTGTCAAACACACATTAGACACTTGGCGCCACCTTTTGGAGGGGGCGACCATCCCTTTCCAAGTATGGACAGACCACAAAAACCTAGAGGCACTCAAATCCCCCAGGAAACTGAATCATAAACAATTGCGGTGGGCTGAATTTTTCAGCAAATTTAACTTCACCCTGCAATACTTTCCGGGGGGAAAGAACCTCCTAGCAGATGCGCTATCACGACTACCTTAACACGATGGCAAAGTCGAGGGGCTGGTAGAAACGCTCTTCCCCAGGCAAGCGCACACACCTCCACAGACAAGCGAACGGGGATGTCAGGCGAACAGGCTAGACGGGATAGCAGAGACGCTCACCCCCACGCACGCACACACACCCGCCCCCACGCAGACACACAGGTGTCTGGCAGGTGAGCCGGCAGAACGAAGTGGGCAAACGAACAGGCTAGATGGGAATCTAGCTCTCACTCGCAGCAAAGCCACGGAGGCAGAGGCAAACCCCTTTGAAGCTAAGCTACGGACAGAAACACTGTCTGACGACTGGTGGAGGGAGAACAAACACACGCTCACTGAAAGCAATGGGTTATGGTGGAAGGAAGGAAAGGTGTACGTCCCCAAAGGGCTTAGGAAGGGGGCATTGGAGAAAACACACGACCACAAAACGGCTGGCCACTTCGGATTTGTTAAAACACTACATTTAATCAGGAACAAATTTTGGTGGCCAACTCTGCGCAAGGACGTAAAGGAATATGTAGCCTCCTGCCCAGTATGCGCCACAGCAAAGCGGGTGATGGGAAAGCCCACAGGGCTACTGCAACCGGTGGCCAACCCTACACAGCCATGGAAACAAATCGCCATGGATTTTATCGTGGATTTACCCACGAGCAGCAAAAAAACGGCAATCTGGGTGGTCACAGACCTATTTTCCAAGCAAGCACATTTTATTGCATGCAATGGGATCCCAAACGCACACAAACTGGCTATATTGTTCATCCAACACATCTACAGAGCCCACGGTACGCCCGAACGCATAATAAGCGACCGCGGAAGTACCTTTACTTGCAAATTCTGGCGGGCATTTTTAAAATTGATTGGTTCTAGCCAGGGGCCAAGCTCTGCATTCCACGCGTGTACTGACGGATCGTCTGAACGCCTTAACTCTATACTAGAGCAGTACCTGAGATGCTACATTAGCTATCAACAGAACGATTGGGTGGAATTATTACCTTTCGCTGAAGTAGCATACAATAATTCCATCCATCAAAGCACAGGGTTTTCACCGTTTCAAATTGCGACGGGGCAGGAATTTGTCACCATCCCCAAACTCGCGCTGACCCAAGTAACGGAGGGGACCACCCCACTACAGGCAGACGAGTGGGTCGCAAAAATAAAGTGCAATTGGCCGGTAATGATGAAAACCCTCGAGGACGCAAAAGCAAATTACAAAAAGTACGCTGACAGGAAAAGAGTGGCTGAATGGGAGCTCAAAGTGGGAGATAAAGTGTATCTCTCCACAAAGAATTTGCGCTCCACACAGCCATCCAAGAAACTCGCACCCAAATTCATTGGACCGTTCACTATTATAAATGTGATCAACCCAGTGACGGTCAAGCTGCAACTCCCCAAAGCATTAAAACGTGTCCACCCAGTTTTCCACATCAGCTTACTAAAACGTTATAGAACATCTGACTGGCACCCCGAAGTGGCCGAGCCAACACCGACAATAGTCAATGGGGAACCACATTTCGAAATTGACAAAATCCTAGACAGTAGGAGACACAAAGGACAGCTGCAGTACTTAGTGAAATGGCAACACCTCCCGATCGGGGACAAAGAATGGGTAACTCAGAAACACATGCAAGCCCCAGAGATGATCAGAAACTTTCACAAAGAATTCCCGGACAAACCACGGTAAACAACTAAACGACTTTATTGTGCCCACATTTGAGCCGAAGGTACAAAGTGTAAATATGTATAAACATCCCAGGGGGAGGGGGACTCTCTTAGCTGGGCGGCATGTCAGAGTTCGGCAGACCTCTGCCATTCAAACAAGTACGTGATAACCGACATGCGGAAATAGACTCGCAACTCACAAGCAGCCGGAGCCACCGTAACGAGCTGCGAAACGGCACGCATCAACCCAGGAAGGACTGTCTGGCGAAGCCGGAGCAGAGTACCTCACACATCAACTTCAAAAGGACGGGGGGGGGGGGGGGAGAAATGTTTAAATGTAATATACCATGCCATGCCAGTTCATTCACGTCTTTGTTCCTGCACCTATGTACTTCAATAAATCTCTTTGCTTATAAGAAGCCTGCGTTCGGGCTTTCTTTAGACAAGGGAATTTGACAGACATCGTTGGGAGCAGTCATTACAGCATCAAAGGAGAGCACCTCACTTTTCTGTGTTTTTTTGCCACTTTCCAACAAAAGCAAGGACCCTTTCTTCATACTCCTTTTCTTCTTTATACCCTACCTCATTTTGACTTGACTTTTTTTCCTCATTATTGGGATTTTGACTTGCTTTTTTTGCTTAGTCTTGCACTTTTGCAGATACACTTCTTGCAGCAAAACAGACAAACCTTCAGTGCGATGAACAGGCAAAGGAATGCTGCAGCCAGGAGGGAGGCAATGACATCAATAGAATAGTACTGGATCCAGTTGAGGTCATGAGCTGCTGGCTGCAAATGGGGAGCTCCCTTGTGCTTCATGACAAACTCCACCCAATGTACTACAAGATCAAGAGGTTCAATGGGTCTGTCTAAGTGAAGAGCTGAAAGACGCTGAATGTTTTCTTTATACCTAAAAGCATTTTTAAATAGTAAGATTGTAATTAAAACCCTCTCCAATAACAAGATACTCAGGAAATAAAATACAAAAAAAGCATAGTTGATGGCCCAGTCCACTTCATGTTGGGGGGTATGTGTGTGTATCTGTGCATAAAGTTAAGTCTAATATAAAGTTAAGTTAAATATAAAGTCTAGAAGTTCAATTCATAGACACCTCAATATGGTTTTCTTGGCAACAATAAGGAAATGGTTTTCCACTACCTTCTTCTGGGATGTTTTTTGACTTTCCAGGCTAGTCTAGTCTAAAGCCCTGGGATTTCCTAATAATCTCCTATCGAAGTACTATCCAAGTCTTAGTTTCAAAGCCCAGACAAGATCAATCAGGTGCTGCTTCTACAGGGGTTTTGTGAGTTTTATGGTTCTGTATTATTATTACTTGTAGCCTAACCCCTTAATATGAGAGCCAATTTGGTGTAGTGGTTAAGGCATCAGGCTAGAAACCGACAGACCATTAGTTCTAGTTCCACCTCAGGCACAAAGCCAGCTAGATGTCCTTTGGCCAGTCACTCTCTCTCAGCCCTAGGAAGCAGGCAATGGCAAATCACTTCTGTAATCTTGCCAAGAAAACTGCCAGGACTAGTCCTGGCAGTCACCAGGAGTCAAAATTGACTCAAAGGCACACAAACAACCCTTAATATGGCTAATCATTTATATAATGAAGTCAGAAATATGGAGTATCAGCTGGCCACAATGGCTTGCCAGCAAGCCAGGCATCACTGCAAAATATGATAGCATGGATTGATACTGAGTTTAATATCAAATAAATAACTGTAGCTTTTGATAAAGTACAGCACCACTGAGAAAGGGCCTTTGGCAAGCAAATTTATTTATCAATAAATAAATTCATAGGTTTTCCAAAACAAAAAAGATCCTGTAATTCTGGATTCTGAGAGATAATCAAAGGTACTTGATTAATATGGACCACTAGCGTGACTTGTATTTCTTCATGGACGTACTATGTAGCTAAGAATGCACTCTAGAACACACATCAAACTCTCCTGCAACTGCTTATAACAGGGGAAAATGTGCTGGAATAAAGAAAGCTTTGTGTTTTAGGGAATGTTGTCTACCATTCTCATTGTTGATACTTCAGTAAGTTTCTGACTTTATACACCAGGAGTTCTCAACCAGGGTTCCGTGGAACCCTAGGGTTCTGTGAGAGGTCACTAGGGGTTCCCTGGGAGATCACGATTTATTTAAAAAATTATTTCAAATTTGGGCAACTTCACATTAAAGAGGTAAAGTTCATTCCTTATTTTTAGTTTAAGAACACTGTTAATGCATTTATACAGGCCTACCCATGAAACAAATATAATTTTTTAACTTCTGGCCTATATTTGAGCCTGAATGTGCAGGGGTTCCCCGAGGCCTGAAAAATGTTTCAAGGGTTCCTCCAGGGTCAAAAAGTTGAGAAAGGCTGTTATAGACTCATAGAACACAGTTTAATAACTACCACTTTAGAGGATCCAGAGTCCAGGTGAATAATTATTGCAATCATTACAGAATAACAAGGTGGTCCTTACAGGATATTCTATTATTTATCTCCTCTAAGTAATCCGTATCTGCAAGTGGAAATGGCTATGAGAAACCCTACCACCATCCCTTCTATTACTCACCTTTTATCAAAAATAACAGTCCTCAGTGCGTTAGACAGGTCCTTTGATGTCATTTTAATTGCATCCAGTTTCACTCCTGCTCCTCGAGACTATCCGCACTGCATTGTCTGATTGATCTCCAAAAAGTGGTATTAACACCATTGGCACTCCATGGCAAATCCCCTCATAGATCCCATGGGAGCCCGCATGTGTGATAAAGGCTCTGGTTTTTAGATGAGCTGTTCAAGGAGGGTAGGTGGAGAAAGACAAGGATGCTTATTTTTCTGCTAGTTATGAAGCTAGGTAATCATATATGATGAAACTGCACTGTTATAAATGGAGCCACATAAACCAAAGAGTAATTGTTAAAATGTTAATCTGTGAATAACAACTATTCAAGAATGATGAGGGGAAACTTCTTTCCTCTTCATAATCCCCAACACTGGATGTTGTGGTACAGCCACAGACTGCTACTCCACATGTGTGTGTAGCTTGTCCTCTGGGACATCTCTGCAGCAGAGTGTAAAGGCCCCCTCCCTATCACTATCCCCCCTGCTTGTTTATTTCAGATCTCAGCTCTCCTCAAGTGTATAAAGCAATCTTTAAGTCATGGTCTCCATTTCTGGTATTGTAGCATAGAAGGAACAACCTGGGTGGGTTTTGTGTAATTAAGTTAGGGATAGATATGAATGAGCAGAAGGATTTTAACCCTTGGAACTTCCTCAGACAAAATCTAGCATATCCTATCCAAATCTATGTATTTTAAATGAATTTTTAACAAGCACTGAGCAATAAAAACATGAATGTCACCTACCCACTCACTCATTCTTTTTCCTTGAAAAAGGATTGAGAAGGAACACTAATTATTTTCCCCAGGAACAGGCATTTTTATGCTAGGTGGTAGGTGAGCTCCCCAAATCCGTCTAAGGAAAGCAGATCGGGGCTTGCAGTGTTGACAGGAAAAATGGGCCATTTGATCAGTTTCAGCTCTGATTATATTTGTACTCTCTTGCAGGAGCAACATGATTAAAAAGCCAGATCAGGTCTGGTGTTAGAATATTCAACACTTTCCTTAGTTCTTCAAGGATAATATTAGTACAATGTTCCATGAAGAATTATTTCACTTTCCAAAGAAAGATTTTTTGGAATGGGAACAGGTCCATCCAAGTTTTACTTTATAGTATTTGGTATTAGCTGTTGGTAGGTAATACATATAAAGTTACTAACATGTATCTATGTTTAGCACCATAAGGAAATGGATGCAGAATCAAAAATTAATTAAAAACAAGGCCCCTTAATTTCTGACCCAAACATACCAAGTAGATCATTTTGTGGAAGCCAATTAAACAGCTTTGTATTATTGGCAAGGTTGACTGGAGCTTCACCGGTATATCTCCACAGCACCTTCGTAGATTAGAAAATATAGAAAGTGGATAAAGAAATATATTTATTGATATTTCATATTTTTAGAAATCTGAGCTAGTTAATCTATTAACATTTTAATATACAAGAAAGGTGCTCCTGATAAAACAAGCACCATTTAAATAGTTATTGTCAATTGAAACACTCATAATGACTTCAGCTGACAAGCATACATTTAGAATTGCAGAATGTATGTAAGCTGAAAGGGGCCTTATATTAATCCAGTCTACTCTCTACTCCAGGCCTGCACGACCGTCAAGGGGAAAGGGCCACATTGATAAATTAAAAACCCTTGTGGACTGCAAAAAAATACCAGAAGTGCCAATCAGCGGTTCCACTGCTAGCAAAGTGATGGAAGCACTGGAGCTGGTGTCGGTGGCACTGCCTCTAAATTTACTACTTTTTAAAAAATGTTGGGCTGCGACTTCCGGGGAAGAAATGGCGAACTGAAGACAGCTCTTCTAAAAGTGGAGCCGACAACCATGGTGGAATGAAGAGCCACCGAGTAGACCAGTTCTTCGTAATTCCTCTGGACAAAGAGAGGACTTGAGATTGACCACAAGTGCTCCATACAGTTCCCCTCACGAGGAGACCGCAAGACAGCGGTTTCCAGCGGGTTTAGAGCTCTAGGAGACAAGGGAATAGCCATCTTGCTCAAACCACGGTTGGCACCTTTAAGGACACCGAGTTTGCATATTTCCTTTTCTAATTACTTTAGGAAATTGCTTGTTAACTGCTTTTCAGCTATTAGGAACCTTTGGATCAACAGGTTTTACAGCACTGGGTCCTTCAATCCGTAGTTAAAGAAGTTTATACACAAGTTTAAGGACTTAAAAAAAAATTTTTTTAATAAACAGAAAAAGGGTTATTAGAACTTTGATTTTGGAAAGTTACAAATGAACTAAGGGTCCATATGGATTTGAAATAAGATTTTGGAATTAATTGTAAGAATCCTTCCCATGGGAAAATGCTTTTGTTTTGAATTCTTTTTAAAAAAACACACAATAGGATGTGACTTTGAAGGCTGGACACTAAAGAGAACTAGAAGAAACTAAAGATTACAATTAAAGGACAAGAACGCTTAAATTTGACTTACTAGTACAGAATGGAGCAAAATATTTTAACACTGGGCATATTGAAGGATATTTTTGAACAATGGACCCAAAAGTTAATTTTAAGACTGTCTGCCTCTATAGATAGACTGTGTTTAAAAGATGTTATGGAAGAGGAACAAGTTTTACCAGACAAGACTGAGACTGATCTGAAAATGGATTTAAAAATGACAGGCTACAAGAATGATATGGAAAAATATCCTGCCTACAATGAGAGGTGCTACACGGGACAAACAAAAGAAACTGGCTGATGTTTTAATAATTAAAAGGGATATACAAATAACAAACCAAGAGAGTGACTTGGATAATTTTCGTATATTGGATTTACAAAAGAGGCTTGTTAAAGCTTTGAAGAATTTTGTGAGAAGTGACAAAGAAAAATGAAGAGAAATCAAATTCTAGGACATTATTTGAAGGGAATAAAGATCATTAAAAGTAAAAGGAAGGAATATAAAGTTGGTTTATTTGATCAAGAATAAAATAGATATGTTGTTATCTCTGGTAACCTTTAATGGACTTTTGCTGATCAGGACTGAAACGACGAGGTTTTAAGGATTTTGTTTATAGATAAGAGATTGGATATGGGAAGAAGAGATCATTTGTTGTATTTTAAGAGGTGATAAGTTACGAAAATTGTTTATACTTGTTTATACTTTTCCTTTTCTTTACTATATTCTTATTTTTCCTTTCTTTTCAATTTTTTCAATTTTCTTTTTTTTCTGCTTCTATTTTTTATTTTTATTTTTTTTAGTTTGTACAAGTTTTTTATTGTTGTAAGTGTAATTTTAATATTAATAATATTAAAAATTAATATTATGAAATAATTATTAATTTATTGATAACAATCGAAGAGAATATTTGTAGCTCAGGGTTGAACTGGGGAGTCTTTGGTGCTCTCTGAGCCTTGTTGTTTTCATGCAGACGTTTCATTGCCAGGCTAGGCAACATCTTCAGTGCGAAAAGGGAGTGGAACTTGCTGTCTGTTTATATACCCTGGCTTGTCCTGCCTGTGTTGGTGGGGGTCTTGTACTCTCCTTGGTAGTTCCTTGATTGGGCTGTTGTGTGCTGTTTGGGTGATTGACTGAGTTAATAGTTCCTTGATTAAGGTCTATTGTGTTGTTTGATTGCTCCTCTGCTGCTAATCTTGCTGTTAATCTATGCATATCTTGTAGTTGATTGCTGGCCCAGGGGTGTTCTGGTCTTCTGGCTATTCTATTGTCTCTTATGAATGGTATGTAAATGTTGTTAACCTCTATGTGTCTGTTGATGGCTGCTTTGTCTGAGTGCCAAGCTTCCAGGAACTCTCTAGCATTTTTGGATTTGGCCTGGTCTAATATGCTCACAGTTTCCCAGTTGAAAGTATGGTTAAGTCTGTCCATGTGTTGTGAGATTAAGGAGTTTTCATCATGTCTTCTGACTGCTAGTTGGTGTTCGTGGATGCGTTCTGCTAGTCTTCTGCCAGTCTGTCCTACATAGTGGCTGTTACAGTCCTTACACTGTATGTTGTAGATAACTCCTGTTTTTTCTTCTTGGGCTACTGGGTCTTTTGGTTTACTTACAATGTTCTGAAGGGTTTTGGTTGGTTTGTGTGCTACAGTGATGCCGTGTGGATGTAACAGTCTATTAGTAGTTTCTGAGATGTTTCTGATGTATGGCAGTGTAATCCTTTTCATAGCTTCTGTTGGTTTTGCTGTGGTGGGTTGAGTGGTCAGGCACTTTTTGATAAAGTTGTGTGGATATCCATTGACCAAGAAAGGTCAAATCAGTAAAGAAGAACAGAGGCGGATGAAAAGCAGTGGACCTATCATCCCACGCTTCTACGGACGCCCCAAAATACACAAGCCTGACATACCACTCCGTCCTATTGTATCATTACCAGGCACCCCCTCATACAACATAGCTAAAGAACTTACAAGAAAACTTGGGCATCTCACAGAGGAGAGTGAATACTCTATCAATTCCCCACTACAGTGCCTCCAGAAAATCAAAGACATAAAAATAGATTAAGATGAAATTATAGTGTCATTTGATGTCACTGCACTCTTTACATCCATAGACCAAGCACTAGCGATTGAATCCATGGCAGCAGTTCTACGTAACACACCCGACCTAACAAGATACACCAAGATCAAAATACCCAGAATCATGGACCTCATCAACCTCTGCCTCACCACCTACTTTCAGTTTGATGGACAAATATTCCAACAAATCAAAGGAACACCTATGGGATCACCACTCTCAGGACTCATAGCAGAGATAGTAATGCAACGTCTAGAAAGGATAGCACTCCTACACATACAACCCAAAGTATGGATCCGGTATGTAGATGACACCTTCGTCATAATAAAAAAGGATCAACTGGAGGAAACACATGAAGCCATCAACAACATCTTCAAAGGAATAAAATTCACAAGGGAAGAAGAAAACAACAACACACTACCCTTCTTGGACATCCTCATCAGTAGAGGAAATGATGGCATTCTAGAAACACAAGTCTACCGGAAATCTACCCACACTAACCAAGTGCTCCACTATCAAAGCAATAACCCAACCTCACACAAGAGGAGCTGTGTAAGAACACTATTCAGACGAGCACAAACACACTGCAGCAACCCAGAACACCAGAAAAAGGAAACAGACCACTTATATAGCAAGAAAAAACAGGAGTTATCTACAACATACAGTGTAAGGACTGTAACAGCCACTATGTAGGACAGACTGGCAGAAGACTAGCAGAACGCATCCACGAACACCAACTAGCAGTCAGAAGACATGATGAAAACTCCTTAATCTCACAACACATGGACAGACTTAACCATACTTTCAACTGGGAAACTGTGAGCATATTAGACCAGGCCAAATCCAAAAATGCTAGAGAATTCCTGGAAGCTTGGCACTCAGACAAAGCAGCCATCAACAGACACATAGAGGTTAACAACATTTACATACCATTCATAAGAGACAATAGAATAGCCAGAAGACCAGAACACCCCTGGGCCAGCAATCAACTACAAGATATGCATAGATTAACAGCAAGATTAGCAGCAGAGGAGCAATCAAACAACACAATAGACCTTAATCAAGGAACTATTAACTCAGTCAATCACCCAAACAGCACACAACAGCCCAATCAAGGAACTACCAAGGAGAGTACAAGACCCCCACCAACACAGGCAGGACAAGCCAGGGTATATAAACAGACAGCAAGTTCCACTCCCTTTTCGCACTGAAGATGTTGCCTAGCCTGGCAATGAAACGTCTGCATGAAAACAACAAGGCTCAGAGAGCACCAAAGACTCCCCAATTTATTGATAATTTTAATAAAATTAGTATTTAAAAAATAATGGGCTGCATGCAGCCCGTGGGCCATATGTTGTACAGGCTTGCTCTATTCCATGCAGGAATCACTAAACCATCAGAGATGGAACCATCCATCTCAATTTGAAAACCTCTAGTCAAGAGATAGCCCACTACTGCGTTAGGCAGACTGTTTAATTGCTTAACACTCTTACTGTCCAGAAATTCCTTGCAATATTCAACCTGACTTTCCTTTCTTTTAATTTCATCCCATAATCCTTGCCTTCCTCTTGGTTTAACTTCTCCCTCTTACTCACGTTTCTTAGACATCTGGAGGCTACTGTCAGAGTTCACCCTCAGACTTCTCTTCTGGAAGGTAAACATCCTCAGCTCTTTTTACTCATAGGGCTTGGTTTCCAGTTCCCTTATCATTCAGATAACATTCCTCTGAACCTGCTTCAATTTCTGTATTCCCCTTTAAAAATGTAATGCCTAGAACTGGACACAGTGCTCTAACCCATCCTATCCTTAACTGAAAAAAAGAGAGCACATGAGTACATCTGAAATATATTTATAGAGTGTCAAGTGTATAGCTCAGTAGCTATTTCTGTATTTCTTCAACTGAAAAGTTGAAGGTTTTCTTTGAGCAAACCCTCTCCCTCTTCCCAAAGATGTGGCTAACAGCTGAGATTCTAAATAAGTATTTAAAATAGATCTTAGATTTGCTTTTCTTACTGTCTGTGGTACTGTTCCCAATCCTTCACCAATTTCCATGGCTTTTTCCATTGGAATGTCAGAAACCATCGAGCCCAAGGAAAACACCACAATTCCATCTTCACCAGATTTATTCAATATGCTTTCAAATTCCTATCAAAATAAAATTCCAAAGATAAATTATTTGAAACAGTTTGAACAGAATCTATCACATAGTTTTCCAAACTGTGTGTCGCGACACTTTAGTGTGTCACAACACACAGTTTAGTGTGTCGCGAAGCAGCAGCACGGGGGCGCGTGCAGGGGTGGCAGTGTGTACGGGGGTGGCAGCGACAACGGCAGCGGTGCGCCATCAGCGCTTCCGTGTTTTAGTGAGGCCGCCGCCGCCGTGCATGTACGTGCACCCCCACGCACCCCTGCACTGCTGCTGCCGCCGTTGGTGTGTCACCAACGGTGGCACTTTGGAAAGCACTTATCTATCATCTTAATAGGTGACTAAAAAGAAAATAACAATTGGCATGCAAATAATTTAGCAAAGACTTAAATACATTAATTCAATTCAATTCTAAGAATAAAACAATTTTAAAAACTCATTTGGGACATAAATCACAACACACTAATATGCAAAGCTTTAATTCTTAGGAACTAAAATATATTTCAATGTCAAATGCCAAACAGTCATCCTTAACTCATTAAAATAGATTATTCATTTTCTAAAGCAACTATAGAATTTAATATTGTAAAAATCCAATATTTAAAATGCTATGGATGACATTTTAGTAATCCATGTTGCAAGCTTTGTAGAGCTTAACTACATGCTACAGTTTGGTAACATATATTTCCTGATATCATTTTTGTTTGAACTTCACAATTATTGGAAAGAGCCTCTTTCAGGATTCCTAAGCAGGTAACCATTACTTTAGTCCTTAAGTCCCAAACATTACACAAAGATAAAAACAAAACAACTGACTCCTGCTGTAAAATGAGATCATAATCCTGAGATTAAGGTAGCCTTATCTACCTGTCTTCCATTCATTTATTTATCTTTTTCTGCTTCTGAATAAAGCTGCATAAATTAAAAAATATGATTTTTAAAGGTACAGTATTTATGAGAATAATATTGTCTTTATTCATAAAACATGCTTAAACCGGTCACTTAACAGAGTTATCATATCTTTAATACTATGGCAAATAATACTTGATAGTTTAGTATTAACTCTCCCAATTTTGTCAAATCTCTCAATCCTAATTTGACATTTTGAAAAATATGTATGACTAAAAAAAGCCAACCTTTGTTAATGGATTCTCCCTTGCACAGTTTATACCCCCAATGAAAACCATATTTGGCATGATAGGCCTTGGATATTCAAACACAAAGTCGTAGTGCAGAAGCCAAATTGAAGCTTGACTATAAAGCTCAAGTACTGTCATATCTTGATGCAGGAATTCCTTGATCAAAACTTCAAATGGTGAGTAAAAAAGGTAACACATCATGAATTGAAATGAGCCAACTAAAAAATTCTTCACTTGTTGATTAAATGTCATATGATCAGTATTGCCCGTATAGAATTTGGGAATATAAGAATGTGGGTTTGGACACTTAGTTGCCTCAAAATCTAAACCACATGGAATTCCACGTAAGTAGAAAAGAGAAGGGATGGATAAATACTCAGCCACGATCTGTCCACATGGAAACACTGGATCCATAAGTCTATGAAGGTTCTCAGTCATCCAGGTGGAATTGTCTGTAGCTTGAATCATGTCAACTGGATTTCTATTTTCAGTTATCCAAGGAGCGAAACGTTCCACCAACAAAAAAAACAACAAAACCCACCAACACACTGAGACAGAGGCTTGTACACCCCAAAGATCAAACTCCAAAACACAAGAAAAGCAATGTAGTTTATGCAATCCAGTGCAGTGAGGAGTGCTCTGAACTCTACATTGGAGAAACCAAACAACCTTTGTACAGGAGGATAGCCCAACACAGGAGAAGTAACACCACAGGACCAGAGTCAGCAGTTTATCTTCATCTAAAGGAAAAAGGACACTCATTTGAGGACATTAATGTTCACATTTTAGACAGAGAAGATAGGTGGTTTGAGAGAGGGGTCAAGGAATCCATTTATGCCAACTTGGAAAATCCTTCCTTGAATAGAGGTGGGGGCCTCAGGCACAACCTTTCCCCTATCTTCCTTCCTGCTTTGTCTTCTGTGCCTAGGAAGATTAAGACCATTTCGCAAGCTCAACAGCAGCAGGGTAATCTTAACGATCCTCCTTTAGATGGTAAAAGGACTTAAAAATAACATCTCAATATAACCATGACCCCAGGTGTAAGGTCACACAGCTACCTAGAAACATATTTAGGATTCCCTTACCAACTTTGCTCAGACTGAAGAAGCTCCTTGGATAAGGAGCGAAACGTTTCCACTGAGAAAATAGAAATCCAGTTGACATGATTCAAGCTACAGACTGGATCCATAAGTACAACATTGAACCTGCTTTCTTGAAGGTAAGTAATCAAATCCTTATTGTACAAAAGCTGTTTGCAGTTATTTAAGTAAAGCATTGTAATATTCCTTATTCTTGCAAATGTCTCAGTAATTCTTGCCAGGAAAGGCTGATGTACAAAAACCTTATGACCCAATTTCTGAAGTTCACTTTTCAAGTATTCCGTTGAATAGGGTACAGCAAATGTTTTCACTATGTAATGTTCAGATGGTTTCATCCACAAATTAACGTCAGGAACAACAGCTACTACTTGAAGTCCTCTGTGATGAAGGCATTCCATAACTGGTTGAATACTGAGCCAGTGACTGCCATCCATAGGTATTACCAACACCTTCCCTCCATCCGAAAGTCTCCAGAAAAAAAAAGTAAGTAAAAACCATGCAGCTGGCTGGCAAATATATTGAAGCACAGGACTCTTCTTTCTAATTATGCTGCATTTTCATCCAAAGGTAAATGAATGTAAAGAACCCATTGTTCTTTAAATGAACATATGAAACAGAACTTACTTGTGAGCCTTCAGCTTCTTCTTTTCTGTAAATATTTAATTTCTTCTGCACAGTCAAAAAGTACAATTGAGTTTTAAAACTTGGTCAAAGGTTGTCTGTAGCTTGAATCATGTCAACTGGATTTCTATTTTCTCAGTGGAATCCAGTTGACATGATTTGACAGACAATTCCACCGGGATGACTGAGAACCTTCATAGACATATGGTCAAAGGTTGATTTAGTAAACAAACTTAAGAGATTCACATAATAATTGGCTTGCTGCAAATTCAGCAATATGTTTTGAAATAAAAAAGACAGTCAGTCTTCCATGATGCAAAGGAAAAAAATAACATTGCAACTTTTATTTTCATAATTGTTTACAATCATAAGATAAAATGATTAACTATAACAGAGCTTTCCAAACTGTGTGTCGCGACACATTTCTGTGTCGCGGCAAGGGCCCAGGTGTGTCGCAGGGGAACCCGGAAGAGGAGGCCATGCACCACGCATCCTCCCCCCCCCCCCCGCAATATGGCAGCAATAAGAACCACAGTGACCACCACCTGCCGCGAAGGCTCTGGCAGAAATGGATCCAAGTGCGGGACGCTCTTCTGGACAGTGGAAAGTGCAGGATCCCCGCTCTTTCTTGGGGCTTTCCTTCTCTTTCGGGCCCTGCCTGTTATTGCTGCCATATTGTGGGGGGAGGTGGGGAGGATGCGTGAGGATGTCTCAGGCAACAGGGACCCGCCTTCCCTCTTCCCCCCTGAGCCCCTCGGCCAGCCCTGCTCCCGGGCCTGATCGATCCTTGATCGATGGCCGAACAGCTGGGCTTGGAGCGCCCGAGTCCCCCACCGCTCCATCCGGCCCCAGCAGCTCCGGGAAGGACGGTCAGATGAGCCCGCTGCAGGCGACCCCCTGCCCGCCCGTCCGCCGGCGCGGCGTCTTACCTTCTCCTCGTGCCGCGCTCCCGCCGGCGGCTCCTCTCCTTTTGCCCCGTCCCCGCCGCCCGCGCTGGGTCTCCTCGGAGCGCCGGGAGCCCTCTTGTCGGGCCGCAGCCGCCGGCAGGCTCCCTCGGCTCGGCCCCAGCTCAGCTCTCGCGGGTCGCGGGCCGCGCATCAGACCGCCGCCATCTTCTGCTGGTAGGCGACGGGAGGAAGCGGCGAGCCAGGCCAGGCCACGGAGGCGGCGAAGGCCGCCTGTCCGCTCGCCCAGTCCTGCCTCTGCCTGGCTGGGGCCGCCGCCAAGGGGAAGGGGGAGCCGGAGACGCGGACGGCATGGGGGCCATGCGAGGCGGGCAGCGGAGCCGCCTCCCCGTCCCTTTCTTGGCTGCCAGGCCGCTGGCACTTAAAACTATGTCTCCGGCCGCCACGCTTCGCGGTCCCTGCACGCCCCCCCCCCCCCCCGCGCGGCAGCCTAGTCGCGTCCCTGCACCCTTCCCCCAGTTGCAACCTGGCTTCTGCGGCGAGAGCTGAAGAGCTGGGTTCAGAGCACGGACCTACGGGCGGGGCTCCACGTGGTGCATGTCCTCCTCTTCCGGGTTCCCCTGCGACACACCTGGGCCCTTGCCGCAACACACAGTTTGGAAAGCTCTGTCTTAATGATTACTTAGGATATGTTTTCTCACAACTGAAACCTTGTGAAGTTCCAGATAGAAAAGGGAGAAAAGTTACAAGCATCAGCAGCCTGTAGCGGTAGGAGCAGAGAGTAGGGACACCTGCAGAGTGTTTGACAAGCTCTCCTCCGTTCATATTACCACTAACCGTAAACAGGCTTGATATTCATAATAAGGTGGGACACACCTGTCCCACATCTGACACACCTGTGACGCATCTGGCCCTTTTAACTGTCAGCCATATTTTAATTTTGCTCCTTGCTGCTCAACCACCCGACAGCTAACGTCATCGCCTCCGTCGTTCGGCCCAATAGGAAGAGAGGAAAGAAGAGGCGGAGGCTGCTTGCGCGTTGCTAAGGTCGCAAAGTTGGGTAGTAACGAAAGTGGAGGTGGAGTGCGCATGTGTGGCCTGCGCAGCACCGGGAGTTTGTCTGGGCCTGGTGGGGAGAAATCGTACCGAGCGCTGCAATGCAGGGCTCCGTGGTCCGGCGTACGCAGGAGTTGCTGGGGCGCGTGATTCGAAAACCGCCCCTCACGGAGCGCCTTCTCAGCAAGCCCCGCTTCCACTACCTGCACGACGTAATCGGGGAGGTCAGGCGAAGCGAAAGAGACGGGAAAGAGAGGGAGGAGGGGAAGCGGCCGGTCGCGTTTTCCAGTTGCCTGGCAACCCGAGGAGGAAGCCGCAGAAGAGACGCGTGTATCTTTGAAGGAAAGGTTATGCAGAGGGGTTCCTCAAGGCAGCAGGCAGTCGTAAAGAGACGGATGACATATTTCCCCCATCCTGCTTGGTCCCAGGGTTGTCTGTTCTTCAGTCAGCCCCTCTAGTGACTCTTGTAGGTAGAGCAGAGCTTTCCAAACTTTTCATGTTGGTGACACACTTTTTAGACATGCATCGTTTCGCGACACACTCTTACAGCAGGGCACAAGGCAGGCACTAGGACCTGCGCGGAATCCTGGCAGGGTTTGCCAGGTGCCGCAGTCTTTGTTGATTAAAAACAGTAATCACATGTACAAAGAACGGCAGATTTAGCCATCCTTTCCATTAGCTCTTGCTGGTAAAAGTCATATTTTAAGTAAATTTGAAATTTCAAGAAGAGCTATGGCTTCATAGATAAGGAAGCTCAGCATTAATATGAGCAGTGCTATGTTTTTGATGTTTTCATGCCTTGAACGAGTTTGGCTTATTTCTCTTAAAGGCATAGTTACATAGGCCTAACTAGGAATAAGGGAGGTTGTTGGGGTTTGTATAGACCCAGGAATTTACAGTTAGATAAATTATACCAGAGAGGCTTGATATCTAGGTGAGAGGGGAATTATTCTGCAAGTCATCCAATTAGCAGCCATTGTTGTAGTGATGATGTGTCAGTGTGTGACTCATACAACAGGTGCTAAGAGTTTAGTTGGGTGTGGTGGATAATGAGAGTGACCTATAAGGTGATTGGTCAGTTTGTATATATAAGCAGAAGAATGCAGGAATTCTTTATTCTCATTTTTACCTCTTGTATGCTGTATCGTTGGTGTATCATTTGTTACCCGTGTGGACGTGATCTGTAAATATGTATGTATATAAAGTAAATAGGATATTTTATATAATCTCTGTTTGGAGTCTATTTACTGCATAGTACGTGGATCACTGGTGTCAAGGAAGAAGGACCAGGCCGCTCCACGCTCGCACTTTGACAGAGGTATTAGTGGTGGTGTGAGGATTTAATTCTATTCCAGGTAACCTTGTAATATTGTAAAAATGAACAGTAGTTATATAAAATTTTACCAACTAGAGCCTATTGTATCAAGTGCACTATTATTTTCTATTATCAGATTTAGGCACAGGGGAGAGAAATCAACATTCAAAGCAACTATGAAATGCAAAAGATCTCTGGTCTTGCTTTATGAAAAACTGTGGGCTAGTGGCTAGCCTGGAAACCCAAGCCTACATTGTTACCTTGAGTTAATTGCTCTACTCAGCCTAGACTTTTTCTTATGGGTACCAAGCTGTTATAGTTTGCAAGCCGCCCAGACTCCCTTGCATAGTGAGATGGGCGGTGTAGAAATTTGATTAAATAAATAAATAAACCATAGTTTATTCTGGTTAAGGAGAATTATATTAATTCAGCCAATTGTGCCTTCACCAATACACCGTGATTAAAACAAACACAGTCCAGCTTGATATATGAATGCTGCACTTCTATTTTTCTACAGCATCATGACTATCCTTTGCAATTCACCTCATTTTTCGATAATATGAGATGTTAGAGTGGATTAATATGTATTTATATATCCTTTATATAATGGGCAAATGTCCTTGGAACATTTATTACATGGATATTCTTCCTTGATTGAAATTGCTTTTTATGAGTAGTTGTTTAATGCAAGATGTCATTTAATTTGAAATAAACCCCAGGAACTGAGGAGGAAAACAATTGTCTGAGATTGTCCCATGTTAACCTTTTCCTTTGTTAGTCTTACAAGTTTTTCTCATAAGTCTCTTCCTTTATTGACTGCAAAAGACCAACATAGTTGCTCCTAAGGGAAGTCCTCGCTACAGCCCTGTTCCCCTGTTCCCCATTGGCCTTTTTCACAAATGAAAGGAGCCTATTGTATTTAAACTTTTTTTACTCATTTCAGAAGAGTTTTATCTTTCTATTAAAATCAGCTAGTATTTTGCTGGATTGT
The DNA here is from genome assembly GCA_023362775.1 of Charina bottae. Classification (NCBI taxonomy): domain Eukaryota; kingdom Metazoa; phylum Chordata; class Lepidosauria; order Squamata; family Charinaidae; genus Charina; species Charina bottae. Next base: position 2,376,830 of record JALMGJ010000020.1, read on the forward strand.
TCTATAGAGCTGCTCTATAAGACCACCCCTACCCAAGAATGGCCATCAAAAGTTTTTCTCAGAGATACAGCATTATGTAGTTATAAAGAGATGAAGCCTTAAAATGCAGGGAATATTATTGGTCTAAATTTACTTGTCTGTTTGTTATTTGTTCTACAGCAGAAGCATTTCCTGAACAGAATTATGCCAGAAGGGCAGTTTGTTCCAGTTCCTATTGAAGCTTCCACTAATTCTCCCCTCTTTCTGAAGTAGATTTGGGGAACATAGAGAACTACCATTGAAATAGGAGAAAGTTGCTAGTGGGAATCCTCCATTTGACTTTATTTGTTGATGCTTGCACAGAATGAAATCTTTGTTGATTTCTTTTGCCATCTGCCTACAATCTTACTTTTTCACAGAATGTGGTAGACCTATGTGTTGTGAGACGATGAAAGCATAACAAATGATTCACAATACTACTATAACCAATTGGTGGTCCCTGTTCTACTTTTGGCTATTGTCATTCACACCTTATACTGGATAAAAACTGTTTTAGTCGTGGCTATATTGTACTGCTCTGAATTGCTCCATTTTTAATACAAGTTGAATGTATTGAAGAGAACTGTCTCTAAACAATTAGTACTCAAATATTAGCCATGGTTTTAGAAATTCTATATGCCGAAAATAAAACTTCTAAATCCATCCCAACTTCTATGGGAACTTCCATTGCTTGCTGTCCTATGTACTCCTGGAGAACATCTAGTTTCCATATTATAAGGAGAACTATACTAAACTATAGATGCAAACTATATCCTAAATGTAGTATGAGAATACTAGAGAAAGCAGAATTTATTGTGGATTAATGTGCTTATCTCTACAGTTATTTGAATCTGTTCAAATTATTTTTATGCTTTAGAAAGATCCCATTAAACAGAGTTGCAATATGTATGAAGACTTATTGAAAAGTAATCAGAATCATTTCAGAAAAACAGAATATCATAATCCAGATTGTCTGCAAAAATCAGCACAATTATTTAATTGTTTCAAGATTCAAATATTTTTAAGTGTTATCTTATGCAGTTGTATTTGCATTTTATATTGTTAAGTTATCCATAAAGTATATGAACTCGAGAACTGGTACCATAATATTAAAATTATTGTTTTAAAGGTAATTAGATCAACTGGTTTCATGAAAGGATTGTATACAGAAGCAGAGATGAAATCTGATAATGTTAAGGTATGTATGCACTCTCATGATTTAATTTTTTTAATTTATAAAATATTTCATAGATGCAATTCCATTAAGTATCATTTGATATAATGTCAGAATTATGCCAAAGTTTATAAATTAAAAACTATATGCCTTTAATATCACAATTTACATTGACATCTGTGAGTTTATTTAACAGTATGTTGCTTTATTCAGGATAAAGATGCAAAAATCATCTTTCTTCAGAAAGCAATTGATGTGGTCATCATGGTGACAGGAGAACACTTGGCAGTGAAGCCTGCACGTGTTGTTGCTGGACATGAACCTGAAAGAACAAATGAATTTCTCCAAGCAATTGCTAAATGCTGTCTCAATAAGGTATGATGTTAGTAGACAGCATTAATTTGTGAAATATTATCTTAATTGAATTTTCTGTTCAAACACAATTTCAAAGTCCAGCTGAAAGAGGAGTGGTGTCGGGGAAGATTGGACTCAGGAGGAAAGCTCAGATGAGTGTTGCAGGGGGAGAATTAAGCTTCTCTGTCTTTACCCAATGCTTTTCCTTTGAAATTCACCACTTGTTAGAGGTACACCAGCATGTAAAGATCAATTATCTAAAATGCAGCATGGAGATAATTCAACTAATAGAATCTGGACTTATTTGAAGGGTCAGTAATATATTATCTTTTGGAATTTTTGATTAATGTCCCAAGGTAGAATATAATTAAAATAGCACAAATAATTATTTCAATATTCCTTTCCAGTGCATTTAACATAACCTGATAAACTCTAGGTACAGTATTGTTTGTTTGTTTGTTCCCAATATTTCTATACTGCTACATAAAGTATACCCCTCTAAGCAGGTTACAAATCTAAGTCATAAACGTAACTTTAAAAAATAAGAAAAATTAAAACTTCCCACTAATTGTGTAGGAAGCATAGCATAAAAGTTAATTTCCAAAGGTCTGTCAGCTCTTTTTGAAAGGTGACTAAAGCCAGACCTAACTGGATCTTGGGGGAGGGGTATTATATTCCAGACTGTTCAGGCAATAATAGGGAAGTACTGTTTCTGGGCCTCTACCCCTTCATCTCCTAAACTGAGGAAACCTGGAACATCTCCTCTTAAACAGAATGGGCATGCTGGCCAGAGTCAGCTTAAAGAAGACAATTGCATAGGTATCTGGGCTTTTACACTGTAGAGCTTTATTGGTTAAAACAGGCACCTTGAATTGTTGTTGGAAATCTGTTTAAAGCCAGTATAGCACTCACAAATATTACTGATTTTTCTTATGCCCATCAATGTATGGATTGCTGCATTTTGCACCAGTTGCAGCTTCCAGATACTCTTCAAGGGCAGCACATTGCAACCATCCATTCTGGAGATAATGACAGAGTGAATGGCTGTTGCTAGAACTTCCTGCTTTAAAAAAGGGCCACAACTGGTCCACTAGTCAAAGGTAGGCAGAGGCACCACTAGGCCACCACTTCCACCTGCTGATGTAGGTGGAGCCATAACTCCAAGAATACTCCCACGTTGCAGACCTGCTTTTTCAGTGATAATGTGTCCTCTCCAGAGCCAGTGGCAAAGTCACTCTGTCACCAAGTGGTTGCTGGACAAACAGCTACTCTGTCTTGTTAGGATTCCATCTTAACTTGCTTTATTCCATCCAGGCCCTTACAATTCCCAGACCTCCATAGCATCTCCTGTTTGGCTCTAAGTGGAAATATATACCCAGTATAATTAGCTTATTGATGATACTTCATCCTGAACTGATGAATTACCTCTTCCAGAAGCTTCATGTAATTGTTAAGTGGGAAGAGAAGACTGATCCCTGCAGCAAATCATATAAATCTTGTCTAAAAGAAATCTAGATAATCAGCTTCATCCAGAATCTTTTGCAATTAAATCCCCATCACCTTTTCCAAAATTTCCCACAAAAAAGGAAAGACTTGAGACTGGATAGATGTCATAATATTTTGGGATCAGGGGCTGGCCTCTTCAAGACAGGGTGCACCACCATTTTCTTCAAAGCGACAGGTACCACTCCTCCTTTCAGGGATGCAGTTTACCATCTCCCAAATCCATTCCTACCCACCCCGCTTAGCTGCCCAGAGGAGCTCAGAAGTGGCAGGAGGTTGTCAAGAACACTGTCCATATTCTCAGTGTTGCAGTGTTTAGATCAGAGCTTTCCAAACTCTGTGTCGCGACACACAAGTGTGTCGCCACACACAGTCTGGCGTGTCGCCACACAACCCAGAAAACCTGTGGGTTTTCCCGCGGCGACACACCAACGGCGGCTTAGATAATGGCTATAAAATCACATTAAATAATTTGAAGAATTTTTAAAACAAAAGATAGACTAAAGGTTAGTGGTGTGCAGTATTCAAGTCTGGTGTGTGTACCCTTGCTGTATCTGTCAGCAGCTGCACAAAGCAGCTTGTATGGTAGCTGTGCTGGTTCAGGAAAATCCTCATTGGAGTTATTGGAATATGGAGGCAGCTACAGGATATGACCCAAGAAGAAGGTGCAGCTCCTTTAAGGAAGCGGCAATAGATTCAGTAGATACTGCATCCAAAACACCTTTCCCTGTATCCAAATATTGCATATATTGGTCAAAAGTATTTATTTATTTATTTATTTATTTATTTAAATTTGTATCACCGCCCATCTCCTCCAACCAGGGAACTTTGGGCGGTTCACAACAAACAAGTTAAAAATATAAAATTACAACAATAAATTACATATAAAATCCAAATAGAAAGATGTTAATAATAAGGCGGGTTTCATGGCACCAGCCACTCACAAGAGGAACTATTGGCATTCCCGTCCCAAGCAAGGCGGCAGAACCAGGTCTTCACGTTTTTCCAGAAGGTCGGGAGTGAAGAAACTCGCCTCAGCTCCAGGGGCAAGATATTCCAAAGGGCAGACACTACTGCAGAGAAGGCACGCCTCCTGGACCCCGCTAGATGAAATTCTTTTGCCGATGGGGTCCGTAGCATGCCCTCTCTGCATGACCGAGTGGGGCAGGTCGATGTTCTGGGGATGAGACTCGGGTAACCTGGTCCCATGCCATGTAGGGCTTTAAAGGTGATAACCAACACCTTGAATTGGACCCGGAAGCAAACTGGTACCCAATGGAGCTCACACAGCAGGGGTGTTACATGGGCCGATCTTACAGCACCCATAACTGTCCGTGCGGCCGCATTCTGGACCAGCTGGAGCTTCCGGATACTCTTCAAGGGTAGCCCCATGTAGAGCGCATTGCAGTAGTCTATATGGGAGATGACAAGGGCATGAGTGACTGTTTGGAGGGCATCTTGATCCAGGAATGGGTGTAACTGGCGCACAACCCGAAGTTGCACAAAGGCCCTCCTGGCCACGGCTGCCACCTGCTCTTCAAGCAGGAGTCGTGAGTCCAGGAGGACCCCCAAGTTCCGCACCGGCTTTGAATGGGGCAGTGCCACCCCATCCAGAACCAAGGATGACAACTTCCCGGATACCGAGGGGCCATCAATCCACAGCCACTCGGTCTTGCCAGGGTTCAGCTGAAGCCTGTTGTTCCCCATCCAGACCCCCACAGCCCCCAGGCACTGAGACAGGGCGTCGACCACATCACTTACTTCACCCGGGATGGTGATATACAATTGAGTATCATCCGCATATTGATGATACCTCACCCCGTGGTGATGGATGATCTCACCCAGTGGCTTCATATAGATGTTAAACAGGAGAGGAGAGAGCACCGAACCCTGCGGCACCCCACATAAGAGGGGTCGTGGGTCAGATCTCTCCTCTCCTATCACCACCGATTGGGAACGGCCCTGGAGGAAGGAGGTGAACCAGTGCAAAACTACGCCACCCACCCCCAACTCCCTGAGCCACCCCAGAAGGATACCATGGTCGATGGTATCAAAAGCCTCCAAGAGATCTAAGAGAGCAAGGATGGATGCACTCCCTCCATCCCGCCCTTGCCAGAGATCATCCATAAGTGCGACCAATGCAGTCTCCGTCCCATATCCCTGCCAGAAACCTGACTGAGAGGGGTCTAGATAATCCGCTTCCTCCAGGATCCTCTGAAGTTGCAGTGCCACCACTTTCTCAACCACCTTTCCCAAAAAGGGAAGGTGGGAGACAGGACGAAAATTGTCCAGTACGTTAGGGTCCAGGGATGACTTCTTGAGGAAGGGGTATTAATTAATAATTATAATTAATAATTAATTAATATTATTAATCTATTAATAATAGATCTCTTGAACCATTCTTTACTTTTTTAGAAATAAAATGGTAAAATAGAATTCCACACTGAAAATAGATGTCTCTGCAAAGGCCCAAGTGCCAGTAAATTTTGGGATTAGAAATGGATTATCAAAAGAATTGATCATGCTTAAATGCAGGCCATTCAATCAGAATGAAAAGTAGTCTTGTGCATAGCCAGTCATTTTCAGTGCTCAAAAATGAGTTGGATTTATTTATTATTTATCGTATGGCACATTCACATCGCGTTACAATAAAAAACATAGAGCATAATAAATAGGAAATATAAAATATAGACAGGAAAATTACAAACGTATGTCTAGGTTACAAATATAGTTTTTTGCTTCAGTTGTCACAGCCAGGAAATCAGCAAAGTCTCCATTGTAGGCTCGGTTTTGACACTCTGTCACTATATGTTGGATAGTTTGTTTTTCGGCCCCACAATCACAATTCGATGATGTTGTTTTGCCCCATTTATAAAGGGCATCTGCACATCTACCATGACCCATGCAAATTCAGTTCAAGGTTGTCCATATCACACGGGGCTGGTCAAATCCAGGTGGTTTTTCCAAGATTCAGGGCAAGCTTCGACATTGTGGAGGGCAGTTTCCTAGGCAATGTTGTTTCCACATGTTGTGGATATTGAAATCATCTTCTAGAAGAGCTTTAGCGGTAGAAATGGCTGGATATCTCGATCTCAGCCTGTTTCGCTCCAAGCAGGCTATGTCATTTAGTATTGGTAGCTGGGGATTACCAATAATCTTCCAATATTCTTGAAGAAGGGCGCTCTGTCGTTTGCATCCGGAGGTGGTATATGGCTCAAAACAGGCAGCCAGTATGTGGGAGTAGGTCGTATCGTCCCACTAACGATGCGCATCGATTCATACAGTTGTGTATCTTTCTCGTGTGCGGGCTATTAAGCCACACTGGGGCACAGTACTCTGCTGCTGAGTAAACCAGGCTGAGTGCAGACATTCTCAGCGTATCTGCTGTCGAGCCCCAGCTAGTGCCGCATAGTTTGTGCAGAATGTTGTTTCTACTTCTCAGTTTGGCAGCAGTCTTCATCAGGTGTTCTTTATAGGAAAGTGTCCTATCCAGTGTGACCCCAAGATATTTGGGATGCATGTTGTGATTGAGCCAGTTTCCTTTAAATGGAACCTTGAGCTTTCTACCTGCTGATCTATTACAAAGGTAGAAGCATGTTACTTCCGTCTTAGTTGGATTGGGCTGTAACCTCCACTTACGAAAATTTCCAGTATGTCTACATCGGAAGTGAGGACATCTTCAGTTGTCTCAAAGGATTTATGTTGAGTGGCTATAGCCCAATCATCCACGTAGCCAAACTTCCTAGACTTTGTGTGTGGTATGTCAGCTATGTATAGATTGAAAAGAAGGGGTGCAAGAACCGAGCCTTGTGGTAGTCCGTTGTTTAATATTTTAGGGATGCTAATATCCTCTCCTATAGTCACAGAGAAAGTTCTTCCAGCAAGCATGTTATCAATAAGTTGGGTAGTTTTTCGGCATGGAGTTACTTGTATTAATTTATAAAGTAGTCCATGTCTCCACACTGTATCGTATGCTGCACTTAAATCTATGAAGGCAACTGACGTTTTTTGCTTCACCTGATATCCTGCTTCTATGTAGGTTGTTAGTGAAAGCACTTGGTCAGCGCAGCTTCGTGTGGGGCAAAATCCAGCTTGTTCCACTGGAATTATCTGGAGTATCTTCTGGCTGATTCTATTATGCAGAAGCCTTTTGAGAAGCTTATAGACAGTGCTTAGCAGTGCGATTGGTCGGTAGTTCTTTGGTTGGTCATTTGTTTTTCCCGGTTTGAGTATTGCAATGATTTTTGCTTGCTTCATCTTGTGTGGTATTATACCCGTTTCCATAATATCCGAAAATAATTCTGCCAACCATCTTTTTGTGTATTTTCCACAGTGCAGGAGGAATTCAGGATGTATACCATCATGTCCAGGTGCCTTGCCAGCTTTTATGTCCTTGAGTGCGTTTGTAATTTCAGAGGGGAAAAAAGGGCGTGAATATTCAGATGGTTCAGGACAGATAGTTTTGAGAGCACTAAGTTTTTGTCTAATTTGTCTTGTATGGACTTTGTCCCTTGTAGTTCTAGATGTAGACAATATATGTGCCGCAATCTTATTGGCTGAGATATGTGTCTTATAATTTATTTTCTTCTTGCTTCCCCCTAATTTCCGTAGCAATGACCATGCTTCTCTACTAGACGTTTTAAAATTGAGCGATTCAACGGTCTCCATCCATTTCTCTCGCCGTGCTGTATCGAGGCTATATAGCAAGTCATTTGCAATTTCATGGTCTCCCATCTTTTAGAAATTCTTGGTACAGGTTCTTGGTACTTGGATTTGATTTAGTATGATTAATCTATATTTAGTAAATACAACTGAAAAAGGAAAGAATGTTAGTTTTTTTTATGTGGCATGAATGTTTCAAGTTGTGAAAAAATGTTCCAACAGAGAAGACTACTGCAGCTGAAACATTTGCTTATGGAATAAATATAGAAATAAATAAAATTAATGCCCAAAGAGAGAAGTCCCATGTTTTCTAGAATAGTGGCTAAGGGACTATAAAATGATGTGGACCTCTGTCTCCTGTTACAATGCACTTATGGAGGTCATAATTATGTAGGATCCTAAACAGCTTATTCCTATGACATGATCGCAAAATGAGGTCCCAACCAGAGGGGGAATCACATTTCCTCCCAACAGGTCAAGAAGTTGGGGCAGAAGGGGTTAAAAGAAAATAAAAACAAAGCTGTTCCCCTGTCTTCACACTCATTCTCTCTCATTCATTCAACTCTCTGGTGGGGTTTACAAATAATCTAATATGTGGGTTATTACAGCAGGAACGAGGCATGGGATATTTGTCATCAATACCCATGCCAATTTATCCAACCTTTCTGAGATCTCCATTCTCACAGCCACTGTATCTTGAGTTCCAGATGTCTGTGTGGGCTTTTCTTCCAGGTGAAAGGGTTCCACTTGGCCAGGTAGTTATGCTGTCACACCTAAATTCACCTTCACCGGGAGTAAGCTCCATATTTTCACCAGTTGTGTAGTGAATGGCTTTAGCTTACAAACCCAACACTGAAGTAATCAAGAATTTTTTTTTTATTTTAATCAAGGAAGCAAAGTATTTGTGAGAATAGTTCAGCTGCAACCAATAACATGAGTCTAAGATCTGCATACCAAAATATGATGTAGTAGTTAAGGCATCAGGCTAGAAACTGGGAGACTGTGAGTTCTAGTCCCGCCTTAGGAACAAAGCCAGCTGGGTGACCTTGGGCCAGTCACTCTCTTAGCCCTAGGAAGCAGGCAGTGGCAAACCACTTCTGAAAAATCTTGCCAAACTGTTGGGACTTGTCCAGGCAGTTGAGTTGTCAAGAGCCAAGACTGACTCGAAGGCACCAAAATACATACATACATACATCTGTAACTAGTTTTATATATTCTGAAACTGATAGAAAAGATATAAGAAATAATCTGGGGAAAAAACAAAATAGAAAATTTGGTCAGATATAAAACTATCCCAAACTGAACCAGCTGCTCTTAATATAAAAGATCCCTCATAAAACTAATATTCCCTGTCATCTTTACTTTACTGGTTCCAGTTTTCCCAGGGTATTCTAGACTATGGTCTGAATTCATAGATCTAGTTGTATAGAATATACTTTATCCACGCCCTTGCTTCCTGCAGGGCCTCCAACCAAGGCTCACTGAGAAAAAAGAAACTTCTAACCTTTTCTTCTGTATTCCATTGTAGAGGACAGTATCTGTGTTTAGAGAAAATTTAAATTACCCCAGCTAGCCATCAGGCCATTCCAAATTAAGAGTCCATTCTACTTACTATAGCTAATTTTTGATTTAATATATTATCTGAACGCAGCCAATTGTGGTTTATTCCATCAAGTATGGTTCATGTGTTAAGCTTCACTATCACATCACAGCATCTTTCTTTGTTATGTAAGATTGTTCTCAGTCACTGAAGATAGAATCAGCAGGAAAGAGTTATCTTCCAGCCAGAAGGCAGGGTTAAGATGTGTGCCTCTCCCAAATTCAGCTCTGCCTCGTGGTAAAGAAGTAAAATAGACCATCTCATGAGAGTTCAGAATTGACATCTAAATACAGTCTAGGACACTCATCTAGTTTGATGCAACATCATAGAGAAGCCTCATGTTAGCAGTTACATCTGGGCTGAGAGGCAGGCTAGTGACTCGCAGCCCAGATGGAACTGAGAGGAAGGATCCTTCTGCATCCATTTATCATAGCCAACAGACACCAAACTAGTTAAAATTAGTTCAGATACTAATTTTAGCATGTACAAAGAGTTCAACTGATTTTTTAAATATATAACTTTTCTCTTACCTATAGTGCTTCTGAAGGATCACCGTCAGAAAAAAATTGGAATTATAGTAGTGAAAATACAGTAAATACTTTGGTTAATCGATTAACATTGAAAAAGGGTATCAGTTAAAGCTAAATATCCATTAAATTAAGGTTTTATTCTACCCCTAACAACAAAAACAACAAGAAGTAGGATCTGGCTGGCAAGCCAGGCAAGAATAGTTTACAGGTAGTCCCTGCTTAATGACCAGTCTCTTAATGACCATTCAAAGTTACGACAGCCTTGGAAAGGGTGCTTTACAGCCTGTAAAGCACTTCCGGCCGTTGTGAAATGTCATGCACACCCCCGCAGTCACGTGACTGCATTTTGGGCACTTGGCCACCTGCTCGCATTTACAACCGGTGGCCAAGCACCCTGCAATCACGCAATTGCCATTTGCAATCATCTCTGCTGGCTTCCCCAGAAAGTCAATGGCAGGGAAGGTTGCAAGCGGAGAGGACGGCGGGGATGGGAAACCCTTCAGCAGGCTGAAGGAACAGAGCTCAAATCCTGAAGATTTCTGCTTTGTTCCAGCAGCCCTATGAAGGATTTCCCCTCTGTGCACGGAGGGGAGGGGAAACCCTTCGGCAGGCAGCTCTTTCGCTCCATCTGCTTAACAACCCAGGAGATTGCTTAAAGACCGCAACCAGGAGTGCTGGGATTGCAGTCATTGAGCAAAGCAGTCACATGGGCATCTCGCTTAACAACCAATTCGCTCAATGACCAAGATTCTGGTCCCAATTGTGGTAGTTAATTAAGGACTACCTGTACATTGTCTCCTCTCTCCTTTGAGCTTCTCCCAATATGGCATACCCACAGACTTGCCTGCCCCCTCCCCCGATTTTCCCAGCAGCTGACCATATTTCCCTGAGACGGAAACGGGATCCTAACACGCGCATGTGTGTGCGCCGGTACACTGGCACATGCGTGCGCACGTGTGCAGGCACACACGCAGGCGCAGGCACGCGGGCACACGCCCCAGCATCCCTTAAAAAATGGGACAAAATTGAATTTTTTAAGGAAAAGATGGTACGGTCCGGAAAAGGTAAAAAACCGGGACTGTCCCGTTCAAAACGGGACGTATGGTCAGCCTACTTTTGTCCCTCCCCTCAACCACTATTGCTGCCAATATCCCACATTGATCCATCCTTGTTCAGCAAATTTTGTCCTTTAAATTCTAAATCTGCTAAATTGAGCGTTTACTGTTACTGCTGCAGTTTGGATAATTACTATAGCTAAGATTCAACACTCTAAATCTAAATTGGAAACTTCACTTTATGTCCTTGCTAAAAGGTGTAGTGTCAAGAGCTTATATACCAGCCAGTATCTAGTTTCTCCACCTCAAATAGAGTGCCAGGTTTCACTAATGGCAACAGCAGTTTTTCAATCATGCTGCTTAGTATTTAGAAGTCAATTGGAACTGCTTTTCAGTTTTAAACATTTATTTTTGATACAATATAATACAATTTCAGGTCCAATTTTTGTATAAACATCTGGCCAGAAATTTGCTGGATTTGACCTAGGCACGAGAGGGAAGTTAACTTTCATTAGAAGATGTCCATGGTAACTGAGAGGCTGTTTCTTCCCTTTCGTTAATTATTGAAAATTATTAAAATATTGCCTAGAGTATGCTCTGTAAAGACTAAGCAGAAGAAAACTACTATATATATAAGGGCCTAGGACTGCTCTAAGCACACAGCGATTTTTCAGTATTAAAATCAGGGCTTCTCAACCAGGGTTCTATGGAATCCTAGGGTTCCACGAGAGGTCACTAGAGGTTCCTTGGGAGATCACAATTTATTTTAAAAATTATTTCAAATTCAGGCAACTTCGCATTAAAGAGGTCAGTTTCATTCTTTATAGTTTAAGAACACTGTTAATGCATATATACAGGCCTACACATGAAACGAATATAACAATTTTGTAATTTCTGGCCTGTATTTGAGCCTGAATGTGCAGGGGTTCCCCGAGGCCTGAAAAATATTTCAAGGGTTCTTCCAGAGTCAAAAGATTGAGAAAGGCTGATTAAAAGAAATGGAATAGGGAACATACTAGACATCTTCTAATGCAATAAACTAATATATAAGCTAAATCTGTTTCTCATTGTGAGTTTGAAAGTACTTGTAAGGAATGAGGGATTTTTTTGGGGGGGGTTACTCTTCCCTCCCTCCCCTTTTGTGTGTGCCTTTGAGTCAATATTGATTCCTGGCAACTTCCTGAACAAATCTCTGCAGTTTTCTTCGCAGCATTTTCAAAAGTGGTTTGCCATTGTCGTCTTCTAAGAAGAAGTACTTCTAAGAAAGTACTGGCCCAAAGTCACCCAGTTGGCTTTGTGTCTAAGGGAAGACTAGAATTCATGGTCTCCTGGTTTACTCTGGTGCCTTTAACCACTACACAAAACTGGTTCTCTTACTGTTCGTGTTGCCCCAAATTGCAAAAAACGCAATTTTGTTTCTCCCAGGATTCTGGGTGAGTTTTAATTCTTACCAGCAAATTATGTTAATAACAGAAGCAGTCTCTTTTTTTTAATTAATTAAATGGGACTGGGGAAACAGTTGGCATACTAATGTTTATTGTTGGAGGGTGGCTCATGATAGGAGCTGATACAGAAACACACACAGTCTGTAGTTAAACAAGTGAGGGAGGTATTCTGGAAAGTATGATGCCTTTTTTTTATCCATTCAGTCGTTTTATTTATTTATTTATTTATTTATTATTCGAATTTATCACCGCTCATCTCCACAACAGTAGACTCTGGGCGGTTTACAACATTAATATTAATATTAAAAAAAACTATACACTTAAAAATACAATATAATAATAAATAGATAAGAATCCAGAGGATGGGAAGATCTTAAAAAAGGAGGATATTACGGGGCTAACCACCCCCAGGAGGAACTATTACCTCCTTCGTCCCAGGTCTTCAAAGACTTCCGGAAGGCCAGGAGCGAGGGCGCCTGTCTCACCTCCGGGGGGAAGTTATGAAATGAAATTCCTTCATTGATGGGGTCCAAAGCATGCCCTCTCTGCATGACCAGGTGGGGCGGGCAGATGTAATCGGGATGAGATGGTCCCTCAGGTACCCTGGCCCCATGCCATGTAGGGCTTTAAAGGTGATAACCAACACCTTGAATTGGACCCGGAAGCAAACTGGTACCCAATGCAGCTCGTGCAGCAGTGGTGTTACATGAGCTGAACTTATCGCACCCGTAACTGCCCGCGCGGCCACATTCTGGACCAGCTGAAGCTTCCGGATACTCTTCAAGGGTAGCCCCATGTAGAGCACGTTGCAATAATCTATATGGCAGATGACAAGAGCATGAGTGAGCGACTGGCCCAAGGTCCCTGGCTGGCTTTGTGCCCAAGGCGGAACTAGAACTCATGGTCTCCCGGTTTCTAGCCTGGTGCCTTAACCACTACACCAAACTGGCTCTCACGATACCTATACTAATGAAGTAATGTGAAAGTATTCTTTACAAAACCAGTATGTGTTTCTATGTATGTACAGAATAGGGTAAGAAATACAAGAAATCAAGTCTTAACCTACTTAATTTTCCTTCCGTCTCAAATATCTTTCTCTTACTTTCTGCTTGTAATTTATAATGGCTTCTTCTCCCTCCCCTTATCTTAATTACTGATACTGGAATGTCTTTGAGTTTTCTCCTGGCTGTCTTGCTGCCAAACAAAGCCTTTAACTCACAAAGTTCCACTGTTCAACATCTGAATCTCCATATACACAACACAGTCAATCCTCCTGGTCTTTCCACACTCTCATAAGCTGCTCCAGGCTTTTCATCCTGGTCTGCCGCCTCATCCCAGATCTGGAATCTTTGGACTTGGCAGGCTGGGTTGTCTTCTCCAGCAGAATGTCCTGCAGCATCTGAAAGATAAACCCCCCTTTTCTGCTTTTTCTTACTTTTTTTTGTCAGGATTGCGCAACCAAATGAACTTAGTGCATTCGCTTGCCGCTTCCCGCCAGCAGAGCCAGCTAGATGAGAGAAAGCCGATGCGTGTCAAGCTTGGTTACGGGATGGGAGGGGGGATGGAATCCAGACAGCGAGCAGCAGACTGGGAACCAAAGTCAAACGCCACTGCCTGAGCCAGGTGTGGGGAGGGGGAAGGTGAGCTCACCAAGGGAATGTTTTAATTAGAGGCTTCGCACCATTTTTATCAGTTCCAGCTTTGTCTGTGATTCTTGTAGCTTTCTTCAATTAAATAACTTTCCTTTTCTACAATGAAACTGAGTGAAGTTGTTTCGTTTGAAGTTTAAGCCTAGCAATCTAAAGCATGTACATGCCACTTTATATTCTAGCATTTTCCCTTTTCTGCCTATGTGCTCTTGGTCTTGTGCTGAGCTATCTGCTTACCCCCAAAAATCCATGACCTTGGCACAGGCCCAACCACTTTCCTGCAGCCAGGCATTTCACCCTGCCACAGTGATGAGTTTCCAGGCTAATAGGACATGGTCTAATTGTCTGATATCCTAACATTTCACCACAGTTGTGGTTGGTATCTGCAGAGGGAAATCAATCTGTACAGTAGTGCACTTCTCAGCAGCTCACAGGCTGTCATGACCAGCTCTGACTTCTCTAACACAGAGAAGCCTGCTCTGAGGAAGCTTTGCCTGAGGAAGCTTTGAGCACTCAAACATCTAACACTGATCCACCTGGCATTCACCAGGAGCAGCTGTGCATGTGGTCAGAGGATGACAAACACAAACTGGAAAGACCATCGGGCCCCAGAGCTTTCTGCTGGCAATGGAGAGCAGAGCCGTGGTGTTCAGCACATCTTCTTGCCAGGGGCTTTCCCAGTCTGCCACCGCTATATATTAAAGCAATTTTACCACCTTTTATTAGAATCTGCATTTTATAAGGATTAATCTCCTGTAAACTAAGAACCTTCAGAATCTTAAACATTTGTACATATAAGAGTATTTCCACTGACAGTTCTAGGTGGGAGCCTTAAAATGTTGTTCTATTTTAGTAGCATCAACTTATAATTCTGAAGAAGTGGAAACAATAAGGCATACATTATTGCCCTTTTGGTCCTTCTACCAGGATTTATATACTGAATACATTACTACAACACTGTCAAGGAGAGTACCTGATTTTTATGTATCATATCTCATAATGGATAAAATCGTTACAGAAATGGGGACCAGAGTTTTCTTGTTGCTAAACTCGGATTAGGACAGAATAACAGTTCATGGAGTTTTGAGATATATTTTGTGTGTAGATGTATTTGTTTTGTCATGTTATATGAAGGGATATGTTGTTTGAATAATAAATATTATTCTTGCTGCGTTCAGTAGAATTAACCAAGATTTATAGCTCTAAATGATTTGTGTTCTGAAAAGAGCAATAGCTGATTTCGTATGCTTTTTTTTCTTTAATAGATATCAGGATAATTTGGATAATATCAATAGAAATTATTATGACCAGAAAATATATATCTCAGTTTGACATGCATTTCTTCTATGTAGCTTTCCAGTGATGAAGCTGTTCAGAAAGTCCTTTCTGGGGAGAAAGCTATTAAAGAAAAGACTCCATCTTCCTCTAAATCTCAAAACACAGAATCCAAAACAGAAGAATGTAGATACCATAAAGAGGTATTTTGAACAACTTATTGGACTAAAAAAACTATAGATTAGACCAGAGCTTTCCAAACTCTTCATGTTGGTGACACACTTTTTAAACACGCATCATTTCGTGACACACTTACAGCAGGCACAAGGCAGGCACTAGGACCTGCGCAAAATCACAGCAGGTTTGGAGGCAGCCAGGCACAAGGCAGGCACTAGGACCTGCATGGAATCCTGGCAGGGCTCGGAGGCAGCAGGAGCCGCGACACACCCAGACTCTGCAGCCAACACACTAATGTGTCCCGACACACAGTTTGGAAAGCTCTGGATTAGACACTGAATAAAAAACAAGGGAAATTTGTTTGTTTGTTTGTTTGTTTACTGGGTTTGCTGATCCAGTCATAAATGACTGAGTGATGACTCTGATTAAACTAAATTTAAATCAGGTTAAAACAAAATACATAAGAAATATAGATCAAAATATCCCAGACACCATTAAAAACCAAGCTTATACAACACTCCCATCTGCAGAAGAGATCAAGTTTCCAAAAGCATGTTGGGAAAGCCAGACCTTAATACTTTTAGAAGCAGAAGTAGATCAGTTCTATGAGGATCTGCAGCACCTACTGGATAATACGCCAAAAAGAAATGTTATTTTCATTACAGGAGACAGGAATGCTATTGTGGGTAGTCAAATGACACCTGGAATTACAGGTAAGCAAGGTCTGGGAGAACAAAATGAAGCGGGACAGAGGCTGATAGAATTTTGCCAAGACAACTCACTGTGCATAACGAACACTCTCTTCCAACAACCTAAAAGGCGACTTTATACATGGACTTCACCAGATGGTCGACACTGAAATCAGATTGACTACATCCTTTGTAGCCAAAGGTGGCGGACATCTATACAGTCGGTAAAAACAAGACCTGGAGCTGACTGTAGTTCAGATCATGAACTTCTTATTGCACAATTTAGAATCAGACTAAAGAGAATAGGGAAGACCTACAGATCAGTTAGATATGAGCTCACTAATATTCCTAAGGAATATGCAGTGGAGGTGAAGAATAGATTTAAGGGACTAGATTTAGTAGATAGGGTCCCGGAAGAACTATGGACAGAAGTTTGCAACATTGTTCAGGAGGCGGCAACAAAAAACGTCCCAAAGAAAAAGAAAACCAAGAAGGCAAGATGGCTGTCTGCTGAGACACTGGAAGTAGCCCAAGAAAGAAGGAAAGCAAAAAGCAACAGTGATAGGGGGAGATATGCCCAATTAAATGCAAAATTCCAGAGGTTAGCCAGAAGAGATAAGGAATTATTTTTAAACAACCAATGCGCGGAACTGGAAGAAGACAATAGAATAGGAAGGGCAAGAGACCTCTTCCAGAAAATTAGAAAGATCGGAGGTAAATTCCAGGCAAAAATGGGTATGATCAAAAACAAAGATGGCAAGGACCTAACACAAGCAGAAGAGATCAAGAAAAGGTGGCAAGAATATACGGAAGATCTGTATAGGAAGGATAATAATATTGGGGATTGCTTTGACGGTGTGGTCAGTGAGTTAGAGCCAGACATCCTGAAGAGTGAGGTTGAATGGGCCTTAAGAAGCATTGCTAATAACGCAGCAGGAGACGACGGTATCCCAGCTGAACTGTTTAAAATCTTGCAAGACGATGCTGTCAAGGTGATGCATGCCATACGCCAGCAAATTTGGAAAACACAAGAATGGCCATCAGATTGGAAAAAATCAACTTATATCCCCATACCAAAAAAGGGAAACACTAAAGAATGTTCAAACTATCGAACAGTGGCACTCATTTCACATGCTAGTAAGGTAATGCTCAATATCCTGCAAGGTAGACTCCAGCAATTCATGGAGTGAGAATTGCCAGATGTTCAAGCTGGGTTTAGAAAAGGCAGAAGAACTAGAGACCAAATTGCCAATATCCGCTGGATAATGGAGAAAGCCAGGGAGTTTCAGAAAAACATATATTTCTGTTTTATTGACTATTCTAAAGCCTTTGATTGTGTGGATCATAACAAATTGTGGCAAGTCCTTGGTGGTATGGGGATACCAAGTCATCTTGTCTGCCTCCTGAGGAATCCATCTTCCTCAGGAGGCAGACAAGATGACTTGGTATCCCAATACCACCAAGGACTTGCCACAATTATGATTATGATTATGGCAACCAGCTTGATTGATAATTGGCAAATAGAGGGAGAAAATGTGGAGGCAGTGACAGACTTTGTATTTCTAGGTGCAAAGATTACTGCAGACACTGACTGCAGCCAGGAAATCAGAAGACGTCTACTTCTTGGGAGGAGAGCAATGGCAAATCTTGATAAAATAGTTAAGAGCAGAGACATCACACTGACAACAAAGGTCCGCATAGTTAAAGCAATGGTATTCCCTGTAGTAACCTATGGCTGTGAGAGCTGGACCATAAGGAAGGCTGAGCGAAGGAAGATAGATGCTTTTGAACTGTGGTGTTGGAGGAAAATTCTGAGAGTGCCTTGGACTGCAAGAAGATCAAACCAGTCCATACTCCAGGAAATAAAGCCAGACTGCTCACTTGAGGGAATGATATTAAAGGCAAAACTGAAGTACTTTGGCCACATAATGAGAAGTCAGGACACCCTGGAGAAGATGCTGATGCTAGGGAAAGTGGAAGGCAAAAGGAAGAGGGGCTGACCTCTTGAGATGGATGGATGATATTCTGGAGGTGACGGACTCGACCTTGGGGGATCTGGGGATGGCGACGGCCAACAGGAAGCTCTGGCGTGGGCTGGTCCATGAAGTCACGAGTCGGAAGTGACTGAACGAATAAAGAACAAAAAATTTGTTGGTATATAAATATTATCATAGAAAATAAAGTATGAAAAAATGATTGAACAGAATCTAGTAGTGTATTTGCACATATGAAAGCAATGGCTACTCATGGAACAGAAGGTGATTGGCTTGTGTTGTAAATTACTGGATTTTTAGATCATAAAGATTGTGAACCTCACAAGTGATTTCCCTTCTGTACTGTAGCATCATGCACATTAAAATTTGCTGTAAAAGGTTCACAATGAGGAGACTTAGGAGAAGTTATTTTCTGCAGATTGGCAATTGTATAATTTTGGATTTTACCTGTTGAATGCATAGTAACAATTGGAGGCCTCTTAGCTGCCTAAAACATGAATAATTCCATCAAATCTTGCTGTTGTGAAGCTGTCAACTCTGTATCAGAGATCTAGTGAAAAATGATAATGTTTGACTTCCATCTGATTATTTCACAAGACAGAATAACGGCTTTGTAAAATACAACATTGAAGTGATAATTTAGTTTTATTTTGTGTTAAGGGTAAGAGAAGCAGTTCCAAGTATTACTGTTTTTGAACTATCAAGTATTAAAACACTTGCAATCTATTAATCATGATAATAGAAACCTTTCTGTCTACTCTAATTCAGGAGGCAACAGTAGAGCTTGAAGGAGATGAGAAACATGGTGTTTTGTTCAAAAATCTTTTTCTGTGCTTTTATGTGTTCATTTTCATTCATCCATCATACAGCTAAATTTCTGAAAACAGAACTGACTTAGTTGAAAGTAATCTTTTCTCTAGCTCTGCCTTTTCCTACTTTGGATGGATTTCTTTAGATACTGTCACTATTTAATTTTTTGTTCTCTTATTTCCCCTATTTTATGTGCTACTACTTGATCCAGTTTTTGCTTCTTGGTTTGTCAGCTATTCTCTTCCATTGCAGCCTAGTAAAAATAGTTATCTTCATGGTTTCTGTGGATTACACTTACAGATTTGCATCTGTATAGAACATATTCTAGCTAAACCAAAAGGTAGTAACCCTTCCTCTTTCATCTTCCTACATAACTGTAGTCCAGTTCCTCTTTCCCTCCCACTCTGGTAACCTCAGAACAGAGCTTTCCAAACTCTGTGTCGCGACACAAAAGTGTTTCGCCACCGGAAGCGCTGATCATCAGCGCTTCCGGGTTTTCCCACGGCAACACACCAACTGCAGCGCGCAAAACCCGAAAGCGCAGCAGCGCTTCTGGGTTTTTGCGCGCTGCCGCACTTCCGGGTTTTCCCGCGGTGACACACCAACGCCGGTTGGTGTGTCGCCGCGGGAAAAACTTTGGAAAGCCCTGCCTTAGAAGATGCATTCCCCAGAATGTGCTGCTTCTATTCCCTTTCTTCTTTCCCTAAAAAAGGTGTCTGCTATCTTCCAGCCTTATCCCTTTTTAATATCCCCATTGTGAGAATAAAGTTTTTTTAGGAGAAGGCCACTATATCAAATCCTGTATTTATTGCCAGACCTTCATGCCACAGGTGTGCAGAAACCACTCCTCTCTTTTTGGGAGCAAGCCTGAGAGCAGCTCCTACCATTTTGGGTGGATCAACAACTAAAGTTCGTAAGGCTCCACCCCCTGCCCATTTGGACTTCTTCCAAGCTTCAGCTGCTTAATCTTCACCGAAGAAAAGCATAATATATAAAAACATTAGAAGTTAAGTTGATCCCCTGTTCAAGCCTTTCCATCCCAATCCAGTAACCAGTCAGTAAGGTCTGAAGGCTCAGTTCACTGCTGATGGTAGAAAAGAGTACAAATAGACAGAAAACAGAGCTTCCCTTCCACTCTCCAGAACGTAAGTGGATTCTATCCTCCTCCCACCCTTCTCTGAATGGGTGCATTAAGCTGAATATATAGTCTGTAGAGGAACCAGTTGGCCCAAGGCTCAGGAGAGGTAGTTTCCCAGTGGAACCTATCCATTCCCCATGGTGGACCCATCTACAGCCCCAAACCACCAGGTGAAGCAACAATGTACTTGGAGTTATTTTCAATATTACTATTGGTTCAAAGCAAATCAGAGTACATTTATGCCTGGAGGAACCACCAACCTCTTCCTCACCCAAGGAATTGACTTGCTCATGTGAAAGAGGGCAGAAAAGTTCCTCCTAGGAAAGTAGGGGCAATAAAGAGGATAACGGGGGTTTCATGAACTGTCCCATGAAGTATTGTTATACATGATGAGGGAGTCAAGCCAATGGTCAGAAGGCTGCTTCAGTTCTAAAGGAGGATAGCAACACCTTTCAGACCCAGAAATTCTTAGGGTGATTTTTCTTGGACAACCAGTCTTGAGATAATAGTGTTATATTTTCTCCATTTGCGTATTATCTGCTGAACATAGATCAGTAGAAGGCAAAATCATTGCAATGGTTTTATAGCACTTTCCAGTTTCATGAGCATTGACAGGTTCAGAGAGCTTTCTTTTGATTGGGACAATCCTATGTTGTGAATAGCACACACTAGTGGTTTCAACCAACATGTATAAGGGTGGGCCCTTCAGACTCACACCTTTTTGTCATCTCATTAATTAGAATGTCTAACTCAACTTACTCCTTTAAGAAGCTGATTGTCCTAGAGATTTTCTGTACTTTTTCCAATGAAGACAGTAAATGTTGGCTTGCTGTGTTAAATCAAATCATGATGGAGGGATTGATCAAGGTCTCATCATGAGAGGTGAAAGAGATGGGTCAGAAGGTAGGTCTTGACTGTGATTCACCCAACACTGTAGAACAGCCTTTCTCAACCTTTTGACCCTGGAGGAACCCTTGAAATATTTTTCAGGCCTCGGGGAACCGCTGCGGTTCAAATATAGGCCAGAAGTTATTATATTAGTTTCATGTGTAGGCCTGTATATATGCATTAACAGTGTTCTTAAACTAAAAATAAATGAAACTGACCTCTTTATTGTGAAGTTGCCCGAATTTGAAATATTTTTTTAAATAAATCATGATCTCTCAGGGAACCCCTAGTGACCTCTCGCGGAACCCTGGTTGAGAAACCCTGCTGTAGAATGTACTGCCCCCAGAGATAAGACTGACCCCTTTTATTTATTTATTTAATTTTAATTCCACCTTTATTATTTTTATAAATAACTCAAGGCAGCAAACATACCAAATACTCCTTCCTCCTCCTATTTTCCCCACAACGGCAACCCTGTGAGGTGAGTGGGGCTGAGAGAGAGTGACTGGCCCAAGGTCACCCAGCCGGCTTTCATGCCTAAGGTGGGACTAGAACTCACAGACCCCTGGTTTCTAGCCCAGCACCTTAACCACTAGACCTTTGCTCTTGGCACTCTGAAAAGCTCTGAAAACTTGCCTTTTTAAGTGGGTATTAGAGTGGTGTTGATGACTGAGTGGCCATTTTTATGCTGTTTTGAAGGTGTTGGATTTCTTTTATGGATTGTCAATTTTATGTTTTATTGTTAACCATCCAGAGTTGTTTGACTGAGACAGTAAAAATTATATAAATAAGTGAAAAAGGAACTCCAAATGAATATTCCACTGTAAGTTTGATTGAGATAAATATAGATGTTGATATGCTGTTTTTAATTGAAGAAAGAAAATATCAGAACAAAACCTAAAAAAAAATTTTTAGGGATAAAACTTAAATAAAATGTAAAAAATAATAAAACCTTGGAGTCTGTCTACTGTTTGTAAATCCTTTTGGGGTCTATAGGAGAAACAAACATTTTAAACATCCATATTCAGTGTTTGCATTCAGAATGACATGTGTCCAGATGAAAAGTTGTTAAGATAGCTAGTAAATAATGAACAGTTTTGAATATTTATCCTTTTTAAAAGGTTTTACAAAGAAGTCTATGAAGGTTCTCAGTCATCCAGGTGGAAATTGTCTGTAGCTTGAATGATGTCAACTGGATTTCTATTTTCTCAGTGGAAACATTTCGCTCTTTATCCAAGGAGCTTCTTCAGTCTGAGCAAAGTTAGTAAGGGAATCCTTAAATATGTTTCTAGGTGGCTGTGTGACCTTACCCCTGGGGCTAGGTCATGGTTATTTTGAGATGTTATTTCTAAGTCCCTTTATCATCTAAAGGAGGATCGTTAAGATTACCATGCTGCTGTTGAGCTTGCGAAATGGTCTTAATCTTCCTAGGAACAGAAGACAACGCAGGAAGGAAAATAGGGGAAAGATTGTGCCTGAGGCCCCCACCTCTATTCAAGGCAGGATTTTCCAAGTTGGCATAAATGGATTCCTTGACCCCTCTCTCAAACCACCTCTCTGTCTAAAATGTGAACATTAATGTCCTCAAATGAGTGTCCTTTTTCCTTTAGATGAAGATAAACTGCTGACTCTGGTCCTGTGGTGTTACTTCTCCTGTGTTGGGCCATCCTCCTGTACAAAGGTTGTTTGCTTTCTCCAATGTAGAGTTCAGAGCACTCCTCACTGCACTGGATTGCATAAACTACATTGCTTTTCTTGTGTTTTGGAGTTTGATCTTTGGGGTGTACAAGCCTCTGTCTCGGTGTGTTGGTGGGTTTGAAATATGTGTATATATGTATGTGGTGTTTGCCAAATACCCGTTTTATCTTTTCAGACACGCCAGCCATGTAAGGAATGACCAGGTTCTTCCGTTTACTCTGAGTCTCATCCCTATCTGTCACTGTTTGAGGTCTGGTAGATTTAGATTTAGTGAAGGCCCAATTTGGATATCCACAGGCCTTCAGAGCTGTTCTCAGGTGCTGATTTTCATTCTTTTTGGAATCCATGGAGGTGGGGATGGTTTCTGCTCTGTGTGACAATGTCCTGATGACTCCTAGTTTGTGCTGCAGTGGATGGTGGGAGTCAAACATCAGATATTGATCTGTGTGTGTGGGTTTCCTGTAGATCCCTATTTCTAGCTTGCCACCGGTCCCAATGAGGACTTCACAGTCTAGGAATGCCAGTCTGTTGTCCTTGGTGTCTTCTCTGGTGAACCTAATGTTGGCATCTATGTTGTTTATATGGTCCGTGAAGGCCTGTACTTCCTGGGCTTTGATTTTGACCCAGGTGTCATCCACATACCTAAACCAGTGGGTGGGTACCGTTCCCTAGAATGTGTTGAGTGCTTTCTTCTCCACTTCTTCCATGTATAAATTGCCCAAAATGGAGTGTATAGCAAAACTTTGTGTGCTAGGGTGATGCCATGTGGTTGTAATAGTCTATTAGTAGTTTATGAGATGTTTCTGATATATGGCAGTGTAATCCTTTTCATAGGTTCTGTTGGTTTTGCTGTGGTATGATAGCATACTACAGGTGCTATCATTTAGTTGGGTGTGGCAGATGATGAGAGTGAGCTATAATGTGATTGGTCAGTTTATGTATATAAGCAGAGAATATCTGGTGTTCTTCCTTCTCGTTGCTGCTAAACTTCTCATCGCTGTCTGATCTGGCTTGGTTTAATATGCTCACCCCTGAGCGGCGAAAGTTTTGCTATACACTCCATTTCTGATATATGGCAGTGTAATCCTTTTCATAGCTTCTGTTGGTTTTGCTGTGGTATGATAGCATACTACAGGTGCTATCATTTAGTTGGGTGTGGCAGATGATGAGAGTGAGCTATAATGTGATTGGTCAGTTTATGTATATAAGCAGAGAATATCTGGTGTTCTTCCTTCTCGTTGCTGCTAAACTTCTCATCGCTGTCTGATGAATGGTATGTAAATGTTGTTTCTCTCTATGTGTCTATTTGATGGCTGCTTTGTCTGAGTGCCAAGCTTCCAGGAATTCTCTAGCATTTTTGGATCTGGCTTGGTTTAATATGCTCACAGTTTCCCAGTTGAAAGTATGGTTAAGTCTGTCTATGTGTTGTGAGATTAAGGAGTTTTCATCATGTCTTCTAACTGCCATGTGTTTTCATGATTCTCTCTCTGTCTTAAGAAATCCAAAGAACACATCCGAGAAAAATCGCTATTCTGCCACATTGCCCAAAATGGGGTGTATAGCAAATCTTTCCCCGCTCAGGGGAAGACCCGATTTGAAAAGTCGCTGGTGATTCATCTTCTACCTGGAAAGGAGAATCAGGAAAACCATGTGTTTTCATGATTCTCTCTGTCTTTTCTATGAAGGTTCTCAGTCATCCAGGTGGAATTGTCTATAGCTTGAATGATGTCAACTGGATTTCTATTTTCTCAGTGGAAAGGTTTCGCTCCCTATCCAAGGAGCTTCTTCAGTCTGAGCAAAGTTAGTAAGGGAATCCTTAAATATGTTTCTAGGTGGCTGTGTGACCTTACCCCTGGGGCTAGGTCATGGTTATTTTGAGATGTTATTTCTAAGTCCCTTTATCATCTAAAGGAGGATCGTTAAGATTACCATGCTGCTGTTGAGCTTGCGAAATGGTCTTAATCTTCCTAGGCACAGAAGACAACGCAGGAAGGAAAATAGGGGAAAGATTGTGCCTGAGGCCCCCACCTCTATTCAAGGCAGGATTTTCCAAGTTGGCATAAATGGATTCCTTGACCCCTCTCTCAAACCACCTATCTTCTCTGTCTAAAATGTGAACATTAATGTCCTCAAATGAGTGTCCTTTTTCCTTTAGATGAAGATAAACTGCTGACTCTGGTCCTGTGGTGTTACTTCTCCTGTGTTGGGCCATCCTCCTGTACAAAGGTTGTTTGGTTTCTCCAATGTAGAGTTCAGAGCACTCCTCACTGCACTGGATCGCATAAACTACATTGCTTTTCTTGTGTTTTGGAGTTTGATCTTTGGGGTGTACAAGCCTCTGTCTCAGTGTGTTGGTGGGTTTGAAATATACAGGTATGTGGTGTTTGCCAAATATCCGTTTTATCTTTTCAGACACGCCAGCCATGTAAGGAATGACCAGGTTCTTCCGTTTACTCTGAGTCTCATCCCTATCTGTCGCTGTTTGAGGTCTGGTAGATTTAGATTTAGTGAAGGCCCAATTTGGATATCCACAGGCCTTCAGAGCTGTTCTCAGGTGCTGCTTTTCATTCTTTTTGGAATCCATGGAGGTGGGGATGGTTTCTGCTCTGTGTGACAATGTCCTGATGACTCCTAGTTTGTGCTGCAGTGGATGGTGGGAGTCAAACATCCGATATTGATCTGTGTGTGTGGGTTTCCTGTAGATCCCTATTTCTAGCTTGCCCCCGGTCCCAATTAGGACTTCACAGTCTAGGAATGCCAGTCTATCGTCCTTGGTGTCTTCTCTGGTGAACCTAATGTTGGCATCTATGGTGTTTATAGGGTCCGTGAAGGCCTGTACTTCCTGGGCCTTGATTTTGACCCAGGTGTCATCCACATACCAGTGGGTGGGCACCGTTCCCTGGAATGTGTTGAGTGCTTTCTTCTCCACTTCTTCCATGTATAAATTGGCCACAATGGGTGACACAGGAGAACCCATGGCACAGCCGTGTTTTTGTCTGTACAAGTCACCTCTGTATGAGAAATAAGTGGTGTTAAGACACAGGTCCAGAAGATGGCAGATCTGGTTTGGGTTGAGATGGTTTCTCCTTTCAAGGGTGCTGTCCTCTTCTAGTCTCTTCCTGACAGCGGATAGAGCATGAGTGGTGGGGATGCTGGTGAAAAGGGAGGACACATGGAAGGATGTGTTTTACAAAGAACTCTTTTATGTTAATTTTTTTAACCACAACATTTCCCCACATTTTTAAATGCCACTCGAAACTGCATTTTAATTTTTCAGTATTTTCAGATTACAAACCTGACCAATCGAATCAATTTCTTATATTGCATCAATTTCTATACAACATATATGATATATATATAAAAATATCAGTAGCAGAAATAATTGTTAAAGACTGGTGAAAATCAACCAACAGTATCCTCAAAAACTTGACAAAAGGATTGACTGTGAATTGCCATCAAATATTATAATTGTACCAACCTTACCAACACAGTCTAGAAAAGATACAATTTATTTTTTATTTTTTATTATTATTTATTAGATTTTTTTATCCCGCCTTTATTATTTTTTATAAATAACTCAATGCAGGAAACATACCTAATACTCCTTCCTCCTCCTATTTTCCCCACAACAACAAGCCTGTGAGGTGCGTTGGGCTGAGAGTGACCGGCCCAAAGTTACCCAGCCGGCTTTCATGCCTAAGGCGGAACGAACTCACAGTCTCCTGATTTCTAGCCTGCTGCCTTAACCACTAGACCAAACCATATAGTGTAGTTGTATACAAATATAGTGTAGTTGTAGTGTGCCATCTATGAATTATTTTCATGGTCACTTCAAGAGGATCTGCTGAAATAAATTTAGGACAAAATATTTTAGTGAAAGAAAATTAAGTTGATGTATAAGTTCGCTTATTTTTTCTTTTTACAGAATACCTTTGCAGTTCATAACTATAGTAACAATATTCATTTTCAATAGGTAGTCTTGTCCAAAGAATATTGGAAGCAAAGAAAGATTATGAATTATCACAGTTGCCAAAATCTGCTGAGAAGGTAACTTGCTAATAAACTTCAAAGAATTTATTGTGGCAAATGCTTACTTCTTACACTTTGTCGGTATCTCCAGTCTAATCCCCTTTTAACTATATACCTGATTTTAATATTAAAGCATTAGTATCATAGAGATGCGGTTTATAAACAAAGAAAGCATTGTTTCAATAGCATTAGATACTGCTGGTTTAAATATCATCTGTAATTCTTCTCCAAAGAGAAAATCCCTGGCTACGTTTGAGGCCTTTTTGAAACTTGTGGAGTTGAATTAAGTAATCAAAAATGGAGATTAGCAGGGGGTTATAGGCACCTAGGTTATAGGGGGCGTGGTGGCTCAGCGGGTAAGACGCCAGGCTTGTCGATCGGAAGATCACAAGTTCGGAGGTTCAAATCCTTAGCCCTGCATGCGGAGTGAGCTCCCACACTAGCTCCAGCTCTTGCCAACCTAGCAATTCGAAAGCATGCAAATGCAAGTAGATTAATAGGTACCACTTCGGTGGGAAGGTAACAGCGTTCTGTGTGCGTCATGCCGGCCACATGACCGCGGAAGTGTCTTCGGACAACGCTGGCTCTTTGGCTAACAAACGGAGATGAGCACCGGCCCCTAGAGTCAGACACGACTGCACAAATGTGCGGGGGGAACCTTTACCTTTACTATAGGCACCTGGGCTGACAATATGTTTTTTCAGCATTTGTTTGGTCAGTTGTGATATCTGATTGAAAGTGCCTTACAATTATTGCAGGTGATTTTAATATCCATGGCACCCTTGTGGCAAGATTTTCAAAAATGTAGGAGACGTAATTTTTCTCTCCTTGCGGAAGATATCTTCCACTCATGCAAGGGACTCAATCAACATTACTCTCTCTAACTTCTTCATATTATTTTGATTATTATTTTGTACCATTTTCATATTCTGTCATTCTCTCTCAGAAGAGAGTTACAATTCAGAAGTTCTCATAATCTGTTCACGTAATAGCTGAGGATTTGAGAAAAAATCCCCTTTACTTGCTTCTACAAGAGTGATTGGAAGCAAATTTGGATGGATGATATCATAGAGCTGTTTGACTCTCCTATGCAGAGAATTCTGTGTTATTGCTTCTCTAATAGCAAGAATTATTCATATTTGTCTTCCCTGCCCCTAGTTCTCTCAGGAGCTTCAGTAAACAAGGATGAATATATGTAGAAATTAAAATAAATGGAGGAAGTATCCGTGTGAAATATTGACTTCCTTATTATCACCTATGCTTTCTATTATTAATTCAAGGGGCTGCCCTTGAAAACCACACAGAAGCTTCAACTGGTCTGCAGTGCAGGGGTGTGAGCAGTGATGGGCATGCCTTGGTATGCCCATGTAACACCTCTGCTTCACAAGCTGCACTGGTTGCCAGTTTGCTTCCATGTGCGATTCAAGGTGCTGGTTGTCACCTATTAAGTCCCATATGGCATAGGGCCTGGTTATTTGAGGGACCATCAGATACTCCCATAGTATCTGCCTGGCCAATTCGATCTGGCAGGATAGGCATGCTTCAGGTTCCTTCAATTATGCAGATCCCGTAGGAATCTAGAAATCAAGATCTAGATCTAGAAATCAATCTAAATCAAGATCCCTGCTTGATTTACAGCAGGGATCTGGGAAATGAAGCAACACCTAGAGCTCCGCTGGAGGAAAACGATGGATGAAGCCAATCAAACACAGGTACGAGCCTTTACTAGGACTTACCTTGTGGTGGTAAGAGTGGTGAAACATTCTTACTTATCGAAGAGAATATTTGTAGCTCAGGGTTGAACTGTGGAATCCTTGGTGCCCTCTGAACCAAGCCAAATCCAAAAACGCTAGAGAATTCCTGGAAGCTTGGCACTCAGACAAAGCAGCCATCAACAGACACATAGAGGTAAACAACATTTACATACCATTCAGAAGAGAGAATAGAAAAGCCAAAAGACCAGAACACCTCCTTGCCAGCAATCAATACCCAGATATGCAAAGATTAACACCAAGATTAGCACCAGAGGAACAATCAAACAGCACAATATACCCTAATCAAGGAACTATTAACTCAGTCAATCAACCAAGCAGCAAACAACAGCCCAATCAAGGAACTCCTAAGGGGAGAACAACACCCCCACCAACACAAGCAGGACAAGCCATGGTATATAAACAGAGAGCAAGTCCCACTCCCTTTTTGCACTGAAGATGTTGCCTAGTCTGGCAATGAAACATCTACAAGAAAACAACAAGGCTCAGAAAGCACCAAGGACTCCACATTCTTACTTCTCCATTCTTATTACATCCCCAGATGGCTGGCCAGTGGCCCTGTTTCAGGTGACCAGGGCCCTCCTGGGTAAGCCCTTGCAGGGTCACTGTGAGGACTATTCTAGGCATCTGTCAGATAAAGTTGCTTGACTTTGTTCAGAGTTGGACTCTGGATGGGGAGAACCAGTGGAAGTGACTGAGACACATCCTAGTTGAGTTATCTGGGAAGAGTTTGAGCTGGTCAGTCCTGAGGAAGTGGACAGGGTCCTTACTGCTGTGAATTCTGCCACCTGTAATCTCCACCTAGAAACCTCTTGGTTGGTTAAGGCCTCCCAGGAGGTGGCATGTGGTTGGGTCCAAGTGGTGGTAAGTGCCTCCTTGTGGGAGGGGGTGGTTCCACTGGCCTTGAAAGAGGTGGTTCACCCCCTCAAGAGGCCATCCTTGGACCCTATGGTTTTGGATAACTTCTATCCAGTCTCCAACCTTCCCTAAACAGTTTTTAGGGAAAGTTGTTGAGAGGGTGGTGAGCTCCCAGCTACACAGGGCCTTGGATGAAGCGGATTATCTGGACCCTTTTCAGTCAGGATTCAGGCTGGGATATAGTACCAAGGCAGCATTGGTCACACATGGATGACCTTTGGAGGGCTTGGGCTTGGGGTGGTGTGTCCATCCCGGCCCTTCTGGATCTCTCAGCAGCTTTTGATACCATTGATTATCTTGCTAGACTGGTTCCAGGGATTGGGAGTGGGAGGCACTGTTTTGCAGTGGTTTTCCTCCTTTCTCCATGGCCAGTACCGGTCAGTGCTGGTGGGGGAGTAGAGGTCCAGCCCTAGGCCCCTATTATGTGGGGTGCCTCAGGACTCAGATCTCTCTCCCCTCCTATTTAACATCTATATGAAGTCACTGGGAGAGGTCATCCACTGACATGGGGTTCAGTATCATCAGTATGCTGATAATACCCAATTAAACATCTCTACCCTATGCTGGGCAAGTGATGCTGTTCAGGTGCTGGCTCAGTGCCTAAAGCAGAGCTTTCCAAACTCTTTGTCGCGACACAAAAGTGTGTCGCCACACACAGTCTGGTGTGTCGCCACACAACCCGGAAGCGCTGATCATCATCAGCGCTTCCGGGTTTTCCCGGGGCGACACACCAACTGCAGCGCGCAAAACCCGAAAGCGGAGCAGCGCTTCCGGGTTTTTGCGCGCTGCCGCAAGGACGACACTTCCGGGTTTTCCTGCGGCGACACACCAACGCTGGTTGGTGTGTCGCCGCGGGAAAAACTTTGGAAAGCCCTGACCTAAAGGCTGTAAGGGCCTGGATGGGGAGGAATTGGTTGCAACTCAACCCTAGCAAGACGGAGTGGTTGTGGGTTTTTGGCCCCCAAGGGTCAGGAGAGTTGACATCTATGATTCTGGATGAGGTAACACTCCCCTGCACAGATCTGGTGCACAATTTTGGGGGTCCTCTTAGACTCACGTTTCCTGCTGGAAAAGCAAGTGGCAGCCGTGGCCAGGGGGCCTTTGCAGAAATCCATTTTGTGCACCAATTGCACCCATTTCTAAAGCCTTACTTTAGTCACCCATGCCTTAGTCACCTCCTAAGTCACCTCCTGTTTAGATTACTGCAACGTGCTCTACATGCTGCCCTTGAAGACCATCCAGAAGCTGCAACTGGTCCAAAATGCAGTGGCACAGGCAGTTTTGGGTGCCATATGGTTCACCTAAGTAACACCACTGCTGCATGAGCTGCGCTGGCTTTCCAGGTGCAATTCAAGGTGCTGGTTATCACCTTCAAAGCCCTACATGGCACAGGGCCAGGTTACATGCGGTACTATCTCTCCCTGAAGGTATCTGCCTGTCCTACCAGGTTAGATAGGGTAGGCGCGCTCCAGGTCCCTTCCGTTAAATGTTGCCACCTGATGGGACCTCAGAGGCATGCCTTTTCGGTGGCCGCCCTGGAAGACTGTGAAGACCTGGCTCTTTCCCCAACCATTGGGCTAGGATGGGGGTCGAGCTGCGAGGATATTTGGTCTGGTGCCTGGGGGGAAGGGTACTTTTGTTTTTAACCATGTTTTTATGGATTGTTGTGAGCCGCCTAGAGTCATCATATGAGATAGGCAGCCATATACAGTAAGTCCTGTAAATAAATAAATAAAACAATGCCATCTATCAGAACCCCAGAAGTGTGCCTTCTCTGTCGCAGTGCCTGCCTTATAGAATGAGATTTTCCCCAAGATTCGAATGGCCCCCACCCTGCTGGTGTTTCGAAGGGGCCATTCCCTCCCCTCTTTTTCCTCACAACCACTATCCCCTGTGGTAGGCTGGACTGAGAAAGAGTAACTGTCCCAAAGTTATCCAGTGAGCTTCCATTGTCAGTAATCATGTTCAAAAAGACCATTCATCAACCATTTTACTGTGGCATCAGCCAGTCCTGCATGCTACCTTTCCAGGAGAGACTTTGACATTGAGCATTATTGACAACACCTATGTAGTTTGTTGATAACAATCTGTTAATGGGTAAAGCCCATTGGAGTGTCACCTAGGCATAAAACATGGATAACAAACTCAGGCAGAAGCCCTTGAAGCTTTAACCTGGCTCAAGCCGAGTTCAAAAAGAAAAAAACACTTTGGCAGATCCCCTATTGTATATTGTGGCAAATGCTCTGAAGATGTTTTTCTCAGTTATCTATGCAGGTAGACGTATTAGGTGTACTCTTCCAGTAAACCACCTGTATGCCACGAGTTCACATATGAAACAGAACACCAAACAGAATGACCAGAGAAAGGATGGCAAGAACATCTATCTAAACCTTTAAAAAAACCCATCCTAATAAACACATTTAAACAATTATCCCACTTCAAAGTAAACCAAGGTATTTACATATCTCAGTATTATACACAGAACTTTCTCCTTGTCAATCTCAAATTTTACAGCCTGCCTTGAAAAGTCCAAATATTCTTCGAAAACCTTCCAGCCTTTCAAACCTAATTCTCTTTCTTGGTCCTGATATGATGGCAGCACAGAACATGATAATATTTGTAATGATCAGTCTATAATGACAATTATTTCCTATTTATTTCTAGTAGGAATTTGCTGATTTTGTCGGTAACAAATACAGTGGTGCTTGAAAGTTTGTGAACCCTTTTGAATTTTCAATATTTCTGTATAAATATGACCTAAAACAAGATCTGTTTTCCACACAAGTCCTAAAACTAGATAAAGAGAAGCCAACTAAACAAATGACTCAAAAACATCATACTTGTTCATGTATTAATTGAGGAAAATTATCCAAACAAACTTTTAAGCACCACTGTAATTAGGGATTTTCAAAAATTCAAAACACTTCCTGTTGCAGAGGCATGGCTGCAGGATGGAACTTTGCCAGCTATTTTCCTGGATAGCTAGATATATTTAATGTTTCATTCTCTGAAGTTGGGGAAATAGAAAACAGGTGAATCTATGAACTATTCCATCCCATCAGGCTATAATTTATAATTTTTGAACATCTAGGATATTTGAAAAATACTTGGGAAGTCTTTCAAGGGTAGATAGTATCTTGAATATATGAAAGTCTTGTATTTGCTTGAAAAAGTAATATCTAGAAGAGCACTTTGCCCCTTTTAAAATAGTTTAATGGCTTCCTTCTGCAAACTTTTGTGCTAGGAATAATAGGAGCTAATATTACAGCTAGACTTGCAGATGAAAAATCAGCAACTATATTATATGGAAGAGCAGAAGCAGAGACTGCTGTAAAACAGAGGTGAGACACATTCAGTAATCTCTTTAGAAGGTAAAATTATGTTATTAAAATTCATTTTTAATTTTAAAGTGTAAAATTTAAAACACTTTGTCTTTGCAGTGTTTCAGGTCCAATGCTGCGTACTTCATGGTAAACAAAGTAGCTTTCTAAACAGAATTAACACAATACATACAATACAATTAGAATAATGCAGCCTCTGAATATAGCTGAAAGAGTTCATCATTTGTACTTACGATAACAATAAGTACAAATAACAAACTCTTTCAGCTATTTTCAGAGGCTGATTTAGTATGTAGAAGGAAGAAAGATGCTAGCGCATCATTACCTTTAATTTAAGAACAGACAATTAATCTGTGTATGCACAATGTTTACTTCCATAGCCAGTAAAAAAGACTACAAGATAAATATAATTAGCAATAGCTAGACCAGTCCCTTAATTTTGCGATTCAAAAATCAGGATTTTCAGAAATCTTAGCTATACTATTTATTTTAAAGGATTACTGTATCTAAAATAATAAATTACCCTAAATAAAGTTCAGTTCAGTTTATTTTTGTGGTCAAAGCAGAAAAAGGGAAATTAAAAAAGAAAAATAAATGAGAGGAAAGAAGGAAAGAGAGAAAGAAATGAGCTGGCTGTTAAATGCAGCCTTTGTTAATGTTTACTGTATAACAGAGCTCTTTCTAAAAGTAATACTTGTAAGGCTGGGAATAAAATAATTCTCTTTGAAATGGGTCTCTATGTTAATTGGGTTTGGTTTCAGATCCAAACCATATATTTTATTATTATTACTATCGATGGTGGTTGTGGGTTTTCCGGGCTGTGTGGCCGTGTTCTGGCAGATTTGGTTCCTGACGTTTCGCCAGTAGCTGTGGCTGGCATCTTCAGAGGACCTGGCCTCTGAAGACGCCAGTCACAGCTACTGGCGAAACGTCAGGAACCAAATCTGCCAGAGCACGGCCACACAGCCCGGAAAACCCACAACAACCATCGGATTCCGGCCGTGAAAGCCTTTGACTATACATTATTACTATTGTTGTTGTTATTATTACCACAATTTCTGGAATCTATTTGGCAACTGTGCCTGCTGAAAAAGGCACTGATTTACCCCTAAAGGCAGAAGGTGGAAGAATGGGGGCTGAGAGTTAAGTTAGAGTTCTTTTCCAGATCTGTGCCAATTAGATCAAACGTTTTGAAGTCAGATCTTTAAGTTAAAAATAAAGATGATTTTTTTTTTCTTCTGGGGGTGCTTAAGCCTCCTCATTTGAGATTCCAGTTGATTTAAAGCTTTATTTTACTAATCAAAATAAACTTTAGGTATGCAGTCCTATCCAACAAGATGAAGTTCAGTGGAGAAGAAACATAAGGTCCTGCACTTAGGCAGGAAAAACCAGATGCACCAGCACAAGATAGGCAGTACCTGGCTCAACAGTAATGCCTATGAGAGGGATCTTGGTGTCCTGGTGGACTACCACTTAAGTATGAGTCAGCAGTGTGCTGCAGCTGCAAAAAAGCCAACGCAGTCCTGGGCTCCATCAACAGAGGAATAGTATCAAGTTCATGGGAAATGATAGTACTGCTCTGTACCGCACTGGTGAGGCCACATTTGGAATACTGCGTCCAGTTCTGGTCATCACAATACAAAAAGGATGCTGAGGCCCTAGAAAGAGTGCAGAGAAGAGCAACAAAGCTAATGAGTCTGTAGGCTAAATCCTATGAAGAACGGCTAAAGGAACTAGGTATGTCTAGCTTAAGGAAAAGAAGACTGAGGGGAGACATGATAGCAGTCTTCCAATACTTGAAGGGCTGCCACAGGGAAGAGGGTGTCGATTTATTATCCATAGCACCTGAGGGTAGGACAAGAAGCAATGGGTGGAAGCTCGTCGGGGAGATCCAACCTGGAAATGAGGAATTTCCTGACAGTGAGAACTATTAAGTAGTGGAGCAGCTTGCCTCCCGGAGTTGTGGGTGCTCCATCGCTGGAGGTTTTCAAGAAAAGATTGGACAACCATTTGTCCGAGATGGTATGAGGACTCCTGCCTTGGGCAGGGGGTTAGACTAGAAGACCTCCAAGGTCCCTTCTAACCCTATGATTCTATGAGTCTATGCACTTTACTGAAGTAGTTTTCAGTTTGTCATTGGAGTTTCTGAGACCTTTACGTTTTGATTCATGCAATCTTTTAGAAATTTCCTTATATCAATTAAATGTTGATGTTATTGAAGTGGTGGCCAAATTGTACTGCATACAGTATCTTCAAGATGGGCACACTCACAAAAACACTTTACATGTGTTGAACTCAGCAATTGTGGATAAAACCTGGATGGAGCAGTGAAAGGAGATGGCTTATGTTCTGACACCAGTTTCTATTTTGTTTCAACCAATTGAATTTTTATTTCAGTTAAATGAAGTTTTGGTTTTGGTGGGTTTTGTTTGTTTGTTTTTAGTTTCTCAGTTTGTATCCAGGAGGCTGTAAACTTGCAACTCTTTTTTTACATATATTTCCCCTCACTCATATAAAAACATTCCTACATTCCCACCTTTTTTATTTTTTAATTTTTTACTTAATTTTTTTTCTTATCTAAATCAAAGGTTCCTATATCTGGGAACTCCTTTGTCTATGCATTCCGGTTGTACATATATTTAACATTCTTGCTTCCATAATTAATATGCATATACTGGATCAGGGACCCTGTCTGCTATCTCAACCCTCCAGACCCCATACTTTGGATGGGATTTAGGAATATTGGTGACCTGATTAAAAACCTATCTCAGAGTCCTTGCAATGGATTCTTTCAGAATGGGGAAAAAGCCTGGGTCTGTCAGAAGCAAGCCTGGACATCCATACTGTACTTTCACCTTTTTGCCAGCTCAACTGTGCCTTCTCTTTACCATGCTTGGATTGAAGAGGGGATCAGGGAGAAATGAGGATAAGGGGTAAGGACAAAGTCCTCTCAGGATACTTAGTTCCCATTTATCTCAAATATTCACTGATCAACTGCTTCCATCCCCACAGCCAACACTAAATTGTTGGAAAAATTGATTCCTATACAGTGCCCAGTTAAACTATACTAACAAGTACAGGTAGTCCTCACTTACCGACTGTCTCGTTCAGTGACTGTTCAAAGTTACAATGGTGTTGAAAAAATAACTTTATGACCAATGCCCTCATTTGTGACCTTCCCTCTGTCACATGATCACCATTATAGTCAGTACACATTGTCCTGTGCCTGACCTGTTGTTTTTCTTCTTCTTTTTCCCTGTTGCAGAGCAGAGAGATTGGGGAGGAAGGGATTACAAGAGAGTAAGCAGGCACATAATGGGGAATACACATCAAAAGGAATGCGCTGGCGCTGGCAGCTCCAAGTGCGTTGCATAAATAGGCTGGTGTATTCCCCATTACATGGGGGGGACAGGAGGGGAAACCCTTTGTGGAGCCACAAGAATGAAGCTCAGATCCTGAAGATTTCTGCTTCGTTCCTTCAGCCCCACCAAGGATTTCCCCTCATGTGCATGGAGGGGAGGGGAAACCCTTTGGCAGGCTGAAGGAACGAAGCAGAAATCTTCAGGATCTGAGCTTCGTTCCTTCAGCCTCCAGGCAGCTCTTTCGTTCCATCCGCTTAACAACCCTGGGAGATCACTTAACGACTGCAACCGGGAGTGTTGGGATTGCGGTTGTTGAGCTAAGTAGTCATGTGGGCATCTTGCTTAATGATATAAAATAAAATAAAATAATATATTTATTTTGCAGGTGAATCATTCAGTGATGCAGGTAATGATTTTGTAGACTAATTATATACTAATAAGCCTTTATGATATTTTCATTTCAGTAATGAGAAATTAGGAATATGTTTTATTGTAATTCAAATTAAAATCTTTTTCTCCACTGGTACTCTAATAGACAGACATTACATATTGGTCTTGATTTCCTATACAATATTGAATTTAATTTGGTGACATTAAATCTAATACATTTCAGTAAGACAAAGAAGAAATATTGCAGGCATTTGTTCAAAATGACATAAAGTTATTTTTTTCCACAGAGGGAGACGTTCTGAACACTGGTACAATGGAAAAAGTTTCTGAAAATAATGAATTTACAAATGAACTTCCATCTCAAGTCACTCAAAGGTCTGACTATGTATCCTTTCTTTCATTAAATGTATAAAATTATATTACAAAGCCTAAGCATTCATATTAAACTAATATTAAGCACTTTAATACTACTTAAATTTGCTTAATTATCGTAGTCAAATACAAAATTGCTTTTCAAGCATCTGAACATTTGGAAATGTCCAGCCACTTTAAGGCATTTGTAAGAGCTGGTGGCGACCAATCATAGTGCCAGGATCAATTACAATGGTGCTGGCCCCATCCAGCCTAATACCATCCTGCTAGACCAGGTACAGTTTGCAGATAACTCAATTGATGCTGACAAATTGCATATGATTAGGTGCCTTTTTTCATGTTTCTGTGATGATGCTTGAAATTTGGCTGCTCTGGTGGCCAGCTCTCAACCATGCACATCAAGGTCATATGTATCTCTATTGTCTGTGAAATGGCATCCACAAATACCTGGGTCCTCCAGCACAGTAGGGGCTGGTAGCTACAGTGGCAGATGTTTCTGGGATGCTGCCTTACCTCTTAGTGCATGGGAAGGGAGAGGTAAAACATGTATTCCACATGCTTAGATGAATTGCATGCTTGTATTGAGACTGCTACTTGCTTTTGAAGATGATACACAGGAATAGCACTCAAAACCAGCATTGTGCACCATGCTAATTATCCAAAGCCATCACCTATATAATTATATTTGATGCCATTGGACCACCTTACTTGCTTTATGTGCTGTAATGGAAGTTGTCTTATTGCTAATTGGTAGCATACTTTGCTTACTGCTGCTGGCATTGCTGCTTTTTATCCAACAGGAGCAGGGCTATAACTGATCTCTGCTGTTCTACTGGCTAGGTTGAGATTATAAAAAATCAGTTCAGTTCTCAGAACATTTAACGTTTTGATCCAGGCTCAAACGTAAGTATTTTGTTCAAAACTCAGAACACTTTAAATGGCTGCTTCAAGCTCAAAACATGTTGAAATCAGAATACTTTTCATACTTCCAATAATTATCTGTAAGACTGATCACCCTTTATAAGCTATGATTTTAGGAAACCAATATTATATCTGAGCTGTATCACAATATTCCTAAATTTTGGTTTACTCCAAATTTTCTCATGTTTCTGTTATATAATTATACCTGAATAGAACTAATTATACCAAATGATTGGAGTAAGTAGGAATATTAACTGTATGCATGTCTGTATTAAAAGAAAATACAAATTATTACTTTCTTAAAGAATGGAAACCATTAACGGACTATTTGCAAAATGCAGGAGGGGCAAAGCTTATATGGGGTTTTGAAGATTAAAACATATATAAATTGATATATTAGACAGGAAATGTTTTACAATGTTATATATAGTACTAGCATGAAAGAGATTAATTTTTAAATTACTAAGACCAGAGATAAATCGGAAGTTGACTAATTTCTATGTTTCATCTTTTTCTTTTTCTATTTACTTTACTACACTTTTTCTTTTCTTTCTTTGATTTGTATTTCTATTTCTATTTCTTTTTCCTTTTCAAACTTTTATCTATGTATACTTAAAATTCAATAAAATATATTTTTTTAAAAAAAGAATTTGTAATGGAATTCTTGCAGATCAGGAAAAAATGCTGTATACCTTTGTTTACCTTATTGATATTATAAGGAACAAGAAGTTGATGCCATAAGAAAATTTGTAATGAAATTCTTACAGATCAAGACAAAAATACAGTTTACCTTTGTTTACTTAAGTCATACTGTAAGGTAGAGAAAATAAGACATTAATCTGAACATACTGGTTACATTTGTAATGTAATGTACATTTACACCTGATAGATATGGATATGGATATGGATATGGATATGTAGTATATTTTCAGATTAAATCATTCTGAGAGAATAGGGATATGGGAGTTGTTGCTCACCTTTATGCTTGGGATTGTGGGTTTTGCTGTTCTTATATAGTTTTGAAAAGTCTTTGCTGTATTTATTTTGTACGATTCACAAATATTGGAAGACTTGCTGGCCAACCAAATTACATGGTTTCCAGGATCCTGACCTTCATCTAATGCCATTTTAGCTTTGGGGAGAAATGTATGTGCAATGCTACACTTTGCTCTGTCCCATTTTTCTTAGGAAAAAAAAACTCAGTACTGGTTTCTCAATCTAGCAAAGTGATGACCTTGTCTCAGGAATAGCACTGCTTTTCTAAGATTCTCAGCATGTTTCTGAAGCCCTGTAAGGTTTGTAATCATCATTATAAAATTATAAAAACAGCACAGCTCAAAAGCAAGGATTTCCCTTTCCACAACTCAATTTCAAACTTGAAAGATATCTGAGGCCATACTTTCTTGGAGGGAGGAGGCAAAGGCTGTGTGTGTGTGTGCACGCGTACTGATGAGTATAAACATACAAACTGAACTTTTTTCTATTTGTTGAAGCTACACTATTTGTCAATGAATTGATTTAAGAAAATTCACTTTTCCATTTGGAAATCTATCATCTCTTTGCTAATGAAGTTACATTTATCATGGGTTAAGTATAGTTTACTAGATGTGGAGGAGAATGATAATTTAATATGTGCATATTGAAGCCTGGGGGGTTGATTAATAAATATAGAAGACGAGATCGCTTCTGGGTGCTGAAGACGCCGGTGCGCTGAACCGAGCGCTCCTGGCTCGGCTCCGCTGTTTGCCTGCTTGCAGCGGTTTTTAAAGAAATAAAACTGCTGAAATCTCCCCTTTGAAGAAAAGGGGATCAGAAGATAAACCACAAGGGTCGCCGGAACCGTCGCTCTTTCCCAATTCCCGTTTTTCCACCACGGGAAAAAGGAAATTGAAGCGACGAAAGCGACTGGAAGGACCATCGTTATTGCTCTGCAGGAAACAGCAAAATCTTTTCAGATAAGTAGCACCTAAATTCAGCACTTTTAGTCACTGTTTTATATTTGTGTTTATTTTAATTTTACATATCTGCTAAGATCCTTCTATGGACATGATCGATGCTGCTGGTGCTTGTGTAACTTTCTTGCTAAAGAAGACTTGAGAAATGGTGGGAGCTTAAAGAATAATGACTTTACTTGGAAGTGAAATGGAGTGACATTGACTATTGACGAATGGCTTATTTACTGAAGTGGGACTAATCTATTTTCCTCTCTGGATTTTGAATTCAAATGGGTTAACGGTCTGCCTTTTATCTTATTTTTTTCTTTTCTGCTTTTCATCTTGAGATGGTATTTTTTTCCCTTTTTTTCTGTAATGCGTTTGGAAACTATTTGGATTATAATGGGTATTTTTGGAATATCTTTGTTTTGAACAGTTTTTGGAATTCCCTTATTATATGGGATTTTAGTGGACTTTCTTGTTGCTTTTTGTCTTGGAGAGTGAAGACATTTGGAGTTGGGGCTTTCTCCTTTCCCCCCCCCTTCTCTTTTTTTTTCTTTTCTTCTCTCTCCTCTTTGGGACTTGTGATTATAAGTTTGCCTGAGAACTGGATTGTTATTACATTTTCAAGGATATTTTGACCACAGCTAAAGGACTTACCCGTTGTACTCTTATCTTTTATTTTTTTCATGTGAGAACTGTTGATTTTACTAAAGTACATTTTGCCCTTTTTTATGCAACATCTATTAAGAAAAAGCAGTATTATTTTTATTTTTATTTTAATTTTTATTGTATGTGGATTTTTTTTCTCCTCTCTTCCCCCTTTTTTCTTTTGAATCTTTAATAATTTTTTATCCCTCTTCTTTCCTTTTTCTTTTTTTTATTGTTTATAGTGGTTTTCTTTTGTCTTTTGTTATTTTTCTTTTCTCTTTACAGGAATATTATATACAACCTGGTTACTGCGGTTGCAAGAGTGAAGAGGGATAGAGATAAGGAAATGGAGTCCATGGCTGCACCTCCAGAAGTACCAACATCAGATATGGAAAAAATATTGGATGCGATTACAGCACTGAATCAAAAAATAGATGATTCAACTACTGCCTTGGAGGAAAAGATGGATATTTTAACTGTTACCTTGGAGAAAAAGATGGATGACTTAATTACTTCTTTAGATATAAAAATAGACAAAAAAATGGACAATATTCTAGATCAACAAGTAGAAGAGAAAATGGAAGTGATGAAGGAAGACTCAAAAAAATTTAGAAATGAAATACAGATTGTCAAAGAAATTGCAAATATTTTTCCAGGGGATTTTAAAGAGATACAAGGCCAGGTTAAGAAATTGGAGATTAAATCAGATTCTATTACTATGGAATATAATTTAGATGCTATTGTATTAGCAGAAATGAGAGAAGAAGAATTTATTTTGAGTCTGAGATGAGCCCTAGAAAAATTAGATGAGAATATGAGAAAATATATAGTTGATACTTTAGTTCAATATTTAGAGATAGA
Organism: Charina bottae; assembly: GCA_023362775.1. NCBI lineage: Eukaryota > Metazoa > Chordata > Lepidosauria > Squamata > Charinaidae > Charina > Charina bottae. The sequence goes on from JALMGJ010000020.1 coordinate 2,418,040, forward strand.
AGAAGAAGACATGGACTCTTAGATAAAATTTTCAGAGTTGACTCACATTACGTTAGAGATAAGAAATTGCCAAGATATTTTGTGAGAAAAGTTACAAAAGAGCAAAATCTGAAGAAATATTATAGTGAGAGATCAAAAACAGTAGGGTTGGGTATAACTTAAAAGAATTAAACCAGAATTTTTTCTTTTCTGTTTGGAATCTGGGTTGTATAAATAGAAAAAAAAATTCTTTTTATTTCTATATGCATAGTATAATAGTATGGTTGGGTATAAATTAAAAGACTTAAACTAGAATTTTTTCTTTTTATCTGGAATTTGGGATGCACAAATAGAAAAAAATTTTCTCTTTACTTACATATGTATAGTTTTGGAAAATTAAAGTGTACCAACAATACAGGAATGGATGTTGAAACTACTAGAAATGGCAGAAAATGACAAATTGATTTGCCTACTAAAAGAAAATTTAAATTATTATTCTTTAATGAGTGGAAATTTTTGATGGGCTATTTGCAAAAAGCAGGAGGAGTAAAGCTAAATATGGGGTTTTGAGGATTAGATTATAGATAAATAGTATATAATAGACAAGGAAAAATATATGAATGTTATATGAATAGCCAGCATGTTAAAACAAACTATCTACTTTATTCTTATGACCATAGATGGATCGGAGGTTATCCAATTTCTATGTATGTCTTTTTCTTTATTTTTCTTTTTTCTTTTTCTTTACTGCACTTTTCTTTTTCTTTTCTTTTAATTTGTATTTCTTTTTCCGTTTCATCTTTAACTTTTAGCTTTGTATATTTAAAAACCTAATAAAACTTATGTAAAAAAAATAAATAAATATAGAAGACAATCTTAAAGTTTTAGGAAAATATGCTTCTTGCCATATTTAAGTTGCTACAATACATTGTGCTGCAATTTATCTATAGCTATTTAATAAATTGTGCTGCATTTTATCCATATGATTCTCTGATTAAAGTTTTGCTTGGAAATGAGTTTTAAATAACTGAAGTAATCATTACTGCCAAAGCAGTAGGCAGTTTCATGATTTAAACATTTATTTGATTGGATGTAAGGTTGTCTATTATTTTTATGTTTTATTAATTAAACTGTCCTTAATTTATTAAAATGCATTCCAAATTTCCTACAACATTTGTTTGGGCATATATTTCAAACTAAATTTTATCAAAGTAGGATACACATTCCTTTTGCTTAAACCTGCAATTCTAGGAAAGGGATAGTAAAGAAATTTGGACCAAATATATCAACATAGATGTTTGTATGCTAAAGTTGCCATTCTTTATAAAATGCATATAATTATACATTTGAAGCTTAACATAATATCTGAAATTCCCCTTTACATTCTGCGTATATCTCTTTGTAGGATTGGATCTGAATTGTATTAAGTTAGAAGAATCCAACTTTATCTGTATGTGAGTAAAAACAATGTACAGCATAAAATGTAATTTGTATTTTAACTTTTTATATAAAATTATTAAATTGCTTATTTTTGTATGAACAGTGTATGCATAGTTATTTTGGGAAGAAATTGATTTTATATAAATAACTAATATGTTGCAACAGTTTCTCCCAAGATGCAGAGCATTGAGATGTCAATTCTGAACTCTCATGAGATTGCTAACACAACGCTGTAGTTAAGTTTCTCCTTGTTTGTACTTTTGCTATGCACTCCATTTTGGGCAATGTGGCAGAATAGCGATTTTTCTGAGATTTGTTCTTTTGATTTCTGTTAAGACAGAGAGAGATTAATGGAAACACATGAGGCATCAGGTTAGCAATCCCTTTGACGTGTGTTATATTGATTACAGAATGTAAGTGTAAGCACTAAATTTTCTGAGTCAGTGGAACATCAGAGTTATTAGTTATTGACTGTCGGAAAGTAAGTTAATTTTGTGGGAAAGCTGCTTCTCTTTAAAGTGATTAGGGAAACATATCATACTATCAAGAGTGGGTTTGCCAGGATGTATTGCTGCAGATTTTTAAGAAATGATCTAAAAATAAAGTTGAATGCAGGTTATAACAAAAATAGTTGAAAGGAAATAGTTACTATTGCAATGAAAGCCATTCTGAAAAAGTCCATCATTGTATCATTTTAATCACAAACATCATTTCAAACATCAGTTTGAAAAGAAAATAAATTTCCAATACTTTCTGAATTTTTTTTTCTTCCGTTCAGTCATGTCCGATTCTCAGAGACTGTCTGGACAAGTCCCTGCAGTTTTCTTGGCAAGTTTTTTCAGAAGTGGTTTGCCATTCCCTCCTTCCTAGGGCTCAGAGTGAGGGACTGTCCCAAGGTCACCCAGCTGGCTTCGTGCCTAAAGTGACACTAGAACTCATGCTCTCATGTTTAAATGGAGCAACCCCATTACAGGGTTGTGGGGAACATAGTAGGCAGGCAGGACTATTACATATGTTCACTGCATTGAGTTATTAATTGATTTATTTTTAATCTGTTCAATCATGTCCGATTCTCAGAGACAAGTCCCTGCAGTTTTCTTGACAAGTTTTTTTGGAAGTGGTTTACCATGGCCGCCTTCCTAGGGCTGAGAGAGAGGGACTGGCCTAAGGTCACCCAGCTGGCTTTGTGCCCAAGGCAGGACTAGAACTCACAGTCTCCCTGTTTCTAGCCTGATGCCTACGCCAAACTGGAATAATTAAAAATAGTTCTATGTTACTTTCTACGTTCTAAATAGCTTGAGATAATTTCTGATGTTGGAGTGCTCTCTTGGGTTTAATGAGAATCTTCATATATCTGAAAATAACAAGGGAAACTGGATTGATTCACAGAGATCTAATGAAGGTACCAAAATCAAATCAATGCAGTTAAAATTACTCAACTGGGAATGTGTAGGAGCACAAACAGGTTGATACTGCACCGCGCTGGATAATTTGGACTCCTTTTGGGTTGTTGTTTTTGTCAGATAAATGTAGTTTCAACTTAACCACAAGAGGGCACTCCAACATAAGAAATTGTCTGAAGCTATTAACTTAGAAAGCAACAGTAGAATTATTTTTAATTCTTTCAAACTGATTCCCCTACTGTACAGTTGTGTGTTGTGTGTTGACTACATAATCTTAATGGACTTCTTCAGGACAATTTTCAATACAATTGTAATAATATAATTTGAACTTTTAAAATTTATGATTGTTTGTATTTGATGCTATATCTTTGATCATTCTTTAAAATCTGCAGCTATATATCCTGAAAAATCCTGTTTTAATATTATTGTATGTTTCTGAAATCTAATTTTCAGAAGAACCCACTTTCCTACTAAGAGAAATTTGCTTCCTACAAACAATAATTATTACAAGGTATTTCAATAATTAAAGCTAACTAATTTGGCTTCAACTAAGAATCTGTTTCTTCTTCTTCTGAAACTGTTAGTTCTTCCTCTTAGCCACAAGAGGGCATCCAACATAAGAAATTGTAATAATCTTTACAATAAAATTATCTTCCATCTCCTAAGGCAGAGCTTTCCAAACTTTTCATGTTGGTGACACTTTTTAGACATGCATCATTTCGCGACACACTCTTACAGCAGGGCACAAGGCAGGCACTAGGACCTGCGCGGAATCACAGCTGGTTTGGAGGCAGCAAGGCACAAGGCAGGCACTAGGAAGCAGCAGCAGCTGCGACACACCCAGACACTGCAGGCGACACACTAACGTGTCCCGACACACAGTTTGGAAAGCTCTGTCCTAAGGATTATTCTTTTTGCTACTGTCATCTTTCTTCTGAACATGTTAAATTCTAAGTAGTTGGTATGTAATTCAATACAATATGCATATCTTTATCAACCAGCGTTTTCCTAATAATTCTGCACATCACTCCAAAAGGGATGAAGAACATAACCATGTGACATATGAACATGGGAGTTAAGGAGCCTTCCGTTTTCTTACAATGCCAACACAAATAATCATGAGTTGATCCTTTACAAAACATTCTAGATGGTGTCCAATAGATACGAAAAACAATATTTTGATGGATTAATTTCAGCTTTAAATCACAGGGCATAAACCTAGTATCCTTCAGAACCTGAGTCCAGGACCAGAGTTTCCAGTTCTTGATTCCAAGCTGCTTGCATATTTGTTACAAATGTTTTAAACTGTCCCTTTAACTTTTATATATTTACTGTTGTGCTTGTTTTATTCATTTATTAACAGTTAAAACTTTACTATGTTCATTTCCCTCTTTTAAAAGGTACATCAACAGTGCTCTGTGCTTGATTTATTTAATTTTTTTAGTCTTATTATAATCCTTTTATTTAAAACAAAGGTGTGTTTTCAAAAAATATGTTATCTATGAATGAACAGATAATTACTGGGCTTATATAATATAGCAATAATTATATAAGCCCAGTAATATAACATATTACATCAGTTATATTGAGGGGCGTGGTGGCTCAGCGGGTAAGACGGCAGGCTTGTCAATCGGAAGGTCGCAAGTTCAGAGGTTCGAATCCCTAGCCCCAAGTGACGGAGTGAGCTCCTGCACTCGCCCCAGCTCTTGCCAACCTAGCAATTCGAAAGCATGCAAATGCAAGTAGATTAATAGGTACCACTTTGGTGGGTAGGTAACAGCGTTCCACGTGCGTCATGCTGGCCACATGACCGTGGAAGCGTCTACGGACAACGCTGGGTCTTCGGCTAACAAACGGAGATGAGCACCGGCCCCTCGAGTCGGACACAACTGCACAAATGTGCGGGGGGAACCTTTACCCTTTACTATATCATCAGTAAAAGTTACCAAGTAGAGTGCATTGAATTGTTTTTATGATAGTATATTTTATGATATTATGAAAGTATAAATTTTTGAACTTAATGCCAAAATCTCCACTGTAGTATTGTTAATATATGTTAAAAAAGAAAAAGAAAAAAAGAAAAAAAGTCTAAAAATAATATAGGTAAATATTTAATTTCTGACTTCCCCCTTCTTTGTACTGCAACTGATTTGCATAAAGTATAAGCTTTAGAAACCATACTCTAAATGTTTGTTTATTACCTTTCTGAGAATATGTAATATATATGGAAGCCATTCTTGCTTTAATTTAGTTAAATTTCTGTTATGTACAGTATATATACTGTTAGTTTTGCCATTGCTACATTTTCTCCAAGTTTCAGTTCTTGATCAGATATGTCTTTTTTCCAATGTTGTGCAAAGTTTGTCCTTGCAGCTGTAAGCTTGTACTGTATCTTGATTATGGTATCTTATTGTGTGTTCTGGAATTATACCTAATTAAGAAAAAGTGGTTTCATTTTGAATTTGATCCCTAAAATTCTCTGAATAGTGCTATGTATATCTTTCCAATACTTTTGGGGTTTTTTACATGTCTACCACATATTCTTTCTGTTTTATGGCATTTCCAACATTTATTATGATTTGTATGATTTGTCTATTTTGGCAATTTTTGACAGAGTTGTATACCATCTGTAAAACATTTTATACCAATTCTCTCTCAGAACCATATCTTGGAGTGAATTTTACAGGTTTGTTTCACAGTTCTTCCAATTGTTGAATTGGGACTGTTTCTTTGAAGTTTTGCATCCAATTTATGATACATGTTTTTATTTGTTCTGTCTCCTTACATATTTAAGTAAAAAGGTAAAGGTTCCCCCCGCACATTTGTGCAGTCGTGTCCGACTCTAGGGGCCGGTGCTCATCTCCGTTTGTTAGCCAAAGAGCCAGCGTTGTCCGAAGACGCTTCCACGGTCATGTGGCCGGCATGACGCACGGGGAACGCTGTTATCTACCCTCCAAAGTGGTACCTATTATTCTACTTGCATTTGCATGCTTTCGAATTGCTAGGTTGGCAAGAGCTGGAGCTAGTGCGGGAGCTCACTCCGTCATGTGGGACTCCGAACTTGCGATCTTCCGATCAACAAGCCTGGCGTCTTACCCGCTGAGCCACCACGCCCCTGGTCATATTTAAGTAGGAGTGGCCTAATAAGTGGTCTTGATTCTGCTAAAGCATTTTTGAGGTCAGATTTCATTCTTCCAGCAATCACCTGTGGTATGTTTGTTTGTTTGTTTGTCAAATTTATTTATTTATCAAATTTATCACAGCCCATCTCCCCCAAGGGGGACTCTGGGCGGTTTACAATAAAATGTTCCTTCATTGAATAATTCTTGCTGTGTCTTTAATCTATTCACGGGGTCTGGGGTGGACCATATTTGCATATGCAATTACACTTACTGTAGTCAAGTCCAACATGAAAAGCACTTAGGGGAGAGGCTAATGATGAAATTGTTTGGCTTATTATTTTCCTAATGGAATTCCATACTTTTATCAAGCTTCATCTTTTAGGTTTTTATCCTCTTATGTCCCTGTACACCTGTGTATCTGTGAAGCCCATTAGCTAGGCCAGCTCCTTCCAATACTGACGTTTTACTAATATAATACTATTAACCATGACAAATAGCTTGCTCTGTAATACAATTTGAAATTTGGAGGAGCAAGGCTGCCTCTATCTTTTGTAAAATTTTAAGTTTGACTCTAACTTTGTTTCTGCTCCATATAAGTTTGCTAACAATTTCTTGCCATTCATGTAAAGTTTTTTCCAGAATTGGAAAAAAGATACGTAGTTTATCCTGGGTAATACATTCATTTTGATAATTACAATTGATCCCATCCAGGAAGGCTTTACGTTTTTCACCTTTCAAGGTCTCTTTTAATTTCTTGCCATAATTTGACATAATTGTTTTGTTATATTTCTTGATTATTGCCAGTGTCAGGGAGATAGCTGGTGGAGAAGGAATTTGTCTCCAGGGAGACAAATGCATGCGCAGTACGGAGTCTCTTTGGTTCCCTCCTGAGAGTGTCAAAGCACCGCCTTAGTTTTATTGGCTTTTTCCCTTAGCGTTTGCTAATTCATTTCAGTTTAGCTGGATTCTGTCTAGCAGAGTAGAACAATAAACACTAGAGTTTCTACACTTCGTCTCAGCGTGGTTCTTCACTCAGTCAGGACAGCCTGTCAACCAAGATATTTCACTGAATGTGTTGTCTGGCAGCCAGATTCTTTCTGCAAGAAATCATCATCTCCTTGCATTAAATGTTTTGTGATTATTTTTTTGTTTTTTGGGTATTGATTTTGTATCCAGAGAATTCTCTGAAGCTATGGATTATTTTCATCAATTGTCTTATTGGCTCTTATGGTTCTGTTGTAGTTAATACTACATTATCTGCATAATGTTTTATGTTCCCTTAACTTCTGAGAGAAGAAAAAAGTAGGTTTGGATTCTGAAATTGAATTCTTTAGTCTTAATAACCTATCAGATTAGAAGAAGCTGCTAAACATCAGAGCCATATTGAACTGTCAAAACGTGTTTTAACTAGACATATCTCCATTGTTGCATTAATGGTTAACAAAATTCTGTTTGCAGCTGTTGAAAAGATTTAAAGTAATCATGAATTGATTTTGGGTAATTATATTGTTTTGTGCCCATTCTTTCCAGTAAAAAGTTTTATCCCCAATTCTTAGATTAGAGTTATGCCAGAGTATTCCTAGTAAACATGGTACCCAACAACTGCCAAGATTTAAATTGGCAAGTACGATAACTTTCCAGTTTAGCCCGTAATGGCAAATAGTTAAAAAAATCATTCCAATTAAATACACTGCTCAAAAAAATAAAGCGAACACTGAAACAACACAATGTACGTCCAAGTCAATCACACTGCTGTGAAATCAAACTGTCCACTTAGGTAGCAACACTGTTTGACAATCAATTTCACATGCTGTTGTGCACAACAGGCGGAAAGCATAGGCAGTTAGCAAGACATCCCCAATAAAGGAGTGGATCTGCAGGTGGTGACCACAGACCACTTCTCAGTTCCTATGCTTTCTGGCTGATGGTTTGGTCACTTTTGAATGCTGGCGGTGCTTCCACTCTAGTGGTAGCATGAGACGGAGTCTACAACCCACACAAGTGGCTCAGGTAGTGCAGCTCATCCAGGATGGCACATCAATGCGAGCTGTGGCAAGAAGGTTTGCTGTGTCTGTCAGCGTAGTGTCCAGAGCATGGAGGCGCTACCAGGAGACAGGTCAGTACATCAGGAGACGAGGCCGTAAGGAGGGCAACAACCCAGCAGCAGGACCGCTACCTCCGCCTTTGTGCAAGGAGGGACAGGAGGAGCACTGCCAGAGCCCTGCAAAATGACCTCCAGTGGGCCACAGATATGCGTGTGGCTGCTCAAACGGTCAGAAACAGACTCCATGAGGGTGGTATGAGGGCCCGACGTCCACAGGTGGGGGTTGTGCTTACAGCCCAACACCGTGCAGGACGTTTGGCATTTGCCAGAGAACACAAGATTGGCAACTTCGCCACTGGCGCCCTGTGCTCTTCACAGATGAAAGCAGGTTCACACTGAGCACATGTGACGGACGTGACAGGGTCTGGAGACGCCGTGGAGAACGTTCTGCTGCCTGCAACATCCTCCAGCATGACCGATTTGGCAGTGGGTCAGTAATGGTGTGGGGTGGCATTTCTTTAGGGAGCCGCACAGCCCTCCATGTGCTTGCCAGAGGTAGCCTGACTGCCATTAGGTACCGAGATGAGATCCTCAGACCCCTTGTGAGACCATATGCTGGTGCGGTTGGCCCTGGGTTCCTCCTAATGCAAGACAATGCTAGACCTCATGTGCCTGGAGTGTGCCAGCAGTTCCTGCAAGATGAAGGCATTGATGCTATGGACTGGCCCGCCCGTTCCCCAGACCTGAATCCAATTGAGCACATCTGGGACATCATGTCTCGCTCCATCCACCAACGCCACGTTGCACCACAGACTGTCCAGGAGTTGGGGGATGCTTTAGTCCAGGTGTGGGAGGAGATCCCTCAGGAGACCATCCGCCACCTCATCAGGAGCATGCCCAAGCGTTGTAGGGAGGTCATACAGGCACGTGGAGGCCACACACACTACTGAGCCTCATTTTGACTTGTTTTAAGGACATTACATCAACGTTGGATTGAGCCTGTAGTGTTCTTTTCCACTTTAATTTTTGAGTGTAACTCCACATCCAGACCTCCAGGGGTTGCTTACATTTGATTTCCATTGCTTTTTGTGTGATGATGATGTCAGCACATTCAACTATGTAATGAACAAAGTAATTAATACGAATATTTCATTCAGATCTAGGATGTCTTATTTCAGTGTTCCCTTTATTTTTTTGAGCAGCTTACATTCATTATGGCAGAGTATTCCTAGTAAACATGGTACCCAACAACTGCCAAGATTTAAATTGGTAAGTACGATAACTTTCCAGTTTAGCCTATAATGGCAAATAGTTAAAAAAAATCATTCCAATTAAATACATTCATACTAAAATGTAAACTTAGTGATATTTCTGAAAATCTGAAATATTAAAATCACCATTGTCATTTATTTATTTTTATTTATTTGAATTTATTAGCCTAGTTCAGAATGGGAGATTCTGGGTCTTACCTGCCCAAACAAATTTTCTCAAAAACCAGCCAATCAATTTGATCAAAATATTTTTTTTGGAATAAACATAGGTATTGTATAGGTATACAAATATGTTTTATAATAAAATAAAATATATTTTATTTAATAATATATTAAATATTAAATAATTATAATAAATAAAAATAAAAAACATAAAGCATTTTAATTACATCCATTTTACCCCAGCAAGTCAAAGGTATCTTATACCATCTATGAAGATCCGCTGAAATTTGTTTTAGCACAGTAGACATATTAACTTGGACAAATGTTGAAATAATTTTAGGGATATAAATCCCTAAATATTTAATAAAGTTAGTAGAAACCACAAATCCCATCTGTATACACATTCTGGTGATACATCCAACCTTAAAGGAAGTAAATTAGATTTACCCCAATAAATCTTATAATCGGAAAATAAGCTATATGAGTTAATTTTATTCATTAAGGCTTGTAAGAAGGAAATGCATTTACTAAGCATAATCAACATATAATATATAATCATATATAATATATATATTTATATAATATATAATATATAATCATATATAATCAACATACAGAAAAAACTTGTTTTCACAAGAATCAACCTTTATCCCACATATCAGAAAATGCGCTAATACAGTCTAGGACACTCATCTAGTTTGATGCACCATCACAGAGAAGCCTCATGTTAGCCATTGCTATGAGGCCTATTACAGTGAATGCAGAATTCACCTTTTAGAACTCAAGTTCTCAGAGTGCACACCGTGGGGCGGCCTGCTCCTTTTTCCAAGACACCAGTGATCCACGTTCTATGCAGTAAATAGACGCTCAAGCAAAGATTAGATAAAATAGCCTATTTACTTTATATACTTACGTAGTCCAAAATACATCCAACAGCAGTAAGAAATGATACAGCAATACAGAGATGAGTTTAGCAGCAACGAGAAGGAAGAATACCAGATATCCAGATATTCTCTGCTTATATACATAAACTGACCAATCACATTATAGCTCACTCTCATCATCTGCCACACCCAACTAAATGATAGCACCTGTAGTATGCTATCATACCACAGCAAAACCAACAGAAGCTATGAGGATTACACTGCCATATATCAGAAACATCTCAGAAACTACTACTAGTCTGTTACAACCACATGGCATCACCTTAGCACACAAACCAACCAAAACCCTTCAGAACATGGTAAGTAAACCAAAAGACCCCGTAGCCCAAGAAGAAAAAACAGGAGTTATCTACAACATACAGTGTAAGGACTGTAACAGCCACTATGTAGGACAGACTGGCAGAAGACGCATCCATGAACACCAACTAGCAGTTAGAAGACATGATGAAAACTCCTTAATCTCACAACACATAGACAGACAACCATACCTTCAGCTGGGGAATGTGAGCATATTAAACCAAGCCAGATCCAAAAATGCTAGAGAATTCCTGGAAGCTTGGCACTCAGACAAAGCAGCCATCAATAGACACATAGAAAGAAACAACATTTACATACCATTCATCAGACAGCGACGAGAAGTTTAGCAGCAACGAGAAGGAAGAACACCAGATATCCAGATATTCTCTGCTTATATACATAAACTGACCAATCACAATATAGGTCACTCTCATCATCTGCCACACCCAACTAAATGATAGCACCTGTAGTATGCTATCATACCACAGCAAAACCAACAGAAGCTATGAAAAGGATTACACTGCCATATATCAGAAACATCTCAGAAACTACTAATAGACTGTTACAACCACATGGCATCACCATTGGTTTTGCTGTGGTATGCTAGCATACTACAGGTGCTATCATTTAGTTGGGTGTGGCAGATGATGAGAGTGACCTATATTGTGATTGGTCAGTTTATGTATATAAGCAGAGAATATCTGGATATCTGGTATTCTTCCTTCTCGTTGCTGCTAAACTTCTCATCTCTGTATTGCTGTATCATTTCTTACTGCTGTTGGATGTATTTTGGACTACGTAAGTATATAAAGTTAATAAGCTATTTAATCTCGTTGTTGCTAAACCTCATCGCAGTCTGATCTGGCTTGGTTTAATATGCTCACCCCTGAGCGGCGAAAGTTTTGCTATACACTCCATTTTGGGCAATGTGGCAGAACAGCCATTTTTCTCGGATTTGTTCTTTGCATTTCTTAAGACAGAGAGAGAATCATGAAAACACATGGTTTTCCTGATTCTCCTTTCCAGGTGGAACATGAATCACCAGCGACTTTTCAAATCGGGTCCTCCCCTGAGCGGGGAAAGTTTTGCTATACACCCCTTTTGGGCAATGTGGCAGAATAGCGATTTTTCTCGGATTTGTTCTTTGGATTTCTTAAGACAGAGAATCATGAAAAGACATGGTTTTCCTGATTCTCCTTTCCAGGTAGAAGATGAATCACCGGCGACTTTTCAGATCGGGTCTTTCCCTCAGCGGGGAAAGTTTAGCTATACACTCCATTTTGGGCAATGTGGCATAATCGCGATTTTTCTCGGATTTGTTCTTTGCATTTCTTAAGACAGAGAGAGAATCATGAAAACACAATCATGAAAATAGAATAGCCATTTTTTCTCGGATTTGTTCTTTGGATTTCTTAAGGCAGAGAGAAGACTGAAGAAGCTCCTTGAAGAAGGAGCGAAACCTTTCCACTGAGAAAATAGAAATCCAGTTGACATCATTCAAGCTACAGACAATTCCTCCTGGATGACTGAGAACCTTCATAGACATATTGCCATACATTTTGGGGATGAAACCCTGAAGTTGGTAAGGAAATTCGAGAAGACAGCAAGAAAGGTGGCAGACTATAGAAACCACCTACGTTTCAACCTCTGACAACACTCATCCCAACAAACATCCCAACATCCCAACAACGCCTGCAATCTACAATTAATAGACCACAGCAAATACCACAGCAAAACCAACAGAAGCTATGAAAAGGATTACATTGCCATATATCAGAAACATCTCAGAAACTACTAATAGACTGTTACAACCACATGGCATCACCATTGGTTTTGCTGTGGTATGATAGCATACTACAGGTGCTATCATTTAGTTGGGTGTGACAGATGATGAGATTGACCTATATTGTGATTGGTCAGTATATGTATATGCAGAGAATATCTGGTCTTCTTCCTTCTCGTTCTTGCTAAACTTCTCATCGCTAAACTTCTGATCTGGCTTGGTTTAATATGCTCACCCCTGAGCGGCGAAAGTTTTGCTATACACTCCATTTTGGGCAATGTGGCAGAACAGCCATTTTTCTCGGATTTGTTCTTTGCATTTCTTAAGACAGAGAGAGAATCATGAAAACACATGGTTTTCCTGATTCTCCTTTCCAGGTGGAACATGAATCACCAGCGACTTTTCAAATCGGGTCCTCCCCTGAGCGGGGAAAGTTTTGCTATACACCCCTTTTGGGCAATGTGGCAGAATAGCGATTTTTCTCGGATTTGTTCTTTGGATTTCTTAAGACAGAGAATCATGAAAAGACATGGTTTTCCTGATTCTCCTTTCCAGGTAGAAGATGAATCACCGGCGACTTTTCAGATCGGGTCTTTCCCTCAGCGGGGAAAGTTTAGCTATACACTCCATTTTGGGCAATGTGGCATAATCGCGATTTTTCTCGGATTTGTTCTTTGCATTTCTTAAGACAGAGAGAGAATCATGAAAACACAATCATGAAAATAGAATAGCCATTTTTTCTCGGATTTGTTCTTTGGATTTCTTAAGGCAGAGAGAAGACTGAAGAAGCTCCTTGAAGAAGGAGCGAAACCTTTCCACTGAGAAAATAGAAATCCAGTTGACATCATTCAAGCTACAGACAATTCCTCCTGGATGACTGAGAACCTTCATAGACATATTGCCATACATTTTGGGGATGAAACCCTGAAGTTGGTAAGGAAATTCGAGAAGACAGCAAGAAAGGTGGCAGACTATAGAAACCACCTACGTTTCAACCTCTGACAACACTCATCCCAACAAACATCCCAACATCCCAACAACGCCTGCAATCTACAATTAATAGACCACAGCAAATACCACAGCAAAACCAACAGAAGCTATGAAAAGGATTACATTGCCATATATCAGAAACATCTCAGAAACTACTAATAGACTGTTACAACCACATGGCATCACCATTGGTTTTGCTGTGGTATGATAGCATACTACAGGTGCTATCATTTAGTTGGGTGTGACAGATGATGAGATTGACCTATATTGTGATTGGTCAGTATATGTATATGCAGAGAATATCTGGTCTTCTTCCTTCTCGTTCTTGCTAAACTTCTCATCGCTAAACTTCTGATCTGGCTTGGTTTAATATGCTCACCCCTGAGCGGCGAAAGTTTTGCTATACACTCCATTTTGGGCAATGTGGCAGAACAGCCATTTTTCTCGGATTTGTTCTTTGGCTTTCTTAAGACAGAGAGAGAATCATGAAAACACATGGTTTTCCTGATTCTCCTTTCCAGGTGGAACATGAATCACCAGCGACTTTTCAAATCGGGTCCTCCCCTGAGCGGGGAAAGTTTTGCTATACACCCCTTTTGGGCAATGTGGCAGAATAGCGATTTTTCTCGGATTTGTTCTTTGGATTTCTTAAGACAGAGAATCATGAAAAGACATGGTTTTCCTGATTCTCCTTTCCAGGTAGAAGATGAATCACCGGCGACTTTTCAGATCGGGTCTTTCCCTCAGCGGGGAAAGTTTAGCTATACACTCCATTTTGGGCAATGTGGCATAATCGCGATTTTTCTCGGATTTGTTCTTTGCATTTCTTAAGACAGAGAGAGAATCATGAAAACACAATCATGAAAATAGAATAGCCATTTTTTCTCGGATTTGTTCTTTGGATTTCTTAAGGCAGAGAGAAGACTGAAGAAGCTCCTTGAAGAAGGAGCGAAACCTTTCCACTGAGAAAATAGAAATCCAGTTGACATCATTCAAGCTACAGACAATTCCTCCTGGATGACTGAGAACCTTCATAGACATATTGCCATACATTTTGGGGATGAAACCCTGAAGTTGGTAAGGAAATTCGAGAAGACAGCAAGAAAGGTGGCAGACTATAGAAACCACCTACGTTTCAACCTCTGACAACACTCATCCCAACAAACATCTAACTAACCACCTAATAAGTAACTACTAATAGACTGTTACAACCACATGGCATCACCATTGGTTTTGTGGTGCTACAGGTACTACAGGTGCTATCATTTAGTTGGGTGTGACAGATGATGAGATTGACCTATATTGTGATTGGTCAGTATATGTATATGCAGAGAATATCTGGTCTTCTTCCTTCTCGTTCTTGCTAAACTTCTCATCGCTAAACTTCTGATCTGGCTTGGTTTAATATGCTCACCCCTGAGCGGCGAAAGTTTTGCTATACACTCCATTTTGGGCAATGTGGCAGAACAGCCATTTTTCTCGGATTTGTTCTTTGGCTTTCTTAAGACAGAGAGAGAATCATGAAAACACATGGTTTTCCTGATTCTCCTTTCCAGGTGGAACATGAATCACCAGCGACTTTTCAAATCGGGTCCTCCCCTGAGCGGGGAAAGTTTTGCTATACACCCCTTTTGGGCAATGTGGCAGAATAGCGATTTTTCTCGGATTTGTTCTTTGGATTTCTTAAGACAGAGAATCATGAAAAGACATGGTTTTCCTGATTCTCCTTTCCAGGTAGAAGATGAATCACCGGCGACTTTTCAGATCGGGTCTTTCCCTCAGCGGGGAAAGTTTAGCTATACACTCCATTTTGGGCAATGTGGCATAATCGCGATTTTTCTCGGATTTGTTCTTTGCATTTCTTAAGACAGAGAGAGAATCATGAAAACACAATCATGAAAATAGAATAGCCATTTTTTCTCGGATTTGTTCTTTGGATTTCTTAAGGCAGAGAGAAGACTGAAGAAGCTCCTTGAAGAAGGAGCGAAACCTTTCCACTGAGAAAATAGAAATCCAGTTGACATCATTCAAGCTACAGACAATTCCTCCTGGATGACTGAGAACCTTCATAGACATATTGCCATACATTTTGGGGATGAAACCCTGAAGTTGGTAAGGAAATTCGAGAAGACAGCAAGAAAGGTGGCAGACTATAGAAACCACCTACGTTTCAACCTCTGACAACACTCATCCCAACAAACATCCCAACATCCCAACAACGCCTGCAATCTACAATTAATAGACCACAGCAAATACCACAGCAAAACCAACAGAAGCTATGAAAAGGATTACATTGCCATATATCAGAAACATCTCAGAAACTACTAATAGACTGTTACAACCACATGGCATCACCATTGGTTTTGCTGTGGTATGATAGCATACTACAGGTGCTATCATTTAGTTGGGTGTGACAGATGATGAGATTGACCTATATTGTGATTGGTCAGATATGTATATGCAGAGAATATCTGGTCTTCTTCCTTCTCGTTCTTGCTAAACTTCTCATCGCTAAACTTCTGATCTGGCTTGGTTTAATATGCTCACCCCTGAGCGGCGAAAGTTTTGCTATACACTCCATTTTGGGCAATGTGGCAGAACAGCCATTTTTCTCGGATTTGTTCTTTGGCTTTCTTAAGACAGAGAGAGAATCATGAAAACACATGGTTTTCCTGATTCTCCTTTCCAGGTGGAACATGAATCACCAGCGACTTTTCAAATACTCAGGTCTTCCCCTGAGCGGGGGAAGTTTTGCTGTACACCCCATTTTGGGCAATGAGGCAGAATAGCGATTTTGCTCGGATTTCTTCTATGGATTTCTTAAGACAGAGAGAAGATTGAAGAAGCTCCTTGAAGAAGGAGCGAAACCTTTCCACTGAGAAAATAGAAATCCAGTTGACATCATTCAAGCTACAGACAATTCCTCCTGGATAACTGAGAACCTTCGTAGACATATTGCCATACATTTTGGGGATGAAACCCTGAAGTTGGTAAGGAAATTCGAGAAGACAGCAAGAAAGTTGGCAGACTATAGAAACCACCTACGTTTCAACCTCAGATGCAGACAACAGAGACTCATCCCAACAAACATCCCAACATCCCAACAACGCCTGCAATCTACAGTTAAGGGTCAGAGAGCAGATCCCGCAGCAGGCACAAAGACATCTTCTAAATGAACGAATAAGGCAAGTCCACTTCACCATTGATGCCCTGCAATACACTTTTGAAAACCTTCACCAGGAACTCACAGCCACCCATCCTGACCCAATCCTGGATAGAGTTATTCAGCTTGCCAATAAAGTACAGCTGGCCCAGCATCACAAGACAAAAGAGAAGCAAACTAAGAATTTTGACATTCTTCTTTCTCGCAGCAAGCAGAAACAAGGAACTGGAGAAACGCCTGGGAAGAACAACAAAATCGGGTCTTCCCCTCAGCGGGGAAAGTTTAGCTATACACTCCATTTTGGGCAATGTGGCATAATCGCGATTTTTCTCGGATTTGTTCTTTGGATTTCTTAGGACGGAGAATCATGAAAAGACATGGTTTTCCTGATTCTCCTTTCCAGGTAGAAGATGAATCACCGGCGACTTTTCAGATCGGGTCTTTCCCTCAGCGGGGAACGTTTAGCTATACACCCCATTTTGGGCAATCTGGCATAATCGCGATTTTTCTCGGATTTGTTCTTTGGATTTCTTAGGACGGAGAATCATGAAAAGACATGGTTTTCCTGATTCTCCTTTCCAGGTAGAAGATGAATCACCGGCGACTTTTCAGATCGGGTCTTTCCCTCAGCGGGGAATGTTTAGCTATACACCCCATTTTGGGCAATGTGGCATAATCGCGATTTTTCTCGGATTTGTTCTTTGCATTTCTTAAGACAGAGAAACATGAACACACATGGTTTTCCTGATACTCCTTTCCAGGTGGAACATGAATCACCAGCGACTTTTCAAATCGGGTCTTCCCCGGAGCGGGGAAAGTTTTGCTATACACTGCATTTTGGGCAATGTGGCAGAATAGCCATTTTTTCTCGGATTTGTTCTTTGGATTTCTTAAGAGAGAGAGAAGACTGAAGAAGCTCCTTGGTTAGGGAGCGAAACCTTTCCCTGAGAAAATAGAAATCCAGTTGACATCATTCAAGCTACAGACAATTCCTCCTGGATGACTGAGAACCTTCATAGACACATTGCCATACATTTTGGGGATGAAACCCTGAAGTTGGTAAGGAAATTCCAGAAGTCAGCAAGAAAGGTGGCAGACTATAGAAACCACCTACGTTTCAACCTCAGATGCAGACAACAGAGACTCATCCCAACAAACATCACAACATCCCAACAACGCCTGCAATCTATAGTTAAGGGTCTGAATAGCCATTTTTTCTCGGATTTGTTCTTTGCATTCCTTAAGACAGAGAATCATGAAACACATGGTTTTCCTGATTCTCCTTTCCAGTTAGATGAATCACCAGCGACTTTTCAAATAATCGGGTCTTCCCCTGAGCGGGGAAAGTTTTGCTATACACTCCAGTTTGGGCAATGAGGCATAATCGCGATTTTTCTCGGATTTCTTCTTTGCATTTCTTAAGACAGAGAATCATGAAAACACATGGTTTTCCTGATTCTCCTTTCCAGGTAGAAGATGAATCACCGGCGATTCACCCAATGGGGTGTATAGCAAAACTTTCCCCGCTGAGGGAAAGACCCCATCTTAAATGTCGCCGGTGATTCATCTTCTACCTGGAAAGGAGAATCAGGAAAACCATGTGTTTTTCTGATTCTCCCTTCCATGTAGAAGATGAATCACCAGTCTATCTGTCTTAAGAAATCCAAAGAACAAATTCTTTAGACAGAGAGAATCATGAAAAAACATGGTTTTCTTATTCTCCTTTCCAGGTAGAAGATGAATCACCAGCGACTTTTCAAATAATCGGGTCTTCCCCTGAGCGGCGAAAGTTTTGCTATACACCCCAGTCGCCAGTGATTCATCTTCTACCTGGAAAGGAGAATCAGGAAAACCATGTTTTTTCATGACTCTCTGTCCTAAGAAGTCCAAAGAACAAATCCGAGAAGAATCGCTATTCTGCCACATTGCCCAAAAGGGGTGTATAGCAAAGGTTTCCCCGCTCAGGGGAAGACCCGATTTGAAAAGTCGCTGGTGATTCATCTTCTACCTGGAAGGGAGAATCAGAAAAACCATGTGTTTTCATGATTCTCTGTCGTAAGAAATGCAAAGAACAAATCCGAGAAAAATCGCGATTATGCCACATTGCCCAAAATGTTCTTTGGATTTCTAAAGACAGAGAGACTGGTGATTCATCTTCTACCTGGAAGGGAGAATCAGAAAAACACATGGTTTTCCTGATTCTCCTTTCCAGGTGGAACATGAATCACCAGCGACTTTTCAAATAATCGGGTCTTCCCCTGAGCGGGGAAAGTTTTGCTATACACCCCATTTTGGGCAATGTGGCAGAATAGCGATTTTTTCTCGGATTTGTTCTTTGCATTTCTTAAGACAGAGAGAAGACTGAAGAAGCTCCTTGGATAGGGTGCGAAACCTTTCCACTGAGAAAATAGAAATCCAATTGACATCAAGCTACAGACAATTCCTCCTGGATGACTGAGAACCTTCATAGACACATTGCCATACATTTTGGGGATGAAACCCTGAAGTTGGTAAGGAAATTCCAGAAGACAGCAAGAAAGGTGGCAGACTATAGAAACCACCTACGTTTCAACCTCAGATGCAGACAACAGAGACTCATCCCAACAAACATCCCAACATCCCAACAACGCCTGCAATCTATAGTTAAGGGTCGGAATAGCCATTTTTTCTCGGATTTGTTCTTTGCATTTCTTAAGACAGAGAGAAGACTGAAGAAGCTCCTTGGATAGGGAGCGAAACTTTCCACTGAGAAAATAGAAATCCAGTTGACATCAAGCTACAGACAATTCCTCCTGGATGACTGAGAACCTGCATTTCTTAAGACAGAGAGAGAATCATGAAAACACATGGTTTTCCTGATTCTCCTTTCCAGGTGGAACATGAATCACCAGCGACTTTTCAAATCGGGTCCTCCCCTGAGCGGGGAAAGTTTTGCTACACACCCGTTTTGGGCAATGTGGCAGAGTAGCGATTTTTCTCGGATTTGTTCTTTGGACTTCTTAGTACAGAGAATCATGACAAAACATGGTTTTCCTGATTCTCCTTTCCAGATAGAAGATGAATCACTGGCGACGTTTCAGATCGGGTCTTCCCCTGAGCGGCGAAAGTTTTGCTATACACCCCAGTCGCCAGTGATTCATCTTCTACCTGGAAAGGAGAATCAGGAAAACCATGTTTTTTCATGATTCTCTGTCCTAAGAAGTCCAAGGAACAAATCCGAGAAAAATCGCTGTTCTGCCACATTGCTCAAAATGGGGTGTATAGCAAAACTTTCCCCGCTGAGGGAAAGACCCCATCTTAAAAGTCGCCGGTGATTCATCTTCTACCTGGAAAGGAGAATCAGGAAAACCATGTGTTTTTCTGATTCTCCCTTCCATGTAGAAGATGAATCTGTCTTAAGAAATCCAAAGAACAAATTCTTTAGACAGAGAGAATCATGAAAAAACATGGTTTTCTTATTCTCCTTTCAAGGTAGAAGATGAATCACCAGCGACTTTTCAAATAATCGGGTCATCCCCTGAGCGGGGAAAGTTTTGCTATACACTCCAGTTTGGGCAATGTGGCATAATCGCGATTTTTCTCGGATTTCTTCTTTGCATTTCTTAAGACAGAGAATCATGAAAACACATGGTTTTCCTCATTCTCCTTTCCAGGTGGAACATGAATCACCAGCAACTTTTCAAATAATCGGATCTTCCCCTGAGCGGGGAAAGTTTTGCTATACACCCCATTTTGGGCAATGTGGCAGAATAGCGATTTTTCTCGGATTTGTTCTTTGGACTTCTTAGGACAGAGAATCATGACAAAACATGGTTTTCTTATTCTCCTTTCCAGGTAGAAGATGAATCACCAGCGACTTTTCAAATAATCGGGTCTTCCCCTGAGCGGCGAACGTTTTGCTATACACCCCAGTCGCCAGTGATTCATCTTCTACCTGGAAAGGAGAATCAGGAAAACCATGTTTTTTCATGACTCTCTGTCCTAAGAAGTCCAAAGAACAAATCCGAGAAAAATCGCTATTCTGCCACATTGCCCAAAAGGGGTGTATAGCAAAGGTTTCCCCGCTCAGGGGAAGACCCGATTTGAAAAGTCGCTGGTGATTCATCTTCTACCTGGAAGGGAGAATCAGAAAAACCATGTGTTTTCATGATTCTCTGTCGTAAGAAATGCAAAGAACAAATCCGAGAAAAATTGCGATTATGCCATATTGCCCAAAATGTTCCTTGGATTTCTAAAGACAGAGAGACTGGTGATTCATCTTCTACCTGGAAGGGAGAATCAGAAAAACACATGGTTTTCCTGATTCTCCTTTCCAGGTGGAACATGAATCACCAGCGACTTTTCAAATAATCGGATCTTCCCCTGAGCGGGGAAAGTTTTGCTATACACCCCATTTTGGGCAATGTGGCAGAATAGCGATTTTTCTCGGATTTGTTCTTTGGACTTCTTAGGACAGAGAATCATGACAAAACATGGTTTTCCTGATTCTCCTTTCCAGGTAGAAGATGAATCACCAACGACTTTTCAAATAATCGGGTCTTCCCCTGAGCGGGGAAAGTTTTGCTATACACTCCAGTTTGGGCAATGTGGCATAATCGCGATTTTTCTCGGATTTCTTCTTTGCATTTCTTAAGACAGAGAATCATGAAAACACATGGTTTTCCTGATTCTCCTTTCCAGGTAGAAGATGAATCACCGGCGATTCACCCAATGGGGTGTATAGGAAAACTTTCCCCGCTGAGGGAAAGACCCCATCTTAAATGTCGCCGGTGATTCATCTTCTACCTGGAAAGGAGAATCAGGAAAACCATGTGTTTTTCTGATTCTCCCTTCCATGTAGAAGATGAATCACCAGTCTATCTGTCTTAAGAAATCCAAAGAACAAATTCATTAGACAGAGAGAATCATGAAAAAACATGGTTTTCTTATTCTCCTTTCCAGGTAGAAGATGAATCACCAGCGACATTTCAAATAATCGGGTCTTCCCCTGAGCGGGGAAAGTTTTGCTATACACTGCAGTTTGGGCAATGTGGCATAATCGCGATTTTTCTCGGATTTCTTCTTTGCATTTCTTAAGACATAGAATCATGAAAACACATGGTTTTCCTGATTCTCCTTTCCAGTTAGAAGATGAATCACCGGCGATTCACCCAATGGGGTGTATAGCAAAACTTTCCCCGCTGAGGGAAAGACCCCATCTTAAATGTCGCCGGTGATTCATCTTCTACCTGGAAAGGAGAATCAGGAAAACCATGTGTTTTTCTGATTCTCCCTTCCATGTAGAAGATGAATCACCAGTCTCTCTGTCTTAAGAAATCCAAAGAACAAATTCTTTAGACAGAGAGAATCATGAAAAAACATGGTTTTCTTATTCTCCTTTCCAGGTAGAAGATGAATCACCAGCGACTTTTCAAATAATCGGGTCTTCCCCTGAGCGGCGAACGTTTTGCTATACACCCCAGTCGCCAGTGATTCATCTTCTACCTGGAAAGGAGAATCAGGAAAACCATGTTTTTTCATGACTCTCTGTCCTAAGAAGTCCAAAGAACAAATCCGAGAAAAATCGCTATTCTGCCACATTGCCCAAAAGGGGTGTATAGCAAAGGTTTCCCCGCTCAGGGGAAGACCCGATTTGAAAAGTCGCTGGTGATTCATCTTCTACCTGGAAGGGAGAATCAGAAAAACCATGTGTTTTCATGATTCTCTGTCGTAAGAAATGCAAAGAACAAATCCGAGAAAAATCGCGATTATGCCATATTGCCCAAAATGTTCCTTGGATTTCTAAAGACAGAGAGACTGGTGATTCATCTTCTACCTGGAAGGGAGAATCAGAAAAACACATGGTTTTCCTGATTCTCCTTTCCAGGTGGAACATGAATCACCAGCGACTTTTCAAATAATCGGGTCTTCCCCTGAGCGGGGAAAGTTTTGCTATACACCCTACTTTGGGCAATGTGGCAGAATAGCGATTTTTTTCTCGGATTTCTTCTTTGGACTTCTTAGGACAGAGAATCATGACAAAACATGGTTTTCCTGATTCTCCTTTCCAGGTAGAAGATGAATCACTGGCGACGTTTCAGATCGGGTCTTCCCCTGAGCGGGGAAAGTTTTGCTATACACCCCATTTTGGGCAATGTGGCAGAATAGCGATTTTTTCTCTGATTTGTTCTTTGTATTTCTTAAGACAGAGAGAAGACTGAAGAAGCTCCTTGGATAGGGTGCGAAACCTTTCCACTGAGAAAATAGAAATCCAGTTGACATCAAGCTACAGACAATTCCTCCTGGATGACTGAGAACCTTCATAGACACATTGCCATACATTTTGGGGATGAAACCCTGAAGTTGGTAAGGAAATTCCAGAAGACAGCAAGAAAGGTGGCAGACTATAGAAACCACCTACGTTTCAACCTCAGATGCAGACAACAGAGACTCATCCCAACAAACATCCCAACATCCCAACAACGCCTGCAATCTATAGTTAAGGGTCGGAATAGCCATTTTTTCTCGGATTTGTTCTTTGCCTTTCTTAAGACAGAGAGAAGACTGAAGAAGCTCCTTGGATAGGGAGCGAAACTTTCTACTGAGAAAATAGAAATCCAGTTGACATCAAGCTACAGACAATTCCTCCTGGATGACTGAGAACCTTCATAGACACATTGCCATACATTTTGGGGATGAAACCCTGAAGTTGGTAAGGAAATTCCAGAAGACAGCAAGAAAGGTGGCAGACTATAGAAACCACCTACGTTTCAACCTCAGATGCAGACAACAGAGACTCATGCCAACAAACATCCCAACATCCCAACAACGCCTGCAATCTATTGTTAAGGGTCAGAATAGCCATTTTTTCTCGGATTTGTTCTTTGCATTTCTTAAGACAGAGAGAGAATCATGAAAACACATGGTTTTCCTGATTCTCCTTTCCAGGTAGAAGATGAATCACCAGCGACTTTTCAAATAATCGGGTCTTCCCCTGAGCGGGGAAAGTTTTGCTATACACTCCAGTTTGGGCAATGTGGCATAATCGCGATTTTTCTCGGATTTCTTCTTTGCATTT
Organism: Charina bottae; assembly: GCA_023362775.1. Classification (NCBI taxonomy): domain Eukaryota; kingdom Metazoa; phylum Chordata; class Lepidosauria; order Squamata; family Charinaidae; genus Charina; species Charina bottae. The sequence continues at coordinate 2,441,695 of JALMGJ010000020.1, forward strand.
CTTAAGACAGAGAATCATGAAAACACATGGTTTTCCTGATTCTCCTTTCCAGGTAGAAGATGAATCACCGGCGATTCACCCAATGGGGTGTATAGGAAAACTTTCCCCGCTGAGGGAAAGACCCCATCTTAAATGTCGCCGGTGATTCATCTTCTACCTGGAAAGGAGAATCAGGAAAACCATGTGTTTTTCTGATTCTCCCTTCCATGTAGAAGATGAATCACCAGTCTATCTGTCTTAAGAAATCCAAAGAACAAATTCATTAGACAGAGAGAATCATGAAAAAACATGGTTTTCTTATTCTCCTTTCCAGGTAGAAGATGAATCACCAGCGACATTTCAAATAATCGGGTCTTCCCCTGAGCGGGGAAAGTTTTGCTATACACTGCAGTTTGGGCAATGTGGCATAATCGCGATTTTTCTCGGATTTCTTCTTTGCATTTCTTAAGACATAGAATCATGAAAACACATGGTTTTCCTGATTCTCCTTTCCAGTTAGAAGATGAATCACCGGCGATTCACCCAATGGGGTGTATAGCAAAACTTTCCCCGCTGAGGGAAAGACCCCATCTTAAATGTCGCCGGTGATTCATCTTCTACCTGGAAAGGAGAATCAGGAAAACCATGTGTTTTTCTGATTCTCCCTTCCATGTAGAAGATGAATCACCAGTCTCTCTGTCTTAAGAAATCCAAAGAACAAATTCTTTAGACAGAGAGAATCATGAAAAAACATGGTTTTCTTATTCTCCTTTCCAGGTAGAAGATGAATCACCAGCGACTTTTCAAATAATCGGGTCTTCCCCTGAGCGGCGAACGTTTTGCTATACACCCCAGTCGCCAGTGATTCATCTTCTACCTGGAAAGGAGAATCAGGAAAACCATGTTTTTTCATGACTCTCTGTCCTAAGAAGTCCAAAGAACAAATCCGAGAAAAATCGCTATTCTGCCACATTGCCCAAAAGGGGTGTATAGCAAAGGTTTCCCCGCTCAGGGGAAGACCCGATTTGAAAAGTCGCTGGTGATTCATCTTCTACCTGGAAGGGAGAATCAGAAAAACCATGTGTTTTCATGATTCTCTGTCGTAAGAAATGCAAAGAACAAATCCGAGAAAAATCGCGATTATGCCATATTGCCCAAAATGTTCCTTGGATTTCTAAAGACAGAGAGACTGGTGATTCATCTTCTACCTGGAAGGGAGAATCAGAAAAACACATGGTTTTCCTGATTCTCCTTTCCAGGTGGAACATGAATCACCAGCGACTTTTCAAATAATCGGGTCTTCCCCTGAGCGGGGAAAGTTTTGCTATACACCCTACTTTGGGCAATGTGGCAGAATAGCGATTTTTTTCTCGGATTTCTTCTTTGGACTTCTTAGGACAGAGAATCATGACAAAACATGGTTTTCCTGATTCTCCTTTCCAGGTAGAAGATGAATCACTGGCGACGTTTCAGATCGGGTCTTCCCCTGAGCGGGGAAAGTTTTGCTATACACCCCATTTTGGGCAATGTGGCAGAATAGCGATTTTTTCTCGGATTTGTTCTTTGTATTTCTTAAGACAGAGAGAAGACTGAAGAAGCTCCTTGGATAGGGTGCGAAACCTTTCCACTGAGAAAATAGAAATCCAGTTGACATCAAGCTACAGACAATTCCTCCTGGATGACTGAGAACCTTCATAGACACATTGCCATACATTTTGGGGATGAAACCCTGAAGTTGGTAAGGAAATTCCAGAAGACAGCAAGAAAGGTGGCAGACTATAGAAACCACCTACGTTTCAACCTCAGATGCAGACAACAGAGACTCATCCCAACAAACATCCCAACATCCCAACAACGCCTGCAATCTATAGTTAAGGGTCGGAATAGCCATTTTTTCTCGGATTTGTTCTTTGCCTTTCTTAAGACAGAGAGAAGACTGAAGAAGCTCCTTGGATAGGGAGCGAAACTTTCTACTGAGAAAATAGAAATCCAGTTGACATCAAGCTACAGACAATTCCTCCTGGATGACTGAGAACCTTCATAGACACATTGCCATACATTTTGGGGATGAAACCCTGAAGTTGGTAAGGAAATTCCAGAAGACAGCAAGAAAGGTGGCAGACTATAGAAACCACCTACGTTTCAACCTCAGATGCAGACAACAGAGACTCATGCCAACAAACATCCCAACATCCCAACAACGCCTGCAAGCGTTGACCTTTTAAGGGTCAGAATAGCCATTTTTTCTCGGATTTGTTCTTTGCATTTCTTAAGACAGAGAGAGAATCATGAAAACACATGGTTTTCCTGATTCTCCTTTCCAGGTAGAAGATGAATCACCAGCGATTTTTCAAATCGGGTCCTCCCCTGAGCGGGGAAAGTTTTGCTATACACCCGTTTTGGGCAATGTGGCAGAATAGCGATTTTTCTCGGATTTGTTCTTTGGACTTCTTAGGACAGAGAATCATGACAAAACATGGTCTTCCTGATTCTCCTTTCCAGGTAGAAGATGAATCACTGGCGACGTTTCAGATCGGGTCTTCCCCTGAGCGGGAAAAGTTTTGCTATACACCCCATTTTGGGCAATGTGGCAGAATAGCGATTCTTCTCGGATTTGTTCTTTCAATCTCTTAAGACAGAGAATCATGAAAACACATGGTTTTCCTGATTCTCCTTTCCAGGTTGAACATGAATCACCAGCGACTTTTCAAATAATCGGATCTTCCCCTGAGCGGGGAAAGTTTTGCTATACACCCCATTTTGGGCAATGTGGCAGAATAGCGATTTTTCTCGGATTTGTTCTTTGGACTTCTTAGGACAGAGAATCATGACAAAACATGGTTTTCCTGATTCTCCTTTCCAGGTAGAAGATGAATCACCAGCGACTTTTCAAATAATCGGGTCTTTCCCTGAGCGGGGAAAGTTTTGCTATACACTCCAGTTTGGGCAATGTGGCATAATCGCGATTTTTCTCGGATTTCTTCTTTGCATTTCTTAAGACAGAGAATCATGAAAACACATGGTTTTCCTGATTCTCCTTTCCAGGTAGAAGATGAATCACCGGCGATTCACCCAATGGGGTGTATAGGAAAACTTTCCCCGCTGAGGGAAAGACCCCATCTTAAATGTCGCCGGTGATTCATCTTCTACCTGGAAAGGAGAATCAGAAAACCATGTGTTTTTCTGATTCTCCCTTCCATGTAGAAGATGAATCACCAGTCTATCTGTCTTAAGAAATCCAAAGAACAAATTCATTAGACAGAGAGAATCATGAAAAAACATGGTTTTCTTATTCTCCTTTTCAGGTAGAAGATGAATCACCAGCGATATTTCAAATAATCGGGTCTTCCCCTGAGCGGGGAAAGTTTTGCTATACACTGCAGTTTGGGCAATGTGGCATAATCGCGATTTTTCTCGGATTTCTTCTTTGCATTTCTTAAGACATAGAATCATGAAAACACATGGTTTTCCTGATTCTCCTTTCCAGGTAGAAGATGAATCACCGGCGATTCACCCAATGGGGTGTATAGCAAAACTTTCCCCGCTGAGGGAAAAAACCCATCTTAAAAGTCGCCGGTGATTCATCTTCTACCTGGAAAGGAGAATCAGGAAAACCATGTGTTTTTCTGATTCTCCCTTCCATGTAGAAGATGAATCACCAGTCTCTCTGTCTTAAGAAATCCAAAGAACAAATTCTATAGACAGAGAGAATCATGAAAAAACATGGTTTTCTTATTCTCCTTTCCAGGTAGAAGATGAATCACCAGCGACTTTTCAAATAATCGGGTCTTCCCCTGAGCGGGGAAAGTTTTGCTATACACTGCAGTTTGGGCAATGTGGCATAATCGCGATTTTTCTCGGATTTCTTCTTTGCATTTCTTAAGACATAGAATCATGAAAACACATGGTTTTCCTGATTCTCCTTTCCAGTTAGAAGATGAATCACCGGCGATTCACCCAATCGGGTGTATAGTAAAACTTTCCCCGCTGAGGGAAAGACTCCATCTTAAATGTCGCCGGTGATTCATCTTCTACCTGGAAAGGAGAATCAGGAAAACCATGTGTTTTTCTGATTCCCCCTTCCATGTAGAAGATGAATCACCAGTCTCTCTGTCTTAAGAAATCCAAAGAACAAATTCTTTAGACAGAGAGAATCATGAAAAAACATGGTTTTCTTATTCTCCTTTCCAGGTAGAAGATGAATCACCAGCGACTTTTCAAATAATCGGGTCCTCCCCTGAGCGGCGAAAGTTTTGCTATACACCCCAGTCGCCAGTGATTCATCTTCTACCTGGAAAGGAGAATCAGGAAAACCATGTTTTTTCATGACTCTCTGTCCTAAGAAGTCCAAAGAACAAATCCGAGAAAAATCGCTATTCTGACACATTGCCCAAAAGGGGTGTATAGCAAAGGTTTCCCCGCTCAGGGGAAGACCCGATTTGAAAAGTCGCTGGTGATTCATCTTCTACCTGGAAGGGAGAATCAGAAAAACCATGTGTTTTCATGATTCTCTGTCGTAAGAAATGCAAAGAACAAATCCGAGAAAAATCGCGATTATGCCACATTGCCCAAAATGTTCTTTGGATTTCTAAAGACAGAGAGACTGGTGATTCATCTTCTACCTGGAAGGGAGAATCAGAAAAACACATGGTTTTCCTGATTCTCCTTTCCAGGTGGAACATGAATCACCAGCGACTTTTCAAATAATCGGGTCTTCCCCTGAGCGGGGAAAGTTTTGCTATACACCCCATTTTGGGCAATGTGGCAGAATAGCGATTTTTTCTCGGATTTGTTCTTTGCATTTCTTAAGACAGAGAGAAGACTGAAGAAGCTCCTTGGATAGGGTGCGAAACCTTTCCACTGAGAAAATAGAAATCCAATTGACATCAAGCTACAGACAATTCCTCCTGGATGACTGAGAACCTTCATAGACACATTGCCATACATTTTGGGGATGAAACCCTGAAGTTGGTAAGGAAATTCCAGAAGACAGCAAGAAAGGTGGCAGACTATAGAAACCACCTACGTTTCAACCTCAGATGCAGACAACAGAGACTCATCCCAACAAACATCCCAACATCCCAACAACGCCTGCAATCTATAGTTAAGGGTCGGAATAGCCATTTTTTCTCGGATTTGTTCTTTGCATTTCTTAAGACAGAGAGAAGACTGAAGAAGCTCCTTGGATAGGGAGCGAAACTTTCCACTGAGAAAATAGAAATCCAGTTGACATCAAGCTACAGACAATTCCTCCTGGATGACTGAGAACCTGCATTTCTTAAGACAGAGAGAGAATCATGAAAACACATGGTTTTCCTGATTCTCCTTTCCAGGTGGAACATGAATCACCAGCGACTTTTCAAATCGGGTCCTCCCCTGAGCGGGGAAAGTTTTGCTACACACCCGTTTTGGGCAATGTGGCAGAGTAGCGATTTTTCTCGGATTTGTTCTTTGGACTTCTTAGTACAGAGAATCATGACAAAACATGGTTTTCCTGATTCTCCTTTCCAGATAGAAGATGAATCACTGGCGACGTTTCAGATCGGGTCTTCCCCTGAGCGGCGAAAGTTTTGCTATACACCCCAGTCGCCAGTGATTCATCTTCTACCTGGAAAGGAGAATCAGGAAAACCATGTTTTTTCATGATTCTCTGTCCTAAGAAGTCCAAGGAACAAATCCGAGAAAAATCGCTGTTCTGCCACATTGCTCAAAATGGGGTGTATAGCAAAACTTTCCCCGCTGAGGGAAAGACCCCATCTTAAAAGTCGCCGGTGATTCATCTTCTACCTGGAAAGGAGAATCAGGAAAACCATGTGTTTTTCTGATTCTCCCTTCCATGTAGAAGATGAATCTGTCTTAAGAAATCCAAAGAACAAATTCTTTAGACAGAGAGAATCATGAAAAAACATGGTTTTCTTATTCTCCTTTCAAGGTAGAAGATGAATCACCAGCGACTTTTCAAATAATCGGGTCATCCCCTGAGCGGGGAAAGTTTTGCTATACACTCCAGTTTGGGCAATGTGGCATAATCGCGATTTTTCTCGGATTTCTTCTTTGCATTTCTTAAGACAGAGAATCATGAAAACACATGGTTTTCCTCATTCTCCTTTCCAGGTGGAACATGAATCACCAGCAACTTTTCAAATAATCGGATCTTCCCCTGAGCGGGGAAAGTTTTGCTATACACCCCATTTTGGGCAATGTGGCAGAATAGCGATTTTTCTCGGATTTGTTCTTTGGACTTCTTAGGACAGAGAATCATGACAAAACATGGTTTTCTTATTCTCCTTTCCAGGTAGAAGATGAATCACCAGCGACTTTTCAAATAATCGGGTCTTCCCCTGAGCGGCGAACGTTTTGCTATACACCCCAGTCGCCAGTGATTCATCTTCTACCTGGAAAGGAGAATCAGGAAAACCATGTTTTTTCATGACTCTCTGTCCTAAGAAGTCCAAAGAACAAATCCGAGAAAAATCGCTATTCTGCCACATTGCCCAAAAGGGGTGTATAGCAAAGGTTTCCCCGCTCAGGGGAAGACCCGATTTGAAAAGTCGCTGGTGATTCATCTTCTACCTGGAAGGGAGAATCAGAAAAACCATGTGTTTTCATGATTCTCTGTCGTAAGAAATGCAAAGAACAAATCCGAGAAAAATTGCGATTATGCCATATTGCCCAAAATGTTCCTTGGATTTCTAAAGACAGAGAGACTGGTGATTCATCTTCTACCTGGAAGGGAGAATCAGAAAAACACATGGTTTTCCTGATTCTCCTTTCCAGGTGGAACATGAATCACCAGCGACTTTTCAAATAATCGGATCTTCCCCTGAGCGGGGAAAGTTTTGCTATACACCCCATTTTGGGCAATGTGGCAGAATAGCGATTTTTCTCGGATTTGTTCTTTGGACTTCTTAGGACAGAGAATCATGACAAAACATGGTTTTCCTGATTCTCCTTTCCAGGTAGAAGATGAATCACCAGCGACTTTTCAAATAATCGGGTCTTCCCCTGAGCGGGGAAAGTTTTGCTATACACTCCAGTTTGGGCAATGTGGCATAATCGCGATTTTTCTCGGATTTCTTCTTTGCATTTCTTAAGACATAGAATCATGAAAACACATGGTTTTCCTGATTCTCCTTTCCAGGTAGAAGATGAATCACCGGCGATTCACCCAATGGGGTGTATAGGAAAACTTTCCCCGCTGAGGGAAAGACCCCATCTTAAATGTCGCCGGTGATTCATCTTCTACCTGGAAAGGAGAATCAGGAAAACCATGTGTTTTTCTGATTCTCCCTTCCATGTAGAAGATGAATCACCAGTCTATCTGTCTTAAGAAATCCAAAGAACAAATTCATTAGACAGAGAGAATCATGAAAAAACATGGTTTTCTTATTCTCCTTTCCAGGTAGAAGATGAATCACCAGCGACATTTCAAATAATCGGGTCTTCCCCTGAGCGGGGAAAGTTTTGCTATACACTGCAGTTTGGGCAATGTGGCATAATCGCGATTTTTCTCGGATTTCTTCTTTGCATTTCTTAAGACATAGAATCATGAAAACACATGGTTTTCCTGATTCTCCTTTCCAGTTAGAAGATGAATCACCGGCGATTCACCCAATGGGGTGTATAGCAAAACTTTCCCCGCTGAGGGAAAGACCCCATCTTAAATGTCGCCGGTGATTCATCTTCTACCTGGAAAGGAGAATCAGGAAAACCATGTGTTTTTCTGATTCTCCCTTCCATGTAGAAGATGAATCACCAGTCTCTCTGTCTTAAGAAATCCAAAGAACAAATTCTTTAGACAGAGAGAATCATGAAAAAACATGGTTTTCTTATTCTCCTTTCCAGGTAGAAGATGAATCACCAGCGACTTTTCAAATAATCGGGTCTTCCCCTGAGCGGCGAACGTTTTGCTATACACCCCAGTCGCCAGTGATTCATCTTCTACCTGGAAAGGAGAATCAGGAAAACCATGTTTTTTCATGACTCTCTGTCCTAAGAAGTCCAAAGAACAAATCCGAGAAAAATCGCTATTCTGCCACATTGCCCAAAAGGGGTGTATAGCAAAGGTTTCCCCGCTCAGGGGAAGACCCGATTTGAAAAGTCGCTGGTGATTCATCTTCTACCTGGAAGGGAGAATCAGAAAAACCATGTGTTTTCATGATTCTCTGTCGTAAGAAATGCAAAGAACAAATCCGAGAAAAATCGCGATTATGCCATATTGCCCAAAATGTTCCTTGGATTTCTAAAGACAGAGAGACTGGTGATTCATCTTCTACCTGGAAGGGAGAATCAGAAAAACACATGGTTTTCCTGATTCTCCTTTCCAGGTGGAACATGAATCACCAGCGACTTTTCAAATAATCGGGTCTTCCCCTGAGCGGGGAAAGTTTTGCTATACACCCTACTTTGGGCAATGTGGCAGAATAGCGATTTTTTTCTCGGATTTCTTCTTTGGACTTCTTAGGACAGAGAATCATGGCAAAACATGGTTTTCCTGATTCTCCTTTCCAGGTAGAAGATGAATCACTGGCGACGTTTCAGATCGGGTCTTCCCCTGAGCGGGGAAAGTTTTGCTATACACCCCATTTTGGGCAATGTGGCAGAATAGCGATTTTTTCTCGGATTTGTTCTTTGTATTTCTTAAGACAGAGAGAAGACTGAAGAAGCTCCTTGGATAGGGTGCGAAACCTTTCCACTGAGAAAATAGAAATCCAGTTGACATCAAGCTACAGACAATTCCTCCTGGATGACTGAGAACCTTCATAGACACATTGCCATACATTTTGGGGATGAAACCCTGAAGTTGGTAAGGAAATTCCAGAAGACAGCAAGAAAGGTGGCAGACTATAGAAACCACCTACGTTTCAACCTCAGATGCAGACAACAGAGACTCATGCCAACAAACATCCCAACATCCCAACAACGCCTGCAATCTATTGTTAAGGGTCAGAATAGCCATTTTTTCTCGGATTTGTTCTTTGCATTTCTTAAGACAGAGAGAGAATCATGAAAACACATGGTTTTCCTGATTCTCCTTTCCAGGTAGAAGATGAATCACCAGCGATTTTTCAAATCGGGTCCTCCCCTGAGCGGGGAAAGTTTTGCTATACACCCGTTTTGGGCAATGTGGCAGAATAGCGATTTTTCTCGGATTTGTTCTTTGGACTTCTTAGGACAGAGAATCATGACAAAACATGGTCTTCCTGATTCTCCTTTCCAGGTAGAAGATGAATCACTGGCGACGTTTCAGATCGGGTCTTCCCCTGAGCGGGAAAAGTTTTGCTATACACCCCATTTTGGGCAATGTGGCAGAATAGCGATTCTTCTCGGATTTGTTCTTTCAATCTCTTAAGACAGAGAATCATGAAAACACATGGTTTTCCTGATTCTCCTTTCCAGGTGGAACATGAATCACCAGCGACTTTTCAAATAATCGGATCTTCCCCTGAGCGGGGAAAGTTTTGCTATACACCCCATTTTGGGCAATGTGGCAGAATAGCGATTTTTCTCGGATTTGTTCTTTGGGCTTCTTAGGACAGAGAATCATGACAAAACATGGTTTTCCTGATTCTCCTTTCCAGGTAGAAGATGAATCACCAGCGACTTTTCAAATAATCGGGTCTTTCCCTGAGCGGGGAAAGTTTTGCTATACACTCCAGTTTGGGCAATGTGGCATAATCGCGATTTTTCTCGGATTTCTTCTTTGCATTTCTTAAGACAGAGAATCATGAAAACACATGGTTTTCCTGATTCTCCTTTCCAGGTAGAAGATGAATCACCGGCGATTCACCCAATGGGGTGTATAGGAAAACTTTCCCCGCTGAGGGAAAGACCCCATCTTAAATGTCGCCGGTGATTCATCTTCTACCTGGAAAGGAGAATCAGAAAACCATGTGTTTTTCTGATTCTCCCTTCCATGTAGAAGATGAATCACCAGTCTATCTGTCTTAAGAAATCCAAAGAACAAATTCATTAGACAGAGAGAATCATGAAAAAACATGGTTTTCTTATTCTCCTTTTCAGGTAGAAGATGAATCACCAGCGACATTTCAAATAATCGGGTCTTCCCCTGAGCGGGGAAAGTTTTGCTATACACTGCAGTTTGGGCAATGTGGCATAATCGCGATTTTTCTCGGATTTCTTCTTTGCATTTCTTAAGACATAGAATCATGAAAACACATGGTTTTCCTGATTCTCCTTTCCAGTTAGAAGATGAATCACCGGCGATTCACCCAATGGGGTGTATAGCAAAACTTTCCCCGCTGAGGGAAAAACCCCATCTTAAAAGTCGCCGGTGATTCATCTTCTACCTGGAAAGGAGAATCAGGAAAACCATGTGTTTTTCTGATTCTCCCTTCCATGTAGAAGATGAATCACCAGTCTCTCTGTCTTAAGAAATCCAAAGAACAAATTCTATAGACAGAGAGAATCATGAAAAAACATGGTTTTCTTATTCTCCTTTCCAGGTAGAAGATGAATCACCAGCGACTTTTCAAATAATCGGGTCTTCCCCTGAGCGGGGAAAGTTTTGCTATACACTGCAGTTTGGGCAATGTGGCATAATCGCGATTTTTCTCGGATTTCTTCTTTGCATTTCTTAAGACATAGAATCATGAAAACACATGGTTTTCCTGATTCTCCTTTCCAGTTAGAAGATGAATCACCGGCGATTCACCCAATCGGGTGTATAGTAAAACTTTCCCCGCTGAGGGAAAGACTCCATTTTAAATGTCGCCGGTGATTCATCTTCTACCTGGAAAGGAGAATCAGGAAAACCATGTGTTTTTCTGATTCCCCCTTCCATGTAGAAGATGAATCACCAGTCTCTCTGTCTTAAGAAATCCAAAGAACAAATTCTTTAGACAGAGAGAATCATGAAAAAACATGGTTTTCTTATTCTCCTTTCCAGGTAGAAGATGAATCACCAGCGACTTTTCAAATAATCGGGTCTTCCCCTGAGCGGGGAAAGTTTTGCTATACACTCCAGTTTGGGCAATGTCGCATAATCGCGATTTTTCTCGGATTTCTTCTTTGCATTTCTTAAGACAGAGAATCATGAAAACACATGGTTTTCCTGATTCTCCTTTCCAGGTGGAACATGAATCACCAGCGACTTTTCAAATAATCGGGTCTTCCCCTGAGCGGGGAAAGTTTTGCTATACACCCCATTTTGGGCAATGTGGCAGAATAGCGATTTTTCTCGGATTTGTTCTTTGCATTTCTTAAGACAGAGAGAGAATCATGAAAACACATGGTTTTCCTGATTCCACTTTCCAGGTGGAACATGAATCACCAGCGACTTTTCAAATCGGGTCTTCCCCGGAGCGGGGAAAGTTTTGCTATACATCGCATTTTGGGTAATGTGGCAGAATAGCCATTTTTTCTCGGATTTGTTCTCTGCATTTCTTAAGACAGAGAGAAGACTGAAGAAGCTCCTTGGATAGGGAGCGAAACTTTCCACTGAGAAAATAGAAATCCAGTTGACATCAAGCTACAGACAATTCCTCCTGGATGACTGAGAACCTTCATAGACACATTGCCATACATTTTGGGGATGAAACCCTGAAGTTGGTAAGGAAATTCCAGAAGACAGCAAGAAAGGTGGCAGACTATAGAAACCACCTACGTTTCAACCTCAGATGCAGACAACAGAGACTCATCCCAACAAACATCACAACATCCCAACAACGCCTGCAATCTATAGTTAAGGGTCAGAATAGCCATTTTTTCTCGGATTTGTTCTTTGCCTTTCTTAAGACAGAGAGAGAATCATGAAAACACATGGTTTTTCTGATTCTCCCTTCCAGGTAGAAGATGAATCACCAGCGACTTTTCAAATCGGGTCTTCCCCTGAGCGGGGAAACCTTTGCTATACACCCCTTTTGGGCAATGTGGCAGAATAGCGATTTTTCTCGGATTTGTTCTTTGGACTTCTTAGGACAGAGAGTCATGAAAAAACATGGTTTTCCTGATTCTCCTTTCCAGGTGGAACATGAATCACCAGCGACTTTTCAAATAATCGGATCTTCCCCTGAGCGGGGAAAGTTTTGCTATACACCCCATTTTGGGCAATGTGGCAGAATAGCGATTTTTCTCGGATTTGTTCTTTGGACTTCTTAGGACAGAGAATCATGACAAAACATGGTTTTCCTGATTCTCCTTTCCAGGTAGAAGATGAATCACCAGCGACTTTTCAAATAATCGGGTCTTCCCCTGAGCGGGGAAAGTTTTGCTATACACTCCAGTTTGGGCAATGTGGCATAATCGCGATTTTTCTCGGATTTCTTCTTTGTATTTCTTAAGACAGAGAATCATGAAAACACATGGTTTTCCTGATTCTCCTTTCCAGGTAGAAGATGAATCACCGGCGATTCACCCAATGGGGTGTATAGGAAAACTTTCCCCCGCTGAGGGAAAGACCCCATCTTAAATGTCGCCGGTGATTCATCTTCTACCTGGAAAGGAGAATCAGGAAAACCATGTGTTTTTCTGATTCTCCCTTCCATGTAGAAGATGAATCACCAGTCTCTCTGTCTTAAGAAATCCAAAGAACAAATTCTATAGACAGAGAGAATCATGAAAAAACATGGTTTTCTTATTCTCCTTTCCAGGTAGAAGATGAATCACCAGCGACTTTTCAAATAATCGGGTCTTCCCCTGAGCGGCGAAAGTTTTGCTATACACTGCAGTTTGGGCAATGTGGCATAATCGCGATTTTTCTCGGATTTCTTCTTTGCATTTCTTAAGACATAGAATCATGAAAACACATGGTTTTTCTGATTCTCCCTTCCAGGTAGAAGATGAATCACCAGCGACTTTTCAAATCGGGTCTTCCCCTGAGCGGGGAAACCTTTGCTATACACCCCTTTTGGGCAATGTGGCAGAATAGCGATTTTTCTCGGATTTGTTCTTTGGACTTCTTAGGACAGAGAGTCATGAAAAAACATGGTTTTCCTGATTCTCCTTTACAGGTAGAAGATGAATCACCGGCGACTGGGGTGTATAGCAAAACTTTCGCCGCTCAGGGGAAGACCCGATTATTTGAAAAGTCGCTGGTGATTCATCTTCTACCTGGAAAGGAGAATAAGAAAACCATGTTTTTTCATGATTCTCTCTGTCTAAAGAATTTGTTCTTTGGATTTCTTAAGACAGAGAGACTGGTGATTCATCTTCTACATGGAAGGGAGAATCAGAAAAACACATGGTTTTCCTGATTCTCCTTTCCAGGTGGAACATGAATCACCAGCGACTTTTCAAATAATCGGGTCTTCCCCTGAGCGGGGAAAGTTTTGCTATACACCCCATTTTGGGCAATGTGGCAGAATAGCGATTTTTTCTCGGATTTGTTCTTTCAATCTCTTAAGACAGAGAGAAGACTGAAGAAGCTCCTTGGATAGGGTGCGAAACCTTTCCACTGAGAAAATAGAAATCCAGTTGACATCAAGCTACAGACAATTCCTCCTGGATGACTGAGAACCTTCATAGACACATTGCCATACATTTTGGGGATGAAACCCTGAAGTTGGTAAGGAAATTCCAGAAGACAGCAAGAAAGGTGGCAGACTATAGAAACCACCTACGTTTCAACCTCAGATGCAGACAACAGAGACTCATCCCAACAAACATCACAACATCCCAACAACGCCTGCAATCTATAGTTAAGGGTCAGAATAGCCATTTTTTCTCGGATTTGTTCTTTGCCTTTCTTAAGACAGAGAGAGAATCATGAAAACACATGGTTTTTCTGATTCTCCCTTCCAGGTAGAAGATGAATCACCAGCGACTTTTCAAATCGGGTCTTCCCCTGAGCGGGGAAACCTTTGCTATACACCCCTTTTGGGCAATGTGGCAGAATAGCGATTTTTCTCGGATTTGTTCTTTGGACTTCTTAGGACAGAGAGTCATGAAAAAACATGGTTTTCCTGATTCTCCTTTCCAGGTAGAAGATGAATCACTGGCGACTGGGGTGTATAGCAAAACTTTCGCCGCTCAGGGGAAGACCCGATTATTTGAAAAGTCGCTGGTGATTCATCTTCTACCTGGAAAGGAGAATAAGAAAACCATGTTTTTTCATGATTCTCTCTGTCTAAAGAATTTGTTCTTTGGATTTTTTAAGACAGAGAGACTGGTGATTCATCTTCTACATGGAAGGGAGAATCAGAAAAACACATGGTTTTCCTGATTCTCCTTTCCAGGTAGAAGATGAATCACCGGCGACATTTAAGATGGGGTCTTTCCCTCAGCGGGGAAAGTTTTGCTATACACCCCATTGGGTGAATCGCCGGTGATTCATCTTCTAACTGGAAAGGAGAATCAGGAAAACCATGTGTTTTCATGATTCTATGTCTTAAGAAATGCAAAGAAGAAATCCGAGAAAAATCGCGATTATGCCACATTGCCCAAACTGCAGTGTATAGCAAAACTTTCGCCGCTCAGGGGAAGACCCGATTATTTGAAAAGTCGCTGGTGATTCATCTTCTACCTGGAAAGGAGAATAAGAAAACCATGTTTTTTCATGATTCTCTCTGTCTATAGAATTTGTTCTTTGGATTTCTTAAGACAGAGAGACTGGTGATTCATCTTCTACATGGAAGGGAGAATCAGAAAAACACATGGTTTTCCTGATTCTCCTTTCCAGGTAGAAGATGAATCACCGGCGACTTTTAAGATGGGGTCTTCCGCTGAGCGGGGAAAGTTTTGCTATACACCCGTTCTGGGCAATGTGGCAGAATAGCGATTTTTCTCGGATTTGTTCTTTGGATTTCTTTAGACAGAGAGAATCATGAAAATACATGGTTTTCTTATTCTCGTTTCCAGGTAGAAGATGAATCACTGGCGACTGGGGTGTATAGCAAAACTTTCGCCGCTCAGGGGAAGACCCGATTATTTGAAAAGTCGCCAGTGATTCATCTTCTACCTGGAAACGAGAATAAGAAAACCATGTATTTTCATGATTCTCTCTGTCTAAAGAAATCCAAAGAACAAATCCGAGAAAAATCGCTATTCTGCCACATTGCCCAGAACGGGTGTATAGCAAAACTTTCCCCGCTCAGGGGAAGACCCGATCTGAAACGTCGCCAGTGATTCATCTTCTACCTGGAAAGGAGAATCAGGAAAACCATGTTTTGTCATGATTCTCTGTCCTAAGAAGTCCAAAGAACAAATCCAAGAAAAATCGCTATTCTGCCACATTGCCCAAAAGGGGTGTATAGCAAAACTTTCCCCGCTCAGGGGAGGACCCGATTTGAAAAGTCGCTGGTGATTCATTTTCCACCTGGAAAGGAGAATCAGGAAAACCATGTGTTTTCATGATTCTCTCTCTGTCTTAAGAAATGCAAAGAACAAATCCGAGAAAAAATGGCTATTCTGACCCTTAACTATAGATTGCAGGCGTTGTTGGGATGTTGGGATGTTTGTTGGCATGAATCTCTGTTGTCTGCATCTGAGGTTGAAACGTAGGTGGTTTCTATAGTCTGCCACCTTTCTTGCTGTCTTCTGGAATTTCCTTACCAACTTCAGGGTTTCATCCCCAAAATGTATGGCAATGTGTCTATGAAGGTTCTCAGTCATCCAGGAGGAATTGTCTGTAGCTTGATGTCAACTGGATTTCATTTTCTGGAAAGGAGAATCAGGAAAACCATGTGTTTTTCTGATTCTCCCTTCCAGGTAGAAGATGAATCACCAGTCTCTCTGTCTTTAGAAATCCAAAGAACATTTTGGGCAATGTGGCATAATCGCGATTTTTCTCGGATTTGTTCTTTGCATTTCTTACGACCGAGAATCATGAAAACACATGGTTTTTCTGATTCTCCCTTCCAGGTAGAAGATGAATCACCAGCGACTTTTCAAATCGGGTCTTCCCCTGAGCGGGGAAACCTTTGCTATACACCCCTTTTGGGCAATGTGGCAGAATAGCGATTTTTCTCGGATTTGTTCTTTGGACTTCTTAGGACAGAGAGTCATGAAAAAACATGGTTTTCCTGATTCTCCTTTACAGGTAGAAGATGAATCACCGGCGACTGGGGTGTATAGCAAAACTTTCGCCGCTCAAGGGAAGACCCGATTATTTGAAAAGTCGCTGGTGATTCATCTTCTACCTGGAAAGGAGAATAAGAAAACCATGTTTTTTCATGATTCTCTCTGTCTAAAGAATTTGTTCTTTGGATTTCTTAAGACAGAGAGACTGGTGATTCATCTTCTACATGGAAGGGAGAATCAGAAAAACACATGGTTTTCCTGATTCTCCTTTCCAGGTAGAAGATGAATCACCGGCGACATTTAAGATGGGGTCTTTCCCTCAGCGGGGAAAGTTTTGCTATACACCCCATTGGGTGAATGGCCGGTGATTCATCTTCTACCTGGAAAGGAGAATCAGGAAAACCATGTGTTTCATGATTCTCTGTCTTAAGAAATGCAAAGAAGAAATCCGAGAAAAATCGCGATTATGCCACATTGCCCAAACTGGAGTGTATAGCAAAACTTTCCCCGCTCAGGGGAAGACCCGATTATTTGAAAAGTCGCTGGTGATTCATCTTCTACCTGGAAAGGAGAATCAGGAAAACCATGTGTTTTCATGATTCTCTCTCTGTCTTAAGAAGTGCAAAGAACAAATCCGAGAAAAATCGCTATTCTGTCACATTGCCCAAAATGGGGTGTATAGCAAAACTTTCCCCGCTCAGGGGAAGACCCGATTATTTGAAAAGTCGCTGGTGATTCATCTTCTACCTGGAAAGGAGAATCAGGAAAACCATGTGTTTTCATGATTCTCTCTCTGTCTTAAGAAGTGCAAAGAACAAATCCGAGAAAAATCGCTATTCTGTCACATTGCCCAAAATGGGGTGTATAGCAAAACTTTCCCCGCTCAGGGGAAGACCCGATTATTTGAAAAGTTGCTGGTGATTCATCTTCTACCTTGAAAGGAGAATCAGGAAAACCATGTGTTTCATGATTCTCTGTCTTAAGAAATGCAAAGAACAAATCCGAGAAAAAATGGCTATTCTGACCCTTAACTATAGATTGCAGGCGTTGTTGGGATGTTGTGATGTTTGTTGGGATGAGTCTCTGTTGTCTGCATCTGAGGTTGAAACGTAGGTGGTTTCTATATGCCACCTTTCTTGCTGTCTTCTGGAATTTCCTTACCAACTTCAGGGTTTCATCCCCAAAATATATGGCAATGTGTCTATGAAGGTTCTCAGTCATCCAGGAGGAATTGTCTGTAGCTTGGACAGACTGTAACTGGATTTCTATTTTCTCAGTGGAAAGGTTTCGCACCCTATCCAAGGAGCTTCTTCAGTCTTCTCTCTGTCTTAAGAAATGCAAAGAACAAATCCGAGAAAAAATCGCTATTCTGCCACATTGCCCAAAATGGGGTGTATAGCAAAACTTTCCCCGCTCAGGGGAAGACCCGACTATTTGAAAAGTCGCTGGTGATTCATGTTCCACCTGGAAAGGAGAATCAGGAAAACCATGTGTTTTTCTGATTCTCCCTTCCAGGTAGAAGATGAATCACCAGTCTCTCTGTCTTTAGAAATCCAAAGAACATTTTGGGCAATGTGGCATAATCGCGATTTTTCTCGGATTTGTTCTTTGCATTTCTTACGACAGAGAATCATGAAAACACATGGTTTTTCTGATTCTCCCTTCCAGGTAGAAGATGAATCACCAGCGACTTTTCAAATCGGGTCTTCCCCTGAGCGGGGAAACCTTTGCTATACACCCCTTTTGGGCAATGTGGCAGAATAGCGATTCTTCTCGGATTTGTTCTTTGGACTTCTTAGGACAGAGAGTCATGAAAAAACATGGTTTTCCTGATTCTCCTTTCCAGGTAGAAGATGAATCACTGGCGACTGGGGTGTATAGCAAAACTTTCGCCGCTCAGGGGAAGACCCGATTATTTGAAAAGTCGCTGGTGATTCATCTTCTACCTGGAAAGGAGAATAAGAAAACCATGTTTTTTCATGATTCTCTCTGTCTAAAGAATTTGTTCTTTGGATTTTTTAAGACAGAGAGACTGGTGATTCATCTTCTACATGGAAGGGAGAATCAGAAAAACACATGGTTTTCCTGATTCTCCTTTCCAGGTAGAAGATGAATCACCGGCGACATTTAAGATGGGGTCTTTCCCTCAGCGGGGAAAGTTTTGCTATACACCCCATTGGGTGAATCGCCGGTGATTCATCTTCTAACTGGAAAGGAGAATCAGGAAAACCATGTGTTTTCATGATTCTATGTCTTAAGAAATGCAAAGAAGAAATCCGAGAAAAATCGCGATTATGCCACATTGCCCAAACTGCAGTGTATAGCAAAACTTTCGCCGCTCAGGGGAAGACCCGATTATTTGAAAAGTCGCTGGTGATTCATCTTCTACCTGGAAAGGAGAATAAGAAAACCATGTTTTTTCATGATTCTCTCTGTCTATAGAATTTGTTCTTTGGATTTCTTAAGACAGAGAGACTGGTGATTCATCTTCTACATGGAAGGGAGAATCAGAAAAACACATGGTTTTCCTGATTCTCCTTTCCAGGTAGAAGATGAATCACTGGCGACTGGGGTGTATAGCAAAACTTTCGCCGCTCAGGGGAAGACCCGATTATTTGAAAAGTCGCCAGTGATTCATCTTCTACCTGGAAACGAGAATAAGAAAACCATGTATTTTCATGATTCTCTCTGTCTAAAGAAATCCAAAGAACAAATCCGAGAAAAATCGCTATTCTGCCACATTGCCCAGAACGGGTGTATAGCAAAACTTTCCCCGCTCAGGGGAAGACCCGATCTGAAACGTCGCCAGTGATTCATCTTCTACCTGGAAAGGAGAATCAGGAAAACCATGTTTTGTCATGATTCTCTGTCCTAAGAAGTCCAAAGAACAAATCCAAGAAAAATCGCTATTCTGCCACATTGCCCAAAAGGGGTGTATAGCAAAACTTTCCCCGCTCAGGGGAGGACCCGATTTGAAAAGTCGCTGGTGATTCATTTTCCACCTGGAAAGGAGAATCAGGAAAACCATGTGTTTTCATGATTCTCTCTCTGTCTTAAGAAATGCAAAGAACAAATCCGAGAAAAAATGGCTATTCTGACCCTTAACTATAGATTGCAGGCGTTGTTGGGATGTTGGGATGTTTGTTGGCATGAATCTCTGTTGTCTGCATCTGAGGTTGAAACGTAGGTGGTTTCTATAGTCTGCCACCTTTCTTGCTGTCTTCTGGAATTTCCTTACCAACTTCAGGGTTTCATCCCCAAAATGTATGGCAATGTGTCTATGAAGGTTCTCAGTCATCCAGGAGGAATTGTCTGTAGCTTGATGTCAACTGGATTTCATTTTCTGGAAAGGAGAATCAGGAAAACCATGTGTTTTTCTGATTCTCCCTTCCAGGTAGAAGATGAATCACCAGTCTCTCTGTCTTTAGAAATCCAAAGAACATTTTGGGCAATGTGGCATAATCGCGATTTTTCTCGGATTTGTTCTTTGCATTTCTTACGACCGAGAATCATGAAAACACATGGTTTTTCTGATTCTCCCTTCCAGGTAGAAGATGAATCACCAGCGACTTTTCAAATCGGGTCTTCCCCTGAGCGGGGAAACCTTTGCTATACACCCCTTTTGGGCAATGTGGCAGAATAGCGATTTTTCTCGGATTTGTTCTTTGGACTTCTTAGGACAGAGAGTCATGAAAAAACATGGTTTTCCTGATTCTCCTTTACAGGTAGAAGATGAATCACCGGCGACTGGGGTGTATAGCAAAACTTTCGCCGCTCAAGGGAAGACCCGATTATTTGAAAAGTCGCTGGTGATTCATCTTCTACCTGGAAAGGAGAATAAGAAAACCATGTTTTTTCATGATTCTCTCTGTCTAAAGAATTTGTTCTTTGGATTTCTTAAGACAGAGAGACTGGTGATTCATCTTCTACATGGAAGGGAGAATCAGAAAAACACATGGTTTTCCTGATTCTCCTTTCCAGGTAGAAGATGAATCACCGGCGACATTTAAGATGGGGTCTTTCCCTCAGCGGGGAAAGTTTTGCTATACACCCCATTGGGTGAATGGCCGGTGATTCATCTTCTACCTGGAAAGGAGAATCAGGAAAACCATGTGTTTCATGATTCTCTGTCTTAAGAAATGCAAAGAAGAAATCCGAGAAAAATCGCGATTATGCCACATTGCCCAAACTGGAGTGTATAGCAAAACTTTCCCCGCTCAGGGGAAGACCCGATTATTTGAAAAGTCGCTGGTGATTCATCTTCTACCTGGAAAGGAGAATCAGGAAAACCATGTGTTTTCATGATTCTCTCTCTGTCTTAAGAAGTGCAAAGAACAAATCCGAGAAAAATCGCTATTCTGTCACATTGCCCAAAATGGGGTGTATAGCAAAACTTTCCCCGCTCAGGGGAAGACCCGATTATTTGAAAAGTCGCTGGTGATTCATCTTCTACCTGGAAAGGAGAATCAGGAAAACCATGTGTTTTCATGATTCTCTCTCTGTCTTAAGAAGTGCAAAGAACAAATCCGAGAAAAATCGCTATTCTGTCACATTGCCCAAAATGGGGTGTATAGCAAAACTTTCCCCGCTCAGGGGAAGACCCGATTATTTGAAAAGTTGCTGGTGATTCATCTTCTACCTTGAAAGGAGAATCAGGAAAACCATGTGTTTCATGATTCTCTGTCTTAAGAAATGCAAAGAACAAATCCGAGAAAAAATGGCTATTCTGACCCTTAACTATAGATTGCAGGCGTTGTTGGGATGTTGTGATGTTTGTTGGGATGAGTCTCTGTTGTCTGCATCTGAGGTTGAAACGTAGGTGGTTTCTATATGCCACCTTTCTTGCTGTCTTCTGGAATTTCCTTACCAACTTCAGGGTTTCATCCCCAAAATATATGGCAATGTGTCTATGAAGGTTCTCAGTCATCCAGGAGGAATTGTCTGTAGCTTGGACAGACTGTAACTGGATTTCTATTTTCTCAGTGGAAAGGTTTCGCACCCTATCCAAGGAGCTTCTTCAGTCTTCTCTCTGTCTTAAGAAATGCAAAGAACAAATCCGAGAAAAAATCGCTATTCTGCCACATTGCCCAAAATGGGATGTATAGCAAAACTTTCCCCGCTCAGGGGAAGACCCGACTATTTGAAAAGTCGCTGGTGATTCATGTTCCACCTGGAAAGGAGAATCAGGAAAACCATGTGTTTTTCTGATTCTCCCTTCCAGGTAGAAGATGAATCACCAGTCTCTCTGTCTTTAGAAATCCAAAGAACATTTTGGGCAATGTGGCATAATCGCGATTTTTCTCGGATTTGTTCTTTGCATTTCTTACGACAGAGAATCATGAAAACACATGGTTTTTCTGATTCTCCCTTCCAGGTAGAAGATGAATCACCAGCGACTTTTCAAATCGGGTCTTCCCCTGAGCGGGGAAACCTTTGCTATACACCCCTTTTGGGCAATGTGGCAGAATAGCGATTCTTCTCGGATTTGTTCTTTGGACTTCTTAGGACAGAGAGTCATGAAAAAACATGGTTTTCCTGATTCTCCTTTCCAGGTAGAAGATGAATCACTGGCGACTGGGGTGTATAGCAAAACTTTCGCCGCTCAGGGGAAGACCCGATTATTTGAAAAGTCGCTGGTGATTCATCTTCTACCTGGAAAGGAGAATAAGAAAACCATGTTTTTTCATGATTCTCTCTGTCTAAAGAATTTGTTCTTTGGATTTCTTAAGACAGATAGACTGGTGATTCATCTTCTACATGGAAGGGAGAATCAGAAAAACACATGGTTTTCCTGATTCTCCTTTCCAGGTAGAAGATGAATCACCGGCGACATTTAAGATGGGGTCTTTCCCTCAGCGGGGAAAGTTTTGCTATACACCCCATTGGGTGAATCGCCGGTGATTCATCTTCTACCTGGAAAGGAGAATCAGGAAAACCATGTGTTTTCATGATTCTCTGTCTTAAGAAATGCAAAGAAGAAATCCGAGAAAAATCGCGATTATGCCACATTGCCCAAACTGGAGTGTATAGCAAAACTTTCCCCGCTCAGGGGAAGACCCGATTATTTGAAAAGTCGCTGGTGATTCATCTTCTACCTGGAAAGGAGAATCAGGAAAACCATGTGTTTTCATGATTCTCTCTCTGTCTTAAGAAGTGCAAAGAACAAATCCGAGAAAAATCGCTATTCTGTCACATTGCCCAAAATGGGGTGTATAGCAAAACTTTCCCCGCTCAGGGGAAGACCCGATTATTTGAAAAGTCGCTGGTGATTCATCTTCTACCTTGAAAGGAGAATCAGGAAAACCATGTGTTTCATGATTCTCTGTCTTAAGGAATGCAAAGAACAAATCCGAGAAAAAATGGCTATTCAGACCCTTAACTATAGATTGCAGGCGTTGTTGGGATGTTGGGATGTTTGTTGGGATGAGTCTCTGTTGTCTGCATCTGAGGTTGAAACGTAGGTGGTTTCTATAGTCTGCCACCTTTCTTGCTGTCTTCTGGAATTTCCTTACCAACTTCAGGGTTTCATCCCCAAAATGTATGGCAATGTGTCTATGAAGGTTCTCAGTCATCCAGGAGGAATTGTCTGTAGCTTGAATGATGTCAACTGGATTTCTATTTTATCAGGGGAAAGGTTTCGCTCCCTAACCAAGGAGCTTCTTCAGTCTTCTCTCTCTCTTAAGAAATCCAAAGAACAAATCCGAGAAAAAATGGCTATTCTGCCACATTGCCCAAAATGCAGTGTATAGCAAAACTTTCCCCGCTCCGGGGAAGACCCGATTTGAAAAGTCGCTGGTGATTCATGTTCCACCTGGAAAGGAGTATCAGGAAAACCATGTGTGTTCATGTTTCTCTGTCTTAAGAAATGCAAAGAACAAATCCGAGAAAAAATGGCTATTCTGACCCTTAACTATAGATTGCAGGCGTTGTTGGGATGTTGTGATGTTTGTTGGGATGAGTCTCTGTTGTCTGCATCTGAGGTTGAAACGTAGGTGGTTTCTATATGCCACCTTTCTTGCTGTCTTCTGGAATTTCCTTACCAACTTCAGGGTTTCATCCCCAAAATGTATGGCAATGTGTCTATGAAGGTTCTCAGTCATCCAGGAGGAATTGTCTGTAGCTTGATGTCAACTGGATTTCTATTTTCTCAGTGGAAAGGTTTCGCACCCTATCCAAGGAGCTTCTTCAGTCTTCTCTCTGTCTTAAGAAATGCAAAGAACAAATCCGAGAAAAAATCGCTATTCTGCCACATTGCCCAAAATGGGGTGTATAGCAAAACTTTCCCCGCTCAGGGGAAGACCCGATTATTTGAAAAGTCGCTGGTGATTCATCTTCTACCTGGAAAGGAGAATAAGAAAACCATGTTTTTTCATGATTCTCTCTGTCTAAAGAATTTGTTCTTTGGATTTCTTAAGACAGATAGACTGGTGATTCATCTTCTACATGGAAGGGAGAATCAGAAAAACACATGGTTTTCCTGATTCTCCTTTCCAGGTAGAAGATGAATCACCGGCGACATTTAAGATGGGGTCTTTCCCTCAGCGGGGAAAGTTTTGCTATACACCCCATTGGGTGAATCGCCGGTGATTCATCTTCTACCTGGAAAGGAGAATCAGGAAAACCATGTGTTTTCATGATTCTCTGTCTTAAGAAATGCAAAGAAGAAATCCGAGAAAAATCGCGATTATGCCACATTGCCCAAACTGGAGTGTATAGCAAAACTTTCCCCGCTCAGGGGAAGACCCGATTATTTGAAAAGTCGCTGGTGATTCATCTTCTACCTGGAAAGGAGAATCAGGAAAACCATGTGTTTTCATGATTCTCTCTCTGTCTTAAGAAGTGCAAAGAACAAATCCGAGAAAAATCGCTATTCTGTCACATTGCCCAAAATGGGGTGTATAGCAAAACTTTCCCCGCTCAGGGGAAGACCCGATTATTTGAAAAGTCGCTGGTGATTCATCTTCTACCTTGAAAGGAGAATCAGGAAAACCATGTGTTTCATGATTCTCTGTCTTAAGGAATGCAAAGAACAAATCCGAGAAAAAATGGCTATTCAGACCCTTAACTATAGATTGCAGGCGTTGTTGGGATGTTGGGATGTTTGTTGGGATGAGTCTCTGTTGTCTGCATCTGAGGTTGAAACGTAGGTGGTTTCTATAGTCTGCCACCTTTCTTGCTGTCTTCTGGAATTTCCTTACCAACTTCAGGGTTTCATCCCCAAAATGTATGGCAATGTGTCTATGAAGGTTCTCAGTCATCCAGGAGGAATTGTCTGTAGCTTGAATGATGTCAACTGGATTTCTATTTTATCAGGGGAAAGGTTTCGCTCCCTAACCAAGGAGCTTCTTCAGTCTTCTCTCTCTCTTAAGAAATCCAAAGAACAAATCCGAGAAAAAATGGCTATTCTGCCACATTGCCCAAAATGCAGTGTATAGCAAAACTTTCCCCGCTCCGGGGAAGACCCGATTTGAAAAGTCGCTGGTGATTCATGTTCCACCTGGAAAGGAGTATCAGGAAAACCATGTGTGTTCATGTTTCTCTGTCTTAAGAAATGCAAAGAACAAATCCGAGAAAAAATGGCTATTCTGACCCTTAACTATAGATTGCAGGCGTTGTTGGGATGTTGTGATGTTTGTTGGGATGAGTCTCTGTTGTCTGCATCTGAGGTTGAAACGTAGGTGGTTTCTATATGCCACCTTTCTTGCTGTCTTCTGGAATTTCCTTACCAACTTCAGGGTTTCATCCCCAAAATGTATGGCAATGTGTCTATGAAGGTTCTCAGTCATCCAGGAGGAATTGTCTGTAGCTTGATGTCAACTGGATTTCTATTTTCTCAGTGGAAAGGTTTCGCACCCTATCCAAGGAGCTTCTTCAGTCTTCTCTCTGTCTTAAGAAATGCAAAGAACAAATCCGAGAAAAAATCGCTATTCTGCCACATTGCCCAAAATGGGGTGTATAGCAAAACTTTCCCCGCTCAGGGGAAGACCCGACTATTTGAAAAGTCGCTGGTGATTCATGTTCCACCTGGAAAGGAGAATCAGGAAAACCATGTGTTTTTCTGATTCTCCCTTCCAGGTAGAAGATGAATCACCAGTCTCTCTGTCTTTAGAAATCCAAAGAACATTTTGGGCAATGTGGCATAATCGCGATTTTTCTCGGATTTGTTCTTTGCATTTCTTACGACAGAGAATCATGAAAACACATGGTTTTTCTGATTCTCCCTTCCAGGTAGAAGATGAATCACCAGCGACTTTTCAAATCGGGTCTTCCCCTGAGCGGGGAAACCTTTGCTATACACCCCTTTTGGGCAATGTGGCAGAATAGCGATTCTTCTCGGATTTGTTCTTTGGACTTCTTAGGACAGAGAGTCATGAAAAAACATGGTTTTCCTGATTCTCCTTTCCAGGTAGAAGATGAATCACTGGCGACTGGGGTGTATAGCAAAACTTTCGCCGCTCAGGGGAGGACCCGATTATTTGAAAAGTCGCTGGTGATTCATCTTCTACCTGGAAAGGAGAATAAGAAAACCATGTTTTTTCATGATTCTCTCTGTCTAAAGAATTTGTTCTTTGGATTTCTTAAGACAGATAGACTGGTGATTCATCTTCTACATGGAAGGGAGAATCAGAAAAACACATGGTTTTCCTGATTCTCCTTTCCAGGTAGAAGATGAATCACCGGCGACATTTAAGATGGGGTCTTTCCCTCAGCGGGGAAAGTTTTGCTATACACCCCATTGGGTGAATCGCCGGTGATTCATCTTCTACCTGGAAAGGAGAATCAGGAAAACCATGTGTTTTCATGATTCTCTGTCTTAAGAAATGCAAAGAAGAAATCCGAGAAAAATCGCGATTATGCCACATTGCCCAAACTGGAGTGTATAGCAAAACTTTCCCCGCTCAGGGGAAGACCCGATTATTTGAAAAGTCGCTGGTGATTCATCTTCTACCTGGAAAGGAGAATCAGGAAAACCATGTGTTTTCATGATTCTCTCTCTGTCTTAAGAAGTGCAAAGAACAAATCCGAGAAAAATCGCTATTCTGTCACATTGCCCAAAATGGGGTGTATAGCAAAACTTTCCCCGCTCAGGGGAAGACCCGATTATTTGAAAAGTCGCTGGTGATTCATCTTCTACCTTGAAAGGAGAATCAGGAAAACCATGTGTTTCATGATTCTCTGTCTTAAGGAATGCAAAGAACAAATCCGAGAAAAAATGGCTATTCAGACCCTTAACTATAGATTGCAGGCGTTGTTGGGATGTTGGGATGTTTGTTGGGATGAGTCTCTGTTGTCTGCATCTGAGGTTGAAACGTAGGTGGTTTCTATAGTCTGCCACCTTTCTTGCTGTCTTCTGGAATTTCCTTACCAACTTCAGGGTTTCATCCCCAAAATGTATGGCAATGTGTCTATGAAGGTTCTCAGTCATCCAGGAGGAATTGTCTGTAGCTTGAATGATGTCAACTGGATTTCTATTTTATCAGGGGAAAGGTTTCGCTCCCTAACCAAGGAGCTTCTTCAGTCTTCTCTCTGTCTTAAGAAATCCAAAGAACAAATCCGAGAAAAAATGGCTATTCTGCCACATTGCCCAAAATGCAGTGTATAGCAAAACTTTCCCCGCTCCGGGGAAGACCCGATTTGAAAAGTCGCTGGTGATTCATGTTCCACCTGGAAAGGAGTATCAGGAAAACCATGTGTGTTCATGTTTCTCTGTCTTAAGAAATGCAAAGAACAAATCCGAGAAAAAATGGCTATTCTGACCCTTAACTATAGATTGCAGGCGTTGTTGGGATGTTGTGATGTTTGTTGGGATGAGTCTCTGTTGTCTGCATCTGAGGTTGAAACGTAGGTGGTTTCTATATGCCACCTTTCTTGCTGTCTTCTGGAATTTCCTTACCAACTTCAGGGTTTCATCCCCAAAATGTATGGCAATGTGTCTATGAAGGTTCTCAGTCATCCAGGAGGAATTGTCTGTAGCTTGATGTCAACTGGATTTCTATTTTCTCAGTGGAAAGGTTTCGCACCCTATCCAAGGAGCTTCTTCAGTCTTCTCTCTGTCTTAAGAAATGCAAAGAACAAATCCGAGAAAAAATCGCTATTCTGCCACATTGCCCAAAATGGGGTGTATAGCAAAACTTTCCCCGCTCAGGGGAAGACCCGATTATTTGAAAAGTCGCTGGTGATTCATGTTCCACCTGGAAAGGAGAATCAGGAAAACCATGTGTTTTTCTGATTCTCCCTTCCAGGTAGAAGATGAATCACCAGTCTCTCTGTCTTTAGAAATCCAAAGAACATTTTGGGCAATGTGGCATAATCGCGATTTTTCTCGGATTTGTTCTTTGCATTTCTTACGACAGAGAATCATGAAAACACATGGTTTTTCTGATTCTCCCTTCCAGGTAGAAGATGAATCACCAGCGACTTTTCAAATCGGGTCTTCCCCTGAGCGGGGAAACCTTTGCTATACACCCCTTTTGGGCAATGTGGCAGAATAGCGATTCTTCTCGGATTTGTTCTTTGGACTTCTTAGGACAGAGAGTCATGAAAAAACATGGTTTTCCTGATTCTCCTTTCCAGGTAGAAGATGAATCACTGGCGACTGGGGTGTATAGCAAAACTTTCGCCGCTCAGGGGAGGACCCGATTATTTGAAAAGTCGCTGGTGAATCTTCTACCTGGAAAGGAGAATAAGAAAACCATGTTTTTTCATGATTCTCTCTGTCTAAAGAATTTGTTCTTTGGATTTCTTAAGACAGATAGACTGGTGATTCATCTTCTACATGGAAGGGAGAATCAGAAAAACACATGGTTTTCCTGATTCTCCTTTCCAGGTAGAAGATGAATCACCGGCGACATTTAAGATGGGGTCTTTCCCTCAGCGGGGAAAGTTTTGCTATACACCCCATTGGGTGAATCGCCGGTGATTCATCTTCTACCTGGAAAGGAGAATCAGGAAAACCATGTGTTTTCATGATTCTCTGTCTTAAGAAATGCAAAGAAGAAATCCGAGAAAAATCGCGATTATGCCACATTGCCCAAACTGGAGTGTATAGCAAAACTTTCCCCGCTCAGGGGAAGACCCGATTATTTGAAAAGTCGCTGGTGATTCATCTTCTACCTGGAAAGGAGAATCAGGAAAACCATGTGTTTTCATGATTCTCTCTCTGTCTTAAGAAGTGCAAAGAACAAATCCGAGAAAAATCGCTATTCTGTCACATTGCCCAAAATGGGGTGTATAGCAAAACTTTCCCCGCTCAGGGGAAGACCCGATTATTTGAAAAGTCGCTGGTGATTCATCTTCTACCTTGAAAGGAGAATCAGGAAAACCATGTGTTTCATGATTCTCTGTCTTAAGGAATGCAAAGAACAAATCCGAGAAAAAATGGCTATTCAGACCCTTAACTATAGATTGCAGGCGTTGTTGGGATGTTGGGATGTTTGTTGGGATGAGTCTCTGTTGTCTGCATCTGAGGTTGAAACGTAGGTGGTTTCTATAGTCTGCCACCTTTCTTGCTGTCTTCTGGAATTTCCTTACCAACTTCAGGGTTTCATCCCCAAAATGTATGGCAATGTGTCTATGAAGGTTCTCAGTCATCCAGGAGGAATTGTCTGTAGCTTGAATGATGTCAACTGGATTTCTATTTTATCAGGGGAAAGGTTTCGCTCCCTAACCAAGGAGCTTCTTCAGTCTTCTCTCTCTCTTAAGAAATCCAAAGAACAAATCCGAGAAAAAATGGCTATTCTGCCACATTGCCCAAAATGCAGTGTATAGCAAAACTTTCCCCGCTCCGGGGAAGACCCGATTTGAAAAGTCGCTGGTGATTCATGTTCCACCTGGAAAGGAGTATCAGGAAAACCATGTGTGTTCATGTTTCTCTGTCTTAAGAAATGCAAAGAACAAATCCGAGAAAAAATGGCTATTCTGACCCTTAACTATAGATTGCAGGCGTTGTTGGGATGTTGTGATGTTTGTTGGGATGAGTCTCTGTTGTCTGCATCTGAGGTTGAAACGTAGGTGGTTTCTATATGCCACCTTTCTTGCTGTCTTCTGGAATTTCCTTACCAACTTCAGGGTTTCATCCCCAAAATGTATGGCAATGTGTCTATGAAGGTTCTCAGTCATCCAGGAGGAATTGTCTGTAGCTTGATGTCAACTGGATTTCTATTTTCTCAGTGGAAAGGTTTCGCACCCTATCCAAGGAGCTTCTTCAGTCTTCTCTCTGTCTTAAGAAATGCAAAGAACAAATCCGAGAAAAAATCGCTATTCTGCCACATTGCCCAAAATGGGGTGTATAGCAAAACTTTCCCCGCTCAGGGGAAGACCCGACTATTTGAAAAGTCGCTGGTGATTCATGTTCCACCTGGAAAGGAGAATCAGGAAAACCATGTGTTTTTCTGATTCTCCCTTCCAGGTAGAAGATGAATCACCAGTCTCTCTGTCTTTAGAAATCCAAAGAACATTTTGGGCAATGTGGCATAATCGCGATTTTTCTCGGATTTGTTCTTTGCATTTCTTACGACAGAGAATCATGAAAACACATGGTTTTTCTGATTCTCCCTTCCAGGTAGAAGATGAATCACCAGCGACTTTTCAAATCGGGTCTTCCCCTGAGCGGGGAAACCTTTGCTATACACCCCTTTTGGGCAATGTGGCAGAATAGCGATTCTTCTCGGATTTGTTCTTTGGACTTCTTAGGACAGAGAGTCATGAAAAAACATGGTTTTCCTGATTCTCCTTTCCAGGTAGAAGATGAATCACTGGCGACTGGGGTGTATAGCAAAACTTTCGCCGCTCAGGGGAGGACCCGATTATTTGAAAAGTCGCTGGTGATTCATCTTCTACCTGGAAAGGAGAATAAGAAAACCATGTTTTTTCATGATTCTCTCTGTCTAAAGAATTTGTTCTTTGGATTTCTTAAGACAGATAGACTGGTGATTCATCTTCTACATGGAAGGGAGAATCAGAAAAACACATGGTTTTCCTGATTCTCCTTTCCAGGTAGAAGATGAATCACCGGCGACATTTAAGATGGGGTCTTTCCCTCAGCGGGGAAAGTTTTGCTATACACCCCATTGGGTGAATCGCCGGTGATTCATCTTCTACCTGGAAAGGAGAATCAGGAAAACCATGTGTTTTCATGATTCTCTGTCTTAAGAAATGCAAAGAAGAAATCCGAGAAAAATCGCGATTATGCCACATTGCCCAAACTGGAGTGTATAGCAAAACTTTCCCCGCTCAGGGGAAGACCCGATTATTTGAAAAGTCGCTGGTGATTCATCTTCTACCTGGAAAGGAGAATCAGGAAAACCATGTGTTTTCATGATTCTCTCTCTGTCTTAAGAAGTGCAAAGAACAAATCCGAGAAAAATCGCTATTCTGTCACATTGCCCAAAATGGGGTGTATAGCAAAACTTTCCCCGCTCAGGGGAAGACCCGATTATTTGAAAAGTCGCTGGTGATTCATCTTCTACCTTGAAAGGAGAATCAGGAAAACCATGTGTTTCATGATTCTCTGTCTTAAGGAATGCAAAGAACAAATCCGAGAAAAAATGGCTATTCAGACCCTTAACTATAGATTGCAGGCGTTGTTGGGATGTTGGGATGTTTGTTGGGATGAGTCTCTGTTGTCTGCATCTGAGGTTGAAACGTAGGTGGTTTCTATAGTCTGCCACCTTTCTTGCTGTCTTCTGGAATTTCCTTACCAACTTCAGGGTTTCATCCCCAAAATGTATGGCAATGTGTCTATGAAGGTTCTCAGTCATCCAGGAGGAATTGTCTGTAGCTTGAATGATGTCAACTGGATTTCTATTTTATCAGGGGAAAGGTTTCGCTCCCTAACCAAGGAGCTTCTTCAGTCTTCTCTCTGTCTTAAGAAATCCAAAGAACAAATCCGAGAAAAAATGGCTATTCTGCCACATTGCCCAAAATGCAGTGTATAGCAAAACTTTCCCCGCTCCGGGGAAGACCCGATTTGAAAAGTCGCTGGTGATTCATGTTCCACCTGGAAAGGAGTATCAGGAAAACCATGTGTGTTCATGTTTCTCTGTCTTAAGAAATGCAAAGAACAAATCCGAGAAAAAATGGCTATTCTGACCCTTAACTATAGATTGCAGGCGTTGTTGGGATGTTGTGATGTTTGTTGGGATGAGTCTCTGTTGTCTGCATCTGAGGTTGAAACGTAGGTGGTTTCTATATGCCACCTTTCTTGCTGTCTTCTGGAATTTCCTTACCAACTTCAGGGTTTCATCCCCAAAATGTATGGCAATGTGTCTATGAAGGTTCTCAGTCATCCAGGAGGAATTGTCTGTAGCTTGATGTCAACTGGATTTCTATTTTCTCAGTGGAAAGGTTTCGCACCCTATCCAAGGAGCTTCTTCAGTCTTCTCTCTGTCTTAAGAAATGCAAAGAACAAATCCGAGAAAAAATCGCTATTCTGCCACATTGCCCAAAATGGGGTGTATAGCAAAACTTTCCCCGCTCAGGGGAAGACCCGATTATTTGAAAAGTCGCTGGTGATTCATGTTCCACCTGGAAAGGAGAATCAGGAAAACCATGTGTTTTTCTGATTCTCCCTTCCAGGTAGAAGATGAATCACCAGTCTCTCTGTCTTTAGAAATCCAAAGAACATTTTGGGCAATGTGGCATAATCGCGATTTTTCTCGGATTTGTTCTTTGCATTTCTTACGACAGAGAATCATGAAAACACATGGTTTTTCTGATTCTCCCTTCCAGGTAGAAGATGAATCACCAGCGACTTTTCAAATCGGGTCTTCCCCTGAGCGGGGAAACCTTTGCTATACACCCCTTTTGGGCAATGTGGCAGAATAGCGATTCTTCTCGGATTTGTTCTTTGGACTTCTTAGGACAGAGAGTCATGAAAAAACATGGTTTTCCTGATTCTCCTTTCCAGGTAGAAGATGAATCACTGGCGACTGGGGTGTATAGCAAAACTTTCGCCGCTCAGGGGAGGACCCGATTATTTGAAAAGTCGCTGGTGAATCTTCTACCTGGAAAGGAGAATAAGAAAACCATGTTTTTTCATGATTCTCTCTGTCTAAAGAATTTGTTCTTTGGATTTCTTAAGACAGATAGACTGGTGATTCATCTTCTACATGGAAGGGAGAATCAGAAAAACACATGGTTTTCCTGATTCTCCTTTCCAGGTAGAAGATGAATCACCGGCGACATTTAAGATGGGGTCTTTCCCTCAGCGGGGAAAGTTTTGCTATACACCCCATTGGGTGAATCGCCGGTGATTCATCTTCTACCTGGAAAGGAGAATCAGGAAAACCATGTGTTTTCATGATTCTCTGTCTTAAGAAATGCAAAGAAGAAATCCGAGAAAAATCGCGATTATGCCACATTGCCCAAACTGGAGTGTATAGCAAAACTTTCCCCGCTCAGGGGAAGACCCGATTATTTGACAAGTCGCTGGTGATTCATCTTCTACCTGGAAAGGAGAATCAGGAAAACCATGTGTTTTCATGATTCTCTCTCTGTCTTAAGAAGTGCAAAGAACAAATCCGAGAAAAATCGCTATTCTGTCACATTGCCCAAAATGGGGTGTATAGCAAAACTTTCCCCGCTCAGGGGAAGACCCGATTATTTGAAAAGTCGCTGGTGATTCATCTTCTACCTGGAAAGGAGAATCAGGAAAACCATGTGTTTCATGATTCTCTGTCTTAAGGAATGCAAAGAACAAATCCGAGAAAAAATGGCTATTCAGACCCTTAACTATAGATTGCAGGCGTTGTTGGGATGTTGGGATGTTTGTTGGGATGAGTCTCTGTTTTCTGCATCTGAGGTTGAAACGTAGGTGGTTTCTATAGTCTGCCACCTTTCTTGCTGTCTTCTGGAATTTCCTTACCAACTTCAGGGTTTCATCCCCAAAATGTATGGCAATGTGTCTATGAAGGTTCTCAGTCATCCAGGAGGAATTGTCTGTAGCTTGAATGATGTCAACTGGATTTCTATTTTATCAGGGGAAAGGTTTCGCTCCCTAACCAAGGAGCTTCTTCAGTCTTCTCTCTCTCTTAAGAAATCCAAAGAACAAATCCGAGAAAAAATGGCTATTCTGCCACATTGCCCAAAATGCAGTGTATAGCAAAACTTTCCCCGCTCCGGGGAAGACCCGATTTGAAAAGTCGCTGGTGATTCATATTCCACCTGGAAAGGAGTATCAGGAAAACCATGTGTGTTCATGTTTCTCTCTCTTAAGAAATGCAAAGAACAAATCCGAGAAAAAATGGCTATTCTGACCCTTAACTATAGATTGCAGGCGTTGTTGGGATGTTGTGATGTTTGTTGGGATGAGTCTCTGTTGTCTGCATCTGAGGTTGAAACGTAGGTGGTTTCTATAGTCTGCCACCTTTCTTGCTGTCTTCTGGAATTTCCTTACCAACTTCAGGGTTTCATCCCCAAAATGTATGGCAATGTGTCTATGAAGGTTCTCAGTCATCCAGGAGGAATTGTCTGTAGCTTGATGTCAACTGGATTTCTATTTTCTCAGTGGAAAGTTTCGCTCCCTATCCAAGGAGCTTCTTCAGTCTTCTCTCTGTCTTAAGGAATGCAAAGAACAAATCCGAGAAAAAATGGCTATTCAGACCCTTAACTATAGATTGCAGGCGTTGTTGGGATGTTGGGATGTTTGTTGGGATGAGTCTCTGTTGTCTGCATCTGAGGTTGAAACGTAGGTGGTTTCTATAGTCTGCCACCTTTCTTGCTGTCTTCTGGAATTTCCTTACCAACTTCAGGGTTTCATCCCCAAAATGTATGACAATGTGTCTATGAAGGTTCTCAGTCATCCAGGAGGAATTGTCTGTAGCTTGATGTCAACTGGATTTCTATTTTCTCAGTGGAAAGGTTTCGCACCCTATCCAAGGAGCTTCTTCAGTCTTCTCTCTGTCTTAAGAAATGCAAAGAACAAATCCGAGAAAAAATCGCTATTCTGCCACATTGCCCAAAATGGGGTGTATAGCAAAACTTTCCCCGCTCAGGGGAAGACCCGATTATTTGAAAAGTCGCTGGTGATTCATGTTCCACCTGGAAAGGAGAATCAGGAAAACCATGTGTTTTTCTGATTCTCCCTTCCAGGTAGAAGATGAATCACCAGTCTCTCTGTCTTTAGAAATCCAAAGAACATTTTGGGCAATGTGGCATAATCGCGATTTTTCTCGGATTTGTTCTTTGCATTTCTTACGACAGAGAATCATGAAAACACATGGTTTTTCTGATTCTCCCTTCCAGGTAGAAGATGAATCACCAGCGACTTTTCAAATCGGGTCTTCCCCTGAGCGGGGAAACCTTTGCTATACACCCCTTTTGGGCAATGTGGCAGAATAGCGATTCTTCTCGGATTTGTTCTTTGGACTTCTTAGGACAGAGAGTCATGAAAAAACATGGTTTTCCTGATTCTCCTTTCCAGGTAGAAGATGAATCACTGGCGACTGGGGTGTATAGCAAAACTTTCGCCGCTCAGGGGAGGACCCGATTATTTGAAAAGTCGCTGGTGATTCATCTTCTACCTGGAAAGGAGAATAAGAAAACCATGTCTTTTCATGATTCTCTCTGTCTAAAGAATTTGTTCTTTGGATTTCTTAAGACAGATAGACTGGTGATTCATCTTCTACATGGAAGGGAGAATCAGAAAAACACATGGTTTTCCTGATTCTCCTTTCCAGGTAGAAGATGAATCACCGGCGACATTTAAGATGGGGTCTTTCCCTCAGCGGGGAAAGTTTTGCTATACACCCCATTGGGTGAATCGCCGGTGATTCATCTTCTACCTGGAAAGGAGAATCAGGAAAACCATGTGTTTTCATGATTCTCTGTCTTAAGAAATGCAAAGAAGAAATCCGAGAAAAATCGCGATTATGCCACATTGCCCAAAATGGGGTGTATAGCAAAACTTTCCCCGCTCAGGGGAAGACCCGGTTATTTGAAAAGTCGCTGGTGATTCATCTTCTACCTTGAAAGGAGAATCAGGAAAACCATGTGTTTCATGATTCTCTGTCTTAAGGAATGCAAAGAACAAATCCGAGAAAAAATGGCTATTCAGACCCTTAACTATAGATTGCAGGCGTTGTTGGGATGTTGGGATGTTTGTTGGGATGAGTCTCTGTTGTCTGCATCTGAGGTTGAAACGTAGGTGGTTTCTATAGTCTGCCACCTTTCTTGCTGTCTTCTGGAATTTCCTTACCAACTTCAGGGTTTCATCCCCAAAATGTATGACAATGTGTCTATGAAGGTTCTCAGTCATCCAGGAGGAATTGTCTGTAGCTTGATGTCAACTGGATTTCTATTTTCTCAGTGGAAAGGTTTCGCACCCTATCCAAGGAGCTTCTTCAGTCTTCTCTCTGTCTTAAGAAATGCAAAGAACAAATCCGAGAAAAAATCGCTATTCTGCCACATTGCCCAAAATGGGGTGTATAGCAAAACTTTCCCCGCTCAGGGGAAGACCCGATTATTTGAAAAGTCGCTGGTGATTCATGTTCCACCTGGAAAGGAGAATCAGGAAAACCATGTGTTTTTCTGATTCTCCCTTCCAGGTAGAAGATGAATCACCAGTCTCTCTGTCTTTAGAAATCCAAAGAACATTTTGGGCAATGTGGCATAATCGCGATTTTTCTCGGATTTGTTCTTTGCATTTCTTACGACAGAGAATCATGAAAACACATGGTTTTTCTGATTCTCCCTTCC
This sequence comes from Charina bottae, assembly GCA_023362775.1. NCBI lineage: Eukaryota > Metazoa > Chordata > Lepidosauria > Squamata > Charinaidae > Charina > Charina bottae. Next base: position 2,477,347 of record JALMGJ010000020.1, read on the forward strand.
AGGTAGAAGATGAATCACCAGCGACTTTTCAAATCGGGTCTTCCCCTGAGCGGGGAAACCTTTGCTATACACCCCTTTTGGGCAATGTGGCAGAATAGCGATTCTTCTCGGATTTGTTCTTTGGACTTCTTAGGACAGAGAGTCATGAAAAAACATGGTTTTCCTGATTCTCCTTTCCAGGTAGAAGATGAATCACTGGCGACTGGGGTGTATAGCAAAACTTTCGCCGCTCAGGGGAGGACCCGATTATTTGAAAAGTCGCTGGTGATTCATCTTCTACCTGGAAAGGAGAATAAGAAAACCATGTCTTTTCATGATTCTCTCTGTCTAAAGAATTTGTTCTTTGGATTTCTTAAGACAGATAGACTGGTGATTCATCTTCTACATGGAAGGGAGAATCAGAAAAACACATGGTTTTCCTGATTCTCCTTTCCAGGTAGAAGATGAATCACCGGCGACATTTAAGATGGGGTCTTTCCCTCAGCGGGGAAAGTTTTGCTATACACCCCATTGGGTGAATCGCCGGTGATTCATCTTCTACCTGGAAAGGAGAATCAGGAAAACCATGTGTTTTCATGATTCTCTGTCTTAAGAAATGCAAAGAAGAAATCCGAGAAAAATCGCGATTATGCCACATTGCCCAAAATGGGGTGTATAGCAAAACTTTCCCCGCTCAGGGGAAGACCCGATTATTTGAAAAGTCGCTGGTGATTCATCTTCTACCTTGAAAGGAGAATCAGGAAAACCATGTGTTTCATGATTCTCTGTCTTAAGGAATGCAAAGAACAAATCCGAGAAAAAATGGCTATTCAGACCCTTAACTATAGATTGCAGGCGTTGTTGGGATGTTGGGATGTTTGTTGGGATGAGTCTCTGTTGTCTGCATCTGAGGTTGAAACGTAGGTGGTTTCTATAGTCTGCCACCTTTCTTGCTGTCTTCTGGAATTTCCTTACCAACTTCAGGGTTTCATCCCCAAAATGTATGACAATGTGTCTATGAAGGTTCTCAGTCATCCAGGAGGAATTGTCTGTAGCTTGATGTCAACTGGATTTCTATTTTCTCAGTGGAAAGGTTTCGCACCCTATCCAAGGAGCTTCTTCAGTCTTCTCTCTGTCTTAAGAAATGCAAAGAACAAATCCGAGAAAAAATCGCTATTCTGCCACATTGCCCAAAATGGGGTGTATAGCAAAACTTTCCCCGCTCAGGGGAAGACCCGATTATTTGAAAAGTCGCTGGTGATTCATGTTCCACCTGGAAAGGAGAATCAGGAAAACCATGTGTTTTTCTGATTCTCCCTTCCAGGTAGAAGATGAATCACCAGTCTCTCTGTCTTTAGAAATCCAAAGAACATTTTGGGCAATGTGGCATAATCGCGATTTTTCTCGGATTTGTTCTTTGCATTTCTTACGACAGAGAATCATGAAAACACATGGTTTTTCTGATTCTCCCTTCCAGGTAGAAGATGAATCACCAGCGACTTTTCAAATCGGGTCTTCCCCTGAGCGGGGAAACCTTTGCTATACACCCCTTTTGGGCAATGTGGCAGAATAGCGATTCTTCTCGGATTTGTTCTTTGGACTTCTTAGGACAGAGAGTCATGAAAAAACATGGTTTTCCTGATTCTCCTTTCCAGGTAGAAGATGAATCACTGGCGACTGGGGTGTATAGCAAAACTTTCGCCGCTCAGGGGAGGACCCGATTATTTGAAAAGTCGCTGGTGATTCATCTTCTACCTGGAAAGGAGAATAAGAAAACCATGTCTTTTCATGATTCTCTCTGTCTAAAGAATTTGTTCTTTGGATTTCTTAAGACAGATAGACTGGTGATTCATCTTCTACATGGAAGGGAGAATCAGAAAAACACATGGTTTTCCTGATTCTCCTTTCCAGGTAGAAGATGAATCACCGGCGACATTTAAGATGGGGTCTTTCCCTCAGCGGGGAAAGTTTTGCTATACACCCCATTGGGTGAATCGCCGGTGATTCATCTTCTACCTGGAAAGGAGAATCAGGAAAACCATGTGTTTTCATGATTCTCTGTCTTAAGAAATGCAAAGAAGAAATCCGAGAAAAATCGCGATTATGCCACATTGCCCAAAATGGGGTGTATAGCAAAACTTTCCCCGCTCAGGGGAAGACCCGATTATTTGAAAAGTCGCTGGTGATTCATCTTCTACCTTGAAAGGAGAATCAGGAAAACCATGTGTTTCATGATTCTCTGTCTTAAGGAATGCAAAGAACAAATCCGAGAAAAAATGGCTATTCAGACCCTTAACTATAGATTGCAGGCGTTGTTGGGATGTTGGGATGTTTGTTGGGATGAGTCTCTGTTGTCTGCATCTGAGGTTGAAACGTAGGTGGTTTCTATAGTCTGCCACCTTTCTTGCTGTCTTCTGGAATTTCCTTACCAACTTCAGGGTTTCATCCCCAAAATGTATGACAATGTGTCTATGAAGGTTCTCAGTCATCCAGGAGGAATTGTCTGTAGCTTGATGTCAACTGGATTTCTATTTTCTCAGTGGAAAGGTTTCGCACCCTATCCAAGGAGCTTCTTCAGTCTTCTCTCTGTCTTAAGAAATGCAAAGAACAAATCCGAGAAAAAATCGCTATTCTGCCACATTGCCCAAAATGGGGTGTATAGCAAAACTTTCCCCGCTCAGGGGAAGACCCGATTATTTGAAAAGTCGCTGGTGATTCATGTTCCACCTGGAAAGGAGAATCAGGAAAACCATGTGTTTTTCTGATTCTCCCTTCCAGGTAGAAGATGAATCACCAGTCTCTCTGTCTTTAGAAATCCAAAGAACATTTTGGGCAATGTGGCATAATCGCGATTTTTCTCGGATTTGTTCTTTGCATTTCTTACGACAGAGAATCATGAAAACACATGGTTTTTCTGATTCTCCCTTCCAGGTAGAAGATGAATCACCAGCGACTTTTCAAATCGGGTCTTCCCCTGAGCGGGGAAACCTTTGCTATACACCCCTTTTGGGCAATGTGGCAGAATAGCGATTCTTCTCGGATTTGTTCTTTGGACTTCTTAGGACAGAGAGTCATGAAAAAACATGGTTTTCCTGATTCTCCTTTCCAGGTAGAAGATGAATCACTGGCGACTGGGGTGTATAGCAAAACTTTCGCCGCTCAGGGGAGGACCCGATTATTTGAAAAGTCGCTGGTGATTCATCTTCTACCTGGAAAGGAGAATAAGAAAACCATGTCTTTTCATGATTCTCTCTGTCTAAAGAATTTGTTCTTTGGATTTCTTAAGACAGATAGACTGGTGATTCATCTTCTACATGGAAGGGAGAATCAGAAAAACACATGGTTTTCCTGATTCTCCTTTCCAGGTAGAAGATGAATCACCGGCGACATTTAAGATGGGGTCTTTCCCTCAGCGGGGAAAGTTTTGCTATACACCCCATTGGGTGAATCGCCGGTGATTCATCTTCTACCTGGAAAGGAGAATCAGGAAAACCATGTGTTTTCATGATTCTCTGTCTTAAGAAATGCAAAGAAGAAATCCGAGAAAAATCGCGATTATGCCACATTGCCCAAAATGGGGTGTATAGCAAAACTTTCCCCGCTCAGGGGAAGACCCGATTATTTGAAAAGTCGCTGGTGATTCATCTTCTACCTGGAAAGGAGAATCAGGAAAACCATGTGTTTCATGATTCTCTGTCTTAAGGAATGCAAAGAACAAATCCGAGAAAAAATGGCTATTCAGACCCTTAACTATAGATTGCAGGCGTTGTTGGGATGTTGGGATGTTTGTTGGGATGAGTCTCTGTTGTCTGCATCTGAGGTTGAAACGTAGGTGGTTTCTATAGTCTGCCACCTTTCTTGCTGTCTTCTGGAATTTCCTTACCAACTTCAGGGTTTCATCCCCAAAATGTATGACAATGTGTCTATGAAGGTTCTCAGTCATCCAGGAGGAATTGTCTGTAGCTTGATGTCAACTGGATTTCTATTTTCTCAGTGGAAAGGTTTCGCACCCTATCCAAGGAGCTTCTTCAGTCTTCTCTCTGTCTTAAGAAATGCAAAGAACAAATCCGAGAAAAAATCGCTATTCTGCCACATTGCCCAAAATGGGGTGTATAGCAAAACTTTCCCCGCTCAGGGGAAGACCCGACTATTTGAAAAGTCGCTGGTGATTCATGTTCCACCTGGAAAGGAGAATCAGGAAAACCATGTGTTTTTCTGATTCTCCCTTCCAGGTAGAAGATGAATCACCAGTCTCTCTGTCTTTAGAAATCCAAAGAACATTTTGGGCAATGTGGCATAATCGCGATTTTTCTCGGATTTGTTCTTTGCATTTCTTACGACAGAGAATCATGAAAACACATGGTTTTTCTGATTCTCCCTTCCAGGTAGAAGATGAATCACCAGCGACTTTTCAAATCGGGTCTTCCCCTGAGCGGGGAAACCTTTGCTATACACCCCTTTTGGGCAATGTGGCAGAATAGCGATTCTTCTCGGATTTGTTCTTTGGACTTCTTAGGACAGAGAGTCATGAAAAAACATGGTTTTCCTGATTCTCCTTTCCAGGTAGAAGATGAATCACTGGCGACTGGGGTGTATAGCAAAACTTTCGCCGCTCAGGGGAAGACCCGATTATTTGAAAAGTCGCTGGTGATTCATCTTCTACCTGGAAAGGAGAATAAGAAAACCATGTTTTTTCATGATTCTCTCTGTCTAAAGAATTTGTTCTTTGGATTTCTTAAGACAGATAGACTGGTGATTCATCTTCTACATGGAAGGGAGAATCAGAAAAACACATGGTTTTCCTGATTCTCCTTTCCAGGTAGAAGATGAATCACCGGCGACATTTAAGATGGGGTCTTTCCCTCAGCGGGGAAAGTTTTGCTATACACCCCATTGGGTGAATCGCCGGTGATTCATCTTCTACCTGGAAAGGAGAATCAGGAAAACCATGTGTTTCATGATTCTCTGTCTTAAGGAATGCAAAGAACAAATCCGAGAAAAAATGGCTATTCTGCCACATTGCCCAAAATGCAGTGTATAGCAAAACTTTCCCCGCTCCGGGGAAGACCCGATTTGAAAAGTCGCTGGTGATTCATGTTCCACCTGGAAAGGAGTATCAGGAAAACCATGTCTTTTCATGATTCTCCGTCCTAAGAAATCCAAAGAACAAATCCGAGAAAAATCGCGATTATGCCACATTGCCCAAACTGGAGTGTATAGCAAAACTTTCCCCGCTCAGGGGAAGACCTGAGTATTTGAAAAGTCGCTGGTGATTCATTTTCTACCTGGAAAGGAGAATCAGGAAAACCATGTGTTTTCATGATTCTCTCTCTGTCTTAAGAAAGCCAAAGAACAAATGCGAGAAAAATGGCTATTCTGCCACATTGCCCAAAATGGAGTGTATAGCAAAACTTTCGCCGCTCAGGGGTGAGCATATTAAACCAAGCCAGATCAGAAGTTTAGCGATGAGAAGTTTAGCAAGAACGAGATGGAAGAAGACCAGATATTCTCTGCATATACATATTCTGACCAATCACAATATAGGTCAATCTCATCATCTGTCACACCCAACTAAATGATAGCACCTGTAGTATGCTATCATACCACAGCAAAACCAATGGTGATGCCATGTGGTTGTAACAGTCTATTAGTAGTTTCCGAGATGTTTCTGATATATGGCAATGTAATCCTTTTCATAGCTTCTGTTGGTTTTGCTGTGGTATTTGCTGTGGTCTATTAATTGTAGATTGCAGGCGTTGTTGGGATGTTGGGATGTTTGTTGGGATGAGTGTTGTCAGAGGTTGAAACGTAGGTGGTTTCTATAGTCTGCCACCTTTCTTGCTGTCTTCTCGAATTTCCTTACCAACTTCAGGGTTTCATCCCCAAAATGTATGGCAATATGTCTATGAAGGTTCTCAGTCATCCAGGAGGAATTGTCTGTAGCTTGAATGATGTCAACTGGATTTCTATTTTCTCAGTCGAAAGGTTTCGCTCCTTCTTCAAGGAGCTTCTTCAGTCTTCTCTGCCTTAAGAAATCCAAAGAACAAATCCGAGAAAAAATGGCTATTCTATTTTCATGATTGTGTTTTCATGATTCTCTCTGTCTTAAGAAATGCAAAGAACAAATCCGAGAAAAATCGCGATTATGCCACATTGCCCAAAATGGAGTGTATAGCTAAACTTTCCCCGCTGAGGGAAAGACCCGATCTGAAAAGTCGCCGGTGATTCATCTTCTACCTGGAAAGGAGAATCAGGAAAACCATGTCTTTTCATGATTCTCTGTCTTAAGAAATCCAAAGAACAAATCCGAGAAAAATCGCTATTCTGCCACATTGCCCAAAAGGGGTGTATAGCAAAACTTTCCCCGCTCAGGGGAGGACCCGATTTGAAAAGTCGCTGGTGATTCATGTTCCACCTGGAAAGGAGAATCAGGAAAACCATGTGTTTTCATGATTCTCTCTCTGTCTTAAGAAATGCAAAGAACAAATCCGAGAAAAATGGCTGTTCTGCCACATTGCCCAAAATGGAGTGTATAGCAAAACTTTCGCCGCTCAGGGGTGAGCATATTAAACCAAGCCAGATCAGAAGTTTAGCGATGAGAAGTTTAGCAAGAACGAGATGGAAGAAGACCAGATATTCTCTGCATATACATATTCTGACCAATCACAATATAGGTCAATCTCATCATCTGTCACACCCAACTAAATGATAGCACCTGTAGTATGCTATCATACCACAGCAAAACCAATGGTGATGCCATGTGGTTGTAACAGTCTATTAGTAGTTTCCGAGATGTTTCTGATATATGGCAATGTAATCCTTTTCATAGCTTCTGTTGGTTTTGCTGTGGTATTTGCTGTGGTCTATTAATTGTAGATTGCAGGCGTTGTTGGGATGTTGGGATGTTTGTTGGGATGAGTGTTGTCAGAGGTTGAAACGTAGGTGGTTTCTATAGTCTGCCACCTTTCTTGCTGTCTTCTCGAATTTCCTTACCAACTTCAGGGTTTCATCCCCAAAATGTATGGCAATATGTCTATGAAGGTTCTCAGTCATCCAGGAGGAATTGTCTGTAGCTTGAATGATGTCAACTGGATTTCTATTTTCTCAGTGGAAAGGTTTCGCTCCTTCTTCAAGGAGCTTCTTCAGTCTTCTCTCTGCCTTAAGAAATCCAAAGAACAAATCCGAGAAAAAATGGCTATTCTATTTTCATGATTGTGTTTTCATGATTCTCTCTGTCTTAAGAAATGCAAAGAACAAATCCGAGAAAAATCGCGATTATGCCACATTGCCCAAAATGGAGTGTATAGCTAAACTTTCCCCGCTGAGGGAAAGACCCGATCTGAAAAGTCGCCGGTGATTCATCTTCTACCTGGAAAGGAGAATCAGGAAAACCATGTCTTTTCATGATTCTCTGTCTTAAGAAATCCAAAGAACAAATCCGAGAAAAATCGCTATTCTGCCACATTGCCCAAAAGGGGTGTATAGCAAAACTTTCCCCGCTCAGGGGAGGACCCGATTTGAAAAGTCGCTGGTGATTCATGTTCCACCTGGAAAGGAGAATCAGGAAAACCATGTGTTTTCATGATTCTCTCTCTGTCTTAAGAAATGCAAAGAACAAATCCGAGAAAAATGGCTGTTCTGCCACATTGCCCAAAATGGAGTGTATAGCAAAACTTTCGCCGCTCAGGGGTGAGCATATTAAACCAAGCCAGATCAGACTGCGATGAGGTTTAGCAACAACGAGATTAAATAGCTTATTTACTTTATATACTTACGTAGTCCAAAATACATCCAACAGCAGTAAGAAATGATACAGCAATACAGAGATGAGAAGTTTAGCAGCAACGAGAAGGAAGAATACCAGATATCCAGATATTCTCTGCTTATATACATAAACTGACCAATCACAATATAGGTCACTCTCATCATCTGCCACACCCAACTAAATGATAGCACCTGTAGTATGCTAGCATACCACAGCAAAACCAATGGTGATGCCATGTGGTTGTAACAGTCTATTAGTAGTTTCTGAGATGTTTCTGATATATGGCAGTGTAATCCTTTTCATAGCTTCTGTTGGTTTTGCTGTGGTATGATAGCATACTACAGGTGCTATCATTTAGTTGGGTGTGGCAGATGATGAGAGTGACCTATATTGTGATTGGTCAGTTTATGTATATAAGCAGAGAATATCTGGATATCTGGTGTTCTTCCTTCTCGTTGCTGCTAAACTTCTCGTCGCTGTCTGATGAATGGTATGTAAATGTTGTTTCTTTCTATGTGTCTATTGATGGCTGCTTTGTCTGAGTGCCAAGCTTCCAGGAATTCTCTAGCATTTTTGGATCTGGCTTGGTTTAATATGCTCACATTCCCCAGCTGAAGGTATGGTTGTCTGTCTATGTGTTGTGAGATTAAGGAGTTTTCATCATGTCTTCTAACTGCTAGTTGGTGTTCATGGATGCGTCTTCTGCCAGTCTGTCCTACATAGTGGCTGTTACAGTCCTTACACTGTATGTTGTAGATAACTCCTGTTTTTTCTTCTTGGGCTACGGGGTCTTTTGGTTTACTTACCATGTTCTGAAGGGTTTTGGTTGGTTTGTGTGCTAAGGTGATGCCATGTGGTTGTAACAGACTAGTAGTAGTTTCTGAGATGTTTCTGATATATGGCAGTGTAATCCTCATAGCTTCTGTTGGTTTTGCTGTGGTATGATAGCGTACTACAGGTGCTATCATTTAGTTGGGTGTGGCAGATGATGAGAGTGAGCTATAATGTGATTGGTCAGTTTATGTATATAAGCAGAGAATATCTGGATATCTGGTATTCTTCCTTCTCGTTGCTGCTAAACTTCTCATCTCTGTATTGCTGTATCATTTCTTACTGCTGTTGGATGTATTTTGGACTACGTAAGTATATAAAGTAAATAGGCTATTTTATCTAATCTTTGCTTGAGTGTCTATTTACTGCATAGAACGTGGATCACTGGTGTCTTGGAAAAAGGAGCAGGCCGCCCCACGGTGTGCACTCTGAGAACTTGAGTTCTAAAAGGTGAATTCTGCATTCACTGTAATAGGCCTCATAGCAATGGCTAACATGAGGCTTCTCTGTGATGGTGCATCAAACTAGATGAGTGTCCTAGACTGTATTAGCGCATTTTCTGATATGTGGGATAAAGGTTGATTCTTGTGAAAACAAGTTTTTTCTGTATGTTGATTATATATGATTATATATTATATATTATATAAATATATATATTATATATGATTATATATTATATGTTGATTATGCTTAGTAAATGCATTTCCTTCTTACAAGCCTTAATGAATAAAATTAACTCATATAGCTTATTTTCCGATTATAAGATTTATTGGGGTAAATCTAATTTACTTCCTTTAAGGTTGGATGTATCACCAGAATGTGTATACAGATGGGATTTGTGGTTTCTACTAACTTTATTAAATATTTAGGGATTTATATCCCTAAAATTATTTCAACATTTGTCCAAGTTAATATGTCTACTGTGCTAAAACAAATTTCAGCGGATCTTCATAGATGGTATAAGATACCTTTGACTTGCTGGGGTAAAATGGATGTAATTAAAATGCTTTATGTTTTTTATTTTTATTTATTATAATTATTTAATATTTAATATATTATTAAATAAAATATATTTTATTTTATTATAAAACATATTTGTATACCTATACAATACCTATGTTTATTCCAAAAAAAATATTTTGATCAAATTGATTGGCTGGTTTTTGAGAAAATTTGTTTGGGCAGGTAAGACCCAGAATCTCCCATTCTGAACTAGGCTAATAAATTCAAATAAATAAAAATAAATAAATGACAATGGTGATTTTAATATTTCAGATTTTCAGAAATATCACTAAGTTTACATTTTAGTATGAATGTATTTAATTGGAATGATTTTTTTTAACTATTTGCCATTATGGGCTAAACTGGAAAGTTATCGTACTTACCAATTTAAATCTTGGCAGTTGTTGGGTACCATGTTTACTAGGAATACTCTGCCATAATGAATGTAAGCTGCTCAAAAAAATAAAGGGAACACTGAAATAAGACATCCTAGATCTGAATGAAATATTCGTATTAATTACTTTGTTCATTACATAGTTGAATGTGCTGACAACAACATCACACAAAAAGCAATGGAAATCAAATGTAAGCAACCCCTGGAGGTCTGGATGTGGAGTTACACTCAAAAATTAAAGTGGAAAAGAACACTACAGGCTCAATCCAACGTTGATGTAATGTCCTTAAAACAAGTCAAAATGAGGCTCAGTAGTGTGTGTGGCCTCCACGTGCCTGTATGACCTCCCTACAACGCTTGGGCATGCTCCTGATGAGGTGGCGGATGGTCTCCTGAGGGATCTCCTCCCACACCTGGACTAAAGCATCCCCCAACTCCTGGACAGTCTGTGGTGCAACGTGGCGTTGGTGGATGGAGCGAGACATGATGTCCCAGATGTGCTCAATTGGATTCAGGTCTGGGGAACGGGCGGGCCAGTCCATAGCATCAATGCCTTCATCTTGCAGGAACTGCTGGCACACTCCAGCCACATGAGGTCTAGCATTGTCTTGCATTAGGAGGAACCCAGGGCCAACCGCACCAGCATATGGTCTCACAAGGGGTCTGAGGATCTCATCTCGGTACCTAATGGCAGTCAGGCTACCTCTGGCAAGCACATGGAGGGCTGTGCGGCTCCCTAAAGAAATGCCACCCCACACCATTACTGACCCACTGCCAAATCGGTCATGCTGGAGGATGTTGCAGGCAGCAGAACGTTCTCCACGGCGTCTCCAGACCCTGTCACGTCCGTCACATGTGCTCAGTGTGAACCTGCTTTCATCTGTGAAGAGCACAGGGCGCCAGTGGCGAAGTTGCCAATCTTGTGTTCTCTGGCAAATGCCAAACGTCCTGCACGGTGTTGGGCTGTAAGCACAACCCCCACCTGTGGACGTCGGGCCCTCATACCACCCTCATGGAGTCTGTTTCTGACCGTTTGAGCAGCCACACGCATATCTGTGGCCCACTGGAGGTCATTTTGCAGGGCTCTGGCAGTGCTCCTCCTGTCCCTCCTTGCACAAAGGCGGAGGTAGCGGTCCTGCTGCTGGGTTGTTGCCCTCCTACGGCCTCCTCCACGTCTCCTGATGTACTGACCTGTCTCCTGGTAGCGCCTCCATGCTCTGGACACTACGCTGACAGACACAGCAAACCTTCTTGCCACAGCTCGCATTGATGTGCCATCCTGGATGAGCTGCACTACCTGAGCCACTTGTGTGGGTTGTAGACTCCGTCTCATGCTACCACTAGAGTGGAAGCACCGCCAGCATTCAAAAGTGACCAAACCATCAGCCAGAAAGCATAGGAACTGAGAAGTGGTCTGTGGTCACCACCTGCAGATCCACTCCTTTATTGGGGATGTCTTGCTAACTGCCTATGCTTTCCGCCTGTTGTGCACAACAGCATGTGAAATTGATTGTCAAACAGTGTTGCTACCTAAGTGGACAGTTTGATTTCACAGCAGTGTGATTGACTTGGACGTACATTGTGTTGTTTCAGTGTTCGCTTTATTTTTTTGAGCAGTGTATTTAATTGGAATGATTTTTTTAACTATTTGCCATTACGGGCTAAACTGGAAAGTTATCGTACTTGCCAATTTAAATCTTGGCAGTTGTTGGGTACCATGTTTACTAGGAATACTCTGGCATAACTCTAATCTAAGAATTGGGGATAAAACTTTTTACTGGAAAGAATGGGCACAAAACAATATAATTACCCAAAATCAATTCATGATTACTTTAAATCTTTTCAACAGCTGCAAACAGAATTTTGTTAACCATTAATGCAACAATGGAGATATGTCTAGTTAAAACACGTTTTGACAGTTCAATATGGCTCTGATGTTTAGCAGCTTCTTCTAATCTGATAGGTTATTAAGACTAAAGAATTCAATTTCAGAATCCAAACCTACTTTTTTCTTCTCTCAGAAGTTAAGGGAACATAAAACATTATGCAGATAATGTAGTATTAACTACAACAGAACCATAAGAGCCAATAAGACAATTGATGAAAATAATCCATAGCTTCAGAGAATTCTCTGCATACAAAATCAATACCCAAAAAACAAAAAAATAATCACAAAACATTTAATGCAAGGAGATGATGATTTCTTGCAGAAAGAATCTGGCTGCCAGACAACACATTCAGTGAAATATCTTGGTTGACAGGCTGTCCTGACTGAGTGAAGAACCACGCTGAGACGAAGTGTAGAAACTCTAGTGTTTATTGTTCTACTCTGCTAGACAGAATCCAGCTAAACTGAAATGAATTAGCAAACGCTAAAGGAAAAAGCCAATAAAACTAAGGCGGTGCTTTGACTCTCTCAGGAGGGAACCAAAGAGACTCCGTACTGCGCATGCATTTGTCTCCCTGGAGACAAATTCCTTCTCCACCAGCTATCTCCCTGACACTGGCAATAATCAAGAAATATAACAAAACAATTATGTCAAATTATGGCAAGAAATTAAAAGAGACCTTGAAAGGTGAAAAACGTAAAGCCTTCCTGGATGGGATCAATTGTAATTATCAAAATGAATGTATTACCCAGGATAAACTACGTATCTTTTTTCCAATTCTGGAAAAAACTTTACATGAATGGCAAGAAATTGTTAGCAAACTTATATGGAGCAGAAACAAAGTTAGAGTCAAACTTAAAATTTTACAAAAGATAGAGGCAGCCTTGCTCCTCCAAATTTCAAATTGTATTACAGAGCAAGCTATTTGTCATGGTTAATAGTATTATATTAGTAAAACGTCAGTATTGGAAGGAGCTGGCCTAGCTAATGGGCTTCACAGATACACAGGTGTACAGGGACATAAGAGGATAAAAACCTAAAAGATGAAGCTTGATAAAAGTATGGAATTCCATTAGGAAAATAATAAGCCAAACAATTTCATCATTAGCCTCTCCCCTAAGTGCTTTTCATGTTGGACTTGACTACAGTAAGTGTAATTGCATATGCAAATATGGTCCACCCCAGACCCCGTGAATAGATTAAAGACACAGCAAGAATTATTCAATGAAGGAACATTTTATTGTAAACCGCCCAGAGTCCCCCTTGGGGGAGATGGGCTGTGATAAATTTGATAAATAAATAAATTTGACAAACAAACAAACAAACATACCACAGGTGATTGCTGGAAGAATGAAATCTGACCTCAAAAATGCTTTAGCAGAATCAAGACCACTTATTAGGCCACTCCTACTTAAATATGACCAGGGGCGTGGTGGCTCAGCGGGTAAGACGCCAGGCTTGTTGATCGGAAGATCGCAAGTTCGGAGTCCCACATGACGGAGTGAGCTCCCGCACTAGCTCCAGCTCTTGCCAACCTAGCAATTCGAAAGCATGCAAATGCAAGTAGAATAATAGGTACCACTTTGGAGGGTAGATAACAGCGTTCCCCGTGCGTCATGCCGGCCACATGACCGTGGAAGCGTCTTCGGACAACGCTGGCTCTTTGGCTAACAAACGGAGATGAGCACCGGCCCCTAGAGTCGGACACGACTGCACAAATGTGCGGGGGGAACCTTTACCTTTTTACTTAAATATGTAAGGAGACAGAACAAATAAAAACATGTATCATAAATTGGATGCAAAACTTCAAAGAAACAGTCCCAATTCAACAATTGGAAGAACTGTGAAACAAACCTGTAAAATTCACTCCAAGATATGGTTCTGAGAGAGAATTGGTATAAAATGTTTTACAGATGGTATACAACTCTGTCAAAAATTGCCAAAATAGACAAATCATACAAATCATAATAAATGTTGGAAATGCCATAAAACAGAAAGAATATGTGGTAGACATGTAAAAAACCCCAAAAGTATTGGAAAGATATACATAGCACTATTCAGAGAATTTTAGGGATCAAATTCAAAATGAAACCACTTTTTCTTAATTAGGTATAATTCCAGAACACACAATAAGATACCATAATCAAGATACAGTACAAGCTTACAGCTGCAAGGACAAACTTTGCACAACATTGGAAAAAAGACATATCTGATCAAGAACTGAAACTTGGAGAAAATGTAGCAATGGCAAAACTAACAGTATATATACTGTACATAACAGAAATTTAACTAAATTAAAGCAAGAATGGCTTCCATATATATTACATATTCTCAGAAAGGTAATAAACAAACATTTAGAGTATGGTTTCTAAAGCTTATACTTTATGCAAATCAGTTGCAGTACAAAGAAGGGGGAAGTCAGAAATTAAATATTTACCTATATTATTTTTAGACTTTTTTTCTTTTTTTCTTTTTCTTTTTTAACATATATTAACAATACTACAGTGGAGATTTTGGCATTAAGTTCAAAAATTTATACTTTCATAATATCATAAAATATACTATCATAAAAACAATTCAATGCACTCTACTTGGTAACTTTTACTGATGATATAGTAAAGGGTAAAGGTTCCCCCCGCACATTTGTGCAGTTGTGTCCGACTCGAGGGGCCGGTGCTCATCTCCGTTTGTTAGCCGAAGACCCAGCGTTGTCCGTAGACGCTTCCACGGTCATGTGGCCAGCATGACGCACGTGGAACGCTGTTACCTACCCACCAAAGTGGTACCTATTAATCTACTTGCATTTGCATGCTTTCGAATTGCTAGGTTGGCAAGAGCTGGGGCGAGTGCAGGAGCTCACTCCGTCACTTGGGGCTAGGGATTCGAACCTCTGAACTTGCGACCTTCCGATTGACAAGCCTGCCGTCTTACCCGCTGAGCCACCACGCCCCTCAATATAACTGATGTAATATGTTATATTACTGGGCTTATATAATTATTGCTATATTATATAAGCCCAGTAATTATCTGTTCATTCATAGATAACATATTTTTTGAAAACACACCTTTGTTTTAAATAAAAGGATTATAATAAGACTAAAAAAATTAAATAAATCAAGCACAGAGCACTGTTGATGTACCTTTTAAAAGAGGGAAATGAACATAGTAAAGTTTTAACTGTTAATAAATGAATAAAACAAGCACAACAGTAAATATATAAAAGTTAAAGGGACAGTTTAAAACATTTGTAACAAATATGCAAGCAGCTTGGAATCAAGAACTGGAAACTCTGGTCCTGGACTCAGGTTCTGAAGGATACTAGGTTTATGCCCTGTGATTTAAAGCTGAAATTAATCCATCAAAATATTGTTTTTCGTATCTATTGGACACCATCTAGAATGTTTTGTAAAGGATCAACTCATGATTATTTGTGTTGGCATTGTAAGAAAACGGAAGGCTCCTTAACTCCCATGTTCATATGTCACATGGTTATGTTCTTCATCCCTTTTGGAGTGATGTGCAGAATTATTAGGAAAACGCTGGTTGATAAAGATATGCATATTGTATTGAATTACATACCAACTACTTAGAATTTAACATGTTCAGAAGAAAGATGACAGTAGCAAAAAGAATAATCCTTAGGACAGAGCTTTCCAAACTGTGTGTCGGGACACGTTAGTGTGTCGCCTGCAGTGTCTGGGTGTGTCGCAGCTGCTGCTGCTTCCTAGTGCCTGCCTTGTGCCTTGCTGCCTCCAAACCAGCTGTGATTCCGCGCAGGTCCTAGTGCCTGCCTTGTGCCCTGCTGTAAGAGTGTGTCGCGAAATGATGCATGTCTAAAAAGTGTCACCAACATGAAAAGTTTGGAAAGCTCTGCCTTAGGAGATGGAAGATAATTTTATTGTAAAGATTATTACAATTTCTTATGTTGGATGCCCTCTTGTGGCTAAGAGGAAGAACTAACAGTTTCAGAAGAAGAAGAAACAGATTCTTAGTTGAAGCCAAATTAGTTAGCTTTAATTATTGAAATACCTTGTAATAATTATTGTTTGTAGGAAGCAAATTTCTCTTAGTAGGAAAGTGGGTTCTTCTGAAAATTAGATTTCAGAAACATACAATAATATTAAAACAGGATTTTTCAGGATATATAGCTGCAGATTTTAAAGAATGATCAAAGATATAGCATCAAATACAAACAATCATAAATTTTAAAAGTTCAAATTATATTATTACAATTGTATTGAAAATTGTCCTGAAGAAGTCCATTAAGATTATGTAGTCAACACACAACACACAACTGTACAGTAGGGGAATCAGTTTGAAAGAATTAAAAATAATTCTACTGTTGCTTTCTAAGTTAATAGCTTCAGACAATTTCTTATGTTGGAGTGCCCTCTTGTGGTTAAGTTGAAACTACATTTATCTGACAAAAACAACAACCCAAAAGGAGTCCAAATTATCCAGCGCGGTGCAGTATCAACCTGTTTGTGCTCCTACACATTCCCAGTTGAGTAATTTTAACTGCATTGATTTGATTTTGGTACCTTCATTAGATCTCTGTGAATCAATCCAGTTTCCCTTGTTATTTTCAGATATATGAAGATTCTCATTAAACCCAAGAGAGCACTCCAACATCAGAAATTATCTCAAGCTATTTAGAACGTAGAAAGTAACATAGAACTATTTTTAATTATTCCAGTTTGGCGTAGGCATCAGGCTAGAAACAGGGAGACTGTGAGTTCTAGTCCTGCCTTGGGCACAAAGCCAGCTGGGTGACCTTAGGCCAGTCCCTCTCTCTCAGCCCTAGGAAGGCGGCCATGGTAAACCACTTCCAAAAAAACTTGTCAAGAAAACTGCAGGGACTTGTCTCTGAGAATCGGACATGATTGAACAGATTAAAAATAAATCAATTAATAACTCAATGCAGTGAACATATGTAATAGTCCTGCCTGCCTACTATGTTCCCCACAACCCTGTAATGGGGTTGCTCCATTTAAACATGAGAGCATGAGTTCTAGTGTCACTTTAGGCACGAAGCCAGCTGGGTGACCTTGGGACAGTCCCTCACTCTGAGCCCTAGGAAGGAGGGAATGGCAAACCACTTCTGAAAAAACTTGCCAAGAAAACTGCAGGGACTTGTGCAGACAGTCTCTGAGAATCGGACATGACTGAACGGAAGAAAAAAAAATTCAGAAAGTATTGGAAATTTATTTTCTTTTCAAACTGATGTTTGAAATGATGTTTGTGATTAAAATGATACAATGATGGACTTTTTCAGAATGGCTTTCATTGCAATAGTAACTATTTCCTTTCAACTATTTTTGTTATAACCTGCATTCAACTTTATTTTTAGATCATTTCTTAAAAATCTGCAGCAATACATCCTGGCAAACCCACTCTTGATAGTATGATATGTTTCCCTAATCACTTTAAAGAGAAGCAGCTTTCCCACAAAATTAACTTACTTTCCGACAGTCAATAACTAATAACTCTGATGTTCCACTGACTCAGAAAATTTAGTGCTTACACTTACATTCTGTAATCAATATAACACACGTCAAAGGGATTGCTAACCTGATGCCTCATGTGTTTCCATTAATCTCTCTCTGTCTTAACAGAAATCAAAAGAACAAATCTCAGAAAAATCGCTATTCTGCCACATTGCCCAAAATGGAGTGCATAGCAAAAGTACAAACAAGGAGAAACTTAACTACAGCGTTGTGTTAGCAATCTCATGAGAGTTCAGAATTGACATCTCAATGCTCTGCATCTTGGGAGAAACTGTTGCAACATATTAGTTATTTATATAAAATCAATTTCTTCCCAAAATAACTATGCATACACTGTTCATACAAAAATAAGCAATTTAATAATTTTATATAAAAAGTTAAAATACAAATTACATTTTATGCTGTACATTGTTTTTACTCACATACAGATAAAGTTGGATTCTTCTAACTTAATACAATTCAGATCCAATCCTACAAAGAGATATACGCAGAATGTAAAGGGGAATTTCAGATATTATGTTAAGCTTCAAATGTATAATTATATGCATTTTATAAAGAATGGCAACTTTAGCATACAAACATCTATGTTGATATATTTGGTCCAAATTTCTTTACTATCCCTTTCCTAGAATTGCAGGTTTAAGCAAAAGGAATGTGTATCCTACTTTGATAAAATTTAGTTTGAAATATATGCCCAAACAAATGTTGTAGGAAATTTGGAATGCATTTTAATAAATTAAGGACAGTTTAATTAATAAAACATAAAAATAATAGACAACCTTACATCCAATCAAATAAATGTTTAAATCATGAAACTGCCTACTGCTTTGGCAGTAATGATTACTTCAGTTATTTAAAACTCATTTCCAAGCAAAACTTTAATCAGAGAATCATATGGATAAAATGCAGCACAATTTATTAAATAGCTATAGATAAATTGCAGCACAATGTATTGTAGCAACTTAAATATGGCAAGAAGCATATTTTCCTAAAACTTTAAGATTGTCTTCTATATTTATTTATTTTTTTTACATAAGTTTTATTAGGTTTTTAAATATACAAAGCTAAAAGTTAAAGATGAAACGGAAAAAGAAATACAAATTAAAAGAAAAGAAAAAGAAAAGTGCAGTAAAGAAAAAGAAAAAAGAAAAATAAAGAAAAAGACATACATAGAAATTGGATAACCTCCGATCCATCTATGGTCATAAGAATAAAGTAGATAGTTTGTTTTAACATGCTGGCTATTCATATAACATTCATATATTTTTCCTTGTCTATTATATACTATTTATCTATAATCTAATCCTCAAAACCCCATATTTAGCTTTACTCCTCCTGCTTTTTGCAAATAGCCCATCAAAAATTTCCACTCATTAAAGAATAATAATTTAAATTTTCTTTTAGTAGGCAAATCAATTTGTCATTTTCTGCCATTTCTAGTAGTTTCAACATCCATTCCTGTATTGTTGGTACACTTTAATTTTCCAAAACTATACATATGTAAGTAAAGAGAAAATTTTTTTCTATTTGTGCATCCCAAATTCCAGATAAAAAGAAAAAATTCTAGTTTAAGTCTTTTAATTTATACCCAACCATACTATTATACTATGCATATAGAAATAAAAAGAATTTTTTTTTCTATTTATACAACCCAGATTCCAAACAGAAAAGAAAAAATTCTGGTTTAATTCTTTTAAGTTATACCCAACCCTACTGTTTTTGATCTCTCACTATAATATTTCTTCAGATTTTGCTCTTTTGTAACTTTTCTCACAAAATATCTTGGCAATTTCTTATCTCTAACGTAATGTGAGTCAACTCTGAAAATTTTATCTAAGAGTCCATGTCTTCTTCTTCTATCTCTAAATATTGAACTAAAGTATCAACTATATATTTTCTCATATTCTCATCTAATTTTTCTAGGGCTCATCTCAGACTCAAAATAAATTCTTCTTCTCTCATTTCTGCTAATACAATAGCATCTAAATTATATTCCATAGTAATAGAATCTGATTTAATCTCCAATTTCTTAACCTGGCCTTGTATCTCTTTAAAATCCCCTGGAAAAATATTTGCAATTTCTTTGACAATCTGTATTTCATTTCTAAATTTTTTTGAGTCTTCCTTCATCACTTCCATTTTCTCTTCTACTTGTTGATCTAGAATATTGTCCATTTTTTTGTCTATTTTTATATCTAAAGAAGTAATTAAGTCATCCATCTTTTTCTCCAAGGTAACAGTTAAAATATCCATCTTTTCCTCCAAGGCAGTAGTTGAATCATCTATTTTTTGATTCAGTGCTGTAATCGCATCCAATATTTTTTCCATATCTGATGTTGGTACTTCTGGAGGTGCAGCCATGGACTCCATTTCCTTATCTCTATCCCTCTTCACTCTTGCAACCGCAGTAACCAGGTTGTATATAATATTCCTGTAAAGAGAAAAGAAAAATAACAAAAGACAAAAGAAAACCACTATAAACAATAAAAAAAAGAAAAAGGAAAGAAGAGGGATAAAAAATTATTAAAGATTCAAAAGAAAAAAGGGGGAAGAGAGGAGAAAAAAAATCCACATACAATAAAAATTAAAATAAAAATAAAAATAATACTGCTTTTTCTTAATAGATGTTGCATAAAAAAGGGCAAAATGTACTTTAGTAAAATCAACAGTTCTCACATGAAAAAAATAAAAGATAAGAGTACAACGGGTAAGTCCTTTAGCTGTGGTCAAAATATCCTTGAAAATGTAATAACAATCCAGTTCTCAGGCAAACTTATAATCACAAGTCCCAAAGAGGAGAGAGAAGAAAAGAAAAAAAAAGAGAAGGGGGGGGGAAAGGAGAAAGCCCCAACTCCAAATGTCTTCACTCTCCAAGACAAAAAGCAACAAGAAAGTCCACTAAAATCCCATATAATAAGGGAATTCCAAAAACTGTTCAAAACAAAGATATTCCAAAAATACCCATTATAATCCAAATAGTTTCCAAACGCATTACAGAAAAAAAGGGAAAAAAATACCATCTCAAGATGAAAAGCAGAAAAGAAAAAAATAAGATAAAAGGCAGACCGTTAACCCATTTGAATTCAAAATCCAGAGAGGAAAATAGATTAGTCCCACTTCAGTAAATAAGCCATTCGTCAATAGTCAATGTCACTCCATTTCACTTCCAAGTAAAGTCATTATTCTTTAAGCTCCCACCATTTCTCAAGTCTTCTTTAGCAAGAAAGTTACACAAGCACCAGCAGCATCGATCATGTCCATAGAAGGATCTTAGCAGATAATATGTAAAATTAAAATAAACACAAATATAAAACAGTGACTAAAAGTGCTGAATTTAGGTGCTACTTATCTGAAAAGATTTTGCTGTTTCCTGCAGAGCAATAACGATGGTCCTTCCAGTCGCTTTCGTCGCTTCAATTTCCTTTTTCCCGTGGTGGAAAAACGGGAATTGGGAAAGAGCGACGGTTCCGGCGACCCTTGTGGTTTATCTTCTGATCCCCTTTTCTTCAAAGGGGAGATTTCAGCAGTTTTATTTCTTTAAAAACCGCTGCAAGCAGGCAAACAGCGGAGCCGAGCCAGGAGCGCTCGGTTCAGCGCACCGGCGTCTTCAGCACCCAGAAGCGATCTCGTCTTCTATATTTATTAATCAACCCCCCAGGCTTCAATATGCACATATTAAATTATCATTCTCCTCCACATCTAGTAAACTATACTTAACCCATGATAAATGTAACTTCATTAGCAAAGAGATGATAGATTTCCAAATGGAAAAGTGAATTTTCTTAAATCAATTCATTGACAAATAGTGTAGCTTCAACAAATAGAAAAAAGTTCAGTTTGTATGTTTATACTCATCAGTACGCGTGCACACACACACACAGCCTTTGCCTCCTCCCTCCAAGAAAGTATGGCCTCAGATATCTTTCAAGTTTGAAATTGAGTTGTGGAAAGGGAAATCCTTGCTTTTGAGCTGTGCTGTTTTTATAATTTTATAATGATGATTACAAACCTTACAGGGCTTCAGAAACATGCTGAGAATCTTAGAAAAGCAGTGCTATTCCTGAGACAAGGTCATCACTTTGCTAGATTGAGAAACCAGTACTGAGTTTTTTTTTCCTAAGAAAAATGGGACAGAGCAAAGTGTAGCATTGCACATACATTTCTCCCCAAAGCTAAAATGGCATTAGATGAAGGTCAGGATCCTGGAAACCATGTAATTTGGTTGGCCAGCAAGTCTTCCAATATTTGTGAATCGTACAAAATAAATACAGCAAAGACTTTTCAAAACTATATAAGAACAGCAAAACCCACAATCCCAAGCATAAAGGTGAGCAACAACTCCCATATCCCTATTCTCTCAGAATGATTTAATCTGAAAATATACTACATATCCATATCCATATCTATATCTATCAGGTGTAAATGTACATTACATTACAAATGTAACCAGTATGTTCAGATTAATGTCTTATTTTCTCTACCTTACAGTATGACTTAAGTAAACAAAGGTAAACTGTATTTTTGTCTTGATCTGTAAGAATTTCATTACAAATTTTCTTATGGCATCAACTTCTTGTTCCTTATAATATCAATAAGGTAAACAAAGGTATACAGCATTTTTTCCTGATCTGCAAGAATTCCATTACAAATTCTTTTTTTAAAAAAATATATTTTATTGAATTTTAAGTATACATAGATAAAAGTTTGAAAAGGAAAAAGAAATAGAAATAGAAATACAAATCAAAGAAAGAAAAGAAAAAGTGTAGTAAAGTAAATAGAAAAAGAAAAAGATGAAACATAGAAATTAGTCAACTTCCGATTTATCTCTGGTCTTAGTAATTTAAAAATTAATCTCTTTCATGCTAGTACTATATATAACATTGTAAAACATTTCCTGTCTAATATATCAATTTATATATGTTTTAATCTTCAAAACCCCATATAAGCTTTGCCCCTCCTGCATTTTGCAAATAGTCCGTTAATGGTTTCCATTCTTTAAGAAAGTAATAATTTGTATTTTCTTTTAATACAGACATGCATACAGTTAATATTCCTACTTACTCCAATCATTTGGTATAATTAGTTCTATTCAGGTATAATTATATAACAGAAACATGAGAAAATTTGGAGTAAACCAAAATTTAGGAATATTGTGATACAGCTCAGATATAATATTGGTTTCCTAAAATCATAGCTTATAAAGGGTGATCAGTCTTACAGATAATTATTGGAAGTATGAAAAGTATTCTGATTTCAACATGTTTTGAGCTTGAAGCAGCCATTTAAAGTGTTCTGAGTTTTGAACAAAATACTTACGTTTGAGCCTGGATCAAAACGTTAAATGTTCTGAGAACTGAACTGATTTTTTATAATCTCAACCTAGCCAGTAGAACAGCAGAGATCAGTTATAGCCCTGCTCCTGTTGGATAAAAAGCAGCAATGCCAGCAGCAGTAAGCAAAGTATGCTACCAATTAGCAATAAGACAACTTCCATTACAGCACATAAAGCAAGTAAGGTGGTCCAATGGCATCAAATATAATTATATAGGTGATGGCTTTGGATAATTAGCATGGTGCACAATGCTGGTTTTGAGTGCTATTCCTGTGTATCATCTTCAAAAGCAAGTAGCAGTCTCAATACAAGCATGCAATTCATCTAAGCATGTGGAATACATGTTTTACCTCTCCCTTCCCATGCACTAAGAGGTAAGGCAGCATCCCAGAAACATCTGCCACTGTAGCTACCAGCCCCTACTGTGCTGGAGGACCCAGGTATTTGTGGATGCCATTTCACAGACAATAGAGATACATATGACCTTGATGTGCATGGTTGAGAGCTGGCCACCAGAGCAGCCAAATTTCAAGCATCATCACAGAAACATGAAAAAAGGCACCTAATCATATGCAATTTGTCAGCATCAATTGAGTTATCTGCAAACTGTACCTGGTCTAGCAGGATGGTATTAGGCTGGATGGGGCCAGCACCATTGTAATTGATCCTGGCACTATGATTGGTCGCCACCAGCTCTTACAAATGCCTTAAAGTGGCTGGACATTTCCAAATGTTCAGATGCTTGAAAAGCAATTTTGTATTTGACTACGATAATTAAGCAAATTTAAGTAGTATTAAAGTGCTTAATATTAGTTTAATATGAATGCTTAGGCTTTGTAATATAATTTTATACATTTAATGAAAGAAAGGATACATAGTCAGACCTTTGAGTGACTTGAGATGGAAGTTCATTTGTAAATTCATTATTTTCAGAAACTTTTTCCATTGTACCAGTGTTCAGAACGTCTCCCTCTGTGGAAAAAAATAACTTTATGTCATTTTGAACAAATGCCTGCAATATTTCTTCTTTGTCTTACTGAAATGTATTAGATTTAATGTCACCAAATTAAATTCAATATTGTATAGGAAATCAAGACCAATATGTAATGTCTGTCTATTACAGAGTACCAGTGGAGAAAAAGATTTTAATTTGAATTACAATAAAACATATTCCTAATTTCTCATTACTGAAATGAAAATATCATAAAGGCTTATTAGTATATAATTAGTCTACAAAATCATTACCTGCATCACTGAATGATTCACCTGCAAAATAAATATATTATTTTATTTTATTTTATATCATTAAGCA
This sequence comes from Charina bottae, assembly GCA_023362775.1. Lineage (NCBI taxonomy): Eukaryota > Metazoa > Chordata > Lepidosauria > Squamata > Charinaidae > Charina > Charina bottae. The sequence continues at coordinate 2,501,358 of JALMGJ010000020.1, forward strand.
AGATGCCCACATGACTACTTAGCTCAACAACCGCAATCCCAACACTCCCGGTTGCAGTCGTTAAGTGATCTCCCAGGGTTGTTAAGCGGATGGAACGAAAGAGCTGCCTGGAGGCTGAAGGAACGAAGCTCAGATCCTGAAGATTTCTGCTTCGTTCCTTCAGCCTGCCAAAGGGTTTCCCCTCCCCTCCATGCACATGAGGGGAAATCCTTGGTGGGGCTGAAGGAACGAAGCAGAAATCTTCAGGATCTGAGCTTCATTCTTGTGGCTCCACAAAGGGTTTCCCCTCCTGTCCCCCCCATGTAATGGGGAATACACCAGCCTATTTATGCAACGCACTTGGAGCTGCCAGCGCCAGCGCATTCCTTTTGATGTGTATTCCCCATTATGTGCCTGCTTACTCTCTTGTAATCCCTTCCTCCCCAATCTCTCTGCTCTGCAACAGGGAAAAAGAAGAAGAAAAACAACAGGTCAGGCACAGGACAATGTGTACTGACTATAATGGTGATCATGTGACAGAGGGAAGGTCACAAATGAGGGCATTGGTCATAAAGTTATTTTTTCAACACCATTGTAACTTTGAACAGTCACTGAACGAGACAGTCGGTAAGTGAGGACTACCTGTACTTGTTAGTATAGTTTAACTGGGCACTGTATAGGAATCAATTTTTCCAACAATTTAGTGTTGGCTGTGGGGATGGAAGCAGTTGATCAGTGAATATTTGAGATAAATGGGAACTAAGTATCCTCAGAGGACTTTGTCCTTACCCCTTATCCTCATTTCTCCCTGATCCCCTCTTCAATCCAAGCATGGTAAAGAGAAGGCACAGTTGAGCTGGCAAAAAGGTGAAAGTACAGTATGGATGTCCAGGCTTGCTTCTGACAGACCCAGGCTTTTTCCCCATTCTGAAAGAATCCATTGCAAGGACTCTGAGATAGGTTTTTAATCAGGTCACCAATATTCCTAAATCCCATCCAAAGTATGGGGTCTGGAGGGTTGAGATAGCAGACAGGGTCCCTGATCCAGTATATGCATATTAATTATGGAAGCAAGAATGTTAAATATATGTACAACCGGAATGCATAGACAAAGGAGTTCCCAGATATAGGAACCTTTGATTTAGATAAGAAAAAAAATTAAGTAAAAAATTAAAAAATAAAAAAGGTGGGAATGTAGGAATGTTTTTATATGAGTGAGGGGAAATATATGTAAAAAAAGAGTTGCAAGTTTACAGCCTCCTGGATACAAACTGAGAAACTAAAAACAAACAAACAAAACCCACCAAAACCAAAACTTCATTTAACTGAAATAAAAATTCAATTGGTTGAAACAAAATAGAAACTGGTGTCAGAACATAAGCCATCTCCTTTCACTGCTCCATCCAGGTTTTATCCACAATTGCTGAGTTCAACACATGTAAAGTGTTTTTGTGAGTGTGCCCATCTTGAAGATACTGTATGCAGTACAATTTGGCCACCACTTCAATAACATCAACATTTAATTGATATAAGGAAATTTCTAAAAGATTGCATGAATCAAAACGTAAAGGTCTCAGAAACTCCAATGACAAACTGAAAACTACTTCAGTAAAGTGCATAGACTCATAGAATCATAGGGTTAGAAGGGACCTTGGAGGTCTTCTAGTCTAACCCCCTGCCCAAGGCAGGAGTCCTCATACCATCTCGGACAAATGGTTGTCCAATCTTTTCTTGAAAACCTCCAGCGATGGAGCACCCACAACTCCGGGAGGCAAGCTGCTCCACTACTTAATAGTTCTCACTGTCAGGAAATTCCTCATTTCCAGGTTGGATCTCCCCGACGAGCTTCCACCCATTGCTTCTTGTCCTACCCTCAGGTGCTATGGATAATAAATCGACACCCTCTTCCCTGTGGCAGCCCTTCAAGTATTGGAAGACTGCTATCATGTCTCCCCTCAGTCTTCTTTTCCTTAAGCTAGACATACCTAGTTCCTTTAGCCGTTCTTCATAGGATTTAGCCTACAGACTCATTAGCTTTGTTGCTCTTCTCTGCACTCTTTCTAGGGCCTCAGCATCCTTTTTGTATTGTGATGACCAGAACTGGACGCAGTATTCCAAATGTGGCCTCACCAGTGCGGTACAGAGCAGTACTATCATTTCCCATGAACTTGATACTATTCCTCTGTTGATGGAGCCCAGGACTGCGTTGGCTTTTTTGCAGCTGCAGCACACTGCTGACTCATACTTAAGTGGTAGTCCACCAGGACACCAAGATCCCTCTCATAGGCACTACTGTTGAGCCAGGTACTGCCTATCTTGTGCTGGTGCATCTGGTTTTTCCTGCCTAAGTGCAGGACCTTATGTTTCTTCTCCACTGAACTTCATCTTGTTGGATAGGACTGCATACCTAAAGTTTATTTTGATTAGTAAAATAAAGCTTTAAATCAACTGGAATCTCAAATGAGGAGGCTTAAGCACCCCCAGAAGAAAAAAAAATCATCTTTATTTTTAACTTAAAAGATCTGACTTCAAAACGTTTGATCTAATTGGCACAGATCTGGAAAAGAACTCTAACTTAACTCTCAGCCCCCATTCTTCCACCTTCTGCCTTTAGGGGTAAATCAGTGCCTTTTTCAGCAGGCACAGTTGCCAAATAGATTCCAGAAATTGTGGTAATAATAACAACAACAATAGTAATAATGTATAGTCAAAGGCTTTCACGGCCGGAATCCGATGGTTGTTGTGGGTTTTCCGGGCTGTGTGGCCGTGCTCTGGCAGATTTGGTTCCTGACGTTTCGCCAGTAGCTGTGACTGGCGTCTTCAGAGGCCAGGTCCTCTGAAGATGCCAGCCACAGCTACTGGCGAAACGTCAGGAACCAAATCTGCCAGAACACGGCCACACAGCCCGGAAAACCCACAACCACCATCGATAGTAATAATAATAAAATATATGGTTTGGATCTGAAACCAAACCCAATTAACATAGAGACCCATTTCAAAGAGAATTATTTTATTCCCAGCCTTACAAGTATTACTTTTAGAAAGAGCTCTGTTATACAGTAAACATTAACAAAGGCTGCATTTAACAGCCAGCTCATTTCTTTCTCTCTTTCCTTCTTTCCTCTCATTTATTTTTCTTTTTTAATTTCCCTTTTTCTGCTTTGACCACAAAAATAAACTGAACTGAACTTTATTTAGGGTAATTTATTATTTTAGATACAGTAATCCTTTAAAATAAATAGTATAGCTAAGATTTCTGAAAATCCTGATTTTTGAATCGCAAAATTAAGGGACTGGTCTAGCTATTGCTAATTATATTTATCTTGTAGTCTTTTTTACTGGCTATGGAAGTAAACATTGTGCATACACAGATTAATTGTCTGTTCTTAAATTAAAGGTAATGATGCGCTAGCATCTTTCTTCCTTCTACATACTAAATCAGCCTCTGAAAATAGCTGAAAGAGTTTGTTATTTGTACTTATTGTTATCGTAAGTACAAATGATGAACTCTTTCAGCTATATTCAGAGGCTGCATTATTCTAATTGTATTGTATGTATTGTGCTAATTCTGTTTAGAAAGCTACTTTGTTTACCATGAAGTACGCAGCATTGGACCTGAAACACTGCAAAGACAAAGTGTTTTAAATTTTACACTTTAAAATTAAAAATGAATTTTAATAACATAATTTTACCTTCTAAAGAGATTACTGAATGTGTCTCACCTCTGTTTTACAGCAGTCTCTGCTTCTGCTCTTCCATATAATATAGTTGCTGATTTTTCATCTGCAAGTCTAGCTGTAATATTAGCTCCTATTATTCCTAGCACAAAAGTTTGCAGAAGGAAGCCATTAAACTATTTTAAAAGGGGCAAAGTGCTCTTCTAGATATTACTTTTTCAAGCAAATACAAGACTTTCATATATTCAAGATACTATCTACCCTTGAAAGACTTCCCAAGTATTTTTCAAATATCCTAGATGTTCAAAAATTATAAATTATAGCCTGATGGGATGGAATAGTTCATAGATTCACCTGTTTTCTATTTCCCCAACTTCAGAGAATGAAACATTAAATATATCTAGCTATCCAGGAAAATAGCTGGCAAAGTTCCATCCTGCAGCCATGCCTCTGCAACAGGAAGTGTTTTGAATTTTTGAAAATCCCTAATTACAGTGGTGCTTAAAAGTTTGTTTGGATAATTTTCCTCAATTAATACATGAACAAGTATGATGTTTTTGAGTCATTTGTTTAGTTGGCTTCTCTTTATCTAGTTTTAGGACTTGTGTGGAAAACAGATCTTGTTTTAGGTCATATTTATACAGAAATATTGAAAATTCAAAAGGGTTCACAAACTTTCAAGCACCACTGTATTTGTTACCGACAAAATCAGCAAATTCCTACTAGAAATAAATAGGAAATAATTGTCATTATAGACTGATCATTACAAATATTATCATGTTCTGTGCTGCCATCATATCAGGACCAAGAAAGAGAATTAGGTTTGAAAGGCTGGAAGGTTTTCGAAGAATATTTGGACTTTTCAAGGCAGGCTGTAAAATTTGAGATTGACAAGGAGAAAGTTCTGTGTATAATACTGAGATATGTAAATACCTTGGTTTACTTTGAAGTGGGATAATTGTTTAAATGTGTTTATTAGGATGGGTTTTTTTAAAGGTTTAGATAGATGTTCTTGCCATCCTTTCTCTGGTCATTCTGTTTGGTGTTCTGTTTCATATGTGAACTCGTGGCATACAGGTGGTTTACTGGAAGAGTACACCTAATACGTCTACCTGCATAGATAACTGAGAAAAACATCTTCAGAGCATTTGCCACAATATACAATAGGGGATCTGCCAAAGTGTTTTTTTCTTTTTGAACTCGGCTTGAGCCAGGTTAAAGCTTCAAGGGCTTCTGCCTGAGTTTGTTATCCATGTTTTATGCCTAGGTGACACTCCAATGGGCTTTACCCATTAACAGATTGTTATCAACAAACTACATAGGTGTTGTCAATAATGCTCAATGTCAAAGTCTCTCCTGGAAAGGTAGCATGCAGGACTGGCTGATGCCACAGTAAAATGGTTGATGAATGGTCTTTTTGAACATGATTACTGACAATGGAAGCTCACTGGATAACTTTGGGACAGTTACTCTTTCTCAGTCCAGCCTACCACAGGGGATAGTGGTTGTGAGGAAAAAGAGGGGAGGGAATGGCCCCTTCGAAACACCAGCAGGGTGGGGGCCATTCGAATCTTGGGGAAAATCTCATTCTATAAGGCAGGCACTGCGACAGAGAAGGCACACTTCTGGGGTTCTGATAGATGGCATTGTTTTATTTATTTATTTACAGGACTTACTGTATATGGCTGCCTATCTCATATGATGACTCTAGGCGGCTCACAACAATCCATAAAAACATGGTTAAAAACAAAAGTACCCTTCCACCCAGGCACCAGACCAAATATCCTCGCAGCTCGACCCCCATCCTAGCCCAATGGTTGGGGAAAGAGCCAGGTCTTCACAGTCTTCCAGGGCGGCCACCGAAAAGGCATGCCTCTGAGGTCCCATCAGGTGGCAACATTTAACGGAAGGGACCTGGAGCGCGCCTACCCTATCTAACCTGGTAGGACAGGCAGATACCTTCAGGGAGAGATAGTACCGCACGTAACCTGGCCCTGTGCCATGTAGGGCTTTGAAGGTGATAACCAGCACCTTGAATTGCACCTGGAAAGCCAGCGCAGCTCATGCAGCAGTGGTGTTACTTAGGTGAACCATATGGCACCCAAAACTGCCTGTGCCACTGCATTTTGGACCAGTTGCAGCTTCTGGATGGTCTTCAAGGGCAGCATGTAGAGCACGTTGCAGTAATCTAAACAGGAGGTGACTTAGGAGGTGACTAAGGCATGGGTGACTAAAGTAAGGCTTTAGAAATGGGTGCAATTGGTGCACAAAATGGATTTCTGCAAAGGCCCCCTGGCCACGGCTGCCACTTGCTTTTCCAGCAGGAAACGTGAGTCTAAGAGGACCCCCAAAATTGTGCACCAGATCTGTGCAGGGGAGTGTTACCTCATCCAGAATCATAGATGTCAACTCTCCTGACCCTTGGGGGCCAAAAACCCACAACCACTCCGTCTTGCTAGGGTTGAGTTGCAACCAATTCCTCCCCATCCAGGCCCTTACAGCCTTTAGGTCAGGGCTTTCCAAAGTTTTTCCCGCGGCGACACACCAACCAGCGTTGGTGTGTCGCCGCAGGAAAACCCGGAAGTGTCGTCCTTGCGGCAGCGCGCAAAAACCCGGAAGCGCTGCTCCGCTTTCGGGTTTTGCGCGCTGCAGTTGGTGTGTCGCCCCGGGAAAACCCGGAAGCGCTGATGATGATCAGCGCTTCCGGGTTGTGTGGCGACACACCAGACTGTGTGTGGCGACACACTTTTGTGTCGCGACAAAGAGTTTGGAAAGCTCTGCTTTAGGCACTGAGCCAGCACCTGAACAGCATCACTTGCCCAGCATAGGGTAGAGATGTTTAATTGGGTATTATCAGCATACTGATGATACTGAACCCCATGTCAGTGGATGACCTCTCCCAGTGACTTCATATAGATGTTAAATAGGAGGGGAGAGAGATCTGAGTCCTGAGGCACCCCACATAATAGGGGCCTAGGGCTGGACCTCTACTCCCCCACCAGCACTGACCGGTACTGGCCATGGAGAAAGGAGGAAAACCACTGCAAAACAGTGCCTCCCACTCCCAATCCCTGGAACCAGTCTAGCAAGATAATCAATGGTATCAAAAGCTGCTGAGAGATCCAGAAGGGCCGGGATGGACACACCACCCCAAGCCCAAGCCCTCCAAAGGTCATCCATGTGTGACCAATGCTGCCTTGGTACTATATCCCAGCCTGAATCCTGACTGAAAAGGGTCCAGATAATCCGCTTCATCCAAGGCCCTGTGTAGCTGGGAGCTCACCACCCTCTCAACAACTTTCCCTAAAAACTGTTTAGGGAAGGTTGGAGACTGGATAGAAGTTATCCAAAACCATAGGGTCCAAGGATGGCCTCTTGAGGGGGTGAACCACCTCTTTCAAGGCCAGTGGAACCACCCCCTCCCACAAGGAGGCACTTACCACCACTTGGACCCAACCACATGCCACCTCCTGGGAGGCCTTAACCAACCAAGAGGTTTCTAGGTGGAGATTACAGGTGGCAGAATTCACAGCAGTAAGGACCCTGTCCACTTCCTCAGGACTGACCAGCTCAAACTCTTCCCAGATAACTCAACTAGGATGTGTCTCAGTCACTTCCACTGGTTCTCCCCATCCAGAGTCCAACTCTGAACAAAGTCAAGCAACTTTATCTGACAGATGCCTAGAATAGTCCTCACAGTGACCCTGCAAGGGCTTACCCAGGAGGGCCCTGGTCACCTGAAACAGGGCCACTGGCCAGCCATCTGGGGATGTAATAAGAATGGAGAAGTAAGAATGTGGAGTCCTTGGTGCTTTCTGAGCCTTGTTGTTTTCTTGTAGATGTTTCATTGCCAGACTAGGCAACATCTTCAGTGCAAAAAGGGAGTGGGACTTGCTCTCTGTTTATATACCATGGCTTGTCCTGCTTGTGTTGGTGGGGGTGTTGTTCTCCCCTTAGGAGTTCCTTGATTGGGCTGTTGTTTGCTGCTTGGTTGATTGACTGAGTTAATAGTTCCTTGATTAGGGTATATTGTGCTGTTTGATTGTTCCTCTGGTGCTAATCTTGGTGTTAATCTTTGCATATCTGGGTATTGATTGCTGGCAAGGAGGTGTTCTGGTCTTTTGGCTTTTCTATTCTCTCTTCTGAATGGTATGTAAATGTTGTTTACCTCTATGTGTCTGTTGATGGCTGCTTTGTCTGAGTGCCAAGCTTCCAGGAATTCTCTAGCGTTTTTGGATTTGGCTTGGTTCAGAGGGCACCAAGGATTCCACAGTTCAACCCTGAGCTACAAATATTCTCTTCGATAAGTAAGAATGTTTCACCACTCTTACCACCACAAGGTAAGTCCTAGTAAAGGCTCGTACCTGTGTTTGATTGGCTTCATCCATCGTTTTCCTCCAGCGGAGCTCTAGGTGTTGCTTCATTTCCCAGATCCCTGCTGTAAATCAAGCAGGGATCTTGATTTAGATTGATTTCTAGATCTAGATCTTGATTTCTAGATTCCTACGGGATCTGCATAATTGAAGGAACCTGAAGCATGCCTATCCTGCCAGATCGAATTGGCCAGGCAGATACTATGGGAGTATCTGATGGTCCCTCAAATAACCAGGCCCTATGCCATATGGGACTTAATAGGTGACAACCAGCACCTTGAATCGCACATGGAAGCAAACTGGCAACCAGTGCAGCTTGTGAAGCAGAGGTGTTACATGGGCATACCAAGGCATGCCCATCACTGCTCACACCCCTGCACTGCAGACCAGTTGAAGCTTCTGTGTGGTTTTCAAGGGCAGCCCCTTGAATTAATAATAGAAAGCATAGGTGATAATAAGGAAGTCAATATTTCACACGGATACTTCCTCCATTTATTTTAATTTCTACATATATTCATCCTTGTTTACTGAAGCTCCTGAGAGAACTAGGGGCAGGGAAGACAAATATGAATAATTCTTGCTATTAGAGAAGCAATAACACAGAATTCTCTGCATAGGAGAGTCAAACAGCTCTATGATATCATCCATCCAAATTTGCTTCCAATCACTCTTGTAGAAGCAAGTAAAGGGGATTTTTTCTCAAATCCTCAGCTATTACGTGAACAGATTATGAGAACTTCTGAATTGTAACTCTCTTCTGAGAGAGAATGACAGAATATGAAAATGGTACAAAATAATAATCAAAATAATATGAAGAAGTTAGAGAGAGTAATGTTGATTGAGTCCCTTGCATGAGTGGAAGATATCTTCCGCAAGGAGAGAAAAATTACGTCTCCTACATTTTTGAAAATCTTGCCACAAGGGTGCCATGGATATTAAAATCACCTGCAATAATTGTAAGGCACTTTCAATCAGATATCACAACTGACCAAACAAATGCTGAAAAAACATATTGTCAGCCCAGGTGCCTATAGTAAAGGTAAAGGTTCCCCCCGCACATTTGTGCAGTCGTGTCTGACTCTAGGGGCCGGTGCTCATCTCCGTTTGTTAGCCAAAGAGCCAGCGTTGTCCGAAGACACTTCCGCGGTCATGTGGCCGGCATGACGCACACAGAACGCTGTTACCTTCCCACCGAAGTGGTACCTATTAATCTACTTGCATTTGCATGCTTTCGAATTGCTAGGTTGGCAAGAGCTGGAGCTAGTGTGGGAGCTCACTCCGCATGCAGGGCTAAGGATTTGAACCTCCGAACTTGTGATCTTCCGATCGACAAGCCTGGCGTCTTACCCGCTGAGCCACCACGCCCCCTATAACCTAGGTGCCTATAACCCCCTGCTAATCTCCATTTTTGATTACTTAATTCAACTCCACAAGTTTCAAAAAGGCCTCAAACGTAGCCAGGGATTTTCTCTTTGGAGAAGAATTACAGATGATATTTAAACCAGCAGTATCTAATGCTATTGAAACAATGCTTTCTTTGTTTATAAACCGCATCTCTATGATACTAATGCTTTAATATTAAAATCAGGTATATAGTTAAAAGGGGATTAGACTGGAGATACCGACAAAGTGTAAGAAGTAAGCATTTGCCACAATAAATTCTTTGAAGTTTATTAGCAAGTTACCTTCTCAGCAGATTTTGGCAACTGTGATAATTCATAATCTTTCTTTGCTTCCAATATTCTTTGGACAAGACTACCTATTGAAAATGAATATTGTTACTATAGTTATGAACTGCAAAGGTATTCTGTAAAAAGAAAAAATAAGCGAACTTATACATCAACTTAATTTTCTTTCACTAAAATATTTTGTCCTAAATTTATTTCAGCAGATCCTCTTGAAGTGACCATGAAAATAATTCATAGATGGCACACTACAACTACACTATATTTGTATACAACTACACTATATGGTTTGGTCTAGTGGTTAAGGCAGCAGGCTAGAAATCAGGAGACTGTGAGTTCGTTCCGCCTTAGGCATGAAAGCCGGCTGGGTAACTTTGGGCCGGTCACTCTCAGCCCAACGCACCTCACAGGCTTGTTGTTGTGGGGAAAATAGGAGGAGGAAGGAGTATTAGGTATGTTTCCTGCATTGAGTTATTTATAAAAAATAATAAAGGCGGGATAAAAAAATCTAATAAATAATAATAAAAAATAAAAAATAAATTGTATCTTTTCTAGACTGTGTTGGTAAGGTTGGTACAATTATAATATTTGATGGCAATTCACAGTCAATCCTTTTGTCAAGTTTTTGAGGATACTGTTGGTTGATTTTCACCAGTCTTTAACAATTATTTCTGCTACTGATATTTTTATATATATATCATATATGTTGTATAGAAATTGATGCAATATAAGAAATTGATTCAATTGATTGGTCAGGTTTGTAATCTGAAAATACTGAAAAATTAAAATGCAGTTTCGAGTGGCATTTAAAAATGTGGGGAAATGTTGTGGTTAAAAAAATTAACATAAAAGAGTTCTTTGTAAAACACATCCTTCCATGTGTCCTCCCTTTTCACCAGCATCCCCACCACTCATGCTCTATCCGCTGTCAGGAAGAGACTAGAAGAGGACAGCACCCTTGAAAGGAGAAACCATCTCAACCCAAACCAGATCTGCCATCTTCTGGACCTGTGTCTTAACACCACTTATTTCTCATACAGAGGTGACTTGTACAGACAAAAACACGGCTGTGCCATGGGTTCTCCTGTGTCACCCATTGTGGCCAATTTATACATGGAAGAAGTGGAGAAGAAAGCACTCAACACATTCCAGGGAACGGTGCCCACCCACTGGTATGTGGATGACACCTGGGTCAAAATCAAGGCCCAGGAAGTACAGGCCTTCACGGACCCTATAAACACCATAGATGCCAACATTAGGTTCACCAGAGAAGACACCAAGGACGATAGACTGGCATTCCTAGACTGTGAAGTCCTAATTGGGACCGGGGGCAAGCTAGAAATAGGGATCTACAGGAAACCCACACACACAGATCAATATCGGATGTTTGACTCCCACCATCCACTGCAGCACAAACTAGGAGTCATCAGGACATTGTCACACAGAGCAGGAACCATCCCCACCTCCATGGATTCCAAAAAGAATGAAAAGCAGCACCTGAGAACAGCTCTGAAGGCCTGTGGATATCCAAATTGGGCCTTCACTAAATCTAAATCTACCAGACCTCAAACAGCGACAGATAGGGATGAGACTCAGAGTAAACGGAAGAACCTGGTCATTCCTTACATGGCTGGCGTGTCTGAAAAGATAAAACGGATATTTGGCAAACACCACATACCTGTATATTTCAAACCCACCAACACACTGAGACAGAGGCTTGTACACCCCAAAGATCAAACTCCAAAACACAAGAAAAGCAATGTAGTTTATGCGATCCAGTGCAGTGAGGAGTGCTCTGAACTCTACATTGGAGAAACCAAACAACCTTTGTACAGGAGGATGGCCCAACACAGGAGAAGTAACACCACAGGACCAGAGTCAGCAGTTTATCTTCATCTAAAGGAAAAAGGACACTCATTTGAGGACATTAATGTACACATTTTAGACAGAGAGGTGGTTTGAGAGAGGGGTCAAGGAATCCATTTATGCCAACTTGGAAAATCCTGCCTTGAATAGAGGTGGGGGCCTCAGGCACAATCTTTCCCCTATTTTCCTTCCTGCGTTGTCTTCTGTGCCTAGGAAGATTAAGACCATTTCGCAAGCTCAACAGCAGCATGGTAATCTTAACGATCCTCCTTTAGATGATAAAGGGACTTAGAAATAACATCTCAAAATAACCATGACCTAGCCCCAGGGGTAAGGTCACACAGCCACCTAGAAACATATTTAAGGATTCCCTTACTAACTTTGCTCAGACTGAAGAAGCTCCTTGGATAGGGAGCGAAACCTTTCCACTGAGAAAATAGAAATCCAGTTGACATCATTCAAGCTATAGACAATTCCACCTGGATGACTGAGAACCTTCATAGAAAAGACAGAGAATCATGTGTTTTCATGATTCTCCTTTCCAGGTAGAAGATGAATCACCAGCGACTTTTCAAATCGGGTCTTCCCCTGAGCGGGGAAAGATTTGCTATACACCCCATTTTGGGCAATGTGGCAGAATAGCGATTTTTCTCGGATGTGTTCTTTGGATTTCTTAAGACAGAGAGAGAATCATGAAAACACATGGCAGTTAGAAGACATGATGAAAACTCCTTAATCTCACAACACATAGACAGACTTAACCATACTTTCAACTGGGAAACTGTGAGCATATTAAACCAAGCCAGATCCAAAAATGCTAGAGAATTCCTGGAAGCTTGGCACTCAGACAAAGCAGCCATCAAATAGACACATAGAGAGAAACAACATTTACATACCATTCATCAGACAGCGATGAGAAGTTTAGCAGCAACGAGAAGGAAGAACACCAGATATTCTCTGCTTATATACATAAACTGACCAATCACATTATAGCTCACTCTCATCATCTGCCACACCCAACTAAATGATAGCACCTGTAGTATGCTATCATACCACAGCAAAACCAACAGAAGCTATGAAAAGGATTACACTGCCATATATCAGAAATGGAGTGTATAGCAAAACTTTCGCCGCTCAGGGGTGAGCATATTAAACCAAGCCAGATCAGACAGCGATGAGAAGTTTAGCAGCAACGAGAAGGAAGAACACCAGATATTCTCTGCTTATATACATAAACTGACCAATCACATTATAGCTCACTCTCATCATCTGCCACACCCAACTAAATGATAGCACCTGTAGTATGCTATCATACCACAGCAAAACCAACAGAACCTATGAAAAGGATTACACTGCCATATATCAGAAACATCTCATAAACTACTAATAGACTATTACAACCACATGGCATCACCCTAGCACACAAAGTTTTGCTATACACTCCATTTTGGGCAATTTATACATGGAAGAAGTGGAGAAGAAAGCACTCAACACATTCTAGGGAACGGTACCCACCCACTGGTTTAGGTATGTGGATGACACCTGGGTCAAAATCAAAGCCCAGGAAGTACAGGCCTTCACGGACCATATAAACAACATAGATGCCAACATTAGGTTCACCAGAGAAGACACCAAGGACAACAGACTGGCATTCCTAGACTGTGAAGTCCTCATTGGGACCGGTGGCAAGCTAGAAATAGGGATCTACAGGAAACCCACACACACAGATCAATATCTGATGTTTGACTCCCACCATCCACTGCAGCACAAACTAGGAGTCATCAGGACATTGTCACACAGAGCAGAAACCATCCCCACCTCCATGGATTCCAAAAAGAATGAAAATCAGCACCTGAGAACAGCTCTGAAGGCCTGTGGATATCCAAATTGGGCCTTCACTAAATCTAAATCTACCAGACCTCAAACAGTGACAGATAGGGATGAGACTCAGAGTAAACGGAAGAACCTGGTCATTCCTTACATGGCTGGCGTGTCTGAAAAGATAAAACGGGTATTTGGCAAACACCACATACATATATACACATATTTCAAACCCACCAACACACCGAGACAGAGGCTTGTACACCCCAAAGATCAAACTCCAAAACACAAGAAAAGCAATGTAGTTTATGCAATCCAGTGCAGTGAGGAGTGCTCTGAACTCTACATTGGAGAAAGCAAACAACCTTTGTACAGGAGGATGGCCCAACACAGGAGAAGTAACACCACAGGACCAGAGTCAGCAGTTTATCTTCATCTAAAGGAAAAAGGACACTCATTTGAGGACATTAATGTTCACATTTTAGACAGAGAGGTGGTTTGAGAGAGGGGTCAAGGAATCCATTTATGCCAACTTGGAAAATCCTGCCTTGAATAGAGGTGGGGGCCTCAGGCACAATCTTTCCCCTATTTTCCTTCCTGCGTTGTCTTCTGTGCCTAGGAAGATTAAGACCATTTCGCAAGCTCAACAGCAGCATGGTAATCTTAACGATCCTCCTTTAGATGATAAAGGGACTTAGAAATAACATCTCAAAATAACCATGACCTAGCCCCAGGGGTAAGGTCACACAGCCACCTAGAAACATATTTAAGGATTCCCTTACTAACTTTGCTCAGACTGAAGAAGCTCCTTGGATAAAGAGCGAAACGTTTCCACTGAGAAAATAGAAATCCAGTTGACATCATTCAAGCTACAGACAATTTCCACCTGGATGACTGAGAACCTTCATAGACTTCTTTGTAAAACCTTTTAAAAAGGATAAATATTCAAAACTGTTCATTATTTACTAGCTATCTTAACAACTTTTCATCTGGACACATGTCATTCTGAATGCAAACACTGAATATGGATGTTTAAAATGTTTGTTTCTCCTATAGACCCCAAAAGGATTTACAAACAGTAGACAGACTCCAAGGTTTTATTATTTTTTACATTTTATTTAAGTTTTATCCCTAAAAATTTTTTTTAGGTTTTGTTCTGATATTTTCTTTCTTCAATTAAAAACAGCATATCAACATCTATATTTATCTCAATCAAACTTACAGTGGAATATTCATTTGGAGTTCCTTTTTCACTTATTTATATAATTTTTACTGTCTCAGTCAAACAACTCTGGATGGTTAACAATAAAACATAAAATTGACAATCCATAAAAGAAATCCAACACCTTCAAAACAGCATAAAAATGGCCACTCAGTCATCAACACCACTCTAATACCCACTTAAAAAGGCAAGTTTTCAGAGCTTTTCAGAGTGCCAAGAGCAAAGGTCTAGTGGTTAAGGTGCTGGGCTAGAAACCAGGGGTCTGTGAGTTCTAGTCCCACCTTAGGCATGAAAGCCGGCTGGGTGACCTTGGGCCAGTCACTCTCTCTCAGCCCCACTCACCTCACAGGGTTGCTGTTGTGGGGAAAATAGGAGGAGGAAGGAGTATTTGGTATGTTTGCTGCCTTGAGTTATTTATAAAAATAATAAAGGTGGAATTAAAATTAAATAAATAAATAAAAGGGGTCAGTCTTATCTCTGGGGGCAGTACATTCTACAGCAGGGTTTCTCAACCAGGGTTCCGCGAGAGGTCACTAGGGGTTCCCTGAGAGATCATGATTTATTTAAAAAAATATTTCAAATTCGGGCAACTTCACAATAAAGAGGTCAGTTTCATTTATTTTTAGTTTAAGAACACTGTTAATGCATATATACAGGCCTACACATGAAACTAATATAATAATTTTGTAACTTCTGGCCTATATTTGAACCGCAGCGGTTCCCCGAGGCCTGAAAAATATTTCAAGGGTTCCTCCAGGGTCAAAAGGTTGAGAAAGGCTGTTCTACAGTGTTGGGTGAATCACAGTCAAGACCTACCTTCTGACCCATCTCTTTCACCTCTCATGATGAGACCTTGATCAATCCCTCCATCATGATTTGATTTAACACAGCAAGCCAACATTTACTGTCTTCATTGGAAAAAGTACAGAAAATCTCTAGGACAATCAGCTTCTTAAAGGAGTAAGTTGAGTTAGACATTCTAATTAATGAGATGACAAAAAGGTGTGAGTCTGAAGGGCCCACCCTTATACATGTTGGTTGAAACCACTAGTGTGTGCTATTCACAACATAGGATTGTCCCAATCAAAAGAAAGCTCTCTGAACCTGTCAATGCTCATGAAACTGGAAAGTGCTATAAAACCATTGCAATGATTTTGCCTTCTACTGATCTATGTTCAGCAGATAATACGCAAATGGAGAAAATATAACACTATTATCTCAAGACTGGTTGTCCAAGAAAAATCACCCTAAGAATTTCTGGGTCTGAAAGGTGTTGCTATCCTCCTTTAGAACTGAAGCAGCCTTCTGACCATTGGCTTGACTCCCTCATCATGTATAACAATACTTCATGGGACAGTTCATGAAACCCCCGTTATCCTCTTTATTGCCCCTACTTTCCTAGGAGGAACTTTTCTGCCCTCTTTCACATGAGCAAGTCAATTCCTTGGGTGAGGAAGAGGTTGGTGGTTCCTCCAGGCATAAATGTACTCTGATTTGCTTTGAACCAATACAGTAATATTGAAAATAACTCCAAGTACATTGTTGCTTCACCTGGTGGTTTGGGGCTGTAGATGGGTCCACCATGGGGAATGGATAGGTTCCACTGGGAAACTACCTCTCCTGAGCCTTGGGCCAACTGGTTCCTCTACAGACTATATATTCAGCTTAATGCACCCATTCAGAGAAGGGTGGGAGGAGGATAGAATCCACTTACGTTCTGGAGAGTGGAAGGGAAGCTCTGTTTTCTGTCTATTTGTACTCTTTTCTACCATCAGCAGTGAACTGAGCCTTCAGACCTTACTGACTGGTTACTGGATTGGGATGGAAAGGCTTGAACAGGGGATCAACTTAACTTCTAATGTTTTTATATATTATGCTTTTCTTCGGTGAAGATTAAGCAGCTGAAGCTTGGAAGAAGTCCAAATGGGCAGGGGGTGGAGCCTTACGAACTTTAGTTGTTGATCCACCCAAAATGGTAGGAGCTGCTCTCAGGCTTGCTCCCAAAAAGAGAGGAGTGGTTTCTGCACACCTGTGGCATGAAGGTCTGGCAATAAATACAGGATTTGATATAGTGGCCTTCTCCTAAAAAAACTTTATTCTCACAATGGGGATATTAAAAAGGGATAAGGCTGGAAGATAGCAGACACCTTTTTTAGGGAAAGAAGAAAGGGAATAGAAGCAGCACATTCTGGGGAATGCATCTTCTAAGGCAGGGCTTTCCAAAGTTTTTCCCGCGGCGACACACCAACCGGCGTTGGTGTGTCACCGCGGGAAAACCCGGAAGTGCGGCAGCGCGCAAAAACCCAGAAGCGCTGCTGCGCTTTCGGGTTTTGCGCGCTGCAGTTGGTGTGTTGCCGTGGGAAAACCCGGAAGCGCTGATGATCAGCGCTTCCGGTGGCGAAACACTTTTGTGTCGCGACACAGAGTTTGGAAAGCTCTGTTCTGAGGTTACCAGAGTGGGAGGGAAAGAGGAACTGGACTACAGTTATGTAGGAAGATGAAAGAGGAAGGGTTACTACCTTTTGGTTTAGCTAGAATATGTTCTATACAGATGCAAATCTGTAAGTGTAATCCACAGAAACCATGAAGATAACTATTTTTACTAGGCTGCAATGGAAGAGAATAGCTGACAAACCAAGAAGCAAAAACTGGATCAAGTAGTAGCACATAAAATAGGGGAAATAAGAGAACAAAAAATTAAATAGTGACAGTATCTAAAGGAATCCATCCAAAGTAGGAAAAGGCAGAGCTAGAGAAAAGATTACTTTCAACTAAGTCAGTTCTGTTTTCAGAAATTTAGCTGTATGATGGATGAATGAAAATGAACACATAAAAGCACAGAAAAAGATTTTTGAACAAAACACCATGTTTCTCATCTCCTTCAAGCTCTACTGTTGCCTCCTGAATTAGAGTAGACAGAAAGGTTTCTATTATCATGATTAATAGATTGCAAGTGTTTTAATACTTGATAGTTCAAAAACAGTAATACTTGGAACTGCTTCTCTTACCCTTAACACAAAATAAAACTAAATTATCACTTCAATGTTGTATTTTACAAAGCCGTTATTCTGTCTTGTGAAATAATCAGATGGAAGTCAAACATTATCATTTTTCACTAGATCTCTGATACAGAGTTGACAGCTTCACAACAGCAAGATTTGATGGAATTATTCATGTTTTAGGCAGCTAAGAGGCCTCCAATTGTTACTATGCATTCAACAGGTAAAATCCAAAATTATACAATTGCCAATCTGCAGAAAATAACTTCTCCTAAGTCTCCTCATTGTGAACCTTTTACAGCAAATTTTAATGTGCATGATGCTACAGTACAGAAGGGAAATCACTTGTGAGGTTCACAATCTTTATGATCTAAAAATCCAGTAATTTACAACACAAGCCAATCACCTTCTGTTCCATGAGTAGCCATTGCTTTCATATGTGCAAATACACTACTAGATTCTGTTCAATCATTTTTTCATACTTTATTTTCTATGATAATATTTATATACCAACAAATTTTTTGTTCTTTATTCGTTCAGTCACTTCCGACTCTTCGTGACTTCATGGACCAGCCCACGCCAGAGCTTCCTGTTGGCCGTCGCCATCCCCAGATCCCCCAAGGTCGAGTCCGTCACCTCCAGAATATCATCCATCCATCTCAAGAGGTCAGCCCCTCTTCCTTTTGCCTTCCACTTTCCCTAGCATCAGCATCTTCTCCAGGGTGTCCTGACTTCTCATTATGTGGCCAAAGTACTTCAGTTTTGCCTTTAATATCATTCCCTCAAGTGAGCAGTCTGGCTTTATTTCCTGGAGTATGGACTGGTTTGATCTTCTTGCAGTCCAAGGCACTCTCAGAATTTTCCTCCAACACCACAGTTCAAAAGCATCTATCTTCCTTCGCTCAGCCTTCCTTATGGTCCAGCTCTCACAGCCATAGGTTACTACAGGGAATACCATTGCTTTAACTATGCGGACCTTTGTTGTCAGTGTGATGTCTCTGCTCTTAACTATTTTATCAAGATTTGCCATTGCTCTCCTCCCAAGAAGTAGACGTCTTCTGATTTCCTGGCTGCAGTCAGTGTCTGCAGTAATCTTTGCACCTAGAAATACAAAGTCTGTCACTGCCTCCACATTTTCTCCCTCTATTTGCCAATTATCAATCAAGCTGGTTGCCATAATCATAATCATAATTGTGGCAAGTCCTTGGTGGTATTGGGATACCAAGTCATCTTGTCTGCCTCCTGAGGAAGATGGATTCCTCAGGAGGCAGACAAGATGACTTGGTATCCCCATACCACCAAGGACTTGCCACAATTTGTTATGATCCACACAATCAAAGGCTTTAGAATAGTCAATAAAACAGAAATATATGTTTTTCTGAAACTCCCTGGCTTTCTCCATTATCCAGCGGATATTGGCAATTTGGTCTCTAGTTCTTCTGCCTTTTCTAAACCCAGCTTGAACATCTGGCAATTCTCACTCCATGAATTGCTGGAGTCTACCTTGCAGGATATTGAGCATTACCTTACTAGCATGTGAAATGAGTGCCACTGTTCGATAGTTTGAACATTCTTTAGTGTTTCCCTTTTTTGGTATGGGGATATAAGTTGATTTTTTCCAATCTGATGGCCATTCTTGTGTTTTCCAAATTTGCTGGCGTATGGCATGCATCACCTTGACAGCATCGTCTTGCAAGATTTTAAACAGTTCAGCTGGGATACCGTCGTCTCCTGCTGCGTTATTAGCAATGCTTCTTAAGGCCCATTCAACCTCACTCTTCAGGATGTCTGGCTCTAACTCACTGACCACACCGTCAAAGCAATCCCCAATATTATTATCCTTCCTATACAGATCTTCCGTATATTCTTGCCACCTTTTCTTGATCTCTTCTGCTTGTGTTAGGTCCTTGCCATCTTTGTTTTTGATCATACCCATTTTTGCCTGGAATTTACCTCCGATCTTTCTAATTTTCTGGAAGAGGTCTCTTGCCCTTCCTATTCTATTGTCTTCTTCCAGTTCCGCGCATTGGTTGTTTAAAAATAATTCCTTATCTCTTCTGGCTAACCTCTGGAATTTTGCATTTAATTGGGCATATCTCCCCCTATCACTGTTGCTTTTTGCTTTCCTTCTTTCTTGGGCTACTTCCAGTGTCTCAGCAGACAGCCATCTTGCCTTCTTGGTTTTCTTTTTCTTTGGGACGTTTTTTGTTGCCGCCTCCTGAACAATGTTGCAAACTTCTGTCCATAGTTCTTCCGGGACCCTATCTACTAAATCTAGTCCCTTAAATCTATTCTTCACCTCCACTGCATATTCCTTAGGAATATTAGTGAGCTCATATCTAACTGATCTGTAGGTCTTCCCTATTCTCTTTAGTCTGATTCTAAATTGTGCAATAAGAAGTTCATGATCTGAACTACAGTCAGCTCCAGGTCTTGTTTTTACCGACTGTATAGATGTCCGCCACCTTTGGCTACAAAGGATGTAGTCAATCTGATTTCAGTGTCGACCATCTGGTGAAGTCCATGTATAAAGTCGCCTTTTAGGTTGTTGGAAGAGAGTGTTCGTTATGCACAGTGAGTTGTCTTGGCAAAATTCTATCAGCCTCTGTCCCGCTTCATTTTGTTCTCCCAGACCTTGCTTACCTGTAATTCCAGGTGTCATTTGACTACCCACAATAGCATTCCTGTCTCCTGTAATGAAAATAACATTTCTTTTTGGCGTATTATCCAGTAGGTGCTGCAGATCCTCATAGAACTGATCTACTTCTGCTTCTAAAAGTATTAAGGTCTGGCTTTCCCAACATGCTTTTGGAAACTTGATCTCTTCTGCAGATGGGAGTGTTGTATAAGCTTGGTTTTTAATGGTGTCTGGGATATTTTGATCTATATTTCTTATGTATTTTGTTTTAACCTGATTTAAATTTAGTTTAATCAGAGTCATCACTCAGTCATTTATGACTGGATCAGCAAACCCAGTAAACAAACAAACAAACAAACAAATTTCCCTTGTTTTTTATTCAGTGTCTAATCCAGAGCTTTCCAAACTGTGTGTCGGGACACATTAGTGTGTTGGCTGCAGAGTCTGGGTGTGTCGCGGCTCCTGCTGCCTCCGAGCCCTGCCAGGATTCCATGCAGGTCCTAGTGCCTGCCTTGTGCCTGGCTGCCTCCAAACCTGCTGTGATTTTGCGCAGGTCCTAGTGCCTGCCTTGTGCCTGCTGTAAGAGTGTGTCACGAAATGATGCGTGTTTAAAAAGTGTGTCACCAACATGAAGAGTTTGGAAAGCTCTGGTCTAATCTATAGTTTTTTTAGTCCAATAAGTTGTTCAAAATACCTCTTTATGGTATCTACATTCTTCTGTTTTGGATTCTGTGTTTTGAGATTTAGAGGAAGATGGAGTCTTTTCTTTAATAGCTTTCTCCCCAGAAAGGACTTTCTGAACAGCTTCATCACTGGAAAGCTACATAGAAGAAATGCATGTCAAACTGAGATATATATTTTCTGGTCATAATAATTTCTATTGATATTATCCAAATTATCCTGATATCTATTAAAGAAAAAAAAGCATACGAAATCAGCTATTGCTCTTTTCAGAACACAAATCATTTAGAGCTATAAATCTTGGTTAATTCTACTGAACACAGCAAGAATAATATTTATTATTCAAACAACATATCCCTTCATATAACATGACAAAACAAATACATCTACACACAAAATATATCTCAAAACTCCATGAACTGTTATTCTGTCCTAATCCGAGTTTAGCAACAAGAAAACTCTGGTCCCCATTTCTGTAACGATTTTATCCATTATGAGATATGATACATAAAAATCAGGTACTCTCCTTGACAGTGTTGTAGTAATGTATTCAGTATATAAATCCTGGTAGAAGGACCAAAAGGGCAATAATGTATGCCTTATTGTTTCCACTTCTTCAGAATTGTAAGTTGATGCTACTAAAATAGAACAACATTTTAAGGCTCCCACCTAGAACTGTCAGTGGAAATACTCTTATATGTACAAATGTTTAAGATTCTGAAGGTTCTTAGTTTACAGGAGATTAATCCTTATAAAATGCAGATTCTAATAAAAGGTGGTAAAATTGCTTTAATATATAGCGGTGGCAGACTGGGAAAGCCCCTGGCAAGAAGATGTGCTGAACACCACGGCTCTGCTCTCCATTGCCAGCAGAAAGCTCTGGGGCCCGATGGTCTTTCCAGTTTGTGTTTGTCATCCTCTGACCACATGCACAGCTGCTCCTGGTGAATGCCAGGTGGATCAGTGTTAGATGTTTGAGTGCTCAAAGCTTCCTCAGGCAAAGCTTCCTCAGAGCAGGCTTCTCTGTGTTAGAGAAGTCAGAGCTGGTCATGACAGCCTGTGAGCTGCTGAGAAGTGCACTACTGTACAGATTGATTTCCCTCTGCAGATACCAACCACAACTGTGGTGAAATGTTAGGATATCAGACAATTAGACCATGTCCTATTAGCCTGGAAACTCATCACTGTGGCAGGGTGAAATGCCTGGCTGCAGGAAAGTGGTTGGGCCTGTGCCAAGGTCATGGATTTTTGGGGGTAAGCAGATAGCTCAGCACAAGACCAAGAGCACATAGGCAGAAAAGGGAAAATGCTAGAATATAAAGTGGCATGTACATGCTTTAGATTGCTAGGCTTAAACTTCAAACGAAACAACTTCACTCAGTTTCATTGTAGAAAAGGAAAGTTATTTAATTGAAGAAAGCTACAAGAATCACAGACAAAGCTGGAACTGATAAAAATGGTGCGAAGCCTCTAATTAAAACATTCCCTTGGTGAGCTCACCTTCCCCCTCCCCACACCTGGCTCAGGCAGTGGCGTTTGACTTTGGTTCCCAGTCTGCTGCTCGCTGTCTGGATTCCATCCCCCCTCCCATCCCGTAACCAAGCTTGACAAGCATCGGCTTTCTCTCATCTAGCTGGCTCTGCTGGCGGGAAGCGGCAAGCGAATGCACTAAGTTCATTTGGTTGCGCAATCCTGACAAAAAAAAGTAAGAAAAAGCAGAAAAGGGGGGTTTATCTTTCAGATGCTGCAGGACATTCTGCTGGAGAAGACAACCCAGCCTGCCAAGTCCAAAGATTCCAGATCTGGGATGAGGCGGCAGACCAGGATGAAAAGCCTGGAGCAGCTTATGAGAGTGTGGAAAGACCAGGAGGATTGACTGTGTTGTGTATATGGAGATTCAGATGTTGAACAGTGGAACTTTGTGAGTTAAAGGCTTTGTTTGGCAGCAAGACAGCCAGGAGAAAACTCAAAGACATTCCAGTATCAGTAATTAAGATAAGGGGAGGGAGAAGAAGCCATTATAAATTACAAGCAGAAAGTAAGAGAAAGATATTTGAGACGGAAGGAAAATTAAGTAGGTTAAGACTTGATTTCTTGTATTTCTTACCCTATTCTGTACATACATAGAAACACATACTGGTTTTGTAAAGAATACTTTCACATTACTTCATTAGTATAGGTATCGTGAGAGCCAGTTTGGTGTAGTGGTTAAGGCACCAGGCTAGAAACCGGGAGACCATGAGTTCTAGTTCCGCCTTGGGCACAAAGCCAGCCAGGGACCTTGGGCCAGTCGCTCACTCATGCCCTTGTCATCTGCCATATAGATTATTGCAACGTGCTCTACATGGGGCTACCCTTGAAGAGTATCCGGAAGCTTCAGCTGGTCCAGAATGTGGCCGCGCGGGCAGTTACGGGTGCGATAAGTTCAGCTCATGTAACACCACTGCTGCACGAGCTGCATTGGGTACCAGTTTGCTTCCGGGTCCAATTCAAGGTGTTGGTTATCACCTTTAAAGCCCTACATGGCATGGGGCCAGGGTACCTGAGGGACCATCTCATCCCGATTACATCTGCCCGCCCCACCTGGTCATGCAGAGAGGGCATGCTTTGGACCCCATCAATGAAGGAATTTCATCTGGCGGGGTCCAGGAGACATGCCTTCTCTGCAATAGCACCCGCCTTGTGGAATAACTTCCCCCCGGAGGTGAGACAGGCGCCCTCGCTCCTGGCCTTCCGGAAGTCTTTGAAGACCTGGGACGAAGGAGGTAATAGTTCCTCCTGGGGGTGGTTAGCCCCGTAATATCCTCCTTTTTTAAGATCTTCCCATCCTCTGGATTCTTATCTATTTATTATTATATTGTATTTTTAAGTGTATAGTTTTTTTTAATATTAATATTAATGTTGTAAACCGCCCAGAGTCTACTGTTGTGGAGATGAGCGGTGATAAATTCGAATAATAAATAAATAAATAAATAAATAAATAAAACGACTGAATGGATAAAAAAAGGCATCATACTTTCCAGAATACCTCCCTCACTTGTTTAACTACAGACTGTGTGTGTTTCTGTATCAGCTCCTATCATGAGCCACCCTCCAACAATAAACATTAGTATGCCAACTGTTTCCCCAGTCCCATTTAATTAATTAAAAAAAAGAGACTGCTTCTGTTATTAACATAATTTGCTGGTAAGAATTAAAACTCACCCAGAATCCTGGGAGAAACAAAATTGCGTTTTTTGCAATTTGGGGCAACACGAACAGTAAGAGAACCAGTTTTGTGTAGTGGTTAAAGGCACCAGAGTAAACCAGGAGACCATGAATTCTAGTCTTCCCTTAGACACAAAGCCAACTGGGTGACTTTGGGCCAGTACTTTCTTAGAAGTACTTCTTCTTAGAAGACGACAATGGCAAACCACTTTTGAAAATGCTGCGAAGAAAACTGCAGAGATTTGTTCAGGCAGTTGCCAGGAATCAATATTGACTCAAAGGCACACACAAAAGGGGAGGGAGGGAAGAGTAACCCCCCCCCAAAAAATCCCTCATTCCTTACAAGTACTTTCAAACTCACAATGAGAAGCAGATTTAGCTTATATATTAGTTTATTGCATTAGAAGATGTCTAGTATGTTCCCTATTCCATTTCTTTTAATCAGCCTTTCTCAATCTTTTGACTCTGGAAGAACCCTTGAAATATTTTTCAGGCCTCGGGGAACCCCTGCACATTCAGGCTCAAATACAGGCCAGAAATTACAAAATTGTTATATTCGTTTCATGTGTAGGCCTGTATATATGCATTAACAGTGTTCTTAAACTATAAAGAATGAAACTGACCTCTTTAATGCGAAGTTGCCTGAATTTGAAATAATTTTTAAAATAAATTGTGATCTCCCAAGGAACCTCTAGTGACCTCTCGTGGAACCCTAGGATTCCATAGAACCCTGGTTGAGAAGCCCTGATTTTAATACTGAAAAATCGCTGTGTGCTTAGAGCAGTCCTAGGCCCTTATATATATAGTAGTTTTCTTCTGCTTAGTCTTTACAGAGCATACTCTAGGCAATATTTTAATAATTTTCAGTAATTAACGAAAGGGAAGAAACAGCCTCTCAGTTACCATGGACATCTTCTAATGAAAGTTAACTTCCCTCTCGTGCCTAGGTCAAATCCAGCAAATTTCTGGCCAGATGTTTATACAAAAATTGGACCTGAAATTGTATTATATTGTATCAAAAATAAATGTTTAAAACTGAAAAGCAGTTCCAATTGACTTCTAAATACTAAGCAGCATGATTGAAAAACTGCTGTTGCCATTAGTGAAACCTGGCACTCTATTTGAGGTGGAGAAACTAGATACTGGCTGGTATATAAGCTCTTGACACTACACCTTTTAGCAAGGACATAAAGTGAAGTTTCCAATTTAGATTTAGAGTGTTGAATCTTAGCTATAGTAATTATCCAAACTGCAGCAGTAACAGTAAACGCTCAATTTAGCAGATTTAGAATTTAAAGGACAAAATTTGCTGAACAAGGATGGATCAATGTGGGATATTGGCAGCAATAGTGGTTGAGGGGAGGGACAAAAGTAGGCTGACCATACGTCCCGTTTTGAACGGGACAGTCCCGGTTTTTTACCTTTTCCGGACCGTACCATCTTTTCCTTAAAAAATTCAATTTTGTCCCATTTTTTAAGGGATGCTGGGGCGTGTGCCCGCGTGCCTGCGCCTGCGTGTGTGCCTGCACGCGTGCGCACGCATGTGCCAGTGTACCGGCGCACACACATGCGCGTGTTAGGATCCCGTTTCCGTCTCAGGGAAATATGGTCAGCTGCTGGGAAAATCGGGGGAGGGGGCAGGCAAGTCTGTGGGTATGCCATATTGGGAGAAGCTCAAAGGAGAGAGGAGACAATGTACAGGTAGTCCTTAATTAACTACCACAATTGGGACCAGAATCTTGGTCATTGAGCGAATTGGTTGTTAAGCGAGATGCCCATGTGACTGCTTTGCTCAATGACTGCAATCCCAGCACTCCTGGTTGCGGTCTTTAAGCAATCTCCTGGGTTGTTAAGCAGATGGAGCGAAAGAGCTGCCTGCCGAAGGGTTTCCCCTCCCCTCCGTGCACAGAGGGGAAATCCTTCATAGGGCTGCTGGAACAAAGCAGAAATCTTCAGGATTTGAGCTCTGTTCCTTCAGCCTGCTGAAGGGTTTCCCATCCCCGCCGTCCTCTCCGCTTGCAACCTTCCCTGCCATTGACTTTCTGGGGAAGCCAGCAGAGATGATTGCAAATGGCAATTGCGTGATTGCAGGGTGCTTGGCCACCGGTTGTAAATGCGAGCAGGTGGCCAAGTGCCCAAAATGCAGTCACGTGACTGCGGGGGTGTGCATGACATTTCACAACGGCCGGAAGTGCTTTACAGGCTGTAAAGCACCCTTTCCAAGGCTGTCGTAACTTTGAATGGTCATTAAGAGACTGGTCATTAAGCAGGGACTACCTATAAACTATTCTTGCCTGGCTTGCCAGCCAGATCCTACTTCTTGTTGTTTTTGTTGTTAGGGGTAGAATAAAACCTTAATTTAATGGATATTTAGCTTTAACTGATACCCTTTTTCAATGTTAATCGATTAACCAAAGTATTTACTGTATTTTCACTACTATAATTCCAATTTTTTTCTGACGGTGATCCTTCAGAAGCACTATAGGTAAGAGAAAAGTTATATATTTAAAAAATCAGTTGAACTCTTTGTACATGCTAAAATTAGTATCTGAACTAATTTTAACTAGTTTGGTGTCTGTTGGCTATGATAAATGGATGCAGAAGGATCCTTCCTCTCAGTTCCATCTGGGCTGCGAGTCACTAGCCTGCCTCTCAGCCCAGATGTAACTGCTAACATGAGGCTTCTCTATGATGTTGCATCAAACTAGATGAGTGTCCTAGACTGTATTTAGATGTCAATTCTGAACTCTCATGAGATGGTCTATTTTACTTCTTTACCACGAGGCAGAGCTGAATTTGGGAGAGGCACACATCTTAACCCTGCCTTCTGGCTGGAAGATAACTCTTTCCTGCTGATTCTATCTTCAGTGACTGAGAACAATCTTACATAACAAAGAAAGATGCTGTGATGTGATAGTGAAGCTTAACACATGAACCATACTTGATGGAATAAACCACAATTGGCTGCGTTCAGATAATATATTAAATCAAAAATTAGCTATAGTAAGTAGAATGGACTCTTAATTTGGAATGGCCTGATGGCTAGCTGGGGTAATTTAAATTTTCTCTAAACACAGATACTGTCCTCTACAATGGAATACAGAAGAAAAGGTTAGAAGTTTCTTTTTTCTCAGTGAGCCTTGGTTGGAGGCCCTGCAGGAAGCAAGGGCGTGGATAAAGTATATTCTATACAACTAGATCTATGAATTCAGACCATAGTCTAGAATACCCTGGGAAAACTGGAACCAGTAAAGTAAAGATGACAGGGAATATTAGTTTTATGAGGGATCTTTTATATTAAGAGCAGCTGGTTCAGTTTGGGATAGTTTTATATCTGACCAAATTTTCTATTTTGTTTTTTCCCCAGATTATTTCTTATATCTTTTCTATCAGTTTCAGAATATATAAAACTAGTTACAGATGTATGTATGTATGTATTTTGGTGCCTTCGAGTCAGTCTTGGCTCTTGACAACTCAACTGCCTGGACAAGTCCCAACAGTTTGGCAAGATTTTTCAGAAGTGGTTTGCCACTGCCTGCTTCCTAGGGCTAAGAGAGTGACTGGCCCAAGGTCACCCAGCTGGCTTTGTTCCTAAGGCGGGACTAGAACTCACAGTCTCCCAGTTTCTAGCCTGATGCCTTAACTACTACATCATATTTTGGTATGCAGATCTTAGACTCATGTTATTGGTTGCAGCTGAACTATTCTCACAAATACTTTGCTTCCTTGATTAAAATAAAAAAAAAATTCTTGATTACTTCAGTGTTGGGTTTGTAAGCTAAAGCCATTCACTACACAACTGGTGAAAATATGGAGCTTACTCCCGGTGAAGGTGAATTTAGGTGTGACAGCATAACTACCTGGCCAAGTGGAACCCTTTCACCTGGAAGAAAAGCCCACACAGACATCTGGAACTCAAGATACAGTGGCTGTGAGAATGGAGATCTCAGAAAGGTTGGATAAATTGGCATGGGTATTGATGACAAATATCCCATGCCTCGTTCCTGCTGTAATAACCCACATATTAGATTATTTGTAAACCCCACCAGAGAGTTGAATGAATGAGAGAGAATGAGTGTGAAGACAGGGGAACAGCTTTGTTTTTATTTTCTTTTAACCCCTTCTGCCCCAACTTCTTGACCTGTTGGGAGGAAATGTGATTCCCCCTCTGGTTGGGACCTCATTTTGCGATCATGTCATAGGAATAAGCTGTTTAGGATCCTACATAATTATGACCTCCATAAGTGCATTGTAACAGGAGACAGAGGTCCACATCATTTTATAGTCCCTTAGCCACTATTCTAGAAAACATGGGACTTCTCTCTTTGGGCATTAATTTTATTTATTTCTATATTTATTCCATAAGCAAATGTTTCAGCTGCAGTAGTCTTCTCTGTTGGAACATTTTTTCACAACTTGAAACATTCATGCCACATAAAAAAAACTAACATTCTTTCCTTTTTCAGTTGTATTTACTAAATATAGATTAATCATACTAAATCAAATCCAAGTACCAAGAACCTGTACCAAGAATTTCTAAAAGATGGGAGACCATGAAATTGCAAATGACTTGCTATATAGCCTCGATACAGCACGGCGAGAGAAATGGATGGAGACCGTTGAATCGCTCAATTTTAAAACGTCTAGTAGAGAAGCATGGTCATTGCTACGGAAATTAGGGGGAAGCAAGAAGAAAATAAATTATAAGACACATATCTCAGCCAATAAGATTGCGGCACATATATTGTCTACATCTAGAACTACAAGGGACAAAGTCCATACAAGACAAATTAGACAAAAACTTAGTGCTCTCAAAACTATCTGTCCTGAACCATCTGAATATTCACGCCCTTTTTTCCCCTCTGAAATTACAAACGCACTCAAGGACATAAAAGCTGGCAAGGCACCTGGACATGATGGTATACATCCTGAATTCCTCCTGCACTGTGGAAAATACACAAAAAGATGGTTGGCAGAATTATTTTCGGATATTATGGAAACGGGTATAATACCACACAAGATGAAGCAAGCAAAAATCATTGCAATACTCAAACCGGGAAAAACAAATGACCAACCAAAGAACTACCGACCAATCGCACTGCTAAGCACTGTCTATAAGCTTCTCAAAAGGCTTCTGCATAATAGAATCAGCCAGAAGATACTCCAGATAATTCCAGTGGAACAAGCTGGATTTTGCCCCACACGAAGCTGCGCTGACCAAGTGCTTTCACTAACAACCTACATAGAAGCAGGATATCAGGTGAAGCAAAAAACGTCAGTTGCCTTCATAGATTTAAGTGCAGCATACGATACAGTGTGGAGACATGGACTACTTTATAAATTAATACAAGTAACTCCATGCCGAAAAACTACCCAACTTATTGATAACATGCTTGCTGGAAGAACTTTCTCTGTGACTATAGGAGAGGATATTAGCATCCCTAAAATATTAAACAACGGACTACCACAAGGCTCGGTTCTTGCACCCCTTCTTTTCAATCTATACATAGCTGACATACCACACACAAAGTCTAGGAAGTTTGGCTACGTGGATGATTGGGCTATAGCCACTCAACATAAATCCTTTGAGACAACTGAAGATGTCCTCACTTCCGATGTAGACATACTGGAAATTTTCGTAAGTGGAGGTTACAGCCCAATCCAACTAAGACGGAAGTAACATGCTTCTACCTTTGTAATAGATCAGCAGGTAGAAAGCTCAAGGTTCCATTTAAAGGAAACTGGCTCAATCACAACATGCATCCCAAATATCTTGGGGTCACACTGGATAGGACACTTTCCTATAAAGAACACCTGATGAAGACTGCTGCCAAACTGAGAAGTAGAAACAACATTCTGCACAAACTATGCGGCACTAGCTGGGGCTCGACAGCAGATACGCTGAGAATGTCTGCACTCAGCCTGGTTTACTCAGCAGCAGAGTACTGTGCCCCAGTGTGGCTTAATAGCCCGCACACGAGAAAGATACACAACTGTATGAATCGATGCGCATCGTTAGTGGGACGATACGACCTACTCCCACATACTGGCTGCCTGTTTTGAGCCATATACCACCTCCGGATGCAAACGACAGAGCGCCCTTCTTCAAGAATATTGGAAGATTATTGGTAATCCCCAGCTACCAATACTAAATGACATAGCCTGCTTGGAGCGAAACAGGCTGAGATCGAGATATCCAGCCATTTCTACCGCTAAAGCTCTTCTAGAAGATGATTTCAATATCCACAACATGTGGAAACAACATTGCCTAGGAAACTGCCCTCCACAATGTCGAAGCTTGCCCTGAATCTTGGAAAAACCACCTGGATTTGACCAGCCCCGTGTGATATGGACAACCTTGAACTGAATTTGCATGGGTCATGGTAGATGTGCAGATGCCCTTTATAAATGGGGCAAAACAACATCATCGAATTGTGATTGTGGGGCCGAAAAACAAACTATCCAACATATAGTGACAGAGTGTCAAAACCGAGCCTACAATGGAGACTTTGCTGATTTCCTGGCTGTGACAACTGAAGCAAAAAACTATATTTGTAACCTAGACATACGTTTGTAATTTTCCTGTCTATATTTTATATTTCCTATTTATTATGCTCTATGTTTTTTATTGTAACGCGATGTGAATGTGCCATACGATAAATAATAAATAAATCCAACTCATTTTTGAGCACTGAAAATGACTGGCTATGCACAAGACTACTTTTCATTCTGATTGAATGGCCTGCATTTAAGCATGATCAATTCTTTTGATAATCCATTTCTAATCCCAAAATTTACTGGCACTTGGGCCTTTGCAGAGACATCTATTTTCAGTGTGGAATTCTATTTTACCATTTTATTTCTAAAAAAGTAAAGAATGGTTCAAGAGATCTATTATTAATAGATTAATAATATTAATTAATTATTAATTATAATTATTAATTAATACCCCTTCCTCAAGAAGTCATCCCTGGACCCTAACGTACTGGACAATTTTCGTCCTGTCTCCCACCTTCCCTTTTTGGGAAAGGTGGTTGAGAAAGTGGTGGCACTGCAACTTCAGAGGATCCTGGAGGAAGCGGATTATCTAGACCCCTCTCAGTCAGGTTTCTGGCAGGGATATGGGACGGAGACTGCATTGGTCGCACTTATGGATGATCTCTGGCAAGGGCGGGATGGAGGGAGTGCATCCATCCTTGCTCTCTTAGATCTCTTGGAGGCTTTTGATACCATCGACCATGGTATCCTTCTGGGGTGGCTCAGGGAGTTGGGGGTGGGTGGCGTAGTTTTGCACTGGTTCACCTCCTTCCTCCAGGGCCGTTCCCAATCGGTGGTGATAGGAGAGGAGAGATCTGACCCACGACCCCTCTTATGTGGGGTGCCGCAGGGTTCGGTGCTCTCTCCTCTCCTGTTTAACATCTATATGAAGCCACTGGGTGAGATCATCCATCACCACGGGGTGAGGTATCATCAATATGCGGATGATACTCAATTGTATATCACCATCCCGGGTGAAGTAAGTGATGTGGTCGACGCCCTGTCTCAGTGCCTGGGGGCTGTGGGGGTCTGGATGGGGAACAACAGGCTTCAGCTGAACCCTGGCAAGACCGAGTGGCTGTGGATTGATGGCCCCTCGGTATCCGGGAAGTTGTCATCCTTGGTTCTGGATGGGGTGGCACTGCCCCATTCAAAGCCGGTGCGGAACTTGGGGGTCCTCCTGGACTCACGACTCCTGCTTGAAGAGCAGGTGGCAGCCGTGGCCAGGAGGGCCTTTGTGCAACTTCGGGTTGTGCGCCAGTTACACCCATTCCTGGATCAAGATGCCCTCCAAACAGTCACTCATGCCCTTGTCATCTCCCATATAGACTACTGCAATGCGCTCTACATGGGGCTACCCTTGAAGAGTATCCGGAAGCTCCAGCTGGTCCAGAATGCAGCCGCACGGACAGTTATGGGTGCTGTAAGATCGGCCCATGTAACACCCCTGCTGTGTGAGCTCCATTGGGTACCAGTTTGCTTCCGGGTCCAATTCAAGGTGTTGGTTATCACCTTTAAAGCCCTACATGGCATGGGACCAGGTTACCTGAGTCTCATCCCCAGAACATCGACCTGCCCCACTCGGTCATGCAGAGAGGGCATGCTACAGACCCCATCGGCAAAAGAATTTCATCTAGCGGGGTCCAGGAGGCGTGCCTTCTCTGCAGTAGTGTCTGCCCTTTGGAATATCTTGCCCCTGGAGCTGAGGCGAGTTTCTTCACTCCCGACCTTCTGGAAAAACGTGAAGACCTGGTTCTGCCGCCTTGCTTGGGACGGGAATGCCAATAGTTCCTCTTGTGAGTGGCTGGTGCCATGAAACCCGCCTTATTATTAACATCTTTCTATTTGGATTTTATATGTAATTTATTGTTGTAATTTTATATTTTTAACTTGTTTGTTGTGAACCGCCCAAAGTTCCCTGGTTGGAGGAGATGGGCGGTGATACAAATTTAAATAAATAAATAAATATTTTTGACCAATATATGCAATATTTGGATACAGGGAAAGGTGTTTTGGATGCAGTATCTACTGAATCTATTGCCGCTTCCTTAAAGGAGCTGCACCTTCTTCTTGGGTCATATCCTGTAGCTGCCTCCATATTCCAATAACTCCAATGAGGATTTTCCTGAACCAGCACAGCTACCATACAAGCTGCTTTGTGCAGCTGCTGACAGATACAGCAAGGGTACACACACCAGACTTGAATACTGCACACCACTAACCTTTAGTCTATCTTTTGTTTTAAAAATTCTTCAAATTATTTAATGTGATTTTATAGCCATTATCTAAGCCGCCGTTGGTGTGTCGCCGCGGGAAAACCCGCGGGTTTTCTGGGTTGTGTGGCGACACGCCAGACTGTGTGTGGCGACACACTTGTGTGTCGCGACACAGAGTTTGGAAAGCTCTGATCTAAACACTGCAACACTGAGAATATGGACAGTGTTCTTGACAACCTCCTGCCACTTCTGAGCTCCTCTGGGCAGCTAAGCGGGGTGGGTAGGAATGGATTTGGGAGATGGTAAACTGCATCCCTGAAAGGAGGAGTGGTACCTGTCGCTTTGAAGAAAATGGTGGTGCACCCTGTCTTGAAGAGGCCAGCCCCTGATCCCAAAATATTATGACATCTATCCAGTCTCAAGTCTTTCCTTTTTTGTGGGAAATTTTGGAAAAGGTGATGGGGATTTAATTGCAAAAGATTCTGGATGAAGCTGATTATCTAGATTTCTTTTAGACAAGATTTATATGATTTGCTGCAGGGATCAGTCTTCTCTTCCCACTTAACAATTACATGAAGCTTCTGGAAGAGGTAATTCATCAGTTCAGGATGAAGTATCATCAATAAGCTAATTATACTGGGTATATATTTCCACTTAGAGCCAAACAGGAGATGCTATGGAGGTCTGGGAATTGTAAGGGCCTGGATGGAATAAAGCAAGTTAAGATGGAATCCTAACAAGACAGAGTAGCTGTTTGTCCAGCAACCACTTGGTGACAGAGTGGCTTTGCCACTGGCTCTGGAGAGGACACATTATCACTGAAAAAGCAGGTCTGCAACGTGGGAGTATTCTTGGAGTTATGGCTCCACCTACATCAGCAGGTGGAAGTGGTGGCCTAGTGGTGCCTCTGCCTACCTTTGACTAGTGGACCAGTTGTGGCCCTTTTTTAAAGCAGGAAGTTCTAGCAACAGCCATTCACTCTGTCATTATCTCCAGAATGGATGGTTGCAATGTGCTGCCCTTGAAGAGTATCTGGAAGCTGCAACTGGTGCAAAATGCAGCAATCCATACATTGATGGGCATAAGAAAAATCAGTAATATTTGTGAGTGCTATACTGGCTTTAAACAGATTTCCAACAACAATTCAAGGTGCCTGTTTTAACCAATAAAGCTCTACAGTGTAAAAGCCCAGATACCTATGCAATTGTCTTCTTTAAGCTGACTCTGGCCAGCATGCCCATTCTGTTTAAGAGGAGATGTTCCAGGTTTCCTCAGTTTAGGAGATGAAGGGGTAGAGGCCCAGAAACAGTACTTCCCTATTATTGCCTGAACAGTCTGGAATATAATACCCACTCCCCCAAGATCCAGTTAGGTCTGGCTTTAGTCACCTTTCAAAAAGAGCTGACAGACCTTTGGAAATTAACTTTTATGCTATGCTTCCTACACAATTAGTGGGAAGTTTTAATTTTTCTTATTTTTTAAAGTTACGTTTATGACTTAGATTTGTAACCTGCTTAGAGGGGTATACTTTATGTAGCAGTATAGAAATATTGGGAACAAACAAACAAACAATACTGTACCTAGAGTTTATCAGGTTATGTTAAATGCACTGGAAAGGAATATTGAAATAATTATTTGTGCTATTTTAATTATATTCTACCTTGGCACATTAATCAAAAATTCCAAAAGATAATATATTACTGACCCTTCAAATAAGTCCAGATTCTATTAGTTGAATTATCTCCATGCTGCATTTTAGATAATTGATCTTTACATGCTGGTGTACCTCTAACAAGTGGTGAATTTCAAAGGAAAAGCATTGGGTAAAGACAGAGAAGCTTAATTCTCCCCCTGCAACACTCATCTGAGCTTTTCTCCTGAGTCCAATCTTCCCCAACACCACTCCTCTTTCAGCTGGACTTTGAAATTGTGTTTGAACAGAAAATTCAATTAAGATAATATTTCACAAATTAATGCTGTCTACTAACATCATACCTTATTGAGACAGCATTTAGCAATTGCTTGGAGAAATTCATTTGTTCTTTCAGGTTCATGTCCAGCAACAACACGTGCAGGCTTCACTGCCAAGTGTTCTCCTGTCACCATGATGACCACATCAATTGCTTTCTGAAGAAAGATGATTTTTGCATCTTTATCCTGAATAAAGCAACATACTGTTAAATAAACTCACAGATGTCAATGTAAATTGTGATATTAAAGGCATATAGTTTTTAATTTATAAACTTTGGCATAATTCTGACATTATATCAAATGATACTTAATGGAATTGCATCTATGAAATATTTTATAAATTAAAAAAATTAAATCATGAGAGTGCATACATACCTTAACATTATCAGATTTCATCTCTGCTTCTGTATACAATCCTTTCATGAAACCAGTTGATCTAATTACCTTTAAAACAATAATTTTAATATTATGGTACCAGTTCTCGAGTTCATATACTTTATGGATAACTTAATATAAAATGCAAATACAACTGCATAAGATAACACTTAAAAATATTTGAATCTTGAAACAATTAAATAATTGTGCTGATTTTTGCAGACAATCTGGATTATGATATTCTGTTTTTCTGAAATGATTCTGATTACTTTTCAATAAGTCTTCATACATATTGCAACTCTGTTTAATGGGATCTTTCTAAAGCATAAAAATAATTTGAACAGATTTAAATAACTGTAGAGATAAGCACATTAATCCACAATAAATTCTGCTTTCTCTAGTATTCTCATACTACATTTAGGATATAGTTTGCATCTATAGTTTAGTATAGTTCTCCTTATAATATGGAAACTAGATGTTCTCCAGGAGTACATAGGACAGCAAGCAATGGAAGTTCCCATAGAAGTTGGGATGGATTTAGAAGTTTTATTTTCGGCATATAGAATTTCTAAAACCATGGCTAATATTTGAGTACTAATTGTTTAGAGACAGTTCTCTTCAATACATTCAACTTGTATTAAAAATGGAGCAATTCAGAGCAGTACAATATAGCCACGACTAAAACAGTTTTTATCCAGTATAAGGTGTGAATGACAATAGCCAAAAGTAGAACAGGGACCACCAATTGGTTATAGTAGTATTGTGAATCATTTGTTATGCTTTCATCGTCTCACAACACATAGGTCTACCACATTCTGTGAAAAAGTAAGATTGTAGGCAGATGGCAAAAGAAATCAACAAAGATTTCATTCTGTGCAAGCATCAACAAATAAAGTCAAATGGAGGATTCCCACTAGCAACTTTCTCCTATTTCAATGGTAGTTCTCTATGTTCCCCAAATCTACTTCAGAAAGAGGGGAGAATTAGTGGAAGCTTCAATAGGAACTGGAACAAACTGCCCTTCTGGCATAATTCTGTTCAGGAAATGCTTCTGCTGTAGAACAAATAACAAACAGACAAGTAAATTTAGACCAATAATATTCCCTGCATTTTAAGGCTTCATCTCTTTATAACTACATAATGCTGTATCTCTGAGAAAAACTTTTGATGGCCATTCTTGGGTAGGGGTGGTCTTATAGAGCAGCTCTATAGAACAATCCAGCAAAATACTAGCTGATTTTAATAGAAAGATAAAACTCTTCTGAAATGAGTAAAAAAAGTTTAAATACAATAGGCTCCTTTCATTTGTGAAAAAGGCCAATGGGGAACAGGGGAACAGGGCTGTAGCGAGGACTTCCCTTAGGAGCAACTATGTTGGTCTTTTGCAGTCAATAAAGGAAGAGACTTATGAGAAAAACTTGTAAGACTAACAAAGGAAAAGGTTAACATGGGACAATCTCAGACAATTGTTTTCCTCCTCAGTTCCTGGGGTTTATTTCAAATTAAATGACATCTTGCATTAAACAACTACTCATAAAAAGCAATTTCAATCAAGGAAGAATATCCATGTAATAAATGTTCCAAGGACATTTGCCCATTATATAAAGGATATATAAATACATATTAATCCACTCTAACATCTCATATTATCGAAAAATGAGGTGAATTGCAAAGGATAGTCATGATGCTGTAGAAAAATAGAAGTGCAGCATTCATATATCAAGCTGGACTGTGTTTGTTTTAATCACGGTGTATTGGTGAAGGCACAATTGGCTGAATTAATATAATTCTCCTTAACCAGAATAAACTATGGTTTATTTATTTATTTAATCAAATTTCTACACCGCCCATCTCACTATGCAAGGGAGTCTGGGCGGCTTGCAAACTATAACAGCTTGGTACCCATAAGAAAAAGTCTAGGCTGAGTAGAGCAATTAACTCAAGGTTACAATGTAGGCTTGGGTTTCCAGGCTAGCCACTAGCCCACAGTTTTTCATAAAGCAAGACCAGAGATCTTTTGCATTTCATAGTTGCTTTGAATGTTGATTTCTCTCCCCTGTGCCTAAATCTGATAATAGAAAATAATAGTGCACTTGATACAATAGGCTCTAGTTGGTAAAATTTTATATAACTACTGTTCATTTTTACAATATTACAAGGTTACCTGGAATAGAATTAAATCCTCACACCACCACTAATACCTCTGTCAAAGTGCGAGCGTGGAGCGGCCTGGTCCTTCTTCCTTGACACCAGTGATCCACGTACTATGCAGTAAATAGACTCCAAACAGAGATTATATAAAATATCCTATTTACTTTATATACATACATATTTACAGATCACGTCCACACGGGTAACAAATGATACACCAACGATACAGCATACAAGAGGTAAAAATGAGAATAAAGAATTCCTGCATTCTTCTGCTTATATATACAAACTGACCAATCACCTTATAGGTCACTCTCATTATCCACCACACCCAACTAAACTCTTAGCACCTGTTGTATGAGTCACACACTGACACATCATCACTACAACAATGGCTGCTAATTGGATGACTTGTAGAATAATTCCCCTCTCACCTAGATATCAAGCCTCTCTGGTATAATTTATCTAACTGTAAATTCCTGGGTCTATACAAACCCCAACAACCTCCCTTATTCCTAGTTAGGCCTATGTAACTATGCCTTTAAGAGAAATAAGCCAAACTCGTTCAAGGCATGAAAACATCAAAAACATAGCACTGCTCATATTAATGCTGAGCTTCCTTATCTATGAAGCCATAGCTCTTCTTGAAATTTCAAATTTACTTAAAATATGACTTTTACCAGCAAGAGCTAATGGAAAGGATGGCTAAATCTGCCGTTCTTTGTACATGTGATTACTGTTTTTAATCAACAAAGACTGCGGCACCTGGCAAACCCTGCCAGGATTCCGCGCAGGTCCTAGTGCCTGCCTTGTGCCCTGCTGTAAGAGTGTGTCGCGAAACGATGCATGTCTAAAAAGTGTGTCACCAACATGAAAAGTTTGGAAAGCTCTGCTCTACCTACAAGAGTCACTAGAGGGGCTGACTGAAGAACAGACAACCCTGGGACCAAGCAGGATGGGGGAAATATGTCATCCGTCTCTTTACGACTGCCTGCTGCCTTGGGGAACCCCTCTGCATAACCTTTCCTTCAAAGATACACGCGTCTCTTCTGCGGCTTCCTCCTCGGGTTGCCAGGCAACTGGAAAACGCGACCGGCCGCTTCCCCTCCTCCCTCTCTTTCCCGTCTCTTTCGCTTCGCCTGACCTCCCCGATTACGTCGTGCAGGTAGTGGAAGCGGGGCTTGCTGAGAAGGCGCTCCGTGAGGGGCGGTTTTCGAATCACGCGCCCCAGCAACTCCTGCGTACGCCGGACCACGGAGCCCTGCATTGCAGCGCTCGGTACGATTTCTCCCCACCAGGCCCAGACAAACTCCCGGTGCTGCGCAGGCCACACATGCGCACTCCACCTCCACTTTCGTTACTACCCAACTTTGCGACCTTAGCAACGCGCAAGCAGCCTCCGCCTCTTCTTTCCTCTCTTCCTATTGGGCCGAACGACGGAGGCGATGACGTTAGCTGTCGGGTGGTTGAGCAGCAAGGAGCAAAATTAAAATATGGCTGACAGTTAAAAGGGCCAGATGCGTCACAGGTGTGTCAGATGTGGGACAGGTGTGTCCCACCTTATTATGAATATCAAGCCTGTTTACGGTTAGTGGTAATATGAACGGAGGAGAGCTTGTCAAACACTCTGCAGGTGTCCCTACTCTCTGCTCCTACCGCTACAGGCTGCTGATGCTTGTAAGTTTTCTCCCTTTTCTATCTGGAACTTCACAAGGTTTCAGTTGTGAGAAAACATATCCTAAGTAATCATTAAGACAGAGCTTTCCAAACTGTGTGTTGCGGCAAGGGCCCAGGTGTGTCGCAGGGGAACCCGGAAGAGGAGGACATGCACCACGTGGAGCCCCGCCCGTAGGTCCGTGCTCTGAACCCAGCTCTTCAGCTCTCGCCGCAGAAGCCAGGTTGCAACTGGGGGAAGGGTGCAGGGACGCGACTAGGCTGCCGCGCGGGGGGGGGGGGGCGTGCAGGGACCGCGAAGCGTGGCGGCCGGAGACATAGTTTTAAGTGCCAGCGGCCTGGCAGCCAAGAAAGGGACGGGGAGGCGGCTCCGCTGCCCGCCTCGCATGGCCCCCATGCAGTCCGCGTCTCCGGCTCCCCCTTCCCCTTGGCGGCGGCCCCAGCCAGGCAGAGGCAGGACTGGGCGAGCGGACAGGCGGCCTTCGCCGCCTCCGTGGCCTGGCCTGGCTCGCCGCTTCCTCCCGTCGCCTACCAGCAGAAGATGGCGGCGGTCTGATGCGCGGCCCGCGACCCGCGAGAGCTGAGCTGGGGCCGAGCCGAGGGAGCCTGCCGGCGGCTGCGGCCCGACAAGAGGGCTCCCGGCGCTCCGAGGAGACCCAGCGCGGGCGGCGGGGACGGGGCAAAAGGAGAGGAGCCGCCGGCGGGAGCGCGGCACGAGGAGAAGGTAAGACGCCGCGCCGGCGGACGGGCGGGCAGGGGGTCGCCTGCAGCGGGCTCATCTGACCGTCCTTCCCGGAGCTGCTGGGGCCGGATGGAGCGGTGGGGGACTCGGGCGCTCCAAGCCCAGCTGTTCGGCCATCGATCAAGGATCGATCAGGCCCGGGAGCAGGGCTGGCCGAGGGGCTCAGGGGGGAAGAGGGAAGGCGGGTCCCTGTTGCCGGAGACATCCTCACGCATCCTCCCCACCTCCCCCCACAATATGGCAGCAATAACAGGCAGGGCCCGAAAGAGAAGGAAAGCCCCAAGAAAGAGCGGGGATCCTGCACTTTCCACTGTCCAGAAGAGCGTCCCGCACTTGGATCCATTTCTGCCAGAGCCTTCGCGGCAGGTGGTGGTCACTGTGGTTCTTATTGCTGCCATATTGCGGGGGGGGGGGAGGATGCGTGGTGCATGGCCTCCTCTTCCGGGTTCCCCTGCGACACACCTGGGCCCTTGCCGCGACACAGAAATGTGTCGCGACACACAGTTTGGAAAGCTCTGTTATAGTTAATCATTTTATCTTATGATTGTAAACAATTATGAAAATAAAAGTTGCAATGTTATTTTTTTCCTTTGAAATGAAAGACTTACTCTGTCTTTTTTATTTCAAAACATATTGCTGAATTTGCAGCAAGCCAATTATTATGTGAATCTCTTAAGTTTGTTTACTAAATCAACCTTTGACCAAGTTTTAAAACTCAATTGTACTTTTTGACTGTGCAGAAGAAATTAAATATTTACAGAAAAAGAGCTGAAGGCTCACAAGTAAGTTCTGTTTCATATGTTCATGTAAAGAACAATGGGTTCTTTACATTCATTTACCTTTGGATTAAAATGCAGCATAATTAGAAAGAAGAGTCCTGTGCTTCAATATATTTGCCAGCCAGCTGCATGGTTTTTACTTACTTTTTTTTCCTGGAGACTTTCGGATGGAGGGAAGGTGTTGGTAATACCTATGGATGGCAGTCACTGGCTCAGTATTCAACCAGTTATGGAACGCCTTCATCACAGA
The DNA here is from genome assembly GCA_023362775.1 of Charina bottae. NCBI lineage: Eukaryota > Metazoa > Chordata > Lepidosauria > Squamata > Charinaidae > Charina > Charina bottae. The sequence continues at coordinate 2,542,201 of JALMGJ010000020.1, forward strand.
GGACATCAAGTAGTAGCTGTTGTTCCTGATGTTAATTTGTGGATGAAACCATCTGAACATTACATAGTGAAAACATTTGCTGTACCCTATTCAACGGAATACTTGAAAAGTGAACTTCAGAAATTGGGTCATAAGGTTTTTGTACATCAGCCTTTCCTGGCAAGAATTACTGAGACATTTGCAAGAATAAGGAATATTACAATGCTTTACTTAAATAACTGCAAACAGCTTTTGTACAATAAGGATTTGATTACTTACCTTCAAGAAAGCAGGTTCAATGTACTTATGGATCCAGTGTTTCCATGGACAGATCGTGGCTGAGTATTTATCCATCCCTTCTCTTTTCTACTTAAGTGGAATTCCATGTGGTTTAGATTTTGAGGCAACTAAGTGTCCAAACCCACATTCTTATATTCCCAAATTCTATACGGGCAATACTGATCATATGACATTTAATCAACGAGTGAAGAATTTTTTAGTTGGCTCATTTCAATTCATGATGTGTTACCTTTTTTACTCACCATTTGAAGTTTTGATCAAGGAATTCCTGCATCAAGATATGACAGTACTTGAGCTTTATAGTCAAGCTTCAATTTGGCTTCTGCGCTACGACTTTGTGTTTGAATATCCCAAGGCCTATCATGCCAAATATGGTTTTCATTGGGGGTATAAACTGTGCAAGGGAGAATCCATTAACAAAGGTTGGCTTTTTTTAGTCATACATATTTTTCAAAATGTCAAATTAGGATTGAGATATTTGACAAAATTGGGAGAGTTAATACTAAACTATCAAGTATTATTTGCCATAGTATTAAAGAGTATGATAACTGTGTTAAGTGACCGGTTTAAGCATGTTTTATGAATAAAGACAATATTATTCTCATAAATACCTTTAAAATCATATTTTTTAATTTATGCAGCTTTATTCAGAAGCAGAAAAAGATAAATAAATGAATGGAAGACAGGTAGATAAGGCTACCTTAATCTCAGGATTATGATCTCATTTTACAGCAGGAGTCAGTTGTTTTGTTTTTATCTTTGTGTAATGTTTGGGGACTTAAGGACTAAAGTAATGGTTACCTGCTTAGGAATCCTGAAAGAGGCTCGCTCCAATAATTGTGAAGTTCAAACAAAAATGATACCAGGAAATATATGTTACTGAACTGTAGCATGTAGTTAAGCTCTACAAAGCTTGCAACATGGATTACTAAAATGTCATCCATAGCATTTTAAATATTGGATTTTTACAATATTAAATTCTATAGTTGCTGTAGAAAATGAATAATCTATTTTAATGAGTTAAGGATGACTTTGGCATTTGACATTGAAATATATTTTAGTTCCTAAGAATTAAAGCTTTGCATATTAGTGTGTTGTGATTTATGTCCCAAATGAGTTTTTAAAAAATTTTTATTCTTAGAATTGAATTGAATTAATGTATTTAAGTCTGTGCTAAATTATTTGCATGCCAATTGTTATTTTCTTTTTAGTCACCTATTAAAATGATAGATAAGTGCTTTCTAAAGTGCCACCGTTGGTGACACACCGGCGGCAGCAGCAGCGCAGGGGTGCGTGGGGGTGCGCGTACATGCACGGCGGCGGCGGCCTCACTAAAACACGGAAGCGCTGATGGCGCACCGCTGCCGTTGTCGCTGCCGCCCCCGTACACACTGCCACCCCTGCACGCGCCCCCGTGCTGCTGCTTCGCGACACACTAAACTGTGTGTTACGACACACTAAAGTGTCACGACACACAGTTTGGAAAGCTATGTGATAGATTCTGTTCAAACTGTTTCAAATAATTTATCTTTGGAATTTTAATTTGATAGGAATTTGAAAGCATATTGAATAAATCTGGTGAAGATGGAATTGTGGTGTTTTCCTTGGGCTCGATGGTTTCTGACATTCCAATGGAAAAAGCCATGGAAATTGCTGAAGGATTGGGAACAGTACCACAGACAGTAAGAAAAGCAAATCTAAGATCTATTTTAAATACTTATTTAGAATCTCAGCTGTTAGCCACATCTTTGGGAAGAGGGAGAGGGTATGCTCAAAGAAAACCTTCAACTTTTCAGTTGAAGAAATACAGAAATAGCTACTGAGCTATACACTTGACACTCTATAAATATATTTCAGATGTACTCATGTGCTCTCTCTTTTTCAGTTAAGGATAGGATGGGTTAGAGCACTGTGTCCAGTTCTAGGCATTACATTTTTAAAGGGGAATACAGAAATTGAAGCAGGTTCAGAGGAATGTTATCTGAATGATAAGGGAACTGGAAACCAAGCCCTATGAGTAAAAAGAGCTGAGGATGTTTACCTTCCAGAAGAGAAGTCTGAGGGTGAACTCTGACAGTAGCCTCCAGATGTCTAAGAAACGTGAGTAAGAGGGAGAAGTTAAACCAAGAGGAAGGCAAGGATTATGGGATGAAATTAAAAGAAAGGAAAGTCAGGTTGAATATTGCAAGGAATTTCTGGACAGTAAGAGTGTTAAGCAATTAAACAGTCTGCCTAACGCAGTAGTGGGCTATCTCTTGACTAGAGGTTTTCAAATTGAGATGGATGGTTCCATCTCTGATGGTTTAGTGATTCCTGCATGGAATAGAGCAAGCCTGTACAACATATGGCCCACGGGCTGCATGCAGCCCATTATTTTTTAAATACTACTTTTATTAAAATTATCAATAAATTAATAATTATTTTATAATATTAATTTTTAATATTAATATTAAAATTACACAATAAAAAACTTATACAAACTAAAAAAAATAAAAGAATAAAAAATAGAAGGTGCAGGAAAAAAAGAAAATAGAAAAAATAGAAAAAGGAAAAATAAGAATATAGTAAAGAAAAGGAAAAGTATAAACAAGTATAAACAATTTTCGTAACTTATCACCTTCTCTTAAAATACAACAAATGATCTCTTCTTCCCATATCCAATCTCTTATCTATAAACAAAATCCTTAAAACCTCGTCGTTTCAGTCCTGATCAGCAAAAGTCCATTAAAGGTTACCTGAGATAACAACATATCTATTTTAATCTTGATCAAATAAACCAACTTTATATTCCTTCCTTTTACTTTTAATGATCTTTATTCCCTTCAAATAATGTCCTAGAACTTGATTTCTTTTCATTTTTCTTTGTCACTTCTCACAAAATTCTTCAAAGCTTTAACAAGCCTCTTTTGTAAATCCAATATACGAAAATTATCCAAGTCACTCTCTTGGTTTGTTATTTGTATATCCCTTTTAATTATTAAAACATCAGCCAGTTTCTTTTGTTTGTCCCGTGTAGCACCTCTCATTGTAGGCAGGATATTTTTCCATATCATTCTTGTAGCCTGTCATTTTTAAATCCATTTTCAGATCAGTCTCAGTCTTGTCTGGTAAAACTTGTTCCTCTTCCATAACATCTTTTAAACACAGTCTATCTATAGAGGCAGACAGTCTTAAAATTAACTTTTGGGTCCATTGTTCAAAAATATCCTTCAATATGCCCAGTGTTAAAATATTTTGCTCCATTCTGTACTAGTAAGTCAAATTTAAGCGTTCTTGTCCTTTAATTGTAATCTTTAGTTTCTTCTAGTTCTCTTTAGTGTCCAGCCTTCAAAGTCACATCCTATTGTGTGTTTTTTAAAAAAGAATTCAAAACAAAAGCATTTTCCCATGGGAAGGATTCTTACAATTAATTCCAAAATCTTATTTCAAATCCATATGGACCCTTAGTTCATTTGTAACTTTCCAAAATCAAAGTTCTAATAACCCTTTTTCAAAAAAAAAATTTTTAAGTCCTTAAACTTGTGTAGTAAACTTCTTTAACTACGGATTGAAGGACCCAGTGCTGTAAAACCTGCTGATCCAAAGGTTCCTAATAGCTGAAAATCAGCTATTATTAAGCTCAGTATTAACCAACTCCCTAATTGGGCCCCAGTTATAAGCTCTGAAATAACAGGCCTCATAAAACAGCTTAAGCCTGACAAAGCCCCAGGTAATGATTTTATTACTGCCGAAGTCTTATGCAGTAATTTGGAATGGTGGAACCCTGTACTTGTTTCCCTGTTCCCCTACATTAATCGCACTGCACAATTATAAAGGACTAGCTATCATGGTGCCCTTATAGTGCAACATGTGGCTGAAAAATATTCATCCAAGACAGGGTCTGCACTGTCTACTCTACACACTTTTGTGTTGCTCTGTGATTAAACATTATTGTTTTAACTCTGATCCAAGCAACTTGCACATCTCTCCTCATGTCCACTTTCCATTAATTCTGCTGAGAGATTGACCTGTCCTCTAATACTGCTTCATATCTGACTCATACTTTCTATCCCTGAAGTCATTCTACTTTACTCTAGTTTCTTTTATTTCCTTTTCTTCCATTTTCCCACAAGATCCATTCTGGACACCACCAAAATATACTGTATCCTACATTCATAACCTTAGAAAGAGAAAGAGAGAGCCAGCACCATGATGGAAAATCCAAGCCTCATACTTAAGCCCAATATTTTGTGCGTCTACATAGCATCATTTTGACAGGTAAAAAGAAGTCAATTCTTTTTAAAAACTTAATTTATGGAACTGACTGTTGCAATCACATCCTTTCATTATTCTAGTTCTCACAAGATTATTTCAGTAAACGGAGTTGCCATTTTACATCTGAACAATTCCCTACACAAATAAAATTCATGCGCAGAAAATAATATATATAAGAGATATGCAAGAACAATTTGACCTGGTTTACAGTCAGATCATCAGCTTGAAAAACAACCCAATTCATCTTGGGTTGGTCTGGAGGGAGAGGAATAATTTATTCCTATTCATTCCCAACTTTATTTGGGGAAACCTGAGCACCATCCTCCCATTTTTCATTATGTGGAAAAAGTATAAATATGTAATAATACCTTTAGTATTTCTTCTTAACACTTTCTCTTATCTTGTTATTGTCTTATTACTTTAAGCATGGCTATGGATTCCGGGAGGGGGTGTGGTGGCTCAGCGGGTAAGATGCCAGTCTTGTCGATCAGAAGATCGCAAGTTCGGAGGTTCGAATCCCTAGCCCCGTGTGATGGAGTGAGCTCCCGCACTAGCTCCAGCTCTTGCCAACCTAGCAATTCGAAAGCATGCAAATGCAAGTAGATAAATAGGTACCACTTCGGTGGGTAGGTAACAGCGTTCCGCGTGCGTCATGCCGGCCACATGACCGCGGGAGCGTCTTCAGACAACGCTGGCTCTTCGGCTAACAAATGGAGATGAGCACCGGCCCCTAGAGTCGGACACGACTGCACAAATGTGTGGGGGGAACCTTTACCTTTACTATGGATTCCGGGCACCTGACTTACTGAGTTTACAGTGTAGTCTGCTAAATCATTTCACTAAATTGTAATCTTAAAATTGGGTTCAATCTAAAATCCCCCCAAAATAGTGCATATAGCACTAATGCAGTCATGTTGTTAGTTAGGAAAGAAATTAACAGAATAGTAGTGCTATTATAGTATAGAATAGTAGAATACATTGATTCTTATGGGCATTTTATTATTTTTAACCTGACAATATTAAAAGTTGATTTAGTTCTTGTTAATTTTTATGGGCCTACAAAAATGATCCCGAATTATTTCATAGTTACATGGCAAGAATGCATGTATTAGTATTGCAAGCCCAGCAACAGAATCTAGCAGTTCAAGCAGGGATGATGCTGGGCAGCAGGGAGGGCAGTACGACAACAGCAAGCCCAACTCTTCCCTCCTTCAACAAGAGGGCCTCACATCTGTGGAGCAGTGCCTCTAAGAGCCCTCAATGACTTGTGGATGACAACAGCCACCCTACACACCCTCCATAATAAGGTCACGGATGAGGGCAGATTTATTACAGACTGACCTGGCATTCAAAACATCAGCCAGGACCATCCAAGATCCGGTTACCTGGTAGAGAGGAAGAGTGCTGAAGGCCAGACTTCAGGATCATTCTCAAGCAGTGTCCCTGGCGTCTTCATGTGCAGCCTGCCTTCAGATTCCCACTATATCTACCTCTGCCCGCCATAGTCTCAATGTTACTGCCTGCCCTCTCCCCCCTCCCACTCTTAGCTCCTACCTCCTAGGCAGAGTAACACACACACATACACACACACCACCTATGCCACATACGCCCTGGGACCCAAAGTCACTGTAGCCATTAATGGGACCACAACACAGCTGCTTCTCAGCAGGAACAGGTGTCTGGACCCATGGAAACCTCACAGCTCCACTCTTCCCCATCCAGAGGATTTACTAGATCAGAGCTTTCCAAACTGTGTGTCGCGACACATTTTTGTGTCGCGGCGAGGGCCCAGGTGTGTCGCAGGGGAACCTGGAAGAGGAGGCCATGAACCACGTGCAGCCCCACCCATCCCTTGCCGCGCCGACAGGTCCCTGCTCAACCCAGTTCTTCAGCTCTCCCTGCAGAAGCCAGGTAAGTTACCAGCCCGGTAGGGCTGCAACTGGGGGGGAGGGTGCAGGGACGTCGCTAGGCCGCTGCGTTGGGGGGGTGGGGGAGTTCGGCCCCAGGCAGAAGAGACTCGTGTTCCTGGTGCTGCTACAGGTGGGCGCGGGGGCTGGGAGGGCTCCTCTGCCGTCGGTTGGCTGCCCCTTCGTCGGTCCCGTCCCCTCCTTTCCCACTCGTTGAGCGCAGAAAGTGGGGTGGGGGGAGCGTAACTGGCGTCGGGGCAACGGGCAGGACGTGGGCGGATTCCGCCCTCCTACAGTGGCTGGTGTGGTAGGGACCTCGCGCACCTCTTTTGCGGGGCCGCGAAGACGGCTCGAAGGTCTGGGCTTGGCGCTCGTGTTTGCTGGGAGCGACGAGCGTCTCCTTGGACTTGGTGGTCGTAAAAAAGCGGGTTTGCAGCTATCTTGGGTGGCCGTTTTTCCTGGCATAATTCAGAGGCAGAGGGAGAGAGGCAGATGTGGAGGGAGAGTGGAAAGCGTGGGGGACAGAAGTGGTTATCCCCAGTTCACATGGCCGTGTATACAGTATAGCCTCAACCTCAGCACCTTTAAGATGTGTGGACTTTGACTCCCAGAATTCCCCAGCCAACATGATGCCTGGGGAATTCTGGGAGTTGAACTCCATACATCTTGAAGTTGCTGTGGTTGAGAAACACTGTTCTAAGCGATCTCATGGTAGTGTTTATAGCATTCCACTGCCGAGGTGTCAGGTAGATTGAAGTGATAAGGGTGATTGCCCCAAAGGTACTCTTTGGGCGGATTGGAATATGGGTTCCCTGATCCTATCCACCCTCCTTAGCCACAACTCCTTACTAGCTCCACAATGTGCAGATGAAACACCTTTCTTAGTGCTTGGTCCCTGCACCCCCCACCCCCAGTTTTCCCATCATCTGGCAGTGTTTCTCAACCTAGGCGACTTCAAGAGTTGTGGACTTCAAATCCCAGAATTCCCCAGCCAGCCTTGCTGGGTAGGGAATTCTGGGAGTTGAAGTCCTCATATCTGAAAGTGGCCAAGACTGAAAAACACTGCTCATGGTCTTGGGTCCATGACCTCCCCATCAAGCACACCTGGAGGGCATTTTTGTATTTTATCTACAATATCTACAACACAATACATACAGTACAAGACTGGGGGCCGGGGGGCGGGATTTGGAGCTGGCAGCCAATCACATGGGCCGGGGGCGGGGTTTGGAGCCGGCAGCCAATCATGTGGGCCGGGGGGGCGGGCACTCCCCATTACTGTGTCACGAAATTATGCATGGCTAAAAGGCGTGTCACCAACATGAAAAGTTTGGAAAGCCCTGTACTAGATAGAAAGAAAAAGTCCAGGCCTGTGGTCTGGGATGGGGAACCCAGGAACTGAAAGCCACACCAAGGCATGGGCCAATCTCACAGGCAAAAAACATCCATGAAGCCATCATCTCTGCTGCCCAACTCAAATGCCCGGGAGTGGGTGGAGGTGGCAATGAGTAAATGGGAGGGCAGTGTGGGAACAGGCAGGCAGGCAGTGGTGAGCTTTTCCCTGTCCTGCCCTACAACCCCATTGACTAAGGGCACTCCAACTCCAGGGCAACACAGCACACAAACCAACAACAAAACAAACTCAAAAAAATAAACTGGATAAAAGCAAATGAAAATATAGGCAAACTCCAAGCCCCACAAACTAACTGACACTTCTAGGCACCATGTCATACAACAATATCCCCTAAGTATTGTTAAGTTGACCTCATTTTACCTGATTAGAAGGAATTTGGCTTTTATTGTTCCATCAAATTTCTCATTTGCTAGATCCAGGACATGAAAGATAAAGCATTTTGCTTAAAAAGGGCAAAGCACCTTCCCCATGGCATCCTTCTGCCTGTAGAAAAACCATATTGTCATAAAATTTTGCTTTCCCTACTTCTGATCCCTATCCTGCTTCTATGGCCTCTGTTTCAAGTCACTGCAGTCTCCTGATTTCCCTCTAATGGTGACTAAGGCTAACAAATGGAGATTGCCCTTGCACACTGAGGGAGTAAAGTAGATACCATCTTCACAGCTCAGGATGACTTAAGACTGCCAATTCATGTGCTGAAGATGAGATGAAGGTTACATCATAGGGACACAACAGATGAAAGATGTCAGGATATATTTGGGGCACAGTGGGGAAAGGCCATTAAAACTTTCTACATTTAATATCCTACCTGAGTGCCATATGGAGCTGGAACATCATAAATCATGTACGACATGCCTTAGTCTTCCTGGAAACCTAGACCTGACATATTGTGAAGGAATGAAGATGGGATTGCTGTGTATGCTTGGGAAAAGCAGCTGCAGCCAGGCAGAAATGCTTCCCACCCCACTTCCCTCATGCATGCATTCACTCACAACTTTACTCACAAGCATTCAAGCTGGTGTTCTAGCTGCCTGTAATAATTGAGCCACACCCTGGCATTTTCAAGGACGTGCTCATGTCCAGAGGCAGCCTCACCCCACCCAGGCCGTTAGCTTACAAAAGCAAACTCTAAGACAGAGTGGGTAGGTGTGTAGGAGAAAAGAAGATAAGAAAACGGCAAGCAGATGGGGAAGCTGAGGCGGTCTGGAGATTGGCAGCTATCACAGGCAGGCAAGAGGATTATCAGTCAACTGCCACAGGACCACAGGCTACGATGAGCAGCTTATTTATTTACTTACTTACTTACTTACTTACTTACTTTTCAAATTTTGCCACCGCCCATCTCCCCCAGAAAAGGGGAACTCTGGGCGGTTTACAATAGCAAACACTCTAAAACAGGGCTTTCCAAAGTTTTCCCGCGGTGACACACCAACCGCCTGATCATCATCAGCGCTTCCGGGTTGTGTGGCGACACACCAGACTGTGTGGCGACACTTGTGTTGCGACACACAGTTTGGAAAGCTCTGCTCTAAAACAATAGGAATAAAAACATCTAAAATATATAAGACAAATAAAATATATCCTGGTGGGATTCCTACCTGGGGCTTGGCTTGGAGCTCAGCAGCAACTAGAAAAGGAGTAACCACACTGAGGCAGCACCTCTTCCCAACTAGCGTAAGAACTTTTGGAAGAAGGCAAAGGTTGTATGCCACTTTACAGACTATGAGACTTTTGTTTGGACTAAGTATTAAAGGACTGAGTATTAAAGACACATTTACATGGCAACATCACCTTGCAAAGTCTAGAAGGGTAGAGAGCAATAGCCTGTTTTTGGGGTGAGTGTGTGCTGCAATAAAGCATTGTGTACAGATCTGCAATGCTGTGGTATGTCCAGTTCTTGGAAAGCAAAGAACCCTCACACATACAGTATATTAGCATAAAATGTGTTCTCCATACTGCTGATCCCTATCCTTCTATATTCTGTTTGTTCTGATCTATGGTGTCCTGATTTTAGGTGTGCAGGGCATCTTAACAAAACCATTCTTTACACCCTCTGCCTTTGCTGCCCTCCCCCTTTCTGGATACCACCAGACTGATAGTGGTGTGGGCTTTCCTGGGGAACTTTGGTGACACCAGTGCCTTGGATATGTCTGCTGATAAGACCAAGCTGCTGCCTAGGAGAAAGGTTTGTTTCACTATATCCAGAGTAGGGTGGTCAAGTGGAGTGAGGATGGTTGACCTGCAGGTTGGGGATGGGGAGGCAGCCAGGAACAGAGAGGTTCTGGGCACCTTACTGACCTCCATATTGTACACATGGATTAGAATGTATCATAGGCTGCTGGGAATTGTGATGGGCAATATTTTGTAGGCAATTGGCTGAGTACCAGAATGTCAACAATATGTATGGGTTGGGGGAAGGGTGACTAGATTATAGTGGGGGAATTGGAATTGTACTAGCGCTCATGCAGGGTGGTTGCAATAGGGAAGATTGTGGGGGGGCAGATGCTATATCCTGGTGATATCAGTGGTAATATGATAGTGGGCTCCTGGTTGGTCATTCCAGAGGAAAGTGTCAGATTTCTCATATGACATAGGAAAATTGGGTTTCTCTACAAAGCTAAAGTGTTTTGGCAAATTGCATCCTTTACAAAGCAAAGGCCTCTCATGGTGACGTGAAGTGCAGGTGCAAGATAACAACGGTCACGTGTGTATTGTTATGGCTAGTTTCTGGATCTTCCCATGAGAACGAATCCTCCTGATTTCCTCTGTGGGAAGCCTTGCCCTGTGAGAGCAAGGAGGGGGGGAACTCAGTGCTTAGATGCAGCACTGCCACCCAATAGCAGGTCATGCTATGTGCTTTAGGCCTAATGCTTTGGGCCTGGTGTGTGTCACAGCTAACTTCCAGCCAATCAGAAAGCTAGAAGAACTGAATATACAACCATGCAAAATGGTGTTCTATGCTTCTTGATTTCTAGTGTCTTTTAGCCATGTAGTTCTTCACGTGTTCACTTCCCGTGGACTGGGCAGAGTGAGCTATGCCTGGCTTTGGGTATAGGCCGTGGCAGGAACTCTGGCCCTGGGATCAATACACGGAACTCTGCTTATAAGTTTGTTTTTGTTTTCCTTTTACAATGCTGTACCATGTATATTCAACTTTCATTTTTGCGATAATGTGATTGTATATACATTATTGCCTTATGCTACCAGTAAACACTGTTAGCCCTAACAAGCTGCATTCTTGTCTGTTTACTTCTCAAGCCTCGAGTTTTTTTCCTTTAAGCCAGCATATATCCCATCAGAAAGGTTATCCCCAATTTGGTGACAGTCTCCTTTTCCAACCTGGCAAAAGTCCCACCATGGGTGTGGATGGGGACACTTTCATAAATCATCTCAACCAGATTTCAGGTCCTGAACAGGCTGCAATATTAGGACCATGGAGTTGAGGTGAACTATAGTGAGACCTCATCTGTGACCACAGTCACTATTTCTGAAGTGATGGGATGTGACTACCTTTTCGTTAGGTTGGGCTGTAGGGAAAAGCTAGGGCTTCTCTTGGGGTAGTAGTTACCCAACTGTCCATCTGGATCCCTCTCTGGGCTCTGCTCTCATCTCGGAGCAGTTAGTGATCTGCATATAGAAAGTAGTACCATTACCCCTTTATCATGGTCAGATCCTGGTCCAGGTGTGATTAATGGCTGCCCATGACCTCCACAGGGTTCGATCCATTCAGATAGTCCAAGCACCTTATGGATCCAGATGGTTTCCAGCAGGAAAAATTTCCCCCGGCTGCTGTGACCAGTGCGCACAGACTTTTGCCAATAAAGTCTGTCAGATTTGCTCAAGTCTGGACTCAGGTACAGTCTGGAATGGTGACTGGGATAATGTCTTGCCAGGTTATATGTGATTCTTTATGGCCTGTAACCACTGCGGAAGTGTTCTCCAGAATGTCCTCCACCACCTGTGGCCTAGACCCTTGTCCCTCGGGGCTTTTTCATGTGGCTGGAGGGGGAATATTCTCTGTACCCGGGAGATTATCATTGCCTCCTTGTGGGAGGGAATTCAAAGTAACCTTGAAGGCGGCTATGGTATGCCTGGTTTCAGAGGTGTTGGATAACTATTGCCCAGTCTCTAATCTCTAAAAAAAAGTGAAGGTTGTGGAGATAGTGATAAGTGTCTTAGATTAAGTGGATTACCTGGACTATTGTCAATCAGGATTCAGGCCTGGACATGCTAGGGAGACAACTTTTGTAATCTGCTGGAGAACATGTTCTTGGATGAGAATGATGGGGAAGGAGTGGAACGAGAGGCATCCGGTAGCAGCAGTCCTGTTGCTGGAGACTCCAGCAGTGCAAGAGCCAGTGACCCCACTCTAACTTACAGAACCAGCACATTCCAGGACCCCTTACCCACACTTACTGATTGTGTCTCAGACTCAAATCCTAGGCAGAGGCACCTAATGAACATTCAGGAGCAGAGAGTTGAAACTTCATAGAGGTTAGCTAAAAGGCATGGGACTGCTAATAGGAGAGCAGGCTCTGCACCTCCTGTGTGATGTGTCTCAGTTGTGCACTAGGTGAAAGCTTAACATGGCCTATTTTTTGTACTCTTTCCCTGGGAAGAGTGTTAAGAACAACTCTTCAAATCTCCACTCTGACCTGCTTGCTGTATCTTGGACCACAGATTTGCCTCACTTTTGTCTCCTGCCTCTTCTCTGGATTCATTGCCTGATTGTTTACCAGTCTTGATCTATGCCTGACCTGTTGTATTTTTTTACTTTGTGATCTAAAAGGAATCTGGGTCACAAGATTCAGACAAGCCTCATTTTAAAAGGCACAAGCTGAGCTGTTTTTTTTCCTCTTACCTGACAGGCTCCAATAAGTCTGCTAGTAACAAGTTCCTCAAATGCTTTGTTACTTTATAAGGCATAGCTTTCCAAACTCTGTGTCGCAATACAGTACTGTGTCGCCTGCGGTGTGCAGGTGTGTTGTGCGAAAACCCGGAAGTGCTGATGATGGGACATCAGCACTTCTGGGTTTCGCGCGACACACCTGCACACTGCTGCCGCGTGTGCCGCCGCGCCGCTGCGCCGCCACCACCATTGGTGTGTGTCACCAACAGGAAAAGTTTGGAAAGCTCTGTTATAAGGGATAATTGCTTCAGCTAGGTTGAGCTGGGGCAGTCACATGGTACATTGATTACTATGGCAACTGATTACTTGTTATCAAGTTAGTTTGTATAGAAAAGAGATCTTTTGTTTAAGCTGGCTGGCTATGCTTATCTCAACTTATTCAAAAGTAAGTTTTTCAAGCCTGACTGTGTTCCTCTCTGGAGCAGAAAGACTGTAAATATGTTTGTTGTTTTGAATAAATGAAACTATATTTTTATTGCGCGCTCTCTCTCTCAAGATGCTGCAACTCTGCATTTAAAAATAAATATTAATAACATGATCTGTTTGGTGATGAGCACAAATGCCTGTAAAAAGGTAAAGGTTCCCCCCACACATTTGTGCAATCGTGTCCGACTCAAGGGACCGGTGCTCATCTCCGTTTGTTAGCCAAAGAGCCAGCGTTGTCCGAAGACGCTTCCATGGTCATGTGGCCGCATGACGCGTGCGGAACATATCTATATTCATACATACATAGATAAAGCCATTATCCCATTCCTGTTAGAGTTCTTGTGTTGCCCTGACGAATTATTCCTGTACAAAGCAAAGCAAAGCAAAGCAAAGCCTTCTCATGGTGACGTGAAGTGCAGGTGCAAGATAACAACGGTCACGTGTGTATTGTTTTGACTAGATTGCATGGGAACAAGGTCTCCTGAATCCTTCCGTGGGAAGCCTTGCTCAGGCCCCCCCTGAGCAAGGAAGGGGGGGACTCAGTGCGTAGATGCAGCACTGCTAACCAATAGCAGGTCATGCTATGTGCTTTAGGCCTAATGCTTTGAGGCCTAGTGTGTGTAACAGCTAACATCCAGCCAATCAGAAAGCTAGAAGGTCTGAATATACAACCATGCAAAATGGTGTTCTATGTCTTCTTGATTTCTAGTGTCTTTAGCCATGTAGTTCTTCACGTGTTCACTTCCCGTGGACTGGGCAGAGTGAGCTATGCCTGGCTTTGGGTATAGGCCATGGCAGGAACTCTGGCCCTGGGATCAATACACGGAACTCTGCTTATAAGTTTGTTTTGTTTTTCCTTTTACAATGATGTATCCTGTATATTCATCTTTTTCATTGTTGCGATAATGTATTGTATCTGCATTATTGCCCTATGCTAAACAGTAAACACTGTTAGCCCTAACAAGCTGCATTCTTGTCTGTTTATTCTCAAGCCTCGGTTTTTCCCCTTTAAGCCAGCATATACCCCATCAGGTTACGGGCCCAGAGAGAAATTTGCGTTTTCTTTGCTGCGTTGGACCTGGCTGTGAAAGGGAGTTTGTTTTTAGAGGCTGGTTTCAGAATAAACATGTTTTCTTTGAGTGGTCAGCAATGGCTGAACAGTGTCTGGTCAGTCTGCCATTTGAGGCTTTAGATGGCACAAACTATCTGACCTGGTGTGTGGAGATGGAATCATTCTTTTTGCAAGAAGAAGAGTTGTGGCAGTAAGTGGCAAATCCACTTCCAGAGATCCCTGGAGGATTCAGAGGGTTCTCTCTGAAGAAGTGCAAGCATGTTTGGACTGTGCTTATGGCATTTTTGCTTTTGGGACTCAACTCCTCTGAATGGAATTATTTCAGCAACCCAAGGAATGAGAAATGGGTGCTGAGCGGCTGTTGGAGCCTTTAATACACAGTGGAGCTCTGTTGCCCTTGGTGGTCTATTAAGACAGCTTTATGGTTTGAAGCTGCAACCGGTGAGACTGTGATAACCCGCCTTGGTGAGTTCAAGACTTTGTTTGCTGCATTTGAACAACAAGGCATGTTTTTCTGAGGCTGTGAAAAAGCGTGCGTGATTTTTGTCAAGCCTGGAGCTACTGGTCGAGAAAGCAACTTTCACAAAACAAGCCACTTCCAGAAGCTGCATTGCAAGTCATCTGTTCCTGTTCCTACGATTTGCAAATAGCGTTCCAGCTGAAGTAAAACCTGGTATGGAATTTACATTTGCCGTGGTTTGCTGTGATTCTACAAGGCTGTTCCCTGCCCCGATGTCCAGCGGATGCAAGAAGCCTGATTTACGAATGGAGGGGACGCCAGATGCCAGGAGTCAGCTGAACAACGAATCCGAGTTTTCTACTCTGCCGGGCTGCTGCGTGTAAGCATTTCTCTACAGAGACTCTGTTTTTCAATTCAGCTCGCTGTAAAGTTTGTAAACATGGACAGTTATTGTTACAAATTCCAGCCTTGAGTTCAGCAAGTCATTTTAGCTGATATTACTGTGTAAGAATGTGTATGTGTACACTTGTTGTTTTTCTCTCCTCAGTGTTCCAGCCCTGGTCAAGTCTGAGTGTACTTGGTGCTGAATGTTTCATTGCGATATGAAACTGCTTGTGTTGAGGCTGAGTGTGTTAGAGACAAACCTGTAACATCAAGTGTGTGAGATGCTGTGGAGATTGTGTGGACAGGACATTGTGTGTTTAATGTTCCCCACATCATAAATGCATCCATAAAGTTTTCACAAAGTACTGGGGTATCCCGGGATGGGAGAGTGTGTCTCAGATAGCCAAATGCATTCTGAGTTAGAACCCAGGAAATGTGCAAAAGTTTCTTGATTGTGTTGTGTGTAAACAATCTAAAATCAGGACTGTGTCTGTTACTAGGCAAAGTGACAGAGTGTTAACTAGACCATTTCAGTTGGTTCATAGAGATCTAGTTAGCCCCCATGTCCCAAGTAATGGTGGGGTGTGAGTTTCACGTTCCTTCTGGTTGATGATCATACCTGCTTGTGTTGTTGCTACTTGTTGAAGTCTAAAGCGAAGGTCTGTGCTCGCTTTGAAGTGTATGTAGCAAGAGTAGGATGAAAATATGGTCATGTGTTGAGCCATGTGTTCCAGAATTGGCTTTGTAGGAAAGTATTCTCCCAAAGACTTGCCAATGTTGGAATTCTAGCTGAGTATTGGTGTTGTGAATACCATAAAAAATAGCCTGTTGTTAGTTCCTCAAGTGCCATCCCATGTCTGGGGAGAGGCTGCCTTGATTGCAGTGTGTTTCTAACTAACAGGTTGTAGAATTCAACTGTAAAAAGAAGTTATTTTTCTTTGGTATGGCAAGCGCCCTTCACTGAAATGCCTGCATGTCTGTGAAACATTTGCATGTGTTCACAACCCCAGGTCACAGAGAAGGAAGAAACAAGGAAGCAGAGTGCTTCAGGTTGTTGGTTGTTAGTTGTTGATTAAAATCCAAGGCTTATCATTGTTTCATTAAGCCATGGTCAAATCCAAATCTCCAGAAGTGCTTTATGTTTAAGCAGCCTACTGGTTGGGAAAGGTTGTATGCTAAGGTTCAGTACATGGGCAAAAACCAGTTCAGGTTTCTTCTTTTCCCCGGTCTCCCGAGTGTGAAAAGGGCCCCTCAGGTGAAGGGAGTGGAAATTTCACCTGAGCAGTTGCAGGGCCTGGAGGGGGAGTCAGGTATTAGGGAAAAGAGACGGTGATGAGGATGTACAGTGGTCATTCCTCATGGGTCCTCTCATTCCAGGGTGTGAAGCCTGACAGATTTGTGATTTAGCAGGTGACAGTGTGTCAAGTTACCTGAGAAAACCCAGTCTTTGCTAGATGTGTTGCTCCTGCCTTTGGAGAGGCAAGAAGAACATTGGAACACAGCTGTGGATAGTCAGTTTGAGTTTTGATGAAGTGTTGACAGTAACCAACCTATCCTTTGTTTTAGTAAGCTGTAGGTTCCAGATGAGTGTTCAGAAAGACATTTCTTTCTGATAATACTCTGCAGTGTAAAGCCAGTGTTGCCCAGGGATTTGTTGCACAAAAGGAGTTTGTGAACTGTGGATCTAGTGTATGCACCCACAGCTAGGCCAGAATATTTACGTGTGGTGCGTTTTCTGGTTGCGTAGCGTGGAAACAGGTGTCCATTTACATATTGTGATGTTGGCACAGCATATTTGAATGTAGATCTCCCTGAAACAGTGTGTGTAAGGCAAGCGTTTTGGCTCTACATGTGTGGCAGTTCCCAAACAATTCATTGACTTAACAGGGTGCTTTATGGATCTTAAAGCAGGCCAGTCATTGATAGCATGGTGCAGATGCTAACTGGGATGTGAGAACAGTCACGTGCTGTTTTCTGTGTGTACATAAGAAAGTGTAGAAGTTTGTGTAGGACTTCGTACTTATGTGAGTTGTTTTCTGTTTAGAAACTGAAGTTTTCCACCTTGAATAAGAATTTGTCAGTCAGCTGAAATAGAATTGCCAGCTGAGGAAGTTAGGCACAAATTCAAACGTTTATCTTGGTGTTGAAGTTACAAGAGCCCAGAACAGAGATGGTTCTTGGTTTCCTACAGAGTGTCATTTGTGTAAAGGAAGCTTATCCTTAATTTGTTGTACAGTATATCACTCTGCAGAACGCAGTGAATTAGTTTTGCCCAGGTAGGGTACCAAGCTTGCAAAATGGTTTAGCCCTCGATGTGAGCTTGCAAAGGGTTGAAAAAAAAAGTCCTGCGATTTTTAAACACAGAGAAGCTAGCAGGATTGGAATTCCTTATCTATGCCAGCTGCGATTTTTTGCAAAGGAGGGGACAGGACGTTTGAGGGCAATGTTTTTCTGTTTCTATCTGACTGTGTTTTCTGTTCCTGCATAATATGTATTATTATGTATTTATATGTATCTGAATAAAACATTGCATGAAGTGTATATTGTGCATTATACATATGTGTAACAAGTGTTTTTAAACCATTTTCTAGTGTTGATGACTATTGGTTGTAAAAACTGTAACTTGAATAGTGTGATTATTACATGTATTAACCTTTGTTTTTCTTGTTTCTGTAAAAAAATGTGTGTTACTCCCATTGTACAGAAATAATTCGGGAGGGGTGTTAGAGTTCTTGTGTTGCCCTGACAAATTATTCCTGTACAAAGCAAAGCAAAGCAAAGCCTTCTCATGGTGACGTGAAGTGCAGGTGCAAGATAACAACGGTCACGTGTGTATTGTTTTGACTAGATTGCATGGGAACAAGGTCTCCTGAATCCTTCCGTGGGAAGCCTTGCTCAGGCCCCCCCTGAGCAAGGAAGGGGGGGGACTCAGTGCGTAGATGCAGCACTGCTAACCAATAGCAGGTCATGCTATGTGCTTTAGGCCTAATGCTTTGAGGCCTAGTGTGTGTAACAGCTAACATCCAGCCAATCAGAAAGCTAGAAGGTCTGAATATACAACCATGCAAAATGGTGTTCTATGCCTTCTTGATTTCCATTGTCTTTAGCCATGTAGTTCTTCACGTGTTCACTTCCCGTGGACTGGGCAGAGTGAGCTATGCCTGGCTTTGGGTATAGGCCATGGCAGGAACTCTGGCCCTGGGATCAATACACGGAACTCTGCTTATAAGTTTGTTTTGTTTTTCCTTTTACAATGATGTATCCTGTTGCGATAATGTATTGTATCTGCATTATTGCCCTATGCTAAACAGTAAACACTGTTAGCCCTAACAAGCTGCATTCTTGTCTGTTTATTCTCAAGCCTCGGTTTTTCCCCTTTAAGCCAGCATATACCCCATCAATTCCCTCTCCTGGTAAGCAATGATTACTAAGCACAGAGTAATAATCTACTGTATAGAAACTTTTTGTTGTTGTTCAGTTGTTTAGTCGTGTCCGACTCTTCCTGACCTCATGGACCATAGCACGCCAGGCCTTCCTGTCCTCCACTGTCACCCGGAGTTTACTCAAATTCATGTTCATTACATCGGTGATGCTATATAACCATCTCATCCTCTGCCGTCTCCTTCTCCTTTTGCCTTCAGTCTTTCCCAGCATCAGGGTCTTTTCCAGTGAGACCTCTCTTCGCATTAGGTGGCCAAAGTATTGGAGCTTCAGCTTCAGTATCTGTCCTTCCAATGAGCAGTCAGGGTTGATTTCCTTTAGGATTGACTGATTTGACCTCCTTGCAGTCCAAGGGACTCTTAAGAGTCTTCTCCAGCACCAGAGTTCGAAAGCATCAATTCTTCGGCGCTCAGCCTTCTTTATGGTCCAACTCTCACAGCCATACATTACTACTGGGAAAACCATAGCTTTAATTATACGGGCCTTTATAGAACCTTTATATACCTTTACAGAAACTAAAGCCATGCTAAAACTAATTTATATCAGCACCATTAATTATACCTCTCAATAATTCTGTATCTTCTCAGCCCTTTCTTTCTAAAGAACTCATTGGCTCCACCCAACTACACTTTTTCCTTTTTCTCATCCCACACAGCCAGCCTGCCTGCCTTCCTTCCTTCCTTCCTTCCTTCCTTCCTTCCTTCCTTCCTTCCTTCCTTCCTATATTTGTTTTACAATTGATCCTCAATCATTCTCTCTATATGACCAAAACACTTCAACATACTACTTTGGCACTAGTCACATTTGTATTCAGCACCCATATAATCTTCACTCTATGTCTTCTTGTTACATAACCACCTTAGATACCTCATTCTGGGTGTAGTTAGCTTTTAGGTGGCTCCTGATATAGTCACCTCTCATAGTCATTTCTCATTTCAGTCACCTCTCACTTCAAAGTAGGCAGAAGCATGCTCTTATGCTCAACCATTTTCAGTTTTCTTGACAAACATCCATTTCTCTCAACAGGCCATATACTATGTACTACCTTTCTGCTAGTATTTGCACATTTAAACATCCAGTTATCTTCCCAACTTTACTAAATATTCTAGGTAGGCACGCAAAACCATCTATTTGCTCTAGGTTTATAACTTGCAATGTTTACTCCATTTCACTCTGTCAGACACAACTTCCTTGTCATTAATTTAATACATTAATTAATTAATTAATTAATACATTAATTTTCAGATCCATACTCCTCACTTCATCATACAATCTATCATATAATCTACTGCAAATCATTTGGGTTGTTAGCCAACAACTGGGCATCATATACATACAAAAACACACATTCAGGTTCCAGCCAGTGCACTTCTGACATCACAAACATCCCTTATACATTTATCCATAAGCACATTATTAAACAGCCCAATGTACAGTATATCACACATCTTACTCCCTGCTTGATGTTGAACCATTTGCTAAACATTCCATTTTTTTTCACTCAAGCTTTACTTCCATCTACCACCTTTATTGCATTCAGTAATCAATTTTCAGTTTCATGTCCATGCACAAATTCCATAACTCAGCCCTATTTCTTTATCATATGTTTTCCCTAAATCAAAAAAAATGTACAATAAATCTCTCTTCATTTTACAAAAGCCTTTGATCAGGTAGACATCTGACATTCTTCAAATAATCAGGCACATTTTTTACACACGTTAAACATAATTATTCTCATTTGTCTTTTCACTTAGCCATCTTTTGGAAGCAAAAAGCCCTTGCTTATAAAGAAGCCCTTGATTACTTATCAGCTTGCGGTTCAGTGGTGGCAAATAAAACTAAACCTTTAAAAAAAAAACAATTCTGGCAAACCACCTTAATAAGAAAGCAGGAAGTCCTGGTCTTTGTATTTCCACCAATCAGATTGTGTTGGGGGGGGCGGAGATAATGTAGTGGCTCTGCGGCTGGATAAAGCAAATGAACAATCTACCAGCCTCAGATGCTGCTCTTCTGCCAAGGTAGCTCTAGGCCCATTCCAGTTCTACGCAGCTTCCTTTGGACAGATGTCTGATACAAACCATCTAACTCAGGGCTTTCCAAAGTGCCGCCGCTGGCAACACACCAGCGGCGGCACCGGCGGCGTGGAGGGGGGCGCGCACACAGCGGCGGCGCGGGGGGGCGTGCGGCGGCAGGGGTGTGCACGGCGACGGCGGCAGCCTCCACTAAAACGTGGAAACACTGATACCGCGCCGCTGCCGCCGCCGCCGTGTACACGCACGCCGCCACTTCCAGGTGGTGTGGCGACACACCACGCTGTGTGTGGTGACACACTTTTGTGTTGCGACACACAGTTTGGAAAGCTCTGATCTAACTGATCAGGCTGTTGGCACTGATTCTTCTGAGCATGAGATCAGTGAGGGACTGGAAGCTCAAACACCTCATGGCAGTCTTGGAGCTGACTTTGGTGTCACAAATGGAAATGCAGGTACTGTATGGGACACAAACATAAACGGCCACACGTGCACTGAAATCCAGTAAGGGCAAAGGAAATGAAGCCCTCGGGGATGATAAAAGAAGCAACCCTTTCCTTTTGCTGTCCAGGCTTTATTGCTTTTTTTTTCAGGACTGACTAAAAGCAAAACACCAGTTGTTTTTCTCAGGAAACAGTATATATGATTGGGGATGGGGAGAGATTAATTAGAAGCTATGTCTTCCAAAATCTTCCAATAGATGATACTTCTATATTGGATTTTAGAGTGAGTTTTTAAGGTAGGAACAAGTATGAGTTCCTAATACATTGATAAAAATCATACAAAACAATGGTTCTGATGAAAAGGCAATACAGTCTTTAAATAGCATAAGGGATTTTCAATTTAACTAAGATTGTTATGAAATATTCACAATAGTAATACAACTGCCTGAGATATTAAGTCCTATCAAATTGAAATTACTTCATAATAGGTTTTGTAGTAACTGCTCAGCCGGCATGGAGACCAATATTACTGTTATTACCTGTTACCTATATCAGGGCTATTAGTTGTCAGTTGATAAAAAGAGTTGGATAATGGTGTGAAAAAGCGTTTGCTGCTTAGCATTTCCCATGTGCTATTAGGTAGAGTGGTCAGTTATGTGGCTGAAAACCATGTAAATTAAACTCTATGAAGCTGTTAAACAACTCTGAGAAGATTACTTCAGCATTCCCAAATAGAACTCTTTACATTTAACAAGAGGAATAAATAGACTCAAGTGAGCAGCTAGGGGCATATTGGGAATGAAGAAGAACAAAAACTACTGCCCATGGTAAGTATAATGCCCCCAAGCTGAGAAGCAAATAACTACCTCTTCATCTACCTCTCATTCTAGTATTTGTTTTCCCAAAGTTTATTTTAATGCACAAGCTTAAATTATTTTATGATGTTTATTTGATTGATTGATTGATTGATTTATGGATGGTTCGATTTATATTTACTGCACCATCTCCCCACAGGGGGACTCTGGGCGGTTGCTATTCCATGGATAATTTTCATTTTTAAAAAGTCATTAACCTCTCTGTAGTATCTTGTAAAATAACATTTACATAAATAGTTGGTGGGACATGGGAAAGACTGTGTTGATCTTAGAGAATCCATATAATAGTTCCCCGATCAAGCGGGTAAAAGTGCTTTGGGGTAAAAGTGGGCTTTGGTTGCACTTTGGCATACTGGCCAAAGTGTGCCAAAACTGAACACTGCTTTCTTTCCATTAGCAGTAAATGCTGTGTGTGGCACACATATTATTAAAGCTGGTAATCTAGTCTCCTCCCCCCCCCCTTAATGTCATTACAGTTTTATGCCATCCGCTGGTCCTTACTTTAGTATGTTTGCCTGCTTATTGCTGTGTAAATGTGACAAATGCATACATGCTATAATGACACATGATAACTGACACACATTTTTATAAGGTAAGGTCAGGTTTCCCCTTCCAGTCGTATCCAGCTCTAGGGGGCGGCGCTCATCTCCAATTATCAGCCGAGGGAGCCAGCGTTGTCCATAGACGCTTCCGTGGTCATGTGGCCAGCATGACTAAATGGCAAGGCACATGGAACGCTGTTACCTTCCCACCAGAGTGGTACCTATTTATCTAGTTGCATTTTTACCTGCATTTGAACTGCTAGGTTGGCAGGAGCTGGGCGAGAACGGGAGCTCACCTCGTTATGCGGTACTTCCGGGTCTCGAACTACCGACCTGCCGTCCTTTCGTTCAACAGTTGATAGTCTTAACCGTTACGCCACCGAGCCACCCCACATTTTTATACCTTTTCGTAAATGAAAGTGTTTTTTGTGTGAAACAGTGATTAGTTCTGCAACTCAATAGTGAATCATAATTCGTTTGACAATACCTAAAAAAAATGACAATACCTCAAAAAAAGAGGTATTCAGGCCAGTCCCTCTTTCTCAGCCCAACCCACTCACAGGGTTGTTGTGGGGAAAATAGGAGGAGGAAGTTCCCTGCCTTGAGTTGTATATACAGTATATATATAAAAGGAAAGGTGGGATAAAAAAAATCTTTAAAAAACAAAAACCTCGCCAGCTTGTTCTGGTTCATCCCAACCAGCTGTTACATTTTGGGGAAGGGGTGTGTGGGTCTTCCTAGGCTTCTTTCCTGAGGGGGGGGTGCTTCTTCATGCTGGTCCTAGCACTGAGCTGCTGGTGCCATTCCAGGCAGGCTGAGCGCTGTGCTGCTTGTTCCTCTTCTACAATGTTTGTGTGTGCGTGTGCACGTGCATGTGTACATGTGTGCCTGTGCTGGCAATCTCACTGACATGTGGCTAGTTGGCAATCATGACAAACCAACATTAGAACATTATTGCCTAATTTACCCCTGGCTAGTTCCTTGTTCAGAAATAGCCCATTTGATAGGTCATAGGTGGAGAGCAACTTGACAGGTGCCTAAACTGACTGTTTACTACATCCACTTCCACCCATCCAACCTTTACGCATTATAACTTTTACACATTAAAAAAAGGAAGGCATGTTTCTCAGTCAGAGGGAGTAACAAAACAAGGATAATCTATCAACTGCTTTCTTTAATATTTCCCACATCAAAACTGTATGGACAGCACCATTTGCCAACCTCATTAGTAAGGCAGGCTTAGCAGCAAATGTTATGGCATACTTTTTTTGCTGGTTCAAGGACTGGTGAACCTCACTTTAATGTGGCTGTCTGGCTGTGCCCTATGACTGAATTCCCCCCCCCTAAGGGCTGGCTTTCCTAAAGAAGCGCTTTGCATTTGTTTTTGATAAGTTTCTATCTGCTATTTTCAACTACTCTTTTTTATCAGGTTCTTTTTGAATTTTGCTTCTGTCTTCTAAAACATCAAATAAAACATTGAAGAGCATCTGGCCTAGGAGCAAACTCTGCAACACTTTAGAAGGGACATAGATAGGTGGCACTGGGCAGAAAGAATGATAAACATCTTGTCAAGCCAGGGACCTTTGAAGAAAAGTGAGGGTTTAGGCAATAACCCTCCTCAATTTTTGAAAGACAGATTCATTAAGAAATGACTTACTGAAAGACAGATTAATGAATTTACCCCTTACATGTGATTAAAGCCTCACAGGAGATAACTTATGGAAATATTAGCTACAAGGTTCAGATAAGTTTTTTAAAAATGGGCTAAACTTTTCTCCACATTAACATCCTCCCCCCTGCCAATTCTGAGTGATATACCTGCATACCTGGGTCTGGTCAGTGCCACTTCAAATATACAAAAATCATACAGTAAAATCTACAGATAAAATTTAAATTTAATTTAAATAAAATTTAATTTAAATAATTCAAATTCTAACGTAGTCACCTCCTTGGCTAGTTTTTAATGTACAGAGACAAACATTCTACAGAGTACAATTCAACCATGTAAACCTCATCAATATTCAGAAGAGTAGCAAGTACTTAGCACAGTGCTTTCCAAACTGTGTCGCAACAAAACCCGGAAGTGGTGATGGCATGTCGCCCCCGCCCCTGTGGTGGTGTGTGTGGCGACGGCAGCGGCGTGCCATCAGCGCTTCCGGGTTTTACTGCAAAACACGAGGCTGCGGCCCCCGCCGCATGACACACCAACGGTGGGAGTTTGGAAAGCACTGACTTAGCAAGAACTCAACTATCATTGCCCAGAACTAAACATCAGTCTCTGATGCCCCTGTTGTTACAATTTAATGAGTTGTTTCTTGACTTAGTTTAAACTGCTGATCCTGTCCTTTAAAGCCCTAAACCAGGAGTGACAACCTGAGGCCACTGGGCACAATCCTTTTTGCACCACCAACTTCATTGGCAAAATGGTGATTCGGGGCAGCTAGGTGTTTAGTCTTTTTTGTTAATTTAGCCTTAAAATAGGTTTGTTAAGCCTCACTGGCTTAATGTGGCTCTTTTGGGTAAAACTCCTATTCCCAAAATAGTGAATAAACAAAAAGAGGCTGAGCATGCAGAGCTGGCCATTCTGGTGAAGTGCCTTGCAGCCCTCAGAGACTGAAAATAAGAATGAATTAAAAAGTGCAGCCCTCAGAAGAAAAATTTGTCCATCACTATTGGTCTGACATATTTAAAAGACTGTCTCCATCTCAGTGAAGCTGGACCTTAATATTGGCAACCACCATCTCTTCAGCACAGGTCGCAATCTGAAGGAGTGGCTGAAGGAACAGTTCTGTGACCAGCCTATTGAGCACTGCGAGGACACTCGATTGCATGATGCTGCTTATGTGGGGGACTTGCAGACCATTCAAAAGTTTATTTCAGGAAGAGAGCTTCCGAAGGTAAATATTTATTTTACTGAATCTAAATATGACGGCTTAGACTGCCATGTTGTACATTTTATCTCTTCTTGTTATGCAGATTATCATTAGATGGATGGCAGGAAAGATGAGGACGATCCTTCCATGGCTTCCATACATTTAAGTTTCTATCTACACATAGGTTACCTTGCTTTTTGAAGGGTTTGGTTTACTTCTAAGATTCTTATGGTAATGGTTCATATGCACATGAATGAGTTATGACTGCACACAGTCATGTAAAGAAGCACAGAATGATAGCACAGAAATTAGTCACATTTGACCTGTGCCAGCACCTTCAATGTAGGTCACCCACCTGTTTGTCCTGAGGGTAAGAAGGATATTAAATCTGATCCAGGCAGAATGCTGAGGCATCATCCCAGGTTCAGACCATTGTGGAGTTATTTCTATAGGCACATTTTCTATAGGCACAAAAGTTTTCTCCGATGAGCGCACTCTGGGCAGAAAAGTGAGATATGAATTTAAGAAAGAGAATAAGAATAATATGCCTTCAGAATACAGTACTTGGGAAACTTACATAGAAAGGCATACCTTTACCTCTGTGATTAGAGAAATAAAAGCTGATACTTAATATTAGCTCCAGACTTGTTCAAACAGTATAAATATACCTCACTGGCAAAAGTCAGGCAAGACGCTAGCATATTCAATGATATCTTATTGTGTTGTGTTACTGTCATCTTTCTTCAGCCGCATCAATGAGAAATCTGTGTGGAGTTGCGGTTGGCTACCTTGCACACCCCTATGGATTGCTGCCACAGCAGGGCATGGAAACTGTGTGGAACTCCTAATTTGAAAAGGAGCAGAAATTGACCTTGTGGATGTGAAAGGACAGACTGCCTTATATGTTGCTGTTGTGCATGGGCACCTCGAATGTGCACAGCTCCTTTTGAAAGCTGGTGCTGACCCTAATGGGAGCCGTCACCACCGCAGCACGCCCATATACCATGCTGCCCGAGTAGGCAGGGCTGACATCTTGAGCTAACTGATCAGGTAATCACTGATTATTTTACTCCATTGTCATTTCAGAGCAGTTGGCTTCAGGGGAAGTATTCAGTTCCACAGAGGTGCTATGGACAGCATATTAGCACAAAGCATTTAAAACAGCTCTGTCATTCAGAAAACTCACACAGCTGCTTTAAAAGTTGTCCCTGCTATCTGCACATCTGTGCATGCACAACCATTTCACTTTGCTAGCAGTCCCAGACATATTTTGGACCCACTCACACAAATTGCAGCAAACTTTAATCTGCCATCATATAGGCACTTGATAAGCAGCCACACTTGATCTCAACAACTATAAAGTTGTCAAAGGTACAGTATAAATGTTTTTTTAAAAAAAACATTAAAACTCATCTAAAACTTATTTGGAGTAGTATTTTTCTTTTGAATCATAGCTTGAGAACTCTTTGTTTGATCTCCCACATATCTTAGTTTAGTATGTGTTTTGGTCCCAACAGTTGTGTAAAGTTCCTGTCCCTGCTAGTTCAAAATAGAGGTAAATAGACATATGATGTACTATAAACAAGCAGCATGACAGAACACAGAGCTGTTTAGCTGTCCCATTTGCTTCTTTTGTCTTTTTACAGGATTTTTCATTGAACTATAAATTATATAAGGATCCTACAATCAAATTTCTTGATCCCTTGCTGAATTGGTGTTCATGAGATTCCTGTAGTGAAATAATATGCTTCTTTTTGGCAGATTTGGACCAAAAGATAACCCAGCAAGTGACAAGATGTGCAGTGGCAGTAAGGAAGATAGAATTACTGTATCCTAGGAATCTCTTGCCTGGATTTTAATAATGGCAAGACTTCTCCAGTCTTTTTGCCAAGCTGGAATAGAGACTGTCTTTAAAAGCTTCCTGGCAATTATCTTTGTTGTTGGTCCAGCAGACCAAAATCTCTCACCTTTTTGTATAATCACTTTTATGGCCAAATATTAGTACATGGGGTAAACTGCAACAGGGAAAGTCAGCCAAAACTGTATTTCACCAAGAAGGTTCAGAAGTTTGGGCTCAAATAGGATTGATTCTAATAATGCCTTAATTCCAAATTCTTTAAGTTATGCTTGCTATAAGGAAGAATGAGAAGGATGATTTTAAGGATAGAGAGTAAACTGAAAAAACAGAAGATAAGGAATATTAAGAGAATATTGAAAGAATAAACCTTCTATTTGGAAAGCAATCCTAATATGAAACTAAAATTATGAATACAATGATTAATGCAGAAAAGCATAAATTAAAAAGACTCATGCTATAGAAGATGCAAGGTTATATGTAACAGAGTTCATTGTCTACTTTGATTAATAGCTTTTCCTCTGGGCACGAATAAACAATAGAGAATGTGGATATTTGCTTGCTTAGTTACTCGTCAGACATACCTAATGCAAGTTGTCAACAATCAGCCATACAAATGGGGAGGCTGGGAGGATGTTTAAGAACCTTAAGTTGGAAAGGTTATCCATGGGTCCTTTAAAATGTCATTTTATTCATGGCTTGGCTCAACACTGAGCCAAATTGGAGTGGCAATTTAGGAAGTGAACAGTGGCATCTGCAGGTTCTTGCTGCTTTCATCAGAGTGATGAAAGCAACATCACAATGTTTGCCTGTGTGTGTGTGTGTGTGTGTGTGTGTGTGTGTGTGTGTATGTATGTATGTATGTATGTATCACAGTGCATGTAGAAAAGGGGAGGGGACTCTATAGTGGTGGTGCTTTTGTCAGTATGATCCCCCTGCCCCCCCCCCCATATTTTATTGGGAGTGAGGGAGCAAATAGGTAAGAATTCCCTCCACGTTAATCCAGAAGTAAGATGGTCCAGAGAGCAGTACGATTTACAGTATCAAAAGCTTTAGTCAGATCAATAAACGCCATGTACAGAGGGCGGTTTTGCTCCTTGCATTTTTCTTGAAGCTGTCGTGCAGTGAAGATCATATCCACTGTTCCCCTGGAAGGGCGGAAGCCATTTTGCGTTTCAGGGAGGATGTCTTCTGATACAGATAGGAGACAGTTTGCGATGATCTTTGCCAGGATTTTGCCTGCTGTGGGTGGAAGGGAGATGCCTCGATAGTTTCCACAGTCTGTTCTATCACCCTTTTTAAAGAGAGTGATAATTATGGCATCCCTAAAGTCTGCTGGAATCTCCTCCCTCATCCAGATTTTTTCGATGAGCTTATGAAGTTGTTGTGTAAGTTCAGGCCCGCCTTCTTTAAAGACTTCAGCAGGAATCCCATCAGGTCCACTAGCTTTGTTATTTTTCATTTGTTTAGCGGCTTTACTGACTTCCTCCAAACTAGGGGGTACTGCAAGCTCATCTCTTATTTGTTTTTGCGGGATTTGCAAGAAGACTTCATCGGCCAAAGACTTCATCGGCCACAGTAGAGTGACGATTAAGGAGATTGTAGTAATGCTCTTTCCAGCGCAGTGCAATAGACTTACTGAGTATGGCCAGTGAGAAGGCATAAGTATTCCAAGCATCAATCTGCTTTCTCATATATTCCAACAGTTATAATACAGTATATGTTGCGGTTCTGCCAATATGCATGGCAGTGCATGGATTTGTTTGTTTTATAGTATTGCCTACCTTGACTAATAGAGTTTTCTTTCTCTTCACATTTACACGATTCTAAGAATATATCCTCTATTCCAAAGCCATGTTTTGGTGCACATTAGATTTCTAGGAAAAACCAGAATACAGCTGGGGCTGTTTTCAAGATTTAATGGTACATGGGAGATATTTTTTAGGGTGGTCTTGTGGACTCTAGATAACTTCCATTGGTGTTGCTGTTCTAAAGCAGGGGTGGGGAACCTTTTTTCTGCCAAGGGCCATTTGGATATTGATAACGGGACCGGGGGGTGGGGGGAGGGGTTTCTGGGATTTCCGCGGACCGGTGGCCGGAGTTTGCGGGCGGGAGCCAATCACAAGCACTGGGGGGCGGGGTTTGCAGGTGGGAGACAATTGCGTGGAAGGGGTGGGGATTGCGGGCAGGAGTCCCACGGGCCTTAGGCGGGAGCCCCGCAGGCCTTATATGGCCCGCGGGCCTGACATTGCCCACCCCTGTTCTAAAGTCTAATTTATAAAGGGAGGTAGAATTTTTTGAGCAGAAAAAATTCTTGCTTTAGCACAGGGCTTTCCAAAGTTTTCCCGCAGCGACACACCAACCGCCGTTGGTGTGTCACCGCGGGAAAACCCAGAAGTGCCACCGTTGCGGCAGCGCACAAAAACCTGGAAGCGCTGCTGCCGCTTTCGGGTTTTTGCGCGCCGCCATTGGTGTGTCGCTGCGGGAAAACCCGGAAGCGCTGATGATGATCAGCGCTTCCGGGTTGTGTGGCGACACACCAGACTGTGTGTGGCGACACACTTTTGTGTCGCGACACACAGTTTGGAAAGCTCTGCTTTAGCATTTTCTATGCCTTTTATGCTCTCTGATTGTTTAATCATAAGGAAGTTTATGATTATTCTGCTACCCCACACAGACACATTGTTTCTTTTGGAATCTGAAGATTTTTAGAATAAACAGTAAAACTGCTTCTTAGCATTTTTAATACAGTACATAGAGTACATACAACCTGGATGCGTCCCAGGCACACTGGCACCTACTTGACTATGTCATAGTACATCAGCGTGACCTTAAAGGCGTCGCCATCACCCGAGCCATGCAAGGTGCTGAGTGCTGGACAGATCACAGGCTGGTCCGGTCAGTACTCAACCTGCACATACCCCTTTACACGGTAAGCAACCAAGGACTGTCAGAAAGTCATTTAACATTGGCAGACTGCAAGACCCAGGCCAAGTCCAACATTTCCAAGATGTACTTAATGAAAAACTCTCCAGCAATTTACCGCTTGTAGGAACCTGCTCAGAAAAGTGGCTGCAGTTTAAAGATGTCATCAAGCAGGCTGTAACAACTGTACTCGGACTGAAAACCCGGGCGCATCAACACTGGTTTGATGAAAACCACAAGACCATTTCAGGAGCCCTCCATGCCAAGAACAAAGCCTATACAGACTGGCAGAACGACCCATCATCTATCTCAAAGAAAGACACGTTTAAGCACCTACGGTCCAAAGTACAAGTGGAACTGTGAGAAATGCAGAACGAGTGGTGGCAGAGAAAGGCTGAACAGGTGGAACACTATGCAGACATGCATGCCACCAGAGAGTTCTTCAGCACCATAAAGTCAGTTTATGGTCCTTCTAAATCAGGATGCTCCCCCCTGCTGTCGTCTGATGGGTCAAGCCTGATCAAAGACCAGGAAGGACTGAAAAACCGCTGGGCTGAACACTTTTCCAACCTGCTCAATAGGTTGATCTTGATGTCTTAGAGCAGAACCCTCAGCTGCCAGTCCTGGGTGCCCTCGATCTGCCTCCCCCTACTGATGAGATCAAGAAAGCGATCTCGCAGATGAACTCAAATAAAGCGACAGGACAGGATGGCATTCCTGCTGAGATCTACAAAGCACTAGACCCAAACGCCTTATAGGCGTTCCAAGACATCTTGGAAGACATTTGGTCCACAAAGGAGATGCCTGACGACTTCCACAATGCCCTCATTGTGGCTCTCTACAAAAGTAAGAGAAGCAAATCAGACTGCAGAAACTACAGGGGTATCTCACTGCTGTCCATTGCAGGCAAGATCTTTGCCTGCATTCTCCTGAACAGACTTACTGTCTTGGAAAGGAACCTCCCAGAGGAGCAGTGTGACATTCGGCCAGAACAGAGTATAGGAGACATGATATTTGCCATGAGGCAAGTCCAGGAGAAGTGCATTGAGCAGAACAAGCCTCTTTACTCTGTCTTCATTGATCTGACAAAGGCATTTAACTCTGTAAACAGGGAGGCTCTCTGGATCATCCTGAGACATTATAGATGCCCAAGGAAATTTGTGAGGTTGATTCAGCTACTCCACGATGGAATGACAGGACAGGTTCGTTACAATGGTGATACATCAGCTGCATTTGCCATTTCCAATGGGGAAAAACGGGGTTGTGTGCTAGCCCCAGTCCTATTCAATCTGTTCTTCTTTTGCATGTTGTCATGTGCTGCCAAGGTCTGAAGGAGGGAGTGTACATCAGGTACCAATTGGATGGCTCTCTTTGACCTTCGCCGCTTGAACACATGGACGAAATGCCTCCATACAGTCATCCAAGAAACCTTTGCTGCTGACTGTGCGCTCCTGGCGCACAAAGACAGTGAACTACAGTTGATGCTGAACAAATTCTCATATGCTGCTATGCTCTTCGGCCTTACCATCAGCCTGAACAAGACTGAAGTACTTTACCAGCCCGTGCCAAATACCAACCCCGTAGAACCAAAAATCACTATTGACACCCAGCTGACAAATGTAAACAGCTTCAAATACTTGGAAAGCATCATCTCGAGCGATGGGTCTTTCGACAAAGAAATTGACTCCAGGATCAGTAAGGCCAGCCAGCCTCTGGGGCCGCTGTGTACTAGAGTGCTCAACCAACACAGCATCCATATCTCCACAAAGCTGAAAGTCTACAGAGCTGGGGTTATCCTCTCCTATCTGGATGTGAGTCCTGGACTCTGTGCCAAAGGCACATAAAAAAACGAGAAGTTTCACATGCGTGTTCTCCACTCCATCCTTGGCATTCATTGGTAAGATTGTGTCTCCAACCTGGAGGTCTTGGATCACACAGAGTCAACCAGCATTGAGTCCCTTATTATCAGAGCCCAGATGCAGTGGGTGGGACACATCATCAGAATGAATGACCACCGTATGCCTTGCCAGTTGCTCTGTAGTGTACTGGAGTCTGGGAAGAGACCTCGAGGTCATCCATGCAAGTGCTACAAAGATGCTGTGAAAGAAACCCTACACCACTGACATTCAGCCAAGGGAACTAGAAGCTGCTGCCGCTGACAGAACCCGCTGGCGAGCCCTGTGCTATGAAGTCACCACCAGCTTTGAAGACAGGTGCCGCCAAAAACCGATAGAAAACTGTGAGCGGTGTCACAGAATAACACCCAGAGATACTACAAAAATGGACTTCCAGTGCCCCCATTGTGCTAGACTCTGCACTTCCAGACTGGGACTGCAGAGCCACTTCCATGTCCACAGATGAACTGCACAACAGCGCGTCTTCTTTGAACCCAAATACCATATACGTAGAGTCTCTTTGGATATCCATGAGGAAGTACAGGTAACACAGAGCTGCTATTATTTAACAAAAAGTGTTTTTTATTTCACTGAATAGTTTATAATATTCTTCAAATATATTAGTTACAAGTAAATCTGTCCAGGTCTTTCAGATGCTTGTTTTTCTAGATATGAAATGGTAATTAGAATTAGAATTTCTAGTTGGTTCTGGACAGAATCACTTTCAGTAGTATATAGTCCATTAAAGTTTATATTGAACTAATATAGGCTTGTTGTCTACATAAGTTATCTGTGGTCTCCTTCTGAACAAGGATCAGGTTCAAAGTTTTCTAAATTGCAAAGCATTCTTGATCTTTGATTTTCTTTGAATTTAACTCATCATGCTCATATTCACACTGACTGCACACAACATGCTTAATGCAGTTCTCTTCTCCCAGCTGTCCCCTTTTGTCCTTCCTAACATGGAACATCTGTATGTACCAATGGGGTAACAGAAAACTATTATTATCCCCATGCAGATGTTCCATGGGATGGACAGGCCCCTTGGTTTTCTTTATCACACCTGCAATTTCCAGATAAAGAATGAACTTTTAATTTCCTGGATTTCAATTACATTATTGGGCTTATATTTTGACTTTTGAGCCAACATAAAAAGAGCAAAAGAAATGGCCTATAGTAAACTAAATTTACTATAGAATGGAACTGATTTTGTAATATAATAAATATTGTCATATGTAATATTGCTAGATAGACAGAGATGGAGATATGTCATTGTAAGGTAGAAGGTACAGCCATTCACAACCTATGAATTTAGTTTTTTGCGTTCTTCTTTGTATGACCATGAAATTACAAGAGCCCTTAATTATTCATTTTGGTATCACTGTATAGAACTGAAAATGAAGAATAATTTTATTTAACTTGCAAAAATTATTTGGGACTGCCAGACTCTAAAGAAGGTAATATTAGCATTCTCTGTACAGTTTCTCTATACTCATATAGGTTTATATGTTAAAAATCACTGATCACTGCTTCCTTCAGATTGTACAGAGAGACTAATTTGACTGTATAAATAGGTTCTTTTCCTTTTCCATGAGCTATTACATTAAACTTGACAGGATGATCTCTGAGGGCAATAAGTATGTATGTATGTATGTATATATGTATGTATATATGTATGTAAGGGGGCGTGGTGGCTCAGCAGGTAAGACGCCAGGCTTGTCGATCGGAAGATCGCAAGTTCGGAGGTTCGAATCCTTAGCCCTGCGTGTGGAGTGAGATCCCGCACTAGCTCCAGCTCTTGCCAACCTAGCAATTCGAAAGCATGCAAATGCAAGTAGATTAATAGGTACCACTTCGGTGGGTAGGTAACAGCGTTCCACGTGCATCATGCCGGCCACATGACCGTGGAAGCATCTTCAGACAACGCTGGCTCTTCGGCTAACAAACGGAGATGAGCACCGGCCCTAGAGTCGGACACGACTGCACAAATGTGCGGGGGGAACCTTTACCTTTTATGTATGTATGAGCGTATGGATAGCGTAGTGGTTAGAGCGCCGCCTTTGGAGCGGGAGACCGGGTTTCAGATCCCGGCTGCCTACCTTACCAGTAGGGGTCCTTGGGCAAAGGACCTCCTAACGCTTCACCTGCCTACCTCAAATATGAGAGTGACATGAACTAAGAGAGTCTTGCCGGCTCGGACATCGCCTGGATTAACAAGATGTTGAGGAACCAGGACACATTCCACCCAGTTCCATTACCTTAGAGATTTAAGACTTTCTAGACCAAAAAAGGGGCTTGTGATGTCGGCAGAACAAAAAGATAATAAAGTAAGTAAGTAACTTCATTATGGCCTTAGACCAGCATGGAAACATACAATCCTTTATAATAAAGATAATAAAGGAAAAGACCCCACAACAAGAAGGATGTGCAACAGTTTGTGGAAAAGATCTTGGAATAGTAGCTGATTGCCAAGTGAGTATGAGCCAGCCTTTTGACGTGGCTGCAAAGAAGGCAAATGCAATTCTAGGCTGACTCAAGGGAGTATAATTTCCAAGTAATGGGAAGTACTTGTTCTATTTGGTTCTGCTTTGCTTTGACTATTGTATCCAATTATGGGCAAGATAGTATAAGGATAAGGATTCAGAGAAATTGGAACAGAACAAAGATGACTGTGAACTATAAAGAGAGATTGAAGAAGCTGGGTACTTTAACCTTGAGAAATGATAGCATTCTTCTAAGACTTGAAAGGGTGTTATATACAAGAAAATCAATACCCCTTTTGTCAACCCAGAGTGCAGAACTTAGAATGATGGTTTTACATTATTGGAAGGCAGATTGAATGTTAGGGAAAACTTTGCAACAGTAACAGCACCTAATTACCACAGTTAATGGGCTGGGTTCCTTTTCATTGGACATATTCAAGTGAAGACTACCATCTGTCTGGGATGCTTTGATCTGGATTCCTCCTGTGGGGAAGATTCAGTGGCTTAAATGGCCCCCTCCAGCTCTGTTTCTATAAATAAAGATATAGTGGATTGGGTTTTAGTGCAAGGGGTTGGATGTGGGGCCTTTGTACTATTCAATCATCTAGTCCTACATTAGGGCTGTGCAAAGTACTTTGAAAAGCATGTTAGCCTGAGCAAAACACTTCTTGAAATGTTAAAGCAGCTGCATTGTTTAGAAGGCTTGTGTGGCTGCTTCATAGGTTGTCTCCAGCTGTGTGTGCATGGATGAGTTTGCACAGAAAATGCCTCTTTTGTGATCACCAGCATGGTGAAGTGACTATGTAAGCACACCCAAGGTCTGACATCCAGGGACAGCCTTCGAAGCAGCCATGCTAAACTTTCATAGGTCAAAATGGTTTAATCTTTTGAGGAGAGATGTTTTGATTAGCAAACATGGAGAAGTGCCTCTTTCAAATGCTTTACATAGCCCTATTGCAGAGCTTTCCAAACTGTGTGTCGCGACACAGAAGTGTGTCGCCACACACAGTCAGTTTTCCCGCGGCAACACACCAACTACAGCGTGCAAAACCCGAAAGTGCAGCAGCGCTTCCGGGTTTTTGTGCGCTGCCGCACTTCCGGGTTTTCCCGCGGCGACACACCAACGCTGGTTGGTGTGTTGCCACAGGAAAAACTTTGGAAAGCCCTGCCCTATTGTATATCAAACATCACTTTGGATATATCAGAAATGTCTGGATTCTGATCTGAAAGATACTATTTGTGATACTGCAAACAATGCACCAGATGTAGTAATTTGTGGATTTGATTAGGTTCTTTTTATAAATTGGCTCTAGTAACGTTAGTAAACTAAATATTTTTTTAAAGTATGTGGGTATATGCATATATGTACAGTATGTGTATGTGTACACACATACAGTATACACATGTGTATGCATGTGTGTGTGTGTGTGTATAATTATATGCTTCTGTTGAGGTCCTATTGCTAAGTATTCATTGAGAATGTTTCAATCACAGAACAATTCTCGGTGAATTACATCTATCTGCTCTGTTCCATAAAAGCACTATACTGTACCTGCAATATTCCACTCCATTTGGACACAGGTCCAATACTATTCCAGAAAAGATAA
Source organism: Charina bottae (assembly GCA_023362775.1). Classification (NCBI taxonomy): domain Eukaryota; kingdom Metazoa; phylum Chordata; class Lepidosauria; order Squamata; family Charinaidae; genus Charina; species Charina bottae. The sequence continues at coordinate 2,578,272 of JALMGJ010000020.1, forward strand.
AAACCTATGTTCAAAAGCAGCCCAAGCAACAACTTATAAGTGCAAAAAGAGTTGTGACATGAAGCAGTACAAAGAAAGATGGTATTCTCTCTGCTGTTTCATCATGCAGTCCCTCGCTGCTAGTCAGCAGCTGCTCAAACTCATCCAGGACTTGGAGCCAGAAGAGTCCTGAGTTGGCTAGAAGACCTTGCAAATGCAAAGGAAGAGCCCAGCTTGAGAAGGTCTGTGGAAAGCAATATTAGGGACTGGAGAGGAGGGGGTTGCCTGCACCAGCCTAAAACAGCCAATAGGTGCCAGGCGGGTCCCATCCCATAGGGGTGCAAGCTGGAACATTGGGCAAAAACTTACAAGATGAAACAAATACAGAGCTCTGCATCTGAGCAGGAAAAATCCAAGGCAGTATAGATGGGGCGACATGCATGAAAAAGATCTGTCTCGGCAGATCACAAACTGAACACGTGCCAACAATATGAGGCAGCTGCAAAAAAGCAAAAGCAATCCTAGGCTACATTAACAGAAGGGCAGTGTCAGGATCAAGCGAAGTCATTTGTCTTTCTCTTCTGCATTAGACTGCACCTAGAATGTTGCATCCAATTCTGGGCATCACATTTTAGGAAGGACATTAACAAACTGGAATCTCTCCAGAGAACAGCAAACAAGATGATGCAGGGTCTTGAAAAACTTAACAGGAACATTTGGAGGCATTGGGTATGTGTAGCCCGGAAAAGAAAACACTGTGGAGAGTCATGATGGCTGACTTCAAGCATCTGAGGGGCTCTCGTGTAGAAGGCAGAGCAGAATTATTCAGAACTGTTTCAGGACAAGAAGCAGTGAGTGTAAATTACAAGGAAGTAGATTTTTGTAGAATATTAGAAAAAAATTCCTAGCAGTAAGTGTGTGCAACAGACTGTTTTGGGAGATGATGAACTCTCTTTCACTGCAGGTGTTTAAGCAGAAGCTGGATGGCCACCTGTTGGGAATGCTGTAGTAGTGGATTCCTGCAAAGGTTGGGGGTTGGACTAAATGATCTCTACGGTCTTTCCAATCCTTACCTTCTATGCCTCTAGGATAAACTCCTAAACATCTTCCATTTTGACTAAACTGACTGCACATTCCTTGCACAAACATCTTTGTATTTTACACTGAATATAATAGATTAGTGAATATTTTGGGAAAATCTGTTTCAGCTTTTCTGAAATGTCAGACTTTCAGAAAAGCCACTAATTTAAAAGTCCCTAAAATATAAGAGTATTTTTTCACTAGTTATTACAATATAGATAGTGTGTGTACTCCTGTTCAGCACAGAGATTTGCCTTGATCTCTCTCCCTTTTATTTTTCATGTAAAATAAAGGAGACCTGAGTGTTCTTCGTTGATCAAAGAAAGCAGTCATATGTTTCTGACACCGTTATAATGGGATAAATCTGTTAGTTTTTTTAAAAAAATCAGCTGTGTAACAATTTGCTAACATCTATAAAAGACAGCATTTTATTCTCTTTTTTGTTATTGCAAAACAACTCACTGTAGAGTCTTACATAAATGCTAAGTAAAGAGCAAAATGAATGAACATGGGGACAACTTGGTAATGACATCAATAGGTTTTCAATGTAGGGGTCAGTTGAAAATCAGTTACTTATTATCCCATGATATCAAAGAAATAATAAAGCAGCTTCTTATGAAGCTTCCAGGTATTTAAAGCTTCACATCCACCTAGGAATATAACTGTACAGGTGCTTGGCTGGAGCAATAACTATTTGAAGTTCTTTCTGGAGATTTCGTTTAAGAGTATAGTTTGAGGATCATATTTTTTCTGATGCACTTGAGGACTATATATAAATTTTCAGTTGGATCAGGTACTGTTAAAAGACCTAATGATGGAATTGTCTTCTTTTAATTTTGAAGAAGATTCAGTATCCAATTGCCCATTTGGAGTCAATGTGAATTCTTTCAACCAGTTCTCCTCTCAGCTAGATCATTTTCTGTTTGACTATTCTACTGCAAATGAAGACTTTGTCTGCTTACCTGCTCCTTTTCAAACCTTTTCTCATGATACGCAAACACCATTTCCATACCTTGGTAATCATATTCTGCAATTTGAAGGTAACACTGAATTGGACAGTTCCTTACTGATTCAGTCTGATGAAACAGATTGGCAAGATAAATACCATAAAATTATTCCGGATCAATCTTACAAAAGAGAAAGGCATGCTGCCAACATTAGAGAAAGAAAGAGGATGCTTAGTATTAACTCCGCTTTTGAAGAACTCAGAGGCCATGTACCAACTTTCCCTTATGAAAAACGTCTCTCCAAAATCGACACCCTCAGACTGGCTACAGCATACATTGCATTGCTTAGTGATATCTTAAAATCAGGCTCTGACCCTAAAATCTACGTGCAAGAATGCATGAAAAATGAATATAAGGACCATCAAGATGCAATCTGGAATACAAGTGGTAAGTGCAAATGAATTATTTTTTTTAGAGACCTGTGTTAAAATTTTAGTTCCACAGCAAAGAATATCTATATATGTTTGAAATTTAAAATTCAGCTTACTTGATCAGTGTTCAAACATTGGTAAAAAGGTAAAGGTTTCCCCTGCACAGTCATGTCTGAGTCTAGGGGCCGGTGCTCATTTCCGTTTGTTAGCCGAAGAGCCAGCGTTGTCCGTAGACGCTTCCGCAGTCATGTGGTCAGCATGACGCACACAGAACACTGTTACCTACCCACCAAAGTGGTACCTATTCACCTACTTGCATTTGCATGCTTTCGAATTGCTAACATTGGACAGACAAAATATTTGTAAAGGGTTTTGTTTTTTTTTTGCTCCTTCAAGTCAGTCTTGATTTCTGGCGACTGCCTGGACAAGTCCCTGCAATTTTCTTGGCAGGGTTTTTCGGAAGTGGTTTGCCCTTGCCTCCTTCCTAGGGCTGAGAGAGAGTGGCTGGCCCAAGGTCACCCAGCTGGCTTCATGCCTAAGGTGGGACTAGAATTCACCGTCTCCTGGGTTCTAGCCTGGTGCCTTTAACCACTACACCAAACTGGCTCTCTTAAAAGTTTATTAATGCTGTATATTAAAATCGATTTGAATAAATATTTATGAAAAAATCCCTTTTAAAATGTAATTTTAAGCATGTCCTTGCATTTGCAAAAGAGATATTGTTATATAACTATTAGAAAACTGCCACTCTGACTTATTAAAACTTTCCTGTTGTAGTAACTCTAATTTGTAATATAGTCATTGTTGTAATTGTAAATTTACAATTGTCATGTAAATAATAGGTTACCTGGCTGAAGAACTATGTTGCATTTGTTTACTAGACATTGAGATAGCAAACTGTTTTCTATGTTTTGTGTCCATATTCACAAATTAAAAAACCTTAGGTCACCAATAACACAAAATACATTTTAAAACATAAACCAAAGCTTAAATTAACAAAAAATAATTTCCTTAATTCAGCCAATTGGTTTGAATGAGACACTAAAGCATTAATTGAGCACATGGTATTTACAATCAAGTTATGTCTTAAGAAAGAAATACTGTAGATGAGAAAGAATGATACATGGATGATGAATGGTGTTGTTTTAATCTTGATTACCTTACCCTAAGAATATAGCAGAGCTTTCTTTCACTCCCCATTTATTTCAGAACATCTCCTCCATCTTTCCTTCCTTCTTCCAAACTTTAGGCAAGTTACTCTCTTTCTCAGCCTCATCTCCTCATGGGCAGTAAGAGCACAATAAAACTCCTAGATCTGATAGGGCTTTGGTAAAAATTGCAACAGGGATTTGCAGAGGTGCTTTGCAAGAGGTGTTGGTGCAGGTGACCCCCCCCCCCTCGAAGGTTAAAGTAAGTTCAGTGCTGCTGCTTAAAATGTTTTATCTGGTTGTCTGCATGTGGTGTGTGTGCACAGCCACTTTGCCCTTCAGAGGTGGCCCAAGTAAAAATATCCCTTGAGCAGCACACCCAAGCCAGATAGCCAGATAGCGCATGCAGAACAATCACACACACACCCCGGCCTTCCAAGGAATATGGCTGCTTTAATGCTTTGCAAATTGCCCCTTTCAAACACTTTACACAGTCTGTCATGAATACTTTTTGGGATGACACAACGCACAGACACAAATGTACAGGATAGGCTTTTGACCCCAAGAATGGGTGCTATTTGTTACTTAAGTGCAAAATGTACATTTCATAGAAGCTTGAATTGTGAGCCCGTTTTATTTTAATTTTATATTAATTTAATTTAAATAAATTTATATTTTCTATAGTTCTATGCTTGCTAGTTATCTCTAATTACTATTACCATACTAATTAGTATGGTTCCTGTCCTTATTTCCTTGTTTCTATTGTTCAAATGTTATACTTACTCCTTAAAGTTACGTTTCTGTTTTCTATTCCTACTCCCTTAATCCATATATAAATCTAATCTTGTTTCTTATACATATAACTGTATTCTAATTTTGCAATTCTGCTGCTCTTCTTTATGCCCACAACTCCTTTTCGGCTGCCTCTGGATTGCTCCAGGGCTTCCCTCCATCTTTTCTTCAAGAAAACGGAATAAGGACAGTCCTTCAAAGTGGCTGCGGCTGCCAGCTCCGACCGCTGGCTTTAGTGGGATGTGGCAGCTGCTTCTGAAATGCCTCTGCTGGGCTTCTGGAATGGAGGTGTCTGTAATTTGCTGGGCCTGCTGAGGTTTGGAAGACCTTGGTGGAGCTGCCACACCTGCTGGGATGGCTCTTGTAGGTCACAAGAGTGGGGTGGACAAACTGCCTGCTGCTGGCCCCAGCCCTGCTCGTCTGGCGTCCCCTTCCTCCGGGGCCCCCTTCCTTCACACTGTGCAACTTCCTCCCAGGTCTCTGGCTGGGCTCCGCATTAGTCCACAGCCTTCTTTCCGCTGTCAGTCAACCAAGATAAGTGCCTTAGGGTCATCCCATGCACGCTGTCCCCCCCCCCCGTTGCCAGTTTACTGGTGGTGGGGCTGGCAGTCACTTCCCACCCAAAGGGAGAGGAGCCTTAAAAGGGGGAAAAGAGGCAGTGTGGGCATTTTCCTTTGCCTCACATTGCCTCCTTCCACACAGGCTTCTGGCTTCTGCTTTAACAATTTGCACTCCCCTGCAGTTATTAAACTATTTCCAGAGCAGCACTTAATCGTGAAGAATATACCATTGGTACTAAATAAAATGGGAGTCTTAGGGTAGCAGTAGGGTGGTGATGGTGGCATGAAATTGTTTTGGTAAAGTATATATAAAGTTTCACCAATAAGTACCTTGACTGTATTCAAATAAGCATCATTCAGAAGAATTATAAAACAAAACCAAAATCTCTTGAGGAAATTCTAAAATCTCAAACTACTTTGTCAAAGGCAAGCTCAGATGAAAATATTCCCATCCATTATTGGAAACAGTGACGCAGCCCTTGAGTAGCCAGTCTCAGTATAAATCAGAATAGATACTGCTGGCTGAAATATCTTTAAAATGGAGACAAATCAGTTATTTAATTAAAAGGAAAGTGTTTTCTGTTAATTTATTTCACTATTTCCTATTAGATCCATCAAACATAAAATAACAGATGGGGAAAGGAACTGTGAATTAACAATTTCACATACTATCTTTTAAAATTAAATGCTCTATTTCCTCAAGTACTTTTGTTGAGCTTTTAGTTACTAATTTGCTCAAGAGCAATGAGATTAATGAACTGGCTTTTGAGGAAGAAATCAGTATTTGATTTGTTAATATTGCTTGAAACACATTTGACTCATTGTGCTTTTTCTTCATTAGGTGTATTATTTTCTCCTTTCTCTCAGCAGATCTGACAGCCCGGTTGTCTTGGATAAAATGGGATTAAGATGCACAGCAGAAGAGAGGATTCTTCAAAGGATCTGACTGCTTGACACCAGCTGTTAAATTCTCACCATATTTACTAAATTATTTATACGTGTATTAATAATAAACATAGTTTTTTATTACGATCTACTGGAAGTGGACATCTTCAATTAGAAGTGGAAGAATAAGTTACTGTAGTAAATATTTGAAGTATTTGAAGGAATAGTGTAAGAGGAAGAATATATCACATGCTGATTTTTCTGAGCTTCCAAATATTACTGTTAGCATCACATATAGAATAAAATCATTTAAAATTTTTACAAATACTTTTAGCATAAATTCTGAAAATTGCAGGGATCAGCATTTAATAACATTTGAAAGACATGGGACAAATTGTACTAATTGTTTGGAAAACTGCAGCAAACACCTTAACAAAGGATTTTAAATGTTTATAGGTCCAGTTCACCCTGAATGAGTTTTGGTGGGCTTCCTGTAGCTGGAGGACATTATGTCCTTAATAAGGGGGTGTAGATCAGCTGAGATCTGTTTTGAATTTGATATTCAAATTTATAACTCTGTTTGAATTTGTGATTTTAAACTCACAGGCAATACAATTTGAATAGATTCAGAATAAGATTTGCCTGTAGTTATAATGGGAAAACATTTAAATATCTGAAGCAGCTTCTTCTTCTTCTTCTGCTTCTCCTCCTCCTCCTCCTCCCCCTCCTTCTTCGATGGTAGAACTTTCAGAAGACATTAGTTATGCAAAAGTTTAGTTCCGTATCTGGATATTTCACAGCAGTAAAATTTTGCAATATTCTCCATGCACCTTCTTTAAGGCAGAAGAAAGGATAGCACAGAAGGCTCCAATCTGTCTAGCAAAGAACTTTGAGAGAAGCTGTGCTCAATCAATGCAAATGTATCCCACTGGATCATAAAAATAAAAACTTTAAAAGTTTTTAAAATTTTTAGCTAAACATCAATGAGTGTCATGTTCTGATCACTGCTTTTCTGGGCTGGCAGGCTTGTTATAGTGGCTCTTTTGTGAGGTTAGCATTTTCTGAAATGATACATTGTGTGCTCCTTTTTTTAAAAAAAGTCTAAGAATTGTATATTATATCACAATTACATATATAAAGTACTATGACATGAAAAAATGACTGTATCAGATAAGCAATAATTTAACAGCAAAAAATGTCAGATCCAGTCATGCAGTTATACTCAGTCAGTATAAAATAAGACAAGGATACCTAATTAGCAGAAAGAAAGTATGATTTAAAAAGTTATGAAGGAACAAGGAGAATGAAAGGGTATGGGAAAGGACTTGAAGAGGGACTAAAAGAGCTGAAGAGTTGCAAACAGATTGAAGCCAGAGGCTAGCAGAGACTAAATCACACTTCAGACAAATAGACTCAGAGCTAAGGAAGGATAATGATAAAAAGTGTAGATTTGAAGTAATATAGAAATCAAAGAAAGAGCAAACCATATTAAACAAGAACAGCAGAATAAATCTGAGCCTCTTTCATTCTCTATACAGTACCCCAATCTGTTTGAACAAATTCTAACAGAAAAGTGTGACAAACAGCAGATCAGCACTCTTCTAGGCACTTTTCTAATACAACCTAGGGTTTGCAAAGGGGAAAACATTCATTGGTCAATAATTATATCAGAGAGCCTACCACACTACTCAAACCCCTTCAGCTGAAACGAAAGCTGAAACTGCCCATTGTTGCTGGGAGTCAGGTGGCATATAAACGCTATATATCATCATCGTCTGAGTTTGCAAACCCAGAAATTCCATTCAAATTCTGAATCACCTTTGGTTCCAAGTGATTCCAAAGTGATTTGAAGGCATTTGGTTTTATTTAATGCCTCATTGATTCAAATATGTGATTTAAATGATCAAATTTCCTTCAAATAGAATCGACTCAAAGATCTAATCCTTTACTCTAGCTAAAATCCTTAAATTTACTTCAAACTACAAAGCATCCTATACAGTATTTTATCTCCCCAATGATAACAGAGATAACTGTTATCTCTGTTTCATACTATCCCCTTTCTCCAATCTGAGTTTATGACTTTGTAGTGTTTGCTTTGGAGCATTTTAAATTTTAAATTTGGAGCATGTTAAAGCAGCTGGATTTCTACCATCTCATTCTTGTAGTGAGGGGATTATATTACTTTACAAAGCAGGTTTAAGAGGGTACTTCATTCAAGCTTTCACTGAAACAAAGGCCCCCTTTAAAGATCTGTATGGTAGTAACCTCTAGGTCTGCACCAGATGTGATGCATGAATAGATTTTGCAGGAAAATACAACACTGCAAATTATGATAGAATTAAGAATGAAATTCTGGTGTTCATGGTGTTCATGCACATGACAATGATCTGACTGAAGATTATTTACTTTGTGAGTAAAACAACCTTAATAGCAGTTCAAATGGGAGGTTAAATACCACCCTTTTCAGAACAACAGTAGAATAAATCTACAATTACTGAATGGGAGACAGCCATCTTCACTCTGAGAGTGAGTAAGAAATGTAGTTTGGCTTTGTTAAAGAAATTGCATTAGTCGTTTTAATGAATGAGATTTTTCAGAAAGGGAACAGGAGGAATGGAGCCTTACTTGTTTGATACTGTAGAGGGCAGAAGAAATGGTCTTGAAGGATAGGAGGAAGAGCCACTACCAAGGCAAGGATAAAAGGGGCCTGATACAGGTCAAGAGAGTAACTTGAGAACACGTCTCAGACAGGCCTCTCCCTAGTTCACAGGGAGATAAAGGGAGGGAGGGGGAAGCATATTCAAACTTGCAAGATTCTATTCCTATAGCTATTACAATAAAAGTAGTACAGTACTGACCTACATGGCACTGGTTTCTTAGTCTGGTTGACCTTGTAGGGCTGACAGATGCCATCAACATTTCTGTCTTTATGTTGCCTAACATTGAATCTTATGATATTGTATGTAGGTTGAGTCATGGCAACTGGATTTCTTTCTTTTGGTTGAAATGTTTCGTTGCTTGTCCAAGTAGCTTCTTCAGACTTGACTTGGACAAGCAGAGAAACATTTCAACCAAAAGAAAGAAATCCAGTTGCCATGACTCAACCTACAGACAATTCCACCTGGATGACTGAGAATCTTCATCGACTTATGATATTGTGTTTTTATTGGATAGTTGATTCCAAAGACTGGTTCTACAAACCCTAATTACTCCTAATATTTTATGTTTATCTAATCTTATGCCCTTCATTTTTTAAATATAGGAAATCATGAAGGTCTCATCAATCCATCTCCCTAATTGTAGCTGGCAGATGTTTTACTAACCATTCTTTAGGACAAGTCCTCAAGACACAGCCTTGGTCTCATCTCCAGCCCATAGCTAAGGCTACCTAACATTTCATAATTCGCTGTTGATAAAGTGGTACTTTCCATTTTTTTCTGAAACAAGACCTGCTGTATACATGATTTCAGGTGTCTTGATGGTGATCACTCTGGTGATCATTGTCTGCTTTGGCTGATGGTGATTATTATACCATGGTGATAATTGGCTGCTTTCAGCTATAGAACACGTGTCCCATCCCATCAGATATTTGTCCCCTGGACTGACATAACACTGTAAAATGCCTGCTTGGCACTTTCTGAAGCATGTCAGTTCTTTCATAGACATGCATTCATTGCTCTTATGAGATAGCACTAGACCTTTTTCAAAAAAGAAAGTGCTAGAGAGGGTACTAGACCATAGTGCTTTTAATAACAGCTCTCTTTAAAAACCAAGACTAGCTCGTGACACAGATGGTTGATTTTTTCAGGAAAGAGAGACTGGTTCTGCCACCTCAGTTTAGCTAATCACAATTATGCATTGTCCACTGGCTTCTCCTGGCTACTGTTTTTATAACTTTGGGTAGTGTTACCTTGTTCCCCACTATTTTGTCTGCTTGGTTCCCCTCTCTAATTATCCCTTCTGCTTCATGATGCACCCCAACTGACATGACCAGACACCTGGCTTCTCCTTCTGAGAGGAGCTATGAAGATCAACAGCAGGATTACCACGAACATTGTTCATTGTAGAGTCCTTGGTGCTCTCTGAGCCTTGTTGCTTTCTTGCAGACGTTTCATTGCCAGGCTAGGAAACATCTTCAGTGCGAAAAGGGAGTGGGACTTGCTCTCTGTTTATATACCATGGCTTCTCCTGCTTGTGTTGGTGGGGGTGTTGTTCTCTCCTTGGTAGTTCCTTGAATGGGCTGTTTGCTGCTTGGTTGATTGACTGAGTTAATAGTTCCTTGATTAGGGTCTATTGTGCTGTTTGATTGTTCCTCTGGTGCTAATCCTGGTGTTAATCTTTGCATATCTGGGTGTTGATTGCTGGCAAGGAGGTGTTCTGGTCTTCTGGCTTTTCTATTGTCTCTTATGAATGGTATGTAAATGTTGTTTACCTCTATGTGTCTGTTGATGGCTGCTTTGTCTGAGTGCCAAGCTGCCAGGAATTCTCTAGCGGTTTTGGATTTGGCTTGGTTTAAGATGCTCACAGTTTCCCAGTTGAAAGTATGATTGAGTCTGTCCATGTGTTGTGAGATTAAGGAGTTTTCATCGTGTCTTCTGACTGCTAGTTGGTGTTCGTGGATGCGTTCTGCTAGTCTTCTGCCGGTCTGTCCTACATAGTGGCTGCTACAGTCCTTACACTGTATGGTGTAGGTAACTAGAGATAATTAGGTACGTTTGCCGCCTTGAGTTATTTATAAAAATAATAAAGGCGGGATAAAAATTAAATAAATAAATAAATAAACTCCTGTTTTTTCTTCTTGGGCTACTGGGTCTTTTGGGTTACTTACGATGTTCTGAAGGGTTTTGGTTGGTTTATGTGCTACGGTGATGCCATGTGGTTGTAACAGTCTATTAGTAGTTTCTGAGATGTTTCTGATGTATGGCAGTGTAATCCTTTTCATAGCTTCTGTTGGTTTTGCTGCAGTGCGTTTGTGCTCATCTGAATAGTGTTCTTACACAGCTCCTCTTGTGGGAGGTTGGGTTATTGCTTTGGTAGTGGAGCACTTGGTTAGTGTGGGTAGATTTCCAGTAGACTTGTGTTTCTAGAATGCCATCATTTCCTGTAGTGATGAGGATACCAATCGAAGAGAATGATGAGGATGTCCAAGAAGGGTAGTATGTTGTTGTATTCTTCTTCCCTGGTGAATTTTATTCCTTTGAAGATGTTGTTGATGGTTTCATGTGTTTCCTCCAGTTGTTCCTTTTTTATTATGACAAAGGTGTCATCTACATACCGGATCCATACTTTGGGTTGTATGCATGGGAGTGCTATCCTTTCTAGACGTTGCATTACAATCTCTGCTATGAGTCCTGAGAAAGGTGATCCCATAGGTGCTTCTTTGATTTGTTGGTATATTTGTCCATCAAACTGAAAGTAGGTGGTGAGTTGATGAGGTCCATGATTCTGGGTATTTTGATCTTGGTGTATCTAGTTAGGTCAGGTGTGTTGCGTACAACTGCTGCCATGGATTCAATCGCTAGTGCTTGGTCTATGGATGTAAAGAGTGCAGTGACATCAAATGACACCATAATTTCATCTTCATCTATTTTTAGGTCTTTGATTTTCTGGAGGCACTGTAGTGGAGAGTTGATCGAGTACCAATCGAAGAGTTGATCGAGTATTTGTTCTCCTATGTGAGATGCCCAAGTTTTCTTGTAAGTTCTTTAGCTATGTTGTATGTGGGGGTCCCTGGTAAGGATACAATTGGACGGAGCGGTATGTCAGGCTTGTGTATTTTGGGGCATCCATAGAAGTGTGGGATGATGGGTCCGCTGCTTTTCATCCGCCTCTGTTCTTCATTTGTGATTTGACCTTTCTTGGTTAGGTCATTGAGGATTCTTTTGACCTGGTTGTCCAGTTTCTGTATGGGATTGGTGTCTGCTGGGAGAATGATGATAGTTTGATCCATCTTTAGGTTTTTGAGGGCTGCTCTGTCCTCTGCTTTCAGTTGGTTCTGTTTCCATGTCCTTCTGCTTTGTGGTATGATTATCTGTCTTACGTTCTCTTGGGTTTCTGTAGTAAGTCCTGTAGTTTTCAATGCTGCTTCTAAAGCTGCAAAGAATTCTAATTTATTCGCATCCTCTGTGTTGTAATTAAGGCCTCTCTCCCTCATATTGTGTTCTGCAGTGGATAATGGGCGGCTGGACATGTTTCACCCATGTTTCACCCATTCTGGTTCCGGTACTTCTTTGTTTCTGGGGTTTAACTTAAGTAGTTTAGTTTGGAGTTTAGCTTCTCTCAGTGATGTGGTCTTGATGGTAGTAGTCAGCATGTTGATTTGTTCAGGGGTCATAGTCTGTTCTAGTTGTTCCTTGAGGCTGTCTATTGTGTGTTGATATTTGTTTAATCTGAGGTGGGCGTCCATGATCATTAGCCGTATCATTTTTCGCCCACTTTGTTGCGCTATCTTCCATCCAGCTGTGCAGTTGATTGGAGGTTTGTATCTGACACTGGCGGGCAGGGCATGCTGTTGTAGGCATTCATGAAGAAAGACCAGCTGTTCTTTGGTGGAGGTTTGCCTACCTGCAAATTTCTCCCATTTGCATGCTATCTGGAGCGTTTGACGCCCATATGTGGTACCAATCAACAAGAATATTTGTACCTCAGGGTTGAACTGTGGAGCCCTTGGTGCTCTCTGAACCTTGTTGTTTTCTTGCAGATGTTTGATTGCCAGGCTAGGCAACATATTCTCTTTGATTGGTACATTGTTCATTGCTGCTTTCATTGGATGGAAACGGAGCAGCTGCAGACATTGATATTTGTGGCAATCTTGCTTTCAACCTTCATACTGTTCTGTCAAAGAAAGACACCTGAGTTCATGGTAAAGTGGGAGAGAATTCAGCCTTGTGATCCCTCTCACTTCATCCTGCATCCCTCCACTGACCTATCAACCTGGGAGTTTGGGATGTGTGTGTCTCTCTCTCCTGGAATAACAGTAGACATGTGTTTGGAACTAGCCCCAATAGCAGCCTATTTGTCTCAGATCACTCCTGAACTGACAGAGGGTGTTTTTGTCTGCAGTATGACTGAACTCTCAACATAGCTTTAACATAATTAAATTTAATTAATTAATTAATTAAATTTAATTAAATTTAATTTAACATAATAATAGGTTCTGGTGGAGGAAGAGTGCCAGGTCTCTGATTCCACACTCCCATTACTCAACTCTGTCCCCCTGCAATGATAAAGAGAGTGATTGGTGGCTGCTTGTCTTGCCAGCAGGTAGGAGTGGGAATGCTAATGGGAGGTGATATGCAATCATCCACTGCTGCCTTTAATTTATCCTGCATTAAAATGATAGGCTGTCCACCCACTCACCAGCCTCATTACTTAAGGAAGAATAGGGCTTCGAAGTCAGGGCAGCAGAATTTATTTACCTTACAGTAGTTTGGGGGCGTGGTGGCTCAGCGGTTAAGACGCCAGGCTTGTCGATCGGAAGGTCACAAGTTCGGAGGTTCGAATCCCTAGCCCCGCGTGATGGAGTGAGCTCCCGCACTCGCCCCAACTCTTGCCAACCTAGCAATTCGAAAGCATGCAAATGCGAGTAGATAAATAGGTACCACTTTGGTGGGAAGGTAACAGCGTTCCGCACGTGTCATGCCGGCCACATGACCGCGGAAGCATCTTTGGACAGTACTGGCTCTTTGGCTAAGAAACGGAGATGAGCACTGGCCCCTAGAGTCGGACACGACTGTGCGGGAGAACCTTTACCTAGTTTGGGCTGCCTCATGGATTGGAAGAAGCAGCTGTTTGGATGCACCCACGAGAGGTCTTCTGCAGAGTGTGTCAGTGGCTATAAGGAGAAGTACTGTAATATCAAGTAGGAAATACTGTTGAAGTTGCTAGCAAAAGCAGTGGCAGCAAAGGAGTTTTGAATGCATGTCATCTGTCCTATTGGAGTTTCATTTTCACTTGATGAAAACGAGTCACTCAAATGCAGTCCTACCTGGAATATAATCCTGGGAAGTAGTTGAATCTACATATAGTATTGTGCCTCCACCAACCTGTAAGAAACCTAATACTGCATCTTGCATATTAGCTACTGAATGGTGCTTAAGAGTAATTTTTTTCTTTAAATTATGAGTTTCATTTATTTTATTCTCACCTTGTTTGTTTCATATATTGTTTATGAAGTCTTTATTTATTAACTGACTTGGTATTTGCCCTGCATCCAACTTCATTGATAGGTTTACGGTAATATTTTAGTGTCAACTAATATTCCCATTTACATTTGATATTGTATGATATTACTGTAGTTCGTGTGGTTACAGATATCCTGTTTTTAGTTTACATTTGTTTTAGATGTTATTAATGATAATGTGCTTGAAACAGTATGTAGAGTGCACCAGCTTCTTCTGAAGAGCCTATTCTGGCAGATAATATGAATGCAAACTAGGAAATCCCTCCCTATCCCTTATAACTCTATAGGTAAATTTGCTTTGCCTTTTGACAAGCATACAGATATGAAGTCAAGTATAGTTATTAATAAGAACAATGGTCTCAACATTCAACCCTGAAATTGGATAATGTGTATACTGTATTACTACTAGTTGATTTAGATACCAAAGAACAAGCCATTCTTCGATTCCACTGATACCAAAATAGCCTTTCCCACCTGATTTCACCACCAGAACAACATAGGCCTCATAATCCACCCACAATTCCTGTAGACAGATAACATAGAATGGCAGCACACAGTTTAAAGATTCCTTATTCATACAGTTTGTTCCTCCAGCCTGCTATATTTGAGGACAAACTCATGTTTAATTTAATCTAATTCTCCTTTCAAATTTCCACAAAGATAATAGCAGGTTGGTGGTGCGTTCATAAAAGGTTTTTAACACCACGTACAGGGACCTCACCAATTCCTCTGGACCCAAAAACTCTTTCCTGAGCCATTTTATAACTATTCCTATGGATATTATTCACTCTTGAAGAATGTGCGGGAAAGAAAATAGTTGTAGGAGGGCAGTGGCCATTTATTTGGGTTACTATAGGTTTTCTTTTCCTTTCTTTTTGTGAATGAGGAAAATTGAAGAAAAGAAAAAGGCGCCCTGCCCCTCTCCATCATTTTCTTTTTTGGAGCTGGTCTTTTGCAGCATTTGTCATGAGAGGAAGTATACTAGGTAGATGGACTTTCAGTCACTTAGGTTAACCCTATCTATAAGAAGACTGTAAAGATGCAACCACCATGCTGTGTCCCCAATGAACCCTTCTGTCCTTTCAAAGACATCATTAGATTCAAAACCAATGTACCATCATCAATAAATTACAAAAATGCCCAAGAAAAAAGCCTGTTGAATAAGATTTAACATTTCTTTTCCAGTAAAAAGGTAAAGGTTTCCCCCGCACATTCGTGCAGTCGTGTCCGACTCTAGGGGCTGGTGGTCATCTCCATTTGTTAGCCGAAGAGTCAGCGTTATCCGAAGACACTTCCACGGTCATGTGACCGCATGACACGCGCGGAACACTGTTACCTTCCCACCGAAGTGGTACCTATTAATCTACTTGCATTTGCATGCTTTCGAATTGCTAGGTTGGCAAGAGCTGGAGCTAGTGCGGGAGCTCACTCCGCACGCAGGGCTAGGAATTCGAACCTCTGAACTTGCGATCTTCCAATCGACAAGCCTGGCATCTTACCCGCTGAGCCACAGTGGCAAGTCAGATATTCCTAAGAAACTGATATGCATGATGTGAACGCAAAAAGCTTTTCCCTGTTGTCTCCTAGCAAGTAGTGTTCAGATATACAGTAGACCATTTCGGAGAATGGAAGTTCTACTTAACTATTGAAGTTAATATATTTTTTTAACATTTACAACATTCCATTAATATAACTATGCTCACCATTACCTGATAATTTGAAATGGTCTTGTTGAAAATTAAAGCAAAATAATATAGACAGTCTTCTATGTGTAAAACTAATTGCTTAACATTGCCATCTAGTGGAATATTATGAACAGGGAATGGAAGGGGTCTTTCTCAGATGAGAAAATTACAGGGTGAATTCTAATTCTCTAATCACAAATGATTTTATAATAATCATCCCATTGTTCTAAGAATTTTTTTCCCCACTGTTGAAAACTTGTGTTGGCAGAAAATTGGGCAGGAATGTGCTGTCCCCATTGCTCTTCCCTCTTCTATCTATATTGCCTCTGTTCCCATCTCTAGAAATCACTCAATTTCCCTCCAAGGTGGCAAAAGAGATTTTATCACTGTGAGGCAGAACCAAGGGGCAGAACCAAGGGGGAACATAGTGCTGTATCACCAGGACAATTTAAGCCCTTTCACTCATGGGCTGGGAGCAAGATTGGTACATGACAGAAAAGATGTTCCCAAGGCAATTTTGGGTTGTGGCTGAGCGCAAGTCCTCTTTCTCTTTTCTTCAATTTTTCTCATTCACAAAAAGAAAAGAAAAGAAAACCTAAAATAAACAGATATGCAAAATAGAGTACCAGGTTAATCAAATTTCAAAATTGTACTACATTTTTCAATTTCATCATTACCATTTCATTTTTATTCTTTTTTTTAAATAGGAATTTTTTAAAGTTTCAAATACAGATAAAAGTTACAGAAAAACAAAAAACTACAAAGTAAAAAAAACCCAAAAAAAGTGTGGAAACACAAGAGAAAAATTTTTAAAGTTACAAAAAGAGGTGACTTCTGACTTTTAACAGCAAGGATATACAACAAATCCATAATCAATCCCTTACTCAATATTAGACCAAAATCACATTATTGTGCTACTGAGCATTTAGCTCTTAAGGTTGTGATCCAAATAAGGATTTACCTATTAGGAGTAAATCCCTCTGGATTCTGTGGAGGATTCAGTAGAAGCGTGCTCTGGGTTGCAGGACTGCAACCTTCCACGAGTCCTTCCACGAGTCTCCGTGAAAAAATGCTGTCCTGTGCACCTACACCTACACACGTTTTCTTGTTTATTAATATATCAGCACATTAAAATCAGATAGGAACCAGATAAATAAAAAAAGACAAATTATTACAAATTTGACTATTTGTTTTCAATATTTATATGTATTTTGTTATATACATGCATACAAATTAGGAACTAGTTATAGAAAAAAGAAGCATAAACTTTTATGTTTTAATATTGAATAGATTCAAAATCATTACAAAACATGTACAAGAAGACTCAAAATTAATTTAGTATTCTTTGCTAGAAACTTGGCATCTTTTGCCAGAAACTATTTTATTAAAAGCATTATACAAAAAGCGTTTAGATGCCCCCCCCCCTTTCTTTTTTTACCCATTCTTTCCTTCTTCTCTGGATTTATTCTGAACTTATTTAAACTTTTTAATTATTATTAATTTTAAAATGGATTTTTCTATAAAGTTAACAGCCATCAAGGACCTTGTGCAGCCCAAAGTTCAACGGACATCAATTCAACCTGTTTTGGAGGGAGGCTCTGGGGTCCAGAGCAGGTTGGCTGCCTGCCTGCCATCCTGGGGAAAAGGCACGCGCTTGCCGCCGCCGCCTTGGCTGAACCGCAGCAGTGAGGATCGCTTGGCGCTGCTGCAGGGCAGACTGGGAGGGAACTGCTGTCACGTGGTGCTCCTGCTCGGTCTGCGCCCCGGCAGCGCCAAGCGATCCTCACTGCTGCAGTTAAGCCGAGGCGGTGAGCTTGTGCAGGACTCCCCGCGAGTCATGAGCCTGGAGTTTTATGGTGGCTGGAGATTAAATTTATTATTTAGTTTTAAAATGTAATATTATCTATGTTTTATTGTTTTTTTCTTTATTTTGTTACATATTTCCCAGTTGCATTTGAATCTACTTCAGGCCACACTCAGGAGTGTTGTGGGCTGCATGTAGCCCGTGAGCTGTGTGTTTGACACCTCTGATGTAGACCATGACAACTGGCTACTTGTGACTTGGTTTCCTTATTGTGTGGTGATTTATTATTATAAAAATCTCTTATCCTGCATAGGCCATAATCTCTCTATTTCAGCAGAACTATCCTATATTGATTATAAAATCATCTGTTGGAAAATTACTGTGGGTAATTTCCCAGTTAGTTTGTATCTAGCACATTCCCTGTCAATCCTTATATCCAGAGCAAGCACATAGGTCACTCAGTGCAACTAGCAAAAATATAGCTTGATATTTAACTGTTAAACAACAGCAAACATAAAAAACAGTTAAATGGCAAAATGGAACACCAAACCAGGGAGAAAGACATGAACAGGCAATCATTTACATTATCTATACTGCTATATCAAAAGCACAAAATTTTCCAAAGCCATTGAAAACAATACTGTGAGTGATTAGGAGTGCCTTTGGTTGGACAAGCCTGTGGTTATTCCAGCCTTAACCCTTTTTATGTACATAAGGACAGCAGAATAGAGATGGAAAGTAGGACACCAGGTGATCCCTCCTCTATTCTGTGCCATGAAGGAAACAATTGGGTGGACGGGAATGATGTATCCAACATCCTCAAAGGTGTTGGGGAAAGATACCTGCTATCAATGCTGCTTATTGCTTTGTCCATATCTGAAACATTGCTTTTGTGAACATATTATTCATATTACCTATTTTTATAAAATCTTTAGGAAGATTTTAGGAAGAACAATTGGCTTGTAGGTCTATCTAACTCTTGTATATTTTCTACCTGTATCCATTGCCTTGTTGCATCCTCCCATATAAATGGAATAATATGTCTCAAATGTGCTGCTTGATAATACAATTTTAGAACATCCTCCCTGTTTCTGAGGCCTATAAAGAATCTTTCTATTAACTCTTAATTTTCTGTTATTAAAGCAAAATATTTCAGTTTTCTTTTGGCATAGTGTTAATATTTCATCTGGAATTCTACTGGAAGATTTTGAAATAAAAACATTAATTTTGAAAGAGGCAATATTTTAACTGCCACAATTTGACCCAATATATTTTAATATTGCTTATTCCAAATGTTCATGCCTTTTTCTGTTTTCCTTGTTATTAAGTAATTTTTGAAAGATTTTATAATATTTAAAGGATTTATATGTGTCAGGGCCAGCCCAAGAACGACGACGAGTCAGTGCATTCAAAGCTCTAGTTCTTTATCTGCTCTCACCATACAGACAGAATCTTGCCAGACTAAAGCTGCTCTAACTAACCTAAGGGGAAATAACCTGGGAGACTCTAGGGTGGGGCAACCCTGAACTTCTTTGTTTTCCCACAAACGCTCCCCGGACTGTGAGTCCTCCTTGGAATGCGCTCCCTCCTTCCTGAGAACCAGCGGCAACGCCGAAATCCACCACAATTTGCCACTGATATATTTAAAGTTTTAGATATCTCTTTCTGTTTTTAGGAATATGGAAGAATGTGTTAATCTTATACTTTTTGCAAATTCTTCCAACTCCATCTTACTATATTTTGCTAGGTAGGTGGAACATTATTGTATCATCTGCAAATAGTTTTAATAGATAGGGTGTATCACCTCTTTAATTTCCTTATTGCCACCAAGCCCTACTGCTAATGTTAAATAATAAAGGGCAATCCTGCTTTGTACCTCTTAAAACTGTTCTGAATCATAATTATTAATTCTTATCTATTAGTAAGAATATTAAGTAAATGATTGCCAAATTTAAAGTTCTGAAAGTTTGTTTTAAGAGTATTCCTTCCGTGCAATCAAAAGCTTTTATCTAGTGTACATATTTATAAAGATAATGTATTAATTTTATACATTAGTGCCTGAGGGCTGTAGGGGCCTGGATGGGGAAAAACAGGCTTCAGCTGAACCCTGGTAAGATGGAGTGGATGTGGATTAATGGCTCCTCGGCATCTGGGAAATTGTCATCTTTAGTTTTGGATAGACCCAGTGCATAAACTTGGGGGTCCTCTTGGACTCACGACTCCAGCTCGATGAGCAGATGGCAGCCGTGGCCAGAAGGACCTTTGCACAACTTCGTGTTGTGCGCCTGTTACGCCCCTTCCTGGAACGAGAGGCCCTTCGAACGGTCTCTCATGCCCTGGTTATCTCCCACATGGACTACTGTAACGCGCTCTACATGGGGCTACCCTTGAAAAATATTCAGAAGCTACAGCTGATCCAGAACACAGCCGCGTGGACAATTTTGGGTGTCCCAAGGAGGACACATGTAACAACTTTGCTGCGCGAGCTGCACTGGGTGCCAGTCTGCTTCCGGGTCCAATTCAAGGTGTTGGTTATCACCTTTAAAGCCCTACATGGCATGAGACCAGGTTACCTAAGGGATTGTCTCATCCCCTTCACGTCATCCCGTCCCACCTGGGCATGCTACGGACCCCCTCAGTTAAGGAATTCCATCTAGCGGGGTCATGGAAGCGTGCCTTCACTGCTGTAGCCCCTGCCCTATGGAACATTCTTCCCCCGGAGATAAGACAGTCCCCCTCGCTCCTGGACTTCTGGAAAAAACTCAAAACCTGGTTGTGTCAATATGCTTGGGGCAGGAAGGAGAAAGTACACTCTTGGGGATGGCTAGTGCCTTAGGGTGGCCCTGGAGTGCCACCCATGGACTTAAGATTCTGCCATCTGTATTTTATTATATTTATTATATTTATAAATTGTCAATTAATGTGTATTTTAGTCTATTTATAATTGTATTTTAATGAATTATATTCTGTTGTAAACCACCCAGAGTCCCTCTCGGGGGAGATGGGCAGTGATAAATCTGATAAATAAAATAAAAAATAAAATAAGAAAATATATTTCTTTTTTGAAAGCTGATTGGTCAGGATGTATAATTTTTTTAATGATTAATTTGAGATATAAATACAGTTGCAATCAAAATTATTCGACCCCCATTGCAAATCAGGTTTATTGCCAAAATGTACAGACTTTCAGCTGTTTGCAATGAACAAATCAAACGAAAGCAATTGAAATAGCTCAACACAACGAATGCTTCAAGTGGTGTCCCCAAATTCAACTGAAAATGCAACTTATCATGACTTCTCCAGTCTCAAAATTATTCAACCCTTTTATGGCAAGGATCTTCAGTAC
Organism: Charina bottae; assembly: GCA_023362775.1. Taxonomy (NCBI): domain Eukaryota; kingdom Metazoa; phylum Chordata; class Lepidosauria; order Squamata; family Charinaidae; genus Charina; species Charina bottae. Next base: position 2,599,111 of record JALMGJ010000020.1, read on the forward strand.
ATAGTAGAGCACCCTTTTGCTGTTATGACAACGAGATGCTTAGCCAGACACCAGCTTCTGGCAGCATTCCTGAGGAATCTTAGCCCATTCCTCATGAGCTTCCAGTTCAGTAATATTCTTGGGTTTGCGTGCTGCAACCGCCTTCTTCAGATCCCACCAGAGATTTTCTATGGGGTTCAAGTCAGGTGACTGTGATGGCCACTGTAGAATCTTCCAGGACATCTTCTGCATCCAAACCTTAGTGGAATTTGAGGTATGCTTGGGATCGTTGTCCTGCTGGTACAGTGACGCCCAAGCTGCAGCTTCCTTACAGACAGCATGATGTTTTCTCCTAGGATTTCCTGATACTTCAATGCATCCATCTTGCCTTCCACACGCTGCAGGTTTCCAGTGCCAGAGGATGCAAAGCAGCCCCAGAGCATCACCGAGCCACCACCATGCTTAATTGTAGGCAGAGTATTCTTTTCAGCGTATGCTTCATTCTTCTTCCTCCAGACATACCGCTGATCCATCGGGCCGAAAAGTTCCAGTTTTGTTTCATTGCTCCACAGAACAGAATCCCCAAACTTATGTGGCTTATTTATATGATTGTGAGCATATTGGAGCCGACTTTTCTTGTGCTTTTGGGTCAGTAGTGGTGTACATCTTGGAGTTGTGGCATGGACACCTTCTGTGTTTAGTACGCGCCTTACTGTGCTCACTGAAACCTCAGTGCCTGTTGCCACCAAGTCTTGCTGCAGGTCTTTTGCAGTCACTCGAGGGTTTCTCTCAACCTGCCTTCTCAGAAATCTGGTTGCAGCCATTGACAGCTTCCTTTTTCTGCCCCGTCCAGGTAGTGTAACCAGTGTTCCTTTAACTTTGAACTTGTGAACTATGCTTCCAGTGGTGTCTCTAAGAACATTCAGTGCCTTCGCTATCTTTTTGTATCCTGTTCCTTGTTTGTGAAGGGCGATGATCTCTTCTCTTACCTTTTTGGACCATTCTTTTGACTTAGCCATGTGACACTCAACAAACCCCTAGCCAGTTCAGGTATTTCATGTGTTCCAGCTCAAGCACACCTGGTGCAACTAATGAGGCCCTTGATTAGTTGCATCAGGTGTGCTTGAGACAACACCTGTTTTGCATACTGTACAGTATGTGTGCTGTTGTGACAGATTCTATTCAGGGGGGTTGAATAATTTTGAGACTGGAGAAGTCATTGTAAGTTGCATTTTCAGTTGAATTTGGGGAAACCACTTGAACCATTTATTGTGTTATGCTATTTCAGTTGCTTTTGTTTGATCATTGCAAACAGCTGAAAGTCTGTACATTTTGGCAATAAACCTGATTTGCAATGGGGGTTGAATAATTTCAATTGCAACTGTATATCTATTAAGTAAAGAGATAGGACTATAAGAAGTTTAATTCTAACAGATATTTGCCTGATTTAGGGATTAAAGTTATTTTGGAGTTGCATCAGAGTAGTGGAAGATTTCCTTGACATGATACATTACATACTGATAGCAATTCCAGTACAAGAACAACTTTAAATTCTTTGTAAAATTCACCGGATAAACCATTCAGACTTGAGATTTTCCATTTTTAATACTTTTCAACAGCTCAGTAACTTCTGATTATGAAAACAGGCATTTTAAATACTAGGCATCTGTTAAAGATAGTTCTGGAAGGTTCAGTGTACTAGTTAACATCTCCTATCAGTGGGCCAAAAAGTGTAGAATACTTTTAAAAATTCAATAAATTCTCAATTAATATATTTAGTATTTGTCATGATATGACTTTTATTATCCTTTTTTTGCTTTCAGAAATCATTTCTCACTTTTTAAAGCTTATTTGCCTTGAATTCATGAGCATGAATGGCACACTATGGACAGGTTGGAAGACACCCCCCCCCCCCATTACTGCCCATTTTTCTTATACTCCCTGGGCAGCTTTGGTAAGTAGAAATCAGAAAGACAATAGATTCTTAGGCCCTATTTTTTGCAGTGCTACTCTAAAAACTCTGGTAAAGGCTAGTTAAGCCCCCCCCCCCAACAGCATTTCTTATAATACGGTGACCAGGGGTAGAGTTACTTTAGCTCTACTCAAGCTTAACCCAGCTATAAATCTAACCTGTGTATACTTAAATTGCTGTGTCAGTCACATTTTAATTTTCATACAACATGCAAACACCTGTCATAATCTAATCAAGCATGCAGAGAGAACCTGACCTAGTGAAATGTATTGTAGAGATGGGTTAGATTAAAATGATCATCAATGAAGGTAGTTTACCCAAAGGAGAACCTTTTCCAAAAACATTCATTAAAACTGATACTATCATACGCTTATAACAGTAAGTTATAGCCAGCCCTCTTCCTTAGGGTAAGGCTGCTGCATTTCTTGCAATATGTGTGTGTGAGGGGCTTTCTTGCTTTCTTGTGTTGGTTGAATTTTTCTCCCTGTCACTTGTGAGACTGTGGGAAAACTGTATCTGTAAGCAGTTGTTAGACTAGTAAAGCCTCTAGGATCCTACTAAAGATTCCTGGAAGGACAAAAGGAGGTGTGTGTTCAGAATTTATTAATTTATAGTCATAGGCCAAAATACAAACAACCACCTGTGGACTAAAATATGAAAAAAAAGAATCTAGCAGCTATACCTTCAAATTTGGGACAATATAAGAAAGTTTGATTATATCCAGTTTCCTTACTGCAATCATGAATCTTCTTTCTCTTTTCTGCTTTTTTGAGATTTCTGAGGATTTAATAAAAAGGATGCATTCTCTTCCACGCTGGAGCAACTAATGAGGAGGGATAATATTAATTCACAGCACTGTGGATGGTACAATGGCACTCAGTAAAATGTAGGAGGTTGATTCATACAACAAGGTTGCTGCACCTCCCTTCCAGAATCCTTGATGGGAAGTCAGGAAGGCGGGCAAAGGAAAAGCTCTTCTGTGAGGAACAGAGAAAATGGTTAGGGCATAGCTTTCCAAACTGTGTGTTGTGACACTTTAGTGTGTCGCGACAAAACCCGGAAGTGGTGATGGCATGTTGCTGCTGCCCCTATGGCGGTGCACGCAGTGACAGCGAGTGTGGCGGTGGCGGCAGCGGTGACGGCAGTGGCATGCCATCAGCGCTTCCGGGTTTTAGCGTAAAACACGCTGCAGCTGCTGTCCACGCCGCTGCTGCGCGCACCCCTACACCGCCGTTGGTGTGTCGCCAACGGCGGGAGTTTGGAAAGAACTGGGTTAGGGATATAGGCCAGGATTATGGTTAGGGATAGATAAAGGCCAGAGATTCTGCTCCTACTCGTCTGCAAGTGTAGGGATTCGAACCTCCAAACTTGCGATCTTCCAATCGACAAGCCTGGCGTCTTACCCGCTGAGACTTAATATTAGGAGTAATTTCCTGACAGGAATAACTGTTAAGTAGTCTAACAGTCTACCTAGAACAGTTGTGGATTTTCCCTCATTGGAGATTTTGAAATGGGACTGGATTTGTGCACAGAGCAGACTTCCCAGACAACTAGAGGAACACCCCCCCCCCCATTTCCACATAAGAAAACTAGATGTCTGGAAAAGTATTATAATAGAATCACACGATGTAAGCATTCTGAGATGTACAGGTCTATGTAAAAACATTTCCCCCCTTTTTTCAGAGATATGCAAAAATATTCTGAGCTTAAAACATTCCAAGCTGGATATGAGTGTTTTGAGCTCAGAACAAAACATGTATGTTCTGTGTTGGCCCAAACTTGGCAGAACGCTGTAGTTAAATACACTCTGAGCTTTTCATAAAACAAGAACTTTCGGAATACTGCTGTTTCTGAACCCTGAATCTTGTAGACTGGTTTGTGGTTTTGTAAGTTGCAAATGGCCTTTTTAAAAACCCAGAACATTTAAAGTGTCAGGGTCCAATTCAATCCCTGCTGTTGGCTGAATGGGTGGGGTGGGGCGGGGGGGGGTAGGATGAGGAGCAAACAGGAGTTAAACACACGCTCAGTCACACCTGGTTATGCTGGGCCCATCACTAGCCTGCTTAAGGCACATACAGAGCTGCAGATGCATCCAGATTAAATTTTGAGTGGCCAATCCAGGGTTTGGCAAAGATTAAAAGCAGTCTTCATCAGATGCCCACCTGGCTCATTTATTTTGTTTTAATCTTTGCTGTGAAGTTACCATTGTTTTATACATGTTGTTGTATTGGGTATTATGTTTTGTAGGTAAGCAGCCCCATTTTTTCCCCGTTGTTCAATCGTGTCCGAATCTGAGCGACTGCCTGGACTAGTCCCTGCAGTTTTCTTGGCAAGATTTCAGAAGTGGTTTGCCCCTGCCTCCTTCCTAGGGCTGAGAGAGAGAGACAATAGATTGTGCTGTGCCCTGTATACGTTCAACAAGTGTTGTAAAAATGCTATTCAGGCTGTAAGAGTGTATTAGAAAAACTATGCTGCTTGTGTTCATTAAAATTTAGTTTGTTCACTAAGTTTAGTGTGTGCTAAATGCTGAGATTTCAGGTGTCACAAAGCCTGAAAGCAAGTTTTCCATAAGGCCTCACTAACTCTTAGAGACTTGCCTACTTTTTTAAAGTAAAAGTTTTTCTATTCAAGATTTCTGAAGACATTTCATTTTTGTGAGACAGCATTTTTTCCTGTTGCATTGTACTTCTTCAATCATGTAATTTTATATGATGTCAGCTTCCTATATTTTCCTTCCATTTCTTTCATTCTTTTATCAGGAAAAATTATCCATGATGGAGAGAAAGATGCACAGTATCTTTAGTTGTAGTTGATGTTGCTGCCAGGGGCCATCTGTTTGGAAGACCATACTCAAAAGTTGGCAGTTTTTCAAATTACATTTTAGCATACACATACAAAAATGAATTGACAGAGGAAAAGAGAAGACAATTGTTATTAACCCCAATAGAGATAATTTTGTAATTCATTTTATCTTTTTATTTACACCACAATAATAACAAGTTGTCATAATGTGGTACAAAATACTGAACTTCTATTAAAGTTGAGATTGATGTTGGTATAGTTAGAGAAAGACACCATTGGTTAAAAAAAAGTAAAACAACATAACAAAAAACAGAAATGAGAGAGACCCAGGAAAAATAACTCAAATTTCAAATCTACTAAGAAAAAGGTCATAATAAAATTTAAGTACAAATAATATGCTACTATAATTTAAAGGGTTCATACAATTAAGAATGAAACTCTGTCTAAATTACAGACTAAACTGGTAGCTGCTATCAATGGTGACATACTGAGCATGTATAGGCATAAAGCAGAATATAATAAAGTTACAACTTTTCATACTACATATTTGTAATAAATTCTTGGGTTAATAGTTTTTCAACCCATATATATGGGTTGCCACCAATGTAAAGCACCAGAAGTGTTAAATTATTTTCCCCGGCCCTTTCTTTTTAATTAATCTCAAATACAATATGAAGCTGGGAGGAAACCAAGCTCAACTATCACTATGAAGAAACCTCATTTCCTGCTGATACAAAGTTTTGTTTCAATCCACAGTGTTTGCACAGTACAGCACTGCTTAAATGTCAAAAATCTCTTTGATATAGAATTCCTAGTAATTTAAAAAGTAATACAGCTGAGCTGAAGAGTTAACTCTTAAAGTTATTGTCATTTTATCTGAGAATTAATATAAACAGAAATTAGCATAGGCTTGCACCTTCTTTAACCCTTACATACAAAACAGAATTCTTCTCCCTCCTTCTCTAAAAAAAATGACACAGGCAGTTGTGTGTTCAGCATAGTTTTCCTAGAACATTTCCACATAAATACAATATATTCTATTAATTGGTTTGTCACAAATGCTATTCTTTTCTTTAAAATGACAAATGTTTAAGTAGTCCTTTGTATTTTTAAAATTTTACAATAAAAGCACATGTCCTTGATCAGTTCAGTCAAACAAACTTCCCTTTTCCATGCTCCTTATTTTTGTGTGACATAAAACTTCCCAACCTTTATCTCTTGCTAATGCCATTAGAAAGCTTTTCCCCAGAGCTGCCAAGTGTGGCGTGCAAAATCTGTTTACAATATAAAGGCATGCCAACCTAACAGACCATGCAACCTCAAGGTGTAGGAAACTTAAAAAAATATATTCATATATATTTATTTATATATATTTATATATTTATATATTTATATATATCAATGCCCATAAAATGTGGGCCCAAAAGTTTATAAAAGGAAAAACGGAATGACTACATGATTAATAAAAAGGAATGTTTGTTTACTGAAAGTAAAATAACGATATACTCTATTATACTGTACTATAATCTGGAGCTCACTTTTAGGTAATTCAGTTTTAAGATGCTCCTATGTTTTTCAACTGCTACAAGAACTGTAGTAACTCACCCTACACCTTCAAAACTGGGTTAATCAAAACAACATACAGAATCTTGCTGGTGGAATTTAGGTACCCCTTATTTATAGAATATAAAAATGTAGTAATTAGAGATACATTGTCTTACTCAGATTGAGCTCTTTGATTATCCACAGAGCCCATAAGCCTTCCTTATGTAGACTTTTATTAAATAAAATTATTTCCACCCTTTATAACACACATTTCTTTTCTCTCCTAGAAGAACTGCAGAAGAAATCCAGTTTCAGGCTTGGAGTGAGATTATGCTATATCCATTTTAAATAGAAGTAAGTAGATTATGGGGCAAATTATATATACCAAAATTCTTTCTGACTTCAGAAAAGCTTTTCACTCCCAATGATGTAGCAATTTGAAAGTAACAAATGAAGAATTTTAAAAGTAACAACATTAAAAGCCATCATGTTAACACCATTATGTTATGTACTAACAATTGCTTGTGATGAAAAAAAATCTGTTGACAATTTTGATGTTCAAAAATAAAATATATTTGAGATTGTAGTAATTATAGAATTTATCACTTTCATCAATTGTGATAACAAAGTAAATTAACAAAATATGAAATCAAGTGATTTCACACAAAAATCTTTTTAGATCACAGCAGCAAAGCATTTTATAAAATATACATTTTATCTTTACCATCAAACTTTACTCTTAGAGTATGCACCTGGCAGTTCTAATGCCAAAAAGAATTCATCACTTTGAATATATTTGGGTTAGCATGAACATTAATATTGTAGTGTCTGTCTTAAAAATTGCATATCAATTTTTGCATTAAACAAACTCCTAAAACTCTCTCCTGCACTCACTCAAATTTATGTTCATGGTCTCACAACTCCAGTCATAATGGAATGAAAGAAAAAAGCTTTTCAAAACTACAAAATAAGTTATAAATTGACTCTGTAACAACAACAACAAAAGTGATTCAGAAGTTGCTTTAGAAAAAAATCAGTCTCTTCTAATTAATTTCACTACTAAAAATTTAACCAGTTACACAGAGGGTCAACTTCCCTCATTTTAAAAAATATGTAGAAGAAAAGAGATCATGGTGAAGATAAGCATTCTCTCAAAAAACAAGTGTAATTATTATTAATATTTATTTTGAAGTAATCTTCTAAAGGGATTATTCAACCACAATGGTTTCTGTGTGTTTGCTCAGTGTTAATTGTACCAACAGAATGTTGCAGTCTTTCAACTTATTTATTTAAATTATTAATGCCTTTAATAATCCTTGCCATAGAGGATATATATCACTCTTTATAATACTAGTAAGTTTTTAAGATAAGAAAGTTTCTCATTTTCTTTATGTAGCATAACAACTACAACTGAAGAACTGAGAAATTATACAATCAATTTCCTGATCTAAAAATGACCGTGGAATCCTTCCTTTTGAGAAAAGGGTTTTCTGAAAATAACACACAGCAATCTGCAACATGCACAAGACTATGAAAAGTGTTTTCTGCACAAAAATCTGGAAATAAGCAAACTTCAGTGTGCAAGGAGAAATTATGCATGTCCAGGAAATGATTAATGTCTGGAAATACAGTTCTCAAATGAAAACCAAACATGAAAATCAATGCAAATAAGGCTGTTCTACGGCTTTATCAGAAAACTAATGTGAAAATGAAGCAGCAGCAAATAACTATTTGCCAGAAATACTTCATTTGTTAAAAGAGAGTTGACACTGAAGAACTTAAAAGTGAAATAGCAATATTTAGGGTAGTTGCCCAGTGGCTAAAATGTTGGGCATTTTAAAAACATTCCAAACTGCACTTTGAAAATGGGCAAGTTTCAAATGAGATCCCTTTACTTAACCTTTCAATCCACCAATCCTTTGCAAGGAGCTTCCAATGGCTGCCATCTGCATTTATTTATATAGTTAATATAAATGCACTATAAATATTTAATTATTAATTTGTAAGAGTCATTTTTCTAAACTTGGAATATATTTATATTATTCATTATACTGTGTACATATATATTTATACCTAAAAAATTAAGCAATATCCCATGCTATCTGCTTTTAATAAAAAGCATTCAATTTTTTTAAAAAAAATTGCAATTGTATCTGTGCATGCCTTTACAACCAAATTGATAATTTAAATGTTATACATAATGTATAGAAGAAGATGTTGGATTTTTTAAAAATCAATGAATTTTAGAAACCCAACAGCATTTGCCACATTACTGGCAACTACCTTAATTTTTTAAAAATTTAAACAGCAAGGAAACGAAATCCAAAATAAACTTGTAGACTGTTTGGGAGAAGCTCTGGCCTTTGCTTGCTTTAAATAATCATGCTAGCAGAAATCCCAGAATCTTTCTTGCTGAATGCAGTTCTTGGCCTTCTCTGCCAGAGGAACCGCTACAGAGGTCTTTTCTTTAAGGCATAGTTCCTCACAAATGTCAGGAAAAAACAGCTGCCCCAAATCAGTCTATTGTTTTAAAAGGCACAAACTCTTCCAATGGCTTTGGCAATGCTAAAGCCAATCCCTTTTCTGGGCTATCTTTCTTGTTTTACATTCTCCCTCTCCACATTTATATAGTTTGCATGTATGTATAAAAAGCTTAGTTCTCTTTTTACCCTTCATAAGAAGAAAAATAACCCTCCTCAGGGTCTGGGTTTTGAAGAACATCTCTTATTCACAAGTACACAAGAACCACAAAAATAATACAGAAACAAAAGTACAATCTAGTTTGAGTGGTCTGTATGTAATCAAATTTAAAGCACCAGTTTTAAATGAAAATTGTCACGTCCATGTTAAGTCTTTGATTTTGAAACAACAGCAAAAGCTGGCAACTCTGATAAATAGTTCCCCGGCCTCTTTCCTCTTATAGCTTCCATTGAGGAAAAAATGAAGTTTACTCAGTGCGTCTGTAATTCATATTGCTGCTCTTCACCTGCATTTTTCTTTTCTGTGAGCCTAATCCATACAATATGGAGAGATTAGGCTTTCTTTCAACATGGCTGCCTTTCTGGAAGAAAATCAGGGCAGGATGCAGGTATAGCAAGAGAGAGCTTCTTGGCAGGCCTTCAAAGACAAGATGAATTTAACTGGAGCGCTTCAAACTAGATGAATGCTACAGAAGAGGATCCTCTTCCATGGGCTCTTCATCCAGCCTGTAAGCAATTTCATCAAGAGCAGTCAGAATGATAGATCTGCATGGCCCAGAACCAGATACATATGTCTATTAATTATTGGTGCTGCTGTTAATAAGCATGCAAAGCAATAATATTCTGATGTGCCACTTAACATTCTACCACACAGTCTTAATGGCTATTCCTAATAATCATTAATAACATCTACAGTCTGGACCTCAGAACTTTGTTAAGAGAAACTGCTTCATATTTGGAACTCCATGTGAAGAGACATTCTAACAGTCACTGTGAAAAAATGGATTGTTTACACTACCATTGACTTACAGGTTCTTACTGTACTGGGCCATCCGTGCTCCTTTTAAGAATCTGCTAGAGCTGAACTGTAAACCTTTGTAAACCTTTACCAGTTTGTGTTCTGACTTCTGGAGCCTCTGTAAATTTGTTTTTCTTCAAGCTAATGAATTAAATCTGAGGTCCAATCAGTTCCATCAGCATTGCATTATATTAATTTGGTGTATTTTTGATAATGAAATGCTCTTTCATTTAGCAAAACTGGAAGTGAAGTGATCTTCAACAATGACCTTGCCCTAACAAGATGTCACTGCCACCACCTATTCTTCTCAAACTCCCCAAATATTAAAGGGTGAGCTGTGAAAACTCTTTGGCCTTTTTACTTTTGATGGTGGAGCATTGAGCTAGATCAAAGTATAAGATACAGCCATTATTATTTCCCAGATCAGGTCTAAAATATTGTTTCAAATGTATTTCTGAACTGTCTCAAGTTCATCTTGCCAAATTCAACTATTTTGAACATTTTGGAAGTGTTTTGTGCACTTCCCAAATGTTCAAAGCAGCCCATTTCACTTCTGGAGTTTTACACTTGAAATTGAATGTTTTCTGAAGGTTTGTGCTCAAAATGATTTGGAACAAAAAATATTTTGCATATCCCTATATTTATTTATAATACTATTTAGAGGCTGCCTTTTAGGACATGGCAGAAGTAGAGTGAGAATAAAGAATAGAGATCCAGTTCGGTGCAGTGGTTAAGACTCCAGGCTAAAAACCAGGAGACGGTGAGTTCTAGTCCTGCCTTAGGCACGAAGCCAGCTTCACCCCTGGGAGGAGGCAATGGCAAAACACTTCCAAAAAACCTTGCCAAGAAAACTGAAGGGACTTGTCCAGGCAGTTGTCAGGAGTCAACATTGACTCGAAGGAACCAACAACAAACAAAAAAAGAGGTAAAGAATAAAACTCACTTTTTCTCAGGAAGCGGCTTAACTCCCACTGACAGAGATGCCATAGCTGTTACAGTTTCCGCTTCTTCATTATCATGCTTCTGTGCGTCTATCAAAGAATAACTGACTGTTGAAGAATAACGTTGGAGTGAATGCCAGTACTTACCTAAAGGAAAAATTAAGCCATTACAGAATTCATTACTATTATTTTTCTATACAACAACAAAAAAAATCTTCAATCTGCAAGAACCTGAGATATCCTTACTTCTAAGGGCCTTTACAAAATATATGTAAATGAAGTAAGAAGACATTAATTAAAATTCAACATAAACTTGATAAGTTACAAGAACGGTGTTGGAAAATAACAGAATTAATAACAGATTCAAATCAGAACAAAAGAAATGAAAAAGAAATCGTTTAGGAAAGAGAAAACAAATGAGCAAGTATAGGATGAGGAAATTACTGGCTTGGCAGTAATATATATTAAATGGATCTTTCAGTTTTAGTATCACAAGCTGAGTATGAAATCAGCGTAATGTGGCTTCAAAAAAGACAAATGTAATTAAAACACTCCATCAGATAAATTTCCGTATTGTGCAAACTACTGCTTTCTATTTTGTGCTGGCCAAAACTGTGCTGTGCTGTGCTTCATTTTTGAATATTGTGTCCAGTTCTGGGCACTGCATTTTAAATCAGATGGGTTATGAGAAGAACAATTAAGAGAAGGAGAAACTAAGTCCTATCATGAGAGATTAAGGGGGCTGGATGTGTTTAGGCTTGGAAGATGATGACTGATAGCAGTTTTCAGACATCTGAATTTGTGGTCGCAGAGGTCAAGACCTGTTCTCTATCATCCCCGAGGGTAGGACACTGAATACACAGGAAGGCAGAATGCAAGGAAAATATTAAAAGTAAAAAGAGATTGGCAATGGAAGTGACTACTTAGTGTGTGTGCGCTCCTCTTTGGTGGATGTACTAAAACAGAGGCTGGACAACTATTGGGGGGGGGTGAGGAAAGGGTTATATGAATATCCTTTTTCAATTCTATGAATTTAATTTTTTAAATAATGAATCAAGACTCAGTTTAACTGTAGAAGAAAAACACTTGTTCGTAGGTACTCACTGTGTATTTCAATGACCTTCTCAATGGAATGCACTGCATTAACATTTGCTGTCTGCTGTAATATTTTTTCAGGAATAGGATCAAGCTGAGATAATAAAAAATACAATTTAGAATACCACTTTTTAAAATAAGTAATAATATGATTTGAACAGTTGTAGATTTCTTTAAGTCGTACTGAAAAAGCTGTGGTTTGACATCCCTTGAAGTTGTATCCACCAACTGCCATTTGTGATAATCTCTTTCTCCGATAAAGACATTTTCGATGGCTGTTGTGGGTCTTCCGGGCTGTGTGGCCGTGTTCTGGAAGTTGTGGTTCCTAACGTTTCGCCAGCATCTGTGGCCAGCATCTTCAGAGGGCAGGAGCACAGACAGAAGCAAAATCTCTGTGCCCAGGTAGAGTGGGAATGTTCTATTTATAGAGCTAAATTATAGGAGATTAGGTGGGTTTTTTTGTTGTGTTGAAATGTTAACGAGTGGCTGATGAGCGTGATTAGCATGTTCATTGTGAGAAGTATTCCCATTCCCATTAACAAACTCAGTCCAACCACCAGGACATGGGAATACTTCTCACAATGAACATGCTAATCACGCTCATCAGCCACTCGTTAACATTTCAACACAACAAAAAACCCCACCTAATCTCCTATAATTTAGCTCTATAAATAGAACATTCCCACTCTACCTGGGCACAGAGATTTTGCTTCTGTCTGTGCTCCTGCCCTCTGAAGATGCTGGCCACAGATGCTGGCGAAACGTTAGGAACCACAACTTCCAGAACACGGCCACACAGCCCGGAAGACCCACAACAGCCATTGAACTCCGGCCGTGAAAGCCTTCGACAATACAAAGACATTTTCAACACTGTAATGCAGTTCGGCGTCAATGTACTGTATGTGTGCAATGTGAGATGGACCACATTTAGTAGAAGCATAACTTATACATAGTAGAATTAAACATTGTGGGCAGACTATAAAGTTTTGAGCTAATCTGATTTCTTTTCAAACTTCAAGGCAGACCAATCAAATGAAGGGGACTTAAGCAATATACGACTTTATGGCATGCAGTTGTCAGGGATGTAGCTGAGAAAATTAAAAACATTTAGATGATTATTTAAACTAGATTTATCTAAGTTTATAAGAAACTAGAAAAGAGGAATAACTTCCCACAGGCTCTCTTCACATAACTTTTCCCATTCTGCCTTGCACTCTGCACAGAAACAAGGGAACATTTAGCGTATTAAAAAGATAACAGACATATGATGGAATGTCTAGTAAGTTTTGAAAATGAATCAGTAAAAGTGTTTTGGAATTGATTTGACTCTTAAAGCAGCAGCAACTTTTTTTCAGGCTCACACAGAAGCCTTTAAAAAGAGCTGCTTTAATGAATAGTAGAGACATGCTATGCTAACAGAAGCTCTGAATCATTTCTGAAGTGTGCACAACCCTTGTGCCCAGCTACCATACTATATTTATACCAATGTGTCTTAGAAACAAGAAAAAAATTCTGAAATGATTCCTTTCAGTTTTCCACAAAACACATTCCTGGTAAGGAGAGAATCACGTATGTAGTCACTGGAGGTGGATTCAGAAAAACTAATCAGCAAGACCACTGATGTGTGATAGTTGCAGAACAGTCAGCAGTCAAAGTAAATGCAGCTGTTCTAAAATGAATTGGTCTCATACCGCCTAATCCCTACCATGATCAATTGCTGCTATGATTCTATTTCCTCACTACATAGGTAGCAGGTGTGTGCATACACAAGTGCTTAAAATGCTGTCTGTGGCTGTATCGGACACTCAGAAATTTAATCTGAGCTAAATTCCTACCTTCATTTTGAAACACAAAATAGCCTTCAATACATGAAATTATACTTTATATTATATTATACTTCTAAAATTAAACACTGCACTCAATGGATTTTAAGGCCAGATCTGCCTTTTATTCCTAATGCTGGTTGGTCTCTTGTGCAGGGATTGGCAGTTTGATGTCCTTAAAAAGGTAAAGGTTCCCCCCGCACATTTGTGCAGTCGTGTCCGACTCTAGGGGCTGGTGCTCATCTCCGTTTCTTAGCCGAAGAGCCAGCGTTGTCCGAAGACGCTTCCGCGGTCATGTGGTCGGCATGACGCACGCGGAACACTGTTACCTTCCCACCGAAGTGGTACCTATTCATCTACTTGCATTTGCATGCTCTCAAACTGCTAGGTTGGCAAGAGCTGGAGCTAGTGCGGGAGCTCACTCCGTCACGCAGCGCTCGGGTCTCGAACCTCCGAACTTGCGATCGACAAGCCTAGCGTCTTACCCACTGAGACACCATGCCCCATATTTTTATTCTATATATATATTATTCTATATATATTTATTATATACACACACACACACACACACACTTTAGATATATATATTATTCTATATTCTATAGGCTTGTTGATCGGAAAGTCGCAAGTTCGGAGGTTTAAATCCCTAGTCCCGCGTGACGGAGTGAGCTCCCGCACTCGCCCCAGCTCTTGCCAACCTAGCAATTCGAAAGCATGCAAATGCAAGTAGATTAATAGGTACCACTTCCGTGGGATGGTAACAGCGTTCCGCGTGCGTCATGCGGCCACATGGAAGCGTCTTCGGACAACGCTGGTTCTTCGGCTAACAAACGGAGATGAGCACCGGTCCCTAGAGTCGGACACGACTGCACAAATGTGCGGGGGGAACCTTTACCTTTACTATTATTCTATATATATATATATATATACATATATTATATTCTGTAAGGACATTGATGTCCTTATAGACCCTTTAAAATACAAGTCCTAAAATCCTTTGCCATTGACTGTGCTAGCTGGGGCTATGTTGCCACCCTAATCCTCAATTAAAAAAATAAATAAGTATAATCTTCTAGCAGTTTTCCCTTATATTCTGCTGTTTGAGGATCCTAGGAGCAGCCTAGAAAATTAATATAAAGTTTATCAAATGTTAAGATAGATTAACACAATTCTAACATCAGCATTTCAATGACAATCAGCCAGCAGCTAACGAAGTTAAACTTATATAATTTTGAGAAATTAATTTAGACCCAATCATGCAATTTGTTAAATGTACAGATTGACCCAAGAGTATATACCAGATGGTTCAGCCTTGTGTCTAAAGAGCTGAACTGAACTCTCACCAGGGAAGAATAACATTTCATTAGCAGAAGAGATGGCAAAAGATTTGTGGCTGTACATGTTAAAGAGCTGAGATTTTAAAGGGTGAATTAAGCCAAAGCAATTTTAGCCTTGCTACCCCACTCACTGGAGTAATGACAATGTCACAACCCGCCTTCTCCATATATGGGACTGCAACACTGCATATACTGCCAGAGTTGTTACAAACTCTGGCAGCAACACAAAACCACTGAATCTAGGAGGTCTTGAAAAGACTATGAAGTGCTTTGCAGCCCCCTGATTTGATTCACAAAGCAAGACACTCTTCAAAGGACTGAATCAGCTTTGATGGGGCAATTTGATTTGAAACACCTTCTTGAAAGGCAGGATATGTACAGTATCTAACGAACAAAATCAGAAAATAGAAAGAACTTGTTGGCTCCAGCAAAATAAATGTGCCTTGCTCTGTGCCAAGGGTGGGTGGATCATAGTGTACATATCCTAACAAGAGGATGACAGTCAAACTGTTAATCAAATCTGCTCAAGAGGAAAAAAAACTTTAAAAAATATTTTTATAAATTTAAAAATTGAATCACATAATGCTTTCAGGCCATGCATAAATATTAATATACTATAATGTCCTAAAATACAAAATCTTGCTTATTATTACAGATATTACTATTCCAGACCATTGTCTACCAGTTTGAGACTTGTTAAAAATAATATATATCTTTCCATATATTTCTTTGTCACAAAGAAGGAACATGGTTTAGATTGTCCTGTTCAAAAGTGTAATAAATGGATTAATTTGTCTGCCATCACTGTATACCAAGGCTTATTATATATCTAAGGATAAAATTCCATGTTTCCAATGTCTAGTTATCACCATTTTTGCTGGTATCATCACACAGATCACTAAACATTTAGATTTTATTTTCTTACTATCTTCAATAATATTTCCAACAATGGGGACCTATTTTAGTTAATGATTATGCCCATTTCTGTGAAAACCACCCTCCAAAAATTTCTAATCTTTGGACATATCCACTATAGATGAAGATATGTGCCTTTCTCACTTCATTTATATCAACAAGGCACAGAATTGTTTTTTAAGGTATATGTGTCAATTTCACCTGTATCACAAACCATCTATCATTTTTCTCACATTTGGGAAGATATATTCAATTCCCTTCATTTAAGATAGTTTACAACTCATTTACCCAAACTGCTTTTAATCCATTTAATGGGAAGTTCTTATGCTCCAATGGAGTAATACAGAATTTAGATAGCAACTCTTTAGATGACATAGTGATACCTAATATTATTTTTTTCAAATTTAGTAAGTTGCTTTTTGGTAGCTTGAATATCTTTTTGAAAAGAAAACACAATTGTAGCAAATGAAATCAGTTAAGATTGAAATCTAAAATATGTTCCAAGGGAACTAAAGTGCCCTTGTAGTACTCATCTCTTATCCTAACCGTACTGTCCTTTGCCCCTTCAAATATTTCCACATATGGTCTAAAACTAATATAAGTAGTGAAATGGCAGGCAAAGTTGCCAATTTCTTCAAGTCTTCAAAAATTGATTAGATGTAGAACTGACAGTATTTTTAGAAAGATGAGCACAATATGGTATGCTTTTAATCCTTTTTAAAAATTTGCCATGAAATTCCAAAGAAAACCATACCTTAGATTCCGTATCAGCTATCACTCCTGGAATATACCCTCTGGAGCAAGTGAGAATAAGGCTGAACCCTCTACAATGTGACTGCCCTTCAGGTATTCGAAGGCAGCTATCATGTTCCCTCTCAACCTTCTCTTCCGCAAGTTAAACCTTCCTAGGTGTTTTAACTGTTCCTTGTAGGACTTGGTTTCCAGTCCTTTCACTGGATCTCGCATTCCAATGTAGAATAGGCAAATTCCATATAGGGGTGTCAAGGAGAAGCAGTGAAACTAATACCGTATGTCAGTCAACAGAGGAGGCTTCATTACCAACAGCAAAGTCTGTTGACTGGGCTATCTTGTGCTGCTTCCAGACTGTGTCTTGCCCCTATTTGTCTGCTGCTAAATCAAATTCACTCACAGTGGTTTACAGTACATATAAAATTAAAAATAAAATTTAATTCAAATAAAAAATCAACAAAACAAGCAGAAACATTAATTGAGTAATAATATGATTGTAGTGATAACCATGGTACTAGCCTTATTCTACATGGCAGAAAATTAAAACCTGAAGGCACTCCAAAGAGTTCCATTTTAGGTGCTTTCCTAAAGGACGCCAAAATAGGTGTCAACCAGGCCCTTGGGAAGAGGTGGTTCTATGGTGCCCCCCACTGTTCTTATCTCACATGTGTGGGTGATGGTGAGCATCCCCATTAACAGTGCACAGAATGGCCCAGTTCCACCTGGATGAAGTAGTTCTGAAGATACCTGGGAGCCAAACCATGTAGGGCTTTGTAGGTTAAAGCTAGCACTTTGAATTGGACCCAGAAACCTACTGGAAGCCAATGCAGTTCCTGCAATACAGATGTAATATGGCTGCAGTGGCTCTCCCTTGTAAGCATGCAGGCTGTTGCATTTTGCACCAACTGCAGTTTCCAAGTACGCTTAAAAGATGGCCCAATTGTTAGGGTTCAACTTTCATCCAGGTCACTGCAACTTCCAGACAACAGGTCAAGACTTCCACAGCATCTCTGGTCTTGCCTATACTGATGATACTTCATCCTGAACTGATGACTGAATTCTCCCAGTAGTTTCAGGCAGATGTTAAAGGTAGATGTGAGAGTACCAAGCTCTGTGGCACCCCATATGGGAGCAAACATCAGACTCACTGCTCCTGCCCTACTACTGCCCTTCCACTGACTGCAAGGGGTCCAAGTAATCCACTTCCTCTAAGGCCTCTATAACTGAAATCCCACCATCTTCTCAAATCCTTCCCTAAAAAAGGGAGGGTTGGAGACAGGGCAATAGTTGTCCGATACAGCCAGATCCAGGGGAAACTCTTCAGAAGGGACCGTGCTCTTCATGTAAAAAGGTGTTGACCATGACATGGATCTAAGTGACAGAACTCATAACAGATTGCATGAGGGTTGTTCCACTGGATCCACTGACTGCCCCAAGGTGGTCTCTGGCAAGACCAGATGGGGATGTGAAGGCTGTTGCTTAGTGTGCTGATGGGGTGGCATCTGGAATTTGCCCTAAGATTTATCATCACAGAGACCTGGGACCTGAGGCTTAGTATTAGGATCTCTATATTCTATATTCTTTTCCCAGACACCAAAATCTAGAAGACTGGTTTCTCTGGTCTTGTTTGTTGAAACTTGAGAGTGGTGACAACCATCAAAGATGCCTATTATATTGGCCAAGGAGACACAGGGAGTGTGTATCCAACAGTGATACCTTCCTACTGTATCTCTGGCACTTCCTAAATGAAACATTTGGGGCCACAGTGTTTCTGACAGTATGGGAGAACTGAAAAAATGGCAAACAGGAAACAGCAGAAGCCATGTCTATATGGGGACTACGTTTCCAAGAGAGCAGGGCTCTCATCACAATATTAGCTTTGTAAATGTTCAGAATGTGCTTTGGTGCAAAATTCTTGTGTATGGTTTTGCAGAGACCATGATGAAGAAATATAAAGGTAAAGGTTCCCCCTGCACATTTGTGCAGTCATGTCCGACTCTAGGGTCCGGTGTTCATCTCCGTTTGTTAGCCGAAGAGTTTGTTAGACGCTTTCACGGTCATGTGGCCGGCATGACGCGCACGGAACACTGTTACCATCCCACCGAAGTGGTACCTATTAATCTACTTGCATTTGCATGCTTTCAAATTGCTAGGTTGGCAAGAGCTGGGGCAAGTGTGGGAGCTCACTCCATCACGTGGGGCTAGGGATTCGAACCTCCGAAATTGTGATCTTCCAATTGACAAGCCTGGCGTCTTACCCGCTGAGCCACCATGCCCCCTATTCCTATATAAGTGTGTGTGTGTGTGTGTGTGTGTGTGTATAGTGTGTGTGTGTGTGTGTGTGTGTGTATAAAATATAAGTATATATATAAGTATAAGAAATATACCTAAGTCATAATAGTATTTAAAAATAAAGTATTCCAGATTTTCTGCATACAGCATCAGCTATAACCACAGCAGAGCAAATATGGGATTTGTGCCACGGTAAATTAATAAGACTAAATACGATCCCTGGGGAAGGTAATGGCAACCCACCCCAGTATTCTTGCCATGAAAACTAAATGGATCAGTACAACCAGAGATATGTCAGTATACCATCGGAAGATGGGACTCCCAGGTTGGAAGATGGTCAAAATGCTACTGGGGAGGAACAGAGGATACGTTCAACTAGCCCCAGATGTGATGACGCAGCTAGCTCAAAGCCGAAAGGACGGCTAGCGGCCGACGGTGCTGGTGGTGAACGACGAATCCGATGTTCTAAAGATCAACACACCATAGGAACCTGGAATGTAAGATCTATGAGCCAGGGCAAATTGGATGTGGTTATTGGTGAGATGTCAAGATTAAATATAGACATTTTAGGTGTCAGTGAACTGAAATGGACTGGAATGGGCCACTTCACATCAGATGACCACCAGATCTACTACTGTGGACAAGAGGACCACAGAAGAAATGGAGTAGCCTTCATAATTAATAATAAAGTGGCTAAAGCAGTGCTTGGATACAATCCAAAAAACGATAGAATGATCTCAATTTGAATTCAGGGTAAGCCATTTAACATCACAGTGATCCAAATATACGCCCCAACCACAGATGCTGAAGAAGCAGAAGTAGATCAGTTCTATGAGGATCTGCAGCACCTAGTGGATAATACGCCAAAAAGAGATGTTATTTTCATTACAGGAGATTGGAATGCTAAGGTGGGTAGTCAGACGACACCTGGAATTACAGGCAAGCATGGTCTGGGAGAACAAAATGAAGCAGGACATAGGCTGATAGAATTTTGCCAAGACAACTCACTGTGCATAACAAACACTCTCTTCCAACAACCTAAAAGACGACTTTATACATGGACTTCACCAGATGGTCGACACCGAAATCAGATTGACTACATCCTTTGCAGCCAAAGGTGGCGAACATCTATACAGTCGGTAAAAACAAGACCTGGAGCTGACTGTAGTTCAGATCAAGAACTTCTTATTGCAAAATTTAGAATCAGACTAAAGAGAATAGGGAAGACCCACAGATCAGTTAGATATGAGCTCACTAATATTCCTAAGGAATATGCAGTGGAGGTGAAGAATAGATTTAAGGGACTAGATTTAGTAGATAGGGTCCCGGAAGAACTATGGACAGAAGTTCGCAACATTGTTCAGGAGGCGGCAACAAAAAACGTCCCAAAGAAAAAGAAAACCAAGAAGGCAAGATGGCTGTCTGCTGAGACACTGGAAGTAGCCCAAGAAAGAAGGAAAGCAAAAGGCAACAGTGATAGCGGGAGATATGTCCAATTAAATGCAAAATTCCAGAGGTTAGCCAGAAGAGATAAGGAATTATTTTTAAACAAGCAATGTGCGGAAGTGGAAGAAGACAATAGAATAGGAAGGACAAGAGACCTCTTCCAGAAAATTAGAAACATCGGAGGTAAATTCCAGGCAAAAATGGGTATGATCAAAAACAAAGATGGTAAGGACCTAACAGAAGCAGAAGAGATCAAGAAAAGGTGGCAAGAATATATGGAAGATCTGTATAGGAAGGATAATAATATTGGAGATAGCTTTGACGGTGTGGTCAGTGAGTTAGAGCCAGACATCCTGAAGAGTGAGGTTGAATGGGCCTTAAGAAGCATTGCTAATAACAAGGCAGCAGGAGACGACGGTATCCCAGCTGAACTGTTTAAAATCTTGCAAGATGATGCTGTCAAGGTGATGCATGCCATATGCCAGCAAATTTGGAAAACACAAGAATGGCCATCAGATTGGAAAAAATCAACTTATATCCCCATACCAAAAAAGGGAAGCACTAAAGAATGTTCAAACTATCGAACAGTGGCACTTATTTCACATGCCAGTAAGGTAATGCTCAAGATCTTGCAAGGTAGACTCCAGCAATTCATGGAGCGAGAATTGCCAGATGTACAAGCTGGGTTTAGAAAAGGCAGAGGAACTAGAGACCAAATTGCCAATATCCGCTGGATAATGGAGAAAGCCAGGGAGTTTCAGAAAAACATCTATTTTTGTTTTATTGACTATTCTAAAGCCTTTGACTGTGTGGATCATAACAAATTGTGGCAAGTTCTTGGTGGTATGGGGATACCAAGTCATCTTGTCTGCCTCCTGAGGAATCTGTATAACGACCAAGTAGCAACGGTAAGAACAGAGCACGGAACAACGGACTGGTTTAAGATTGGGAAAGGAGTACGGCAGGGCTGTATACTCTCACCCTACCTATTCAACCTGTATGCAGAACACATCATGCGACGTGCTGGGCTTGAGGAATCCAAGGTTGGAGTTAAAATCGCTGGAAGAAACATTAACAATCTTAGATATGCAGATGATACCACTTTGATGGCTGAAAGCGAGGAGGAGTTGAGGAGCCTTATGACGAAGGTGAAAGAAGAAAGTGCAAAAGCTGGGTTGCAGTTAAACCTCAAAAAACCCAAGATTATGGCAACCAGCTTGATTGATAACTGGCAAATAGAGGGAGAAAAAGTGGAGGCAGTGACAGACTTTGTATTTCTAGGCGCAAAGATTACTGCAGACGCTGACTGCAGCCAGGAAATCAGAAGACATCTACTTCTTGGGAGGAGAGCAATGGCAAATCTTGATAAAATGGTTAAGAGCAGAGACCTCACACTGACAACAAAGGTCCGCATAGTTAAAGCAATGGTATTCCCTGTAGTAACCTATGGCTGTGAGAGCTGGACCATAAGGAAGGCTGAGCGAAGGAAGATAGATGCTTTTGAACTGTGGTGTTGGAGGAAAATTCTGAGAGTGCCTTGGACTGCAAGAAGATCAAACCAGTCCATACTCCAGGAAATCAAGCCAGACTGCTCACTTGAGGGAATGATATTAAAGGCAAAACTGAAGTACTTTGGCCACATAATGAGAAGACAGGATACCCTAGAGAAGAAGCTGATGCTAGGGAAAGTGGAAGGCAAAAGGAAGAGGGGCCGACCAAGGGCAAGATGGGTGGATGGTATTCTGGAGGTGACAGACTCAACCATGGGGGAGCTGGGGATGGTGACGGCCGACAGGAAGCTCTGGCGTGGGCTGGTCCATGAAGTCACGAAAAGTCGGAAGCGACTGAACGAATAAACAACAACAAAATTAATAAGAAAGTATACATTTTATTTTTGCTTCTACCTCATTTCCTAGCAAAGCAGAAACACATGCTTCAGATGCATCACAAATAGCTGTCAGGTCATGACCTCCTTCAAGAGCCAGAATGATTCGTCCTCCAGCCAGCCCCATAAGCTGTTTGGTCAGGTATCCAAAGCCTGAGAAGAAGCAAAAAAGAATAAAATACAGATAAGCAGCAAAATTAATTCCTCTCAAAAATCAGAAACATAATAAAAATAAAGTTATAAGCCATACAAAATTTGAGAAAGCATTAATGTGTTTATGATTAGACTGACACCACTTCATTTCAATCAATTTCTCCATTTTCAAAGCTATCCTCACAATGGTAACATACAGTATATAGTCTGCTTTCAAATTGGCTTGAAGTATCGTTTAGTTTACATTTTAATGCAAATGTAATCAATTCACATTTCCTGAATCTATATGAAAACCAGAGTGCCCCTATATCAGAGCTTTCCAAACTGTGTGTCGGGACACGTTAGTGTGTTGGCTGCAGTGTCTGGGTGTGTCACGGCTGCTGCTGCCTCCGAGCCCTGCCAGGATTCTGCGCAGGTCCTAGTGCCTGCCTTGTGCCTTGCTGCCTCCAAACCTGCTGTGATTCCGCGCAGGTCCTACTGCCTGCCTTGTGCCCTGCTGTAAGAGTGTGTCGCGAAATGATGCCCTGCTGTAAGAGTGTGTCACCAACATGAAAAGTTTGGAAAGCTCTGCCCTATAGGTTAAAACTGTCTATTAAAAAATGTTGTGCAGTCTGCAACTCAGAATTTCCATAGACATGTGTATATTAAAGAACTACATCACAAAAATGCATGCACGCAAACAAAAAAGTTTGATGCGAACCCTGTTTCCTATCAGTTTACCACCACAAAATGGTATGAAATAGTACAGAATGAACTTAAATTTGGAAAAATGAGAAGCCAAGCACTATTGAAACTTTTTTCTCCATCTTATTACTGAAATAAGTATGTTTCCTGAGATATCTTAGATTCAACAAATATTTGATAAACTTGTGGCATGTGTGATAAAGTAAACTTTTATGAGTTATATCCAATATGCCAATTCTGTCCTATCTGTGACTTTAGAGCTCTAGGATTAACTACTGTAATATGCTCCTGGTAGGACTATCACTGAAGGAATTCCATGTTTTGGAGGACACAATTGCACATTTGCTAACAAGTTTGAAAAGCATGTAGTCCATCTTCTAATTAATTTTTCAGCTCATTTCAAACTCTCTTTTTGGCCATTCAAATTCTACAGAAATGAGATTTGCCTATGTGAGATACTGCATGTTGTTTCTGTATGATTCTGTATGACCGTCTTCTCTGAATTTCCTCTAAAAAATTTTTAGATCGCTGCAAGGAAGAGCAGACCTTTTCTTTTACCTTATGATCAGCAAGTGATTTCCCAAGGAAGAACCTGTCAGAACGTTTCTCCTTTCAGCTTGGAGAAGAAGCAAAACAAACCTAGCTTTCAGACCTAACCGGGGTGAGCATTCCAAAGGGCGGGGGAGTGGGGAAAAGGAAAAGGAAAGCACAGTCACGGTCATGTGATTTCCCACTTAGCGACCGCTTCGCTTAACAACAGAGCTGCCAGTCCCAATTGTGGTTGCTGTACCATTTTTGTCTTTCCTGATATCACTTCAAAATCCATAAAGAGTGAAAAGAGTGCAGTGATTATTAAATTTAAAACTGAAATAGATCCTAAAAGTATATAAACAAATATACATACTTAATATATTTAAGTATTACATATATATAGCCTAAAAGAACTTACATTTTGCTGACAGATTATATCCCCCAAGTGGTGCAGGATGACCTTCTACTGCATCAAAACCTGATGACACGAGTACAACATCTGGAGCAAACTCATGAGCAATAGGCATTACTATTGTTCTGCATCATGAACAGCCCAACCCCAAAAAGGAAAAAAAAAGGCAGAAAACAGATTAGTACACCTCGCCTGGATACTGAACAATTTGATTCTCTTGTTCCCTGGCATTTTCAGAACAAATAAGAACCAAACAAGGGAATGAGAAAAGAACTAGAGAAGATGCTATAGCTACAAGCAAAGACTGTAGCTCATACTGTAAAAGGGAACTTCTGGAGCTTTACCATTTTCCTTTACAGCTATAGCAAAAATGTAAATTGGTCTACAAATTTATGAATAGTTGCACAGAAAACAATGAAGTTGAAAGATATAATTACATTGCATGCATGAAGTCCTGTGGATCACAGATAATGCTGACCAGATACAACTGAGTTTGCCTAGTCCTGACTGAAATCATTGGAGCTTAAGAAATTAAACTGCACAGCTGAGTGTCAATTATTTCAATTTCATAATATTAATATGAAGAGAAGACTAATGCATGATTCATCTGCATAAATCTGATTAGGCTGTATGATTAACAACTGAAATTGTGCACCGAGTACCAGGAAACAGAGCCTGAAGGTAAGTACCAAAGGTGAACTCAAGGAAGTGGAACACTGTTGTCAGCTATGTTAATGGACAAAGTACACGGTATTCTCTAGCCCCTGTTGGTTGCATCCACCATTTTTGGAAATGCACTGGCTGCAGATAAGGAGATAATGATCCTGGGCTTTGTGGGGCTTTTTGTTCTTAATATTACACTGAGCCTATTTTGGACAACTTTGGTATGTTTCCCATCTCAAAATTGCCAGTTTTCAGCAACTGTATTTGAAAGATCTTCAGGAGGGCCACAAAAAGAGATTTGGGCGTGGCTGCCTAGCCCAATTCAAATGTTCTGCTTTAGAATACAATGAATGTTGTGAGAAAAGGAGAACAAATATACTAGCTCTCACCCCTCATTGCAGCTTGTTATTCCTGTTCCTCATCAAGTGAATGAACTTCTGCAATGGAGAGACTTCCTATCTACATACTGTATGTTCCCCATGCCATTTAGAATTCAGGAGATATGGAGGATATGTGCAGGATAGCTAGATATTTTTGAAATGGGGGCCTTTTAACCCTTTGACAAAAACCAAGCTGCCTATCTCAGTATATTTAGAATTTTTTTAAATCCGTTCAATCGTGTCCGATTCTCAGGGACTGCCTGGATAAGTTCCTGCAGTCTTCTTGGCAATATTTTCAGAAGCGGTTTGCCCTTTATTGCTTCCTAGGGCTGAGAGAGTGAGTGACTGACCCAAGGTCACCCAGCTGGCTTGGTGCCCAAGGCGGGACTAGAACTCACAGTCTCCCAGTTTCTAGCCTGATGCCTTAACCACTACAGCAAACTGGCTCTCATATTATGCAGAGAGGGCATGTTACGGACCCCATCTTTATAAGAATTCCATCTAGCGGGGTCTCAAAAATGTGCCTTCTCTGCAGTAGCGCCCGCCCTCTGGAATATCCTTCCCCCAGAGGTGAGACAGGCCCCCTCACTCCTGGACTTCAGGAAAAACTGAAAACCTGGTTTTGCCACCAAGCCTGCAACGGGAGGGGAAATAGTTATTCTTGGGGATGGCTAGCACCCTAGAATGGATTGAGAACGGCCCTTGCGCTCAGGATTTGAGGAAGAACTGTAGCCATCTAGATTTTATTTTATTCTACTCTATTTATATCTTTTAATAATTATAATGATATTGTATATTTATTGCATTTCCATTGAGATCTGTTTTGTATTTTAACTCCGATTTTATTGAAAACCGCCCAGAGTTCCCCCTCTGGGGGAAGATGGGCGGTAATATAAAACAAACAAACAAACAAACAAACATTTAGAATAGTCTTTTGGAAAATAAACCTCTATGTAAAAAATATCTGGATTGTGCTCTCTACCTGACTCATGGAGTCTTGGATGCTTTTTGTTTAGAATTACAGCTAAATTTTGAATTATGGCATAATACGTTTTCTTTTAGGCCATTGTTCCTTAAAGTGTGGTCCTAGGACCCCTGGGGATCCCCCAAGACCTTCTCAAGGGTCCTCGAAATCAAAATTATTTGCCAGCCTATGTTGAAAAACAATACAATATTAAAATCCCATCAAACAGTCATGAAAAGCAGTAGCAGCAGTGAATGTGTCAATTTTAATTTTTAATACAGTAACTATTGATAAATATAACCCATACAAACAAAAGCTCTTTTGGGGTCCTCCATAATTTTTAAAAGTGGGAAGGGGTCCTCATAGAAAAACGTTTAAGGAACACTGTTTTAGACTGTGCTGTGTATTGCATTTTCCCTTTGAAGTTACTTGAAATGGACATTTAGGATAATTTCACCAAGAACAGTGATTCCACAATTATTTTCCTTAAACTACTCGTAGATATTGTAAATAAAGCCCTGTGGCTTGAATTTATTGAAATGGGGAGTAATGAGACTTACTCATCAAAACTTACAAGAGAAGGCATCACATAAGGAATATATATCGAAAATGGAACCACTATAAATACATGTTAAGTCACTTTTTATTTATTTTAAGCAGTTGTTCTATTTGTGCATCAATTAAATTGTACTGAAAACAATGTTCTTACACTTAATTAAATCAATTGTGACTACTGGCACTATTAACACAGATAGCATGAAATAATATCACATTTGAGAAATATATCATAAACCAAAAAATTATAAAGAGGAAGAATTTCATACCAGATTTTGTACAGTAAGAGCTGTATTGCCTGTAAGCAATGTATTTCATTTTTCAGAAAGGTGCTTAACATGAGTGTACAAATCTGAATAGTGTGGTTTGTTAACATACAGATACTCCTAATGATCCAACAATCTAAGAAAAAAGTGTAATTTAAGAATTACCTGAAAGCAGTCAAGTATTCTGGGTCTCCCATTGGTGGATTAAGACCACCAGTAAACGCTATATTTACATTAAAGCCAACACCCAATCCTATGCCAACCTAAGAAAGGGAAAATTAAGAAAAAGAATGGAACAGGTTATATCTAGGAAATATCAATATTAATTAATATCTTAGCACCACTTCAAGTCATTTAATGGCTCTCCTACAATTCAATATAAAAAATACAAAATGAAGCAGAAATGGATATCATTACAATAGCTGGAAACATAGATATCTGTAATCACTCAAGGTGCTCCTGATTTTATCCATAATTTTTCATTTCTTGTGACCTTGCTCAGTGAAAGCATGTACTCAAGGATAGCAGGAAAAGGAGATTTGCAATGTTATGCATTTATGTAGAATCTGTTCAGCTGAAATCCTACACTGCCAGCAACAGACCGTACTTGTCTTCTTCAAAGAGTATTCATATTCATATTCTTCCCATTTTGGATCCTCACTTTGCCACATTTCTTATTTTTTATACTGGGGTGACAATTTCTGTAAAATTCAAATATTATTGTCTAACCAAAAAAGCAAAGAACCAGTGTTATGTAGCAAGGTAAGACTGTCCAAATTTTATTTCTATTTAACTACAGAATTTATTTGAAAAGCCTTAAGTTTATAGGACACAAAAGAGGCCTGGGAGTTTGAGGGTTCTTAGCTGTTCCTAGCACTGCACTCTTCTGGACAGAGAGCTCTGATGTTGGTCCTGGGATCTGTTGGAGCCACTCTCCAGGCTTAGGGGTCACAGACCCGAGTGCTCCTACCACCACTGAGACCACTTTGGCCTTCACTTTCCACATCCTCTCTAGTTCCTCCTTCAGGCCCTGGTACTTCTCTAGCTTCTCATACTCCTTCTTCCTGATGTTGCTGTCACTTGGCACCACTACATCTATCACCACCACTGTCTTATGGTCCTTGTCCACTACCACGATGTCTGGTTGATTGGCCAGTACCTGCCTGTCTGTCTGGATCTGGATGTCCCAGGATCTTAGCCCTGTCATTCTCCACATGTTTCTGTGGAATCTCCCACCTGGACTTGGGAGGGTCTAGCCCATACACTGTGCAGATGTTCCTGTACACAATGCCAGCTACTTGGTTGTGCCATTCAGTGTATGCTGTTCTTGCCTGTATCTTACATCCTGATACTATGTGTTGGACTGTCTCTGAGGCCTCTCTGCACAGTCTGCACCTTGAGTCCTGTCTAGTGTAGTAGACCCCTGCGTCTATGGATCTGGTGCTTAGTGCCTGTTCTTGTACTGTACTCAGTGCCTCAGTGCTGTCTTTTAGTCCAGCCCTTTCCAGCCACTGGTAGGATTTCCCAAGGTCAGCCACCTCAGCTATCTGTTGATGGTACATCCCATGCAGGGCCTTGTCTTGCCATGGCACTTCCTCTGCTTGATCTTCTTCCCATGTCTGCTGCTGCCTCAGGCATTCTCTCAACAGCTCATCTTTGGGTGCCATCTTACTGATGTACTCCTGGATGCTCTGGGTCTCATCCAGGACAGTGGCTTTGACACTCACCAGACCTCGCCCACCCTCTTTCCGGCTGGTGTACAGTCTCTGGGTGTTGGACTTGGGGTGGAAGCCTCTGTACATTGTGAGGAGCTTCCAGGTCTTCACACTGGCAGCCTCCATGTCCTCCTTTGGCCAGCTCACTATACCGGCAGGATATCTGATGACTGGCAGGGCATACGTGTTGATGGTGTAGATCTTGTTCTTCCCATTGAGCTGGCTCTTCCGGACCTGTCTTATCCTTTGGTGGTACTTGGATGTTGTAGTCTTCCTTGCCTCCTCATCATGGTTCCCATGTGACTGTGGGATACCAAGGTACTTGTAGCTGGTCTGTATGTCTGCTATGTGGCCTGCTGGTAGTTCCACCCCATCAAGTCTTAACTACTTTCCCTCTCTTTACTACCATCTGGCCACACTTCTCGAGGCCGAATGACATCCCAATGTCCTCACTATAGATCCGTGTCAGGTGGATCAGCTAGTCGATGTCTCGTTCACTCTTAGCATACAGCTTGATGTCATCCATATAGAGGAGGTGGCTGATGGTAGTTCCACTCTTGAACTTGTATCCGTATCATCACAAGGGGATGTATATGAATAACTTATGTTCTACAAACAGTTATATTTAGCTGTTATGGATTTGAGGGGTAGGGCTAAACGATAACAGAATTAAAAGCTAAAACATTTTACTTCTGAAAATGGCAGAGATCAGATTCTCTCACTTGCACTGAAAGACCCAGCATTTTATCACTTGACTTCCAAGTTGTAGGACAGTATTATCAAAAATCTGAAAAGACATATTTATCAATATTATTACCTCATCAGGGGCTCCACTGCCTGGGAAGAAGTTTCCATCATCATAGCGATGGAGCGAAATATAAAGGACATTGGGATCACTGTAGAAAGCTTGCTGGGTACCATTTCCATGATGTACATCCTTAAAAGACAGACATTGCAAAATATCAGAAGTATTACTTAGAAGTGGCTCTCTACATGAAAACCTCTATACAGAGGATAGATCAGCTATGGAGGTAAACAGCACAACTGTACATAACATGGTATGCTTTGGATTTGATCTGAGAGTATGCTGGTAGGCAAACATATCTCCTCTCTATAACATTTTAAATCAGCCATGCTTTTCCCACAGCAAAGGTGCAGTTGTATTAAAGTGTCACAGTTGGGTGCTCTGGTCACATCCCACACACTTTGAAACCTTAGAAGAGTCGGTTCCCTCACCCCCTCCCCTTACGCGCGGGCACTGTATATGGTGAATTGTATAATGGAATTGGAAAATGTATATGTATGTAAGCCGCCTAGAGTCCTCCGTTAGGGAGGGGATAGGCGGGGTATAAATATCTCAATCAATCAATCAATCAATCAATAATTTGGAGCTGAAGGTCTCGTATGCACACAGCTCCTAACTTAGTGTACACCTGCACACACCCACAAACTCCACTGATCTGACAGAAATATATAGGTCAGTGTTTAAACTGCAATTTCAAGCATTTTTTCAGATGAACCAAAATAAATCTGACATTTACAATATTTTGTATTCTTACATGGCTTGGCTATAAAACTTTATTCATAAAAGAATAAGAAAAAGGTTGGCAAAGTAACAAGAAGTCTCTTCCAATTATTATACTACCATGAATTACTCCTGAGGGAAATGTTGGCAGGCCAGGCAGGATGGCAGGCCTATGGGCTGTCAGTTCCCCCTTCATGTCCCAGAGGCATGGCAACTCTGAGCACTCACTGCCTCTATGAAACAAAGAATAATTCAGATTCTTTAAATTCTTCTATCACTATGACTTGTCTTCAGATCAACTAGTAGTCTTTAGAACAGGGCTTTCCAAACTTTTGCTGTTGGCGACACACCAATGGCCGGTGCGCAAAACCCCGGAAGCGCCGTTGGCGGTGCTTCCGGGTTGCCGCTGCTGTGCTTTCGGGTTTTTACGTGCTGTGGCGGCGGTGGCAGCAGCAGCGTCCTGGTGTGTCACGCGACAACTTTACTTTACTACTCTACTTTCTTGTAAGCACTCATCTTTAGTTTTTAGTTTAGTTTCCCTCAAAATGAATTAGACACAATCAAAAGCATATACAATCACTTTTTAAACTTTTTTTTACAGTCAATTCCTTCTAATGTTCCTGCTTTCACCCAAGTCTTGCCTATTAATTAGTATGAAGTCAAAAATAGGTTATCCTTTTGTGTGTCCTGACTTCGAGTGAAGGAATAACACGCTGAGGCTTGGAGTTGAAGCTCTAATGTTTATTGTCCTACTCTCCTTAATAGAATCCAGCTAAACTAAAATGAACTGGTAATGCTCAGAGAAAGGGTCCAAGAAATCAGGGCGGGGCCTTCTTCAGCCTCTTGAGAGGGAAGCATAGGGATTCAGTACTACGCATGCGTTTCTCCCCTTGGAGGGAGACCCCTCCTTCCCCGCCAGTTATCTCCCTGACATTGTGCCTTCTTCCAGGATGAAACATCAAGACTTGCACAAGGCAAATCAGAAATTTCCTCGAAGGACTGTCTTTGGTATACCTTGTTTCCCATCAGATATCAAGATAATTAACCCAAACCAATTACTTCATGCTTTTTTTGGGGGGGGGCATTTCTTAGAAAATGTCCTCTACAGCAGGGATACCCAACCTTTTTGGCACCAGGGACTGATCGTGGAAGACAATTTTTCCACGGACCGGGGGGCGGGGTTTGCAGACGGGAGCCAATCGCGCGGACCACCACCGCTCACCTGCTGTGCGGCCCACTTACTAACAGGCCGTGGCTAGTGGGCCGCGGCCCACAGGTTGGGGACCCCTGCTCTACAGCATCACATAGGTTGTATGGGCAATAGTAGATACATCAACAGTATTGCTGTTTACTTATTCCCCAACTTATTATTCCAAATGTTCTTTACCAAGTTCACTTACATGGAATTGTGTCCATTTCTTCTGTTCCTTTTGATCAAGCTATATCATTCAGTAATGAGAATCATTCCATATATGTGCTTTCCTCTATTAGGAGTTTAAGCTAAAGTAATTTATTTCCAAAACTCTGAGATTAATATATAGACAGGACCTGGGGGAGGAGGAGAAGCCCTCTAACGTTCTATTCCTCTGAAGGTTCCAGATGTAACCCTCTCTGTCCTAGCTATGTTACCTGCACCTTTAAACAGGTATATGTTTTCTTAAGTGATGAGTAGGGAAAAGATGGGCCATTAATTTTAAGTAGTTCTGATAGG
Source organism: Charina bottae (assembly GCA_023362775.1). NCBI lineage: Eukaryota > Metazoa > Chordata > Lepidosauria > Squamata > Charinaidae > Charina > Charina bottae. The sequence goes on from JALMGJ010000020.1 coordinate 2,630,950, forward strand.
CTCTAGTGCATAGAGTACATGCTGGGCTGAAGAAAATCAATGGTGAAAAAAAGCTATATTCTGGCTTTTGTATTTAGCAAATGTTTGACTTGACACTTGATCTGCCATGCCTTGTCTAAGCCATTCTCATTGGAGAAGGAACAAGACAGGCCACTTAGTGGACTGGGCATAGAAAATCTAGACCCTAGCACTAGTGGAGAGGCAGAATTGTGCTCCATTGCCTCAGCCCAGAATCCCATCAACTTCTCCATGGGTGTGCTGCCCATGCCATGTGGAGAACCAGAGGGCAGGTATATAGAAGAGTACAATTTGGAAAAGTAGTGGCAAAGGCAGGACCCTGGAAATCAGAATGGAATGGTTAACTATGTTCAGGTGGTAGCTGGGCATTTCCTTTAAGATCCGACCTGACTGCAGCAATTTTGGAACAATTTTTCTTTACAGCCTACCTATAGGGTATTTTGTACCTTACTCTAATTTTTAAAGACATTTTGGAAACTCTGATCGTTTGTATGAACCTGACAATATTAACTTCAAACCTCTTCCTTGAAACTCATTTGCCAGTAAGAACTTTGTCTCTTTGAACTTTGAACTCAGAGTGCAATTATAACTTTTCCTTATCTATTTCCCTGATTTCCAATGATAAATTGCTTGTTAATCAATTCCTGTCTGAAGTGCCAAGACATGACCATGATATATGGTCATGAATGGTATGGTATGGTATGATGGTACAAAGCATTTTAATGTATAGTTGAAGGCTTTCACGGCCAGAATCCGATGGTTGTTGTGGGTTTTCCGGGCTGTGTGGCTGTGTTCTGGCAGTTTTTGTTCCTAACGTTTCGCCAGTCACTGTGGCTGGCATCTTCAGAGGACAGGAGCACAGCTAGAAGATTGGGGCACAGAGAGAATCTTCTAGCTGTGCTCCTGTCCTCTGAAGATGCCAGCCACAGCTACTGGCGAAACGTTAGGAACAAAAACTGCCAGAACACGGCCACACAGCCCGGAAAACCCACAACAACCATCGAAGCATTTTAACTTGGTCAAAAAAAAAGTGACTGATATCCAGGATGCTGTGGAAATCTAGCCTCTATCCTATTAAGGAAAATGTCCCAATCAAATTGGCAGAGAAATCCATCAAATAGAAGCCTCTCTGGTTGTCTACAGTTAATGTGACTTCTATTCACCTTTTTATAGTTTTTAATCCTTTGGAAATAAGTAGTGCTGGGAAGAATCTGTGTGACCATCATTATTCTTTCTTCTTTTTGCTGGCAAAAGCTCTAAATCTCTTGGCATTTGAATAATTTGTTGCAATCCACTGCTGTAATTGCAAACTGATTGCCATCATAACTTCAAACAGTCACTGAACGAATGGTTGTTAAACGAGAACTACCTGTATTGCTTGCATTGGTTAAATCACTGTTGCTTTTTATAAACTGCTTAGAGTCTTCTAAGATTGAAGTAGTCTAAACAGTTCGGAAATAGATAAATTCTGTTAATTTTACAAATGTGATTAAGTTCTGTATTTTTGCATCCTCCATGGTCAAATAGCATGGCATAAAAATAAATTTCCTGATTTTAATTGCTTTTTGTAATAAGGAGAAATTACAACTATGTTATCTTCAAAGTAGTTTCTCACATTGGATAGGATCTCAACATCTCTGTCAAATCTTTCCATAAACTTAAGTTGCATGCCAACTCCATCTTTCAGATGAAATAGGGGATCCCAATATGGATTCCTCTAAGCAATTTTCAGTTCAGACTATGTCTCCTAAAAGCAAGACTTTCAAGTCCATTTAAAGCAGCCTTTGATTCAAAGTCATTGTTTCTAAGCTCTACTTAAGCCCAGACTTAATTGCAGCTGCATTTAATTCAGGATCTTTTTCCAGAAGATTTGATCCCTAGTTCACAGCATCTTTAAGGAATGAATTTAGTTCAGGCATCATTTGATCTAGGCCTCTGTAGGCCCTATTTATTTATTTAATTTTTATACCGCCTTTATTATTTTTATAAATAACTCAAGGCGGCGAACATACCTAATACTCCTTCCTCCTCCTCTTTTCCCCACAACAACAACCCTGTGAGGTGAGTTGGGCTGAGTGTGAGTGACTGGCCCAAGGTCACCCAGCCGGCTTTCATGTCTAAGGCGGGACTAGAACTCACAGACTCCTGGTTTCTAGCCCAGCACCTTAACCACTAGACCAAACTGGCTCTGTTAACTGGCCCAACTTCCATATTTTCAACATCAAAAAGTTTTGGGAACAGGGATTCACAGGGACCAGCTCCATTTGTTTTTAAATCAACGCCTGCTATTTAAACAACTCCGTTTCTAATCTTAGTTCAATCCAACAACTTTCTCTTTTCTTCCCCCCCTTCTCTTGCTATTTCCAAAATATAGCTCTCCTTACAAAATAACAAAACCCTCTCATATTACCACAGACCTGCAAACACATCTAACCTCCCTGATGTCATCTCACTTACTTCATAATGTTGAGACAAATTTAAATTGCTGTTGCTTAACTAGAATTAATTTGTATAATTGTTGATATTATTAATATTCTTTTGTAGTTCTGTCATAATGTTGTATACTGATACAAAGAAACAAGTTTAATGTAACATAAGCGATGCAGATGTAATTTGGTAGCACTGAAAAATGACAGTTTTTATTAAGCTTTGGTATGTATCAATGACAATAAATACCAAATGGTATGGTATGGTAGCAAATGACAAGAGTTTTATATTTTGCTTCATTAGCATATATTTTCAAATTTTATCTTTAAAGACAAGGCTTCTGAGATGCCAGGTGAAATTAGTGACTGACCTAGGCAAAGGGTGGGGTTTTGGTAATAAAAACAGATCATCTGTTTGTGGAAAACAGGAGACTCCAGATGCAAGAATAAGTAAGTAAGAAGCACAGGACTTAAGAATTTAGCAAGATTTTGAATGAACAATCCATCAATATAGTGTTTGTTTTAATTGGCAGGCCCTCACCAATAGCCAATGAGAATCCAAAGAAGTAGCAAAATATTCCCATCTATGACATGAAGAGATGTAGCTGCCTACAAGAATGCTGATAAAGTATCTTTGTAGATACTAGGAAGCACACTGAAGTTTCTTATAACTAATTATTCTAATTTCTTGCAATGCTAGAACTTTAGCCCCTCCCAAAATGGAGAATCAGGCTATTCTGTTATTTGACTTTCCTTAGCTGATGGGGGAAAACCTTTCCTCCTTCAAATCATCTTTTAATTTTTCCTTGCATTCTTGACATATTCATCTAAACGTGAACATTATTTAAAAGTTCTGAGTCTCACTGGGATGGTAGATTGATTGATTAGATTTATCACCACCCACTCCCCCAAGGGGGACTCTGATTTAACATTTGTGTTTATGCTTAAGTATTTAAAAATCTTAAGTACATTTTCATACAGAATGAATTAGCAAGATTTGGAATTTAATTCACTTTTAAAATATTTGAATTAATATATTTGTCATTGATTAGTTTCTGAGGTATCTATTTTATAAAATCATAAACCACATCGTTTTGTATCATGTTTTCACTATTTTTCCTTGACATCACCAGTTTGCCTACTATTTCAATGAATTTTAAATTGCTTTTTCTTTCTTTTCGTGCAATTTTATTTCAGTGGTCATCCCCCATTGAAGGATAAAGCCTTTGTAACTGAAAGGGAACTACTCCAGTGCAAATGTAAATCTGTTATCCTATTAGAATAATTAGGAATTCTGATCTAACTAGTTGTTTAACTCTCCTCCAATTCCCCAAAATTGACATGTATGGTACTTGGAAGCTTTGCATCAACAATTCTACTGTGTTCTTTGAAAGTTTACTGAGATTTTGTCAATTTTGCATTTTGTGCCTATTCTTCAGGGGAGGGTCAACATCACTGTGAGCAAGACAATGATGCAAAAAAAATGGGGCTATATCATGAATCTTGGTGGGATTCTGGAAATGGGGTCTGTGAAAATGGGGCTGGGAGCTACAATAAAGGGGACTCAGGGGCCCACCCCTGCTCAACCTGAAGGACATGTATTTAAAACAAATGTTGGTCCACTCACCCAGTCCACTATAAGGATTTTGTTCACATTCAATCTCTGCTGGAGAAGCTTGGCGGAAATGGCTACTGAGTTAAAATAGCAAAACCCCCTACAAGAAAATGGAAGAGGAGATGTATAAGTGAAAAATATGAAATTCTGAACACCAGCTTCAAAAATCTTCCAAGGATAACAATAGTTTTACAATTTTGCTTTGCTGCTATTCCAAAATGTGAATATACTGATCTATTTCCTGTACAGACCATTAATTAAATTATACAATTATACATTATACATTAAACAGTTTCAACATTCAAGTCAAGTCATTTTTGGTCAATATGGCAAATTACTGTTTAAAAACTCAACAACACTTAATTGACAGGAAGTTTGAATCTTTTCACAATCCTGTTTTCATCCACAACTTTTTGGTGGCAGCCACATTTAAAAAAATATTATTTTCAGTAGCCAAGAGCCACAGCAGTTAAGAAGTCAACATAGAAATGCTGCCAGAAAGGCAAAGCTAGGTTTTCATGGGTGACTTATTTTGCATCTTAATCCCCCAAGCCAACTGGAAAAATTGCCTAAATATTTTGGCATTTTTGAAGGGGTGAAATGGATGCTTTAACCTTCTGCAAGGTTTATGGCACCCATTTTGTCCTTAACCCCACCCAAGCCCTCCAAATGCTAAAAAAAAGCTCCTCCCATTCAAAGACTGTTCTGGAGGGTCACATAAAGGAGGGCCACAAGCAGCCAATATATTGCCCAGTCCAAGTACAATCACATACTCACATAGGTGTACTTTCTTCTGCATGGTGACCAGGAGGTCGAACTACAGCAAATCCATTCTATCGAAAGGAAGAAAAAACAATCTGAAAGATTAGACACTAAAAGCCCACATATATTTCAAGCATGTAAAATCTCTGTAGCAAAGTTACTGGATTATTTCACAAGTATTCTGTTTTTATATTAGGCACATTAGGCACTCCTCAGGAGGAGGAAGGTGCTGGTTTTGACCTTTAACACCCTTCATGGCATGGGGCCAGGTTATCTAAGGGACCGCCTCTACCTGATTATATCTGCCCTCCCACCAGATCTGGCAGAGAAGGCCTGCTGCGGGGTCCTGTCTGTCAGGGAACTACACTTGGCGGGTCCCAGGGGGCCTTCTGTGCCGTGGCGCCCGCCTTGTGGAATCCTCTCCCCCCGGAAGGGAGGTTAGCTCCATCCCTCTTAACATTCTGCAGGTCCCTCAAAACCTGGCTTTGCCTTCAGGCCTGGGGGCCCCAGGGGACTGGGGAGATCTTGCAATGTCTCCCTTACTGCTGCTAACATCCTCCTCTCCGGTTTTTGTGTTTTTTATAATTTTTAATAATGAATGTTTTTGATACATTTATTGGTTTTTTAATTAAATGTTCTATGCCGCCCAGAGTCACTTTTCTGTGAGATTGGCAGCTATACAAATTTGATAAACAAACGAACAAACAAACCAAACTGGCATTCATCCTAAGCTATGAAATAAGCTGCCATAATAGTTGTGTTAGTCTACCCTCTTTCTGCTTGCAGAAAAGGAATCCACCCCATCAGCCAAATCTTTTGAGCTGATGTTATTCATTTTTACTTTTTAAAACTGATTATAATTTTAGATTAAAAGTGTATAATAATAGATAAATAGATACAGTACATGCGGAGCCTTAATACTCGTTTCTGCATCTTTTTCATACAAAGAAGAAGAAGAGCCACAATTTGATGCAAATGTGAGCTGGAGGTGCTCTGGGGACTGCAAAATCGAGGCAGGGTCCATGACCTGCCTATCCTTGCCACAGCTGAATTGGCCCCTCATTCTGCCAGAAGGAGGTAAGCTTACCTGTTCATAAGCTAGGCAAATGGTGAAAATAATACTGTTAGAGAAGCACTGGGGGAGGCTGGGAGCTGACACAGGACCATAAAAGATATAAATGGCTTTCATTTATTCAGTGCAGAAAATGAGCATATGCCACTTATCCAAAGAGTAAAGAACCAGTTTTAGTGACATTAAAAAAAAAAGACTGGAAACAGGTAATGTTTTTGAGGTGGAAAGTTCTCTGTTAAGGTGTTGCCCACATGCACCTGCTATAGTACTATGGACATTAATTATTGTGGTTGAAGGCAAGTCAGTGTAAGATAACAGAATATGGTCCCTCAGAAGTATCTCCAGAGATGAACTAGATACTTTTGGTGACAAAATGATACCAAAATTGGACCACAGTTCTCTAGATCTAAAAGAACCGCAACATCTTCTGTCAAAATTTGACAAGAAAATGTTCAGTAGTCACCATCTTGAATCCAAACCTGGGGGTGGAAAGTGGAAGATGCTGACTCACTCAGATGCCAGAGAAAAGTTGGGTTACTTCAATGAACAACATTAAATAATTTAAGCTCATTGTTTTTGTCAACTCTGAACAAACAGTTTAAGTATTTGAAGAAAGCTATTATGTTCTTCCCAAAATCTTTTATTTTCCAGGCTAAACATACCCATCTTGGTTGCTCTCTGAACTTGCTCCACTTTGTCAATGTCCTTCATTAAAATGGTGTTGCAAATATTTTAGGTGTGGCCTGTTATTAATATTTATTTTTTTAAATGCAGAGTTGCAGAAGCTTGCAAAGAGAGATCAATAAAATAGTCTTTTGCAGTATAAAATATAGTTGCATTTATTTAAAACAAAAAGAACATATTTACAGGAATCTGTTTCACCTCAGAGAGGCACACAGGCAAAGAAAACTTATATCTGAATCGGTTGAGATAAGCATAGCCAGCCGGCTTAAACAAAAGACCTCTCTTCTATACAAATTAACCTGTTGATAACAAATAATCAGTTGCCATAGTAATCAATGTGACATGTGACTACCCAGCTCAGCTTAGCTGAAGCAGATCACCTTCAGGTAATTATCAGGTAAGAAAAACAAAGATAAGCCTTATTTGGTAATGGAATGTTTCAGCTTGGAGTCCTTTTGGCACGGGGGAGTTAAAAAAAAAAAAAAGCTCAGCCTGTCTGTTTAAACTGAGGTTTCTGATCTAGAATCTTCCAGATCATAAACTAAAAAATACAACATGGCCTGTCTACCACAGAATAGAACAATGGCTTATCTTGATTTCTGTTGATGGAACCTAGGATTTCATTTACTTTTTTTTTGCAATTGCATCACACCATTGGCTCAGATTCAGCTTGTCAGCTTGTGATCTCCCATGATGCCCAGAGTCTTTCATACACACTGCTGCCCATTATGGTTCCCCCTTTCCCCCAGTTTGGGTGACAGTGTCTATATAGAAATATAGTAATCAGTGATGGCTACACTGGCTGATGTGGCCAACAGCTTACCCATGTGAACTCTAAATACAATGCATTTTCCTATATTCTAGATACTACAGATTTAGACACACCAGAATATTTGACAAAGCTGCTCATGAAACAAAACTTAACAGGCAGTGTGTAAGAGAAGTCCTCTTATGGACAGTAATAAGATGAACAGCAGGAATAAATTGTCAGCCCTCGCTTTGTTGAGGGAAAAAGTTGATGAAGGTGACTTATCCTCAATTTAAGAGATTTCAGCTTAGTGGATTTCAAGATGCAACAGATCAAATCTGTTCACACAGTGTACATTTCTGTGCATACGTATAATACTCTTTGCCATTTTACACGTGCATATATTCCCATTAGGAAGTAACTGATAATGTACTTTAAATAATATCCTTTCCCCATATTAGGGTGTTAAATTAAGCCCTGATCTTTGTCACAGATCTATTATCAGATGGGTATCTGGATTTTATTTTGGATTTTAGTGATCAAATCTTTTCAATCCAAATACTTGTTTGTTTGTTTGAATACGAACTTGGGTAGAAAGGCAATATAAAATTTGAATTAAACATGCATTTAAATAAAATCTATGTTAATGAGCCATTTTAGATATGCTAAAGATATGCCTTTAGATATGCTTGTTCAGCAACTATAATCCAAACAATTTTCACTTATTTTTTCAGAAAATGTTTGTCAATCTATTTCTCTAGTACAGAGCTTTCCAAACTGTGTGTCGCGACACAAAAGTGTGTCGCCACACACAGCGTGGTGTATCACCACACCACCCGGAAGCGGCGGCGCGCGTGTGCACGGCAGCGGCGCGGTATCAGTGTTTCCGCGTTTTAGCGGAGGCCGCCGCTGCCGTGCACACGCGTGCCGCCGCACGCCCCCCCTGCCGCCGTGCGGGCGCCCCCCCCCCGCCGCCGCCACTGGTGTGTCGCCAGCGGCGGCACTTTGGAAACCCTGTTCTAGTATATCTCTTGATTATAATTCAAGTGTAACATCGGCCAATCAAATTATATAATACTGAAGATACCGTATTTTCCGGCATATAAGACGACTTTTTAACCCAGGAAAATCTTCTCAAAAGTCGGGGGTCGTCTTATACGCCGGGTGTTGTCTTATACGCCGGAAAATACGTACTCGCCGTATAAGACCTCTCCTGGCCAAGTGCAGCCGCTCGCCGGAACGCAGCCCCCAGGGAAGAGCAGGAGGACGAGTTTGGAGCCCGTCGTGGAGCCACTGCGTTTTGCCCCCTCCCTTCCCAAGGCTGCTCCGAGGGAACGGAGCTCGCTCCCCACTCCCCGCGTTTCTCCTTCGAGCGACGGGACCCAATGCAGTACGCCGCCTCGCGCTCGTCCTCCTGCTCTTCCCTGGGGGCTGCGTTCCGGCGAGCGGCTGCACTTGGCCAGGAGAGGTCTTATACGGCGAGTACCGTATTTTCCGGCATATATCCCAAACTCTATATTTTAACTGGAAAAGTTGGGGGTCGTCTTATACGCCCAGTCATCTTATACGCCGGAAAATACGGTACTTGAGAAAGACCATGAGATTTTAAATGGCTTTAAAAGGAACTAAAGCAAGAACATTAAGGTTAATCAGTGGCTACTGTTAAGTTAACTAGATGAAACCCTTCCCAACTAAGTAATTACATGTAGCAAGCCTTGGGTGATCAAGAAAGATAAGCAGGGTTAGCCCCGGTTTGCAATTTGATGGGGACCATCTGGGAAGTAAAGAAAATTCCTGGAGAAAGCAGTGGCAAACCATTTCCATATCATGCCAAGAAAATGGTATGGATATGTTTATGTAAGTTACTAGGAGATAAGCTTGACTCAAGATGACTTAAATTTTATGTGAAACCTAAATATTCAGAAGTAGCATGCACCTGAATATTAGTTGCTCTAATTTCTTTCAAATTATCCTCTTTATGGATATGACTCACTAATCACCGTGAGAAACAGAATTCTAGAAAAGATGGACATAAATATATTGTGATATTTATCTAAATGCTCAGTTAGAAAGAGCCGCCTAGCATGGGAAGGAAAAGGAAATAGCTCCTCCTGGGGGTGGTTAATATCATAATACCCTCCCTAATTCGCCAGATTGGATTTTATATTTATATTTTTATGTCATATTGTATTTATATTGTATTTTAATCTTGTTTTTATTGTAAGCCACCCAGAGTACCCCGTTGGGGGAGATGGGCGGTCATATAAATTTGACTAATAAATAAATAAAAATAAAATAGTGAACTCTAGATAAATGTTGCATTCAATTCAGAAGCATATTGACAGGTAATGCAGCTTATGGAACCTTGTGTCGTAAGAGGCCACTGACCTGTTCCATCTAGAAACAATAGCTGCATTTTCTAATAATTCTTCAAGAGCATAGTATAGTAGTGAAGCCCTGAGATTAAGTAGCAGGAGGAAGAGTTATATGTGTCATAAAGGACTGGAGTGAAATAAATTAGCAATTATTAAAATCAGGGAGACTTTCAGTACTCCTAACTATAATTGCACTATACAAAACTTTTAGTAGTATGGTGCTCGAATTTCTGCCCTTTCTACATTCTTACAGACTTTAGGCTTGGAAATATTGTAAGAGTTGTGTGCTATGTGGCATGAATACAAAAGTAGCCCAGTTACTCTCACGTGTAACAATGAAAGCCAAAATATTACCAATAACAGACCAACCTTTAGTTCTCCTGTAGCTACTTTAAAAACAAGCTCTACGACACAGCCAACAGCAAGACGAGCAGCACTGAATGAATGCACTTCGTTCCAAATTGTATCATTGTCCACCTAAATAAAGATGGATTCAGAAATACTGTAAAGGCCCTGTTGTGGATTCTGAAACAATTTAGTCTACACAGAGCACAGCATGCTGACTTCTGGAACAGTTAAATCGTAACTGTGGTTGTTATTATTATAAATGCAAATAAAGATAAATACCAAAAAATGAGTAACTCCCCAACCCAAAATTGATAGCAACAGCAGCACCGCCATTGCAAATTTGCATATTTCTTTTTCTTTTCTTTAAAAAGAAGAGATCTTTAGCTAAAGATAAACTGCTTATACACCTATAAGTGAATATCTTTAAGTGGTTATCCTCATGCAACCATTTGAGACAATTTCAGATCTAAGATTTTTGGCAGGAACCCTGTCTTGTCTGTATCATACATCTTCTAAATCACAGCTCCCAATATTCCCCTTTCAGTTCTGAAGACAAGAGTTATGGAACTAAACCACAGTTGTTATCACCTAAGACAGGGGTGGGAAACCTTTTTTCTGCCAAGGGCCATTTGGATATTTATAACTGGGGACCGGGGGGGTGGGGGGCGGGGTTTCTGGGATTTCCGCAGACCGGGGGCCGGAGTTTGCAGGTGGGAGCCAATCACAAGCACCGGGGGCGGGGTTTGCAGGCGGGAGCCAATCGTGTGGAAGGGGCGGGGTTTGCGGGTGGGAGCCCTGTGGGCCTTAGGCGGGAGCCCCGCGGGCCTGACGTTGCCCACCCCTGACCTAAGAGAAGCAGCATAGGTTGTGTGAATCTGTGAATCACAGATGACCACCTAAAAATCCAGTTACTTTTAAGTAACCAGTTTTCATCCTGGTCTTTGTAATATTCCATACCTATTTCTTAAAGAATGAAGTGTTAACAAAAGTCAGCAGACAGTGCAGCTCTGCTGAAGAAAGCATCTTAGAAAAACTGAGATATCAAGATTGTAATGCTGAATGAAGGCAGATGGCTCTGACCATCTGCAGTCCTACATATATTGGTAGGAGAAGATCCTTTGGAAAGGGGATTATGGGTATTTGGTAACTGGTAACACAATTTGTTTATTAATGTAAGTCATTTAGAAAGTTTCTAGGAGGAGACAGCTGTCTTGCTTTTCCAGGCCCTGATAACAAAGGAAAAAGTTTGATCTGCACAAAGATCAATTGTCCTATGCAGGTATAAGATTAGCACTAGACATTAAGGGTGCAAAGTGATTGCCCCACAGGAATTAAGAAATAAAACTAGAAGAATTAGCTTCTACATATATTTTAGCTTTCCCATCCTGTGTATCAGCTGTTTTTCTTAGAACTAAGGGAGAGCTTGCATCTCACCAGAGCAAATAAAACGATCATTTTTCCCCTTACTTTAAAAGATTGATGGACATCCCCAAAAACACTTGGCCAAACTCTACTATTTGGGTAAGAAGTGGCAAGACAGAAACCTATATAAACAAGATTGCTCAATACACAATAGAGAAAGACAATAGAAAAGATATGAAAAGTATTCAATAACAAGGATTAATGAGTGGGTTCTGCATATACATTTGGTAATAACTGGTCTTTTTTCTTGCCAATACTGACTTAACCTGCATTTGTTGCAGGTTAGTGGGCTGTTTTTAGACCATAGACTCTGCCTAGTGTATATACATTATATCCCAATCTCTCAATGAATTTGTTTCTATGAAATTTCACATACTGAGGAATTCCACTGTTCATTTTATCTAATTCTGCAAACTGTAGGAGTTATTTACCACAGCAATGCTGGGATAGTTTCCAAAACAATATCTGTATCACTAACCAAATTATTTAAAATTGTTGCCAAGAAAATAAAGGCAATAATTTAAAACTTATTATGGTGAAAGTTAAGTGAAAATGTTTTAATTAATTTTGAAGCTATGTGGTTAATGATAAGTTGACACAAAATTGGGAGGTTTAGACAACACCCAGAATGACAAAAAGAGACTGCAATCAAATTTGGATAGACAATGCTGAGAGGAACAAGGGACAGGAAGAAACGTAAAGGAGAAAAATATACGGAACACATACAAGTCCAAGAAGTTGTGACTTGGAGGCACAACACTGGAGAAAGACTTGCACCCAGTCACTGACACTGACACCAAGCTGAACGTAAGCCAGCAATGTGAGATAACTAAAAGGGCTGCAGTAGAAGAAGCATTGTATCAAAAACATATGAAGTCCTTATTCCCCTCTACTCTGTGCTGATGAGGCCATGCCTGTATATCTGTGTACCATATGGGGCACCACATTTCTAAAGAATATTGACAAGTTAGAACAGGTTTAGTGGATGGTGGCAAGGATAATATAGGGATTAAAGGACATGCTCTATAAGGACAGGCTGGAGGAAATTGGACTGTTTAGTATGGAGGAAAGAAGTCTGAGGGGAGGCAAGATATCTGTGTTCAAGTATTAATGGGTTCAGGTATTACTCTTGACCATACTTCAATAATAGGAGAATCTCTGAAACACACTGATGATAAAAGCTTATTTGGTCAAACTCATAATGAAGTACAAAAACTTTCCAGATGACTCTGGAAGAAGCATGTTCACAATCACTCTCTAGCCTGTCAACTAGAGATTTTGCAAGTACAAATGTTGTACTATATACTGTCTCTCACAGAGATAGAGGGAAGAAGGGTATTCCTCTCTGTGCAAGACGCATTCCCCTATGAGAGTTGGAAAAGTGAGACAAACTATGATTAATGTGGTGATCAAGCTATCAGTGTGCAGTTGCTAGTGTCCCACATGATCTTCACAAGGGCAGCAGGGAAATATATACAGCATATATACTTGAACTGCAGTGCATCTAAAAAAAAAGCCTTAGACTCATCCTATTAGAATTGTACTAGCATTGGATGTTGCACATGGATGCAAAGAGTTTGATGCTAGGATGCTCCCAAGCATCCATATAAGGTAACTCTCTGGTTGAGCTTCCAGTCATGAGTCATTAAAATCAAACAGTTCAATCAGACTACTAGACAGTCATTGGATCCCAGGGAGCAAGTAGATCTCTCTAGCTGTGCAGCAGATCCAGAATTGAACTGCCAGATTCTGTAAGATCAACAAATTTGTTTTTCCCTGCTTTTTTAGGTACCAAATAACCATAATATTTCTAAGGTCATCTGAACTCCAAATTGCATTAGAAAGATTTTGAAAGCTTGGATTGTTTTCAACCTTGACATAAGCTTGAACTGCCACTCATGTTCGCCTGTGTGTCCTGTTCCTGGAAATAAGGAAATAATAAAATAAAATAAATAATGCTTTCCATCCCATGAGGGATACACTGCTTGCCACAGAAGGAATAAGGGGCATGAGTGGGTACGTTCACTAAAAAAATATTCCTAACAAAGTGGCATCTGCCAAGAGATACAGCATCAGGCACAAAAGTTCCAAAATGGAACTGAAGATTTGTGAGCCCAGATGTTGGATGGGATCAGATCTGACTTGGGACAGGAAAGCTGCATCCCAGATGGTGTCTGAGCGCCATTAAGCATCAGAAAAGGTAAGTGGGAATTATCAAATTGGCTTTTCATCTAAAAAAAAAAAGGGGGGGGGAGAGTGACATTTACCCATCAAATTATTCCACAGAAGGGATGATTCACTGCTGAAGGGCAGGTTTTATAATCCTATGAGATAATGAACAGCATCCATATACATGTAATCATTTTGATCCACGCTAGCAAGAAGCAGATTGGGTGATTTTTAAATAGGGTAGAGAAATCCTCCAGTGTTCAGCTACTTTGAAAGATGGGAATATCTCATATAAGAGTGGGGCTTAGTCTTCAGATGTTACTGAAGTGGTGGTCAAAGCAGAGCTGTGGTGAAGGGGCAGGAGCTGAGCTTTAGAGGATGTGTAATATGAAAAGGGGCAGTGTTCTTATCTCCAGAGTGGGAACCTGAGCAGTAGAAAGCCTGTATGTGTTTATCATAAAAAACCATGAAGAGCATCACAAGATCATTCTTTATGTAATTCAGTAACTGTTGGCTACCATGATGCTAAGGACAAGGAGCAAAACAACATATTCTACAGACTACTTTCACATATCATGCTTCAGAACGATGCAACCAATCCTTCCACTTCCTTGGTGTAGTGGCAAAACAGGATTCCTTGGCAAGAAAAAAATGCCCCTGTTCATTGTATTTCACTTCATGGTCTGTAGCTTGAATCATGTCAACTGGATTTCTATTTTCTCAGTGGAAACATTTCGCTCCTTATCCAAGGAGCTTATCCTTATCTAAAAAATTATTCCTAACAAAGTGGCATCCTAAAAAAACGTTTCCACTGAGAAAATAGAAATCCAGTTGACATGATTCAAGCTACAGACAATTCCACCTGGATGACTGAGAACCTTCATAGACATATTCACTTCATGGTATTTATCTTAAATAAGAAATCTATTTTCCAGCCCGAACTCTATATGTAATATGTTAATACTATGTTGAAGTTGTTTTAATATTTGAGATAAATTATAGAGATGATGTGAATCTTAAATGGAAGAATCAATTGAGAAGCCAATGTAGCAGATCTATACATCTAAAAACCAAAGTGCATGGAGTCTCCTACACTTCTAATTACAATAAAGCATATTTACTAAAAAAAAGTACATTTTCAAAGTATCAAACAACCATAATATTTGGAACAAAGATATAACCCATATGCTTCCTCTGATGCAAACAAGACTTTGTGCAATGGGGAGCCCCAGTGGAGATGCAAACATTTCAGAGATGAGAAATATCGCAATTGAAAAATCAGGTATCAATATTATTTATTTATTGAAGATAGATAAAATTACTGCATAAGGTGTTTTCCCCAAAGTTAATCAATAAATAATAAAATGAGAATTGTATTATTTAGTCAGTTTAATCAAATAAAATCCTGCTGTATTATTTGATAAAATAAGAAAAACTGCTTACTCCAATGCCACCACATGGAAGCCTGACAAACAGTGATGTCAGAGAACCTGGAAGAGTTAGAATAGAGTAAAACATTGTTGAAATTACACAATACATGTGATTTGGGGCTAATTTAAAAATCTGTAATCAAAAACATTTTAAAAACACAGAATTAGTTTCATTTGTATTTCACTAATAGTACAGACTTACCCACTCCTAAAATAATATTAATTGCTGAATGTGATGCTGATTCTCTCTGCCTCTAAACCTGACTCAGCTGCATCCATTTCTGGAGCAAGACTATACAGAATTTGGATTGGATCTTTAATGACCAAGCACCCAAAGTGGAGAAAGAAACAGGCTTTAAACTCTCAAGAAGATTTTTTTTAAAAAAAAATTAAATATCAACTTGCCCGTTTAACTATGGCTTCATGAATAAACCAGCTAAAAACTCTGTTGGCCAGAAAGTTCTAAACAGGCTGAAACTGACGTAGCTGACAGCACCATATCCCTGGGGAAGGGATATAGAGAGTATTACCTGGAGTAGTATCCCTCCTGAAGGATTGGTACTAAAGGAAATAATCCCTTTTGGGCATTCCTTCAGGGAAGGCAAGTGGCAAGGGCTCAGATGTTCAAGGATGCTTTCAAGGAGATGCTTTCAAGGTTGTGTTAGGAAAAACTTCTCTGGAAGAGAAGAGCTTCAGTAACTTTGGAATTGCCTCAACTATGTGGGTTAGAATACCAGATTATCTAATATATCCTTCCTGATATCATTATGAACAAGCATGCTGACATAGATCATGTCACTGAAATTTCCTGGGATAAAGGGGAAAATATTAATTTCTCCCAAATACTATATCCTGGTTATATTGTAACTCTGACTGGAGGCAAGGAAGAGAATAACTCTAGTCTAGAAGGATTCTGTCTCTTTGATCAGGTATCCCATCAATTTTATGTATCCCTACTTAGAATAGGGAATGGCAGATAGGAATGGAATTCAGCAGGTAAACTCTTCACCACCATCTAACAATTTCTCAATCTTATCTGACAGAACTGACTGAAGACTCAAGACTTGTAATCTTGGAGAATATTAACATATATAGTAAGATTAGTTTTCATTACTTCATAACCACCTGTCAACCATAAACCTATATCAGATTATATCTGGTCCAACACATGCGGCTGGATATACTTTGGATCTGGTTTTCTGTATGGAACTGATAACTGATGGGTGTGGGAGCCAACTGGTTCTGTTCACATAGACTCATTGGGCTACTTTTAACTTTTGCAGAGATGGAATATGAAATATGATGGTCTTCTCTACAGAATTAGTTTGTTAAGCATGCCTAGGAAGTTTTTTTGGCAAAATTCTGATTGAATTTTGGAAGGGTCTGAGAGATGACAATGAGCAAAAATTGGGTAGTTTAGTGAGGTTTTATACTGGACACAGGGTGTGCAGACAACATTTTTGCTCTTTAGCAGGTCATTGAGAAATGCATGAATGTGCGAAGGTAAGTTTAATGTATATTTGTTGATTTAAAGCATATAATTAAGTGAATAACTGAATTATGGCATAATTTGCAATATGGAGTTGAAAGTTGGATGCCGAATGCAGTAAGGAAAGTATACAATGGAAATAAAGCATGCATGAGAATAAATGGAATACTTAATAAATAGTTCAGCACTGAGTAGGGAGTAAGACAAGGATGTGTGATGTCTTCTTCATTGTTTAATGTATTTATCAATGAATATATAAGAAAGATACCTATGGTGGCATCAGAGGTGTATTGGTTGGGAATATTAAACTACCTGTACAGGTAGACCTTGCTTACCAACTTCCTCATACAGCAATTGTTCAAAGTTACGATGGCTGAAAAAATTACTTTGGGACCAAGGCATACATTTACAACCTTCACAGCATCTCTGAGTCATGTGTTTGCCATTACAGTCAGCTAGTACGCGTCGTCCTGTGCCTGACCAGTTTTTTCCCCACATCGCAGAGAGATTGCTTAAACAAGCGATCTCTTCCTGAGTTGCTTTTCTCCACAGCACAGCGCTTCCCCAAAAGGCGCCAACCACAAGTTACCAAGCTCAGCTCTGTGTGTGACTTTAACTAGCCAGCTTGCAGATTCTGCCAGTAACTGACAAGACTTTAATCACTTTCACACCTTCAGCTTTTGTTTGCCTCCTAAGTAACTGGGGGCTTGGAGCCTTGAGTATACTAGACAAACAGCTGAAGCTAGCGCATTCCTTTCAACGTGTGTTCCCCATTGTGTGCCTGCTTACTCTCTTGTAATCCCTTCCTCTCCAATGAATGTAAATACAAATATTAATTCTCTTCCTGCTAATTATCCCAGCACCGTGCTGAGCATTCCAAAGGGCAGGGGAATGGGGAAAAAGGGCTATAAGATTTGCCCTTTTACCCAACTTCCTTGTGAGTCAAGTTCCAGAAACCTTCCCCACCATTTGGGCTCGCCCGGCTGTTTGGGATTGTACCCTTCTGATGCTGTAAAGCAAAGAAAAGCTGAAGTAAAATCGTAAGGCACAGTTGCAGTCATGTGATTTTTCACTTAGCGACCATGTCACTTAGTGACTAAGTTGCTGGTCCCAATTGTGGTCACTAAACGAGGGCTACCTGTACTCTGATATGAAGATGATGCCTTAGTGTTCTGGGAACTTGAATGATTTGCAGGAGTAAATGTTGCAGGAGTATGAATCTGACCTATCTTATCATTATAGTCCTTCCACTGAGTTAGAAAGACTTAATTTTTCACTTTAGATTTGAGTATCATTAGGGCTTTATAAAGTGCTGTTATATGTATATACAGTGGGGCAAAAAAGTATTTAGTCAGCTACCAATTGTGCAAGTTCTCCCACTTAAAAAGATGAGAGAGGCCTGTAATTGACATCATAGGTAGACCTCAACTATGAGAGACAAAATGAGAAAACAAATCCAGACAATCACATTGTCTGATTCGGAAAGAATTTATTTGCAAATTATGGTGGAAAATAAGTATTTGGTCAATATCAAAAGTTCATCTCAATACTTTGTTATATATCCTTTGTTGGCAATGACAGAGGTCAAACGTTTTCTGTAAGTCTTCACAAGGTTGGCACACACTGTTGCTGGTATGTTGGCCCATTCCTCCATGCAGATCTCCTCTAGAGCAGTGATGTTTTTGGGCTGTCGCTGGGCAACACGGTCTTTCAACTCCCTCCAAAGGTTTTCTATGGGGTTGAGATCTGGAGACTGGCTAGGCCACTCCAGGACCTTGAAATGCTTCTTACGAAGCCACTCCTTCGTTGCCCGGGCGGTGTGTTTGGGATCATTGTCATGCTGAAAGACCCAGCCACGTTTCATCTTCAATGCCCTTGCTGATGGAAGGAGGTTTGCACTCAAAATCTCACAATACATGGCCCCATTCATTCTTTCCTGTACACGGAACAGTCGTCCTGGTCCCTTTGCAGAGAAACAGCCCCAAAGCATGATGTTGCCACCCCCATGCTTCACAGTAGGTATGGTGTTCTTTGGATGCAACTCAGCATTCTCTCTCCTCCAAACACGACGAGTTGTGTTTCTACCAAACAGTTCTACTTTGGTTTCATCTGACCATATGACATTCTCCCAATCCTCTTCTGGATCATCCAAACTTCAGACAGGCCCGGACATGTACTGGCTTAAGCAGGGGGACACGTCTGGCACTGCAGGATCTGAGTCCCTGGCGGCGTAGTGTGTTACTGATGGTAGCCTTTGTTACGTTGGTCCCAGCTCTCTGCAGGTCATTCACTAGGTCCCCCCGTGTGGTTCTGGGATTTTTGCTCACCGTTCTTGTGATCATTTTGACCCCACGGGGTGAGATCTTGCGTGGAGCCCCAGATCGAGGGAGATTATCAGTGGTCTTGTATGTCTTCCATTTTCTAATTATTGCTCCCACAGTTGATTTCTTCACACCAAGCTGCTTGCCTATTGCAGATTCAGTCTTCCCAGCCTGGTGCAGGTCTACAATTTTGTTTCTGGTGTCCTTCGACAGCTCTTTGGTCTTCACCATAGTGGAGTTTGGAGTGTGACTGTTTGAGGTTGTGGACAGGTGTCTTTTATACTGATAACAAGTTCAAACAGGTGCCATTAATACAGGTAATGAGTGGAGGAACAGAGGAGCCTCTTAAAGAAGAAGTTACAGGTCTGTGAGAGCCAGAAATCTTGCTTGTTTGTAGGTGACCAAATACTTATTTTCCACCATAATTTGCAAATAAATTCTTTCCGAATCAGACAATGTGATTGTCTGGATTTGTTTTCTCATTTTGTCTCTCATAGTTGAGGTCTACCTATGATGTCAATTACAGGCCTCTCTCATCTTTTTAAGTGGGAGAACTTGCACAATTGGTGGCTGACTAAATACTTTTTTGCCCCACTGTAGTTATCTGATTCTGTTAATTTTATTTTACTACTCTTCCTCCTATTGCTTATTTGTTTTTATTGTATTTTAATGGTATTAAGGATATTGATGGAAATGTAATAGCAGGTTGGATCATTTTTTCATATTTGGTGGCAATGTTGTAAAGTTCAATAATTTTGGGCAATGATCCGTATTAGAATGAAACAAATTTTAAAAGTTTAATTCTCATTTCAACCTACAATATTTTTATTGAACTTTTTAAAACTATAATGCTTTCAAGGTATACTGAATTAGCTTTGTATATGTTAACTGCACAGAGAGCTAGGCCTCTTACTGGAAGAATGGCTACCCAAATTGTGAGAGTATGCTTCGATGTACAGAATAACTGTATCTTATCTTACACAGAATTCAATTCTATTTGGAAACCATTCTTGGACTATAATGTAACACGCACATTTGTACCTCATCCAAAATTTGAAATTTTCTATGTACAGAATCTACAGAAACTATAGTCTATGTTATTAACTTCATGGATTATTCTACTATTCTACTTACAACAAATTCTCAGTACAGATTCAATTTATTATAGCTTATAATTACAATCAGTTATTTATACTGTATTGACCATGGTTCCTAATATGTACTCTTACTTTAAAGTTTAAGAATGATTCTTAGTTTTTCAAAGCAACACAGTATAGTCTATAATTCATATGTAATTAATAGTACATTGGAAAACTGTATCTCCATGATCTGTCCATGATATTTTAGAACACTTGCTTACTTATTTGTATTTTACTATTTGTATTTGTAATTTTTATTATTTTTACTTGTCTTTTATTTCTCTTTGTCTTTCTCTGGATTGTCCAATAAAAAAGGGACAGAAAAAAGGAATTAGGAATCTCTATCACAAGATCACTACATAATGCACTGGTCTGTAGCTTGAATTATGTCAACTGGATTTCTATTTTCTCAGTGGAAATGTTTCGCTCCTTATCCAAGGAGCTTCTTCAGTCTGAGCAAAGTTAGTAAGGGAATCCTAAATATGTTTCTAGGTTAGAAACATATTTAGGATTCCCTTACTAACTTTGCTCAGACTGAAGAAGCTCCTTGGATAAGGAGTGAAACGTTTCCACTGAGAAAATAGAAATCCAGTTGACATGATTCAAGCTACAGACAATTCCACCTGGATGACTGAGAACCTTCATAGACATAATGCACTGGTGTTACTGCTGCAGTGCCTTGGGGCTCAATGCTACCCCCCTCCTGTTTAACATCTACATGAAACCATTGGGTCAGATCATCTGTCTGTTCGGGGTCAGTATGGCTGTTTTAGTCCAGGCTGCCATGTTTGTTTTATGTATCTTTTAACTGTTTTTAATTGTTTATTTGGAATTGTAAGCCACCCAGTGTTCTGGAGTGGCTGGCCATAATAAATCTGATAAATAAATAAATAAATTAAATGAACTTGGATTCTCACAATTTGACCAAATTATCTACTGTGTATTAGTATTTTGTGTGCTGGGTATTAATGCTTTGTGTTCATAAGTTTCAAAGAAATTCCAAAACTTGCAGATTTTACAGAGATGTGCCAAAGAAACATAAACAAACACTCCCTCTTTATTCAAACGTTATAAAAGCAATAAAACTGTTTCTCCAAAAAGTATTATTCATCATGACTGGGGCTTCATTTAGCTGCAGTCAGATATCAGTTTCCTAAAAACATATAAGACTATATTGTTTGTGCTCTTGCAACTGCTCTGATTTACAGGAATATGTAATCCTAACGGAGGTACCTACTACAGTATCCAGAAAATCAACCATGTTGCACCTTTAGAGTACAAATCATGCAGAAATAGTTACAACGCTAAAATTGTGCCACTATCTAATCCAGAATGGTTTATTAGAAAGCAAAGTTTGTATGAAGAGAAAAATTCCTGAAGAAAAAAAAGTCCTCAAGGGGTCACTGTGGTAGACCCTTACAGAAAAAGAGTAACAAACTTATTAATATATGCTTCCATGGACTGTAAAATTTCTGAGATAATAAACATGTTAAAAGTTATTTGAAGTGACACAAGACTCTTGTTTTAAAAGGCTGAGGGGGAATTAGTCCACGAATACTAAACATGAACAATTAACATATATTTCATGTTTCTAAGACCATAATATGGTCTTAATAATAATATAATTATTGACGTGTGTGTGTGTGTGTGTATAAAGGTAAAGGTTCCCCTGCACATTTGTGCAGTCGTCTTCGACTCTAGGGGCCGGTGCTCATCTCCATTTGTTAGCCGAAGAGACCAGCGTTGTCCGAAGACGCTTCCACGGTCATGTGGCCGGCATGCACGTGGAATGCTGTTACCTACCCACCGAAGTGGTACCTATTAATCTACTTGCATTTGCATGCTTTCGAATTGCTAGATTGGCAAGAGCTGCGGTGAGTGCGGGAGCTCACTCCGTCGGGGCTAGGGATTCGAACCTCTGAACTTGCGATCTTCCAATCGACAAGCCTGGCATCTTACCCGCTGAGCCACCATGCCCCCTTATGTGTGTGTGTGTGTATACATATATACACACAAACAAACAAACAAACACACATATACAGTTGCAATCAAAATTATTCAACCCCCATTGCAAATCAGGTTTATTGTCAAAATTTACAGACTTTCAGCTGTTTGCAATGAACAAATCAAACAAAAGCAATTGAAATAACTCAACATAACAAATGCTTCAAGTGGTGTCCCCAAATTCAACTGAAAATGAAACTTATCATAACTTCTCCAGTCTCATGGCAAGCATCTTCAGTACTCAATAGAGTACCCTTTTGCTGTTATGACCTGCTGCAAACGAGATGCATAGCCAGACACCAGCTTCTGGCAGCGTTCTTGAGGAATCTTAGCCCATTCCTCATGAGCAATGGCCTCCAGTTCAGTAATATTCTTGGGTTTGCGTGCTGCAACAGCCTTCTTCAAATCCCACCAGAGATTTTCTATGGGGTTCAAGTCAGTTGACTGTGACGGCCACTGTAGAATCTTCCAGGACTTCTTCTGCATCCAAGCCTTAGTGGAATTTGAGGTATTGAGGGATCGTTGTCCTGTTGGAAGGTCCAATGACGCCCAAGCTTCAGCTTCCTTACAGGCAGCATGACGTTTTCTCCTAGGATTTCCTGATACTTCAATGAATCCATCTTGCCTTCCACACGCTGCAGGTTTCCAGTGCCAGAGGATGCAAAGCAGCCCCAGAGCATCACCGAGCCACCACCATGCTTAACTGTAGGCCGAGTGTTCTTTTCAGCGTATGCTTCATTCTTCTTCCTCCAGACATACTGCTGATCCATCAGGCCGAAAAGTTCCAGTTTTGTTTCATCGTTCCACAGAACAGAATCCCAAAACTTCTGTGGCTTATTTATATGATTGTGAGCATATTGGGAGTCGACTGTTCTTGTGCTTTTGGGTCAGTAGTGGTGTACGTCTTGGAGTTCTGGCAGGGAAACCTTCTGTGTTTAGTACGCGCCTTACTGTGCTCACTGAAACCTCAGTGCCTGTTGCCACCAAGTCTTGCTGCAGGTTTTTTGCAGTCACTCGAGGGTTTCTCTCAACCTGCCTTCTCAGAAATCTGGTTGCAGCTTCCTTTTTCTGCCCCGTCCAGGCAGTGTAACCACTGTTCCTTTAACTTTGAACTTGCGAACTATGCTCCCAACGGTGTCTCTAGGAATATTCAGTGCCTTCACTATCTTTTTGTATCCTGTTCCTTGTTTGTGAAAGGCGATGATCTCTTCTCTTACCATTTTGGACCATTCTTTTGACATAGCCATATTTCTAATATGCAGTCAAACGTGACACTCAACAAACCCCTAGCCAGTTCAGGTATTTCATGTGTTCCAGCTCAAGCACACTTGGTGAAACTAATGAGGCCCTTGATTAGTTGCATCAGGTGTGCTTGAGACAACACCTGTGTGCTGTTGTGACTGATTCTATTCAGGGGGTTGAATAATTTTGAGACTGGAGAAGTCATGATAAGTTGCATTTCCAGTTGAATTTGGGGAAACCACTTGAAGCATTGGTTGCGTTGAGCTATTTCAATTGCTTTTGTTTGATTTGTTCATTGCAAACAGCTGAAAGTCTGTAAATTTTGACAATAAACCTGATTTGCAATGGGGGTTGAATAATTTTGATTGCAACTGTGTGTGTGTGATTTTCAATTCAATGAGGCAAAAGCTTGGAGCATGCATCATGTATAAATAAAACTTCCCCAAGGGGGAAAAAAACTGAAAAAGCATGCCTTTATGTCTGTAGCTTGAATCGTGTCAACTGGATTTCTATTTTCTCAGTGGAAACGTTTCGCTCCTTATCCAAGGAGCTTCTTCAGTCTGAGCAAAGTTAGTAACGATCCTCCTTTAGATGATAAAAGGACTTAAAATAACATCTCAATATAACCATGACCTAGCCCCAGGTGTAAGGTCACACAGCTACCAGAAACATATTTAGGATTCCCTTACTAACTTTGCTCAGACTGAAGAAGCTCCTTGGATAAGGAGCGAAACGTTTCCACTGAGAAAATAGAAATCCAGTTGACATGATTCAAGCTACAGACAATTCCACCTGGATGACTGAGAACCTTCATAGACATGCCTTTATGGTATTTTTTGTCAACTATAATGTACCAAAGCATACAACAATTTGGTTTAAGATCTGGATTCCTAGATTAAATAAGCTTTCTATCTATATATTCCCAAATCAAAATGAACAACTTGAAAGCAGGTAACATTACATTTCTTGCTGTACCTAACAGTTTCCTGCTGTCCAATTTCTGTCTGTTCAGAGGGTTGGTACCATAAAGCAGTGTGTGTGCTTCTGAATGCACGGTCTGTAATTCTTCTAGAGTTGCTTTTCTTCCACGGATACACTGTAGGAGAAAAGGAAGCAGTGAAATTCCATTTACCTTGTTGAAACAAAAGCAGCACCCCAAAGAGAAAAATATAACTAAAGTTGTACATAAATATGATTGACCAAAGAGATTATATCAGAACTGCACTGACTTGAGAAGGTGTCTCTATTTTCATTCTGAAATTTTGAACAATCGCTCTCAAAATAAAGAATTTTAGGATTTTTGCTGTTTTGGAGGCAGAAAAACAAAAATATTCTTACCATGAATTTCTGTTCTAGGAACCTCACGGAGGGGGGGGGGCATTCTTTGACTTAGAGATGGTGCTTCCTTCTGGTACTTATAAGGCAGGGCCACCTCTTGCTTGTCAGGAGGAGGAGATGCCCACATTGCCCAGATCAGAATGACACACAACAAATGGCTATTAACCTTCATGCCCCCCATGAGGCTTCTAGAATTTCCATTTTATCCAAAGTTCCCCAAAAGACATTATGGACATAATAGAGCAATTAAGGATGGCAGCACGAGATCAGGAACTTTAATCCTAGAACCTCTAAAGAATCTTCTGGACAAAGGCTGTAAGAAGAAAATGCACTGTCAGTTTTATAATAATTGGTGAATGCATAAATGGAAGACACCTTACAGATGTCTAGAATGGAAAAATCCCCTTTAAAAGCAGCCAAGATTCCCACCCTCCATAAGTGAATGAGCTGAAAGCTGTTTCCTATCATCTTATATACCAAGGCAAAACATTCCTTAATCTAAAAGGATAGAGTAGATGAGACCAAGGGCATGAACTGTGATGTTTTCATACAGCTGCTCTGTCCAGACAGAATTTGGCAGAAGTGCTTATGCCAACCGTATTATCTGAAATGAACTGCACAGAGGGTGCGGGGGGGGGTAGAGGGGGGGAGTTGTACAGAGCTCTATTGCAACTAAGAGAAAAGGGAGCTTCTTAGCCTTTTTGAAGTATTATCGTACATGGATATCACCATATAACATGCGTAATTCAGAATTCCACTAATGGAACATTTGGTTTGATGGGTATACTGTACCTTATTTCAGAGCAACAGACAATATAAGAGAGGAGTGAAATAGCATTGTCATTACGAATGAACTTACCTGAACATGTGTCAAGTGGAACTAATTTTGGGTGCAAGTGACCACACATTGTTCAAGTTCTTGATTTTAACAAAAAACCTTGGTAAAATCAGTCACGAAGACAAACCATGAGTTTTAGAAAGGCAAATTTTAATCAACTAAGAGAAATAATAAGGAAGATGAAGTAAGAAGAAAACCATAAAGGCTAAGGTGCAGTAACCAGCTGGAACTTCTTGAAAAGGGCATAGTCACAAACAATGCTAGAAAGAAAATTAGGAAACATCTAAGGGAGCCAATGTCATTGAATAGGGAGCTTGATAAAGAGCTGAAATTAAGGAAGTCTGTTTATTGGAAATGGAAGGAAGGGGTAAAAACTAAGGAAGTCTACAAAGCTTCAGCTCAAAAATACAGAAACAAGGTCAGAAAGGGAAAGGTGGAAAATGAGCTGAGGCTAGGAAGAAAGGCAAAATCCAGCAAGAAGTATATATCAATAGTAAGAATAAGCCAAAGGATATGGTGGAGTCACTGATTACTCCAAATGGAGAAATCTTAACAGATGACCAAGAGAAAGCAGAGGAATTTCAATTTTCCTATAACAAGACAAGAAAGCAGAGGAATTCAATTCCTATTCTGTCTCTATCATAATATCCAAAGGAAATGGTGATCTGAGTAACGCAGAAAGCACAAACACAACAGAAGAGGGGGCAGATCAGAAAGGAGATGGAAAAGCAACTTCTAGGTAGTTTGAAAGCCTCTAAGTCTCTAGGTCCTGAATGAACTAATGGAAGAGTTGTTGGGATTACTTCATTTACCTTTGAAGAACTGGATAGGTGGAAGAGGACTGAAGAAAAGCAAATATAGTTCCCCAATTCCAGAAGAAAAAAGAGAATCTCAGTAATTATCAACCAGTGAGCTTAACATTGATACCTGGAAAGATGGTAAGGCAGGTAACAAAGCAGGCCATTTGTAAGCATATTGAAGGCAGTGCCATGATTGGCAAGAATCAGCATGGCGTTGTCAAAAGTAAGTCATGTACGACAAATGTCATTTTCTTCTTTGACAAGGTAATAACTTTAGTGGACGAGGGGAATGCTGTAGATATAATCTATCTTGATTTCACCTTTTGACAAGATTCCACGTGACATTCTCATCGAGAAACTGTTAACGTGTGGGCTGGGTGGAAGGTGAACGGTTAATTATACTCAAACAGTATAATTATATACAAATTATACATATAACTGTATACAAATTATATGGTTAATTATACTCAAAAACAGTCAGTACTAATGGCTCTTTATAGAATTGGAGAGCAACAACTACTGGAGTCCTATAGAGATATGTCTTGGGTCCAGTATTATTCAACATTTTATTAATGATATGGATAAAGGGATTGATGGGCTGCTTATCAAATTTGTGAATGACATAAAATTCTGAAGTCTGACCAACACTCAGAATTTGCAATCAAATCTGAATACGTAGGATGACTGGACTGAAAGGAACAAGATGTCTTGTTATAGGAAAAAAAATGTAAGGATTACATTTTAGGAGGAAAAATAAAGGGGAAGCATATAAAATGACTTGAAAGCACAATACCAGAGAAGAACGTGGGTTTTGTCATTGGCAAGCTGAACATGAGCTGGCAGTATGAGACACGTTCCACAACAGCAAACACATTTCTATGCCACATTTGGAGAAACACTGTATCAGAGACTCATTCAGTCCTTATTCCCCTCTACTCTATGCTGGTGAGATCACACCTGTGTATGGTTCTGGGCTCATTTCTAGAAGGATATTAACAAGTCAGAACAGGTTAAGAGAAGGGCAACTAAGATGATACAGGAACTTGAGGAAATGTTCTCTAACAACAGACTGAATCAACCTGGGATTTTCAGTCTATAGAAACCATGACTGAGAGAGATATGATATCAGAATTGAGTTACATAAAAGGATGCCATAAGGAAGATAGTCAGAAAATATTTTCTATTGCCAGAGAAACTAGGATTAGAAATAATGGATATAGTTTGTAATTAAATAAAAAGTAAAGGTAAAGGTTCCCCCTGCACATTTGTGCAGTCGTGTCCAACTCTAGGGGCTGTACTGATCAGACTGTGCCTGGAATACCATTCTGGTCACCACAATACAAGAAGGATTCTAAAGAACTGGAAACAGAGGAGAGGAGAGCAACAGAGATGGTGAGGAGCTTGGAGTCTAAATCCCATGAACAGTGGTTAAAAGAACAAGGTATATTTAGCTTAAAGAAGAGAACACTAAGAGGAGACAAGATGGTAGTTTTCAAATACTTGTAACTGCAAGAGAAGAGGATGTGGATTGTTTCTACATAGGTCCTGAAGATATGGTTGGAAGCTTTACAGGAGATTCAAATTCAAAATACAGGTAGTCCTCGCTTAGTGACCACAATTGGGACCGGCAACTCCATCACTAAGCGCCACAGTCACTAAGTGGAAAATCACGAGACTTACGATGTCACTTCCATTTGGTCGTTAAGTGAGTCACCGAGGTCATTAAATGAGACACCATGTGACTACAACTTACGATTTTACTTCCACACTCTCCATTAACTCTCATTGTTGCAAGCAAATTGGGAAGCACACAAATGGCAATCATGTGACTGTGGGACGCTGTGACAGTCGTAAATGTGCACTGGTTGCGAAGTGCCCAAATGGCGATCACATGACCACGGGACGGTGTGATGGTTGTAAATTCAAGGATTGGTCGCAAATACTGTTGTAACTTTGTTGTTGTTGAGTCGTTTAGTCGTGTCCGACTCTTCGTGACCTCATGGACCATAGCACACAAGGCCTTCCTGTCCTCCACTGTCTCCCGGAGTTTACTCAAATTCATGTTCGTTACATCGGTGATGCTATCTAACCATCTCATCCTCTGCCGTCCCCTTCTCCTTTTGCCTTCAGTTTTTCCCAGCATCAGGGTCTTTTCCAGTGAGTCCTCTCTTCCCATTAGGTGGCCAAAGTATTTGAGCTTCAGCTTCAGTATCTGTCCTTCCAATGAGCAGTCAGGGTTGATTTCCTTTAGGATTGACTGGTTCCTTGCAGTCCAAGGGACTCTTAAGAGTCTTCTCCAGCACCACAGTTCAAAAGCATCAATTCTTCGGCGCTCAGCCTTCCTTATGGTCCAACTCTCACAGCCATACATTACTACTGGGAAAACCATAGCTTTAACTATTCGGACCTTTGTCGGCAAGGTGATGTCTCTGCTTTTTAATATGCTGTCCAGGTTTGCCATAGCTTTCCTCCCAAGGAGCAAGCGTCTTTTAATTTCATGGCTGCAGTCACCGTCTGCGGTGATCTTGGAGCCCAAGAAAATAAAATCTCTCACTGCTTCCATTTCTTCCCCTTCTATTTGCCAGGAAGTGATGGGACCAGATGCCATGATCTGTGTTTTTTTAATGTTGAGTTTCAAGCCAGCTTTTGCACTCTCCTCTTTCACCCTCATCAAGAGGCTCTTTAGTTCCTCTTCGCTTTCTGCCATTAGGGTGGTATCGTCTGCATATCTGAGGTTGTTGTAATCCCGGCAATCTTAACTCCGGCTTGTTATTCATCCAGCCCGGCATTTCTCATGATGTACTCTGCATATAAGTTAAATAAGCAGGGTGATAATATACAGCCTTGTCGTACTCCTTTCCCAATTTTGAACCAATCGGTTGTTCCATGTCCGGTTCTAACTGTTGCTTCTTGACCCGCATACAGGTTTCTCAGGAGACAGGTAAGGTGGTCTGGTACTCCCATCTCTTTAAGAATTTGCCACAGTTTGTTGTGATCCACACAATCAAAGGCTTTAGCGTAGTCAATGAAGCAGAAGTAGATGTTTTTCTGGAACTCTCTTGCTTTTTCCATGATCCAGTGAATGTTGGCAATCTGATCTCTAGTTCCTCTGCCTCTTCGAAACCCAGCTTGCACTTCTGGTAGTTCTCGGTTCACATAGTGCTGAAGCCTAGCTTGTAGGATTTTGAGCATAACCTTGCTAGCATGTGAAATGAGCGCAATTGTACGGTAGTATGAACATTCTTTGGCATTGCCCTTCTTTGGAATTGGAACGTAAACTGACCTTTTCCAATCCTGTGGCCACTGTTGAGTTTTCCAAATTTGTTGGCATATTGAGTGCAGCACTTTAACAGCATCATCTTCTAGGATTTTAAATAGCTCAGCTGGGATACTGTCTTCTCCACTAGCTTTGTTGTTAGTAATGCTTCCTAAGGCCCACTTGACTTCACTCTCTAGGATGTCCGGCTCAAGGTCAGTGACCACACCATCGTATTTATCAGGGATATTAAGATCTTTCTTGGATAGTTCTTCTGTGTATTCTTGCCACCTCGTCTTAATCTCTTCTGCTTCTGTTAGGTCCCTGCCTTTTTTGTCCTTTATCATGCCCATCTTTGCACAAAACGTTCCCTTGATATCTCCGATTTTCTTGAAGAGATCTCTAGTCTTCCCCATTCTATTGTTTTCCTCGATTTCTTTGCATTGTTCATTTAAGAAGGCCTTCTTATCTCTCCTTGCTATTCTCTGGAAATCTGCATTCAGTTGGTTATATCTTTCCCTTTCTCCCTTGCCTTTTGCTTCCCTTCTTTCCTCAGCTATTTGTAAAGCTTCATCAAACAGCCACTTTGCTTTCTTGCATTTCTTTTTCTTTGGGATGGTTTTAGTTGCTGCCTCCTGTACAATGTTACGAACCTCCATCCATAGTTCTTCAGGCACTCTGTCTACCAGATCTAATCCTTTAAATCTATTCCTCACCTCCACTGTATATTCATAAGGGATATGATTTAGGTCATACCTGAGTGGTCTAGTGGTTTTCTCTACGTTCTTCAATTTAAGCCTAAATTTTGCGATAAGAAGTTCATGATCTGAGCCACAGTCAGCTCCAGGTCTTGTTTTTGCTGATTGTATAGAGCTTCTCCATCTTTGGCTGCAAAGTATATAATCAATCTGATTTCGGTATTGACCATCTGGTGATGTCCATGTGTAGAGTCGTCTCTTGTGTTGTTGGAAAAGAGTGTTTGCTATGACCAGCGTGTTCTCTTGACAAAACTCTATTAGCCTTTGCCCTGCTTCATTTTGTACTCCGAGGCCGAACTTGCCTGTTATTCCGGTTATTTTTTGACTTTAGCATTCCAGTCCCCTATGATGAAAAGGACATCTTTTTTTGGTGTTAGTTCTAGAAGGTGTTGTAGGTCTTCACAGAACCGGTGAACTTCAGCTTCTTCGGCATCAGTGGTTGGGGCATAGACTTGGATTACTGTGATGTTGAATGGTTTGCCTTGGATTCGAACTGAAAGCATTCTGTCGTTTTTGAGGTTGTACCCCAGTACTGCCTTTCCCAAGGGGCATGGTGGCTCAGTGGGTAAGACGCCAGGCTTGTTGATCAGAAGATTGCAAGTTCGGAGGTTTGAATCCCTAGCCCTACGTGCGGAGTGAGCTCCCGCACTAGCTCCAGCTCTTGCCAACCTAGCAATTCGAAAGCATGCAAATGCATGTAGATTAATAGGTACCACTTCGGTGGGAAGCTAACAGCGTTCCGCGCGTGTCATGCGGCCACATGACCGTGGACCACCGTCTTCAGACAACGCTGGCTCTTTGGCTAACAGAGATGAGCACCGGCCCCTAGAGTCGGACATGACTGCACAAATGTGCGGGGGGTACCTTTACCTTTACTGCCTTTCCCACTCTTTTATTGACTATGAGAGCTACTCCATTTCTTCTAAGGGATTCTTGCCCACAGTAGTATATATAATGGTCTCCTGAATTAAATTCGCCCATTCCTGTCCATTTTAGTTCGCTGATTCCCAATATATTGATGTTCAATCTTGTCATCTCATGTTTGACCACATCCAGCTTACCTTGATTCATTGATCTTACATTTCAGGTTCCTATGCAATATTGTTCTTTACAGCATTGGGCTTTCCTTCCACTTCCAGACACATCCACAACTGAGCGTCCTTTCGGCTTTGGCCTAGCCGCTTCGCTCTTTCTGGAGCTACTCAGAATTGCCCTCCGCTCTTCCCCAGTAGCATTTTGGATACCTTCCGACCTGAGGGGCTCATCTTCCGGCGTCATATCTTTTAGCCTTTTGATACTGTCCATGGGTTTTCTTGGCAAGGATACTGGAGTGGTTTGCCATTCCCTCCTCCAGTGGACCACGTTTTGTCAGAACTCTCTGTCATGACCTGTCCGTCTTGACCTGACTTCATTGAGTTACGCAAGCCCCTTCGCCACGACAAGGCGTCCATGAAGGGTTGTAACTTTGAACGGTCACTAAAATAGGCAGTCGGTAAGCAAGGACTACCTGTAAGAAGGAATTCCCTGACTGTGAAAGATATTAAGCATATTAATGGAGTAACCTTGTAGATTTCTTTTTCAAATTCAGAGTGATAATAACTAGGCTGTCAGTAATGTAAGTTTACTTTCCAAGATTTATCTGGTACTCCCTCTGATTAGTTGCTTTAAAAATCTGGGAAAACATCTTAGAAGAAGGTAATGACAAACTATTTCCGAACTGTTGCCAAGAAAACTACATGGACATGTCTGTGAGGTCACCAGGAGTTCAGCTGTCTTGAAAGAGACTTTACTTAATCAGAAGTAACAGAAATGTAGCTTGGTGGTTAAAGTTCTTGACTTGGACTCAGGGATATTCCCCACTAATTCATGTCAATACCCCACTGAAACAAAGAGCTTACTTTGGACTTTGGATCAATCCCCCGGCACTCTCTCTCTTTCTCTCTCTGTTGTTGTTTTTGGGATAAAATGAAAGGAAATCCTAGTGTACACTGCTCTAAACTCTCAAGAGAATTTATAAATAAGTGCAATCAATAAACACATCCCCTCTCTTAAATCATTTATGGGAAATAAGAGATAAACCCCAAATTCATTAAAACATTATGGGGGGACGTACTAACTAATGAATTACCTTCTTATGTACAAATTAAGTTTGGCAGTGTTCATCTAGTGGTTATATTTAGTTATAATAGTATCTAGAAAATTATTATTATTTATATTTATATACTGCTTCATATACTGAAGTTTCTTCTCAAGACAGTTTACAATAAAAATATCAATAAAACGCATAATAAAACAATATAAAACATAATTTGTATCTATTTTATATTGTTTTATTATCCATTTTGTTATGCACATTCATTTAAAGGTGAAAGGAGAAAGAAAAACACCCGAAACACTCTTCCAGCATTTGTACTGGGAAGGCTTGGGTCAACTTCGAATAGGCAACTAAAAGGTAGCATAGAAGGCACATCCTAAATTTCAGGAGGAAGAGTGTTTCAGATAATGGACAAGGTCACAGGGAAGTTTTGCCCACGAGCAGCCAGCAGTGGGCATTTAGCAAATCTCAGTAGCAGGACCTCCCTTGATGACATCAGTGAATGACCAGATCTATAAAGAGTGAAGGCAATTTGTCTTCTGGTTATTAATCTTAAAACCTGCCAACATACAAAAGTCCTTTAATTTTCTCATTAATGTTTCTACTCCCTCTAGTGGATCTTCTAAAATTAACACTAAATCATCCACAAATGCCCTTAATTTATCAATTTTGTTTTTTAATCTTAACTCCCATAATTCTCTCATCTTATGTCCCTATTCAGTACCTCAAGAACTAAAATGAACAAAAGTGGAGATAGTGAACATGCTTGTCTTGTCCCTTTTTGAATCTCACGAAGTTTTGTTAGTTCGGCCCTTTTCCTTGGTCCCACTAGATGTACCTCCCTAACCGAAGGGACCCGCAACATGCCCCGCCTCCCCGCTCTGGTGGGTCGGGTAGATGTAACTGAGGAAAGGCAGTCCCGCAAATAACCTGGTCCCAAGCCATGTAGGGCTTTAAAGGTTATAACCAACACCCTGAATTGGACCCGGAAGCAAATTGGCAACCAATGCAGCTCCCGCAAAAGAGGTGACACATGGGCAAGTCTAGGCTTGTACAAAACTATGCGGGCCACTGCATCTTGAACCAATTGAAGCTTCCAGATACTTTTCAGGGGCAGCCCCATGTAGAGCGCATTACAATAGTCCAAACGGGAGGTGACTAGGGCGTGGGTGACTGTGAGAAGGGCTTGTTGGTCCAGGAATGGGCGTAGCTGGCGCACAACATGCAGTTGTGCAAAGGCTCTCCTGGCCACGACTGCCACCAGCTCTTCGAGCAGGAGTCGTGAGTCCAGGAGAACCCCCAGGTTACGCACAGGGTCTGTCTGGAGCAATGCAGCCCCATCCAAGACCAAAGATGGTAATTCTCTGGAAACCAAAGAGCCCTGAACCCACAGCCATTCCGTCTTGCCAGGGTTCAACTTCAACCTGTTGCTCCCCATCAACAGCCTCCAGGCACCGGGAGAGGGCAGTCACGGCATTACTTAGCTCAACATGGGCAGAGATGTACAACTGAGTATCATCAGCATACTGATATCTCACCCCATGGTGACGGATGATCTCACCCAGCGGCTTCATGTAGATCAGGGCTTTCCAAAGTTTTTCCCGCGGTGACACACCAACCGGCGTTGGTGTGTCGCCGCGGGAAAACCTGGAAGTGCGGCAGCGTGCAAAAACCCAGAAGCGCTGCTGCTGCTTTCGGGTTTTGCGCGCTGCAGTTGGTGTTTCGCCTTGGGAAAACCCAGAAGCGCTGATGATGATCAGCGCTTCCGGGTTGTGTGGCGACACACCAGACTGTGTGTGGCGACACACTTTTGTGTCGCGACACGCAGTTTGGAAAGCTCTGATGTAGATGTTAAACAGGAGCGGAGAGAGCACCGACCCCTGCAGTACCCCACAAAACAGGGGCCGAGGGCGGGACCTCTTGCCCCTGATCAACACCGACTGGAAACGGCCCCGGCCTGGAAAAGGTAAACCAGGACAACACAGTGCCCCCCACACCCAACCCCCGAAGATGCTCCAGAAGGATACCATGGTCGATGGTATCGAAAGCTGCTGAGAGGTCAAGTAGAGCCAGGATGGTCGCACACCCTCTGTACCGCTCCCGCCAGAGACCATCAAAAAGCGTGACCAATGCCGTTTCTGTCCCATATCCAGGCCTGAATCTTGACTGGAAGGGGTCCAGATAATCCATTTCATCCAGGATCCTCTGGAGCTGCAGAGCGACCACCTTCTCAACAACCTTCCCCAAAAAGGGGAGGTTGGAGACAGGACGAAAACTGTCCATCAGGGTGGGATCCAGTGATGTCTTCTTAAGGAGGGGGTGAACCCAGCCTCCTTAAAAGGCTGGGGCACAACCCCCTCCTCCAGAGATGCATTAGTCACCGCCAGTACCCACCCACACATCACCTCCTGGGAGGCTTTTACTAGCCAGGAGGGCCATGGATCCGACACACAAGTGGCCGAGCTCACAGTCCCTAGGATCCTGTCCACTTCCTCAGGAGCAACAGGGCCAAAGTGTTCCCAGATAACTGGGCAAGAACCTACCCCAGGCATCTCCACTGGACCATTATCCACGATGGCATCCAACTGGGAACGAATCTGAGTGATTTTATCTGTCAGAAAATTCCTCAACGCGCCCCTGCAGGTACACCCCCAACTCCTCCTTACCCAGAAGGAGACGGGTCACCTTAAAAAGAGCCGCCGTTCCAGAATAAGTCTTTTCATCTTCAGTGTCATGCAATAGGTTCAGGTACATAGACTAAGTCAGCTTTGTGATAAATCTTATACCACTTGTGCTCTAGCTGTTTCCTGGCCTGTTTCATTGCATGAAGATCCCCAGAGAACCAAGGAGAAGCCTTAACTCTCAGTACCAGGGAGGGCTCTCAAAGGTAATCATGATAATCTATTTCCTCATTTCATATGTCAACAAAATCACTGGCTGTGACTTCTGGAAAACTGAATTTCCAAAAGCCAGAAATTCAGTAATTGAATTATTGAGATATAAGACCAATTCAGCCATGGAACCAGTTATTCAAATTGGTGATGGGTTTTCTTTCACTGCCTGTGTTCAAATGGAGCGTGGAGAAAATCAACTGGCACAGATGCTTTAATCTGGATTCCTATATGCATGGAGCAGGGGTTGGCAACCTGTGGCCCGCCACCCAAAATCATCCATGGCCCCCAAAAGAAATATATTCACCTGGTCCATGCAAAAGAGACTGCCTCCTCAGCAATTTTGCTAATGGCTTCATCTCGGTGCAGGAAGAGCAACAAGTCCCCCAGAAATGGCGGCAGCATGGCCTCTGGCCCCTACATTGAAGAAGGTTGCCAACCCCTAGTCTAAATGGTCTCTTTCAATTCTAGGATTTGAATAAAAGAATTCTAATAGATTCTATTATTCTAAAATGAAGTGGTATAATGCTGATGTAACAGTGTACCACCATGACTTTAAATTGGTTACTTTTGTTAAAGCACCACATTTAAAGATATCCTTGGAATAACAGAGAACATGTCTTCTCTTTTCTGTGATAATTTACATGAAAAACAACTGCAGTCGGAAGTGATATAGTCCAGAAATTTCTGCTGTAACATCTAGAGCAGCCTTTCTCAACCTTTTGACCCTGGAGGAACCTTTGAAATATTTTTCAGGCCTCGGAGAACCCCTGCACATTCAGGCTCAAGTATAGGCCAGAAGTTACAAAATTATAATATTTCTTTCATGGGTAGGCCTGTATCTATGCATTAACAGTGCTCTTAAACTAAAAATAAAGAATGAAACTGACCTCTTTAATGTGAAGTTGCCCGGATTTGAAATAATTTTTATAAATAAATTGTGATCTCCCAGGGAACCCCTAGTGACCTCTCGAGGAACCCTTGGGTTTCACGGAACGCTGGCTGAGAAACCCTGATATAGAGATTAAGCCTCATGCTGCCAAAACAACTTTCCTTCCATTCTATTAGGTTGATTGATTGATTGATTATTTATTTATTTATTTATTTATTTATTGAATTTCTCGGCCGCCAATTTCGTACACAATGACTCTGGGCGGCTTACAACAATAAGATAACAATTATTAAAACACTACAATAAAATCTCAGTATAAATACACACACATATATATACATATACATATAAAATAGATACTAATCTAAAAATACAAAAATATGAAATATGAAAATTCAAGATGGAATTATTATTACTTATTATTATTATTACCTATTATTATAATAATTATTATTAACTATTACCTCACACTTGCTACGAAGACCTGTTTCCTGAAGCCGTGACCAAATGCTTTGGATTCTCCCTGCGTGTTCTGGGTGACTGTTTGTGTTTCCACAGATGCACTGGTGTTTCAGCATCAAGGTGTCATATACAAGGCCTGCATAAAGGATATGAATTAATTCAGGCTACAATCCTACTCCTACTGACAAGGTGAACAAATTCCCCAGTGACTTTATTTCTCCATAAAGTTGCATAACGATATGCTGTTATTTATACATTATATATGCATATGGAAAAGTATAATTTGAAATAGTGAATTTCAAAATAAAAATGTAAACACAATTTTAGTAAAAAACCACCACCACCTGGAGTGCTAAATGAGTGATAAAGAAGTTCTAACTTTTTAGTCAAATATATTTTTGTTCCATCAATTCCAGAACTTTTAATTAATTAATTCTCTGTAAAGTAATTAATCTCTTTGATTAATTCCAGAACTTCTCTGATGTTTAAATAAGAAAGTAGCATTCAATGTTAACAGAAAATAAGACACAACCATTATTATAGATAAGATATACAAAATATCATTTAAGAGAATCCTGTGGGTTGGCTGAACTTGGATTGGGCTGCATTTTCTCTGAAGGAGCAGGTACATCGTTTGGGAGTTCATCTTGGATTCATGGCTCCGGCCCAGCTTTGGCTAGTATGCCAACTGTTTGGACCAAAAGGTCCTGATGACAGTGACTCATCATGTCACTGTTAGACACTGCAATACACTCTACATGGGGGGCTGCCTTTGAAAATGACAGAGAAGCTACAGCTGGTCCAGAACATAGCGGCCTTTCTGCTAACTGGTAGTCAAAGACTTAGCACTGGTTACTGACTTTTCCAGGTCCAATGCAAAGTTTGGTTATGAATTTTAAGGCCTTACATGGTTCAGCTCCCATGTACTTACAGAACTGTCTCCTCCAGCAAATTTTAACTTTCCCTATGTGTTCCTCTTGGGAGGAGATGCTGAGGGTCTGCATATAATTTTTTAGTATATTCTTGTAAACTGCCCAACACATATAAAGTAGGCAGTGTGCAAATGTTTATATAAACAAACAAACAAACAAACAAACATAATGGCAGGGTAGGTGAGATGCTCTAGAATTTGCTCTAGAATTTGCAAGTAATGTTTATGAATATTCACAAAATTCCAACTCTTTGAGTAATTGCTGAAAATGATTTCAAAAACTAAAATACTGGCTGGGGTTCAAGGTTCATATGCTCTAAACATGATTCCTAGACAGAGTGTTTTCAAAAGTTTGCTTTAACACATGGATTAAACAACAATTATTTGAATGTACGTAGTTTTAAACACACAATTTATACTAGACCCTTCACTTTATATTCTAAGCCAAAATATTTTTGGATTTTACCATGTATTATCATTTCCCTGAAAGATCGATAGTCCTAGGTATACAGACTTAGAGGATTTAGTTTCTGTTGCCCTTTTCTTCTTCCCCCCCCCCCCCAACAGATCCTTGCCAGGCACTTTCACATTCTGCCAGGATGTGAGCAGGGGCAAAACTGCTTATGACAACTTGGCCTCAAGAAAACAGATTCTGCCTCTACAGCTACTAATTAGAACAAAACTAAGACATACAACCACCAATCAATGGACACTTGCCAAGAACATCCAATCACCACACAGAATTCAAACATATAGCAAGGCAACCCCACTTCTGGACCATTGCACTGATGAAGCTTTGCTAAAATGCTTAGCAAAACACTTAGCAACACTTGTGATCTTCCCGACCCAGAGAACTCCAATAAAATGATATATAGAGAGCTGGGCTGCCATTATTCCAAGAGACTGTTTCACATATTACCTGTTGTGAACTGTGGCTTACATGGTGTCTCCTGTGTGGATAAAGGGAAGTTGGCAGAAGCAGGTGATGACTGAGCTCGAGAAAGTGGCCGATGCCCACTAAAAGATACTGGAATGCCAGCAGCTTCCATGGATGCCTGATAGTTTCTGAGCTGATGAATGCGCTGCTGCTCCAGTAAAAGAGTTTGCTATAAGGGAGAATAAAATGTGTTACTGCTTGAAGGCTTTTTTTTACAAATCCCATTTTGTTTGTTTGTTAACAGTGAACAATTACTTCATATTAGTCTACCAGCCATTTACTTTATTAGCCAATACACTCACATACATAAAAGTACACATTGATATGTTTTCAAAGCCCTTTAATAGAGTTTTAATAAACTAGTAAAAACTGATCTTTTGTCAGAAACTGAAGAGTTGAGAGATAATTCACCGTCATCTTTTCTAAAAGCAAATTGGGTACGTCACTGAATTCTAAACTATGAAATATCCAGCAGAAGAAATAATCATCATCATTGGCGATCACTCGTAGCCGAGTAAGATTGTCTTCCAAAGGTAAAATTTTAACAGTGGATCCGTAAGTGGCTATAAAGGCCAATTCTGGATCCGCACAACCTCCCACAATAATTGACCCAAAAATCACCTTTAAATGATGGATCACAACTGGGATGCACTAGCAATATTTAAACCATCTTTAGGGTAAGAAAGAAACCAAAAGAAAGGAGAAAAATGGCAAAAGAAAAATGGGTGAAAGGCTGGAAAAGAGTTCGAGATACATAATTAGATATAGAAAATGCAGATAACACTTTAAAAATTAAAATGAATCCAATGCTGCATATTGGTTTGAAGAAAATACCGTAGAAAGAATTAATACTGCACTATAATTAGTGCAGTTGCACTTGAACATCAACCACATTTTCTTCCTGTGACACAAATTTGACACTGAAGAGATTCTAAGTAATTCAGTCATGTTAAATGTAAGTATATACAAAGTTATTTATAGCATGGCAAAGTTTTGTCTCAACTGACATGGAATTATTAATAATTCACATACATATTTTATCTTTTCTTAAAACTGGCTCAGTCTTAAACTCTTCAGAAAAAAGTTAATCCATGTTAACTGTTTCAAAGGATGAACAGTACAGCAAAGTACAAGAGGTCACGCTGCCTTAATAAACACTAAGAATGGTTTTGAATGTAATGCATATGCAGGAGAAGAACAATCTTGCATTTTATATTATTTCGTTTTGCAACCAAAACAGAACTGTTGCAGCTCTACACAAGGACAACTATCATATATCCCTTTTGGAAGAGAAGGGAAAATTCTATTTCAGACATGAAGAAGATAATTAAGAACAGAAAATGAAAGACTTGGATATGAGACAGATGGATCAACTTTCTCACATCTATAGTAGAAGCATGCTAAATGGAGTATGCTAGGTATATCCCTTTTGAGCTGAAATTATCAAGAATTGGCATAACCTTGAATTAGTCCCATGGAGGGTTCCTATCTCACTTCTAAAGATTCTGTACTCTTGAATCCTAATTCTTGGCATTAACCTTCATGTGATCATGTTCTGTAGTTACGTGACTTGACACTCATGAGTTTGAGACCTCTGTGCTAAACCGTGATTTGCTTCTCCATAGGCTTTTAAATAAAACAAATAGGTTGGGTTTGCACAATATACAGTATCAGAATAAAAAAGCCACATTCTAGCATACTGTGTTGTATGAACCCAGCTGCTGTTTCTATACAGAACTACAGAATAATAAATGTACAAGCCTCTGGAAAATATAATAAATAATAATAAACTAATACATGAATGCAGTTATTTAGTGTATTGTGTTTTACCTGTCTGAAGAGCAGTTCCTGCTCTGCTTGCCTTTGTCCTGGTTCTAATTCTTGTTGTTCTCCATCTTCATCACTTTCAGCAGGTTCTTGCTTCACATGGACCATCTGGGTCAATCCTTGAATTTCCTTTTGATTTGCTACCCTGTCAATATATTGGTCTTCCAAAAATGCCTGATGTTCTCTTAATTCTTCTTCAGTCTCTTCAGGATGGCTTTCATGCTGACGGGAAGCCTCATTTGATTTTGGCATCATCTGAAAGAAACTCAAAAAGTCAGAATGCAGTTCCTTTGAAAAGACTATGAAAAACTATCAAGACACCAAATGAAATTTCTTTTTAAAATATAATAATTTAAATTTTATACTTCGCTTGATTTAATTTTAGCAGTTTAAAATTTCTAAGTCACACATGTGACAGCTTATTTTTAAACACGGAGGCACAGCTAAATATGTCAATTTTGTATTGGATTAACAATGAGGCTGTATTTATGAAATAAAGCCAAGTTAACAAATGCTTAATAAAAATAAATACTAAATATAAAGACACTTGTTTAGTCATTATAGTCTAAAATGGTTTTCACTTTTGACCTTAACAAAAAGTTGATGATGGTCTAGTGGTTAAGGCAATGGGCTAGAAACCAGGAGACTGAGAGTTCTAGTCCCGCCTGAGGCATGAAAGCCGGCTGGGTGACCTTCGGCCAGTCACTCTCTCTCAGCCCAACTCACCTCACAGGGTGGTTGTTGTGGGGAAAAGAGGAGGAGGAAGGAGTATTAGGTATGTTCGCCGCCTTGAGTTATTTATAAAAATAATGAAGGCGGGATAGAAAATAAATAAATAAATCTCAAAATAGTTTTGACTAGCCCTCAGAAAAAAAAACTAAAACAAAATCTATCTCAATATTGTCCTAGTTTTTGGCAATATTAATGTTTGTTATGTATTTACTTATTTAAAATATTTATATGCTACTTATCTTAAAAACCTCAAAGCAGGTGGGGTAGTCTCAAAGCTTGAGGGTAATGAATAAATTATCTTAATGCAAAGGTTCTCAAAATTTTAAGATACGATGACATCCTAAAATGCCCCCTTTTCCCTCTGTCTTAAACAGAGTGAACATCAGGTCAGACAGAAAGAACTTTGCATAGAAGCCTCATAACCTCCAGGCATGATTACCCCTTTGAAAGGTAAACACAGTGTGTTCAAACCAAGCAACCCACTGGGGCTTCATGAAGGGCTATGGAATCTCAAGTTGCTTTGTATTCAGGATATATCAGACTGCTAAGCCTGCTTGGAAAAGAGTGTAATAACGATACTTTCTGGTGACCCTTCATCCCTTGCTTAGAACCTCCTGGAGGGTCACAGGCCATACTTTGAGAAACATTGTTCTAATTATTGATAAAATTAAGTAAAGCATAATAATATTTGATTAAGTTCAAGAGCTTTTTCTATTTGTTTCTCCTGCCATAGATTTTTACTTATAATTATTATGGGGTTTATTAAAATCTACTTTATTTGACTACACTGAGGTTCAGTTTCCTTAAATAACTTTACATTACATTATTCCTCCCAATGTTTCTGCTACTTCTATTTCCTCAACTAAGATACCTATAATTAATTTTGAAAAATACTGAGAAGTCAGAGGGCACTCTTTCTTCAGTTTCCTAAAATCACAGAAAGAAAAGATGGTCCTTATGGAATAGTTCTGTTTTATGGACAGAAAGCAATTATTTTGAAGAAATTTAGTGAGTGTAAAGAGTATTTCAATGGGGACAAAAGATTTGCAAAGAAAAAAAAACTAGGCAGAGTCCTGGTTTAAATGAAAGGATAAAACAAATTTTGGCATAAAGAATACAGTATGTTAGGTCTTTGTGTCAGTTTATCCCTACAGAGCACCAAGGAGGAGGATCTAAAGTAGAGCTCACTCATTCTCTGAGACAAAATAACTGCCTCAAGGAAGACTGTGCCAAAATAATTGCAACAAGAGTATCTTGTCAGTACTTCAAAGGAGGATTGGAAGAGTAATTTGTAGATATTTATTCTTTGATTCTTTGGGGATACAA
The DNA here is from genome assembly GCA_023362775.1 of Charina bottae. Lineage (NCBI taxonomy): Eukaryota > Metazoa > Chordata > Lepidosauria > Squamata > Charinaidae > Charina > Charina bottae. The sequence goes on from JALMGJ010000020.1 coordinate 2,673,297, forward strand.
GAATGCGAAAACATTCTAAACTGGAAAAAAGCACACAGAGGTAATGGCAAAGAACATTTTCAATGATGAAGAAAAATAATCCTTGTGGGGTAGAAAAGGTAAAGTGCAGTCCAAGTTACACAAAGACAAGGGCAATCCTTATATTGTGCAAAAAGAGATAATAGTATCGTTTTTTCTAGTAGTAAGCCACCAGACACAAAAAACTATGCCCTAAACTACTGGTCTACAGGAAGTCAGGGTCAGATAATCCTATGAGGTGGAGGAAAGGAAGGTCTAGCAGTTTTACCAGGCCATTGTATAGGCTGAGATTTCCTGAAATGGCTGGAAGACGTAATTAGGTTCACTTTGATGGAGAGGTAGTAGAGTTCCAGTAAAAGGAACTAAAGCTTAGCATAGCCACAGGTGATCAAGATGTAGTTGGTTCCTGATTTTTGCTGTTAACCTAACAGAGGAACTGGAGGGGTGGGGACAAATATAACAGGGATTCCCCAATGTAAAAGAAATGTGTTACCCATGGAAAGTTCATCTTTTGGTTTTATTAAAAGTTCATCTGAGATCGTAAAAACATCAATTGAAATAGGAAATTGTATCCAACTCTGCTGATGGAATAGTTAGAGCAGTTCACTACTCTTCAGTTCCTGCTGGTGGGATGGTTCATACGAGTGGCTTAAGCAGTCTGTTAGCCTAGTGGATGTTTCTTAGGTGGATCCCCCAATCTTTGGACCATTCCTTTAAAACTTGTGTTGAGAAGTTCAGTTGATTTTGTTCCTCTGTGTTGATGTACAAGACAACTATTGGGTTACCTGAGGTAATTTTGTACATGATCCTGAAACTAGAATTTAAGGATGAGACAGCTCTGAAGAAAACAATAGTGTGGATGTGAAGGTATCTATCTGGAAGCTTCAGATGATAAAGAACAGATGTGCACATCACCTAGCAAAGTAGATTTAACTGCCTGTTTTCAGAACAATATACTTACCTCTTGAATCAGGATAGAAGCAGCTGATGTGCAGTAAGGCCTCCTTCAAGTGATAAAGTGTGAAACTGAGTATAGTATCACATAAAGCAATCATGAGGACTCATCTGTTGAAAGGAATCTTCCCAAACACAGGCCAGACAGCCAGTAAGTTGGGAATTGTTTGAGTTCTGAAGTCAAAGACGATGACTGGACTGCTGGAGGACTTCTTATAGGGCTGATTGCCAGATTTTGCAGAATAAAGGAAGTATCTCTTCATGCCCTGAGAAGAGGAAAAATGAAATGATTTGTCAGGGCATTGGGAGAACCAGCTCTTGGAAGGGAGGTTGATATCAAGAGCTGGCCTGTAAGTAGATTGAAGCCAATGGCTGATCCCAGGCCTCCTGCTCATCTTCTTCTGCTTATGGAACTTAACTACTATATTGTCAGTTGTAGAACTGACTAGCCCTATCCCCTAAAAAAGGGAAGTCTGCCATTCCAAAGCCTGTCTCTGTGGTTAACCCTAATGATCAAAGACATGCATAGTGTTGAAGTACCATTGCCACTGCCACAGTCTTAGCACTGCAATCTGCACTACCTTTACAGAATGTAAGAGTTGGAAGGCATCCTAGAAATCATCTACTCCAATACCCTGCCCAGTAAAGGAATCCAGGAATGTTGTGCCATGCTAATTTGCTGCTTTATCATCCAGGTGACCTCAGCCTGCAAGACCCACATTATCTGCCATTTACCCACAGGCAAATGGGGGGGGGGGGAGAAGTGACCTTTTCACAAAGGAAATGCCACACAAGCCTAATAGTTTACAATCTAGAAGAATATATCATAGACCTTTCTTCCCATATTGTCCAGCTTCCTGCTCTCCTTATAAATGGGTACAGGAACAAGACTGTTAAGCTCCATTTGAATGGAATTTAGGGAACAGAACTAGAAGAAAAACAGACAGCTGTTTTGCATCTACCCAAGCCACCATTCTTTGTGAAGTAGGTGTCACAGAACAAATGTCTGTGAATACAGACTTTTCTACTGACTGTCTCCCAGTGAAACTCCAATAATGGTGTGCAACTTTGGCCAGGATAGTATTTTAGCAAAGAGGACTGATAGATATGATAGGGCTGGGTTGCTGGGTAGTAAGAAAAAGATCTGAAGGCCAAACAGATGTCCTCATGACATTATGAGAATTGGGGGACAATGGAATATCTGTTCCAGTGCTGGGGTGGAAATAATTGATACCAAGAGATAACAGGCTAGTGGCAAGAGGCAAGTGATTCGACTATCAACCCCAAAGAGTGAAGATCAGAAAAACATTATGGAGTTCTGCCACTATCCCTATTTAAAAATAGTGGCTATATAAATCTATCATAGATCTCTGTTTCCAAAAATGACTATAAACGGAGAAGTCCTGGCAGAGTGACCATCACAAAATCACAAACTTTGGTGTGGGAATGGGTGAATTAAGAAGAGGAACCAAAAGCACCAATCCTAGCATCAAAACTGTTGAAGGCAGTGGATTTAAATTTTGGATTGGTGATAAAAATGAAGATCAAGATCCTTGGGGGATAAAAGGAAAATTGCTCTGTGGGCCTGTTGCTATCCTATCCCTGCAGGCAGAGACTGAAGAAAAGATTATCCTATTACCCAAGTAATAAGTGAGAAGAAGGAATGTACTGCCTGCCTCTGTAAAACAACTTTTCTTGAAGGATTAGACCTTTGATTCTGTGCCCGTGGCAGAGACTATCTACCCAGGATTGCATTAACTTGGAGCTCAAAGGAGCATTGTTTTCTGTCAGCAGGCTCAACAGTCAAGGAGTAATTCGCTTTGTTTTGCCTCTTTACCTTTGTATCACCATGTGGGTAATACGGACAAGTGGGATTTTTAATGGAAGCGGAACTTGGACTGCTGGGGCTACTCTTAAGAGATGGGCTGAGAAGACAGTGAGAGTGAGGAATGGGATATGGCTTAGAACAAATACTGAAATATTAACAGAGGAGATGTGGTGAGGAGCCGCAACCTGGTTGTTGTGGGGAAAGGAGAACAGGCCCAATTGTCCCTTTTACTTTCAGGTTTCAGTCTAACCGAGGAACTCAAGGTGATAAGAGATTGTGGCCATTGAAGGTCCTGCTCTTCAGTGCTTGGGAAGTTGCTGGCAAGACATCTATAATCCAGGATTTAATCCTGGGGGAGAGTGCTGACTAGGAATGTATTACAGGAACCTGCTCTACCCACAAGGCTATTCCATCGGACAGCAGGTTAGGACTAGAGGATTGGGTGATTGAGTGGCCATGGTCCATAGGAATATCTTCTCATTGACCAGATGCTCCATCTGACAGTCTGCCAGTTTTGAGTGCATGCTGTTGCCCTTGGGTGGCTAGGACACTGTAAGCATGCTGTTATCATACAATCTATCCTGATGTATCACAATATAATTTCCAAAGTAGATGGGGTGATTTCAGATGTGGTGTTGATTACCCTAGATTTCTTGTCCTGGGGGATTTCAATGTCTACTCAGGATTTTATGTCTTCCACAATGATTACAAATATGTGCCAACTGGTAGCTGGTCCCATACATGCTGGAGGACTTATACTGAATTTCTGGTACAGATGGGGGCTGATGGGAGTATTTCATGCATCCACCCCAGCTTGTTTTGCTATCTTCTATTTTCTTCCTCATTGAAATTGTTTGTAATTGTGTTCCTTTTTCCAGAAACTCCCATCCATCTTGAACTAAGATTTTTGGCAGGAGCCCCATTCTCTTTGTCTAAACATTCCTTGTACCGATGTGATTCTCCTCCCTTTCTTCAACTCTGGTGGCAGGCACAGAGATCTCTTGGAACTGAGAGAAGGAAACAAAACACCAGAGAAGGGAACGAGAGTGGGTTATGTGAATTCAGAAATGACTGCAGGTGGTGGGCTAAGAATCTATGATGGCTATTAGTCAGCCATGTTCTCTGAGAAAGACGTTCCTTTCTGAAGATGCTTGATGTTATGTTCAATAAGCTTGGAGGGCTGAGCCCTTGCAACTGCCCTGAATAGTTCTGGTATTATACTAGAACCACAGTGAAGGCAGCTATTGCCCAACTGGAATACCGTCTGATGAATTCTGCTTTAACAATTCATAAGCTGAACAAATCATAGACATCGTTTGGAAAAACACTGTTGCGATACTGGATGATTCCTCCATAAGTGACAAAAAGACGCAGACCAGGAAAGAAAGGAGCTTTCTGTTGTATGTAAAACAAAACAACCCTCCAGATTTCAGAGATATTCAACTCCATGTCAAAGCAGAAAGACAGGGTTACAGAAAATAATTCAACATGAAGAACAGAATACCTGGATGGAGGACCAGTGTTTCTCTGTGCAATATCAGAAATAAAGGATTTGGCCATTTACTTGGTGTGGTTGTGGCTAAATGGAAAGTGGCTTTCTAAGAAGCTAAATGTAGAGGACAAGTTGCCTTGTGTTTGTAGGGCTTGTCTATGACTATGATGAGCATCAAGGAGAGGCTCCATGTCAGAAACTGCACCAACGTAAGGTGGTACTGTTTGCTCGATCCCTTTAAAAACTTTAAATTAGAGGCTTAAAAAAAGAAACATCATCACCTAGGACATGAAAATCCAGAGGGGCTGAGAAAAACATGTTCAACAAGGAAAAAAGTAACCTTGTTCCTATGGGAAAGAAGAAACATCATTCAGAGAGATATAACAAGATCTAAACCTTCTTGGTCTGCAAACAGGAAGAAACACTTTGACAGATAGCTATAAGCCTTTCTGATGGCTTCCTAGATGCCAGCAAAATGTCTCTTACACAAGAGTCTAAATGTTGTTTGCTGTAGAATTTCATTGTTTTATATTCTTCACTGTGGAGATTTCATTATTTATAGTTATGTTGTACCATGCATGTTTTAATAGTAAAACCACCATGATTCTAAATAAGTGATGATTGTACTGACAGCAGGACTTCAATGTTTTTGCAATAAGCAATATTGGGAACATAGGTATCAGAACTGAGATGGTTCCATTACATTTCTATTAGTTAAAAAAACCGAATCCTATAAAGGCTTATTATATTTCAGACCCTGAGAAAGCATCATTTCAGAACAAAGAGCACAGATGCTTTGAAGGTAGCATCAAGTCTTTATTACGAGCCTCATCATCTGTGGAAGAATGTCATAGAGTTGAACAATGAACAATTATACTAAGAAGGCAAACTCTATGACTAGGTGGTAAAACAGGAATGTTAAGTAAGGATACACAAAGGACCAGCTTAGTTTGTGCCTGAGTGGTAATTTATTCAAACCAAGGAGCCAGTTGGGAGTAACAGGATTTACAGGACCAGATAGAAACCTGATTTTTGTTCATAGTACACTGTTGACCATTAATAGTTGAAGTATCCACTAGCATAATAAATGTTTCCATATTGTCCCTCTGCCCCAATCCCCAAATCTTTTAAATGTCAATTGTCTATTTAATTTATATTTTTCTACTAAACTTAAATTAACATTTGTTAATTGTGGTTACTTAACAATGTTGTTAATTTAGGGTCTTGCTAAGAACCTGTATAATTAGCAAGTGCATATATCTACTAAGTCCATTTACAATATTCTCTCATTTGGTAAAATTGCAAGATTACTTATTGAATGAAATTATTATCAACATACTGAAACACTGTAAATTGGCCAGTTAACATTGTAACTGATATGATATATCAGAGCCTAAATTTAGATTTTAAATTAGGAAGAAAACAAAGATCATCCACCTGAAAATTAAATCAACAACTCTGATTCTGAAAAGGGTATGCATGCCAGAATCACACAAGGAACTGATGCTGTAGAATAATTCAAATTTAGCAGGCAAAAAAAATGTTTCATTGAAAAGCATAGGCCAAATAAGGGATATGTCCTTATATTCCAAAAATGACAAGTTGGAGCACTATATAATTATTATAATCTAGGTTTAATGATGTTTAAGGATTGAATTAATCCCATATTGATACTAGATTTATGCTATATGAATTTTTATATATTTGTTTTTCTCTTCCTTTATGTTTAGTTTATTTTAATCACTATAAAGTATATAGATTTTTATATTATATAATCATCAGTGTATTTTTTGTAGTAGCAATTTCTTGTTCTATCTTACCAATAAAAATATATTAAAAGAGGTGGGGTCTGCATTCAACTATGAAGAAATATGAGAGCCAGTTTGGTCTAGTGGTTAAGGCACTAGTCTAGAAACCAGGAGACCGTGAGTTCTAGTCCCGCCTTAGTCATGAAAACCGGCTGGGTGACCTTGGGTCAGTCACTCTCTCTCAGCCCAACTCACCTCACAGGGTTGTTGTTGTGGAGAAAATAGGAGGAGTATGAGGTATGTTCGCCGCCTTGAGTTATTTATAAATATAATAAAGGCGGTATAGAAAATAAATTTAAAAAATACATTTAAAATTAAAATAGCACAAATAGCAATATATTTTTACTTTCAAAGCAACAGCATGCAGTAACTCTAATTTTGAACTCTGGAAAGTATGTTTGGAGAATAGTAAGTAAAATCTCCATGGAAATAGCAGATCTAAACTACATTAGTATGTTAAGTTGAATGAAGTCCAGGTCTGGTACATGCATAACAGTGGCATGTTTCCAGAAATACAAAAATGATGTCAGTGACTTCTGCATTAGTTTTAACTCGGTTATATAAACAAAGTGTTCCCTCTTCAATTGACTCTCTTTTTTCACTGGAAGAAGTATCCATGCCAGCAGCTAAAATGTTAAGGCAATACTATATAACTTGTGTTGTGATTGTTACTTTAATCAGAGAATTAGTAATATTCACCACACATTGAAACAGCAGCACTTTTACACCTAAGTTTGATTACAGCATTTTTGATTTACAGCATTTTTCTGTAAACTCTAAGAAGCCTATAGTAAGGGATGAGGAGGAGAAGGGTGCAGAATGAGGAGGTGGACAAATGGCATAATTTAACAGAAACATTCAGAAATTTTGTCAGTTTAAGGGAAGCATTGCTTACATTTTTTTAAAAAACTGGATTAAATTAGAATTTTTCAATGGTTAAAGTAACAATTTTAATTGCCCAAGTGGAATTGCCCAAGTAACCCTATGTAACACACATCACAGAACTCCACCTTATCTTTAGTAAAACTGCTACATGTACTTCTGTAAAACAAGAGCAAGCAAACATTTCAGCCATGAGGCTACTCTAGTTGCCAGGGTACAGGAACCGTGCGACACATACATATTGCCTATGCTCCCCTCTCTCCCAGAGAGTTGGAACAAGATTGCAGTCACTGAGAGGGAAGACTTGTTACAGGAAGGAAGGAAGGAAGGAAGGAAGGAAGGAAGGAAGGAAGGAAGGAAGGAAGGAAGGAAGGAAGGAAGGAAGGAAGGAAGGAAGGAAGGAAATCTATTGCCTCTTTCCAGTGACCCACTGTAGATAGCTGGCTTCCTGTATTCATTTGCAGTTAGTCAAGGTGGGGCTCCTTCTAGTTCCACAAGCTGCATTTTTAATGACCAAGGTCCACATTCAGACTACAATCTGATTGTCCCAATGTAAGAAGTGAACAAACTGATTTAGAACAAACATCCCACTATAATTTCAAAGGTTTTTTTGTAAAGTCAGATATTAAACATTTAATCTTTTGTCATTGATATGTTTCATAAATATTAATAATATACAGAATCATTTGAGAAAGGAGAGGTCAGGAAAAATGAGCAGCAAAATACTTTTAGGAATCTGCTAGCTTTTCATTTTAAAAGAGAATTCAACATTTCCAGGTGTCAATCCAATCTATATAATTCCAACAGAACCTCTGGTAAATAATTCAGTAAATACAATTCCCCAGAGGGCTAATTTTCAGAGGAATCCTTCTGATTTTCAGCTACTCAGGTTTACGAGGTTGTAATTTGAACATACTTCCTATACACCATTTTCCAGGGTCCTCCAGTGAACATACTAATGGTAAGCAGTCTAAGGGTGAAGACATATTGCATAATATAATTATATGCTGAGCATAATTAAAGTCACTTCTAAAAACAGTGCATTAAAACTGTGTAAGCAAGAACCAGCAACTGGAATACCTACCTTGTTAATGTGCAACTGCTGTTGCTGAAATTGCTGTTTGTGTTTTTCCAAGAATTGCTGATGTTGTTGTTGGATCACTAATTGCTGCAGGGCCTGTGCATTCTGGGGAAGAGGAGCAGACTGTGTGCGCCCCAGAGGGCGGTGCTGCCGCAGTTTGTGTATTGAGGGAGACAGCCTATCAGCACCCACAAGGGACTGTGCATGGAGCGGGAGTGCCCCTAGTCCTGAAAGATACCAGGTAGAAGATAATATGGAAAAAAACAGTGGAGAAGAAAGAGGAAAAGAGGAAGGAGAAGCTTTTGAATAACTCTTTCCATGGTAGCAACTTTATTTATTTATTTATTTGTTTATTTGTTTGCATTTATATCCCACCCAGCTCCAGAGGCTGCAACATCAGTTAAAACTTATAAAATAATATAATAACATAATTATAACTATTGTATAGAAAACAAGGAATGATGAAAATACACATGTATTAAAAACAACCCAGGCTGCCATTCTTAATCTCTAACTGGCTCTTTAAGACAGACTTTGTGGCTGCAAAAAACAAAGGAGGATTAAGATAGCCTCTGTGTCCTTTTTGCCAATTTGCAGGTTTTTAAGACAAAATTACCATAAGATAAAGAATTATATATATATATATATATATATGTCTATATTCAGACCTCCCATGACAACAGGAGTGATATCTGAAAGCTACCCTATATGAAATAAAGAAAAACCCATGGCAAGAGTTACTGCATTTGATCACAAACATTATCAATAGCATAATCAATACATTATCAATAGCATAATTTTTAAGTAAGCTTGCACTGGGCAAGTTTATTCTTCATTTGCTGCCCAGAATAGTTACTGAATTCCCAGTAGGAAACTCAGAATTTTGGACATGTAAATCATTTCATAAAAAGATTCAAGGCATGGAATAATTAGAAAATGGAAAGGATAACCATCCTTACCGCACTAGAGCACAGGTAGGCAGCAGGCTCAGATAATGCCAAGCTCTAACAGAGCCACCAATACTGCTTCTTGCTTGGTACCAAGTCAACTAGTTGCTGGGAGAAGTGCTTTTACCTGAGACTAGTGGATTTTGTGCAGTTGACTGTTCCAGTAAAACCATGTGTTGGAGAAGCGGGCTGTGTGTTGATCCCCCTTCTCTATCCACTGCTGTACTGCTCAAATAAGGAGTGATGTGGGTGCCAGGAAATATGGAGATTCGTTGTTGTAATGATGGAATAGCAAGTCTTTCAGAATCTTGCTGTCCTGATCCACCCTGCAAGCATATAGCACTGAGTTTAAGAAGTGAGCTTATGAATGGAGTTAAGGTAATGACCCCCTCTAAATTATATAATATCACTTACAGTACATGGGGCAGCTGCAGGTAGTCCTAAGGTTATATTAGGCAATGAGGGAGATGTATACAATGGAAGCTGTGTTATTGAGCCTTCACGATTAACAAGTCTATGAGCCAAGCTGGTCTGAAAAGAGAGCCAAAAATCCTGCCTCAGAATACCATTATATAAGAAACAAATACCTTGTGTGTAATCATTATTTGGGGGGCTTTATAGAGCTTTCCAAAAAGGTATACTTTTTGGGAGAGGAGAGTTTATAGGAGGTCTATCAATGAGATAAATTAAGACAGTATATTCGGAGAGTTAAGAGTTTATTGTTGATCGTCAAGCACTGAAGCAGATGTGAACCCTGTGCCATATAAACTCTAAATAACAACAGGGAAACAGGAATGGAATAGACTTCTTCCACCACAAGAAAGTCCTGGCAAATGAATGCCATAACAATGTTATCCCAAGTGGGGCATTTTACTAAAAATGAAGACAGAACATCACCAGCCTGCTCTGCTACAGGACAGCACAGGTACTGATTTTATTATGGGATGAAACTTATTTACTCAGGTACTCTGACTACCTCACTGGAATGGTAAACCAATGTTACAATACACAATAACACAAACCTCCCACTTTTACAGAAGGACAAGGGCTCAATGAAAGGAAACAGAACATTTTAGCCTCATTCTATTATTTATTTATTTATTATTTAAATTTATCCCCGCCCATCTCCCGGAATACGGGACTCTGGGCGGTTAATTATCATCAATGTATAAAGGAAGTTAACGGAAATGAACGCTGGTAACAGTAAATGGAATTCCTGGTTATCAGACTGACTGCAGCATTATAGTTTAATTTAACCTTGTGAAAAAGATATGAATATTTCCCCTCTACCTGAGAAATCAGGGTACAAAATGCATGTGTTCAATTGTGTATGACTATGATATTTATATTCCATCTTCCTCCAAGGAACTCCAGGGACTGTGCAGGAATTCAAATCTGAAGAGGAAGAGGGTTAGAGGTTTCCAGGATTTAGCTGCAATTGTAGAGGACAGCCATGCAGCCCTGGGAAAAGACAGAGCTGCTTCAAGGAGTTACCAACAGGCGCTACATGGGCACATGCTCTGAAGCACTTTTTCCCTTCAAATGTGATGCATACAATTCATTCATTCTTCATCTGTTTTCCTCTCAATAAGCTCATGAGATACAGTAATGTGGAGAGAGCATAATATTGTTGAAGAAAAAATCTTCAGAATCAAGTTGGTGAGTTTAGATTGAAGGGTTTAAAAAGAAGCCTTCACTGTTTAGGCTGCAGATGAATGCTGCTTATTGAATGAATCCCAGAATCTCGGTCAGATATCAGGTGGTTTAATAGCAGGACTTGAGCAATTATTGGAATTCGCCACATCAGGATTTTACAAAGAATTGCATGTGGTGCTACCATTGAAAACTCTTGGCAACTAAATGGTACAAAGGAACACAATTCAAGGAACTGGTATATGGCTTTAAACTGCCTCCGAGTTTAAATCTGTGCGTACATTAAAATCTTTCTCAGATACTCTTCTTTAAATAGCACTATTTAAATGAGGTTATGGGAGAAGAAAATATTTAGAATGAGATAATTCACTTGTACAATTCTGTCTCCAGAAAAGTTCAGTTGGTATATCCATTATTATTATTATTTATTTTCAAGATATATTTAAAATACAAAAAAGAAAAAAACTATAGAATAGATAGAAAACAGAACTAAAGAAAAAAGAACAAACTATAAACCATTATTATTTTTTAAATGCAACAGAAATATATATTTTCTCAGGCTTTCAGGCTCTTGTGCATTCTCTCCCCATACCTCCCCAGACTACTTGGTTGATGTATTGAAAGTTGCTAAGAAGTCTAGGAGATACACAAAGGAACACCTTCTCAGTATAAATAATCACCAATGGGCCCGGAAGAGTCTCTACCTGATAACCAGATTTAAAAGCCAAATGGAAATGAATCTCCACATCCAGAAATTCCTGCAACTGAAGTGCCATCACATACTCCAGGACCATGTCTAAGAACATACTTTAACAAGTGGTGTTCACCATTATCCTTACCCAAAAGGTCAGTCCATTCTGGTCACTTTTATTGTATGATCTTAAAATGGCAAGAGACAAGTACACTTGTGGTGTGTCTCATTTCTCCAAGGATCTGTCCACATCATATCCCCAGGCAGTACATATGTAAAAAAATACCCATTTATAACTGGACAAGCAGAAGATAAACTATCAGCCAACAGATCTATTAAATATAGCATGCAAATCAGTGAGAACACAAGTGATTTTATCTGCAGAATTGTGCAAGCTATTCACATCAAATAATGGAGTGGTCCATTTTTATTTCTTCTTAGTATCTGAAAGGCTTTGTGCAGAAATGATGATGGCAGAGAATTATTATTATTTATTGCCACTGAGTAGGTCTTCAGATGCTTGTACCCTATGCTTGGTTAAATCTGCTTTGAGTTTTCCCACATTATTCCTACAGCTACATAGGGTTATGCACAAGGAGCAAAAAAAAAAAAGCATTTATCTTTGAACTATTAAAGCAGCTGTGGTTTTGGAGCATTCACACAGCGCTACAAAGGCTGCGCCCAGTTGTCTGTGTGTGCATGCAGATAAAACTTCCCCTGCATACATATATAGCACATGGGCAAATAGTCACGAATATCCTTTGAAGCATCTACATGAGCCTTCCGAAGCATGCAATTGTTTTAGTGCCGAGAAGAAAGATATTTTGGTAATGTTAATACATTTGGGAAGCATCTCTTTCAAATGCTTTGCAGAGCCCTATTCCCTAGCATTCACTTCTCTTTTATTGTCACTACTGTAAAACATGTAGCCTGAGAAAAAGACTCCTCCATCTCAACTATTATTTCATATTTTAGTCTGCTTGTTGTGGTTTGTTGAAGTACAAAAAGAGCAGCATTATTATTGTGGATTATCTTTGTTTTGTTTTTTGGCTTATTAATGGTCCTTTTGTTCTGTTATTTTACATAAATATTGAATTTATTCTACACGTATTAGTTGTGTTCGCCATACTTGAATATATTGACATGTTAAGAAATTAGGTTTGTTTCCAGGTGCTTTCTTTTTTTATGTATATAAATATATACAGTATATGATTTGGGGCAGAGTTTACTGAAGAAAATGACATATGACTAATTTGTATTTATAACTCAAATAATTTGGTAAATGCCGAGATCAATAACTGTAACCTGGTGGTGGCATTCTTGTAGTCTTGAGCCAAGGAAATATGGTGGGAGATATCATGTAGGCCATCTCAAGGAACGGAGACCTCCAATCTGATGGCAATGTCCACTTTCGACCTGACTGCCCTATTCTGGGGTATTCTGGTGGCCAGATCTCTCTGCAGTAAGACCATCCTCAACCATGACTTGTTATTAGATGAGGCAGCAGTTCTGGCATGTGTTACCAAAACCTGGCTTGGCAAAGGTGACAATGGCACCTTATTGCAGATCTGTCCAGCTAGTATCTGGTCCTTCAGCACTCTCGATGCCATGGTCATGGAGGTGGTGGGATTCTGATTATGAGGGATACTTAACTATGATCAGGGACTCTTGCTATGGAGATACCAGGCTGTGAGTGCCTATTTGTTAAATTGCACTGTAGAGACAAGCTTGGGATCATGCTCATAAGTATGTTCAGGCCTATACTCTGGCAATATGGGAGGCAAAACACATTTACTTCTCCTCCCTTATTGTGTTGGCAGGCTGTTATCCAGAGCCTTCCTTCAGGATCACAACTTCTCTGGGGAGGGAACAATCTTGAGATCTTCTGCCTAGATAAGGTAAAGGTAAAGGTTCCCTCGCACATTTGTGCAGTCATGTCCGACTCTAGGGGCCGGTGCTCATCTCCGTTTCTTAGCCGAAGAGCCAGCGTTGTCCGAAGACACTTCCACGGTCATGTGGCCGGCATGACGCACACGGAACACTGTTACCTACCCACCGAAGTGGTACCTATTAATCTACTTGCATTTGCATGCTTTTGAATTGCTAGGTTGGCAAGAGCTGGGGCGAGTGCGGGAGCTCACTCCGTCACGCGGGGCTAGGGATTCGAACCTCCGAACTTGCGATCTTCCGATCGAGAAGCCTGGTGTCTTACCCGCTGAGCCACCACGCCCCTTCTGCCTAGATGCCGTGACCCAATTTGCACAACTATGTATTTTAATGATTATTGGTATTATTTATGGTTTTTTATTGATTTTAAACTATTTTATTGTGAACTGCCCAGGGTCCCTCCTTGAGAGGGAGATGGGCGGGATATAAATATGATAAATAAATAAACAAACAAACAAACATACATTTGGGAATAGTCTTGACTCTGCATGGACAGAACCTTTGCTAGTGTGGGGCACCATCTTGTCATATTAGCTGGGACTCCTTTTGGCCTATGACCTCCAAGAAAATGGACAGGGTGTTGCCTTGGTTATCTTCTGCTACTTGCTCTTTGGACTCCTGCCTGTCCTGGGAGGAGTGTGAAGTGGTGATTACTTGGATCTGGAAGATTGTTAACACTTCTTATGGGATGGGGAGCTACCAGCAGCCTTGAAGGAGGCTGTGGTATGATCCCTTCTGAAGACGTGGTCTTGGATCCAGTGGTCTTGGATAACTGTTGTTTTGTATCCAATCTCCTCTTTTTAGGGACATTTGTTGAGGCAGTAGTAGTGGATCAACTTCACAGCACCTTAGAAGAAGCAGATTATTTGAACACTTTTCAATCTGGGTTCAGACCTGGGTATGGGGTAGAGACAGCATTGATTGTTCTCTTGGATGACCAATTTTGGGACCTGGATTGGGGCGTGAGTACACCCTACTTGGTCTGGTTGGACTTGCTTTTGATACCATCAACCATGGTATCTTGCTGGACCACCTGTAAGGGTTGGGGATAGGAGGCATTGCTCTTTAATGGTTCTGATAGTTCTGATCTTTCCTCAGTGGACAGTTTCAGTCTGTTGTAGTGGAAGTGGAGAGGTTGGTCAGGTGGCCCTTGATGTGTGGAGTTCTGCAGCTTTTGGTTTTCTCTCCCCTGTTTTTTAACATCTATATGAAACCAGTGGGTGAGATAATCCAGTGGTCTGGAATCATCAGTGCACTGATGATACCCAATTGTATATCACTACCCTGTCCCGGTACATGCAGGCTGGGAGAGTCTGGATGGGACAGAACAGGCTGAAGTTGAACCCAAGTAAGATGGAATTACTACTGCCACACTGGAGTTCTCTGTTGCCACCTGTGTTGCCCTTTGACAAGCAGGTACCACCCATGAAGGAGCAGGTTCATAACTTGGGGGGTCATTCTGGATTCACAGCTCCTATAATGCTGTAAAAGTAACCTTGAGGAACAGGAGGAAAAACCACAACCAATACCACAATTAGACAGAAGAAATTTGAGTGAGGCAGAAATGTAATTTGAGAAAGCATCTCAGGCTGGACCCTCCCTGGGAGGGAGGGGGGAAGCAAATTCAGACTTGCAAGATTCTGTTACTTTAACATTATAGTAAAAGTAATATTAGTATTCATAACTTTGCTTTTCTAGTCTGGTCTACCCCAATTTCCAAGAGGTTCAGGGGGCTGAAGCTAAAAGGCACTGCTTTTCTGTGGCAGCAACAATGCTTTGGAACGGCCTCCTGATGGAGATCAGGCTAGCTTCCTCCTTGCTTTGTTTTCGGAAATTGTTATAGACTGAACTAGGCCATTCTCTTTGACCTATATATGACGCCATCCTTATGCCATAAATCCAGTCCTTAAAAATTGCAATTTTTTTTTTCAAGAGTATGATATGTACTGAATTTTCACAGTAACAACAACCTGTTTGCTAACACTCAAAAACACAGTGGAACAGAGAATAGATAATAGATTTATAATTATTAAGCAATTATGTTATAGTTATAAATCTATTCTTAATATAATAACCTATTCTCTTTCCATACTAAATATACTATGTCACATACATTTGACTAAATATATGTGTGCTTTCTAACATCTCATATTGTATACAAATAAGCATTTGCTTCTGTAAATATGAGCACAGTGACCAAAGAAAACATCTCATTATCAATTGCAGTGATGGCAACAAAAAGTTGTCCTCTGCAAATGTGAGGGACTCTAAGACATATTTGCTAAACATTCAAGAACAAAATGATATTCACACTGATAAGATATTGGTCTAAAACAACTCAGGGTCATTCTAATTTATGTTCCATTATTCAAGTTAGTAAGACCCATTGATGTAATTAAGGACCTTTGAAAACTATAGCCCACTAGCTATTTTGATCCTGGTGTATCACAGCTTATTAATATTTAGCAGAAGACTGGGTTTGGGGGGCGGTGGAGGATACATTCTAGCTACTGCTGAAAAAAGCTATTTCTGCATCCTTGTGCCATTATTTCCTTCTTCGGCAAGTTTCCCACCTCCAGTGAATGGGAGCAATAGGAGAATCAGGGTGGGTTGTGAAATTTTGTCACCTAGTTCCCCCCATATTTTACCTGAGAGATGTTCTGAAGCCCTGCTTAGGGTAGTAGTAGACAATCATCTCCTGCTTTACCAGAAATTGCCAAGAAGAGAAGAGAAGCCAAAGTCAAGAAAGACAAAAATCTCTGGAAGGAAGTTAACAAAGTATTTCAGAGAGCTGTTATAAGAGAATTACAACAATATCTGCAAAGACAAAGGATGGAAACAGACATGGAAAAACAAGGGAAGTCTTCCAAAAGATCTCTGAACCCAGAGAGAGGTTCCAACCTCGAGTTAGTATGCTAAGGGGTGACAATGGACAGATAGTAACTGATTAAAAGAAGATCAAACAAAGATGGAAGCAGTATACTGAAATTCTGTACAATAGAGATGTCGACGTCTAAGATACCTTAGAAGATATTTCCTACTTACACAAATTTCTAGTACTTAAAGATGAAATCTGGAGAATGACACAGTGGGCAAGAGACTTGAAGAGGTCAGCCTAAATTCCAGTACCATAGAAATAAGTCTTAACAGAATGTGCAAACTATCATAGACAATATCCTTAATTTCAGACACAAGCAAAATATTGCTTTTTTCGGCGGTGGTGGTGCCTTCGAGTCAGTCTTAACTCCTGGCAACTGTCTGGATAGGTCCCTGCACTTTTCTTGGCAAGATTTTTCAGAAGTGGTTTGCCATTGCCTCCTTCCTAGGGCTGAGAGAGGGGGACTGGCCCAAGGTCACCCAGCTGGCTTTGTGCCTAAGGCAGGACTAGAACTCACAGTCTCCCAGTTTCCAGCCTGATGCCTTAACCACTACGCCAAACGGGCTACAAAATATTGCTTAGGATCATCCAATGTAGATTAGAGCCCTACACAGATGTTCAAGCTGGCTTTAGAAAAGGTTGAGGAACATGAAACATTATTGCTGATGCAACTAGTTAATTGAAAAGGCCAATCGATTATAGAAAGGCCTTGAATTGTGCTAATCATGTCAATGGGGTTAGAAAAATGAGATTTCCAGAACATCTCATTTTCCTCATGCAAAACCTATACACAGGTCAGGAAGCCACAGTATGGACAGAACCTGGTAAAAGAAACTGGCTTCAGGACGGCAAAGAACAAGACAAGGCTATGTACTCTCCCTTTCCTTATTCAATCTATTTTTGTTGTTGTTCAGTCATTTAGTCGTGTCCGACTCTTCGTGACCTCATGGACCATAGCATGCCAGGCCTTCCTGTCCTCCACTGTCACCCGGAGTTTACTCAAATTCATGTTCATTACATCGGTGATGCTATCTAACCATCTCATCCTCTGCCGTCCCCTTCTCCTTTTGCCTTCAGTCTTTCCCAGCATCAGGGTCTTTTCCAGTGAGTCCTCTCTTTGCTTAAGGTGGCCAAAGTATTTGAGCTTCAGCTTCAGCATCTGTCCTTCCAATGAGCAGTCAGGGTTGATTTCCTTTAGGATTGACTGGTTTGACCTCCTTGCAGTCCAAGGGACTCTCAAGAGTCTTCTCCAGCACCACAGTTCAAAAGCATCAATTCTTCGGCGCTCAGCCTTCCTTATGGTCCAACTCTCACAGCCATACATTACTACTGGAAAAACCATAGCTTTAACTATACGGACCTTTGTCGGCAAGGTGATGTCTCTGCTTTTTAATATGGTGTCTAGGTTTGCCATAGCCTTCCTCCCAAGGAGCAAGCGTCTTTTAATTTCATGGCTGCAGTCACCGTCTGCGGTGATCTTGGAGCCCAAGAAAATAAAATCTGTCACTGCTTCCATTTCTTCCCCTTCTATTTGCCAGGAAGTGATGGGACCAGATGCCATGATCTGGGTTTTTTTAATGGAAGTGATGGGACCAGATGCCATGATCTGGATTTTTTTAATGTTGAGTTTCAAGCCAGCTTTTGCACTCTCCTCTTTCACCCTCATCAAGAGGCTCTTTAGTTCCTCTTCGCTTTCTGCCATTAGGGTGGTATCGTCTGCATATCTGAGGTTGTTGATATTTCTCCCGGCAATCTTAACTCCGGCTTGTGATTCATCCAGCCCGGCATTTCTCATGATGTATTCTGCATATAAGTTAAATAAGCAGGGTGATAATATACAGCCTTGTTGTACTCCTTTCCCAATTTTGAACCAGTCGGTTGTTCCATGTCCGGTTCTAACTGTTGCTTCTTGACCCGCATACAGGTTTCTCAGGAGACAGGTAAGGTGGTCTGGTACTACCATCTCTTTAAGACTTTGCCACAGTTTGTAGTGATCCACACAATCAAAGGCTTTAGCGTAGTCAGTGAAGCAGAAGTAGATGTTTTTCTGGAACTCTCTTGCTTTTTCCATGATCCAGCGAATGTTGGCAATCTGATCTCTAGTTCCTCTGCCTCTTCGAAACCCAGCTTGCACTTCTGGTAGTTCTCGGTTCACATACTGCTGAAGCCTAGCTTGTAGGATTTTGAGCATAACCTTGCTAGCATGTGAAATGAGCGCAATTGTACGGTAGTTTGAACATTCTTTGGCATTGCCTTCAATCTATATGCAGAACATATATTAAGGGAAGCTGGACTGGAAGGAGTGTGGTTTTAAAACTGGAGCAAGAATCATAAATACCCTGTGCTTGGCTGATAACACTACTCTCATAGTTGAAAATGCAAATGATCTGCAAGCTCTAGTAAAGAAAATCAAGGAGCACATTGAAAGAATAGGACTAAGATTAAATATAAGGATGACCAAACTAGTGACAACAGGTACAGCAACCAGCCTTAGAATTGACAACGAAAATACTGAAGTAGTGAATAGCTTCTGCCTTTTAGGATCAACTATCACCAGTAAAGGAGCCAGCAGTCAAGAAATAAGCCACAGGTTAGCGCTTGATAGAGTAGCAATGAAAGTCTTGGAAAAGATATTCAGATATGTCTATACCTACAAAGATCAGAATTGTGCAATTATTTTCCCTATGACACTCTATGTAAGTGAAAGGTGGACTCTGAAGAAGCAGAATAGAAAGGGTATTGACTCTTTTGAAATCTGGTGTTTTCCTGAGAATACCATGGATAGGCAACAAAACAAAGAAAATGGACCATCTAAGAAATCAACCCAGAGTTCTCGCTCGAGGCACAAATGACCAAGCTCAAATTATCATACTTTGAACACATTATACAAAGACCTAGCTCTTTAGAGAAGTCTATAAGGTGGAAAGGGAAGATGATGACTAGCAGCAACGTGGACAGACAGCAATGGGTACACCATTAGAAGATCTGAAAGATCAGGTTGGGGACAAATCTTCCTGGAGAAAATCTTCCCAAGAGCCAACACCAACTTGATGGCACATAATCTACACAACCTTGAAGTCCTCGCAGAGTTTCCTTCTATCCCTTATACTAAACAGAATTAAAGCAGGGTTATCTTGAGTTTCTTTCTTGTCGCGCCACCCCCTTCCTAACGCTAAGTTGATATTTACTTAATCTTGAAGAAAGAATGCAATAATCATTATCTCCATATTCTTCTACACATCTTTAGAATATTGGGTGAAGAGAATTCCAGACTGAACTAACATAGAAAACCAGAAACCGTGCTTGAGACCCCAAGGCCTTTGGTCTTAGAGGACTTTAATATTCATGCTAAGGTTATCTTGACAGCAGCTCAAGATTTCATAGCTTTGGTGACTGTTTCAAAACCATCCATGAGTCAGACTATGTAGTCAAATATTTTTTGTCCTGGGAGGAGGGGCTTGGAAGTAGTCGTTGCATGGAAAGATCACTGCCAGATGAAGGCTGAGCTACTGCAGAGGAGGGAACCAAATTAGAATAATCTGCTCTCATTTGGATTCCACTGGAGTTTGATTCAGCAGCCTAAATGGCCCCTTTCAACTCAGTAATTATATGAGGCCTTCTATTTAGTAGCTCTTTCTGGTGCTGATTTTTAATGGTTTGTAACTGAGCCACAAAATGCAAATGTGAAGCATATATTTTACATAAAAATATAAATTCTATTTCCATTCAGACACAACCTATTTACTGTTGCAATCGAAATTATTCAACCCCCATTGCAAATCAAGTTTATTGTCAAAATTTACAGACTTTCAGCTGTTTGCAATGAACAAATCAAACAAAAGCAATTGAAATAGCTCAACGCAATGAATGCTTCAAGTGCTGTCCTCCAAATTCAACTGAAAATGCAACTTATCATGACTTTTCCAGTCTCAAAATTATTCAACCCCTTCATGGCAAGCATCTTTAGTACTCAGTGGAGCACCCTTTTGCTGTTATGACCTGCTGCAAACGAGATGCATAGCCAGACACCAGCTTCTGGCAGCGTTCCTGAGGAATCTTAGCCCATTCCTCATGAGCAATGGCCTCCAGTTCAGTAATATTCTTGGGTTTGCGTGCTGCAACCGCCTTCTTCAAATCCCACCAGAGATTTTCTATAGGGTTCAAGTCAGGTGACTGTGATGGCCACTGTAGAATCTTCCAGGACTACTTCTGCATCCAAGCCTTACTGGAATTTGAGGTATGCTTGGGATCATTGTCCTGCTGGAAGGTCCAGTGACGCCCAAGCTTCAGCTTCCTTACAGGCAGCATGACGTTTTCTCCTAGGATTTCCTGATACTTCAATGAATCCATCTTGCCTTCCACATGCTGCAGGTTTCCAGTGCCAGAGGATGCAAAGCAGCCCCAGAGCATCACCAAGCCACCACCATACTTAACTGTAGGCCGAGTGTTCTTTTCAGCGTATGCTTCATTCTTCTTCCTCCAGACATACTGCTGATCCATCGGGCCGAAAAGTTCCAGTTTTGTTTCATCGTTCCACAGAACAGAATCCCAAAACTTCTGTGGCTTATTTATATGATTGTGAGCATATTGGGAGTCGACTGTTCTTGTGCTTTTGGGTCAGTAGTGGTGTACGTCTTGGAGTTCTGGCAGGGAAACCTTCTGTGTTTAGTACGCGCCTTACTGTGCTCACTGAAACCTCAGTGCCTGTTGCCACCAAGTCTTGCTGCAGGTCTTTTGCAGTCACTCGAGGGTTTCTCTCAACCTGCCTTCTCAGAAATCTGGTTGCAGCCATTGACAGCTTCCTTTTTCTGCCCTGTCCAGGTAGTGTAACCAGTGTTCCTTTAACTTTGAACTTGTGAACTATGCTTCCAGTGGTGTCTCTAAGAACATTCAGTGCCTTCACTATCTTTTTGTATCCTGTTCCTTGTTTGTGAAGGGCGATGATCTCTTCTCTAAACTTTTTGGACCATTCTTTTGACTTAGCCATGTGACACTCAACAAACCCCTAGCCAGTTCAGGTATTTCATGTGTTCCAGCTCAAGCACACCTGGTGCAACTAATGAATCCCTTGATTGGTTGCATCAGGTGTGCTTCTGACAACACCTGTTTTGCATACTGTATGTGTTGTGATGGATTCTATTCAGGAGGTTAAATAATTTTGAGACTGGAGAAGTCATTACAAGTTGCATTTCCAGTTGAATTTGGGGACACCACTTGAAGCATTTGCTGTGTTGAGCTATTTCAATTGCTTTTTGATTTGTTCATTGCAAACAGCTGAAAGTCTGTAAATTTTGACAATAAACCTGATTTGCAATGGGGGTTGAATAATTTCGATTGCAACTGTATATCTACTTCACTCTGAATTTAGGCCTGTTTAGGCACAAAAATCACTTTGTCTAGATAAATAGTATTTACTAGAAGAGAAACAGCTAAAATCTTACACTGCTCATTCTGCTAGCTATTTCAGAAGTCTTTGATACAATCAAGTGTTGGATAGATTCACCTGATTCAAGATATTGTATTGCTGTAGCTGCTACCTGGAAACATTTCTAAAAAGTGGTGGAAGGTCTTTTGGCTTTT
This sequence comes from Charina bottae, assembly GCA_023362775.1. Classification (NCBI taxonomy): domain Eukaryota; kingdom Metazoa; phylum Chordata; class Lepidosauria; order Squamata; family Charinaidae; genus Charina; species Charina bottae. Next base: position 2,695,056 of record JALMGJ010000020.1, read on the forward strand.
AATATGTCTTCCATTTCTTTTAACGTTAATATGGAACAGCTGGAGGATGAGGTAGTAACATACAGCAATAACACCTAATTCTACTTTTCTTTTAAATCTGGATCAGGTGAAACAATGGGAATGTTAAACAAGTCCCTGAAATCAATGGTCTTCTTTATTAAAGCCCACTGTGGCTTTGCGCATCACAACAATAATCCAAGACCTCAAAGTGCCCTCTCAGAAGCTGATGACTTGAGAAACTTCTCAATTAGTGACAGGACATTTACAGAGTTTTCCTCCATATGAAGTTAGTGATACCAAATTTAGCATCTTTTAGGTACCATGCAAAACCTTTTTTTTAATTACCAACCTTTAATAGTTTCTGTCATTGCTGTAAGTTTTATTTGCTCCTTTATCTTCTAGATGTTGTCATAAGCTTGTTGTCATATTTGTTGTACTTCTATGTCTGGGACTATAAAAAGTTTTGCTATATTAATGGAAAGACTTCTGCTCACAGAAGAATTCTGCTTATAGAATAGAATAAAATCCATGGATCCAACCTTTCCTGAGAATAAGCTGAAATTTTAAAAACCCTGCATAAAATTAAATAAATTCATTGCCTTGATGTAAAATTAGTACTTAAAAAGTCAAATATTACCAACTTTCATACTCAACCTTTTTAACAAGTAGGGTTTTTTTAATATGGTATAGAGCCAAAACCTGTAAACATTACAGATCTACTGCAATTAAAAAAGAGGAAGCAGATACATTTTTTCAAAATGTCCATTTATATTCTTAAAAATTACTAACATCCTCAATGAAGTACTTTCTTCCACAATGAATAATGTAGCATGGAATACTATAGAAACCTATTGGAATTAAGTAAAACAGTGTATCTTACCTCTGCTTGAATATTTGCAACTGATCCAACTCCATTTTCAGTGCTTATATTACTGGAACTATTGTTTGGAGAACTAGGGCCAGATCCAGGAGCACTATTGCATGCAGATTCTAAAATACATTAAAAACATATATTAATACCTTTAACAAGTTATTTTATTACGTATTTGGGAGGTCTATGGAAATAAGATCACATACTATCAGATCTGACAACCACACTAGTGGACAACCACACATTTGTTTAGATTAATAATCTTTTTGTGAAACAGACTAGTTTTCAATCTTATCTGCAATAGGAATAATTTTTATTGGTTTTACTGTGAATAATATAGGGGAAATATTTGGCTGGTATAATTTGGGGATTTTTAAAAAGATGTATTATTTAATTTAGATTGAACATTATATCTAGTTTTATGGATCTGTTTTGTACTAAGATTTATTTCAGGATTAGAATGTTTTACCTAACTTTGATTTTAAAGACATATAGAATACACTGTTTTGAAAAAGTTAGCAGTAATTGGTTATTTCAGTTATTTTTCTAGTTGGAGGTATTCAGCACCTATTTTCTTACAGAAAGGTAGAGATATTTCTTAGATGTTTGGAGAAAAAGGTGAGGCCAAAAATCGTTAATTATACTCTGAAGACTTGTTTTTCCTCTTCCGTTTTAAAACAAACATTTAATTTTTTTCTGTTCTTAACATTTGAGGAAATTAAATGGAAATCTTAAAGTGTTAATAAAGTTCACGCTTTCTACAATAAGGAACGTTCAGAATCAGTATAAAGTTTTATTATTTTTCATGTGAAAAACTTTGGTTTAAACCTACTTCTGAAAACAGAATCAAAGTAAGTTTTTGAGGAGGATATTCAAAGTGAAATGATATTTATAAAACTTGAGGGGCACCTTTCTATTTTTATTTTGCTTTTTAGTCACCATGGGAGAGAAACATAGAGCAACTTTTGCAATCAGATTACTAATGGTCATTTCAACCAGATAGCATCTTGAAGAATGGCAAAAGCTTGGAGGTACAGAGATCCTCTTTTATCATTCATGGTATAATATTGGCTCACTGTTATTCAATCTCTCATTCAGAGTTGTGTGGTAGTATTATTTTTGAGAACATCACTATACTGATCTGACACACAGAGAAAAATGAAGTATGTCAAGGATGTGGAAAAGCACTTCAACTGTCTGACAGCAATACTTAGGACAGTTCTGGGAGCTACACTTTAAAAGAGATTCAGACAAGTAGAACAGGTACAAAGAAGGTAAACATGGTGATCAGGACACTAAAAAGGTAATTTACAGTATATGAGAGAAATGGCAGGAACTGATTATATTTATATGGAATATAATAGTACTCTTGAAGGACTTGAAGGGATGTCACACAGAAGGTACTGTACTTTGGCTGTTCTCTATCATCCCAGAGTGCAGGGAATGGACTAACTGACTTGGCTTACAGGGAGAGAGATTCTGGTTGAACATTAGGAACAATTTCCTGACAGCAAAAAAACTAGTTTTAGAATCTAAATGGCTAGTTCCAAGGGAAGAGAAAGAGTTGGTGACACCTTTTCACTGGATATGTTCAAGGCAAAGATAAACAGATTTTAGATTCCTGCACTGAGCAGGGAGTTTCATCTGAATGGCCCTTTCCAGCTTTATGATTCTATATAATACCCTACCCAATCCATGAACCTACTGCTACAGCATCTCTGACATGTGGTCATCCAATCTCTGTTTAAACACCTCCAGTGAAAGAGTCTCCATTATCTTCCTTGTTGAACAGCTCTTACAGAAATTCTTCCTGATGCCAATAACATTTACTATCTTGTGATTTAAACCCATTGTTTTTGTCTTGTCTTCTGGAACAACACTGGACAAGTCTATCCCATCTTCTACATCACAGCCCTTCAGATACGTAGTTGAAGACAGCTATTCCTGCAGTCTTCACTTCTCCAGACTAAACATATGTAATGTCTCCAACCATCCCTCACAGTTTTTTCCTTGCAAGCTTCTTATATCACCTTGAATGCTCTCCTCTGGACATGTTTCAGTTTATCTATGGCCTTCCTAAAATTTGTGCCAGAACTGGATGCAACATTCTAGGTATGGTGTGACCAATGCAGAATAGAGAATAACAATGACTTATCTGAATTTTGACACTATATTTTTGCTGATATTGCATTTGCTTTGTTTGCAGCTCTATCACAATGTTGGCTCATGCCAAGACACCCAGATCCTTTTCACATTTATGCTTTCCAGTATTGTCCCTATACTCATGCCTTTGTGAAGGAATTTCTAGCCGCCCCAGGAACACAAGGAAGAAAAAAGGACCATTGCAAAAGAAACACCTGAGCCTGGGGGAAGGAGTAATGTGAGAAAGTGTCTTAGAGTAACTCTGCTAAGTATAAGGTGAACAGGAGAATTATTTTATCTGATTTTCAAAATTCTTTACCGTACTAGCAATAAAGATATTTCCAGAAATCCAAGTGGAACAGTATTTGCCCTTTTTTAGTCTTCTGTGATTACTAAGAGCTAGCTTTTGCAAGCTTCTTCCTGGATAGAGCTGTTCTCATCCTGGAGATTTAAACTTGTTCCTTGAAGCCAGATGCTCCTTAACTAACTCTTCCCTTAACTTGTGTAGCCATTCCCTCCCTGTGTTAATTGTTCTGTTTAGGTCCATTTGGGAATGAGACTGAAGAAAATGGAAGTTGAGAAGCCCTGCCCCCTGCCCGTCACCTGCTATCATCCTATTATCTTCTCCAAGCGACTGCCCTACCCTTTCTTTTTACTATCTCCTTACCTCTTACTATTTTTTTAATGTCGGCATTTATAAGAAAAATCAAGATCACTGTAATTGTTTTAATCTTCATAATTACTTCCCAATCTATCTAATTGTTTTGAAATTTAAATGTAGCCACGCCAACTTACCTGTGACATCTAATGGACGTTTTTTAAGAGCTGTAGCTACAGGACTATCTTTTCGTCTTAACAAGGGACTGCTGCGCCTTTCAGCCACCTTCTGCTTTAATCTAGATCGCAATTTGAGATTGGGCTCAGATGCTGAAATTGACAAAGCAGAAATTGAATTTATTTCATGGAACTAGAATTTCCAGTAACAATGCGTCCTTGACAGAAAATGTACCCATCTAAGAAAATACATTCTTACAACTACAGTATTACAGAAATAATACATAGTAAGTATGATTAATAATATATTAACATACAAGTAAAGGGTAGCAGATCCAAACAATCACAAAAGCAGGTAAGCAAAACCTATGCCTCTGGTATAATTTCAATGCAATACTAATAAAAATATCTGTTCATTCATTCATTCATTCATTCATTCAACTTTTTTGGAACCACCCATCTCAAAAGGCTCTGGGTAGGTTATAACACATTACAATTATAAACACAGCAGTAGGAATGAATCAAAAGTATAATAAACAACAGTAATAATAAATCAACACTCCCCCAAGATAAAATAAAATTTAGATAGGGTTGAAGGTTCAAGTGAAATTACTCCATTCTGGCAAGATGCTACCTGATATAATCTGGGGCTATGCTATATAGGGCATTATCAGCACTATGAACTAGGCCCAGAAACCTATTGGTAACCAGTGCAGTAACTTCAAGAGATGTGACCCTGCAATGGCAGGGCTGATCTATCAGTAATCTTGTCATTGCACCCTATTCCAGTTGTAGCCCTCTCCAAATGCTGCCCCAGGTAAATTACAGTAATTAATTAATTACGTAGTTACAGTAATGCAGATGGGTGAAGATCATGGTGTGTGTTACTAATGCCAGAATATCTTTGCACCAGCCAAAGTTGTGCAAAGTGCTCCATGTCACGGCCCCCACTATATTGTTTAAGTAGCAGCTATGAGTCCAGGAGGATCCTTAAGTCACGCATCAACTCCTTCAGGGGGGAGCATGACCACATCAAGGATAACTACCAGGATCAATGACCCTGGATGTTTGCTGATATACAGAAGCTCAGTCTTGGACAGATTTACATTTGAATTTATTTTGCCTGACAACCTCCAGGCACTGATTCAAACTTTCCACAATATCTCTGACTTAGCCTTGGATGGCAATCTATTTGTTGTTGTTCAGTCGTTTAGTCGTGTCCGACTCTTCGTGACCTCATGGACCATAGCACACAAGGCCTTCCTGTCCTCCACTGTCTCTCGGAGTTTACTCAAATTCATGTTCATTACATCGGTGATGCTATCTAACCATCTCATCCTCTGCCGTCCCCTTCTCCTTTTGCCCTCAGTCTTTCCCAGCATCAGGGTCCTTTCCAGTGAGTCCTCTCTTCGCATTAGGTGGCCAAAGTATTTGAGCTTCAGCTTCAGCATCTGTCCTTCCAATGAGCAGTCAGGGTTGATTTCCTTTAGGATTGACTGGTTTGACCTTCTTGCAGTCCAAGGGACTCTCAAGAGTCTTCTCCAGCACCACAGTTCGAAAGCATCAATTCTTCGGCGCTCAGCCTTCCTTATGGTCCAACTCTCACAGCCATACATTACTACTGGAAAAACCATAGCTTTAACTATTCGGACCTTTGTTGGCAAGGTGATGTCTCTGCTTTTTAATGTGCTGTCTAGGTTTGCCATAGCTTTCCTCCCAAGGAGCAAGCGTCTTTTAATTTCATGGTTGCAGTCACCGTCTGCGGTGATCTTGGAGCCCAAGAAAATAAAATCTCTCACTGCTTCCATTTCTTCCCCTTCTATTTGCCAGGAAGTGATGGGACCAGATGCCATGATCTGGGTTTTTTTAATGTTGAGTTTCAAGCCAGCTTTTGCACTCTCCTCTTTCACCCTCATCAAGAGGCTCTTTAGTTCCTCTTCACTTTCTGCCATTAGGGTGGTATCATCTGCATATCTGAGGTTGTTGATATTTCTCCCGGCAATCTTAACTCCGGCTTGTGATTCATCCAGCCTGGCATTTCTCATGATGTACTCTGCATATAAGTTAAATAAGCAGGGTGATAATATACTGCCTTGTTGTACTCCTTTCCCAATTTTGAACCAGTCGGTTGTTCCATGTCCGGTTCTAACTGTTGCTTCTTGACCCGCATACAGGTTTCTCAGGAGACAGGTAAGGTGGTCTGGTACTCCCATCTCTTTAAGAATTTGCCACAGTTTGTTGTGATCCACACAATCAAAGGCTTTAGCGTAGTCAATGAAGCAGAAGTAGATGTTTTTCTGGAACTCTCTTGCTTTTTCCATGATCCAGCGAATGTTGGCAATCTGATCTCTAGTTCCTCTGCCTCTTCGAAACCCAGCTTGCACTTCTGGTAGTTCTCGGTTCACATAGTGCTGAAGCCTAGCTTGTAGGATTTTGAGCATAACCTTGCTAGCATGTGAAATGAGCGCAATTGTACGGTAGTTTGAACATTCTTTGGCATTGCCCTTCTTTGGAATTGGAACATAAACTGACCTTTTCCAATCCTGTGGCCACTGTTGAGTTTTCCAAATTTGTTGGCATATTGAGTGCAGCACTTTAACAGCATCATCTTTTAGGATTTTAAATAGCTCAGCTGGGATACTGTCTTCTCCACTAGCTTTGTTGTTAGTAATGCTTCCTAAGGCCCACTTGACTTCACTCTCTAGGATGTCCGGCTCAAGGTCAGTGACCACACCATCCTATTTATCAGGGATATTAAGATCTTTCTTGTATAGTTCTTCTGTGTATTCTTGCCACCTCTTCTTGATCTCTTCTGCTTCTGTTAGGTCCCTGCCTTTTTTGTCCTTTATCATGCCCATCTTTGCACAAAACGTTCCCTTGATATCTCCGATTTTCTTGAAGAGATCTCTAGTCTTCCCCATTCTATTGTTTTCCTCGATTTCTTTGCATTGTTCATTTAAGGAGGCCTTCTTATCTCTCCTTGCTATTCTCTGGAATTCTGCATTCAGTTGTTTATATCTTTCCCTTTCTCCCTTGACTTTTGCTTCCCTTCTTTCCTCAGCTATTTGTAAAGCCTCATCAGCCAGCCACTTTGCTTTCTTGCATTTCTTTTTCTTTGGGATGGTTTTAGTTGCTGCCTCCTGTACAATGTTACGAACCTCCATCCATAGTTCTTCAGGCACTCTGTCTACCAGGTCTAATCCTTTAAATCTATTCCTCACCTCCACTGTATATTCATAAGGGATATGATTTAGGTCATACCTGATTGGTCTAGTGGTTTTCTCTACGTTCTTCAATTTAAGCCTAAATTTTGCGATAAGAAGCTCATGATCTGAGCCACAGTCAGCTCCAGGTATTGTTTTTGCTGATTGTATAGAGCTTCTCCATCTTTGGCTGCAAAGTATATAATCAATCTGATTTCGGTATTGACCATCTGGTGATGTCCATGTGTAGAGTCGTCTCTTGTGTTGTTGGAAAAGAGTGTTTGCTATGACCAGCGTGTTCTCTTGACAAAACTCTATTAGCCTTTGCCCTGCTTCATTTTGTACTCCGAGGCCGAACTTGCCTGTTATACTGGTTATTTTTTTGACTTCCTACTTTAGCATTCGTCCCCTATGATGAAAAGGACATCTTTTTTTGGTGTTAGTTCTAGAAGGTGTTGTAGGTCTTCACAGAACCGGTCAACTTCAGCTTCTTCGGCATCAGTGGTTGGGGCATAGACTTGGATCACTGTGATGTTGAATGGTTTGCCTTGGATTCGAACTGAAAGCATTCTGTCGTTTTTGAGGTTGTACCCCAGTACTGCCTTTCCCACTCTTTTATTGACTATGAGAGATACTCCATTTCTTCTAAGGGATTCTTGCCCACATTAGTATATATAATGGTCTCCTGAATTAAATTCGCCCATTCCTGTCCATTTTAGTTCGCTGATTCCCAAGATGTTGATGTTCAATCTTGTCATCTCATGTTTGACCACATCGAGCTTACCTTGATTCATAGATCTTACATTCCAGGTTCCTATGCAATATTGTTCTTTACAGCATCGGACTTTCCTTCCACTTCCAGACACATCCACAACTGAGCGTCCTTTTGGCTTTGGCCCAGCCGCTTCACTCTTTCTGGAGCTACTCGGAATTGCCCTCCGCTCTTCCCCAGTAGCATTTTGGACACCTTCCGACCTGAGGGGCTCATCTTCCGGCATCGTATCTTTTAGCCTTTTGATACTGTCCATGGGTTTTCTTGGCAAGGATACTGGAGTGGTTTGCCATTCCCTCCTCCAGTTTTGGACCACGTTTTGTCAGAACTCTCCGTCATGACCTGTTCTTCTTGACCTGACTTCATTGAGTTACACAAGCCCCTTCGCCACGACAAGGCAGTGATCCATGAAGGGGTGGCAATCTATTTTTTGTTGTTGTTTATTCGTTCAGTCGTTTCCGACTCTTCGTGACTTCATGGAGCAGCCCACGCCAGAGCTTTCTGTCGGCCCTCACCATCCCCAGCTCCCCCATGGTTGAGTCCGTCACCTCCAGAATACCATCCATCCATCTTGCCCTTGGTCGGCCCCTCTTCCTTTTGCCTTCCACTTTCCCTAGCATCAGCTTCTTCTCCAGGGTATCCTGTCTTCTCATTATGTGGCCAAAGTACTTCAGTTTTGCCTTTAATATCATTCCCTCAAGTGAGCAGTCTGGCTTGATTTCCTGGAGTATGGACTGGTTTGATCTTCTTGCAGTCCAAGGCACTCTCAGAATTTTCCTCCAGTGGCAATCTATAGCTGACTGTATATATACGTATATCCCAAACAAATGGATGACCTGCCCCAGTGGCGTCATATACTGAAGGTATATCATCGTAGGCTCCAAGGAAGAAAACCAAGGCGTAAAATGAATACACTGGCCCTTCAAGATCCTATTAAACGAGCTTGCTTTCAATCAACTCTCAAGGAACATCTGCCTATGGAACTTCCTGAAAATTTTGAGGAACACTGGATTAAATTGAAGACTTCTATTATTTCAGCCTGTGAACAAACTATCGGATACAAGACTAAGAGACATCAGGACTGGTTTGATGAGAACGATAGTGAGATTGAACATATTATTGACAAGAAAAGGAAAGCCTTCCAGATATGGCAAAAAGATATAAACTGTGCCTTTAAGAAAAAAATCTATGCCAGTGCAAAGGCAGAAGTCCAAAGAAGAACTAGAGAACTTAAGAACATATGGTGGATAAAAAAAGCCCAAGAAACCCAACATTTTGCAGATGCTCATGATGCACGGGGCTTTTTTAATGCCATAAAGGCCATCTATGGACCAACAAACCATAGTACAAATACCTTATGCTCAGTAGATGGTGCTAAACTTCTAAAGGACAAAGAGTCTATTGCACTGCGCTGGAAAGAGCATTACTACAATCTCCTTAATCGTCACTCTACTGTGGCTGATGAAGTCTTCTTGCAAATCCCGCAAAAACAAATAAGAGATGAGCTTGCAGTACCGCCTAGTTTGGAGGAAGTCAGTAAAGCCACTAAACAAATGAAAAATAACAAAGCTAGTGGACCTGATGGGATTCCTGCTGAAGTCTTTAAAGAAGGCGGGCCTGAACTTACACAACAACTTCATAAGCTCATCGAAAAATCTGGATGAGGGAGGAGATTCCAGCAGACTTTAGGGATGCATAATTATCACTCTCTTTAAAAAGGGTGATAGAACAGACTGTGGAAACTATCAAGGCATCTCCCTTCTAGCCACAGCAGGCAAAATCCTGGCAAAGATCATTGCAAACCGTCTCCTATCTGTATCAGAAGACATCCTCCCTGAAACGCAAAATGGCTTCCGCCCTTCCAGGGGAACAGTGGATATGATCTTCACTGCACGACAGCTTCAAGAAAAATGCAAGGAGCAAAACCGCCCTCTGTACATGGCGTTTATTGATCTGACTAAAGCTTTTGATACTGTAAATCGTACTGCTCTCTGGACCATCCTTCTGAAAATCGGATGCCCTGATAAATTTGTGAACATCTTGTGGTTACTCCATGACGACATGATGGCAACAATCCTGAGTAACAATGGCTCTCAAAGCGATCCATTTAAAGTAGAATCTGGCGTTAAACAGGGATGTGTTATTGCTCCAACCTTATTCGCTATCTTCATTGCTATGATTATACACCTTGTTGAAGAGAAACTTCCTACTGGTGTAGAAATTATATATCGAACAGATGGAAAGCTTTTTAATCTTAGTAGGCTGAAAGCAAAAAATAAGGTAATTGCAACTTCTGTTATAGAACTTCAATATGCTGATGATAACGTAGTCTGTGCACACTCCGAGGAAGATCTTCAAACTATCCTAAACATCTTTGCAGAAGCATATGAAAAGCTCGGCCTCTCGATTAACATTAAAAAAACCAAAGTGCTTTACCAGCAAGTTCGAACCAATCCCTCTGCAGCGCCATCAATCCAGCTTAAAGGTGTGTCACTAGAAAATGTCGACCACTTTTCTTATCTCGGCAACCATCTATCTACAAAAGCCGACATCGACGCTGAAATTCAGCATCGCCTGAGCTCTGAGAGTATAGCTTTCTCCCGAATGAAGCGTAGAGTGTTTGAGGATCGGGACATTCGCAGGGAGACCAAAATGCTTGTTTACAAAGCCATTGTACTACCAACCCTTCTGTACGCCTGTGAAACATGGATCCTCTACAAACGCCACCTCCAACTTCTTGAAAGATTCCATCAACGCTGCCTCCGAAAAATTCTGCAAATTACTTGGGAAGATAGGCGGACTACTGTTAGCGTACTAGAAGAAGCGAAAACCACCAGCATTGAAACAATGATCATCCAACATCAACTTCGCTGGACCGGTCATGTTGTTCGAATGCCTGACCATCGTCTTCCAAAGCAGCTACTTTACTCCCAACTTAAGAATGGAAAACGGAATATTGGTGGACAGCAAAAGAGATTCAAAGATACTCTCAAAGCTAATTTAAAAAAATGTAATATCAGCATTGAGAACTGGGAAGCCCTAACTCGTGAGCGTTTCAATTGGAGGTCATCCTTTATTAAAGGCACTATGGACTTTGAAGAAGCATGAGTACAGGGCGAAAGGGAGAAAAGAGCTAAAAGGAAGGCACGTCAAGCAAACCCTCATCATGACCGTCTCCCACCCGGAAACCTATGCCCTCATTGTGGGAGGTTGTGCGGATCCAGAATTGGCCTTTATAGCCACTTACAGACCCACCGTTAAAATTTTACCTTTGGAAGACAATCTTACTCGGCTACGAGTGATCGCCAATGATACTGAAGGTATCTCATAAAGAACATGAGGGAAAGAACCAAGCCCTGAGGTACTCTGCACTAGAGTAACCTAGGCTTTACAATGTTAAACTATCCACTCAGGTAGGAGAGGAACCATTGCAAAACAGTGCTTCCAACTATCAGCCCTCCCAGGTAGTCCATTAAGATTCCATGGTGAATGATGCCAAGAAGTCCAAAAGGGCTAGGAAGGGCATAATGAACTAACCAAGTCCTGTTAAAAGTCCACCAGAGTAACCAATGCTATTTCTGTTGTCTGAATCCAGACTGATAGGGATCTAGATAATCCATTTCCTCTAAACTCTCTGAAGGTGAGCCATCATTTCTCAGCAACCTTTCCCCAAAAGGGCAGAAGTTAAAAACTTCAATAGCAGCCCTGTGGCAATATCCAGGAACTCATGAAGGGCCAATACCAGGCAATAAATGGACAATACACCAACAGCAACCCTAAATTATCTCTATAGTCTGCATAAAGGCACTCATAATTTATTACCTCCAGTAGAATGGTCCTCACCATCACTAAGGTTTTCTGTACCATCACAGCCACCCCTCCTCCCGGGTCAAGGCATCATAGCTGCTGCAGGATCTGAAACCCAGGTAGACAAATTTCTGGCAGGGCTATATCCCCACTGTTGCCCAACCAGATTCAGCACTACAAGCCACATCAGCACATTCACCCACTATCATATAAAAAATGGACACATTTTGCACTGATGTGGAGTTTACCAGCAAGAGCTGGAGATCAAGGCACCCAAAATTTGTTCATCTGAGCCCAGGTCTGGGGTAGCTGGCTTAGAAGGGACCTACACTAACATGTGGGTCCCCTTTCTCCTCAAACAGCCCATCTAGCACCCAACACCATATCTTCCCCTGCCCATTATGATTTCAAACCAGACCCCATTAAAACAACCCCAGAGATAATCACCCCCCCTTACTCCTTTCATAGTGATCACGTCCTATAATTGGCTGCCATGTGTGATCATTTCTGCAGGCTAGTCTACAGGTAACCCTCAACTTACGACCACAATTGGGACCAGAATTTCAATCACAATCCTGGCAATTCCCCTTGCCGTTGTTAAGCGAATTTTACCGGTTGTTAGCCGAGCACCCACCCCACCCCAATCCAAGCCATTCCAGGCTTGGTTCCTCCCAGCCCTGAGCCTCAGTAAGGTAAGGGACTGCCTCCAACTCCCCCCACCTGCCTCTCCCCCCCCCCCCATTTCTCCCCTTTTGGCTGCCCTGCACCTTGCCTTGCGGGGTGGCAAGCAGGCCCAGAACCATGTGGCTCTGAGGCTGCTTGCCATGCTCCAGGAAGCCACAGCCGCCCTCGCCACCCTACACTCCAAGACCTCTGCCATCCTGTGCATTGCCGCCCCAGCTGACCTTCGCCATCTTCTTGCTTCCACAGTTGACGACGTGTGCCCAGTCTGGCTGCTGGGCCAGGCTGGGCTGGGCTTCGACTGCAAAAAAAAAAAAAAAGCCCAAAGCACCCTTTGCAAAAAGCTCCTGGAGCGCACTATGCCAAAAAGCCCACCCCACCTAGGAGCTCTTTGCAAAGGGACTGCTTTGGGCTTTTTTTTTCTTTCTCGCAGTGCAAAGCCAGCCCCAGCCCAACCCAGCAGCCTGGCTGGGCACGCCTTGTCAGCAGTGGGAGCAAGATGGCAAGGTCAGCTGGGGTGGTGGAGCGCAGGGAGGCAGGGGGCCAAAAGGGCAGGGATGGGGGTGAAATAGGCAGGTGGGGGGAGTTGAAGCGCCCCTGCAGTCCTAAGTGCAGGCGGGCTGCCAAGTGCCGGAATTTTGATCGTGACCGTGGGGGCACTGCAACGGCTATAACTTCAGGCACCGGTTGTAAGTCACTTTTTTCAGCATGTTTGTAACTTCTAGTGATTCCTGAACAAATGGTTGTAAGTTGAGGACTACCTGTAGTTCATCATGAACACAATTAGCATTCACTCTAGCCATCCACCTTTCCTATCCTATCCTCACGGCTTGACTACTGCAATGCGCTCTACATGGGGCTGCCCTTGAAGACCACCTGGAAGCTTCAGGTGGTCCAGAATGCAATGGTGCAGGCAGTGATGGGCATGCCTCAGTATGCCCATGTAACACCTCTGCTTCACGAGCTGCACTGGTTGCCAGTTTGTTTCCAGATGTGATTCAAGGTGCTGGTCACTACCTATAAAGCCCTACATGGCAGAAGGCCTGGTTACTTGAGGTACCGCCTGTCCCCCATAGTATTTGCCCAGCCAGTTTGATCTGGCAGGGTAGGCCTGCTCCAGATTTCATCGATTAAACAATGCCATCTGTCTGGACCCCGGATGTGCGCCTTCTCTGTAACAGTACCTGACCCCTAGAATGAGATTTCCCCGAAAATTCGAATATTCCCTACCCTACTGGTATTTCGAAGGGCCTTAAAGACCTGGCTCTTTGCCTAGGCCTTTGGAGAGGACGACTGACACGACTGACCTTTCTTCCTTTCTATACCCCTCTGGGTTTATTTTCTTTGCCACTGCTGTTCTTTTGTATTGTGATATTCTTGTCTTCTTTGTTTATAAATTATAAACTGCCCAGAGTCACTGGAAGTCGGGCAGCATATAAATTTAATAAATTATTATTATCATCTTCAAACATCTCAAGTTACACAGGTTCAACCAACCCTACCAGATCTCCCCACCCAAACCACTTCCTGTTCCCTCACTCCAGGGAGAAGGGAACCCCCATAACTACACCCCAACTATCACTTGGGAATACAGTATAACAACACCTAATAATCGAAACTTGGCTACAGTATATTTCTTGTTCTTCCTGGGAAAACACTCACTCTAGCCCAACAAATTCAGCTGAAAATATGACTACACACCCAGGACTTTAAATTGCCCTATCCAGATTTTACCACATATCTTATCAGCACCTATCAGTCCTGTTCAATACAAAGGCTTATCCAGACTCCTGTGCCATTCCAGTCCAGTCCAACTCCTCTGTTCTACTTCAGATTAAATCTCAGAAATTTAGATCCTGTCCAAAGCTTCTCCACCCTTGCACCTGCTGCAAACACCCCTGCTGCTGCTGCTCGGATAGTACTTTTTTTAATTAGAAAACTTTATTAAAGCATTTTCAAAATATACATAAAAACTAAAAAGATTGAAACAAAGAAGCCTATAAAGAAAAAGAAACAGAACTAAAAAGGTGTGAAAAAACACAAAACGAACTACTACAAAGTGATTTCCGACTTTCTATAACAAAGATATACATAAATCAATATCAATCTCTTACTCCAATTCATATTATAGTAAACATTATTTCTATAAAGCATTTAAATTCTCATTATTACATTCTCAGGTACATTCACAGGTGGGCACTGGGGAGCTCGGGCTGGGGGTGGCTGTTGCCAGGTAGGGGAGGGTACGCAAGGGGCCACTGCAGGCAGGTGGGATCTCGTACTCCGAGATCCCTGGGATCTCATACTCTGTAGCCGGGCTCCTTGGGAGAAAAAGCTGCAGGAGCGTGAGTGACTTACAGGAGTGTCTTGCGATCTTCCCTGCTGGCTTCCCCTTTGACTTTGCTTGTGGGAAGCCGGCAGGGAAGATTGCAAGTGGTGATCACAGGACGCGGCTCACAGCGATGGCTGCAACTTCGTGGACCAGTCACAAGTCCTCCTCGTTCAGTGTCACCGTAATTTTGAATGATAGCTGAACGAGTGGTCATAACAAGTGGTCGAGGACTACCTGTATGCAGTTCTACTAGAGGAACTAAACATCTATCTAGTTAGCATTTTGTTTCCCCTCTTGTAACTATTGTTTCATGATATTAAGATGTTTGTTACCTTTGCTTATGTAAGTAGGTAGAGTTACCGTAACTTAAAACACTGATAAATATATCCTTTATTAATGTATCCAACCCCTTTAAATAATCCCTTTGAATTTATTTAAATTACTGGCCATCCCTATCATGTGTGGCAACATACAGTATTTCATAGTTTTACTATATGCCAGAGCTTTCCAAACTGTGTGTCGCAACACAAAAGTGTGTCGCCACACACAGCGTGGTGTGTCGCCACACCACCCGGAAGCGGTGGCGCGCGCGTGCACGGCGACCGCCATGCACGCACGCGCCGCCGCACGCCTCCCCCGCCTGCCGCCGCGTGCCCCCCACGCCGCCGCTGGCATGTCGCCAGCAGCAGCACTTTGGAAAGCCCTGCTATATGCTGAGCTTCTTTTATCATCTCTCTTGCATCATCTATTACTCAGTTTTTCTAGGTAGTCTAGATTTGGATATTCAGAGCAAGCAGAAAAACATAACTTTCCCATTTTCTTCATACCCTGTCTATATATTTCTGTATATATCTATATATATGCTTCTCTAGTGTGTGTATATATGTGTGTGTATTCTGATTGTCTTTTTTTCTGAACTTTTTTTCACTTCTATAGTATGTATGTATTTGTGATTAATTTGGCTACCCAACTCCCACAAAAATGAATCCGGGCAGTTTATATATAGTTTTAAAAAAATTTAAAATTTAAAATTTAAAGAAGACCCATAGCAACAAAACCCAGTAACATAAAACCCCCGGAGCATAGTATAACTGAGGCAACCAGAATATATTCCAGTCCAAAATCATTCCAGCATGGGTTCATCCAGCATTCTGGCCCAATGCCTGGGGAAACAACCATGTTTTCAAGATGTTACAAAATGCCACCAGGGTTGAGGCCATCTACATTTTGGGGAATATGATATTTCAAAGGGCAGCTGTTGTAACAGAGCAGGCATGCTAGGTCTTGCTAGTTGGCACTGTTTCATGGAAGAGATGTGAAGCATGCTCATTCTTCCAGCAGGAGCCAAGAAGACCCCCAAATTGCACACCACTTCTGTCTGGGCTAGTGCAACCCCATCCAGAACTGAAGATGGAAAGTACCCAGATCTGTGGGACCCTAAAACCCACAGCCAATTGGTCTTGCTTGGGTTAAGCTGAAGCCTGTTCTTCTCCATCCAGACCCTCAAAGCCTCCAGACATTAAGAAAGAACCTTGACAGCATCACTTGGTCAGCCTAGGGTGGAGATGTATAGCAGGGCATCATCAGCATCCTGATGACACCTAACCACATACTGATGGATGACCTTTCCCAGAACTTTCATGTAGACAATGAGTAGAAACAGGAAGAATGTAGAGCCCTGAGGAACCCCACAATTGATGGTATCAAAAGCTACTGGGAGATCATGGAGGCCAGGATGGATGCATCGGCTCCTCCTTGTCCCACCAAAAGCTATCTACAAGTGTAATCAAAGCCATCTTGGAACTGTATCCCAGTCTGAAATCCAACTGAAAAGAATCGAGATTTCCTCTAGGGCTCTCTGGAGCTGAAAACTACCACCATCTCAATACCCTTCCCTAAAAAGGGAAGATTACAGACTGGATGAAAATTGTTCAGTACCGCTCACCATATCTTTGCACAGAAGGGAACAAGGTCTCAAAAAAAACGACCTTAAACTTTAAATAATTAAATATGAAAAAGTCACTCTTCCAATTCCAAAGCTATAAAAGGCTTTATAAACCAAACCCAGACAATTGGGAAGAGAAACCAAGTGGGAATTAATATTATGGTTAAATATAATACCACTGTTCATGATGCCCAATTCCAGCTATTTCTCTCACTGCCATATTTTGTACTAATGGAACATTTCAGACCATCTTCAAGAGCAACCACATGTGCAATGTATAGATTACTGAAGCAAGGTTACCCCAAATAACTAAATAATAAATAATAAGCACCAAATAGCCTGTGCTCTAGCTAAATAGAGGATGTTGTTGTTTATTCGTTCAGTCGTTTCCGACTCTTCGTGACTTCATGGACCAGTCCACGCCAGAGCTTCCTGTCGGCTGTCACCATCCCCAGCTCCCCCACGGTTGAGTCCGTCACCTCCAGAATACCATCCATCCATCTTGCCCTTGGTCGGCCCCTCTTCCTTTTGCCTTCCACTTTCCCTAGCATCAGCTTCTTCTCCAGGGTATCCTGTCTTCTCATTATGTGGCCAAAGTACTTCAGTTTTGCCTTTAATATCATTCCCTCAAGTGAGCAGTCTGGCTTTATTTCCTGGAGTATGGACTGGTTTGATCTTCTTGCAGTCCAAGGCACTCTCAGAATTTTCCTCCAACACCACAGTTCAAAAGCATCTATCTTCCTTCGCTCAGCCTTCCTTATGTTCCAGCTCTCGCAGCCATAGGTTACTACAGGGAATACCATTGCTTTAACTATGCGGACCTTTGTTGTCAGTGTGAGGTCTCTGCTCTTAACCATTTTATCAAGATTTGCCATTGCTCTCCTCCCAAGAAGTAGACGTCTTCTGATTTCCTGGCTGCAGTCAGCGTCTGCAGTAATCTTTGCACCTAGAAATACAAAGTCTGTCACTGCCTCCACTTTTTCTCCCTCTATTTGCCAGTCATCAATCAAGCTCGTTGCCATAATCTTGGTTTTTTTGAGGTTTAACTGCAACCCAGCTTTTGCACTTTCTTCTTTCACCTTCGTCATAAGGCTCCTCAGCTCCTCCTCGCTTTCAGCCATCAAAGTGGTATCATCTGCATATCTGAGATTGTTAATGTTTCTTCCAGCGATTTTAACTCCAACCTTGGATTCCTCAAGCCCAGCATGTCGCATGATGTGTTCTGCGTACAGGTTGAATAGGTAGGGTGAGAGTATACAACCCTGCCGTACTCCTTTCCCAATCTTAAACCAGTCCGTTGTTCCCTGCTCTGTTCTTACCGTTGCTACTTGGTCGTTATACAGATTCCTCAGGAGGCAGACAAGATGACTTGGTATCCCCATACCACCAAGAACTTGCCACAATTTGTTATGATCCACACAGTCAAAGGCTTTAGAATAGTCAATAAAACAGAAATAGATGTTTTTCTGAAATTCCCTGGCTTTCTCCATTATCCAGCGGATATTGGCAATTTGGTCTCTAGTTCCTCTGCCTTTTCTAAACCCAGCTTGTACATCTGGCAATTCTCGCTCCATGAATTGCTGGAGTCTACCTTGCAAGATCTTGAGCACTACCTTACTGGCATGTGAAATAAGTGCCACTGTTCGATAGTTTGAACATTCTTTAGTGTTTCCCTTTTTGGTATGGGGATATAAGTTGATTTTTTCCAATCTGATGGCCATTCTTGTGTTTTCCAAATTTGCTGGCATATGGCATGCATCACCTTGACAGCATCATCTTGCAAGATTTTAAACAGTTCAGCTGGGATACCGTCGTCTCCTGCTGCCTTGTTATTAGCAATGCTTCTTAAGGCCCATTCAACCTCACTCTTCAGGATGTCTGGCTCTAACTCACTGACCACACCATCAAAGCTATCCCCGATATTATTATCCTTCCTATACAGACCTTCCGTATAGTCTTGCCACCTTTTCTTGATCTCTTCTGCTTCTGTTAGGTCCTTGCCATCTTTGTTTTTGATCATACCCATTTTTGCCTGGAATTTACCTCCGATGTTTCTAATTTTCTGGAAGAGGTCTCTTGTCCTTCCTATTCTATTGTCTTCTTCCACTTCCGCACATTGCTTGTTTAAAAATAATTCCTTATCTCTTCTGGCTAACCTCTGGAATTTTGCATTTAATTGGGCATATCTCCCCCTATCACTGTTGCCTTTTGCTTTCCTTCTTTCTTGGGCTACTTCCAGTGTTTCAGCAGACAGCCTGCCTCTAATGACAAAATTGTTCTTGAAGCATTTCATCCTTTGGATCTACCTCTTTGAGAACAGACTTAATGCCATTCATTTGGACAATTGACAAACTAAACTTCAGCCCAGAGTAATTTTGTTGATTGGCTCATATTCAACTCATTATGCAGCCAGGCACAATAAAATACTTCTGCATACTGATAGGACCATCCACTACTTTTTACATAAAACGACTCCAAATTAACTCACCTAGTTGTTTTATATAAAAGTTTAATACCAAAGTGTTGAGCTGAAATCCCTTGACCACCTTCTGGAAAAAGGAATCCAAGTATGATTGGAAATTTTACGAAGATGTATTACCATAACTAACTCTGTAAAAGGGAATCTAGGCTGATGGTCTTGAAAGAGGCCCAGTAGAATCAACAGAGTCTCTCTGTCTTAGAAAAGTTCATCCCACTGTTTCAATGACAAAACCAGGCTTCAACTGCA
The DNA here is from genome assembly GCA_023362775.1 of Charina bottae. NCBI lineage: Eukaryota > Metazoa > Chordata > Lepidosauria > Squamata > Charinaidae > Charina > Charina bottae. The sequence continues at coordinate 2,714,311 of JALMGJ010000020.1, forward strand.
ACTGAACTAGATCTAGGAAATGATTTACTGAAATAATGTTTATGGTGCTCATCAGCTACCACTCACTTAAGTACTTTGCCCAGAAAGAGAATGCTGGCTACTTGCCTATAATTCTGGGTCCATTGATTCCCCACTCTAACCCCAGAAATAGTCTCCCTATTGCTTTCTTAGATGAAGCTAAGTTTACTTTTTTCTAAAAGGAGGACTTTATTAACCCACCTGAGCACTCCGTTCCAACTAGGTATGTTTCAAGAGTCATTGGCCAAGCTTCTTTTTCACATCACTAGGCCTAAAAACTGAAATTCATTCAGAAATAATCTGACTAGAACTCTATGAAGTGAAATAACTGTGGAATCAAGTAATGATGGATATGATAAATTCTGTCTACAAAACATCTTGCAATCTTGTCACAGTGAGCAACTAAAGCATCTATTAGATCTCCTACCAGGTCCAAACCTAAAAGATATGAATCAATTCAAAATTGTTAAATAAGTTGGGCACTACTGAGGGTTCATGGACATTCTGAGACAAATACCAAGTCTGTAATACAGGGCTTTCCAAAGTTTTCCCACGGCGACACACCAACTGCTGTTGGTGTGTCGCCGCGGGAAAACCCGGAAGTGCCGCCGTTGCGGCAGTGCGCAAAAACTCAGAAGCGCTGCTGCCGCTTTCGGTTTTTGCGCGCCGCCGTTGGTGTGTCACTGCGGAAAAACCTGGAAGCGCTGATGATGATCAGCGCTTCCGGGTTGTGTGGTGACACACCAGACACACACAAAAGTGTGTCGCCACACACAGTTTGGAAAGCTCTGCTGTAATATGTGTGGCAGTCAGATGAATATTCCTGTTGAAATACTAATTCCTTAGATCTATTTCCACCTGAAGGGACATACTGGATCTTGTTACTCCTTATCAGTTGATGTAATATACAACTCTGATAATTTCAATGAGAAGCTGTACCATCTGCTCAGAAATGGAAAGGTTCAACACTATCCACCACGGAGGAGTGGCTGGTGAAGATGATGGAACTTGCGGAGATGGCTAAATTAACTTCTTTGAAAAAACAATATCTACATTTATGGCTGACTGGAAATCCCTGATAGACTTTTTTGCATGAAAAAAATGCAATCATGATTTGTGGTTTTGATGATTAGAAAAGAACTGGATAATAGAAAAAAGTAAGATTTTTTTGGTAACCATAGAGTAAGTGTTAATTTTATAATTGTACTTATATTTGCTGCAGAAGAAATCGGAAGCTTCTTCTCTCTCTCTCTCTCTCTCTCTCTCTCTCTCTCTCTCTCTCTCTCTTAATTTGTGTTAGGTTTTATGTTCTTTGTAAAACTTTTAATAAAATTTATTTTTAAAAAGAGAGAGAGAAGCTGTACCATCCGACAGCTGAGAACTCTTTGGAAGAACCTGAGTTTTCAAAACCACGAAGAATGTGAAGGCACAGATTATCTCCACATCAGAGCCAGCTCGCTCACATAAGCCACCAGCATACTTCCCATTCTGTTAGGAAATGATGGAAATGAAAGAAAGAGCTGGCTCCACTGAAAAGAAAAAAAACCCATGCATCAAGTACTTCTTGGTTCATCAATCCAGATTTGTAGGGAGATTGATGGGAAGAAGAAAAAAATGAAGAAACCAAGCCTGGAATGTTTGCTTACATAGAAAAACATACTGCATTATAAGGGCCATCATTTAGTCCAAGAGATTAATATGATGGAAACAAAGAGGAGCCACGAGCAAAAACTCACTTTGTTGTAGGTAAGTCAAACGGTAGCTATTAAATTTGAAAATACCAGTAGCCTATTGCAACATGAACTTCTGATGAGAAGTTTGGATAACTATATGAAAATAGGCATTGTGGAGATCTATCATGGGAAATAAAGCTTTTTGATTAACAAGGAAAGATGATAGCTAATATTACAAAAGCAATATGGGATGACAGATTAGTTGAGGTTTCACAGTTCTAAAACTGGAGGAAGTCCTCCATTGTTCAGTACAGATGCAGAAAGATAAGGAGAAACCCACCATCACCTGCAGTGAAAATAGATTCTGGCCTCACCCACTTTTGGAGTGTATCCCTTAATATGTTGCACAAAATTGATGCAACCCTTAAGCTGATGAAACTAGTACACTTCCCCTTTAGAACAGCACACAGAACACCATAGCACACAAACCAACTATCTCAGCGTAGTATTTACTGTATGTAGTGAGCAATATAATGACTACAGGACTAAAGAATGAAATGAAAGGCAATTGGAATGAGAGAAGTAGCCTTAATTTAGTCAACACTATCACTTCACAGTCAGGGAACAGAGGGAATAATTTATTTGATTATTATTTAAAATAAAAGTTTTGCAATTCTATGTGAACTATGAAAAGTAAGATTTACCTGTTTTTCTGAGTGGAAAATCATCTTTGGAATCATACATTCCCAATACAGGGTGATTGTAAATGCCTGATGTTCCGCTCTGTGGTGGAGAGCTCTGATCAAGAGAACTATGTTGCGTTTTCCTAAAAAAACAATGTTATTGCAGAGGTTAAGAATAGTATCTCCATTGTTTATACTGATGCCTCCAAGTCACATTTCTCTTCTTTTCTACTCTGCCATGACAACCAACATGTTAATACAATTAATATGACGTCTCCAATTCTGTACAGATTGTTAGAAATGCATTTTACAATGAACATTGTTTTTGTTTTCATTTAATTGAAACTTTTAGCATTTTAACTTAAGAACATGCAAAACAAAAATGCAAAATTATAGTATTTTAGAACTAAACCTTATTCAGTTATTATTTTATTTCATTTTTAAAATGTTTTGTAGCCTGTTTTTTGCCTCTAGAGCACTCATTTATTTCTCTCTCCTTCCAAACCATATAATTACATGTCTGTTATAGTAGTATTTATAGAGCTTTTAGGTTTCCTATAGTTTTCAAGACAGCATTCAGGGTATTTGCTTTGATCTTTAAAGCCTGAAACAGCTTATGCCTGTATTTCTGTTTCTATATCTGTTTGTTTGTTTAAGGTGCTTTTTTAACACTTCAGGTGGTATGAATCTAAGTGGCTTATAATAAAAGCATTAAAATATATCAATTAACATGTGAAAATCAAAACATAGTCACATCTCAACAACATAATTCCACCTTATACTCATCAATCCAGCAAAGGAGATCTCGTGGTGCTGGAGCTTGAGCACCTCAATGACGCCATGAGCCAAACCGTGAAGGGACACCCAAGACAGGAAGGTCATGGCAGAGAGGTCAGACTAAATACGATCCCTGGGGAAGGTAATGGCAACCTACCCCAGTATTCTTGCCGTGAAAACTAAATGGATCAGTACAACCAGAGATATGTCAGTATACCATCGGAAGATGGGACTCCCAGGTCGGAAGATGGTCAAAATGCTACTGGGGAGGAACAGAGGATAAGTTCAACTAGCCCCAGATGTGATGACGCAGCTAGCTCAAAGCAGAAATGCTGGTGGTGAACAACGAATCCGATGTTCTAAAGATCAACACACCATAGGAACCTGGAATGTAAGATCTATGAGCCAGGGCAAATTGGATGTGGTTATTGGTGAGATGGCAAGATTAAATATAGACATTTTGGGTGTCAGTGAACTGAAATGGACTGGAATGGGCCACTTCACATCAGATGACCACCAGATCTACTACTGTGGACAAGAGGACCACAGAAGAAATGGAGTAGCCTTCATAATTAATAATAAAGTGGCTAAAGCAGTGCTTGGATACAATCCAAAAAACGATAGAATGATCTCAATTTGAATTCAGGGTAAGCCATTTAACATCACAGTGATCCAAATATACGCCCCAACCACAGATGCTGAAGAAGCAGAAGTAGATCAGTTCTATGAGGATCTGCAGGACCTACTGGATAATACGCCAAAAAGATGTTATTTTCATTACAGGAGACTGGAATGCTAAGGTGGGTAGTCACACGACACCTGGAATTACAGGCAAGCATGGTCTGGGAGAACAAAATGAAGCGGGACACAGGCTGATAGAATTTTGCCAAGACAATTCACTGTGCATAACAAACACTCTCTTCCAGCAACCTAAAAGACAACTTTATACATGGACTTCACCAGATGGTCGACACTGAAATCAAATTGACTACATCCTTTGCAGCCAAAGGTGGCGGACATCTATACAGTCGGTAAAAACAAGACCTGGAGCTGACTGTAGTTCAGATCACGAACTTCTTATTGCAAAATTTAGAATCAGACTAAAGAGAATAGGGAAGACCCACAGATCAGTTAGATATGAGCTCACTAACATTCCTAAGGAATATGCAGTGGAGGTGAAGAATAGATTAAGGGACTAGATTTAGTAGATAGGGTCCCGGAAGAACTATGGACAGAGGTTGGCAACATTGTTCAGGAGGCGGTAACAAAAAACATCCCAAAAAAAAAGAAAACCAAGAAGGCAAGATGGCTGTCTGCTGAGACACTAGAATTAGCCCAAGAAAGAAGGAAAGCAAAAGGCAACAGTGATAGGGGGAGATATGCCCAATTAAATGCAAAATTCCAGAGGTTAGCCAGAAGAGATAAGGAATTATTTTTAAAAAAGCAATGCGTGGAAGTGGAAAAAGACAATAGAATAGGAAGGGCAAGAGACCTCTTCCAGAAAATTAGAAACATCGGTGGTAAATTCCAGGCAAAAATGGGTATGATCAAAAATAAAAATGGCAAGGACCTGACAGAAGCAGAAGAGATCAAGAAAAGGTGGCAAGACTATACGGAAGGTCTGTATAGGAAGGATAATAATACCGGGGATAGCTTTGATGGTGTGGTCAGTGAGTTAGAGCCAGACATCCTGAAGAGTGAGGTTGAATGGGCCTTAAGAAGCATTGCTAATAACAAGGCAGCAGGAGACGACGGTATCCCAGCTGAACTGTTTAAAATCTGGCAAGATGATGCTGACAAGGTGATGCATGCCATATGCCAGCAAATTTGGAAAACACAAGAATGGCCATCAGATTGGAAAAAATCAACTTATATCCCCATACCAAAAAAGGGAAACGCTAAAGAATGTTCAAACTATCAAACAGTGGCACTTATTTCACATGCCAGTAAGGTAATGCTCAAGATCCTGAAAGGTAGACTCCAGCAATTCATGGAGTGAGAATTGCCAGATGTAGAAGCTGGGTTTAGAAAAGGCACAGGAACTAGAGACCAAATTGCCAATATCCACTGAATAATGGAGAAAGACAGGGAGTTTCAGAAAAAAATCTATTTCTGTTTTATTGACTATTCTAAAGCCTTTGACTGTGTGGATCATAACAAATTGTGATAAGTTCTTGGTGGTATGGGGATACCAAGTCATCTTGTCTGCCTCCTGAGGAATCTGTATAACGACCAAGTAGCAACGGTAAGAACAGAGCAGGGAACAACGGACTGGTTTAAGATTGGGAAAGGAGTACGGCAGGGTTGTATACTCTCACCCTACCTACTCAACTTGGACGCAGAACACATCATGCAACATGATGAATACAAGGCTGGATGAATACAAGGCTGGAGTTAAAATCACTGGAAGAAACATTAACAATCTCAGATATGCAGATGATACCACTTTGATGGCTGAAAGCGAGGAGGAGCTGAGGAGCCTTATGACGAAGGTGAAAGAAGAAAGTGCAAAAGCTGGGTTGCAGTTAAACCTAAAAAAAAACAAGATTATGGCAACCAGCGATTGATAATTGGCAAATAGAGGGAGAAAACATGGAGGCAGTGACAGACTTTGTTTTTCTAGGCGGAAAGATTACTGTAGATGCTGACTGCAGCCAGGAAATCAGAAGTTTACTTCTTGGGAGGAGAGCAATGACAAATCTTGATAAAATAGTTAAGAGCAGAGACATCACACTGACAACAAAGGTCCACATAGTTAAAGCAATGGTATTCCCTGTAGTAACCTATGGCTGCGAGAGCTGGACCATAAGGAAGGCTGAGCGAAGGAAGATAGATGCTTTTGAACTGTGGTGTTGGAGAAAAATTCTGAGAGTGCCTTGGACTGCAAGAAGATCAAGCCAGTCCATACTCCAGGAAATAAAGCCAGACTGCTCACTTGAGGGAATGATATTAAAGGCAAAACTGAAGTACTTTGGTCACATAATGAGAAGACAGGATACCCTGGAGAAGATGCTGATGCTAGGGAAAGTGGAAGGGAAAAGGAAGAGGGGCCGACCAAGGGCAAGATAAATGGATGATATTCTGGAGGTGACAGACTCGACCTTGGGGGAGCTAGGGATGGTGACAGCCGACAGGAAGCTCTGGCGTGGGCTGCTCCATGAAGTCACGAAGAGTCGGAAGCAACTGAACGAATAAACAACAAAAAACTCATCAATCCAAAATGACATACAATGTTAAACAGTGCCACCATTCATCACAGGCATCCACTCTTCATTTCACAGTCCAAATGCTCTTGGAAAGATTTTAATAATTTCCTAAATATCAAGATGCAGAGCTTGTATCTGGTGATAGGGTTTTCCACAAGAGGGGGAAATGCCCATCGCCATGTACCACATCTCATGGAGCAGATATTCTCTGCCTTGGGTGGGCAGATTCTACAAGTTACCAGGTCCAAAGCCATGAAGGTCTTTAAAGGTAATAACCTGATAACCAGCACCTTAAATTGCAGCGCCTGGAATACTGGAGTTATATGACTATATGGAGTAGTTCTGGTTAGCATACAGGCAGATGCATTTTGCATCAGCTCTCATGTGTGGATGGTCTTCAAGGGCAGCCCAAACATAAAGTGACTAGAGCACAAGAAACTGTTGCTTCCCATGTTAGTTATTTCAGACACTTTCTTTCAATGTGAAAAGCGCATATTGGAATAAAAAACAGAAATCTAAATGATTGCTGCTGATGGATCAATGGAGAATTGCAAGAAGGGTGAAGCCTATATGAAGATCAGAAGATTGGAATATAGAAATTAAAATGTACTAGACAAAGAAAAGTTCCTGTGTATTGTACGAAAGACTAACATTTAAAGCAGAATATTGTACTTAATGACCAAAGATAGATTGGTCATCTATTTCTCTTACTTTTCTTTTTTACTATTTTTCTTTATCTCACTTTTCCTTTTCCTTTTCTTTTTCTTTTTACTTTGTATTTCTATTTCCTTTTCTAACTTTTAATATGTATTATAAAATTTAATAAAATGTATGAAAAAGAAATCACATGTAATCAGCATGTGAATGAATTTTTCCTATGGTCTACATTAGAGATCCTAACTTGCATAGAATAGCATGAGCATGCCAAAGGTGAAACTAGGCTTTTGGCACACTAGGCCCAAATGTTAACCAGTCCTTCCTATTAGCAGGGAAATGCTGTATGTGGTACAACCACGGCTAGTAGCATAGCCTACTCTTTTTTATTCCTAGTAAAAATGTTATGTCAAAGCCTCAACTGACCAAAACCATGATGGACAGTGAACATCAATATTCATGGCTGAAGAATTTAAATGTAAGAGAAGTGTATAGTAAAAAGCATAAATTAATAATAACAAGTTACGTTGTACATTTGTAAAATTAAGACAAAGGGGAAACATGTAATATTCTGAATCAAGGTGGTCTGATAGAGTATGTGTATGAAAATGAAGATATAGGTTTAATTGTGAACAAAGGGCTAAAATGTATGTCAGAAAGTATGAACTAGGAACAGTGGGTGTGTATGGAAGTAGGAATTCATAGCTTAATGACAGTGGCACGCAATCCAATGAATGATGATAATGAAAGAACTAGGGGTGGCTTTTGGGAAACCATGACTGATTTTAGACTGTGAAAGATGTGAGAGTGAAGAAACTTAGAGGTTCTGAAAGTGAGAAAGACTTTTTTTTCCTTAGTATTAAGAGTTATCTTGGGAAAAATCTTGGGAAAAATATATATGGATGAAATGGAAAAAAGTGAAATAAACTAGACTGAAAGTAGAACAACTTCAGGAAAAGGAAGTCTAAGTCCTGTATGAAAAAGAAGAGAATAACCTCCAACAGAATGAATGGAAAGTAGACATAAAGAAGATATGGAAGTTCTTTGCAACAGAGTGAAAAAAAATATTACAGAAGCCTAGTTTCACTAATCAGAAATATAAAAAGGATGTTTGGTGAAATTATGAAATGAAATGTGGATGAGAAAATAATGCATATAAGTGATTTTTCCAGAAGATGATACAAAAGATTGTTGCAAAGAATGTAGCAAAGCACAGTTAAGAGACAAAGAAAATACAGAGCAATTTTGATGGAAATAAAAAAATGATTTGGAAGTGGGTTAAAAGGGGTAAACAAGGAACTTCCAGCATAGTGAATGGAATTTAAGATTAAAAGTGATAAAATGATAAAATGATTAAACAAGGCAATGTGGAATAAACATTTTAGAGATTTGTATGGGAATGAATGTGATATGTCAGAGTGGAACTTGAATGAATTCTATACACATTCATGTACAAATAACAGGGTAAAACTACAAGCTTAGATTATGTATCTGTAGAAATATTCATAACTGTAATGTGATTTACTTATGGAGTTGTTGTGCAGCTTGCCTAACATTTCTGTGAAAACTACATCTGTGCCCTACTGGAATACTATTATTCTTCAGGTTGCAAGAATGAATTCAAAAACTATTATTTATTAAGTGTACCTGAGAAAGTGTTTGGCAAAATTCTGATTGAAATGGTACCAGAGAAAATGAGAAAATCTGGGAAGTGCAGCACAACGTCATGCTGAGCATGGGCTACATAAACCAAAGTTTTGCTCTTCAGCAATTCACTGAGAAATGTATAAATGTGAGTAATAAATTTTATTGTATATCTGTTGATTAAGATAAAGTGTATGGTAAAGTGAATAAAATAAAATTAAATTATGGCATATATGATGCTAGAATTGGTTGCTGAATATAAACATGATACATGAGGGAAGTAAAGCATGTGTGAGAATGGAATGCTTAGCAAAATGGTTTAATATGGGAAAGGAGTAAGATAAGGGTATGAGGTCCCCTTGATTATTTAATGTATTTATGGATAAATATATTAGGAATGCTTGTAGTGATGCATACTGGTTGGGGATGTGAATGTGAGTGTACTTTTTTTGCAAATGATGCTGTGTTCTTGGATGAGAACCCAAATAATATGCAGCAAATGTTAGGTAGTACAACACAACAAGGACTACAGAATTGAAAATTAATGTATCTGAGACCCAGATGGTTGTGTTCGACAAGGAAAATGAATTGACTAATTACCTAAATGGTGAAAAATTTGAGCAGGAACATGAATCTGTGTACCAGTAGAATGTTTACTGAAGATGTGAAAATGGAAAAAAAAATATGATGTGTAAATACTGGTAGAAAGGTAGGATGTAGTAGGTAGTTAACAGGGGCGTGGTGGCTCAGTGGGTAAGACGCCAGGCTTGTTGATCGGAAGATTGCAAGTTCGGAGGTTCGAATCCCTAGCCCTGCGTGCAGAGTGAGCTCCCGCACTCGCCCCAGCTCTTGCCAACCTAGCAATTTGAAAGCATGCAAATGCAAGTAGATTAATAGGTACCACTTCGGTGGGTAGGTAACAGCGTTCCGTGCGTGTCATGCGGCCACATGACCGTGGAAGCGTCTTCGGACAACGCTGGCTCTTTGGCTAACAAACGGAGATGAGCACCGGCCCCTAGAGTCGGACACGACTGCACAAATGTGCGGGGGGTACCTTTACCTTTACCTTTAGTAGGTAGTTAGTTATGAGGAATGAGTGTCAAAAGTGAAAATACCTATGCATAAGAGCATAATGGAAGTGAGAATTCAGTATATCAAGAAACATAAAACAAAGTCAAATGCTGTAGGAATGATTTATGTGTAAAATACTTTGGGTAAAACAAGAAGACATAAGAGTCAGGAATGATGTCAAGGTGACAAATGAATCTGGATTGAATGCAAAAGTGAGTGACCAGTACAAAAATATATTGAGGTGGTTTGTCATACAGTGTTTGTGAATGCATAAGGCAGAGCTTTCCAAACTGTGTGTTGGGACACGTTAGTGTGTCGGCTGCAGTGTCTGGGTGTGTCGCGGCTGCTGCTGCCGCCGAGCCCTGCCAGGATTCTGCGCAGGTCCTAGTGCCTGCCTTGTGCCCCGCTGTAAGAGTGTGTCGTGAAATGATGCCCTGCTGTAAGAGTGTGTCGCGAAATGATGCATGTCTAAAAAGTGTGTCACCAACATGAAAAGTTTGGAAAGCTCTGGCATAAGGTAAAGGTAAAGGTGGACTCTCAGTCAGATGGAACTCTCTTACAGATGGGGCTCGTAGAATGCCCTCTCTGCATGACCGGGTGGGACGGGTTGATGTGACAGGGATGAGACGGTCCCTCAGGTAACCTGGTTTCATGCCATGTAGGGCTTTAAAGGTGATAACCAACACCTTGAATTGAATCCGGAAGCAAACTGGCACCCAATGCAGCTCATGGACCAAAGGTGTTATGTTTGCTGATCTTGAGGCACCTAAAATCACCCACGCAGCTGCATTTTGAACCAATTGAAGCCTCCAGACGCTCTTCAAGGGTAGCCCCATGTAGAGCGCATTACAATAATTTATATGGGAGATGACCAGGGCATGAGTGACTGTTCGAAGGGCCTCTCGCTCCAGGAAAGGGCGTAACTGGCACACAACACAAACTTGTGCAAAGGCCCTTCTGGCCACGACTGCCACCTGCTCTTCGAGCAGGAGTCGTGAGTCCAAGAGGACCCCCAAGTTATGCACTGGTTCTGTCTGGGGCAGTGCAACCCCTCCAGAACTAAGGATGGTAAATTCCTGGACACCGAGGGGCCATTAATCCACAGCCACTCTGTCTTACCAGGGTTCAGCTGAAGCCTGTTGTTCCCCATTAAGACCCCCACAGCCCCCAGGCACTTGGACAGGGTAGTCACAGCATCACTTACTTCCCCCGGGATGGAGATGTATAACTGAGTATCATCAGCATATTGATGATATCTCATCCCGTGGAGACGGATGATCTCGCCCAGTAGTTTCATGTAGATGTGAAATAGGAGAGAGCACTGAGCCCTGCGGCACCCCACAAAGGAGGGGCCGTGGACCTGATCTCTCCTTCCCTATCAACACCAATTGGGACCGGCCCTGGAGGAAGGAGGTGAACCAGCGTAGAACCACGCTGCCCACCCCCAACTCCTTGAGTCGTCCAAAAAGGATACCTTGGTCGATGGTATCAAAAGCTGCTGAGAGGAGAGCCAGGATGGATGCACTGCCCCCATCCCGCTCCCGCCAGAGATCATCCATAAGCACGACCAATGCCGTTTCCGTCCCATATCCCAGCCTGAAACCTGACTGAAAGGGGTCTAGATAATCCATTTCATCTAGAATCCTCTGGAGCTGCAACGCCACCACTTTCTCAACCACCTTCCCCATAAAGGGGAGGTGGGAGACTGGACAAAAATTGTCCAGTAAAACAGGGTCCAGCGATGGTTTCTTGAGAAGGGGGCGCACCAGCGCCTCCTTGAAGGCCGCTGGAAACACCCCCTCCTGCAAGGATGCATTTACCACCGACTGGACCCAGCCACACGTCACCTCCCGAGCTGATTGCACCAGCCAGGAGGGACATGGATCTAATTCGCATGTGGTGGCATTTACAGTCCAGAGGATCCTATCCACTTCCTCAGGTCCAACAGGATCAAACTGTTCCCAGATAACTGGGTAAGTACGTTCCTCAGGCATCTCCCCAGAACATGTTTCACGCTTAGAGTCTAACTTAGAGCAAATCTGAGCGATTTTATCCTGCAGATGCCCAGAAAACTCCTCAGCATGGCCCTGTAGATGGTTTTCTGAATCTCCTTTCCCCAAAAGGGATCGGGTGATCCTGAACAGGGCCGCTGGGCGGCATTCTGCGGATGCAATAAGAGCGGAGAAATACTGGCGTTTCACCGCTCTTACCGCCACAAGGTAGGCCTTAACCGCGGCTCTAGCTTGTGTTTGGTCAGGTTCAGTCTTTGTCTTCCTCCAGCGGCGCTCTAGGCATCTCTTAATCCTCTTCAGGACCCTCAACTCCTCCGTGAACCATGGGGAGTGTCGGGTTTGATAGGATAAGAGAGGCCGCACAGGCGCGATCCTGTCCAAGGCCCCAGCCGCCTCCCTATTCCAGGTAGCAGCTAGGGCCTCCGCTGGACCGTGCAGCAGATCCTCGGGGATAACCCCCAGCTCCCTCTGAAACTGAGTTGGGTCCATCAGTCACCGGGGGTGGACCGATCGAATAGGTCCTGCCTCCCTGCGGAGTGGGGCGGCATAAGAGAATCTCAAGGCCACCAGGGCGTGATCTGACCATGACAAAGGGGAAAGATGTAACTCTCCCCTCAGAGCACATTGCCACTGCTCCGACAAGAAAACTAAGTCCAGTGTGAGACCACTGTCTCGAGTCGGGTCCCGAATGATCTGAGTCAGGCCCATGGCCGCCATGGTAGTCATGAACTCCCGAGCTGCCTCTGAGGACTGTCCCAGGGATGGCAGATTGAAATCCCCCAGAACCATATCTGGGGAATTCCACTGCCAACCCCGGGACAGTCTCCTGCAGCTCAGGCAGGGAGGTTGCTACGCAGCAGGGAGGCTGGTACAGCAGGAACACTCCCAACTGCTCTCGGGCACCCAACTTGAAGAACAGGGTCTCACAACCGGCTACTTGTGGAGCAGCGCCCCTGAAGGCCACAAGAGACTCTCGGATGACAACTGCCACCCCTCCTCCCCTGCCCTGACATCTCAGTTGGTGCCACACCCGAAACCCAGCCAGGCACATCTCTGACAAAGCCACTCCTCCCTCCGGGCCCAGCCAGGTTTCAGTAATACACGCCAGGTCAGCCCCCTCCTCCATGATCAAGTCACTTATGAGGGGGGCCTTGTTGTTAACTGACCTGGCGTTAAGAAGCAGTTGCCACTGTCTTTTTCCTAGGGCTGAGAGAGAGTGACTGGGCTAAAGTTAATTGTGTTTGTATGGCTATTAAAACATTATGTTTTGTTGTCTATGAAGGTTCTCAGTCATCCAGGTGGAATTGTCTGTAGCTTGAATCATGTCAACTGGATTTCTATTTTCTCAGTGGAAACGTTTTGCTCCTTATCCAAGGAGCTTCTTCAGTCTGAGCAAGGTTAGTAAGGGAATCCTTAAATATGTTTCTAGGTGGCTGTGTGACCTTACACCTGGGGCTAGGTCATGGTTATTTTTGAGTTATTTCTAAGTCCCTTTTATCATCTAAAGGAGGATCGTTAAGATCACCATGCTGCCAACAATTATGCCAACATTTTCCAAGTTGGCATAATTTTATCCATAATTTTATGCCAACTTGGAAAATCCTTCCTTGAATAGAGGTGGGGGCCTCAGGCACAATCTTTCCCCTATTTTCCTCCCTGCTTTGTCTTCTGTGCCTAGGAAGATTAAGACCATTTCGCAAGCTCAACAGCAGCATGGTGATCTTAACGATCCTCCTTTAGATGATAAAAGGGACTTAGAAATAACTCAAAAATAACCATGACCTAGCCCCAGGTGTAAGGTCACACAGCCACCTAGAAACATATTTAAGGATTCCCTTACTAACCTTGCTCAGACTGAAGAAGCTCCTTGGATAAGGAGCGAAACGTTTCCACTGAGAAAATAGAAATCCAGTTGACATGATTCAAGCTACAGATTATGTTTTGTTGTACAGTATTAAATAATTAGAAATGTTATGTCAATTTCTTTTATCTAGGTGTTCTTTTATGAAAATATTCCTACCTTTTATAGTAATGATTTTGCCATACAATTTTCTTTGGTCATCCATTGCCTACTTTTATCAAGTCACTATCATACTATCACCCCCTCTCCCCAAAAAGCTGAGGATACAGTACAATTTAAACTGTAGATGTTACCTATGAGTTCAATGGGCTTTTAAAATTGCAGTCTTAATAAACATAAAATAGAACCCTCATTTGTCTTCTATAATCCATCTACAAGAATTGTGGGAAACCTAGGATGGCAGTAAGAATACTTACCCATACCAGAAACGAGGATCATTGGAAATGCAATGGTTGAGATTTCGCTGAGCCAAAGCCTTTTTTTTATTTAAAACAAACTCTTGCAATTTCATTTTTACTTCTGTACTTGCCACTGCACCTAAAATACCGAACCAAAAGAAAATAGATATAACTACATAAAATTGGTGAACTGGGTCTCAAACGACAAAGAGTTATTTGAATTTTTTAACCTTTCCAATATTATAAGCTATCAATAAATATTTTTTCCAATATGAAATGGGTACAGAATTAGAACTAGTGCTTGGACATGGATAATTATATTTATCTTTCTCCTATTAACAGAGGATCAGTTAAGTAAGATTTCAGAAATAAAATTATACTCAGTTTACAGCACTTACACAAGTTATTTTAGCCTTTGCTTAATTAACCATAAAATGGATGATTTCTACATATTCTTTTTAGTCACATCAGCTTCTGTGCAGAAATAATCTTAAAAATAGTTCATTTTTAGGCAAATTCTATATAATTATTGTGTAAATAATCTAGTTTATTAAATAGAAAATTTGGCATGTAAAACAGCAATGTGGTTTCACCTTTGAGTTCTCTCTCTTGCAAACTTCATTTCTGATTTGAAAATACTATTTCCTATATTCCAAAAGCACAAGGAGAAAGAACGATCTGAATAAGATTTTAGTTAAATTTTTAAGCTGCAGTTTCTATTTAGAAGATTCTGACAAATAGAAAAAGAATATTTTTGAAGACTATATAAACTCTGTTACTTCTGTCTTAATTGCTGCTTTATGGATAAGTATATATATATATTTTTTAAAAAAGAGGTAACGCCTCCCTTAAATTGATCTCCAACAATGTTATTTTCTTGGCAACAACATGGCAATGATTTGTGACTGCCTTCTTCTGTGATTTTTCTGAATTCTCAAGTACAACCTACAAGCCTGAGATTTCTGGGTGGTCTCATAGGAAGCACTGATCAGGTCCAACGTAGCTTAGCTTTTCCAAGATCAACAAAGGCTGCCTAGAAGCTGCTACCTGTGGTGACCATTCCCCTTACAGTATTTAATATACGTATGGACAGAGAATGAATATTGATCCATGCATGCCTTAATTATCTTCTCTGCCTGACAGCTGCAGTCCAAGATAGTATGCACAGATCTTTCCCAACCATGACATACTGCGAGCAACAGATATATGAAATGCTACCTTGCCTTTATTCATTTCCATAACTCAAGTAACACATTGTGTAACAATTCTAAAGAAGCATGTTATTGCAGAGTTAAAATTTGTGTTAATTCATTATTTATTTTACCAATTCAGGGATGAGGAACCTCCGAAATGTTTGCATCTTTCCTTTCCTGTCCCTAAGATGTGGATCAAGTATTTGAGCCAAATACTGTTCACCACCTCCATGTTAGCTGGTGGATTTCAATATTCTCAGACTGTATACTGACAGAGATGACTTTTTTATTTCTTTGAAATAATTTTTCACTGTGAAATAATTTTAGCTACTCTTCTTAGCAAAAGTTTTCAATGTGGCTTAAAATGTATTTCAAAATTCAATAAATGAATAAATGATTGCAACATAAAAATGGTTCTAACAGCCACTTCACCCCAAAAGGCAGGAACACCAGTGACAGTTATGTATCAAAGGGCATCATCATTCAGCAAGCTAGCAGGAAAGCGAGTAGTCTAAATATTGACAAGATCTGTCCCAGCTGTAACGAACCATTTTCGTAAGCGGTCTCATGACAATTTAGCACAGTGATTTACATGGCTATGTACACCCAATTTTGGTGGGATGAGTGCCTGATTCATCTCACCCTACTGAATAGGTTTTCCTCATCCCTGAGAAGGCAAACTGACTCCAATCTGGCAAATTCCTGGCAATATCATCACTCGGCCCAGATAAAGACTTAATTAAACTTAGAGGATTTGGGATTTAGACCTACAAAATAATATGGAGGAGAAAAACAAATTCCAGAGTCATACCAACATTATCTGATATAGCAGAATATGAGAATAATATGTGATTTTTCTAGATTCAAGTAAAAGCCAGTCTTTGAGGAAAGAATGACCTTCACTACAAGGAGTGTTCATCAGGAATATTGTTTATTAGCACCCAATCTTCCATGTAAAGAACAGCTACTGATTTCCTGCTTGGAAAGGCAAGAGACCTCAGCACTGAAGACTTGAACAGGAAACTTCTCATCCTCTTTTCCTATAGGAAAAATTAATATCTAGCCATATACATGTGATAATTGGTAATATGCACATAAATGTGTCTGGCAAGAATTTTAACAATCTACCCAAAATGTGCAATTTCCAGCCTTTCTTGTCCATGAGGGCACCAGAAATTTGGCATGCATATTACTCTGCAGTGCCTACATAATAATCAAGTTAGTAAATGTTTGTCAATATGGACATTCAATCCTGCAGAATGCAGAAGAGTTAGAAGGAGGTCTGTCCCTGTATTTCTTAGAAATATTCATAAAATTGGAATGGCAATTGATATTGTAAAGTTTGACTTGATAACACAAAGTGGTGGCTTGAAACACTCTCATAAGTGAAATCCAAAGACTGGCTGAGCATCTGCAACGTATCTAAGGGATGAGGTTTTGGCAATGTGCGCAACACTCAGCCCAACTGCCCTTATCCAAACAGAAAAGGCAAGAACAGGGTCTCCTCACAGATGGTGTCTTGCAGCAATAGGTAGGAGGAACATTGTTGAATAAAATAAGAAATGAAGGAAATCAGATTTATTTATTTATTTATCCCCACCCATCTCCCCGAATAGGGGACTCTGGGCAGTTTACAAAATAGCAAAAGTTAAAATCTATACATAAAATTACCATAAAACAATAAATAGAGAGAATAAGTAAAAATCCAAAAGATGGTTAAAATTCATAAAATCCAGATAGCTCAGCAATGCCACAATCCTCGCAATGTTTCGACTGTGATGATAAATATGGACTGAAAAGGCTGATAATCGTTCTCAAGGTGAGCATGTGCAAACCAGGGCTCAATCCCACAAAAAAGCTGAACCTTGGAACATTTTAGAATGAGGGGTTGTGCAGACACAGATGTATAGGTGTGACATGAAGACACTGTGGAGAATATCCTTGGGTTAAATTAGGATTGCAGCTCTAATACATATACCTCCTTTCAAGCCTATCTATTAAATAGGCTCTCGGTTAGTTTTATTTAGGTTATAAGGGCAGGAGCAGTCAACAAAGTACATGTTCTTTTTTGATGCTTTTGTTGCAGAGAAATGTGTCTATTACATAAGCACTATAATCTATTGTTGTAAAAACCAGGCATGTCCATTACTGACATATTTCTAGTATATATCACTCATACTAGCTAGCATGCTTTTACTTACTTTCTTTTCCTTTCTCCTTGTTTTTAAGCTGCTGGAGCTTCTGCTCTCTGTGTTGTTTCTCTAACTCTTGCTCCTGCCGATGCTGTTCTAATTTTCTCTGGTGTTCCAACAGCTCCTGCTGATGTTTCATTGCTAGAATCTCCTGTTGCTGCTGTTAGGCCAGGAAAAGAGGGAGAGGGTAATAAATGCACACAATCTTTGACCATTCAAGTCCTTAAATTGGCTATCTTAGCAAGTATTTGTCAGAATAAAGCATTTAAAGCAAGGGAAAAAATTACATTCCAAGTAAAGGAACCAAGATAGAAAGTGAAGAAAAGATGTGTGTTTGATTATATCATACCAGAGATTCTCTCAAGCACACTGAACAGTATTTTCACAACGTAATTCTATAAACAAGATGATCTTTATTTTTTAAAAACCACCATAATTAAAAAATTCTACAACTTCTACAAAACAGTGGTAGATCTATAGTCTTCAATCTATTTATAGATATCTATCTGGAAAGGTAATGCATTACTATTATTTTTATTATATAATTATATATTAGGTAATTATAATTATAATTATATATATATATATATATATAAATAAATAAATATATATATATTAGGTAATAAACCTAATGCGAAGAGAGGACTCACTGGAGAAGACCCTGATGCTGGGAAAGACTGAAGGCAAAAGGAGAAGGGGACGGCAGAGGATGAGATGGTTAGATAGCATCACCGATGTAATGAACATGAATTTGAGTAAACTCCGAGAGACAGTGGAGGACAGGAAGGCCTGGCGTGCTATGGTCCATGAGGTCATGAAGAGTCGGACACGACTAAACAACTGAACAACAACAATCTGGAAGGGAGGTACTGCTGTATATTTGATACAATGCCGTTTTTGTTAGGACAGGGTAGACAGTGTTTTTCTTTTTTCTTTTATTAAATGTATATAAAAAGCAAAACAGGAAGAAAAATAAAAGCCATAAAGAAAGAAAAAGATATAGGAGATTTATTCACAAGTACATTTCAGTAATGGGTAACTCTATTTCAGTACAATCATCCATCACTAATCTATGTTGAGAAATGATTTGTTTGTAGGTTACTAGTAACATCAACTCTGCAGATTACTTCTTTCCAATGCAGAAGAATAGATCCTACTTTTAGCTATAAGAAGGGCACAAAGAATCCAGTTTCTTTGTTTGGATGTCATGTGACAGGAATACATCAAAATAATATGAATGTCTTAATATTAAATATTTAAGTCCATGAAGTCCAAAATATTTCGTTGCTGTTGTTGAACAGGACATAATCTAAAATCTGTTGAAGTTTTCAGCACTGATCTTAATACATCTTCCCATTGTCTAGGCAAAGTAGAAATCTATTTTTTTTTAAAGTCCATTCAACCACTTAACTTTGCATAGCAAAATGATTCATCACCAACAGAATTTTATGAAGAGTAATTATGGGTGTTTTCTGTCATAAGATTTAATAATCACTTGTAATAGATTAGGTGTTTCTGAGGGTGAAAATGCTGCAGGTCCAAATTGATAGAAGCTGTAATTGTAAATACTGCCGCTGAGCCATATGAGACAGATATTTATCCTTCAAAGAGGAAAATTTTCATCTACTAATTGGTTTAAAATATAAATCCCAGCTTCTATCCAAAATTTCCATATGATAGTTTTTTAAAACATTAATTCTGAAATCTGAAAAAGCCTTGTGTGGCACAGTGTGGTAGGCAGCAGTATTGCAACCGAAACTCTCCCCACGACCTGAGTTCGATCCCAGCGGAAGCTGGTTCTAGGTAGCCGGCTCAGGTCGACTCAGCATTCCATCCTTCCGAGGTCGGTAAAATGAATTTTACCTTGCTGGGAAAAGGTAATTACGACTGGGGAAGGCAATGGCAAACCACCCTGCTCTATAGTCTGCCAAGAAAACATTGCGAAAGTGGCGTCTTCCCAGGGGTCACATGACTTGGTGCTTGCACAGGGGAACCTTTCCTTTCCTTTTCTGAAATCTGACTCAGAACTCAGAATTAATTAAAAAAACTCAGCATGAGAAAAGGATCAAATCTTCGAGTTGATGTAATAGTAACTGTTTCATATTAAATAACTCATCATCATCATCATCATTGGTGATCACTCGTAGCCGAGTAAGATTGTCTTCCAAGGGTAAAATTTTAACAGTGGATCCGTAAGTGTCGTGTGTAGATGCAGAAATAACACACCGAGGCCTGGAATCTAGTCTCTAGTGTTTATTGCATACCTACAAGCAGAAATCCTGCTAAACTAACAGTGCCTGAAGACTCCCAAGTATATCAGCTCAACCTAGGGTGGAGCTTTCTTCTGACGTTTGGGGAAATAGGCTAGGCTCTCTGAGCTGCGTGCCCGCTTCTTATCTAGTGCTCCGCCCTCCTCTCTGCTTCCGACACCCCCCCCTCCCCATCCAAAAACTCCATAGCAACTCCCTCCCCCCGTTCGTCCTTGGTGTCGGGCAGGATCCCGTGTGAAAAAGTGTCTATCTGCTCTTCTTCCTGGGAGCTGGGCAGTGAAGGGAGGTCATCCAGGAAAGGAATGTCGGGGGAAGGCTCGCGTCTCTCTGTTTGATCTGATAGTCCGGGTGCAGCTGGCCTCTCCTGAAAAACAGCTAAATCGTTAGAAAGGTTCTCCCTCCCCCCTCCTGGGAGCTGGCAACCAGAGGTGGAGGGATGCGAATCCTCCTCCTCCCCCCTCGCTGGTTCTGACAGGGGGAGCAGGAATGGCTGCTGGAAACTCACGAAATCCCCAGGCTGGTCGGCTTCTTCGTCTCCAGCTGGGGGCTGTAGCTCTGGGAGTCGCGCTGGCCGTGGCTTGTGAGGGAAAATCTGATGAAACCTATGCACTAGGCAGGGTGCGTGAACATCTTTGGCATTTTCCCAGGAGCGCTCTGTCTGAGAATACCCCTTCCAGTGTATTAAATACTGAATGCCCCTGCCCCTCCTTCTGGAGTCCAAAATCTCTTGCACTTCGTACTCCGGTTCCCCTTGGACAAGTACCGGAGGTGGGGGGGGTGGTATGCGACCGCAAGGCACTTGGAGGGGAATCCTTGACTAACAAGGACTTGTGAAACACCGGGTGAATCCTCATGGAATGTGGAAGCTGCAAACGATAAGCCACAGGATTTATTTGCTGTATCACCTGAAAGGGGCCAATAAACTTAGAGTCCAGCTTCTTGCAAGGTCTGTTAGTGGGCAGAAACTTTGTAGAGAGCCAGACCTTGTCTCCTGGTGAAATGGGGGGTCCTTCCTGTCTGCGTTCATCTGCGTTCCGTTTATAGGCTGCCTTTGCCAGCTCTAGCTGCTCTGCTAACAGGTGATGGGCTGCCTGTCTTTCTGCCAGGAAATCTGTGGCTGCAGGCACAGCTGTTTGTTGTGAGGAAAGGGGCAACACTCTCGGGTTTGTGCCATATAGAGCCTGGAAAGGGGACATCTTGGTTGAGGAATGTACTGCATTGTTGTAAGCGAACTCTGCCATGGGGAGAAGTTCTGGCCAATTGTCCTGCCGGTAGTTAATGTAACATCTGAGATACTGCTGCAATAACTGGTTAGTTTTCTCTGCTTCGCCATTAGAGCACGGATGATTCGCAGAGGACAAGTGTATTTTGACCCCCAACGTCTGGAAAAGCGCCCCCCAGAACCTGGAAGTAAATTGCGAACCGCGATCTGAGATCAAGTGGTTAACCATACCTCTATATCGGAAGACATTGTCCAAAAAGAGCTGTGCTGTAACTTGTGCTGTTGGTAGGCCCTTGCAGGGAATGAAGTGCGCCATTTTCGTAAAGCAGTCTACCACCACCAGGATGGAAGTGAAACCCTGTGCCTGTGGCAAGTCAGTGATAAAATCCATGGAGACAGTGTCCCAAGGTTGGGGGGGTGTGGGCAGGGGCTGCAAAAGGCCTGCTGGTCTCCCTGCAACCGTTTTAGCGCGTCTACACACGTGGCAAGAGGCCACGTAAGTCTTGATGTGTGCTGCCATCTTGGGCCACCAGTAGTCTCTGAGTGTTCTGTGCAGCGTTTTGAACACCCCCCCGTGTCCTGCCGTAGGGCTATCATGACAGAGCTGTAATACTTCTTCCCTCAGGGTCTTGGGAACATAAAGCCGCCCACTATGCCAAAGTGTCCCTGCCTCCGCTGTGAAAGGGGACGGTGTACCCTGCTGGGCCCCCTGGAGGTCATCCAGGCTAGCCCGTGCGTAGGGGTCTTGTTGCTGCTGCGCCTTGATTCTTACAAGGAGATCGTCTACTAGTCTGACTGCTGCCAAGTTCTCTACTTGGACCCCTTCGGGAGGCTTCTCAAAATTTTGAGGGTGCAAGATCGTGGCTTGGGTGGCTTGGTCAGGTTCTGCAATGTCCTGCGGCTGCCTAGACAACGCGTCAGCCAGCTTGTTTTGTTTGCCTGGCAAATACGAGATGACGAAATCGAAGCATGAAAAAAATTGACTCCATCTGACCTGACGGGGGTTGAGGGATCCCGAGCTCTGCAACAGTGCTAAGTTTTTATGGTCTGTGTAAACCTTGATTGGCAAAGCTGCTCCCTCTAACCAATGCCTCCATTCTTGAAAGGCTGATTTTATGGCAAGCAGTTCCTTGTTAAAAACATCGTAATTCCTCTCTGCTGGTGACAGCGTGCGAGAGAAATAGGCACAGGGTAATAAATCTTCCCCCCTTTCGTCCGCCGCTTGGAGTAAAATGGCGGCGACGGCAAAGTTAGAGGCGTCGCACTGGATGTGGAACTGTTTTGAAGGGTTCGGGTGTCTCAGGAGTGGTGGGGAGGTAAACAGCTGTTTAAATTCTTGAAAGGCCGCTTGCTGCTGTTCCCCCCAGCAAAAACGTCTGTTTTTCTTTAACAGCTGAGTAAGGGGACGCGCTTTCTCCGCATATGAGGCAATAAACTTGTGAAGAAAATTTGCATACCCCAGAAATTGTTGGAGCTCCTTGACGTTACGGGGAGGCTTCCATGACATAATTGCTTGGACCTTTGCAGGATCCACGGCTACGCCTTCTGTGGAAATCCTGTATCCCAGATAGTCTAATTGCGTTAAGTCAAAAGCGCACTTTTCTAATTTCGCAAACAGCTTGTTCTCTCTTAATCTCTGCAGAACATTACGCACATGGGTAATGTGGGAGGTGGGGTCCTCAGAATAAATCAGAATGTCATCCAGATACACAATGACATATTTATCTAACAAGTCTGAGAAAATGTGGTTCATGAACCTGGAAAATACTGCCCCACAATTACTTAGTCCAAAAGGCATGACTAAATACTCAAACTTACCATATCTGGTGTTAAAAGCCGTTAAGTATTCATGGCCTGGCTTTATTCTGATCAAATTGTAGGCATTCCTGAGGTCTAGCTTGGTAAAAATGCGAGCCTTTTGCAGGCGATCTAGCAACTCCGATATCACTGGAAGAGGGTAGTGGTCTCTAACGGTGACTGCGTTGAGTGCGCTGTAGTCATGCACCGTGCGCATGGGGGGTCCCTTATCGCCAGCCTGTGCCGCCGGGACGAAAGGATCGGGCTTTTTAGGCACGAAGAAGGTAGGGGCAGATGCCGGTGATGTCGATGGCCGAATGAAACCCTTTTTTAGGTTGGTATCCAAATATTCCTTCAGTATAGCTAGCTCCTTTGGGGACATTGTGTAATGCCGTGCCGCTGGGATCTTGGCCCCAGGCTTCAAATCTATGGTACAGTCAAAAGATCTATTGGGGGGCAACACTGTGGCCTCTTGCTCTCCGAAGATGTCTGCAAAATCTCCATACTTTGTTGGTAGTGGAGCCTTCCCTGCTTCCCGGCTTGCAGCTGCCGGCAGGGCTTGGGTAATGCCCTGCAATTTGTGGTGCCGACAGTCTTGAGAGGGAAAGGAAACTGCTCCAGTCATCCAGTCCAAATTGGGGTTGTGAAGTCTCAACCAAGGTGCCCCGAGAATGACTGGGACTTGCAAAGAGGCAGTAACGTACAGTTGGATCCACTCCGAGTGATCTGCGATGTTTAGCTGAATCGGCAGGGTGCAACGTTCGATCGCGCCGGCCTTGAGAGGTTGCCCGTCGATGGTTTCAACCTGCATGGGGCTTGGTAGTGCAATAGTTGAAATATGAAACTTTTCCACCGCTTTCCCATCTATAAAATTGGTTGTCGCCCCGGAATCAATCATAACATTTACCGGTAATAGTTGCTTGGAATCTGTAGTCAGCGTGGCTGGAACAATATAAAAATCTTGGTTGTGATCTGCCGCCTGAGCCCTTCTTAATTGCTGGATGGCCGCCCTGTGGGGCTCTGATGAGGGGGGCCGTTGGAGTTTAACTGCTGAGAAGAAGCGGCTGGAATGTGGGCCTGCTCCGTGCCTTGGGTTGTAAATCTTACCGGGGCTGCCTGGCGTCTGGTCGGGCACACCCTTGCAATGTGCCCTGGCCCCCCGCAATAAAAACAAAGTGCACTGTCCCTTCTCCTTTGCCTCTCGGCTTCAGAGAGCCCCCTTCTTATGGCCCCTATCTGCATGGGTTCTTCCGCGCTCAGGGGAACAAACGTGTTAGAGGGGGTAGCAAAACCTGGAAAAGCCGGTCGGGTTCCTGCCTTGTTTCTCCCTGGCCGAAGCTGCTTTAACTCCTCCAATCGAGCATCTATGACGACTGTTAACTGGTACAGGTCTTCCAATGTCGCTGGAGTGCCCTGCCGCACTAACTCCGTCTTAATCTCTTCGTCCAGTCCTTGTTTAAACTGATCCTTTAATGCCACCTCATTCCAGCCCAAATCTCCTGCCAGCAGTTTGAAATCTGCGATGTACGCTCCTACTCTCCTGTTCCCCTGTCGGAGCAGCCGGATCTCTCTGCTGGCAGTGACCTCTCTGATTGGATCATCAAAATGGGCTCTGAAACGGGCCATAAAGTTCTGGTAGTTGTCCAGAATTGGGTCGTTAGCTTCCACCATGGGGATGGACCATCTTGCGGCTGAGCCTTTCAGCAAACTTAAAATGAACGTGACTCTGGACCTCTCCGTCGGGAACTCAGCTGGTCTGCTGTCGAAAAACATGGTGCACTGGGCGACGAAGGTCCTGAGCTGTGCCGTCTCTCCCCCAAATTTCTCTGGTAAACACCCTGGGGATCGCAGAACAACTGGTGGGGGTGCAGCCACTGGTGCCGGCTGCTGGACGACCGGGGCTGGTTGTTGGATCTGCTGAAGCATCGCCGCCTGTAAGTTATTAATCTGGTCGTCGACCTGCTGCTGGTGTTGTGTCAAGGCCGCTGCTAATTGGATTATGGCCTGCTGCAATTCCTGTGTCTGAGAAGCCATTATCCTGGTTTATGTGTTCCTCCCTCTTCCGATGGGAGTTTTGGTTTAGCAGGATTGATGTCGTGTGTAGATGCAGAAATAACACGCCGAGGCCTGGAATCTAGTCTCTAGTGTTTATTGCATACCTACAAGCAGAAATCCTGCTAAACTAACAGTGCCTGAAGACTCCCAAGTATATCAGCTCAACCTAGGGTGGAGCTTTCTTCTGACGTTTGGGGAAATAGGCTAGGCTCTCTGAGCTGCGTGCCCGCTTCTTATCTAGTGCTCCGCCCTCCTCTCTGCTTCCCCCGACAGTAAGTAGCTGTAAAGGCCAATTCTGGATCCGCACAACCTCCCACAATGAGGGCATAGGTTTCCGGGTGGGAGACGGTCATGATGAGGGTTTGCTTGACGTGCCTTCCTTTTAGCTCTTTTCTCCCTTTCGCCCTGTACTCATGCTTCTTCAAAGTCCATAGTGCCTTTAATAAAGGATGACCTCCAATTGAAACGCTCACGAGTTAGGGCTTCCCAGTTCTCAATGCTGATATTACATTTTTTTAAATTAGCTTTGAGAGTGTCTTTGAATCTCTTTTGCTGTCCACCAATATTCCGTTTTCCATTCTTAAGTTGGAAGTAAAGTAGCTGCTTTGGAAGACGATGGTCAGGCATTCGAACAACATGACCGGTCCAGCGAAGTTGATGTTGGATGATCATTGTTTCAATGCTGGTGGTTTTCGCTTCTTCTAATACGCTAACATTAGTCCGCCTATCTTCCCAAGTAATTTGCAGAATTTTTCAGAGGCAGTGTTGATGGAATCTTTCAAGAAGTTGGAGGTGGCGTTTGTAGAGGGTCCATGTTTCACAGGCGTACAGAAGGGTTGGTAGTACAATGGCTTTGTAAACAAGCATTTTGGTCTCCCTGCGAATGTCCCGATCCTCAAACACTCTACGCTTCATTCGGGAGAAAGCTATACTCGCAGAGCTCAGGCGATGCTGAATTTCAGTGTTGATGTCGGCTTTTGTAGATAGATGGCTGCTGAGATAAGAAATGTGGTCGACATTTTCTAGTGACACACCTTTAAGCTGGTTGTCTGCGAAGTTGTCTGGTTGTCTGTGAAGGTTGTGTGCTGATCGTTGTGCACCAATCTCCACACATAAAACAAATTCACACACAGGCGTCTTCCAACCACACCAAACCCAAAACAACCAAAAGTCCCATGGTGATTGACGAATGGCAACGGGGGCAGGACTGTGAAATCCGGAAGCGCCCAGCACATGGGCGGTGGATACAGATTCACTCGTCCTGACTCAAGGTTCGAGGCAGTTGAGTAGTTAGGCAGCTGTATCCACGACTGAGCAGCCCTATTTAGGATCCACTCTGCTCACCCCATATGGGGAGGGGGCTAGAAAAGGTGCCCTAAACATAGTCTGCCTCATTTTCTCCGACTGGACTACCGCGACCAGTGGGATCACCATCTAGCGGTCGTAAAAGACTCATGAATTTTGGAACATGGAATATACGGACACTGCAAGACAACATGGATAGTGAACGACCTGAACGTAGAACTGCCATTATTGCAAGGGAGCTGAGACGATTTAATATTGATATAGCAGCACTCCAAGAAACTCGAAGAGCAGGAGAAGGACAGTTGAAGGAAGAAAAAGGAGGTTATACCTTCTTTTGGAAAGGACTGCCTGAACAAGAACGACGAATACATGGGGTAGGCTTTGCTATCAAAAACGACCTTGTGAAGCTCTTGTCAGAAGTTCCCACTGGGATTAACGAACGACTCTCAATTCTCTGAATAAAACTCGCCAAAAACCAACAGGCAACTATCCTAAGTGCTTACGTACCAACACTAGATGCAGATGAGGATATCAAGGAAAAATTTTATACCCAGCTGGACACCATCTTATCAGAGATACCAAAGAAGGATAAAATTATCCTCCTGGGCGATTTCAATGCAAGAGTTGGGCGTGACTTTGATTTGTGGCCGGGGATCATTGGGAAAGAAGGAGTTGACAATAGCAACATGAATGGAATCTTTTTGTTGTTGTTGTTCAATCGTGTCCGACTCTTCGTGACCTCATGGACCATAGCATGCCAGGCCTTCCTGTCCTCCACTGTCTCTCGGAGTTTACTCAGTTTACTCAAATTCATGTTCATTACATCGGTGATGCTATCTAACCATCTCATCCTCTGCCGTCCCCTTCTCCTTTTGCCTTCAGTCTTTCCCAGCATCAGGGTCTTTTCCAGTGAGTCCTCTCTTCGCATTAGGTGGCCAAAGTATTTGAGCTTCAGCTTCAGCATCTGTCCTTCCAATGAGCAGTCAGGGTTGATTTCCTTTAGGATTGACTGGTTTGACCTCCTTGCAGTCCAAGGGACTCTCAAGAGTCTTCTCCAGCACCACAGTTCGAAAGCATCAATTCTTCGGCGCTCAGCCTTCCTTATGGTCCAACTCTCACAGCCATACATTACTACTGGAAAAACCATAGCTTTAACTATACGGACCTTTGTCGGCAAGGTGATGTCTCTGCTTTTTAATATGCTGTCTAGGTTTGCCACAGCTTTCCTCCCAAGGAGGAAAATAAAACCTGTCACTGCTTCCATTTCTTCCCCTTCCATTTGCCAGGAAGTGATGGGACCAGATGCCATGATCTGGGTTTTTTTAATGTTGAGTTTCAAGCCAGCTTTTGCACTCTCCTCTTTCACCCTCATCAAGAGGCTCTTTAGTTCCTCTTCACTTTCTGCCATTAGGGTGGTATCATCTGCATATCTGAGGTTGTTGATATTTCTCCTGGCAATCTTAACTCCGGCTTGTGATTCATCCAGCCCGGCATTTCTCATGATGTTCTCTGCATATAAGTTAAATAAGCAGGGTGATAATATACAGCCTTGTCGTACTCCTTTCCCAATTTTGAACCAGTCAGTTGTTCCATGTCCGGTTCTAACTGTTGCTTCTTGACCCGCATACAGGTTTCTCAGGAGACAGGTAAGGTGGTCTGGTACTCCCATCTCTTTAAGAATTTGCCACAGTTTGTTGTGATCCACACAATCAAAGGCTTTAGCGTAGTCAATGAAGCAGAAGTAGATGTTTTTCTGGAACTCTCTTGCTTTTTCCATGATCCAGCGAATGTTGGCAATCTGATCTCTAGTTCCTCTGCCTCTTCGAAATCCAGCTTGCACTTCTGGTAGTTCTCGGTTCACATAGTGCTGAAGCCTAGCTTGTAGGATTTTGAGCATAACCTTGCTAGCATGTGAAATGAGCGCAATTGTACGGAAGTTTGAACATTCTTTGGCGTTGCCCTTCTTTGGAATTGGAACGTAAACTGACCTTTTCCAATCCTGTGGCCACTGTTGAGTTTTCCAAATTTGTTGGCATATTGAGTGCAGCACTTTAACAGCATCATCTTTTAGGATTTTAAATAGCTCAGCTGGGATACTGTCTTCTCCGCTAGCTTTGTTGTTAGTAATGCTTCCTAAGGCCCACTTGACTTCACCCTCTAGGATGTCCGGCTCAAGGTCAGTGACCACATCATCGTATTTATCAGGGATATTAAGAACTTTCTTGTATAGTTCTTCTGTATATTCTTGCCACCTCTTCTTGATCTCTTCTGCTTCTGTTAGGTCCCTGCCTTTTTTGTCCTTTATCATGCCCATCTTTGCACAAAACGTTCCCTTGATATCTCCGATTTTCTTGAAGAGATCTCTAGTCTTCCCCATTCTATTGTTTTCCTCGATTTCTTTGCATTGTTCATTTAAGGAGGCCTTCTTATCTCTCCTTGCTATTCTCTGGAATTCTGCATTCAGTTGTTTATATCTTTCCCTTTCTCCCTTGACTTTTGCTTCCCTTCTTTCCTCAGCTATTTGTAAAGCCTCATCAGCCAGCCACTTTGCTTTCTTGCATTTCTTTTTCTTTGGGATGGTTTTAGTTGCTGCCTCCTGTACAATGTTACGAACCTCCATCCATAGTTCTTCAGGCACTCTGTCTACCAGGTCTAATCCTTTAAATCTATTCCTCACCTCCACTGTATATTCATAAGGGATATGATTTAGGTCATACCTGATTGGTCTAGTGGTTTTCTCTACGTTCTTCAATTTAAGCCTAAATTTTGCGATAAGAAGCTCATGATCTGAGCCACAGTCAGCTCCAGGTATTGTTTTTGCTGATTGTATAGAGCTTCTCCATCTTTGGCTGCAAAGTATATAATCAATCTGATTTCGGTATTGACCATCTGGTGATGTCCATGTGTAGAGTCGTCTCTTGTGTTGTTGGAAAAGTGTGTTTGCTATGACCAGCGTGTTCTCTTGACAAAACTCTATTAGCCTTTGCCCTGCTTCATTTTGTACTCCGAGGCCGAACTTGCCTGTTATTCCGGTTATTTTTTTGACTTCCTACTTTAGCATTCGTCCCCTATGATGAAAAGGACATCTTTTTTTGGTGTTAGTTCTAGAAGGTGTTGTAGGTCTTCACAGAACCGGTCAACTTCAGCTTCTTCGGCATCAGTGGTTGGGGCATAGACTTGGATCACTGTGATGTTGAATGGTTTGCCTTGGATTCGAACTGAAAGCATTCTGTCGTTTTTGAGGTTGTACCCCAGTACTGCCTTTCCCACTCTTTTATTGACTATGAGAGATACTCCATTTCTTCTAAGGGATTCTTGCCCACAGTAGTATATATAATGGTCTCCTGAATTAAATTCGCCCATTCCTGTCCATTTTAGTTCGCTGATTCCCAAGATGTCGATGTTCAATCTTGTCATCTCATTTTTGACCACATCCAGCTTACCTTGATTCATAGATCTTACATTCCAGATTCCTATGCAATATTGTTCTTTACAGCATCGGACTTTCCTTCCACTTCCAGACACATCCACTACTGAGCGTCCTTTCGGGTTTGGCCCAGCCGCTTCACTCTTTCTGGAGCTACTCGGAATTGCCCTCCGCTCTTCCCCAGTAGCATTTTGGACACCTTCCGACCTGAGGGGCTCATCTTCTGGCGTCATATCTTTTAGCCTTTTGATACTGTCCATGGGTTTTCTTGGCAAGGATACTGGAATGAATGAATGGAATCTTACTTCTGACTAAATGTGCAGAGCATAACCTTGTCATTACTAACACACTATTTCGCCAGAAAAATAAATTTAAAACATGGAAGCACCCACGCACTGGCGTCTTTTAGATTATGTAATTGTCCGTGCTAGAGATCGCCGTGATGTACTTCTCACCAGAGCCATGACGAGCGCCGATGACTGCTGGACAGACCATCGATTAATTCGATCCACAATGGCCATAAAGATTGTCCCTCATCGTAGGCTCCAAGGAAGAAAACCAAGGCGTAAAATGAATACACTGGCCCTTCAAGATTCTACTAAACGAGCTTGCTTTCAATCGACTCTCAAGTAACATCTGCCTATGGAACTCCCTGAAAATGTTGAGGAACACTGGATTAAATTGAAGACTTCTATTATTTCAGCCTGTGAACAAACTATCGGATACCAAACTAAGAGACATCAGGACTGGTTTGATGAGAACGATAGTGAGATTGAACATATTATTGTCCTGTTCCGACTAAGACTGACACGGAAGCGTTATTGAAACAACTTTATTTACAAGATACACAAGCCACCCAGTTTACACAGTCCTCTTCTTCTTCTACAGGCTGGATAGCAGCGAGATCGGACAATACTCTTGGCCAGGCAGGAAGGAGCCGAGAGGGGACGGGCCCTGTAGCAGAGTCTGCAACCGGCGGCGAAACAGAGGTGACAGGCAAGGTGTCCGCGGGCAAGGAGTTGGCGGTGCTGGTGGTAGTCTGGGTAGACCGGGGCCTGACGAAGGTGACCCACTGGTGGCCGACGTCAGCTAGGCTTGACTGCGAATCTGGGCTGGTTGGAGTCTGGGTAGACCGGGGCCCGACAAAGGCAACCCACTGGTGACCGGCGTCAGCTAGGTTTGGCTGCTGATCGGGAGTCTGGGTAGACCGGGGCCTGACAAAGGCTGCCCACTGGTGGCCGGCGTCTGCTGGCTTTGGAGAGGTAAGCAACGGAGAGTCGGTGGCTCTGGCAGTCAGGAGGGAAGCAGGCAAGGTGGTGGTGCTTACCCCAACTCTGGTTTCTTCCACAGGTAACAAGGACGGAGGTGCGGCAAGCGGACAAGGTTCGGGTCCGAGGCTTGGCACAGAAACAAGGTAAGGCTTGGGTCCGAGGCTTGGCGCGGTGGCGGGGCAAGGCGTGGAATCCGGGTCCGGCGCAGTAACAAGGCTAGGCTCGTTCACGGGTTCCGGGACTGTGGTAAGGCAGGGCTCTAGAGTGAGATTCGGGGCGGCCGTGAGGCGAGGCTCGGTAGCAGGGTCTGGCGCGGAGTTTAAAGCCTTCAGCACAAAATTGTTAGAGCGGTTAGAACGGTTGTCTCCGGCACCTGAGGTAAGTCGCGCTGGCTTTTTATTCCGTTTTTCGCGCCTTGGGAGAGCAGGGGCGAATCGGGCTTCACGTTGCTCAGCCCGCCTTTCTGCTCTCCTTTGGCGTGCGCTGATTGGCGGAGGCATATTTCTTTCAGAGCCTCGGCCAATCAGCGTTTCCGGGTCCCCAGTCAATTTCGTGCCGAGACTGCTGCCTCCTGTGATTGGCTCCTCTTCCGGTTCAGAGTCCGGCATGTCGGCTGGTTGCCAGGTAAGTGAACGAAACCTCACAATTATTGACAAGAAAAGGAAAGCCTTCCGGATATGGCAAAAAGATATTAACTGTGCCGTTAAGAAAAAAAATCTATGCCAGTGCAAAGGCAGAAGTCCAAAGAAGAACTAGAGAACTTAAGAACATATGGTGGATAAAAAAAGCCCAAGAAACCCAACATTTTGCAGATGCTCATGATGCACGGGCTTTTTTAATGCCATAAAGGCCATCTATGGACCAACAAAATATGGTACAAATCCCTTACGCTCAATAGATGGTGCTAAACTTCTAAAGGACAAAGAGTCTATTGCACTGCGCTAGAAAGAGCATTACTACAATCTCCTTAATCGTCACTCTACTGTGGCTGATGAAGTCTTCTTGCAAATCCCGCAAAAACAAATAAGAGATGAGCTTGCAGTACCGCCTAGTTTGGAGGAAGTCAGTAAAGCCACTAAACAAATGAAAAATAACAAAGCTAGTGGACCTGATGGGATTCCTGCTGAAGTCTTTAAAGAAGGCGGGCCTGAACTTACACAACAACTTCATAAGCTCATCGAAAAAATCTGGATGAGGGAGGAGATTCCAGCAGACTTTAGGGATGCCATAATTATCATTCTCTTTAAAAAGGGTGATAGAACAGACTGTGGAAACTATTGAGGCATCTCCCTTCTAGCTACAGCAGGCAAAATCATGGCAAAGATCATCGCAAACCGTCTCCTATCTATATCAGAAGACATCCTCCCTGAAACGCAAAATGGCTTCCGCCCTTCCAGGGGAACAGTGGATATGATCTTCACTGCACGACAGCTTGAAGAAAAAGGAGCAAAACCGCCCTCTGTACATGGTGTTTATTGATCTGACTAAAGCTTTTGATACTGTAAATCGTACTGCTCTCTGGACCATCCTTCTGAAAATCGGATGCCCTGATAAATTTGTGAACATCTTGCGGCTACTCCATGACGGCAACAATCTTGGATAACAATGGCTCTCAAAGCGATCCATTTAAAGTGGAATCCGGCGTTAAACAGGGATGTGTTATTGCTCCAACCTTATTCGCTATCTTCATTGCTATGATTATACACCTTGTTGAAGAGAAACTTCCTACTGGTGTAGAAATTATATATCGAACAGATGGAAAGCTTTTTAATCTTAGTAGGCTGAAAGCAAAAAATAAGGTAATTACAACTTCTGTTATAGAACTTCAATATGCTGATGATAACGTAGTCTGTGCACACTCCGAGGAAGATCTTCAAACTATCCTAAACATCTTTGCAGAAGCATATGAAAAGCTCAGCCTCTCTATTAACATTAAAAAAACCAAAGCGCTTTACCAGCAAGTTCGAACCAATCCCTCCGCAGCGCCATCAATTAAAGAACTAAGACCAGAAATACCTAACAGGAACCAATGCCCTTAAAAGGAACCATACATTTGACTGGGATAATACAGAAATAATCAGCCAAGCAAATAGCAGCAGAGCCAGAGAATTCCTGGAAGCCTGGCATCCAAATAAAGGAGCCACCAATGAAACTATAGAACTAATATGATTTACCAGCCAATTAGGCACAAGTTCCGAACAACAAACTGACAAGGCAGACCAATCAGAACAGAACTAACAATCCAGCCCCCAATCAATGGACACTTCCCTAGAACCAGCCAATCACCACATAGAATTCAAACCCACACAGATTATAAATACAGCAAGGCAACCCTCATTCTAGACCATCGCACTAATGAAACTTTCAACATGAAACTTATTTCCCCGTTGGGGGAGATGGGCGGTCATATAAATTGAATAAAAAAAATAAATTTCATCTTATGATATGATATGATGCGAAGTTATCTTATGATAAAACCTATTTCAAGGTATTCCAATAAACTAAAAGTGCAATGTAATGAATAGTAGGGCCCAAGAAGTATTTCAACTATAGGAGTCATCCAAAATTTGGTACTAGCGAGTAGACCTGCAAAATAATAAAGTTCAAGTTCTTCAATCAACAAATTAATCTTTTTAAAAGATATCTTAAGACTAGAAGCTTCCCACAAAAAATGTGAAACATTGCATTAAAATTTTAAATTATTTTGCGGATATATATAGGAATTCTACATAAAATATATAATAATCTAGGAAATTACATTCATTTTAAAACTATTAACCTTGCCACAAAGGATAAGGATTGCCATTTAATGGTGCAATTCAAGGTGCTGGTTATTACCTTTAAATCCCTATATGGCACGGGACCAGGTTATTGCAGGACTGCCTCTCCCTCAGGACATCTGCCCATCCTACGAGATCAGATAGGGTGGGCACACTCCTAGACCCCTCCCTTAAATGTTGCCATCTTGTGGGACTTAGGAATTGTGCCTTTTCCTTGGCAGCCCCTGCCCTATGGAAGACCCTTCCCCCTGAAGTTCGGCAGGCCTCCACGTTTTTAAGCTTTCAAAAAGCACTGAAGACCTGGCTTTTCCCCCAGGCGCTGGGATAGGGTGAGCTTGGTGAGATAGATAGATAGATTGATTGATTGATTGATTGATTGATTTTGTGTCCAGATCAAACTTTACTCTGCCAAAATGTAGCAACCGCCACAGCTTTGTCATTAGCTTGCTGTAGGTTGTCGACAGTACAAGGCTCCGACAGTAATCGACACACCATCAGATGCTCTGGGTCTTGGATTTCTCCGCATTCACATAATGTATTGTCGTCAGCCAACAGCCCCCACTTAAATAAATTCGTCTTGCACCTTGGTACCCCCACCCTCATCCTATTCATTGTCCTCCAAACTGTATAAGGGAGAGTGTTTCCAACAGCCATTTCTTCCTTTGGTAAAATACTCAAATCGGTGAGCTCATTCATCCATTTAGTCATTCGATTCTGTTCTTTGGACCCCTCTAGGGTATTAGTTCTTGCCATAAAGCTCTTTCTAGATTTAAGTCGACGAATTGGAGGAGCACATCCGCTCAGAGGGTGACGAGAGTCAGTCTCTTGCTTGGTTCTTTCGGCGTCTGCTTCTACTTCCCTTCTAATCTTAGGTGGAGCAATGCCAACAAGGGGGTATAGTTTATTAACGGGCGTAGGTTTGAGGCATCCCATCACTATGTGCATTGAGATGAACTTGTTGTGGGCTGCATGGTAAAGTTTAGCTATGGTGCCAGGTCTTTTGGTTTTAATATTTTTATTGTAAACAGATGTTGTTTTATTTCTGTGTTGTGAGCTGCCCAGAGTTTGATCTCTTTATATATTCTATTCATGTTTAAAGTAATAATCTGTGAAATATCATATGGGATAAAAACCCCAAGATAGTTAATATATTAATTACAAATATAAAACTGATTATTGCTTAATGTTGTATCTCTCTGAATAAACTATTGGTAGGATCTCTAACCATCTGTGCCCAAAGGGTTTTAAAGGTTTTTTTTTCATATTGGTCCCATATAATGTTGTTTCTTTGTTTTATATGATACATATGCATACAACCACAAATAAAGGCCTTATATATTTTCTATTCAAAAATCAAGGAATTACTTACATTTAATTCAAAATTTTGTAGTGTCTCAGAATTGAAAGACTGAAATATCAAGATCTTAGGTGGTTTACTATTGTATATTGTTGAAACTGTAATTTTCAACTAACTGGACAATGATCTAACATTTATATAGCATCAATCTTAAAAGTTTGAATATATTGAAATAGTGCTGAAGAGACCAAGGAATAATCTAATCTAAAAAACTTTTGATGAACTGCTGAATAAAAACTATACTCTTGTTGTAGGGCAGAGCTTTCCAAACTTTTCATGTTGGTGACACACCTTTTAGACATGCATCATTTCGCAACAAAGTAATAACAGGGCTCCCCGCCCCCTGCAATTGGGTCCCGTCTGCAAACCCCGCCCCCGGCCGTGATTGGCTCCCGCCTGCAAACCCCGCCCCCAGCCCACGCAATTGGCTCCCGCCTGCAAACCACTTGGCAAGTTCCCCCCTCTTGCAGCTTTCAGGACAGCCTGGAAACAGCTCGAATGCGGCAGTAGACCCGGGTGTCCGAAACCACCCCTTTCCACGCACCTGGAACACGACAAATTTCGCCGTTCTTTGGGGGCACCTGCCTCCTCTTCCGTGGTCAGGGGACCCCCCTGAGGATGAGGGGCACCCATTTCCACCACCACCCCCGCCCTCCCTGGAGCGCCAGAAGACTTTTTTCGGCAGCTGCGCCCATTTATTTTTTGGTGTGGTTTGCTTTCAGGAGCTCAGCTAAGCCTCACTGACCTCCCAGCCGCCGATCAGCTGTTTTCGCCATGTTTTCCAGGGCTTTTTGGCTATTTTCATGCCCAGCCCCACCTTCTCCAGTGTCGGGAGAGCTTCCATGGAGCCTCCAGACCCTCGAATTCGGCTCCCCGGTCTACTCAGAGCCTTCGGAGAGGGACAAGCCCTTTTCAGTCCCATGCTGAACAGCTGAGCAGTGCTGAGGGCAACGCCCCCACCCTGGAGCTTGTAGCCACACCCAGCAGAGTTCTCTCCGGCTGAGGGCGGAGAGGCAAGGCAGCGGCGCTTACCGGCACGCGCTGATTGGCGGGTGTGCCTCTTCTTCTGGCTCCCCCCCACTCAGCGCTTCCGGGTCATCTGGCGACACACCCAGACACTGCCGGCGACACAGTAGTGTGTCACAACACACAGTTTGGAAAGCTATGTTGTAGGGCATGTAGCAATTGCCAAGGATTGTTCAAATGTAACTCTTCCATGTATGTTGAAATAGTTGTTCATACTGATGAATGTTTTCCATGGGTTTGGGGTATTTCTATCTACTTCAGGGTCTAAAATCTCATTTTAAGTCTCCTCCCATAATAATATAGTCATAAGATATTTCTTCTAAACAGCGAACACATCCATGAAACATAGCAAGATATTCTAAATAGGTCAATATGTAGTATATTAATTGTAATGATATCTATGTCATACACTTTAAAAACCAGACTTTAAAATCTTCCATTGGTATAAGTGATAAGCTGTTTTATCTGACAAGGGAAATTTTTATGAACCAAAATAGCAATGTCTTTTGCTCTTGGTCAGATATACTTGTCCAACTCAATCTCTAAATTTAAGGTTTCTGTTCTGCAAAGTTAAATGGAAGAATCTGTAGCTTGAATCATGTCAACTGGATTTCTATTTTCTTAATGGAAACGTTTCGCTCCTTATCCAAGGGGCTTCTTCAGTCTGAGCAAAGTTGGTAAGGGAATCCTAAATATGTTCCTAGGTAGCTGTGTGACCTTACACCTGGGGCTAGGTCATGGTTATATTGAGATGTAATTTTTAAGTCCTTTTATCATCTAATGGAGGGTCGTTAAAAACACCATGCTGCTGTTGAGCTTCTGAAATGGTCTTAATCTTCCTAGGCACAGAAGACAACACGGGGAGGAAGATGGGGGAGAGTTTGTGCCTGAGGCCCCCACCTCTATTCAAGGAAGGATTTTCCAAGTTGGCATAAATGGATTCCTTGACCCCTCTCTCAAACCACCTATCTTCTCTGTCTAAAATGTGAACATTAATGTCCTCAAATGAGTGTCCTTTTTCTTTTAGATGAAGATAAACTGCTGACTCTGGTCCTGTGGTGTTATTTCTCCTGTGTTGTGCCATCCTCCTGTACATAGGTTGTTTGGTTTCTCCAATGTAGAGTTCAGAGCACTCCTCACTGCACTGGATTGCATAAACTACATTGCTTTTCTTATGTTTTGGAGTTTGATCTTTGGGGTGTACAAGCCTCTGTCTCAGTGTGTTGGTGGGTTTGAAATATACAGGTATGTGGTGTTTGCCAAATATCCGTTTTATCCGTTTGGGTTGAGATGTGCCAGATCTGCCATCTTCTGGACCTGTGTCTTAACACCACTTATTTCACATACAGAGGTGACTTTTACAGACAAAAACACGGCTGTGCCATGGGTTCTCCTGTGTCACCCATTGTGGCCAATTTATACATGGAAGAAGTGGAGAAGAAAGCACTCAACACATTCCAGGGAACGGTGCCCACCCACTGGTTTAGGTATGTGGATGACACCTGGGTCAAAATCAAGGCCCAGGAAGTACAGGCCTTCACGGACCATATAAACACTATAGATGCCAACATTAGCTTCACCAGAGAAGACACCAAGGACAACAGACTGGCATTCCTAGACTGTGAAGTCCTCATTGGGACCGGTGGCAAGCTAGAAATAGGGATCTACAGGAAACCCACACACACAGATCAATATCTGATGTTTGACTCCCACCATCCACTGCAGCACAAACTAGGAGTCATCAGGACATTGTCACACAGAGCAGAAACCATCCCCACCTCCATGGATTCCAAAAAGAATGAAAATCAGCACCTGAGAACAGCCCTGAAGGCCTGTGGATATCCAAATTGGGCCTTCACCAAATCTAAATCTACCAGACCTAAAACAGCGACAGATAGGGCTGAGACTCAGAGTAAACGAAAGAACCTGGTCATTCCCTACATGGCTGGCGTGTCTGAAAAGATAAAACGGATATTTGGCAAACACCACATACCTGTATATTTCAAACCCACCAACACACTGAGACAGAGGCTTGTACACCCCAAAGATCAAACTCCAAAACATAAGAAAAGCAATGTAGTTTATGCAATCCAGTGCAGTGAGGAGTGCTCTGAACTCTACATTGGAGAAACCAAACAACCTATGTACAGGAGGATGGCACAACACAGGAGAAATAACACCACAGGACCAGAGTCAGCAGTTTATCTTCATCTAAAAGAAAAAGGACACTCATTTGAGGACATTAATGTTCACATTTTAGACAGAGAAAATAGGTGGTTTGAGAGAGGGGTCAAGGAATCCATTTATGCCAACTTGGAAAATCCTTCCTTGAATAGAGGTGGGGGCCTCAGGCACAAACTCTCCCCCATCTTCCTCCCCGTGTTGTCTTCTGTGCCTAGGAAGATTAAGACCATTTCAGAAGCTCAACAGCAGCATGGTGTTTTTAACGACCCTCCATTAGATGATAAAAGGACTTAAAAATTACATCTCAATATAACCATGACCTAGCCCCAGGTGTAAGGTCACACAGCTACCTAGGAACATATTTAGGATTCCCTTACCAACTTTGCTCAGACTGAAGAAGCCCCTTGGATAAGGAGCGAAACGTTTCCATTAAGAAAATAGAAATCCAGTTGACATGATTCAAGCTACAGACAATTCCACCTGGATGACTGAGAACCTTCATAGACTTAAATGGAAGAAAGCTCGTTTACAGGCAACCTAATGCCTGAGGATGCATGACTTTAACTATTTAAGTATTTCCATAAATCAATGGTGACAAGGAGATTAAGGATGTGTTTTACCTCAGTACTAACTCCAAACCTTAAGCAGAATGGGACAATTGGGGATGGTTGGGTTAATTCCCATGAGATGGGATGGCAGTGTCTAACTCATCCTGTCCTGAATGAAAATGCTTCATGGAGCTCAGCTTCCCATGTGCTATGTGAGAGTTTAGCGCACACTAAATGAAATGGGCAGCAATGTGTGTCAAAAAATGATAAACTGTGTATTTTGAACTAATATTTTTGGCTCTTACTAGTAAAATAAAATACTTTGATGGAAAAAGAAAAATGGGTTACTGCATTCATAGACTTAAAAGTCGGCCCTCAAAACAGAGTGGACCTTAGCATCAGATTAACATCAGTTGCTCACATCACAGCTTCTTGCAGATGTGGATGGAGAGAACCTTAGAATCTTTACTTGAAGTTCATCTTGCTGTTTATCCCTGGCCATCCTTGGCAGCTGTAAGAAGTTTTGTGCTCTCTTATCTATCCAACTGATTTAAGAACGATAGTTACTCTTTTTAAAAAAGATTACCCTCTTGCATTTCTTCTGTCCTCTAACCCAACCCACCACTCAACATTAAACTTCACTCCAGTCAAGAAAGAGGTTATCATTCCCCTTCCCTTTTCACAAAACTCCTTTTTGTCACAGATATTATTTGCCACAATCTAATACCCATTTTTGCTGCAAATTTCAGTACATTCTGTCTCAGACAAAAAATATGGACACTTTATATTTAAAGTCATTATTGAAAGGAGAATAATTTAAAAAGCACCAATTTCTATTAAATTTAGAACTGATCCACCTTTCCTTCAACTTTTATAACTAAACTGGGGGGGAAATGCTGGGAAAAATACTGAGAAGACAAAGTCCATTCTCTTTGACCACCAAAACAAATAACATTAGTAATTAACACCAGTATCTACAATTATTATATTTAGCTCAGAGCAGGCATGAAAAGATGATTTTCCAGAGTTCAACTCTGCCAGAGAAGAGAAATTAGTGAGATAATAGTTGTTTTGAATGAATTCAAGTCTACCGTACCAGATGGATTACATCCCAGGGTGTTAAACGAACTGGTGGATGTCATCTCAGAGGCACTGACTGAAATCTTTGAGAAATCCTAGAACACAAGGAAAGTGCCAGAAGACTGGAGAAGAGCTGATGTTGTTCCAATATTTTAAAAAAAGGGGGAAAAGTGGATCTAGGAAACTACAGACCAATCAGCATGACATCAATAACTGGGAATAACCTAGAAAAGATAATCAAGCAGGGAGACTGCAATCATTTAGAAAATAATGGTGGTTACAAAGATGGAAGAATACAGAAACACCCATAATGGAGGAATGGATCATGAAGATGGCAGATCTTGCAGAAATAGCTAAATTGACTTAATTAAGGAGAGAACAACCATTACTTTTATAAAAGACTGGAAACCCTTTATGCACTTTTTGCTTAAAAATGAACTGGTGACTTTGGGATTTACTGACTAAAAAGGTTTGTTTATGGGAAGAAGAGAACCATGATATGTAATTTGGGATGGTGGAAGTGGTAATTACTATGTTTGTAACTGTTGCAAATAAGATTTTTTTTTTTTTGAATCCAAGATGGCGGCTGCAAATCAGCGCGACCGATGAACGCTCCGGGAGAAAAGCCGCAAACCCACCGAAAACCCACCGAAAATCCCTGAATTTCATCCTGGGGGTTTGGAGAGGTGGTGTTGCTGATGGTGAGTGGCTTGCTCCGGAGGGAAGAGCTGGGGCGAGGCCTGTGTCCGGGTCGGAGCTCCGTGAATCTGCGCGAGAAAGCCCAGTGAACTGCCGAAGACGCCGAAGTTTGCTTGAAAGCCGGAAACCGCAGAGGCCTCTGAGGTTCGAGCTGGGCCGGTGGAGTGAAGCCGGTGGAGTTAGTGGGAGTCTGGAGTCCACCGAAGACCGGAGAGTGTGGGAGGCTGCAGGAGGCAGCTGGATGCTGTGAGTGGGCCGGCGACGCTTGTGGGCTGGAGTCTACCGGGCTGGAGTCCACTGAGGGCTGCGGAAGACTGCCGGAGGCCTCGGATTTCGTTTGTTGGAGGCGGGAGGCCGTCGGAGCTCGAGTTGGGCCGGTGGAGTCGGTGAGGGCCTAGCGGAGCCGGCGTGATACAGAGAGGAGCCCGGCTGGTGCAACGGAGTCCTCGGCTGAGCCCCCCCCCCCCACACACACACATAGACAAGCAGACAAGCTGGACTTTTTTTTCCTGGGCCGATTCTGGAGAGGGTTCAGAAACTCTAATGTTAGAACTGGTTGGAGTTGGGGGCGAACCCTGCGGCCCTGGAAAGTGCAGATGTTGCGGAGGCTGGAGCCCAGGAGATCAGGGCAGAAGAAAAATCATAATACGGACTAACCCCCATGAAGACCTGGATGTTGTCCCAATTTGGGCTAAGGCGGCAGAGGGTTTGTAGGGGTCCCTTAGTATGAATGTGGAACCCCCCCCCAGGTTAGAGACGAGGTGGGGGGGAGCCAAGATTGTATGGTTTTGTAAGAGTACCCCCCTGGGTGAGAGTCAGGTGGGGTAGGAATGAATGCTGGTGAGTGTTGGTGCCTCTCCCTGACCAGTGAGAGAAGTTGAGGGAGAGGTGCAGGGTGTGAGTGTAGAGTGTGAGTGGGGGTGGTGCTGGACCCTACCAGCGCCGAGAGCGAGAGCTGGTGCGCTGGGGGGTCTTACGCGCTATCCGACATTGCATGAGATTGGATGATGGATGAATGGGATAAGGGACCCTTGATTAGTCCCAAGAATTCCGGAGGCCTGGGAGTGGAGGCTACTAGGCCAGAGTCGGGAATCTCTGGGGGCTGTGCGGTCGGCCAAGTGATTCAGGTGGTGACGGGCAGGGGACGTATGACGGGAACCGGAGGGCAAGCCATTATCGAGGAAGGCGCCCCCGGTGTTTGTTACCGGTGGTGCGTTCCGGCCCCCCGTGTTCATACCCAGGCCCTGGTAAGCAGTTCCTCGTGGGCTCCGGTCTCCGACTGCTGCTGCTGAACGCCAGGTCGGTGAATAACAAGGCCCCCCTTATAAGTGATCTAATCACAGAGGAAGGGGCTGACCTGGTGTGTATTACCGAGACCTGGCTGGGCCCAGAGGGGGGAGTAGCCCTCTCGGAAATGTGCCCAGCCGGGTTTCGGGTGTGGCATCAGCCGAGACACCGGGGCAGGGGAGGAGGGGTAGCAGTGGTCATCAGAGAGTCCCTTGTGGCCTTCAGGGGCGCTGCTCCACAAGTGACCGGATGTGAGACCCTGTTTTTCAAGTTGGGTTCACGAGAACAGTTGGGAGTGTTGCTGCTGTACCAGCCTCCCTGCTGCGTAGCAACCTCCCTGCCTGAGCTGCTCGAGGCTGTCTCAGGGCTGGCAGTGGAGTTTCCCAGACTTATGGTTCTGGGGGATTTCAATCTGCCGTCCCTGGGGCGGTCCTCGGAGGCAGCCCGGGAGTTCATGGCTACCATGGCAGCTACGGGCCTGTCTCAGATTATTCGTGACCCGACTCGTGACAGTGGTCTCACTCCGGATTTAGTTTTCTTGTCCGAGCAGTGGCAATGTGATCTGAGGGGACAGTTACATCTTTCCCCATTGTCATGGTCAGACCACGCCCTGGTGACCTTGAGACTCTCTTGTGCTACTCCACTCCGCAGGGAGGCGGGACCTATTCGATTGGTCCGCCCCCGGCGACTGATGGACCCAGTGAGGTTTCAGAAGGAGCTGGGGGTTATTCCCGAGGATTTGCTTCACGGTCCAGTGGAGGTCCTGGCTGCAGCCTGGAACAAGGCAGCAGCCGGAGCCCTGGACAAGATCGCGCCTATGCGACCTCTCCGGCCCTGTTCGGCCCGTCACTCTCCGTGGTTTACGGAGGAGTTGAGGGCTTTGAAGAGGGTTAAGAGACGTCTAGAGCGCCGCTGGAGAAAGATGAAGACGGAATCTGACCGAACACAATCTAGAGCCGCTGTTAAGGCCTACCTTGTGGCGGTAAGAGCGGCGAAACGTGAATATTTCTCCGCTCTTATTGAGTCTGCAGAATGCCGTCCGACGGCCCTGTTTAAGATTACAAGATCGCTCTTGGGTCGGGAGCAAGGGGAGACCCATCTACAGGGCCGATCGGAAGAGTTTTCTGAGCATCTGCAGGACAAAATCGCTCAGATTCATTCTAAGTTGGACTCCAAGCGTGAGACAAGATCTGGGGAGATGCCAGAGGCTCGTACTTACCATGTTATCTGGGAGCAGTTTGATCCTGTTGGGCCTGATGAAGTAGACAGGATCCTTGGGATTGTAAATGCCACCACATGTCAACTTGACCCATGTCCCTCCTGGCTGGTGAAATCAGCTAGAGAGGTGACATGTGGCTGGGTCCTGGCGATTATAAATTCGTCCTTGAGTGAGGGGGTGTTCCCGGCGGCCTTTAAGGAGGCGCTGGTGCACCCCCTCCTCAAAAAACCGTCTTTGGACCCTACTATTCTGGGCAATTTTCGCCCAGTCTCCCACCTTCCCTTTTTGGGAAAGGTGGTTGAGAAGGTGGTGGCGCTGCAACTCCAGAGGATTCTGGAAGAAACGGATTATCTGGACCCTTTTCAGTCAGGTTTCAGGCCGGGATATGGGACAGAGACTGCATTGGTCGCGCTTATGGATGATCTCTGGCGAGGGCGGGATGGAGGGAGTGCGTCCATCCTGGCTCTCTTAGATCTCTCAGCGGCTTTTGATACCGTCGACCATGGTATACTCTTGGGGCGGCTCAGGGAGTTGGGGGCGGGCGGCATGGTTTTGCGCTGGTTCACCTCCTTCCTCCAGGGCCGTTCCCAGTCGGTGTTGATAGGGGAGGAGAGAGCTGACCCGCGACCCCTGTCTTGTGGGGTGCCGCAGGGATCGGTTCTCTCTCCTCTCCTATTCAACATCTACATGAAGCCGCTGGGCGAGATCATCCGTCACCACGGGATGAGGTATCACCAATATGCTGATGATACCCAGTTATACATCTCCATCCCGGGTGAAGTAGGTGATGCGGTCGATGCCCTATCTCAGTGTCTGGAGGCTGTGGGGGTCTGGATGGGGAACAACAGGCTTCAACTGAACCCTGGTAAGACGGAGTGGCTGTGGATTGACGGCCCCCCTAGATCCGGGAAGTTGTCATCTTTGGTTCTGGGTGGGGTTGCACTACCTCACTCAGATCCAGTGCGGAATCTGGGGGTCCTCCTGGACTCGCGACTCCTGCTCGAAGAGCAGGTGGCAGTCATGGCCAGGAGGGCCTTTGCACAACTTCGAGTTGTGCGCCAGTTACGCCCTTTCTTGGATCGGGAGGCCCTCCGAACAGTCACTCATGCCCTTGTCATCTCCCGCATAGACTACTGTAATGCGCTCTACATGGGGCTACCCCTGAAGAGTATCCGGAAGCTTCAGCTGGTACAGAATGCGGCGGCGCGAGCAGTTACGGGTGCCATAAGATCGGCACATGTAACACCACTGCTACGCGAGCTGCATTGGTTGCCAGTTTGCTTCCGGGTCCAATTCAAGGTGTTGGTGATTACCTTTAAAGCCCTATATGGCATAGGACCAGGGTACCTGAGGGACCGTCTCATCCCGATAACGTCAGCCCGCCCCACCCGTGCGTGCAGAGAGGGCATGCTTCGGACCCCCTCAACAAGAGAACTCCATCTAGCGGGGTCCAGGAGGCGTGCTTTCTCTGCGACAGCCCCCGCCTTATGGAACATCTTGCCCCCGGAGGTGAGACTGGCCCCTTCACTCCTGGCCTTTCGGAAGGCCCTTAAGACCTGGCTCTGCCGCCTGGCCTGGGACAACGGAGGTGGTAGTGCCTCCTGGGGTTGGCTGGCCCCGTAGCAATAAGTCCTATGCTACGGTCTCCAATCCATCTGGGATTCTATTTTATTTTATTTTATATTTTATTTATTTTTATACATTTTCTACTTGTATGGTTTTAAATATTTTAAATTTTTAAGTCTTGAGTATTGTAACCCGCCCAGAGTCCCTTGTATGGGAGATGGGCGGGGAATAAATTAAATAAATAAAATAAATAAATAAAATAAAATAAGATCAGAAGTAGCTTCCTTAGATA
Organism: Charina bottae; assembly: GCA_023362775.1. NCBI lineage: Eukaryota > Metazoa > Chordata > Lepidosauria > Squamata > Charinaidae > Charina > Charina bottae. The sequence goes on from JALMGJ010000020.1 coordinate 2,759,078, forward strand.
TCTTTCTTTATCTCTTTCTCTTTTGTTATCTTTCACTTTTTCTTTTATTCTTTTATATCTCTTTCTTTTTTCTACTCTTCCTTTTGTTTCTGTAGTTTTTTATCTTATGTAAAATCTTCTTTTAAAAAAATATCCATCCATCCATCCATAAAACTAATGGTGATTACTAGAAGTCAGCATGGATTTCTTAAAATAGGTCATTCCAGGCAAAACTTCTTGCTTTCTTTCATTATTGACTAGATTAGTAGACCAAGGGAATGCTACAGATATAGTATATTTAGTCTGCAGTAAGGCATTTGATAAAAGTAGACTATAGCTTCCTTCTTGATAAACTGAAACCACATGGATTCACAGTTGGCTGAACAACCTTAGCCAATAAATGATCCTCAATGGGTCTATGTCCACATGGAGGGAAGTATGCAGGGGGGTACCTCAGGGTTTTGTTCTGGGCCCAGTACTCTTCAACATCCTCATAAATGACTTAGATCAGCGGTCCCCAACCTTTTTGGCACCAGGGACCGGTTGTGGAAGACAATTTTTCCATGGATGGGGGGGGGTTTGCAGGCGAGAGCCAATCGCGCACACTGGGGGGTGGGGTTTGCAGGCGGGAGCCAATCACGTGCACTGGGGGGCAGGTTTTGCAGGCAGGAGCCCCACGGCCCACTTCCTAACAGGCCACGGCCCACTAGTGGGCTTTGGCCCACAGGTTGGGGACCCCTGACTTAGATAAGGGAATAGAAGATGCTCACAAAATTTGTAGATGACAAAAAGCTGGGGGTGGGGGAATTGCTAGAATGTCAGAAGACAGGTTCAAGATTCAAAAGGTTTTTGATACACTTGAGCATTGGGCCTTAGCCAACAAAATGTTGCTTAATGATGAGAATTGTAAGGTTCTGCACTTAGTTTCTTTGTCCTATGAAGGGAGAGCCTGTACCAGTTTCTGACCTCCATTGGCACTGAGTGCTTCTTTGGGATACATTTTCCATATGTTGGCCTTTGCCAAAGGGAGTTTTTCCTGTTCTCTGGTTTCTTTTTCCATTCTCTTGCCACTCCTGAAGAGCTTTAGCTGTGCTGTTCAGGAAATTCTCATTTTCCCTCATGCGTTGTAGCACAGAAATCTTCTCCTCAAGCTCCTTCATTTACTCTTCCTATAAGGACATATGCTAGCACTTGTAGCAGTCAGATCTTTTAAGCAAAAAGACAAACACTTTGTTGATCATGATGATGCTTCCTTTGCTGTCCATGTTGCTTGCAGCCTCACCCGCTGACCATTCTAGCCAAATGCCTACACAATGTTTCCATGTTTCCTTGCTCTGGTTCCAAGTTTCCAGAAACTACCTCTCTGGATGAAGACTAGCCTGAACTAAAACAAAAATGGGAGGAGGAGGGGGGAGAGGAAAAAAGAAATCCTCTCCCCTTCCCTCCCACACAAAACTGCCTTGACAAACTCCTGTTTATTCTCCTTGTTCACTTACTCAGTGAGACTCTCTGGAAACTGAATTTCTTACACATCAGCAAGACTAATGCTCCAGTCAGGCAGGTAAGCACGCGTGCACGCACACACACACAATTTAATTTAAAAAGATACAATAAATACATAGGAACCATGGGCCTGCACACATACACACATACCACACACACACACACTTCAAACTGCATCACTCACCTTTATGTGTTCATGTAGCTGAGCTTCATGTTGACGAGAAAGTTGTTCATGTTGTCTCTGGAATTCTGCTATGAGGATCTGTCTTTGGATTTGTTGTTTTTGTTTGAGGGCTAACAATTCCTGTTGGAGCTGCTGTTCACGTAATGTAGGTTCGGTCACTGGCAGGGAGAATTGATGATCCAAGTGAAGATCCATAGGTACTATAGATGGTGATACTTGCAAAGGTACTGTTGTGGACACATCAACTACAAAAGAGAAAAGGTAAATTCATCTGTAATTATTATTCAGTAAGCTACAACAAAGATTTGTCTCATAACTTATATTAAATAATGTTTAAAAAATCTGGAGTTTCAAAACATAACAGTGCATACCTTATGAAACTTTTCAGAATAAAGCCTGTTTTCTTTCTTTTTTTCCTTTTATTGTAATGTTAAAAATCTTGATACACTGTATTATTTTCATTCAGATTTTAATACAATAAAAATTATGTAATATGATTATAAATTATGAAAATTCTATTATTTAGAAAGCTTAAAGTATTGAAAATACTTCCATCAATATTAATCACATTTTGGGATGTCAATATTGCAAGGATAAAATGATTTAACTTTTCATCCAAAATTGAGTATAACATAAAAAGGACTGCTGTGTTTCCTATAAAAATAGTAGTTATGTGACAGTAGTTTCAGTCAGAAGCCTGTTTTCTTACAAATAAGGAAAGTTTGATTTAATACATTGCAGAGCTATTAGAAATTGCATATGTTTCTGTCTCTCTGTGTCCCAAAGCATAAAGACTAAATAAGGAATATCGTAGTCAACACTAGTATCCATTCTGAGGCATACTGACATTTGAAAGTAATATGGATAGGAACTGCAATTTGTTTTTGAGTGTTTGCTGCTGCATCTGGGGAGCTGGAACAGTATATACATACTTTTAAGTATCATCCTCCATACTGTAAAACTGTCCTTCCCTGGCAAGTGTCAGGCTTCACTCAACAGGAAGGACTGTTAAACCATTTACAGTAGGTAAACTCACAAGAAATCCAAAACTTATGAGAAGTAATAATTGCTTTTCACTCATTATGTGAGAACTTACATCTAGCTGGAAAATTGGGCTAGATTTATAATCTAGCAATGGAATATCATAGGTTTTTGTTCTGGGGATTATAGTGTCCACAATCAGGCTATCCAGTCAGAGGTGGCTCAGGGTTGCATGTCTGCCATGATGACCAAGGACCTGTTATTTATATCCAAAAGAATTATCAATCACTGAACAAGTGCTTAATTGACTTTCATCTATGCCCCTTATCCTTTCAAAGAGTGTTAGCCCAAAGCGGCAATGATGGAACTTCTCCAGGTTTCCATGGTTTGGGTAGAAAAAATGCAGGATCTGAAACACTCAAATCAATGTGGATCAACTTCCGATGGGGACATGGCGGACTGAACAGCTGTGCCCGCGGGCTAAGCGGGCAGAACTGACAATGCGGCAGGTTTTTCGGGCTCAGGCAGGTTTTTCCTGAAGCCCAGGAGTGTTTTTCCGGATAAGGAAAACACCTGGAATCACCCCATCTGTACTCCGGACGGCTGCTTGCAGCCAGAAGATTGCAAACAGCGTTCGCGCGCAACTGGTAAGAGCAGCCGGGAGACTGGGACCTCACGATTTCCAAGCCGTGCTGTAGCCTTAAAGGGACACTAAGACCAGCCACCCCATTTCTAAATCACCCAATTTATATTTCTTTTAAGTACGCATACCCTGAGAGGCTTTCTACAACAAGGAGAAGCGGGTTCTCTTGGTGCTTATCATTATTTTTGGGATTCATTTTTTTAAAATTCTTTTTAAGTTTTGGACTTTGTTTTCCATCCAAATGTTAAGGAGGATTGAGAGTAAATAATTGTCTCCCTGTTATTATTTTTGTACTAAATTTGAAGATATTAGCATTTTCCTACACGTTGAATCGGCTGTTTTGAACTTTCAGTTTTCTGCTTCTACTTTCCCTGGGGAACTGTCTGCATATCTCACTTTCACTTGTGTAAACACATTCCGGAATTCTTTCATATCTTCGATTTTCGCTGGTTAAGCTCCTAGGGCAGGGGTCGGCAAACTTTTTATGCCGGGAGCCATTTTGACATGCTCGTGCACATTTTGAAATGCTAGAGAGCCAGGGGGCGGGGTTTGCGGGCGGGGGCCAATCGCGTGGAAGGGGGCGAGGTTTGCGGGCGGGGGCCAATCACGTGGAAGGAGGCGGGGTTTGCGGGCGGGAGATGGCGTCCACCCGGCCCAGCTGCCCGGGATCCAGGGAGATCAGCTCCGGTGGGATCTGTGGCGAAGAGCGGCCGTGGGGGGGGCGGGCGGCGACGTCGCCGCCCGCCCCCCCCACGGCCGCTCTTCGCCACAGATCCCGCCGGAGCTGATCTCCCTGGACCCCGGACAGCTGGGCTTGCCTCCCTCCGCAAGGCCCAGGCGCGCTGGAAGCCGGCCCGGGCCTCCTTCTCCTCCGCCGGCGCTTCAGGCTTTCAGCGCGCCGCTTGTCGTCGCCGCCCGCCCCCCCCCCCCACGGCCGCTCTTCGCCACAGATCCCGCCGGAGCTCATCTCCCTGGACCCCGGGCAGTTGGGCTTGCCTCCCTCCGCGAGGCCCAGGCGCGCTGGAAGCCGGCCCGGGCCTCCTCCTCCTCCTCCGCCGGCGCTTCAGGCTTTCAGCGCGCCGCTTGTCGTCGCCGCCCACCCCCCCACGGCCGCTCTTCACCACAGATCCCGCCGGAGCTGATCTCCCTGGACCCCGGGCAGCTGGGCTTGCCTCCCTCCGCGAGGCCCAGGCCTCCTCCTCTGCCGGCGCTTCAGGCTTTCAGCGCGCCGCTTGTCGTCGCCGCCCACCCCCCCACGGCCGCTCTTCACCACAGATCCTGCCGGAGCTGATCTCCCTGGACCCCGGGCAGCTGGGCTTGCCTCCCTCCGCAAGGCCCAGGCGCGCTGGAAGCTGGCCCGGGCCTCCTCCTCCTCCTCCGCCGGCGCTTCAGGCTTCCACCGCGCCTGGGCCTCACGGAGGGAGGCAAGCCCAGCTGCCCGAGGTCCAGGGAGATCAGCTCCGGCGGGATCTGTGGCGAAGAGCGGCCGTGGGGGGGGGGGCGACGACAAGCGGCGTGCTTCAGGCGTTCAGCGCGCCGCTTGTCGTCGCCGCCCCCCCCCCCACGGCCGCTCTTCGCCACAGATCCTGCCGGAGCTGATCTCCCTGGACCCCGGGCAGCTGGGCTTGCCTCCCTCCGCAAGGCCCAGGCGTGCTGGAAGCCGGCCCGGGCCTCCTCCTCCTCCTCCGCCGGCGCTTCAGGCTTCCAGTGTGCCTGGGCCTCGCGGAGGGAGGCAAGCCCAGCTGTCCGGGGTCCAGGGAGATCAGCTCCGGCGGGATCTGTGGCGAAGAGCCGCCCATCCCCCCACGGCCGCTCTTCGCCCGCCCGCGTTGAGCAATGATGGGGGGCGGGAAACAAGGCCTGCCCGCTTACCTGCCTGCTTGCCTCCCTCCGCGAGGCCCCCCGCTGCCTTCCTGGGATTCAAGCCGGATCGGGGGTCCCGCGGAGAGAGGCAGGCAGGCAGGTAAGCGGGCAGCCCTGGCCTCTGCCGCCGGGCCCGCCCCCCTCGGCCGCTTCCGCCCGCCCGCGTTGAGCGAAGATGATGGGGGGCAGGAAACGAGGCCTGCCCGCTTACCTGCCTGCTTGCCTCCCTCCGCGAGGCCCCCCGCTGCCTTCCCGGGATTCAAGCCGGATCGGGGGCCTCGCGGAGAGAGGCAGGCAGGCAGGTAAGCGGGCAGCCCTGGCCTCCGCCGCTGGGCCCGCCCCCCTCGGCCGCTTCCGCCCGCCCGCGTTGAGCGAAGATGATGATGGGGGTGGGAAACGAGGCCTGCCCGCTTACCTGCCTGCTTGCCTCCCTCCGTGAGGCCCCCCGCTGCCTTCCCGGGATCCAAGCCGGATCGGGGGCCTCGCAGAGAGAGGCAGGCAGGCAGGTAAGCGGGTGGCCCTGGCCTCCGCCGCCAGGCACGCCCCCCTCCGCCGCTTCCGCCCGCCCGCGTTGAGCGAAGATGATGATGGGGGGCGGGAAACGAGGCCTGCCCGCTTACCTGCCTGCTTGCCTCTCCTCTCTCCGCGCAGGGGCTGCTGCGGCTGGAGATGGCGCTGCCTCCCTGCCGCGCCTCGCTCAGTGCGAGAGCCAGGGGGCGGGGTTTGCGGGCGGGGGTCTATCACGTGGAAGGGGCGGGGGTGAGTTCAGCTGCGGAAGAGCCACACTCAAGGGGCCAAAGAGCCGCATCTGGCTCGCGAGCCGCCATTTCCGACCCTTGTCCTAGGGGGTGCCATAATCTACTGCTTGAGACATGGAGGAGTTTAAACAGACTTTCTCTGACTTTCACCAAGATTTTAAACAGATTCTTTTTGATTCCTGCCAAGTTTTTATGCAAGGCATTGTGGAAAATATGAGGTCTAAAATGTGTCATCTGGTTGGGGATGTTGTGGAGGAAACTGAGGAATTTAACAGCGACAGAAATGTTTCTTCTAAGAGTGAGATTGGGACTTCTGTTGAAATGCTGGATGAAGATCAGATAGATGAGTTGAAGAAATTAAAGGGAGAGATCGAGTTGCAAGCCATAAGTAAAATCAATTTTCTGATGGAACGCCATGGAAAAGAAGGGGTTATTATGTATGGGAGGTCTCCTGAAGAGAAGCTGGAGTTTTTAAGGGGGCCAGTTGGGCTGTTCGATTTTTTAAAGAAAAAAGCTCTGTGCGTATTGTGGGGATATGTAAATGCTCTGGTTTATTTTGAAGTGGGATAAGGGTTTAAGAATATTTATCTGGATTGCTTTTAGGGTTTGGCTGATTTCATTTATTTTTAATTATTTGTATTAAGATTATTAAGGTATAATAAAAATAATAAATGTTTGGTTTTCGGTTTAATATGATTAAGATTATTAAAGTTGTTGTATCATCAAGTATAACGGCAGACAATTTAAATGTTTTTTAGTTTGATCTTTATTATAGTAGACAGGATTATATAGAATAGTAGTAGGAAGGAAATAAATAAATGTTATCTTTGGGGGGGAAGTTGATTAGGAGGGTCTGTGTATATGTATGTGTGTGTGTGTACTCTGTGTGTGTGTGTGTGTGTGTGTGTGTGTGTGTGTGTGTGTGTATATTGTGAACCGCCCAGAGTTCCCCATGGGGGAGATGGGCGGTTATAGAAATTGAATGAATGAATGAATGAATGAATGAATAAATAAATAAATAAATAAATAAAAGGGGAGGGAGCAACTGCATTTAGTGATTTTTATAATGTGCCAATGGAATGATTTATAGAAATAATGTGATTTTGGTTTAATATAGGGTAAGGGATTGATTATGGAAAATTGTTGTATATCCTTCCTGTTAAAAGTTGGAAGTCACTTCTTTTTTTAATTTTGAAATTTTTTCTCTTGTGTTTCTACAATTTCTTAGTTATTTTTCTTTGTAGTTTTTTTGTTTTCTGTAGCTTTTATCTTTGCTTAAACTTAATAAAATTCTTATACAAAAAAAAAAACCAATGTGGATCCTGGGATAAAACTTTGGAATATGGAATACTTTCTTCTGAGCTCAAGACATTTAAAATTATTGTTTCGAGTTATGAACATTTTGAACATGGGAGTTCTTAAAACCCATCATAGCTGGAAGAATCAAGCCTTCCACTGAAACTTCACTGAAACTTTTACAATTGTCAGCACTGATGTTTCAGAAAGTAGGCTGAATCCTGCCCTCTTTTGAGTCTGCACTTTTGAGTGCAGACTCAAAAGGTTCTTTATTTACTATGGAAGAGGCACAATCTTTTCTACCTCTCTTCCAGGGAAGTACAGTTAGTCTTCACTTAACGACCATTCATTCAGCGACCGTTCGAAATTACGACAGCGCTGAAAAAATGGATTTACAACCTGTGCCTGAAATTACTACTGTTGCAGTGCCCCCGCAGTCACGTGATCAAAATTTGGGTGCTTGGCAGCCCGCCTGCACTTACGACTGCAGGGGTGCTTCAACTCCTCCACCCACCTATCTCCCCACCATCTCTGCCCTTTTGGAAACCCTGCATTCTGCCTTGCAGGGCAGCAAGCAGACCCGGAACTGTGCGGTTCTGGGGCTGCAGCCAGCTCCAGACTCCCTAGCCCAGCAGTGCGAAGATCCAGCCTAGTTCATCTATAGATGTGATCTATTCTGTTATTTTCCCTAAATCACTACAGGTACCCTAGACTCAGATTTGATTATATATACATATATCCATCCTGCCTTTATTATTTTTATAAATAACTCAAGGCAGGGAACATACCTAACACTCCTTCCTCCTCCTATTTTCCCCACAGCAACAACCCTGTGAGGTGAGTTGGGCTGAGAGAGTGTGACTGGCCCAAGGTCACCCAGCCGGCTTTCATGCCTAAGGCGGGACTAGAACTCTCAGTCTCCTGGTTTCTAGCCCGTTGCCTTAACCACTAGACCAAACTGGCTCTTTTGTTATGAATTAAGTCCACAAAAAGAGTACCATTCTTATCCAACATTTTCTTCCATACCATACATCTCAAATGTAAGACAAAGCAATTATTACTACAGTACAAAAGAGCACTTAGTTTTACTTTTTTTTAAAAAAGTATCTACCTCATATGACTTCACTGCTAGTCAAATAAATGAGTTGCAGAGATTATCAGTGTAAGTCCATTCATTATATTTGCAGACTAGTGCGTCAAACATGACTCATGCTATTTTAATCATAAAACCCCATCAGGCATGCCACAAATTTCAACAGAACTTGTGTGCATCTATCCAACTGTACTCTTTGAGGCACAATGAAACTTTCTCTATTTAATGGACATGTCAGCCAAACATTAAAAGCCTGTATTGTCATAAATATTTTATGACGAATTTAGAAAATTGTTCTTAACAGTTATGTCTTCACAATGTATTAGTATAAGATTCATGACAGACAGGAAAAATCAAAACAAAAAAACCCCAAAAGCTATATTCAGAGTCTTAATAAGAAATGCCAAGGGGATAAATTAAATGTAAATAATGAATATATTATATTCTTTAGGTCTTTCAATCACCATAAAAAAGCAATTAATAAAGATTTTCAAGAATAATAAATAAAAGTAATATACTAGAACCTATAAAAAAGAAAATTGTATTTCCCAGAGATAACACATGTGAAAAATTTCAAGGCATAATTTAATTTTTTCTAAACTGTCTAAATTGCCCTAATGTATGGAGATTCCAAGGAAATATATAAGACTAGAAAAATAACAAAAGTAACAATTGTACAAATGATAAAACTGAGAGACAACAAACTGTAAAATAAAAGAATAGGCATTATAACCAGTTTTAAAGGTACAGGCAGATAAAAATGGCTGTTTTTATGGACTGTATTGTGGTCAAGAATACAGTTCTGCTGACTTTTACTTTTGGGGGCCCAAATAAATTGAAATGAATAGTAGCAGTATGCACAAAAGTACAGGGGGGCATGCAACTGAGTGCCACTTAACAGTGGTATGCTGCTGCTAAGTTCAACCATAAGAGGACTCTGCTTTAATTGCAAGGGTAGCTGCTGCTCCTAGCTGCAGTAGTTGGACTTTTCCCAGTGAGGCCTTCTCTCTTTAGAGCTGTCTTTCCTGCAAAGAGATTTGCACCTCCCCCATCCAAGGAAGTCCCAACTCTTGTTTGACCCAGGACTATGCTGAAAGCTTTTGTTATTAGCTAAAGGATTTCCAGCTTCATACCTCTTCTGCTTGTGATCTTTCCAACCACCATTCTGCAAGCAATTATTCTATTTATTCTAATTATTCTATTTGTGGACCACCTGACTCCCATTGCGTCTGTCTAATTGGTATGTACAACAGTGTTGGCCAGCTACAGGTCCCGTCTATTAAGTAATATCCTCTTGCAGTATCCAGGAGGTGTGCCTTCTCCGTTGCTGCACCTGCCCTTTGGAACAGGATTTTCCTCAAGGTCTCTACAGCCTCGACCCTGACCCATTTCAAGAGGGCCTTGAAGACTCAGAAGCTGAGTTGTTATGCAAAGTGTGGTAATTTTCTTCCTCAGTATGGCCATTTAATTCCTGTTTCCATTGTTACATTGTTTTCTAGCCTTTAGTAGCCTCCCAGAGCATGTATGAATGGGGGGCCAAATAAATTAAAATGAAAAATACCCCCCCGGGGTCAATTCTTAATGAGCTACCATTTGAAACCTCAATGGATGCCTGTTACTTATTCGGAATTGACTTTAAATGTTCAGCTGGATCATCACCACCATCACCACCACTTCCACAAAAAAGGTGTCTGTCATGACCTGCACCAGTGCGAATCATGCCATGAGTTATACACTGTAGATTAGTTTGGAGAACAGCAGCAAGATCCGTGTCAGCCACCGCGGCTCTGGGAAAGACGAGGAGGACTGCATACCAGCTACAACGGTTGAAGATTGTTTATGGCAGCAAGCTGCACCAAGGTCATTTCAGTAGATGCCAGTTGGGAATGTCTGGCAGATGAGAGCAAGGTGGGAGGGGGTGCAAGCGTGAGTGGAAATGTACAAGCAAGAACATTATCAGCAGGGGACTGGCACGGAGCGGGGAGAAGGAGCTTTTTCAACTGCTTAGGCTCTGTTTCATGTTAAGGTAAAGGTAAAGGTTCCCCCCGCACATTTGTGCAGTCGTGTCCAACTCTAGGGGCCGGTGCTCATCTCCGTTTGTTAGCCGAAGAGCCAGCGTTGCCTGAAGACGCTTCCACGGTCATGTAGCCGGCATGACGCACGCGGAACGCTGTTACCTACCCACCGAAGTGGTACCTATTTATCTACTTGCATTTGCATGTTTTTGAATTGCTAGGTTGGCAAGAGCTGGGGCGAGTGCGGGAGCTCACTCCGTCACGCAGGGCTAGGGATTCGAACCTCCAAACGTGCGATCTTCCGATCGACAAGCCTGGCGTCTTACCCGCTGAGCCACCACGCCCCTAATCTGTTTCATGTTACTTGTCCTAATAAACTTCTTCTATATCCTAAATGGATTGTACTGAGTAGTTTTGAATCGGGAACTCGAGAACTGGAAACATCACATTGACAAAGTGCCAGAAAGAATATACTTGGAGAAAGGCATATTTTGAAAAACTTAATGACAAGGTAAACAGTATTAGGAGGACCCAGGTATTACTTCAGGTATTTCCTCACAACATTTAGTCTTAGTCTTACATTAGTTCAATGTATTGAGTCTTAGAAGCAAGGAAAAATATGTATCTCTTTAAATATTTTTATATTATAAGTATTATTATTATTATTATTATTATTATTATTAGTCAAAATTCTCATGAATGAATCCAGTATTTGAAAATTCAAAATTAAAAAGCACATTATAACAAATAATAGAAATCCAAAGTGGTGGTTACCAGCTTATGGGTTACTATAGCCAGTCTACAAATTAATAACATTTAATTTGTTTATCAATTATTTAGAATTAGAACTGAGAAGTGAGGTACCAGGTTTCCTGACCCAAATTACTTCAAGTGATTAAAAGAGAAAGGAAAGCAAAGATTGCCAAAAAGATATCTTAAGAGGGAAAATGCCCACTAAAAAAGCAAATATAGTTCTGTCTAAGTGTATCTAAAGTGCTGCGCATCTAAGCATTTTTATAGTTTTGTAGTTAATTTGATTTAAATTGCACACTCTACAACAATTAGATTTTATATATATTATATTGTTTCTGTGTTTCTTATTTATTGGTTTTTGAAATTTATTTATATAATAATAATAATAATAATAATAATAATAATAATTATTATTATTATTATTATTTATTAAATGTATATATTGTCCAACTCTAAGTGAGTCTGGGTGACTCAACAATCAAACAAAGAAATTACAATAAAATCAATAAAAAAAATAAAGATAAAAGATGGCAAGCGTGATGAAGTGAGGGGTCTCTCTCTCCCTTGCCAAAAGCTCTTCTAAAGAAAAGCAGAGTGGGGCCATCCGGATCTTGGGGAAAATCTCGTTCCAGAGGGCAGGTGCTCCTACAGAGAAGGTGCACTTCCGGGGTCCTGAGAGATGACATTGTTTAATTGAAGGAACCCGGAGTGTGCCAATCCCACAGAATCAAATCAGCTGGGCAAATGTTATGGGAGACAGGTGGTCCCTCAAGTAAACAGGCCCTCTGCTATGTAGGGCTTTATAGGTAACGACCAGAACCTTGAATTGCACCCAGAAGCAAACTGGCAACCAGTGCAGCTCACAAAGCAGAGGTGTTACAAGGGCATACATACTAAGGCATACCCATTACAGCTTGCACAGCTACATTCTGGACCAGTTGAATTGTCTGGGTGGTCTTCAAGGGCAGCCCCATGTAGAGAGCATTGCAGTAGTCAAGCTGCAAGGTGACTATGGCATGAATGACTGTCTGAAGGGCCCCCCAATCCAGGAAAGGGCACAAATGGCGTACCAGATGGAGTTGGGCAAGCGCCTTCCTAGCCACAGTTGACACCCACTGTTTAAGCAGGAGCTGCAAGTCAAAGATGGAATATCCCCAGATCTGGGCAGTTCAAACACCCACAGCCACTCGGTCTTGGTAGGATTGAGTCAGAGGCAGTTCATCCCCATCCAAACCAGCACAGCCTCCAAGCACTGGGACAGAACCTTGACAGCCTCACTTGGCTGGCTTGCGGTTGAAAGATATAATTGGGTATCATCAGCATACTCACCCAGCGGTTTCATGTAGATGTTGAAAAGAAGAGGAAAGAGTTGAACCCTGCAGCACCCCACACAGGAGGGGCCTAGGGAGTTATCTCTCCCTCCCCAATCAACACCAACTGGAACCAGCCCTAGAGAAAGGAAGAGAACCACTGTAAATCGGTGCCCCGAATCCCCAATCCACAGAGCCGGCTCAGAAGGATACTGTGGATGATAGTATCGGAAGCTGCTGAGAGATCAAGGAACACAAGGATGGTGCACCACCACCATCCTGGTTTTGCCACAGGTCATAAACAAGTGCAACTAAAGGCTGTCTCCGTATTAAATCCTGGCCTGAAACCCAACTGAAATGGATCTTGATAATCCATTTCCTCCAGGGTTCTTATCAGCTGCAAATTCACCACCTTCTCAACAACCTTTCCCAAAAAGGGGAGGTTGGAGATTGGTCATTGTCAAAAACCGCTGGGTCCAAGGACAGCCTCTTGAGGACAGGTTGAACCAACGCTTCTTTCAAGGCAGGAGGCACCACCCCTTCCCTCAGAGAGGCTGACATCACAGCACGGACCCAACTACAGGTCACTTCCTTGGCTGCTTTTACTGCCCAGTCAGAGTCCTAGGCTGAGCAAATCTAAGCGATTTTATCCATCAGAGAGCCAGAATAATCCTCACAGCGGCCCAACAGATATTCTGAGGGGCCCTCTCTCCCCAGCAGGAACCAGGTCGCCCTAAACAGGGCACTGGATGGCTATCAGCAGATGCAATAATGGTGGAGAAATACTGATGTTTCACTGCCCTTATTGCCACGAGGTAATCCTTAAATATATATTAAATATATTTATTGGGGGCGTGGTGGCTCAGCGGGTAAGACGCCAGGCTAGTCGATTCCAAGTTCGGAGGTTCGAATCCCTAGCCCTGCGTGTGGAGTGAGCTCCCGCACTAGCTCCAGCTCTTGCCAACCTAGCAATTCGAAAGCATGCAAATGCAAGTAGATTAATAGGTACCACTTCGGTGGGAAGGTAACAGCATTCCGCGCGTGTCATGCGGCCACATGACCGTGGAAGCGTCTTCGGACAACGCTGGCTCTTCAGCTAACAAACGGAGATGAGCACCGGCCCCTAGAGTCGGACACGGCTGCACAAATGTGCGGGGGGAACCGTTACCTTTTTAATCCTTAAATGGGCTATTACTCATGTCCAATCAGACTCACTTTGAGTCTTCCTCCAATGGCACTCCAGGCAATTCTTGTGGTGCTTCATCTCCTGGAGCTGCTCAGTAAACCAAGGCAAGATCAACACACAGGGAGAGACCACATAGGAGCGATACAGTCCAAGGCCCCAGCCACCTGCACATTCCAGGCAGCGATGGCAAACCTTTTGGGCTCAGCATGTCAAAAATTCGGAAAATGCCTAACTTGACTCTGCCTGACAACACACACACACACACACACACACACACCAAACAAAAGAAAAACAATTCATTACATATTCATTTATTTAAAAAAAATACAATCCAATTTTGAGTCGTCAAAAGGGCAGAGATGGGGGGGAGATAGGTGGGTGGGGGGAATTGCAGTGCCTTTTGTTCGTTCAGTTTCTTCTGTAACTCAAACAGGGAGAATAGTTATTGTCAGGTGTTGGTGGCATGTCACCAAAACATCTTGGCATGTCACCTTTGACATGCGTGTCATAGGTTCGCCATCACTGGACTAGGTCCTCAGCCGAACTACCCACCAGATCCTCAAGGAAATCCCCAAGCTCCCTTTGGAACCCCACTGGGTCCATCAATCGCTTGGGGTGGGCTGATCAAACAGGCCTTGTCTCCCTGTAGGGAGGGGTGACACCATTTTAAATTTAAATTAATTTTCTAGTAACCTTATGTGCAAGCTGTGCAAGCTGCCCTTCAAAATCACATTTTAGCACTTTTGTAATCCACCTAGAGCAGGGCTTTCCAAAGTGCCGCCGCTGGCGACACACCAGCGGCGGCGGCGGCAGTGCGGTGGCGGCGCGCGCGCGGCGGCACAGGAGGCATGCAGCAGCGCGCGCACGGCGGCAGCGCGGGGGGCATGCGGCGGCGCGTGCACGGCGGCAGCCTCCGCTAAAACACGGAAGCACTGATCCTGCGCCGCTGCTGCTGCCGCTGTGCACGTGCGTGCCGCCGCTTCCGGGTGGTGTGGCGACACACCACGCTGTGTGTGGCGACACACTTTTGTGTCGCGACACACAGTTTGGAAAGCTCTGACCTAGAGAATACTGGGCTGATTGCAGAAATAAAATGACTTCATATATACACTGATGGATAGGGGTAAGCAAGCTGCTCCAACCTCAGAATGGCCATTCCAAGCATTCTGAGCAGAAGGCTCAGTTTTGAGCTCAAACAAAACTCAGAACAAAATTTGACTGTTTTAAGAGGTATTTTGAATGCTTCAGGCACTGCAACTGAACTTCTGTTTTCTGGCTTGTGATTACACATATGTATATGTGTTTAATCTAGCCTATTTCTAATTTCTGCTGGTTTGGGCTTAAAATATGGGTGGTCTGAGTATGAGTAGTGTGAACTCCTGCACAATTCTAATAAAGGCACAGTTGTTTTAGAAACAGTTGCAGATAGATGCTCCATTTATGTCCCACATGCCTCAAGGCATCTTTTGGAATAAAATCTGAAGCACTGCACAGCCACATAACACATGACAGTTATGAGAGTTGGAACTGAGGCTTGTAGAAAAAAATCTGGTCATATTTTTTTTTACTTTTTGTCTCATTATATTATTTTAAAAAGAAAATGTCTTGCAACTAGCAAGAGTCTTGATATACTTGAGGACACAGGATAATATGACAGCATCCTGAAATTGATTTGGAATACAAGCAATTAACTTCTCACATGCAATAAAGCAAAACATCAGGATATTTGCCTGGAATATACTCTAGTGTATTTCAGATTCTAAAGGGAATAGGTGTTTTGGAGCCTGTGAGATCATTCGTGTAGCACCTGAGAACAATTCCTTGAAGCAATTTTATCTTTCCCAGAATCATGCAAATGCCCTTCACAGCTGCAGTATGAACTCAGGAAAGGACATAATTGGTTTAAGGAATTGGAGATACTAAAGGGGGCGCAGTAGCTCAGCGGGTTAAACCGCTGAGCTGTAAGATTGCCAATCTGATGGTCGGCAGTTCAAATCCCCGCGTGACGAAGTGAGCTCTCGCCACTTGCCCCAGCTCTTGTCAACCCAGCAGTTCGAAAGCTAAATGCAAGTAGATAAATGGGTGCCACTTTAAAGTGGGAGAATTTGCCAGCGTCCTGTCGGGGGTCGCCCTCGGAGCGAAAGAAGATCCCGGGAATCCCGGGAATGGCGGCAGAGGACAACGGAACCCGATCGGCAACATCCAGGACGTCAGCAGCCGACTCGGAAAGCGAGGTATTCTGGGACATGTAGTCCAATACCTACGGAAGAAGAGTCGGTTCCCTTACCCCTCTCCCTTAGCGCGCGCTAATCATATATATGAATGTATGTATAATATATATGAATTTGCAATGTTGTAAGCCGCCTAGAGTCCTCCGATAGGGAGGGGATAGGCGGGGTATAAATATGATTAATAAATAAATAAATAAATAATAAATAAATAAATAAAGCACTTTTTTCTCTTCAAATCTGAAGCACTGCATAGCCCTAATCAAGATCATTTTGAATTTTATTTTTCTTTTCTAAATAGCATACCATCTGCAAATTTAGTATTTTTTTACATCTTCATCCAAATCTTTAACAAAAATGTGAAGATTCTTCTTTCAGTCCAGCTTAGCCTATACTAGTTATGTCCCTGCTCCTACCAGCTCAGACCAATGAGGTTATCTTTGCTGTGGCCGTGTAATAGCCATTTAAGTGGCACAAGGCTCAGTGAAAAAGGTTTCGTAAAGCCTTCTGGAAACATACCAGCACTGAATCTACCCAGAAGTGTGTCAGGGGCTGATTGTAGCAACCTCCTGAATCACTGAGCTCTAGTAGAAAAGTATGTTTATCAGGAGGAAGCCTTGCCAAAGTGCTTTCTTTCTTTAACTCTTGGGAAAGGATTTATTAATCCAAAGGGAAGGATTATCTTCAAATCCAAGAAGTCACCAAAAAGATCCTGATATAACATAGTCAGCCATTGCTTACACTGTTTCTGTGGTCAAAAAATCAAGAATATTTTGAGTTTTGTTACATCAGAATGCAGAACACTTGAGTCACTTCAAGTTTTGTCCCACTGGAGTGCAGCCAATTGGGAATGGTCCAACTTCCAATTATCATTTCCCATTTAATGCACCTCTTCATTTAAGAGTCTCTAGATTGCAGGAGGATAGAAATGTGGACAATAAACAAATACATTTGGCTGTCTTCCTCAGGGGTTTAATTTTCTCACAAAGAATGTAAGTATGGCCACGATGAAAACTATATTGGCAAAATGTGAAACATAACAGAAATTTAAGATTTTATGATTTCAGAAATTGGACACTAAAGGGGACTAAATATTCCAGGCAGAAAAGGAAAAAAAATGTAAACTTGCCTTTGGTTTTCAGTTAGTATGGGGATTTATAAAATGACATAAAATGCTACAACGTTTGAAATACTTCAGGAGATTTTCGAAGAATAGGGCCAGACATTAGTAGCTACAATATCGGAAATGTCAGTAATGATGTCTGCTTTTATGGATAGACTATGTCCAAAAGATGTTAATTCTGATGATGCAGAAATACTAGAACCAGAAATAGTGAATAATAAAACAAGTGTGGATTACAAGATAGAGAAGGCAGTTAAAGTGGAATTACAAATGATAAACCAAGAGAATGATCCTGATAAGGACTTTTTACTGGATATACAAAAGAAGCTGGTTAAAGTTTTGAAAATCAAAGTGGAAATACAAATGACAAACCAAGACAATGACCTGGATAATGAGTCTTTACTGGATGTACAAAAGAGGTTTGCTAAAGCCTCAAACAAGCCTCTGCGATGGGAAAAAGAAAAATTGAAGACACACCAAATCCTACAGCAACATCTGAATGATTGTCAGAAGTAAAAGGAAGGAGTATAAAGTTGGTTTGCTTGATCAAGGTTAAAATAAGACATTTTTATAAAGTTCTGGCAACCCTTTACAGACTTTTTGCTGAAACTAGGATTGAAAAGTTGATGATTTATGGATTTGCATATAGGGAAGGGTTATGGGAAGAAGTAATATTTGTAATCTTATGGGGGTTAAGAGTTACCAAATTTGTTTTTACTTGCTGTGATGAAGATTGGAAGTCACTTCTTTACATATTTCTTTTCTTTTTCTTTATCTTACTTTTTCTTTTTTCTTTCTTTGCACTTTTTATTCTTTCTATTTCTTCTTCTTTTCACGAGTTTAGTTTGTATTTGCTTTTACTATTGTAATTAAAATCTTTAATAAAATTATAAAAAAGAAAAAGATTTGATAGGTAGCAGAACATCGATTTCCCCTTATTGTCCAGGGTTGCATTTCAACTGCAGCAGTTTCTCATGAATGGAACTGGAAACTTTTCAGCTCAATCAAGACAAAAAAAGAAATTAATGAAGAACCATACAAATTAGTATACTAATTTCTCATTTTTTTTCAACCATTAGCACAAAGCCCCCTTTAAATAAATGTACCACACTTCTAGTATAAGTAAAGGTAAAGGTTCCCCCCGCACATTTGTGCAGTCGTGTCCGACTCTAGGGGCCGGTGCTCATCTCCGTTTATTAGCCGAAGAGCCAGCGTTGTCCGAAGACGCTTCCGCGGTCATGTGGCCGGCATGACGCGCGCGGAACGCTGTTACCATCCCACCAAAGTGGTACCTATTCATCTACTTGCATTTGCATGCTTTCGAATTGCTAGGTTGGCAAGAGCTGGGGCGAGTGCGGGAGCTCACTCCGCACGCAGGGCTAGGGATTTGAACCTCCGAACTTGTGATCTTCTGATCGACAAGCCTGGCGTCTTACCCACCACGCCCACCCCTACACACTTCTAGTAGTTCTACATTAATCTTCTCTCTTTATGAAACACTATTTCAAGTCCTCCATGCTGTTCAGAAAGATGTGATTGGAATGTGCTGTGCTATCTATCTCTTGCTACTGAAGTGGGGTCGTTTCAAACATGGGGGGAGATGGGCGGTCATATAAAATAAATAAGTAAGTAAGTAAGTAAGTAAGTGTCCAGCCCAATGCAACAATAGAGACAAGCATATTCTTGCTGCACTTGTTTAGATAAGCTGAGGTGATCTGGAAGATGGAATTTTGGATGGGAAGTAGCAGACATTAAAGCAGACCATTCTGAGTCTGGCTGCTATTGGTGTAAAATCAAGAGGAAGAGCAAGTTCATTGTGAGAGACCTGCACGAAGTGAACTGTGACTCACTGCCACTGTTTTCATTGTTCCTTGTAGTAAATAAATCTAGTTGCTTGTTTTTCTTTAAGCACAATAGGACAGGTGGCAAAATAGGAGAGAGGGATTTCCCCACTAATCTTCTGCAAAACTTACAGTATAAGGACATCCCCAACCCCAATATAAAGGTAAAGGTCCCCCCCCGCACAGTTGTGCAGTCGTGTCCGACTCTAGGGGCCGGTGCTCATCTCCGTTTGTTAGCCAAAGAGCCAGCGTTGTCCGAAGACGCTTCCACGGTCATGTGGCCGCATGACACGCGCGGAACGCTGTTACCTACCCACCGAAGTAGTACCTATTAATCTACTTGCATTTGCATGCTTTCGAATTGCTAGGTTGGCAAGAGCTGGGGCTAGTGCGGGAGCTCACTCTGCACGCAGGGCTAGGGATTCGAACCTCCGAACTTGCAATCTTCCGATCAACAAGCCTGGCGTCTTACCCGCTGAGCCACCACGCCCCTCTTAAGACCAGCTTATAAGACCAGCTTATTTTGGAGAATTTTTCCATGTAGCTGTTGTCAGTATATTGATAGCAAAAGTACGGCTGAGCAGCTTGCTAGGTACATACTCTCATGTATATCAAATTAAGCCCTTTCTCCTTTTATACAGAGGGTTCCCTTTAAGACTTTTTCCCATTTGACTCCTCCAAGGATGCTTGATTTTATCAACATGCCTACATAGTCTGCTCCAGCTGTGGTGCCACTAGCTAGCATTATGGTGAATGAGAATCAGATAGAGAAAAGGCCCATTTTGATTCCCCAACAGAAGCAGTCTCTAATGGTAGAGACCTCTCCTTCCCATTAGCAGTTGAGGAAAAGAAACTCCCTTCCAAATCCAGTTCTACAGCTGGTGATGATGATCCAAAACACCTAAGGCAGCATAGTAATATTTGTGGAATACTTCCATGAGAAGCAGTGCTCTATTTTCCTGTTCCTTAACTCCAACATACCTATTACCTATTGTGTTTAAAAACTGGGCAATGTGACAATAGGAGAAGAGGGAAAAGGCCAGTGGCCAAAAATAGTTTCCATCTACACCAACCTTCTAAATTATTTATTCCCACCATTCTTGCATGTGGACCATTACATCATCCAATGTTTTTGGGGACCAGCACATAAAACAGGAGTCAACAATATGGTACCTGCAGGCACCATGATTACTATATTCCTTTTGTTGTTTTTCAGTCGTTTAGTCGTGTCCGACTCTTCGTGACCTCATGGACCATAGCATGCCAGGCCTTCCTGTCCTCCACTGTCACCCGGAGTTTACTCAAATTCATGTTCACTACATCGGTGATGCTATCTAACCATCTCATTCTCTGCCGTCCTCTTCTCCTTTTGCCTTCAGTCTTTCCCAGCATCAGGGTCTTTTCCAGTGAGTCCTCTCTTCGCATTAGGTGGCCAAAGTATTTGAGCTTCAGCATCTGCCCTTCCAATGAGCAGTCAGGGTTGATTTCCTTTAGGATTGACTGATTTGACCTCCTTGCAGTACAAGGGACTCTTAAGAGTCTTCTGCAGCACCACAGTTCGAAAGCATCAATTCTTCGGCGCTCAGCCTTCCTTATGATCCAACTCTCACAGCCATACATTACTACTGGAAAAACCATAGCTTTAACTATACGGACCTTTGTCGGCAAGGTGATGTCTCTGCTTTTTAATATGCTGTCTAGGTTTGTCATAGCTTTCCTCCCAAGGAGCAAGCGTCTTTTAATTTCATGGCTGCAGTCACCGTCTGCGGTGATCTTGGAGCCCAAGAAAATAAAATCTGTCACTGCTTCCATTTCTTCCCCTTCTATTTGCCAGGAAGTGATGGGACCAGATGCCATGATCTGGGTTTTTTTAATGGAAGTGATGGGACCAGATGCCATGAACTGGGTTTTTTTAATGTTGAGTTTCAAGCCAGCTTTTGCACTCTCCTCTTTCACCCTCATCAAGAGGCTCTTTAGTTCCTCTTCACTTTCTGCCATTAGGGTGGTATCGTCTGCATATCTGAGGCTGTTGATATTTCTCCCAGCAATCTTAACTCCAGCTTGTGATTCATCCAGCCCGGCATTTCTCATGATGTACTCTGCATATAAGTTAAATAAGCAGGATGGTAATATACAGCCTTGTCATACTCCTTTCCCAATTTTGAACTATATTCCTTAGGACTCCCAAATTAAATAAAGATTGCCTACCTCTGCGCTCTGAGCTTGAATTAGGTCCAATGTAAGTCCATGAAAGATTTCTTATCCAATGGTATATACCCACTGGTGGAATGAAAAAGGAGTTAATCAGCAATTCTGCTCTCCTCTACAATTTGCTCCAGAAGTGTTCTCCGGAGCAAGGAGGACCCCAGGAATCACCCCTCGGTGATTTTATTTGTTACCAAATTATTTCACAGCAAAGAAATGCAGACTCTCTTGGTGATTTTCATTATTTTTGGAATTTATTAATTTGGTGATTTGGCTTTTTTATATATAATTTGTAACGCTGAGAACTAAATAATTTTGTCTTTTTATTGTTGCTCTTTTTAACAAAGTGAGTTCTGAGTAGTATTAATGATTTTTCCTATGTGGCTGAATCTGCGGATTGGAATTCTGACCTATTTGCTTTCACTTTTCTATGGGAACAGGCTTTGTTATGACTTTCCTGATTGGCTATATTGAAGATAAAGAGCTGAGGAAGTTTTCAATAACAGTCTAGTGGGCTTTACCTTCCTGAGGCACTAGAGGGCACCATAATTTACTGTGGAGAGATATGGAGGAAATTAAAGTGATTTTTAAAGACTTTTACCTTGAAGTCACTCAAGTTCTGAAACATCTCTCAGAACTTGTGGAGTCCAAATTGTCCCAACAACTGAGAGAAGCTGACAAGGTTGAAAATTATAAAGTGGCTTCCTCAAAGAAGAACATGAGAATTTATTTATTTATTTATTTTATTTTATTTTATTTCTATAACCGCCCATCTCCCCCCATGGGGAACTCTGGGCGGTTCACAATAAATAAGTAAAAATAAAATCAAAATCTCAGTTATACAATAAATATATATTAAAAAATCCAGATGGTGATGGAATAATTAAAAGGACAGTTATAACATTAGGGGATTAGCCACCCCCATGAGGAACTATCTCTTCCTCCTTCCCATGCCAGGCAGCAGAACCAGGTCTTCAGCTCTTTCCTAAAGGTATGGAGGGAGGAGATCTCTCTCAACTCTGGGGGCAAGCTGTTCCATAGAGTGGGCACTGTCACAGAGAAGGTCCGCCTCCTAGACCCCATCAGATGACACTCTTTAATTGATGGGGTTCTTAGCAGGCCCTCTCTGAATGACCGGGTGGGGCGGGTCGATAACATGGGGATAAGACGGTCCCTCAGGTATTCTGGCCCCATGCCATGTAGGGCTTTAAAGGTGATAACCAACACCTTGAATTGTACCCGGAAGCAAACCGGCACCCAATGCAGCTCGCGGAGCAGCGGTGTTACATGTGCGGATTTTGACGCACCCAAAACTGCCTGCACGGCTGCATTCTGCACCAGCTGAAGCTTCCAGATCGACTTCAAGGGTAGCCCCATGTAGAGCGCATTGCAATAATCTACATTGAATTGGTGACTTGGACTCAAAAAGTGAAGGGAAGAGGAGATCTGAGGAAGAAAGAGTTTTGGATCTAGAAAGAGGGATGCGACAGGCTGTGATGATGTCATATCAAGATCAAGAAAGAGAAGGCTTCAAAGGCTGGAAGGTTTTTGAAGAATATTTGGACTTTTCAGGGCAGGCTGTAAAAATTGACATTGACAAGAGGAAAGCTTGGTGTATAATACTGAGATATATAAATGCATTGGTTTACTTTGAAATGGGATAATTGTTTAAATGTGTTTATCAGGATGGTCTTTTAAAGGTTTAGATCAGTGCTTTCCAAACTGCTGCCGTCGACGACATACCAACGGCGGCGGCGGCGGCAGCGTGGGGACACGCACGGTGGTGGGGTGTGCACGGTGACAGCCTTGCTAAAATGCAGAAGCGCTGATGGCGCAACCGCTGCCGTCGTCACCGCGCCCCCGCCCCTGGTTTGTTTTGCGACACACAGTTTGGAAAGCTATGGTTTAGATAAATGTTCTTGCCATTTGGATAACCCTTTTGTTTTCGGTAAAAGGGTATTAACAATGTTACTTCTTTAAATATATACTAGTAATAAGATGTTGGCAGGTTACTTTGTTTTAGTTTAAATGCTTTGGTATACCTTGATAACTGTTTATATATGGTTATCAGGATGATTTTTTTTAAGGGTCTAGATCAGGGTTTCTCAACCAGGGTTCCATGGAACCCTAGGGTTCTGTGAGAGGTCAGTAGGGGTTCCCTGGCAGATCACAATTCATTTAAAAATTATTTCAAATTCAGGCAACTTCACATTAAAGAGGCAAGTTTCATTCTTTATTTTTGGTTTAAGAACACCGTTAGGGTTAGGGTTTATTATTATTTACTATGTTTATTATAATTTAAATTGGAATAAAAGATTGATATTGATTTATGTATAGTGTATCTTTCCTGTAGAAAGTCAGAAGTCACTCTGTAGTACAGAGCTTTCCAAACTTTTCATGTTGGTGACACACTTTTTAGACATGCATCATTTTGCGACACACTCTTACAGCAGGGCATCATTTTGTGACACACTCTTACAGCAGGGCACAAGGCAGGCACTAGGACCTGCGTGGAATCACAGCAGGTTTGGAGGCAGCAAGGCACAAGACAGGCACTAGGACCTGCATGGAATCCTGGCACGGCTGAGGCAGCAGCAGCCACGACACACCCAGACACTGCAGCCGACACACTAACGTGTCCCAACACACAGTTTGGAAAGCTCTGCTGTAGTAGTTTTTTTTGTATTTTCATACCTTTTAGTTGTTTTTGTTTTTCTTTGTAGGTTCCTTTGTTTCATCCATTTCAGTTTTTATCTTTATGTTGAAAAAATTTAATAACGCTTTACAAATGCAGAACTATCTTACTCCTCAGTGCAAAATAACCCTGCATACTAAATATAAAAAATGGGCTCTTACTCAGGGCAAAAGCTTAAATTGTGGATGAATCAGGGCAATTTGGGACAAATTTTTACCCACTCAAGAAAGAGTGAATTTGGGTTAGAGAACATTCCGTTTCTGGATTTTTATCTGTTTGGCAACCACTTCTAGATTACTTGCTTGTGGTAGAAAAAAATGATGTTTTGATTTTGGGTTTTAATGATTAATTGGTTCGTTTTAATAGAAATAATGTTACTATGGTTTAATCATTGGTAAGAGATTATTTTTGTAAATTTATCTATATCTGTATTGGAGAAAGTCAGAAGTCACTTTTTCGTCTTTGTTTTCTGTCTATTTGCACTTTATAGTTTTTTCTTCTTCTTTTTTAGTTCTATTTTTATGCTTTTCTGTAGTTTCTATTTTGTATTTTATCTATACTCTGAAAATCAATAAAGTTTAAACTAACACATGAGATGTGTGGACTTCAATGCCCAGAATTCTGGCTGGCTGGAGAATTCTGGGTGTTGAAGTCCACACATCTTAAAGTTGCTAAGTTTGAAAAAAAGAAAGAAAGAGTGAATGATTATAATCCTTCCTGTTGTGATTCAAAAACCACTACAAAGTGCCAGACCTGTTTCTTATTGTGGAATTCTACAATACTGCAAATAATGGCAATTAAAAAGGGAGAAAACAATAAAAACGCTGGTGCTTGCTATGTAAAGCACCTTTACACAAAGCAGAGGGAAGGAATTATTGTAGTGATAAACAGCCTTGTTCACAACTCAGAGTGACTTCTGCTATAAAGTCCTAATTACAGTATGTATGTATGTATGTATGTATGTATGGATGGATGGATGGATTGATTGATTGATTGCACAGGATATTATTAGCATTTCAGAAGACTGAAATAGTCTGGACAAATGACTGTTACAGTCAAAAAGAAAAACTGGTACCTACCTGTAAATTTTGGCGGTCACTCGTAGCCGAGTAAGATTGTCTTCCAAAGGTAAAATTTTAACGGTGGATCCGTAAGTGGCTATAAAGGCCAATTCTGGATCCGCACAACCTCCCACAGTGAGGGTATAGGTTTCCAGGTGGGAGACGGTCATGATGAGGGTTTGCCTGACGTGCCTTCCTTTTAGCTCTTTTCTCCTTTTCGCCCTGTACTCGTGCTTCTTCAAAGTCCATAGCGCCATTAATAAAGGATGACCTCCAATTGAAACGCTCATGAGTTAGGGCTTCCCAGTTCTCAATGCTGATATTACATTTTTTTAAATTAGCTTTGAGAGTATCTTTGAATCTCTTTTGCTGTCCACCAATATTCCGTTTTCCATTCTTAAGTTGGGAGTAAAGTAGCTGCTTTGGAAGACGATGGTCAGAGAGCTTTGGCCCTCTGTGAATTCACATGTAAGGTTTCTATATTTGTGAAAAATTCCTTAGAGAACATTCCAGACTTTTAGAGATTTTTAGTAGGTCTTATACCTCCATGTACTATGCCTTCATACAAGCAGAGGTTCCTTAGGATCTCCTAAGTTTCTGAGACCACCACAAGGAATAATAATGATTCCAGCTTACTGCCTAACTGAAGGTCAATATGGTACTGCTGAATAAATATTAAAAGCTGCATCAAGCAACTCTAAACAAAACTGCACCAGAACATGATAGAGAAAAGCTGTTGAAGCCAACATGACTCTCATAAAATAGCTGTAAAGTGGAAACCAGTTTGCCACTTGGCTAATTCATCCCTTAGATGGCAACAAATTCTTGGAAAAATGGAAAAGAAATACGGTTAAGTTGAGCTCCTTGTGAAATCTTTGAAAGTTTAAGAAGAAACATCTTTCTGAAAATCAACAAATGTATGCAAATAAAAAGCCCTTCAAACACTGAGATATTTACATGAATGCGTTGAAGAATCTAGGGAAAAGGGTAGTAAGACAATATTCTGTCTCATTCAAAAACAGATACCATTTTGGGGAAATAAAATGATTGGTTAATGTCCAACCTTTTCCTGACACATAGTAAAGAAAGGCAAACTTACTCATAAGGTACAATGCCATAAGTTCATAGTGCTTACATTACACTTAACAAGAATGCAGTCTTCCAAGAGGAGAGGTTTAGGGAAACTGAGGCCATAAGCTTCAACAGCTTTCACATAAGCATTAAGAGCACCTAAAAGCATTGCTAAATCAGTTCTGACAGTGAACAGGAAGATATAAAGACTCCATATAAATTATTTAACCAAGGGTTCTGAAAAAGGAAATACCATAATCAACAGGTAGCAGATTGAGGTAGTAGCTAAATAATCTTGCAGTATAGGAAACACCTATAATTAAGGGGCGTGGTGGCTCAATGGGTAAGACACCAGGCTTGTCGATCGGAAGATCGCAAGTTTGGAGGTTCGAATCCCTAGCCCCACGTGACGGAGTGAGCTCCCGCAGCAGCTCTGTCTAGAAAAACACAAATGGAGGCTCATCATCCCGATTTAGGACTGGATGCACTGACTGTTGTTGGGCTTGGATGCAAACATGTTGACCAATGGAGCACTACAAAGTATCAGAGGAGAATCGTTGACATCAGGTACAATTTCCAGCAGTGTGTTCTAACTCTCATGGTACTCAACTATCTGTATCTCACCAGCCATGTGGCCTGCTGATAGAAAAAACTGTTAGCTATCTGTTCCATAGCTAAGAGTCAGGTCCAAAAGTGGGTCTGATTTCCTGCTACCTTGTTGTTGATGTACCAGATAAGTATGGAACTCGTCCCCAGTACATCAACCCATCCCACCCGATCATGCAGAGAGGGCATGTTGCGGATCCCGTCTGTAAGAGAATTCCATTTGGCAGGGTCCAGGAAGCGGGCCATCTCTGCAGTAGCTCCCGCCCTTTGGAACATCCTGCCCCCAGAGGTGAGGTTAGCCCCATCACTCCTGACCTTCTGGAGGAACCTGAAGACTTGGCTCTGCCACCTGGGGCTGGGAGGGGAGTAGTTACTCTTGGGGATGGCTAGTGCCTTAGAGTGCTCCTCACACACATGGACTGAATTAGACCTTTTTGCCACTTGGATTTTATTCTTATTTTTATAATTATTTGATAATCGTATTTACATTTTATATATTGTATTTATATTTTATGGTTATTGTTTTATTTGACCATTTTTATTGTAAACTGCCTAGAGTCCCTCTTGAGGGGGGAGATGGGCGGTGACAAAATTTGATAAATAAATAATAAATAAATAAACTCTCTGATATAATCAGAACTATCTTATGGAATGTTTTGTGGACACCAGCAGCTTGAATTATTTATATGATGGGATGTTTTAGTGACTAAGTGTCTCAAACACAAAAGGATAGAAGGTGCACTCCCAATTCTGACATGACAGTCTTGATACTTACTAGGAAAGGGAGGGGGGAAAAACAACCTGCATTAGGGTAATCTGTTTAGGGTATTAGGGTAATCAGTGCAAGGAATCTTTTGACACTAGTCAGAAAGGAGGAATGAAATCTCCTGATGTTTGTGCCCAGGAGAGATACCAGGCCTGAACAGAAAAAAAAACCTAAAGTGGGTAAAAGGAATAACATTGCCGCCGCCGCCACCACAGAGTCAAATAAAAATAATGCATGAACATATTCTGACACTGGAAGAGATAATAACTGACAAATGCCAAAGGGAATATGTCTATGCTAATAGGAAAGTAAATGGTAGAATTCAAAACTGCCCCAATAAATGGCCAGGGAAGAATAAGAGAACATGTTTGAAAACTGATCTAGGGACCCAAGACATACAAGGCTAATAATAAGAATATAGGAAACCTGTCTGGCCACGTCTCCATGGAAAGTTCCCACTAGAAACCAATAATCCAGTTATGGACAAAGAACTGTGCAGAATTCTAGATACTTAATTGCCTGTAAGACCAAGAATACAAAGGGCCTGATACATCAGAGAGCGATATAACATCTCAGTTAAAGAAAAAAATATCAAACCATCATTACCCTATGAACAGGGGTTTTTTAAATCACAGAAACGGTCAATTGTAGAGTTGGAAAGGACCCCTAGTCCAACCCTCTGCAATGTGCAGAAAACCAATTAAACTATATTTGAGAAGTGGCTGTCTAGCCTTCAGAACCTTCAGAAATAGAAAACCCAAAACTGCTTCATGTTAGTCAGGAAGTTCTTCTTTACTTTTAAATGAAATCTAGGTAGCTATAGCTTATACCCATTACTTCTGGCCCTAGTTTCTGTGGCAATAAAAAACAATTCCTCACCATCTTCCCTATGGCACTCTTTTATGTACCTGGACACTGATATCATGTTTGCCTCCATCTTTTTTTCTCCAGACTGACTATCACAAGTTCTTTCAGCCTATCCTCACAATAAAAATTGTTATTGTTATACCTTTATCCTGCCATTTATTTATCTATAACTACAACTACAACTACAACACCTACTATAACTACTATAACTATAACCCTGTGAGGTGGGTTGGGCTGAGAGAGAGTAACTGGCCCAAAGTCACCCAGATGGTTTTTATGACTGAGAGAGGCCTAGAACTCACAATCTCCTGGTTTCTAGGCCAGCACCTTAACCCAGAGCTTTCCAAACTTTTCATGTTGGTGACACACTTTTTAGACATGCATCATTTTGCGACACACTCTTACAGCAGGGCATCATTTCGCGACACACTCTTACATCAGGGCACAAGGCAGGTACTAGGACCTGCGTGGAATCCTGGCAGGGCTCGGAGGCAGCAGCAGCCGCGACACACCCAGACACTGCAGCCGACACACAGTTTGGAAAGCTCTGCCTTAACCACTACACCAAACTGGCTCTCAAGTATCCTCAAGATCCTGTATCATCTTTGTTGCCCTTCTCTGAACTCTCTCTATACTGCCAATATCCTTCTGGAAATGTGGCGCCCCTTCATATACAGTATTCCATTCCAGGTGTGGTCTCAACAGAGGGAGTAGAGCAGAGCTTTCCAAACTGTGTGTCATGACACGTTACTGCAGTGCTTTCCACCAACGGCAGCAGCAGCAGCGCACGCGTGCATGGTGGCGGTGCAGGTGCGTGCAGCCGCAGCGGCGTGCATGGTGGCAGCGGCAGCCTCGCTAAAATGCCACCGCACACACCGCCGCGCGTGCCCCCGCACCGCCACTTTGCGACACACTAAACTGTGTGTTGCGACACACTAAAGTGTCGCGACACACAGTTTGGAAAGCTATGCGTGTGTCGGCTGCAGTGTCTGGGTGTGTCGTGGCTGCTACTGCCTCCGAGCCCTGCCAGGATTCCACGCAGGTCCTAGTGCCTGCCTTGTGCCTTGTTGCCTCCAAACCTCCTGTGATTCTGTGCAGGTCCTAGTGCCTGCCTGCTGTAAGAGTGTGTCGCGAAATGATGCCCTGCTGTAAGTGTGTGTCGCGAAATGATGCATGTCTAAAAAGTGTGTCACCAACTGTCAGGGTTCATGTCTATGAATCCTGCTATTGGGATTAGGGCTAGAGATGCTTTTAGAGTTGTTGGGAGGGGGACTGGCAGTTGAGTGTTATGTCTGTTGGTAGAGGCTGGAATCGGCTTCGTCAAGGTCATGCACCTGCAGGAGTGTGGAGATGGGAACGCTTGCCTCATGAGATCTTCGGTTGGTAATTTGGCGCGCAAGGGGGAAGTTAAGAGGGTATAGTTTGGCGGGAATCCGCATTCAGATCTTTAGGAGTGCTTCAATTAACATGTATCCTGAATAAAGCTTAATCTGCATTTCAATGAACTGCATTGAGAAGTGTTTATTAGGGCATTGTGGTTGGGATCATCACAGAAAGATCTGAATCTGCAATCCAGTCGGTTTATTCTGAGGTTACAATTGCTAAACCCAATTAGTGCCTCCCTAGTGAGAATCCACTCGTCCAAGCAATTCACAGAATGGAGGAATCTATGGAATGTTTCCAGGCGGGGGAAGAAGAGCAACCAGGCACTTCTACAGGCCTAGAAGCAGTTTCCAAAGAGGAAAAAGTCGTGGCTTTCAAGCCAGTAATTGGCAAGAAGAAAACCTCTAAAAGGGGATCCAGACATAGTGGAATAGAGGCTGCCGAGCTTCCTGTGGTACGTACTCCCAAAGCTGGTGCAGAGTGGCCCGTGGGAATTGGAGGCGGCCTCCAGGCAGGGATGGGTAAACGGACTGCTAAACCCAGAGTTACCCAATCCCAAAGGATGGCTTCGTTAGAAGCGAAGACTGCACGCATCGATTTTGAGTTGGAGACCATCAGCAAGCAAATAGAGTCTATCAGCCAATCTTCGTAGCAACTTGTCTTGGCTCCGAAGCAAGAAGGGGGTCCAGTGACGGAGATAGGAGCTACTTCGATGACCACTTCAGCAGAGAGTGGGACTTCCAGTGGCGATGAAGAAGAGGAGGATTTTTCGGAGCCAGAGCCAGAGATGAGAAAACCTTCCATAAGTGGATTACAAAGGGGAAAAGCCCGTGCTTTCGCAGTTAACAAGCTAAAGATGTGATTTGATGGCGATCCCGGGAAGTTGGCTTGCTTTATGACCCATGTCAGGGGTTTTATGGAGGAATTTGAGGACTCTTTTCTGAATGAGGAGGCCAAAGTAAGGTATGTCTCAAGTTTCCTAGAAGGTGAAGCAGCAGTGGCTTGTAGCCCTGCATGACACGAATGCCACCGAACTGTTAACTTTTAAGGCATTTATGTGAGCGCTAAGAAAGAGATTTGAAGATACGCTGTCTAAAATGTCAGCTAGAGTGCAATTACAACAATTGAGCCAGGGAAATCGAACTGTGGCAGAATATGCGATGGAATTTTAAAAACTTATTAGTAGGGTCCCTGGCTGTCCTGAACCCTTTCAAATCGATTATTTCCAGATGGGGTTGAATCCTGAGATTTTGGAAATGGCGGCTGGAAGGGGGGACCCTGAGACGTTAGAAGAATGGGTCCAATTAGCTGGCAAAGCAGAAAGTACCCAATTACGGTTGAGATCATATAAACAGCTGCAAAGCCCAGGGAGAAGAGCACTGGGGCCATCCCAGCCCAAGAAACCCCTCGGCCAGAGAGCCTGGGAAGAAGAGAAGGAACGTAGAGCCAAAAGCGGGTTGTGCTTCAAATGTGGTAAAGAGGGCCATCGCATTAGCAACTGCCCGCAAACAACTCCTGCTGTGAGGAAAAAGCCTGAAAGTAAATCTTCAAAGCCATCCATACTGCCTCAACAAAAGGGAACAGCCCATGCCATGAAAGAAGCCAATAAAGCTGAGATAGCTGGGGATGAGAACGACTCCACAGACGAAGAATTCTTGCCGGCGGGAAACGAACAATGCCTGTCCTAAGATGCGCCGGTGGCCAGGCATTTGCAGATCGGCGCTCAGATCCTTTGGTGAGTGGAGATTGCCATGCAAGTTAAAGTAAAAATTGAAACATTGGATGGGAGGGATCAGAATAATCTGATGGCTATGTTGGACTCAGGGTGTTCAAGGTGTTTGATGCACCCTGCCATTGTGACTGGATTAAGGCTGAAATTGCACAAGTTAAAAGTTCCCATTATATTTTGCCAATTGGATGGGTC
The DNA here is from genome assembly GCA_023362775.1 of Charina bottae. NCBI lineage: Eukaryota > Metazoa > Chordata > Lepidosauria > Squamata > Charinaidae > Charina > Charina bottae. Next base: position 2,790,412 of record JALMGJ010000020.1, read on the forward strand.
AGACATGAAGGGGGGACCAGTTGAATATTACACTGAAGCCCTAAAAACGACTATTGGGACACACCAAGAGACTATACGGTTTATTGTGGCACCCATTTCCAGTCAGCCCATAGTGTTGGGGCTTAAATGGCTGAGGGAACGAAACCCTCACATCGATTGGGTCTCTGGGGAGATGGAATTTGCAGATGGCTCGTATCTGGGGATGGAAAGGGACCATGCGGGACTGTGTGTGGAATTAACAGGCTCATTGAGGGAAATAGCACAAGCAGCTGTTGCTCCGGCAGCGTATGAGGAGGAGGGGGAAATTTTTGTAGAGACTGAGTCAGATCAGATGCCCCCTCATCGGAAAATGGATTGTTCTTTGCAATTGGAACCTGGAGCAGTGTTACCTAAACCAAAGTTGTACTCAATGACTCATAAGGAATTGCAAGAATTGAGGAAATTTATACATAAGAATTTAAAGCGAGGATTTATTGAACCATCTACTTCTCCCATGGCTGCTCCAGTGTTGTTTAGGAAAAAGAAAGATGGATCGTTGAGACTTTGTACTATCGGGGGTTGAATGCTATTTGTATTTCTAATCAGTACCCGTTGCCTTTGATGAAGGATATGCTAGCACAACTGACGAAGGGAAAGATCTTCACTAAACTGGACTTGAGAGAAGCGTACTTTAGAGTGCGCATAAAGGAGGGAGATGAATGGAAAACTGCTTTTAATTGCCAACTGGGTTGTTTTCAATATAAAGATGCCGTTCGGATTGGGGGGGGGGGCTGGAGTCTTCATAAGCTTAATTAATGAGGTTCTGCATGAATTTTTATATCAAGGTGTAGTGGTATATTTAGATGACATTTTGATCTATACAGAAACCTTGGAAGAACATGTGAAATTGGTTAAAGCGGTATTGAAAAAATTATTAGAAGCCAAGTTATATGTGAAGTTGTCTAAATGTGAATTCCATAAAGAAAAACTGGATTTCTTGGGTTACAGAATATCTCATCAGGGCATAGAAATGGATCCTGCTAAAGTTAAAGATGTTTTGGCGTGGGAAACACCTAGAACAAAAAAGCAATTGCAAGCTTTTTTAGGGTTCAGTAATTTCTACAGACAATTTATTCCTGCCTTTGCCAAAATAGCATTACCGTTAACAGATTTGTTAAAAACAAAGAAATCAACTGAGGGCGTATTAGCTAATAAGCCCCAGTCAAAACTAAAATGGACACTAGCTTGCCAAAGTGCTTTTGAACAATTGAAACAGTTGTTCACCGCAGAACCTATTTTAAAACACCCTGATCCTGACCTACCGTTCGTTATACAGACAGACACTTCCAATTCTGCAATTGGTTGTGTATTATTGCAAAAAGACAATTCTAATCAATTACGGCCATGTGCATACATTTCTCGTAAATTCACGGAGGCAGAGCAATGTTGGCATGTTTGGGAGAAAGAAGCTTTTGCTGTGCGACATGCATTAGCTACCTGGCGACATCTGCTGGAGGGTTCTCCCCACCAGTTTGAAGTCTTTACTGATCATAAAAACTTGGAAGCTCTCAAAACCCCCAGAAAGTTAAATCCTAAATAAATCAGATGGGCCGAATTTTTTAGTAGGTTTAATTTCACCTTGAAATATTTGCCAGCAGGGAAAAACGTCTTAGCAGATGCACTATCACGCTTGCCTCAGCATGATACTCAAATGGAGCAGGTTGTTTCTACAGTAATGTCTCCACAACAGCTGGGCCTACCAAACCATGCTGAGAAATTTTCTGAAACTTTACCTTTGCCCTTACCAGTGCAACTGGAGGGGAAGGTCGCTCTTACTAGACGCCAAGCCAAACAACAACAGACTCCATGTGAACCCTCTTTGGAAAAAGACATCCGACAGGCTATGGTAGAGGATGCCTGGTGGAAAACACATAAACAATCCCTAACAGGAACTAACGGGGTTTGGTGGAGTGGAGATAGATTGTATGTTCCTGAAACTGTGAGAAAAGCTATTTTACAACGTTGTCATGATAATAAAGTTGCTGGACATTTTGGCTTTGTAAAAACATTACATTTAGTCAGAAGGCAATTTTGGTGGCCAACGTTAAGAAAAGATGTTAAACAGTATGTATTATCTTGTCATGTCTGTGCTTCTATGAAGAAGGCTCCTGGGAAGCCTGTGGGACTTTTACAAGGAGTGGCTGAACCAACAAGTCCTTGGAAGCAAATTTCAATGGATTTTATTGTGGATTTACCGGAGAGCAAAGGGAAAACTGTAATATGGGTGGTGACTGATTTATTTTCAAAGCAAGCTCATTTCATTCCTTGTAAAGGAATGCCATCTGCTGGTCAACTAGCAAAGTTATTCATTTTGCACATCTACCGAGCTCACGGTGCCCCCTTGCGGATTATCAGCGATCGCGGAAGTCAGTTTACTGCCAAATTTTGGAAATCATTTTTAAAATTGATTGGAACTGAACAAGGACTTACCTCTGGGTTCCATCCACAAGGGAATGGTGGTTGTGAACGCCTTAATTCGGTATTGGAGCAGTATTTACGTTTATATCAGTTATCAACAAGATAATTGGGTGGACTTGTTGCCATTTGCTGAAGTGGCATATAATAATGCTGTTCATCAAAGCACTGGATTTTCGCCATTTAAAGTGGCCACTGGGCAAGACTTCGTTCCTATTCCTGAACTGCCTGATCCTGCCATGATTCAGTCTCCAAATCCTGTACTGGCAGATGAATGGATTACAAAAATACAGGCGAACTGGCCAGTCATGCTTAAGATATTACAGGATGCTAAAGACTCTTACAAAACCTTTGCTGATCGCAAACGTGCTCCAGAATGGCCTTTGGTGGTGGGTGAAAAGGTTTATTTGTCTACAAAACATCTGAAATCTACTCAACCTTCCAAAAAGCTGGGGCCTAAGTTTATTGGACATTTCCCTATTGTAAAGGTGATCAACCCTGTAGCTGCTCAGTTGGACTTGCCTAAAAACCTACGTAAAGTGCATCCTGTGTTCCACATTAGTTTGTTAAAACCAGTCAAGTCTGCTCCTCAGTGGCATCCAGATCCAATCACGCCCCCACCCATCATGGTGGGAGATAATGAACATTTTGAGATTCTGGACATTTTGGACTCTAGATTACATAGGGGTAAAGTTCAATATCTAGTTCAATGGAAACATCTACCTATTGGGTTTAAATAATGGGTTGATAAAGTTCATGTTTCTGCTCCGCATTTGCTAAAGAAGTTTCATGCTCAGTTTCCTGCTAAACCTGGTTAATTGTATGATTTTCCTTGATTTTGTTTTTCAGATTGCAATGCCTCACATAATTCTGGAATTGCTCACTTTGTCTTTATGTTTATTTGTATGCTTTATCTTTTATTGTGCTCTGTATATTGCTCTTTGTTTTGGAGGGTCGGCATGTCAGGGTTCATGTCTATGAATCCTGCCATTGGGATTAGGGCTATCTAGAGATGCTTTTAGAGTTGTTGGGAGGGGGACTGGCAGTTGAGTGTTATGTCTGTTGGTAGAGGCTGGAACCGGCTTCGTCAAGGTCGCGCATCTGCAGAAGAGTGGAGATGGGAACGCTTGCCTCATGAGATCATCGGTTGGTAATTTGGCGCGCAAGGGGGGAAGTTAAGGGTATAGTTTGGCGGGAATCCGCATTCAGATCTTTAGGAGTGCTTCAATTAACATGTATCCTGAATAAAGCTTAATCTGCATTTCAATGAACTGCATTGAGAAGTGTTTATTAGGGCATTGTGTTTGGGATCATCACACCAACATGAAAAGTCTGGAAAGCTCTGGAGTAGAGGAATAAAGATGTCATGTGTCTTTGATATCATGCTTCTTTCTAACGCAGCCCAGAACTATGTTAGCCAGCTTGCCACCCGGAGTTGTGGGTGTTCCATCGCTGGAGGTTTTCAAGAAAAGATTGGACAACCATTTGTCCGAGATGGTATGAGGATTCCTGCCTTGGGCAGGGGATTGGACTAGAAGACCTCCAAGGTCCCTTCCAACCCTATGATTCTATGATTCTAGTACCAGTCTTACACTATAGACTCACATTCAGCTTGTTGCCAATGATCACATCCAAGTTCTTATCAGATGTACTGTTTCCAAAACATGAATCCCCTATCTTATTTCCATGTCCTACATTTTTCTCCCTATATATAATACCATGCATTGCTTCCCGTTAAAGGACATTTTGTTCTCCTCAGTCCAGTCTTCCAACCTGCCCAGATAAGACTGTAGTCTTGTTTTGTCATCCTAGGTTTTGGCCTGGCCTCCCAATTTTGTATCCTCCACAAATTTCATAAGCAGCCAACTCCATTATCCAGGTCATTAATGTTGAATAATACTGGTCCTGGGACAGATCCCTCCAAAATCCCACTGGTCCCTGCTCTCCAATTTGATGTAGAGCCATTAATCTGACTCTGAGTATAGCCAGCCAGCCAGCTGTGGACCCACCTTACTGTAGTGTTATCCAATCCATACTTTAAACGCTTGTCAAGAAACCTTTCTTCAAAATAATAGCAGTGCAATGCTCTATCTCAAATTGAGCCCATCTGCTTGGGGAAGAAACACTGAGTGCTATGTAGGATGGTAGGGAGCTCATCAATTTGCCTTGCAGAAAATGGTGATGGAGCGTGTGTATCACCGTAGTCATATTGTGAACAGGCAAGCTCCCCAGGAACCATTTTCTGAGCACACCCACAACATAATCTCAGAATTCCAAAAGGATGGCTATTCTTGACATAAAGTCTAATAAACCATATTATTTCACCTTCCTATTTCACTATGTATGGCACCTTCAGTTACTGTTATGAGATATATTAGCAATGAAGAAAGATCTTTTTAATTATAACTAGCAATCATAATGTATGTATTATGACTACCATTTGAATAAAACTGATTATAAAACATGACAAATGAAAAATCAGCAGTAACAGCAAGAAATATAAAATAAAACTATTGCAAAGCTGATCATTAAATGCCATTATGAAGATCTTCTCGAAGAGACTAGTATCTTAATCATAGAACAGTCAGCAATTTTAAAAAATTGTATCAGCTACTATTAAGACTAATTCTCAGGAGCAATAAATAAAGCATGCACGGCAGATGCACAAACTGGGATGTTGCTGTGCTGTACACAGTTAAAAGACACTTTTGTCATATGAACTTCTTCCATGCAGTTCCCATTCCATGTATTTATTTTTGCAGAAAAGGATCACGCAAAATGATCCAAATAGTTGAAAGGAAGATATATTTGGACAAACTGGGATCTATAATAATTTGCAGTGAGAATGTTGTGAAAGAAAATAAACTTTCTTCCAGTTTTGTTAACTTACTGCAAAATAAATAAATAAATAGAAGATAAAAATTGCAATTCCAGAAATTCCAAGTATATATACTTTTACACATACAGTGTAATTTTAGATAACTAAATGCTTTCCCTCTTACCAGAACTTGGAATATGATTTACTCTGGACGTATCTAGCAATTCTACTGGCTGATCCCTGCCAGAAAGTCCATCTGAAAAAAGAAAAGAACCCAGCTAATGTTAGTAGTTCAATTATGATAAAATTACTCGGAGGTTCAATGCATCAATCACCTGAACAATTAGAAAGAGCAAAGAGAAAAACAAACTAGGTCACTAATTTCAACAAAAGGTTTAACTGTCAAGTATACATGTACCTTGTATATGTATAATTGGGCTGTGGTGGCTCAGCGGGTAAGACGCCAGGTTTGTCGATCAGAAGATTGCAAGTTCGGAGGTTCGAATCCCTAGCCCTGCGTGCAGAGTGAGCTCCCGCACTAGCCCCAGCTCTTCCCAACCTAGCAATTCGAAAGCATGCAAATGCAAGTAGATCAATAGGTACCACTTCGGTGGGTAGGTAACAGCGTTCCGCGTGCGTCATGCCGGCCACATGACCGTGGAAGCATCTTCGGACAACGCTGGCTCTTCGGCTAACAAACAGAGATGAGCACCAGCCCCTAGAGTCGGACACGACTGCACAAATGTGCGGGGGGAACCTTTACCTTTTTATACATGTACCTTATATTATATTTCAATCTTCAATTATGTTTAAATTAGCTGTACAAAAATGCAGTTGCTTGTATATGGTATGTTATATTTGCAACTTGTAATTTGCATTTTCTCCAGCAAAGGAGATCGTTACCTTGTCGTGCTGCTGGAGCTTGAGCACCTCAATGAAACCATGAGCTAAACCGTGAAGGGACACCCAAGACGGGAAGGTCATGGCAGAGAGGTCAGACTAAATACGATCCCTGGGGAAGGTAATGGCAACCCACCCCAGTATTCTTGCCGTGAAAACTAAATGGATCAGTACAACCAGAGATATGTCGGTATACCATCGGAAGATGGGACTCCCAGGTCGGAAGATGGTCAAAATGCTACTGGGGAGGAACAGAGGATACGTTCAACTAGCCCCAGACGTGATGACGCAGCTAGCTCAAAGCCGAAAGGACGGCTAGCGGCCGACGGTGCTGGTGGTGAACGACGAATCCGATGTTCTAAAGATCAACACACCATAGGAACCTGGAATGTAAGATCTATGAGCCAGGGCAAATTGGATGTGGTTATTGGTGAGATGTCAAGATTAAATATAGACATTTTAGGTGTCAGTGAACTGAAATGGACTGGAATGGGCCACTTCACATCAGATGACCACCAGATCTACTACCGTGGACAAGAGGACCACAGAAGAAATGGAGTAGCCTTCATAATTAATAATAAAGTGGCTAAAGCAGTGCTTGGATACAATCCAAAAAACGATAGAATGATATCAATTCGAATTCAGGGGAAGCCATTTAACATCACAGTGATCCAAATATACGCCCCAACCACAGATGCTGAAGAAGCAGAAGTAGATCAGTTCTATGAGGATCTGCAGCATCTACTGGATAATACACCAAAAAGAGATGTTATTTTCATTACAGGAGACTGGAATGCTAAGGTGGGTAGTCAGACGACACCTGGAATTACAGGCAAGCATGGTCTGGGAGAACAAAATGAAGCTGATAGAATTTTGCCAAGACAACTCACTGTGCATAACAAACACTCTCTTCCAACAACCTAAAAGACGACTTTATACATGGACTTCACCAGATGGTCGACACTGAAATCAGATTGACTACATCCTTTGCAGCCAAAGGTGGCGGACATCTATACAGTCGATAAAAACAAGACCTGGAGCTGACTGTAGTTCAGATCACGAACTTCTTATTGCAAAATTTAGAATCAGACTAAAGAGAATAGGGAAGACCCACAGATCAGTTAGATATGAGCTCACTAATATTCCTAAGGAATATGCAGTGGAGGTGAAGAATAGATTTAAGGGACTAGATTTAGTAGATAGGGTCCCGGAAGAACTATGGACAGAAGTTCGCAACATTGTTCAGGAGGCGGCAACAAAAAACGTCCCAAAGAAAAAGAAAACCAAGAAGGCAAGATGGCTGTCTGCTGAGACACTGGAAGTAGCCCAAGAAAGAAGGAAAGCAAAAGGCAACAGTGATAGGGGGAGATATACCCAATTAAATGCAAAATTCCAGAGGTTAGCCAGAAGAGATAAGGAATTATTTTTAAACAAGCAATGTGCGGAAGTGGAAGAAGACAATAGAAGAGGAAGGACAAGAGACCTCTTCCAGAAAATTAGAAACATCAGAGGTAAATTCCAGGCAAAAATGGGTATGATCAAAAACAAAGATGGTAAGGACCTAACAGAAGCAGAAGAGATCAAGAAAAGGTGGCAAGAATATACGGAAGATCTGTATAGGAAGGATAATAATATTGGAGATAGCTTTGACGGTGTGGTCAGTGAGTTAGAGCCAGACATCCTGAAGAGTGAGGTTGAATGGGCCTTAAGAAGCATTGCTAATAACAAGGCAGCAGGAGACGACGGTATCCCAGCTGAACTGTTTAAAATCTTGCAAGATGATGCTGTCAAGGTGATGCATGCCATATGCCAGCAAATTTGGAAAACACAAGAATGGCCATCAGATTGGAAAAAATCAACTTATATCCCCATACCAAAAAAGGGAAGCACTAAAGAATGTTCAAACTATCGAACAGTGGCACTTATTTCACATGCCAGTAAGGTAATGCTCAAGATCTTGCAAGGTAGACTCCAGCAATTCATGGAGCGAGAATTGCCAGATGTACAAGCTGGGTTTAGAAAAGGCAGAGGAACTAGAGACCAAATTGCCAATATCCGCTGGATAATGGAGAAAGCCAGGGAGTTTCAGAAAAACATCTATTTTTGTTTTATTGACGATTCTAAAGCCTTTGACTGTGTGGATCATAACAAATTGTGGCAAGTTCTTGGTGGTATGGGGATACCAAGTCATCTTGTCTGCCTCCTGAGGAATCTGTATAACGACCAAGTAGCAACGGTAAGAACAGAGCACGGAACAACGGACTGGTTTAAGATTGGGAAAGGAGTAAGGCAGGGCTGTATACTCTCACCCTACATATTCAACCTGTACGCAGAACACATCATGCGACGTGCTGGGCTTGAGGAATCCAAGGCTGGAGTTAAAATCGCTGGAAGAAACATTAACAATCTTAGATATGCAGATGATACCACTTTGATGGCTGAAAGCGAGGAGGAGTTGAGGAGCCTTATGACAAAGGTGAAAGAAAGTGCAAAAGCTGGGTTGCAGTTAAACCTCAAAAAAACCAAGATTATGGCAACCAGCTTGATTGATAACTGGCAAATAGAGGGAGAAAACGTGGAGGCAGTGACAGACTTTGTATTTCTAGGCGCAAAGATTACTGCAGATGCTGACTGCAGCCAGGAAATCAGAAGACGTCTACTTCTTGGGAGGAGAGCAATGGCAAATCTTGATAAAATAGTTAAGAGCAGAGACATCGCACTGACAACAAAGGTCCGCATAGTTAAAGCAATGGTATTCCCTGTAGTAACCTATGGCTGTGAGAGCTGGACCATAAGGAAGGCTGAGCGAAGGAAGATAGATGCTTTTGAACTGTGGTGTTGGAGGAAAATTCTGAGAGTGCCTTGGACTGCAAGAAGATCAAACCAGTCCATACTCCAGGAAATAAAGCCAGACTGCTCACTTGAGGGAATGATATTAAAGGCAAAACTGAAGTACTTTGGCCACATAATGAGAAGACAGGATACCCTGGAGAAGAAGCTGATGCTAGGGAAAGTGGAAGGCAAAAGGAAGAGGGGCCAACCAAGGGCAAGATGGATGGATGATATTCTGGAGGTGACAGACTCAACCATGGGGGAGCTGGGGATGGTGACGGCCGACAGGAAGCTCTGGCGTGGGCTGGTCCATGAAGTCACGAAGAGTCGGAAGCGACTGAACGAATAAACAACAAAAATTTGCATTTTATTTCTGAAAAACTATGATGCTGACAAGACAAAAATAGACTGAAAATTTTTGAATGAAGGTAGTAGTAGTCCCGTTGGTATTACTATTATTATTACTACCTCCGCAATAACCCATCTTTCTGCCCTTAGGACACTCAAGACATAACATTTAAAATCTCATAAACACTATTCTATTAAAACTTTTCTATCTGAGTTAGTTTTTGCGTTAGTATTTGAGTTAGTTACCGATTCCTGTGCAAAATGCAAGGTAAGCAGGGCTGAGCACATCTCCCAAGGGAGATTCCGCATTCAAAAGAACAAAGGCAAAAGCCCCCCGTTTCTGTGTACCCAAAAATCAGAGCTCAGAAACTGTGGAAAACTTCTTTAAAGGAGCCTCTTCTGCTGACCATAATATGCAAACAAATATATTCAGATGGACAATACCTAAGATAATCAGGCCCCCAACCATATAGTGGTTTAAATATCAAAACTATCAACACGCCTACCTACCCAGCATGCTATTCCTTTTGGGGATAAGCAACATTATGCAATGTGCAGAAAAGGAGTAATAAAAATGTACCGTCCTTACCATTAGCAAGGAATGCTACAATAGCGTGGGTATAATTAAGACTGGTAACCTCTGCACTAGCAGACCTTCTCTATATTGCAAAAAAAAAAATACCATGTACGTGTTAAAAGTAACATCTTACATTGCGCCTATAAAACATTGGCAGCCAATGTAATTCTTTGCACAATATGAAAAAGCAATTAAGTCTATTCAGCACAGCCCTCCACTGCTTTCAATGCCATGGAACAATCCTCCAAACTGGCTCAATCTTCTTCACCCCAAGATTGCCTCCATTTGCTCTCAAGCTAATACCCCTTTTGCTTCATGGACCATGTAGCTTTCTTGATAGGCTGACCATATTTCCTTGGGGGGAAAACAGGACCCTAACCTACCCACGGCTCGCTGGACAAAGTGGGCGTGCGCGTACGCAGGCTTCGCCACGGGAACTTTCAAAAACGGGACAAAATGGATATTTTTCTTAAAACGACAGGATGGTCAGGAATTGTTTAAAAAACAGGACTGTCCCGTTCAAAACGGGACATATGGTCAGCCTATTTCTTGATAACAGTATGGAAGTGATTTGCCATTGCCTTTTTATGGCATGTTGGGTTTTGTTTTTGTTTTTTTACTTCCTAGTCTTGTCTACAACCTTGGGGTCTCCTCGTGGTCTCCCATCCAAGTACTAAGCAAATCCAATCCTGTTTAGCAATTTGAAATCAGCCAAAGTTGACCAGGTGCTGCCAGCTAAGAAAAAATATTATCATATATTCATTGTTGTTTTTTCCACCAAAACAGTGTGATTTTGAATGAGAATATAATCCTCAAAACATATATTCAGTTATATGCTGGAAAGAAAAAAAAAGAAAGAAAAATATGACAAAGTAAGTATTTTAAAGTACACTGTTAAATTTCAAGAAAAATATATTACTAAAGAAATTGTTTTATGTAGAAAGAGATAACAGTTTAAGTTGCTAAATCAGTAATCTGGTTAACACCAATGCACTTTAATACCAACGCAATTAAATATATCTGAGATCTTAATCTCTAAGAAACTGATTTCAAAAATATACCAAAGAGAGTAGAAATTGAGAAAGAACCTCAAAATAATCTTTAATAGTATTTGGAACATAATTAAATACCATTTAGGATATATTAAATGAAAAATTATTATATACATAACTGTTTATAGCTTGTTACTTCCAATTACTTCCCTCATTTCTAACATCTCCTCCAGAAAAAAATGAAACACAAAAACCTAGCTAAACCCAGTAAATTTACTGTATACTACTTACTTTGCATAATGACATACATCTGTCATCTCAGGAACAACAAAAACAATATATGCCAATAAAAGAGTAACAGCTGCAGGATGCTTTGATCCATTGGAATCTACAACTGCAATCTCCTCTGCTGACAACTGCTTTATGGACTGAGTCCAAGTAGAGGTCTTATATAGAATGATCAGGTACACTTCTCTGCTACTTCGTCTTTGTTATAAAATTCACCTGCCTATGGAACCCATAACATGAGAATAGCTTTCCAAAGAATGCAGGAGCTCCCTATAAACCACCTAAGGGAAAGTGAGAAGGATGGAGATAAATGTGCAGGATCTTGGGAAGTCTACAGTATTTAAGTCTACAATCTCTTTTTTTTTTAGATATTTCTATCCCGTCTTTATTATTTTTATAAATAACTCAAGGCAGCGAACATACCTAATACTCCTTCCTCCTCCTATTTTCCCCACAACAACCGTGAGGTGAGCTGGGCTAAAAGAGAGTGACTGGCCCAAGGTCACCCAGCCGGCTTTCCTGCCTAAGGTGGGACTAGAACTCATTCTCTCCTGGATTCTAGCCTGGAACCTTAACCACTAGACCTCTTTTAATTCTTTCTTGCTGTCATGTTTTAGAGCAACCACTATATCAAATTCTGCATTGGCAAAACGTTCCTACAGTTCAAGGCAATACCCAGCTCTACATTTCCAAGTAATTTCGTATTTCATTTCATATTCAAAGAAAGAAACAGCTGAAATCTAATTGTCACTTTTGGGTTAACCTCTTCTTCTGAAACAAAAATAATAATTTGTAGAAACTTTCAAATATTAACCCACCTTGGAATTATTTCTTTCTTTCATATCCACTAGTAGGTCTAATTGTTGATTAGCTTTATTCAACTCTCTCAATGCTTGATGTCTTATGAATCTGTTCCGGTTACCTCATTTTTTCTTCCAACTGTGATTTCCATCTGTTGTGTTCTTTCTTCTGATTCACTGCAAGTCTTATGAAAATTCCTCTCATATAAGCTTCCCTTGTTTCCCATATGATTGTCTCTGACATCCCAGGTGTCATGTTTATTTTAAAGAAGCATTTTAATTCTTCTTTACATTTCTGTAGAATATTTTCGTGAAGTAATAATGTGTCATTCATCTCCATCTAAAAGCCAGTTTTTCTCCTTGAAACCGTAAGATTAAGATTGGATTATGACCTGCATATGTCACTGGACAAATCTGTACTTCCTCAATAGATTATAAAAAATTTTTGAGACCCAGCACATATCAAATCAAATCAAGTTTATTACAGCCCTAAGGCCAGATACAATCAAAATATCTAGTGATAACACACATACAGTATGTATGTATGTATGTTAGTATCAATTTTTGAATACATTTTGTGTCTGGCTGAAAAATATGTGGTCTCCTACATCTGAATTTTTTAGTCTCCAATCATCTGTCAGGTCCAATGTGTCCATATACTGGAAATTTTTTATTGGAAGCTTTCCTCCTTTTTTTCCTTTGAATTGGTTTATCTAAATTCAAATCTACCGCTCCATTCATATCTCCCACAATGAGTATTTCTCCTTCTGCATCTTTTATAAAAAAAGTCTTATAAAATTGTTTTTTGTCTCTGGGGCATAGATGGATGCAAGTGTAAAAATGTTGCCTTCTTTTCTTAGTTTCAAATTAGAATCCTTCCTTCTATATCCTTCAGTTATTCTAATACTTCCCAGAAACATGATTTGAGCTAGATAACTATTCCATTTTTTTCTTTGTTTTTCCAGATAGTATACAGTTGCAATCGAAATTATTCAACCCCCATTGCAAATCAGGTTTATTGTCAAAATTTACAGACTTTCAGCTGTTTGCAATGATCAAACAAAAGCAATTGAAATAGCATAACACAACAAATGGTTCAAGTGGTTTCCCCAAATTCAACTGAAAATGCAACTTACAATGACTTCTCCAGTCTCAAAATTATTCAACACCCTTAATAGAATCCATCACAATAGCACACATACTGTACAGTATGCAAAACAGGTGTTGTCTCAAGCACACCTGATGCAACTAATCAAGGGATTCATTAGTTGCACCAGGTGTGCTTGAGCTGAAACACATGAAATGCCTGAACTGGCTAGGGGTTTGTTGAGTGTCAAGTTTGACTGCATGTTAGAAATATGGCTAAGTCAAAAGAATGGTCCAAAAAGGTAAGTTACACTATCTGGATGGGGCAGAAAAAGGAAGCTGTCAATGGCTGCAACCAGATTTCTGAGAAGGCAGGTTGAGAGAAACCCTCGAGTGACTGCAAAAGACCTGCAGCAAGAATTGGTGGCAACAGGCACTGAGGTTTCAGTGAGCACAGTAAGGCGTGTACTAAACACAGAAGGTGTCCATGCCACAACTCCGAGATGTACACCACTATTGACCCAAAAGCACAAGAAAAGTTGGCTCCAATATGCTCACAATCATATAAATAAGCCACAGAAGTTTTGGGATTCTGTTCTGTGGAGCAATGAAACAAAACTGGAACTTTTCGGCCCGATGGATCAGTGGTATGTCTGGAGGAAGAAGAATGAAGCATACGCTGAAAAGAACACTTGGCCTACAGTTAAGCATGGTGGTGGCTCGGTGATGCTCTGGGGCTGCTTTGCATCCTCTGGCACTGGAAACCTGCAGCGTGTGGAAGGCAAGATGGATGCATTGAAGTATCAGGAAATCCTAGTAGAAAATGTCATGCCGTCTATAAGGAAGCTGAAGCTTGGATGTCATTGGACCTTCCAACAGGACAATGATCCCTCAAAACCTCAAATTCCACTAAGGCTTGGATGTAGAAGTAGTCCTGGAAGATTCTACAGTGGCCGTCACAGTCACCTGACTTGAACCCCATAGAAAATCTCTGGTGGGATTTGAAGAAGGCGGTTGCAGCACGCAAACCCAAGAATATTACTGAACTGGAGGCCATTGCTCATGAGGAATGAGCTAAGATTCCTCAGGAACGCTGCCAGAAGCTGGTGTCTGGCTATGCATCTCATTTGCAGCAGGTCATAACAGCAAAAGGGTGCTCCACTGAGTACTAAAGATGCTTGCCATGAAGGGGTTGAATAATTTTGAGACTGGAGAAGTCATTACAAGTTGCATTTCCCTTTGAATTTGGGGAAACCACTTGAAGCATTCATTGTGTTGAGCTATTTCAATTGCTTTTGTTTGATTGGTTCATTGCAAACAGTTGAAAGTCTGTAAATTTTGACAATAAACCTGATTTGCAATGGGGATTGAATAATTTCGATTGCAACTATATATTCTTGACCTAATTTTTTCTCTTTTAGTAAACTGGCATCACACGACTGCACAAATGTGCGGGGGGTACCTTTACCTTTACCTTTATCATCTTATTTTATGTGTGTCTCTTGTAAACAAACAGCATCAGCTTTGTGTGTTTGAAGCTTGTTGAAGATTATCCTTCTTTTATTACATAAATTGAGTCCATTTACATGTAATGAAATTAATTTTGTTTTATCCATTCTGATTCTAATTTAATCTTAGTATACTGCTGCAGCTACACTTAATTTCCCCTTTTCTTCATCACTGGTTTCCTCCTGACCAGAGTCAGCAGTTTATCTTCATCTAAAGGAAAAAGGACACTCATTTGAGGACATTAATGTTCACATTTTAGACAGAGAAGATAGGTGGTTTGAGAGAGGGGTCAAGGAATCCATTTATGCCAACTTGGAAAATCCTTCCTTGAATAGAGGTGGGGGCCTCAGGCACAATCTTTCCCCTATTTTCCTTCCTGCTTTGTCTTCTGTGCCTAGGAAGATTAAGACCATTTCGCAAGCTCAACAACAGCATGGTAATCTTAACGATCCTCCTTTAGATGATAAAGGGACTTAGAAATAAACATCTCAAAATAACCATGACCTAGCCCCAGGTGCAAGGTCACACAGCCACCTAGAAACATATTTAAGGATTCCCTTACTAACTTTGCTCAGACTGAAGAAGCTCCTTGGATAAGGAGCGAAACGTTTCCACTGAGAAAATAGAAATCCAGTTGACATGATTCAAGCTACAGCCAACAGGAAGTTGCCTCGCCTAACAACTGTGGGATTGGGTTAACAATGGCAACAGGGACTGCAGGTCCATTGCTAAGCGGTGTAGTCGCACTTTACGACCGCATCGCTTAGCGACAGAAATTCCGGTCTCAATTGCCATCATAAACAAATTTAGTGACTCTTCACCCCCTCTAAGGTTACAAACATTTATCTCTTCATCACATATCTCATCTCTTATCTATAAACAAATCCATAAAACATCATCTTTCAGTCCTGGTGTCATCAGGGTTGTCCATAAAGGGTTGCCAGAAGTAAAAATACAGTATATCTTGTTTTAACCTTAATCAAATAAGTAACTTTATATTCCTTCCTTTTACTCCTAACAGTCTTAATCTTTAGTTCATTCAAATATTGTTGTAGGACAGGGGTGGGCAACGTCAGGCCCGCGGGGCTCCCACCTAAGGCCCGCGGGGCTCCCGCCCACAAACCCCGCCCCTTCCACACAATTGGCTCCCACCCGCAAACCCTGCCCCCCAGTGCTTGTGATTGGTTCCCACCCGCAAACTCCGGCCCCCGGTCCGCGGAAATCCCAGAAACCCCGCCCCCCCACCCCAGTCCCCAGTTATAAATATCCAAATGGCCCTTGGCAGAAAAAAGGTTCCCCACCCCTGTCGTAGGATTTGATTTCTCTTCATTTCTTCTTTGTCCCATTGCACAGAGTTCTTCAAGGCTTTAACAGGCCTCTTTTGTAAATCCAATAGGAAAAAAAAGGTCACTCTCGGTTTGTTATTTGTATTTCTCTTTTAAATTTTAAAACTTCAGCCAGTTTCTTTTGTAGACCCAGTGAAATATCCTTCTCTAAATCATTCTCTTGGCCTGTCAGTTGTGAATCCACTTTCGATACCATCTCTATCTTGTCAGATAAAATTTGTTCTCCATCTGTCATTTCTTCAATAACATCTTTTGGACATAGTTTATCTATAGAAGCAGACATCATTACTGACATTGTTGATGTTGTGGCTATTATTTTCCGATTCCATTCTTCAAAAGTCTCCTCCAATATTTTCATTGTTATAACGTTTTGCAACATTTTACAGGCTTGTAAATCTTTCCCTGATCTAAAAACTTTAATCCCCTCTAGTGTCGAGTTTCTGAAATCATGAAATTGCTTATCTTTGTTGTGTTTTGTAAAAACAAAAATAGAATCTATTTCCCACGAGAAGCTGTTCTTTATAATTAATTCCAAAATCTTATTGTAAAAGTTTCTATATTCCAATTTTATCTGGACCCTTAGTCCATTTATAACTTTCTAAGATCAAAATCTTATTTAGCTTTTTGCTGTTTATTTCAGTTTCTTTAAATTATTAAGCTTGTGATTAAAATTTTCTTTCGTTCTGGATTAAAGGCAGACTCACCCACCATTTTCAAGCTTGTCATTCCGAAAGTCTCTAATAGCTTAGAAATAGTTAATGAGCAATTTCCAAAAGTGATTAGAAAGTAAGGTTTGTGAATTTAGTGTCCTTTAAAAGTCTCTGCCGCAGTTACGAGCAAGATGGCTAATCCTATTGTCTCCCAGTGCTCAAACTTGCAAAAAAGCTGCTGTCCTGTGGTCTCCTCGTGAGGGGCAGCTGTCCAGAGCACATGCTGGCAATCTCCCGTCCTCTCCTTATCCCGAGAGGTTTTGTGAGTAGACCGGTCCCTTCGTCTTTGCTGTGGTCATCGGCTGCTTTCGCAGGGTTGTCTTCAGTTCGCCATACCTCCCCCAGAAGTCCTCACAACTTCCTCCCATTGACAAATTATTTTGATAATCCAGATTCCAATCATAGATCAAATCTGACTGCTGCATTAGCAAAACAGTACGTTTTTCCAATAAATACAATTCTAGAACTCGCCTTAGTTGCAGTATCTTTTTGCAAGAGTGATTCATCTCACCACAGTACTGTTGCTGCTGCTGCTGCTGCTGCTGCTGTCCCTCTTTCTCTCTTTTCCTCCTCCACTTCAAGATGGAAAGGTAATCAAAGTAATTTATTTGTAAGATACAATACCTGAAAACAGTTGCCACTGTAAAATCCAGTACACAAAAATAATAATCCAGTGGTTAATTCTTTTAAAATTTCTTTAAATCCCTCTGCCAAGGAAAAAGGAAAAGGAAAAAAAGAGAAAAGAGGGAGGAGCAACTTTTGGTTGACAGCTTTAAAAAAATGCATCTGTGTGGAGGCTAGATGGCAAGAATGTAGCCTGGGGAGACCAGAAACCCCTCAGCTGAACTTTCTTAGCTTAACCCATAGCTTTCCAAACTGTGTGTCGTGACACTTTAGTGTGTCGCAACACACAGTTTAGTGTGTCGTGAAGTGGCGGCGCAGGGGTGCGTGCGGTGGCGGCGTGCATGGTGGCGGCGGCGCACCATCAGCGCTTCTGCGTTTTAGCGAGGCTGCTGCCGCCATACACGCCGCCGCCGTGCATGCACGCGCCGCTGCCGCCGTTGGTGTGTCGCCAACAGCGGCAGTTTGGAAAGCACTGGCTTAACCCATAGCTTAAATGCCCAAGGTTTAAAAAAAATACCACAAACTTCAGAGCGGGACAGGAAAAAGCTCCTTCTAACAAGCTGTCATTGCCCAAGCCCCACAAAATGAATTATTTCTTTACCAATCAGGATGTTTTGTGAAAACTGTCAAGGATGTCTTTTATCTTCTCTTATGTTTAATTTGATATTGGAACTACTGACACCTTTAAGAAGCAATCAAAAGATATTTGGGGTTATAAAGGTGGCTAAAGTTTAATGTATGTTAATATACCTAATACTGGAAAACCTGATCAAGAGAATCCTCAACAACCTAACCCAGGGGTCGGCAAACTTTTTATGCCGGGAGCCATTTTGACATGCTCGTGCACATTTTGAAATGCTCGAGAGCCAGGGGGCGGGGTTTGCGGGCGGGGGCCAATCGCGCGGAAGGGGGCGGGGTTTGCGGGCGGGAGCCAATCATGTGGCTTATTGGGGTGGGTGGGAGGCCCCATGTAGCAGTTTCCCCCCCCACCGGCTTCCCGCCCCTCCCTCCTTGCCTGCAGAAGGCGGCTGGCCTTCTCCCCCCGCTGTTTCCGGAAGTGATCCAGCGCCGATCTGGGGGCTGCGGGAGCTCCAGCTTCAGAGGGCGCCGGCTGCCAAGCTGTTCCGAACCAAGGAGCCAGGGCGGAGCTGGGGCAGGGGAGGAACGGGGAGCGCCAGGGGACTCACCCGCTGCTGCTCGGCTGCCACCTTCCTCCTCCGCTTCAGCCGCCCGCCCGAGTCCCGGCCCTTCAGCCCCCGCTGGGGCGAGGGGGGCAGGGACTCAGCGCCCGCACGCCCGGAACCCGGCAGAGCTGCGTCTCGCCCCGCCCCGCCCTGCCCTGCCCTCCCAGAGTGGCCAGCGGAGCGCCACCAGCGCCCACCTGCTCGGGCAGGTATCAGCCTCTCTGTACGCTCCTTCCGCTGCTGCTGCTGCAGGGAGACGGCGTCCACCCGGCCCAGCTGCCCGGGGTCCAGGGAGATCAGCTCCGGTGGGATCTGTGCCGAAGAGCCCTGCCCGCTTGCCCGCCCCGCCCGCTTGCCTGCTTGCCTCCCTCCGCGAAGCCCAGGCGCGCTGGAAGGCAGCGGGGGGCCTCGCGGATAGAGGCTGAGCTCCGCAGCCGAGCCTGGGCGTGCGTGCGGGAGGGAAGCCGCCATCGCAGGCTTCCTCGCCGAGTTTGTCCGCCGCCTGCAGGGAGGCGGGGGGGACAGGGCTGGGCTCTGGGGCAGGGACAGGGGCCGCGGACGGCAGGCCAAAGGGAGATGCCAGGGCGACTGTAGCGACTGGAGGCGGCCAAGGGGAGAGCAGGCGGCTCTTCGCCCTCGGCGCGCTGCGGGGCCAGACGAGCCTCCGGCTGCTGCTTCCTGTGCCCGTGGCCTCTTCGCTGCCGCCGCTGCCCGCCTCTGCCGCTCTCCGCTTCTCCGCAAAGCTCCTGGTTCATCTTAATGCAGGGCTTTCCAAACTTTTGCCGTTGGCGACACACCAACGGCTGGCCCACGAAGACCTGGAAGCGGTGGTGCTTCCGGGTTGCTGCCGCTGCGGCGGCAGGGGCTGCCCCTTCGAAAGGGCAGGCTCCGGGGACCCTGAAAATGCCCTCGGTTCCGGCAGGAAGGCGAAAATCGCATGCGCACGCTGCTGGCTTCCCAACGCACAGCTGATCAGCGTGGAGAATTTCCACCCCAGGCAGCCCTGCAGCATGCGTGATTTTTGCCTCCCTGCCAGAACCGAGGGCATTTTCGGGGTCCCCGGAGCCTGCCCTTTTGAAGGGGCAGCGGCAGCAGCGGTGTCCTGGAAGCGCTGGGCTGCCCCTTCGAAAGGGCAGGCTCCGGGGACCCTGAAAATGCCCTTGGTTCTGGCAGGGAGGCGAAAATCACGCATGCTGCAGGCCTGCCTGGGGTGGAAATTCTCCGCGCCGATCAGCTGTGCGCTGGGAAGCCAGCAGCGTGCGCATGCGATTTTCACCTCCCTGCAGGAACCGAGGGCATTTTCGGGGTCCCCGGAGCCTGTCCTTTCAAAGGGGCAGTGGTGGCAGCGGACCATCAGCGCTTCCAGGACACCGCTGCTGCCGCTGCCCCTTCAAAAGGGCAGGCTCCGGGGACCCCGAAAATGCCCTTGGTTCTGGCAGGAAGGCGAAAATCACGCATGCTACAGGGCTGCCTGGGGTGGAAATTCTCCGCGCCGATCAGCTGTGCGCTGGGAAGCCAGCAGCGTGCGCATGCGATTTTCGCCTCCCTGCCGGAACCGAGGGCATTTTCGGGGTCCCTGGAGCCTGCCCTTTTGAAGGGGCAGCGGCAGCAGCGGTGTCCTGGAAGCGCTGATGGTCCGCTGCCACCACTGCCCCTTTGAAAGGACAGGCTCCGGGGACCCCGAAAATGCCCTTGGTTCTGGCAGGGAGGCGAAAATCGCATGCGCACGCTGCTGGCTTCCCAGCGCACAGCTGATCGGCGCGGAGAATTTCCACCCCAGGCAGCCCTGCAGCATGCGTGATTTTCGCCTCCCTGCCAGAACCAAGGGCATTTTCATCAGAGCTTCCGGGTTGTCACGCGACACACTTGGGGCCCCCAGGCGACACAGTATTGCGTCGCGACACACAGTTTGGAAAGCCCTGTCTTAATGTTTCCTTTTCCTCCCCTTCAATACGTTCCAGCAAGCGAGGTGGAAGCGGAGAGCGGAAGAGGCGAGGCGGCCTCCGGCTGCTGCTTCCTGCGCCCGTGGCCTCTTCGCTGCCGCCGCCGCCCGCCTCTGCCGCTCTCCGCTTCTCCGCAAAGCTCCTGGTTCATCTTAATGCAGGGCTTTCCAAACTTTTGCCGTTGGCGACACACCAACGGCTGGCCCACGAAGACCTGGAAGCAGCGGTGCTTCCGGGTTGCTGCCGCTGCAGCGGCAGGGGCTGCCCCTTCGAAAGGGCAGGCTCCGGGGACCCTGAAAATGCCCTCGGTTCTGGCAGGGAGGCGAAAATCACGCATGCTGCAGGGCTGCCTGGGGTGGAAATTCTCCGCGCCGATCAGCTGTGCGCTGGGAAGCCAGCAGCGTGCGCATGCGATTTTCGCCTCCCTGCCGGAACCAAGGGCATTTTCAGGGTCCTCGGAGCCTGCCCTTTCGAAGGGGCAGCCCCTGCCGCCGCAGCGGCAGCAACCCGGAAGCACTGCCGCTTCCAGGTCTTCGTGGGCCAGCCGTTGGTGTGTCGCCAACGGCAAAAGTTTGGAAAGCCCTGCATTAAGATGAACCAGGAGCTTTGCGGAGAAGCGGAGAGCGGCAGAGGCGGGCGGTGGTGGCAGCGAACAGGCCACGGGCGCAGGAAGCAGCCGCCGCCGCCCGCCTTGCCTCTGCCGCTCTCCGCAAAGCTCCTGGTTCATCTTTTTTTATCCATAAGTTTTATTAAATTTTAAAATACATATTAAGAGATAATACAAAAGAAAAGAAATAGAAATACAAAGTAAGAAAAAGGAAAAGAAAAAGTGAAGTCAAAAAATAACAAAGAAAATATAGAAAATAGATGTCCTCCAATTTATCCTTGAACTTTAAGTACAACAATTAACTTTAAATGTTAGTCCTTTATACAATACACAGAAACTTTTCTTTGTCATATACCCTTTGATTTCTATAATCCAATCTTCTGTTCTTCATATAGGTTTCGCCTTTCTTGATATCTTCCAACAATCCATCTCTGGTTTCTACTCCTTAGAATAGTAATCAAATGTTCATTGTTGCATCAATTAAATGTTTTCCATTTGCTCTTTCCACTTTTACATCTATATTTATATCTTCAATAAAGTCCAATTAGTATAACAAATAAAGGCCTTATCTACGTCTAATAAAATACAGTATATTCTGTTCATGTTATGACTATATATTCCATTAATACATAATCTAACATATTACATAACATAATACATAATATAGCAAAAATACAAAACCTAACATAACATATAACCTAATACATACAACATATTCTTGTAATAACCTACATTCTAATTCCATCTCATCATCTCATTGTCTTCTCATAAATGTGTCTCCAGAAAGAGTAATATATAATATCAACATATTTATTTACAATCTTGTATCTTACACTTAAAATATCATGTTTTTATGCATCTGTAAGTTTCTCATATCTGTGCTTACTCTGTGTACAATACCAAATCCGCATTTTCATTCACCTTGCATTCCAAATCAATATCAATAAATCTCCTGTTTAGGTTATGCCAATATCACAATATGCAACTTGTTTATTTCTGTAACTCATGTGGGATATCAAAATGTTTATTTTGCCATATCTATCAATTTGCATATTAAAATCTTCCTGTCTCAGCTGCCACAATGTATTTATGCCCAAACATTTAATAGACCACTTCCTGTAAAATATCATAATCTTCTTCTGTACCAATACATTCAAAGTCCTCTTTCCCTGTTTCTCTACTGGTTCGAAAGGTCTTTCCTCTGTTTCTAAATCTGTCCCTTGTATCTTCTGTTCCTGAACCATCAAAACTATTAATATACGTTCTATGGATTTCTTAATTTGCAAAAAAATTTTGCTGGTTTCTTCCTTAAAATCCTGAAGTGCTGTGAGAAATGCCATGTTCAAATCGTAATCAGCTGTCGTAGCCAAAACAAAAAATTTTCTCAGTGGAGCAGGGAACAGCTGTTCTATTATTTATCAATAATGTCTATTTCTTTAAGTAAGAAAAGCTTTTAAAGTAAGAGATGAAAAAATTCCACAGAGCAGTATTTCAAACAGTTTGTAAAAGGAAAGATGAAGATATATTCCAAATGAAAGATAGTCGTTTCTAAAAAAAAGTAGAAAAAAAAAAAGGTAGAGAGGCACACATTCTCTATACTTTATTCTTTATTCTTCTTTATTCTTCAGGCTGCAAGCTGCTTAACCCAAACAAACAATTTCTCAAAAGTCAGTTAGTTTGTCGAGTAAGAAATACCAACAAAGTCTCTTAAATCCCAATTTCTCTGATACAAAAGAAAGGCAGAAAAATACAAAACTTGTTCACTATGTTGCCAAAATAAAATCTATCAAACTTCCACCAAAATTAATTATAGCAAAGAAAACACAAAATTAGCCAACATTTTGAACGAAGTCCAAAGATAAATTTTAGATAATAAAAAATGTGCTAATCTAAAAAAGAAAACTAATATAAAGTGGTCTAAAAGCTGGCTGTCACTCTTGTGTCTCCCAAGAGACTTACGTTCTCTGCAGAGCTAGGATCCTCCTTCGGCCATTTCATTGCATTCACCCCGTTCTTCTCCGCGGTGGAAACAACAAAGAAAAACAGGAGTGGGCAATTACAATGGCTCTGTGAGCAATCTTCTGGTTCCCCCTTCTCCAGGGGAAAACTTCAGTGGTCTATAGACCCCTGCAAACAAGATAGAAAGTTAGCCAGGTCTCAGAGCTCAGAGCTCTGAGAAACTCTGACTTGTCGAGTTGCCAGCCAGGCTTGGAGTGAAAGCTCCTGGTTCATCTTAATGTTTCCTTTTCCTCCCCTTCAATACGTTCCAGCAAGCGAGGTGGAAGCGGAGAGCGGCAGAGGCGGGCCGCTTGCCTGCCTGCTTGCCTCCCTCCGCGAGGCCCCCCGCTGCCTTCCCGGGATCCAAGCCGGAGAGAAAGGGCGGCGGCGGGGCCGCGCTACTGGAGCGCCCGAGTGCCAGACAGGCAGCTCCACCCACGCGCCTTCCACGCGATCGGCCCGCGAGGACCGGCCAGGAAAGGCGCGCGGGCGCAGCTCCCGTCCCGCTGCACCCCAGCCGGAGCGCCCGAGTGCCAGGCAGGCAGCTCCGCCCGCAGCGCGCCCAGCATGGCGACGCTCTCCTGCCTGCCTGGCGAGCGCTTCGGGGGGGCGGCGGCAGCCGTTACAACGCGGGTGGAGGAAGAGGCGGCGGCGGCGACCAACCAACTTCCCCACCCGCCGACCTCGAAGAAGCGCTGCCCGACTCTGGAAGGCTCCCGAGGGCGGGAGGAGGAAGAATCAATCGCCCTCCTCCAGCGCCGGCCATTTGGGGGCGGGATCCAATCGCGTGGAAGGGGCGGGGGTGAGTTCAGCTGCGGAAGAGCCACACTCAAGGGGCCACACTCAAGGGGCCAAAGAGCCGCATCTGGCTCACGAGCCGCCATTTCCGACCCTTGACCTAACCAAAAAATGTCAAATCACAAAAGAGAACAGTGGCAGATAAAAAGCAGTGGACGCCCAAAAATACACAAGCCTGACATACCTCTTTGTCCAACTGTATCATTACCAGGGACCCCAACATACAACATAGCCAAAGAACTTACAAAAAACTTCGGACATCTCACTGAGGAGAGCAAATATTGTATCAACTCCCCACTATAGTACCTCCAGAAAATCAAAGACTTAAAAGTAGTAGGAGATGAAATTATGGTTTCATTTGATGTCACAGCACTCTTTATTTCCATAGATCCAGAACTAGTGAAAGAATCCATGGCAGCAGTACTACACAACACACCCGATCTAGCCAAATACACTAAGATTGAAATACCCAGAATCATGAACCTTATTTATTTAAAAGATTTGTATGGCCGTCCATCTTAAACAAATCTAGGCAGCTCATTAACCTCTGCCTCACTACCTACTTTCAGTTTGATGGACAAATATACCAACAAATCAAAGGAACACCCATGGGATCACCACTCTCAGGACTCACAGCAAAGACTGAAATACAGTGTCTAGAAACTATAGCACTCCCACACATACAACGGAAAGTATGGATCTGGTATGTAGATGACACCTTTGTCATAATAAAAAAGGAACAACTAGAGAAGACACATTAAACAATCAACAACATCTTCAAAGGAATAAAATTCACAAGGAAAGAAGAAAACAACACACTACCCTTCCTGGATATTCTCATCAGCAGAGGAAATGACAGCAAATTAGAAACGCAAGTAACCAAGTGCTCCATTACCAAAGTAACAACCCAGCCTCCCACAAGAGGAGCAGTGTAAGAATATTATTCAGATGAGTACAAACACACTGCAGCAACCCAGAACACCAGAAAAAGGAAACCAACCACCTATACAATATCTTCCAACAAAATGGATACCCAGACAACTTTATCAAAAAGTGCCTGACCACTCAACCCGCTACAGCACAACCAACACAAGCTATGAAAAGGATAACACTACCATACATCAAAAACATCTCAGAAACAACCAACAAACTATTACAACCACATGGCATCACCATAGCCCTCAAACCAACTAAAGCCCTCGAAAACATCTTAAGAAAACCAAAAGACCCAGTAGCCCAAGAAGAAAAAACAGGAGTCATCTATATTTTACAGCAGTCCCCAACCTTTTTGGCACCAGGGACTGGTTTTGTGGAAGACAATTTTTCCACGGACCGGGGGGGGGGGCGTATGGTTCCATAAGGAGTGCGCAACCTAGATCCCTCGCATGTGCAGTTTACAGTAGGGTTCACGCTCCTATGAGAATGTAATGCCACCGCTGATCTGACAGGAGGCGGAGCTCAGATGGTAATGTGAGCGATGAGGAGCGGCTGTAAATACAGATGAAGCTTTGCTCGCTCACCAACCGCTCACCTCCTCCTGTACGGCCCGGTTCCTAAGAGGCCACAGACTGGTACTGGTCCGTGGCCCGGGGGTTGGGGACCCCTGATGGGTTGGGGACCCCTGATCTACAACATACAGTGTAAGGACTGTAACAGCCACTATGTAGGACAGACCGGTAGAAGACTAGCAGAGTGCATCCATGAATACCAACTAGCAGTCAGAAGACACGATGAAAATTCCTTAATCTTACAACACATGGACAAACTCAACCATAGTTTCAACTAGGAAACTGTGAGCATCCTAGACCAAGCTAAATCCAAAAACTCTAGGGAATTCCTGGAAACTTGGCATTCAGACAAATCAGCCATCAATAGACACACAGAGATAAACCACATTTACACACCCATTCAAGAGACAATAAAAAGCTAAGAAGGAAACAAAAAGACCAGAACACATCCTCTCCAGCAGTCAACACTCAGATAAGCAGGGATTAACACCAGACAAACAATCAAGCAGAAAACAATACCCTAATCAAGGAACTACCAAGGAGAAAACCACAACCCTACTGTATATACAGTACTTTTATACTACTGTATAAAAACAGGGACAAAGGTCCGCATAATTAAAGCTATGGTTTTCCCAGTAGTAATGTATGGCTATGAGAGTTGGATCATAAGGAAGGCTAAGCGCCGAAGAATTGATGCTTTCGAGCTGTGGTGCTGGAGAAGACTCTTGAGAGTCCCTTGGACTGCAAGGAGGTCAAATCAGTCAATCCTAAAGGAAATCAACCCTGACTGCTCATTGGAAGGACAGATACTGAAGCTGAAGCTCAAATACTTTGGCCACCTTAAGCGAAGAGAGGACTCACTGGAAAAGTCCCTGATGCTGGGAAAGACTGAAGGCAAAAGGAGAAGGGGACGGCAGAGGATGAGATGGTTAGATAGCATCACTGATGTAATGAACATGAATCTGAGTAAACTCCGGGAGACAGTGGAGGACAGGAAGGCCTGGCATGCTATGGTCCATGAAGTCACGAAGAGTCGGACACAATTAAACGACTGAACAACAACAAAAATAAAAACAGGGAGCAAACACCACACTCACTAGCACTGATGTTACCTAGTCAGGTAATGAAATGTCTGCAAGCAAACACACAATGTACTCAACCACATTGTCTCCTTTAGCAGTCTCCTAGTTTTCTCCCTCATTGCTATGGACTGGACTATCCTTAATTTCCTTTTCAAGAAGTCAGAGTTAGCTACAACACTTTTGCCTTTAATCTTTTCTTCCCTTCATCGTTCTTATTATTACTCTTAGTTTATTAAACTAACCTTTCTAAAATCCATAGTTTGTGTTTGACCGTTTTTCACCAAGCTTTTAATTAGGGTTAGTGCCCAGTATACCTCTGTTCATTCCTGATATACAATGCTAGTTACACCACCTAAATACAACACTCTTGTGTTCCCCGTCCTCTGAAATAAGATATATCCAATATTGCAGTGGTGGGCTTCATCCCATAATATTTCTAAAATTATTATTATATCAAACTTGCCTAGTGTATGTGCCTCATGACATTCAGCTCAACTTCCTTGTTAGCCATACAGTCATATGAAAAAGTCAGTACAACCCATGTAAAGTTTTTTTTCTTTTTTAATATATGTGGATGTATCAATATTTTATCTTCATTTAAAGATAAAGGTGATGTAATTGAACAAAAAAAACTATGAAAAATTGACTTTGCATAATTGATTCAACAAAAAATTAACAGATATGCCATTTCCTTCTGTGGCTTCCTTTGGCTCTAAAACCTGGTACCCTCCTTTGGCAGAAGCAACCTCAAGTAGTTGTTTCTTATAACTGTTTACCAGTCCCTGACATTGACTGGGAGCCATTTTTTCCCACTCCTCTATGCAGAATAAGAAGCTAAGATTGAACCAAATGAGAAATTAATTGTAGCTTTAAGAGCTCAAAACATAATAGTAACTAAAGAGTTTGCCTCAGACTGCATCCAAGGTCAAGAAAGCAAGAAAAACATTTATTTGCTTGGACTATCTTATCTATAGCAGAGATATTTTAATAAAAGCTATCAAAATGTTTCTTTAACCTGTTTCATTGTGCTGAAACTACAGAGGCAGCCTATCATTTGTCATCTAGGTATAATTCTACACAATCTATTGATTCTGATAATCATGACAAAGTATTACAAGCAGCTATAATGACAACACGTCTGGAATAAGAGAGAAAGCAGCTTATGTTGTTTCCAGATATACCTGAGTGTTACAGAAGTACAGAGAAATCTACCAAGCTTTTTAAAATGTAATAAATCTTCCATAAATTTTAGAAATACATTTAGGTGAACTGACTGAACCTTTAACCTTATAGGAAATATATGATACAATCGATATGTGAAATCTGGAAAAGAAAGTAACTCCCGTACTTATTCATATTCTATCCTTATACACTGATGTACATGAATCTGCAGTGTTGGTATCACTGGATACTGAAAAAGCTTTTGGTATGATTCAAACCAGGGTTTTGGTTCATGTATTGTAGAAGTTTAGATTTCCCATAGCATTTATGTCTTGGATTATAATTTATTATTTCAATCCTTCTGTTATTAAAATGCAATGTTGAACTCTCAAGGATGTCCCTTATTATCTTTAATTTTTAACTTGGTACTGGAAACCCTAGCATGCCTAATAATACAAATTTATGAAATCAAAGGAATCTCTTAAGATGAATTTGAATACAAAATATTCTTACATGCAGATTACATTTTAGGGTTTTTTTTAATGACTATCAATTTACCTAAATTTTCAGAAGTTGCAGTTATATAGTAGATATTCTGGGTATACCATAAATGGGAATAAATCAAATACCATTTGGTAAGACAATTCCAAATGATGTAGGGAAAATACAGGTTTTGTATATTTTCCAAAAGTTATTAAAGATCTGAGGATTATCCCCAGGAAAATATCCAATTTAGTCAATATGAATATTCCAAAATTTATCTCCCAGATGAAAGAGGATACTAAGAGATGGATGAAAATATCTTTAAGTTTCTGGAGAATTAATATAGTGAAAATGAATTTAGCATCAAGATCAATATATATTTTGAACACAATGCCTATGTGTGCAATATTTTAACAGATTGTAAGCTGAAGTTTTTTTATGGAAGGAACAAATACCCAGGGTCTCCAATCATGAATTGGAATGAGAACAATATTTAATATGTGCCCTCAGCTGAAGAATTATTCTGTAGTACCCCTGGTATTTTGGCATGTTCCTGGTACTAATTATAGGTAGAATTTGATTACTTTTCCAGCACTGACAATAGTTAAGAGATATTTGGGCCTTACTGGGTAGAAAATTTAAATTTATTTTTTTCCTCATGAGAAATTGATAGCTTAGAATAATTCTTACTTAAAATGGCTGCCAATACACCTTTTTGGAAACACAGGCTCATAATGAAATCATTACCCACAATCAAGTATTAAGTAATGATACTTTTATAACTTTTGAGAGTCTACAAAAGGAATATAATTTTAAAAGGCTGAATGGCAATACAGTACATCCAGTTAAAGCCCTCGTTATCTATATTGTTTGATCCTAATGTCCTCATGGCCTTGACACATCAGAGGCATTGAGTTTGTTAGATAAGGCCTTTATTATAATAAATATAATAAATAAAACTATTTATTATCAAAAATTAATAATAAAAAATAAACTTGGACAATATACAACATATTTGCAATAGAGAATTGGAATACCCCACATTATCCAATCAACAGCTTCACATTTTAAGGAATATTAGATATATTTCATGTGTGTGTGTGTGTGTGTATTTGAAAATTTTAAACACAAGAATAAGACTAATACAAACTAAAACAGTGAAAAAGAAAAGAGAGAAAGGAAAAAATGAAAGAAAAAACTAAGGTGCAAAAAGAAAAAGAGCAGCAGAAAAATACAAAAGAAAAAAGATATAAAGAAGTGCCTTCCAATCTTCTTTATAGCAGTTATAAGTACAATTATAAATTGACCTCTCTCTCTCAAGTTACATTGTGACTCTCTTCTTTCTATAATCTATCCTATCTAATCATCAAAACCACAAAAATCATAAGTTCACTTTTTTCTTTTTTACGCAAAAACAGGTTTCTAGACACCAATCAACGTAGATATTGTCTTTTCTCTAATCAGTCAGTTTGGCCATTTCAACAAGTTCTGTCTGAAATATTACATATATTTCTTGTGACTTATGAAAATTCGGTTAGTTCAACAAAAATTCTCTTTAGGGTCTATTGGACCCAGTTGGTTCTCATTTTTTCTATGCTAGAGATTTATAAAATTGGATGGAGCTTTGGCATGCATGTTATAGGCATATCTACTTGTAATTCCTGATTGATTATACATTAATGCTACAATGAAGCAGTTTCTTTGAAGGCAGTTGGATTTTTAAATTTTTAATGTTTTGTTAAATTATATTCCAGTAACACTAGTTTGGAATCTTTCAATCTATGAAGAACTTCGAATATATCACACTTGGAGTGTGACAAAAGGGTTATCATATATTCATGGAAGAACAGTCATATCCCACATACTAAATGTTGGCTTAATAAGACTTGTCAACTGTCCGCCTTCAAATCAGCTTTGTAACGATGGAGAGGCAAGATGGACAATGGTGTTTTACGGTCTAGGTTCTATTCATTGCTTAAATATTGAGTCCCAACATTGAAAAAAATTGAAGGAACCTCAATTTTAACTGTACCTTCACTGCCAGCTTCCAACAGTCTGATTCTGTTATCACACACAATCTTTAAATGAGCATATATACAGTATTATAGATAGATAATTCATGTGTTTTGCTTTTTTGAGTGTTTAATTTCATTACAGTGGGTTTCTTTTTTATTTGCTGGGGGGGTCTCTTTGACTTTGTTTTTTCTCTAGGGCTTTAGTATTTTTCTCTTTACCACACAGCAGTTTTATACAACAGATTAAACTACTACTTTTCATATATTAATAATATATATTGTTATACTGATATTTCATTTATTCATATATATTACCACAAACTACTAAGGTAACAAGAAATGCTAATTGTGTTTTTGATTTTAACGAAATGAAAATGCATTTTCAAAATCCTTGGTCGCTTGCTGCTACAAATTTGAGACTTTTGATCAACTCACTGACATGTATTCTGACCTCTCACATGAGTATAAAAATTAGTCTCCTTTTAAAGAATCATTATATAGGGTTTTTTTTTAGGTATTACAGTTAAAGACGTGTTACTTAAAAGCATTCAGGTGACTAAGTACACAAACCTTTTCCACTACAGGTAGTTCTCACCAACTACTCATTCAGCAACTGTTCGAAGTTACAACAGCATTGAAAAGGAGACTTTCGAATGGTCCTTACAGTTGCAGCCGTCGCAGTATCCCTGCAGACACGTGATCATGATTTGGGCACTTGGCAACATGCACACATTTACAACAGTCAAAGCGTCCCACAGTCATGTGATCGCCATTTGCAACCTTCACTGCCAGCTTCCAACAAGCAAAGTCAATGGGGAAGCTGGCAGAAAGTCGCAAGTCACAGTCACATGACATTGCGCTTAACTACCCATAGTGGTTCACTTAACTACCATGCCACTTAGCAACAGAGTTGCCGGTCCCAATTGCAGTTCATGAGGATTACCTGTATTAGTTAATTACACCTTGCCAAAGGGACATGTGGCTTCAGGATGCAATTAGTACTTCTATTTGAAAGAAAATTGTCCCAAACACCTTGAAACAGATCTGCACAGCAACTCCTTAAATTGTGCCTACCCCAAGGAGTATAACAGTTATAGCTAACTTAGAGATAACCCTTCTCTAAGCAATGTACAAGAGCAGACTTGCACAGAGGGACATCACCTGAAAAAAAGAGGGACTTCACCTGAAAAAAATAATCTGCTTTAATGAATTTTTTAGCCACCTTCCAATATAAACTTGTGAAAATGGCTTTGGTAGTCCTGCTAATTTTTTCTGATCTCTCAAGAGATCCTTCTGGACAAAGTCTAAGTGGGGTGGCAAGCATAGTGGCTTTGCTCTGACATGTAAGGTGTGTTTCAGAAGGAAGTACTGGAGAATTCTGCTCAAGCTCACAAAAGCTTCTGTTTTGATGTCCCTTAAGCGTATACCTTATCACCCATGCTTTTAAACGTGTTGAAGTACAAAACTATTTTGATATCCAAACTCTCTATTCTACCAAAGTATAGGAGAGGAAGAATGTTTCACTTTTTTATTCTAACAATTAATATTCCATGTTGGTAATAAATGTTTGCTTTTTTTAACCTTACCTGAATGGTTTTGGGAACTCATGGCTAGCAGAATCTAACCTCTTTAATCAAGTATGAGAGGCTGGCTTCTACATAGACAATAATCTTGAAGAGCTTCAGTGTTCCAGCAGAACATAGAAAGTATGTCCAGGAAACAGATTCATAGCCATTAGCTAAACTCTCAGTCAGAAAAACATTTTATTCTGTAAAGCAATGCAATCCAGAAGAATAGTAGAATGTTCGAGTTGTTTTCAAAATGTAAACCTGTAAAGAAAAAAAGGCTTATAAATTTGAATGCTTACACAAAGAAAGATTCATATTTAAGAAGGGATGCCATATACTAGGTATAAAGATAACACTTGTAATCTGATATAAATTACTTGCATCCCTCTCTAAACATTCTACTTTTTGGTGTTTTCCTCTTGCTCTTCCTGAATATGCTATGCTTTAATTATTCTCTCTCCCTCAGTAAGTAAGAGCAGCATTGGAAGGGCCTGCTAGTAGCCAGTACTTTCCTTCAGTGCAGTTCTCCATCATATTATCCTTGTTCAAAACGAAGAAATTATAGCAGGTGCCTAGCCTTCCTTAATCTGTGACCTTCAGACTCCTATCATCACTAGCCACCAAGATGCCAGATTGAGGAAAGTGGAAAGTGATTTTTCTAAGGTGACATTTTGAAGAAAATGGATCCATCCTGGAAAAACCAAATGTTAGTTTTAGGATTTATCTATCACTAATTATTAGCATGATGATATGGCAGTATGTTGATAAGAATGAAATACAGTAGACACACATCACATCAACCAGATACTGGCTTCACACATTAGTTACACTGTGCTACTGGACAAAAGATGTTTTCTCTTCCACAGAGCACATGCTTAGGTAGCTATCAAGCAAACATCCCTGTGCTGTGGACAGTTTAAAAAGTATTCTTCCAGTTGAACTCAATTCCTTTGGACTTCATGGTCTCATCCTTGCATTTTTCTTGGCAACAATACCGAAGTGGTTTATCACTACCTTCTTCCATTTTTTTTTAGTTTTTCTGAGTTTAGCCTAAAGTCCTTGGGTTTAGGACTATCCAAGTACTAACCAAGTTTGACCATGCTTGGCTTTCCAAGATCAGCCAAGGTTGGCTGATACTACCACCCAAGCCAGGCTATCAGCAGTTATGAGAAATCTGCATATATTGTTTCTACAAGGTAAATTCTTCAGACCATTACCAAGCAGAGCAGTCAACACCAAAAAGTGGGAAAATGTGCTATATTGTTTCATGTCATTCACTGTATAAAAATTATCTTTAAGAAAAAAGGAAGAAACATATTGTTCTACAACAGTATTAATATCTGCAAACAGTTCATGGAATTATATATTTCAAATAATTCCCAAAAGTATGAAATTTACTAGAAGAGTGCTATGTGCTTTCTTTATTAAGTATATTTTATCAGAATGGAAATAAGTGGTCATGCTTCTTCTTTACTTGCTTTATCAGAATAAAAAAAAAGGAAATCAAGTTTCATGAAGATCACCTATTTTCACTTGATGTCTTGCGGTACAGCTTTACTTTCTCAATCAAAAAAAAAACTATCCATAACTTTGTAACCAGTTACTGCAGACATGTTTTATATTTTCATCTTTTCTTCCATACTTTCATTACCTCTAAAATTATTTAGTGCAGTATAGCAGTTTAAAGTGCCAGACTAGGCCAGGGGAACCAAGTGCAAATGCATTCTCAGATATGGAAGTTCCCTAGTGACTCTGGGCTACTCATTCTATTTCAGTCCAATGTATCTCACAGGGAAGGGATAAAACATTGTCTTGAGTTCCTGGAAGGAAGGCAGGAAAGAAATCAAATAAATAAATAAATTACCACTATACTCCCTCATTCCCCCCCTCCCCCCGTTACTGTTGTAGTGTTCTGAGTCCCCATCCTGGCCTCCTGGTTTTCCCTTTGCATTCTGCTTTTTTGGCCCATTCTCTACTATATATTTCTTTCTGGGCTTTTGCCAGCCTCCCCCCTTTGTTCTAGTTTAATGCCCTTCTATCAGCCTTTCACAGGCACACCAGGGATTCTCTTTATTGTAGTAAGGAAGAATAGCAGAATCCTGAAAGTCTGTCCAAGTTTCTCTCTGTCTAAACAAAATCAAGACGGGGTTATTTAGAGTTTCTTTCCCATAAGGTAAAGGTAAAGGTTCCCCCTGCACATTTGTGTAGTCGTGTCCGACTCTAGGGGTCGGTGCTCATCTTGTTAGCCGAAGAGCCAGCGTTGTCCGAAGACGCTTCTGCGGTCATGTGGCCGGCATGACGCATGCGCAGAACGCTGTTACTTACCCACCAAAGTGGTACCTATTCATCTACTTGCATTTACATGCTTTCGAATTGCTAGGCTGGCAAGAGCTGGGGCAAGTGCGGGAGCTCACTCCGTCACGTGGGACTAGGGATTCCAACCTCCGAACTTGCGATCTTCCGATCGACAAGCCTGGTGTCTTACCCGCTGAGCCACCACGCCCATATTCTTTCCCATACTTTCCCTTTATCTCAGGACTGTATAATCTTTTCTCAAAGTCCCCTTAACAGCTCACTCTTTCCTTCTCCTCTTAACAGCATTCTTGGAATCACCCCCTCCTCCCACACTGAAGACAGGTCCAGCATTTTATCAAGGGCAATAGCAGAGAATCACTCCTTATTTGATGTTGCTCTTCAGGAGGACTTGTCAAAAACAGCTCTAAATCTTGCCATGAAATTCCACTAATTAACCAACAATGGATCATTGCCCTCAATGAGGGGCACAGCCCATTTGGCTGCTCCTTCTTTCAGCAGACCCACAACAAATATCACCTTGGTGCAATCTGTAAGAAATTCTGCTGGCCGACCTCCCATAAACAATTCACACTGAGTTGTGAAAGTCAGAAATTGATCCTGGGCTTCTTCAAACTTCTCTGGCATACTCCCATGAGAGTACAAAAACACTGGTTGGACTGCAGGTTGCTGTATTGCTCCTGGCTGAGGCAAGCCTTGTTTAAATTGCTGTGTTAGTTGTATCATAGCATTGCACAGGTTCATTATTTGTATATCCACTTGTGGTTGGTGTTTTAACAACGTGTAAACAACGTGTCAGCAACTTGTTCAGCAGGCAGTGGGGTGTCCCAAGGATCTGTCACTATATTCAAGATTTAAAAGCAAGGTTTGATGTCTCTAGGTTTCAAGATTGAGGACAACCCTTCAAAGTAAGCCTGGTTAAGAAACATGCATGCCAAGGATTTCAGAATGCTCTTTATTGTAGCAAGGTAAATGAATTTATTTATTCATTGCTCACATTTATATGGCTGCCCATCTCACACAAGGTGACTCTGGGCAGCGTACAACAATGAGATAAAAACAGAATAAATAACAATCATTATAAAAAAGATAAAATGATTATTAAAAAGAATATTATACAAAATTTTAAAATATACCAACCATGGAGAGAGCAAGAATGTCAGTCATAGTGGAGCCATCTAAGAATGTCTCCCATTCCCAAAGACCCCCAGGCCTGACAACATAACCAGGTTTTGAGTGACTTCCTAAACGACAGCGGGGTAGGAGCAAGCCTAATTTCAGGGGGATAATGTTCCACAAGGGGGGAACCACAGCAGAGAAGGCCTGCCTCCCAGGACCCACTAAATGCAAGTCCCTGGTGGATGGAATCCGTAACATGCCTTCCCTGCTTGATCTAATGGGCCGGGCCGATATAATCGGGGAGAGGTGGTCCCTCAGATATCCTGGCCCCATGCCATGAAGGGCCAAAAGGTAAAAAACAGCACCTTGAATTGGACCCGGAAACAAACTGGCAGCCGATGCAGCTCACAAAGCAGAGATATAATATGTGCTCTTCTAAGGGCACACATAACTGCCTGCACCACTGCATTCTGTACCAGTTGAAGCTTCCAGATACTCTTCAAGGGCAGCCCCATGTAAAGCATGTTACAATAGTCCAATCTGGAGGTGACTAAGGCATGAGCGACAGTGAGCAGAGCCTCCCGATTCAGGAAGTGGTGCAACTGGCACACAACACAAAGCTGTGCAAAGGCCCTCCTAGCCACAACTGCCACCTGCTCTTTGAGCAGGAGTTGTGAGTCTAGGACAGAGCTTTCCAAACTTTTCATGTTGGTGACACACTTTTTAGACATGCATCATTTCGCAACACACTCTTACAGCAGGGCACAAGGCAGGCACTAGGACCTGTGCAGAATCACAGCAGGTTTGGAGGCAGCCAGGCACAAGGCAGGCACTAGGACCTGCGCGGAATCCTGGCAGGGCAGGTTTGGAGGCAGCCAGGCACAAGGCAGGCACTAGGACCTGCGTGAAATCCTGGCAGGGCAGGTTTGGAGGCAGCAAGGCACAAGGCAGGCACTAGGACCTGCGCGGAATCACAGCAGGGCTCGGAGGCAGCAGGAGCCGCGACACACCCAGACACTGCAGCCGACACACTAACATGTCCCGACACACAGTTTGGAAAGCTCTGGTCTAGGACAACTCCCAGATTAGATTGCGCTCCAGGTCTGTCTGTGGCAGTGCAACCCCATCCAGCACCAAGGATGACACAGTCCCAGAACTGGCAGGACCCAAAAAAAGGAAAGAGTTTGGTCTAGTGGTTAAGGCACCATGCTAGAAAGCAGGAGATTGTGAGTTCTAGTCCCGCCTTAGGCTGTTTGCCATCTTGAGTTATTTATAAAAATAATAAAGGTGGGATAAAAATTCTAAAAAAAACCCCCAAAGCCACGCAGTCTTGCCAGGGTTCAGCTGAAGCCTGTTGTTCCCCATCCAGACCCTCACAGCCTCCAGGCACCGGGATAAGGCATCCACTGCATCACTTAATTCACCAGGGGCAGAGATGTATAGTTGGGTATTTATTTATTTGTTTGTTTTCTATCCCACCTTTATTATTTTTATAAATAACACAAGGTGGTGAACATATCTAATACTCCTTCCTCCTCCTTTTTCCCCCACAACAACAACCCTGTGAGGTGAGTTGGGCTGAGTGAGTGTGACTGGCCCAAGGTCACCCAGCCGGCTTTCATGCCTAAGGCGGGACTAGAACTCTCAGTCTCTTGGTTTCTAGCCCAGCACCTTCAGCGTACTGATACCTGTCAGGCCCAGCCCAAGAACGACCAAGAATCAGTCCAGCCAAACTTCAGTTCTTTATTTGCTAACGCCATATAGACAGAATCTTGCCAGACTAAAGCAACTCTACCTAACCTAAGGGGTAATAACCTGGGAAGGCTCTAGGGCAGGGCTATTCTGAACCTCTTGGTTTTCCCACAACTTTCCCCTGGACTATGTTTCCTCTTATCTCTTCTTTTTTGGAATGTTCTCCCTCCTTCCTGAGAACCAGCGGCACTGCCAAAATCCACCACAATACCGCACCCCATGGTGATGGATGAGCTCACCCAGCAGCCCCATGTAGATATTAAACAGGAGAGGGGAGAGCACTGAACTCTGTGGGACCCCACATAGTAGGGGCCAAGGGCAGGACCTCTCCTCCCCAATCACCACTGACTGAAATCGACCCTGGAGAAAGGAGGCAAACTAGCACAATACCGTGCCACCCACCCCCAATCTCCTGAGCCAAACCAGAAGGATACCATGGTCAATGATATTGAAGGCTTCCAAGAGGTCAAGTAGGGCAAGGATGGATGCACTGCCTCCTTCTCACCCACGCCAGAGATCATCCAAAAGCACAACCAATGCCGTTTCTGTCCCATACCCTGGGTCTGAAGCCGGATGCAGATAATCCGCTTCAGCCGAGGCCCTCTGAAGCTGTTGCGCAACCACTGAAGAATACAGCACCAGGAGATGTAGTTTCAAGTCCACCCTCAGCCTGGGAAGTTCACTAGGTAACTTTTGGTCAGTCATTCTCTCTCAGCTCAGCCTACCTTATCAAATTAATAAAGTTTATGTCAGCCCCACTAGATAGACCAAACCAGGAAATCAAGACCAGACCACAGGAGGTCTACAGCTACTTTTACTGAGATTGGCTGTAATAACAGAATCTTGCAAGTCTAATTGTGCTGTACCTCCTCCTTCTTGTGAATTAATGAGGTGTTTATCTGACTCTCTTCTGAATATTATCAGTCTGATGTGGACTTAAGATGTGTTTCACCCCTCACTGCTTTGGTAATGGAGCTTGCATATCTCCGTAAAGGTCATCTTCTTTACTCTCTATAGTCTGAGGACTCGAAATATATCTGGAAGTCTGTAGTTCTAGGTTGCTTTATTTGGCTGCACCAAAAGCATGCTAAAACTAACATCTCTTCTGCTTGGGGAGGTAATGTAGGTAATGTAGATTTGTTTAAAACATCTTGGAAGCACCCACGGTCGAAGCACTGGCATCTTTTAGATTATGTAATTGTCCGTGCTAGAGATCGCCGTGATGTACTTCTCACCAGAGCCATGACGAGCGCCGATAACTGCTGGACAGACCATCGATTAATTCGATCCACAATGGCCATAAAGATTGTCCCTCATCGTAGGTTCCAAGGAAGAAAACCAAGGCGTAAAATGAATACACTGGCCCTTCAAGATTCTATTAAATGAGCTTGCTTTCAATCAACTCTCAAGGAACATCTGCCTATGGAACTTCCTGAAAATGTTGAGGAACAAAGGGTTAAATTGAAGACTTCTATTATTTCAGCCTCTGAACAAACTATCGGATACCAAACTAAGAGACATCAGGACTGGTTTGATGAGAACGATAGTGAGATTGAACATATTATTGACAAGAAAAGGAAAGCCTTCCGGATATGGCAAAAAGATATTAACTGTGCCGTTAAGAAAAAAAAAATCTACGCCAGTGCAAAGGCAGAAGTCCAAAGAAGAACTAGAGAACTTAAGAACATATGGTGGATAAAAAAAGCCCGAGAAACCCAACATTTTGCAGATGCTCATGATGCACGGGGCTTTTTTAATGCCATAAAGGCCATCTATGGACCAACAAACCATGGTACAAATCCCTTACGCTCAGTAGATGGTGCTAAACTTCTAAAGGACAAAGAGTCTATTGCACTGCGCTGGAAAGAGCATTACTACAATCTCCTTAATCGTCACTCTACTGTGGCTGATGAAGTCTTCTTGCAAATCCCGCAAAAACAAATAAGAGATGAGCATGCAGTACCCCCTAGTTTGGAGAAGTCAGTAAAGCCACTAAACAAATGAAAAATAACAAAGCTAGTGGACCTGATGGGATTCCTGCTGAAGTCTTTAAAGAAGGCGGGCCTGAACTTACAACTCATCGAAAAAATCTGGATGAGGGAGGAGATTCCAGCAGACTTTAGGGATGCCATAATTATCACTCTCTTTAAAAAGGGTGATAGAACAGACTGTGGAAACTATCGAGGCATCTCCCTTCTAGCCACAGCAGGCAAAATCCTGGCAAAGATCATCGCAAACCGTCTCCTATCTGTATCAGAAGACATCCTCCCTGAAACGCAAAATGGCTTCCGCCCTTCCAGGGGAACAGTGGATATGATCTTCACTGCATGACAGCTTCAAGAAAAATGCAAGGAGCAAAACCGCCCTCTGTACATGGCGTTTATTGATCTGACTAAAGCTTTTGATACTGTAAATCGTACTGCTCTCTGGACCATCCTTCTGAAAATCGGATGCCCTGATAAATTTGTGAACATCTTGCGGCTACTCCATGACGACATGATGGCAACAATCCTGAATAACAATGGCTCTCAAAGCGATCCATTTAAAGTGGAATACGGCTTTAAACAGGGATGTGTTATTGCTCCAACCTTATTTGCTATCTTCATCGCTATGATTATACACCTTGTTGAAGAGAAACTTCCTACTGGTGTAGAAATTATATATCGAACAGATGGAAAGCTTTTTAATCTTAGTAGGCTGAAAGCAAAAAATAAGGTAACTACAACTTCTGTTATAGAACTTCAATATGCTGATGATAACGTAGTCTGTGCACACTCCGAAGAAGATCTTCAAACTATCCTAAACATCTTTGCAGAAGCATATGAAAAGCTCGGCCTCTCGATTAACATTAAAAAAACCAAAGTGCTTTACCAGCAAGCTCGAACCAATCCCTCCGCAGCACCATCAATCCAGCTTAAAGGTGTGTCACTAGAAAATGTCGACCACCTTTCTTATCTCGGCAGCCATCTATCTACAAAAGCCAACATCGACGCTGAAATTCAGCATCGCCTGAGCTCTGCGAGTGTAGCTTTCTCCCAAATGAAGCGTAGAGTGTTTGAGGATCGGGACATTCGCAGGGAGACCAAAATGCTTGTTTACAAAGCCATTGTACTACCAACCCTTCTGTACGCCTGTGAAACATGGACCCTCTACAAACGCCACCTCCAACTTCTTGAAATATTCCATCAACGCTGCCTCCGAAAAATTCTGCAAATTACTTGGGAAGATAGGCGGACTACTGTTAGCGTATTAGAAGAAGCGAAAACCACCAGCATTGAAACAATGATCATCCAACATCAACTTCGCTGGACCAGTCATGTTGTTCGAATGCCTGACCATCGTCTTCCAAAGCAGCTACTTTACTCCCAACTTAAGAATGGAAAACGGAATATTGGTGGACAGCAAAAGAGATTCAAAGATACTCTCAAAGCTAATTTAAAAAAATGTAATATCAGCATTGAGAACTATGGGAAGCCCTAACTCATGAGCGTTTCAATTGGAGGTCAGCCTTTATTAATGGCGCTATGGACTTTGAAGAAGCACGAGTACAGGGCGAAAGGGAGAAAAGAGCTAAAAGGAAGGCACGTCAGGCAAACCCTCATCATGACCGTCTCCCACCTGGAAACCTATGCCCTCATTGTGGGAGGTTGTGCGGATCCAGAATTGGCCTTTATAGCCACTTACGGATCCACTGTTAAAATTTTACCTTTGGAAGACAATCTTACTCGGCTACGAGTGATCGCCAATGAATGAAATAACAGAATCTTGCAAGTCTAATTGTGCTGTACCTCCTCCTTCTTGTGAATTAATGAGGTGTTTATCTGACTCTCTTCTGAATATTATCAGTCTGATGTGGACTTAAGATGTGTTTCACCCCTCACTGCTTTGGTAATGGAGCTTGCATATCTCCGTAAAGGTCATCTTCTTTACTCTCTATAGTCTGAGGACTCGAAATATATCTGGAAGTCTGTAGTTCTAGGTTGCTTTATTTGGCTGCACCAAAAGCATGCTAAAACTAACATCTCTTCTGCTTGGGGAGGTAATGTAGATTTCCAAATGTAAAACAGCAAGTGTTGCCATGGTAACTGTGAGACTGCACTGACCTGAAATGGCTTGAAGCCTGTATATAAACAACCAAGCTTATGTAATGTTTTAAAATATTAGGCTCAGGAGCAATAACTAATCTTTGAACTTGGAATTCCCAATACAGGTTCCCACTGCTCCCATTTTTGCACTGAGAGTTTACTAGAACAAGATCTGTGTTATCTAATATAGTAAGTAAAGGATGAAACACAGCATTCATTCATACAGACAACAAATTATATAGACTGCAATTCTAGACATACTTTTCTGAGAGCCTAACTGAACAAAAGGGCTTAACGTCTATGTTGGTATTTTCATGATTGCAATGTAAATCAGTAAACAAGCTATGGCATATCAGCCTAGATCTGATGAATAAGGTATACCAAGAAACAAGGGAGGTTCTCATAAGCCCCCAAGAACAATCATTTAAAGCAGCACAGAATTTCCTCAAGTACAGTTATATACTAGATAGGAAAGTGGGTCATGTAAGAGATAATTGCTCTTCAGTCCACTCCTCTGAAAATAAATATAAAAATAAATGCAGCAGATATTGGTAGGAGTCTACTTCTTTGGTTCTTCTGAAAAATTAGCTCTGTGGGTTTTCTCTTTCCACAAATGCCATTTCACAGCAGCTATTCTAGCTGGCTGTAGATTTAAGTTGGGAAGCAGGGGTTATTGGATGGGCTGAAAAACAGCACCAT
The DNA here is from genome assembly GCA_023362775.1 of Charina bottae. Classification (NCBI taxonomy): domain Eukaryota; kingdom Metazoa; phylum Chordata; class Lepidosauria; order Squamata; family Charinaidae; genus Charina; species Charina bottae. Next base: position 2,832,011 of record JALMGJ010000020.1, read on the forward strand.
TTGGTTTTTCTTTTCCCAAAACTCTTTTCCTAGAAAAGAATTTCCACTAACTGGAACCAGAGTTGAAGGAAGAACCACAACACCTTGGCCGCCATTCCTAACCTCTGAGCCAATCCAGAAGGGCACCACGATCAATGGTATCAAAGGCTGCTGAGAAATCAAGGTGGTCAGGACAAATACGTTACCCTTGGGAGCAATTCTATCAAGCGCTCAAGTCGCTGCTTGCTGACAGTGACCAAACAGGTACTCAGCAGAACTGCCCACAAGATTACCCCAATCGCCCACCAGAAATTATCAGGATCCATGAGCCATCTGGGGCAGACCACCTGAATTGGTCTGATGATGTAATGGAAGTCATGGGCAGCAGTTAATTTCATCCTGACCAGAGAGTGATCTGACCGTGGCAAAGAGCTGATGGAAATAACCCCCATATTCAGCTCACCATCTGCTCTGAGACAAAAAAGGTCTAAATTGTGACCACCCACATGTACTGAGCCACTTATGACATGGGACAAGTCCATGGTACCATAGCAGTCATTAAATTGTAATCTCTATGCCAGGGCTTTCCAAAGTTTTCCCGTGGCGACACACCAACCGCCATTGGTGTGTCGCCGCGGGAAAACCCGGAAGTGCCGCCGTTGCGGCAGCGCGCAAAAACCCATAAGCGCTGCTGCCGCTTTCAGGTTTTTGCGTGCCGCCGTTGGTGTGTCGCCGCGGGAAAACCCGGAAGCGCTGATGATGATCAGCGCTTCCGGGTTGTGTGGCGACACACCAGACTGTGTGTGGTGACACACTTTTGTGTCGCGACACACAGTTTGGAAAGCTCTGCTCTACGCAAAATTCTAATCGTCAACTGCCTGTATCCAAAACAGTCCAGACAACTTATGTTACTTGCATCATTTGCATCATGACACCAATGACACAATTTATATAATTGCCTCACTACATCATTCTATAAGTGAACTATTTTTGGATTTAACAGTCATTGGGAATATAGTCATGTGAAAAAGTAAGTATACCCCATGTAAGTTTTTTTCTTTTTTAACATATGTGGAAATATCAATATTTTCTCATTTACCTTTATAAAGGTGATGCAATTGAACAAAAAAACTATAAAAATTGATTCTGCAATCGATTCAACAAAAAATTAACAGATATGCCATTTCTGTCTATGGAGAAAGTAAATACACCCTTGACTCTAAAACCTGGTATGCCCCCTGCTACAAGTAGACATTTCTTATAACTCTGACATTGTCTAGGGACAATTTTTTCCCACTCTTTCATACAGAATATTTTTAGCTGTGCAATGTTTGAGGGGTCTGTTGCATGCACAGCCCGTGTCAAATCACCCCATAGTATTGTGATAGGATTTAGATCTGGGCTTTCACTTGGCCATTCCAGAACCCCCCATGGGGCTGCCCTTGAAGAGTATCTGGACGCTTCAGCTGGTGCAGAATGCAGAGGCGTGGGCAGTTATGTGTGCCCCTAGGATAGCACATATTACATCTCTGCTCCACAAGCTGCATTGGTTGCCAGTTTGCTTCTGGGTCCAATTCAAGGTGCTGGTTTTAACCTTTAAAGCCCTTCAAGGCATGGGACCAGGTTATCTGAGGGACTGCCTCTCCCCGATTATATCAGCCCGGCCCATTAGATCAGGCAGAGGGGGCATGCTGTTGATACCATCCGCCAGGGACCTACATTTGATGGGTCCTAGGCCTTCTCTGCCATGGAGCCCACTTTATGGAACATTCTCCCCTGATATTTGGTTAGTTCCGTCCCTTTTGACATTTCAGAAGTCTCTCAAGACCTGGTTATACCACCAGGCTTGGGGGTCCCAGGGAACCAGAGATCTGTTGAGATGACTCCACTATTGAGGTGGATGTACTCATTCTCTCTCTGCCTGGGGTTTGTATATATTTGTTTTAATTATTTTTTTAATGTTGATTTTTATATTTTTAATGCTTGTTTTTATATATGTACTGTTTTTATTTTATTATTGTACGCTGCCTAGAGTCATTTCCTGTAAGATGGGCAGCTATATAGGTAGTCTTCAATTAACGACCACAATTGGGACCAGAATCTCATTCGTTGAGCAAATTTGTTGTTAAGCGAGACGCCATGACTACTTTGCTCAACAACCGCAATCCCAGCACTCCCAGTTGTGGTCACTAAGCGAGCTCCCAGGTCGTTAAGTGGATGGAGCAAAAGAGCTACCTGAAAGAGCTGCCTGCCAAAGGGTCCCCCCCCCTCTGTGCAGGAGGGGGGAAACACTTCAGCAGGAAGTTCCTTCAGCCTGCCGAAGGGTTTCCCCTCCCCTCTTGCAGAGGCACAACATTTCATGAAGGCTGGAAATGCTTTACGGGCTGTAAAGCACCCTTTCCAAGACTGTCCTTGTTTTGAATGCTCATTAAGCGACCGTTCGTTAAGTGATGACTACCTGTATAAATTTGACTAATAAATAAATAAAACAAACAGGGCTTTTTGGAGATATCGGAGATATATTTTATAGGAGATATCGGAGATATATCTTAGTGGAGATATATCTGTGAGGAGGGATGGAGAGAGAAAGAGTGAGAGAGATGGGAGATATAAAACAGAAAATGGTAAGAGGATTTCTCTCTTTTCCGTCTAACCATTTCTACATTCCTTAAATATTGATACCTGGTATAGGATGGGAAGTGAAGTCACTGGGAGGTAACCATTGATTCACCAATCTTCAACTTGCATCTCCATGAAGCAGCAGTTCAAAATTATTCTCAATCCCTGCACATGTGCTTAACTGACTTTCACTCCATTCCATCCATCTCTCAAAGGCTCCAGTCAATGCATCAAACACAGAATCTGTGTCTGCTGTTTTATGGGCTCCATAACTGTAGGATTTTATTTTAAAGCCAACTGTAAAATGAAACACATTGTTGCATCACAAGCTTACTGTATATTCTTGCAGATAAGATGAGAACTTTAGGTGCCAAAATACACCCCAAAATTTAAAACTACCTGTATAGTTTTATACAGTATATACCCGTGGATAAGCAGACCTTCATATTTTAACCAAAATACCATGAAAAATGTACCACCTCTAGATAAGCCAATTGTGAAAATTAAAACATGAAAATTTCAATGGTTGGCTTATCTGTGGATGGTGCATTTTTCATGGTATTTTGGTTAAAAATTCAAGTCAGCTTATCCATGGATGGGCTTATCTGCAAGGATACATGGGTACTTTTAAAAAGCCGAGGCAAAAGCATACTGTATATACTCACGGATAATATACAGTACATGAAAACTTTGGAAGAGCCATGTTTGTTCTAAAGTGGATTTTCCAAGCTCAAGTTAGTTCAAGCTCAGAACATTTTGAACATTCCTAATGATGGAAATGAAAAGAAATGCTAGTTATAAACTTTGATAAAGATGTGAGATTGGAAGAGAAATAGTAACAGCAGCTGGTGAAGCAGAACTTTGAAAAGGAACGTTTGTCATATCCACATCTGTAATAGGAAATAAGAAGTTGGATCTAAGATGCCAGAGACTCACAAGGGGAGAAAAGCATTAAAAGGGGGGCTGGCCTTCTAGTGTAATACCTCAAGAGATCAAGTCAGGGGGAGGAACTCCTGAAAGTCCAAGAGGACTATTCGTTTTCCCTCCTTATTTATACAATGCACAGTGATACTGTGTTTTGTTGGTCTGATGGTGAAGTACATAGGATTTAGATAAACCAGGAGAAGACCCATGCAATCCACAGAACCGCTTCTGCAGCCTCCAGTTTCCAGTCAAGCCTCCAAGGTTCCTCTGAAACAAGCAGAGCCATTTTTGCCCTTTTCTGCATTTTGGAAGAAGCAGGAGTGGTTTAAAGCCACTCTGGTGGTTCCTCTGGTGGTTCTGCTTCCTCTGGGAAGCAGGGCAATACATAAACCAAAGTTATTATTTACCCTTTAGAATCATCCCCAAGATAATGATTTCCCCATTTTATTTATTTATATGCTGCCTCAGTCTTTAGATCCTATTCAGCTTCCAACAAATACAGGATAAACAGGATAAGAAACATAACAAGAAAATACAGTTCTTAATCAAATCAGTAACAACTGCCAAAATAACCTATCACTCAGAATATGCATACCTTCCTCTCAATTGCAAGAAAAACATAAACACAGTTCACCTAATGCCTCTCTTCAATCCCTGAAGGCTCTGTGGAAAAGCATTGTTTTAACAACTTTCCTAAATATCTCTGAGAAGGAGCAATCCTCACCTCAGGGGAACAAGCAAGTTTTTCCAAAGGAGAAAAGCCATAAAAGAGAATGCTCATGTCTCTGTCCCCAGGTGTCATCTCCCAGCAGGTGGGGAATCGCAGCACACCCTCTGTGCTAGAACTTACCTGGCAGACAGATTCTACCTGGAGTTAACAGTCTTGAAGATACTCAGGCTCCAAGCCATCTGGGGCCATTTGGTGGGATCACAGGACAAAATGGGTGCTTTTAGGCTTGTTTCTCCCCTTTAAAAATCAGGCCTATTTTTCCCAGTTGCAGGTATTTGTTACATTTCTATATCTATATCTACAGTATATATTTGACACCCTCTAAAGCAGAGCTTTCCAAACTGTGTGTTGCAACACGTTAGTGTGTCAGCTGCAGTGTGTAGGTGTGTCGCGCGGTCGAGGGATCATACAGGTACTGCGCATGCTTCTTTTCACGCCGTTGGCTTCTAACCAACGGCGTGAAAATGCAGGAGATAAAAGGCTCCGAAATACAGAGCAAGTTGCTGGAGACAACCGCTCCTGCTCTCAGTCACCGACTTCCAGATTCGCAAACCACACCCGCATTCCTGCCATGTCCGAAGACCCCTTCAGCCTTGCTTGGATGCCTCTCCAGAATCCCTGCTCCCGCCTCCACCAAACCCCAGGACATCTCCTGCTGCCAAGTTTCCTCCTACCTCCTTCGGTGAGCCACCACCGCCCTCCGATCCCGACCCTGCCGCTGCGTCGCCATCCTTCAAAGATCCCTGCCTTGCTGCCCAGCTGACATCCTCCAAGGACTTCTGCCGTCCCGCCGCTTCACTCCTGAACGTCGCTCCTCAACCCGTCACCACAACTTCCGCGTCCAAGAACTCTTGTCTTGCCGTCGCACTGCTTCCGGATCCAACTTCCTGCCTTGCCTCCGCACCGCTCCTGGACGTCGCTCCTTGCCACCATGCCTGCACCCTCCAAGGAATCTAGTCTTGCTGCCATGCTGCCTTTAGACCACGGTCCTTGCCCCGTCGCTGCACCATCTCGGGACCCTGCTCCGTGCCCCATCGCTTCCCCGCCTGTTTCCTGCTCTTGTCTCGCTGCTGTGCCGCTCCTAGAAACTCTTCCTGGCCGTACCACCGCACTGCTGTGTTGTGAGGATTCCTTGCCGGTTCACCGCACCGCTTCTTGCCATCGCCGTTACTCCGTTGCCATGCCCATTCCTGTTGCCACATTACCGCCTTGGAGCTAAACCTCGTGTGCCTGAATTCATCCCACATAGAAAGACATTGTAATTTTGCTTGCTTGATTCTCATTGCCTTCACTGAGTTGTGTGTGCCTTTCTACTGTAAATAAAGATCTTAGCAGGCAATCTTGTGTCAGTCTGTCAAACAGGACACAGTGACGCGTTTGAGAAATTCCATGGGTCCAGTTTTTTGATAGAACACCGTCTCGACCGCCACTCAATCGCCGCTCGACAAAATTTGTTCAATGTGAAAAGTTACGCGCGGCCGCTCGATGAAAAGCCACCTAGTCTGCACTATCTGTAGGTGTGTGCAACACAGGATTGTTCTCTCACTTTATCACTGCGGGAGTGGGGTGCTGGTGCTGTTATTTTCATGTCTAGTTACCGTTAAAACTTTATAATACATTCGCACAAATTTATTCATTAAATTGCAGTTCAATAACCTCTAAAATGGGTAAGTTTCTAATTAAGAAAAGAAAAGCTGGTGAAGATGACGTTTGCGATGAACAAAATGTAGCGGCTATAGAGGAAACTATGGAAGAATCAACTGTTGAACAGAGCGGTCTGTATTACTACGTAAGAAGTGTAAAAGAAAAATTTCCAAGCCTCGTTTATACAGTAAAGATTATATGAAACTGGGGTCAACATTTTCTGGTAATGAAAACAATCCTTGTCCCGAGTGTTTAGTTTGTGGGGATATACTTGCAAATGAAAGTATGGTACCAAACAAATTAAAGCGCCATTTTACCTCAAAACACAGTCATTTGTCAGGAAAACCAGTACAGGACTATGTTGAGCTTTCAAAATCTATAAAGAAGCAGTCTGCATCATTCACAATGAGAATGAAGACATCAGAGAAAGCTCAAAAGGCAAGTTACTTGGTTGCTCAAATAATTGCCAAAAACAAGGACCCACAAACTATTGCTGAAACCACCATAAAGGAATCTTGCTGTGCTATTGTTCGAACAATGTTTGGACCCGAATTTGAGATAGAAGTTAATAAAATCCCTTTGGCATATAACACGATTGGAAGATGTATTCAATACATGTCTGATGACATTAAGCTGCAAATGAAGGATATTTTTCAAGATGATATGATATTTACATTGCAATTAGACAAATCAGCAGATGTCAGTGGGTTAGCACAATTATTGGTTTTTATACGTTTCATTCATACTGACAGAATTATTGAGCAATTCTTGTGTTGTCTAGAACTTCCAATGAGAACTAGAGGTGAAGATATACTGTATTTAAAACTTTAGATTGCTTCATGAAGGAAAATAATTTGCAATGGTTAAATTGTGTAGGAATATGCACAGATGGCGCACCCTCAATGGTTGGTTCAACAAAAGGTTTTATAGCTTTAGCAAAGAAAGATAATGAAAATATTATAATTACTCATTGCTTTTTACATCACGAAGCACTAGTCACACAAACGATTGGAAATGAATTAAGAAAAGGTATGGACAAAGTGGTTCAAATGGTCAATTACATTAAAAGTAGACCTCTTAAATCAAGATTATTTGCTTATATTTGTGAACAAATGGGGGCAAGGTTTAAAATGCTTCTACTACACACAGATTCGTTGGCTCTCAAGAGGTCGAGTGCTTTGCCGTGTATACGAATTGAGGGAAATGATGCTTGAACTTTTTGAGGAAAATCAGCAAAATGAATTCTGCGATCTAATTCAAAACAAACTTTGGTGCACAAAATTGGCATATCTTGCTGACATATTTGAACATTTGAATAAAATAAACACCAGTATGCAAGGAAAAGGAGAAAATATCTTAACAGCGGTAGATAAAATTTGTGCTATGAGACAAAATAGCAATTTGGAAAAGGAAAGTGAAAGGAGATTTTGAAATGTTTTCCAAAACTGCTGAGTGCAAGCTAAAACGTGATTATCAGCTCGCTAATTGTTGACCATTTAATATTGCTCGGAGAGAAATTTCATCGTTACTTCCCAAATGTTGAAGTCCAAGACTATGATTGGATCAGAAATCCATTTCTTTCAACTGCAACGAGGAACTTTTCACTTATTGAAGAAGAATTAGCTGAAATAAAAAATGATCGAAGTCTGTTATTGATGTATGAAGAGGGTGACTTAGACAGCTTTTGGATTCGCGTTTGAAAAATGCATCCAAACATAGGTAAAAACGTGTTAAAATTATTCTGCTTTCTTTCTACTACATACATTTGTGAAGTATCCTTTTCAACAATGACAAACTTAAAGACACTGAAACATGGAAGCTTAAAAATGCTTGATGACGAAATGTGAATGTCTTTATCTAATATTCCACCAAATATTCAAAAGCTGTGTTCATCCCATCAACCTCATACATCTCATTAAAATGGTAAGTAGTTATTGGTGTCATTCAATTTTTTTTAATTCTTGCACATATTTACATATTGTTACTCATAAATGACAACAATCTTGGAAATGTATGTTATTATCTTACAAATCATATATTTTTAAAAATATAAATGAAAGGTTTTCATGAGATATGTTGTGTCCCCATACATTTCGCTATTGCAATTTATGTATGTGTCCATATCTCTTATAAGGGATTAGTTTAACATCCGGTTTGCTAGTAAAACTGAAATTACTGTGTCACGAAATGATGCATGTCTAAAAAGTATGTCACCAACATGAAAAGTTTGGAAAGCTCTGCTCTGAAGACTATCAGCAATATTAAAAAAATATACATCTCAAGCATCAATGGCACAGAATGATAAAACATCTACAGAATACATTAATATAAAAAATATGTCACATTTAAATTAAAACCACAGCTGAATTCCAAAATGACTTTACATGATGCAATAATCTTCATCATGGAATATTTTTTAGGGAAAATGGATGCCTTAAGCTCCACATGGCTAAAAGCACCCATTTTGCTCTTAATCCACCCCACCATTCCATTACCAAAAACCCTAAGAAAAGGCTGAATGGTAAGTCCTGTCCCCTCTGGTGACATTATGACTTCCTAAACCAGAGCTTTCCAAACTGTGTGTCGGGACACATTAGTGTGTCGGCTGCAGTGTCTGGGTGTGTCGTGGCGGCTGCTGCCTCCGAGCCCTGCCAGGATTCTGCACAGGTCCTAGTGCCTGCCTTGTGTCTTGCTACCTCCAAACCTGCTGTGATTCTGCGCAGGTCCTAGTGCCTGCCTTGTGCCCTGCTGTAAGAGTGTGTCGTGAAATGATGCATGTCTAAAAAGTGTGTCACCAACATGAAAAGTTTGGAAAGCTCTGTCCTAAACTATGCCTTTTTAGCCCTGGGAGGATAAAACTTATGGCACCAACCTACAGGAAAGTTGCTCATCTCTAAGATAAGCATCATACTAAAGTTTACAGGAAGAAGCAGCAAGCCAGAATGCACCACACATTAACAACTTTTTCTCACTAATCCACACTGTTTTCAAAATGACAACAGCCATTCACTAGAGTTCCAGAATCTGAATAAAGTCTGCAGATCATCCAAAGTCAGAGCTGAGGCCAAAATGTAACTGGGATACTGGATACAAAGTCAGGTCAGAAACCCTCAAAATTATATATGCAATATAGGTTTAACACTTGATAATTCCACAAATATACAAGGGCATTGGATTCAGGAGTGTTCAAACTGCCAGCCCAAGAAGTTCAAAACTGTTGTGCGTTATTATTTATTAATCTTATTAGACTGATACATCAAAAGCATTTTCACAATTTTAATTTAAAAAATATACATCTGAAAAGCAACTGAGATACAAGATTCTGCCTTGTTCTACATGAATCAGCTCCTAACACAATCCTCTGCACTCGTTCTTCAATTTTCAGCAGTACCTGTTGAGGTTAATCAAGTCTGTCAATTACAAGTTTATGGTAAGTCACCACATAGCTGAACTAATAATTTTATAAAGTTCAGGCTCTAGTCCAGGACAGACAATAGAAGTAACAGCTTGCCTGAATTAAGCCAATACACATCAACTTCAAGTTGTTCATATAAAAAAACAATTTGTGAATAAATTTATTTACTAACATTTCTATCACAATTTTTACAATTTCATCTGCCTGCTTTAATTTCTGTATTTTTTATCTATTCCACCTGCTTTCAGGGGAGGTGTCTGAACTTATGTGCAGTATTATTTTTCTTGTCACATGTTTCTGGTGTATGCAAAGACTTTACAATCCAAAGTAGATAACAGGGAAGCCAGGGCCTATAAATCAGGAAGGCAGACAACTGATAATTCAGATATTAAAATATAATTGTAGATAAAATAAGTATTAAAGGAGTAAGACTTGAAATGTGAAAGCTGGAAAAATTATTTCTATATTTTCTTAGGAATTGTTTGTTTTGCTTTTTGAAAAGTGAAAAATGGTTGCGATATGTCCTTATATTTTCTTTTTAAATTATATGTAAAATAGTACAGTGTTTGCATATTGCTCAGTCTTTACTATTACAATTTCTGTAATAGGGAGACTCTTGTATAAAAATATTTATGGCATCAAATCCCTATAATTCCTATATATACAATCAACTACATAGTACCACTCTCATACACAAGGACAAGAATGCATTTCTTCCTCTAAGGCAGAGCTTTCCAAACTGTGTGTCGCGACACAAAAGTGTGTCGCCACACACAGTCTGGTGTGTCGCCACACAACCCGGAAGCGCTGATCATCATCAGCGCTTCCGGGTTTTTCCGGGTTGACACACCAATTACAGCGCGAAAAACCTGGAAGCGGCAGCAGCGCTTCCGGGTTTTTGCGCACTGCTGCACTTGTCGCCGCAGGAAAAACTTTGGAAAGCCCTGCTCTAAGGAAACCAACATTGCTTTGCACAAAACAAGAAAGCACATCTTTTTTTATATGTGCTTATTTCCAATTACTAACTTTTTGATTTAAAGGTTGGTGGATATTTTTCCTCTTATTAGAGCCTTCAGAGCACTGAATATGGAGTACACATCAGCTGTATTACTTACTTAAATTGGTAAGAATGCTAAATATTTTATATATTTAATTTCCCCCAACAAAATCATTTTTCCCTAAAAGCTGGGTTAGTTTTCATTGCTTTTAACCTTCCAGAATGTTATCATCTTTAGGCAAGCCACAGACTACACGGAAAAGGTGAACTTCGGGGAAAACTTGAAGGAAGAGAAGAATTAAGATATCCATATATAAAAAGAAGTTAATGTGAAGTTGTGAAAAACCTCTGGGTAGAAGCACTTAAATGATAAAGGCTCAAAGGAAAAAGAACAGAGCTAAAAGTCTAAATGCAGGAAAGCCATCTTGAGTTTAAACACAACAAATTAGTTTGGCAAAACAGAAAACCATTCAATGCCTTGAGCAGGATCCAACCCACTGTGGCATGAGTTTTTACAGCCAACAACATACTTCAGCAAGGCTGATAACAGAAACAGGTAACAGAAACAGCACTATGTCTGCACACACATACTGAGCAGTATATACATATACCATCGTTTCATCCAAAAATATCCTTGGTATATGTTACAATTATCAAACATCATCATCATTTTTGTGTTCATTGCTAAACTCACACCTCAGTGTTCCATAAACGCTCATACACATAACACATGCAGTTAGATGCACTCTTTCATATCAGTATATATGTTTAAATGAAGTGCCAGTTCTAATTCTTGCAGTGATTGAAGAAAACAGCAGAAGGAATGCAGTTACTCCCACATGGAAATACATTTGACAGCTTTAGTCAAAAAGAAAAGGAGCATGGGAATATATGGATATATATTAAAACAATACATACAAAATCGTCTTACATTACATCAGAATAATGTTTTACCTTACCCACTGCTATGTAACTGGCAACAACTCTATGGCCAAGAGGTAGTTCCAGCAATGCTATCCAAGGTCCTCCATATTCAGAAATATCAGCCTGAACATGGGGCTTTATGTACATGAAGGATGCACTCCATCACAGAGATATAGGTAGTGAGATATATATGCCAAGAGACTTAGAAAGATGTCACTATAACTAAGATCTATATGTGAGCCCTGTTCCGAATAACCTACTAGCAATAGCTGTCAAAGAAGCTTGCTATAGTATGCTCTCACAGACCAGATTACATTTTAGATGAATGAGGTGTTATCTATCTGGTAGATGTGTCTGCCACACACTATAGAAGAATAGAAGAATTAGTGCAATAAGCAGGCTATCAATTGTAAAAGCGCAGTAGGTCTACAGAGGCTAATATATGCAGAATAAGAAAATTATTAAATTATTATCCCACCCTTTCTCCAAGAACCTCCTAACTCCCCATTCATTCTTACAACAACCCTACAGGTTAAGTTTCTGCCAACAGACAGGGATTAGGTAAATGAGCCCCCACCCTCCCATGCAGGAAGATTTCAACCTTTCCAGTCCAATATACAGCCTGCAAATGCACTCGTATATATCCAGTAATACAATTATGCATCTGACTGAAGCAAATACTACCCCACTGAAAGCATTTAATGCTGCCTTAAGTCTGTTACTGTATAAAAAGGTCCAGATTTTTCGTTGCAACTGCTGTCCTCGCTGCAATAGATTTATTGCGGTCCCCCTCCATTTCTTGGCAATACCACTATTTAATCTTACTAGGTGTGGCAATACTGTATTTAAATGAAAATGGTTAATCCCAGTGTCTCCGTTATCCTAGAAGATGCGAGACAGATTAATTGCCTATCCTCCACAGCGAGTTGATGACTGAAAAACCAGAGCTCTTCCCGGCCCTCCGTCCTTCCTAGCGCCCCAGCCTCGGCCTTTCCTTCCTCCACCGGCCTTCGCCTTCGCCGCCGGGATTGTTGGGAGGGACACCGCCCAGCCTCACCCCGAGGGGCGTTTCCACGCCTAGCTGCATCTCACCCCCACTCCGCACTCACCCGTCCAGCGCGTCGCTCATTCAGCCCCGGCTAAGCTGGAGGGGATGGGTTTGTGGGAGCCGCTAGACGGGTGCGGTTCTTGGATCCACCCGCTTCATTCAGAAAAAATGCAAATAAACAGACAGGCGCTCGAAGCACACTCTTCCCTCGGCAGCCGACAGGGTGGCACCCGCCACTCACGGCAAAGGGAGGGGAGGGGGACAAGACCGGAGCAGGTGTCGATCACGGCCCCAAGTCCCGCCTTCCACCCTTTGATAGGCACGGACTGTTAAAACAGCCCAACCCCACCCTGGCTTCGACGGCCCCCACGGAACCGATGTCCAAAGTGGGGACCCCTCAGATGATGGCTCAAAAGCACCCGCCAGCCTTCAAACGAGGCTCTGATTGGTGCTCTAAAGCGTCAGTCACCCCATGGCCCTGAATAGTCTGTCCCCCCCCCACCGGCTCCAATCCTTGCCCAGGTGCCTCCGAGGGGATCCATTCCCCAGCCCCAAAGGCGAGGGGGAAGACCCTTCCGCCGCAACCCCTCCCCGTGGTTTAAAGGAAAAGGTGCCGTAACGATTGCGGAATAACTGGCATCATACCGCAATCTTCCAGGAAGCCTCCGCGCCAGGCACTGACCTGTGTATGGAAACAGAAGAAGAAAGCAAGGATAAGGAACGAACGACCCCCAGAGAAGCCGCCGTTGGCGGGGAAAAGGATGAGAACGGCCCTCGGCGCTACCACTACGGTGCGCGCGCCGCCAACGGAGTCAGTCCGTGACGGAACGCGCCATCTTGGAGTTTTCAGATAGAAACCCACGTGGTACAGACCACTTTTTTTCTTGCTCCCGATAAGCCAATCGGAGAACGAAGCTATTAATAGCTGCGCTCCGCTTTTTCCTCCCTTGTTCCCTCCCTCGCTCGCAGCTCGCTTTCCCCACTTCGGAAGGGGAAGGGAGGCAAGTTTTGTAGCCTCGGGGTTGTACAGTATTTGGAAGAATTCGGAAGTAGGAGGTGCGTCTCTGAAGCGGTATAAATTCTCCGCATCTCTGGAGTCTTTTCACACGATTCGGGGGAAGCAGTACTCGTTCGTTCTACGCATATACTAAATACATTAAAACGTGCCTTTCCAACTTGACTGAATTCCTGTGATGTCGTATTCTCATTGGTTTATGACGGAGTTTAAAAAACAACAGTGCTAAAGTGACCGGTGCAGTCTTTAAACAATGTTTACAAATAAGCCAATCCCACTGGACCTAACGAAACTTACTGCTTCGTAACGGGAAGACGGTAAAAGGAATCATTAAATCAGACATGAATTCTTTTGATACATGATTTTTACACTGGGGCCACGTGAAATCACTATCAGATAATATGACATGCCTGTCTGCAACACATTGTAACCTAATAATTATGAATTTGACCGTTTGGGGCATTGCTTGGATGCAAAGACAGAGATCTTGAATGTGCATGATTTGTTTCCTGTGGGATCCAAATGAAATCATCCAGTCACAGATCACCTGTCTACATTTGATAAGCCATCCCAGTTTTTAGCACCACTGTCACACTATTTTTGGACTGACCCATAGCAAATCATAGAACCCCGTCTTCACTATACCAAAATTGTGTACCATTGAAAATCCAGTTCACACATGGGTTTTGACAGCTGCAATACACTACAAAAATGTCAAGAAACTGCTACCTATAGTGGTCAGGCTGCTAATCAGTGCAAGGTACAAGGATCTCAAGTTTTCAGTGGTTAACAGTTGCTTAAGGGGCTCAGTTTAAGGATTTGCTATTGACCTTAAAAGCTCTAGTTGGCTTAGGGCCTGAATAGCTTGTTACCTGGAATTTTAGGCTTCATTACTAGCTTTTTAATAAAGGTGATATTAGCATTTAAGCATGGCATCCATGCCTTCTTTTTTAAAAAAAAAGTTTCAAAACTTTCAGTTGACAACAAAAGTTCCCCATTCTGGCTAATTTTGTTTACCATAAGTAAAGGTAAAGGTTCCCCCCACACATTTGTGCAGTCGTGTCCGACTCTAGGGGCCGGTGCTCATCTCCGTTTGTTAGCCAAAGAGCCAGCGTTGTCCGAAAACGCTTCCACGGTCATGTGGCTGGCATGGCGCGCGTGGAACGCTGTTACCTTCCCACCAAAGTGGTACCTATTCATCTACTTGCATTTGCATGGTTTCGAATTGCTAGGTTGGCAAGAGCTGGGGCGAGTGCGGGAGCTCACTCCGTCACGCGGGGCTAGGGATTCAAACCTCCAAAATTGCGATCTTCCGATCAACAAGCCTGGCGTCTTACCCGCTGAGCCACCACGCCCCATTTGTTTACCATAATTTTCCAAAAATCTTTGCCAGTTTCTGTTTAGGAAAAAATAGCTTGTTTCTTACCCATTCCAAGTTGAACCGAAAGCTTTCCAGCATCCCAAGCCTGCAGGAATTTTTAAGTAAGCTTGTCATACGATTCTGAGAGGGAACAGTCCAGCTGCTCCTGTGATGGTGTCGGCTGTTTTCAGTTGTGCTAGCTTTTCATGTTGTTTTGTGATTCCGTTTTCTGCAGTCTAGTTGATTTACTCACAAAGTGATAGCCTAAGGCTTCCCCCCCTCCATGCCCATACATGCCTTCTTGAATACTTGATCTGCTCCATCAGAGCTGATTACAGCTCTTTCTCCATCGGGCGAAGGGTCTACAGGTGAAAGCGCCTGCATGATTGCGGGTCCCACACTCCCACTCTGCTCCCCCACAGCTCCTCCCTGGAGGGCACAAGATTGGGGTCAGGTCATCCTCGTCCCTTCGGAAGTAGGACGGGAGTGGCAGATCAAGGGAATGGGTGGAGGGCATAGTCTTTTGAACCATCATCTGGGCGACTCATCACTCAGCCATATCAGGCCACAGGACCCAAAAGTCCATTTGGCGGCGATGGTTCTGCTCAGTTTGCACTCAAACTGCCCCCAGCAGTCTTGAGTCAAAAGGAGCCCCGCTGCGACCACCTCTCCTCCTGTGAAAGGTGTCCAGTGTATTTGTCCACTCCCCTGTGCACAGTATGACCACTCTCCTTTGGCCACTCCCTGCTGGACGGACAGGGTTACCTGGTCCCACAACTGGACCATGAACCCCAACTGGCTCCCCAGGGGTACGCTCTTCCCCTGTACCATTCCCTTACCTTATGTTCTCTCTCAAGGGACTACCAGCTAGCGCTTACCCCCTCCTGGCTCCTTGGTTGTCTGCCTCCTGCAAAGACCCGTGGGTGAATTCACCCTGTGCCAGCAAGCGTGTTCTGTGACTAAGGCAGGCTGATTCGAGCCCTGAGGGGTGCCATGCTGCGATCCTGGACGAGCCCCCAAATTGTTGCCTAGGCTTTGTATTTTTTAGTAATTTGTATTTTTTATTAATGTGAGTTGCTTTGAGTTTTCATGCAATCAGAAATGCAGGGTATACATTTAACAACATATTTAATCTTTAAAAATCCAGGCCATAATCCCTTGTGGATCTGTATTCTAACAAATAAGCTGTCTAACCCATACTTTTGGGCCATGACTTTGTGCCAGCCACTCTCTCTCAGCCTAACTCACCTCACAGGGTTGTTGTTGTGGGGAAAATAAAAAGCAGAAGTATTAGGTATGTTCTCCCTCTTGCGTTAGATGGGTGGATGGATGGAATCATCATCATCATCATCATCATCATCATCTGTAGGAAGTTAAATTCACCTTTCTCAACAGGTTATTGTAATTTGTGCAATTAAAACCACACAGGATCTCCTTGACAAATAATTTACTCAATTTCCTGTAAAATCATTTAAAATGATATAAATGACCAAAACGTCATTCATAATATAAATGAGCTGGATTTATATTCATCTTAATAACATTTATCTTACTGCAAATTCTATCTTATCTGTCTAGACACCTAGGTCTAATTTACCAGATGAGAAGGATTCCTGCCTAATGCCAAAATAAACAGAGGAGGGAGAACATAACCTAAAACTCTAATCCTTATATTTTTCTAGATTTTCTATGGCCCAGTTGTATCAAGTCTCATTTATTCTGAAATATAATACACCTAAACCTATTCATGTATGGATGAAATATGATGGAGTAGAGATTTCGGGTATGTTATCAGCATATCATAAAAACTTATGCTGTGCCCCCTACAGTAATTCCACTCATATTTTCAGAATTTTTAATTCTGCAAACAAAGAGTTCTAAACCCAAATTTTAAAAAAACAGGAGAAAGAGGGCATCTTTGGTGTGATAATAAATAAATTTTATTTATTTCGTATGGCATAGCAGAATACAGCATTATTGCTTAAAAATTCACAGAACAATATATGAATATGTATAAAATGAAAACATTGAATCAATAGATTGTTTTAAAGACACACACTGCCAATACTAAGTGGATTATAAATAAAATTAAATTATGTGTCAGCAGTTACTAGAGTGGCTAAACCTATGGCCGGGTATCTAGATCATTTAGCCATTGGACAGCAGTGCCCTCAAGATGATGTACTTCTTGCAGGGAGCCAGGGAACCTTCTGAGGGGGCATTCCATCGTGATGTGATGTAAAGTTTGAGGGACATTCCCACAGTCACAGTTAGAATTATCGACCAGCCCCCATTTATGTTTCCAATATTGGCACCTGCCATGATTAGTTCGAATCCGGTTAAGCGCTGACCAGTTTTTCCTTGGAAGATCAAAGCCATGAGGGCATTGTACTGGGTCAGACACTAAGTTAAACAGATCCGGGTTAGAAATTATTTTATTATTTATTTATTGTTCCAATTTATATGACCGCCCATCTCCCCCAACGGGGGACTCTGGGCGGCTATTATTACCCACTCCGGGCACCATGCTGTCTCAATATCAACATCTTCTCTGACTAATTGCTATCCGAGTTTCCACGGCGGGTTCCGAGATTTGAGTCTAGGTGTTTGATCATGGCAGTCGGTTTGCCTCGCATTTCAGCCACTCCCTTTTTAAGGCTAATTGTCTTCTAAGGTGTGGAGGTGGTATGTTAGATAACACCGGTAGCCACTTGGAAGGCATCAATTTAATGGTTCCTCATAGTGTGGTTAAGCTGGATGTCCACTATAAGTTGAAGAAATTTTATCAATAAAAAATATAAACCTGAGAAAACTCCAAATGAATCAAAACTCACTTCAAAAACTTCCAAGAAATCAGATTTGTTTAATTTGTTTGCTGTTTATTTATATGGAAATCATATCAAAGGCTTTCTCGGTGTCCAAAGTAATTACAGCTGCATGGCCTAGCCTCTTCTGAGTTATAGCAAGACCATCAAGTAAAATGAAATATTGTCAGAAGCTTGAAGGTCTGGTATAAATCCACACTGAACTGCATGTACTATAGTTGGAAAAATACCTAAGTAGCTGTTAAAATCATAGCATCCACATTTATAGTTAAATTTATTTAGTTAGCAGAGTGTCTGCCTGGTTTGTGGATGTGATGTTTGTCCCATTAAACTAAAAGTAGTCTTAAAAATTTGGAAAACACAAGAATGGCCATCAGATTGGAAAAAATCAACTTATATCCCCATACCAAAAAGGGAAACACTAAAGAATGTTCAAACTATCAAACAGTGGCACTTATTTCACATGCCAGTAAGGTAATGCTCAAGATCCTGCAAGGTAGACTTCAGCAATTCATGGAGCGAGAATGGCCAGATGTACAAGCTGGGTTTAGAAAAGGCAGAGGAACTAGAGACCAAATTGCCAATATACGCTGGATAATGGAGAAAGCCAGGGGATTTCAGAAAAACATCTATTTCTGTTTTCTTGACTATTCTAAAGCCTTTGACTGTGTGGATCATAACAAATTGTGACAAGTTCTTGGTGGTATGGGGATACCAAGTCATCTTGTCTGTCTCCTGAGGAATCTGTATAACGACCAAGTAGCAACGGTAAGAACAGACCATGGAACAACGGACAGGTTTAAGATTGGGAAAGGAGTACAGCAGGGTTGTATACTCTCACCCTACCTATTCAACTTGTATGCAGAACACATCATGCAACGTGCTGGGCTTCATGAATCCAAGGCTGGAGTTAAAATCACTGGAAGAAACATTAACAATCTCAGATATGCAGATGATACCACTTTGATGGCTGAAAGCGAGGAGGAGCTGAGGAGCCTTATGACGAAGGTGAAAGAAGAAAGTGCAAAAGCTGGGTTGCAGTTAAACCTCAAAAAAACCAAGATTATGGCAACCAGCTTGATTGATAACTGGCAAATAGAGGGAGAAAACGTGGAGGCAGTGACAGACTTTGTATTTCTAGGCGCAAAGATTACTGCAGATGCTGACTGCAGCCAGGAAATCAGAAGACGTTTACTTCTTGGGAGGAGAGCAATGACAAATCTTGATAAAGTAGTTAAGAGCAGAGACATCACACTGACAACAAAGGTCCGCATAGTTAAAGCAATGGTATTCCCCGTAGTAACCTATGGCTGCGAGAGCTGGACCATAAGGAAGGCTGAGCGAAGGAAGATAGATGCTTTTGAACTGTGGTGTTGGAGGAAAATTCTGAGAGTGCCTTGGACTGCAAGAAGATCAAACCAGTCCATACTCCAGGAAATAAAGCCAGACTGCTCACTTGAGGGAATGATATTAAAGGCAAAACTGAAGTACTTTGGCCACATACTGTAATGAGAAGACAGGATACCCTGGAGAAGATGCTGATGCTAGGGAAGGCGGAAGGCAAAAGGAAGAGGGGCCGACCAAGGGCAAGATGGATGGATGATATTCTGGAGGTGACGGACTCGACCATGGGGGAGCTGGGGGTGGCAACGGCCGACAGGAAGCTCTGGCGTGGGCTGGTCCATGAAGTCACGAAGAGTCAGAAGCAACTGAATGAATAAACAACAAGTCTTAAAAAAAAAAGCTTCACTATACACCTTTAGCACTATAGGAGACAAAAATCCAGTATCATTGTTATATTAATCATCTGGAAAACCATCACAACCTAGAATCTTCCCCAATTTCATAGATGCTGTTTTTGCTCCAAAAACTTGACAATTTTCTGAAGTAAAAGTGCACAGATGTGCGGGGGGAACCTTTACCTTTACCTTTAAATTAGTTACCTGTTCCTGTAATAAATATGGCAAACCCATATTCTCTAAAAAACAATCTATCTCATCTTTTATTGAAGGATTAGAATTACAGGTAGTCCTCACTTAACGACTATTCGTTCAAAGTTACAATGGAGCTGAACAAATGGTAGCTATGCCCAGTCCTCAAAGTTACAGCAGTCATAGCACCCCCACAGTCACATGATCAAAATTCGGGTGCTTGGCAGCCCACCCACATTTACAAAAGCAGCATGTGCTTCAACTCCCCCCACCCACCTATCTGCCCCCCATCTCTGCCCTTTTGGCCACCCTGGACTCCACCGCCTACCCCTGCTGCCCCCTGCTACCTGCAGCTGACCTTCATCGTCTTCTTTCTCCCACTGCTGATGAGACGTCATGGAGGCCTCGCAATATAGCAGGTGCCTTAGCCGGGTGCAGGAGATGGGGGGAGGTAGGCGGGGGGAGGGAGTTGAAGTGGAGGCGAGAGCGGCAAGGCGGCAGAGTCTCGTCTGCCGAAGGGAGCTCACTGGGCTCAGCCGGGGAGGAGGCAGCAGCATGGAGCCAGCAGTTCATGCAGGGCAGGGGAAGTGTGAGGTCTTCACCTAACAACAGTGCAGTCCTCGCCTAACGACCATAACTGGAACTACTGGGACTGCCATCACTAAGTGGTGTGGTCATGTGATGTTTCGCCTAATTACCACTTTGCTTAGCAACAGAAATTCCAGTCCCAATTAGGGTTGTTAAGCGAGGACTACCTGTATACAATTTAGGATAACATTCAAAAATAGTCAATTAATGAGTCTAGAATCTGTATACAGATTCTCACTTGTATCCCAAATAGCTGCTACAATATTGCATTACTTAATTTTAGTTTTCTCTCCCTTTCCAAATATCATTGCCTTGTGCTTTGTCATAAAAAAAATTGTTTTGGAAGAGTAAAACTTTCTAAGTTCATATTTAGTAGAGACCAAAGATCTATATCAGTTCAGAAATGGATGGGATGCACAAAACAATAATTCTTTAACATTCTACAGTACTCTCAAAATTTAACTTCAGCCAGTTGTTGCTTATGATAAAACTGCCTCAACTAAATGCTTTAGCAGTGTTCCATATCAAAGACAATGAATAACTGAGTCTCTCTTAATTTGAAAAAACTTTCTTTTTGCTTAACAAAATATTTATTCTTCACCAAAGGACCATTTAAAAATGCATTTTTTCATCAGGCAGAGCAGTACATTTCACAAGAACATGATCTGAAATTATAATAGTGTCTATATCACATTCTTTAACTTTAGGTATCAAAAAGTGAAAAATCAGGAAACAATTTAAACAAAAGCAATTCCTATGTGCAGAAGAGAGAAAAGAATATTCCTGTTTGGAAGAATTAGCAGCACACCAAATATCTACTAAATTAAATTCACACATGTAATCTAGCAATATACCTTATTATGAAGCCAAGAATGCAATATGTGTGATGAAGTCTTACAAACTAACAAATAATAACTCCTTGGGGGAGTTGGGCGGTGATAAATCCAATCAATCAATCAATCAATCAATCAATAATCCAAAGTTTAATTAAAATTACCTCCTATATGATCCACTGACTTAATATGAAAATAATTATGTACTTCCTTTGGGAAGCATATAGTTGGAGCACATAAATCTAGAAGTGATCACCCAATCTCACAATAAGTATTACGAAAACAACCATCACTTGATTTTTAACTTCAACAATCAGCTTAGAACATCTATTAATTAAAATAGCAATACATTTAGTTACCTCTCTCACTCAAGTTTTCAAGAAAATCTGTTTCTCCTTATGAAGAATATAAGTTTCCTGCAAAAAGCAATTTGATTTCCCATCTTTTAAAACTTAGCTAAGATTTATTGAGACTTGGCAGGCAATCCCAATCCTTTAACATCCCATGTTCGAAAGGACAACTGCCACCTGATACTGTTAAGTATACATATAGGTATGAATAGGTGTATATATACAAAAGGTATAAAGCCTGCCTCCTGAAGTTGTGGGTGCTCCATCCCTGGAGGTTTTCCAACAGAGGTTGGACGCCATTTGTCCCAGATGGTCTGAGGATGCCTGTGCTGGCCAGCAGGGTGGACTAGATGACTTCCAAGATCCCTTCCAACCCTATGATTCTCTGTTAGCCATCCTTACCAATCTGGTCTGAAAGACTCCCTCCAAAAAAGTGGAAAAATAAAATAATAAAAAATGATACTACTAACAAAAATAAATCTCCAACCCCATCACCATTAGTTATCCCTTATAGTAAAGTAAAGGTTTCCCCTGCACAGTCGTGTCCGACTCTAGGGGGCGGTGCTCATCTCCGTTTCTTAGCCGAAGAGCCAGCGCTGTCCGAAGACGCTTCCGTGGTCATGTGGCAACTGCTCTGCAAAAGCCCTCACAATTCACTTTTGCAGGACTAATAAAAGTAATGCCAAAACATTTTGTACCCAAAGCATTATTGATTGCAGAAAGTTTCAGGTTTCATAAGGATAAAGAAGAGGGAGAATATTTTGCAACATATGTAGCTGAACATTGCAAATTTGGCAAAGAGCTAAACAATAGACTAAGAGACTGGCTAGTCTGGAATTCTGAAAGTAAGCATTCAAATCAGATTTTTAACAGAGGCAGATTTAACATGTAAGAGAGCACTTGAAGTTCCTATCTCCATGGAAACTGCTGCTAGAGATACTATAAAGCTACAGTCAGTAAAAGCAAATGTAAATAAGCTTGCAATAACATACAGACAGTAACAGGTCAAAATGAACAGTGCTACCATTGTGGCAGAGGTCCACACATGCCAGCTTAATGCAGATTTAAAGGAGAAACCTGCAGTAAATGTAGTATGGTGACACATATCCAGAGAACCTGTGGCTCAGGGAAAAGCAACTGAACCTGTAACTCAAAAATATAATAATCAGCAAGGGATAATGATGGCTGAGGAACGTGTCACTAGATTTCATCAACATCAACAGCTTATGCACTACACTTCCTATTACAGAGACCACCAAGAGTAAGATGAAAAATGTATCAGATCATGCAGCACCTGTGTTCAAAGATGGCATCCAAGCATCTCAAAGATAAAATAGTATTTTTTTAAGATTTTTTATCCCACCTTTATCATTTTTATAAATAACTCAAGGCGGCGAACATACCTAATACTCCTTCCACCTCCTATTTTCCCCACAACAGCAACCCTGTGATGTGAGTTGGTTTGAGAGAGAGTGACTGGCCCAAAGTCACCCAGCCGGCTTTCATGCCTAAGGTGGGACTAGAACTCACAGACTCCTGGTTTCTAGCCTGGTGCCTTAACCACTAGACCAAACTGGCTATAGCAGGGGTCCCCAACCTGTGGGCTGTGGCCTGTTAGGAAGTGGGCCGCACAGCAGGTGAGCAGTGGTGGTCCACACGATTGGCTCCCGCCTGCAAATCCCACCCCCGTCTGTGCGATTGGCTCCCGCTGCAAACCCTGCCCCCATCCATGCGATTGGCTCCTGCCTGCAAACCCCGCCCCTGTCCACGTGATTGGCTGCTGCTTGCAAACCCTGCCCCCAGTCCACGCAATTGGCTCCCGCCTGCAAACCCTGCCCCCCGATCCATGGAAAAATTGTCTTCCATGACCAGTCCCTGTTGCCAAAAGGGTTGGGGACCCCTGGGCACACCTAGATTTCATAAAATATGACCAGTTCAAAAAAAAATATGGCCATACAAAAAAAAGTTGGAAAGTGAGTTAGATCAATGTATTGTTGAAGGCTTTCACGGCCGGAGTTCAATGGCTGTTGTGGGTCTTCCGGGCTGTGTGGCCGTGTTCTGGAAGTTGTGGTTCCTAACGTTTCGCCAGCATCTGTTTTCTGGACCACCTAAATGGCATCCACCCCAATATACAATTCACCATGGAAAAAGAAACTGATGGCAAACTTCCATTTTTAGATACGCTGGTCATACGCAATCCGGACCTCAAACTAGGACACAAAGTATACAGAAAACCCACCCATACGGACCGATATCTACACAAAAATTCCAATCACCACCCACGACAAAAGAGAGGCATGATCAAAACCTTGGTGGATCGTGCTAATCGAAACTGTGAAACCCAATTTCTCAACAATGAACTTAACCATCTGAATTGGGTCCTACAGGCAAATGGCTATTCTAAGAATGAAATAAAAAGAGCCATCAAACCAAGAAAACAACATCCAACTGAAGAAAAACAGCCCCCCACAAACAAAGTATTCCTGCCCTACATCAAAGGAGTCACTGACCGCATGGGAAAACTGATGGAAAAACACAACTTTCAAACAGTCTTCAGACCCACCAGAAAAATACAACAAATGCTAAAATCAGCAAAAGACAAAAGGGACCCCCGCACCGCTGCAGGAGTATACCGCATACCATGCAGCTGTGGACAAGTATACATCGGAACCACAAAACGAAGCATTCACACCAGGATAAAAGAACATGAAAGACACTGCAGACTACAGCAACCAGAAAAATCTTCAGTAGCTGAACATGCTCTCAAGCAAACGGGACACAAAATCCTATTTAAAAACACAGAAATACTGGACAACACCAAAAGCCACTACACCAGATTATACAGAGAAGCCATTGAAATTCACAAACACCAGCACAGTTACAATAAAAAAGAAGAAAGTTTAAAAATTAGCAAAACCTGGCTACCAGTCCTGAAAAACACAGCCTGCAAAAGGTCAACGAACTCAGTTCAACCACCAGGACATGGGAATACTTCTCACAATGAACATGCTAATCACGCTCATCAGCCACTCGTTAACATTTCAACACAACAAAAAACCCCACCTAATCTCCTATAATTTAGCTCTATAAATAGAACATTGCCACTCTACCTGGGCACAGAGATTTTGCTTCTATCTGTGCTCCTGCCCTCTGAAGATGCTGGCCACAGATGCTGGCGAAACGTTAGGAACCACAACTTCCAGAACACGGCCACACAGCCCGGAAGACCCACAACAGCCATTGAGTTAGATCAGATGGAAACTGAGGGATTTCTTTCAAAGGTGGATTGGAGCCCATAGACTTCACCTGTGGTTCTAGGTGCTAAAAAAATGGAACTCTCAGGATCTGTAGTGATTTTAAAGCTACTTGTAATCCACTATTATAGAAATAGAAGATTCTAAAGAGTTTCACATCATAAATGCACACAAAGTCTGTTATAACATTATAATAGACTTGGTTTTGGAGTAGCATCTATCTACATTAACACTTTGGTAGAGAGCCATGGCCCACATACTACAATGTTGCCCTACGCTGACTACTATTTAAATAACATCATGGTCGCTGGAGAAAATGGCAAGGTACATTTACAAAAGTTCACTTCCGATGGGGACATGGCGGACTAAACAGCTGTGCCCGTGGGCTCAGCGGGCAGAACTGACAATGCGGCAGTTTTTTCAGACTTAGGCAGGTTTTTCCTGAAGCCCAGGAGTGTTTTTCCGGATAAGGAAAACACCTGGAATCACCCCATCTGTACTACGGACGGCTGCTTGCAGCCAGAAGATCGCAAACAGTGTTCGTGCTCGACTGGTAAGAGCTAGCCGGGCGGCTGGGACGTCACCATTTCCAAGCCGCACTGTAGCCTTAAAAGGACACTAAGACCAGCTACCCCATTTCTAAATCACCCAATTTATATTTCTTTTAAGTACGCATACCCTAAGAGAGGCTTTCTACAGCAAGGAGAAGCAGGTTCTCTTGGTGTTTATCGTTATTTTTGGGATTAATTTTTTTAAAAAAGTCTTTTTAAGTTTTGGACTTTGTTTTCCATCCAAATATTAAGGAGGATTGAGAGTAAATAATTGGAGATTATCTTCATTACTTATCATCAGCCACTACTGCCAATCTTCAAGACTTGAAAAGGAGTTCTGCTTACAATAGTTGCTCAAATGACAGTGCAGATACAAAACAGAATTTGAAAGGACACACAATCACAGAAATATAGTTGAATTGTTGTGTGTCATCTCTACAAGGTAAATAATCTGAAAAATCCACATCAAATTGAGATTCTTTCTTTCACAGAGCAGAGATTTCCTATCATAGATGAGAATTAGGAGAAATCCAATATTAATATTGTCTCAAGTCAACCAGCAATCCAGAATGGCTGGAATACATAGCAAAAATCAAATTGTTATCAAATTGCCTCAGCTAAAAGCTCAAGTGTTGGTGGAGTATCATGTTGGATATCTTGGACTAGTAAAGATGAAGGCACTAGTTCCTAGTTTTGTTCAGTTGCTGGGAATAGAACAATAAACTGAAAAGTTTGCAATTAGTTGTTCAGGTTGCCAATATTTCCAAAATATGTCAAAAACAGCATAACTTCACCTGTGGGAATGGATTATCACCCCATGGCAAAAAATTAATGTACACTTTGCTGGAGCATTTTTGGGCACAACCATTTTAGCTGTGGTAACTACCTTCAGAGTGGCCAGAAGTTTATTCAATTTCTTCAACAGGCACACATACCATAGATGTGTTGAGAGATCTTTCTTTGAGACAATTAGTGACTGACAAGGGAACACAATTTGTAGCTGAACAGTCCCTGGCATTCCTGAAAAAGTATGCAATTAGACATATAATATATATGTGGGACGCGGTGGCTCAGCGGGTTAAACCGCTGAGCTGTAGACTGCCGATCGGAAGGTCGGCAGTTCGAATCCCCGCGCAACGAGGTGAGCTCTCGTTGTTAGTCCCAGCTCCTGTCAACCCAACAGTTCGAAAGCTTAGCAAGTAGATAAATGGGTACCACCTTAAGTGGGTAAATTTGCTGGCGTCCTGTCGGGGGTCGTCCACCAAACGGAAAAAAGATTTCATGAATGGCGGCGGCGATGACAGAACCCGAAGCAGCAACATCCAGGATGTCAGCAGCTGGCTCCGAAGCAAGGCATTGTGGGACATGTAGTCCAGTAGCCACGGTAGAGTCGGTTCCCTTACCCCTTCCCTTAAGCGTGCGGTTTAAAAATGTACACTGTATAATGAAATGTAATTTACTATGTATGTAAGCCGCCTAGAGTCCTCCGTTAGGGAGGGGATAGGCGGGGTATAAATACAATAATAAATAAATAAATAAACAAATAAATAAATAAATAAATAAATATAAAATCATGATTGTATCACCTAGCTATAAAAAGATTGGTTAAAAAAATTGTTCATAGGTTCAAAAATGTTTTGCAAGCAGTGTCTGGAGAAAATTTAACACTTGAAAAGAAAGAAAAGAAAGCTTGAAAAAATTCTGATTGGGTATCACAATGCTGTCTGCACAGCAAAAAATTAAATGCCAGCAATATTCTTAGGTTATATCTTATATTCAGGGTCAGATTTTCTCAAACCTAATTGAAGAAAAAGGACACACTTGTTCCTGTTCGAAGCTATATAAATTATCCATTTGCATACAAAAGCCACCACAATGCCTACATCTGTAAATAAAATAGGGTCTGTATCTTAGCAGGGATGAATGTAATATATTGGGTTATGATTAAGCATGCCTGTGACCTTGTATTATTATTTGATTCCTTGGAATGCCTATTTGCCTTTAATTCTTGCAGATTGGCACTAGTTCTTCTAGAAGTAAGTGGCATAAATACCTATACCTGACTCTAGTGCCCTCTATTTGGTCAGTAGAAAAGAACAATGCTTTCCATAAAAATACAATTTGGGGCTTTTCCAACCTCTGGAGCCATAGTCACAAGTCATCCACCAAACTCCTTAATTTGCACAAACAGCCTTTTCTAGCAGCCTCTGAAGGAGGGTCAACAAAGTTAAGGTGGCAGTTGCAATTGATTTCCTGCCCTTTTGTATTGTATGTGATGTTGATGCATGCACAAAGAAGTGGGGATTCAATTATGCACTTGCAATTACCAACTTCATTGTCCTGACCCCCACCCCACAGACACCCCTGTAGCCATCAGTGAAACAGCTTCTTTAAGTTCCCAGGCCCAACCTTCATCTCCCTAAACGGTCCTTAGCTAACCCAGCTGCAACATTCAATGTGGCTTCCTGTATCCCTCTATTCTGAGATAAAATGAAGCAGTATCAGCAGAGCTATCAAGATAATTAACTCAATATCAGGCTTGAAAATATACATATTGGAATCCAGAGTCATTGGGAGTTGGACAGCATACAAGTTTAATAATAAATAAATAAAATAAAAAATAGTTTAAGTGAGGCATACCTTGCACTATGGGGCACACTTTAAAGCCTGAATTAATAATAAATAGTCAAATTATGTGGGGGAAAACATGTTGAGAAGAGAAACTAGTATTTCACTAGTAACAGCTGATTCTTTTCCATGAAGCAAAACAGACCAAACTTTGCACAAAAGAATTAATGGATACATGTTTGACATCAGGACTCAAAACAAGGACAAAGTAATAGCAAAGCATTTCAACACTCCATGGAAGACCTCAAAGTGACTGTTTTGGAAAAGTGGGACTTTAACACCACTATTGAGCAAGAAATTGTTGAACATCAAAAGGTTTCAGGCAATGTCAGAAAGTATCAACAAACATAATGGGTTTTTAACACATTAAAATTGTTAACTGATAAGGTACTGTCTCACATGTAACCTGCATCTTCAGACAATCACTCATGCCCTAGTCAGCTCATTGTTTGACTACTACAACACATTCTACATGGGGCAGCCCTTGAAGACCACCCAGAAGCTTCAACTGATCCAGAATGCAGCTATACAGGCAGTGACAGGCATGCCTCGGTATGCCCATGTGACACTCTTGCTTTGTGAACTGCACTGGTTGCTGGTTTACTTCCAGGTGTGATTCAAGGTGCTGGTTATGACCTATAAAGCCCTACATGGCATAGCACCTGGTTACTTGAGAGATTGCCTGTCTCCCGTGGTATCAGCCTGGCCAATTCAATCTGACAGAGTTGGCGTCTCAATTAAACAATGTCATCTATACCCTATCCTGGAAGCATGCCTTTTCTGTCACAGCACATGCCCTCTGGAGTGAGATTCCCCCTTAGATCCAGGTGGCTCCCACCCTGAGAGCATTCTGGAGGACTTTAATCTTCTCCCAGGCTTTGAGCTAAGGTGGTTGGAGCCCCTTGCTGGTTGAACAATATGTGTTGTTGACCAGATGCACCATCTTTCTTATTGTTGTGCTCTCTTTGGTTTATGTATTTGTTGTGTTGTTTTATGCCGTGAGCGGCCCAGAATCAATTGGAGTTGGGCGATGTCTAAGTTGAATTAATTAAATAGATAAATCTGCATAGCCAACCTATCTTCCCTTACCTCTCCCCACCACACCCCAATTTAAATCCTAATCAGTCTCGCCACTCTATACATCTGATGGTGGATTGCAGCTCACAAAAGTTTATGACTTTTAATAAAATGTGTTAGTTGGAGAAGGTTTTTACAGATTCCTTATGATTTTTTGCAATGGTGTCTGTGTGGTGTGTGTGTTTTTAATTAAGATTTAAAGACAAGGCCCAGCCAGGACTTGACAATAGGAAATTGTGAGGGGAACAGCAAAAGGTGATATTACTGCTTTGCTTAAGAATGCATTCAAACAATCTCTGAAAGGTTTTCCAGGATCACAATTGTCAATCCACAAATGACTTTTGATGCTTGCTGTACAGAATACAGACTTGGTATTATACAAAGATGTTGAGTTTTAGGGGGAGGGGGAGGGGGAGGGGGAGGGGCAGATTTTTACCATGAGGTAGTGAAAAATTATACTAAACCCAAGTTACATTATATTACTGTTCTAACATGAATTCTGAATGACATTCTCATGTGGAATGTTGGATTACATCTTTTTTTTTTCAGATGAAAAGTTGAATTAAGGCAGCAGAGAGACATAGTTATTCTGGATGCATTTATACACATCATGTTTCAAAACAGTAAGCCAACGGATATATTTAGCATTTTGAGAATATTGTACAGTAAGTGGATTCTCTCACAAAAAAGCTGCTGGGGTAGTTTGCCAAACCACTGGCTGCACTGGGAGATATAACCAGTTACAACACTAATTTTCCAGAATGCTATCTGCCACCTCCTTTAACAAAGTGCTCCCTTTTTAATTTTCTGGAAGAGGGGGCAGACTCCCAAACAAAGCAGCATGTTGTAGCAAACCACGATTTTTATACTCTAAGAAAGCACAGTTGGGTCCTAGAAGTGTTCATAGAAATAAAAGTAATGCTGGAAGCTGGTATGTGGTTCACAGTATGCTAACTTTCTTTTTTTCCCCCAAGGATTTTTTTTTAAGTTTTAAAAAATTTACTGGGCAAGGAAGTTGTCAAATACCAAGAAAAATGTCCGTGGATGCATTGGTTTCCATGCAGCACCAGCTCAAGGGTATATGGGGCCCCAGGCCACACTGAATGATAGCGCCACCACCTGTCGATGCAATAATTTATCTTTAGAATGATTCGGAAGGAAGGGCAGCATTCCAGGACCCCACTTCTGTCCCCCACTTGTCCTCTCATCCATGGCAAGAGAAGCAAAGGGTGGGGGGAAAGAGACCCCTTTCACCTTTCTCTGTATTCTTGCCATGGGTGCCAGAAGAAGAAGGGGGAGGAGGAGGAGGGGAAGCAAGTCAACACCAGTTCTTCAAGCAGCAAAAAGGTCTGCCCCCCCCCCCCGTTTTATTGTACAGGAATGACAGCTGGAAAGCCATTTATCTCACTTCCCTGTGGGTGAAGAAGGTGCTGGTTACCAGCACCCCTGCAGTAAAACTGCACCCCTCCCATGAATTAAGGACAGCAGTAGTCGGGTATTTTTCTGGAAGACTTCATTGGAGCCATATGAAAAACACCTCCTGCTGTGGAGTCAGTGCTGGAGTGCCTAATCCATGAGCAGGCACCTGTACCAATGGGCTTCTGCTGCTAAGGAGCTACTTTACACCCCTTCCCACATGGGAAGAGAAGCAGTTCTTTGGCCAAAATCCACAGTGCAGGGAGAACTGGCACCAAGCAAACTCACATTCTCTCTCCCAACTTTTCCTGCCACACACAGCAAGAGTAGCAGGCAAGGAGGGTGGTGGTGGATCTCTTCTCTCCCCCCCCCTTGACCTGAGTAGCAGGAGAGGAGGAGGGGAGAGAAGGAGGGGAAAACAGCCCCCCAGAATGATGCCAGTTCTCCATTCCACAGAGTGATCGCTTCATGGCATGGAATTGCTGACAGCACAAAACATGTCCCCTCTTCTTCCTTCCAGGAAAGCTCTCTCCCACACCAGGGATTAGGAATCCCTCCTAGCAGCCTGGGGATCTACTGCCAGGTCTGGCAGGATTGGTGAGAGAAATGGGAGAGATGGCCCTTTGGCATAACTGGAGAGCCCTGACTGAAAATCAATGGCCAGGAACTGGGGGGGCATGCCCACAGCAACCTCAGGTGGCCATAGGAGTGGAGGCAGACTGACCATGAAGAGAGGTGCCCAGCTTTGCTGCAGGGCACAGCTTGTGCTGGAAGAAACTGGAATAACCACTTTAGAAGTAGAATGAGTCAGCCAGATAGAAGCTGCCTTTGTGCTGGGCCAGAAAGGAGCTGAAAGTGATATGGCTGCTGAGATGTCTCCAATCTACAGTTAGCAGGTTGCGTGAAAGACCCCTTAGCTAATTAGTCAAAATAAAGAACCATTACTTGAGAGTTGTTGCAAGACATGTGTAATGTAAAAAAAGATGTAGACTCAGTGGAATAATTGGTTTGAGTGAAGTGGAGGGCAAGGATGCCTGTGTCCAAAATGATGGAATCTTGAAAGTTAATAAAAGAACTCCAAGCAGCTAACAACTATCTTGCAGAGTAGAAGCGTGAACCAGCAGGGAACTTGCACTTTAAGCTTAATTGCGTTCAGAAATAAATTAAGTCTTCACACATTAGTTAGATGAAGAAAAATAGAGATAGCTTACATTTATTCAGTAGATCTGGATACAAGTAGATTCATTGTAGATCTGCGTGCAAGCAAGATGGAATGGACGAGAGCTGCATGGTGCAGCCCTCCTGCTTGCAGGTGTGCCCAAAGCGTAATGGAGAATGTTAATCCCCCAAACTCAAGGAGGAGGAGGAAGTGGAAATCAGGTGACCCATGTGACTTCCCACAAGCACAATAGAGATACGTTTACTAGAAAAGACCCCCCCCCCCTTATGCTTATGAGACAATGCTGAGTTGACTCCTGCTAATTCCAACACAAAAGGGGTAACATCAAAATGATGGGAAATAATCATTCCCCTTTGTCCTGCTTGGTCAAAATCAACTTACTATGCTCAGCTCTGGGCATCACACTTCAAACATGATATTGAGAAACTGGAACAGGTCTGGAGAAGGATAATCAGATGATCTTTTTTATATATATAAGAATTTTATTAAGTTTCAAATAAAGATAAAAGCTACAGAAAAACAAAAAACTACAAAGAAAAAAAGAGAACTAAAAAAAGTGTAGAAACACAAGAGAATTTTTTTTTAAAAGTTACAAAAAGAGGTGACTTCTAACTTTTAACAGCAAGGATATACAACAAATCCATAATCAATCCCTTACTCAATATTATACCAAGATCACATTATTTCTATAAATCATACCATTGGCACATAATAAAAATCACTAAGTATAGTTGCTCCCTCCCCTTACATTAAAAGAAAGAAGAATATATATATATTCTAGCGGCTGGATAGTGGAGTGGTTAGAGCGCTGCTTTTGGAGCAGGAGACTGGGGTTCAAATCCTGGCTGTACCTACCTTACCAGTAGGGGTCCTTTGGCAAAGACCCCCTAACGCTTCACCTGCCTACCCCAAAAATATGAGAGTGACACGAACTAAGAGAGTCATGCCGGTTCGGATGTCGCCCAGATTAACAAGGTCCGTGTCAGATGTTGGGGAACCAGGGCAATCTGACGATAAGTGGGCTACTGGAACAAACCACACACGGATGAGACAAGAGAATCTGGAATTGATGGAATGCTACTACAACAGTAGACCTAATGAGAGGGGATATATGAAACGTATGAGGGAACTATGGATGGACAGAAGACCTGCATCCACACTAACTGAGAAACAGCTAGTTACCCAACGCTTCAACATAGTGAAGAGGAAGCTGCTCTCACACTTGAGATAGACCAACTACACATTATATCCCAGCTTCAAGAAGACCCGGAAGAACAACTGGAGGTGCAGCCAACACCTGAAGCTGGAACGTCACTGCCACCCCCTCCATTACAGAGCACAGCAGCTGATATGAGGCAAAAAATCATGGATAAACTAGCTACAGTCAACTCTTGAGACCAATTACCAAGGCTCAGTGGAGAAGTACCATCAGATAGTATGCTAGAAGATGCCAACAGAGCCCTCACGACAATCCCTACTACCACTATAATTCAAACCAATGAACTGGTATATGCTACAGCCACTGTAATCCTGGAGATGCTTGGCTACATGATCAAGAACAGCAGTACATACCCTCACCCCCACCCCGGAAAATGAGGTTGGAGGCTAAGATCAAGGGAACTCAGAGAAAAGTTAGTCAGCTGGTAGAACTACAGAAGGGTGTGGAGATAAGACTCGGCTACTGAAAAAATACAAGGGCCTGACTCCATCTGAAGCCCTAGAGACTGCTAAACAAAGGCTCACAGCACTGGCTACCAGGCTAGGGAGATACACTAGAGAAGCAGAGGCCAAGAAGATAAATGCCATGTTCGCCAAAGAACCATCCAAGGTGTACTCCCAGCTGCAGTGCAACAACACAGTAACAGCAGAGCCACCAACAGCAGAAACGGAACAGTACTAGAAGAACATATGGGAGAAAGAGAAGACACATAACACCAGTGCAAAGTGGCTGCAGGACCTGAGAGCAGACTACAGAAATCTCCCAGAGTAGGAACCAGTCACGGTCACAGTAGCAGATATACAACAGCGTATCAAGAACATGAAGAGAAGAGCTGGACAGCACCTGGCCCAGACATGATCCACACCTACTGCCTAAAGAAACTAACAGCAGTGCATGAATGCCTAGCAGCACAGATGAACCAGCTGCTAGCAGCAGGCTCCCACCCAGACTGGTTAACACAAGGTAGGACAGTGCTGATCATGAAAGACCCCAACAAGGGAACAACACCGTCCAACTACCAGCTAATAACCTGCCTCCCCACAACATGGAAAGTCCTATCAGGCATCATAGCCGCCAAGCTGCAGGACCATATGGGCCAGTACATGAGCACAGCTCAGAAGGGCATTGGGAACAACACCAGAGGCTCAAAACACCAGTTGCTCATAGACAGAGCAGTTACCCAAGACTCAGGGTCTAGACAGACCAATCTGAGCACAGCCTGGATTGACTACAGGAAAGCCTACGACTCAATGCCACACAGATGGATCTGTGAATGCCTGGCACTATACAAAGTCAACAGGACACTAAGGACCTTCCTCAAGAACTCTCTGTGTGAGTCAAGTATTCAGGGGGCACTATAATCTACAGCCTGAATCATGGACGACCTTAAAGAAATTCTATCAGAGCTTCGCTCCGGGCTTAATGTTGATTTCCAACAGATCTTCCATGAAGTTATTGTGCAAGATATGTGAGATATAGCGGAAAATATGTTTTAAAATGTGTCAACTGGCTGAAGATGCTTTGTGGAGTGAGGAAGTTTACCAAGAGGAGGATTTTTTTCTGATAGTGAGGATAGATTCTTTGAAGAAATGCCAGTCGACAAACATACTTTGGTGAAGAAGGAGTTAAACTTTGACTTGCAAGATACTGATTACAATGCTGTTTTCCTGCAGGATTGTTATGAGAATGAAGCTATGTTACAGCTTTTTACAGAGCAGTTTGGTTTGTTATGTTGGAGGTTCCAGCAAATCAGCATGCCTCATTAGTATATGGGTGATTGCTCTAGGAGGCAAATTCTCTATGTGCTTCTCCCTGAGGAAGCTGTTTGTTGCTCCTCCCACTTCCTCTTTCTCTCTCTCTGCATTTTCCACCATTGGAGGAGGAAGCATGTTGCTGAGCTCCTCTCCATCTTGAGGCCATGCGGCCTAGAATCAGGAGGTTTTCCCCTTTCTGCACGCAGCCCCTGGCAGCAAAGAGGGCCAGGGGTCTACATACAATTTAGGGAAACAAAGAAGAACAAGAATCATTCCTAACAGAATAGATGTAACTGTAACTGGACCAAATAAACTAAGAACTCTTTTTACTTACTTTTGAACCTACTTTGTCTAAGTGTGTAATTCTTTATGCTTGGGTGGGCTAAGTGTGTAAGATCAACAACCTATATCGCTCTAGCGTCTTTATTAATGCTATTGTTGATAATATTCCTTTCTGTGCGCGTATTGCCTCGCTGCATTAAGCTCTGCTCCATTCAGTGGTCCTAACAGTCCACTAATGGCCATCTTGTTAAGGGGGGTAGTTGGGCTGTTCAAATTTTTTTTTATGAAAAATGCCTTATGGGTAATTTGGAGACAAGTAAACACTCTGGTATATTTTGATGTGGGATAAGAAATTATGAATATGTATTTGGATTGATATTAAGGCTTCTATGATTCTTTTTTTCTCTTTTCCCAATGATTTAAAGTTTGTTTGATTTTTTTTTAAGATTTATATAAGAATAAGAATATATATTTGGATAGACATTAAGGCTTGTATGACTTTATTTTTCTTTAATGATTTAAGGTTTGTTTGATCTTTTAAGATTTATAAGATACAAGAATAGGTGTTTTAGGCTTATTAGGGTTAAGATTGTTATAGTATTATTAAGTATAAAAGTAGACAATTTAAATGTTTTTATAATTTGATTTTATTATAGTGGCCAGGAATATATAGAATAGTGTTAGGAAGGAAGTATTTAAATAAATGGTTCCTTTGCGGGGGGAGTTGATCTAGAGGTTAATACATTTGTTTATATTTTTTAATACATATATAAGGGGAAGGAACAATTGTTTTAGTGATTTTTATAATGGAATGAAATGATTTATAGAAATAATGTGATCTTGGTTAGATTTAGAGTAAGGGATTAATTATGGATATTGCTGTATATTCTTGTTGTTGAAAGTTGGAAGTCATCTTGAAATCTCTTTAGAAATCCTTTATTTTCTGTTTTCTCACTTTTTTTTCCTTATTTGTAGTTTTTAAAAATTTTATGTAGTTTTTATCTGTTCTAAACTTAATAAAATTCTTATTGGAAAAAAAAAGAACTCAATGGGACTGTGAAAGACAACACTGGAAGTCAACTCAAGGCAGCTCACACAAGTGGCCATCAAGTGTGGCATATACCAAGATGATGCACTGTCCCCACTGCTGTTCTGCATGGGCTTGAACCCCCTCAGCCAGATTATCACAAGAACTGGATACAGATACAAGTTCAAGAGGACATTGGGATGTCATTCGGACTAGAGAAGTGTGGCCGGATGGTAGTAAAGAGAGGAAAGGTAGTTAAGACTGACAGGGTGGAACTACCAGCAGGCCACATAGCAGACATACAGACCAGCTACAAGTACCTTGGTATCCCACAGTCACATGGGAACCACAATGAGGAGGCAAGGAAGACTACAACATCCAAGTACCACCAAAGGATAAGACAGGTCCGGAAGAGCCAGCTCAATGGGAAGAACAAGATCTACACCATCAACACGTATGCCCTGCCAGTCATCAGATACCCTGCCGGTATAGTGAGCTGGCCAAAGGAGGACATGGAGGCTGCTGATGTGAAGACCCGGAAGCTCCTCACAATGTACAGAGGTTTCCACCCCAAGTCCAACACCCAGAGACTGTACACCAGCCGGAAAGTGGGTGGGTGAGGTCTGGTGAGTGTCAAAGCCACTGTCCTGGATGAGACCCAGAGCATCCAGGAGTACATCAGTAAGTCCTACCAGTGGCTGGAAAGGGCTGGACTAAAAGACAGCACTGAACAGCACAGGAGGCAGCACAAGAACAGGCACTAAGCACCAGATCCATAGAAGCAGGGGTCTACCACACTAGACAGGACTCAAGGTGCAGACTGTGCAGAGAGGCCTCAGAGACAGTCCAACACATAGTGGCAGGGTGTAAGATGCAGGCAAGAACAGCATACACTGAATGGCACAACCAGGTAGCTGGCATTATGTACAGGAACATCTGCACAGTGTATGGGCTAGACCCTCCCAAGTCCAGATGGGAGATTCCACAGAAACATGTGGAGAATGACAGGGTTAAGATCCTGTGGGACTTCCAGATCCAGACAGACAGGCAGTAGTAGACAAGGACCAGAAGATGGCGGTGGTGATAGATGTAGTGGTGCCAAGTGACAGCAACATCAGGAAGGAGGAGAATGAGAAGCTGGAGAAGTACCAGCACCTGAAGGAGGAACTAGAGAGTATGTGGAAAGTGAAGGCCAAAGTGGTCCCAGTGGTGGTCGAAGCACTCGGGGCTGTGACTCCTAAGCTGGGAGAGTGGCTCCAACAGATCCCAGGAGCAACATCAGAGCTCTCTGTCCAGAAGAGTGCAGGGCTAGGAACAGCTAAGATACTGCGCAGAGCCCTCAAACTCCCAGGCCTCTGATAGAGGGCCCGAGGTTGAGGAAGACACATACCACCCATAGGTGTGAGAAGGGAATTTTTTTATACATCCTAATCAACTCCCCCCCCAAAGATAACATATATTTAATTATTTCCTTCCTACTACTATTCTATGCATTCCTATCTACTATAATAAAGATCAAACTAAAAAAACATATATATTGCCTACCATTATACTTGATAGTACAGCAATTTTAATAATCTTAATCACGTCAGACCAAAAACCATTTAGTTGGCAGCAAATGGGCCAAAGGAGGAAGCAGCTGGCAGAACCAGGGGGGATCATGGCCATAGGAGCCAAGAGGAGGAGCAGAGAATGGAGAAAATAGATGGGACCTGATGATACCAAAAGGAGAGTACTGTATATTTGTGAAACTAGTCAGAACAGCTCTAACCTCTCCCCTGTCACTGAGATAGGACTGAGGCAAGGGGAAAACATGAGTTTTGAGAGATGGCTACACCAGAGGACTTTGTCATCTGTCAAAACACGGACTGTTTTTTTTGTTTTTATAAGACAGCCTGGATATCAATTGATAGTTGGGCGGATTTTGGATATGGATTTATTGTTTTTCCAGAATAGCACTAAATGCATTTTCAAAAGCTACCCAAAGAACGGTTGACTGGTATGGGCAGAGTTGCCCTGTGAAGCAGGAAAACAGCTGTCTCTCCCATTTCACCCTGTTTCTTCAGCTAAATGTTTGATTGAACTGGGCCTTCCTG
Organism: Charina bottae; assembly: GCA_023362775.1. NCBI lineage: Eukaryota > Metazoa > Chordata > Lepidosauria > Squamata > Charinaidae > Charina > Charina bottae. The sequence goes on from JALMGJ010000020.1 coordinate 2,869,677, forward strand.
CTGCCTCAGGCAGAATGGCTCTGGGAGACAGAGCCCAGGGGCAGAGGGGAGAGGCATGCCTGCTGCAGCCTAAAGTGGCCAATAGGTGCCAGGCTGATCCCACCAACCTGACTAGGCCATCAGCAACATGGTTAGTAAAGAGTGTCAAATTGTATCCACAGCAAAACCTGCACTGGATTCAGAGGGAAAGCATTATTTTAACACAGGTGCAGCTAAGGGCCACTTCAGGTAATGGGCAACCTGAAAAGAGGTTGTTGGGCATGTTTGTGCCACATTTGGATCCACTGAGGAAAGGCTTACAGAGTCTGTTTACCCCCCAAAAATAGAAGGATTAGCATCATGGCTCTCTAGTCAAGGGTTGCTCAGAAAGAAAGAGGGAGGGAGATAAGGATATTGATTACTTTAAAGCAGAGCTTTCCAAACTTTTAACGTTGTTGACACACAGCAATGGTGGTGGCGGCGCAACCTGCGGTATCCTGGTCTGTCGCGCAAAAAACCTGGAAGCGCTGATGGGGGGAACCGAAAGAAGCGGCACCCCCGCCAATCACTGCTGCCACCGCCGCTGATTGACAGGGGTGGCACTTGTTTTGGTTCCCCCATCAGCGCTTCCGGGTTTTTGCGCAACACAGCAGGACACCGCAGGCGACACAGTAGTGTGTTGCGACACACACTTTGGAAAGCTACGCTTTAAAGGTTGTAGCTTAGCAACAGGAGGTAGAAGCACTCAGGGTTTTGTTAGCTTCCCTGCAGAAGACCTCCTGCCCAACTAAATACAAATCAAGGTACCTCGGTCCAGAAGGGAGAGCCAATGATCCAGAGCTAGAAAATAGGTTTAACAGGGCCCGTCAAAATGCCACAAAAAGTGAGCACTTTTGATACTCCAGAACTCCTCACAGGCAGATAGGTGGCATCAGAAAGTAGGGGATGAAAGAAAAAGGAGAGAGAAGTAGGCCAGCATTTCAGCATGAGATGTGTCCTTTGGAGGCAATCTCATGCCTGACATTTCAGAGTGAGTGAGGTCAAATATCCCCCAGACTGAGGAGGGAGGCAGCTGCTGGCATGTAGAAAACTCCCGGCCTTGTTGCAGATATCTCATTCCTCAGCAGAAGGAGAAATACAGGCCAGCCTAAAAAGTAGTAATTATAAAAAGGGAGAGAACGCACCCTGGGGGAAAAAAACAAGGATAATATTATCCTTCCTCCCTCCCCCACCCCCTTGCCATGCTGTCTCCAACCTGGCAGGGATGAGGTGTTTCACTTGTATGAAACAGATTTATCTGGAAGGCAAATTGATAGACGTTTATTTAATTATAGACAGTAAACAGCATATGGTAATTAATCAAACTCACAAAACTGTAAAGCTGGAAGGAGCCATGGAGGCCAATCCTCTGCTCAGTCCAGGAATCCAATTTAAAGCATCCCCAATATTAATTGTAGAGCCTCTGCAACTAAAACCTCTAATTTAAATCTCTATTATTCAAACTTGTAACAAGCCAGTTACATTTATTTGCAGCAAATTCAGGATCAGCAGGCAGGCAGGCAGGCAGGAATCCTAGCTTGTACAATGTATAAATATCAGATGAAATTTGCTACTTACAAGGCAGTTACGGTTACAGGCTTAGGGGTAACATTTGAGGGATTACCCAGTCAAAAGAGTTTAACAGCTGTTAGATAAGAGGTAATGGATAAATAAATACTCCATGTTGAGGGACATTAAAATTGTGAAGGTTCAGTGCTGAGAAGCACTATCCTTGCCATGTTGAAGCAGACTCAAGACCATCAAAGCTAATGCCACATGCTAGAAGGTTTATTACTTTTTAACGTGCCATGAGCATCTTGGTCACCTCATACTAAAGACAGTATTTCTGATTATTTTTCTGATGTGCTCCAACAAAAAGCTAATATGCCTCCATGTTTTTACATAAAAAGAACAGGACTAAAGACCGAAGAAAAGTCTTCAGGTTTCATTTTGGTGACTTGGTTATGTAAATATTTGGGTAACATTTTTATTATTTTAATATTATTATGAGCATTTCAAGCATTTAAAACATAACTAAAATTGTGCAAAATATTTTTAAACACTAAATGAACTGTAGGATCTGAATGGAAAAACAAAGCTTTATGTAAGTTTTCTTTAAAAATTATGTATGTACTTTCCTTATCAATGCAGTGACCCAGTGTACTGGATGACAGATATATCATTAATTCATAAACACAATTATTTATTATTTCTTTTAGTCCTAGAAATTAACTAGGATTAAACAAGAGATTTCAGGATTATTAGTGAAAAAGAGAAAGAAGCAAGAGCATTATGCCACACCACCACAAAGTATTACGTTTGCAATTTTAATTATATAGGCTGTAATCCTATGCACAGTTTGGACCAGTCACATTCTCTCAGCCCAACCTATCACACAAAGCTGTTGTAATGAAAATAAAATTAAAAGTGATGTAATGTATGTCATCTTGAACTTTGACAAGAAAAGTAGGATATAAATGCAGTAAGAAATATGGGAATGTGTCTCACATTTTTTGAATAAATTACATCTGATTACATACAATCTCAACAGGTGGCATCGCCCTTGCTGTCACCTGATAGGGATGGCCATCATTTTAAACACCTTTAAAAGCAGTTCAATTAATTGATGGGTATATGTTCCTTCAAACTTGCAGGCAGCAGTCATGATATGCCAGCTACTGAGGAGAGACAGTGCCTTCAGTCCAAGTTGGTGAACTTCTTGGCTTCTTGGATACATATGATTGTCTCCTATGTGATACAGGATGTTACACTAGACTGGTCCTTGGTATGATCCAGCAAAGCTATTCCTTATTCTTCTTTTAACTGCAGAAATTAGTTTTGTGCACACATGTGGAAGGAGACAAGTAACAGAACATACCTGCCTGTGTGGAAGGCTCTGGCAATACTTTGCCTATGAACAAGTGCACAGCCAATATTTAAAGTTTTCTTTCTGGCTCATCTGCTAGATCAGATCTTTCCAAACTGTGTGTCGGGACACGTTAGTGTGTCGGCTGCAGTGTCTGGGTGTGTCGTGGCTGCTGCTGCCTCGAGCCCTGCCAGGATTCCACGCAGGTCCTAGTGACTGCCTTGTGCCCTGCTGTAAGAGTGTGTCACGAAATGATGCATGTCTAAAAAGTGTGTCACCAACATGAAAAGTTTGGAAAGCTCTGTGCTAGATCATCTGCAGTGAAAATAAGAACAGGGGTAGTCTATATAATGTATCTACAAAGCTCCCTTCAAAACTACCTAAACATCAGAGATTACTATCAGGTAAATGTATAACATTGTAAAAAAATTACAGCACGGTGATTATTTGTCTCAGTGTGGTACAGAAACACAGCCAATGCAGAAATCTTCATGCAACCCCTTGCACCGGATTCCACTAAGAATCTTCATGATGTTTACAGAAAATGCTTCATAATTCACTGTTGAATTGCAAAGCACATCTCACAGAATGACAGAATTGGAAGAGATCATCAGGTCCAGTTCTGTGCTTGGTGTAGGTATTCATATAGAAGCACCCCTTCCTAGATGGCTCTCCAGTCTTTACTAGAGCAATGATGGGGAGCTCACCACCTCTTGAGGAAATTTTAAATAGCACTTTTGAATAAATCAAACTGATTTTGAAAAGCATTGGTTACTTTGTAATAGAACTCTGTGGTGGTTTGAGTTATATCTCCAAAAGGTACTTTGGAGTATACAGAAGTTTGAATATTGTGGATCTTACATTCCAGGTTCCTATGGTGTGTTGATCTTTAGAACATCGGATTCGTTGTTCACCACCAGCACCGTCAGCTGCTAGCCGTCCTTTCGGCTTTGAGCTAGCTGCGTCATCACATCTGGGGCTAGTTGAACTTATCCTCTGTTCCTCCCCAGTAGCATTTTGACCATCTTCTGACCTGGGAGTCCCATCTTCCAATAGTATACCGGCATATCTCTGGTTGTACTGATCCATTTAGTTTTCACGGCAAGAATACTGGGGTGGGTTGCCGTTACCTTCCCCAGGGATTGTATTTAGTCTGACCTCTCTGCCATGAACTTCCCATCTTGGGTGTCCCTTCACGGTTTAGCTCATGGTGCTCATTGAGGTGCTCAAGCTCCAGCACCATGACAAGGTAACAATCCCCTTTGCTGGAGATCCTTTATCTTACCTTACTATATTTTATCTATCTCATCTCACTGTAGCCTATTTTACCTCATCTTATTGTATCTTACTTTATTTCGTTTTATTGTATCTTACTGTGGCTGATGCCATGCTTTGATATGGTCACTTGACTAATCAATAAAGTATACTACTACTACACACACATTTACACACACAGAGGTGTAGAATACATATACAGTTAGTGTTCATTTGTTTTGTTCAAATGAGATAAAAAACACTGCAACTATTATATGCAGCAACTGTATCTACCATGCAGATAGGACATGGTTGCTAATGTGAAAATTTCAGATCACATACACAAACAGCCTATGCATATTTTGTTGGATTAGGCCAAACCAAACCAAAACAGCTTGGGTATTTGGTTGCCTCATTTTCTGGCAAGATGATGATGATGATGATGATTAGATTTTTATCCCACCTTTTTACAAGGTGGCAAACATACCTACTACTCCTTCCTCCTCCTATTTTCCCCACAACAACAACAACCCTGTGAGGTGGGTTGGGCTGAAAGAGAGTGACTGGCCCAAAGTCACCCAGCCGGCTTTTCTGCCTAATGCGGGACTAGAACTCAGTCCTGGGTTCTAGGCCAGCACCGTCACCACTACACCAAACCAGGTCTCAGAAAGATATCCTTTCCTTGTTCTTATAGGAAAAATTGGTGATTGGCAATAATTGGAATAATTGCAAAATATGTGATCAATAATACAGTTAAAACATGAATAGTGTTTGGACACACATTTTCATCGCTATTTTCTTCACCAGCAGAGCTTTGAAATTTGGAGTGGGAGGTGATACAAGGAATTCTCAGTTGCTATTTTGATGGAATTTACTTCTGCAATTATCTTTATATTAATCATAAATTTACTGAAATATATCTGTTAAAAAGTGAATAAGAAAGCAAGTCTGAAGAATATCAAAATCAGACTTCTGACACCAGTTCAAATTAAAAAAGCATCTCACTAAAGAGATTCAGACAAAAAGCAAATCTGAAATCTATGTGGGTTAGAATGCTATGAGCCTCAAAATGTTTCTTCTTTTTTCATTCAACAAGACATTACAACATACAAAATAAAATATTGTACATCAAGAAAGAAACACAGAGCAGACAGTCCAACTCAGTTCATATATGTTAAGCAATATAGATAGTAAACCTACGCAGGATTCATTGCAAAAATGTGTTGGGTGATTTTTCCTATGTCTTCAAAAATTATCTGAAGTGGGATTTTAAAAACATTATTCATACTTTGTGTTTAATGCTTTGTACTTATATTGTGGTGTGTTTTAATCTAGTTGCTGCTATGAATCTTGTAAGTTTGTATTTTCATTGTAAACAATGTAGTATGCAGGCTGCAAACATAAGGAATATGATAAATAAGGAGAAATGAAAAAAAATGCAATCTAATACTTACAGGACAGCTGTAGCATCCCTTTCCTGTCATCAACCTTTTACCATGGAAGAAACAGTGGAAGTTTAATGGCACAAGTGACGTGAATGAAAGTCTTTAGAGCAGCCTTTCTCAACCTTCTGACCCTGGAGGAACCCTCGAAATATTTTTCAGGCCTCAGGCTCAAATACAGGCCAGAAGTTACAAAATTATTATATTCAGTTCATGTGTAGGCCTGAATATATGCATTAACAGTGCTCTTAAACTAAAAGTAAAGAATGAAACTTACCTCTTTAATGTGAAGTTGCCCGGATTTGAAATAATTTTATAAATAAACCGTGATCTCCCAGGGAACCCCTAGGGACCTCTTGCGGAACCTGAGGGCCCCACGGAACCCTGGTTGAGAAAGCCTGCTTTAGAGAATGTCAGATCCCCCAAATAGTTGCATTGCTTCCAACCCATCAGCTCCTAGATTTCCTGAAAGGAGGGGAAGGCAAAGCAACTAGTGGGTAATATAACGATGGTGGTGAGTTATAATTTATTTAATAGGAAAAGGAAGTCAGAGAAATCATTCTGAAAAGTAAACATTTGTATAGACAAGGCAAAACTACATGTTACATTGCATCTATGGCATGTAGTTGACCAGGATCATAATCAATGGATACCTGCTTGCATTCTCCTTTAATCTTTTCTCTACTAGGAACTTTTAATTAAGCGTTTAAAAGTTCTGTCCACTTCTCATGGCTGAAATGCTTCTTTGGATGGAGACTTGCTCAAAGGATAATATGCATTTAGGAACACAGTGACTGATCACCAGCTTAAGCCATTAGTACATTATGATATTGGTACTATGTAGAAGTTTCAGTATCATCTGCTAGATGTCTTTAGCTCTGATTTTATTTAACTTTTTTTTGGCAAGAAGTCAACCAACATGCAGACATTCTCATAAAATGCTTGTGTATCTCTTTGAATGGTTGACTCGGGAAAATTTATAAGGCAGTGCAATAGAGGTTGTTTTAATGCTAACAGAAAATAATCCTGATGTTAAGCAGACTGTTTAGCAGTATTTTCCTCCTGCTTATTAAACATCTTTTAAATATGCATCTGTCAGCCATGTTTAGAACAGGAATACAACTGACTCTTTCATGGCAAAATGTTATTTGAAACAAAATACACAGTATAATGAGTAATTTTAAGAGGTTTGGGAACAGCCTCTTTTATTCAGTACTCCGTGCTCCCTGACAGCAGTGCCCATAGCAACGCTCACTGCACAAGTAAGACTGCAACAACACTAGCAGCTGTTCCTCTCTTAAGGAACTGAAGGAGCCAACTAAATCGGCGGTGAGGTGCGGAGCTGTCTTGAGCTGCCCATCCTCTCCCAACAAGCCCCAGGCATATCTCTGGCAAACATTCAGTCCAGCTGAAATCCGAGACACTTTGCTCAACACTATTTATAGATCGCAGATCTATAAATGTTTACCTTTGTTAGAAGCATTCCTGTGCAAGTAAATTCCCCAGGGTGAGGGTTGAATGAATGGAAGTGCATGCTTTTTTTTTCTGTGAAGAAAAAAATAACAGTGTGAATTAGAAATAATATACGTTATGGTTTACAGGCTTCATTCAAATGGTTTTAAAATGCATGCACACACTCCAACATGAAGAAAGCCATCGAGGAGTCGAAGTGCAGTGGAACCTGTAACGGTGTGTGGCTGACAGAAGCTGCTCTGCTGCCAGTGGTGGCTGGTGCGGCAGAGGGCAGGAGAAGGAATAGTAATTGGCGCCAGGGAGAACCACCAAGACTGAATAACTCAGGACGAGGGCAGGATATGTTTTCTGTTGACCCAAATGCAGGACACCAAATAATAGATTTGTATCACAAGAAGGCAGATCCTGAATGAATGTTGCAGAAAAAAACTTTGTAATGGTTAAGAAGTGTTTGTTGAGGTGGTGTTGAAGCTAAGGCTTCCATTTGGGTTCCTGCATTCAGTAGCCTAAATGCCCCTTCCTACTTAAGAATAGCAGAATAGAAACAAAGATTGAAATGATCTCTCTTCAAACTGAGTGAATGGGCTTTCAAGTGACAAGTCTCACTGATTATGAGCAAATGAAAAATGATGCATATTGGAATAGTTGTGAGGTTGCCTCTCTCCCAGCCCTCATGCCAGACATTCAGGCCCTGCAAGCTGCAAACTCAGGCAAGCAATAGAATCAAGTGAGGTATGACTCTGTGATAACATTGTTTTCCTGTTTGTTCAGTCTTTTTCACAAATTGCCAGCAGAAAATCTCAATATAAATAGGGACTGCTGAGGCAAAGGATTGAAATCCAGGATCCATATCATGGCCCTCTACCAGCAATATGCATTGGGAAAAAGCTTCCACTTCACCATAAAGATTGCTAATGTAGGGGGTCAGAGCTGGATTGGGGCCATTGTGAGAGAAAAGAGATGAATTCCCACATTCTAGAAATAAGTGAGAGGAAGCCTCTATTCTTAGGCTGACCATATTTCCTTGAGACGAAAATGGGACCCTAATGCGCGCACACACGCACACATGCAGGCACACATGCAGGCAGGCGCGCAGGCAGGCGCGTGCAGGCAGGCGCGCTGGCGCGCACACACTCTAACTTTGAAAACAGGACAAAATTGAGATTTTGTCCAGAACGACAGGACGGTTGGAAAATGTTAAAATAACGGGACTGTCCTGTTCAAAACGGGACATGTGGTCAGCCTATCTATTCTTCAAAGAGTTCTGCACTGCACACTTGATATTTTGCAAGTTACAGAAAGATAGAATAGACCCTCTGACTACACCAGTAAAGTTTAGAAAGAAAATGCAACCTCCATAGCCCTCTGAGTCAATATGACACATATTGCTACACATGTTTACTTTTTAGTTGAAAAATCAATTTCAAAATGCTAACTGGAAACCTGCCCTCAAAAGCAGAGAGTTAAGAGGAGCAGACTTAAACTTTATTCCTCACAGTGTGTGTGGGGGGGTCTAATCTAGATTGACACACACACACCCAGCACTGACAATTTGTCAGAAGAAATCTGGCCTAATGGGGATATGATGTGGTAAATGCAACGGCTTTGTGTCTCAGGCAAGGTGCTAAAAGAGAATGTGAAAAAATGGGGAGATGGAGAGAGTTTGAGGCAGAAATGTAATTTGAGAAAGTGCCTCAGGCATGACCCTCCCTAGTTCTCATGAAGATAAAGGAACGGAGGGGGGAAGCACATTCAGACTTGCACGATTCTGTTACCTTATGATTAGAAGTATTAACTTGTATAACTTTGGTTTCCAAGTTTGGTCTATCTTGGAGGGCTGACAGTTACATTACTCATATAACTTTTTATAGAGAGAATATGCATTGTTTCTCTTCTCTAGTCCTTAAGGGCATTAGCTTCTTCTGCTGTCTTCCATTTTCCCCTTCTTCTTGGAATTGTTGGCAATTGTGCTTTCAGTATTTCCTTCTTTAGGAATATTTCCCCATAGTTATCAATGTTCTGAGTTTGCAAAAACTGCTTTCTTGATGTCCAAGGTACTCAACATTTTGATTATGTGCCTGTTGATTCTTATCAATCACATAGATTGGCCTTCTCCAGGATGAATCTGTCCCAAACCTGGTCCTTCATGGCTTCCAAAAGTGTAGCGCATAGCTTTCCAAACTGTGTGTCGCAACACTTTAGTGTGTCGCAACACACAGTTTAGTGTGTCGTGAAGCGGTGGTGTGGGGCGGCGTGGGGCGCGCGTAGTGGCGGCAGTGTGCACGGCGGCAGCTACAACGGCAGTGGCGCGCCATCAGCGCTTCTGCGTTTTAGCAAGGCCGCCGCCGTGCACGCTGCTGGTGCACGCCACCCCGCACCGCCACCATGCACGCACGTGACCCTGCACCGCCACCGCTGCCGCCGTTGGTGTGTCGCCAATGGCTGCAGTTTGGAAAGCACTGGTGTAGCGATTGCCACTATAACCAAGTCTATCCACTTTGCTGTTGGCCATCCTCCTCTTCTCTTTCCCTCCACCTTTTCCAGCATTAGAGTCCTCTCCAGAGAGCTTGGTCTTTGCAAAATGTGTCCAAAATAGTATAATTTGAGCCTGGCCATTTGTGCCTCGAAATGAGAACTCCGGGTTGATTTGTTTGATGATCCATTTGGTTTTTTTGGCTGTCCATGGTATTCTCAGGAGTTTTTTCCAACTTCATAGTTCAAAAACTTCTTTGAAGTCCAACTTTTGCTTCCATAAGGGTCACAGGTAGGCTGACCATACGTACTGTTTTAAATGGGACAGTGCCGTTTTTTTCACATTTCCCGACCATCCCGTTTTAATATAAATGTCAATTTTGTCCCATTTTAAAAAAAAATTAGCAAAATGTCAGGCATGGCAAGATTGATTCAGCCAAGATGCAATTATCATTTAAAAAGTGCTTGATTGAGGTGCCTGATGTTGGGTGAGACTAGAGAGGGGCAAGGAAGGCAGAAAGAGAGAGAGAGAGAGGGAGACAGAGAGAGACGGGGAGAGAGATCTTTGCCACCGCTTCTGCTCTGCTCTTAGCTGGTCACTCTCTGCTCTCTGTTTTATTAAAATGCATTTGGGATGTGATCCCGCCCTCTTTTTTCAAGAGTGATTATTTCTCCAGTTCGGCAAGAGAAAGTCTTTCGTTTGGGATTGTGGGAGAGAGAGAAAGAGGGAGAAAAAAAAGCAGGAGGAGGGAAGGCAGAAGGAAGAGAAGCCTTGCCAGGCGTGGAGTTTTTGAATCCTCCCTTCCCTGCCACTCTTCTCTCCCCCCTCCCCTCCTTCCTGCAATCTGTGATGTTACAAAGCCCGTGAGCTGTGCTTTCCCCATTCACCTCCTGTCAAATACAGTCCCCCTCTACGTCTACCTAAATTTTTGTATGAGTTTTGTCACACCAACTGGCGTTGGTGTGTCGCCGCGGGAAAACCCGGAAGTGCGGCAGCGCCCAAAAACCCGGATGCGCTGCTGCTGCTTCCAGGTTTTTCGCGCTGTAATTGGTGTGTCGCCCCAGGAAAACCCGGGAAAACCCGGAAGCGCTGATGATGATCAGCGCTTCCGGGTTGTGTGGCGACACACCAGACTGTGTGTGGCAACACACTTTTGTGTCGCGACACAGAGTTTGGAAAGCTCTGCAATAGATAATCATTGGGTCTACCTGCTGCACTCATTTGTGCAAAGAAATTGCTTGGTTTCAGTAATCCATTCCCTGACAATGTCAGTTTGAGTTATAGCAATGCACTTAACCTGTAGTTTGTCCCTGAGGATTGTTTGGCAGTTTGAAATGGTACAGAATGCAATTGCTAGATTGTTACATTGAACAACATGAGACATTGATCCTTAAAAGCATTGTCTTGGCTGCTGGGAATTACCAGGATCAATGATGGAACACTTGTGTACGAAGTCCTAGGATCCTATTTTTAGGAGAACACACCAAGACTCAGGCTATAAGATCAGCAAGGGAAGCTTTGTGTACCCACCAGCAGACATTGTCCCTAATACAATGTCTCAAAATTGGGCTTCCTTGATGGTGTGTCATTTTAGATAACCAAAAACGTGTTTGTCTCCCTAGGGTTTGGCAATGTCACCTGGCCCACTTGAAATGTATTTTCCTTTTATTTTATTTGTCTTATAGGCTAGATGTTGCATAGCAATGCTCCATTTGTTATTATGCTGTGTATTGCCCTAACATCCAATGGGAGAAAGGGACATAGAATGCAATACATACACAGAATGCAATAATAAATCAGTACTAGATAGACTTAAAATCGGATCCCTTCACTTCAAAATGGTAATTGCCATTCCAAGACTCAACTGAGAGCCAGGTTGATGTAGTGGTTAAGGCACCAGGCTGGAAACCAGGAGACCATGAGTTCTAGTCCCACCTGAGGCACAAAGCCAGCTGGGTGACCTTGGGCCAGTCACTCACTCTCTCAGCCCTAGGAAGCAGCGATGGCAAACTACTTCGAAAAAACCTTGCCAAGAAAACTGCAGGGATGTGCCCAGGCAGTCACCAGCAGACAACACTGACTCGAAGGCATAACAACAAGAACAACATCACTCAACTGCATCATAATATTTAAAGTCATGTAATTTTAAACAATATAGAAGGGTGAGATGGGGAGAAGCAGGCATTTTTAAGTCATAGTTTTCTTAGTAACTGTTGATTGAATAAACCACACCTGGCTGAGTTCGCACATGAACTCATGAGTTCATGCATGGAGCCAGTCAGTATTTGCCTCTTCCTTCCCCTCCTCATCAGCCTGACTTCTTTTCCTCAGCTTCTGCTATGTGCAAGTGATTGCTCCATTGAATACACATTGCTCTGAGAGACCCTAACATTCCTGAAACCAAAGGGATTTCTGTTGATTATAACTGTTATTCTCTCATTTATACACTGCGTTTCCTATGAAAGTGCAAAGCCTAGGGAGGAGGATATTGATATACCAATATATGAAAAATAAACCATGTCCAAAGCAATGTAAAGCTTACATGTTTTGACTGGATTTTATTGTTCAAACAAACAAGTATTATTTATAACTGCAAGTTATGGCATCTTTTCATTCTCCATCTCATAGTCTCTTCAGTTTATACATGGAACAGCCAACAGCTGTTAGCCAATGTGTAGACATTCTTGTCCTCAGGGTAGGGAATTCTACCAAAATCAATCAAAAATTAGCTGTTGCCACCAATGTTGTATGGTGTATAATTTCTTTATTAATAAATTTACTACTTTACTACTAAACTTCTTAGTGCTGTAGGTTTTTATTAGAAAGGTACCTCGCAAACTTTTATATTTTGCCAATAATTTGATATTTTTCCTATGAGTTAATGTCCGCACTAATTAATGCCCACATAAAAATATTTATCATGAACCTTTGTTCATACAAAAGTAATCTATTAGGAAAAACATTAATATGCCTAGGAAATAGTAATATTATTTGAATGAACTTATACTTAATCATAGGATTTTCTAAAAAATGTTGTTGCTATGTTAATTTTTCAGCCAGAGGAATATCCCATGCTTTTAAATACCACTGTAATGCAATGAACAATATATATTGGTTTTCCAGTGTTTTTAGCCAACAAAAGGAGTTGAAATGATTTTTTATATTACATCACAGACAGTGTTCTTATGAATACACAGGTGCTGATGTGCATCACTAGCATTTTTTTTCAAATTACCTTATCTGAAAAAATAGTCAATAGTCCCAAGGGAAGTGTGTAATGACCAGGAAAGGAAAGGTTCCCTTGTGCAAGCACCGAGTCATGTGAACCCTGGGGAGACGCCGCTTTCGCGACGTTTTCCTGGCAGACTATAGAGCGGGGTGGTTTGCCATTGCCTTCCCCAGTCATAATTACCTTTCCCCCAGCAAGCTGGGTACTCATTTTACCGACCTCGGAAGGATGGAAGGCTGAGTCAACCTGAGCCGGCTATCTGAGAACCAGCTTCCGCTGGGATCGAACTCAGGTCGTGGGGAGAGTTTCGGTTGCAATACTGCCACCTACCACTCTGCGCCACACGAAGCTGCAGTAATGACCAAGGATAATTTATTTTTATTTATTTATTTATTTATCCTATTTATACCCCGCCTATCCCCTCCCTACTGGAGGACTCTAGGCGGCTTACAACAACATCAGTACATTTTTCCCATTATACATCACATATTGTAAATTTACCGCGCGATAGGGAGGAGGGCAGGGAACCGGCTCTTCGGCTGCAGGCACTGGACTACAAGCCCCAGCATGCCTCGCTTCTGTGCCGGCTGCTGACGTCCAGGAAGCTGTTCTTTTTCCGGATCCGTCGTCCTCCGCCGTCATCACCGGGATTCCCTAGGTCTTCTTCGGGACGAGGATGACCCTCCGCTGGACGCCGGCAAATTGACCCACGAAGTGGTACCCATTTATCTACTCGCATGTGCTTTCGATCCGCTGGGTGGGCGGAAGCTGGAGCTAGTGGCGGGAGCTCACCCCACCCCGCGGTTTCGAACTGCCGACCTTATGGTCGGCAGACTAACGGCTCAGCGGTTTAACCTGCTGAGCCACCGCGCTCCTTTAATAAAAACATATTGAAAAAACCAGGAAAGGGAAGCTTAAATTTGAAGAAGTGAAGATTGAAGCAGCATTAGTGCAAGCATGTCTCTAATATGATTAATATCAGTTCAGACAATGAGAACAATTTCTCAGCACATTCTCTTGACTTTAGCATAATATTTGTTAGCTAAAGAATATGCATATATTTTTCCCTCTGGGTAGCAGAATGTTTTCTACCATTAGACACTGTCTCTAAAATTACTTTTTTCCAGAATCCAGATCTCTACAGAAGACACAGCAAAGTAGTCCTTCAGTACAGCTTGGAGGTTGGAGAGTTTGGGGTTCATCTTCACCAATGTTATCTTGGGCCTTTGGGTATTAAAAAAGTTTAAACAATGCCTTCACTGTGTTTGCTTCGCCACACTACCAACACCATCATGAGTAGGGTGATAAAAATAGGTACAACAATGAATGGACACAAAATGACGTTAGGGGGATCTCCAAAAGCTCTTCCTGAAACAGGGCAGTTTTTGAAGTAGTGCGTATGAATTGTTATGAAGAACTGATCCACCAGTTGGTTTGGCCAGTAACAATCCAGTTTCTCAGCTATCAGGATGGTGCAATTGGTAAGCTCCTTGTAACAGCTGCAAAAGAGACAAAGACACATTGTTTAAGTCCAGAACAGCCAGATAACATTAGGAAGCAACTCAGATAGATGCCTCCCTAATTCACTGGAGTATAAGAAGGAGGAGAAGGTCCATTACAATCTGACTTGCAAGATCCTCTTATTATAGCCAATCTCAATAAAAGTAGCTTTAGCCTTCCTGTGGAGTTGATTTTCTGGTCTGGTCCATCTAGTGGGGCTGGCATAGAGGCATAGATAACTAGATGTCTCATCCCTTCCACCTTGTCCAATCTCATCAGAGATAAACAAAATACATTTTTATTTCAAAAGAAAAAAATATAAAAAACAAATGCCCTTATTAACTTATAATATTAAAGCGCAAACATTCAGAGATGAAGAGGGTAATCTCCAAAACTGTTCAGATTGCAGTGGGATAACTTAAACAGTGGGCAAAAGAAAATGCAGTGTTGCAAGCAGACCACAAGATGGTGTTTGTTTGCTACAAATGTCTAATTTTTGCCCTGAAATCTTGTTTTAAAAAAAGTACTGTTAAATGTTTCAAATGAGCATTACAAATTACAAGAAAATCCTAAAGAATGGCTGGTATCTTGCTACATAGCCTGGCAGATGGATAAAAGGCTGTTAAAAGGCTCCATTTTACAATTTATACAGGAAAATTAGAAACACTAGACTTGTATAACACAGAAAAATAATTTGAGAACCTAATGCAACTTCCTAACTAGATTTTTAGCTATTTCTACTGAAACAGTACCTGAAGAATTTATTCCTAGGCTACGCTAGCTTCCTCCAAATGCCAAGACTGAGGGTGGTGAATGATCATAGCCTCATTCTATTCCCTCCCTTGGTTCAGAGTTTCTCCTTCAGCAGGCTGACCATATTTCCTTGAGATAAAAACGGGACATTGGGATGGCAAAAATGGGATGGGGTTAAACTTATGTAATATTCCATATTCATGAAAAAGTAAGACGATAAAAAAAGTTTCAAAGAGTTTTTAAGTTCCATTTGCTGGTCCTTAAACAGATTACTGTATATATAAAAATATTTTTGTTTCCATTAAAATGAAAAAGTTTTATTACATGAACATATTGAGCGGTGCAACACGGAGGGTTCCGGGCGGTTGGCTTGAAGGAATGGCGAGGCAGGATTCAGTTTGGCAAGGCGACAGACGGCGGAGGAAGCGCAGTCGGAAGGTGGGTGGAATCGGCAAGGCAGGGAAGGCACAGGAAGGCGGAGTGTGGCGGCTGGCTGGATTGGTGAGGCTGAGTCAGGATCGGCGACAGGTAGAGAAGGCGCAGGAAGGCTGGGTACAGCGGAGGAGGGAAGAGGTTCTATGGCGCCTTCAAGTTCGAGTTCTGCAGAGGCTCTGGCTGGAGGCAAGAGACAGGGCTTGAAGCAGGAGTCTAGTGAACGGTTGTCCCCGACCACTCGTTCCTCCTTTGGACGTCCTTTTAAATTTTCTTCCCGCCGTTTTTGGATAGGAACCAACTGGTTCGCTTTCTATTTGGCGCGTCTTGTTGCCCTTTTTTCGAAATATAAATAAAAATAAATAAAATAAAAATTTATATTCACATTCAGTGACACATATTCTTTGCATATTTCCAGTTTGTCTTATTAGACATGGCAAGGATCCCAACACGAAACTGAAAATTAAGATGGAAAAAGGGCATTCCTGACAAACTCCATGTGGCATTTTAATTGTTGACAAGAGAATTCCATTAGTGATTAATCAAGCAAAGGGACACTAAATCGATATCCAAGAAATAAATGCTATAGGAAATCTAAACTTCTTCATCACTTGAACCCAAAACTTGATTTGCATCATATCAAAAGGTTTTTTTTTCTGTAGCCAATGATGCCAAAACCATCAATCCATCATTATCAGGATACAGAGCTAACATATCAACCAAGAGGATAATATTATCTGAGGCATGATGCATTTCGTATAGACATCAGGCAGTTGTTGTTTATTCATTCAGTCGCTTCTGACTCTTCGTGACTTCATAGACCAGCCCACGCCAGAGCTTCCTGTCGGCCGTCGCCACCCCCAGCTCCCCCAAGGTGGAGTCCGTCACCTCCAGAATATCATCCATCCATCTTGCCCTTGGTCGGCCCCTCTTCCTTTTGCCTTCCACTTTCCCTAGCATCAGCATCTTCTCCAGGGTATCCTGTCTTCTCATTATGTGGCCAAAGTACTTCAGTTTTGCCTTTAATATCATTCTCTCAAGTGAGCAGTCTGGCTTTATTTCCTGGAGTATGGACTGGTTTGATCTTCTTGCAGTCCAAGGCACTCTCAGAATTTTCCTCCAACACCACAGTTCAAAAGCATCTATCCTCCTTCGCTCAGCCTTCCTCATGGTCCAGCTCTCAGAGTCATAGGTTACTACGGGGAATATCATTGCTTTAACTATGCGGACCTTTGTTGTCAGTGTGATGTCTCTGCTCTTAACTATTTTATCAAGATTTGTCATTGCTCTTCTCTCAAGAAGTAGACGTCTTCTGATTTCCTGGCTGCAGTCAGCATCTGCAGTAATCTTTGCACCTAGTAATACAGTCTGTCACTGCCTCCAGGTTTTCTCCCTCTGTTTGCGTTATCAATCAAGCTGGTTGCCATAATCTTGTTTTTTTTTAGGTTTAACTGCAACCCAGCTTTTGCACTTTCTTCTTTCACCTTCGTCATAAGGCTCCTCAGCTCCTCCTCGCTTTCAGCCATCAAAGTGGTATCATCTGCATATCTGAGATTGTTAATGTTTCTTCCAGCGATTTTAACTCCAGCCTTGGATTCATCAAGCCCAGCACATCGCACGATGTGTTCTGCGTACAAGTTGAATAGGTAGGGTGAGAGTATACAACCCTGCCATACTCCTTTCCCAATCTTAAACCTGTCTGTTGTTCCATGGTCTGTTCTTACCGTTGCTACTTGGTCGTTATACAGATTCCTCAGGAGGCAGACAAGATGACTTGGTATCCCCATACCACCAAGAACTTGTCACAATTTGTTATGATCCACACAGTCAAAGGCTTTAGAATAGTCAAGAAAACAGAAATAGATGTTTTTCTGAAACTCCCTGGCTTTCTCCATTATCCAGCGTATATTGGCAATTTGGTCTCTAGTTCCTCTGCCTTTTCTAAACCCAGCTTGTACATCTGGCAATTCTCGCTCAATGAATTGCTGGAGTCTTCCTTGCAGGATCTTGAGCATTACCTTGCTGGCATGTGAAATAAGTGCCACTGTTCGATAGTTTGAACATTCTTTAGTGTTTCCCTTTTTTGGTATGGGGATATAAGTTGATTTTTTCCTATCTGATGGCCATTCTTATGTTTTCCAAATTTGCTGGCATATGGCATGCATCACCTTGACAGCATCATCTTGCAAGATTTTAAACAGGTCAGCTTGTGCAATTCATTGGGTCCTTAGCAGCTTTCAATGTTTATAATTACATAAGCTTCATAATATGAAGCTGGCAGGGCCTTTTTGTCGTATGACTCCTAATATATTTCCAACAATATAAAAGCTACTCTCTCAATTTTTTTTGTACCATGTACAGTTATTCCATGTGGCCCTGGAGCCTTTCCAGATGTCATTATATCACAATGCCATAAATTTCCTATAACGTTAGGGGTACAGCTAAACCCCCAACTGTACAGCCAAGATTTCTAGAAGATTTATTTCACTTAAAAACAACCACCACCTGCTCACTGGATATATCAGTATTTCCAGAGTGTAAATCTTGGTAAAACTCAAAACCTGAAAATTAATTTCATTGGAATCACTGTGAATTATCTACACAGAATCTCTTATTATGGGTATGATCTTACTTCATTTTCAGTGTTTCAAGTGAGAGGCCAAAAATTTCCCATATTTTCCCCTGTCCTGTTCCCAATACTGTATATGTGTTTCATATGTTTTAGAGAATATTCCATATTCAATACATGTAACTGATTTAATTTTAATTTGATTTAATCTTTAAAATGTTAAAAAATAAAAATTGAAACTTCATCTTGAGCATTATATTATTTATCATTAACTCATTAAAACATAGAACAACAAATAATGGGGATTAAAAAAAAGTAGAAAAATAGTTTTGATTATTCGACACTCACCCCAAAGTCTTATCCCAATCGCACCACAGTGTCTTCCTGAGAGTTTCCATGTCAGATTTAAATTTGCTGAAACAAAATTCCTCAATTAATTGTCCATAAGATCCATGGCATGCGGAGACCACAATAAAATGATGGGCTAAAGTAGAAAGGGGAAAGTGAAAAAGATTTTCAAAACAAGAAAAGGTTAGGATGAAATTGCTTGATTCATGTATAAAAATTACCAGTAAAGAATAATCCCAGATAGATCTCTGTCTATCATCTAAGCATCATTGCTTACTCTTGAGTAAATAATAACTTCAGAGAAATGAAATATTATAGGTAGTCCTCTAGAGCCATCAGATAGTTGTAATAAGTATATATTATATTGCAGCAGCCGAAAACATCTTTACAATTTTTCCAAATTTGGTTGTATGGAAATATAGTCGTTTCATGTTATTTATTGATGTATTCATAAAGCTCTTAAATTCAGAGGGCACTGCACTGAAATTTCAGTAAGATAATCTTAAAAAAAGGTAAAGGTTCCCCCCACATATTTGTGCAGTCGTGTCCGACTCTAGGGGCCGGTGCTCATCTCTGTTTGTTAGCCGAAGTGCCAGCGCTGTCCGAAGACGCTTCCACAGTCATGTGGCCTCATGACGCGCATGGAATGCTGTTACCTACCCACTGAAGTGGTACCTATTAATCTACTTGCATTTACATGCTTTCGAATTGCTAGTTTGGCGAGAGCTGGGGTGAGTGCAGGAGCTCACTCCGTCACGCGGGGCTAGGGATTCGAACCTCCGAACTTGCGATCTTCTGATCACAAGCCTGGTGTCTTACCCGCTGAGCCACCATGCCCCAGTCTTACTGAGTAATAAATCTTACTCAGAGGCTGAAGAATATAATAAAACAGTAAACAAAACTCACAGAACTATTCAAAAATCTAGTACAAGGAACAATCCTATAAAGGGCTTTTTATAGAAACATTAGAAACAAGCATACCCAATCTGACATAGTCAGTTACAGACTTCTATGTCAACTCTAATAAGTTTTCTCTCTCCCTGCAGAACAGCAATGCCTTGTCAGTATTAACAGCTTCAGAGGTTTCTTTCTAAGGAATGATAGGATTGCATGAAATGCACATGATGAAATCTAAAATCTCGATTACTGATGAAAACTTTTGGTTTATGCTAACACTGGTTTATATTGAAATAAGTGTTGATTCACATCTATTGAGGTTTGGCTCCTAGAGATCTGTTTGTTTCCCACCCTGATGATTTTCTGGAAGTCTTTAAAAACTTGGCTGTTCTCCCAGGCCTTGGGGTAGGATGCTTGTGTTGATTATGTTTTCTGTTACAGAGAGTGTATTTGTCCTGATGCATGGGATTTTCTTTATTCTGTTTTCTATTTTTAGTATAAGCCACCCAAAGTCATTCTGGAGTTGGGCAGCCTCTAGATTTCATAAAACAAAACAAAACAAAACAAAATAAAAATTATTTATAACTTTCCTGACTGTCAACACACTGCATATTTATTTATTTATTTATTACATTTATATCCCGCCCATCTCCCCCACAAGGAGGGACCCTGGGCGGTTTACCTTGTAAGGCATATACCTTGTAAGTCAGTGGGATATAAGCAGCAGTAGATTGTCTTGTAAAATAGTCTCCGGGTTAGAGATCCTAATTTGCACAGAATAAAACAGGCTGTTAGCAGTGAATGCTGCATATGGCACAATACAACTAAGCTGGTAACCTAGTCTATTCTTTCTTCCTTTCACTAAAAAGAGTGGTGGCCTGGATTGATCACAACCATGATAAGCAGCAGAGATTAAGAACTTTGAATCCATATTGTGATGACCTTGGCATATGGAAGATGGAAACTAGGAATGTAAGAGAAATAAATGGTAAAGAGAATGAATTAAGAAATGAAAGGAAAAGAAGAAAAAGACATATGATGTATGTCTGTGACATTAAAAGACAGTGGAAGGATGCAGTATATCTGAATGAAGATAAGATTGATTTTTGTGGGGTGGAGTTAATGAAACGTGTGGAGTTATAGGTTTAATTATAAACTGAAGTTCTCAAGATGTATGTCAAAAAGAATAACACAATGTCATCTAGATAGGTGATTGTTGCATCTTATGACAATGTAAGGACGAAGGGTGAATTTGGGGAAAAACTGTATGATGCTCAGAATGAATATGATCCAGGGGCAGGGGAGGGGACAAGGTAATTCCAACCTTTTATGCCGTGTTCTGCTCTCAGTTTCAACACAGAACAAGGCTTTTCCTACTTGCCTTTTAGATCAGGGGTCCCCAACCTGTGGGCCGCGGCCTGTTAGGAAGCTCCCTCCTGCAAACCCTGCCCCCCGGTGCACGTGATTACCCTGCCCCCGGTGCACACGATTGGCTCCCGCCTGCAAACCCCCCCCCCGGTGCATGCGATTGGCTCCCGCCTGCAAACCCCGCCCCCTGGTCTGTGGAAAAATTTTCTTCCATGACCGGTCCCTGGTGCCAGAAAGATTGGGGACCGCTGTTTTAGATATCTTATTTCCCCTTAGTCTTTTATTTTGCAAGCCAAGATGTCCAATTAACCAATTCTCACAGGACTTGATTTTGAGACTCCTCCTCACTCTGCAAGCTCTCCTCTAAGCCCAGTCCAGCTTTATCATGTCTCTTTTAAGATATGGTGCCCAGCACTGGATAAAGTACTCCAAGTGTGGTCTGCCCAGCACAGAATATAATGGAACTACTACTTTCCATGACCTAGATGCAATGCTTCTGTTAATACAATTCAAGTGTGTATCGCCCTTTTTAGCTGCTGCATAATATTCCTTGTTCGTGTTCATTATCTTGTTCATATTAATGTTCTTGTTCATTATCCAGTAGCACTGCTAACTCCTACTCATATGTATTACCACCAAGCCAGGACTTCCCAGTTCTGTACTTATGCATTTGACTTTTCTTACCCAGATGCAGGACCTTACACTATTCACCACTAAGCATCTTACTGTTAAGGTTGGTGCAATGTTCAAGCCTGTCAACATCATTCTGAATCATGTTAGCCAATCCTCCTAGCTTGATGATATCTGCAAATTTAATAAACCATCACTTTCCATCGTCCAGATTATTTTTTTATTTCACAATTGTTTATACCACCCAATCATGGCATTTGTAAGGACAGTGGCGAAGATGGAACCTTGGCAATGCCACTTGTTAATTTCTCCCAGGTTGATACAAAACCATTAACAAGCACCCAGTAGGTGAATTTGTTTAACCAGTTACATATGACCACATCACAGTACTAGCCCACTAGCACTCTAGCCCACATTCATCCAGGTTGTTTACAAGGATATTGTGAAATATTTTGTTAGATACTTTATTGAAATAAAGGAACATTATACAACATTCCCTTGTTCTACCAAACTGTCGTAAAAATACATGAGCTTAAGTTGACATGACCTGTTCCTGACAAATACAGTACATGGCAGTTCCTGGTAACAACAGCATTCTTTTATTAGTACTCACAGATACAGTATGCTGTAAAGTAAAGTAAAGTGTAAAGTAAAGTGGAAATATACTTAAGGAAATAAACTCAAGTACGGATATTAAACCAATGGGTGTATAGTCCTTCCTGTTCCCCTTTTTGAATAATGGAACTGGGTTTGCTCTTCTCCAGTCTTCCAGGATCTCAGTGGAAGATGTGGGTCTTTGTTGTTTGCTGAGCTTTGTGTAAGAAAGTACTTTATCAGGGGATACTTCCTACAAGCAACTAATGTTTTCATACGGCAAGTCGTTTAATTGACTGAAATTTTGTATTTTAATATTACAGTGACTTTGCCCTTTGATATTGCAGTGAGCATTTAGTATCCTTTTTACCATGTCTGGATTTCCTGTGGTCAAACTCTTCTTCAATGCCTTTGACTGCGAAGCCTCTGAAAACTCACTTGATTCCACTTTTCTCCCCAGCAGTGTTATGAAGGGAAGCAATGTAGCAATTTTAGCAGACAGCATCCACTTTTTTTTATGATAGTCTAGATCAGGTTGTAGAGGCCATTATACAGCCACATTTGATAGCTGCAGATCACTTTATTTTAAATTTGGATATAGCAAATGCATAGCCCTTGCTGACTTTGGCTAATCTATGAAAACAAAATAATTGGTACTAGGATGGAAGCTCATCAGAAAATACCAGGTCTGTAGACTGCACTGGGAAGTTGAAAAACATCCCATAAAAGGAAGACAAACCACATTTATACTGCTGCCAAGAAAACAGCATGTTGATGAAGTCACCAGGAATCCAGCTAGATGAGTGAGTTCTTACTTGTTAAGTGCCCAATTTTGAGAAATTAATGCTTCATTATTTTGTACAACCAAAAGATATATTGATATAATAATAGCAATAATAATCCTTGTGGAAATAGATACAGGTAATTAGGCTTGAAAACAATTTTAGGAGTCAGATTTAGGCAGCAATTGGATGAGACAATATGGAAACCATTGTGGAAATCTGGGGAAATTCCTACTGACTTCAATTATCTTGTCTTAATCTAAGGTTTTACACTGGTTGTATGTAACCCCTATAAGAATCTCACATATAACATAGCTTCTTTACAAGGTTCTTTTAGGTGGTTTTAATCAAAAAGACACTTTCTTCCATCTTCAGTAGGAATGAAAAAAGTATCAAATTTTGGAGGGAGATCTTTAACAAAACGATAGCAGTACCCAAAGAAAGCACTGAATTCCCACCAAATTTAGGTTTAGTACATGTATTTGAAGAAACGAATAAATATGTACAAAGCAAAAAACTTACTACCCTCAACAAACATCTAAGTTCTTCTATAGGTGTGACCAGCCCTGCAGCAGATGACAACCAACTTTCATTTTTTAAAGACTGTGCTTGAATCTTGACTGTATTTATACCACTAAATGGACCTTATTCCTGTGATCCATTCCCCAAAGTGAGTTGCCTGTCAACAGTACCTATACAGCAATGTCTATCCACCTATGTCCCTAGAAAGAATGTGGTTTCAATAGCAGATTATAGCTGTTTGGATCCCGTTCTGATGGAGCAGAATTTCACACTCAGCTGCTGATGCCACCTCTGCCTTTTCCATTTCTGTTTTTCTTTAATTTCCTTTTCTATTTTGTTTTGGTCAATTCTGTATGTTCCACCCAGCCTCTCTAATACTAGACTGCCTATTGCCTCTGTGTGTCAGCTGTTCTTTAGGAAAGAAAAAAGTGCTATACTGTATTTTACCTGATATTGGTGTTCCTTAGATTGGAAAAAGAGACTGCTTACCTCAGGCAGACCTACTCCATTTCTATATTGTGACTGAGTAATGAGGGGGATTTTATGTTCTATACATCAGATGATAATCTATATATGCCATATCTGAATTTTTGAAGATACTTTGTTCAGAGCATTCAAGCCATTAAATGTCTGGACCCTCAAAACAAGATGAGGTAAAAATATGATATCACAGTGTCATTAGCCTGGACGGCAGTGGGAGGCCTCTGAAGGCCTCTGCTGGGAGACTGGCGGGCTTCCTTGTGCAGCTGGTTGGCCTCTGCGAGAAGAGACTGCTGGACTACATGGGCCAGGGGTTCTGGTCCAGAAGGGCACTGCTTATGTTCTTATGAACACGTCGTCTAATCTCCACCGGAGTTAGCAAGAAATCACCCCACACTGAATGATTTATCTTAAACTCTCACTACTTTGGCTTCTGAGCAGTCAGCTAATTATTGGACACTGCAGGTGGATAACTTGGAAAGATTAAGGATACTTTAAAAACACATTTACTCTAGACAGTTTACTCTAGATAGCCTGGGAGAGGGAAAGAAAAGAGGCCTGCCTGCCTGAGTACCAGTGGCTGAATCCCAAAGATTTCTCAGTCAAAGAATACAAATACATATCACGGAGGTTTTTTTTTTTATAGAACACTAACAGTGGAGCTCTGGTTATTCTGATAATGCTAAAACATTAGCATGATTGGAGATGAACTTCCATCAGAAACAAGGCAGTAAGACTGAGGATGTCTTATGAACTGAGGATCTGGCCTGAAAGCAAGTCATGTGATCCCCACTCAGTCTAACTGTCTTTTGTTCAAGAGGTTTTACAACACTAGTGTCATGGCTGATCCAAGGACCTACAAGGTGAAAAAATACATACACATCCATACAGTAGAAAAGCTATGCTAAGTAGCTTCTCATAACATTTTGTCTTTTAAAATACGAATAATTCTTTGACATATCATGTGTCGAATTTGAACTTGCTTATATTAAACTGCTCTGCAAAATTATGATGTCATTCTGTTCTTATCACTACAACTCAGAAATGTAAGAAACCACAATGCTACTGTTGTCAAGTCTCTTTCTTTCTTTCTTTCTTTTTCTTTCTTTCTTTCTTTCTTTCTTTCTTTCTTTCTTTTTCTTATTTATTTATTTATTTCAATCATTGACCAGAAAAACAAAGTTTTGAAAAATAGGATTGCAGCCATTCAGTTGGAATAATAGTGTAACCTATATACTATAAAAATTGCCTGAAAATTTTAATTGCTAGCAAAAATAAAACATCACGATACTAAAACAACTAAAATTATAAGTTTAAGATTTTAAACACAAGAATGAATATAGTGCAAATCTGTAAAGTTTAGACAGAACTATAAAGCAATTATTTAGAATAATAAAAGTAGCTAACATGAAATATAAAATCATTTTTTGCTAAAATATATAAATAATGTATAATATTAATATTGTGCCTATAGTGAGTATAATGGTGCAAAATAAAGTAAAATAGTAGAGTGGTTAGGACTTAAAAGGTTAAAGTTAAATAGAACAATTGCAGTAAATGTTTTTAATAATAATAATAATAATAATAATAATAATAATTTAATAATAATAATAATCAATAAAAGTACATATAACCTAACACATAGATATAGATAATCAATTAAATAGATGGCTAGAGCTAAAGTAGGTGATGCCAGACAAAAAATGTCTAACAACTATTTGAAAAAAATTGCAGCATACTGTACAAACAGTATAGCAATATTTAGCAACATTCACTGAAGTAGAATTGGATTGATCTGATAATAATAACTGAAGGCAAAAGGAGTCAAAATCACTAGGATGCTTGACTAAAAGTGGGAATAGCTATTCCTTGTGAGCATCAGCATAGAATGAACAGTACAATATAACGTGATTAAGCATTTCAGTGGCTCCTCTACCACAGGGGAAGGTCTCCAATCAAATGGGATATTCTGATATCACCCCTCAGTAATTGCTGTTGGAAGGGCATTAAACCTGGCCAAAGATAAAGCCCTTCTAAATTTGTGGACTGTCATATGGCTGAGAAACCTAGCAGGGTGGAGTAGATGAGCAGAGTGACTCAAAAAAATGTTTCTGGGTAAGAATGACAAGCCCATTTTAACTCCAGGTCAATAGTGTGCTGCTCATAGCCCATCTGGGCGATTGCAGCCCAAACACAAAAAAACTATTTTAATTTCTCATGAAGTGCTTAGCTCCAGGAAGATTTAAAGCTGCTCAATGCTACTGTTGAGAGAGATTAGGAGGATTAAGAATGGTGAGAACTATAGAACCTACAGAAACTAAAGGTAAAAGTAAAGGTTCCCCCGCACAGTCATGTCCGACTCTAGGGGCCGGTGCTCATCTCCGTTTGTTAGCCAAAGACCCAGCGCTGTCCGAAGACGCTTCCACGGTCATGTGGCCACATGACACGCGTGGAACGCTGTTACCTACCCACCGAAGTGGTACCTATTAATCTACTTGCATTTGCATGCTTTCGAATTGCTAGGTTGGCAAGAGCTAGGGCGAGTGCGGGAGCTCACTCCGTCACGCGGGGCTAGAGATTCGAACCTCCGAACTTGTGACCTTCCGATCGACAAGCCTGGCGTCTTAACCGCTGAGCCATCTAGCATAAGATAAAAGGAGCATCAGAGGGACAAGAGAACAAATAACTGTCTGCACCCAGCATCGTCTGCTTCTTGAAAAGGCAAAGGATTCGGGAAATTGCATAAAAATGACTGAGACCAATGTCTGGGAAGTAGCCTTGATCTTCACTTTGGTTCAGTTCCACGTGCATGCAGCTTTCAAGCCAACCTGGCAGTATCTGCAGTAACAAAATTGATCACTCAGACCTGAACAGCCTGAAGGTCAGCAGCTTGTCTAAGTCTAAATTTAAGTCTAAATGAAAGTCTAAGTCTAAATTTACTTCATATTTTAAAAGTTTTAGAGTAAGTGCTTAGGAATGGATTGGTATTGTGGATTTATCTTCTTTGCATGAGTTTTTATTTCTTGATTTGGGTAATTTTGATTTGCTTGATTACAGGATTATGATTTTGTGAATGTTTGCTTAATAAAAGTGGGTTTAATTTTCCTGCCAACCTTGTCTCAAAAGTCCTTTCTAGGATCTAGTGTCAAACTCCAGAAAGGCATTAATACTATGAAATATTTCCACCAGGAAATAGTATCTGTCTTAAAGTCATAAATTTGGGTAAGAAAAATGGGAGATGACTCTGCCAAGCACAGTCCTCCCAAGAAATTTCTTGAGGAAAACTTTCTCCTTCGGAATGCTCATAAGGAGCAGCTTTCTTTCACATGATCCCTACTAGATGTTAAAGACCTGCTGCTTATCAGGTAATCAACTTTGAGCTGAGGTACAAGTAGCAGGAATAGTGGGTATAGTTTTTTATTTTAAGGAAAAATAATGCTAGGTAATAAACTTAGGCCTTCTCTGTGACAGTGCCCACTCTATGGAACATCTTGCCCCCAGAGTTGAGACAGATCTCCTCCCTCCCGACCTTTAGGAAAGAGCTGAAGACCTGGTTCTGCCGCCTGGCGTGGGAAGGAGGAAGGGATAGTTCCTCATGGGGATGGCTAATCCCCTAATTTTATAACTGTCCTTCTTTTAATTATTCCATTACCATCTGGATTTTCAATTTAATTTATATTTATTGTATAATTGAGATTTTAAACCTTATTTTAACTTGTTTATTGTGAACCGCCCAGAGTTCCCCATGGGGGGAGATGGGCGGTTATAGAAATTAAATAAATAAATAAATAAACTACTTATCTTGAATGCTAAAAGTACATTTTACTAAACTCAAAACAATTATAAGTAGGATTGCACAGCAGGAGGAACTCATGTAAAAAGGAGCACAAGATGGAGCTCAAGGAGCTCCTCAGAGAGAAGGTACTAAAAAGACAATTACCAATAATTCCAATAAAGAAAAAACAGAGCAGAAGAAGCCTATTTGACTATTAAAAAAGCTTAGCAGAGACATAAACATGTGTGTGTGTGTGTGTGTGTGTATACATGTGTGTGTGTGTGTATACATGTGTGTGTGTGTGTGTGTATGTGTATATATATATATATATATATATATATATATATACACATATACATATACATACATACACACACACACACACACACACACACACACACATATACATATATATGGAGATATATATATCTCCAGTTTGAGAGAGCCAGTTTGGTTTAGTGGTTAAGGCAGAGCTTTCCAAACTGTGTGTCACGACACGTTAGTGTGTCGGCTGCAGTGTCTGGGTGTGTCGTGGCTGCTGCTGCCTCTGAGCCCTGCCAGGATTCCATGCAGGTCCTAGTGCCTGCCTTGTGCCTGGCTGCCTCCAAACCTGCCCTGCCAGGATTCCACACAGGACCTAGTGCCTGCCTTGTGCCCTGCTATAAGAGTGTGTCATGAAATGATGCCCTGCTGTAAGAATGTGTTGTGAAATGATGCATGTCTAAAAAGTGTGTCACCAACATGAAAAGCTTGGAAAGCTCTGGGTTAAGGTGCTGGGCTAGAAACCAGGAGACTGAGAGTTCAAGTCCCGCCTTAGGCATGAAAGCCGGCTGGGTGACCTTCGGCCAGTCACTCTCTCTCTCAGCCCTAGGAAGGAGCCAATGGGAAACCAGGAGACTGAGAGTTCTAGTCCTGCCTTAGGCATGAAAGCCGGCTGGGTGACTTTGGGCCAGTCACTCTCTCTCAGCCAAACTCACCTCACAGGGTTGTTGTTGTGGGGAAAATAGGAGGAGGAAGGAGTATTAGGTATATTCGCTGCCTTATTTATAAAAATAATAAAGGCGGGATAGAATACATATACATATACATATACATATACATATACATATACATATACATATACATATACATATATGGAAGAACATACAAAGATAGTTAGCACTGATAGGGATGGTGTCAGAAAAGTTAAAGCTCAGAATGAGCTAAAGTTGCTGAGATGTTGAAAATAAAGGATGAGAATCAGTATATCAGCTGCTCTAAACGCTAAGACATAATGAAGAAGAGGTGGAACTACTTAGCTCAGTCCTCTTGAACAAGACTATGTTGAATTGGCAGCCATGAAGACCATGTTGAAGGGGCAAGACCAGAGCTTGATGCCACTAGCAGAAGCGGTAAGATATTTGGAATGAGTGAAGATATCCAGATCCTGCTAAACATCATCCAAGGATACTGAAAGTTTGGCTGAATCTATCCATTGCCTTTTTAAAATCCTGCAGAATAGTGAAGTGCTAAATAACTGGAAAAGAGAGCCAGTTTGGTGTAGTGGTCAAGGCATCAGGCTGGAGACTGTGAGTTCTAGTCCCACCTTAGGCACAAAGCCAGCTGGGTGGGTGGCCTTGGGCCAATCATTCTCAGCTCTAGGAAGCAGGCAAGGGCAAGCCACTTCCAAAATCCTGCCAAGAAAACTGCAGGGATTTGTCCAGGCAATCACCAGTAGTCAACACTAACTTGGGGGGGAAAAAACAAAAAATAAAACTGGAGACAGCAAACTTGTCCTTATCCTCAAAATAAAAAAAAAGGGGGGGAGGAGAGAAGGAGAGAAGGATCTAAGAAATTACAACTTCAGTCTAACATTGACACTTGGGAAGAGTTGTGTCATGATGGTGGGCGATTCTCTGCTAAGAGGAACTGCCTTCCTTGTGGCTGAGTGCAGTGCCCATTTGCTCATTTATTCTGCTTATGTAGCCTTAATTTAGCCATTCAGAGAGAACAGTCCCCATCTTTGCCTGTTTGCTTGCCTTTTTTCTGAGTGATAGGAAGGACTGAACTGCTTGGGCCCAATCCTCATCACTATAATATTCAGAGGAGAATAAAACAGAATAACCAGCGCTCTATGCTTCAACAGAGAGAGAGAGAGAGGGAGAGGGAGAGAGGGAGAACACAAGCAAAGGGCACACCCAGCTGCTTCTCTGTGGGCCCAATTACCCCCCCCCATCCGTGGGGAGAGGGAGAAATGTCCATTGCTTTGAAATTCAGTCCTATAGCTGGCTCACACCTGTTTCCATCCTAGCCCAATTTGGAATATGACAGATCTTAATTCTATCAACACTTTGTGAGTGCCCTGAACATGGTGCTTTCCAAATAGTTGGCAAAGATGGTAAGAGTTGAAATGCAACACATCTGTAGAATTGAGTTCTCACTGTCCTCAAAGCATCTGATGTTTAGGCAGAAGATAAGCTGATAAAACAGAAGCAGAATACAAACTCCACAGAAAAGCCTGGAATTTGCACAAACTGTATTTGTAAATACAGAAGGCACCATACAATTCAATTACAGCTGAAAGTTGATACTATCAGAAAAATAAGTTTGTTTGTCTGTTGAATGAAAGCAAAAGTTATTTTGCGGGAATTTCATAAATTGTTTTGTATTGCCATTTATCATCACCATCATCATCATCATCATCATCATCATCAGGCAGATTGACAGCAAAAGAATATCTATCTATCTATCTATCTATCTATCTATCTATCTATCTATCTATCTATCTATCTACACACACACACACACACACACTTTAAATCCCCCATTCAGATCTCAACCTAGATCGCCCCCCCACCGTGTGATCGACCCCGGTGTCTGGCCTGCCCACCTCTTTGTCCTCGCCTCTACACAGCCATACTCTGAGCTGGCACGAAGCAGCACTCACCGAGGGCAAGCCAGAAGCAACGCTTCAGTAGGGGGACCATTCCCAAAGCCATGGCTCCAGCAGAGAAATGAAGCCTGCCGACGCCAAGGGACTTTATTTTAAGCAACAGGAATCTTTGACGAACAAATCATTCCGAAGAAAGATGCCGTTGCAGACGTCAGGGGGGGGGGGACCAAGATGCAACCAACCCAACCCCGTGAAAAGCCTCCGCTCAGGGAGGTGGGAAGACGCGGGCTGTGGCGCACCAGCCCAGGAGTCGCCCCTTCGCAATTCCTCGAGGCAGGGTCTTCGGGATACGATTAGCTGCTACAAAGGGCACGTGGAAGGGGAGGGAGTTCTGATTGGGTCGCTTCGGGGATGGCAGCGCGAGAGCGGTGGAAGGGTCGGTGGAAGGATCTCGGTTCTCCTCCTCCCTCCGGGGACTCGCTGGGTGGCGGAGAGCCGTGCGGTCGCTACGAGGGACAGCTTGCACCAGACTCCCTCGCCAGGCGTAAGCAACGTGCGTAACAGAGAGATTTAAAAATAAACTCAGTTGTGCTGGCGGAGCCGCAGGCTATTTCGTTCGGTGGACAAAGTCGCCTTCTTAGTCCTGCGGGTCCTACCTCTGAGACTACCTGAAGGTGGGTTAACCAAGGGCTCGCGACTTCCGGGTTTTGTTATTCACGCAAAGGGTTGAAAGAGGGCAGCGCGGAGGGTCCCCAAACTGGAGCAAGGTGACAATAAACGCTAACGTTATCCAGCCGCCAGAGTTGCATGACCTCCTTCGGGGATAGTTGGCGGGCCGTTTCCCGGCGAGGAGCGGGGAGCCGCCTTTGGGGTAGTTTTGTGTCTTTATGCAGTACTTCCCTCCCCCGCGACGACGACGACGACGACGACAACAGAGAAAAGGGCAATCTCCTCTTTTCTGAAGGCAAAGGGCTTTTAAAATATTCCTGATAATGCCCTTTCATAGAATACACAACATTGTGTAGTTAAAAATCATATCCTACCCCTTCAGACAAAAATTGTATGGCTTTGAAAATACTTCTCTGTCCAACAAGACTTCCAAGTATCCTGCTTAATGTTAGAGGCATATCCACTTGAACATCTCTGGCAGATGACTTTCCAGCCTCTGCCTCAAGACCTCCAGCAAAGAATTCACCAAATCCTGTAGCAGTCTCTTCCGCTGGCTGATAACCCCTACAGTCAAGAAGTTCCTCCTCATGTTTGAACCTCCTTCCAGCCATTGGTTCTGGTCCTGCCCTATGGAGCAATGGAAAATTCCATGTGACAAACCTTCCAGTATTGGAAGACTGCTATCACATGTCCCCACAGTGATCTTTCTGTAAGGCAAAACATACCCAGGTCCTATAACATTCTGTATAGGCCTTGGCTTCTTCACCCATCTTAATAGCCCCAGTATTTGTTGCAGTTTGTCACTGTCATGTTTGAGCAGTGGTGCCCAGAACTAGACACAGTAGTTCAAACTACTTACCATGGTCTGGACACCATGCCCCTGTTCATGCACCCCAGAATAGTATTTGCCTTTTTAGCAGCTGAATCACACTGTTGGCTCATGTTTAACTTGGATTTGACCAGAACACCTAGATCATTTTCACATGTACTACCAAGCCAAGTATCACCCATCCTATCCAGATGCAGAACTTTAAATTTCTCCCTGTTAAATTCCATTTATTCATTTAAGCCCACTGCTCAAGCCTGTCTAGATATTTTTGAATCAAGGAAGGAAATAAGGTTAGTCTGGAATTATTTGTGACAAACCCATTCTGGCTCTTGTTAATTGTAGCATGCCCACAAGTGCTCACAAACACACTGCTTGATAATCTGAGGACCTTGTCCTTTATAGGAGTCAAACTGACACACATGTAGTTTCCTGGGTCTTCCTTCCCTTTTTTGAAGCTGGGGATAACATTTGCTGTCCTCCAGCCTTCTGGGATCTTCTCCAGGAGTCCTCAGAGATTACTGAGAGTGGTTCTGCAAGCACTTCCACTAGTTCCTTCAGTACCCTGGGATATAATCCACCTGGCTCTGGAGACTTGAATTCATTTAAATTAGCTGGGCTCTATCTTACCCTCTCCACATCTATCCTAAGCTGCAGCTCCTTCCTTCCCTTAGTGCAGGGCTTTCCAAACTTTTGCCATTGGCGACACACCAACGGCCGGTGCGCAAAACCCCAGAAGCGCCAGCGGCGCCACGCGTTCAGGTTTTTGTGTGCTGTGGCACATCCTGGTGTGTCGCATGACAACCCGGAAGCGCTGATGGCCCACCACTGCTGCGCGCGGCGGCAGTGCGCCATCAGCGCTTCCAGGTTGTCGCGTGACACACTTGGGGGCCCCAGGCGACACAGTACTGTGTCGCGACACACAGTTTGGAAAGCCCTGCCTTTGCGGAAAAGCACAATCAGAAAGTACTCCATTGCCCTTCTGAGGAAAGACAAACACAAAAGAAGAGTTAAGAAGTTCTACCTTATCTCCATCACTCATTCATCACCTTTTCCTCACTATGGAATTTATAAGCTGGTTTTCCTTTTATTTCTAACATGCCCAAAGGAGTCTTTTTTGTTATTTTTGATATCTCTTGCAAGGGTCACTTCATTCTGAGTTTTAGCTTTTCTAGTACCAGTTTAGCTTTTCTGGAGACATTCTTCTTTAGTTGTGTGTCTCTTTTTCTCTTTACCTTCTAGAGAGCTCTGTATGTATCCATCTAATTTTGTAGCATTTCCCATCCTTCCTGGACACTTTTTTCATCCTACCTTCCCCCAGAGATCATCACAAACTGTTCTGGAATCCTGTATGCATTTACAAATGATACAAAATGGTGAGAGACAGAAATGAAACTGAAGCTGTACTGAAGGGTTAGAGAAATGGTCTGGAAATTACAGAATGAAATTTGAGAAATGTAAATGTCTTCACTTTGGAAACAGGTATTTGATGGGTCTTATTATTTTCAATTTGCAGGAAATAATAGCCTCAGTCTACCCCAACTTGAGCATTATGTTCAGTCCAATCTAAAAACGATTCAGACACAGAAAGGCAATGAGGATGATCAGTGGAGCGGAAACTAAATCCTATGAGCAGAAATTGAGGAAGTGGATCAATTTAGCCATGACAGAGGAACACAGAGAGGGGATATGAGAGCACTTTTCACTATTGTCCCAGAGGATGGACTTATGTTATAGGAAGGCATCCTGTGGATGTTAGGGAAAACTTCTGAACAGTAAGATCAACAAAATACAATAGTGGAACCAGTTATTAGGAGTGTGAAGCGGGCCATAGAGGGCACAAAGCCCAACCTGCTACTCAATTCAGGAATCCAAATTAAAGAGCAATGGCTGTCGAGTTTCTGCCTGCACACATCTAGTGAAGTGAAGACCACCACTTCTCTAGGTGATTGCTTCCATTGTTGAAATATTCTTACTGTTAGGAACCTTTTTCTAACATTCAGTTGGAACACTCTGTCCTGTGACTTAAATCCATTATTCTGTTTTCTGCAGTCTGGAACAAGAGAGAACAGATCTTGAACTTTGTACATCCTTTCCGGCATTTGAAGAGTGCTACTGTATCCTCCACACTTTTCTCAAGGCTACATGGACCAACCTCCTATATTCACGCTTCCTAGATCCTAGTTTGTAGATCTCTGATCACCTTTCTCTGAAACTTCCAATTTTTCTGAATGTAATTGTGGTGTCCAAACGTAGGTACATTACTCATGTAGGGTCTGACCAAGGCAGAATAAAGTAGAATTACTTCTATCATTTGGAAATTATATTTTTCTTGATGCAACCTAACATGCATCTGCTTTTACCCCCAGTGGCTTCATGTTGATTTATATTCCGCATTCTAATAACTTTTTCACAAGTGTCATTACCAAGCCATTTCATAGAACTGTAATTTGCTTCAGATTTGAACTTTCAGATTCAGAGGCAAACTGGTTTGATTCAAACTGCTCCGACATTGGCTTTAAAAATGGAAATGAAAAATGCATGCAGGATTGGGGGGGGGGGCAAAATGGGATGAAAATAGTCCTTTTTTTCTGTTGTTCTTTAGAAGATACTTTCCTATGGAAGTTTAAGTCAAATATTTGAGTGTTTTCACCAGAATATATTTTTGAAGTATTTTCTTTTCTTTTTTAAGGCAATGATAGCAGGAATGAAGGAGAACAGCCTTCAGACTGTCTGGCAAAGAGACCATAGAGCAGTGCTTTCCTAACTGCTGCTGTTGGCGACACACCAACGGCGGCAGTGGTGGTGGGGGCGTGCACAGCAGTGGCACGGGGGGCACGCGGCGGTGGTGTGCATGGTGGTGGCAGCGGCGGCAGCCTCGCTAAAACGCGGAAGCGCTGATGGCGCACCGCTGCCGTTGTCACTGCTACCGCTGCCGTACACGCTGCCACGCACCCCCGTGCTGCCGCCGTGCACGCCCCCGCCTCTTCACAACACACTAAACCATTGCTTTCCAAAGTGCCGCTGTTGGCGACACACCAACAGCGGCGGCGGCATGGGGGGGCACGCAGCGGTGGCGGCATGCACGGCAGCGGCGGCCTCCGCTAAAACGCAGAAGTGTTGATCGTTGCCGCCACCGCCATGCACACCACCGCCGCCATGCACGCCCCCGCCGCTGCTTCCGGTTTGTGTTGCGACACACCAAACTGTGTTGCGACACACCAAACTGTGTTGCGACACACTAAAGCCGGGCTTTCCAAAGTTTTCCCGCGGTGATACACCAACCACCGTTGGTGTGTCGCCGTGGGAAAACCCGGAAGCGCCGCCATTGCGGCAGTGCGCAAAAACCTGGAAGCGCTGCTGCCGCCGCTTTCAATTTTTTCACGCCGCCATGGCTGTGGCGCTTTCGGATATTTGTGCGCTGCCGTTGGTGTGTCTCCGCGGGAAACCCGGAAGCGCTGATGGCGCGCCATCAGTGCTTCCGGGTTTTGACGCGACACATCTGGGCCCCGCAGGCGACACACAGTTTGGAAAGCTCTGCACTAAAGTGTCACGACACAGAGTTTGGAAAGCTATGCCATAGAGGATAGTGAATATTAAGATCAATTGGATAGTGAATATTAAGATCAATATTACTATCAATTGACCTCCTGTTGTGTGGAATAAGACAGGTTCCAAAGCCAAGATTTCATCAGACTACTCATTTACTTTCTTTTATGGGAATGACACAGAAGGGCACAGAATGGAAATCTCAGCAGGATGTAAACTCCCAGAGTTGTGGTCTACTGGCAATACTCTTAGCAGTTAGAAGGGTTGTCCTTCTGAGAGGACGGTGTTATATGCAATTAGGATTTAACCACTTCAAATTGGTATGCAGTATTAGGCATAAACCTATTTAACTAACTTGGCTCTCAAATGCAGTACAGATTGATCTATGGAAATTAGACCAAATATCTAACACTATTTTATTGTAAGATAAAATATTTTATACTCAAATGTTTTGCTGGAAGATAAAACATTGCTTGAAATGCAATGTAATATTCGTGTTCTGCTTTCTATTCCTTGGCACTGATGCACCTAAGATATCCAGTCTTGGAGGGAGGTGAGAATTTCTAGTGTCCAAAGCTGCACCATCTGAGTGCTTGGATTAACTGTTGAACTGTTATGCTTTAAAGCAGAGCTTTCCAAACTGTGTGTCGCGACACAAAAGTGTGTCGCCACACCACCCAGAAGCGGCGGTGCGCGCGTGCACGGCGGCAGCAGCAGCGCGGGATCAGTGCTTCCGCGTTTCAGCGGAGGCTGCCGCTGTGCGCTGCACGCCCCGCTGTGTGCGCGCCGCTGCACGCCCCCCCGCCGCTGCCGTGTGCGCACCGCCGCACTGCCACCGCCGGTGTGTCGCCAGTGGCAGCACTTTGGAAAGCCCTGCTTTAAAGTATTTTCTAACATTGTCTGAATCTGAATTTCTGAAACTTAAACACATTTTTTCCCCACATCCTACACTCTGAAATGATAGAAAACAGATCTTGACCTTCTGTGTGACACTCTTTCAGGGATTGAAATACTGTTATTATATTTCACTTAGTTTTCTCGGGGCTAAAACAATTTCCAATTCCTTTCAATTGCACTGCTTAGGATTTGGTTACTAGCTCTC
This sequence comes from Charina bottae, assembly GCA_023362775.1. Taxonomy (NCBI): domain Eukaryota; kingdom Metazoa; phylum Chordata; class Lepidosauria; order Squamata; family Charinaidae; genus Charina; species Charina bottae. The sequence goes on from JALMGJ010000020.1 coordinate 2,906,100, forward strand.
TTTATCTCTTATCAGCCTTGTTTTTGTCTGAATTCTTAGATTGTGGTGTCCAGAACTGTACACAGTACTCAAGGTAGGGGCTGGACCAACCCAGAATACATTGAAACTGTATTTTTTTCTGATTTGGAAACTATACTTCAGCTATTGTTTTGCATTGGAGCAGTGGCTTCCTAGTAATGGCTAATTTAAAAAATATTTTAAAGCATATTATACATTTATCCATCCATTCATAAAAAGTGATAATTTCAACATCAGGAATATTTGACCTTTTGGCATATTTAAATTGCAGTATTATTATAACTAATTTTGGAGCTGTGATTCCCCCCCCCCCCATGATGGTGATGTCTCCAGAATCAACATATTTTCCAACTTAATGGAATGTTGGAAATAAATGTGAAGAGGGTCAGGATTCCATCTGTCAGGATCACTTTCTGAAACCTGAAAAGAACAGGATCAAATTTGACGTGCATGGAGTAGAGGAAAAAAAAGTGGTTTGAAAATGGGCCATATTCTGCTGGGTTGTACACCCTGAACCAAACTAATGCAGTGTTTAACCACTGCATGAACTTTAGTATAAAAAATAGTAAGATGCATAGCACGGCACAGGCTGTATCTGGGAATGCATGTGGGGGTAATGCCAGGTACAGAGATACTGAGTGGTTCACAGGACAGGCATTTCACTGATAAGCTAGTTTGTCGCATAACCGCCCAGGGTCCCTCCTTGTGGGGGAGATGGGCGGGATATAAATGAAATGAATGAATAAATAAATAAATAAAAAACTTGTTTTGCACATGCTCAGTATGATGGTTATAAAACTATACAAACCAGTCCCTTGGTACGGACATGCCATGGCAGAACACAGCATATGTACCTGCTGTCCATCACAGGGAGCATTGCTTGTTTACTCCTGTAAGTTGTTAATAACCTTTAATAAAGCTTGTGCTGATCACATTGGCTTTCATCTCCTCTTTCTTGGGAATCACTACTGGATAGAGCATTTTTGCTTTATCCAAGAGCTCTCTCTCAAGGGCATCCAGGGAAAACAGCTGTGGAAAAAAATCCCCCCAGCATTTACCCAAAGCATCTGCATGGGAGGCAGCTGGGCAATTATTGAATGTTGAGGACTGCTCTATTCCAAGCCCCCATTTGCTCCCAGGCACGTAACCTAGAATGATGTGTAGGCTGCCTACCCCATGTTTCCTGCTACACAAACATGCATGCATGAAGCAGAAAGATCTCCCTAGTTGAGGCAAGTAAAAATACCCCCCCGTTCCCTTTCCCTTAGAATATAAACTATCAGCTCAACCAAGAAACATTTAAGAATATTAAGTACCGAGAGACAGCAGCACTGGGAAACAAGGTCTCCAAGAGGTAATACATAGGGAAAGTAACACTTCAAACAGCAACTTTATTCAAATAAAACAGCCAATGTCTAACTCAAGGGACAACCGTCTTTGTGGTGCCACCCACATTACCTCATCTTCCTTTTTTAAACATGCATTGTTATAACCAATACAACTGCATGTACAGTATATACTAATTTGGGTAACTACAGAAGGGTTGGATTGTCTTTACACAGGAAAAAAATGTGCTGGTAAAGGGGTTGGAAAGAATTCCAAGAGCCATGTGCTAGACTTTCTCTTTGTTTTGTAGGAGTTGAAGTTAAAGGCAAAATAGGTGCGTGACATTTTGCAGAGACTTAATACTCTTATTTTGCCTTGAAGATGTCATGAGTACCAACAGTGTGATTGGCAGGTACTACTGGAGACACAAACAATGGGTCTGGGGGCATCACGATCTGCAAGATGGTTGTATTGTGCCTAGATGGCTGTTGTTCTCCCACAATCTTGCTTTTTATTTTTTAAGTGTTTTAATGGTTGTGATATTGTTTTAATTGTTAGTTGTATGCTGCCCAGATTTCACATCCAGTGAGGTGGACGGCCAAATAAATTTGCTAAATACAGAGTTTTTTATTTTATTTTTTAGAACAAAGATAAAAAATGTATTGTTGAAGGCTTTTACGGCCGGAGTTCGATGGCTGTTGTGGGTCTTCCGGGCTGTGTGGCCATGTTCCCGGGCTGTGTGGCCATGTTCCGGACATGGGAATACTTCTCACAATGAACATGCTAATCACGCTCATCAGCCACTCGTTAACATTTCAACACAACAAAAAACCCCACCTAATCTCCTATAACTTAGCTCTATAAATAGAAAACAAACAAAACATTGCCACTCTACCTGAGCATAGAGATTTTGCTTCTATCTGTGCTCCTGCCCTCTGAAGATGCCGACCACAGATGCTGGCGAAACGTTAGGAACCACAACTTCCAGAACACACAGCCCGGAAGACCCACAACAGCCAAAGATAAAAAACTACAAAAAAGAAAAAACACTACATACAGAAAGAAAAACATTAAAGGTGCAAAAACAACTTTTCTGTTTTTGCACCTTTAATGTTTTTTTTATAAATTTGCTAAATAAATAAAATAAAATCACGTAACCTACAGCCTGGACTAAAACATGATCCTGTCAAAATTAACTTTTTTTAAAACTTGTGAACTGAGGATACTTCTATGAAACACACTGTATGTTTAAATATGCTAAATTTTGACTGGTTTTGTCCAATGAGTTAGAAAAAATCATATACCTGTTGAAAATAACCATGTTTATTTCATATGAATGCATTAAAAAAAAATGGGACTCATTACTTCAGTAAGAAATGAATTAATTCAATTAACATACAATAAACCATACTATAACAGAACTATTTAAATTGCAGTTAAACATTTTAACCATATAAAGTTATTTTTAATATTGTTTTATAGTAGACAACATGGGTAACAAAATAATGGATGAAAGTTAATGCTCTGAGTTTGAATGACATTAGGTCATTTCCTTGCAGTTCCAAGTTCTTACTAACTACAACATGAACAGTGAAAACAAAAGTATTTTCTAGCAACTCGTCTTCCCTAAATTAATGTTTTACTCTTGTTTAAATTTAAATGCTGTAGAAGGTTCATGGTTTTCAATACTCTTCAACTGATTGTTTCAAATCTGCAAAAGTGGCTTCTTTAGAGATAAAGTAAAATGACTGTAAACTGTGAAGACATGGCAGGAAATCCACAAGTGTCTGCAGGAAATTGAATAATCAGTTATTGGAAAATAATAAAATATTTTAAATATCTTAGTTTGCTTTTAAAAAGCTAATACAATTTTTATATCCATTTTTATTCAATTTGCAGTAATTATTTAATTCTTTAGTGAGAATATAACCACAAATACAGGAATAAAGATTGCACCTGCTCAGAACGAAGCAGGAGTTAGCCTAAAGCCTAGCTGGTCATTGAGCTTGCAGAGCAGTCTTCTCTCATCTGGATGTTAGTAAAAACAACAACAGAGCAGTAGACACAATCTTGTTCCATGTTTACAATGCCAGAGAATTCTGTTTCCTGGGAACTCAGCCAAGTGTCAAGACTAACACTGATTTACAGAGGGAATATGGAGACAGCTGTAATCTAGAAATCAATCCAGTTGAATAGAAAAGGTGTGTCAACCCATGGACACTTGACAACCGATTCAACTAGTTCTAAGGTGATTTTTCTGATTTAACTGCTGCTATTACCACACCAGAGGGAAGTAATTATCCCTCTGGGATAATTCTACTCCAATAGACCCTGGCTTTTGTTGTTGTTGTTCAGTCGTTTAGTCTTGTCCGACTCTTCGTGACCTCATGGACCATAGCACGCCAGGCCTTCCTGGTTAGCTAGAGCTGATTCTGATGGTGTTGGCTTACCTGTATGAAGTTTCATGCCAATATATAATTGTAATTAATATAATTTAACACAGAAAGAAGATAGCCTCAATTGGTCTCCCTCCCATTAGAAATCAGAATTATACATAAGCTTAATTTGAAAGAGAAACAGAAGAATCATTATTTTCTATCCCACCTTTATTATTTTTATAAATAACTCAAGGCGGGGAACATGCCTAATACTCCTTCCTCCTCCTATTTTCCCCACAACCACCACCCTGTGAGGTGAGTTGGGCTGAGGGAGAGTGACAGGCCCAAGGTCACCCAGCCGGCTTTCATGCCTAAAGCAGGAATCATGCCTTGAAATAACTTTGAACAAGGCTCTGCAACAACACCTGTATTTTATGTCAGTTTTCTCTATTTTTGAAATTTCATGGAATTTTGCATTATATTTCCTTAATTCATTCACCCTGCCTTTAAGACAGTAATAACATCTATGATGACTCTGAAAGTTTTAAAGTCCTGCCTTCTCACTACATCCATCCTATAACTCAGAAGAAATACAGTTGCAATCGAAATTATTCAACCCCCATTGCAAATCAGGTTTATTGTCAACATTTAGACTTTCAGCTTTTTGCATTGAACAAATCAAACAAAAGCAATTGAAATAGCTCAACACAAGGAATGCTTCAAGTGGCTTCCCCAAATTCAACTGATCATGACTTCTCCAGTCTCAAAATTATTCAACCCCTTCATGGCAAGCATCTTCAGTACCCAGTAGAGCACCCTTTTGCTGTTATGACCTGCTGCAAACGAGATGCATAGCCAGACTGCCAGAGACTTGGAAAGAAGCGCATATAACATTGATCCCCAAAGAACAACAAGATTTGACTTTAACTAAGAATTATAGACCAATATCTTTATTGAATAATGACTATAAGATATTTACAACTATATTGGCAGAAAGAATGAAAAATATTCTTAAGAACTTTATTCATCAAGATCAAGCAGGATTTTTACCTGAGACAGATCCGAGACAATGTCCGAAATATATTAGATATACTGGAATACTTGGAACAACACTATGAAAAACAAGCTGCCTTGATATTTATAGATGCTGAAAAAGCCTTTGACAATTTAAACTGGCCTTTTATGTTTAAAGTATTGGAAAATATGAATTTTGGAGGAAATTTAACTAAGTGGATTAAATCAATATATACTCCCCAATTTGCAAAAATAATTGTTAATGGAGAATTTAGTAAACCATGTGAAATTCAAAAAGGTACAAGACAAGGTTGTCCATTATCTCCACTTTTGTTTATATTGGTACTAGAGGTTTTACTGAGAGATATTAGACAAGATGACGGTATTTATGGTATTAAAGTTAAAAAAGAAGTTTATAAATTAAGAGCCTTTGCTGATGACTTAGTCTTTACTTTGGAGAATCCACTAGATGGAATTGAATTATTGATACAGAAATTGAAAGACTTTGGGTCGTTAGCAGGGTTTAAAGTGAATCTACAGAAAACAAGAGTTTTGACTAAAAATATGGACTATCATCAACAAGAGAAATTAAAAGAAATAACGGGATATTCAATGGAAGAAAAAGTAAAATATTTGGGAGTATATTTAACAACTAAAAATGTTAAGTTGTTTAAGAATAATTATATTCCGCTTTGGACAGATATTAAAAAAGACAGATCAATGGGAAAAACTGCAACTATCACTATTAGGTAGAATTTCAGCAATTAAAATGAATATTTTGCCACGAATTTTATATCTTTTTCAAACAATACCTATATTGGCATCAGAAGAACCTTTCAAACAATGGCAGCGAGATATTTCTAAGTTTATTTGGCAAGGGAAAAAACCAAGAATAAAATATAAAGTTTTACAAGATTCAAAAGAAAGAGGTGGACTAGGTCTACCGGATCTGAAATTATATTATGCTGCTTGTTGCTTGGTATGGATTAAAGAATGGATAGTTCTGAAAAATGAAAAATTATTGAACTTGGAGGGTCATGAATTAAGATATGGATGGCATGGATATTTGTGGTACGACAAAGTAAAAGTTAATGTGGACTTTAAAAATCATTATATTAGAAGATCTTTGTTAAGAATTTGGAATAAATATAAATTAATTTTATGTTATAAAAGACCTTTATGGATTTCCACGCAAGAAGCATTTCACAGAACAGAAGTAAGAGCTAAAGACAAATGGCTGACTTACAAAGACTTTTTAAAAAAAGAACAAGGACAATATAAAACCAAATCAAAAGAAGAACTGGCCTTAGAAGGATATACTTTCCAAATGGCTCTCTTACATGCAACTTGTAGAAAAAATTAAATCAGATAAAAAAGAATTTGAATTTGAACAAACCAAATCGTAATTTGAGATACAACTATGTGAGACAGATGAACATTTAATTGCTAAAATGTATAAATTATTGTTAAAAGGTGAAATGGTAGAGGAACAAGTTAAAGACTGCATGATTAAATGGGCAAAAAATATTGGTCATAATATTCAAATGCAACAATGGGAAGTTATGTGGACTAAAGGACTAAAATTTACTTTGTGTTATAATTTGAAGGAAAATTTCTGTAAGATGATGTACAGATAGTATATGACCCCACAAAAACTAGCTAAAATGTATGGGAATGTTTCCAACTTGTGTTGGAAATGTAAAAAAAAGAGGGGTCATATTACCATATGTGGTGGACATGTGAGATTGCAAAGAAATTTTGGACTCAGATACATTCATTGATGCAAAATATTTTATAAACTCGAGTTCTATTTAAACCAGAATTATTTCTATTGGGAATATCAGAAGAACAGATAGGAAAACAATTTACAAAAATTATGCAATACATGATTACAGCAGCAAGACTTGTATATGCACAAAATTGGAAAAATCAGACTACACCTACAAGACTGGATGTTGAAATTGATGGACATGGCAGAAAATGATAAACTGACATGTTTATTAAAAGAAAATTCAAATTATTACTTTCTTAAAGAGTGGAAACCATTAACAGACTATTTGCAAAATGCAGGAGGGGCAAAGCTTATATGGGGAAGGCTTTCACGGCCGGAGTTCAATGGCTGTTGTGGGTCTTCCGGGCTGTGTGGCCGTGTTCTGGAAGTTGTGGTTCCTAATGTTTCGCCAGCATCTGTGGCCAGCATCTTCAGAGGGCAGGAGCACAGAAGTTTTATTTTTTAAGTGTTTTAATGGTTGTGATATTGTTTTAATTGTTAGTTGTATGCTGCCCAGATTTCACATCCAGTGAGGTGGACGGCCAAATAAATTTGCTAAATACAGAGTTTTTTATTTTATTTTTTAGAACAAAGATAAAAAATGTATTGTCGAAGGCTTTCACGGCCGGAGTTTGATGGCTGTTGTGGGTCTTCCGGGCTGTGTGGCCATGTTCCGGGGCTGTGTGGCCATGTTCCGGACATGGAAATACTTCTCACAATGAACATGCTAATCACGCTCATCAGCCACTCGTTAACATTTCAACACAACAAAAAACCCCACCTAATCTCCTATAACTTAGCTCTATAAATAGAAAACAAACAAAACATTGCCACTCTACCTGGGCATAGAGATTTCGCTTCTGTCTGTGCTCCTGCCCTCTGAAGATGCTGGCCACAGATGCTGGCGAAGCGTTAGGAACCACAACTTCCAGAACACGGCCACACAGCCCGGAAGACCCACAACAGCCACTTATATGGGGATTTGAAGATTAAAATATATATAAACTGATATATTAGACAAGAAATGTTTTTAAATGTTATATATAGACCTAGCATGTAAGATAAACTCTTTAAATTACTATGACCAGGGATAAATCGGAAGTTGACTAATTTCTATGTTTCATCTTTTTCTTTTTTTCCTTTACTACACTTTTTTTCTTCTTTCTTTGATTTGTATTTCTATTTCTTTTTCCATTTCCAACTTTTATCTATGTATATTTAAAACTCAATAAAATATATTAAAAAAGATGCATAGCCAGACACCAGCTTCTGGCAGCGTTCCTGCAGAATCTTAGCCCATTCCTCATGAGCAATGGCCTCCAGTTCAGTAATATTCTTGGGTTTGCGTGCTGCAACCGCCTTCTTCAAATCCCACCAGAGATTTTCTATGGGGTTCAAGTCAGGTGACTGTGATGGCCACTGTAGAATCTTCCAGGACTACTACTCCATCCAAACCTTAGTGGAATTTGAGGTATGCTTGGGATCATTGTCCTGTTGGAAGGTCCAATGACACCCAAGCTTCAGCTTCCTTACAGACAGTAAGTCTGTAAGTTGGGTGCCGGTTTGGGTATCCGGAAGCTTCAGCTGGTCCAGAATGCAGCCACCCGGACAGTTATTGGTGCTGTAAAATTGGCTCATGTGACACCTCTGTTGCGTGAGCTGCATTGGGTTCCAGTTTGCTTCTGGGTCCAATTCAAGGTGTTGGTTATCACCTTTAAAGCCCTACATGGCATGGGGCCAGAATACCTGAGGGACCGTCTTAACCCCATTTTATCAACCCACCCCACCGTCATTCAGAGGGGGCCTGCTACGAGCCCCATCAATTAGTGTCATCTGATGGGGTCTAGGAGATGGGCCTTCTCTGTGGTGGCACCTACACTATGGAACACCTTGCCCCCAGAGTTGAGACAGATCTCCCTCCTGACCTTTAGGAAAGAACTGAAGACCTGGTTCTGCCGCCTGGCATGGGAAGGAGGAAAGGATAGTTCCTCATGGGGGGGGTAATCCCTTAATCTTATAATGTCCTTCCTTTATTAATTCTATCTTCCATCTGGATTTTTAATTATTTATTACATGTACTGTATAATTGATGTTTTATATTTTATATTCTATTTTAATTTATTTAACTGTAAACCGCCCAGAGTTCCCCGTTGGGGGAGATGGGCGGTCATATAAATTAAATAATAATAAATAATGTTTTCTCCTAGGATTTCCTGATACTTCAATGCATCCATCTTGCCTTCCAGTGCCAGAGGATGCAAAGCAGCCCCAGAGCATCGCCGAGCCACCACCACGCTTAACTGTAGGCAGAGTGTTCTTTTCAGCATATGCTTCATTCTTCCTCCAGACATACCGCTGATCCATGGGGACGAAAAGTTCCAGTTTTGTTTCATCGCTCCACAGAACAGAATCCCAAAACTTCTGTGGCTTATTTATGATTGTCAGCATATTCGAGCCAACTTTTCTTGTGCTTTTGGGTCAGTAGTGGTGTATGTCTTGGAGTTTATTTATTATTTAAATTTGTATTACCGCCCATCTCCCCCAACCAGGGGACTCTGGGCGGTTCACAATAAAACAAATTAAAAACATAAATATAAAATTACATCAATAAAATAAATATAAAATATAAAATCCAAGTGGAATAGATGTTAATAATAGGGCGGGTTTCATGGCACCAGCCACCCCCAAGAGGAACTAGTAGCATTCCCATCCCAAGCAAGGCAGCAAAACCAGGTCTTCAAGTCTTTCTGGAAGGTCGGGAGTGAGGAAACCCACCTCAGTTCCGGGGGCAAGATATTCCAAAGGGCGGGCGCTACTGCAGAAAAGGCCCGCCTCCTGGACCCCGCTAGATGGAATTCTGTCAATGGGGTCCGTAGCATGCCCTCTCTTCTGCATGATTGGGTGGCGCGGTTCAGTGTTCTGGGGGTGAGACTGTCCCTCAGGTAACCTGGTCCCATGCCATGTAGGGCTTTAAACGTGATAACCAACACCTTGAATTGGACCCAGAAGCAAACTGGAACCCAATGCAGCTCACGCAACACAGGTGTCACATGAGCCAATTTTACAGCACCAATAACTGTCTGGGTGGCTGCATTGTGGACCAGCTGAAGCTTCCGGATACTCTTCAGGGGTAGCCCCATGTAGAGCGCATTGCAGTAGTCTATATGGGAGATGACAAGGGCATGAGTGACTCTTTGGAAGGCATCTTGGTCCAAGAATGGGCGCAACTGATGCACAACCCGAAGTTGCGCAAAGGCCCTCCTGGCCACGACTGCCACCTGCTCTTTGAGCAGGAGTCGTGAGTCCAGGAGGACCCCCAAGTTGCACACCTGTTCCGAATGGGGCAGTGCCTCCCCATCCAGGACCAAAGATGACAACTTCTTAGATCCCGAGAGGCCATCAACCCACAGCCACTCCGTCTTACCAGGATTTTACTAGCCAGGAAGGGCACGGGTCTACTTGGCATGTGGTAGCATTTATAAACTGGAGGATCCTGTCCACTTCCTCGGGTCCAACAGGATCAAACCATTCCCAGATAACAGGTTAAGTACGATCCCCCGGCATCTCCCCAGACTGTGCTTCACGCTTAGAGTCCAACTTAGAATGGATCTGAGCGATTTTATCCTGCAGATGCTCTGAACTTTTCCGAGCGGCCCTGTAAATGGGTCACTGATTATACTTGACCCAGAAGAGATCTAGTAATCTTAAACAGGGCTGTTGAGTGGCATTCTGCAGATGCAATAAAAGCGGAGAAATATTCACATTTTGCCGCTGTTACCGCCACAAGGTAGGCTTTGACAGCGGCTCTAGATTGTGTTCGGTCAGATTCAGTCGTTTTTCTCCAGCGGCGCTCCAGACGTCTTAACCCTCTTCAAAACCCTCAACTGCTCCGTAAACCGCAGGGAGTGACAGGTTGAGCATGGCAAGAGAGGTCGCACAGGCGTGATCCTGTCCAAGGCCCTGGCTGCCTCCCTATTCCAGGCTGCGGCCAGGACGTCCGCTGGACCGTGCAGCAGATCCTCGGGTATAACCCCCAGCTCCCTGTGAAACCTCATTGGGTCCATAAGTTGCTGGGGGCGGACCAATCGAATGGGTCCTGCCTCCCTGCAGAGGCACAAGATAATCTCAAGGTCACCAGGGCGTGGCCTGATGACGACAACGGGGACAGATCTAACTCTCTGCGTAGATCACATTGCCACTGCTCAGACAAGAAAACCAAGTCCAGGGTGAGGCCACTGTCTTGAGTCGGGTCCCGAATGATCTGGAACAGGCACATGGCTGCCACGGTAGCCATGAACTCCTGGGCCGCTTCCGAGGCACGTCCCAGGGATGGCAAGTTGAACTCCCCCAGAACCATAAGCCTGGGGAACTCTACCACCAGCCCCGAGATGGCCTCCAGCAGCTCAGGCAGGGAGGCTGGTACAGTAGCAACACTCCCAACTGTTCTCAGAAACCCAACTTGAAAAACAGGGTCTCACAACCGGCCACTTGCAGAGCAGTGCCCCTGTAGGCCATTAGAGACTCTCGGATGACAACTGCCACCCCTCCCCCCCGCTCCGGTGTCTCAGCTGGTGCCACACCTGATACCCGGCTGGGCACATCTCCGAAAGGGCTACCCCCCTTCTGGGCCCAGCCAGGTCTCGGTGATACAAGCCAGTTCTGCCCCCTCCTCTGTGATCAAGTCACCTATGAGGGGGGCCTTGTTGTTCACTGACCTGGCATTAAGCAGCAGCAGCCGGAGACCAGGGCTCTCAAGGATCTGTCGTCCAGGGCCTGGGTTTGAACTCGGAGGGCCAGAACACACCACCGGTAACAAACAACGGGGGCATCTTCCCCGAATATGGCCTGCCCTCCAGCTCCCGTCAAAATATCCCCGACCCATCACCACTTCGATCGGATAGCCCGCCCTACAGCCCCCAGGGTTTCCTAGGTCAGTAGCCTCCATTCCCGAACCCCCGGAAATCCTGGGTTTGAACACAGGTCCCTCACCCCACATCCATCCTCTCAAACTCACTCAGCCCTGGGCGATGGTAGACCCCTCCAGCGTACCAGCTCTTGCTCTTGGCACTGTTTGGGATCTAACCACCGCCCCCACCCCCACTGTGCTCCCCCCTCAACCTCTCACTAGCAGGAGGGGCACCACAGTCACTCCTACCGTCTCTCACTCAGGGGAGGGTACTCTTGCACACAATCAAGCACTCCTGGACCCCTCCCCGTGTCTCTCACCTACGGGGGGGGGAGTACCATGCACACATCAAGGGACCCCAAACCCACTGCCGCCTAATAGGATGGGAATGAGCTATCCATCAAGTCCTCAATGTTATTAAAAGTCTGCCAGTCCTCTAAGTTTTTAAAATCTGTTTCACTGTCAGTCCCACTCTGCAGCGCTGGAGCTCAACACCACAGGGCCCGCGGTACCCCAGCATTCCCACCAGGAGGCTGCTAAGTCTATCGCAGCCCCTAAAACCCCCCAAAGCCACCAACGTTCTTTTAAGGTTGTGGGGGGACCGCTGAGTTTCTTGTCGCCACAAGGCCCGCCGCATTTCGCTCTTCGCCTGCAAGGCCGACACGCAGTGCCCACTCGTCGGGGCCGCCCAGCTCGGCAAAGCCACCAGGGTCCATCGGGTTGAGCAAAGTCCGTCACCAGATCCCTCACCAAAGTCCGCACCGCTAGGCAAGGGAGGTTCAAAAACTGCCAGGCCCTCCACTCCATGCCATCCAGCAGCACCGTGCCGAGGACCGCCACAGGAACCCGGAGCGCCAGGTCCCTTGCTCCACACCATGCCCCAAAGGGTCCGCTGAGGCCTGCAGGAGTCCGCCACCACAGGGAGCCGTCACGCTCCCGCACTCTGCCTGGGAAGCTCCATCCACCTGGGAACTGTGTCCGCCGTCTCCGCCCCGAGATGCTCCGTCCACCCCTCTCCAGTGTGAGGTATTATTCCTTCTCCAAACTCGCCTCCGTTCTCCAACATTTCCCCAAATCCAGTTGGTAAGGTGGGTAAGTTGGTAAGGTGGGGTGGAGGGAGTCAGAGCTCCAAGAAACCCCCTCAGAGCAGCCAATGGCGTCCATGTCCGTTCCTGGTCGCCATTTGGATTTACTTCTGGCATGGACACCACCTGTGTTTAGTACGTGCCTTACTGTGCTCACTGAAACCTCAGTGCCTGTTGCCACCAAGTCTTGCTGCAGGTCTTTTGCAGTCACTCGAGGGTTTCTCTCAACCTGCCTTCTCAGAAATCTGGTTGCAGCCATTGACAGCTTCCTTTTTCTGCCCTGTCCAGGTAGTGTAACCAGTGTTCCTTTAACTTTGAACTTGTGAACTATGCTTCCAGTGGTGTCTCTAAGAACATTCAGTGCCTTCACTATCTTTTTGTATCCTGTTCCTTGTTTGTGAAGGGCGATGATCTCTTCTCTAAACTTTTTGGACCATTCTTTTGACTTAGCCATGTGACACTCAACAAACCCCTAGCCAGTTCAGGTATTTCATGTGTTCCAGCTCAAGCACACCTGGTGCAACTAATGAAGCCCTTGTGCTTGAGACAACACCTGTGTGCTGTTGTGACGGATTCTATTCAGGGGGTTGAATAATTTTGAGCCTGGAGAAGTCATTATCAGTTGCATTTCCAGTTGAATTTGGGGAAACCACTTGAAGCATTCGTTGTGTTGAGCTATTTCAATTGCTTTTGTTTTATTTGTTCATTGCAAACAGCTGAAAGTCTGTAAATTTTGACAATAAACCTGATTTGCAATGGGGGTTGAATAATTTTGATTCCAACTGTAAGTCTATGCTTGCCAACACTATTTTTCATACTGATCCATGCTGGGGAATACTGTTTCTGCCAAGGGATCTTTGTGGTCAGGAAAAAATCCAAATTATAACAATTTTACCACTATGATTATGAAGTGTCTGCACCATAAGTTTTTATTTTTGTTATGATTCTCAAACTTTGCTATGTACAGTATGTCAGAAATTGATCTTTTACACTAGAACAGAGCTTTCCAAACTGTGTGTCGCCACACACAGCGTGGTGTGTCGCCACACCACCCGGAAGCGGCGGCGCGCGCGTGCACGGCAGCCACCATGCACGCGCGCGCCCCTCCCGCGCCGCATGCCCCCACGCGCCGTCACCGTGCGCGCGCGTGCCGCCGCCGCTGGGTGTGTCGCCAGCGGCGGCACTTTGGAAAGCCCTGCACTAGAATATAACAAAGAAAAGAAAAAAGAGAAAAAGGATACAGTAGTAATAGCACCAAAGGGAAAGAATTCCATATCCAAGACAGAATTTGTAAGAACACATTAGGTCTCTCTTTAAAATGGGTAAAATGCCTACTTTTTTTTTTAATCCATGCAATCGTGTCTGATTCTTGGAGACTGCCTGGACAAGTCCCTGCAGTTTTCTTGGCAAGGTTTTTCAGAAGTTGCTTGCCATTGCCTCCTTCCTAGGGCTGAGAGAAAGTCACTGGCCCAAGGGCCCCCAGCAGGCTTCGCGCCTAAGGCAGGACCACAATTCACGGTCTCCCAGTTTCTAGCCTGATGCCTTAACCACTACACCAAACTGGCTAAAAACAAAATGCCTACTAAGCTTTCCTATTTATTATCAACAGAGGTAAAGGTAAAGGTTTTCCCCTGCACAGTCGTGTCCGACTCTAGGGGGTGGTGCTCATCTCTGTTTGTTAGCTGAAGAGCCAGCGCTGTCCGAAGACGCTTCCGCAGCCATGTGGCCGGCATGATGCATGCGGAACACTGTTACCATCCCACAGAAGTGGTACCTATTTATCTACTTGCATTTGCATGCTTTCGAATTGCTAGGTTGGCAAGAGCTGGGGTGAGTGCGGGAGCTCACTTCGTCACGTGGCGCTCGGGTCTCGAACCGCCAACCTTCCGATCGACAAGCCTGGCATCTTAACCACTGAGCCATCGCGCCCCTTGTCAACAGAGACCACTGATTAAATGCATGCTGGGGTCTGGTATGCAAGAGCATTTTAGCTGCTACTCTGAGGACCAATGCCCAGCATTGCTGGAATATTGCAGTTGCCTGCTTGTCTTTTCTTCAAAAAACACGTTACACAAGTGACAGGCTTCTTTGACTATTCAGCTGAATGGAAATATTTATCTGTGTTATGCTGGGGTGGAGGATAGGGGTTGGAGCAGAAGCATGGCGGGGGGGGGGGGGAGAAAGCATTTGCATAGGAAAAATGTTCAGTTGCAGACCCCCATCTTTGATGTTAAAGCTTGCAAGCATGGGTTTATCACAAATTGTGTATCTTTCCACAGTTACTAGCTTAGTAGATCAGGGCAATAGTAGTAAATGGAATTTAAAAGGGAAAGTTCTGCATCAGATTAGGAAAAGTGAAAGTTACAAAAAGGATGGGGGAGACCTAACTTGTGAGTACTACATCTAGAAAGGATCTGGGTGTCATGGTCAACCACAAACCAGAATCAACAAGCCAGCAAAAATGCTTTCTTGAGGTGCATTCTTATTATTATCATTGCCAACATCATCATTTTGGGGTGCAGAGAATTCAGATCACAGGAAGCAAGTGTTCCACTTCAACATGACACAGCTCAAAAATGAGTTCAGATGAGGGCTATGAAGATGGTAAGGGATCTGGAAACCAAACCCTATGAGGAATGGTTTCTTGACTCCAAGCTTGGCTGGCAGCTCGACAAGTCAGAATTTTTCAGAGGGCTGAAGACCTGGCTGACTTTTCTTTGTTTGCAGGGGTCTACAGAAATTGTAAGACCACTGAAGCTTCCCCCTGAAGAAGGGGGGACCAGAAGATTACTCACAGGGCCGTTGGAATTGCCCACTCCTGTTTTTCTTTGCAGTTTCCACCACAGAGAGAACGGGGGTGAATGCAGTGAAATGGCCAGAGGAGTATCTAGCTCTGCAAGGAACGTAAGTCTCCTGAGAGACATAAGAGCATGCTGTCAGCTTTTAGACCACTTTATATTAATTTTTTTCTCAGATTAGAACGTTTTTATCATCTAAGATTTATCTTTGGACTTTGCTTAAAATGTTGGCTAATTTTGTGCTTTCTTTGCTATAATTGATTTTGTTGGAAGTTTGATAGATTTTATTTTTGCAACATAAGGAAACGTTTGCATTTTTTTTACCTTTTTTTTGTATCAGAGAAGTTGGGACTTAAGAGATTTTGCTGGTAATTTTTCACCCTACAAACCAATTGACTATTTACTTTCTGAGAAACTGTTTGTTTGGGTTAAGCAGCTTGTAGCCTGAAGAACAAAAGTACAGTGAAACGTTTGCATTTTTTCCTTCTTATCTTTCTACCTTTTTTTAGAGTGGATTTTTGTCTCACTTGGAATTCATTCTTTATTTTTCCTTTTATAAACTGTTTGAAATATTGTTCTATGGAATTTTTCATCTTTTACTTTAAAAGTTTTTCTTACTTAATAAACAGATATTACTGGTAACTTTCCATTCGAATAGATCAGCTGACCACATACTCCCTGTTTTGTTTTGACTAGAACAGCTAGCTACGGCAGCCTGAAAAGGAGGGGGTAGATGAAAATGGCTTTTTTAACAGCACTTCAAGATTTTAAAAAAGAATTTAGTGAAACTCTTTTAGAAATTAAGAAATCAATAGAATTTATACTGATAGATTTGGTGGCTCAGGAACAAAAGACACAAGAGATAGATTCAGAAACGGAAGAATTTTTTTCGAGACAGCAGAGAAACAGGAAAAGAGGATTTTAAATACATTGGTACAGAAGACGACTCTGATATTTTACAGGCGGTCAACTAAACAGGCTACACATTATAGTCTGGGCACAAACACATTGTGGCAGTTGAGACAGGAAGATTTTAACATGCAAATTGATAGTTATGGTGAAATAAATATTTTGACATCCTACATGAGCTACAGAACAAAACAAGTTGTATATTATGATCTTGGCATAACCTAAACAGGAGATTTAGTATGATAATATGGGACACAAGGTTAATGAAAACACGGATTTGGAATAGACATAGAGTAAAAGTTTATATGAGAAACTATGGATACATAAAAATGTGATTATTTTAAGTGTAAGATATAAGATTATAAATATAAATATAAGTTGATATTATAGATTACTTTTTTCTTGGAGATACATATATGAGAAGACAATGAGATGATGAGGTGGAATTAGAACTGTTATTATAGGATGACATATTTCTATAATTATATGTATGAATATGTTATGTATGAATATTATAAGAATTGGTATATTATGTATTATGTTAGGTTATGTATTAGTGGAATATATAGTTACAAAAATTTGTTAATTAGGTAAATTTGTTGGAAGAAGTAGAATACGGTATAATTATAGTTTAAATATAGATTATGATTAAATTAATGTTATTTTTATGGATATATATGAATAGAATATATTGTATTTTATTAGAATTAAAATAAGGCCTTGATTTGTTATATAAATGATTTAAGACCAAGTGGATTTTAATAAGGATATAAATATAGATGTAAAAATGAAAAGAGTGAATAAAAAAATATTAAACTGACATTAAGAATACTTAAATGGACATTATCCCAAGGAGTGGAAACCACAGATGGATAATTGGAGAATTGTAAGAAAGGTGAAATCTGCATGAAGACCAGAAGATTGGATTATAGAAATTGAAGTGTATATGACAAAGAAAAGTTCCTGTGTATTGTATGAAAGACTAACATTTAAAGCAAATTATTGTATTTAAAGACCAAAGATAGATTGGAGGCCATCTACTTTCTATATTTCTTTTATTTTTTCTTTTTGACTTCACTTTATCTTTTTCTTACTTTGTATTTCTATTTCTTTTTTCTGATTTAACTCTTAATATGTATTTTAAAACTCAATAAAATTTATGGAAAAAAAAGGAATGGTTTCTTAAATTTTAATTTAACTTTCCTTAATAGTTTCTTAAACAATTTATACATTTGGATATGTGCAGTTTACTTAAATGACTGAGGGGATATATTAAAGCAGTCTGCAAATATCTGAAGAGTTATCACACCTAAGAGGGAGAGGACTTTTTCTCTATTGCCCCAAAGGGCTGGACCAGAACTAATGGGTTAAAGCTAGACAGGCTTAGGCTAGGCATCAGGAGGAACTTCCCGATTATACAAGTTTCCAGTTAGTGGAACAGGTTGCCACATGAAGTGGTAAGTTCTTACTAGGTTTCCAAAGGCTACGTGGCTATCTGTCAGAGATGCAATAGTGAAATGTGCAGTGAGTAAAGGTTGGACTAGATGACCTTTAAGATCACATCCAATTCTATGAATTTCAAAATGTTCTTTACAATTGCCCATTGATACACATGTCCTTCCTCTCAGAGTCTAAGTCTAATTTTGAATGTATCCATCCAAAGAAGCCCTCCCCCACCCTTTTGCCCTCAGCATCCTTTGCCAACCCCAGCTTTAGCCTTTCTGACAACACCTCTGTGGTTCTGGACTACCAGTCTGTATTCTTCCTTGTGAAGTATTTGTATTCTCACCTGTTATATTATTTAATTTTTATCCCACCTTTATTATTTTTATAAATCACCCAAGGCGGCGAACATACCTAATACTCTTTCCTCCTATTTTCCCTACAACCACCACCCTGTGAGGTGAGTTGGGCTGTGTGTGTGTGATTGGCCCAAGGTCACCCAGCCCTAGTAGACACTAATAACAATATTACCATTAATACTAATGACACTATTTTTTATTCGTCTTCTCCATTTATTTTAACCAGAGATGTGCTTTTGGGTGTTCTGAGTTTCAGTTGAAATTCCAGAGTATTTTGGGACAGAGAAGGCTAGTGTGCCTCGACTCCTTTCCCTTCCTCCTCCACATAGCTTGTGCACTAGAACATCTTCCCAGTGCCTTCATTCCCCTACCTCCCCTTATTCACCAACCCCTTTGAATTCAAGCTTGGCCTATCCAAGCAGCTCACCCTTCTGCTCCCTGGTACACACACATTCCAGAACTAGATGCAATCATCCAGGTGACATCTCTTGATCCTGGTGCAGCCTAGGATTGAATCTGTTTTTTTCACAACTGCACCACCCAGTTGACTCATATTCAGCTTGTGATCCACCAAGACACCCAAATCTTTTCACATGTACTGTTGTCCCATATACTTCCCTCCCTTGATTTTTCCTATCCAAAGGTAGAACTTCACTTTTCTTTCCGTTTTCCTATAGCATGGTGGCTATTTAGTATGAATTTCATACCTTTGAATTTCAAGACCTTTGGCTTTTGATTCCATAAAAATAGCAGCACACAGAAATATTAGTTTTATGCCCTGATGCTAAGCCAATTATCACAGTAGTATAAATACTTGAATTGGGCATTTACCTCCAAGAATGTTTAGTATTAAGATACGAATGTAAAGTGCAGCAAGGGTAGAAATTCATTACAATTCAGAGAAAATATATTTGTCAGATTAAACATACTTTCAACGCATTTTCAAGTTACTCACTTGTTTATTTCTCAGACTCCTTTTTTTCAGATTGGGATGCAAATTTCTTATTCAGGAGAGATGATGTCATTTGAATAATTGTGCTTAGGGGTAAACCACTAAGCTGACCCTTGTTTTCTTTTATCTCTACCAAAGCATCCAAAATGTTGTCTCTAAAACAAAATAAATGGGAACTTCCAAGATCAGTTTGATAAATATATTCCTATGAATATCACCTCTGAATATTACGCTTACCTACTAATCTCTGGATATAACTCTTCCAGTTTCTTTACTACTTTGCGGAAACTCCTTAAGTTTAATGCATTTGGAGGTATAAAAGTAGATGATGGATTTGGAGTAAACTGTACTGAGCCAAAAGGCAAGAGGCCCTCTGCAATATCCTATATATAAAAAGTAAACAAAAATTGTAATTGCACTAAATATTACAGTATTAATGCTCTTTATGGAAGTTAACGTTAAAACAAATGCTGTAACATTAGAAAGAACATAATTGGAGATTTCAGAAATAAGAACTTCTATTATGTATTCAATACAACAGAATTGCTGAAAGTGGTTTTTCATATGCAAGTGCTCTGCAGATGTGAGTCTTAATAGCTTAAATATAGTTGGATTATCTGAAGGGGGCTGTATGATCAAAATGTTCCCTTTCCAATTCCATTCAATCTAGAAATTTCAATAGATATAACCATGGCAATTGTTACAATAGAATTAGTATCAAATGCAGTTAAAATTAACAAGATTGTTTCAACACTGGATCTCTGATATCAACTTTAATAGAAATGTTGATTATCCTTAAGTGTTAATAAAAGTTGGTGCTGAAACCACTTAATCATTGCTTAATGCATTGAGAGAAATAGTGACCCAGGAGGAACTGCACTAATCAGTTAAGCAAGCTTATCTTTATTAAACCTTGCAACAGATGGACAGATATGTCTCTAAAGTATGTTCTGACATGCAATAAAAGTTACCTCTTGATCTACTTCAAAGGGTGCTTTCCTTGATGAAGATTTGGAAGATGCGATGCCAGAATTGGGCACTTTGGAAGAGCCTGAAGCACAAAAGGGCACTTCTGAAGAGCCTGAGGCAAGTCTGGGAACGTTTGCCAATGGCAAAACAGGGAACAGTGACTTTAACTCATCTTTGGAGGCATCAGAATTTTTTAAAGAGAAGGGATCATCTGGAGGCAGTATGAATGTAGCCGAGGTTATAGCAGGAACTTCCAAAACTGGATCAGAGTTTTTCCAATATTTGTTTCTCTTTTTAGAAAGCGGCCTTTGATTTTCATACTTTTGTTTCAAACAGTTCTGATAATCTTGGATTCCATTTTCCTTAACTGTCCTTACAAGTCGAACTTTCATTGCTTTTCCTTTTATTTCTCTCTCATTCATTTCTTTCACAGCCAGCTTTGCATCACAGGCTGTTTTAAAACTAAGAAATGCATATCTAAAATGTAAAATATATGCAGAATTTAAAAAGAATACTTTATGTACAACACATTTCATTAATTAAATATAAGAGATGCATAATATATCCAGTTTGATTCATTAATTTGGCCTTTTATAAAGTTTTCTTTTGGTCAGGATGAGGATGGATGCTGGCAGGAATTAATTCCCTCTTCCTTGAAAGATGGAACAAAAACTTTAAAAATAAAGTCTTTTAACTTAAAACAATGAACATCTGAACAAATGTGAATATCCTTACCATGAATTCTCAGTGTTCCTTTGAAATCCCCTACAGACTATCATAATCACAGGTGCCAGTCTTTTTGGCCAAGAAGCCAAATTACTGGCTTGAACAAAAACCTATTTTCTTCTATAACGAGTGGGAGTGGATCACGTCTAGATTAGCTCCATGGCCATAACTCACATGAACAAGCAGAGACGTAAGTAACTTTCCCCCCCTAATAAGCAGTCAAGAGAGCTGACCAGGCAGAGACCCAACTCAAGCAGGCTGAAGTAACTTCCAGACAGATCACCTGTTACTCAGTCCTAAAGGAGTCAGACTGCTCAACTTAAAATGGTAATATGGGAGTCTGAAGTTTCTTACCTGAACTCATTTGCCAAATCCAGACAAATTTGCCATGAAATTCCTTGCACTGTAGCAGCAGGCACACAGACACTTCAGACTACTGATAGGTCAAAAGAGCTCCTACATGCATTCCCAATAACAGTTTTTCCCAAAGATCATTGGTAGGTCAAGATGACATCAACAGACTTAAACCTCATTGTTCCCATGGGCCACGACATTTATAGTCTTTAACTTAGTAAACTGATCAGTTCAAAATCCCTTGAAGATTCCAGGATAGTTTTTTGGGGCTCAGAAACAATGGTTCTCAAAAACTGAGTATCTAAAAGAGGTTTTTTACTTCCTTATGATAAGCTCATTAACATATATGCACAAATGGAATATTCCACTACCTGCACAACCTACTTGAATTATCCAAATAACTGCCAATTTTTATATTACCTTCAGGCATGAACAAAGGCCCCATCTACGGCATAGTCAAAAGACTGCTCCCATTAGGGCTTTGCACAGAGAAGAATACAATCTCTTTTCATTCTCATGTTAAAAAAGTTCTTGGAAGTGTAGTTCCAGGCTGGCCAAAGACAAACCTGGAGCCAAACGTGTTGAGCTTTTAGCTACCTGTCCCCTGAAGCAATTCATACTGTTTACTGACAACATTTGCTAAGTTTTTTGAATTGGATGGTCAGCAGATTTCCAATTGTGCTTTTTTATTAGGATAGGATGGTATTGCTTTCTTCCCCCAGCTTTTCCACTGAATTGGATATTCCTTTCTATCTTCTGCCCTAACCCAGTTTATTCTGAGGAAAAGTATTGACATTTCTCTCCTGGGGTTTGTTTTCCTATTTAGGCAGAATGGATGGATTTAGAAATATTAAATCTATATTCATTTTATTATTTTCATTTTACTACTTTATGAAAAAAAACCCTGAGTGGAGCCAATATATATATATATAAAAGGTGGAATAAAATGATCATCATCATCATCCCCACCTTGATTGCATAGCAAATCACCCACAGGTACCAACTAGTAAGAATCATCGTTCATTCCCTCAGATACGGCAGCCTTTGCTGCCTTCTAATCAATTCCGAGTATCTACAATCAGCTTGGTTATCTGCTCATACATTCACTGACATTATAAAATTGGTTTTGCTGATGCAGCTCTGGTAGGAAGTTTCTGCAGATGACTCTGGGCACATTGTTCCTAAAGCTAAAGCTCATTCTAAAATTATTATTCTGGTATGTCCCAACTTTAACCTCCATTTGTCGCTAGAGACCTAAAATTTAAGTAAGGAAACCATCTTATTCTCAGAGCATCATGGAGGGCATCCCCTCATCCTAGTACTTGGGACCAGGGTTTCTGCCAGTACTACACGTGGGGATAAAATTTCTATTCTTCTTGTTCATACCCACCTTGATATATTGTTACTCTATTTCCTGTGCTCCATGGCCAAAATTGTAGTTATCAAACAGTGAGATTTGTCTATCTATACACCCATCTTACACACACTTACACACACACACACACTAATATTCAAGTCCCAGGGAGACCTTGCATACAAGTGGCGGTATCATGCATGTACTGGCACCTACAGGGACAATGGTGGCTTATACAGTAATTTGCAAATTGTTTCAATTGAGGTGTAGTACTTAGCATAAAGGCAAAAGTTGGGAGTCATTGTTTCATGGCGTGCTAAATTAGACAGGACGGGCACAGAGTTATCCTTCCAGAATCGCAAGATGTTCAGGATGATTTCTGCTTCATTGGTCTAGTCTGGGAGGACTGTATACTTCTTCATACTGTCTACTGCATTTATGACTTCTGTGGTGATAATGGGCAAAATTGGTCCATAGGTTGGCGTGCCCATCGGAATTGGTGGGTGCGGGAATTCAATGTTGGCGATCTCATTAAAATGATCTCGCCAACATTGCAGTATTTCCTGCTTGCCCAGAAGTCTTTTGCCATCCTTATCCTTTATGCACATATAATGTTTGATGTCTTGGGCGGCCTTCTTTCGTGCTTTGGCCAGGCAGTAAATGTCCTCCCCTTCACGTGTTTCCAGACGATCATATAGGCCTTGGTAGTGTTCCGCCTTGGCTTTGGCAAGAGTTCTCTTTGTTGCTCCTTTGGCGGCCGCATAATAGGAGGACTGTATAGCTATTTCTTCTTAAAAATCAACTACAGTCTGCTTTCATATTCAGCAGAACTCAAATCCAAGGTGATTTTGGTTTAATATAGAGTAAGAGATTGATTATGGAAAATTTTTGTATATCCTTGCTGTTAAAAGTCAGAAGTCACATCTTTCTATAATGTTGTAAAAAAAATTTCTTTTGTGTTTTCACATCTTTTTAG
Source organism: Charina bottae (assembly GCA_023362775.1). Lineage (NCBI taxonomy): Eukaryota > Metazoa > Chordata > Lepidosauria > Squamata > Charinaidae > Charina > Charina bottae. The sequence continues at coordinate 2,929,438 of JALMGJ010000020.1, forward strand.
TTTTTCTTCTTTTTTGTAGTTTTTTTTTGTTTTTTCGTAGCTTTTATCTTTTTCTTTAAACTTAATAAAATTCATAATAATTAAAAAAGAACATTTTTATGGAAAGAATAAACTTCCAGGCTTCTTTATCCAACTTGTAATTTTCATATGATGATGGTGGGCTTAACTTTGATTTTCAGCTTTATATCCAGCATACATTTTATCTTCTATTTCTTTATGGAACTCGAGTGATCTTATTGAGTTAAATATTACAGGCACAATTAGAAATGTTGCCCTTCCGAGGTCTTGGTAGGGGCTGGGTTAAAATGCAGTTGGATTTCTAACATTAAAGGCTGCAGTACATACATGGAAGATGTTGGGATAGAAGTGCAATGTTCCTAGCTGTGGCAAATTATTTAAGACCAATGGGGGAAAATAGGCTGGTCTTCTGGCTTCACAGAGGGTATCCTGGTGATGATGATAATTTTGGAACAGCGTTAAAAAAAGCAAGGCATGAAACCTGAATGTTTAACAGGCTAGCTCTCTCCCTTCCTATTCACAACAAAAGGAATTCCCTGTTATCCTAATGCAGAGCTTTCCAAACTCTTCATGTTGGTGACATACTTTTTAGACATGCATCATTTCGCGACACACTTACAGCAGGGCACAAGGCAGGCACTAGGACCTGCACGGAATCACAGCAGGTTTGGAGGCAGCAAGGCACAAGGCAGGCACTAGGACCTGCGCAGAATCCTGGCAGGGCAGGTTTGGAGGCAGCAAGGCACAAGGCAGGCACTAGGACATAGCTTTCCAAACTGTGTGTCACGAACGACACTTTAGTGTGTCGCAACAGTTTGGTGTGTCGCAACACAACCCGGAAGCGGCGGCATGCACAGTGGGGGCGCGTGCGGCAGTGGGTGCATGGCAGCGGCGCGCCATCAGCGCTTCTGCGTTTTAGCGGAGGCCGCCGCCATGCACCCCCCTGCCTGCACCACCGCCGTTGGTGTGTCGCCAATGGCGGCAGTTTGGAAAGCACTGCACTAGGACCTGCGTGGAATCCTGGCAGGGCTCGGAGGCAGCAGCAGCCGTGACACACCCAGACACTGCAGCTGACACACTAACGTGTCCCGACACGCAGTTTAGAAAGCTCTGTCCTAATGGGTGGTGGGTGGGTGGATGTCAGCACTTTGAGGTAGACCAGACTAGGAAACCAAAGTTATGAATGCTAATACTACTTTTATTATAAGGTTACAGTAACAGAATCTTACAAGTCTGAATGTACCTCCCCTCCCTCCCTTTACTTTCAAGAGAAATAAGGAAGGTCAAGTCTGAGATGCTTTCTCAAATTACATCTCTGCCTCGGATTCAAAAATTTTTTATCTGACTGTTGTCTTGGTTGTGGCTTTTCCTCCTGTTACTCTTACATCCCATTACACTGGGGGAGAACAGCCTTGTCATTAACAGTGCAGAAAGCAGAGTCCATACTGACAACTTTCTAAATTCCAAGGAAGAGAGGGTTCAGGCCTTCCTTCCTCCTTTACTGTCTTATTAAATACCGTTTCTCTATTTGTGTCTATCAAGACAGCAAGCAATAATCAAGAGCAGAAAAATTACATCCATCTCCTATATTTAGACCAAGCTAGCATTCTCTTTTCTGAAGTCATGCACATATAAATGTGTTTAAAGTACAGCTGTATATTCAGCACTGTCAGTTAATTAGACTAAGTTCACACTTGTCTCTACTGACATGGAGAACATACACATATCTACTGAAGTGAGGAATGGATATACTTTGCCATAAGCTTCCAACAGACCAGAGTACTAGCAGAAAGGAATGTGACAGAAGCTTGTTTCAGTAAGTTATGTCTCACTTCGAAAAGCTGTGAATGCATAATGTATTTTCCTAAATGTTTGATTATGAAATCAGACATCCCAACAGCAGCAGCCACAAAAGTGACAGCACACGTACCTGTAATTTTCATAATACTCACAAACAGAAACCTCAAAAACATTATACTTCTGGAAATGAAGCCAAAGGTCAACCTGAAATAAGCAAGAAGATCAATGTACTCTCAGAGTAACATCAAGTGAAACAAACATTCTAATCTCAACTTACTTCTGATACTGAAGGACTCAGACCACCAACATGGACATAATAATTGTTTTTCAATTCTTTTTTCCTCTCTTCTATTGCCTGTGTTTCTAAAAATATACAAAGCATACAATTCAGGCATTTATTTACTCTTAAATGAAAAGAAATGTCACATAGATAAAGAATGTATCAATGCAGGGAAAAGTATTCAGAAAAACAAATCCTTGTGGACTTTTTTTCCCTGAGAGCTCTTACTGATTCAAGGGCTACATCCCTGGACTGTATAGGGCCAGTTTTTATTTTACCTTGTTTTACTGTTTTAACATTCTATAGTACTTTTTTTTTCAGGGGGAGGGCAAAAGCACCTCCATCATAAGCTGCAGCTTTTTTCTATCACTAGACATTAAGACTCTTTCTTTCCCAGTATTCTAGCTCCCTCTGTTGATAAAAGTAAAACATTGCTACCTTTAAATAATAAACTGAAAAGATTAAGTCACCAAATTAGGTAGGGCCAAAGAAATCTTTTTTGTATTTTGGGGGGCTTTGGGGAAATTTAAGGGATACAATTTTGCAATGCTTAAGGACCCAATTTCTCTCTTCAAACCTCCCAAAACTGCAAATAACCATATATCAATATGGTATGCGGCAATAACCATATTGACAGAGTTCGGCAGACCTCTGCCATTCAAGCAGGCAGGGATGTGGATTGACGGTAACTAGAAACAGACGTGAAACAGACAGTAGCGCGGAAGGAAGAAGCGCTCTCAACGACGCGTGAAACGGAACTGTACCTCTCCAGCAACGACTGTCTGAGCACCATGGAGATTAAGCACAACACGTGTAACAACCAGGGACAACAGGGAAGGGAATGTTTAAATGTGTGATACTATGCCATGCTTGCTCATTCAAGTCTTTGTTCGTGTTAGCCTTCATGCACCGGATTAAACTCTTTTGCCTCTGTGAAACCGCGTGTCTGTGGTTACTCCAGTGAAAGGGGTTTGGGGCATCGGAGTGGAGCACCTTACATAAAGACTTGAATCAAAAAAATTTTTACTACCTTTCCTGAGGATTACTCTGGGGAAAACCAGCGAGCCACAGTTGAGGGTAGCACCCAGCTGTACGTCAAAAACCACGACCTACAGACACCAATGGAACCAGCAAGTGCAGCGGCAGATGAGCCCGGACCCAGCACAGCGTCAGCGCAGACCATCGGACAAACGGGTGGAAAAAAGACTATGAAAACCAGAGGAGCAGAGGTAACCAAAACCCCACCTCACCCCGAAACCCATAGCACTCGGTCGGCGGATTGGTCGTCCGGAGTTGGAGAAGGGATGGAGGAGAAAAGGGGAAAGAGACCCAAGCAACGTGTCACCCACACACAGCGGATTGGGGCGGTGGAGGAGAAATTGTCTCGCATGGACTGTGACATAGAGGCAATAAACAAAAAATTGGATGCGTTAATTATCCTGGTACAAGGGAAGAAGGGGCAAGAACCAAGAGAGAGCATAACCTCTTCTGAAGAGGAAAGCGAACCAGTGGAATCCAGCGAGAAATCCAGCGGCGGAGATGAAGGAGAAGAAGAGGGACTCACATTTCACAGCCAGCCACAACCCACCCCACAGTTTCAGCAGCGGAGAACTTGGTGGGCTGCAAACGCACCAATGGGGGTGAGTGAGTTGAAAATGAAATTTGACGGGGACCCCAAGAAGCTCGCGTGCTTCTTAACGCACGTGAAAGTGTTTATGGGGGAATTTGAGGACACATTCATGACTGAAGAAATGAAGGTCAGGTATGTCTCCAGATTTTTGGAGGGGGAGGCGGCACGGTGGCTCGTGAAATTACATGATGCTAAGGCAAGCATTTTACAGAACTTTGATAAATTTATGCGAGCCTTGCGAAAACGTTTTGAGGACACATTGGCGAAAGTGTTGGCTAGAGTGCGGCTTCGGAACTTGGATCAGGGCAAAAGCACGGTAGCTGAATATGCCTTAGAATTCAAGAGAATACTTAGTGACTTGCCTGATTGGCTGGAGGAATTCCAAATCGAATACTTCCAGTATGGCCTGAGACAGGAACTATTGGAGTTAATGGTAGGGAGGAAGGAACCGAAAACCCTGGATGGATTCAAATGGCTGGGAGAATAGAACAAAGCCAAACGCAATTAATGACTATAAAAAAGTTTAAACACATGTGGAAGAAGCCATGGTCAGATCCACACCTTCCTCGCCCAGACACCAGGCAGAAAAATTGGGAAGAGGAGAGGAAGGGTGAGAAAGAGGTTGGCAGTAAACGGAAAGGAGTGGCGGCGGCCATGGAAGATTGGAGAACTCCTCACTACATGGATGACGACAGCGACGCATCTGACATCGAATTTCAGGCGGCGGGAAACGACAAAGGTCTGTTCTAAAGAGCGCCGCGGGACGGGCCTTTGGAAAGGGGCACAATGGAAAGGATGGAGACAGTACATGCCTGACGATGCATCTCAAGGTACAGCTACAAACCTTGGATGGGAGGGAGAGATTTCGGGGGGTGGCAATGCTGGACTCTGGGTGTTCTAGATGCTTAATGCACCTGTCCGTAGCGAACAAAATGGGGCTTAAATTACTGAAATTGAACACTCCCATAACTTTTTGCCAACTGGACGGGTCAGAAATGAAATGGGGACCAGTGGAGCAGTTCACAGAGGAGATTCAAATGACTCTTGGGACACACGTTGAGACATTGCGATTTATTGTGGCTCCCATTGCAACACAGCCAATTGTGTTAGGACTGAAATGGCTGAGGACTAGGAATCCCATGGTGGACTGGGTCTCAGGGGAATTGGAATTCATTGACGGATTTTACCTAGGGGTGGACAAGGAGGGAGACCATGGCAGGTTGGAAGTGGGGGCAGCTGGGACGGAGCTGTGGGAAGTGGATCAGAGGCCCGGAGGGAGCACTATTCCGGAAAAGAACCTTCCTGTGGTTGAGGTGTTCGGGGAACAGGAATGTGAGCAAGTGCCCCCCCACAGAAACTCCGATGCTGCTTTTGAACTCATTCCAGGGGCTCCCTTTCCCAAGCCGAAAATGTATGCCATGACACAAAGGGAGCTGCAAGAGTTGCGCAAGTTTATCGATAAAAATTTAGCACGTGGATTTATCGAACCTGCAAATTCCCCCTTAGCAGCCCCCGTTTTATTCAGGAAAAAGGATGGGTCTCTCCGACTTTGCATGGACTATAGAGGGCTGAATGCAATTTTGGTCACGAACCAATACCCTCTCCCGTTACTGAAAGACATGCTAGCCCAACTCTCCAAAGGGAAGATTTTCACGAAATTGGATGTGCGTGAGGCATACTACAGTGTGCGAGTGAGGGAGGGGGACGAGTGGAAATCAGCATTTAATTGCCCGCTGGGGTCATTCCAATACCGAGTGCTCCCGTTTGGGATTGCGGGAGGCCCGGGCATCTTCATGAGATTAATTAATGAAGTTTTGTACGAATTCTTGTACAAAGGAGTGATCGTATATTTAGACGATATTTTGATCTTCTCGGAGAACTTGGAGGAGCATGAGGAATTAGGAAGGTCTTAGACAAATTACTGGAGGCGAAGTTGTACGTAAAACTCGAGAAGTGTGAATTTCACAAAGAAAAGTTGGACTTTTTGGGGTACCGCATATCGCATAAAGGGATCGAAATGGACCCAGAGAAAGTGAAAGCGGTTTTGGGGTGGAAACCCCCCCGAACACGTAGACACCTGCAGGCGTTTCTTGGGTTCGCGGGGTTCTATAGGCAATTTATTCAGGATTTCACGCAAATTGCATTACCCCTCACGGACTTGCTAAAAACCAAAAGCAAAGGCTTGGGGGCGAAATCAAAATTGCCTAATACTAAAGTGGTGTGGACCCCGGAATGCCAGGAAGCATTCGATAAGCTGAAAGCGCTGTTTACGGAGGAACCGATCCTCAAACACCCAGAGGTTAATAAACCGTTTGTGATTCACACGGATGCATCGCACAGCGCAGTTGGGTCAATATTGCTACAGGAGGAGGATGACAAGAAACTACGTCCGTGTGCTTACATATCCAAAAAGTTTAACGAGACTGAAAAAAGATGGCATGTGTGGGAGAAGGAAGCGTTCACGGTTAGACATGCATTAGGAACCTGGCGTCATTTGTTGGAGGGGGCATCGGTGCCGTTCCAGGTGTGGACAGACCACAAAAACCTGGAGGCGTTAAAATCCCCTAGGAAATTGAACCAAGCAACTTTACGTTGGGCGGAATTCTTCAGCAGGTTCAATTTCACACTTAAATATTTCCCCGGGGGGAAAAACTACCTAGCTGATGCATTGTCACGCCTCCCGCAACACGAAAGTAAGACAGAGGACACTGTTGAGACCCTCATACCTTCGCAGGGGGACGAGCCCGAGACCAATGCCTCAGGTGGACAGACTGGGGAGAAATCTGGCAATAACCCGCAGTCGCGCCAAAGATTTGGCTGAGGGGGATCCGTTCGGGCACGAATTGAGGACCAAAACGCTGTTGGACCCATGGTGGGGAGAGAACAATCACACCCCACAAGAAAGCGACGGGTTGTGGTGGGAAGACAATAAAGTATACGTCCCGGAATGTTTGCGAAAGAGGGTGCTGGAGAGAAATCACGACCACAAAACGGCGGGGCATTTTGGGTTCGTAAAAACAATTCATTTAGTCAGGCGGAAATTCTGGTGGCCAACGCTGCGAGCAGATGTCAAAGCCTATGTGAGAACTTGCCCTATGTGCGGTACGGCTAAGCGAAAAGTGGGGAAACCCACAGGACTCCTACAGGCAGTGGCAAATCCAACACAGCCATGGAAACAAATTGCCATGGACTTTATCGTAGACTTACCAGTGAGCAATAAGAAAACGGCAATTTGGGTGGTCACAGATTTATTTTCTAAACAGGCTCATTTCATTGCTTGCAATGGGATCCCAAATGCCCCCCGACTGGCTAGAATGTTTATTCAGCACATCTACCAGGCACATGGAACTCCCGAACGCATAATAAGCGATCGCGGCAGCACCTTTACGTGCAAGTTCTGGAAAGCATTTTTGACACTGATTGGATCGGAACAAGGGCTTAGTAGTGCGTTCCATCCTTGGATAGATGGTGCGACCGAACGTCTTAACGCCGTACTGGAGCAGTACCTGAGATGCTATACCAGCTACCAACAAAACGACTGGGCAGAACTGTTACCGTTCGCGGAGGTAGCTTACAACAATGCGCTCCATCAAAGTACGGGATTTGCGCCGTTCAAAGTAGCCACGGGTCAGGACTTTGTAACCATCCCCGAGCTGGCTTTGTCTCAAAGTAAGGAAACAGCGGGGCCCCTACAAGCAGACGAGTGGATCGCGAAAATACAGAGTAACTGGCCAATCATGGTAAAGACGCTGCAGGAAGCGAAAACCAATTATAAAAAATATGCGGATCGTAAGAGGGAGCCGGAATGGGAACTGAAAATAGGGGACAAAGTGTACCTCTCAACGAAGAATTTAAGGGCTACTCAACCATCAAGGAAACTGGCACCGAAATTCATAGGACCGTTCCCTATTGTGGCGGTAATCAACCCGGTGACTGCGAAGCTGCAGCTCCCAAAAGCATTACGAAAGGTGCACCCGGTCTTCCACATCAGCTTATTAAAGCAACATCACCCCTCCAGACAGTGGCACCCGGAACCGCCCGAACCTGCGCCATTGATGGTAGACAGGGAGCCACACTTTGAAATAGAAAAGATCCTTGACTCACAATGGCACAAAGGACACCTTCAGTATTTAGTTAAGTGGCAGCATCTGCCAATTGGACACAAAGAATGGGTTAGCGCAAAACACACACACGCTCAACTTGTTAAAACCTTCCATAGGGAATTCCCTGACAAACCTCACTAAAATGTTGTTTAATGGTCTAAATTCTCTTTGTCGTTTCAGGTTGCAGAAGAGCCTAGGGGATTGTGTAATTAATCTCATGACTTTTAGCGTGAACTGGTGGTGGGTAGGAAGTCTTGGGCCAGTAGCATGTCAGAGTTCGGCAGACCTCTGCCATTCAAGCAGGCAGGGATGTGGATTGACGGTAACTAGAAACAGACGTGAAACAGACAGTAGCGTGGAAGGAAGAAGCGCTCTCAACGACGCGTGAAACGGAACTGTACCTCTCCAGCAACGACTGTCTGTGCACCATGGAGATTAAGCACAACACGTGTAACAACCAGGGACAACAGGGAAGGGAATGTTTAAATGTGTGATACTATGCCATGCTTGCTCATTCAAGTCTTTGTTCGTGTTAGCCTTCATGCACCGGATTAAACTCTTTTGCCTCTGTGAAACCGCGTGTCTGTGGTTACTCCAGAGAAAGGGGTTTGGGGCATCGGAGTGGAGCACCTTACACATATATCCAAACAATAAGAGAACAAACAACAAATGGGAATGACTAAATGGCAAAGATCAGGACATGAAACTAGAGGGACACAGTTTTCCCTTGGATCTAAGATTTCATTTACCTCTTCAAGGAAACTACAGTGCTCATCACTGACAGACACAGCTCCTATATCTTACTCACTTATAAGCACTTCTAATATAATAGTAGGACTCCTGAGTCCTCATGTAGAGGAAATATAGTGCTGGATGATGGGCCCCTCAGTTCAGATGGCACTCAACATGCTAACTGAGGAACAGCTGAGGATCTTTTGGAGTACTAATGATGCTTATGACATGGCTAGATTATAGCCTTCGGGATGTCTAGTTGCCATGCAGTTAATAAAATCCAAAGCTACAAAGACAGAATTACAATGAGAACATAGAATTAAGAAGCATGAACATGGGAAAGCTCAACAAAGTGCAAGATGAAATGAATTAACTACACATTGACATGTTAGGCATTAGGGAACTGAAATGGACTACAATTAGACACTTTCAGTCAGAAGATCATACTGTTTACTACTCAGGACATGAAAAACAAGGAACAGTGTTGCTTTCATAGTTAGGAAGGGTATAGCAAGAACAGTGCATGGCTACAATGCAATCAGTGACTGGTATCAATTAGAACATAGCTTTCCAAACTGTGTGTCACGACACTTTAGTGTGTCGCAACACAGAGTTTAGTGTGTCGCGAAGCGGTGGCATGGGGGGGTGTGCGGCGGCGGCGGCGATGTGCCATCAGCGCTTCTGTGTTTTAGTGAGGCCTCCGCCACACGCGCCCCCGCCGTTGGTGTGTCGCCAACAGCGGCAGTTTGGAAAGCACTGAATTAGAATTTGCATAAAATCCTTTAGTATGATGATTTTCCAAGTATATGCTCCAACCTCTGATACAGAAGAGGTGGAGGTTGATGAGTTTTATGATCAAATTCAATTTGAAATTGACAAAACATGCTTGTGTTTGGAGACTGAAATGCCAAAGTTGGAAATACTAAGGAGTAAAATGTAGTTGGGCTATATGGCCTAGGAAAAAGAAATGAATCAGGAGAATGTTTTATCAATTTCTGCAAATACAAATACATTTCTTCATTGTTAACACAGTCTTCAAATAACCAAAACAATACCTATATACATGGACATCACCAGATGGAGGACATAGAAATCAGATTGGCTATATTATTGATGGAAGGAGATGAAAGTACTTATTTTATTTATTTATTTATCAAATTTATCACCGCCCAACTCCCCCAAGGGGGACTCTGGGCGGTTTACAACAAAATTAAAATCATTAATATACAGTTATACTTAGTTATAACAGCAAAGACATGGTCAGGGGCTAACTGTGGAACAGTTCATGAATTGCTCATGTGCAATTTCCAAATGAAGCTAAAATGGAAAAAGAAAGGCAAGCAATTCTACAATATGATCTTGAGCAAATACCCCACCATTTTCAAGGAAAACATCAGAAATAGCTTTGAAGTTCTGAACCTTATTGCTTGGGAACCAGAGGAACTGTGGAATGAACTTAAAGAAATGGTTAAGGATGAATGTGAAGAGACTGCCAAATATCAAGAAACAGAAGGAAGCAAACCAAAGAAATTACCAAGAAACCAAAGCCAAGAAAGACAAAGATCTCAGGAAGGAACTTATCGAAGAATTTCAGAGAGCTGTTAGAAGAGACAAGAAGCAGAATTACAATATCTGCAAAGACATCAAAGATGTAAACAGACAAGGAAAAACAAGGAAAGTCTTCCAAAAGATCAGGAATCCAGTATCATGTAGGTCAGTTTTATTGTAAACCTATAGTAACAGAATCTTGTGTGTCTGAATCTGCTTCCTTCCTCCCTCCCTCCATCTTTGTGAGAACTAAGGAGGGTCTTGTCTGAGACATTTACTCAGGTTACATTCCTGCACGGGACTCAGTCCTCTCACAAGTAACTAATTTGCATAATTGCATAATCAGCCTATTTTCCCCTTCCCCACCTCAACCCAATTTAAATCCTAATCAGTTTAGCCACTCTATGCATCTGATGAAGTGAGCTGCAGCTCATGAACTTATGCTTTTTAGTAAAATTTGTTTGTTGGAAAAGGTGCAACATGTTGGAGTCTTAAAGGTTAGTAAAATAACTCCAAGCAGCAAACAACAATCTTGCAGAGTAAAAAACGTGTACCCAAGGAAGGCTTGCACATAAAGCTTAATTGCGTTCAGAAATAAATCCAGTCTTCACACATTAGTTAGATGAAGAAAGATAAAGATAGCTTACATTTATTCTGTAGATCTGGTTACAAGCAGATTCACAGTAGAAAAAGACTTAATCATCTCCAGTGCGTGGAAACGAGATATTCGGACGAGACCCGCATTGTTAGCGGCCCCCCTGCAAGCACGTGCGTGTTGGAAGAAAGAAAATTGGAGAATGACTCTCCAAGACGGAGAAGAAGCAGGAAGCGGAAATCAGGTGACTCAGGAACATCCCAAACACAGTAGAGATACGTTTTACTAGAAAAGCCCCTCCTTTATGCTTGTGAGACAATGCTGGGTTGATTCCTGATATTCCCAACAGAACCAAACTTCTGAATTTTTGTAACCAGTGATTGAATGTGACATGATGTCCTGACTAAGAGTGAAGAACCACGCTGAGACAAAGCGTAGAAGCTCTAGTGTTTATTGTTCTACTCTGCTAGACAGAATCCAGCTAAACTGAAAAGAATTAGCAAACACTTAGGGAAAAAGCCCATAAAACTAAGGCGGTGCTTTCTTGACTTTCTTAGGAGGGAAGCAAAGAGACTCCGTACTGCGCATGTGTTTGTCTCCCTGGAGAGGGCCCCCTCCTTCTCCACCAGCTATCTCCCTGACACATATTACCTGCCAGGATTCAATTTGTTAGGTTTTTTACTTTCCTCACTTCTATGAACATAACTCCTCCTGCTGGTCTATGACCATAAAAAAGATTTGATTTGATTTGACTCCTCCTCCTCTCAAGGAAACTCCTCCCTCTCACAGCTAACTTCTATTCCCCCACATGGAATTCATTCTGTAATATTAATATCAACTGATTCTGAGTGGCTTACATTCCTACCATACATTACAAAAATAATCAAGAACAAACAATATGGATAATAAAATATTCCTATATCAAGGAGTCATATCCCCACATCACTTCTATCTCTAGCACAAATGAAAAGCATAACTCTTGCTAAGGACCCTTTGAGAAAAGTTTTAACCCATTCTGATGTATTTATTTTACAAATTAATAATACTAATTGTCAGTGTGTATTGGTAACTCATACCATCTGTTGTGAAATGAATTTTTTAAGTTATATTAGCATAACAGAACTATACTTTTAAGAATGTTATATTATGGTTTGAAGTACACAGATACTAACTTACTGTAATTTTGCTTTTGTACATTTTGTTATTCTTGTTTTGAGAATATAAATGGATACATTACTTTTTACTTCCTCTTGGTGGGAGAACACATCTTTCTTAGTATGCAAATTAATACACAATTCTTTTTCCTTGAGGGAAGGAATGAGCATTAACTCTCTAGTAAAGTCTCTACAGGTAGTCCCTGCTTAAGGATGGTAATTGGGACCGGAATTTCCAATGCTAAATGATGCAGTCGTAAAGCAAGACGTCACATGAACACATCGCTTAGCAATGGCAATCCTGGCAATTCCCCTTGCCGCTGTTAAGCAAATTTTACCGGTCGTTAGCCAAGCACCCACCCCAATCCAAGCCATTCCGGGCTTGGTCCCTCTCAGCCCCGAGCCTCAATAAGGTAAGGGACTGCCTCAAATTCCCTCCACCCGCCTATCTACCCATCTCTGCCCTTTTGGCTGCCCTGCACCCTGCCTTGCGGGGCGGCATGCAGCCCAAAAACTGTGGCTCTGAGGCTGCTTGCCACGCCCCAGGAAGCCGCAGCCACCCCAGCCCAGTCCCAGCTGCAGTCACCCTCGCCACCCTGCACTCTGAGACACCTTTCCCCTGCTGCCCCAGCTGACCTTTCCGTCTTCTTGCTCCCGCTGCTGATGAGGCGTGCCTAGTCTGGCTGGGCTGGCTTCGGCTGTGGAAAAAAAAATGGTAGAGGCAGCTCCTTTGCAAAACTTTTTTTTCCCTTTTTGAAACGTGAAGCTAGCTCAGCCCCACAGAAGAGCTCTTTGCAAAGGAGCTGCCTTTACAATTTTTTTTGTTTTTGTTTTTCCGCAGCTGAAGCCAGCCCAGCCCAGCCCAGGAGCCAGGCTGGACATGCCTCATCAGCAGTGGGAGCAAGAAGGTGGAAAGGTCAGCTGGGGTGGCAGGGGGCCAAACGGGCAGAGATGGAGGGGGGAGATAGGTGGGTGGGGGAGTTGCAGAACCCCTGCGGTTGTAAGTGTGGGCGGGCTGCCAAGCGCCCAAATTTTGATCACGTGACCGGAGGGGCGTGCGAAAGGTGTAATCTCAGGCTGGCCGTAAGTCACTTTTTTCAGCCCGTTCATAACTTTGAACGGTCGCTGAACAAATGGTCGTTAAGCGAGGACCACCAGTAGAAAGAATATCTGCAGGGACATATCTATGCATAGGACTGTACAAAAGACCACAAAAAAGCTTTCTATGCTTCCAGGAAAAAGGCAATCAAAACTCACAGTATTCCAAATCGATGCACACTCAGTACTGACCTGTTGCAGACCTCTTTAAAGGGTCTGTACACAAAACTGATGATTCAATTGTTGTTGGGTTCTCTGTAGCATCAAACCACTCTTCGCTGATTTCTTGTGTATTTAAAGAACCTTAAAATAATATTTAAAAATAAACTCTTGAGTTTATTGAAGCAGAGGTTAGTAAAACCATCAGAGGTTTCAAATAAGTTTTATAATAATTCTTATTGCCCCCAAGCAACCTCTTTCTGGGTGCTGATCCTAGTCGGTGCCTTGGTAAAAGAAGTGCCAGAAACTATGCCTGGAGTACTGATAAAAGCAAACTTAACCAAGCACAGCTATGTGCCCATAGTGGCAATAAGGGAGGCGAAGTGGACCTACTTCTCCGTTATTGCGCTGGTAGACTACTATTGAGCATCCCTGTTTAGGGAGGCATCATCAGAGAGGTCTCCCACAGGGCTACTGTGGCCAATTTGCACAGCCCTTTGCTGATAAAGTCACTTGGAGTTGCCGTAATCTTGACTCCACCTGGGCAGAGTCTGACTAATGCATTGTCTTGTATTCTCATCTGGGATTCTTTTTGACCTGTGAGCTCAGAGGAAGTTGATAAGGTACTACCTTCTGCTGTAAGTAGACTGGACCTCTGCCCCTCCTGGCTGTTGCATGGAATAGAGGACTCAACATGTGGATCTGTGAGAACATAAGATATTGGGATATATTGATGATATCCTGGGTTGTGGAGGGAATGCTGTTGATATCCTATGTTCGTGCCTGGAGGCTGTCAAGGTATAGATGGCTCAAACTGCGCCCAAGACAGGCTTTGTACACCCCAGCGCCACTGTAATTCTGGACAGAGAGGCACTACCTCTTCAGGAACAGGTTTATGATTTGACGATCTGTTTGCATTTGTGACTCCTGCTTTAACAGCAGGTGGAGGCTGTGACTAGAGGGGTCTTTGTCCAGCTCTAGCTGGAGCACAAGCTGTATCCTTACCTGCACAGGAGAGCTGGTGACAGTAACTTGTGCTCTTACCACCACCTGGATAGATTACTATAATACTATAAAATACTTTATACAGGCATGCATTTAAAGACTACTCCAAAATTACAATTGGTCCAGAATGCAGTGACCCATGTTTTAACTGGCTCTTGAGCACATATTACATCTACATTGCAGGTTTTGCACTGATTCAGCTCCAAGTACAATTTAAAGTGCTGGTGTTAACTTATAAACCCCTTCATGGCTTGGCACCTGGTTACGTGGGACCATATTCTCTAATTGGATTTGGCCTGACCAATCTGTATACTACTAAAATTCTTGTGTTTGTCTGTTTGTAACCTTCAATTGGGCGAAACAGTGCATCATAGGGCAACAATTTTTGAACCAAGGTACTCAAATGGGCTAACTTACAGAATGCGTCCAAAATCCACAAACTGCATGGGACTATGACTCCCGTGGGATTGAAATTTGGGAAAGTTGTGGCCGCTTCAGCACCACCGCACCTTCCAACTACACTTCCCAGAAACCCGTAGGTTGCACGGCGCAAGGGAAGACGGGAAGGGCATATCCCTGCCTCCTTTCCTATCTCCCTCTGGCCCCTGCAACCAATCAGCTGGTGGCAAGGCCTGACGGGCGAGTGGCGATTATCTGCTTTGGAACCAAGGCTGAAATTTGAATTCTCTTAAATGCGGTGAGTGGCAAGGGAAGAATGAGGGAGTGACTTGGATGCCTGCTGACCAGGGGGGTGCCAGCAGTTAATGGGTAAGCACTCTTCCTTCCTGGAGGGAGGGGGCCCCTTGGGGACATGCCAGGATGGGGAGTGGGGGTGCAGTTTTCCCTATGGTCCATGGCTCCCTTTGTTCCCCCTCACCCCAGCAAAGTGGAAAGCAGTTCCACAGATGAGCCAAGGAGGAGGAGTGATTTCCAACACTCCCCATCTTCCCACAAGCAAAGTCAATGGGGAAGCCAACAAGAAGTCAGAAGTCGCTCCCACTCCCACTGCTTTTTTACCCGCCTGTGGTTATTCTGCTTCTGTTTAGGTAAGGAAATATCTCTGAAAGAATGACCCAAATGGTCACGGGGTGTCTAGTTAGATCAGAGCTTTCCAAACTTTTCCTGTTGGTGACACACACCAATGACGCCGGCGCCGTGCAGCACGAAACCCTGAAGGGCTGATGGCGTGCCGCTGCATGAAGCGGCGCGCCATCAGCGCTTCCAGGTTTTTGCGCGACACACCTGCACACCGCAGGCAACACAGTACTGTGTCACGACACAGTTTGGAAAGCTATGAGTTAGATCATAGTCTCCTTGTTGTCCCACACAGATGATTTAAAAAATAAATTGTCTTTTAATCTTATCTAGTGTCTCTTTAAAAATGACCACCCAAAATTAAATCTGAATTCAATGCAAATTTAATTTATTTATTAAATTCAATTTCTATAGCTGCTCATCTCAGACAAGTGACTCTGGGTGGCGAATAATCATAAAATAGAATGGTAAGAATGGTAACCAATAATCCCATAACTTTTTTTTTTTTGGCACTTTCAAGTCAGTCTTGACTCCTGACGGCTGCTTGGACAAGTCCTGCAATTTTCTTGCCAAGAAGTGGTTTGCCATTGCTGGTTCTTAGGGCTGAAAGAGTGTGACTGGCCCAAGGTCACCCAGCTGGCTTTGTGCCCACGGCGGGAATAAAACTCACCATCTCCTGGTTTCTAGCCTGATGCCTTAACCACTATTCCAGACTGGCTCTCTATACTTTCTTAAGTTTACTTTCTCAAACTGGCTCTCTAACATACTTCTTTTCTATATCAGAAAATAAACTACATCTGACATTTTAAGTATAGCTAAACTCAAACACTGATATAGTTATGAGTTATGGCATAAACGTTATAGAAAGAAGCTGAACTTACTTTTCTCTTTAAGACTGTTTTTTCTCTCCTCCAAGTTCTTCTTGGAAAGGCACTGCTGAGGGTCACTGTTTTCATTTTTTTGAGCTGTAATCTATTAAAAAGTCTACGTTGAATTTTGTTTTCTGTGGCACTGTGATTAATTTTTTATATTTAGGCAAATTTCCTGCTCTGTGTTTCTTCACAGAGATCAGTTTTAGAAAAATTCTTTGGCTTACATTTATTCCCCTGAGAATTTCCCTCAGAATTGTGATAATAGAAACTTGAATTGCTTTTGTTATTTAAATTTCAACACTTGAATATTAGTTTGGAAACTGAAAAGTTTCAGACAAAAAACGAATTAGTACATGTTAGTCAACTTTATTGTATTTATTTTCAAGATATAAGAGTATACATCATAGCTTTCCAAACTGAGTCGCGACACTTTAGTGTGTCGCAACAGTTTAGTGTGTCGTGAAGCGGCGGTATGTGTGTGTGTGTGTGTGCAGCGGCGGCAGCGACATGCCATCACGCTTCCGCGTTTTAGCGAGGCCGCCGCCATGCACACCATGCACACCGCCTCCGTGCGCCCCCCCGCGCCATCACTGTGCACACACCCCCCGCTGGTGTGTCACCAACGGCGGCAGTTTGGAAAGCACTGGTATACATGCTTCAAGGTATGCAGTCAAATAAGATGTGTTGTACTTTAGAATTTGCTTTCAAAATACCTCACTTCAAAATACCGCAAACAGCTCAAAGGTAATGAAATAAATATGCAAAAAGCCCAAACCCCAACTCACAAAGTGCAGTGAAGATGCTTCATTATCTTGTGACAGTAACATTTCTGATAACGATTTTCCAGTTCCAAGTGGAGAACTAAAAATTAAGACAGTATTTTAAATACTGTAAATGCAGTATTTCCATAGGTTGTAAAGTACTTTCCAGCCATAGTTTTCTTACTCATCTTCCCTTAAATTACACTTTTATTAGAGCCTTCCCCTTTCAGACATAAATTGTATCCATTCTTGTTCAAGTATATAAAGTACACTACTGGTATATTTAGCTGTTCTTACAAAACTCATGATACCTGAAAATCATGAAATTTGGGCAGAGATTTTTAAGAAGTACTCACATAAATTGGTACAGATTCAAAAAGGCAGGAAGAACTGTCAAATAACTGGAAATTAAGTTCTATGAGGAGAGGCTGAGAATTAGCTATGTTTAATCTTGGAACAGAAGACTGAAGGAGGTCCTGGTAGTACCCTTCAAGTACCTGAAAGGACACCATACAACGTATTCTCTGTCATGCAATGTAACTGCCAGAGTTTCCTGGAAGGCACATCTGAATGGAACGTTAGGAAAAACTGAGAGATGACTGAAGTAACCACACAGAAAGCTCTGGCTTCTGGCCATGACCATTTTCATTTTTTCACATTGCTTCTGGAACCCAAACATATATTTAAAGGAATAACACCAACAACAATAGGCTGCAGGGTGAGGATATAAAACTTGCAGAGACATGGAGAAGGAAACAAAAATGGGAAAAAGCAGTATAGGTGATGTGGGGAAAAAACAAAGTAGAGGGAGTCAGGAAGATAAGCAAATACACCCCCTTTACATAAGAAAAAATGGAAGTAGCTACTTTGTGGTAACTGGACACTTTTAAGTATCAAGCATACCCACAACCTGAGAAAGTTACAAAACTAATGCTGTAATCCTACACCTCCTTTCTGGAGTAATACAATGGGACTTTGAGTAAATACATACGGAACTGCACTCTTATAATCAAATATTGTGCCTTCTACATAGAAGCTATTTATTTCGAGTGTCATTTCTTACAAACCTGCTTATATTTTCCTTGCCTTTCATAAAAAGTCTGCAAGTCTGCCAGCAGTGCTGATGAAACATCTGATAACGAAGTTTTAAAAGCTGCATTTCAGCTTTGATGGCTTTCTGTAGCTTTTCTTTACAACAGTTTGGCAAACCATTTATTTCTTTTGATAGCTGCATCATCCTTTCAGCAGAAATATTAGTTAATATTCATCCCAAGAAATATGAACTAGAATTATTTTTTAAACTTTAAGAAAAAGAATTCCTGTCAACTATTCCCTCAATGATGGAAGCCAGTTTGGTGCAGTGGTTAAGGTACCAGGCTAGAACCCGGGAGACCGCAAGTTCAAGTTCAAGTAAGTTCATTGCCTTAGGCACGAAGCCAGCTGGGTGACCTTGGGCCAGTCACTCTCTCTCAACCCCAGGAAGCAGGCAATGAACTTTTAATTAAATTATTTTTGTGTACTCAATTTGTTTTCAAATATAACTACTCACTTATTCAGATCTAACTGTAACCCTGTTAATTTTGATGGGCTTAGGTTCAGAGGTCTTCCATGAATGGAACAGCTGTTGTTTCAGCTAAGAAAGAAAGCTACTTATGGAAGTGGAAGGAAAGGAAAGGAAAGGAGATTTTCACCAGGTTCCTCTAATACTACTTCCCAGGCTGCTGTTTATTCCATCCATCCATCTATATAACTTATATAGCCATTATGTAGCCGTTCATCTCACATAAATGACTCTGGGTGGCTTACAAGATTAAAATGAAGAAACCCTCCAAACATAACCCCCCGTGCCCAAAGATAAGCTGTTAACCCCACTCACCATAAACAGTAGCAGAACTCATCTACCCCCTGACCCAAATGGCTGGGGAAACAGCCAGGTCTTCAATGCCTTGCTAAGGCATTAACCCTTGCTAACAGGGTTAGGGCCATCCAGATCTCCAGAGGGATGCTGTTCCACAGGGCAGGTGCTGCCACTGAGAAGGCATGACTCTGGGGTCTAACAAAATGACACTGTTTAATACAGGGGACTCACAGCTTGTTCTAGATCTGGTGGGACAGGCAGAAACAATAAGATAAATGCGGTTCTGCAAGTAGTCTGGCCCTATGCCAAGGAGGGCTTTATAGGTGATGACCACTACCTTGAATTGCACCTGAAAGCCTAATGGGAACCAGTACAGCTTGCAGGGGAGCAGTGTTACATGGGCATAACAAGAAACGCCAAAAGCTGCCCACAGCACTGCATTCTGGACCAGCTGCAGCTTCTGAGTGCTCTTCAAGGATAGCCCCATGCAGAGCGTGTTACAATAATCCAAACAGGAGGTGACTAAGGTATGAATCACTATGAACAAGGCTTCCTGGTCCAGGAATGGGTGCAGTTGATGCACAAGATGAAGCTGTGCAAAAGCCTCCCTGGTCATTGCTGTCACCTGCTCTTTGAGCAGTATCTGAGAGTCCAGGAAGACCCCAAATTGTACCCCATGAAGAGTTAAAGATGGAAAATCCCCAGAACCAGGGGGCCTTAAAATCCACAGTGACTGTTTTGCCAGGGTTGAGTTCTCCTCCATCCAGACTTGTATAGCATTGCTTGGTCAGCCCAGGAATATGTACAACAGGGCATCATCAGCAGACTGAAGATATTGCACCCCAAGCCAATGTATGACCTCTCCCAGCAGCTTTATGTAGATGTTAAATAGGAGTGGGGAAAGGGTAGAGCCCTGAAGTACCCCACCGAGCTTATCCCCGAGAGCACATGGGAAAAGGAAATTTCTGAAAATCTTTCCCATTGATCATTATTAGGAACAGAACCTCACTATTTCTGTTTATGAAGCATTAAGATTTTAAACAAAAACATTTTTAAAGTCATACCTGTATGGAATTTCATTCAAATCTTTGCTAGTGTTATTACTCCATTCCAAAGGATCCTGGAAAGATCAATTTATTAAAAAAATTATGTATCTGCAAATGAGTGGGTGACTCATAACAGCAAAGTAACTTTTCCCACCATTTGTTAATTTCCAATCAATCCTACATAAGAGCTTGACCATGATATACTGAGACAGTCCTACAATTGTTGCCATTAAATTCTACACTGGACTTGTTCAGAAAGCCCTGGTGTGGATACTTAAATCTCCAAAATGAAAACAGGATATGTATTTAATACTGTTTGCCAGAACTGAAATTACTAGAGAAACAGATTCCCTACCACACTTTGATCTGGGAGGCATGCAGTGGGAAGAGGGGAAAGGAAAGACTGTTGATGTGAATTTTAATCTATAATCATAATTACTATCTACTTTATAGATACTTAAAATAGATAAAACTAACATCTATAAAATCAATATAATCATGGACTTCCTCTTAAAAAGCAAACAAACCCAATACCCCTCCAGAATGGGGGGAGGGGAAGGTTCTGCATTACAGCATCTCCCCAAATCTGTTCTGAGCAAAAGTTTCTTTGTACAACCACACTAGCTAATGCAACGTTTTACCCAGAATTGTTAGAAGTGCAAATAAATAATTTGCTAAATACAAGCTTCCCAGTATTTTTCAATTACCTCAGGGTTTGATTTCCATCCATGTTTTGAAGTATCACTAGTAATACAATCTTCCAATATATCAGATATTGCTATTTGCGAGTCAATCTCCACATTGCCAGATATACATGACCAGTCTGTATTACAGGCAACACTTCTGTAGTCAGCCATTACAGGCATTACTTCTGGAGCCAGCCATTCCCTGGGCCTACATTTATTCATCATTGTTATCACAGTGTTTTGCGCCTTAGATGCCACTGAACTCTTGACATTAATGGCTCGACTTGTTGTAAAACTAGCTCTAAAATCAGCAGCTGCATCAGTAGCTTGGTCAACTGCACTTCGAAGATTTTTACCAGATTCATGATATGTATTTGTGATGTGTTTCAATTCTGCACTAGAAAAATTCTCAGTGCAATTTCCATGATGTTCACAGGAATTGTAGATACAGTTCTCTATATCAGCATTAACTACAACTGATGGTTTGTAG
This sequence comes from Charina bottae, assembly GCA_023362775.1. Lineage (NCBI taxonomy): Eukaryota > Metazoa > Chordata > Lepidosauria > Squamata > Charinaidae > Charina > Charina bottae. Next base: position 2,950,308 of record JALMGJ010000020.1, read on the forward strand.
GCGCATGAATCTGAACCTTCTGGATTATGAGAAACCTGAGGAAAAGGCAGTAACATTCTCTCCTGGCGTATGTGCGGATTTCCAGTTTTATTTAGATATATTTTTTTAAACATTTCTTTAGTAGTAGGCATAATAGATTTCAGTGTTGTATCACTAAGAAAATTTACTTTAATCTTTTCCTCTATCTCAGCTTTGGTAGTCAAAAATAATTTTGAATTATTTTTTTCTTTATTAACATGAGATGAATCTTCAACAATACTATAAAACATGCCAAGACTCTCATTTCTTTTTTCATCTAAGTGAATATACTGATTTTCTGTACAACTGACATCTTGAAACATCTGGGGGAATGTTGATAGTTCTTTGCAATTGTAATGGTCCATAACAACACAACTTGATGTATCTTCAAATTTGTTCAATAGCTGCTGGTTATCTGTAACACTACCTTCATTTACCAGTTCCTTTTCTTGAAAAATCTCTGAATTCTCTGTTTCCTGCCTATATGAACAGTCACAATCAACATAATCTTGTTCTTCAGCACTGTGGTATTCTAACTGGGAGTCATCATCAAAATAATTGCATTTGTAGTCACTCTCATTCTCCTTAAAATAGGAGAAATCTGTATTAATTTCTATTCCATTTGTATTTTCCACTGCATTTGAAATGTTGTGTTGCTGTTCATCACTCAACGAAGAATTTAAATATGTACATGAACTAAAGTAAGTTAGGTTTTCTTTTGATAAGTTTAAACGTGAGGCACTTAAGTAACATGACTGGCTTGAAATGGAATACTTGGATCCTGTTTGAAGATCACTACAGGTATTATCAAGCTCATATTTTTGGAAATGTGCTGGCTCTTGCGATACATTCAAGATGGGTGATGTATCTGCATCTTCTTCAACTCTGTGTTCCATGATCCCAGTCTCAGGGTAGTTATTTGAAGCAATTACATTAACGGCAATTTTATTAAATGTATTTTTCTCAAAACTGCTTCAGAGGTGATAGGATTTAACTAGTGCTTTTTCACCTGTTTAAAGGCAAGATACACTCATTATGAAAATAAGGATTAGTGGTTTGTTAATTACTGGATTTTGGTAATTAAACTGATATACAGAAAACAAGCAGAATAGCAGGAGACCAGGTATAGGGCGAGACTAATTAATCAGAAGTTTGTTTTTCTCTCCTAAGCTTCTAATACAGAGCTTTCCAAACTGTGTGTCGCGACACAATACTGTGTCGCCTGGGGGCCCCAAGTGTGTCGCATGACAACCCGGAAGCACCGGCGGCGGTGCTTCCGGGTTGCCGCGTGGCGGCTGCCCCTTCAAAAAGGCAGGCTCCGGGGACGCCTCGGTTCAGGCAGGGAGGCAAAAAGGGCGCTCAGCTGTTCTGCGGGGAGAATTTCCACCCCGGCTCCAGGGCAGCGTGTGCGTGCGGGGAGGGGAGGCTTTTGCCTCCCTGCCAGAACCAAGGGCATTTTCAGGGTCCCTGGACCTTGCCCTTTCGAAGGGGCAGCGAGCAGCGGCAGCAGCGGCAACCCAGAAGCACCGCTGCCGGCACTTCCGGTTTTTGCGCCGCCGGCACTTCCGGTTTTTGCGCCGCCGGCCGTTGGTGTGTCGCCAACGGCAAAAGTTTGGAAAGCCCTGTTCTAATAGTAATTACTTTTACATTTAGGACTATAATGTACAGCTCCTGAATCCTTAAGCAGAATATTTAATGAGTTCTTGTTTTAAAATTATTTTATATCTGCACAAATCAGGTTGAAACAATTTTTACAGAATGTTTCTATAGCAAACCAAATATAATTAAGCTTTATTTTATAATAACATTCCATGTAACAAAATTTATATCTGCAAAATTGTGACAAAAGGTCACAAATCCTCTGAAGATAAAAGTTTAACTCACCTGACAGAATATGAATAATATCAGGCTTCTCTTGAACTTCTGGTCTGTGGGCATTCATTTCAGAATCACCATGGCCACAGTAACTGCTTTCCCTTTGATGGTTAATAACAACAGGTAAGAAGGAAGAGACTACCACTAATGGATTTAATGTATCTACAGTCACAGGACTACAGATTTCAGATAAATATTGTCTTTGATGAGAACAGAAAAGTGCCTCAGAGTGAGTAAATCTCTCATAAAATTGAAAGCTTTTATTATGGTCATTGACCAGTAGTTTGTGTACAGCTTCATATGAAAAGTTATAAAATGAAATAAAAGGATTAAGAGGAACAGAAAGAGGAAACTGTGTGAGTACATTAATATGAAGCACAAATAAATATAAAGTGAGCTAAAGAAGAATAGCAATGTGGTCTACAGGATACTAACCAAAATAAAGTATCTCATAAACTGAATAATCTCCTAAAAACCATGGCCTTGTATTTAAAAAAAAAAGGATAAGGATTTTCATTAAAATAAGGTAGAGATCACATAGAGAGCGCCAGTTTGGTGTAGTGGTTAAGGCATCAGGCTAGAAACCAGAAGACTGAGAGTTCTAGTCCTGCCTTAGGCACGAAGCCAGCTGGGTGACCTTGGGCCAGTCACTCTTCCTCAGCCCTAGGAAGAAGGCAGTGGCAAACCATTTCCAAAAACTCCTGCCAAGAACACTTGTCCAGGCAGTTGCCAGGAGTCAACACTGACTTGAAGGGACAAAAACAAATCATATACTTCAAATATAATATGCTAATTTATAGTTCATGGAAAGGAATGTACAATCTTAAAATTTATACTAAGTAGAACATTGCATACACACATTATATAATACTTTCTCTATGGAAGTCAATTTAGACTAAGTATTATTAAGTATACACAGGACTTCAACTGAAGATGTCACTTTACGTTCCTTTTAATAGTTATGATCTGAAGTACTACTTATGCTGAAAGCCTTGAGTGTGCCTACCTAAAGCAGAAATGTAATGTCTCCCTCCTTGAACAATATGCTCCATTAGCATATAGTGAAGAGAATCCCTTCAGTTTGAGGTGAGATTTGCTAAGGGTCCCTCCTTGAGGGGGAGATGGGCAGTGATAGAAATTTGATAAAATAAATAAAATAATGCAGATTTACTCAAATTGGTGTCCTCCAGGTATCTGGGATTACATTTCACTTCCCTAGCCAGCACTGGATTTAAGGAGCTGGTATCTGGAGGTCATCAAGTTAAGGAAAGATCCATGACATTAAGGCATGCAACTCTGGATCTTTGCCACTGTCTATCAAATTCTAGTATTCTCACACATGCAATTTAAAAGAAATATGGTCAATTATATCATATTTGTGAATACTTAAGATTTTATATTCAATACCATGATACTTCCACTAGAGTTTATCTTCATTATACATTATTTTCTACATAACATATAACATCCAATGGTATTACGGATTACAGCTACATCTTCAGCACATTTCCTATTAGTGCAAAACAGTCTGCAGTGAGATCTGGATCACACTGTTCTAATTAAGTGGTTTTAAAACATGTTATTTTTGCATTAATTAGTTCTTGGTCATAAATGCTCTGACATCTATCAGTAAAGTTAGGTGTTTGAGATGATTCTAATATGCTCCATTCAAGTAGAAAATCAATCAGGCCCAACAATTTGAACTGTTACCCCATGTAAGCACAACTGTCAGGCTAACTTCATCTTCTATGACTTAGTAAGGAAAAGTACTGTAATGGCAGGCCATTTTTATTAGTGTCAATTTGTCTTTGCACTACAAAGTCTTCACATACCAACTTAAGGTGATCTCAAAAGCACCTAAAAGATATATAATTCCCCTAAATCTCAACGTGGCTCACTCTTAGTTACTACATGTACTCTCCCCCTTTGCCAACATTTCCCTTTCTTTAAATCAAGTAAGCGATAGAAAATACTGGCGATGCCTTTAGAATAGCTTAAGGGAGATGGTCCATAAATACTAAAACACCATCTGCGCCTCAGACAGCAAGAAATTAACGCTTTTGAGACATGGCGAACCACGATATATCTACACCATACTGAAAGGAAGCAATTTGATTTTACCCATGTTACCTTCCGGAAAAAGCTTACTAAAATTCGTTATGCGCTTTCTTTCTGATGCAAACCATTTACAAACTCGATCATCGTACATTCTATTTCAACTTCCTATAACACTGAAGGCTCCCGCGGTAGCACACTCCGACAGGAAAAGGGAAAACTTCGAAATCCTGCAGGGCGGGAATGTTAACTACAACGTACCAGACACAAGGGAGTAAAAAAACCAGCCAAACGCCTCAGAACCACGTGCCGCACCGGCTCAGTTTATAGAGGACGTTCGCCTCCAGCCAAAATGCCATTGGCTGATCCTTGGACGCTCTCCCACGCGGATTGGTGCAAGCGGGGCTCGTGCTCTATGGGAACTAGAAGATTCGTCAAGCGTGACTCTAGGGCGGGCTTGTGGGCGAGTCCTCGTTTGGTCTATTCTTACATTTCCCGCTAATCCGGGCACTAGCAGCGTTAACGCGGCCTACAGTATTATGAAAGCTAGCTCTTCTGGAATAAGCGTCCAAACACCTAGATGCTGGCTAGCTGCCTCTTTTTAAATTTTTAAAGTGCGGGCTTTTAAAAAATAAAATGTCCACCTTTAATGCTGGTCAATGATCTTTTTGCTTAGTTTTTAAGTAAATTTGTGCAGAGGAACAGTAGTGTCTTAAATATAGTACAAAAAAAAAGATCATTAAGCTTCTTTAGCATGTTCACCTCTGAAAGCAAATGTGGAGAATCCAGAGAAAAGACAGAAACGTTTCCTGATGGTGCAATAAACAGTAATCTCGGGAGTGGAAGTGAACAGCAGCCCTTTCAGTCACACTCAGTAAAGGAGCAGTCTCCACAAATCCTGCTCAATTGTCTGAAGCAGAGACCTTCTAGCCAATCCCGAACTAAGATTGTGTTTTATGGGCAAACCCTAGTGTATAAATTTATTCCCAAACACTCTGCTGCAAACAATCACGTTACACTCAAGGAGACCAGTAAAATCAATATGATTAAACAGAGAGGAAGTTGAGTTGTTTGCTTATCATATTTTGTAATGCCGGAATGGAGCAAAGGAATCTTTAGGTTCTACATCTTCAAAAAACACATATTTTAGTTGGCAATTCATACAATGCTCTTTGGAGACATCCAAAGCACCTTATATTATACGTTTCTCTTAGAATTCTTCCAAGCAGAGATTACTCTCAGCTTTTTATGTTCCTGTTGTCAAAGAATTGGCTTGTCTTGTGCCTTCAGAACCTTTGTAACTAAAAGAAAAAAATAGGAAAGAGAGATGGGAAAATAAAATAAACTGAGAAACACAGATGGACAGACAAGCAGGAAAGGAAGATAACAGAAAGATGTGGAAAAAACAAAATAGAAGTATGAAGAGAAAAAGAGGAAGATAGCTATTATAGAAAGACAGTGAAAGTCTAATTTATTAAATGAAACATCAATCTGTGTGATTCATCTGAAACCACCATCACATCACAAAATGTGCCCACTGTAAAAAGTAAATGATACAGTCATAGTTCTGATTAATTTTGGAATTCTTGTGAAGGAAAAATATCTGGTGTACAGGCCCGCACAGAATCTCAGATTTACACAGGATGCACCTGAAACTAGCATCAATCATAGGTCTATCATCATGGAATTATCTGCAACAACCATGCATCTGAGGATTTCTGTTATTGCTATGGTGCAAAAATTTGGACCAAGGAACATGGGGCAAAAAAATGGATCTCCATGGTTTTATGTGGAATCTACCTGAAATCACCATAACATATATAGCATAGCTTTCCAAACTGTGTGTTGCGACTCTTTAGTGTGTCGCAACAAAACCCGAAAGTGGACATGCATGGCGGCGGCGCGAGGATGCACACAGGGGTGGCGGTGTGCATGGCGGCGGCGGCGATGGCAGCAGTGCGCCATCAGCGCTTCCGGGTTTTAGCGGAAAACACGAGGCCACTGCCGCCGTGGTGCATGCCGCCACCACTGTGTGCGCCCTGCACCGCCGCCGTTGGTGTGTCGCCAATGGCGGCAGTTTGGAAAGCACTGATATATAGCATCTTTCTGCACAGAGTTAGCTGTTACAATCATCATGCATCTGATAATTTGGGGGGAGAAGTCATCTTAGTGCAAGAACACCAACCTGGCTTTCCTCCTGAATGTTGATGCCAAATCAACCCGAATCTACATATCCACGATTGCTTTGGTCAGTGACGTATGCTAGAACAATGAATGGGAAGAATGAGGCCTTCTGATTTTCTCAGACTTGTTAGTAACAGTTGTATTCCAAACCATCGTAATCTTACAGAGAACCTTTCTAGGTTATGATATAGGTCTTGGTGTAGCAATGATTGATAATTTTTGGAAGTAGCATTATATTATGTACTCCTCCAATCCTGAAGCTTCAGAGGAGAACCTTGGCCTGCAGAGTTCAGGAGGGAACAGACTGTCAACCACCTGTGAATGAATCAGGCTCAGCACAGATGATTGCTGATTCAGATAGGAAAGAGTCAGAACTTGACGTTGGGAGAGTACAAAACCCAAAATCATGCTGCCAGCTAAAGAGGGAGGAGCAGCGGAGGTTGGCATGAATGCTTAAGAGGAGGGGATGTGCAATTCTCTAATTGGACAAAGCCATGAATCCTAGCTATGTAAGTTTGTGAGCCGGACCCCCCTCCCATAGTTGGAAACAACTCTATACTACCATAACTGCATTTTTCTGGTTTCACATTCCTGATTTCTCCTGCCTCATTGCCCGGCAAATGGATCTTTAGCTAATGACCTCTGGACTGGATATTATGCAACTCTTCAGCTCTAGACTATCAGGTGGCAGCAGACCTGTACTTCTTGGCTGTGTCTAAGCCCCAGGCAACAGATTCTTTCTCTGTAGTTCTTTCTTTGCCTAATTGGCAACTCTCAATTCTAATGTAATTTGCTAGCTGATTTATGATAAAGCTAATAAAACTGGTAGAAATGTAAGAATTGTGCCCTGTTTGTTGCTCAGCCTATGCAGAACATCTCTCAAATGAGGGAGCAGTAATAGAATCCACAGAATTGTGGAGTTGGAAGAAATCACAAGGATCATAAAGTCCAACAATCTGAAATGTGTAGGAAAACCAATTAAACCATCCTTAAGAGGTAGCTTTCTAGCCTCTTATAAAACTTTGGGATAGAGAACTCACAACCTCCATAGACAGCCTGTTCTACTGATCATACTGTCAAGTTTTTTTCTTTATTTAACTGAAATTTAGGTAGCTGTAACTTATACCCATTATAATATACACATACACATACACATACACCTCCCCCCCCCCCCCGTGATTGTGATTTGGGCATTTGGCAACTGGCTTGCAATTATGACAGTTGCAGCGTCCTGAGGTCACGTGATTGCCATTTGGAACCTTCCCTGCCAGCTTCCCACAAGTCAAGTCAATGGGGAAGCCAGCAGGTGGTTGCGAGTCGTTCCTGCCGCTTTTTTGTCCACCCACCCACACTCCATAACACCTGCCCACAAACACTTGTTCTAACCTATAAATACAGTATCCTTCTGGATATATGTTGCCTAGAATCGTACACAGTACCCTAGGTATGCAGAGTAGAGGGAATAAAGACTTCATCCATCTTTGATACAGGGTTTCTTCTAATACAGCCCAGAATTGTTAGCTTCTAGCAACTGTCTGACATATTGCCTCATGTTCAGCTTGTTGTTAATGACCACACCCAAGTTCTTCTCCAATGTAGATGTTCTCCAGTGTTTCTACATTTGGAATAAGCAGTGAGCCTTCCACTTCCTTTGTCTTCCTGTTGCTGATATCATACTTGAAAAAAAAAATTGTTGGATTTTGCCTCAGTTGCTAGCCTTAGCTCATCTCAATTTTTGCCTTTCTGACCTCACTCCTGCATTTTTTTAACTGAAGCTTTCCTATCAAAGCTGCATATTAGCACCGACTATGTTTAATTTTAATTTCTTCATCTATCTGTAGATCAGGGTTTCTCAACCAGGGTTCCACGGAGCCCTAGGGTTCTGTGAGAGGTCACTAGGGGTTCCCTGGGAGATCACAATTTATTTATAAAATTATTTCAAATTTGGGCAACTTCACATTAAAGAGGTACATTTCATTCTTTATTTTTAGTTTATGAACACTGTTAATGCATATATACAGGTCTACACATGAAATACATATAATAATTTTGTAACTTCTGGCCTATATTTGAGCCTGAATGTGCAGGGGTTCCCTGAGACCTGAAAAATATTTCAAAGGTTCCTCCAGGGTCAAAAGATTGAGAAAGACTGCTGTAGATATATCAATATATCAACCAATAAATATTTTTGCTCCCAGATTGAGGAATAGGTATCTCCGAATTCTGCTTTATGTGGATGACATTATTCTATCATTAACATGTGTCGGATTAATGGAAGCTATTACTACCCTGTTCCAACATTGTCATGAGGAAGACCTGATAGTTCCCAAAAACTAAATTAACACATAACACATGAGTGGTATCAAGGATTATCTCACTCGCTGGATCGTCATCTTGTTGTGGTGAGTGGGCTTGTGTGTTCCCAATGAACCCTGTGAGCGAAGCCGTCGGGAGTCATGTACTCCTGGCAGGGTCACCCATGGCGGTAAGGTCCAGGGGGAGGAACCAGACAAAGAACGATCCAAGAAAGTCCTCAACGGCAGAACAGGCGGAAGATAACAAGGTGTATTGTTACAAGGGCTGCGAAGGCGGATGAAGGCTGCAGCAGACAAAAGGTCACCAATCGTCATGGTATCCATGCCATTGGATTACAGCCTTTTTCTGTGAAGGTTGTGTGCTGATCGTTGTGCACCGATCTCCACACATAAAACAAACCAGTGGGGTCACCATCTAGCGGTCGTAAAAAACACATGAAATTTGGAACATGGAATATACGGACACTGCAAGACAATATGGATAGTGAACGACCTGAACGTAGGACTGCCATTATTGCAAGGGAGCTGAGACGTTTTAATATTGATATAGCAGCACTCCAAGAAACTTGAAGAGCAGGAGAAGGACAGTTGAAGGAAGAAAAAGGAGGTTATACCTTCTTTTGGAAAGGACTGCCTGAACAAGAACGACGAATACATGGGGAAACTCCCTGGCTTTCTCCATTATCCAGCGGATATTGGCAATTTGGTCTCTAGTTCCTCTGCCTTTTCTAACCCAGCTTGTACATCTGGCAATTCTCGCTCAATGAATTGCTGGAGTCTTCCTTGCAGGATCTTGAGCATTACCTTGCTGGCATGTGAAATAAGTGCCACTGTTCGATAGTTTGAACATTCTTTAGTGTTTCCCTTTTTTGGTATGGGGATATAAGTTGATTTTTTCCAATCTGATGGCCATTCTTGTGTTTTCCAAATTTGCTGGCATATGGCATGCATCACCTTGACAGCATCATCTTGCAAGATTTTAAACAGTTCAGCTGGGATACCGTCGTCTCCTGCTGCCTTGTTATTAGCAATGCTTCTTAAGGCCCATTCAACCTCACTCTTCAGGATGTCTGGCTCTAACTCACTGACCCAGGGCCGCAACTAGGGGGGTGCAAGTGGATATGTGCCCTGGGTGCTGCGCTGGGGGGCGCGCCAAAATGCCTCTTTTGACGGGCCACTTCACATCAGATGACCACCAGATCTACTACTGTGGACAAGAGGACCACAGAAGAAATGGAGTAGCCTTCATAATTAATAATAAAGTGGCTAAAGCAGTGCTTGGATACAATCCAAAAAATGATAGAATGATCTCAGTTCGAATTCAGGGTAAGCCATTTAACATCACAGTGATCCAAATATACGCCCCAACCACAGATGCTGAAGAAGCAGAAGTAGATCAGTTCTATGAGGATCTGCAGCACCTACTGGATAATACACCAAAAGGAGATGTTATTTTCATTACAGGAGACTGGAATGCTAAGGTGGGTAGTCAAACGACACCTGGAATTACAGGCAAGCATGGTCTGGGAGAACAAAATGAAGCAGGACATAGGCTGATAGAATTTTGCCAAGACAACTCACTGTGCATAACAAACACTCTCTTCCAACAACCTAAAAGGCGACTTTATACATGGACTTCACCAGATGGTCGACACCGAAATCAGATTGACTACATCCTTTGCAGCCAAAGGTGGCGGACATCTATACAGTCGGTAAAAACAAGACCTGGAGCTGACTGTAGTTCAGATCACGAACTTCTTATTGCACAATTTAGAATCAGACTAAAGAGAATAGGGAAGACCCACAGATCAGTTAGATATGAGCTCACTAATGTTCCTAAGGAATATGCAGTGGAGGTGAAGAATAGATTTAAGGGACTAGATTTAGTAGATAGGGTCCCGGAAGAACTATGGACAGAAGTTGGCAACATTGTTCAGGAGGCGGCAACAAAAAACGTCCCAAAGAAAAAGAAAACCAAGAAGGCAAGATGGCTGTCTGCTGAGACACTGGAAGTAGCCCAAGAAAGAAGGAAAGCAAAAGGCAACAGTGATAGGGGGAGATATGCCCAATTAAATGCAAAATTCCAGAGGTTAGCCAGAAGAGATAAGGAATTATTTTTAAACAAGCAATGTGCGGAAGTGGAAGAAGACAATAGAATAGGAAGGACAAGAGACCTCTTCCAGAAAATTAGAAACATCGGAGGTAAATTCCAGGCAAAAATGGGTATGATCAAAAACAAAGATGGCAAGGACCTAACAGAAGCAGAAGAGATCAAGAAAAGGTGGCAAGAATATACGGAAGATCTGTATAGGAAGGATAATAATATTGGAGATAGCTGCCAGAACTCTGGCATGCCCCAGGGCCCTGCCATTTCCCAAGCACATTCAGCATCAGAAAGAGATAAGGAAATGAACAAAAGACACAAAAGACTCAGGAAGGAAACCACCAACCTTGCCTCCTAGATAAGGGATAATAAAGAACTCAAGGACTTGACCCCAGCCTGACACGAAGCGGACCGAAGGGAAGTCCTCAGCAGGGAGGGGGCGGGTGCTCCAGCGGGAGGGTTTAAAAAGCCAAGCCGGGAACCAAGGAACCATCCATGCCTTTTCGGTGCTTACTCATGTACAGCAATAAATCGTTTACTCACCAATAACCGAGCTGAATTATTTGGGAGAAACGTTTGCGACTGAGAAGCAGCTTACAATAGCTTTGACGGTGTGGTCAGTGAGTTAGAGCCAGACATCCTGAAGAGTGAGGTTGAATGGGCCTTAAGAAGCATTGCTAATAACAAGGCAGCAGGAGACGACGGTATCCCAGCTGAACTGTTTAAAATCTTGCAAGATGATGCTGTCAAGGTGATGCATGCCATATGCCAGCAAATTTGGAAAACACAAGAATGGCCATCAGATTGGAAAAAATCAACTTATATCCCCATACCAAAAAAGGGAAGCACTAAAGAATGTTCAAACTATCGAACAGTGGCACTTATTTCACATGCCAGTAAGGTAATGCTCAAGATCTTGCAAGGTAGACTCCAGCAATTCATGGAGCGAGAATTACCAGATGTACAAGCTGGGTTTAGAAAAGGCAGAGGAACTAGAGACCAAATTGCCAATATCCGCTGGATAATGGAGAAAGCCAGGGAATTTCAGAAAAACATCTATTTCTGTTTTCTTGACTATTCTAAAGCCTTTGACTGTGTGGATCATAACAAATTGTGATAAGTTCTTGGTGGTATGGGGATACCAAGTCATCTTGTCTGCCTCCTGAGGAATCTGTATAACGACCAAGTAGCAACGGTAAGAACAGAGCACGGAACAACGGACTGCTTTAAGATTGGGAAAGGAGTACGGCAGGGTTGTATACTCTCACCCTACATATTCAACCTGTATGCAGAACACATCATGCGACGTGCTGGGCTTGTGGAATCCAAGGCTGGAGTTAAAATCGCTGGAAGAAACATTAACAATCTCAGATATGCAGATGATACCACTTTGATGGCTGAAAGCGAGGAGGAGTTGAGGAGCCTTATGACGAAGGTGAAAGAAGAAAGTGCAAAAGCTGGGTTGCAGTTAAATCTAAAAAAACCCAAGATTATGGCAACCAGCTTGATTGATGACTGGCAAATAGAGGGAGAAAAAGTGGAGGCAGTGACAGACTTTGTATTCTAGGCGCAAAGATTACTGCAGATGCTGACTGCAGCCAGGAAATCAGAAGACGTCTACTTCTTGGGAGGAGAGCAATGACAAATCTTGATAAAATAGTTAAGAGCAGAGACATCACACTGACAACAAAGGTCCACATAGTTAAAGCAATGGTATTCCCTGTAGTAACCTATGGCTGCGAGAGCTGGACCATAAGGAAGGCTGAGCGAAGGAAGATAGATGCTTTTGAACTGTGGTGTTGGAGGAAAATTCTGAGAGTGCCTTGGACTGCAAGAAGATCAAACCAGTCCATACTCCAGGAAATAAAGCCAGACTGCTCACTTGAGGGAATGATATTAAGGGCAAAACTGAAGTACTTTGGCCACATAATGAGAAGACAGGATACCCTGGAGAAGAAGCTGATGCTAGGGAAAGTGGAAGGCAAAAGGAAGAGGGGCCGACCAAGGGCAAGATGGATGGATGGTATTCTGGAGGTGATGGACTCGACCCTGGAGGAGCTGGGGGTGGCAACGGCCAACAGGAAGCTCTGGCGTGGGCTGGTCCATGAAGTCACGAAGAGTCGGAAACGACTGAACGAATAAACAACAAACAACAACAGGATTTAGTCTTATAATATTGAAACCTTAAGCCAGTGCTGGCTGGGGAATTCTGGGAACTGAAGTCCACGGATCTTAAAGTTGCTGAGGTTGAGAAACACTGCCATAAGGAATAGAAGCAATTTGTACTACAGTACAGGTAGTCCTCAAGTTACGATGGCAATTGCAACTGAAATGTCAGTCACTAAATGATGCGGTCGTAAAGTGCATTGTCATGTGACCGCATCGCTAAGTAACAGCAATCCTGGCAGTCTTGATTGCTGTTGTAACCCCAGGACCGCACGGGTTGTTAAACAGGAAGAACAGGAGTCCCAGGCAAGGAGTGCAGGGGGTGCGTGGGTACTGTGAGGCGATGGGCCAGTGGGGGCTGCGGGCAGACTTGTGGCAGCTGTGGGCAGGTTGATGGGTGCCATGGGCAGTACAGAGCGTGGGTGGGCCAGAAGTGGCTGCAGGTGGGCGGGCAAGCTGTTGCGGGCAGGTGCACTGGAGTGGACAGTGGAGGAACACTGTTGCAGTACCTTGTGTGCTTGCTCTATATTTGGAATTGTGAGAGGCACATTTAATTCAGCCATTGAATACAGAAATTAATCCTCCTTCCAGCTCCTCCCGGAAGCTCCTCCATTAAGAAATAACTTCTGCAGCTGAATGTCTTTTTTCTCCATATAAGCCTCTTACGGACTTTAGGGGAATTCTCTCTCTCATGAGGCATCTATACAATAAAAATGGATAAAAATGGATCCCCATTATAGATGTTGCATCAGTGTGTGAGACACTGTGAGATCATGTTTCCTTGGAGCTTAAATGCAACTTCTTTTATACTTCTAGCTATCAGTTATGTGGACAATAACATGGGACGACTATAGATAATTAAAATGTAGAACTCATTTCCCTAGTGCTCCTCAGAACTCTACTCCCTTCCCTGTTAGTTACTCTCATCCAGGCACAAGTAGAGGAGGAAGAGGTACAATATAGTGGTTGGCACTATGCAGTCAACTCCCAGAATTCCTGAACTTGGACCATGCTGGCTGGCAACAGTGGGAGTTGTAGTTGAGCAGCAGCAGCTTCTGGAAAGTAAAATCAATGGGGAACTGCGTGATTCGCTTAACAACCACATGGTTTGCTTAATGCCCGTGGTGATTCACTTAATGACCACCGCAAAAAAGTCGTAAAATTGGGTGAGATTCGCTTAATGACAGCTTTGCTTAGCAACTGAAATTCCGGACCCAATTGTGGTCGTTAAGCGAGGACTATAATTTGTCAAAAGCAAAGAGCAGGAATTTTTTGGGGTTAGGTAAATTGCTCAAAAATGAGAAGGAAATTCTCTGAAGTTTCATAAGGCCTGGTGTTTCAGAGGGAGTGTTAGAGATAGGATTTCAACCAAGCACGTCTCACACACAGACAGCCATCCTTGAGAGAGGGGGTGTTTCCGGCGACCTTTAAGGAAGCACTGGTATGCCCCCTCCTCAAGAAACCATCGCTGGACACTACTGCATTGGACAATTTTTGTCCAGTCTGCCAGTCTTCTCTGGTTGAGAAAGTGGTGGCATTGCAGCTCCAGAGGATTCTGGATGAAACGGATTATCTAGACCCCTTTCAGTCAGGTTTCAGGCTGGGATATGGGACGGAGACTGCATTGGTCGCACTTATGGATGATCTCTGGCGAGGGCAGGATGGAGGGAGTGCATTCATCCTTGCTCTCCTAGATCTCTCAGCGGCTTTTGATACCATCAACCATGGTATCCTTTTGGGGCGGCTCAGGGAGTTGGGGGTGGGCGGCGTAGTTTTGCGCTGGTTCACCTCCTTCCTCCAGGGCTAGTCCCAATCGGTGTTGATAGGGAGCGAGAGATCCAGGCCGTGGCCCCTTATTTGTGGGGTGCTGCAGGGCTCGGTACTCTCTCTGTTCCTTTTTAACACCTACATGAAACCACTGGGTGAGATCATCCGTCACCATGGGATGAGGTACAATCAATATGCTGATGATAGTCAATTATACATCTCCATCCCAGGTGAAGTAAGTGATGCTGTGACTGTTGGAGTCTGGAAGGTTAGAAAAACACTCCAAGCAGCTAATGACAATCTTGCAGAGTAGAAGCGCCCATAAAAGACTTGCACATACAGCTTAATTAATGTTCAGAAATAAAACAGTCTTCACACCTTAGATGGAAAAATCATCTATAAAGCACAAAACATATTTATTTTTCCCTGCTGACTCTTGAAGAGGCCCACACAAATCAGTGTGGATAAGTTCAAGTGGCTTAATTGCCCGCCTTTCCCTTTGTTTGGGTATGGCTGGTCTTGTTGCTTTACCTTTGATGCATATCACACACTTTGATTGGCATCTTTCATGGTTGCTTAGTTCAAAGTCTCTTACCATGCCTTCATTTTTCATTCTCAAAATTGCATCAAAGTCACAGTGAGCAAAACACCTGTGCCAGATGGTGGTGCTCTTGTCCTCTTTTTGCTGCTGAAAGGTAAGGCTGACATCTGGTGGTGGCTTTTCGCAGTTCACCTGGTAGACGTCATCTTTCTGGAAACCTGTAACATAAACTTCTCCTCCACTTGTGACTTTAAATTGTCCATTAGTATTAAAGGTCACATTGAAACCTTTATTATTCAGTGTTGGTACACTCAGCAAATTAGCCTCCAGGCCTGGGACATAAAAAACATCTGTCACCGTAAGATCTTTGTAATAATTAGGTACAGTCCCTCTTCCTTGGATCAAACTTGAATTTCTATCTGCTAATGTAATGCTCCCTTCTGGTTTTTCATCTAGCTCACAAAAAATATTTTTATTTTCACATAAATGTTTACTAGCCCGAGTCAATTACCCATCTTCTGGAGCTTTTATTAATATCAGTTTCAGGGATGTTATCAGCCTTAAAGACAGTGTGTAAGGCCCTTTCATTTTTAGAACTTTTTCCCTTGGAAAAATCCTTTTTGTCTCTGTCCCTGTCTTTACAAAACTTAGCAACATGCCCTGGCTTGTTGCAGACATAGCAGAACAATGGGCTTTTTGTTCTTGTAATGAGCCACAAATGGTTTTGGCTCATGCTTGGCCTTCGTTGCCAGGTAACCCATATCACTGCTGGGCTGTTTATTGAAATGCAATTTTTTCTGTCTGCGGTGCTCTGACCTTATTGCTCCTAGCAGTTATTGAAAATTCTTCCCTTCTAGATTTTGAGTGGCAACAAAAGAAAAAAATCTGTCTGGTAGTGTGCTTAGCAAAAAAGACATTTTTAATTTTTCACTCATAAGATTTTGAACTGTACTGTTTGTCAAAAATATTCTGCATTCTTTTTTTTTCAAAGTTTTTATTATTATTTTTTACAACAAATATAAAAAACTACAAAAAATGAAAAAGCAACACACAAAGAAAAACATTAAAAGTGTAAAAACACAAAAGAAAAGGCTTTTAGAAAGTTACATACATACAGGTGACTTCCAGCTCTCAACAGCAAGAATATACAACAATTCCCATAAACAAACCCTTCCTCTATATCAAACCATAATCACATTATTTCTATAAACCCCTCCATTAACACATATACAAATCTCGAATACAATTGCTCCTTCCCCTTACATAATATATATATAAGCTGCTCAAAAAAATAAAGGGAACACTGAAATAAGACATCCTAGATCTGAATGAATGAAATATTCGTATTAATTACTTTGTTCATTACATAGTTGAATGTGCTGACAACAAAATCACACAAAAAGCAATGGAAATCAAATGTAAGCAACCCCTGGAGGTCTGGATGTGGAGTTACACTCAAAAATTAAAGTGGAAAAGAACACTACAGGCTGATCCAACGTTGATGTAATGTCCTTAAAACAAGTCAAAATGAGGCTCAGTAGTGTGTGTGGCCTCCACGTGCCTGTATGACCTCCCTACAACGCCTGGGCATGCTCCTGATGAGGTGGCGGATGGTCTCCTGAGGGATCTCCTCCCACACCTGGACTAAAGCATCCCCCAACTCCTGGACAGTCTGTGGTGCAACGTGGCGTTGGTGGATGGAGCGAGACATGATGTCCCAGATGTGCTCAATTGGATTCAGGTCTGGGGAACGGTCGGGCCAGTCCATAGCATCAATGCCTTCGTCTTGCAGGAACTGCTGGCACACTCCAGCCACATGAGGTCTAGCATTGTCTTACATTAGGAGGAACCCAGGGCCAACCACACCAGCATATGGTCTCACAAGGGGTCTGAGGATCTCATCTCGGTACCTAATGGCAGTCAGGATACCTCTGGCGAGCACATGGAGGGCTGTGCGGCCCCCTAAAGAAATGCCACCCCACACCATTACTGACCCACTGCCAAATCGGTCATGCTGGAGGATGTTGCAGGCAGCAGAACGTTCTCCACGGCGTCTCCAGACCCTGTCACGTCTGTCACATGTGCTCAGTGTGAACCTGCTTTCATCTGTGAAGAGCACAGGGCGCCAGTGGCGAAGTTGCCAATCTTGTGTTCTCTGGCAAATGCCAAACGTCCTGCACGGTGTTGGGCTGTAAGCACAACCCCCACCTGTGGACGTCGGGCCCTCATGGAGTCTGTTTCTGACCGTTTGAGCAGCCACACGCACATTTGTGGCCCACTGGAGGTCATTTTGCAGGGCTCTGGCAGTGCTCCTCCTGTCCCTCCTTGCACAAAGGCGGAGGTAGCGGTCCTGCTGCTGGGTTGTTGCCCTCCTACGGCCTCCTCCACGTCTCCTGATGTACTGACCTGTCTCCTGGTAGCGCCTCCATGCTCTGGACACTACGCTGACAGACACAGCAAACCTTCTTGCCACAGCTCGCATTGATGTGCCATCCTGGATGAGCTGCACTACCTGAGCCACTTGTGTGGGTTGTAGACTCCGTCTCATGCTACCACTAGAGTGGAAGCACCGCCAGCATTCAAAAGTGACCAAACCATCAGCCAGAAAGCATAGGAACTGAGAAGTGGTCTGTGGTCACCACCTGCAGATCCACTCCTTTATTGGGGATGTCTTGCTAACTGCCTATGCTTTCCGCCTGTTGTCTATTCCATGTGCACAACAGCATGTGAAATTGATTGTCAATCAGTGTTGCTACCTAAGTGGACAGTTTGATTTCACAGAAGTGTGATTGACTTGGACTTACATTGTGTTGTTTCAGTGTTCCCTTTATTTTTTTGAGCAGTGTACATATATTTAAATTTCTACTTCAAACTTCCCTTCCTCTTAAAAAATAATCCATTTAATTTTTTTTCTTTCTACTACTATTCTATATACTTCTGATGTTTATTACACAATAAACATCAAATTATAGAAACAAATAAATTGTCTGCCTTTATAATAAACAATCTTAACCCTATTAGATCTAAAAACAGTATAAAACATTATTATATCTTATCAATAAATATCCTTTAAGTTTTACAAATCTATAACCGTATAAATCCTAATCCAAACCATAAGAAAAGAAAAGAAAAAAAATCATATTAGTCTCATTATCAATCCAATTAAATATTCTTAAATTTTATAAATTGTCTACCTTTAAAATTAGCAAACTTAACCCTAAAAGGTAAAGGTAAAGGTAAAGGTACCCCCCGCACATTTGTGCAGTCGTGTCCGACTCTAGGGGCCGGTGCTCATCTCCGTTTGTTAGCCAAAGAGCCAGCGTTGTCCGAAGACGCTTCCACGGTCATGTGGCCGCATGACATGCGTGGAACGCTGTTACCTACCCACCGAAGTGGTACCTATTAATCTACTTGCATTTGCATGCTTTCGAATTGCTAGTTTGGTGAGAGCTGGGGTGAGTGCAGGAGCTCACTCCGTCACGCGGGGCTAGGGATTCGAACCTCCGAACTTGCAATCTTCCGATCAACAAGCCTGGCGTCTTACCCGCTGAGCCTAATTATGCTTAAAAACAATATAAAATATTACCAGAACTTGTCAATACCTTTTAAGTCTTAGAAATCAAAAATCCTGTAAATCATGTTAACCTTATTATCAGTCCAATTAAATATTCTTAATTTTTTACCCCTCCTCAAAATATACTAGGGCATTCAAATATTTCACCATTACACCAACAGCATTTTTTTTACAAAGATCTGACAACCCAATAGCCCCCAAAAATACAGCGAAAGAGAAAAAAAACTCCCACATTCCATACTCTTCTTTCCCATAACATTGATTGAAATACTCATAACATTTCCTTCGCTTGGCAGTTCCTTGTGCAGTCCTAAGTTTAAACAATCGTTTTAATCCCATAAACACCAATCCAGAGTTTTCAGCCGAGAATATTCCATTTTCCCCCACAACAGTAAAAACGCCATCTTTTCCAACGTCTTCTTTCTATCAAAAATATTCTGCATTCTTATTAGATGTTCATTTACATCTCCACTGTCTTCGAAATGACATGCATGCAGTTCTCTTAACAGAGAGATCACTTTCTGATCATCAGCCTCTGAATATAAAGTGCACAAATTCTCAATCATTTCCTTAGCAGTAGAAATATTTTTAATCTCTGCTAATCTATGATCTGGTAGTGATCTGGCAATGAGAATTTTGGCTCTTTTTTCCTTTTTAATCCATTGTCTACTGGCTTCCTCATTATCCTCTGGTCTAGGTTGAGGCAAACCCAAAGCACTTAAACGGTCTTCAAAGTCCAACTGCATTCTTAATCTAAATAGCCATGCTGAGTAATTATCCTCAGTCAGCCTTGGTATGGGGGGAGTCCCCTCCTCCTTCATTGTTCAGAGAGAAGAAGAAAAAAGTTTTCTGAACTTAGCCTTTTAAAAATGTGCAAGTGGCTTTTTGGCTGTGAGACCAAAGAAAGCCTTTTTCAAAATCCATTTTCAGACTGCCGAGCTGCACTGGTTTGCACTGGCATGTACTGGTTTTGTACTGGGCTGAGCTGGGCCCATAACCCTTTGTTGGAGTCTGGAAGGATAGAAAAACACTCCAAGCAGCTAACGACAATCTTGCAGAGTAGAAGTGCCCATAAAAGACTTGCACATACAGCTTAATTAATGTTCAGAAATAAAACAGTCTTCACACCTTAGTTCAGGGCTTTCCAAAGTGCCGCCGCTGGTGACACATGAGTGGTGGCGGCGGCGGCAGCGCACATGTGCATGGCGGAGGCACGGGGGGGCGCACGTGCATGGTGGTGGTGCGGGGAGGCATGCGGTGGCACGCGCGTGCACGGTGGCGGCGCGGGGGGCGTGCGGTGGCGCGGGGGGCATGCGGTGGCGCGCACGTGCATGGTGGCGGCGGCAGCGGATGCCGCTGCTGCCATGCACGCACACGCCGCCGCTTCCAGGTGGTGTGGCGACACACCACGCTGTGTGTGGCGACACACTTTTGTGCTTTCCAGCTCTGCCTTAGTTAGTTGAAGAAAAAATAAAGATAGCTTACATTTTATTCAGTAGATCTTGGTTACAAGCAGTTTCATGGTAGAAAGGCTTAATCATCTCCGGTCTGCGTGCAAACAAGATGTTTCGGACAAGACCCACATAGCCATGTGGCCCTCCTGCATGGCACGTGTGGTTAGGAAGAAGGGAAGATGGAGAATTTGGCCTTGAGAGACCCAAGAAGGAGCAGGAAACAGGAAGCAGGTGACCCAGGCACCTCCCACAAGCACAGTAGAGATACGCTTCAGTAGAAAAGTCCTCCCCTATGCTTGTGAGACAATGCTGAGTTGACTTTTGATAATCCTAACAGTGACCACCCTTTCCAGGTGCCTGGGGACTGTGGGGGCCTGGATGGGGAACAACAGGCTTAAACTGAACCCTGGTAAGACAGAGTGGCTGTGGATTAATGGCTCCTCAGTATCTAGGAATTTGTCATCTTTAGTTCTGGATGGGGTTGCACTACCCCAGACAGACCCGGTGCATAACTTGGGGGTCCTCTTGGACTCACGACTCCTGCTTGAGGAGTAGGTGGCATTCGTGTCCAGGAGGGCCTTTGCTCAACTTCGTGTTGTGCGCCAGTTACACCCTTTCCTAGACCGAGAGGCCCTTTGAACGGTCACTCATGCCCTGGTTATCTCCCACATAGACTACTGTAATGCGCTCTACATGGGGCTACCCTTGAAGAATATCCCGAAGCTACAACTGATCCAGAATGCAGCCGCGCGGACAATTTTGGGTGTCCCAAGGAGGACACACATAACACCTTTGCTGCGCGAGCTGCACTGGGTTCCAGTCTGCTTCCAGGTCCAATTCAAGGTGTTGGTTATCACCTTTAAAGCCCTACATGGCATGGGACCAGGATATCTAAGGGACTGTCTCATCCCTATTACATCGACCCGTCCCACCCGGTCATGCAGAGAGGGCATGTTACGGACCCCATCCGTAAAAGAATTCCATCTCGCAGGGTCTCGGAAGTGGGCTCTCTGCAGTAGCTCCCGTCCTCTGGAACTTTCTTCCCCCGGAGGTGAGACAGGCCCCCTCACTCCTGGACTTCTGAAAAAAACTGAAAACCTGGTTCTGCCATCATGCCTGGAACGGGAGGGGGAATAGTCATTCCTGGGGATGGCTAGCACCCTAGAATAGACCGAGAATGAACCTTACGCTCGAGAACTGACAGAGAACTTTTAGCCATTTAGATTTTATCCCATTTATATTTTATTGTTATCTGTATTTGTATTTTTTATATTTTTGTATTTGTGGTCTGCTTTGAATTTTAATTGTGGTTTTACTGTAAACCGCCCAGAGTTCCCCTTTGAGGGGAGATGGGTGGTAATAGAAATTTAATAAATAATAATAATAATAATAATAATAATAATAATATCATCCAGCCTTCTAG
The DNA here is from genome assembly GCA_023362775.1 of Charina bottae. Taxonomy (NCBI): domain Eukaryota; kingdom Metazoa; phylum Chordata; class Lepidosauria; order Squamata; family Charinaidae; genus Charina; species Charina bottae. The sequence continues at coordinate 2,971,784 of JALMGJ010000020.1, forward strand.
CATTTGCAAGTCTATCCCTCTATACCCCAAAAGGGGCGTGGTGGCTCAGTGGGTAAGACGCCAGGCTTGTCGATTGGAAGATCACAAGTTCGGAAGTTCGAATCCCTAGCCCTGCGTGCGGAGTGAGCTCCCGCACTAGCTCCAGCTCTTGCCAACCTAGCAATTCGAAAGCATGCAAATGCAAGTAGATTAATAGGTACCACTTCGGTGGGTAGGTAACAGCGTTCCGCGCGTGTCATGCGGCCACATGACCGTGGAAGTGTCTTTGGACAACGCTGGCTCTTTGGCTAACAAACGGAGATGAGCACCGGCCCCTAGAGTCGGACACGACTGCACAAATGTGCGGGGGGTACCTTTACCTTTACTTACCCTCTATACCCCTCTTTTTTTCCTCTCTGAACCCTTTCCAGTGTTGAAATTGCATTTCCCAAGTTTTAAGAATTCCATGTTCTCACAAATGTACAGCAACTAATTTAAAACCAGTTAAGTAAAAAATTGTATTGTTGAATTCTTATACTGCCTTGCTCATTCTACATTTCAATAAAGGGTTTTAAATAAAAGACTGTAACATTGACAAGGGTTATACTTGTATAAATTTTGAGTCCCAAGTAGTCTATTTCAGGTCAAACCCGTGAAAATGTATAAGGAAACCTTATCTGGGCTGCAAAAGCCGGGCGATGGCTAGATGGCAGGCAAGAAAGGTGACTCTTTTCTATGCCTTGTCCGAATTCCTCTTATGAACAAGCATTATCAGAGTCCGTATTACGGGGTCCGAAACTCTCAGGATGCACGTTGTTCTTAATTTAGAAATGGTTCATAAAAAAAAAAATAGGAGGATGACACCCTAGCCAATGATTACTTCACGTACTTCCCTCCCTGCCTGGAAGGCGAACCTTTAGCTTGGGTTTGCACCGCCTTTTGCGGAGGTTCCTCGGCCGGGCCACGCCCCCCACCGCCCGTATCCCTTGCGCGCGTGCGCAGCGTGTCTGATTCCTCACGCCCGAGGACTCGGCCAGCGGCGGAAGGATGGAGAGCACGGGGGCAGCGCCGCAGGGAGCCGCGGGGCGCAAGAGGGTCCCCAACCGGGAGAGGCCCTCGGCCGAGGACGATGCCCTCAACCAGATCGCTCGCGAGGTACGGCAGTGCCGGGGCCGGGCGGCTTCGTCCTTTCCCTTCCTCATTCCGTCTTGGGAGCTTCCCAGGAGCCGCGGCCGCCGCTCCCTGGTTTGCCGAAGGGCCTCCGCTCCGCCGAGGGCGCCTGTGGCGGATGGGACTGGGCGGTGCCCTCCCCCTCCCGGGGGTCCGGCCACCGCGTCTCCCGTCACGCCCCTTCCCCTCGTAGATTTCTGCTCCGTCGTCTCGCCTCTTCCTCTGGACTTCCGGAAGGCGCGGTGGGGGGGAAGAACGGGGCTTCTGCCTCTCGTTTCTTTGAACAGCCTAGAGTTAGGGTTTAACGCTCCCCTTGAAATTAACGGGAAGTAGTGTTAACGCGACCAAGCTGGTGAATGAATATGCGATGGTTTTTATGCGTATGTGTGTTTTTCTACTCGAGTGTCCGTGTTACCTCTGGTTTCTTCCATTGTGAATTGTCCTTGTATGTACTTCCTGCAGTTCCATATGTTTTTTCCATTAGTGATTTATATTGCATTTGCTGTATCAACATACAGTACACGCTAGTGCTGTGGATGATAGTCCATACACCGTGATAAACCTGTTACTCCTTAAATTTTATAACTCTTATATACATACTATTTTTTTTCTGTTATAGTCTTACATTTGTCTAGTAGTGTATCAGAGATTAAGAAAGAAATTAGGGTGAAGTTGAACTAATTCATCTAACAGCAAATGGTAACAGTAACAATACTATAAAAACCTTTGTTTGGTGATTTGTTGTATACATTTGTATACATATATAATTTATATATTCTGAATCAAATAGTATAAATGTCGTATATATTTGTTACTCATCTTTTCTGAAAAGGAGAGGAGAAAGCATTTTTTCATATGCTACTATCAACATGCAGTTTTATTATTGTTTCTAACATAGCTAAAAGAATAGTTAGCAGTGGTCACATGGTATCAGCAGTTCCAGCTCTCTGCTTGGTGCAGGAATTGAAATAAATGCATCCTTGATATCTTGCATTTCTCAAAGGCTTATTTATTTAATAGATTTATCGACTCCATAGGGACATAAAGGTTTGGCCATACCATCAGCATGTTCCTTCAATACCTAGAGTGAACTTATTTGGCACTGGAGATTCATCTTGTTTTTAACCATTTTAACCTTTCCTTCTCTTCACAATTGCCTGGTAAAACATATATTGTTGTGTTGGGTAAAACTGTGTTAAAGTAGGACTTAAGCAGCTCATTTTTTTCTTTATTATTGATATTATTATTTTGGTATCTTTATTGACTAGATGGTATAGTGATTGATTCCTCATCCTTTCATTTTCGAAATATCTAAAGGAGTCCTTTTTTTCTTAGCCCTGTTCTGAAGTTTAGTTTTCTTAAACACCATTTCTGCAGTTCTAGGCCAAATGTACATACTAGTTATTGGTGATTTGTTAATTTTTATTATCTCCTGCTTGTATCCTTTTTCAGATCTTCACTAAACTTATTGTATAACCCAGAGCTTTCCAAACTTTTCATGTTGGGGACACACTTTTTAGACATGCATCATTTCGCGACACACTCTTACAGCAGGGCACAAGGCAGGCACTAGGACCTGCGCGGAATCCTGGCAGGGCAGGTTTGGAGGCAGCAGCAGCCACGACACACCCAGACACTGCCCAGACACTGCAGCCGACACACTAACGTGTCCTGACACACAGTTTGGAAAGCTCCGGTATAACCACACCTTCCTTTTTCTTTCTCACAGGAATTGCTTGCAACAATGTTTTTAATATTTCTTTTTTGAGCAACCCCTATCTACCTTCAGCAACTTTTCCCGTTACTTCTGCCATGGAATCCTACTTATCACCGCTCTGAATGTATTAAAATATGATTTTTTGAAATACTGAGATTATGTTAAGGAGGTGATAAGGAGCCCTTCCATTTCCAGACTATCTCATATTGCATCACAAAGAGTAAATCAGTAGCTTCAAAGGTTGCATATTGAGGCAGCTCCATGGTTGTCTTAGAGGCCATTAAATGATGAGACAGCAGTAGCTCTCAGTCTCTTTTGACAATACTAAAACTCATGCATGAATTGCATATTGCAGTTGGGAATGTTTCTTCTATATGTATAAATGGCCATTTTTTAAGCTAACGATGTCATTATCTCTGGTAACCCTTAATGGACTTTTGCTATTCAGGACTGAAACATTGAGCCTTTAAGGATTTGTTTATAGATAAGAGATGGGATATGGGAAGAAGAGATGATTTGTTGTATTTTAAGAGAAGGTGATAAGTTACTAAAATTGTTTATACTTATTTTGATGAAGGGGGAAGTCATTTCTTTATATATTTTCTTTTATTTTTCTTTAATATATGCTTATTTTTCTTTTCTATTTTTTCTTTTCTGCACCTTCTATTTTTTCTTTTTTGTTTTTAGTTTGCATTAGCTTTTATCTTTGCAATTGTAATCTTTAATAAAATTACTAATAAATGGCCATTTTTTTAGCGACAGCATTATGGAGTATTGCAGGCATCAGAAGTTTAAATTCCAAGAACCATTGGAATGACTTTGTTTAGAAAGTCCTGTTGATTTTGGCAGAACATACTAGTATTGGTCCAAGTCCAAAATAAAAAAACCTGAATGCTTAATAATTCCAGATAGGCTTTTTCTTTGATGTCATCATGCATATAAATATTCTAACTAAAAATTGAGCTTTGTTATAATTATTTTATTTAAGTCTATTACAAATACATAGACTTGTTAAAAGTTTTGTGATAGCCATGAAATTTCAGATGGTTTAGTTGCTTCTGGTTTTTGACATCTACAGGATATGATAATTTTTTTAAAAAGGGAAATGGCTATGAACCAATAAAAGGAAACTGTACAAACAACTCACATTGCAAAGTCTCCTGCATCAAGTTCCAATGTATAATGCTCACATCTTTATTTAGGCAGAGGGGAACGGGAAGTGATTTATGTTTTCCATTTTTTTGTTACTTTTTTGTTAACTGTAAGGTAGATATAATTGAATTCATGCACGGATGGACTTTTATAGAGAATTAGATGTAATGGTAACAATTCTCTCGTATAATATTTTTAGTACTGGCATATACTTCATAATTAAAAAAAACTCAAATATTTGTATTTTTGCATCATTATAGTTTTAACTTCTTTCAGTTTCTTAATTAAATAATCTTACTGTTTACTATGAGAGCCAGTTTGGATAAAGCACTGGACTAGGAGTGGGGATACCTGAGTTCTAGTCTTACCTTAGATCAGAGCTTTCCAAACTGTGTGTCGCAACACGTTAGTGTGTCAGCTGCAGTGTCTGGGTGTGTCGCGGCTGCTGCTGCCTCCGAGCCCTGCCAGGATTCCATGCAGGTCCCAGGGCCTGCCTTGTGCCTGGCTGCCTCCAAACCTTCCCTGCCAGGATTCTGCGCAGGTCCTAGTGCCTGCCTTGTGCCTCGCTGCCTCCAAACCTGCCCTGCCAGGATTCCGCGCAGGTCCTAGTGCCTGCCTTGTGCCTGGCTGCCTCCAAACCTGCCCTGCCAGGATTCCGCGCAGGTCCTAGTGCCTGCCTTGTGCCCTACTGTAAGAGTATGTTGCAAAATGATGCATGTCTAAAAAGTGTGTCACCAACATGAAAAGTTTGGAAAGCTCTGCTCTAATCTATAGTTTTGCAGAGCCATGCAGTGTCTGGGTGTGTCACAGCTGCTGCTGCCTCCGAGCTCTGCCAGGATTCAACGCAGGTCCTAGTGCCTGCCTTGTGCCCTGCTGTAAGAGTGTGTTGCAAAATGATGCCCTGCTCTAAGAGTGTGTCGCAAAATGATGCATGTCTAAAAAGTGTGTCACCAACATGAAAAGTTTGGAAAGCTCTGCTCTAATCTATAGTTTTGCAGAGCCATGCAGTGTCTGGGTGTGTCACAGCTGCTGCTGCCTCCGAGCTCTGCCAGGATTCAACGCAGGTCCTAGTGCCTGCCTTGTGCCCTGCTGTAAGAGTGTGTTGCAAAATGATGCCCTGCTCTAAGAGTGTGTCGCAAAATGATGCATGTCTAAAAAGTGTGTCACCAACATGAAAAGTTTGGAAAGCTCTGCCTTAGACACAAAACCAGCTGGGTGACCTTGGGCCAGTCACTCACTCTCAGCCCAACTCACCTCACCTCACAGGGTTGTTGTTGTGGGGAAAATAGGAGGAGGAAGGAGTATTAGGTACGTTCCCTGCCTTGAGTTATTTATAAAAATAATAAAGGGATAAACAAAATCTAAAAAAAATAATACTGGAAGTAAAATGCTAAAATTATGGAAAATGGTGCTGCTGGGTACAGTTAATCCCCAAGGCCCTTCAGAAGAGCTGTGTTTTCATCTGCTTTAGGAAGACTGTGAGGGTGAGAAGGGGGTCATATGTGCTTCAGGGGGCAAGCTATTTCAAAGGAGAGAGCTAATACAGAGAATACTTCCTCTGGTATGGTATTGCTGAATGTTTTTATGCTAAAAAAGAGTGGTTTCAGCTTAATTTTTCCATAAATTCCTCCCTGAACAGCAGTACAGTAAGGTTTTCAGATTCCTAATTTTCTACAACTCTATGTATATAAATATTTTTTTATTCTACAGTTCTTCAAAGTTGCAGATCTTATATACAGTGGGGCGAAAAAGTATTTAGTCAGCCACCAATTGTGCAAGTTCTCCCACTTAAAAAGATGAGAGAGGCCTGTAATTGACATCATAGGTAGACCTCAACTATGAGAGACAAAATGAGAAAACAAATCCAGACAATCACATTGTCTGATTCAGAAAGAATTTATTTGCAAATTATGGTGGAAAATAAGTATTTGGTCACCTACAAACAAGCAAGATTTCTGGCTCTCACAGACCTGTAACTTCTTCTTTAAGAGGCTCCTCTGTCCTCCACTCATTACCTATAGTAATGGCACCTGTTTGAACTTGTTATCAGTATAAAAGACACCTGTCCACAACCTCAAACAGTCACACTCCAAACTCCACTATGGTGAAGACCAAAGAGCTGTCGAAGGACACCAGAAACAAAATTGTAGACCTGCACCAGGCTGGGAAGACTGAATCTGCAATAGGCAAGCAGCTTGGTGTAAAGAAATCAACTGTGGGAGCAATAATTAGAAAATGGAAGACATACAAGACCACTGATAATCTCCCTCGATCTGGGGCTCCATGCAAGATCTCACCCCGTGGGGTCAAAATGATCACAAGAACAGTGAGCAAAAATCCCAGAACCACACGGGGGGACCTAGTGAATGACCTGCAGAGAGCTGGGACCAACGTAACAAAGGCTACCATCAGTAACACACTACGCCGCCAGGGACTCAGATCCTGCAGTGCCAGACGTGTCCCCCTGCTTAAGCCAGTACATGTCCGGGCCCGTCTGAAGTTTGCTAGAGAGCCTTTGGATGATCCAGGAGAGGATTGGGAGAATGTCATATGGTCAGATGAAACCAAAGTAGAACTGTTTGGTAGAAACACAACTCGTCGTGTTTGGAGGAGAGAGAATGCTGAGTTGCATCCAAAGAACACCATACCTACTGTGAAGCATGGGGGTGGCAACATCATGCTTTGGGGCTGTTTCTCTGCAAAGGGACCAGGACGACTGTTCCGTGTACAGGAAAGAATGAATGGGGCCATGTATCGTGAGATTTTGAGTGCAAACCTCCTTCCATCAGCAAGGGCATTGAAGATGAAACGTGGCTGGGTCTTTCAGCATGACAATGATCCCAAACACACTGCCCGGGCAACGAAGGAGTGGCTTCGTAAGAAGCATTTCAAGGTCCTGGAGTGGCCTAGCCAGTCTCCAGATCTCAACCCCATAGAAAACCTTTGGAGGGAGTTGAAAGTCCGTGTTGCCCAGCGACAGCCCCAAAACATCACTGCTCTAGAGGAGATCTGCATGGAGGAATGGGCCAACATACCAGCAACAGTGTGTGCCAACCTTGTGAAGACTTACAGAAAACGTTTGACCTCTGTCATTGCCAACAAAGGATATATAACAAAGTATTGAGATGAACTTTTGATATTGACCAAATACTTACTTTCCACCATAATTTGCAAATAAATTCTTTCCGAATCAGACAATGATTGTCTGGATTTGTTTTCTCATTTTGTCTCTCATAGTTGAGGTCTACCTATGATGTCAATTACAGGCCTCTCTCATCTTTTTAAGTGGGAGAACTTGCACAATTGGTGGCTGACTAAATACTTTTTTGCCCCACTGTATATAAACAGCAGTAATTCCACTGTTCACATGAGGTTTATATTGAGTTTCATTGCACATCTAGTGTTTGCCCTACATTAGCCAGCTGTTCAACCATAGAAGAACTTAGTTCAAAAGATATATGGATCTCTGCTCCAAACTGTAAAGATTGACTTGAAAAAAACTCTTTTTGGTACTGTCCACCTTCTCTTTTTGTCCAGGTTTTGCAGTTTTTTAAAAATGATGTTGAAGCCATATACTTTCTTTGGTGCAGATCGCCATTAAAAAAAATCTCCTTCCCATCCCCCATCCTGCATGTTACACAACCAATATGAATCAGATGTTTACAAAAGCCAGAGAAAACACTTGACTGGAGAGACAGTTTCTTGGCTTAGAATACCAAGTTGTAACTACCTCATGCACAACACTAACCTCATCCCTTTCAGTGGAGCCCAACTGCAGTAGACTCTCAATGTAGTTGTACAGATAATTTCAAACTTTAGCTGTCAGTAGGAATATCTCTCCTCATCTCCCTTCAGTCAGACAGCAAACTTAAATACTGGCTTTGCTTCTAATCTCTACATGAAATAGATGTTTCATTTAGAGAACAATGTTGCCCACTCCCCTTTTCCTATACAACTGAAAATATTCTACTGATGGAAGGTTGAGTAACTTTTGCTGTGGGAGACAATAGGTTGAGAATAGGTTTAGCTGCAGTGATAGCCACTGAGGGGACTGCAGCTTCCTTCACTATTAGTCATGGTGATCAGGACTCATGGCAGTTAGCTAGCTATAGTTCATGCACTGCTCATCTTTGCTTTTTACCAACTTCCCTCTTCAAAATATGTGGCCATTCAGGGGAAGGGATCTCAGGCTGTATCAGAGTAATTATATTAAGAATAGATAATGTGGACTATTACTGTGGATTATTCTTTTGCCCTTTATGGCTCCAGTATTTCACTAAAATAAAATAACCTAAAATGCTGTGATTGTGCACTCTTCAAATGATAACACTTAGTCCTAGAATATAAACCATATAGTTGATAGGGCTATGTAATGCTTTGTGAAAAGGTGTTTAAAACAGGAGGAGGAAGGCAGCTGCAGAATCTCAGAAAAAATGCAGCAGCTATAAAGAGTTGTATACATATGTTACGTTCATGTCCTTGTGTGATATGTAAGAACATTTTGGAATTGAATCTGAATCCTTCATACTCTGTTCTTTTTTGCCAGGCTACCTCACCTACCCACCCACCCCCGAAGCACTTGTGTCTGCCTGAAGCAGAGCAACAGGCTGCCTGTCATATATAATCTGTGCTAAGTTGGATGTGGTAACCAGAACCTTAAAATAGCTCAGCTGAAATAACATCTGCTATCTAATTTCTCAAAGTATTTTTGAGAGAACAGTGGTTAGTTGCAACAGGATGTTAAAGAGTATGTACTTGAAGAGCACTGAACTTTTAGTTGTTTTTCATCACATTCACATTACCAGATTTCCATGTCACTGTATAATATTTAGGATTATGAGTAGAAAAAAGAAGTTGATAAAAGTATCAACTGTGGTGTTAATTTAAGACTTTGTGGTTAAACTTTATATTAATTTCAAAAATATTTTAAATGATTTGGTATGTTGGCGAATATGTTTGTTAAAGATTGCATTCAGTATTTGGATCAATTGAATTCAATTGAATTTTGGATCAGTTAAATGGAAAAACTCTAGTTGAATATGCTGTGTTGTTTCCCAGAAAAAACTTTATTAGTGCAGTTAGTTGGAATTACCTTTATAATAGCCAGATAAAGAATAGTTCCTTAAATTGTCTTTGCAAAGATAATTTTGTTGACTACTTCTGTTCTTAAAAACACTGCTTTGTCATGATGTTGCTCCAGATTCCTGTTGCAAATGTATTCAATTTTACTTCACCTTCGTACCCCTTCATATTGCTACCAACTTGAATGGTATCCTTTACAAAGAACCCAAAGTGATTAGAATATTGTGATAATTAGATTGATGCCATCTCCACCCCACCCCCCCCAAAAAAAAACTGCCAACGTTTTATTAGCTTTTTGGATGTTACAGACTGGAAAACATACAACTATGAAAGATTTTTTAAAAATAATGAAATATTTCCTAGGATTCACAACAGTCTTTCATTAATAACATTTAATTTCCAAAGTTAAAAGAAAAAATACCCTATTTAAATATGTCAGTCCTTTGAAATTCCTATCCTGTTTGGATGCTATAATCCTTTTCCACACACAAGCTCTCAGCTCTTTTCCTTTGTTTGGCAATCTGATTGGCTGAGTTACTCATTTTTCTTTAAAGAGAAAGTTCGAAGATCTTGATTTTGACTGTCAGGCTGCACTAGACCTTTTTTCTCATGTCCCTTGCTGCTTTGAAGACTACTTTATAGAATGACACAGATAGAAAGTGGAGAGTTGTCAGTCATGAGCTGGAGTTAAATTCCCCAATTATTAAAGACATAAAATATACTAGTAAGGGCATCAAGCATGATTTCTCTTATAAAGAACACCAGGCCTGCTATTTTAGTGAACAACAATTGTTTTTTAAAAAAATCAGTTTTAAGGCATGAAATTTAAGATGCCTAAAAGGCTCACTTGTACTCAAAATCAAGGGAACTGCTATTTTAAATTCTGCTCCACATAAATAGATTTTTTTTCTGCACTGTTATTGTGGTAGATGGAATTTTGAGAGAGACTATACTTTGTAGAGAGGTATGACCATAAATTCATTGAGAGGGGGGATTGTTCCTTTGTTCTTGAAGGGTCAGTGGTGCACCCCGTCCTCAAGAAGCCATCCCTGGATCCAGTAATCTTGGACAATTTCCATCCAGTCCCCAACCTTCTCCTCTTAGGAAAGGTTGTTGAGAACGTGGTCAGGCAACAACTCCAGAGAATCTTGGAGGAAACAGATTATCTGGACTCATTTCAGTCTGATTTCAGGCCTGAGTACAGTATGAAGACACCATTGGTTGCACTTGTCAGTTACTTTTGGCAGAGCTGGGATGAGTGTGGTGTGTCCATCATAGCACTTCTTGATCTTTCAGAGGCTTTTGATAGGGTCATTCATGATACTGTTCTGGATTGGCTGCAGGGATTGGACGTCAGTATATCTCCTTTCTCTGTGGTTGGTTCCAGTTGGTCTTGACAGTGGAGAGAGGTCAAGCCCACAGCCGCTCAATTCTGGGGTGCCACAGTATTCTTGTTTAAAATCTACATGAAAACACTGGGTGAAGTCATCCATCAGTTTGAGGTCGTTAACATCAGTGTGAGGATGATGCCCAATTTATTTGTTTGTTTGTTTGTTTTCTATAGCTGCCCATCTCATCAAGTGACTCTGGGTGGCTTACAATTATAAAAACCATAAAACAGTTAAAATAATTAAAAACAATTAAAAATACAAAATAAATATACTGTATATGGTCACCAAGTAAACAATGCATAGATGTTAGTATAGCCAAGAAATGGGGCTCTTAACACACTCGGGGCCCCAGGCCCAGGCACACAACCGGGTCTTCACGGTCTTATGAAAGGCCAACAGGGTTGGGGACATCCTGATCTCTGAAGGGAGAATATTCCAGAGGGCAGGCGCTACAGCAGAGAAGGCATGCCTTCCAGTCCCCACCAACCAACGTTCCTTGGCAATTGTACATCTCAACCCTGGGCCCACCCAAGTGCTGCTATTGATGTCCTGTCCAACTGTCTGGAGACTGTGTGGGTCTGGATGAGAAGGAACAGACACAGTCTCAATCCTGTCAAAATCAAGTGGCTATGAATATTTGGGCCCCTTTGTCCTGAGGCTCTCTATCTTTAGTCATGGATGGGCTAGCACTTCCCCATTGCAGACTGGCATGCAAGCTTTAGATTGTCTTGGACTCATAGTCCTGCTTAAAGAGCAGGTGGTAGTTGTGGTCAAGATGGCCTTTGCACAGCTTCATCTGGTACGCCAGCTGTACCCATTCCTGGATCCATAATGGCTCCTAGAGATCCCATGTAACACACACAGCCAGGAAGAGCATGACAGTGCTCCTTCAGTATTTTTTAGTGTGGGTAATGGTTATATCCTGGTGGCTATTAAAGCTTTTAAAAGAGAAAATAATTCCCCAGCTATTATATGGGGCACAATTTTATAACCCCAAAGATTGCCACCTGTTGGATCGAATCCAAGTCAGTTCTTGCACACTATTTTTGAGTCCCTAGGGGGTACCCTCAATGCTTCATTAAGAGCAGAACTGGGACTGGTAACAAGGGAAATGGCTTGGTTGGTGAAAATTACGTTTTACCTCAAACTGAAATATCAACAGAATGATTTTATCCCACTGATTTTCCATGATAAACCCTCTAGCTGGATATCTGAGGTGAAGCAGAAGATGGCTAGTATAGGTCTACATTCATAAATCTTAACTACCATTGGATTTTCTGAGAAGATGGCAGAATATGGGCTGGATTATATTACTATTAGCATATAGACTGTTTGCTGCCCAGAGTCACTTGTTGAGATGGGCGGCCATATAAATTGGATAAATAATAAATAGAGGTGAGTGAACATTCATCCTCCGTAAAGGTATATTAATGCTCCCTGTCATGCTGGAAGGAGGTGACATACTGTATAGTGTACCACAGGATTCCATTCTAGGCCCTCTGTTGTTCCGCTTGGTTGTACTCCCTTTTCTTTTATATACGTTGGGGGTTTTTTAGTCTTTTTAGTTGTAGGCTACCCAGAGTCATTGTGGAGTCAAATGGCCTGAAAATTGAAATATTAAATTAAAATTAAATTATAAATGCCTCCTTTAAGCTTGGAGATTTAGATTTAATTTTCTTTTACATATCTCTTGTTGATAATTATTTTTGCCCACCACGTTTTACTCTTTTTCTGTACTTTACTTGGTGACGCTTGCCTCAAATGGAAATAACATGTAGTAAGGTCAGATTTGAAATGTTTTGTACACTTCTTGTAACATTGCTTCACTCTCAATAGGCGAATCATAAAGAGAGATGCTATTGGTAGTACCAAATTTACAAACTTATCATATGATGATGACTCAGAAATGAGTGGCTTTTCAATTTTTGCAGCTGCAGTGCTCTTTCCATTGCATTCCTTTGCGTTGGGGGTGGACAGGTTTTTGGGATAGGGGACTACACTTCCTCTCTCTTGTCTTTAGAGCAGAGCTTTCCAAACTTTTCATGTTGGGGACACACTTTTTAGACATGCATCATTTCGCGACACACTCTTACAGCAGGGCATCATTTTGCGACACACTCTTACAGCAGGGCACAAGGCAGGCTCTAGGACCTGCACGGAATCCGGGCAGGGCTTGGAGGCAGCAGCAGCCGCAACACACCCAGACACTGCAGCCGACATACTAACGTGTCCCGACACACAGTTTGGAAAGCTCTGCTTTAGAGAGTTGTAAGGGCTATGGCATTGGTATGACAATGTTTTTGAAAAAGGAATGGTCAAAATATTTGGCTCACTTTGGGATTTGGGGAAGGATTTTGCTCAAACTAGGTTTCCTTAAGCCCAAGTGTCTTATTTTGTCATACCTGTCTTCCCCTCCCCCCCATCATGCCACTGAAAATCATGAGAAGGCTCTGGAGCATACAGAAATAGAGCAAAAGGTTGCAGTGGCTATAGGCTGGTAGTTGTAGACCTTAAACTCTATCTAGAACAGTTTCTGTGCTGTTTTTCCAATGTGTGTTTAAAAACATTTATTTGATCAAGCCTTCCCTTGATTTTTGATTATTTGTTTGATCAATATATACTGTAAGGCTTTTGTAATTTTTTCTTCTGTTAAGAATTATTTAAGTAAGTGAACTAGACACACAGTACTTTTAAATAAACAAATCCCTTCCCTCTCCAGCTACCAGTCTATGCTTCGCAGTAAAAAAGCCAGTAATATATTTCATTTTTATTTTATTTCAAGTAAACAAAAATATAATGTAAACATAAAATGTGCATAAAATGTGTAAATGTTCTTTTAATGAACACCTCGTCCATCTGAATTTTATAATCATTTACTCTATTGTGGTTTTATATATTTATCAATTTTATTTTAACTTATTTATTGTGAACCGCCCAGAATTCCCCATGGGGGGAGATGGGCGGTCATATAAATTAAACAAACAAACAAACAAACAAACAAATAAATAAATCTTTTACCATATACACAGCTTTTCCCATGGCTGATTCATAGATGGTACCATGATATTTCTTATGTTGAAATGAGTTACAATTATGCAAAGTAGAGAAAAATACACTGCACATGCTTAGGTATATTTAGACATGCTTAGAAATACTTGTCTCATTATTTTGTATACTGAATGAGTGAACCATGCAATTGAAAAATGTTTGGAATAATCCATAAATCACATTAAGCATATAGGTCACATTACTGTAATTCATCTCCCTTTTCATAGGCTAAACTTGTCAAACCCAGCAGCACTCTTTGCAGATAATCTGTTCAGTTTGATTCCATCTTATCAGTGCTAAAGAAAAACAATTTTTGGAGGAAAGAAGGAAGGAAGCTCGCTCTCCAGCAGATTTTATTTCTGGCCAGACATGAACTAATTTCATATAACTCCTATAACCAGGGGTTACTTACTGAGCAAGACCAGCTAAAAATCTACAGCCAGTTCTTGTTTAGCAACTACCTCAGTTAGTAACCATTCGCAAATAAGATGGTAATAAACGGTAGTAAAAAAATAATTTTCTGACCAATGGGCGCACTTACGACCAAATTTCACGTGCCTGACAACAACGCACGCCGGAGTGAGAATAATGCTGGCATTGCTACACGAGAGAACTTTATCTAAATGAGATGGGAGCAACCAACAATCTTTGCAGCATCTCTCTCTTTCTCTCTCTCAATCTCTGTCATGTGGTTGGCTTAACCGTTTTGCTTAGTGACCATTTTGCTGGAACAGATTGCGGTCACTAAATGAGGAGAGACTGTACTAGAGAATTAAAAATGGGTGTTGAATTAAAGAGAATAATGAATTATTGGGAAACTATTACCTGAATGTTTAACTGATACACAGTTGTAATCGAAATTATTCAACCCCCATTGCAAATCAGATTTATTGCCAAAATGTACAGACTTTCAGCTGTTTGCAATGAACAAATCAAACAAAAGCAATTGAAATAGCTCAACACAACGAATGCTTCAAGTGGTTTCCCCAAATTCAACTGCAAATGCAACTGATCATGACTTCTCCAGTCCCAAAATTATTCAATCCCTTCATGGCAAGCATTTTCAGCACTCAGTAGAGCACCCTTTTGCTGTTATGACCTGCTGCAAACAAGATGCATAGCCAGACACCAGCTTCTGGCAGCGTTCCTGAGGAATCCTAGCCTATTCCTCATGAGCAATGGCCTTCAGTAATATGCTTGGGTTTGCGTGCTGCAACCGCCTTCTTCAAATCCCACCAGAGATTTTCTATGGGGTTCAAGTCAGGTGACTGTGATGGCCACTGTAGAATCTTCCAGGACTACTACTGCATCCAAGCCTTAGTGGAATTTGAGGTATGATTGGGATCATTGTCCTGTTGGAAGGTCCAATGACGCCCAAGCTTCAGCTTCCTTACAGACGGCATGACGCTTTCTCCTAGGATTTCCTGATACTTCAGTGAATCCATCTTGCCTTCCACACGTTGCAGGTTTCCAGTGCCAGAGGATGCAAAGCAGCCCCAGAGCATCACCGAGCCACCACCATGCTTAACTGTAGGCAGAGTGTTCTTTTCAGCGTATGCTTCATTCTTCTTCCTCCAGACATACCGCTGATCCATCAGGCCGAAAAGTTCCAGTTTTGTTTCATCGCTCCACAGAACAGAATCCCCAAACTTCTGTGGCTTGTTTATATGATTGTGAGCATATTAGAGCCGGCTTTTCTCTGTGCTTTTGGGTCAGTAGTGGTGTACGTCTTGGAGTTCTGGCATGGAAACCTTCTGTGTTAAGTACGCGCCTTACTGTGCTCACTGAAACCTCGGTGCCTGTTGCTACCAAGTCTTGCTGCAGGTTTTTTGCAGTCACTCAAGGGTTTCTCTCAACCTGCCTTCTCAGAAATCTGGTTGCAGCCATTGACAGCTTCCTTTTTCTGCCCCGTCCAGGTAGTGTAACCACTGTTCCTTTAACTCTGAACTTGTGAACTATGCTCCCAACGGTGTCTCTAGGAATATTCAGTGCCTTCACTATCTTTTTGTATCCTGTTCCTTGTTTGTGAAGGCGATGATCTCTTCTCTTACCTTTTTGGACCATTCTTTTGACTTAGCCATATTTCTAACATGCAGTCAAAAGTGACACTCAACAAACCCCTAGCCAGTTCAGGCATTTCATGTGTTCCAGCTCAAGCACACCTGGTGCAACTAATGAGGCCCTTGATTAGTTGCATCAGGTGTGCTTGAGACAACACCTGTTTTGCATACTGTACTGTATGTGTGCTATTGTGACGGATTCTATTCGGGGTTGAATAATTTTGAGACTGGAGAAGTCATTATAAGTTGCATCTTTAGTTGAAGTTGGAGACACCACTTGAAGCATTCATTGTGTAGAGCTATTTCAATTGCTTTTGTTTGATTTGTTCATTGCAAACAGCTGAAAATCTGTACATTTTGGCAATAAACCTGATTTGCAATGGGGGTTGAATAATTTTGATTACAACTGTAAATGAATGATAAACATGATCAAATACCCATCCTTACACTATTGCATTCCTTCAATGTTTTCATCTGTTACCTTTATTCTCTCCTTTTTCCATTGCAGCCCTATGTACATATTGAGTACTGCTGGCTTATGAACTTTAGCTCATAAATAGGCTTTGTTGTCTATAAATCAGAGCTTTCCAAAGTTTTCATGTTGGTGACACACTTTTTAGACATGCATCATTTCGCGACACACTCTTACAGCAGGGCACAAGGCAGGCACTAGAACCTGCGTGGAATCCTGGCAGGGCTCAGGCAGCAGCAGCCGCGACACACCCAGACACTGCAGCCGACACACTAATGTGTCCCGACACACAGTTTGGAAAGCTCTGCTCTAAATGTTTAGAATCTAGGAAATCATTTTCCTTTATGTCTCTGAGAATGTACTACTATGTCACCAGACTGTGTATGATTGTGATTCCTTTTAAGATGGGAGCTATGTATATATTAGGGCTTTGAAGAGCTTTGGATTCAAACCCAAATGTGCTTTGGAATATGCAGGGTTGTGACATAGCGCCTGTCTGCAACTCTTTATAGCAGCTGGGATTGTGCTTGCAATCTGCAGGTGTCACGCAATCCTGGGAAAAGATGCAGTGCTTTAAAGAGCTGGAGACAAATACTGTGTCTGTACTCCTGTATGCTCTGAAGCACCTACTGTATTTGGAATTGAATCGGAAGCATAGCATAGCCTTAATGTTCATGAAAAGAGCAAAACAAAAATATGGAAGAAGCAGTCAGGGCAAAGGATGCATTAAGCGTATAGCCTATGCTTGGGTGGAGAAATGACAGAAAATTGTTTTCATGTGCCCAATGAATAGTGAGTAGAGTTTGGACAAATATCATCATAGATGCACCTCACAGATGGAATGGGATCTGCAGTAATACCTGCCAGTGTGTGGCATCTTAAAATATAGACGTTAGACTTCCTGTGTACAAATGAGACACTATAAGCAAATTCTGTATTAGTGCTGAGAGTTGGTGTCTTATTTCTAAATTATGAAGTTTGACTAGGGGCGTTGACGGCAGTATTTTTTTTCCTTCCTGTTGGGCTGGTAGAAATCCTGACATGTTGCAATTATATTTGTGATTTGTGTCTCTAGAAGGAGGAAAATCAGGTTGTGCATGTTTCTGCATCTTCTTTAGCCTAATGATTGCTTGCTGCATCGGGATTTGCAGCTCCTAGGTGGGGTGGAGTGATTGCTAAATGATTGCTTCCCTCTCTTCCCAGCATACACTCTGGGAGATGGAAGCATACATTTCCAGCACATATTCTGGGAAGCCTAATATACTTTGTACTGAGAATCTTGAAGGTAAGAATGGGAGACTAAAGGGAAATATTTCTCATAAACTTGAGAACTGAAAATTTTGTGACAATTCTCCATCTTCTTCAGAAGGTATGAAGAGAAGAAAAAAAGATAATCTCTAGAAGCATAGTTAATTTATTATTATTTTGGCTACTTTCACAAGCTAAACAAGCTACGTTTAACAGAAGTGGAAGGATTTTCAGAGAGGGAAACTTTAACTCAGATGAACAGATGAAAAAGCTAAAAATGAAACTTGATAAAGTTACTTTTTGAATCTTTATATGGGTTAAAAGCTTCTATTTCCTGGGTTTTTTTTGTTTAGAAGATTACTAGTTTTTTCAATTCATTGTTGAATACTTCAGACTAGATGCTCAAATGCGGTTTATCTTCCTCCTCATCTGAACTGTGTACCAAGAAAATTAATATTAAAATTGAACAAGGTTTTCTGATTCCCCAGGGTACTTTCCCCCTCATTTAAGCCTTTGATTAATTGCTTGTGTTAGAGGTCAATTCAAGTTATGACTAGTTGCTGTTCTTCATTCTGTATACTTCATCTAAGGATAGATAATGTATTTGGTACAAATAATGTGTTGAAGTAAGGTGTCTTTTCATAAAACTATTTAGGGGAAAGTTAGAAATAACCTGTGAATTAATACTAACTCTGGGAATGTGGTTGCTTATTATGGCACTTTAGTATTTAATCAGATAATGTCCATTTTAGTACAGTAAAGTTGAAATAAACATTCCAAGCAGCTGATGACTTCTCAGGCTACCCGCAAGGGCCTGGAGTGCAAACAAGTAACATATTTGTGATCTATTTTTTGATACATAAGTATTAATGAAGTGGAATAAGTACCTTTACAGACGTGACACTGATGGAAAACTGTTCTTTATATTGGTCTTTTATTGTTATGTAAACACTTTTCTAAGGGAGTTTTATAGTTATCAAATTCAGTTTTGTTCTGAAGAAATAAACTTTGTCAAGTATCTCCTACATGAAATTGCAGTGCCATTAAAGTCAATTAAAAGAAATCCAGCAGAGTAAAAGTAGTGAGCAAGCCTTTTCTGTTCTCTAGAATTGTTTTCAGGGGGATACAGTATTGAAAAGAGAGAAAGATATTTTAAGTCATACTGAAAAAGCCCTTATTACACAGTTTTTAATGGAGGATATTATTAAAATTTGACTTAGCTTTTTCTAGGTGGAAAACCTGTCAAAGCACTGCTTTGACAGAATAAATAGAAACACTTTGAATACTTAAATGCCAGCAAGCTGGGTACTTTAAATAACATAAAACAGAAATCAGAAGGAAAAGAAAATGTGCACTAGCCATTCATGAGATCAATTTTAAGTACTGCATACAGGGTCAGTAGAAGCTATATTGTGTAGTACTGTCTGGTGGATAGAGGTAATCTTCCATTCATAAGATATTTTTCCTGGATGTCTACAATTAGTTATTTCCTTAAGAAGACAGAAATAAATGCAGAAAAGGATTTGACAGCAACATCATTTCAGCTCCTCCAACAGTGGAATTTTCTACATAATTTCAAAAATTCAATGCACATGCTTGTCTACTACTTTTATTTATTTATTTATTATTCAAATTTATCACCGCCCATCTCCACGACAGTAGACTCTGGGCGGTTTACAAACATTAAACTTTTAAAAGTTAAAGTAACTTTTAATGGTTACTTTATCCCCTAAGCCAGGGGTGGGCAACGTCAGGCCCACGGGGCTCCTGCCCACAAACCCCACCCCCCAGTACTTGTGATTGGCTCCCACCCGCAAACTCTGGCCCCCGGTCCATGGAAATCCCAGAAACCCCGCCCCCACCCCCGGTCCCTGGTTATAAATATCCAAATGCCCTTTGGCAGAAAAAAGGTTCCCCATCCCTGCCCTAAGCTAAAGTCAGCCTGATGTTCCAGTAGCAATACACTGAGTCATTTGCTTTAATTTTTTAGGTATGCTGAACGGAGAACAACATGAAGAGAAACTCTAGCTTATTGTCAATTAATATTGACAATAAATATTGACAATAATATTTGTCAATTAATAATAATTGTCAACTAATATTAAATTACTCTGGGAAAAAGTAGCATCTAGGTAATACTGCAGAGACTATTCAGTCTGGTTAGACCTTGACAGACTGCCCAGTCCTTCTGTATTCCTTAATACTGTAAGTTTGCATGGAATCAAAACTCCCCCATCTAAATTCCATAGACTTATTTATATCTCTAAAAGGTGCTAAAAATAAGTATTGCATATTGTAGTGATTGTCCATAAAGAATTAATATTTGCTTTTGTCAAGAGGAAGGAAGAAGGGAAGAGTCTGGTATAAAATTGGGAGTTAAGAGTTTGTTTTGTTGGCTATGGAAAACAGGTTGATGGGTGTTACTGAAGGAAAAAGGAGAATAGGTTGAAATGTGAAGAAGAATGGTTTTAACTTAGTGTTTCAGTCAGAGGGAGTAAGTAGTCATTGTCTTTGTGTTTTTTCATGGCTTTTTTCATATTTGTGTCCTGTTAAATTCCTATTTTATAAAAGTTGTCAAAACTGCTCACTGAGGATTAGCCCCTTCAAGAGCCACTCACTATCAAGTTTGTCCACATGCAACAAACAAACAATAATCTATGATAATAGTAAAGTAGTTTCCTATTATACTGTAAATAGGGGGAACTCCCTTCTCATCCCAAGATAGGTGGTGGAGATTTACCTAAAGAGAAAAAAACTGCTACCTCAGCCAGATACTTCTTGAATACCTGAGTGAACACCTGGTCTGGAAAGGGGCTGGGGTTCCAGGGATCTAGAGCAGGGTTTCTCAACCAGGGTTCCGTGGAGCCCTAGGGTTCCGTGAGAGGTCACTAGGGGTTCCCTGGGAGATCACGATTTATTTAAAAAATTATTTCAAATCCGGGCAACTTTACATTAAAGAGGTCAGGTTCATTATTTATTTTTAGTTTAAGAGCACTGTTGATGCATATGTACAGATCTACACATGAAACGAATATAATAATTTTGTAATTTCTGGCCTATATTTGAGCCTGAATGTGCAGGGGTTCCCTGAGGCCTGAAAAATATTTCGAGGGTTCCTCCAGGGTCAAAAGGTTGAGAAAGGCTGATCTAGAGGAAGGTGGCTTGAGCCAGGGTCTCAAGGGTTTTACAACACTTCCAATTTTCTCCCCCCTCCCCTTGAATAAAAAGGGGAAATGGGCCTTTTCCCCTATTACATCAACATTTCCAGAAGGAAACTCCACCATAACAATATTCTGGAATTGTAAATGATGTATGTCTAAAAATACTTTGTGTGTGTTTGTGTGCCTTCAAGTCAGTGTTGACTCCAGTTTGCTGGGCAAGATTTTCAGAAGTGGTTTGCCATTGCCTGCTTCCTAGGGCTGAGAGAGAGGGACTGGCCCAAGGTCCCCCAGCTGGCTTCGTGCCTAAGGCGGGACTAGAACTCACAGTCTCCCGGTTTCTAGCCTGATGCCTTAACCACTACACCAAACTGGTTCTCATCTAAACATACTATACAGGTATAATTGTAACGTCAATGTGATAATAAGAGCCTGGACCTTCAAACTAGTTCAGTTTAGATACTGCTGCAACCTTATGACACTTTTTTCCTTTGGTAGGGTGAGGCAAGACTTGCGGCAAAGCGTGCAGCACGAGCTGAAGCACGGGAAATTCGAATGAAAGAACTTGAGAAGCAACAAAAGGAGGTATGTTACAGCTTCTTAATTGTCTGTTATCATTCTCCATTATCTTGAATTGTGCGGTACAAAAGTTTCTTATTGATACTCTGAATAAATAGAGCATAGCTTTCCAAACTGTCTGTCGCAACACTTTAGTGTGTCGCAACACACAGTTTAGTGTGTCGCGAAGCAGCCGCAGCGGTGCGCCATCAGCACTTCCGCATTTTAGCGAGGCCGCCGCCATGCACGCCGCCGTGCGCCCGCGCCACTGCCATACATGCGGGTGCCGCTGCCGTTGCCGCCCTTGGTGTGTCGCCAACGGCGGCAGTTTGGAAAGCACTGAAATAGAGAAATAATTTTTGTGAAAGTCATACTTGGTGCCTATTGCAAGATCTGGGGAAAAAAGGAGGCCAGAATGTTATGAAATTATCTAATTTTTGTCTATGTAAACACACATTCACACTCATTTGTGAAATACATTCTTTGGTGTGATTGCATTTTTTTAAAAAAATAGCAGCATACATATTTAGAAGTAAAATGGGTCTAGTTTTTCCTGCTTGAGAACTTTTACTTTAACAGTCTATTAAGGAATGCAACTTAGATGAGAATTTGTTGATTATGTGCACAAAACTGGTGCAGGAGTCTAGGTCAGTGATGACAATGTCTACATTATCCTCATATTTGTCCTCCTGTTTTATGATTTCAAGTTCTCCTTGACTTTTTTCACATATTCTGTGCATTGATATGCTAATATTCGAGACTGTGAGTAGTATCTCCTCCTGGCTTCACTATTGCAATTTCCTGCCAAATCACAAGTCTTCCATCTGCCCACCTGCTTGCCCCTTTGTCTCCTGCCTTTTTGGCCACAGCATTGTTGGAGTATTTGGTTCTAGGCTTTTGTCGGCCTCATCCTTTTGTTCTAGTTCAAAGTGTTCATGATGAGATTGGTAAGGTGTCTGCCAAACACATCCTTCTCAGTCTTTGGGTGAGGTAAGCAATCTCTTGTCAGGTCTCATTCATGTGAGCACAGTTCATGGAACTCAAATCCTTCTTGGTAGCACTATCTGTTTAGGCACTTATTTACTTCTGGGATTCTGTTCCAGTTTCCTATGTTCTATCCTGTGCCAGCCCAGACAAAACAAGGCAGGCAATTAAAGGTTTGAAAGGCTTTATTACTGCTTTGTAAACTTCCGGATGAGATTCCGGATGAGAGGATGAGATGGTTAGATAGCATCACCGATGTAATGAACATGAATCTGAGTAAACTCCAGGAGACAGTGGAGGACAGGAAGGCCTGGCGTGCTATGGTCCACGGGGTCACGAAAAGTCGGACACGACTAAACGACTGAACAACAACAACAACAAACTTCCGGATAACAGCGGGAAATCAGCTGAGGAATTAGCCACTGAGAATTTGTTTTGCCAGTTGTGTGAGCAGAGAGAGCAGATTCCTCAGTTGTTGTTGTAATAGTCCAAGGTTCATGCACCAGAGAATTCCATGAGCCAGCCCAAATGTCAAGCCAAGCGTCCAAATGTAGGACAAGGAGCAAGAGTAACACAGGTTGGGAATCAGAGAGTTGATTCCAGTGGAGGGGCAAAGGCGTGGAGGTTACTCTTACATAGTCCCAGATGCTGGTATGGTCTGATTAGAGGTGTTGCTGCCCTCTCCTTTACAGAAGCATGCTTATCCCCTTTGCTCAGCCCTTCGTAACTGCCAGCAGGCTTTTGGCTTGAGCACCCTACTAGGATCTAGTTCCTCATGATCTGAATTGGATTTCATCTGCTCAGACTCAGCGTCTCCTGGAATGACTGCAGGTGTATTTAATTGACTGAGGTCTATTCACACTGCTGGTTTGTCAGGTGTGCCTCTTCAGCCTCTGACTCAGAAGATTCAGATGAGGCCATAAGTGGAAGGACTTATGAAAGCACTATTTGCACCCCCAGTTCTATCATCTTCCTACCTAGGGCCTACATCAACTGGAGATCCATTCAATGTCTCTTCTGGCAGGGTCATTCATCTCTACATGGAGCACTGGATATTGAGACAACCAAACCTCAGTTGATGCTTCATTTTAACCCCCAAGTTACAAAACAGTTTGACATGGGGAGCGAGCATGCCCAGAACTGTAACAGGTTGGAGCAGCCTATACATTTCATAAATAAATAAATAGGAATAAAAACTCATTGTTTTTATAGTAATTGTTATTTTTATAATAAAAAACCCTATTTGTAAGTTAATTGTGAGGCTCTCTGCCTCTGATTGGTGCCATTGGACCTACAGTCCATACGAATTGGACATACAATAAGTTTCTCCCAGTTTTATGGGGCTCTTTTATTACTCATGGTTGGATTGTGATAGAATCAGGCAAAGAGAAACTGCTTTTAAAGTATGTGATATAGATTTAAAAGTTACTTCATTACATTAATTTTACTTAACCACATTTTACTGTGATTCATTTAAAATTAATGTGAATTGAGACAGTGAAGATGAACTTGTGTGAAAGTTGTCCCATAACAATTGTAGATGGAGTCTTTTTCTGTCTTTCCCCATCTTATTTAGTCTTACTATTGTCATTGCTCTTCTGGTGGTAGAATCGTCATGCTGTAGGTCTTTTCATTCTTTCATACTTCCATCCAGTTATATGCCCAGAAAGAATGGGCCAAAACTCATCATTATCCCAGGACTCTGAATACTCAACATACCTTCTTCAGGTAGAGGGCAGTCTGTCAGCATCATGGATTCATTTGCTGCAAATTGGCTGAAAGGATTTTGCTATGCTTTCCCTCCCATTTTGCCAGGCCCCAGGATTAAAGAACAGAGTGTAGAGGTGATCTTCATAGCTGTAAAGTAGCTGTAGATACTAAGTATTCCTATTTCACAAATCTGTCAGTATGACACCTGGTTCTGTTACCTTCCTGAGAGAACTGGCTTAAAGCAAGATCTCTTCCTGCATCAAAACTTGAGCTTCCTAAAGCTTATCACTTGGAAATTGAGCTGGGTCTAGTAACCCAGCTGGGATAGTCTGTACCAACCTAGTATCACAGCAATCTCAGTTATGTAGGTAAAGGCTCCTTAAGGCAATGTTTCTAATAAATTCTTCCTCCACAGATTCTCTTTTAGGGCCTTAATGCAGTTAGGAGAGTCTTCTGTGGCCTCATCTGAATCTCCCTTGAAGTCTTGACTCTGCAAACTATATTTCTGGTAGCCAATACTTTGGTGAGGAGAGAACTCTGCATCCTGCCTACTATTTATTCAAGGAGTTCTCCAGTCTTTGAAACAGCCTCATTGAATGATCAGCTTAGTTGGAAGTATAGAATATAGGGATTGGAAGGTACATGGGGCATCATCCACCTGATGAGTATAGGAATCTACTCCTACAGCATCTCTGACAGATACCCTTCTAGCCTTTCTTTAGACTCTGCCACCAAAGAAGAGTCCACCACCACCACCACCACCACCTCCCAAGAAAGTCTATTCCATTGTTAAGCATCTTGTACAATTCGGAATTCTTTCCTGACATTCAACTAAAATCTTCATCCTTGTAATATAAGCCTATTGACCCTTCTCCAGTCATCTGGAACAACTTTGAACAAGTTTGCCCTATCTTCCACATTACAGACCTTCGAGTACTTAAAGAGGGCTATCCTGTCTCCCCACAATCTTCTCTTCTCCAAGCTAAACATACTCAGTGCCTCCAGCCATTCCTCATAAGCTTTTTATTGCAGACACCTTGTCATCTTGGTTGCTCTCTTTTGTACACTCTCCAGTTTGCCAATATCCTTCCTAAAATGTGGCACCCAGAACTGGACAAAATATTCCAAGCATCTAATCAGCGCAGAACAGAAAAGCATAGTAATTTATCTTGTTCTTGATACTATACTTCTGTTGATATAACCTCAGACTGCATTTGGTTCGTTTGCAGCTGCATGTTCAGTTTGTGATCCACTATGATCCTCAGATCTTTTTCACATGGAACCCATATCCTATACTCATGCCTTAATTTTTCCTTCCCAAATAAATGATCCTCTAAGGTGTTCCCTAGTTATGTATCACACAAAGATTTGCTAATTGTATTTTCTAACCCCTCACTGAAGTAATTTATAAATACATTGAACAGTACAAGCCTAGGGTGGAGCCTTGCCGTATGCCACTTGCCATCCCCTTTCAGCTTGACATAGAGGCATTGAGGCACATTTGTTGACTGATTTTTCAACCAGATTTGTAACCCTCTAGTGGTAGCAGAGTCCTGCCCACATTTTGCCATTTTCTCTACTAGGATCTCGTGGGAGTCTTTCTCAGATGCTTTTCTAAAATCAAGATATACTATGACCACCACATTCTAAACTGGTCAATCTGTCAAAAAAAGAGAGCATGTTACTTTGGCATGAAGTATATTCAGGGCTTCGGGGGAGGCTCTAGGGAATTAAAAATAGACAGTTCCTTTCTGATACTGGAAGTAGAGCCTTCTGCAAGCTAACTGGTTTCTTTCACTCATGGAGGAAAAAGATCCATAAATCTTAGTTTCTGAATATGAAAGTTCTTTTATTCTGAACTAATTTCCATTAACACATGAGTGCATAATCTAGAGCTCCCTATTGGTTATATAAAATAAAGAAGTTTAAAAGAGATGCTTTGTAGTATCACAGATATAGTCAGTGTATATTTTAAACAGACGCATAGGTGATACATTTTGGGTATAATTATGCTGTACTTAAATTTAATTAGCATGGCAAATGCCTGTTGTATTATTTAAATTAAATAACAAGAAGAAAGTTGTTTTCATGGTCTTTCAATGTTAGAATCTTCTGCAGAAGTAAACAGAAGAGAAATGGAAAAAAACCCAGATTTTGATGTTCATGTAGATGAAGACAAGTACTGTGAACAATTTAATACAACGTAAATACTTATTTCATCTTACATTTTGAGAAAAAAAATAGTGAGAAGTCTGTTTTGGGTTGTGTCAGCCCTGTAAAGCTTTACAAATTTCATGATTTATTTACTACTGAATTTTAAGTTGGAGTTTAATAAGAACTTGATAGGAGCTTCCTGTACTGTGTTACTTGGAACATGGGTATATGGATATTGGGTGAGGATTAATAATATTGTATTATTTTTGTAAGCATAACTTCCACCCAGATCTAAGTAATACTTATTCTCATGCAGCAGTGTGTCCCAAATAGGATACCCTCCCCCCATAGAAGAGTGTTTGCTTGAGCCTCTGACAGCATCATAACACATCCAAAAAACATTCTAAGTACATTACACCTTCTGTCTCTTATTCCAGCTTTGCATTTTAGAAGTGTGTTTCATCCCTGTTTTCTCATTTACTAGCATATAGGAAAAATGCATTGTATAATGTGTGTCCTGAAAACACTCTTGCCTTGATATGTTTCTCCTTTTTTTCTCCTCCTTTACCAATTATAGATCTATCAAGTTCAAAAGGTAGGGCTTTCTTAGTCTGCTATGAGATTGCATGCTTTTGTTTTCTTGCACCAGGACCTTGATTGTTGTTCCTTGAGAAACAATTAGTTAAATATGTCATGTATGCAGCACATTTTATTTGGAAATGTATATTTAAAATATTTTCACTTCTTTGTAAGCCACCTGAAGATCTGTTCTTAACATAACCTAAACCAAGGAGAATTATTGCATATTCAAATAGCAGCAGCTATTGTTATATGATTAAGGAAGAATCACAGATAAGGAACACCCAAAGAAGAAACAGTACGTAATACAGGATTTATTCAAATTCTCTGGGCAGGCATTAATACTAATTCTATTAGTTTCTGATACATTATTTGAATTTGCAAGCATTGAAATTGGAAAAGTCTGTATATGACTGAACCTCTAGGAACTCTCCATCTGTAGGTGTGATGGAGCTGGGAGCTGAGGGGGCAGAGAGCGCATTCCAGGCTGATAAGCGTTCGCACAGCTTGCACAGCTTGGAGAGTGTGGGGGGGCCGAGGAAGAAAGTTAGACTAGCACCGCCCTAGATTCCCAAGGGTACTTTCCCCCTTAGCTCAGTTTAGGAACCTTTAGTCTAGCAAGATTCTAGTGTATGGTAGAACAATAAAGATACTAGAGTTGAACTTTGACTCCACGTTCTTTCTTTGCCAATTCCCCTGACATCAGGTATTCTGTGTCAAATATTTAGGTGGTAAGCTGAGAGATAGTTTGGTGTAGTGGTGATGGTGCTGGCCTAGAAACCAGGAGACTGTGAGTTCTAGTCCCGCCTTAGGCATGAAAGCCGGCTGGGTGACCTTGGGCCAGTCACACACACACAGCCCACTCACCTCACAGGGTGGTTGTGGGGAAAATAGAAGGTAGGAGTATTATGTATGTTCACTGCCTTGAGTTGATCAGATAGATAAATAGGTGTGTGTGTACACACACACTCACACACACACACACACATACATATACTATATATAAAAATGGTGGGATAAAAACCTAATAATAATAATAATTGCCAGTGTAATGCTACTTGTTATTAGGCTCATACCATAGCATTATCTCATAACTGATCAGCATATATGTAGTATTCAGAAAGGAAAGCATGAGAAAGGTCTTTCGGGTTAGGGTTAGGGTAGGAGCAGGGCAGTACATATATTTAACTTTAAATGTAGCTAGGTTTTTTTAAAAATAGGTCTCTAAAGTGCACTTTTTTTGCATTGGAATAACTATTCAGGTGAAAATTTTGATTTTTTTAAATATTTGAAAACTTTGCAGTATAAGAAATTTACATTTGGGAATCCTTTGTTTTACTGATGTATGAAGAACCCTACTTGAAATATATTCATTAGCAAACCTGCTGCTATTTATTTCATCTCAAAAATCAAAAAGGATTGTGACAATCAGACTAATTTTTTGAATGGGTTCTTCTGCATGTTTCCACTGGGTGATTTACATACTAATGCTTCTTGAAAATGGCAGTTTGGTATGCAAATTAAGCTGTTTCTGAAATGCTTGCCTTCATTCCCTTGTTGGACCGCTTCAGTGTTGTGCTCCGCTTAGGAGATGCCTTTTTGAAGTCTGAAAGTGATGTTCGATCTGCCTTTGCCTGCAGTGTACATTGACATTTTTCTGTCTCACCATTTTTCTGCTCTGATACAGTTTTTTGGTAGTGCTTTAATCAGAACCTGGGGGCTGGGGGGGAAACCATAAAATCTATTGCTAGCAGTGAGGTGAGCACTGCTGCAAAATATGTTTATAAAGTTGTCATAGAGTATGTTTAACAGAATTCAAGCCATCTCTAGTGATAGACTTCCTCAGCTACCTCGGTTATTTTTCTTATTGTGATCACAAATGTTTCCCTTTAAAAACAGGTCTTTTTAATTGGTGTAAAACAGTACTAATATGGAAGAAAAATGCAAACAATTGCTTCTTTCTGATCATTCCCATGCATTATTTCAAAACAAATACTTGCTTCTTAGAACAATATGCTTGCTTGCCATCTCATTCAAAAGCAATTTGTGGTTATTTATCTTCTAGCCCAGTTAATTTTGCTTAGGAAACTGTTGCTGATGAATTAATGAAAGAAACAACCACTGTATTTTGCAGTTGTTTTTTTCTCACCCTTATCCTCATTATATACTTGTACACATATTAAAGATATTCAGTCATTTCATAATGATTAAGATATTAAACTAGGCCTGGGGAGACTCAGAGCCAAGTCCACCCCCAACCTCACTGAAACTCACTGGATTGCTTTGGGCCAGTCACTCTCAAGCTGCCCTAAAACCTGCCTCGAGCATAAAGTGTAGTTCACGTAAAGCCCTATTACAAAGTCTCAACATTTCATGACTATTTCACCGTCTTTAAACAGATTGCATCTTTGCTAAGAGAAACTTGAGAAAAATGAAATTTATGCCTCAGTGATTTTAAACAGTGAGCATTTACTATGACTTATAGTTAGCATGTGCTACAAATAACATTAGTATTACAGAAGTTGGCAACATACTATTAGTAGGTTTTAGAGATACTTTGTGGGCAGCAGGCAGAATAGATTCCTCCGCCACCCACCCACCCAAATCCTCTTCCTGTAGATGTACAGAACAAGAATGGAGCACGGTCTTGCATGCATATTTATTTTTTAAACAGTGTTGAGTTCCTTTCACTTCCTGTAAACTCACAGGTGCGCACATACACTTTATTCAGAATATGTTTTTCATTCTAATCTGCCAGTCTCTTCATTCCCCTTGGTATCTGCGTTCTCTCATTCTGTGATATGTCTTGGATTTACACGACGTGCAGATTGTTGGTTAAACTAAATTTCTACCATATTCCATTTTAAATTTTATTTTTTATAGATCACTGCTAATGACATTTCTCTCTCTAAAACATTTGTACTTCTCTTTTTATCTTTTAGCCTGCTCAAAATAACTCCATATCCTTTGGACTTGAAGGATCACCTCTGGTTAATCTTCCCCCATTCTCTCTTTTATCCTCATGTCTTATGGTTTAGATTGTGACCATAATGGTGTAGCCTTCCTTTGTTACAGTTACAGGTAGTCTTCACTTAACGACCATTCGTTCAGCGACAGTTCGAAATTACGATGGCGCTGAAAACATGGCCTTACGACCTGTGTCAGAAATTACGACTGTTGCAGCACCCCCGCAGTCACATGATCAACATTTGGGCGCTTGGCAACCCACCCGCATTTACGACTGTGGCGGTGCTTCAACTCCCCCCACCCACCCCATCTCTCCCTTTTTGGAAGTCCTGCAACCTGCCTTGGGGGCGGGAAGCCCACCTGTGCAGCGCGAGGCGTCCCGTCCCACCCGTGCGGGCACGAGGCTGCCAATATAGCAAGCTCCAGCCTCCCCAGCCTGCATTCCTTCACCCAGCTGCCTCCTCTCCCAGTTCCCTGCACCTACCTTTGCCTTTTTCACTCAGCCGCCGCGGGCAAAGCAAAAACGCCTGGCTGCCTTTTTGAGTCCTTTTCGGACCCAGCTTCCCGATCGTTTCTTCCACGTGGCCCCCTTCAGAACGCTATCTTCTCAGTGCGGCCGATAGCATAAGGTGAGAAGATAGTGTTCTGAAGGGATCCACGTGGAAGAAACGATTGAGAAGCTGGGTCCGAAAAGGACTCAAAAAGGCAGGCAGCTGCTTCTGCTTCTTCTGTGGGGGCTGAGTG
This sequence comes from Charina bottae, assembly GCA_023362775.1. Taxonomy (NCBI): domain Eukaryota; kingdom Metazoa; phylum Chordata; class Lepidosauria; order Squamata; family Charinaidae; genus Charina; species Charina bottae. Next base: position 3,001,957 of record JALMGJ010000020.1, read on the forward strand.
AAAAAGGCAAAGGTAGGTGTGGGGAGAGGAGGCAGCTGGGTGAACGAATGCAGGCTGGGGAGGCTGGAGCTTGCTATTGGCGGCCTCGTGCCCATACGGGTGGGACGGGACAGGATGGGACGCCAAGCCCGGAATGGCTTGGATTGGGGTGGGTGCTCAGGCTAATGGGTAAAATTCACTTAACGATGGCAAGGGGAATTGCTAGGATTGCCATCGCTAAGCGATGCCATCTTGCTTTACAACCACATGGCTTAGCGATGGAAATTCTGGGCTCAATTACCATCGTTAAGTGAAGACTACCTGTAGTTTGTAGACTCTCTAATCTTGCAGTAGTTTCAGGGCTTGATATATTGCATATTGTTCATGTATTACATTGTATTAAATCAGGTTAGACATTTCAAAGCAAAATATTTTCTTAATCGGTGCAAAATCTCTAGAGTTGCCATGTCTTAAACTTGCATATTCAATACTTCTCACCTTTCCTTCCTCTTCTATTCATAGAAATACTACGGTCTGGGTACAAAGTTTGGTGACATCGAGCAGTGGATGGTAGGCTTTGTTAAAAATCCAGTATTACCAAATATTTATATTTCTGAACTCCAGTTATTATTAATAGTTTTCCCATACTTAAAGGACTGATAGTTTGGGGGATGCTGACACTTAGAAACTACTTAACCAAAAACAATTTTCTGGATTCCAGTAATATCACTGCAAAATATGTTTCTAACAGTTACTGAGATCGTTAGGCCAAAGAGGATTTAACAGCACAATATTCATTTATAGGTTTGCCAAGTTATGCATCATTTGATTTCTTATAGGTAAAGAAAATAAGAAAATTTTGTTTTTTGTAGACTCCTTCACTAACTGGACAGTTCCAATGAGAGAATAGTAAGTTCTGTAAGACTGAAACATCATGTCTTAGAGATGGACAACTCAGGACATATTCAGCTCCTAGTTTTGAAAAACTGGAAATTTATTATCACAGATTTCTGTTCTCATAACTTTACTGAGGGATGGGACTGTCCTCTGGAGCTTGTAGACAGGGACACTTGTTGCGTCTCAGGAGAAGAAGTTGTGTAACTTTCTCATTGGCAGAGCAAACAGGCTTCCTACAAAGTACAACGATGGACAGTATCAAATTATTTGTAACCCTTTGTATTGAACAACATTAAACAAAGCAATAAGAAGCTTAAAAAATAGAGGAAAAGTAGGATAGCCCAGTTATGTAACCCAGTCCATTATGTATGGTCCTGGAAGCATGTCTCCAAGGGCAAGAGCTGTGATCTCAACTAGGAACATTTCCCCTATAATGTACAATGCTAAATCAGTGTGTTTAGATATAGAGAACTTGTATCCTAATAAGGTTGTGCATGCTTCAGAAGTGATTGAGAAGAAGTGTTTTGGACCTTGAGTGCCCAAACCAATAATAGCATAATATAATAATATTATATTATTATAATATATAATAATATATATTATTATATATAATATTATAATATAATATAATATAATATAATATAATATAATATAATATTATAATATAATATAATATAATATAATATAATATAATATAATATAATATAATATATAATAATATAATATTATAATTAATATAAATAAAATTATATTATATTATATTATATTATATTATATTATATTATATTATATTATATTATATTATATTATATTATTATATTAATATAATAATAGCAGCCCATCTTTTTCAGGCTTCCATATGAGCTTGAAAAAGATCAAGCTAATTCTGCTTTAATGAATAGCAGGGAGGTGCTATGCTCACCTGAGGTCAAAGCACTTCTCAATCATTTTTGAAGCATGCACAGTCCTATTTCCTATCATGATTAAAAACTCAGGCATTCTGTAAAAATCAAATCATGGAGCATTACTCATTTCCATTCTATGCTAGCTCTTTTCCTTGAAATTAGGACAGAATGATGGGAAAGAGATCTCTTAGGACCTAAGAAATGTAGAATTAATTGGGGACAGGAGAAAAACTCTATGGGTAAAATCATATTATGAAAATTGAATAAGTGAGGATATGCTGAAAGACATACCAATTATTGTACTCTATGTCTGGTTATCTTCAGCAAGAGCAGTTTCTAACAGCAAATAACCAGTGTTACCAAGGGCTCCTTTCATACTGTATAGGTAGGAACTAAAGTGACATTACAATATGGAGAAACCTTTTAATGTCAGTACAAGATAAATTGGGCAGAATAATTCATTTGGTTATGACTTGAGTCTCATGCTTTTGACAAGGAAAATCTTGTGAAAAGCCTTTTCTGTCTGTTGGGGTAGAATATAGATCCATAAAGTAGCTAACTTTGTGATTTGTCTATAATAAAGGACTATCCTCAGATTACATTCTAACTGATCCAAAATAAAAGCTAGATCATCAGGTATATGGCCTTCATCTGAATCAGGCCTGAGATGATCTGGTACAACCCCATGGTTTTCATGACCCATAAATCCTGAGCCAAGCCATCCCTATCCCCAATGCAGGGAGATTTTAATCTCCCAGCACAACAATTAGCGGAAATCAATCACTAGCCTGCCTATGTTAAGTAATTCAGTAGGGAGACTTCCAGGCAGCAGGACAAGCAATATCCCCAACCTTGTCCTTGGAACAATGTCTCTTTGTTTATTTTGTCTAGAGATTAATGCCTCAGCCATTTTTGTACTTCTTATTTTGCAGTTTCTGCCACCAATAGAATAACTTTCTGTTTATTATGTATAAACTTATAATTCATTTATGGACTTCTGTTATAAGTGTGAGAAAAGAGGGTATTCTTCAGGCATATTGCTGCTTAAATTCAGACCAGAATAATCTGGGTCCAAATTGCTTTTCAGTTGAATAATGGCTTCAATTACATGGTTGTTTGGGGAGTGTCCTAGTAAAGATAAATCTGAAATACTTTTCAGAAAATAATTGCTATTTTCTCAGCCATTGTGCTTTTACTTTTGTCCCCTGGGATATTTCTGGCCTTTGCATAGGGAGTTGGCAGTGCAAGCTACCTAAGCTACAGCAGTCATTGTTACTTGTGTGGACAGCAGAGAGATTGACATATTCCTCATATGTAGGCTGCAGGACTCGGAGATTCAAAACAAACTTATCAGTCCCTGAAACTGGAGCAGTTTGAATGTATGCTTACAGAATTTTTTTTACCAACATAAATGATTACTGAATCTAGGACAGTAATGACTGTTGGATATGGGTAAATGATTTTTTACCCGATCATTCTTTGCATTTGTTGTTGAATCTAACTAGATTTTGTGCTTTTTATTATTTATTTATTGGTTTAATATACAAGGAGAAGGAAAATATTTTTTTAAAAAGAGTAAAAAGGGAACAAAACTGTATTATGTGTAAGAAATTTTCAGCCTAGCCTTTAAACCCATTGTTGCAGCTTGACCATGTAGAATAATATTGATCAGTGGAGTCCTTGGTGCTCTCTGAGCCTTGTTTTCTTGCAGACGTTTCATTGCCAGACTAGGCAACATCTTCAATCTTTCCATTTCATCAATCAAGTGACAGTTCTTTAACATAAAGCAAACATGTCAGTGACCCAAAATATAAATCTGGGGCAGCACTGTCTTTCCAAAATCAAAGAGGTGGTTGCTGTTGTCCCCAGATGTTCAGTAAATCCATAATTATTCATATTGTGATAAGTTCCATGGTTTTGGTGTATATTTCAAATGTACATTCACGTCTTTAAACCATATTCTGAGGTGTCCAATAAACGGGGAAATATCTTTTGTTAAATTAGTATCATATTAAGACAGTGACAGTGAACCTATGACACGCTTGTCAAAGGTGACACGCCACAATGTTTTGGGTGATATGCCAGCATTCACCAACACCTGACTACTGCCACGCCCCAGGAAACCGCAGCCGCAGCCACCCCAGCCCAGTCCCAGCCACAGTCGCCCTCGCCACCTCTGAGACCCCTGCTGCCCTGCCCTCCGCCGCCCCAGCTCACCTGGCTGTCTTCTTGCTCCCTCTTGCGCGAAGCCAGTTCCTGCAGAAGCTGCTTGCAATTTGCAAGCGGCTTCTCTGGGAACCGGCTTCATGCAAAGGGATAATAATAACAATGATAATAATAACAATAATAACCATTATTATTATTGCCCTTCATGCAAAGGCAGTTCCTGGAGAAGCCACTTGCAGTTTGTGCAAAGGGGCGTGCCTTGGCCTGAAGGGGTGCCTTTCAGTGAAGAGGCATGCTTTTGCTGGCTTCACGCAAAGCTCTGTTGTTGTTGTTCGGGGGGGGGGGGGGCAACAAGCCAGCGTAGTCAAGTTAGGCATTTTCCGAATTTTTGACATGCTGATCCCAAAAGGTTCGCCATCACTGTCTTAAGATCAAAAGAAATATATTCAATATTCTTTTAACAGTTTATTTGTTTGATGTATTAATATGGGATATTCCAATACTTTGTTACAGAGATCTTGCAAATAACTTAGGTGATAGCCTTTAACTGTATATAAAAAAATATTGCAGACTTAGAATAATCAAAAGCACATTCAAATACTGTTAGTAGTTCAAGAGTTGTAGCTACTGCTTATGCATCTTAATCAAACTGTGAAATATAGATATATTTTATTTGAATAAACTGCAGTTTTGCAATTTTAGGCAATTCAAATTCCACTTGCAAAGCTCAAAAGGTTTAAAAACTTAAATGCTCAGTAAGATGATCTAAAGTATTAACATTCCCATTAATAGCCCATAACTTCCAAAACCAAAAGAGATTTACCTGCAATTTTCAAACTGGGATTATCGCAGATGATAAATTTTCAATGTGAATAAAGGTTGAAATTATACTAAATTGGGTAGATCTTTCAAATGTGTGTTGCAATGCAGGAAGTATAATAGAATTGTGGCTAAAAATGGAGCCAAGCTTCTGCCATAGTGTCAAAGAGGTCACATAATAACTTTCTAATTTTGCCTATACTGGATTATTTACTTGATTATCTGTGTTTCATTAAAAAAATCAGTTTTATAATTTCTCTTTCTCCATAAATTCAGTGGGATTTTTAATAATCTATAGTGATTTTTATCAGGGATAAATTTTTTGATATATTTACATTCACAAATTAAGAATTTTTTCCCCTCTTCCTAGATATTTAAATGAATTAAAGCGACAACTGAAAACCCAACTATTACACATTTTTATAGAAACAATAGAGCTTATACGTATACTACTTTTAATTGAATAATTAAAAGAGTCACGCTTGAGTGAGATGGGCGTTGACGAAATTTGAAATATAAATAAATAAATAACCTAAAAAATTACCAAGCTGTTACATAATATATTTCATTTTTGGTATAGAAAATACTTAATTATCAATAATTCATAATATATCATTGGCATATAATAGCTCCCGCACTCGCCCCAGCTCTTGCTAACCTAGCAATTCGAAAGCATGCAAATGCAAGTAGATTCCACAGGTACCACTTTGGTGGGATAGTAACAGCGTTCCGCACGCGTCATGCCGGCCACATGACCGCGGAAGCGTCTTCGGACAATGCTGGCTCTTCGGCTAACAAACGGAGATGAGCACTGGCCTCTAGAGTCGGACACAACTGCACAAATGTACGGGGGGAACCTCTACCTTTACTACTATATAATAGCGGCTTGTATTTTACTTTAACCACTGTTATAGCTGATGTGACCTCTGCTTGTTCAATAACATAGGCCAATAGTTGAGATACCAAATTGAAAATAAGTCAAGATAAAGCATATCAATGATGAGAGACCAGTGAGAGAGGCTGGGGGGGCACAGTGGGTGTTTAGGGGGTGGTCAGGCCCTAACAGCGCCGAGAGCGGGAGCTGGTGCACTGGGGGGCCTGCCATCACCTGTGGCTGATTGGGTACGGCACGATGTGTGCATGGGGGAGGGGACCCTTGCCTCAACCCAGGATTTTCGGAGGTCTGGGAGTGGAGGCAACTGGGCCTGGAAACACTGGGGTTGCGGGGCGGGCTGCCCCATTGAGGTGGTGATGGGCCGGGGATGCTATGGCAGGAACCGGAGGGCAGGCCATCTCTGGGGAAGACGCCCCGGTGTTTGTTACTGGTGGCGTGTTCCGGCCCCCCCAGATTCACACTCAGACTCTGGCCAGCAGATCCTCGAGGGCCCTGGTCTCCAGCTGCTGCTTCTCAATGCCAGGTCTGTTAACAACAAGGCCCCCCTCATATGTGATTTGATCACGAAGGAGGGGGCAGACCTGGCGTGTATCACTGAGACCTGGCTGGGCCCTGAAGGAGTGGCAGCCCTCTTAGAAATGTGCCTGGCCGGGTTTCAGGTGTGGCACCAGCCGAGACACCGGGGTAGGGGAGGAGGGGTGGCGGTTGTCATCCTAGAGTCTCTAGTGGCCTTCAGGGGCACTGCTCCGCAAGTGGCCGGTTGTGAGACTCTGTTCTTCAAGTTGGGTTCCCGAGAGCAGTTGGGAGTGTTGCTCTTGTACCAGCCTCCTTACTGCGTAGCAACCTCCCTGCCCGAGCTGCTGGAGACCGTCTCAGGGCTGGCAATGGAGTTCCCCAGGCTTATGGTTCTGGGTGACTTCAACCTGCCGTCCCTGGGACGTGCCTCAGAGGCGGCTCGGGAGTTCATGGCTACCATGGCAGCCATGGGCTTGTTCCAGATCATTCGGGACCTGACTCAAGACAGTGGCCTCACCCCGGACTTGGTTTTCTTGTCAGAGCAGTGGCAATGTGATCTGAGGGGAGAGTTAGATCTGTCCCCATTGTCATGGTCAGATCACGCCCTGGTGGCCCTGAGATTCTCCTAAGCTGCCCCACTCCACAGGGAGGCAGGACCCATTTGATTGGTCCGCCCCGGGCGACTAATGGACCTGATAGAGTTTCAGAAGGAGCTGGGGGTTATACCTGGAGATCTACTGCACGGTCCAGCAGAGGTCCTGGCCGCAGCCTGGAATAGGGAGGCGGCTGGGGCCTTGGACAGGATCGCACCTGTGCGGCTGAACCCTGGTAAGATGGAGTGACTGTGGGTTGATGGCTCCTCTGGATCCAGGAAGTTGTCATCTCTGGTCCTGGATGGGGTTGCACTACCCCATTCGGACCCAGTGCGGAATCTGGGGGTCCTTCTGGACTCACGACTCCTGCTCAAAGAGCAGGTGGCAGTCGTGGCCATAAGGGCCTTTGCGCAACTCCGTGTTGTGCACTAGTTACACATTTCCTGGATCAGGTAGCCCTCTGAATGGTCACTCATGCCCTGGTCATCTCCCATATAGACTATTGCAATGCGCTCTACATGGGGCTACCCTTGAAGAGTATCCGGAAACTTCAGCTGGTCCAGAACGCGGCTGCGCGAGCAGTTATTGGTGCCCGCAAGATTGGCACATGTGACACCTGCTGCGCCAGCTACACTGGGTGCCAGTATTTATTTATTTATTTGTTGAATTTCTATAACCGCCCATCTCCCCCTCAAGAAGGGACTCGGCAGTTCACAACACAATATCAACAAAGTACAGTAAAAACCGAAATAAAAATACAAATGCAATAAATTACAATAAAAATACAATAAAATCCAAGAGGCAGATAGTTCTAAAGTGACATTGACTATGATTAAAATATTTTAGATGTCTAGTGTGGCTCTAAGGGATCAGCCATCCCCAGGCTTGACTGCTTTAAAGCTCTGCATGGCATGGGACCAGACTACCTGAGGGACCGTCTCATCCTCATAACATCGACCTGTCCCACTCAGGCATGCAGAGAGGGCATGCTGTGGACCCCGTCGGTAAGGAAATTTCACTTGGGGTCCAGGAGGCGGGCCTTCTTTGAAGTGGCGCGCACCCGCCCACTGGAACATTCTACCCCCAGAGGTGAGGCAGGGCCCCTCGCTCCCGGCCTTCTGGAAAAATTTGAAGACCTGGTTCTACTGCCTCGCCTGGGATGGGAAGCGTAATAGCTCCTCCTGGGGATGGCTGGTGCCATAAAGCCTACTTTTATTATGATCTTATCGCCCCTTGGATCTTATATTTAATTTATTTTTTATTTGTATTTGTATTTGTAGTGTATTTTATCTATTTTAATTGCTGATTCCATTGTAAACTGCCCAGAGCCCCCCTTTCGGGGGGAGATGGACGGTGATAGAAATTGGAAAAGTAAGTAAGTAAGTAAATAAATGATGTATTCCATGAGACACTTTTGAAGAGATAATTACATTTGTAATAACTGAAGAAAATGAAATCAATATCCAATTAATACAGAAATGAAGGAAATCCATATTTAGGCTTGACTTGCTTCAAACATTTCCACTGCACTACAAAGGCATTTTCTGCACCCCATGAGACTGCCACTGTTTTCACTTTTTTCTGAATATGTATCCAGAATGTCAGTTAGTAATTTAATATTATCAGATGCTTACCAAACTTTTAAAAGCAGAATGACTAATGCAGAATGTCTAATCAAAGGTAATATCATTTGTAATATATGACCAAGGTCACTGTTGATATATTTGTGTCAACTTTAAAAGGTTGTTTTAATTTTTATTTTTCAAGAAAACATAACCAATAATATGTCGATGAAGATTCTCAGTCATCCAGGTGGAATTGTCTGTAGGTTGAGTCATGGCAACTGGATTTCTTTCTTTTGGTTGAAATGTTTCGCTGCTTATCCAAGTAGCTTCTTCAGTCTGGGCAAAAGTTGGTGAGGGGACCCCATAATATGCGAGGGGACCCCATAATATAATCATATGGGGTCCCCTCACCAACTTTTGCCCAGACTGAAGAAGCTACTTGGATAAGCAGCGAAACGTTTCAACCAAAAGAAAGAAATCCAGTTGTCATGACTCAACCTACAGATAACCAATAATATAACCACATATAAGCTGCTCAAAAAAATAAAGGGAACACTGAAATAAGACATCCTAGATCTGAATGAATGAAATATTCGTATTAATTACTTTGTTCATTACATAGTTGAATGTGCTGACAACAAAATCACACAAAAAGCAATGGAAATCAAATGTAAGCAACCCCTGGAGGTCTGGATGTGGAGTTACACTCAAAAATTAAAGTGGAAAAGAACACTACAGGCTGATCCAACGTTGACGTAATGTCCTTAAAACAAGTCAAAATGAGGCTCAGTAGTGTGTGTGGCCTCCACGTGCCTGTATGACCTCCCTACAACGCCTGGGCATGCTCCTGATGAGGTGGCGGATGGTCTCCTGAGGGATCTCCTCCCACACCTGGACTAAAGCATCCCCCAACTCCTGGACAGTCTGTGGTGCAACGTGGCGTTGGTGGATGGAGCGAGACATGATGTCCCAGATGTGCTCAATTGGATTCAGGTCTGGGGAACGGTCGGGCCAGTCCATAGCATCAATGCCTTCGTCTTGCAGGAACTGCTGGCACACTCCAGCCACATGAGGTCTAGCATTGTCTTGCATTAGGAGGAACCCAGGGCCAACCACACCAGCATATGGTCTCACAAGGGGTCTGAGGATCTCATCTCGGTACCTAATGGCAGTCAGGCTACCTCTGGCGAGCACATGGAGGGCTGTGCGGCCCCCTAAAGAAATGCCACCCCACACCATTACTGACCCACTGCCAAACCGCTCATGCTGGAGGATGTTGCAGGCAGCAGAACGTTCTCCACGGCGTCTCCAGACCCTGTCACGTCTGTCACATGTGCTCAGTGTGAACCTGCTTTCTGTGAAGAGCACAGGGCGCCAGTGGCGAAGTTGCCAATCTTGTGTTCTCTGGCAAATGCCAAACGTCCTGCACGGTGTTGGGCTGTAAGCACAACCCCCACCTGTGGACGTCGGGCCCTCATACCACCCTCATGGAGTCTGTTTCTGACCGTTTGAGCAGCCACACGCACATTTGTGGCCCACTGGAGGTCATTTTGCAGGGCTCTGGCAGTGCTCCTCTTGTCCCTCCTTGCACAAAGGCGGAGGTAGCGGTCCTGCTGCTGGTTTGTTGCCCTCCTACGGCCTCCTCCACGTCTCCTGATGTACTGACCTGTCTCCTGGTAGCGCCTCCATGCTCTGGACACTACGCTGACAGACACAGCAAACCTTCTTGCCACAGCTCGCATTGATGTGCCATCCTGGATGAGCTGCACTACCTGAGCCACTTGTGTGGGTTGTAGACTCCGTCTCATGCTACCACTAGAGTGGAAGCACCGCCAGCATTCAAAAGTGATCAAACCATCAGCCAGAAAGCATAGGAACTGAGAAGTGGTCTGTGGTCACCACCTGCAGATCCACTCCTTTATTGGGGATGTCTTGCTAACTGCCTATGCTTTCCGCCTGTTGTCTATTCCATGTGCACAACAGCATGTGAAATTGATTGTCAATCAGTGTTGCTACCTAAGTGGACAGTTTGATTTCACAGAAGTGTGATTGACTTGGACTTACATTGTGTTGTTTCAGTGTTCCCTTTATTTTTTTGAGCAGTGTATATTAAAGGCATCTCAAAGCTCATACAATGTCAAAGTCTTGTTGCATCTGTTTTATAAAAAATGGATTTTAAAAAATAAAAATTTATTTTAATGTAATCCAGGAAAAAAATGAGATGTGTCTTTCAGTAATTGGTAGTGTTCCTATAGAGCCAGTTTGGCGTAGTGGTTAAGGCATCAGGCTAGAATCCGGGAGACTGAGAGTTCTGGTCCTGCCTTAGGCACAAAGCCAGCTATGGGACCTTGGGCCAGTCACTCTCTCAGCCCGAGGAAGCAGGCAAGGGCAAGCCACTTCTGAAAGTTTTGCCAAGAAAACTGCAGGAACTTGTGCAGGCAGTCATCAAGAGTCAGCACTCAAAGGCAACACCCACCCACCCCCCATGTTCCTAAGGCATGATCTGATATAGCTATATTATATTTATGAACCAGTTCAACTAAAGGCTGAAAAACCAGAAAATAATCCAAGAAGGAACAACTCTGATGTGGAACTAAAACAAAAATTATATTCTTGTTAAGGATTTAAGTTTCCATATGTCTACCAAATTAACCTCTAACACAGGGGTCGGCAAACTTTTTTATGCCAGGAGCCATTTTGACATAACATTTACAACATCACTTGAGGGCCAGGGGGCGGGGTTTGCGGGCGGGAGCCAATCACGTGGAAGGGGGCGGGGTTTGCAGGCGGGAGCCAATCGCGTGGAAGGGGGCGGGGTTTGCGGGCAGGAGCCAATTGCACGTACTGGGGGCAGGGTTTGTGGGCGGGAGCCTTGAAAACAATTTTGGGTGGCAAAATGTAGCTGCAGCTCCCCACCCTACCCCACCCCACCCGCATTGTATAATCTCTGAGTTAATTGCTCGGAGACAAGTCCGCTTCCCTGATCTTCTCCTCTGCCTGTCCTTCGCTCCCTTACAGCGCCTTGGAGACAAAGCCTCCCCTTTCCTGATTGCAACCAGGGATCTTCTTCCCCGCCCCCTCGGCCAGCTCCTCTGTGCCTGCAAGGCAAGGTGGATCAGGCACAAGGTGGCTTTAGCTCGCTGCTGCTGCCTCATGGTTGCCGCCAATGCAGTCCCTACTGCGCCCGCTGCTCTTGGCGAAGTGAACGCTGTCTCCCTTTCCCGCCTGGTCCAGAGAGCGTCTCTCTCGCTCTCTCCCCCGCTCCCGTTTTCTTGCCCCCGCCCCTACTCACTTGTGGAAAGAGATGGGCTTCTCTTTGTCGTATCGATTCCGGCAACGGTAGGCAGAGCAGGACTGCACCATCCTCTCGTTGCTGTCCCCCCGCCCGCCTCTTTGATACCACCGGGATTTCTCGGTGGGGAAAAGTCGATCCAAATGCTTCCCTGAGGTGTTCGCGTTCCTTTTCGAAAATAAAAAAAACCCGAAGAACGACATAAACTGGCATGGCGGTGCCAGCTTCAGATCAACTCTCTCGAGATCTCTGCATCGGGCTTGGCTATTGGTCACGCCCCGCAATGTTTGGGTGCGACGCGTCTCCGTCCAAGCAGCCAATGAGAAGAGCGGCTCACCTTTTGACACACGCACCCTGGCTTCTGAGCCCGTAGGTACACGCGCACTCGTCCGAAGGCTTAGCTGGGCGCGTGACGGTATTCGTAGAGCGGCGTTCTATTTTAGACCGTTCCGGACAGTGATGCAGTATTTTGTGGAAGAGCCACACTCAAGGGGCCAAAGAGCCGCATGTGGCTCACGAGCCGCGGTTTGCCGACCCTTGCTCTAACATATAAGATTGCAATGCTTTCCATATATGAGAATTAGATTTAAGTGGGGTAGAACTCCTATGTAATAAAAGATTCTGTGCTGTCTTGCCAAGCATTCTATGATGTTCTGTAATATCATTTCACGCTTCTGCATCTTCCCTCTTCTCCCTTTTCTCCTGGTTTGGTAGGAAGACAATGAGCGTTACTCCCATAAATCCAGAAGAAATGCCTCGGTTAGTATTTGTGTTTTATAAGAAACATTTATTTTAAAAGATTGAACCATATTCATCTTCTTTGAAAAATAATTAAAGCAAAACCATTGTTTCTTTTAAATTTAAGAAACTGGGAAGGAGGATAGGACCACTTTGTTTCTTGCACAGATTTCCTCTAGTTTTAATATGGTTAAATTTGCATTGTGGTACATAATTCATTATGAAAAAAAATGCTGTCAAGCCCTGCTTTCAAATCCAAGCTTAAACACCATTTTAGTCAGCAATGAGCTTAGTTATTGTTGAAAGAACTACATATAATGCTGAGTAATGATGGTGAGGGGATTTGTGCAAAAGAAAGCATTTATGATTTTGATGTACTCTCTCAGACATGGCTAAAATTGATGCATACGCTTAGTAATCCTAAGTAATTAACAAGAGCTTTGGTAGATGCTAGACAGTAATAATGCATTTCTTTTAGCTTTAGCTAGAGCAGGGCTTTCCAAAGTTTTCCCGTGGCGACACACCAACTGCTGCGGGAAAACCCGGAAGTGCCGCCATTGCGGCAGCGTGCAAAAACCCGGAAGCGCTGCTGCCGCTTTCGGGTTTTTGCGCACCGCTGTTGGTGTGTCGCCGTGGGAAAACCCGGAAGCGCTGATGATTCCGGGTTGTGTGGCGACACACCAGACTGTGTGTGGCGACACACTTTTGTGTCGCCACACACAGTTTGGAAAGCTCTGAGCTAGAGGTTTTTTAGTTGCCTGTAAAAAAACATGGTAAGCTAATGATGCTTAAGATGGTTTTCTAAAGTTTGTTTGAGTGGATATGGAATGTTCAGGACTAAAATTATGTGATTGTTTGAGGACTTTTTTTTCATCTTACTGACTCAGTATGTGAAACATGTATCTTTTAAAATTGTCTCTGGTGACCTCTTTACTTGCTTTTTCTTAGGCTTCAGATGAAGATGAACATACCTCAGTGTATAGCCGTGGAAGCTTAAGGGTTAGTAATATGACTATTATGTACATAGACTTTTCCATCGTTGTCAATATTGATTTCTCCCCTTTGGAAATTGTAGGCAGTTTGATAATTGTCTCCAAACATGATGTTTGATAGAAAAGCTGTGATCTTGTAGATATGATTTATGCATATGTAACCTTATATTTTGTAGCATTTAGGGTTGTTGTTTTTTGTCTTTGGAAGGCAAAATGATTTGCTTGCTATTACTGAAAAGCAAAAGCATGATGCATTTCATGATAGGTTATTATTTCATTGACAATGGACAGTATAATAAGCATAATACAGTTTTGAAGCAAACAAATAAGCTTGCTAGTTCACAAGGCACACTTTTCAAACTGTGCTTATTTGTTCCTTTTGTTTAAACAGGATGGCTCTCTCCATGATTTGTTTGGCATGGAGACTCTGGTTTGTTCCTGTTTTCTTTTTCAGATCTTTTCCATGTCAAATTCCAAATTCCATGTCAAATTCCAAATTGAGCTATAGGAAATGAATACTAACAATATGTAGCTTTTGATACTAGCTAATAGGTATAAACATGATGTAATTCAAGATTTGGAAAACTTTGAATTTTTAGTCTTTAATAGATATTTTAAAATATCTTCACTAGAGCAGTACTAAAGAAAAATGTTTATTAGCATCTTTAACTGTTTTTGTATGAAAAGCAGTAATAATCCAATTCTTCCCGTGGCCAAATTGAACAGTTTTTTAAGTTGTTTCTTCAGCATTATTTTTCCGAAGCACCATCTTGATCTTATTCTTGCCAACTCAGTGGTTACCCAAGACAGACCACAATCTTTTGTCTTAGTCCAGGATGACTCATTGTCTCAAAGTCTAGAAGCTTTTTTATGGGGCAACAAACTTTCCCCCCCAAGTTAGAAAGATAGATAGATGCATGGCTCTACAGAATTAGCATATGTCAATTATTGCTAAGACAGTTTCTTCATTGGCTGAAGAGATTGAAATACAGGAACAGGTCTTTATTATAAAAAGGGCAAGATAGCATCTTCAAATTTTAGCTTACATCTCGGTTTCTGGAATGCCCGAAGACTGACTTTAATATATATATCTTGATGTACTCCCATGATGGTCGTGTTTCTTTTTTGTTTGTGTGACTGTGTCTTCTAGAGTGTGAACTAAAGGCATCATACTGTTTGGGGGATTTTGGTTATCTACTGTTGATGTATTGGATACATGCTGGGTCAGGCTTAAAACTAATTGAAATAAATATTTTTCATTGGTGGGATAGTGTTCATTAACTGAGATGGGCCACACTGCAAATTATTAAAATTAGGCCATCCTAATAAACAATCTACTGCTTAACTCAGGGTCTTGACTTGTATTCCAATTACGGGCCATGTTTCTGATCCTTTTTTGGTGTATTTATATTTATTCTGCCCTTAATCTGATCTCAGCTTCTGATTCCATGTAGAAAGCCCATTCAGACATATCAGAATTTGCAAATATGTGAAAAGATTTGCATTTGTTCAATTTTTGTTGTTGTTCAGTCGTTTAGTCGTGTCCGACTCTTCGTGACCTCATGGACCATAGCACGCCAGGCCTTCCTGTCCTCCATTGTCTCCCGGAGTTTACTCAAATTCATGTTCATTACAACGGTGATGCTATTTAACCATCTCATACTCTGCCGTCCCCTTCTCCTTTTGCCTTCAGTCTTTCCCAGCATCAGGGTCTTTTCCAGTGAGTCCTCTCTTCGCATTAGGTGGCCAAAGTATTTGAGCTTCAGCTTCAGCATCTGTCCTTCCAATGAGCAGTCAGGGTTGATTTCCTTTAGGATTGACTGGTTTGACCTCCTTGCAGTCCAAGGGACTCTCAAGAGTCTTCTCCAGCACCACAGTTCGAAAGCATCAATTCTTCGGCGCTCAGCCTTCCTTATGGTCCAACTCTCACAGCCATACATTACTACTGGAAAAACCATAGCTTTAACTATACGGACCTTTGTCGGCAAGGTGATGTCTCTGCTTTTTAATATGGTGTCTAGGTTTGCCATAGCTTTCCTCCCAAGGAGCAAGCGTCTTTTAATTTCATGGCTGCAGTCACCGTCTGCGGTGATCTTGGAGCCCAAGAAAATAAAATCTCTCACTGCTTCCATTTCTTCCCCTTCTATTTGCCAGGAAGTGATGGGACCAGATGCCATGATCTGGGTTTTTTTAATGTTGAGTTTCAAGCCAGCTTTTGCACTCTCCTCTTTCACCCTCATCAAGAGGCTCTTTAGTTCCTCTTCACTTTCTGCCATTAGGGTGGTATCGTCTGCATATCTGAGGTTGTTGATATTTCTCCCGGCAATCTTAACTCCGGCTTGTGATTCATCCAGCCCGGCATTTCTCATGATGTACTCTGCATATAAGTTAAATAAGCAGGGTGATAATATACAGCCTTGTCGTACTCCTTTCCCAATTTTGAACCAGTCGGTTGTTCCATGTCCGGTTCTAACTGTTGCTTCTTGACCCGCATACAGGTTTCTCAGGAGACAGGTAAGGTGGTCTGGTACTCCCATCTCTTTAAGACTTTGCCACAGTTTGTTGTGATCCACACAATCAAAGGCTTTAGCGTAGTCAATGAAGCAGAAGTAGATGTTTTTCTGGAACTCTCTTGCTTTTTCCATGATCCAGCGAATGTTGGCAATCTGATCTCTAATTCCTCTGCCTCTTCGAAACCCAGCTTGCACTTCTGGTAGTTCTCGGTTCACATACTGCTAAAGCCTAGCTTGTAGGATTTTGAGCATAACCTTGCTAGCATGTGAAATGAGCGCAATTGTACGGTAGTTTGAACATTCTTTGGCATTGCCTTTCTTTGGAATTGGAACGTAAACTGACCTTTTCCAATCCTGTGGCCACTGTTGAATTTTCCAAATTTGTTGGCATATTGAGTGCAGCACTTTAACAGCATCATCTTTTAGGATTTTAAATAGCTCAGCTGGGATACTGTCTTCTCCGCTAGCTTTGTTGTTAGTAATGCTTCCTAAGGCCCACTTGACTTCACTCTCTAGGATGTCCGGCTCAAGGTCAGTGACCACACCATCGTATTTATCAGGGATATTAAGATCTTTCTTGTATAGTTCTTCTGTGTATTCTTGCCACCTCTTCTTAATCTCTTCTGCTTCTGTTAGGTCCCTGCCTTTTTTGTCCTTTATCATGCCCATCTTTGCACAAAAAGTTCCCTTGATATCTCCGATTTTCTTGAAGAGATCTCTATTCTTCCCCATTCTATTGTTTTCCTCGATTTCTTTGCATTGTTCATTTAAGAAGGCCTTCTTATCTCTCCTTGCTATTCTCTGGAATTCTGCATTCAGTTGTTTATATCTTTCCCTTTCTCCCTTGCCTTTTGCTTCCCTTCTTTCCTCAGCTATTTGTAAAGCCTCATCAGTCAGCCACTTTGCTTTCTTGCATTTCTTTTTCTTTGGGATGGTTTTAGTTGCTGCCTCCTGTACAATGTTACGAACCTCCATCCATATATCCATATATCCATATCCATATCTATATCTATACCTTTGCCACGACAAGGCAGTGATCCATGAAGGGGATTTGTTCAATAGGATTGCATAATAAATCTAAGGCGATTGTAAAAGAATTGAAGGAACATAGCCACAACCACAAAAAAGTATAATCTCATTTTAATTTTGCATGCTTTCCGACAATTCAGAAAAACAAAGACAGCTTCACAGTATGTATGTTTGTTTGCTTATTAGCCAAATTTATATAGCTGCCCATCTCACAGGAAATGACTCTAGGCAGGGTACAATAATAAAATAAAAACAGTACATGTATAAAAACAAGCATTAAAAATATAAAAATCTACATTAAAAATTAATTAAACCAAATATGTACAAATCCCAGGCAGAGAGAGAATGAGTACATCCACCTCAATAGTGGAGCCATCTCAATAGATCTCTGGTTCCCTGGGACCCCCAGGCCTGGTGGCATAACCAGGTCTTGAGGGACTTCTGAAATGTCAAAAGGGATGGAGCTAAACGAATATTGGGGTGGGGGGGAGAATGTTCCATAAGGCAGGCGCCATGGCAGAGAAGGCCCGCCGCCTAGGACCCATCAAATGTAGGTCCCTGGCGGATGCTATCCACAGCATGCCTTCCCTGCCTGATCTAATGGGCCGGGCTGATATAATCGGGGAGAGGCAGTCCCTCAGATAACCTGGTCCCATGCCATGAAGGGCTTTAAAGGTTAAAACCACACCTTGAATTGGACCCGGAAGCAAACTGGCAACCAATGCAGCTTGTGGAGCAGAGATGTAATATGTGCTATCCTAGGGGCTCACATAACTGCCCACACCGCTGCATTCTGTACCAGCTGAAGCTTCCAAATATTCTTCAAGGGCAGCCCCATGTTGGAGTGGGGATGGTGATTTTCATCTTTGCCTTACGCTACAATAGGAAATCTCTTCCCATTTTCTTTTAATTTCCTTTATTTTTTCCTGTTGCTGATAATTCTGAATCTTCAGATAAATCTACAAATTCTTTTCTGATTCTGTTTTTTAAAAAGTACATACATTTCTATAAGATAAAATCTTTAATAGTTGGAATCTTGCTATAATGCTTCTAGTTTATGTTTTGTTAAATTGGATTTGTGACTATCTTATTTCTTCTTCTTAGCAGAATATTGGTTGTTATAACTGTAGCTGCCAGTAATATTTTCTTGTTCAGAATTTGGACACTGTTCTTTATAATACAGTTGGCTCTTTCAGTTACACTGTTTACCAAGACAAGTGTTTAGCAAGTTCTCGATCTGTATGTTTTTCTTTGTCCTTGCCTTTTAACTTTGCACACTGCCTTTGACAATGGAATTCCTAGTGAAATGACAAACTCCAGGATAATGGAGTATTTAAACAAACAAACAAACAAACAAATAAATATAAATTGCAAATCATGGGCATTTCCTAACCCCCTGATATTGTATCATGTTCCTTATCTACAATGAGACCTTAGACCAGAGTTGATGGTGTCAACTCTAATGGAGACTACTGGTTCAAATAAAGACTGAAGTGTCAAAACAAGTATAGAAGTGGTAGGGCTTAGGAGATGTGCAAGGGCTTGATGTTTAAAAAATCTGGATTGTTATATCTGAACTAACATAGATGTGTTCAGATGATCCTATCATAAATCAGAATTAAATGATGTTGAGCAATATTTGTTCTGGAATTTGTTCAAACCACACTTTGCCAATTGAAATATAATTGCAAATTGTATTTGCGTGAATTCATTATTTTCTGTTTTTGTCATTGTGGAAAGGAAGACCATTCATATCTGAATTCGGGCAATATGTATGTTCCACTGAGATTCTTTTAAGGCTGCTTTGCAATTTATTAGATATAAATACCAGCAACATTACTTCATATACTGATTATATAGATCAAGGCTAGGTAGTTTGTCTTTCCATCATATTTAGTGACACAGTTGCATTTAATACTTGGCTGGCCAGATTTTTTTCAGTTACTGGGTGAAATGTGAAACATCCCTCCCTGATTTCTATGATTAATGGGGAAAATGCAGGTTTTTAATGCTAACTTTCTTTTATTTATCATTGTAATATAATTTAAAATAAAAGTTTTGCTTTCTCTCATTTTAATTTGTCATTTTATGGAAAACTGTCCAATTAATATCAGCATTGTCAAATGGTTTCATTCAGTTTGGTTTGGTTCATTCTTAAGCATTGGTTTATAAATACAGTACATCATTTGTTTGGTTATATTAAAAGCTTTTAAAGATGACCAAGATTTGGATTAGAAAGACCTTTCTTATTCATACCTTTTAAAGTATTAAGTGCTGTCTATCAAATTCCTATTGCATGTTGGGGTGAGAAGACTATTTCAGTTTAAAAAAGAAAATGCCCCTAAGTATTTATAAGAAACCTAATGTATGTGCTCTGCTTTACTATTCACGATTGATGGGTTGCGGTTCTAATGTTATGATCCCATAGTTCATAATGGTGCATGTTACTGAGTTGCTCCTCCTGCCAATAGATCATTTAATTTAATATCTGAACTGAGATTCCTGGTTTTGTTTCTCTTCTAACCGGCTAGCATTCTAAACCAAATCTTGCTTATTAGGAGAAAAGCAAAACAATCATCTTGGTTTGGATATGATGTGAAACAATGACAGTTTTCTGGGTTTTTTTGGCCACTGCACTGACTGAAGGAGTAAATCAAGAATGAATCCTTCTTAAAAGCCAGAACATTGGGAAGAATACAGATGGAACCATATAGGAGTCACAGCTCAGTTTCTGTGAAGCTGATTAAAACTCAGCTTTTATCTGAAACTGATCTTGCAGGAATGAGTGGAAACATTGAGTCATGATCCATCAGTAGTAAAACAAAATTGTTTAAAGAGAATTAATTAATGGTTCCTTTTTAATGGTTTTGCAGCAGAAGAGCATATGTATGTACTGTATGGAAGCTTATGTCATTCTATTCTTATGAGAAGAGCTTGCCAGCTTTCTGTCCTATGCAATTCTAATTGTTCTTCCCTTCATCTCTCTTTGATGCATTCTTTTGTGTATATGTGCACAGCCTTCAGAATACAGTTGCTACCTTGGCTCAGGATCTCGGGCATCTTCTAGAACTAGTTCTGCTCGTGCAAGTCCTGTGGTGAGCATCTCTTCACACTTTCCCTTTCTCTATCGTTATTAAAGCTTTTCTTCCCCTACATTACAGAACATTGAAGTATATGACCGCCCAGGGTCCCTCCTTGTGGGGGAGATGGGCGGGATATAAATGTAATAAATAAATAAATAAATAAGATTATTAAATGAATTCAGATTAAATCACAACATATGACTGGCCATCTTGGATAGCTAGGTGGCTAATACTACAACTGGGGTTCTTATTCTTAATTTCATAGGAGGTTTTATGTATGGTGTGATATTAATAGATTAATAGATATCTTTGTTTCACTCAGCTTGGTCCCAAATAGACGTGGTATTTTCCAAATAGGTATTAAGAAATGAAGAGTCAGATGTGATCATGCTACAAAGTTTCATGTGGGCAAGCTGGCTAGAAAGCATTTTAGTAATTATATTAGTATAAAGTACTATGTTCAGGGTAAAAGCAAAAACAGTAGTCTTGCAACGTAGAATGATCCTGTTCAGCCAGCCATGCTACCTTTCAAAGTATTTCATTCCATTCTCACTACCCTGGTTTTCTTACCTGCATCCCCATGCCTTTCTTTGGTCACTGAACATGCTCAGTCCTCATTGGGTTGTATTTTAAAGTCTTGGCTTTTTTGTTTGTTTGTTTGCTTTGTTTTAGTGCTCCTTCAAAAGTATTGACATTCTTCCCAATAATACTCTGCTAATATCTTCTTTTTATTTCACCATAGTTCATTTCAGTTCTTAGCCATTATAATTCAGTGTAAAGGTAAAGGTACCCCCTGCACATTTGTGCAGTCGTGTCCGACTCTAGGGGCCGGTGCTCATCTCCGTTTGTTAGCCAAAGAGCCAGCGTTGTCCAAAGACACTTCCACGGTCATGTGGCCGCATGACACGCGCGGAACGCTGTTACCTACCCACCGAAGTGGTACCTATTAATCTACTTGCATTTGCATGCTTTCGAATTGCTAGGTTGGCAAGAGCTGGAGCTAGTGCGGGAGCTCACTCCGCACGCAGGGCTAGGGATTCGAACTTCCGAACTTGTGATCTTCCGATCGACAAGCCTGGCGTCTTACCCACTGAGCCACCACGCCCCTTCAGTGTATTTCAGTGTAATTCAGTGTATTTCAGTGTATTTCAGTGTAATTCAGTGTATCACTTTGCTATTATTACTTGCTATTTACATGCTATTACATGCTATTGTATATAGAGGAGGAGGAGGAGGTTGCATGCTCTGAAGAAGATGGGAGCTATGCCAGAGGTTCAACCATACTGGACAGGTCTCGTCAGAGGAGCCAGATGAAGAGTGTCTCTCATAAACAATATGGTGAGATGTACCTTACAGAAACCTATACCGGATTGGTCGTCACCCAGGTCAACAAGGACTGTGCTGGGTCTTGGAACTCCTGGACACCTGGTGACAAGTGAGCTACATGACTCCGGACAGTTGGCTGAGCAACCAGGCCCAGCAGCTGCAGGACTACTGGAAGAAAAGTTGCTTACCTGTCACAAATATACAAAGACTAAAAACAAAGAAAAAATGATTTGCTATTACAAATCCAATCCAGTGAGAAGAGGATATCTGGAAAGAATGCACCAGTTCTGGAAAGAACAACATCCAGAATCAGAAATAACAGAACAGAGGCTAGCAGATAATGTCGATTTATAATACGAAATAAAGTAAAGAAGAAGAATTGGAAGAACTGCGAAGGTCAACCCAGGGCAAAGAAATAAAAATCTTGCCAGAAGTAGCTCAGACAGTAGAGACAAACCAGGGGGAGTCGGTAGTAGAGGAAGCCAGCATTGCTATTGAACTGTTTTCATTCCCAAACCAGGCACCCTCTCCTCTACCTTCTCCTCAGAAAGAACCAAGTCCTCTAACTGAAAAACAAGAGGAACTGAAACAAAGAATAACTGAGCATCTAGAACAGCACAAAAACAACAGAATAAGGTTGCCTGCATTGAAGCTTGTTACAAAAAAACAGCACAAGTATTAAAAGATGCTGATACTGTATTGTCAAATATAAGCACCAGCTCACTGCAAGAAATAAACCAACTGATGTACAGCAGAGCTGCAGTTATAACTGAAGATCTTGGATGCAAAATCCACAAATAAGAAGAAAAGCCAAACAATGCACCACCAAAATGGAAGATCAGGTTGGAAAATAAGATCAGCATGCTGAGATCAGATGCAAGCAAGCTAGAACAGATGAAAGAAAAGAAGCTGAAAAACAAGAAGACCAAAGAATACCTGATCAAGAAATATCATCTAGAGACAAGGAAGTTCAAGGAAGCACTGGAAATAATAAAGCAGAAAATAACAGCCATAGCCAAAAGAATGAGCAGCTACAAAGTTTGATTTGCACACTACAGGCACAATGTCTAATTTCAATTGAATCAGAAATGTTTCTACCAATCCATTAATGGAGACACTGCAGTGAACCAGCCAACACCTGACAAAGAAGAAATAGTGCAGTTCTGGGCACAGCTATGGGACAACCCAAAGAAATACAACAAGAATGCAGCTTGGATAAAGGAGGTGGAGAAGGAAAAAAAAAGAAGCTGAAATGAAAGAACTTGTAATAACAGCAGAAATGGTGGAGAAAAGGGCAAGGAAGATCAATAATTGGTTAGTACCAGGTAAAGATGAACTGCATGGTTTTTGGTTGAAACATCTGACTGGTTTGCACCCACTCATTGCCAAGTAGTTTAACCAGGAGGCGTACTTTCTCTGCGATAGCGCCCACATTATGGAACATCTTGCCCCTGGAGGTGAGGCTGGCCCCCTCACTCCTGACCTTCCGGAAGTCTCTTAAGACCTGGCTCTGCCGCCTTGCCTGGGACGACGGAGGTGGTAGTGCCTCCTGGGGGTGGCTGGCCCCGTAGCGCCTTGATCCTGATAGCGGATTTTAACCATCTTTTGGATTTTTACTTATTCTCTCTATTTATTGTTTTATGGTAATTTTATGTATAGATTTTAACTTTTGCTATTTTGTAAACCGCCCAGAGTCCCCTATTTGGGGAGATGGGCGGGGATTAAACAAACAAACAAACAAACAAACAAATAAATAACATACAGCAAGGAGGTGAAATTGAAGATTGGTTAACATCTGGCAAAACCTACCTGATAATGAAAGATCCAACAAAAGGGGCAGCACCAGGCAACTACAGGCCAATTACCTGCTTACCAACAACTTTCAGATTGCTAACTGGTATTGTAGCTGATGCAGTCTAACAGCATCTAGTTGAAAACAGGCTCTTTCCATCTGACTAGAAATGAAATCGCCCAAATAGCAGAGGGACAAAAGACAAGCTCCTAATTGACAAGATTGATTTTGGAAAAGTGTAAGAGAAGGAAGACCAATATTGAATGCAGCTTGGATTGATTACAAGAAGGCATTCGACTCCCTTCCACATGACTGGATAATCAAGTGTCTAGAAATAATAGGAGTCAGTAGAAACATCATAAGCTTTGTGCAAAGATCAATGGCACAGTGGAAGACACAGTTGCTGGTCAATGGTGACAGACTGGGAGAGGTTAACATCAGGAGAGGAATCTTTCAAGGAGACTCACTATCACCACTAATGTTTGTCATTGCATTGATTCCTCTGTCAACAATACTGAACAAGTCAGGCCATGGCTGTCAAATATCAAAAACATCTGCCAAGCTATCCAACCTCCTTTATATAGACAATCTGAAGCTGTATGGGAAAACACCATCTGAATTGGAATTGGTGCTCAACACTGTCTGAATATACAGCCAAGATATTGCAATGGAGTTTGGACTGGACAAATGTGCCACCTTTTTTATTTTTCCCATCAACAGGGGAAAAATAGTGAAAACCGAAGGAATCAAGATGCCCTAAGGAAATAACATCAAGAGTCTGGATGAAGAAGATCACTACAAATACCTGGGCATCCTTCAGGCTGACAACATCAAGCACACTGAAGTCAAGAAGAAGGTTAGTAGTGAATACATCAGAAGAATGAAGAAGATCTTAAAGTCCAAACTTAGTGGTGTAAATACCATCAAGGTGATTAACACCCAGGCAATTCCAGTTATTAGATGTACAGCTGGAATAGTGGACTGGACTCAAGCTGAACTAGAAGCCCTGGATAGGAAGACCAGAAAAATAATGACAATGAATCATGCCCTTCATCCATGCAGCGACATTGACAAACTATTTACCAAGGAGTATAGGTGGGCGTGGAATGTTACAAGTACACCAGACAGTTGAAGAAGGAAAAAGGGCATTGGAAGAATGTCTGAAGGATGCATTGAAGCACCATGAAGGTTTACTGTGATTAAACTGGCCTACAAGAAAGACCAAACAAAGAATAGAAAAGAGACATGGCAAGGCAAAGTGTTACATGGCCAGTACATTAAAAAAAAAAACTAGCAGGCAAAGTAGATAACAAGAAGACCTGGCAATGGCTAAGAGCAGGAAAGTTGAAGAAAGAGACAGTGGGGCCAATTCTGGCTGCACAAGACCAAGCCTTAAGAACAAATGTGTATAAAGTCAGAATTGAGAAGACAGCAACAGACAGCAGATGCCACCTCTGCAAAGAAGCTGAAGAAACAGTGGACCACCTAGTTAGCTGCTGCAAGAAGATCGCACAGACTGATTACAAACAATGGCATGACAAAGTAGCAACAATGGTGCATTGGAATATCTGCTAGAAATATCACTTGCCTGCAAACAAGAACTGGTGGGACCACAAAATTGACAAAATAATACAAAATGAAGAAGCTAAAGTGCTCTGGGACTTTAGAATTCAAACAGACAAGCACCTGCCACAGAACACCCCAGACTTAACAATTGTTGATAAAAAAGACAAAAAAGTCTGGATAGTGGACATTGCAATACCTGGAGACAGCAGAAGGAAAGAGAACTGGAGAAAATCACAAAATACAAAGATCTCTGGCAGACTGTGGCAAAAGAAAGCAAAGGTAGTACCAATAGTAATGGGCACCTTGGATGCAATTCCAAAACATCTGGAGCACCACTTGAACACCATCAGCATTGACAAAATCACCATCAGTCAATTGCAAAAGGCAGTTTTACTTTGAACAGCTTACATCCTGTGGCAATACCTTTAACACCATCAAACAACAACATCTACCTATCCCAAGTCTTTGGGAAGGACTTGATAGGTGGATAAAAATGAGAAATGCAGTCTAAAAAACATTTGGCTGACTGTGCGATCAACAACAACAATAATAATGTAAAAAGCTGTGTTATGGCACATGCCTTATTCAAGATTCTGGCCAGCCATGCCTATTTTCATCATATTCCATTCCATATGCTTAGTTTCTGATTGACCCCAGTAGTCAATGCTTGCCAAGCATGCTTTATCCTCCTCAAGTGTTTTTTAATTGGATTGCTTGTTCCATGTTTGAGAAGTTTATAAATATACTTATACTTTTTGCAAATATTGGATTTCATAAGCTTGCTGATCGCTTGACTGGTAATGGGCTTACTATTATTATATAGGATGATTCTGGTAGCTTTAAGCCAGGGAAAAAAATTAACTGCATTCTTAGAACAGTTAAAATGACAATTTTTTTAGTCCAGTGTTTTGCATGTCTGGTGAAGCTGAATCAGGTGGTATTTGTTTCCTTATGTTACTCACATGTTTGGATACTCTGCATTCTTATAAGTAAACTTCATAGGTTTAAATATTTTTTTCATTGATGGGTTTTTTATGTTTTGCTTAATAGTATATACATATATATTGGTAAGCTGAGGTTAAGATGAGGGTTCTGCTCAAACTGTGTTTTGTCAGAAGAAATATCTGCTATAGTGAAAAAAATGAGATATACAGTTAGAAGATTGGGAAAAAAAGATGGAGTAAGGTTGATCCAAGCCCCAGCCAAATTAGGGAGATGTCTCCAGTGCTGAATGAAATGTTATAGCCCTGCTAGGGAACATGTATTCAGATGAGGAGGATGGAGAGGAAGAGGAGTCAGAAGTCCTGTTGCTGGAATGGAGATTTCAGCAGTATTGGAGCCAGTGGCTGCACTTTTTTGACAGTCCCAGCAAATTTACAGGAGCCCTCACCCAGATCTATCAATAGTAACTTGGATTTATAAGTTCAGCCACTTAGTCCTAGGCAGAGGCATTTTATGAAGATCCGGAACTTTGCAGATTTGAGAAACTAGCCAAAGGGTATGTGAGTGTGAACAGAAGAGTAGATTCTGCAGCCACTGTTTGATGCGTCTGAGTTATGCACTGGGTGGAGGCTCAGTAGGGATTCTTTATTGCTCTCATTCCCTTTGGGCAGGGCTTACAGAAACTCAGCTCTTGCCTGTGAAGATCCTGTGTTGCTGTGTTTTGGACTTGGATTTTCTCTGACCTCATCTATTGCTTCTTCAGATTTGCTTCCTGGCAGCTAGCCGTGCTGGCACAGGAAAGGTGTAGACTGAGAGTAGTACTAAGTCTTCTTCTTCTTGGCAATCACTCGCAGCCGAGTAAGATTGTCTTCCAGGGCTTAACATATTGAATTGCATGGGAACTCCAAACATTTCTTTCCTGTCTGAGCTGATTGGGCATTGGATGCAGAACAGACTAGGCCTTGGTCCTTTTGGGATTGGTCTGTTAGGCAGTGGGACTACAATCATGTTTACTTATTATTGAAACTTTGTCGAGGAGCAGAAGAAAATCACACCCTGTTCTTTTAGGTGTAAGTTGTCACTGGATTATAGTTCCGGTTGAAGCTATTGACACTCTTTGAGCTTCCCCTGCTTGGGGTAACAGCACATTATAGACTCCTGCCTGTATTCTCAAACCTTTGCAAAATAGGCAAAAGTAACTGATTAGCATTGTAATAGCCTACAAGGAGTCATCTCTCTTTTTGATTTTCCTGGGAGGCATTCAGACACACAAGCAGATACTTTGTTGTAGTTAACTGATAAGTAGAGCCTGGGAGTAGGGTAGATAGAACAGTTTCCCACAGATAGAAAAAGGAGGGGTGTCTGTGGAGCTGGCAAAGTAAGCAGAGACTCAACACAAAATGTTTGTTAGGAAGGTGGAATTGGAGAAGGAGGGAAGTGGATGGCAACTTAAGAAGGATGTAAACAGTATTGGCTATTGAGTTGTTGGTTTTGGTAAAGAGCGGTGTTGGCTGGTGAACCTTAGATGGACTTGACAGTGTTATACTAATGAAGATGTGTTAGCTCAAGGGGAGCCTGAAGTCTCTTTGAAGTGGACCAGGTTAGCAGGCAGGACAAGGTTCTACCAGTCCCAGAGAGAAAACCAGTACCAGTCTGAAAGAGGTCAAGCTGGCTGATACGTTTAGCCTCTACTTATCTCTAAACAAAAAGTAGGTAGATTATTTTAAAATAGAGATATGTGCAACATTACAGCTTGCAAACCTTTTCAGTAGAAAAAGATTTCACCTTGAAGTAACTCAGGTGTGGTGTTTCTCTGTCAAGTGGGCAAAGGGAGGAGGAAGCAGAGAATGGAATGTGGCTATTCAACTGTAAACAACTCTTGCAAACGAAGACTGTGAAAACTGAAAGTAAATGCTGCTTTTAAAAATTATTTTAATAGGAGGAAAACATTCATAAGCATTTTTACAGTGTCCTATCAAATCTTATGAATTTACATAATCCCACAACGGGCACCCTTTTGGAAATAGCCTTTTAGTCTTGGAGATTCAGCAGCAAAACTGCATCAAAGAATTATGGCTTGTTAAATATTTGCAGATCATGGGTTCCATCCATGTCCTTCTTTAAAACTGGACAGCTCACACATGCTTCAAATACTTTACTACATTTAATGATCCAGATTAAAAAACATACAAAGACATAAACAGTGATACAGTATTTGGTGACCTTGTGCTGGTTAATTACCACAATAAAGTTATTTATTTATACTATTTGGTGACATGTTTTAACTACAGCAACAGAGGATGTAGCGATAGTACTGGTAACACTGGATTTGAATCCTGGACAGCTCTTCAAATCACAATATGGAAAAAAGGCTTAGACTGCCTCCTTCTTAGCAAATTTCTTGATACTGAACTTCTGACCTTGGGACAAAGGTCTTAATGTAATACTCCATCCGCACTGATGGATCTAGGGAAAAGAAAGAGAATGGCACCATCCAGCTGAGAAGACCTCAACTGCTGCTCTTATCTGCCCTCCCAGTTGACACCATTGTTATTCCATCTCCACAATCTCTTATTTCAGTGTAAAGCCTGTGCCTGTGGCATTTAAATTTTATTTAATATCAGAAGGGAACATTCAATAGTGATCAGCACTAAATAGCACCAGAGTATATGATGCTTTATCCTGACAGCACTTTCTGCCTTTTCAATCTGCAACTGTATCTTTGGACGCTTTGAGTTCTGAAGCTTCTTTTGCAGTCTTGATTTGGTCTCAATAGCTCCAGACAAACCTACTCTTGTCAGCCTTGTTAAATGTCCAACATTGACCACTGCTGCTCTAAAGCAGTATACCATTCCTTGGATAGAGATGAATATTTTATTATTTATTTATTTATTACATTTATATCCCGCCCATCTCCCCCACAAGGAGGGACCCTGGGCGGTCATTTTGTCATTTTAGGCTCTATTCTTGTCATTTTAGACTCTGTTCTTCATATGTATTGCTACTGAGATATTGCTACCTTAAAAAAGAACTATTTTATTTAAAATAAATTTCAAATCAAGCCTCTCAGTACAACGTTAGCTAGCTTCCCCTTAATATTAAGCATACAAGCTGCATGCTGCTCCTATTTAGCTGGTTATATTCTCAATTATCTAGTGATTTTTAGGATTCAAATCTAAAAATACACAACATCACAACTCCCTTTTCCACAAGAAAAGGCCATGGATCAGCAACTACAGTACCATTATAGAACCCTTGATCTGGAAGTGGTCATTTGTTTCATTCCAGTTTACCCTATATGTGTTTACATCAGGTTTTGATACAATTTTCTGCCTATTTTACACCTTCCTGCTATAAGAGCAAGAAATGAAACAATTCAAATGTGTGGATTGAATTGAATTATATATAAAAGTTTGCTCAGTAAGTTTACAAGGGGTTGTAAATCTATCTTCTCTCTATTGCAAAATCCTAGACTTTTGAATTGAACAAAATATTTGTTTATTTGGAATAATATTGGAAAATAACCAAGATGGTGGTATAGACACGTGATACGACATTTTGGGAGGTGTGTTGTCTACCAGAAAAGACCTTGAATGGATCTTCAAAGACCATGAGGCCTTAGGAAGGCAGATGAAGGAACTGGAAGTACAAGTAGTTTTTTCATCAGTCCTTTCAGTTTGAGGGTCATGGTCTAAGAAGAGAAAACAGGATCTTGAAAGAGAATAACTGCCTATGTAGACAGCACCATTGAGAAGGATTTGGGTTCCTAAGCCATGGCCTCTGCTATCTACATAGGTAGGTAGAGGGTTCCATTCACGATCCCAGAGATTTCTGTACCAATACACAAGGTATGGGAAGTAGAGAGAGAACTTGAAATCCTAACACAGGAGGCCAAATATGATGTCATAAGCATTAATTAAACCTGGTGAGATGACGTACAGTACATCATTTGTGTATAGTGTATAGTCCTGGAAGGGTATAACTTATTCAAAAGAAGTGGACTTAAAAGAAAAGGAGGGGATATGGGTGTGTGTGTGTGTGTGTGTGTGTGAGAATATATTCAGAGAGAGCGCGCATCTGTCTGCTCAGAAACTCATGAGTCGAAGCATGGAAAGCCTCATGAGAGTGTCTGGGTGAGAATAAAGGGGGAGAAAAAGAAAAGTGAGGGTTTGTAATAAACTCCTACAACAATATCACTTTTCTTTTTCTCTCCCTTTATTCTCACCAAGACACTTATCTGGACAGGCTAAAGATATAGATGAGGCTTTTCTGTGTCACATGAGCAGACACAGTGGTGACTTTGGAGATTTCAACTACTCTGACATCTAAATGTGTCAAAACTGCTTCTTGCAAAGTTTAGGTTCAGCTTCTATAAATGTTGGCTGCAGCTTTTGGAGCTTTTTAAAACTTAATTTAATTAGCAGTTTATTCTGCCGCTCTTGAAATCATAAGAAGGGAAAAATAGGATATCCTATGTTGGTCCTCCTGCAGATGATAATAGAAGTACCTTGCTAATATTCAAGTGCATAGCTGCTTATTTTGGTTGGTCATGTAGATTTATTTCAAACTTGCAAGTAAATGGTGTTACTCTGAATATGTTTTCAGGTGAAGCTGTTGGTGGACTTGCTACTTTATCATCAAGTTAAGGTTTCTTTTTTCTCATTCACTCTAGGTTGAAGAAAGGTCTGAAAAAGACTTTGAGAAGGTAAGAAATAATATGTGGTATGGTTTTGTGTACATTAACATGCATTATTTTAAATTACAAATTCAAAGTATCCTGATAACACAGAATTCATCTGAGTCATCCCTTGTGCTAAAAACGTGGCTTTCTTTGACCCAATATGGCATGAAGTCTTTTTCTGGCTGAGACTGCCAATGGAAAAGTACAAATAAACAAACTTTAAAAATGGTCTGTGCATGAAAAGAAAAAATATTATTTTGAGCTTGAGATAAAACAGCCATATTCCAAATCTTTCCTTGGAACATTCTGAGCTGGGTGCATTCTAACTGAACAAAGGTTGAATATTTAAAATATTTCATGTTTCATATAGAACAAAACTTGAAACATTTTGAGTGTTTCTCCACATGGAACTATGGGGACTTGAAATAAGCTTCTTGCTCCCTCATTTTCACTTTAGGACTATAAAAGTAGTAGTAGGTGTGGTAATTCCAAGTTGGCCATATTCCAGGTTGCATCAAAATTCAGAATGCAGCAAGAGTTCAGAATACAACAAAATGTGAAACATTTTGAATGTTCCATTGTAGGGAACAATGGGAAATTGAAAAAAAAGCTTGCTCCCTCATTCAGCTTAGACCCAGCAGCTTAAATTACTTCAGCTTCTTCTCAACTCTTACCCCCTTCCCCTCTCACCTAGTCCCAGCCAGTAGTATCAGAAATGAAACTAGTTGCTGCTGTTTTACTCACTATGTTGGTAAAAAAAATAAAAATACAACAGTGTTCAAAACAGCACCATTTCGATTTGGATCAAAGCCAGTGGATTGGAATGGAATACAGTTCTTGGAAAACAGTACTGAACACTAGGACCAGGTATTTTGGACTTGAAATATTTCAAGCTCTGAACATTTTGCACATTCCTACCCTAAATAACTATTGGGTGTTTTGTTTTGTTTTTTGTTTTGCTTTGGCTTGTTCCCAATAGAGGAAGTCATCGCATTGTGTTGGAGGATCAGACTAGGCAGGTTTACTGTATAAGGGAGCCAGTGAGTGTGAACCTGGCTTATTATACTGTCTAAACATACCACCTAAGACTTAGAAATGTGCTTTGGTGAATTTGTTAATAATACCATTAATAGTCTGCTGTGGTATTTTTATTAGCTTTGTGTTACATTTTATAACATAGTCAGTGTTGCTTGCTTCAACAATGGGAATGTTTTGAGGCATTTTCCCACCTATTTAGTTGAAAGAGTGAGCCCTGACAATATATTTTGGAACACATTAGATTAAATATTTCATTTGTTTCTGGCTGAAGGATACCCCAAGAGTAAAAGAAGTAGTACTTTAAGATACAGAAGTATTAGAAGAATAGAATGGCTTATACTTGGAATGATTTACAATATGGTTTTGAACGAAGTGTGTAAACTATAATTTTGCCATTCACATCTCTTGAGAAACTAATTTAACCAATCAAGTAGTATCATCTCAAACTAAATGTCCATGAGGAGAAAAGAGGAAACAAGAAAATACCATTTTTTAAAACATACAGAATCATTCCCATCTATATTTTGATTCAAAAGGACAACTAACAATTTATAATAAACTGTCTTGTAAACATCACTTTTAAATATATATAATTGCAGGGAATCCGAACTGCATCAAGCTTGTCAGCAGCTACACTGGCCTCTCTAGGTGGAACCTTTTCTCGCCGAGGCAGCGGGGATACCTCTATCTCAATTGATACGGAAGCATCTATTAGAGAAATTAAGGTAAGGTCTTTGTTGAAGAAGAAAGCTGATAGGCTTTGTTTGGGTTCCCAGTGCAAGATCTGATCACAATTTGGTGTCTGTCCCATATAAAAGCAGGGTCTCAACACAACAGAGAAGAGTCATATCATCCTTTCTTAGCTTAAAATAAATTGTTTAGGATATAAATTTCATCATAGTAAATGACTAATAAAATAATAAAGGCATAGAATATTTGTTTTGTAAAGGCCTCCTCTTTATTACACAGAGTTTTCCATTGGTTTATTTGTCATAACATTTTGTAATTTTCTTCAGGATATCAATGAGTTAAAAGACCAAATTCAGAATGTAGAAGGAAAATACATGCAGGGATTGAAAGAAATGAAGGTACACGTTTACTAAAGAATAGGTGTGCAGGACTAACTGACTTGGATTCTAGTCATGAAAAACATTCTGGGTTGAATTTAACCCGCATGCCTTGTTTGAGTATGTTGCATGTCTTGCAATGTCTCGGTAAACTCAAATTGTTCAATTTGGTACAATATAAATCTCTAAAGTACCTTAACAGTGCCAGAAAGCATAACAATCATCAGATTTTTGCTTTTGCATCCTTGCTACTTTGGAGTATATATTTAATAAGTATATATTTTGAAAATGAATGTTTAAATCAGGCAGTTTCCATAACATGGGGAGCAGTATGAGGTGAAAAATATTTTTTAAAAATATTGGTGTTTGTATGCCAGAGTTGAAGTTCAGAGTTTTTTTCTTTAAAAGAATAGCACATTCTCTGTGGTGGTAAAGATGAAAATGTTTGTTACGGAATGTTGCTAATACTTCACTAAGTTCAGTCACTCAGTTCAGTTATGTTGTCTTTTAAATGGCTAACATTATGCTAACATATCCTTGAAATTTAGTTGGCATGATTAGTTTGTGAGTATACAACTGCTGATTCAGTTTCAGTTAATTAAGTGTGAAATCATTCAGAAAAGTTTTGTGTGCAGTTTCATTTTAATGCCAACTTGCTCCATGATGTTTCCTATCTGATACTTCTGTGGTAATCTCAAACAAATAGCAATCCAGAAATTGCATACTTGTCATATTTTGTCTCTCCTGCCTGTGATAGGTCGCCTATAAGAAACTGTGAAGTTCTAAAATAGCTCTTTTTATCAACTTTAAGAAAGGCATCTTCTAGGTTCATTAGCTATGGGAATTGGCAGGACTGCTCTTTAGATCACTGTCAGCAAGCCTTTTCAGAATAGGAAGATGGGCTGAAAACATTTTACAGCAGTTGGATCTGATGAGTAAATTGAAAATATTTCTTTGAGTTTTTCTTTGTCTTTAGGATTCTTTGGCTGAAGTTGAAGAAAAATATAAGAAAGCTATGGTTTCAAATGCTCAGTTAGATAATGAGAAAACGAATTTCATGTATCAAGTAGATGCCCTACAGGATGCATTGTTGGAACTAGAAGAACAGCTTGCAGAATCCAAGAGACAGTTTGAAGAGAAAAGCAAAGTAAGTAGTAATAAGTCTTTATAGTGACTTTATTAGCTGTATGGAAAAAGAAAACACTGTCTATGAAAGGCCTAGATTTTAGGCAGGATTTGTTAAAACACTCTTTTCCTAAATGAATATTATAGTCATTTGTGGTGATTTAGACAGAGCTGTTGACTAAATATAAAGCTGATTCATTTCCACTGACTTATCTGTTTTATCCAGGTAAATCCCATGAGAGTGACCTAGCCACACAAAATATTATATCTAGACCACATTAAAGGATAGAATGTATAGTGGCATAAATTCATGAGTGGCTTAGCATAGGGATCTAATAAAAATATGTGACTTAGCATATAGATTGAATAAAAGAAATATATACATGACTAAATCAAAGCATTTGGAGTACTGAAATGATACAATCGTAGTTAATTATAAAACACTCATTTTATAGGATTTTGAGAGGGAAAAACATGCTCATGCTATATTGCAATTCCAATTCATGGAAGTCAAAGAGGCTCTGAAACAAAGAGAAGAACTGCTTGCTGTAAGTAAACAACAAAATAACAGGCTTTTGTCACTATGTCAGAAGATAAGGATTGGTAACATTTTGCTCACAACCCACAAGTAGCTGCGGCTTTGAATCCAGAGTACACTGAGATTGTATGACTAAAATTCAGTGACAAAAAAGGTGATTTCTCCTGGTGAGATTTTTCACCTTTGTTAGTATTTTAAAAGTCAAAGTGGATGTTCCAAGTCTCCCTGAACACATCAGTTTTGACTGCCAAACTCTCCCAAACTGCACCAAAATAATAGGCTGATATTTGGCTCTGCCCACCCAGTGAAGTCATTGTCCCATTGCAGGCCTTTTAAAAAAAAATTGGCCCTAGGGTGAAAAAGATTGCCTGCCCCTGCTGTATGCTGCTCAGTGGAGGGCAGACCATTTTCTTTCTAGCTTCACTTACTAAAAAAAGTGCTATTACTCTTGTGGAATCAGATGAGCAATTTGAGCTATCAAATCCAACAGATTGCTCAGAGCAGGAATCCAAAATAAAGCTTTCCTGGCAAGTAGCTCTTTCGTGCCTATTTAAACTTGTAAAGCAAAAGAGAAACCACTACTTTTCTGGGTATTTGGTTCCACTGTTGAAATGTTTTCCTGTGTGGATTTTTTTTTCTAACATTCAGTCAGGGGTCTCCTTTCCTGTAACTTAAATTTCTTGTTATTCTGGAGCAATAACAAATAAGTCTTAATTGCTTCTGGGTGACATCCTTGTGGGTATTTGAAGAGTGCTCTCACATGCCCCTCAGTTGGCCTTTCTCAAGGTTAAACACACCCAGATTCTTTAAACTCTCTTCATACAACTTACTAGTCCTCTGATCATCTTCGTGCCATTCTTTGCATCTGTTCTGATTCCTCTGATTTCTTTTTAAATGGTGGTATCCAGAACTGGACACTGTACTCAAGTCCAGCCTTTTGGGCAAGGTCGCCTCTTGCTGAAAAGATTGTGTGGTTCATTTCATAAAATTTAACGAATTCAAAGATTGCTAATTAGACTGCATATTCCAATTTCTTTGCCACTCTACAATGTCTTGGAAATAGTTTTATCTCTGTGGTGTAGCTGCAGCACAATACTAAAATACTTTATTCTTGGTGGATCCTCATAAAACTTACGAGGAATAGTTTAAGATGTTGGGTACATTTAGCCCGGAAAAGGGAAGACTCTTGGGGGATATGATAGCTGTCTTCAAGTACGTGAAGGGCTGTCATGTAGAAGATGGCGTAGAATTATTCAGGGTTGTTCCATGACAAAACAATAGTGGGATGACAATAAAGTTATTATTCTATTTTAGTTTATTTTTATCACTATTATATATGCTTTATCACTTGTATTGTTTTTGGCCATCTGTTGGGGATGCTGTAGTCTTGAAATATTTTGGGAATTCAGGGTAAATCCATTCATTTGAATGAACAGGTAGACGTTTGGCCTTATTTTATGCAACTTTTTGTTTAATTGTTCTTTGTGAATGTTGCAGCCTTGAATGTTTTCCTTCTCATTAACTATCATCTCTGCTTTCTGTCTTCTTGTTTTATCTTGCATCTCAGGAAATCCGACAACTGCAACAAAAACAAGAGGGTTTTGTCAGGGAAATAACTGATCTTCAAGAGACAATAGAGTGGAAAGAAAAAAAGATAGGGGTAGGATTTTTTTTAGCCATGTTAAAATTTTTCAATTTTTCAGTGCTCTCTTTTAAGTGAAAAAATTATAAATTCTGAACTAAAAAGGTTCAGGATCAGAAGAATTTATTGTACTTCTACAGAACATCAGGCTTGCAGGATATTTAGGCTACAATCTGTATTCTTTACTGGAAATGAACTGTCAAGTCCTCCAAGTTTTCAACTGAGTTTGATTCTAAAATACATTTGATTAAATCCAAGGATACGTTGAGAATGAAACCACTCTTGCAGCCTTATAATACCAAGCAGATAGATACCAAAGTAAATTTGGTGATGAGAATTCCCATCCTAGAACAGATTACAAAAGAAAAATATAGTACTTCACATAGGCACAATGTAATTGGGTTGGCCAATTTTATTTGAGAGCCAGTTTGGTGTAGTGGTTAAGGCACCAGTTTAGAAACTGGAAGATGGTGAGTTCTAGTCCTGGCTTAGGCATGAAGCCAGCTGGGTGACCTTGGGCCAGTCACACACTCTCAGCCCTAGGAAGCAGGCAATGGCAAAACACTTCGGAAAACCCTGCCAAGAAAACTGCAGGGACTTGTCCAGGCAGTTGCCAGGGGTCAAAAACTGACTTGAAGGCACCAAAAAGAAAAAAAAATACCTGGGAGAAAGTACTAGTGGCTCCCTACTTTAAGGTGGTGAGGGGGGCCAAGGCTTGGCTGCACTGCTTTTCCACGGCTGCACCAGTCCTTTGGCATGGCTTCCCAGTGGACATCCAGTTGCTTCCCATCTTACCTCCCTTTGGGAAGGAGCTGAAAACTGAGCTCTTCCAGAGGGTGTTCGGGCATGATTCCATCTTGGTTGGGTTATAGTTTGGCTTTGTTATTTAATTTTCTTCTATGTTTTAAATTATTTGTAGATATTTATATCTGAATATTTTTTATTTTTTATTCTATTTTGTAAACTGGCAAGAATTCTTTGAGATTGTGGTGGTCTAAAAATGTGGTAAATAAATAAGGGAGAATGGTAGAGTAAGCTACGAGCTGTGCAATTGTAGCTGCAAAATGCCTGTGAAAAGAAATGCAGTGATATTTACATCCTTGTATAATATAGAAATTAAACTTCTTGCATAATGAAATGAATCTTTCAGTCAAAAACAAAAACCTTCCTCCTTCAACATAAGCCCTAAAACAGCTTTTTATATCAGTAAAAATTTCATTTCTATAGTAATGTCTAAATTACAAACATTTGATTTTAGGAGATGTTTGTTAATAAGCAAATCAATATAATAAAGACTAGGGCTACCAAATCTGGGCTTCAAAAATCCACAAGACCACTAAATGTCAGCAAGAAGATGCATAATGTTCTCTTTGGTGCCATCTACCAGTTGCTTGGATTTTTGTAGCCCAGATAGATAGCCGTAGTAAAGACATCAGGTAGCTTGTTCAAAACACTTACAGCTTTTATTAATAGGTACATATAATAATCAGTGGGGGGGCGTGGTGGCTGAGCGGGTAAGACGCCAGGCTTGTCGATCGGAAGATCGCAAGTTCGGAGGTTCGAATCCCTAGCCCCGCGTGACAGAGTGAGCTCCCGCACTCGCCCCAGCTCTTGCCAACCTAGCAATTTGAAAGCATGCAAATGCAAGTAGATAAATAGGTACCACTTCCGTGGGTAGGTAGCAGCGTTCCGTGTGCGTCATGCTGGCCACATGACCGTGGAAGCATCTTCGGACAACACTGGCTCTTTGGCTAACAAACGGAGATGAGAACCGGCCCCTGGAGTCGGATACGACTGCACAAATGTGTGGGGGGAACCTTTACCTTTTTACATAAAATTAGGAGTCAACTAAAATTAATATAACAAGACAGCTGCATTGTGGAAGAAAAAAATGGGTCTGGAATATAGTTTGCCCCTTGTAAGGATAAAGGAACATTCTTTCACATGTGGTCTTGTGGTAAAGTACAGAATTTTGGGTCAGTAGCAATGCCAAAGAATGTTCAAACTACCGTACAATTGCGCTCATTTCACATGCTAGCAAGGTTATGCTCAAAATCCTACAAGCTAGGCTTCAGCAGTATGTGAACCGAGAACTACCAGAAGTGCAAGCTGGGTTTTGAAGAGGCAGAGGAACTAGAGATCAGATTGCCAACATTCGCTGGATCATGGAAAAAGCAAGAGAGTTCCAGAAAAACATCTACTTCTGCTTCATTGACTACGCGAAAGCCTTTGATTGTGTGGATCGCAACAAACTGTGGCAAAGTCTTAAAGAGATGGGAGTACCAGACCACCTTACCTGTCTCCTGAGAAACCTGTATGCGGGTCAAGAAGCAACAGTTAGAACCGGACATGGAACAACCGACTGGTTCAAAATTGGGAAAGGAGTACGACAAGGCTGTATATTATCACCCTGCTTATTTAACTTATATGCAGAGTACATCATGAGAAATGCCGGGCTGGATGAATCACAAGCCGGAGTTAAGATTGCCGGGAGAAATATCAACAACCTCAGATATGCAGACGATATCACCCTAATGGCAGAAAGTGAAGAGGAACTAAAGAGCC
Source organism: Charina bottae (assembly GCA_023362775.1). Taxonomy (NCBI): domain Eukaryota; kingdom Metazoa; phylum Chordata; class Lepidosauria; order Squamata; family Charinaidae; genus Charina; species Charina bottae. The sequence continues at coordinate 3,040,221 of JALMGJ010000020.1, forward strand.
TCTTGATGAGGGTGAAAGAGGAGAGTGCAAAATCTGGCTTGAAACTCAACATTAAAAAAACCCAGATCATGGCATCTGGTCCCATCACTTCCTGGCAAATAGAAGGGGAAGAAATGGAAGCAGTGACAGATTTTATTTTCTTGGGCTCCAAGATCACCGCAGACGGTGACTGCAGCCATGAAATTAAAAGACGCTTGCTCCTTGGGAGGAAAGCTATGGCAAACCTAGACACCATATTAAAAAGCAGAGACATCACCTTGCCAACAAAGGTCCATATAGTTAAAGCTATGGTTTTTCCAGTAGTAATGTATGGCTGTGAGAGTTGGACCATAAGGAAGGCTGAGCACCGAAGAATTGATGCTTTCGAACTGTGGTGCTGGAGAAGACTCTTGAGAGTCCCTTGGACTGCAAGGAGGTCAAACCAGTCAACCCTAAAGGAAATCAACCCTGACTGCTCATTGGAAGGACAGATGCTGAAGCTGAAGCTCAAATACTTTGGCCACCTAATGCGAAGAGAGGACTCACTGGAAAAGACCCTGATGCTGGGAAAGACTGAAGGCAAAAGGAGAAGGGGACGGCAGAGTATGAGATGGTTAAATAGCATCACCGATGTAATGAACATGAATTTGAGTAAACTCCGAGAGACAGTGGAGGACAGGAAGGCCTGGCGTGCTATGGTCCATGAGGTCACGAAGAGTCGGACACGACTAAACGACTGAACAACAAAAGTCTTATAATTATATTTAGATTACTGCAGACGCTGACTGCAGCCAGGAAATCAGAAGACGTCTACTTCTTGGGAGGAGAGCAATGGCAAATCTTGATAAAATAGTTAAGAGCAGAGACATCACACTAACAACAAAGGTCCGCATAGTTAAAGCAATGGTATTCTCTGTAGTAACCTATGGCTGTGAGAGCTGGACCATAAGGAAGGCTGAGCGAAGGAAGATAGATGCTTTTGAACTGTGGTGTTGGAGGAAAATCCTGAGAGTGCCTTGGACTGCAAGAAGATCAAACCAGTCCATACTCCAGAAAATAAAGCCAGACTGCTCACTTGAGGGAATGATATTAAAAGCAAAACTGAAGTACTTTGGCCACATAATGAGAAGACAGGATACCCTGGAGAAGATGCTGATGCTAGGGAAGGCAGAAGGCAAAAGGACCAAGGGCAAGATGGATGGATGATATTCTGGAGGTGACAGACTCAACCATGGGGGAGCTGGGGATGGTGACGGCCGACAGGAAGCTCTGGCGTGGGCTGGTCCATGAAGTCACGAAGAGTCGGAAGCAACTGAACGAATAAACAACAAAAAGTCTTTATAGAGATAGCACTGATAATAAAAGAAACAAAACAAAAACAGAAAACCAAACTCAAACAAATCAAGCAAACACTGCATCTTATACACTATATTTAAAATAGAACATAAAAAATAAGCAAAGCATTAGTTTTTTTATTAATAACTGCAAAACAAGTTCTAGCATAATAGTGGAAATACATGAGGGGAGTTTCTTTGAAGCTCTGGTATGATGGAGTTTAGGATTTTTATAGAAAAGATAAGAGTTTATTTCTTGCAGGTTGATATTTTTTATTTTTGGGGTCTAAATAAAAGATACATGTTACCTAAATAATTCAGAAACACGGGAAATTTAAAATAAAATGTAATAAAAATCATTCTATTGTTTCTGAAGTTTTAAATCTGCGTTTGCATTTATGTGGGTTTGCAAAAAAAAAGTTAATGAAGATGCTTCATAATACAACATAGTATTTTGCAGAACAATACAGTAGTATAAAAATTGAATAAAGCTTCCAATGAGACTATATATTTATTTCTTAAGTTCTATTTCTTACATTATTTTTTATTTTTTAGAAAAACCTCAAGGCAGTAGTGATGCCTTTCTCAAACTTAGCCTTGGAGCTAAACAATTAAAAAATATTATTGTTACACTTTAATATAAACTTTTTAAAAACTGTTGCTGGATGTATGGTGAGATGCTGCCCCCTCCCCTGAAGAAGTAGATTGTATGGAGTTTGGTGTGATTTCTGAAGATTCCCCTACAGTGATGTGGGTACGGTGTACAGATGTGTCAGGAGGAAGAAGAGTCAGACATTAAGGGAGAGGGAAGGTATAGGGAAGGGGCAAGTCTGCAGAGAAAGGATAAAGAGAGTGAGACTGATCTGTGGATAGGGCAGGGCTGCACAGATGTTTCTAGGAAGTGGCATTTGAATCACAGTTGTAGACCATTTACTGTGCTTAATTTTTATAGAGGTGGGGGCAGTAATGACTCATGGGTTATACCGTTGTTGGAATATGTATGATGAGGAAGTGGCTAATTTGTGAGAGTCATTGGTCAGTTTGAGGGAGTCCTAGGTAAACTGAAAATTAGTGCACTTGTCTGTTGGTTCCGAATGAAGGGGGTTGGGAAGTTTTGTTTTAGTCTCTGCTATTGTTGACTGCCAGAACAGAGTCCCATGGGGGAAACAGAAATGAGTAGCTCTTTTTTATGGTTTTGTAGCTTGATGAGATTGGATTATGAGATCTATTGCTTGTTTTGAAATTGGTTGAAGTCTAGGATGGTTGGAGAGATGGGTAATGTCATCTGGACTTAAGAGTCCCTCAAGGTTCCAGATTTCTGTGTCCTGGAGCAGAGGTGGGATGGGTGAATGGGTGGCGTTGCCACCCTTGCTGAAGACTATATTTTCCTGTCCAGGCCTAAAATGCGAGAGACCCAGGATTTGGTTGAACAGGTCAAGGACCCTGTTGGTGTACTGTGCACCCCACTGCTCAGCAGGTTCCCTGCCTGAGCTGATCTTGGAAGACTCTGAAGCTTTTGGTTTTTGAGGATTCCAACATTCACACTGAGATCAAACTTTCAGGAATAGTTCAGGAATCCTCCATGGCTTTCATCAGTCTGTCTCAGTATCTGCAGGGGCATGGGGCGGATTTTGAGGACTTTCTGTGACATTTTGTGAATCTGATGGAATTCTAGAATTCACTTATGTCTGGTTTTGTGCATCAGAAATTTAGTACGGTTCAGCAAACATTATTCCTCTCTTTGAAAATGGTTTCCAAGCTACAGAGTATTATCAGATTGGTGTTAACTGGAAAGTAGATTTTGCTAATACCTTTCTCTCTCGCTTTTGAGGCCAAATGATAGCCCTCATGGACTCACTTCTCTCCATCCCTATAGGGGTGACTGAATCATTCCCATGTTGATTGGAATGCCCATGTCACCTTAGCAAACGAAATTCAACGAGGAAGTCGGTCCATTGTGGATGGCAGGCAGGCTGTTGCCATGAGGGGCTTATTTCAGAGAATGGTCAGCTCCAGGAAAGTAATTTAAAATGCAGACTTCTCATCCTGTCTGTTAGTTGGAACTGAGAAATGCCACTTTGACTCTACTAGTTTGCAGCTTTGATAGCGATCATTTGCCCAGATAGTGTGACAGTCATTGAGGTGAAACTTGGTCAAAGATGCCTTGAATGGAAGTCCTATTTCTTTTTTTCTTCTTAGCCTTTGTCACAGAACAGTACATAAAGGGGTCTTTGAACGTTCAAGGATACTGGCTGAACAGTCTACAGGTGACTTAGCTCTGTAATTCTGAAGTATTTTGAGAAATTGTAACCAAGAGAAAGTTGCTGGAAGTAGACCTATTCACAGATAGCATCAACAAGAATCCAGACCTGTTTTCAGCAGCTAGGAGCAAAGATCACTAACTTTTCTATGCCAGAAAACCTCTTTACAGGTTTTTCAGATAATTCTGGTAGCACCAAATTGGGCTCACTACTGTATCTGTGGTTTGTGAACGTGTGGATGTTCCCCTCTTGGGAGCACCCTCTTCAGCAGAATTTCTGTCTCAAGATTCAAACTATTATTTGGACCCAGGGTGGCATCTGTTTTTCTGGGTTGGTGGGCATGTTGTCTTGGTCTGTAGGTCAAGAGATGGCGTGGAGCTTCATGTATCTGCACTCACTGAGTGTGAATGATAGCCATACTGTTAGCACTATGTGTCAGTGCCTCCATCAACCTTAATCCACTGCTGTAATTTAGACGACTATCCATCTGCTGGTGCAGTGTCTGTTACCAGAGTTTTTACTGGCCACCCATATAAACAAATGTTGCTTTGAAGCTTCTCTTTTCTTAGAGGAGATAGTGCATATTTCGTGTTTCCATACTTCCTTGGATAGTTAGGAGTTGTATTCCTTCTGCTTCTTTCATGCATTTATTGTATCTCAGCTGTTAATTCTGTTATAGTTGAAGTCAAGTTCTCTGACTGAGGGGTTGCCTCCTTTCAGGGAAGGACCAGGTTTTTTGTTGCCTCTGCCTTCTTTCCAGTTAGGTCCACCCTACAGTGAACCGAATTAACACTTCAAAGGAAGCCTGTCTTTCCATTCCCTATCAGCATGTTTAGAAATCTACCCTTTAGCAAGGAGAAAATCTATCCTTCAGCAAGGAGAAAAATCACCACAGCTCTCAAGACCATCTCAAAATAGAGTTCAGGAATTCCCTTGATGCATGTTATCATAAGGGGACGTGGTGGCTCAGCGGGTAAGACGCCAGGCTTGTCGATCGGAAGATCGCAAGTTCGAAGGTTCAAGACCCGAGCGCTGCGTGACGGAGTGAGCTCCCGCACTAGCTCCAGCTCTTGCCAACCTAGCAATTCGAAAGCATGCAAATGCAAGTAGATGAATAGGTACCACTTCGGTGGGTAGGTAACAGCGTTCCGTGCGCATCATGCGGCCACATGACTGTGCTCTTTGGCTAAGAAACGGAGATGAGCACCGGCCCCTAGAGTCGGACACGACTGCACAAATGTGCGGGGGGAACCTTTACCTTTTTATGTTATCAACAAACAAGGCATACTAAAATGAATTGTGTGCCCAATATCTTTTAAAAGTGTCTGAAATTGGTCAGCTGTTACATTCCCAAGCACTTTTTTTTTTAAAAAAGGACAGATTTTTTTAAGATGATGATCCTAGTATTTTACTCCTACAGTGTGATTAAAATAAATCCTTCTCTTAGAGATTTATTATCAAAATGACTGGTAGCTGAGCAAGTTAGGACCATTAAGTTGCAGACCAGACTTCCTCAAAAATTTTTTCATCATCCTCAAGAGCCATTAATCTGAGCAACTAACACTTCCACATGATCTGCCACTGGATCATACTGTGTTACTTAGCCTTCAGCAGAAAGAGTTTGAATGGTTTCCTTTTATAATCATATAGTTAATACTTGTCCTTAAAAGTGAATTCTAGGTTTAGGATGTTTCTTAGTACAAATAGCAGAACTGCAAATTTACAAACGTTTGGTCATAAAGTCTTCAGAGCAGAACTAAATATTATTTTTCATTAATATTCAACATGTTACATTTGCATTACACATAATGCTTCTCAATTACATTGCAATAACTAGTAGGCTAACTGTAGTGGTAGTAGAACTCAGTGGCTATCAGAGTGGAAGAAGGAGCTCTCTGTTGCAATTCTGAATGGTATTGTTAGAGAAAACCATAAAGCCATAGCCATAAAAAGAGAATGTGAGGAAATCTGGCTTGCCTTGATAAGCTACTGGCAGAGCATTTGGGGAAACCATTTTCAATGGAAATTGAAACATGAAACCCAGCTATTAATATCTGTTAAGAGAAATTTCTATAAACAAACCTTCCTTTTTCTTCTTTCATGCAAATCTATTACCTTGTGGATCTAAAACTGCTGATTCTTATTGCTAACTTTCCTAATCTTTATTTTTGTTCTTGCTTTTCTCATTTTACTGTCTTTATCTTCTGCTTATTCCTTAAATACTTAGGCATTAGAAAGGCAGAAAGTTTTCTTTGATTCCCTAAGAAGTGAGCGAGATGATCTTAGAGAGGAGGTGATTTTGCTGAAGGAACAATTGAAGGTATGATGAAACAAACAAAAAGTATAAAGTATAAAAGGTAGTGGTAGTAAGTAGTAGTAATTTATTTCTGTGTACCAGAAAGAAGCCTTCCTTGGGTGTTGCATTGTTTGATGAACTGATTCTTAAAAACTAGCAAAGTGGCACATCATTATTTTCTTATTTAATTGTATGCTCTCTCTATGCTGTTCTTGAAGTGCATTCAGCTACATTTGAAAATTAGGAAGAATTAACGTTGGATAAAAGCACATTTCTAGCTACTGGGGTGGAACCACTGGTCATGCCACTTCTGTAGCCCAAAACTATATTATGAATTGTTTTCACTTAGGACACCAGCATAATCTGTTAAGATCACCTCCTGCTGCAAACGTTTTAGCACTGTTATCTACAGTAGTTATCTCTTATCTCTTATATATCATACTATCTTATATTCTTATTCTTATTCTTATTCTTATTATTATTATTATTATTATTATTATTATCATCATCATCATCATCATCTTATTATATCTTATATTCATACTAGTCTCATACTGTGCATTCATGTGCTTTTATTATCCTGGATTTCAGTCTTTGCAAACATATTTCACATAGAACTTAATGTTATAAAGATACTTTGTTTTGCATTCACAGCAATATGGAATAATCCCCAATTTAGGAGTAGCTACTAATGGAGAAATCACTGATTGTCTTGTTAATGATGGACTATCAAATTCTTCCAAGATTGTTTCAGAGACAAGTCATGCCTCTAAAGTATCTGAGGATTGTACAGTAGGTAAGTATTTGCATTGCATTAAGATTTATTTTCATTTTTGCTTGAAAAAGTATTATCTAACAAATAATACTCTGCATGTTCTGTACATGTTAACTTTTTCTTAATGCAACGATCACTTAAGGCTATTACATTTTTTTTTAAATGTGTTTTTAAAACAAAAGAATTTAAAGATAGCTTATCTATATACCTATTATTGTAAATTTATTTCAATATATTAAAGCATAATATATTATGTATATATTATGTATATATTATTTGTAGTCACTGATGTTGCTTTGGTTCTGAGCAATGTATATGAAACTGTGACAGAATATTAAAAGCACTTGAAAATTTAAGATTTAGGTAGTAATTACCATTAATATTTATTAATTACATTGCTGTTCATAATTATTAATTAACTATTATTTATAATTCTTATTTATTAATTGTATTAATTTATTAATTGCATATTTCCATTAATATTGTTTTGATTACTTTGCGTATAAATATATTTAAATTGTTGGCTATATTATATTAAAAAATAAGATTAAAAACAAGGAATTTTAGTTTGTACAATCCACCTTCAGTAAGACAAATGCAATATAGTTGATGGTGATGCTTTTTTCTGTTCAGATATTTTAAGTTATATTCCTCATTTGCCTTCACATAATTGGCAAAAGTGGATACTTTTTAACATGTTACTAATTCTCTCTTTTGGGTTTTAAGTGGGAAGGTAAGTGATAGCACACTTAAGTAATCTCTCTATATTGTCCCTTCAACTTTCTTAATGATCTTTTAGGCAAAGCAAATGAAGTGGACATGGAAAATGAGATTTTGGAGAATATGGGGAAAAGAGAAATCTTGCAGAATACTGAGCATGAGGAAAACACAGAGGACACTAAGGATCAGGAAATTATTCTGAAATGTTTGGAAATAAAGACATTGCCTGCTGATGAAAATGTAGAGACAGAGAAAATAACTGAAGCCAAAGTTACATCAACACTGAAATTAAATAGTGGACTTGAGGATCCTGTAAAAAGTTACTCAGAATGTATCCCAGAAATTGTTTATTCCCTTGAAAAAAGAGATGCAGTTGAATTAAAGGTGGAAGGGGCCTCACCAAGTCATATTGCAGAAGAAAAAGTGTCTGATAGAAATGTAAATATCACTCATAATCAAAATAATGTGGCAGATCCAGGTATTGAGATTAATCAGGAAATACATGCTAATTTAGAAATACTTCCACAACAGCAAAATAAAGAAAAACAAATAGATATTGTAGTTGATGAGGCAGAAGGGAATAGTGAAGTATTTTGGGAAGCTTTAGATTTTGTAAATAATGGTCACATGGCAATTTCTACTTCACCAGAATTGGTAGAAGTTATCCTTACCAAAGCCTCCAGTATTGATCTTAATATTGAACAGTCAAAGAATGGGGTTGTTGAGGGAAATTTAAACAGAGAGTTTCTTAAAAATGAACAAAATGCTACAATAACTGCTGAAACAGAAGTGCCAAAAATGGAAATGTGTGGAATTAATGAAGAGAATGAGGCAGAAAATATGGTACAGCAGCAGGAGGACCAAGTAGTAGATTCTGCAGAAGAACAAGCAGGAACACCATGTATTATGAAATTTACATTGGATGAGTTTGGAGAGGAACAAGAACCAGTTAAAATTGAAGAAATCCAGTCACCATCTTCAAAGCATGATGCAGCTGTTGGAGAACAAAATGAGCAAGAGATAGGAGCAATTAAAGAAAATGTTGAAGACATTGAGGGGATTCCTCAAAGAGAAGTGTTCTTGAGGGCAATAGATGCACATTTAGATTCTGAGAAAAAGAATGATGAACATACCATGAAAGACATTCATACAGCGCATGCTCTTGTAGATGATATAAATCAAAGTGAATGTCAGACCCATGAAGAAGCAAATGCAAACCTAGAGAATGATTCCAGCCATAAAATAAAATCAGATTGCATAGATGGAGCTCTGGCTGATACTCATATGATACATGGAGAAGTTGCTGATGACAGCCATATAGAAGACTTGTCTGCAGGAAAACAGAGTGTAGACAAAGAAGACAAAACTATTAAGGAATCTGCTGTAACTGCAACTATAATGAAAGAAGATACTGAAGAAGTATGCACTGGGAACGAAGAGGGTAAAAACAGCAGAAAGCTGCAGGAAGAAATTCACATTGTTGTGCCAGATATTGAGGAGGTTGCTTGTCTCAAGTCACAGAAGACTGAATTCATCGAACAAAAGAAGGAGCCTGAGAGTGAAGAAGTAGTTGTAGAAGAATATCATGAGGCCTTAGATTTTGATGAGACTTCTTTTGGAGAATTGAAAACTTCTGAAAGGAGAGATAGTCAGACTAATAAAGATAATGAAAAGGTCAAAACCAGCCTAATCTCAGCAGATGAAGTTGGATCTGAGGCTCTTGTGGATGAAAGTGACAGTATTCAGCAGATGAAAGAACATAAATTTGAAGAAGCCAAATCTGTGCAGATTGATTCTTCTGTTTCTGAAACAATAAAGTCACAATGTGAACCACTGGAAGACCCGAATAAATTGTTGGATGAAATCAGTTCAAAACAAATTGCTGATTATACATCAGAACAGTTGGAAAACCTGGAGAGCACTGTTAATGAAAGTCAAGAGGAAACCCAGATGTATAAGAAGGGTAAAGGTAAATCTCGAGAAGACTGCATTATATCATAAACTCAGAACTGGGTCATTATTCCACATTATGCACCAGCCATATGTTAAGTTAAAGAGCAAAAGTACATTTTTAATTTTAAAAAAGTCAAAAATTCTTAATTCATTTGAAAGGAAAAGTTCTACCATTTAATTAATGCCATTCTTTAAATAATTGTGCAAACTAGTTAACAATATCAATAATGTATGCATGTGGAGGCTACTTTCCTTGTCAGGTTTAATTACAGTCTAATCAAAGCTCTTATCCAAATCCCCCAATGAACTGCTTTTTAATATTCCATCAAAAAGACAATATAGTACTTGTTCTTTAAGGATTTTAATGAATGCTAGGATTGGAAAATTCTTAGGAATTATTAGGATGCATGCTAGCTTTTTGATAAAATGTCACCATTCTGATACATTTATATTTGATTTCAAGTTATTATAGCTTCATTACTGTTACACTTTGTGAACAAAAATGCAAGGTCAAAGTTGAATGCATAATAATAATGAAATTATGACAATTTGCAGAAAAGTAGTAAGATTGCACTGTGTATGTGTTTCACACATTTCAAATTAATATCATTTCTATTGCCAAATATATAGATACAGATCACTATAAAAATTAGCTGAATATGCAAGTAAAAGAAATCATTTGCTACTAAGGATCATATACAATTCAATTATATGCAATTCAGTTTTTCTTACCAAATCAAGCCTTTATTGGTTTGAATCAGTGGATTTAACTTAATGGCAATGCAATTGATACATAAATGACATGCTCTTGATCCAATTTAGTATTTAAAGTTATTTTTCTCTCCCTCCGTCTCTTTCACTGTAATGTATGTATGTTTACGTATTATAAAACTTTCAGTTCACATTATATTTAGCCTTTGTATTAAGTAATGTTTACTGCAAATTGTAATATATCTATTTTCTTAAAAGTTAGTATCATTTGTTCTCTGTGCATTGACTTGCAAAGAAATAGAGGTAATTGAATGTAAACCAATATTTTCTTGTACTGGAAGATCTATCCCTTTATCTCTTCTGGAATATAAGCAGTCTTCATTGTCTCTGTGGTAACTATCTCTATTTAAATCACAAAACCAAAGGTAATAGCTGCTGCAGTTTTATGCATAAAACTCCTATTTAACACACTGCCTTCTTTAAGAAAAAGACTTAATAATGGCTAAAATAAAACTGAAAGTTTTTCATTTATGAGCCTATTCTAACTAGGAACATTTTTATTGAATAAAATCATTTTAACTTCTGTTTTAGTCTCTTAAAATTAAAAGATAATGCAAACTTTAAAATTTGTAGAGCTATATAGCAGTGTAACAGTATATTACACAAAAATATAAAAACATATATTAAAAAATATAGCACAGTATCAAATGTATATAGTGGAAATAAAGTTTTATATTTTAAAATGTCTCTTCTCATTTGTTGGTAAAATTGATTTAACTAATACTTCTAATAATAGGGGCGCGATGGCTCAGTGGTTAAGACGCCAGGCTTGTCGATCAGAAGGTCGGCGGTTCGAATCCCTAGTCCCGCATGACGGAGTGAGCTCCCGCACTCGCCCCAGCTCTTGCCAACCTAGCAATTCGAAAGCATGCAAATGCAAGTAGATAAATAGGTACCACTTTGGTGGGATGGTAACAGCGTTCCACGTGCGTCATGCCAGCCACATGACCGTGGAAGCGTCTTCGGACAGTGCTGGCTCTTTGGCTAAGAAACGGAGATGAGCACTGCCCCCTAGAGTCAGACACGACTGTGCAGGGGAAAACCTAACCTTAATACTTCTAATATTTTGTGCAGCTGCCATTTCAGCAAACCATATACATATTTTTAAAGATGTATTAATAGTGTTAAACAAATTGGTTGATAATTATTGCTTATTCCCTGTGCTGAGAAATGTATCTGTAAATAAGCATCCTATCTTTTGGGATAGAAAAAAGATGAGGGAGGAGAGGAGAGGAGAGGAGAAACTGTCATGGGAAAAGGTCACTATTTTATTTGAGATGGTTATACTGTTCAGTTGTTTCACTGAATTTGTATATACTGTACAAGGCTGGATTAATGCGCATTAGGCAGCAGTTCTTTCTTTGACAGAGAACATGGTTTTGTTGAAATTCACAAAGGTAATTGTAAGTGTTCTATACCCTCAACATCATTCATAAGGAATTCTTATTTATTCCTTAGTTTCATGATATATTATTTTCTTTTACATCTTAATTTTAAAATCTTATCTTACATCTTAGTCTTAAGGTCTAGTAGCCATACATTAAAAATACATTTTCTTCACATTAAAGAATTCTCCCACAGTGCCCAGCTGTAAGGAATCACATCACAAAAAAGTACTCTCACATGATTTCCACTAGATAAATTCAATTTTTATTCCATTCAGTAAATATGTAAATTATTTAAGTTATTAACTTGAATTATTGTCAGTTTCTGAGTTCTCCGTGTTGCTGGATTAATTAGTGTGAGATTATCACAAAAGTGTCCTTTTTTGCAAGGCACTTGTATTTTTTCATAATTTTATTATGTTATTTAGTCAGAGCCTTCTAAAATATTGAGATGTTTACTATTTGCAGCAAAAATAGTAAATTAGGGAAAAGCCTGTTAATGACTCTCCTAAATGAATGTGAAAAGGGCTTGGCCTTCAAAGTTTATAACATAAAAAGGATGGATGTTCTGTATGTATGTATGTATTTATTTATTTATTTATTTATTTATTTCTCCAACTTATATCACCGCCCATCTCCCCCCATAGAGGGGACTCTAGGCGGTTTACAACAATTCATGGAGTGAATCATCTGGCTTCATAATCACTTTGTCAGAATGGGATTCTTGGGTTATATCCAATTGTGTTCATCTGAACATTTGTTGGTAAAACAAACTCGTCCTCTCCAGATTCCCTATGTTGGATCCAAACTGTTAGGGTACCATCCAAAACAAATTATCTGAAAGGAGGGTTAGGCGAAGAGAAGAAGACAGTCTTAACCAGTACCTTTGTGCTGGAAATCCTGTACTCAACTTAGCTTTTTTTTTTTTTTTTAAGATGGACGACATAATTCCAAACTGGCTATGAATGTGGTATTGCCCTTTCTCTAAAGGAGATTTTAAAAAAAGAAGAGACTCGTGTGTGTGTCCTTAAAGTGGCTTATGAGAGAACGTTGATTCCCTTTAACTTATGTATTTGGGATCACTTTATAATTATTCTGTATAAAATGGGTAACACTTCACATTTTAAAGTAAAATTGATGTTTTGAAATCTAGACTTAAACTTTTTTTTAAGTTGAAGACGGTAGCAAATTGTTTGGGACTCTTCTAGACTTGAAAGATTCACATTTGACAAATCTTTTAATGTGGAAAAATCTAAAACCATCATGTGCAAATGTTAGATTCCAGTTTATGAAAAGTATTAGAGTTTTTAAACTGTCTAAATGTATCAGTATGTAGGGCTGTGCAATGCTTTGGATTCAAGCTCCAAAAAGTGCCTCAAACTGTGCAGGAGAATGATCAAATGTGCCTGTCTGCAGCATCTTAAAGCAGATGCACCTTTTCCCAGAATTGTGTGATTGTCCTCTGCGGTGCTAAACAGTCCCACGAAAAAGCTGTTGCAGACAGGTGCTGCATTCATATTCCCACATACTCTGAGGCCCCTTTTGGAGATGACATGCGAAGTGTGCACAGTCCAGTTATTACGTTGTAAAATTCTATATATTTGAACAATAAAAGATTTGTGAGATTTTTGTATTCCAGTGTTTGACCATAGAATACCTGCATGCTAGCCTACAGTAGAAGATAGCTGCTTTGCATGCTGCTGGGTGCTTCTACTGAAGTGACAAGCATGCTTTGTGAGATTGGCATAACCTCCCTTGGCTGAAAATCCCTTCCCAGTCCTGTCTGTGACTTCATTTACTGTGGTACGTGCATAATTACATTTATCATTTGCCCCACTAACCTTCATCATTCCCTTTCTTTAAAAATCTGTAACACATCAAGTATTTTGTGTCTTCTTTTTCTCTTATAGACATTAGATTAAAAAGACTTCTGGATGAGCGAGAATTTTTACTTGAACAGGTAAGCAAGGGCCAAATACTTCTCTATTCGTCTGTTTGGGTATACTAATTGTTGGCCTATAAATTATATTACTGCTGATTTACAAGCTACATTTTTCATGGAGTGAGATGAGTTGTCTGAAATGGCTTTGCTGAGATTTTTAAGCTACAGGAAACTTTAATAAATATTAGGTTGCATTAGGCTGGGATGTAGTATCTTACCATGCATCAGGTATGCAATAAGAAGTTTATTTTCCTGGTCCTTGTCTTTTTTAAATTATGTCTAAGCAAATGCTGGAAAGAATCCCCCGCCCCTTAAAAGGAAAGCCTACATGCATGCTCCCCCCCCATATGCTTCACATTTGGTAAGCGCTCAAGTATTCTATCCATCCCTCCCCAAGTACAGAAACATCTGCAGGAAGCAGCTGTACTTTATTATCTGGCTATTATCAAATCAATTTTGTCTTTTCACTGTGTTCTCTAATTTATAAGATTGAATATATTGTATAGGTTTAGCAACTGGAATTTGGATACTAAATAAGGGGGGCCTTAAAAAATCAGATGCTTGTATGTGTTTGTTCTAGCTTCCTCCACCTGCCTTCACCATTCCTTTGTGCCACTCCCCACCAAATAACATTTGAGAATGCAGCAAGTATAGGAATGGCTCATAGCATCAGCCAGGATCCTTATTCCCCTCATCCTTTTTTCCATGGCTTTTAATTAGTCTCCCTGAGGAGCAGTTTTAAGAAGCCGCCCAGAGTTGTCGTATACGAGATGGGCAGCAGAGAAATTTGACAAACAAACAAATAAATAAATAAGTAAAGATTTTGGAACTATTGCAAGAGTTTGGTTGACATAATGTAGTTACTAGCTCTGTGGATTTTTAAGATTAATACAAGGTATTGTACTATATAGAGTATTGATTTATCTGGAGGGGAGGAACAATGGCAGAATATGAAACTATCTGTTAGATGAGGTTTTTCATTTAAAAAGATATGCAATGTATTACCACAATCTTGATAGCTGAATTTGGCATCTCCAAAATCTTTTCTGTATTTTTTGAAAGGGCAGGATGTTTAGTCATCATTATTCTTCACCAAAATGTTAGCGATGTCTGCTGCATTATCTGAAAATCCTTTTCTGTTGCTTTATAATCTCTTCCCCACCCATGCACTATTCCATCCAAAAATAATTCAAATCATGCAGAAGTATATCAGTTTAGGAAATGCCAGCTGCCAAGCTTTCCTCATAAAAGTGTTCTTTCATAAATCAAAATACAGACACCAACCTATCTCTTTAAAATTCTAATTATTCTATTCATGTATAATTTGGATTATTTCTCCTTAAGTTGATTTTTTTTTGTGGCTTTCAGATTAAAAAATTAAAAGCACAACTGGAAGAAAAACAGAATAGTAAAATTGAGAAATTACATTTGGAAGATGGAGTCCTAGAAAATGGCACAGACATGCATGCGATTGATCTTCAAAGTAAGACTAATCCCCAGGTTAAATTTTTTAAATTTAGTATTTAATTTTCTCTACTTACAGAATGAATATATCAAATGAAATAGGCCTCTTACTTACCTCATGCAGAGGTATAATACCGTTTTTCTGAGCTGTCATTCTGAATCCTTACTGCCTAAGCTAGTTGTACACTAAGTCAAACTTAGTGGGAGCAACTATTGTAACATGATGTCATTTCTGGCATTTCTTATCAAGTTAAAAAAGTCAGAAATGCTTTTTCTGAAGGCTAGTCAGTTGTACACCCAAAGTTGGCCTTTGTAGAAGGGAAAAGCAGCTGCATCCTGCCCATTTGGGTGGGAAGAGTGGCATAATGCAGTAGAAAAGTTGCAGTGGTGCCCAGTTCACCATATCTGTCCTTTTAGAAAATAAATATGGTGGATGGCTGCATGTCAGCGCTTTTTTTCAAAATGTGCTCAGTCCAGTTGCTGTGGGGGCAGGGGGCAGCAGCAGGCAGCAGCATGGGGAATAAAGGCTGATTAAGAGTTGGAGAGCTATAGTGGATGGTGGCAATCATTCCTTGACCCCTCTCTCAAACCACCTATCTTCTCTGTCTAAAATGTGAACATTAATGTCCTCAAATGAGTGTCCTTTTTCCTTTAGATGGACCAGAGTCAGCAGTTTATCTTCATCTAAAGGAAAAAGGACACTCATTTGAGGACATTAATGTTCACATTTTAGACAGAGAAGATAGGTGGTTTGAGAGAGGGGTCAAGGAATCCATTTATGCCAACTTGGAAAATCCTTCCTTGAATAGAGGTGGGGGCCTCAGGCATAATCTTTCCCCCATCTTCCTCCCCGCTTTGTCTTCTGTGCCTAGGAAGATTAAGACCATTTCGCAAGCTCAACAGCAGCATGGTGATCTTAACGATCCTCCTTTAGATGATAAAAGGACTTAAAAATAACATCTCAATATAACCATGACCTAGCCCCAGGTGTAAGGTCACACAGCTACCTAGAAACATATTTAGGATTCCCTTACCAACTTTGCTCAGACTGAAGAAGCTCCTTGGATAAGGAGCGAAACGTTTCCACTGAGAAAATAGAAATCCAGTTGACATGATTCAAGCTACAGACATGTCCACCAGTGAGTTCCAAACATCAAGAAGTGCTCCTTCTATCCCAAACAGCCTCCATCCAGCTGAAATTTTTTTCTGGAAGAATGGGGAAAGAAAAGAGGTGATCTTGGTTCATTTCTATTCTCTTCAGTTCCCCATTCCCTCCCTCTCATGACAATCTACTTGAAAGGGCTGGGAGAATCCTCTCAAACTATGGGGGAAGTACTACTGAAATCTGAAGAGGGAGGGAGAACCATCTGCTGGTGGGTAACATCCTGAGCTGTGGGATTTAATGTTAATGGATACTGCAGGATAGGGCTTATTTTGAGAATTATTTTGATGGCAGACGTGATTTTATATTATTATTTATTTAGGAGATGCAAATAGACAAATCAGTGACCTCAAATTTAAGCTTGCAAAATCTGAACAAGAGATTACAGCACTGGAACAGAATGTAAGTTTATGATAGTCTTGATAGTATTTTTGAACTGCCTGGTTAGATGCAGTTGTTTGTATTTTTTTACCTAAAAGTGTTAGAGGAGAAACCTAAGCTGTTTCAGCTCATTTGCTTCAAAACAATTTCCCATGAAATTAGTAGATATTATTTAATTTTAAATTCTAAATATGTTAACTGAATGATAATGTATGATCATTGGTATTTGTTTCTATGTTCTAAAGTAATTTATGGTGAGTTGCCATATTGCTGACAACAACTTTTGCAGTATACTGTATACGAATCTAACCAGGCAAGAAGGCTTCTGGATCTGAAGGGTTGTTCATAGAATGGGACAGTTGGAAGGGACCTATCTAGTCCAAGCCCTGGCCCAGTGCAGGAATCTACTGCATCCCTGATGGACAGCCATCGGTCTGTTCTTCAGTACCTTTAGAAAAAAAAAGTCCACCACCTCTTAAGGCAGTCTGTTTCGTTGTTGAATAGCACTTCTCATTAGGATTTTTTTTCCTGCTGTCTACCTAAAATCTGCATCCTTTCAGACCCATTGTTTCTAGTCATCCAGAAGAACTTCAGACCAATCTGTGCTGTCCTCTGCATGACAGCCCTTCAGATTGTTGAAGACAGCTATTGTGTCTCTCCACAGTCTTCCTGAGTTAATCATACCCAATCTGCCAGTGATAAAGCAGAAGCTTTTGGATCCTCTTTTAAGAGAAAAACGTTGGGATTTACTCTTCTAGTTCTGTCTAAAGAACTCCTTAGTTTCTATAGCCATTTCCATATCAAATCAATTGTTAATCTGTTTTGTATATTATTCTGCTGATGTGCACATTTGTTGGCTGGTGTGTCGTATCTAAAAGGCTTCAGCAACCAGAGTACTTTGTATTGGCTTTTCTACTGGTGTTGAGGTGCTGTCCAAGTTGTGCTCAACAAATACAATCAGAAACGTGTAAGAGCATATTATCATGCCCAGTTTGTGACAATAAAGACAGCGAAGCAACTTCTCTGTCTTAATAGCCTTCAAGCAGAGTTTTTCCAAGTGATTTAACAAGAAAGCCATGTTGAAATCATGACAGTTTGCAACTTAACTGAGCCAATTTCAAACAAAATGACTTTTATTTCTTCTGACTTTGATGCTGGTGTTTCTAGTAAGTATGCTTGACAAAAATTACTGAGGACGAGTGTTTGGGAGATTTCCCAAAAGCTGAACCCCACTTTTAGCCCTTTGTTGAAGCAGTTTTGGGCAGCTGTTATGGAGTTCTGTGATGTTTGGGAGTTGGGATAAACCCCTAGCATATTTCCATTATTATTATATAGACAACAATGTGAAATCACAGCTGCCAGTCTTTTAGCTGGTGTTGGCCTTCCCAAGAACCTAGGATGTTGTAATGTATCGGCGTAGTATATGTGCGGATCCAAGCAGTGTGGTCTTTTATAATTGACAGATGGAAATTTTGTCAATGCACAGATTTTCTAAGTGCCGTCCAAGGTTTTTTGGTATGGCACCCAGTGTGCCGATAACCACTGGGACCATCGCTGTCAGACTCGCTTTGCTTGCCTGCCATGTGTTTGAGTCAACACCTGTCAAGCCGTATAGAAGCCGACTCATGTCAGCCTGCTTTGTAGCCAGCTACTTTGCACCGAAGAGAACTGCCTCCCTCACATTCCTTCGCTGACTGAGACTAACTGTGAACACTGATAAGACACCTGGACTTTCATTAACAAGTTGTGAGGGGGAAGATCTGGAGTGGGAAAACGATTGTTTTGAAACTAACAAGGGATGAAGTCAGAGGGATGTTCTTAACTTTGAATGCTTGGCGCCAAATCTGGTATTCAGAGCTTTGCAGCTGTTCCATGTAGCCGTATTTTAATAAATGAATTCTTTTAGCATTCTGATGAATTGTCCGGGGAATTTCTTAAGTTAAGATACTGGCACTGGGACCATCACAATCACGGCCAGTTTATGCCATAATCTTTCAACTTTGATTTTTGGATCTTGATATTTTGTGATCTTCTCCAGTTCTTTGTCTTTTATTCTACTATCCCTTGGTATTGCCACATTAATTATCCACACTTTCTTCTTTTCAACCACAGTTAAATCTGGTGTCTTATGCGCCAAGACTTGATCAGTTTGTATTCAGAAATCCCACAATATTTTAACCTCATTTTCAACTACCTTTTCAACTATATATTCCCACCAATTTTTCATTACTGGCACATGATAATTTTTACAAATGTTCCAGTGAATCATTTTGGCAACTCTGTTATGTCATTGTTTATAATCAGTTTGTGTGATCTTCTTGCATGAGCTGTGTATATGATCTACTGTTTCTTCTGCTTCTTTGCACAATCTGCACTTTGAATCATTTGATGATTTTTCAGTTCTGGCCTTGATTGCATTAGTTTGAATAGCTTGCTCTTGAGCAGCTAAAAAAAATCCTTCAGTTTCATTTTTTTAATGTTCCAGTTGTAAGCCATTGCCAGGTTTTATCTTTATCCACTTTCCCCTTGATCTTTTGTAGAAATTAACCATGTAATGCTTTTCCTTGCCAGCATTCTGCTCGTGTTTTTATTACATTATTTCAATATTCATGTTTTGTTTCCTGTACATTCAGAATGTCCCAATTTTTAACTTGCATCAATGCTTGTTCTTGGCTGTCTTTTACATAATCAGCCAAAGCATGCTTTTCTTCTTTGGCAGTTTGTTTGACTTGAAGTAAACCTCTGCCTCCATTTCTGCGGGGCAGGTATAATCTATCAATATCACTACAGGGATGTAGTGCATAGTGAATAGACATCAGTTTTCTTGTTCTTGGTCCAAACTGTCCAGTTCAGCTTAATAATTCCAGCAGTGTTTTGTATCACAAGTATGATGGCTCTGATGGCGTTTCTACCATTCAACTTCGTCTTTAGCAATTTTCTCACTCTTTGGATGTATTCTTTACTAATCACATTTTGAACTTGTCCATGCTTGATGTTATCCTACTGTCCAGGATACTTGTAGGCTTCATCCTGATGGCTCCTGATGGTTTGGCCATTCAGCATTTCAATTCCATTACTGTTCGTGATTTTACCCCGATTTATTGCTACTGTAGCACATTTCTCTAGGCCACATTCCGTTGCTATATCTGTGCTAAAAATTCTTACAGTATTTGTTAGTGACTGGATTTCGATTTCTGATTTTCCATAAAGCTTCAGATCATCCATGTGAGATTTTATTAGCATTTTTTGTTGTTTGATAGCCAAGATTTGTTTTTTCAAAATCACTGAAAGTGGGATCATAGCAATGACAAACAATAAGGGTGATAATGGAAGATGCCCCTCCTAATGTTGACAAAACCATATTTTTATTTCCAACCACCAATTCTGTCTTCCACTGCTTTGTTATTTTTTTCTATAAACATTCTAATGTTTTTACTGACACCAGTTGTTTCCAAACATTTGATGAATCCAACTATGTGGTAGTGAATCAAACGCCTTTTTATAATCAATCCAGACCATATGTAAATTGGTTTTTTTGGGGGGGGGGGGGCTTTTGCAGTTCTCCAAAACCATTTTATCAATCAGAAGTTGATCTTTTGTAACTGCTTTTTCTTTTATTTCCTTTCTGTTATATTGGAAGGATGTTATTTCCTTCTAAATAATCTTGGATGTTGTCCGCTATTATGCCGGTGAGTAATTTAAACACTGTAGGCAAGCATGTTATTAGCCTCTAGATTCCTGGTGTTGTCCCTTTTGCTGGTTTTTTTTTAATCAGATAAGTTTTGCCAGTTATTAACCAGTCGCTGATGTCTCCTTTATGCAATACTTCATTAAACTGTTCAGCTATAATTGGCTGTAAGCTAGTCAGATATTTGAGCCAAAAGCCATGCAATTGATCATTTCCAGGAGATGTCCAGTTTTTAATCCTTTTCACTCAATTTTTAACCATTTCTGCTGTTATTATTAGTTCTTCCATTTGATTTTTACTAAATTCATCTTCATTTTTTAATCCATCCAGCATTTTTATTATAGTCTTTTTGAGTTTCCCATAGATTTTTCCAAAAATGTTTTTCATCATCATCATCATCATCATCATCATCATCATCATCATCATCACGATAATGATGATTGGTCGCATAGTCAACCAGATATTTAGACTGGATTTGGCATTTTTATCCACTTATAGAGTCCTTCCCAAGGACCTTGGATAGGCAAATGTTATTTGATGTTGTTAAAGGTATCGTCGCAGGATGTAAGCTGTTCCAAGTAAAGCTGCCTTTTGCAATTGACTGATGGTGGTTTTCTCAATGCTGATGGTGTTCAAGTGGTGCTCCAGATGTTTTGGGATTGCACCCAAGGTGCCTATTACTGGTGGTACTATTATTGTATTATTATTACTATTACAGTATATTGGTATATATTGGATCATCATCATCATCATCATCATCATCATCATCATCATCATCAATGTTAGCCACCCAGAGTCACTACAGTGACATGGACAGCCATAACAGATTAAAAACAGCATGCAAAATAACAAAAACCTGTCAATATATAAAACCTATAATGACCACCGAAGTAAAAACGAACCTAATAAATTAAGAACTCGCAACCCCATGTCTGGGAACCCATCCCAGTTTTTAAAGCTTTCTGGAGAGCTGGCAGGGTCAGAGCTAATCTAATCTTGAGGGGGAGGATAGACAGGGATATGGTGTTCCAAAGGGCAAATGCTGTGACAGAAAAGACCCACTTTTTGGATGTCACAAGATGACATTCTTTAATTAACGGGACCCGCAGCATGCCTCTCCTGTCAATCCCACAAATAATTCAGTCCCATGCCACATAATGCTTTCTAGGTAACAGCCAGCACCTTGAATTGCATCCAGAAGCCTTGTGGGCCGTGGTGGAACTTGGGCGCATAATGTCACCAATTAGGACGTAGCTTTCCAAACTGTGTGTTGCGACACTTTAGTGTGTCGCAACACACAGTTTAGTGTGTTGCGAAGCTGCGGCACGGGGGCGCACACAGGGGCGCGCGGCGGCAGCAGTGTGCACGACGGCAGCGGTGCGCCATCAGTGCTTCCGCGTTTTACCAAGGCCGCCGCCGCGCCCCCCGCGCCGTGCATGCATGCGCCCTCCCGTGCGCTTCTGCCGCTGCCACCATTGGTGTGTCGCCAACGACAGCACTTTGGAAAGCACTGAATTAGGATGATATGATTCCTCCTGTGGATTTGCACCCTGGTTACCTACTGAGTTATGTTAAAGCTCATTTATGGTAAGGGACCAAGACAAGTTTTCTAGGTGTATTTCTAATGTTCCAGGGGGATCTGATAACCTGCAAGAATGCATCCCAAGAGCCTGGACACCTAGAAGTGGGTTTTGAGGTCCACTGAATCAGGAGAGTACTAGCAAGATTTGAATGTTCTGCATTGGTCCTGCATTGGTCTGGGGTCAGGTGGGGTCATGCCTTATCCTGCCACCCAGGTTGTACACCCTAAGAATTAGTTGTACAGTCTCTCTCTAAATATTTGTTTCCTAGCAGTCTGGTTTTATGCAGTCTTGTTTTGTCTTGACATTTGTGTAAGTAGCAATCATGGAGGTAAAATACAGCTGCCCCAAACTGGGCTTTTTTCTTCTTCTTCTGGATGGGGGAGGTAGGACATGCAAGGGCAATTTATCATATCTTGTAAAGATCCTGACCCAGAAAACTCAGATATGGCAGATTGGAATGTAGCTTGCACAGATCACAGATGTGTGATTGTGGCTGTATTTAGGGCAGAGCTTTCCAAACTGTTCATATTGGTGACACACTTTTTAGACATGCATCATTTCACGACACACTCTTACAGCAGGGCACAAGGCAGGCACTAGGACCTGGGTGGAATCCTGGCAGGGCTTGGAGGCAGCAGCAGCCGCGACACACCCAGACACTGCAGCCGACACACTAACGTACGTGTCCCGACACACAGTTTGGAAAGCTCTGATTTAGGGAATACACACACACACAGAAGCAGAAACCCCATGTGGTTGATGATTTAAAAGCATGGGCAGAGTGTATAGGGACTGTTTTCACAGCCCCCAAACCAGAGGCAGAATGTATGGAGATCAGTGCAGTTTCATAGCCCTTGCAGAATGGCCTGAAATCTCTAGATGAGGAGGATGGTGGCATTCTGGTGAAACTGAGAAAACAAGGATCTAGAAATGTTGATAGAGAATTCACAGGCAAGCTTTCTATTTCTATGGGCATGAATCATAACTCTATGATACAAACATATTACTAAAATGTTCATTGTATGCTTTGCATAAAGGAGTACGTTCTGCATGATTATGACACCAAGAATCTGCATATCAGGAACTTGCGAACTGTCAACTGTCGCTGCATTTCCTGCACTGACCCAAATCTGAACATTTAGAACTAAAAGTTGTTGTTGCCTTTTCTCAATGAATAAAGTTTGTTCTACTCCCGTGTATTCACACTTGTTTTAATTGACAGAAATGGCAAAGGATAAAGAAATCCTAAATAACATACACTGTAAACCTAAACTCGACATTTGTAGGTTGCTTAGGATTCTGCTATGGGGTGTGGATGCACTACCACTTACCACACCAGGTAACTGTAAGGTTTCTTTGTAACATCAGTAAAAGCCTGCATGAACACGTAGGTATTTTGTGGATACATCTAAAGAGCTAAAATTGTAATTTGTCTCTGGTTTTTTTATAGGTACCTTATATTTTGCATTAAAGTTAATAATAAACATTTGCTTTTTCCTTTACAGTAAATATTATGAAAGTAATAATTCTTAGATTCTTATGGTGTTAAATGCATCTTCAACTTTCTTATATGGCATTGACATTGAAAAAATGTCAGGGCTTAGAAAGCTATCATTCTCACAGCTTTCAGACAAGCCCACCACAAACAAGATAAAAGTATATTTAAAAGGAGTTCTTCCTACAAATGGTTGTCAACAATTATAGCATCACATTTTTTTCAGATACAATTGAAAAGGCACAATGACTGTTTTCAAGCAAACTTTAGATTTTAAAAAACTTTCCCCATAGTTTTAACCTTCCCAAACAGAGAATATGGATGTGACCAGTTTATATCCATTATAAAAGTTAAAGGGGAAAGTTTTTAATTGTTCAGCCATCATCCCTTGACATATACAACCTTTTTTCCCTGAGCATCATCAATGGCCCAAGTGTTTAATTGTTCCATTACTAGCTAACGAGGCTGAGCATGTGGTAAAAAGCAAAAGAGGTAAAAGCAAAAGAGAGGTTCCTGGAAATATTTAGGGTAATTGCTTTGATTTGCATGAGTTGTAGCTCCAGAAAGTTTGTAACCATATGTGACCCAGTATGGTTGATGGATAGCTGATGCATGTGTGGTAATCAGTAGTTGATCAGGAACTTCACTTTCACAAGGAATTCCCAGAGGAGGTGTGGGCAGAACTCATGAAGCTTGGCTAGCAAACCCTCAAGATGATCTTAAACAGTTGTAATGCACATCCTGGACCCTGAGATCCTACAGTCTCCAGAGTGTTTATGAGGGCATGCAGCCTCATCTTCAGAGTTTACTTAAGTCACTCAACCATGGCTGTGTAAAACAATACAGAAATGTTTTGCCCTTATTTCTTCCAGGATTATTTTTGTACTTCCTGATCTAACCAACCCTGGGATTTCCTGAGCCCAGATGAGCTTGGCTAGCTGCTGCCATCTGTTGAGACAAAACCTACTAGACATTCTGCAATTCCCCTCTATGCATACAGCATAATTCAATATGAATACAAAGAGAAACCACTTGGTGGTGAATTTTAACATCTTTTGAACTGAAAAGAACTTATAGGCACATGGTGTTTCTCTGACGAGTGAAAATAAGGCACAAATTGCACAATCTGTTAATCATCTTATATTGTAAAAATTAAGTATAGATAACTTCTAATGGAGCATAAATAGATTTAAATAAACTCCTCCCATCCTTCAAAAAAGGACCTCCGTTACATTTTTTCCGTATTTGGGTAGGCTAATTGCTAGTTTTTACTGCTTTTATTAGGAAAATGGATTTGCAACAGTTTGAAGAGAAGAAGTCCAACTACATACAGATTTAGTCTACAACCCTTTATATGCATGTTATTGTGCCCTAGGTATTGTTTCCTGCATAGAGGTTATGGCTTGGCTTTTGTTGTGAAATAAAATAAATAAATTGAACTATTTATGCAGTGTTTGTTTTTTTCATTGATTTAAAATACTGCCTTTTGGGATACTTTGACAATTGAAGAAAAAATGTGGAAATTCACAGAAATTATTCTGCAGATATATACTAAATGGACTGGCCTTCAAAAAGTCTGCTAATCTCTTCTATTCTGTAGATTGTGCTTCTCTTGGTATAGTTTGGGACATAATCATGGAGCCTTCTCTAGGAATAGAAGTACAGGCATACCTCATTTTATTGCGCTTCACTTTATTGCGCTTCGCAGATAAGTTCTTATAGGGCTATTTGAAAAGTCTCAGATGCTTCAATAACCTAATTTAAAATTTTCTCTACTGTATTTTGTGATGACTTGAAAATATTCTCTCTGATTCTTGGCTAAAGGAAATATATCTAATTCAAGTGAATCTTAAATTTTAGAATAGTGACGTCAGATTGTACAAGTTGATTGGGACTTTATAGATCTTCTAGTCCAATTCCCTTCTCATTGCCAGAAACCACCAAGTCATTCCTGACAAATTGCCACTCAGCTCTTGTTTGGCAACCTCCAACGTGGGGAAATAACTTTTCTAGACAGACCATTCAACTGTTTAACAGTTCTTACCAATTCCTCCTAACATTCAACTTGAAACACCTTTGTTCAATTTCAGTCTTTCAAGTCCTTGTCCTACTCTCAGTTTCAATAGAGAACAGATCCACTACTTGCCTGAGACAGCCTCTTAGATATAGGTGGACTGCTACCCTTTCCCCCCTCGCTAGTTACACATGCCTGGTTCCTTTCACTGTTTGCTACAGGGCTTGGTTTCCAGGCCCCTTGTCATCCTGGTAGCTATCCTCTGATCCCACTCCAGCCTTTCCATCCGCCTTTAAAAGTGCAGTGTCTACCTTCTTTGGTCTAGATGCAATGCTTCTGTTAATGCATCTGAAAATTGCATTGGCCTTAATAGCTGCTGCATTATCTTGCTAGCTCATGTTCATCAGACTAAGGGGGGGAAAAATTGAACACAGTGAATTTTCTACCACTAGAGCTTTCCCTCTTTATCAGGGTTTCTGGGAATTTTTTTTTTATCTAAAAGTTCCATGGCCTGAAAAAGTTTATTAGCCAGTCCTCCTAGGTCGATGTCATCTGCAAATTTGATAAATATCCCTTCCTTTCCATCTTCTAGGCTATTTATAAAGATGTTGAATAACATTCGGCTAGATTGCGGTAGGATATAATTCTAATGAATAAATAAATACTTCTATCCAGGAACCCTTTATAAACCATTTGCGGATAAATTTGCAGACACCATTTGGGTGAAATTATTTGGTATAGTATTTTCTAATCCAGATTAGTCCATGAGACTGGACAAATGCTTTATTGAGGTCAAGGTACGGACGACCAAAAGTCCCTGTGTTAAAAAAAAAAAAAGCCAGAGCGAGCGAGCAAGCGCACGTGCGCCTGGCTGTTTACCATCAGCTCTGATTCCTTGACCAGCACAGAGGTTGCAGTCTCACTGTCTTCATTGCCATCTGAGCTTTTGCCTTCCTGCCTGCGTCTGCAGGTTTGAGCTATGTGTTTGGACCCCTCTTGAGTTATTAGGCCATTTCCATTTCCCCTTTTTAATTCTCAGCTGGTCAAGGGGCTTGTTATCCATCCATTCAGAACTCTTAAAGCTTTTCTCATTTTTCCTTCTCAGGAATAATTTGGAATTGTCCTTTCAGAATCTCATGTTTCAGGATTTTCCATTACTTTTTAATTTGCTTTTCCTTCAGAATTTCAAACCATGGTATATTGCTCAACTTCCATCTGTGTTTGTTAAAATCTGCTTTCTGAAACTGATTTATTGCAGTTTTTCCTTCTCTATTTATCTTGAACTTCAACATAGAATCATAGAGTTGGAAGGGACCTAACAGGTCATCTAGTCCAACCCCCGCACACTGCAGGATTCACTGCACCATCCCTGATAGATGACTATCCAGCCTCTATTTGAGGTAACGACACACCCACCCACTAAATTTACTTGAAGTGTTTTACCTACATTGGGTAAAAAGGACTTTCTGATAAGCGGATTTGGGCAATGAAGGAACTAGTTTGGGAAGCCCTGTTGTCATGTCCCTTCTTTTCTGCCAGCTAAACACTCCTAGACCTTTTAACCATTCCTCGTGGGACTTGGTTTCCAGTCCTTTCACCATCTTGGCAGCGCTTCTCTGGACTTGCTCCAGTATCTTTTTTAAACGGGGGTGTGCAGAGCTGAATGCAATACTCCAAGTGAGCCTGACCAAGGCAGAGTGGAGCAGGATAATCACTTCCCATGATCTGGACTCTACGCTCCTCTTGGTGCTCCTCAAGATGTCATTGGCCTTCTTTGCAGTTGATGTATATGATGTGATTGCTTTCCTCCAGGGTGCCTTTAATTCCTTTCTGCTGGTCAGGAATAGGATCAGAAGAGCCGACCCCCTTGTTTCTGACCTTCTGAAAAAAACACAATTGTAAGTAAGAGAGACTTCCCACTTCTAGCTGAATTTGTTACTCAGTGAAGATCCAAATTCTCCCTTTTTTATTGTGACCTGCGCTCTGGAGAATTTGTTGAGTTGATGTGGGAAAGCATCAACAGTTCACTTTTGTTTGGCTTACTCCTTTTGGTCTTTCCCAAAGGCTTTCAACAGCAAAAAAGCAGAATGGTGGTGGTGCAGTTTTTCCTGTTTACCCCAGTCAGGGGTAGGAACCTCCCCAACACCCAAATGGCCATTTGGGCTCAATTTGTGTGTGTGTGTGTGTGTGTGTGTGTGTGTGTGTGTGTGTGTGTGCTAGGCTCAATATAAGGATAGGAATTGTTCAACAGACCTATTGCTCTTATCCTAGCTCCCATGCCCTCCCAAAAGGGAAAATCCCCCCCCAAATGATAATTTGGGGCTGATTTGGGGGGAGGAAGTTTGTCTGCAAACATTTTTGCTAATCTTTTCATTAAAAACCTGAAAAAGCGGGCTGAAATATTTTGGGCCTGCCTCTTCTAGATACAGTATGTCCTCAAATCATTGGGAGAGGTCTTGTCACCCTCCAGCCGTTAGCCACACTGCCTAGCCTATGTCATATAATACAATTTAAACTATATTCTACTAAAGAAACAATGGGCAATATACTTTTACAATATGTTTTCCCATATACAGTTTTCTAAAAATGATACCTTTTGCCCAAAATAAGTAATCTTGTGAGGATTGTCCCACTGTAACTGTAGTGCAACATCTTCATGTGTCTGAAACCACGCCTCAAAATATTACAAACTACATAGTAGCCTGCATTGTTTTTGGCATCTTTTCTGGGAAGCATGAATCTGTTTTAGCATCAACTTGTAACCCTAAAAGGAATTTTTGTGTAATATGATTTAACTGCCTGCCTGTCAGCTCAGCAGGCCTCTTACCAACTTTAAGAAAATATTTTAGTTGTTTTCAAACGTCCCCATGTTTGAATTTTTCCTCTCAGCCAAATTTTCCCAGAAAGCCAATTGTTAAGGTAGCACACCTGTAATTCTGACAGCCTTCCCAAGATCTTGCTTGTTTGCCATCTTAAACCAGATTTGCAGTTCCATTCGTTTTGCCTGACTTCCAGGAATCTATTATTTAACATTAGCTAATCAACATCTGCACCACCTCTTACACGATTTGGTGTATGTAATGGCAGCAGACCACGTGTGTCCAGCTTGTCCTCTTCTGAGGGAAGAAGATCGGAATCAGCTTCATAAATGGATCAGATAGCCTTCCTTTGGAGTCCTGGGTGGCAGAACAAATCACCACTTTGCTGGACCATTAAAATGCCCCCTTCCCAGAGTATTATCTCTGCATGCAGAACATGCCTATTTAAATCTTGTTGTTACTCTCCTGATTGGATGAGCCTTAACCTCCCCCCTAAGGGCCCAGGTTTGCAGAGCATCATCCCTGGGGAGCCTGGAGATATTTTTAGTAAAGGTGTCCCAGACCCTTAGCGTTGTTAAACTTTACCTCCCTAGATGTCCAGAGTTACATGGTGAGTTCATAACAAGGGTTACAACCCCATTTGGGACAACTGAAGGACAGAATGGAAATACCTCTAGCCATTATCTCAGTCCCTGAGTGTCAGAGTACAACAGTCTGTCTAGGGATCCATAGTGGCAGAGTGAATTTGCAGAGGGGTCACACAATGGCTCCTCCAAACATCCCACTCAACTGTGAGGTAGGAGCAGGATGCTCAGTATAGCTGGCTGTTGATATTCAGACTCCAGAGTATTCTCGCTTGCTTATGTGTATATCTCTGTGTACATATGATGATTCTCACCCTGATCAGAGCTGGTGCTGTTATGATGTTTTATTTATTCATGCAAGAATCAAAGTTACACAGCTTAAAATATTTAAGTTCTTTGAAAATAAAACTGTTACGAACCCAACAGGAATGGGAATACTTCCAGTAAATTAGAATTCTGTATGATGTTGGGTAGGCTGTTGCTTTAGCTTGCTGGCTTTGATTACAACTGCTAAATGCAGGTTGAAGGTTGTGTCTCTGTCCCTTTAGTTGCATTGCGTTAGCTCACCACCCAACAGGATTTTTTTAAAGAAACCTCTGTATTCACATTTGTTCCTGCAGTTCAGGAGTCTTTGATTAGATTCTGTGAACTAGAGCTGTGTGGCGTCCCAGATGCCATTCCAGAAAGGCATTTCAGAGCAGTCTGAAATGACGCTCAAACCTATTTTGGGAAAGATAGGGTTGCTTTAAGGAGTTTGATGCTATGTCTGTACATGCACACTCTGAAGCAACTTTTGGGAACCGACTCCAAAGCATTGCACAACTCAACTGCTAACTATGTTCTCTCTGCCTCCAACCCAGTGGTTTCTTCTGGGAAGGTTTTGTTTTATTTTTTAAATTACGTATGTCGCCCTGTTTGCAGTCTTTCTGCAAATTGGCTGCCGTGTTGGGAGCAGGCCAGCGTGGGCTGCCATCTGCCGTCTTACTTATATTCCTGTTTTTTGGGATATAAAAAAAGGAAGCAAGGAACTTATTCCAAGTTCTTCTCAAGTTTATACTATTCTAATGTTTTTTCCTAAGCTTGAAGTAAAACATGTTTTACAACTTGCATCCTTCCATGTTTGCATCAACATTGTCATTTTTTGGGGGAAGCCAGTTACTTCCATAGGCATCTTAAAAGAGTATTTTTAAAATTTTAAAATTACGTTTCAATGTTTGTTTATTTTAAAGCTAGGATTGTTTAGAGTTTTGTTTTATTGAAATTTCATTTTCTGTATAGTTTGCCTAGAAAATCCTTTGAAATGAAGATGGAGTATATATATATTAATATAATAAAATAAATGATACTTTTCTATCATGTCATACCAGGTATTACGATTAGAAGGTCAAGTTGTGCGCTATAAAACAGCTTCAGAAAATGCTGAAAGAATAGAGGATGAATTGAAAGCGGAGAAACGTAAGCTTCAAAGAGAGGTAATCTGCATTACTGTGTAATTTTGAATAAAATATTCAGAAAAAGATTCAAATAAAAGATTTGAGTAAAAATTTAACACAAGAAATAGGAGACTAGATTAATTCTTTCTGTATTAAATGAAAACAAGTTTTACAGAGTCTCTAGTCATGAATAACGTCCCCAAGATGACCTTCTGCAAATAAGAATTATTTTATATTTCCTTCCTGCTTGTGCCAAACCATTAAAAGCAAGCCTTTTTCAGACACTAAATAAAGGAGATAAAGCAACTTGCCGTAGCCTTTCTTCCTAAAAAGGAAATGGAATCTATTAGTCCTCACTTGTGGTTCTGGAGAATAAAAAAATCAAACATTACTGAAGAAAAAAGAAGAAAAAGAATGAAAAATAGATACTGCCAAAAGTTTTATAATATGCATCCAATAAATGAATGAAATACTGTAATTAAAGTAGAGTTCAACACGAACACCATTTAAAGCTATGCAATTTACTAATCTCAACTTGACAGTCCCTTGTCTATGACAAGTAGGACTTGATTGTTCAGAAAAAGCTATTAGCTTTTAACAACTTGATTTTCAAGGTGATTAATGAAAATATCAGGCAAAACATTTTAATATCTGCATTCATTAAT
This sequence comes from Charina bottae, assembly GCA_023362775.1. Classification (NCBI taxonomy): domain Eukaryota; kingdom Metazoa; phylum Chordata; class Lepidosauria; order Squamata; family Charinaidae; genus Charina; species Charina bottae. The sequence continues at coordinate 3,070,925 of JALMGJ010000020.1, forward strand.
GAAATAGTTTTATAATTTGCCTAATGTATAATTTCAGCTCATTTAAGTATTAAATAATATGATTCATAAAGAAAAGCTGGCACTAGATTCAAACACAAACTGAGAAAAATGTTAAAGTTTAGGTACCAACATATCTGTGTGCACCTTACGGAATTCATCTAACCTTGGCATTTTGCCTTCCCATATGCTTTAAGTGATATTTCTAATTCTTCTACCTGAATATGTTCAGAAAGTAGCTCTTTTTTGTGACTATACAAACACAAAAGTTTTAAAAGGAAAAAAGATCTCATTCATATTTCATCAAATTCTTATTTTTTTTGTAGTAAAGATTTTAATAACGTTATTGAAACTTTAAATTTATATGTTCTGGTCATGCTGAACCAAAAGAACTAGTGTTGCTGTTTAATCAGTATGCTCAAACTTTGCCTGGTTCTTCTCCAGAAATCCTAAACCGCTGATGTTAGATACTAGTATGTATCTCTTAGTGGAAAGTAATTTATTCAGAAATGATAAAAATGTATGCTTCCAGTTTAATATTTCTTCTTGTAAGGCCATTTTTTCATGTCTAAAGCATAGGAAATAATTGGTTCTTCATGTATACCTTGCACGTTTCCCATCTAATGGCCCAGCAGATATGCATTCATATTGAAATTGTTCAGACATTCATAAGATAGTTGGATATAAAATATGCTTGCATATCAGATCATTTATTTTTGTAAACTTTCAGAGGTAATCAAACTGAAGATTAAAGTTTCTTGATATCTATAATTTAATTAAGAAGAGAGACAGTTTGGTGTAGCGGTTAAGGCATCAGGCTAGAAACCAGCAGACCATGAGTTCCAGTCCTGCCTTAGGCACGAAGCCAGCTGGGTGACCTTGGGCCAGTCACTTTCTCTCAGCCCTAGGAAGGAGGCAAGGGCAAACCACTTCTGAAAATCCTTGCCAAGAAAACTGCAGGGACTTGTCCAGGCAGTTGCTAGGAGTCAACACTGACTCGAAGACAACAACAACAATAATAATTTAATTAAGAATACATTGAAATCCATGTTGATTATAAATGTTCATGAGCAGGTCTCTCCCTCTGATGCCCTTTGCCAACCAAAAATGTATTGTACAATAAAGAATGGCGTATTTCTATTACAACTAGGGAAAAAATCTACCTCAGCTTGCTTAGGTAGGCATATTGAACCTGGATCTCGTTTCCACCATGCCAAAATTTTTTCAGAATCCATCAAATGTAGCATGTGGCTAGACAGTTGATAGAATGACTGAAAATGTTTTTCTCTAATGGGCAGTTTACCTTAGAAAAAGTTTCATGGCTGATGCATACCTTCCCTCATATAATCAAAGAAAATCTTGACTATCTGACATCAACCCTCCACTGAACTCTTTGTTCAGAGCTTTTCGGAGCAGATCTTCTTTAGTTGGAAATAAAAAATCTGACAGAGGATTTCTGTCCCTGTTCCTACAGAAGAAATGAGCTGGAATATGGGGGTTCTTTCTATCTCAAGCTGAAGGTCTACAGGGAAGTGACATCCCTCACAAAAATGTCTCACTAAAGATTATACAATATCCTTTCCATAATGTCAGGAATTTAAAATATGTTTCTGTTGTTCTTATAATATCATTCTTCCAGTTTAGCATGGTGAAGCATGTTTTTAATGTTTGATTAGTTTTCTCTAAGGCTGTTGTAACCATAACAATAATAGTTTCTCTCTTCTCTAATTGGGAAAAGTTGCTTTCAGTTTTATCAATAATTGTACAATAACAGTAATTGTACAAGCAGAGGCTTGAAGCACAAATGTTGAATAATTCCTATAAACTTATATTTGTTTAATATAAGAAGCTACATTTTCCTAGTTGTCTTCAGGAGATTAAAGGGGGAAAATGGCACCATATGTTTTGAGTTAAAGGCTTTTCCCCAGATTTAGACTTCCCTTCAGTTAAAGCCATCTGGACAATTTAGAATCTATTTCCCAATTAGCTTTGCAAAAATCGTCGTTTATCCATGCTTCTGAAGGAAATGAGCTGTCAATATAAAAAGGTGGGAGACAACAAGGGTGCTTGTTCTCTGTGGACCAGTGTGAAATCTGTACACAAGCAAAAAGACATCTTAAAGTTTTAGAGCTTAAAAAAAGTTTGTAGAAATTTTCCAGATGTTGCTCTGTAGAGTCACAGATCCCATTTGTAGGATAACCCAGAAGATATCTTGAAGAACCTCTTCAGATGAGAAAGACTTCAAGCAAGCCTTGTTTTCCATCTTTAATACTGGAATAATATTACAATTGCTGTTGAAGGGCAGAGGGCATGCTACTATTTCCTGTACCTAAATTTGAATATAATTTCTCTCTTAATGTATTTTCAGCTTCGTTCAGCGTTAGACAAAACAGAAGAGCTTGAAGTAAGTAATGGCCATCTAGTTAAACGGCTAGAGAAGATGAAAGCTAATAGGAGCGCTTTACTCTCCCAGCAATAGAGGGCAGATGTTGCTGAGGCTGTTGGACTGACTGACAACCAGGCTGCCGGGGCTTATAGCCGTACCTTTTTGGGATGCTTTGTTTCATACATCTGAGGACAACACAATTCAAACACATGAATCCATTTGACCATATGCCAATATCTTGAAGATTTGCTTATGCAGATTCTGAACTGATACTGCGTGATTAAGAATAGCTGCTCCAAATGTCTCTCTCTCTCAGTACTGTAGTTATAAGCCATTTAACAAGCACATTGGACATCCTTTTAAGTCCTCAATTTGATGTGACATTTTGAAAACAATACTGAAAGGAAAAAAATAAAAAAATAATTAAACTGGAAATTTGGATTTTCTTTCTTTCTGGAAATAAGTTTTTAAAAAAGACTAATGTTCAGATTTCCTGTTATGGCCGTAATTGAAAGAGTAGCAACAATAATATATCCTTATCAAGTTCTCATGTACAAAACACTGTGGAACCACAAGCCATTACGGAGCAAATGTTCAATTCTGAAATCATGGATGAAGATGGTCTTGGAAGCAAAAGTGACCTTATAAATGGACTTCATCAAATCAAACTTTATAGGCAATTTTTCTCCTGTTCATCATGACTACTTCATTTCAGGGTCAGTAGGCAATAGCTTCACTTTTAAAAAAAGAAAAAAAAGCTTTTTTAAATTATTTAATCTCTGTATTTGGAATTCAATTAAATGACTTCTTATAAAGGATGTGACATTGCAAATAAAGGCAAGCCAATGTTTTAAAAAGTTGTATATTTCATATTTTAATGATTATACATGTTTGTCATTACTAAATACAGTCTTGATTCTATATCTATCATGCAGAATTCTTTAGAAATTTTCCATCATCTTTTATGGAAAAATGGAATATCTCTGAAAAAATTGCCTAAGCTAATGAATCTAGTAACAGAATAAGGTCCAAAATGAAAAACTGGCTATTTGGAATTTTCCATTATATCTTAACTATAGAACTTACCCATATAATTTTAGTCATATTTGTTGACATCCTGGAGGAAAAGTTAATTAGCTGCTAATTACAAATGGATAGATCCAGTTTTTGCTTCAGAAGCATTGGGGGGGGGGGGGTTACTTTCAGGAGTGTAAACGGGCTGATTTGTTGATTTCCCTCAATTCCTGCAGCTCTGCAAAAGGTATGTGTTCCAACAGGCAATTCTGAAGAGAAGTATTAAGGGGCAAGATTGTAACTTGAGATCGATAGAAATGCCATGATCTGGTTGAAGAGCTGTTGAGAAGCACCTGCAGGGTCTGACAATTTCATCAGAAATATGAAATGTGTTGCAATGTTGTGATACAAGCTCCACCCTTACATACATCTGTGCAATATGGTGCATGTACAAGAGTGGCGAAGCTTATGTCATGATGCTCATGATGTCATTTGTTCCTCCTGTGGACTTTGAGAAATCCCAGGAAACATGAAGTGCCAGGTGACTGTAAGGGAGCAAATGTTCCAATTTTTAAAAAGGGGGGAAAACCTGGGAAAACACTAAAGCAGATTATAAAGTAATCATCCATAAGCAACTTGAAAACAATGCACTGATTATAAGTCAGCACAGATTTGTCTAGAACAAGTTTTGCCAAACTAAATCTAATTGTTTGGGTAACTTCAAAGGAACTTAGGGTAGAGAAATAGGAAGTGTGCCACACTGTTCCTAATGGACCTGTGGCATTATTATTAATGTCTTGAGTGATGAGGTGAAGGGAATGTGTATCAGATGTGTAGGTAACACTACAAATAACTAGATACCACTAGGTAACAGCAAACTTAACAATTGTGCTAGTTTGGAAAAACAAGCGGATTATAAGAGAATGCAACTTAACAGAGTTAAGTCAAAGTTCTTTACATGGGAAAACATATATGAAAATGCACAGGTATAGGATGAAGACTTGTGAAAAGATTCTTGTAGCTGAGTAGAAACAGTATCAGCCAAAAAAGGCAAACAGTTTTTGTCCTGCAAAGAGTATCCTGCATATTAGTAAAATTTCCAAGTCATAATTGCCCTGGTATTTAAAAGTCTCACAAAGGCTTTTACTGAACTTTATTTAGGCAGCACATATTAACATACATCCATTAAATAATAGTGCAAAACAAATAGAAAAAAATACATTAACAAGATGCTGATCTTGTGAACATTTATTTCCAGATTGTCAACATCTAGGATTGGATGGTGTGAATAATCTTGTTTGCAAGCCCCTGATAAATATTCTAATCTGTATCATCAGGTATTGATAGAGACACAGCAGAAAATGCTCTATTGGCAGGTAGTTCAGAAGGTACATCAGCAATCATAGCCAGTGGAGGGAGGGCATAAGGTAGGAGGCTGTTTCATAGGAAATTTCAAGTTCATTCATGTAAGAGTTGGTAGTGATTAATCAGACTTCTTCTCGGTTTTATTCAAACAGCTTTACAGAAATAAAAATGGCTAAAACAGAAAAAAAAACCCGAGATGGTTCACACAAGAGTAAGAAGAAATTCAAGCAAATTGCCTGAGCGCTCCACCCACCACTACCACCACCCTCCTTTCTCAGAGTTGCCTTCAGAGTTCTCTGCTACTGTTTGGCAGTCCAAAAGGCCCAGTACAACAGGCTCTGGCATTCCCAGCTGCTATACTTGAGTTCCATGGAGCAGGGGTCCCCAACCCCCAGGCCGCAGACTGGTACCGGTCTGTGGCCTGTTAGGAACTGGGCTACACACTTCTGTCCACGCCATCCCGAAACCATCCCCCCCCCCGGGGTCCGTGGAAAAATTGTCTTCCACGAAACTGGTCCCTGGTGCCAAAAAGGTTGGGGACCGCTGCATGGAGGACTCTGAAGAGTAGATTCAAATGCTCCAGGATGCAGTTTTTTTTCTTGGTCTCTGGTGCTACCCCCCCCCCCCGTTGGCTCAAAAAGACCATATTCACGTACCCCCACAGCCCCCTCTCAACACTCTCATTGCTATCTTTGTTTACTCGAGACTTTTGCTCCTAGTGCGGAGAAAGACCACTCACCTTTTCCTCTTTATCTCCTTTGCAACTAAGGTTTCTCTTAAGTTCTCCCGTTTACTCACCATGGCTTAGTTGCCCTTCTGCCTTTCAAAACATGTCTGTGTGTGGAAGGAGGGGGTAACCTCAGTGCCCAATCCACAGTCCATTTAGAAGCAGGGCCTACAGCCACAGCCACCCCAGTGAGAGATCCCCCAAGGCCGATTGCTCCAATGGAAGAGGCCACATTCTAATGGTCCAGTCCTGGAGCCACTGAAGTCTATTAAGAATGCAAGATTAGTATGTTTTAAGGCATAGCTTTCCAAACTGTGTCGCCTTTCCAATACTGTGTCGCCTGCGGGGCCCAGGTGTGTCGCATCAAAACCCGAAGCGCTGATGGTGTGTGGCGACGGCGGGCCATCAGCGCTTCTGGGTTTTCGCACGGCACACCAGGAAACCGCTGTGGCGCGTGAAAACCTGAAAGCGCCGCGGCAGCAGCGCTTCCGGGTTTTCTCGTGCGCCGCCATTGGTGTCGCCATGGGAAAAGTTTGGAAAGCCCCGTTTTAAGGACTAGCGTTACAGTGCTTGTAAACAGATCCACAATCCAGAGAAATCCATCATCGATCCTTTCATGGATTCTGATTGCATTGGTCTCCAATGCCCCTTTAGTATCCTCCATTCTCCCTAGTACCCTCCACTGTCCCTCAGTTAACAGAGCTGCACTGTCCACCAGTTTTCCCAATGGCCTCCTGTATACCAGTCAACCCTCTCCGTTGCATGCAGCCAAAACTCTCCTGGTGAGACCACACTCACACCTAACATCTCCCAGATGCTCCAGGGTTCCCCAAGGATCTCTACTACCATTAGTATTGTGAGCATAAAACAATGGCCTCTAATTTTCAGTTGTGTTAACTGTCCCAATTGTTTTCTGCATCCTTCTGTCATTACCCAATTATTCTCTCTGTACACAGCTTTCTACATAGGTAGTTTATTGCCCAATCATTTATTGAACAATGAACAGATGGCAATACTATGAATAGTCAGAATTTTGCATTGTTCATTGAGAAAAACTTTTCTGTGTGTGTTTAATTACACAGGTCAACTTGCAATACTCTTGTTTTGGAATTTCGGTTATTTTTCTTCAAAATAGGAATGTTTTTGTGAAAACTGTCCTACTGGAAACAAACCCTTTTATATCTGCCCACTATATGATCGTTTCCGAACATTTGTAAATAATTTCCCAAACACAGGCAACAGGTAATTTTTCTCAAAACCTCTGAGTAACTCACACTTCAAAGAAATATTTTTATTTTGAAACAAACTTCTATTTGAACAAGTTAAGCATTTTCTAAGCACCATTAATTGCAATGAACATTTAGTCATGTATTTAATTTATTCCCATTCTAATGGAATCTCAAGGTGCTTTGTTTTGAACAGCGTTACACTGATGAAAGATTCCATTGAGGTGTAGTTATAATGAATTCACTATCAAAGTTTAAAGTATTATGATGTAGTAAACCTTTGATTTAATAGACTTTGATTTAGCAGATTCAGATGCAATGACCAAAATCTGAACATGCATAAAATCTCATTCACCATTCTACACATGCATAAAATCCCATTCCAATTTTACATTTGTTTAAAATACATAAAATATGCATAGGTAACATTTTATTCAGATTTAACAGACATTCTGCTTTTATAGACACCTCTTTCTCCCAATGAGACCATTAAATTGAAGGTTTACTGTATTGGGAACGCAGAGAAGCACCTAATAAATTAAATTAGATTCTTCTATACGAAAAAAGGAAGTTGTTGAGGCAGAAATATTATGAGCACAATGTGTATGAAACTACACAAACATTTACTCATCTCTGGCTTTGGCAGTAATTTAACCTTAAATAAAATTATTTGAGGGGTATGGCTCTGTTTTGAATGGTCATTGTGTCAAAAAGAATTCAGATAAAATATTAAATATATATTGTGTGTGGCATCTGCTTATAAATAGACCTGGACAGTGTACCCCCAAACCAAATGGGATTTTGCAGTTCATACATACTTTATGTGAGATAGAGCTAGTTATATTCAAAGTTCTTCACATATTGTGCTTATCCTGAAAGATTTGGCTTCTAACAGTGTTACAGTTAAGTTGCAGTAAGCATTAATTTGATCTTGAGGATTAGCTTTTAAAGCTTTGGTACCAGAAAGTTAAGATTACTTTGTTTTATAATGGCCTGAAATATCAATTCGCCACATCAGAAGTTAAAGGTATTTAAAACCATTATACCTTTCTTTACATTTGCGTGTAAAATAGTTATTTTTAAAAAGAAATACACTGTATTTATATGTGTTCAGACTCAGCCTTGGTTTCAGTAAGTGCTTTGCACAATAAATGCAAATTTAAAACAGTGTAGATAAAAGATGAACCAATATCAGCAATTTCAAATTTAACAGCATTTCAAAAGTAGATAGAGCTGATGTATGCACTCAATACAAAGCATGACATGTTATTTCAATTCTGGCCCACTTTTATTTATTGCCAAACTTAAATATTCCATACTAGCTATTAAGAAAATTTTAAAATGAATAAATGATCTTAATAGTGGTTTCTCTTTAGTCTCAAGTAGATCTCAATTCTGGACATACGGTACAATTTTAAGAGAGATTGTTGAAAGTTAAGCAAACAACTTTTTTCAACCAACATACATCATTTTCTTGCTGTATTGATGAACTTTTCATTTAACATAGAGAAGAGGCTTGTTTTCTTCATCAGAACAACATGAACACAAGACAAAAGCCCCCTCTTTTTTGGTGGTGGTGGTTTCAGGACACATCAAAGTGCAGTCTTGCTATCCATCTCCCATCATCATCTTGCATAGCGTTTAATGTAATCTTCAACTTTAGTTCGGAAGTCCTCCTGTAAGGGGATTGGAAAATTAAATAAATAAATGTGTTTACAGAAACAATGCTAGTCCTGTATTATTGAGTCTCCATTAAAGTTCTAATACATAGTTTGCATTCCAGACAGAATATATCTTACTGCATTTTCCCCCTGAATCTGGGGAGACACCTTATATTCCCTGAGGAGAAAAGCTGTTGAAAGAAAAGGAACCTGTAGGAGGTACAAAAGGAGGCATGTCATGCCAGCCACATGACCATGGAAGCATCTTCGGACAGCGCTGGCCCTTCAGCTAAAAAACAGAGATGAGCACCGCCCCCTAGAGTCGGACACGACTGTGCAGGGGAAAACCTTTACCTTTACTAGGAGGTACAAATAGCTGCAGATCTTGCTCCTGCTGCAAAAAGGGGGTGCCTTTAAAATTAGCTGCTACTGTATTAGGAGATGTTTGCCTAGAGCAGCCTTTCTCAACCCTTTGACCCTGGAGGAACCCTTGAAATATTTTTCAGGCCTCGGGGAATCCCTGCACATTCAGGCTCAAATATAGGTCAGAAGTTACAAAATTAATATGTTCGTTTCATGGGTAGGCCTGTATATATGCATTAACAGTGTTCTTAAACTAAACAATGAAACTGACCTCTTTAATGTGAAGTTGCTCGAAATTGAAATAATTTTTAAAGTGAATCGTGATCTCCCGCAAAACCCTAGGGCTCCACAGAACCCTACCTGAGAAACCCTGGTCTAGAGAATGTAACCTTTTTTTTTACCAGCTTGGATTCATCTTCACAGTCCATTTACCACCACAGGAAGATCTCTTAATGGTTTTAATGATGGCACCTCTGTCTCTACCCCAGCCCCCTCTGGACACAGTCTGAAGTATTTATTGCCATGGGAATCCCAGTTTTCCAGAAGATCGGTATTTCCACATAGGGTGGGAGGAAAATATAGCTGATAGGATGGGCATGGGATTATGCAAGAAGCAGATCTATATGCTTGCAGTCCTCCCAGCTCCACTCTGTATCTCCTCTGCCCCACCAACCTGTCAGTCAGAATACGTTTTCCAAATTGACAATGGAATAGCAGCCTTCCAGAAGACCAAGAGGGCCGGGTTCATTCGGGTAACTTGAAAGGCGGCTAAACAGTCCCATTAACTCTTAAGCTTTTAACAGCAGTGCATGACCAAGGAAGCTACATTAGCTTCCCCAAGTATCATTAATTAGGTTTACGCCAGCAAAAATGAGTTAGGTTACAGAATCTTGAAACTAGGTACTCTAAGTATCCTCCAGCCGTCATTTATGAGGTGGGGTCTCGGTCCCTTTCCAACAGACGCCCTAAAAGATGGGCTGACACCTCACTTTTGTGGAAATGTCTCTCTTACTGTGGAATAATATCACAAGTTGCATTTCTGATAAATTGATGTTTTATGAGTGGCCACACCTATGATGCAGCAGACCTTTTATGAGTAGGCAAGCTTCTCCATGCAGCAGCTGCTTTCTGAAACATGCTCTCAACATTAAAAATTAGCCCCCTAAAATTGTGTGACCCTCATATAATGAGACAAGTAGAAATAAATTCCATCTATAGGAATAAAAAAGTAAGTTAAAGGACACTATGCAAAAATGAATAGCTTTAGAAAAATAAATGTAAATTATACATAAATCCATTTGATTTTCTGAACCATTTGGATTTCTTGTCCAAGAGCGAGATATCTGATATTCCAAATCCTCATGAAGACAATCTTGATTGCACTTCCTGACAAAATGGAAAATTCTATGCCAATGTCAACAGTAGATACCAATCCTAAAAACGGCCCTTTAAATTCCTCCTTTGACAGGCAGAGCAGTATACAAAGATTATTGTTGTTGTTGTTACCGGGAGGCGGGGCAATGGCAGCTGCCGATGGAAGCTTTTTTCCATCTTGGCCCTTGGATTGGCTAATACGACAGATAAAGTTAAAAGAAAGCAGAAAGGTTGAAACAAGGATTGGAAGCTCAGGTTTGAAAAGTCAGGAAATGGAAAGAATAGATACTTTAAAACTTCGGCAAAGACAAACCTAAGATTCAGAGGCATACCTATGGATTTTGGTCACACTTCAGTTGATGAAAAAGAACAAGAATCTATCAATTCAAAAAAGGAGGTGCATCAGGAGAAACTGACAGGATCAAGTCTGGCAGATCCAAGTAACAACCAGAAGCAAGAGAATTTGAAGACACATTGTGCTGCAGAAATTCTAGTCCCACTTTAGGTATGAAAGCCAGCTGGGTGACTTTGGACCAGTCATTCTCTCTCAGCTCACAACATCAGGCTTAGGTGACAAGCCGGTTGGTTAATTCCCATCGCAACCTGTGATGGAATGTGTCTCTGAGGGGGAAGGTGATGTTATGGAGATTGCAGGCGAGGAGGGAGGGGGCATCTTCCAGGGAGAGAAGCACGTTCACAGCGTCAAGGACCTTGGACGCCCGTCCAAGAAAGTCAGGCTGGATCCGCCTTAGGGCGCCTGGGGTTTTCCCCTAGAGAACTGGTTAGCGCAGCTTAGTTTGGCAAGATTCTGTGTAAGGTAGAACAATAAAGATCTAGAGCTTCATTTCCTGGCTCAGCGTTGTTTCTTCGCCTATCCCACAACGCAACCAATGTATCAACATTTGGTTGATCCGAAAAAAATAGACCCTGCACTTGTGGGGAAAAACGCTAGGAAGAAAAAAAAATGTGCTGCAGAAACTCAGAAACAGTTTTCAGTCTCTTGCACATGAAACAGAATGTGCATTCAACGGAAGAGAGGAGACACTGCAGAATGGGAAAGGACAGTGGATCCCTAACAGGCAGAAAGGATCCCATGTAAAAAGCAAGCCAAGGTAGTTGCAACTTACTATTACAACAAATCTAAAACAAAAGTATACCATCCAGACCAATCTATTTGTGAAGTGTGCAAATTAGAAACCAGTCAGTCTGATTCTAACACATTCTAGAGGAAGTGATAAAGAGAGCATTAAGTTAATACTTTGAAAACAATAAAGTAATTACCAGAATTTAGCATGGATCTGGCCTGAGGAAATCTTTCCAGACTAATGTTATCTCATTTTTGGTTGGATAGCTTCCTTAACAATTTGTGGAAAGGCTAATGTAATATATTTGGACTTCAGCAAAATATTTGACAAATACTCAGTGATGTGCTGATGAGTAACTTGGTAAAGTGAGGTCTGGATGACATGACAATTAAGTGGATATATAGCTGTTTCTCAATCATACTCAAAGAGTGCCCACTGATGATGAATTCATCATTTAGAAAACAAAAATCAAATGCACTGACATGGGACAGGAGATACCTGGCTTGGGAATGATAGTTATGAAAAAGATCTGGGAATAGTAGTTAATTGCAAGCTGAGTATGAGCCAGCAGCGTGATATAGCTGCAAAGAAGGCAAATCCAGTTTTAGTTTCCATCAACAGAAGTATAATTTCCAAATCACAGGAAATAATTGTTCCACTTTATTCTGCAGGTCAGGCTCCACCCTGAGTTGCTTAGTTAGAAATGAAGTCCTATGAAGAGAGATTGAAAGAGCTGGGTATGTTTAGGCTTAAGAAAAGGTGACTGAGGGGGATATAATAGCACTCTACAAATATCTGACAGGATGTCACAAAGGCTTTCTCATTCTAGAGCAGAGCTTTCCAAACTGTGTGTCACGACACAAAAGTGTGTCGCCACACACAGCGTGGTGTGTCGCCACACCACCCGGAAGCGGCGGCACGCGCGTGCATGGCGGCCGTGGCGCGGCTTCCGCGTTTTAGCAGAGGGTGCCGCCACTGCCGCCACACACACACCCGCGCCGCCGTGCATGCCCACGCCGCCGCACGCCCCCCCGCACCGCTGCCGTGCACGTGCGCCTCCCGCCCACCGCCGCCGTGCGCGCACGCCGTGCCGCCGCCGCCGCCGGTGTGTCGCCAGCAGCGGCACTTTGGAAAGCCCTGTTCTAGAGTATAGGACATGGAGCTGCTTGCAATCAAAATAAATAAGTAAATAAATAAATATGTAAATAAATGCTTTAAATTACAAGAAGGCAGCTTCTGACTGAATGTTAGGAGGAGTGTTGGGCTCTCAGTCACCAGAGGTGTTCAAGTGGAGATTGGGTAACCATGTTTTGAATGCTTTAATTGAGGTTGCTGTGCTGAGCGGAGGGTTGGGCTTGATGGCCTAGACCAAGGGTCGGAAATGGCGGCTCACGAGCCAAATGCGGCTCTTTGGCCCCTTGAGTGTGGCTCTTCCGCAGGCAGGCGTGGCGGGCGTGGCGCGGCAGCGAGTGTGGCGGGGCAGGCGCGGCAGCGGGCATGGTGTGCATTGCTGTGGGCATACCCCTGGCAACCTGGCAGCCGTCTCCGGCAGCCATCTTGACGACGGGCAGGGCTTTCCAAACTGTGTGTCGCGTGACAAGCCGGAAGCGCTGAAGGGAGTGGAAATTCTCCGCACTAATCAGCTGTGCGTCGGGAAGCCCGGCAGCCTGCCCGCGCGATTTTTGCCTCCCTGCCGGAACCGAGGGCATTTTCGGGGTCCCCGGAGCCTGCCCTTTCGAAGGGGCAGCACTGCTGCTGCTGCTGCCGCTGCCCCTTTGAAAGGGCAGGCTCCGGGGACCCCGAAAATGCCCTCGGTTCCGGCAGGGAGGCAGAAACCTCCCCTCTCCACATGCACACGCTGCCCTGGGGTGGCAATTCTCCCCGCAGAACAGCTGAGGCAGCTTGCACGCAGCCTCCCTGCCTAAACTGAGGGCATTTTCGGGGTCCCCGGAGCCTGCCCTTTCGAAGGGGCAGCACTGCAGCTCGGGCACCAGTGCCCCTTCAAAAGGGCAGGCTCCGGGGACCCCGAAAATGCCCTCGGTTCCGGCAGGGAGGCAGAAACCTCCCCTCTCCACATGCACACGCTGCCCTGGGGTGGCAATTCTCCCTGCAGAACAGCTGAGGCAGCTTGCGCGCAGCCTCCCTGCCTAAACTGAGGGCATTTTCGGGGTCCCCGGAGCCTGCCCTTTCGAAGGGGCAGCACTGCAGCTCGGGCAGCAGTGCCCCTTCGAAAGGGCAGGCTCCGGGGACCCCGAAAATGCCCTCGGTTCCGGCAGGGAGGCAGAAACCTCCCCTCTCCACATGCACACGCTGCCCTGGGGTGGCAATTCTCCCCGCAGAACAGCTGAGGCAGCTTGGCGCAGCCTCCCTGCCTAAACTGAGGGCATTTTCGGGGTCCCCGGAGCCTGCCCTTTCGAAGGGGCAGCCGTTGCCGCTGCAGCGACAACCTGGAAGCGCCGCCGCCGAAGCAGTCGAGCCTCTCTTTCCCTTCTTCTTCCAAACCTCCCCCGCCCCCTTCCACGCGATTGGCTCCCGCCCGCAAAACCCGCCCCCTTCCACGCGATTGGCTCCCACCTGCAAACCCCGCCCCCTTCCACGCGATTGGCCTGCGCCCGCAAACCCCGCCCCCTGGCTCTCGAGCACTTCAAAATGTGCACGAGCATGTCAAAATGGCTCCCGGCAAAAAAAGTTTGCCGACCCCTGGCCTAGACCAAGGGTCGGAAATGGCGGCTCGCGAGCCAAATGCGGCTCTTTGGCCCCTTGAGTGTGGCTCTTCCGCAGGCAGGCGTGGCGGGGCAGGCGCGGCAGCGGGCATGGTGTGCGTGGCTGTGGGCATACTAGGCCCAGCCTCTCTTTTTCCTCCGGGGACGGGCTTCACACAGTCTCGCGAGAGTTTGGAAGCCTCCGTCTCCGGCAGCCATCTTGACGACGGGCACTTGCCCATCGCCTTAACCCAGGGCTTTCCAAACTGTGTGTCGACACAATACTGTGTCGCCGGGGCCCCCAAGTGTGTCGCATGACAAGCCGGAAGCGCTGATGAAAATGCCCTCGGTTCTGGCAGGGAGGTGAAAATCGCGTGCGCACGTGCTGCCAGGCCACCCGGAGTGGAAATTCGCGCCAATCAGCTGTGCGTCGGGAAGCCCGGCAGCCTGCACGCGCGATTTTTGCCTCCCTGCCGGAACCGAGGGCATTTTTGGGGTCCCCGGAGTCTGCCCTTTCGAAGGGGCAGCGGTGGTGGGCCATCAGTGCTTCCGGGTTCCAGGACGCCGCTGCTGCCGCTGCCCCTTTGGAATAGCAGGCTCTGGGGACCCCGAAAATGCCCTCGGTTCCAGCAGGGAGGCAAAAATCGCGCGCGCACGCTGCGGGGCTTCCCGGCCCACAGCTGATCAGCACAGAGAATTTCCACCCTGTCCCCCCCCACCGCGCCAATCAGCTGTGCGTCGGGAAGCCGGCAGCCTGCACGCGTGATTTTTGCCTCCCTGCCGGAACCGAGGGCATTTTCGGGGTCCCCGGAGTCTTCCCTTTCGAAGGGGCAACGGTGGTGGGCCATCAGTGCTTCCGGGTTCCAGGACGCCGCTGCTGCCGCTGCCCCTTTGGAAGAGCAGGCTCTGGGGACCCCGAAAATGCCCTCGGTTCCAGCAGGGAGGCAAAAATCGCACGCGCACGCTGCGGGGCTTCCCGGCCCACAGCTGATCAGCACAGAGAATTTCCACCCCGTCCCCCCCCACCGCGCCAATCAGCTGTGCGTCGGGAAGCCGGCAGCCTGCACGCGCGATTTTTGCCTCCCTGCCGGAACCGAGGGCATTTTCGGGGTCCCCGGAGTCTGCCCTTTCGAAGGGGCAACGGTGGTGGGCCATCAGCGCTTCCGGGTTCCAGGACGCCGCTGCTGCCACTGCCCCTTTGGAAGAGCAGGCTCTGGGGACCCCGAAAATGCCCTCGGTTCCAGCAGGGAGGCAAAAATCGCGCGCGCACGCTGCGGGGCTTCCCGGCCCATAGCTGATCAGCACAGAGAATTTCCACCCCGTCCCCCCCCCCCACCGCGCCAATCAGCTGTGCGTCGGGAAGCCGGCAGCCTGCACACGATTTTTGCCTCCCTGCTGGAACCGAGGGCATTTTCGGGGTCCCCGGAGCCTGCCCTTTCGAAGGGGCAGCCATTGCCGCCGCAGCCACAACCGCCGGTGCTTCCAGGTTTTTGTGGGCTGGCCGTTGGTGTGTCGCCAACGGCAAAAGTTTGGAAAGCCCTGCCTTAACCTCTTCCTTGCTGCTCTGCTTACTCTTTTTCTCCGTGCAAAAGCAGCACATTTCCACCCCACAGCCCTAAGTGTGCGCAATTGGCTCCCGCCCGCAAACCCCGCTCCCGCGCTGGATTCCCCACCAGCTTTACTTTGCCTGGACTGGGGGCGTGAGAGGCTCCGGAAGAGAAGCGACTGGAGCAGTCGAGCCTCTCTTTCCCTTCTTCTTCCAAACCTCCCCCGCCCCCTTCCAGAGCAATTTGTCGAAGACGCCCGCTTGCTGCTGCTGCGTGGCTGCTGCTCAACTGATCATGAAGGAACCAGGATGTTTACGCGAGCGTGCTTTACCTACCCACTTTTTAACATATTTGGTTCTGCTGGGGGCGGGGAAAGGATCTTGACCGGCCAGGGAAGGCGCGCGGGCGGAGCTGCCTGCCTGGCACTCGGGCGCTCCGGCTGGGGTGCAGCGCGACGGGAGCATCGCCGGCGGCCCGCGAGGACCAGCCAGGGAAGGCACGCGGGCGGAGCTGCCTGCCTGGCACTCGGGCGCTCCGGCTGGGGTGCAGCGGGACGGGAGCTCCGCCCGCGTGCCTTCCCTGGCCAGTCCTCGCGGGCCGCCGGCGATGCTCCCGTCCCGCTGCACCCCAGCCAGAGCGCCCGAGTGCCAGGCAGGCAGCTCCGCCTGCGCAGTCGTGGCAGCGGGCATGGCGGCGGCGGGCACTGCAGCGGGCATGGCGGCAGCAGGCCCTAAGTGTGCGCGATTGGCCCCCGCCCGCAAACCCCGCCCCCTTCCACGCGATTGGCCCCCGCCCGCAAACCCCGCCCCCTTCCACGCGATTGGCTCCCGCCCGCAAACCCCGCCCCCTTCCACACGATTGGCCCCCGCCCGCAAACCCCGCCCCCTGGCTCTCGAGCACTTAAAAATGTGCACGAGCATACCAAAATGGCTCTCGGCTCAAAAAGTTTGCCGACCCTTGGCCTAGACCATCTCTTCCATCTCTAGGATTCTAAGGTGGTATGTTTCTTTGGAATAATGCAGAAAAACAAAAAGCAAACAATTATCTGAGTGTTCCAGAAGAGCAAACGCCAAACTGAGAGGAAGCTGGTAACCCTGGCCACATGGATGGACAGAATGGGTGAGCTTCCGAGCAAACATCCTGCACAGCTCTAAGACAGAGCTTTCCAAACTGTGTGTCGGGACACGTTAATGTGTCGACTGCAGTGTCTGGATGTGTCGCGGCTGCTGCTGCCTCCGAGCCCTGCCAGGATTCCACGCAGGTCCTAGTGCCTGCCTTGTGCCCTGCTGCCTCCAAACCTGCTGTGATTCCGCGCAGGTCCTAGTGCCTGCCTTGTCCCCTGCTGTAAGAGTGTGTCACGAAATGATGCATGTCTAAAAAGTGTGTCACCAACATGAAAAGTTTGGAAAGCTCTGCTCTAAGAGATTCCAACACTGGCTTCATGCAGGGATATCATCCATATGTGAGATGCACAAAGACCACAAAGACATGTGCTGTGTTACATTGCTTTTGACAGTGGGTTTTTTTTGTCTGTTTGCTTGAAATAGGGGAGAGAGTGGCATTTTATGTTTTTGCAATAAGCAAGCCAAAGCATACCCACAGTACTGATACTAGCTTGTCTATCCTTTTCTACCTTATACTGTCTTGAGACTTTTTTGCTTTTAAAAAGAAATGTTGTTTTTGTTCCAGTTAGCAACCATTATGAGTTTTTTGACTTGGGGCTCCCAAACAATCTGTAGATTCATACAAAGAGAAAAGTACTGTTATGGCCCCTCCAAATTTCAGATAACCAGCTTG
The DNA here is from genome assembly GCA_023362775.1 of Charina bottae. Classification (NCBI taxonomy): domain Eukaryota; kingdom Metazoa; phylum Chordata; class Lepidosauria; order Squamata; family Charinaidae; genus Charina; species Charina bottae. The sequence continues at coordinate 3,088,169 of JALMGJ010000020.1, forward strand.
CTCCAATTCTCAGCAAGGACTGGCATTTTCTTTGTGCATCACTACTTCTTAATTGTCAGAACAACTTATTTAATTTTCTCAGCTGCAGGAAATTAGTATAAAATTGCAAAGTCTTATAGGCAATGGCTGTTGCCTTATAGGCAAACCTCCTTCAATGTCAAACCAACTCAGGTAATAGAAATTCCCATTAGGCAATATTTAAATTCCTTTAACCAATAATTTTCTTCGGCTGTTTCATCCTCTTTTAGTTTGTCTGTTTGCTTGGTATTCTTTATATTTAATCTTAGTCCCATCTTTTCACTAGGCTCTTTGACTTTCATTACTGGAGCCTGCAGATCATTTGCATTTTCAGCTATCAGACAATGTCATCAGTATAGTGCAGGTTATAGATGCTCTTCTCCTAGTTTTAAAACCACATTCATCTTTTTCCAATCCAGCTTCCCTCAATCTATATTCAGCATATAGATTGGAAAAACTACGGAGAGAGTATACTGTTTTTTCTTACTTCTTTCCCCACCTGGAGCCAGTCTGTTTCTCTGTTTTCTGTCTGAAGGCTGAGATTTACAGATGAAAATCCATACCATTCTGAGCAAGAGTTAATGCTCTCGCTCTCTTCTTATACAATGGAATAAGCAGTTCCAAGCCAATTATGAAAATGGACTATGATACATTGTAAATATTAATTGATGTAAACATTTTCCTTTTGAAAGCTACCAAATGAATTTTTAAGAAATGAGCAGTATTCTTGCAAAGTAATGTTCAATACATTACTACTCACCTTGTCACGTAAATGATGTTCTGCAGCTTCAATATTTAAAGGATCATCAAAATTCAAGAGATCCTAAAAAGCACAAAATAGGGGATTTTTTAAAAGGCTAGCTGTAAATTATTATCGTTTGGGTCTCTATTCCTTGAACAGCAGCTTTGAAAAACAAGCTGATTTTCAAACTGAAGTGGTATCAAAATCTTTTTTGGGAAATACACACTGTTGGACTGTCAAAATTAGCTCTTTAAATCTCATTGATTGGTTTAAATATTTTATATTTAAATAAAATGTATTGAAAGACACTAAATTACTATTTAATGCCTGAATATATTCAAGGGCTATGGAGGGTCACTGAGTAATTTTGGGCCAGTCGCACTGCTTCACAAATTGTCAGTGTGAGGAAAAATTGGAAGATGGAATGTAATGCACGCTGCCTTTTAGCTCCTTGAGGAAAGATGGGATTAATGAATAGATAAATAAAGGCCTGGTTTAGCAGTATGTCACTAGAAGGGAAAATAACAAAACTTAGACTTAGTTACTTCGGTCATGTCATGAGATCAACATCGTTGGAGAAAGACGTTATGCTTGGAACGGTCAGTGGCAAAAGACGACGAGGACGCCAAAGAACGCGCTGGTTGGATGTAATCAAAGCAGACACAGGCCAAAATTTAAAGCAACTGAAAGAAACTGTACAAGATCGGAAATCATGGAGAGAGCTGGCTTATGGAATTGCCAAGGGTCGGATATGACTGAATGGATAATTCAATTTAGCAGTATCACATTCAACAATCCAGTTATCAGACCATGGTTTTTGTTTTTCTGTGACTGCTAGTGCTATTTAGAGCTGAATAACCATCATTCACCCTCATTTGCCTAGTAAGATGTTAGTACAAACAAAGAGGTAAGAGAACTCACTGGAGTATGCACAGGAAGGACAAAATATGTACCCCTAGATTCCTTTCTTAGCTAATAATGCTGAGTGGTAACTGAAGGGAAGCAGGGAAACTGAATAGAGTTCAGCCTCACAAGCTCTACAGTAACTGGATAAGCAGAAAAAAATGGAGAAACCTGACAAACACAGCACAAATGATTGGGATATAAAAGTGATTTTAGGTTGGGAGTTTGCAGTGTGGTACCTGTGGAATATACAGTATGCTTGCTAACCTCCTGACATACCCTCACTTCCAGGAATGGAAGTAACACTATTCTTAGTAACTTTGTGTTTTAATTGCTGATTTTTTTAATTGTTAGTTTTTTTATTGCTTTTTATTGTATGCAGCCCAGAGTCACAAATCTGGGAGGTGGGCAGCTATATAAATATGACTGATAAATGATCTCCCATATAGATTATTGCAATGCGCTCTACATGGGGCTACCCTTGAAGACTATCCGGAAGCTTCAGCTGGTGCAGGATGCGGCCGCGTGGGTAGTTTTGGGTGCGTCAAGATCTGCACATGTAACACTGTTGCTCCGCGAGCTGCACTGGGTGCCGGTTTGCTTCCGGGTACAATTCAAGGTGTTGGTTATCACCTTTAAAGCCCTACATGGCATGGGGCCAGAATACCTGAGGGACCGTCTTATCCCCATGTTATCGACCCGCCCCACCCGGTCATTCAGAGAGGGCCTGCTACGAACCCCATCAATTAGAGAATGCCATCTGATGGGGTCTAGGAGGCGGGCCTTCTCTGTGGTAGCACCCACTCTATGGAACATCTTGCCCCCAGAGTTGAGACAGATCTCCTCCCTCCCGACCTTTAGGAAAGAGCTGAAGACCTGGTTCTGCTGCCTGGCATGGGAAGGAGGAAGGGATAGTTCCTCATGGGGGTGGCTAATCCCCTAATTTTATAATGCCCTTCTTTTAATTATTCCATCGCCATCTGGATTTCATAATTATTTACTGTATTGTATATTGAGGTTTTATATATTTTAGATTTTATTTTAACTTATTTATTGTGAACCGCCCAGAGTTCCCCATGGGGGGAGATGGGCGGTCATAATTAATTAATTAATGGACTGAAAACTGCAGTGTTACCATTGCCGCTGGCAGTGACCCTGCAGGAATTTCCTTCCAGAGAAAATGCTCAAAACACCTGTGCTGCTGCAAATGATGAAAGTACAGTCATTTAATCACAGGGCATATACAGTATGAAAGATTCATGTTTATGGAGACTGTGTGCATGTGTGACAGGGTAAGCACAAAGATGAGTATCTGTATGTGTGTGTATGTGTCAGGATCTCTGTTCGAGTCCTGCCATTATTGGAAGCCAGTCTATGAGAGATACGTGTCAGCCAGAGACAGCGCGCTAACAAACAGGTGGAGTGCTTTCCGATCGCCGCACCAGAATGTTCGCGCCAGACCGTTACAGCCTGTTTGTTCTTCATCAAGGTCACACACCTGCAAGATCCAGGAGGGGCGTGATGCGGAGTGGGAAAGGAGATGGACAATGACTCATGGTTGGAGGGGGCTGGCACCAAAGGGGGAAGAAGTAAAATTTCAATTCTTTGGCGGGAACTCTCATTCAGGTCTTAACCTATGTCTTGACTTACATGTAACCTTAATAAAACTTTACTATCATGCAATACTTTGCATGGAGAAGTGTTTATTGGGACAGTGAAGTTAAGAACATTACAGTATGAGGATGTATTTATGTGTGCATATAGGGGTCATATACATGTATTTTACCTGCCTGGGATTGTTACATTTGTGAGCATGCATTCATTTCCACATGTTCAAAGGGCCTATCATGGCAATCAACCTTGGCCATTTGTGGATGGAGACAAGCTGACTTATAGTACCTGTGCTGGTAACCTCTCAAATGGATTACCCTGGAACACACCCCATGTGAGACTACCCTCGAAGATGGACAGTTGAAACTGGAGCAGAGCAGTGTGGTCAAGGCAGCATATAGGCTTGGAAGATAGGAACCTGCCATCCCTGCTCTGTGAGCTGCGCACTGGCTGCCAATGATGAAGTATAATCTTGGTACCAGAGATGCTACCTCCCCCAGTGCTCCACTGCAATCTGAGCTCTGCTGGGAAGAGCTCACAGCTAGTCTCCTCTGCCCAAGAGGTTACCAGGGTGCCCTCCAGCAGCCCTTCTCCGCAGCAGACCAAAACCTTTGGAAGACTGTAGACGCCTCCTCACTCTGGATTTTTGGAAGCTACGTGTTTATTTGGGCATTCCTTGAAACCTGAGTGGCCCTACTAAATTTGGCTTCAAATATTTTTAGAATTTTCATATTTTTAATAACATTTTGATGTTCTAATGTTATTTTAATACTGAATTTACTATAATTCTATAAACATCATGGGAAAACTCAATGGGACTTGTTTATGAATAGTCGTGCATGCAGTTGTGCAGGACTTTGATTAGTTGCTTGATATAATGCTCATTTCAATGGGACATGCCCCCTAATTCCAGGCATATTTTTTCAAAGTCAGTTTCATCTGGTTATCCTAAACACATATTGAACTGAAACCAATTTTAGCTAAATCCAACAGATGCCAAAATGTCCCAAATGCCTGAACATTCCACTCCAGCAGCATACAAAGAAGCAACTAGTTGATCAATTCATGTCGCTAAGGAGAAAATATTGTCTCTGCAGAAACAGGAGATTATCTGACCAAGGTTTAGGTGAGTTTCTCAGGTTTTTGTACTAGATGATGCTGGAAATGATACAGAATGAATGTTATATGCTGACATCAGTGTTATTTCTATAAGCATTTGTTTAATTTTATTTACTTCCTCAAATAAACAAATACCTTAGAAGGTAGTGGTTATTTTGAAACCAGGTTAGAAATGGCATTATTACTTTAAATGTATTTTGGAAATATAATGTTGCTGCCAGTCCCATAATGATAAGCATAGACTTCTTATACTGAATTTATAATGATGTTATCTCTTTTCCTGGTAGCAGTGGATCTTGATGATGGAATGGGGGTGTTCCCTATAAGAACATTATGGGACCCAAAGGCAATATTCCATATCATATGTTGTTGGGCTCTTATATGGCAGAAAATACTAATTGGCAGAAAGCACATACACAGGTAGGATCTAAGAGATCTGAGTTAGCAAACTGTGCAGGATTTTATAGATCTCAGTAGATTGTCATTTCCATTGTCATATGGGATTCTTCTGCATTTTTACTGTAGAATATGATTCATTTCAGGGGCAGAAAGACAACATAGAGTTATTTTTGATCTGAAATAAAATAGACACCTTGGTTTTGAAGCAACATAATTTGATTCTTAGGTATTCTAATATGCCAGATGGTACTCAAAATAAAGGAGTGATACAACATCTGTCTGGAAAAACAGATAAATAAGAAGTGGTGATGAGTAGTAAAGCAACTGTTAACTAGTGAAGAAAGTACTGTATATGGAGTAAGAGTCTAGGGCGTCGCTTTGCTAAAAATCAGTATCTTATGCAGGGACTTTGGGAAACAGATTTTCTAGGATCAAGAAACAGTATAGCAGATTGAAGATAACCTATTTGGTTAAAATAGGAAAGAATGCAAACTGAGGCAATAAAGAAATATTTTAAAGTCAAATGGCTCAGTGCTTGAAATGTATGTGGAATACATACAGATCCAGCCATTTTTACCAACTAAAACAAAACACTTATTCTCTAAGGTATCCAAAATATGTGTGTACTGTTTCTTTCAGATAATTTTGAGTAATCCTCATCTGGCTACTGGGAAAATATAAATTAGCTTCTTGACTTCTTGCCAACTAAGTCTGCTATCTAGTTGTTCTTGTTTGCTATGGTATTTCAGAGCCTGATAATAAACACTCCTGTTTAAGAAATGTAGATACATAAGGATTCGCTTGAGTTTCAGTAAGCAACATGAGTAGAAACAAATTCTATTCATGTCATTAGTTTACATAAACAGTCCATGGACAATAATTTCACCATTAAATATGGAAAAGGAAAGGTTCATAGCTTGTGACTCAAACAATAATCTATCTAATCTATCTAGTAAGAAAGGTTGCATGGTAGGGAGAGACTGAATTGGGTAGTATCATAAGGAATTCTATCTATTGCTAAGTTAAGTTTGGATGTAAATGACCACACAGGAGTAATCCAAAATGGACACAGAAGCAAAAGTGATTGAAAAGTGGGAAGTGAGGGATAGCAAACCATCAGTAGGACCTGGTATAAATTCACTCTCTGCTTTTCCTGGACAATGTTCTCTTTAATTTCTGACATGCCATGTGTGGAAAAAAATTGTTTTGTGCAGCCTTTCCCAAACCAAGTATAGATTTCTGAGCCACAATACACAATTTCCTGGGGGGTTTCCTGGGGTCTCCCAGCCCCCATGTCTGATGTATTCATTTTGGGGCCAGAAGGAGCTCCCTGGAGTGGCGAGGACATCGAGTGGCAGCGGCGAGGATGCCGAGCGGTGAGCCCCCAGCATCTTGGGACTCTTTTCCAGACCCCCGCCTTGCCAGACGGTAACTTTGGGGGGGACTCCCTGGGGTCTCCTGGTTCTTAAGCCTGGTGTACGGCAAGGACGCCAAGCAGCAAAGACGCCATTTGGCGAGCCCAACATCTTGTGTACTCCTTCCCAGACCCCGGCCTTGCCAGACGGTGACTTTGGGGGGACTTCCTGGGGTCTCCTGGCCCTCATGCCTGGAGTGTTTGGGCTGGGGGCTGGTGAGGGCGGAGGGAGTCCCTGGAGCAGCTGGGATGGCGTGCAGCACAAGCCCCGGTGGCATGGAGCGGCAAGTCCCATCTCCTGAGGGCCTGGACACTCTGCCGAGCCCCAGCTTCTGCGGTGGGGGACGGAGTGAGCCGGTGCCCCCCCCCCCAAGTGTGAGGAGCTGAGTGCTGTGGGGGAGAAGAACGGTGAAGCCTGGAATGCCGAGCAACGGAGAAAGAGCCCCGGTGGTGCGAAGCAGCGAGTCCCGGCGACTGAGCGGCCCAGCAAGTCCCATCCCCAACCTGCCTAGAGAGGGCAAAGGAGTACTAGGGTCCCTCTAGTGTGGTGAATGGAGTAGAGCAGTGGCAATATGATCTCACTGGGTGAGATCATCCGTCAGCATGGGATGAGGTATCATCAGTATGCTGATGATACCCAATTATACATCTCCGTCCCAGGTGATGTAAGTGATGCTGTGACCACCCTCTCTTGGTGCCTGGGGGCTGTGGGGGTCTGGATGGGGAACAACAGGCTTCAGCTGAACCCTGGTAAGATGGAGTGGCGTGGGTTAATGGCTCCTCTGTATCTGGGAAATTACCATGGATGGGGTTGCACTGCCCCAAACAGACCTGGTGCGGAATCTGGGGGTCCTCCTGGACTCACAACTCCTGCTCAAAGAGCAGGTGGCAGTCGTGGCCAGGAGGGCCTTTGCTCAACTTCGTGTTGTGCGCCAGTTATGCCCTTCCCTGGATCGGGAAGCCCTTCAAACTCATGCCCTAGTCATCTCCCATATAGACTATTGCAATGCGCTCTACATGGGGCTACCCTTGAAGAGTATCTGGAAGCTACAGCTGATCCAGAATGCGGCCGCGCAGGCAATTTTAGGTCCCCAAGATCAGCACATGTAACACCTTTGCTACGAGAGCTGCATTGGGTACCAGTCTGCTTCTGGGTCCAATTCAAGGTGTTGGTTATCACCTTTAAAGCCCTACATGGCATGGGTCCAGGTTACCTGAGGGACCGTCTCATCCCCATTACATTGACCCGTCCCACCCGATCATGCAGAGAGGGCATGTTACGGATCCTGTCTACAAGAGAATGCCATCTGGCGGGGTCCAAGAGGCGGGCCTTCTCTGAAGTGGCTCCCGCCCTTTGGAACATTCTTCCCCCAGAGGTGAGGCAAGCCCCCCCTCTCCTGACCTTCTGGAAAAAGTTGAAGATCTGGCTTTGCCATCTCGCTTGGGGTGGGAAGGGGAGTAGTCATTCTTGGGAATGGCTGGTGAACTGATTTAGAACTTTTACTGCCATCTGGATTCTATTTTATATTTATAGTTTGTATTTATATTTATATTTTATGTATTAATTGTGGTTTTATTGTATTTTAATGTTTTAGTTTTATTGTAAACCGCCCAGAGTCCCTCCTTCGGGGGGAGATGTACAGTGGCAAAATTTGATAAATAAATAAATAAATTTGAGTAAATTGCAAATACATGTAATAGTAACATGTTAAAATGGCTACACATTTCCTAGTCAAAGTGTAGAAAGTAGAATAGTATGCCACATACATGCTTAAAAGCTCTGTCTTTAAGTCCTTTTTGACTCCTAACAATTGTCCCCTGCAGTTTTCTTGGCAACATTGTTCTTGGCTCGCCATTCAGAAGTGGCTGAGAGAGAGTGACTAGCCCAGGGCTTTCCAAAGTTTTCCCGCGGCGACACACCAACCACCGTTGGTGTGTCGCCGCGGGAAAACCCGGAAGTGCCGCCGTTGCGGCAGCGTGCAAAAACCCGGAAGCGCTGCTGCTTTCGGTTTTTGTGCGCCGCCGTTGGTGTGTCGCCGCGGGAAAACCCAGAAGCGCTGATGATGATCAGCGCTTCCGGGTTGTGTGGCGACACACCAGACTGTGTGTGGCGACACACTTTTGTGTCGCGACACACAGTTTGGAAAGCTCTGGACTAGCCCAAAGTCACCCAGCTGGCTAAGGCTGGACTAGAACTCAGTCTCCCGATTTCTAGCCTGGTGCCTTAACCCACTCCACCAAACTGGATCCACACATACATGCTTACAGATTACACAGTGGGGCTTAAAAGTTTGTGAACCCTTTTGAATTTTCAGTATTTCTGCATAAATATGACCTAAAATGTGATCTGTTCTCCATGCAAGTCGTAAAACTAGATAAAAAGAAGCCAATTAGACAATTGAGTCCAAAACATTATACTTGATCATTTATTTATTTGGAATTTGATATTGCAATAAAAGCATAATGCAAAGAGCATTTACATACCCCCCCTCTTTCATTTCCCCCCCCTTCTTTCCTTCTTCTCTGGAAGTATTCTGAATTTACTTAAACTTTAATTATTATTAAGGTAAAAATTGAATTTTTTATAAAGTTAACAGTGATCATGAATTTTGTGCAGACTGAAATTCAACAGATAAACCTTTTTTGGAGGCAGGATTGAAATTAAACCTTCTTTGGAGGGAGGAGGGAAATGAATTAAACCCTTTTTGGAGGGAGGGAGGTGCTCCTTCGTGTGCAGGAGGCGCTGGGGTCCAGAGCAAGCTGGCCACAACTGCAACGCTGGGAAAGGGCCCCCTGCGTGCCGTCCTGGGCAAAGGGCACCAGTCCGCTGCCTTGGCTGAATGGCAGCCGCGAGGGTCGCTGGGCAGTGCTGCAGCGTGGGCTGAGCAGGAGCTCCTATCGGTCCTGCTCCGTCCACCCTGCGGCAGGGCCAGGTGATCCTCACGGCTGCCGTTAAGCTTGTGCACATCTAGACGGTAGACCTCAGCCCAACAAAAGACCACACACTGCTACAGTCCTCACTGAAAGGGAGATGTATTAATTTTTGCCACAGGGAAGTTAAAGATTTTATGGGTTGTTGGTTGCATGTGGGTTATATGTTGTATCTGAGTTTTGTGCTTTGTTTTGTTTGCAGCCATATGTAGATGCAAAGGGACGTGTGTATTATACAAGTGTTAATGCTGTTAAAGTTTCAGATTTTATGTTGTAAATACAAAGACTACTAGCATGTTGGTTTTGTTTGTTGTACTTCTGTGTGTGTGCCGTGTGTGCATTGTATGCATTGTACACATTTAAAGCTTCAGGATATATTTAAAAATGTGAAGTCCTACACAGACTTTTTTGTCTATTGAGGTCTGTTGTGTTGTACGTTCATTCTGCTGCTCTTGAATAGCAATGAAATACTGCAGAGTTCACTACCACTTTCACACTGCAATCCATCTGCATGACAACCTTTATTTAGTTGCTGCTTTGCCATCTCAAAACATCAGCAATTTGCTTCCTATCATCAAACAGATAGGAGAAAAGGAGAAGGCGCCCTGAGAATGAACCAATGGAATAAATGTTAATGTTCCATCCAGTCTCCTCCTTTCTTTGCCTCTTGAACCATAGTACTGTTGCTTCAAATACTCTTGTGATTGCAAGGCTACCATAATGATGAAATTAGGGATAGGGTGCTTAAAAGAAAGGTATAGTTCCTTTCAACTCAGTATTCTCACTATGCTTAGAAATGGCATAAAAGATAATTTAACCCCAAAGCCTTTTAAAAAACTAAGTATGTTAGGTGAGTAAGATCAAGATCACAAAGGTCAATCTCCACAACACTGCCAAGCAAAGGATTACCCAACCCAATCTGTAAGTCAAGGACCAAAAGTACAAGACGGGAACTACAAGCACTCCGGCACTGCTCAGCTTTAGGGCAATGAAGGAGAATGAAGTGGGAGTACAGAAGAGATGCAGGAACAATGTGTCTCAACCAGTGAGGTGTATCTGCAGACGTCTGTCCTCCTATGCCAGAAGCACTGATGCAGTAATACTTCCCAGCATAAGAAGAAGAGTGCTGACACAATGAAGGGACAAACAGTCAGCATCTTTTTATATTCTCCTAGCCAGCTCTAACAGATCAGAAACAGACCTATTTTCAGGGCTATCGATTGTCCCCTGCCCAAAGGGAGCAGTAGACCACACGTATGCCTTTAGCCACGTTAAACAAAAGCCCGCTTCTGCAGCTCTTGTCCCCCTTCCTGGAGAAGGACTTTGTTAAGTATGATGGGTGATTCTGCCAGGCTTACCTAGCATGTGCGTTACCAAGCCTACTTGCAGAAGGGCCCTTTACAGGTCATAAAAGCCAACGCGCTTAACAGCAAAGAAGCGAAAAGCAAACCAGCCCAAGTGAACCCAAAACACTAACTGAAAGACTGGAAAGAACAGAAACAATTTAAAATGAGATTTAATATTTTTTTTTTGAAAGATCACAGGAGGGTTGCTGAAGTTACACAGAGATGTGGTTTAAAAAATCTGAGAGAAATAAGCAGGAGCTGCATTTAGATGGGATGCAACAAGAAGACGACCATGAGGGATGCTGCCAGGCACAAAACCACCATCATGAATTGACCACAGTGGAGAAGCGGCTGCCTGGGAGGAAAGCCGAGGTCAATGTCAGCCTCTTCTGACTAAGCTCTGGGGCTCTGGTTGCTATTGCTGCATGTTTATTTTATTTATTTATATTTTAAATGTCATCACCGCCCATCCCACTCAAAGAGTTGCAGTGGCCAGAGCGCGGTTTCGTTAGGTATGTGGGGGATTTGTTTTGCTCTGTATTTGTGCCTTACCACTTATTCTGTGTGTGTGGGGAGGGGGTGTGAAAACAGGGTAGATCATCCTTTCGATTTTGATGGTTTACTGATTTTCAGCACTGTAACTTGGGAGGGAGCAAAAATGGGGCTGATGAAATGCCAGGTTTTTTTTTTACTAGAGCCCATTTCATCAGATACATCTGATAAAGGAGACTCTAGTCCAAAAATATTTATGCCATGATAAATGGGTTAGTCTTCAAATGTTATAAGCAACTTGGTAGATTTTGGATCAACAGACTAATACAGGTTTTGGAAATTGTAGGACTAATCTGTTCAGGGCAGTTATTACAATAGCAGATTAATCAAAATGCACACTCATTCAGTGAGGTTGTTACTTACAGTAAATAAAGAGTTTAATCCCCAAACAACATCCTGAAAAGGAAAAAAAATAGATTCAGCCAACGTCAAATACCTTAAATTTCTACACATTATATAAAAAAAACAGACAGACAGACTGAAAGATCATCATGAAACTATACTGGAGACATCCTTGTGAATTTCAGAATTTTTAAAGAATCTGATTTGCAAATTATTAAAAATAAATGTAAATCTTTGAAATTATGTAACCATTTAAGTTCAAATCCCTTAGTCTCTGATTTTTCTTTCCTTGTTACCAGATATGTTCATCTTACTGTTCTATTCAGTTTTGGTGTTGGTGACATTCACAAACTTTCCAAGCTAAATGATACCCAAGTTATGAGAATAAAATATGCTGGTTATCTGGCTGGCTGGCTATCTAGTTATATCACTCTATTGGTTAAAGATGGTTTAAAATGAGAAATGATTGTTAGCAATTTTCTCTTGTCACCCCTACTCCCCTATACTACTATTCCTAAAATTTACTCTGGTGGGTTGAAGGGACTCTTTGAAACAGCGTGGTACTGTTCCATAAGTATTGCAGAGGAGAACTGCTAACAACCAGTTTCTTCCCTGCTCCACTGAAAGAAATCTTCTGAGGATCAAAGAGTATTCTGTTAATGGAATTACACCAATTGGATTCAACCCACTGTCAATAAGTCAATAAAAAAATAATTTATTTTGTACTATTTATAGTTCCTTACTTTTGTTCCCACAAAGTAGCAAACAATGGAGATAAACAGCAAATATAAATGCACTGTATCATTTACCATCTAAAATCTTCTTTGACTTTATTTGCTTTAATAATTATATTACTACATACAAAAATTAACTCTAAATATAATTATTTCTCTGAAAATGAAAAGAAGTATCAGTGGATAACATGACATGTGAAATAAACTATTCTTCATGATAGTTTATTGATAGTATACCTGTAGAGCTTGACCAATACTACACTTTAACAGACATTGACTTAATCAGGGTATGTGGGAGTCAGAATTCCAGATTGAAGGTTTTTTTGGGGGGGACACATGACCTTCTTGGTCTCAGACTTGAAAACAGAAGTACTAATTACTCTCATGAGATTATTGAAAGGGTGTGATATAGATTGTAAAAAGGACCATGACACTGATTGATAATGATACTCTGGCACTTCTGTATTTAAACCATATATAAGAAAATAACCGCCTAGGGTCCCTCCTTGAGAGGGAGACGGGCGGGATATAAGTATGATAAATAAATAATAAAATAATAAAATTCATTATCACTTAATAAGTGTCAGGGTTGCTACAGTGTAAGCCCTGCCATGCGTGTTGAAATGTATTTGGGAATGGATTATTAACAATGTCAGTGCAAAGGATTTTAAGAGAAGGGAGGGGAGAACACTGAGATCGGAATTCCAGCAAAACCGTTGAAGAATGCTTACAGCTGGTCAAGGCCGTCCACCTGCATCGCTTGGTACTGAAGAGAGACATGCTGGTGGGAGGGGGAGCGTGGCTGGATGGGACTGGACAATACATCATCAAGGGAGGAGTGACACGTAGGTGGGGGGAAGAGAGATGTTTGACTGTTTGGCGGGAATTGGTCATTCTGGTCTTTAGATATGTTCTGAATTGTAATCCTTTCAATAAAGCTTTCTACTATACTCTAAATCAGAGCTTTCCAAACTCTGTGTCGCGACACAAAAGTGTGTCACCACACACAGCGTGGTGTGTCACCACCCCACCCGGAAGAGGTGGCGCGCACGTGCACGACAGCAGCAGCAGCGGCATGGCATCAGTGCTTCCGCGTTTTAGCGGAGGCTGCCGCCGCTGCCGCCATACACGCGCACGCCTCCGCACGCCCCCCCGCGCCGCCACCGTGCACACCCGCACCGCCGCACGTCCCCCGCGCCACCGCCGTGCATGTGCACCCCCCCTGCGTCGCCACCGTGCGCACGCGCCACCGCCGCGCCGCCGCCACTGGTGTGTCGCCAGCGGCGGCACTTTGGAAAGCCCTGCTCTAAATGGAGTGTACTAAGGAATGCTGAATTGGAGGATTAGATCCAGAGACATCACAGAAAGACCAGAATCTGTGTTACAGATATCCGAGGATATTCCTTTACCTGAGGATTCGCCTTTGGCCGAGAGTCACCCTATACCTTCGAGGTTTGCGTATCCTTCTACAGTTCCAATTCCAACGGAGGGAGCAACCTCAGGGACGATGATGAGTGAAGCAAAAGACGCGGCTGCCACAACCACAGTGCACCCGAGCACCTCCGCAGAGGAGAATGTGCAAGAGACTGGAGCAGTTCCAAAAGGAATGAAGACGCTGAAGTTTACAGCAAGTCACCCATAAGAAGCGGGATAGAGAAGCAGACCTCTGCTTGTCACGTTCTCCAGAATGCCCCATAGAGGCCTGAAGCAAGATGCCAAAGACGAAAGGTTGGTGGTCCACGGGTATCGGAGGGGGGATGGAGAGCGAGTTGTTCAGCCATGTAACTACGGGACGAGGCTTGCAGACCCAACGCGTGTCAAGACTGGAACTCCAGATGACCAGACTGGACGTGGAAGTGGAGACGGTCCGGCAGAAACTGCAGAAACTGCAAATGCATGGAGTGATGGAGAAGATCCTTCAAAAATTAGAGGGATTGGAGATGAGTCCATGACCCGAAAGCACCATGACTACTTTGGGAGAAGGAGAGTCATCTGGGAACAGCTCCAGGACCGAAGAAGAGTTGGCAGAAGCGGTGATTGATGTGTCAGAGCCGGGATGACAGAGCGGGAGACCAAAGCCTACTTGGAAGTTAGTCAGACCGGCTGGGGCCAGAGAATTCAAGGTGAAGTTTGACGGGGACCCAAAGTGGTTACCCTGTTTCATGACCCATGTAAAAGGGATCATGGATGAATTTGAAGAGTCCTTTGTGGATGAAGAGGCGAAAGTGAGGCATGTGTCGGCCTACCTAGAAGGGGAGGTGTTGGACTGGTTAGTAGAGATGCATGATGCTAGTGCTTCTGAGCTACTAGATTTCAACGCTTTTATGACTGCACTTAGAGAACGATTCGAAGACATCTTATCCAGAATGACAGCTAAAACAGGCTTGCAGAACATAAGACAAGGAAACCGGTCTGTTGCGGAGTATGCCTTGGAATTTAAGAGACTGGCAGATCACCTATTTGACTGGCTGGAATCACTTAAGGTGGAGTATTTCCAGATGGGCTTGAAGCCTGAGATTTTGGAGATGGCCCTCAACCGGGGGGATCCAAACACTTTAACAGAGTGGATTTACCTTGCTGGGACTGTAGAGAATACAAAACTATGGCTCAAGAAACAAATGCAGATGCAAACTAGCGGAAAAGGGGTTCACGAGTCGGCACTGTGGTGAAGAGGAAATCACAGCAGAAACCATGGGAAGAAGAAAAAGAATGACGTGCCAAAAGTGGTTTATGTTTTAAATGCAGCAAGGAAGGGCACTGAATTGCAAACTGCCCGCAACCAACAACTACATTTAAGAGCAAAGGCAATGAGAAGGCCGGTAAGACCCCAGCCAAGAACGCTCGCTGCCGCCCACGAAGGGAGGAGCGGTGAGTCCCAACTGGGGAAAGAAGATTCCACCAATGAAGAATTCTTGCCGGCGGGAAACTACAACTGCCTGTCCTAAATTGCGCCGGAGGACAGGCGTTTACCAGTGGGTGCACAAACCCAATAGTGAGTGAAGATTGCCCTACCATGCAGGTGGGGGTACAATTAGAGACACTAGGCAGGGAGGAAAAGGCAAGCCTTTTAGCCATGTTAGATTTGGGCTGCACCCAATGTTTAATTCATCCGGCCATAGTGACTGGACTGGGGTTGAAAGTGCAAAGGCTAAAAGTCGCCATTATTTTCAGCCAGCTTGATGGGTCCGATATGAAAGGGGGCCCGGCTGAATTCTACACCGAGGCTGTGAGAATACAAATAGGGACCTATGAGGAAACTTTAAAATTTATTGTGGCACCCATAGTGAACCAATCCCTGGTGCTGGGACTAACATGGCTTCAGAAGAGGAACCCTCAAGTGGACTGGGTTTCAGGCTGCCTGACATTTACTGATGGGAGTTATGAGGGCAGGAACCGACAGCCGCTAATCCCTAACAGAATCAGAGGCAGCTGAAACTGAGAGCTGGGGGGAAAGGCCACATGAAGAAGAAAGCATCATACCTGCCCAATATCGAGACTTAAAGGAAGTCTTTGGAGAAGCTGAGTCAAATCAGCTTCCGCCCCATAGAAAATCAGACTGTGCCATCGAAATTGACCCAGGAGCAGTTCTACCAAAACCGAAGATGTATTCGAAAGAAACAGAAGAGTTAAGAAAATTTAGATAAGAACCTGGAGCAGGGTTTCATTCGCCCTGCCACTTTGCCAATGGCGGCACCAGTACTTTTCCGGAAAAAGAAAGATGGGTCTTTAAGACTGTGTACTGACTATAGGGGTTTGAATGCAATTTGTACCTCGAACCAATACCCGTTGCCTCTGATGAAAGATATGTTGGCACATTTGTCGAAGGAGAAAATATTTACTAAACTAGATCTGCAGGAAGCTTATTTCAGAGTACGCATCCGAGAAGGGTATGAGTGGAAAACAGCGTTTAACTGCCAACTTGGATGTTTTTAGTATTGTGTAATGCCGTTCACCCCTTCATGGATCACTGACTTGTCGTGGCGAAGAGGCTTGCGTAACTCAATGAAGTCAGGTCAAGACGGACAGGTCATGATGGAGAGTTCTGACAAAACGTGGTCCACTGGAGGAGGGAATGGCAAACCACTCCAGTATCCTTGCCAAGAAAACCCATGGACAGTATCAAAAGGCTAAAAGATATGATGCCGGAAGATGAGCCCCTCAGGTTGGAAGGTGTCCAAAATGCTACTGGGGAAGAGCGGAGGGCAATTCCGAGTAGCTCCAGAAAGAGTGAAGCGGCTGGGCCAAAGCCAAAAGGACGCTCAGTTGTGGATGTGTCTGGAAGTGGAAGGAAAGTCCGATGCTGTAAAGAACAATATTGCATAGGAACCTGGAATGTAAGATCTATGAATCAAGGTAAGCTGGATGTGGTCAAACATAAGATGACAAGATTGAACATCGACATCTTGGGAATCAGCGAACTAAAACGGACAGGAATGGGCGAATTTAATTCAGGAGACCATTATATACAGTATACTACTGTGGGCAAGAATCCCTTAGAAGAAATGGAGTAGCTCTCATAGTCAATAAAAGAGTGGGAAAGGCAGTACTGGGGTACAACCTCAAAAACGACAGAATGCTTTCAGTTCGAATCCAAGGCAAACCATTCAACATCACAGTGATCCAAGTCTATGCCCCAACCACTGATGCCGAAGAAGCTGAAGTTGACCGGTTCTATGAAGACCTACAACACCTTCTAGAACTAACACCAAAAAAAGATGTCCTTTTCATCATAGGGGACTGGAATGCTAAAGTAGGAAGTCAAAAAATAACTGGAATAACAGGCAAGTTCGGCCTCGGAGTACAAAATGAAGCAGGGCAAAGGCTAACAGAGTTTTGTCAGGAGAACATGCTGGTCATAGCAAACACTCTTTTCCAACAACACAAGAGACGACTCTACACATGGACATCACCAGATGGTCAATACCGAAATCAGATTGATTATACTGTATACTTTGCAGCCAAAGATGGAGAAGCTCTATACAATCAGGAAAAACAAGACCAGGAGCTGACTGTGGCTCAGATCATGAACTTCTTATCGCAAAATTTAGGCTTAAATTGAAGAATGTAGAGAAAACCACTAGACCACTCAGGTATGACCTAAATCATATCCCTTATGAATATACAGTGGAGGTGAGGAATAGATTTAAAGGATTAGATCTGGTAGACGGAGTGCCTGAAGAACTATGGATGGAGGTTCGTAACATTGTACAGGAGGCAGCAACTAAAACCATCCCAAAGAAAAAGAAAGGCAAGAAAGCAAAGTGGCTGACTGATGAGGCTTTACAAATAGCTGAGGAAAGAAGGGAAGCAAAAGGCAAGGGAGAAAGGGAAAGATATAACCAACTGAATGCAGATTTCCAGAGAATAGCAAGGAGAGATAAGAAGGCCTTCTTAAATGAACAATGCAAAGAAATTGAGGAAAACAATAGAATGGGGAAGACTAGAGATCTCTTCAAGAAAATTGGAGATATCAAGGGAACGTTTTGTGCAAAGATGGGCATGATAAAGGACAAAAAAGGCAGGGACCTAACAGAAGCAGAAGAGATTAAGAAGAGGTGGCAAGAATACACAGAAGAACTATACAAGAAAGATCTTAATATCCCTGATAAATACGATGGTGTGGTCACTGACCTTGAGCCGGACATCCTAGAGAGTGAAGTCAAGTGGGCCTTAGGAAGCATTACTAACAACAAAGCTAGCGGAGAAGACAGTATCCCAGCTGAGCTATTTAAAATCCTAAAAGATGATGCTGTTAAAGTGCTGCACTCAATATGCCAACAAATTTGGAAAACTCAACAGTGGCCACAGGATTGGAAAAGGTCAGTTTACATTCCAATTCCAAAGAAGGGCAATGCCAAAGAATGTTCAAACTACCATACAATTGCACTCATTTCCGCCCAGAGTCCCCTCGTGGGAGATGGCGCGGTGATAGAAATCGAAACATAAATAAATAAATTTCACATGCTAGCAAGGTTATGCTCAAAATCCTACAAGCTAGGCTTCAGCAGTATGTAAACCAAGAACTACCAGAAGTGCAAACTGGGTTTCGAAGAGGCAGAGGAACTAGAGATCAGATTGCCAACATTCGCTGGATCATGGAAAAAGCAAGAGAGTTCCAGAAAAACATCTACTTCTGCTTCATTGACTACGCGAAAGCCTTTGATTGTGTGGATCACAACAAACTGTGGCAAATTCTTAAAGAGATGGGAGTACCAGACCACCTTACCTGTCTCCTGAGAAACCTGTATGCGGGTCAAGAAGCAACAGTTAGAACCGGACATGGAACAACCGACTGGTTCAAAATTGGGAAAGGAGTACGACAAGGCTGTATATTATCACCCTGCTTATTTAACTTATATGCAGAGTACAGCATGAGAAATGCCAGGCTGGATGAATCACAAGCCGGAGTTAAGATTGCCGGGAGAAATATCAACAACCTCAGATATGCAGATGATACCACCCTAATGGCAGAAAGTGAAGAGGAACTAAAGAGCCTCTTGATGTGGGTGAAAGAGGAGAGTGCAAAAGCTGGCTTGAAACTCAACATTAAAAAAACTCAGATCATGGCATCTGGTCCCATCACTTCCTGGCAAATAGAAGGGGAAGAAATGGAAGCAGTGACAGATTTTATTTTCTTGGGCTCCAAGATCACCGCAGACGGTGACTGCAGCCATGAAATTAAATTTCATGATTCATAGATTTCCTTGGGAGGAAAGCTATGGCAAACCTAGACAGCATATTAAAAAGCAGAGACATCACCTTGCCGACAAAGGTCCGTATAGTTAAAGCTATGGTTTTTCCAGTAGCAATGTATGGCTGTGAGAGTTGGACCATAAGGAAGGCTGAGCGCCGAAGAATTGATGCTTTCGAACTGTAGTGCTGGAGAAGACTCTTAAGAGTCCCTTGGACTGCAAGGAGGTCAAATCAGTCAATCCTAAAGGAAATCAACCCTGACTGCTCATTGGAAGGACAGATGCTGAAGCTGAAGCTCAAATACTTTGGCCACCTAATGTGAAGAGAGGACTCACTGGAAAAGACCCTGATGCTGAGAAAGACTGAAGGCAAAAGGAGAAGGGGACGGCAGAGGTGTAATGAGATGGTTAGATAGCATCACCGATGTAATGAACATGAATTTGAGTAAACTCTGGGTGACAGTGGAGGACAGGAAGGCCTGGCGTGCTATGGTCCATGAGGTCACGAAGAGTCGGACACGACTAAACGACTGAACAACAACAACAAATGCCGTTCGGCTTAAAAGGGGCCCCCGGAGTGTTCATACACCTTATAAATGAGGTGCTTCATGAATTTCTATACAGAGGGGTATTAGGGTATCTGGATGATATTTTGATTTGCTAAGAGACTTTAGAAGAGCATGTGAAATTGGTGAGAGAAGTCCTTAAAAGATTGCTCAAAGCTCAATTGTATGCAAAGTTGTCCAATTGTGAGTTTCATAAAGAGAAACTGGACTATCTGGGTTACAGGGTGTCCAGTGGGGGGATTGAAATGGATCCCGCGAAAGTCCAAGATATACTGGGGTGGGAAGCCCCAAAGACCAGGAGGCAATTGCAAAGTTTTTTGGGTTTCGCAAATTTCTATCGGCAGTTCATACCGAACTTTGCTCAAATTGCTTTGCCTCTAACCGATTTATTAAAAACCAAAGACAAAGAAGAGCCGCAGCAGGCAAAAAGACTGGGGACGGTACTAAAATGGACAGTGGAATGTCAGGAGGCATTCGAATGGCTAAAAACCCTTTTTACCACAGAGCCAATTCTAAAGCACCCCAATCCTTTAAAGCTGTTAATAGTACAAACAGATGCCTCAGTTGTGGCAACTGGATCAGTTCTATTACAGCATGATGAGAACGGGGCATTATGGGCATGTGCTTACATTTCCAGGAAATTCTCAGACGCAGAGAGGAGGTGGCATGTTTGGGAAAAGGAAGCTTTTGCTGTAAGGCATGCCCTAGCAACATGGAGACATTTATTAGAGGGATCCCCCCACCCATTTGAAGTGTGGACCAATCACAAAAACATGGAGGCTTTAAAATCACCCCAAAGTTGAATCCCAAACAGCTGAGGTGGGCGGAATTCTTTAGTCGATTTAATTTCATTCTGAAGTACTTGCCTGGGGGAAAAAACTTTTTGGCAGATGCACTGTCGAGGTTGCCTCAACATAATAGCCAATGAGAGGTGGTGCTGGACTCTGATTTCACCCCAACAGATGGGATTGTTGGCAGTAACACGAAGTCAGAAAATAGAGACAACCCCAGATTTAAACGGGGGAATACTCCAAGAGCTGAAAGAAGAGTTACAAAGAGATGAGTGGTTAAAGGAAAATAGGCAAACTCTGAAGGAAAACCAAGGACTTTGGTGAAGCGGGGATAGACTGTACATTCCAAAAGCCATGAGAAAAAAGATTTTAGAGAGAAGCCATGATTCTAAAACTGCTGGCCATTTTGGGTTCGTAAAAATGTTGCATTTAATGAGACGGAAGTTTTGGTGCCCTCCATGAAAATTCCACAGGAATTTGTAGCTATTCCAGAATTACCACAAGGGAATTCTCAGAACCAAACAGACACAGTCTTAGCTGATGGATGGATACAAAAAGTAACCAGCAATTGGCCAGTCATGTTGAGAACTTTACAGGAAGCCAAAGAAAGTTATAAGAAATTAGCTGATCGTAAAAGAGTGCCAGAGTGGCCAATGA
Organism: Charina bottae; assembly: GCA_023362775.1. Lineage (NCBI taxonomy): Eukaryota > Metazoa > Chordata > Lepidosauria > Squamata > Charinaidae > Charina > Charina bottae. Next base: position 3,108,986 of record JALMGJ010000020.1, read on the forward strand.
AAGTGGGCGAGAAAGTTTACTTGTCCACAAAGTTTCTATAGTCCAACCAGCCCTCCAAGAAATTGGGACCTAAATATGTGGGTCCTTTTCCTACAGTCAAGGTTATAAATCCTGTAGCTGTACAATTGGAATTACCCAAAAACATGAGGAAAATTCATCCCGTTTTCCATTGCAGCCTATTAAAGCCAAGCCAAGGATCTTCAACCTGGCATCCAAAAGACCCTCCTCCGGCGCCCACGATGATCGGAGGGGAGCAACATTTTGAAGTACAAGATGTCCTAGATTTAAGATGCTATAGAGGCCAGTTGCAGAACCTGATTCAATGGAAGCATCTACCCAAGGGCTTCAGTGAATGGGTTGATAGCAAGCATGTGCTAGCTCCTGACTTTATGGCTAAATTCCATGCTCAGTTCCCTGATAAACCAAAATAACCCGATTGTAAATATCTGACATAAACTGACATATTTGACTTTTCCTTTTTCTTACAGGTTTTATGAGCACAGCTTTCAACTGATAGTTAACTTGCTTAAACTCTGGGGACATTTTTTTCTTTGGGGGGGTTGGTATGTCAGGGTTGCTACTACATGCGTGTTACAACTACATGCATGTTGAAATGTATTTGGGAATGTCTGTAGCTTGAATCATGTCAACTGGATTTCTATTTTCTTAGTAGAAACGTTTCGCTCCTTATCCAAGGAGCTTCTTCAGTCTGAGCAAAGTTGGTAAGGGAATCCTAAATATGTTCCTAGGTAGCTGTGTGACCTTACACCTGGGGCTAGGTCATGGTTATATTGAGATGTAATTTTTAAGTCCTTTTATCATCTAAAGGAGGGTCGTTAAAATCACCATGCTGCTGTTGAGCTTCTGAAATGGTCTTAATCTTCCTAGGCACAGAAGACAAAACGGGGAGGAAGATGGGGGAGAGTTTGTGCCTGAGGCCCCCACCTCTATTCAAGGAAGGATTTTCCAAGTTGGCATAAATGGATTCCTTGACCCCTCTCTCAAACCACCTATCTTCTCTGTCTAAAATGTGAACATTAATGTCCTCAAATGAGTGTCCTTTTTCTTTTAGATGAAGATAAACTGCTGACTCTGGTCCTGTGGTGTTATTTCTCCTGTGTTGGGCCATCCTCCTGTACATAGGTTGTTTGGTTTCTCCAATGTAGAGTTCAGAGCACTCCTCACTGCACTGGATTGCATAAACTACATACCTCCCATGTTTAGACCTGAGAGATATTTAAATTCTATCATGGTTTCCAAACCAAAAAGGCCTCTAATGCAAGCTTAGTGTATAGTCCTGCCATCGACTGTACTAGAAGGCAGATATAAGAAAATATCCTACTTTGCCCCAGTGCGCTCATGCAGCACAGGCACTATAAAAACCACTGCCCATGTCTTATTATACGGTGAGTTTCATAGAGATTCTAGAGCCTGCTTGATCTATCCTCACATAGTTAGATATCCATCCATATCCTTTGACATGCAAATTCTTATCATTTCATTCAAAATTAGGCAGGAGCTGATACTCCTTGACTATTGTTACTCACTAACCAAGACAAAGACTTGGAGGATGGAGGATGAAGGATCCTCTTGCTGTCTATACTGTATGATGTCAAGGGAATTTAGGTCCCCCCTTGACTATATGCAGCATTTTAAATTCAGTATTTTAGTGTCACTAATATAATGCAATGTTTTTCCAGATTCTCATTTTTAGTTTTTGATTCAGATCATAGCTTTAGTTTTAAATGACATTACAATTTTAGCATTAGGGTTACAGTTTTAGCATTAATATTATTTTTAGAGTATTATATATCCATATTTAGGATGTCAACCAGAAATGATGTTCTCTCACTTTTTTCCTCTTTCATTGGTTGTCTGTTTGATTGCCTCTGTTTTATGCTAGTTATTGACCAACCAAAGACTGACTTTTTCAACAGCAAATATATGCATTTTTAGGTTTAAAAGGAAGATTACATGTTATCCTTTCTTCTTTTTACCTACAGTAAATTTTATCTGTAGTGCGACTGGTAGATCTCCAGAGGGGTGGGGGGAAAAATAGCTGGGGCTGGGGGAATGGGTGGGTTCCCTGTGGCCTACTGCCTGCTCTGGATACTGCTGGAGATTAGGAGCATACTGATATCCGGACAAGGGTAGCAATGGGGCAAGTGCTCAAAAGAATCTTGTCCTTTACTTTTCTACTAAAAGTGGCTAACATTTTAAATAAAAAATACAAAAAGTTAACAACATAAATACTAACAATTAACAGCCTAGATCAGGGTTTCTCAACCCATGGAGCCCTAGGGTTCCGTGAGAGGTCACTAGGGGTTCCCTGGGAGATCACGATTTATTTTAAAAAATATTTCAAATTCAGGCAACTTCACATTAAAGAGGTAAGTTTCATTTATTTTTAGTTTAAGAACACTGTTAATGCATAGATACAGGCCTACACGTGAAACGAATATAATAGTTTTGTAACTTCTGGCCCATATTTGAGCCTGAATGTGCAGGGGTTCCCTGAGGCCTGAAAAATACATTTCAAGGGTTCCTCCAGGGTCAAAAAGTTGAGAAAGGCTGGCCTAGAGAGACAGATGCATTTTTACAGATTTTCTAAATATGTAGAAAGGGGGACCCAAATTCAATTCTTAAATTGTTTTAAAATAAGCATTTTAAAGATTCAGGTTGCAATCATTTGCTCAGTAATGTGCATATTCTACTAATTTAAATAAATCCACATTAATAGTTATACCTCAAATATTAAAGAGTTGCTGTGACGATTCAGTGAATCTTCTAAGAACACTTGATACTGTAGTATTACTAACCATTACGGGAAAGATATATAATTTTAATGTATGTAATGTATGTCTTGATGTATTTTTCTTTCTAAAGCCATTTGTACAGAAGTTCTGAAATACAGATCAGAGCTTCAAAATGACCACAATTTTTCCTATATTGTAGTCCTCTCCCTCATCCACTACACTAATTGCTATTAGTTGTGGGTGGATAGCACACACACCCCTCTCTGGATACCAACAAACTAAGGAATGAGAGATGTGGATTAGAACCAATGGGGAAGGGGCAGAGAGAAAAAGATAAAAGGATCAGATAATATATACCCTGAACTGAACTGGATCTTTTCTATGAATTCACCATCATAACATCTACTGAGGCACCGAAGCTAAGTAGATATGGACCTGATCAGCAACCTGGATGGGACATCACTGGAAATACAATGAAAAAGCAGAATATTTAATAAAGGAGATAACCTACCAACCCCTCCCTGATCTCACAATAGTCAGATTATTTCTCCATAGTTCCTTGGGTACTTTTAAAATCTGATTCAGGTTTATTGTGAGCCGCCAAGGATTATCAGGTTTTTAGGATTATTGTCAGGTGGCCATGAACGTTTCTAAATAAGTAAAATTTAAGTCCCATCTATTTTATAGGACAAGAGCTCAATCTCTCACTGAAATCAGTATTACTTTGGCTAGATTGTTCCTTAAACATTTGTTTTCTGAAACTTTTCTAATAACCAAGGCAAAACCAAAGAAAGATGTATATAAAACTACCTTTAAGGTTCTAGTTGGAGCCCAGCCAGTGCCATCAATAGAATGTTCTCTCAATAAACTGAAAGAGATACCAAAACATTAACTATAAGTATAATTCACCTTTTTAAATACATTAGGTTTTAGAAATGCAATAAATGTAGCAAAACATGCACATTCACTTAGCAAATACTGTAGATGCGCATTAATGTTTTACAAGTACCGCCGAAGTATATTTACCACGTTATACAAAGCTCTGAGAGAAAGTATCACACATTACATACCAAATCTGAACAGATGTAAAATTACACCTTTATTTTTAAAAATGTATGGAATTATATCTGATTTCTGAACATGTTCAGAGAAAGAAAGCTCAGGTAATGAAATTGCTAATACTGCTAAGGCTTCTTCTTTTCCTCATATTCCTCACAATCTGCCTTCTTGCTTGACTATTATTCTGTTACCTGGCATGATAAAGAATCCCTTTTTTGCGACAGCTTTTCAGTTATTTGAAGAGTGCTATCACAACCCCACTCAGTCTTCTCAAGATTGAACATAATCAGTTTCCTCAATCTTTCCTCATAGGATTTAATTTTGTTACCCTTCTCATTCCAATATATCTGAATATTTCCTAAAGTGTGATGTTCAGAATTAGATATAGTATTTGAGGAGCGTCTGACCAGTGCATAAAACTATGGAACTAATACATCCCATAATCTGGAAATTATTTCTTATTCTAATGCATTTAATTGGGGGACCACTAACATCTCCTAAAATTGCATTCACTTGATCTGTCTGTTATGGAGTAAGCCTACAGTCTGTGCAGAAGTATTTACTTCAGATTGTATGAATTTTTCTATATCTCTGCCTCCGAATGTTAACTAAGTTTCATGTGGGTCCTGCTGATATGAAAAGGGAGTCTGAGTGAACAAATAACATCAACATTTGATGCCTGTTTCATTTATTTCAGAAATAAAGTCGTCCAACATGCAGTGTACCCGTGTGAAAAGTAATTATGCCCCTCATTCAACTAAAGTGATAACTAGGGCCAGTTATGTGAGTACTTCAGTAAACAATCAGTGTTGATTTGAGCCAGGTTTGTCCCATCTCACAGACTCTAGAATAGTATTACGCTGTGCTCAAGAGAAATTTCTGAAGTCCTCCAGGAAGAAGTCATTTGTGCCTATCTGTCTGGAAAAAGTTATAAAGCCATTTCTAAAGCTCTCAGGCTCCACCAATCCACAGTCAAGAGACCTAGTCTTTAAATGGAGAAGACTGTCCTAAATGCTGGGGAAAAGAGGGCCAAATGCACCTCCTTGGGGAATGCATTCCATAGCCTGAGAACTACAGAGATGAAGGCCCTCTCTCATGAACTTCTGTTGGCAGGGCTATTTTTTCAAGATTCTTTCCTGCTGATCCAAGTAACTGGGCAGGTTTATAGCAGGAAAGGCAGTCCCTCAAATAGTCAGGCTTTAAGCTATTATGGTTTTAAAGTTCAAGCTCAGCAACTTAATTTTTATCCAGCAACCAGTATTCAGATCTAGACACTTACCAAGGATAGCCCCAAGGAAAGCATGTTGCAGATGCCAAGAGGTTGTAACCAATGTGTGGATAACTATTCCTAAGGCTCATTGGATCAGGAAGGGTTGCAGTTGGGGCATGAGCTGTAGTTGTCCAAACATACTCCTTGCAACAGCTGCCACCTGCAAATCCAGTTGCAGTTGGGGAGTCAAGGAGCACCCCCAAACAGTGAACTTACTCTTTCTGGGGGAGGCCAATCCCATCCAAACAGGGTTCACATCAATCCCCAAGACCAGCTTCTCCTTACCAACAACAATTCCATATTGTCTTGACTGATATTTCTTTTTGGTAACAGACTGGTTTAATGATTACCAAGCTCACTGAAATCAAGTTTTCAGGGGACAGAGGAATAGTATGGAAAATATTGATTGCCTATTTTATAAACTATTAAAGGTTTCTATCTCTTCCTGCCCATCTTCTAAAGCAAAAGATGATATACAGTGACTCCTTTCCTTTCCTTTATTTCTGTTTTCTTTCTGTCACTCACCTCCTCTCTTCAACCTTTCTCTAATTTTTATAGGATTCTGCCCTGTTTTCTTTATAAGGAAGTGCATAATTAATGTTTTCCTTTCCTTTCCTTAAAAGAATTAAAGTAATTTACCATTTCATCATAGAAGGACATATTTAATAATTAACAGATTTCAGAAGATTAGATAAAGCCAATAGTGTTTTGGTTTAGAAAAATTATGATTACTAGAGTATGGAAGCAGGTGATTGTATAGCTCTATATTTAATGTATTTTTGCATCATTTTTGCCCACAGAAATTACCTTGGCTCAACTGTTGATCAAACAGACTGAAGCAAAAAAATATTTTCTCATTTAGAAGTATTAGTTATTCAGTTTTCTTTTTAAACTTATATGTGCTTCCTTTCCCCTCCCCCTATTTTATATACATATTTGATAAAATTATAACAAAAGAAAACTGAGCTATTCAGATAATGAGTTACCTCAAACAGATCTCCCCTGTCTCAGTTATATTTGGATGCCAGATCCTTGTCAAACACCTTACTTTTGGAGGCTGTCAAAGAATAAAACAGAAATTACAGTCTGTTATATATGAAAGGCAAAATGCTCCTTCTCTAACCCCATCTTCTGTGCAGTGTATATCCCAGCTTCATGAAGCTACATAAAAGACAGACAATTCCTATCCCTACCACTACTAAAATATTTTTTCTTCATTATATATAGCTATAAAATCCAAGTATTGGGCAAACCATGCAATATTAACAAAAGCAAGTTTACATATATCAAGTTCAAAACATTCTGATGGCTTTCACTTAAGCCAATTCATATTATTAGGAAATTAAATGATGTTCAATGGATAGAAGTTAACTTAGCACCAGACTCTGTCTTGGTTAGGGTGATATGATTCCTCTGTGATGTTTTATAAAAATAGTATCTACTCCTTTAAAAGCATACTTAAAACTTACATTACAAGTTTGGAAAAAATGGAAACATTGTACGGCTCCTGACTTTTCTTCTCTACCCTCATTCCTCAATCATCCTTTTTTAAAGTAAAGGATAAATCTGTTTAATACAAGGAATGGGAAGAGAGAGGAATTTATAGAATTATAAATGTAATTACTGATGCAATATATTGTGCAAAAGGACTGGTCAGAAGTTACAACTTAATGTCAAGTGAGTCAAGTACCCTCATTCCTTCACAGTCTAGATTTGGTCAGTTAGGACCATTAAAACATGAAAAATTATGTTCATCCATTTCATTTATTTGTAATTAAAACTAAATCTTCTCTTTGGTTTTAATATTAATCTTAGTATTTAATATTTAATGTTAAACCCCTCTAGAAGATAATTTGGAATTTTTTTATGCTGCAGCACAGAATACTTCTTAAATCTGTTTTAACAAGTCATCAAAATTGACTATGAAGCTAACCCACAGGTTTACATTCTACACTCTGCTAAAATTAGACAATATAAATTGTAGCGTTTCTATTTTCTGTAGGCAAAGTTGTATTCAAATTGGTACAAATTACCATATTCAGTGGCACTGCCAATAATCAGCCTTTTTGGTTCTGAACCTCATGAAAATCACTCAATAGTGCTTCAGAATGAATCCTACTATTGGGGATTTCTATATTCCTGAACATGTATAAATTGATACCAACATAAGAAATTGATTCAATTAAGTCAAAGGAATTAATTCAATTCCTGCTGTTAAAAGCCAATTTTGCTGCTGGAAAACATTAGAAAACTACAATAGATTTTTCAGTGGTATTTAAAAATACATGCAATAGTTTTGTCTGAGAAATTAACACAGTTTTGAAAAATCCTACAGTGAAGGTTAAATTTATTCAATTCATTATATCAATTCATTATAAGCACTTTTTCCTAATAAAGTTTGGACAAATGTCATTCTATGCTAAAAAAATTACTATAGGTGTTTTAAATGTTTGTACTTCTCTTTAAGATCACAACAGTATTTATAATTAATTAAAATATTTATAATTAATGCAAACATTTTATTATTTTTCTTCCTTTTTTTTAATTTATATAATAATTATATAATTTATAATTATATTATAAGATTTTTTTCATAGAATAAAAGACAAACCAAAAGAAAAAAGGAAGGAAGGAAGGAAAGAGAGAGAGAGAGAGAGAGAAAGAAGAAAGTGCAAGAAATGAAAAAGAGAAAAAAACTAAAGAAATATATGTATGACTTCTGACCTTCTTTTCAATGGATAATTACAATCTTATTGTCCCTCCCTCTTAGATTTATAAAAGTCCCTTCAGCCCCTCATTTAATCCACATCTTTTTTTTAATCTTCAAATCCATAAATCATTTCTTTCCTTTTAGCAAAAAGTCCATATAAGGTTTCCAGTCTTTCAGAAAAGTTTTTGTTGTTTTTTCTCTAAATGACCAGTTTTGCCATTTCTGCGAATTGTGACATTTTCACAATCCATTCCTCCACTATGGGGATTATTTTTCTTCCTTTTTCATATGCTTTTGATGTGCCCTTGCTTTATTATTTTTTTAACTGTACCTTTATACTAGTTTTACCCTGAAGTTCTGTTTTTCAACAAAAAGTTTAAAAGGTAACACAAAGCAGCAGTACACCATTGAACTGTTTTTACTAAGATGAACAATTTTGTATAGGAAAGGACAATGGAAATGTTTATAGAATGACAACCCTTTAAACTCTCAATTGAGAGAGATCAATGCTCTCCCCATTTGTATTCAACATCTACATGAAGCCACTGGGTGAGGTCATCCATCAACACAGGATCAGGTATCACCTGTCCACTGTTGACACTCAACTTTGCACCTTGACCTTGGGCCAATGAAGTGATGCTGTCCAAGTGCTGTCTAGGTGCCTTGAGGCTCTTAAGTTCCAGAAAGGGAGGTACAGGTTGAGGTTTAATACCAATAAGGCAGAGTGGTTCTGAGTTCATAAGCCATCCAACTTAAAACAGATACCACCTTCAGTTCTGGACAAAGTCGTACTCCCCCACATAGAATTGTCATGTAACTTGGGATCCTCCTGAACTCACAGCACTTGCTTGATGAACAGGTGGCAACTGTGGCCAAGAGATATCTTATACATCAGTTATAATCCTTCCTGGAAGGGGAGGCACCACTCACAGTCACTCATGCCTTAGCCACCTCTTAAGTGTACTCTACATGGAGTTTATTTATTTATTTATTTATCGTATTTATACCCCGCCTATCCCCTCCCTAATGGAGGACTCTAGGTGGCTTACATACAGAGTTGTCTCTGAAGAGCATCTGGAAACAACTGCTGGTCCAGAATGCAGCAGCTGAATTAGTTATGGGCATGCTTCAGTACACCCATATAACACCTCTACTCTGAAAACTGCACTGGCTCCTATTTGGCTTCTGGGTGCAATTCAAGGTGCTGGTTTAAAGCCCTTCGTGGTACAGAAAGTGAATATTTGCAGGACCATCTTACCCCAGCAACATTTGCCTGCCCAAAAAGATTGAGTAGGGCAGCCTTGCTCTGTTTCTCTTGTCTCAGGGATTGCCATCTACAGGGACTTCAGAAGCATACCTTTTCAGTTGCAGGTCCGTTTCTCTGGAATAGCTTGGCCCCAGATATCTGAATGGATCTTTGTCCTTGGCTTTTAGATAGTCATTTAAAACATGGCTGTTTTATTTAGCCATAGGGGGAAATGCTATGACTTCTCCTTCTGGTGAAGAATGGTGTTTTAAACTTTGGGTCGCTGATTGTGGAATTTTTTATTTTGCCCCCCCCCCACCGCTCTCCCTATGGATTTGCTTAATTATTATTGTTCATACTGCTATGCTGTTTATTTTTAATCTGAATTACAAAAATGGGAATTATATGCCACTCAGAGTCAACTGCAAATGGAATGTCTTATAAAGTAAAGGTAAAGGTTTCCCCTGCACACTCATGTCCGACTCTAGGGGGTGGTGCTCACCTACGTTTCTTGGCCGAAGAGCCAGCGCTGTCCAAAGACACTTCCACGGTCATGTGGCCAGCATGACGCGCACGGAACGCTGTTACCATCCCACCAAAGTGGTACCTATTTATCTACTTGCATGTGCATGCTTTCGAATTGCTAGGTTGGCAAGAGCTGGGGTGAGTGCGGGAGCTCGCTCCATCACACTGGGCTAGGGTCTCGAACCGCCGACCTTCCGATCAACAAGCCTGGCGTCTTAACCATTAAGCCATTGCGCCCCTATGGAATGTCTAATAAACCTTGCAAAATAATAAATCAATAAATAAAATAATATAGTAGTGAGTTTTCACTTCACCTTCATTATGGCTTACTGGAATAATAATATAATATAAAATATAAAATATAGTATAATATACAGTCTCCAGAAAAACATGATTAGGTTCTAAATCAAACTAACACCTCCTATATCTTCCTAGTCATTTTCTCTCTCATTAACATGGATCATTCATCCTGGGATGTATCAAATGGCAATGTGGAACTGGTTCAGATTTCATTGCTTCAGAGATCTGATCCTGCTATGCCTGTAGTTTATTATTTGGAAGCACCTTAACTGCAGCAGGAATTTGCTTATTTTTCTAGCACAGAAGGTGGTTAAACATATTTGGACATTATTAGACAGAACATTTAACTTTGATTTTTTCTCTCACGAGAAATTGACACATTGGAGCAATTCTTATTTAAAAATGGCTAACAATACATTTTTTGTATGGAAAACCTTATTAACCACATTAACCTTAATCAATGATTAACTAATAACACCTTTAAAACTTTTGAGATTTTACAAAAGGAATAAATTTACCAAGAACGCTGAATGGCATTTAAAATACTTGATATGTACATTGTTTGGCCCCAATGCCTTTGCAGCCTCTGAAACTCTAGAGCAGTGCTTTCCAAAGTCCCACCGTTGGCGACACACAGCGGCCTCATGTTTCGCACTAAAACCAGGAAGCGCTGATGGCATGCCGCTGCCGCGTGCACCGCCGCAGGGACGGCGGCGATGCACTATCAGTACTTCCGGGTTTTGTCGTGACACACTAATGTCACGACACACAGTTTGGAAAGCTATGCTCTAGAGACATTGAGTGTTGGAGAAGACTTCTGAAAGTAAATTGACAATTTATTATTCCAAAAAAAGAGAGGACAATTTGGAATAGAGAAAGGGAGTATCCAAATTGTCCAATAAATAGCTTAAGGAATGTTAAATATTTTTCTTATGACCTAAAACCGAATTTAGTTCAGGAATATCAGATTTGGTGGGATCCCAGAATAGGTGAATTAATTAATTAATTAATTACTTACTTACTTACTTACTTACTTACTTACTGTATGTATGTATGTATGTATGTATGTATGTATTGTTATTGTTGTTCAGTCGTGTCCAACTCTTCGTGACCTCATGGACCATAGCACGCCAGGCCTTCCTGTCCTCCACTGTCTCCCGGAGTTTACTCAAGTTCATGTTCATTACATCAGTGATGCTATCTAACCATCTCATCCTCTGCCGTCCCCTTCTCCTTTTGCCTTCAGTCTTTCCCAGCATCAGGGTCTTTTCCAGTGAGTCCTCACTTCGCATTAGGTGGCCAAAGTATTTGAGTTTCAGCTTCAGTATCTGTCCTTCCAATGAGCAGTCAGGGTTGATTTCCTTTAGGATTGACTGATTTGACCTCCTTGCAGTCCAAGGGACTCTTAAGAGTCTTCTCCAGCACCACAGTTCGAAAGCATCAATTCTTTGGTGCTCAGCCTTCCTTATGGTCCAACCCTCACAGCCATATATTACTACTGGGAAAACCACAGCTTTAATTATACGGACCTTTGTCGGCAAAGTGATGTCTCTGCTTTTTAATATGCTGTCTAGGTTTGCCATAGCTTTCCTCCCAAGGAGCAAGTGTCTTTTAATTTCATGGCTGCAGTCACCGTCTGTGGTGATCTTGGAGCCCAAGAAAATAAAATCTGTCACTGCTTCCATTTCTTCCCCTTCTATTTGCCAGGAAGTGATGGGACCAGATGCCATGATCTGAGTTTTTTTAATGTTGAGTTTCAAGCCAGCTTTTGCACTCTCCTCTTTCACCCACATCAAGAGGCTCTTTAGTTCCTCTTCACTTTCTGCCATTAGGGTGGTATCATCTGCATATCTGAGGTTGTTGATATTTCTCCCGGCAATCTTAACTCCGGCTTGTGATTCATCCAGCCCGGCATTTCTCATGCTGTACTCTGCATATAAGTTAAATAAGCAGGGTGACAATATACAGCCTTGTCGTACTCCTTTCCCAATTTTGAACCAGTCGGTTGTTCCATGTCCGGTTCTAACTGTTGCTTCTTGACCCGCATAGAGGTTTCTCAGGAGACAGGTAAGGTGGTCTGGTACTCCCATCTCTTTAAGACTTTGCCACAGTTTGTTGTGATCCACACAATCAAAGGCTTTAGCGTAGTCAATGAAGCAGAAGTAGATGTTTTTCTGGAACTCTCTTGCTTTTTCCATGATCCAGCGAATGTTGGCAATCTGATCTCTAGTTCCTCTGCCTCTTCGAAACCCAGGTTGCACTTCTGGTAGTTCTCGGTTTACATACTGCTGAGGCCTAGCTTGTAGGATTTTGAGCATAACCTTGCTAGCATGTGAAATGAGTGCAATTGTACGGTAGTTTGAACATTCTTTGGCATTGCCCTTCTTTGGAATTGGAACGTAAACTGACCTTTTCCAATCCTGTGGCCACCATTGAGTTTTCCAAATTTGTTGGCATATTGAGTGCATAGGATTTTATATAGCTCAGCTGGGATACTGTCTTCTCTGCTAGCTTTGTTGTTTGTAATGCTTCCTAAGGCCCACTTGACTTCACTCTCTAGGATGTCCGGCTCAAGGTCAGTGACCACACCATCGTATTTATCAGGGACATTAAGATCTTTCTTGTATAGTTCTTCTGTGTATTCTTGCCACCTCTTCTTAATCTCTTCTGCTTCTGTTAGGTCCCTGCCTTTTTTGTCCTTTATCATGCCCATCTTTGCACAAAACGTTCCCCTGATATCTCTGATTTTCTTGAAGAGATCTCTAGTCTTCCCCATTCTATTGTTTTCCTCGATTTCTTTGCATTGTTCATTTAAGAAGGCCTTCTTATCTCTCCTTGCTATTCTCTGGAAATCTGCATTCAGTTGGTTATATCTTTCCCTTTCTCCCTTGCCTTTTGCTTTACTTCTTTCCTCAGCTATTTGTAAAGCCTCATCAGATAGCCACTTTGCTTTCTTGCCTTTCTTTTTCTTTGGGATTTGGGTTTTAGTTTTAGTTTGGGATGGTTTCATTTATTATCCCGCCTTTATTATTTTTATAAATAACACAAGGCGGGGAACATACCTAATACTCCTTCCTCTGCCTATTTTCCCCACAACAACAACCCTGTGAGGTGAGTTGGGCTGAGAGTGTGTGACTGGCCCAAGGTCACCCTGCCGACTTTCCTGCCTAAGGCGGGACTAGAACTCTCAGTCTCCTGGTTTCTAGCCCGTTGCCTTAACCACTAGACCAAACTGGCTCTCTGTGATGGCGAACCTATGACACTCGTGTCAAAGGTGACACGCCACTACGTTTTGGGTGACGCCAGCGTTCATCAACACCCAACTATTCTCCCTGTTTGAGTTACCAAAGAAACTGAACAAACACTCATCACTTATCACTACTTTCTGAAGGACTAACCTACCAAAAGTCATCCATTTTTTTACATATTTTATTATTCATCTCATAGAACAACTTTGCAAATAATCTGTACTGAAAAATGTCCCTGAAAAGCCACATAGCCCTTGCAGGAGACATGGATGCTACGGGGATTTTTAATCCCTAACTACTTTTCTCTGCTAGCCCTGCACAGCCTAGCCTCAGACGAGGCAGACCCAAGGGGGGACTTGGTCTATTTATAGCCTCTAACTTACCCGTTCAAATTGTAAAACAACTGCCCCAATTTGAAAATGCTGTATCAGTTTTGTTACTCTTTGACCAATTTTCCTATGTTTTAATTTTGATCTTCCTCCTCAGCAGCTTCAGTCACAGGTCACGCAAACTTAGAATCAGGTTGATACCTTCCTCACCCTTTGTCTGAATAAGTTTCCCGGTGCATATATTCTAATAGATAGGGATCTCAACGCAAGAGTTGGTAGTAATGATGAAGCTCTCTATGAACGTTTCAATGCCTGTCCAGATCCTTCAAAGACACAAAATACAACCTAGCTGGCTTTAGGTTGCTGCATCTTGTAAATAGGCTTAACCTTCAAGTGTTAAATGGTTATGTCCAAAGTGATTTCCCTGGGCAATATACATTTTGGTCAGCTCACAAGTTATCCACTATATTTAATAATCTCTAGAGACCTGGCCCCCCGCCTTAAGTATTTTGGCATAGGTCCCTAGGTCACTTTCTACTTGTAAATTTAGGCAAGACCCAATTAAGAACCAAGTTAAGGTCAATTCAAAATGCCTGATGAGAGGTGGCTCTTACAGGGTCAGATGGAATAACTCCCTTGAAGATACTTAAGGACTTAAAAATTACATCTCAATATAACCATGACCTAGCCCCAGGTGTAAGGTCACACAGCTACCTAGGAACATATTTAGGATTCCCTTACCAACTTTGCTCAGACTGAAGAAGCTCCTTGATAAGGAGCGAAACGTTTCCACTAAGAAAATAGAAATCCAGTTGACATGATTCAAGCTACAGACAATTCCACCTGGATGACTGAGAACCTTCATAGACCCTTGAAGATAGGATAGCCTAGTGGTTTCACTCAGAGGAAGGAATGCATACTTTTCAACCCTCTGTAACTTTGGGGCACACTGTCAGGGTTCATGTCTATGAATCCTGCCATTAGAATTAACCATGGCATAGTGCTTGCATAGTAGTTAGGAGGGGGGATGGCAGTTGAGTGTTATGTCTGCTGCTGGAAGCTAGAGACAGCTCGGCCAAGGTCACGCACCTGCAACGGAGTGGAGATGGGACCGTTTGCTTCATGAGATCATCGTTGTTGAATTGGCGCGCAAGGGGGATGGTTAAGAGGACAGTTTGGCGGGAATTAGCATTCAAGTCTTTAGGAGTGCTTCAATGAACATGTATCCTTAATAAAGCTTTATCTGCATTTCAATGAATTGCATGGAGAGGTGTTTATTGGGACATTGTTGTTGAAATCATCACACACACTCAGACCCAACCACCCCACAAGGTAGCAGCACACTCGATGTATCCCACGACTTCATAGCTAAGCTCCAACCTTTTGTAACGAAGGCGAATACCAACCCGACCAGGATGGGATGGCATTCTAAGAGCTGCTTTGACAAATCTTGTATCGCTGCTAAAGCAGCATTATTGGAATCCTATGCCACCTCACTGCAGGCCAATTCACCAGATTCCATCCAAATTTTAAAGGAGCAGAAAAAACAATATAAGGCTCTGCTAAGAAAGAAAAAAACCCAACACCAGAAGAAAAAATGTTAGCAGGTAATCAAAGCTACAAAGTCCAAAAATTCTATTCTGGCATATTATAACAAATTGTTCCCATAACGACACCATACAATTGCACTGTAGTATGCCCTCAAGTGGCGTGGTGTCTAGTATGCCTCAAGGGGCATGGTGGCTCAGCGGGTAAGACGCCAGGCTTGTTGATCGGAAGATCGCAAGTTCAGAGGTTCGAATCCCTAGCCCTGCGTGCGGAGTGAGCTCCCACACTAGCTCCAGCTCTTGCCAACCTAGCAATTCGAAAGCATGCAAATGCAAGTAGATGAATAGGTACCACTTCGGTGGGTAGGTAACAGCATTCCACGCGTGTCATGTGGCCACATGACCGTGGAAGCGTCTTCGGACAACGCTGGCTCTTCGGCTAACAAACGGAGATGAGCACCGGCCCCTAGAGTCGGACACGACTGCACAAATGTGCGGGGGGAACCTTTACCTTTATGCCCTCAAGTAGCTGGGTACATCATTTCCAAACCCTGTACTGTGATCCACATGCTAACACCTATGTGATGGATTTACCTTTATCCTCACTACTGCAGTGGCCCCCCGTCACATGCAAGGAAGCTAAAAATCTTATTAACCAGCTTAAGTGTGGCAAAGCCCCTGGGAGTGACCATATCCCCCATGAACTAATTAAATCCAGTTCAAACTGGTGGGCCCCAGTATTGGCCTCGCTCTTTTCATACATTAACCACACAGCTAAGATTCCAGAGGACTGGGGGGAAGCCATAATTGTTCCCTTATATAAAAAGGGTGATAGAAATGACCCAGCTAACTATAGGTCAATTAGTCTATTGAACATTGTTAGCAAATTATATGCCAGGTACCTATTTACCAAACTCCAAACCTGGGTAATAGATGAGGGAATAATTGACCCTGAGCAAGCAGGGTTCCAACCGGAATGATCTACTATAGACCATTGTTTGGTGCTTCAATACCTGGCAGACAAATATACAAATCACTCTGGTCTGAATCTATATGCAGCCTTTATCGATTTCAAGGCAGCTTTTGATAATATCTCAAGGGTCAGACTCTGGGACATTCTGAGCAGATCCTCTATAGACAGAAGACTCTTGCTCCTAATTCATAAGCTATATGACAAAACTGGCCTTAGAGTAAGATGTAACTGGGAAGGTTACAGACTGTTAAGTGGGTGAAACAAGGATGCATTTTAGCACCATTGCTTTTTAACATTTATATCAACTCTCTGATTAAAACTCTTCAGAGAGTTGATATCCATGCACCTAAATTGGCTGATAGACATCTCCCAATTCTACTCTATGCGGATGATGCAGTTCTTCTCTCCTTGTCTTCTACAGGCATGAAGCAGGCACTAAGAACCCTGGCATCCTACTGTAATGAGGAACAATTAATCAATTATGACAAATCTATAGTCCTAGTTTTTTCTAATAAAAGACAAAGGCAAAAGTGAATAATTGACTCCCATGAACTAGAACAAGTTAAATGTTTTAAATACCTGGGCTTAGTATTTCAGGCCTCTAGGAAATTAACAGCCCAGGTAAACTATGCCATTCTTACTGCTCAAAAGAGCTCACAAGCAATAATAAAATTTTACAGGCAACAGGGGGCAAATTATATCCCAGCAGCAGTTAAACTGTTCATGGCCAAAACAGTTGCTCAACTACTTTATGGGATACAACTTGGCCCATACACAAACCTAAAGGGTTTATGAAACCATCCAATCAAATTCCCTTTGGTCTTTGTTCAGTCCCCCAAAATGCACCCCCAATGCAGTTTTGA
This sequence comes from Charina bottae, assembly GCA_023362775.1. NCBI lineage: Eukaryota > Metazoa > Chordata > Lepidosauria > Squamata > Charinaidae > Charina > Charina bottae. The sequence continues at coordinate 3,125,812 of JALMGJ010000020.1, forward strand.
GGCTTGAAGTGTTAAGGCTCAGGCCTGGATCAGGATTCTAACTTCAGGACTCAAAATCATGTTCAACCCTACAGGCCTGATACCTCTGCTGTTGTCAGACAGCTACCAATCTCATTGGCACCGTACCTGTACAAAAGAATTTGCAGTCTTGGCCTCTCTCCTGAATATTTAGGCCAATTAACCCTGGAGAAGGACAAATCCAGAGTAAAAGAAAGAATTAGGGATATTGATATTACCAGTGCTCCCGAATTCTATCGCCAGATTCTAGATAGCCGCAAACCCTCTACTGCAGGGTATCTATACAATCTCTCCTTAAGGAAATATAGATGGGCCTTTTCCAGAGCCCGCTTTGATGACCTCCCTTCAGCACTTCTGGCAGGAAGATTTCATGGGACTCCTTATTCACAGAGACTTTGCCCTTGTGGATCCAGGGAGGTAGAAACTCTTGCCCATGTCCTCATCCTTTTTATGATGCCCCAAGACATGCTCTGATCTCCCCAATTATTTCTAAATTTGTGGGTCATACTGATAGATTTTATGTTTATTTCTTTTTAAGGGATGCTGACTCTACACTCACATACCAGGTGGCCAAATATTTTTATCAAGTTATACAATTACACAAAACTTTTAATTAGATATATTGTTTCACTGTTTTATTATTTTTCTTTTTCCTGACAACAAATTGTTGGATTAAACTATTTTCTTTTATTGTAAAGCCTGGTCAAAGACCATATCATCTTTATTGATTCAAATGAGCTACACTTAAAAATTTTCAATATCCCTCATTTCTCATTGTTGGTTTGAGCTATGTATCATCCTAATTAATGTCTCACTATGTGCATGCTCCTGTTTTATAGCCCCCTTGTAGCTCAAGAATCTTCTTTAATGGTATCAGCTATTACAGCCTCTGGTTTTCAATCTAGTTTACTAGACAGATCTCTAAATTTTGTTACTGAATGCTCACTATGACATTTCAATAGAGGTTTCCAATTTCAGGCACATTCACCTACATGGATCTTTGTGTGTTCCATATAAATGTATTTAAATAAATTGCATTAAATAAATGATAATATATAAAAGTAATGTTAAAATATGCATCAAACCTAAGACATCACTGCAAGAGTACTTTCTTCCTGCAATTAAAACTTAGTGTAAGGATCCAACTCTCTCAAAATCCACTTTAGCTCCACACTCCATCTTAAGGTAATTTTATATACTTACTTTCTGTTCTTTGAATTTCTAACTAACAACTGGTGAAAAAAAATTTGGAATGCTCTTTTTCTATTTAAAAAATGATAGTGCACAATAAATAGTACTAAAGTGCCAGATCATAATATAGTAGAAACCTTATTTCCATACTATACAGTATTATAAGATTTATAGAATGCACATATGAATTGTAATATAATTTTGTACTTATATTATGAACATTTATTTAGTAATAGAATTCTCTTTAAGGATATATGCACACTTTACACAAAACAGTTTTGATAATTGGAAAATTATATTTAAATCTTACAAGATTTGATTCAAAAGAAACATTTTATGCACTGAAATTTCTCTAAGAACGCAACTTTTTTTTTACAAATTTTATTTCTTACACTGGAAAGCAACCCTCACACAACATCTGCACACATTTCAAAGGACTGGAAAAACTTGCATTACAATAGTATTAAGTATCTTTGTCATTCCTGTGAACTCTCCGAGACATGTATTTGAGGAAAATTAAGTATGTAAATGAACTGAGTATTACTACTGTTTGAAATCAATAATGTTGAAGAAATTATTTATTATTTATTTATTAAATTTATATGACCGCCCAATGGGGGACTCTGGGCGGTTTACAATAAAACCAAGGTTAAAATATAAATATAAAATTACAAATTTTTAACATAATAATAAATGTAAAATCCAATCTGGTGAGTTGATCATAAATACTAGGAAGGACATTATGGTATTAACCACCCCCAGGAGGAGCTATTACTTTCCCCCTCCCATGCTAGGCGGCAGAACCAGGTTTTCAGATCTTTCCTAAAGGTCGGGAGGGAGGAAACCTGTCTCAACTCTGGGGGCAAGATATTCCAGAGGGCGGGCGCCACTACAGAGAAGGCCCCGTCTCCTGGACCCCGCTAGATGAAATTCTCTTATTGATGGGATCCGTAGCAGGCCCTCTCTGAATGATCGGGTGGGGCGGGTCGATGATATGGGGATAAGACGATCCCTCGGGTATCCTGGTCCCATGCCATGTAAGGCTTTAAAGGTAATAACCAACACCTTGAATTTGACTCGGAAGCAAACCGGCACCCAATGACAAGGAGATGACAAGGGCGTGAGTGACCGTTCGGAGGGCATCACGGTCCAGGAATGGGCGTAACTGACGCACAAGGCCCTCCTAGCCATGACTGCCACCTGCTCTTCGAGCAGGAGTCGTAGTCCAGGAGGACCCCCAAGTTCCGCACCGGTTCCGAATGGGGCAGTACCACCCCATCCAGAACCAAAGATGACAACTTCCCGGATAGCACGGGGCCATCAATCCACAGCCACTCGGTCTTGCCAGGGTTCAGCTGAAGTCTGTTGTTCCCCATCCAGGCCCCTACAGCCCCCAGACACTGAGACAGGGTGGCGACCGCATCACTTACTTCACGTGGGATGGAGATATACAATTGGGTATCATCAGCATATTGATGATACCTCATCCCATGGTCTCACCCAGCGGTTTCATGTAGATGTTGAATAGGAGAGGAGAGAGAACCGAACCCTGCGGCACTCCACGTAAGAGAGGTCATGGGTCAGATCTCTCCTCTCCTATCACCACCGACTGGGAGCGGCCCCGGAGGAAGGAGGTGAACCAGCGCAAAACTACGCCACCCACCCCCAACTCCGTTAGCCGCCCCAAAAGGATACCATGGTCGATGGTATCAAAAGCCGCTGAGAGATCCGAGAGCCAGGATGGATGCACTGCCTCCAACCCGCTCCCGTCAGAGATCATCCATAAGCGTGACCAATGCAGTCTCCGTCCCATGTCCCGGCCTGAAACCCGACTGAAAGGGGTCTAGATAATCTGCTTCATCCAGAATCCTCTGAAGTTGCAACGCCACCACTTTCTCAACCACCTTTCCCAAAAAGGGGAGGTGGGAGACAGGACGAAAATTGTCCAAGATGGTAGGGTCCAGGGATGGCTTCTTGAGGAGGGGGTGCACCAATGCCTCCTTAAAGGCAGTTGGGAAACCCCCTCCCTCAAGGATGTATTAACCATCGCCTGGACCCACCTGCAAGTCACCTCCCTGGCAGATTTTACCAGCCAGGAAGGGCACGGGTCTAGATGGCATGTGGTGAAATTAAATATTCTTAATTACTTACAACCATATTATAGGCATCAGGAACCTCTATTTCAAACTGAAATGTTCCATTTTGATAATAGCCTTCATCTGTTAAAAGAAAAAGACAATATGAGATTCTGCAGAAATACAGTAAGTTTGCATTTTATAAACAGAAATAATACAAATTTTGATAGCTAGCATGGGTTAAGCTTTGCACAAAAAAATATGAAAGCACCTGCTTTGTATTATCAAACTAGAATATTACAATGGACCATGAAGGTTAGGAAACTTCATAGAATAAAAAATATATACAAATGTACAGGCTTTATTATAGATAAAGAAGAAATACAGGAAACAATACAATATAAGGATTTTAAAATGGATAACATTAAAATTGGAAGAGTCTGGCTAAATAAAAAACTGCAGTGATTATATTCAATATAATTTCAATAGGTAATACAATTAGGATAGCTTGGCTAAGTTTGGAAAATGAAATATATGTTTACAATGGGAGACATTTAAAAGTAATTATTTTGGGGTCATATAAGGAACAAAATAAAGCCTGTGAATACATGATCTGCCATGATTTTAGTTTAGATGAGATTATAGGGAATATAAAAGGGAAATTAATAAAGAGGTTGTACACACTTTGAAAAGCTGAACTTTGAGGGACAAAAATATTTAATAAAATGTTTAAGGATGTTCAGTTAAGAACAAGTCAAAACTTCATTTATATATTTACAAAGTTTATTTATATATTACCAGCATATTCAGGTAATTTGCAAGATTAAAATGGGACCCAGATATAAAACATAATATGTTTTTGTTATGTGTAAACATACATAAGTATTACTACAAGATCGTGGCCATGCAATGCTTGATACTATAAAGCCTATATAGGATAAAGGGAAATCTAGGTGTTAAACAGGACAAACATTGGAATCCATCTTTATTATCTACAATTTTGCACAGTAAAAAATGTTAATAAATTTATGAAAGGGATAAATGAACAAGGAAGGAGGATAAGAAAAAAATAGTACAATTGAAAAATTATTGCCTGTAATCAAGGAAGAGGGGTGAGCAGCATCACACTGAACTATTCAAAAAGAACCAAGACCAAGGGGTTCCTTATCTAATAGTCTGACTCAAAATTTTCTACAGATGTTTTTGCCTATTTCCATGATAGGGAAACTCACTGTTTTTCTGCCTATTGACCATTCTCTCAATAACAGAAGAGGGTTTGGTTAGTAATGGTTTGAAATAATGAAATGCAGAATACCATCTACCATTTAAAGATTTTTATACATATTATATATCATAAGGGCTTTATTCAGAAAAACATCTATAAACTGCATGAGGTTTTCAAATGGCTTGAACTATACTTCTGTTTCAAAACATATTTTGTGAAAGTAACTTATTAATAATTATTTCTGTATGACTCCACCTAAAGTGTTTAACAAGTATTAATTATATAATTACATTTATTTAAGTTTAATTTTTTACTTTATGATTAATTTATTTTGCTTAAATATTTCAAATAAAAATTTAGTATTGTAGCTTGTCACTCATTTTTAATTCTTCATAGATATAGCCCTTTAAAGGTATTAAATAGTTTTGATGGGCAATCAAAATACACAGCCATGTGAAAAAGTACATCCCATGGAAAGTTTTTTCTTTTTTAACTTATGTGAACATATCGATATTTTATCTTCATTCAAACAGTATATAAAGATAAAGGCAACATAACTGAACAAAATCACTATGAAAATTGACTTTGCAATCATTGATTCAAGCAAAAATTAACAGTTATGCCATTTCCTTCTGTGGAAAAAGGAAGTACACCCTTGACTCTAATACCTGGTATTGCCCCCTTTGGCAGAAAGAACCTCAAGTAGGCATTTCTTACTTCTTACTGTCTACTATTCCCTGAATTTTTTTCAGCTGTGTGATATTTGAGGAGTTCCTTGCATGCACGGCCCTTTTCAAATCACCCCACAGCATCTCAATGGGATTTAGATCTGGGCTTTGACTTGGCCATTCCAGAACCCTCCATTTTTTCCCCTCAGCCATTCCTTGATGGATTTACTGGGATGTTTATGGTCATGGTCATGTCTCAAGGTCCACTTTTGGTTGACCTTCAATCTTCTGCCAGATGGTCTCTGCCAGATGGTCTCATATTATCCTCAAGCACCCTCTGGTACAATGAAGAATTACTACTGGATTCTAGGAGGGTGAATTGCCCAGGCCCTGATGCAGCAAGCAGCCACAAACCATAACGTTTCCACCCCCATGCTTTACAGCTGGGATCAGGTTCTTCTGGTGAAATGCTGTCTCTGGTTTTCACCAAGCATGTCTTCTGGTACTGTGCCAAATAACTCTATCTTTGCTTTGTCTGTCCAGAGCGCTTTGTTCCAGAAGGCCTAGGTGTTCATGAACAAACTTTAGTCTTGCCCTGATGTTCCTTCTGGACAGCAAGGACACAAAGAAAATGGTACATCTCCCATGTAGATCTAATTTGTGGAGCTTTTAATGGTGACTCATGCACTTTGACATCAATAGTGGAAAGAGCTACTTGTAGGTCATGTGATAAAATTCTGGGGCTCTTAGAGACTTCTTTCAGCATTTTGTGTTCTGCTCTCAAGCTGAGCTTGCTGGGAAGGCCTGGCCTGGACAAGCTGGCAGTTGTTTGAAATCTTCTCTGCTTGTAGATGATCTTCAAGACAGTGGAATGATTGATGTCCAATTGTTTTGCAATATTTTTAAACCCCTTCCCAGTCTCATAGGCATCTATAAACTTCTTTCTGAAGGCCTCAGAGAGGTCTTTCGATCTAGGCATGATCGAACTTCCAACAACAAAGAGCAAATCAAACTAAATGTCTGAGGTTTAAATAAGACAGGTTCTTCCCAAAATTTCTCTAATGATGTTCTAATCATTTGCCCCTGATCTGATGCACCTGATTCTAATTGTTGGTATTTGAGGTAGTGATCAATGTGGGGGTGTACTTTTTCTCCACATGCGAAATTTGCATTTATATTTCAATTACACAATGGACTGCAAAATGTAAATGGTGCATATTTGTTATATTATATACCCTTATCAATACTGTTGAAAAGAAGATCAAATATCTGTATGTTGAAACATGTTGAAAAAGTCAAAAATTTAAATGGGGCGTCCTTACTATAAATAAATATTCTACCTCATAAATATATATATTTCTCTCAGTGGTGTACCTTTACCTTAAGAGTTGTATCCAGTGTCACCATGTTATCTTTATACATGCAGAATGGTATCATCAGTGGAACAGATTCCTCCTCCCCCCTCCAGCCCACCCAGCTTACCCATGAAATCTGCACTGGAGGAGGGGGTAACCTCCAAAGGAGATTTGGAACATATACATGGAGGGGAAGAGAGTATGAAGGAAGTTCCATGGTGTAACTTGGAGTTTGTTCATGCAACACAGGATGCAGCCCTAAAATTGCCCAAATAATTTAGCTGGTGAATATTTGAATATATCCTGTGCTTAGAGTCAATTAAAGTTAACATCACAGTTTTAATTATTTTTAAAAATTACCTGGGTTTATGATTAGGAGGAAGAAATGGAGTTTATTTGGGTCAGGAAAGTTCACTTCACATGTACCTGAAAATAAATATAAAAATCTGAAAATAACTGACAATTTGTAATGTTTATGAGCAGAATGAGAAAAGAAAAGAATATAAAAAGAAAAAGTTGAGGAGACCTCAAGCAATAATACAGACTAATGACCATTAAATTTTAAAGGTCTGATCAGATAAAAAAGATCTTCACCTGTTGCCCAACAATTCTCAAACTCAATCAGACTTTTCTGGAGCGAACACTGCAAGATGGAGTGTGCTACAACCAGAAAGAGATCATCCCTGAGGTCTTTGCAGAATGTATGATTGTGTGTATGTTAAGGGACTCAGAGAACAATCCTCAAAGTGCTTGATGCTTTAAAAGTTATGACCAGAATTTTGGTCCAAAATATAGCAGTAATCACAGCATCGGTTTTAGGACTGGCAAAATGTAAGCTAGCCACTTAGTCACATTTAGTAACCTAGATGCTATCTTTTGGCGTTTATTATGCAAATGCCATGAACTGCTTTCATAAATTACTAATGCATAAACATACATAAGATGTTTCAAAGAGTAAAATCTACAACACATTCTTGTTGCAAACTTGACATCCTGAAACATTAGGCACAAAGATCAAAGCCAATCACTGATTTCAGTAATACGTTTAAGCACTTGTTTAAACCTTTACTGTTAAAACTGAAGTGCTTGATATTTGATGAATGAATTGGAATGTCAAATCTTTCAGCTTTTTTCAAGATACTCTAAGAAAAGAAGATGTAAGAAAAGAAACAGAAAAACTTCAGTTTGCCAAAAAAATGTGCTGAGGATAAAAGAATTGCAATATCTAGCTGGTAACTTCCCTAACTTCCCTTAATTAACATTTACAACAAATGACAAAAATTCCAGATGAGCTTATGTAATATCTCTCAATTATCTTACATGTGTGACATAAGGCTGGAAAATTAGGATCTGAATACTCCTCAAAAATATGCTAAAAATTATACTTACAAGGTAAATTTACTTCAAGTTCTGCAACTTCTATTAAAAATGAAATAAAAATGTTAGTCAATGTCAATTTTATTTACCTTTTCGATACATAAAGCTTATACCAGCTTACATTATAATAAAAATAAGCAGTAAACGATTAACAAAAACCAATGAAACAATTCCTAAAGCATTGCTACACAATATAAAACAATCCATTAAACATTTAATTTACAAACTAAGCAAGGAAAAAACAGTTAATTAAACAACAAATCAGTATAGTAAGTCATAACAGTATTGTACAAAATAAAAACTAACATCATTAAAGCACTTAGCCATAAAAGGCAAAATATAATTGCCAGTGTTTACTTTTATATTTTACATGAGAGAACAGGACAGTTTTTCTACATACAGAAGATACCAAAACAGTAACCTATAATAAGTTAACAGAAAGTTAACATAGGCAAAAGCCAGCATCAGTTCAGACAAAAATTGTGTTTAGGCTCCATTATAAACAATGAAATGATTTAATAAAAACTAATTTAAGTCCTATTGATTTCAATGAGACCTGAGAATTTCTCCAGACTGAAACCTATGTATAATTCTCCCTACAAATAAGTTAGTACAATTACTGATCTTTGAAATGTCTTGATTTTGCACATCAATTTTGACATATTAGAAAATATTTATTATAGTATACTCTATTATCAGATTCCAAAGAAAATTTCAAAACAGTGTAAAAATCAAAATAAAACTATTCTCAATTATCACAGCCTAAAAACTGTGGTAGCAATCAATAACACAAAAAGAAAACTAACTATAAAGCATTAAGTTCCAAATACCCAGCCTTGGCCAATCAGTTCCAAAGTGATGGAGCTGCCACTGAGACTGCCCTTCTTCAGGTTCACACCTGCTGACCCCTCGAGGGATGGGACTATCAAGCATTCTCCTTCAGATTAAATGCATTAGGACCAGGTGACTCTATCTGAAGGACATGGTCCGGAAGATAACGAGGAGCCAAGCCATATTGAGCATTGCAAATTAATTCCAGCACTTTGAATTGTACTAAAAAATGCAATGGCAATCAATACAATGTCTGCAAGGGGGCAGTTTCCAGATAGTTTCAAAGGCAGCACCAAGTAGAGCATGTTATGCTAGTCTACTCACAAAATTATGATGGCTTAAGCCACTGTTGCTAGGGCTTGTCACTCTAACAAGGATTGCAACTGGCACATTAGCTGAACCTGAGCAATGTTCTCCCTAGACCAGAGCTTTCCAAACTGTGTGTCGTGACACAAAAGTGTGTCGCCACACACAGCGTGGTGTGTCGCCACACCACCCGGAAGCGGCGGCGTGTGCGTGCACGGCGGCAGCAGCAGCGGCGCGGGATCAGTACTTCCACGCGCGTACTGAGTGTCTAATACAGAGCTTTCCAAACTGTGTGTCGCCACACACAGTCTGGTGTGTCGCCACACAACCCGGAAGTGCTGATCATCATCAGCGCTTCCGGGTTTTCCCGCGGCGACACACCAACGGCGGCAGCAGCGCTTCCGGGTTTTTGCGCGCTGCCGCAGAGGCGGCACTTCCGGATTTTCCCGCAGTGACACACCAACGGCGGTTGGTGTGTCGCCGCAGGAAAACTTTGGAAAGCCCTGGTCTAATAGGACCAGAAGGGATGCATACAGTACCTTCCAGGTCCCAACAAAGGTAATCCACCAGAGCAGGGGTCCCCAACCCCCGGGCCATAGACCAGTCTGGTACCGGGCCATGCCGCTCTCCAAACCCCGCCCCCCGTGATTGGCTCCCGCCTGCAAACCCCGCCCCCTGGTCTGTGCTATTGGCTCCCACCTGCAAACCCTGCCCCCCTGGTCCGTGGAAAAATTGTCTTCCATGAAACCAGTCCCTCGTGCCAAAAAGGTTGGGTACCCCTGTACCAGAGGACCCAATATAGCTTCTATCCCATGCCTGAATTTCAGGAGTCCATATAATCTATTTCATCAAGGACTCTTTGAAACTACTGTATAATCTAATCACCTTCTCCACAACTTTCCCTAAAAGGGGAAGGTTGGAGACCAGACAGAAGTTGTTCAGGAAGAGAACAGTCACATCTTGAATCGAACCAATTACCTCATTCCTGGATGCTTGGAAAGACCAGGTAGGGAAATTAAGATTAAAAAAGAAATTTATAAATTAAGGACATTTGCAGATAATTTGGTGTTAGTTTAGGAAGACCCACTAGAGCAAGGGTCGGAAATGGCGGCTCACGAGCCAGATGCGGCTCTTTGGCCCCTTGAGTGTGGCTCTTCCGCAGCTAAACTCACCCCCGCCCCTTCCACGCGATTGGCCCCCGCCTGCAAACCCCGCCCCCTGGCTCTCGAGCATTGGATTGGATCCACAGAGGCGAAGGCAGGCGCGAGCTGGAGCCCGACAGGTGAGGGAGGGATTGATTGTCATGCGGGCGCGCGCGGTGCCGGCTCTGCTCTTCCGCGGCTCGGCAGTGGCTGCCTTTGAGGACATCCCCCGGTTTCCGGATTGAATGAAGGGGGTGGGACGGGAAGGAGCGGGGTCCCCTCGTGCCGTGGTCCCTTGCGGGGGGGAAGGTTCCAACGCGGTGTTTCTGCACGCAACCCCGGTGGCGTGTCTGTGTGTATCCGTACATACGCGTGCAAATGCGCTCTCGTTGGCGGCATTCCCCAGGCGATTAATTGAAACGCGTTTTCTGGGCTGGCACGGGACGGTGTGTCCTGAACGGACCGAACAGGGTGGGTTTGCGCAAGAGCGCGAGCCACAGAAAGCTTAACCAAGGTTAATGCTAAGTAAGCTTAGCATACGGGGTGTGCCTACCACCGCTAGTTGATTTGGACTAACAGCCATTGATTGAGGGTCTGACCGTTGGCAATGAAATCTGTCTGCAGGGGCTCCCTCTCTGGCCTCTGCGCCCCTTCAGGCCCGTCTCTCCGAGCGCACTGAGCGAGGCCCGGTGCGGCAGGGAGGCGCTGCTGGCCCGGGACGCGGCGCTGTCGGAGGCGGCGCAGGAGCGGCTGCAGGGGCTGCTGCGGCTGGAGATGGCGCTGCTCCGCGGCATCCAGGCGAGGGCGCGGGCCCGGGACACGAGCGGCAGGGCGGCGCAGGGTGAAGAGCCGCCTGCTCTCCCCTTGGCTGCCTCCGGTCCGAGCCTGGCTCGGCTCCCCCGGCCGCCGCAGGGCTCGGGTTAGCGGGGGGAGAGGACGCCGAACGGCGGGGTGGGGGGATTGATGGGGCGGGAGGGTGCACCTGGAGGGCCTCCCACGGCCGCTTCTCCAGGAGCGCCTCCCAAGGCGGGTTGCAGAGCGCGCGCTGTGCCCACGGGAACGCCTGGTCCCTCCGCTCCCTCCAGCTCTGCCACCAGCCCCAGCAGCGCCACCCGCCCCGTCCCGCCGCCCGGCCACCTCCGCTGGCTCCGTCCCCCTGCCGCCACCGCCCCGGCCACGCCCCCTGCGCCGCCCTGCCGCTCGTGTCCCGGGCCCACGCCCTCGCCCAGCGCCTGGATGCCGTGGAGCAGCGCCATCTCCAGCCGCAGCAGCCCCTGCAGCCGCTCCTGCGCCGCCTCCGACAGCGCCGCGTCCCGGGCCAGCAGCACCTCCCTGCCGCGCCGGGCCTCGCTCAGTGCGCTCGGAGAGACGGGCCTGAAGGGGCGCAGAGGCCGGAGAGGGAGCCCCTCCATCTCCCCTTCTCTTCGTGCCTCGCCCGCCCGCCGGGCGCGGAAACGCAGCCGCCTTGACGTCAGGCGCTGGCGGTGTGCATTTTCCGCGCGGGGTCCAAGCAGGTGTCTGCGCTCAGGCGCCGGCGGGGAAGGAGGCGTGGGTCCCGCCCGGTGGAGAGGGCGCAGCCTTCCGCTCTCCCGCACCCGTCCTGCCGGCTGGAGGGTGGCAGCTCTTTCTCCGCCACTCCCGGTGGGGCGGCCGGGCCGGGTTCGCGGAGCCGCTGGCTGCGCCCCCTCCCTCCGCGAGCCCCCCGACCCTTCCACGTGATTGGCCCAGCTTCCATCCGTGGGGCTGCTTCGCCTTCGCCAGCCCCGAGCCCCGAGGTCTCCTGGGAAGCCCGTCCCGACTAAAAAGGGAGACGGTTGTGGTTGTGTAGAGCAGTTTTTATTTCACCCCACTGGCTGCAGGGCTCTGCTGAACCTTCCCCTCTATTCGATTCAGCCCCTGCCTCGCCAACTTCTCCGGAATGCCAGCCTCGGTGCCCTTCACAGTCGCGCCCCCCAGCAATCCTATCAGGGCAGCTGCCTTTGCTTTTTTCAGTTGTGAGAAGCCTCGAGACGCTTCCACACTCCCAATAAGCATCAGCCACCCCAGGCACACTAACTGGAACCCGCCCTGCTTCCCTGCCCCGCTGGCAAGTGGCAGCCGCCAGGCCTTCCCTCTATACTCCCAAGGCTTCTTCCCCCCTTCATCTTCCCTCCATACTCCCCAAGACACCGCGGGCTCAGGTCATTTCACTAACTTCTCCGGAAGAGAAGCGACTGGAGCAGTCGAGCCTCTCTTTCCCTTCTCCTTCTTCCAAACCTCCCCTGCCCCCTTCCACGTGATTGGCTCCCGCCCGCAAACCCCGCCCCCTTCCACGCGATTGGCTCCCACCCGCAAACCCTGCCCCCTTCCATGCGATTGGCCCCCATCCGCAAACCCCGCCCCCTGGCTCTCGAGCATTTCAAAATGTCCTCGAGCATGTCAAAATGGCTCCCGGCATAAAAAAGTTTGCCGACCCCTGCACTAGAGGGAGTAGAAACATTAATGGGAAAATTAAAGGATTTTGGTATGTTAGTAGGTTTTAAGATTAATAATCAGAAGACAAAGATGTTAACAAAAATATGAACTTAAAAGATATATAGAACGATGGAGAAAATTTTTTAAGATTGAGAAAAAAGTAAAATGCTTGGGTATTACTATGACAAATATGAATTGTATGCTATTTCAAAGTGATTATGTCAGTGCTTTCCAAACTCCTGTTGTCGGCGGCGGCACGCGCGGCAGTGGCCTCGTGTTTTGCGGTACAACCTGGCTGCCGCCGCCGCTGCCGTAAGTACTTCTGGGTTGTGTCGCGACACACTAAAGTGTCACGACACACAGTTTGGAAAGCACTGGATTATGTTAAGACATGGAATGAAATTAAGAAGGAGGACATGTTAAAATGGGAGAAATTAAAATTGTCACTGTTAGGGAGAATCTCTGTGATAAAAATTAAAGTTTTGCCAAGAATGATGGTTTTGTTTCAGACAATACCTGTTTTGACAACTGATGTACCATTTAAACAGTGGCAGAAGGAAAGGGAAAAAATCACAAATTAAAGTGTTACAAGATGCAAAGGGAACAGGAGGATTGGGTTTACTGGATTTGAAATTGTATTTTGATGCTTGTTGTTTGGTCTGGATGAAAGAATGGATGTTGCTGAGAAACAAGAGACTTTTAGAGCTAGAAGATCATGACCTGAGGTTTGGATGGCATGGATATTTATGGTACGATAAAGTTAAAATTAATGTGGATTTCAAAAATCATTTTATTAGATGTGCCATATTGAATATATGGAATAGATATAAACCCAGGTTGTGCCCCAAAAAACCTTTATGGAACTCAGCTCAAGAAGCATATCATAAAAGAGAGACAGCAGACAAAGACAAATGGTAGAAATGTTCATACTGCCCAGAGTCGCTCTTTGAGTGAGATGGGTGGTGAATAAATTTGATATATAAATAAATACCGGGAACTATTGGAAAACAATCAAGGGGGATTTAAAATTAAATCAAGAGAGCAATTAATAGCAGAAGGATATAGTTGTCAATGGTTTTCCCATTTACAGTTATCAAAAAGATTCAAAATGGACAAAAAAAAACTTATGGGATGGAACAAAGTAAGACAGAATTTGAAGTACAATTGTGCACTGATGATGAACATGTAATTGCTAAAATGTATAAACTTTTGTTGAAATTTGAAACAGGAAGAACAGGTTAAAGAATGTAAAGTGGGCTAAGAATTTTGGTTATAATATACATTGATATATATACTGTATATCAATGGGAAAATATATGGTTAAAAGGGTTGAAATTTACATTGTATTGTGATCTCAAGGAGAATTTTTATAAAATGATGTATTGTTGGTATATGACTCCAGAGTAATTATCTAGAATGTAGAAAGGCACTTCAAATGTATGTTGGAAATGTGAACAACCTGGACATTTTATCATGCTTGGTGGACATGTAAAAAAGCTAAAAAAATTTGGATTCAAATACATACTTTGATACAGAGGATTTTAAAGATTAATATTCAATTTAAGCCAGAACTTTTCCTTTTAGGACTAATGGATAAACAGTTAGAAAAAAGCCATGGAAGATTATTTAAATATATGATTACTGCAGCAAGATTATTATATGCACAGAGATGGAAAGAGTTGACACTACCTACTATGGAGGAATGGTTGGTGAAATTGACAGATCTTGCTGAGATGGATAAACTAACTTCTTTGATTAGAGAAAAGACACTATCTACATTTATAAAATGTCCATAAGGAAATCTCTTATGGACTTCTTGCATAAAAATGAAAAAAATGAACTTGTGATTTATGGTTTTGATGATTCGAGAGGATAGATGATAGAAAAAAGGGTATTATGCTGTAACTTTAGAGAGAGGTTAAAATGTGCACTTCTAACTGCTGTGAAAAATGTCGGAAGCCCCTGCTTCGTATTTTTTTTATTTTCTTTCTATTTTTCTTTACCTTTTTTTTCTTTTCTTGCACTTTTTACTTTCTCTTTGATTTTTTTCTCTTTTCTTTACTTTATATTAGTTTGTATTAGTTTTTATATTTTTAAAAAAGTTTCAATAAAATTATATATTAAAAAAAAGAAAAAGAAACCAGGTAGGGCATGGGATCAATCTACAGGTGGCCAAGCTCACATTGCAAATATTAGATGACCTTGCAAGATGTTGCCCCAGTCACTTCCAACCACCTTTTAAGTGTCTGAATTTCCCAAATTAAGATGCTATTACTGGTTCAAAATCAGAAGCCACAGTTTGGATGTGCAGGTATGTATATACAACAAAGACTACAGTATTCCTGATCACAAATTATAAAAATTATAAAACAGCAAAACATATATACATATCATGCTATTCCTTTTGGGAGTAAGTAAAATAATGCAAAGTACAGAAAAAGACTAAGAAACAGTAAGCCAAAAGGCATGAAAACCTTAACATTAGAGAAAAGAAAATATAGCTAAATCCAGGTTGCATCAAAACTGTTCACTATACTTCGCCATCCTTTTCTTACCCTTACAAATAATCTTTGCTTCTACCACATCCATATATTGATTTATGTGTTGCCTTTTGTTATTTAAACCTCATCTCTCTCTCTTTTCAGTTTCTCATTAACTCCATCCAATCACAACTTTCATGGTTGTCTGTTTTCTTGACCCACTCACCCTTCCATCATGCATTCGCTTTCTGATCCTCATTCACTCAGTCTATATAGCTAAGCCACCTTAACAAACATTTTTCCAACTGGTCACACATTCAATCCACGTATTCAATCCACATTCATTCAGCACCTATTCATTCTTGAGGACCCTCTCTCCTTGTTCTACCACATACACTCAACAGCATTTGCATGCCTTAAGTTTTCTCTATCCATTTTCCCATCTTTAATATGCTTTCTACCTAGGTATACATATTCATCTACTTGCTCTAATATTTTGCCATTTATGTTTAACTTGCATTCATTTTTTTTCCTATCAAACACAATTTCTATTGCCTTTGATACATTAATCTTCAGATCCATGCTCCTCACTGCATCATGCAATCTATCTAATGCTCACTACAAATCTTTTGGGTTCTTAGTAAACAATACAGCAAGTCTTGCATTTTTAACCAACACACTTCTAATGTCACCACAAGAATTAAACAACAAAGGGGTGTTACACAATTTTCCTTCAAAAGTCTAACTAACCCTAAAGTTTTATGAGTCCCACTTATAGTCAAGAACTCTCCTTTCTCTTTCTTCTTCAAACACCACCCTCAAGCTCCTCCCACTGGCTTTGATCAATTGTTCACAAGTGACAGTGACCATGCATCTTGAAGGAGTTAATTTTGCACAGCTAGGTGAAAAGGAATTTACAAGGGGTAACACACATACACAGCAGGACACACACACAACATCAGCAGGAGTCCTTTCCTATCTTCCCTTAGGCACTAGTTAGAAGAGCAGCTTGAACCTTTAGCACATAGCTTTCCAAAGTGTATGTCGCAACACACTACTGTGTCGCCTGCGGTGTCCTGGTCTGTCGCACACAAACCCGGAAGCGCTGATGGGGGGAACCGTAAGGAGCGGCACCCCTGCCAATCAGCGCCGCTGCCGCTGGTGTGTGTCACCAACATGAAAAGTTTGGAAAGCTCTGCTTTAGCAAGTTATGCACACACTGAGTTCAATAGGTTACCAAGATTTATTGAAAGAGAATGTTCTTTGCCTTCACTTTCACTCATATATTTGTTCCTCCAACCATTCACCTGACTCTTGTAAACAAAGTTGACCAGTAGTCTGTTCCTGGGCATGTGAGTCCTCTATCTGGGTAAAGAAGCTCCAATGGAATCTTTAGTTTCAGATATTTTATAGTCTTGCCAGTTGCCTTAAACTATATTGATTTACTTTATTGATGTCACTTTAAAATGTTTTTTTCTCCAGTCAGCATTCTCATTCTTCCAGGATGTTTTTCTAGCTCCAGGAGTTTGTTTTTCTATTGCCAGAATTTTTGTATGCCAATTATCTGAAAAGATGTGGATGTGCCTCTCATACTTCCAGATAATGGCATCTCTTTCATTGATGCTGGATCAAACTCTTTTGAAGTCTCCTTTTAAATTTTATCATGGGGGACATCACATATCCTTTGTCTTATTCTCTGTTCAATGTTAAACCACTCAATTTCGTCTCACACATTTTTTCCCATAATATGGGAAAATGGCATTCTTATGGCATTCAGAAATCAACTCCTCTTTGAGTGAGATGGGTGGTGACTAAATTTGGAATGAATGAATGAATGAATGAATGAATGAATGAATGAATGAATGAACCAACCAACCAACCAACCAACCAACCAACCAACCAACCAACCGCCTAGAGCATAGCTTTCCAAACTGTGTGTCGCAACACTTTAGTGTGTCGCAACACAACCCGGAAGCGGTGGCGGGGGCGTGCATGGTGGTGGTGCGGGCGGGCACGGTGGCGGCATGCATGGTGGCAGCGGCGCTTCCGCGTTTTAGAGGAAAACATGAGGCCGCCCCCGCTGCCGTGCACCCCCCCATGGCGCCGCCGTGCACACCCCCACCGCTGCATGCACCCCTGCGCCCCCGCTGCCGTTGGTGTGTCGCCAACAGCGGCAGTTTGGAAAGCACTGGCCTAGAGTCATATTGATTGCAGTGGGGTACAAATGTAATAAATAAATTAATGAAACCTTAAATGGCACATCTGCACAAAACATTCCGGTACACAAGCCTACTCACTTTATCATATACTATCTCTAAATGAAACAGCAATGTAAATCAAGAAAATATATGTTAAAAGGTTACAAACAACAAAAAGAACTCTCGCACAATGAAAATATGACATTGGTTCACATATGACTGACTAAAAAATGGTTATTTCAACTTACAGCGTAAATTTCTATCCAGCTTATTCAAAAGTAAGATAAGCCAAAAATATCTACTGGCATTCTTTCAGAACATTTCCATTGTTTAATTCATTCATTTTAAATAGATCCAATTGTATTCCAAAGGCTATCCTGTTTTTATTCTTTAAAAAGAGAACTACTCAACTCCGTTTTTATTCTACCAAACTGTGTGCTGCCCATAATGATAAAAACACCTTTTTCCTGCTTTACCTTCTACTGCATAGTTCCAACAAATTTTAGTCACAAATATAACCTGACTTGGTGAAGAAAATCATATTTTCAATCCAAATTAAAGCATATAGGCAAAGCAAGGGATCAGTGTGCAAGCTACCTTGCCAATGCACCCCAGGTCTGTTTATTCATATTGTAACCTCAACTTCCTCATGCCCCCACTACCTGAACTGGGAGAAAATTAGTACTGAAAGTCCAAAGGGAAGTATAAATATGTGAAAGCTAAATTGTAATTGAACACAATATGTGAAACTTAAGATTGCAATATTATGCATTTTTATATACCTGTGCATGCTTCAAAAATGATTTGAAAGAAGTGCTTCAGACCTTGCACTGGCATATCTCTCTTCTATTTAATGAAGGAGCAAGTGCTTGAAAAAGGTTGATCTTCCTTATTGAATAGAAGAGGTGCTGCATTTGTGAAAAATTCCAACTTATTTTTGAAGCATGCACAGCCCCATTTTTTTTCTGAAAGTAAACTCCACTGAATTTAGTGGAACTTTCTTCTGGGGATACATATTTAGAATTGCTCTGCATAAATATTTTAATGCATCATGAAAGTTAAGCAGATGTTTTAATTTACAATTTCTATAATGTTGATGTATCAATTAGTTTATAAATATCTTAAGTTTTCACTTAAAGTGCTTTCTATCTCCACATTTTATAAGACAATTGCTATGATATTCAGTTGAATTAACCAAGAAAATTTAGGAAAACATATTTAAACAGGAAACTGTAATACCTTTAACAAGCAATTTATCTCTAACTGATACTCTTCGAGTAGAATCAGAAGTGGGGTTGGAAGTCCGGGAGCCCTTGACACCATCATCCCGTTTCAGTTTGCTTGCCAATGTTAGCATTAGTGCTATCTTCAGTCTAAAATACAAGTACTGAAATAAAAAATAAGTTAGTTATTTTACCCTGCTTTTACTTATCTTTTCTTTCAAATGCAAGATTCTATTATATAAAAATAGTTTTCACAAATAGCTTTCCTTGCATAGCTCAGTCCATGAGAATTATCTTTTTTCCTCTATCAGTTTTAAAACAGACAAACCTTTATTATATTAAGTCAAACCAATGGTCTATTTAGGCCAACAATATATAATTCAACCAGAAATCATCAGATAAAGGTAATTTACAGCCCTGAGTTCCTCTTCAGGCCATTAATGCTCTACCTCCCAGTGAGCTATAATCCCTTCTACAATCAACCTTAATCTGTGGGCATTGCAATCAAAGCAATCTCAGTATTCATTAACAGGAAGTATAAAATAATGGCTTTCGAAAATAAATGTAAGAATTTCCAGTTCTCCAACTGTCCTGTATTTCAACACTTACATGTGCAATTTATAGAAGAATTATTTAGTCAAGATAGTTAATAGAATATAAATTAGAGATGGGCAAAAATTTTCTCGGTGAGAGATCCAACTTCAGAACATTCTGATTTTCACCCAGAATGGACTGACCATGCATTCTACAGCTGTTTTGTGCTTTTGTGGAGGTGAATTGTCCAAAATAGTAAGTGGTTTAGAACTGCTTTCAGAACTGGACAATATTCTTCCAGAAAAGCACAAACTAGTGTAGAATACCACCCATCAGTCCACTCTGGGGACACCCCCCACTGAATGTTCTGGAACCAGACTACTCTTACATGGAACATTTGGTATGTAACTAATATCACACCTAGCCTAGCTTCTAAGGCAGAGCTTTCCAAACTTTTAATGTTGGCGACACACACCAACTGCGGCGCGGCCTGCGGTGTCCTGGTGTGTCGCACGCAAACCCGGAAGCGCTGATGGGGGGAACCGTAAGGAGCGGCACCCCTGCCAATCAGCACTGCCGCCACGCTGCACCACGCTGGCGCTGATTGGCGGGGGTGCCGCTCCTTACGGTTCCCATCAGCGCTTCCGGGTTTGCGTGTGACACACCAGGACACCGCAGGCGACACACACTTTGGAAAGCTATGTTCTAAGGAATTAATAATTTAAAATGAGAGAGGAGAAACCAGAATATAAGTGTAATCCTATGTAAGTCTACTTAGAAGTAAGTCCCACAGAAGGAAACAATTAGTTCAAAATGAAAAAGAAATGAAGTTGCAGTGATTTTTAAAATATCAATTTCTGCTCAGAAATCCAAATGAATGAACTTAAGAAAAGACTTAAGAACCTTTGCATTCTATTATTCCTCCCTGCAATTATTGCAGAAGCATCTGGTTGCCTACTGCGAGAAACAAAATGGACTAACATGGGCCTTGGTCTGATCCAGCAGGGTTGTACTTATGTTCTGTTTTAAAGATTGGAACCATGTTAGCAAAAAACAAATCACAGAACCAAAGAGGCATAATGATAGGAGACTTTTATTTCAAAACACCTAACGGAAGACAAATTTTTCCAAGCATGTTCCAAGCAGAGTCCCTTGCATGGGAGATGGGCGGGGAATAAATTTGAATAATAAATAAAAAATAAAATGTTCCTTCCTGGAAATTCTTGATTAGTCTTGTTTACAGTTCTCTCCTTCAAACAGTGAAGGGAGGCACAAAAAGCTATCCTTGACCTGATTCTAACCAACAGGGAGGCCTTAGTTGGGGAAGCAGAAGTAGCAGGAATCTTTAATTTTACAGTAGGATAGCATACTCTGGTACTCAGAGATTAACTGGTTTACTGCAAAAATAAAACAATTACCTCGTGCATATGGAAGTAGATGTACAATAGTAAAAAAAAAGTGCTGGCATAGATTTTCAAAAAGGCAAATTCATCAGATTTTTTTTTCGCACTGAAGATGTTGCCTAGTCTGGCAATGAAACGTCTGCAAGAAAACTACAAGGCTCAGAGAGCACCAAGGACTCCACAGATGAATGTCTCTTCCCCTTAAAACCTAAATAAAACGGCCAGATCCTGAGGTCATTTCCATACTCTAAGCTATATCCAGAGGAGCACTCTTGGAAACAGGATGCTGGATTAAACTGCTCGTTGAACGGATCCAGTAGGGCTCTTGGAAGGAGAAAAGAAAGCTTGCTAGAAAAGTAAATTCCCGCAGATCAGGTCAAGCCCTCTTAATCCAGCACCCGATGTTTGCGGGCGGGCCACCGGGCGGGTACCAACCTGCCTCACACGGTTGGAGCTCGGACCCCGAGAGTCAGAAGCAGAGGGCGAGAGCCTTTCGGACAATGGCCGGTGGCCGCCAGGGATTGAGCGACGACCAGCTTCTGCAAAGGGAGAGCTGGGAGGGGACGAGGCGGCCGGGCTCGCGGGGAGGGACCGGCCACGGCCAGCGCCGCTCACCTGGAAAGACCATCAAGTCGCCGCTCCCACGCCAAGAACGAGAGCCGCCGCCGCCAGGACCATCCCAGACGGCCCGACTGAACCGGAAGTGCAAGGAACGGGCGGGGCTCTTGGAAACAGAAAAGAGAAAAAGAAACAAAATAAACCACGGGAACGCAAACTTTATTGAGACCCGGCGAGGGTCAAGGAGGAAAGTGGATTTGCGCATGCGCCCCCTCAGAGGGACTTGTTGAGAGAAGCGCTAGCAAGGATCCCGCGAGAGTAAGAGATCCCGCGAGAAAGACGAGTTTATCGCCGATTTCCCATCTTTGCGCCCACTTGCTTTCAGGGTCATATTTAAAAGGAAGAGGCGTTCACTCTCAGTTCGCGTTGAACCACCGGAAGGAATGTTGGGAGATGGAGGCATTTCGACCCGGAAAAGCGGCGCTGAGGGTCTTGTGTGCTTTTTATGAAACGGCTTAACGATTCAGTAGCTCCGCTCTATACTCATTCACATTTAGTTGCTTCGATTGTTTGTCAGTTGACTACAGGTCATGAGCTCACATCAAACAAGAAAGAGACGCCAGCTGATACTCATTCCTTCGGTAAATTAATAGACATGAAGACCAGGTTACTAGTTCCGGCGCCTGTCCCTTCAGAAACGAACCTGCAGAATCTTCACCAAAAAAAAAAAACACTATTAAACATTATTACAGATCCTCTTTGTCCCCATGCATCCATATTCCCTACTCAAAAACCCTGCAGTTTTGGGTGCCTCCTCTGCAAAAAAAAAAAACATTAATTGGTCTGCAGATCCATAGCCTTTCCAATCTACTAGATGCAGCAGTTTGCAATTCTGGAGATGAATGTCTAGGACTGGATTCTTCCACATTTAGTACAGGTAGGGAATGCATCACGTTCACCTGGCCAAGGGGGAAAGGCAGCAAAAAAAACAAGTGTGATAAGATGTGTATCTAATAAAGCTGGTAACTGCAATCAACAGGTTGTTACAAGTGAAAAAGTCTAGGACTTGCATTGGGAGATCTTTACTAAATAGTTTATTACCCACAAGATTGTTGCTGTCTCTTCCTGTTTATATAAATCTTATAATTTTTGCCCTGCCTGGGTTGGTTGGTCTTTCATGAGTAGAAAAACTCAATGCAGCTGCTGCAGTGGCTGATTTCCTACAAAAACTTACAAGGAAACTCTAGTGCAGAGCTTTCCAAACTTTGTGTCGCGACACATTTCTGTGTCGCGGCGAGGGCCCAGGTGTGTCGCAGGGGAACCCGGAAGAGGAGGCCATGAACCACATGCAGCCCCGCCCATCCCTTGCCGCGCCGACAGGTCCCTGCTCAACCCAGCTCTTCAGCTCTCCCCGCAGAAGCCAGGTAAGTTACCAGCCCGGTAGGGCTGCAACTGGGGGGGAGGGTGCAGGGACGTCGCTAGGCCGCTGCGTTGGGGGGGTGGGGGAGTTCGGCCCCAGGCAGAAGAGACTCACCGCGTTCCTGGTGCTGCTACAGGTGGGCGCGGGGGCTGGGAGGGCTCCTCTGCCGTTGTCGGTTGGCTGCCCCCTCGTCAGTCCCGTCCCCTCCTTTCCCACTCGTTGAGCGCAGAAAGTGGGGGGGTGGGGGTAGCGTAGCTGGCGTCTTCGGGGCAACGGGGAGGACGTGGGCGGATCCCGCCCTCCTATGGTGGCTGGTGTGGTAGGGACCTCGCGCGCCTCTTTTGCGGGGCCGCGAAGACGGCTCGAAGGTCTGGGCTCGGCTCTCGTGTTTGCTGGGAGCGACGAGCTTCTCCTTGGACTTGGTGGTGGTCGTAAAAAAGCGGGTTTGCAGCTATCTTGGGTGGCCGTTTTTCCTGGCATAATTCAGATGTGGAGGGAGAGTGGAAAGTGTGGGGGACAGAAGTGGTTATCCCCAGTTCACATGGCCGTGTATACAGTATAGCCTCAACCTCAGCACCTTTAAGATGTGTGGACTTTGACTCCCAGAATTCCCCAGCCAACATGATGCCTGGGGAATTCTGGGAGTTGAACTCCATACATCTTGAAGTTGCTGTGGTTGAGAAACACTGTTCTAAGCGATCTCATGGTAGTGTTTATAGCATTCTACTGCTGAGGTGTCAGATTGAAGTGATAAGGGTGATTGCCCCAAAGGCACTCTTTGGGCGGATTAGAATATGGGTTCCCTGATCCTATCCACCCTCCTTAGCCACAACTCCTTACTAGCTCCACAATGTGCAGATGAAACACGTTTCTTAGTGCTTGGTCCCTGCACCCCCCACCCCCAGTTTTCCCATCATCTGGCAGTGTTTTTCAACCTAGGCAACTTCAAGAGTTGTGGACTTCAAATCCCAGAATTCCCCAGCCAGCCTTGCTGGGTAGGGAATTCTGGGAGTTGAAGTCCTCATATCTGAAAGTGGCCAAGACTGAAAAACACTGCTCATGGTCTTGGGTCCATGACCTCCCCATCAAGCACACCTGGAGGGCATTTTTGTATTTTATCTACAATTACATACAACACAATACATATAGTACAAGACTGGGGGGCCAGGGGGCGGGATTTGGAGCTGGCAGCCAATCACGTGGGGTTGGGTTTGGAACTGGGAGCCAATCACGTGGGCTGGGGGGCGGGGTTTGGAGCCGGCAGCCAATCACGTGGGCTGGGGGCGGGTTTGGAGCCAGCAGCCAATCATGTGGGCCGGGGGGCGGGCACTCCTCATTACTGTGTCACGAAATTATGCATGGCTAAAAGGCGTGTCACCAACATGAAAAGTTTGGAAAGCCCTGCTCTAATGAGAGAAATTGAGGTGTAGTGCATAATGAGCAAAGGATGATGTTTGTTGAATGGGGATATATAGGGACTTATTCAGCAAATCCTTGGGCCAGTCACTCTCTCAGCCCAACTCACCTCACTGGGTTGTTGTGGGGAAAATAGGAGGAGGGAGAAGTATTAGGTATGTTAGCCACCTTGAGTTATTTATAAAATTAATAAAGGCAGGATAGAAAATCAATCAATCAATCCATACAACCTCCTTGTCCTGGTGTAGAGACAGCCCACTAACCATTTCCAAGCACAAGTCTACATGCCCGTGCCTCAGTGGCCTCCCACAGCTGAGGCAGCCCGAGGACAGCTTAAGATGCTAGGCTCTGGAAGTGGTATTTTCCCTAATATCTTGTCTTAAGATGCTGCTTGTGTGCAATGTAGAGTGCATTGGTACTCCTCGGAGGTGGTCTGAAATTACATGTTTTGTGGCAGCCATCTTGTGGCTCCCATTGGCTCTGCTGAGGTTCTTGTTCCTTTTTTGCCAGCAAAAAGTTTTTCCCTGCCAGTGAGTTTTGGCTGCTTTTTTCCCAATCACCTTTGAATGCATTCTACGTGATATATCTGTGAAATATTCAGGTAACTGAGTTGTTGATTAATAAGTTTTCAGACCCTGCCTGCGTGAATGTATCTGCCGTTGTTTTTGAACCTGAGATTTTAATCACTAGTGGTGGGCAAAAAACAGAAAAAGAGCTGTGCTGGTTACCTTTGAGACCACCCGTTTCATTCTGAGCCCTGACCTCTTTGCCTTATGTCTTATGCCTCTTTTGGCGGCAATAGTGACTGCAGTTCTATCTTTTATTGTGTAAATGTGTTCATCAAACAGGTATCCAGTTAACGTGCAAAGCATTGACACTAACTATATTGTCCCCAATTATATGAATACTATGGAAAATGCTCGGTTCTTTGGGTTGCTATGTTTGTTTGTTTGTTTGTTTGTTTATTTATTTATTTATTTATTTATTTATAAATAATTCGATTTGTACTTACCGCTCCATCTCCCCGCAAGGGAACTCTGGGCGGTTTACAAAAATCGACAGTTAAAATTCAACAATTAAAACAGCATATATAAATACTCTCTAATACAATAAAATTTAAATACATTATTATATATT
This sequence comes from Charina bottae, assembly GCA_023362775.1. Classification (NCBI taxonomy): domain Eukaryota; kingdom Metazoa; phylum Chordata; class Lepidosauria; order Squamata; family Charinaidae; genus Charina; species Charina bottae. The sequence goes on from JALMGJ010000020.1 coordinate 3,150,823, forward strand.
TAAATATAATATATATATATATATATTTACATTATTATAAATTTAAATATACATTATTCATTGTTTGAGCAACCTTTTGCTCAAACTTGGTTGCTCAAGCAACCAAGAAATACAAAAAAAACCCCTCTATTTTCTGACACCTAGTGGTCAACTATAAAACCCTGCTAGAATAGGAATTTGGCTTACCTGTATGTAAGGTCTGCTATAGCCTGCTGGCCTTTTGTAAGGCCCTAAAGATCTGGTTCTTGGCCTGGGCCTGGGGCCCCAAGTGTGTGAAAGGTCCCCTCTCCTGGCTGTGCTAGTGACTGTCGATTGTGGTATCTTCCTCTGCTGCTGTGTACAGTATTTTAATTTTTATATTTGTGATGTTTTTAATTTATTTTAAGATTTTTCGCCACTCAGAGTCACTTGTTGAGATGAGCAGCCATACAGATTGAACAAATAAATAAATAAAAAATATACTACAGTCATGCACATCTGCCTTGACCTGTAGCCATCAGATTAGAAGATGTAGTGCCTTAATTAAACCAAATCAACCAGCCGCCTGATTATTGCAATACAAGCACTGTGGTTCAGTTCAGAAGTTGGGTTCAGTTCAGGCATCCCCTGGTGGCACATAAATACATCTGTAATATATAAGGCTGTACTGATAATTGCTGTGGAATTTCTGAATGTGTGCTGGATCTGACAGTACATGTTCTCTAACAAGAATGCAGGGCCCAGGATTGCTGTGAAGTTTTCAGGGTATAGTTGCCTCAGGGGTTTCTTGGTAGGCTGACCATATGTCCCGTTTTTTAAACAATTCCCGACCATCCCATCGTTTTCAGAAAAATATCCATTTTGTCCCATTTTTTAAAGTTCCCACAGCGAAGCGCGCCTGCGCGTGCCCATGCGTGCCCACTTTGTCCAGCGAGCCATGGGTAGGTTAGGGTCCCGTTTTCACCCCAAGGAAATACGGTCAGCCTATTTCTTGGGTAAGTAGTAAAGTAAACTATATCAAATTGTTCCAGCAAATTTGCTGATCAAAATTGCTGAAATTTCTAAAGATATACTGTACTTTACCACTTTGGTAAAGATTGTGGCCTTAGGTATCAATCAAGTCAGTAGTTGGAGGCAAAAGTTATTGATTCTGCACACTAATCTTGTTCAAAGCCTGACAATTGGTAAGATAGATGAAGTTCATCTGATGTTATTGATTGATTAATTAAGAGGACTGGGTTGGGCATTAGTAATGTTGATGGTTGGATGAATCCCCACTGCAGATCCTTCTCCAAAAAAATATCTGAGGGCTTCTGATTTAGGCTCTGAAAAGGAGCAGAGTTGCACTACAGTATAGGAATCTGAGCCTTGGTTTGTTTGTTTGTTGGATTTATATCCCTCTTTTCCACCAGGAGCTCAAGACTCTCTATATAACACTCCTTCTTCCAATTTTTCCTGTTTTTCCGCACCACAAAATCCTGTGACCCCACCCACTGGCTTCTTTTGAAAAAAGTTGGGTTGAGAAACTATAACTGGCCAAAAGGCACTTACTGAGCTGCTGTGGCTGAGGATAGACTTGAACCTGGGTCTCCCAAATCCTAGGCCAACATCTTAATGGTTAACCACTACACCACAATTGAGTTGATGATACAGTCATAAGGCCATTGTAGAAGCAGCTGATCATCTTTACTTTCACAGAATACATCTTGACATTCTCTGTATTTACTTGAATGTAACTTCTGCTTAAGTATACTGTATTTGCTGACTAGTGGACAGGTACCAGCCTTCCTGAGCTGCTTGCAAACATAGTTTCTCTTTCATAGCAGATGTGTATACCTCACAGTATTTCTCAAACAACTGTTCTACTTTTGTAGGCTGGCAAGGCTATCCACTGCAATGCCCCTATTTTCCCTGTTAGAGACTGGCAAGGCATGCACTACTATTATAAGGTGCTCATGTTAGCAATATGCGTTACCAAGGGGAAGAGGTAATTGGACAAGAAGGGGAAAAAGAGAACAAACTCTCATTGAGGTGTCACAACATGGTGAAATTCACCAGGCAAACAGCCCCTGCCAAGTAAAGCTAATCTTCAGACTAATTTTCAAGGCATCCACTTTGCAGGAGGGAGGTCTGACCCATTTGCACTTTATGCTAATTCCTTCATATCTTTTCAACATTAGTGCCAGTATTTATTCATTAAAAAGTCAATGTTTTAAAATATAAATAATGAATGTATAAAATCAACACAGTAACCACACAGGTGTTAGTGAATGAGACAATGCTGTCTCAAAATACACCTGCTGTTCAAAATATTTATCTTGCTTGTTTTACATATTTACATAAATATTTACATATTTAATTTTTCTACTACTAGATTACTATAAACTAGTTTGTAACTATTCTTGTAAGTAGTTTTTTTATTTTAAAATATCTCGAGTACTTAAATTAGTATTATATTTTGTTCCAATCTAGGGCTTTCGGAGGTCCGGTGGTGGAGGCAACTGGGCCTGAAAACTCTAGGGGCTATGGGGCGGGTTGTCCTATTGAGGTGGTGACGGGTCGGGGATGTTATGGCGGGAACCGGAGGGCAGGCCATCGTTGGGGAAGACGCCCGCGGTGTTTGTTACCGGTGGTGTGTTCCGGCCCTCCAGGTTCAAACCTAGGCCCTGGTCTGCAGACCCTCGAGTGCCCTGGTTTCCGGCTGCTGCTGCTTAACGCCAGGTCGGTTAATAACAAGGGCCCCCTCATATGTGATCTGATCATGGAGGAGGGGGCCGACCTGGCGTGTATTACCGAGACCTGGCTGGGCCCTGGAGGAGGGATTGCCCTCTCAGAAATCTACCCGGCCGGATTTCAGGTATGGCACCAGCCGAGACACTGGGGTAGGGGAGGAGGGGTGGCAGTTGTCATCCGAGAATCTATGGTGGCCTTCAGGGGCGCTGCTTCACAAGTGGCCGGTTGTGAGACCCTGTTTCTCAAGTTGGGTTCCCGAGACCAGTTGGGAGTGTTGCTACTGTACCAACCTCCCTGCTGCGTAGCCACCTCCCTGCCCGAGCTGCTAGAGGCCGTTTCGGGGCTGGCGGTGGAATTCCCCAGACTTATGGTTCTGGGGGATTTCAATCTGCCATCTCTGGGACGTGCCTCGGAGGCAGCTCGGGAGTTCATGGCTACCATGGCAGCCATGGGCCTGGTCCAGATTATTCGGGACCCGACTCGAGACAGTGGCCTCACCCCGGACTTGGTTTTCTTGTCAGAGCAGTGGCAAGATGATCTGGGGGGAGAGTTACATCTTTCCCCTTTGTCATGGTCAGATCATGCCCTGGTGGCCCTGAGATTCTCATATGCTGCCCCACTCCGCAGGGAGGTTGGACCCATTTGATTGGTCCGCCCCCGGCGACTGATGGACCCGATTGGGTTTCAGAGGGAGCTGGGGGTTATTCCCGAGGATCTACTGCACGGTCCAGCGGAGGTCCTGGCCGTAGCCTGGAATAAGGAAGCGGCCGGGGCCTTGGACAGGATCGCGCCTGTGCGGCCTCTCTTGGCCCATCCAACCCGATATTCCCCGTGGTTCACGGAGGGATTAAGGGTTCTGAAGAGGGTTAAGAGACGTCTAGAGCGCCGCTGGAGAAAAACAAAGACCGAATCCGACCGAACACAAGCTAGAGCCGCAGTTAAGGCCTACCTTGTGGCGGTAAGAGTGGCGAAACGTCAATATTTCTCCGCTCTTATTGCGTCCGCAGAATGCCGCCCGACGGCCCTGTTCGGGATTACTCGATCTCTCCTAGGTAAGGTGGGCCTGGTGACCCACCTGCAGGGCCGTGCGGAGGAATTTTCAGAGCATCTGATGGATAAAATCGCTCGGATTCGCTCTAAGCTGGACTCCAGGCGTGATGCATGGTCTGGGGAGATGCCGAGGGAATGTCTTTGCCCGGTTATCTGGGAACGGTTTGATCCTGTTGGGCCTGAGGAAGTGGACAGGATCCTCCGGACTGTAAGAGCCACCACGTGCCATCTTGACCCATGCCCCTCCTGGCTTGTGAAAGCAGCCAGGGAGGTGACATGTGGCTGGGTCCATGCGATGGTTGTTACGTCCTTGGGAGAGGGAGTGTTTCCGGCTGCATATAAGGAGGCGCTGGTGCACCCCCTCAAGAAGCCATCGCTGGACCCTACAGTGTTGGACAATTTTCGTCCCGTCTCCCACCTCCCCTTTTTGGGGAAGGTGGTTGAGAAAGTGGTGGCATTACAGCTCCAGAGAATTCTGGATGATACGGATTATCAAACCCCCTTCCAGTCAGAGTTCAGGCCGGGATATGGGGTGGAAACTGCATTGGTCGCACTTACAGATGATCTCTGGCGGGAGCGGGATGGAGGCAGTGCGTCCATCCTGGCTCTTCTTGACCTCTCAGCGGCTTTCGATACCATTGACCATGGTATCCTTTTGGGGTGGCTCAGAGAGTTGGGGGTGGGTGGCGTAGTCTTGCGCTGGTTCGCCTCCTTCCTCCGGGATCGGTCCCAATCAGTGGTAATAGGAGATGAGAGGTCCGACCCTCGGCCCCTACTTTGTGGGGTGCCGCAGGGCTCGGTTCTCTCCCCTCTCCTGTTTAATATCTACATGAAACCACTGGGTGAGATCATCCGCCAACACGGGATGAGGTATCATCAATATGCTGATGATACTCAATTGTATATCTCCATCCCGGGTGAGTTAAGTGATGCAGTGGCTGCCCTCTCTCAGTGTCTGAAGGCTGTGGGGGTCTGGATGAGGAACAACAGGCTTCAGCTGAACCCTGGTAAGACATAGTGGCTGTGGATTGATGGCGCCTCGGGATCCAGAGAGTTGTTATCTTTAGATCTGGATGGGGTGGCACTACCCCGTTCGGACTTGGTGCGGAACCTGGGGGTCCTTCTGGACTCACGGCTCCTGCTCGATGAGCAGGTGGCAGCCGTGGCCAGAAGGGCGTTTATGCAACTTCGAGTTGTACGCCAGCTACGCCCTTTCCTGGACCGAGATGCCCTCCGTACAGTCACTCATACCCTGGTCATCTCTCACATAGACTATTGCAATGCGCTCTACATGGGGCTACCCTTGAAGAGTATCCGGAAGCTTCAGCTGGTCCAGAATGCAGCTGCGCGCGCAGTTATGGGTGCCTCAAGATCGGCACATGTGACACCTCTGCTGCGTGAGCTGCACTGGTTACCAGTTTGCTTCCGGGTGCAATCCAATGTGTTGGTTGTTACCTTTAAAGCCCTACATGGCATGGGACCAGGTTACCTAAGGAACCACCTCATCCCCAGAACGTCGACCCGCCCCACCCGGTTAACCAGAGAGGGCTTGCTACGGATCCCATCTATAAAAGAATTCCATCTGACGGGGTCCAGGAGGCGAGCCTTCTCAGCAGTGGCACCCGCCCTTTGGAACATTCTCCCCCTGGAGGTGAGGCAGGCCCCCACACTCCTGACCTTCCGAAAGCAATTGAAGACCTGGCTCTGCCACCTCACCTGGGATGGGGGGGGGGTAATAGCTCCTCTTGGAGGTGGCTGGCACCATAGAGTTCCTTAAACAATAACATAACCTCTTGGATTTTATATATTTATATATTTATATCTAATTAAATTGGAATAATGTATTGTATTTTATATGCTTTTAATTAATCAATTTTGTTGTAAACCGCCCAGAGTCCCCTAGTGGGAGGAGATGGGCGGTGATATAAATCAAACAATAAATAAATAAATAAATATTTATTTACTTTTTGCAATTACATATTTATATTTTAAAACATTGACTTTCCAAGCTAGTTATATGTGTGGCATAATGCTTTTGAAGCTTTACAAGGTATTTTATTTTGTTTGAAGCATCTAATAATACTCCTGTGAGGAAGGTTGAATCCCACCCTGACGAGCAGGCACCTACCCTTGATATAATTGATGTCCGGAGGACCCTGAGGAAAATTAATATTCGGAAAGCAGCGGGCCCGGATAATATCCCAGGGTGGGTACTGAGGGACTGTGCTGAACAGCTGGCCTGTGTCTTTACAGACATATTTAATATTTCCTTGCACCAGACTGTAGTCCCGGTATGCTTTAAGACTGCGACTATTATACCTGTGCCTAAAAAATCTACGATCACGTGTCTCAATGACTATCGCCCGATAGCACTCACTCCCATTGTGATTAAATGTTTTGAGAGACTGATGAAGGATTATATTGTTTCCAGACTCCCCCCTTCGTTTGATCCACTTCAGTTTGCTTATCGGCGGAATCGCTCCGTAGAGGATGCTATCTCTTCTGTTCTTCATTTGACTCTGGTACATCTTGAGGAGAAGAACAGTTATGTGTGATTGCTGTTTATAGATTCAGCAATTCAGCTCAGCATTCAATATGATTGTTCCCCAGCATTTGGTGGACAAAATGGGTTCTCTAGGTTTCAGTACTCCCTTGTGTAATTGACTACTTGACTTCCTTACTGAGAGGTCTCAGTCTGAGTGAGTTGGATATAATACTTCTAGCTATCTCCTTGAGCATGGGCTCCCCACATGGCTGTGTCTTGAGCCCATTGTTGTTCACCCTGATGACACATGACTGTTGCGCCAGGTTTACCACCAATTCCATTGTGAAATATGTGGACAATACAATGGTAGTGGGTCTTATCAGGGGTGAGGATGAGTGGGCTTATAGGGAGGAGGTGAAGGGTTTGGTGGAGTGGTGCAATAAAAACAGCTTGGTTCTAAATGTGGAAAAAACTAAGGAGATTATTATAGACTTCAGGAAGAACCAGTGTAGTCACACTCCACTTTTTATCAATAACATAGCTGTGGAGTCAGTCAGTAGCATCAGATTCCTGGGGGTGCAGTTAACGAATAGTCTGACCTGGTCCCTTAATACCGCATTTTTGGTAAAGCGAGCACAGCAACGTTTGCACTTTTTGCATCGGATGAAGAAAGTACATCTCTCATCTTCCATTCTCCTTACTTTCTACAGAGGCACTATAGAGAGTGTACTTACTAATTGTATTTCCATCTGGTTTGGAGGCTGTAGTCCCTCAGATAGAAAGTCTGTGCAGAGAGTGGTAAGGGCAGCAGAAAATATAATTGGGATATCTCTGCCTCTCATCCAAGATTTAGCACATGCACGCTGTTTGTCCAGAGCTCGAAAGATCATCATCCTCCCATCCTCATCATGGTTTGTTTTCTTTGTTACCCTCTGGGAAGAGGTTCCACTGTATCCGATGTAGAAGAGCCAGATTGGGAAACAGCTTTGTCCCCAGGCTAAATGGATTCTTGAATGCTTAAATAAGTTCTTTTAGGTGAAATGTTGGATGTGTAAAGAACGTATATTTTATAGTAACTATGGATTTTTTTATTAGTATTTTAGTGTTTGGCTGAAATTGTGAGCTAAAGAATGCATATTTTATAGTAACTATGGTTTATTTTTATTAGTATTTTAGTGTTTGATTGAAATTGTGAGCCAACTGCAACGAAATTTCATTCTATTGTGCACTTGGTGTATAGTGTATAGTGGGATGACAATAAAGTTATTATTCTACTCTACTCTACTCTGTTAGTTTACATATTTCTATTTTAAAATGATTCTTAAATAACTACAGTACATCCTGGAGCTAATCTTCTGCTAAAAATACCTAATCAAATGCCTCAGCTTGCTACATAAAAGAGCTTGATTATTGGAAATCAATCACTTTATTACAATGAAATGACACAACATTCAGGGTGGATGGTGATAGAAAACAGCAGCAGCAGCAAGCTGGCTCTCCTTGATGCTTCATGGTGCAGTTCTCCCCACTTCTGTTGACAGTGGTTTCTGTTGCTTTTGTACATGGGTTTAGTGCTCTTCTGGAATATCTTTAAAGCTTCAACAAAAATTATGCACATAACTAGTTTAGAAAATGATGACTCTTACAGGCTGGAAAGAATAGAAGTAACTGTTAAAAACAAAGGAATTACTGTACAGTACTATGAAGTGCAAATGATTCATACCTCACTGCTGCAAGATTAGCAAGGTTAGCTGTTGCTTCAGAGAGGCTGTTTGTCTGGTGACTTTAACCCTTTTGTGACCCCTAAACAAGTTTGCTTTTTCCCCCTTCCCTTCAGTGCTGATCTTCCTTTAAGGAAGACTGAGGCTTCTACCTCAGTCTGCACTTCATGGAGAGAGGTGATAGCAGCAAGTTGTACATGGTGCTGAGCATTTCCAGGAAACACTTTCCCTTTCTGGAATCCAATATTCATATAAATTTAATAGAAGGGAAGACATTGGAAGATCTCAATGCTTTTTAGCATTTCATTCCTTTATATCACAGTTTCTCAACCAGGGTTCCGTGGAGCCCTAGGGTTCTGCGAGAGGTCACTAGGGGTTCTCTAGGAGATCACAATTTATTTAAAAAATCATTTCAAATTCGGGCAACTTCACATTAATGAGGTAAGTTTCATTCTTAACTTTTAGTTTAAGAGCACAGTTAATGCATATATACAGGCCTACTCATGAAATGAATGTAATAATTTTGTAACTTCTGGCCTATATTTGAGCCTGAATGTGCAGGGCTTCCCCGAGGCCTGAAAAATATTTCAAGGGTTCCTCCAGGGTCAAAAGTTGAGAAAGGCTACTTTATATTGATTATAAGAAGCAACTATTCTTTAGTTGAAGGGCTAAGAAGGGCTATTCTTAGCCCTTCAACTTCAAAGAAGGGCTATTCTTTTTCGAAGGCAGATGTTACTAGATTCTCCTAATGTGACCAGAAGATGGTAGTGCAGATCAAACTTGTATACAGAATGTTTGTCTTGTGCAAATGCAACAGTGTAAATGGTACTGTATGTAAAAGTCTGAAATAACAAAATCTGGACTGTGATACCTTGGGCAGTGAGCAAAGGAAACATTATTATTTGCAAATACCCAGCGCATACTGTCAGAGAATACTATGTGCTCATTGAAATGTGCTCATGCTTAATGGAATTTGCCATTGATCATGGTTAAGCTGAAACTTATTTTTTAAATTATTATGATTATGTTTTAATATCTGCTAGCTACCTTGGACTTGTTGAGGAAGTGTGGAATATAAATGTTTTTAATAATAATAATAATAATAATAATAATAATAATAATAATAATGATGTATTAAGCTTGTATGCTGCACGACTTCCAACGACTCTGGGCTGCTCAAAACAAACAAAGAAATTACAATAAATTGTTTTCCCAGGTAGAATAGGATAGGGTAGGGTAGGGTAGGGTAGGGTAGGGTAGGGTAGGGAGCAACCCTAGTTTTTAAGCTCTGTGCTTTTGAGCAACTCAACATGCAGTTTAGGTTCTTTGGATCTATCTTCTTTCTCTTCACTTTCCTGGAGGAAGTGCTTGCAGGCATCCAATTCACTTGCTAAATTTTTAGGCCTGTATGTTGTTAAAATTGAAAAACTGGCTGTCATATTTCAAATAGGTAGGAACTCACAATTGACTATAACCCCTGTACACTATAATTTATATGCTGGAACTACATTTTGGGAAAAGCTTAAATACTTCATACTTGATTTAATATCTCAAGGCGTTCTTAGTACCACCCCTTGGGCCCCACATCCCTAACAACATATACAGGTTTACATAGCTCCATGAACATATACAATGTTTAAGATTCTAGTGAGCATTTAAATGAGTAGTTATAATCTATCTTTATTTTTAATATCTGTATTGGCCTCAAGTTTTTAAAATAATGCACGTAAATGCTACCTAGAACACACTGATACCTATATTAAGATTCAGCACTAATGTTACCTACATTGAATAGTGCTGATCATCTCAGTGAAGCTGATGGGTTACTTTCAAAGCCTCTTTTGTGGCATTTGCAATTCAGAGTACTTTTTTTTAGTTCTATTTATCATGTAAACTATTTTGTGGCATTTGCTAATATAAGATCTGGAATTTTACTTTTCCAGAAAGTTTATTTCTACTTGCAACTTTCTTGACTTCTAACTTATGCTGATTAAACTGCAATTATGAAACCAAACATATAAGACATCTGTCTTGATTTGACTAATATTGGAATGGGAATGTGCAAATGGCACAATTATTTATTCTAACTCATTTGAGGCAACAATGGTAATACCACTTTATATTTCTATTTGGGTAAACAATGTTATAAGGGGCGTGGTGGCTCAGCAGGTAAGACGCCAGGCTTGTCGATCAAAGATCGCAAGTTCGGAGGTTCGAATCCCTAGCCCCGCGTGACGGAGTGAGCTCCCACACTAGCCACAGCTCTTGCCAACCTAGCAATTCGAAAGCATGCAAATGCAAGTAGATGAATAGGTACCACTTCGGTGGGTAGGTAACAGTGTTCCACGTGCGTCATGCCGGCCACATGACCGTGGAAGCGTCTTTGGACAGCGCTGGCTCTTCGGCTAAGAAACAGAGATGAGCACCAGCCCCTAGAGTCGGACACGACTGCACAAACGTGTGGGGGGAACCTTTACCTAAACAATGTCAGTGTTGTTTTCTTCTTTTACTGTAAACAGAGTCATGCTAGATAAATACTGGATTTCTTTATTACTTCTTTATTATGAAGTATGAGGCTCTTTATGACATGTTTTAGTTTCTTGGGGCTAGATTACATCTATTTAACTCAAACAATGGTTGCCAGAAATAAATCATGGAAAAGAAGCACGTCTGATGTGCTCAGTGTAGGAACCCAAATGAAAGCATCTCCACCAGACCACTGCCCAGCCTCTAGTTGAAGTTACCTAAAAATGTTGAGCCCACCTCCTCTCTAGGTAAATTGCTTCACTTGTTAAACTGCTTTTATTGTTAGGAAGTTTTCCTTTTTATTTTTAATATTCAACCAAGATGAAAATTTAAAATAATCCCCCTAATTTAAGCCTATTATCCTGTGGCCTTGTTGCCATTCGCTGAAGCCATTCTAGTTTGTCTGTATCATGCTTAAATTGTAGTGTCCCAAACTGTGCTTCAAGTGGGATCTGACTAATACAGACTAAAATGGAATTTCTTGTTGTGATTTGGAAAGTATGCTTGTATTAAAACTTGGTCTTTTTTGCAGCCATGTCACTCTTGTTTTTATGCCTACAAGTCAGTTCTTGACTCCTTGTGACTGCCAGGGTTAGAATCATAGAATGTTTAATTGGAAGGCGTCACATAAGACATCTAGTCAAACTGCTTGCTAAATCATCTCTGCCAGGTTTAATCTCCAACTTTCGCTTAAAAACACTGAGAGGAAGTGTTGCCCACTGTTACGGGCAAATTATGCCACTGCATAACAGATCTTACCAACAGGAAACTCCTCATAATATTTAGACTTCATCTCCTTTCTTTTAAGTTCATTCTGATGACCTTTGTGCTGACCTCAGTGTCAACAGAGAAGAGCTCCGCCCCCTCTTGCACGTTATAACTTTTTAGATATATGTAGCTCTCATAGCTCCCCCTCAGTCTCGTTTTTTGCAAGCTACTGTAAACAGGCCTAGAGTTTGGTTTCCAGATACCTTATCATCCATGTGGCTCTCCTCTGAATCTATTCTACTGTACTTGTACCTTGTTTCTCTTCAAGTGTCCTACCCGGAGTTGGATACACTGGTCGAAGTGCACTCCAACTAATGCAGAATACAATGGAACTATTACTGTACCTTCTGTAATCTGGATGCAATGACTGGATGGTCATTTAAGATGCTCCATCACGTGGGTTCTTCATATAAAGTTAGTGATCCGCTAGGCATCCTTGATGCTTACCAGGTTTCCTGCCCACTTAACTTAAATAAAAGAATGTAAAGGAAAATCCTAAAAGTAGTTGAGAAACTGGTATGTTGCTAAGCAAAGTACCAGCCTTCAGTATAATCTAACCCTCTGAAACCCCCAACAAAATATTAGTGGCTGCAACCTAGGTTTTTTAATTTTTTGTTTATAAGTATATCTGCTTCCACCCAACCCGTGCCCCAAAGAGAAAGGTACTCTGCAATAGAGCATTCAGAGGTGGAGTGTCAGGAAGGGAGTGAAGGCTGGAAGCAATAGTTGGGAACAAGCTCATCAACTTGTGATAAATGATGCCAGCCATTTTATGACCAGGCAAGCCCTCCATGGCATCCTTTTAGTGAGAGACCTCATAAGAGGCTCTCAAAATTTCAGATGTGTCCAGCAGCCCAAAAAGTTCAGGCATGACTAGGCAACATGCTGAAAGATCTGTTTCTTTCTCCAAGTTGCTAGGAGACAATAGCAAATGTAAGAACATTGATGATTACATCATGAAAATGACAGAGGAGAGAAAATTAAATCCCATTCCACACCATAACTTGATTTAGCTTGGTATTCCATTCCAACATGCACACAGATCACAGATTTAATCTGAATTTAAGAGACCAGAATGCTGAATAAATAAAAAATAGAAGGAGAGAAGTAGGTCTAAATTCTGATTTGTTTTTGTGTGTTTAGATTTGAGTTTAAATAATTAAGAATTTCAGACTATGATTTAGCATTATGTTTTCCTTATCTTTCTTTTGTCAATCATAAAGAATACATCTAAATATTCAAATCCCTAATTAAATATTTAAATCTAAATATTTAAATCTTTAATTTTTGCTTCTCTGCATGAAATGTGTGAATATCACAAGTGATACCATCCTATTCAACTATATTCATTCTGTCATGTTTTTGTCTAAAATTGACTTTTCATGGCTTCCCTCAAGCTCTCTGTTATCCAGTAACACAAAAACTATTTTAAAATGCTTGCTCTGTAAATCCTTTACACTGTCTGTAAGACAGAAATAACTGTTTTGGGTCTCTTCTTTCTTTTTCAGATGTATGTTGTGTGTCAGACACAGCAGGGTGGGAGCCAGACTTGGATGTGTCCAAGGCAAAGAAAAGGAAGAATTATGCAGGAAAATCAGACACCACTGCTAATAAAAAAAATAAGACTGTAAGCCAGATGCTTAAAATACATAATCCAACTCTGTAAGCCAGACAAGTAACAAGCATGCCTTCTGGGCTGCAATGTTTTTAAGGAACCACATCCAGGATCTGGGACTACAACATTTGGCAACTTTGCTCTTCTTATGATGTCACCCTTCTTGCTTCCAGAAGGAACTTTTTGTAATAGAAGACCCCATCTACAGTCTTAAAAAGTGCTATCAAAATATTGATCCAGTTTAGTGAGAACAAGTTACTGTTTACTAGTTTCTGGAGATTTCTCCTTAGAGTACCCTGTTTTCCATCAAAAGTCAAAGCAAGTAGAGGAGAGAAAATTATTTCTTGTTATCAGCTTGGGACTGATAGTAAGCAGTATGCTGTTGCTGGAAACAACAACCTTTTCCTTTAAAGTAGCAAAGAGAGATCACAATGAAACAAAACAGAATATGGCTTCTATTTGTGTTTGGATAGTGTCACCTGAGAAAGTGGATGTGTTGGTTTTTATGAATGAATGAAGGCAGGCAGGCAGGCAGGCGTGCCTGACCTGCTTTTTGTAAGATGGAGGTAATACACCACAACTGTCTGTAGTGATATTGATAGATTTTACATATATAGAACTTAAATACATATATATTTCATTTTCATATATGTAAAATCTTCTATCAATTAGATTTTACATATATGAAAATGATATATATATATATATATATATATATATGTTCTATATATGTAAAATCTTCTATCAGTATAAACAGCATAACTGCCTCCCTTTAGTTGCTAAACTAATTACTCAGTATTTTCCTCCAGTTTTGTCTCCAAACACCATTTCCAATAAATCTCTTTGCTGTTTTGCTTTGGAATAGAGCTTGATGCCTTAAGCAAACTTGCCCATTTGTGTTCTTGAGCCCAAGCAAACAAGGAATTATTTAGAAGAATTCTGAGAATAGGTTTGGAATGGAGCAAATAACCTTTCAGAGCACAACCCAGACAAGTTTGCCCTGATCGTAGAGAACACATTTCAGTGGATAGCTGGTTAGTACTAAACTTTCTGGAATAAATAGATTGCAGTGTAAGTTATTGTATGAAAAATAATATATCCCAGTGATTCTCGATTCCATTTTGATCTTAGGATGCTTTTACATTTAAAATATTGAAGTTACTTAAGCTACCACACAACCTACCTCGTCCTGCTCCAGGAGCTACTGCAAGTGAGAAAGACTTATACCCACTTATAAACAAGCTATTATCTAGCCAAGTTTCTTGAAAGCCAAGTCAGATTCAGCAACATAATTTATGAAAGCGGAGTCTTTGGATTTAGCATTCCAGCCTGTGATATTCCATGAAAGAATTGTTAGGATTTTAGAGGAATCTAAATGTCAATCTGAATTCCCAGTAGTGGCCATTATAAACGGCAGATCCTCAAGAATGGTGGGGACATAAGTTGGTTCATACTGTTTGGTATTAAGATCAGCTCTCGGAGAATGGGTGTATTTTGGAGATCACTCTCAATGGTCCTTCCTTACCAAAAATTGAGAGGACCTTGCTTAATTACGATGGCCCTAATGATTTAAATATGCATGAGAGTCCATAACTATTTGTGTATGGTGTGTGTATGGCTGTATGTGTAACAGAAAGAGAGAATTATGGAAAATGTTGAAAGGTATAGTGTGCACTGGCTTTCTGCACCTATTAGCCATCAGGGGCAATAGCTGAGGGAATAATTAGCAGAGAGAGACTATACTTTTATCTCCTTTCCTTTCTAGGAACACTTATTGTGCAATCTTACCTTCTAAATAACTTATATTTTCTTTCTTGCAAGCGCTAGCCTTCAACATTTTTTTTTCTATAATTTGCCAATTGCCATGGTTTCTGAGGAGTGAACTTCACATCAAAAAAGCTTCTGAACTCCACACAATTCTACATTTTCCTTTTTCACTTCATACAGTTAAATTGGAATCAATTTCTATGTAAACCAGGTAAAAGTCATTAGTTACTGTTTTAAAAATTATAAGCTTATGTATTTGCTTTATTTGCTATGAATATTCCCGTTCAATATTTGCCAACACTGCAGAGTCCAAGCTGATTGGCCTGGTTGTCTATCACTGGCATCATTTTATGACTTTGAAGAAATCTTTGGCACTGCATACGTTCTATGCAGAAATATTTCTTGAAGTTTCTGCAAAACATAGGGGTAACAATTAGACAAATGGAATTATTCGTTCTTCTGCCACAGCAGAACTAGTTTAGCAGTCCAAAGAAATTCCTAAGTGTGAATAAACCTTATTAGGCTCAGTTAGAAGAGTCAGTTATATCACTGAACTATAAAGAATTTAGTTTGTGAAAATACCTGAAGCCTCTCTTCATGATAAAAGAAAATTTCAAATCAGCACTGTTACTTTTAAAATTCATTATGTAACTTTTGGTGCTTTAGAACAGCTTCATCTTTAAAATATTGTCAATCTATATTTGTCTGAACACATACATTTTTAATGTGAGTTTTTCTCCACAACTCTTTTGTCTTAATTCTACCTTAAATAACTATTACAGATGTTCATTGCAAAGAATTAGAAAAGAATATGGGACTTTCTATAAATTTGTGTTGGGCTTGTTGGAGAAAGAAAAGGCACTGCGGCTCTAGGAACTCTTAATAAAATGGATTACCTTGATCCTTTTCAGTCTGGTTTTAGACCTGGATTTGGAATAGAGATTATCTATACTGGAAGAGAAACAAAGGGAGTGTGACCTTTATGATATTCCCATATCTTTATGTAACTGTTGATACCTATAGTATCTTGAATTGCTGGAGGTTGGAAATGATGCATTGCTCCTTTCTCTCTCAGAGCTAGCAGAAAATGATACTGTGGCTTGTGTTGCATCGGTTGCAGTACTGGTTGTCAGTTGCTAATTCAAGGTGCTGAGAATAGTGTATAAAATCTTATCTGTCTTAGGACCAGTCTACCCACAGGACCATTTACTTCTGTAAAATCCACCTCACAATCTTAGTCCATCAATTGGGCAATTGCTGAATGTTCTGTCACAGAAAGTTCTTACCAATTTGCTAAAATTCTGATTAACCGCCCAGAGTCCCCTGTGGGGGAGATGGCGCGGTGATAAAAGTCTAATAAATAAATAAATAAAAAGTCTAATAAATAAATAAATAACCGATCTTTCAGAACATATAAATGTGTTTGTGTGTGTGTGTATTCTAGGCAATGCATTTGAACTAACTTTTCAGAACCATACTAAAGAACTTTTTTAAAAAGCTAACCAATGACGTAAATGAAGTTTCAGAAATTGCAGCCACCACTAGAATTTAAGGAGCTATAAGGTCACGAAATTACCAGAAAGCAAGGCTCTAGTCCAGGGTTTCTCAACCAGGGTTCCAGGGAACCCTAGGGTTCCGCAAGAGGGAGATCACAAAACGTAGCTAATGGAACTGCTGAAGTTTGCTTGAAATCAACTGAAATGCTGTAACCCAAACAGAGAGACAGGAATACTCCAGGAATCAAAACAGATAAAAGTATACTTGGGAAGTAGAGTGGCCCTGAAGTCACTCTGAAGGTGAGTGGGGGATTAATAGAGGGTGATGTCTGTTTCAGCCCCAGAGAATCAATTGCTGGCAGTGGGGCAGCGTGGAGAAGCCCTGCGGTTCTCCTTGACATCTTTTCTTTTTTCACTGAGCAAGAGATTTGTGTGTATCTTGCAC
Organism: Charina bottae; assembly: GCA_023362775.1. Taxonomy (NCBI): domain Eukaryota; kingdom Metazoa; phylum Chordata; class Lepidosauria; order Squamata; family Charinaidae; genus Charina; species Charina bottae. The sequence goes on from JALMGJ010000020.1 coordinate 3,167,408, forward strand.
TAGGTGGAGAGAATTGGGAACTTAACAGCTTAATTTGTATTTTCAAATCTTGATGGAGTTAATTTTCTTCTCTTCTCATCAAGCTTTGAGAGACCCTTCCTGGCTACAGTCTCTATGAAACAAAATCCAATCTTCAGGCCTGGAAGCATGATCTGTCACACTCCTAGGAATGCAGCTTGATATAAATAGGGCTTGCCTACTTGTCTTTTCCAAAGTCCCCTTTTTTTTCTGGCAATTGACCATTTCAGAGAAATGGAAAACCTTGTAGCTATTACATGAAAAAAAAACTTAGGTTGGCCTGATATAAATATTACCTTGGTGGATTTGTGATTTTTTATAAGCATATAGACATGCATAGGATTGCTGCTGGTTTCTAACATGAGCTGAGATTGAAGTGGGAAGTATATACAAATCAAAATTGTTTTTTTTTAATTTTGTTCTCTAACTGTGTTTACATAAGGGCAGAGCTGCAGCTCAAAATGGATCTCTCCCTAACACCATTGCTTATGGCTCTGCTTTTAAAAGCACTTTTTTTTTCTTTGAAACCCTACATCTAATTCTAAGAACGCCTTTAACAAGAGATAAACAGCAGGATCAATAACCCCTGGCTCAGCTGTGTAGCTAAGCGTGATGTGTTCTCTTCTCCCTCCGATTACATCCAACTGCAGTTTGCTAAACAGCTAACCTTGCAGCTCTCCCGTGCACTTCTAACTTCTGGGTACAGCTCCACCTCTTCCATTCTTGCTCCTGGAAGGAGGCTGAAGTGCTCTTCATCTGCGTTGGAGTCAGCAGAGAGCTACATTGCTATGAAAGTGGCTGCCCCCTTTGCCAGTTGCTATCTTGCCTCTTTCCCCAGGCACCAAGTCACCTGGCCTCTCTCCAAAGGTAATGGGTGCCAAAGCCTAACAGATTTTACCCATCTTGAGGCTGCCCTTGGATGTGCTGGGGGAAAAAAAAGCAAAAATGCTGTATAACACCACCAAGGATGGCTAAGTCTGTCTCAGTCATAAGCTGGGCAGAGATGAAGGCAATGTTACAGTACAAGGACACAGCGGGGGAAAAAATGTCAGGGCATGTTTGTGCCATAGGTAGGGCAAATAGAGAGAATGGATCTTGCTGCTCAATAATCAGTGGGTGTTTATTGTGCAGTCACTTGGCTCCGAGTTAACAGTCTCTCTTCCTCCTCCTCGGCTCTTCTTCTACCTCAGTCAGAGTCCTGGTTGCTCTCCCCGCTCTCTCAGCTGGCTCCCTCCGGCTGAGCCAGCTCTCCGAGCTCTGAACTCGGGCGGACAAAGGGAGAGCCCGGTTCGAAACAGAATGGCCCCGGGAAACGTGCCCAAAGGCTGGTGGGAACACGACACGCCTACCCCAGCCTCAAGCGGCCGACAGAGGCTGGGCTGATCCCACTCCTGGCGGTCACCTGACTGCAGCACCCAATCACAAGGCTGGCGAAGCGCCTCTAATTGTTGCCTGCTCAAACTCTGGAACTGTGCATGGCAGCTTTAAGGTGCCTCCAGTGCGGGTATGGGGTGGGGCACGTGGAGAAGGCTCTGACTCTCATACAGTGTAGGAGCAGGGGACCCATCCTGGTTGCCTTCTGTTCACTGGGTTGGGGTCAGTGCAGCGTCAGCAGTGGCCCCTTCACTGATTTTCATTGTATACTAAATCTGGAACTCCAATTCCAAATGGAGAAGGGAGGTTGATGGAGAGACAGTTTAATTACTTTCATTTTAATTAATGTTTTAATTTTAATTCATTTTACAGTTATTTCTCACCAACTGAGCTAATAAAACAATAGGTGTTTTATTACTTACTGTGGAATGTAAATGTGCAACTAAATATGCATAGGAGAAGATGTGTCTGTATTAGGCCTGTGCAAATAATTTGAGGAACCTCTGAAGTCACTCCTCAAAGATGCAGCTGCTTGAAAGTCTTGTGAATTCATTTCCACCCGGACGGCTGCCAGAGTAAAATAGCAGACTTGCTGTACAGCATTAGTGTACATATATGACATTTTCTCTCTGCGTGCAGCAGAGAATGAGATTTTAAAGAACCGTTTACTGATCCCTCCCTCCCTCCCTTCTCCTTCCATTGGTCTGCTGGCTTTTACCCTGTTCCTCCACAGGAAATATCAAATAATAGAAAGGTAACAAAAAACCAAGCGTCTGTTTCCAATTACTGTGTATGATTTAGGACATAAAGAATGCTATACTGAGTAATATCTTGGTTATTCAACATATATAACTGGAAACAGATCTGAGTGAATTTTTTTTCCTGATGGGCGAAAAAGAGAGAAAATAATAATCCTACCCAGCTAGGAGAACTACAGAAATAGTCAACTGTCTGAAGTATTCCTGCACCCAGAATAAAATTGCAGAGTAATTTTTCCACCTAATTCTGTATTGAAAAAGAATGAGGAAGCCAATGGAAAAAATGTCAACCAGTATTACATGGCAGAAAATTTTCAAGACCACAGAACACTAAACAAAATGTTTGTTTGTTTGTTTTAATAAGGAACCCCTAAGGCTACCTCTTTCCCTTTCTCTTTTTCAGGGGTATTGCTGGGCCTTCAGTTGAAGGAGGTGATACTTGGATTATTATTATTAGATTTTATTATTAGATTTTTATCCCACCTTTTATTTATATACTGTATGTATGTATGTGTGTGTGTGTGTATGTGTGTGTGTGTGTATGTATGTATGTGTGTGTATGTATATGTGTGTGTATGTGTGTGTATATATATATATATATATATAGGCAGCGAACTGATGACAGTAGATAAGAAAGCCTTTACGTATATGTGAACAATTAGTCCTTTTCTGAAACAGAAGACATCAAAGAAGGAGATTTAGACTCTCTGTACCCAAGCTTGCAATTTATTTATTTATTTATTTATTTATTTATTTATTTATTTATTGGATTTATCACCGCCCAACTCCCCCGAGGGGGACTCTGGGCGGTTTACAACAAAATTAAAACATTAATATACATTTATAAATAAAACAAAATACATAGTAAATAATAATTTAAAATATAATGAGTAAAATGGGATCCAAAGGCAGAGTATTCTTAAGTTTATAAGAAGAGCCCCTCAGAGCAAATCTAAGGTGCAAGCCACTTCCAAGTATCTCCAATCTCCTTCTGACCCCAAGCATACTGACAAAAGCAGGTTTTGAGTCTTTTTCGGAAGTCCAGGAGTGAGGGGGACTGTCTGATCTCCGGGGGCAGAATATTCCAAAGGGCAGGGGCAACAGCAGAGAAAGCACGCTTCCGAGACCCCGCTAGGTGGAACTCCTTAACCGATGGGGTCCGTAGCATGCCCTCTGTGCATGCCCGGGTGGGACGGGATGAAGTGATGGGGATGAGACGATCCCTTAGGTATCCTGGTCCCATGCCATGTAGGGCTTTAAAGGTGATAACCAACACCTTGAATTGTACCCGGAAGGAAACTCGAACCCAGTGCAGCTCGCGCAGCAAAGGTGTTACGTGAGTCCTCCTTGGGATACCCAAAATTGTCCGCGCGGCTGCATTCTGGATCAGTTGTAGCTTCCAAATATTCTTCAAGGGTAGCCCCATGTAGAGCGCATTACAGTAGTCTATGTGGGAGATAACCAGGGCATGAGTGACTGTTCGAAGGGCCCCTTGTTCCAGGAAAGGGCGTAACTGACGCACAACCCGAAGCTGTGCAAAACCTCTCCTGGCCACGACTGCCACCTGCTCTTCAAGCAGGAGTCGTGAGTCCAGGAGGACTCCCAAGTTACGCACCGGGTCTGTCTGGGGTAGTGCAACCCCATCCAGAATTAAAGATGATAATTTCCCAGAAGTCGAGGAGCCATTAATCCACAGCCACTCCGTCTTACTAGGGTTCAGCTGAAGCCTGTTTTTCCCCATCCAGGCCCCTACAGCCCCCAGGCACTTGGACAGGACGGTCACTGCATCACTTACTTCACCTGGGATGGAGATATAGAACTGGGTATCATCGGCATATTGATGATACCTCACCCCATGGTGTCGGATGATCTCTCCCAGCGGTTTCATGTAGATGTTAAAAAGGAACGGAGAGAGTATGGATGGACTGCCTCCATCTCGCTCCCGCCAGAGATCCATAAGCGCGACCAATGCAGTTTCCGTCCCGTAACCCGGCCTGAAACCTGACTGAAAGGGGTCCAGATAATCCGTTTCATCCAGAATTCTCTGGAGCTGCAACGCCACCACCTTCTCAACCACCTTTCCCAAAAAGGGAAGGTGGGAGACTGGACGAAAATTATCCAGTATAGAAGGGTCCAGCGACGGCTTCTTGAGAAGGGGGCGAACCAGCGCCTCCTTAAAAGCCGCCGGGAACACCCCCTCTCCCAAGGATGCATTCACCATTGTCTGGACACAACTACAAGTCACCTCCCGAGCTGCTTTCACCAGCCAGGAGGGGCATGGATCTAATTGACAGGTGGTGGCATTTACAGTCCGGAGAACTCTGTCCACTTCCTCAGGTCCAACAGGATCAAACTGTTCCCAGATAACAAAGTAAGAACATTCCCTGGGTATCTCTTCAGACTCTGACTCACGCTCGGAATCCAACTTAGAGCGAATCCGAGCGATTTTATCCTGCAGATGCTTCGAAAACTCCTCAGCATGGCCCTGTAGATGGATTTCCGACTCCCCTTTCCCCAAAAGGGATCCGGTAATCTTAAACAGGGCCGTCGGGCGGCATTCTGTGGATGCAATAAGAGCAGAGAAATATTTACGTTTCGCCGCTCTTACCGCCACATGGTAGGCCTTAATAGCGGCTCTAGATTGTGTTCGGTCGGATTCAGTCTTTGTTTTCCTCCAGCGGCGCTCTAGGCGTCTCTTAATCCTCTTCAAAACCCTCAACTCCTCTGTAAACCAGGGGGAGTGTCGGGTTCGATTGGATAAGAGAGGCCGCATAGATGCGATCCTGTCCAAGGCCCCAGCCGCCTCTCTATTCCAGGCAGCAGCCAGAGCCTCTACTGGACCGTGCAGCAGATCTTCCGGTATAACCCCCAGCTCCCTCTGGAATCCTAACGGGTCCATCAGTCGCCGGGGGCGGACCAATCGAATGGGTCCAGCCTCCCTGCGGAGGGGGGTAGCATAGGAGAATCTCAAGGTCACCAGGGCGTGATCTGACCATGAGAAAGGAGAAAGATGTAATTCTCCCCTCAGGTCACATTGCCACTGCTCTGACAAGAAAACTAGATCCGGGGTGAGGCCACTGTCTCGAGTTGGGTCCTGGATGATCTGGAACAGGCCCATGGTCGCCATGGTGGTCATGAACTCCCGTGCCCCTTCTGAGGTTCGTCCCAGGAAAGGTAAGTTGAAGTCTCCCAGAACCATAAGCCTAGGGAGCTCAACTGCCAACCCCGAGACGGCCTCTAGCAGCTCAGGCAGGGAGGTTGCTACGCAGCAGGGAGGCTGGTACAGTAGCAACACTCCCAACAATTTATGGGCAGGGAAGAAGATAAAGGGTGAGCTATGGAATTTGGGAGTAAAGTTGACAATGTGTATTCCAGATAAAGAGGTTCCTAACTGGACGGTAGTAACCTTTAGCTCATTTACATTTTAATTTTTACACCCCTAGGCGGATATTTTTAGAAAACACAGTACACGTTAAGATTATTAAGGGATAGTATGTTATATGCAGCACTTTCTACGCAGACCCAAGAACAGTAATCAATTAGAAGCTTTTATGGCTAGATGGCATTTGTGATAACAACTTTAGTGGTGTATAAAAGTTAATTGCTTGGGTTGCTCGAGGCTTTTCCCCCTGCTTTGTAGGGGAGGCCCTCATTTGCTTGTAGATCTACAAATAAATGAGATTTTGGTTGAATTCTCCAATCCTGCGTGATTATTGGGCTAAGTCGTGCCGGATTCAACGAACCTCCCTGCTTTGGGGACTTCAGAACATACTCAATAGTCCAGAGCTTTCCAGTCTGGTGTGTCGCTACACAACCCGGAAGTGCTGATCATAATCAGCGCTTCCGGGTTTTCCCGCGGCGACACACCAACGCCGGTTGGTGTGTCGCCGCGGGAAAAACTTTGGAAAGCCCTGCAATAGTCCTTCCTCCTATGTTCCCCACAATCCTGTGAGGTGGGCTGGGCTGAGAGAGACTGACTGGCCCAAAGTCACCCAGCTGGCTTTCATGCCTAAGGCAGGCCTGGAACTCACTGTCTCCTGGGCGGGCACCTTCACCACTACACCAAACTAGCTACACACACACATATACACACACACGTGTGTGTGGCTTGAAGAGGGAGGGCTGGCTGCTGCTTCCAGCTGCCCACCGAAGGGGGCACCACCAAGTTGCCTTCCCTGAGGAGCCAGGAAAGGGGCCAGGGGTGTTTGTAGGGTGTGATCAAAAAAGTCAAGATGGCGGGAAGAGCAGTGAGATTGAAGCTGTCTGATTTTTAAGTGTGTGTCAGCTGCCATCTTGACCTTTTTGACCACATCCCTGGGAAGTGTCCCAAGCCCAGCCTGTGGGCCTCAGGTCTTGAGGTGCTGAGGCTGCCTTTGCCCAGAACCTTGGCAGTGGTGAGCTGAGAGTTGGGCTTCAGGGGCGTCACTTTGGACTGGTAGGAGTGGGCGTGCCTGGTAACTGCGTGGCATGCCCAGAGGCTTCCTTTTTTTAAAAAAAAAAAGTTTAATATATGGAAATAAAGACAGAAGAAGAAGAAGAAGAAGAGGAAGAGGAAGAGGAAGAGGAAGAGGAAGGAAGGAAGGAAGGAAGGAAGGAAGGAAGGAAGGAAGGAAGGAAGGAAGGAAGGAGGCGGCAACAGAAAACTATTACACATACAGGGCATCTGTGAGAGTAGAATCTGCCCATCCCAATGAAATCTAAAAGAAAAAAAGTGTTCTTGTTTTTAACCCCATTTCTGTATTGGGGAATTTGTAAGCCACAGGGTTGGTTTAATTGGAATGGTGTGTTAAGCCCAAGTTAAATCAATCAATCAATCAATCAATCAATCAATCCTTTGATTTGTCTTTCCATTATGTCTATAGAGAGCCAGTTACAAGCAGAGAGCCAGCAATGTCAATACAAGACTAAATCCTGGGTAGCAGAGTAAATCCAACCTTCTTTGTATACAGTATTGATAAATTCCAAATTTATGGTATATAATTGGGATTCACATTCCCATTTTAGAATCATAGAGTATAAAGGTTGGAAGGAACATTGGAGTTCATCTACTCCAATCCCCTGTGCAGTACAGGAATCCATTGCTACAGAATCCATTACTACAAATGGACATCCAACTTTAAATGCCTCCTGTAAAGGAGATGCCACTATCTCCTGAGGCAGCCTAGTTGATTGTGAAATAGCTCTTACCATTAGGAAGGTTTTCCTGCTGGCCAATTTAAATCTAATTCCTTTAAACCCACTGTCTCTTGTCCTGTCTTCTGCAACAATTCTGAACATTTTTGCTCTGTCTTCTACATGATGGCCCTTCACATAATTGAATACAACTGTTTTGATTCCCTGCAATCTTTCTTCCTCCAGGCTTAGCATAGCCAGTGCCTCCAACCAAAGTTTTTTCTTCTTCCAGGCCCCTTTTCATCTTGGTTGTTCCTCTGTAGACATGCTCCAGTTTATCAGTGTCCTTCCTAAAATGTCCTTTTTAGGCCTAGAACTAGAATTAATAATCTAGGTATGGTCTGACCAATATAGGATACAGAGGAAATGTGACATCTCTTTATCTTGACACTACGCTTCTGTTGATGCAGCCTAGAACTGCATTTACTTTTTTTTTCAGCTGCGTCAACAGAATTGCATTTTTTTTGTAAGCTCATTTTCAGTCTGTGATATATCAAGACACCTAGATCCTTTTTGCCTAGTATGGTCTCCCAAATCCTATATAGCCTTTGATTTTTCTTTCCCATTTGGCCCTGTTGAAATTAATTTTGCTGGTTTTATCTACAGTTTCTGATACTGTCCACTACAGTGTTTACTATTCCCCTATTTGCCATCCACAAATTTGATGACAATATTTTCTAACTCCCAATCCAAGTAATGTATAAATACATTGAACAGCATAAGGTCTAGAATAAACCCATGGTAGGTGGGGTTCTAAAGAATAGACAAACACAAGAATTTTGTAGGCAAGAGTAGACCAGTGTGTGTGTGTTTAATGTAGAAATATTGGGAATTCTTTCTATTGTGCCATGTGCTTAGGAATGATTGGCAAATGTATAAAATGTTGGTTCTTAATTCTTGCAGAGGTAGTTATTGTAGGTAGGTAGATGGAGCACTGTAATTACCTAGCAAAGTTCCCTCACTTATGAAATATTTATCTGTGAACAGAGGGTTTGGGAGGTTGGAAATACGTCTCTTTTCCTTCAACATTTCTGTTGAAAAAAAATTCAGTTTTTTTCTGAAGTTTACAAAGTTTTTTTTTAAGGATGGCTATATTTATTACTATAATAATAATAGTAATAATAATAATATAATATAATATATATAGTAATAATATAATAATATATAATATAATAATAACAATATAATATATATAATATTATTATAATATATATATTAATTATATATTAATAAATATATACATTTATTATTTATTAGGGGCGCAATGGCTCAGTCAATCAGAAGGTTGGCGGTTCGAGACCCGAGCGCCACGTGACGGAGTGAGCTCCCACACTCGCCCCAGCTCTTGTAACAACGTTCCACGCGCATCATGCCGACCACATGACCGCGGAAGCGTCTTCGGACAGCGCTGGCTCTTCGGCTAAAAAACGGAGATGAGCACCGGCCCCTAGAGTCGGACATGACTGTGCAGGGGAAAACCTTTACCTTTTATATTTATTACAACAAACCAGACAATAAGGCGTAGACCAGAGCTTTCCAAACTGTGTGTCGCGACACAAAAGTGTGTCGCCACACACAGTCTGGTGTGTCGCCACACAACCCGGAAGCTCTGATCATCATCAGCGCTTCCGGGTTTTCCCGCGGCGACACACCAACTGCAGCGCGCAAAACCCGAAAGCAGCAGCAGCGCTTCCAGGTTTTTGTGCGCTGCCGCACTTCCGGGTTTTCCCGCGGCGACACACCAACAGCAGTTGGTGTGTCGCCGCGGGAAAACTTTGGAAAGCCCTGGCATAGACAGTAATTGTAACTCCAACTGCTTTCTGTTTGGAGAGGTAGTTATGTGCAGCAGCTGTAGCTTGAGCAGACCCTGTTGTACAGAAAGTTTTACCCAAACTTTCTAGACTTTGTGGAATTAAACCAGAGATGGAACTAGGGTCTGTGTCACCCGGGGCAAACATGGATTCTGTGCCTCCCCATGGGTTATTTTGTCATTTTGGCGCCCCCTGGGCGTCATTTTGGCACACCTCCCAGTGTGGCGCCCAAGGCACATGTCCCACTTGCCCCCCCCTCCCAGTTGCGGCCCAGAATTAAACCATATTATTCTTCCCAAAATCATACTAATAAACCTATGGATATTAAACCAAAAAAGAATTATAGTGGAGCAAGGTCATATCATATACATAAATATCCCCTCCATCATTTTACACTTCCAGCATAATGGAGTTATGAAAGCCCTTTTTCAACATTCTCTGAGGTGTCCAATAAATAAGGAACAAATATTTTGTTGAGATCATAAAAAGCTTACTAGATGTACCTTAAGACCCTTAACTATTGATTGGTTCATATGGAGTATTCCAATTCTTGATTCCAAAATTCTTATAAATAACAAATATCCATCTGAACAGTACATGTTAACTGTCTGTTTACAAAACTCTGTAGATTTGAAATCATTCAGGACACATTTCAGGAATTTTAGATACTGCTAATGTGTCTGGACCAAATCTCAAAAGATGTTTTAATTGCATATACTACCATTCTATTTTACACAATCCAAATTTCTCTTGCAATAACTCAGATGATTAAAAAACTTAATTGGTGATTAGCTGATCTAAAATATACTCCTATTAGCCCATTAATTTAAAAAAATTAACTGTAATATTCAGACTGGGATTATCTTGAGTGCAAGTTTATGTGAAGTGTTATGTGAATAAACTTAAAGGGATTATCTTGAGTGCAAGTTTATGTGAATAAGGTCAAAATTACACTTCTGTCCCCAAATCTGCCAAAGATAGCTTACACCCTTTAATGTTGGAAATATAGAAGACTCTTGACTAAAAAGGAGCCCCACACCTATCATAAAAACAGGGTCTCATTATAACTCCTCAGTTGAACCCAAAATGATTTGGAAAAGTTAAATTCATCATCACGTTGTGATAGATATAATTTGAATAAGGAAAATCTGGGGAGTTGGGCTATCCATAAAAACTTCCTTAATTATTTAATTTTTTACTTATTTATTACTCTGGCTTATATGCAGCTTCATTTCCAAATATTTACATCTACAAATGAATCCATTTTTCTTGATATAATTATTTCAAGGCATTTACAATAATTCAAACACCAAGTGAAACTCAAAGGTTTTATGGATTGCCTATACAAAATGTATGAAATATTCCAATTAATTGAATAACTTGATACCAAAGTTACTTGTACAATGTCAGGAAATTTTGTTACAGAGCATTGATAATGATCAATTACACATAATATATCATCAGCATATAATAACAATTTACGTTCAACTCCAATTGTTTTTGTGCCCAGAATATCCTTTGATTGCATGAAATAATATCAAATTACTGTATATATTCGCAGATAACCTGAGAATTTTAGGTTCCAAAATACACCCCAAAAATTGGGTTTGGCTTATCCACGGATGGGCTTATCCATGAATGCATACGGTAATACTTTTTAAAGTACTTGTATAAACTTGCGGCTAAGCCCATCTGCAGATAAGCCAACCCTTGAATTTTTAACCAAAATACCATGAAAAATGCACCTCCTGCTATCTGCCAATTGTGAAAATTAAAACATACAAAAACTTTGAGGGCTTATCCACAGATGGGCTTATCCGTGAGTATGTACGGTAGGTATAAGAAGAGATAAAGGCAGTAGTGTGCTGATAAATATATAACAACCAGCTCTGCCGGCTCCATTGCTGCCCCCCCGCAAGCCACTAAACAGCTGGCTTGCAAAATTCCAGAAAATTTAACAATCAGTTCTTGTGAGCTGGTACAAGCCAGCTCCAGCACACCACTGCAAAAAGGACAAGTTCCCTAAAACATCCTGATAGATGAGGAAACACATAAATAAATTCCATTAAATTCCATTACCCTGGCTGAAGGATTAGAGTAGTGTATTTTAGTCCAATTAACAAAAAAAGTAAATTCATATTTGTTCAAACTGTATTAAAGTTTCTTTCTGCACAGAGTGAGACCATCATCACTGATTCCAGTTTTTCTGAATGTTTCCCTAAAATATCAATTAGTAATCCAATATTATCCAAGGCTTACCACTGTTTTATGAAACCAGAATGTGCAGACTGAGCAAGCAAATATAATATCTGTAGTCCAGGGCTTTCCAAAGTGCCGCCGCTGGCGACACACCAGTGGCGGCGGCGGTAGCGTGGGGGGGGGGCGCGCATGGCGGTGGCGCAGGGGGGCGTGCGGCAGCGCACGCGTGCACGGCGGCGGAACGGGGGGTGCAGCGGCGCGCGCGTGCACGGCGACGGCGGCAGCCTCCGCTAAAACGCGGAAACACTGATACCGCACCACTGCCGCCTCCGCCTTGCACGCGCGCGCCGCCGCTTCCGGGTGGTGTGGCGACACACCACGCTGTGTGTGGCGACACACTTTTGTGTCACGACACACAGTTTGGAAAGCTGCTGTAGTCACTGTCAAAATTTTGGCATCAACTTTTGACATCAACTTTTGGAAATCAGATGTTAGCTTGTACACTCAGCAAAATTTTACCAACCTTTAAAAACACAATTATGTAAGTCTCATTAAAGAAAAATTGGAAAACTTTATTCATAAAAGCACCATTATAAGTCTCCAATAATACAGGAACAAAAGTATACAATATATGTCTTAGACCACTCGGTAAAGTAACTGTCAGAATCAGGAGCTTTTTCTGTTTTCATAGATTAAATAATATTTATTCTATTTTGAAGCAACAAAGGTACAGATAGATAAATAGCTTCATCATGTGTAATCTTCAGAAGAACTATATTATTTCAGAAATAACAAATGTTTCCTTAGGAACCTTTGACTCAATATTATAAAGTCGAATATAAAAAAATGCTGATCAAAGTCATTATACATTTTGTTTTGAGCATCCTTAATCGTAAGAATATTACTTTGTCATTTCAGTCAAGAGCCAATAATTTCCCAGGTCATTCTCCTTGCTCTCAATAGCTTTGCTCTATGCCAGGGTTACTCAACCAGGGTTCTGTGGAGCCCTAGGGTTCTGCAAGAGGTCACTAGGGGTTCCCTGGGAGATCACGATTTATTAAAAAAAATATTTCAAATTCAGGCAACTTCACATTAAAGAGGTAAGTTTCATTCTTTATTTTTAGTTTAAGAGCACTGTTAATGCATATATACAGGCCTACACATGAAACGAATATAATAATTTTGTAACTTCTGGCCTATATTTGAGCCTGAATGTGCAGGGGTTCCCCGAGGCCTGAAAAATATTTCAAGGGTTGCTCCTGGGTCAAAAGGTTGGGAAAGGCTGCTGTAGGCAATCCAATGAAGAGTTTGAATCAAGCACATAAACTGACTTAAATTTCAGTTTAGCCAGCATTAAAGCTTTTCATACTGTAGTTCCAGTGTAGGTTGTCTTGTGTGTATATACAAAAAACTTCCATAACTTTATTGTCAAAACATTCTTGTACATTTTTTAAATTCTACTTTTTCCATGAAGTGTAAGCAACACAACCACAACACATGCTTTAAAAACATTCCGACAAACCATTAGGTTTGCGGATGTCTAAACATTTTCAAAATCCTGTTTCATCTTTTCTATTAATAAATGTAATATGGATATTAAAAGTTGAATCACCAATGTCTGGATGATCACCAACAAAGTTACTACAATCTTAACAGATTTTGAATTCCCACTAATTTATATTTGACCAACCCATCTTCTGTATAAAAAATCTTTCTCATGTGGAAGAATATGTATTTTTCTGTAAAAAACAAAAAAACTTCCACTTTTTAAATTGCACAGTTTAAGAACTGTCTCCTTTTAGAAAGGCATCTTTTACATTTTAAAACAGCTATTAATAACAGCATAAATGTAAACATTACACATAGAAAAATATTTCTATAAATATTGGGGAGAAAAAAACAAATTTCCACTTAACAGGCAAACTTTTTGAAAAACTAAAAAGCAAATAATGAAAGCCTCAAATAATTAAAAAGGGAAGAACATTTAAAACATTAAATTAAAAAATTAGAAATGATACAGAACTTTTAAAAAGAAGAAAAATACCAAACAAAAACTAAAAAAGAAACGTAAAAAACCCAAGAAAATGGCAGTATTGCAGGGGCTTCCAGAAAGGTCATATTGAAAAACAGTATAGGAAATGATCCCTAGGCCAAGGTGGCTCATCTCCCTCCGAAAAAATATGAAAACATTCATAATTGTGCACCTGAGGGACCGTCTCATCCCAATTACATCGACCCGTCCCACCCGGTCAGGCAGAGAGGGCATGTTACGGGTCCCATCCATGAGAGACTGTCGATTGGCGGGGCCCAGGAGGAGAGCCTTCTTTCTGCCGTGGCCCCCGCCCTATGGAACACTCTTCCCCCAGAGGTGATGCAGGCCCCCACTCTCCTGGCCTTCCAGAAAGAGGTAAAAACATGGCTCTGCCATCTCACTTGGGGCGGGAAGGAGGGGAGCCAATCCTGGGGGTGGTTAGCACCCTAAAGAGGCTCCATGATTTTATGAATTTACAAATTTAAATTAGAACTGTTAATACCGCCATCTTGGATTTTATATTTTATATTTTATACTTATATCTATATTTGTATTTAAGAAATACAGTTTTTTAGTGTATTTTAATTTGTATTTATTTTTAGTTTTATTGTTAACTGCCCCGAGTTGCTTTGTGCGAGATGGGTGGTGATGAAATTTGAAATATAAATAAATAAATAAATAAATAAATAAATAAAATAAAAATAATAAAAAGATTGATATTGCTTTTCACCATCTGATCCCAGACCAATAAACTTTTCTGTGTCCTCCAGATCATTTTTTAAACACAGGAATATAGAGATAAACAAAATCACTGGAAAAAGGGAAACAAATCCTGTTGTTTTGCTGTCAAAGCTTTGTTGAATAACTTGCATTTTTAAACTGTAGATGAAGCAGATCTGGAAAAATAATGAACTTCTTTGCATTTCATTTCAAACATCCTGCCTGCCATAATAAATGCAGAATAATATCTGAATTATATTGTCCTGAATTGTGCAAAAAAGCCATTTATGGCTGGGTTTGAGTATAGAATGCAAATGGAAACCTGCACAATATGTAGCTTTAATTCTCATCTTGAATTCTGACTGCAGTAAAAAAAAACCTCAAGTATGAAGTCCTCCATAAGGAATGCTGAAGACTGATCTTGCTCAGAGTTATAAGGAATGTTTAGATATAGTAAATCGTTTCTGTGAAGCAGGCCTTCATAGGTAAATGGGTAATTTCATCTTGAACATATTTATTTTCAACACCATTTCAACATCCATAACATATTGTTACATATCTCACTTTTCAATTTTTTAATGTGAATTCAACGCCATCATTTCCTGATCTAGAGAATCATATCTTGGATTTGTCACCAAAACCTCTGTTTCATCTAATTCACTTCAGTTTGTATTTAAATAAATTCTATTGTTCTGAAATTTTATTTATTTATTTATTTTCTATCCCGCTTTTATTATTTTTATAAATAACTCAAGGCAGCGAACATACCTAATACTCATTCCTCCTCCTATTTTCCCCACAACAACAACCCTGTGAGGTGAGTTCGGCTGAGAGAGAGTGACTGGCCCAGGGTCACCCAGCCGGCTTTCATGCCTAAGGCGGGACTAGAACTCTCAGTCTCCTGGTTTCCCATTGGCTCCTTCCTAGGGCTGAGAGAGAATGATTGGCCGAAAGTCACCCAGCCGGCTTTAATGCCTAAGGCGGGACTAGAATGCTCAGTCTCCTGGTTTCTAGCCTGTTGCCTTAACCACTAGACCAAACTGTAAATCATGAGTGAGAGCTTTTATTTATTTATCTATTAAATTTTTATCACCACCCATCTTCCCCCAAAGGGGGAACTCTGGGCGGTTTACAATAAAAGTGATAAGCAACCCCAACTTAACTTTTTTTCTGTGTGACTAGTTTGCTTGTGGGACTAGAATAAATTCAGCCTTTGGCTGTATTTCATCTTCAGCTCTGAGAGGTGGTGATTACTGTTTTTTTTTGTCTTTCCAACTTTAGACCCATAATTTACCACTTGTTGTTGTTGTTTATTCGTTCAGTCGCTTCCGACTCTTCGTGACTTCATGGACCAGCTCACGCCAGAGCTTCCTGTCGGCCGTCACCATCTCCAGCTTCCCTATGGTTGAGTCTGTCACCTCCAGAATATCATCCATCCATCTTGCCCTTGGTCGGCCCCTCTTCCTTTTGCCTTCCACTTTCCCTAGCATCAGCTTCTTCTCCAGGGTATCCTGTCTTCTCATTATATGGCCAAAGTACTTCAGTTTTGCCTTTAATATCATTCCCTCAAGTGAGCAGTTTGGCTTTATTTCCTGGAGTATGGACTGGTTTGATCTTCTTGCAGTCCAAGGCACTCTCAGAATTTTCCTCCAACACCAAAGCATCTATCTTCCTTCGCTCAGCCTTCCTTATGGTCCAGCTCTCGCAGCCATAGGTTACTACGGGGAATACCATTGCTTTAACTATGCGGCATATCCAGCAAAGGAGATCGTTACCTTGTCGTGGTGCTGGAGCTTGAGCACCTCAATGAAACCATGAGCTAAACCGTGAAGGGACACCCAAGACGGGAAGGTCGTGGCAGAGAGGTCAGACTAAATACGATCCCTGGGGAAGGTAATGGCAACCCACCCCAGTATTCTTGCCATGAAAACTAAATGGATCAGTACAACCAAAGATATGTCGGTATACCATCGGAAGATGGGACTCCCAGGTCGGAAGATGGTCAAAATGCTACTGGGGAGGAACAGAGGATACGTCCAACTAGCCCCAGATGTGATGACGCAGCTAGCTCAAAGCCGAAAGGACGGCTAGCGGCCGACGGTGCTGGTGGTGAACGACGAATCCGATGTTCTAAAGATCAACACACCATAGGAACCTGGAATGTAAGATCTATGAGCCAGGGCAAATTGGATGTGGTTATTGGTGAGATGTCAAGATTAAATATAGACATTTTAGGTGTCAGTGAACTGAAATGGACTGGGATGGGCCACTTCACATCAGATGACCACCAGATCTACTACTGTGGACAAGAGGACCACAGAAGAAATGGAGTAGCCTTCATAATTAATAATAAAGTGGCTAAAGCAGTGCTTGGATACAATCCAAAAAACGATAGAATGATCTCAATTCGAATTCAGGGTAAGCCATTTAACATCACAGTGATCCAAATATACGCCCCAACCACAGATGCTGAAGAAGCAGAAGTAGATCAGTTCTATGAGGATCTGCAGCACCTACTAGATAATACACCAAAAAGAGATGTTATTTTCATTACAGGAGACTGGAATGCTAAGGTGGGTAGTCAGACGACACCTGGAATTACAGGCAAGCATGGTCTGGGAGAACAAAATGAAGCAGGACATAGGCTGATAGAATTTTGCCAAGACAACTCACTGTGCATAACAAACACTCTCTTCCAACAACCTAAAAGACGACTTTATACATGGACTTCACCAGATGGTCGACACCGAAATCAGATTGACTACATCCTTTGCAGCCAAAGGTGGCGGACCTCTATACAGTCGGTAAAAACAAGACCTGGAGCTGACTGTAGTTCAGATCACGAACTTCTTATTGCAAAATTTAGAATCAGACTAAAGAGAATAGGGAAGACCCACAGATCAGTTAGATATGAGCTCACTAATATTCCTAAGGAATATGCAGTGGAGGTGAAGAATAGATTTAAGGGACTAGATTTAGTAGATAGGGTCCCAGAAGAACTATGGACAGAAGTTCGCAACATTGTTCAGGAGGCGGCAACAAAAAACGTCCCAAAGAAAAAGAAAACCAAGAAGGCAAGATGGCTGTCTGCTGAAACACTGGAAGTAGCCCAAGAAAGAAGGAAAGCAAAAGGCAACAGTGATAGGGGGAGATATGCCCAATTAAATGCAAAATTCCAGAGGTTAGCCAGAAGAGATAAGGAATTATTTTTAAACAAGCAATGTGCGGAAGTGGAAGAAGACAATAGAATAGGAAGGACAAGAGACCTCTTCCAGAAAATTAGAAACATCGGAGGTAAATTCCAGGCAAAAATGGGTATGATCAAAAACAAAGATGGTAAGGACCTAACAGAAGCAGAAGAGATCAAGAAAAGGTGGCAAGAATATACGGAAGATCTGTATAGGAAGGATAATAATATTGGAGATAGCTTTGACGGTGTGGTCAGTGAGTTAGAGCCAGACATCCTGAAGAGTGAGGTTGAATGGGCCTTAAGAAGGATTGCTAATAACAAGGCAGCAGGAGACGACGGTATCCCAGCTGAACTGTTTAAAATCTTGCAAGATGATGCTGTCAAGGTGATGCATGCCATATGCCAGCAAATTTGGAAAACACAAGAATGGCCATCAGATTGGAAAAAATCAACTTATATCCCCATACCAAAAAAGGGAAGCACTAAAGAATGTTCAAACTATCGAACAGTGGCACTTATTTCACATGCCAGTAAGGTAATGCTCAAGATCTTGCAAGGTAGACTCCAGCAATTCATGGAGCGAGAATTGCCAGATGTACAAGCTGGGTTTAGAAAAGGCAGAGGAACTAGAGACCAAATTGCCAATATCCGCTGGATAATGGAGAAAGCCAGGGAATTTCAGAAAAACATCTATTTCTGTTTTATTGACTATTCTAAAGCCTTTGACTGTGTGGATCATAACAAATTGTGGCAAGTTCTTGGTGGTATGGGGATACCAAGTCATCTTGTCTGCCTCCTAAGGAATCTGTATAATGACCAAGTAGCAACGGTAAGAACAGAGCACGGAACAACGGACTGCTTTAAGATTGGGAAAGGAGTACGGCAGGGTTGTATACTCTCACCCTACCTATTCAACCTGTACGCAGAACACATCATGCGACATGCTGGGCTTGAGGAATCCAAGGCTGGAGTTAAAATCGCTGGAAGAAACATTAACAATCTCAGATATGCAGATGATACCACTTTGATGGCTGAAAGCGAGGAGGAGTTGAGGAGCCTTATGACGAAGGTGAAAGAAGAAAGTGCAAAAGCTGGGTTGCAGTTAAACCTCAAAAAAACCAAGATTATGGCAACGAGCTTGATTGATGACTGGCAAATAGAGGGAGAAAAAGTGGAGGCAGTGACAGACCTTGTATTTCTAGGCGCAAAGATTACTGCAGATGCTGACTGCAGCCAGGAAATCAGAAGACGTCTACTTCTTGGGAGGAGAGCAATGGCAAATCTTGATAAAATAGTTAAGAGCAGAGACATCACACTGACAACAAAGGTCCGCATAGTTAAAGCAATGGTATTTCCTGTAGTAACCTATGGCTGCGAGAGCTGGACCATAAGGAAGGCTGAGCGAAGGAAGATAGATGCTTTTGAACTGTGGTGTTGGAGGAAAATTCTGAGAGTGCCTTGGACTGCAAGAAGATCAAACCAGTCCATACTCCAGGAAATAAAGCCAGACTGCTCACTTGAGGGAATGATATTAAAGGCAAAACTGAAGTATTTTGGCCACATAATGAGAAGACAGGATACCCTGGAGAAGAAGCTGATGCTGGGGAAAGTGGAAGGCAAAAGGAAGAGGGGCTGACCAAGGGCAAGATGGATGGATGGTATTCTGGAGGCGACGGACTCAACCATTGGGGAGCTGGGGATGGTGACGGCCGACAGAAAGCTCTGGCGTGGGCTGGTCCATGAAGTCACGAAGAGTCGGAAACGACTGAACGAATAAACAACAACAACAACTATGCGGACCTTTGTTGTCAGTGTGATGTCTCTGCTCTTAACTATTTTATCAAGATTTGCCATTGCTTTCCTCCCAAGAAGTAGACGTCTTCTGATTTCCTGGCTGCAGTCAGCATCTGCAGTAATCTTTGCGCCTAGAAATACAAAGTCTGTCACTGCCTCCACTTTTTCTCCCTCTATTTGCCAGTTATCAATCAAGCTGGTTGCCATAATCTTGGTTTTTTTTGAGGTTTAACTGCAACCCAGCTTTTGCACTTTCTTCTTTCACCTTCGTCATAAGGCTCCTCAACTCCTCCTCGCTTTCAGCCATCAAAGAGGTATAATCTGCATATCTAAGATTGTTAATGTTTCTTCCAGCGATTTTAACTCCAGCCTTGGATTCCTCAAGCCCAGCACGTCGCATGATGTTTTCTGCGTACAGGTTGAATAGGTAGGGTGAGACTATACAGCCCTGCCGTACTCCTTTCCCAATCTTAAAGCAGTCCGTTGTTCCGTGCTCTGTTCTTACCGTTGCTACTTGGTCGTTATACAGATTCCTCAGGAGGCAGACAAGATGACTTGGTATCCCCATACCACCAAGAACTTGCCACAATTTGTTATGATCCACACAGTCAAAGGCTTTAGAATAGTCAATAAAACAAAAATAGATGTTTTTCTGAAACTCCCTGGTTTTCTCCATTATCCAGCGGATATTGGCAATTTGGTCTCTAGTTCCTCTGCCTTTTCTAAACCCAGCTTGTACATCTGGCAATTCTCGCTCCATGAATTGCTGGAGTCTACCTTGCAAGATCTTGAGCATTACCTTACTGGCATGTGAAATAAGTGCCACTGTTCGATAGTTTGAACATTCTTTAGTGCTTCCCTTTTTTGGTATGGGGATATACAGTAAGTTGATTTTTTCCAATCTGATGGCCATTCTTGTGTTTTCCAAATTTGCTGGCATATGGCATGCATCACCTTGACAGCATCGTCTTGCAAGATTTTAAACAGTTCAGCTGGGATACCGTCGTCTCCTGCTGCCTTGTTATTAGCAATGCTTCTTAAGGCCCATTCAACCTCACTCTTCAGGATGTCTGGCTCTAACTCACTGACCACACCGTCAAAGCTATCTCCAATATTATTATCCTTCCTATACAGATCTTCTGTATATTCTTGCCACCTTTTCTTGATCTCTTCTGCTTCTGTTAGGTCCTTACCATCTTTGTTTTTGATCATACCCATTTTTGCCTGGAATTTACCTCCGATGTTTCTAATTTTCTGGAAGAGGTCTCTTGTCCTTCCTATTCTATTGTCTTCTTCCACTTCCGCACATTGTTTGTTTAAAAATAATTCCTTATCTCTTCTGGCTAACCTCTGGAATTTTGCATTTAATTGGGCATATCTCCCCCTATCACTGTTGCCTTTTGCTTTCCTTCTTTCTTGGGCTACTTCCAGTGTCTCAGCAGACAGCCATCTTGCCTTCTTGGTTTTCTTTTTCTTTGGGACGTTTTTTGTTGCCGCCTCCACTACAGAACAGTAATTTAAGCAAAAGGAGTTTTCTGCTGACCAATTAAATAATAAAGTAGTCAATGAGAGAGCCAGTTTGGTGCAGTGGTTAAGACACCAGGCTAGAACCCGGAAGACCGTGAGTTCTAGTCCTGCCTTAGGCACAATGCCAGCTGGGTGACCTTGGGCCAGTCACTCTCTCTCAGACCTAGGAAGGAGGCAATAGCAAACCATCTCTGAAATCTTGCCAAGAAAACTGCAGGGACTTGTCCAAGCAATCGCCAGGAGTCAACACTGACTTGAAGGTGTGTGCGCACACGTTTGCGCGCGCGCACACACACACACACAAAGTCAAACATTGAGGAGGAAGCCCATAAAACTGGTAGAGGACCAAGATCATAAATGCCATGCCAAACTGAAAGTCCGTGCAGGGAGGTTACGTATTCCAAATTCCCTGTGAATTTGGCCACAGGGATGATTGCATTACTCACTGATTATTGCTATGCATGTTGGGCGTGTTTGTGCTCCTAGATATCTTAGCCATTTTTAATGGCTTCTGCAAGATCATGTCACTGCTATGGGGGCTGCATAATAGAGCAATGCAAATCTTTGTTGAAATACCTGTTTTATAAGTGGTCTCAGGGTAAGAAAAAGCAAAGCCCTTTTTTTTGGGACACATGTCAGGCATTACACATAGGTGAGGCAAGGGGGAAGTGAGTGAAGTCAAAGCAAAAAGTGGGTGAATTAAGAAAGAACTGTTTTCTCTAAGCCCTATCTCCTTTTTTTCATAAAGTGATTCCCCTGCCCAGCCTCTCTCAAGTTATCCATTGTTAAAACCATTCAGTTTAATTTTAACTCACCAGAAATTAGTGTCAGTTGAAGTGCCTGGGGTTGCACAAGATTTCTTGGAGAAGGCATAGGTTGTAGTAAATAAATAGTATTAAAACTGAGAAGTTTCATTTGGAAACTCCTTTCATCTGCACAATTTTTAAACATAATTATTTACCTGGTATTTACATAAATTAGAGTGAATCCGCTCAAGCAAGGCCCAAGTTGAATTATGTGCAAGAATTATATATATAATTATAAAATAAATAAAAAATATATATGTTGTTGTTGTTCAGTCGTTTAGTCGTGTCCGACTCTTCGTGACCCCATGGACCATAGCATGCCAGGCCTTCCTGTCCTCCACTGTCTCCCGGAGTTTACTCAGATTCATGTTCATTACATCAGTGATGCTATCTAACCATCTCATCTGAGCGTCCTTTCGGCTTTGGCCCAGCCGCTTCACTCTTTCTGGAGCTACTCAGAATTGCCCTCTCTATATAAAAAAAGAATTATAAAATATAATATAATATAATATAATATAATATAATATAATATAATATAATATAATATAATATAATATATATATATATATATATATATATATATAGTCTGAGGCAGATAGATTCCAAATGAAACGAATGTTAGTTCTGGACCCTCAGAAAAAGTTGAAGCAATATTCATTTAAAGTCTAAATATTGACTGAAAAAATATAAAACTTTATTTGTATATGTGCATCTTTGTGCTCTAAGTTTTGTTGTTCAAACCTTCTACCTACTTTTGTACTCTACATTTGTTTTGTGCAAGCAGATTATTTGTTTAACCATGAACTTAAAAGACCATAGTTAATGTGTCTATCTGAAATCTTTAATCCTTTGATCTGTTTACCTTCCATTTTAACAGCCAACTGAGTTCACTCACAGTAAAGCTTGTAATTTTAGCTTTTGCCTTGACAACTTTTTTTTGCTTTTTTAAGGTCTATTTTCTTTTGAAATAACTAATTTACTTTCCTCTCTATCCTTTCCGAGATGTCAAAGGTGAGGAGGGAATAAAACTGAGTTTATGTAAAGAATAAAATGGAGTTCAGGTAAAAAAGATACAACATATTTTATACAAGCAATGCTGCATTTGCATGAAATTTCACCAAACTGGTATAATTTATGCATGGAGTTATTCAAAAATGTATTTTTCCTATGCCAGGGAGCTTTGCAAATGATGCATCTGCAGCTGTTGGTATCACGTTAGAGAGATTCAGGCTCTTATTCTTACACTTTTAGCCCACCCAAGCAGAAAGAAACACACGCTTAGACATTGCAGGTACAAAAAGTAAGTACAAAAGAGTTCTTACATTTATTCAGTCCATGTACAGCCATTTCAGTAGAAAATTGGTTTCAGTGCTTCTTTCTGTTCCCTAAACTGTATACCTCTGGCCCTGTTTGCTGCCAGAGACTGCGTGGAGAAAGGGGGAAAAACCTGGAGTTGAGGCCTAGCACATGGCCTCTCCATGGAAGGAGCTAAGGCATGTTCATCCTACCCCATCGGTGGAAGAATCAGAGAGAGAGAAGAGGAAGTGGGAGGGGCAACAAGCAGCTTCCTCTAGAAGCACAGAGTTTGCCTCCTTAAGCAATCACCCATATGCTAATGAGGCATGCTTGATTTGCCAGATTCCAACAGGATAAAGTTCATGTTATTATATGCACTCAGCAAAATGGACATTGTTTCAGAAATGGTTGGGCTCTAGTTGAGCAACAATATTATAGGTGAAATTGCTGCCTTGTTTTTTTTTTTTGTTGGACTGTCATTACAGTCCTGATCCTGAGTACGTAGCCTCTTATCCTCTTCATGAGTTAGGTTCAGGAATATATATGATATCCAGCTGCAGCTCTCTGCTCATATATGCCACTGCTTGTGTTCCTGTTGGAGCTGGAGTTTGGTGATAAGACCTGTCACTGCATTTCGGTTTCATCATCTCCATAACCTAAGAAGGATGTCCATCCAGTGACTCCAATAACAGGATCAACAGGATCCTCCTCTGGTCTCATACGGTTCTAGGCCATGCCTGTCAGAAAGATCTGGGACATAGTACTTTCTCCCTTTAGCTAACTATTGTAGAGCTGACAGCTATACAGATTAGTCATTCCAAACAGTAATATAGATATCATTGGAGGTTTTCATGCAAAGGCTGAACAGTCATATATTTGGGATGGTCTGTGTTTTCCTGCTCTGGGCCAAGGGTTGGACAAGAAGACCTCCAAGGTCCCTTCCAACCCTATGGATCTATGATATATGGGCATAGTAGAGAATTTTGGATCACTACCAGCTGCTGCAGGAAAGCTCCAATAGATTGGCACTGTGCATATGGGGAAGGCTCACTATTGTGACATAATTTTGAGAGATTCTAACTGGATTTCCTATTAAAACTTCATTTTGCCTCTGGAAGGCATACAGAAGTGCAAGGGATCATATAATGTATGCACCAGGAAGTAAGGGAGTTTTCAAAGTGGGTTGTTTAAGCATTCATGTTTATAATTTAATGCATTGGAAATAATGTTCTAAATTCCACATGATTAAGTGCAGGAAAATCTCCTGTGTAAGTCAAATCTAGATATTTGACTAACAGCTGCTAGCAAATATACCTCCAAATAAGAATCTAAAAGACAGGCAGATCTATATGGGAAGATGTGAAAAAGGCTTATTGAAATGGACCTCACGAAGCCACCCAAGTTATCCAAGCACACCAGTTAGCTTAAAGCTAACTTTCTTAGTGGCATTTGCTCTGTTACTGGTCCCAAGTAGCTTCATAGAATTATAGTCAGAGTTTTCAACACCCAGCCAGCCCTTAATCATACACATTTTCACTCTGCTTTTCTTTCCTTTTCTTTTTTTTTGTATATTGCCATTTTCATTAGTGCACATTCTGATTTTTACTTCCTAATTTCTATTGCATTAGCTAATCGATTCCCTTCAATAATTCATTTGTTGATTTCCCCAAAATAATTATTGAGTATTTCTGATTCTTGTCTCTATATGTGTATCCAATAAATTAGTATATTTGAATGGAAAATTTGTATATATGATTACTGTATAAAATAACTAAGATCCACTACTGTCAATACCAAAGACATGTACAGGTACTCCTTGTTTAGTGACCACAATTGGGACTGGCAACTTGGTTGTTAAGCAAAGCGGTTGCTAAGTGAAACCGCAATGGTGCTTATGATCTTACTTCAACTTTCCTTTGCTTTACAGACCTGCGAAAGTCATCAATGCGAGGATTGGTCACAAAGCTACTTTTTTATCACTGTCGCAACTGCGAATGGTCGCAGCTAAACAAGGACTACCTGTACATCAAAATATAAGCTTAATTTAGATATATGTTTGGGAATAGATGTGGTAATAATTAAATATGTAATTGGAAAACCTATGCATAGGATTGGTGAAATATGTATATTGATCTAAGGCAGGGCTTTCCAAAGTTTTCCCGCAGCAACACACCAACCGCCGTTGGTGTGTCGCCGCGGGAAAACCCGGAAGTGCCGCCGTTGCGGCAGTGCGCAAAAACCCGGAAGCGCTGCTGCCACTTTCAGTTTTTGTGCGCCGCCGTTGGTGTGTCGCCGCAGGAAAACCCGGAAGCGCTGATGATGATCAGCGCTTCCGGGTTGTGTGGCGACACACCAGACTGTGTGTGGCGACACACTTTTGTGTCGCGACACACAGTTTGGAAAGCTCTGATCTAAGGATTAGTAAAAAATACAGTTTCTTTAAGTCAAGCTCAGTTCCTGGTGATGTCATCTACTGAAATGTTTTATTATTGTCTCCTTCCAGGATATCCTTTCACTTCTGTTTCTAGTCCACAGCCCTGGGGTTTCCTGGTTGTCACCCATCCAAGTATGCTCTTAGCTTTCTGAGATCAGCTAGGGTGCTGCTGCTTAGTTGGACACAACAATCAGTTACAGGTATCCAGTTCAGATACAATAGATGCATATTAGTCCATGCATATATAGATTTAAAATTTATAGACATTTTGAAGCAATGGAAAATATCTTTCTGTTCATGTTTTTCAAAAAAGCCCTCCAAACATGGTGGTGGGGGGGAATAGAAATAACCACAATGCTGTTAAAAAACAAGCACATACATGCTGCTTCTAATGTCTACTCCCAGTTCTTTGAGGCTAGTGGAGGAGAGGGACAGATCCGTTCACCTCTGGATCAAAAGAGAGTAAGAGGAAGCAAGTCCATGAACCAGGAAGGACTGATTCCTTCCTTCTCTAGTGAAAATAAATACCTCTTCACCAGAATAGGAATGTATATTTGTCCTTGCATAGGAGCAAGGTCTTCTACAAGGTTGACATTCCCCAGACCAGAAAAAGAGGAAACAAAAAAAGAAATGTCAGGTTTCTCTCCAGCAGGCAAAGCCGAAATGTTGACCGGAGGCACAGTACCCAAAGGCCAGATGGGAGGAAGTAGGCCTGCAGTGGGCCAGTTGAATCCCTGTAGGACACGGATGCTCCGAAGACTTATCCATGTGAAACAGATCTCCACATGGGAGGGTTTCTTCTGTTTTTCAATTAAGACACAATTTTCCAGCCAGATTACCTTAATCTGTCTTCAGCCTGCTTCAGCAGTGGGTTGAGAGGCTGTTTTGTGTGGACATGCTTTCAACAGCCAGCAAGTGGAACATCTTGGAGTCAGAGTAAGGAAACTGTATGGATGAACCTAAATTACCAATAAGGGAGAATCCACATTGGAAAACAGCAAGCCAATCTTTTGTTGGAGGGTATGGACAGAATGAGAGTCTACTAACACCAGATCACTGCTTAAAACCAGACAATGAATTTTGAAGAGCTGCAAAGTAATTACAATTTGTCAGAAAGCCGTTTTTCTGCAGAAGGAATTGTACTTTCCAATTGTACATTCCAATACTTGCACTGGAATACAAGTATACAAGAATACAAGATACTTTCCAATAATTGTACTTTCCAATACTTGTACTCCAATTGTACTTTCCAATACTTTCCAAAATGTACTTTCCAATAAGAAACTCAGAAAATCCTTGGAGCAGTTACCATGTACTGTACTAAGCTAGTTTGATATACTTTTGGGGGTATAAAGTTTAGTAATATTTAATTTAAAAAAACAGCAGGTTAAAACTGAGAATCAGCTTTTCAAATTTGTTTCATTCTATTATAAAATCATCTTCCAAAACTGTTGAACTTGCAACATTGCCACCAATATGGAAAAATGATCCACCTTGATTGTTACATTTCCAACATTTTAAAAAAAATAGGCTGCCTATTTTAGCAATCAATATTGGTAGAATATACCAGCTAAAAAACAACTTACATCAGTTTTCGCTAAATATTCAGTATAAATTTAATGCTTTTCTTCCATTAAAATTCCTATTGCTTCATTTCAATTGTTGTGGCTAAATTCTACATTCATTTAATCATACAATCTTTAACTTGTTCATTTGCCAAGTTATATTTCACCAACAGCTTATAAATAAGGCCCAGAAAATGCTCTGAATTTGTTGGTCTATACATGCTTAATTATCTATATTATTTTTAAAGATAGGTAACCTAATAATTGCAAATACATTGCATAGTATAATGCATAGTATAATAATCTTATCCCCATTTTATCGACCCGCCCCACCCGGTCATTCAGAGAGGGCCTGCTACAAGCCCCATCAATTAGAGAGTGTCATCTGATGGGGTCTAGGAGACAGGCCTTCTCTGTGGTGGCACCTACACTATGGAACACCTTGCCCCCAGAGTTGAGACAGATCTCCTCCCTCCCCACCTTTAGGAAAGAACTGAAGACCTGGCTCTGCCGCCTGGCATGGGAAGGAGGAAAGGATAGTTCCTCATGGGGATGGCTAATCCCTTAATCTTATAATGTCCTTCCTTATTAATTCTATCTTCCATCTGGATTTATAATTATTTATTACATGTACTGTATATTGATGTTTTATATTTTATATTCTATTTTAATTTATTTTACTGTAAACCGCCCAGAGTTCCCCGTTGGGGGAGATGGGCGGTCATATAAATTAAATAAATAAATAAATAAATAAATAAATAATAATAAGAGTATAAGACTATTTGAATAGCCCAGAACTATGATACAAATATGTAAATTTTCCTTTTTTAAGTTCTTCCCCCCCCCAAATTATATATTAATCCCTTTTTAAAAGATGTTATTCTGAACATTAAATTGGAAGCTGTCTTAGGCCAATTATTATTCTGTGTCCTGTATTCTACAGTGATAGAAAACACATCCACCCTTCTTATGTATGACATCCTTTCAAGTATTTAAAGAATACCATTGAATTCTCTTTTTGGCTTTTTGGCTTCTCCCAGTTCCTTCAGTCTGTCTTCATAGGCTCTAGTTGCTAGCTCCTTGATAATCCTTATTGCCCTACTCTGAATCTGTTCCAGCTTTAACCCTCTTGAATTTGATTTATCTAGATAATCCCATTACTTTGAAATAGAGGGTTACATTATTTGTGTCTGGGGTTCAATAAATCCTCATCTATACCAATCTTTCTTACACTATCAGACATCTCTTAGGTACCATTCACAAATGTTTTATCTATATTATTACTACCTTAAACGTTGAATTCTCCTTCTTTCTATGGACCCCCATTATTGCAGTATATACTGTAGGTTGCTTATACTGTAGTTTCCTTCCTGGTCTCATCTAGTTACTCAGCTGCCCTGAGCTTCTGCTACCTGTCTTAACATCTTTCCATTCAAGCATACAGTATATATGTATATATATATTATATATTATATTGATTGTCTCCTCAATAGGTCTTTCTGCATCTATTCACAATACCATTCCTCATGCCAATTTTGGCACAAAGGGTGTCTGCTTTGTAGTTCTTCCAAAAACTTATCTAAAGATCCTGTGAATCTTGACAACTTTGGTTACCAATTTATCACAAGTTACAAGCATGCAGCCTTGTAACTTTATCCAAGATAAAGTTATCTTCAGACCAGATGATTATGATTTTTTGCTTTTATTTCATGTATTATCATGTTTTCCTCCTGCTGCTTATATTAGCAATCAAGGCAGCTTACAATAGTAAAAATACAAAATATAAGACATAGTATAATTTAAACAAGTTAGAACCCTGCGGAATATTGTAGGTCAGTGACCTTGGTATTGAACAGGAGTCTTTTAGTACCACTTTCTGGCATCTCTCATCAGGAAGGACAGGGCCTCCACTGCAAAATTCTTTAGCATTGCATTATGAGTAGGAAGCAATTAGGACTATACAAAATACTTAAAAGGGGTACATTGCAATGCATGCTAAGACAAGCAAAGTACCCCTCTTCAAAGCATTAAAATGTCTGTTGGAAGGCTCCAGGCAGCTACTTCAAGGGCTTTCCCTATCTGTATGCATTGTGCGTGAATCTGCTGCTGGTTTGCTTTGCTGGAGGTTCTTGCAGAATTCTTCTCTGTGCATGCACCAACATGTGCAAAGGAATACCTTTGCTAACTCTTTTGGAAGGTGAGTCTGCTTCAGTGCTTCTAAGCACTCCTTTCAAATGCTTTGCACAAAAGTGATGCTTCTGGACCATGCTGCTTGATCCGTTCCTGTTCCTTTTCTTACCAGGTATTTCACCAGAAGTTATTTCAACTTTGGTTTACTATTAAACATGATTTGCAAGCTGGGTGGACTGGTTATTGCAGACTGAACTCCAGACAATCATGGCCACCAGCTTAATCGTTTAGAATGCTGTGCTCTGGGCCCCATATCATTCTGGAAAATAAAAACAGGTGTTGGGAATTGAGTTTGGTCCATAACAGTCAGTGCACTCCTGTTGCAAAAGAAAAAAAAGTTTTAAAGAAAGAAAATGTGTTTCTGCTGTTCAGGAGGGAACCTCCAGTCTGAACAATACTATAAGTATTGCCAGAGGCACACAACTACTGCAGATGCTGTGTCAGCTTGCTATTTGTAGGGTCTTTTTCCTAAATGGGTCTGATTTAGGACTGATTCAGACTGATTTATGTTTCTGGAAGAAGCACACAGGACTTTTAGCTGATGATCTCATTTGTGGTTTCCAGGTAACATAAGTTGATCAAGCTACTTTTGTTTCTGGGAGCCTGGTGTATTACCTCTGCTGTAATAACAATTTATGTCTAGAAGGCAGATTGTCTTGAGCCTTTAGTTTCAGTGGTCTCACTATACAATTTAGTTGGCTGTGTCACAAAATGCAAATTGCCCTGATCCATCCAGGAACCAATCCATGTAAGATTTTACTATTGCATCATTCTGGTAAACAAGCTGATGTAAACACTTTAAAAGTGGGAATGAAATGAGTTAAAATGAGGGAAGTGCAAGACTTTGAGGGAAGTCCACATGCTGCATATCAGTAGCTGTTTGTTGGGATGCAAGATGGCTTGCAAGGTAGTTTTTAGATTAGAGATCCCAGCTTGCATAGAACAATGTGAGCATGGTTGGCATAAAA
The DNA here is from genome assembly GCA_023362775.1 of Charina bottae. Classification (NCBI taxonomy): domain Eukaryota; kingdom Metazoa; phylum Chordata; class Lepidosauria; order Squamata; family Charinaidae; genus Charina; species Charina bottae. Next base: position 3,197,262 of record JALMGJ010000020.1, read on the forward strand.
TTGAGCTTTGGTTGTCCTTGTGCAATACAAGCCAAAATGTGCCAGACTTGATTCACACATTAAGGTTGTAACCCAGTTTATGATGGAGGATATTCATGGGCCCATCTGGTGATGACTGTGGTATGTGGAACATTGTGACTTGGAATGTAAGATAAATGTATGGTAAAGTGCATCAATTAATGAAATGGGGGAAAAGTTATGATTTTGTGAAACCAAATGAAAGGGGAAGGCTATAACAATTCTGACTGAAGTAAGTAGAGTTGATGAAAACATTCATGGAAGTGAACATGAATGTTTAATTATGAATGAAAAGCCTAAAAAGGATGTCAGCAGAATTGGTATCACTAGGCTAGTGTTTCTCAACCTCAACGACTTTAAGATGTGTGGACTACATACTGGCTGGGGAATTCAGGGAGTTGAAGTCCACACATCTTAAAGTTGCTGAGGTTGAGAAACACTGATCTAGATAATTGAGTGTATATGAAAGTAGGAATTCATAGGTTGGTGACAATTGTACATTATGCTCCAATGCAGAGCTTTCCAAACTTTTCATGTTGGTGACACACTTTTTAGACATGCATCATTTTGCGACACATTCTTACAGCAGGGCATCATTTCGCGACACTCTCTTACAGCAGGGCACAAGGCAGGCACTAGGACCTGCGCGGAATCCTGGCAGGGCTTGGAGGCAGCAGCAGCGGCGACACACCCAGACACTGCAGCCGACACACTAACGTGTCGTGACACACAGTTTGGAAAGCTCTGCTCCAACGAATGGTTATAATGAAAGAACCAAAAATTCATCTTAGGTGACATGAACAAATGAGTGGGAATGAGATGAGAAAGTATGGAAAATATTATTGGTCCATTTGGAACCCAAGAATGAATGACAATAAAGAATGCCTGGGTGACTATCTACTTAGAAAAAGGGTTTTTTTTTAAAATATATGGTTTAAGTGTAAGTCTAGTCATTTGTAGACACTGCAAATTTGATTTAATTGTTTGATTTGATTGCTTATGATGAAAAATTGAAGGAAATAGCAAAGGATTTAAGGATGATAAGATTTTCTGAATGAGGTACTGTTAAGAGTGGATCTTGGAAAAAATGGACATGGAGGAAAAGTTAAGTGTAAGAAACTAGAGTGAGAATTAAATGCCATCAGGTGACAAATTCCATATTAGAATTCCAACAATATGAATGGAAAGTTAACATAACAAGGAAGCTGCTTGGAACAGAGTGAAAAAAGAAAAACAAGTACCACAGAAGAGTGTGGAGTTATGCTAATGGGAAGTATTAAGAAGGATGCTTGGTAGAATTATTAAGTGGAAAAAGCTGTAGATGAGGAAAAAAAAATACATCTAAGTTGCAAAAACTGAGAATAGGATAGTTGTAGATAGAAGAATAGATAGAAGAATGCAGCCGAAGAGAGCAACGGATGGTTAAAATTAAAAGAGGCAGAGAAAAAGTAGAGCAATTTTGATAAACAGTTGTCTTAGAAATGGATGAAAAGGGAGACAAGGAGTCTCCAGTCGAGTGAATTCAGTTAAGAATGAAGAAATTAGTGGGGATGAAAAAGAAATGAGAGAATGCTGAAAGTAGTATTTTAGAGATTTGCATGGGAATGATAGTGATATGTCAAAGAGTGGAATTGAAATAAATGCTATAAATGTTAGTGTCCAAAAAGACTGATGATGATAAAAAGAAAGTCATAAAGTCTGTGAGAATCTTGAAAAATGATAAGGTTGCAGTGGCAGACGGTATAACTGAAAAAAATGTTAAATTTTGGATGTAGTTTGTTTAAAGCATGGCAACTTATTTTAAGTATGTGTGAAAACTGTATCAATGTCTGATGACTGGAGGAATGGCATTGTTTATCTATTCAAGTGGAACGGGTAATTAGAGTAAAAGAAGAACTACAGGGGATGGGTTTGTTAAGTGTGCCTGGAAAGGTATGCAGTGGAATTCTGATTGAAATGACGCAAGAAGTGAAAGTGAACAATATTTGATAAGTCTAGTGAGGCTTTATGCCATGCAGATCAGATTTTTGCTTTTCAACAAGTAATTGAGAAATGTATGAATGCGAGACCTAAGTTATTGTATGCTTTTTGATTTAGGCAAAGTACATGATAAACTGAATAGACTTGAATGCTTTGTGTAAATTGAGGATTGGTTGTTGAATGCAGTAAGTGCAATATATAATGAAAATAAAGCATGCATGAGAAAAAAATGGAATGCTTAACAAACAATTCCCTATTGAGCAGGGAGTAAATCAAGAATGTGTGATGCTTCCTTGTTTATTATCTTTATAGATAAATGTATAAGGAATGCTTGTGGTGAACTGTGAGAGTTGGGAAGTGTGAATGTGACATTGGGAATGGGAATGTGTGTGTATTTTGTAGGCAGAGAATGCTGTGTTGTTGGCTGAAAATATTTGATTCTATAGTGCAACAAAGAGCATGGACCCGAAATTAATGTAGATAGATTGTACATGTAGATTAGTAATGTAAGATGTAATGTAATGAAGATCAAGATAGGGAAATGAGGTGAACAATCACAAGTTACCCATAAATGACAAAAAATTAGAGCATCACAACTGACAGAGTTAAGAGTAGGGGAAAAATTCAAGAGTTTGGGTCTCCCTTTTTCATAATAATCAAGGGGGATGTACTTTTTTGTGTGTGTGTCAGAAGCACCAAGGCGCTTTTGTAGTGAGAGGATTTGCCGGTGACATCACTGTTGCCCGGGGGACGCCCCAGGAGGCTGCTTTCATGTCCCTGTGATTTTTACCACCGGAGTGTTACCTATTTATCTAATTGCATTTGCATGCTTTTGAACTGCTAGGTTGGCAGGAGCTGGGACAAATTGCCAGAGCTCACTCTGGCACGCAGCTCACGCTCTTGGGATTCGAACTGCTGAGCTGTCAGCCTTTATGGCCTCTGACTCAGCGTCTTAACCAGTGTCATAACCACTGAGCCACCGCGGTCCCTCTTGGGGGATGTACTGTATATGACAGGAAAGATAGAGAGACTATAAATTAAATTTGTGCATTATATTTCCCAAAGCCCAAATTTCAGGTTGGATTGGAATAGAACAGTTTTACTTTCTTTTATTTGAGACAAGGAAAATGGCTCTTACCTGCTCCATTATGAATTTTATTTTTATTTATTACTGTTGATATTCCATTCAATCCAACCAGACTCAAAGTGGCATATAAAAAACAAGCATACTCTGGCAAATATTTTATCTTTATTTTGGTCAAAGACCAGCATAAACAAGCAGAAAAATCAAACAACAGCACAATTTAAAAAACATCATTTTGACAACATTCTATATATAAATACATAGTATTCTAATATACTCTTATTAATGCTAAGCTAAAAAGGCTTAAAACCTGAACTAAGAATAACTTAAAAACTAAGACTAAAGTCATAGTGTTGTTTAAAACTATGTCTGAAAAACATCTTCCTCAAAGCCTGGGTTTTATCTATTGCTCCAAGCCCTGGGACACTGCAAATGATGACAGTGAAGTATTCAAGTTCCATCCAGGTGAGTGCTACCCCAACCCCACCCAGAACTAAAGATGGAAAATCCTTGGTACTGGGATAAACAAAAACACACAAACACTCACTCTTGTCATGGTTGAGTCTAAGCCTTTTCCTCCCCATCCAGATCCTGACAGCCTCCAGTCACTAGGACAGAACTTTCCAAACTGTGTGTCGGGACACGTTAGTGTGTTGGCTGCAGTGCCTGGGTGTGTCGCGGCTGCTGCTGCCTCCGAGCCCTGCCAGGATTCCACGCAGGTCCTAGTGCCTGGCTTGTGCCCTGCTGCCTCCAAACCTGCTGTGATTCCGCGCAGGTCCTAGTGCCTGCCTTGTGCCCTGCTGTAAGAGTGTGTCGCGAAATGATGCCCTGCTGTAAGAGTGTGTCGCGAAATGATGCACGTCTAAAAAGTGTGTCACCAACATGAAAAATTTGGAAAGCTCTGCACTGGGACAAGATCTCAACAGATTCACTTGGTGGTTTTAGTTATTATCAGCATATTGAGGATGACTGATCCTGTGTCAATGAATGACCTCACCTAGTGGCTTCATGCAGATGTTCAACAAGAGGGGCGAGAGCATTGAGTCCTGCAGCATTTCATAAGTCAGGGTGACCATGAGAAGTTAATATACTAGGCTGACCGTATTTCCTTGAGACAAAAACAGGACATTGGGATGGCAAAATGGGACCGGGTCTTATGTAATATTCTGTATTCATGAAAAAGACAGGGGTCCCTGCCCCCGGTCCCCTCGATTGGCTCCCGCCTGCAAACCCCACCCCCCAGTCCATGCAATTGGCTCCCACCTGCAAACCCTGCCCCTGGTCTGCGCGATTGGCTCCCGCCTGCAAACCCCACCCCCGGTCCACGTGATTGGCTCCTGTCTGTAAACCCGCCCCCAATCCACGCGATTGGCTCCCGCCTGCAAACCCCGCCCCCCGGTCACCACAACTGGCTCCCGCTTGCAAACACTCCCCCCCAGTCCCTCCTTTGCCACATGCTGATAGGCAGCTCCAATCGGCAGCTCTGGCTCAGATCCTCCTCCCGCGCCATTCCCGCCGGGTTTAAAAAACGGGGCAAAATTGAGATTTTTATCAAAATGACGGGACTGTTGAAAAATGCTAAAAAAACCGGGACTGTCCCATTCAAAACGGGATGTATGGTCAGCCTATAATATACCAACTGGAACCCACCATGGAGAAAAGAGAACATCACCATGCCTCCCACACCTAATCTCTGCACTTAGTCCAAACAGATACCATGATCGATGGTACCAAAAGCCACTGAGAAAATCAAGGAGGACTAGGATGGTTGTACCACCACCATCCCGGTTCAGCAAAGGTCATCAACACGCACAGTCAATGCCATCTTTGTATTATGTTCTGACCTGAAACCTAAATGAAAAGGGTCCAGATAATCCATTTTCTCTAGGGACGTCTGAAGCTACAATCTGACCACTGTCTCAACAACCTTCCCTAAAAAGGGAAGGTTAGAAAGTGGACAAAAATTGTCCAGCATTGTAATTATTCCAGAAAGTGATAGCTGTTTATGTAAATCATGATGATGGGAAGGGGGAAGTATTCTGAAAATAAACTATGGCATTTGTAAAAAAAAATGCATTGGAGTAAATATTTTAACATAAATTGATATTAGTTTCTTAAATTCAATAAAAATAATTTAATGCTTTTAATTTTTGGTTTTGTTTTGAGATTTCACTTTAGTCACCTAATTACCAGAAATGGAAACAAGCACTTAACTCTTTCAAAATCATGTTGAACCAAGGTATTTAAACATAATATTATTAAAACCTAATGACGCAATTGGTGGATTAAGTGTACCACTAGATGGAAACAGAATCCTGTACAGAATTAACTACTAGATAGTGATAAGAATCTGAATTCTCATTTTCCTATGTAGGCAGTGAAAATAAGTATTGGATTTGCTCCAATATATATTTCATTACTGAAGCATGAAATACACATTTAAAGAAAGAAACATGTATTTCTGTAACTCACTCTCTGATGTTAATTATAGTGATAAAAACCCTTTTGTTATTTTTGCTGCTCCCTGAATTCTTCAAATATTTACAAGAGTGTACTCATTTCAAGCTAAACAAATTCATGTCATATTAATGCTCAGTTCTTCTTTTATAGATAAGAACACTTTATTTCTTGGCTCTTGAACTACTCCAGTCAAAGCCTATACAACTCTGGGCCCTTTGCCAGCAAATTCCTTTTTCAAACAGCCAGACACAATAGACATGATTTTGCCAACTACTGGTTTCTATTAGGCACTGTCGAGTTGGGTATAATTCTTGAAACCTCAGAGAATTTGGGCCAGACTTAGCAATGTTTTGGGCTGAGATATATTAAGGCTAAGGAACAGTTAAACAGTTGTCTGGACTACAAAGTGCTGATTCAGGAAGTACAAGTTTTCCAAACATATTTTCTTAAGTTCTGCTCCAATGACAGCAAAACATGAATCAAGAAGAGCGTGATTTGAGAAGCTCGCAGTGGAGGATTACACATTCAGGAATTCCTTATATTGCTTTACAGCTATTAATGCTGAGAGTAGCAGCAAATTTCTGCATAATTTCATTTTCTTTTCCCCCCATATTCCTCAGTATCACATTTCATACCAAACAGGGAAAAAACTGGATAGTTTTCATGACTACCATAAAAAATAGTGTTACCAAAGAAACTGATGTTAGATTTCTTTCTGGGCAAGATTTTACTCAACCCTGAGTAATTCAGGGTTGAATTAAAAAAATTCCATCCAAGTCAGTTTATGTAGGGATTACATTTAAATAGGCCCAATTAATGTTTAAAGTTTATTTCTAAATTCTGAAGAGTGCTAACTTTAGCACGCTTCAACGCTCTCCCCACAGCAGTTTTGGAGGGCTGATACAAAAAAGTCCCCTATGAGCGGAGACTGTGCCCCTGTGGACAAGGGGCTATTGAAGCTACAGCTCATGTCCTGCTATATTGTACCCTCTATAAGGATTCAAAGGCCCGCCTTATAACTCCTTACCTGGTAAAATACCCGGGAAATTCTGATCTTTTTTATGTACGGTTGTTGTTATTGAAGATCATTCAGTGGCCTGTTAGAACCAGTGAATGGAGCAGAGCTTAACGTTGTGTAAACTCGTGGGCAGAAAAAGGAATATTGTTTAAAAACACAGCCTGTGAGCATGTTAGAGAGATTCAGGTTCTTATTCTTGCACTTTAGCCCACCCAAGCAGAAAGAAACACACGCTTAGACATTGCAGGTACAAAAAGTAAGTACATAAGACTGTAGCTTGAATCATGTCAACTGGATTTCTATTTTCTCAGTGGAAACGTTTCGCTCCTTATCCAAGGAGCTTCTTCAGTCTGAAGAATCAGACTGAAGAAGCTCCTTGGATAAGGAGCGAAACGTTTCCACTGAGAAAATAGAAATCCAGTTGACATGATTCAAGCTACAGACAATTCCACCAGGATGACTGAGAACCTTCATAGACATAAGTACATAAGAGTTCTTACATTTATTCGGTCCAGGTACAGCCATTTCAGTAGAACATTGGTTTCAGTTCTTCTTTCTATTCCCTAAACTGCATACTTCTGGCCCTGTTTGCTGCCAGAGGCTGTGTGGAGAAAGGGGCTTGAGGCCTAGCACATGGCCTCTCCATGGAAGGAGCTAAGGTACATGTGTCCTACCCCACCAGTGGAAGAGTCAGAGAGAGAGAAGAGGAAGTGGGAGGGGCAACAAGCAGCTTCCTCTAGAAGCATAGAGTTTGCCTCATAGAGCAATCACCCATATGCTAAAGAGGCATGCTTGATTTGCCGGATTCCAACAGTTATCAGATCAGCATGATTCAGTCTCCTTGAATGTAGCTAAATTTTGTTGTACTGTACTGCTTGTAAAATTAGGCAGACTTTGATTGTCCACTGATGAACCCACCACCAATTGTAATATTTTATCTTGTTTTGTTTTTATTTTTAATGTGTTTGTTACGGTCAGTGACAGTAGTAAAAATTCTACTCTATTTTCAAAGCAATAATACCAAAAGGTATTATTTAAATGTATGATTAGGGCAATGACATGTCCTTTACATTAATTAAGGTTCAAGCTGACCCCCTGCAGCTGGAGTTGCTGCTTGGGGACTAGGGGGTCAGTCCTCCCCAGAGTTCAAAATGGTGGATGTGCTACTGGAACTCTGTCAATTGGCCAACGCCCCCTTGGCTGGCAGAGGGAGGATCCCTGAGGAAGAAGGGGAGGGGGTCCTGGTGAGCCAGATGGAATGGGGGGCGGGAAGAGTCATTCAAATGCTAGTAAACCGACTGCTTAATAATCTGTTCCAGAGTTTTGGCCAACATCAGCATCAAGACAACCAGTTTTTAGTTTGTAGAGTCCTCCTCTCCCCTTTTTGAAGATGGGAACAACATATGCTCCTATCCAATCCTCTGGCACTAAGCACATCTTCCCTGATTTCTTCAATTACTTACAGAAAGAGGTTCTGAGGTGACATCTACTGTACAAGCAACTTCAAGACTCTTGGATATATTTGATTTGGTCTTGGAGACTTAAATGGTAAACAAGTGTCCTCTAACCATCTCTTTATTTACCTTGGGTTGTCACTTCCTGCTTTTGTCAATTGTTCTCTGTAGGTCCATTTGAGGGTGGGAAGGTATGTTCAGCATGGTGTTATAAAATACACCTGACATTTGAAGGTCCTTAGATAAGTTTGCAGAAGCAGCCGGAGTACACACATAGTTACAAAAAATACTCTTTGGGTAGTGATGGCGTCTAAATTCAAGAAATAAAACTGTAGTGAAAGATAACCAATTGACTTAATCTGCAAAGCATTATCTGCTACATATAGAAACTTGCAAGCATGAAAAGAAGTTATGACTCCCATGTTTCTTATTATTATTTCCATTTTTTATTATTTTAATCTTGTTACAGATTCTGCTCATTAGCTGGATATATTCCTTGATCTGGGGTTAGGGAAGCTAGCTAAGGTGGCAAACATTGCTTCAATCCCAGTTACTAATATCTTGATTTGTTGCATTAATTTTTTTAGGGCTTGATAGCTGGATTTCAAATGTCTGTGCATATTGTGGAATGGGGACTCTGATATATTGGCAGGTATAGATTTTGTTCTTGACTATTCTAGCTTTTCCTTAGTTTTTGCATTAATTGAAAATACCGGTAAATGTAGCTAAATGGTGAGAGATTTTAGGTAAGCAAAAGACATAATTAGACTGTGGAATTTGTCACCACAGGATGTTGATGGCCAATAATATACTGTAGGCAGCTTTATAATGGAATTAGCAAATTCAAAGAGGGGAGGTTATCAATAGATCATATCATTATTGTTGTATTTCATTTATAATCTGACTCTTTAGACCAGCTTCTAGAATATACAAATCAGGGGATGCTATTGCATTCCTGTTTTTCCTATGGGAATCCCATTGATATCTGGCAATTCTCTCTGGGGACAGTGTTGAACTAAATAGGCCTTTGATCCGGTCCAGCCTAGCTTGTCTTTTGCTCTGTGCTAACAGATTGTGATGTCTCCGATTCTAAATCCCCAAATGAGTCTCCTCAATACACTTCAGTTGAAATGCAGTAGAAAGCTTTATTAGAGATATACAAATCAGAGCATACTCAAAGACCTGAACGACTGCTCCCGCTCGAAAAGTTGAATTTCATTCTTCCCGCCGTTGTGCCAGCCCCCACCATCTGATGATGTCAATCCCCCAGTCCTTTCCCACTCTGTACCAGTCTCCCTCCCGTCTGGTGTCTATCTCCGGGACGTTCGCAGGTGGACGACCTTGGCGCGCTGGAAAACAGTCTCCAACCGCTCCCGTTGGAATGCTCTCCCCCCTTGCTGACTCGCTGACACGCATCTTGCCTGTTCTCTTCTCATGCTTCTGAAGTAACATGGCAGGACTTGCACTGGGCAATCCTGACACAGATTGCAAGACAAGCTGGCTTGGAAGGAAGGAAGGAAGGAAGGAAGGAAGGAAGGAAGGAAGGAAGGAAGGAAGGAAGAACTAGGAGGCCTTGCACAGATGTCCTGAGAAGGCTTTCAAGCATATGAAAAGCCAAAGAAAGAAAAAATCTACTTTAGTTGAAAATCTTGTGTGTAGAAAGGTCTTGAGTAGGGAAAAACTGGGATGTAGTAGTTCTTGACATTCAGAATGTTGTCTTTTGGGAGTCTCAAAATTTCCACTGTTTATCTTAATGACCATTTTGCTAAAATTGCATTTTCTGTTGTCTGTGAGTGACATAGACTGTGATAGTATGGATGAGTTTTAAAATGCACACACAAAGCTGTACTGAACAGTTAGTCATAAGCCACTCACCCTTGGGAATGCAGCGGTAAAGAAGATAAAAAAATACCCCAGTGAACAATATCCTGGTTGGAAGTCGTGACATTCGGGCATGGGGTTTGAATGGAAAAGCAGCACACATTACCCCTGTCTAAGCTAAAAGCCATCTGGATTGCCTGATGCTCAACTACAGAAGTTCCAGTTGTTGAATAAAATTGTATCTTTAAACTGGAACCATGACAGGTATTATAGTAATATCTTTGCTTATCAGTAGCTTTCCTCTAAATCTGTTCCAGCTTCTTCATCTCCCTTTTAAACTGCGGCACAGAACTAGGCACAACATTCCAATTGTTGTCTAACCCCAACAAATAATACATATTATGATGGAAGGAATGGACTTAATGCAGTCCAAGATTGCATTTGTCCCTTTAGCTGCTGCATCACACTGCTTGCTCGTGTTTGGTTGGTAGTCCACTAATATACCTAAGTCATTCTCAAATGCACTGCTGCCAACTAGGTCTTCTCAATCCTGTACCTATCCATATGATTTGTCCTGTGCAGATGCAAGATCTAAAAAAAAAAGATCTAAAAAAGGCTAGAAACCAGGAGTCTGTGAGTTCTAGTCGTGCCTTAGGCATGAAAGCCGGCTGGGTGACCTTGGGCCAGTCACACACACTCAGCCCAACTCACCTCACAGGGTGGTTGTTATGAGGAAAATAGGAGGAGGAGGGAGTATTAGGTATGTTCCCCACCTTGAGTTATTTATAAAAATAATAAAGGTGGGATAGAAAACAAACAAACAAACAAATAAATAAATATCTTATACCTGTGAACTTCTTCATACTGCATTTGGCCCAAAGTTGACCCAGAGTACCTCTTCTTGGGGGAGATGGGCGGTGGCAAAATTTGAAGAATAAATAAAAAAATACATAAATTTGTATTGAGTTTTTATTTTGCCCTCTAAGTCAGGGTTTTCAAATTCTGTGGTGCCTTGACTGCCTAAAATAATGCATGCATTTGTGATTCCCTACACCCAGATCTCACACCCTGCCCAGGTGGGACAGGAGTGAGTTCTGACAGCAATCCTGTTTGCATGTGCAGGGCCTAACAATCTGCAACCCCCACCCCCTCTGGGGATTCACCGGGGTATTGCAACTCAGAATTGTATTTGGCTAACCATTCCCCCTAACTTGGCATCACGTGCAGAGTTGATAAGCATCGCTTCCATACCATCCTCTAGGCCAGGGGTGTCCAACCTTTTGGCCTCCCTGGGCCACATTGAGTGAAGAGGAATTGGACATCCCTGCTCTAGGCCATTTTAAAAGATGATGTAGCCCTTGGCTGAAGGGGAGGATGGGAGACTCCACTCAATACGTCTCTCCAGATTGTTGCCCTCTTAAGGTGTGTTTGGTCTACCACTTGCAAATCTACCAGACCATAGTATGTCTAACCCACATTTATCCATCCTGCCCATGAAGTTATAGAATCACAGAGTTGGAAGTGAACATTTAGGTAATCAAGTCCTACTTCTGTGAAGGCAAATCAAAGCATCCTTATCCTCTGATGGCAGTCCGCCACTTATCAGATAAATAGTTTCACTTTTAAACTCCTATTACTGTACTGTCGGTTTTCTTTCTGAAACTTAAATGTGTTAAATTAAATTCCTACACCGAGAGGGAATAGTTCATGGCCTTCTATACGACATCTCTTCAGGTACAATATTTGTAAAGTGTTATAACTCTGTTCAGTCAGCTTTACTCAAGGCTGTACATACTCAGCTCCTTCAGTCTCTTCACAGGGCTTCATTTCTAGTCTGATTATCCTTGCCCTTCCCTGAACCTGCTTCAATTTTTCCAAATCCTCCTCATAGTGTGGAAAGCCAGTTTGGCGTAGTGGTTAAGGCATCAGGCTGGAAACTGGGAACTGTGAGTTCCAGTCCTGCCTTAGGCACGAAGCCAGCTGGGGGACCCTGGGCCAGTCCCTCTCTCTCAGCCCTAGGAAGGAGGCAATGGCAAATCACTTCTGAAAAACTTTGCCAAGAAAACTGCAGGGACTTGTCCAGGCAGTCACCAGGAGTCAACACTGACTTGAAGGCACACACACACACACCTCATAGTGTTGTGCTCAGAACTGGACATAGTACTCAAAGTAGAGTTGGACCAGTGTAAAATTGAGTGGAACCCTAGGATTGATTCTTGTGGCACCCCTCTTGGTAACTCTCCAATATGGCGAGGACCGTTGATGCATACTCTTTAAATACAGTTTTGAGCCAGCTGTATTTCCTTTATTCTTTATTTATTTAAGGTCCCAGACCAATAAAAATGTTTCTTTTTCATGCTCATACTATCTAGCCCCCGCTTAACTAGCTTGCCAATCAGGATGTCATGGGGTACTTTGTCAAATGCTTTGCTGAAGTCAAGATATTCTCTATATTGTTAGTGAAGTCACTTAACCAAGTCACTTGATCAAAATGAGAGATAAGATTAGACTAACCAAATTTGTTTTTGACAATTATGTTAACTTCCAGTAATTGCTGCAATATTTTCAATGTGCTTACAGCTTAATCTTTTTATGATTTGCTCCAGAATCTGTCTGTCTGTCTGTCTGTCTGTCTGTCTGTCTGTCTGTCTGTCTGTCTGTCTGTCTGTCTGTCTGTCTATCTATCTATCTATCTATCTATCTATCTATCTGCTTATTTATTTTCTATCCTGCCTTTATTATTTTTATAAATAACTCAAGGCGGCGACCATACCTATTACTCCTTCCTCCTATTTTCCGCACAACAACAACCCTGAGGTGAGTTGGGCTGAGAGAGAGTGACTGGCCCAAGGTCACCCAGCCGGCTTTCATGCCTAAGGCGGGACTAGAACTCTCAGTCTCCTGGTTTGTTATTGGCTCCTTCCTAGGGCTGAGAGAGAGAGTGACTGGCCCAAGGTCACCCAGCCGGCTTTCATGCCTAAGGTGGGACTAGAATGCACAGACTCCTGGTTTCTAGCCCGTTGCCTTAACCACTAGACCGAACTGGCTCTCCCTGTCAGACAGAATGCTCTGTAGTGTGCTGGAATGCCTGCCGTTCCCCCCCCCCCACCCTGGCCACTCCTTTTTGAAGATAGGGACAAGATTCATTGTCCTCCGCTCATCTGGCCTTGCACCAGTTCTTCATACCCTTTTCCTTGGGACAGCCTTCAGTCCTCAGTCTTCTTGTATGTTGTTGTTATTCAGTCGTTAAGTCATGTCCGACTCTTTGTGACCCCATGGACCATAGCACGCCAGGCCTTCCTGTCCTCCACTGCCTCCCGGTGTTTACTCAAATTCATGTTCATTACAACGGTGATGCTATTTAACCATCTCATCCTCTGCCGTCCCCTTCTCCTTCTGCCTTCAGTCTTTCCCAGCACAAGGGACTTTTCCAGTGAGTCCTCTCTTCGCATTTGGTGGCCAAATTATTTGAGCTTCAGCTTCAGCATCTGTCCTTCCAATGAGCAGTCAGGGTTGATTTCCTTTAGGATTGACTGATTTGACCTCCTTGCAGTCCAAGGGACTCTTAAGAGTCTTCTCCAGCACCACAGTTCGAAAGCATCAATTCTTCGGCGCTCAGCCTTCCTTATGGTCCAACTCTCACAGCCATACATTACTACTGGAAAAACCATAGCTTTAACTATACGGACCTTTGTTGGCAAGGTGATGTCTCTGCTTTTTAATAAGCTGTCTAGGTTTGCCATAGCTTTCCTCCCAAGGAGCAAGCGTCTTTTAATTTCATGGCTGCAGTCACCGTCTGCGGTGATCTTGGAGCCCAAGAAAATAAAATCTGTCACTGCTTCCATTTCTTCCCCTTCTATTTGCCAGGAAGTGATGGGACCAGATGCCATGATCTGGGTTTTTTTAATGTTGAGTTTCAAGCCAGCTTTTGCACTCTCCTCTTTCACCCTCATCAAGAGGCTCTTTAGTTCCTCTTCACTTTCTGCCATTAGGGTGGTATCGTCTGCATATCTGAGGTTGTTGATATTTCTCCCGGCAATCTTAACTCTGGCTTGTGATTCATCCAGCCCGGCATTTCTCATGATGTACTCTGCATATAAGTTAAATAAGCAGGGTGATAATATACAGCCTTGTCATACTCCTTTCCCAATTTTGAACCAATCGGTTGTTCCATGTCCGGTTCTAACTGTTGCTTCTTGACCCGCATACAGGTTTCTCAGGAGACAGGTAAGGTGGTCTGGTACTCCCATCTCTTTAAGAATTTGCCACAGTTTGTTGTGATCCACACAATCAAAAGCTTTAGCGTAGTCAATGAAGCAGAAGTAGATGTTTTTCTGGAACTCTCTTGCTTTTTCCATGATCCAGCGAATGTTGGCAATCTGATCTCTAGTTCCTCTGCCTCTTCTTGTATTGTGGTAACCAAAACTGCCTGCAGTATTTCAGTCTGACAGTGCAGCACAGAGCAGAACTATCACTTCCTGTAATCTCAGCACTTTAGCTCTGTGGATGCAGCCCAAGGTTGCGTTAGCTCTTTTGGCAAAATTGGAACGGATGTCAGAGGTCATCTAGTCCAACCCCCTGTTCAGTGCAGGGTTTGCTAAAATATTAAAGGAGATGGCTATCCAGCCTCTGTCTGAAGATCTTCAGTGGACAGGAGGTACTTGCTGGCAATGTCCACTCTTCCAAACAGGATTTTCTCACATTCATGGTATTCTGACTTTGCTCCAAGACATACTGCTGGTTGAATTGCTGCATCTCTGTTGTCCTCAGGGTTTGTTTAGCAACCAGGACTGAGCTGGCTGCACATTCCACTTGCATTTTGCACATTCTCATAGGCTCATTCAGAACTCATACTTTTAAAAATGGGATTCCAAATAAGCTGCTGCTTTTTGATGTTTTAGGTTATAGAAATCAGTCAGACCCAAATTAGAACATGTTAGTGGTGAAAAGAAATATAACGTCAAATAGTATCTCAGAATCAGTAGTGTGATATTCACACCCAATGCACTTTCATACAGTTGCATGGCCGAATGTGTTTACTAGCACAATTCAGCACTGGCAGATAGACTTTGAGCAATCTGCACATAGACTCTGAACAAGTGCAGAATGCAGTAGATTTGTCTCTTGGACGGTAGAAACTGAGGCTTCAGCTTGGAAAGTGATACAGCTTGCCTTGTGTTGATCTGGGGGTTATCTTGACTTGTTCCTAATGCCCAAGTGTCACTCAGAAAATTGGAGTTACCTTTATTTTTACTTTTTGACCAGTAATGATAGTAACTACTTGCTCAAAGCACTTCTACAGACTTTTCAAAGCTCCTGGTAAAAGTGTTATATGTAGAATTTCTAAAAACCTAAAAAGCCCACTTCCCCTGCATGGCCAAATCATTGGCTGACTCAAAAGCCCTAGAGAAATTATAGAGAAAGACAGATTTTAATCTTCTGCTCCAGCCTTGCAGAGACTTGGGGCTTTTCCTCACAGTCCCATTAATGTGCTTTCCCCCAGTCCATGAGACATCTTCATGCTACAATCAGCAGGATATGAGGAAGTGTCCTTAGAGAAAACAAGTCTCAGCTGCAGCAATAAACAGCTTTGTAACATCAAGTTTTCCCTTCAGCTACTGAGGAAGGTACTGGAAGACCAGATATTCAGTGGCCTTTTCACCAAGAGAAGCTACAATCAAAAGGGTTCTCTCAGACCATGTTGCTGCTCCAGCTGGCTAAGAGAGCAAAGAAACATCTCCTGCTGAGAAAGTCTCACAGCCTATGGGCCACCAGCATCTGTGTTTTTTCCTCTCGTCTGCGGGGGGGTGGGGGTGGTCTGCCAATTTTACTGCTCTCCTGTGAGAAACAAGGGAAGAGAAACAGCATTCCCCATCCTGATGCAACCCTCTAGAGATCTGGAGCTGCTGGCGCCTCTCCTGAGAGATTCCATTGTTTCATATTCCCTTCAGAAGCATCTCCTGCTACTATTTATTTATTTATTTATTTATTTATTTATTTATTTAATTTATATAACCGCCCATCTCCCCCAACGGGGAACTCTGGGCGGTTTACAATAATAAATTGTAAATTTAATTGTAAATTGTTACTATCTTTGTTACTAATTGTTACAATTTACAATTGTAAATTGTTACTATCCCAGCACAGCTGACCTAAGTAAAGTATTCCAGAGAAATGCTGTAGTGGTGATCATCTGACATGTAGAACTCAAAATCTGTCAATCCATATATTTAGCTAAGCAGATGGTGGAGAGTGGATGGGTAAAATCAGGTTCTGGGCAAAAAGGCAGCTCAGTCAAGTGGTGGAACTGGTGTGTAGAGATACGATACTGCCTGATAAATATGCACAGCCGTCCACTGATCAATAAGGCCAATATGAGGTGGGGACACTGAAAACAAAGTGCAAACACACAATATATTGTATTTGCAAACAATTACTAAATGCTAACATTATGAGATAGTATTCTGACCTCATGAGAATATAGAAGAGGAATCTGGAGTCTCACTATTCAGACAGCATTAACTTAACTTCATTCCAAAGTTTTCTTACAGTTCAGAATAAGTTCACTGTTTTGTAGTAACTTCAACTTTATATGTAAATGAAAATCTTTTCAATTTGAAGATAGATGCTGGTTGCACAGAGTTGATTATTATTATTATTTTTGTGTCCAGATCAAATTTTACTCTGCCAAAATGTAGCCACCGCCACAGCTTTGTCATTAGCTTGCTGTAGGTCGTCAACAGTACAAGGCTCCGGTAGTAATCGACACACCATCAGATGCGCCGGGTCTTGGGTTTTTCTGCCGTCAGGGTTGGTTGTGACAACAACCATTTTGGTGGGTTCATCTTCCGCTTAGCTGTGGTTTGATCTGGTTTTAGAAGGATTAGCCGGTGCAATTCACCGTTTCCAGGGTATGCCTGATTGTATTATTGTTTCAACAATCTTCGGGGAGGCTCCTTCTGTGTAACAGAGTTGATGAAATGATGGGTAGATTGCAAGAAATTTAAATAATTATAAGGTAACTTTTTAAATTTGCAATTTAGCTGGGGCAGAGAGCCGTTGACCCTTATGATCATACCTCAGTCATGGAAGTTCATAGGATGTCCAGTACAAACAGAACACTCTGGGATGCCTTTGGATCAGGTTGCATCCAGCCTTGGCTAAGAGCCAGAGGATTTTAAGTTTTCAGTAGCTCTGGTGTGTATTGGTTACAGCCACTGTTATACATGGAGAAATCTATGCTAGGCAGGATAGACTGAAGGATCATAGTGAAATTTAGAGTAAAAGGTCATTGGGGGTAGAATATTTGACTGAATAAGGGAGAAGAACAAAGGAATAATACAGAAATCAAAATATTGCTTTCAAATCAAAAGACAAATTTATTATGGAAAGAAGAAATAGGAGAGAAATGGAAAGTTAGCTAAACAAATTAATGAAGGAAGTTCAAGGCAAGAATAAGTCAAGCAATTATGGATGAACGGAAAAAAGAAATTCCATCAGCAATTGTTCAGGACAAAAAAAATCATAATAATAGAAAGGAGGTCTGAGCAACACACCAGAGCCATAGAGCCATAGAACCAGTTTGGTCTAGTGGTGAAGGCTCCAGGCTAGAAACCAGGAGACGGTGAGTTCTAGTCCCGCCTTAGTCATGAAAGCCGGCTGGGTGACCTTGGGCCAGTCCCTCTCTCTCAGCCTAACCCACCTCACAGGGTTGTTGTTGTGGGGAAAATAGGAGGAGGAAGGAGTATTAGATATGTTTCCCACCTTGAATTATTTATAAAAATAATAAAGGCGGGATAAAAGAATTTAAAAAAAAAACCTACAGCAAAAGTGAGATTGTAGTGACTGCAACTTTATACAGATCTCTCTCTCTTGCTCTCTCCCAATATCTCCCTAGGTTCTCACCAATACCCAGTAGACAAAGACTGGGGAGACTGATTGCAAGAGTCCTTCTGTCAGTTACTGAATCTAATGCTTCCCCTTCGTTCCCCTTTACGTGAGTATCACCAAACCAATCCCTTAGGTGAGTATCACTGAAACCTAATGGGAGGCTTTTTTTAAAAACCCTTGTGGCATGTAGCACATTCAGCATCCTGATATCAAAGATGAAGAATTTTGAGTCAGATACAGGATGAGTTGATGCCCATCCTGATCCAGGTGAGTTTAAACAGTGTCCCCACCCCATCCCCAATTCAGGCTTTACACTGGACAGAAATTAAAATAATCATTAGGAATTACATCAATGCAAATCCAATTATGTCTGTTTAATTATGTTGTGGATATATTTTATAGGATTTGATCAATAGGAAGTCCCTAGATTTATGAATGCAGGTCTTATAAAAATTTGCAGACCTTAATAAATATAATTAAAAATTACTGATAGACATAAAGACTGATAGAGTTCCCCATGAGGGGAGATGGGCGGTCATATAAATTAAATAATTAAATAAACAAACAAACAAACAAACAAATAAATAAATAAAAACTCTATTCAAAATCTGTATAGCTTGCTCAAAAGCTAGCTTAATCAACTTGAATACATTTTTAAATAAACTCTTTAAAACTTTGTATTGTCGAAGGCTTTCACGGCCGGAGTTCAATGGCTGTTGTGGGTCTTCTGGGCTGTGTGGCCGTGTTCTGGAAGTTGTGGTTCCTAACGTTTCGCCAGCATCTGTGGCCAGCATCTTCAGAGGGCAGGAGCACAGATAGAAGCAAAATCTCTGTGCCCAGGTAGAGTGGCAAAAACTTTTTTTAAAAAAAGAGTTTAAAAAACTCTTTAAAACTTATTTTGATTAAAAGGTGACTTTGTTTTGTAGAAGAAGCAATTCTTTGAGAAAAAATGCTCCTGAAATCAGAGACTTAAGCACAGTAGTATGAATGAAGTGCTAATTCAATCCCCATTAATTAGGACTGCGGTAGAGATGCACTTCTAATTTCAACAGTATTTCTCCTTATCTTCTGTAAATGTGTTATGATAGATAGTCTTTACCTAACTCCCAAATTCTAGATAGTTTCTTCCAGTTAATTCAGAATTATTTCATTGCAATGTAATCCTGGCGGCCTGGTTTATTTAGCAACAAACAAACACCGCCGGCACTTCCAGGTTTCCCGCGTACCGCCGCATTGGCAGCGCTTCCGGGTTTCCCGCGCGCTGGCTGTTGGTGTGTCGCCAACGGCAAAAGTTTGGAAAGCCCTGTTCTAATTTAATATATTGCCATTTTAGGCACGGGAGTTTTTAAGGGCAATTTAGGATTGAAAGGGAGAACAACAAACCTCAGTTAATAGCATGAAAATATTTTTATGAACTTTTTCAAAGGTAAGACAATGGGCTATATTTTCAGGAGGACAAGAGCATGATCATTCCCATCTCTACTTTCTAAAGGAGTGAAGAAAAAGTGCATATAAAGAACTCAGTGCAAGGCTTACTTAGAAGTAAGCCCCATTGTTCACACACACACACACACACACACACACACACACACACACACACACAAATAGCTCACAGACTTGCTAAGGATGAAAATTATTTTTCTCATTGAATTTATACTTTTTTTTTCAATTTTTTTAATATAAAATAAATTTTATTTACATTTAACATTTAACACAGACATTTACATTTTACATAAAACATATCTCATTTACACTTAGATTCTAATCAGCATAGCAGGGAATTGTATATTCCACCCCAGATTAGATTTCAAGCAACACATCTTTCTGCGTGGATTTGATATTTTTAATTAATTTTCGAAGTTCACAGAAACAGTCCAGTTGCTTGCTTCTCTCTGTCCTGGTGAAACTTGCCCACCCAACCCGCACATGGGACTTATTCATACAGCCCTCTTGTCCCAGCTCGGTTGGCCTGCGTGCTGTTTGTGGGGATATACTGAACTGTGGTGCTGGAGAAGACTCTTGAGAGTCCCTTGGACTGCAAGGAGGTCAAACCAGTCAATCCTAAAGGAAATCAACCCTGACTGCTCATTGGAAGGACAGATGCTGAAGCTGAAGCTCAAATACTTTGGCCACCTAATGCGAAGAGAGGACTCACTGGAAAAGACCCTGATGCTGGGAAAGACTGAAGGCAAAAAGAGAAGGGGACGGCAGAGGATGAGATGGTTAGATAGCATCACCGATGTAACGAACATGAATTTGAGTAAACTCCGCGAGACAGTGGAGGACAGGAAGGCCTGGCATGCTATGGTCCATGAGGTCACGAAGAGTCGGACACGACTAAACGACTGAACAACAACAACCCTGAAAAAGGAGCCTCCAGCCTGCCTTTATGTTGTGTGGAGGAGTCGTCTCGGGAGACACAGCACCCTGCTGGGCTCCAGTTGGTTGCTGCAGGGCCGCCCTCTCCCATCCAGCCCTGGAGCGCTGATCCTCTTCCGCCACTTTGGCTTGGCTGCCAATGTGTCTCTCTGCTTTCTCAGGGGAACCCCTGTTTTTCCCATTTGTGCATGCAGGCACACACACAAAAGCAAGGCAAAGGCTATCACAGATTGCAGTCATACGCCAGCAGCTCCCCCAACTCTTAGAGTTCAGCTGAAAATTGACTTAAGTTTGCCTGGGGTGCTGAGCCACTGCCCAAACGGTCTTTCTCCCCATCTCCATCCTTGGTCCAGCTGTCAACAACTGCCCATTTGTCCCCTGCCCATTGCCAGGTAACTCTCATCACCTTGCACCCTTCACCAATTCTCTCAATCTTTCATCATAAACAGTCAAATCAATTTTTATATCCATTCCTTTGCTATGTATATACCGCAAATCATATATTAAAATAGATAATTTTCTAGGCAGATACTCACCAGCCATCATTCTCATTTGTTCCTGGATCTCCAAATGACCCAATCACTTTTCCTATACTCTTTTGCCTCTTTCTCACCTGTCCATTCAAGTCACCGTCCTAACAGATTAATTTCCCCACAGAGTGCATTCATTCAGAATGTTGCACATTTTTCCCTAAAACCTATCTTCCAAGATGAACATTCACTATAGTATAATATTTTTGTACTCACCCATGAACCCATACTTTCTGTCATACATTTTAGCCCCTTCATTCATGTTTAAACCTACAGCCTTACTTTCATGCATGTATTCTTCCACAAGGTCAGACCATCTTCACTTAGATCTATTACTTCAGTTACTTTTTTCCTAGTTTCACAATTTTCTTCCTTCCTACCTACCTATCTACCTAAATGCTCTTTACTATATAATCTTTACCATGCACTTTTCTTACATTTCAAGCCACAGTTTTCCATATGCCATGATTAGCAACAGATGAGGCCATGTATAATACCAAAGAGCTGCAGTAGTATAACACCTTTATAAGAGTCAATTAAAAACAAAATAATGGAATTTTATACACTATTGCTACTGTTTAGGGTTGTTTTTTGTGCAATAATTGGGGGTTGGGAGAGATGGGCGGTAATACAAATTTAAATAATAAATAAATAAATAAATAAATAAATAAATAATCTTTATGTGTGTCTTTCTTTTTGTGACTGAGTTTATGGAAAAGTCACAACTTGCATAACTTTCCTAGGTATACAGCCTGCATCTGTTTCCTGTTTCATAAACTAGTCCTTTGAACCAAAGTTGCCAAATTAATTTCTAGCTGAAAAGAATTTGCAGTATTTCTACAGATACTTATGTAGCAATGTTTTCCTATTATGTAATCTGAGGATTGTCATCAAAGTGTTACTCAGTTACTCAGACCTTTAAATGTGCTGCTTCAGCTCTCTTGTCCATTGTTCTATCCCCATCATTTTATATTATCTTACTTGAGGTAAATAGTTGGATTCAGGGGGTGCTGCTCAGCAGCCAGGGAAGATAATGGACAGAAGAATCAAGGGATAGTCAAAAGATAAGCTGTGGATGCCTGGATGGTAACAGATTTAAAAATAAAAAGGGGGGAGTGGTGTATGCATTGCAAACCGGCAACTTTAAAACACTCCAGATATCCCTCTTTACAGGGCTAATCTCACTTTGAGATTACTTTACTACAGGATGAGAAACTGGAACTGGTGTGAGGACTAGATCCCTTCCTAGGCCTTCTCCTTCATGTTGGTGAATGCTGTTGGGAGCACACACGAAGCCTGTCTCCTTCTGCAAATGTCATAGACATATGAAAAGAATAAAAAGGTTAGGCAGCTGTGACAGGCAATCTACTGAAAAACCAAGGGTTTTGTCTCCTGCAACCCATAGGCATAGTGCCTGCCGCATACCATGATGATGGGAAAAAATGACAACATGCATGTGATGATAACACAGTGTAATCCCCACCGTTACATACTTGCATCCTGGCATCAGATGCAAGTACATAATTCATGTGGTCCACATTATGGTGTCATGACACACATTTCACCACCCGTCTCCCTCCCTGCTCCCCCCATACCTATGCTTATGAGATGTTACTGGGGATCCTGGTACTGTAGTGTGCAGAAGGAAAAAACCTTCAGCAACATGAAGCAGGAGGCATGAAGCTGTTGAAGTAAGAGATGTAGGTGTTTCCCTCTTTCATTTCAAGATTAGTTGATGCTGACACACATTATTTTCTCACTGCTGGAAAAGGCATGCTGTTAATATATGTCATATTAAAGATTTATTCCTTGATTTCAGTGAATTAAACTCCAATGCAGTTTGCATTAACTTGGCCTTTGAGGAACATGCTGGGACATACTCCAAATAGTGATCAGGGCCAAGATAAAGAATGGAGGGACCAGGATAAAAGCTAAATTAAATTAAAATGAAATATAGTTGATAGAATTAATCCCCATGAAGCTAATTAAAATTACCATTGGTAGCAACTTCTGCAGAGGCTGTGTTGGCTACACCCAGGACTTTCCAGGCCCAAAATAACCCTGGAATCCAGGTAAAGGGATAGCCAAGATAAGATGGCAAATGTTCCAACATGTTCCTTTGGACCTGCTGTAACTCTGATAAGGCCTTCCTATAAGGAAGCATAAACTACAGAGAAATGTGTATCAGGGGCAGGGAGAGTGTTTATGTAGAAGAGATGAAACACTGGCTTTGGAGGGTGGTCACCAAAAGGTTTCTGGAATAAAATTGTAGTGTCTACTATTTCAATCACTTCTTGGCAATCATAATATAAACTATTGTGGCCAGTCAGATATGACCAGCTGAACAGTACCAACTTTGTAAGGAAATAGTTACAGATCCAAATTCCAATTCTTAGTTATATATTTAATTCTACATAATCATGCAAATTTTTTAAAAATCAGAAACATTTACGTTTATATATATCCCCCCATCTGCATTGTGGTACATCTTTCTCTAATAAATAACTACACCACAAAACCTGAAGAAGTGGGAATCTGAAGGGTAACTCTGTTATGATCTACATATCTGAGGATTTGCTTAACATTTAAGGAATTTTAAAGAAAATGTCTTAAATTTTAAGAAATTTCTTAATTACATAAAGAAATTCCCCAACTGCATTAAAGCAAGTGTCTATCAAAGTTGATTGCCTATTTTATACTTTTATTTTCTGCTCAGCTCATAGAGAAATATATAAAGCAGCCGGTTTCTACGGAGCCGGCCACATGACCGTGGAAGCGTCTTCGGACAACGCTGGCTCTTTGGCTAACAAACGGAGATGAGCACCGGCCCCTAGAGTCGGACATGACTGCACAACTGTGCGGGGGGAACCTTTACCTTTACCTAGGGGACTGGCAGCTTCCAACTCTATCCTTCTATCTGAAGGAATACCACAGAGTTGAAGGCCACCACATGTTCTCTTTCATCCCAGAATGTAGGACATGGAATAATGGTGAGCATTACTATGTTTTTTTCTAGAAGGCTCAGACCAGTGTAACCAATTAACAAAGCATTTCTGAAAGAAATATTTTCTGAAAAAAAACATTGAAATGTTCATTTGTGCTTGAGAAGATTTGCCTATTAACTTGTAACTATATTTGTTATATTTGCTTTTTTTCAAGCTGAGGCCTTTTGAGGTCTGCACCCCAAAAACAAGCAAGGTCGAGACAAGTGGTGTAGTGCAAACACAACTGAAAAATGATGTAATTTAATTTACATTAACATCATTAAACATAATTAAGATGGTTGCTCCCCGTGTATTTAATACTAAAGAACAATTCAACTGTAACTTTTGGAGGGGCTCTGGGGATGGCCCACAAAGCTTTGGGTGGCCACATACACCTCGGGGAATTTGCGCTGGGCACGGTGCCATTTTAGCAGTTTAAGAGAATCAGTATAGACAGAATCTCTGACTTCACTGCTTCCTTTACAGACATCTCAGAAAACACCAACCTGTCTTATGCACATTGCTTTCAGCAGGTCTCCCAATCTGGTGCCCTTCAGGTGTGTTGCTACAAGCCTTGAAAACATGGGAGGCATGAGTTACGGTTTCAGTCACCGACTAATCTAGCCACTAGTCCACCCAGCCACTTCCTGCACATCTTTGGACTTGACATAACATGAACATGATTGGTGCCAATTGTGTGTACGGCTACTGTGCAGCTACACTGATGAAACTGAATTTGAAGAGAACTTGATTGCATGGTGAAAGAGTTAAAGGAGAATTCTAGCTTAATTTTTATTTGTTTTCATTCTAGATTCCATGTAGAGAAACAAGGAAATGAGGATGCTCCCACTGGAATTGTGTATGTCTTTAAAACTTTGAAAAGCAGAAGAGGGCATTGGATAACTTAAACAGTGATCATGGGAAAAAGAGATAAAAGCAAATCTCTTTGGGATTTCAGTGAACTTTGGATAGCAAAGTAGCACTGTTGATCAGTAATCACTATAGACTGCATGTTGATATTAAAATGAAATGTTTAAAAATGACAGCTGTGGTTTTGGAGAAAGAGGCAAACACAGTATTTGGTATAAAGTTGTTCTTCAGAGATGAAAAGTTGCAGAGAAGGCACGTGTAGTTACCGTGTTATCTCAGAATGGAATGGGTTAGCATTTGCTGTACTGCTGCATCCACCTTCCCAATTAAGAATGTGAAATGGCAGTGGCATGAGGTGTTTGGCATGTCTTCAAGAGGTCTCCTACCAAATGCCTGGCCTGCCTTTTTATTCAGCCCAGGTTCTGGAGCTTCAAGATGTGTAAGGCAACAAGGAATGGGAATGAGAGGTGGCCGGATGGGAGGCAGCAGAACCATTTCAAACAGGGCCGAGGGATCGCGGAGCCCACTAGATCTTGAAACAGGGGCATCTGCAGGGGGAGTAAACCAAACAAAACAGCAAGATGATGGGTGTGACTGTGCGATTGAAACCTTGTCCCATTTTTACCTACATGTGGGTCTCCCTGTCTTGGAAAGACACTTAAGCGAACTGAAGAGCAGCATCTGATTAAAATGGTTCAGAAGTGACCCTTTCGCCCTGGGTTGCATATTCAAAGACGGTTGTATGGCCAGTATGAACAAAGCATTTGACACCAGATCTTCAGTAGCATAGCCTTAGAAAGCTTCCCAGTAAAACAAGGGTTTTGTTTTGCTTTTTCTATCCCTTTCCATCTGATTCCTTTTTCGTTATGAACAGTCCTTTTAGACCGTAAAGCCAAAGGCAGGGAATTCTTCCCAGTAACCTTCTGTAAGCTAGTTTGGAAGCTCGTTTTGACTAAAGAAGATAAATGTTTATTTTAAAGATGAAACAAACAAGACAGATTAGTTAAAATAAGCCTTGGAAAGATGTTTCACGAAAATGGACTTTGGAACAAAAGAAAGGAGAAATCACATAGACACACAATTTTTTTTTTGAAACTATAGCAATTATCCAGCAAAAGGCAGGGTTTAGGAGGAACCACAGCCAGAAATAAACTGAATCAAGCAACTTTAAGTTCCTAATCTGAGTGACTGTTGCTCTCACTTCTATTAAGAAATTGCCTCTGGGTTTTGGTTCAGTTTTTGAAACCAAAATGTTAAGTCTTAAAAGAGTACACTGAGCATGACTCATCATGAGTCAAACGGCTGCATTTCCAGAAGGACTTAACTACATCCATGGTTATCTGGGAGGCCAAGGGGCTTATTCCCCTTCCCACCAAGATAAAACATCATGGCCAGATTTTCAGCTTTTGGTAAAAGAAGAACTGTCTAGCATCTTCCCAAGAGCTGAGAGAGAGAGCAAAATGTGTGGTCACCTTTCTGCTCATTTTGAGTTTTTTTAGCCAATGAATGGCTAAAAAAAGAAACAGTCTTAAGAACATTTGACCCAAACACATTGGAGTCTGTAAGTGTGTGTGCATGTGGGTTTTCCTTCCCTTTAGACACTTTGGGTTTCCTGGTGACTAGAATTAACGACTAGGTTTGATCTTGCATGGCTTTTTGAGATCAGCCAAAATCAGCTAAGTGCTGCTACTCAGCTGGGCTTGTTGGAGCTATGCCTGGTTCCTTTGCTTCACCTTGGTTAATTTTCCAGAGCTAGAGACAGCCACCTGGCCAGCTACTTGTCTCTTCCTAGTGCCAGCTTCTTCTATAAATTTAAGTTTGGTCTAGTGGTTAAGGTGCTGGGCTAGAAACCAGGAGACTGTGAGTTCTAGTCCCGCCTTAGGCATGAAAGCTGGCTGGGTGACCTGGGGCCAGTCACTCTCTCAGCCCAACCCACCTCACAGGGTTGTTGTTGTGGGGGAAATAGGAGGAGGAAGGAGTACTGGGTATGTTCCCTGCCTTGAGTTATTTATAAAAATAATAAAGGCGGGATAAAAATTAAATAAATAAATAAATAAATAATCTCATTCTGACCTCAACAGTCCCTAAATCAATCTGGACCCATTCACTCACAATTAGTCCTTGTAGTATTTTCTTTTTCACATATTTAGGAAAGAAGAACATTGATTGATTACTAATTTAGAAGGAGCTAGGTCAGGGCGATCTGAGATCTCAGTCAAATTGCAGGTACAAAGGATTATTCAGATGTTTTAACTGCCAAAGTGGTTGGTAAGGGCCAGAGATAGAAACAGAAATGTGATGTAAAATAACAGACCTAGAGAAAAGGTTGCACTCCAGCTTGGAAGACTGAATTCCACATGCAAACAAGAGGATAAAGAAGTAACTGTGGATGGAGAATCTCAGTACCTTCCAAGCAAAGAAAGCTCCTTCTTTAACAAACTGATAATTCAACTCCAAGTCTCTCTAGAGCAGAGCTTTCCAAACTGTGTGTCACAACACAAAAGTGTGTCGCCACACACAGTCTGGTGTGTCGCCACACAACCCGGAAGCGCTGATCATCATCAGCGCTTCTGGGTTTTCCCGTGGCGACACACCAACGGCGGCGCGCAAAAACTTGAAAGCGGCAGCAGCGCTTCCGGGTTTTTGCACGCTGCCGCAACGGCGGCACTTCTGGGTTTTCCCGTGGCGACACACCAACGGCGGTTGGTGTGTCACCACGGGAAAACTTTGGAAAGCCCTGCTCTAGAGAGTTGGAAGGCACCCTGGACAGACCCGTGATGGTGATTTTTATATAATTTTTATTTACAGGCAAGGAGATTTCTATAGTTATTCTTCTGTACCCAGCTTCTTCAGAGGAGCTCATTAAATAATTAAAATAAAAGGGGTCTAGCCAGTTTGGTGTAGTGGTTACGGCATCAGGCTAGAAACTGGGAGACTGTGAGTTCTAGCCCCGCTTAAGGCACAAAGCCAGCTGGGTGACCTTGGGCCAGTCACTCTCTCAGCCCCCTGGAAGGAGGCAATGGCAAATCACTTCTGAAATCTTGCCAAGAAAACTACAGGGACTAGTCCAAGCAGCTGCCAGGAGTCAAAAACTGACTTGAAGGCACACACACAAAAGCTGCATCACACTCAGAGAAAAACAGAAATGGTCAAAGTGTTGTGTACTTTGCAGCCTATCCAACTACAATTCCCTAGTGAATGGATAAGGCAAAATCATGGTCAAAGAGGTGGCATAGAGTAGTAATAGAGTCAAAATTGGGGGGGGGGGCTTGCTGGTGGCATGCAATCAGTTATTGGTTCCCAATCCCTATCTCAAATTATTTTCTTAATTAGAGTTCAGAGACCTACCTATTTTGTTAAAAAAAGTGGAAAAGGCACAACCTTTCCCCTATCTTCCTTCCTGCTTTGTCTTCTGTTCCTAGGAATATTAAGACCATTTCGCAAGCTCAACAGCAGCAGGGTAATCTTAACGATCCTCCTTTAGATGATAAAGGGACTTAGAAATAAACATCTCAAAATAACCATGACCTAGCCCCAGGTGCAAGGTCACACAGCCACCCTAGAAACATATTTAGGATTCCCTTACTAACTTTACTCAGACTGAAGAAGCTCCTTGGATAAGGAGTGAAACGTTTCTACTGAGAAAATAGAAATCCAGTTGACATGATTCAAGCCACAGAGTGGAAAAGGGGGAAATTTGTCAAAAGAGATCAAGTCACAATGTTTCTTTCCCATTGATCTGAAGAGATTGTGCTCAGCAACCAGGCTCCTGTATGCTGTATTGTATGCTTAAAGAAGATTGGCATAATCTTGAAGGAAATTGGCTTAAACCCCCACCGCCAAAAAAGATTGCTCTAAAGTGGCTACTCTACAGAAAGAAACACTAAATACAGGTAGTCCTCAACTTACAGCCATTTGTTTAGTGACCGTTCAAAGTTATGACAGTGCTGAAAAAAGTGACTTGTGACTAGTCCTCGCACTTACGACCATTGCAGCGTTCCTGCGGTCACATGATCAAATTTTGGGTGCTTAGCAACCAGCATGTATTTATGACAATTGCAGCGTCCCAGGGTCACATGTTCACCATTTGCGACCTTCCCAGCCAGCTTCCGACAAGCAAAATCAATGGGGGAAGCCAGAGTCACTTAACAACCACATGATTCGCTTAATGACTGAAGCAAAAAAGGTTGTAAAATTGTGTGCTGTCACATGATACCTCACTTAATGACCACATCGCTTAGCAACCAAAGTTCTGGTCCCAATTGTGGTCGTAAGTTGAGGAGTACCTGTAAATCTTTAGAAGATAAATGTGCCTCATTAGTGACAAGCACAGATTCGGATAGCTGCTTGGAGAGTTGACTGCAGAGATCAAGGAAATGCAGAAGTGGGTCTCAAATGACAGGCATTAAGAATTATTGGGAATTTGGGGTATGCTGCAAAAGTGATGAGACCAAGCAGTTGCTAAGGTCCAGAAACAAAAATAAAAAGGCACTATGCTATGCCTATGATGAACTGAAATACACTCTGCAAATACACTAGTGTCAAGCAAGATACAGGAACCAAAATTCTGCCTCAGCTGTTAACTCTTATGGAGCTTACAATGAAGTGGTGGATGAATGAAGCTGGAACCATATAACACTGCTTTGCTATTAGAAGAATCAAAATTCATGGAAACTGATTAATGCCTCTTTATTTGTAGCTGGCTATGTGGAAAACCCCTTCATGGATCACTGCCTTGTCGTGGCGAAGGGGCTTGCGTAACTCAATGAAGTCAGGTCAAGAAGAACAGGTCATGATGGAGAGTTCTGACAAAACGTGGTCCACTGGAGGAGGAAATGGCAAACCACTCCAGTATCCTTGCCAAGAAAACCCATGGACAGTATCAAAAGGCTAAAAGATATGACGCCGGAAGATGAGCCCCTCAGGTCGGAAGGTGTCCAAAATGCTACTGGGGAAGAGCGGAGGGCAATTCCGAGTAGCTCCAGAAAGTGTGAAACGGCTGGGCCAAAGCCGAAAGGACGCTCAGTTGTGGATGTGTCTGGAAGTGGAAGGAAAGTCCGATGCTGTAAAGAACAATATTGCATAGGAACCTGGAATGTAAGAACTATGAATCAAGGTAAGCTGGATGTGGTCAAACATGAGATGACAAGATTGAACATCGACATCTTGGGAATCAGCGAACTAAAATGGACAGGAATGGGCGAATTTAATGCAGGAGACCATTATATATACTACTGTGGGCAAGAATCCCTTAGAAGAAATGGAGTAGCTCTCATAGTCAATAAAAGAGTGGGAAAGGCAGTACTGGGGTACAACCTCAAAAACGACAGAATGCTTTCAGTTCGAATCCAAGGCAAACCATTCAACATCACAGTGATCCAAGTCTATGCCCCAACCACTGATGCCAAAGAAGCTGAAGTTGACCGGTTCTATGAAGACCTACAACACCTTCTAGAACTAACACCAAAAAAAGATGTCCTTTTCATCATAGGGGACTGGAATGCTAAGGTAGGAAGTCAAAAAATAACCGGAATAACAGGCAAGTTCGGCCTCGGAGTACAAAATGAAGCAGGGCAAAGGCTAATAGAGTTTTGTCAAGAGAACACGCTGGTCATAGCAAACACTCTTTTCCAACAACACAAGAGACGACTCTACACATGGACATCACCAGATGGTCAATACCGAAATCAGATTGATTATATACTTTGCAGCCAAAGATGGAGAAGCTCTATACAATCAGCAAAAACAAGACCTGGAGCTGACTGTGGCTCAGATCATGAGCTTCTTATTGCAAAATTTAGGCTTAAATTGAAGAACGTAGAGAAAACCACTAGACCAATCAGGTATGACCTAAATCATATCCCTTATGAATATACAGTGGAGGTGAGGAATAGATTTAAAGGATTAGATCTGGTAGACAGAGTGCCTGAAGAACTATGGATGGAGGTTCGTAACATTGTACAGGAGGCAGCAGCTAAAACCATCCCAAAGAAAAAGAAATGCAAGAAAGCAAAGTGGCTGACTGATGAGGCTTTACAAATAGCTGAGGAAAGAAGGGAAGCAAAAGGCAAGGGAGAAAGGGAAAGATATAAACAACTGAATGCAGAATTCCAGAGAATAGCAAGGAGAGATAAGAAGGCCTTCTTAAATGAACAATGCAAAGAAATTGAGGAAAACAATAGAATGGGGAAGACTAGAGATCTCTTCAAGAAAATCGGAGATATCAAGGGAACGTTTTGTGCAAAGATGGGCATGATAAAGGACAAAAAAGGCAGGGACCTAACAGAAGCAGAAGAGATTAAGAAGAGGTGGCAAGAATACACAGAAGAACTATACAAGAAAGATCTTAATATCCCTGATAAATATGATGGTGTGGTCACTGACCTTGAGCCGGACATCCTAGAGAGTGAAGTCAAGTGGGCCTTAGGAAGCATTACTAACAACAAAGCTAGCGGAGAAGACAGTATCCCAGCTGAGCTATTTAAAATCCTAAAAGATGATGCTGTTAAAGTGCTGCACTCAATATGCCAACAAATTTGGAAAACTCAACAGTGGCCACAGGATTGGAAAAGGTCAGTTTACGTTCCAATTCCAAAGAAAGGCAATGCCAAAGAATGTTCAAACTACCGTACAATTGCGCTCATTTCACATGCCAGCAAGGTTATGCTCAAAATCCTACAAGCTAGGCTTCAGCAGCATGTGAACCGAGAACTACCAGAAGTGCAAGCTGGGTTTCGAAGAGGCAGAGGAACTAGAGATCAGATTGCCAACATTCGCTGGATCATGGAAAAAGCAAGAGAGTTCCAGAAAAACATCTACTTCTGCTTCATTGACTACGCTAAAGCCTTTGATTGTGTGGATCACAACAAACTGTGGCAAATTCTTAAAGAGATGGGAGTACCAGACCACCTTACCTGTCTCCTGAGAAACCTGTATGTGGGTCAAGAAGCAACAGTTAGAACCGGACATGGAACAACCGACTGGTTCAAAATTGGGAAAGGAGTACGACAAGGCTGTATATTATCACCCTGCTTATTTAACTTATATGCAGAGTACATCATGAGAAATGCCGGGCTGGATGAATCACAAGCCGGAGTTAAGATTGCCGGGAAAAATATCAACAACCTCAGATATGCAGACGATACCACCCTAATGGCAGAAAGTGAAGAGGAACTAAAGAGCCTCTTGATGAGGGTGAAAGAGGAGAGTGCAAAAGCTGGCTTGAAACTCAACATTAAAAAAACCCAGATCATGGCATCTGGTCCCATCACTTCCTGGCAAATAGAAGGGGAAGAAATGGAAGCAGTGACAGATTTTATTTTCTTGGGCTCCAAGATCACCGCAGACGGTGACTGCAGCCATGAAATTAAAAGACGCTTGCTCCTTGGAAGGAAAGCTATGGCAAACCTAGACAGCATATTAAAAAGCAGAGACATCACCTTGCCGACAAAGGTCCGTATAGTTAAAGCTATGGTTTTTCCAGTAGCAATGTATGGCTGTGAGAGTTGGACCATAAGGAAGGCTGAGCGCCGAAGAATTGATGCTTTCGAGCTGTGGTGCTGGAGAAGACTCTTGAGAGTCCCTTGGACTGCAAGGAGGTCAAACCAGTCAATCCTAAAGGAAATCAACCCTGACTGCTCATTGGAAGGACAGATGCTGAAGCTGAAGCTCAAATACTTTGGCCACCTAATGAGAAGAGAGGACTCACTGGAAAAGACCCTGATGCTGGGAAAGACTGAGGGCAAAAGGAGAAGGGGACGGCAGAGGATGAGATGGTTAGATAGCATCACCGATGTAATGAACATGAATTTGAGTAAACTCCGAGAGACAGTGGAGGACAGGAAGGCCTGGCGTGCTATGGTCCATGAGGTCACGAAGAGTCGGACACGACTGAACGACTGAACAACAACAACAACAACAACAATGTGGAAAAATCTTTCAGTACCATTATTTCTCCTGCTCTTCTGTTTTAAGAGTAAGGTTTTAGGTGGCTACCCATAAGCAAGTATCTTCCATTCAAGGCACATGAAAAGAAAGTGTTGTTGTCCAGGATAAGCTGATTATGGATTTATTTATTTACAGCATTAAAAAAACCTATATTGTACTTAAATGGTATTTACCTGGGAACCAAAGGATAACACTACCATACATCAAAAACATCTCAGAAACAACCAATACACCAGAGTTTTCCAAACTTTTCATGTTGGTGACACACTTTTTAGACATGCATCATTTCGTGACACACTCACAGCAGGGCATCATTTCGCAACACACTCTTACAGCAGGGCACAAGGCAGGCAATAGGACCTGCACGGAATCACAGCAGGTTTGGAGGCAGCCAGGCACAAGGCAGGCACTAGGACCTGCGTGGAATCCTGGCAGGCTCGGAGGCAGCAGCAGCTGTGACACACCCAGACACTGCAGCTGACACAACGTGTCCCGACACACAGTTTGGAAAGCTCTGCAATAGACTATTACAACCACACGACATTACTGTAGCACACAAACCAACTAAAGCCCTCCAAAACATGTTAAGTAAACCAAAAGATGCAGTAGCCCAAGAAGAAAAATCAGGAGTCATCTACAACATGCAGAGTAAGGACTGTAACAGCCACTATGTAGGACAGACAGGCAGAAGACTAGCAGAGCGCATCCGTGAACACCAACTAGCAGTCAGAAGACAAGATGAAAACTCATTAATCTCATGACACATGGACAGACTCAACCATAGTTTCAACTGGGAAACTGTGAGCATCTTAAACCAAGCTAAATCCAAAAAATGCTAGGGAATTCCTGGAAGCTTGGCATTCAGACAAATCAGCCATCAATAGACACATAGAGATAAACCATATTTACACCCCATTCAAAAGAGACAATAAAAAAACTAAGAAGGAAACAAAAATATCAGAACATCCTCTCCAGCAGCCAACACCCAGGTAAGCAAGGATTAACACCAAGCAAACAAGCAGAAAACAATACTCTAATCAAGAAACTACCAAGGAGAAAACCACACCCCACCATCACTGGCAGGGCAAGTTATCATATGTAAACAGGGAGCAAAGCCCACATTTGCACGGATGATATTACCTAGTTGGGTAATGAGACATCTGCAAGCAAACAACCAAGCTCAGAGAGCATGAAGGACTCCACAATTGGTGTTCTGTTGTTTTCTCTTCTGGGTCTGTCTTGTTATAGAATATTATTTGGAACCTGTGTGGCCTATTTTAATTTAATTGGGTATGTACTGCTGTTTTTAAAAAGTTTAATTTAAATTCCTTTATTGTTTCTTTCTCTTCGCTAAAGCTGAACAAATACAATTGTATCAGGCAGCTTAGTTTATTGGGAGTCTTTGGTGCTCTCGGAGCCTTGTTGTTTTCATGCAGACGTTTCATTGCCAGGCTAGGCAACATCTTCAGTGTGAAAAGGGAGTGGAACTTGCTGTCTGTTTATATACCCTGGCTTGTCCTGCCTGTGTTGGTGGGGGTCTTGTACTCTCCTTGGTAGTTCCTTGATTGGGCTGTTGTGTGCTGTTTGGGTGATTGACTGAGTTAATAGTTCTTTGATTAAGGTCTATTGTGTTGTTTGATTGCTCCTCTGCTGCTAATCTTGCTGTTAATCTATGCATATCTTGTTGTTGATTGCTGGCCCAGGGGTGTTCTGGTCTTCTGGCTATTCTATTGTCTCTTATGAATGGTATGTAAATGTTGTTAACCTCTATGTGTCTGTTGATGGCTGCTTTGTCTGAATGCCAAGCTTCTAGGAATTCTCTAGCATTTTTGGATTTGGCCTGGTCTAATATGCTCACAGTTTCCCAGTTGAAAGTATGGTTAAGTCTGTCCATGTGTTGTGAGATTAAGGAGTTTTCATCGTGTCTTCTGACTGCTAGTTGGTGTTCGTGGATGCGTTCTGCTAGTCTTCTGCCAGTCTGTCCTACATAGTGGCTGTTACAGTCCTTACACTGTATGTTGTAGATAACTCCTGTTTTTTCTTCTTGGGCTACTGGGTCTTTTGGTTTACTTACAATGTTCTGAAGGGTTTTGGTTGGTTTGTGTGCTACAGTGATGCCGTGTGGATGTAACAGTCTATTAGTAGTTTCTGAGATGT
The DNA here is from genome assembly GCA_023362775.1 of Charina bottae. NCBI lineage: Eukaryota > Metazoa > Chordata > Lepidosauria > Squamata > Charinaidae > Charina > Charina bottae. The sequence goes on from JALMGJ010000020.1 coordinate 3,231,854, forward strand.
TTCTGATGTATGGCAGTGTAATCCTTTTCATAGCTTCTGTTGGTTTTGCTGTGGTGGGTTGAGAGGTCAGGCACTTTTTGATAAAGTTGTGTGGATATCCATTTTGCTGGAAGATGCTATATAAGTGGTCTGTTTCCTTTTTCTGGTGTTCTGGGTTGCTGCAGTGTGTTTGTGCTCGTCTGAATAGTGTTCTTACACAGCTCCTCTTGTGTGAGGTTGGGTTATTGCTTTGATAGTGGAGCACTTGGTTAGTGTGGGTAGATTTCCGGTAGACTTGTGTTTCTAGCTTAGTTTATGTATTAGGCATTTGGTGATGTGTGGTGGATGGAAGGTGGAGGCATAGCAGTCTACTGGTTTGCTATATAAGGGAATTATTATATTTCATAATTTAGTTTCACAGTCATGTCCAGAAAATACATTTGGTGTGTGGATTGGTTTAAGATCAAGTTGGTGGGATGAAAACAAGTTAAGTCCTGATGGAACTTTGGAAGATCTTGTGTCCATGGGGCCAGATGCTAAATATGTTATCAATAAATCTTGGGTAGAGAAGTGGTTTTGAGTAACAAGAATGGAAGAATCATTGTTCTAAGCCAGCCAAAAAGATGTGAGGCTCTACAGATGCCTATGGCTGCGCCATTGGTGTAAAGATGTTTATTCCCCAAACTGAAGCAGTTGTGAAGAAATCACTGTGGCAGAGCTTGTTGGCCTGATATGTTCTAGAGATGATATTCCTGATGCTTTTGATCCAACTTTGTGGAGAATGTTAAAACTGAGGTAATACATTCAGAAAATAAATAACTTGTTCTTTGTTTCCTGAGAAATAAAAATGTTAACCATAGAATGAACAAGGGGATATCAAAACCATAACAGTTTTTATGAAAAGTTAATTTTATCTACGTTTACAGCTCCTTAATTTCTTTTGCAGGACAAAGAAGCAATAAATAACCGTGGGTACATCTTAACTCTATTTTCTACTTAAAATCTTTTTCCTATTTATATTATCCTTCCCAGCCAAGGAAAAACTTGCTTATTGGCTGTCATTAAAGGAGTAGCTTAGCTATTGGAAAATGACTGTGAAAAGCAAATGGACATTTTATTGAGTTTTATGTAGATTGTTCTTCCCACAAATTCAGAGAAGCTTTATACTACTGTTTAGAAAGACATTCAGGGTAACTTTAACAAAATGCCCTTAGGGCATACTAGGTCATCAATTGGGAAAAGAAAAGTACTCAGAATTTATCATTTTTAAGCTATATGTTATATATTGTATTTGTTATCACCTTATTAATTTAGATTACATTGCCCTGAAGCTGATACTTAAACTTTTATTGTTTTGTTTTGTTTTGTTTTGTTTTGTTTTGTTTTGTTTTGTTTTGTTTTGTTTTGTTTTGTTTTGTTTTGTTTTGTTGTTTTCTTTTCTTTTGGGCAAAATTGAGAAAAAAGGAAATAATTTTAAAATCCCATAGGACTAATAAATAATAGGAAGGGGCATGATGGCTCAGTGGTTAAGATGCCAGGCTTGTTGATCGGAAGGTCAGCGGTTCGAGACCCTAGCCCCGCGTGACGGAGTGAGCTCCCGCACTTGACCCAGCTCTTGCCAACCTAGCAATTCGAAAGCATGCAAATGCAAGTAGATGAATAGGTACCACTTTGGTGGGATGGTAACAGCGTTCCGCACGCATCATGCCGGCCACATGACCACAGAAACGTCTTCGGACAGCGCTGGCTCTTCGGCTAAGAAATGATGAGCACTGCCCCCTAGAGTCGGACACGACTGTGCAGGGGAAAACCTTCACCTTTACCTAATAAATAATAACCCATTTTTATTATATAGAACATTATTTCTCAACTAGTGGTACACTAATATGTGATATGCAGAAGTACAGGTATTTAGATGGAATAGGGCTCCCCTCCCCAAATTGGAAAACAGCCCATAAATAAAAGAACATTTTAACTAATTAGCTCTCTCTTATTTATCTGGATCTTTGGTTGGTTGGTTTTATTTTATTTATTATTAAATTTCTATGACCGCCTGTCTCCCCCTCAAGGAGGGACTCTGGGCGGTTCACAGCCACAATAACATCATTAAAATATAATAAAAACACAATAAAATATAAATACAATAAATACAAATTAAAACCAAGTGGCAGGTGGTTCGTACAGTGATGCTGAACATATTTAAAATATTTGGGGCGGCTCTAAGAAATCAGCCATCCCCAAGCTTGACCACTTTCCCTCTTTTAGGCTTCGGGAAGGACTAGCAAACATTGCTTCAATGCCAAGGAGCTCCTACTCATTATTTTGCTGTATAATACTGTTATGGTCATCAATTGGGAAAAGAAAAGTACTCTAATTTATCCATCACTCACTCACTCACTCACTCACTCACTCACTCACTCACTTATATTTTCTATCCTGCCTTTATTATTTTTATAAATAACTCAAGGTGGAGAACATACCAAATACTCCTTCCTCCTCCTCTTTTCCCCACAACAACAACCCTGAGGTGAGTTGGGCTGAGAGAGAGTGACTGGCCCAAGGTCACCCAGCCGGCTTTCATGCCTAAGGCTGGACTAGAACTCTCAGTCTCCTGGTTTCCCATTGGCTCCTTCCTAGGGCTGAGAGAGAGGGACTGGCCCAAGGTCACCCAGCCGGCTTTCATGCCTAAGGCGGGACTAGAACTCTCAGTCTCCTGGTTTCCCATTGGCTCCTTCCTAGGGCTGAGATAGAGAGTGACTGGCCCAAGGTCACCCAGCCGGCTTTCATGCCGAAGGCGGGACTAGAATTCTCAGTCTCCTGGTTTCTAGCCTGGTGCCTTAACCACTAGACCAAACTGGCTATCCAGTGAAGTTATCCAGTGATTTCCGGAGTATTTTCTGCAGCAGTTAAAATGGTAAAGAATTAGAATTAGAAGCGAGTAATGGAAGAATGAAAACACTATGATGCATTAATTCTATTTTTCCTACTGCCTTCTCTAAAATTATGAACAATTATGGATTAATTTATTCAGCATAAATCAGCAATGTATTTTAGATTAGGATTTAGACCAGGAATATTATTTATATATTGAAGAACCTGAAGATAAAAGAATAAGTGGCTGATGAACTCATAGTAAGACTGAGTCTGACTTAAAAGGAGGAAGTTTACCCACATAGAGTAAGTTTGGGCTGGGTACCCTAACCATCAAGCCAGTTTGAATTACAAAAGAAGGGCTGGGCCATACCCCCAAAATGTATTAGATAGGGCCAGGGCTACAACTTCACTGGATTCCATTTATATTTAAGGTTAACTTTAATTAAATAACATTAATAATATATATCTCCAGTAAAGGTTTTAGTAATTTTCTCCTCCTCTCACATTAAAAATCACAATTTAAAGACCATTTCTGGAGGGCTCTGGGAACCATACCCAGGATTTTGAAGGGCTGCATTATGCCTAGGAACTCAGGTTGTGTACCTCTGCCATAAACCATGGACCTTAGTGGCTGTGGTAACACAAGATACAGTGTGGTTTAAGAACTGTGAGGTTTTCTCCACAGCTTCCCTGGAGTAACACCTTCTGGAATGCCTTGGGAGCAGCACCTTCTCGTGATAGAGTTAAGCAAGGTCAGAGGCAACTAAACCATCTCAGTGAAATCCGTAGAAAACCAGCCCCTATTTTTCTAGGGCAGAGAAGCTGCAGCCTATGGGCTGTATTCAGCTTCCCCATCTGTAGCCCCAAGTCCCAGAACAAGGCTTAAGGCATCCAAAATGCATCAACTACATTTTTTGTTTTTGATTTCCTTTCTGGAGGGGTTGGTGGATTTAAGGGGCAAAATGAATGCCTAAAACTATGCAGCCTCTAAAACCTGGGCTGATACTTTGTGAAGGTAAATCCTTCCCCAAAACAAAAAAGTCTGGAAACTTCCACTGTGCCTACTGCTGTGCTGTCACAACATTACTGGACACTTTCCTGTGTCCCCAGGCATGAAACTACAACAAATTGCACCCCCTGAGCCCCCCTCCCCCCCTGCAATGATCCATCTCTGTTCTCAGGGAATAATGTTTTGAGAGGTTTAGTTTAGGTTTAGTTATGGTCAATTACTTTTGTAAATTATTTTGTGGGATATATTTATAGTATGAGATATTTATTAGCACAAAGTATGACTATTTTAATTATTGTAGACACTTTATTTAAGGAATTACATAAATCAAACAGTTATCGGAGAAGGATTATAAGAAAACCACTGAGAAGCAATTCCAGTTCTTCCAGAAGGTGCTCCCGTGTTTATGTCCCATCAGTTTATCTGTGATATTTTGGAGCAAGTCTTTTTGCCTTTACTTTTTGCCCTTAGTGTACTTGATTTGAACTGGTGATATCAACCTACTGAATGGAGTGAATTTTAATTTAGATTTGTGTAGAATTGATTTTGAAGGAAGAGGAAAAATAGGAGAAATGTCTTCTCTATGTGATTTTTTCCTGGCTACTACTCCAGGCAAAATGTGTCTGTGTTTTTCTTTTGTATCTCATTTTCCAGCATGGTGAGTTCTATCACGGGTATGACATGTTTGCTTAATATGTGGCATATAAGTAACAACTGCCATCAATTAAGTATTTTCCTTTTTTAAAATTTTTGTAATTGTTTTTATTTTATTTTAATTCTGTTCACCGCCCAGAGTCACTTGCTGAAATGGGCAGCCATGTAAATTGAATGAACGAACAAATAATAAATAAACTTGTTTTTCTATGAGAAATTGTATGTTTTTTCCCTAATAAAGCTTACGCTATCAGACAGTCAATCCTATTTTATAATGTCATTGACTAATAAATGATGACAGGTCAAAGTGAGGGCAATGGGTGTATGTCCCAGAAGCAATGTCTTCATTTTGAAGTGACTTACTTGACCTTAGTGCAGAGCTTTCCAAACTGTGTGTCGCAACACAGAAGTGTGTTGCCACACACAGTCTGGTGTGTCGCCACACAACCCGGAAGTGCTGATCATCATCAGCGCTTCCGGGTTTTCCCGCAGTGACACACCAACAGCGGTTGGTGTGTCGCCACGGGAAAACTTTGGAAAGCCCTGCCTTAGTGACTTGGTTATATTGTCAAATTGCAACAAGCTAGAGGTGAAAAGGGCAGTCTTTGAGGGCATTTCGAAACTGCAACATTGTATAAAGCTATTTTTTTTTTGCATAAAAATGTTCATTACAGTAGTAAACTTCATCTGTGTGTGCCTTCAAGTCAGTTTTTTTTTACTCCTGGCGACTGCCTGGACAAGTCTCTACAGCAGTGCTTTCTTTCCCGTGGGGGGGAGCACGTGCATGGCGGCGGCGGCCTCGCTAAAACACGAAGCGCTGATGGCGCGCCGCTGCCGCTGTACACACTGCTGCTGCCGCGCGCACCCCCGTGCCACTGCTTCGCGACACACTAAACTGTGTGTTGCGACACACTAAAGTGTCGCAACACACAGTTTGGAAAGCTATGCTCTACAGTTTTCTTGCCAAGATTTTCAGAAGTGGTTTGCCTTTGCCTCCTTCCTAGGGCTGAGAGAGAGTGACTGGCCCAAGTCACTCCAGCTGGCTTTGTGCCTAAGGCAGGACTAGAACTCGCGGTCTCCCGGTTTCTAGCCTGATGTTTTAACCATTACACCAAACAAACTTCATCTAAACTGGTTTTGTTTGAATTACATTGTTTCTGATTGTGTGATAGTATATAATAACTAAATAACTGCAAAATAACTAAATAACTGCAAAATAATTGATTGTGGATTTGTCTGTTTCTTTTTTAACTACTGTTTTATTGTTGAAAATTATCAACAATAAAAGTCAAATAGTTTACATAGGAGATGTATATGTGATAAGATTAAAAGCACAGCTAAAGTAACCACAACTTTATCTAATGTGGGGAAACTAAATACTTTCCCAAATTAAAATAGTATACATTGAGCATCTGTTCCAAAGCAGCTGAAAAATCTCAGCTGTCTCTGGAGCTTTTGGGAAGCTGATGTATCTTTTAAAATAAAGAAATCTTTGAGAAAGCCAAAAGGATAGAAATCTTTCAGGTAATTAATTTGATTAAATATTTTTCCTGGGGTAAAAAAAATCTTCGTACTTTGGAAATCTGGACCCTCCAACAAGAGAGGACTTTGTGTAATTAAATGTTTGGTTTAGAGGCATTCTTGGGCTTGGTCAATTTAAAATATGTGCAATGCATTGTTTTTAATGCCTAAAACACACTAAGGAACTGTTATGGTTTGAATTAAAAGCAATTACAATGCTAAGTTCCATGCCAACATCTGGTAAGGTATATTACAGATGTGGTTTCTTAGCCAGATGACTTTGTTGAGTAGAGCATTAAAAAGTACACAAAATAAAATTGTACAATTATTTTCTAGACTTTTTTTACCATTGTTTCTTGCTAGTAGGAGGACAAAGTTCATATATCAAACTCCCAGGATTACTGACATGATGATTTTAACCGGATGGATTTTTATTAGGTCTTGTGGCTATGCACACATGCTGGTATTTGCAGCCTTAGTTCACACGCCCCTTTGCATTTCTGTCTCCCTTCTTGCACTCTGCTCCTCCTCCGAATGAGCTTTCTTGCACTAGGCCTCCCTAGTTGCCCTTCAAAATGAACCTCCAGAATTTGGATTTAGCATCTGGTGCTCCACATTTATTTTCAGTTTGCAGGGATTTAGATACAGGTCTGAAAAACAATTTCTAGACCAGAAGACAGATATCAAAAGAAAAAGAAGACATTTGAAACTTGTAAGAAGTGCCAGTTTATTGAGCCAGTTTCCTGAAGAGATGTTACAAAACTTTGCTGCTCTTGCTAGCTTTATTTTTGAACAGCACACATATTGTTACAATCCCAGTAACATCATATCTTTCAAATAGATCACAAATTAAAACTGGCACCTCTGTTAGCATGCCAAGAATCATTTTGCATATTTCACTCCTTTCTAAATAGCTTAATGGGTGAAGTCTCTATACCACAGCTTTCCAAACTGTGTCGCGACACTTTAGTGTGTCGCAACACAGAGTCTGGTGTGTCGCCACACAACCTGGAAGCGGCAGCGGGGGTGTGCATGGCGGTGGCAGCGGCGCGCCATCAGCGCTTCCACGTTTTAGTGGAGGCCGCCGCCACTGCCACCACCACCGTGCACGCCCCACTCGCGCGCCCCCCCACACCGCCGCCATGCCCGCCCCCGCCCCCGCGCACCCCCCACATCGCCGCCGTGCACGCCCCCGCCCCTGCCGCCTTTGGTGTGTCGCCAACGGCAGCACTTTGGAAAGCACTGCTCTATACATTATATCGGATATTTATTTATTCTGTAACAGCCTGTCTTCTGATTAATCTGGTTAAAGATACTCTGGAAAATCCCAATTGTGCTACATATAATATCTTAGCATCAATAGTATTTTTATGCATGAATTGAGATCCATTTGTGCAGCAATTCAGAGATGGACATTAATTAAAATTGTAATTAACCAATTTCTGTATGGTGTAACTCCCAATACAGCCAGCTCTTAGTGGTTTAAAGAATTCAGTATATCCTGGTCGATAAGTAAATAAATCCTAAAATAATTTAAAAGACTGTAAAACAATAAATGAGAGCCAGTTTGTTGTAGTGGTTTAAGGCACCGAACTAGCAACTGGGAGACCATGAGTTCTAGTCCCGCCTTGGGCACAAAGCCAGCTGGGTGACCTTGGGCCAGTCACACTCTCTCAGCCCTGGGAAGGAGGCAATAGCAAACCATCTCTGAAATCTTGCCAAGAAAACTGCAGGGACTTGTCCAGGCAATTGCCAGGAGTCTACACTGACTCAAAGGCACACATACACACAAATATAATCACATAATAACATAGTTGAAACCAAGGTGACAGTCAAAGTCAAAACAGTATATAAAACATGTAAAGATAACACATAAAGCACAATGTCAACATAAGCTCCAAGAAGCAGGAGTCACATTGATTGGAAGAGGGAATTGCACAGGGTCGGTGGCACCATCAAAAAAGGCCCAGCTCTAATAGATTCCCAGTAGGCCCCTTCTGAGTGGTATGCACTTGTTCGTTATCTGTATATTAATACTAAAAGTATAGGAAATATGCAAGTGAAAAGGAACAATATAATTTAAAAAGCTATAGGAGTTGTAGAATATGTATATATTCAAAGTTTGCATAGTAATCAAAGAGAATTGATATGATAGCACTCTTGAGAATGTATGGAAGAAGAGATGTAATATTAACATTGTGGAGTCCTTGGTGCTCTCTGAGCCTTGTTTTTTTTTTTGCAGACGTTTCATTGCCAGGCTAGGCAACATCTTCAGTGCGAAAAGGGAGTGGGACTTGCTCTCTGTTTATATACCCTGGCTTGTCCTGCCTGTGTTGGTGGGGGTGTTGTACTCTCCTTGGTAGTTCCTTGATTGGGTTGTTGTTTGCTGCTTGGTTGATTGACTGAGTTAATAGTTCCTTGATTAGGGTCTATTGTGTTGTTTGATTGCTCCTCTGGTGCTAATCTTAGTGTTAATCTTTGCCTATCTGGTTGTTGATTGCTGGCAAGGAGGTGTTCTGGTCTTCTGGATTTTCTATTGTCTCTTATGAATGATATGTAAATGTTGTTTACCTCTATGTGTCTGTTGATGGCTGCTTTGTCTGAGTGCCAAGCTTCCAGGAATTCTCTAGCGTTTTTGGATTTGGCTTGGTTTAAGATGCTCACAGTTTCCCAGTTGAAAGTATGGTTAAGTCTGTCAATGTGTTGTGACATTAAGGAGTTTTCATCGTGTCTTCTGACTGCTAGTTGGTGTTCGTGGATGCGTTCTGCTAGTCTTCTGCCAGTCTGTCCTACATAGTGGCTGTTACATAGTAACAGTTACATAGTTCGGTTACATAGTAGCCCAAGAAGAAAAAACAGGAGTTATCTACAACATACAGTGTAAGGACTTTACACTGTATGTTGTAGATAACTCCTGTTTTTTCTTCTTGGACTACTGGGTCTTTTGGGTTACTTACGATGTTCTGAAGGGTTTTGGTAGGTTTGTGTGCTACGGTGATGCCATGTGGTTGTAACAGTCTATTAGTAGTTTCTGAGATGTTTCTTATGTATGGCAGTGTAATCCTTTTCATAGCTTCTGTTGGTTTTGCTGTGGTGGGTTGAGAGGTCAGGCACTTTTTGATAAAGTTGCGTGGGTATCCATTTTGCTGGAAGATGCTATATAAGTGGTCTGTTTCCTTTTTCTGGTGTTCTGGGTTGCTGCAGTGTGTTTGTGCTCATCTGAATAGTGTTCTTACACAGCTCCTCTTGTGGGAGGTTGGGTTATTGCTTTGGTAGTGGAGCACTTGGTTAGTGTGGGTAGATTTCCGGTAGACTTGTGTTTCTAGAATGCCATCATTTCCTCTACTGATGAGGATGTCCAAGAAGGGTAGTGTGTTTTTGTTTTCTTCTTCCCTTGTGAATTTTATTCCTTTGAAGATGTTGTTGATGGTTTCATGTGTTTCGTCCAGTAGATCCTTTTTTATTATGACGAAGGTGTCATCTACATACCGAATCCATACTTTGGGTTGTATGTGTGGGAGTGCTATCCTTTCTAGACATTGCATTACAATCTCTGCTATGAGTCCTGAGAGTGGTGATCCCATAGGTGTTCCTTTGATTTGTTGGTATATTTGTCCATCAAACTGAAAGTAGGTGGTGAGGCAAAGGTTGATGAGGTCCATGATTCTGGGTATTTTGATCTTGGTGTATCTAGTTAGGTCAGGTGTGTTACGTAGAACTGCTGCCATGGATTCAATCGCTAGTGCTTGGTCTATGGATGAGTAAAGACTGCAGTGACATCAAATGACACCATAATTTCATCTTCATCTATTTTTAGGTCTTTGATTTTCTGGAGGCACTGTAGTGGGGAGTTGATGTTAACATCGGTGTGTACTATTGACGACCTAACCAAGGAGAGGATATGGATTGCAGATTTTTCCAGATTTTTCTTTCAAAGTAATATTGATTGTGGGTTTTAATTAACCTGACATCTATTCTGAGACAAACTTTACCAAGCATGATCTCTTTAGGAAATTCATGACTTTCCTTGCTGACACCCGGGAGTGAAGGAAGTTATACAAGGATCATATACCCTTGCTAATCAATACAGAAGACTTAAGGCCCTTCCATACAGCCAGCACTGCTCCACTCATTCCCTAATCACACCCAAACCCATGTATTAAGGTGGCATACATAATGTTCCTGTCTCCTATTTTCCCCACAACAACAACCGTGTGAGGTGAATTGGGCTGAGAGAGTGTGATTGTTCCAAAGTCACCCTGCTGGCTTTCATGCCTAAGGGAGGACTAGAACTCACCGTCTCACAGTTTCTAGTACAGAAAGTACGGTCAGAGTGCTATTTGTCTTCACAACGAAGGGGAGGTAGGACAGCCATGTAGCTGGGAGACAGGAAGATCCTGACAAACGAAAAACAATAGCCCACCACTGTCCCCAAGGAGAAAAAGTGACTCAGGTTTCAGTGAAATGAAAGACCAGTACATAATAAAACTCAACAATGGGAAACAGGTTACATATATGGAAAGGTACAAATCATAAAATTAACTGGATATGTCAGTCAATTGACTGCACACTTTACATGTAATATAACAGTACTTAGCTACATGTAGCATGATGGGATCATGTATACCTGTGAGTAAAAATTGTAAATAAAACTGGTCAGAATAGCTGGGAAATTTGCTTAAATGTGGAGTTATCAACTCTGCACAGATACCAGCATAAAATGGGCACAGCTGTTTTATAGTTTCAAGAGCCCCTTTGCCACATGGACAGACTCAGCTTTCAGAAAGGCTTGGCTTCCCATTTGGCGTGTTAGCATGGAAACCCAGGATGGGCACCAAAGGCTCCCCGTCAGCCCAGGAAAGTAGGAGGGATGTTGAGGGAAAGTGACCTTATAACGTCACCTTTGCCTAGGAAAGCTAAAGTTGGATTTGGTCAAACACAGACCCTAGACTTCACGTAAGCAGATTTTAATAAACTCAGGGCAACGTTACAATGCCACAGCAGGAAAAACTGAGGGGAAAAGCAGCTCAGTGCTGGATGACTCAGCTGTCAGCTTCTTACTTAGCAACCTAATGTTTGGTTTTGGAACTGCTTTACAAGGTTGGTTTGTTTATTAAAATTGCTTACCCCAAATCCTCCTTATAAGATATCTTAAAATATAGACTCACATGCAGTGAAGTAGAATAATAATACTTGAATACATTATTAATGTAGAACTGTATGATTTATTATAATAAATATAATAAATTATAATAAATCATAGTACATTAATACTCATAATTGGAGGACACGTGTCCCTTTCTTCAACACGGGACATAAAAATGATCTGAGGAAGTACAGTACAGTAGCTACTACAAGTCAACATGGATCTGGTAAGAAGTCTTGACAGACTAATCTTATTTCAGTCATTTGGTTGGGTAAATTTATTGGTAGATTTAGGAATGCTCTGGATGTATTTTGATGGAAGCAAAGCATTTGACAAAGTATCCAATTATACCCTGATTAGCAAACTAGTTATGTGTAGGCTAGAGGAAAGTATCAAGTGGGACCCCAGATTTCTTCAACGTTCCTATTAATCAGTTTGGAGAGGAGAATCAGAGAATGCTTATCAAACCAAACCAAAGAAGATGTCCATTTTGAATTAACATAATAAGATATTGCCCGAAAGGATAGATATTGAGAATCATGATAGAAATATAGCTCTATAGTGTGGAAGGGCAGGCAATAGATTGAAGAAGACAATTGCTTTAGCAACACTTAAGAGCCCCAGGGTAGGAAAAGACCAGAATCTAGCACCATGGCAGGTATTTTTGCAACACACTACCTCCTTCAAGTTATCACTATATCATGTTAGCCAGGGGTACCCAACCTTTTTGGCACGAGGGACCAGTTTCGTGGAAGACAATTTTTCCACAGACCGGGGGGGGGGGGGTGTTTACAGGTGGGAGCCAATCATGCAGCCCATGGGGGCAGGGTTTGCAGGCAGGAGCCAATCGCGTGGACCGGGGGCAGGGTTCGGGACCGGCATGGTGGCCTGGTTCCTAACAGGCCACGGACTGGTACCGGTCCGCGGCCCAGGGGTTGGGAACCCCTGATGTTAGCCATCTGTATCTCTGGATGAGGTAGCACTTCCCAGACAGGGCTGGTGTGCAGTTTGGGGGTCCTTCAGGTCTCAAGACTCCTGCTCAAAGAGGAAGGCCTTTGCACAGGTTTGCCTTGTGTAATGGGCTGTGAGAATAAACCTGGGAGAAAGGAGGAAGAGCTGCAGTCTAGACAAGAGATATCTGAGAGCCCACAGAAGGAATGGAGTGGAGAACGCATTTCAGAAGGGGCCCTCCCTAGTTCTCTGGAAAGTAAAGGACCGGGAGGCCTCATGCCTTAGTCACCTTCTGGCTGGATTACTGCATTGTACTCTACATGGGGCTGCCCTTGAAGAGCATTTCGAAGCTGCAACTGGTCAAGCATGCAGCAGCATGGGTTACTTTTGGATGTATTGAAATGAAATTCAGCTGGCACTGCAATGAAGTCCAGCAGGATAAGCTGCTTGAAAACTTTTTCAAATCTGCACCAGCCGCGTACAGTATACCACAGTACCTGCAGATAAGCCCTTTCTGTTCCATTAATGTAGTACTGTGATGCAGTTGAGACCTAATTCATTATCATTATATATTTTATGAGCCTATTTCGAAGGTTTTAAGGCAGAAATGGTAAGATGCTTGCCTTCATTCCATTCCATAGCCTTCAACATGTTTCCTCCAAACAGGAATAAGTAATCTTCAGCCCCAGGGGCCCCCACATATCGTTTCTGTGGCCTTCAAAGTCCTCCCTGATCATAATTTCCAAAAGGTGATGGCCGAGTTTCCTTTGGACAATAGTGTAAGGCCTAAAACAATGAAAAATGACAATTAAAAATCAAAGAAAATTCACTGCCCCACCCATATATGATTCTGTTCTCATTTTGCAAGAAAGAAGGGAAGGGAAGATGTCTATGAAGGTTCTCAGTCATCCAGGTGGAATTTTCTGTAGCTTGAATCATGTCAACTGGATTTCTATTTTCTCAGTGGAAACGTTTCGCTCCTTATCCAAGGAGCTTCTTCAGTCTGAGCAAAGTTGGTAAGGGAATCCTAAATATGTTTCTAGGTAGCTGTGTGACCTTACACTTGGGGGCATGGTTATATTGAGATGTTATTTTAAGTCCTTTTATTATCTAAAGGAGGATCGTTAAGATCACCATGCTGCTGTTGAGCTTGTGAAATGGTCTTAATCTTCCTAGGCACAGAAGACAGAGCCGGGAGAAAGATGGGAGAAAGATTGTGCCTGAGGCCCCCACCTCTATTCAAGGAAGGATTTTCCAAGTTGGCATAAATGGATTCCTTGACCCCTCTCTCAAACCACCTATCTTCTCTGTCTAAAATGTGAACATTAATGTCCTCAAATGAGTGTCCTTTTTCCTTTAAATGAAGATAAACTGCTGACTCTGGTCCTGTGGTGTTACTTCTCCTGTGTTGGGCCATCCTCCTGTACAAAAGTTGTTTGGTTTCTCCAATGCAATGTTGAGAGCACTCCTCACTGCACTGGATTGCATAAACTACATTGCTTTTCTTGTGTTTTGGAGTTTGATCTTTGGGGTGTACAAGCCTCTGTCTCAGTGTGTTGGTGGGTTTGAAATATACAGGTATGTGGTGTTTGCCAAATATCCATTTTATCTTTTCAGACACACCAGCCATGTAGGGAATGACCAGGTTCTTTCGTTTACTCTGAGTCTCAGCCCTATCTGTCGCTGTTTTAGGTCTAGGTCTAAATCTAAATCTACCAGACCTAAAACAGCAGCATGGTGATCTTAACGATCCTCCTTTAGATAATAAAAGGACTTAAAATAACATCTCAATATAACCATGACCCCAGGTGTAAGGTCACACAGCTACCTAGAAACATATTTAGGATTCCCTTACCAACTTTGCTCAGACTGAAGAAGCTCCTTGGATAAGGAGCGAAACGTTTCCACTGAGAAAATAGAAATCCAGTTGACATGATTCAAGCTACAGATGGAAGGGAAGGGAAGGGAAGGGAAGGGAAGGGAAGGGAAGGGGAGGGGAGGGGAGGGGAGGGAAGGGGAGGGAGGGAGGGAGGGAGGGAGGAAGGAAGAGAAATTGCCCACCTCTTCTATATTTTAAATCAAAAATCAAATGCCAAAACCACAATACTGCTGGTAAAATATAAAACTCTTTTTAATTAGCACCACTACATATACATATGGATATGGATATTTGGGACTCAATGAGTGGTTTATGATTGCCACTGTGGTACCTGTTGAACATCACAGGTGTTATTTTTTATGTTAATAGAAACAGGTACAATATTTTTCTTTAGGAAAAGTTAGCTAAACGTTGGAAGTGACTTTTGTGCACACAATTGTTGCATTTTGACTCAGAATGGCAAATCTGTGTTCAGAACATTCATGTTCCGCCTAAAATAGCTGCCAGTTACAATGAGCCCTTAGAACGTTGCCTGAAATAGTCTAAGGACAGGTTCCACTGCTCAGCAATTCAAATATACTGAATGGATGTTTCACTCCAAACCTGTTTGCTAGACAACCACATGGGACATCCACAGTTTTCTGCAAATTAAATACAAGGCATGAGATTAGGGAACTGTTTATCTGAAGCTGGCTGTCATGGAAGAAGACATGAAGCAGAAGAAACTAGGGTGGTGATTCCCCTAAAGATGGTGTAATTTGAGATAACTAGAATGGAGATTAAGGGAACTCTGTTTCAATGATAGATTCCAGCAATTGGCTCCCTCCATTTTAACTGCAATTTACAAATCCCTCTTTTCCAGTTTGTAGGCTGTAACCCAGGCAATTCAGGATCTTTAGAAGACTGAAAGCAGAAACCATTGTGTATCAACAAACCCCATCCTTTCAGTGTGCATTGGGCTCTCACTCCCTTTTCTGTTTCTCGCCTTTTAATTTTGCCTCCATGCAATCTCATTGCTCTTCCTGTCCCACCCTCACATACACACCGACGTACCCTCCCCAGAATGGAATCTCCTCGCTCCAGGCCCTTGCATTGGCTCAGTTATTTAAACCGTTTTTAACTGTATTGGTGCTGCACTATTTTTTCAAGGCATTACCAACACCCAGGAGGGACCACAGAGGACAAGGGGAGCAAATGATGACATCATCCCACAAGTAATGCCATTTCTGTATTGCATTGGAGATAGTGACACAAGCATGTAATTATGGCATTTGATGACATCTTTATGTGCTTGTTATTATTTGATGTAATTCTGGGTTGTTATGGACACCCCTCCGAAAATTATTTGTCTCCTTTTCCCTGCAGTATTAATGTGCACATATTCAATAGATTCCAGAAACCCAACGTATCTAGAAGTGTGTCATGACTATTAAACCTAAGAATAAAATAAACAGAACACAATTTTAAAAAATGTAAAAAGACTAAATCCAAACTTAGAATTTAAATCAGCTCTGCAACCATAAATTAAAGATTTTGAATGGAAATCTTATTGAAATCAATGTTACTTCTGAGAATTTGGCTTGAGAGTACTATTGGGAAATACAAATACATTTCTGTTTAAGAAAGTGTAATGTGTGAGCCAAGCTTGTCCCCTCTGAAACTATTAAGTTTATACTTTGATTTCTCCCTTTATCCCACACCCACTCACGTATTATTTTGGAACACCGTTTAAACCAGAGCTTTCCAAACTTTTCATGTTGGTGACACACTTTTTAGACATGCATCATTTCGTGACACACTCTTACAGCAGGGCACAAGGCAGGCACTAGGACCTGCGCAGAATCACAGCTGGTTTGGAGGCAGCAAGGCACAAGGCAGGCACTAGGACCTGCGCGGAATCACAGCAGGTTTGGAGGCAGCAAGGCACAAGGCAGGCACTAGGACCTGTGCGGAATCACAGCAGGTTTGGAGGCAGCAAGGCACAAGGCAGGCACTATGACCTGTGCGGAATCACAGCAGGTTTGGAGGCAGCCAGGCACAAGGCAGGCAGGGCAGGTTTGGAGGCAGCCAGGCACAAGGCAGGCACTAGGACCTGCGCGGAATCCTGGCAGGGCAGGTTTGGAGGCAGCAAGGCACAAGGCAGGCACTAGGACCTGCGCGGAATCACAGCAGGTTTGGAGGCAGCCAGGCATAAGGCAGGCACTAGGACCTGTGCGGAATCACAGCAGGTTTGGAGGCAGCCAGGCACAAGGCAGGCACTAGGACCTGCGCGGAATCACAGCAGGTTTGGAGGCAGCAGGGCACAAGGCAGGCACTAGGACCTGCGCGGAATCCTGGCAGGGCAGGTTTGGAGGCAGCAAGGCACAAGGCAGGCACTAGGACCTGTGTGGAATCACAGCAGGTTTGGAGGCAGCCAGACACAAGGCAGGCACTAGGACCTGCGCGGAATCCTGGCAGGGCAGGTTTGGAGGCAGCAGGGCACAAGGCAGGCACTAGGACCTGCACGGAATCCCGGCAGGGCAGGTTTGGAGGCAGCAGGGCACAAGGCAGGCACTAGGACCTGCGCGGAATCACAGCAGGTTTGGAGGCAGCAGGGCACAAGGCAGGCACTAGGACCTGCGCGGAATCCTGGCAGGGCAGGTTTGGAGGCAGCCAGGCACAAGGCAGGCACTAGGACCTGCACGGAATCCTGGCAGGGCAGGTTTGGAGGCAGCCAGGCACAAGGCAGGCACTAGGACCTGCGCGGAATCACAGCAGGTTTGGAGGCAGCAGGGCACAAGGCAGGCATTAGGACCTGCGCGGAATCACAGCAGGTTTGGAGGCAGCAGGGCACAAGGCAGGCACTAGGACCTGCGCGGAATCACAGCAGGTTTGGAGGCAGCAGGGCACAAGGCAGGCACTAGGACCTGTGCGGAATCACAGCAGGTTTGGAGGCAGCAGGGCACAAGGCAGGCACTAGGACCTGCGGGGAATCCTGGCAGGGCTCGGAGGCAGCAGCCGCTGCCGCAACACACCCAGACACTGCAGTTAGTGTGCAGTAAAGTGTTGTGACACACAGTTTGGAAAGCTCTGGTTTAAACTAACAGCGGTATTTGTAACAGAAACTGCAGCATGATAATTATTATTTACTTATTTATCGGAGCTTGTATGCTGCTTCAGTCCAGCATGGCTCTCAGCATCTTAATGCAGGAATACTCTATTTAAAAAGTGGGTTTTTTTCTGCTGTTGAAAATGTACCTTTCAGAACTTCTTCATAGATACTTTTGGCTTTCTTTGAAGACAATCTTACTCGGCTACGAGTGATCGCCAATGATGAATGATTCTGATACCTGGGAAGCAGTTGAAGTTATTTCCTGATGAAAGAATTCAGCTCCAGAGCAGGCTCAACATTGGCTGAGGGAGCCCAGCAGGGAATCACAGGACTTGCGGCTAGACTGAGAAGGTAGAACAGCCCCCCAGGCCAAGGCTGCTCCCTGGCTGGGAATTCAATTTTCTGTTGTATTTTTGCACAGGGTGTATTTTATCAGCTGTGACTTGCATTTTCAGAAGTGAAGGATTTATCAGTTCCTCCTCCCCAGGGAGCCTAGAAGGGCCGTTGCTGCAACCTCCTGGGCCAGATCAGCAGGCTGGGGGGCGGGGAGTCTCTTGCCAGTGGAAGAGTGACACTTGGTACCAGAGAGCCCTGAACACCAACCCCACAAGTCTCTCCTTTTCCTGGCTTTTAACTATTTTGACTGTACAAGGGTTCTGGGAAAACCCAAAGCTTGCAATTACTGTATTGTAAAACTTTAGTCTGGCTATGGCTTTAGCCCTGCAGTTCTGGATTTTTGGTTTCCTGTAGAAGGAACTCAACTCTTTTTAAGGTTGGAGGTGTTTTGTTTCCCATACCGCATCATCATCATCATCATCATCATCATCGTTGTTGTTGTTGTTGTTGTTGTTGTTTTACTGTTGTTATTATTATGTAAGCCTGCCATTCTCATCATTATTTCACTACTGAATTGTTCTTTTTTTTTCCTGGTTCAATAGTGGCACAGTGAAGTCTTCAGTCACTATAGTTTTTATCACTAATTTGATCTATACCTTCATAATTTCAGATGTTTTCAAAATGGACAATGACCTTTGTTGGGCTCATGATACATCAACCTTTGAAAAGCATGTGACGCTATAGAACAGGACAGGGCCACATACAAACATTGTAAAAGCAGTGAGGGATAAAAAATAAATTAATTAAATATGAATTTAATTATTATTAATTGTTTCAATAATTTTCCTGTTAAATTTTACTACACATACAAATTGATTCCTATCCTTTCAGTTCTCCGCTGATTCCCAGTTAACTAGCAGATGAGCAGCATGGCGAACCCTCAGAATCCCTCGGATATCCAGATCAGGCTTTTCTGCCTGCTTGTCTCCTGGGTATGAAGCCAGTGTGAGAAATCCTTTTCTGGATTTCAACCCCTTCCTCCACTTTGGCCACAGGGATGGCCAGGTGTTCTGTCTGGACTGTGGTTAAGTTGGTGGATTTCCCTGCTGCTTTTCCGCTCCCACTCATGCCAGCAAAGCAGACACCAAATTCTTTTCCTTCTGTGGGCATGTCTTTGAGGACTGGTGGAAAAAAAAAAAGGACAACAGTTTTACAGTTCTTCCTGTCACAGCTGGAAGGGGAAACGTGACAGAACTGTTTTCACCTAGTTAAAAACCCAAACAAAGAAAAGACCTTCCTCTGCTGAACTTACATACCACAGTTCTTCCAGTCTCCTGGCCTACAAGGGGACATTTGGGAGAATTTCTTTCTTCTTGAAAAGAATGAGGAAACAGCCAGCATTTCACTGTGCCACTATTGAACCAGGAAAAAAAAAGAACAATTCAGTAGCTCAGTATAAAATGGTATCAGAGGTAGAAAGGGGGGACAGACGGGCGGGGCACCAGCCAGTTGGAAAGACGACATTTGTGTAAGAAGGAGTGAGGTGCAGCAGGCAGACTGGCCTGCCCAGGGTGAGTCCGCAGAGAGGGGAAACGCTACTTTGGAGGTGAGGCAAGGAAATGGGTGGGTGTAGGCCACCTTCCCAGCAGGCAAGGGGCAGGCTGGGATTGACAGCAGCAGCTTCTGGTCTCCTAAAATGCTAAGCGGCCCATCCTCATGCCGAGGCCTGCAGGAAGTACAGAGCCACCCTTCCTCTCCCATAAACACAATCCTACCCCAAGGCAGTACAGAACGGAGGGCAAGGGAAGCATTGGTGGGAGGGTTTCTCAGGGAGGACATGCTGGACGCACCAGATCTCCCAGGACTTCTGGCCTTAGAAAGAAAGGGGGTGGCTGGGGGTTGAGGTTTTGTGGCTTTGAGTGAACAGACACAACAGCAGAAAATAGCCCGATGTGCACAAGAGCTGGGAAAATGCCGTTCACGCTGCTCTTTGGAGGCTGCTGCCGCCTGCCTTGAGAACGCCTATTTACTTGCTCTCGTGGTGGCACCTGAATATTTGTAAATGAAGTAGGTCCTATAGTATAGAGGCAACCAAGGAGTCTGTTAAGCGAAGGAAACAGCCCGCTTGTACTTTGCAAGACAGCATGACTAATACCGTCCTTATTTAGAAAAATCAGGAGTCTGTAGAAATACATGCGTTTTTACCAATTGCTTTTCACACACCTTTCGCTTGTAATTCATGCAATGATAAAGTGAGATAGACAAATAATATGGTTATAACTAAAGTGGGGAGAGAGAGGGAGGGAGGGAGGGAGGGAGAACCTTTTCCAAAAATTCATGGCAGAGATAAGATAATCCTATACCGTATACCCTACGGTACACATTTCTCTAACTGTAAACCACACTGAGTGCAGAGAGACTTACTTTTAAATAAACATGTATAGGAAGATACTGTTAGTGCATGAGCCTCTGTACCAGACTAGATGTTTGAAACACAATGGCCACATCCACCCATCGGAGCCTTAAGAAGGGGAGAGCAATGAAGCCCCAGGATGCTGAAAGGCAGTGGGAGAGGAATTACTAGCCAGGGCCATAACAGCACACAAGAGAGAGGCCAGAAGAGCCGCCTGTTATCAATGACCCGTCTTTCGCTTTGCTGTACATTAGGTCTGGACACTTTGTAGGCGGCTTCCAGTCTCCCTGCCTCAAGTCTTCTAGTGAGTCATCTGTCTGCATTCCTTACAATGCTGTCTTGATGGTGACTACTGCAGACAACCTTTGTTTATTTACTGAAAGGACTGGCTTCTGTTTTGGCTGTAGTCATGCTGTCTTGCAAAGCACAAGTGGGCTGTTCAAAAGCAGGGGGTTAAGCTTTCCCGATCAGCATTTTTTGAAGGGTCATTAGTTGACCCTTCAAATAAAAAGAAGCAGAAATGGAATATCATGGCATGGTTATGATTTCCTGACACCATTATGAAGTGTTAGTATTAATCATCATATGATTAATTATTATATGACATTAATTGCAGAGCACTTCGTATTAAATTGGGGAAAATACCTTAGCCCACCATCATCCTTTTGCTAACCTACCATGTTTACAGTCGTCAGCAAACTTTAAAGGAAGGCACTAGAGGTGGACAAACTGCTGGTAGCCAAGAGACCGAGGGTATATTTTGGGGAAGCAGCTCACAGCTAGAGATGGTTGGGCACTGATGTCATGCAACTGGTCAGGGCTTTCCTTTGTTTTGGCTTATTTAGGCTTATGCTTATTCTACAAGCTTTTTGTTTTATATATTTTTGTTTTACATAACAGAAATATGAGAATAAATCAAAATAAATAATACACATCTACAACATTTCCACAATACAAAAACAATTAGATGAGGTTAATTGGGCAAGACTTGTTCTTGGCAAATCCACACTGATTTCTGGGAATTACCACATTATTTTCAACATACTCACGGACTGATCTGTTCATGATCTGTTCTAGAATCTTCCCAGGAGATTGGACCTGATGGTCTTAATGGACCTTTCCAACTCTATGATTCTAGGATCAACAGTGGAGTGATTGATCTGTAGTTTCCCAGACCCTCCTTTTTCCTATTTTTGAAAACAGGGACAACATATATTCTCCTCCAGTCATTTGACACTTTGCCATTTCTTCAGGATTTCTAAAAAATAATAGGCATTCCCTGACCATGTTTCTATTATTCTTAACCTTAACCCTCATCCTTCACCCTATTCTTCACAATTTCCTGGTAGAACACATAGTACTTATAGAAGAGAATATATGCAGGTCAAGGTTGAACTGTGGTGTCCTTGGTGTTCTTTGAGCTTGGTTGTTTGCTTGCAGACGTTTCATTACCCAGCTAGGTAACATCATCTGTGCGAGAGAGAGTGGGGTTTGCTGCCTGTTTATATATAGTAGCTTGCGATGCCAGTTTTGGTGGGGGTGTAGTTTTCTCCTTGGTAGTTCCTTGATTAGGGTATTGTTTTCTGCTTGATTGTTTGTCTGGTGTTAATCCCTGCTTATCTGGGTGTTGGCCGCTGGAGAGGATGTGTTCTGATCTTTTTGTTTCCTTCTTAGCTTTTTTATTGTCTCTTTTGAATGGTGTGTAAATGTGGTTTATCTCTGTATTTCTATTGATGGCTGATTTGTCTGAATGCCAAGCTTCCAAGAATTCCCTAGCGTTTTTGGATTTAGCTTGGTCTAAGATTCTCACAGTTTCCCAGTTGAAAGTATGGTTGAGTCTGTCCATGTGTCATGAAATTAAGGAGTTTTCATCTTGTCTTCTGACTGCTAGTTGGTGTTCACGGATGCGCTCTGCTAGTCTTCTGCCAGTCTGTCCTACATAGCGGCTGTTACAGTCCTTACACTGCATGTTGTAGATGACTCCTGATTTTTTTTTCTTGGGCTACTGCATCTTTTGGTTTACTTAAGATGTTTTGGAGGGCTACAGAAATTCCGTGAATTCAAGCTGTTGGTTTGAAACTTGATAGGAACCTCTTTTTTTGGTAATTACTGTTTTGCCTTTCTTGAACTAACTACTTTTCCCAGGATGTTTTTTTTTTGGTAAGTTCAGTGGTGCCCTGTTTTATTATTTCTCCAGTCATAGTGGCCAAACTATGTATTATAATATGTATGTATTATTGCATATCTCTGAATACGTATTATTCGGGGAGGTCTTCTGGACTCACTGGACTCACAGCAGGCGGAGGCCCTGGGCGGGTGGGGCTTTCCCAGCTTCAGCTTGTGCACCAGTTGCAGCCCTACCTAAGGCAGGAGGGTCTTGCTACAGTGACTCAGGCCCACCCTGCCATGTGCTCCCCAGGAGCTGCCTTTGAAGATCACTCAGAAGCTGCAGTTGGTTCACAGGGCAGTGGCCTTTGTGCTCACTGGCCTTCGCTGGTGAGAGCACATTACACCTGGGCTGCGAGTCCTGCCCTGGTTGCCGTCAAGCTACTGGGGGCAATTTAAAGTGCTGGTGGTCTGCATGGCTTGGCATCTAGTTACCTTCTGGACCACATTCTCCTGTTGGAATTGGCCTTCCAGTTTAATTTACCCAGGAAAAAGTACTAACAATGCCCCACTTGGGGGAGGTTGCTGAGATTGAGAAACCCTGTTCTAGAGTCACCCAGCCATTGCTAAGGGTGATTTAAAGCCTGTCCTCACTACTGCTTTACTGCCAGAGTGATGGTTGGGTGATGCTAGAAGCTGCGAGAAGCTGCTAGTGGGGATCCTGCCCTTCTCTGGTACCTAGACAGAGAGGATGCTGTAGCGGAGGGGCTCCATAGGTCTACATGACGGGAAGACGCTTGGGCTGAAACCACTGCTGTGGCTTTATGACAGCAGCTGATAGAGTTCTGCTCGCAGCCAACAGTGACAGTTTATTCTCAAGAAGAGCCAGTTGGGGACAGGGTGAATGCGGTGCACAATAATTATTGGCATATGCGGCAAAGGACCCGTGAGGTCTTCCCCCATGGCTGCTACATTCACTGCTCAGCAGAAAAGGGAGCTGGAGGAGGGAGAGGGGGGCTTTTAGGGCTTCTTCTGACAGCTTTTCTTCTGCTTTCTGCAGCTGGTTTGGAGATGTTAGGCTGGAACTGGTGGAGAGAAAGGGGCATAGGGTGGGGGAGGTGGAGGTTCAGGGTGATTGAGAATTGCACATTTTTGTGTCAATGAGGGCATGAAGCACTACCAGTCTCCCTTTCCTGCTGTCTGCCTGGCTAATGGTGATGTAATGACTTGCCGGTAAAGATTGAAGTTTTTAGATCCAAAGCACTTTCCGCTCCAGGGATCGAAATAACTGTATTTCCTACTTGTCAATATTCCTAAAATGGTGAGCTTTGACCAAAATAGCATTTGGGTCACCTATGCTGTGGGAACAGAACCACAGATTCTCATGGCAGGAACTGGAAGAGGAAGTAGAAGCCTGCCAGTGTCTGGTGAAGGATTAGTAACATTTTCTGTTTTGTATCAAAATCCCAAATACAGATATAGGAACCCCACAGAGATGTTGCTAATCGCCTACACTTGCTTATGGAAAGCAACCTTGATTGCAATGGAAGATGATTTTGTGAAGGGGGTATTATTATGCCCACGTCCAAGACTGAGCAGATTTTTTTTAACATTCTAGAAAGGGTTAAAATAATTCCAGATAAGTACAGTGATTGAGCAATAACTCAGAGGCCATTTAACTGAGTTATGTGGAGAGAAGTTAGCATGCCGTACAGGCGGAAAATTGGTCAGCTGAGTCACACAAATAAATGACCTGGAGTCTAGCTTACTTTTTCCTGAGGCAGAGATGACATATTAGCGAGCCCCCCAAGATATTCCAATCTCTGTGGTTGTTTCAGTCTTTGTGACAGCGGAGAGGACTGTAAACGTGTCTGTTATCTGGGTGTCTCCTTCTTTCCTGGCATGCTTTCCAAATTCACCCCAAAGTACTTGCAAATGTTGTGTTTTGTAGAGAGTAGATTTACTTAATTAATAAAGTCAGTGGGAGGCTTAACCCATTTGTGCAATCCATCCCAGAGGTGGGCAAGCTGTTTCCTCCTCAAGTAGCGGCTTGGGTTGAGGTACATAAAGAACAGCTACAGGAAAGATAAATCAAAGGAAGAAAAAATAATTGCTATTGCAGCTGCTCAACAAAGACTGTAAAATGCTAACAGAGATTGAACTAGATGACCTCTGATATCAGTTCTGGTAGGGTTACTCTGGCTCCGTCTTCTCTGAGAAGAGGGTGTGTTTGTGTGTGTGTGTGTGTATCACCTGTATAGCCCTACATAGCATAGAACCAGGTTATTTGCAGGACCATCTACTACCAAGTGTATCTGCCTGTCCCACAGGCTCCAACAGTGTCCTGTCACTGGAACAATGTCATCTGATAGCTCCTTGGAGGTGTGCCTTCTTGGTGGTGTTTTTGGAACAATCTGACTCCCGGTATCCAGTAGGCCTCAGCCCTGCAGGCCCTTTAGAAAGGCAGTCAAGGCCTGACCAAGACCTTTCCCCAGGCCTTTGGGTCAGGATGAGCGGGTGAGTTGTAGTATATTTTAGACTGGTTGCAATTTTATTGTTCCAGTTGGTGTTTAATTATTTGTGTTGTTTTCCTTTGTCTTTGCATTCGTTGTTAATGTTTTCTCCTTTAGTATACCACCCACGCTATTTGAGTTGGATGGCCGGGTATATGTTATCAATAAATAGAATAAATAAATAAACTTCTTGTTTGGTTGCAACTGCTTGAAAAAAAGCCAGTTGGCTAATGGCAATTTGGAGAAAGATGCTGCTTTAGTATTCAGTGTCTCTCACTCTCTCAGTCAAGGGTATATGACTCCATTCTTTTTTGTATGCATAAACATGAATGTAGGTATATTGAATGAATATATATTTCAGTATTTTGCACTATTAGTCAAGTATGTTAGGTTCATCTCATAATAATTTACTTTTCCAGACCTGTCTGTAGCTTGAATCATGTCAACTGGATTTCTATTTTCTCAGTGGAAACGTTTCGCTCCTTATCCAAGGAGCTTCTTCCATCCACTGCAGCACAAACTAGGAGTCATCAGGACATTGTCACACAGAGCAGAAACCATCCCCACCTCCATGGATTCCAAAAAGAATGAAAATCAGCACCTGAGAACAGCTGTGAAGGCCTGTGGATATCCAAATTGGGCCTTCACTAAATCTAAATCTACCAGACCTAAAACAGCGACAGATAGGGCTGAGACTCAGAGTAAACGGAAGAACCTGGTCATTCCTTACATGGCTGGTGTGTCTGAAAAGATAAAACGGATATTTGGCAAACACCACATACCTGTATATTTCAAACCCACCAACACACTGAGACAGAGGCTTGTATACCCCAAAGATCAAACTCCAAAACACAAGAAAAGCAATGTAGTTTATGCAATCCAGTGCAGTGAGGAGTGCTCTGAACTCTACATTGGAGAAACCAAACAACCTTTGTACAAGAGGATGGCCCAATACAGGAGAAGTAACACCATAGGACCAGAGTCAGCAGTTTATCTTCATCTAAAGGAAAAAGGACACTCATTTGAGGACATTAATGTTCACATTTTAGACAGGGAAGATAAGTGGTTTGAAAGAGGGGTCAAGGAGTCCATTTATGCCAACTTGGAAAATCCTTCCTTGAATAGAGGTGGGGGCCTCAGGCACAATCTTTCCCCTATTTTCCTCCCTGCTTTGTCTTCTGTGCCTAGGAAGATTAAGACCATTTCGCAAGCTCAACAGCAGCATGGTAATCTTAACGATTCTCCTTTAGATGATAAAGGGACTTAGAAACAACATCTCAAAATAACCATGACCTAGCCCCAGGTGTAAGGTCACACAGCCACCTAGAAACGTATTTAAGGATTCCCTTACTAACTTTGCTCAGACTGAAGAAGCTCCTTGGATAAGGAGCGAAACGTTTCCACTGAGAAAATAGAAATCCAGTTGACATGATTCAAGCTACAGACAATTCCATCTGGATGACTGAGAACCTTCATAGACATTTTTCCAGACCTGGTTTGAAACTTGTGAGTTTCAAACATATGTGTATGTGTATGTGTATGTGTATGTGTATGTGTATGTGTATGTGTATGTGTATGTGTATGTGTATGTGTATGTGTATGTGTACACACACACACACATACTGTATACATACACACACACACACACACACTCATCATATTCCTTTTCAGGGTAAGAAATATTATGTCAAGTGTAGGAAAAGAGTAAGAAATGGTGGACAAAAGAAATTAAAAATTTCTTTTTTCTTTAAAAATTAAAGACCTAAAATCACGGCAGTTATATGGTACTAAGTCTATTTCCAGAAATGGTTATTCATGCCCAGTGAGCCTCACAAAAGAGTAATCAGTAAGTCAGTCTAGAAATCGAAATCGAAACCATTCGAAGTCCTAGTCAAAAGTTCCAGAAGGCTAAATTTAGAAAGCAAAGGTCAGGGTCCAGGCAACAGAGAATCAAGTAGAGAGGTCATTCAAGCAGTTCGGGTTCAAGTCATCCAGGCTCTGAACAGCAGACCTTGCTTCCAGCAATAAACTACCCTCAACAAGAGCTTCTAGAACAGCAATTCTGCTCTTACTCAGTTGGTGCTCTTAAGCTGATCTAGTTCCAGGGACATCAAAAATAGATTAAAGGTAAAGGTTCCCCCTGCACATTTGTGCAGTCGTGTCCGACTCTAGGGGCCGGTGCTCATCTCCGTTTGTTAGCCAAAGAGCCAGCGTTGTCCGAAGACGCTTCCACGGTCATGTGGACGCATGACATGCGCGGAACGCTGTTACCTACCCACCGAAGTGGTACCTATTCATCTACTTGCATTTGCATGCTTTTGAATTGCTAGGTTGGCAAGAGCTGGGGCGAGTGCGGGGGCTCACTCCGTCAGGCGGGGCTAGGGATTCGAACCTCTGAACTTGCGATCTTCCGATCGACAAGCCTGGCGTCTTACCCGCTGAGCCACCACGCCCCCATACTGGCTCAGTACATGATGATGATAGTTTCTTTCTAGGGAGCTCCTTTCTTTTCCTTTCCCAGAGCTCGGCTTGCCTCCCAGTATCTCTTCCCAGCTTATCAGCATCCCTTGCTCTTCTAAATGTTCTATAGCTAGTTTTCTTGGGAAAGTGCTTTTGTAATACTGGCCCAAATTGACATCATGCACTGAGCCAATTTGGGCCAGTATTACAAAAGCACTTTCCCAAGAAAACTAGCTATAGAACATTTAGAAGAGCAAGGGATGCTGATAAGCTGGGAAGAGATACTGGGAGGCAAGCCGAGCTCTGGGAAAGGAAAAGAAAGGAGCTCCCTAGAAAGAAACTATGTTTGCGGAGTAACTGCCTCTTTGTTTTTTCAAAACCCTACTGAAGTTCTGTCCTGTTATCACATCGTTATACCCTAACAGCCGTACTGACCTCAGGAGGCACATGATGTGTTACATCCAGTGAAATGCTTGGCTGCTCTATCCAATCACATGTATATTCAATCTGTGTGAATCTATAAAGACTCCCTCTCTCTTTAGGTATGTCTACACTTCCAGAGTTGTCAATCAACCAATCTGTGCTTCAGTGTCCTGGTCTCCAGTTTTTAAAATGAACCCCTTTGTGGGGAATATTTCCTACTACACACTCTTGGTTAAACACAAAAAACTTTGTGCTGAAGCAGCTTGAAGACTAGCAAATTCATTCCAGCAAAACTTTATTATTCAGACACTGTTTGCAATAGTACATGTGTGGGTCTTTAAGGTGAGAAGCACAGCTACCCTGCTGGGATTTCTTGTGAATCATCACCTCATCGGTGCAAGGATGTCTGTTTCACTGTTTGTTCACTTCATCTGAATAGTCAAATGGAAAGTTCAGCCATGATCTCCTGGGAATACAGGCAAGTGAAAATGAATCAGAATGGAAAGCAATGGAATATGTAGCTGGATTGCTTGGAGTGGGTGTTCTTTCCAAAGAACTTGTAATTATTTGTGGAAAAATACTGACTAATTGACAAAAAGCAGAATGGCAACGGACGAGTGCCTGGGGACCAGAATTAGGTGGAATTAGCTATCTTTGTCATCAACCACATGATTGATGAAGTATCCTAGATCATCTCCATAGCAAAAACTGTATTTGGAAGAAGTGCAAAAGCATTACTTTATACATGAATCAGTTAAAGACAACTTTAAGATGCCTCTGCAATAGTTTGGGAACAAGATTAGGGGCATGTTGACATTTGCCATTTAAGCTGCTCCTGGCCTGTACTCATGCCAGCTGGACTCTTAAGACATCTTTTTAAAAATCCTGTCTGTGCTGAGACACTTTGGGAACAGCTTGTAAGGTGTTAAGTCCGGCCTGCAGGCGACTATGTCCTCCCACTGGACAATTCTGCTGCTGCTGCCCCCTCCTACTTTTCTTCCAGGAAACTGATTACCTGTTGTTTTCCATACTGGGGACAGGTCTTCCTGGATATACAGGTAGTCCTCGTTTATCAACCACAATTGGGACCGTCAACTCAGTCATTAAGTGAAGCGGTCGCTAAGTGAAACCGTGACAGTGCTTATGATTTTACTTCAGGTTTCCTTTGCTTTACAGACCTGTGAAGGTTGTTAGTGTGAGGATTGGTCGCAAAGTTACTTTTTCATCACTGTCATAACTGCAAATGGTGGCTAAACGAGGACTATCTGTATATACTTTTATGTGTATGTAGGTATGTACTATATGTGTGTATTCATACATACAAAGTTAAAACATCAAAATGCACATACATGCAGGCACAACAAAAAGCTTTTTAAAGAAAACAACTTTTCTTACTACATTTTTAAAAAAAATTGTCAGTGCTCAACATCCTATGAGGAGTTCGGAAGCTTACAATAAAGGATTTTCAGCAGTTTTATAAACTTAATGGTTTTGCAGCTCATCTATCAAGAAGCTTAGAGTGAGGGCTATTTGTGTCATGGGTCTGCCTACTGCCCTTATAAAAATAGTGAATATTAAACCTTTAGCATCATAAATTTTCCCAGCCTAGTGTGTTGGGCTACAGTCTCCCATGCTTGGGGGAAAGGACTGCTGGATACTTGACACTGGCTCCAGTTGCAACTGGGGTCTTAAGTGGGATCTTTTTTTTAAAGATTTTTTATCCTGCCTTTATTATTTTTTTAAGTAACTCAAGGCAGGGAGCATACCTAATACACCTTCCTCCTCCTATTTTCCCCACAACAACAACCCTTTGAGGTGAGTTGGGCTGAGAGAGAGTGACTGGCCCAAGGTCACCCAGCCGGCTTTCATGCCTAAGGCGGGATTAGAACTCTCAGTCTCCTGCTTTGCCATTGGCTCCTTCCTAGGGCTGAGAGAGAGTGACTGGCCCAAAGTCACCCAGCCGGCTTTCATGCCTAAGGCAGGACTAGAACTCTCAGTCTCCTGGTTTGCCATTGGCTCCTTCCTAGGGCTGAGAGAGAGTGACTGGCCCAAAGTCACCTAGCCAGCTTTCATGCCTAAGGCGGGACTAGAACTCTCAGTCTCCTGCTTTGCCATTGGCTCCTTCCTAGGGCTGAGAGAGAGTAATTGGCCCAAGGTCACTCAGCCGGCTTTCATGCCTAAGGCAGGACTAGAACTCACCATCTCCTGGTTTCTAGCCTGGAGCCTTAACCACTAGACCAGACTGGCTCTCCTTTTTGAAATATATTTGGCTGAACACCCTTAGAAATCTCTCAGAGCTACTGTTCAGGGTGGGGAGAGGGCAAGATTCTAAGCAGATTTAATCTGGAAACACAGAATCTTTTCATAGACCATCCTGCCCCAAATGGGAAGATCAGGTACATATCTTGATTTTAGGAAGAATTTGACAAACTACCCCATGGCATTCTAATTAACAGGATAGTTAATATAGGCTGGAAGTCATGGCATAAAGTAAATATGTAGCTGACTCAAAAATTATCTCTTCCAATTGTATGACTCTGTGAGACTGAGACTAGTATATGCTGCCCTTCTGCCTGCAGATAGAAAGAAAATCTGTTGCCACAAAACCAAAAAGTGTATTTTGAGAACTTAAAAATACATATATATGCTTATATAATAAAATATACTGAATTCACAAAATCTTGCTCCATAATAAACATATTAGTATTTAAAGTGCCAAAAAATATCTAATCTAGAGTTTGTTATAATAGTGGACCTACATCCATAAAGTAAGCAGTCTAGAAAATGTAACAGGCTAGTAGGCAAAAGTATTTTCATCTCAAAAATGCTGCTCTTCTTCCTTTACTGCACGGGTGGGGAACCTTTTTTCTGCCAAGGCCCATCTGGATATTTATAACTGGGGACTGGGGGGGTGGAGGGCGGGGTTTTTGGGATTTCTGCTGACTGGGGCCCGGAGTTTGCGGGCAGGAACCAATCACAAGCACTGGGGGGCGGGGTTTGTAGGCGGGAGCCAATTGCATGGAAGGGGTGGGGTTTGCAGGTGGGAGCCCCACGGGCCTTAGGCGGGAGCCCCACGGGCCTGACGTTGCCCACCCCTGCTTTACTGCATGCCTTAATCTTCTTTTGGGGAGTAGAAATATAACCTACTGATGAAATGCAAAACTGAACCTTTCAGTATCCAGCCTGTCCACTATTTTAAGTTTCCTTCCTTCCTTCCTTCCTTCCTTCCTTCCTTCCTTCCTTCCTTCCTTCCTTCCTTCCTTCCTTCCTTCCTTCCTTCTCGCGGGGCTCATGAATGGTGCTTGGCTAAGCTCTCTGATAAAATGAAGTCATGCAATTTATTTGTGGCAAAATTCCTACTGTGAATGGTTGGTGTCAACTGAACACAGAATGAATGAAAATCAGATTGGAGCTGCACCCCAAATATTAATAAGATAAAACATCACACAGGACCTACCTAAAGTTAATTACTTAATTAAGGGAAACACCTGCCCATGTAACATTTTTCTGCATTGGTTTTGAATGGGAATGCCAAATATGACAGGAGCTCAAAATTTATCGCACTGAGTCACTGAGGTTTCTGTCTAAAGAAGTCCTCAACCACCCAGACTGATTATTGGCACACCTTGATTCAAGATGAGGAAAGTAGTTATGAAAGCACTCTGTAGTTACTTTATAAGCTGAGGGGAACGTTCAACACTGCCTCCCTCATGTCTCTTTGATTTTTCAAATAACATTCTTCCAACATCCTTGCTTTTTATGTAAATACAGAAGGTGTGTATTTAAAGATGTTGGTCAGTCATTGTGTGCAGCGAGCATTCATGTTTAATATGCATCCATGTTTATTTCCAAAAGGAGGTTAAATATTAAGTGGCAAGAGCTTTTGAGTTTTGTTTTATATCTTTAAATACTCTGGAGTTCTAATTTTAAAAAAGGAAATTATATAAGGCTGAATTTATTCATCCCTGTTCTTGAACCACTGCCAGACACCGTGGAAGGTAAGCAAAAATCCTCTGGTGAATCAGGTTGCTGTAAGTCTTATGCCCCAGGCAAGGCTGACTAGGGGATTCTGAGGACTGACCTCCAGTTGGAGGAAGCTCATTGGTGAGCAATCCATTACTTCAGGGCTTTCCAAAGTTTTCCCGTGGCGACACACCAACCGGCATTGGTGTGTCGCCGCGGGAAAACCCGGAAGCTCTGCTGCTGCTGCTTTCGGGTTTTGCGCGCTGCAGTTAGTGTGTCGCTGCGGGAAAACCTGGAAGCGCTGATGATGATCAATGCTTCCGGGTTGTGTGGCGACACACCAGACTGTGTGTGGCGACACACTTTTGTGTCGCGACACACAGTTTGGAAAGCTCTGCATTACTTGGTTCTCCTTTTGAGAAGCTTCCATTGGTTCAAGGAAAATATTAGTGTTTGGATGGCTTGGCCCCCAGGACCATCTCTCCTATGCAGATTGAGCCCATCCTGCACATTCTTCCCAAGAGGAGATGCTGAAGGCCTCCACTCTGTGTGAGGGGGAGGAGTGCTTCTTCTTGAAAGGTGGCCCCACACGATGGACAGGTCGTTCCTTGAGGTTCTGGGGGCACCTTATTCGCCTTTTGCAAGGCTGTTAAGACCATATCGGTCTGGAAGCCTTCTGTCCTCCTTGATGGAGATGGGCTACCTCTGTGGTTTTTGTAAAGTTATGTTTTGCTGTGGTTCTGTGCTGTGGCTTTTGATTTGTTGCCTCGGGTTCTTAGTTATGTGTTGTTATTCTGTGTAGACCATCCACAGTCTACAGAATAAGCAGTGCACAAGGTTTTGCATAAACAAGTCAAAGAAATAAGGTGATGCTTGTAGCTGCCAGGCTTACCTGACCAGGACCGGGCAGTAAATCTCCATCCCCCGACCGCACCCCTGGCGGCTCCTGGCAATGTAAAATGAAGCCCCCTTGAAAGGCGATTGTTCCTGGTCCAAGTGGGGGAGCTTCTTTCCCCACTTTGCTTTTTCTCCCTGCCTTTCCTCCTCTTCAAGGCCTTCAAGAAGCTGCTGGTTGCTGGCACAAACTGTTTAACTGTACTGGCTATCAATTTACTTTCTTACAGGATAGACCATAGCTTTCCAAACTGTGTGTCACGACACTTTAGTGTGTCGCAACACACAGTTTAGTGTGTCGCAACACAACCCGGAAGCGGTGGCAGGGGCGTGCACGGCGGCGGCACAGGGACATGCGCGGTGGTGGCAGTGTGTATGGCGGTGGCGGCAGCGACGACGGCGGCGGCGTGCCATCAGCGCTTCTGCATTTTAGCGGAAATCCACACGAGGCCCCCGCCGCCGCGCGCACCCCTGCACCGCCACCGCTGCCGCCGTTGGTGTGTCGCCAACGGCAGCAGTTTGGAAAGCACTGGGATAGACAGTCACTTTGATTTAAATTTGAAATTAGGGAACTTTCAAAAGACAGCAGAAATGTTCAAGAGAAATTTATCTGAGCTTGTATCTAAAGAACCAAAGCTAGTTGAGTTAAGATGTGCTTATAGCCTTGTATTTTTGTACAGGTCACTCTCATCATTTAACTAGCCATGAAGAATTTAGTATTGGACGAACAGAAAAATATATATAAACAGATCTAAGGATTCATTGAAACACTATGAATAATGTTAACATATTTCGGCAATGGTTGAAGTGGGAATAAATCTTGTTGCCTGTAATTTTTGTCTAATCACCATGAATATAATTACAGAGAGTATTGTAAGTGGTTCTCCAGCTTTTTGTGCAGTGTGTCATATGTCTTCTACTACAAGGCAGAAATAGATGCCTATAAATGTGTTCATGGTTTCCCTGTATTTTAATAATTACTCTGCATGAATGAAAATGATTTATACTTAGAATGACTGAAACATGTGCCCAGGCAGATAGCTTTTCAATGTATAAATGAAGTGTAAACAAAACCTAGTAGAGCTCTCTGAATGTTTAGTTAGAAATAACTCCTAGTATATTCACTTGTGTGGCATGGTGACTCAGCGGGTAAGGCACCAGGCTTGTTGATCGGAAGATTGCAAGTTCGGAGGTTCGAATCCCTAGCCCTGCGTGCGGAGTGAGCTCCTGCACTTGCTCCAGCTCTCGCCAAACTAGCAATTCGAAAGCATGCAAATGCAAGTAGATCAATAGGTACCACTTTGGTGGGTAGGTAACAGCGTTCCGCGCGTGTCATGCGTCCACATGACCGTGGAAGCGTCTTCGGACAACGCTGGCTCTTCGGCTAACAAACGGAGATGAGCACCGGCCCCTAGAGTCAGACACGACCCTTTACCTTTGCATAATTGACTGCTTAACTTTTAAATTAATTAATTGTTTAAAATATTTATAGCCTGGCTGCTCTCCAGAGGGACTGAGGCACTTACCAGTCCGTATAAGATAATGGGATGTATTTCTGGGAGCAGGGACTGCTGGCCAGAGATGGATTGCACCTTATGAGAATTGGGAAGAACGTGTTTGAAAGGCATCTTACCAACCTGATCCAGCCATCTTAAACTGATTCCTGTGGGGCAGGGAGAAGAGAGCCCAGGAAGCAGTGCAGTGCCAAGCACTTGGAATGAGCATTTAAATGCAGGAAGAGATTGGTGACTCATGTGACCCAATGATTCCAGTGTCTCTATATAAATGCCTAGTAGACTATGGGGAATAAACAGGAAGAACTTGAAGTCTCAATGCAGGAAGGTCAATAAGATTTAGTAGGCGGTACTGAAGGGTGTGGTGGCTCAGCGGGTAAGACGCCAGGCTTGTTGATCGGAAGATTGCAAGTTCGGAGGTTCGAATCCCTAGCCCTGCGTGCGGAGTGAGCGCCCGCACTAGCTCCAGCTCTTGCCAACCTAGCAATTCGAAAGCATGCAAATACAAGTAGATCAACAGGTACCACTTCGGTGGGTAGGTAACAGCGTTCTGTGTGCATCATGCCGGCCACATGACCGCGGAAGCGTCTTCGGACAACGCTGGCTCTTTGGCTAACAAACGGAGATGAGCACCGGCCCCTAGAGTCGGACACGACTGCACAAATGTGCGGGGGGTACCTTTACCTTTACCTTTACTGAAACCTGGCAGGAGAAAACCTGAATAAAATGCAAAGATTGAAAGGTACAACATATTCAAAAGGAATAGGCGAGACAGAAGGGAAGGTGGAATGGTATTACATCTGAAGGAAATGCACACATAAATGAAGATCCAGGACTTTGAGCATGAGGATCCAGCCAACATCATTTAGGTAAGAATACAAGACAGGGAAACAACAAAGATGGAGTGGGATGGGTGGGTGGGTTGCTATAAACTGCTAAGCCACACAAAAGATCTGAATAATGCCCTCCTGGACCAGATTACAGAATTTCCAAGGAGGAGAGACATTCTAATAACGGAATCTCTAACTACCTGAATATCTGCTGGAAAATCAACTCAGTCAAGATTGCATGGTTCCAAGAATTCCTCAGTGGTCTTGCTGGTAGTTTCATTTTTCAGAAGGTTGAACAAGCGACAAGGGGGTTGACTCTCTGAGAACCGATCCCAATCCAGTAGGAAACTGCTTGTTGGAGAGGCAAAAACAGTGGGAACTTTGGGAGTAGGAGAGCATGTCAACTTGGTATTCAGGATAATACAGAAAGATATACAGTATTGAATAATTCCAGGAAAACCAATTTCACAAGCTCAGAAACAATTTCACAAGGTGGAAATCCATGGACAGAAATCCTCAGGTCAAGGGGAAAGAAGGAGAGTTGGGAACTTCTTGAAAATTAGATACCAGAAGTTCAGTTGCACACCATTCCAATGAGGAAAAAAAAAGAGGGGAGCAGTTTTGGAAATTGTTGCGGAGGAATAGGGAGATTTAGACTGAAGTGGGACATGTGTAGGAAATGGAAGATAGGTGTAATCACCAAGGCAGCGTACAGGAAGCTAATACCTGCCAAAATAAAGTTAGGAAAGTGCAAAACAAATTTAGGCTGAAAAGGGAAGGTAAAAGCAACAAACGGGGCTTTGGGGGTATCTGAATAGTAAAAGGAAGAAAAGAGAGTGGGTGGGACTGCTGTTGAAGTCAGCAGGACCATTGCTTTGCCTCCTTGCAGTAAGTAATCAAATTTACGCTTATTCTATATAGGCCTTTCCCTTTGCATAATTTTAGGGGCGCTATTCTATCCTGATTATAAAACCCGCAGTATATCAACAGAATTGATATCAAAGGAAAAATGGCTAGTGTAAGTGGCAAATACCTCTTCCTCCATGATCGGATCATAACTTGAGTAAACATATTATTTAATTTCTTCAGTTTTGTAAAGAACTTTTTGGAGGAACAAGACAGAGCTTAGATGTTTATCTAAATATTGAATATTTTCTATCTGTATACATTCTTTCATAGAATCATCTAGAATAAGTCGAATGATATTCTCTAGTTGTGCTCCTTGATAATATAGTTTCCCATATCGTAAGGAGTATAGAAAATGTTCTTATTAATTCTTGATTTTGATGATTTCATGGAATTACCGAGGAGTTTTTTTATGATTAATTGATAATATAGCAACATTTTCAACTCTTTTCTTTTAATATACTTAGCTGAATATGTTGGATTGGGAATAGTAAGTGCCATATCCCGCCTGCAAACCTGCCCCCCTGTCCGTGCGATTGGCTCCTGCTGCAAACCCCGCCCCCAGTCTGCGCGATTGGCTCCCGCCTGCAAACCCTGCCCCCCCATCCACGTGATTGGCTCCCGCTTGGAAACCCCGCCCCCGTCTGCACGATTGTCTCCCACCTGCAAACCCTGCCCCCTCCCCTTGCGAATAGCTCCTGCCTCAAACCCCGCCCCCATCTGTGCAATTGGCTCCCACCTGCAAACCCCGCCCCCCCATCCGCGCAATTGGCTCCCGCTTGCAAACCCCACCCCCTGGCCCGTGGAAAAATTGTCTTCCATGGAACCAGTTTCAACCAAAAAGGTTGGGGACCCCTGTTTTAGAATTCAAAGCGATCTGTAAAGAAATACGAAATGTTACTTTAAGTCATCATAACTCCCACCCAGAATACCTGACTATTATTTATGTCAGCTAGAGGTTTTGGTAGTCCACTTCAAAATATTTGGAGGGCATCTAGTTGCCTAACCCTGCACTAACCTCATAACCAATAATAATTTCATCAAAGAGCAGCATTCTTGTGAAAATTGCCTTTAGCAGGAGAAGAGCATGGTGGCTTGTTATCTTAATATTACCCACAAGAAAACATGTATCCTAAAGCAATTTATCAAAATGTGTTTAAACAAGCATCAGTAACTGTAAACACATCCAGAGATGATAGCATCGCATCTGCCGTCTGGTATATTCTTCCCTGGAATACTTTTAGATTGAGCTTATGTAGCTGCAATCATGTTGAGATCTGTGCAGTGCTGCTAGAGGAGTCATGGAAAAATATCCTTGGTGCACTTCAAACAAAAATGAAGGCTTTGTGATTTACTAATAGGATGGCTCTTGGGCATTCTTATAAAAGAGAAAGTGTTAGTTTAATTTTGGCATTTGGTATTAGCACTTAGAGCTTTAAACATCAAAATACTCCCTTATATGTAACATAGATATATATTCCTGAATATATTTTATAAAATATATTTTAAAAAATAAAAATATTTTTTCTTGAAAAAGTTTTTGAAGAAATTGGGAAGTCACCCAGCAGTCTTTCATAATGAACCCCACAGTTGGTTTAATGTCTCTTTCCTAAGGCCTATAAAAACTAATTTAATTCCTGCTATTTCTGCAAAACCTTGATAACTAATGTGCACCTTTTGATGGATACATAGCATTTAAAGCGTTGGAATTGTTTTGGCCTCCCAAGAGGGAGCATAAGTCCAACAACTTGCTCAATTTAGGAATCCACTAAAACATCCCTCACAGGTGGCCATCATAGAATGGAAAACCATTTAAAGTTGTTTTAAGGACTTCCGATAATCTTTTTTCAAGCAAACATCCAATGATACATCTCTCCAGGCCCCACAGACTCCACTAGACATTGTGTGATATTTCAGTACTTAGGAGGAAGGAAGGATTAAGGAAAACAACTGAACACTGCAACAGTCTTGTGATGACCTTAACCATCATCCGGAATACTGTGATTAGAAACTAGTCCCAAAGCTCCATTCCTCATTTTATTCCTCCCTCTTTTACCTTGAAGGAGCCTGTTGAATCAGGAGAAAGGTCCAGCATTCTGCATCTCACAGTGGCCAAGTTCTGTTTCCTACCTTTGGCATTTTATTTAAAAGTAGACAGCCATCAAGACTCATATTTACTAATAGCTTGTATCCTCCAGGAATTTTTCTAGCACCTATTTAAAACCATCTGCCTTGTAAAAAAAATGTAATAAATTCCAAAATCGAACTGCTTTATAATTAAATACCTTTTTATTGGTCACGAATCTTGTGCGTTTAGCTTCAATTGATGATCCCAAGATTTAATACTGCAAGAAGTAGAGAGTTTATGTCTCTTATTTTGACTCTTGTTACCTGCCTATGTGTAAAACTGAAACACCTGCTTTTTCATTATGGTGATACCATTTTATACTTTTTATTTATTTTATAATTCAAATTTTGCCACCGCCCATCTCCCCCAGAAAAGGGGAACTCTGGGCGGTTTTATACTTCTCTTTCACAAATAGATGGAACTTTGGCCAAGACAACTCACCGCCTCTTTTCCACTGATGAGAAGGCAGTAGAGCGTTTATGCAAGCGTAGTGTGCTTTCCAAACTTAATTCAGTCATGATAAAGCAGAAGTCAAGAATGAAAAGGTTTTGGTTCATTTCTGTCCTAAGGATTTAAAAAATAAAAATCGTTGAGCTACAATTTTATACACAGTGCCATCACTGCAAGGAGATGGAAATGAAAAAAAGGAGAACCAGCCTTGCCTCCTCTTTTTGAGGACAGGGCTGATGCAAATATGGGACTTGTGGAAGATATTGTTGAAACGGGTAAGATGTGCAAATAATGAGAGCAAGTGGACAAAATGGAGGCAGGATTGGGGAGAAGCCTCTGGCACCACTTCAACATGAAATAACATGCTAGCCTGCCTTCCTCCAGGTGTAGAGGGTGAGTGTATGTAATGGAGAACCTCCTTTATCTCTGAAGGCTTTTTGTGCAAACAGGGATGCAGAAAAATCAAGATCCTCAGCCGTCCACTGCAGACACAGACTCTCCAAACCTGAAAGGGAACTAGAGGAGAATAAAACTAGCACACTGATCAGAACCAGAAGTCTAAGCATACTTATATCTGAGTAAGATCTGGACAACTCAGTGGGACTTTCTACAGAGCAAGTGCTTCTTATATTTGAAGCCAAAGGCATCACCCTGTTTCCTTTTATGAATCAGAGAAAGAAAGGATGGGAAAGGACCTTGGAAATCACTTAGTCCAACCCTTTGCTCAGTATGAGAGTCTACCACTACAGTGTTCCTCTTCAACTGAGATCTTCACACAGAGGCGGCAAATGCTTTAGCAGATCCTGCTCTGAGCAGGGGGGTTGGTTTAGATTACATGGGATATCACTTCCATCTCTGATTTTATGAAGTTTCCGAGGGCTACAAAGAAGTGATTTGTATATTCAGGTTGAATTCCCATTTCAACCTGCAGTGTTCTTACTGAATTTTACTGAACTACATATTCCTTCAAAATATACCCAACGATCTTCGTATATGCTAACTGCTTCAAGGATATAACATTCTTTTTAGTGGAAAGGTTGTTTGATCCCCTCACTAGAAGAATGGCTAAATTGTGAGAATATGCTTTCATGTCTAGATTAACTTTGTATCTTATAAGTAAATCTGATATAGGATTTAATTCAAACTGGAAAACTTTCCTTGACTACAACTTAATGCATGGATTTGTACCACATCCAAAATTTGGGTTTCTCTATGAATAGAGTCTGTATTTCAATTTTACAAGTTATCCAAATCAGAAGAGACTCTTAGTAACATGGATTTTGTTCATTGTAGCATATAACCTCACTCGGTGATTTACTGCATAGTGTGTTGACCATGGTTCTTGCTATTCATGTTTAGCTTAGAGCTTAATAGCAATTTTTAATTGTTTAAAACTATCATATATTCAGTTAGTCATAATTAATTAGTGATGTACTAGAAAACTATAATCTCTGTAACATCTTTAATCCCTTGTTTATTCATTTGTATTTTATTCTGTTACCTTCTTCTAGTTTCTTTTTTATGTCTGTTTACATATCTGCTTTAAAATGTCTAATTAAAAAACCAAAAACCAAAAGTGATTTAGGGCTGCAGGAAGCCCCAGTCCACCCCATCTTAAATATACTGTATCAGCAACAAAGAAGAGTATCCCCTTTTTAATACTGTCAATTCCCAATTAACTAACCTCTATTTAACAGACTTTGGATACAGTAGATAGAATCTGAGCCTGAAATAATGGACAAGACTGTTAAATCAAGGTTCTACTCTTTGGGGAAAATATGTCTATGAAGGTTCTCAGTCATCCAGGTGGAATTGTCTGTAGCTTGAATCATGTCAACTGGATTTCTATTTTCTCAGTGGAAACGTTTCGCTCCTTATCCAAGGAGCTTCTTCAGTCTGAGCAAAGTTAGTAATGGAAAGGTTATGGAAGATGGGGGGAGGTGTGCAGGCCAGCAGAAAGGCACTGGGCGGATCAGGAAGGTGCACATCTGACCTCTATATTCCTTAGGAAAACTGAAAATATCTCATTCCACAGTAGGTTCAAAATTATTGTCATAACAATAGGACCAAAAGTAGTAATGAGTAATGAGATCACAGTAGCTCTTCCTCTACTGTGGAGGTTCCAGCTACCCCTGTCAAGTTTTGAAAAATTATCTTTTTACAGTGAAACCCATTACAAGGTTTATCTTGACTAGCATAAGTAGACATCTCATTCTATCCTTT
This sequence comes from Charina bottae, assembly GCA_023362775.1. Taxonomy (NCBI): domain Eukaryota; kingdom Metazoa; phylum Chordata; class Lepidosauria; order Squamata; family Charinaidae; genus Charina; species Charina bottae. The sequence continues at coordinate 3,272,117 of JALMGJ010000020.1, forward strand.
TTTCCTATTATTTTTTCCTTCACTAATCCTTCTAAACAATGTACTATTATACTTGTACACCAGTCCTTAGCTCTGCCTGCCATATTCTTAGATCTTACCCTGTAATTTTCTGCTTATTTTTTTTAGCAAACGCACAAAAATCCACCTGATTCCATCAAAATAGCCGCCATGGCAGGTTGTACCCTAACACCTCTCCTGCCTTTCTGGATGCTTTTATCATACTAGTAGAAGCCAGATGCAATTCCAGATGGTGGTTGTCACCTTTAAGGCCCTATATGGGTCCGGACCTGTTTATCTGAGAGGCTGCCTTCTCCTGTTTTGTTCCTCCCATTCAACCAGATAAAATAAAGTATTTTTTATTGTAGAAGTTTGTTATTGCCTTTTTGTTAGCTGCCAAGAGTCAATTTATGATTGAGGCAGGATACAAGTTTAATAATAATAATAATAATAATAATAATAATAATAATAATAGATTTTTATCCCACCTTTTTTATCTATAACTCAAGGTGACAAACATACCTAATATTCCTGCCTTATATTTTCCCCACAACAACAACCCTGTGAGGGGGGTTGGGCTGAGAGAGAGGGACTGGCCCAAAGTCACCCAGCATAAATACATAAAATACATAACTCCCTTCTTCCAGGTCCTATCCCTATAGGATTATTACCTAGAGGTGGGTGTTCTCAATGCCTGCCCCTTTTGGAGCTCCCTTCCAGTGGGAATTCAGTCAGCTTTGTCCCTCCCAGCCTTCAACAAAGATCTGGACCTACTTGTTCTGCTCTCTGACTGGAAGGTGGGGTTGCTGGCCCTTTTTGTTTCTTTGCTTGCTTTGTTTTGCTTATATGGATAGGGGTTTTATGGGGGACGGGGGAGTTTACATGTTCTTATTGTTAGCCCCTTAGACCATGCGGGTGGCATACAAACGATGCAAACAAATAAATAAAATGCAGACATAAGGTGGGCTCACTTTTTTGTTTTGAATATCACTGGATACTTCCAACTGCAGCTTTCATTCAGGAATCACCCTGCCTTACTCACAAAAAGTTATGGCTTGTCTAGGTACTATTATAACAGACTTCACACCAGGCAGGGCAATAAAGTTCACTCTCTAGAATCTGGACATTCAATAACAGTAGAAACTTCACAGATTCACCATAGCTAGACCAGTTGCTTTATTGCAAAGAAGAAAAAAGTCTTACATAAGCAGAAAATGAGCCTACTGTGGATTACAGGAGTCAAGCCTTGTATATAGGGCAGCTGCAGGGTTTCCATCCTAAGCCTTTCCCTCCTGCCCTTTCAGGTCAGCTGACTTTTGCCTGTCCTTTTTCTGGCCAGGAGCTTCACCACCATTTGTTCCTAATTTATAGAAAGATTCTGCCTGGGTTGAGAATTGTTGGTTCCCACCTGGCTACCTCCTATTTTATTTTATTTTATTTTATTTTATTTTATTTTATTTTATTTTATTTTATTTTATTTTATTTTATTTTATTTTATTTTATTATTTTATTTTATTTTATTATTTTATTTTATTTTATTTATTTTATTTTATTTTATTATTTTATTTTATTTTATTTTATTTTATTTTATTTTATTTTATTTTATTTTATTTTATTTTATTATTTTATTTATTTTATTTTATTTTATTTTATTTTATTTTATTATTTTATTTTATTTTATTTTATTTTATTTTATTTTATTTTATTATTTTATTTTATTTTATTTTATTTTATTATTTTATTTTTATTTTATTATTTATTTTATTTTATTTCTTATTTATACCCCGCCTATCCCCTCCCTAATGGAGGGCTCTAGGCGGCTTACAATCATGTAAATACATATATTATACAATCACATATTATTACAATTTTTACCGTGCGATAGGGAGGAGGAGAGGGAACCGGCTCTTCAGCTGCAGGCATCGGACTACATGCCCCAGAATGCCTCGCTCCGCGCCGGCTGCTGACGTCCAGGAAGTTGTTGTTCCGGATCCGTCGTCCTCCGCCGCCATTATCGGGATTCTCCAGGTCTTCTTGGTTCGAGGACGACCCTCCGATGGACGCCAGCAAATTGACCCACGTGAGTGGTACCCAATTTATCTACTCGCTTTCAGCTTTCGACCTGTTGGGTGGACAGAAGCCAGGGTGAATGGTGAGAGCTCACCTCGCCATGCGGTTTCGAACTGCCAACCTTGTGGTCGGCAGTCTAACGGCTCAGCGGGTTAAACCCTACCCTTTCCTTTTGTTAACCTCCTACCCTCCTACCCTTTTGTTAGCGCTCCTACCCTTTCCTTTTGTTAACCAAACCTTTACAATTTCCATTAAAATAAAATAGAAATGTTTCTGAATTATCTTTACTTTTTTCAGATCTATGGTGGTGGTAAAATATTTTATAGGTAGTCCTCACTTAACAACCATTCGTTTAGTGATGGTTTGGACTTACAATGGTGTTGAAAAAAACGACTTACGACCGGTTCACATTTATGTCCATCGTAGCGTCCCTGCAGTCACGTGATCATGATTTGGTTGCTTGGCAAACCGGTTCACATTTATGACCATCGCAGCATCCCGTGGTCATGTGATTGCCATTTTCAACCTTCCTGGCTGGCTTCTGGCAAGCAAAATCAATGGGGAACCACATGATTTGCTTACTGACCATGTGGTTCGTTTAGCGCCTGCAGTGATTCGCTTAATGACAACTGCAAAAAAAGTTGTAAAATCAGGTCAGATTTGCTTAATGACCGCTTTGCTTAGCAACCAAAATTCCAGTCCCAATTGTGATTGTTAAGCGAGGACTACCTGTATTACACATGTGTCTGAATTTTGCCAGTCTAGTGTCTGCAGCATAGGACTCAACTGATCAGGGATATCCACAAAGGGGTTCCAAAAAGTCTAGACGGTGGCTGGAACTGTGCAATTCAAGCCCTACCCCCACCCCTTTTTTACATACATCACATGCAACACACATAAAAAGGGACAGCCGGGGCTTCAGTTGCATGGTTGTAGTTGCCTTCCTGACTTTCCTTTAACCTCCCCTGAAGAAAACCTTCAGCCATTTGTTGGTCTCCCAGCTGGCCAATAGCCGAGTGCTAGATTCTTTGAGCTCTCAGTGATTGTAAATTAACAAAAAACCCTTCAACACCTCAACAAAAATGAAATAAATGTACCTGCTTGTTTCCCTCCCAATGGTCCTGGTTTTTGTCATTTGTCCACAAACCCCTTGGAGAGGCTGCTAAACGGAGGGGCAGGTGAGTTACTGTAAACGCTCCACGTGAGCCCCCCTGGATGCAGCAGCCCTGTCCACGTGGTGACAAAGTAGCACTGCTGGAGAAGCCCTAAGGCTGCGGGGAAAATCACACACACACAACAAGGTAGAACAAACATGGGGGTTATTTTATCTAATAGAAAAAAGGCCCTTTCCACAGCTGGGAGCTTCATAATAATAGTAGCAGTGTTGGCAAAACAGCAACATTTTAATTTAATTTTAAATTTTTTAAAAATTTTAAATGGAAAGACAAAATAGCCCTATAATGTCTTTCAATTGGTAATACCAGGAGGCATGTATCCAAAATGTCCTTTATGCGGCTGAAGATCTGGATTAGTAATTGGATGTTTCCTATTGTAAGCCATGATTAAAAAACCAGAGGTTTTCCTGGCAGGAGCATCATAAGCCTTCAGAAAGGAAAAATTATAAGGAGAAAGAAGGTTGAAGTTTGATGGAAATGTTTCAGTAAAGCTCTCCATACGTAAGTAAATGTGACCTGGGGAGTTATTAAAATAATCTCTTTTGCAGAATACTAAATAAATATTTTAAAATGTATTTTAATAGCAGAAAGTAAATAATCCAGTAAGTGAAGCTGAATGGTGGGAGACTCCAGAGAGATCAAAGAAAGTGTTCAGTGACTGAGACTAGCAGAGCAGATAAGAGTCTAATAGCGGGAAGAACCAAGAGGTCTCTGTAGATATGGCCAACTATATCTTCCCTGCAATCCATCTTCATCTCTTACCAAGACTTAAAAGGCACAACAGCAGTGCAATACAGTACATGCTTATTTATTATTTTCCTGCCTTTCCCCCAAAGGGGCTCAAAGCAGCAAATGGTGAAAAAATATGAACAGTTTAAACTATGAAAAATAGTTTAAAACATTGTCTGTATCTTGTCTCTAGTGTATCTCTTCTGATTCCAGTTGAATGATAGTGTCCTGTGGGCCATGTTATACAAAATGATTGGTTGATTCCTCCAGCTTTGTTTCCCTTCCTCCCTTCAAATGCCACAAGCCAGCAGGAAACAAAGTGATGCAAGAATCAGGAAGGAAGCTCCAGCAACCTGCAGATGGTTAGGAGGCCTATTTACTCAGAAGTAATTCCATAGTCTTCAACAAAACTTCCTAGGAAAGATATTGACATGCACTCTACTGCGATAAATCATGAAACTGCTAGACTTTGGATTTGGAATTCCCACATTGATTCAATTCCTGTCTCCTATACCCCTGATCAACATCTTTTCTGGAATATGTCTACTTTTTACAGTAATTGTATGAAGTCAATCCATTCAAAGCAAGAAATAATGTGGATCAGGCAAAATGAGTCGGCTATAAAGCTTGTTTGTGCTGATCATTGCAAACTCAAGACCTTTGAAATATGCTCAGACATGTCTGCAAGTTATTTCAATGTATTATTTCCAGTATCTGCTGCTTATCTTTTTATTCAACATGTCTGTGCCATGCAAACTCTGACACATGCAGCCCATTGCAGCTCTTCCTTAAGTAACCCTTTAAGAAGGGTTTTAAGCCTTTAAGAAGCTCATGTTGCTGTCAGAAAGGAACATTTCAGCCCTCTCTTGAAAATTGGGAGGGTAGGGAGAGAATTCTCTCTCTCTCTCTCTCTCTCTCTCTCTCTCTCTCTCTCTCTCTCTCTCTCTCTCTCTCTCTTTCTCTCTCTCTCTCTCTCACACACACACACACACACACAGAGAGAGAGAGAGAGAGAGAGAGAGAGAGAGAGAGAGAGAGAGAGAGAGATACTGGCTCACACAGGCAAACACACACACAAAGGCAAAACTGCCAGCTGGGATTCTTTTGCTTGTGCCAGCCCTTTCAGCTTGTTCTGAGTGTCCCCCCACCCCCTCCTGCTCAAACTAGGGAAGCAAAAAGGCAGGGGAGAAGGCTGTCTGGGGACATGGACATAAGGACAAGGGGGTGTTTTTGTAGGGGTTCTGAAATGCTAGTAACAAAATCCCACACAGCGTTTATCTAGATTTAGCAGAGTGGAAGCGTGTGCCAGCTTGCACAAAGGCTTAATTTTATAGTTCAGAGAAATAAAGACTCTTCACATATTTAGTCAGTGTAAAAAGGAAAATAAAGATTGCTTACATTTTTATTTGTAGATCTTGTTACAAGCAGTTTCATTTTTGAAATGGTCGCATGCGTGCAGGCGAGTTGTTCTGACCAAACCCGCTTTTGGTGGATTTGCTGGGTGCAAGTATGAGCCACGAGGAGAGAGGAGGATTCCCCTCATGCCTCATGCAGATCCATGGAGAGAAGAGAAAGAGGAAACAGGAAACCGGGATTCAAGCCCCTCCCACACAAAGCAGCAAAGCTAGGTTGCAGCAGAGCTGCCCCTCCCTTGTGTTTGTGTGAGACAGGCTTGGTTGAAACCCCGTATTTCCAACAGTTTTAAAGCAATGTCCAGGAAGCTGTGGGCAGATCTCACCTACCGTGGGTCACTTGACTGCACCATGGACAGAATGGGTCGTGAACCACATCAGATTTTACACACCTGGCAACTGCTACTGGATGCTGCTGACTTAGACGAGAAAACATTAACGTCGGTACAGCTAAGGATGACATAAGGTTATCTTGCTCATAGGTTGGGACAAGATGAGGGCACTCTCATGGGGACCCAGTTAAAGAAAAAGCACCTGCCAGGGAACATTCTTAGGTGGCAGCAGTGGCCAGAGAAAGCTGGGAGTCAAGGAAAGCTCTCAGGCTAGGGCTCATTCCAGGAAAGTGCAACCCTTCAGAACAGGCTGAACCCCTCCCCAAAGGTCTGGTTTTTGACTGACCATTTGCACTTCTGGATTTAATTTCAGCTTGTTCACTCCCATCCAGCCTATGTCAACCAGTCAAAGGATTCAGCTGTGTTCTTGGATGGCAAGGAGCAGTAACATCCTTAAATGGCATTCTGGTAGCACGCACTGCAAAGCTTCCAGGGGCTTTGTAGCTCCTGAATGAGTAGCTGAATGAACAAGATGGAATTCTTTGGGACACTCTTGGCCAATGATCTCCCTGCTGAACTGTAATCTGTCATCACCACATTCTGGGCATAGAAAAGACTGGAAACACTATATAAGGGTCCCCAAAGCCAAGCAAACCAGAAGCATATAAAACTTGCTGATATAAAACGTTACCATGTGGCCCAAGGGAACTAGTTGGGTCTATTCCCCTCATCCAGTTCCTAATATAGGTTATCTACCAAGATGACCAAGCAGCATCAGTCCCATTCCAGCTGAAAGCCTAATTGATAATCAGCATCTTCCAATTGTGTTTGGAGTTGCGAGACACTTTTTCTATCAGCTTATCGCAAAATGATATATCTGAGACAAGCAGTTCTGGGTCAAGATGAGGTCAACCATTATTTTATCATAGTCTCCCTCAGGTAAAGAGGAACACACCCCTTTTTCCAAGGAAATATTTATTTTCTCCTCCAGCCATAGGCCAATGGTTCCTTGGCCAAATTAATCAGCCAAGTGGGGCAAAAGCTGTGTCAACAGCTCCAGATATCTTGTTCACATCCTGAAGATCTACATGTTGAAAAGAGTCCAAAGCAGCAGGACAATAATTGCCAAGGTTACATCACTGCACTCTGCCATGTGTTCCAGTCCAAGTCAAGATGGATCTGAGTGACTTTATCTGCAAAGAATGCTGCAAACTGCTCACAGTGAGCCACAGATTGCTGGGGCTTCCCCTCCCAAAAACAGCCTCCTGGAGGATGAACTGCACAGTGTGCAAAAGCAAAACCTTTTCCGTAAGGATGCAGTGGAGGCAGAGAATTAAGCAGGAAGTAAAACATGCTGTATTGGAGAAGAGCATACTTGGCTTGTTGGAATACAGAAGATTGCAAGCTCTCCCCAAGAATTCTAAGTAAGTACAACAAAGCGGGGGAGGGAAACACTTCATTAGAAAGTTATTAAACAACAACAACAACAACAACAACAACAACAACTGAAAGCTAGGCAGACAGGCAAGCCACTTACTAAATGCCAGAAGTGCAGGAGACTTTTTATTTTCCCTGGGAAACAGCAAAACATCCTTTGAAATCACTTTTCTCTTTTCCTCAGCAGGAATACATTATTGTGAAACACACACAGAGGCAAGTTAGTATCAAGATGAAGTGCAATTCCACACAGCCTCCTGGCCTTGGCACAGGGACAACCCTGTTTCCAGAGGACATGCCCACGTGCCATTGCCTGCATCTCCTCATATACCTGCAGCCGAGGCAGCCTGAGGACAACTGTAAGTGCTTCGCTCTGGCAGTGGTGGCTTCCTTCTTATTCTGCTTCCAGACACTTCATGAGGGCAATGTAGGGTGCATTGAGGTTCATGGTGAGGTAGCCTGAAATGACCATGTTTGTGCTGGCAAATGTGTGATTTCATGGGTTTTGTCAGTTTCCCCCTTCTGTCCAGTCCCTGACCTATTCTCCTGCCTCTCAATTCTCCATTTGCTATAGGGGAGACTGGGACCCTAGCTTCCACAACTACTTTTTTCTTCTTTTTTACATGGTTGACTGGTCAGTTGAAAGAGTGCGAACCCCTGAAATTGACTAGCCTGTCCCTGGCTCAATGCATGTAGAGGGAAATGTAATCAAAATGACTTATCTTTTGGATTTCTATAGCCTGCCTGACAGGGAATTCCCTCCCCAGTGGCCACTGCTCCTATAGAAGCCTTGGCTTCCTCTCCTCACATTATGTTGTTCGAGTTCTTAGGGTACAGTAGTTTACAGCTGTCCCACACTGATTCCCGCAGCTGAACCCCTCTTCAACAGTGCTTATTTAGTGGCTGCAAAAATCTGGATGACCACTAGATGGCAGTCAAGAGATAAAAATCCCAACCTTTTGCTGCCACTAGTGGTCATTGGGTCAACTCATAGTTTCAAGCAGGGTTTCTCAAAGAGGGTTCTGCAAGAGGTCACTAGGGGTTTCCTGAGAGATCACAATTTATTTAAAAAAATATTTCAAATTCGGGCAACTTCACCTTAAAGAGGTAAGTTTCATTCTTTATTTGTAGTTTAAGAACATTGTTAATGCAGGCCTACCCATGAGATGAATATAATAATTTTGTAACTTCTGGCCTATATTTGAGCCTGAATGTGCAGGGGTTCCCCGAGGCCTGAAAAATATATTTCAAGGGTTCCTCCAGGGTCAAAAGGTTGAGAAAGGCTGGTTTCAAGGAATAACAAGAATCAGAGATTCAGCCGGTCAAAAAAAGGGGAAAAAATGGCAGTGCTCTGAGTAATCAGAGCATTGTACAAGCCAACTGCAGAAGGCTTTTCATGTGGTAGATGATGATGGCTAGAATTTCAGCTGAAGGAACTAGCAATCACAGCCCTTAGAATATTGCACATTAAAGCTTATGGACAGCAGCACAGATCCATTCCAGTAAGCAAGGTTTAAGGTAGCATGATTTCCTGCTGTCTCTAAGACAGGAAGGAAGCACACCAAAAGAACTATGTACTGTAGATGTGGCCTAAGAATGCTAATAGATCCACACAAAAACTCACACAAGCATTTCAACCTCTACTTCAGAGCTTTCCAAACTGTGTGTCGGGACACGTTAGTGTGTCGGCTGCAGTGTCTGGGTGTGTTGCGGCTGCAGCTGCCTCCGAGCCCTGCCAGGATTCCATGCAGGTCCTAGTGCCTGCCTTGTGCCCTGCTGTAAGAGTGTGTCGCAAAGTGATGCATGTCTAAAAAGTGTGTCACCAACATTAAAAGTTTGGAAAGCTCTGCTCTACTTGTTTACTAGGGCAGTATTCCATTGCTCAGAGAAAACAGACTAGATTCATGAAATTTAATGGCTTAAAATATCATTCATCCAAAATATGTTTTTTTTAATGTGAACAGTATAGGAACATTTTTTGTACCTATCATCTAGTGAATGATGCAAATTATATGAAATTAAATACATTCTGAAGGTTTCTTCCCCTTCACTGGAGGTTTTTAACAGAGGCTGGATAGTCATCCATTGTGGATGGTGTAGTGAATCCTACAGTGTGCAGGGGTTGAATTTGATTACCTCCTAGGTTCCTTCCAACTGTATGATTCTATGATTGCCAGCCACGTGTTATACCTGCACCAAAAGATTTGCACTAGTTGCCAATATACTATCAAACTAGATTCAAAGTATTGGCATTCATATTTAAAGCCTTGGACAACATGGGCCTGAATGACCTAAAACAGTGCTTTCATTTACATCAGCCTTTTGGGCACCTATGAGCATAATGGGAGGCCTTGCTCTCAGCTCCAGGACTTGAAGAAGACCAGTTGGTTGGGCCAGCCATTAACCTGATATTATGATATTGAAGTGGTGACGGGTCGGGGATGTTATGGCGGGAACCGGAGGGCAGGCCATCGTTGGGGAAGACGCCCCCGGTGTTTATTACCGGTGGTGTGTTCCGGCTCTCTGGGTTCAAACCTAGGCCCTGGTCAGCGGATCCTCGAGTGCCCTGATCTCCGGCTGTTGATGCTTAATGCCAGGTCGGTTAATAACAAGGGCCCCCTCATATGTGATTTGATCGCGGAGGAGGGGGCCGACCTGGCATGTATTACTGAGACCTGGCTGGGCCCTGGAGGAGGGGTTGCCCTCTCGGAGATCTGCCCGGCCGGGTTTCAGGTATGGCACCAGCCGAGACATAGGGGTAGAGGAGGCGGGGTGGCATTTATCATTCGAGAGTCTATAGTGGTCTTCAGGGGCACGGCTCCACAGGTGGCCGGATGTGAGACTCTGTTTTTCAAGTTGGGTTCCCGAGAGCAGTTGGGAGTGTTGCTGCTGTACCAGCCTCTCTGCTGCATAGCAACCTCCCTGCCCGAGCTGCTGGAGGCTGTTTCGGGGTTGGCGGTGGAATTCCCCAGACTTATGGTTCTGGGGGATTTCAATCTGCCGTCCCTGGGACGTGCCTCGGAGGCAGCTCGGGAGTTCATGGCTACCATGGCAGCCATGGGCCTGGTCCAGATTATTCGGGACCCGACTCGAGACAGTGGCCTCACTCCGGACTTGGTTTTCCTGTCGGAGCAATGGCAAGATGATCTGGGGGGAGAATTGCATCTTTCCCCGTTGAAATGGTCAGATCATGCCCTGGTGACCCTGAGATTCTCATATGCTGCCCCACTCCGCAGGGAGGCTGGACCCATTCGTTCGGTCCGCCCCCGGTGACTAATGGACCCGATAGGGTTTCAGAGGGAGCTGGGGGTTATATCCGAGGATCTAATGCACGGTCCATCGGAGGTCCTGGCTGCAGTCTGGAATAAGAGAGCGGCTGGGGCCTTGGACAGGATCGCGCCTATGCGACCTCTCTTGTCCCATCCGACCCGATATTCCCCGTGGTATACGGAGGGATTGAGGGTACTGAAGAGGGTTAAGAGACTCCTAGAGCGCCGCTGGAGAAAGACAAAGACCAAATCAGACCGAACACAAGCTAGAGCCGCAGTTAAAGCCTACCTTGTGGCTGTAAGAGCGGCGAAACGTCAATATTTTTCCGCTCTTATTGCGTCCGCAGAATGCCGCCCGACGGCCCTGTTTAGGATTACTCGATCCCTCCTAGGTAAGGTGGGCCCGGTGACCCACCTGCAGGGCCGTGCAGAGGAATTTGCAGAGCATCTGATGGATAAAATCGCTCGGATTCATTCTAAGTTAGACTCCAAGCGTGACGCATGGTCTGGGGAGATGCCGAGGGAGCGTCTGTGCCCGGTTATCTGGGAACGGTTTGATCCTGTTGGGCCTGAGGAAGTGGACAGGATCCTCCAGACTGTAAGGGCCACTACTTGTCATCTTGACCCATGCCCCTCCTGGCTGGTGAAAGCAGCCAGTGAGGTGACATGTGGCTGGGTCCATGCGATGGTTCTTACATCCTTGGGAGAGGGAGTGTTTCCGGCGGCTTTTAAGGAGGCGCTAGTGCACCCCCTCCTCAAGAAGCCATCGCTGGACCCTACAGTGTTGGATAACTTTCGTCCTGTCTCCCACCTCCCCTTTTTGGGGAAGGTGGTTGAGAAAGTGGTGGCATTACAGCTCCAGAGGATTCTGGATGATACGGATTATCTAGACCCGTTTCAGTCAGGATTCAGGCCGGGATATGGGGTAGAAACTGCATTGGTCGCACTTACTGATGATCTCTGGCGGGTGCGAGATGGCGGCAGTGCATCCATCCTGGCTCTTCTTGACCTCTCAGCAGCTTTCGATACCATCGACCATGGTATCCTTTTGGGACGGCTTAGGGGGTTGGGGGTGGGCAGTGTGGTTTTACGCTGGTTCACCTCCTTCCTCCAGGGCCGATCCCAATCAGTGGTTATAGGAGATGAGAGGTCCGACCCTCGGCCCCTACTTTGTGGGGTGCCGCAGGGTTCGGTTCTCTCCCCTCTCCTATTTAATATCTACATGAAACCGCTGGGTGAGATCATCCACCAACACGGGATGTGGTATCATCAATATCTCCATCCCGGGTGAGTTAAGTGATGCAGTGGCTGCCCTTTCTCAGTGTCTGAAGGCTGTGGGGGCCTGGATGGGGAACAACAGGCTTCAGCTGAACCCTGGTAAGACGGAGTGGCTGTGGATTGATGGTGCCTCGAGATCCAGGGAGTTGTCATCTTTAGATCTGGACGGGGTGGCACTACCCCGTTCAGACAAAGTGCGGAACCTGGGTGTCCTTCTGGACTCACGACTCCTGCTTGAAGAGCAGGTGGCAGCCGTGGCCAGAAGGGCATTTGTACAACTTCGAGTTGTGCGCCAGCTACGCCCTTTCCTGGACCGAGACGCCCTCCGTACAGTCACTCATGCCCTGGTCATCTCCCACATAGACTATTGCAATGCGCTCTACATGGGGCTACCCTTGAAGAGTATCCGGAAGCTTCAACTGGTCCAGAATGCGGCTGCGCGCGCAGTTATGGGTGCCCCAAGGTCGGCACATGTGACACCTCTGCTGCGCGAGCTGCATTGGTTACCGGTTTGCTTCCGGGTCCAATTCAAAGTGTTGGTTGTCACCTTTAAAGCCCTACATGGCATGGGACCAGGTTACCTAAAGGACCGCCTCATCCCCAGAACATCGACCCATTCCACCCGGCTATGCAGAGTGGGCTTGCTTCGGACCCCGTCTATAAGAGAATTCCACCTGACGGGGTCCAGGAGGTGGGCTTTCTCGGCAGTGGCACCCGCCCTCTGGAATATTCTGCCCCTGGAGGTGAGGCTAGCCCCCACAATTATGACCTTCCGGAAACAACTGAAGACCTGGCTCTGCCACCTCGCTTGGGATGGGGGGAGTAATAGCTCCTCTTGGGGTTGGCTTGCTCCATAGGGTTCTTTAAAGCCTAACATCAGAGCCTCTTGGATCTTATATATTTAATTAAATTATGTGTTCTATTTTATAAATTTTTATATGTTTTAATTGCTGGCTTGGTGTAAACCGCCCAGAGTCCCCTCCGGAATGGGGGGAGATGGGCGGTGATATAAGTTGGAAATATAAATAAATAAATATTATATATTATGAACCAGTTTGGTGTAGTGGTGAAGGGTTGGGCCAGTCCCTCTCTCAGCCCAACCCACTTCTCAGGGTTGTTGCAGTGGGGAAAATCGGAGGCAGGTGTATTAGGTATGTTTGCCGCCTTGAGATAGATAGATGATAGATAGATAGATAGATAGATAGATAGATAGATAGATAGATAGATAGATGATAGATGATAGATAGATAGATAGATAGATAGATAGATAGATAGATAGATAGATAGATAAGGCAGGATAAAAATATAATAATTGTTTCTTATTTTTACTTCATTATTTCATTAATTAATTTTACAGAGGAGAAACAGCCAACAAATTTTCATACAAGTAAAATGAAAAAGGAGCCCCCAACTTAGCTACAAATTCAAGCAATACTTGGACATTTCACTCTGTGCAAGCTCACTCATAAGCAAGCAACTAGATCAGTTCGAAAATTCCACAAGGCAATGGCAGAGTTAGCCCAAAGGAAACAGACCCATATTAGATGGGGACAGGGGGAAGCCCTTAAGCTGCTATCTCCTACACTGTGCAGTTGGGACTGCAATAATTTGTATGATGATTTGACCCCATATGCCTTTTGGGATGTTGAGGTGGGACCCAAAATAAACATTTTGGTTGAACTGGAATGTTCAGATGATGCCTCAGGAATGATTCAACCCCAGTGACCCAAGCATTTTAAAAATATTATTAGATTTTTATCCTGCCTTTTTGATATATAACTCAAGGTAGAGAACATACCTAATGTTGGAATTAAAAGGGGTCAACTCAGCATTGTCTCATAAGCATAAGGGGGGTCCTTCTAGTAAACACATTTCTATTGTGCTTGTGGGATGTCACATGGGTCACTTGATTTCCACTTCCTTTCTCCTTCTTAAGTTTGGGGATTAACTCCCCCAGAGTTCCCCGTTGGGGGAGATGGGCGGTTATATAAATTAAATAAATAAATAAATAAATAAATAATAAAGAATCTCTATTACTCTTTGGGCACACCTGCAAGCAGGAGGTGCTGCAGAATGCAGCTCTCGTCCTTTCATCTCGCTTACACGCAGACATTTCCATTTCCATAATGATTGTCTACAAAGAACGGGTGATGATTAAGTGTCTTCTACTATGAATCTACTTGTATCCAGATCTACTGAATAAACGTAAACTATCTATATTTTTTCTTCATCTAACTACTGTGTGAAGACTGAATTTATTTCTGAATGTAATTAAGCTTAATGTGCAAGACCTTTTTGGTTCACGCTTCTACTTTGCAAGATTGTTGTTAGCTGCTTGTAGTTCTTTTATTAACCTTCAAAACTCCATCATCTAATACTCCTGCCTCCTATATTTTCCCCACAACAACAACCCTGTGAGGTGGGCTGGGCTGAGAGGGAAGGACTGGCCCAAAGTCACCCAGCCGGCTTTCCTGCCTAAGGGAGGCCTAGAACTCACCACCTCCTGGTTTCTAGGCCAGCACCTTCACCACGGCCCCACGCTGGCTCTCCAAACAAATGTCCTCTCAGGGTCATTTTGCCTGCCTCTCCTGCTCCCTTTGGAACCTTTGAATGACAAATTCCAGTTGTTAAAGCTCCCTAAAACAACCTAGAAGTTGATGTGGAGACTGATACTCTCCAAGTCCTATTTACATTAATGTTAATTACAGAGAGGGGAGATTGGATCATGAATGTGATCCTAACCATCTTACCAGTTTTATCCCCAACATTTAGACTTTTGATGTAAAGTAAAAAAGAAAATAAAAGGACATACTGTATGCAAGACAAAAAGCTTTATCTGCATAGAGTCTTCTTATCAAACATTGTGCCAAATACAGAGAGGTCAGCCAGAAGACAAGATCCTGCTTCCCTGTTAACATTTTAATCTACCTGTTTAATCTACCTTGGACAATTGAAATGATCTCAAAAGACAGGAATTAGGACTAAGTTTAAAAATATCTTGGAGCATCAGGTTAGTTAGTTAGGGGACATCAAGTTGGACTTGGATCCTGGTGACAGTCCTGTAATCTCTTTGACCCTGTTTTCTCCTACTTAAACTTCTCTCATCCTAGCTTTCCTGATCTTGTCTATCCTGAAAGGCTGACATTTGCCAAGTACAATAGTTTCTGGTGTTCCCATCACATGTCTAAAAATTTGAGTTTCTGCTGACCTTAAGGAACACTCAGTCTTATTTGATCCCATAATAAAGATTCTTTCAGCCTTCTTTCAGCCAGTAATCACCTCCAAATCTGTAATTCAAAGGTGTCTGTCTTCTTTCTCTTTCTCAATGCTCAGCTTTCATATTGCCACTGAAAAGCACATTGCTTTAATTATTTTGATCTCTATTATCATTGAAATATCTTTATTCTTGGGCTTCTGGTGGGAATGGCGGACTGAACAGCTGTGCCCGCAGGCTCAGCAGGTGGAGCTGACAATGCAGCAACTTTTTAGGGCTCAGGCAGGTTCTCCTGAAGCCCAGAAATGTTCTCTGGATAAAGGAGAATACCTGGAATCATCCCGTCTGTCCTCTGGATGGCTGCTTGCAGCCAGAAGATTGCAAACAGCGTTTCGCATTCGACTGGTAAGAGCCAGCTGGGAGGTGGGGACGTCATCACTTTCCAAGCCGCGCTGTAGCCTTAAAGGGACACTGAGACCAGCCACCCCATTTCTAAATCATCAATTTGTATATTTTTTAAGCATATGTACCCCAAGAGAGGCTTTCTACAGTGAGGAGAAGCTGGTTCTCTTGGTGCTTATTGTTATTTTTGGGATTTTTTAAAGTTTTTAAGTTTTGGATTTCGTTTTCCTTCCAAATATAAAGGAGGATTGAGAGTAAACAATTGTCTTCCTGTTATTATTTTTGTATTAAATTTGAAGATATTAGCAATTTCCTACACATTGAATCGGCTGATTTGAACCTGCAGCTTTCTGTTTTCATTTTCCCTTGAGAACTGTCTGCTATCTCACTCTCACTTTATGTAAACACACTTCAGAACCTTTTCATATCTTCGACTTTCACTGGTTAAGCTCCTAGGGGGTGCCATAATCTACTGCGTGAGACATGGAGGATTTCAAACATTCTTTCTGACTTCCACCAAGATTTTAGACAGATTTTCAATTTTATATTGTAAAATTATAAATGGTTAAATGTAAAATGAGGAAATGGTTAAGGGCTTAAAATAATATTATGTTTCTTATGACCAAAATTCCATTATAGCAAACATCTAAAGGACTCTATCGAGATTCAAGAGGATTTTAATAATATGGAAAATGAGCAGAAACCAGGAAAATTAATTTCAACAGGGACAAATGTTTGGACAGGGAAAACCAAAGACCTGATGAGAGGTTAGGGGAGGGACCCATACTGGGCAGCAGTTCATGTGAAAAAGATCTGTATCACAAGCTGAATGTGAGCCAGCAGTGTGAGACAGCTGCAAAAAATCCAAATGCAATCCTAAGCTGCATCAACAGAAATATAATGTCAGAATCACAAGAAATCATTGGTCCTCTCTCTATTCTGCATTGGTCACACCACACCTGCAATACTGACAACCTTTTGTGTGTCCAAGGGAGATCAACAGGATGACAGAGGATCTGACAGGAAAATTATGAGGAACTAGGGTGTTTAGGTGTACAGAGGAGCTATGGGGAGACATGATAGCTGTCTTCAAGTACCTGAAGGACTATTATGTAAAAGACAGAGCAGAGCTGTTCCACAAGAAAGGACAAAGAACAGTGCCTTAAATTATAAGCATGTACTGTAGATTTTGGATGGACACCAGGAAAGATGCTCTACCAATAGGAACTATTCAGTGATGGCACATACTGCCTTGGGAGGTGATGGACTCTCCTTTATTGAAGGTGTTTCAAGAGAGGCTGGAAGGACTGTCTGTCAAATATGCTGTAGTAGTGCACCAGGTAGGGGGTTGGACAAGGTGATCTAGATCCTTTCCATCCTTACATGCTAAGATTCTACAATTCCAAAACTTGGTTAAAATCTTCAGCAATAATTATCTGATCCACATCTAAATTTAAAAAAATATTCAGAACTTCTGTGCAAAACATTTGGATGCTCCTTAGTAGGCCTTTCTTTCTTTCTTTCTTTCTTTCTTTCTTTCTTTCTTTCTTTCTTTCTTTCTTTCTTTCTTTCTTTCTTTCTTTCTTTGGCTGCCAACTCAAACAATGTAACTCTGGGCAGTATACAACAACAAAAAGCAAATGATAAACCAACCCATTGTTGTTGTTGTTGTGGTTGTTATTTATTGGCATGTATTACTGAAACCTGGCTGGGGCTGGGGGGGGGGGGTGTTCCCCTTTCTGAGATGTGCCCAGCTGGGTTTTGGGTGTGGCATCGGCCAAGACCCCAGGGTATGGGTGGTGGCGTGGTGGTCATCCAAGATACTTGGGAGGCATCTAGGAGCAGTGCCCAACAGATTGCCAGGTGCGAGACCCTATTTATTAAGTTGGGCTCTAGGGATCAGTTGGGATTGTTGCTACTGTACCAGCCCCACTGATGCATGGCAACCTCCCTGCCTGAGCTCCTTGACTCTGTGGTTGGGTTGGCGGTGGAGTTCCCCAGGCTTATGGTCTTGGAGGACTTCAACTTGCCTTCTCTGGGGGCGGGGTCAGAGGTAGCTTGAGAGATCATAGCCACCATGAGAGCCGTGGGCCAGGTCATCCAGGGCCAACGCATAATAGTGGTCATAAGCCTGACCTGGTTTTTCTTTCAGAGCAGTGGCAAGGTGTTCTGGATTTGGGGGAGATATTGGTTTCTCCCCTGTCATGGTCAGATCACTCCCTGGTGAGCCTCCAGTTCTCTGGCATCATCCCCCACCGTAGGGGGGGGGACCTATTAGATTGGTCTGCCTCAGGCGATTAATGGACCTGGTTGGGTTCCAGAGGGAGCTTGGGGTTGTTCTGGAAGGTCTGCTGCATGGTCCAACTGAAGCCCTGTTGGCTGCCTGGAATGGGAAGGCATCTGAGGCTTTGGATCGGAACGTGCCTGAGTGGCCTCTCTGCACCCATGGATCCTATAACTCTCCATGGTTCACAGAAGAGCTGAGGGAGATGAAGCAGGTGAAGAGAACCTAGAGCGCTGCTGTTGGACGACAAGGAGCAAACCTGACTGAACACGGGCTAGAACCGCTGTTAGAGCCTACCTTGTGGTGGTAAGTGCAGTGAAACATAACTATTTCTCCACCCTTATTGCATCCACAGAGAGCCGTGCAACGGCCCTATTTCGAGTAATCCTGACCCTCCTTGGATGGAGCAATTCCAAGGTTTACTTACAAGGCTACTGTGAGAAATATGCTAGGCATCTGATGGATAAATTCACTCAGATTCGCTCTGCGTTGGACTCCAGGTTTGAAGCAGAGCCAGTGATGGCTATGGGGGCTAAGTCTTGCATAGTTATCTGGGAGGAGTTTGATCCTGTTGAGCCTGAGGAGGTGGACAGGGATCTTGCAGCAATTAGTTCAGCCACCTCTGTACAATGGGCTAGAAACCAGGAGTCTGTGAGTTCTAGTCCTGCCTTAGGCATGAAAGCCGGCTGGGTGACCTTGGGCCAGTCACTCTCTCTCTCAGCCCTAGGAAGGAGCCAATAGCAAACCAGGAGACAGAGAGTTCTAGTCCCGCCTTAGGCATGAAAGCCGGCTGGGTGACCTTGGGCCAGTCACTCTCTCTCTCAGCCCTAGGAAGGAGCCAATAGGAAACCAGGAGACTGAGAGTTCTAGTCCCGCCCTAGGCATGAAAGCCGGCTGGGTGACCTTGGGCCAGTCACTCTCTCTCAGCCCAACTCACCTCACAGGGTTGTTGTTGTGGGGAAAATAGGAGGAGGAAGGAGTATTAGGTATGTTCACCGCCTTGCCTTATCTCAGTGCCTGGAGGCTGTGGGGGTCTGGATGGGGAACAACAGGCTTCAACTGAACCCTGGTAAGACAGAGTGGCTGTGGATTGATGGCCCCCCTGGATCCGGGAAGTTGTCATCTTTGGTTCTGGGTGGGGTTGCACTACCCCACTCGGATCCAGTGCGGAATCTGGGGGTCCTCCTGGACTCGCGACTCCTGCTCGAAGAGCAGGTGGCAGTCGTGGCCAGGAGGGCCTTTGCACAGCTTCGAGTTGTGCGCCAGTTACGCCCTTTCCTGGATCGGGAGGCCCTCCGAACAGTCACTCACGCCCTTGTCATCTCCCGTATAGACTATTGTAATGCGCTCTACATGGGGCTACCCTTGAAGAGTATCCGGAAGCTTCAGCTGGTGCAGAATGCGGCGGCGCGAGCAGTTGTGGGTGCTAGGAGATCGGCACATGTGACACCTCTGCTACGCGAGCTGCATTGGGTGCCAGTTTGCTTCCGGGTCCAATTCAAGGTGTTGGTGATTACCTTTAAAGCCCTACATGGCATAGGACCAGGGTACCTGAGGGACCATCTCGTCCCGATAACATCGTCCCGCCCCACCCGTGCATGCAGAGAGGGCATGCTTCGGACCCCCTCAACAAGAGAATTCCATCTAGCGGGGTCCAGGAGGCATGCCTTCTCTGCGATAGCACCTGTCCTGGTTCAGCCTCTGCCCCAGGACTTCAGTGAGGAGTCAGAAGACGAGCTGCCCCTGGTGAACCCCCAGGGGACTGAACCAGATGAGGTCCCAGGCACAGGCACGGCTCCAGACAAAGACCCATCACCACAGGGCAGTGGGGAGTTGGCAATACCCAAGGCTACAGGGGAGCAAGCTGGGGATGGTGGTTTGTCCCTACCCTCTACCCAGCAGCCAATAACCGAGGCTACAGGGGAGCAAGCCGGGGATGGTGGTTTGTCCCTACCCTCTAGCCAGCAGCCAATAACCGAGGCTACAGGGGAGCAAGCCTGGGATGGTGGTTTGTCCCCACCCTCTAGCCAGCAGCCAGCTGGATCCCATCAGACTCCCAGCTCACCTGAATCACCTAAAGGGCAGAGACGGAGGCGTGTACGCCTCGCCTTAAAGGACAGAAGGAGAAGTGCCCAGTTAGCTGCAAGAGATTTACGCAGAGGAGAAGTGGAGTCTTGCAGGACCCAGATGACAGCTCCTAAACTCCTAATAAATAACCAGCAGAGCGGTGAGTGGGTTGTGGGAGCAACGTAGCATATTGGCTTCGCGACCACTTCGTTTTCCTGACTTGATTCCTGATTTCCTGACCCTGCTTGGATTATTGTTACTCTGACTTCTGGACTCCTTGACCCGGCTTTGACTTCTCGCTGACCTACTTGTTACCACCCCTGACCTGGCTTTGGAATATCGGTTATCTTCTGGATTAACTCTGACTTCGGCAAACGAACTCTGGACTTCTCTCTCAGCTTTTCCTTACAGCGTGTCCTCTGGCTGCATCTGCTGCTCACATTACAGCTGGTGAGTGAATTCCTGCCTGCAGCTCACAAGCAGAGGCTCTGTGTAACTTGATACTCGAGGCTAGCCAGCACAGCGCCCGCCTTATGGAATATCTTGCCCCCGGAGGTGAGACTGGCCCCCTCCCTCCTGGCCTTTCGGAAGGCCCTTAAGACCTGGCTCTGCCACCTGGCCTGGGACGACGGAGGTGGTAGTGCCTCCTGGGGTTGGCTGGCCCCGTAGCTCCACGATCTATTCTGCGGTTCCTAATCCATCTTGGATTTTATTTTATTTATTTTATGCTAGTTGTGTTTTTAGATATTTTGTATAGTTTTTAAATTTTTATTTATTGTAACCCGCCCAGAGTCCCTTGTATGGGAGATGGGCGGGGAATAAATTTGATAAATAAGTAAGTAAGTAAGTAAGTAAGTAAGTAAGTAAGTAAGTAAGTAAGATCCATGCCCCTCCTGGCTGGTCAAGGCTGCCTGGGAGGGGATGTGTGATTGGGTTCAGGCGGTAGTTAATTCTTCTTTGAGGGAGGGGTGGTTCTGCTGGCTCTTAAGGAGGCAGTGGCGTGCCCCCTGCTCAAGGTGCCATTGCTCAACCCAACCAGTCTGGACAGCTTTCGTCCACTTTCCAACCTTGCCCTTTTAGGGAAAGTTGTGGAGAAGGTGGTCGCACTGCAGCTTCAATGGGCTTTGGATGAAACGGATTATCTAGACCCCTTTCAGTCGGGATTCAGGTGGGGGATGGGATGGAGACAGCATTGGTTGCACTCTTGTATGACCTCTGGCAGGAGCAGAATGGAGGTAGTGTGTCTTCTTGACCTCTCAGTGGCTTTCAATACCATCAAACATGGTATCCTTCTGGACCGGCTCTGGGAGTTGGGGGTGGGTGGCATGGTGTTGTGTTGGTTCCCCTCCTTCCTCTGGGCCAGTTCCAGTTGGTGTTGATGGGGGGAGAGGTCAAGTCTGCAGCCCCTATTTTGTGGGGTGCCACAGGACTCAGTCCTTTCTCCCCTCGTTTAACATCTACATGAGGCTGCTGGGTGAGGTCATTCGATGATTTGGGGTGAGGCATCACCAATGTGCTGATGATACCCAGCTTTCTATCTCCACCCCAGGCTGCCTGAATGATGCCGTGGATATCCTGTCCCAGTGTCTGGAGGCTTTGGGGGCCTGGATGGGGAGCAACAGGCTTCAGCTCAACCCAAGCAAGACTGAGGGGCTTTGGGTGTTGGGACCTTGTGGTGCTGGGAACCTTCCATCATTGGTCTTGGATGGGGTGGCACTGCCTCAGTCAGCCCCGGTGTGCAATCTGGACATCCTTCTGGACTCACGGCTCCTGCTGGAAGAGCAGGTGGCAGCCGTGGCTAGGAGGGCCTTTGCACACCTTCAGGTTGTGTGCCAGCTGCGCCCGTCCCTGGACCGGGAGGCCCTCCCTGCTCACTGTCACTCATGTCCTCGTGACCTCTCATCTGGATTACTGCAATGTGCTGCACATGGGGCTGCCCTTGAAGAGCACTTGGAAGCTGCAATGGTGCAGAATGTGGCAGCACGGGTAGTAAATGGCACTGGTTACTCCGTGAGCTGCATTGGTTGCCAGTATGCTTCCGGGTGCAATTCCAGGCTTCATGGCTTAGGACCGGATTACTTGAGGGACCGTCTCTCCCCAGTCGTTTATACCTGTCCAATACGGTCAGGCATGATGGGCTTGCTTCGGGTCCCGTTGGCCAAAGAATGCCAGTTGGCGGGGCCTAGGAGACCTGCCTTGTCTGCTGTAGTGCCCACCTTTTGGAACATTCTCCCTCCAGAGATCAGGATGGCCCTGACTCTGCTGGCCTTTCATAAGGCCCTAAAGACCAGGCTTGGGGCCCTGAGTGTGTGCAGGGACCCGCTTCTTGGTTGCGTAAGTGATTTGGGTTGTTGTTTCTTGGCTGCCTGTATTTTTTAATGTTTATAATATTTGTTGTTGATTTTATTATATTTTAATTTTGTTCGCTGCCCAGAGTCACTCGTTGAGATGGGCAGCCATATAAATTGGATAAATAAATAAATAATAACTCCCCCTATAACATTAAAACATATACAGTATATAATTTCTTTCCCTAGTGCCTTTGAGTCAGTCTTGACTCCTGGCGTCTGCCTGGACTAGCCCCTGAAGTTTTCCTGGCAAAGTTTTTCAGAAGTGGTTTGCCATTGCCTCCTTCCCAGGGCTGAGAGAGAGTGACTGGCCCAAGTCACCCCAGCTGGCTTTGTACCTAAGGCAGGACTAGAACTCGCGGTCTCCCGGTTTCTAGCCCGGTGCCTTACCCACTACACCAAACTGGATCTCTATGTCAGATATTAAAAATTAGTGTTCCTCAAAGAATAATTAAATCCCAATAGAAGGATGAGGAAATCATTCTTCCTAAAATAGCTGCCAAAAATTCTGAAACAGAAAAGAGCGATGCATATAGGTGATAATGAATCCGGAGGGAGACACCCATTAACACCAACCTCCAACACATAGCTGCCGGAGCACCAAGGGATATTTGCATGACAAGGGTCTGGGAAGAAAGGGGGAGAAATAAGCAAACTCCTCTTTCTGTGTCAGCTTCAGGTAACTTAAGAAACAATCAATGGGTAATCAAAGCAAAACCAGCCTGTCAGTTGTGTCTCCTATCAAGAGGAACTAAGATACATTGAGTTCAAAGGAGATTCGGTGTCGGCTTCAAAACAAGACTAGTATGTCAGTTACTTAAAAGAAAGGCTTGTTAAAACGAGACTATTGCCTCCTATTGACACAAACTAAGCTACATTGAACTTTAAGGGACCTTCAAAGCCATTATGACTATGTTAATGACTAAAGACTGAACTAATCAGGAAAAGTCTCACACAAGAAAGAGTAAAGATATCACCCAGAGAAATTGACAAAAGGCGGCCGTGGTATTGTAAAACGTCGAGGCAGGAACTGAGAACTGTCAGTCTGACACTTTGCAAACTTGTGTAAATATGTAAATATGTAAATATGTAAACTAAATATGTAAACTGACTTTTCTTTGAAATACATGTATAAAAGAAATGAATGAACCTTGCTCATGGCTCTCTCTATACCAGTCAAATTTGTGGCGGTATGGGGGAAGCCTCTTTTGCAAAAGAACCAATAAACATTTAGAGCTGTTATTTGTTAGTTCAGTATTTTATTTTGTGGGAAAAGGAGCCAAATCTCACAATTGGGGGCTCGTCCGGGATTACTGGGTTCGTTGAAACCGGCACTGGTCCAGATTCCCCTTGGGGGCGCGCCGACTGATTTCAGTCGCCCGATGGGACTGGGGTAGGAACGGTTCCTCGCAACCCAAGAAACCCCTTGAACTAGCACATAACAGACAGGGGGACTCCAGAGGACACCGAAGGAACCAAGAGGACGGCCAGGTAACATCGTGCGCACGATCCCAGGTAAGAGCCGAGCCGTCTTAGGTCTACTTCGTGAGGACCTCCGGTGTCGGTGTTTCCTGGGTGGTCTCGGGGAGGGATCGGGTTATAGCTGCGCCTACTTCGTGAGGGCCTTTCGGAGCCAGCTGGCAAGCACATCCGAGAGAGCTATTTCCTGGATCATAGGGAATTGATTTGAGACCTCGTGTGAGTGTTGAGATACCGTAGGGAAGAGTAGAAACCTTCCTGCACGGCTAATCTGAGACCCATATCTGCAGTTCCGCGGCTCAAGTGTTGGAACGTCCACTGAGTCCGGTCAGGTGTGGGTCGGTTGATTGTGTGTGTGTGCGTGTGGAGGTCAAGAGGAATCTTTCCCCCACCCCGCCGTTGTCCGTCTCCAGAATGGGAGCTTGGCTAAGTAAAAGAGAAGAGTGTCCAAGGGAGTCTAAGAGGTACCTTGATGAAAGTAAACCGGTAATACCAGCTATATCCCCTTTGGCATTTGTTTTGGACCAGTGGGATGAAGAAAACTTGATCCCCTGGACTAAGACGCTGCTCAAGGAAACCATGGTTCAGTTGTGTGTACAAAAATGGCCAATATATGTTCTATTAGAACCAAACTACAGGTGGTCCAGGTTTTCATCAGCTCCCTGGGGAAGGAATGTTTAGAAGACTATTGTTGGGGAAGAGTTTATTTTAAAATGCCCCATGGCACTCTGTGCATGCTCCTTGGAGCCTTTGCAATGGGCATAATCTCTTCCTCCAGCTGGGATTTTTTTTTTCACCTCAGGCTTGTGAAAATCAGGAGTCACTAAGTAGTTTTTGCTTTGTTTTCTAAGTATGTCTGTGCATTCAGTGTTTTGATTGTTTGTGTGTCTGACTGCTCTGGGCTATCATAGATGCCCACTAGCCCTTAAGGCCCTGCTTCCACAGTTTGCTCCCTTGATGAAGAAATAGCCAAGGGCAGCTGCTTGAAGAAGCATTAAGAAAAATTAAGGTTATTGCTAAAACCCCTTCATTTATGGGAAAGAACAAACTATTGCAGGAGATGAGGGAAGTACATATAAGGAAGCTGCCATGCTTGCAGCTACTCTTGATTTCTGCCACTCTGTCTTGTTTGTAAGAAAATTGATGGTGGGTAACTGTATGTAGCATAGATAGGAATTTTAGAAAGTGCCAGGCTCTAGGAGGGACCAGAAGTCTGAGTAGGAAGGAAGCAAGAGGAAAGTATGAGAAGTAAGAAGGTTTAAGAAATGTGATTCAGAGAGCTTGAAGACATGTGTGTGTCTGGGTCTGATTGATTGTTACACCTGGGTCTAAATTTGTTTTTGGTAATGCATGTGGAGGCATTTTAGCAAAGGAAGAAAGACATTGGAAAAGAAACAGGAATGTTTAATACACTTTTGTTCAAAACCTAATGAAGCATTGCCTTGGGAACTCCTTGCCACTGTAAAGGAGGTGACAAGTCATTGTTAATTTTTTCTTCCCTTTTCTTGAAGACAAGGAAAGGAAGGCAAACGATTTCTTTAAGAGAGCCAGCTTGGTGTAGTGGGAAAGGCAAAAGGGGTGGAAAATGGGAACGTTGAATTCTAGTCCTACCTGTGTTGCAAGGAAGCCAGCTGGGTGATTTTGGGCCAGTCATTTTTCTCTCAGCCCTGGGAAGGAGGTACTGGCAAGCCACTTCTGAAACCATTGCCAAAAGACTGCCAGGACTCATCCAGGCATTTGCCAGGAGTAAAAAGTTGAGTCAAAAAGTACAAGAAAGGTAAGGGGAGAAACCCCAGCCTAATTTTCTTAGGAAAATGTCAAGTTTCCTACTCTTACTGTTTTGAGGCTTGCAATACTCTTTTTGCATTCTGTCCTGCCTCCCTGAAGTGTGCCTCTTGCTAATTCCCCCCCCCCATGTATATGTGTGTGCGTGTGTGGCCTTAAGCTACCCCACCTTTACTCTCTGTTTAACCCCTACCTGCTAATGCTTAAGATACCGATGGAAGGGGGTGAAATGAGTCAGTTTCTTCTAAGCGCTAAAAGAAATCTTCTCACTTAAGTGCCTATCTCTTAAGTGCCTATCCCCTGCCTGCGCTAAATGGGATCCTTTTACATCTGCACTAAGCAGAGTACTAATTTCCCGTCTATGCTAACTGGGGTTTCTTCTGTTTCTCTGAACAAAAGGAGTGTATTTCTTTGGACAAGATGTATGTAAAATAAAAGGTGACTGTTTGTAAGGACTGGGGTGGTTCTTTTTCCTTGGGCACTGACCGGTAGCCTAAGGAGAGGAACCCACCCAGCCTCTATTTTTGTATCAAATAAACGCTGTCTCAGCTGCTAGGAATTGGGGGAACCTAAAACCCACAGGGCCATGTTAATTTTTAGGGACAAAATTAATCATGCTATAGGAGAGGGAAGGGGGTATAAACCAGTTAATTTTTAACAAGAATTGGGTAGTAGCAACAGATATTTAGTTGAAAGGTTGTGAGTGGTTTTCTTTTGTCTACCAGTCCGTTCATCTAAGCTACACCTAACTATTTTAATCTCTGCAGTGTTTAAGATGCCAGCCAAGCAGCAGAAATGGATGTGTGAACAATAAATCAAACTAAGCTGGAGAGAAAAGGAAAGGGCACCACCAAGTATAGCAACAGGCAGTAAACCTGACATGTAAAATTACTAATGAGGATGCACTTAAACACAATGCAACTGGAAATAACAGAATCTCAGTTTGTGTATAACTCTCCTGCCTTTAAACCTTTTTGTTAAGTGAACTGTCCTTTCTTTCCTCAATGCCATACACAGGAAGGAAGTTCGAAGTCCCTCAGTTGGAGGCTAGTGATAAAAGGTTGAAAGAATATGTGTGTGGGCTCTTTTCTGTTTTGTCTCACCTCAGGAACAAAGGACTGTTGACCTAGACCCTTCCTCTCGAATTTACAGTCCACCCGCATCAGCCTGGCCAGTGGGTTCTCATTAAATCCTGAAAGGAGGATAAGCTGAAGCCACAGTGGGAAGGCCCTTTCCTGGTATTACTTACCGGTGAGACATCGATTCGTACAGCTGAGAAAGGATGGACACATCACTCCAGAACTAAAGGGCCTGTGCCAGCCCCAACCCAACGGGACGGTGGTTCTTTCTGATAACCCGCTGAAACTCACCCTCAGAAAATGATCCTGTAATTATGTGTTGTTGTGACTGTGCCCCTTTTCATAATTATTGTAAAATTGTATGTGATATAGTAGTGATAGAAGATTGGGAATGAGAACATAAATAGACATTCCTCAAGACCCACGGAAAGAAAGGGTGGTTGTGCTAATAGAAACTATAGACCCAGAGAAGCCCAAGGTACTCCCAGTGTGTGAAACTAGAATCTGTCCCCAAAGGGAAGACATTGACCTCCGAACCATCGGTTTAAATTGGGAATATGGAGTGGCCCTTGACCAACACTAGACTCTTAATCTTGGTCTGGGTTCAAGTATGTGGCTCCCAGATCTAACGGTCATGTTTTCAGAACTCAGGGCAGTGTGATTGGCAACCCCAAATTAATTAACCCCACCAACAAGTGGGAAGATATAGTAGCTGTGAAGTCACCCTGGCTATAACACATGGAGATTGGGCAAAGGGAGGAAGGAAAACTCCTTGTAAAGACCTAAAGCCATTTGATGACTGGGTTAACCAGCTATGAATGTGGAAAACTGGATGGGATCTCTTGGCCCCTGCTTGTAAAGTTCTGGGACCTACCTCGAGACAAGGGATGTGCCATAATCTGACTCTACCCAAACCAGATTGGGACGTAGAGTGTGGAAAAGGAGGATGTACTTCAAAGTTTTCCCAGTTAACCTATGGTTGGGCAGGAACATGCTTATGGGGGAAAACGCTTCGCCAGTTAAAAAGAGAAACTGTATTCAGGAGGAAAGGTCCAACAGACAGTAATTTATAGGAGTTTTCATGAGTGTAAGGGAAGTACCACCAAATGCCAGTTTAAGGATGTAACCCTTAGCGTTCGCAGAGAGGATGGAATAGTAACCTGCCACGACTCCAAAGGAACCCAGACCATATACCGCACAATAGTTGTCAGAAACATTAGGGAGGAAATAGTGACAGAAACTAAAGTAGAAGGAGAAAGAAATTCAGGAACAGTTCGATGCACATGAGGAAATAAAAGATAACAGTTGGTCTAGGAAGAACTGTGGGGAGACTAACATGGGGGAACAAAGGCCCCGGAACGTATAATCAATTACGATGGTCCAGCATCTTGGGGACCCACAGTCAGAGGGTATCGAGATCCAGGATATCTAATCAATAGGATAACAAGGTTACAAACCGTTCTAGAAATAATAACCAATAAAACATCGGAAACCCTATTGTTGCTAGCCAAAACCGATGAAAGGTTGCATACAGCAATATACCAGGACAAGTTAGCTTTGGACTACCTGTTAGCTCAAGAAGGGTGTGTGTGTGGTAAAGCTCATGTGCCAGTACAGACCTGGAAAGGTATGGGAGACTTAGGGATCAAGAATTGGTTCAGGGGCATGTTTAAAAATTGGAAAAGGGTCCTGGTTTTAATAGCGCTGGGCCTCGGGGGACTGCTTGCCTTACCTTGTTTATTACCCATTATTCAAGGAATGATAAGCCGAACCATACAAAGCGCTACCCTAATAACTCAACCAGAGAAAAACAATATGATAAGACTGAAGGTCGGAAGGAATGACCCAGGGCCAAGAGAGTTCTTAGAAGAAACTTACAAGTTACACCCCGAAGAAGTAAAAAGAATAAAAAGTGGACCTGTAGAGAAATGGGAGAAAGTGGAGTGGATGACAAATCAATATAATGGGGTATGAACTAAGTTCTTGAGGAACAATGGGCTCGAAAAAAAAAAAAAAGGGGGGAATTGTCAGATATTAAAAATTAGTGTTCCTCAAAGAATAATTAAATCCCAATAGAAGGATGAGGAAATCATTCTTCCTAAAATAGCTGCCAAAAATTCTGAAACAGAAAAGAGCGATGCATATAGGTGATAATGAATCCGGAGGGAGACACCCATTAACACCAACCTCCAACACATAGCTGCCGGAGCACCAAGGGATATTTGCATGACAAGGGTCTGGGAAGAAAGGGGGAGAAATAAGCAAACTCCTCTTTCTGTGTCAGCTTCAGGTAACTTAAGAAACAATCAATGGGTAATCAAAGCAAAACCAGCCTGTCAGTTGTGTCTCCTATCAAGAGGAACTAAGATACATTGAGTTCAAAGGAGATTCGGTGTCGGCTTCAAAACAAGACTAGTATGTCAGTTACTTAAAAGAAAGGCTTGTTAAAACGAGACTATTGCCTCCTATTGACACAAACTAAGCTACATTGAACTTTAAGGGACCTTCAAAGCCATTATGACTATGTTAATGACTAAAGACTGAACTAATCAGGAAAAGTCTCACACAAGAAAGAGTAAAGATATCACCCAGAGAAATTGACAAAAGGCGGCCGTGGTATTGTAAAACGTCGAGGCAGGAACTGAGAACTGTCAGTCTGACACTTTGCAAACTTGTGTAAATATGTAAATATGTAAATATGTAAACTAAATATGTAAACTGACTTTTCTTTGAAATACATGTATAAAAGAAATGAATGAACCTTGCTCATGGCTCTCTCTATACCAGTCAAATTTGTGGCGGTATGGGGGAAGCCTCTTTTGCAAAAGAACCAATAAACATTTAGAGCTGTTATTTGTTAGTTCAGTATTTTATTTTGTGGGAAAAGGAGCCAAATCTCACATCTATAAGTACAAAACACAAAATATAAAAATGGCAACCAAGCACCAACACAAAATAACTAAAAGGGGACTCCACTCAACTGGCTCCTAAAGCCTGGGAGAAATTAATAAATGCAACATGGTTATTACAATATTTAATCACCTATATTAAGAAATACCTTTCTGGATCATTTATTTTTTGTATTCTTGCCCCTGGATAAGGGGTGACTCAGAAATTCCCTTTTTATTTGGGATTTTGTGTGTTTGGCTGCTGCCTTTTACTTGATTTTCCTCTTTCTCGTTTTTCCAATAAGCTCCTTTTTTATCTGTCTGAAAGAACAAAGGAGCTTATTGGGAAAATGAAAAAGAGGAAAATCAAGTAAAAGGCAGCAGCCAAACACACAAAATCCCGAATAAAATCAATACAGCCAGCTTAGCTAAACTAGTTACTGATTACCTGTTTGAATAAGCTCTTGGATAACAGCATACATTCAGAGTTCATTGGAAAGAGACCATCTGGGCCTCCCACTTGACTTTCCTTCTTCCTGCTCTATCTTCCCTTCTTCTTTCTTTCAGCACTATCCTCAGCTACATATAATGTGGAGGATAAACAAAAGCCAGCCCCTTTGGGGAGACAGACTACTGCTTTGGTCTTTCAGAGAAAATTCTTTATCTCTTATGTCCTGGGTCTAACCAAATAATCAGAAATTATCTTGTGGCTGAAGCTACCTTCCTTACAATCCTTGGTAGAATGATAAAGTCACAGTGTAATTTTCATCAGTTGTGCCATTCCCATGGGAGAGCTTTCCAGGACACAAAAGCTGAATTCTATTTCTTCAGATCTTTCAGCATGGGATCAATTTACCAGATGCTTTAGGGGGCACGGTTGTGCCATACCAAAAACTTGGGGTTTTTCATAACCCCCTATCTGATGTATGAAGATGGAAGAAAAGAACAACCCAGTTAGATCCTGTTTAGGCTAATAAGTCTTAAAAAGAACATAGGTGTCTTACTGAACAAATGTTAACAGCATCTTAAAAGAGCAGGACTGCAGCTAGAGAGTGACAGACAGGGAGTTCTTATTGGGTTAAAACCTTCCGTATTCATACTCAAATATATGAGTTGCATCATTGGTCCTAGCAGAAATTGCTGAGAGTCCCAATAAAATTTTATCCATTATCTCTAAGAGATCATAGTGAAGGGGTAAAGTACAAGTTGACTGGAAGAAGCAAATACCTTTTTTAAAAGGGGGAAAGAGGGAGAACTACCAACTGGTCAGTCTGACCGACACAAGTATCTAGGAACTGATCCATCTCTAAGCACCCTAGAAACAATGCAGCGATTGAAGTCAGCATGAATTGGTTAAGAGCAACTACTGTCAGACTAACATTACTGCTTCTCATTGTTTTATATTTAATAGACTGTTGGCATGCTATTGACAAAATAGATCTGATCACAGGGCTGTTAGGTGCAGGATCCTGAAGGCATTCTGGATAGTTCAGTGTGGGCCAGATAGCATAACTATTATACAGCTGGCTTGAAAACTATAGTGAAAAACTGTTCTTCAGAGCTTCTGCAATGAACTGGAGAATGGGTCTGAACAGAACAGAGGGTGATGCAATGAAGGAAATGCTGACGACACAAAACTGGATGTAGTTTTTCTAGATATAATAAAAAATACAAAATAATCTTGATAAGATAAAGACATTCTTAGGAATGATACCATAAAAGAATATTTCATAATATTCTTCATTTAGGAAAAGGAAATCAAATGAACAGACATAAGATGGGGAATGTCTGATCTGACAATGCTATCTGTGAGCTGCATTGGATTCCAAGCTGAATATAAGGCAGCAGTGTGATGTGACTGCAAAAAGCCAACACAATTTTAGTCTTCCTTTAGTGCATGTAGAGTAAGATAATTGATACAAGGGGACAAGGATCCCAGAGTAGCATGAGATGCAGGCAGAAAGAAGTAAGGCCACTTATACTTTAAAATTATAAAAGGACACACATTCAGAATTAAATTGGGAATTAAAGAATCTCTAAAAGCATAGCTCTTTTAGTCTGTGCAGTAAAAACAACTAAAGTGTTGTTAGTAGTCAACACTACACACAAATAGCTGAACCTCTATCAAGAAGAGATGAAGACCAAATGAAAAAGGTTATGTGACCCACACGGTTTGGGGTTGCAAGGATCTTGTGTTTGCATAACAAGTGTGCATAACTGGCAACAGGTTTGCTGTACTTTGCAGCTCTCTGAGGCTCAGAGGGGAGATGTACAAAGTACAGCAGATACATTCTTGCAATCAGCTAAGAGAGCCAGAATGCAGTGGGATAAATTCAAATGGCAATACTCCCACATTCCCACCTCAGAAAACGGATTCCTTCCTTTTCCTAGGCCTCAGACTACAATGAGTGCAAGATGTATCCCATCCAGTTTCTATCACTTTGCCAGCAGAAGTGGTTTATTATGAAGTAACCAGTTTATTTTTTACATGTCCAGCTGCTCAAGTAAACGCAAGCAAAACCTCAGTCCTTGGACAGGGGGCCATTACAATTTCCCACAATGCCTCAGGCTCTGACTTAGCATTCCTCTGGGATACCATGAGAAGTTTGCAGCTGTGCCATTTATATTTTCCGTAAGAATCTGGAGAAAGACACCGAACCTGGAGCGGAGCATACCTTTTCCCATCTCTACAGTTTAGCAATATATTTGCTTGCAGTGCCCTATTCCCTCTGGAATAACTTTTATCTTGTCATATGAGTTGGTGTTTTCTTCTGTTAATCTTCTTCTTACAGCCCAGCAATTTTTGGCCTGCATCTTTCCTTAAGTTGAAAGAGTTGTTCCTTTTAAAAAAAACACCTTTGAATTCTCTTCATTATTTTACTCCTATTTTACTCTCATCATTGGCAACTTCACTTCTGAAGAATTTGCATACTGTTCAATAAGAATATAAAGAATCCTGTTTTCACCTGGTTTGCCTCTGCTAGATAGCTTGTTCTGAACAAAACTCTGCTTGTTTTATGTTCCCCTCCTTGTTCATCTATGCTTAATCTTCATATTTAGCTTCCAGAGATTCTTCACTACCAGTAATTTGTGGTATAAAACCTAAATGTCTCTGGCACTGAAAAGTGAATGCTATATTATTAGAAGACACAGGACAGCAATGGAATGAATAGACAAGGAGGGAGGGAGGAGAGAGAAGGAAGGAAGGAAGGAAGGAAGGAAGGAAGGAAGGAAGGAAGGAAGGAAGGAAGGAAGGAGCATTCCAACCAATTTTCTTACTATGGGACATCTGCTTTCAGAGCTCTGACAATGAACATACTGTAAATACTTAAAAGCCGGGAATTACTACAGATGTTCCTGTGTTCAGTTAATTTAGGTACAGAATTATGGGACAATGTGGTAGAGAGTTTCTCTGAGTTAACTCTCAGAGAATTAAACACCCACTGCAAATGCATTGTTATGTTTTATCCCTTTCTAAATTTAGCTCTTTGCATTTAAGTTAACTTTACAATGACACTATCACTTTGGTTGGACAAAGGTTGCTAGTGAACATAACCTTCTGCCACATAGGAGAAACACAAATTTGGATTTATGTGGTAGAGAACAACATAGGCTTACATACTAAGTTACATATACATAAAATGAGAGATGGTTTGTATGTGAAATCAAAAGCTTTTGCATTTGCTAGTTTTAAAAAGCAATAAGAAGAAATAGAAAATAACCTTTTATCCTTTTCTTGTTCCTTTCTACATTTTTTAAAGTACATATTTTACATGATGATCAGCTACATTTAGTGTGAACATGGTATTCATTTAGCACCATTTTAAATCCAACATGTTCCGCTAGTGGAAACCAAGGTGGGAAAGACTTGTAAGTCTGTGTGACGGAGAGGTAGGAGGAGTAGCAGGGAGTGCCAGGGGGTGCTGGGGGCAAGAATAGTCATGAAAAAGCCTCTAACACTTAAGTGCGAGCAGCTGTTTACCTCCAGCCAAAGAAGTTCTGTAAACAGGATGTCCTTTGTTCCCTATCCAGAGTGCAAAACTGCTGACCTGAGGCGATACCTCTTCTAGAAAAGAAAAAGAAGGAAAAGACCCACTTTCTCCCCTTTATTTTAAAGAATGCAGATAATAATATAACACATCAGTCCTGCTAAAGAATTGGAAGCTTTCACAGCATAAAAAGACAAAGAGTCGGCATCCACTCTCCAACTTTGACATCAATTCTGGCAAAGAATGCTAGAGCGCAGCTTAACACGGTCAAGTTGTGGATTCCCTCCCTACTGAACAAAGCTTTGGAGACTGCTTACATTTTTTCCCTTCCCGTTCTTTGTTCAAAAGAACTCTGAAACAACCATAATAGAGAGAATACTGGATTATCCCTGTAAGCTTTTCCAACTCCTTAAGTGCAACTGCCTGGGTTGTGTTTACCAATAGTGTGGACGGCTGCTAAGTTCTCACCAGAAATGAGTGAGAAACATAAACCTTATGTTCTGTGATTCTTGTGGTTTTTTCCTTCTTCCCAGCAATATGGATTAAGTATTTCTATATGTCCATAAGCAGTCATGAAAAAGAATTTCGGAGCAGAAGTTAACAGAATTGCTGAACTGAATGTTTTCACCAACTTTTAAGTTTTATTTAATAGACAATCAATATGCACCAACTTCATATTGAAGATTCAAGATCAAATCCAAGTTTTACCTAATATTAAGGTCTTTGAAAGAGTGTCACGGAGAGACATAATAATAATAATTTTAAAATTACTGATAGATACTGACATATAGGTGTACTTCCAGGTCTAATTAAAGGTGTTGGCTATGACCTTTAAAGCCCTTCATGGCATAGGCCCAGGTTACCTGAGGAACCTGAGGTTACATTTATTTATTTATTTATTTATTTATTTATTTATTTATTTATTTATTTATTTCTATGACCGCCCATCTCCCCCTCAAGGAGGGTCTCTGGGCGGTTCACAACACAACATCATTAAAATACAATAAAAACAACAATAAAAAAAATTTAACCCCTCCCACCTGGTCCAGTAGGAAGGGCATGTTACAGACCCCATCCGCTAAAGAATTCTGACTGGCGGGGTCGAGGAGGAGAGCCTTTTCTGCCGTTGCCCCCGCCCTGTGGAACATCTTGCCCCCTGAGGTGAGGTTGGTGCCCACTCTTCTGGACTTCAGGAAAAGCGTCAAGACCTGGCTCTGCCAACTAGCTTGGTGGTCCAAGAGTGATAGGCAGCCCTGGGGGTGGTTGTTGGCTTAAAGACGCTCTCTCCGCCTTTTAGTTTCCCTCTTTTATCTTCTATTTTTTTGTACTTTTTCTATTTTTATAATGGTTTTATAATTTTTTTTGTAAGCTGCCCAGAGTCACTTTTATAGTGAGATGGGCAGTGTATAAATTTAATAATAAAATAAAAAAATAAAAACAAGAAAGGAATGGCCTTCAGGGCTTACTCAACAATCACAGTCTGTTGTCATAAAGCCAGCAGGTAAAGGGTGAGCTTTTGTAATATCAGACATGAGATCATGAGAAAACTTCAGGATTTATCCCTTTTATTTGCAAGTTAATATGGATCCTGCCAAAGAAATAGTATCCACCATTAAGGTTACTGTACAAGAAGTACTGAGATTTATAAACAGAGAAAGTTTATATTTCATTGAGAATTAAATTCCTGCAACTTCCAGTATTTTACGTCCTTCTGAAGACTACAGAGACCACCATCAGAACACTCTACAGCAGAGCTTTCCAAACTTTTCATGCTGGTGACACACTTTTTAGACATGCATCATTTCGCGACACACTCTTACAGCAGGGCACAAAGCAGGCACTACGACCTGCGTGGAATCCTGGCAGGGCTCGGAGGCAGTAGCAGCCGCGACACACCCAGACACTTCAGCCGACACACTAACATGTCCCGACACACAGTTTGGAAAGCTATGTTCTTTTTTTTTTTTTTTTTTTAAATAAGTTTTATTAATTTTAAAATACACATTAAAAGCTAATACAAAAGAAAAGAAATAGAAATACAAAGTAAGAAAAGGGAAAAGAAAAAGTGAAGTCAAAAAATAACAAACAAGAAAAAATATAGAAAATAGATGTCCTCCAATTTATCCTTGAACTTTAAGTACAACAATTAACTTTAAATGTTAGTCCTTAATACAATACACAGAAACTTTTCTTTGTCATATACCCTTTGATTTCTCTAATCCAATCTTCTGTTCTTCATATAGGTTTCGCCTTTCTTGATATCTTCCAACAATCCATCTCTGGTTTCTACTCCTTAGAATAGTAATCAAATGTTCGTTGTTGCGTCAATTAAATGTTTTCCATTTGCTCTTTCCATTTTTACATCTATATTTATATCTTCAATAAAGTCCAATTAGTATAGCAAATAAAGGCCTTATCTACGTCTAATAAAATACAGTATAATCTGTTCATGTTATGACTATATATTCCATTAATACATAATCTAACATATTACATAACATAATACATAATATAGCAAAAATACAAAACCTAACATAACATATAACCTAATACATACAACATATTCTTGTAATAACCTACATTCTAATTCCATCTCATCATCTCATTGTCTTCTCATAAATGTGTCTCCAGAAAGAGTAATATATAATATCAACATATTTATTTATAATCTTGTATCTTACACTTAAAATATCATGTTTTTATGCATCTGTATATTTCTCATATCTGTGCTTACTCTGTGTACAATACCAAATCCACATTTTCATTCACCTTGCATTCCAAATCAATATCAATAAATCTCCTGTTTAGGTTATGCCAATATCACAATATGCAACTTGTTTATTTCTGTAACTCATGTGGGATATCAAAATGTTTATTTTGCCATATCTATCAATTTGCATATTAAAATCTTCCTGTCTCAGCTGCCACAATGTATTTATGCCCAAACATTTAATAGACCACTTCCTGTAAGATATCATAATCTTCTTCTGTACCAATACATTCAAAGTCCTCTTTCCCTGTTTCTCTACTGGTTCGAAAGATCTTTCCTCTGTTTCTAAATCTGTCCCTTGTACCTTCTGTTCCTGAGCCACCAAAATTATTAATATACGTTCTATGGATTTCTTAATTTGGAAAGCTATGTTCTACAGTTTCCAGTACACATTCTATTTTTCAAGTATTAGTTAACTATCTGGATTACCATTTGCAATCTTTGGTAGAAAATTCTACTGCTTACATAAAAGTCATGAAATATTTTCATTAGGAAAATACGAAAGATTGGGATAGAGGCTACGTATGTTTAAATATGAATAAAAAGGCTAATATATATGTCAAAAGTATTAATTGGTGTTACCTAGACTATTATGTAGGCATTTATAAACATAGAAATTCATATTTTGAAATAGCTGCATGTTACGTTCCAGGGATGAGTTTTGAGAAATCATTCACATGCCACATTCTGAATGATCTAGGTGAAAAAATTCTGCTAGGTGACATGGGTGAGAACAAGATGAGATAGTACCAAAAAGTGATTGGGCCATTTGGAGACGCAAGAATGAATGAAAATGATGATTGATGAGTATCTGCTTAGAAAAAGGCCTATTAGTTCTGAATATGTTTACAGGTACTCCTCACTTACTGACTGCCTCGTTCAGCGACCATTCAAAGTTACAATGGTGCTGAAAAATATAATGTTATGACCAAAGCCTGTATTTACGACCTTTGCAGTGTCCCTCAGTCATGTGATTGCCATTACAGTCAGTACACATTGTCCTGTGCTTGACCTGTTGCTCTTCTTCCCCCCCCCCCACTTGCAGAGCAGAGAGATTGGAGAGGAAGGGATTACAAGAGAGTAAGCAGGCACACAATGGGGGAAACACTAGGCTGTTTGTGTAGCAGGTTTGTGGATGCCAGAGCATTGCTTTTGATGTGTATTCCCTACTATGTGCCTGCTTACTCTCTTGTAATCCCTTCCTCTCCAATGAATTGAAATAGAAACATTAATCCCTTTCTTGCTAATTATCCCAGGGCCGGGGTGAGTGTTCCAAAGGGCGGGGGAGTGGGGAAAAGGAAAGCATGTGATTTCCCACTTAGCGACTGCTCTGCTTAACGACAGAGCTGCCGGTCCCAATCGTGGTTGCTAAATGAGGACTACCTGCATTCAAATATAAGTCTATTCATGCATATACATGAAGAAGGAAGGAATCTAAATATAAAAGAATAACTATTTTATTGTTTATGATGGAAGACTAAAAGTATCAAAGATTTTGAATGTGGAAAAAGTCTTTTTTTTATGAAGTCAAGAATGGATCTTGGAGAAAAAAGGACATGGATGAAAAGTAAAGAAGCTAGACTACAGGAAGAGAAAGTACAAATAAGAAAATGTCTTAGAAGATAAATTAGTCTTCCAACAGAATTTTAGGAGAAACAAAACTAAGTTCAGTGCAGTGGGAATGGGTTACGTATGTGTGCCAAAACAAGAGATAGGTTCAAGAATGTATGAGTGATGTATGAATATAGACTGAATGCAATGAATGAGTGTGGGCTAAAACAAAAAGTAAGTAGCAAACAGGAAAGAAATACATTGAGGTGGCTTGGTCAGACAGAGAGAATGAATGAGGACTGAGTTGTAAAGTAAGAGTGCATGGGCTAAGAGGAAGAGGAAGTTCAAGAAAGTAATGGTTGGATGAAGTTTATGAGGTCTTCAGAAAGAGAGAGGTGAGAAGTTTAAAGAAGAAAAGACAGTACGGACATGGTGGAAAACAACAATGGTCTACAATAATTAAAGATACGGAGAGCTGTAGTGAATGGTACTAGATTGAACTATATTTCCTTTTCTGCCTAATTTCTTTTGCTCATTACTTCTGGGCTCTGTTCTGTGCTTTACATTGCTTACTCCAAAGAGAATAGAGTGATGGGTATAGATGGATAAGTGTAAAATTACTATAATACACCCATTCCACATGAAGAAAATAGAAAAAACTGAGCCATTTTATTATCACTTAGACCTCACTACATAATTTCTTGTTAGGTTCATGCAAAAGAAATATTTCAGGTTTTAAAAAATGCAGCACAGCCTGAAGTAGAAGGTTAAAAAAGTAGACTAGTTTTACACATTCAGTTAGGTTTCTTTAAAAAGGGTAGTGTGCTTTCAGGGTTCCTACTCATGTGTACCCTGCTGGCAAATGGGTAGGAAAGGTTACTATGGCCAGCGGGAAGGGATTGGAAGTTTTGTTCCAAACATCCAGATGGTACCAGGCTACCTAGCCCCTCTCTAGAGATGCAGTCTCTGAAACCGAAGAGCAGGCTAGAGCAGAGCCAGGCAGCCCGGCTTCATGTGGACGAAGAGCTTCATGTTCTTGTTGGGAAGCAAAGCGGCGATCCTGTTGGCTTCAGTGAGGCACCTTGCCACCATGAACAGCTCCTGCACGTTAGAAGCAACGTCTGCATCTGCAAGCACAGCAAAGCCATGGATCTGCTTCGTGTTGCTCTTAGAATCAGCTTTTGACCAGGATGCGCAATCTCATTACATTTTGGTTTGCCTAGCCATGGTTTGGGGAACAAACTATTATTATTATTATTATTATTATTATTATTATTATTATTATTATTATTATTATTGACAGACAGACAGACAGACAGAACTCAAGGTGGCGAACATACCTCATTCTCCTGCCTCCTATTTTCCCCACAACAGCAACCCTATGAGGTGAGTTGGGGTGAGAGAGAGTGACTGGCCCAAGGTCACCCAGCTGGTTTTCGTGCCTAAGGCGGGACTAGAACTCTCAGTCTCCTGGTTTCCCATTGATTCCTTCCTAGGGCTGAGAGAGAGTGACTGGCCCTAGGTGACCCAGCCGGCTTTCATGCCTAAGGCGGGGCTAGAACTCTCAGTCTCCTGGTTTCCCATTGGTTCCTTCCTAGGGCTGAGAGAGAGTGACTGGCCCAAGCTCACCCAGCCGGCTTTCATGCCTAAGGCGGGGCTAGAACTCTCAGTCTCCTGGTTTCCCATTGGTTCCTTCCTAGGGCTGAGAGAGAGTGACTGGCCCAAGGTCACCCAGCCGGCTTTCATGCCTAAGGCGGGGCTAGAACTCTCAGTCTCCTGGTTTCCCATTGGTTCCTTCCTAGGGCTGAGAGAGAGTGACTGGCCCAAGGTCACCCAGCTGGCTTTCATGCCTAAGGCAGGGCTAGAACTCTCAGCCTCCTGGTTTCCCATTGGTTCCTTCCTAGGGCTGAGAGAGAGTGACTGGCCCAAGGTCACCCAGCCGGCTTTCATGCCTAAGGCGGGGCTAGAACTCTCAGTCTCCTGGTTTCCCATTGGTTCCTTCCTAGGGCTGAGAGAGAGTGACTGGCCCAAGGTCACCCAGCCGGCTTTCATGCCTCAGGTGGGACTAGAACTCTCAGCCTCCTGGTTTCTATGCCAGCACTTTCACCACTACACTATGGTTTATATGAAAGTTGGTTTTGAAAATCGTTGAAAACTGTGGGTCATTGATTAGGGATTTGAACTTGATGAATCTCCCTCAAGTCTTCATGGCATAGAATTCCTTTTAAATCGCTTTCACCACTTTCCAATCACTCTGGAAACTCTCCGTCTCTCATTTTTCTCATAGACTCTCCATGAAAACATCTTAACTAGAGTGTCAAAAACAGGCTTCTGCTTGAAAGCATTCCTGAAAGGGTGATACTGGCCAGCTCTGCAGCCATAAATGACACTCAGATGCTTGTTCCTCTCAAAGAACTGCCTGACTATTTACACGGCCCATGCACTCTTCCAGTTCAGTTGCTTGTTTCCTCATTTGAAGATGAATACATGTGCATCTTCTACCCATTGGACACACATACGAGTAGATTGCAAATAAATATAACAAAAATGTGAGGTAGCATAGAGTTACTGTATATACGTAGAATGTTGCAACTTCATCATTCAGAAAATGACTTCAGAAAGCCAGGGGTACTTTTTAATACTTTTTTCAATTAATATACATTCTTATAGTGAGGCTTAAAATGCTTTTTAAAAAGTCAAATATTTTGTTTATTGCTTTGTTCAATTAATACCTTGCCTTTTGTCGAGGTGTTCAAGGCAGCATATAGAGCTTTCCCACCTCCCATTTCCCCACAACAACAACCCTGTGAGGGGGGTTGGGCTGAGAGAGAGGGACTGGCCCAAGGTCACCCAGGGAGCTTCGGTGGCTGAGCAGAGATTCAAACCTGGTTCTCCCAAGTCCTGCTGCACACACTGATCACTACACTGTACATTGAGAAAGACAGTAAGCTGGAATTGGAGAATATTCTGTAATTATCAGTACAAGCCATAATTGGGGAAATCACTCATTTCAAATGGAGAAGGGGGACAAAGTGGGGAGTGGCTTTGCGTTCTGCATCTAAGAATGCTTTCCTAAGGAAACTGTAATTCTCCATTTTTTTGGTCTGGTTTTCGGTGTTCAAATTAGGGAGGCTGATGTCTTAAATTTTTAAATGCAGGCTAAAGGGAATTCCAGACAGTGATACCATGGTATAAGCTTACACTTATCCCATCTTTTCACTGAACAGACAAAGAATCTACGTCTGCTCTGATGTTCTTTCTTCAAAAGACACCTTATCTTACTATCTACCATCATGCAAAAAAGAACAAAGGGAAAAAAATCTCAAGAGAAAGAATTGTAACCTCAGCAGTTGTTAGCATTAGTTCTTCCACCCCGTTGTTAACCAGAGTTAAGTATGTTTTTCAAGAGACCATTTTTCACTTGGCTGCAACTTAATGTTGTTCCTTTTTCTGTATTATTTTACTCAAACACCACAAAGAAGATGAAAAGCCTGGCTTAGCAAAAGTCATATTTAATTGCTGTATGTTACAAGTGAGAAATCCCTAGCCCTGAGAATACACAGAGATGGGGGGGGGGGACTGCAAACCCTGGAGGGCCATCTGTACAGTAATGTCCTGTTTATCTGCTTTGCAACTGCCAGTTTCATTACCATTCAAACAAACCAACTCCCTGGTTTGTTTACTGGATTTTGATTTGGCTTAAATTGGGGCTAACAAGTCACCAGACAGATGGCTAATTACAGTAATCGCTCCCCAGCAGTGTACAGGAGCCCTGGGAGCTCAGTAGGCAAGCCTCTTTGAAAGGCGACCGCCCCCCCCCTGCCCTTCCCGTTTTCCCTGGCAATGGAGAGCTCCCCATGTAGCATTGGCAGGATTCTTGCAAGGCAAGGGATGGAGGCGCAGGGAGCATGCCCAAAGAGCCTTTAGGCTTTGCAGATCTTTCCCCACGGAGATTAAGGTGTGGTGGGCTTTCAGAAGACGGCCTCCCAATCCAGCAAAGGCCAGGTGTGCCCATTCCTTCTGATGCACAGGCAGGAAAGAGCCTTGCGGAGCAGCCAGAGTTCTCACTGGCTTGCAGGGTTGTGAAAGCATTCTCTGCATCTGGCAGGACCCAGGAGAACCGGGGTCACCTTTAGCATTTTCTTTTCATGCTAAACACGGAGAGGGTGGGGGAACAGAAAGTCCACTAGGCCTGAAAAGCCAAGGATGCATTTTACAATATGGAAAGAGGCATCCTGACCTTAAGAACAGTTACTTCCTGACAGAAAATCACTGTGATTCTGCTTCTGGTTTTCCTTTTGTATACTACTGATTTTGCTATGTCTATTCTTTACCAGGGAATTTTACCCATTTGATTTATTAAGTAACATGTCACTTTTCTAATATCATGAAGTTTATGGCTAAAATTACTGAAATCAATATAGCTTTCTTGATTTAATGAGAATGGAAAAAAATCAGTGCAGTTATGCAAGTGCAGTGGGAAGACGCCTGCTTTTTTGGTCAGGGTAAATGGACTTAAATTCGAATGAATGAATGAACAAATGAATGAACAAATGAATGAATAATTGTAACAGAGCAGATATCAACAGTCATGCGGAAAGGATAAGTACTACTCCACAGTAGGAGAAACAAATAGGAAAAGGAGCTCAAAATGGGTGGGAGTTTCTAAAAAAAAGAGATACTGAAGGCACAATTGCAATCAGAAAAATAAATCAGTGTGGCTGCACAAAAAGCTTATGAAGATGTAAAAAAGGACTTGTGTAGGAGGAAGAGGAAGGCGATCTGGGTCACCAAGGAAGAGGACATACAGGTGGCCCAAAACTTTAGAGAGGCTGTCAGGAGAGCTAAGCACTTGAGGAAGGAATTAGACAAGCTGAAATCATTTCCAATAAGGGGCAATGAGGAATTCGCTGGGAATGTTTAGCCTTGAAGAAGCAACTGAGGAAGGGTATGGTAGCATTGCTCAAATTCTTGAAATCTATTCTTCACTGTCCCAGAATACAAGTCCCAGAATAATAGTTTCAAATGACAGGAAGGCAGATTCTAGTCGAATGTTAGGAAAACCTTTCTAATGATAAGAGCTGTTCATCGGTGGGAGTAATGATCAAGGAAGGCAGTGAGCAACCCTGAGAT
Source organism: Charina bottae (assembly GCA_023362775.1). NCBI lineage: Eukaryota > Metazoa > Chordata > Lepidosauria > Squamata > Charinaidae > Charina > Charina bottae. Next base: position 3,314,805 of record JALMGJ010000020.1, read on the forward strand.
GGATGTGTACTGAAACTAAGAGCCATTGGTCCGGAGAGCTTTAATTCAGCTTCCTACGTTGAGCAGGGTGCTTGAGAGGGTCTAACTGCCCTCTTCCGGTTCTATGATTCTACCCTTTTTCTCACTAAATACATGCTGAGGACAATGAAGATGATTTATCTTTCACTACTGAACTTTTTTTTTTTTAAATAAACATTGACACCCATCAAATTTTCTTCAAATCCTTTGCCTTCTGGTTAGAAAACAGCTTGGAAAGAAAACTTGTGGAGAAAGTTTTATGTGCATCTTCCTAATACAGGTGCAGTGGTCGAAATCTGCAGTCACATTGCTTCATTTCTATTTATCAGGAAGAGACTGTTCATGGCTCTTGTACATTCATGCTTGTTCTTGAATAATCAGGGAGTAAAAAACCTCAACCCCCACCTTCCCAAATAAATGTAGAAACTGAATAAAATGCTATGTTTGTGCTAGAGTTAATCATTACATTCTCTTTGGCGAAATACACTGGTATTTATAATACTAACCTGACAGTTACAACCATTTGTGGTACCCTTCATGATTTCAAACATCTTTGTGCTTCAAGAAGGAAACCAATTATCTTTTTTTAATTGTCTGAACATTGTGAGTGTGGAATTAGCTGCTACAAATTGCAAATAGAAGTATGTTTTTAGTGTTATAGTCTTAGAAGTACATCTGATTTAGAATGTTTAAAATGTTCAGAATCAAAGTGCTGATCACATCTAGAACAGTGCTGTTATACAGTACTGTAACCACTTTGTTTCTGCTTCTGAGGGGTGAATGTTGGTAAAAAGAAACTTGAACAAACTGGAGCCAGCAGATATATCTAGAGCCAAGTTAAGCCTTTTGACTCATCTGTTTGGATAGGAGAATCTGCATATATTTGCAGTCCTCCACTAAAATGTATGGAATTTAAAAGTGTTTAAGTTTGGTTTGATCACATTAAGAGATAAAGAGTTTATATTCATGTTTGTTTAAATTAAACAACATTGCATTTTCTCAGATGGGTCTTGCTATATGGGCCAGCTCTTATCCTGACTGTTCCTCTGGACTGCAAAGTCTGAATAATAAAAAGTATTTAAAAAGTACTACTCAAAATGGAGGCTATTTTCTCTTTTGACTCTAGAAGCAATATTTCTAACTGTAAAAAGAACATGAAGCTTGGTCAAAACTCAAGATGGGGATCATTGATGCTGATGTAGCATGATGTGTGAAGGTAGACACTGATCAAACTTGCTTGAGTTTCAAAAGTGATTTCTGATGAAAAAGACTACCAATAGCTTTTGCCTTTTGCAAGCTTAAATGGGCTCTTAGAATTGTGACCTGTGTCCCTAAGTACAAAAAGACCACATTCACCCATTTTCTTTGTTGTCATTCAAATATAAAATTGTTGAGTGATTGCCTCATATCCTTGGATCATTTTACCTGCAGAAACTCTGAATTTGAAGACTGTGCATTTGTATGTAGTATATGTGTGTGTACTCAGAGATTTGTATAACTTTTTGACATTGATTTTTATAGGGTTACAAGCTAGGCTTCAGCAGTATGTGAACCGAGAAATACCAGAAGTGCAAGCTGGGTTTCGAAGAGGCAGAGGAACTAGAGATCAGATTGCCAACATTCGCTGGATCATGGAAAAAGCAAGAGAGTTCCAGAAAAACATCTACTTCTGCTTCATTGACTACACTAAAGCCTTTGATTGTGTGGATCACAACAAACTGTGGCAAATTCTTGAAGAGATGGGAGTACCAGACCACCTTACCTGTCTCCTGAGAAACCTGTATGTGGGTCAAGAAGCAACAGTTAGAACCGGACATGGAACAACTGATTGGTTCAAAATTGGGAAAGGAGTACGACAAGGCTGCATATTATCACCCTGATTATTTAACTTATATGCAGAGTACATCATGAGAAATGCCGGGCTGGATGAATCACAAGCCAGAGTTAAGATTGCCAGGAGAAATATCAACAACCTCAGATATGCAGATGATACCACCCTAATGGCAGAAAGTGAAGAGGAACTAAAGAGCCTCTTGATGAGGGTGAAAGAGCTGGCTTGAAACTCAACATTAAAAAAAACCCAGATCATGGCATCTGGTCCCATCATCTCCTGGCAAATAGAAGGAGAAGAAATGGAAGCAGTGACAGATTTTATTTTCTTGGGCTCCAAGATCACCGCAGACGGTGACTGCAGCCACGAAATTAAAAGACGCTTGCTCCTTGGGAGGAAAGCTATGGCAAACCTAGACAGCATATTAAAAAGCAGAGACATCACCTTGCCGACAAAGGTCCGTATAATTAAAGCTATGGTTTTCCCAGTAGTAATGTATGGCTGTGAGGGTTGGACCATAAGGAAGGCTGAGCACCGAAGAATTGATGCTTTTGAACTGTGGTGCTGGAGAAGACTCTTAAGAGTCCCTTGGACTGCAAGGAGGTCAAACCAGTCAATCCTAAAGGAAATCAACCCAGACTGCTCATTGGAAGGACAGATGCTGAAGCTGAAGCTCCAATACTTTGGCCACCTAATGCGAAGAGAGGACTCACTGGAAAAGACCCTGATGCTGGGAAAGACTGAAGGCAAAAGGAGAAGGGGACGGCAGAGGATGAGATGGTTAGATAGCATCACCGATGTAATGAACATGAACTTGAGTAAACTCTGGGAGACAGTGGAGGAAGGCCTGGCATGCTATGGTCCATGAGGTCACGAAGAGTCGGACACGACTAAACGACTGAACAACAACAACAACAAATAGAATAGCCCTATGCGTGTTTGCTCAATTCATGTATTGGTCCATCTTGCTTAGAGTTTCTGTTGTATGATTGTCCGTGTCTGTCTTTGTCCATCCCTCCCTCCTTCCCTTTGAATAGTCAGACAATAATACATAAAGATACAGCACAATGTGTTAGTTCAACTAGCTCTAGCAGTGGTGGTTTCGGCTGGTAATGGCTGGAATGCAGCTGACTCAGGTTTAACAGATGATACGGCTTTCACAACTTCCGGGATCATTTCAGCTCCTAAAATATTCAAATGCTTCTTTAAAATCCCTAACATTTTGTACCTAAGTTATTTTGTTTAGATGAACTACCCAGATTTAACTTAGCAGTAGCACCACCCTCCTCATTGCTTGAGATACTGGGTGAGCTGCTTTTATTTAAAAACTGTATATAGTTTGGTTAATGACTAGAGGCTAAGCAAGGAGAATTCAGCAGGAGACAGTGCCCTTTGATCGAATAGTGCATTACGGTCTCTACTTTGGGTTTTACAGAGCACTCTGTCTCCTGTTCAATTTGATAGCATAAGTCAAATTGATTTTAACCAGCCCTTTTCAACCTTTTTATCCTGGAGGAATCTTGAAATAATGTTCAGGTCTTGGGGAACCCCTGCATAAAAATTATTAGATTCACAGCTCACAGTGCATTAGTGTGATCAGTAAGTTGTTGATACAATTATCCAATAAAAATTGTCAGTGCTCTCTTGAGGAGAGAATGTTATTTTTCTGTGGATCTGTTTATTTTGGCCCACATTAGCCTCCTCTTTTTGTTTGCTTCCCCCTCCCCCACAAATGACGTCTACTCTAATGCAAGCCAGGTAGAGAAAACCTCCATTTTCCTTTTTTAAAAGATTTCCTACTTATTTTTTTTTTACTTTATCCAAGTAGATCTAAAAATGTTATCACAAATTTCTACTCTAACAAGATGCTAATGAGGAATGATATGTGCAAGCATACTTTTTTCCTTATTTAAAACTAAAAATGAATTTTTAGCTCCCCACTTCTTTTTTTAAAAAAACGGTTATGCTTAGCTTACCTTTCTTGAAATTAATCTCTTTCTTTCCCTTTCATACATTTTAAAAACTCATAAGGCCAATATAATAAATTTATGTTAAATAACTGGCTTAGGCAAAAAAAAAAACAATGTAGATTTGTTTTACTCATGATCTCTTGCAGAACCCCTAGCAACCTCTCATGGAACCCCAGTTGAGAAAGGTTTCAACTGAATGAATTTATTTATTTGATTTATATCCCACCTTTCCTTCAGGAACTCAAGATACTTTATAAGGGGATCCCTCTTCATTTTACCCCCACAACAACCCTGTGAGGTAGTCTAAACAGAGATAAAGTGACTGTCCCAAAGTCATCCAGTCAGCTTCCAGAACTAAGAACCTGAGTCGCCCATCTAAGTCTTAATATTTTAACACTATACCAAACTGACTCACAAATAATGTTTTAAACAACAATTCTTTCCTCTGAGCTCAAGACAACTATGTTGCCTACAACTACAACTTAATTAGAAGAAGTGTGTGTGTGTGTGTGTGTGTGTTACTCCTAGCGTTTGACTGGACAAGTCCTTGCAGTTTTCTTGGCAAGCGGCTTGCCCTTGCCTGCTTCCTAGGGCTGAGAGAGAATGACTGGCCCAAGGTCCCCCAGCTGGCTTTGTGCCTAAGGCGAGACTAGAACTCACGGTCTCCTGGTTGCTAGCTTGGTGCCTTAACCACTACACCAACCTGGATCTCTGTAAGGTTACAGTATTTAAATATCATTTCTTGCAATCAAAAGTCAGTTTTTAAAAATACTATTTTAAATATCAAAAGAAATATCCTTTGATTATGCAGATAATAAAAGCACCTGGTTTTCAAAATGTAACTAAAATTGGTCACTAAGCACACTTATTAAAGTGTGCTTTAATAACATAACTTATTAAAATGGCTTTGTGGGAGGTTTTTATATAACATTTTATTGGACAGTACACCATCCAGGATCTTCTGAGTAGACAGTACAAAAATGCTGTAAAATAAAAAAGGAATGCAAGACATAAACCAGAATACGCAAAACACAAATGTGTGCTGAGTTCACACAATGCTAAGCCAAAAATCAACAAATCCCATGGCTTACTGCAGGGATGGACCACTTTCTCGTTTGGTCTCTGGCAGTCAGAGGGATCGTTCCAAAGGTCATTGGAGGGGATGCAACCAAATTTTTTGCCTGGTTTTGGAGGGCAAAGGGTTAAGATTGGGGGCTTTGGGCAGCTCCTTATAACCCTACCTCCTGGCTGAAGATGTTGACTCCTCTCATTCTAGGGGTGTCCTCGGTATCACAAAAAGGATGCTTTTTGTGCAAATTAGTTTACAGCAGGATATGAACTAACTAGCCAGAATTCTCAGCACTATACTTAAGCATGTGTATGCTTAAACCAGTTTTTTGCCATGTTTGATTGTGACATTAAAAAAGTCTGACCATTAGAAGGCAACCTCTAGAGCAGAGCTTTCCAAACTGTGTGTCACGACACGGTAGTGCATAGCTTTCCAAACTGTGTGTCGCAACACAGGACTGCGGTGTGCAGGTGTGTCACACGAAAACCCGGAAGCGCTGATGGTGTGCTGTCGCCGCTGTGTGCAACAGTGTGTGTGCGGCAGCAGTGCACCATCAGTGCTTCCAGATTTCATGCGACACACCTGCACACCGCTGCCGCTGTGCATGCTGCCGCTGTTGGTGTCACCAACAGGAAAAGTTTAGAAAGCTCTGCATTAGTGTATCGGTTGCAGAGCCTGGGTGTGTCGCGACTGCTGCTGCCTCCGAGCCCTGCCAGGATTCCGCGCAGGTCCTAGTGCCTCCCTTGTGCCTTGTGCCTTGCTGCCTCCAAACCTGCCCTGCCAGGATTCCACGCAGGTCCTAGTGCCTGCCTTGTGCCTTGCTGCCTCCAAACCTGCTGTGATTCCACGCAGGTCCTAGTGCCTGCCTTGTGCCCTGCTGTAAGAGTGTGTTGCGAAACGATGCATGTCTAAAAAGTGTGTCACATGAAAAGTTTGGAAAGCTCTTCTCTAGAGAGTTCATATAATATGGTGGATGAGAGACTGAGCTATGAACCAAGAAGTCCCTGCTCCAATCTAATTTCTCCTATGAATATAGTAGATCACCTTAGACGGCATTTTTTTTGGTTCAGGCCCTCAGCTTAAACATGTGCATAATCATACAGTTGTAAACATTATGACAGTAAAATTAATGTGAAGTAAGTTGAACATGTGAAAATGTTATAGAAATGCTTATTGTTACTTCTCTTTTCCCTGTAACAAACGGGCAAAGCATTCAATCCTCACAAAGCACTTCTGCCTGAAATGACCAAGTTGTACTGCATTCTACCATAAGATCTGCCACAACTGATCCTGTACCTAAATGGGTTACATTATGATGATGATATTAGGTTGTGGAGTAAGTTTTGCTAGATATTTTCAAGACAGAGGAGAATTTTTCAGAAGGCTGATACTTTTCCCAATGTTCTTTGCAACATTTAGTTGTGTCTAGAAACAATAAACTTCTTTTGAGGATTCTGACATTATATTGATCCGATAGCTCCAAAAAAACATGTAATCTGCTGATGTGAGTTGAGGAACAACATTTAAATTCAACAAAAAAAATAATTTGAGAAAGGCAATAGTTGTGGCTCAATAGTAACATAAGTGCTTGGCAGAAAGGTCCCACAATCTTTTTCCAGGATCTCCACTGGATGGGTTCTCAAGAAGGAGAGCTGGAAAAGGCTTCTGCCGGAGACCACAGAAGCAATGTTGCCGGGCAGAGTAGGCAGGAGAGGGCTAGATGGATCAATAGTCTAGGCCAGGTGAAGCAGCTGCATGTGTTCAATTAAGCTTAGCCAGGGTCGAACAAATGCTGAAATGTCAACTACTGGTCATACAGAGTTTCACTTCCAGCTCACAACAGGGCCTCTTGCAAAACATCTGATAACTCTGCATCATTTCTAGATGTCACACTGTGTCATGCAGGGGGGGGGGGGAATCTCTTTTAGTGGAATTACCACATGAAGGAGAAGACAGAGATGCTATAAGATAAAATAGTGATTATCCAAACATTGCCTCTTTCACAATGATTTCCTGTGGTTTTTCCAGTTCAGACATAAGGTTCCCCATTCCCAGTTTAAATTTCTTTATGGTAACAAAATAATGAGCTAAATTTTGTTTAGCTTTGAATTTTAATTCTGGTTTTATTGTAAACCGCCCAGAGTTCCCCTTTTGGGGGAGATGGGCGGTAATAGAAATTGAATAAATAAATAAATAAACAAAAGGCAAAGATAATGCAATTTCAAAATGTATGTGATTCTACCAGTGTATTTTTGCCTTTATTTTGTAGCATAACCATAAATCTTAGGTATCAAGATTAGGAGAATGGAGAAAGCAGCCTTGCTTCTCAGCAACCTGAGAAGTCCCCTTTGGGTGATAATGGTGCGGTGATAAAAGTCGAAATATAAATAAATAAAATAAATAAACCTTCAGTGAAACTGAAAGGACTGCAGTTTGGAAGAATCCTATCTGATATGAACAATCCAACATATCAAGTGTTTAAATTCTGTTCCTTCCTGGGATTGGTTGTTACCTTCTGCACCTAGATTTTTCGCAAACTGTACAGAAATCATCACTGGATGCTCTGGAGAAGCTTTTTCAATCCCTTTGATAAATGGTTAGCTCTCAGTCTTATTATTTATATTCTGTTTTTATTGAGAAGCAAAGGAAAGAGGAAATGTTTGCAAATGACAAGCATGAAAGAGACAGTGGATGAAACAGAAATTAAACAATTTCCCCGAGGAAAGAGTGAGATTATCACAGAAGAAAACTATATAAATAGTACGTCGGTCACATTAGTCCAAAATATTAACTGGCCTCAATGCAGTCCTGAGTAGTTTAATCAATGGAACAAATTGTTCTCCCGGTCACCCACATGTAAAATCATAAGCAAATATGACTGCCCACTGTGAGCAAGAATGTATCCTACTGGGTGAGAGTTTTGTTGGCAGATGATCCTATTGGGCAAGGCAACATCAGGAGAACATCTTAAGTATGCCCAGAGTGGTTTCTAGAACAAACAAGGGTTCTAAAGGGACGAAGAGAACGTTTTTAAGGGTGAATCTGGCAGTCTGCCTCAAGCCCAAGAATTCTTAACTAAACAAAAAGGAATGATTTCCATTAAGGGCTAGGAGATACCACTAAAAGGCAGTTAAATATTTAGATTATTCATTATTAACCTAAACACACCAGCAAAAATGCAGGTGGTAGCTACTCTAAGGCCTCATTGGTTCAAAAGGATAATTAATCATAGTCTATGCTGGGGAGAACCCCAAAGCAGACACCAAAAACTTCCTGAAATAGGAAGAAGGAAAAGTTAATGTCAACCCACAACATTCTTCTTCTAATTACTGCTCTTGATACAATGTAATGGTTAACATGATAGACTTTCTCTGGGAGAGATGGGTTGACATAAGATGGTTGTGAATATCTAAATTTGACACTGACTTCAAATCTAAATATAACAAGGCTGCAGTTCTCAACATACTTTCCTGAAATCAATGGGACTTGTCAGTAAGAAATGTCTATAGCTAATATTACAGCATCTAATAATAAAATGCAACAGGCTAATTGAGATAATTAAAAAAGAGATTCATTGCTACAAGTTACTTTTTTAATAATAATTTTATTGAAGTTTACATATAGAAATATAAAAAACTAATACAAACTAAAGATATAAAAAGTAAAGAAAAAAGGAAATACAAAGAAATAGAGAAAAAGAAAAGAGAAAGAAGAAAGAAAAAAGAAGATATATAAAAGATGACCCCCCTCCCCTCCAGACAAGTATAAGCAGTTTCAGTAAGTTAACACCTTCTCTAGTAAAAAAGGGAAAAAAATAATCTCTTCTTCCCATATCACATCCTTCTTAATAATGAAAATATAAGAAATCAACATTTAATCCTAATTAGCAAAGGTCTATTAAGAGCTACCAGAGATAACATATAAATTTAACCTTAATAAAAAAAGAAGTCCATTTTATAATCTAACTTATCCCTTTCTCTAAGAAATAAAACAAAAAAACCTCTCTTCGCTTATAAACAAATCCTTAAAGCCTTGTTGTACAGTCCTGATCAAGGAAAAGAAAACCCATTAATAACTACCAGAAACCACAACATATAAAATTTAACCCCAATCAGATCAATTCACTTTGCAGAGCTTCTGTTTACTTTTAAAAAGCTTAATATTTAACCCTGTCAAATAATGTCCCCCAAGCTCATTTCTTATCTTTGTTTTCTTTCAGGAACAGCCTCAGTAATTTCTGTTTGTCTCCCGACAAAAACAGCTTCATTGGTTTAACACACTCTTTTCCAAATCCAAGATAAAAAGTTTTTCCAATTCACTCTTCTGATTTATTATTTGTGTGATCCCTTCCCATTGACTCTCCATTTTGACATCTTTTTCCATATCACTCTTGTACTCTAACATTTTCAAATCGATTTTAAAATCCATAGCATCTCTTTCCATATCGCTTTTGTGACCCTAGTTCAAATCCACATCCAAAACTACCTCAGTCTCTCTTTTATCCGGTAACATCTGTACTTGTTCTATTGCATCTGTTAAACCCATTTTTTTAGTAAAATATATTTTTAAAAGTAAATCCTGAGTGTATTGTTCCCAAACAGACTTAATTTCTTCTAAAGTCAAATAATGCTGCTCCATTATGTTAACAGATATCTTCCCCTTTAAATGCTCTCTGGTTTCCTCTAGGTAAGTTTCAAAGTCCACTCTTATTGTATGTTTATTTTTCACTGGCAGGACTTTCCCACGAGAAAGTTCTTACAGATAATTAAAAAATCTTAAAATATGTTTTATATCAAATTTTAAACAATCCATAAAAACTGTTTTACACGTCCTTCTGGTGCTGTAATTATTCAAAATCGGTTCTAAACTTCCCTTGTTGTTTTCAAAAGTTAAAGTTATTCTTTTTAACCTTTAAACTTACAAAGATCTTCTTTCATCAAGGATCGGAGGAAATTCTCCTGGTGTAGCGAAACTTGCCCTTTGGAAGGTTCCTAATTTCCAAATAAATCTTTAAAAGATAGTTTCCAGTGTTAATTAAGAGAGGAAGTGAAAGCGAATCTAGTGTCTGTTTGAAGGCTCCGAACCACGGTTTTGGCAAGGTGTTTCCTGTGACTTCCAGAGTGCTTGACCCGCTGGAGATCGCAATTGTGTGATTTCTTCACAGGGAGCTTCTGTGCGAAGTATGTGTGGGTGATCCAGTCCTCTCTTTGATCCGGAGAGGGTTACAAAGAGTCAATATCTTCACCAGCTCCTTTTATTCGCCATGGCTGTTGGCTCCACTTCAATCCGCCATTTCTCCCCCAGAAGTCATTGCTATAAATTACTTTGATGATGGGTTAGAAAATATGATTTAGCAGATTTGCAGAGGACACAAATCAAGCACCTTTATGACACTATAAAACTCAGGAGGATCTTGACAACCTGGAATAATGGACATAAATCAGCACAATGAATGTCAACAGGAACAAATGCAAAGTCCTACATTTTGGTGGGAAAAATCAAAGGGAACATACTGGGCAATATGTAAAAAGATCTGAGGATCTTCCTGGATCACAAACTGAACTTCAGCCAGCAATGTGATGCAGCTGGGAAAATAGGTGGATAAAATCTCAGGCTGCATCAACAGAAATATGTCAAGAGAAAGAAAACAAATTATTGTAAAGATTTGTATGCTAGTATATGTGGCTCATTGTGATAATTAAATGAGAAGAGATAATCTCTTTAATTGCTTTGCCTGGAGTAACAATTTCTTAGAAATATCTGAATTGCTTAATCTTATTTTGCAACTTTTCACATTCCAACTTTCACTTCTTTTCCCAAGTAATACTGTATAAGTAGTAATTGTTGTTGTTCAGTCGTTTAGTCGTGTCCGACTTCGTGACCTCATGGATCATAGCACGCCAGGCCTTCCTGTCCTCCACTGTCTCCTGGAGTTTACTCAAATTCATGTTCGTTACATCGGTGATGCTATCTAACCATCTCATCCTCTGCCGTCCCCTTCTCCTTTTGCCTTCAGTCTTTCCCAGCATCAGGGTCTTTTCCAGTGAGTCCTCTCTTCGCATTAGGTGGCCAAATAGTAAGTATATTATAATTATACTTTATACTTTATATTATAATTATACTTTATTATAATTATAATTATAATATATGTATGTATGTATGTATGTATGTATGTATGTATGTATGTATTATAATATACTTACTAATAAGTAGTAATACGAGCATGCATAAATGAATAAATGCCTTAAAAGAATCTCACACAATCCCTATGGTCACTGGATGTGTTTTTCAAAAGATATTTTTGAGATTCTGATTTAATCTATTTTATAAAATATGGGTCTTTTAATCAGGATGTGTGGTCAGAAACTGCAACTGAATTTTCATCAGGATGGATTCAAAAGTCACCCTAATCACCAAATGAAATTCCACTAGGTAGGTTTGTAGCATTTTCCACCATTTATGTCTCAGTTTACTTGATATGGTAATATGATCTAGCGAAGAGTCTAAAACTTGATTAAAATCCCCAGTCATAATTACCTGATCAACAGCAAGGGTAAAAAGATGTGCAAAACAGCTATGTAAAATATGTGGGTGATCTCCAGTAGGACTGTACTGCAGTCATTATAAGCGTTATCCTTTTATTGCAACTTTTATGTCAGAAGAAACTCTTCTGAATGACTTAAGGAGTAGTCAAATGTATGAATATGGACCTACTGTATATGTACCTTAGATTATGTTTCACTTTAACTCAGTCAAAAATAGAAGTGAGAGAACGACTGTATTTGAGAATGCAAATTGACCATTTGCAAAGAGATGGGGGTACCAGTGGAATCAATGCTGTCTAAGAGTGCCCTTTAACTCACATTGGAATCCAATTATTTAGCCATTTCCATACATGGGTGTTTTAGAATACAGATCAGATCTGTAGCTTGAATCATGTCAACTGGATTTCCATTTTCTCAGTGGAAACGTTTCGCTCCTTATCCAAGAAGCTTCTTCAGTCTGAGTAAAGTTTGTAAGGGAATCCTTAAATATGTTTCTATGGTGGCTGTGTGACCTTGCACCTGGGGCTAGGTCATGGTTATTTGAGATGTTTCTAAGTCCCTTTATCATCCAAAGGAGGATCGTTAAGATTACCTTGCTGTTGTTGAGATTGCGAAATGTTCTTAATCTTCCTAGGCACAGAAGACAAAGCAGGAAGGAAAATAGGGGAGAGATTGTGCCTGAGGCCCCCACCTCTATTCAAAGAAGGATTTTCCAAGTTGGCATAAATGGATTCCTTGACCCCTCTTTCAAACCACTTATCTTCCCTGTCTAAAATGTGAACATTAATGTCCTCAAATGAGTGTCCTTTTTCCTTTAGATGAAGGTAAACTGCTGACTCTGGTCCTGTGGTGTTGCTCCTCCTGTGTTAGGCCATCCTCCTGTACAAAGGTTGTTTGGTTTCTCCAATGTAGAGCTCAGAGCACTCCTCACTGCACTGAATTGCATACACTACATTGCTTTTCTAGTGTTTTGGAGTTTGATCTTTGGGGTGTACAAGCCTCTGTCTCAGTGTGTTGGTGGTTTTGAAATATACAGGTATGTGGTGTTTGCCAAATATCCGTTTTATCTTTTCAGACACGCCAGCCATGTAAGGAATGACCAGGTTCTTTCGTTTACTCTGAGTCTCAGCCCTGTCTGTTGCTGTTTTAGGTCTGGTAGACTTAGATTTGGTGAAGGCCCAATTTGGATATCCACAGGCCTTCAGAGCTGTTCTCAGGTGCTGATTTTTAAAAAGCCTTGGAGGGTTCACAGAAGGAAGGTTTTGGGCCCTGGGTGGCTGTCCCAAGAGGCCTGGGATTGTCCTGATTGAGAGTCACAACTTTGGCATTTCATTTTTCATTTCCTTCTGACCTCACACCCCTCACCACTTCTTCCACATCTACAACAATAATCCTGATAATAAAATAATATTTACTTTAAATTGTATGAAACAAAATACCACCAGTAAATTCTTTTAAATAATTTTTCTTTAAAACACACTAAAAAGCTTAGCCAGTCAAGCTTCAGAGCCACATTTTTTTCAATATGTTTTATATTTTGTTGGATTGTAAACTATTAATAAAGTTTTTTTTTAATCTGTTCGATTGTGTCCGATTCTTAGAGAGGGCCTGGATAAGTCCCTGCAGTTTTCTTGGCAAGGTTTTTTGGCAGTGGCTTGCCATTGCCTCCTTCCTAGGACTGAGAGACAGTGACTGGCCCAAGGTCACCCAGCTGGCTTCGTGCCTAAGGCGGGACTAGAACTCACGGTCTCCCGGTTTCTAGCCCAGTGCCTTAGCCACTACACCAAACTGGCTGTCTATAAATATTTATATTATATATTATATTATATTATATTATATTATATTATATTATATTATATTATATTATATTATATTATTATATTTATTATAATATTATAATTATACAATTTACTTATTATAGTTTTAATCAGAGGAGTTAAAATGCATATTTCTATATAGCCATTTTTCCAGCTGTCCATATGTAGCTAAATGTTGGCTTATATCACGATGAATGTATAAACACTGAAACCAAGGAAAATGCCACCCATGCATGTTGTAGTGGATTGGGGGACTTGTGGGTTATGCAGTGACCGTCTATAGCTAAAATCACTATTCCATTCCAATGAGATATAGGGGTGGGATCCAGAGTGAGAGTGAATGAGATATTTCTTTGTCCCCAGGAACTAGAATCAATAAGATAAAGTTGGCAAGGAAAATTTCAGGAATCTTTTATTTCTTTCCAATGCTGTCTTCCTCAGGGGAGTACATTTAATTTGGCTTCTATTCTTTGTCCCTCTATCTCTTTGTTTGTTTGCCCAGTCTGTTTAGAGGCTAATGATTTTAGTTTTGGTATAAAGATCTATTCACATAATAGATGAGCAGATTCATAAAGTTGGAAGGTTCCTTAAAGGTCATATAGTCCAAACTCTTGTTCAGTGCAGGATCAACTACCGCCTCTCTGGCAGGTGACTGTCCAGCCTCTGTTTGAAGGCCTCTGGGAAAGGAGAATTCACCCCTTCAACATGGTAGCCTGTTCCACTGGCTGACAGCGTCAACAGTCAGGAATTTCCTTCTGAACCTCCTTCCTTGTAATTTTTAACACATTGGTTCTGATCTGGGACAATACAGGTAGTCCTTGCTTAATGACCACAATTGGGACTGGCAACTCCATCACTAAGCGACACAGTTGTTAAGCGAAACATCACATGACCACGCTGGACTTGACATCACTCCTGCTGCAGTCATTAAACAAATCACCCGCAATTGTTAAGCAAGACATCACATTTCTGCGACTTGTGATTTCACTGCTGGCTTTATCTATCATCTATCATCTATCTATCTATCTATCTATCTATCTATCTATCTATCTATCTATCATCTATCTATCTATCATCTATCTATCTATCTATCTATCTATCTATCTATCTATCTATCATCTATCTATCTATCTATCTGTCTATCAAATTTCATCACCGCCCATCTTCCCCACTGATTCTGCTTGTTGGAATCCAACTGTGAAGCACGCAAATGGTGATCAGATGACTGTGCAACATTTTGATGGTTGTAAATGCCCACTGTTTGTGAAGCGCCCGAATGCCGATCCTGTGGCCATGGGGATGCTGTGATGGTCGTAAGTGCGAGGACTGGTCATAAGTTTAAACAGGGCAGTCGATAAGCAAGGACTACCTGTAGAAGGAAAACAGATGCAAAATAGAAGTGAAGACATTCTTCATTCTTCATTCCCATAACCACTTCACAACCACCTTTCTCCTTGCAACGGACCTTACACCCTCTTTGGCTTTCTTTTTGTTTGTAACATACTGAGTCCTCCTTTGTTGTTTTTGAAATCTCTCACCTGCCTTAGCTCATTCTGAGCTAGACTATTCTACTTCTACTGTGTTCCTCTCCTTCCATTTCCTATATATGTCCCTTTTTCTCTTCACATTTTTGGAGAGCTCTGCATATATCCAGGCGGAGGAATTGGGATTGTTAGTGATTGAGAACAGAGGCAAAGAGGGGCAAGATAGGGATCAATGATGAAGACAGCAGGTTGTTTTCAGCTGACTTAAGAATGGATGAAGTATGTTTAAACTCAGCAGATAGAAATGATGTTGGGGAGAAACCAGGACTAAGAATCAAGTGTAAGCTAGTGTAAGTGTTTTGAAGTAGTGTGTCTATTTCTCACCCTCATTTAAATATCCAATCTTTTCCCCTGGGCATTTGTAATTTAAAGGCTCTGGATATTATTGTGAATCTTTTATCTGTTCACACCCATTCACACTTCCACTTTCTCAGCAACAAACAAACAAACAAATAAAAATTGCCAGAGAGGGAAAAAAAGTTTCCCCAAAGAATGAAGAATCCCAGCGAGAGAGGAATGGAAAAGGGAGAGAGAAAAAGAGAAATGGAACTGGGAACTGTTGCAAACAGACCCCATGGCCATGAACTGAGATCTGAGTGACCAAATTGCCTTAATGGGGGTGGTGGTAGTGAGGATATTATCCCAGTTTAAACTAAGCCTATTAAAGCCATCAGTCATATTCATACCCATGATCATTACACCTAAGTGCACGTGTATAAGATTTAACTGCAGATTTCAGGGAGAAGTTATAGTTCCCGTATAGTTCCTTTCCTCACTGGGACGTAACTGTGTTTAGAGACACTGCAAGGGAGCGCTAAACTCGGAGCCTTTTCGCGACACCCTGAAGGCTTCGGTGACCTGCTGATCTCCCGGGGGTCCAAATGTGACCGGCTGGCGGGCATTCGTTGAGTAGCAGCAAGCGAGGCAGCAGCCCCTGCTCTCACTCCCCAGATCCCCTCCGGGATTTGGCCCCGTTCAAAGCCTTGGGAAGCGGGATCTTTGTTTGCTCTGGAATGCAACTCCCCGGGCCGTGACGCTCCCCCGCCGCCTGGGCCAATTGGAAAGGCGTTGCCGTCCGAAAGGGGTGTCCCCGGCGAGGCCCTCCTCCTCTCCCCTGTAATGCCTCGCGGGGGTCTCTGCGGCTAGGAACTCTATATAAACCCAAGGTGACCCAGCGATCTGCCCTTCTCGCAGCCTGTAAGGTTTGCGCCAGACAGGAGGAGCAAAAGCAGAAAGGCGGTAAGGGAATTGGCAAGTTTTCCTTCATCCCGCTTTACCAATCCGATAAAATTGGTTTGCCTCCCGTTTCAAACACGACCCGTTTATTTTCCCGATAGCTTTCCAAGATGCCCGGCAGCCCATCGAGGCGACCGCTTCTCTTGGTGTTGACCCTTTGTTTGGGGACGGGGGTCTGGGGTTCCCAACCCCGCGCGGAGAAAAGCAAAAGGCAAGCGCAGCAGCATAACGTCCAGCCCTCTCTGCCCGACCGCCAGAACAAACGTGAGTATTTCTGGGATGGGCAACGGCGGCTTTGCAGGAGAGGGGAGGCGGTCAGATCGTGGACCCTTTGATTTACAGCAAAATCAAACTTCAGGAGCTTAAGGAAAGTTGCAACTTTGGATAGTTGTGGAGTGGCGGGGGGGAGTAGATTTTCCCCACATGAATGTGTTAATAGATCTTTCCTGAGTCTACCCAGGTCTAATAAATGAAACCATCAGATTAAGAGAAGAAGAAGGAATTTTGCAGAAAACCAAACGGATGACGGGGAGAAGTATTTCTGAGTTTAGTTTTGGATAGGGGTTTAGCGATGTGTGTCTGTTTAACTGCATTCCTTACTGAGCGTTACAGCAGTTTAGGAGATCCTTTTAACCATGCTTAAATATGCCAAATTTAAGTCCCTTGTGACCTCATCTCTCCAGTTAGCTTCGCGCTGTATGTATGGTTGCAATTTGATAACCCATCATAGGCTTTTGGATGTGAGGACACTCTGGCTGTGAAGAGGCAGTTAGAACATTTCCAGGCGCACAAAACTGTTAAATCATGAAACAGCTTTTTCAGAGAATTTGTAAGATTAATTGAATTGAGTCATGCTGTTGAGAGGGGTTATTGCATTTATACCCAGTTTTTCTGCCATGGAATTCAAGCTTGGGTTTCCCTCGAGACTAAAGCCTAATTAAGGGTGAAGGTTTGTGGCTAGAGTATAAATTGCATTGTACCCAAAGATTGTCTGAGTACTGAATGCCTGCTGATTAGATTGGGCATAGTACTCTTAGGGAGGTCTGGTGGAGGATTTCCCCCTTCCCAAGCATTGCCAGTTTGCTCTGGCTGGGGTGGAAATTCTTAATTTTTGTTATTTTTCTCATTGACTCCAATGAGAAGAAAAATACTTCACCAGTTTAGACAAATCAAGTGTGAAGATGTTGGGAGAACAAAGTTTTTGCTTTTGGTTTTTAATCCAGTTGGAGGTGGACCTTGGTGGTTAAATTCCATATTTCAGGGCCTGCTGTTAGTGGAAACCTTACTTGCATATGCTGTAAGAGTCTGCTGTGTTCTTCATTACTGATAAAGGGGATTCCTGTCCTGTCTCTCTCTCAAACACATGTCTGGCTGGTTTAGGGTAAATCAATGTTCCTCATTTGAAATCCAGACATTTCTCAAGAAGAGTGTAGTTAGCGCTGCATTTTTTTTCACTGCAGTTATACCTGCTAAGGAGACAAATGAGATCATGTAAAATGGATAGATTTCTGTTTGTTCTTTTTTCTTATGGGAGGACTCTAAGCAAAATCACTTATTGAAAGACAAGAGCCTGCTACCGCGCCAATGAAGCACACAGCCTGTCTCTAAAGCAGCTTCATGAGCCTGGAAAAAGATGCAGCTGCTTTAACAGATCAGAAAAAGGTGCTCCTGAGCATTCCAGAGCACCTCTTTCAAAGGATTTGCACAATCCTACACTTAGATAAACTTTCTGCATCTAATTATCTTTCTGTTCCTATCTTTGTTGTTTAGTAGATAGCAAATGGCAATAACTTGAATATTGTTATAATGATTGACTTGAAAGTAAAAGGGGAAAAAACCCTCCATGCTGTTTTTTTGGTATAGAAAACATATTTTAAAATTAGGAGGTTTGAATTCATTTTGAAAAGTATAGAACATACATTACAGGCTAATTTCATTTTAAAATCTGCCTGTATGTGAATTGAGAAAAGTGATGCTGAAATAACACTTTTTAAAACTGTTTAGGAAGTATGATTTTTCATTAAAAAAAATCATCTCAGGAAATGATAAGACTGTAAATGTAAGTTGGGAAAAATGCTTGGAAATAAAAAAATAGAGACCAGTACCACTTGGCAAGGATAAGCCTGCTTAGGGGAGAGAGCCAAAGTTTCTTTCAAATCTTTTGGGGTCTTTCCATAGACTTGCATGAAACATTGGATTAAGCCTCCCAGTTGAGCAATCTTTTCCAGCTGTTAACACGCTGCTCCAGAATGTGAAACCTCTAGTGGTTTAATTCTGTACATTTAAAACACGGTTAAAAAAAAGAGATGGATGGAACTGTTTTGAATTTAAGTCCAGTCTTGATTTGCCTGCATCTAAAGCCTCATTTCACAGAGGTTTCAAGATGCAGAAGGAATGTAGGGCCTGGAGTTAATGCCTATTCCATGCATGTGTGGGCTGACACTGCCTCTCTCCTCCACATGCTTTCTCCTTACCAGGAGAACCATCTTGGGTCTGGATGACAGGATGTAATTAAACCATGCTGTTTCTTTCTCAGAGGGATGCTATGACAATGGACAACATTATCAGATAAACCAGCAGTGGGAGCGCATTTACTTGGGGAACCCTCTAGTCTGTACTTGCTACGGAGGCAGCCGAGGATTCAACTGTGAAAGCAAGCCTGAGCGTAAGTTGGAGGCATCTTGTTACAATCTTCTGGCACAATAACCTGTTTTTTTTCTAAAATAAAAAGTAGACATTTACATGTATAGAACTATCCTGTCTTTTAGGTCTTGGAAAAGGCAGCATCCACATTTAAAAGTTCCCCTTCTTGTGAGATAGGTTACTGTTAATGTATTTTTACAGTTCAGTCTCTCCAACTCTGTCAATTTCTGACGACTGTTCTTGTCTACTGCAGATTGGGAGTATCCTGGACAAACAAACATTGCACTATTTTATGCAACAGATTGTTCCTACTGTACAGTTTTCACACTAATTAGGCTCAAGAACTGCTCACATGGATTAATCTATCAATAACCCTTTGTGGTTCCAATAGGGAGCCCCCAGGTATTGTAGAAGATACTGAGGCATATTCTGTGACCCACAGATAATTTGTATGGAGCTTCTCCAGCCCCCTTGTTATGACGTGAACTCAGTGGGACTTGAATTGCTTGACACGTCCTTATGCATTGCAGAGACAGATATTGTCAGCCCTTCAAGTAGACCAGACTAGGAAACCAAAACCATGCAGGCTAATACTACTTTTATTATAAGGTTATAGTAACAGAATCTTGCAAGTCTGAATTCGCTTCCCCCCTCCCTCCCTTTATCTTCATGAGAACTAGGGAGGGTCTTGTCTGAGATGCTTTCTCAGGTTACAGTTCTGTCCCAGACTCAGGTTTCTTTTATCTGACTGTTGTCTTAGTAGCTGCTCTTCTTCCTGCTCCTCAAGGTCATTCCTTCCACCCATTACAGATATGTAGCCATAGGCAGACTGTCTCTCAAGAAAGCTTTGTCCCTGGACTTTACTCCTTCTTGCTTTACATGACTTTAAAAGGAACCTTCAAATTCAGAGGCTGTCAACCATTACAGATATGTAGCCATAGGCAGACTGTCTCTCAAGAAAGCTTTGTCCCTGGACTTTACTCCTTCTTGCTTTACATGACTTTAAAAGGAACCTTCAAATTCAGAGGCTGTCAACCTCTGAAGAGGACTCACTGGCCCCTTGTGCTCTGCTGTTTGGCTTCTTGAAAGGGTATGACTTGGCCCTGCCAGAAAGAAGTCAGAGCACTAATGCTGTACAAGATAACTGTGTATGGAAGGACACCCCCACATAAGATAGGACTTTGGAGAAAACAGTGCAGCAATAAAAGCTGGCAGGTCAGGTTTACTATGGAGAATGTTGTGAAGCAAAGGAAAAAAGAACATTTCCAAAAGCTGTCAAGACCAAGAAAAATGTCTACTCATGCTACTGAAGGAAGCCAAGTAGCATTGTATTCACAAACAAACAAACTAACTTTATTACGGTCAAAGACCAGCATAAGCATTGTATTCAGCCATTAAACTGATTAAATTTATTAATTATTCATAAACTTTAATGCCCCCATGTTAAAAAAAGTAATACCAACGTGGAGGTGCAATAAGATAAAAATAATAAAACTGTATACAATTATGGAATAAGATAACCATTGGAAATTACAACAGATTTTGCATGCCACCACACAAACATCATGATAACAGGAAGCCTTCAAAATAGATGTAACATATTCATGCTAACTTGTGCCTTTGAGGAACCTAGCCATGGCATTCCACTTTAATGGTAAGTTCCCTGCCAGCCTCAAAAGCAGTCTCCTATCAAGTCCATTGCAGTACTTCAGCCATGAGGTTACTGGTGCATAGAGCTACGACTAGCCTGTCCCAGAACAGCTACAGGGAGCAAAGTAGACCGGTTTGGGAAAAGGTGCTCCTTACCGGAGGCCATGTGTGCATCCACTGACAAACAAGGGTACAGAGTCATCCTCAGAGTGCTCACCTGCTCTTCCAGTGAGGGTGCAGTCCCATTCAGAACAGGCAGCCTCCCTACTTACTGACCCAAGGTGCTGCCTATTCATGGTGATTCTGTCTTGTTGGGACTCTTCTTCTCTTTACTGACCCTCATCCAGCCTGCCACTGCATTCAGTTGCTGGTCAAACTTCCCCTGATTCAGGTGATAACAGAGTATTTGAGTTGGGTGTCATTAACAGAGAACTTTACTCCAAATGGATCTCTCTCTCTCTCTCTCATACATAGTACTGAGCAGAACTGCACCTCAGTACTTAATTGTCCTGCAACTGACATATAATACTATAATCTAAATCAGGGCTTTCCAAAGTTTTCCCACGGCGACACACCAACGGTGGCGCGCGAGAAAACCCGGAAGCGCTGCTGCCACTTTCGGTTTTTGCGCGCCGCCGCTTCTGCGGCACTTTTGGATTTTCGCGTGCCACAGCAGTGGCAGTGTCCTTGTGTGCCGTGCGAAAACCCGGAAGCGCTGATGGCCCGCCGCCGCCATGCACGCGGCGGTGCACCATCAGCGCTTCCGGGTTTTGACACGACACACCTGGGCCCCACAGGCGACACTTTTGTGTCGCGACACACAGTTTGGAAAGCTGTGATCTAAATACTACGTTGCACAGTGCTGCCTGAGGTTATGTGTGTCAAAACATGTAAGACGGCAATTGTAGAAGTGAAATCCAAGCCTTACCCTTTTGTATGTATTCATGTGTTCGTATTGCACACATGAATAACGGGTGGGTCTTTGATCATGACATCGCAACCACCATCTTGCCTATTTTGAGCCCCTGCCTTGGATCCTGTCAATCTTGTCGGCAGGAACTGAGTCACTGTAGCATCATGCCCTGAATTCCCAATCCTCATGGCTGACTCATTAGGGAGACCAGGTTTGTTTTGATCACATATCCAGGCTTGCGCCCAGACTGGAATAGGTCCAGAGAGTCTGTTTCTTCCAGGAATGTCTGAGCTGTATCACATCATCTGCACAAGCAGTTCCCTAAGGGGATATTAGCAACTGATTGATTGCTGTTAAGAACTCAAAGTCTAATGTGGGTTTCTTGAAGCCATACTATCACCTCCTTTAACGTATCTGGCATCTACTGCTTCTCCTATAAAATATATTTACTGGATTCATCTAGGCAATCCAACTCAACTGAATGAGCCATAATGGGAAGGTCTGAAAAGGACGTGCAATTGGGTGCATAGCTTCTAACATCCTCTTGACATATTCAGATTTTAAAAGTTGAGACTAATCCCACAGAACTAGATCAGTCAGAGCACCAGACAACAGACCTGCCCAGCAATAAGCAATGTTATCTATTTATTTAATTTTTACCCCGCCTTTATTATTTTTATAAAGAACTCGAGGCAGTGAACATACCTAATACTCCTTCCTCCTCTTATTTTCCCCACAACAACAACCCTGTGAGGTGAGTTGGGCTGAGAGAGTGACTGGCCCAAGGTCACCCAGCCGGCTTTCATGCCTAAGGCGGGACTAGAACTCTCAGTCTCCTGGTTTGCTATTGGCTCTTTCCTAGGGCCGAGAGAGAGTGACTGGCCCAAGGTCACCCAGCCGGCTTTCCTGCCTAAGGCGGGACTAGAACTCTCAGTCTCCTGCTTTGCCATTGGCTCCTTCCTAGGGCCGAGAGAGAGTGACTGGCCCAAGGTCACCCAGCCGGCTTTCCTGCCTAAGGCGGGACTAGAACTCACAGTCTCCTGGTTTCTAGCCCGTTGCCTTAACCATTAGACCAAACTGGCTCTCTAACCTACCTTGCAAATATATCACACCATATCTCTATAGGTTCCAGTATGGTCTTGAATCACAAAAAATAGCTTTCCTGATGGCTGGCTACCTGAGCTTGCAGTGGCAGCAGCAAATAAAATACTTTTTGTTCCTTCATTTCCACATGGTTCACCTACTGTATCTTTTCCTCTTGATAATGTGCTCTGGCAAAACGTGCTGTCATCAGACCTGCTTCATCATCCATAGACCCCGTGAGTTCCACAGTGATCGAGAGTATTTGGGAACAATTTTATAGACAGCCTAGCTTGTCTCTCCGTTCCATAAAGTGACTAGAACTTGGGCAAGAATACCATCCCTGTTACCTGAAAAATCCCTTAGACTGGGGATTCCTAGTCTATTCCTAGGGGCAAAGTGTCTCAATGGATCTCTTTCCTTGTAGGTGGGTAAATTAGCATACCTGATTGGGAAGTTGTTTAACCATGACAGTAAGATAATGACAGATCCCTCCAGTTTCAGATCATCTTGACAGACCTGAAGCTTAAGAAGACTTGTGTGACAATCCTTTGGATAATTAGGTCCCAAGTCATTTACTTGGCCCCTGTAATCTAATCTAGTGAGGGACTAAATATTTGACTGATTAATTCAAACACATATCTGAACTTCGGATTTCCTCACCTCTGTTCTGTATCTCTTGGTCAAATGCATCTTTCTTTACTGTTTTTCTCTACTCTTCTTTTAAAACTTACTTTCATACAGCATTCCAAACCAATTCCCTGGAATCTCCCTTACTTCTACTGATCCGTTGATTTTTCTGCCTTCTTTCTTCAGCTTTCATTGGTCCAAGTGCCTCTCCTATTCTTTATGGTGTAGGCTTTCTGAGCAGCTGTACCATTGTCATCCAAAGAGCCTTCTGGTTGTCACCACCATAACAATCACAGTCAATGCCATGTTAATTTTTTGTGTATGCCTATATGAATGAGGTAGGGGTAGGAGGTTAGAAGCTGCAAGCTGTAGGTTTCTCTGTGGTGATTCTTTCTTTCCTTCCTACACAGCGGAAGAAACCTGTTTTGACAAATACACTGGGAATACGTATCGTGTAGGGGATACCTATGAACGTCCAAAGGATTCCATGATCTGGGACTGTACTTGTATTGGGGCTGGCCGTGGTAGAATCAGCTGCACTATTGCAAGTATGTATTGGATCCTTTACTGAGATGCTCATACGATGTCCTCTAAGATAAATGTTGATGCCTGTGTTAAGCCATTTACTCATGTTGCTGGAGCATCATGAAAGTTAGTGGCTTCCCCAGTAACAAGAGGTAGGTACAGCATGATTGTAAGGAATTTGTCAGTGGCAAAGTTAATAGAGCAGTCAAGATCATCAACATATGAACACTTAGAGAAGCACAAGCTATTATCTAATTCTTTTCCTCTTTGGTGGAATATATAACCAGGCAGCATTATGTATTGTTATAATAACTGTGTGAAGAGAGACCACTGGCATTTGTAGTTGACAAACTTAATAAGTGTGTAGATGATATCTGATACTTTCTCCTGCACGAAGAAAAAGGGAGTGTGGAGGAAGGCTGAAATAAATAGGGATTCAAGGAGGTGCTAGGCTTCCCCCCTCCAAACCTCATCCCTTACCATCCAGCCCACTGAGGCTGGCTTCAGTTCTCTGCCCTGATATACATAAAGTGGAGCCTGTATCTGTGCAGCTGCCCTTGCCTTTGTGGGGCTGCTCCTTGTCCTTTTTTTATATTGAATGTTTCTCTTGAAAAAATATGTGAACTGTTCTGTAGATGACTCCAGATGTCCAACCCCAATTCCTAGCAGTCCTAGTTAATACGAGGGATGAAGGGATATGCAGCTCAACATCTGGACTATACAACTATAAGGGAAGCGAAATGTTTTCAACAACAATGTGGACTTCTGATATGGCAGGAAAGTGCCACGTTACAGTTATTAGACATTTTTATGTATTAAGTTATACTTATTTCCATTGTGTTGGAAAGAACCCAGCTCTGGTTCTGGGAAGGGACTTTCGTATTGGAAATATTAAGAAACTGGCTACTTTTCATAGCTGACAGCATTATGAAGAAATGCCCAATGCTGAACTGGATAAAGGAATCTAGGGCTTTATTATCTTCCACCATGGAAAAGGAAACACTGCAGTCCAGAGCTAAGGCAAAGGTGCTCTACCTCATGGACTCTGTCATGTAGTTTTCTTGGTCTCCTATTCAAATACCAACCAGGCCCAGCCCTGCTTAGCTTCCAAGATCAGGCCACATTAGTCAGGTGCTGCACAATGCTGAGATCAATTCAGTGGTAGACATAGGACTTTTATACAGCAGGTCCCCAATTCAATCACTGCTTAAAGGGGTCTCAGTAGCATAACTGGGGCAATCTTAGAGAGTTGCTGAACCAGTAGGCAATATTGAAGTAGATACATTAATGATATAACTTGGTAAAAAACAGCTTCCTATATACTCCGTTTTTCAGATCGCTGTCATGAAGGTGGCCAGTCGTACAAAATTGGTGATACCTGGCGCAGGCCTCACGAGACAGGAGGCTACATGTTAGAATGTGTCTGTCTTGGCAATGGGAAGGGCGAATGGACTTGCAAACCAGTTGGTATGTACAGTATTAGTTTTGTTTTATGTATTTCAGAGATCAAAAGTGTTTCAGTTGCAAATAGAGCTGTTTCTGATAGTGACTTGAAGCAGACTTTTGATTCTTTGTGATAACATGCTTTTTTATTTGCTCTCTCAGTTGATGTATATAAATACTCAAAACACATATACAACTTCAAAAAAAAACCCTATTTCTTTAAGTAGATTCTAATATCACTAGCCTGATACAATATATAGCAAAGCAGTCTATATATTGAAATGATCCATCTCTACCTGGACTTTTGAACTGCAGATGGTGCTTCTGAATATCCTTCTAGACAATAAACAAATAACTTCACCTAGAAAACAAGTATGTAATGGAGAAGATGCTTGGCTGAATCTGTTCCCTGCTATCTAGTGTTCAGAATTTTTGACATGGAAGACATACTTGGTTATAAGATTCCTGCCCCAAAGTTTGATGTGCTTTATTGACATAACAGAAAATTCTCCAAATTGTTTCCAAATATAAAACTTTATATACAGTATGTGTGTGTGTATTGTATATAAAACTTTATATGCAGTGTGTGTATATACAGTATATGTATATGTGTATGTATATATACATACTGTATATGTATTATTTAAAACTTTATATACAGTATGTGTGTGTAGTCAAAAGGAGCATAAAATAAAAGATGTCTACAACTCTTAAAGTTACAAACACTAAGAGACCTCTATTTCATGACATCACCAGATTTCTGCATGCTGTTTTTTATCCAAGTACAAAAATTGTGGAAGCAGTTTCTTTCGTCCGTCCCTAATTAAGAAACTTGGTTTTCCCTTAATGAAATTCTAAAGAAAACAGTGCAGTGAGGTTATTCTTTCTTTTTCACCTTTGAAAATTAATTTCCTTTAGCTGAGCGGTGCTATGATAATACAGCTGGGACATCCTACGTTGTTGGAGAAGTCTGGGAAAAGCCGTATCAGGGCTGGATGATGGTGGATTGCACTTGCCTAGGAGAAGGCAGTGGGAGGATTACTTGCACTTCCAGAAGTAAGTATGGACTCATGGCAGAGCAACGGTAGAGCGTCAGCATGAATTATGCTCATGTCCCCCGCTATTATGAGGGAGGGCCCAAAGGCTGTTCTGTTCTGCACAGACGGGTTGGCTGTCTGGCTGTCTGTGTTCACATCATCTGCGAAGCTGTAGCAAATGGTTAGTATGAAAACCCTCATTTGGTGGCTGCTGCCTCCTCCATCCAAGTAGCGTGGCTGAAAGGTTGCCTGTCAGGGGTTTCCTTAAGTCAGGGGTGCTGGCCTTTCCCATTGTTTTCAGTATTGTAAAGCCACAAGGGACATGACAGCTGCACAAAGACATCACCAGAGGGGGTAGAATTTTGGCAGAATAATCATGGGGGGGATTGGGGTTGCAAAAAAAAAAAAAAAAAAAAAGGATAAGCATATAATGTAACCACTGTTTTGGGGCCATACTAATGATGAAAGTTAGTTTTAGACAAATTCTGGTTTGCATTTCTTGGAAGTATCAATTGCACGACGCATTTCATATTAACCTATGAACGGGAAGTCTTACAGCTGCACTGCTCAGAATAAAGAGTTGAGGGCACAAGCAGGCAGGTCTGCAGTTATTTACTGCAGTTGGGTTAGTTCACTGGTGGGCAATCCAAGAGCAGCTGTGTGTACCTCCCAAACCTGTTTTGATGTACAATTTGATGTAGTCTATCAAATTGTACCTACTGGGTATTGGTAGAAAGTAAGTCTTGGCACTACCCTGAAGACGTTAGCTTGGATCCCAAGATAGATTTGTGAAAGCTTTGATTATTTCTTTCAGACTGTCTTCGAAGGCATTGAGAAGGTTCAGTGTGGGAGTACTTAGGAAGAAAGGCAGTGTGAAAATCTAGTTCCATAGTTAAGTTGCCATAAAGTAACAAGTCCATTTTTTTAGAGTTTCTGTTTCTCAGGACCCCTTCCCTTTTCCACATTATTCAGGTGGGTCTCCTGGCTTTTCACGGAAGTTTTTGAGTGGCAGGTGGCTGCATGGCAATGGAAAAAATGGGAAATTTTCCTTCGGTAAATTGCCTCAAATTCTAAACCATTATGAATAAGATTGGCATTTTAAAGATAAAAGAACCTAAAAAGAATCTTTGAAATGTTCTTTCTTATATGAAAATGTTAGCTTGTGATAAAAACTACTATAGCAAGGATCCAGTTATGTGCAAGATAATCATTGACTTGCATAGGAAGTATTTAAAAGTACAATCGTCGGTTAAGGATAAACTCTGCTTAAGCTGTCTTGGGACACACCTAGTCTTTTAAAACTTTTGGTTGGTAGATTTTGAGATGATGCTGTTTAGCTTTTAATTGAGGCTAATAACTTTTTATTAACATAAACAATAAGATTATATAAAGTAAATCCTCAGTTTGGGATTAGACTTTAAAACCATAAAAGGCAACACTTTTATTTAGTGTTTTCCTCTGACTGGAAACTTGTGGAGAAAAATACGTATGTTAGTGTCAAATGGGAAAGATACAGGGATGGAATGTTCTCAACTGCCAGGAAAAACATGATCAAATGAGTCACACTGACAGTGTGTTTTAATTCAGTATATGGTCCAGAAATCTTTTGTTGGATTCAACAGGAATTCTGATTTCTTTTCTAAATATTTATCATTCGTATTCTTTGAAACTAAAACAAACACTTGGCTCTAGTACAACAGTAATCATGACTATTTATTCAGAATGCAAAGGTTTTATAGAGTTATCCATCAGCCATATTAAATAATTCATTACTTGTTACAGGAAAATCATTGTATAGGGTATGCAATCATTTCCTAATGACTTGCATTTGGGCAGATTGGATTTCTGTGTGCAGCACTTTCTCTCTGAATAATAATAATAGAATAGAATTGATCACTACAATCCCTTAATATTAATTAATTAATTAATTAATATTAATCCTTAAAATTAATTAAGGATTAATTAATATTAATAGACTGTTTAGGATCATGTATACAGTACTTGGAACAGATTCTGAAACATTCCTCAGTGTTTTAGATAACTTTATCTTACCTCTCAGAGATCTTCTATTCATCTGTTTCCATTTTCCCAAAGTTCATAATAGTTTCTTTCTATCCCCAGATTAACACTCAATATCTAAATATATCTAGTAGGGCAGGGCTTTCCAAACTGTGTGTCGCGACACAATACTGTGTCGCCTGGGGGCCCCAAGTGTGTTGCGTGACAACCCGGAAGCGCCGGTGGTGCTTCCGGGTTGCTGCGCGGCGGCAGCGGCTGCCCCTTTGAAAGGGCAGGCTCGGGGAGCCCGAAAATGCCCTCGGTTCCGGCAGGGAGGCGAAAAGCCTTGCCACGCACGCACATGTGCACTGCCGGGTTCCGACGCTCAGCTGATAGGCGGGGAGTATTTCCACCCCGGCCCCGATCAGCTGTCCCGGGAATCCTGGCAGCATGTGCGTGCGCATGCGGCGAGGCTTTTCGCCTCCCTGCTGGAACCAAGGGCATTTTCGGGGTTCCCAGAGCCTGCCCTTTCGAAGGGGCAGCCGCTGCCACCGCGGCGGCAACCCGGAAGCACCGCCGCCAGCACTTCCGGTTTTTGCGCGGCGGCGCTTCCGGGTTTTTGTGGGCCGGCCGTTGGTGTGTCGCCAACGGCAAAAGTTTGGAAAGCCCTGTAGCAGGGAGTAAGAGCGTTGAGCTTAATGCTACTTACTTCAGAGTAAATGTGTTTAAGTTTGCATTAGAAAGTTTATCATTACATTATTTTTGTTTTGCATTTTGTTTTACTAAAGTATATAGTTACTGAAATGATGGAGATCCCCTTGTAAGTCTGGTCAAGTCTTTTTACCATCCAGAAGATTAACCCACTAGGTTTTAAATCCATGCCGGTCTATTGTGTAACAGCCAGTCTATTGGTTCCCAGCTTTGAATATTTTTTTGAATATTTTAAAAAATATTTCCATTCATATAGCTGAAGCCGCAGACCAATTTCCTGGCAAACTCACATACTCCATCAATCTGACTTCATATCTTTCTCAAACATTTCCCTCATGTTCATTTTTTGTGGTCGGAGCACAGCAGCTGAGTAACTATTTGGGATGACACAGCGATTTTCTCCTAGAATGTTGTGATAACAAATGGGGTAGAATTTCAGGGAGGAGGCGGGCAGTTTATCCCAGGGGAGACAAATTATTGTCCTCATAGTTCTTTTCAATTCAAGGTTGATTGATTTTATTTGTTTATTTATACAATTTATATAGCCACCTATCTCACAGCAGTGACTGTAGGTGGTGAACACAGGATTAAGAACAAAATACAATTTGCAGAAATAAGCACCCCAAAACTAGAAATGAAATGAAATGAAAAGAAATATGCCCGAGGTCTTAAAAAAACCCAACCCTCACTCCACTTCTGATCACTCAAACAAGAACTAACAAATCAACCAACAGCCTTGTTTAACCATTGGCCTGAGTGCCTGAGGGAATAGCCAGGTCTTTAATGCCAGCTGAGTCAGGGCCGTCCAGAACTCCAGGGAGATGCTGTTCCATAGGGCAGGCAGTGTGGCAGAGAAGGTGCAACTCCCGGGTCCCGCAAGGTAAGACTGCCTAACAGAGTTCTAATGGAGTGAGCAGAGCTCACATAACCTATATAGGGGATAGTTAGCATGTTGAATTGCACTCGGAAACCTGCTGGAAGCCAGTGCAGCTTGCCGCACAGAGGTGTTACATGAGAGTACCAAGAAGAGCCCAAAATTCTCCGTGCCATCGCATTCTGGACCAGTTGCAGTTTTTGAATGCTTTTTAAGACAGCCCCGTGTAGAGCACATTATAGTAATCCAACCAGGAAGTGACTAGGGTGTGAGTGACAGTGAGTAGGGCCTCCTGATCCAGAAGCAGGTTCAATAGGTGAACTTGTGCAGAGGCCCTCCTAGCCATGGCTGCCACCTGCTCTTTGAGCAGAGTCCAGAAAGACCCCAAAATTGCACACCAGCTCTGCCTGGGGGAGTGCAGAAAGGTATGTGGGCCTTAAGAGTTAGTTATGGGGAGGCACAGAAGAGTCAGTAATGTCTGGGATCAAACATTGCACAAAAACATCACATGGTTTGTTTGATTTGGCCTAGCATGCTGCCTAAACCCAGCCTTTATGGCTTGTAAACCATTATTTTTACATGCAACCCCAGCACCCTTTTTTGTGGCCCTCAAGAGTTTCCCTGGAATGGCTGGAACCAAACTTTTGAGTCATTTTAGTATTGGGAAGTTGCTTGGGAGTTTTAAGGAAGAAAAACTCTGACCCGTCTTTCCTTATGTGCAAAATTAGAAGAGGACTGTTTCTCACATAGCTGTACTGAAAATATTAAAAAATCCATTTTCAATTTGAGCAGTTAAAATATACCAGTGATAGTTTTGGACCAGGCTGTATGAGAGCATTGGTTACATTAACAAATCCCGTATCGGTCCAAATGGATAGCCATCCTGAATGGGTGCAGACTGTTTAAATGGCACAGGCTTGATCCTCTGGTGTGCCCTTTCCTACAGACAGATGCAATGATCAGGACACCAAGACATCCTACAGAATCGGAGACACCTGGAGCAAGAAGGATAACAGAGGAAATCTGCTTCAGTGCATCTGCACAGGGAATGGCAGAGGGGAATGGAAATGTGAGAGGCATTCATCTTTGCAAGCCACAGGCATAGGTAGGTGATATATCTGGATGAGTCTGGGTATTTATTCATTCTTTACTTGACTTTATAAAAACTGCCTTGGAAAATCATACATTCAAATTCAAAATGCTAACACTGTTAGAATCTGAAAACAATAAAAGCCAATATAATATATAAAACAACTATAAAGCCACTATAAACTAAAAAAACCTCTGCCAACTAATGAAGTCCAGCAAAAAAGAAAAAGCTAAAATCACTAGCATCACAGAGGCTCTTCCTACTTGCCGGGCTTGACTTGATTTAGTCCCTTGGAATGATGGGAGTTTAACCAAAGCTTAATTTTCCCTTCCCAGAAATCAACTACAGAGAAAAAGGCTCTTTCTTCCTATAAAGAATATTTCTTAAAATATTTTAAGTTACAGGAAGGCAGATTCCAGGTGAATGTTCCGAAATATATCCTAACAATAAGAGTAATTTGGCAGTGGAACCAATTACTGATGGAGATACTGAATACCCTCCCTGCCTTTTGTTGCCTGTGTGCAAGCAGAGGCTGGATCTTCCAGGAGATGCATAAAATCGGGCTCTTTCACTGGGTGGTGGGTTAGAATTAATAAGCCAACTGGCCCTTGTCAACACAAGGGTAAATGCTTTGTCACCCTCTGATAATCTTCCTAGAGCAAGGTGATCAAAAACATTGCTGCATTCCCAGCAGAAAGCAAGCATTCAGCTTTGCTGGGATGTTGAGAAGACCCATCTGGATGATAATTTTGGTTCCAGCCAAAATAGTAAAAACAATATTTATATTATTAATGTTGGAAGTTCCAAAGTTCCACATTAATTCAACTGCAATAGATTAAGTGACTCATAGGAGACTATCAAGATTCTGTCCGTCCGTCTATCCGTCCTATTTCATGGCTGCCCATGTCAAATCCATGACTGGGTGGCTAACAACGATTAAAAACAAGATAAAAATAATCATAACCAATCTTAATCAAGTGATATATACAGTATTTCCTGCTGACTGTTGCAAAACTTCATTGCTTTTTTTATATGCAGGAAGTGCATCTGCAACTATCACAGATGTACGAACTGCACTCTACCAGCCCCAGCCCCAGCCCCAGCCCCAGCCTGCGCCTTATGGGCATTGTGTAACTGACAGTGGTACGGTGTATGCGCTGGGAATGCAGTGGCTCCAGGCACAGGGAAGCCAGCACATGCTCTGTACTTGTCTGGGCAATGGAATCAGCTGCCAGGAAACAGGTAGGACATATTTTTAAATATTTATTGGCATATAAAATTTGTTTCAATCATTTACCCCATGATAATGCATGTTCCTAATCGATGGGCATAGGATGGGCTGAAGGTCACTGCTACCCTGTGAAGAACAGAGGTTATTAGCATCATTTATGCATGGTCATGTGATCAGTCTGGTCTTCGTATGATTAAGCCTATAAAAGCATGGTCTCGATGGATTTGATGTGAAGATAGTTTAGTGTGGCTGGCCTTGGGATACTGTTATCTTCCTCCCTCCAAAACCAACCAGTATTGTGACATTTTTTATACAACCCCCCCAGAGTGAAATCTTGATTTCTTGGACCTCCGTACAACAGACTGTGCTAGCAATTTCCACAGTGATTTATATCATTTGTGTAATGAAATAATCATACAATAACATAAATTGATGCAATTTGTGTGGTGACATTATCATGCAAACAATGTCAGTTGCTGAGATGACATACTCCAAGATTTAGCAGACAGTCAGGAATAATGATCATAATCCCACTGGTCTGTAAAATTGAGGTTTCACTATAATATATTTTGTTATATAAATGCTAAGTATTATTACTAAATATTGCTCTGAACTCAGATAACACCAATTTATAGTACAGAAAGTTACGTTGCCTTATGCTTGTAAGTAGACCATAGGATTATAATGTCGTTCTCTGTTTTAAAGCTGTGACCCAAACTTACGGTGGCAATTCCAATGGAGAACCCTGTGTCTTCCCATTCACCTATAATGGAAGGACTTTCTACTCATGCACTTCTGAAGGACGTAATGATGGGAATCTCTGGTGCAGTACGACCTCCAACTTTGACCAGGATAAGAGCTACTCCTTTTGTACAGAAAAACATGGTAAACTTTACAGAGGAAAAATTTATTGGGGAGAAGCAGGAGGCAGACTTTAGCATGCATTGGGAAAGTGTGGTCAATGGCAGTAGGAGACATATTAATTATAATTTAGCATTATTCCACTGAGTACAGTTAACACATGGTTCTTTAAACAGGCGGGACTGGAAATAGGAGAGATAGATCTGCACTGAATAAAGGATACAAGGAAAGTCTTGAAAACTGGGAAAGGGAAAGAGAGGAATACAGAAATCAAATTATAATAAGTCTATGAGAAAGGCAATTCAGTGCAATACACGAAATGTTTTTAGCATACGAAAGCTAGGCTCATATCTTGACTCTGCCACGGCTTAATTAGATAGCAGAGGGTAGTATTTCTCTACAGATTTCTTGTCTGTGAATAGCAGTAATATTGTATACCAGATTGCTAGCTTTCCCTGGATCTCTTGAAAGAATCTAGTTGACTGTTGCCAGAGGCAGAGTATTTATTTTAGCTCTTCTTTACCTTGTTAAACTTCAATACCCCTAATACTTTTTCTCTTTTGCTCCCACCCACCTTTATCCTGAGCATGCCCACTATTGGAGTGTGGCTTTCAGCATACCATAAAAATTCAGTGCGGCCCTCAGTCTAAGAGTAGTTGTCTGTTCCTATTGTAAGTGATTGCTCCTCATTTTTAGACTTTCAGAAAGTCTGAAATCACCTTTGTTTCTTGTTCCATGCTGAAGTGAAACTGGGCAATTATGGATCAGAGTCAATTTTACAATTATTTCTTAGCCAAGGAATCTTGTCCATTAGGAATTATTGGGGCTAATCAGTGTTAGGGTGTTTGCCAACAGTTGTGTGTTTTGTTGTCATCTCACTAACTAGCCCAATGAAATGCATACAGTATGCAGAAACGTTCACAGATAAAAATTGGGTGTTTGTGCCATTCTGCTCACTTCGGGTCTCCTCTTACATTTGTGAGGAGAAGAGGGATTAAGTAGAAGGAAAGCTAGTATATTTGATTTTCTGCCTGTGTTTGGCTGGCATTTCTTTTTCTTTTTTAAGACAGAAGCCCAATGACTATATTAGGCAGGAAGGGAAGCGGTCTCCTGAGTCTAATGAGTGCAATGCTCTGAAGTCACTCCCTAGTCAAGCTGGAATTCTCAGCCAGGTTGCCATATATAGCAGCAGTCAGGACTAGCACGGGGCGGCTGGGGCTTTTTACCCCATGAGATCTGGAGGGACATTTGCCTTAAAACTGGGGTTCATTTGTGTAGTTTAATAATTCAGTGTTATTTTATTAAAAGAGAAATCGCCTACCCAAATAATGTTAAAATTTTTTTTAATGATTATCCATTATATAAAAAAACATACAAAGGGTTAAATTGGATTAGTTCAAGCATGCTTGTGAAATTCACATCTCCTCAAGCTTTGGGGGGATTCTAAATTATAATAGTATGTTTTCTTGTTTCATCATAGCAGAGGAGCATTAGCAATATGCCTTACTTTAATTTTTGATCTTAGGAGGTGGGAACAACATAATTCTGCTGCTGTCATGTACTTGACAGTTCTTGCAGAGAACTGTGTGCATAACTTGAAAATGCTGTGTTAAAATCTGCCTTACAGTTTCTCAAAAATTTTCTTTCCTGTGCCAGAGGTTTCTATTTTTCTACCATATTTTCAGAGTGCTTGTGATTTTTGAGTTTATTGAAGGTGGTTGTTCTTTACTATTATTGTTATTAGATTTTTATCCCACCTTTTATATATTTTTGGTAAACTCAAGGCGATGAACATACCTAATACTCCTGCCTCCTGTTTCCCCCCCCCCCACAATAAGAACCCTGAGAGGTGGGTTGGGCTGAGAGAGAAGGGCTAGCCCAAAGTGACCCAGCCAGCTTTCCTGCCTAAGTGAGGCCTAGAACTCAGTCTCCTGCGTTCTAGGCCAGCACCGTCACCATGGCACCATCATTCCAAAGCTCCTTAGCTGCCCACACTTTCCTTATTGTGGATTTCCCTTTTTCACCCATGAGAATTTTTCCCCCAATTGTCTTCTTTCAATGAAGTTCTGAAGTAAATAGTTTTTCCTTAGATTGAATGAGACCTGGTAGAACAAAACTAGCTTGAATTTTTGGCAGGGAACTACTGTATAGACTAGCTGTAGACTTGCAGATGCTTTCATGCATTTTGGGACCGAGAGAGGGGTGTGAGAGGCCAGAGCCTCCCAAAGTGGATGGAGCAAACATTCAGCCCTTTTCTCTGTGGGGAGAAGGGATGTGCAGAAGTAAAATGGGTGCTTTAAGCCTTGCAAGTACTTAAGACACCAATTTCATCCCTTAACATTCTTGAAACCGCCCTCCCCAAATGGGGCCTGGTTACAGCCACCTGGGAAATGCAGTCCTTGACATGCAAAGCCTGGTGCAGCTCTTGAGCTGATGGAAGTTGCACCCTGACCTGACCTGACCTGACCTAGGAGCTCCATAATGTGTCTGTTAAGTTCTTTGGAACTCTAGAAATCCGACATCTTACTTTACAAATACGTTCCCAGCTCTTACACTTATAGTCAAAAACCTGGAAATATGACCAATTTTTATTAGATGGCTGATACAGTGTACTTTATCTTCTCAGTGGTTCACATAAAATGGCAAAGATCATCATTCTTTTTCTTTGTTTTTCTTTGTTTTTCTCTTTCTCTTTCCCATTCCTCAATTTCTTATTTCATAACATTTATTACATTTTCTTTAAATGGTGATTTCCCATTTGCCAAAAAGAAAAAAAGAAAAAAAAAATTCTAATGGAAGAAAAATGTTTGTAGTAAGTTTTTCAGAAATAATTTTCATGAGTGTGGTATGCTGGACAACAGATAGTAAAGTAATTGGCAGGTAGCTAAGCTTCAGTTACAGCATTTATTTGAATAACAATTGTTTTCTTGCAGTGTTGGTTCAAACACGTGGTGGCAATTCCAATGGTGCCCTGTGTCATTTTCCTTTCCTCTACAATAACCGGAATTACACTGATTGTACTTCTGAAGGACGAAGAGATAACATGAAGTGGTGTGGAACTACCCCAAACTATGATGTTGACCAGAAGTTTGGATTTTGTCCCATGGCAGGTATATTGCATATATGTTTTGTTAGGATCCAGTGTTGTTCCTAAATTCTTGGGGAATTATGAAATATAATGTGATATAAACTTGTATATAAAGTTAGGTGCTGCATATAAAGATTAACCTCAGTAGAACTGATTTGTCTACAGTTTTGTTGTGGGAATAAAATTTGTGGGAATGTATTCTTCCTTTAATGCACATTCAGAATACAGGGTTCAAATAACAGCATTATAAATTAAATTTTCTCTCCCAAATAAATGGAGATTCATATTTGAAGTGCTTAGAAGAAAATGGATACTATTAGCACTGGTATAAAATCCATATGGAAGAAAGAAAATTCCTAAGGGTCTGCCTTGTTACTTTCATGAACAAAAAGCATGAAATAACCAAAATAAGCCTAATTCATGTTTATACGTTGACTAGCTCATGAGGAAACTTGCACAACCAATGAAGGTGTTATGTATCGTGTTGGAGACCAGTGGGACAAACAGCATGATATGGGCCATATGATGAGATGCACTTGTGTGGGAAATGGACGTGGAGAATGGACCTGCATTGCATATTCCCAGCTCAGAGGTATTTTTGGTTTGGTTTGTCGTTATGCATCATTTGATATAGCCAATTAGAGTTTGTGCAGTAGGGAGTATGTTGGAGTTGGGAAATCCTTGGTTCTCCAGATGCAATGGTAACTCACAGTAGCTCAAGTAGCATGGTCAATAGGGAGGGATGCTAAAAGCTGTCTCTGAAGGGCCACAGGTAACCCTCTCCTGAATTAATTTGTAGAGTACACTTGGGAAAGAAGGCTATGGTACAGGATCAGTTTCAGGTAGCTGTTAAACTCGTCCCATATACAGTACAGCCAACAATGAGTAACCATTTACAGAACTTCATTTTCTAAGACCTGCTACAGCAGGAAAAATATGAGGAATATACTATAGTACATGCAAAAAAGTCAGTTTCTTGAAACCTCAGAGAATCATAAGCAAACCTCTGTGACAACTTCTCATGCACAAATCTCTTATTTACTGCATGTGAATCTCAGATTTGTTTCTCTGTGTCATTGTCCAAAGGAAAGTCCGCACAAACAAAGCCAAAACCAGTCAAAGGACAAAACAAGATGTGCGAATGAAACCATTGTTATTTGTAAACTATGGTTTATGGCTTAACACCCATATAATTGTGGTTTATTCACTAAACCATTATTAAACAAAGCATAGTTTAGCCTGATGAGTGAATCAGGTTACTTCATGGTATAAGCAACTGTAGCCAGCTTACTATTAAGTGATAGCAAGATAGCATTTATGTGGGTGTGGGCTGGAGTGAATAGTCACTGCAACTTTGAGGAAGAAATAACATATTAGTGACTCAAGATCTGTTCAAAGATTATAAAGAATATGAAACTGCACATCATAATTGACCTCTTAAAAACTTTATGTGACATTCTTGCTTTTTTTGCTGGAAGCTTTTTGAATATTGGAAAAGCACAAACAATTTGATTCATGTGAGAGTATTGTTAAATTGAGTGGAGAACAATATGCAGCCATGCAAAGTTGCAGTGATACAAATATGCTTCTCTCTTGAAATAGATCAGTGTATAGTTGATGGGATCACATATGATGTTAATCAGACTTTTCACAAACGTCACGAAGAAGGACACATGCTGAACTGTACATGCTTTGGCCAAGGTCGGGGGAGATGGAAATGTGATCCTGTTGGTAAGTTCAGTCCTTTCATGCTTAGAGCAATATAAGGGGTTACCACCATGACTATGCCAGTAATTTTAGGCCTGCTGCAAAACTGTCAGTAAAAGTTTGTAATCAAATATTGCCTTTGTAGAAAGGAACCTCTGTGACTTATGCGTGTCTATATCCTTCCCACACCCTCAGCCTCTCGTTTCTATTCCCTTTCCTGTGCTTTCCACTCATTTGTGGGCTGCAGAAGACAGCCAGACTCTTTTCCCTAGGCTGTTGTTATCCCAGCCTTCATGTCATCCTAGTTAGACGGTGCCATGTCTCAGTTTGGAAATCACATTATTGAACTGGATATCCTTCTTCCCTGGTGTCAAATGTATTCTGCGTCTTTTCAGTGATACTCTTTGGCACATTCACATTTCCAAAACAAATGCAGACGTATCTAAGTACCTCTGATTCCAGGAAAATGCTGCTTCTAAAAAGCCCACCATTTATGGCCCTGAGCACTTTTTGGCCATTCCTTGCCTGGTCTCAGCAAAATCTTTCCCCCCCCCTTAGCTGTTGGTTGTATTTGTCACACTGATTTTTATCATTCTCCTTTCATGCCTGGTAAGATAAGGGTATAAGATGGGGTAAAGGAGGAGGAGGATTTGCCTTAGGATAGGGTGAAAGAGATGATGTGAACAAGGCTAAGTGAGGTGAGCTTTGAGTACCCCTGCAGTTGGGGGCACTTGCTGTGGTTTCCCACAGCTTTCCTGGGACTATATCATTTTAGCTGCAGATTGGGATTACGCCTGTCTGAATGTTCTCCTTGAGGCTGTTTATCTTTTCAGGTTTCTTCTCTGAGGTTTAGAAAGAGCCTGATTTCACTAGGTTGGCCTCTTAGATGCAGGAAACTTTTTAAATGGGTCAATGTTTAACTATACAGTTGATTCCCTTCACATTGAATGGGCACAACTCCAGTTAGGACCATATCAAGTGAATCTGCGTAACACATCGTTTAGGACTTAAAACATTTGCAAACACCATTTTCCCATCTTGTGCAGGCACTACTGATGCATATTAGGACAGAAACTTTTCTTCTTCTCAGCAAAGGCTGCAATTGCATGGAGGCAGCAGGGAGAAGTAGAGGGTACTACCTACTCCTTGGGGCAGGAATGAGGATGATGCCTGGTCTCTTCCCAGAAGGTGTTATTTTAACCACTGCTTCTGCAACACTTGAGTCCATTCATTGGCATAGCTTATTGCCTCCATGTTAGAGGAGCAAAACAAACCTGTTTTCTCTTAATTACAGGAAGGAATGTCCAGAAGGTCCATAAATCCAGGCTTTTTACAGCCTGTCTTCCCTCTTTTCCCACCCCCCAGGAGCTGTTCAGCTGCCTGCTGAACTGATAAGAGTCTCTGGAATGCAGTGCCTTCCTTCTCTCCCACCATCTCTCCCACCAGCCGGCAAGCTCAGACCTGGGGTGGGGGGTTGGAAGCAACTTGCTCGGCCAGTGGCTGTGCTGTTGGAAATCAGCACTTAGCACCACTGCCTTTTCCCCATATGCTTTAGCATACTGACTTTCCAGAGCAGGACAATTTAAAAATTTCTGAGTTACTTTCTGAGGGTCCTTCCATCTGCTGTTGATCAGATTATCTGGTTCACGTACAATGTACTAATTTGTGGTTTGTTTAACCATGGTTTATGGAATGAGCCACAATAGTTTGCTTCACCCATTGCACTAAAATGGAAACTATGATTTACAATAGCAACAGTTGTCTAGGGAAACCAGGTCTGGGCTGCAAAAATCAGGATGGCTCTGGCTAGCAGCAGAGAGATCCTGATGAGACAAACTCTGACTGTCTTCTGCAGTTTTGCAGCCCAGATCTGGTAGCCCTACCATTGTGCTTGCACAACATCTTAGTATAATGTCAGGGAGATGTTTCTCAACATATTTCCCTTTTTGGTTTTTAATCTTTGTTAATGGCAGCAGTGCTGAGATATTTATGAGGAATCAGTCAGCTAAATTATAGGGAAGTTTATATATACAAAAATATATAGAGCAGGAAGTTGAGTTTAAATAAGGACCTTATTACTCTGTTTTTCTCTTCTGAAGAGGATTTCTTCATTTAGTGCACAAGACTGCTGCACCACTTCCAGGGTATTAGATTTTGTTTTAGCATTGCAAATAATGGAAGCATTATAAGCCACTACATTCTTAAGTTATGTTTTTGTTGTATTTCAAATGGTATGGTATTTTGTCTAAACTAGAATAATTTGTATGATAAGGTTTCATGAGCTATTTTACCTGAGTTGTGTTTTGCAGTGCCCTTGGTAAAGGTTTATATCCAAAATACATCAGGCTCCTATAATACAATATTTCCCTAGAAATTGGAATATATTCCTTTTCTTTTTCCCTCCTTTTTTCCTTTTACAGAACATACTAAACCAGGAGCAAACAAATCACATTAAGGCTTAGTCTGATATGTTAACCTGGAGGTTTTTTTTTGATGAGGAAAGATTCATTTGTTCAGTGTGTTCTATTGTCATGATGTCATCCAAGCCATCCTGCCATGGCACCAAGCTGTGAAAGCTCTCAGTTGGGGGGTGCCTGGCAGTAAAATCGCCAGACAGGTAAAGTGGAAGCCTAGTGTATTTGGGGAACTGCAAACATGTAAATCAAAGTAACAAGACAAATGATTCAGCACTCAGGACAGATCAAAGGGCAAATCGCCGTGTCAGTGGATTGAAACAGGAATGGCAGGAAACTGAGAGACAAGAAAGGAATGCACTCAAATGGCAAATCCCAAAAAAAAAAGGGGGGGGCTTGGAGCCTATTAATTTGTTGGGTACGGGAACTTACTTCACTCGAATCTTTAATGTGTCATAGATCACTAGCATAATAAAGATTCCTTCATATTCCTACATAACTTGTGTAAGGAGTGCTGTTTTATTAGCTAAAGGATCGAGATTCTCACAGAAAGATTCGAGTCAACATGGAGACCTTACCCGAAAACTATGAGTTTACCGAGGAAGGTCTACAAATGGAATATCCAGGTTCTGTGGAAACCCCTCCGGTGTCAGGAGGGGGTGACAGAGAATGTAGGGGGAAAGGCCCTAACCAGAGCAAGCAGGAGGGCTTGGCACAAGGAAGCAGCTCACCAGGTCAGACAGAGGGAGGAGAGGCGGAACTCCGAACCCCAACGAATTCAACCAAGCGAGATGCCAAGAGATGACTGGGGAAACAAGAAGTCAAGCCAAAGATCCCGACCAACCTCGAGAGCACACCCAGACCCAGCACAATGAAAACGAACAGGTTTACTTGGGCCTTGGAAATAGGAGGGGGCGTGGAGAGGACTTCAGACCAGTGGGTGACCAAGGAAAGAGGCTCCCACTCCAGGTGGTCGGTCGCGGAGCAGCAGATGGAGAAAATGGAGCGAGAGATTGGCTCCGTATGAGAGCGTGTATCTGACCTGCAAGAAGTGGTCAAGCAGATCCTTTGGATACTGAGCGGAAAGACAATGGCCAGCACAACAGAGGCGAGAGATGAGACACCCTCAGAAGAGGAGAGCAGCGAGTCCGAACCAGAAGAGGGTTGAGGGGCGACCAGGTTAGTAAACCCTCACCCTCATCGTAGCCGATCCCAAGTCGGGGCGGTGACACGAACCCCGAGTACCAATGGGTCGTTTGGGGTGAGAGACTTGAGGGTGAAGTTTAATGGGGACCTGAAAAGCCTAGCCTGCTTCCTAACCCTTGTAAAGAGGTTTATGGAGGAATGTGAAGAGTTATTCCCCACGGAAGGCTCCAAGGTGCGGTACATTTTGGCTCACCTCGAACACAAAGTGGTGGAATGGCTCGTGGAGCTGCATGACTCAGGCGCCACGGAGCTAGGAGACTTTGAGAGTTACATGAGTGCTCTAAGAGACCAGTTTGAAGACCCCCTCTCTAAGATGAGAGCCAAGACCAGTTTACAATACATTAAACAGGGAAGCAGGTCAGTCTCAGAGTATGCCACGGAGTTCAGAAGGTTGGCTAGGAAATTGACAGACTGGCTGGAATCACTGAAAATTGAATACTTCCAAGGGGGGGTTACACCCAGAGATCCTGGAGTGGTCCCTAACAAGGGGGGACCCTGGAACCTTGAGAAGGATGGATTTGTCTTGCTGGCGAAGTGGAGGATGTGCAAATTCGTTTCAAGAGGCAGCAACGAGCCCAACCAACAGAAGCGACCAGCCATGCCAACCCGTCCATTGGAGAGACAAGGAGCTCGTAAATTGTGGAATGAGGAAAAGGAACGGCGAGCTAGAAGGGGGCTTTGTTTTAGATGTGGCAAAGAGGGTCATCGTATCACCAATGCACCAATTGCCCGCAGTCTGCAACCCCGACAACGAGCAGAAATTGAGAGAACGGTGCAAGAACTCCAGGAACAAGGACCAAAGGAGCTGCAGCCACCACGGCGGAGAGGAGGCCCCGCGAAGCCCCATCGGAAGAAGACTCAATGGACGAGGAATTCCAGCCGGCAGGAAATGGCGGGAGTCTGTTCTAAGTAGCGCTGAAGGGCAGGCGATTATGAAAAGGCGTGAGGACTCCATGGTGAGTGGAACTTGCCCAGCAATGCTGGTGAAACTACAGATAGAAACATTAAGGGGTTTTGGCAGTGTGAACCTAGCAGGGATGTTAGACTCAGGGTGTACCAGATGCTTAATGCATCCCACCCTAGTGACTGGACTAAGACTAAAAGTGAGAAAGCTGAACAAACCCATCAGTTTCATTCAGCTCGATGGGGCAGAGATGAAGGGTTGTCTGGTTTGAGTATAGCACCGAAGTGGTACGGATGCGAATAGGAAGCCATGAAGCGATGTTAAGATTTATAGTGGCCCCCATCTTGCATCAACCCGTAGTACTGGGACTGGCTTGGGTGCGAACCCAAAACCCTCAAATAAATTGAGTAACTGGACAGTTAACTTTTACCAATGGGGTTTACGAGGGGTTAAACCCCGGTGAACGAAAAAGCGAGCCCGAAATAATAGGTGCAGCATCCAAAGTGTGGGGGGAAGTAACAGGAGAGGGGAGCGATTTCATTCCTGCACAATACAGCGATCTAAAAGAGGTGTTCGGAGAAGTAGAGTCCAACCAGCTCCCACCTCACAGGAAGTCGGACTGCGTTGTAGAATTAGAACCAGGCATTGAGTTACCCAGAACTAAGCTATACTCCATGACTCCCAAGGAACTGGAGGCATTGCGGGAGTTCATGGACAAGAACTTAGAACGAGGGTTCATCCACCCAGCCACTTCGTCTATGGCTGCACCTGTCCTTTTCAGGACCAAAAAAGGCGGATTGATGAGATTGTGCACTGACTACCGGGGGTTGAATGCTATCTCTACCTCAAATAAATACCCCTTACCACTAATGAAGGACATGCTAACTCACCTATCGAAAGGAAAAATCTTCACCAAACTAGACTTAAGGGAAGCGTACTTCCGAGTTCGGATTCGGGAGAGAGATGAGTGGAAGACAGTGTTCAATTGCCAGTTGGGATCCTTTGAATATCTGGTAATGCCTTTCGGACTATGGGGGGGCCCTGGGGTCTTCATGCATTTAATTAACGAAGTTTTACATGATTTCTTGTACCGGGGGGTGCTAGTATATTTAGAGGATATCCTGATCTACACTGAAACAATGGAAGAGCATGTGCCTTTGGTGAGGGAGGTATTGAAATGGTTGCTGCAAAATCAGTTGTATGCTAAATTGTTGTGAATTCCATAAGGAGCAATTAGACTATTTGGGGTATCGGGTATCGAGCAAAGGGATTGAAATGGATCTGGCAAAGGTGCAGGATGTGGTAGCATGGGAGCCTCCCCAAACTAGGAGGCAATTACAAAGTTTCTTGGGGTTTGCAAATTTTTACTGGCAATCAATACACAATTTCGCAAAAGTGGTGTTGCCGCTCACTGACTTACTTAAGACTAAAGGGAAAGGGGACCCCAAGGTGATGGAGCTGCCGGGGGCAAAACTACAGTGGACGACAGAATGCCAAGAAGCTTTCAAGCAACTGAACGCATTGTTCACTTCAGAACCAGTATTAAAGTACCCTGATCCCACAAAGCCCCTAATTATACAGGTCAATGCATCAGATGTCGCAATAGGGGGAAATTTACTACAAAAGGACGAAGAAGTTGAGAAATTGAGGCCACGTGTGTACCTTTCCTGCAAATTTACCGATACGGAATGCCGCTGGCATGTATGGGAAAAGGAGGTATATGCAGTATGGTGGGCTTTA
The DNA here is from genome assembly GCA_023362775.1 of Charina bottae. Taxonomy (NCBI): domain Eukaryota; kingdom Metazoa; phylum Chordata; class Lepidosauria; order Squamata; family Charinaidae; genus Charina; species Charina bottae. The sequence goes on from JALMGJ010000020.1 coordinate 3,358,580, forward strand.
GTTAATTGAAGGCATCTGCTAGAAGGGGCGCCCCACCACTTCGAAGTCTGGACAGATCACAAGAACCTAGAAGCTCTGTGCACCCCAAGCAAGTTAAACCCCAAACAAGTTAGATGGGCTCAGTTTTTTAGCTGGTTCAATTTCACTCTAAAATACATACCCGGGGGAAAGACTTTTTTAGCCGGAGCCGATGCTTTGTCCCGATTACCACAACATGACAGCCAGAGAGAGGAAGTAATAGATTCAATCATCCCCTCACAACAATCAGAGATGATAGCAGTCACTAGTTGGAGGTCAGAGCCTGATTCTTCAGTAGGAGGGGATTTGCAAGATGAGCTGCAGTTAACACTAGAAACTGATGAATGGCTGCAAAGTAATAAAGCAACCCTGACAGAGAAGCAGGGGTTCTGGTGGAGCGGGGACAGGCTGTATATACCGGAGCCTCTGAGAAAGAAAATACTCTAAATATGCCACAATGCGAAACTGGCTGGCCACTTCGGATTTTTAAAAACTTTGCACTATTGAGGTGGCAGTTCTGGTGGCCATCCCTTCACAAAGACGTAGAGGAATATGTAGCCAGTTGCCTGACCTGTGCCATGGCCAAAGGAGTGGGGGGAAAACCCAGAGGGCTGCTGCAGAATGTAGCAAGCTCCACTCAACCTTGGAAGCAAATAGCCATGGATTTTATAGTAGACTTACCAGAAAGCCAGAAAAAGCCAGTGATTTGGGTAGTAACTCATTTATTTTCAAAGCAAGCCCATTTCATTCCTTGTACTAATATACCAAATGCAAGACAGCTAGCTAAGTTGTTTGTACAACACATTTATAGAATACATGGGACCCCCGAATGAATGATAAGCGATCGGGGCATACAGTTCACATCCAAATTTTGGAAAGCGTTTTTAAAGATGATTGGCGTGGGGCAAGGATTAAGTTCTGGGCATCATCCGGAGACAGATGGAGGCTGTGAACGTACTAACCAAGTATTAGAACAATACCTTAGGTGCTACATCAGCTATCAGCAAGATGATTGGGTGGACCTGCTTCCGTTCACTGAAGTAGCTTATAACAATTTGGTACATCAAAGTACGGGGTTTCCCCCTTTCCAAGTGGTATACAGGCAAGAGTTTGTGGCATTCCCAGAATTACCCAAAGATAAAACTGAAATCGTTCCACTAGATGAGTGGATAAAACATATAGCTGACATATAGCCAACAATAGAGAGGGAATTAAAGGACGCCAAGGAAACTTACAAGAAACTTACAAGAAACGCTGACCAGAAAAGAGTTTCAGAATGGCCGCTGAAAGTGGGGGAGAAGGTTTATTTATCCACCAAGCTCTTAAAATCCTCACAACCCTCGAAAAAGCTAGGTCCAAAATACATGGGTCTTCTCCCCATCACCAAAATAATTAACAGTGTAATAGTACAGTTACAACTCCCAAATAATTTAAGAAAAGTCCACCTCATTTTCCACTGTAGCCTACTGAAACCAGTCAAAGACTCAGAACGCTGGCACCCGGAGCAACCCACTTCAGTGCCGATGGGGAACAACACTTTGAAGTGCAAGAGATACTAGACTCCAGAAAACATCGGGGGGGGGGGATTGCAAGACTTAATCCAGTGGAAACATTTCCCCAGATCACAGAGTGAGTGAGTGGGTGGACACTCATCACGTACAAGCACCCGACTTAGTAAGAAAATTCCATGACAAATTCCCAACCAAACCAAAAGAGGGGAACCAGATTGTATATATTGTATATAAGCGCTAAAGACAGGAGGTTTATTTTTGGGGAGGTGGTATGTCATGATGTCATCCATGCCATCCTGCCATTTCGCCAAGCTGTGAAAGCTCTCGGTTGGGGGGTGCCTGGCAGTAAAATTGCCAGACAGGTAAAGCAGAAGCCTAGTGTATTTGGGGAACTGCAAACATGTAAATCAAAGTAACAAGACAAATGATTCAGCACTCAGGACAGATCAAAGGGCAAATCGCCGTGTCAGTGGATTGAAACAGGAATGGCAGGAAACAGACAAGAAAGGAATGTACTCGAATGGCAAATCCCCAAAATAAGTGGGGGACTTGGAGACTATTAATTTGTTGGGTACAGGAACTTACTTCACTCGAATCTTTAACGTGTCATGGATCACTAGCTTAACACACATTCCTTCATATTCCTATGTGACTTGTGTAAGGAGTGCTGTTTTATTAGCTAAAGGATCGAGATTGTCACATCTGTTCAAGTCAGAGGATCGGGTAACTCACAGAATCTCTTGAAATCAGTTCAAAAGTAACTTGGGATCAAATTCTTACAGAAATTTCAGTGTCCATCAAAAGACCTACTTAGTCTCTAAGCCAGCAGAAACGCACCCTTGTAGGCCTGAAATAACTGCTTGGTGTTCTGTTTTTAGACCAGTGTCAAGATTCAGAAAGCCAGGCCTTTTACCAGATTGGGGACTCATGGGAGAAGCATGCTCACGGAGTGAGATATCAGTGCTATTGTTATGGCCGGGGTATCGGAGAATGGCACTGCCAGCCTTTGAATACGTACACAGGTAAGAATCCAAATCTATGAATGAGAGATCACATGATTTGTTTTCACATGACTCATGGAATGTTTTCTGAGTAGATTATGATACAACTTTTTAAATCACCATTTTAAGTAGAGATAGAGAAAAATTCAGAGGTCATTGAGTCAAACAGAAAGATCCCATGATAGAATCAGTGGCTAGGTATGTAGTTGTGCTAATCAGACACATGTAACCACTCCTTCTGAAATAAGCAACATTACACAAAGTGCAGAAAAGAAATAAGAAATGTCAGAAAATTAATGCTTCCACTGTGTCCATATAACAATTCATCCATTGCCCTTTGTTCTTTAAAATTCTCATGCTTTTGTTTTTGAGAAACTCTTTTTTTTTCTCACTTCCCTTCCCTTTTGACATAGCCACTCTCCTTCAAATATTTGTTTTGCAGTTTGAGCCTCTTTCATTCTCTCTATGTGGCCCAACCAGCTCAATGTAACTTGTTTGTACTGGTCACTTACTTTTGTACTTAGTCCACATTCATTCAGCATTCTTGAATTCATTCCTTCTTGACCATATTTACATACATTTATACACACTTCTTAAGTAACTGTCAGTCTCCCTCCACTTTAGCTCCGTTCACCTGTCATAGTTTCATACGTACACGTGTCAAGCATTCTAAGAACTTGACCCGTGTTTGCTTTTGTGCCAAAAGCCTTGCTGCTCGCTTGCCTTGACATTCTGTTTTCTGATAAGACACCTGGACTGTTAACGAGCGTTCTGGGGGTCGAACTGGAGTGGGAACTGGTTTGTTTTTAATTAGATAGTAAATGATGTCAGAGGGATGTTCTTATTTTCAAAGTATGCGTGCCAATTTGGCCATTCGAAGCTTTGCCTTTGCCTCATGTATTCTGATCCATAATAAATGAATCTTTTTAGCATGAACTGAATGAAAGGTTTCTTGGTTTTGGGATCCTGATAGTGAGACACTCACAGTAACTGATTCCCATTGCACTGAACATTTATGTCTGTTCTGACACAAACAACTCTTACTTCCATTTAACAGAGTGGACAGATGCACACTCATATGCATCCATTTCCACTTCTTTCGACAAATATACTACCACATACTACCCACAGCTTTTAGCAGCATTTGCAAATTTCTCCATCCATTTTTCTATGTTTAGTAACTTGCAGTTGTTTCTTATCAGACACAGCTACCTTGACCTTTGATACATTAGTTTTCAGACCATCCTCTTTATTGCATCTATCTAACATTTGCTGCAAGTCATTCAGTTTCTCAGCCAACAATAGCATAGCATCAACTGCATTACTTGTATGTTTATCCATAAATACATTAAACAAACAAGGGGGCATCACACCTCCTTGTCTTACTTCCTGATCAATTTTGAATCTGTGTTGAACTACAGTATTCACATTTGCTTTACTTCCCTCATATATTGCTTTTATTACATTTAGCAATCAACCTTCAACTTCATATTCACCCAGAATGTTCTGTAATTCAAATCTATCATATGCTTTCTCTGAATCAACAAATGTAAAATACATTCTCTTTTGCGCAGTCATACATTTCTCAGTGATATTCTGAAAAGCAAAAATCAGACCTGCACTGCACTTCCCTAGTGTTGCTTTTTATCACATCTCCTGTCCTTTCAATCAGAATCCTGCCAAACACCTTCCCAGGCACATTTAACAAGCCAATCCCCTGTAGCTTTTGCATTCAATTTTGCTCCCTTTCTGTTAGCAGAGGAGAACAGCAATGGCATTCTTCTAATCCTCAGGCACAGATACAGTCGTCACGCACATTTAAATAAGTTGCACCACCAGTCAATGAATAAACTGCACACATATTTTAACATGGTCTCCAGTTCCACCATCAGCGCCTGCAGCCTCATCATTTTCAAAGATTCCCTCATCATTTATTACTCTTTTCATCAGTTTTATCTTGGACACTAACAGAATTCACTTCAGTTTTGCTCCTTGACATACAGTATCTTTATACTTCCTACACATATATCTAAAATATTTCTTCTAAGCATTCCCTCGCTTAGTCTCATTCCAAATCATATCACTTTTATTTTTAATTCAGTTCACTCTGTTGGGGGCTCCTTGCTCTTTTCACTCACTTCTAAAATGTTTTTGTTTCCATTAAAATTACTGCATTTCCTCTGACTCTTTTAAGCTTAACTGTTTCTTGATCTGACTACAGTCTTTACAACCCTCTTTTTTCTGTCTATAGACACCATATGAATCTTCCTCTTATCCTCAGTTTTTGCACAATTCTCTCAAATGCATTTTTTCTCATCTACAGCCTCTTTCACTTCTAGTTTCATGTGTTCTTTTTCATACTTCCCATGACTGTAATTGTACCTACTTCTTCAATACTCTGTAATGTAATTCTTTCAGTGTGTTCCAAGAAGCTTTCATATTGTCTTTTCTGCATCCAACTTTCCATTCATTTGTTGGGAGTAATCTGTCTTCTAACACTTTTTCATACAGGGCTTGTTCTTTCTCTTCCTGGAGGCACTCTGCTTTTACTCGAGTTTCTTTCATTTATTTTCTTCCATATTCACTTTTTCTCAAAATTCACTCTTAACACTACCAAATACTGGCCTATCCTGCATTCATAATTTCTTCTCACCCTTGTTATTCTCAGTAACTCTCTGTCTTTCATCATAAACAATCAATCAATCATTCCTTTTCTATGTGTGCATATTAATAGACTTACACTTAAACCATGCATCTGAAAAAAGCAGACTCTTTCCTAAGCAGTTGCTCAACAGTCACCATTCTCATTCATTCTTGGGTGGCCAAATGGCCCAGTCAGTTTTTCTGTACTCACTCATCTCATTCCCACCTATCCATTCTTGTCACCTGACAGACTAGGTTTTTTCTTCTTCAATCACATTCATTCAGAATGTTGAATTTTTCCCAGAACATCTCCCTAATTCTTCCAGTATCACCGTTGACTGGAACTTAATATGCAACTAACCACAACCTATAGTAAGTGAGTTTATTGTTATAACCACAGGTTATAACATATAGCATGGCATAAAATACAAGAAAATAACAGTAAAATAGTAAGATTGTAAAATAAAGTAATAAAAAGAGTATTAGATGTAAAAGGTTACAGCAAAATAAAGCAAAGCTACAACTAACAACTTAAGTATTTCTTTCTAAGTTTAAATGACAGCAGAGCAAAAGTTGCAACTTGGTTGCTGATAGTTGGGAACACCTGCAAGAAGATAGTTCAATTTTTCAAGGTCTGAGCCCTTGAGTTCACCTACCATCAATAATTTGGCTCTGATCTCATTGTAAATGGGGCAGTGGAGGACATAATAGATAATGTCCTATTAATCAATTCCATTCCACAAGGTCAGGCTATCTTCATTCTGTTCTATTACATCCTTCCATTTCTCTTAGTTTTACAGACACACAACTTACCAGCATATTTCTGTCTGTATCCCACCAACTAGGAAGTACATATGTGCTGACAATGTATTCAAGGATGTGTGCTAGTCATACTCTCATGTATTTGGTTCATACAAAGCTAATGTAATGGCCCAATCGTTTGATATCAATTCAGAGACTCTTAGCACAAGCCATGATAGGATATGAAAGAATTCTGTTTATTGATACATACAAGTAAAGTCCATGCAAAGATCAGACTAACTCAAAAGGCGCCAACAAGAGGTGGTATTATCTGATATGCTAATAGAAGATGTGAAATTAAAAGAGGCTTTCTAATTTAAGACTGAAATCCAGAGTCAGTTAATGCTTAGGATAAAGCAGAATGTGCCACAAGAGCCAAACATTCAAGTTCTGCAGAGCTCTTAATCTCAGTCCAGATTTTACAAAAAGCAGGAGATGAAGAAATGTGCAAGTCCAAAAATTAGGCCAGATGTTTCAAAATCACTCTGCAATTCATAATCAGTGCCAAGATGGAGGTTGTGACTGGATGCATTTGTTAGTGGTAGATGTTACTTTATTATTTCCTATTACTTACTTGATTTTTACAATATGCTACCTTTCTTCATCTAGTGTTAATCTGGAGGCAGCAGCATCTGTGGGAGGGGCAAGGGAGGTGGGGTCAGACTGACAAAAGCAGCATAATGGCACAAGCCCTGTCTCTTTTCTCCCTGCATTTTGACATCACATATGCACCCTCAAAATGGGCAGAGCATGCAATGTACATTGACTTTGGGCAACGTACAACTTGACATCTATTTCTAGGAACTCTCTATAGATATGGATAATACCATTTGTTTATTGTGCTTCAATTTAATGCACAGTCTTTGATTAAGAATGCAAATAACTAACATTTGTGCTTGAAAACTACAATTACTGCTTTAAATAAACAGGAAAACTCTAGTATAGTGTTCCTAAAGTAACAAGATCAGATTTAGGGTTGGGTGATCTTTATTTCTTACAAAACTATGGCTGATGTATAAATAGCTAAGGATTCAAATTCCATTGAACTTACCTGAAAAGCTAAGTATAACTAAAATATTTGCTTATCTTTATATCAACAATATAAAAGGCTTTTCATCAGATTTTGCATCCATTATGAAATTAATGCTTCTTTCTAAGTGTTTCATTTAGTTAGGGACATGGAATGTGGGCATCTGTCTGTAGGGCCAGAAAGTTATGAAAGGCAGTTAAGAACAGAGGTTGCAAAGACATCTTGATTATCCAGAGCTTCAGTGATGCACATGCTAAAAGCAAGCTGAAAGCAGGAGTGATTTATCTGCCTCACACCAGGTTACACTGCCAAATAGATGGTTCACTTGCTTGAGTGATGGACTAAGTTAAATATCTCAAGAGAAAACAAACTCACTTAGCTAATCAAATCAAATCAAATCAAAACAAAAGAAAACAAAAACCCCGAGTCACTAACTAACCTAGAAATGATTTCCAAATATAAACATGAATGTAGCAATTTGATTCAGATCATAATAAGTATCATCATGTGAAGTTCCTGATGCAATGAAGCTTCTGCCTCTAGGCAGACTATTTTCCATATTTCTTTATTCTATTATAACTTAAGAGCTATTAGTATATTATCCCTGAAGAGGGAATACTAACATGAGCAAGAGATGCAGAGCTTTGCATGACCGTCCTGCCATAACATTTCCCAGGCCCTGTAATAATTCACAACAAAGTTACAGTCAGTCTGACGCACCACCATTCAAGGATAGTGTGATCTTACATATCCAGAAATGCCTTCCTGAAAAGTCATGTCTTCATGGCTTTTCGGAAACATAATAAGGACGAGGTGGTCTGGATATCCACAGATAGGCTGCTCCGAAGACTGTACCGGGTGGTTGCTGGTAAGGGATCTCACTTTCTTCTCATGGATGAGAGTATAATAGAGTATAATAGTATAATAGAGTATAATAGAGAGTATATTGTATAATAGAGAGACTGGGCTGAGGAGACACTTCTTCCCTAGCATTATCTCCCTAATCACCGCCTGTTTTGAGTGCAAGCTGCTGAGACTGGGTGGCTGGGACTGTATCAGAATCCTGATGCACCATCCACACTGCTGGTATCTCTTACTCTGGGTGAGGGAGTAGAGAAAGTCACAGTCCCCAAACTCCCAGCACATCTGGAAGAGGCTGATCATTTGGATCCTTTTCAGTCAGGCTTTCAGACGGAATATGGGACTATAGCAGGTCTTAATTATCCCCCAGCTTGTATGTTGCAATATCCTCTTTGTGGGATGACTCTTGAGGAGCATCTAGGGCTCTTGACTCTTGAAGATGGTGGTGTTCCCAAGTTATAGAATGTCCTCCTTTAGCCATTGCACTCAGTGCCCTCTTTTCTTGCTTTTAGGGGGAAAGGCAAGAGCATTCTCTTTAGCCAGATCTTTCTGTTTCTCTTAGTTGATTTTCATTGTTTTTAATCAAATATTAATTATTTTTGATTCATTTTTACTTATAATAATCTAGCTTCTTTTCACATTTGCTTGAAGACAAGTGAAAGTCCTCATGTGATTTGGAATAATATTTATGAAGGTTTGCAAATAAAAAAAAAACTCACCCTCAAAGAGCAAAGACACTCCCCCCACTCCAAGCAGGGGGTTTAGGGAGTTTTCAAGGATCCCATTCCTCTTAGTTGTGCTGATGTATCCCATTTAACATCAGTGCCCGAATAAGGCCTGGCATAACAGCCCAAGGGGATGAACAGGCAGGTATAAATGAGGACTTGCCAAAGCATTGTGCAGTGCAGTGCACTGGTGGTCAGGAAAGGGCCAGGTCCCATTTGTCTGATCCCCCCCCCCCCAAGGAAGAGTGAGAAAACAGAACATTCTGTAGGTAGGATGTTGTTCTCACCAGATATTGTGGCACTAATATGGCTCAGGACTTACACATCTATGGGACAATCTACTCCCCGTGGCTTTTGCCCATCCAGTAAAAAAGTAAGATCCAGCAGCGTAATCTCATTCCAGGTTCCTTCCCATAGGGGCTGTCATCTATGGGGCCCAAGGAACCAGGCTCTCTCTCCTGCAGCCCTGCTTCTTTAGAACCAAGATCAGACTAGCTCCATTGCTGTGTTGTAAGACGGCCATTGAGGCCTGGCCCTAGGAGGGGATCGTGGATAAGGTAGATTCCCAGCACTGAACTGGGCTTGGATCATTTTGCTACTATTGTGTGCCATAGTTTGACATTTTTTGTGCCATTTTTGCATTTTAAGCATTTTATGATAAGAAGGGAATGTAAGTCACTCAGCATCCTGCTGGATTGGAGTGGCATATAAGTCCCAGTAAACAGCCCAGGACCACGAGTTTAAAACGGCAAACTATTGGGGATGGGGACTTAAGCAGTGTGATTCTGCACCTGCGCTGACATTGCTTATGTGCAGCCATGTATAACCTTTGATTGAGATGAATAGCACATTCTGGTGACTGTTGAAGAGAAGCAGTATAAATTAAACTCTTAGATTCCTTTCATTGGCTTCTGAAATGATCTTGTTGAGCCCCAGGAAGTCTTATCCGACTGTTAAAACAAACTTCTAATGAAGTTATGTGAAATATGTGTACTCTCAGAGGGGTGGTCAATGCCTCTCCTTACATACACCTTGTTTGATGGAAAAGGAGTACACATAATAAATTACCGAGTGTTGCTTTGGGAGTTGGGATACCTTTGAAAAGGGGGTTGTTTTTATGGAAGCTTTTTAAACATTCCACAGGTATGTGTGTTATACACTTATCCAAACAAATACATAAAATGGGGGACTTTTTAAAAAGGAAGAGTTTAATTGCTAAAATAACAGAGGTTTTTGCAGCGTAGACAGTTGTTTGCTGATGTGCTGTGGGAATTTCTGTCTTGTTCACAAAATTCTGTAGGCTCATTCAGTAGCAAAATGAATCGGCATTTAACTGGAAAATTTATGCAAGTGGTTAAAAAAAGTAAATAAACTACATACACTAAAAACAGGAGCTGTGAATTTAGTGACCTTGGCTACTTTTGAGTGATGTCAGCCAGTCAGTAAAGCTCCTGCTGAACCATAGAGTACCAGACACATTTTAATCAAGCATGTAATTAGATTATGGCGCATTGTGTTATGCAAACCCAGGAAATTAAGCTAATTGAGCAAGCTACAATGGTTAATTTAGAGTTCATCTTAGAGTTCCATAGAGGTCTGGGCCATGTCCAGCCTTTGAGGCCCCTACTCTTGCTGGAAATAAAAAAGAGAACATACAAAAACAAAATGCGAGCCCCTGAAAAGAGGGGAAATGCAATAGTTTTTAAAAATAAATTTTAAAAAGCAAATGACTAAATTTGAATTATTTTAGCTTGGGAGGAGGGCCAAATGGCTATCCTGTCTGTCACTCTGCCCCACTGCCTTGTGGGAGGGTGTAATGAGGGTCCCTGATTGCCTATTAAGGGTCTTGTATTGGATTCTAATTGGAATTACTTATTTTGTTTTCTCTGTCTTTTAGCTTATTATAAGCCACTCTGGCTATACAAATGCTATAAACAAACCAACAAACCAGAGTTAACCATGTGGTGTGAACACAGAGGCTTATATTCTACCGCAGTGGCAACTAGGATTGGGTTTTTATGTTTAAAAAAATGGAAGAGAGGGATTTGATTGGGCCTTTCCTCCCCAAGCTTCTACTTTTCACTTCCTTTCTTTCCCACTCATGGGGGAGCATTTTTTCCCAATGCTTAAGGCTGAATATGGGGTGGGGTGGGGTGATTTTGATGAGAATCACAATGAATCATCACTTTACTGTGAAAAACCTCAGATATAGCTGCTGGTTCCCCACTTATGTAACATAAAAGACAGATTGGCTCTGTATTTCAGTCTAATTTTGTTCATCTGGTTGTGAGAAACATAAAATGGAAACGCAGGGATCCTTCAAGGCTAAATGAACAATAATGTGATAAAATAAATATGGAAAGACACACAAGTATGGCTACAGCAGAGCTTTCCAAACTGTGTGTCGGGACACGTTAGTGTGTCGGCTGCAGTGTCTGGGTGTGTTGCGGCTGCTGCCGCCTCAGAGCCCTGCCAGGATTCCACCCAGGTCCTAGTGCCTGCCTTGTGCCCTGCTGTAAGAGTGTGTCGCGAAATGATGCCCTGCTGTAAGAGTGTGTCGCAAAATGATGCATGTCTAAAAAGTGTGTCACCAACATGAAAAGTTTGGGAAGCTCTGCGTTAGTGTGTCGGCTGCTGCTGCCTCTGAGCCCTGCAGGTCCTGGTGCCTGCCTTGTGCCTTGCTGCCTCCAAACCTGCTGTGATTCCGCACAGGTCCTAGTGCCTGCCTTGTGCCCTGCTGTAAGAGTGTGTTACGAAATGATGCATGTCTAAAAAGTGTGTCACCAACATGAAAAGTTTGGAAAGCTCTAGGCTACAGGATCTGCATGACCACTAGATGGCAGCAAAGAGAAAGAGAAAAGTGCTGCCATCCCATGATCCCTTGGGTTTTTCAGCCGAAATCTAGTAGCCCCAATGCTAAGTAAAGCTCTGTTCTGACGATTCATTTATAAAAAATACAGTGCCTTTGAAAAGCATTTACTTGTATCCTTATGTGGCAGCAACTCTTGACTGGGCACCAGCTTCTTAGTATTCATACTCAAGCACAGCTTCCCTCCTGGCCATAGAGCGTTACCTGTAGTTGCAAACAAACGTTAGTACAGGATTTAAATAAACACCTATTTCAGTTTCATCCCACTTTCCTGTAAATTGTTTAGGGGACCAGTTCCTAAAGAAAGAGAGGAAAGAATAATATTAAAAAGCCCCGCACATGGAGTCATAATTTTTGATGCATAGTCTCATTGACAGGAAAGTGGATATACCTTTTACCTGCACCCCTCCCTTAATCAGTTTGGCTACAGATCTCATTGCAAAGGTAACCAGAAGTGACATGTTTTGTGAAAGATAGTTCATTAAAACCAGGGATACCCTATCTGGGCAGCCCAAATTGGAAGGACTATTAAATGGCAGCAAAGAGACTCTAAACTAATAAGCATACTTCTAATTTTAGGTTCCCCTGGTCCTGTCCAGGTGATTATCACAGATGTTCCAATTCAACCTGATTCTCATCCTGTCCAGTGGATTGCATCCGAGTCCTCTCACATTTCCAGTTACATTCTTCGCTGGAAACCGGTAAGCCCTTTTGTCACCTACTGATCATCTTTTTCTTAGTTCAGACATTCAGAATTCCTTACAAATTTATAATCTCAATTCAACAAGATCATTAAAAAACCCTTTAATTCTAAGTTTATATTTGTGTTAATGCTTGGTTGTGCTTTCTAACTTGCCTAAGGTCATATTCTGTGTGCTGCAAGAGATTGGGCAGCGTGTGAGATCAGTTGTGTCAGCACCGTCTTAGCCTTAGGTAGTGAATTGATCATTAGTGGAAACTGAGGTTGGATACCATTCATCTGTTGGGGATCCTCTAGTAGAACACGTATGTACTGGGTAGGAGGTTGGACTAGATGGCCTCTAAGGTTCCTAAGGTCAATTTATTCTATTTATCATTATTATCATACATTCTATGATTCTAATCCAGCTGCTGTCTACAATATTACTATTCAGACTGAGAACCTTCATAGACATATTACTATTCAGATGTTTGAGCAGGGTGTGCATATTTTTATCATAGAGTATTCCCTTTCTCTTGCTTGTTTTCCTTTTGATCAAATTGTATATTATTGTTATATTCTAATTGAAGAATCATCTCACCAGATTTCATTTTCAACTATTGTCACATTTGCCATCCTTTACAGCAGGGGTCCCCAACCCCCGGGCCGCAGACCGGTACCGGTCAGTGGCCTGTTAGGAACCAGGCCGCACAGCAGGAGGTGAGCGGTGGGCGAGCAAGCGAAGCTTCATCTGTATTTACAGCCGCTCCTCATTGCTCGCATTACCGCCTGAGCTCTGCCTCCCGTCAGATCAGCGGCGGCATTACATTCTCATAGGAGCGCGAACCCTACTGTAAACTGCGCATGCGAGGGATCTAGGTTGCACGTTCCTTATGAGAAGTCAGAATCCGACACTTATTTTAGTCCATGCATGGCCCGCCCATTATTTTGTTTACCACTTCCGATGGTTTCATCCCGAAACCATCCCCCCCCAGCCCATGGAAAAATTGTCATCCACGAAACCGGTCCCTGGTGCCAAAAAGGTTGGGGACCGCTGCTTTACAAAGAGTACAAATTCATTTTATTCATTTCCTATACTTGGAGTGTTGGTGTGTAGACAATGAAGGTGATAATGAATTCTTCATTGACTTTTCATTAGGTGGTTTAATAAGCTCTATTTCAGTCACATTCCTGCATTGTTCTAGGTAGAAAAATGTTTGTCTGAAGTAAGACTTTAGGGCTGTTTCAGCTCTCACTGGATTCAATTTAAAGCCTTCCTGAACAAGCTTGTCATCTCTGGCCAAACCCTTTTTTACCAATCTTTGTGAGATGCCACCAACTTGTCCATCTTCCAAACAACTCAATTCGCACTCTCAGAAATCCATTTCTCTCCTTCTTCCATTGAAATGGGATGCGGTGGCTCAGCTGGTTAAGACAGCTGAGCTGTAGGCTGCCAATCAAAAGGTCAGCAGTTCGAACCCCGCGGGATGAGGTGAGCTCTCATCCTTAAAAACCCAGCAGTTCGAAAGCCTTGCAAGTAGATAAATGGGTATCGCCTTAAAAGTGGGCTAATTTGCTGGCGTCCTGTCGGGAAGATCAAAGGATCGGAGGAAGATCAAACAGCGGTGGTGATGGACCGGGATGTGACAGCTACAGGACGTCAGCAGCCAGCTCAAGGCATCCTGGGAATTGTAGTCCAGAGCCTAATAGAGTCGGTTCCCTTACCCCTCTCCTTTCACAAGCGGTGAATATTTGGAATTGATGTATAATTGAATTGTACTGTATATATATGATTGTAAGCCGCCTAGAGTCCTCCACTAGGGAGGGGATAGGTGGGGTATAAATAGCACTATAAATAAATAAATTTTAAAAATGCACATAGAGTTTTAAGACAGATATTAGTATTTGTTCTGTATTTTTGCAGATGATTTTTTTGTTCCTTTCCAAAAGTTGCTAAAATAATCTGGTAGAAATTAAAGCCAGTAGCAATAACCCCAATAGAAAGAAATATTGCAGAATTCTGCTACTGAGTATTCTCATGGTGATATATTATGTTTGATTCCTTTAGAAAAATTCTGGAGTGCAATGGAAAGAAGCTACAATTCCAGGCTATTTAAATTCCTACACAATCTCAGGTCTAAAACCTGGCGTCCTTTATGAGGGACAGCTGATAAGTGTGCAGCATTATGGCCAGAGAGAAATCACCCGTTTTGAATTTACCACCTCTAGTACTACAGCTATTTCATGTAAGTGTGCTGATTTGCCTGTACTGCATTTTATTACCCTGGACAGTTTACTTGCACTATTTTTATATTTTATTCTTTCAGTATATATTTATATGTTGTTTAGGTAAACCACTGGAGTTGACATAGCTTATGGCAGTATAGAAGTGAAACTTAGTATATAAATAAACAAATAAATAAGTAAGATTTTGAAAATGAACTTTGACCTGCAGGGCAAAGCAATGTACCTTTGTCCCATCTTTTAGCTCTGTTTAGTTTGTATCTCTTCTGGCTCTAAAAACAGAGGGAGGACATAATTTATTGCTTTGGTAATTATGGTGCTGGCTTGTACCACTTTCTCTGTGTTGCTGTTTTCCAAAAAAGGTTACTCCCGCCTTCCCTATAATGTGAAACCAGAATATAAATTCTCTCTACTTCTGCTGCTCTAAATAAGGTGATAATAACTGTAGGAGTTCTGCCTTAAGCCTCCATTGCGCTTAATTATTTTCCATCATCCCCCTCTTCCTAAAGAACAGGATTCAGCTAAGAATTTCTTATATTAATGGGATGATATAGAGCAGTATATGCCATCAGTGTTAACCCTGAATAATACCAATATTTTTTAAAAGATTTTTTATCCCACCTTTATTATTTTTATAAATAACTCAAGGTAGGGAACATACCTAATACTCCTTCCTCCTCCTATTTTCCCCACAACAGCAACCCTGTGAGGTGAGTTGGGCTGGAAGAGAGTGACTGGCCCAAGGTCACCCAGCCGGCTTTCATGCCTAGGGCGGGACTAGAACTCTCAGTCTCCTGGTTTGCTATTGGCTCCTTCCTAGGGCTGAGAGAGAGAGGGACTGGCCAAGGTCACCCAGCCGGCTTTCATGCCTCAGGCGGGACTAGAACTCTCAGTCTCCTGGTTTGCTATTGGCTCCTTCCTAGGGCTGAGAGAGAGAGTGACTGGCCCAAGGTCACCCAGCCGGCTTTCATGCCTAAGGCGGGACTAGAACTCTCAGACTCCTGGTTTGCTATTGGCTCCTTCCTAGGGCTGAGAGAGAGAGTGACTGGCCCAAGGTCACCCAGCCGGCTTTCATGCCTAGGGCGGGACTAGAACTCTCAGTCTCCTGGTTTGCTATTGGCTCCTTCCTAGGGCTGAGAGAGAGAGGGACTGGCCCAAGGTCACCCAGCCGGCTTTCATGCCTAAGGTGGGACTAGAACTCACAGTCTCCTGGTTTCTAGCCTGCTGCCTTAACCAAGTACTAACTAGAGCAGTGATAGTAATGAGGAAATATCTGTATTCATTTTTAGCTTATTAAAACATTGAGTTTTTTCACAATATATTATCTGCTGAGTCCCTATATTTGCAGATTTTAATTACTTGTATGTGGTTGAAAGTCAAACTTGCCTGTCAAACATGGTCAGTCTACTATTTTCTACCCATCCAGTCATGGATGGAAATGCTTCTGTGTTTCTGAACATGTTGGGGTTTTTTTGCTACCAGTTTAACTGTACCGTTTATTTTATCAGTTAAAAAGATACACAAATGGTACGAGGAGCTGAGTCTTATTACCTTGTGACTTTCCTCCATGAAAAATACTGCTATTTTATACTTTGATCTTTGCTTTGCAGCTAGTCGTGTGACAGGAGAAACAACAGCCCCTCCTTCTGTCGTCTCTATTTCTGAATCTGTCACAGAAATCACAGCCAATAGCTTTGTGGTCTCTTGGGTTTCTGCCTCAGACACTGTGTCAGGATTTCGGGTGGAATATGAACTGAGTGAAGACGGTGATGAACCTAAGTATCTTGGTAAGGAAGATACCCGATCTAATGAGTCATAGAGTTAGATGACATACTGTAGATAGAGTTAATCTCTCACATCCTAAAAGTCTTATCTTGTATAACTAACTTGCATAGTTTCTGCTATTCAAAACCCAAACCTCATAAGCCTGAATTTGAAGGTTCATAGAACTTCCTGAATGTATATTTAGATACTTTTATGGCCTGCAGCCAAGCAAATCTCTATTGAAAATTTCACTCCAAACTTCTGGCTAATAGGGCTATGTAATTCCTTCAAAATGGTGCTTCAGAACATGCAGATGCACATACGAAGCATTTCTTTCTGAATCATTAAAAGTGTTTTGGGGCTCATGTGACTGCTTCGAAAGATGCTCCATGGGTGTGGCAGAAGCAGCCACCCACGCCTGTCAAAATGGACAACGTAACTCATCCACCAAAGCAGTCTCAATATCATATCCCAGAGGAAACAGTAATTGAAGTGAGTCCACAGCATTAGTTTAATCCAAATAGATCTGGAGCTGCAAGGCCACTATGTTCTTAATCACCTTACATAAGAATGGAAGGGTACAGACTGCCCTATAATTAGAGAGATCTGGGCCAAGGGAGAGCTTATTTAAATAGAATCCTTTTAATTCTTGCATCCTTTAAGAATGTGGAAATGTGTTGCATGCTACAAGATCACCTCTCTTTACCATGGGGCTAGCCCCCACCCGGCCAGTTTAATCAGCCAGGAGAAGCAAGGGTTGAACAAACAAGATGAGTAGCCCTCATCTTCCTCTACATTCTGATATCTACAAGCTGCAAATAATCCGTATGTTCAGAATGAGCAGTTGCCAAAGTTACCTCCCTATGAGCAGCCCCAACACTGGAGTCCATGTCCATGGCACATCTTATAACAACAGGCCATAGTTGGTAAAGCCTACTAACGAAAACTCTTCTTCCCTGTCTATCTCCTGATGCTCATACATAAAGAGCAACTGCTTGGCTTCCCCAAGGGAGAGCCACCTTCAGAATTGCCCCTTGAAGGGCCACATTCCTTTACATGCAGGCAGTAGTGGGGCTTCACCTGGGCAATCCTGGCCCTGCAAAGAAAGCAGGCAGGGCAGTTGTTACCTCCAGACCTTCTCTCACAATCGTTACCCAAAATAAGACATACTAAAGAAATACATATGAATCTGTGGAAGTATTTGACATATGCTATTATCATTCTGATCTGAAATTTTGTGAGGTAAACAAGAAAAATTCTAATGCCATTCAATTTGCTGTTACTATACGTTTATGAATTGAATGAAGTTTGTATTCATTTTAATTAAAGAATGTATCCTATGCCCTCCTATTTTCTTTTCTTCTTCTTAAAGATCTTCCGAACACAGTCAATTCAGTTAGCATTCCCAACTTGCTTCCGGGTCGCAACTACATTATCAAAGTCTATCAAATTTCACAGGAAGGGGAGCAGAATCTAATTCTTTCAACAACACAGACAACAGGTATGTTTGTTCACATGTTATCAGGTAGAGACAGATGGACATGAGCATTTTCTCTCTGAAAGCTAAACGTTTTCTTTTGTTCAATCAACTTTCTTAATTGTCGTCTCTTTACACAGCACCTGATGCTCCTCCTGAACATGTTGTAGAAAATGTTGATGATACTTCAATTCTTGTCAGGTGGAGCAGACCAGAAGCTCCAATCACAGGTCTGTATTGTCAGCCTATATCTGTTTTGGAACCTGGGGACTGGGACAGATTCCTTCCATTTGTAAGGGAGGCAAGAGCATTACAGCATAGCTGATGACCAAATAAAATTATACATCTGAAGCAAGACTGGCCTTGCTGCCTGTCTGATTGAAGCTGGAGACCATCTAGAATTCGATTTATGAAGGGACCTTTTTCTTGATTCTAAATTATGCTTGATGTTGGCTCACTAGCTCTCTTTTCCCCAAACCTGTGGATTACATATAAAGATGTGTGAACAAAGATGGGTAGTTTAGCATATGGAAGTGCACCATTCTGTTTTGACTGTGCTATGGGCTGACTGCACCTTTTGCTACACAAGGTTACCGAATTGTTTATACTCCATCGGTGGAAGGCAGCAGTACAGAACTCAATCTCCCTGAATCTGCTACATCTGTGACACTCAGTGACTTGATGCCTGGTGTTCAGTACAATATCAGTATTTATGCTGTGGAAGAGAACCAGGAAAGCACTCCTATTTTCATTCAGCAGAAAACCACAGGAGTGCCACGGGCAGGTATTAATCTAATGTATTTCTGTAATTTTGTGATTTTTTTTGTGATTTCCTTTTTCCTTCACGTATTCCAGAATTGTTTTCTTGAAAGCAGTATTTATTTATTGCACGTATGCTCTCCTTTTTTCACCACACACTTAAAAAGGCCAAGTACAGTGCTAGAACTAAAATTGATTTTTAAAAATCGTTTCTAGTTTTTGAGACAGCAAATGTTTGCTTTTCTCATTTTGAGCAATTCAGAAAATTAGATATATTTGCCTTCTAGTTATTATCTGGTAGCCTTTTTATATATATAGAATAGAGCTATGTGAAGGAGCACTGCATCTGCAGTTAAGTTTTCCACCATTTATTTATTTCATTTTTATACCACTGTCTGCTTCCCAGTAATCAAGACATCTTGGTCAGGTCTGGGGAGATGATAGACAACCTATACACTGGTTTTGTCTTCAGTAAGAACACTTTTCATGGACTGTCTCCATGAGATTTCAAGGAACATTGCAAAAAGGAGCAATGACAGTTTTTGCTGAGAGATTAATTTTGAAGTGGGACAGAAGGAAGAGGGTAGTTGTGATGATACATTGTCAGAGGTGGCAGCCGTGGCCAGAAGGGCCTTTGCACAGCTTCGTGTTGTGCGCCAGTTACGCCCTTTCCTGGAATCAGGATGCCCTCCGTACAGTCACTCATGCCCTGGTCGTCTCCCACATAGACTATTACAATGCGCTCTACATGGGGCTACACTTGAAGAGTATCCGGAAGCTCCAACTGGTCCAGAATGCAGCTGCGTGCGCAATTATTGGTGCCCCAAGATCGGCACATGTAACACCTCTGCTGCGCTGGCTGCACTGGGTGCCGGTTTGCTTCCGGGTCCAATTCAAGGTGTTGGTTATCAGCTTTAAAGCCCTACATGGCATGGGACCAGGCTACCTGAGGAACCGTCTCATCCCTAGAACATCGAACCATCCCACTCGGTCATGCAGAGAGGGCATGCTGCGGACCCCGTCGGTAAGGGAGTTTCACTTGGCGGGGTCCAGAAGGCAGGCCTTCTCTGCGGTGGCACCCGCCCTTTCTACCCCCGGAGGTGAGGCAGGCCCCATCACTCCCAGCCTTCCGGAAGAACTTAAAGACCTCGTTCTGCTGCCTCGCCTGGGATGGGAAGGGTAACAGCTCCTCCTGGGGATGGCTGGTTCCATAGAGCCCTTTTAAGAACAATTTTATTGCCTCTTGGATTTTATCTTTGATTTATTTGTATTTATATGCATATGTATTATATTTTTATTCATTTTTAACTATTGACTCTGTAAACTGCCCAGAGTCCCCTTCGGGGGAGATGGGGCGGTGATATAAATTGAATTATTTATAGATAGATAGATAGATAGATAGATAGATAGATAGATAGATAGATTTAGTCTTACCATTCATTAAAGGTTTTACCTTGTACATCTATTTGGCTAGATGAGATTCATCCTCCCCAGGATCTTCAATTTCTGGAAGTTGCCAGTGACAAAATCACCATCATGTGGAGCCCCCCTGATAGTGCAGTGACTGGCTATCGTGTAGAGGTTATTCCAGTTAACCGCCCTGGAGAACATGGTCAGAAGCTGCCTGTTAGCAGATATACATTTGCTGAGGTCATGGAACTCTTGCCTGGAACAACTTACCTCTTCAAGATCTATGCTATAGGACAAAACACAGAAAGTGAACCATTAAGTGGAGAACAAATAACGAGTAAGTCTATTTCCTCTATTGTTTCTGGTCTTTTGAATGTTCTTATATCCTGTAAGCAGTTAGTAGCAGATTAGTGTGTACCTGTGGGAGAGAGAAAAGAAAGGTGACAGTTCAGTCTACTTACAAGTAAGCCTAACAGGAAACTGTCTAGGACTGCAGCCTTAAATCAAGTCTTGTCCAAATCTTGTTGCAACCAAAACTGGATCATTTAATACTTTAAAAACTTCACTTCCTATACTGCCTCCTTCTTCCTCAATATTGCATTCAAACAAATAAAAGTAAAAGGAATCTTCAGGTGAGAAGGAGAGGCTATAAGAAAGAAAATTATCTGGGATTTTGTTTCCTCCTGGATGCAGTCAAAGAGATACATTAAAATAGTATTGGGGAGTTCAGAGGCAGCAGTGAAACAAGGATCTGCAGCCCCCTTGACTCTGGCAGCACCACTGGAATGAGTAAGAGGACCCGTATATTTGGGGTACTTTCACTTGAGACTGTAAAGTTCCTCATTCACAGAATTTCATAGCGTCTTTTCTTTCATTTCATCCCACCACTCCTCCCATCTTTTTACTTTCCACCACAAGCCACTACGGAGAAAAAGAGAAAGCAATGGCCTAGCATATTTTGACTGACAGGAGCCCTTCATTGGAAGGCATTCCATTTGTAGGGTGCTGGCTGCCTTTCCCATTTGAGAGTTTTTCCCAATGAATAGGAAACTGCTGTTTTAGATTGTGATGTTTTAAAACCTATAAGTCAAATTTAATCAGGCATTCACATCAATCTCTTCTTTCATTATTCATGTTCACAACAATAAATTAATGCAGAGTGTTAGTATGACTTTGAAGCAGATTTAGTAACTTTTTGTGTTCTTATGTGAGTTGATTTGTATATTGAGAGCAGGATGCAGCAGACAATTATGAATTGGATTCCAAATGCTATTTTAAAATGAAGAACACTTGGTTAGAGCTAATAACAGATTTCTGGCACTGCATTTTCTATGATTCAGTTATCTGAGGAAAAGAGATCAGTTATTCTTTTATCACCTTTTTCCTATGGGGAAGCTAGACTAATATTTTCAATGCTGAAGAAAACTGATTCTTCAAAACATTTAAAACCTTGCTTGTGAATTTCCCTGTACTTGCACTGCAAACGTATGTGATAGTCTATGAAGGTTCTCAGTCATCCAGGTGGAATTGTCTGTAGCTTGAATCATGTCAACTGGATTTCTATTTTCTCAGTGGAAACATTTTATGTATGTGATAGTCTAGTTTGAAGCATATTGATCATCTTATAAACAGCAAGGCTTAGAATAATTAAAACATTGTGCATGAGGGAACAGTATAGAAGTGAATGTGTATTACTATAAGAAACATGCCCAGAAGTTTTAAAAAAACAACTTAGGGATAAGTATGTTATGCTTAAATAGTTTGAACTATCAGTTTAATAGAATAGGGATCTTGGGCTAATTTAAGTTTAACTATCATCTCTGTCTCTATCTCTATCTCTTTATCTTAATCGGATGTATAAGTTTCATCAGTGCCCAGAATAAAATTTGTAAAGATAAGTGTTAGAGTCAGCATTACATTCAGCATATTGATTTGGTTGTAGTGAGTGCTGAAAGGACCTCCAGTGTCTTTTCATCTAAAAGCTCATATTCTCTGTTGAACTTTCATTCAAAAGTCTTTTAGTGATTATTTTTTCCTTAATTGTGCAGTGGGGCATCTGAGGAGAGAATGCCAGCTTCTCTTTTCATTCATTGATAGGGTACTTGTTTGACAAGTGAAACTGAAGGTACTGTATAAAACATGACAACAAAACTTATCTTGGGATCAGCTTATAGGACAGCTTAAGTTATTTGAAAAACACTGGTGTTTTATAGAACAAATTTTGAGAAATACTACTCTGTAGGCTGGCATTCAGTCTGATAGGTCTGAAGGCCAAGGGCTGCATTTGGCTTCTGGGTAGCTTGCCAAGGGCCAAACAAAAGGTATGTGGTTGGTATGCTGATGGGGCAAGAACACAAAAATAGGAGGGCCCAAACAAAAACAAATTAAGAATTAATTCATGCAATAGACTAGAATTGATATAATTATGTCCCCTATATTTAATAGTTTTCTGTTTTTATCCTCCCCCCTCCCAAATATTCATTGGCAAATTTTTAGGGCTTCTGGATGCTTCTGAATTCAGCTCTAATTCAAACCCTAGATTATAGTGTGAAGTAGTTAACCTCAAATGCACGTTTATATCTCAGTGAAGAATAGCCCAGTCCGGTATTCTTAAGCAGTAGTATGCAGAAATTGACTAGGCTGAAAACCTAGTGGCACATGTGGTGCAATGGTGTAGCAGGTTGTCCTATTCCAGTTGTCACTTTCCTAAAAGTGAGAGTGATGTGAAATAAGCAGAATGAAGGAAAAGACTGGGCATGCAGAAGTTTTGTAAAACCCATTTAACTATAGATAACTTAAAAGTTGTAAAAAGTCAGTGTCTGCTAGCTTACCAGAAGGTTACTAAACATTCCTATTATTAGTAGTAATCTAAAGTCCCTATTCATGCATTATGAAGGACAGAAAAATAATTTCATTGATGTGTGTGTGTGTGTGTGTGTGTGTGTGTGATAGAGAGAGAGAGAGAGAGAGAGAGAGAGAGAGAGAGAGAGAGAGAGAGAGAGAGAGAGAAATAATTTTATTGTGGTTTAATAGAACCCCTTTTATTTTGTTCACCAGCTAGAGTTTCTTGGGTAGGTGGGTGGCCATATACATTGGATAAATAAACTTATATTCTTTCCTTTCTAGAACTTGATGGCCCAACCAATTTACAGCTTGTCAATGAGACATCCTCTACTGTGCTAGTAACATGGAGGCCCCCACGAGCCCGTATTGCAGGATACCAACTTACTGTGCAGCCCACCACAGGCGGTCACCCCAAGCAGTACACTGTGGGGCCATCAGCCACCAAGTATCTGTTGAGGAACTTGCAGCCTGGCTCTGAGTATACTGTGTCCCTAGTGGCTTTCAAGGGTAACCAAAAGAGCAATCCAGAAATTGGAATCTTCACAACAGGTAAGTGTGAAGCAGTTTTTGTTTCACTAACCCTGACCCCTCCCAAAAATGAGTCTTAGAACAACTTAGTATCTAAATAAGAAAAATGATCAGAACGGAACATGTGAGATTTCATTAGAGAGGTGTTCAGATTAAATGTAATGTTCTCCCATCAGTGGATTTTTTAAATCGGGAATTTTGTCTATCCTAAATATTTCTTTATGTTTAACAGTGCCAAATGCCTTCTGCTGGACATCAGGAGCAGAAAACGCCATGTATCTGTCTCTTTTGCCCAGAACTTGGGTAGCAGCATAAGGTTGCAAAGTCTTTAATGAAAACCACAGATTTCTTATTTGGCTTCCTTTAATTTTAGCACTCTCCCTCCCAGAGCCTATGAAATGAGAAATAGTTACAGGCTATGGAAAAGAAATAGAGCAGACTTCCTCTGGAACCCTGTAATTTCAGCACTTTTCCTGCCTAATATACCTGAAAAATATATATTATTAGTTAAAGGAAAATAGTAAGTTGTAGTTTTATGGCATGTCTCTCAATCATCTATCTTGGTAAAAACATATTGCCAATTTTTAGGCAAGACCTTAAAAGCCATCAGGAAGGCATAAAAAAGGGCTGTAATTCCATTGTACCAGGAACAGCTTTGTTGCTTTCTTTAGGGGAATTTTTTTCTTTCCTATTGTACAAAGATAACTTGAGTATCTTCAATCAAATTCTACAGTTCTTGTATTTTTCCAGAGAAGTCATTCTCTTTAATGCGGTACAGCTTGAATTACCCATTTGAGATAACACCTATGTCTCATTCTGATATTGTTTTAAGGGAAAACATAGACTGCTGCATAAGTGTTGACTTAATAAGCTGAACACAGCACACTGTCATGAATAGCAGCCTTTCAGAAGCTCAGAAATTCTGCTTTTCTTGCCTTCCAGGCTCATGTTAGGATTTGTGTCTGATAAGCTGCTTTTGTCTTGGTGGGTCACAAGTTATATTGAGCTGAGTAGACACCCTAGTTAACTGCAGACTGTTGATCAACAGTATGGCTAAACCAGACCTGCTTGTTTTGGAAGAAACCACTAGATCAATGAATTAGCCATTGTATAAAAGCTGTGTTTGGCTGATAGATGTAGACATTTTCCAATTTAGAAAGGTTAGTTCATATCAGACTTGACTTACTCTGTTACTGGCTGTTTTCTGGCTTGTATGTGTTCCAAATTAAATGTTCCCGGTGACTGGGATCTAAGATGCACACCCATTTATATTCCAAGGTCACTCTAGGCTGTGATTCAGATGTGGTATCAAATATTCAAAGTGAAACCAGAAGGAACTCTAAAATACTTATATCATAGTTGCTACACTGTCATTTTAATGGGAGAGCAGACATACTGGAGATTTAGCTTTTTTAAAGGTAGCCTTTGATTCCTAAGCATCTGTTTTGCTCAATTCTCTCAGCTGGGTTGAAATGAATAATGAAAACCATTCTACTTTGCAAATGTGAAATAACTAAAGAGAATTATATATTAGGATTATTCATAGTTGTAAAATGTATTGGAATGGATGGTCTCTGATTATCACAGTACTCAAGACTAACATAATTGGTAATTAGTATATATAATGTATGATGATACGCATTTTTTAAATCTGTGGTTTTAAATTTTAGTTACAATTTAATTGTTTTTAATTGTCTTACCAGCCACTTTGAAGTGCTTTTTAAGTAGGAAAGCAGGCTATTAATAAATAAGTAATACATAAATAACCTGCTATCTCTAAGCCTGGCTTTACATTTCATTTAACAGTGCAGCCCACAGGCTCAGTTCCTCCCTATAACACTGAAGTGACAGAGACATCCATTGTTGTTACCTGGATACCTGCACCTAGAATTGGTTTTAAGGTAGGAAAATAGACTCTCTCTGTCTCCACCCTACTGTTAGTTCAGGAATTGCTTACTCACAGTAATTGTGGATAACTTGGTCGGGGAAGATGTTCTGTGTCTTCAGGGTATATAATTACACATAGCTAGTGATTGTTTAACAACCTATAGTAGCTTTTGGTACATTGATCAAAAGCCATACATTTAAATTCTAATGTGATGGAGGAAGAGGATAATGTTCAAAAAGATCTCAGGTTTACTATGGTCCTGATGAGCTTTTAATAGCCATCCTGATTCATTTTATTTTAAAAAATGCCATACTGCTTTCTAGCTAAGGACCATTCCTGAAATAATAAACGTTTTAATTTGCAAATGATAAAATACACAGTTAAAACAGTGTTTAAATACAACTTCCTAGAACAATAAAAAACCAAGAAGTAATAAGAAATTAAAAGAAAACAAAACCACCACTCGATGAGATGAGGTTGAAAAACACTGCTAGCTTGTGATGTTCTTTTTATGTGGCCCTGCAGTTGAAACTGGCACTTTGTTCCAACATGTGCAAGATTCTTCTTTTGTGGCTAGGCCATTTGTTAACCATTTGTGGATCTTGCAGTACTTCAGCCACAAGTAATCTAGACAGAATCTGAAACATCAGATTCTGGGTTCAGAGTGAACAATTCTATAGTAATATTTAATAAGAACTAAAAGCTTTAATTTTTGATATTTCAGAGTTTTGTAATAATCCTTTGGAGTTCCCAAGACAAGGGAGAAAGAGAGAAATAAAGATAAAGAACACTGACACCCCCACCCCCACCCCCATGAAAATATACAAGAGGACAGAAACCTTTGGTTCTAAGCTTTTAACAAACAGTCTATGGAACAATTTCCAGCTTGATGAAAAGGAATGTCAGTAATGTACATCCCTGCATAGCAAATTTGTGTCCTGAAGAGAGAGGTTTTCTCAGTTAAAGTTGAGTGTAAGGAGAAGAGGGAGTGGACCATGCTGACTGGGGAATTCTGGGAGTTGAAGTCCACACATCTTAAAGTTGCTAAGGTTGAAAAACACTGGACTCTGCTGCCTATAATTATTTGAGTTCATTCTTAATATATTATTGTTAAAGCCATACAATACCTTATCCCTTCTCCTACCCATACCTCTCTTAACTCTTGCATTTGCAACTTTAATTCCCTGTGCATTTCCAATATGCATTTTCTGAGATTCTCAGAAAGTTGAGGTTTATCATGCTTGTCCTAGCATTAGACAAAAACCAGTTTGTTTCAAGAAATAGTATATGAATTATAGTTATCAGCAAATGATTCTTCATTCTTTCCCTACTACAGCTTGGGGTGAGACCAAGCCAAGGTGGAGAAGCTCCAAGGGAGGTCACTTCAGAATCTGGAAGCATTGTTATATCTGGCCTAACTCCTGGTGTGGAATATATCTACAGTGTTACCGTTCTTACGGATGGTCAAGAAAGGGACACACCTATCGTCAAGACAGTAGTCACACGTATGGGTCCTTTAAGTATCTCATATATTCTGAGGCAAAGACACCAAAGCTACTTATTCCCTGAGTGTCTCCCCACTAACTTCAGAATAATTATTGTGGGCCAAATGGTTTTCTTAATAAAATGTATCAGGAAAATATCTGATATAATTTGAGATAGGAAAAGTGGAAGTAGTGACATGACTTCATAACTATGTAACATACTTATATTGCATGTGTTCTGTGATGGCAGTGGGCAACCCTTTAAGGTTGGAGCTTCAGTCGATGTTCAGAATGGTGCATCACTGTCCCATAATAATAGGTGCATCACTGACAATGCAGATTGGTCTTATCAATTTAGAAGGAACCCTGGGGGGTGCAGTTGCCTACCCCTGTTCTATAGGATCAACCCACAGGGATCAGCTGCTGTTGGAAAAAGCACTACTAAGCTCTCACTAAGTTTCTAGAACTGAGTTCTCATCTCATTTTGTGTCAGAAATGCAGGAAATAAAAAAGGGGAAAATATTAATTAAAATTTAAAAAGTTAAAACATTTAATAAAATATAAAATTTATATAACTCTAGCCCAATGCCGGGCCACATTGATGGCAGAGGTGTTTCCGGCCAATAAGAACTGAGTTTACCATGCCTGTGGCATAGAGAAACATTGCAAATGGAAATAATGACTGTTGAAAACTTTTCTGAATTTAGATTTTGTGTCTTTAAAGCACGACAAATGATAGTTGCATTTTTAGTCAAATCTAACATATTGCTTTTATTTCTTATAGCACCATCTCCTCCCACATACTTGCAACTTGATTCTAACCCTGACACTGGAATCCTTACTGTTTCTTGGAAAAGAAGCACCACTCCAGGTATCTTTATCCTTGCCCAGGAATCCCCTTTTGACTAGAGCACCTCAGCTCACAGGAAGAGCTCACCTGTGGCTTACGCCAACTGAGCTGAGGTTTCCAGTGCTGTTGGTAATCAGGTTATTGGTACAGAATAGCTTCTAGCAGGTAGCTAAGTACTAAGGTACTAAGTTACTAAGATACTAAGTAACTTAGTAACCAAGTTTAAGGTACTAAGTAACTTAGTAACTAAGGTTACTAAGGTACTAAGTACTAAGGTACTAAGAGGAGCTGGCTCTATTTTCTAGAGCATTCTGCACACCTTGAGATACTCTGCTGAGTTTTGAGCTTCAGGCATTTAAAATAAAAGTAATGAAAAACAACATAGTGTGTGGTAGAATAAAAATAACTTGAAGTTCAATAGATTCTTACTCTAATCTAGAAATAATCCACTTAACCTGTATTATAATAATTAAGTCTCATTACTTCAACAGTGACCAGAATAGGGATACTAAATACTGAATGGACCTAAATCAATATTTGAAAAGCTATATAGACAATTATGGTTGCTTGATTTGGAGTGTTAAAATAATTGGATATCTTAAAATAACTGCACTGATTTCTGTATTTTAAAGATTACATTATGTGTGCCTATTTATCATTTTGCTTTAGATATCACTGGATACAGAATTACTACTGTCCCTACAAATGGGCAACAAGGCTACACTCTGGAGGAGCAAGTTCAAGCAGAGCATACATCCTGCATTTTTGAAAATCTGAGTCCTGGTGTGGAATACAATGTCAGTGTTTACACACTCAAAGATAACCAAGAGAGTTTGCCCATCTCTGAAACCATCACACAAGGTAAATTAAAAACCGAGTAATAGATCTGGCAAATTAGTCCTACAAATGCCTCTATATGAAAGCTGATTCATGTACATTTACTCATAAATAAATACTTCAGTAAAATTAACCTCCAAGTAATTATGCATAAGAGTAGAACTCTGGACTTTGAAAACAAGATTTAGCTTCTTTGAACTTTTTTTTAATATCATAAGCCTCTTTAAATTGATTAAATGAATAATCAGATAAAGCCACACACATGCTTTTTATAAGTTACATATTTTTATTTCCTTTGCATAGACACAAAACAGTGGCAGAGTGTCTTGGCACTCTGATTCAGCCGGAAGGGATTGTTAACTGCTTGTTTCTGTGTTATTCTCTGCCTAGATGTGCCACATCTAGAGAAGCTGTATTAGACACTATTAATCAAGAAAAGAGGCAGGAGAGTATTGTAAAACAAAGGTTCCTCCTGTTTTGTTCATGAGTGGGCAACCATTTTTGGACTGCGGTCCACGTTCAGTTTTGTATGAGGGAAAGGGGATTGTACTTCATAAGTAAGTATGAGGACAGAGTAAAATATCAGGATATAAAATAATGTTCATACATAAATGAATAAAGTCCCCCGTTGGGGGAGTTGGGCGGTCATATAAATTTAAATAATAAATAAATAAAAGTATTCACCCTTTGGCTTCTTAAAAGAGGTCCAGGAGATGGAGGTGAATACTTTAGGAAACGTGACAATCTTACATATTTTTATTACTGTTGCTTAATATTACAGAATCAGGTACAGGCCCAACCCATTTTGTAATCAGGTGGGGCATTTGAAAAGATGGAATATAGAAGAAAAAATTCCAAAATATTTCTGAGGTTTACTGTAATAGATCCATTTCCTTAAAAATGTTACTATACTCTTTTCTTTTGAGAAAGCTTTCCATAGTTTCCAAGTTGATTACCACTGAAATTAGATTTGAAATAGCTTTGCCCCTGATTTTCAGTGGCAAATGGGAAGGAGACTCTGGAGGTGCAGCAAAACTTCAGGGCTTGCCCAAGGGTTAGCTATTGTTCACTCATGGTTTAGCTATTGACGATTGCCTGATATTTGGAGCATATATTGGAGCCTTTCTTAATAAAGATTGCAAACTGAATGATTGAAATTTGCAAAGCAGAGCATGTGAACATGCCCTTAGCTATTATATCAAGAAGACTTCTGCGGAAGAAAACCTTTCATGCTATCAGATTACTGTCTTAAGGTGAGATACTGCCATATGGACCATGGAACACAAAATGTGCAAGGTGATCCAACTGACCCATTTAAAAATAGTCAGCCTTAATGCACATCTTTACTCAGAAATAAGTCCTATTATGCTAACAGTGTGGCTTACTTCTTGAGAAGTGTGCATGTTGTTGCAGTTGTTATTTCTCTGCTCTTTTACTATGGCCAAAGAACTATTTCAGAGCTGAAAATGTAGACTAAATTGCTTGAATGTTGGGTGCTATAAAATCATATAACTATGGGATAATCAATAATTAGGGGATTTTATTTTATTTTTAATCTCAAGATGGCTCCAGCTGCTAGACTTCACAAATGCTTGCTGTTAACACTGCTTGACATTTCTGTGCTTGCACTGAATATATTTTGAGCTTGTGATACCCTGGTATAATTCAAACATCCAAGGGCTTAATCCAAAACCACTCTTTTAAGCAAAGAAGTTCTAAAAAGATATGTTTCTTTTGGTGCTTCTTTTAGGTGATATAGTAAGCAGATCTCCTAGAGAAAAGTTTTAATTTGGCCAGTTCTTTACAATATACTTCAGTAGGTTTCCATTACAGAATGAAGTGTTTGGCATGTGTAGATGCAGCACATGTAGATCACCTTTGATATATTTCATATCTTCCAAATTTTTCTTTAATGATTTGTTAGTATCCAGATTCCCTTTCTTACTACTTTCATTAGTACCAAATAAAATACAGTTTTTTTTGCTGCAGCCATCAAATATTCTGTCTCCTTCATGCTTTCCATCCTTCTATTGTCAGGTCATGAAAAGTTTTCAAATATAGTTGCTGAAAGAGACAAGAGCAGGTTTTCAGAGTATTTGTTTTGTCAGCAGCTTTGGTAAATAGTTCTTCATTCAGTGTGATCTCGCTGAATCATCAGAGCAGAGCCCTGTGACATCTCAAAGTACCCTCCAGTAGCACTGATGGGGCAGAAGGAGAAGAAGTCCATGCTCAAAGGAGGTGTGTGTGATAAATGTTGGTCACTCTCAAAAGGCTCTGAATTTGGAGACATGGCATGAAACCTTTTCCCAGCCCCCTTTAGCCCCTGCCCCCCAAGATTGTGGTGCCAAAATTCTGCAGCAGACTCTGGAAGGCAATGGCATATTCCTGCTCTACAAAACAAGTTGGTTCAAGAGGTTCAGCACATCTGTTTAATATGTGTCTTGCCTCTGGCTTCAAGAAGGTTGCTTGTCCTTGACCTGGCTTATTTCTGCCTGGTTCTTTCCCAAATTTGGAAAGAGCTGGACTTGGAGAAAATCAGGGAGACGAGATGAGGAATCTGCCATTGCAAAAAAGGGGCTCAGAGGAGGTGTCATTCAACCCAGGGAATCTACATACATACATACATACATACATACATACATACATACACACACACACACACACACACACACACACACACACACACACTCTCTCTCTCTCTCTCTCTCTCTCTCTCTCTCTCTCACACACACACACACACACACACACACACACACACACACTTACCCATACACATGTATTCTTCTGGAAGACCAATCATATTCAGCACAAAAATTCTAAGGCCAAACACCAGCTGAGGGAACAATCCTATGGACCATCAGAGAAAATATGTTGGAATTCCCCCTCTGAGATTAGAGGACAATATTTGACTTTCTGAAATGAAATTCAACATTCCTTTGAGCCTTTGTTGCATCTGGTAGTTGTCTTTTTTTTTTTTTGCATGGAAAAGGAATAAACTATCATAGATTGCTGATGGTTTTTACAAAGCAAACTTGATACTGGCAAGCAATGTGCTGCAGTTGAAGAATTAAATAGCAAGACAAGAGAGTGGAAGGTGGTTTTGTCAGATTTCCACCCTGCCTTTTCTCCAGGAGTTCAAGGTGTATATAGTATTCCCTCCTCCAGATTTTTCCTACAACAAGAATCCTGTGAGGTAGGATGGGCTAAAATCACCCAGTGAGGATGGATAAAGCTGGTCGTCCTGGTCCTGGTCCAACACCTCCGCCTTGAGAGCAGCTCCTTCATTCTTGCCAAGCTGGTAATTTGGGAGACAGAAATCCTGTGGTGGTCCTTTTTTAACTTTGCTTATTTTTTGGCAGCATTTTTCTAGGATTGGGCTCTAAACCTTTAAAAAAATCCCTTATGATATGTAAACAGTTTTGCAAAACTGGAAGAAGAGTTAGATACCTATTCAAATATTATGCATTGTAAATTGTAGGGTTAGTGCTAGAGCAATATTACAATATCACCATAAGTACTTTACTCTTGTCTTCATTTTTAGTTGAAGTAACCTGATGATCATTGCTTTTTTCCCTCTTGTTCTTTGTCATGTTTTGCCTCTGTTTGTCATTGCCTCCCTATTTTGCTGTCTAACTCAATAGAGGTGCCCCAGCTCACTGACTTAAGCTTTGTTGATGTAAGTGATACAAGCATCGGCCTAAGGTGGACCCCAATAAATGCTTCTACCATTATTGGCTACCGCATCACAGTAGTTGCCACAGGAGAAACTGTCCCCATTTTTGAAGATTTTGTGGATTCTTCAGTAGGATACTACACGGTTACAGGCTTGGAGCCGGGCATTGATTATGAAATCAGTGTAATCACACTCATTAATGGCGGAGAGAGTGCCCCTACTACGCTGATTCAACAAACGGGTGATTAGTGAAAAACTACTGTATTAAAGTGCTGTTTCATGGTGTCACTAGCTGCTTGGATGACAAGTAGAAATAGTTCCTTTGCTGCTATTTTGGGGTGGGGGTGACCAGTAGGTAATATTTGATTTTAGATGATAGATGGAAATCAGAATACTTTGTATTACCAACCATTTACAACAATCTGCATTTGGATTATTTAATTTGCAGATCTGCAATTGCAAGTCTCTGTTTTCATCAGATCCTATTTTATTAAGCTCTGACTTTGTACCTAACATATAGGTTGAAAGAAACATGTAACATTCACTTTCATAACTTCCCTGTGAGAGAGGGCAAACTATACAATATAATATTCCCTGCCATATCACAGTTTCAAGTGTGCAAAATTTTAGCATGTATGATTCTCACATATTGTTTAGATACTGCAGTGGTCCAACGGTTGAAATATATCCCCAAAATAGTGTGGGGAAGAAAACATCCTCCAAACTCATGCTAGTGACAAATATGGCAGTATGGGAAGAATCTCGGTAGTGCATGTACCAAACACGACCTGAGAATTCATTATGCATGGCAGACTAGTGTGTTCTATACTTGAGTGGATACTTTATAATGATGAAGTAGTTTTAGAGTCCTAGAGACTTCAGAAATACTGTTTAGCCTCCTCTCCTGCATGCGTATCAAATGTTATAAAAGAAGGTATGTCCTGTTTCCATCATTGTGCTGCTGTAAAGTAAATTGAGCCTCTCTCGTTTGATACTCTCAAAAGAGTAGAGATGCAAAGGATCTCAATGCCTGTCTGTGAAGAAAAACAAAATAATAATAACTTTAATATTATTAAACAATAAATCTGCCTATCCCAGGTCCTTGGGAAGGACTCGATAGGTGGACAAAAATGCCAAATCCAGTCTAAACATCTGGCTGGCTGTGTAATATAATATATTAATATTATAATAATATAAAATACAATTAGAATCCATGAAGGATGAACTGAGAGGTTAAAGATGCTTTACACAGTGGTTTAGAAGGTTATTTGCATGGGTTTGACTCAATAGTGAATTTCCTTTGTGCATGAGCTTGCATATTTTTGACTCACTGTTGAATCCACCTCTGCTTCCCCTGAAAACATGTAAGTCATTACTCTTTAAACTCAGCTGTTCCTCCTCCGACGGATCTCCGTTTCACCAATGTGGGATCTGACACTCTGAGGGTAACCTGGACTCCACCGGCATCTGTTGACCTGAGCAGCTTCTTGGTTCGCTTCTCACCTGTGAAGAACAAGGAGGACGTTGCAGAGCTTTCCATTTCGCCTTCAGACAACGCCGTGGTTTTAACAAGTAAGAAGCGTCTTCAGACTGGAACCATGTGATCTTGTAACACTGGTCTTTTGGGAGATGTATGAGAGGGCAGGTGCCCGGGCTCTAGTCACCATTCCCCTTTTTATAATTAGCAATAAAATCCTATAAAAATTGTTAAACTTCCTGAAAGAATTTACGGCATCATAAATTAGAGGAGACAAAATATTGAATTATAAGGTCACACAGCTATATCCCTGAACATTTTTTCATTGAAATAGGGTTTATCTAACCTTCGAAATACCGTTTTTTTTCAAGGTAGAGAAACTGGTTTATCAGACGTTGAGCCAAAGTTCTCATCGTTCCTCACCATTGGCCGTATAATTCAGAAAAATATGGAAAGCCAGCAGTTA
Source organism: Charina bottae (assembly GCA_023362775.1). Classification (NCBI taxonomy): domain Eukaryota; kingdom Metazoa; phylum Chordata; class Lepidosauria; order Squamata; family Charinaidae; genus Charina; species Charina bottae. Next base: position 3,392,419 of record JALMGJ010000020.1, read on the forward strand.
ACTATATTTGCCTTCCTGTTTTACTCGATATGATGGAATAAGGGTATTTGAAAAGTTTGCACTTAAGCTCAACTTGTTGAGATACTGACTTACCTGTGATAATCAGCTAATGTAGCATTTTTCATTGATAACAGAATTTCTTAGAGGTTCCTTAGCTACCACCTTTCTCAATCTTTTGACCCTGGGGGAACCCTTGAAATAATTTTCAGGTCTCAGGGAACCCCTGCATAAAAATGGCACAGAATACAAAAACTTCACAAGATAATTCATTTCTCACCTGCACAATCCACGTTTTACAATTTTTAGAACAACAGCAAAGTGGTAGGCTGGCAGCTGAGTCATGATGTGTATAAATTTCCACCGCTGCAAGTGCTAGCATGTGGAGTTCAAAAAACAATGTTTGAATATCTTTGTAATTTAGCCGCTATGTGTATTTTTTATACTGTAGTACTAAATGAATGATGGGAGGAATTGAAAATTCTCTTCAAATTCAATAGAGTTTAAGGAAATCCTTACAGATGAAAGCACCTTAAGGCAACTGTAGGGAATCATCATCCCAAGGAGCAGAGGTGTATGGAGAGATTTGGGGATAGGAGCGAAAATGACCTTGGCTAAGACTTGGATATCATTGTGGTTGTAATCTTTCAGATCTCCTTCCTGGCACAGAATACTTGATCAAGGTCCACAGTGTATATGAGCAACATGAGAGTAAACCTCTCAGTGGAGAACAGAAAACAGGTCTGTGAAATGACAAATATAAAATAAGTGTTTCTTTAATTTTTGCTTGGAAATAAAACTGTATTCATTTATTATGTATGTCTCCCTTTTATGATTCTACCATCATTTCAGCTAGAGAAAAAAAACCCCAAATTGTTTCTATATTGATATTGTAAAACATTGCAAAATATGGCACTTGGATCATGACTAGCCAAGTTTCAGCTGGAAACTAAGCAGGGGCCTGGCAGTCCTTAGGTGGGAGACCTTCGTTAGAGTTGCAGAGAGAAGTTGTTCTTTCCCAAAATGGACGTGGGCTTCAGTCTTTCAGCAAGCTAGCATGGCTTAAATTATTCCCATTTACAAGCTGCACCCTAAATGATTGTAGGTATATGTAGTTTTCTCTTTGCAAAAAGACATTAACCACTTATTGAAGTTTGTGCTTCTCTTGTATTTTCTTGTGAAACAGGCCTTGATCCCCCCACTGGACTGGATTTCTCAGAGATAACAGCCCATTCTTTCACTGTCCATTGGATTGCCCCTCGTGCTGCCATCTCTGGCTACAGAATACGCCATCAACTTGAGCGCAGTGGAGGCAGGCCCAAAGAAGTCCGCGTTGCACCGTCTCGCAACTCCATCACTCTCACTGATCTGATTCCAGGGTCAGAGTATATGGTTAATGTATCTGCATTCCATGGCAAAGAAGAGAGCTTGCCCTTAATTGGACAGCAAAGTACAGGTAAGAGCTGAATAAGAAAAATAATTGCAAATTACGTTCTTGGCCTGCTGAAACAGATCTCACAGGGCATCATTGGAAAAAAAAATCTCTTCCCAAAAACTGAATAAAAAAATTGGGTCAGAAACCTCACTTTAATGGGGTTAGATATGCTATAAAAATACAAAAACCTAAATGTTTAAACATGACTTTTTGAAATGCGAAAAGGTATATTGTATCAACTTAATTTTTACAGGGATGGAGTTGTAAAGATTTCTTATGTATCTAGCAACACTACGCAGAGATCCAAAAGATATAAACGTTTCTTACTGCAACTTAAATGCAGTAAGACTGTGAGAAAGTGGCCCCAAATTGAACTCTTCTTCCTTCTATCACTTTTTGTAGTTTATAACAAGTCAAGGAAACAAGTCAAGAGTGTTCACTGTCAGGTCTGATGAAGTTCATTGCATACTTTTGGATGGAAGTTCAACAGTGCAGATTTCTCTGAACTTTATTTTGCTTTTGCTAGGCATTGAGAGAGATACATACACACACACACACACACACACACACACACACACACGAGCAAACCCTTTGGAGTCCCACTGAGGCTTACCCCATTATTTTTGAAACCTGTCAGGAGCTAGAAGTTGGCTGTTGGAAGGAAGGCTGACTGACTGGCTGTAACTGATTCGGACAAACAACATCCCTAAATCTCTGCTAGCTGTCTATCCAACATTAAGAAGATGAAAAATGTGGCAGCATATGCAGCCAATGAGCCAGGGAAACTTGGAACATAGTGACATTAAATCTCATTTTATTGTTTTACAAGGAGAAGGAGGAGGCTTAAGTGATCGTGAAGAGTGTGAATAAGATAAGGAATTTTGGATCTTTTTGTGGAATACCAGGCTAAATTACTGAGGCTGTGCAGATTTTTGAAATGATTCAGATGAAGTGTTTTGGACTTCATGTGAACACAGGACCTCTCTGCTCTTAATGTAGCAGTGGTTTGTGGGTTTTTTCAGACTCTCATTAATGAATAATAGAGAGGTGCTGCCAGCAGGGTCCCCATTTGGACACTCTGGGCATGTGTGCAACATTGCAATGCACATAGAAAAGAGCTGGGCCTTGTGTTTTGATGCTGCAGCACCCCTTGCCAGGCACCGTTGGGTGCTGAATGTATGTGACGTCGGAATCACTTCCTCTGAATCATTTCAAAGCATGCAACCCCTGATCATAATCTCTGCAGTAAGGTCTTGGTTGCCATTAGGTGGTACAGTTTAGTGCAGGGCAAGGCAACTTTAATCAGGTCAGATGTTGTTGTTGTTGTTGTTTTTGTTGTTGTTGTTGTTTTTGACAAATTGGACCCCAAGGGCACTAGAGAACATGACCTGGAAGCACTGATGTGCCCTGAGGTTGGGAGAGTTGAAAGTTCAGCCCATGTGGGCTGCCCCAACTAGGAGTGCAAAGCCTACCCGTACTTATTTGTGTCTTAATTGCTTTAAAAAGAGGAGGAGGAATCCCATGGCTGAAAATTACCCCTTTGCCACTCAATTTTGGCAGCGTGATTTTGGGAACTTTGAAGTCTGCAAAAATGGATCTAGATAGCTGCATTTACTGCAATGGTTAATGAGATAAATGTTAAATACTGCTTTTTAAAAAACATCCCTAGTTTCTGATGTTCCAAGAGATCTACATGTGACTGCTACTGGCCCCACTAGTCTGGTCATCTCCTGGGAAGCACCTGCTGTTACAGTTCGATACTACAGGATCACATACGGAGAAACAGGTGAGCACTGTTTGATGCTGATATCTGCCAGAAAAAATGAGCCTCCAACTGAGGAAATAGAGGGAAGGTTACAGCAATGCGTAAAATCAGTGACTTAAGAACACTGCATCACATTTAACTATTATGCGGGCCCTGAAATGCTGTTTGTTTACCAAGAGATACCTAGCAATCAAATATGAATTAGAAAGGGCATGAAGGGCCTTTTTTCCCACAAGAACATCCCCCTTTCCATTTTTTAAAATATCAATAAAACATAGTGGATCTGGATCCAAAGAGATCTGAAATTATGAATCACAGAAAATCGTGGTGTAATTGTATTTTACAGATTTGCATAGTATGATCATGATATAATACAAATACAAAAGCACTTAATGGACCACTTCACACATTGCATTTTAAACAGTAGCACATTTGCTCACATACATTACATTTGTTAGATAATGGCTTCTGTTCTGTTTGGAAGCACACTCATTGGCAAGTTTAGTTTTCATTCTGTGTGATGCCTGAAATGACTCTTCAGTGTTAGGAAATAGCAGCAATTACTCAGGATATCTGCTGGGTATAGTCCATGGGTAAAGGATTTAAATAACTAAGGAAGATGGACTATCAGTTGAAAGATAGTTTTAGAGTCTAAACTCTTAGAATTTTAAGAAAACTTTTGAAATAGTATATTTTGGGGATAACTTTGGTGTAAGTTATCTTATGAGAGCTAAGAACTAGGTTAAATTATCCATTCTGGTTTTGCAGATATTTTATAGTTTAGTTAGAAGATATGACTAAGGCATTAATTGCTGTGGCTGGCTCATAACACTATATTAGATTTCCCCTTTTGTGGGAAGTTAATGGAAAGCACTTCAAGATGATGATGATGATGATGATGATGATGATGATGATGTAATCTCTGGTTGTTTTGCACTATTACTCCCAGGTGGCAGTGGGCCTGTTCAAGAGTTCACTGTTCCTGGCCATCTCTCCACTGCTCCAATTCAGGGTCTTAAGCCTGGAGTGGATTATACCATTACTGTGTATGCTGTCACTGGGCGTGGAGACAGTCCTGCCAGCAGCAAACCTGTCAGTGTCAATTACCGAATAGGTAAGCCTCTTCTCTCTCCGGATTAAAGGGACGAACAAGCAGTCCACTGCCTTCATTTAATCTGTTGTATGTTCAGAACTTTTTCTAGGATCATTTGCAACTTATTGAAAATATTTATATCTTACTTTTCTGATGCACTGAAATGTTTAGCATGTTTTTTATTTCTGTATCTTTTGATTAGATCAGAATGGTTAACAGTTATTTTAATTTTTAAAAGGTTCACTGTCATTAGAGAGGATCCAAACAAAGTGAAACAGGCACCTAAGAGGGATACAGACAAACTGGGATAGGAAGGGCAACAAGGATGATAAGGGTTCCCAGTGTTAAACTTAAGTAGAACCAGTTGCCTAGAAAGGTAGTGAGCTACAGACTGGAAACCAGATTACATCCATCCATCCATCCATCTATCAAAATTTTATCACTGCCTCTACAGGAGGGACTCTGGGCGGTTGCATGCATGGGAAACTTGTAATCAGAGCAGCAGTTTTCCCTTGTTGATTTTCTCTAGCATCTAGAATTTAGATCAACAAGAGTTCTGTTGTCCCTAAATACACATTCCATTTACCTGCCGGAGCTGAATGGAGAGAATTCCATGAGATGGACTAGATAAAAGGAACCCAACACCATTGTATTTAGGATGATGAAAGATTGAACCCAACAACTGCTACCACATTACTCTAAGCTGGATGAGGCCAATGTTAGGTATACTTGTAATAACCAAAGTACTACCAGTAATTTAGTATTACTTGTAGTTAATATATTTCTTCTTAAAATGGCATGAAATACAGAAGAATAAACTGTAAAAAAAAATTACAAAGAAAGCATTAACTAAAAACACAAAAGAAGAATTGGTATGATAATTTTTAAATTTTTAAAAAATCATTAATGTTTAATAATATCATCTTAGCATGGCACCTCAAAAGTTACAGAGCTGCCATAAGGGATCTGAAAAAGATTTGTATGAAGAATGTCCTTTATATTAGCTTTCTGCCTCATCTCTCATGGTGGAGCATCCTGAGTATTTTAAATTGGTAGGAAGATTCGATTGATGCAACCAAGAATTAAAACAGTATACATGAGTATTCCTTTGGTTGTCAGATTTATTGAATAATTGCAGTGAGGTTTTTGATTTCTAGTCCTCTCTTTTTAAATGGCAGTCTTGCATAGCTTTTAATGAGCTTAATTTTGTGCTTCACTGATTCTTGTTGTATTGGAATTGTGATTTTTAATCTGTTTTTTGTTTGTGTGTGTGCTTCATCAAGAGACCTCTTGATCAAAGAGATGAATAATAATAAATATATTACATTAGGATTTACGGAAGTTGAAGCCCAAAAGTCAAAATCTAACATAGAAAGTTAATTTTTCATGTACAGAGATTGATACCCCATCACAGCTACAAGTTACCAATGTTCAAGACAACAGCCTTACTGTGAAGTGGCAGCCTTCCTCTTCCCCAGTTACTGGTTATAGAGTGACAGCCACCCCCAAGGATGGCCATAGCCCCACAAAAACTAGAGTGCTCTCTGCAGGTAAGAACAAAGAAAGCACAGGAAGAGGGATGCAATCTGAATGGAAGAAAAGTAATCTGTAATTTTAACTTGACTTGCTTGCAAGCATAATGTGGGATTATTATTGTCTATTATGCCTGAGTAGATTTTTCTCCTTGGGAGCTTTCGCAGAAGGCACCTAAAGAGACTGTGTTACTCTCACCTTCTGCAACAACATGTGGAAATGGATAAGGGCTCACCTTTGTGAAGAGTGGAAAGATGATGCTCAGATCTGTGGGAAAGTGGGTATGTTACCATGAATACCACACGGTCCACCTAAGAAATGTTTTTAAATTGAATCTCAGTGAGCTTGGAGATCTTTCTGCTTCACTGGTTAGAGTGATTGTCAGAGCTCTGGCTGCTCTATAGCATATAGAAGCCGCCAGTTTGGTAAACCTATCACTCCTAAGGACATTCTTTCCTTTGCAGGGTTGAGACAGCCTTGTTTTCTAAGAGAGGAACTAAGAGCAATAAATTAAGAGGGATGACAAATGGAAGAAATCTCAAGTCAAGTGAGATCAAGGGTGTGTTAGTACCATGGAAATTTACTCCATGGCTGGGGACTAAGTGAAGAACATTTACTTCTCTCTCTTCTGGCCACAGAATAGTCCAATAGCTTTCTTTTCTATAGTTTATGGGATCTTTTTTTACCAGGAAAGGCTTGCTAGGAGGAATTTACATGGTTCTTTTCAGATCCATCTTCTCTTTGGCTTATCTTGGGATAAGCCATGGCAATATAATCTTAGCAACTACTTTTTATTTTGGATTATTAGCTCTATTTGGGGGGCTATTTTATAGTGTCGGGCCACATCCAGACAACATTGCTGAGAGATTACTGTTGGCTTTCCACAGAATCCCATTTTGTCCCTTACGTCATTTTTTAAATTATTTATTTTCTATCCCGCTGTTATTATTTTTATATATACTGTAACTCAAGGTGGCAAAAATGCCTAATACTCCTTCCTCCTCCTCCTATTTTCCCCACAACAGCAACCCTGTGAGGTGAGTTGGGCTGAGAGAGAGAGTGACTGGCCCAAGGTCACCCAGCCGGCTTTCATGCCTAAGGCGGGACTAGAACTCACAGACTCCTGGTTTCTAGCCCGTTGCCTTAACCACTAGACCAAACTGGCTCTCATTTAATATATAATGAAGCTACTTGTTTCATTGTCATGCAAAATGTTGATGTAAAATCCCACCAGTATGCCAAAGCCCCCTGATTTACTTCTGTTTGATGTGTAACTCTGTAGAAGCATTTGATTCCCTGGATAGTTGCTTATGCTTGATAATGGAGTAGATGAGTTTGAATAAGATAGAATTGCATCCAGAGACAAGATAGAGGAGCAGTTGGTCATTAGAAAATGGGGCTGGATCTCTGAATGGTGGCAGCAGCAAGGAACGTGTTTGCATATTGTATTTAGCATGTTGGATGCAACTGTTCCTGAGCTGGTCTGATTACAATGCAGTCATTGATGTCTTGATCACAATGTAATTGGATGACACAATGTGATCTATGTAGGACTATATTTTAAGAACACCCCAAAACTTCCATTAATGCAGAATGTGGAAGCTAGACAGATAACCAGAGCATTAGGCCAAAACATTGCCATGCCCTGCTGAAAAAAATCTACCCTAATTGCCCATTGTTTCCTAGTGCAGTTGAAGGTTTTAACCTTTAAAATCCCAAACCATCTAGAATTTAATTATCTGAGTGACCGCTTCTCTCCTTACCTGTCAAAACATTAAGACAGCCCCTCTACTTTCAAAGTACTGTTCTTATCTTTACCTGCACAGCGACCAAAATTCTCTGAGTGGAATGTAATATTATTAAAACATTAATTATGCTGGTCTATGACCATAAAAAGATTTGATTTGATTAAAACATTAAAGAACATTTAAAAGGAGGAGAGAACTGGTAAAACAATAAAATGCAGTTGCCAAATGGCACAGCAAATATAAAATCCACTGTTCCAGTACAAAGTGGGCACTAAAAATGCCCCCTATAAAAATGCTTGGGAGAAGAGAAATAGCTTGACAGCCACCCACGGTGATCTTGGTATGTAGGGGAGGGTCACCTCACACCAAAGAATGTGGCATTCCATGAACTCTGAGTTTGATCCTCATTCCCCCAGTGTTAGAAAAAGAATGAGTAGCTATCTCTTTATACCAGCATTTTGAATGTTTTATAAATATGTTAATAATTATATTATTAATCATGTCATAATCATTCTAGTTTGTATTTTTTGGAAATGTCGAAAGCCATTTGGTTTGTTTGAACCCATAGCATAGGCCCCAGCCTTGGATGATAGACAGCCACAGTGACCAGCATCTGAAGAAGAAATGTGTTTTTGGTGTCCAGTCATGGTTCATAAATTGTGGTGGTTTGGGCTCAGCATGTTATGCAGATCAAGCCAGATGCAGTTTATTCAATAAACTACGGTTAAGCAAATAGCAGCTTAGTATGAAGTATGAATCAAGTCTGTATATCTCAAGTAACAAATCATTCTGAATCTGTTTTTGGAGAATTTAAGAAGCAATTTGTGTTGGGCATGAGGACCCACTGTTTAAAGAAAAAAAAGGAAATATGTCTTAGTACATTTGAAACTCTGAAGACTAACAGCTGCTACCATCTATCTAAAGGTCATATGGAATGGACTCATGGATTGTATATAAACAAGCTAGTCCAATATGTGGGTCAGCTTGAATGGTGCAGCTTCCCTACATTGGGCAGATCTTGAGATGTTGTTCTAAAATGGGAATTGTTGTTGCAACACATCCTAAAAGAATGCTTGCCAAAAATGTAGATGTTATTAAACATATAATTTACATGTAATTAAAACTTCTGATGAATATCTGTTTTAAAAAAACCCTAAAGCACAATGGACTGTTTCTAGAGAAAAGTATTTCTGCATTTTCCATTGTCAAAATATTTGTGAGTGTGAAATATGTTTAAATACTTTCTTTTGCTCTGGAACAGTTTCTATGCATAAAACAATCCCATCCTAATTTAGAGCTAGTTGCCTTTCTACCTGGGGGACAATTGAGTAGTTTTGCACAGAAAACTAAATTTGGTTAAGATAAAAAGAGACCATATATAAATATCTTTTTATTTATTACAGAGCAAACAGAAGTTACAATTGATGAACTGCAACCTACAGTTGAGTATGTGGTCAGTGTCTATGCCCAAGGGCCAAATGGAGAAAGCCAACCTTTGGTTGAGAAAGCTGTTACAAGTATGTACTTTACATTCCCCACATTTCACAGTAAGAATATAATGCCTACAGATACCTGAATCCCCCAGGACATGTTTATTATCAGAATTCTGAGAATATGGCAAAAAACAGTATTATTCCCATTGCTGTGTCATGAAGAAGCTGCCTTACTACCTCTTCACCCACAAACTGTGCTTACAGTAGAATTCAAAATTATCAGTGTTAAAAAAGAATCCTTAATTGGATAAATAATTTGGAGAAAGGTAATCTGACTGGAGAAAATTAATTCCTCTTTATGTGCTATTTAACTTACAATGCAACATTTTATTTATTTTATTTATCAGATTTAATATAGCTGCTCACTCTAGTGGATTCTGGGCACCTTAAAAATAAAATACTATGTTGAGGTCATATATCTATGTGGGGTGGTGTTGACTTTTGGGGTTCCAAGCACAGAGTAATCCAAACAACGTGTTTTAAGGCTAACAATATCTTTATTGATAGCATAAGGCAATAATGGATGTATGGTGCATTATTGCAAAAAGGAAAAAACAAAGCATACGCAGAGTTCCATCACCAGAAGTGAGGAAAGAAAACATCATGGTCTGTGCAAAGACCAGGCATAGTTACAGTTCAGATACAAAGTACATGTAGATAGCAGTCAACAGAAGCATAGAAAAAACATGAGTGAGATGAGTACCCATAGTTCATAGTTGAATTATACCTATGGTTCAGCATTCTGATTGGCTAATATGGGCTAAGGCCACTTTTCAGCTTAACATTTTAGTAACAGTTGTACTTACTATAAACCGCCATGGGATGGCGGTGTTGTATATTGGCTTTCCCTCGGGATGCTGTTCTCATGGGAAAAGAACTGATAACTTCAATTGTTTTGGCTAGATAAAAGGCACATCTGTTATTTACGTGCTTTTGTTATGGGAAAGTGCTTACAGCAGAGGAACTTGGAAATTTCCACTTTCCAGGCTAGGGATTCATAGTGGAGAAATTCCATTCGTTTGATTCTACATAGAATAACTTTACCAAATACTTTAACAATCTAACCTTTTTATTCTTCTCAAGAACTTGTCAGGAGCAAATAAGTAATAAAAGGAGCCTTTGCATTACAAAATTTGAAGCAATTTAAATCCAAAATTTAAAATCGGAGTATCAGGGTTTTTTTCACCAAAATCTGGCTTTGTTTGACACAAAAACAAATAAAGTAACAACCTGTTTGGGATTTTTATTGCTACTCACACTGAAGCTGTCATCCCACAAATAAATGTGTATGTGAGCAATACCCATTGTGACACAAAGATTTTCTGGTGACTTTCTAAACTGGCTGCTAGCTATCTGCTCTGTCACCTGGTACAGAATTGTCACAAAGGGTATGTAGGAATCAGCAACTCTCTGAGCTTTCTAACTTAGTGCATTCACAGAATTTGACCAAGTAGAGGAGAGAGCACTAGATAAGAACATGAGAAGAACTTTGATGGACCATGCCAGCCCCATCTTATCCAGCATTTTCAAAAGTGGCCCACCGATTGCCTTTCGGAAGCCCACAAGCAAGATGCAGAAAATGTTCTCAAGACTTCCATTCCCTGCATGGGAAGAAGGGGAAAAGCGGGCTGTGTTTAGTTCTGGGGATTTCTCTCCATTTACAAATATGCCTTGATAGGGAAACATCAGAAAGCCAGAACTTTTACTGCCCCAAAGACCTGAAAAGCACGACATTTGCTGCACAATCCATGGTGGTGAAATGAAGTCATAATTTGAGTCTTTACTGAAAATGGAGAGCCTTATAGAAACTCTTATAGAAAAGGATTACTCACCAGTGTGCGTAGGATTGCAGTGTTACTACTCCTGACTTCTTTACATGAATTCCTGCTGCTTCCGATGTGACTTGATGTTATTTCAGAATTCCTGAAATGGTTTAGGCCCGTTTCAGTGCTGTTATTAAGTATTTGGGCATGGGAGTAATTCATTAACATGCTGAAATTGTAACATCAAAAGTGATGTTTTGGCTTGCAAAATCTTTCTATAATGCACAGTATCCTTTTTTTAGGCAAACATGCTGCCTTCTATCAATTGCAGAAGTAATTTTATTGTTAAATAATTGGTCTGTGTGAACATTAATTTGTATGAAGGAATAATCCTAATTCATCTTGCACTCAATTACAGCTCTACAAATTGTCTGATTTTGTTATAAATAAATGAGGTGTGTGTGTTAAGGCTGCATTCCTATTCTCACTTAATTGGAAGTAAGCCCACGGAACAAAATGGGACTTCTATCCAAGTTACTGTAGGTATCCGTAGAATTACTCTGTAATTAATCAGCTATGGTGCTGTAAGAGTCTTTGTGCGGTACCTCAGACAGGAGAAAAATAAATTATAATTTCTTAACGTACAAAAATGAAAGAGTGCTTTGCATGCTTATAACAAGAGTGCTTTGTGGCACCCCAGATCTGCTTTGCATCCTCCTCTGCTTAACCTTTCACCATTAATTTGCCTAACAGACATTGACCGTCCTAAAGGACTGGCATTCACTGCAGTGGATGTCGATTCCATCAAAATTGCTTGGGAAAGCCCACAGGGGCAAGTCACCGGATACAGGGTGACCTACTCAACCCCTGAGGATGGAATCCAGGAACTATTCCCTGCTCCAGATGGTGAAGACGACACTGCGGAGCTGCATGGCCTCAGGCCTGGTTCTGAGTACACTGTTCACATTGTTGCCTTGCACAATGACTTGGAAAGCCTACCTTTGATTGGGACCCAGACCACAGGTACACATGAAATAATGTCACCTGATGGCCACGACAGCTGTCCCTTCTTGAGAAGGAGTCCAGTTGCAACTAATTGTCTATGAAGAGCTTGGTGTATGCAATGCCGTGGGTATGGGATCAGAGAAACATGAGAGGGTGATTATAACAAGGATTAATAGTATCAAAATTTACTGTGCAACATGGGAGACGTGGAGTCACATATTAACTTCCCACACCAATGCACACACACACACACACACACAGACAAGTCTTTTTAGTGACAGATTATTTTCTTGAACCCAAAGACAGAAGGTGTTCCTTCTCTTAGTTTCCAGTTTCCCTCTTCTTTCTGCAGCTGATACCATAGCTCAGATATTAAAGGTAAAGGTACCCCCCGCACATTTGTGCAGTCGTGTCCGACTCTAGGGGCCGGTGCTCATCTCCGTTTGTTAGCCAAAGAGCCAGCGTTGTCCGAAGACGCTTCCACGGTCATGTGGCCGCATGACACGCGCGGAACGCTGTTACCTACCCACCGAAGTGGTACCTATTAATCTACTTGCATTTGCATGCTTTCGAATTGCTAGGTTGGCAAGAGCTGGAGCTAGTGCGGGAGCTCACTCCACACGCAGGGCTAGGGATTCGAACCTCCGAACTTGCAATCTTCTGATCAACAAGCCTGGCGTCTTACCCGCTGAGCCACCACGCCCCTCAGCTCAGTTATTATATATCTATATATAATATATATAGATATATATTAATATAATATATGTGTGTGTGCATATATTATATTATATTACGCTGTAATAATAGAATTTGAGGGGACATAGGTGGCTCAACAAGGACTAGATCTGGATCTATGATGCTTGTGTGAATTTTTGTTTTATTTTTTTAAGTAAAAATTGCCTCTGACTTGGATTTTGATCAGAATAATTGGGGCAGGATTCTTCATATTCCCTTTTCTTAAACCAAATGTTATGGAACAGAACTAGGCAAAAAAATTTTTTTGAGATAGTGGACATATTTGGAATTTTGAAAGCATTTTTACAGTGTTCTCCCCAAATGGCTGTCACAGTGAATTTATCTAACTATAACAGTGGTGATACGGTGACTGTGGCCAGTCTTAAAACACTTGTTTTCCAACAAGAAAAAGAGTGGGGTTGCTTTGCACTTTCACCTTTAGTCTACTACTTCTACCATGCCAACTTACCTTGTCATTTTCAGGGCATGTATATGTTTGTATCTAGATTAAGTTTTGGTGTGATGGCTCACTTGTCATTTTGCACTGTGGGACAATCTTTTACGATCTCAAAAGAGAGAACCCATGTTTTGAAATTTACTTCCATATATTCAATAGGGAAGTTGGGCTTAGACTTGTTTTTTAGCTTTCATTTACGATGCATGAAAACTTTCAAAAAGCTGTTGTAACTATAGGTAAAGGTAAAGGTAAAAGTTTTCCCCTGCACAGTCGTGTCTGACTCTAGGGGGTGGTGCTCAACTCCGTTTCTTAGCCAAAGAGCCAGCACTGTCCGAAGACGCTTCCACAGTCATGTGGCCAGCATGACGCGTGCGGAACGCTGTTACCACCCCACCGAAGTGGTACCTATTAATCTACTTGCATTTGCATGCTTTCGAATTGCTAGGTTGGCAAGAGCTGGGGCGAGTGTGGGAGCTCACTCTGTCACGTGGAGCTCAGGTCTTGAACCGCCAACCTTCCGATCAACAAGCCTGGCATCTTGACCACTGAGCCATTGCGCCCCCTACATGAAATAAAAATACTACATGAAATAAAAATACTACATGAAATAAAAATACTGAATTGACAGTAGTTAAATAACCTAGATGTTTTTTGTATTCATGAGTACTTTCCATGTAATCTCAATCTGTAATCCTAAATTTAACAGCAATCCCACCTCCTATGAATCTGAAGTTTATTCAGGTTGCTCCAACAAGTCTCACAGTAACCTGGACTGCACCGAATGTGAAGCTTACTGGATATCGAGTGAGAGTAAATCCCAAGGAGAAGAATGGACCAATGAAAGAAATTAACCTTGCTCCAGATAGCACATCTGCTGTTATTTCTGGACTAATGGTAATGTTTCTTTTTTTTACTTTGCTGACTTGATGTACTTGTTTTGTAGCAACAAAGTACTATGGGAGAGAAATACAACTTATATACAGTTTTATTTAGTATTTAGAAAATCAGTTGGACTAGAAGATAATTATTTAGAAGACACAAATTTAACATGAACATTTTTCAACCCTGTTTCTCTTCATAATTAGCTTTAATCTTTTGAAGGAAAAGAAAACATATTTTAAAGGTAGTATAAATACATTCACATATGTAGCAAGTTGTGTAGGATAATTATCCAAGACTAAGGCCTTCTTCTCCTTGTAGAGCATCTAATACTCAAGGAGAAATAAGGGAAGGCACTAATATTGTGAAATAGGATTTCCTTCTCCTCTCCTTCCCCATTTCAGGCCTTCCCCATAACTTTAAAATCTTTGAAGCAAATTTTGAAGACCAAGAGACTGCAGTGGGAGAGAAGGAATTGTCTCCCCTCCGATTCCATTAACGGAAGCCGTATCCAAGCTAGGCTTGGGTATTAGTGTTTGGGTTCATGGAGCAGAAGGAGATAAAGTAGAGAACCATTTGGTTGGAAAAAAAAATCCACATCCCATTTCAGACATGAATATAGCAGATACATAAATAACACAATCTTGTTAGGAGCTGAGGTTCTTTACTGAAGTGATTTGTGTGTCGGGTTTTTGTATTCTTTTGAAGGATGCAAATTTCTTAACTGTGCATGATTTTTTTTAAATGTCTAGGTGGCAACTAAATATGAAGTTAGTATCTATGCTCTGAAGGACTCTCTGACCAGCAGACCTGCCCAAGGTGTAGTTAGTACTCTGGAAAGTAAGTGGTCCCACATAATCAAAATTGCCATAAATCACTGAGCTGAAAGATGACACACCGGGGCTTTTTAGATTAGAAGAAGTACAAAGAAGAGAGCATGAAGTCAAAATACAAAAAGGCATTTTCCATCTCTGTCATAACAGAATTATGTGTCATTCAGTAAAGTTAACTGGTACAAAATTCAAGACAGATAAAGGAAATGCCACTTCACACAGCACATAACTAAATTATAGAATTCATACCACAAGATGTGATGCAGTCAATGTTGAAGTTGTTAAAAGGGAATTCAACAAATAAATGAGGTGTGTGTGTTTGTGTTTATCAATGGCTACTAAGGAGGATGGCTGTACACCACCTTGAGATTCAGAGACATTGAAATACAGCTGTGTAGGGATCTTGGCATGATTATATATATATATATATATATATATATATATATATATATATCCCGCCTTTATTATTTTTATAAATAACTCAAGGCGGCAAACATACCTAATACTCCTTCCTCCTCCTCTTTTCCCCACAACAACCACCCTGTGAGGTGAGTTGGGCTGAGAGAGAGTGACTGGCCCAAGGTCACCCAGCCGGCTTTCATGCCGAAGGCGGAACTAGAACTCACAGACTCCTGGTTTCTGGGCTCCCATGTAGTCATTTTGGTTATGCACTGTGAGAAACTGGACATGGGGCTAGACTTTTGTCTGATCCAGTAAGACTACTGTTACATTCTTGTAGAATTGCCAAGAAAAGTGTTCCTTATCTATGGGCTGTAGACTGACTGTCATTCAGTTCAATAAGTTTTTCTCTGAAACTTCTATGCTCAGTATGAGCCATTATATTAACGATGGACTTTCTACCTTTTTGGTGCAGATGTTAGCTCTCCCCGTAGGGCTCGTGTCACAGATGTCACAGAGCGAACCATCACAATTATCTGGCGCACCAAGACAGAGGCCATCACGGGTTTCCAGATAGATGCCATCCCCGCAGGTGGTCAGAATCCGGTTCAAAGAACAATTAGCCCTGATGTTAGAACCTACACCATTACTGGTACATGAGCATCATTTCTGTACCCCAAAAAGTTCTATGATAATACTTTGCAGGAAGGAAGAGAAACTTATTGTTTGAGGATATCGTGCAGAACAAAGCCAAACTGAACCCCAGTAACTTTCTAGCTCTTAACTGGGCTATTTTGTCTATTTTTTAATTACTACATTTAAAACAATATAAGCAGCTGGGCAGTTCCAAGGAGAATTCAGAAAACACTGACTTCGATACAGCTGAATCCCCTGGGGTCATTTCTTCAGAGCTCCCTGTCCTTCTGAGTAGCAAATACTTAGGAGTCACATTCCATGTGGGCATTTGATAAATCATTTCCCCCATCACATCACCTTGCAGTAGGTAGGAGAAAAGCAATTGTTGGTGGAATTTTCCTTTCTGGGCAGCCTGTAAAGGTCTGGGAGACCTATCGAAAGCAGTTCGGTGCTCCTTTGGGCTCCCTTGTCTTTTGTGATTTTGGAAGCTCAGGTTTTCAAGCTTCCTTGCCCGTGCATTTCTTCCTTGCCATCACGTCTTCTGCCGTGGTCCCCGCGTGATGATTATAATCTAGTTCGACTTTCCTTCCTTCAGTTTCCATAGCACCCTTAGTTACTGTTTCTTCATTGTTTGCAGAAAGATTTCAGAATTGTGCAGGGATTTGAATACAGCTATCTGTAATACAGTCAAAAGAAAACAGCAGAGGCTATCTCAGTTTTTCTACTCTAGGGTTGTGAACTGAATTTCTTTAACTCCTTGCTACTTATTTTTACTGAATTTTAGGATGTAGTCTTCATCCAAACAGAACTTTATATAAGCACCACCAATTTATTTTTTAATACTTTATTTTGATTTACAGGCTTGCAACCTGGCACTGACTACAAGATTTACATCTACACGCTGAATGACAATGCTCGCAGCTCCCCAGCAGTGATTGATGCTTCCACTGGTAATGATACTTAGTAAAAATTCCTACGGGCTGAAAATAGGGCTTTGTTCTTTGGTCATATCAGTCCTTTGCGACTGCAGACAGCTATGGTTTCTGTCCCCGCCCACCTTTTGAGAATGAAAAAAGGAGGACAGTGGCTGAAATACATGGAAACTGCAGTAGTTGACATCACTTTAACTAATATCCATTTAAATGGTTTTGCTCGATAGCCATTGATGCACCTTCCAATCTACGCTTCCTCACAACTACGAGCAACTCCTTGTTGATCAGTTGGCAGCCACCACGGGCCAAGATCACAGGCTACATAATAAAATATGAGAAAGTTGGGGGCCCGGCCAGGGAGCTACTTCCTCGTCCTCATCCCGGCATTACCGAGGCCACTATCACAGGTACGAACTTTTCATAACGAAGCTATCACTGCAGGGGAACACCCAACAGTATTGGGGCAAAACGTAATTCGGTGCTATTTAGAATCTCTGTATTCAGAGGGAATAAAGATGACCCTTGAAACTGCTATTAACTGCTAGAAGGTCGTTCACAACAGAGTACAGGGAATATCAATGGCTCCCCAGGTTTTCAGGCAGAAGACATTCTCAGCCCTACTTGAAGATTGAGAGGATTGAATTTGGAGTCTTTTTGCTTCTAGCTATGGTGAAGAAGTTCTTTGAAGTGCAGTCAAATTGGAACTGGTGTGTTGTGTAGTAATAATACACTAATAGGGGGTGAAGTAAAGGATTGCTTTTAGAAAATAGGATGTGTTCTCTACCTAGTGACTTAAAAGATTTTTGAAGGCAAGTGCAGGTTTTGATCCCATCTAACACATTTTTCAACTGGAACCATTTCTCCTTGCCTTAGATCTGAAACAGAAGAGCTGGGACGTGAGCCTAGTCCACATGGATAGCTACTGCCTGATAAGTCCTGGGGGTTGAAGGCAGACGAGAATTTGTTTTTTTAAAAAACAACTTATAATGCTTTATAGCACTTATTAATACTGCATCCCGACAACATAAAATATTTAAAATAATATAACACATATTAGAAAGAAAAAAAAGGTAAAGCAATAAAACCACAGAAACAGATAAATTCCTTATAAAATTATAGTTTGACTATCAAAAACTAAGCAGGCTTTGCCTTTCTGAACAAAAAGCTCTTAATTCCTAAATCCTGAACTGACCCCAGTGCCTTTTTAAAATGATTTTCTTCCATCAGGTCTGGAGCCAGGGACAGAATACATCATCTATATAACTGCTGTGAAGAATAATCAGAAGAGTGAACCATTGATTGGAAGGAAAAGAACAGGTAATATTGGCTTAGATTTTACTCCTGTATCTTGGAATAAATCCTATTCAATTCAGTGAGAAATATTTCTTGAGTAAACGTACATAGCATTGCATGGTCAAATCAATCTCAAAAGAAAAGCCAAAAGGCACCTATTTTTGAATTTCTGATAATGCTAATATGGGGCAATAAGTTCTATACTATTCTTACCATTTCATTGGCCTCTACCAGTTATATATCTGGATACAAGTGGATATACTGGTCTTTTATAATATGTATAAACATTGCTTTGATGTTGATTGATGCAAAATATAATAGAATTCTAGATTTTTACAGTTTCATGGATTTAGTTAACCTTTCTTTCAGCTGTATGTTCTTCGAAAATGATTGAATTAAGGTGCGACCTAGCTTCCGAATTTGGCAGAAGCTATGATACAATCTCTTCCAAATAAATTGCTTTAGTTCACTTCAGATGCCCACACACACAACCAAAAGAAGTTGGGTCAATTTTTCACTCTCTCCTCCCGCTTCCTGCAAGATGAAGGACTTCTATGGTGCTAAAACCTCAAAAATATCTTACCACTTCACCCCAAATTGGCCACAAAATCAGCCTTCCTTACTGTGGTGACATCAGAGACCTCTGAGGACTATTTTTTTTTTAAAAAAGTGTATTCTACTATTTAAAAAATTGACCACTTCTGTTATATAAGTTTACTCAGAATGAAGATTCACTCTGTTCAAGGGTATTTAATTCCAAGTAAACAGAGAATATTACATTATAATGTTGAATTAGATTTCAGCTGCAGTTTAGTATTTCCTTAACTTGCTTCCGCTGAATCAGTAAAATCGAAAAGGGGATAATTTGGTTTGGACCATTGCTTCCAATGGATTAAAAATCTCTCTGTGTGTGTGCGTTTGTTTGTGTGTGTTTAAATACTTTTAATACTTTAATTAGATCTGAATCAGCTACTTTATATTTTATGAAAAATAATGGTTTATAACAAATAGACTAATTGATTTTTCATGAAATTATACACTTCATTGATGAAAGAGAACTGCTGTTTTGTGGTATGATCTCTTAACCAAAGGGCAGGAAGTGGATCCATAAATCTCTTATGAATAATTTATTGGCTCTCCAGTTGAGACTGTAGATTCACTGTTGAAGCATAGATGGGGAATGAATGGTTGACATCTTAGGAGAGCTGAATTTGTAAATATGCCCCAAATGTAATGCAATATATAATATTTCTCCCCTAAGACATAATATTAGAATAACATATAGCAGTAAAGGTGATTAAGATGTTAAATTCATTTATTTATAAATATAGCAGTAGATCAATATTTTGGCAGTTGGTACATTTGCTTTTTATGGATCTTTCAAGGCACTTTGGTTATCATTCTAACTTGGCTTTAGCTCCAAAACCCAATGCTTTCTTTCACCTTCTGATTCAAGTGCTGTGAGAGTAATTTAACCAGGCTTTGTAGAATAATGTCACTCTTTTGAGAATGCAATTAAAAGATGTAATTGCTTGAATTAAGGTTTTATGGGGCAAGTTTCCTCCATCGCAAATGGAGCCCTTGCTGGAGCTTTCAGCACCTGGCTTTCACTGCTTCTAACCTTTCTTTGGCTAGATGAGCTTCCCCGGCTGGTAACGCCGCCGCACTCTGGCAAAACGGTGACAGAGATCTTGGATGTGCCTTCTGTTCTGGAGAATGTACCTTACCTCACAAACAACCCCTATGACAATGGAAATGGTATCCCAATTCCAGGTTCTTCTGGTCAGCAACCCATCCTGAGCAACCCAGGACAACAAGTCATTGTAGAAGAATTTGGGTCTCGAACCCCCCCAACTGCAGCAACTCCAGGAAGGCCTAAACCGAATGGGGAACAACAGCCAGTGGTGGTGATCCGTCATCCCATTCGAGTTCCTGATGTTGACGAACCCTCTTATCATCATACCCTTCTACCCAAGAATAATTATACAAGGCCCCAGGAAGCACTTTCTCAGACAACCATCTCATGGACACCTTATACAGATAGCTCTGAATACATTATTTCTTGCCAGCCTGTTAGCGCTGAAGAAGAACCCACTGAGGTAACTTAGATGAGCTGCCAGTGATAAAGCAATATGCCCATTATTGTTTTTACTTTAATAATACCCTCAGTATAAGATCCACTAGGTAAGCTGAACCAGCTGTGTTGGTATGTGTGTCTGCTAAAGGCAACAATGAAATTGCATCATATTGAAGTTACAGTTTAAGAATGAGGATTTAAGGAGGAAAGCGGTAATGCTGCCTGGAAAAGATGGGGGATGAGAATTAATGTGTGCTTCAGGAGGGAGTTCTAAGTCTGAGAAACAACAATCCAATGTGGGTGGAGGTGTCTTCAGGAGACCGGGAATAGCAAGATTGGAAGATGAACAGCTCTAAGTATGGAATCAGGCAAAAGGTTTTCTGAAATAGGGATTTTTATAGAGGAACTTCACCTGGAAACTGTTCACAGCAGAGTTGGGAAGGGAGATGAAAAAGAAAGCCAGATAAATCTGGGGTAAGAAATCAATATTTTAGAGGCTAGAACAAAAAGCGCCAGAAGTCAGCAATGGTACAGCAAAAACAAGTGAGTCTATTGCTGCATTCACACAACATACTTGTCAATAAGTTACCAAATTAACTTATTTTGTGGCTTTACACAATACAGTGAATCATAAATTAACCCAACAAGCTGGGTTTGTACAACACCCTAAGTCAGAAAAAAAACCTGGCCAAAATGAACATTATAGTCAAGTTTGCTTATTATGTAAATAGAGAAGTGTCCTGGTTAAGTGTGTTCTATGAATGCAGCTTGCTTAGGTAAGCTCTAAAGCAGTGCTGTGTAACCTTTTTCTTGCCAATGGCTGCCTGTTAGTGACAGATCAGAGACCCAAAATCAGACAGAATCAGGACAAAGAAGTAGGTAGGACCAAGATTAAAGATAAATGAAAATAGCTAAGAGGATTATTCAATTGTCTTCCTTCTGACATAGTAAAAATTACAGTGTGGTGGCAACTTTTGCAGAAGCTCCGGGGACCACCCGTGAGGCTTTTGGACTTGGGATTCCTGTGGCACGTCTGTCCTGCAAATAGTAGCATGTGTTCTGGAACCCAGGTGCTGCCTAATAGCAGGGTTAAAAGGTTAAAGTGTAACATGAAGAAGGAAAGAAAATGAGCCAGTCAAATGAACATTACATAAGTGGAAAATGATTAAGACAGAAAAATAGCTGATAAAAGTAAAAGTAAAATTCACTTGAGTCAAGCTTGACTTCTGGTCACTGCATAGGCAGGGCTATGGAATTTTCTTAGCAACAATATCAAAATAGCTTCTTCTAGGAAGTTTGTTCAACTTCCCAGTTTAATCTGCAGCTGTGGATTGCCTGATGGACTCCTCTCAGTGTATTAACCAGCACTGCCCCTGCTGAGTTCAGCCAGAGTCTGCTGGGTGCTGCCACCTCAGTAGAGCTTGTACCTGAGTAAACACATTTAGGTACAAAGCAATGAGCTGCCAATTGAAGCATGTTTACAAGGAAGAAAATCCTAGTAAAAGTTGTGAATAAACAAGGCTAGTGTCAGATTCTGGGGCAGATTTCTGTTGTTTGAAAAGGGGCACAGAGGAAGGGAAACATTTACAGTATTGCTCACACTGAAAATAACATGAAAGTTAGTTAAAGGTTGTAGGACAAATTCTTTCCCCTGAGATTTTTCTTTCTTTTTTTTTTTTTGCTAAGTGGCTCACTGCCTAGAAAAAGTATAAGAACCAGTCTCCTATATTGCTAGAAAGCAAGCAAGTTTTAAAAACTGCATTTTAAACCATATTTTCTCAAACCACAGATCAATGTTCCTGGCACATATTCTAGTGCAACTCTTACTGGTCTTACTAGGGGGGCCACCTACAACATCATAGTAGAAGCAGTTAAAAACCAGAGAAGACACAGAGTTCTGGAAGAGGTGGTCACAGTAGGCAATGATGGTGAGTGGAAATGAAAAGTGTCTACTCTTATTTTTATGCTAATTTTATTTTCCCTCGGGAACTTTGACATTTTTAACTTGTTTTCTGGTTGATGATTGCATTGATATCCTGTTGTCTTCATAGTCCTTTAGAGAGGACACATGGACCATCTTTTTCTCAGTCTTATAGTCCTGTTTATCTTTACAGCAGTCCCATGAAGGGAGGCTAGTCTGAGGGGAAAAAATGGGAATGCTCCTTGTCCTAGCCCAGGATACTAACTACCATAGCTCTTCAGTTCTCGTGTAGGCTAGTGGGGTAGAGTCCTGTTCAAAATACTTTTTGATTTTTCCCTGGCTACTTACTATGCCAATGTTTGAGGATACTATTTCACGTTGCAGATGGTGATTGCCCATGTGACTGAAAGCTTTTCTCTATTAAAAAAAAACATTAAGAAAAAAATGTTTAAAGGGAAAAGTCTTAATGATAAGAAGGACCCTCACCCACAATCTGAAATGATATGGCACTGGACATACAGCCTCGGCACAGCTGGGCTGAGTGTCTCAAAAGGCAGAAATCCGCAGTCTAAATTCTTCCTGCGACTCTAAATGCTCCTCTTGGCATTTGCATCAGTTTCCCAAGGTGTCGCTTGGGAGCCTGTCTTACCAGGTGGGAACATTCTGCATGCACTGGAGTCTCTCTGCCACTGACCTGTGGCTGTTTTCCTTCCCTGTAGCCTTGGCCTGTGGGACTTGAATGCTACTCCTTTCCAGGGACTCTCTTCGAGGAGACTAAAGCCTTAGGAGTTGCAAGTGGACCTAGCAACTCTCCACATGAGACACAGAGTTCAACATGGGAAGAGTCGGCACTAGGGAACATAACTGCACACAGTGGGAACATTTACAGTCAGTTAAGAAAGGATGTCTCCATCGGGGCACCTTGGATACAAGCAAGAATAATGAACGTTCAGTTTAGGGCAGGTCTCAAAATTCTCCCTTTCCCCTGCCCCACTACGTTCTTTCTGAGATGCAGGGTGATTTCTCTTCTTTCCTCTGCACAGAGACAGGATTGTGCAAAGGTGGGGAAGTCCAGACTCTGACAACTGGCTTGTTGGGCCATGTGAAGGGAACAGGTAGCCCTTTGGCCAGTTCAGTTCCCCATTCTGGGTTACAGTCTGAACCTAATCCTTGAATATGCATTTCAGCTCTTTAAATATGCTTGCACATTTCATTGCCTCTTATAGTGGGAAATACTAATTTATTTTGGAAACAACAAGGGAATCTGAGAATTCCATGCCATGTAATTACAATGAGGGATCTGTTTAGTGTAAGGAGGCTTCATCGTTACTTGCAGAATGTGGGGGAGGAAAATCCTAAAATACAACAATGTTTTATATACTTTGCTTTCCAGTTTCTGAAAGATTACCCACTGATGATGCATGTTATGATACTTTCACTGGTTCTTTCTACTCCATTGGGGATGAGTGGGAAAGGATGTCTGAAACTGGATTCAAACTCTGGTGCCAGTGTTTAGGCCTTGGTAGTGGACATTTCAGATGTGATTCTTCAAGTGAGTACCTTCTTGTGCATCTCTTCCTCCAATAGTTCAGTCATACCAAACTCTAAGAATTGAATTCTGCTAAAACGTGGAAGCGCTGATGGCGCACCACTGCCGCCACCACCGTGCACACCCCTGCCACCGCTTCCGGGTTGTGTACACCAAACTGTGTGTTACGACACACTAAAGTGTCGTGACACACAGTTTGGAAAGCTGTGCTCTAAGAATGGACTTAAATACTCTTTCTACACCAGAATAATGCCCATACTTTAATGTCCATAAGTTCCCTCTTTTGTAGTGCAGTTTGTCAACTGACTGGAGATAACTTTGTTGCACATTTGCATTCCCGTATTTTTGTTTTATTACTGGCTCTTTAGCAATTGACAAGAGTTGTTGTGAAAGCATGATTCTTGGTTGGCATGTAGCAACCAGAAATATGGTAAATTAAGCTCTGATTATTCTTCCGAAGACATTCAGGAAGAGGGAATGTACGAATGTGGTGCAACTTACATGCTGAGAGCTGGGATTCTGTATTTTTTTAAGGTATGGAGCTAGGAGCAGGGAGGTTCTAGTCATTCACTGGGGGGACTTTGAGCCAGTCATTGTCTGTCACTCAGCCCACCCATTCATGTCAATCACATGCAATTCCAGCAACATCATAATTTTATCAGAACTCTCAGACTATGTTGCTGTTCCTCAGGGGACTATGGTCCTAGCCAGAAGTAAAATACCTACTCCAAGAACCTCTGCCTAATTATGATTTAGTCTCAACTTAGTGCCCTCCCCCAATGCAATCCGTCACTATATCCAGACAGTCACATAAAGCAATCCGTAACCACCGTTCTTGCAGACAGTAGTAGAACCCAACTTGGAACCTATATGACAACCTAAATTGATTGATTCAACCATACTGAGGGTTATAGCTTAGCATTTATTCCCCCATATTTCCAACCTGCATTGGAGACACACACACACACACACACACACACACATATATATATATATATATATATATGCGTGGTGGCTCAGCGGGTAAGACGCCAGGCTTGTCGATCGGAAGATCGCAAGTTCGGAGGTTCGAATCCCTAGCCCTGCGTGCGGAGTGAGCTCCCGCACTAGCTCCAGCTCTTGCCAACCTAGCAATTCGAAAGCATGCAAATGCAAGTAGATTAATAGGTACCACTTTGGTGGGTAGGTAACAGCGTTCCGCGCGCGTCATGTGGCCACATGACCGTGGAAGTGTCTTCAGACAACGGTGGCTCTTCGGCTAACAAACGGAAATGAGCACCGGCCCCTAGAGTCGGACACGACTGCACAACTGTGCAGGGGGAACCTTTACTTTTTTATTGGAGTCATAAAGCTTGCTAACAACAACAACAATAATCCCCTTGAATTAATTTTACCTTCTAAATGTATTTTATGTTCCAATAGTGAATTGGTTATTGAGATGAGCTATTAGGAAGAAATTTTGGCTGACCCTGGGATGTGGGTGTGTAAATTGTTACACATTTGAGTAGAGGTCATAGTGGGAACTTTATCCTGAGTGAGAGCATTGATTCACCAAGCTCAGTGGCAGGAGCTTTTCTGGGGCTCAAACAGGGATTTTTCCAGCACTTGCACCCAAAGATGCTGGTAATTGAACCAGGGACCTTCGGTACAACTACTAAGTTGTGGCTTGACCTTAGAGCAAGAATTCATGTTTGCAAAGGTAGGAAATGTTGTCTGAAATTTGTGTGGGGAGGACTGTTGTCGATAATTAGTGCAGCCAACCTTTCTTAGGATGTCCAACTATGACCAAGCTGTTGTTACATTTCGGTGGCCCTGGAGCAGAGCTCTTGCTTTCTCAGCTAAAATGTTGCTCTGTGTAGTTTGATATCATCAGTGAGCCGGTTTCAGGGGACAGGCAGTAGTCAGCACATATTAAAAGCTGCTGCAATTGAGGTGATCCAACTTCACCTATTATTTTGTTTCCTTCAGAGTGGTGTCATGACAATGGGGTCAACTATAAGATTGGTGAGAAGTGGGACAGGCATGGAGAGAATGGGCAGGTGATGAGCTGTACTTGCCTTGGAAATGGAAAAGGAGAATTCAAGTGTGACCCTCGTATGTATTTTTGATGAGTATTGTCTCTGCTTATGTTGTACTAAATGGAAATATATGGATTATTTTTCTGAATTCACATAGTTAAATATAAGAAGTTGGGATACAATTCCTATTGTAATAGAAAAACACCACCCCCAAGCAGTCAGAAGTTTGTGCTCTGATGCACTGCTAGATTCCCTACAACTATCCTCCCAGCCATTATGGCTGGGAGTTCCCTTTCCCATTACAGTTCCCTTCACCCTTGATTGCAGCAGGAGTCCAACATTTTTGTGGGATACAGATTCCCAACTTTTTTAGAACAGGCTGAAGGCTGCCACTTGGCCTTTGAGTTGTGGGCCAGGGCCACCTTCCAGAAAGTAGATGTGGTCAGGACAGAAAAGTGGCTGGGTGGGGACAAGGGCTAAATTTGCCTATACATATTTTAAATACATTTATTAAATATAGTTATTCCTCATGTTAAGTATTATCCCCTTCTCTCCTGTTAAAAGTTGCAATCAATGACAACTTTTGGAGGGATTTGAGAGCTACACATAGTCTTGGAGTACCAGATTGTGTACTATTGACAAACTCAGAGTTCTGGAATTGGATTTTCTTTTCCTTCAAACATTCTAAGAGGGAAGGAATTTCTCTCTTGCCCTAGAAGGCAGGACCAGAACCAATGGGTTAAAACTACAAGGAAGGAGGTTCAGGATAGTTGTCAGAATGAACTTCCTAACTGTCAGTCAGTGGAACAGGCTTCCACATGAAGTGGTGAGTTCTTTGCTAGAAGTCTTCAAACTGAGCAGGGGGTTGGATTTGATGATTTCTGTGGTTACTTCCAATTCTATGATTCTACGAAATGTTTTCTTCATAGATGATCATGGGGAAAGAATCTGCAAAAATGCACTCATATCAGAAAACTGTAGAATTATTTATTTAAGAATCGTTTGGCAATGTTTTAGGATGAAACTAATATTGGAGATAATGACAATATATACTTCAGTTAACAAAACATTGTTCATCCTCCAATTTATAAAACATTTATTAATTCATTGCAGATGAAGCAACTTGTTATGATGATGGCAAGATGTATCAGGTAGGAGAGCAGTGGCAGAAAGAATATCTCGGGGCCATCTGCTCTTGTACTTGCTACGGAGGACAGCAGGTAGGTATTTCCATCCTAGGTCATGTTCTTTGTCTATTCAATCATTCATTCAATTTTTACAATCTCATGTTCCTGCTGAAGCCACTCGAAATGATCATCCCCAACCAATTTAAAAGATAATGTCAATTTTAAATTTTAGATATACAGTATATGAATGTTCGTGTGTGTGTGTGTGTGTGTAACCAGTGGAAACCAGCCAAGTAATTAAGTTGATCTGATAAATAAAATATTTCAGTTTCAGAGCCCTGACAGAGGATTTTATGTAGTGTGTGTGTGTGTGTGTGTATTATAGGGTTGACTATATCTTCAAAACAGACTTAATGAGAAATGGCAAATCAGATAAAATTATCAAAAGGTATCGTGGAAAAAAAAGTGATATTTGTGTATGATATACCTGTAACAACCATTATTTTCAGTAATTGGTATTTGCAGCAATGGTTGATAAGAAACAGCCCATAAGACATGTTGGAGTAGGCAGCTATAACACCTTTCAATTAAATCTGCTAAAATGCTTATCTTGGAGTTGTTGAAAGTATATTACTTCCATAATCACCACCTCATTTAAATCCGCACATGAAAGCAGGTTTATCTCTGTTCCTCATATGCTTTTGGACTCTCCAAGAGCCCCACCCCAAAGGTCCAGGTCAGGAGAGAGGCATAGTCCAACAACATTTGAAAGCAGCCCTCGAGAACATACGGGTTTTTCTTTTGTGTTTGTAAAGGGCTGGCGTTGTGACAATTGCCGTAGACCTAGTGCTTCTGAAGGTTCTCCTAGTCAAACCTACACACAGAGAGAGCAACAAAGCACGAACACGGTAAGTGAACGTTTTCCATCTATAGGATCATACTGTATGTGGCTCTTAAATTCTGGTCAATACTGAGAATGCATAGTATTTTTCCAGTAAATGGACAACTTATTCCCACTTCATTGAACCACCCCATTTATTATGTTTTTTCTTTCTCTTACATGAAGCTCGAAGTGGGGTTCCATTTGGGAGACAGATCCCATCCAGAACTCCTTAGCTTCTGCACCTAAGAGTGGCCTTCTTCCTTGCTCTTTGTTTTTTTAATGTTTTTTTTTTTTAAAAAAAAAGTTCTTTAAATGGAAGGCTGATACACACGTTCTTGCTTCCAGTGCCGTCTTTTATTTCCAGTGTTTTAAAAGTGCTGATCTCCAGCAAAGGAGATCGTTACCTTGTCGTGGTGCTGGAGCTTGAGCACCTCAATGAAACCATGAGCTAAACCGTGAAGGGACACCCAAGACGGGAAGGTCGTGGCAGAGAGGTCAGACTAAATACGATCCCTGGGGAAGGTAATGGCAACCCACCCCAGTATTCTTGCCATGAAAACTAAATGGATCAGTACAACCAGAGATATGTCGGTATACCATCGGAAGATGGGACTCCCAGGTCGGAAGATGGTCAAAATGCTACTGGGGAGGAACAGAGGATACGTTCAACTAGCCCCAGATGTGATGACGCAGCTAGCTCAAAGCCGAAAGGACGGCTAGCGGCCGACGGTGCTGGTGGTGAACGACGAATCCGATGTTCTAAAGATCAACACACCATAGGAACCTGGAATGTAAGATCTATGAGCCAGGGCAAATTGGATGTGGTTATTGGTGAGATGTCAAGATTAAATATAGACATTTTAGGTGTCAGTGAACTGAAATGGACTGGGATGGGCCACTTCACATCAGATGACCACCAGATCTACTACTGTGGACAAGAGGACCACAGAAGAAATGGAGTAGCCTTCATAATTAATAATAAAGTGGCTAAGGCAGGGCTTGGATACAATCCAAAAAATGATAGAATTATCTCAATTCGAATTCAGGGTAAGCCATTTAACATCACAGTGATCCAAATATACGCCCCAACCACAGATGCTGAAGAAGCAGAAGTAAATCAGTTCTATGAGGATCTGCAGCACCTACTGGATAATACACCAAAAAGAGATGTTATTTTCATTACAGGAGACTGGAATGCTAAGGTGGGTAATCAGACGACACCTGGAATTACAGGCAAGCATGGTCTGGGAGAACAAAATGAAGCAGGACATAGGCTGATAGAATTTTGCCAAGACAACTCACTGTGCATAACAAACACTCTCTTCCAACAACCTAAAAGACGACTTTATACATGGACTTCACCAGATGGTCGACACCGAAATCAGATTGACTACATCCTTTGCAGCCAAAGGTGGCGGACATCTATACAGTCGGTAAAAACAAGACCTGGAGCTGACTGTAGTTCAGATCACGAACTTCTTATTGCACAATTTAGAATCAGACTAAAGAGAATAGGGAAGACCCACAGATCAGTTAGATATGAGCTCACTAATATTCCTAAGGAATATGCAGTGGAGGTGAAGAATAGATTTAAGGGACTAGATTTAGTAGATATGGTCCCGGAAGAACTATGGACAGAAGTTTGCAACATTGTTCAGGAGGCGGCAACAAAAAACGTCCCAAAGAAAAAGAAAACCAAGAAGGCAAGATGGCTGTCTGCTGAGACACTGGAAGTAGCCCAAGAAAGAAGGAAAGCAAAAGGCAACAGTGATAGGGGGAGATATGCCCAATTAAATGCAAAATTCCAGAGGTTAGCCAGAAGAGATAAGGAATTATTTTTAAACAAGCAATGTGCGGAAGTGGAAGAAGACAATAGAATAGGAAGGACAAGAGACCTCTTCCAGAAAATTAGAAACATCGGAGGTAAATTCCAGGCAAAAATGGGTATGATCAAAAACAAAGATGGTAAGGACCTAACAGAAGCAGAAGAGATCAAGAAAAGGTGGCAAGAATATACGGAAGATCTGTATAGGAAGGATAATAATATTGGAGATAGCTTTGACGGTGTGGTCAGTGAGTTAGAGCCAGACATCCTGAAGAGTGAGGTTGAATGGGCCTTAAGAAGGATTGCTAATAACAAGGCAGCAGGAGACGACGGTATCCCAGCTGAACTGTTTAAAATCTTGCAAGATGATGCTGTCAAGGTGATGCATGCCATATGCCAGCAAATTTGGAAAACACAAGAATGGCCATCAGATTGGAAAAAATCAACTTATATCCCCATACCAAAAAAGGGAAGCACTAAAGAATGTTCAAACTATCGAACAGTGGCACTTATTTCACATGCCAGTAAGGTAATGCTCAAGATCTTGCAAGGTAGACTCCAGCAATTCATGGAGCGAGAATTGCCAGATGTACAAGCTGGGTTTAGAAAAGGCAGAGGAACTAGAGACCAAATTGCCAATATCCGCTGGATAATGGAGAAAGCCAGGGAGTTTCAGAAAAACATCTATTTTTGTTTTATTGACTATTCTAAAGCCTTTGACTGTGTGGATCATAACAAATTGTGGCAAGTTCTTGGTGGTATGGGGATACCAAGTCATCTTGTCTGCCTCCTGAGGAATCTGTATAACGACCAAGTAGCAACGGTAAGAACAGAGCACGGAACAATGGACTGGTTTAAGATTGGGAAAGGAGTATGGCAGGGCTGTATACTCTCACCCTACCTATTCAACCTGTACGCAGGACACATCATGCAACGTGCTGGGTTTGAGGAATCCAAGGCTGGAGTTAAAATCGCTGGAAGAAACATTAGCAATCTTAGATATGCAGATGATACCACTTTGATGGCTGAAAGCGAGGAGGAGTTGAGGAGCCTTATGACGAAGGTGAAAGAAGAAAGTGCAAAAGCTGGGTTGCAGTTAAACCTCAAAAAAACCAAGATTATGGCAACCAGCTTGATTGATAACTGGCAAATAGAGGGAGAAAAAGTGGAGGCAGTGACAGACTTTGTATTTCTAGGCGCAAAGATTACTGCAGATGCTGACTGCAGCCAGGAAATCAGAAGACGTCTACTTCTTGGGAGGAGAGCAATGGCAAATCTTGATAAAATAGTTAAGAGCAGAGACATCACACTGACAACAAAGGTCCGCATAGTTAAAGCAATGGTATTCCCTGTAGTAACCTATGGCTGTGAGAGCTGGACCATAAGGAAGGCTGAGCGAAGGAAGATAGATGCTTTTGAACTGTGGTGTTGGAGGAAAATTCTGAGAGTGCCTTGGACTGCAAGAAGATCAAGCCAGTCCATACTCCAGGAAATAAAGCCAGACTGCTCACTTGAGGGAATGATATTAAAGGCAAAACTGAAGTACTTTGGCCACATCATGAGAAGACAGGATACCCTGGAGAAGAAGCTGATGCTAGGGAAAGTGGAAGGCAAAAGGAAGAGGGGCCGACCAAGGGCAAGATGGATGGATGATATTCTGGAGGTGACAGACTCAACCATGGGGGAGCTGGGGATGGTGATGGCCGACAGGAAGCTCTGGCGTGGGCTGGTACATGAAGTCACGAAGAGTCGGAAGCGACTGAACGAATAAACAACAACACAAAAGTGCTGAATGGCAGTGAGATATGTTTTGTTTTAAAAACATGCCCAGCCATCCTGCAAAATTGCCCTATTGCCAGGAGTATCCTAGTGATAGGGTGGGGAGAGATATATTTATTTATTTTTATTTATTTACAGGACTTACATGGCTACCTATCTCATATATGGATTCTGAGATGAGATGAGGTATCATAGGGAATGACCAGATATATATTTTTTAAATGTATGCTCTCCTTTGATGTGGGTTTTGCTTTATTTGGCATATTTGGCATCATCATTGGCGATCACTCGTAGCCGAGTAAGATTGTCTTCCAAAGGTAAAATTTTAACGGTGGATCCGTAAGTGGCTATAAAGGCCAATTCTGGATCCGCACAACCTCCCACAATGAGGGCATAGGTTTCCGGGTGGGAGACAGTCATGATGAGGGTTTGCCTGACGGTGCCTTCCTTTTAGCTCTTTTCTCCCTTTCGCCCTTTACTCATGCTTCTTCAAAGTCCATAGCGCCATTAATAAAGGATGACCTCCAATTGAAACGCTCATGAGTTAGGGCTTCCCAGTTCTATGCATATGATGGCTGTGGGCACTATGTTTGCATATTTTGCCCTTTTGATTATGGGTGAATGTCTTTCCTTTGTGCGTGTTTCTCACAATACCATCCATTTGCCTTCTGTGAAATGGGAGTGTTCTACTTTTTGAGAGTAAATATGAAACTCTGTCTTTGGAGCTCAAAGTCCCTTTGCCTTATCCATTGGCCAAAATGCTGAAGCATATACAGTATACCATTCTAAAGCAAGTTGCATAGCTTCCTAACATGATTTATAGGAAGTACACATTAGTAAGTAAACTCTGTAAGTAAAATCAGGCAGCCTTTGCCTCTCATAGGCTTCCACTATACTTAGGATTCCAAGATCTTTTACTGTCAAAGAGACTGATATTTGAAATATAATTGTGTTAGAGTTCAACTAATTTCATTTTCTTTGGTAAATTATATGGATCCATTTGCATTCTGTACAGTAGAATTGTAGTGATATAAACTAGATGGTGAAGTTTAAACAAAATACAAAATACAAAATATGCAAAGCACTTTTCCATGGAGTCTTAAGCATCATCACATTGGCATAGGTGTCCATTGGTGTAGTGCATCATGATGTAAAGTCTGTGATTTTGTATGTTGGGCCAAACATCAGGATCTAAGTACATAAGGGCAGAGTTTGCATCCAAATGTCACCACTCACATTTATTTTGATCTAATCTCAGGTTGCTGCAGATGCTGAGGCACACTTGGGTTTTCCTTCTGAAGTGGAATTGTCATTTTAAGATTCTTCATGAAGGGCCTACAGTGTGAATGTTGGACAGATTCAGATTGTCCACAATTGCAGTAAGATACTTGCTGCCCCTTCGAATGGTCACTCACGCCCTGGTCATCTCCCATATAGACTATTGTAATGCACTCTACATGGGGCTACCCTTGAAGAGCGTCCGGAGGCTTCAGCTGGTTCAGAATGCAGCTGCGCAGGCAATTTTAGGTGCCTCAAGATCAGCACACATAGCACCTTTGCTCCGCAAGCTGCATTAGGTGCCAGTTTGCTTCCAGATTCAATTCAAGGTATTGGTTATCACCTTTAAAGCCCTACATGGCATGGGACCAGGTTACCTGAGGGACCGTCTCATCCCTGTCACATCAACCCGTCCCACCCGGTCATGCAGAGAGGGCATGCTACGAGCCCCATCTGTAAGAGAGTTCCATCTGACGGGGTCCAGGAGGCGTGCCTTCTCTGCAGTAGCCCCCGCCCTCTGGAATATTCTTCCCCCTGAATCGGCCCCCTCTCTCCTGGACTTTAGAAAAAACCTAAAGACCTGGTTTTGCCACCATGCTTGGGGAAGGGAGGGGAATAGCCAGTCTTGGGGTTGGCTGGTCTCTTAGATCTGCCTTGACCAGCCTTACCGGCCCATAGGATAAATAAGATCTACCATTGCTTGGATCGGACTGTAATTAGGTATTTTTACTGATTATTAGTGTTATTTATGGTTTTTTATTGATTTTAAACTTTTTATTGCGAACCGCCCAAGGTCCCTCCTTGTGAGGGAGATGGGCGGGGATATAAATGTGATAAATAAATTATGAGTGCTAATTTTATTTATCCATGTTTCCTCCAGCAGAATATCCATTGTCCAATTGAATGCTTCTATCCCTTACATCTACATTCAGATGCACAGAACCGACGAGGAGATTAATTTTCAAGATTTTAGCATCAAGCAAGAAGAGGTTGCAGCCAAGACTATCACTGTAAATGCTGCTAGAAAAAAGCAGATCTTGTGGTGATGAAAGCCTTTAGCTACCATATTTGGGCTTCATAAAATCTGGATGAACACAAGTTTATAGTAAATAGGTACAAAAAACTTTAGATTCTTTTCTCCCATCTGGTGTTCATCTGGATTTTTCCAGCCCAGATACGATAGCCTTACAACAGCTGCTTTCTCCGCTTTTGCTCAATTCACCGCTTGTCCAAAGGAGACCAGTCTTGGTGTGTTTCAAGTCTTCTTTTCAGCAAGGAAACGTATATGCTGTCCATTCTTTTCTCAAAGTGTTTCAATACTGTTCAGTATTTTCCTTAAAGCAACTATTGCTAATAATAAACGCTCAGCAATTAGTAAACATCCATGGGGCCCATAAGAGATGGAGAGAGAAAAATTTTATTATTAAAAATTCAAATGAAAATAAAAAAAGAAATACGTTCTGCTAACTGTGCAGGTGTCAATAGGAACTGCATATCCTATTACTGTGATATTTATAATATGCACAGTCTTAATCTTTATAAATGATCCTAATTTTCCCCCCCTAGCGGTATGTTTATCTCTCGTACTGTTATTTATCAACATCAATTTCCTTTCATACCTTCCCCCTCCATCTCTAAATGTCTTTTGTATTTTTCTACAAGAAAATACATTAAAGACATTTAGTATACCGTTGACAGAAGAATTTGGTATAATTATGATCAGTGGGGTTTTTTTATACTGTTAAGTGCCAAAGCTTTCTGCTGTGGGAAACAATTCTTTTAATAAAAGGTTTCACCAAACTGTTTTAATTATTGAGTTTGTTAGGTTTTATCCCAGTAACCAAAGAGCACTGTGATATTAGGTACTGTAATTAGCCATAGAAGTAGTTTGCCAAAAAAATTTTTTAACTGCCCTGCCAATTTTGTTTTCAAAATAAGCCTCTGAAGAAAATTAGATCGACAGTTGATTATTACCCTATTATTGCCCAGTGAGCTTCATGCCTGAGTAGAAGTTTGAACTTGGTCTTTCTAAACATCCATATTTTGGTTCATATGTGGGGATCAGAATGAAAAAGTAAATTGCTGCAAGCAAATGACTGGGAGTTATTAGGCTTCTGGGACAACAGTCTGATAGCTTTGCCATATTCACCTCTAAATGAGATTTCCAAGGTTCTGTAACCTAACCCCTTTTCCCTTGCAGTAGATGTGACTAATGAGACTATGACCACCCTTCTTTCTTGGTTGTGAGCAGCCTTCACGAGCTCGAGCCTACCGTGCAGTCCCAGGCAACCACGCGGGTCCTTTAAAGGAGGCCCTGACGGGGGCAGCGTGCATGCCAAGGCTCAGTCCAAAGCACCTTCTCAGCTCCAAGGTGCTGCACATCCCTTGGTGCAACAGAGGCCTGTTGGGAGAAATCCTATGATTGGGATATAGCTGATCCTTCACCTGATGCGTTTTTTTTTTCATGTCAGAAGCACCGAGGTGCTTCTGTAGTGAAAGGATTTGCCAGTGACATCACCGTTGCCTGGGGGACACCCAAGGAGGCTCCTTTCACATCCCTGTGATTTTTCCCACTGGAGTGGTACCTATTTATCTACTCACATTTGCATGCTTTTGAACTGCTAGGTCGGCAGGAGCTGGGACTGATTGCCGGGAGCTCACTCCGGCACGCGGCGGCTCACGCTTGGGATTCGAACTGCCGAGCTGTCGGCCTTAATGGCCTCTGACTCAGCGTCCTAACCACTGAGCCACCACGGTCCCCCACCTGATGCTAACTAATAGGGAAGACTTACTTGGGGAAGTGGAAATAAACATTAAGGGGAAATTACCGTACAGCGCTGTAGCTCTCATATAACTGGGCATATCAGAAGCTGAGATTATCAGCCTGAAGGACTTCATTGCTATCGATTTGCAAAAGGTTCTTTAATGCCAATACCTATTTCGTTGTTAAGAATAGTTTTTTGCATATATGATTTCAGACTCAAACTGCCCATAGAAACCATTAGTTTTCATCAAGCTGAACCTTGAGATAATTCAGGTTGCATGAAGGGTAAGGAAGAACACCTACCTGTTTGGGTGCGCCTTTTAAATTGGTAAAAAAAACAAAAAACCCAACTTGGCAATTTGTGAAGCATACTTTCCATGATTTCTTGGACAGATTCCCGATTATTTATCTGGAAGTTTTATTCTGGAAAGTCCACTGTATATCGTTAAACCCACATACGACTGTTGCATTCTGTGACCACAAGCTCTCTGTCAAGTTGGAGAAATGGCCCAGCCCCTTATGTTCCACCACCCTTTCCCATTTCTCTGTAAGGTGGGGAATTTGAACACTTTCTGGCCTCTCACCATCAGCAAGTCAGGCCACAGTATTTGATCCACTGAAGGGTTTATACAGACTTGAGATCTTGTGACCCATGTACATAAATCCTACCCAATTCAATTTTCAGTACACAGCTGACTGGTCCACACAGGAGGTGAACACAGCTGAGATTCTGATGGGGAAAGGGAAACGGGATGAAGACATGAATTCCAGGGTTACACCCCAAGAGTGCCTGCCCCAAGGTTACTGGGGAAGCAGGAGTGTGGGAGGACGGAGGCCACACCTCAGAACTCCATCAACTCCTATTGGCGATCCAATAGTTGGAGTTGAGAAAGCTGAATTGGGCAGGATGGAGGACTGTTTCCAATAAATTCAGGGGTCTTCGTACTAGTGGGGAGGGAGGGAGCAGTTTTGAGAGGACAATGATATTAAGACTTCCAAAAGCAAGCGAAAGTTCCCAGGCTAAGAACATTGTTTTAACTAGTCGAAAGACAAGAATGCAACATTCTGTGATGATCTCAACAACACCACTGGGGAAAAGCCAGTGCTCTGATGAACAGCATTATTATAGGCCACCTCAGCAAAAGGTAATAACTCCACCCAATTATCTTGCTGATGACTAATGTAACACTGTAAATACTGTTCCAATACGGAGTTAAGCCGTTCGCAAGCCCCATTTCCCTGGGGGTGGTGCCCAGAAGTGAGACCCTGCTCAGTTCCAATCAATTTTAAAAATGATTTCCAAAATTTGGCGGTAAACTGACTTCCGCAATCGCTGATAATCCGCAAGGGGGCGCCGTGTGCTCGGTAGATGTGCACGATGAATAACTTTGCCAGTTGACCAGCAGATGGTAGTCCTTTACAAGGAATAAAATGAGCTTGCTTAGAGAATAAATCAGTCACTACCCATATTACGGTTTTGCCTTTACTCTCTGGTAAGTCCACAATGAAATCCATTGAAATTTGCTTCCATGGGCTTGTTGGCTCAGCCACGGTTTGCAACAGCCCCACCGGTTTCCCGGGCGCTTTTTTCATGGAGGCACAAACATGACATGACAAAACATATTGTTTAACATCTTTCCTCAAGGTTGGCCACCAAAATTGCCTTCTAACCAAATGTAAAGTTTTTACAAATCCAAAATGTCCAGCAATTTTACTATCATGACAACGCTGTAAAATAGCTTTTCTCAGAGTTTCAGGAACATATAATCTGTCTCCGTTCCACCACACCCCATTAGTTTCAGTTAAAGTTTGTTTGTGATCTTTCCACCAATCATCAGCCCCCATAGCTTCCCAAAGTTCTTTTTCTAAGGAAGGTTCACATGGGGTTTTCTGTTGTTTGGCCTTGCTTCTAGTGAGAGCCACGTTCCCTTGTAACTGTACTGGTACAGGTGCTCTAGTACTTTCAGGACCAGGCTCCTCCTGGTTCGATAATCCCAATTGTTGTGGAGACATTACTGTAGATACCACTAGTTCTGTTTGAGTGTCATGTTTTGGTAACCTAGACAAAGCATCTGCTAAAAAGTTTTTTCCTGCTGGCAAATACTTTAAAGTGAAATTAAATCTACTGAAGAATTCAGCCCAACGGATTTGTTTAGGATTTAATTTCCGAGGAGTTTTAAGTGCTTCCAAGTTTTTATGGTCAGTAAAGGCTTCAAATGGATGAGAACCCTCCAGCAGGTGTCACCATGTAGCTAGAGCATGTCGCACTGCAAAAGCCTCCTTTTCCCAAACCAACCAACGTTGCTCAGCCTCAGTGAATTTATGGGAAATATATGCACAAGGCCTTAATTGATCGCTATTGTCTTTTTGCAATAATATACATCCAATTGCAGAATTGGACGCGTCTGTCTGGATCACAAAGGGACGTTCTGGATCCGGATGTTTTAAAATGGGTTCTGCAGTGAACAACTGCTTCAATTGTTCAAAAGCCGTTTGGCACGCCAGCGTCCATTTTAATTTAGTTTGAGGCTTATTTGCTAATACGCCATCAGCCGATTTCTTGGTTTTTAACATATCGGTTAATGGTAACGCAATCTTTGCAAAACAGGAATAAACTGGCGATAGAAATTTGCAAATCCAAGAAAAGCTTGTAATTGCTTTTTTGTTCTGGGTGTTTCCCACGCCAACACATCTTCGACTTTGGCGGGATCCATTTCTATGCCCTGATGAGATATTCTGTAGCCTAGAAAGTCCAGTTTCTCTTTGTGAAATTCACATTTAGACAACTTAACATACAACTTGTTTTCTAAGAGCTTTCTGAGTACTGCTTTTACTAGTTTCACATGTTGTTCCATGGTCTCTGTGTATATCAATATGTCATCCAAATATACCAATACCCCTTGGTACAGGAATTCATGCAGAACCTCATTAATTAAGCTCATGAAGACTCCAGGCCCGCCCCTTAATCCGAACGGCATGACTTTATATTGAAAACAACCCAATTGGCAATTAAAGGCGGTTTTCCACTCATCCCCTTCTTTTATGCGTACTCTAAAATACGCTTCTCTCAAATCCAGCTTGGTGAAGATTTTTCCTTTGGTTAGTTGAGCCAGCATATATTTCATCAAAGGCAGCGGGTATTGGTTAGAAATACAAATAGCATTCAGCCCCCTATAGTCAGTACAAAGTCTTAAGGAACCATCTTTCTTTTTCCTGAATAATACTGGAGCTGCCGTGGGGGATGTGGAAGGCTCAATAAATCCCCGCTTTAAGTTCTTATCTATAAAATTCCTCAGCTCTTGCAGTTCCTTATGAGTCATTGAATACAACTTAGGTTTAGGCAGCACTGTCCCAGGCTCCAATTGCAAAGAACAGTCTGTTTTCCGATGAGGGGGCATCTGGTCTGACTCCGTCTCTACAAAAATCTCCCCCTCCTCCTCATACACTGACGGTGCCACCGCTGCTTGAGCGAGCTCCCGTAACAGAGTCCTGCAGCTTCCCGCTCAACTCCCAAATATGAGCCGTCTGCAAATTCCATTTCTCCAGAAACCCAGTCAATCTGAGGGTTACGCTCCCTCAACCATTTAAGCCCCAACACTATGGGCTGATTGGAAATGGGAGCCACAATGAACCTAATAGTCTCTTGATGCGTCCCAATAGTCATTTTCAAAGCTTCTGTATAATATTCCACTGGACCCCCTTTCATATCTGATCCATCCAACTGACAAAATATGATGGGAACTTTTAACTTATGCAACTTAAGTCTCAGTCCTGTAACAATGGCAGGATGCATCAAACATCTTGAGCACCCCCGAGTCCAGCATTGCCATCAAATTGTTCTGAACCCTCCCATCTAAAGTTTCAAGTTTTATCTTAACCTGCATGGTAGGACAATCTCCACTCACCAGCGGATCGGAGCGCCGATCTGTAAATGCCTGGCCCCCGGCGCACTTCAAACCAGGCATTGCTCGTTTCCCACCGGCTGCATGAATTCTTCGTCAGAGGAGTCGTTCTCTCCCCCAACCAATTCCAGTGTCTTGCTTTCATCTAGGGCATGGGCTGTCCCCTTGCGTGGCTGCAACTTAACTGGTTTGGAAAACTGACTTTCCGGCTTTGCCTTTACTGTAGAGGGTTTTTGAGGGCAGTTGCTAATACGATGCCCCTCTTTGCCACATTTAAAGCACAAGCCCCGTTTTGCTCTGCGTTCTTTTTCCTCTTCCCAAGTATTTAACCATGGGCTTGGTTCATCTTTCTGTGATGATCTCAACAACAATGTCCCAATAAACACTTCTCCATGTAGTTCAATGAAATACAGATAAAGCTTTATTCAGGATACATGTTCATTGAAGCACTCCTAAAGACTTGAATGCTGATTCCCGCCAAACTATTCCCTCTTAACTTCCCCCCTTGCGCGCCAATTCACCAACGATGATCTCATGAGGCAAACGGTCCCATCTCCTCTCCGTTGCAGGTGCGTGACCTTGGCCAAGCTGTCTCTAGCTTCCAGCAGCAGACATAACACTCAACTGCCATCCCCCCTCCCAACTACTATGCAAGCACTATGCGATGCTTAATCCTAATGGCAGGATTCATAGACATGAACCCTGACACATTCAACTGCTCCAACAGAAGAAAGGTGGTGGTGAGAAACAGAAAGCTAGGTCATATTTGCATAAAGAGAAGGGTGAAGAGTCATTGCATTTGAAAATGGACTGGATGTATGGTTTCTTTCACCCAGCTCTCAGAGCTGGTCAACTTACACGGTTATCATTCCTGATTGTAGTAAAGCATACTTCTTGGCCAAGTCACGCAAGTACTCGCAGAAGCTGATGCTTCAAAATTTCAGTCTTGGGATGAGCCTGATAGCTAGGCGTAACACCAATTAAATAGCTTTTTTAAAATCATTTGAAAACATGCAATAAAATCTATTTGTCATATTTTACCTCAAATCTCAGTGTGTCACATTTTGTAATTCTGGAGGTCTGTAAATACTGCCCAGGGGCAGTGCTGATATCTGCAGTCTCTGTTTTGCTGACTCCTGTTCTAGTTCAAAAATAGTTTGAACAACATGTCCTGTAATACTGTTTTCAGCAGTTGCATCCCATTTTCATTCCCCCTTAGCTAAAATCAGGCATGTGAAGGGCAACATCTGATTTGCAGGTCCTTCGAAGTTTCACCTGCATTTGTTGCCAATTTTGTATATAATGCAAACAAATGGCCTTTACAATAAAAAAAAATCAGTGATTCAGTCTATTCAGATAATTAGCAGTCAGATGCAAGTCTATACCAGTTTTTTTTCTAGACACCTTTAACAATTTTCTATAGAAACATCATTTAAAAATGAAACTAATTATGTCTATAATGAAGATCTTTTGATTTTTAAAAATACTCATCTGATTGTGGCAGACAAAAACACACTAGTTATTAAAATCTCACAATGGAGATTTTAAAAGCAAGACAAAAAATTAAGACAACATGCAGACAATCTCTTTTTCTCCTAGTACTATTACTACCTATCCCACCATAAAAATGGCAAAATATACTTCCATCACTTTAAAATGTATTTATTCATTTAACAATTGGTACCATTCATGTTCATCTTACAGCTTATTATTGTCTCACTATTTTAGAAAGAATGAAGACATTTCAGAGCAAGCCTTGAGATTTATAATAATAGATGTTCATATATTATGGAAAACTAGAAATTGCAGAGATGGGATTACAGGAATGGATGAGCTAAAAATGATGCTCTTCACTGTTCATGTACCAACTTTGTATGCTGACAGAATATGCCAAAAGGCTTCCATCATACAGCTTTGCTTAATGAGAGGGGGTTTTGTGCATGTGTGTGGGCCTTAAGATCAGTCTTGACGCCTGGAGACAGCTTGGACAAGTCCCTGCAGTTTTTTTGGCATCGATTTTAGAATGAGAGGGATACATCTACATATACTACTCAAGTGATGCCAACATCCTCCTTCCCCATTCATTAGAAGGTTCCCCCCCCACATTTGTGTAGTCGTGTCCGACTCTAGGGGCCGGTGCTCATCTCCGTTTGTTAGCCGAAGAGCCAGCGTTGTCCAAAGACGCTTCTGTGGTCATGTGGCCGGCATGACGCGCACGGAACGCTGTTACCTACCCACCGAAGTGGTACCTATTCATCTACTTGCATTTGCTGCTAATTCCTGGAGACGGAATTAGACTGAGTATATTTAACAGCAATGGTGGCAATAATCAGATCTCTGATAGCTGGGTCATGCTGCTGCTTTCTCTGCACGATTGTTATCCACCCTGCTAAAAGCATTCTACTCTAACAGAAATCATCATAAACATGTTTCTATCTGCATGGGATCAATTTCAGGAGAAACTGTAATTCTACTTTTAGTGAGCATCTCAATCGGGTTCACTAATTTAAAATACAAATTTCCAGTATGTACAATGTACAATGCTTAGCTGAGCATGATAAAAGCAGTAAGTGATTGATTTTGCATGCTGATAGAAGTCACATCCGTACCCTGAGTTCTTAAAGAGTTCAGACACAACTGATAGTTTTGCACTTTTATTTTTCAAGGAAGTTTTCAGAACTTTCTATCTTACTTTAGTACTTTCAATGTTATATGTAGATTTTGGCACTATATGCAGATTTTGTAAAGAATATGCTTTCAAATACTGATTATTAAACATCAGTGGTGAAAGAGGCGAAGGTTGGTATGAATAAGAGTTATTCCCAGCTCATCACAGGCTTCAATCACAACTTGGTCAGCAGCAGAACCAGATGGGGAAACAATGAACTGGACTCCACTCTGAAAAAGGAAGACAAAAACAATCACCTTATCAACTTTTTTGTTAGGTGTTATGCAAGATACCTTATCATGATTCAGCTTTAGCTTTTTGACTCTCATCCAATCCACTATTGCACTCATGGACCAGTTTAGGTGATGCACCCTCTCTTCCACTTCAGAAACATGGAAGTGACATCATCATACAAATTAACATCTCAGCCCAAATCCCCTAATGACTCCACCCAGTAGTTTCATATAGATATTGAATACTATCAAAGACAAGGATGGCATCTTGGGGCACCCCACAGTAAGGCTCCAGGGGACCAACCCTGTCTCTCAATACGAATCTCAAGAACATACAATTAAAAGCAGAAGTATTATGTAAAAGTCCCCCCCAGTCCATATAGCTGATCCTGGATGCCAGAGGAAGACCAAGTCAGCGTAAGAGACTCTGTTTCTCTCCTGTAAAAGTCAACCAAGTCAAGGCCATTTTCTTTCACATAACCAGGATGAAACACAGACATGGCTCTACAGAATCACTTGCCTCTGAGAACGCTTTCAGTTGGATCACCACCCTCCTCTGGATCACCTTGCCCAGAAAGGGATATTTGCGCTTTAAACCTTTTAGCCCAGAGCAAACAACCTCCTGAGAAGAGTAGTCAAAGCACTGCCTCATACGGGCAAGAAGAACCACCTCTTTGAATGAACCACAGGTGCATTCAACCCCCTCATCAAGATAGCTTGATTGGCTAAGATGTGCAGGAGTCAACAGAACAAGCTTGTCTGGATCCTCATAAGACAAGAACAGGCTTGTCTGGATCCTCAGCCCACAAAAATCTAGACTGTTCCCACAAAACTAGACAAGAGGCTGCCTCAGAAACTCCATTTGGACCTGAAACAATGGCAGCACTTCCAATCACATCACACTGGATTCTATAATTTCAGAGGGCAGACTATTTTAATGTGTCTCCCAGCCCTGCAAATTTCACCCTAAAATGGTGTGATCATGACACTTGAGTGATTACAACCCTAATTACATCCAGACTGCCTATCCCATCACCTGAGGCAAAATCTAAAGTGTGTCTGTGGTATGCTTCTGTTAACGGTAACTCCCAAAGTACATTGGTCTTGGGTAAGAGCTGGAACAGAAGATTGTAGAGACTTATCCTGGGTGACTATGCTGTTCTGCTTTTGTGGGCTGTCTTGCTAAGAAGAACAGAATGGTGTCAGAAGTGACTACAGATTGCTGAGCTCAGAGTAATTAGAAAAACTCAGCAGGAGGTGAGTAAAGGAAAGGGGAGCAGCAGCAGCCATAGAAAGCAAGCCTAGGACTTATTTGTAATGGAAAGTTGCATGCCACCCCCGCCATAACCACCCCTATTCTTCTCAGGAAGCCTTACATGGTATTGGAGAAGATGGAAGCAACTTCTGGCTTTCTAGAACAGGCTCAGCAGACAATTAAAAGTCAGAGGACTTTCAGGTTTCTCTTTTGTGATACATGGTAGGAGAAGAAACTCCTGCTTTGGAGTGAGTCCTGGCTTTCTAGAACTCACACTGACTAACAGAAGACATTTTTCCTTCCATCTCCTTTGATGGATGCACTCCAGATTGGTAACATGCAAACGCTGGGTTCTGTTTTAAAATTGCACTAATGTCTTATGTAAGTCAATCTAGGAACTGTGAATTTGGACATTCAGAAGATGAGATGAAGCTTGTATTTAGTGTTAGTGCTAAATTGCCGAGAGAGAGACTATTAAGGGAGCCTGATATCAGCCTGAGATACATGCTGCTGTTTGTTCTCCAATTAACGCTTCCCCGCAATCACCCCAGTGTGGTATATCTAGCTTGCTTGCTACTTTAAGCATGTTTCAAGGAGCCAAACATTTCCATTTAGAGTGTGAATAGCCAATTAAACAAGAACACCTTTCATTATGACTTGAACAAGAGATCACAATGTCACCAACTTACCCGATTTGCTCTATCCACATTATCCCTAAAAGGGAAAAATGCATCAGAGCTTAGTGAGACACCATTTAATTTTCCAATCCAGGCCCTTTTTTCTGCTTCAGTAAGCAAATTGGGGACTTCCTCAAATTGTGCCTTCCACTTGGCAAAATCTTCACCCTGCAAAAATGTATTTTTAATCATCTGCTAGATGGAAGAAATCTCATTCAGAAAAATATGGCAAATACAGTGGCAATTCTGTTTTGTACACCTTTTTCCCAGCCTCCTAATTTCAAACAGCACTGTTCTAAGAGCTGCAGCATCAGTGTTTATAGTGGAATG
This sequence comes from Charina bottae, assembly GCA_023362775.1. Taxonomy (NCBI): domain Eukaryota; kingdom Metazoa; phylum Chordata; class Lepidosauria; order Squamata; family Charinaidae; genus Charina; species Charina bottae. The sequence continues at coordinate 3,436,701 of JALMGJ010000020.1, forward strand.
TATAATATTTTAGGCCAAATGTCATAAACTCTTTACTTCCTTGAGCTCCAACTGCCTCAAGAAATCAACAAAACTTGTTGACCTGTGTGAGTTGTATTACTCAATCTCATTTAATATGAGTTAACTTGTTTTTCTGATAAAGATAAGAGCATTCAATTGCCTTATAATCATTTCAGCAGAGAGTAGCAAAAACTTTCTGTGCATTAGTGTTCCTCTTTCAACATAAACTTTTCTGGCAAAAAGCGCTCAGATAGATGAATAGTCCTGTTACTTAAAACCACGGTCAGTTCTACCATGAAGTCTATTGGGCAATGAGTCAAGCTGTCATCTTTGGTGACCAGATGTGCCACTGTCTTACTGGAGGGTTCCTTAGAGTGAAGACACGGCTCTTTCTGGTCGAGCATGCTCCTTAGAATGAGCCGCTGCTCCACAAGCCCGGAGCCCCCTGCCTTCTTTCCCCATGTATCTGGATGGGCCACATGCTGTGATGCTTTGCTCTGGAAAGTCCTCTCTAGGCATCTGGAAAGCCAGGCCCTCCGTGAGGCTCGTGTGCACTCCAGACAGCACAGGGGGGTGATTCTTCAGGACCCTGCACCACGCCTCTGAGTAAAGTGCTAGTAAGGAAGGGAGGGTCGTGGCAGTAGGAGCAGCAACCACTAGACATGGTCCCCCACCCCTAACTGTGAGTCCACTTGAAAACTGAGGCATGGCACTTAATTTACTGTATATATCTTTTTTTTCCCTTTAAACTCTCCCCCTGCCAGGCAATGACCTAAAAATGTATATGCTGAACTGGAAGAATAGGATACCCAACTGACTTGCTGAACGTATTATTTGAAACAAATGTTTTTATTGGCTACCTCCAAGCTAGTGTACAGGTCCTAATGGAGAAACCACAAAAACTTGGTCCGTAAGATAACTTTGATCAAAAGCCTTCTAAATATACACGAAGTTCCCAAATATTTATCACAGGAGTCCCAGAAAAATGGACCTTACAACAATTTAGCATTAACTATTGTGCATCTGCTATAGTTAAGCTAGGTTTCACATAAATAGACAGAGTTATTGGACTAGCCTAATCAGGGCATGTTTTTGTCCTCAGTCATCAGTGAAGGGCCTACAAACAGGGGTGGGTTCAGGGTTCCTGGAGAATCTCAATTTCTCAAAGGAAGTTCAGCTAGTTTCAAAACAGCCTAAATGCCAATCACTTAATCACCACTTTTTTTAAAGCAGAAGCATTTCTTTTATGCAATCCATACAAAATCTCAATGAAAATCTCAAATCATCAACAGCCTTTATGGATTGATATGAAAAGGGATGAAACTCGCATTCCCTATACTATTCTCTTCTAGTAATCCATCCCTGGAGATGTTAAATTTATTTATTTATCTATCACAATTCTTCACCGCCCATCTCGACAAATGACTCTGGGCGGTTATAAACAGACATGATTAAATTTTCCAGGAAGATATTCCAAATGTTACCAGACGTTACCCTCACTTCTGGAATGTAGCTTCCACAAAGGACCAGAACCAGCACAAAATAATGTCCCAGTGTCCTATTCTAGAGCCACCCCCAAATCTAGAAAAATGTAATAGCCAAGAGTGTCCCAAGCCTTTGAAAAACACACTAACTTCAACAGGACTGATTCCCGCATGATCCTAATCTAGCTCATCCACTAGGCACGATGCATGTGTGCAGCTACAAAGCTCCTCTTGAATATGCATGACGTATTTTTGAAGAAAGCAAAGATAAATTTCAACAGCTAAAACTCTTATTTTGCACCATAGTTAATTAGTAGCAAACTGTAATGATACAGAGCAGTGTTTTTCAAAGTTGGCAACATTGTTGTAATGTGTGGACTTCAATTCCCAGAATTGGAGTCGAACTCCTCAGGACTCCCCAGCATGTTGGCAGGGGAATTCTGGGAGTTGCAGTCCACACATGATTCTGGAGTTGTTTCTACTTATGCGTCTGGTGCTTTACCTCACCAATGGTCCCAGTAACATATTGATCAATAGCATTGGAGATCTCTGCTCTTTTCACTCCAGCTTTGAACTTCATGGAAAGCACTCGTGGGTGATGTCTGAGCCACCAGTAGTTTGCCTTGTCTCCAGCCAGGCGGGTACAGTGGATACGGGATTGCTGCCCTGCCCCAATGCCAATCACCTAAAACACATGGAGCAATAGAATTAAAAGGCACGTGAAAAACTTTGTATGTACTTCTTCATTATGTCAGCATCACTAAAGGTCATGTTCATTTATCTTTGTTTTCCTTACAGCATTACCAGTAGAGAGGGTTTTATTACTTCAAATCTCAGGCTTTCAAGTTAGTTAAGTACAAACTATTAACTTAGGGCCCTCTCACTACTGAACTTTCGTTAACTCGGTCTATTCACTTGTAAAGTTACCTTATTCCTGGTAAGCTACATTTCTCCTCCAGGGTCCACAGCAGCAGCCTCTGCTTACTCAGCAGAAAGTAATTATTCAGTCATCTCACTTTGCAAACCTCTCTCAGGCTTTCAGAATAAACAAATATACGCCACTCACTTACAGGGAACACTTCTAAGGGAGCTCCTGCCTGAGCTTCTCCACTGAAGTCACATTAACTGTCTGGAAACTGACTACCTTATATTCCTTCTACAGGCACTGCAGGGGATTCAATAGGAAGCAATCAATTATTCACAACGTAAAGCAGCAACTCTCAATTCACCTCTTGCAAAGAAAAGGAAATTCAGGGGATACCTTTTCACCCCATACACAATCCCCCCGACCACAAAGCTCTCAGATTACTGTTCCTTCTTCCTGTTGAACTCTGCTGCAAAATTTCAGTTAGTGCTCTATTTGCTTGTATATTTAGTTTAATGCACTTTCAGCCCTACCTGTAATCCAGGATACTGATTAAACAGGATATTCCAATAAAGGTTTAAGAATATTCAGCAAAACCCCATTGCACCATTGCACCAGAAGAATCCATTTAAACTGAGAGTTGCAGAAATACTAAATACAGCCTCAGAAACTCTGATATAAATCTAGAGCCATCTGAGATATGCAAATATGCAAAGTTGTCCAGGATTGCTGTTGTGGGTCTTCCGGGCTGTGTGGCCATGTTCTGGAAGTTGTGGTTCCTAACGTTTCGCCAGCATCTGTGGCCAGCATCTTCAGAGGGCAGGAGCACAGACAGAAGCAAAATCTAGATTTTGCTTCTATCTGTGCTCCTGCCCTCTGAAGATGCTGGCCACAGATGCTGGCGAAACGTTAGGAACCACAACTTCCAGAACACGGCCACACAGCCCGGAAGACCCACAACAGCCATCGAACTCCGGCCGTGAAAGCCTTCGACAATACATTGTCCAGGATTCCTGGAATGACTAATCATTAAGTTAAGCTTTTCAATATCTCAGTATTGCAAGGACACACACTTAAATTTGAGGATTGAACTTTACTGAAAACAATACACATTTAGATGGATAGACTAGAAAATACATGAAGGAACACTATACTTAGTGAACCCAAACTTCCAAAGTCCATGTGGAAAGAGACAGAGCAACCAACAGTAGAACAGATGCAGGTTGTGTGAATGTTTTAAAGCAAGAGGATAAAAAACACTTTCAAGCATACAAGCCACATATGCCCCAATCCCAGGTCCACTGTTGCAGTCCCCAGCTACTTCTCGTTTTTGAGAGGACAAAGCTGTGTGTTTTAAAGGCCTAAAATGTGTGTCAAGCCACACATTTTAAATGTATGAAAAAAAATTGAAATAAAATACAGATCAAACTCTGAATTTAAAAAGCTTTAAAATACTGAGTCCTATCCTTTGGTGACATCATTTGTCATACACCCCTGTGGTTCTTGGAGGTTTGACCCCATCTCTCCTCTTTAAGAAAACAAATCTCTGTCTGCTTCTGGATATACCACCCAACACCACTAAACACATAACAATCTTTTTAAGCTGTGGGCATTTTGGGACAGATTTGTTATGTGTGGCCATAACCATCATCACTCTTTAATTCTATGGGTTAGCAGACAAATTTCTGCCTAGGCCTATGGTTATCTAAAACCGTTAAAACTTTGTTATTCTAGGTATAGCCCAGATTCTTGAACATCACAAGAAGTTAGCTCAAGCCTCAGAGTAAACGTGTTTACAACCAAAATATGCTGTCAAGTATGTGAGTGTCTGGAATACTCACCTGAGATCTGTCATTTCAACTGAAAAAGAGTTTGACTATCAGCAAAAGACCTCAGCATATTCTGGTTGATTCTCTTAGTACACTTTCACGAAGTGTTGCATAAAGCGAAGGGCAGCACTTGCCCTCATGCTCATAAACTGGAATGGCAATATAGCCCTAGAAGATAAATTACGCCCCCCCCCCAGCTCACTCAGCCTCCTGAATAACCCCTTGAGGGCACAAATCAATCATAGGATGCAGTGAATTGAAAAGCTTTTGACTGAGGAAAAATATGCATGTTCTTAAGAACTTTGAAAAACTGCTGGCACAAAAAAGAAATCCAAATGGAAGCACAGCTCTATATTTAGCAGTAACTGGGATTAAGCTTGTTCAGGTCAAAAACATGCTGTGCCCAAACAGAATGAAGAAGTGTGTTATTTGTCAGCCAGATGCTTGCTTTTACTTGAATCAGCCTGGAGTCCACCTTTTGTCAAATCACAGCTGCAAATCTCTTATGACAGCATTATTTCTGCAAAGACCTGAAGGGGCTCCTGCACAAAACATGTTAAGGCAGAGGTTTCCAAACTTCTTGCGTTGGCGACACACACCAACAGCGGCAGCGTGGTCTGCAGTGTCCTGATGTGTCGCACTAAAACCCGGAAGCGCCGATGGGGGGAAGTGGCACCCCTGCCAATCAGCGCCGCGGTGGCGGCACTGATTGGCAGGGGTGCTGCTTCTTCCGGTTCCCCCCATCAGTGCTTCCGGGTTTCAGCGCGACACACCAAGACACCGCAGGCGACACAGTAGTGTGTCGCAACACACACTTTGGAAAGCTATGTGTTAAGGTAAAGAGGAAATGAAAATGCTTGAACAAGAACGTGTTTTTTAAAAAGTTGTGTCTCATTTTATTAAACCTCCGTGAAGAACATGAGCTTGGAATGACAGAGAGAGATTAAGAGCTGTACAATTATAACCCCCATGGCTTCTTTAAAAATAAATGAAAACAACAACAAGCCATCATGCAACTCTGCCATTTATATCCAAGTAAACATGCAAAGGATCAAATTTTACGGTCCTGAAAGCTTGCTTTTTTATCTCACTTCAAAATATTTGGAGACTTTTCCTTAATAGAATCAGGTTTCAGCCCAACCCTTTGCTCAGTGCAAGAATCCAAATTAAGTAATCCTGACAGATGACTGTTTCCTGCTGACTAAATACATCCAGTGTAGAGAAGAATCACCACCGTTCTGAGTAGTTGGTTCCATGGTCAAACTGCTCATACTGTTAAGAAATATTTCCTTTCGGTCAAGATCTGCCTTCCCTGAACTTAAATGTATTATTTTATGCCCTGCACCATGGAACAAGATCAAGTCTTGATGTGCTGATGTGTGACATCATTTCAGTTATCTAAAGAATGCTATTATCCCCCCCCCCCAGTCTTCCCTTATGAAAGCTAAACATTTCCAATTGAATCTTTGTAGCGCAGAGCTTCTACTCCTATCATCAGCCTCACTGCCTTTCATCAAAATCTCGTCTGGTTTGTCAGAATCCTTGTTAAAGTGTGGTACCACAAACTGGACTCAGTACTCAAGCTGGGGTTTGATCAAGCAGAATAAAGTGAAATGATTACATTCCATAAACTGTACTTCGGTTGATGCAGCCTAAAATTGCATTTGCATTCTTTTTCAGTCATACACACTATTACAATTCAGTATGCAATCAGCTAGTATTTTAAGATCTTTTTCACAAATATGATTGTCAAGCACATTCCATACTTCCACATTTTATTTTTGGACTTAGTGTCAGTCACATAATATTTCTCTCTAATTTGATAAGGAACACTTTTTGATGAATACCTTTTGAGTATGATTTTCAAGCCAACTATGTATCTTCTTGACTGACATGCCACTGAACTCAATGCTCAATTAGCTTGCTAATTAAAATACTGTAGGTTACTTTGTCAAACATTTTTGCTCAAATCAAGATACACTACATGTACAGTATACCCACAATCTATTAAAGTAGTTTTCTTATTAAAAAATTAGATAAGGTTTTCTAACAAATCTTATTCTTGACCCATCCATGCTGTCTATTAGTCATTACTGTACTAAGGTGCTTACACATCATTAATGCCTTCATGATCTGCCACAGAATCTCCCTAGATAATGCCAAATGTCTGTAGTTCCTCAGATCCTCCTTTCCTTTGGCACTTCAACCATTCTTAAGAATAATTTTATTTTCATTTCAATAAATGAGGCAAGCCCTCTCCCCCAATTATTTGGACAAGTTTATGAAATTACTTGTTTAAACCAAGAAGGGCTTAACTTCACGTAATCTTCTATGATGCCCATAACTGCATTTTCTAAACAGAAAGGGCCATGTACCTGCTTCAGCTTTAGGGACAGATAAAACTGAACTCCTTTTTCTGGCCAGGTTAATTTCCCAGAAAGATGGGGAGAAGACTAAGATGAATGAGTGCAGCAAGAATTCTGATTTGAGCTGCTGAAGGCCTGGAAGTTCACAACGATGGCAGAAAGTATAGTCTGATGTAGTGTCACTGATTGCTCAGTAATTCAAAATATGAATGAAGTCTTATAACAGAAAGGCAACCTTGTACTTTTGTACAATATTCAACTTTACTGTATGCAAAAAAAATATTTACATGAGATCTGAGAATCTGATGATGGTGAGACGTTGTTGAACAATCAGTCCCTCACTATGGATCATGCTGGTTGGAATCCAGAAACATCTGAAGGATTACATCTTCTTAAATTAAATTAAATTAAATTAAATTAAATTAAATTAAATTAAATTAAATTATGAGCTCTTATAGAATCTTATGAGCTCTTATAGAATGCCCTCATCACGTTTTGTTTGAGGGGAGATATTGTAACACTCTTCAAATTCTTGAAAGACGATCCCACACAATAAGATGAAAACTCCTACTGTTCAGGGTAACAACTTATTGTTTAAAATGTTAGGAACAATTCTGACAGCAGTCAGTTTTAAAACTGGGCATTCAGTAAGATTGAAGAACAGCAAAACACTCTCCTTTAAATGTCCCTATGTACATACCTGTCCGTTCTTGGCATAACAAACGGAATTAGACTGAGTATATTTAACAGCAATGGTGGCAACAATCAGATCTCTGATAGCTGGGTCAGGCAACTGAAACAAAGAAGTGATAATTACAAAGGCATCTTGGAACTCAGCTGCAAATTCATAAGGAAATGAAAACACCCACTGGCTAGTCAGAATTCTTGAAGATATAACATGCTGGCCTGGCTTCTGGCATTCTTTCCAACTCCTTAATAAGAGCTTCTCTCTGGTCACATGACCAGGAAGGGGAGGGAGGTTTAGAATGGAAGACTCAGCTACATTCCAAGTCACCACTGAACTGCCTCTCTCATAGGGTTATACTAAGAAAAATTTTCTTTCAGTTTTTGTCCTCAGCCTCGGCTGGATCCACATCATTTTCAAATTTGACTATTTCTTTTGTTGCTTTCTCTGCACACCAAATGTGATCCCATTCTGTTCAGTTTTCAGAGTTATCCGGCTAACAGGCAGACAATGGGCAATTAATTAAAGGCTATTCTGAGCCCTGACTTTAAATAATCCCCAAATTGTTTCATTCCAAATACAAAAGGTTGGATGGTTGAATTGCAATAAAAATGGTTTCTTAATGGAAAGCAATTTCTGAAAATGTCAGAGTTGTGAATCAATCTCTCTCTCTTTGTTATACTGTATGTTCTACCAATATACTTATCATCTCCTGCATAACCACTGTTTCCTAATGTTCAGCTTCTGCATACACATATTTAGCTAGGTAGAGCTGTGAAGGTGTGATTCGGTGGTTCTGCTGAATGCCAACTAGGTTTAAACGTGTGCTGTAGCTCCACAAGTGACTATACCCTCTGCTGCAGATGATCCAGGTTCAAACCTGGTGTCTCCAACCACAGCTACCAAAGAAATCCTAAAAAAGTGCTTTGAATAAAAGTTGCCAGTACTGAGCTAAACAGGAAGGCAGCTTCCTCTGCTCCTAGCCAAAGTCAATGTTTCAGCCATCTTGCCTTGCCCAACCCTGCCCAAAGTTGCTGTTGTTGCAACTGGACCTTGATCACCAGAGGGCAAAGTTTGAGATTCAAAGGGGCAAACACAGGAGTGTTGACTTTTAGAGTCTGGATGGACATCTGGGCTGTATTAGAAAGAGTAACCGTTTCATAAGCCATTCCCCTAGGTGTCTCATGGAAAGCAATGGTCTGTGTCAGTGGCACAGAAGACTCTCCACCGGCATGACCAGATTTTAATGATGCAATCGTAGGAAATCAGGAGCATGGTTTTTGGCTATTCTGAAGCAAGCAGAAAGTGCTCAAAAACAGCAGTGTAAAGCCTAAAATAAGCTTACAATTTAAAAAATAAATCCTCCCCACTTCCCTAATCCAGATGAAAGCAGAAAATCCGAAACTTCTTTTCATAACTACTTGCTCTTGAACCTGCCACATCTATAGTAGCAACTGATCTGTCAGGGTGTGTTCTATAGAGACATTAGACTAGAGCAAATCCTGCCAGCTATGTTCTCTTGGGGCTGGTTCTCTAAAGAAGGAACTCCACTTTCTCTTTTGTAATTGCAACCCAGCTCTGACACAAAGCGATTCTGTCTACACAGAGCTTGCACAAACATAGCTGTTTTCACTTAGCACAGTATATTAAGTTGTCTTGTACTGTTCCATTATCTGGTTCATAAGCAATCTTACCCAGGGTTTTCAAAAGAGACTGTTAACAGCCCTGTTGACAGAGATCCTTTGAACAGCAGATGCAACAGGACTAAGCCTTACGACTGAAACAAGTCCCATTTTCATTCTAGGGGACATACCTGTTAGGAACCCATTAGATACCTAGCTTGCAGACAGCCCTGATATCAAGACATCCTTTTTCCTACTTACATTTTTATTTTTGGTAACAATGTTTTTGAATAGCGATCGATCAATCACACCATCATTCCTCTTCTGCATGAGATGCAATCCGAAGAGAGTGCGGATTTCATTTTCCTCCGGCTTGTAAGTTGGATCCATCTAAAATCAGAAAAAGATTTCACTTCCTTGACTCATTATTTGGTGTCAGTGAGAGAGTTACTAGAATATCTAACTCCCATTATTTCAAATAGTTAAAAGAGGGCCAAGAAATTGTGGCCCTTACAGTAACAATATAGTTCAAAATACTGAAGTGGCATCCGTCTGGTGTTCATGATGTTCAGAGCTGCACCCTTCTGTCAATTGCTTGCAACTCTAACCTCTCTAACTGGGGAGGAAGCCACACTGAACACACGGGGATTCCTTTTGAGTAAAGGTGTTAGATTGCTCTGCTCAGAATTTGCAATATTGGGAAGATGTATGCATGTAACAACTGTAACTTAACTGTAACTGTAACTAGCTTGATTGATAACTGGCAAATAGAGGGAGAAAACGTGGAGGCAGTGACAGACTTTGTACTTCTAGGCACAAAGATTACTGCAGACGCTGACTGCAGCCAGGAAATCAGAAGACGTCTAGTTCTTGGGAGGAGAGCAATGGCAAATCTTGATAAAATAGTTAAGAGCAGAGGCATCACACTGACAACAAAGGTCCGCATAATTAAAGCAATGGTATTCCCCGTAGTAACCTATGACTGTGTGAGCTGGACCATAAGGAAGGCTGAGCGAAGGAAGATAGATGCTTTTGAATTGTGGTGTTGGAGGAAAATTCTGAGAGTGCCTTGGACTGCAAGAAGATCAAGCCAGTCCATCCTCCAGGAAATAAAGCCAGACTGCTCACTTGAGGGAATGGTATTAAAGGCAAAACTGAAGTACTTTGGCCACATAATGAGAAGTCAGGACACCCTGGAGAAGATGCTGATGCTAGGGTAAGTGGAAGGCAAAAGGAAGAGGGGCCGACCAAGGGCAAGATGGATGGATGATATTCTGGAGGTGACAGACTCAACCATGGGGGAGCTGGGGATGGTGACGGCCGACAGGAAGCTCTGGCGTGGGCTGGTCCATGAAGTCACGAAGAGTCGGAAGCAACTGAACGAATAAACAACAACAAAAAACCAACTGTAACTACACTTTATTCTTTCAAGAGCAACTACTGACTTAGAAACCACTGTCAATGCCAGACTGTTAGATTCCTAATCACGAGGATTAACCTTTTGTTATTGTTTCATTTGAAAACTTCAAGAATGAATCTTAAAGTGTATTTATTACACATCAAGTACACTCTTATTTCGTAATCAAAATGTTGTAACAACAACAACTTATTAAACCTATATGCCGCCTGACTCCCAATGACTCTGGGTGGCTCACAACAGTCAAACAAAGAAATTACAATAAAACCAATAAAAGAGAAAATATGGCAAGCACGACAGCCCCGATGGAGTAACACAAGGGGTCTCCCTCTCCCTCACCGAAGGCCTGGGTGAAGAGCCAGGTCTCCACAACTCTTCTAAATAACAGCAGAGGGGGGGCCATCCAGATCTCTTTTTAGTTTGTCTTTTTTCTTTTAGTATTTTCTTCAATCTTTTCTATATTTTGTATTTTATCTGTATTCTGAAACTTCCATAAAGTTTTATAAAAAAAAAAAGAATGGATGGGGCTGAAATTTTTTGTTTGTACAGAAGCTTAAAGCACCTATTTCACCAGGAGAAAAGGAAAAATAAAAGGAAAAATTTGCCACCTTGGCAGGGTGGGAGAGGACAATTCAGGATTTGCCAAAAGGCCTGAAACTCAACTACTTGTGGGGGAGGAGGCTGGAGAGGTAGGGCTGCAGGGAGTTTAAGTGAGGCACTGGGGGAAGTAACATGCAGCCAAGGGATGGTCAATCAGGATTAACAGCCATTCAAGCATACTACACTAACAGTAAACAAACCTTTGATGCTCTAGTATAAAAACTATTGCATGCAGTTTAAAGAGGTTTATGAATGAGAGCTCATGGTTTTGTGGTCTATATCTTTTTTTAGCTTTGTTTGTATGAACACATTTGGAACAGGCAAATCAAGAAATCAGATTTTAGACTGGGAGGGGCAGTGGAAATAAGACACACATCTAAATCAATCATCCTCAAATATTCTGAAGTATAAAACACTAACCTGGAGTACACAGTAGCTGCCATTTTTCTTTTTGGATAGAATTTTGAGGGCTTCTTCATCAAAGCCTGGAGCCACAATCCCATCAGACACCTACACAAATAAAGGTTAAAACAGCAAGTGGGACAAGAAGACAAAGTTTGAGTGCTGATTCTTACATAGCAGAAACAGCAATGTTTGTGTACAGTACAAAGGAGCAGCCAGAATCATACTATAAGAAGGGAACTCAAAAGAACCAATAAGGACTGAACTTGGAGGAGGAGGAGGGAGAGAAAATCAGAGGTAGGGGCAATGGAATGAAGACTCTGGAGGAGGGTTTGGCTGGCTGGTATTCTGAACATCTTGCCAGACAACATTTTGCTTGTATGTATGGCACAGGTGCACTTCATCAGAGAGATTCGAGCACTGGAACCTGATTTGCAAAACAGAGACGTCACCCAGTTTGCTTCAACAAATTGGGGGTTTGGAGGCTCAGCAGCTGCATTCCATGCAGGGCCACTGCCTTTGCTGGTGGCTGTAGACCCAAAATCCCATCTTGGCATACACTGTGGGGTTCCCCACAACCCACGTTGGAGCTGTCCAGCCTGGGAGTTCCTCTGCGTGTGCTGAGAAGCCTTTGGGCTGGCAGTGGATGTCTTGCCTGCTAGGTGTGCCCTACAGTTCCCTGCAGCCTGCGCTGGAGTCACCCAGCCTGAAAGACCCTTAAGGCTGCCTTGACCCATATTGGAGTTGCCTAGTGTGGGACCCCTTAACCGGCACTGCAGAAGTAGGAGCCTCTCAGCATTCTAGGAGTTCTTTGCCATTTTCATAAAGTCCTTTTTCAATTCCTTCTTTGAAATCACTAGTTTCCCAATTTCCACTTTATTTGTTATGAATATTGGAAGCAGGATACTGACCAATCCTCTAGGGCAGGAGCCCATAACTACTGTGGCTGGGACCGTTATTAGAGCCACAGGGCATGTAGCCATGTTGTGATGTCATGTAAGTTTACAACGTGTGTTTTGGTTGTTGGGGGGAAGAGGCTAAGGGACAAAAATTGGCCTTATTTGGGGGGTTGGGGGAGGGGAAGTCAATCTCCTAATGTTCCACAAAGGTTAAGATATCCTTTTGGCCCCTGAAGCCCCTCAACACTGTCCCCAACTATCCCTGAATGTATTGTCATGCACTGATAGAGTTAATTTCAACTGCAATTATGACTGTAGTAGAAAATGCTAGTTGCTGACCTCCCTGGAAATGATCTTCGCTGTAGGGACATCACAGGTATCAGACAAAGCAATGAAGTCCCCAAAAGACGACATCCTATCAGCACCTGGGAAAAAAGTAATGTTTTCAAACTAGGAAACTCTCATGAGTAAGACCCATGTCACATATATAAGAAAGAGCATAGCAGCTGGATGGAACCTGCCCCAGGAGACGCGTTTGTTCTCTGCACAAGCTTATCATGCAAATCTAGCAATTTCCACCATACTGTTTTTTCAATGCTGCTTTCTGCAGGTTGTTATGGTCACACTTTTTCTTTATATGTCCAGTCCACGATAAGTATGCACAAGTGTGTGTAGCAATTAAAGTTGGATCCATTTATTGTAGATCGTTAAAATATGTAGATGCCTTTTCTTTATTTGCTGCTTGACAAATGACGTATCTTCCAACTGTTTCATAGCAACTGGCATTTATAAAGTGACGGAACAGGTTGCTAGTCTTTTGTGTAAGATAGATGTGAGAAAGTGGCCAAATAAGCCTGAAACAGTTTGGCCACTACTGCTCTACACCATCATCATATAGACAGGAAGACAAGTAATTTATTTATTTATTTATTTAATTTTTATCCCGCCTTAATTAGTTTTATAAATAACTCAAGGCGGCGAACATACCGAATACCCCTTCCTCCTCCTATTTTCCCCACAACAACCACCCTGTGAGGTGAGTTGGGCTGAGAGTGTTACTGGCCCAAGGTTACCCAGCCGGCTTTCATGCCTAAGGCGGGACTAGAACTCTCAGTCTCCTGGTTTGCCATTGGCTCCTTCCGAGGGCTGAGAGAGAGTGACTGGCCCAGGGTCACCCAGCCGGCTTTCATGCCTAAGGCAGGACTAGAACTGTCAGTCTCCTGGTTTGCCATTGGCTCCTTCCTAGGGCTGAGAGAGAGTGACTGGCCCAAGGTCACCCAGCCGGCTTTCATGCCTAAGGCGGGACTAGAACTCTCAGTCTCCTGGTTTGCCATTGGCTCCTTCCGAGGGCTGTGTGTGTGTGTGACTGGCCCAAGGTCACCCAGACGGCTTTCATGCCTAAGGTGGGACTAGAACTCACGGTCTCCTGGTTTCTAGCCCAGCACCTTAACCACTAGACCAAACTGGCTTAATTCTACCAGAACGTTAAATGAAAAGACCTGGCCCCCTTTTGAGACTCCACTCACCTCTTGCTCTGGCATATGCAGCTGCCAAGGGTGTTAGAGTGGGGTACAAGTCATGCACCATGCAGACTTTAGCTTCTTCCTCGGTGAGGGGCACACCCACAGCGGCGCCTAGTAGACAAAGTAAACAAAAGACAGCAAGAGCCTCTTCTCAGAGGTCTGAAGGTGACTTCTCAAGATATAAAGGTATGACATTATTTCACATGTTGTCCTGAAGACTGCAGTGATTGTTTCCATTCCACTTAAATAATGCACATCACTTGCTACACACAACTTTGTTAGAAAGTCAATTCCTCTAGCTAACACCCTGAACATGTTTTTTACAAACCCATCTCATAAATGCAGCGTCTCTTAAAAAGTGAGCCAACGTGCACTCTGAAGAAAATACACCGGCAAGCAACCAGACCAGAACCAGGAGTTTCGGTATTACCTGCCGGACTGACGTGCTTGAAAGAAGTGGCGGCAGGGATGCCCAAGGCTTGCTTCAGCTCCCTGACCAACTGCCAGGCATTCAGAGCATCACACAGGTTTATGAACCCTGGGGAACCATTCAGAACTGTGAAGAGATGAAAAAGCTCACTCAGTCATAAAGGCCACTCTGCAGGAAGTACACCTGAACTACACCTGCCATCAATTCCGGTTCAGAACACCAGTCCTGAAAGGTCCACCTCTTAACCCTACTGGCTGTAAGTTAGTGGTGGTCCTTACTTCATCTGCTCAGCAAAGTTATGTCACCTTACTGATTCAGCTCAATTTTTTATTGAAAGAGGGAAAAAAGTTCTTTACAAAAGGTACCCAACATAAAAAGGAGCCAGAAATATGCAGAACTGCTTCTGCTCCCTTGAGAAACCCTACAACGTCCTCTACGTGCCCGATGTGTAAGCAAACTCTGCCTGAAGGAAAGCATCTCAGCCCTGTAGAGTTTTCTGCAGAGGGACAGGCTCTGTGTCTGGCTCGCTTCAGATTAAGGCAATCACACATTGGATTGGGGATGTTACAAGTGTTAAATAGGGCGGGGCTCCCTAGTTATGTCCCCATTAGCCTCTTTATTTAGTAGCAAACCCCAGAATAGGACTATTAACTTGTATAAATCAAACGCAGATACATTTGTTTTAAATAAATAGGATCCCTATCTAGGTTGAAATCTGAAAGTTACTATCTGAGGGAATGGTGAAAGAAAGAAAAAACGGTAAAGGTGAGAATAAGGGTAGAGCCACAACAGTATGACTAGAGTTCAAGAAGGTATATGAATAGTTGGGTATGGAAAAAGAGCTAGATGTTAAATGCATCTATAGATTTATCCTAGGGTTATATGAGGGCTGAAGTTTCATGTATTGATTTAAAATACTTTTATGTAAAACTAAGATTTAAAAATACATATATAAATCTTACATTCCAGAGTTCCAAAAAGTATTGGTATGCAATGTATCAATATGTGAAATCACAGACAGGGAAGAAAAATCCAAGTGAAATCTAAGTCTAGTTATCAAGATTTCTTACAGCAGCCCAGGGTAAGTAGTACAGTTTTCATACTTAACTCAGAAGAAGCAGAAGAGTTAAGCCTAGAGACACTTATTGGAAAAAAGTCTTCCAGTAAACCTGAACCTGTGTCTACCCAGTCATAGTCCAACATTAGCAATTAGACTGTGCTGCCTCTACTACCACCAAGAGCTGGGAATCAGATTTTAGAATCAGCTCTAATCCTGCCTCCAACAGCATATTTGCGTTTATTAAATAGAATCACAGAAGAGCCCCCTGGAGTTGGACAGAGCCACTTAGATCACTGAGCCCAATTGTTTGATCAGTGCAGGAGCCCAAGTCAAAGGATCCCTGAGAGATGGCTGTCTAGCCATAACTTCAACACATCCACTGAAGGGAAGCCCACCATTATTAGTAATTAGTACTACTGTCAAACTGCTCTTACATTAGGACACTTTTGCTAACATTCGATTAGAATCTGCCTTGCAATAACTTAAATCCATTTTTCTGTATCCTGCACTATGGAATGACAGAGAATTGTGACGATCTTTCAGCGCTATCATATGCCATCTCAGTCTTGTCTTCTCAAGGCCAAACATTTCCAATTTCTTCAATCTCCCTTCATAGGGCTTTGTCTTTAGTCCTCTGAGCACCCCCACTGTGTTTCTCTGACACTGCTTTACTTTGTCTCAATTCTTTTTAAGTGTGTTACCCAGAATTGAATACAATATTTGAGGTGGGTCTGACCAACACAGAAAAAAAATAGACCTATAACTTAAGATTTCAAAGCTAAATTTATATTTGCTTCTTTTGTAGTAGCATCGCACTGCTCACTCACATTCCATTTGCAATCAAATATGATTCACAAGTATTATTACCAAGCCAGGTGTCCCCCATCCTATACTTGCACATCTGATTTCTGTTTCCTAAGCGAAAACCTCTGCATTTGCCTCTCTTAAATTTCATTTTGTTACTTCAGTTCATTTCTCTAACTTCTCAAGATTGTTTGAATTTCATTTTCTCTTTTAGGGCATTAGCTATCCCAACTCATTTTGGGTCATCTGCAAATCTGATAAACATTCTCTCTATGTCCTCATCCATGTTGTTAATAATTGTCAAAGCGTACAGCATCCAAGACTGAACCTTGTGGCTCTGCATCTGCTATTTCACACTAGTTTGATGAATAAGCACTTTCTGAGTACAATTTCCCATTCAGCTATGTACGCATCTGCAATCCAGCACACATTGAACTAACTTGCTCATCAGAATATCATGGAGAAGCCTTTCTCAGCCTTTTGACCCTGGAGGAACCCTTGAAATATTTTTCAGGCCTCGGGGAACCCCTGTACATTCAGGCTCAAATACAGGCCAGAAGTTACAAAATTATTATATTCGTTTCATGTGTAGACCTGTATATATGCATTAACGGCGTTCTTAAACTAAAAATAAAGAATGAAGCTTACCTGTTTAATGTGAAGTTACCCTAATTTGAAATATTTTTTTAAATAAATCATGATCTCCCAGGGAACCCCTAATGACCTCTTGCAGAACCCAAGGGCTCCACGGAACCCTGGTTGAGAAACCCTGTCATGGAGAATTCTGTCAGATGCTTTGTCTTCATAATCACCACATTGTTTTCAAGGTGTTTACAGGCTGAGCTCTTTATGATCTGCTGTAGAATCTTCCCAGTTACTGAGGTCAGACTGAATTGGCCTTTAGCTCCTGGGATCCTTCTTTCCCCCCCTTTTGAAGATGGGGGTCCTCTGGCCACTTGTTCTGTTCTCCACATAACAAAGATTTAGCCAGACCATCAGTAAGCTGCTTCAGTATGCTACGGTGCAATTCATCAGGTGCTGGAGATTTAAACTCAGTAACTCAGGCAGTTTTAAGCTTAAGCTATTAGCAAAATGAAAATAATGAGACTGACCTGCCTGACAAATTACTGTGAACACTACAGCAACATATTATACTTGCAATACTTTGAACAGTATTGTTATTTATTAATGATCCTGCTGCGGTGCCTTTAGAGTGGATTTTGAGTGCATCCTACCTGAGAGAGGAAGCTGAGGCCTCAAAGTATAGAGCTGAGCAGGAGTCTGATGGGGATTCATGCCGTATCTCAGCGGAAGTTGAGATACTCCTTTATTGTACTCTTTCCTAAAGTAGTCAGAAATTGCTGTGTCGTATTGAGCAGTGTGAGTAAAGGCCTACAAAAAGTGTGACAGAGATGCAGTTGTCATCAAGGTGTTTTAAAAACTATGAAAATGCTCTGGTTGTAATGGGCATTTTAAGTTGTAGTAAGTACACTTTACCTTCAATGCCAACTGACGCCGAGTTTCCAAACTGGTATCTTTATCAGGGAAGTTTTTCATTTCCTTTGCTACAGTAGTATAATCCCCAGGATCACAAACAACAGTCACACGGGCATGATTTTTTGCTGCAGCTCTCAATAAAGCAACACCTCCTGTGATAAAAGGAAGCATAGAAACCATCATATACAGCACTTCAGACACCAGCTATTCTTATATATAGCTCACTGTCTTTCACATCTCCAATTTATAGCACAAGTATTACAGTCAGCCTTCTAATAACCCAAAAGAATGCATTACTAACCGAACCCACACAACAATGTATCTGCAATCATTTCTGAACTGGCTTCTCAAAATAATGCAACAACAACTTTTTTTAAAAATCTAGCATGGACATTTGTTTCATGGCTTCCAGAGGATTCATTTTGTTTGCACTATATTTTCATTCATGGGGATCAAGGAATTCTGCCCTCCCCTCATGAGAGTGAGCAGCATTCTGAAAGCAAACCAGGCCAAGTGCCAGGAAACACTGGTTGACCAAGATGCAGCCATGGTCATCACATCTGTCCCAGGAAGAGGGATAGAAGAGAAAGAAAACTAAGCTAGTAACACTGGAAGCTGTAGAACTGTGTCAAGCCAACAGAGACACACCACCTGGTCCATGAGGCCCCAGCATTTCATAGAGGGTTGGAAAAGAATACAAGACTGGCAGGGCCAACTGATCCATGGCTAAGTGGAGGAAACAGGACAAAGGACTATAGAGATGAGTTTGAATCCCTTTACTTATTGGCAAACTGATAAGGGAACCAGAACGAACAAAACCCTTATACTAGTGGAATCTAAAATAACAAATGTGAAGATACAGGAATCTGCAGTCATACCTGCAATGCTTGTGGCAGTTCTGCTCCTGCATGAAACAACCTGGCATATATATGTAGCATGTGCATTGAAAAAGTCAAAAGAATGGTCACACTTCAGCTGATGAGAGAGGATTTATCAGATCAAAGAAAGAAGAAAACAACTCTCTATGATACTCAAGCAAAGAATTAAAAGTGACAACCAAAAATGTGATACAAAACATTTTGCACCACTGGAACTCATATTGTTTTTGCATCCTACTGTCAGATCCTTGAAAAAGGCACAAAGTAGTAACTATTTTAATTTCTACAACATATTTTGGAAGACAAACTCTGCAAAGCACAGTTCTTTCAGGAAAGTTGCTGATTACTTTCTCTTTCAAAAGATGGAAGGCGGCACAAGAGGTTCAGCTACCCTTCACTTCTTGCTGACCACTAGGAAAGACTTAATGAGGTACCAGCAGGAAGAATATTGGGGAGAGGGATCATGTAATGCCGAGTTCTTGATTTCAAGGAAAACTGAAACTGAGCATAAACATGTATCTTGGATATTAACAAAGTCAATTCTGACAATAATAAGTAGGTAGGAGAAGTTAAGGAGGAAAGGCAAAATGTTATCAGGTAATGAAGAAAAGTTAGAGCTTTCAAATTTTTGTTCACTCTTATCCAACAAGAAGATATCTGTCTCACCAGGCAATTGGAAAGAGCAAGCTGAAATGTTACGAATGACATGTGATCATTGAATATCTCTTGACTTTGCATGAATTTAAATCGCCTATCTTCAAATGGAGAAAAAGAGTCCCAGGGAACTAATGGGGACAGATTGAAGGAACCTGGAATGTTTAGCCTTGAGAAGAGAAGGATGAGGAGGGACATGACAGTGCTTTTCAAATTCCTGGAATGATCAAGTTCAACACTCTGCTCCACAGTTGCAGAGTGCAGGATGCAAAATGATGGACTCAAGTTCCAGGAAGGCAGATTCCAATTAAATGCTAGAAAACAATTCTAGCAGCAAGAGTAGCTCAAAAGCAGAACCCTTTTACTCAATGCATTCAAGTTGAAGCCACGTATTGGGGATGCTCTGATTTGGATTCCTTCACCAAGCAGAGGCTAGGACTCAATGGCCTACATGACCCCTTCCAACTCAATCATTCTAAATCTGTCCTTGGCAGAGTGTCATGCAACAAAAGTGGGAGGATCCATGGAAGGAAGTATGTATGAACACAATATGTGAAGGCTGCTTTCACTTAAGAGGTGATGGCACCCACAAAGTACTGGCTCAAAGCAAAATGTGTTTGCCAATACATAGTCCATACTGACTTACCAATGTCAATCTGTTCAACAGCTTCTTGGATAGTTACATTTGGGGAGGCCACCGTTTTGACAAATGGGTAGAGATTGCAAACTGCAACTCTAGAAAAAGAAATATGGAGTAACTTTAAATTAAATCCAAAAGACAGAAGTTATCATTTGCACAAGTGCTCCCCCTAAAACAGAGCTTTCCAAACTCTGTGTCGGGACACGTTAGTGTGTCGGCTGAAGTGTCTGGGTGTGTCGCGGCTGCTGCTGCCTCCAAACCCTGCCAGGATTCTGCGCAGGTCCTAGTGCCTGCCTTGTGCCTGGCTGCCTCCAAACCTGCCCTGCCAGGATTCCGCGCAGGTCCTAGTGCCTGCCTTGTGCCCTGCTGCCTCCAAACCTGCTGTGATTCCGCACAGGTCTTAGTGCCTGCCTTGTGCCCTGCTGTAAGAGTGTGTCGCGAAATGATGCATGTCTAAAAAGTGTGTCACCAACATGAAAAGTTTGGAAAGCTCTGCCCTAAAACCTCACCTGGCTTTCTGCTGACCCAAGAATTTTCATCATGTCTCAGTGTAATGCAACTGTTATTTTATCCCTGCTATGGACCATGAAGAGTCTTACACTGGTTAGACTCTCATGAATGATCACCTGACAATTGCTTTCAGGCAGTTCAAGACACTGGTGCTTTGGTGATGGGGATCTTCCTACAGTTTCTATCTAGTATGGCCAAAGGAAGAGCACTGCAATAAGTCAGGGTAAAAGCACTTCTGTGATCATGGGTGTCCTGCTGGTTAACACATGCTGCTGATACTATTAAGTCCTTCAGTTTTCACTTATGGGATGTTTTGGAACTTGCCTACATCATACCAACGATCTGCCTCCATTATATGCTGCTTCTGGGATGTTTGTAAACTAGGGAAAATAAATAGAGGGGGAATAGCCCTAGTAATTATAATTTCTCAGATACACTTCCAAATAGGATGGTATTCATCCACCAATGTTAAAGGGCTTAATACTATTGAAATGTGGGATAATGTTAACCAAAAGTTGAGTGAAGCCATACTCTAGCTTCTACTTTCACCATGACTGCCTTCAGTTATAATCCAACACTTGACACACATCAGGGTACCTGACAAACTATACTTAAAAACATTAAAAAGCTCTTTCAGGGCAAAGTGGGAGAGGAGGTCTTACTGAGCTCCACAGAGAGAAGTGATGCCAGAGATTTAGCTTGACAGAGTTTAAGTGAGTATTCCAAGTGCCAGAGGCATGGAAGACTACCAAGTACAAATATCCAAATGACCATTAAAGGTAAAGGTTCCCCCCGCACAGTTGTGCAGTCGTGTCCGACTCTAGGGGCCGGTGCTCATCTCCGTTTCTTAGCCGAAGAGCCAGCGCTGTCCGAAGACGCTTCCACGGTCATGTGGCCACATGACGCATATGGAACGCTGTTACCTTCCCACCGAAGTGGTACCTATTAATTTACTTGCATTTGCATGCTTTCGAATTGCTAGGTTGGCAAGAGCTGGGGCGAGTGCGGGAGCTCACTCCGTCACGCGGGGCTAGGGATTCCAACCTCCGAACTTGCGATCTTCTGATGGACAAGCCTGGCGTCTTACCTGCTGAGCCACCACGCCCCTAAATGACCATTAGATGGCAGCAAAGCAATTCAGAACGTTCCTAACACACCTTTCCAACAGAGCTGTGCATTTCAGACTGAAATATTTATTTTTGATAACTGTTTGCTTTGATTTATTATTCAAGCTGTAGCTGTGGTTGACTTATTTTCTCAGAAATGATAGTTATAACTTCACAAATGGTTTTATTTCAGATTTATATACTGTTTATTTAGTTTCACTCTTCCACTCTTCTTCAATAAACCATATACAATAAAACACCATCTACCCATGCACTCTACACAGTGAAGTATTGCGCCCAATTACTTTTTGAAACTATGCTGTTTTATTGGAAAAGGAACATTCTTATTAAACGATGTTATGCTATTAAGAGGTGGTATTAACTTTAAAATAGTATCATGTTTAAAACCTTAATACCAAGCATTTTATTTGTATATCTTTCTTGGAATACAAATGACTCCAGATTCACCAATATCATTTTTCTTTCAATAGTTGACTAAAGAAAAGGGCAAGAGTTATGTCGTGGCAGATTAAGGAAAATGACAGACCAAAATCTCAGCATCAAAGACTGGCTGGCCCTGAAACTTTGTTCTCTTACGTTTGAAGTTGATTTACATGTTGAAATCCAAATAAAGCTAGGTAAATCTCAAAAGGGTATATTTGCCAGTGTTTCAAAATAAATGATGAGAAGTCAAGATTTGTCAATCTCTTGCACAACTACAAGGAAGTCCCTCCCTCCTTTCACACAAAAAAAGCATCAATTCTGAAAATGCGCGTGCACGCACACACACAGAAGAGAGGTACTTCATAATGGAAAACAAACTCTTAATCTCTATGCAAGTTAACTTCCATCAACTGATATCAAAGATTTACTTCATAATTATTTATTAACTCACAATCTACCCTTTTTACCTTACAAGGCTGAAATCCAATTTTTCCATGTCAGTTTTATCTTGTGGAATGTCACGAGCCAGGATGCCTAGTTTTTGTGTGAGGAAAAAGAAGGAGACGCTCAGAAAGTGTAAGACAGTCCAGTGCCCTCCAAGCCCTCGCTAAAGACGGCCAGTGGGGAATTGCAGAGTGGCCTATACTAAACAAAATCAGATAGAACCGTTGGTGTATGAAGAAAAAAAAGTGTCACCAAGTTCTCCTGTAAAGATTTTACTCTTGAAAGGCAGGCTGGCTTCTTTTCTTCTAACCCAAGCTATCCCAATATTGCTTTGAAACATCCTAAGTCAGTGCTTTCCAAACTGCCACCGTTGGCGACACACCAACAGCGGCAGCGGGGGGATGCGTGCGTGCACCGCGGCGGCGCACAGCGGCGGCCTCGCTAAAACGCAGAAGCGCTGATGGTGCGTTGCTGCCGTCGTTGCCATACACACCGCCGCCGCGCGCGCCCGCTTCGCAACACACTAAACTGTGTGTTGCAACACACTAAAGCAGGGCTTTCCAAAGTGCCGCCGCTGGCGACACACCCGGCGGCGGCAGCGGTGACGACACGCGCGCGCACGGCGACGGCGCGCGGGGGCATGTGGCGACGCGCACGCACGGCAGCGGCGCGGGGGGGCGTGCGGCAGCGCGCGCACGGTGACGGCGCGGGAGGGGCGTGCGGCAGCACGGGGGGCGTGCGACGGCGCGCGCGTGCATGGCACCCGCCGTGCACGTGCGCGCCGCCGCTTCCGGGTGGTGTGGCGACACACCACGCTGTGTGTGGCGACACACTTTTGTGTCGCGACACAGTTTGGAAAGCTCTGCACTAAAGTGTCGCGACACACAGTTTGGAAAGCTATGTCCTAAGTCATCTATTAAAAATGTAAACTGAGAAACGGTATCTGCAATGCACGCTAATCATAAATTATTCTATAGAAGACTTAATTTCAGTCTTTGATGTGTGAAACAAGGTATCACAGAAGAGATAAAATACCTTCTCCTGTCATGTGCATCTATCATGTTGAAGAAATGCATTTGTATGGAAGAATCTTTTATGACAGGTGCCCAGCTTGCAGTCTGAACTGATGCAGCTGTGACACAAGCTAGCCATCTGCATAACAGCAGTTTTAGATCAGCCTTCCCCAGCTGGCTGTTCTTGAAATGCACTGGACTTCAATCCCCTGAATCCCTTCATCATCCCCATTTTGGCTGAAATAATGAGAGTTAAAGCCCCAAGCAGCTAAAGGCAACAGGTTGAGGAAGGCTGCTACAGATTAACTGTAACTCCAATCGATCCATCTTTTTGCAGATGCCATGCAAATTACAGGATCAGTTTTATGTAAGAGCATCTGTTCTTATGAACTGTATTTTAATTGCATCCTGTTCTAGGACCATAATAAAGTACTCATTAATTCATTCACAACAGAATATCAACGAAGTAACATATTGATACAAACAAACCTGCATGAACTGCAGGATGAAGAGTTTTCACACGTCCTCCCAGCATTTCTGGAAAGCCAGTAAGATCGGAAACATCTCTGTTCCAAAAGGGAGGGAGAAGTCAAAACATCACATAGCACTGATAGCATTCATGTAACACAAGCGTTAGCATCCTAGCTTCAGTTTCGCTGCCTCTGGATTGCTGTTTTATTATTTACAAGAATATGTTAAGTCATACATCAAAAGCAAAGTGGTGGATACCATTTACTTGCATCAGTTTCAACTTATTTCATGGCAAATTGGGATTCTTTGGGAAAAAGTGGAGGGCTATCAATACTTGTGGCCATGTCTGTACCACCTGTAGAACATTTTGTGCCAATTTTCCCTCAGATTGTAGCTTGGTGTAAATTTTGATTTGTTCCATAGATTGTTCCACCGTTATTGTTCCTTTGAAATTTTGCGTCCATTTTATCATACAATTTTTTATTTGTTCTGTCTCTGTGTCATATTGAAGTAACAATTTGTAAATATATCCTAATAAATTATTTTGATTCTGTATAAGTATTTCAAATTCTGTCATCTTTCTCAGGGTCCCTCCTTCTTTAAAATCACCTTCATTTTTTCAGCTATTTGCAAATACATTAACCATGGTAGATTCCTTCCTTTATTAAGCAATTCTTGTTGTCTCTTTAGTCTATTTTCTGGGTCTAGATGTATCATGTTGGCATATGTAATCAGCTCTTAATGTAATTGTCTTTGAAATAAAAATCATTTAGCATTAATGTTTATGATGAAATCATTGGACTTATCCTTGCTTTTAAGGAATTCCAAATTTTTCACAGAATGCATTTATGATTGTCAGTTTTTATATTTGCAGCATATACACAAAGTGATTTTTCCTGGCTGCAGTGAGGAATTCCTATTTTGTTTTTCAGATGAAAGAAAGAAGTTGAAAGAGAATTATTTATTCTAAACCAGCCTTATAATTCAATGAGTGAGAATCTGAGTGCAAGTAGTGAAATCCAGTCTATAGAATGCTGGCTTGGACACAGAAACAGGTACATTTGAAAGAAGAATGAAGAGTAAAATGTCTGACCTTGAAGAACTAAAGCTGCTCCTAACACAACACTTTCCAAAGTGGATGTCATTATTGACACCCACACCAACCCATTATTAGTCTAAAATGTGAAACAAATCTAAATAAAAAATATTGTTGAAGGATACCAGCGAGGGTACCATTATTTATTTATTGAATGTATGCCCACCTATCTCATATCATGATTCTAGGCAGCTCACAACAATTGATAAACACAAGGTTAAAAACAAAACCACCCTTCTCCCCAGGCACCAGACCAAGCCACCTCCCAGCTCCACCCCCATCCTAGCCCAAGACTTCTTCACAGTCTTCCCAGAAGGCTAAAAGAGTAGGGATCCCTTGGATCTATTCCAAAAGGCTGGCGTGGCCACCTAGAAGATGCGCCTCCGAGGTCCCATCAGGTGACAACATTTAAGGGAGGAGACATAGAGTGTGCCCACCCTATCTAACCTAGTAGTACAGGCAGAAACCCTCCGGGAAAGGCGGTCCTGCTGATAACCTGGCCCTGTGCCAGGTAGGGCTTTAAAGGTGATAATCAGCACCTTGAATTGCACCCAGAAAGCAACTGCAGGTCACTGCATTCTGGACCAACTTCAGCTTCCAGGTGATCTTTAAGGGCAGCCCCCTGTAGAGCGTGTTGCAGTAAAGCAAATGGAAGGTGACTAAGGCATGAGTTACTGTGAGCAAGGCCTCTCGTTCCAGGAATGGGCGCAACTGGTGCACAAGATGAATTTGTGCAAAGGTCCCCCAGCCACGGCTGCCACCTGCTCTTCCAGCAGGAGCTGCAAGTCCAGGAGGACCTCCAACCTGGTGCCTCCCACTCCCTGGAGCCGGTCTAACAAGATAGCAGTATTGAAAGCCAGGAGGGCCAGGACAGACACACCACCCTCATCCTGAGCCCTCCAAAAGTCATCCACTAGCATGACCAGCGTTGCCTCAGTACTATAGCCCAGCCTGAATCCTGACTGAAAAGGGTCTAGATCAGTGCTTTCCAAACTGTGTGTCGCGACAAAACCCGGTAGTGGTGATGGCGCGTCACCGCCGCCCCTGTGGTGGTGTGCGCGGCGGCAGTGGCGCGCCATCAGCGCTTCCAGGTTTTAGCGCAAAACACAAGGCCGCCATCGCTGCTGCCGCCGCCACCCCCCCCCCCGTACCACCGCCATGCACGCCACCACTGGTGTGTTGCCAACGGCAGAAGTTTGGAAAGCACTGGTCTAGATCATCTGCTTCATCCAGGGCCCTGTGCAACTGGGAGCCTACTACCATTAGGACCTCATTGTCCTTCAAAATAAGTATTCCCCACTGGATGAAAATTAAATGTTAAATTATATATTTTCTAGATCCAGAAATTTCTTTAATTGCAGTAATCTTACCACCATTACTTGAAGGGTTATATGAACGCTTTAGCAATGATGCATTCAACTTTCCATCAATCTCCCTCACCTAGCTCAAATTAATTATAATGGCTAAGGATCAAGAAGATTTCTGCTGCAAATGTTGAAAATTGATCTCTCAGAACCAGAAAGGATGGTGCAATGGACACTTCATTTGGACTTGGTAACAATGGAAGCAATATGAGCAATTTTATCATCAGAATACCTTGTAAATTTGTCACAGCAGAATTCTGAGTCATAAGATAGCATTTCCCAGCTTTCTGATGTCAGAAAGCTCTACTTATGATGTAATGGAAGAAACAAAGTGAGGCTTCTTTGTCACCCCAATATACTTATGCACCCTAATATATGCTTGGTCAAACCACTAGTACTTTAGCCACCGGTAACCTACTTCATTGCTTGAAGCTCTCTAGACAATCAGGGAGCCACATGAGTTTCCCAGTATAATTTCCATAAGCAGCCAGGAACCGACTAATTAAGTTGGATTAAGGGGAGGGGGGAGGTTGGTTGCACAAAGTTTGCTCACCTAGGACCAAGCCTGGTTTGCTATGTGAAACAACAGTCCAGTTCAGAGAATACAAAACCAGGTCAGATCAATTACTTTCAGGTACTCAGTGTGGAATGTGATCTCATGAACAGCTCTTACCTGACATTCAAACCTGCATCCCGAAGGACTTTTGCTGTTCCTCCAGAGGCAACCAAAGCCAAACCCAAAGAATTCAGACATTTTGCGAATTCCACCAGGCCGGTTTTATCTGAGACACTAAATAAAGCTAAAAAGAAAGTAGAACAAATTCTTGAGAGAGAATATTAGCATATAGCAAAAATCCACATTCATACAGGACCAGTTATACAGCTAAGCTCACTATAGTTCTGATTTTAAGAAGCAGATTGTTGCTTTTTATGAATTGACTGTACTAAGTAGGTATCGGCCATTCACAAGAGAATTATTCCCTTTCCTTCTACCATTACAGTGAAAACACTGCCACTCCCCAGCACAACTCTGCAATAACCTTCTACAATCCAGCATTTCCCACAGGGGTTAGACTAGAGTGTCCGTCATCTTCAGTGTTGCTGGAGTTGTAATTCACCACATCAGGAAGGCTGGTGCAGACGTAATTTTGCTTGTCATACAAGCCCTCTTCATTCGGATGGTAAACAGCCTTAGAGCTTTTACGACATTTACACATTTTCTTCTTCCTTCTAACTAGTGTACCGTTTGGGATAACTGAGAATAATTGGGGCAGCTGCTACAGCGCTTCCTTTTGTTAATTTGTTCCTCCTCACAAATAATCTCATGCATGTTTCCCAGGAATTCCATGGGACAAAATTGAGAAAATGTATTGTCCATAAATAAGTGGGCGAAGCGCATTGTGAATGTGACATAACAGATCCAGGATGAAAAAGATAAATTTAAGCCTAACACAAGGCCTTCAAAATTTATTATTTTATCCTCCTAGGATGATAGAGGAAGCCTAACCCTTTCCACCTCCATTTTTTTTCTTGATTTAAAGTGCACCTCACAAAAATAAGTCTGTCCATATATATTCATATTGTTATCGGCCTGAATCAATCCCCTGCAGGACGAGGGCCACTTCATTGAAGGTTATGGACCATAATCGACCATGCTGTTCCAGTGCGGGTTGGTAGATAGATGTTTTTTGACTTCCTGGTCTAAAGGCTGAGAGAGAGAGAGAGAGAGTGCCTGACCCAAAGTCACCCAGCCATTTTCTGTGCCCAAGGAAGGACCAGAACCTGGGTCTCCCCACTCCTGGTCCAGCACCTTCACCACTACCCTGGCTGCATCTATCCATCAGGAAGGGACAAATTTTACATTGAGTGACAGTGACAGAGAGGGAGGAACTTTAAGCAAAACCTTGAATTCAGTGCTACTTTCTCTCTCTCTGACCTGAACTCTGCCCCCCCCCCTTGCTTTTCCCAATCTCCGGCACACATCTTGTTGGAGAAATAACCTCCCCTTCTCAACACTACACCCTAATCCAATTGCAGATTGTTGTATCTATTTTGCAAAAAAAGGTTCCATTTAGTCCTGAATAAAAAGTGGAAAGAAAGGTAAGCAGGCCGGACTGCCTATTTGTTTTATTTCTCCCTGCCATTCTAAGCAGTCATCCAAGACGCCTTACAACGGGAGATAATAGCTCCCCCACTCTTAATGTAGGTTTGTACTGTACTTCAATAGGATGCGAAAGGCAACTATTTAGGTCTAAGTTTGCGAATCTGCTCCTCAGAGTCGTGAGAATCAAATGGCGAAGAGCGTGTTGCACTTCACATTTTAGACTGCAAATTGTGTCTGCGTATTTGAAAGCTCTTCCCGAATATATCTGCAAAAAGGAAACCAGCAAATCAGGGAGTAAGGTTCCGGATTGCTTTCATCGGGAACCAAAGGAGATGCATCGAAAAATACAACCCTCTACTAATAGTTGAAAAGGATTCAACCCAGGAACACAACTCCACTTGATTCTGCTGATCTTCAAACTGGGCCTTAATTTACAACTTGGACGGGGCGGGGTTAAAACTTTTAACCTATCAGGATACTGATTAACTATGCACATTGATTTTTAACACGCAATCACCAAGTAGTCCATGCAGACACTGTTTTCTACCTCCTGTAGCTTTTATGCAACATTTTCCCTCGATCTGAGAATGCAAACCTGTATTAGTCACACGGGAGAAAGCGCCAATACAGGTCGCGAGGCTTGCTTCTGAAGAACACCGTAGGATCGGACTCAATTAAAGCCTTGCCAGGCCAGCTAGTGGGCAAGTTGAGCACGCAGCCTGCAACAGGCTAAAGAGTAGCCCTCCGCTAAGCCAATCATAAAACGGTGGGGGCTCCGTTCTCCTTTCAGAGAGAGGAGTGTAAAGTAAAAGAGCAAAACTTTTGCAGTGCAGCGAACCCGTAGCGCCGAGATGCCAGGCATGGCGACCGGAAGACTCACCCAGCTGCTGCCTCGTAGCCATGTTTGCAGACCCTCCGCAAGGCAACGGGCCCGGGGGAGAAGAGGCGGCGAGAGAGAAACTCTGCCCCTCGCGGGTGGAAATAAATGAGGAGGTGGTAGTCGGAGTAAGGGGGTGGGGTTACGATTGCATGCTGGGAACGGGGGGAAGCTGAATCGCTGCCGAGGCTTCGGGGCAGAAGAGGCGCCGAAAGCTTGGCACGGAAAAGTTGCTCGTCCTGAACGCAAAGGGGAGCGAGACACTCGGTTGCTGATGCTTTTCCTTCTGAATTAGACCCGCTAAAATTCTAGTCAAGGGACGGTGTAAAAACTGGAGCCAAGTTCACTAGTCACCTCGGACTAAATGGCTCTGATGCAGTAATATATTCTACCTCATTTGTACCATGCAAAACTCCCTAGCTCCACCATTGGGATGCAATTTCGGTATACAATTGTTCTCAGCATGCAAGCTTTTCTTTATGTAAAGCTAGTCGCGTAGCTATGATTGGCATGTTTCAGTAATGGGGGTAATAAGGGGGAGAGAGGGCAATTATTTTTAGATTCTACGGTTTTATGTATTTGTATAAGCTGCTTATATTACTGAGGCAAGTTCCATGTACTTCAGGGATCACAAATAAATATAAATTCTGTATTATAAATAACAATATATATGAACCTGAATAAAATATAAATCCACATAAATATGTATTCATGCATATCTGAATATACTTATACAAATGTATAAAATTTAAATATCAATATACATCACACAAAAGGAATACTTTTGCTGGTATAAATTTTGCACAAATAATAGAATATATCGGCTTTCCTTTAAATCCAATTTTCCATTAGTGTGAAACTTCACCTAGCAGGTCTTGATGCTACTTGGGTATGATATTCTTTTAAGTACTTTAACACCCCCAGTCCAATCTTTTCAAGACAAAACATACCCAGCGCCTTCCATCTTGCTTTATGGGATTTAGTTTCTAGTCTTGATTACTCTTGTTTGCCCTCTGAAACAGTTCCAATAAAGGGCGGTGCCCAGAACTGGATACAATATTGAGGTCAATCTCACTAAAGCAGAATAAAGTGGATTGATTACTTAATACAATTTGGAAATCACATTACATAAATGTGATTTGCAATCAACTGCATCTGTGCATTGGAATTCTTGTACCTAAGTAGAAAACTTTGCACTTGTCCTTGTTAAATTTCATGTTACTTTCAGTCCAGTTTTCCAACTTATCAAGATTATTTTGAATGTTATTTCTGTCTTCCAGCATATTAGCAATTCCAATTTTGTGTCATTTGCAAATTTAAGGTTCTGCCTCAGCTTCTTCATTCAAATCCTTAATAAAATTATTGAGGAGTAGAGGGGGTAGTACTGAACCTTTTGGCACCCAATTGATATCTCTCTCCAATCTGATGAAAAACTATTGATGTCCTTTCAGTATGATTTTCAACCCAACTATGCATCAGCTTAATTCTCATATTGTCCATCCTATAATCTATTAGGGAAGTTATCAGATGAAAAAATGAGGTATAGTTACTGTTATAACCAGCACCTCCAGCAATGGAAGCTTCTAGAGATTCCTGTTGGGTCAGAATGGATCAAGAATTTACCTGTAAATCAGTTCCTCTGGGGCAGGTGGTGGGTTGAATCCCTTAGCACATAGCTTCCCAAAGTGTGTGTCACAACACACTACTGTGTCGCTTGCAGTGTCTTGGTGTGTTGCGCTAAAACCTGGAAGCGCTGATGGGGGGAAGAAGCAGCACCCCCGCCAATCGGTGTTGCTGCTGTTACTTCAGCGGCAGCAGCGCTGTTTGGCAGGTGTGCCGCTTCCCCCCATCAGCGCTTCCGGGTTTTAGTGCGACACATCAGGACACCGCAGGCCGCACCGCCGCCGCCACCGTTGGTGTGTGTTGCCAACGCAAAAAGTTTGGAAAGCTCTGCCTTAGCAACTTCTCTCCTCTTGACTTTAAGTAATGGGGGAGGAGTTTGGAGAAGGCTTTAATTCTTTTGAGTTTTCTGGGGAGCTGTAGGGAAGAAAAGCATCTAAGTGCTACCTAAGTTGTGTGGTGAAATCTTCCAGGACACAGGAAGTAATGGTTGTATTGTGTATGAGGCAAGTGCCCAGTTTCCTTCAAAGCTGTTTTTCCTCTGAGGCCTAATGACTATCTTAGATGGATCTGCATGCCCATTTTTCCTTTCTTCACACACTCTTTTGCAGTATAATCCTGTCTTTTACACCTAATCCCCACAAGTGTTTTTCTTTGTTGTTGTGTGGCCTTAGTACATGACAATTTCAAATGTGTTTTTGGTGCCAATTTATGTCTTGGGGGTTGGTGATCTATTCATCTGCTTCAAAAGACTTAGACCTCTTCAGTTTAGCTACCCGGTTACTGAGCTTAAATGGTGGTTTTGGGTTAAAGCAGGGGTGTCCAACCTTTTGGCTTCCCTGGGCCACATTGAGTGAAGAGAAATTGTCTTGAGCCACACATAAAATATATAATACAGTTAATGTATATAAGTAATAAAACTTCATTTATTTTTTTATATTTTTTATTATAAAAATTTAACGAAGAGGGCAACATAAAACTAGTGGGATATTTGACTTTGTTTTTGTGAAACTAATGTCTGGTTCGATGAAAGTGGTTGCAATTCTCAGTGCATTTCAAGGTGCTCGTCAGAAATTTTAATTCTAATTTTATTCTTCATGTGCTTCATCCTTGGAAATAGTTGCTCACAAATGTACGTGCTGCCAAAAAGCGATGTCATGAATAAGGCATGATTGTGAAGAGAGGGATATTTTTCTCTGGGAAGATAGGTCTTATAAAAGTCCAATAGAGAGACATAATCAAATTTTTCTTTGAGTTGAGTGTCTGATTGCAACTCTATGCATAGGGTGACCATATGTCCCGTTTTGAACGGGACAGTCCCATTATTTTAGCATTTTTCAACCGTCCCGTCGTTTTGATCAAAATCTCAATTTTGTCCCTTTTTTAAACCCGGCGGGAAGGAGGACAGGAAGACAGGAAGGAAGACTGGAGCCGGACTTGCCATTGGAGGCAGCCCGGAAGAGGCCCTATCAGCGCGGCAACTGGAAGCCCGGTTGCCACGTGCGAGCCCAGCAGCAGAAGCAGCACCACAGTCCAGGTTCCTGCCTCCTTACCTGATCCTGAGATTGTCTGCCCAGCAGTGGTGAGGCCAGGGAAAGCAAGCACGGGAAGGTTGTGGAAAGAGGGTGCGTGTGTGTGTATGTGTGCGCGCGTGTGTGCGCGCAGATTACTTGCTCAGAGTAATCGCACACACACACACACACACACACGCACCCCACACCCTCTTTCTCCAGCCTCCCTGCAACAGGTGCGGGTGCATTTGTTCATGGGGAGGCTGGAGAAAGAGGGTGTGTGGTGTGTGTGTGTGCATCTGATCGGGCTTGGCCAAGGGAGGAGAGTTGTCAGGCCGCCGAGCAGGAGAAGCAGGAGCCGGCCACCCTGGGGAGCTTCTGCGGGCAGCAAGGGGCAGAGTGGTCGACAACTCTCCTCCCTCGGCCAAGCCCGATCAGATGCACACACACACACACACACTCACAGGACAGACTGCCCTCGGCAGGAGCTGGCCATGCTGGGGGGCTTCAGCGGGTGGCGAGGGGTGGAGTGGTGTGGCTGAAGCCTCCCAGCACGGCTGGCTCCTGCCGAGGGCAGTCTGTCCTGTGAGTGTGTGAGTGTGTGTATGTGCATCTGATCGGGCTTGGCCAAGGGAGGAGAGTTGTCGGGCCGCCGGGCAGGAGAAGCAGGGGCCGGCCACCCTGGGGAGCTTCAGTGGGCAGCAAGGGGCGGAGTGGTGTGGCTGAAGCAGCTGAGTGCAGCCGGCTCCTCCTGCTTCTCCTGCTCTGCGGCGGTGGCAGCAGCAGCGACTCTCCTCCCTCGGCCAAGCCCGAGGGGGATGGGGCAGTGGTGGGCCTCCATCCCCTCCATCCCCACCCCTTGTTCCCCGGCCAATGACGGTGCTGTGTGCACAGTGTGTGTACTCCGGCCTCCCCCAAACACACCAGCTCTGCCGCACCATTTACTGCTAGAAGGAAAAAAAACTTTAAAAATCGGGAAAAAAAATTAAAATCCAAGCCAATCACGCTGATGGGGGCAGGGTTTGCAGGCGGGAGCCAATCGTGTGGGGCGGGGGCGGGGTTTGCAGGTGGGAGCCAATTGCGTGGACTGGGGGGCGGGGTTTGGAGGCCAGCATGGTGGCATAAGACCCTGTCCCGTTTTGCCATCCCAAAAGTCCCGTTTTTGTCTGAAGGAAATATGGTCAGCCTATCTATGCATTCCATTTGAAAATTCAGAGGTAATGTAGTTATGTTGACTGAAAATGGAGTCAAAAATATACCAAAATATTGATGATTTTTCCGGAAATCTTGAAACCTGTTCACAAATTCCTGCATCAAACCGAAAAGCAAGGCTGCATATTTCTCGCTGTTCACAGGACTGTGTTTAGCCAACATATTAAAATGTATAAAATTATTTTTCATAACTTATGCTTGCCATACTTTAAGTTTCATTTCAAACGCTGTTATGGTTTGAAACATTGCAGTGATAAGTTGGTTTTCACCTTGAAGACGCATGTTTAACTCATTTAAATGAGCGGTCAAATCCACCAAAAATGCTAAATCTGTGAGCCATTTTTCATCTTCAAGTTCTGGCACAAATTTTCTTTTTGATTCCATAAACAACTTGATTTCATTTCACAAATCATAAAATCTTTTCAGCATTTTACCCTGACTTAGCCACCTTACTTCAGAAAAGTAAATGATGTCCCCATAATCAGCATCCATACTTTTAAGGAACTCCTGGAATTGGCGGTGATTCAATCCCTTGGCCCTTATGAAATTCACTGCTTTGATGACAATTTGCATGACGTTAAAGGTAAAGGTTCCCCCCACACATTTGTGCAGTCATGTCCGACTCTAGGGACCGGTGCTCATCTCCGTTTGTTAGCCGAAGAGCCAGCGTTGTCCAAAGATGCTTCAACGGTCATGTGGCCGGCATGACCCATGTGGAACACTGTTACCTACCCACCGAAGTGGTACCTATTTATCTACTTGCATTTGCATGTTTTCGAATTGCTAGGTTGGCAAGAGCTGGGGTGAGTGCGGGAGTTCACTCCGTCACGCGGGGCTAGGGATTTGTACCTCCGAACTTGTGACCTTCCGATCGACAAGCCTGGCGTCTTACCCGCTGAGCCACCACTCCCCCTTGCATGACATTATCCATTTTTAAAGCTTTCGCGCATAAATTTTCTTGATGTAGAATGCAGTGATACTCCATCAAACATGAGTTGCCGGCGGCACTTGCATCATCTTTTATCAATTTCGTAAGTCCCTCACTTTTACCAACCATCACTGGGGCGCCATCAGTAGATATACCAGATATTTGACAATGGTTAAAGAAAATTGCTTTATAGGTGGTGATAATGAATGGGGTAATAACTGCTGCATCACCCTGGTTTTCCTGATTGCGTAGGACAGCAGAAACCCTTTATAGCAGAACTTTCCAAACTGTGTGTCGGGACATGTTAGTGTGTCAGCTGCAGTGTCTGGGTGTGTCGCGGCTGCTGCTGCCTCCAAGCCCTGCCAGGATTCCACGCAGGTCCTAGTGCCTGCCTTGTGCTCTGCTGTAAGAGTGTGTCGCGAAATGATGCATGTCTAAAAAGTGTGTCACCAACATGAAAAGTTTGGAAAGCTCTGCTTTATAGTTACTCTGTAAGACTTCTTCTTGACAAATCCATGTGGACTTTGAGTTACTACAGTATTGTTTTTGAGGTGAATCTCTCTATAATCTGCTGTAGAATCTTTCCAGGTATTGATGCCAGACTGGCTGGCCCTTCAATCATCTGGCACTAATTCTCTGGAATTTTTAAAATATAGTACATAAAGCTTCAGCCAATCAGCTAATTATTCCAGGACCCTAGGATGTATAATTCAGCTGGTACTAGAAATTTAAATTCATTCAAAGTAATGAGGTATTTCCTGACCATGTTTCTGTCATCTTCAGTCCTGCTCTTTACAGTTAGAACACTGCAGAATACTTTCTTGTTGGAAAATACAGAACCAAAATAGGAGTTGAACAATAAAGCCCTTTCTTTATTGTACTATGTCTTAGCCTTTAACTGTTCACTGAGCAGCTGATATACCATTTCTTTGGTTTTCCTTTTACATATGTCATCTCTGATTTTCTTAGTAATCTTTGCCACCCTCTGCTCATTCTGAGCTTTAGCATTCCTGACACTTTCATACAGTTCTAAGTTGTATTCTTGTTTGGTATGTATTCTTTATTTATATTGACTTTTTCTGCCATTAGCTTCTATTTCCCCTCCTCATTGGAATTGTTTGCAGTTGTATTTTTACTATGTCCTTTTGTAGAAACTCCCACCCATCTTGAGCTCCTTTTCCTGTTCCTGTCTCCTGTCAAGGAAACCTCTTTTATGAAAATTCAGAGTCCCAACATATATGCTCAGCAACACTGAGCTTTGGCTGCCATCCAGTTGGCTTTCACTTTCGGTGACTGCACAGACAAACACCATCTTGATATGTCTTCAGTAGTAACTCCTAGTTTGTCCAAGGACATTTGAACAACGTCTTTGATTATTCTCTCTTGCCACTTTTTCTAGTCCATATCCGTTCACATCACATGCCCTAAATTTGTGAGTTTTTGCTTGCTGAACATACTCCAAAGCAATAGGCAGTCTTTATTAGGAGTGACTGAAGACCATGAAACTCCATGACCATGAAATGTTAATAAAACATTTCCAGATCCACAATTCAAAGATGTCTGTCCTCTTTCTCTCCCTGTTTCTCATTGTCCTGCTTTCACAGCCATACATTACTGCTGGAAAAACAATTGCTGTAACTATTCTCTTCTTTCATTATTCTGAATTCTTTACTTTGCCAGCATCCTGTCCATTTTTCATCTATTCCTGAATCTAAAAAAGCAAAACTATCTGCTACCTTCACTTCTTGAGCAACTTAAGTCAATCGTGCAAGTTGACATTACTTTGTCATCTTAATATTTAATATTAAATCAGTATTTTCACTTTCATTTTTAATTTTCATAATGGGCTTTTCAAAGCCTTCCTTTCTTTTGGCTAATAAAGTAGTATATCTGCATGTCTCAAATTGTTACTAATCTGACTGCAACAATATTTTCTTCATACAGTAGATACATTCTAAGAAGTGAACAGATATGGAGACAATATGCATCTTCGTTTCCCTGCTCATTCAAAACTACCGTTTCTCTCAATTCAGTTCCAACAGAAGCTGCTTGTTTACTCTGAGGAATCTTTACAGTAAACAAATGGATTAGCACATTCATTGACCTTAGTACAGTCTACATTTTGGCATGATCTAGTCAAAAGCCTTGTTGTCACTAATTTAACAAGACAAACCTCTTTTTTGTATCATCTTGCTCTCTTCATTATCCTTCTTATGATCACATGTTCCTTTGCCATTTCTAAAATCTGTTACATTCAGCATTACTTTCAGGGGTTATCCTCACGTCTTGCTCGCCACAGCATGGGCCCCTCCTTGTGGGGGAGATGGGCAGGATATAAATGTAATAAATAAATAAATAAAATGCCTTGCTACCTGTTTTTAAGGGACATGTCCACATGACATTGCCTCTGTCTCACCCCAGACTACTGAGGAGGGAGCTTGATGTCATTTTTAGTTGTTCTGCTGTTAAAGTGGTGTTTTCCTTCTTCTCCCAAAACATCTTGCCCTTCAAACAATCTACAACAACTCAGTGTCAAGGCTTACAGAGACATGGTAAGAATCAGGAATCTACCCAGTTCCTAGTAGCTACTTCTGCTTCGGGCACACCCCAGTCTGGTCACTGGACATTATGGGCATTGAGGAGAAGTACGCCCCCTCCTCAAGAAGCCATCGCTGGACCCTACTATACTGGATAATTTTCGTCCAGTCTCCCACCTCCCCTTTTTGGGGAAGGTGGTTGAGAAGGTGGTGGCATTGCAGCTCCAGAGGATTCTGGATGAAATTGATTATCTGGACCGCTTTCAGTCAGGTTTCAGGCCAGGTTACGGGACAGAAACTGCATTGGTTGCACTTATGGATGATCTCTGGCGGGAGCGAGATGAAGGCAGTGCATCCATTCTCGCTCTTCTTGACCTCTCAGCGGCATTCGATACTGTCGACCACGGTATCCTTCTGGAATGGCTTAGGGAGTTGGGGGTGGGCAGCGTGGTTTTACGCTGGTTCGCCTCCTTCCTCCGAGGCCGGGCCCAGTCGGTGTTAATTGGGAGCGAGAGATCCAGCCTGCGGGCCCTTCTTTGTGAGGTCCCACAGGGCTCGGTACTCTCGCCGCTCCTTTTTAACATCTACATGAAACCGCTGGGAGAGATCATCCGACACCATGGGGTGAGGTATCATCAATATGCCGATGATACCCAGTTGTATATCTCCATCCCGGGTGAAGTAAGTGATGCAGTGACCATCCTGTCCAAGTGCCTGGGGGCTGTAGGGGCCTGGATGGGGAAAAACAGGCTTCAGCTGAACCCCAGTAAGACGGAGTGTCTGTGGATTAATGGCTCCTTGGCCTCTGGGAAATTATCATCTTTAATTCTGGATGGGGTTGCACTACCCCAGACAGACCCGGTGCGTAACTTGGGAGTCCTCTTGGACTCATAACTCCTGCTTGAAGAGCAGGTGGCAGTCGTGGCCAGGAGGGCTTTTGCCCAACTTCATGTTGTGCGCCAGTTGCGCCCCTTCCTGGAACGAGAGGCCCTTCGAACGGTCACTCAGGCCCTGGTTATCTCCCACGCAGACTACTGTAATGCGCTCTACTACATCTAATGGCACTGTCCTCTAAGACTGCAAGAGAGACTGTGCATCTGGCTTGTGCAGCCTTTTTATTGTTTTTGACATGGAAATATGTCCCTCCTGGCATTTTTCAAATAAATGTCAGTCTTTCATACAATCAATATACTCATGTCAAAAGCAGATGATTGACAAGTCAGGATTTAAAAGCAACAACAAAATATTGTCCATTGATTTTGTGGAAGACTGACATTTAAATTTTTCCTTTTTAGCATTAACATTGAGCACCTGGCATTGCCCTTGAAGTTATTTTGACTTGGGCTGAAAGAGAAACTGGACACCTGGCTTGTACAGAGTAGACCTGCCAGCCAGAATGATGATAATTTGTATTGCTATATCTCAGATCGATAGTCCTTCAGTCTAATGGCAAAAAAAAATCTGACCAATTGGTGGGGCATATTGATGGAGAGCAGAATGAAGCAGGAGGGAGCTGTTGATCGGCATGTCAGCTCCATCCCAACTGATAGATCAGATTTGTTTTTTTCTTTTGTTGTTGACACAGGGCTATTGATCTCCTGGAAGGAGTGCCTGGAGCCCCCCAACTCTGCCCCATCATAAGTTATTGAGAGCAATTGGTAGTGGTTTTTCTTTCCCTCTGCGTGGGAGGGAAAGGAATGCACATTAAAGCAGCCGTGAGGAATTGTCCTCCAAGTTTGAGTTTGTTCTTTTCTGAAAGACCTTAAGCAAAACTTCGATTCCATGAAGAATTGGTGCAATGGTTCATTAATTTGCATATTCAATATATCTGCCGTCAGACCTTTTCAGATCTCTACACCACAGTGTCTCTTTGCATAACTGTTCACATAGAGCTCTTGGCACTTCAATTGCCTCATCTGCAGCTTTAAATAATTCCATGGTCCTTTCATCCCTGTGTGTTTTCCTATTTGATGGTCTGTTGCCTGACATACCTTATTTTTCTAATGGAATCAGTTCCTGAATATATTAACTCTCAACAAATGCTTCTATTGTTCTATAATCCTATTTTAAAGGGTTTTGGTATAGTCTTTTCATCTTCCTTTAACTTCATGCGTCTCTATCAGATCTCTTCTGTGATTATTGTTGAGTATTCCTACCCTAGCTATAAATCCTCCCATGATCTGTTTGATCTTAAAATATTTCTCATTTTTCTTTCCTTGTTATTTGTTGACATTCTTGGTCCAGCTATCTTTCCTTCCTTGGAAGTCTGTTCAGTCATCATGCATCCGTATAGTGGCCCAAAATTTTCATCCTTGCTTTTCATGATAGCTTGTTCTGAAAATGACTTGAACCTTTCCTGCTTTGAATTTTTTGAATTTTTTTCCACTTCAGTTTTCACAGTGTCTCTTACCTCTTCCTGGGTCTCTTCAGGTTCACTTTTGTAAAAGTTAAATATACTAAATGTGTTCTTTGCATTGTCATATTTTATTATTGTATATTCTCTAGGTCAAATCTTGCTGTAATGCAGTAATTCATGGTCTTTTCGTAGTCTGCATTCTGGCTGATTTGATTGCACTTCTTCACTTTTTTTCCTATTATGTAATATATTTAATTCAGATATCCATCTGGTAACATCCATGTATAAAGACTGTGTTTATGTTTCTTAAACCAGTTGTTGGCATTGGACAAAGAATTCCATTCACAAACTGTATTAATTTATAAACTTCATCCTTGCAAATCCAAATCTTTCTGTAATTCTAGGCTCCTTCGTTTCTCTAATGATTTGCATTCTCACTCACTCGCTGGATCGTCACCTTGTTGTGGTGAGTGGGCTTGTGTGTTCCCAATGAACCCTGTGAGCGAAGCCGTCGGGAGTCATGTACTCCTGGTAGGGTCACCCATGGCGGTAAGGTCCAGGGGGAGGAACCAGACAAAGAACGATCCAAGAAAGTCCTCAACGGCAGAACAGGCGGAAGATAACAAGGTGTATTGTTACAATGGCTGCGAAGGCAGATGAAGGCTGCAGCAGACAAAAGGTCACCAATCGTCATGGTATCCATGCCATTGGATTAGAGCCTTTTTCTGTGAAGGTTGTGTGCTGATCGTTGTGCACCGATCTCCACACATAAAACAAATTCACGCACCGGCGTCTTCCAACCACACCAAACCCAAAACAACCAAAAGTCCCATGGCGATTGACGAATGGCAACGGGGGCAGGACTGTGAAATCCGGAAGCTCCTAGTCATGGACCAGCACATGGGCGGTGGATACGGATTCAGTCGCCCTGACTCAAGGATCGAGGCAGTTGAGTAGTTCGGCAGCTGTATCCACAACTGAGCAGCCCTATTTAGGATCCACTCTGCTCACCCCATATGGGGAGGGGGCTAGAAAAGGTGCCCTAAACATAGTCTGCCTCATTTTCTCCCTGACTGGATTACCGCGACCAGTGGGGTCACCATCTAGCGGTCATAAAAAACACATGAATTTTGGAACATGGAATATACGGACACTGCAAGACAATATGGATAGTGAACGACCTGAACGTAGGACTGCCATTATTGCAAGGGAGCTGAGACGTTTTAATATTGATATAGCAGCACTCCAAGAAACTCGAAGAGCAGGAGAAGGACAGTTGAAGGAAGAAAAAGGAGGTTATACCTTCTTTTGGAAAGGACTGCCTGAACAAGAACAACGAATACATGGGGTAGGCTTTGCTATCAAAAACGACCTTGTGAAGCTGTTGTCAGAAGTTCCCACTGGGTTTAACGAACGACTCTCAACTCTCCGAATAAAACTCGCCAAAAACCAACAGGCAACTATCCTAAGTGCTTATGCACCAACGCTAGATGCAGATGAAGATATCAAGGAAAAATTTTATACCCAGCTGGACACCATCTTATCAGAGATACCAAAGGAGGATAAAATTATCCTCCTGGGCAATTTCAATGCAAGAGTTGGGCGTGACTTTGATTTGTGGCCAGGGATCATTGGGGAAGAAGGAGTTGACAACAGCAACACGAATGGAATCTTACTTCTGACTAAATGTGCAGAGCATAACCTTGTCATTACTAACACACTCTTTCGCCAGAAAAATAAATTTAAAACATCATGGAAGCACCCACGGTCGAAGCACTGGCATCTTTTAGATTATGTAATTGTCCGTGCTAGAGATCGCCGTGATGTACTTCTCACCAGAGCCATGACGAGCGCCGATGACTGCTGGACAGACCATCGATTAATTCGATCCACGATGGCCATAAAGATTGTCCCTCATCGTAGGCTCCAAGGAAGAAAACCAAGGCGTAAAATGAATACACTGGCCCTTCAAGATTCTATTAAACGAGCTTGCTTTCAATCAACTCTCAAGGAACATCTGCCTATGGAACTTCCTGAAAATGTTGAGGAACACTGGATTAAATTGAAGACTTCTATTATTTCAGCCTGTGAACAAACTATCGGATACCAGACTAAGAGACATCAGGACTGGTTTGATGAGAACGATAGTGAGATTGAACATATTATTGACAAGAAAAGGAAAGCCTTCCAGATATGGCAAAAAGATATTAACTGTGCCGTTAAGAAAAAAATCTACGCCAGTGCAAAGGCAGAAGTCCAAAGAAGAACTAGAGAACTTAAGAACATATGGTGGATAAAAAAAGCCCAAGAAACCCAACATTTTTCAGATGCTCATGATTCACGGGGCTTTTTTAATGCCACAAAAGCCATCTATGGACCAACAAACCATGGTACAAATCCCTTACGCTCAGTAGATGGTGCTAAACTTCTAAAGGACAAAGAGTCTATTGCACTGCACTGGAAAGAGCATTACTACAATCTCCTTAATCGTCACTCTACTGTGGCTGATGAAGTCTTCTTGCAAATCCCGCAAAAACAAATAAGAGATGAGCTTGCAGTACCCCCTAGTTTGGAGGAAGTCAGTAAAGCCACTAAACAAATGAAAAATAACAAAGCTAGTGGACCTGATGGGATTCCTGCTGAAGTCTTTAAAGAAGGCGGGCCTGAACTTACACAACAACTTCATAAGCTGATCGAAAAAATCTGGATGAGGGAGGAGATTCCAGCAGACTTTAGGGATGCCATAATTATCACTCTCTTTAAAAAGGGTGATAGAACAGACTGTGGAAACTATCGAGGCATCTCCCTTCTAGCCACAGCAGGCAAAATCCTGGCAAAGATCATCGCAAACCGTCTCCTATCTGTATCAGAAGACATCCTCCCTGAAATGCAAAATGGCTTCCGCCCTTCCAGGGGAACAGTGGATATGATCTTCACTGCACGACAGCTTCAAGAAAAATGCAAGGAGCAAAACCGCCCTCTGTACATGGCGTTTATTGATCTGACTAAAGCTTTTGATACTGTAAATCGTACTGCTCTCTGGACCATCCTTCTGAAAATCGGATGCCCTGATAAATTTGTGAACATCTTGCGGCTACTCCATGATGACATGATGGCCACAATCCTGAATAACAATGGCTCTCAAAGCGATCCATTTAAAGTGGAATCCGGCGTTAAACAGGGATGTGTTATTGCTCCAACCTTATTCGCTATCTTCATCGCTATGATTATACACCTTGTTGAAGAGAAACTTCCTACTGGTATAGAAATTATATATCGAACAGATGGAAAGCTTTTTAATCTTACTAGGCTGAAAGCAAAAAGTAAGGTAACTACAACTTCTGTTATAGAACTTCAATATGCTGATGATAACGTAGTCTGTGCACACTCCGAGGAAGATCTTCAAACTATCCTAAACATCTTTGCAGAAGCATATGAAAAGCTCGGCCTCTCGATTAACATTA
The DNA here is from genome assembly GCA_023362775.1 of Charina bottae. Classification (NCBI taxonomy): domain Eukaryota; kingdom Metazoa; phylum Chordata; class Lepidosauria; order Squamata; family Charinaidae; genus Charina; species Charina bottae. The sequence continues at coordinate 3,479,413 of JALMGJ010000020.1, forward strand.
AAAAAACCCAAAGTGCTTTACCAGCAAGTTCGAACCAATCCCTCCGCAGCACCATCAATCCAGCTTAAAGGTGTGTCACTAGAAAATGTCAACCACTTTTCTTATCTCGGCAGCCATCTATCTACAAAAGCCAACATCGACGCTGAAATTCAGCATCGCCTGAGCTCTGCGAGTGTAGCTATCTCCCGAATGAAGCGTAGAGTGTTTGAGGATCGGGACATTCGCAGGGAGACCAAAATGCTTGTTTACAAAGCCATTGTACTACCAACCCTTCTGTACGCCTGTGAAACATGGACCCTCTACAAACGCCACCTCCAACTTCTTGAAAGATTCCATCAACGCTGCCTCCGAAAAATTCTGCAAATTACTTGGGAAGATAGGCGGACTAATGTTAGCGTATTAGAAGAAGCGAAAACCACCAGCATTGAAACAATGATCATCCAACATCAACTTCGCTGGACCGGTCATGTTGTTCGAATGCCTGACCATCGTCTTCCAAAGCAGCTACTTTACTCCCAACTTAAGAATGGAAAACGGAATATTGGTGGACAGCAAAAGAGATTCAAAGATACTCTCAAAGCTAATTTAAAAAAATGTAACATCAGCATTGAGAACTGGGAAGCCCTAACTCATGAGCGTTTCAATTGGAGGTCAGCCTTTATTAATGGTGCTATGGACTTTGAAGAAGCACGAGTACAGGGCGAAAGGGAGAAAAGAGCTAAAAGGAAGGCACGTCAGGCAAACCCTCATCATGACCGTCTCCCACCCGGAAACCTATGCCCTCATTGTGGGAGGTTGTGCGGATCCAGAATTGGCCTTTATAGCCACTTACGGATCCACTGTTAAAATTTTACCTTTGGAAGACAACCTTACTCGGCTATGAGTGATCGCCAATGGTGGTGATGGGATTTGCATTCTAGTCATCTATTATGTCCACGATGCACCAATTGTCTTGCCAATTGTCATGGAATTTCTTAACATCTTCCTCCATTGTTTCTTGCAGTAGGTGTATATACTTGTATAATACAGATGTTTACTGGATATCCACTAATTCTGATTGATATAATTTCTGCTTTTTGGATTATAGCTGAACACACACTGTATATAGTGATGTCCTTTTTCAGTATCACAGTCACTCTACTCCTTTTGTTATGTTCTAAATCAGAGCTTTCCAAACTTTTCATGTTGGTGACACACTTTTTAGACATGCATCATTTCGTGACACACTCTTACAGCAGGGCATCATTTTGTGACACACACAGCAGGGCACAAGGCAGGCACTAGGACCTGTGCGGAATCACAGCAGGTTTGGAGGCAGCAAGGCACAAGGCAGGCACTAGGACCTGCGCGGAATCACAGCAGGTTTGGAGGCAGCAAGGCACAAGGCAGGCACTAGGACCTGCGCGGAATCCTGGCAGGGCTTGGAGGCAGCAGCCGCCGCGACACACCCAGACACTGCAGCCGACACACTAACGTGTTGCGACACACAGTTTGGAAAGCTCTGTTCTAAATAATTTAGCATGGAGTCATCTGAGTTAAAATGCCCCATTCAGGCCCACCTAAATTCACTTATACCTAAACATCTAATTTGGCACATTTTATTTCTGCTTTAACAATTATCGGTTTCCCTTGGTTCACACTTTTCACTTATTATGTTCAGAGAGTATGTGTCCTTGTAAAGCAAGGAATTCCTCTGTTAATATTGGCACCATTGGTGACAGAGTTCCTTGCTGGTTTCGTCTGGCTACATCATCATCTTCCAATGGAACTTCAGAGCACTGCCTAGTGACCAGACCCCTTTCAACCTGGGGTCTTATCATCTGGCACATTTCATCCATGGGTATGCAGTTTTCTCAGCAATAATGCAGAAGTGGTTTGCAATTACCTCTTTCTGGTTTTAATTTTGGAGTTGTTTTTCCTTAGCGGGATTGGTTTCCCTCTTGCCTACACAGTCCCATCTGGCCTAATCACTCATTGTATTATAGTAAATTTTATTAAGTTTCAAGAGAAGAATAAAAGCTACAGAAAAACAAAAAACTACAAAGAAAGAAAAAAAAACTAAAAAGGTGCGGAAACAGATTTTTTTTTCAAAGTTACAAAAAGATGTGGCTTCCGACTTTTAACAGCAAGGATATACAAAATTTTCCATAGTCAATCTCTTACTCTATATTAAACCAAAACACCACAATATTTCTATAAGTCATTCCACTTTAACACATAATAAAAATCACTAAATACAGTTACTCCTCCCCCTTATATTAAAATAAAGAAAAAAAGTTCATATAAACCTCCTAAACATCTTTCTCCCCTCCAAAAGATAACACCTATTTAATTATTCCCTTCCTACCACTATTCTATACATTTCTGTCTACTATAATAAGAATCAAATTAAAAAGCACATAGGTTGTCTGCTATTATACTTGATAATACAACAGTTTTAATAATCCTAATCTCAATAAACCCAGAAAACAAAGACAATTCAAAACAATAAATCCAAATCTTTAAAGGCAAATAGCATCAATCAAATCCTTAAAGCAAACCAGATAAACATTATTCAACCCTTATCCCACTTCAGAATAAACCAAAGCAGTTACATATCCCCACAATGTGCACAGAGCTTTCCTCTTCAAAGAATCAAACAGCCCAACTGCCCCCCCCCCCAAAGATTCCAGGTTCTTTTCATGGCATTCCACCAGGAGATTGATTTTACTTATGGCTTGCAGATCACTCTCTCCCTTAGATTTCTCCAATTCCATTATCCAATCTTCATCCAGCATCTCTCTTTTTTTTTTTTTTTAATTTTATTGGATTTTAAATATACAAAGCTAAAAGTTAAGAATGAAATGAAAATAGAACTACAAATTAAGAGAAAAAGAAAAGAAAAGTGCAGTAAAGGAAAAAAAAGAAAGAAAAACACAGACAAAGAAATTGGATGACCTCCGATCCAACTATGGTCATAAGAATAAAATAGATAGTTTGTTTTTACATGCTGGTTATTCATATAACATTCATATACTTTTCTTGTCTATTATACTATATACTATTTATATATAATCTAATCATCAAATCCCCATGTTAGCTTTACTCCTCCTGCTTTTTGCAAATAGTCAATCAATGGTTTCCACTCTTTAAGATAGTAACAATTTGAATTATCTTTTAATAAGCAAGTCAATTTATCATTTTCTGCCATCTCTAATAATTTCAACATCCAATCCTTATCATACCACAGATATCCATGCCATCCAAATCTTAATTCATGACCTTCCAGATTTAATAATTTTTCATTTCTCAAAACAATCCATTCTTTAAGCCATACCAGACCACAAGCTGCATGGTATAGTCTCAAATTTGGGAGTCCTAAACCACCTCTTTCTTTTGAATCTTGCAAGACTTTATATTTTATTCTTGGTTTTTTCCCTTGCCAAATGAACTTAGAAATGTCTTTCTGCCACTGTTTAAATGCTTCCTCTGATGTCAGTATAGGTATTGTTTGAAAGAGATATAGAATTCTTGGTAATATATTCATTTTAATCGCTGATATTCTCCCCAATAATGATAATTGTAGTTTCCCCCAACGGTCTAAATCTTTTTTAATATCAATCCAAAGCGGGATATAGTTATTTTGAAATAATTTAACATTTTTCGATGTTAAATAAACTCCCAAATATTTTACTTTTTTCTCCAAAGAATATCCTGTAATTTCTCTCAATTTCTCTTGTTGGTGATAATTCATGTTCTTAGTCAAAACTTTTGTTTTCTGTAAGTTAATTTTGAGCCCTGCTAACGACCCAAAGTCCTTCAATTTCTGCATCAATAATTCAATTCCATCCAGTGGATTCTCTAATGTAATGATTAGGTCGTCTGCAAAGGCTCTTAATTTGTAAACTTCTTTTTTAACTCTAATACCATGAATACCATCATCTAGTCTAATATCTCTAAGTAGAACTTCTAAGATCAATATGAACAAAAGCGGAGATAAAGGACAGCCTTGTCTTGTGCCTTTTTGTATTTCACAAGGTTTACTAAATTCTCCATTGACAATTATTTTTGCAGATTGGGGTGTATAAATTGATTTAATCCACTTAATAAAATTCCCACCAAAGTTCATAATCTCCAATACTTTAAACATAAAGGACCAATTTAAATTATCAAATGCTTTTTCAGCATCTATGAATATCAAGGCGGCTTGTTTTTCATTATGTTGTTCTAGATACTCTAATACATCCAAAACATTTCTGATATTATCTCTAATTTGTCTTTTGGGTAGAAAACCTGCTTGATCTTGATGAATAAAATTTCCAAGAGTATTTTTCAATCTTTCCGCTAAGACTGTCGTAAATATCTTATAATCATTATTCAATAATGATATTGGTCTATAATTCTTTGTTGAGTTCAAATTTAGTTGTTCTTTCGGAATCAAAGTAATATGAGCCTCTTTCCATGTTTCTGGCATAATTCCTGTTTCCAAAATTGAATTTATAGTTTTTTGGAGAGGAATACTCAATTCATCTTCAAAGTATTTGTAGTAGGCTGCCGATAGTCCATCCGGACCTGGTGCTTTTCCACTTTTAATTTTCTTAAAAGCCATTAACATTTCTTCTTTTGTTATAGGATTATTAAGTAATGTTCTTTGTTCATCATTTAAAACAGTTAATCTTTGCTTACTCATATATTCATCAATTTCAGCTATATTAACATCCTGTTTTTTATACAATGCTGTATAGTAAGAATGAAATGCTTCTTGTATTTCCACATTATTCACTAAAATTTTCCCTTTATGTTGTATATTAGAAATTATATTTTTTTGTCTTTGTTTTCTTAACTTATGAGCTAACCATCTTCCTGGTTTATTTGCAAATTCAAAATATTTCTGTTTTGTAAATTTCATTTGAGTTTCTATTTCCTGTACCAAAATCATCGAAATTTGTTTTTGTAGAAATTTAATTTGAGTTATCAATGTATTATCCATCGGTTTGGCCCTCAGACATTTCTCTTTATTTTTAATTTCATCCAAAATCAATTGAATTTTTTCTTGTTTCTTTTTCCGCATTTGAGCATTATATTGAATAAAATAACCCCTCATATACGCTTTACTTGCATCCCAAATTACTTGTGTACTGGTATCCTTATTTGAGTTAAGTAGAAAGTATTCTCTTAGTCTTTTCTTACATATGTCAACAACATCTTCTTTCCGGAAAATTGACTCATTTAGCCTCCATCGAAATGCATTCCTTTTTCCTTTGATAGTTAATAAAACAGGGTTATGATCTGATATAATTTTAGGTAGAATTTCAGCTTTATTTACATTCATCATTAAAGTTTTAGAGATCAAGAACATATCTATTCTAGAAAATGATCTGTATCTTTCTGAGTAATATGTATATTCTTTAGAGTTTCCATTCATAAGTCTCCAAATGTCTTGTAAGTCCAACATATCTTTTAAATCAAAGAAAGTTTGGGGTAGTTTTCCCTGTGTAGGTTTCACTTTTTTTTGCGAATGTCTATCTTCCATTGGGCTAATCACCCCATTCCAGTCCCCCATAAAACACCAATTCTCATATGATAAATCCAAAAGTTTGTCCATTAAGTTCTTATAAAATAATCCTTTATCAAAATTTGGAGCGTAAATCCCAACTATCAATGTTTTAATCCCCTGTATATTTACTTCCACTGCAATATATCTTCCTTCATCATCAGTCAATATTAATTTTGGATTAAGTTTTTGTTGTATATACAGGACTACCCCCTTAGTTTTTTTTAATCCAGCTGAAATAAATTCTTCTCCTAGTTGTTTTTGAATCAAATACTTAATGTCTTTTTTACAAATGTGAGTCTCTTGTAGGCAAATTACATCCAATTTTATTTTTTTCAAAAAATGAAAAAAATTCTTTCTCTTTTGGGGAGAATTTGCCCCATTGATATTCCATGTTAGATATTTAATGTCCATGATATTTAGATATTTAAAAGCTCTTTTTTAAATCCACTCCGGTAGCTCCCATCTCCGATAAGTCCTCACTCTTTTCCTTATCTTTAAATGTCTCTTTCATTTCTTCCAGAACATTAGATACTTCACTCATATCTGTCATATATTTCTCTATGAAGGCCTTTGCTTTCAAAATGGAATTTATTTTAAATCTTTGTTCTTTAAAAGTGAAAGATACTCCTTCTATTCTTTCCCATCTAAATGATATGTTATTTTGCTTTAATTTATCTGTAAAGAAGGAGTATTCTTTTCTTTTTCTTAATATTCTTAATGGGACTTCTTTTAAGACAATTATCTCTTTCCCTGCTATATTTAATCTGTCACTGTAGTGCTTCTTCAAAATTTGTTCTTTTGTAACTTTCCTCACAAAATATATCAATATGTCTCTTGGCACTTTTTTCTCTCTAGCGTAACGTGAGTTAATTCTAAAGATTTTATCTATTTCTGAATCCAGATCTTCTTCTTCTATCTGTAAGTATTGAGCTAAAGCACCAACTATATATTCTCTCGTATTCTCATCTGACTTTTCTGGAACTCCTCTCAATCTCAATATGAATTCTTTTTCTCTCATTTCTGCTAAAGCGATGGCATCTAAACTGTATTCCATATCTTTAATAATAGATTCTGATTTAATCTCTAATTTCTTTACTTGTTCTTGTGTCTCTTTAGATTCCCCTGATAAGGTATTTACTACCTCTTTAATATTTTGTGTTTCTTTTCTAAATTCTTCTTTTAAGTCTTCTTTCATCGCTTCCATTTTTTTATCTACTTGTTGACCTAAATTGTTGATTTTTTCCCCCATTTTTATATCTAAGGAGGTAATTGAATCGTCCATCTTTTTCAGGGTAGCAGTTGAGTCATCAATTTTTTGGTTCAGTGCTGCAATCGCATCCAATATTTTTTTCATGTCTGATGCTGGTACTTCAGAAGATGATGCGATGGAATCAGTAGGCATTCTCCCTGTTTCTTTCTCCTTTTCCTTATCTCTGTCTCTCTTCACTCTTGCAGACAGAGTGGCCATATTGCGTGAAGTATTCCTGTAAAAGAGAGAGAGAAAAAAATAACGGAAGACAAAAGGGAACAGCAACAGACAACAACAAAAAAAAAAAAGGAAGGAAGGAAAAAAAGGGAGGTGAAAGAGGGAGGATAAAAAAAATTTATTCAAAAATTCAAAAGCAAAAGGTGAATAGGAAAAGGAAAAGAAAAAAAAATTCAATATACAGTAAAAATTAAAAAGTAAAAATAATACTGCCTTTTCTTAAAAGTTGTTGCATAAAAAAAAGGACAGAGTGTACTTTGGTAAAATCAACAATTCTCATATAGAAAAAATAAAAGATAAAAGTACAACGGGTATTTCCTTTAACTGTAGTCAAAATATCCTTGAAGAATTTTAATAACAATCCAGTTCTCAGGCAAACTTATAATCAGAAGTCTCAAAGAGGAGAGAGGAAAAAAATCAAAAAAAAAAAAAAAAGAGGGGGGGAAAGGAGAGCTTCAGCTCTAGATGTCTCTCTCCAGGATAAAATATAACGAATAAGTCTATTAAAATCCCATATAGTAAGGAAATTCATAAAACTGTTCAAGGCAAAGGAACTCCAAAAATACCCTTTATAATCCAAATAATCCAAATAATATCCAAGCACATTGCAGGAGAAAAAAAGAGAAAAAAGCCATATCAAGATGAAAAACAGAAATAAAATAAAATAAAAGGCAGACCATTAATCCATTTGAATTCAAAATCCAAAGAGGAAAATAGATTAGTCCCACATAAGTAGATAAGCCATTTGTCAATAGTCAATGTCACTCAATATCACTTAGCTCCGAGTAAAGTCATTATTCTTTAAACTCCCACCATTTTCTCAAGTCGTCTTGGCAAGAAGGTTACACAAGCACCAGCAATATCAATCAATCATGTCCATAGAAGGATCTTAGCAAATAATACGTAAAACTAAAATAAACACAAATATAAATCAGTGACTAAAAGTGCTGAATTTAGGTGTTACTTATCTGAAAAGATTTCGCGGTTTCCTGTAGAGCAAAAACGATGATTCTTCCAGTCGCCTTCGCTGCTACAATTTCCTTTTTCCCGTGGTGGAAAGACGGGAATTGGGAAAGAGCAGCGATTCAGCGACCCTTGTGGTTTATCTTCTGATCCCCTTCTCTTCAAAGGGGAGATTTCAGCAGTTTCTGTCTCTTTAAGAACTGCTGCAGCCAGGCAAACCGCGGAGCCGAGACAGGAGCGCTCGGTTCAACACACCGACATCTTCAGCACCCGGAAGCGATCTCCCTCTTCATCCAGCATCTCAATAAAAATCCCAATCTCACTCTTAAAAGAAACCTTTCTATCACTGTTGAATTCCTCAATGTCATCCACCACATCCCTAACCTGATGGCACATTTTAGATCTTATATATTCTACAATGTCCTGGATATCTTTGCATAAAAGCTTGATAGAAGTCAGAAGACATCTGTTTAAATTCTTGGTGGAAGTCAGAAAGAATCTGTTTGAAATCCTCCATGTCTCACGCAGTAGATTATGGCACCCCCTAGGAACTTAACCAGCAAAAGTCAAAGATATGGAAGAGTTCCGAAGTGTGTTTACATAAAGTGAAAGTGAGATAGCAGGCAGTTCTCAAGGGAAAATAAAAACAGAAAGCTGCAGGTTCAAATCAGCCAGTTGAACATGTAGGAAAATGCTAATATCTTCAAATTTAATACAAAAATAATAACAGGAAGACAATTGTTTACTCTCAATCCTCCTTTATATTTGGAAGGAAAACGAAATCCAAAACTTAAAAGAATTAAAAAAAAAAAATTAATCCAAAAAATAATGTTAAGCACCAAGAGAACCAGCTTCTCCTCGCTGTAGAAAGCCTCTCTCGGGGTACATATACTTTTAAAAAAATACAAATTGGTGATTTAGAAACGGGGTGGCCGGTCTTAGTGTCCCTTTAAGGCTACAGCGCGGCTTGGAAAATGGTGCCATCCCCACCTCCCAGCTGGCTTTTACCAGTCAAACGCAAAACGCTGTTTGCGATCTTCTGGCTGCAAGCAGCCGTCCGGAGGAAAGACGGGATGATTCCAGGTATTCTCCTTTATCCGGAGAACATTTCTGGGCTTCAGGAAAACCTGCCTGAGCCTGAAAAAAGTTGCCGCGTTGTCAGCTCCGCCTGCTGAACCCGCGGGCACAGCCGTTCAGTCTGCCATTCCCACCGGAAGCCTCCTAATCACTCATTGTAGATTACTCACAGCTGTGCCCTTTCCCTTTCAGATTTACTGGCAACGTTGCTCTCCTGCCATCATAGCTTCCAAGCCTTTCTGTCACCTCAGGGTGGCAGTCTCCCAGAAGGGTAGCAGCCAGGCTGACTGCTGAAATGCAAAGTGCACTGTCTCTATTACAGGTGCCTAACTTTTCAGGTTGCTAATGCTAAATCTATGTTTATTGGGTTTTGCAAACTCAGAATTATGAGCTGTGTGCATTAACAGCTGTTGAGCTTTCAGGTTGCAAAACAGTACATGCAACTCCCCCTCCCCCCTTTCTTTTCTTTCTGTGTGAAGGTACTGTAGGTACCCAAGTATTCATTGTACAGTATGTCTACATTAGAAAGAAACCTCAAGTCAAGTCTCCAAAAAAGCATATTTTGTTGTTTGTTTGTTTGTTTATTTATTTATTGGATTTATCACCACCCAACTCCCCCAAGGGGGACTCTGGGCGGTTTACAACAGAATTAAAATCATTAATATACATTTATAAATAAAATAAAATAGATAATAAGTAATAATTTAAAATATAATGAATAAAATAGGATCCAATGGCAGAATATTCTTAAGTTGTAAAAAAGGGTACCTCAGAGCTAATCTAAGGAGCTAGCCATCTCCAGGTATCTCCAATCTCCTTCTGACCCCAAGCATACTGACAAAACCAGGTTTCGAGTCTTTTTCGGAAGTCCAGGAGTGAGGGGGACTGTCTGATCTCCGGGGGCAGAATATTCCAAAGGGCAGGGGCAACAGCAGAGAAAGCACGCTTCCGAGACCCCGTTAGGTGGAACTCCTTAACTGACGGGGTCTGTAGCATGCCCTCTCTGCATGCCCGGGTGGGACGGGATGAAGTGATGGGGATGAGACAGTCCCTTAGGTATCCTGGTCCCATGCCATGTAGGGCTTTAAAGGTGATAACCAACATCTTGAATTGTACCCGGAAGCAAACTGGAACCAAGTGCAGCTCGCGCAGCAAAGGTGTTATGTGTGTCCTCCTTGGAACACCCAAAATTGTCCGCGCAGCTGCATTCTGCATCAGTTGAAGCTTCTGGATATTCTTCAAGGGTAGCCCCATGTAGAGCGCATTACAGTAGTCTATGTGGGAGATAACCGGGGCCTGAGTGACTGTTCGAAGGGCCTCTTGTTCCAGGAAGGGGCGCAACTGGCGCACAACATGAAGTTGGGCAAAAGCCCTCCTGGCCATGACTGCCACCTGCTCTTCAAGCAGGAGTTATGAGTCCAAGAGGACTCCCAAGTTACGCACCGGGTCTGTCTGGGGTAGTGCAACCCCATCCAGAATTAAAGATGATAATTTCCCAGAGGCCAAGGAGCCATTAATCCACAGCCACTCCGTCTTACTAGGGTTCAGCTGAAGCCTGTTTTTCCCCATCCAGGCCCCTACAGCCCCCAGGCACTTGGACAGGACGGTCACTGCATCACTTACTTCACCTGGGATGGAGATATACAACTGGGTATCATCGGCATATTGATGATACCTCACCCCATGGTGTCGGATGATCTCTCCCAGCGGTTTCATGTAGATGTTAAAAAGGAGTGGAGAGAGTATGGATGGACTGCCTCCATCTCGCTCCCGCCAGAGAAACCTGACTGAAAGGGGTCCAGATAATCCGTTTCATCCAGAATTCTCTGGAGCTGCAACGCCACCACCTTCTCAACCACCTTTCCCAAAAAGGGAAGGTGGGAGACTGGACGAAAATTATCCAGTATAGAAGGGTCCAGCGACGGCTTCTTGAGAAGGGGGCGAACCAGCGCCTCCTTAAAAGCCGCCGGGAACACCCCCTCTCCCAAGGATGCATTCACCATCGTCTGGACACAACTACAAGTCACCTCCCGAGCTGCTTTCACCAGCCAGGAGGGGCATGGATCTAATTGACAGGTGGTGGCATTTACAGTCCGGAGAACTCTGTCCACTTCCTCAGGTCCAACAGGATCAAACTGTTCTCAGATAACAAAGTAAGAACGTTCCCTGGGTATCTCTTCAGACTCTGACTCACGCTCGGAATCCAACTTAGAGCGAATCCGAGCGATTTTATCCTGCAGATGCTTCGAAAACTCCTCAGCATGGCCCTGTAGATGGATTTCCGACTCCCCTTTCCCCAAAAGGGATCCGGTAATCTTAAACAGGGCCGTCGGGCGGCATTCTGCGGATGCAATAAGAGCAGAGAAATATTTACGTTTCGCCGCTCTTACCGCCACAAGGTAGGCCTTAATAGCGGCTCTAGATTGTGTTCGGTCGGATTCAGTCTTTGTTTTCCTCCAGCGGCGCTCTAGGCGTCTCTTAATCCTCTTCAAAACCCTCCTCCGTAAAACAGGGGGAGTGTCGGGTTCGACTGGACAAGAGAGGCCTCACAGGCGCGATCCTGTCCAAGGCCCCAGCCGCCTCTCTATTCCAGGCAGCAGCCAGAGCCTCCGCTGGACCGTGCAGCAGATCTTCTGGTATAACCCCCAGCTCCCTCTGGAACCCTAACGGGTCCATCAGTCGCCGGGGGCGGACCAATCGAATGGGTCCAGCCTCCCTGTGGAGGGGGGCAGCATAGGAGAATCTCAAGGTCACTAGGGCATGATCTGACCATGACAAAGGGGAAAGATGTAACTCTCCCCTCAGGTCACATTGCCACTGCTCCGACAAGAAAACTAAATCCAGGGTGAGGCCACTGTCTCAAGTTGGGTCCTTGATGATCTGGAACAGGCCCATGGTCGCCATGGTGGTCATGAACTCCCGTGCTGCTTCTGAGGTTCGTCCCAGGGAAGGCAAGTTGAAGTCTCCCAGAACCATAAGCCTAGGGAGCTCAACTGCCAACCCCGAGACGGCCTCCAGCAGCTCAGGCAGGGAGGTTACTATGCAGCAGGGAGGCTGGTACAGTAGCAACACTCCCAACTGTTCCCGAGAGCCCAACTTAAAGAACAAAGTCTCACACCCGGTCACTTGTGGAGCAGGGCCCCTGACAGCCATTAGAGATTCCCGGATGATTGTTGCTGTTGTGATCATGGAATGTATTAAACTAAGTCTGATTGTTGTTGCTTGGTTCTTTGCTAGATTCAGATCTGTAGCTGTTTATGCAGAGTAGGCTGGAAAACCCATGGTTAATAGTTGCGTTGATTGTTTGCTTTGAGATATATAAAGATATAGATACATCAAAGAGAATATTTGTAGCTCAGGGTTGAACTGTGGAGTCGTTGGTGCTCTCTGAGCCTTGTTGTTTTCTTGCAGACGTTTCATTGCCAGGCTAGGCAACATCTTCAGTGCGAAAAATATAGATACATCTTATACTAATGTGTCCTGACACACAGTTTGGAAAGCTCTGATCTAAATGTTTAGCAGCATCCTCTAAAATACATTCACATGGTGCAGTTTACTAGCAAAGTGGATCTCTCCAGTTTAAATGCAACTGTTACTGGATTGACCATGGAATCATATTTTTAGGGCTGGATCAGACAGGGCACTAATGACTACACAATTCTCACTCAGGAACTTTTAAATCAGCTGGGAATTTTTACACTTGCTTGTTGCCCAGTGATAATCTACCAATACTGAGCCTTCACCCAACAAATAAGTATGTGTGTCAGGTTGGAATAATCCAGAGGTAATAGTCAATTGCATCTGAATTCATCCCACTGACATGGGTTAACTTGTGAGGGGGTGTTGTAGAATAGACACGTGTAATCATAGTGTTTAGAGCTCAGAGGCTTGCATTTTGCAGGAGGAGAGGGGGCTCGCGTTCCAGAAGGACCGTTGAGGAATGTTTACTGAACGAAGCTACAAGGTCAGGTCTCACAGCCCGGCACAAGGCAGAGAAGCGGGAAAGTGAAAGGAATTGTCTTAGACTGTTTATCACACAGAAGGGAGGGGGGGGGAAAGGAGACAGTGGGTGTCGTTTAAGAAATGCTTTTCAGTGCAAAAATCATTCCTGGCTTTAGCAGAGCTTGGTGCTGAACTCAAATAAATGAACTTCATATATCCTACATGGCGTGTATTGAGTGTTGCTGACTTGAGACTTCAAAGACCACGATCCTCACGATGTGTTTCTTAATTGCTCACTTTCATCAATTATACAGGTAGTTCTTGCTTAACGACCATTTGTTCAGCAACCATTCAAAGTTATGATGGCGCTGAATGAATGGTAGTTATGGCCAGTCCTCAAAGTTATGGCCATTGCAGCATCCCCACAGTCACATGATCAAAATTTGGTCACTTGGCAACTGGCCCACATTTATGACCACGGTGTGCACTTTAGCTCCCCCCAGCCGCCTATCTCCCCTCCATCTCTGCCCTTTTGGTTGCCCTGCACTCCACCGCCGCCACCCACTCCTGCTGCTCCCACCACCCCAAGCTTCCTGCTGCTGGTCCAGGTGAGCGCGGCGGTGGAGCTCGCATCATCTGCCGAGGGAGCCCACCAGGCTTCGCCAGGGGGGAGGCAGCGGGACAGAGCTGGTGAAGGAGGCCAGGTGGTGGTGTGGGCGGTGGTTCCCTGGGCGAAGGTGGCGGCTGCTCGCGCTGTGCAAGGACTCGGGGTCAACTGGGGGTGGCGGGGACAGTAGGGGCAGGCTGCGGCAGCAACGGGGGGCAGAGGTGGGGGAGACAGGCAGAGGAGTTGAAGCAGAGGCGAGTGTGATGGGTCAGCGGAGTTTTGTCTGCCGAAAGGAGCTCGCTAGGCCTGGCTGGGGAGGAGGCGGCAGGATGGAGCTGGCAGTTCGCGCAGGGCAGGGGAAGCGTGAGGTCCTTGCCTAACGACCGCAACCAGGACTACTGGAACTGCCATCGCTGAGTGGCGTGGTCATGTGATGTTTCTGTTGGAGATTCTATGTAAAGATCAAATCAAATGGTGTTCTCCACTGTGATTCCCTAGCATGTGAAAAACTGTAATTTTCCTCTGCTCCACTGTTTCCCATAACAAAAGCACTGATAACAGCAGGTGGCCCGTCACGTGACATTTGTTATGGCTAGCTAATCGGCCGTCCCGTGAGAACTGCTTGGGGGGGGGGGGAGACAATGTGCAACATTGCCATCTCGTGGCAATTTATATTATGTGCAACAGACTTTACGTTTCAACAGTAAGTGTATGTAACCCATGACTCCATAGTTCCCTCCAATCAGAAAGCTGAAACAAGTGTATATCTCAGCTGTGAACTATGGGTCTATGCTTCTTGACTTCTGTCTGTCATGTTGCCATGTACTCTGTTCCTGAACTGTAACTATGCCTGGCCTTTTGTATAGGCCATGGTTTTCTTCACATCTGCTGATGGAACTCTGCTTATGGTTTGTTGTTTTTTCTTTTTGCAATAATGTACTCATATCCATTACTGCCTTATGCTACAAGTAAAATACTTTTAGCCCTAAACGCTGCACTCTGTCTGTTTTGTTTACTCTGCGCTCTATGAAACCCCGTAAGCCAGCAATATTCCACAGTTTCGCCTAACCACTTTGCTTAGCAATGGAAATACCGGTCCCAATTAGGGTCGTTAAGCGAGGACTACCTGTAAATGCAAAATTTTATATAAAATGGTCAATAAATGTGAGCACATAGTTGGCCGACATTTTAAATTCTGACCAATTACTCCAGGCCAATTGCAAAAATATTACAAACCACCCAAATTAAAAAAACAACAACAAGCTCTATGTCTATGAAGGTTCTCAGTCATCCAGGTGGAATTGTCTGTAGCTTGAATCATGTCAACTGGATTTCTATTTTCTTAGTGGAAACGTTTCGCTCCTTATCCAAGGAGCTTCTTCAGTCTGAGCAAAGTTGGTAAGGGAATCCTAAATATGTTTCTAGGTAGCTGTGTGACCTTACACCTGGGGGCATGGTTATATTGAGATGTTATTTTAAGTCCTTTTATTATCTAAAGGAGGATCGTTAAGATCACCATGCTGCTGTTGAGCTTGTGAAATGGTCTTAATCTTCCTAGGCACAGAAGACAGAGCCGGGAGAAAGATGGGAGAAAGATTGTGCCTGAGGCCTTCCTTCCTTCCTTCCTTCCTTGAATAGAGGTGGGGGCCTCAGGCACAATTTTTCTCCCATCTTTCTCCCGGCTCTGTCTTCTGTGCCTAGGAAGATTAAGACCATTTCACAAGCTCAACAGCAGCATGGTGATCTTAACGATCCTCCTTTAGATAATAAAAGGACTTAAAATAACATCTCAATATAACCATGCCCCCAGGTGTAAGGTCACACAGCTACCTAGAAACATATTTAGGATTCCCTTACCAACTTTGCTCAGACTGAAGAAGCTCCTTGGATAAGGAGCGAAACGTTTCCACTAAGAAAATAGAAATCCAGTTGACATGATTCAAGCTACAAACAAGCTCTATGAGAGGTAGATTTGGTTTTGACAACAGATAACAACTTTCTTCTTTTTCTTTGCATTCATACACTCTTGGAATCATAGTGTTAAAAAGGGATGTAGAATTTGTTATTTTTTCCTAACATTCCATCAGAATCTGTCTTCCTGTAACTAAAATCCATTATTCTGTGTCCTGCATTCTGGAAAGAGGCAGAGCAGGCCTGACCTTCATTGTGACATTCTTTCAGATATTAATATATATTTATAGAATCCCTCAATTAACTTTTCTTCAACAGTGCTTTCCGGTTTTAAAAAAATATTTGCTTTCTTTTACAGAACTTTTTTAAAAATCCAAAACAGAGGAAAAAAAGAGGGTAAAAAGTTACTATATTGTGGAAGAGTGAAGTCACCCCCTGGGCAAGTTTTTCCCTGGGCTCCAGAGTTTTGGTGCTACCTGGGAAGGAGGGTCAAAGCACTCCCGCCCTCCCCTTAATTGGAGAGTGTTTTATAAAGAGGGAGCTGAAAACAACCACGGGTGAGGGTGTGTTGGGGGAAAGAGACAAGTCTAGAGGACAGCAGAGACGCAGGAAGAAAAGCTCCAACCCAAGGCAAGCACCACAGCAGCCGTCTGCAGACAGCAAGAGAAAACTTCGGTTCTCGGAGCTGCGAGACCGAGACCGGCGGAGAGGCCGAGCTGAAAGACGGGGGAGGAAGAGGGCCCGACCAGAGTCTGCAAACCCAGGCAAGCCTGCAAACCGCAAACCGGACCAAGCCTGCTGCGAGTGGGGGGCTGGGGGGGACAGAAAAGCCCATTTGCAAGTCCATAAAGGAGTGAAAAGGGTTTTCATGGGCAAATGGACCCAGACTGGCTACAAGAGCTGAAGACCTGGGGGAAAAGGAAAGACTTAAAAGAAAAGGAAAAGGAAAGATTTAAAGAGGTAAGAAATAAAGAGAACATAGTGCTACAAACATAGGAATAGGAACATGGAAATAGAACATAGAGATAGAAATTTATAGATTAAATAATAGGTATAGTTGAAAATTTATAGTAATAGGAAGATAGTAGAATAAGAGAGGAGTTTAATTTTGTACAATAAAACAGTTTTGTGTGGGAAAAACATATAATACAGTCTTTGTGTCTTTGTTCATTTGGTATGGCACTATCTTTGAATCATAGAATAATTTCTTTGCAGTGCTCCATTGCTCAGTAAATCCAAAACTCTTCATACATTGATGAATTCTGGATTTTTGGTACGTAATACAACACTGGGTTGTGTAAAAAAGTATTAAATTAATCTTGAATAAAAATGCTAGAAGTATTAGGTAAATACTCACTTAGCCCTGGGAAGGAAGAGGGAATGAGAAGGAAACTCAAGATAATCCCACCTTGATTCTTTTTAGTATAAGAGGGAGCAGAGAGAAATTCTGTCATGTTTTCATTGTTCTGTTATTATACCCTCAGCAACAGAGTTCCTGGAGTCTTTGCAGTGTCTGTTTCCTGACCTGGCCTACCTTGAAGGCCTGACATGTTGGCATCTTTAAACTTCATTCTGCTTCTTAAGACATTAACAAATCTATGGATATTAAACCAAAATGGGATTACAACAGAACAAGCACATATCATATGTTTAAGTATTTCCTCTAGAATTTTATACTTCTAGCACAATGAAACTGACAGCCAGGACTTTCTACGCATCCTCTGAGGTGGCCAATACACATACAATAATGAATACTTCCTATAATTTGGAAATTATACTTCTGTTGTTGCACCCTAAAACTGTGCTTCACAAGTACCATTATCCAAGCTTATGAGGATGTCTTCGATTCTCTACCTGTACATCTGATTCTGACTCTATTAAATGTCATTCTGTTACTTTTGGCCCATTTCTCCAACCTATCAAGATTGTTTTGACTTTTTTTCTGTCTTTTAGCGTACTAGTTAGCTCATTCAGTTTTATATCAACATCGAATCTGAGAAGTATTCCCTCTATCTCCTCATCCAAGTCATTAATTTAAATGTTTTTTTTAAAAAATAGTACAGGTAGAGGAAAGGATCTTGTGGCAACCACTTAATAACTCTCTCCAATTTGATGAGGAACCATTGAAAAGGATTATTTGATAATGATTTTCAATCCTAGTACACATGTATCTATTTAATTTAGGCTG
Source organism: Charina bottae (assembly GCA_023362775.1). NCBI lineage: Eukaryota > Metazoa > Chordata > Lepidosauria > Squamata > Charinaidae > Charina > Charina bottae. The sequence goes on from JALMGJ010000020.1 coordinate 3,497,123, forward strand.
ACCATATTTCCTTGAGGCAAAAACGGGACATTGGGATGGCAAAAACGGGACAGGGTCTTATGTAATATTCCCCCCGCCCCGCGCGATTGGCTCCCACCTGCAAACCCCGCCCCTTGGTCCACGTGATTGGCTCCCACCTGCGAATCCCACCCCCCGTTCCGCCTGATTGGCTCCCAATCGCAAACCCCGCCCCCAGTCTGTGCAATTGGCTCCCGCCTGCAAACCCTGCCCCCCATTCCACACGATTGGCTCCTGCCTGCAAACCCCACCCCCTGATCCACACGATTGGCTCCCGCCTAGCCAATCACCCTCCTCTCCACCTCTCCGCCCTCCTTTGCTGCGTGCTGACAGGCAGGAGGGCTTCCTCTTCCAGGCTGCCTCCAATCGGCAGCTCCGGCTCGGATCCTCCTTCTGCGCCATTCCTGCCGGGTTTAAAAAATGGGACAAAATTGAGATTTTTATCAAAACGACGGGACGGTTGAAAAATGCTAAAAAAAGCGACTGTCCCATTCAAAATGGGACATATGGTCAGCCTACTTTGTGCCTAAGGCAGGACTAGAACTGACGGCCTCATGATTTCTAGCCCGTTGCTTTAACCACTACACCAAACTGGCTCTCAATATCCCACACACTGTATAACTAATCTATAGTTATATCTATATCTTTATAGAGAAAGGGACACCACTAGCTAAAACAGGATAAGCCAACCAGGGTTTATGGCCTTCTGTAAATCGCAGGCCCTTTTTTCAAGCCCCACCAAGGTCCCATGGCCAAAATTGCACAGCAAACAAAAGAAATTCAGGGGCACATTTGTGCAGGTGTGTGCTTGTTTTCAATGCCCTTCCTCAAAGTGGAATAGGTGCATTAAGAGACCTTATATCCCCTGGAAACTGGAAAAAAAATAGAATTAAAACCATAGCAGCAAAGAGATTGTCTAGCTTTGCGAGAAGGAATTAATGAAAAAGAGGGATGTTTATTTCCCACTCTAGGGTTAAAATAGTTTTTCCCCCCTCCCTTATTAGGACAAGAGGAATATGGAATGATTGCTAGAGACAAGCGGGAAGTTTGCTCAGCTTTTGTTTTGTTTTGTGAGGCTGGCACACTTCCTACCCAGATCATTCGACGGGGCACTAGCGTTTCTCCTAATCTTTTGCACTTGGTGTCCCACCAAGGATTGCAACTGAAGGATTGCACTGACCCTCGAACGGTGCGCTGGGAGGGACACGCTCCAAAAGGAGGGGATGGGGCCTTGTGGAAAGCTCAGATTGCTTTGATGTACATTTAATGGGTGCCATAGATAATATTACTGCCCAGTCCTGAAGATAATGATTTCCCCCTTCCGTCATGTTGAAAAGGATAATTGGCTAACCCTTTCTGGAGGTCTTTGCAGGGGACCACCAAGGAGGTTGCATGTTATAGACCATGGATCAGTTGCTCTTTGGATTTAAAGGCAAAAAGATACTTCTAAGAGCAGGTTTAGAAGCTTCCTCGTACCTCGTGATCCAAAGAGCTGCACAGCCATAGTGTACTGCTCTCATATCCTTCCTTCCTCCCTCCCTCCTTTCCTCCCTTCCTTCTTTCCCCTCTTCCTCCTTCCCTTCTCCCTCTTCTTCCTTCCTTCCTTCCTTCTCTCCCCTTCTTCCTTCCTTCCTCCCGTTTCCTCCCCCTTCCTTCCTTCTGTCCTTCCTTCTCCTCTTCCTCCTCCCCTCCTCCCCCTCTTCTTCCTTCCTTCTCTCCCCTTCCTTCCTTCCTTCCTTCCTTCCTTCCTTCCTTCCTTCCTTCCTTCTTTCTCCTCTTCCTCCTCCCCCCCCCTCCCTCCCTCCCTCCCTCCCTCCCTGTATCTACAGCACACTGTTCCTGATCTATAGCGGCTTCCCAAGCCTCCCTCCTTGGGAGTTAAAGCCAATTCTTTCTCCTCGCCTGACATTTCTGCAAGGGATTAAAGACAGGAAAGCCAGTGGACGCTGCAAGCAGAAGGCAGCCCGAGCAGCAGTGAGAATAAGTGGGGGATAAAAGCGACGTTTGTACTCCCGCAGTTAATCTCGGCTCCTATACAACTTCCCCAGTCACGTGGTCGGATGCAAAACCCGGACGGCACCGGCATGAAAAGCCCCGCTTGGATAGGTTGACCATATTTCTTTGAGGTAAAAAACGACCCTGGATCGCGCGCGCTTCGCCACAGGAACTTTCAATAATGGGACAAAATGGGTATTTTTATTAAAATGACGGGAAGCTCCAGAATTGTTTAAAAAATGGGACTGTCTCGTTCAAAACGGGACGTATGGTCAGCCTAGTGTGTGTGTGTGTGTGTGCGCGCGATTACGCTGAGCAAGTAATCTGTGTGCGCGCGCACACACACACACGCACCCTCTTCCCACAACCTTCCCGTGCCTGCTTTCCCTGGCCTCACCACTGCTGGGCAGACAATCTCAGGATCAGGTAAGGAGGCAGGAACCTGGACTGTGGTGCTGCTTCTGCTGCTGGGATCGCACGTGGCAACTGGGCTTCCAGTTGCCGCGCTGATAGGGCCTCTTCCGGGCTGCCTCCAATGGCAAGTCCGGCTCCAGTCCTCCTTCCTGTCTTCCTGTCCTCCTTCCCTCCGGGTTTAAAAAAGGGACAAAATTGAGATTTTGATCAAAACGACGGGACGGTTGAAAAATGCTAAAATAACGGGACTGTCCCATTCAAAACGGGATGTATGGTCACCCTAATTTAATTGTCCTGCCATCCAGCCCACACATAACTAGATTACTTGTCAGCATGTCATGGAATAATTTGTCAAATGCATTGCTGAATTGAAGATTTATGATGTCAATAGGATTTCTGCTATTTTATCAAAGAATAAAATTAATCTGGCCAGATTTGTTCTTGACAAATACATGCAGACTTTTGGTAATTACCACACTGTTTTCAAATTTTCTTCCCAGGTATCAAACTGACCAGTCTGAACTTTTATTAGATCTTCATTAACCCCCCCCCCCCGCCCCTTTTTGAAGATAGGGGCAGTAGTTGCTGTCCTCCAGTTATCTGGCATTTCACTAGTTATCCAGGATTTTTGAAAGGAAATATATAAGGATTCGGCTACACCAACAGCTATTTCTTTCAGTTCTCTAGATGCAATTCATTTGGTCTTGGGAGATTTAAACTCATTCAAAGTCAAGAAATATTTCCTGTCTGTTTCCATCAGTGTTAAGCTTCAGTTTTGCTCCTTCATCCTGCTCTTCACAATTTTCTTGCGGAACACATTTGCTAACTTCAACTTCAGTGTGACACCACTTCTCCATGAGCTACACTGGCTGCAATTCAAGGAGCTGGTTATCATTATAAAGCACATCATGGCATAGGGCTTGGCTATTTGAGGGACCGCCTAACTCTGATAGTGTCTGCTTGTCCAGTAACATCCGTCAGAGGGGTGCACTTCAGGTCTCCTCAATTAAACTCTCACCAACTGGGCCTGAGAAGTGTGCCGCCCCTGTTGCAGCACTTGCCCTTGGAATGGCATTCCCCAAAGTTCCGTATAGCTCCCATCCTGTAATGTTCCAAAAGGCATGAAAACCTAGCTGTTCTCCCAGGCCTTGGGGCAAAGTGGTGGGTGAGCCCTTGTACTATTTTTATGTTGCTTCATATGTCTTTTCTAGACACACATCATAGCATCATATTTGTTGTTCTGACTTCTTTTATCATGTATAGTACTGTTGGAAGGAAATCTTACCAAGGGTTCGTCCTGAACCGGGAATGAAGAAGCACAGGTAATTGCTGGAACAGAGGTGATCGCTTTATTTCCCAAGAGTGTGTACAGAGTATGCTGGTTGGAAGGTGGCCACACTTGTATTTCCCCCACAAGCTCTTTATATAGGAGAGCTTGGCTGCTGTTATGCAAAGGTGTCCCTGCCCTCTAGGAACTTGAGAAAAGTGCAGTTTACCATATTTCAGAGAGGAGGCGCTCTGTGGTCAGGCCCCCTGCTGTTTGTGTTTCCTGTTATGATGGTCTGGGTTCCCTGCCGACTAGCCTGGAATGTTCACCTTGGAAGGAATCGTTTGTGATTGGATTATGGAGATCTGTTTGGCTGTTTACCTGAATGGGCTGAAGTTGTGTGAAAGAGCAACTTTTTGTTTTACAAGGTCTCTGATTAAATCTCAAGGGAATCTTTTGTCTAAACAGGCTTCCTGACACATTTTTAATCTCTTGCATCATCTGTATGAACCAGTTATATTTTGTAACTTTTAACCTTTTACCTTGCTCAAGGGGAAGGCAATATTGGTGGAAGACAGTGTTCTGGGAAAGACAACATGGTGGGCAGGGAGAGATCTTAATTTCTTCTAACAGTACACAGAGTCAGTTGGAGTCAGACTTTCATTAAATCTATGAAATAAATAAATAAATAAATAAATAAATAAATAAATAAATAAATAAATAAATAATAAAACTCTTTCTGAACTTTTGCTTTCCTAATATTAGCTCCACAGTTCTGGGCTATCTATATTATTTTGAGCTCAACTTTTAGTAAGCACATTTATCAAAAAGACTCATTTTTTTCTCAGCATCCATAGTAATGCCCAGCAAGATGAGCACATTTCCCCCTTTCTTTAAAGAAGGTTGGAAACATTATGGTGTGCTTTTTCTTTCTTGAAAAGATTTGCAATTAAATTATTTCCGAATTCCATTGTTGAAAGTTTCTGGAGATAGGAAATGACTGCAGTTCATTTTCTGTCCACTAGAGGTATTAAAAAGCTTTACTGGTTGCTGAGAGCTTAAGGCAGAGCTTTCCAAACTGTGTGTCGCGACACAAAAGTGTGTCGCCACACACAGTCTGGTGTGTTGCCACACAACCCGGAAGTGCTGATCATCATCAGCGCTTCCGGGTTTTCCTGCGGCGACACACCAACTGCAGCGTGCAAAACCTGAAAGCGGCAGCAGCGCTTTCGGGTTTTTGCGCGCTGCCGCACTTCCGGGTTTTCCCGCGGCGACACACCAATGCCGGTTGGTGTGTCACCGCAGGAAAAACTTTGGAAAGCCCTGCCTTAAGGGAAGGTGGACAGTACATACCATTCTGATGGTTTTTGTAGACCATGTTCCATTATTCTTTAGACCAGTGCTTTCCAAACTCCCAACGGCAGCGTTGGTGCGGGGGCGCGCACGTCGTCGGCCTTGTGTTTTCCGCTAAAACCCGGAACAGCCCACATCAGCTATATTTGCCCTTTGTAAGTGCTGTGTACTATGCTTGTGATTCAGTAAGTTTAAAGCAACTTGAAGATTTAGAAATACTGGGGAAACTATAATTAAACAGTATCATCTTACAGGCCTAGGAAACGTTTCTTCTCTGTTGTGGTGCCTGCCCGCTGGAACAGTATCTCCCAGAACTTTGTACGCCCCCCACCCCAATGATGTTCTGAAAATCTTTGAAAACGGCTGTTCTCCCAGGCCTTGGGGCAGGGTGGCTGCTTAGCCTCTGTAGGTTGTTTTCTGTTATTTTGTTTGGTTTCTGTCCTCTTCTGGATATCTCTAATATTTTCCTTATTTTTAATTGCTTTTAAAATGTAAGCCACCCAGACTCATATTTATTTATTATTCAGATGTAGACTCTGGGCGGTTTATATCATATGAGGTCAGGCAGCCTTTATATTAATTAAAACAATCAATGTGAAAAATCTCAACTCTTCCAATAGCTAAACCAAATCACGAGCAACTCTGAATGCACAAATATGACTGGAGGTGTGACCAGTACAAATGGTTTAAAAAGAATGACAGTTGTTGCAGTGTGCGCGTGTGGAATCCTTTTACATCCAAAAATTACATTAAGCCTTGATTGTAGCTTGAATCATGTCGACTGGATTTCTATTTTCTCAGTGGAAACGTTTCGCTCCTTATCCAAGGAGCTTCTTCAGTCTGAGCAAAGTTAGTAAGGGAATCCTTAAATATGTTTCTAGGTGGCTGTGTGACCTTACACCTGGGGCTAGGTCATGGTTATTTTGAGATGTTATTTCTAAGTCCCTTTATCATCTAAAGGAGGATCGTTAAGATCACCATGCTGCTGTTGAGCTTGCGAAATGGTCTTAATCTTCCTAGGCACAGAAGACAAAGCAGGAAGGAAAATAGGGGAAAGATTGTGCCTGAGGCCCCCACCTCTATTCAAGGAAGGATTTTCCAAGTTGGCATAAATGGATTCCTTGACCCCTCTCTCAAACCACCTATCTTCTCTGTCTAAAATGTGAACATTAATGTCCTCAAATGAGTGTCCTTTTTCCTTTAGATGAAGATAAACTGCTGACTCTGGTCCTGTGGTGTTACTTCTCCTGTGTTGGGCCATCCTCCTGTACAAAGGTTGTTTGGTTTCTCCAATGTAGAGTTCAGAGCACTCCTCACTGCACTGGATTGCATAAACTACATTGCTTTTCTTGTGTTTTGGAGTTTGATCTTTGGGGTGTACAAGCCTCTGTCTCAGTGTGATTTAGATGATAAAGGGACTTAGAAATAACATCTCAAAATAACCATGACCTAGCCCCAGGTGTAAGGTCACACAGCCACCTAGAAACATATTTAAGGATTCCCTTACTAACTTTGCTCAGACTGAAGAAGCTCCTTGGATAAGGAGCGAAACGTTTCCACTGAGAAAATAGAAATCCAGTTGACATGATTCAAGCTACAGACAATTCCACCTGGATGACTGAGAACCTTCATAGACATTAAGCCTTGATTTAATGCCAAACAAGAAGCTTTGCATATGAGGTGTAGACAAGGCAAATGATCTCATTCTCTTGGACAGAATGAGAGGTCTGAGCAATGTATGCCCCATGGAAATAGGAAAAACTGCACCCCAGGTCCCTTCCCTCAAATGCTGTCATTGGTGGGACGTTGGAGCTCTTTCTTCTCTGTAGCTGCCCCAGCCCTTGGGGACAGCCTCCCACCTGAGATCCAGCCCCCACCCCACCCTTTTAGCCTTCTGGAAGGCCGTGAAAACCTTGGCATTGGGCTAGGAAGGGGCTGAGTCCGGGTCCACAGTGTGGTCTGGCACCTGGTGAGAAGGGGATGATCTGTTTTGATACTGTTTTTATTGGCTGTTGTGAGCCACCCAGGATCCCACTCTGCAAGAGGTGGCCATATAAGTTCTTTAAATAAATAAATAACATATCCCCTGGTTTCATGCCATCCATATTGTCAGAAGGTAGGTAGGTAGGTAGGTAGGTAGGTAGGTAGGTAGGTTATCTACCTACCTACCTACCTACCTACCTACCTACCTACCTATCTCACTGCTTCATCTTCCCCGAAGGGGACTCTGGGTGGTTTTGAACAGATACTTCTTCTTCTTCTTCATATAAAATTTACAAGTAGAAAAGAGCTACAACCATCCCTTCATTAGAATACATCAAAATAATACTATTCACAAGTATGCCACAATTTTTTTAAAAAGTGAAGGTGTGAGAAACAAAGAATCAGTCACAATTATTTACCTAATGTTACATAATAAGACACAACAAATAGGTGTGATTTCTTATTATTATAAAAAACATCTGCCCCAAATCAAAAATGTTACAGAGACGGTCACAGGGAATAGCTATTGGAGCAGGAATGGAGAGGGGCCTCGCTTAGCTGATAACAGAGGAGGGAGTCTAATCACTGCAAAAAAGGAGGAGCCACAGTAGAAACTGACAGCTGAAGAAGTTCTCCACAACCTTACTTTTATCACATCCCTAACCCGCAGCTGAAACAGGTTAAAGCTATGTTTAGTATTTCCGGTTTTATAGTAGGGTTTTCCCCCTTCTCCCCACACACATTTTGCCCTGAACATTGACCCTGGAATTGGTGACACAGTCCGAACTGGGATACCCCAGGCTCCTATTCGCCACTTTGGGCTTCTGCAGGCACGCCCCCCTTCTTTTGGGTTGCTCGGCATTGCCCTCTGTGGCCATTTTGGCTTGGGCTGCAGGAGAAACCGGACGCCTGGCTTTCACAGAGCCATCTCCTTGTGCAATACCTGGCTGATGCTTTCCTAAGAGCTGGTCAGATCATTTATAGGCTCCTTTTTGACAGAGCACTAGGCCCGTTTTTTAAAAATCCCAGAGAAAAATTACAGATTGTATTTCCAGCTATTCCATGGAAATTAACATTTCACTAAAACTTTCCATGATGCCACATTTAAATCATATGGCTACCTCAGAGGAGCCAAGATGGTGGGCATGATTGCATGTTCAAAGCCCCACCCTTTTGTACAGGCATGTGACATTGATTCATGTGTAAAGGGACAGAGCTTTGATTGGGCGGTCACAGCTGCCACTTTGGTCATTTCCCTCCCCCCCCCCGGACACCCCTGGGCTATCTTTTGGTAGATTTAAATGTCCCCATTCCTGTATCCTATTGGCTAGGAAATTGTTTTTTGTTTTGTTTTGCTTCCAGGCTGGCCTGAAGTACGAAAACATCACTTCTGGATACATAACACTCTGACTTTATTACTTTGCAGTCTGTTGCTATCTTCTCCCACCCAGAGCTATCTGAATACAGCATGGCCCTTTGGAAGTATCTACTAAGGCTATTCCCTACCAGAGGAAAGCCATACCTAGCATAGCTGATATGATCTTAATAGAGGTCATCTCTGAAATTTAAAATCCAATATATCTCAACAGATACTTGCCTGAACAAAATTGTGGCATCAAAGCCCTAAGCAACAAGACACTTTCTGTAAAAGTGGAGAGGTGTTTCATGAAACAGTCTGCAGAATTTTTTGTCCCATTATTATTGTTGCCATCCCTCTGATTACTAGATTTGTAACTGACTGAAAATGTAATATACAAAAAAAAAATCTTGATTCTACCTGCTCTAGGAGCCACCCCTAAGAAGGAAAAGATCAGGAGGGCCACAAGCTCTTCCTTAAATGTTAACATGCAGAAGATTCCTCAAAGGTCTGACTCAGAGTACGAGAAAGCTAAATGCTATGAAACTTTCCAAATATGAAACTCACGACAGAGAAAGGCAAAATGAAGTCTGTTTTTGTCTTGGCTGCAGCAAACTCTTGAAGCAGCTGCAACAAATTCTGATATAGTGTTCCAAGAAGAGCTGGACAGCCTACCCACAAGATCTAAGAAGAAAAAAGGCTTCTGTTAAGCAAAATTAAGCAAAAGACTATTTCTTCCTGAGCTGATAGAGGAAAGTGAAAATTATTAAATGGTTCAAATAAAATGGATTTGGTCAGCCTCCAGCATATTACCACCAAACATACCTTTAAAGGCTGGGGTGCTTTTCTTTAGCTAAATTAAATTCTTTAATAGGCATCCTGTCAGTTACCCAAAAGTCCTGGATGAAGTCCAATTGCTCAATCTTTCTCGTGTTGTGTAGGACAGGGTGGGGGCAAAGTCATTTAACTGGCTTAATGCATAGTAGTGTTGTGCTTGATTTCTCAAAGTACAAAATTGCTCTCTACAAATGGTTGCTTTGTGGGTAGTACAGTGGCACAGACAATCTGTGCTAAGTTTATTGGGGAACATGGTTGTGAAACTCATGATAAAATAAAACCTCCCAGAGTCACTGGGAGGCATATAAATAATAATAATAATAATAATAATAATAATAATAATAATAATAATAATAATAGTAAATTATTATTATTATTATTATTATTATTATTATTATTATTATTACAAAAGCCTTGCGGTAACAAAAAGGCTTCATGTTTTCTTTTTCTTTTTTCAATGATCAATAATTTGATCATTTATTTCTAAATCACAAGAATGTAGCTCTTGAATTTACTTGTTAAGAGCACTGCTGTTGAAAGAACGCACATCACGGAATCGGGGGCCTATACTTGTCTGGGCTGAAACAGGCCTTGCTGGCATTTTTTCTAAAAAATCTCATGATTAAGAGATAGATTAGGGGATTAGAAGTTCTCCCCTGCTATCCTCTGTCAAATAGCTTTCCAAAGTTTTCTAATAGATTGCAGAACAGGAAACTGACAGCCAATCCCAGGGGTCACTGTAACAATTTCTCTTTGGCTAGCCCTTAGAAACAAATGTGCAAAAGAAAATATTTTGAGTGCAGAGTTTTCAAGATAGGATATGGGTTAGCTACATGCTGTCCATGTGACCTGTAGCCCAACAAGGCATTTGTTCTGTGGTTTATTTCTATCAGGTTGTCAAAACACTACTTACCATCATCTTGACTGTGGTTGGCAAGACTCAGCAAATCAAAATTCTGCTCTCGGTTTCTTAATCAAAGAATAGCAATCTCTCCATTCTTGCTGTGGAAGGAGATCAAATGGCGCTTTTGCATATTGCTCCCAATTCATTAAAAGATATCTGTCTGTCTTATGCTGGCCAACTGTCAGTACTGTGACAGTATCCATCTTCAAAACTGAGCTGGAACAGTTTTGTAGGATTCTGCAGTCTACCACCTAGAATGCTGTGAGTTGGTGTCATCATGCTAAATTAACACAATTTTTTTACCGTAAATATTGCCAAAAGAGTTGTTATCAACCAAATGTATAATTTATAATTGACCCCAGAACAGGTGTTCATAACTGTTGCCACAGCTTCCTCTTGGGAAACTAAACACTCTCACACTCAAGTGATGTACCAGGTGTGTGACAGTGGCTATCAGCAAAACCAGGCAGCTGGGATTATTGTCACCTTCTTTTGCAACAGGGAGGCTCCCAAAATATGCAATTTCTAATGGCTGTTACTTGACACATCTGACATTAGGCTCTGTCTTACCTATCAATTCAGTTTTCACATCTAAGCCATTTAACAGCAGTTTTTTTTCCCTTTGGGAGGAAAATGTTCAGGATGGAAATTCTCCATGGATCTAATTGTTAGCTAGCTATTTATTTATTTATTTATTTATTTATTTATTTATTTATTTATCAATCAATCATACTTATATCACCGCCCATCTCCCCCCACAGAGGAGATTTTTGGCCTGCTGAAATAATGGATTTCCTTTCCAAAATCTCCTGACCTTTCTTGGAGTCTAATAAGCATTCTTTAGAGGTTCTTTATGCTCTGCCATATTTCAGATTACTGATACAAATACTTTGTTTTGAACTTTGTGTATCAACAAGTTTATCTCCTAGGACCCAGGCATGGAATGAACATGTAAATCATATGTACTATGATTAAAAACTCTTGATGTGTACATTATCAAGATTTCCCTTCATTACATCTTTATGTTTTAAAAAAACCCAAGGAAATAACTAAGGTATAAACACACCCTCCACTTGGGCACAGAGAGAATCTTCTAGCTGTGCTCCTGTCCTCTGAAGATGCCAGCCACAGCTACTGGCGAAACGTTAGGAACAAAAACTGCCAGAATACGGCCACACAGCCCGGAAAACCCACAACCATCAAATAACTAAGTATTTTAATCAGACTGTTTAAATGTTTTTTAAAAGAGCCACCCCACCACCAACACTAAGAAATTTCTTACCTGATGGTTTCTCCAGTTATTTTAGTCATGGTGCAAAGTACATGGTCTTTGTTGTCACTGTCCTTTCCTTTGCTCACATTATCAAATTGGACCTTCCTACCACTCTCTTAAGGGTGTGGTGGCTCAGCGGGTAAGACGCCAGGCTTGTCGATTGGAAGATTGCAAGTTCGGAGGTTCGAATCCCTAGCCCTGCATGCAGAGTGAGCTCCCGCACTAGCTCCAGCTCTTCCCAACCTAGCAATTCGAAAGCATGTAAATGCAAGTAGATTAATAGGTACCACTTCTGTGGGTAGGTAACAGCATTCCACGCATGTCATGTGGCCACATGACCGTGGAAGCGTCTTCAGACAACGCTGGCTCTTTGGCTAACAAACGGAGATGAGCACCGGCCCCTAGAGTCGGACATGACTGCACAACTGTGCGGGGGGAACCTTTACCTTTTACCACTCTCTTAACATGTCAACCTCCCTGCAGAAAAGACATGCTCTTGATTGCAACTTGATTGGTCAAGGGTCAGCCCTTTGAGGTAGGCCTGAGCAACTGACTCCACAAGTTTCACTATATTTATTAATATTTCTATTAAAATATATTTTAATATTAAATTATAAAATCTATGTATAAATATCTACATTTATTAATATTTATTAATGGTCTTGCACGGTACCTGGTCCCAGTAGCCCTGGAATCTCCTCTGACTGTAGATGAGGGGTTGTGTGTTTTGGCAGAGAGCTTCTGGGCTCTCAGTGTGCTGCACACTAGAACAGTGTGGGAGAGCAGCGGAAGCATTGGCCTTGCAATGAGTGGCAGAAGGAAGGGCCTTGCATCAAGGCTATGTTCGTAGCAGCTGGAGGGGAGGGGTCAGAGGCATCCTTGGGATCCAATGTGTTCATTAAAATGATCATTGTGATGTAAGCTCTGCCCTTTTCTCCATGTGTGCTATGTCACAGTATGCATATAAAAGGAACTGAGCTGATGGTCTGACACTTGTTTTCTCATTTGTCTTGTGGACACTTTTCCTGCTGAGCAAACAGCAGAAAAAGAAAGCATAAAAGCACCCAAGGTTAGTCCAAGTTTTCAAAGAGACAGTGAAGAAAATGTAGAAGTTTCAAAAAGAAAAGACAGAAAACATGGCAATCAATTACAAAATGAACTGCAATATCCTCAGGATGTTACTTTGACCTCCCAAGGCTTTCCTACAGACCAAAAGGACCCCTTGAGTCACAGACTGTTCCTGACCAAAACACGTGTGTCACACATGACCAAAACACGTGTGTCTTCTAACCAGGAAGGCAACTAACAGCAGCTCTCATGTCACCATGGCCTTGCAGATTTTCCCCCCAGAGTTCCCTTTAGCAAACCATGAGTGCTGTTAAAAAGGCTTACCTTATTTGAAACTGATCATATCAACCACCTGAACGATTTCAAGATGTTCTCAAACAACCCCAAGCAAAGCTGGCTTTCAAGTCCAATGGCAACATCTCTGCTATTCCCAAACTTTAAACCAAAGCTACTGCCAGGCATGTTGGTGTTTTTCAACCAGGTGCAGTATGAGTGGTTGGGTGTCTGGTATTTATGACTGGCCTCACTTGACCCATGAAGCTTCAAATTCCTACCTCCATGCCACATGATTCTTGAGCAGTGGTGCTCACAGGATACACTGACATGGAATCCAGTAGGAGAATTGAAAGAGAGAAAAACTTTTGGAGGCAAGTGCTTGAGAGAATTATCAGTGTCACATTGATCTTAATTCTTCTGCCTCTTTGTGCTCAGGTGGATATCATGGAAATTTTCTCTGTTTTCAACCATCTGACCCAGCTCATTCTCCTGGAAAAGAGGGTTGAGATAAAAAAGCCAAAACTCTGAAATCTCAGATAGAGAAGCTCCAGTTTCTATTTTTTTAAAAAATGTTGGAACCTATCAACATTTCATTTACTGATGTGATTACTGATTGCAAGATTCCAGAAGACAGTACGCCATCATGTATGATACTGCTCTGGGAATGTCTCGGTCCTGAGATATATTTCAACACTTAGTGGGCCATGGGAGATTATGGCCTTGTGAAGATTAAAGCCCAGTATCTGAGGAGGACCAACTCACAGTGAAATCATAACATAGCAATCTCTCAGATAAAAGAGAGATTGGCAGGCCCAAATAAAGTACTGCAGTTTCTATATTTTGTGCCCTGCAGTCATGAATTCTGATGTCAGCTCCTGATGAGAAGATGTATGCAGCTGCAGAACTTCTTGCCAAGAAATAACATAGCAACTTGTTGGTTACGGTTCTTGGGTAATTGCTGTCATTACCAAAATCAGATATTGCTAAAAAATAATAAAGGAAGTTGCAGAATTTCTAATGATAGAAAACCACACTCTATCATCAAGATTTATTGAACTCCATGCTGCATGCCTTTTTTTTTCTATACCTGGGACAGTTGCAGTTGCAAAGAAGTCATTCTCTAAACTTAAAAAAAAACTACCTACAAAGTAATATGCCATAAGTGTGTCTAAGAGGCCTGTTGGTCCTCCTGATTGAGAATGAGCATGCTAGAAAACTGGATATTCCAAAAATTTGCAGATGGAAAGTCACAAAAGAGTGATTTTTTACAATCCTGCCCCTGCGCCCCACACCTGCAAACAGCCAAGGATGACTGCTGGGCCCCATTCACTGACCCAGTTTAGTTGTACAGGATATGCCAGCTACATGGATGCCCCAGCCAGGAGACTATAAAGCTGAGAAAGAAAAAGAAGAGAGAGAGGAAGACCAACTAAATCTCTTCATGCCATTGCCTTATATAATATTCTAGGAGTGGGCTGCCCAATTCAGTGGAATGTCAACTTCCACTATCTTATTTCAGAGAGCTTCCTAACCCTCCCACACCCTCCTTGGAACTGAGGATTTCTTTTCAGGATATCCCACCTAGCACTTTTCTAGGTTTCTTAAAATTGGTTTGCAAAAAATCTAATGTGTGTCAACAACTACTTTCTGTAGTATCTTGAGTGCCAAGATGAAGTGCTCACTTGTTCCCAAGGTTCTCATTCTTTTACCTCTTCAACCCACTCCTCTATTGATCAGGCTAAGATCTAGGAAATCCAATCTCCTTGCCTTTTCTTCAACTTTATGGAGAGTGAAACATTCAGCAAAACCACTGAGGAATACTTAATTGGGATTGTGTGAACACTGTGCAAGCCCATTAAATAGGCTGACCATATGTCCCATTTTGAGTGGGACAGTCCCGTGTTTTAAACAATTCCTGACTGTCCCGTTGTTTTAAGAAAAATATCCATTTTGTCCCGTTTTTTAAAGTTCCTGCGGCAAAGTGCGCCCGCACATGCATGCCCGCCGCCCGCCTGCCCACATGTGCGTATGCATGCCCACGCGCATGCCCACTTTGTCTGGCGAGCCGTGGGTAAGTTAGGGTCCTGTTTTCCCCCCAAAGAAATATGGTCAGCCTACCGTTAAAAGATGTAACTTCTTTGAAGAGCTTTTGAAAGGTACAGTGTGTGTTCTCATGCCACTTCCAAAGCACTTGTCCCATTTTGTTTCCAAATAGCTGCACATTTGTAGTCTCTTGTTCCTGAAGTTTCTGTAATCTGTTCCAAGAGGGCATTATCTTGAACCTTTGCCTGGCTTGGTGGCCTAAAACACATATCTACAATAACATTGTTATTATTTTCCTTTCTTTGTATTGATTTCCCTTCCTTGTATTCTCAACTGTATTCTCATGTTAACACCCCTAATCTCAAAATATGGATGCACTTCCTTCAGACATAATGTTACTCCTCTCTTTTCGTCTGGCCTATTCCATTTAAGTTGTACTCATCTGCTTTGCATTCCACTCATGAGTTTCATTCCACCAGGTTTCAGTCATGCCTACTAAATAAAATTAGCCTTCCTGCATTTTCTAGTCCTTCCTGTTTGTTCCCCATATTCTGTATATTTTAATACCAATATGCTGATACTCAGTTATATATCTCCATCCCGGGTGAAGTAAGTGATGCGGTCGATGCCTTATCTCAGTGCCTGGAGGCTGTGGGAGTCTGGATGGGGAACAACAGGCTTCAGCTGAACCCTGGTAAGACGGAGTGGCTATGGATTGATGCCCCCCCTGTATCTGGGAAGTTATCATCTTTGGTTCTGGATGGGGTAGCACTACCCCACTCAGATCCAGTGCGGAATCTGGGGGTCCTCCTGGACTCACGACTCCTGCTCAAAGAGCAGGTGGCAGTTGTGGCCAGGAGGGCCTTTGCACAGCTTTGTGTTGTGCGCCAGCTACGCCCTTTCCTGGATCAGGATGCCCTCCGAACAGTCACTCACACCCTTGTCATCTCCCATATAGATTATTGTAATGCGCTCTACATGGGGCTACCTTTGAAGAGTATCCGGAAGCTTCAGCTGGTTCAGAATGCAGCAGCGCGGGCAGTTATGGGTGCTATAAGATCAGCACATGTGACAGCACCTCTGCTGCACAAGCTGCATTGGGTACCAGTTTGCTTCCAGGTCCAATTCAAGGTGTTGGTGATTACCTTTAAAGCCCTACATGGCATGGGGCCAGGGTATCTGAGGGACCGTCTCATCCCGATAACATCGACCCACCCCACCTGTTCATGCAGAGAGGGCATGCTTCGGACCCCTTCAACAAGAGAATTTCATCTAGCGGGGTCCAGGAGGCGTGCCTTCTCTGCGATAGTGCCCGCATTATGGAACATCTTGCCCCCGGAGGTGAGGCTGGCCCCCTCACTCCTGACCTTCCGGAAGTCTCTTAAGACCTGGCTCTGCCGCCTTGCCTGGGACAACGGTGGTGGTAGTGCCTCCTGGGGGTTGCTGGCCCCGTAGTGCCTTGATCTTGTTTGTGGATCTTAACCATCTTTTGGATTTTACTTATTCCCTCTATTTATTGTTTTATAGTAATTTTTTTGTATAGATTTTAACTTTTATTATTCTGTAAACCGTCCAGAGTCCCCTATTCGGGGAGATGGGCGGAGATAAATTAAATAAATAAATAAATAAATAAATACAGATGCTGAAATTTTTGTGTCTCACGACTCTTTGTATTCATTCTTACATTTAAATGCTCCACATCCTGTACATCCTTCCCAGTACTTGGCATCACACTCTCCCCCCCATAAAAAGGTTCCCCCCGCACATTTGTGCAGTCATGTCCGACTCTAGGGGCCGGTGCTCATCTCCGTTTGTTAGCTGAAGAGCCAGCGTTGTCCGAAGACGCTTCCACGGTCATGTGGCCGCACGATGTGCGCGGAACGCTGTTACCTACCCACCGAAGTGGTACTTATTCATCTACTTGCATCTGCATGCTTTCGAATTGCTAGGTTGGCAAGAGCTGGGGCGAGTGCGGGAGCTCACTCCGTCACGGGATTCTGTTTAAATTAGGCTTGCAAGGCACCTTCCAAAAACATTCTTCCCAATTCTTGTGAGGTGCATCCCATTTCTTGCCAGGACTCCCTCTCAAAACATGTCCTTGTATCAGTGAATCCAAAGAGTTCCCATTGGCAGCATTTGTTTATCTTCCACATTCTTCAACAGAAAAGGTGAATAAAATACCACCTGTATCCCCACCTCCTTCACTCTCCTGTGGGGTGCAAGTCCAATGGCATCCTGTTGGGATGTCAGGCCTATTTTATTATCTTTCCAGTGACATTTCTGTTTTCTTAGGCTTTTATTATGTTAATGCGAATACTTAACATTTTTGCTGCCATAGAGCTTCTTAACTAATTTTCTTTTTGCTGTTTTATTCCTTATATTCCAGCAATGTTTTGAGTTTTACATTTTAGCTTAAGCAGTTCTGGGAAAAGTTTGTTTTGCAAATATATGTGTTTAGATAGGAATTCTAAGTCTACCTAGACGTAAGCCCCACTGAATATAATTATGGTAGCCTTAAGAAGAACTTGAGCATCATATTTTAAGACATATACCACGGCATACAAGCTTAATAAATTTAATGTTGGGTGTCTCTTTCTGCTTCAGAATGATACAATACAAGCAAAGACAGAATTGCAATAAGGTAACTCTACAAATGATTTCATAGGCTAGGTCTGCTGGGACTCAGGTTGTAGATCCCTGTACATTTGTTTGGATTATTATTTTTCTTCTTCTTACACATTAAATAGATTTTTACTTTGCCCTATAATTCCAGAAATTAAAACTTCATTAAATAAGAATGAAAATAAAGTCTAAGAAGCTCTTATGAAACTCACCTAGAAAGTTATGGTAATTTATTTAATTACAATCATGTTATAATTTCTTCTGTTCTTCTACCAAAGCACTGAATTCCTTCTTAGCTTATCCAGAAAGTCCCAGATTTTAATAACTGGTTGATTTGATTTGTGTGACATTTATAATGAGACACTCCTTAATGTCCTCTGCTGTTTTATTCAATTGTTTTAAATGGAATCATACTTTCTCCCCTGTTTTGATGGCAAACAATATTTATTGGCATTTAAAAAAACAGATTTTTAAAGTGAGTAGCTTAAAAGCCCTTGAATGATCTACAGTATATGAAATTTGGCACACTTCATCCACTTACAATGTGTTAACTTTCCCAAAAATCTCATCCTGTATTGTTAAACATACATTTCTGTATTATTACAATTTCATCAATTCCTGTCGCAAGCAATGGATCAAAATTTGGTTAATCCGAAAAAGCAGACCCTGTACCTGCGGGAAAAACGCTAGGAAGAAAAAAAGAAGAAAAAAAATAGCTTCTTTGTCATGTTTCCCAGGCTTGGTAATAAGAGGGTAGGGTTCAGTTTCTTCCGATTCATGCTCTAGAATTTGGGGCTGGGCCCTCTTCCTCAGATTGACACAAAGCCAGTTCAGCTCCTTTCGGAGCCAAGGATCCAGCCACAAAGCAGGTTAGACAATCCTTGCGCATTCCTAATATCCACACACCTGAAGCAACTCTTCAAGGATTCATTCAGGATTTATTTCTCACACTTATTAGACAAACAACTACAGTGTTTCACACTTTGAAATTTATCTAATCGTGCCATTTGAGACACATTAGACACTGGTGGATGTTATGAAATGTTAAGTTTGTTCTTTCATAACAAAACAAATCAAGAGTCTGGTAAGAATCTCCAACTAATCCATTTTATGAAAAGGCATAAACTTTCCTGAGCTGCAGCTTACTTAATCAGTTCACAAAAGCATATTACTTTAAATTAAATTTGTTAGTTGGAAAGGGTGCTGCTGGACTCCTGATTTTTTTACCCCCATAGACTAACATGGATCTCCTCCTACAATTTATTTCGTAATAAGTAACCCTGTGATTCAAAAACAAACAAACAAACAAAAAAAGCCCCAAATATACCATTAAAACTCCAAAAGAGCACAGCTTGGAAGCCAATGTTTAAGAATGTAAATCAGATGCAGCATCAATTATACAATGCTTTGAACTCTCTCCCTTTGCTTTGACAGGGAAGATTGCATTTCCTGCCTCCTGTTACTCAACAATCATGGTTGTTTTGCAACAAAACAAGCTGACAGGGAAACAGCCCCAACAGACCTGTCAGTGAAGCCTTCCCACCCGGGCACATTACACAAGCAGCAGTGCGCTGACAACCATCAGCCAGAATGAATATTCAGCTGATTTGGGCAATGAGCTGTGATGACACTGGCAATATGCTATTTTCTCTAATTGTATTAATTTTGCTGCACAAAAATGAGATGCTTTCAATAGCTTTCATATAAAGTTCAACTGGAAGCTTGGTCACTGTTTGGTGATACAATACACCGCCACTATTCTATATACAGAGGGAACTAATCTATCTAAACTAACTAAACTATCTCATGTGAGCAATGCAGCCAGGGCAGAAGGCTCCTACAAATGTCACCTATCTAGATGTGTTGTCCTCATGAAATTCTGTTACTTTCATATTTCCTCTTGTTAGGCTGACAAGGAAATAATAAAGACAAGACTTGGGGGCATTAGAGATCTATGGGACATATGTACAGTGTACAATTCCCATTGAGAATTGGTTCTGAAGCAGGGCTTGTAAAACAGTCCTGTTCTGAGGCAATATCTATAGAAATGTAGTATCTTATTGGGGACATTTGTACAGAGAGTATGCATAAAATTAAGTCAGAAATCCACATAATGTAAGAATTGGAAGGGAAGGTCTAGATCACCTAGTCCAACCACCTACTCCACACATCTACTGAACCATCACTAAACTAAGTGGCCGTCCACCTGTTTGGAATTTCTTTTTGTTCCTTGTCAAAATGAACCTATCACTTTATAGTGAACACATTACGTATAATTATACTTTTGAGAGGTGTTCTTTTTGATAACAGAAAAGTTGACTTTGGTAAACCTGAGAAGGGGAAGCTTGCATATGCAAGTAGCAACTAAATATTAGTAATGGGACAAGAAAAGGCAGACCACAAAAGAGGAAATGTAACAAAAACATTTGTACAAAATTATCTTGAGTTCACACATGATACTAAACCATGCTGTTTTAATCATATAACCTACAATAGATAAGCTGGCCTTTCCCATCTTGGGCACCTCCATATGAGTGAGCAAACTCCCAGAATTTTCAGCAATTGCCAACCTGGCTGGAAAATTCTGGGAATTGGAATTGAAATCCACCTATCAGAAGGATGTCCAGGTTGGGGAAGGTTGTATTAAGCAATACCAAAGTTAGGATTAGCAAGGTATTTGAGTCAGTTCCAGCACTAAGATTGTGGTTAAAAGAGAGTTGAATTGTGGTTAAGACTATTTATATTAACCACAGTTTAGAAGTATATAGGTCACTATATGAAACCAGAGAAGCTGTTAAACACTGGTTGATTTTTCTTCTGCCTCCAGGCTCCACTCATACAGTCAATGTAAGGATTGGAAGGAATCCTGTAAATCACCTAGTCCCTCCCTAGTACAGAAACCACTATTACAGCATAATAGTGATAGAGGATGACCATCCAGCCTCTGTTTAAACATCTTCAGCAGAGGAGATCCCACCATCTCCTAAGACAGTTTTTGCTACTGTTGAATAGCACAGGGAAGAGTGACAATAGCTGGCAATAGAGAAAACTGTCTAAGTGGTTTGGCTAGTTCTACAGCTGCAACAGGATGAGATGGGGCAATTCTGATACAGTCTAAGGGATTTCATCACTTGTGATTGCAGGGGAGGATCATATTTTGAATGCTCTCCCACATATAAAAAGTTCCGTACAATTACAGAACTAGAACAATAGTTTGTAGATTGGGTGAAGACAATTATCTCTGACGTTCTAGTTTCTCCCCATTAGAACAATTTGTTTTACACAAGGGAACATTAAAATAATAACCTCCTGTCTGCCTAAATTAAAGGTGGTCTTTCCTGGAAAACCAATGGCTTTAGTTTTGACCAATTAAGGTATTTAAAATATATGGGTGTTTCTTTCTAAGCATCAGCAATCTGGGAAGAACCACATAGGACTGTCACCACCCTGGACCACAAACTCTTGAATGCTGTCCTGTGACATGTCAATTGCAGTGGCATTCATTATATTTTAGTGACCGTAGTGTGCAGATTTGTCATTGTCATGATCTATGTTCTTCTGAAACTGTCCCGTCTAAATTCTTAGAAGCCCTCTTGAGAGTTCCCCAATGTGTTTCTATTTCTCTGCTGAGAATGGAATCTACAGACTCGCATGAGACTTTGCTGCCTACAGTTCTGAACTCAAATTAGTTTTTGGTAGCAGCTCCCTGGCTTTCTTAACTTTGCAGGGTAACTTTATATCATCGTAGAGTGCAGGTAATGATCTAGATCAGGGGTCCCCAACCTGTGGGCCACGGCCTGTTAGGAAGTGGGCTGCGGGGCTCCCGCCTGCAAACTCCGCTCTCTGGTGTGCGCGATTACCACGCCCCCAGTGTGCGTGATTGGCTCCCGCCTGCAAACTCCGCCCTCTGGTGTGCGCGATTACCACACCCCAAGTGTGCGTGATTGGCTCCCGCCTGCAAACCCCCCACCCAGGTCCGTGGAAAATATTGTCGTCTTTTTTTTTTGGTCCCTGGTACCAAAAAGGTTGGGGACCCCTGATCTAGATGAGGATCCTTCTCCCATGCCAAGAATCTAGTTACTATTTGCTTGATCCACAGGAGAGCCCCTAGACTCATTTGATTTAAAGTTTTGTTGTTTTTTTCTGCTGGAAGGAGAATATAATGATATTCCTGTGTACAAGTGACTTTGTTGCTGTCTATGGGGGGGAAAGAAAATCAGTTTATCTTGTTTTTGTGCTGCTCTTTTTATAGAGTTTGGTGAAATGAGCTAATAATGCTTTTATTAGCTCATATTTATGGGAGCTTACAGGAGCAGAACACTCTTAACAGACAGGTCATCTGAGACCTGTCCAATTCCTAGTGTTGCTCAACACTTAATAGTTTATTTTACTAACAGATTTTTATTTGCATTTTAATTCATTTTTTTTTACTGTATAACCTTTGGTTAAGTGTAAAATTGGTGGGTTTTTTTGGTCTTTGACTACAAATCAGTAAAATAAAGTAACAGTGATGATGGTCTGCCCAAGATATTCTATCATCTGCTATCATGTGACCTGCTGTTCAGAAGCAGACCTGAATGGTATTAAAGGATTACGAAGTTGGTAATGCAAACAGTGGTCACATCTTTATGATGGTCATCAATCAGGTCCCCTTATCTCTGGTTGTTTTTGCTAAGATTGCCTAAAATACTATAGCACAGAACAAAATAAATAATATAGAAAAAAAAACTTTCTGATCCACATTCTTTAGTGTTTATCCTCATTTCCCTTGTCTCATTAACATAACTTCAATAACCTACTTTGCAGACTAGGTAATTTTGAAACTACCCTGGAGGTAGGCAGTGGTATGATTTGCTGCTGGCTGAATTCCCAGCATGCTGAGACTTGCCTTCAGGAGAGTCTGGATGACAGCTAATCTCTTTTCATATTTGCTCTTTTGCATTTGATTTCAGAAGGAGCTTGTCTGCATTTTCATTCATCGGTGAGCAGACTATCCCTGGAAATTTAATTTTAGGATGTTTACTAAGTGATACCAAAAATGGCTTCTATTTGGAGAATGGTGACTTGTAAATTTGCCTAATATTGGATAAAAGGGCAATAGCAGTCATCTGTGTTCACACAATATGTCTAGGCAGGCTAGTCAGAAGGCTGGTTCTCAGTCATCACTGACAAGACAGATGTGCATATTGGGGATGACCACAAATTTCTGGAATCCAATATCCCTGCCTTACTCAAGCATCCCACATTCTTTTATAATTCTGTAATACTGACAGTGCCTCACAGCAGTGGTCCCTTCCTCTTTGGCCAGGCTGGTGGTAGTGGGCACTGGAAATCACAAAGGAGAAAAGTGCTTCAAACTCGGAGATACCACAACCCGTGTCATCTACTCACTTAGCTCACCAGTGCCCATTATCATCTTCCCCTCTGGCAGTTTTTTTCCCTGCCATTTTCTCTTTATGGTGTCTCCTCTCCTCTCACACCTGGCACTTCATTTTTCTCCCACTTTATATTTGCAATGAGAATCAAACAACCTGCAGCTGAATATCTCCAGCATCACCAGCCCATGTGTTTTGTTCTGACCAGGAAAACAAACAAAAACAAAAACACAACCATCCAACACTCCTAGCAAACATCACATGAGAGGACCCACAGGCTGAGGAGGGAACAAAACTCCTCAGTAATTAGTAACTAGGGCACATTACTGGACATACAGTCAAGCAGGAAAAAAAAATACAGTACACCAATGGCTTACTTCTGTGTCCCTTCAGGTATTAAAAGTTCCAACATATGTCTCTTTGGTCATCTTTTCTCAAGGCTAAACTTTTTTTTAAAAAAATGTTGATTTGCTTTAATGAACAGAAACAAAGAAGAGAAGGATACAAAAATACAAAAAGATATAATAAATAGAGAAAACAGACCAGTTTTTAAATATATTAAATAAATTAAATCATCACCACACAGAATACTATTATATTAATTCATTCCATGTGTATACAATCATAATTATAGCTCCTGGAAATTAACAAAAAACCATACATAGTATTAAAACATCCATAGTAAACTATAATTATGAAATTAATAATATGCCATATTTTTAAAAAAAGTTCAATAATGAAAACACTTCAATATCAGCTGCTAACACTCAAGCCAAACTGAAAAGGTGGTGGTTGAATGGTCAATATATAATAATTGCAAGAAGGTATTAAAGTGTCAACATGAATTAAAAAGCTTCTTCCAAGCCAACCTAACTCATGATGTTCCTTTATTTAAAGTATGAGATCCTAGCAAAGCATTTATGAGAGGATTGTTTATTTCTTTGGCATCAAATTTTGGCATCATATAGAAAGAAAGCCATACCAGAAACAAAAGGACATACTGATGAATGAATTGAAGCTATTTAATGAATTGAAGCAACTGGAATCAAGACATAAGCAGAACTTGGTGTAGACGTAAAGTAAAAAATCAAAGTGATTTGTAATCAGTTGGACCTAATGGAAGCAAATGCAACTTACAAGATGAGTTTTACTAAACAGAAATATTTTGAAAACAATAATAAAAAATAAACCAGAAAAACTGGTGGCTTATCAACTATGAAAAAAAAACAGGAGAAAAAATTATTACTTGTATTTGGGATGGAAAGAGTCACGTTTCAGCTACAGAGAGACAATGAATCAATTTATTAAATGTTACTTTCTATTATACAGAAAAGAAACATCAAACCCAAAGAAGATAGAATGCCTAAATACAACAATGAAATTTAAAGATCCACAAAGGAATTAGCTACAGAAGATGAAGCAAAAGAAGCAATTCAGAAATTAAAAGTGAATAAATCTCCAGATTTTTTTCTGTAATACATTATTAAATATTCCAAAAAAAACTTAATTAAACCTTTAACTCAAGTAATGAGTGAGGTACAGCCATGATAGATACTTCTTTCCTCATGGCAAGAAGCCTTTATTTCTTTGATTTACAAAGAGGAGGAGGACCCAACTCATCCAGAGTCATATAGATCTCCCTCTGTTGAATGTGGATTATAAACTTTTTACAGCAAGACCTTTTAATTGATTTAGTACAGAGCTTTCCAAACTTTTCATGTTGGTGACACACTTTTTAGACATGCATCATTTCGCGACACACTCTTACAGCAGGGCATCATTTCGTGACACACTCTTACAGCAGGGCACAAGGCAGGCACTAGGACCTGCGCGGAATCACAGCAGCTTTGGAGGCAGCAAGACACAAGGCAGGCACTAGGACCTGCGCGGAATCACAGCAGCTTTGGAGGCAACAAGACACAAGGCAGGCACTAGGACCTGCACGGAATCCTGGCAGGGCAGGTTTGGAGGCAGCAAGGCACAAGGCAGGCACTAGAACCTGCGTGGAAGTCAGGAGGCAGCAGCAGCCACGACACACCCAGACACTGCAGCCGACACACTAACGTGTCCCGACACACAGTTTGGAAAGCTCTGATTTAGTACATCCTAATCAGACTGGATTTGACTGGACATGAGGGACAATATCATCCTGAATGCTATTGATAATATAAACAAGAAATAACAAGAAAGTGGCTATGATTTTTCTTGATATAGAGAAAGAGAAAGCCTTTAATAATTTGGAATGGCTTCCTGAAGAACAGGAACTGCAGGGTTTTTTTTAGATGTTTTTATCCCACCTTTATTGTTTTTATAAATAACTCAAGGCGGGGAACATACCGAATACTCCTTCCTCCTCCTATTTTCCCCACAACAGCAACCCTGTGAGGTGAGTTGGGCTAAGAGAGAGTGACTGGCTCAAAGTCACCCAGCCGGCTTTCATGCCTAAGGCGGGACTAGAACTCACCGTTTCCTGGTTTCTAGCCTGGAGCCTTAACTAGACCAAATTGGTCTCTTTTTTGAATGCTTGAAAGTTTGAATGTTTGAAAGCTGGAATGTTTGAAAGTTTGAATATTCTTACATGGATATAGAGAATATAATACAATATAATTATGTTATAAATTTATAAGATTTATCAAATATAATTTATAATTTATAAAGAATAAGCTAAGATAATGGTAAGTAGACTTTTACCACAAAAATGGATTATAATGAAGGGGACAAAAGCAAGGTTGCCCCCCTTTCTCATTTCTACTTGCATTAGAACCTTTTGCAAAGAACTTAGGACAAGAAAATAAAATTTTCAGGAAGCAAAGTGGCAAATGAAGAACGCAGATTAAAATTATATGCATGCTGATGATGTTGTACGTACAGTTACTCATCAAATGGATTTTTTAGAATCAATAATGGAACGTACACAGCAATATGGTTTGGTGTCAGTATATTGGGTTAACGAGAACAAGGCTCAAAGGACTACATTGAATTTACCTGAAGAAGAAAAGCAGCATCTGCAGTCATAACAGGGTTCAATATTGTGTTAAGCTGATTAAGTTCCCAGAAATTTTCTTAACAAAAAACAATAAAGACTTATTTAAGAATAATGATTCACAGAGTAGAAAAAAATACAATGGCAGATATTTTAAGATGGAGAAGTTAAAACCACCCTGGTTAGAAAAACAGCAGCAATAATAGAAACAACTAATTTTATATGGTGAAATAGAAGACAGAGGATTAAGTTTAAGGTTTTTCAAGTCCTGAAAGAATGAGGTGGACTAGCACTACCAAATTGTTGGGGTTTGATAAACCCAGGAATTTACTTACTAAATTATACAGAGAGGCTTGATTTCTAGGTAAAAGGTGAAATATTCTGCACAGTCACCCAATTAGCAGCCATTGTTGTAGGAATGATGTGTCATGTGTGACTCATTCAACAGGTGCTTAGAGTTAGGTTGGGTGTGGTGAATAACGAGAGTGACCTATAATGTGATTGGTCAGGTTCACTATATATACAGGGACATTCTCATTTCCCATTATTCCCATTTTACCTCGTGAAAGCTGTATCGTTGATGGTGTATCATTTGTTACTTGTGGAAGTGATCTGTAAATACGTATGTATATAAAGTAAATAGGATATTTGATATAACTTCTGTTTGGAGTCTATTTACTGCATAGTACGTGGGTCACTGGTGCCTAGGAGAGAGGCAGGCCGCTCCATCTCCGCGCGCTCCCTCTGACACAAATTTCAAATTGTACTCTCAAATCAGCTGTCTAACCTGGGTCCCAGACTGGATATATTATCTTGCAGCTGGTTTATTTCTATTGAAGGAGCAGGACTCCCAAATGGTTTGCATAAACCCCCAAGTTGTGGATCTCCTTCAGGCATAGTGTCATCATGTCAGAGGGGTGGGGAAGAGTAGGTGATGGACAGAGGGAGAATTCAAAACCAGGACATGCTGGGATTTTCCAAAGTTCAGTTAGTTAGGGTAACAAAATGTAGAATCCACAAACAAGTTAGTTCTGCACTAAGCAGCCTCACAGCTTTTTTCCCCAGGTGGATGGACTGTAATGTTGGGAAGTCCATTCCAAGAAGACAGCTACTTTCAACTTCCTGTCCCTGAGTCAGGAACTCTGCAAATCACTTATTCTTCCAGAAGACTTACTTTTGGAAAACTACCTAACTGTATCTGGAATGCCTGGGTCAAGGGGTGTCAGCCCCACTATGTAGAGCAAACTAAGAAATCAGCTCCATAAGAAGGCTAAAACTGCTTTTATTAATATTGGCTCTAGAAACAGAATCTTGCAAGTCTGACTGTGCTTTACTTCCCTGCCCCACCCCTTATACTCATGTGAATTAGGGAGGTTGTTTTGGATTTAAACCATGTTTTTCCCCTTGTCACTCTGGTAACGGATTTGGCCTATCTCTATAAAGGTCATCTTCCTTACTCTCTATAGGGGGTTCAGAAGAAAAATAAACTATTCTGAGATTCCCTGGAACACTCTGTCCCTGAAACTGAGATTTATACATTTCTGGGCCAGATTTGTAGGCAGAGGGAGATGCAGTGGGAAACGGGGGGTGGTCTGCACTTGTGGAAGGCAACCACAGTGTTCAGCCCCCTGTTCTGTGCCACAAGGCATGGAAACCAGAGCCCCAGACACCCTGGCTTTAGGCTGTTGCTGCTTAATACATGGCAGTCTGTAACAAAGCTGGCCTCATGCATGATCTAATTGTGGATGAGAGGGCTGACCTTGTTTGCATCACCAAAACCTGGCTTGGCTGGGGGTGTCCCCTTTGGAGATGTGCCCAGCCGGGTTTTACGTGTGGTACCAGCCACAAACCGGGGTCAGGGTGGAGGTGTGGCTATAGTCATCTGAGAAACCCTACTAGCCTTCATGGATACTGCTCCACAGATTGCCAAGTGGGAAGCCTGTTTGTGAATGGTGGCTGTAGGGATCAGAAGGGACTGTTGGTTGTGTATAGTACTAGTCTCCTTGCTGCACAACTACCTCCCTACTTAGCTGTTTGAGTTCAAAGTGGCAAACACTTTGTGTCTTCCATTTGTTTTCCTAAATCTGCATCCCAAGCTTCTTTTAAACCAATGGGGGGGATGTCACTCCCAATTCTAGTAACAATCTATAAATAATCTATACCTATAAATCTATAAAATCTCAGTGTCACATGATCGAGATTTGGGCACTTTGCAACCAGCGCACATTTACGACCGTCGCAGCATCCCAGGGTCATGTGATCGCCATTTGCGCTTCACAGCCGGCTTCCGACAAGCAGAGTCAATGGAGAAGCTGGAAGTAAAATTGCAAGTCCCGGTCACGTGATGTCTCCCTTAACAACTGTGGGCGATTTGCTTAATGACCATGGTGGAAGTGAGGTCATAAATCTGTTGTGTTCACGTGATGTCTCCTTAACGACTGTGTCACTTAGCGATGAAGTTGCTGGTCCCAATTGTTGTCATTAAGCAAGGACTACCTGTACATTGATTTATTTGACATTTTGGATATGTTGATATCTTTAAATCACATTACTTCTCAAAAGCATATTAACAATTTTATGGATATTAAACTGAAACAGGATTATAACAGGACAAGCCCATCTCATTCATATAAGTATTTCCTCCATCATTTTACAGTTCCACCATAATGAAATTGACAACCAGCCCTTTCTAAACATTCTCAGAGGCCCAATAAAAATGAAAAAAGCACTTTTGTGGAATTAATTGATCTTAAGATCATAAACTTTATAAGACCCTTAACCTGCACATGGAAGAACATTGAAAGGATACCAGCCACTTAAGACAAAGACTTCAGAGGAAGAGATTGGAGGGCTCCACAAGAATGACACATGAAAACCTCTCAAGCTAGCCACGATGAAGAAAACCATGGGATGCAAGTGGGTTTTCAAGTTGCCATCAAGCCAGACTGGTGGCCAAGGGTTACACTCAGAGGTATGATGAGGATTATGATAAAACTTCTGCACCTGTAATCAAGGACACTGTTTAGTATAACAGGAGCAAGAAACACACAAGTAGAGTGTTATGATATAATTCCTGCCTGGAGAAATCTAAGAAAACATCTATATGAAGAAGCCACCCAGGTTTGAGGAACCAGGATCTAGTGTGCAAGCTTTTGATGGGCATCTACTATCTGAAGCAAGCAGATAGTAAAAAGTAAAAAGCTGAACCAGAGGCTCATCAAGCAAGTCTTCAGGCTGACCCCTGTCTTTACTCCAGATTTACTGTAAAAGCAACAGAATACATCCTAACTTATATGGATGATGTAATTATCTGCTAGCAAGATCAGAAAAGTAGTCAATAGATTCTAAAGAATCTCAAGAAATAAATCAAAGTGAAAGAGGTAGGAAGCATACCATTCACACAGAAAGAAAGAAGGATGGGAATTACCTCCTCAGCCAAAGACAGGCAATAAAGGATCTTCTTCAGTGCTTAAGCACAAATGACCAGGCTCAAATTACCCTACGTATGTCGGACACAAGCGAAGACCTAGCTCTCCGGAGAAGGCTCTGATGCTGTGAGAGGTGGAAAGGAAGAAAATAAAGAGGACGACCAGCAGCAAGGTGGATGGACTCAGTTACAGTGGTGATGAGTGCACCATTGGGAGACCTGAAAAAAACAGGTTAGGGATAGATCACCATGGAGAAAATCTATGTCATCACTAGGAGTCGAAAACAACTTGATGTTACATAATCAATCAATGCTTGTTTTGCTGACTGAAGCCAACAAGGTCAAAGACTGACAAATACAGGACTGTAGTTGGAAAGCTCTTGTACGTGACACGGCTGCAACAGTCAGAATCCTGTTTAGGAAAGTGAGTACTCCAACCAAAGGGGACTGGATTGGAATCAAGAAGGTGGCGCAGATACCTAAAGGCCATTATGAACTTAGCTCTGAGATTTCCAGGGAACAGCAACCCCTAGGTTGCTGCAAGGACACAGGCTGGACAGAAGACAGGACAGATCATAAGTTCACAAGTTGACAGCTGCTCCTTTATGGGGTAAGGCAAGTTGGGCAAGCCACAAACAATAATCTATCATCCACCAAAGCAGGGTATGTATAAGCATCACGTGTGTATCAAGAGACTGTATCAAGAGCCTTGCTATACTGTATTACTTGGATAATGCAACATTACCCTGGTTATTCTTTCCAAGTTATTTCATTGCCAATCAATGTCTGTTTCACACTATGCTCACTCTTCTGTTTTTCTTGACCATCTTTCTTTAGCCTCTTTAGTGTTTCCTTTTATGCCTGATATTATGAACCCTTCTTTTTACTTATTTTTTAAAAGTAAATACTGTTTCACTCTTTCTTAATTTGCACAAGCTGAAAAGCCAGTTTTAAACTGCAGGTGAAGGGTTGCATGTTTTCAGTGCACCCTTGCAACAACAACAAACCACAGCAGTCACACAAAGCAGCAACTACAACATCTGAAAAAGCTGAGAAAAGCATT
Organism: Charina bottae; assembly: GCA_023362775.1. Taxonomy (NCBI): domain Eukaryota; kingdom Metazoa; phylum Chordata; class Lepidosauria; order Squamata; family Charinaidae; genus Charina; species Charina bottae. The sequence continues at coordinate 3,527,381 of JALMGJ010000020.1, forward strand.
TGTTTTAGTCCACCCATATATATTAGATATGTTTTTCATAAGAACTTAGGAAACTTGTCTTTTCTTTTCAGTCTTTCTATGCCTCTCCCTTGATGCTTCTTTTTTGTCATGCTACTACTGTTTTCAAGCATTTATTTGTTTTATTCGATGGGTACCAATACACAGAGGCTTTCCACTGGTTTAGAACCAATTGTGATAGAACCATGGCAGCTGGCTTTGAGAGTTTTTTTTTCTCCTGATTCTCTGGCTGTTTATCTGAAACTGGAGCAAAGCCAGTTCCAGTTTCTGAAATCATTGCAAAGCCATTTCTTTGCAATGCAACCTGCTCTGCTAAGCTACTGGATGGCCTGTTTTCTCACCCATAGGAACTCTTCCTTTGCCCTGTAGACATTTATTTGTTTATTTATACAATATAGAGGCTGCCAAACTCCCAATGACTCTGGGTGGCTTACATTTAAAAAGCAAGAAATAAAAACAAGGGTACAAATCATGTCTCCAGATGACAAACATTACTTAACAAATAAAACATCCCATAGGGGTTCAACAACCTCCCTACCCAAGGCCTAGGAGAATGGCCAGATTTTCAATTACTTTCTGAACATCATCTAAGGTGGAAGCCAGACCAATCTTAGAGGGGATGCTGTTCCAGAGGGCAGGCACCATGATAGAGAAGGCATACTTCCTAGGTCCCAATAGATGACACTGTTTAATCAAAGGGACTAGAAGTGCACCCCGTCTGCTTAATCTTACTGGATGGACAGAAACTGTCACAAATAGACAGTCCCTCAAATAACCAAGCCCTATGCCATGAAGAGCTTTGTAGTGATAACCAGCACCTTGAATTGCACCTGGAAGCCAACTGATAACCAGTTTAGCTTACTACAGTATGCCCATTACTGCCTGTGCTGATACATTCTGGACCAGTTATTGTTGGTTATGTGTGTTCTTTAGCATGTTCAGAGTTCAGAAGCGGTTGGCATTAGACACCAGTGATGACGCCAGGCATTGCAGAAATTCAAAACAGTTGCATTTATTCAAAAAACAGAGAATAAAATAAGGTTTTCGTCTTCCAGAGCCCTGGAAGAGTTCACTCTCTTGGTTTACAAATAGCTTAAGCAGGCAGGCAGGCAAGAGCTAAAAATCACAAAGATACAAAGGCTAAGAGAAGAAGAAGGAGAGAGAGGGAACAAGGAGAGCCTCCCTTTTATATTTTCTATCTAGGTCACTTGACATTCAAAACCCGGACCATTGTATCTTTTTGTACCTCTTCATCCCAAGAACCGTTGGAACCTGAACATTTTACCCTGAAGGTGCCTCTTGCCATGTGACTTTATCCCTTTGAATAATACAATAACAGTTATAGCTTCCAAATGATTTTCAAGGGCAACCCAAGGTAATGTGTATTGTAGTAGTCAATTCATGACGTGACTAGGGCATGCGTGACCACCTGAAGGGCCTCCTGATTCTGGAACAGGTATCAGTGGTACAGATGAATCTGTGTGAAGGTTTTCTTGGTCACAGGTGCCACCTGCTCTTCAAATAGGTGTGAATCCAAGATGACCCCAGATTGTGCACCAGTATTGAATGGGGAAGTGCTACCCCATCCATGACAAAAAATGGAAAGTCCCCAGGACCAGAGGCCCAAATATCCACAGCCACTTGGTCTTATTAAGATTGAGCCTAAGTCTGTTCCACCTAAGCACACCCACATAGCCTCCAGACCCCGAGACAGGATATCTATAACATCACTTTGGTACCCCAGGATTGAGATATACTGTACAGTTGGGTACCATGAGCATACTGATGATATTGGACTCCAAAATGGCAGATGATCTCACTCAGTGATTGTATGTAGATGTTAAACAAAAGGGGTGAGCGCCTTGAGCCCTGTGGCACTCAATAAATGATAGGCCATGGGCCCAACCCCTCTCCCTGTCAACAGCAATTGGAACCAACCACAGAGAAAGGAGGAGAGTCACTGCAATATTTATTTATTTTTTATTTATAATTCAATTTGTATTTACCGCTCCATCTCCCCACAGGGGCACTCTGGGCTCCCCTACTCCCAATCTTCACAGTGGTCCAGAAAGATAGCAAAAGGAGCACTAGGATGGACACATCACCCCCATCCTAGCTTTGCCAGAGGTCATTGGCAAGCATGACTGATGCTGTTTCCATACAGTATCCCAGCCTGAAACCTGACTGAAATGGGTCCAAATCATTTGTTTCCTCCAGGATTCTCAGAGTTGTTATTGAACATCTACTCAGCAACCTTCCCTAAAAAGAAAAAGTTGGACATTGGATGAAAATTGTCCAGGACTGTTGGGTCCAATTATGGTTTCTTAAGAAGCAGGTATGCCATTTTCTTTTTCAAAGCTGAAGGAACCACCCCCTCTTTCAAAGAAGCTTATACCACCACATGGACTCAACCACAAGTCACCTCCCAGGGAGCCTTAACAACTCATGAGGGATCTGAAATAAACTATTGGCCAAGCTCACAGTCTGAAGGACTCTGTCCACTTCATCAAGAGTCACAGACTTGAACTTATTCCAGATAAACCCACAAGTCCCAGCCAAGGCTGATGTGGCCAATTGAAAACTGAGACAGTTATACCAAGGAGGACGCTCCATGATGCAGTATGCTGCTGAGTTCAAGTTAATTGTGCAAGATTTAAAATGGAATGAGGCCATGCTCATGTATCAATTCCAGGAAGGACTTTCTGCTGCAATCTTGGATGAGTTGGCCAGAGTGGATCACCCCGTTATTTTACAAGCACTCATCCACTTATGCATGCATATTGATGCATGGCTAGAGGTGCGCAAGGCTCAAAGGGAGCGTTCCAATACTTGCAAGAGAACTAAACTAGTTTTCCCCTCCACCATTGGTTCATTTAGTAGTCCTCCTCCAGAAGTGACTCCTGAGGAACCTATGCACTTGGGTAGCGCTCGAGGGCAGTTAACAGATACAGAAAAGAACTGACGGCACCAACAGAACCTTCGTCTTTACTGTGGCTAACCAAACCATTATGCCCGACAATGTCCTGAGAAGCAGGGTAAAAAACAACTGCTGGGAAACGCTATATCTTCAGGTCACAGGTGCTGAATCTGGGGGCGAATATTACGAGCCTGACATACTCTACAACATAGCTTTCCAAACTGTGTGTCGTGACACTTTAGTGTGTTGTGACACACAGTTTAGTGTGTTGCGACACAACCCGGAAGTGGACGTGCACGGCGGCGACGCAGGGGCGCGTGCAGTGGCGGCGTGCATGGCACTGGCGGCAGTGACAACAGCAGCGGCGCGCTATCAGCGCTTCTGCATTTTAGCGGAAAATATGCCGCCGCCGCTGTGCACCCCCTGCGCCGCCGCTGTGCACGCCCCCACTCTCGCGTGCGCCCCTGCACCACCGCCACTGCTGCCGCCATTGGTGTGTCGCCAAGGGCGGCAGTTTGGAAAGCACTGCTCTACAACTTATCCACCTCATTTCCAGGTTCCAGTTGAACTGCCGTTTCCAGCCATAACCCTGTTCAGACTTTTGCAACTGTTGACTCTCGGGCTTCTTGTAACTTTTTAAGTACTTCGTTTGTGGACCAAGTGGCCCTTCCTGTATGTTCTCTAAAGATACCGGTGTTAGTAGAGACCATTGAGGGTCACCCCTTGGTATCGGGTCCCATTACTTAAGGTTACCACTCCTGTAACCATGTGTTTGAGACAGCACCAGGAGCAAATTCAATTTCTGGTTACACCAGCAATTGAGTTTCCATTTGTATTGGGGCTAACTTGGTTGCGGCTACATGATCCTTTGATCTCTTGGTCCAAGGGCATCCTGTGTTTCCTGGAACAAGGTTGCAAATCTTCCTTGTAGGCTCTCCAGGCCACACAGACAGCCTCTTCATCAGAACTAGAAGCTGATCAACTGTCATCAAGTACCATGAATGTCAAGAAGACCTGATATCAGGAGCGCCCATCCCCACAGGCTGTCTTTATGTGCTATCTGAACCAGAAACCAAAGGGCTCCATAAATTCATCAATCAGAATTTGAAGCAGGGGTTTATTTGACCATCCACCTCTCCTGCAGGTGCTCATGTGCAATTTGTAAAAAAAATAAAAATCTGGAGAACTTTGGCTTTTTTGTGACTACAGAGGTCTGAACCAGATTACCATACATAACCAGTACCTTCTCCCTTTGATAGATGACTTGTTGGAATGTCTGTACTCCGCTATGATCTTCACCAACTTGGATCTTTGCGGAGGTTATAATCTGGTCAGGATCAAAGAAGTGGATGAATGGAAGACTGCGTTCCAAACCAAGTTCAACTATTTTGAATACCGCGTGATGCCCTTTGGCCTATGCAACACACCTGCCGTCTTTCAGCACCTAATTTATTTATTTATTTTATTAAATTTATATTACCGCCCATCTCCCCAACGGGGACCCTAATGAACAATATCTTCCGGGACCCCATGGAACAATTTGTGATCATGTACTTCGATGATATCCTGATTTACTCCCAGTCCCCACAAGAACACACAACTCATTTCAAGGCCGTCTTGCATCATCTTTGGGAGCATCACCTGCATGCTAAATTAGAGAAATGTGCTTTTGATCTTTCAGAGGTGGAATTCCTGGGGTACTGCATTTCCGCCCAGGGTATCGCCATGGGTCCAAATAAGGTGGAGGCTTTGCAGAACTTGCAACCCCCTCAAAATTAAAAAAAACAACCCATGTACAGAGATTTTTGGGTTTCGCCAACTTCTACCGCAAGTTCATACCTGCCTTCTCCAAGATCACTGCACCTCTCTCGGGCTTATTAAGAAACAACACTCCCTTCATCTGGGGGACTGAGAATCAACAGGCATTCCAACAGCTCAAGGGAATGTTCCTCTCAGCCCCACTTTTACAGCATCCTGACCCAGCAAAACTATTCATTGTAGAGCCAGATGCTTCCAACCTCACTGTTTCAGCTGTCCTCCTGCAACCATCAACTCCCGACTGTCCCCCTTTACCTTGTGCTTTTCATGAAACTAACTTCAGCAGAGATCAACTATACTATTTGGGAGAAAGAGCTCCTGGCTATTAAGGAGGCCTTTGAGACCTGGCAACATCATTTGGAAGGGTCATGGCATCTGATCGAAGTACGAAGTACAAATTTGGAACACTTACACACAGCACACAAACTAAATCAGAGACAGATCTGTTGGTCACTTTTCTTTGCACATTTCAACTTTGTAGTTTCGTATGTACCAGAGACTCGCAACAGAAGGGCTGATGCGCTTTCACGATTAGCAAACTACAGATCCAAGGCCGGGGAGGAACCTCCATACTGCGCCCAGAACATTTTGCCACCACATTGGGCCCTACTCCCTTAACTTCTTGTATTCGTGAATAGCAGGAGTAGGACTCATTTGCTCAGAAGCAACTTCACAGCCTTCAGCTAATTCGGATCATTCCATGGTCACTTCCCTGCAGTGTTCCTGTGATTTGCCTTTCCTTGACTAAGTCTTCCCTGTTCTTAAAATCAAGTCAGGGATAGATGATTGTCTTATTCCTTTTTTTGAAACTCTGAAGGAAAATGCTGTCAGCTTCATACATAAAAGGAAAAAGAAAACCCATCACTATTCATGCCTCCCTGAAGACTCTGCAGGCTGCTTTCAGAAGGCACTATCTGCAGCTGTTTCTCGGTTGGCTGACTGATACTGGACACCAACAATGTTGTTTATTCATTCCTCTATTTTTTTTAAACCCAGATAGGATATAGTCTGGTCTGCTTTTCGGAGTATCACTCATACCCACGTGGATTAGCAATTAATTAATTGTCAGTGGATTGGATAAGCCTTTTATGTTATTCTGTTACATCTCTCATCCTCCTTCTAGCAGAAGGCATACTTCATGGGCTATGAGTTCACTTGGCAGATTGATTGATTGATCATAAGCCATTAAGTTGGTGTTGATTATTAGTGACCACATAACAATTTGTTTCCAACCTGGTCCTTCAGGTTTTCTAAGAGTGCTCCCATTGTTGCTGTAATTAAGCCTCGTCCCTTCCCTTCCCTTCCCCCTTTCCCAGCATTATATACTTCTCTAGAGAGCTAGGTCTTTACATAATGTGTCCAAAGTACAAAAAATTGAGCCAGTTCTTTGGGCCTCAAATGCATTGATTTGTTCGGTGAATCCATTGGTTTGTTTTCTTGGCCATCTATGGTATTCTCAGCAGTCTTCTCCAACACCATAGTTCAAAAGTGTCAAAACTTTTCTCATCCTGCTTCTTCAAAGTCCAACCTTCGCTTCCATAGAGTGTCAGAGGGAAAATCACTGCCTGCATGATTCTGATTTTTGTGGGTGTAGACACATCCTGGCATCTGAACATCTCTTCCAAGCCTTCTTTGGTACTCTACCAAATGCTAGTCTGGGGCATATTTTTTGATTGCTGCTATACACTTATTTTTATTTATTTTTATAAATGTATGCCACTGGGGATGCTATTCCTCATAGTAGTGAACCACTGACTCTTCTTTTTGTTTTCTCATGGGGTGCAGTTGCATGCTGTGTCCTGTCTTCTATTTCTTAGTGTCTCTCTTAACCCTTCTGAAGATTCAGAGCCAGTTTCTTCTGCAGGGGCTTGAAAGCTGATTGAATTCTGTGGTGCAAAATATCTTCTATGCGTCTTGCTTCTGGTTATTATTACTGGATTTGCTCCTTTGATCTTCTTCCTCATGGAGAGTTGCTTCCCATGTCAGGACATGTTTCAGAGCATTCTTCCTTTGATCTGATAAATCCTGGACCAGCTGTGGTGTAGCCATTTGCTGTACTAATCCTTTGACTTTTTCTTTTAAGAATTACTAGAACCTTGCATTTGCAAATGCATTTCAGCTGGTATTCCTGTTTAAAAACAAAACAGGCCACAATGCATTGCATGGCTGCAGGTCCCCGTCATGCATAATTTAAGAGTTACATCTTTATTCTTTCTTGTTCTGATTTCCAAATTCCACAGGTTAGCCAAGTGCACACTTCTTATTAGAGGGGACATTTGTTAGGAATTACTTATATTCCAGAAGACCTTTTGCCTTTTGAAGCCCTGTGGCCAGCAGTTTTTGACATATACAGCCCCTCCTAACCCTTCTTCCCAAAGATTCCAAACAGAGCCATGTGGCAAGGAAGTCATATTTTGGGGCCCACAGATTATTTGGGGTACGGTACTGTATACTCTTTTGCACACACTTCCCCTCTCTTCCACTAAACCCACAGACCAGCTTGACTCTCACTACCAAACTGGGATTTCCCAGGTAGCTTTTTCCGACAAAGGCAAACCATGACTGTCCCAACTAATCCATGACAACACTGTGTGCTGATGTGCATAGTTTTGAAAGAAGGTTTCATTTTTTTTATACTCAATTTTCTATTATGTTGGGACGTAATTATCCCACCAGAATCTTACCTAATATCTCCAACTGGACCACAATTCATTTGATTTAAGACCTAACTGTGGACCTCTCCTCAGTTACATCTAACTACAGAACAAACACATCCTGACACTATATTGTTTCTGCTGAATCCCCACTGCCTTTATCTCATCCCCAGCTCATGAAGGAGACCAGGTTAAGCTTGTCCTTAGCGCAGTATTTTCTCCCTTATTCTGACACTATCCAAAGGCAGACTCAAGGTGTGTAAAATCTCTTAGGCTTGCAACTTGGAAGAAAGTGGTGTATTTTCAATGACTTGAATGAGAGACAATGGAGGCAGGATAGAAATCAGCAATGGGCACAGCAAATTCCATGCTGATATAATTTTATGCTGGTTCAAGGGTGGAGCACATGTCATCTCAGCAGTGGGAAAATACCCTATGTGTGATATAATGATAATTTATGAATCAATCCAAGCCATTTATTGAGAACTAACATGAACAAGTTTATGGTCCAGAATTTTTTACATGCCCTCATGGGAAAAAAAAAAGTTCTATCTTTTGACTTAGACAAACATTAACCTTAATTTTATTTAAATGGACTACAAAGGATGCCTGTGTCTACTTTCTATCACTCCCAGCCAATTTGTGTGCATTAAATCAGGGAAAAGAAATAAAACAGGCCCTACTGGCTTGGCAAGCTACTTGGTTGCTTGTTTCTTTTGTCAATTCTTCTGTAGGCTATATGTGTAGGTGGTAGGGAGTTCCTTGTGGGGGAACAGGTAGGCTTCTTTAATTTCAGCAGAAGCATCTTCTTGGAATGACACCAGCCTTTTCACACAGGGACTGAGGAAAGCTGAGAGAGAGTTCATAGTATTATAATGAGCACTCCTTGCTTCCCATTGGGTGAATCAACCTGTTGCATGTGCTAGGAGCGATTGCAGGGGGAAAGTCAATGATGTGCGCAGAGCAGAGGCAAAGGGATGAGCTGGCTATCCGGGTTGTGTAGCAGAAGTGCACAGGCAAAGTAAATACAACTCCTGGTCCCAGCATATACTTTTGGCAACCTGAGGCCGGGTGGGAGAGAAGACAAGAACTTGCTTCTTTTCCTGGAGCTCTTCCCGGGATGGCTTCGCTCTTCCGACACCTGTGGGTGTTGCTATGGAAGAACTGGCTGAGTGTCAAAAGGCAACCGGTAAGTACGGAAATTAAAATGAGGGAGAATTTTAAGTCCCAGGGAAACCAGGAAAAAACATTATTTAAGAAAAAGGTAGTAATCAACTTTTTGAAATTGTGAATGTGAAAAATATTTTCTCTAGTGTAATTTGATTATGAATGTGGTGCTATTCCATGTCTGATCAATGAGTAAGACACACACACACACACACACACACACACACACACACACATGTTTGATCAATGAATATGGTGTGTGTATGTGTATGTGTATACACACACATATATACATATACACATACACATACACATACACATACACATACACATACACATACACATACACATACACATACACACATACACACATACATACGGGTGGTTCTTATTTGACCAACCAAAGCTGCTGCTGTATTTGTGGAAAGTTTTAATTTTTTCTTGTTAGAATGTTCCACATTGGATGGCCCCTAGGGATGGGGGCAGGGCGTATTTTTAAATGTTATGTTAACCAAGCAGAAAGCCAGCTCGGGAAGCAAAGTTTGGGGTTAGAATCTTTTCTCCATTCCTAAATTTCTGCATTTTTGTTTTGATGGAATATTAAGTAAGCACTTCCTTGTGCTCTAAATATTATTTCAGTGTAATGTTTCTTTCTTTTTAAAAAAATCTGTTCAATTGTGTCCAATTCTCGGAGGCTGCCTAGACAAGTCCCTGCAGTTTTCTTGGCAAGGTTTTTCAGAAGTGGTTTGCCATTGTCTCCTTCCTAGGGCTGAGAGGTTTGTAGCCTGACCAACCACTACACCAAACTGGATCTTGCAATATTTCTACTGAGCTCTTATATCTGTAGCTGCTCATCCCAAGGGTTGGCAACTTATATCAGAGAGTATTTTGTTATTTCAGTAATTAGATCAACTTCTCAGTTTGGTGCTCATCTACATCTATGCTGGCTGGAAATTCTGGGAGTTTTAGTCCCAGCACCGAGTTGGGGAAGGCTGGTTTAGCTTAAATTAGAATCTATACAAGGAAGCATTTACGCAACAAGTAATATATTAAAGGCAGCAGCAGATGATGCTGACAGGTTTTAGTTATTTATTTTTTAACCTCCTCTGTGGTGCATTCTCTTTCTCTTCATGAGGCCAATCCTTTATGTAAGAGACTTTCATTAATTCTTATATTTTTAACTAGGATACTTTTGTTCCATATCCCATCAAGGCTGATCCTTGGCATTTTTCTTTTTTTTAAATAGTAATTTTATTAAAAGTTACAATTAAAAAGATATAAACTAATACAAACTAAAAAATAAAAGAATAAAAAATAGAAAGTGCAGAAATGAAAAAATAGAAAGAAAAATAGAAAAGAAAGAAAAATAAGAATATAGTAAAGAAAAAGAAAAGAAACATATAAAGAAATGACTTCCCCCTCCATCACAACAAGTATAAACAATTTTAGTAACTTATCACCTTCTCTTAAAATACAACAAATGATTGCTTCTTCCCATATCCCATCTCTTATCTATAAACAAATCCTTAAAGCCTCGTTGTTCAGTCTTGATCAGCAGAAGTCCATTAAGGGTTACCAGAGATAACAACATATCTATTTTAACCTTGATCAAATAAACCAACTTTATATTCCTTCCTTTTACATTTAACAATCTTGACCCTTAATCCCTTCAAATACTGTCCTAGAACTTGATTTCTTTTCATTTTTTCTTTGTCCCTTCTCACAAAATTCTTCAAAGCTTTAACAAGTCTCTTTTGTAAATCCAATATAGGAAAATTGTCCAGGTCACTCTCTTGGTTTGTTATTTGTATATCCTTTTTAATTATTTTATTTTTTATAAGAATTTATTAGATTTAAGACAAAGATAAAAAATTACAAAAAGCAAAAAACTACAAAAAGAAAAAAGAGAAAAGAGAAAACTAAAAAAGTGTGAAAACACAAGAGAACTTTTTTTTTACAATTACAAGAAGAGGTGACTTCCAACTTTTAACAGCAAGGATATACAACAAATTTTCCATAATCAATCCCTTACTCTATATTAAACCAAGATCACATTATTTCTATAAATCATTCCATTGGCACATTATAAAAATCACTAGATACAGTTGCTCCATCCCCTTATATTAAAAGAAAAAGAAGATGATAGATAGATAGATAGATAGATAGATAGATAGATAGATAGATAGATGATAGATAGATAGTTAGATGGATGATAGACAGATGATAGATGATAGATGGATGGATGGATGGATGGATGGATGGATGGATGGATGGATGATAGATAGATAGTTAGATGGATGATAGATAGATGATAGATGATAGATGGATGGATGGATGGATGGATGGATGGATGGATGGATGGATAGATAGATAGATAGATAGATAGATAGATAGATAGATAGATAGAAACACAGTATGTATATAATATTATCTTTGGGGGGGAAGTTGATTAGGATATATCTCCTAATCAACTTCCCCCCCAAAGATAACATTTATTTAATTATTTCCTTTCTACTGCTATTCTATACATTTCTGTCTACTATAATGAAAATCAAACTAAAAAGCATATAAATTGTTTGCCATTATAATTAATAATACAACGATTATAAAAGACTTAATCATATTAAGCCTAAAACCAAACATTTATTATTGTTTATTTATTTATTTATTTTCTATCCCGCCTTTATTATTTTTATAAGTAACTCAAAGTGGCTAACATACAAAATACTCCTTCCTCCTCCTATTTTCCCCACAACAACAACCTGTGAGGTGAGTTGGGCTGAGAGAGAGTGACTGGCCCAAGGTCACCCAGCCGGCTTTCATGCCTAAGGCAGGACTAGAACTCTGTTTCCTGGTTTCTAGCCCGTTGCCTTAACCACTAGACCAAACTGGTTATATTATTATACCTTAAATATATTATATTATATTATATTATATTATATTATATTATATTATATTATATTATATTATTTTATTTTATTATATTATATTATATTATATTATATTATTATATTATATTATATTATATTATATTATATTATATTATATTTAATTATATTATATTATATTATATATATATATATATATATATAGAGAGAGAGAGAGAGAGAGAGAGAGAGAGACACACACACAGTATATATATATTATACCTTATTAATCTTAATCCAAATAATTAAAGATGAATGAAGTCAAACAAGCCCTAGAAGCAATCCAAATAGATATTCTTAAACCCTTACCCCACTTCAAAATAAACCAGAGCATTTACACACAATACACACAGAGCTTTTTTCATAAAGAAATCAAATAGCCCAACTGCCCCCTTTAAAATCTCCGACTTCTCAGTAGAAAGCCTCCCATACAAAATAACCCCTTCTTTTCCATAACATTCCATCAGAAAATCAATCTCACTTATGACTTGCAATTCGTACTGTCCCTTTAATTTCTTCAACTCAACTCTCCAATCTGCATCTGGCATTTCAACAGAAGCCCCGATCTCACTGTTAGAAGAAACATTTCTATCGTTAAGCTCTTCAATTTCTTCCATGACATCCCAAACCAGATGACACATTTTAGACCTCATGTTTTCCACAATGTCCTGAATGCCTTGGATAAAAACTTGACAGGAATCAAAAAGAATCTGTTTGAAGTCTCAACGAAAATCTGAGAAAGTCTGATTGAAATCCTCCATGTCTCACACAGTAAATTATGGCGCCCCCTAGGTACTTAACCAGTGAAAGTGGGAGATAATAGAAAAATTCCAAAACGTGTTTACACAAGTGAAAGTATGATAACAGGCAGTTCCCCAGAAAAAGTAGAACAGAAAGCTGAAAGTTCAAAACAGCAGATTCAGTGTGGGAAAATGCTAAAATCTTCAAATTTAATACAAAAATAATAACGGGGAGACAATTACATACTCTCAACCTTCCTTAATATTTGGATGGAAAACAAGCCGAAACTTTAAAAATTTTTTTTTTTTAATTTAATCCCAAACATAACGATAAGCACCAAGAGATCCAGTTTCCCCTTGCTGTAGAAAGCCTCTCTTAGGGTACACATACTTAATTTATATATATAAATTGGGCGATTTAAAAATGGGGTGGCTGGTTTTAGTGTCCCTTTAAGGCTACGGCACGGCTTGGAAATGGTGACATCCCATCCTCCCAGCAGTTCTTACCAGTTGGTCGCAAACGCTGTTTTAGATCTTCTGGCTGAAAGCTGCTGTCCCGGAGAACCCATGGGATGATTGATTCCGAGCATTTTCCTTTCCCAGTAAAACGCTCTTGGGCTTCAGGAAAAACCTGCCTGAGCCCCCAAAAAACTGCCGTGTTGTCAGTTCTGCCAGCGGAGCCTGCGAGCACAGCTGTTCAGTCCGCCATGTCTCTACCAGAAGTCTTGTATTGTGGTGGATTCCGGCACTGATGCTGTTTCCCAGGGGGAGAGAGCATTCCAGGCTGATAAGAGACTTCACAGCCCGGACTCTGTTGCTGGGAAGGTTAAGAAGTTCAAGGCAGCCCCTCCCTAGAGCCTTTGGAGTTATTTCCCTTAGGTTAGTGTAGTAGCTTCAGTCTGGCAAGATTCTGTTCATAGGGTAAGAACAATAAAGAAACTAGAGTTGGAAACCCTTCTCAGCATGGTTCTTGTCCCCGATTCCCTGACACATATATCCCTTTTAATTATTAAGACATCAGCCAGTTTCTTTTGTATGTCCAGTGTAGCAACTTTTTCCATATCATTCTTGTAGCCTGTCATTTTTAAATCCACTTTCAGATCAGTCTCAGTCTTGTCCAGTAAAACTTGTTCCTATTTCATAACCTCTTTGAAACACAGTCTAACCATAGAGGCAGACACTGTTAAAATTAACTTCTCAGTCCATTCTCCAAAAATACCCTTCAATATGTCCAATGTTAAAATATTTTGCTCCATTCTGTATTAGTAAGTCAAATTTAAGTGTTCTTCTCCTTTAATTGTAATCTTTAGTTCCTTCTGGTTCCCTCTAGTGTCACACCTTCAAAGTCCCATCCTATCATTTTTTTAAAATTCAAAACAAAAGCATTTTCCCATGGGAAGGATTCTTATACTTAATTCTAAAATCTTATTTCAAATCCATCTGGACCCTTAGTACGTTTGTAACTTTCCAAAATCAAAGTTCTAATCACCTTTTTGCTGTTTATTCCAAAATAATTTTTCAAAGTTCTTAAACTTAGAACTTCTTTTGCTAAGGATTGAAGGAAACTCACCTGGTTCTGTAAAACTTGTTGATCCAAAGGTTCCTAATAGCTGAAAAGCAGTTAACAAGCAATTTCCGAAAATGATTAGAAAAGGAAGTATGCAAACCCAATGTCCTTTTGAAGGCGCCAACTGTGGTTTGACCAAAAAGATGGCTATTCCCTCATCTCCCAGAGCAATAACCTACCAGAGACTGCTGTCTTGCAGTCTCCTTGTGAGGAGCAACTGTCTGGAGCACTTGTGGGTGATCTCCAGTCCTCTCCTTGTCCAGAGAGGAATTACAAAGAGCTGATCTACTCGCTGGCTCTTAATTCCACTGCAGTGGAGCTGTCTTCAGTTCGCCATTAGTTCCCCGGAAGCATCCTTGGCATTTTTCATACATGAATCTTTGAGGTTTTTTCCCCTATTTAATTAATTGCTGATAGGGGACAGCAGTATTTGTAACAATTTAACTTAGCTTTTAGCCACATAAATAGAGCTAGGCTGAAGTAAGGATGAGTGTCCTGGACCAGTGTGTGCATTTCCCCCAAATATTTCCTGCTATCCCATTCTCTTTCTCTTAACAGTATATAGGTATTGGAAGTCTCATTCAGAATGAAACTTATTATCAGTGCTCTGCTCATGGTCTTGACCACTTCCATCCCTTTGCAAGCTAGTTTCTCTAGACTTGCCCCTGGGGCATTTAGCCCCTCACCTTTAGCAATGCATTTTCTGGTTTGCTAAGTGCTAAAGTGCAACAATCCACTTTGAGAAATTGCATGTGAGCAATGCATCACAGAATAAAGCAGCTCCACTCCACACAGCAGTTTCCTCCTGCTACTGACAGGAAGGAAAAGGAGAGGAACAAGCCACAGTCCCAGCAAAGGCAAAACAGGGGGAACAACAGGAATGGAGTAAGAAATGGTGGCAAACTTGCTATTAAAATTGCTGCTCTCGTGGCTTGCCACTAAAATAGAAAACTCTGGAGATTTTTTAAAGCCCATGTGCTCAGTTACATATCAGTTCATCTAGTCATGCCTTTATTAATATATTTTTGGTATACGTTTTCTACAGGTTTCTTTCTCCTGGGTGGCATATGTATGTAAGTGAAGCCCAAAGTTTTACTGATATTGTTCCAATATGTTAAGCATGCAGTTCATTCATTGTGAGAGGAGACTGCAGTAGATGCATTCAGTTGACAAACTATACGTTGCTTGTTTTTTGCTGAGGAGATCAACATTTCACACTTGGGTTTGGTTTAGGCAAGATTTCTCATGGCATCTTAAAAAAATTAAGAGAAACAAAGTTTGTTGAAAAATCATTATTACATACTCCTAAATAATTTTAACGTTTTTTTAGAAAGGATATTTGGATGTTTGTAAATACCCATTCTTGCACCAAAGATCCCTGTCTGCATCATTACTCACTGGTTTGGTGGAACAGTATTTCAGATATATTAGCAGTGAACATTGCAGCTCACCTTAATGCCATCATGCTTTCTGAAGTTGTGTATTCTAATATTTGTAGGAATCTATTGCCAAGCCTATTCTTGCCAAAGCCATGTGACCCCATAGATGCTTCTCAATCCAGGAAAAAGAATAACTCATTTGCCTCTCCATGAACAGAAGAGTTTCCCAGATCTTCTGGAACACGATGGGAGGCACTGCTGGAGGTTATAAGGAGAAGGAGGAATTGGAGAAATGTGTACCTTCTGTTGTCAGAAAATTTCACTTCTAATCCAACTGTTTCATTTTGGTACCTTCTTTTAGAAAAGGAGTGGGTAAATTTTTTAGAAAACAAATTCCGCCTCCAAGGATTGCAAAGGGAATGGTGGAGCCATATAACTTCACCAAGATCAGATCATTTTTTCCTCTCAACTGTGATAAAAAACATAATTCTGGTGTTTGAAGGACAGAGCATGAAGATAACTTATTGATTTTCTTGTTCATTTTCAGAACTGTTGGTATTTTGCATAACCTACCAAATGTCCCAATGTAACCATATTCCTTCCAACAATCCTTAGATATAGGCCTTAGCATTTTTGTCAAAAAGATTGGAGTTGGTATATTACTTTCAGTGGATTTTTCTAATCCTTTCAGAACCAAATCTGAATGGTTTTTTGTCTCCATAAGCTATTTTATCACCAATATTTTTTCTAAGCTCCCATTCCCATAAATGTTTCAACATCCAGAGACCTTTAATAAAACATTATAGATTTTGACATTGTCCTTTTACACCTTTCCTCTTCTTGAAGAATTATTATTTCAAAGAGAGTTAGAAGATTTTCCCTTCTCTCTTCATCTTTAGTGATAATAGAGCTTGGGGATGTTGTAGCCAATTTAGTCATAAAGTATTAGCTCTGTGGTTTATCTTAGGTATCATTCCTCCATTTATAAAACAGTCTTTTAAATTAGCTTCAGATCTGCCTGTTTCATCTCTTTATCCAGAGGGCCTTTAAATTCACCAAGATGATTGATGTCCTGCAAGAGACATTAATGGGGAGTGACATGGGGCTCAACTTTGGTACTACTTTTTACCAGTTTTCAGTTATGTACTCCAGAAAAGCATTTTATAGATTTTTTCCCCCTGCCAATTGAAATCTGACCTCTTGTATATAATACTCCACAGCAGAGCTTTCCAAACTGTGTGTCACGACACAAAAGTGTGTCGCCACACACAGTCTGGTGTGTCGCCACACAACCCAGAAGCGCTGATCATCATCAGCGCTTCTGGGTTTTCCCGCGGCGACACACCAACCGTGGCACGCAAAAAACCGAAAGCGGCAGCAGCGCTTCCGGGTTTTTGCACGCTGCCGCAATGGCGGCACTTCCGGGTTTTCCCGCGGTGACACACCAACGGCGGTTGGTGGGTCGCCGCAGGAAAAACTTTGGAAAGCCCTGCTCTACAGTATTATATACAGGTCTTGACTATATATAGTAAATGTGATTCCTCAAACAATCCATTTTAAAAATTTACCTTTCAATACAGTGAAGAGTGTTTCAGTCGAAAAGGTTAAAATTGTAACTTTGTATTAGGAAGTCCCTATCCACCTATCAGGATTTTATGGATTTTTCTATTTATGTATAGCCTTTTCCTTTTGAATGCAAATTTTATAAATATGTTTTGCCATGACACTAGGTTGTTCCTAGTTAAGGAGACTGGCAATGTTTGAAAAATATATAATATTTTAAGAAGTATAATCATTTTTAAGGATGCAGTGTCCCCAAAATAAGTAGGCTTAATAAGTGCCATGCTTAAATTTACCTTTAATTTATAGATAAACAAATTATAATGTTTTGTACTAATAGCATTATATTTGCAATTTAGAACTAATTTGTTTCAATTAAAATCCCAAGTTATTTAAGTGTTTATGACAACTCTTCAAGTAATATTTATTCTTTAGTGTTTTCTGTAATTTGAAGTCAATGCTGATGAACAGAACATCAGTCTTTTTAAAATTTATTTTAAATCCCACCACTTAACAATATTTTTAATAGTTCCTCAATAACCAAAGCAAATCCTTGTTTGGCTTAGGCAGCATCAAAGCAGTGTCATTGTCAAAGGTACTCACAAGTGTTTTTTTAATTTATGGAGCAAATATGTCTCCAATATTTGAATTGTTCTGTAGTTTCCATAGAAGGGGGTTCAGTGACATTATACAGAGTAAATAAGAGGGCGGGCAACCTTGTTCTGTTGCTCTTGATATAAATTAGAGATTATGAATTACCTTTAGAATTGTTTTTGGTGGTGGCTCAGCGGGTAAGATGCCAGGCTTGTCGGTCGCAAGTTCGAATCCCTAGCCCCGCGTGACGGAGTGAGCTCCCGCACTAGCTGAGAAGCGGTCTGGAAAAATGTGCATTTGTATTGACCCAAAACCGCTAAACAAGGCATTAAAACGCAGCCATTATCCTTTGTCCACTATTGAGGATGTACTATGCGATCTCTCACGTGCCAAAGTCTTTTCAGTATTTGATATAAAGAACGGATTCTGGCACATACAACTGGATCAGAAATCCAGCTACATGACCACCTTTGCAACTCCTTTCGGCAGATATCGACGGCTATGGATGCCAATGGGCATCAGCCCGGCCCCAGAAGTGTTTCAGTGCAGACTAACTAAGAGTTGGAGAACATCCCGGGTTTGAAAATAATTGCAGATGATATCCTGATTGTGGGAGAGGGAGACACGGAAACGGAAGCTGCAAGGGATCATGATGAAAAGTTATGCCGTTTCTTGGAGCGCTGTAAGGACAGAAATATCAAATTAAACCCAGAGAAAGCCCGGTTAAGACTGAAAGAAGTACCCTACATAGGCCACCTGTTGACGGCAGAGAGATTGAAAGTGGATCCAGAGAATTTACTGCTGAGGAATTTAGGGCATTCAGGTCACAGTGGGAATTTGACCACCAAACATCATCCCCTGCCTATCCTCAGAGCAATGGGAAAGCTGAATCAGCTGTCAAGACTGTGAAGCGTCTTTTAGTCAAAGCCAAGAAAGCGGGAGCAGACCCATATCTAGCAGTCCTAGACCACAGGAATACCCCATCACAGGGTTTGGATGGAAGCCCCGTACAGCGTCTCATGGGTCGGAGAACTAAGACATTACTTCCCATGAGGAAGCCGGTAGGTTGCAATAGTCGCGCGGAGGTTATCGCGGGACAAAAAGTAAGACAGGCTCATTACTACAACAGGACGGTTAGAGACATACAGTACCTAAACTACACAGTAGAGAGCAAGTATGGATACAGCCCAATGGACAGGAGAACAAGGAATGGAGGAAAGCTGAGGTCCAGAAACAGGTGAACACGTGTTCCTTTGAGGTGGTGACCCCTGAAGGTGAGGTACATAGGAGAAATCGACGACACATGTGCAGAAGCAACCAACAGTCAGAGGTACAAAACCAGGACCAACAGCAACTGGCGGAAGAAGCAGACACTCCACCGTCTGGGTCCCAGGGGAGAGACAATTTGGAATTGTATACAAACAGGACTGAGGGACTGAGCGATGCGTCTTCACACCCAGGAGAAACGATGACCACCACGACAAATGAATTCAGAACTTGGGCAGGTCATCTAGTACAAAGACCAAAAACACTTACTGTACAAAATGTCTATGAAGGTTCTCAGTCATTACTGTACAAAACTATGTTTAGCGGTGTGGGTGAGAAGGAGAAGGTTTGTCTGTTGTTTGTTTGTTAGTTAAAAAAAAAAAAGGAAAGATGTATCAATAGGTGGAACTAAGTGGTAGAGTCAGGAGGACAAAGATGGTAACAGAGGAAGGACTGAGATTGGGGAAGCACGCCCTCTGCTGGGAAGTACGGCCTTTGGCCCAGAAAGTAGTAGAAACAATCACTGAGAAGTCTTGACCATAGGGGTCCCTGCAAATGGCATCACCTTGGTGATGGAACCTTTCATGGGGGGCTCGGGCTTGGAGTCCATGGGGGGCTCGGGCTCAGAGTCAGAGTCAGATGACAAGGATGGGCGGCCAGCCTCTGACGTAGAGATGGAGGGTGAGCAGACAGCTCTAGATAAAAGGCCACCTGAGCAGTCAGAGGAGGCGGGGCTGGTCAGCGAGCAGCAGGCACAGGCGCCGCTGATTAGTGAGGATGAAGACTCAGAGCTGCCGCCCCCTCCCAGTGCTTGAGAAAGGAGAGCAGAAAGGAGGGAGGAACAGCGGAGGTTGGCAAGGCTACAAGTGAGAAAGCAGCCCCGCCCTCCTAAATAAGCTCCACCCGGGTCTGCCTCTATAAAAAGGGAGCCACAAGCCCAGACCGTTTGTTGGGGGCAACCGTCTGCTTACCGGACTCCATGTGCCTGGATTCCTGATCGGAAAACCTCGTGACCTGACTCTTGACTCTTGGACTCACTTGACTAATAGTGTTTTGAACGTGAAATTCCCTTAAGGCAAGCTCGTGGGACTTTTGGGGCTTGTTTTTGTAGAGTGTGTGCATTTGCGCTCACAGTCCCTTGCCGCCTGCTCGTTACCTCACAAGTTTACCTTACAAGTTTCTCAGTAAAGTTTTACAACTGCCTCCCTGGTGTATTGTGTGTGATTGGACTGGGACAGGACAGAACCTTTGGCAAGCTGCCTGTCCCTGATCTTACCAGGTGGGTAGATTCAATTCAGTAAAGGTGGTCTCAGAGGCACCCAGGCCCTGACTAATGTAAGGCTTTAAAACTGACAACCAACACTATGAATTGTGCCCAAATGCTAATAGGTAGCCAATGCAGCTCCCCTAGCAGTAGTGTTACATGGGCAAACCTTGCTGTGTCCATGCCTACCTGGGCTCTTCCATGCTAAACTAGCTGAAGCTCCCAGATGGTCTTTGTGGATGGCCCTATGATGACCAAATTGTAATAGCCCAGCCAAGAGGTGACAGGGTTATGACTGACAGTGCAGAGAGCCTTCTATTGCCACAACTAACACATAAACTGTAACAAAGCCATCCTGGCCAGAGCCTCCATCTGCTGCTCAAGCAGAAGCGGTGGGTCCAAGAGGAGGCCCAGACTGCAAACCAGCTCCATCTGGAGGAACAGAACCCCATCCAGAGTCAAAGATGGATTCTCTCTGGACTCAGTCAGCTTTTGAATCCACAACCACCCCACCTTGTTGGGATTCAGTCTAAGCCTCAAGGGGCAGGATGAGGGCCTCCACTGTCTGTCTTTCTGAGAACGCCAAGAAAACCCAGTCAGCATGGCCCAAGATGTATTAAGCGAGACCAATGTCAGAGGCAGCAGGCTCACTATGTACAAAAACCCTTTAAGAAAAAACTCTATGTACATTGTATGTTACTTCATTCTGCAGGGTGGGAGGGCAGGATACTCAAACAATCAAATGCCGGGTGGGAGAATTGTAATGCAGTGGTGTAAATTAAATTAAAATCATGGCCACATTGTGTAGCAGGACTACAGGGTATCTACATTTTTGCTTTGCTTTTTTATGGCTCTTCATATGGGCCCCTAGCCCTAAAGAGCTACCTGAGTTCACATCCTGGAAATCCTGCAAGAAATCACCCAATAACGGCACTGATTTCCAGATTCTTTTAATTGTCAAGTTAAACAAAAGCCTCCAATGTTCTTAAAGCACGAATAAACCATTAAAAAAACAACCTCTTCCAAGTAGGCAAAAAAGGAAGCAATTGTCCAGCCTTGCCTTTCTAGCAATGTCATAAGATCATTGCCCCATCCCTAATCGCTTATCGGATGAGTCCATCTAGCTCGGCATGCCTGCCTTCTCTGGCAGGGCCTTTCAGAGTTTTTAGCACTAATCTTTCCTAGCCTAGCAGAACCTGGGGCCTTCTATAAGGAAAGCTTGTTCTTTGTGCTAAAATGAAACTAACTTGCTAAAGAGTTGTTCTTTTTGTGCGATTAATATTGTTAAAATGTTCCAAATCCATCAAACTTGAATATAATTTGTTCTTCTTTCCTAGCTTTGGTCTTTCGTATTAATTTCTTGGCCTGTATTTTCATTCATTCTTGTGGCTGTCATTCGAATCCGATTTCCTCCAGAAGCCCAATCAAACTGTAAGTAATTGTTGATAGGCATTATAAAGATGGATTTATTCCTTTTATTCCTTAATCATTTTAACAAATATTAGTTCTGGTTTTGTAAATGCCAACGTGTGTGTCATTACAGCTGCCCATGGAAAAGGAGCCTAAGGATGAGGCACATTTTTCTTATTTATTATCCATCTTTAAATTTCCAAGGTGATGATAGTATGAGATGAGGTATAATGAGTTATTCTGTAATAATGTTATTAAATAAGAAAGATAAAAACTAACAAGAATATGTATGTATGTATGTATGTATGCTTGTGTGTGTGTGTGTGTATATATGTATATGTATATGTATGTGTGTGTGTGTGTGTGTGTGTATATATATATATATATATATATACACACACCTCCCTCCCTCCCTCCCTCCCTCCCTCCCTCCCTTCCTTCCTTCCTTCCTTCCTTCCTTCCTTCCTTCCTTCCTTCCTTCCTTCCCCTTATTCTTCTGAAGTCCCTAAAAAGGGGGGTTCGTTGATCTGGCACGATGTAGCCCAATTATCATGCAGGACCAGGGAATTCAGCAAAAGACTCGTTTATTTTGTAGATCTAAAAATCAAAGGAGGGCGTCCCCTACGCAGCAAGGGGGGAGCCTTGAGCATCCCCTGTAATTAACTTTTATAGCCCTCTAAAGTTTATCACAAATGCCATCTTGCCTTAAAAGCCTCTAATTGGTTGTTTCTCTAGTGTCTGGGCAAAAGCTGAGCAACCCATAATATTCTCTAAGCATGTACAATGTAAGAAGCTGGGATAACTACTTTCTAAGTCAGAGCTTTCTAAACTGTGTGTTGCGACACAAAAGTGTGTCGCCACACACAGTCTGGTGTGTCACCACACAACCCGGAAGCGCTGATCATCATCAGCGCTTCCGGGTTTTCCCACGGCGACACACCAACTGCAGCGCGCAAAACCCGAAAGCAGCAGCAGCGCTTCCGGGTTTTTGTGCGCTGCCGCACTTCCGGGTTTTCCTGCGGCGACACACCAACGCTGGTTGGTGTGTCGCCGCGGGAAAAACTTTGGAAAGCCCTGTTCTAAGTCAAGTAAGTCCTGATCTCGAATACACATTGTCAACTCTACTCCCGAATTCCTTCCTGTTCCTAAACTTGCAAGTTTAAACTTGCAAGTTCCTGTTCCTAAACTTGCAAGTTTAGGAACAATGAGTCTACATCTAACAAAAGAGCTAATTGTTTTCATATGGGTAAAGACCTTCATCTCACTATCTCTTCTTCAGTTACACTTTCTATTGAAAAGGGCTATTCAAAACAGTAATGAAAACAATTATCCCATCAGCACTTTCAATACACTTTCTCTGATTCAGTTTTTCCTTTCTGCTTCCAGAAAGTTTTATATGTTTATTTTATATGTTTTTAATTACTAACTTTGTTGTAAACCGCCCAGAGTCCCCTTTGTGGGGGGAGATGGGCGGTGATAGAAGTTGGACAAATAAATAAATAAATAAATTACTTGTACAGTGAGGTGGAGGAAATGCTTATCAGATTTGAAGATGCAAATAATTGGGTAGGGTAGATAATATCCTAGAAGACAGAGACAAAACTCGAAGTGTTCTCAGTCAGTTACAAAATAGGGCT
Organism: Charina bottae; assembly: GCA_023362775.1. NCBI lineage: Eukaryota > Metazoa > Chordata > Lepidosauria > Squamata > Charinaidae > Charina > Charina bottae. The sequence continues at coordinate 3,550,299 of JALMGJ010000020.1, forward strand.
GAAAGTAATAGGATGAAGTTTTAGAGCAGGGGTGGGGAACCTTTTTTCTGCCAAGGGCCATTTGGATATTTATAACCGGGAACCGGGGTGGGTGGGGGGCAGGGTTTCTGGGATTTCCGCGGACCGGGGGCTGGAGTTTGTGGGCCGGAGCCAATCACAAGCACTGGGGGGCGGGGTTTGCAGGTGGGAGCCCCGCGGGCTTTAGGCGGGAGCCCCGCGGGCCTTATATGGCCCACAGGCCTGACGTTGCCCACCCCTGTTTTAGAGAGACAAACATTAAGTACTTCATTCAGGAACTACTGAAACCAAATGCAGAGATATGGGAGGATATGGGATACTTGGCTTGGTAATAACTGTTAAAAAATTTTTGGAATATAGTTGGTTGCAAACTGAATATAAGTCAGTAGTGTGAGTGTTCCCCCCGAAAAAAGAAAATGTATGTTTAATTTGCAACAACAGATGTATAATTTTCAAACCCTATTTGTTCTACTCTATTCTGGTTTTGGTCAGATCCTGCCTCAAATATTGTGTCCAGTTCTGGGCACAAACTTTAAGGTTTCAGACAAGGAACAAATACAGAGAAGGGTGATGATCAAGGGACTAGAAATTAAGTGCCATGAAAAAAGATTGAAGGACTAGGAATGAGTTGAGAAGCCTGAGCAGGATGTAAGAGGACTCAAAATTCCTGAAAAGAGGTCACATAGAAGAAGGTCAGAACGTCTCGTTCCAGAGTGCAGGGTACTGAACGATGGGTTCAAGTGACAGGACAGCAGATTCTTATTGTTATGAAGCTTTTTCTAATATTCAATCAGAATCTGCTGTCCTATCACTTGAACCCATTGTTCAGTACCTTCCACTCTGGAACAAGAGCAATTTGACAATAGAAGAGTGGTAGTGGGCTCCCCCTTCATTGGATGTATGCAAATAGAGCTAGACAGATATTTATCTGGGATGCTTAATTTGGGTTTCTGCACTAAGCAGGAGTGTGAATGTAAGAGCTGAAATACTCCCTTTCGATTCTATGTTTTCAAATACATTGCCACTGTTAAAAATACCTAATATTGGAGTGGTAAAAAGGATGCTACACACCAAACCAGAAAAACTAGAAAACAGTAAAAAGGGTTAGGCATTATATAAAAGGAACTATGGTTCTTAGGTTGTGGCTTCCAGCAACTTCTGATTGCAATCACTCTGGCTACATGGATGCAGACTGAGGTTGAGTCTGTCACTGCCTCCACTTTTTCTCCCTCTATTTGCCAGTTATCAATCAAGCTGGTTGCCATAATCTTGGTTTTTTTGAGGTTTAACTGCAACCCAGCTTTTGCACTTTCTTCTTTCACCTTCGTCATAAGGCTCCTCAACTCCTCCTCGCTTTCAGCCATCAAAGTGGTATCATCTGCATATCTGAGATTGTTAACGTTTCTTCCAGCGATTTTAACTCCAGCCTTGGATTCCTCAAACCCAGCACGTCGCATGATGTGTCCTGCGTACAGGTTGAATAGGTAGGGTGAGAGTATACAGCCCTGCCGTACTCCTTTCCCAATCTTAAACCAGTCCGTTGTTCCGTGCTCTGTTCTTACCGTTGCTACTTGGTCGTTATACAGGTTCCTCAGGAGGCAGACAAGATGACTTGGTATCCCCATACCATCAAGAACTTGCCACAATTTGTTATGATCCACACAGTCAAAGGCTTTAGAATAGTCAATAAAACAAAAATAGATGTTTTTCTGAAACTCCCTGGCTTTCTCCATTATCCAGCAGATATTGGCAATTTGGTCTCTAGTTCCTCTGCCTTTTCTAAACCCAGCTTGTACTTCTTGCACTTCTCGCTCCATGAATTGCTGAAGTCTACCTTGCAAGATCTTGAGCATTACCTTACTGGCATGTGAAATAAGTGCCACTGTTCGATAGTTTGAACATTCTTTAGTGTTTCCTTTTTTTGGTATGGGGATATAAATTGATTTTTTCCAATCTGATGGCCATTCCTGTGTTTTCCAAATTTGCTGGCATATGGCATGCATCACCTTGACAGCATCATCTTCCAAATTTTAAACAGTTCAGCTGGGATACCATTGTCTCCTGCTGCCTTGTTATTAGCAATGCTTCTTAACGCCCATTCAACCTCACTCTTCAGGATGTCTGGCTCTAACTCACTGACCACACCGTCAAAGCAATCCCCGATATTATTATCCTTCCTATACAGATCTTCCGTATATTCTTGCCACCTTTTCTTGATCTCTTCTGCTTCTGTTAGGTCCTTACCATCTTTGTTTTTGATCATACCCATTTTTGCCTGGAATTTACCTCCGATGTTTCTAATTTTCTGGAAGAGGTCTCTTGTCCTTCCTATTCTATTGTCTTCTTCCACTTCCGCACATTGCTTCTTTAAAAATAATTCCTTATCTCTTCTGGCTAACCTCTGGAATTTTGCATTTAATTGGACATACAGTATCTCCCCCTATCACTATTGCCTTTTGCTTTCCTTCTTTCTTGGGCTACTTCCAGTGTCTCAGCAGACAGCCATCCCGCCTTCTTGGTTTTCTTTTTCTTTGGGACGTTTTTTGTTGCCGCCTCCTGAACAATGTTGCGAACTTCTGTCCATAGTTCTTCCGGGACCCTATCTACTAAATCTAGTCCCTTAAATCTATTCTTCACCTCCACTGCATATTCCTTAGGAATATTAGTGAGCTCATATCTAACTGATCTGTGGGTCTTCCCTATTCTCTTTAGTCTGATTCTAAATTGTGCAATAAGAAGTTCGTGATCTGAACTACAGTCAGCTCCAGGTCTTGTTTTTACCGAGTGTATAGATGTCCACCACCTTTGGCTACAAAGGATGTAGTCAATCTGATTTCGGTGTCGACCATCTGGTGAAGTCCACGTATAAAGTCATCTTTTAGGTTATTGGAAGACCAAAAGTCTACCAGTCATCTATTTCTGCTTATAGGGAGATTCATCAGTTGGATTAGCAGAGAGGAAGCTTCACTAGCACTCTCTCCTACCGAAGCAGAGTACATTGCTAATGTACACATCAGTCAAAGAGATGCTGCTGTCGCAGTTAGGTCAGGATCTAGAGTACACACACAGACCTACTGCAGAAGAGAATAGGGTTGCACTAAACCTGCTCAAACTGGAACTGGGGACCCTGGAAAAGAGGTGAAATACCAGTCACAGGAATAAGGACTAATTAACTTGCAATATCGTGTAACTAAAGATGATTGTAGACATTTTTGTTTAGAAAGTGGCACTATAGCTTGTTAAACATACAGCTTAAGCTGCAGTATAGCTGCAAGTATCTGTTGTAGAAATTATAGAGAGGGGATTATAGATGGTTCTAGACTAGTTGGGCTTTCTAGAAGTTCATGCACCACTGCTGGTGCAATCAGTAAGACTTTTTCTTTTATTCCCTGCACTGCCATCTAAATCAGACATGGGCAATATCTGAGGGTCAAGGCCCACAACATGGTCACCTTGAGGACCACATCTGGTGTCTTTTGAATGGTGTGATGTCACAGAATTTTCAGAGTTGGGACTTTTAAGGTAGAAATATGAACAAGAATTCTATGGCTGCCCCCCCCCCACCCACCCCCAGCACCCAGAATGTTCCAAAACCATACTGACCTTAGTGGTAAAATGTCCAAATGTTGGCAGTGCAATTTTCGGGTCAGTTTTAGGGGGTTCAGATGGATTAAAGGTAGAAATAGGAGTGGCTTGCCTCCCACTCACACAATCATCTTTATTTTGAATAAAATGTTGGTGCCATTGAATTTTGTTAGTATGATTTCTGATTGCTGTGACTTCCGGACCATGTGGTTCACCATCTCATCCTAAATGATTAATTGGCAGTCTTGAACAAAATGTTAATTCTTGCCCTCAAGTTAAATGATTTACGTATCTTTCATGCTTTCCAACCCAATGGAATGCTGGAAATAAATTATGTAAACAGGATAACAGAGGGAGATATGGCAGAAGACAAGGGGTGCCACTCTGGGGGAAGATGCCCTTGATGTTTAATATCAACGTTGCCCTCCAGGCTCCTGTGCACTGCCTCAAGACCTGGTAATCAGGGCCCCAGAGACCCTGGCTTCTGGCTGCTGCTACATAATGCATGGTCAGCCTGTAATAAGGCTTGCCTCATCCATGACTGAATTGAGAGGGTTGACTTTATTTACATTACCCAAACCTGGCTGGGTGCAGAATGGGGAGTTTCCCCTTTTGGAGATGAGCCCAGCCAGGTTTGATGTGCAGCATCAGCCACAAACCTAGGGTTGGGGTGGAAGTATGCCGATTCTCATCTGGAAAACCTTAGTGGCTTTCAGAGATGCTGCTCCACATATTGCCAGATAGGAGGCCTTGTTTGTGAAGTTGGGCTGTAGGGATCAGAAGGGACTGTTGTTTGTGTACCAGCTTCGCTGCGGCACAGCAACCTCTCTGCCGGAGCTGCTAGAGCAGAGCTTTCCAAACTGTGTGTCGCGACACAAAAGTGTGTCGCCACACACAGTCTGGTGTGTCGCCACACAACCCAGAAGCGCTGATCATCATCAGCGCTTCCGGGTTTTCCCGTGGCGACACACCAACGGCGCAAAAAACGAAAGCGGCAGCAGCGCTTCCGGGTTTTTGTGCGCTGCTGCAACGGCGGCACTTCCGGGTTTTCCTGCGGCGACACACCAACGGCAGTTGGTGTGTCGCCATGGGAAAACTTTGGAAAGCCCTGTGCTAGAGTCTGTGGCTGGGTTGGCAGTGGAGTTCCCCAAACAATGGTTCTGGGGGACTTCGATCTGCTGTCCTTGGGCGCAGAGTCAGAGGCAGCTTGGGAGTTCATGCACACCATGGCAACCATGGACCTGACCCAAGTCGTCTCTGGCCTAACTCACAGAGGAGGCCACATATCAGACCTGATTTTTTTCTCGGGATGATGGCAAAGGGATCCGGAAGAGGGGGATGATACCATCAGTCCCTTGCCATGGACAGATCACTCTCTTCTAGCTCTGGAGTTCTCTTTTGTCACACTTTCCCGCAGGCTATTCGAATGGTCTGCACCAGGCACCTGATGGACCAGAAGGAGCTTGGGGTTGTTCCTGGGGCTCATGGTAAACGGTTCAACCGAGGCTTTGGTTGCTGCCTGGAACGAGAGGGTGACCTTGGCCTGGGAACAGATTGTGCCTATGCAGCCTCTCTATGCTTGTGGAACCCAGCAGGTCCCCTGCTTTTTGGAGGAGTTCTGGGTGATTAAATGGCATAAAAGACACCTAGAGTGCTGTTGGAGAAAAACAAAGAGTGAACCCAACTGAGCACAGGTACAAGCCTGCCTGAAGGACTACCTTGTGGCAATAAGGGTGGCGAATCACAGTTGGTTCTCCACCCCTATTGTGTCCACAGAGAGCCAGCCAGTGGGCAAGTAGGAGCTGTGGGAACTCTTGCAGGGCTGCTGTGACGATTATTCTAGGCACCTGTTGGATATAGTTGCTCAGAGTTAGAATCCAGCTGTACAGGTTCTGTGGAGTTGCCTAAGACATGGTGTTGCCCGGTTATAAGTTGTGGGTTTTTCTGTGTATGTGGTCTGTATGCTTTCCCTAACTTTCCCTAAGCTTTAGATCTTTTGCAGAATTTTCATAGGTGACTTAACAATTTTCTTATACACGTAGTCCTCGTTTAGCAACTGCCTCAGATAGTGGCCATTCGCAAATACGACGGTAATAAACAGTAATAAAAAAATCATTTTCTGACCAATGTGTGCATTTAAGACATAGCTTTCCAAACTGTGTCAGTACTGTGTCGCCTGTGGGGCCCAGGTGTGTCGCATGAAAACCCGGAAGCGCTGATGTCAGTGCGGCGGCGGCGGTGGGCCATCAGTGCTTCCGGGTTTTCGCACGGCACACTAGGATACCGCCGCCGCCACGGTGCGCGAAAACCCAGAAGTGCCGCCACCGCTACACGCAAAAACCTGGAAGTGCCGCCACCGCTACATGCAAAAACCCGGAAGTGCCGCTTCCAATGCGACGCGAGAAAACCCGGAAGCACCGCCACCGCGGCGCTTCTGGGTTTTCGCGTGCCACCATGACAGTGGTGCTTCCAGGTTTTCGCGCGCCGCCGTTGGTGTGTCACGGGGAAAGTTTGGAAAGCCCTGATTTAAGACAACAAAAGCCTTTAGTGTGAAACTGATTAAGCTCTGGTCAGTTTCAGGCAGCAACTAATTAAGGTCACAGAGCTGAGTTTGTTAACTTGTGGTTAGCACAAAAAAGGGGGAGAGGAAAGGTCAAGCACAGGACACTGTATGAGAGAACTTTATATGAATGAGAGGGCAGCAACCAGCAATCTTCGCAGCGTCCGTCTCTCTCTCTCTCTCTCTCTCTCTCTCTCTCTCTCTCTCTCTGTCATGTAGTTCGCTTAGCGACCATTGTGTCAGAACCAATTGCAGTCACTAAACAAGGATTACCTGTATATAGGCACTGTGGACCACTGTATAGGCCTCAGAGTGGTGGTGGATGTGGAATGTTTCATACAGATCAAGAACAACATAAGTATCCAAAGAACTAACTCCTGGCAGAAATCAGTGAAGAAAAAAACACACATACATACTTTTTTTTTGCTTTGCTTCCTTTAATCTGAGAAGATAAAGGCTTTTCTTGGTGCTAGAACCTTTCCCCTGTCCCTTTTTCCTTGTGCTAATTGTACTACAACCCTGATAATTATAAAAACATACTTTAAAAATAATATATTTGATCAATAACAGCAAAGAAAGCCATGCCGATGATATTAAACAGTCCCAAAGCAACTATGTATCCTGATAAACTTATGATTTTTTAAAGTCTGGAAATCTAAAAACTATTGTCAGTTGCTGGTAATAGAAATGAGATTTCTCTTCATAGGATGAATCTAAGGTAGCTGAACTTAGGTTTCTACATTTGGATGGGCTAACAAGTTGTCAGGTAGATTAGGGTTATATCTGTGTTTGAATAGTTGTGCCGTTATAAAATATAAGGCATTGTCTTCCTACAAAAACAAGGGTTGATAAATCCTGGGAATCAGTGCCAGTGTCCTAGTAACCGGCTTCTCCGTCGCTGCTGTTGCTATGATTCAATCTCCTTCTTCCACTTTTCCCTCCTGAAACACAACACGGTCTTAGTGACCTGGCCGTTTCAGCAAGAGGAAGAGGCAGCTGCGCCTCCAATCCAGTCCCCTTCCCGTGTTCTGCACCTGCACATTCCAACCTCCCAAAGCTTGCCCTCCATCACTGTATGTCCTGGACACTGTATATCTCTTCAGTTTTGTTTGAGGGACACAGTCCGTTCTTCAGGTTGTTTTCCTCTCACTATTTCCCTCTCTATTTTAATTGTTTCCTTCTTGGAAAGCCTATAAAATAAAGGAGAGGACAATATTTTCTTAAGAGGAGATCTCAGTAAGTGACCATCTACTGCTTCCAGGCCCACTGCAGAAATTTTGTAAGTGCCAGAGCATACTTTCTCACTCCAAAGGTCACATGGTTTGTCTCAGAAAAAATCATGTGGTGGAATCCTTCTCTCAAGTGCTATGGAACACTTACGGATATCACTACCTCCCAGTCCAGGAAGAATAATTAATTCATTGTGTCCTTCCCTGAGAAAAAGACCAGATCTGCCCCAGTTCACTGCTCCCTCTTCCCAAAATCCATTTTGGAGCCACTTGTGTGAAAACCCGAATAGTCATTCCTATTTTTCTGACTTGTTGCTGAAGCTTTTTGTGAAAGGCTGAAAGAACTGAAGCAGATACACCACTCCTCCCATTCCAATGTGGCGCCTTATGTCTAAGGTTCTTTGGAGCCTCTAACCACATGCACCTTCCATCTTTTTCCTTGAAAAACAGGCTTTGTAATGGTCGCTGCTTGAACTGATTGAGTGAACTAAGTACTTTCTGTTCCATCCAATTATATTACTTATATGAATGGGTGGCATCAGGTTCTGCCAGGTATATGTGTTTACTATGACACTCTACCTCCCACAGGAGCTCACAAAATGAATGTCATCCGACATAAAACCATTACAGTAAAACTTAAAACAGTAAGCACCAAAAATAAAACAAAATTCAATTTAAAAACCCGAGAAGCAGCATAACAGGCAATCTGAAAGAGTGTCTGGCCCCAGAGTAGTAGTTATCCTACAGATGGCTGGATGAACAGGCCTGTCTTCAGTTCTTTTCTGAAAATAGACAATGCAGGTATCAGCTGAACTTCCCTTTGGAGAGAGGAATTTTTGCTGGTAACAGCTGCTCCAGCCAGACTGCCTTTTAGACAATATTTTAAAATGAATGTCAACTGTTACAGCTTTATTTGTCATTGGGGTAGGCAATTGAGATATAAGTAATAATCTAGAATAATAAAAATACCAAAGACTTTTACTGAAGATCTGTATCTGCTACTCTGGGCTACAGGAAGAAGAGTGGCATACCAACAAAGAAACTCAAGTTATGCCCAGTTATATTTTTCGTTCCCAAGTGTGGCTCAAGAGATTGTTCTTCCCACATCCTGATTGCACATCTAGACAGACCTTGGCATACTCTGAATATCTGAAACATGGTGGGGTTTCTATTTGAAAAGCATGACTCCATTTCAGAGGGACATTTCCTTGCATTCAAGGGCAGCCTCTTTCCAAGTGGTTTGTTCCAATGATGATCTCTTTTAGCAGCTTGAAAGTAGCCTTAACCCTTTTCCAATTAAGAGATGGTCTCCCAGGACTGTTTTTATATTGGCAGCTATGATGAGATGTAACTCCCTCTGCTGGAGCCCTACCAAGCAAGTTGGAACCTGGTCCCAGCCTTTGACCATCATTCAACACTCTAAGCTTGACCTTTGTGCCAAAAACTGCACAGCACCAGTAGAGCTGTATTTCCTTCTGATAATCCCCTCTTTCTGTTAGGCAATTTCTTATCCATATAGAACTTGGGGATGGCAAAGGGAGAGAAATAGATAGATAGATGATAGATAGATAGATAGATAGATAGATAGATAGATAGATAGATAGATATAGATAGATAGATAGATAGATAGATAGATAGATAGATAGATAGATAGATGAAAGAAAGAAAGAAAGAAAGAAAGAAAGAAAGAAAGAAAGAAAGAAAGAAAGAAAGAAAGAAAGAAAGAAAGAAAGAAAGAAAGAAAGAAAGAAAGAAAGAAAGAAAGAAACTGCAATACCCATATTCCTCCTCCTATTCTGAAATGTTGCCTGGCCACCATCACTTTCTATTTATTTAAATGCTTTTTGAAGAAAAAAAGTATGTGGTGGCACAGCCATGGTCAGAGCCACTATACACATGGGTGAGAAATGTTGGGCCTCTCTATTTTACTTGATTTCATCTCTGGTTGTCCCTACATCTTGAGTCTGTTGAATATAAGATTCTTTTTGCTGTTCTGTTTCATATTTGCATTTTACTGTTTTACATATTTTAGATTAATTGCTGTTTTTCCATGTTAGTTATGATTGTTGCAAATTCTGTGACACCTTTTAACTGTTTTTTTAAAAAATCTCCAAGAAAAATGTTAAAGCTGGAGTCTATTTAAGCATCTTAAATTTGCTGATAAGAATAGTTGTTGCTGTGATTTTTTTTAATGTCAGTCTGCCTCTACTGTGTTTAAGCTGCAGTGTCACTGGGGTATGTGTGCTGAACTCATCCACTTCCTAGTTTTCTTCTATTAAACTAGGTATGGAAAAGAAGCATTGGAGGAGAAAAAATGGGGACAGGAAATAGATTCAACATCTGTTTCCATACTCATTATTGCATTTAAATCTTATCAATGTATCTTGATATATGTATGCTTCAGATCAGTAAGTGTTTAATTATAGTGATAAGAGGATTCTAGCCTTAGAGTAGATTCACTGAAATAAACAGGGCTTCTGTTAATCACATCTAGTTTAATCAGTTACAGGTAGTACTCATTTAGCCACTGCCTTGTTTAGCGACCGTTCGCAGTTATGACTGTGATGAAAAAGTAACTTTACGACCAATCCTTGCATTTACGACTTTTGCAGGCCTGTAAAGCAAAGGAAAGCTTAAGTAAGATCATAAGCAGTCACGGTTTCACTTAGCGTCCACTTCGCTTAATGATCGATTTGCCGGTCCCAATTATGGTTACTAAACAAGGACTACCTGTATTTCAGTGGATCCATTGTACATACTGGATGCAACCTATGGATTTTGATGAATTTGGATAAATTTAAATTTAATGAATTGAATCAATGTAAAGTAATGGCATTATTACTTTTATGCAAGTTATAGTCCATGTTTACACTAGAATTATTTGTGGCAGGAGCCCAAAGTGAGGAGTCACTTTGCAGCAGCAGGACAGTCTTCCCTGTAGGTTTCATTTCTACACTGAATTAATTTCTGCTTTAAAAAAACCCTTTTCTTCATTTGTACCATTTCTTTTTGTGTATGATTCTGTTCTATTTTTTTTTGTCAGAAACTTTAAATAATTAAAAAAAACCTGATAAGTAGTTTTTCACTAATTCTCATGGTCATCTTTGTGCCCTTTTATTTCATCCTTTTCAGGTTACCTGGCCCCTCGGAATCTTCCCAGTACAGGTTTTTTGCCATTTCTCCAAACCGTGCTTTGCAGTTCTGATGCCACGTGTAAAAGTACACCGTATACCCCTGAAGATCTGCTGCCCAAACTGAATATTTCACTCATCAGCAGGTAAAAAAATAAGCTGCTTGGTTTCCTACAACTATACACGTCACAGTATATTGTATATACACATGCTAATTAAAATGATGAAACATGGAGACCACTGGCCTAGTCCCCACTGAGGCAGTCATCCTCTCTTGGATGTTTAACCTCAGACTCACACGCTCTTTTCTAAGAGGAGAAATTTTCTTCCTGGAGGAGCATTCAGTTATGTGCACTCTTTCAGAAGTGGCCTCTGTCAGAGAGATCCAGACTGAGCTTTTTTGGGGCTATATTCTGTTAAAAGCTATTCGGGGAGATGGGCGGGGATAAATTGAATGAATGAATGAATGAATGAATGAATGAATGAATGAATGAATGAATGAATAAAAGCACAGAGCAACATGAAACTAGGCAGGGTCAAAATCAGAAGGGAATCCCACTAAGGATTTGATCCCTTTGAAACAGATTTGAAATATGTTAATATGGACCCCTTGGACTCTTCCAAAGTAGTGTCTCATATATGAAAGAATGGAATTGTGTTCCATCTGCACAGCAAAGACAATATTGACTGGACACATAGTTTGTATGTATGGGTGCAGTCTGGTGCTGTGGCCTGGAATATTGGGAAATTCCTGTCATGTCTTGAAAAAGGAAGCTGCAAAATTACATTAGATACCTCGATCCCCACTAACTGGAGATCCCTTTGCAGTCTGTTGCTTGGGTGACATATGGAGCAAGGAGATGGAGAACTATCTGTCTTCTCGCCTTGAACATGGTTTGTGATCTGCAAGGTTTTTCGTGGCCACACGGAATACTGCGTGGACCCAGATAGCAATCAGGACACTGGGTGGTCCTTGGTGGGCCAGTAAAAGGAGGGCTACTCTCCTGGTCCACCTCAGGAAAATGAACTCAGGACTTCCAAAATGAGGTCCTTCTAGCCTCTGTATATTCCAGACGTGCTCCCTTTGTTTACTTCCCATTTGTTATCAGAGCTGGAAATGCATTTTTACCAACAGATTTCTAACCCTTGGCATGTTCACTTTCCTTATAGCAATATACTGCTGTATGTTGAACGGCTACATTATGTATTTCCTTGTATTCATGTTTGCAAAATAACTTGTTACCTGAGGCACTGGGGGCTTTGGGTGAAATTCATTTTGTAAGCATCTGGAGTTTGAGACAACCTACAGCTGGAGCGAGGTCCCATCATAGAGTATGGCACCATTCTTTAGGTTCTTCTGTATCCCAGCTCAAGAGTGATAATCTGACAGTGTTCAGGTGGATGGAAGGGTTGATGTCATCAGCTCACATCAGGGTACCTAATTTCTTCTGCCCAACTCACCAACTCGGGAGAGGTTGACCGACTGATATTTTCATGAATTATGCCAGAAGAAACCTCTGTATGCTAAAATCAATACAGCTGTAGTAATTTTATTCATGCAAATATGTTGCTGTTGCCTCTGGCACTGTAAGAGAACACTGTTATGAGTTAAAGCAGCAAGAAAAAAACTATATTTTGTGAATGAATCAATTAACCTTATCTTACTTCATCTGTCTTTTATTATACATTCTATTATAAAAAAGAACCTACACTAGAAAAATAAAACATTCAGTACAAAATTATTCATAGAATCATAGGATGTAAGGGTTGGAAGAGATCTTGGAGATCACCTAGTCCAACCTCTGTGTTGCTCAGTGCAGGAATCCACCTCTATACCATTTATTTATCTACTAGCTAAAGCACCAAATAATGCAAGGATGTCTGACCAACTTGTCTCAGATTTCTGTCATCTATTCTCTAGACCAGGGCTTTACAAAGTTTTCCCGCGGCGACACACCAACCGCCATTGGTGTGTCACCGCGGGAAAACCTGGAAGTGCCGCCGTTGCGGCAGCGCGCAAAAACCCAGAAGCGCTGCTGCCGCTTTTGAGTTTTTGCGCGCTGCCGTTGGTGTGTCGCCGTGGGAAAACCCGGAAGCGCCGCCATTGCGGCAGCGCGCAAACACCCGGAAGCGCTGCTGCCGCTTTCGGTTTTTGTGCACCACCGTGGCTGCAGCACTTTCGGATTTTCGCGCGCCGCCATTGGTGTGTCGCCGCGGGAAAACCTGGAAGTGCTGAAAACCCAGAAGCCATCAGCGCTTCCAGGTTTTGACGCGACACATCTGGGCCCCGCAGGCCACACACTTTTGTGTCGCGACACACACTTTGGAAAGCTCTGCTCTAGACCAAATGTTCTAGAGAATAGAACATTCTTTTCAGAAATTGAATTTATTTTTCATTCTTTTGCATCACAAGATGATTTATTCTTCCAGCTCTGTAGTCAGTCTCTTTGCTATAAGAAAAACACTGCCGTTTTATGTAATCAAAGCGTATGTTTGAGATGCAAAGCAAATATTTAAGATGAAACCAATATGAAATGGCTTTTGTTTCATAAACTGTAAGCAGAGAACCTTTTTTATTTTTAAAGACAATATGATTTCAGAGCCTCAGAGTCTTGGGTCTGTCCCACAAAATTATTGCAAACTGACAGAAAGAAGAAATGATTAAACATAGGCACTAATCATAACTATATTTATGTTGTTTTATTTACTGTTAACTTAATTTAAATTAAATTAACTACAGATTTTATCATGTGTATGCATCCCTGAGTATGACCAAGGGACCACTCTCCACTTTTTGGGGTATAGCACCTAGCAAGCTACTCTGCGGCTAAGTGCAGCCCTAAGGCCAAAATGGATGGTCCACCTCCTCTTTTTTTTTCTTTCAAGAAAGAGTGTTTAAAATGTTGCAGAAAGGTTCCAAAGACTATGCATTAGAGTAGCACATTTACTCCTTTAGAAATGGTTTGACCTGACATTTTAAAAAATTCGTCACGCCCAAGCTTTTGCCAGTATTTGATTAATTTTCTTTGTCATAGTCATATAACCATAGAATGTAGGAATTGGAAAACCATGAGGTACAAGATCATCTAGTCCACCTCCATGCCCACTGCAGGAATCTACTTCTACTGCATCCCCAACAGATGATCATACAGTCTCTGTTTAAAAATCTTTAGTAAAGGAGAAAGCACCACCTCCTGGGGCAATCTGTTCCATTGCTGAATTTCCCTTACTAATAGGACATTTTTCTTGATGTCCAACAAAGTCTACTTCCTCTGAACCTATCCCCTATATGACAGCCTTCAGATACTGTTATGTACCTGTCTTCTGTTTTCTGTTATCCAGGATAAATACTGTATATCCAACACTTCTGCTTGTTCCTTGTAATTTTTTCTTCTGGGTGCCTTGTCAACTTGATTGCTCTGCTCTGGAGACATATTGATGACACTTCAACCCAAACTGCTGAATGACTTCCTCCAATAGTTTCATATAGATGGGGGATAGTAATGAGTGAGGTATTCCACCCTTAATTTCCCAGGGACTCAAGCACTTACCCACAACCTGACTACCAACTGGAACTGGTACTAAGCTTTGCTGCAAGGACTGATAGGAACAAGACTCACGCACTCCCCTCTTCTAGGTTCCAAAGGGGGTCACTGAACTGAGCAACTGATGCCATTTCTGTCCCATAACCAGGCTTGAATCTTGACCAAAAAGAGTCCAGATAATCATCTTTCATTTAGGAACCCTTTTCAACCATCTACTCTATGACCAAAGTTAAACTCTTCCACTGCAAGATTTTTTCCATGGACTGAAATATTTACCCAAAGCAGCTTTAACTTGTGAGAAGGTACCTTTTCCTTCCCGGTGGGTTTGAAGGAATCCATTGTACTGGAACTTCCAAGCAGTGCAGCAATGCAGCCCTTCAAACAGCATCTTCCTCCTGGTCAGCTTGATAGCAATTCAAGAGAATATAAAAGTCTATATCTAGAGCTTGTACTCTAAAAACAGGTCACAATACCTAAGTGACCCTTGATCATCAATATTGATATTCTTAGAGGGTTCTTCATCCAACTCCCAGAGAAAGATGTATCTTAAAACTCTTTAGTACATAATAGTTTTAGACATACTAGCTCTCCCCCAGTTTTTTTCTTTTCCTCCCTCTCTCCCTCCCTCCCTCTCTGTCTCCCCCAAGTCCTTCCTCTTCCTATCTGCTGTAGTGTCTCATGGGACTTGTAGGACTACACTGCCCTGCCTTTGAGTCAGTCTTGACTCCTTGCCATTAGTCCCTGCAGTTTTGCTAGCAAAGCTCTTGGAAGTGGTTTGCCCTTGCCTCCTTCTTCCTAGGGCTGAGAGTGTGACTGGCCCAAGGTCACCCAGCTGGCTTCATGTCTAAGGCAGGACTAGAATTGGCAAGAAACCAAGGGTTAAAGATAAAATTCTTTAGGATGCAAAGGAAAGAGGAGGATTAGAACTCCCAGACTTTAAATTGTATTTTGCAGCCTGCTGTTTGGTTTGTATGAAAGAATGGCTGTTGCTAAGAAATAAGAGAATGTTACAAATAGAACAGCACAACCTGAAATTTGGGTGAAGATGAACAACATGTAACGTAATTTGAAATGGAATTAGGTATAAATGATGAACATGTAATTGCTAAATTGTATAAACTTCACTTCTGTTAAGATTTGAAATGGAAGAAGAACAAGTTAAAGCAGAGCTTTCCAAACTTTTCATGTTGGTGACACACTTTTTAGACATGCATCATTTCGTGACACACTCTTACAGCAGGGCATCATTTCGCGACACACTCTTACAGCAGGGCACAAGGCAGGCACTAGGACCTGTGTGGAATCCTGGCAGGGCTCGGAGGCGGCAGCAGCCGCGACACACCCAAACACTGCAGCCGACACACTAACGTGTCCCGACACACAGTTTGGAAAGCTCTGAGTTAAAGAGTGCATAATAAAATGGGCTAAGAATTTTGGTTATAATATACAGGTGGAACAATGGGAAAGAATGTGGCTAAAAGGATTGAAATTCACATTGTCTTATAATTTAAGAGATTATATGTCACCAGCGAAATTATTTAGGATCTATAAAGATACTTATAATTGTTGTTGGGAATGTGAAATGCATGAAAGGACATTTTACCATGCAGGGTGGACTTGTGAAAAAGTAAAAAAATATTGGACACAAATACATACTGTATGATGATGAAGAGAGTTTTAAAAATTAACATTCAGATGAAACTAGAATTTTTCTTACTAGGACTTAAGGATAGTCAATTAGAAAAGACACGTGGACAATTGGTTTTATATATGGTAACTGCAGTGAGGTTATTATATGCCCAAAATGGAAGAATACAGAAAAACCCACAATGGAGGAATGGATTGTGAAGATGGCAGAACTTGTAGAAAAATTAAATTGACTTGTTTGATTAAGAAGGAAACAAAAACTACTTTTATAAAAGACTGGAAACCCCTTATGGACTTTTTGCTGAAAATGAACAAAAATGAACTGGAGATTTCTGGATTTACCAATTAATAAGGGTGGAATATGGGGAAAAGGAAACCATGTTATGTAATTTAGAAGGGGGGAAACAGTTTCAAGTACGTCTATAACTGCTGTAAAAAAGATCAGAAGTGGCTTCTTTAAGTATTTTTTAATTTTCTTTCTCTTTCTCTTTGCTTTCTCTTGTTTTCAAAACCTTTTTCTTTTTCTTTCTTTTCTATATTGTTTTGTGTTTATCTTTTAACTTTGTAAAAAATTATTTATAACATACATACATACATGGCAGTGCTAGAACTCACAGCCTCTAGCCTGGTACCTTAACCATTACACCAAACTGGTTCTCACAGAAATATTTAGAGGTTTGGATGCACTCAAATTTAAATGCTTTTGTAAAAAATGATAATAAATTATTTGCTATTGTAGCAAACAATATTATTATTTCAGACAACCTATCTTCATTAGGAGGAGGATTTGAACATGTGTCTCTTGGGTCCTCATCCAGCCATTTTACTGGCATAGCACACTGGCCCTTTAAGTAGAGCAGAATATTTTTAATTTGGTATTGCTGGGGAGAATTTAACACTAACTCCTAATAAGATAATGAATGTCTGATCATTGGATTCAAAATTCATCATATTACCAAATTTAGTAAATATGGACAATTGCCAAACTGACTAAAATTTAAATACAGATTTTGATTCCTGTTATTAAAAATATAATCAGAATATTGTATTGTTATTAACAGATTATAATAAAATGACATGTAGTTTATTTAATAAAAAACAAAGCAAATATTTGAATATACAAATAAATTAATGGAATTAAACTTGGATCCTTGACAATATACCAGATAATATTTCAGGTGCAAGCTTAACAGAAAAAAATATTTAAAACAATAAATATTGTTTGTATTGGATGCAATTGTGTTGGTTGCATTTGATGCAATTTTAACTAAATATAACGATAATGATTCTGATGATCAGGACTGATGTTGGAAGTATTACAGATATAAAGACAGATTTTGTTATATTTTCTCATCATGTGTACGTATTAAACTATTGTGTCTGTAGCTTGAATCATGTCAACTGGATTTCTATTTTCTCAGTGGAAACGTTTCGCTCCTTATCCAAGGAGCTTCTTCAGTCTGAGCAAAGTTAGTAAGGGAATCCTTAAATATGTTTCTAGGTGGCTGTGTGACCTTGCACCTGGGGCTAGGTCATGGTTATTTTGAGATGTTATTTCTAAGTCCCTTTATCATCTAAAGGAGGATCATTAAGATTACCATGCTGCTGTTGAGCTTGCAAAATGGTCTTAATCTTCCTAGGCACAGAAGACAAAGCAGGAAGGAAAATAGGGGAAAGATTGTGCCTGAGGCCCCCACCTCTGTTCACAATCTTTCCCCTATTTTCCTTCCTGCTTTGTCTTCTGTGCCTAGGAAGATTAAGACCATTTCGCAAGCTCAACAGCAGCAGGGTAATCTTAATGATCCTCCTTTAGATGATAAAGGGACTTAGAAATAACATCTCAAAATAACCATGACCTAGCCCCAGGTGCAAGGTCACACAGCCACCTAGAAACATATTTAAGGATTCCCTTACTAACTTTGCTCAGACTGAAGAAGCTCCTTGGATAAGGAGCGAAACGTTTCCACTGAGAAAATAGAAATCCAGTTGACATGATTCAAGCTACAGACAATTCCACCTGGATGACTGAGAACCTTCATAGACATATTAAACTATTGTGTTCAGTGAATGTCATGCTACCAATTTTCAGTAAATACTGAACTTATTCTTATATGAAATATTAGAAGATATTGTGGAATATGCAGATTTGTGATTTATGTTAATTCTATTATGACTGCTAAAATAACTATTGCACACACTGGAAAGTGCCTAAATGTATGTCCTCTATCAGAAAATATGGAATTAACTTTGCTTTTAAAATTAACTAACATTTTGTTGGATGTTAAAACAATTCAAGCAATAATATATTTATCAAAATTGTTATAATTTACAAACTTTTGGAATGATTAATATAAGACAGAAACGCCTGAATGTATTTTGCTATGAAAAGATACAATTCTTTTTTTTTAACACTTTGGATGTAAAAAGAAAGAGAGAGAGAGCACGCGCTTCTTGGCCTTTTGGGTAAGACCAAGTGGTGTGTGTGTGTGCGCGCATGTGTGTGTATAAAGTCTATGTGGTTGCTAAGAGTCAACACCAACTTGATGGCACATTAAATATATGGGAATTTAAATATAAAGGATGATATAGTTTTCTTCTTGCTTCTTCTTTTCTTCTCAGAAGACAGAGACGGTCAGCTAACCTGGCAGAGGAGAGCAGCCTATCATCCCGGAGGGCTGATGTTCTCCAAAATAGGAATGGTCCATTGGGTAGGTTATTCAATTCTACATGAGTTTAGTAGGCTTTCTTTCTTGTTACGAGATAAACTTTTCATGGGAAATTTTCAAGATGGGTGAGTTTTTAAAAAACAATTTCCTGGCTTTCAGTGTATACTTGAATGTAAGTAGGCACTTTAATGTTAAAACACAGAACTTTGTTTTCATAGCTTTCCTCACGCTGGTTCCAGTGGAAAGAAAATGAAGACAGCAGCTGCCAAAGGGGGGCCTTTGTGGTGTCAATTTCTTCCCATCCCAATTCCCCTCCTAAAACTGATTATGGTGGTAGTTAGACTTGCTCCGTAAATCATTATTTTAAACTGTTGGGAATAGTTAAGGTTTGCTTTTAAAACATTCACAAAGAAATGTCTTAGACTTTACAAATTCATGACTGAAACTTGGATTCTGTCAAATAGTGCGCATTTTCTAGGAGGAGAGAGACTTTGTACATCTAGACATAGTTTGAGGACTTGGGCAGAAAATGACTTGCTGGAAAATTAGAGACATAAAATATATAGATGTATTAATACTGGATGAAGAGTTCTGTGTAGCTAAGATGTTGCAAGTTCTTGCATTAAAACAAGAGGGCTTGTTTTTAATGTTATATCAGCACAATAATAGATTGTGTATCAAAACTTTGTTTAATAAATGATAATTTAACAACAGGGCGACTCAGAGAGATAGAGTGATGTCTGTTTGAAGCACCTAAACATCCACTTAAGTATTTAAATCTCATTAATTATTTCTCCTGATAAATTATATGCCAAAGTTATACAAATTAGAAAACAGTACTCTGGAAAGTATGCTATATTGGACATATCTGAGCTTCATGTTTTTTATATGTAAACAAAGTAGGGAAGTGGGGATCTGCTTCTTTTCCATGTTAGCCATTACCTCTCAGGGCCATGAAATACTTCTTGCTACAGTAAAGTTCATGGGATATATTTTCCTCAAATATTCAGTCAGCTTGACTGATTTGGGTTCTTCCTCTTTATATTTCATCCCAAGCCTTATATTAATGGTGAGATAAAACTTCTTCAAAGAATCAGCAAAAGCAAACATATGAAACGTTTTCTTATTTTGTTTACAGAGATACTTGATTCAACATTCAATCTGAAAGCCTTTATTGAAAATATTTCATCATCAACCAGCTATGCCAGAATATACTTGCTTAAAGAGATTCTCACTCTGGCAGAGGTAATTGTCTATATGTAGGTCATCTTTAAAATGCACATTTCTACCTAATGTTAATGTAGGTACATGCATTCTAACATTTTTATAAGGAAATAAAACAAGTATTCTAGTTGTAAAGAGCACCCAAATTTAGTTTGCTTAAGCTATGAGTATGTTCCTATATAAATGATAATTTTGATCATCAAATTAAAAAACAATTTATATTAGTGCTGCAAACAGTACAGCATGAAACCGTTATTTTTGTTTAAACTTGAAATAACTGAAACCTTAACCATTCTGAAGAAAGCTAGGGCATCTCATATTTTCTAGCAGCTTCAAACTTCATGCTACGTCTGGTTTCCAAGTGAACATAAGGTGAGAGAGAAAAGTGTGTATTTCTAAAAGGCTATATGTACTTGGAAGCCATAGCAACTGTAATGTTAGATGACTGGACAGGGAGCATACCCTGACTAAGAGGTCTTCCATACAGCAGAAGTATCAATAGTACAGTATTCATCCCCAGTAGAACTTGCCACCTGCTGGTTGTACTGATAACGCAACAGCTGTCCCATTTGTAGAGCAATTTGTGTACCTCCCTCTCTTCCAAAAATAGAAACACAATTGGATTGGATTGGATTTATATCCAGCCTTTCACACTCACAGTGCTCACAGTGGCATATACAGTGCTCCATCTTTGCTTTAAGTTTCAGTATCTTTCCAGCACTGTTGAAGTCACAACCCAATAGACCCTTGCTATTTTTTAAAAAAATATTAAAATTATTTAGCAAGGAACCATTCCAGTGCCAAGAATTTTTTTATTTTAGAAGAATTCCCCAGTTGCAAAGGGTGGCCTGTTTTCCACTGGATGAAATTCTAGTAATTTTATGCAATTTTATCATTGTTGAAAGCATGCACAGACATAGTGATCAGCATGTGGATGAACTGTTTAAACACATCTTCCTTCCACACAGTTTAATAACCTTATAGCCAGAAGACTTTTGAGACTTCTAAATGTATTATTTCTACTTTGTTCAAATGAGCTTTTCTTGCACACAGACTGAGACAAATATGCACGACTACATGTAGACAAAAGCATGGAGTGTATGTGGACTTTTTAGGTTGGGGGGGATTCTAGAAAGTAGCTTTCTTCATTTTTGTAAAAGGGATGAAGAAAACCTGATTCACAGACCTGATGAATGGGAGGGACACTGAGCTATTTTCGAACTTGGAGAAAGAAACAGTGAGCACAGACTGGGTGATAATGTATCTTGCAAACTCTTGAGTTGCAAACACGTAGATAGGACCATCCTCAAAGCATTTTAAAGCAAGAATAGAATTATTTTAGGCTTCTTATTACTTCTGAAATCCTGTGGTTAGCCTATTTTCTAATCTTTATACTAAATGTCATGCTCTTCCAAACATTTGATGAACTCATTTTAGAAAATCTGTATCTAGTCAGACTGAACAAAATAACTCCATTTCATTATTTTTTATATGTAATTTTACTGTACAGATGCAGAGGCAAAACTCTTCTCAAGCAAACCTTAAAGTCGCTATCTGTGAGGTTTTATCAGTGAATGCATCTTTGCAAAGTCTCCTTTGGGAAACCCTTGGAAAAAACATCTATCAGCCATTCTGCCTCAACAATATGTCTCTTATGGAGTCATTTTTTCAAGAATTTAGAACTCAGATTTCTAAAGTAAGTATCCTTCCATCTTTCATTCTCTCTCTCCCTCCCCTCCCTCTCTCCCCCCTTTGAGGGGAAAAGTGTTTACTACACATCACCTTCATCAAACTGTTTAGAAAAGGGCTCCCCCATCCAGTTTCTTTATCTAACAGGCTTCCCACTATCTAACTATTTAGTCACCCTGCATGCACAACCTTGAAGCTGGTTATTTTGTAAAAGAGATATCATAAATTCCAAGAAATTAAAAAGAGTCATGGATGAAAGAGTGGCATTTATCTGTCTGAAAACAGGAATAGAAACTTCCCTCAGGTCAAGGATAAAAGCAGAAGATGAAAAATGTTGGAAGTAGTTGTTAAAATAGAAGCTCGCCCATATGATGACAGTAGATGTGGGTATTTAAATACTAGTCTGCTCTGTCATTGAGAAAGAAGGGATGGGTGGGTGGAGTCTGCTATGATAGCTAGCAAATCAGGTGGACAAGAACCACCGAGCTTTCCTTTTCCTGTGATTAGCTTAGATGAAATTCCTTCAGTTGAGTTATGATAATCAACGTGAGCTGAGTTGGAATCATAGAATCAGGGAGCTGGAAGGGGCCATTTTGTTCACTGGATTCAGGGTAGGAATTTACAGGAAGAAAGAAAGACAAGTACAACAAGTACAGTAGTCATAGGAGGAGTTCGATTCTCCCCACCTGTATGCCCCCTTTTTAAAAACTAAAAATAAAACTGATTTTCTACTATCTGCCACCTCTGTATGTGTCTCTTGGTCATACCTTAACCCTAACCCTAAAGAGAGAGGAAAAAATGCAACGGAGAGAAAGCTCTGTATTCCTGAGAAATATTTCAGTAAGGGCCATCCCCTATTCTGGAGTCATTCTTAAATCAGCAGAAAACTATGCCAGCATGAAATTGGCTGCCCCTATTGCCCATCCCTATTCTGCCTCCACTGCCTGTGTTCTGCCTCACTGCTGAGTGATACTGTCTGGGTGGTGCTAATGCAGAGTATGATAAGCAAGGTGAAAAATCCATTCCTCCAGTTTAGCTAGTCTTCGTCTTCCGCATATAACCAGCTTGTAGGAAAAAACACCTATCAATTATAGCACAGCAGCAGGACTGGGGTGGGGCTGGCTGGAGGACTCTGCCCATCACCTCTACGTTCCTTTCAGTGCCCCTCCTTCCATACCCCATTCTGTTGTACATACCTGGGCTGAATAAAAGTCAATGGGGGTGAAGAGGGATTTTGATCCCATAACTCCATGATTTCACTATTTCAGCCTTGTGCTACATCCTACAAAGGATTTACATTACTGATACATGAGCAGTCTAGCACTATGCACAATTCTGGGCCCACAGCACAGTGCTGCTGTATTACAACAGCAGAACGTGGCAGATGAAGAGAGGGGAGGGGCACGCTTGCATGAAGCTGTAACAGCCAAAAAGCCGTATTCTGATCTTATCCATCCCTAGTCACCTGTTATAATGGGTGCTAACAGTATAACTTGTTTTGTGAATGATGTGGTCAGTTTAGGGAGGGAAACACAAGTGTAATGCTAGTAGAACTGTGGACAACTTACAGCTGTCTCACTCTGGGGACTGGGGATGAGATGGAGGTAGGCTGCGAGCCGGTTGCCAAGCGCCTGAGTTGTGATCACGTGACCGTGGGGATGCTGCGACGGCCGCAACTTTGAGGACTGGTGAATGAATGGATGTAACCCAAGAACTACCTGTATAGCAGGAAAAAGGGTGGTCAATCTGTTACTCCTTTTTAAAAGGACGCCCTTGGGCTTCTCTTTCTAGTTACAGAAGGATCCTTCTTATCAGATGGCTTTTGTCCAGGAAGCAGTATCATTTTTATCACTCGTCTCCCAAGTGCAGAATGAAACTTCTATATGGAACCTCCTCCTCATGGCCCCGGATATCATTCAAGGTGCCACCAAAGTGACAGATATGGTTGATACCCTTCAGAGCACAAAAAGGTAAAAGAGAGGGAAGCTAAGAACTGTTGTGCTCAGTATTTCACTGACAGTAGTGTTGACTGTTGCACAAATGAACTCAGTTTTGGAGAACTGAAGTATTTTAAGGTTTCTTTCTAAGTATCGAATTGTGTCCAATTATTCCCCAATGGGTAGTGAAATTAAAATAAGGAGGGAAAAGTTTATCACTTTATACTGAATTTATAGACCTTCAATAAGATTTTTTTATAAAGCATGGTGAAATTAAATTTTGACAGGAAAAAGGCCTGCATTATTACATTTGTGAAGAAATATGACAACAGAAATCTGCCTCTACTTTATTATGAATGGAAAATTGAATTAAATGAGTGCAGTTGAGTTCATTCTCATTATCCCATTTTTCTT
Organism: Charina bottae; assembly: GCA_023362775.1. Taxonomy (NCBI): domain Eukaryota; kingdom Metazoa; phylum Chordata; class Lepidosauria; order Squamata; family Charinaidae; genus Charina; species Charina bottae. The sequence goes on from JALMGJ010000020.1 coordinate 3,573,944, forward strand.
GATGGGGATGTTTCCTTTCTGTGGCAGCAATTTCATTAGTGGCTGTCTCCTGGCAGCTGCCATTTTATCTTCCTAAGATGCCTTAGGCGTTGGTTGGAAGTAACTTATTTTCTAAAGAGCCAACAGAATCAGCTCCCATGCTGTCAAAACCTCTCTTTTTTGCCTTCAAGTCAGTGTTGACCCCTGGCAACTGCCTGGACAAGTCCCTGCAGTCAGGCAGTGGGAAAAAAAGAAAGGAGTGTGTGTGTGCGGGGGGAGGGAATCACTGAAATAAACATGAGGAACAAATTACGCATTCTGCAACATTTTCTCAAAGGCCTCTTCATATACAGTATTATTACACTGGTGCCTCATTATATAGGAAAGCCACAGATGAGAATGCTGTTTTAAACCAGTCTCTTCTGGGTCTTTCATGGTAACATTTTTTGCAGCCAAAAGAGGTTAGAAATGGAACAAGGGACTGGCTGTAGATTTTATGTGAATGTTGTTTTTCTAGTTCTTCTGGGATTTCTTCAGAGACATTGCTTAAATGATTTTAAAAAGTGTCTATCATAGAGGAGCTGGGCATGTCCCTTACATGGCAAACTGTTAACTTCTTTGGATATATTACATAATGCGTTATTTTGGACAGGCCATAGGGAGTTAACCTTGGTACCTACTTGTCAGGTTCATATGGATTCTTTTTGGCTTGTAGAGCTGGAGGAGATGAACAGGGTAAGTGGAGAAATGAGGGCCACCATTTCCTGCAGCAGGATGGTGAAATTAGCCAGGTTAAGGAGTGAATCCCTGTGATGTATCTGTGCACGCTGAAAGAAGGCTTTTTTCAGACCTTTGCTGAAAAAGACCTCCCCTGACCTGAAAAATCTTTTTAATAATAGATTAGTTTAAATATTCCACTCTTGGGCAAGTGATCAAGAAAGTAGGTGCATCGGATTTTATCTGGGATACTGTACTGAGGCTGCTCTGGTCACTGCAGTTAATGGTCCATGCTGGAAATTAGATGGGGAGAATATGACACTGCTAGGTCTCCTGAGCCTCTCAGCAGCTTTCAGTACAATTGACCATGGTGTCCCTCTGGACGCATTGGAGTTCAGGGTCACTGTCTTGCAATGGTTCTGGTCCTACCAGTCAGGATGCATGCAAAAGATGTGTCCTACAGGGTTCTCTATGCTGTTCAACACAGGAAACCACTGGAGATTATTTGGAGCTTTGGAGGGGTGCTGTCTATTGCTCCTTATCTTGTAATACCAAGAAAGTTATCGGTACCCTTGAAAGTTACTTAATCTCAATAATGGGCTAGATGAGAGAGAATAAGCTCAAACTAAATCCCGGCAAGGGGGTGCTGTTGGTAAGGAAGAAGCTAGACTCTGGAATTGAAGGGAGGCTGGTTCTGGATGGGGTTGTATTCTCCCCAGAAGGAATACATTTGCAGTTTGGGAGTGCTGCTTGATCAACAGCTATCAATGGATTTATGGGTAGCAAATTATGGCTAATATGCCAACTGTGATCCTTTGTGAGCTGGTTGGAATTAGCAACAGGTATTCATTCCTTTTACAATCTGCCTTAAATATTGCAGTGCACTGAACATGGAGCTACAGATCAACACAAGAAGTGCTTTTGAATATCCTCTCATAGCCAGAAGCCCAACTATCTTGCATGCAAGAAAGGGCCTTCTCCTATGTGGTTCTCAGGCTGTGAAACAGGCTCCCTAGGGAGATACATTGACACCCCCACCCGATTAAGGAAGATAGTAAAAGCCCATCTTATCTGCTATGACTTTTATTGTTGATTTATTTCAATGTTCAATTTAAATTATTTTAATGTTGCTTTAGTTTGTATTTTTCATTTTGATCATTGTAAGTTGCCTTGATTGTTGAAGAAACAGAAAAGCAAGGTAGAAATATAATAAACAAACAAACAAACAAATAAAACCATTATAAATTAAAGGTAAGAGATGGAGGAGGAACCTGCTGATTTAGGAAACTGGAGCATTCAAAGTTAAGTGATCGATAATCTCACGTTGCATTGTATTTAACACCAATGAAGTTGGTCATCAACTCAACATTAATTAGAGAGGGGAAGTGGGAGACAGGACTAGTGAAAGGCACAGAAAAGACAATGGAATAGAGAACTGATATCTGCTTTCTGTAAATATGTGGATTGGACCCTCCCTGCCAATGATATCTGCTTCCACGTAGCTCCTATTCATGCACTTCCTCTTGGTATAAGGAGAGGGGTGAGGAGAAATGGAAGAAATAAGGCTTTCCTGTAGCTGGGTGTCATTTCACAATCTTTTCAGATATGGGGGAGAAGAACAAAGTGCCTGTTTTCTACTCTTCTCTGTAAGAACTGATGATACCAATATATAAATGAGGACCAAGAGAGATCAGAAGCAAATGGGAGGGCAGAGTGTCTCCCCGTAGCCCAAATAAGTTTGAAAGGCATCATTATCAGATAGATAAAGGGGACCGCGGTGGCTCAGTGGTTAGGACGCTGAGTCAGAGGCCATTAAGGCTGACAGCTCGGCAGTTCGAATCCCGAGAGTGTGAGCCGCGTGCCGGAGTGAGCTCCCGGTAATTTGTCCCAGCTCCTGCCAACCTAGCAGTTCAAAAGCATGCAAATGCAATTAGATAAATAGGTACCACTCCGGTGGGAAAAATTACAGGGACATGAAAGGAGCCTCCTCGGGCATCCTCCGGACAATGGTGATGTCACCGGCAAATCCTTCCACTACAAAAGCGCCTTGGTGCTTCTGACATGAAAAAAAAGATCAGATAGATTCTGTTCTCTGTATGTATGTGTCACTGTCTATGTTGATTGCAGAGTTCTAATTCAGGGATAAGAGTCAGTTTGGAGTAGTGGTTAAGACACCAGGCTAGAAACTGGGAAACTGTGAGCTCTAGTCCTGCCTTAGGTATGAAGCCAGCTGGGTGACCTTGGGCCAGTCACTCTCTCTCAGCCCTAGGAAGGAGGCAAGGGTAAACCAGTTCTGAAAAACCTGCCAAGAAAACTGCAGGGACTTGTCCAGGCAGTCTCCGAGAATCAGACACAATTGAACAGATAAAAAAAATATCAGGGATGAGCAATTTTGAGTATTTATCCTCTGATATTATTATTATTATTTAGATCCTGAGGGTCACAGAGGTTGAATAGGGCTGAAAATTGTGTCCCCTTTCTCAAACATGACATTTCATGATGGCTTGACACATCCAATTTGTGCTTTATTTTGAATGAAAACAATACATTAAAACTTTTTTGGTGGAACAATATGGGGGAGTTGCAAAAGTGGAGCTGCGGGCATGTGCTATGAGCCATGGTTGGCTCATGCCTGATCTAGTTGCATGATCATACTCAGGACATTTTCTTTCTTTTTTTGAAGGTTGTTTATGAACAAGGAAGGGAAGAGTGACAGTAGTCCCCAAATGATTCTAAATATGATTAGCTGGCTGTCAACTTTGAACTGTTCAGAACAAGGTAAGATTTGGTTATGCCTTTATCAGGGACCTAATGGAAACTCCTGTAAGATAAATCAAAATCATTGCATTTAGACTTGTAATAAACCATGTTCTTGCTTCAGGTGTCTTAGATAGTTAATTGAACATGGAGAAAATTCTCCCCCAATACAGCATTTGGCAAGAGAAATGCTGACATCACTATACAATATTGCAGCCAATGTGTAAGATTCTTATTATTCTGTTAAGTATGAAAGAGGTTCCCCTCACTCATTCTTCCTGATAAACATTGGCAGTGGCATGTCAGTCCCGGTTTGTCTAACTAGATTTCTCAAAAAACAAACAAACTAACCAGATACCACATAATGATCTGAAACAACCCTGAAGACACACACTAGCCAGCTTAAGGTAGAAGACATGCTTTGTACTCTCTGGAAAACCACAAAAGAAGTGGTTAATCTCAGAGAGGCATTTGTGAGGTTCCTTCCAATGCTATTTTTTTTATGGGCAGACAGGTAGCACATACATTTTAAGTAATAAAATAATAATATCATCACACAGTTAAAAGATAGTAATTAAAATTAGTGATTTAACTTGTTTATTTGTTGGCTTGTTTTTGTAGACAAAAATAATATGGCAATAAATTACATTTGTGAACAACCTGTTTCCTGGAAAAGGATTCAGACTTTATTTGCTAAAATGAAAGATGTTTTAAGGTAAGTTCCGAGTCAAAGTCATTCTTTCTGCTGCTGTAAAGTGTTACTTCAAAAGGAATGGATATTCCATGGAGAACTTTCCAGAAACTACCCTGTTCTCTTTCAATCATTTGAGTATTTCTCTATTTCCTGTTATATTATTAAGAAAACAGGCATATAAACTTATCAGCATTTGACTGAAATAAACACATGTGAAAGCTAGTATTCATACAAAATCAACAGGACAACTGTGCATGTCTACCCAGGAATGAGTTCCATTGTTTTCAGTGGATTAATTAATTAATTTATAAATTAAATTGATTTATGATTTCAGCATGTGACAATAAACACCGTAAAAATATAATTCAATGGAACACGCATGAACTTTGAACTGCCACATTTCAGCTGAATGTGGAGCTGCTTCATGGGTAACTACTTCCCCTGAAAATGCTCCCATGTGTCAATGTGCCTTGAAATAGCAAGGACTGCTATGTGCACCTTGACTGAAGCAGTAGGAAAGAGCAGATGAGCTCTCCCCTTTACATCAGCAACTGTATCTTTTGCAGTAAGCATTTAAGATACCATCCACTGACATTAATAGAGGTTTTTAAAAATGTTTCTGGTTTGAAGAGACGGGTCGGGCAGAGAAGAGGAATCTGGGGATTGAAAAGGTGACAGTGCCTTGGAAGAAGACAAAAAGCTGGGTCAGGAACCATGAGGAACAGGATTTGGCTCTCATGCCAGCATTCCCCATGCCTGACCAGAATCTTATTTAAAACCAGCTCTAAACATAAGGCTCATGTTTAATGGCAAAATATGATTTATTAAAAACAGAAGCAAACACTTACAAGGTGTAAGGAGGAGGTGGGACTGGTTATAAAAGGACTATCACAAAAAGGCAAAAATTCGACACCTAGATAGTTGTTTTGTAAACTCTAAGAGGGGAAACAAATTTCATTACACTTTCATCTTCTTTGTTCTAAGATAAATTATGCACTGAAAATAATACACTGATTTTATATTTTTGTATATTTTTATTACAGGAATCTTTTAGCTCTTGATTTTGCTGATGAAGATTTTAAGACTGACTATTTTTTGAAGGATTTTAAAAAATTTACGAAATCTCAGAATAGCTTGAAGAAGATGCCATTATTTGACTTAATTGCTGACTTAAAAGAAACTCAAAATATCCACAATTTAAATAGGAGCATCAGGGATCGAGTGCTTTTAAATAAGATGATTTTTAAAGCCAAAAAGGCATGGCAAACTATTAAAATGAGTACTGTCCTCAAATTTCCTTTCCTGTCTGAAAAATATAGAAGATACTTAACTTCAATGGAAGAAGTGCCATCATTGTTAGTAAGCTTTCTGCTTAATCCTGCAACAACTGAAAATTTTCCTGAAAAATTCCTGGTACTTCAGAAAATCTTTGATATCATAGCAAATAGCAGCACAAATCATAACTATCTACTGATCTCTTCCCTGACTGACATGATGCAGAAAATCCAAAATTCCATTAACGAATCTCAGTGGAATGAATTCAATACTTATTGGCATATTGGTGAAAAACTGAGGTCTGCAAAATGGAGAGATACAGGCATCCTTGTCTATAGACAGGTTTTAGATATATTACATGGCAATCTGTATGTCAACCATGATATCTTTGGACTTCCTTTGAAAACAGAACTTGAAGAAATGATTAAATTTGTAAACCATTTATTGAAAGGGTATGATGTAGGGAGCATCAAGGGAGTAAATGTTTCAATGGTTTTAAACACTATCTTGAAAAGTGTGCAAGTGTTGGAGGACCTGGAGAAAAAGTACATCAATGAATTCATTATTGTTAATCCACTAATGAATACCAATAATGAAACTTTACAAAAATTATTTCAGACAATTAAGGAGGGTATAGATATGCTTTCTGATCCCAGTCTGACAGAATCATTTAATATTAAAAAAAATGATACCATCCTCAGATTTTCACAAGCATTACCTTTGCTGGATTTATATATGACCCCAGTGTGGCATAATTCTTCAATACAAGCAAAAATGTTGCAACTGTTGTATTTAACACCAAGCCTTCTTCTAATGGGAGACATTCAGACTAGCAAAAGGTTCTCAAACTGCACTGTGAAGGACTTCCATCTCATTGCAATTGAAGCGTTTTTCAATAATGCCACACTAAAGGAAGCCTTAGGAGAAAGCAAATGTAATTTCCTTTTCTCTTCTCTGGATTTTGAAAACCAAACAACCTATCACTATATGTTTACCCAATTGTTTCAGCTTGCAATAAAAAATCTGAAATCAGCATCACTTTCTGAGACAGTCCAGGAAAACAAAAGGAAACACTTCTCAGATGAATTTCAGTGTCTCATCAAATCATTACAAGTTTCATCAGGTTTTCTCTCCAAATTAATTGGGTTCCATAAATATCAGAATCCCTCGATAGAAAAGATGCATAAAAATCTAAGAACCCTCTCTCTTGACCTGTATCAAAGTAATCTGACTTGCAGAGAACCATTGCTTAGCAGTATAATTGACAAAATTTCTGCTTTACACATTCAGAGTCCTTTTATTTTGAAAGGAACAGAAGCGGATGCACAAAATCTCCTGGATAACCCATCAGTTTGGAATCAAACATTTGTGCCTTCTTTTTTGCTACATAATAAACACCAAAAGATTGTAGCAAAGATTTTAGAAGTGAGCAAAGTGAGCAAAGATGTTGTTAATCAATCAAAGTGGAATGATTTCTCAGAGATCTTGAGTGAGACTGCAGAAATATTGAACTCCAAACAGAATGTGACAAATACAATGCAGTATGTTCAACTGCTTGAAATGTCCAGAAAAGCACTAATTCTTGTTGGCATAGGATTAGCCAACAAGGAAAAAGAAACATACAAATTTCTTGAAACTTTAGGCTGGGGGATGAAAGTTTCCTCTTTAGAAGAGATATTAGATTTGTTAACATTGTTCCTGAATTCCAGTTCTGACATAGAGTACAAAACTTATTTTGCAAAAAAAATTAATACTTTTTTATCACCTATTGATGCTCTTTCTCAAAGACTTTTGTACATTAATCGTTATCGAGAACAAATCAAACAGGCATTAAACAAAATGACAAGAATATCAAATAAGTTGTTTTTAAATAAGATCAATTTAAAACTTGCAATGATATGGAGAATTATCCAGAAGATGATGTCTGTAGCAGCTACCCGGTTTCCAGAGAACATACCATGGGTTTTTGATGCAAGAGAAGAAATTCCTTTGACATTTTCAGATTTTTTTCTTAAAACGTCAGTGATAAAAGCCATTCTGGAGCCATTCCTGACCCTTCAGAATAACTATCATAGTAATACAAGTGTAAAGATGAGTACTTATCTTTCAGGATCAATGCACAGAATCCAAAATACTACTAAAAAATCCTGGTCAAATGAGTTGAAGGCCTTTGTGAATATTCATAGAGAATTAAGATCTGTAATACTGCATAACACACTTATTTTAAGTACATTGTATAAACACTTCTCTTTATTGAATAATGCTTCTAGTCTTCACTTTAACCCAGAACTGCAAGGGTTGACTCAATTTTTATCCCACATACTACAAAAGCATGATGAAGAAAACCCACAGAGTAACACCTCAGAAGTCATCAATATTGCTGTTAGGAATCTGTTATTTCAGCAAAAGTTTGGACATCAATTTAACCTCAGTCAATTAGAAACCATCTCCCCATTGGCTAATAATAGCCATACAATCATTCAAAGTATATATGACATACTGAATCAAGGAGCAATAATACTTTCTGACAGCAAATTGGAAGAAACTGATAGAGGAAAAATTGCCACCTTGTATGGTTTTTCACAATTTCTGTTTCAAAAGGAGTTCAGTGAGTCTTTCTCGGGGCATAGAAATTCATCAGAAACAAAAATAGTGGATGTCTTATATTTAACTCTGAGTCCATTTTTAGATATTTGGAAAAATAGAACTGGAGTGCCACATAATTGCAATGCCCAAGATGTAATTCACATAATTTTTCAAGTGCTGTTTAAAAATATCACTCTCCCTGAGGCACTTAACCAAAGCCATTGTGAACTGCTTTTTACTTCCATGGACTTTGAAAACAGAAAAAATCAAACATTTATTGACTTGTTCATTTTCTCCATAAGAAATTTCCAGCAGACTCTAAAATTAACAAATCTCTACCAAAAAAATAATGTGTATTTTACAAATGATTTGTTATGCATCATCAAATCACTACAATTTTCCTCTGGCTTGCTTTTGAAAATGGATACACTCTTTGATTTCCAACATCCTTGGATACAGGAGATGTATACAACTTTAACCACAATCTCTAAAGAATTACCATCAAGTAATTCAACTTGTTTCATCCCAGTTCTTGATGGTATAAATGATGTCAATTATAACCCTTCAAAAATTGCCTCGCTTTTTTCAGGTAATGAAACAGAATATTATATACAAAATTTCATTGACAAATTAGTAGACTGGAGTGATGTATCATTATTCTTCAAGCTGCTTCAAGATTACGTACATCTAAACATTCCTGTGAACAATGCCACACAAATAGATGAAGAAGAAATCTCCATTCCATCAAGAAGTAATTTTTCACAGATTTGGACTATGTTGTCCAAGTGGTACCATACAGAAACTGAGAATGCAAGATATGGCTTGGAAATTATGGGAAAAGTTCTGGATCACAATGAATCAATTCCAGAAATATTTAATGCCAGTATTTCTATTTTAAACTATTTGGATTTGCTGAAGAAGCTTAAAGCAAATCCAGATCCACATTTGCTGTCAAAAAGATCTGAGCTGCAATATAAATTTGACCATACTAGGCATCCTTTTGTCATGGTTGCAGAAACACTTTTGAATAAGACATTTTGGAAAGAATGGGAACAAGTATCATCTCCAAGCAATTTGATTGCACAGTAAGTAATGTGTTTCATAATTAGTTGAATGAAGAGAAATTCAGGCAAATTAAAATAATCAGAAAAGAAATATTTCTGAGATGAGGTTGACATAAACAATATTGTAGAAAATATTCAGAATGATGCAGAACTACAGAGATCTGGTTCATAATTATTTTTTAAAACATATTTTTATGTATAGTTGACAGAATGAGCTTACTACAGAGCAGAGAGGGGCTTCATATACTTGTGTATCTTTTGGTAACCTCATGTGACTGCCAAAATCCATTCTCTGATCAAATAGGAATTGCTTTATTTCCTCTTTGTGTTGGGTTAGATCCCTGCCATGCTATGTCCGCTTAGCTGGAAATGTCTCGTGGACATTCAGTGGTGTGCAAAGGACTGCAATCTCAATTAGCATAAGGACAGTATGACTATGGAAAATTATTCAGGAGACTTCTAGAGTATTGGGTGGGAGCACAGAAGGAGAGAGTCTTGGGTGAGAGAAGGAGGACCAAAGAAACAGTAGACCAGGGTGTGCCTATTGGAAACAAACTAACTCTCCCCCTCAGCCACAAAAGTCCCATGTAGCAGTTTCTCTTACTTTCCTCTTGGCAGCACCTCCTCCATCCTGCTTCTCTTCCTCTCAGCTCTGTAAGGTATGATCCTCTCCCTAGTGGAGTTAAGTGGATGATTCTCTTGCTGGTGAAACTTGCCGGTCTCTCTACTCAAGTTGATCGAGTCACCAACTGAACTGAATCCCCCCACCCCAAGTTGCTCATTTCCTTTATAGCCGCAGGGGATATAGCTGCAGTACCAACCAAGCCCCCTTTTATGAGTCACCATTCTCTTGGATTATCTCGGATTCCCTTTATCTCCCAGTTTGTTCCCCATTGGGCTAACCATTTCCTTTTCCTTTTCCCTTCTCCTAGCCATTGCTCCCAGGCTGTGCTTCTTTTGTCCTCTCCATTCTTCCCAGGTGCGTGCACATAGCAGTCTGTGTTAGTGTGATGGAATGTCTAACAGACCCTGGGAAAGTGGAGGAGGAAACAAGACCCTTCCAAAAGAGACACCTCAGCCCAGGGGAGGGGGGTTCATCAGCAGGAAACTCAGAGCAACTCTGTTCACTTACGGTATATCACAAAATGGAGTCCTTCAGATTCATATAATGTATGGGATATATAACCTCAACTATGCTTTAGCAATGCATAGGCAGTTGAGATTTGGGAGATAAGAATAGCATGTTACATAAAGCTAACCTGCATAAACGTCACTGATTGGCCTACTCTAAACAACTTCTTTTACGCCTTTTCTATGCAATACAGAAGTTGCATAGAAGTTGCTGGGTATAAATTGAGCAGGAGTATTGCTTTGATAGGCTTTCAAGATCCTGTTACATTACCCTAGTAACAATAAAGATCTTGCCAGAAATCAAAGTGGTTCTTGTTTCTTGAGTCGTCCAACTTTGTGGGGCTTGACAGTAAATCCCATGCACCCACAGCTCTTTATACATTTCCTAGCTGATCTAAGTTTTGTTTCTTCCCTCTTTATTCTTTGGGAAACTCTCTCCCTTCTGTAAATCTCCAACTCTTGTTTCCTGGTGGGCCTTATGCTGTCTGCCAAGAAGCCCCCTATCTCTTCCTGTGATCTCTATTACCGTAGTATATCTGAGTATCCTATTTCCTCTGCTCTTACCTTTTCCCACTTACAGCCCTGTGCAACCAGATCTCTAACATTCAGTTTAACATCCCAATTTTTTCCTGGCAAAGCTCTACAAATTTGCACCAGATGCATTTATTACCCAGCTCTACTGCAATTCTCTGAGTTGCATTAGCAAGAGAGAGATTGTGTGTATCCTAGAGTTTAAGGATATACAGCTCGTAAAGAGCTGTCTTACAATCTTTGACAGTGACAATGATCAGGTGTGGCCCAAGATCTTTGATGTAGCCTAGAGAATTTTGTGTTTTCTTAGTTCCAATTAAAATAACTGCAGCAGTCCAGTCTTAAACGTTTTACTAAGCAAGTCTCAATAGTTTCAGGATTAAGCTGCAATCTTAAACTCACTCAGAAGAAAATCCAATTGAACAGATCAGAACCAATTTGTTTAGGGTTGTGTTGCACAACTCTCTAATCTCAGTGGATTTTTAGATCTGTTCATTTGGTTTGTTTACAGAATCAGAAAATTTTGTTGCACTAATATCTAAGATGTTCATTTGGAAAGATCTGGGAGAGTCTTATTGATTGCTTTTTCTGAGCCCAAATCTAAGAAGTTTAGAAAACAATAGATCATTCTTGGTAATTTGTTAATTATGGTTAAAGTATTCAGAGATATATGTCTACTGAAATAAGTAGAACTCTTATTTAGGATTTGTTAACTACTATAAAGCAAAATTTTGTTACATTTCCTGAATTAAATTGGCTTAGTGCTATTCTAAGTAAGCTGCAGACTTTCTTTAAATACTTTGATTGTAAGCCATTCTTTAATGTGTGCAACTTCACAACAGACTGGCCTGTTTCTTATTTTGTTCTGTTTTGTCCCAGGTATCTGTTTTCAGAATTTGAAAATGTCTTCCTAAAAACATCTAATGGTGACTTCTCATCATATTTCATTTGCATAAGGAATGTGTTTGAAGGGCAAGTTGGTGAATTGCCAGGTAACACGTACAGTATTTGATAACAGCATACAATGTATGTGTTTTTAAATCTTTCCCTTGTGAAAGAGTTTAATGCCTCCTATGGCAGCTGGATTCTCTATGGCTATACTGATTGCAGTTCATGCCCAGATAAAAGCCAGGAAGCCTGATCAAGAAGAATATCCTACTGGGTCTGTTCCCCCCCCCCCATAAAATAAATGTGCATCTGCCATTTGCGCCACACAAAACCAATGGTAGCATAAGCCTTAATGCAACTGTGGTAGATATATTATTTCAGAAAATTTTATTGGGTACTTATCTTAAGAAAAGTGATTGAAGACCCCATATTGCAGTGGAATTAGAGTTGGTGAATTACAGAGAGAAACATTCGTCATTTTAGTTAACACAGATTGACTTGCCATGGTTTACATTCAAGCATTTTATTTCGAGATAAATGGTTCTAGGTTAAACCTAAAGAAAGAAAATATGTTCTGAGGTTCAAAGGAAAAGCTATTTGATGAAAGAAAGAGCATTCTAAAGTTGATAAAAATATTTGATGGACTACTGGTTTAGAAAGTTTATCCCCCGGATGAACCTTAGAAAGTTCTTTGGAAATGAACAGCCAGTGCAAACACTTTTTTCTATTTGTGACAAGGAACTGGAACATGAAATGGAGTAATAAAGAAAAGAGTGGTTTGGGGCATTTGATTCCACCATTTGTCTTTTAAAGCTTGATTCAGCTCATGATGGTTAAATATATATATTTTTTCCAATTCTGTTTTTATCTAAAGGAGTTTCAGCTTTAAGTGGAAGATATGGGTAGGGAGACTATTTCACTTCCAACTATTTTAAACAACAAATCAAATATACCGTAGTTGCCATTCAGTGAAACTTATCTAAGGGACAAACGCCTGCTGGAACAACATGGCTTTTGCTAGTTTTCAAAATGCCTGTAGAGTTTGTTAGTGATAGTGGAAATCTACCAAAAAGAAATGTAGTCGTTACAAAAGACTAGCTGGTGTTGTTTCTTACAGGAAATGGTTCTCTTCCTCCAAAAATAACAGAGCTAAAAGGAGTCGTTTTTACTTCCCAAAATACGAATGCCACAATTCCAGAGATTCTGATGTTAAAAGTAAGTAAATGTATCGTTTGGATGTGAAAAATACCAATCATATGAAAGTGCAAGCTCTGAGCCGTTCCTGTACTGAGGCTTAACAAATTTCCGAAGTTCAAATGGCCGCTTTTCTTAGGGAACAATAACATTGCAAGGGAAAAGGACAGCGAAGTGTTCCCCACTGCTGCTTCTCTGCTCCAAATTCTTCTGCCCTTTTGCTTCTTCAGCTATGCATCTGAAGTCCTGCCCTGAGCGCAGTTTGGAGCACAAATGAGAAACTCTCTGTTCAGAGCTAGAAGAAAACAATTCTTCACCCTCTATTTTATTTTATTTAATTTAATCTATATTTATTTATATTTAATCTATTTTATTAGGGCCGGCTCTAGACATTTAGGCGCCCTAAGCAAAGTCGTATTCTGGCGCCCCCTACTTTTTGGCTCGTCTTCCGATTTTGTTAGGAATTTCAAAAAGGCGCCCTCTTGTTCCTTTCTTTCTTTGTGTTTTTGAGCTTTACCCTTATGATTTTCAGCCCCGGCCATTTTTTTCCTTTTCTTGGACATTTTCATCCTATTTACACAGTAAGTAATTTTAATTAATTACATCTGCACCCATTGTTGTCATATGGCTACAATTCTGCAGTTATATTTAACCCTTCCGCAGGCACGCTGGCTCATGGAGCATGCTGTTTCCTCTTGTAGCTCTGATAAGCTGATAGTCGCACAACTTGTTCGCTCAGGACCTTCCTGTCAGATGTTTGTATTGCTTTGGTAATATTATCAGCTTCCTGAGGTCGATAGCTGTAATAATATATTTTTTTCATGACCTGCAACATTGGTTAGTGTGCTGTTCACTACTACTACACCGACTTCGTGGGTGTTTTCAAAAAGCGTAGAAAGAAAAAAAATTAAAGCAACAAGGAAATATTATCAGATTTTATACTCATATTGTGTATTTTAGAAGTATTTTTAGTTTTGGTGCCTCCTAAAATTTGGCACCCTAGGCTAGCCTAGGCCTAGAACCGGCCCTGATTATATGCAAAGGCTGTCACCATTCTCATGAAATGGTATTTCCCTCCAATATTGGCTAGTTTTCTTTCATTGCTTTTTATAACTCATTTGTAGCTAATTTTGTCTCCGTTTTGATTGTTTAAAGCTAACCCGCCTGCAAAACTTAACATCACTCCTTTGTGATGACGAGAGCATTAGATGGTTGCAACAAACATGCCAGCTCCCTGATGTTAGTTTTGCAGAGTTGTGCAATCAAAGTGCATTCCACAAGAAGCTTCTTCGCAGTGGAAAGCAAAGTGATCGTCTGCTGACCAATTTAATTAGCCACAGAAGCCTCTCTGGAGAATTTCAGGAAATAGTTGTTGGGAATCCCCAAAAGCTTCTGCAACAAATTAACTGGTAAGATCTTTTGCAAGTAATCTGTAGCAATTATTATCTGTTTGAGAGGGCCAATACTTACTCCTTTTCTTTTCTTCAAAAAGGTTACAAGAAAATGTCCCTCAACTTAAATATTTCCGTGATATCTCTAAGCTTATCTCTTCCTTGAATTCTATAATGGATATCACTAAGAATACACCACATTCCAGAAAACAAGGTAATCTTTGTGTCTATGAAGGTTCTCAGTCATCCAGGTGGAATTGTCTGTAGCTTGAATCATGTCAACTGGACTTCTATTTTCTCAGTGGAAACGTTTCACTCCTTATCCAAGAAGCTTCTTCAGTCTGAGCAAAGTTTGTAAGGGAATCCTTAAATATGTTTCTAGGGTGGCTGTGTGACCTTGCACCTGGGGCTAGGTCATGGTTATTTGAGATGTTTATTTCTAAGTCCCTTTATCATCCAAAGGAGGATCGTTAAGATTACCTTGCTGTTGTTGAGATTGGGAAATGGTCTTAATCTTCGTAGGCACAGAAGACAAAGCAGGACAGAAAATAGGGGAAAGATTGTGCCTGAGGCCCCCACCTCTATTCAAAGAAGGATTTTCCAAGTTGGCATAAATGGATGCCTTGACCCCTCTTTCAAACCACTTATCTTCCCTGTCTAAAATGTGAACATTAATGTCCTCAAATGAGTGTCCTTTTTCCTTTAGATGAAGGTAAACTGCTGACTCTGGTCCTGTGGTGTTGCTCCTTCTGTGTTGGGCCATCCTCCTGTACAAAGGTTGTTTGGTTTCTCCAATGTAGAGCTCAGAGCACTCCTCACTGCACTGAATTGCATACACTACATTGCTTTTCTTGTGTTTTGGAGTTTGATCTTTGGGGTTTACAAGCCTCTGTCTCAGTGTGTTGGTGGGTTTGAAATATACAGGTATGTGGTGTTTGCCAAATATCCTTTTTATCTTTTCAGGCACGCCAGCCATGTAAGGAATGACCAGGTTCTTCCGTTTACTCTGAGTCTCAGCCCTGTCTGTCGCTGTTTTAGGTCTGGTAGACTTAGATTTAGTGAAGGCCCAAACATCAGATATTTTGTATATGAGAAATAAGTGGTGTTGAGACACAGGTCCAGAAGATGGCAGATCTGGTTTGGATTGAGATGGTTTCTCCTTTCAAGGGTGCTGTCCTCTTCTAGTCTCTTCCTGACCACGGATAGAGCATGAGTGGTGGGGATGCTGGTGAAAAGGGAGGACACATCGATCTGCCATCTTCTGGACCTGTGTCTCAACACCACTTATTTCTCATACAGAGGTGACTTTTACAGACAAAAACACGGCTGTGCCATGGGTTCTCCTGTGTCACCCATTGTGGCCAATTTATACATGGAAGAAGTGGAGAAGAAAGCACTCAACACATTCCAGGGAACAGCGCCCACCCACTGGTTCAGGTATGTGGATGACACCTGGGTTAAAATCAAGGCCCAGGAAGTACAGGTCTTCACGGACCATATAAACACCATAGATGCCAACATTAGGTTCACCAGAGAAGACACCAAGGACAACAGACTGGCATTCCTAGACTGTGAAGTCCTCATTGGGACCGGTGACAAGCTAGAAATAGGGATCTACAGGAAACCCACACACACAGATCAATATCTGATGTTTGACTCCCACCATCCACTGCAGCACAAACTAGGAGTCATCAGGACATTGTCACACAGAGCAGAAACCATCCCCACCTCCATGGATTCCAAAAAGAATGAAAATAAGCACCTGAGAACAGCTCTGAAGGCCTGTGGATATCCAAATTGGGCCTTCACCAAATCTAAATCTACCAGACCTAAAACAGCGACAGATAGGGCTGAGACTCAGAGTAAACGAAAGAACCTGGTCATTCCCTACATGGCTGGCGTGTCTGAAAAGATAAAACGGATATTTGACAAACACCACATACCTGTATATTTCAAACCCACCAACACACTGAGACAGAGGCTTGTACACCCCAAAGATCAAACTCCAAAACACAAGAAAAGCAATGTACTGTATGCAATTCAGTGCAGTGAGGAGTGCTCTGAGCTCTACATTGGAGAAACCAAACAACCTTTGTACAGGAGGATGGCCCAACACAGGAGGAGCAACACCACAGGACCAGAATCAGCAGTTTATCTTCATCTAAAGGAAAAAGGACACTCATTTGAGGACATTAATGTTCACATTTTAGACAGGGAAGATAAGTGGTTTGAAAGAGGGGTCAAGGCATCCATTTATGTCAACTTGGAAAATCCTTCTTTGAATAGAGGTGGGGGCCTCAGGCACAATCTTTCCCCTATTTTCCGTCCTGCTTTGTCTTCTGTGCCTACGAAGATTAAGACCATTTCGCAATCTCAACAACAGCAAGGTAATCTTAACGATCCTCCTTTGGATGATAAAGGGACTTAGAAATAAACATCTCAAATAACCATGACCTAGCCCCAGGTGCAAGGTCACACAGCCACCCTAGAAACATATTTAAGGATTCCCTTACAAACTTTGCTCAGACTGAAGAAGCTTCTTGGATAAGGAGCGAAACGTTTCCACTGAGAAAATAGAAATCCAGTTGACATGATTCAAGCTACAGACTAGGTAATCTTTGCTTCCAGCAATTATTTATTGATTGCTTTTTCTTTATTCTGATTTTCTGCCTATTTCCTTTACCATTTTTCTAAAGTTTTAAACTAATGTTTTTTGGAAAACTTAGATTGAAATAGGTGTTATAAGATAGGTGGGTTAAGCCTTGTGAAGTTTGGATGTACCCATTTTGTCTCTTGATTTTGCAACCAAAAACACCCCCCACTTTTTAAAATTTCTAATGGGGGTTATAGTCAGTAACATGATGACAGCATTTGAAAGACAAAGCTCCTTTTTTATTTGGTGGGGGTGTGTAGATGGTTGGTTTCATTTAATACAAGGGGGGGGGGGAATGCTAAAAACTGCACCACCAAAAATTGCCAGGGCTATCTGGGGGTGTATCAGAGGCAAAAAGAATAGGGCTGGGAGGACCTTGGGTTACCAGTCTCCAATCTAGAGTGAAAAATTGTGAAGAGTGGGGCTAAAATCAGTGAGGTACAGGAAAGACCATGCAACATTTCTGTACAATGCTTAAGTGCATATACGTTAGGTATGCTGGCCAAACACAAAAGCTGTAATTATATAAAAACCTTGTTTTGCCATGCAAATGGAATACTTGTACTGTAATGGATAAAAACTCTGTTTAGAATTCTGTCCCCAAAATAGGTTTTTTTAAAAAATAAATATTACCATAGAGCCTATTGGTTATTGTAAAAAATCCATTTGGGGCCAATATACTGTATTTACCAAACATATTATATTTTATTTGGCATTTTAGATTTTAAAATGCCAAATAAAATATAACAAATGGGGAGGGGAAGGAAAATGACTGCAGTGTGTTTTTTTGGGAGGCCGCCCTAGAACGTGATCCAGGAAGTTGAGTAGAAGAAGGGGTAGAATGCAGTATCCCAGGTGGTCAGTGCTGCTTCTCCAAGATTCCAGCAGCACCCTTGGACGTTTACTGGGTTGGTGTGTTGATGGGCCTGATTTAAAGGTCTCACAGTGAAACCACACATGAGTTAGGCCCAAGCTACCTACAGGAAGGTCTACTCCCACACCTTCTCCATCTGTCAATGTGGGTTGTGCCCTGGATAGGTTTCAGCTTTTTTGTGATGAGGGAAGAAGCTGCCTCTGCAGAGACAGTAAGCTGCACCCTTGTTACATTTTGGAATCACAGACTGAAATCAAAGAGTGTGATTGCGCTATTTAAGCCATTGCTGGAAAGGTTAAAAACAGCCAATGTAAGCAACACTGTGAAAATGTTGGCTTTGACATTTTATGAGGTCTCAACAAATGAAGCATTGAAATGCTTACAAACCTGACTTGAGAGTAACTCGACACTCTAAGGCCACTCTGAACTAAGATCAAACAAATAATTATAAAAGCCAAAGTGTTCTGATATGACAACAAATGCTACAGACAACGGATGGTATGGCTATCTATGTGATGTCATATCTCCCTTCTCAAACTGCCTTTTCCCAAAGCTGGCCACATGCAGCTCCTTCAATCTCTGTTCATAGGATTTCTTTTCTACCACCTTGATCATCCAAACTGCCCTTCTTTGAACCTGCTCTAATTTCTCTGAATTCTTCTTAAATTACCATGCCTCAAACTGGACATAGAAATTCAGGGGAGGTCTAACTGAATCAGAATACTTACTTAAAATACTTACTTCCCCAAAACTGGAAATTATACTTCTGTTGATGCACCTACAACTACACTTGCCTGTTTTGCAGTCACAACACACTGCTGGCTCATATTCAGTTTGCAGTCAACTGAAATTGTGGGACTATGAGTTCTAGTTTTACCTTAAACAGAAAGTTGGCTGAGTGACTTTGGGCCAGTCATTCTCTCTCAGTCAAACAAAGAAGGCAAACCACTTACCAAAATGTTGCCAAGAAAACTGCATGGACTTGTCCATGTAGTTGCCAGGGTTCAAGGCTGACTTGAGGGCACCCCCCAAAAAACCCAAAGAAAATCAAGTACTATTCTAAAGAGATTTAAATGAGCTGTCCATATCTGTTCAGAAAATACAATTACTGATTAATAATACTGTCTATATTATTATGGATTGCTCAACCTGTTGATGAGAAAATAGTATTTTTACATGGCATAAAGTTTTTTAATTTTAATTAATTTATTATAACAATTAAGACTGATTTTTTTTCCAGTTGGAACTGGTAAAGAAGCAAATAGAATATACTGCTGATTACCAAACATATTCAGTTGATATGATTTAAACAAGAAAGGAAATTAGAAATTCATTTAAAGAGATTAATTTCTTAGGCTTCTGGAATATATTATATCTATATCTAGTTTCTGTTTGGTATAGAAATACAAATTATTTTTAAATAGGGGAATAAACATTTTGGATATTTTCTTGTTCAGTTTATTACCTTGTAGCATAAGGTGTTTTTCTTTTCCAAACTATCTTTTACGTACTCTGTTTATAGCATTTTCTGAAGTAAAACAGACTTTAATTTTAAACTTTTGTTCTGTGATGTTTTAAAGATATGATCATAGATCTGTTCCGAAATGTTGATGGCCTCAAGAATGATCTCAGAAATATTGTAGGAATGTCTACAGAAAGTATCAGTGCTTTGACAGAAATGCCTCTTCCAGAAAACAAAACACAGGCAAGTTTATTATGAATTATAGCTATAACCTTAGCTGACTTTTCACAGAGCTTATATCATACACACTTATCTGTGTAAAAACTCAGGTGGGACTGGATGATTGATATCAGTGGGTAGCTCATCTTTTTCACTGATGTATCTGTCTATAAAGTGTGTTCCCCTCTAAATCAAATGGTAATATTTCAGCCTATGATAGTCTGACATTCTATTCAGCAGGCAAAAAAGTGATACTGATACATAGATGAAAAAAATCTTCAAATCCCAGGGCCACTGATATAAAGATAATTGTTGAGGGAAAGGGTCATTAAAGAATAAACTGGCTGAATGTCAGATAATGTCCCAGACTGACAGTCCCACATAGAGAACAAGGCAGTGTCTTCCAGAAGATTTAACCTCTGTTTTTCACATGTTTATCTATCAGTATGAATAAGGTTTTAAAAGCTATGCTACCTTAAATGTGGGTTGAGTAACAGTTCCTGATCATGGTGTATGTTTCTGGTTTTACTTTTGGAAAGTATACAGGGCAGGTTTTTGAACTGGTAAACACACACAGCCTGTTTCACAGTGCAATAAAAAAATTGGTATGTGTGTGTGTTCACCAGAGGAAAGAAAACCTATGTTAGACCACACCCAACTCAGGAGGTGTCAGGCCAGAGAACAATATTGGAAACAGGAATATAGTGTATGTTTGCTTTTCATCAGTAACTTTTTGTTCTTGATCATAAAATACTAAGATACAAAAATTAATATATTAATAGTAAAAGCCCCAAGAAATGGGGTGCTTTGATTTGTGGTTTTGCTTACAAGAGGTTCAGAAGTCCCCTGATATGACAAATGGTATCTTTCTGCTGCTTTGCTAGGTGGCCTAGGTCAGTAGTTTTAAAGAGAGGTGCTTAATTTATCCTCATTAGAAAGGGTTTACTACTGACCATTCTGCTTTTTCCCATGCCAATACAGCTGATATTTCAGATACTGCAGCTAGAGTCCTGTGATACGGATGCTGCTGATGCTAAGCTGGAAATTATAGCAGAGCAATTCTGCAACCTCTCCCTTGCAGAAAGGGCTCACAAGTCTTATCTTTTGGGGATCACACTTCTGCGTTACTTAGATGTCTACAAATTCATCTATAAGGTTTGTCTCCTGTGTTATGCAACATGTGTTTGGTTTTCTTTGCCATTCTATACATAATGGGAAAGAGACCCGGGGAATCAATAGCCTGTTTTAATGGGCGGTGGGTACATCAGTTTAATGGGACCAGATGTGGTCTGAGCAACCACTGTGCTCCAACATGATTGAAACTAATATACTATCAATATTTATTTATTATTTAAATTTATATGACCGCCCATCTCCCCCAAACGGGATTAGAGATGGACGACATAATCTTTAGCAGGTTTATTTGGAAGGAAGGAAATCCCACTAGCATAGATAGGGATAGGTAAAGGTAAAGGTCCCCCCCCCCCCACATTTGTGCAATCGTGTCCGACTCTAGGGGCCGGTGCTCATCTCCGTTTGTTAGCCGAAGAGCCAGCATTGTCTGAAGACGCTTCCACGGTCATGTGGCCGGCATGACGCACGCGGAACGCTGTTACCATCCATCGAAGTGGTACCTATTAATCTACTTGCATTTGCATGCTTTCAAATTGCTAGGTTGGCAAGAGCTGGGGCGAGTGCGGGAGCTCACTCCGTCACATGGGACTAGGGATTCGAACCTCCGAACTTGCGATCTTCCGATCGACAAGCCTGGCATCTTACCCGCTGAGCCACCATGCCCCTTATATAGATAGATAGGGATACTCCACAATAAATAGATGGCAGAAAGAATTATGGAGCACAGGATGCTTCATATAAACTGCTGAGTCTTATAAGTGAAAAGTAAGGTGATAATAGCAGTAGTATTTATAATACATGAACACATAATATTTCTTTATTTGATCATTAACAAGATATGTATGTTTTATGTAGCAGAGGGCAGAAAACAGACTATTTATACTTACGAAATACATTAAAGTGGCCTGAATGTCACACTCCTGCACACAGATAGATGCATTTTGTTTTAAAAGGGTTGTATTAGATTTATGCCTGAATGTTTCCTATATGCCATTGTAGGTGGCAACACCTAGCTGACTTGGGCTGATCACAAAAAGCTAACCTGATTTAAACCTGGTGAAAACTTCTCTGAGAGGTCATTGGGAAATCTGAGGGCTATAAGCTAGACTGGAAGGTTGAGAAAACATGTTGGAAGAAGGCAGTGGCAAATCACTCCCATGTTTTTGCTAAGGGAATCATATGGACGTGTCCTTGCAGCCACCAGGACCAAGTTATAGATAGGCTTGGTTTAAGGAGGACCATGCTTAATTCCCCCATTCTGCTGTATGCAGGCACAGATCTTCCTTCATCTACCTGAGCAGAGGCACGCAGCAGATGAAAGGAAGTTACCTTCTTTTACCATAGAAGATTTTGAAAGATGGGGACATAGTAGTTGGAGGTGCTGTCTCCAAGCCTATTTCTCTCTCTTCAGTGATTGCTTTGGTAGTGGATGGGTCACATCCCTTCACTCCCTCTCTGAAGCAATCCCTGGGAGAATTAAATGAGATTCTTTGGAGGTGTTTTTTTTTCTGACTATATTTTACCTTCCAGTGAAATTAGAATAATAAAAAAACACTGCTTATGTATTTTTTCTGGATTCCCACTTGTAATTATTCCAATCATTTAAAAACAATACCCCAAAGGAGTTTAGTTTATGATTATACTCAAAGTCTTTGTGTAACTATTGCCACTACTAATTATTGCTGTGCTTCCATGGCTTATGTGTATTTGAACAGTGTACTGTATGTACTCCATTGCAGAAGATTTCTAAATGTGTAATTCTGTGGAATTCATTGAAACATTTGGAATTACGTGAATATTTAAAATTGAAACTAAAGTAGGTATTATATTTATCCTGCAGTATGCAATGCTCAAATTAGCATCCCTAAACCTCGGTGCAAAATCTAACTACATTGTGCTTCACAGACAGGGTGGATGTGTTCAGAAGAAATACTGATAAGAAATCTGAAACAAGGCACTGTTCATTTGGAATTCCTTTTCCCATTGTAGCAAGAGAAATGCTTACATTGTTGGGTCACTTGCGGTTCTAAGCCTAGAAGTCAATGGGTGATACGTTGCAGGTCAGGAAGCAGAGTGTAGGGAAGTATGGTTGGAGCTTAATTTTGCTTGCTGGAGGCAGAAAGTTGCAGCTTGGCAGGTCAAGGGTTGGCTGTGTTTAGTGTCCTGGTAGGTCTGATGGATGTGGGGTGGGACAGGATGAACAACAGGACTCTCAAGTCAGATTTGTTCTCTTGAGTCTAGCCCTGCATTCTGATTGAGAAGAAGTCTAGACTTGTTAGCTTAATCTTATTTGATTCATGAGGATGCCTTCACATAGCAATAGACTAGCAAGATCCCCAAAGTTCATGTCCTTAAATTCAGCAGATAGAACCTAGAAATTAAGAGTACTGTGGTTACTGACTTCCTGACAAGGGGTAGAACCAGGAATGATATGTGGTGGAGCCAACAACTGCATACTGATTTAACAGGATGCAGCAAAGTGAAGCATTATGAATTTTGCATGGATTGGAGAATACAGGAATAATAAAAATTCTTATTGAACTAAGCAGAGAATACACTGCCTTCCATAGTTCCATTTTCTCCCCCAGATATATGAACTTTGATCTTTTGAGAATGTGGCCTCTAGGTATATAACCTTTTAAGTCCAATTCAGTCAAAAAAGGTTTAAAGATATTTTGGATTGAGCAAGAGAATTAATTAAAATTAAATGCTTCATTTGGTATCAATAGAATGAAAAATATCACAAATTTTCCTAGCATGTACCTCTTTTAAAAGATATGTTTAGTTTGGATTATGATATTGTTTGTTTGTGGGCTTCTCTAGATGCTTTTCCCTAAGGAATTACAAATTCCTCTGGATAAGGGATTAGAACTTCTCAAAGACCTGGATCACTTGAGGACGCAGGTTGCATCAGATGTTCATCCACTCTTGTATGCAATTCATTCCCTGAAAAAGCTGAGGCTATCAAGACATGCACCGCTCTCTAAGGTTTGTTTTTAAAATGTGTTGATTCTTAGAAATTAGAATTACAAAATAATTAATGTATCAGAGGTCTAGAAAGTGTGTAATTTGCATAGAAGTCAGATTATCAGCTCCAACATATACTGTATTATGGGAAGGATTCTTACTAGGAGACTAGAAGCCACAATGTCACACTGAAGGAGAACAAATATATTTCAGCATTTGAGAGGAGAAATATTGCCACTTTTTGCTTCTTTTTATTTGTATATTATTGTACCCTACCTTTCCTATAAAAACAGTAGAGCTGATTTTAAAAGAAAGGATTAAAAAAAGACTCTAAAAAGCAACTTCATCAAATAAATCTTACACTAAAGATTAAAAACAACTGATCCAATAAAACCAATAAATACCAAATCTGTATTTGCCTTTTCTGCAGCCACATCATAATGCTACTTCAATTTTTATAACTCTATCATATCACAGTTTTGTTATCAACTACAATTCCAAGATATTTTGCACAAGTTCTGTTGCCCTCTTGGCATCTGTTATATTTTACCTGTGCTTTCTGTTCCTTAAATGATGAGCTTGGCATTTATCTCCGTAAAATTTCATTTTTTTTATTTTTGGCCCATTTGATTTTGAATTCAATTTCTGTCTTCCAAGGCATTAGCAATCCTTGGCATTTAAGTCATCTGCAAATTTCCTCCACCTCTTCATCCAAATTAATAAAAGTATTGAAAAGTAGAAGTCTCAGGAATGAAACTTGTAGCACCTAATGCCCTTTCCATTTTGATGAGCACTTGAGGGCAAAGTTTTCAAAGCAGCCATCTGGCCTACACGTAACAAGCTTGCTAATCAGAATTGTGTGGGTACTTTGTGAAATGCTTTGTTGAAATCAAGTTATATTATGTCTATACAGCATTTCCACAGGATACTTAGGAAGTTACCTGATTCAAAAGAGAAAAGAGAAGGCTAGTCTGGTAAAATTTGCTCTTACCAACGTCTGGTAATTACTGTGCTGTTTGAAGGTGCTTACGCATCATTCTCTTTGTGACCCTACTTTAGAATTCCAAGATTTTGATGTCAGATCAACTAAGCTGTAGTTTTCTCAATCATCATTTCTTCCCTTAACAAAACAGAGAGAAGGGGCTAAGAACAGTTGGTTTTTGGCTGCTTGTAACATACAGTACAATTCTTACTTCTAAGTTTTCACCTCCATAAGATTCCGTTTAAAGCCTTTCTAATCAAGCTCACTTTGGTGACACATTTTTACCAGTCCTTGTGGGACGCAACTTATCTTGTTCCAGTAGTTCTTCAACTAGATAAGTCAGGCTGTGGTCCCCAAACCCAAATCTCTCCAATCAATACCATTCACATAGCCAATCATTTAACTTGCAATATTTTTCTTTCTCTTTCTAGTCCTCTTGAGGTACATGTAAAACATTACCTGATTTTGATTGATTAATGATGTAATGATTAATTAATTATTTTAAAATATTTAATTAATTTTGATTGATTAATTCATTTGATTAATGTAAACATTACCTGATTGAAAATTCCAGGTTCTTGAGCTTCCTTTCTAGATCGAAAGCCTAAGGTGATGCAGTTGTAGCTAAACTGAGCAGTGCTATATGGTCCCTATATGTCCCTATATGGATTAGGATAAAGGAATAATTGTAGGTAGATTTGGTAAATCTTGGAAGTTATTCTGTCATTTCCAACTGTATTTCCAATCATTGGTAATTCACAAGTTGATCAGTCCAGTTAGAACATATATTTTCGTTTCCTCACAGTATTACCACAAGTGTTTCTGTTTTCTTGCAAGGTGCAGCTCCATCCCTCTGCTTTTCAGTGATCCGCTATTTTGTCCCCTATTTGATTGTGTATCTTTTTTCTACTGAAGGCTCAGAGCCTGTTTCATCTGCAAGGTTCTGTTAATGGGTTCTGTTTAGAATGTTTTCTACATTTCTTGTACCTGATTGCCATTCTCATCCACTGGACTTGCTCCTTTGTTTGATTCTCTTCCTTATGGGCAGTCAGCTGCTCTCAGGATATACCTCTAACGATCTGTAGCTATTTGGGAGAAGACCTTTTCACCCTACACAGCTGAGCACACAGTCATGCAGTTCTCTGGTCATTCCCTTTTCTTTCTTGTTTTCTCTGCCTGTTGAAGTCTGCTGCCAAACTCTTGTGAGCTCTCCCTTTAACTTGGAATTGTAATACCTTTAACATATTGCATTCTATTCTTATGTTCTTATAAGAACATATGGTGGACAAAAAAAGCCCAAGAAACCCAACATTTTGCAGATGCTCATGATGCACGGGGCTTTTTTAATGCCATAAAGGCCATCTATGTACCAACAAACTATGGTACAAATCCCTTACGCTCAGTAGATGGTGCTAAACTTCTAAAGGACAAAGAGTCTATTGCACTGCGCTGGAAGGAGCATTACTACAATCTCCTTAATCGTCACTCTACTGTGGCTGATGAAGTCTTCTTGCAAATCCCGCAAAAACAAATAAGAAATGAGCTTGCAGTACCCCCTAGTTTGGAGGAAGTCAGTAAAGCCACTAAACAAATGAAAAATAACAAAGCTAGTGGACCTGATGGGATTCTTGCTGAAGTCTTTAAAGAAGGCGGGCCTGAACTTACATAACAACTTCATAAGCTCATCGAAAAAATCTGGATGAGTGAGGAGATTCCAGCAGACTTTAGGGATGCCATAATTATCACTCTCTTTAAAAAGGGTGATAGAACAGACTGTGGAAACTATCGAGGCATCTCCCTTCTAGCCACAGCAGGCAAAATCCTGGCAAAGATCATCGCAAACCGTCTCCTATCTGTATCAGAAGACATCCTCCCTGAAACGCAAAATGGCTTCCACCCTTCCAGGGGAACAGTGGATATGATCTTCACTGCACGACAGCTTCAAGAAAAATGCAAGGAGCAAAACCGCCCTCTGTACATGGCGTTTATTGATCTGACTAAAGCTTTTGATACTGTAAATCGTACTGCTCTCTGGACCATCCTTCTGAAAATCGGATGCCCTGATTAATTTATTTATTATTATTATTTTTATTTATTTATTCAATTTATTCCCCGTGAACTATTTGTGAACATCTTGCGGCTACTCCATGACGACATGATGGCAACAATCCTGAATAACAATGGCTCTCAAAGCGATCCATTTAAAGTGGAATCCGGCGTTAAACAGGGATGTGTTATTGCTCCAACCTTATTTGCTATCTTCATCGCTATGATTATACACCTTGTTGAAGAGAAACTTCCTACTGGTGTAGAAATTATATATCGAACAGATGGAAAGCTTTTTAATCTTAGTAGGCTGAAAGCAAAAAATAAGGTAACTACAACTTCTGTTATAGAACTTCAATATGCTGATGATAACGTAGTCTGTGCACACTCCGAGGAAGATCTTCAAACTATCCTAAACATCTTTGCAGAAGCATATGAAAAGCTCGGCCTCTCGGTTAACATTAAAAAAACCAAAGTGCTTTACCAGCAAGTTCGAACCAATCCCTCCGCAGCACCATCAATCCAGCTTAAAGGTGTGTCACTAGAAAATGTCAACCACTTTTCTTATCTCGGCAGCCATCTATCTACAAAAGCCAACATCGACGCTGAAATTCAGCATCGCCTGAGCTCTGCGAGTGTAGCTTTCTCCCGAATGAAGCGTAGAGTGTTTGAGGATCGGGACATTCGCAGGGAGACCAAAATGCTTGTTTACAAAGCCATTGTACTACCAACCCTTCTGTACGCCTGTGAAACATGGACCCTCTACAAACGCCACCTCCAACTTCTTGAAAGATTCCATCAACGCTGCCTCCGAAAAATTCTGCAAATTACTTGGGAAGATAGGCGGACTAATGTTAGCGTATTAGAAGAAGCGAAAACCACCAGCATTGAAACAATGATCATCCAACATCAACTTCGCTGGACCGGTCATGTTGTTCAAATGCCTGACCATCGTCTTCCAAAGCAGCTACTTTACTCCCAACTTAAGAATGGAAAACGGAATATTGGTGGACAGCAAAAGAGATTCAAAGATACTCTCAAAGCTAATTTAAAAAAAATGTAATATCAGCATTGAGAACTGGGAAGCCCTAACTCGTGAGCATTTCAATTGGAGGTCAGCCTTTATTAATGGTGCTATGGACTTTGAAGAAGCACAAGTACAGGGCGAAAGGGAGAAAAGAGCTAAAAGGAAGGCACGTCAGGCAAACCCTCATCATGACCGTCTCCCACCCGGAAACCTATGCCCTCATTGTGGGAGGTTGTGCGGATCCAGAATTGGCCTTTATAGCCACTTACGGATCCACTGTTAAAATTTTACCTTTGAAAGACAATCTTACTCGGCTACGAGTGATCGCCAATGAATGAATGAATTGCATTCTATTATTTCAATTTTTTTAGTGGTTTCACATAGTGGCATCTGTGGGGGTTGTGTGTCAAAATCAGCAAGGTGGTGATGGAGTGTCACGATGCAAGCCTTACCCCTTTTGAACATGCATGCAACACTGACATGTGCACAAAAGGGGTGCGGCTCGCATCACAGCAGTCTTACTCGCATGTTGCTGATTTTGAGAACCTGCTGCATAGGCCGCTGATTTCACAGTGGGTTGCAATGATTTAGGCATCCTGCTGCAATGTTTTTAGCTTTCTATTTTTATAATTCATGAGCACCACCATGGTGACTTTTCCAAAAAGGGTAATACAAAGTTTTTAATAATATATATCATCAAATAAATATAACTTTTTCCATAGAAAGGAGCAGGAAGTAACTAGATAACAACAACAATTTTCTTAGCATTTTAACAGCTGACATAGTTATTGTGGCACAATGTCCCATGGGATAAAATCAATTTCCTCTGATACATGAATATTCTGTGTTAGCAGAAGGTAAAAGTTGTAAAACAACAAGGTAAGAAGAAGATGAAATGCAAAGCCAACCAACTGTGAAAATTATGTTGTGCAAAATTCTTACAATGACTACTCACAAAGCAGTGCTGATAAAAACAGTTATTTTGGTACTGATAAATTGACACATCTTAGTAGGATGAAAACTTGTTAACATAATTCATGAAAGTTTCAGTAAGAATGGATTGTGTAATTCAATTGAATATAGAGGACAGTTTACAAATTGCACTTAATTTTTTTATAAAGGTTTACCACATGGTAATTAGTGTATTTTCATTGAAATATTTTATCCTGTCTTTGTTACATTTACAGTATTAAGAATTTATTGTTTCATTATAGAGCCTGTTCTATTGTTCTTGTATTCTTTGTCCATACACACCCTTTGTATCACAGATTAGGATGAGATTCAAAGCCATTTCTATGTGAATTTCATGACCCAGAGACAGATATAGCCCAGTACTAACCATTTTTACCCCATTTTGGCTTCTAATGTTAGATAGTGCCATGTAAGTGTTATATCCTAAGTAAATCTTTATCTATCTATCTATCTATCTATCTATCACCTTGGTACCATGTGACTCCACACCGACTCTAGGTGGCCCACAATATAAAAAACAAATAGAAACAGATAAATAAAAAATACAATAAAGGAAATAAACAAAATAGAAAATCAGGACCATTAACATCAAAATATATGAACATATGATAAACACATCTAACAAGGGATTCCACCCACCCTAGACACACACATACACACATACACACACACAACCCTACAGCCAGGTTTTTAAGGCCTTCCAGAATGCCATCAGGATGGGAGCTGTCTGGATCTCAGTGAGAAACTCATTCCAGGGATTAATTAATTAATTAATTAATTATCTCATTAATTTGCTTTCCTTTTTTTAGTATGCCTTCTTTTTATTTTCACAGGCTCTGTTGGAGGCTAGCAATCTAACAATAAATACCGGAATGTTTAAAACTATATCAAAAACTCTCTGCAACCAAGAAATCACTCCCTTGTTTTTTGAATCTCTGCTACCTGATTTTGAAGAGCAGAATTCTCACCATTCTTCTGCACAAGAAGAACATGTGCAACTCATTATGAAGAAATATAGTATTCCATCTAATTCTAGTAAGTTTGACAGTTGAAGTTCCTTGCAAAATCTAATGGCCCCCTCCAGCAGATGACCAAGCAGAAACAAATTAAAATCAGTGGGAGTGTGGGATAATCTCATTTTACTTCATTATATTGTTTTCAACAGGACTTCAGCACAATTAAAACTACACAAAACCACGTTCTTTTCTTATTTATTGGATCTGGTCATTCTGTGGATGGTGGAAGTCTATGTATAGTCTGTATAATAAAGCAAAGGCATCAAGGGGTCCTTTTGTTCAGTATAATTAACTTGCAAGGACTTTATAACTTTCTAGACCATTTTCTAAACTCATACAATGAGGGATGACAAATTTAAGTTTTTAAAGGCTTAAGAGATCAAATCTTATTCTAACTTCATAATTTATATTTAAATTGTGCTCTGTTTTTTCTTTTTTGAAAAAGTTATATGGACAAGATTTTAATAAAAAAGATGAAATAAAAAGTAACCTTTGTTTTGTGGCTTACCCCTACTTGGCATATGTAAAGACTTCAAGTGGGAAGCTGCGTTAAATCTATCCCCAGGGCCTTGGAGAGCTTTGCTGTCAGAAACTGGCCTTGATAGGCTAACAGTCTCACTCAATATGATAGCTTTGCATGATTGTAAGAAAGTGAGAACAATCTTTGGCACAGCATAATTCTACATACAGTAGATACAGGCATTCTTTAGAAAAGGGAAAAACTGACACTGTACTGGCAGTTAGTCACTCCAAATTTCCATTTAATCTTAAACAGAAGCGGTTTTCCTGAATATTAAGTCTTTCTGGCTGAGTTCGGCAAAAACCCTTTTTGGAGAGGGTTAGCTTTGTTAGAAATTATTACACTGGTATGTGACCATACATACCACTTTATGTATGACTGGGGGCGTGGTGGCTCAGCGGGTAAGACACCAGGCTTGTTGATCGGAAGATCACAAGTTCAGAGGTTCGAGACCCGAGCGCCGCGTG
Source organism: Charina bottae (assembly GCA_023362775.1). Classification (NCBI taxonomy): domain Eukaryota; kingdom Metazoa; phylum Chordata; class Lepidosauria; order Squamata; family Charinaidae; genus Charina; species Charina bottae. Next base: position 3,604,490 of record JALMGJ010000020.1, read on the forward strand.
ATGGAGTGAGCTCCCGCACTAGCTCCAGCTCTTGCCAACCTAGCAATTCGAAAGCATGCAAATGCAAGTAGATTAATAGGTACCACTTCGGTGGGGAGATAACAGCGTTCTGCGCGCGTCATGCCGGCCACATGACCGTGGAAGCGTCTTCGGACAACGCTGGCTCTTCGGCCAACAAACGGAGATGAGCACCGGCCCCTAGAATCGGACACGACTGCACAACTGTGCGGGGTGAACCTTTACCTATGTGACCACAAGGCTATGAGAGGATCCAACAGGTTTATGTTACTATCAAACCACTGTACTTCACTGAATTGGGTGTGCTTCAATTGGTTGGGCCAATATTTTTCTTGTCTTTTCTGTAGCACCTTTCTGCTTATCGTTGTTTCTGGACTTGGTTAAGACACCTACTGGGGCTTTAATTTGGTCTTTCTTAAAGCCCATGTTGCTTGGGCGGATTCTGTATTCTCCAGATACCCCTGAAACACGTGCAATCATGGAAAAGGTAATGCCATATTAAATAAAATTAACAATTCACTGTGATTAGAATATTCTTGATAAAGCAGCAGAAACTGATTAGAAGATTGCTTCTACAGTGACTTGGCACATGAAAAATTATGTTAGTCTGTTTCTAGAATATGTAACTTGGTGGGTTTTACAAAAGCAGCGACTCAGAAATTGCTCTTAACTGAAATGAGAAGGGGCTTAATTGGGGACTAAACTAAACTTTCCAAGCTTCAGTTTCTGAATATTTGTATTAGCTTATTTGTCTTCAGTTTTTATGACAGCACAAGCATTAATCTTTAAAATCACTTATTAATGTTCAATTTGTTTGTTTCAATTCTGTAAGTCTAATTCAACATTGAAACTGATGGATGATTTAACACAAAAAGCCCAGGAGTGGTTGGACCATTCACCGTTGTTCATGGATTCACTAACTGTGTTAAATGACACACTTCCAATGGTGAAGGTATGAATGTCATTTCATATTGACTATTCTCTTTTTTATAACAGTAGTTTGGTTTAATAATTATACTACACATTCAATATACAGATCTCATCCAGAAGCTACAGTAAATTAGCTTATACGGTGCTATATATTATATGGTGAGATATTGAGATATATGAAAAGTGTTATCTCTTCAGATAGAGAGAAAGCATTATTGCCCAAGTATCCAAGTGTGAAAACTTTTCATAAGCAACAACTGTCCACAACAGAGAATATTATCTTGGAAATGGGCCAAAAAAATAATTTAGAGTAAGCAAATGAGCCTTTATTTGTATGTATTGTAGTTGTGTGTGTGTATGTTACATGTACATAGATAGATGGAAAGATGGATAGAGGAAGGCAGAGCTTTCCAAACTGTGTCGCAACACTTTAGTGTGTTGCGACAAAACCCGGAAGTGGACGTGCGGCGCGGGGGCGCGCGTGGCGGCAGCGTGCATGGTGGCAGTGGCAATGGCAGTGGCGCGCCATCAGCGCTTCCGGGTTTTAGCGGAAAACGCCGCTGCGGCTGCCGCCGTGCACACCACCCCCGCACCACTGCCGTGCACGCCGCTGCTGCGGCGCACCCCCCCACACCACCACCGCTGCCGCCGTTGGTGTGTCACCAATGGCAGCAGTTTGGAAAGCACTGGAGGAAGGTGAGCAAAAGAAATAAATTTGGAACCTAAAATGATTCATCACTGAGTTCCTATTGCATATCTAAATGTCCTGCCCCAAATCCAGGGCATTAGTCTGTATCCTTATAATGATGACAGTGAGATGTTGCACTGATATATTTTCAAGAGGTGCTGAAAGCAATCAGGGTAACGGTGATTTATCACTTTAAATTTTTTATTATGCCAGCCATGTTTCAGTTCAAATTTAAGTTGCTAGGATAGGCATACATGGTGCAGGATTTTTGCTACTGTTGGATTTTATAAGGAACAACCTCTGAAGACATGGAAGCTGTCACCAGCTAGAACTGGGCTCCATTGTGGTTCATTTTCTAATAAATAAACAACTCTAGTTAAATAGCTAACATTGTTAGCTTTTGTTTTAAATGGAGTTCTTACCAGGCTGTTTGTTAATTATTTTGCACAGTTCTTGGACTATGTCAGATAGTTTTATATATGTAGCTGTCTAGAATCTTACTTTACATCAATTTATGCTATTATTTTATGGAAAAGAATGCAATCTAAAGGTTTCATTTCCCCCACAAATTAATGAGCTTTTAGAAGCCTTTCTCTAGACTATTGAAGCATTTATTCTGTTTTCTAAGCACTAGATATGAGAAATCAGAGAATTGAATATTTCTGTATCATAAATCATAATATGTCTGAATTATTTTTATTTATTAGACTTTTATCACCGCGCCATCTCCCCCACAGGGGACTCTGGGCGGTTAATTAAAATATAACATTCAGAAATAAAATTTCTTTATAAGTCAGTGTTTAACCCCAAAAATACAGATATGGCTTCTATTTTCCTCTGGTGCTTCATCATATTTATTATGAAGTTGCAGTCAATCTTGCTGTCTTTATTCCTACATAGCAGCGGATGAAATTCATGATAGTCAATATAGCACATTCAATATAACGAGGCTTATAGATAACCTTCAAGTGTATGATGTTTTAGGACATTGAGAATTATTTGGGTGGCAGAAAATGTAGGTCCTTCCTAATGGATGGATGAAGCAGTAATAATGTTTTTGTCCCAAATATGCCCCTTAGAAAAACCTCATACAAAAGATGCTTGTTGGAGCTTTTAGTAACAGAGTTCTTTACTTGGGTTAGGAAAGTGCTTTCCTTTCTTTTTTTGAGAGAAATTATTTTTATAACTTTTTTATGGCAGCATTTCCATGGATTCCACCCTAGTTTAGATATCATATCATATCTCATATCTCATATCATATCATATTTTCACTTACTTAATTAAAAACTGATTTATGTAGTGAGTTTGTGAGTGTGCTTGCTTTCCACTGAGTTATCAACAGCTGCATAGCTTATGGGGAAACAAGTCTTATGAGAGGATTTTGTGTCAGAAATACAGGTAGTCCTCATTTAGCGACTGCTTTGTTTAGTGACCATTTGCAGTTACCATGGTGATAGGGGGGAAAAAACTTTACAACCAGTCCTCACATTTATGACCTTCGCAGGTCAGTAAAGCAAAGGAAAGCTGAAGTAAGATCAAAAAATTGTGATGTTTCACTTAGCAACCGCTTTGCTTAATGACCAAGTTGCTGGTCCCAAATGTGGTCACTAAACGAGGACTACCAGTAGAGAACTTTTCTCTGTCATTTTTGCATATGAGTGCAGCTTGATAACAACCACAAATGTTTCATTTATTTTATTTGTGGTGTAGTTAATATTACAGAATAAGATTAATTCTGAAGTGATCCTCTACATAAGAATGACTAATCTTTCTCCCAGCTCCTAATTCCATGCTGAACTTCCTTCCTTCCTTCCTTCCTTCCTTCCTTCCTTCCTTCCTTCCTTCCTTCCTTCCATAATAATAATAATAATAATAATAATAATAATAATAATAATAATTTATTTTATTTTTTATTTTTTATCTTTTATTTTTTTTTAAATTTTTATCCCGCCTTTATTATTTTTATAAATAACTCAAGGCGGCGAATATACCTAATACTCCTTCCTCCTCCTATTTTCCCCAATTTGCCCTTGCCTCCTTCCTAGGGCTGAGAGAAAGTGGCTGGCCCAAGGTCACCCAGCTGGCTTTGTGCCTAAGGTGGGACTAGAACTCATGGTCTCCCGTTTTCTAGCCTGATGCCTTAACCACTACACCAAACTGACTCTAATAATAATAATAATAATAATAATAATAATAACAACAACAACAACAACAACAACAGCAGCAGCTTTTTCACCCCCATTACATCAACCCGTCCCACCCGGTCAGGCAGAGAGGGCATGTTACGCACCCCGTCCATGAGAGATTGTCGATTGGCGGGGTCCAGGAAGAGAGCCTTCTCTGCCGTGGCCCCTGCCCTATGGAACACACTTCCCCCAGAGGTGAGGCAGGCCCCCACTCTCCCGGCCTTCCGGAAAGGGGTGCAGACCTGGCTCTGCCATTTCGCTTGTAGCGGGAGGAGAGGTAATCAATCCTGGGGGTGGTTAGTGCCCTGAAGAGGCCCCCGTCAATTAATGAATCTAAATTAAGAACTTTTAATATCTCCATCTTGGATTTTATATTTATATTTTATTTAAGAAATACTGTTTTTATTGTATTTTAATCTGTATTTATTTTTAGTTTTATTGTAAACCACCCAGGATCACTCTTTGAGTGACATGGGTGGTGATGAAATTCAAAATATTAAATAAATAAATAAATAAATAAATAAGTAAATAATTCTTAAAGTTTGGTCCGGTTGAAAGTACACTTCATTGGGAAGTGTCAAGCTTTTTATCTGAGGGGAATCATTTCCTGTTTTGTCAACCACAATTTTGAAAAATGGCTTCATGTACTTGAAGTTGAATATTAAATAGACTCATCCTATCATTTGACAGAATACGTTGCAGAATCCTTTTGTGCAAGTGTTTATCAAAGTCATGGTGAAGCTGGATGCTGTTGAACTGTTAAACCAAATTAATGAGCTGGGTAAGTGTTTACATACCTTCATCTTACCAATCAGGTATAGATTCTTGTCTGAATGGTGATGGCGGGAGAAGAGGAAAGTGAAAATATAAGAGTATGAGGAGTATGAACATATAATGTTTCAACATTCTTCATACACGTTGAAAGATTGAAAATAGATTTAAGACAAAAGAGCAGAGGGATGTTTTTTTAAGTGACTAGGTGTCAGGCCTAGCCCAAGAACGACAAAGAAGCAATCCAGCCAAACTTCAGTTCTTTATTTGCTCAACCGTATAGACAGAATCTTGCCCGACTAAAGCTACTCTACTCTAACCTAAAGGGAAATAGCCTGGTGGCTACTCAATCTCTTAGTCTTCCCAGGCTCCAGCTCCGGGCTGTGTTGTCTCTTATCTCGCTCCCCTCCTTGGGATGTGCTCCCTCCTTCCTGAAAACCAGCTGCGTTACTGAAGTCCATCACATCACCTCCCCCTTCACAGACACATTCCATCACACTAGGGACCTGGGAATTCTAAGCACTGAGATTGTTAAATAACGGTCATAGTTTTCTAATTCCATATCACTGAATTAAAATGACTGTCTTTTCAGGATAGTCAAGTCAAATGAGCTAAAGCAGTGATTTAAATCCAGTTCTGCTTCATTTATATAGTAGTTGGCAAATATACCATTAGCTAGTTCCTTCTGTACCTTAGGATGTAGTTCATCTGATCCTGGAGATTTAAACTCATTTGAAGTAAAGAGTTGGTCCCTGACCATGTTTCTGCCAATCTCAAGCTTCAATACTATCCTTACATCCTGTTCATCCAATTTGCTAGAGGTACAGATAGTTTTTTTGTTGGAGAACACTGGACCAAATGGAAGTTGAGTAGGTTTCCCTTTCTTTTGTTTCCTTTGTCCTTTTCACTGAGCACTAATATACCAATTCTTTTCTTTGTTTTTATTTTGAACATACCTATAAAGCCCTCCCTTTCCATTATTGACAGTAGGTGCCCCCCAAAATATGGCATTGCTAAGCTTATTCTTTTGGATTTCTGAGCAGAAATATTTTTGACATACTGTATGAATGATCATTGTTAATATACAGCGCAACGTTCCCTTTTTATTGCTTTGTTCCTTTAAATTGCTATATTCCAGTCATAGAAGTCATCCCACCCCCCTCTTTCTCATGCTTTCAAGTTGACTACCGGCAATTGCCTGGAGAAGTCCATGCATATTTCTTGGCAGTGTTTCTGGAAGTGGCTTGCTGTTGCCTGCTTCCTGGGGCTGAGAGAGAGGGACTGGCCCAAGGTCCCCCAGCTGGCTTTGTGCCTAAGGCAGGACTAGAACTCACGGTCTCCCGGGTTCTAACCTGATGCCTTAACCACTACACCAAACTGGCTCTGACCAGGTTTCTATTGTGCCTGTTAAATTGTATTTGCCTTTCTGCATAAAAAGCTCAAGTTCATCTTGCTCATTTACCACACTCTGACCATTTGCATATAGACAGTAAAGACCATGAGCTTTATGAGCCCACATTCTTCTGACGATCATTTTGAATGGTTTAAGAGGCCCCGTTTCAACAATACTTCCAGTTTTTATAGTTTAGCTGAGGTCTTTATTTCATTTCCAACCCCTTCAGGATTCAGTTTAATGCCCCCCTAATCAAGATGGCTATGCTTTGGCCAAACACATTTTTACCAAAGCTTGTGAGCTACAACCCATCTTGTGCCAGCAGTCTATCATCTAGGCAATTCAGACCAGGGTCCCAGAATCCCAGTATTTTCCACTGACATTGTTTGCATACCCTTTCCTTGTCCTACAGTGTATTGTTTTTCCCTTGCTGGTCATCTTCCATGGATTGTAAAGATGAACAAACAATACCACCTGAGCCCCCAAGATCTTGAGCTTCCTGTTATGATTTTCAAAATCCATGGAGATACAGTTGTAAATGTTCTTTGTAGTATCATTTGCCCCTGCATCTATTAGCAGAAAGAAATAATTGTTGATGGACTCAATAAATCTTTGACGTTTTTCCTGTCACACCCTTGTTCCTGACAAATTGAAGTTCCATTTGCCTTATGTTTCTTTCAATTCTCCATTAGCAAGTTACTAACTACTATGACTCTTCTGTTTTTCTTCTTCTGTGGCACAGTTTCATCCTCTTTGCTCTTTAGGGATCCACTGGCCTGTCTCCTATTCTGCATTGCTTCTTTTCCCCCCCTTAATGCTCAGAGTCTGTTTCATCTGGAAGTGCCTGAAAATTCTGTGTATTAAATGAAGCATCTGCTATGTGGTGTCTTAACCTTTTTTAGCCACTGGAGTATGCTGTTCTGCCATAGTAATGTAACAAGTTACTTGAAGGGCTGAAAATAACTATATAGTCCTTATAAATGATTTTTGCATTAAGTGTACATTATTCTCAACGAGAGAGCATAGTGTAGTGGTTAAGGCATCAGGCTGGAAACCAGGAGACTGTGAGTTCTAGTCCCGCCTTAGGCACAAAGCCAGCTGGGTGACCCTGGGCCAGTCACTCTCCCTCGGCCCTAGGAAGGAGGCAATGACAAACCACTTCGGAAATCTTGCCAAGAAAACTGCAGGGACTAGTCCAGGCAGCCGCCGAGAATCGGACACAGTTGAACGACAGAAAAAAAAAATCTCAGTGAGACAAGTTATCAGAGAAAAAGATATACAGTACATTAATCCTTCACTGGCTTCCTTGCAGTTGTAGTAGTAATAGTAATAGTTGTAAAGTTGTAGATTTTTTTTCTACACTTACTTACATTAGCTAAGTACCGTTGTTGTTGTTGTTTATTCGTTCAGTTGGTTCCGACTCTTCGTGACTTCATGGACCAGCCCACGCCAGAGCTTCCTGTCGGCCGTCGCCATCCCCAGCTCCCCCATGGTTGAGTCTGTCACCTCCAGAATATCATCCATCCATCTTGCCCTTGGTCGGCCCCTCTTCCTTTTGCCTTCCAGTTTCCCTAGCATCAGCTTCTTCTCCAGGGTATCCTGTCTTCTCATTATGTGGCCAAAGTACTTCAGTTTTGCCTTTAATATCATTCCCTCAAGTGAGCAGTCTGGCTTTATTTCCTGGAGTATGGACTGGTTTGATCTCCTTGCAGTCCAAGTCACTCTCAGAATTTTCCTCCAACACCACAGTTCAAAAGCATCTATCTCCTTCGCTCAGCCTTCCTTATGGTCCAGCTTACAAAAATAAAAATAAAAAAGAGACCAAAAGAAGGAAATAGGGTAAAAGATAGGAAACCAGTTTCTCCATACCAGAAAAAAGTGACGACTTTTAGCATAGCAATGCATGTGCAGACTAACCTCCCTTTGATGAGGTTCTTGTTTGGACAGAGGTGATATAACAGAGATTCTCTGGTCAGCTACTTCTATAGCATCTATGAGATGCTCCCCTTCATTATGCTTGGGAGTAGATAGAACCAAGCACTTATCAGTATCTAGAGATAGATGCTTAAGGTTCAGAATGATAGGTATGATTAATCAAGGAAGTTCCATGCTATAAGCCTCCATATCTGAGCTTTCTGCCATAGAGAGAAATGGGAAAGTACTTGTTTTATGTCAACATGGTGAAGGGGGGAGAACCTTCCAATTAGGAGAAAGCAGAGCAAGTAAAAAAAAAAAGAAACAAAGGGGGAAACATTTTCTTGCTACAGTATTTCTACTCCTAAAGCTCCTAGTGATCATTAAGATAAGAAGCTTCTGGAACTGTATAACAATCACCATAGTCACAGAATGATTGCAGTTGGAACCGTGTTCTTTTGCACAGGAAACAAAGAAACAGATCCCTGGAGTTATTCCTTTTCTGAGGAAGGGAACTAAATGTTCCCTGGCTGTGGTGCACTTCCCCCAAACCCTTGACATTGCAGTGCACTGTGGTTATTAATATCCATGGCACAAAATTCAAGAGTTGGATGGGGTAATTTACTGTATGTCACTGAACCCAATCCTCTGCTCAATGCAGAAATTGAAATTAAAACATCTCTGATAGATGGTTGTGCACTCTCTGGTGAAAGAGAACCTACACTTTTCCAATTCCACTGTCAAACTGGGAATCTAGGAATTTTGTTTTAAGTTTTAAACTCTAGGAATTTTGTTTTAAGTATTTAATCAGAAATCTTCCTTCCTGTAATTTAAAGCTCTTGTTCTGTGTCCCCTATCTGGAGAGACAGAGAATAGGTTTTGTTTGCTTCCAAGTGATATCTTTGAAAAGTGCCATCATACCCCAACCCCACTGCCACCCTATAGTCTCAAGGCTAAACAACTGCAATTATTTCAATTTTCCTTTATAGGACTAAGTTTCTGGTCCCCCAATCATCCTCATTGCTTTTCTATGAACCCGTTCCAGTTTGAATTCTTAAAGAATGGTCTCCAGAACTAGACATCTTACTTACTTACTTACTTACTTACTTACTTATTTATTTAGAATTTATCACCACCCATCTCGACGACAGTAGACTCTGGGCAGTTTACAACATTAAATTTTAAATTAAACATTAACATATTGGATACTGACCAACACTGAATGAAGTGCAATGATTAATCCAGTGCTCTGTTGATGTATCCTAAATTAGCATTTGCCTTTTCTTAAAGCTACTGTAAATAATATTGCTGATCTGACCCATATTCAGTTTGCAATCAGATTCTATTCATAGACGTCTGCAGCTAGAACATGGTAACTCCAAAATGATGAAATGTGCATCATGATCTCAAAATGCATATATTGTCACATGCCCCCCAGACACCTATGCTACTATTCCAAGATTTCAGTAGGTAGCAGGACCTGGCCAGTCTTCCCTGGGCTCAGAAGCTAAGCTGGGCGAATCCTTGGATTGGGGACTTCTACGGAATGCCAAGGCTGAAGTTGATAAAATATTCCAGAAGAAGGCAAACCACTTCCATCTTAACTACCAAAAAGCAACACAAGCATGTCCATGAAGTCACTAGCAGGCAAGCTACAGTCAGACTGACTGGTCTGTAGGTCCCCGGATCATTTCTTAATTATTTTTTCTCCTTTATGAAGATAAGATTTGGCCTCCAATCATCTGGCAAGGAACCAGTTCTCTACGATTTCTCAAAGATAATAACTGAGATTTCAGCCTGACCATCAGCAATTCTCTAAGATGCAATTTAGTTGGCCCTGGGGACTTAAACTCATATAAACAGATATTCCTGACCCTGTTTCTATCAGTCTCAAGCTTCAGTCCTTTCATTGTGCTGTTCACAATTCTATGGAATATATATTCTCTGGTTGAAGAAAACAGACAAAACAGAAATTATGTAATTCTTTATTTTGCCATCTTTTCTGAACAGCTAATATACCAATTCCTTTCTTTTCCTTTAATTTTGAATCTATACCATCACTTTCTCCCAATGGAGCTGCTACTTCACCTCTCTAACTCAGTCTTCCCTCTTGGTTAATATAAAGTCAAGAATAGCTGATTGTTTGGGGCCTTCTCCGCCCTCTAAAGAGGAAAGTTGTCAATAGTGCAAGTGAAAATTTCTTGGAAGGAACATGGGCAGAATTTGTCTCCCAATAAGCTTCAAGGTAATTAAATTCTTGTATAACTGCATACTTCTTTAAAGTCCTTCCACTCTTACCAACCTCATGCACTCCAATGTCTGAGCAGGAATGGATTCTTTTAACATATACTGCAACTTTTTCTCCCATTCGGTTGTTCTATTCCTTTTGAACAAATGATATCCTTTATGTATGCCAGTCATGTGACCCAACCCACCTGGTTTCCATTATACCTAGTAAATTAGATTTGACTACATGTAGTATGAGTCCAAGCTTCTTGTGCATTTTCCCTACTTGGAACGTTAGTATGTAGACAACGATGGCCATAAACTTTATGAGCCATTCTTAGTTTTCATTGTATTTTGTAATAGGCCCTATTACAACAGGACTCCAATTTTCTTCTATAGTGCACTGTGACTAAACTTCAATTACAGAATAGGTCAGACTTGTTCCTGACTGGAAACAGAGACAACTAGAGGCAAAGGGTGCTTTTAGTCCCTGATCTTCAGTTACTATGTTCACATAAGTGGACATTTGGCATTCATCTGTAAGGAAAATGATTCCTTCAATTGCCCCCAGTATTATGTAACGCAGTCCTCACAAAGAGAACCTGGCAGGTTGCCTCTGGAGAAGCTTACTATAAATTGCCGTCCCTTCGAACCCTCTGCTTGAATGATTAAGGCGAGGTAGTTTTTCACCACTGTTTTCTGTGGCACATAGTATTTAGAGGGTGATGGCTGCTCTTTAAGAAGGCCTATGTCTACGGTGACCATATTTTCTTGAAAAAAATCAAGGACCAACCTGAAAAAGGGGCAAATCTGAAAGAGGCTCATATGGATAAAAAAAAATTAATTGTTTATGTTTATAACTTTGCTTTACAAAGGAACATTCAAGAGCAAAACCAAGAAAACACATATTCCAATAAAAATATCTAAAATCTAACAGTACTATACATTTAAATTTTTTAAAAAAGATAATTCAATTTCCATGTTTTTCATACGAATGTGAAAGACTGCATTAAGTGTTACCATTTGTATGGTAAAAGTTAAATAACCAAAATAAAGGACAAAAGTGAGTTTTTGAAAAAGAAATCTAAAGGACAGCTTTCTGAAATAAAGGACCGACTTTATAATAAAGGATGGTCACTGTACCTATGTGTGAAGATATGTCTCCTAAAAAGAGGCTTTGATTAGTTTCAGTAGTTCTACCTTCTAGCACAGGGCTTTCCAGACTGTGTGTCGCGACACAATACTGTGTCGCCTGGGGGCCCCAAGTGTGTCGCGCAAGAACCCGGAAGTGCTGATGGCGGCGGCGGCGGGCCATCACGCTTCCGGGTTCCAGGACACCGCCGCTGCCACCACCGCCACTGCCCCCGAAAGCGTGGCAGTGGCAATCCAGAAAGGCTGCCGCCGGCTCGCGAAAAAGCCTTGGATCACCGCAAAGGGTGACAGTGGGGGGCACCCCAGGGTGGAAAGATATGTCTCCTAAAAAGAGGCTTTGATTAGTTTCAGTAGTTCTACCTTCTAGCACAGGTCAGCTGTGTGGCCGGGAGGCGGAGGCGCGCCTCCCCCACCGCACAGCTGATCAGCGCAGATATTTTCCACATTGGGGCGCCCCCCCCACCATCACTTTTTGTATGATCCGAAGTTTTTCGCCTCGCAACAGTGGTGCTCTGCCAAGAAAAGCTGCAGTCGCGAGGTGAAAAAGCCTCGGATCACCGCAAAAGGTGATGGTCGGGGTGGGGGGCGCCCCAGGGTGGAAAATATTTCATGCCTAAGGTGGGACTAGAACTCACAGACTCCTGGTTTCTAGCCCAGCACCTTAACCACTAGACCAAACTATATGTAGAAAGCTACATGGATAGAATGCTAAGATACAATTTTCTGTGTGAAGGAAATATTTCATATGAATAATAAGAAAATGAGCAACATTTACTGAAAAGTCCCTTGTCTACAATCTGAAACAGATCACAGTTGCAGCAGCCTTACTTATTTCAATTATTATTATTATTATTATTATTATTATTATTATCTGATGAGAACAAGAGCAGACAAAGAGCAGAGTGTTTAAATCTTTAGGAGTTTCAGAACTCAATTTATTAAACTAATTCCTGAAAATTTGGGGGCTTTTTGTGAATTTTTAAAGTGGGTGAGACAGTATAATTTAGAGATTAAAGTTTTCTTGCTTAAATTCTTTTATTTCAGATGATATACGTTTGGAACTACAGAATAGCACTGACATCATACATCAACTTAAAATTTTAGCAAGCCTATTAGTAAATGCCTCTTCATGTGTCCTGCTTGATCGCATTCACCCAGGCAGAACTGTAGAGGAAATGGAGATGATGGCAAAAGATCTGTTTTTGAAAAATGAACTTTTGGCAAGTAAGTAACATCATATGAACTTAGATTTTTTCCATTGGAAAATCATATTTAAAGAAATATCAAGATCAGACATATTACATGAGCTAAAGCTAATCTGCCATGCTTATAATTTAAAAGTACTCATCCGATCAAATCTGATGCACAATGACATGTTTTTCATTTTCAATTAGTCAAAACGTCTACAACAAATAAACTATCCTGGAACACATATATGTGCAAAAGCCAGCAGACTACATACACCTCACTGTAGCCCTCTGGAAACACTTGTGTTTCATGAGAACAGGCATAGAATTTGGGTTGAATGAAACCACTGTAGTATTTGAATTACAGAAGTCAGGTGAAAATTACACCAACTTAACTCTGACATTATTCATTTTTATTTTATTATTCTCCCTACATTTGTTTCCCAAGGGAAACTCGAAAGAGCTGACCAAATTAATGAAGTGAACTACTACTCAGCAAAGCTTATGTGCTAATAAAGTTGCTTAGTCTTGAATGTGCTACCACACTCCATGTCTACTTTGTTGCCATAGACTAAATTGGCTCTTTCCTGCATCTCCACATAGAATCATATACATTAACTCCATTTACTAGATAAGCAGAAATGGAATGTGAGTACTACATTGTGACAAGAACATTACAAAATAATGTTATGTTGAATAATTTTCTCTTGAATCATGAGGCTTCAATATTAACATAAGAAACAGAATAAACTATTTAGCTTTAAAAAAAACCTTTTTATTGGCTTACTGCTGGAGGTTGAATTCATTTTGCCAATAGAGCAAAATTCCAAACTATTTGATATCAATTTTCTGTGGCCAAAATGATGTTTTTTTGGAATGTTACCTATTTTTAAAGATCTTCATCACAAATATATAATGGATTTGGGAGAACATTTTAAGAGTCACATTTTGTGAGATGGTCGGCTATATAAATCTGCTAAATCTTCTAATTGTTGACATCTAATTTTGCTTATTTAACAGCAAATTTGATTCCACAATATTTAAAGGATCATGCAGTTTCCCCGTGTGTTGGAGGGACTCCCACTAATACATCTGGGACATTCTTGATAGAAGTGCTATTGTAGGAGGAGAGCCGTATTAAATTTATGGTAGCCAAAAATCAGAAAGAGTCTGGTAGCACCTCTTCCAACCAATCAGTTTTATTGAAGCTCTTGTGAGCTTCAGCTCACTTCATCAGATGAATAGGGTGGTTAGATTGATGTAGGATTTGAATTGAGATGAAGTGGGGGTGGGGGTGGAAGATAGGTTAGGCAGTTGTAGGTTACATGTGAGACAGATTATAAGTATCTTATCAATTAACAGTTGTAATGTGTTCAAAACCCATTGTGTTTGTTGATACCTTGGGAAACTTAGTTGGAGTCAAATTGCCAGCTTGTTGGATTTTCTGTCTTTGGTTGCTGCTGAACAAATTTAAAGTAACAAATGTGCAATGAATTTTAAAAGAAATTAAAATGGTGGATCATCAAGGATGGATCATCAAGAAGCCTCTGTTGGGCTCAGATATAAACATGCATCTTTATCATTTTTGTTGTTTATTCGTTCAGTCGCTTCCGACTCTTCGTGACTTCATGGACCAGCCCACGCCAGAGCTTCCTGTCAGCTGTCACCATCCTCAGCTCCCCCATGGTCGAGTCTGTCACCTCCAGAATATATCTTTATCATATGCTAGGTATATTTGGGAATTGCAAATGTTTCTCCCCTTTTTTTTAAAGGTGTCATTTTCAAGTTACCTTCAAATGGGAAAAGAAAACGTGTAACACCTAGTGGACTTTCCCTTCCACCACTAGTCAATTATACCATCCGAATGAGCAGCAAGATTTCCCAAACAACAAAAAGAATACGGGAAAAAATTTGGACAGTGGGACCACATAATTCAGCCTCGCAAAGTCAAATCTACAGTCGAGCATTTGTCTACATCCAGGATAGCATTGATAGAGCAATAATCGAACTACAGACTGGGAAAAGTGCAGAAGAAATAGCTGTACAAGTTCAGGCTACACCGTATCCTTGTTATAATAAAGACATGTAAGTCTGTGATGGTTGGCAGAGTATTTAATATCTTAGTGGGACAAAAAAAAAGCTAAAGCTTTATTAATTATGTGAGGCTCCACTAACAGAATACATGTTGGTTTGTTTTTTAATCAAAACTCTTTTACATCTGAACTTGCAAATTATGAGTGAGATTTCCAAACTATGATGTGCAATCATATGTGAGAAAGTTCATTCATATAGCAGTTGGCTTGGATATAATAACAAACCTTAGCATAATCCAAATCATGGAGAATGAAAATTTTTAATGCATTGAGCCTCTATTCAATCATCCCATTCTTTCATGATTTGCTTTATTATGTAATAGATTGCAACAAGAAAATACAAAAAAAATATCGGAAAATATATTCCTCTCACTCCAAAACTGCACCAATTGTTCTTATTTGAGCTGAAGCCTATAAATTAGATTCTTTTATCTCTTAATTTTAACAGTAAGGTCAATTTTTTTATTTCTCAGCTATGTGTTGCATCTTAAGTATAAATGATAGTTGGGATAAAATTTGGTTTATGTTTTCTATTAACATTGATTGTGATAAATTATCTTGAGTGACAATTGTGTTTATAAAGTTAAATCAATGAATGTAACCCCCTGTTTGGTTGCATGAATTCTTGACAGATGGCCATCAAGCTTCTGCTTGATTGAGTACAACTCATCACCTCCCTTAATAATTGGCTCTACTGTCAAACTAATCTTTACTTTAATTATTTTTTTTCCTAACATTTAAGAGGAGCCTGCCTTCTAACTTAAATCCAGTATTCCATGTCCTGCAGTTTAGGATGGCAGAGAGCAGGATATACCATCCTTTTGTGAGGGACTCCTTCAGGTATTTGAAGAGTGTATGCCTCCTCACTTGTCTTTCATATAAGATCTATCTGGTCATTATGTTCTGCAAAGGATACTTTGCTTACATATAGGAGAACATTTGTTGTTGCAAAACCCAGTATATGGAACAATCTCCCCATTATGATCAGGAAGGTCACAAATGTGAAGTGATTCAGCCAAAAATGAGAGTTCTATTGCCTGGTCATTTCCATGAGTCCATCACTGCCAGCTATATGTAATAATCATTGATATGACATGGCTTTAATGTTTTTATTGATTGACTTCACTGTATGTTACTGTATTACATCATTGTAGTTCGATTGCTTCATTGTGCACTGATCTGGGATCTTTAATGAAAGGAAAAGTTGTAAAGTGCTATGTGGGCATAAATATGTTGATATTTTGAACACATTACTAGATATTGAATTTTAGGGAGAGTATTGAAATATAGGACAACAGTTCCCAAACTTTGGCTTTTGTGGACCATCTTACATCAGCTATTTCTAAGAATTTAGTATGTTCGCACAAAAGCCTGTATCATCTGCAAAACACATTTATCTGTACTTAGCCTACCAGTGGGAAAATATTATTTTTATTAAATACTTCTCCCACAGACCATAGTGCCTCTATAACTTCTCCCAACAAAGAAATTCTTGTCTTTTTATCACTTTCATTCCATTCCATTCCATTTGATTTATTTTGTTTGCATTAATTCCATCACTCATTATGTTAGTTGCAAAATACTGAGACTCTTCAAGTTGCTTTATTATGAAGCTGAAGTTTCAAACTCAGTTCTTGGTGCTGATCTTAATACAGAGATATAAACAAACTTCTGCAAGAATTTTCACACTTAACGTAAAATAACAGTTTAAATTGAGACATTCTTTCTCAGTGAGTTCAGTAGGATTTACTTCAGAAAAATTGTGAAAAATCTTGTTGCCTACTCACACATAGTTCTTAGCAGGAGCTCAAATATGTTTTGACAATTCAGCAACTCCCAGACATTGTTCATATGTCTTTAATTTAAACATTGCATGGCTTATTAAAAGTTGTTGGGGATTTTTGATTTGGATTGATTTGTTCCTTTATTTGATTTTTAGGGGGGATGTAAAAAACCAAATCAGTGATCAGGAGTGATGCAAGATGCCAATGGTTGTACATATAGTATTGCACAACATTTTGCAGAGCAAAGGTTCATATCTCTGTACCAGTGTGACTACAGGCTGAGGGAAGACATGGGATACTGGTCAAAGAAGGCTGAAGTTGCCTAGTGACCATTAAATTTAATGTAGTTTTCTATTTTACAGCAAAATATCTTTCTGTTCTTAAAATGATCAAATACTGTTTAATTATAGGCTGTGTGAGAGAGAAAACAGATTTTTACTGTTCAAAGGCTTTTATTTTGAAAATTATCTTAATTATAATTCACTAAGGGAAACTACTTTGCATTTACCTAAATAATTACTTTGCCTTTTACAGGTTTCTGACTAGTGTGACCTACTCTCTTCCATTTACATTAATGGCTGCTTGGACACTTTTCATTGCAGCTTTTGTGAAAAAGCTTGTTCAAGAAAAAGACCTGAGGCTTTATGAGGTAGGCTGAAGTTTTGAATACTTGCCAAATCCTGCAACTCTACTTGTCAGTCCTGCAGAATTGGACTGCCTGAGTGCAGGAGGGATCCAGCCATAGTCTTTCTGGGCAGCAAAGCTCCCTCTTGACTTGTTCACAGAGATAATAAAGGTCCAATCTTCCCTCCAAACAATACAAGCAAATTCACCGGGAACTGCTATTAGAGGCACGGCTGTGGCGTAGATAATGTTCTGAGAACATTAAAGGCCTTATTGCTTAGGTTGGCTGCTCATAGGGTTTCAATGGGGGGCTAATAGAATTAGTCCTCTGCAAATCCAGAGAGGCACACGTGTGAATAGTGTGCTGCTAGTTGATCTCTAGGGGGCGTGGTGCCTCAGCGGGTAAGACGCCAGGCTTGTTGATCGGAAGATCGCAACTTTGGAGGTTCAAATCCCTAGCCCCGCGTGACGGAGTGAGCTCCCGCACTCACCCCAGCTCTCGCCAAACTAGCAATTTGAAAGCATGCAAATGCAAGTAGATGAATAGGTACCACTTCGGTGGGTAGGTAACAGTGCTCTGCGTGTGTCATGCCGGCCACATGACCGTGGAAGCATCTTCAGACAGCACTGGCTCTTCGGCTAAGAAACGGAGATGAGCACCGGCCCCTAGAGTCGGACACAACTGCACAACTGTGCGGGGGGAACCTTTACCTTTACCTAGTTGATCTCTAGGACACTCAGTCTTTCTTTCTGAATGCTTCCTAGGTATTGGATACACATTTAACACATACCTTATCTGCAATGTGTGCTTTATTTATCACTTGGCTTATAGGTTACTCCAATCGTAGTAGAGTGTGAGCGATGTATATACTTAACACAGCAGTCAAACAATACGTAAGAATAACACCTAAAATACTCCAGGCACCGTTAACAAACAATTCATGTACAAACATTTTGCTGCAGAGAGGAACATACTAAGTTCCAAAGGCACACTGAACGAACTAAGAGAGAGGGAGATCGGTAGATCTTTTCAAAAACTTAGGAGCATGAGGACTGACCTAATCTCTTGTTCCAGAGACCGGGGGAAGCAACAGAAAAGTCTATCCTCCATGGACCCAGCAGATGTCACTTTGTAAGAGAGGGGACTGTATAAAGCCCTCTTTTCCTGAGTTTAACAGATGGGCAGAAACTACTACTAGGAACAGGCAGTTGTAAAGATACCCAGGTCCTAAATGATGAAGGGCTTTAAAGGGGACACCAGCATTCGGAATTACACCCGAAAGCAAACTGGTAACCAGTGCAGCTCTCAGAGCAGTTGTGTTATGTGGTTGAACTGATTCACATGCATAACTCCCCAAGCTACTGCATTCTGGACCAGCTGTAGTTTCTGAGTGGTCTTCAAGGGCAGCCCCATGTGGGGTCCACTACAGTAGGGATTTTTTAAAACAAATAACCTAACCTCCTCCCAGTGAGGGATATTTTGGATCATAATCTAGTTTAAGTATGATGACATAAGGAGTGATCACATCTTAAGCTTCATTCTCAGGATTTCTCATATTATTTTTTTATTACATGTAAGAGAGCTTGGTTTCACTGAGTACTCTGCACTGTAAATACAGTATAGGAAAAAAGCTGGTTCTTAGAATTCCTGTACTTAAAGAAAACAAGGCAGTATTTGAGGTAACCAGAGCAGAGTACTTTTCACCTCACTGGTAGCACTGAAGTCCATTAAATCTTCTCACATTAAGACAATCTACCAACTAACAATTGAGTTATGAATGTTTGCAATAGAGAAGACAAAAAGCCCCCTAGGAAATTTAAGTTGGCTGTATTTCAGAATGAGCGATGTGATTTGTTCAATGGATTGGCTCCCACTAGAATCAGGGGTTGTTTTTTCTGAGATAGGAGGTAAACTATTTACTATTTAATTATTTGGCTGATTTTTTTTTTGGTACAGCCAAAAAAAAGCTAGAGACTCCCACCTCTCTCACTGTTTATTAAGGTTTAGTGCAGCGACGAGGACTTGCCAACACAAATTGCCAGAATGATAACTAATGCATAACTCAGCAATCTTTATGGAGAGAGCATATGGTAGACCAGGAGCAATCCATTGATCTGCATACTCGATCCCTGGCCATGTAGAACAAGCACATAATAGGTGTTCTGGCTGCTCTTGGAATGAGACTGAAAAAATAGTAACACGGCTTGGAAAAGGATTTGATTCACAGTTCATGAAGTGTGGGCTATATTGGGTTTCCATTTGCATGTGACCTATAGATTGGTATTACCAAGACTGTAGAAATGAAATTAATAAAGCATGCTACTAATGACTGTGGGCGTGATGGCTCAGTGGTTAA
The DNA here is from genome assembly GCA_023362775.1 of Charina bottae. Taxonomy (NCBI): domain Eukaryota; kingdom Metazoa; phylum Chordata; class Lepidosauria; order Squamata; family Charinaidae; genus Charina; species Charina bottae. Next base: position 3,623,813 of record JALMGJ010000020.1, read on the forward strand.
GACGCCAGGCTTGTCGATCGGAAGATCGCAAGTTTGGAGGTTCGAATCCCTAGTCCCGTGTGATGGAGCGAGCTCCCGCACTAGCCCCAGCTCTTGCCAACCTAGCAATTTGAAAGCATGCAAATGCAAGTAGATAAATAGGTACCACTTTGGTGGGAAGGAAACAGCGTTCCGCGCACATCATGCCAGCACATGACTGCGGAAGCATCTTCGGACAACGCTGGCTCTTCAGCTAACGGAGATGGGCAGCAGCCCCTAGAGTCAGACACGACTGCAGGGGAAAACCTTTACCTTTACCTTACTATTGACCCCTTCTGTTTTAGAAGAGAAGGTGATGAAATCTGTCTTAATAACCCTGTATTTACAACTGAAGTACAGATTATATGTTTTACTCATTAAGAAGTTCATTTTTTTTCTTTTCCATAGTATATGAAGATGATGGGTGTAAATTCCAGCAGTCATTTCTTTGCTTGGTTCATCGAATGTACCGTATTTCTCCTGCTTACTATCACATTTCTTATTTTTATCCTCAAATTTGGGAATGTCCTTCCAAAAATAAATGTTGTGATTTTGTTCCTGTACCTTCTGGACTACAGTTTCTCCATCATAGCCATGTGCTACCTTATCAGTGTTTTCTTCAACAATACGAACATTGCTGCTTTGGTTGGGTGCCTGGTCTACATCTTGACCTTTTTCCCCTTCATTGTCCTACTTGTTGTTGAGAATCAGATGAGCTTCACCATCAAGACCCTACTGGTAAATCTGTCCTTGTATGAATTTTCTGTATAAAGGGACATTCACAACTGGACTTTTGTGGGGGGAGCAATCAACCTATAGATTTGGGTTTGCTTTGCTTTGTTTTGCAACCACAGACAATAGTAGTATGAACATATGAAACTGTTTTTGTGGTATGTCAAGAGATGGCCCATCCAACTTAGTATTACCTATTTTAATTGGATGCAGTGCTTCACTGTTTGAGATGGAAATTGTAGAGGAGTTCTGAATTGTTCATTTGACTTGCCAAGTACTGAATCTAGGTCCTTGACCACACAAAACATATCTTCTGTGATGGTGCTTCCCCATCACAACTCTAATCCTTATTCACCGAGCACCTAATATGGAAATGTTTAAAAATTTATTTCACAGGTAAACAAAGTAAGGTGGGGTGTTGTTTTTTTTTTGCCTTTTAGTACTGGTTTTGAGAGTAGTGAAAAGAAAAGCCATAGCCATCAAATTAAAAGGGTATTAATAATATATTATTAACAAAGTGCCCATGGACACCAGGGTACAATCTTGGATCCCTGCCAAACCCTCTCTCACGCCTGATTTTCCAGCATTGCTTGCTCCAGTCGCATCTTTATGTACCAAGTTGTCTCTTGGCCTCTAGCCCACTGCTTTGTTGGGAAAGATATCCTTATTCAGAAAAAGAGACAAAGATAAAATTGGATAGCGAAGAATACACTGAGGAGTCTTCAACATATAGAAGTGGTGGGAATGATATCCTATCAATTTTGTATTATCAACCAGACAACAATTTTGTGAATAGGCAAGCTATTTTGTGAGAGTTCTAAATAAACTATTAAAATTCCTTCCAAAAATTGCAGTATAACTCCAGTATAAATGTCTTCAGAAAGTTGATGTCTATGACTGTTACATGCATCACATGCACCAGTTCTAAGTCAAGTTAAAATTTGGTTTTCAACAAATATTTATTTTCTAAACATATGGTATAATGATAGTGTGGTGAGTTTGGATACATTAAGTCCTGGTTAATTCTGTGCTAGACTATGAAACTTACTAGGCAACTTAAAATAAGTCATTGCCTCTAACCCAGTTACCTCCAGGATAGTTGTGAACATGCTTCTTGTTGGAAAGATGGGACCTAAATTAAAATCCATAACTATTAATAATGAGTTTGGAGACATGTTTAAATAACCAGATCATCACAACCAGAGCCAAATGGACATGCCTTTCCTATAGAATTAATTTTTTCCCCTTGTGTTCTATTACTATGTTTTCTATTATTCAAACTGAGTAAAATGTGTTGTAAAGTTCCACATGTTTGCAAATATTTCAGCTAGTTACCTTTCTTCCTCCTTTTTTCCAGAGCCTGTTATCTCCAACTGCATTCAGCTATGCAAGCCAGTATATTGCCCGCTATGAAGAACAGGGCATTGGTATATATATATATATCTATATATCTATATATTCATTTTTATAAGAAAAATATCTTAATAGCCCAAATGAAATATGTTCGTTTGTTAATGCAGTGGTTACTCTGTGTAATCCTCCTCCCTTTTTTATAGGTCTGCAGTGGGATAATATGCACAACTCACCAATGTCAGGGGACAACACTAATTTTAGCTGGATGTGCTGGCTAATTCTGATAGATTCTTTTATTTATTTCATCCTGGGCTGGTACATCAGCAATGTTTTTCCAGGTATGTAATGTGGTATATTAAAAATATTGGATTTTGATGGATACCATTTGACAATTAAAATGTAAAAATTATGCTATCCATGCTATCATTATTTCTGGGAATTCACTATCACACTGATAACTATATTTGGTGATTCTGGATGCTGGAAAAAGGAAAGATTTTAATGGGAGTTTAAGGTAGGTATCATTGTGTTAGTACTTACATACAGAATAACGACTGGTGACAATGGAGAAATACTGTTTGAAGCATTTCAAAGGTGACATAATATGTGCTCTAATTTGAAGATATAAGGCCCCTCTAAATGCACTCTGCATGCCACTCCTAGATTGGCTCTGGATAGTCAGTCCTCATGATAGAGAGTTGGTATTTTCTCATTCTGCACTGATTTATCTGAAGCGAGAGCCAAGTTTGTTTTGTTATGCTGACTCTGGGTTGGGTGGAGTTGTCCTGTCCTGTCCTGTCCTGTCCTGTCCTGTCCTGTCCTTCAACAGATTTTGCTCTTCCTTGCTCAGAGGCTGCTGAAACTATTTGGGAAAGGAGAACAAGTAGCTTTATCAGCAAATGTGACTTTAATCCTTCTGGTCATTTCCAAGAGTCGCTGAAAAAAAATGAGCTGTTATTCTCCATCCCACCCATCTCCCCACATGTAAAGATTGAGTACTGCAACCTGGTTGCAAAAAATGCCATCATACTATCCTTCCAGCTTCACCTTCCAGTTAGCAGAGGCTTTTTAAACAGAAATAGAAGGAATTAATTCTTCAGGGGCTTACGGGGCTTCCTGTTGTAACAACTGCTATGTGGAAGTGTCCATGATCTCACAAAGGCAGGTTCGAATGAATTCTGCATCACACCATTTCCTGCTCTATTTTCATAGATTTCATTTCAGATAAATTCAGGAATGCCTGCCTTCGATTTCACATAAATATTTAGCAGCCAAGTGTTCAGTTGAAATAATCTGGCTGTTCATTTTCTGAGGAAAGAACAGTATTCTCATACTTTGAGATGATGAAATCACACAAAACTCATCTATTACTTTCCTTGGGCCTGATATTGTTGAGATAATATCAAAATGCTACTACATAACTTTTCAAATCTCTCTTCTATTTTTTGTGACTATTCTCATTACAGGGAAGTATGGCATGGCAGCTCCATGGTATTTTCCACTCCTTCCATCTTACTGGACCGAGCGCTATGGTTATTTTCCATTGTCGACTGAGAAGTTAAAAGGCTATCTTCTCACCAATTTCTTCTTGAGAAAACAGCCCACTTTCCCTGAAAAGATGTGTAAGTTTTCTAAGCTTTTAAGTGTAAAGAATATCTTTTGACAGATTGGATGAATGAAAATTTTATTACTGTCTTAGACCAGAGTGCAGCTAAAGTGAAATCAGTATAAACCACAAATTAATACCTAAAAGCAGTAGTAAAATAATAATGAATAGGACATGATTGAATGGATTAAATAATAATAATAATAATAATAATAATAATAATAATAATAATTCAGTATATTTAAACTTTTAAAAATCTTGTCCTAAAATTCTACATAATTATTTCAGTCCTAGGGTTACAAGGCCTTGTAGCTGTATGTCAACATTTTGCAAATGAATATGTAACTTTTGAAGTCTTTGTCTCTGAATAGATATTAAATGTAAAATTTATTTGGGTGGCCTGGAGAACCTATTTAATAAAGGCTGAATTAGCCTTTGCCAAGGGTCAAGATAAAATTTTCCACATAGAAGAATCTGTGCAATTGTCTCAGTCTCTCCTGATTTACAGAGGCAGACCCTATGGGGTACGGTTACCAGATATCTGAACAGGCAAAGGAGAACACAGACAATTGGAAAGGAGGACAAATGGGGAGAAAAGGAGGACACCCTAACTGTTCAACTTTCTTGGCATCCACTACAAATATTACAGCAAAAAGCTGCAAAAAATGTACTTAGGCCTACATGTATATGAAATTACTTTTTCCAGTCTCAGAAAGACTGGTTTTTCAATCACAATATTTTCCCCCAAATCTTTATTTTCAAGAACTTATGCTAGCAATAATATAAAATCGACGACCTGCTTTTCAAATTTCACCATAGAAACATATGACAAGTCATGTGAACTACAGACTACAGTCATCGTAGATTTGAAGTTGCTGGATTGAAGCTGATTACTGGAATCAAGAAATAAATTAAATAACGGAAATCTAGGCTGTTGAGTCTGTTGATGGATGAGGGAAAGAAAGAAGCAGAAAATTTACAAGGCCACAATGCAGAAAAGTTTTAATTATTACAGTCCAACAGTCCATTTTTTTTTAAAAAAAACCAAAACACTAAAAAAACTGGACAGTATTTGATTTTAAGGCTATGCCTGCCAGATGGAGGACATGAGCACAAAGAAGAGAACATGTCCTCCTTTTGCCAGAAATCTGGTAATCCTACTCTGGGGGGACTGGGATAGTATAGTATAGTAAAGGTAAAGGTTCCCCCGCACAGTCATGTCCGACTTTAGGGGCCGGTGCTCATCTCCATTTGTTAGCCGAAGAGCCAGCGTTGTCTGAAGATGCTTCCGTGGTCATGTGGCCGGCATGACGTGCGCGGAACACTCTTACCATCCCACCAAAGTGGTACCTATTTATCTACTTGCATGTGCATGCTTTCGAATTGCTAGGTTGGCAAGAGCTGGGGCTAGTGCGGGAGCTCACTCCGTCACGCGGGACTAGGGTCTCGAGCCTCCGAACTTGTGACCTTCTGTCTAAAAATGGTGAGGGGAGAACATTAAGATGAACTCTAGAAAAGGACCATTGATACTTGGGATAGATGTGTGTGTGTGCGTATGTGTTTTTTGACTCCTGGTGACTGCCTGGACTAGTCCCTGCAGTTTTCTTGGCAAGATTTCGGAAATGGTTTGCCCTTGCCTGCTTCCTAAGGCTAAGAGGGTGTGACTGGCCCAAGGTCGCCCAGCTGGCTTTGTGCCCAAGGCAGGACTAGAACTGAGTTTCCCAGTTTCTAGCCTGATGCCTTAATCACTACACCAAACTGGCTCTCTTGGGAGAGATGAGTGAAAATAAATAGGCTGCTGGATTCCTCAGAGAGTCTACAGGTCTTTGAAATTCGACTTAAGATATTCTGTGACCTTGTATGCCAAATCCAGTTTGATTACTTTCTATGCCCTATCACAACCTAATAATAGTAATTACTTTGATAAGAAGCTGTGGAAGAGCTGATTTATTTACCATAGAACAGCCTTCTTTGACAATGCATGATTTCTGTGGATGATGGGGTTTTCAGTCTTGCTTTAAAAGAAGGATGGAGATTTGGCAGAACTCAAAATACTTGCATCAAAGCATTATGAAATGTAAAAATAAATTTTAAGGGTAAATTGAAATCCTCATTCTACAAAACAGTTTGTATTTACCATAATATTGCCTCTTTTTATACATTTCCTACTTTACAACAGATTGGCTAATCCTCATCAGGAAATGTAAAGGTCAATTTAGATCTGAACCCTGATTGGGGGGAAGATATCCTCACAGACATTTGGAAAGGCAATTGTTTATATTTAAACTTTTATAGGTAACTATAGCCTTCTATATGGGGCGTGGTGGCTCAGCGGATAAGATGTCAGGCTTGTCAATCGGAAGATCGCAAGTTTGGAGGTTCGAATCCCTAGTCCCACGTGACGGAGTGAGCTCCCGCACTAGCCCCAGCTCTTGCCAACCTAGCAATTTGAAAGCATGAAAATGCTAGTAGATTAATAGGTACCACTTAGGTGGGAAGGTAACAGCGTTACGCGCGGGTCATGCCGGCCACATGACCGTGGAAGTGTCTTCGGACAACGCTGGCTCTTCAGCTAAGAAACGGAGATGAGCACTGGCCCCTAGAGTCAGACACGACTGCACAGATGTGCGGGGGGAACCTTTACTATAGCCTTCTATGGTTAAAAATAAGACAGCTCTTGAATTTGCTATGAAATGTGCTTATTAAGGCCAGAATTGCCCTTGTATGCATATTAATTTATTTAAAATATCTACATACTTCCTGTTGACTGTGTATAATGCTATTGTGCCCCAGAATTTAGGAAAGGGCCACATAAAAAAGGTTTAGGAATAAATATTCTTTGTTAGAAAGAAGAGGGATAAAAGGGAGAAGAATAGATGACAAGACAGAAAATTAAAAAGTGTTTCAGTGATATATGGGGATAACTCTCATTTTGTTTGAGTTTGCTGCACAGATTTTTCCCTGCTCAGAATCTCTTGAGATCCTGAACAGTTCTTGCACAGTGCAGCAAATGCTGACAGTAAGACAGGCAGGAAGGAAAAAGGCACAGCAGAAGCAAAGCAAGGCCATGATCCTTTCGACTTGAGTTGATCAGAGAAAGGCTGGAATCAAAAGTTAGACATGGTTTTAACTTCAAACATGGTTCAAAAGTAGCATTCCCCCTCCCCGCCACTCCAGTCTATGCACATTTTATAAAAATTGGGGGGGGGGGAGGAAATGACAACAGGTAGGGAAAGGAGAGTTGAAAGAGGCCTTTCCTGGGGTATGCTTGTCAGTAGAGGCATGGCTCTCACTTGGACATAGTAATTTAACTTAACTCAGGAAAGCTTTCATTATACTAAATCAACATAAAATATTTCAGTTCAATTCAGTTAGGTATTGAACAGTATATAAACAGCTTCTTGCACTTTCAAAATCTCTGTGAAGTCTGACAAGACATTTCAACCGGAGTCCCTGGATTGACTCAAGTAGAGGAGAGAGATGTGGACAGAGGGAAGATGCTATATGGAGTTCTTTACAAATTTGGCATCTTCTGGTTTTTTTAGATGTTCACAGTGCTTTGCCTTCTAACCTTGAACCTGAACCCACTCATCTCAAAGTGGGAGTTTCTCTCCATGGAATAACAAAGATTTATGAATCCAAAGCTGCTGTTCAGAATCTCAACCTGAACTTTTATGAAGGAAATATCACCTCATTGCTGGGTCATAATGGAGCTGGAAAAACTACCACAATGTAAGTTCTCTTTGAAGAAAAATGGCTGAGAATGACTAAAATATTTTATTGATATAACATCGATGTAATGTTTCTTTATTTCTGTTATCTGCCAGGCTGGGACCCAGTACATTTCCCTGAGGTCAGGGGATTGTTTTACTTTCACAGCTGGGTTGAGGATGGTGGAAAGCAACCATTTCCCCCCCTTTATCTCTGAATTCTGTAGCCTAATGTTTTCAGTCTACAATCTCCATGTTGAGAGTCACTTTGAAAACTGATTGAAGCTTTTGACCTTATTTCTGGACTTCCCTGATTCCTCCCCCATCCCTAGAGAATTCAGAAGAAGAAAAGTTCTTGGGCCATTTTGGATGAATGTTTTCGTATAGTGTTGTATCAGTCTTTTCTGACTGCTTTTCTATCTCCAAGGCTGGGAAGAACTGCTTTCCAATTTGCTGGGTCCAAAACTGCCCCGTTCCACTAGATGGCTATTCGAGGCAGCCAGATTATCCCAATCAAGCTGTCATTGGCAGTGGATGAATTATGATTGCAAAGAATGACTGGCAGTCTCAGCTTTACCCTGATCCCACTTAGATCAGGGTATCATCTGCTTTTCCCATCTTTCAGTCTACACTACAGTAACTGCTAAACTGCTACAGAGTAAACTGTTGGTAACTTTTCTCAACTTTTCTTCCCACTCCCCCACGTAGATCTATACTGACAGGTTTGTTTCCTGCTTCATCTGGCACTATATTTGTTTATGGCAAAGATATCAGAACTGACCAGGATTTCATCAGAAAAAATATGGGAATTTGCATGCAGCACAATGTATTATTTAATTACCTCACCACAAAGGAGCACCTGCTTTTATATGGCTATATCAAGGTGCCCCACTGGAACGAAGAAGAGTTACAGGAAGAAGTAGAACGGTATGTCAGTTACGCCCTTTCCTGGATCGGGAAGCCCTCCGTACAGTCACTCATGCCCTGGTCATCTCCCATATAGACTATTGCAACGCGCTCTACATGGGGCTACCCTTGAGGAGTATCCGGAAGCTTCAATTGGTCCAGAATGCGGCTGCTCGCGCAGTTATTGGTGCACCTAGATCAGCGCATGTGACACCTCTGTTGCGACAGCTGCACTGGGTGCCTGTGTGCTTCCGGGTCCAATTCAAGGTGTTGGTTATCACCTTTAAAGCCCTACATGGCATGGGGCCAGGTTACCTGAGGGACCGTCTCATCCCCATAATGTCGAACCGTCCCACTCGGTCATTCAGAGAGGGCATGCTACGGACCCCGTCCGTAAAGGAATGTCACCTGACGGGGTCTAGGAGGCGTGCCTTCTCGGTAACGGCGCCCACCCTTTGGAATATGCTACCCCCGGAGGTGAGGCAGGCCTCATCGCTCCCGGCCTTCAGAAAGAACTTAAAGACCTGGTTCTGCCGCCTTGCGTGGGGGGAGGAGGGGAATAGTTCCTCGTGGGGATGGCTGGTGCCATAGGGCCCTTTTAAACATCTAAACATCAACCATCGCATCTTGGATTTTTATACTTAATTTTATTATGCTAGAGTATTTTATTAGGTTGTTTTAATTGTCGGATTTTAATTCTTGTGTTTTGTAAACCGCCCAGAGTTCCCTTGTGGGGAGATGGAGCGGTATATAAATTGAAACATAAATAAATAAATAAATAAATAAATAAATAAATGTCATAGTTTCATCAACGGCGTGCAACATTCTTCCTTTTATGTTTGTTATATAATTTTCCTTTTCCTTTTGCAAAAATTGTGTAATGGTGTAATTAGTTTAGTAGTGCTAAAAATGTTCTGTTGGTCATGTACATTTATATTGGTACCTTCAAAATATCTACCCTTAATATGTGGATTGCTTAGCTCTTAATATTTTGGGGAGATCCAAGAACCATAATAGGTTGGACAAGTATTTGTAGCTGGAGGGAGTTCTGAAGCAGAGAGAAAGGGTGCAGGGCTGTATATAGGTCTGGGGCTTCATGTTTCCCATCCCTGGCCTAGCATAGTTTATCACTGAGGACTGAATCTGGGGGAAATACATACATACTGTACATACATACATACATACATACATACAGTCATGCTAATCCCTTTTGGGATAAGCAATAGTATGCAAAACAAACTAAAGAAATAAGAAACAATAAACAAAAGAAAGCAAAGGCATAAGAAGAAAAGGAAATAAAAGTAAATCCAGTCTACACGAACACCATTCACTATACAGTACCTCTCCATATCTTTCATTCTTGCAAACCATCCTTGTTTCTACTATATCCACACACTAATTCATACATTCCTTTTTGTTCTTTAAACTTATCTTTCTCTTCTTGAGGATCTCATCAATTCCATTGTCTCACAATTTCTCAGTCTTCGCTTCCTTTCAACCCATTCACTGTTCCTTCATATATTTGTTTTGCTGCTCAGACCTTATTCAATTTTTCTGTATGACCAAAACATCTCAACATATGTCTTCTGTGCAGGTCACTCACTTTTTCTTTCAAACCTCATTCATTTATTTAACTCTCTATATACATTATACAATATCTTTTTCTCATCCTCATTTCTTGCTGCCCATTTGTCTAACTCAAGCTTAACAAATTCCAGATGTGTGGACTTCAACTTCCAGAATTTCCCTGTCAGCATGGCCATTGCTGAGAATCCAGGAGTTGCGGTCCATACATCTGGAAGTTCAGAAGGCTTGGAAATAATACTCTAAGTCTTCAAGATTGCTTTGAATTTTATTTTTCTTCTATCATGCTAGTTATTGCATCCCATTTTTTGCTCTCTGCAGATTTGATAAGCATTTTCTCCTCCTCCACATTCAAGTCAGTAATCAATATATTGAGGAGGAAACAGCTTGTGAATGCTTGCAACTGCCCTTTCTTTTTATTCACCTTCAGTCAGCTTATGATTTTCTAAGAAATGACAACAGAATAGAACAGCCTTTTCTTACAAGGAAATGTGCTCCGAGCCACTAACATTCTTGCTCTGTTGGCCAAGATCTAGTGTATAGATACTGTAGTTGGGACTTACTACACACTTGATGGAAGTCTTACAGTGTTCTGATATCATGCTGAGTTTGCTAGCATTTGTCCACTGCACAGGTGGGCATTAAGGTCCTTTAATGCTGCCAATTTTTTAGTAGTGTGTCATAATGAAACACCTCATTTAAATAGTACTTGGTTGATTCTCAGTGAAAACTGAGAATCCGTTTGGGGGAGATGGGTGGTCATATAAATTTTAAAAACAAACAAACAAAAAATAAATAAATAAAACAAAACCAGGAGGGTGCTAATAACTCATAACATTTTCCACCTCTTCCTTGGCTGGGGGGTTTCATACTGGAACTAAGATATGTCATTAAAAGGTAAAAGGTAAAGGTTCCCCCCGCACATTTGTGCAGTCATGTCTGACTCTAGGGGCCGGTGCTCATCTCCGTTTGTTAGCCGAAGAGCCAGAGTTGTCCAAAGACGCTTCCACGGTCATGTGGCCGCATGACGCACACGGAACGCTGTTACCTACCCACCGAAGTGGTACCTATTAATCTACTTGCATTTGCATGCTTTCGAATTGCTAGGTTCGCAAGAGCTGGAGCTAGTGCGGGAGCTCACTCCGTCACGCAGGGCTAGGGATTCGAACCTCCCAACTTGCGATCTTCTGATTGACAAGCCTGGCGTCTAACCCGCTGAGCCACCACGCCCCTTTCTCATTAAAAGGAGGGTGTAGTAAACAAAGGAAAGTGATTGTAGTTTAAGGGATGTTGTTTAAACTTCTCCAGTGAAGGATAGTTAATCTCCCCCTGTGAACAAGTAAACTGTGAATGTAATGCCTTTGTGGTGTTGTTGAACAGGTCTTACTATTAGGAAATCTTTTCCTGGTGTCCTACCAAAATCTACCTCCTTGTAATTTAAACTCATTGTTCCTTTTTCTTGATGAGCATCTTACTTTATGTAATCATTTCTTCTAGTTACATGGAAAGTAATGTTTTTCTGGTTGCTGTTTTGAAGGATTTTGAAGGAAACTGGATTATATAACCACCGTCACAAGTTGACTGGCTCTTTATCAGGAGGGATGAAGAGGAAGCTGTCAATTTCAATTGCTCTACTTGGAGGTTCAAAGGTGGTCATTTTGGATGAACCAACCACTGGAGTTGACCCCTGTTCTAGGAGAGGCATTTGGGAGATCATATCAAAGAACAGAAAAGGTAATATGGGCAGGTATACTGTCATTCTAGCTTTTCAGAGCAATAGCATGTAATACTGTCATATTATTAACAGAAATAACAGGATAAGCTTGAATGAGTATAAAAAAATACAATCACAGACGTGGGAACCACAAACACACATTAAAGAGAAGCTTTTAAGCCTTAAGGCTTTCCCTTTGATAGGAGGACAGGCCTCTGCAGCTCCCCTCCTGCAGAAGGGCAGTCCGGTGGACTTTGCCCCTTCTTGCTCCATGTGATGTAGATTAGAGGGCTGGGCTCCAGCAGGTGAGGCATCGTCACAGAGAAGGCCAGCTGTAGCCAAGCACCAGGAGCTCCATGTCTTGGGGGGAACCAACACACACACACACGAGAGAGACCAGTCTGGTGCACCTTCCCTTTCCCATCTCCTTCCCAGAAGCCTCCCCGTCAGTGGCAGTTGCCCAGAAAATCCCCAGGCAGCCTTGGAGGTGCCACAGCCTTCTTGAAGGTCTCTGGGTGAAGGAAGAAGAGAAATGAGACAAGCGAAGAAGCACTGCACATGGGGAAGCCAAACCAGTGGTAGGAGGAGGAGATGGCAGCAGAGGTCTCTTGGCTCAGCAGGCACTGCTAGCACATGCACTTTAACATGTAGATGTAGGCCTTGCAGTTGGGGCAGGTATGGGTCACGTCCTTGAGTTCATCTATCAGGCATGGGATAAAACATGCCTTATCTCAGTGCCTGGAGGCTGTGGGGGTCTGGATGGGGAACAACAGGCTTCAACTGAACCCTGGTAAGACGGAGGGGCTGTGGATTGATGGCCCCCCTGGATCCGGGAAGTTGTCATCTTTGGTTCTGGGTGGGGTTGCAGTACCCCAGTCGAATCCAGTGCGGAATCTGGGGGTCCTCCTGGACTCGCGACTCCTGCTCGAAGAGCAGGTGGCAGTCGTGGCCAGGAGGGCCTTTGCACAGCTTCGAGTTGTGCGCCAGTTATGCCCTTTCCTGGATCGGGAGGCCCTCCAAACAGTCACTCACGCCCTTGTCATCTCCCGTATAGACTATTGTAATGCGCTCTACATGGGGCTACCCTTGAAGAGTATCCGTAAGCTTCAGCTGGTGCAGAATACAGCGGCGCGAGCAGTTATGGGTGCCAGGAGATCGGCACATGTGACACCTCTGCTACGTGAGCTGCATTGGGTACCAGTTTGCTTCCGGGTCCAATTCAAGGTGTTGGTGATTACCTTTAAAGCCCTACATGGCATAGGGCCAGGGTACCTGAGGGACCGTCTCGTCCCGATAACGTCAGCCCGCCCCACCCGTGCATGCAGAGAGGGCATGCTTCGGACCCCCTCAACAAGTGAATTCCATCTAGCGGGGTCCAGGAGGCGTGCCTTCTCTGCGATAGCGCCCGCCTTATGGAATATCTTGCCCCCGGAGGTGAGACTGGCCCCCTCCCTCCTGGCCATTCGGAAGGCCCTTAAGACCTGGCTCTGCCACCTGGCCTGGGACAACGGAGGTGGTAGTGCCTCCTGGGGTTGGCTGGCCCCGTAGCCCCATGATCCATTCTGCGGGTCCTAATCCATCTTGGATTTTATTTTATTTATTTATGCTTGTGAGATATTTTGTATAGTTTTTAAATTTTATTTATTGTAACCCGCCCAGAATCCCTTGCATGGGAGATGGGTGGGGAATAAATTTGACAAATAAATAAATAAATAAATAAATAAATAAATAAATAAATAAATAAATAAAACAGCAACTGACCCTATAAAGCAGCAAAAGCCCAGCAGAAAGTTCAGGAAGCCAATTTCATAAGTGATATTGTTGGTGATGGCCTGGTGATAGTGCAGGTACACTTTTAGGATAGGGGCAGCCTGGAAGATCTGACTCTGCAGGACCATCGCCGTGGTTGTAGTCCCTGCTGGCATTAGAATGGTCGCTGTTTGCCCTCCTGCAGGGGCATAGGGGCCAGTTGGAGGGTAATAGCCCATGGGGGCATGTGGTCCTGGGGGAAGGTAGTAGTCATCAGGGGGGAGTTAGGGCATTGAGCTATCCGCTGGCACAGGTGGGGGGATGAAGCCCAGCTGGGGTGGCAGGATTATTTCATAGAGTGGGGGGCCAATATCTGAAGGCAGTTGTACCACAGCTGGAGAGCACCTACCTGCTAGGAAAGGGAAGCCATCCTTCTCTTCTAGGAGTGATGCAGATGCCCCCCCCCACAGGGTAGGGTGGAAGAAGATCACTGGACATGCTGCAACTCCTGAAGCGGATCAAACTCTTCACTATAGACCTTCCATACTAAGGAATGGTCTGCCACCGGGGCCAGTTGCTACAGAGCAAAAGGCACGATGAGGCTGAAGAGGCAATGGGTTGCAGTTGAGTGCCACCCACCGCTGTGGATGGAGAACCAGCAGCCCCGTGGCTCTCAATGAGTATGTTGGATGACAGTTGAGGCTGATGAATTGAGTAGTAGGTAGCCATATGATGAAATGTGCTGGAGATCTCAAATTGGGATTTCTGTAAGCCAGTCTCCAGCATTACTAAGGCACTATGCCTGCACATGACATTGCAGGCTGAACTGTTCTAAGAACTTAGAAGAAAACTGGATTAAACAGCCATTGTCACATGCTGGCTGGCTCTTCCCCAGGAAAGAGGAAGGAAAACTGTCAGTGGTTATTTCGTTCTTCCCAGTGGTTTCAAGGAGAGGTACAATCCTTTCCTGGTCTTTGCACCCAACGAGCTCTGGAGTCTGAGCAACTAATTTTCCACTTGGCAATTCTTCTGCTGCCTCAAGAACCTGTATGCAAGCTATAGTGTTATTGCCCTTTTTATATGTTCTTTTCAGGCAGGACGATCATTCTTTCTACACATCACTTGGATGAAGCAGAGGTCTTAAGTGACAGGATTGCATTCTTGGAACATGGAGGGCTCAAGTGCTGCGGGTCCCCCTTCTACCTCAAGGAAATGTATGGCAGTGGATACCACCTGACACTTACTAAAGAAAAGGTTTGGAACAGTAATACAAAACACTGTCAAGTTCTTATGAATTGTAGTAAATTCTAACAGTGCTCAAAACCAAAGTAACCTCAGGTTATAAAAAAAGTATCTTAAAGAAAATGTTACTAAAAGTGGCTATAAGTATAGGTTTCAGTGACAGGGAAGATGAAATCTGGAGACAGAAAGTATAACCATTGCTTCTCATGGTGTCTGTAGTTCTTGAACAAGTGTTCTAGAGGTGGGGAATGTTTAGTCCAGAAAACCTTGAGTGAGAACGCTTCCTTTCCCTGACAGGTTAAACACTGGGCTTCTCTAGCTTGTACTTTCTCCCTGAGGGAGGGTACAGGGTTATTAAAGCCACTGAGAGCCATGCTTATGGCTGCTGCCCAGAGTGCATGGAAGCACAGCTCTGCTTTGGCCACTTTGTGCCTGAAACGTTTGGAAAACCTGTAAGTGAGGCTTCACTGTTCTTCATGCAGGAGGAGACGGAGAATTCCGTACAGGATCCCCGTGTCATCCTGCATCAACTGCCTCCTCCTGGGATGTTCTGACGTTCTGCCAGCCATCAGTAGAGATGGATTTAGTAATAATTTATGAAAGTCCCCAACTTGGCTCATATTATTGTCAATACAAGACTATGGATACAGCACAGTAATGATATGTATGGTCAGTTGATGAATCACTTTGACTTGATTGCCTGCCTTTGTCTTTGCTTCCCATCCCCTCCTCAGGGAAAATTGCTCCTCTAGAAGTAGCCAGTTGTTTGTTCACACAGAGTTTCTTTCAGAGTGTGAGAAGACACTAACTTTTATGGTTAATTTTTAAAAACAGATTTTCTTGAGTGTCTAGGCAAAAAAGATATGTTTTAGTATCTGTCTTTTAAGTTGACTGAAGTTCAATGCTTGTGTTGCTTGAGGAATTAAATATCCAATAACGCCTATACGGTTTGTTGTACTCAGGCTCTGTGGGTTGGAACTTACAGTAGCTACCCACCAAATTTTTCACTTTTCCAAATGTTGTGGTGCAATTTAAACATATCAAAATATATTTTAAATATGTGTTTTAAAAGAAAATACATGTATTTAAATATGTGCATTGTATGGACTTTTTAAAACAGTAATTAATGAAAAAACAAAGATAAAACTTTGACATGATCAGGTTTATACATACTATGCATGTTTTAAAAGAATTTAACTGGATACCTATTAAATTTTGGACTTTGTTCAAGGTGCTGATATTTATATTTAAAGTCCAATAGTGCCTATAGCAACCTGCTAAGATCTTTTACCAAGGGTCTTTTTCGAAGGTTCAGCATGAAACAATAAAGTTAAGAGCATCTGTTTCTGCCTCTTTGTAGCTGTGCTCCCATAACCAAATGCCCTCCATAAAGAGGCTCGCTTGTTGCCCATGTTGAATCTTTTTGGCCAAAGCCTATGCAAGTTAGGACCTCTAATCTAGAGACTTACCTTGCAAACCAACTAGAAGATACAGTTTACTGACGCACTCAGAATGCCTGAATATGCAGTAGTTTTATCCAGTCATTTCAAAATTAATTTCCTTCTTATATATCAAGATTTTAATGACATAATGAAAATTAACATCTCATAATGGGGTGTTTTATTGTCCCCTTATGCTTCCCCAGAGCTCAACCCTGGATGTGGCGGAAGAATGCAATACCGCTACAGTGACAGCCATGATACAGGCTCATCTTTCAGAAGCCTATCTCAAAGAAGACATTGGTGGAGAACTTATCTATGTACTTCCTCCATTTAACAGTAAAGTCTCTTCATCCTATCAGTCCCTTCTGAGAAGCCTGGATAGTAGATTAAACGATCTTCATATTGGCTGCTACGGAATTTCAGACAGCACTGTAGAAGAAGTGAGCACCTAACAGTTTTTTTTAATATTTATTTCAATTCATTTTGTTTTGTTTTGTTTTATATTTTATTTTATTCTATTCTATTCTTTATTTTATGCTTTAAATCTTGTAAGTAGTCTAAAGGGTGGCAAATGAATGTGTGAGTGAAGGGATGTGTATGAAACAAATCTTCCCAGAATAAAAAGGTTATGATCAAGATGAAGAAAATTAAATATGAGTATATATTGAATTGATTCATCACTCCATCAGCATAAATATAAAATCATGGTAGGAATGCACAGAAGCATGTAGGGCAGCCTTTTCTGGTACTTTACAATTCATGACATAGTTTGAAGAGAAGAACCTGAAACTAAGAATTAGGAAATAGAGGGGCAATCAGACTTAGCGGACGACAAATAGTAAAGTTGCCATGCATAGAGGCATGGCCAGTGGCTACTAGAATTTAGTCATTCCATTAATTTCTACTGTCTTTCAGCCAGAGGGAGAGGACAGAATAAGCTGATTCAGGAGCTGATGATACGGTGACGCCATCCCACAGAAACAAGCCTTTAGTTCAGGGCTTTCCAAAGTTTTCCCGCGGCGACACACCAACCGCCGTTGGTGTGTCGCCGCGGGAAAACCCGGAAGTGCCGCCATTGCGGCAGCGCGCAAAAACCCGGAAGTGCTGCTGCCACTTTCGGTTTTTGCGCGCCGCTGTTGGTGTGTCGCCGCGGGAAAACCCGGAAGCGCTGATGATGATCAGCGCTTCTGGGTTGTGTGGCGACACACCAGACTGTGTGTGGCAACACACTTTTGTGTCGCGACACACAGTTTGGAAAGCTCTGCTTTAGTTGTTTTACTGTTGATTTAATTTTAGTTATTATTATTCACTGAATATTTAATTACATGTAAAGATAGGAGACGAATTTTGTTCAGACTTCATTTTAATACATCTGAAATGTATACATAAATGGGAAAACGACTTACATATAATTTGTATACCAAAATAGGTATTTAAAAATTGCATGTAGTTTGCATCACAAGTTTCAGTGATATATTAAGAAAATTGCATGTGAAACCATTTGAAGAAAATGTGCATAAAGTGCATAAATGTGCATCAAGTTCATATTGACTTTTTTTAAAGTTACAAACTGATCTGGAAATGAAGGAATACACTTAAGATGGGAAACAAAAGTGACACCTTCCCTAATTGTAGGGTGTTCCTTATCTAGCAGTGTATTCTTGTCAGTCTGTGCCAAATTCTGTGTGCAAAAATCTCCATAGAGGAAATTAATATTCTCTCCCCATTACATCTGCATGTTATATCTATGCCATGGCTTTTTGTGAGGATGGCCATTTACAAAATGAAAACAGTATGGACAAAAGTTGATTACAGAGCCACGAACTGGCATAAGATTATGCACACAAACTGGAAATAATCAGTCTAAGTTAAATTTGGTCTAGTGATTAAGGTGCTGGGCTAGAAACCAGGAGTCTGTGAGTTCTAGTCCCGCCTTAGGCATGAAAGCTGCTGGATGACCTTGGGCCTGTCACTCTCTCTCAGCCCAACCCACCTCACAGGGCTGTTGTTGTGGGGAAGACAGGAGGAGGAAGGAGTATTAGGTATGTTCCTTCCCTTGCGTTATTTATAAAAATAATAAAGGTGGGATAGAAAATAAATAAATAAATAAATAAATAAATAAATAAATAAATAAATTTCGCTATGTAAGGGGGACGCTGCCTGTGTGCTCAGTCTTTTGTCCAAGTAGCAACTGTTACTAGCAAGTTCAAGGTCCTCGCTTTCCTTTTTAATGGAACTTTATTGTTAAAGCAGAATTGTTTAATGGCTGCCCTCTTTAAAACTGGTTACATGACCACTCTGTTGTTTCCACCTTAAATACTGCTAAGGAGCAGAGCAGTGCTGTCAAAGAAACAAACTGTGTTAAAGTAGGATTTGTGAGGTTAAAATATTTTTAATATTATTATTTTGCAGGTGTTCCTTAACTTGACCAAAGATTTTGCAAAAGATGAACCAACTGATGCAGAGTTGTCTCAAGAAGGGCTCAGTGTTACTGTGGATAATGATGGCTTGTCTATGGACTCTAATAACTTCTCTGAACAAGATGGTATTAAGATACTGTAAATTTCCACTGGCTGAAGTTTTACCAAGGAAAAACTCATAGTATCTAGAACAGTGTACAGTGAATAAGAACAGGATGGGACTATTTAGCAAGGCATAAGGCTGTGAAAGATCCGGTTGACTTCACCAAAGTGGAAGCTGGATTGATGTTAAAATGAGAGGACAGGGCAGAATCAGTCAGTACTGCTGATGATGGAGCAGTTTCAGGCTACAATTAGAGATAAGACAGCCTTGTGGGAATTCAAGTACCTCTTAACCTGAATTCAGACATTGATAATGGCTAGATATATAGTGAGCAGTTCTTCTGTGCCATTTCATCCTAGACTAAATCTGCCTGGTCCTTGAGAAATTAGCCCACCAAGAAAAGCTCGTTCCATCTCAGACATTGGTGAGAAGGTGGACAATGCTGACATAATCTAATAGAACCCTGTGCCTGGGTTAAGGGATGGATCCACTTGCTACTTACATTTCAGATAATTGTAAAAAACCTGCCACAGTTCCTTCAAGAATAATCAGTTATTGAGACATGGGTTCAGTTTTAATTAAGTACAGGGCTGCTACTCAGTAGCAATCCACAAACTCCCAAATCACCTTGTCTTTTTCAATTACCATGTGCAACAAGAGCAATGAATGACTGGGGGCTACCATGAACTTCATAGATCTTGTTTTTGCCAAAGATTGTCCCATCCTCACAAGTATACCTTGTGGTGCTAGAAACCATAGCTGATCCAGGAAACCAGACCTCTGAACCCCCTGGCTGTAGGGAAGACATTCAATTACCAGTATATCTGGCAGCAGCACCTCACTTCCTCATAGTCCTAGGAATGTCCTTATTGAAACTCCATGATTCCTCAGGCTGTTTAATCTGCTGATCGTGTAGCTTTTCATTTTTTCCATTGTAAGGACAATGCAGGCCTAAGGGGAGAATGTTGGCAACCCAGGATGAGGGGGTGGGACTGGTTGGCGGGCCAAAAACAAAAACAAAACCCAGCCACTTCCAGAAGTGAATTTGGAAAGGAAGAATCATAGTGTGGGTCCTAACACCGATCACTGCTAATAAGGCAGCAGCCAGAATTTAGGATTGCCAAGGATTTTAAAAATAGAAATAATACTTTTCGAACTGGTTCCCATGTTCTAGTGGGGTGAATTGGGTAAAACTAAGTATAATAAGGAAATGGAACTAAGCACTTACGGGTTATTGTATGTCTTTCCCTTTTTGATCAATAGATCAAGTGCTGGTTAAGGTGGGAAAGCCAAGCAATCTCTCTCTCCTGCTGAGGAAGGCCACAGCCTTGTTCATTAAACGATTCCATCACACTCGGCGCAACGTGAAAGGTTTTATTGCTCAGGTTATCCTTCCCGTGCTCTTTGTGACAGCCGCTATGGGCCTTGGCACCTTGAGAACAAAGGTGGCAGAATACCCAGCTCTCCATCTCTCACCAGGCCTGTATGGTTCCTCCAGCCAGTCAGACTTCTTTGGGTGACTATCTGTTTTTAGTTATTCACTTCGCTTGATGGAACGGGGTGCACTGGGAGTGAGGGGGCTGACCAAACCTTCACCAGTGTGGCTAGAATCAGTATATATACCAGAGCTTTCCAAACTGTGTGTCGGGACACGTTGGTGTGTTGGCTGCAGTGTCTGGGTGTGTCGTGGCTGCTGCTGCCTCCAAACCTGCCCTGCCAGGATTCTGCACAGGTCCTAGTGCCTGCCTTGTACCCTGCTGTAAGAGTGTGTCACGAAATGATGCATGTCTAAAAAGTGTGTCACCAACATGAAAAGTTTGGAAAGCTCTGATATATACCCTTGTGTGGCAGTATGGGATGTGCTAAGAATATGATTGGGGAAGGATAAGACAGAGAGAAAAAATAATTTTTGTTAAACCCAGCAATATAATACTTTCTAAAGTTATGATGGGCGTGGTGGCTCAGCGGGTAAGACGCCAGGCTTGTTGATCGGAAGATTGCAAGTTCGGAGGTTCGAATCCCTAGCCCTGCGTGCAGAGTGAGCTCCTGCACTAGCTCCAGCTCTTGCCAACCTAGCAATTCGAAAGCATGCAAATGCAAGTAGATTAATAGGTACCACTTCGGTGGGTAGGTAACAGCGTTCCGCGCGTGTCATGCGGCCACATGACCGTGGAAGCGTCTTCGGACAACGCTGGCTCTTTGGCTAACAAACGGAGATGAGCACCGGCCCCTAGAGTCGGACACGACTGCACAAATGTGCGGGGGGTACCTTTACCTTTACCTTAAAGTTATGAACTTACTATAATCAAGGTTTATCAATATAGTCCATCAATTCAGTAAACTATCAGGTTATTCAATTAATTTGAGCAAATCTCATATACTTGCCATAACTCTTATACAGTATATCCATAGAACCATTTATGAATTGGGGTTTTACTAAGCATTTGGAGTATTTTAAATATCTTAGAATAATTAACCAAAATAAAATATTTTTCTTTCTTAGCTACAAATATTTCAATGGCCCACCTCTTTTTTTAAAAAAAAAGTTTTATTCAGTATTGGAAACATTACAATTAATATTTCTTTACTAACCTCTTAAAAAAATTGTAATATTGTATTTAAACTAAATAGCAATATACAGTAACTATATGATTATTGTATTAAACACCATATCCTTTAAAAAAGAAGCAGAAACCATTATATGAAAAGAAGTATAAAGTGAGGGGAAAAAATACCCTGAATACTAAACCGCCTAGGGAAAAAAAAGAAAGGGAAAAATAAAACCCTCCTAGAAAGCAAAAACATCCCTTAAAAAACAAGGAAGAACTAAACAACCAAAAACTAAAAACTAAAAAAACCCTCACAGTAAATTATATCTAATGCTAAATATTACATATATAAAATAGTATATATATGCAAATATTTAAATGGTATGTATGTGTATAGATATATACAGTAGATATAGATATAATAGTATCATGTGTCAGGATATATAATTTTCTTCATTTCACATTGTCATTCAGTTTTTGTCAGTCCCATAAGGTAGACCAGACTAAGAAACCCAATGCCATAGAGGTCAGGACTACTTTTATCGTAACAGCTATAGTAACTGATGAATAGGTAGCACTTCAGTGGGAAGGTAACAGTGTTCCTTGTGCATCATGCCGGCCACATGACCGCGGAAGCGTCTTCGGACAACGCTGGCTCTTCGGCTAACAAACGGAGATGAGCACAGTCGGACATGACTGCACAAATGTGCAGGGGGAACCTTTACCTTTTTATAGTAACTGAATCTTGCAAGTCTGACTGTGCTTCCCCCCTCCCTCCCTTTATCTTTGTATGAGCTAGGGAAGGGCCTGTTTGAGACTTTTTTCAAATTAGTTTCTTGGAATGGACTCAAGCTGTGCTTGTCTAATTGTTGCCTTGGTAGCAGCTCTTCCTCCTATCCTTCAAGGCCATTCCCTATGCTATCTACAGTTATTAAACAATGAATTTAACCTAGATCTTGTGAAAACATATTGTCTGGACTTGCCTGACTAGGCAACATCTTCAGTGCTAGAAGGGAGTGGGGTTTGCTCTCTGTTTATATACAGTAGCTTGCAAGGCAAACCCCACTCCCTTCTAGCACTGAAGATGTTGCCTAGCTGGGCAATAAAATGTCTGCAAGCAAACAGCCAAGCTCAGAGAGCACCAAGGACTCCACAGTTCAACCCTGAGCCTCAGATATTCTCTTCTACTGTATTCATACAGAGTGAGTGAGTGAGTGAGTGAGTGAGTGAGTGAGTGAGTGAGTGAGTCTGATGGCTGCATGAAGCTCTACGGTTGAAGTTGACCATTCCTGACCTGAAATTTAATCTGACAAAGCTTTTGTTATAGAGGTGTTAACTTTAACATGGGATGTAGGGAAGTGAAAGAATGTTAGACTATCCTCTTTATTACTTATAGTTGTCTTGAAATTGCAGTTAACCATTTGGTTTGTTTGTGTGTTTAACTTTAGGAATTACAATCAAAGTACAGATGATTTGGTTGCTTCAATGCTCTCTTTTCCTGGAATAGATAATACCTGCCTAAACAGAAGTAATTTGTAAGTAGCTCTTCTCCCACTTGTCCCTCCCTACTTTTAACAACTCCTAACCTAGGAAGACAAATGACTGAAAGTTGTGAGTCATCAGGATTGCCTGCAGAGCTGTGGTACCAGGGGTCACATTGGAACAATATTCTAGCCACAACCAGGTGGTGATTTGTAACAACTGCAATCTAAGGCACATTTAGCTGAGAAATTCTATCAGTGCTTGCTTATTTCCAGTTAATGGAGCTCATTATGAGGTTACGTAAGTGTAGATATAGCCTTACTACAGATGTCTAATCAGAAGTAAATCCCACTGAATTAAGCAGGATTGACAGAGAAGGGTCTATAGGGCTGCAGTTTTCGTTACCGAAGTTATAGTTACTGTTGGAAGAGGAGGGTTGAAACAGGGAGGTGTGAAGATTCTTGAGGAACAGGGGGCTGTAGGTTTTGGGTGGTGTCTATAGATTGCCAAAATTAAATTACTTGTTAATTTTAAAAAAGATTGAAAACTTCTGTTCATCACAGTATGTGACATTTCTTGCATTCTCATGTGTGCTCTTATAAGTGTTCTGTGCAAGAAAGCTGCAATTTTGATGTTCTAGCATGAGAATCTCATGGTTTCATTGAGGTGCTCAAGCTCCAGCACCACAACAAGGTAACTATCTCCTTTGCTGGAACCATGAGCTAAACCGTGAAGGGACACCCAAGACGGGAAGGTCATGGCAGAGAGGTCAGACTAAATACGATCCCTGGGGAAGGTAATGGCAACCCACCCCAGTATTCTTGCCGTGAAAACTAAAAACTAAATGGATCAGTACAACCAGAGATATATCGGTATACCATCGGAAGATGGGACTCCCAGGTCGGAAGATGGTCAAAATGCTACTGGGGAGGAACAGAGGATACGTTCAACTAGCCCCAGATGTGATGACGCAGCTAGCTCAAAACCGAAAGGACGGCTAGCGGCCGACGGTGCTGGTGGTGAACGACGAATCCGATGTTCTAAAGATCAACACACCATAGGAACCTGGAATGTAAGATCTATGAGCCAGGGCAAATTGGATGTGGTTATTGGTGAGATGTCAAGATTAAATATAGACATTTTAGGTGTCAGTGAACTGAAATGGACTGGAATGGGCCACTTCACATCAGATGACCACCAGATCTACTACTGTGGACAAGAGGACCACAGAAGAAATGGAGTAGCCTTCATAATTAATAATAAAGTGGCTAAAGCAGTGCTTGGATACAATCCAAAAAACGATAGAATGATCTCAATTCGAATTCAGGGTAAGCCATTTAACATCACAGTGATCCAAATATACGCCCCAACCACAGATGCTGAAGAAGCAGAAGTAGATCAGTTCTATGAGGATCTGCAGCACCTACTGGATAATACACCAAAAAGAGATGTTATTTTCATTACAGGAGACTGGAATGCTAAGGTGGGTAGTCAGACGACACCTGGAATTACAGGCAAGCATGGTCTGGGAGAACAAAATGAAGCAGGACATAGGCTGATATAATTTTGCCAAGACAACTCACTGTGCATAACAAACACTCTCTTCCAACAACCTAAAAGACGACTTTATACATGGACTTCACCAGATGGTCGACACCGAAATCAGATTGACTACATCCTTTGCAGCCAAAGGTGGCGGACATCTATACAGTCGGTAAAAACAAGACCTGGAGCTGACTGTAGTTCAGATCACGAACTTCTTATTGCAAAATTTAGAATCAGACTAAAGAGAATAGGGAAGATCCACAGATTAGTTAGATATGAGCTCACTAATATTCCTAAGGAATATGCAGTGGAGGTGAAGAATAGATTTAAGGGACTAGATTTAGTAGATAGGGTCCCGGAAGAACTATGGACAGAAGTTTGCAACATTGTTCAGGAGGCGGCAACAAAAAACGTCCCAAAGAAAAAGAAAACCAAGAAGGCAAGATGGCTGTCTGCTGAGACACTGGAAGTAGCCCAAGAAAGAAGGAAAGCAAAAGGCAACAGTGATAGGGGGAGATATGCCCAATTAAATGCAAAATTCCAGAGGTTATCCAGAAGAGATAAGGAATTATTTTTAAACAAGCAATGTGCGGAAGTGGAAGAAGACAATAGAATAGGAAGGACAAGAGACCTCTTCCAGAAAATTAGAAACATCGGAGGTAAATTCCAGGCAAAAATGGGTATGATCAAAAACAAAGATGGTAAGGACCTAACAGAAGCAGAAGAGATCAAGAAAAGGTGGCAAGAATATACGGAAGATCTGTATAGGAAGGATAATAATATTGGAGATAGCTTTGACGGTGTGGTCAGTGAGTTAGAGCCAGACATCCTGAAGAGTGAGGTTGAATGGGCCTTAAGAAGCATTGCTAATAACAAGGCAGCAGGAGACGACGGTATCCCAGCTGAACTGTTTAAAATCTTGCAAGATGATGCTGTCAAGGTGATGCATGCCATATGCCAGCAAATTTGGAAAACACAAGAATGGCCATCAGATTGGAAAAAATCAACTTATATCCCCATACCAAAAAAGGGAAGCACTAAAGAATGTTCAAACTATCGAACAGCGGCACTTATTTCACATGCCAGTAAGGTAATGCTGAAGATCTTGCAAGGTAGACTCCAGCAATTCATGGAGCGAGAATTGCCAGATGTACAAGCTGGGTTTAGAAAAGGCAGAGGAACTAGAGACCAAATTGCCAATATCCGCTGGATAATGGAGAAAGCCAGGGAGTTTCAGAAAAACATCTATTTTTGTTTTATTGACTATTCTAAAGCCTTTGACTGTGTAGATCATAACAAATTGTGGCAAGTTCTTGGTAGTATGGGGATACCAAGTCATCTTGTCTGCCTCCTGAAGAATCTGTATAACGACCAAGTAGCAACGGTAAGAACAGAGCACGGAACAACGGACTGGTTTAAGATTGGGAAAGGAGTACGGCAGGGCTGTATACTCTCAGCATACCTATTCAACCTGTACGCAGAACACATCATGCGATGTGCTGGGCTTGAGGAATCCAAGGCTGGAGTTAAAATCGCTGGAAGAAACATTAACAATCTTAGATATGCAGATGATACCACTTTGATGGCTGAAAGCGAGGAGGAGTTGAGGAGCCTTATGACGAAGGTGAAAGAAGAAAGTGCAAAAGCTGGGTTGCAGTTAAACCTCAAAAAAACCAAGATTATGGTAACCAGCTTGATTGATGACTGGCAAATAGAGGGAGAAAAAGTGGAGGCAGTGACAGACTTTGTATTTCTAGGTGCAAAGATTACTGCAGATGCTGACTGTAGCCAGGAAATCAGAAGATGTCTACTTCTTGGGAGGAGAGCAATGGCAAATCTTGATAAAATAGTTAAGAGCAGAGACATCACACTGACAACAAAGGTCCGCATAGTTAAAGCAATGGTATTCCCTGTAGTAACCTATGGCTGTGAGAGCTGGACCATAAGGAAGGCTGAGCGAAGGAAGATAGATGCTTTTGAACTGTGGTGTTGGAGGAAAATTCTGAGAGTGCCTTGGACTGCAAGAAGATCAAACCAGTCCATACTCCAGGAAATAAAGCCAGACTGCTCACTTGAGGGAATGATATTAAAGGCAAAACTGAAGTACTTTGGCCACATAATGAGAAGACAGGATACCCTGGAGAAGAAGCTGATGCTAGGGAAAGTGGAAGGCAAAAGGAAGAGGGGCCGACCAAGGGCAAGATGGATGGATGATATTCTGGAGGTGACAGACTCAACCATGGGGGAGCTGGGGATGGTGACGGCCGACAGGAAGCTCTGGCATGGGCTGGTCCATGAAGTCACGAAGAGTCTGAAGCGACTGAACGAATAAACAACAACAAAAATATGTATATGTATATGTATATGTATATGTATATGTATATGTATATGTATATGTATATGTATATGTATATGTATATGTATATGTATTCTCAGTTTTCCACTTGTGATCTTTTCTGGTCCTACCTATTACCATTAATATTTTATGTTTGCTATAAAACAGAAAATATCCTTCCTTATCTCACTCCATTCCCCTTTCTAAACTACTTTGTTTCTCCAAATTCAATTTTTATATTATTTTTTCATACATTGTAAAAATTATTCAGAAGACTAATTAGATGTTCTGGCATTCCCATTAGCCTTAATATGGTCTACATTCTGGCATGATCTAGATAGTCAAAGGCCTTGCTATAATTAATGAACCATCTTCTTGCATTCTTTTCCTACCTCCATTATCTATTTTATGTTAGCTCTCTGATCTCATGTTTAACTTTTATATTAGACACAAAATCTGATTGATAGTACTTTTCCATCTTCTGTTTCTGATTATGTAGTCTATTTGATTCTGATGTTGTCCATCCAGTAATGTCCAAGCATAGATTTTGTTTATATTGTTTGACATAAGTGCTGGTAATAAACAATAGTTCACAAAAGTCTAGTGGCCTTTCTCCTGCATTACTCTGCTTATACCATCTGAATTATCTAATGAATCCAGGTTCCTCCATTTTTCCAATCATCCATTAGTAATACTACTATGGCAGGGCTTTCCAAACTTTTGCCGTTGGCGACACACCAACGGCCGGTGTGCAAAAACCCGGAAGCGCCACCGCCGGCGCTTCTGGGTTGCTGCCACCGCGCTTTTGGGTTTTTGTGCTCCGTGGCAGCAGCGGCGCTGTCCTGGTGTATCGCGCGACAACCCAGAAGCGCTGGTGGCCCGCCGCCGCCACTACTGCGCCCACTGCTGCGCGCAGCAGCGGCGGTGCGCCATCAGCGCTTCCGGGTTGTCACACGACACACTTGGGGCCCCCAGGCGACACAGTACTGTGTCGCGACACACAGTTTGGAAAGCCCTGTACAATGGGTTTAGTCTCGCAATGTCTTCACCTGCAAGTCTATTCATGGAAATTTAACAGCCTTCCCCCCGTAACTAGATAACTTAATCTTAAAGAGATGGGTGTCTCATCATCTGGCACCCAAACTGTTACAGTCACGAGCATGCTGTTTTCTTGGTAACAATGCAGAAGTGATTTGCCATTGCCTTCTCCTGGTTATGAAATCTGGAGCTCCTTTCCCTGGGTGGATTGGCTTTCCTGATGCCTTCAGAGCCCCACTTGTTATGGACTGTTCTTGTTTTCCCCCTCCTGTTTCACCTTAGCAGCAAAGGTAGACCCACCTGAACCTTATGCTGCTGCCAATCTCACCTCAGGGTCACTGAAATTGCACATCAATGTGGCTATCCCCCTGGAGGATACAGCCAAAAAATAAGTGATATTTATGATCTTTTTCCTGTAGTTCCAATGACAAATAATTAAAACAAAAAAGTGATATGTGGCCCTTTTATTATTTATTTGTACATATAAGTATTTTTGTCTGTTTTTCATCATTGTGGCATGTATGTACTATACATACAGTAGTTGTAATGTATCACAGGATTTTATGGGCAAGCACTTATTAAACCAGTGATGGCAAACCTTTTGGGTTTGGTGTGTCAAAAATTCAGAAAATGCCTAACTTGATTCTGCTGGCATGTCACCTCCCCCCGCCCCCAAACAAAAGAGAAACAATTCTTCACATATTCACTTATTTAAAAAAAATACAATCCAGTTTGGGGCGGCCAAAAGGGCAGAGATTGGGGGGGAGATAGGTGGGGGGAGTTGCACTGCCTTTTGTTGGTTCAGTTTCTTTGGTAACTCAAACAGGGAGAATAGTTGTTGGGTGTTGGTGAACACTGGCGTGTCACCCAAAATGTCGAGGCGTGTCATAGGTTCGCCATCACTGTATTAGACAGTCTCTCATGGCACAGGATTCCTTTCTGTTTTCAATATATTTCTTCTTAATTTAATGTTATTGTCTGTAATTTTTTGCTATGGAGTAAAGCAGGTCTCATCAAACCTTTCCACTCAATTTTTATTATTGAACAAATAAAAATAGATTGGAATAGATTAAGAGCCAAACAGGGCTGATTGAATTTAGCTTCCTTTGAAACAAGTAGGAAATGCTTTAGAAAATTAATAAATAATGAGGTATTCCTGCCCAGTGCTCTACATTACATAGGATTTTCCCACTGTATGCAAGTTTATAAGAAATGTCAGTGTTAAATCTGCTTGCTTTCAGAACATGTATCAAGGAAGATGTGGCTGATCAGTGGATATTCAGTGGGAATCAGAGTGGTCAGTATGCTGCCTGCAATTGCACACTCAGAGAGGTAAATTCAGATTAGAATCTCATGAGATGAGTTCACTATAAGATAAGAAACAAAAAGTAAAGTGCGGTTTCCAATGAAGATTAAATGATTTCCCCCCCCAAGACTAAGTCCCAACTTTGAACAAAAAATAACATATATGCTTAATGTCCATCTTTTGTAGAACCTAATTTCCCAAACTGCCAATTAATATACTTAATAACATGCACAACATTGTAATTTATGGCTACAGCTGTTGCTTCCAGTAGAATCCTTCCTTCACTTTCTCAAACATCAAAACTATAATGGCAGCTTTGGAGACAAAAATAAATACAATGTTAATTTCTATTTTATAAGAGAAGCCTTGGGAAGCTTAAGAGTTTTGGGAATAGTAGGAGTCTGCTAGCAATTCCTCTTTCTGACATAATTCTGACCAAAAAAATCCCTTCTCAGAAGCTGTAATTCGCATTACAGGGGAGTTTCTGGGGACAGGTTTATGTAAGGGTAGTAATAGAGAAAGAAAGTGTAAAACGTCACCAGGCCCACCCCTGACTTTGAGGCTTGAGAAGGTTTGAGGTTTGGGGCAGATCCATACTTTCTGCTCAGCCTATTGCTAGGACAGGCCGCTCACTGCCTCCAGAGGGCAGAATGGATGGCGTTGTCCTCCTCCCACTCCCAGGCCGTTGGAAATGCACCCGTGTTTTCCCATGTTTTCCAGCTATGATTCAAAACTGCTTCTTCTGACCTGAGCCAGAATGTAATGGCCCGTTACGTCAATAAACTACCACACCCCTAGAAGCTCATGCACCATTCAACCCTCACTTCTTCCTGCGGGCTGCTTTCAGTTTCTATTGTGAAGCTTCGGTTCCCTTCCCATTTTTTTACATCTTTAGGTTGCAATGTGGGCACATTGCTGCTGGGTTTCTCTGAAGCTGAATTATCAGTTCTTCCTTGCTACAACATTTCCACGGAGCTACAGAGGAACATAGGAATAAAAGAACAAGCTGTTCTTGATGGCTTTGATTATTGTTGCATCACAGCAACAATGGAACGATAAGGGAAAAAAAGAAAAAAGAAAGGGTCTGTCTTAGTGTCAGAGGAGAATGGGGGTGGGGGGGCATAGGAAGGAGGAAGCAATCCCTAACAGGAAAAAGCAGGCACTGGCAGACCAGTCCGCTCAGGAGCCAGTCAGTGAGCTTTGCCTCCTCTGCAGGGGTGGGAAGGGCATTAAGCAAGGGGACAACCAGTCTGGTTTCGCAGTACAATCTGGCCTGGAATTTCTGGAGTTGGCTTCAAAAACAATTGGGAGCAGCATGCGGAGGCAAGCGCCTTAGGCTGCAGTGTGGAATTGCCCTTCCCCTCAAACTACAACCTGCATTTAATCCCAGCAGCTGGCAGCTCCTCACTGACCTTGATTGATCTCAGCAGGGCTGGATCAGAATACCCAGGTAGTAGACTAGACTGAGAATATCCTAGCAAACCGCTTCTACTTCTATATTGCTGCTAAGAAAACTACATGGCCAGAGCCATTAAGCTGGACTAGAGGGGCTTTTTATGTGCATTTAATTGCAATGGCACAGTTAAAATCAGTTTGATCCATACTGCGCATGGAAGGAAAGCAAACGTGCAGAAAAGTAAAAGGAATTATTTGCTTCAAACGTCGTGGCTCTTGAGATTAAAAGAACAACGTATATAGGTAGTACTTACAGTTTTTAAAATTTTAGATGGGTTTCACAGGGGTAGCTAGTTGATTAACCAATAAACGTAGTTAATCATTGCAAGACAGTATACAAAAATGCATGTGCCCAGCTGAAAATAAGTATCTATACATGTTTTAATTTTTAAAAGCAAAGGAACATTAAGTTCTAATTTAAAAACCTTTCTCTTGTTTCAGTTGCATGAAGTATTATGCATTATGATGATATTGCATAGAGACACTAAAAATATTTTATAGTAATATTGTTTGTCAGTATAATGTAATCTTTAGGTATAAAAATCTTCCATGTTCACAAATTCCTTTTCTTTCTAGGCTTGTCCAAAGCTGAACTTTTCACCACCTCACAAGAGGACATTCTCTTCCAGGACAATATATAACCTTACTGGGCACGATGTAGAAACTTACCTTCTAGTTACTGCCAAAGATTTTATACAGAAGAGGTATCCCTTTTATTTTATTGCTGTCTCTTGCTATCTCTGTTATCATTCATCTTTAACAGAAGGTCCCGACTGAAAGTGTTATTGCCAAAGCAGCATTGTA
This sequence comes from Charina bottae, assembly GCA_023362775.1. NCBI lineage: Eukaryota > Metazoa > Chordata > Lepidosauria > Squamata > Charinaidae > Charina > Charina bottae. The sequence continues at coordinate 3,654,906 of JALMGJ010000020.1, forward strand.
CCATCAATGTGCAAGCCCCGCCCCTTTCTTACATATATACACTATCAGGATGAATATACAAAAGGGGCAGAACCTGTGTTGCAACAGCGTGATGCTAGTTTCATCATTGCCCCCTTGAGATCCCCACCACCACTCCCGATGCCTCTGGTTACCACCATCTCTCCTGATACCAGCTCAGGGAGAGAATGGGATTCCAAGTCCAACATATGGTGGTAACACTTCTTCTCAGTCAGCACCTTCCTTAGCATTTGCTTTTCTTTCAGTAATGATAGTTTTCAGTTGCACCACACAATTAAAATTAATTTAAAGGAGTAATCTGTGGTGATATTTCTGAAGATGTAAGAGAGTGTTTAAGGGCATGGTGGCTCAGCGGGTAAGACGCCAGGCTTGTCGATCGAAAGATCGCAAGTTCGGAGGTTCGAATCCCTAGCCCCGCGTGACGGAGTGAGCACTTCGGTGGGTAGGTAACAGCGTTCCGCATGCGTCGTGCCGGCCACATGACCATGGAAGCGTCTTTGGACAACGCTGGCTCTTCGGCTAACAAACGGAGATGAGCACCGGCCCCTAGAGTCGGACACGACTGCACAACTGTGCGGGGGGAACCTTTACCTTTTACCTACCACACGGAACTAGTGTGGGTTGTTCAATGGATGTTTCTTGACTTCCCAGTCCATGGCTCAGAAGGGACTGGGTCCAAAAACAAAAATTCAAGCAACAGATCAATGCATGGTCCTTCAGTCACTTTGTATTATTTCCAAATGTAATACCAATTCATTAATTAGAACACTAAATAATGGCTTAAACTGTCAAGATTTAGCATTCCCCCCTGGCAATCATATGTAGCAGGGGCATAAGTAGGGCACTATGGCCTCCCCCGCTCCCGCCTTTACCTTTTTAAGACAGTGTTTGGCATGTTATATTTCCGTGATTTCTTAGTCACCAGTTCAGTGAACAGAAGGGACTTAAGTTGCTTAGATTGCTCCTGCGGCCATAGTCTTTAATATGGATTAAGAAGTCCGTAAGAAATTAGGATTCTAAAGTTACTTTGTTTCTCTTTGTTTTTTAAATGCTAGTCCATAAATCTTGAAAGATAATCATGAAAATGTACATTTGGTTTTGATTACAATCTTGAGATTATACATTTCTTGGTAGCTCTTCCAGTATTTAGAAAAGAACAACCTGGTGCAGGTGAACACCTTATCTCCTTAGGGCCTGGGAATGGTCTGGGCTTTCTTTTTATCTGAGTCCTGAACACAAGAAAGAAAACCTGATGGTGCCATGGTGATAGAAAGCACTGGCCATGGCCCGATTGTCAAGCTGTCAGAAGTGAAGTACCATTTATGACTTATAGAACTTCCATGGAATTTGGTTATATGAGATCTAAGGTGTCTAAATCACGAGAACTTTATTTTCTAAGGTGTTCTTTTTTCCCTCCCACGTCTAGATATGGTGGCTGGAGTTTTGGGATGCCTTTGACTAGTAATCTCCAATTTGATATAAGCCCAGTGCCTGCTAACAGGACATTAACAAAGGTAAACTATGGACAACGCATTGTCATGAAATATAGCAAACTGTTAGGTGATTATTAAATTTAGTATGTATATGAAATATCTTCTTAAAGTTCGCTATTTAATTGCACTAAAGGCTAGGATCTTTTTGCAGATTTCTCAGGTAGGTCAGTATTACTATTTTGGTGCTGTAGACAGAAGAACTGAGACTGGGGGGGGGCTCTATTAAGGCAACTTAGCAAGTTCTTGAAAGGCATGAGATGCAAACTGATGACTTCATGATTCATAGCTCAGATTCACAGTCACTGTGTTTTATCAACTCTACTGTAATTTTGTATTAATAAACTACATTTTATATCAGTACATTATATGCATAAAATACTTCCCTTGACTTCTTGGTCTAGGAGATAATGGTCCGTTTGGGGAGGGACCATTCTAGCAAATGTGCCACCTGCGGTTTCTGTTTCTTTCCAGTGTATTGTTCTCATAAACTTCAAGGAATATATGCTGTCATAGCATGAAATCTAATTTTGGGCCATATCAGCATTTATTTATTTTGTTTGTTTGTCAGCTCCTAATGTGCTGAGAAAGCCTGTCAATGCTAGAAAATTCCTCTGACTGTACTTGCTTCAGGTCTAGTGGAACTGGACATTGATTCTTATCTGAGCTTTTTCAGCGTAGTTATTTTTAAATGCACTTTCTGTCCTCAGGTACTGGAGTAGCACCTTGAGGACCTGCTCCCTTGCTCCCTTGTCTGATTTTTGAGAAGAACTGTGTTTCTATTTTGCAAATAATTTTTTTGGCCAATATAAATTTTATTTTGCTTCTACAAAATGAAGAAAAGTCTCTTTAAACAGACCCTAAAATTGGAACTATGGATTGGAACTATTATCTCACAACTCATGAACGTATATTTGAACCTAGTTAAGTCACGGTTCTCTTACTCTAGTTCTACAAGGATTCACAACCTAGAGCCCTCCAGATGTTTCAAAATCCCCAATGACATAAATAATAACACAAACAAACAAACAAACAAAAACTTTGGTTTATTACTCTTACAATTGTTTTATGGAGTGGAGCTGCAGGCGTATTCTTTCTCCTTGCTCACTTAAGATCTAAGCTTCACTGAGATCTACTCGATTTTAGAGAGAAATTGTAAAAAATTACAAATACATATATATTGCCTGTTATTTTTGTGTCTGAAATTTATATATAGGTCTGGTATAATCCAGAAGGATACCATAGCCTCCCAGCCTACCTTAACAGCTTGAATAACTTCATTCTCCGTGCTAACTTGCCAGAAGGAAACTCCTCTGGATATGGTAGGTATCCACCTGCCATGTAGTTTTCTATTTCAGCGTGAGAGCTTTTGTTTTCTGCCTATGTTTAATACATCGTGACGTGCAAAGCATTATGTTACTGTTCATTCCCACTAAGAATGAATGTGCAAAATTGCAGAATAGTTGGTCCAAGTTTTAGGCTTTTCAGGGCATCATTTATTCCTTTCCTAATTCTGCTATAAGGTGTTGGAGAAAATGCAAATTGGTCTGCCTTGCTTTAAGGTGAAAATCCTACAATGAAGAACATTTTTTTTAAAAAAAAATTAAATATACTCAAGTAATAAGGGATGGTAAATGCAATGAATTTGAAACAGGAGAGGTGCTCTGAAGGGACTTTTGCCATCAGCCCTTTAAGGTAGCCAATGGCATATGTTGCTTTGATGAAAGACAGTTCAGGAATTCTTGAAATGTCCAGATAAAAGTTAACTATTATTATTTTTTTGGTTTAAAATAGGTAGCAACAATCCAGATCCTGGCCTCTATCATTGTATTTCCTAATTTTAATCCCCAGTGCAGCTTTAAGATTAGAATTGGGATAGAAGCCAAGATCTGGATTGCAGTTTTTAAGTACTGGTTGAAATTAATGTTTGCCCCAGTGGGGCTGATATCCCTGATCAACAAGGATAACTTCCAATTGATGTGGAAGATATGCATCAGAGAAAAAATTGACTGTCTATGGCTTCTCCAGTGAAGCAATTCAGAAAATGGGATACGATCAAACAAAATGAATACTGATTCTCGACATGGGATGGCAGCAAGATATTAGCACGGCACCAAGGAAATATCACTCTTGAAGGCTTACCTTTACTATTAAGCCAACTGAAAAAGAAAAAGGGTGATGGTAGCTAGAAGCTGAGTAGGCATAAATAGAACATAAAAAATAGATTAATAGAACATAAAAAATAGATTAATAACACATCCACCGTTCTCTGAGCATTTACTGCTTCCTGGGTTTTTACTTACTTGCTCTTACTGTGACTCTAACATTCCACCAGAATTTACCTTCCTGTAACTTCAGTCCGTCATTCCCTGCCCCACACTCTGGAATGAGAGAGGACAGGTCTTGACCTCCAACCGTTTGACATCCTTTAAGTATATGAAGAGCAATGTCTTATCCTCCCTCAGACATTTTTTCTTGAGGCTGAAGGGTTGTGCAGCAATCCAGATTTGTAGGGGGAAAGTAATTTAGAGCATCCAAAGGAGGACCTTGATAAACATCTTCTTAAACCCAATGCAAGTTCTCAATCGATACATAGCTCTACTAAACATACACAGCTTCTCCATTCTCTCTTGGTTTGGTCCTCTGATTATCCCTGTTGCCCTGCTCTGAATTTGTTCCAATTTCTATTAATTGTTCTTAAAGTGTGACCAGAACTGGATGCAGTACTGTACTCAGAGTGGAGTCTGACCAAAGCGAAATAAAGAAGAGTGATTATTTCCTATGATTTGGAAATTATGCTTTTGTTTAATGCAGCCCAAATTTGCATTTGCCTTTTCTTGTGTTCCCATCACTCTCTTGGCTCAGACTGTACTCAGTTTACAATCTACTACTACTATTCTGGTCTTTTTAATACAGTAATACACATGTATTGTGGATAAAATGTTGCAAATGATGCTGGCAACACAAGTCAACAAATGCCAAAAAATCTCTTATGTGTAATAATGGCACCCTCCCTCCCTTAAAATGAATTTGGTCATGCATTCCATAGGGCAGAACCCCCTATTTGAGTTCTTTCTTATATAAATATTGTTTGCTTCCATTGCAGACAACACCTGACTGCTCTTTCCTATTTTCTGCATCTTTGGTTTTCCAGTATATTGTCTCCTTCAGCATCTATTCATTATCTACATATACCATCTTCTTCCAGTTCAACAAGTTCTGGCACCGACGTGCCCTTTTTTATTAACTTAATTCCTGTGTTTCCCTTTAGTTCTAACCACCAAATATTTTTAAAGGAGATGCAACCATAGCTATTTAATACTTTCTCACATGACACAGGCTTATGAAAATCAGATATTTTATGTTTCAAGTGAATCCTAGTTATTCTGTTTAGTATCCATTCCTTTGGAAGTTCAGACCAATTTATGTGGGGCTGCCAGTGAAGTTTCATTAGGCAGAGATAAAACCCACATCTTCTCAGAGACAGTTTGCACATGATTGTGGCATTATGAGTATATGCCTAGATGGAGACATACTTTTCCCACTGCTGTTCCCCTGCAACTGATACTTGGAGGCATGCTGTCCACCACTCGTTGATGGGGTGGAAATCAACAGTTCTCAAGCCAGACAGAATCACTGTGTAAACATAGAACAGATGTCTTCAACTCTCAAAACTGGGAAAAGAATGCCCTTTGACTCCAAAGGGTAGGAGGAACAGGTTTTGCATGGGTTAATTATGCATTATATGAAGAACTTTCTTTAGTCTGTTCTAAATCTTCCTCCAATCAGCTGAATTGGGTGACCCTGATCACTTGATACTTGAAAAAGGAAAAAACAACTTCCCTTGTCCACTTTCTAAATGACACTCGTGATTTTATACATCTTGATCATGATCCCATTCATTCATCTTTTTTCTAAACTAGGTTCCCAAATATTCTCTTTCATGGTGTTTGAGTCACTGATCATTTTAGTTGCCTTCACCTTTGTTGCAGAAGATGGAAACTAGTGGCAGAAATACAAATCTATTAATCTTTCAGTTTTTGAAGTAGCACCTGTATTCAATAGTGAAGTAAAGAAAGTTCCTAAATGTGTTTTCATTATTGTAGGCATTTCTGTTGTTGCTCATCCTTATCCTGGCGGAGAGAGTCAGGAGCAAGCCATGTAAGTTGTTAATTTTATCATTTTTCTCAATACAATTGTAAGAAAAGTAGACTGATCTTTTCCATTATAGATATTTTGAAGCATAATCTAGATTACATTATATGCATGTCAGTCATTGTGAATAGGGATTGCTTATGTTTTGTATGAATTGATCGTAAATATTATCCAGAACAGTAGAACAAGATGTTCTACTGATGAGTTGCATAGCCCTGAAGATTAGTATATATGTATTTACATATTTACAAACTTCTGTAATTTTTATTATCTATCCATAAAAATCAATATAAACAATACAACAAAAAACAAGTAAAATCACCTGATTAAAAATAGAGTAGAAATTGTATTATAACTCCAATTGAAAGCATAGGTTGATAACCTGGTCTTTACTTGGCACCGGAACCTATTTTGGTAGTAGTCTGGCCTCCAGGGAGGAAGAAATTCCATAATCAGGATGTCATAACCAAGAAGGCCCACTATTGCATCTCCACATATAGGCAATTCTTGTTATTTGCAGTGTAAAGTTCTATAAAGTCGCCACGAACACTGAATTAGCAAAGACTGAAACCTCAGCTGGGAACATGTGCATCAGGCAACTCAATTTTTTCACTGCTCTGCACGTCCACAAATGACCATGAGTACTGATTTTGTGGTTACAAATACATTTTAGCGAGTAGGCAAATTCGCAAATATGGAATTAGCAAATAACAAGAATTGACTGTATATTCTTAAGAGACAGCCCTATCAGCAGACCTTAGTATATGGGTGGGCAGATGTATACAATGCAAAACCTTTATTGGCATTAAAAAAGCAGGAAATACAAAACATTAACAAGTCATAAGAATAACCAAAGAAGAAGCCATACTCATTAAGAGATTTGTTTACATTTACATTTAAGTGCTTCATCTAAGAATTTGGCAACGATTCTGGTGGTTTCAGGTACAGCATCTCTCAATAGATATTGACAGGATGATACAGTATTAGAACGTTTAATGGATATTTGCCCTGTAAAGGTTTTATAAGTAATTTGTAACGGAGAGACTCAAATAAGTGGCAGTCAAAAATTATGTGATGAATTGTATGAAGACTGCCACAAGGACAGAGCCTTTCATAATTGGGGATACGTTTATACCTTCCAAAAAGTACCTCGGAGGGAAAAGGGTTTACTCTAGCCAAAAAGAAGGCCCTTCGCTGAGATGGATCCACAAGATCATACAAGTAATTCACCATCTTACCCAGATGGTTTTCTATACCTAACATAGCAGGTGAACAAACATGAGGTTGAGCAGGTCTAAATTTGTGATATTCTGAATCCAAGAATCTCTGTTTAATAGTTCTAAATACATAAATTTCGTCCCATAGAAATAAGTCATCAATTGCAATTCCAATTTGCCTAAGCTTGGACGTAATATGTCGAGACCAGAGGGAAATATATTTATCTTTTTTAAGATGTGATAACAAACTTTGAGGAGCAGCTCTAAATAAGATTCTAAGCCAGTATTTGATTGTTATTGACGAAGCTTTAGTTTCTATCAAACTTTGACTAGTTTCTAAGCAAATTGTAAAATAGGAAACACAATTGGGAACCCCTAAAAGCTGCCTCAAAAAGGATTCCTGAATACCCTCTACTTCACGGTTAAAAGCTCTCAACCAAATGGGGATAACATATAATACTTGCGAGAGAGGTTTGGCTTTAAATATTCTAATCGCTGCAGGTACAAATTGATTTCCTCTTGTAAAGTAAAATTGTTTGATCTGAGCAGCTGAACATTTGGCCAAATGAATTATCTTATTGTGATGAGTGACCCAAGAAAGATTATAACTAAATATAATACCAAGATATTTAAAGGTTTTAACTTGTTCAATTTCTGTATTGTGGAGTCCTTGGTGCTCTCTGAGCCTTGTTGTTTTCTTGCAGATGTTTCATTGCCAGACTAGGCAACATCTTCAGTGCGAAAAGGGAGTGGGACTTGCTCTCTGTTTATATACCCTGGCTTGTCCTGCTTGTGTTGGTGGAGGTGTTGTTCTCTCCTTGGTAGTTCCTTGATTGGGCTGTTGTTTGCTATTTGGTTGATTGACTGAGTTAATAGTTCCTTGACTAGGGTATATTGTGCTGTTTGATTGTTCCTCTGGTGCTAATCCTGGTGTTAATCTTTGCATATCTGGGTGATGATTGCTGGGAAGGAGGTGTTCTGGTCTTCTGGCTTTTCTATTGTCTCTTATGAATGGTATGTAAATGTTGTTTACCTCTATGTGTCTGTTGATGGCTGCTTTGTCTGAGTGCCAAGCTTCCAGGAATTCTCTAGCGCAGGGCTTTCCAAAGTGCTGCCGCTGGTGACACGAGTGGCGGCGGCGGCAGCATGGCAGTGGTGCGCACGTGCACGGTGGCGGCGTGGGGGTGTGTGCGGCGGCGCGCGCGTGCACGGTGGCAGCGCGGGGGGTGTGCGGCGGCACATGTGTGCACAGTGGTGGCGGCAGCGGCTGCCGCTGCCGCCGTGCACGCATGCACCACTTCTGGGTGGTGTGGCGACACACCACGCTGTGTGTGGTGACACACTTTTGTGTCACGACACACAGTTTGGAAAGTTCTGCTCTAGCATTTTTGGATTTGGCTTGGTTTAAGATGCTCAGTTTCCCAGTTGAAAGTATGGTTGAGTCTGTCCATGTGTTGTGAGATTAAGGAGTTTTCATCGTGTCTTCTGACTGTTAGTTGGTGTTCATGGATGCGTTCTGCTAGTCTTCTGCTGGTCTGTCCTACATAGTGGCTGTTACAGGCCTTACACTGTATGTTGTAGATAACTCCTGTTTTTTCTTCTTGGGCTACTGGATCTTTTGGTTTAGTTACGATGTTCTGAAGGGTTTTGATTGGTTTGTGTGCTACGGTGATACCGTGTGGTTGTAACAGTCTATTAGTAGTTTCTGATATGTTTCTGATGTATGGCAGTGTAATCCTTTTCATAGCTTCTGCTGGTTTTGCTGTGGTGGGTTGAGTGGTCAGGCACTTTTTGATAAAGTTGCGTGGGTATCCATTAGTTGCATGGGTATCCATTATCCAATAGAATTACTTGAAATTAATCTCCAAAAAGATTTGGTGTCATTAGTTTTTATAGCCCTATACAACTGGTCCCATTTATCCTGAAAGTATAAGTGCTTTTTCTTAGATATAAGATCATGGAAAATTTTCTTATGTTTTAAAAATTCATTATATTTGCTAGAACCCCCAGATTGACATAGTTCTTTAAACTTACATCTCAGTCTCTTTTTCCCACTGTAGCATTCCTGATCAAACCAAGTAGTAGGATTTAAAACAGCGGGCAGATGTATACCAAGGGAGGTGCTCCCTCAAATAATCTATCTCCAACTATTTAAAGGTTTAAACACCATCACTACTACCTTTAACATATATCATACGTGTATTTCCAGCCCAGAGCTTTCCAAACTATTCATGTTGGTGAAACACTTTTTAGACATGCATCATTTTGTGACACACTCTTACAGCAGAGCTCAAGGCAGGCACTAGGACCTGTGCAGAACCCTGGCAGGGCAGATTTGGAGGCAGCCAGGCACAAGGCAGGCACTAGGACCTGTGCAGAACCCTGGCAGGGCAGATTTGGAGGCAGCCAGGCACAAGGCAGGCACTAGGACCTGTGTGGAAGCAGCCGCGACACACCCAGACACTACAGCCGACACACTAACGTGTCCTGACATACAGTTTGGAAAGCTCTGTTCTAGCCAGTGTATAATATGTTATCTAAGTAATGTTTGGATAGGAATCTAGCAACAACCTTCATAGCCCAAGTAAAGCAAGCAGGAGTGAAATTCAACCAGAATTCTACCTGTTTCTCCCTTTTCTTTGGTAATTTACACAGCACCAGACTGCTTTTTTCCAGCAACTGCCTTATGGAGGGTGGGGAAATTGCTTGGAACTTCTTTTCTTTCCCTTCTGTGTGGAGTGCAAGGGGTGAAGGATCTTTGTTATCCCAAGACCTTACTCTCCACACTCACAGCTTCACATCAACACTTAGCGATAGCTTAGGGTTTTGGTTTTTTGTTTGCAGATAGGCACAAACAAGTTTTGGAAGCATAGGAGAGGGGTAGCAAATGATTTTATTTCCTTTTGCACTGAGTGGAGAACAAGAGGATTTTCGTTTCTCCAGGGCCTGCAGTAGTTTGGGGTGGAGCGCTGATTTTATCTATTCACTTACTGGTCAGCTGGAGAGAGCACTGATTGGTTTGTGGCTGAACCAAATCCGTTTCCCTGCATTCCAAAGTTTCTGAGAGTGAAAAGAATTACACAACTGGCATCAAAATTGGTTGGAAGGAAATAGTGGGGAGTGGAAATAGTACCGTGTGCAAAAACCCTAGTTTGCCCAGCTCTTCAATTTATTTCTGGGCTGTATCCCTTCATGTTGCAGGTTGAAGGTTCTCCATTACAAAGAGAACACTTCTCTGTGATATTTAGGAAGATGGAGGGAATTTTTTGGCACCAAATCATATGTCATCCATGCCATCCTGCCATGGCACCAGGAAGGAACATCCCGCCACTCCGTTAAACTGACAGGGTCGTTTGGGGGTGCCAGACGTGTAAAGTAGGGGTTTGGTGTATTCACAGAAGTGCAAACTATGTTAATCAAAGTCTCACGCCGAGCGTTTCAGCACCCACGATAGATTAAAGGGCGATATTGCCGCGTTAGTTGATTCGGACCCAAAAAGATCTGAGAACTGAGAGACAAAGGGAAGGGCGATTGAGCCGCGAATCCTGATGGGGAGGGGGAACCTGGAGATTTTAAACTGTTGGTTGCGGGAGCTTGATTCACTCGAGTCTTTGATGTGCAATGGATCACTAGCTTTAATAAAGATTCCTTCATATCCCTGAGTGGCTTGTGTCAGGAACTCTGATTTAATAGTCAACGGATCGAGGGCATCACATTAACTCTTTCAGACCTACTAATGTTAGTAGTTGTCATATTTATCTATCATTCTTCTGACATATTAGTTGATCCTGGATTATTTTTGACCACAATTGTCAGTTCAATTATGAAAAGGGGATTATGGAATACAAATAAATGTTTATATTTTATTAATTACATTTCTGAAATAAAACATATCTGTATATGGTGCCATTCATTAACATCTGACATCCTAATAGGGCTCATAAAAAGGTAAAGGTATCCCCCGCACATTTGTGCAGTCGTATCCGACTCTAGGGGCTGGTGCTCATCTCTGTTTGTTAGCCGAAGAGCCAGCGTTGTCTGAAGACGCTTCCACGGTCATGTGGCCGTATGACACACGCGGAACGCTGTTACCTACCCACCGAAGTGGTACCTATTCATCCACTTGCATTTGCATGCTTTTGAATTGCTAGGTTGGGAAGAGCTGGGGCTAGTGCGGGAGCTCACTCCGTCAGGCGGGACTAGGGATTCGAACCTCCAAACTTGCGATCTTCCAATTGACAAGCCTGGCGTCTTACTTTGCAACTATCTTTTCCTCACTATACCCATTAAGCAATATCTTTCTCTCATCCTCATTTTTGCAGCTATCAAATATCTTTATATATATCAAATATCTTCCGATTGACAAGCCTGGCGTCTTACCCACTGAGCCACCACGCCCCTAATAGGACTCATAGTTGATGCTTAACTTTCCTCCTTCCTTTTTTATTTCCTGACCAACTTTATAAGGAACAATAGACACTTACCCCCAACCAATTTTGAATTTCTTACAATGCCTCCAACCTAACTTTACTCTGAGCAATGCAGGAAATTAAGCGGGCCCATCAGAAAGCCCCAGCAGAAGATTCTTTGTATAAAACATCTTCAAAGCTGAAGCTGGCCATGGCTTGCCTGTTCATTTTTAAAATGTTTTCATTACCTTTTCCTCCCCTCAGGCTTAGTAGTTTACTGGATATCATAGTGTCCATGTCAGTCCTGATTGGCTACTCCATCACAACAGCTAGCTTTGTGCTTTATGTGGTCAAGGAACATCAAACAAAGGCAAAACAGCTACAGCATATCTCTGGCCTCGGTGTGACCAGCTACTGGGTGACTAACTTCATTTATGACATAGTAAGTAACTTGTCTCTTGAATATAATACGGAAAATACCATGTGATGAAATGCAGCAAAGAAACTACACTTAAAAAGTGTAGGGTTCAGTTTTTTCTGAATTAATTATTCTGACTCATGAAACTCCACGCTAGGTTTGTACAATTTTTAAAATCTTAGAATTAAGCTGTTGCAATCTGCTTGGGAATACATGGACTCCACCCCCTCTTTTTATTGTTGTTGCTATACTATATGCATAAAACTCAGCACCTTTATAATAGTCCAATCTACTACTAAGACCAGAATTTCATTTTATATTTAACTAGTAAGCAGTAAAATTGCCCTTAGGTTAACTTGTAAAAAGACTGGCAAAAAGGAAGGCTTAAGAGGCATCCCATAATAGATCTTTTGTTTGGAACTCTGATAAGTTTTACTTACTATTATATGAACATTCAGCCATATTGTCTTAATCAGCTATTGTTAAAAATACCGTAACTTGATGTGATATGAAAAGCCAGCTAATTTTTTTATCCTCCAGAATAAAATTTGTTTTACCCATCCTACAAAAATGCTTTTCCTCTCTTCAGAGAAAAAGAACTTTTCTCTTTTCTACAAAAGATGGAAAAGCACTGGTGGGAAAGGATTTTGCTATGAAGGGGTATGTGCGTGTCAGAAGCACCAAAGTGCTTCTGTAGTGAAAGGATTTGCCGGTGACATCACCGTTGCCCGGGGGACGCCCAAGGAGGCTCCTTTCACGTCCCTGTGATTTTTCCCACCGGAGCGGTACCTAATTTATCTACTCTCATTTGCATGCTTTTGAACTGCTAGGTCGGCAGGAGCTGGGACTGATTTTTACTAATTGCCAGTAGCTCACTCCAGCACGCGGCTCACTCTCGGGTTTCGAACTGCCGAGCTGTCAGCCTTAATGGCTTCTGACTCAGCGTCTTAACCACTGAGCCACTGCGGTCCCCTTGCTATGAAGGTAGTCCTGGAGAAAAAAAGTTTCCCTATGTGCTTTCAGATTCCATTATAGGCCTCTTTTTGTATCTCAGCTTAAAAACAATAAAATCTTTGGGAGCCTATTTCATGTCTATGTTTGTTTATCCTGAGACTTTGAATACAGTGGTACTTAGTAATTCTGATGAAAAACAAAATGTGTTTTAATACGAAGTATTATCAATAAGTGAGTACTGGAACAGGCAAGGTTGGCACTAGGCAAAAGCATCGTTGTGAGATCTCAGGGTAGCATTTAGATACACTATACTCCTTTTGTCTGTATTTCATATATCACAGTAAGCCAAAATGTAGGTAGTTTAGCATGATGTGTGAAAAATACAGCTTTTTGGTAGAGCATTACAAACTATGGCTAAGCCACATGTGAATTCAGTCGTTTTGTTCTTTAAAAAGTGACCATTTACATCCAAATTATTAAATAATTCTGAAATATTTTCTCAAGGAATTGTCACAAACCATTTCTAATAGGCCTGTGTAGTTCAAGCAAGATGCAGAGAGCTACTTAGAACTGAAAAATTAACCAAACACATTTTTCTGGATTTAAACTCATTATAACAGGTCTGCCTCTTTCATGCTTTGGCTGCTTGGTCTGAAATGGCACATTTATGCATTTTCTGTTGGACAGCATCCTAAACGAGCTAACTGAAGCCAGCATTCGGCAGACTGAAATTAATGTAGTTACGTAGTATGGTGCTACTTGATGTCTTTCACTGAATATCTGCTGCTAAAAAATCCTCATTACTAGGAGAAGAACTGGAAAATCTTGTGGGTCCTGCTAATGAGGAGCCAGGATAGGAACTATATGAGACACCAATATCCATGCTGCTTGTGGCCCTTCATAATTTATATATGCTCAGAATAAAGGAAATAATGTGCATGAATCTCAAGGGTTAATGTGGCCCAATTATTAAACTTTCCTGGGCTGCTAACCTAAGGACACCTAAGATGCTGTATATTTCAGGAAATCAGATTCCTAGAATTGAAAAAAGGTTCTAAAATGTGACACAGAGTTCTTAGTAGATTAGCTATTTTAATGTTTTGGCTGATTGCATTCCATCTTGTATATGGGGTGATTTATAAATATTTCAAATAAATAAACATCAACATAAATTCAGTCAAGAAACTTGACTCAGCAAAGGTTTTGTGAAAAAAACTAAATTGCAGAATTTGGCCTTTCGGTAGGTTACACAATGACGTAATTTTTAAATGTAAATGTAATTGTTTATAATAATCTTTTCACACACATTTTCATAATGTGTATACCCATTTCTCTCTAGAAAAAATATATACCCATTTCCCTATTCCCATTATTGCTACCATTTCATGCCTAACTGACTTTATAAAATGATATGTAAAATGTAATAACAAAAACCAAATAGTCTCTTTAAGCTGTCTGCTGAGTGATACAGCCTTGCCCAGCTCTACAATTTAAAATGTACTTTATATTATTGTACTTCTTTTTTCATAGACTGGACATGTAAGAATAATTAATAACAAAATATTTATTAATGCAGTATGGAAGAGGCTGACACACCAGTAATTTCTGAGTAATGCAAAGAACACTTGAAAAGGAGCTGCTGTTAATGTTGATTAATACATTTTTCTTTCTGGTTGGCAGGATTTGTACCATTTCAAAACGTGTTCAACTAGCAGACACAAATGCCTTCATCCTTCTGAAACACACTGCTTCTCTCAAATTCTTTGAGCTGTTTTAGAAATGTTGCTTGTCTCCAGGTTAAAGTTATCTACAGCGATTGTTTTCCAAGACCCCTGTAAATAATGTCTACTTCCTTTGTTACCTAGCTTTTCCATAGTTAGAAGAAAATCCAGTTGTTTCAAATCTTTAGGCAACCCTCTGAAATGGTAATTCAATTCCATGATAATGACTGAGCAAATAATGGGGAATGGTAATTATTCCAAAGTAAAAATGGATGCTTCTGTATTTATATCCTATGAAAGGAAGGTTTTTTACCCATGCAGATTAAGCCACATTTGATCCATATGTAGTCTATATATAGTACTATAATAAACAGGCTTAGTATTCGGTCTGTGATAACCAGCTGTATTTATAAACATTCTACAGGTTTACTTTCTGGTGCCTGTTACACTCTCAGTGGGAGTTATTTCAGCATTTCAGATACCAGCTTTCTTCAATGACAATAACCTGTTGGCTGTATTCCTGCTTCTTCTCTTATTTGGGTAAGGATCTGGTTCACTTTAATTCAATTGGAATTGAATCTCCAACTATAGTTCTGAGTGGAGCTATTTAAATGATTTTTTAATTTTTTTTTATGTTACTACATTTTTTTTAGATAGCTAGCCATAAACAAGCATAAAAGAGGGTAAATAAAAATAAACCAACCAACTCTAGAAATAAGGCATATACATTGGAAGAAGCCAGTCTAGTTGATGGGCTTCATGGATACTTATGGTACAGAGTTATGAAAGAGGACAAAAATTTAAAAGGACGTATTATAAGACAAAGCTTGATCAAAGTATGGAAGCTTATGAGAAAAATAATAAATCCAACCATCTCACCACTAGCCTCTCCTTTAAATGCTTTTCATGTTGGAGATAACTATAGCAGGAAAAGTACAATTACATATGCAGATATGGTCCATTCATACCCCTTGAATAGACTAAAGACACAGCAAGAACTACTTCAAAAGGCCAGGACATACAACTTCTGGAGAATAAATGGCGAACCGAAGATGGAATGAAGAGCTGGCAGGTGGACTGGCTCTTCGTGATTCCTCTCCGGATAAGGAGAGGACTTGGGATTGCCCACAAGTGCTCCAGATAGTTGCTCCTCGCGAGGAGACTGCAAGACAGCAGGTTTAGAGCTCTGGGAGACGGGGGAACACCATTTTAGCCCAAAGCTATAATTAGTGCAGTTTTTCTTGCGTTCCTTTGTTTCTTCATGAGTGCCCTTTCTAGCTACTGGCTATCTATCTCTATCTACCTAAAGGCATGACTATACCCAGCTATGTAGCAGGATCTGGTTGAGCTTCATGGATTTCAAAAAGCTAAACAGGGTCAGAACTGGGTATTACTGGATGGGAGACCACTGAGAAATACAACAGCTGAAAGCTAAACTGGGATGTTATAAAAATATGCTGGCAAACCATTTTGGTATTGTGGTCAAGAAAAAGTACAGTATATGAATGCCCAAGAGTCACATGTTGTTGACCTCAACTCAAAGGATATCTATATCTATATCTATATCTATATCTATATCTATATCTATATCTATATCTATATCTATATCTATATCTATATCTATATCTATATCTATATCTATATCTATCGAGAGAGAGACACTAGCAAATGCTTTTGTTTTTGTCTTGGATAGTAAGAGTATATACTGCCTTGCATGTATATCTGAGTAGGAAGGAGTAGGAAGGTACAAATAAATAAATAAAATATTAAATTATGGCTGTCAGAATGAATGTAGATCCTTGGCAATTAAATTAGTTCCAAAATAAGAAGATTTATTATTTCTCATCTTTTCTACTTATTACATTAAAAAAGTCATGTCAACAGCAGACAATTTATGGTTCTTAAGTTTTTGTCAAGAAAAGATGAATGAAACACCCCTTTTATTTCTAGCTATACAGAATAGCTCACAGACAAACTGGACTAGAAGCCAATTAAGTACTTTGCTATTCTGGATTGTTTGCTTTATTCTACTTGCTATTTTTAATGATCTGCAGATATGCAACATTTTCATGGATGTACTTGCTCGCTGGAATCTTTAAGGAAACTGGGATGGCCTTTATTGTTTATGTCTGTATCAACTTATTCTTTGGCATCAACACAATCATCACTCATTCAGTTGTTTTTTTACTTTCCCAAGAAAAAGCTACTGATAAGGTAATAAACCTGCAAGCATGTCACTGGCACCAACAACTAATTAATGACTTGGATGAGGAGGTGGAATCATCAATTTTCCAGATTATATAAAATAGGGTAGAATAACTACAGTAATATCCCAGAGGGCAGAAACAACATTAAACATTGTTTGACAAGTTGGAGAAAATGGAATTTAAAAAAAGAATAAATTCTAATATAGACAAATGCATTTTTTTTTCACTGAGGAAGAATAAATTAAATTAACAGTTATCCCTTATGTGGACTGGTAATGATTCACCTGAAAAGGGTCTTGGATAAATGTAGTATCACATATGAATATACAGTAAGCCGGCAATGTGATATGCAATAAAGGCAAACTCCATCTGCTCTGTTCTGTCTTGGTCAGATTCCTTCTCAAGTACTGTGTTTTGTTCCAATCTTTAAGAAAGATTCAGACTAAATGGAACAGACACAGAGGAGACCAGTAAGAGAGATTAGGGAGTGGAAGCTAAATCCTGTGAGGGGAGGTTGAAGAAAGGGGGGAAAAAAGGAAGCTGGGTATGTTTAGCTTTCAGAAAAGATGCCTGAGTGGAAATGTGATCGCACTTGTTAAGTATCCAAAGAGGCATCAGGTGTGGTTTTCTATTCGCCCAGACGGCAAGGCATGGAATTACGATTTTTAGTTTCTGGAGTTAAATGTTAGAGAAAATGTTCTTAACAATAAGAGCAGGTCAGCAGTGACCAATTTCCTAGGAAAGTATTGAACTTCATTTTCCTGGATCCCATCACAAAGTAGTTGAACATGATAGCTTAAATATCTCTGCCTGGGTAGGGGGGTTTGTGCTTATCCTTCCTCTTCTTTCCTTTTGAGAGAAATTTTAGTTGCTCCAAAACTGTCACTCCACCCTCCATTGCATCACCAACCAGTGAATTTGTACTAGTCACTCTTTCTCAGCCCAACCTACCTGATTAATGATCACCACTGCTTACCAATCATATAATACTGAGCTATAAAACTCAGTCTGTTAAACTGATTTTTTTAATGATGCAAGTTATTTTGTAACCACAAAACAAAAGTCCAATGACCAAAGAATCTTTGTTTTTTTCAGGACTTGCATGACCTTGCTGAAACACTGAGACATATTTTCCTGATATTCCCACAATTCTGTTTCGGTTATGGGTTAATCGAATTATCCCAGCATCATGCCCTGATGGGTTTTTTGAAAGCCTATGGAGTGGTTTACCCTGACAAAACATTTGAACTGGACAGGACAACTTCCAAACTGCTTGGGATGTTCATTCAGGGAACTCTATTTTTTACAATCCGCCTCTTGCTTGATGATGGAACAATTCAGAAAATCTGGTATAAAACATTAGAGTAAGTAACCATAAGTATATGTGGGAAGTTCCAAAATTGCAAATAAAATGAGGGGTTAACGAAGAGTAAGTTGCAGGACATAAACTTGCTGTGATTTATTGTTTTAACTGGGCTTTATAAAATGCTTTGTTAAAATTTATTATTGTGAACCGCCCAGAGTCCCCAGGTGTGGAGGAGATGGGCGGTGATACAAATTTAAATAATAAATATAATTAATTAATTAAAACTGGTTAAGTATATTATTAAATTGGAGGCAAAAATCTCTCTCTTCTGCATCAAATACATGCAATTATGGAGTTGCTTTATTACAGTGCCAAAATGCCAGAAACAAGAGTCTGATTAGATTAAAAGATCAGCCTGATTAGTACTTGGATGAGAAATTACAGGGGAATTCCAAGGCCATAGGCTATATGAGCTCAGATCACACTGTCAGCTAAAAGTATAAGGCAGGGGTGGGGAACTTGTTTTCTTGATCTCTGGCTATTCTGGTTGGGACTGCTAGGAAGCCTAATTTAGCAATACCTGGAGTACCACAATGTCTCCTCTCCAGTCATAACAATTGGGAATTATAAGCAGTGGTTACAAACTCAGCCCTGCTTTATACATTTCATGAGTATATGAAAAAAAAAAACAGATGTTAACCAAAATGCAGCAATACATACTTTTCAGTAGAGAAGCATGGGCTTCCCACTTAAATCAATAGATTTTGACTGTATCTACAGTATAACTGGGACACTACCTTCCTCGAATGTTTAATCACAAAATATGTAATATTTAATGTATATTGACTGGTACTGAATCATCGAATTTTTAAAAAGCTTCTGCAAAGGACTCTTGTTACATGCACAAAAATAATATTTAATAAAACAACATTTAAAAATAAGGAGATGAAAATAATGAAACTTGGTTTTAATTTTTGGTAGATTCTTATTTAATAAAGTGCATGGTAAATCTCCACTCTATCTTGAAGACACTGATGGGGAGGAAGACAAGGATGTCCGAGCGGAAAGAGAGCGAGTAACATTGGGCTTGGCAGATTGTGATGTGTTACAGCTCCAGAATCTTACCAAAATCTACCATCTTCCCTACCGAAGGATTGTAGCAGTAAACAATGTCAGCATTGGAATCCCAGCAGGAGAGGTAAATCAGTAAACCAAAACTATTTCAAAATTGGGAATTATGAGAGATCAGCACTCTTAGTATTTATGTAGTTAGTTACAAAAAATTACGCACAGCATAAGGGCCATCTTCAGGCATTCACCTGAATGTGTGAGGCACACACAGCCTGCTCATTTCTCTCCTTGCCCTCCTCATGTTCAGCAGTAGCAACAAATACAAACATAAGCAATTAAATAACCTTTTGCACTCATTTCATGTGAATCAAGATCTGCTATGTAAGGCAGATACCTTACTATGTATCAGGGTGAGGCTGATCCTGCACAGAACTCAGTCATTTCAGAGATTAGATGGGAGGACTGCAAAAAAGACGAAGCATTCATCTGAATGTTCCTGCTGTTCCTCCCTTGAAACTGATATTTTGGTAGCTATTTAGGGTATGAGTGTATATAAGCATTCTGTCTTTTAGGTTTCTTGGGCTTTTTTTTTTTTTAAACATCTTATTTGATTAAAATGGCAAATATTATGAATAATATAAATGTTTTGTTTCAAATGTATTTTAAGTCAAGAAAACTATGAATGCCTTAAAACTAAATGTTGGTCTTTCTCCCCCATAATTCAGTGCTTTGGCTTGCTTGGTGTGAATGGGGCTGGGAAAACCACCATCTTCAAAATGCTGACAGGAGACATTGGTCCAAGTGATGGAAAGCTACTGGTGCAAGATGAAACTGGGTATGGAGGACGGATTCATTCTCCACAATGAAAAATAAGCAAGTTAGCTGAGAAAATAAATCCAATGTGGAACAAAATAATTTGTGTTAAAAAGAAATCCAAATAGTAGAATAATTTTCAATTACTTCAGTGATGCTTATTTCTGTAAAGTATTTCCTATCCATAATACAGAGATTGAGACCATGTGAAGCTTAAACCAAAGTTTTGCTAAATTACAGTATTTTGGAGTCATTCTCATTAAACAATGTTGCTTTTAATAAATTCACAAGACCTGCATATCACAGTTGCCAGTCTCCCACCTCAGCTGAATAACTATGTGACAAGTGCTTAGCCACAAGTGACTCCCATGGTGTTCTTATGCAGCTCTTGAGCTCTTGAGAATGTGGCCTTAAAATTGAAATGCAAAATGGACACCAAAATGTGGCCTTCTCCTCTTAGACCACCCAAAAAACAGAAGATTGGTCTTTTACAAACTTTTACAGACAGTGTTAAGTGATTAAAATTCATGCAATGAATTGACTTAAGTCAAAATAAAATCATGCCTATCAATAGAAGATTATCCATAAATGTGGATTTATCCAGATGTGTAGATGTCAGGTACGATGAGACAGCAAAGTCAGGGACAGTGTTCCTCCTCCTCCTATATATGCTTGTACAAGTGTTTGCGCAGGGCTTGCTGCTAATGTTAACTTTTAAGCACTTTCAAGAACAGTTAACCTTTCCAGACTTAACAAAGAATCAATTTTTGCAACTCAGATCCTTGAGTGAAATTAATGATGTGCACTGGTCACGATTTGGTTACTGTCCTCAAGAAGATGCTCTAGATGATTTGTTGACTGTTGAAGAACACATGTATTACTATGCACGATTACATGGCATCCCAGAGGAAGATATTAAAGGGGTAAGTAAAATTAGGATTAAGTAGAAGTAGCAGGTGCTTTGCTGGGAAGTGACCATGTAATGCTGGAGTTTTGCTTTTAAGGAAGTTTAAAACTGAATGTAGTCAAATGCATATTTTGGACTGAAAGTCCTCTAACTACTTGATGTAACTTCTCAATGGTGTTCAGTTGGGCCTCTTTCTTAATTTTCCCCTGTGGGGCTTGTCTAGGCTGTATTTTCAAGAGTTGCATATCAGGTCCCAGCTGCATTTCAAATGCTGGCCTGCATTTGGAAGCAGGTTTGGTGAAAGTGGAGGCCAGAGTTTGGCTGTCTATAGTTACCTTTGGCTAAGATTATCCTTCTTCCCAATGGACTTAGCTCCTTTCATGGTGGTGGATGAATTCCATTTCTCATGGAAATGATCAGTGTTGACAAAATTAACATTATTAGGGCTCTCTTCTCCACTTGTAACTTATTCTGGGCTACGTGGAAGTCAGATCACTTCTTAAGCAGCATAATAGATCTAGTGTGCCCTACGCTATAGCTCCCTTCATCAGATGCATGGAGTGGCTACATCAGTTTAGCCACTCTATCCATCAATTTACCAGACTCCTCCTGATTTCTGGCTACCATAGACTAACACAGCTCTCCTACTAAATCACAGGAAGTAATTGTTCCATTTCATTTGGCATTAATCAAAGACCACTTAGAACAGAGTTTCTTAAACTTTTTTCTCTCAGGACCCCTTCCCACTTTTAAAAATTATGGAGGACCCCAAAAGAGCTTTTGTTTGTATGGGTTATATTTATTGATATTTACAGCTGGCTTGAAACTCAACATTAAAAAAACCCAGATCATGGCATCTGGTCCCATCACTTCCTGCCAAATAGAAGGGGAAGAAATGGAAGCAGTGACAGATTTTATTTTCTTGGGCTCCAAGATCACCGCAGATGAGTAAAAGACGCTTGCTCCTTGGGAGGAAAGCTATGGCAAACCTAGACAGCATATTAAAAAGCAGAGACATCACCTTGCCGACAAAGGTCCATATAGTTAAAGCTATGGTTTTTCCAGTAGTAATGTATGGCTGTGAGAGTTGGACCATAAGGAAGGCTGAGCGCCGAAGAATTGATGCTTTCGAGCTGTGGTGCTGGAGAACACTCTTGAGAGTCCCTTGGACTGCAAGGAGGTCAAACCAGTCAATCCTAAAGGAAATCAACCCTGACTGCTCATTGGAAGGACAGATGCTGAAGCTGAAGCTCAAATACTTTGGCCACCTAATGCGAAGAGAGGACTCACTGGAAAAGACCCTGATGCTGGGAAAGACTGAAGGCAAAAGGAGAAGGGGACGGCAGAAGATGAGATGGTTAGATAGCATTACCGATGTAATGAACATGAATTTGAGTAAACTCCGAGAGGACAGGAAGGCCTGGCGTGCTATGGTCCATGAGGTCAGGAAGAGTCGGACACGACTAAACGACTGAACAACAAACAACAGTATTAAAAATTAAAATTGACACATTCATAGAATATTTATTTATTGAATCATGTAAAAATATTAAACCCATTAGATATTAATGTAAATAAAATATTTTTCATAAACCCCCCTATTTTTTAACCAATAAAAATAATAATGAGAAGAGTGACATTGCTTTAAATTTTTGCAAATATCTTCAATATCTGGCAAATAATTTTGATTTTGCGGACCCCTGAGAGGGTCTTGGGGTTACCTCTAGTGGTCCTAATACCACATTTTAAGAAACACTGACTTAGAGTATTATGTCCAGTTTTGGGCACCACATTTTAAAAAGGATTTAGAGAGCAGGATGATTAGGGAACAAGACTAAAGGAACTGGAAACCTTTAGCCTTAAGACAGATCTCTTTAAGTATCTTCAAGGATGTCACACAGAAGAAGGCCAAGATTTATTCCCTTTCAACCTGGGAACATGGGATCCTGGACATAAGTTACAGGAAGGCAGATTCTGATTGAATGTTAGAAAAAAACTTGGTAAGAGCGGTATGACAGTGAAAACTACCACCCAGAGAGTGGTAGGCTCTCTTTCACTAGATGTGTTTAAGCAGAAAGTAAACATTCATCCACTCTAAATGCTTTAATTTAGATTCCTTCATTGAGCAGATGGCTGGACTTAGTGGCCTGAGTATCCCCTTTCAGTGTTATGGCTCTAGGATTCATGTTTTAGTCTTAAACTGCAGGAAGGCTGTTAGTTAGTTTACTGCAAAAGATTACCAAAGCTATCTTACTTTAAATTCTCATTTTAAAAGATTTTAAATGCTCACTGCCTGAATTCTTTCTAATTTGGATAACTGTATGCATATAATTAAAAACAGGGACGGGAATATAAAGGTAGTACCATATAAACATTTAAAGGGAGCAGAAAGAAAGAGCAGATGCATAAAGAAGCTGCTGTACATGATTAGGAGGCTATTAACCTATTCCTACTACTTGCCAGAAGCAATTTTTAAAATTGAAATAGGGTATACTTCAAAATAAAGGGGAAAAGTATGTATATGTAATTTGACTGAACAAATATAGATGTACAGAACTTTTGAAAGACAGACACTATGTCAGGTTTGGATTTACTGCCCAGTATATATGTTATATGGATTGGGGGAGGGGGAGAATAGGAGCCAAATTCAAGTGGCATAGGAGAAAATCTGCAAAAATACAGCCTTACAAAACAAAGTTAGTCTGAGAGTCTTGTGCACACAGTTATGTCTTCTTTTCTAATCCCAAACTGATTGCTGCAGATTTAGCTATGTTTGATTTTAATGTGTTTGCTTAAAACTGCTGGTTAATTAACATTAAGGAGGAACTTTAAAAAGCCAACAACTGATAATTGTAAAACTGACAAAATAGTTCTTCTAACTAAAATTCAAGTACTACTAATTATATTGTCATACCATAATTGTTGAAGAATGATTTTTCTGAATCTCTTTTCCCCACAGATTGTTCTTCACCTTCTTTATCGACTTAATCTGATGCCTTACCGGTATAGAATTGCCTCTATGTGTAGCTATGGCACCAACAGAAAGTTATCAACTGCTCTAGCCCTTCTGGGGAAACCATCAATTTTACTATTGGTATGAAATGCAAACTTTATATTGTGTGGAATTATTGTGGCTTTTCGTATTCTCTGAAGTCTTGCAAAGTAATAGCTGCATCAAGAGGAGAGAATACTGTTTTGTCAAAGCCAGAGATTGTGCTCAGCATGTTGAGACACTAACGTTCTGCATAGAAAGAGGGGGAAGGGCTGATTTGAGCTTGACAAGAGAAGAGTTCCCCATGAGGGGAGATGGGCGGTCATATAAATTAAATAAATAAATAAATAAATAAATAAAGATCTCCCCTTAACACAACCGAAAATGTCCTACTTCCACTAATACTCTTTTCTAAAAAAGGTAAAGGTTCCCCCTGCACATTTGTGCAGTCGTGTCCGACTCTAGGGGCTGGTGCTCATCTCCGTTTATTACCCGAAGAGCCAGCGTTGTCCGAAGACGCTTCCACGGTCATGTGGCCGCATGACGCGTGAGGAATGCTGCTTCCTTCCCACCGAAGTGGTACCTATTCATCTACTTGCATTTGCATGCTTTCGAATTGCTAGGTTGGCAAGAGCTGTAGCTAGTGCGGGAGCTCACTCCGCACGCAGGGCTAGGGATTCGAACCTCGGAACTTGCAATCTTCCGATCGACAAGCCTGGCGTCTTACCCGCTGAGCCACCACGCCCCTTACTCTTTTCTAAAGTCTCCTGCTATTTAATACTAAGAGGTTCTAGGGATAGGCAAGTGTTTATTTTCCTTTTGTTTAATTTCATTTAGTGCTCCATGAGTTTGCATGCTTCTGATTTAACTTTAAAGTTCCTGTCCATAGTCCGGAGATAGTGCTTATTTAAATGAAATTGTGGCCAACACCCCTTCCTAGAAGCTCCTAGGACCCCATTTGGACCCTCCCTCTTCTATATTCATCTATATATTCTATATTCATCCAGGTTGTTTCAATCCCCTCACTGAGCACATCGAAGTTATGGACAACCAACAGTATTTAAATTAGCAAACACCAGTGCATTAACAACAGATTGGCAACATAGACCAAGCTGCAAAAATATAAAAAAATCCCATTTCCTCTCAAGATCTAGGTTTGCTAAATGGCTTTTTATATCACTCAGAGTTATTCCAGGCCTGCAGCAACACAGAGATCTGACATTTATAAGCATTGTATATCCAGTAATTCTGCATCCTAATGGAGTATAAGTCCCACTGAGTTAAAAAAATAAATATGCATAAGACATATTTTTCATCCTATTGCTCATTGGGCAATGGATAAGCTTGCTGGCATTATGGATTCCTTCTGTCTTCTGCATACTCTCCACTTCCCGCATCTCTTCTGGTGCGTTGGGCGAACCTTCAAAGCATATTTGGAGGGATTGAAGAATTGAAGAAAGGGTATCAAAGGTATCTGTTTGACAGATATTGGATACCACCTTTTATGTTTGTGTTATACAATACAATATGTATAACATATTCCCGCAAAAAGTAAGTGCTGGTGTACATTGTATGACATCTAGCCTCACAGCACCATATCTGTATTGACATTACAATGGCACAACATGTCTCCCCTGAGTTTTTGAGAAGAATTCAGAAAAGGAAGAAGGAACTTCATTTCATGTACTGCTTATTTTTCTTTCTGTTTTCAATCAATAAAAGGAAAATGAAAAAATGAAAAAATAAATAACCAGTTATATTTCAGATTGAATGGAATTCAGCTCATCCTTAATTAAATCAGAAACACAGCTTTCCTAGCTATGAATTCCCATCTTTTTTCTTTCTTCCTTTTGTACAACGTCTAGCCATTTTTGTTGCTTAACAGTGAAGTCCTATGACTCTTTACTCAATAGGAAGCCCTCCTAAGATGGCCTTATTCACAAGTGAGTGAAGAATTTCATTTTTTACCATAGTATAGCAGAAATTATGTTGTAAACTTTTAGGATAACGTTCAACAAAAATGCTGGAAAAACTAACATGAAGGCTAGTAGTGCTTTTAAAAATATAAAGGGAAAAAACCCTTTTCTTTACTTGTAATATTCATTGTCAAATGATTTTATTTTAGGATGAGCCAAGTTCTGGCATGGATCCTAATGCGAAGAGGCATCTATGGAAAATCATCACCGAGGAAGTGCAGAACCAGTGTTCAGTGATATTTACTTCACACAGGTAGCATATATAAACTGATGCATAATGAAAATGTTCAGATCTACATACAGTATTTCTTTATGAGGTATAATATATTTCTGTTCACTTGTTAAGTGTTCTGGCTTATTTATATTCATTCAAGTTCAAGTAACAGAATAGGAAATGAGTCCAACAAGGTGGGAAACAATGAGTCTGAGGCCAGAGTCATGTAAAGTAAGACATCTCCAACTCTCAAGGCTGGGAAAACAATGGCCAAAGAGCCATTGACCGAAAGGGCAGGAGGAAAAGGCCTAGGATTTAAAAACTGGGAATGACATATATTTAGGGCTTGACTCCTGTATTCTGCAGTAAATATGACTACTTTCTCTGCAAGTCTGGGAAGCTTATGTTGTTAGTTGTTAGTGACTGTGGCACTGGAGGACTGAGATTTATATTCATGTCTAACAAGAAAACAGATTTAAAATGTATGCCCTTGACAAATAGCTAACTTTCTATTCTTGTTGCCTGATGCACAAGTTCAATATAAGTATGCGTATCCTTCCTCCAGGGCCGGTCCCAATCGGTGCTGATAGGGAGCGAGAGATC
Organism: Charina bottae; assembly: GCA_023362775.1. Lineage (NCBI taxonomy): Eukaryota > Metazoa > Chordata > Lepidosauria > Squamata > Charinaidae > Charina > Charina bottae. The sequence continues at coordinate 3,681,377 of JALMGJ010000020.1, forward strand.
CGGCCCGCGGCCCTTCATTTGTGGGGTGCCGCAGGGTTCGGTACTCTCCCCGCTCCTTTTTAACATCTACAAGAAACCACCGGGTGAGATCACCCATCATCATGGGATGAGGTAGTATCAATATGCTGATGATACTCAATTATACATCTCCATCCCGGGTGATTTAAGTGATGCTGTGACCACCCTCTCTCGGTGCCTGGAGGCTGTAGGGGCCTGGATAGGGAACAACAGGCTTCAGCTGAACCCTGGTAAGACAGAGTGGCTGTGTGTTGGGGGCTCCTCTGTATCCGGGAATTTAACATATTTGGTTCTGGATGGGGTTGCACTGGCCCAGACAGACCTGGTGCAGAATCTGGGGGTCCTCCTGGACTCACGACTCCTGCTTGAAGAGCAGGTGGTAGTCGTGCCCAGGAAGGCCTTTGCTCAACTTCGTTGTGCGCCAGTTATGCCCCTTCCTGGATCAGGAAGCCCTCTGGTCAGTCACTCATGCCCTAGTCATCTCCCATATAGGCTATTGCAATGCGCTCTACATGGGACTACCCTTGTAGAGTATCTGGAAGCTACAGCTGGTTCAGAATGCAGCCACGCAAGCAGTCTTGGGTGCCCCAAGGATGGCACATGTAACACCTTTGCTGCGAGAGCTGCATTGGGTGCCAGTTTGCTTCCGGGTCCAATTCAAGGTGTTGGTTATCACCTTTAAAGCCCTACATGGCATCGGTCCAGGTTACCTGAGGGACCATCTCACCCCCATTACATCGACCCGTCCCATCCGGTCAGGCAGAGAGGGCATGTTACGGACCCTGTCCATGAGATATTGTTGATTGGCGGGGCCCAGGAAGCGAGCTTCCTCTGCCGTGGTGCCCGCCCTATGGAATACCCTTCCCCCAGAGGTGAGGCAGGCCCCCACTCTCCTGGCCTTCCGGAAAGGGGTAAAAACCTGGCTCTGCCATCTCGCTTGGGGTAGGAAGGGGGACAGCCAATCCTGGGGGTGGTTAGCGCCCTAAAGAGGCTCCATGATTTTATGAATTTACAAATTTAAATTAACTGTTAATACCCCCATCTTGGATTTTATATTTTATACATTTTATATTTATATCTATATTTGTATTTAAGTAGTATGGTTTTTTAGTGTATTTTAATTTGTATTTATTTTTAGTTTTATTGTAAACCTTCCAGAGTTGCTTCATGCGAGATGGGCAGTGACAAAATTTGAAATATAAATATAAATAAATATTTAGAATAATTGCTACCTATTTTAACATTTAATATTTATATCCTACTTTTCTATGGAAACTAATCTCCAAGGAAGGTCACAACAAAACACAAGAATATGATAGAAAAATAGAAAAACAAATATTGAGAAGATCTTCTGGATATGGCTTTCCTTGCTTTCACTAATTCAGCAGACTTTCTGGAGCCCAGATTCCTCAGCTGAACTCCAAGGGTCCCATTTTCTTTGATGGTGCTCCTTTGGTAGCTGTCTAAATCATAGCTTTCCAAACTGTGTGTCGCGACACAATACTGTGTCGCCTGCGGGGCCCAGGTGTGTTGCGTCAAAACCCGGAAGCGCTGATGGCGTGCCGCCGCACGCAACTGCGCGCACGGCGGCGGCGGCGGCGGCAGGCCATCAGCGCTTCTGGGTTTTCGCACAGCACACCAGGACACCACTGCCCTGGTCTAAATAGAGGCACCTTCCAGACAGCAACTCCTTAGACAGGTTCCAAAGTTAATCCAAACCTATATTGCTGCTACCTGTATATATAGTGTTTCCATACTGCGTTCTCCACCATCAAAGTACATAATAGCTTAATATAACAGTAAAATGGTAATGAGGCATTTCACAATATGAAAAAACAAAACCCAATTATGAAAGCATATCTAATCAAATTAACCAAGTCAACACAAACATGTTTCTAAACCATGTTTTGACAAGCCATCCATGTCATAAGAAAAGTGGGCTTCCAAAAGTAGCATTTGCCAGAACATGGCTAGTATCCTGATTGTGCCTTCTCAGTCCTCATGGTGGTGTTGATTTCCCATTTGAGATAACTGAGTGAATCTTCCTGCTTCCTGCTGTTGTAGAGCCTGACGGAGGAATATTAGGTAATCAGTTTTCAGAGAGTAAGTGAAGTGAGCAAATTCAGTTAAAGGAGAGTTCAATGGGGGAGTTCAAGTGGGAAGTCCCTAATAATTTTTCAAGTTTTAGCTAACTAAAGTGACTGAGGATAGAACAAGAAATAAAAGCATTTCTGTGAGAAGCAGAAGATGAATAGCGCTCACTCTATGGAACATCTTGCCCCCAGAGTTGAGACAGATCTCCTCCCTCCCGACCTTTAGGAAAGAGCTGAAGACCTGGTTCTGCCGCCTGGCATGGGAGGGAGGGAGGGATAGCTCCTCATGGGGATGGCTAATCCCCTAATTTTAATGTCCTCCTTTTAATGAATGCCTTCGTCCATCTAGATTTTATAATTACTCATTGTATTATAGTATTGTGGTTTTTATATATTTTAGATTCTATTTTAACTGCTTATTTATTGTGAACCGCCCAGAGTTCCCCATGAGGGGAGATGGGCGGTCATATAAATTAAATAAATAAAAAATAAATAAAAAAAATAAAAAAATAGACAGGAATCTACAGTTGTGAATTGCAGTGCTTGTGGTATGTTTGCATTCCTGCCTGAAAACATCCAGCCATATAGTGGCAGCCAGGTCACTATTACTCCAAGAAAAAGTTAGAGCATAGGTTTCCAAACTGTGTGTCGCAACACAACCTGGAAGCAGCAGCGGGGGCGTGCACGGCGGTGGCGCGCATGGCCGCAGCGGGCGCAGTAGCGGCGCGCCATCAGTGCTTCTGCGTTTTAGCGGAGGCCACCGCCGTGCATGCTGCCACTGCCGTGCACCCCCCCGCACCCCCCTGTGCACGCCCCTGCATGCGCCCCCGCTGCCACCGTTGGTGTGTCGCACTTTGGAAAGCACTGAGCTAGAGGATTTGAGCAGGGAATTGCTGCACTTCAGCTGATGAGCAAAAATGAAGACTTAACCAGAATAAAAAAAAAAGGCGGCAATGCAACAAGATCTGACAGAGGAACCAGCAGCCCAGCAAGAAGAGAATCAAATAAAAGTAGATCTGAGTAACAACTAATATAGCTGTGCAGTGCTTTGGATATGATCAGGAAGAGGTGCTTTGGATATGATCAGGAAGAGGTGCTTTGGAGTGTGCAGGAATCTGAATGCAACAGCTATCTATGACTCACTAAAGCAGCTGTGTGATCATGGAAACAGATGCAGCTGATTTAATAAATCACAGATTGGTTCTGTTTGTGCTGCAAAAGCTCCAAAACACCACGTCCCAAAGCATTGCAGGTCTATAAACAACTAGATAGTGGGTCCCCATCAATAGCTGCTTGCCAGTGTTCTTTGGCAGGGTCTGCTCAATGATCTCCTGAAGCCATGGTTCTCCTGGCTCTGGAAACTCATACCAGTTCAAAGGATGGAAACTTGCCCCCTTATCTGATTTGGGATCCCAATCAGAGAAAGTCAGCTCTTCCAGGCTCTGGAACACACATCTATAGGAGTAATTCAGGGACCCAGGAAGATTGTGCTTCCAAAGGCTAAGGATCGAGCTGCACGTAAAATGGACACAAGTTATGCCAGTTTTGACTCCCAACCCAAGTGGTGGGAAGAATGGTAAAAGGGTGACGTTTTCTTTCTTTCTTTTTCTTTCCCAGTCCACTAGAGGATACAACAGAAAGGGTGTCCAGTATGAGGGGCAGTCAACAGAGGGCAGCTCATAAAAAATGTCTGTCATGGAGACCACATGTCCTTAAAGACTCATCCCTGAAAGGAAAGCTGTTGGTGCTTGCTTTGCTGGCACGGGTGGGAGGGGTAAAGAACCAGGGGAATCCACCAGTTGGGGGTATGGCAAGTGCAGTATGGAGAGAACACCAGGCCATCATTGCAGCCAAGGTGGAGGAAAGTAGTAAAATCTCTTCAGCTGTCTTCATTTCCAGCTGGTTTACATATGGGAGTCAAGCAGCTTAAGACTATAGTGCAGAGAAGTTCAGAGGCGGCAATGTGTTGGAGGAATTTAGTTCAGCTTCTTCAAAATCCAGCGATCTCCTTACAATTGTAACGGCAAGTCTATCTCAGTGGAGAACTCTGATGGGCCTCTGCATACTGGGGATCACTGCACACTGGCTGGGCTCAAGTCCAACCTGTGAAGGTTCCATGACCCCAGATGGTTTAAAGAGATTTCTCTCTGGGATAAGCAAAAGGCTGGTAAGTGGCCAGGGTGGAGTGGAGGGAACATCCAGGGTTGGCTGCCCCACTCTGCAGTTCTTCTGAGTGGATGTCTCTATTAAATAAATTGAACTCAGTGACCTTAATGGCCCCTTCCAGCTGTGAGATCCAATGGATCCTATGGATCCTCAGAACTCTACATTGCACAAAGGGACAGTTGTTATAAAACTGCATGTAAAAAGAAAGGTAAGAAAAAAATCATGATTGAATATGAGTGGTAATTAAACATTAATTAATGAATAATCACATACTTGTCTTCAAACAAGTTACATCATGAAATTGCAAGTTTTTATTTATTTATTGCCTTAATCCCACCTTTCTGCCTTTAGACAGAAAGAATTCATTGTCTGATCTAGCCAATTGATCTTCATCCCAATAGAAGATGGGAAGTCTATTCTTTTCCTCAAAATCTGTAAGCTCAACTCCATGCCTGGGTCCATGTTACTGTTGCGCAGCAGATTCATTGTTCGCCCAAGTGCAATATAGACTTGTGGGACCCTTGCCCTTAGTGGAACCTATCCTGCAGGACCCGGATAAACCAAATGTGGCAAGTTGAGGAAAATAGTTGGAGGGTGAGATTAGAGTCACAGAGAATGGTCCGTTTAGGCCACTGAGTTCAGCTCCCAGCTTTATGCAGGCATCCAGACTAACCCCAGACAGATGGCTGCTCCGCCTGTACTGAAACACATTCGGCAGGGGAACTCGCCTTGAAAACTGGTTCCACTATTGATTAGCAAGAGCATTGATTCTAAGTGATTTGCTACTAAATTAATGGAAAGCATCTCTACTTCCCTATTCCTGGTGTTTTCATCCTAAGAGAAAATTCCTCTGAATATTTGATTAGCCTTTCAAGCAGTTCTAATCTTTCTTCCAAATCTTGTGAAATGTGATTCCCACTATGTTCTCCATGAGAGAACAATGCTGATTATAACTGGATTGTACAACTATCCTGCTAAACTGATAGGAATTCATACTTTTCAGTCCCATCTTGCTTATTATTGATCGATGTATAGATTGGGTATTTTTTGAGAGGACTGCAGAGAACAAGATGTGTTCTAATCATCAGGCATTGTTCCAGTTTTTTATGCTGACACTGCAATTCCTTTTTGCTTTCAGCATGGAAGAATGTGAGGCGCTCTGCACACGCCTGGCTATCATGGTAAATGGTCATTTCCAGTGCTTGGGTTCACTGCAGCACATAAAAAGCAGGTTGGTAAAATGTCTCTTTTGTGACAGCTCTTACAGGTTACTGTGCCACCCAACTGAGCAAGGAGTAAAGTATGTAAGAGCAATTTTTGCTATGTTATAGGACTAAAGGGGGAAATGATGCAAGAATTACTGAACAGGTCATGTTTTAGCTTTATGGATAAGTGAACCAAGGGCATCTGATATAATGATGTCATTGCTTTACACCACATCTTTCTACCATAACTTAGATCATTTGGAGCATGGTTTATCATATTCAAGCACGAACAGATGAGCAGCATAGGACTCAGCATAGGTAGGAGCCCTACCTATGCAAATCACCTACACTGCAGCACTCAGATAATTTTAACCACCTGAAATTTGAAGCTGACCCAGATCCTTAATGTGCTTTTGGTTGTTCTAGAAATTAGATTCATTTGGTTTTCTAGAAGTACTGCTTGGGATTAGAATTTTTATTTCATTTTGTATTCAATAAAATATATTTTTCATGTTTTCCTCTAGATTTGGAAAAGGATTCACTGTGAAAATGCATTTGAATAACAGTGCAGACAGCATTGAGAAGCTGACACAATTTTTGCAAACAAACTTTCCAGATACACATTTAAGGGTACATATTTTTACATGCCTATATTATGAAATGTCTGTGTGTCATTAACAACGGTCAAGTTTTCACTTAGAAATCTGGTTACATCTGTTCAGGCTGCAGGGAGATTTCTAACAAGATGGAATATTCTTTCATGCGCTTAAATGAGCAACGTATCAATAAGGCTAAGCTAAAGTGCAAAAAAAGTGCAAGAATTTTTTTGTATGGAAGAGAATGTAATTTATTTATTTATTTTCTATCCCCCCTTTATTATTTTTATAAATAACTCAAGGTGGCGAACATACCTCATACTCCTTTCTCCTCCTCTTTTCCCCACAACAACCACCCTGTGAGGTGAGTTGGGCTGTGTGTGTGTGACTGGCCCAAAGTCACCCAGCTGGCTTTCATGCCTAAGGTGGGACTAGAACTCTCAGACTCCTGGTTTCTAGCCCGTTGCCTTAACCACTAGACCAAACTGGCTAATGTGAGTGCCTGTTCAGTCCAGCCACAAACTAAAAAGAGGCCAAATGATTCTTAATAAATTAATGCTGTGATAGAAACTGTTAGTATCCTGAATTAACCATAGCCCTCAAGGTAATATTACCAGCCAAATATCACAAGGATCATTTTTCTATAAAATTAGAGTATGCTGTGAGCTTTACAGCCTTTTTATCATTCATCTTTAAGGATCTCACCATATTCTTATAAAGAGAAGAAAACAGAAGTCAAAATTCACACTTTTGTAAGGTTCCTTTGCAAGTTTGGTTGAGTCAGTGGTTTCTAAGACCCTGGCAGCATAAAAGAACCAATGGTTGAATTAGTTCCTGATTAATAATAGCACCTCCTAACACTGGAGTCTTATTTATTTATCAAATGTATAAGGTCATCCAGCACATAATGACTCTGACTCTCAGTTGATTCTCAAGCTCCTTGTAGAGTAGTTGTGAAAAAGCATCCAGGATTAATAGAAAAGAATAGCTGTGTTATGAAACAACTGGCACAATCCTGGAAAGTCCTGGGAAAATGCCAGGCACAAGTGGACCAAGATTGGAAACACACTGTCCAGTGGACATCAATGTTTAATTTCCAAATCTACATTTGTCTGTAATAAATCTTCTTATTTATACAGGACCATCAACTGAACATGGTGGAATATCACATCCCAGTGTCTGCAGGAGGTGTGGCAAACATATTTCAACTTCTGGAAATGAACAAAGCAGTCTTTGAAATTAAGCACTTTTCTGTGAGTCAAACAACTCTGGAAGAGGTAAGCAATCAACTTGTCTGATTTGTTGACATAACAGAGTTAAACAGACTTCTGGACTGTAGCCCCTGGGACATTGAGTCTCTTTCCCTAGTTTGAGGCGAGATAGCTTATAACTAAAGCTTCCTGACATAAGCAATTTAAGTCCATTTCTGAAAAAATTACAAGAAAGCAAATTAATTTCTTTTTCTTTTAAAATATTCCATCTCATTTTAGTGCATCTTCAAAATAGTTAATAAATTGCTATTACAAGCAGTATCTAAACAGTACAACCTGAATATTAATGTATTCAGTATTCCTAATGATCAAGGACTTGGAAGAATAGTTGAACTTTAGCCATATACCTAGAAAATAACACTCTTGATATCTGGGGGAAGAATTCCACAGTAAAAGCACAATCATCTTAATCTCCAAAGGTCATTTGGAGTAAGGGCTGAAGTGTGAAGGTTTATACGGGAGATGTGTTCCTGTATAAACTTCATTTGTGCTCCACCTCTCTGGGTGGAATGTAAGCCCACGGCCCCCAGCATAGGAATCATCTATTGATACCAGCCAGAGGCACGTGAGCTAATTGGCTTTGCCTGAAATTCCTTCCACCTGATGTCTGAACAGGAAGAAGCCACAGTGTGCTGCATTCATTCATTTAGGTTGAATGTTACAAATGTGATATGTGAGCTGCCAGATAAGAGAGATCTTAGCAGTATCTGCAGATCAGGACATAAATGCTTAGATTTCATACATAAACTAGTTATACATATGTACGCATATATCCATGTGGCAAGAAATTTCGTAAGTTTTATGAGAAGCAAGATGTCTTAACTAATAGGAAAGTATCATTATCTTCATTTGCTCATAAATATCCTGACTTGTGTTGATATCACTGTTTGCTAAATTAAATACCAGATGGCACTCACAGCCAGTCTCTTTTTTAAAATAATGTTCCTCAGACTCCTCCATGCACAACAATCGACATGAGAAAGAGTGGGGTTCCTTGGTGCTAATGGTACTGTTTTTCCTATTGCTAATTGTCAAATCTGGGTGGAATTGTTAGTGATACTGGACCAGAGAGAGAAGGTCTTATCTCCTGGTACACTGCTGTGAAACAACTCTTAAACCTCTCACTCCCACTTCCAAATATCTGATATTTGATTTTTTTTAAAAATGTGATTGGTAATCATGTTTTTGGCTGCTAAATGTTGCCTTCTAGCTGCAAGGATTTGACATACCTTCTGTGTACAAACTCAACCTCCCTGGACATTGCCAAATACTATTATGCTGCCCGCAAGATAAGATCCAAGTTGACTAACCCCCACAATTGTAATATAGCACAATTGTGGCTAACCCTTGAATAATTTGCAATAAATATATACATAGATAGATTTTACATTTTGCCTAGTTCTGTCTTAGAATCTTACTTTTACATCACTTACTGTATGTTAAGCACTTAAGACAAAAACCCTGTTTCCTAGCATTAGAGACAGTTTATACTGGTAAAAATAGTCATAATATTCTGTTGTAGCCTTTTGCTTGTGTTTCATATCTGGCCTTTGTCTTCTACTTTTAAACGGTTGGTTGGTTGTTTTGTTCTATACTGGTCTTTGACTGAAGTAAACTTTGAATTGAAGAATTTGTTATATGATTACATTGATTAATGTTTATTTGACTTAATATCCAGACCACTGTCGAATATCTATCTTATTTAATATTACATTATATTAGTTTTGTTTAATACAGTTACACATTTTATTTGACTTCTATTATGTTTTTGTTCTGTTCTGGTCCTTGACCATAATAATGTTTGTTATTGTCATAAGTAGGTACACTAGGTGTAAGAAGTGCATTTAGAAACTTTCTATAAAACAGAATGCATTTAATTTCATATATGTTTCTGTTTCATTTTAGGTTTTCATCAACTTTGCTAAAGCTCAGGCTAGCCCTGATATTTCAGATGCAATCTCCAATACAAGTTCAGAAGCTTAAGGGAACACTTAACTGCTGTTTACTAAGCCTTATGCCAAAAATTCCCAATTGCTGTGTTAAGGCTTTATTTTTGCAAGTTATTTTATGTATTCATTTTGTAATCCTGACCATGAATCCTGAATGAAGGCACGCCCCTTTGTATCAGATTGGTCTTTTACTTCTTTCTCAAGTTTCATGAATTACATACGCAAAGAATCAATAGCAGATACAGGTACTGTATATTTCTCTTCATGTGTTCATGAAGTTTTTTCCCCCCCTCCTGTTCCCAAGAAGTATATTCACTAAAAAAGAAGAGCTGCTTTGTGTTCAGGAATATGCTATATATATGGATTATAACAATGTTAAATAAAATTATTTAAAATGACTGCATAATCTGTTAATTTCTACAGCCTCTGTTTAACCTCTTGGCAAAAGAGTGTGTTTGTAAGGATAGAAAAGTATGAAGATGTTTAGCAAATGGCATGGATATCAACTAGTTTTAGGAATATTTCCTTTCCTTTTTCTTTAAATGCTTTAAATGTCTTTTTCTTACTCATTTTCCATATCTTTGCACAGTGTTGCTTACCCAAAAGGGAATAGCATGATGATGGATGTATGAAAGCATGGCAAAAGATATTTCCTTAACAATGGCCAAAATTTGGCCATCTATAGTATATTCTGCATGCAATTTTGGGTAATATTGCATGATTTTAATAGTGGCTTCACCATTTCATACCTGTTTCTTTGTAGTAAGTACTCTTTTTTCTTCTTTGCAAATAAACAAAAGCATACTGTACATTGTACTCTGTAAACATACATGAGTACTAACAGTTTGTTTTATTCCCTATGTTCCCTGTGTTCCCAGTGAAGAGTAAGAGGACTTTTACTGCAACAGGATTTGCAAGTAGTTTGATGGGACAGGGCACTGTGAATTATATTTCACATTCTTCCTGTTGGTGAGCTGGAGAGAGAGCAGTGATCTGCTCAAAGTGGTCTTTGCCTATTTGTACATTTCAAGATCAGTGGAAGGGAAAGCAATCACAAGTCAGTGTTAAATTGGTGAATCAGCAATGGAGAAGTGGAAGAAATGTACAGTAGTGGAAGTGCCCTAACAGTTACAGCTGAATTTAGTCGAACTTCATTTGAGCTTGATTCCTAGTGACTTCAAAATCACATGCATGCACTTTTCGTGCTAAGAGGTTAGAACAGGTTTGTGATTGCCTTCTGGGATGTTTTTGACTTCCCAGACTAGCCTACGGCTGTAGTCTTCTCTAGATCTTCCATCTACCAGGCCGGATGGTGCTTAGCTCCTGAGCCCAGGTTTCCATCACCTGCTGAACAATATTATATAGATGTAGTACAAATATAAATATGCCACACATTCCTCTTCAGTCCTTAATGCGTTCTAATATTGCTACAATCACCATCCATTCCCCTGCCACGATATTATGGGTGATTGATAGACAAGAATAGTGATAGGAGGGGAGAGAGAGTCAAATGTATGTGTTTTCTAATTCCTCTCTCCAAAAGAAAGAAAAGAGCATAAACATTTTGCTACCATAATTCAGTCTCTTAGACACTGAGGAAGAGGAGGAGGAAGCAGAAGCAGACCAGAAGGCCACTTATTGTCATGAATTCTGGTCCAGCAGAAGGAGTGGCATCTGTTAGTAAAATGCCCCCAGATTCCACTTTGGACTCCTCAAAGCACCACCTCAAGTCCGTGGTGACATTAGGCTGAGAATCTGAAGGCTGAGAGGCATAAAAGACCAAGGCTGTGGGGAAAAGCCGATGTTCCCAAGTAAACCGGATCTGATGAGCAAATGTAGTACAGCTACGTAGACTGGGTGGATGGATGCTTGGAAACTGGGCTATGAATCTTAATATTTAGGGTGACTCTGCATTGGGAACGTCTAGCTACCTGCAATCCTGTCCTGAATCTTTGGATTGCTGTGGCTTCTACCTGATTTTGTCTTAGGTTTATGCCTCTTGGATTTAGATCTTGAATGTTTTGGCTTAATTAAAATATGGCACTGCTTTGGGACCCCATTTCTGCCTGCCTCTGTAGCTTGGAAGGTCTCTCTGCTCCCTCCCTACCCGAGCACGGCTTGTGGGGACAGGGCAAATATTGCCATGGTTTTTGCAACATGTAGGAAAAAACTGCAGGGACCTGATGAGACAGTTGCCAGGAGTCAACAGGCTTGAAAGCACAATCAAATTGTGTTTTTACTTTTTGATGTTTTGAAACTCAGAAAAGTATCTTTAAAAAAGATTTAGAAGTCTTTTAGAAAGTTATCTTTAGAAATACTAAAAAGTTTTAGAAATGTTTCAAAATTACAGAAATACCTGCCTTTGCTCTTCCTTTTTCCTTCCAATCCAAGTTTTTTTTTCCTGTCTCTCATAGAAGGGACTGCATCATGAGAGAGCACAATACCCTGAGATTTGGGTGGCTGTAGGAAAATCAGCAACCTAACAGCCAATGAAATATTTTATCTTCATTTAGTTTCCAAAAACTGGTTACATGTTGCTATCAAGACCTTTCTTATAAAGAACTGTATTTTGTTTTCAAAACTATTTTAGTGCTTCAGTCAATTTTTTAACCCAAAATACTATTTTCTTCTTAAAAACTGCTTGTGCTCATGTTGTTTCTTCCAAATGCTATTTTATTCTTAAATCTTATTTTGCTATGCCAAAACCAAACTCCAAACAAAAACATCATGAAACTATATTCAGTTCCTCAAATTCTGCAGAGGACTGAATTATTATAGGCCTAAGACTATAGATAACATGACCAGAATTACAACAAGCTACTTACCGAAAGCAACATAATGCATCTTCAAGTGCTTCCTAGCTCTCTTTCTGCTTTTCAGTATTATTGCTGTTCCCATCTTGCATTCTATTGCATGACACACAGCATCAAATTACCCGTTTCTTTAATGATAGACTTGCTGTAGCTGCAAAGGGTTCAGGGAATGAATGCTAATGCTTTGAAGCCAATCTCTAATTCCAGGCAGCACTTCTCTTTATGATGTCAGTGGCATATTGCTGGGTAGAAGAGGAGTCTTCATTCTGATTTGTCCTGTGCTGTTTCATGTTTGATTAAGAGGGGTGGAATGAGAAAGCCATCCTTTGAAAACATAATCTATTGAAATGGTTTAACAAATCATAACATTACATTACCACTTACTGTGATGTCCCCGATCCGTCGACTCTTAAATCAGAGTTCCTGACACAAGCCACTCAGGGATATGAAGGAATCTTTATTAAAGCCAGTGATCCATTGCACATTAAAGATTCGAGTGAATCAAGCTCCCGCAACCAACAGTTTAATAATCTCCACATCCCCCCCCCAAAATCAGGATTCACTGCTCGATCACCTCTTGCACCCCCATACTTCATCTCTCAGTTTTTCTCTTTCTAGGTCCAAATCAACTAACACAGCGATATCGCCCTTTGATCTGTCCTGGGTGCTGAATCGCTCGCCTCGATACTTTAACATAGTTTGCAGTTCTGTGAATACACCAAGTCTCCACTTACATGTCTGGTGGTTTTACTGCAAAGCACCTCCCAACCAACCTTGTGAGTTTTAACAGACTTGCGGGATGCTTCCTGGCGCCATGGCAGGATGGCATGGATGACATCCTGACATACCGCCTCCCTAAAAATAAATCTCCCACCTTTAGCGCTTTATATTTTTAAAAAAGGTAAAGGTTTCCCCTGCACAGTCGTGTCTGACTCTAGGGGGCGGTGCTCATCTCCGTTTCTTAGCTGAAGAGCCAGTGCTGTCCGAAGACGCTTCCGCGGTCATATGGCCAGCATGACAAGCACGGAACGCTGTTACCTACCCACCAAAGTGGTACCTATTTATCTACTTGCATTTGCATGCTTTCGAATTGCTAGGTTGGCAACAGCTGGCGCGAGTGCAGGAGCTCACTCCGTCACGAGGAGCTAGGGTCTCGAACCGCCGAACTTGCGACCTTCCGATCAACAAGCCTGGTGTCTTAACCACTGAGACATCACGCCCCTTATACCACTTTATATACAAAATACAAAATACAATACACTTCAACTGCCATACAGCTTCCCCTCCCCTTTTCCAAACCTTCTATTTCAGCTTGTTTGGGAATTTGTCATGAAACTTTTTCACTAAGTTAGGTGCTTGCACATGCCACCCACTGTCCACCCACTCACTCACTCTGAGATTTGGGGAAATGTTTCCACTGAATTAAGTACTGCAACCCCCCCCCCCCCATGCCATCTGGAGTCTAGTATCTCTTGCGCCTCAAAGTGTTGTTCTCCGTCGACTATCACTGGAACTGGGGTAGGTTGCTCTGGGTGCCAGTCTTCTGAGTCTTTAACTGGTTTCAGCAGACTACAATGAAAAACAGGGTGGACTTTTCTCAAATTTTTTGGTAGCTGTAACTGTACTGTCACATTGTTAATGATTTTGGTGATGGGGAAAGGCCCCACGTATTTTGGACCCAGCTTTTTTGAGGGTTGTAGCGCAAGACATGAGGCCGCTGCCGCTGCCGCCACCACTGTGCACGCCACTGCCGTGCACGCCGCTGCTGTCATGTGCACCCCCTCGCCGCCGCCGTTGGTGTGTCGCCAACGGCGGGAGTTTGGAAAGCACTGACCTACAGCAAGTCATGACCAAATCAATTACTTGGCAAGATGGTGGGCTCCTTTTCACAACAACCTGTCATGGATACTTTAATTTGATTTTTACACTGAGCAAAGGATAGCACTCAGTGACTTAAATGGCCCTTTCCAACTTTAAGATTCTGTATCTAGAGCCAAATTCTTTCTTTAACCTCAATATTCTTTCTCCTGTGTTTGGGGTTCTTCTCTTTCTCTCCTCTTTAAAATGAAAAATAAAACCAATGGTAACATGGCTCCCTTAAAAATGAGGTGCAAAAATCTATTTGTAATTCACAATCGCTACTTAACAAAGTTAATATAAAAGTTATTTAAGAAAGATTGAAAAATAAGCATGCCATTTCTGTTTGCAGATATCCCTTACAAACTTGACATTCACAGGAGGAGAATTCATCATGGATACCACCCAATTATTGTGATCAGAAGTCTTTTTTTCTTCTTCAGTAATTTGCTTTTGCCCTCTGCTTTCATCTGTATTATGTAATTTCAGGACTTCAAAGCATCAATGCATGTTTTTTTTTACTTTTTGGAAAATGTACCTAATGGATGAATAATGTTTCAAAATGTTCTTGAAATGTGGTGCCCAGAGTCCTGGAGTCTCCAGGTATGATCCCACCAATTTAGAATAGAGGAGAGTAAGAGTTCCATACGCTGCTTCTAATGCAGCCCAGAAGTCTGTTAGCTATTCTAGCAGCTGTTTCATAGCGATGGTTCCTTTATGCTTGTTGTTAGTAACCCCACTCAAGTCATACTCCAATGTAGTGCTTCCAAGCTACAAATCCCCCATCTTAAATGTGTTCCATTTTTCCACCACAATGTAATTTTTCCCTGATAAAAGACATCTTCTTCTTAGCCCAGTCTTCCACACTATCTGGATTAAACTGTAGTCTCATTCTGTCATCCTAGGTATTGAGTTATCCACAAATTTGATCAGCAAACCATCCATCCTGTTACCTAGATCATTAACAAAAAGTTGAATCTGTGAAGGACCCCACTGATTACTGTTGTCCAATGCAATGTAGAGCCATTAGTGCTGACTCTCTGAGTGTGATTAGCCAGCCAGCCAGTTGTGGAACCATTTCACTGCAGCACCATCCAAACCACACTTTAGCAGCTCGTCAATGAAAATGTCATATGGAACCTTGTGAGCAGCTTTGTTGAAATCACGGTAGCATCTTGTCCATTAAAATACTTAACTTGTTAAAGAATTAGACAAGTTTTGTCCCACGTTACCTATTTTTGACAAAGCCATGCTAACTCTTACCCATTATGGCATTGTCTTTGGTATGCTTACAAACAACTTGCTTTATTATCTGAACATCTTTTCAGGTATAGATGGGGATCCTCTTTTTTTCCCCTCCCCTTCTCCAGTCCTCTGGCACTCCCCAAATTTGCAGGATTCCTCAAAGATAATTGACAGAAGCCCTGATAGCTTTCAGCCGGTACCTTCAGTATTCTAAGGTGAATTTCATCAAGGCCTAGGGACTTGAAGGCATTCAAAAGAGGATCTTTTACCACATATGTTCTAACCTGCATGCTCTCCCACTCCTTGCCACTCAAATTACCATTTCCTTTCAGTGTAAAGATGGAAGCAAAATCAGAGTTCGGTTCCTGTGTTTTCTCTCGGTCATCTATTCAGATTTCTCCATTTGAAGTGAGCGATGAGTCCATTGGCTCCTTTGTCCTCCTCCCACTCTTGAAATATTTAAAGAAATCCTTCTTGCTGGATTTTGCCTCTCTTGCTAGCCTCAGTTCATTTTCCACCTTTGCTTTCCTGACTTCATTCTTTGCATACTTCCTTGGCTGTTAGCCCTTCCATCCATTCTCATTAAGCATCCTTCTTTGGTCTCAGCTCATTTGTAAGTTGTCCAATCAACTATGTTGGCTCCTTTAGGTATCCTAGATAATCTCTTTAATTTCTTTTTCAAATACAGTACCTGCTGGCTGTAAGTCTTTGAAGGCATCTTCTTACTATTTATTTTTTACTTACGAAAATAATCCTTTTACTTCAACAATACAATCCTTTTACTGTTTTTTTTAAACCAAGCTTTTTGTTAAACAGTGCATGGTTCCCCTCACTGCCCACCTCAGTCTTTGAAAGAGAAAATTATTACCAATGCAAGCCAAGAATGTATCTGACATTTTAAACAGAATTAAAGGTAGAGCCGTGTCCGACTCTAGGGGCCGGTGCTCATCTCCGTTTCTTAGCCGAAGAGCCAGCGTTGTCCGAAGACGCTTCCACGGTCATGTGGCCGGCATGACACACGCGGAACGCTGTTACCTACCCACCGAAGTGGTACCTATTCATCTACTTGCATTTGCAAGCTTTCGAATTGCTAGGTTGGCAAGAGCTGGGGCGAGTGCGGGAGCTCACTCCGCCACGCGGGGCTGGGGAGTTAAATCCTCCATCACCACTACTTCATGATTTTTTAAGTTACCTGATTTAGTATGTCTTCATCTATCTTTTCCAACTGGTGATCTGTAGCAGACTCCAAGCAAGACCCCCCCTTCTGTTAGCTTGCCCTTTTTTTTAACCCAGTTGCTTCAACACTCCAACACTGGACCAGTGGAGTCTGTACAAGTAAGTTCATCCCTGATACACACAACCTCCTCTCTTGTGCTGCCTGTTCCTCTGAAACAAAGTGTACCCAAGAAGCCCAACGTTCCACAGGTGTCTCATCCCACCACGTTTCTATAATCCCTATGATATAATACTTGCCTTTGTGCTCCACAAAATCCAGCTCATCTTGTTTGTTACTCATACTTTATGCATTGGCATGGAACATTGAAAAGAATGGGTCTTATTTCCTTTGTTCAGTTTTCCTTTTCCTTTATGCCTGTATTTCTTTTGTTTCTTTGTTAAATTAGTAATTTCCAAAACACTTCACTTTGCAGCTGTATTCAATCCATTAGTTGCCAATTCGTTTCTCACCAATGAGCTTATGACTCCCACCCCCTAGTTTCTAGTTTCTAGATATAAACTACAAACAATCTCAGCTTTTAGAAGACATCACCAAAAACCAATTTAATTAAGTAAAAACACCAGGTTACTTTGTTCAAAGCACTTCAAAACTTTTGTTAACAGTCACTTATATTTATTTAGTAATTATAAAAAGAAGTAACTAGCTGCACTGCAGAGATAAAATTTAGGGAGATAGTTTACCTCCCTTGCGCCTTTATGTGTAATAAATATACTTAGCAAGGCAAACAGCAACTTCAGTTTGTGCGTTAGGACCATATAGTTGATATGTGTCTTTTCAATACCCTGGCTCTCAGAGAAGAGATTAGAGGTAAGAGTGATTTCCGAGATTGGAAATATGATATTGTGTAATGGGGAAGAAATGGGAGAGGGGGAGCTGCTAGGTGGATGGGATTTAGCAACTCAGTCAAATCTATCACTTGCTAGGAAGTTTAGTAATGGAACAAATGTTTACATTTTAGACTTCAGAAGTATGTGAAGCTTGTAAATAGTTTATTATGATGGTGGAGGTGTTTAGAGTAACATCTTTTAATGCTAAAATTAAAGGAGATACACTGAAAAATACAAAATTATAAAATATTTAATTTTTTATTTAAAATGTGTACTTATTCTTCAATATTTTTTTTAAGTTGGATGGAATAAATATTATGGCAAACAGTATTTTGCTCCAGGGTCAAACAAATTAAGGGGGTTACTATTCTTATCAAACAATATAGTTTTTTAAATATGAGAGACAGAGAGAGAGAATATGTGTTTAACATATTTATTTATTTATTTGTTTAAATGGAAAAGTGTACACATTTGCATTGGTTTATTCACCTAGACCACTGCACAAACCCAGTTCTTGTAGAAAATGGTAAGGAAGTCGAAAAAAAATTAACCTGTAAAATCTAATAGTTGGGGAGATGTAAATATTAAAGCAAGAGGTATAAACTGAAAAGAGATCAATAGAAAAAAAAGTGTAAGATACTGTATAATAAAATTTAAATAGTTAAAGAGAAACACTGGGAACTTGATTTTACTTTATTTGGGGAGGCATCATTCTCTGTAGATTATATGTGAATAGAAATCACTATTAAACAGAGTACAAAGAGCCACAACTGGGCATATCTGAATTACAGATCATACTGTTTAATGGAAATGTAGCCAGTGGTAGGTAGGCAATTTTTTTATTTTGGGAAATTTAATCCCATCCTATAATCCAATCAACAAAGGGAAATATTAATAGAAATTTAATAAACTGTTTAAAAGAAAATAAAACATCTATTTTAATTCAATGGGAAGCAATGAAGTGACTAATGAAAGGTATTATGAGTCAATTAAGTATCATTAAAACATTCACACCAAAGAAAATAATCTGATCAGCTAAGAAGAAAAAAAGGTTGAAAAAAAGAGACCACTATTAATTACATTTATCATCAAATCATCTTTGGTCACCCTATATGCAAACAAGAAAGATAGGGAAATTAATATTAATGAAGTAGAGCAGGGGTCGGCAAACTTTTTTATGCCAGGAGCCATTTTGACATTTATAACATTTATAACATCACTCGAGGGCCAGGGGGCGGGGTTTGAGGGTGGGAGCCAATCGCGTGGAAGGGGGCGGGGTTTGTGGGTGGGAGCCAATTGCGTGAAAGGGGGCGGGGTTTGCGGGCGGGATCCAATTGCGTGGAAGGGGCGGGGTTTGGGGGCAGGAGCCAATGGCGTGCAAAATGCAAAACACACAGTTTTTCCTCCTTTTCTCAAGCCTTATTGCTGGAGCAATTAAGCAATAAGCACATTTCCTTGAGGGAAAGAGCGACCCTTTCCTTGGGGGAATTTCTGTTGGAAGAGTGGAATATGGTCACTTCGGGGGCGGCAGTTGCAGCTAGCACCTTAACTGCCCCCCCACCCACCCCCCACGCGCCCGCACGCTTCCCTAACCTTCCTGCTGCAGGGGCATTTCCAAGCGACCAAGCCTAACAATGCCTCCCCCCCCCCCCGACAGCTCCAAGAGTTGACAATCTGCAGACCATCTCTCCCTACAATCAGAGCCAGTTTCAACTTAGGGAGGGAGGCTTTTGCAGTGGGGGGGGGGAGGATCAAGAGAAAATAATCTCCCCTTCCCTGCTCTGGATGAGAGAACGTCACTGGCTAAAACTCTCTCCCTGCTGCGCCTCCAAAAAGGACCATTGCGAGGAGGAGGAGGAGGAGAGAAAATTCTGCAGGCCACCTCCTGCTGGGCTGAGAAGGGCTGCTGCCTCCTCCCACAAAGGAAGTCAGAGAAGTTGGTTTTAAGGTCGCTGCACACCTTTTCTGAAACATGAGAAAAATTATGCGCAGCCACCTGGCCTTCACACCCAGCCCGTTTTGGAGAGGAGCTGGTATATAACTCCTGGTTATATTTCGCAGTCAAACACACACGCGTTGCAGCCCAGTTGGACGAGGCAATAAAGATGCCGTATGCCTTCCTCTTCCCCATGGCCATGCTGCCTGTTCAGACCCTGAACCCCATCGGGGAGGAAAGGCTCGGATCTGGCCGGCCCTCTCACGCATTCACACGCCGCGAGCCACCCCCAATTCTTAGTTCTCCCATGGCCCTCGCTCACCTTCCCTGGCCGGTCCTCGCGGGCCGCCGGCAACGCTCCCGTCCCGCTCAATCCCAGCCGGAGCGCCCAAGTGCCAGGCGGGCAGCTCTGCCCGCGTGCCTCGCCCAGAAATGCTGCCAGCAGCAGCAGCAGCAGCAGCTCCCAAGCCACGCCGGTCCCTCCTCCGTCGAAGGGAGCGGCAGAGAGCCCCGCGGGCTGTGCACGAGGTATGGGCGGCTGCGGGTGGCCCTGGCCTTGAGCGAGAGCGCGTAAGAGCCAAGCGCGAGAGGGAGCGAGGGAGGGACCGGTGATGATATCACGGGACGCTCCCCGCCGGCCGTCGGGTTGTGGCGCGGAGCACCGAGCGCGTCGGGCAGGCGGCGCCCTCGCCACCTGCGGCTTCGGATCCGAGGGGTGACTACTCGACCTGACCTGGACTTTGCGCGGGGTGGGGCAGGGCGGGAGAGCTGTGGAGTTTGGGGGCGGAATCCAATCGCGTGGAAGGGGCGGGGGTGAGTTCAGCTGCGGAAGAGCCACACTCAAGGGGCCAAAGAGCCGCATGTGGCTCGCGAGCCGCAGTTTCCAACCCTTGAAGTAGAGTATCTCCTAACCTTTTTTTGCAGAATCTATAATCTTAACCATATCTAAAGTCTAACAAGCAGTGCCAAATCTGAAAGACTTTCAGAATTTTGCCTTGGCGTCAGGGCCATCAGAATCATAAGAAATCAGAACTATTATGTGTTTATTAATTCCCACATACACCAAGTGTTTACTTAAATTAATGAATGCCCCATTAGCTTATAAGAAAATTGCGTATCTAGGAGGAAATATACCAATACCCAAGGACACTATGGCAAGATTATACAGACTGCTACAGCCCCTGAAACTTCAGCTTTGGCTGAACCAAGGTAAGACGGAGTGGCTGTGGGTTAATGGCTCCTCTGTATCCGGGAAATTGTCTTCTTTAGTTCTGGATGGGGTTGCACTTCCCCAGACAGACCCGGTGCGGAATCTGGGGGTTCTTCTGGACTCACGACTCCTGCTCGAAGAGCAGGTGGCAGTTGTGGCCAGAAGGGCCTTTGCGCAACTTCGTGTTGTGCGCCAGTTATGCCCTTTCCTGGATCAAGAAGCCCTCCGAACAGTCACTCATGCCCTGGTCATCTCCCATATAGACTATTGCAATGTGCTCTACATGGGGCTACCCTTGAAGAGTATCCAGAAGCTTCAGCTGGTCCAGAATGTGGCTGCGCGGGCAATTCTTGGTGCCCCAAGATCGTCACGTGACACCATTGCTACGCGAGCTGCACTGGGTGCCAGTTTGCTTCTGGGACCAATTCAAGGTGTTGGTGATCACCTTTAAAGCCCTACATGGCATGGGGCCAGGTTACCTGAGGGACCATCTCATCCCCATGACATCGACCCGTCCCACCCAATCATGCAGAGAGGGCATGTTATACCTGTAAGAGAATTTTGCTTGGCGGTGTCCAGGAAGCGGGCCTTCTCTGCAGTGGCTCCCGCCCTCTGGAACACTCTGCCCCCAGAGGTGAGGCAAGCCCCATCACTCCTGACCTTCCGGAAGAACCTGAAGACTTGGCTCTGCCGTCTCGCCTGGGGTGGGAAGGGGAGTAGTTATTCTTGGGGATAGCTGTTGCCTTAGAGCTCTCCTCACTGAATTAGATCTTTTATGACCACTTGGATTTTATATTTATTTTTACTTTATATTTGGTAATTTTGTATTTATTTTTAGATGTTATTTATGCTTATTGTTTTAATGTGTTTGTTATTGTAAACCGCCCAGAGTCCCTCTTCTTGGATGGGCGGTGGCAAAATTTGAAAAATAAATAAATAAATAAATAAATAAATAAATTTTATAGATCATATTTTACACTGATAGAAATCTCTCATAGGACAATCACTATTCAGTTTTATATAGGAGAAGGTACCAGCAAATGGGGACTTGCGTTCGTTTTCTATAGACATTTTGATCAGAAGCCTTTCTCAAGGTACATTTGATCGCTGGTGAAGGCATAGGAACAGGAAGACCCAGTCCACCCTTAGCCATGGAGCCTCCCCAGATGACTTTGGGCCAGTCAGTCTCTCTCAGCCTACCTCGTAGGGTTGTTGTGGAGAAAAATAAGAGGAGAGTACACTATGGATGCTGCCTTGAGTTCTTGAGTGAAAAGGTGGGATATAAATCTGACAAATAAAAATGAACAAAACAACATTTTTAAGCAAACACCACACCTCAAACTTTTAAATATATTTAGTATAGAGAACAAATATTTAAGAAAGGGGGGGGGGAAAGCAAAATATTACAGTATTTCTCTTTTTATTCATGGCAGCAAGACAAGCTATGGGTCAGTACTAGAAGTACATGAAAGGGGTTTCATCAAAGGTTTGGTACACCAGAATTTAGAACTTAGCTTTTATGGAAAAGATAATTTATGAATTTAAACTATTAGGGAAACAAAATGGAAAGGTCTGTTTTATGCAGATTGGTATAACTTTTACCTCCTTCTTGAAAAGTCCAAAGATAAGGAATCTACATTATTTCAGAAACTTTGAAAAGAATGAAAAATGAAATATAATGAAAAAATGTACAATTTCTGAAAGTTAGTTGGACAGAAACTTTATTGATAGGGTGACCATACGTCCCGTTTTGAACGGGACAGTCCCGTTATTTTAGCATTTTTGAACCGTACCGTCTTTTTGACAAAAATCTCAGTATTGTCCCGTTTTGGGAGACAGCCTGGAAAATGAAGCCCTCCCGCCTATCAGCGCGCAGCAAAGGAGGGTGGAGAGGCGGGCCGAGCAGTGCGAGGCCCTACTGGCCAAGAGGCACAAACGGCGCGAAATGTGAATAATAAAAGGGGCAGCGCAGCCAACATGCGCTGCCGGAGACACCCGTCTACACCGGTCTTCTACGCTGCCCTGGAAGCCCGGTTGTTTCGCCATGTGCGAGCCCATCGCCAGAACTAGCACCACAGTCCACCCCATTCCTGCCTCCTTACCTGATCCTGTCGGTGCCGCATGCTCCGAAGCCCTGCAGTGGTGAGTCCTGACCCTGAGCCTTGCCTCCTGACCAAAGATCCGGTCCCTGAATCCCATCCCTGCCTCTCTCCCGGGAGTTCCGCTGCCAAGCCTTGCCTCGCTGCCAAGAAGCCGGCATCCAAACACCCACTCAGCCTTCCCCCCTGGAATCCGCTGGGCTCTCCACCGCTTTTGCCCGATTCGTGCACTCCAGTCTTGCCGCCTCGCCTCGCCACCGCTCTTGCAGCCGAGCCGAGCCTCACGGCCCCCAGTCCCTCCGCCCCGGCAGCCAGCCTAGCTTACATGCGCTCACACACCCTTTCCAAACTTCCGGCCAGGTGGAGAAGTTCCTCTTTCAGCAGCACTGCTGAGCCGAGCTGTCCCGGGTCCCTGGGAGGACTGAGCGAGGCACGGCAGGAAGCCTCCCGGCATGGCGCTCTGAGCTCCTCCACTCCGGTAGCAGCAGCAGGCCCCGGGATGGGAGGAGAGCACTCTCACCACCTGTCCACACCGGGCAGGAGGAGCCGTCCCAGCCAGAGCAAGCCAGGGAACCGGTTGGCCGGGGCACCGCCGAGCTACGCGGTGGGATGCAGCCCCTCCAGGTACGGAGATGCCTCCGCCTCCTGGAGCTGCTGCTACTGCTGCTGGTGATGCCAGCCTTCGCTGGAGGTACGCAGGATGGCGGTGGGGCCGTCTACATCCTGTTCTGTCCCTTCGGGGAGGCGATGTTCGCGTCTGCGGTGCTGGAGCTGGTGCTGGCGGGAGAACCCGTCTGGACAGGCACAATCTACCGTTGGGGCCACGATGGGCTGGGCGCCCCTTCCCGCCTGAATAGACGCAGCTGATGAGATCTGCAGTCCATAACATCTTAGAATATCAAACTCCAGTGTGCCTTAGTTAGACCTTGTCCTATATTTCTAGGGGCGTGGTGGCTCAGTGGGTAAGATGCCAGGCTTGTTGACTGGAAGATCGCAAGTTCGGAGGTTCGAATCCCTAGCCCTGTGTGCGGAGTGAGCTCCCGCACTAGCTCCAGCTCTTGCCAACCTAGCAATTCGAAAGCATGCAAATGCAAGTAGATGAATAGGTACCACTTCGGTGGGTAGGTAACAGCGTTCTGCGCGCGTCATGCTGGCCACATGACCGTGGAAGTGTCTTCGGACAACGCTGGCTCTTCGGCTAACAAACGGAGATGAGCACCGGCCCCTAGAGTCGGACACGACTGCACAAATGTGCGGGGGGAACCTTTACCTTACCTATATTTCTAGTCTTGCCGTAGTGTCAAACTTTGACAATATGGCAAGACTAGAAATATAGGAACAATTGGCAGCAGGCCAATGTCTGGGTCAAGGTTCCCTTTGACAGTCAATATATATATTTCCAGTCTCACCCTATTGCAAAAGGGAACCTTGACCCAGACCTTGTGGGTGATCGCAAGTCTTTTTATATAAACAGTAATCTGTTTAAGCAGGGGTACCCAAACTTTTTGGCACGAGGGACCAGTTTCGTGGAAGACAATTTTTCCATAGACTGGGGGGGGCGGGGTTTGCAGGCAGGAGCCAATCGCGCATAACGGGGGGCAGGGTTTGCAGGCGGGAGCCAATCGCGCATAACGGGGGGCGGGGTTTGCAGGCGGGAGCCAATCACGTGGACTGGGGGGCGGGGTTTGCAGGCGGGAGCCAATTGGGTGGACCGGGGGCAGTGTTTGCTGTCGGGAGCCAATCGCACGGACGGGGGCGGGGTTTGCAGGCAGGAGCCAATCGCGTGGACCAGGAGGCGGGGTTTGCAGGTGGGAGCCAATTGCACGGACCAGGGGGCGGAGTTTGCAGGCGAGAGCCAATCACACGGACTAGGGGGCGGAGTTTGCAGGCGGGAGCCAATCACGCAGATCGGGGGTGGGTTTGCAGGCAGGAGCCAACCACGTGGACCCGGGGGGCAGGGACCCCTGTCCCGTTTTTTCCATCCCAATGTCCCGTTTTTGTCTCAAGGAAATATGGTCAGCCTATTTATTGAACATTTGATTTCCATTAAAGTACAGTTGCTCGTTCAGACACTATGTGTGACTTGAATTATTTATCATAATCCTGGTAAGATGGAAAATTATCCTTTTCAAACTAGGAAAAAGTGGGGGGAAACTCTTTCCTCTCTGCCAGAGAAGAGAGCATCAGAGACAGTAAAAGCATCTGAAACATGTGACAAATGAAGAGAGGGGTCAAGCAGGAAGGGATAGGAAAATAAAATACAGCAAAGAGCATTTTTTCCAACAGGGAGTTTTCTTTAGATCCTGCCATCTCAAATGTTCTTTCTGGTGTTGGGAATCAAGTCCCCATCAGATTTTCTTGAGAGGAGGAGAGGTTTTTGAGGTAAAGTTTTTCTCCCAATTCAAGTACTGCAGGCACCATACTGGGGACCCATGATTTAAGAACCACCACGAAGACCTCATTTCCAGGGCCAGGCCTGCAGTCGTGCAAATGGGTTCAACCAATGTGGGCCGCACTGTCAGTCACAAACTACAAGCAAGCTACTGAAGCAGTGTGCCAGCAACCAGCCCATACAGTGCCATGGAGGATTTGCAGGGACTTAGACTGCCATTATTCTAGGAGGTATGTGAGTCAATCAAGGAAAAGAGCACCCTGTACAGTTATAAATATTTATGTATGCAGGAAAGTGCCCATACAAAACAAAGAAAAAAACATTTCTACCGATTCTGAGTTTGATTTGCATTTCCAGGCATATACAATTACATCCTCAATGACTCTTTCATCAGGAATGGAAACAGATTCAAAATCTGTTTCAGCCACACAGAACAGTTATTAACATGCAAGTTTCATTCTGAACCAAACCCAGTGCCCTATTCTTGTTCCGCTGCAGCTGTCATGATGCAGATACAATGAGCTTTCTTTCATTTTCCCTTTGACCTTGCACTTCAAATGCAAAGCTACTCAATTCCCTTCTGGCACATTGTATTGATAAATTCTTACTGGTTTAGGTGAATCAGTCTCAAAGAGGGGACAGGTCTCAATGGCAGAGTGTCAGATATTTGGAACGGATGAATTCTAGGACAAAATGAAGACTCCTGCAGGAGGCAGGGCCTTTCTCCTCAGGAGCAGAACTGCACAGGGACAAAGAATACAGAAACTGTCCAAGTGAACGATGGAGGCTACAGACGACCCAGGACCTGCTTCTGGCCACCTTTCACTGCTTTCATTGGCTAGTGAGCTTCAGGAGGGACATCCGATTGGGTCTCAGTTCATCAAACCTTTTATCTGTACAGTATGCATTTATAAATCTATCTTTATGGATATTTTTCTCAGCACTGAAGATTGATTGACTAGTATGCCAGCAGGTCTGACGGTGATTAAATCAAATATGCATGTATCCTATTCCTTGGTATAAGAAATTTTCTATCCACTCAATCATGTCCGATTCTCAGAGACTGCCTGGACAAGTCCCTGCAGTTTTCTAGGCAAGGTTTTCAGAAGTGGCTTACTCTTGTCTCCTTCCCAGGGCTGAGAGGGAGTGACTGGCCCAAGGTCCCCCAGCCGGCTTTGTGCCTAAGGCAGAACTAGAACTCACAGTCTCCTGTTTTCTAGCCTGATGCCTTAACCACTGCACCAAACTGGCTCTCAAGAAAACCATACACAAAATGAAAATAACAAGACAACAAAACGTTGTTTGGCTTCAGACTTTTAAAACTCACAATATTGTATTATTTTCCCCATTTTAATAATGGCACATCATCATTTTTCCAGTCACTAATGCATAAAAGACTTTTCATGCATATATTCTCTGGAGAAGCCAGAGAAATACTGCCATTCTTCAAAGCAGTGGCACAAAGAAATGTCAGATGTGAAAGGAGAAATCCTGAGCCACACAGGGTTTGTGATTCAAAAACTCTGCTGTTATAACAATTTTGAGATAAAGATTATAGCCTTTGAAGTGAGGTGGTTTATCAATCTCACAAATAAATACAGTAGTAGCAGCTCTCTAAACAGGAAATTCTTACCTGAAGATACAGCCATCAAATTACTACTTCATGAAATAGCCTTATTTCAGCGACTTAGGGCAACTTTGCACAGCAGAGCTTTGCACGGCTTTTCCATTTGCACAAGCCAACCATCTGGTGATCATAGAGTTGTACAGTTGCAATTGACCTTCAAGGTCATCTAGTCCAACCCCATGTTCAGTGCAGGACTTGTTTCTCCCAATGAATATTTCATTTGTCCAGTGGTGGGGAAAATAACCCCATTATCCTTTCACTGTTCCTGCTGTCATATGACCTACAAAGGAAAATGGAAAAACTCTTGTGCGGAGTCCAACGAGATGCGTTCTCCCAGCAGTTGGCTTTACCAGCTTCATAAGGAGAGGTTCCACAAGCCAAAAATGTTACTGGATTGTATAGCACTGTTCTCCCGTAGGCTAACGTTTTTAGCAAATAGGATGTCACTTGCAGATAAGGTAGAATATTACGAAGGGCAGAGGGTTACCAAATTAAGCAGAACTTTTCTTTGAAATCTTACTTGAATTGGCTGGAAGTTAAGAGTATTACATTTGTGATGGTTCCAGTACCAAGATCCTAACTTAAGAAATTCTCCAGACAGTCCATAGGAAAGCTTAAAGCACAGCTTTCCAAACTGTGTGTCGCGACACAAAAGTGTGTCGCCACGCCACCCGGAAGCGGCGGCGCACGTGTGCATGGCGGCCGCCATGCACGCACGCGCCGCCGCACGCCCCCCCGCACTGTCGCCATGCGCGCGCCCCGCCGCACGCCTCCCCGCGCCGCCACCGTGCGCGCGCACGCCGCCGCACACCCCCCGCGCCGTTGCCGTGTGCGCGCGCCGCCGCACGCCTCCCCGCGCCGCCACCGTGCGCGCGCGTGCCACCGCACACACCCCGCGCCGTTGCCGTGTGCGCGCGCCGCCGCACGCCCCCCTGCACCGTCACCGTGCGCGTGCGCCACCGCACACACACCCCGCGCCGTCGCCGTGCGCGCGCCGCCGCTGGTGTGTCGCCAGCGGCAGCACTTTGGAAAGCCCTGGCTTAAAGAATTCATTTGTTAAAATCTGATTACATGGAACGGCTGCAAAGCTCTGAATGACAAATTGGCACCAAGCATTCAAAGTTATTAACATCCCTCTGACCTCACTCCTCGTCAGTTGTAAAAACAAAGACTTTCTCACTCCTGATCTTCCTCCTCCCAATCTGTTATGTTCAATTAGAGTTCAGGTGTCTTATCAGTGTCCTTGGTCTTCCACAGCTCGTGAAGGAATGCGAGGGTGGTTAACGGTTCGTTTTGGTTTGCAAAGCTGCTTGCTTAAAAAGTGCTGCTAGCTAAGAAGCTGACATGGGTCTGTTGTTATGCTACTTGACATGTGTAGGCTGAAATACATGGCAGGCGAGTAAAGCGAGTCTGACAACATTTCTGGCAATTACGGACTCTATTATAGGGCACATTTTGCCAAATTTGAGTTTCATACGAAAGAGATCATACCCTTCCCAAATGCTAGGTGAAGTGGAATATAAGCGGCATAAGGGATGAACGTACTGGTAGAATAAACCAGTTGGCAGGGTAGCAAACTTAGATCTTGCAACTAACACAATATCATTAGATTAGCATTCAGTACAAAACACTGAGAAACAATGAAATGAAAGGAATGGTAGGCAAAGGATCCTTCTCCCAAGATCTCTCTACTGCAGAGCTTTCCAAACTTTTCATGTTGGTGACACACTTTTTAGACATGCATCATTTCGCGACACACTCTTACAGCAGGGCACAAGGCAGGCACTAGGACCTGCGCGGAATCACAGCAGGTTTGGAGGCAGCAAGGCACATGGCAGGCACTAGGACCTGCGTGCAATCCTGGCAGGGCAGGTTTGGAGGCAGCAGATCTGTTGATCAGTGCACGCAATGCTCTCCATTTCTCTATTCCCCGCCATGGCATTTTATGTGAAACAGGAATGGTTCCCTCCCAGGCTCTGCTACCTTTTCTGTCACATCAGTGTGTTAAAGAACAAGGCTGTAATAAAGCTCCAGGGAGGCCCAGAATTAAAATGGGTTCAAACCTACCTGTTCTATTCCAGGTATGAAACTGTCCCGCTCAGTGTTGTGAGAGGCCTTAGCCAAGTCCCACCCCGTCTCCTCCTACTCCTCACCAGCTCACCTTTAGGCTTTCTGACTCCAGTCCAACAGCCTCTGGCTTCCATTTCCAGTACATCTCCTTTTTGCATCTCAGCTTGAGGAACCTCTACAGGCCTCTTAAGGCTTTTTGCATTTTTCCTTCTCATGGGGACTTTTTCTGCCTGGGCCCTCAGTATTCAATTTCTCCAGATCTTCTCACTTTGACTGGTATATTCTTTAGGATTTCAAGCCATGGGATGCTGCCTCCACCTGAGTTCTTTAAAACCAGCCTTCTTAAACTCCAAGAGATGTGACAGACTTCTCTCAGCTTTTCCTCCCCCATCTACCTTCACTCCAACACGAGGGGGTCACAGGCCACAAAAGTATCTGGTGTTTTCATCCATCAATCAATTCTTCTCTATTGGCCCAGGATAGCTGACCCACTTGTTTCTTCTTTCACCTGCTGAAAAATGAAGTTGCCAGCATGAGAGAGAGCTGGGTTCCTATTCTAGCAGATATCAGGGTGGCTGGTCTGCCCCCCATTACCAGTATAGCCTGTCCATTTCAGAGGCATAATAAATAACATATATTCCTTTAAGGGTTAATGTAGGTGCACACATGTTCAGAAGAACTGGGGTATTTAGGGGTGGAAACGGGGGGGGGGGGGAGGGAGAGATGATGAGCAAAACAAAGAAAGCTAACCAGAATTTGACAGCAGAGTTCCATAGGAGGAAGAAACAAAGAAAAGATAAACAGTTGCATTGTTGCAGTTCCCAAGCTTGGGTTTTTGGGGTTACAGACAATGCATTGCCCTACTAGGCAACAACATCAGTGTAGGGGTTTTAGAGAGGTCAGATTCATTGGTTGGTGGGGATTACATATCCTTCTGTCTCGCCTCCTTGGCACGTGCTGCATGGGATGACCCTGTGGGGGAAAGATGTTTTGCAAGGGATTTAATTTATTACTTAACTTTCACAGATGTGGTATCCCCAGACGCCAGCCAACGGGATTTATAATGCTTTCTATCAGACTATCAGCTGCTTCCCAGAAACTTTTTCTGCTTTTTGCCATTTTTCCTAAGTTGCATCATTAATTATCTCATCCAATTTCGGTTGTGCAGGTAGTTCTACCTTTGTCTCACTGGCATATTGGAGCCCAGAAGATTCTCGTCAATACTGATGTTTCGGACAACTGTTTTGAGATGTCAAAGGCATCCACCACACCTGTGTATCCAGAGTTCTGATTCCTTGTTTGGCAACCATCACTGCCTGGTCCTCCCCACCCTTCATTTCCAAGACAGCTCAGTTACTGACTCTACAGATGATAACTTAGCAACCTTTCGTGCTTTAGCTGATGCCTCCACTTTTTGCCACCCTTGCTTGCCTGGTCCCTAGAGTCTTTGCTTCTTTGGGACCAGATAGCCCTTGCTCCATATCCCCCCTTTCCCCCAAAGTGAAACAATACAATAGATATTAGTCAAGGTTGGGGGATCTCCTGGAACCTGTCCTCCTTCTCTACCACCCAACAGCATCTCTTCTGCCAGGAAATGGATGCAATCCTGTTCACACAGCTTAGGGCTTTACCATCTTATGTTTCTGTAACACAGCTTTTAGATAGCCACCCCCCCCCCCCAATGCATAAGAAATTCCCTGTCTAATCCTCACAACATCCAATTAAGAAGGGCTGCTGTTTGTTGAACCTATTTTGCATTTTCTCAGCCTGGGCAATTAACAAAACTGTTCCAGATAACTATTTGAATCTGTAGCAGGCTGCGCATACAAGTAGTAAAAACACTACACACCTTAGGCACGAAGAGAGTATCCTAAAAAGAACTCTTACCAGCGATACTTGGTTATGCAATGGATTTCTGATGCAATTCTGAGCTCTCACACCTGACATGTAATTGCAATGGCAGGCTTGATTTATCAATTAATTTTCAGCCATTAAAGCCTGCAAAACTACTACCAGTTGCTCTATGTTCTTTTAAATCACCTGTCAATTAGTCTCAACTGAAAAGAAATTACACACAGTTATTGTCATTAAGCACAACTGCAGCATGATTAGTCTATCATGTCTCTAGATGACAGACTTGATCTTTACTCTGTTGACAAGAGTCTTCAGATTCATCTGGGGATACATGTTATCCACTGCAAGGCACCACATTACCAGGTTCATCCTTATTGGGAATCTTCAGACACAGGTAGCCAGATTTTATTCCACTCTGAGAGTTCAAAGGAAGGTGGACTCCATGTACCATTCTAACCAGAGCTTTTAAGATATCCCTTCCTACCACCACTGAGCACCAGGATCTAGATAGCTTCTAAAGCTAATCCACTGTATATACCCATCTAAAGTGTGAAGGTCCATGATTTCAATTTCTGGTAGAGGGTTTGAGCCCCATAGAATAACATCTGGCTACCTGTGCTTAGGGGGAGGTGGGCTGTATACACCATTCTGATAGCTCTGGGGATACACGCTCTCTAAGAACTAAAAAGGAGCAGCTCTTACAATCTTCAATGCTGGATGCTCTTCTTGCATACAGTTATTATCCTGTGGTATTTGGAGATATGTGATACCATACAATAAGGTGCAAGGTGGGCCATTGTGTCTACAGGACATGACTGAAAATGCAGGTATCCCACAAGACATCTGTGGAAATGATATGAAGCCATTCTGTTTTACATAGAAGCCTGCACCATGAAAAGATTTAAAAGGGGCTAAAATAGAAGGATTCTAGCTGGGTATCCAACTTTTACATGGTAAAATGTTGTGCAGTAAACTGCTGTTACAGTACACAACTGCAAAAAGATCAAAAGATGGGTAGTTTTGTCTCTGAAATGGACTACAGATTTAGCTAAATCCCTTTCCAATTATACAAGACTTTGTCAGATACAAATGCCCACCCCTAAGAACTAATCTGATTGTCTACTAAATCCTATTTGGATTCCATAACCTGCTGCATTTGAGTCAATTTCCATGTCTGTTAAATTAATTGTACTGCTTCTTCTTGGAATTCCTTCTAAAATTGTTGCAAAGTTAGAATCACTGAAGTCAAGTTAGGTCATGCACAAGTGTTCCTATAATGCTGATATACCATTTTCCTATGGCTATAAGCCTCAATGAAAAATTGTTCTCTAATTATTCTGACTAGTTGATCTTTTCTTTTTTGATTTCACATATGCTGAATTTAAAACCATATACAATTTACTGCTCTGTGAGAAATTGTTTGATGTAGTGGTTAAGACGCCAGGCTGGAAACCAGGAGACTGTGAATTCTAGTCCCGCCTTAGGCAGGAAAGCCGGCTGGGTGACTTCGGGCCAGTCCCTCTCTCTCAGCCCAACTCACCTCACAGGGTGGTTGTTGTGGGGAAAATAGGAGGAGGAAGGAGTATTAGGTATGTTCCCCACATTGAGTTATTTATAAAAATAATAAAGGCAGGATAAAAAATCTAAAAAAAAAGTTAAACTAATAATACTCAACAGTTTGTTACTATATTTGAATCCATAGTGCATCACATCCACTATCTTCTCATCCCAGCAAATATTCTGCCAGGAAGGTCAACATTATAATGCCCACAACTTACTTCAATGAATTTTTGGCAGATATAAAATCTGAATATAATTGCATTTATTCACTATGAGGATGGTAATTTAGTATAGAAATAAATGTACATTATAATTTAAACTTGAACAAATCCACAGCTAACCCTTGAAACATGTGACTTCTTGAAATACTCTCTTTTTGAGTGTCCCTAACAGTTTTGAAGTAAAATAAAGTGTAAAATTCAGTACAGGTTATAGCAAAGAAGTACTGGTGATAGATTTACTTGTCTGCCTTTCCTGGCACTCTATTTATCTCCTAACCTGCTGCACCAAAATTGTCTTTGCTTTATAATCATGAATAATGTGTGTGAGAATGAAACTGCAAAGAAAGGCAAGATTGTTTTCTTGCTTCAAAGCAGTTTCTTTCTGATGCTTTGGTGATTGTGAGCTACCCTCATTAATTTATTACTTCCATTCCTGATAAGCTTGTGAATGAATCAGTAAACAAAATTAGGTAAAAAGTGAAACAAATATACTGTTTCAATTGTTCTGGGAAGAACTTAAATTGTTCCAAGAGTTCACTAATTGGTAAAGGGGTGGATTTAAAAGACTGTCTTAGTATCAAGTCAAGAATATTTGATCCTCATGCGTCTTCTACAGCCACTGTTGAAGAAAGTTGTCAACAAGAATGATCTGGAGGATTATCCTTGGCATTTCTGACTGAAAAGATGTTGGGATAATTGAAGTCCCCTTCATTATTGTTTCGTATTTCTACAAATGATCAACAATTTGCTTTTGGAAAGCATCAACCATACCCTCCTTGGTTGGATGGGTAATACTAAGCACCAACAGTTTTGTTGTTATGTAAGGTAAAGGTAAAGGTTCCCCCGCACAGTCGTGTCTGACTCTAGGGGCCGGTGCTTATCTCCGTTTCTTAGCCGAAGAGCCAGCGTTGTCTGAAGACGCTTCCGCGGTCATGTGGCCGGCATGACGCACGCGGAATGCTGTTACCATCCCACTGAAGTGGCACCTATTTATCTACTTGCATTTGCATGCTTTCGAATTGCTAGGTTGGCAAGAGCTGGGGCGAGTGCGGGAGCTCACTTCGTCATGTGGGGCTAGGGTCTCGAACCTCCGAACATGCAACCTTCCGATTGACAAGCCTGGTGTCTTAACCACTGAGCCACCGCCCCCCCTTGTTGTTATGTACTCCTCAATTATTTTAACCCAAATGGATTTCAGAGCAAGAGGAGATATACTGTATATGGTGCAACTCATTCACTTTTTCTATTATCTTCTTTTTGAGCAAGTTGATTTCTTCAATTGCACTAAGTCTCCTGCGGAATTATACCCTGAATTTTTTGCCAATTCTATTTCTGTCTCTCCTTCAAACATGTAGTAATTTTATAAGTGAAAAATGCAGAGCAACTAGAGTTGACCTGAACAAGGCCCAAGGCTCCTGTGGAATGGTGGTGTCCTGACTTCGAGTGAAGGAACATGCTGAGACTTGGTGTACAGGCTCTAGTGTTTTATTGTTCTACTCTGCTAGACAGAATCCAGCTAAACTAAAATGAACTAGTAATGCTCAGAGAAAAGGCCCGAGAAATTAGGGCGGTGCCTTCTTCAGCCTCTTGTGAGGAAAGCAAAGCGATTTAGTACTACACATGTGTTTATCCCCCTGGAGGGAGCCCCTTCCTTCTTCACCAGTTATCTCCCTGACAGGTGGGCCCCATTTTTTTTTCCTTCTTCAACTCTTATTCAAAAATGGATTAAACAAGGATGATTCTTGGCTCTCCTTCTTTTAAATTTCATATTAATTATTTGGTTCAGGTTTTGACTTGGGCAACCAACCTGTTTTGGTTCTGTTGTATTTTGATTATGCAGCTTTTCTCTACAGCTAGAGAAAACTTCTAAAAGGTTTGCCATTTCCATTACTCCTGAAAAGTCAGTCGTTTCTCTATTGATCAAACTAAGGCATTTCAATACTAGGGTGTCTCCTTTTAGTCTTCAGATATTTCAGATCAACTAAGGCAGAGCTTCCCAAACTGTGTGTCGCGACACAAAAGTGTGTCGCCTGCAGGGCCCAGATGTGTCGCATCAAAACCCGGAAGGGCTAATGGCGCGCCATCAGCGCTTCCGGGTTTTCCCGCGGCGACACACCAACGGCGGTGCGCGAAAATCCGAAAGCGCCGCAGCCACGGCGGCGTGCAAAAACCAAAAGCGGCAGCAGCGCTTCCGGGTTTTTGCGCACTGCCGGAATGGCGGCACTTCCGGGTTTTCCCGTGGCGACACACCAACAGCGGTTGGTGTGTCACCGCGGGAAAACTTTGGAAAGCCCTGAACTAAGGGTTGACTCTGTTTAGGCTCATGTTGCAAATGTTATTTTGTGTTATGCCAAGTGGAACAACAGCAAATATCCATCTACCACAATAAATATTTTCAGAACAAAAGTAATTAGTTATTTGTTATATGAAGCACAATCCCCAATTACTAAGATGTAAGCCCTTGAGAAGCTATCCAGTACAATTTTTAAGCTGCAAGTTCCCAGGTTTGTCTCCATCTACGAGTAAAAGCTGGTCTAAACTATACCAAGGCTCCGTTGCCCCACGTTCTGGCTCAAATTAATCTTCACTGACAAGTCTCTGATTCTACAAGATAACTTTATTTCAGTATGGAAGAAATGGATTATTGATCAGGACTTAAAATTTTATGGCTTATCTTTTCAATTCTTGACTTTGCTTGGCCTTGAAAGTATGTTGCTGGAGCTGAAACAACAGATCTTTGATAAGGATCAACAGAAGGATCAGAGCTCAAACCTCACTTTATATAAAGGTTTGTTTGGAATAATTTTTCCCATGCTAGTTATTTATGTTGACTCATCAATTTAGTATTCTTTCTTCCATGTTACTGGAAGGAAGATGTAACACTGCTGTGCGGGAGTGTCTATCCCTCTGGTAGGGGAAAGAGAGACTGTTACATATGTACACAGCCTGGTGGGCTGTTCTAATAAAAGGTAAAGGTTCCCCCCGCATATTTCTGCCGTCGTGTCCGACTCTAGGGGCCGGTGCTCATCTCCGTTTGTTAGCCAAAGAGCCAGCATTGTCCGGAGACACTTCCATGGTCATGTGGCTGGCATGACGCGTGCGGAATGCTGTTACCTACCCACTGAAGTGGTACCTATTCATCTACTTGCATTTGCATGCTTTCGAATTGCTAGGTTGGCAAGAGCTGGGGCGAGTGCGGGAGCTCACTCCGTCACGTGGGGCTAGGGATTCGAACCTCCGAACGTGCGATCTTCCGATCGACAAGCCTGGTGTCTTACCTGCTGAGCCACCACGCCCCTAACAGCCAGCCATGGGAGTTTGGAAGAAAACACTCTCCTCCTTTTCGCTGATAGGTTTTTCACATATCATACTTATTCTCTTGACATTTTAATTAGAGATATATACTACTGTAGTTATGAATTCATTTATTAAATTAATTTTTATTGAAGGGATTTTTTAGAGTAAAAACAATACAAATTTAGAAAATAAAAAGAAAAGTGATAAGCAAGAAATAAGAGAGACAGAAAAGAAAGAAAAAGAAAAGAAAAAAAGGTATAATCTTTACAGCAGTTATGAATGCATTTATACTTTATCCTAAGATTATATAATGGCTCCCTTCTTTCCATATTCTACCCTTTCTAATCGTCAAACCCATAAATCACAAGTTCATTTTTTCCCACTTTCAGCAAAAAGTCCATAAACGGTTTCCAGTCACTAATAAATGTAGTTATTATCTTTTCCCTAATCAAACAAGTCAATGTTGCCATCTTGGCAAATTCTGTCATCTTCACCACCCATTCCTCCATTGTGAATATTTCAGTCTTTCCGTCTTTGTGCATATAATAATCTCGCTGCAGTTACCATGTACAAAAACAATCGTCCATAAGTCTTTTCTAGTTGTCTGTCCATTAGTCTCAGCAAGAAAAGTTCTGGTTTCAGAAAAGTTCTGGTTTCTTGACATTTTAATTAAAGATAAATACTCGTTATGAGTTCATTTTTTACTTATTTGTCTATATATAGATTTCTCTTCAGTAACTGTGGTCCTCAACTGCAAAATAATGTAATATAATAAGTCTCCATTGCTTGTGTAGTGGGAGCTGTTTGTTATGTTCTACTGACAGTTGTTATTTAAGGAATATTGTCAACTAAATTTTACTGCTCTGCATCACAAAATTCTTATGATGAAGCTCCCTCTAAGAATAACTTGCCTGCACTAAACACATTTGTATAGAGATTTATGACTTGAGGTAGGATTTCATGACACAAAATGTCAGTGAGCCTGTTATAAATTGCTTTTGGCATCCCCATTCTATTTTTTATTGGGCTTAGAGTATTTCTATCTGAAAGTGATAAATTCTCCTATAACTGTTTTGTATGCTTCAGTAATTACAAATATACGGAAGAAGTTTGTGTATGCAGGTTTCTACAAAAGTGTCTTTAAAAAAAAGTATTCAGTTAAAAAAATGGGATGGGTTGAACCATGAAATGTTACTGCAAAAAAATAATATGCCAAATAATTTGATAAATGAGTGAGATATATAGAAAAATACATGTTTTCCCCCCGATTTCTATCACCGCCCATAAAATACATGTTAATAATGCTGTGACATGCAGCTTTTTCAAGCACCAAATATGGGTATTCGAAACAGACTGTTTTTATTTTCCACACAATTTTTGTCCCTTTTATCCAAAAAAGCAATGATGCAGATTAATACTCAAGTTTAAATTTTGCTTAAACTTGGATGTGCTACACTGTTTATTTTACCATCTCTTGCTACTGTTTGGATGCTGGAATGTAGGAAGTGCCTGTGTAGCAGCAGGATGAACTTCTCTGTGAGAAGCAAAAGACACTGGATGCATAGATAATATTGTGAATTATTGTTAGCCTTATTATTGGATCAAGCACTTAAAATGTTTAACTCTTAGAACTTCTTCAGAGAATGAATTTAATTTCAAACATCTCTTTCCACCAACTGGAGATGAGGAAATATTTTCATTGTCTTTCTTCCACTTAGAAAATTGATTCCTATAAAATGGATTAGAACAATTGTGGTGTTTTCTGTGATCATATTAATATTGTATAGGATTTAATCAATTCTGTTTCTGAGGCACTGCTATGTGGCAGCGCTTTTCCAAACAAAATTGGTGTTTAGTGGACACATTAATAAACAGAATGCACCATGCACTGTTTTTATAATACCCTTTGGAACACCATCCCTAAAGACTTGGATGTGTTCCCAGGCATGGGAGGCAGGAAGTTAGTTCGAAGCCCATACATTGTGGTCATTTTATTATGCATTGGAGTCTTGCCTCAGCTGTCATTATAGGTGAGATATATATTTTAAAAAAATTCCCTTCTCACCCCTATGGGTGGTATATATCTTCCTCAACCTCGGGTCCACTACCAGAGGTCTGAGAGTTTGAGGTTTCTGCACAGTATCTTAGCTGTCCAGCCCTTTCCAGCCACTGGTAGGATTTCCCAGTGTCATCCACCTCAGCTATCTGTCGATGGTACATCCCATGCAGGGTCTTGTTTTGCCATGGCACTTCCTCTGCTTGAACTTTCTTCCATGTCTGCTGCTGTCTCAGGCATTCTCTCAGCAGCTCATCTTTAGGTGCCATCTTACTGATGTACTCCTGGATGCTCTGGGTCTCATCCAGGACAGTGGCTTTGACACTCACCAGACCCCGCCCGCCCTCTTTCCGGCTGGTGTACAGTCTCTGGGTGTTGGACTTGGGGTGGAAGCCTCTGTACATTGTGAGGAGCTTCCGGGTCTTCACATCAGCAGCCTCCATGTCCTCCTTTGGCCAGCTCACTATACCGGCAGGCAGGGCATACATGTTAATGGCATGGATCTTGTTCTTCCCATTGAGCTGGCTCTTCAGGACCTGTCTTATCCTTTGGTAGTACTTGGATGTTGCTGTCTTCCTTGCCTCCTCATTGTGGTTCCCATGTGTCTGTGGGATACCAAGGTAGCTGCTCTGTATGTCTGCTATGTGACCTTCTGGTAGTTCTACCCCATCAGTCTTAACTACCTTCCCTCTCTTTACTACCATCCAGCCACACTTCTCTAGACCGAATGACATCCCAATGTCCTCACTGTAGATCTGTGTCAGGTAGATCAGTGAGTCGATGTCTCGTTCACTCTTAGCATACAGCTTGATGTCATCCATGTAGAGGAGGTGGCTGATGGTAGTTCCACTCTTGAACTTGTATCCGTATCCAGTTCTTGTGATAATCTGGCTGAGGGGGTTCAAGCCCATGCAGAACAGCAGTGGGGACAGTGCATCACCTTGGTATATGCCACACTTGATGGCCACTTGTGTGAGCTGCCTTAAGTTGACTTCCAGTGTTGTCTTCCACAGTCCCATTGAGTACTTGAGGAAGGTCCTGAGTGTCCTGTTGACTTTGTATAGTGCCAGGCATTCACAGATCCATGTGTGTGGCATTGAGTCATAGGCTTTCCTGTAGTCAATCCAGGCTGTGCTCAGATTGGTCTGTCTAGACCTTGAGTCTCGGGTGACTGCTCTATCTATGAGCAACTGGTGTTTGGAGCCTCTGGTGTTGTTCCCAATGCCCTTCTGAGCTGTGCTCATGTACTGGCCCATATGGTCCTGCAGCTTGGCGGCTATGATGCCTGATACGACTTTCCATGATGTGGGGAGGCAGGTAGTTGGATGGTATTGTTCCCTTGTTGAGGTCTTTCATGATCATCACTGTCCTACCTTGTGTTAGCCAGTCTGGGTGGGAGCCTGCTGCTAGCAGCTGGTTCATCTGTGCTGCTAGGCGTTCATCCACTGCTGTTAGTTCTTTAGCCAGTAGGTGTGGATCATGTCCGGGCCAGGTGCTGTCCAGCTCTTCATGTTCTTGACCTGCTGCTGGATGTCTGCCACTGTGATGGTGACTGGTTCCTGCTCTGGGAGATTTCTGTGGTCTGCTCTCAGGTCCTGCAGCCACTTTGCACTGGTGTTATGTGTCTTATTTATTTATTTATTTATTCAATTTTTCACCACCCAACTCCCTCAAAGGGACTCTGGGCGGTTTACAATTCAATAAAACATTAAACATTAAAATAGACAATTTAAAAATACAATACATATAATAAAATCAAGATGGTGATGCCATTCTTTAAAACATTGGAAGGGCAATTCTAAGGCCATCCTAAGGTGTTAGCCATCCACAAGAGTTTATACTCTTCTTCCCGCCCCATGCCTGTTGGCAAAGCCAAGTCTTGAGTTTTTTCCTGAAGTCCAGGAGCGAGGTGCACTGTCTTAACTCTGGGGGAAGGATATTCCACAGAGCAGGCGCTACTGCAGAGAAGGCACGCTTCCGTGACCCCGTTAGATGGAATTCTTTAACCGATGGGGTCCGTAGCATGCCCTCCCTGCATGACCGGATGGGACGGGACGATGTAATGGGGATAAGACGGTCCCTTAGGTAACCTGGTCCCATGCCATGAAGGGCTTTAAAGGTGATAACCAACACCTTGAATTGGACCCGGAAGCAAACTGGAACCCAGTGCAGCTCGCATAACAATGTGTTACATGTGTCCGATATGAGACTTCCAAGATGGTTCGTGCGGCTGCATTCTGGATCAGCTGAAGCTTCTGGATACTCTTCAAGGGTTGCCCCATGTAGAGCGCATTACAGTAGTCTATATGTGAGATAACCAGGGCATGAGTGACCTCTTGTTCCAGGAAAGGTCTTCTCTTTCTCCCATATGTTCTTCCAGTACTGTTCCGTTTCTGCTGTTGGTGGCTCTGCTGTTTCTGTGCTGTTGCACTGCATCTGGGAGTACACCTTGGATGGTTCTTTGGCGAACAGGGCATTTATCTTCTTGGCCTCTGCTTCTCTAATATATCTCCTTAGCCTAGTAACCTGTGTTGTGAGCCTTTGTTTAGCAGTCTCTAGGGCTTCAGGTGGAGTCAGGCCCTTGTATTTTTTCAGTAGCCGAGTCTTATCCTTAATCTCCACACCCTTCTGTAGTTCTACCAGCTGACTGACTTTTCTCTGAGTTGCCTTGATCTTAGCCTCCAACCTCATTTTCTGGGGGGGGGGGTATGTACTGCTGTTCTTGATCATGTAGCCAAGCATCTCCAGGATTACAGTGGCTGTAGCGTATACCAGTTCATTGGTTTGAGTTATAGCGGTAGTAGGGATTGTCATGAGGGCTCTGTTGGCATCTTCAAGCATACTATCTGATGGTACTTCTCCACTGAGCCTTGGTAATCAGTCTCGAGAGTTGACTGCAGCTAGTTTATCCATGATCTTTTGCTTCATATCAGCTGCTGTGCTCTGTAATGGAGGGGGTGGCAGTGATGTCCCAGCTTCAGGTGTTGGTTGCACCTCCAGTTGTTCTTCCGGGTCTTCTTGAGTCTGGGATATAATGTGTAGTTGGTCTATCTCAAGTTGTGAGAGCAGCTTCCTCTTCAATATGTTGAAGCGTTGGGTAACTATCTGTTTCTCAGTTAGTGTGGATGCAGGTCTTCTGTCCATCCATAGTTCCCTCATACGTTTCATATATGAAACTCCAGAGTTTCATATATCCCCTCTCATTAGGTCTACTGTTGTAGTAGCATTCCATCAATTCCAGGTTCTCTTGTCTTGTCCATGTATGGTTTGTTCCAGTAGCCCACTTATTGTCAGATTGTCCTGGTTCCCCAACATCTGACGCGGACCTTGTTAATCCGGGTGACTTCCGAGCCGGCATGACTCTCTTAGTTCGTGTCACTCTCATATTTGAGGTAGGCAGGTGAAGTGTTAGGGGGTCTTTGCCCAAGGACCCCTACTGGTAAAGTTGGTACAGCTGGGATTTGAACCCGTCTCCCACTCCAAAGGTGCCGCTCTAACCACTACACTATCCAACCGCTTATTGTGACTCTGGACAGCTAAGACCACATAAAAACAGCACAAAAAACTCTTCAAAAAAGAGTCTGTCTGTCTGTCTGTCTGTCTGTCTGTCTGTCTGTCTGTCTGTCTGTCTATCTATCTATCTATCTATCTATCTATCTATCTATCTATCTATCTATCTTTTTGAGTAATTTTTGTGCTGTTTGTATGTGGTCTTAGTTGTCCAGAGTCACAATGGGGAGATGTAAAAGGGCAGTGATGTAAATCAAATTTAAAAATTCAATAAATAAATATAAATATCAGTTGTAGTGTAATCAGTGAAAAAGTAGCGTGTGTGTGAAATATCATATAACTTTTATCATGTTGTATAGCACCATATTATAATTATTGGATTGATAAGGTAGGTAAAGTTCCCCCCCGCACATTTGTGCAGTCGTGTCCGACTCTAGGGGCCGGTGCTCATCTCCGTTTGTTAGCCGAAGAGCCAGCATTGTCCGAAGACGCTTCCACAGTCATGTGGCCGCATGATGCGCGCGGAACGCTGTTACCTACCCACCGAAGTGGTACCTATTCATCTACTTGCATTTGCATGCTTTCGAATTGCTAGGTTGGCAAGAGCTGGAGCTAGTGCGGGAGCTCACTCCGTCACGGGGGGCTAGGGATTCGAACCTCCGAACTTGCGATCTTCTGATCGACAAGCCGGGCGTCTTAACCGCTGAGCCACCACGCCCCCTTATCTAAGTGTAGGTTTGTGCAAATCCTTTGAAAGAGGTGCTCTGGAATGCTCAGGAGCACCTTTTTCTGGCTCATGAAGCTGCTTTAGAGACTGGCTATCTCTGCATGCGTGTGCTTCACAGTTCAGCAATCTTACCGCAGTAGCAGGCTCTTGTCTTTCAATAAGTGATTGATATCCTAATTTTGTACAATTCAAAGCAGCGCACGGTATATAATGCTCCCACCTCCTATTTTCCCCACAACAACCATGTGAGGTGGATTGGGCTGAGAGAGAGTGACGGGCCCAAGGTCACCGAGCCGGCTTTCATGCCTAAGGCGGGACTAGAACTCTCAGTCTCCTGGTTTGCTATTGGCTCCTTCCCAGGGCTCAGAGACAGGGACTGGCCCAAGGTCACCCAGCCGGCTTTCACATCTAATAAGATACCTACCGCTCTGCAATTGCAGATAAAGGTGGAGGTCATATTGTCAGGTTCCTTTTTTAAATGTCCAGAAACTTCCTAAGACCATCAGCAGCCTGTTCTCACCGTGGCCAAGCACCCGCACAAGGATGTCCGCTACTGTACTAGCCCAGCAGGTGGAATCCAGAGGCAGGCCCA
Source organism: Charina bottae (assembly GCA_023362775.1). Taxonomy (NCBI): domain Eukaryota; kingdom Metazoa; phylum Chordata; class Lepidosauria; order Squamata; family Charinaidae; genus Charina; species Charina bottae. The sequence goes on from JALMGJ010000020.1 coordinate 3,723,805, forward strand.
TTGCCACCGGGGCCACGGCAGAATCCGTAATTTCATGCTGGGATTTCAGAGTACCTCAAACAAAGGTATGGTGAGGAATAATGATTATATATGTGGTTACTTTGTGAGGGGCGTGGTGGCTCAGCGAGTAAGACGCCAGGCTTGTCGATCAGAAGGTCGCAAGTTCGGAGGTTCGAATCCCTAGCCCTGCGTGCGGAGTGAGCTGCCGCACTCGCCCCAGCTCTTGCCAACCTAGCAATTCGAAAGCATGCAAATGCAAGTAGATGAATAGGTACCACTTCGATGGGATGGTAACAGTGTTCCGCGTGCGTCATGTGGCCACATGACCGTGGAAGCGTCTTCAGACAACGCTGGCTCTTCTGCCAACAAACGGAGATGAGCACCGGCCCCTAGTCGGACACGACTGCACAAATGTGCGGGGGGAACCTTTACCTTTACCTATGTGGTTATTTAAATCTACACTCATTATTAAACTATAATGCTGCTAGAAGGAACACTTTACGGCGCACAGAATCTGCAACTGTAACAAAATACACGCATTTCCAGACACCAGTAAATGTTACTTTTTTGTGTGTGTGGTACCTTTTGTCCTCCCAAAATATGTCTCTCTGAAGGTATTTTTCTTAAATTATCGTTTGGGGGAAAAATATTGTTAGCTCAAAACTTATAAAACCACTTCTGCGTTATTCAGCTTTACAACAATTAACGAAAGTATTCGGAAAAAAGCCACACGGGGCTGGCTTAACAACACAAACGAACGGAAGCAAATTCCATTCTTTCTGCATACGCGCTCACCATTTCCAGGATCAAAAGAACAAAGACAAGGGAACTTCCTTCTCAAAAAACTTGCAAACGGGCAAAGTATCAAACCGAACCGTCCCAGCGAGCTAATGAAACAGTCAACCAGAGACGCAAGACGTCAGCGTCATCGCACTCGCATACGTACACACGCAAAATTTTCCCGGGCCTGAGCATGTTCCTTTCGTAGGGCTTTCCCGCGCGGATGCCGAAGGCGGAGCGAAAGCTTTTTGCAAACGCTCCGCGCCTAATGCACCATAGAGCTAGTTTATATGTGTCACTGGCCCTTTCTTCCCTCCGTTAACTAAGCGGGGATTAGAATTGCCATAAGGATGAAATCACTGTTTTTTTTATATTATTTACAGGGGCCAATTAAAAAAAAACTTTCAAGCGGGGCTAGGAAACCGATCAACCGAATCCCTAAAAATATAAATCTCTGTCCTCTCTACAGTCCCACGCGTGCGCCCTCGGCAACTGACATGCACATCTTGCGGAAGCCGGAAAGCGCACAATTTGAACCAGCTCTTCGGGGCTGGATGTGTTGTCCTCTGGCCTGTAGCTGGGCGGGAAGGGAAGAATTATGCGACCCGGTAAACTCCGGAGCCGTTCCGGTAATGAGCCCGCCGGCCGTATGGCGCAGGAGCAGCATAAGCAACCCGGAATCCCGTGGAAGGAGACGCGGCTGGCTTTGAGGCGGTTGGCGGAGTGCCTGAGCTGCTCCCTTTGGTAACCGATTATCCTGAGCAAAAGGAGGACGGAAGGGATGGTAGAGAGGCTTTGGATGGGGAAAAAAGATTTGGAAATACAGTCCCATTAAGTAAAAATGGTTATTTGGCATATACAAATGGTTCGGTCAACGGGCACTTCTTTCAAAAGGGTTGCACGTTTGAAATTAATGACTAAGCAACGAGGCAGTGGTTTTCTTAACCACAGTTTATGGAGTAAATTGCTACAATTGTGTTTCACACATCATGCTAAGACAGGGCTAACAGGTCACGACTGCAAACATCCAGACGATAGCAAGCAAAGAAGTACATCTATCCAGTGGTCGTCCGGATATTTGCAGCCCAGAACTGGTCGCCCTAACTTACTTGTGCCAACAGACCATATTGTTTAGTGAGTTGTGTAAAGCCTGTCAATAGTATTCATGATTTGAGGTTGCATCATATGTATTGATCTACTCCAGCCTTTTCCGGCTCCACATAAAGTGGCATTTTTAACAGAATCAAGTGGCACAGACAGTAACTGGCTGTTAGCAAGGGATGTTTTTACTGGTTGGTTTCTTTTTGTTTGTTTGTTTTTTGGTGCATTCTTTTTTGGAAGTGGTTTGCCATTGCCTGCTTCCTAGGGCTGAGAGAGAGTGACTGGCCCAAAGTCACCCAGCCGGCTTTCCTGCCTCAGGCGGGGCTAGAACTCTCAGTCTCCTGGTTTCTAGTCTGGTGCCTTAACCACTACACCAAACTGGCTCTCAGCAAGGGATGTACTGCAAGCTAAATTCTTTTAGTTTTTGTTTTTAAGATTTGGTTCTCCTTGAAATGGGAGCTTTATAATTTTGGATGGTAAAAGGTAAAGGTTTCCCCTAATTGAGTGCTATTCCAAATTATACCAAAGAACGTACCATGAGAAATATCCTGAACGATGTTGTAATGAATTGATTGTGAGAGAGCACATAGTGAAAGACTCTACTTTCTGGGTCTTTAATATGGATTTTGTGGGTCCCTCTGTTCCTACGGGGCTCCGTGCCTCACCTGATCTTATTTTTCAAATTCTTTTAATTAAATAATAATTAGGAAGCTAATGTACTGCAAAGTACCAGCCTGATGCTTAATCATTATTATCAGCAGTGCTTCTTAAATTCTGTATATTCCCTGGAGACATTTTGAAAAAGTAAAAATAACAAGGTGCTGCTTATTAAAAGAGGGCTGGGGGGGTGATATGCCCATCTGCTCAATAGTGGTGGGAGGTTAGAGGGAATGGTGGCAAGTAATTTAACTGCTTTGCTGCTACTAAATGGGTGTTTTGTAACTGGCTGGAGTCACTGTGTAGCCATTGGGTGAGTAAGCCAATGATTTCAAAATTCCAGATAGGCTCCCAACCTAAACAGATTAAGATCCCTGGACTATTTCAAGCAGTTAAGAAATCTAATGAGTTTGAGGTGCCTTGACACAACCAAACAAAGCTTTCTTTAATTATTATAAACCCATTTGCTTCTGCTTTATTTTTTTAATAAGAATTTTATTAAGCTTAAAGCAAAGATAAAAACTACAAAATAGCAAAAAAAACTACAGAAAAGAAAAAAACTAAAAAGGTGAGAAAAACACAAGATGAAAAAAGATTTATAGAAGATTACATAAATAGATGACTTCCGACTTTCAACAATAAGAATATACAACAATTTCCATAATCAATCCCTTACTCTATATCAAACCAAGATCACATTATTTCTATAAATTATTCCATTGGTACATTATAAAAGTCACTAAACACCATTGCTCCTTCCCCTTATATATAAAAAAATAAACAAATATATAAACCTCCAAATCAGCTTCCCCCCCAAAAAAACCCCCAACATTTCTTTAAATATTTCCTTCCTACCACTATTCTATATATTTCTGATCACTATAATAAAAATCAAATTATAAAAACATTTAAATTATCTACTTTTGTACTTAATAATGCTATAACTATCTTAACCCTATTAAGCCTAAAACCATACAATTATTATATCTTACAAATCTTAAAAGATCAAACAAACCTTAAAAGCAATCCTATAGATCTTAATCCAAAATATTACATAAAAATGGAATCATACAAACCTTAATATCAATCCAAATAGTAATATTCTTAATTCTTATCATAAAAATCAAATTATAAAAACATTTAAATTGTCTGCTTTTCTACTTAATAATACTATAACAATCTTAACTCTATTAAACCTAAAACCAAACTATTATTATTATATCTTATAGATCTCAAAAAATCAAACTTTAAAAGCAATAATCCAAATAATTGAAGAAAAATGCAATCATATAAGCCTTAATATCAAACCAAATACATATTCTTAATTCTTGCAATGCAATAAATCTTAATCCAAATCATTAAAGAAAAATGAAATCCTGTAAGCCTTAATATCAAACCAAATACAAATTCTTAATTTTTTATCCCACATGAAAGTATACCAGAACATTTACTTGTCTCCATATTACACACAGGGCATTTTTAATAGAGAAATCAAACAGCCCAACTGCCCCCCTTAGAAACTCAGACTTCTCAGCAGAAAACCTCCCACAGAACAGAGCCATTTCTTTCCCAAAACATTCCCTCAGAAAAACAAGCCCGTCGGTATCTTGCAAGTCGAACAGTCTTAACCCCTTCAACACCAAAGTATATTCGTCACCTGGCATTTCCGCAAAGACTCCAGTTTCACTGTCAGTAAAAGCATCTCCATCTTGATTGAATTCTTCCTCTTCCAGAACATCCTCAGCCAGCTGACACATTTTAAGACTGATATTTTCTACAGTATCCCGAACATCTTGCAGAATAGCTTGAAGGGTGTCATGAAAAATCTGTTTGGAATCGCAACGAAGCTCAGAACGCAGCTCTGAGAAGATCTCCTTAAACTCCTCCATGTTTCAGGCAGTAGATTATGGGGCCTTCTAAATACTTGGTTAGTGTAGATAGGAGATAATGGGTTAATGAAAGGCTTCCGAGAGTAATTGACAAGAGGGAAAGTATATTGACCAGCAGGCTCCCAAAGAAAGTGAACAAGAAACTGAAAACTCAAAATGGCAGATTCAACATGTAGGAAAACGTTAAATCCTTCAAATTAGATACAAAAATAATAACGGGGAGATGATTATTTATTCTCAGTCCTCCTTAATATTTAAATGGAAAATAAGCCAACGTTGGAAAAAAAGATTTTAAAATTTATCCAGAAATAACGATAAGCACCAAGAGAGTTCACTTCTTGCTGTAGAGAGTCTCTCTTAGGGTACATAAACTTAAAAAATATAAATTGGGTGATTTAGAAATGGGGGTGGCTCGACCTAATGTCCTTTTAAGGCTACAGCGCGGTCTGGAAATGATGGTGACCCCGACTCCCATCGTCTCTTACCAGATTAGCGCCAACGCTGCTGGCTCAGGCTACGAGGCGATGTTTTGGAGTGCAAATGGGATGATTCCGAGCATTTTCTGTCCATGAAAGTGCTCCAGGGCATCAGAAAAAGCCCGAGCCCCCCAAAAAAGCCGGCACTGTCAGAACTGCCTGCAGCCATCGCGGGCACAGCTGTTCAGTCGGCCATGTCCCCCACCGGAAGTCCCATTTGCTTCTGCTTTAGAGGGAAGCCTAAACAGTCCTCCAGATTCTAAAAGCACGCCCTCAGGATTTACAGCTCATCCTTGACACCACATTGCCAGCCATGTTTTGTTATATTGGAGGTGGAATCCTTTGCATGGAAAGCTTCTCCTAACAAGCAGCTGCCTGGAGTGACATTATTTTAGTAGAAACAAATGAACACCATTTTTTCTTAATATACAGTTTTTTTCTTTTATGTTTTATGTAGAAGAAAATAATGTTTACTATAGCTTGTTTATCTTGATATTATTTATCTTGGGGAAGCATTCTAATATTTAGGACAGAAATAATTCTATTTAATCTATTCTCTTGACAGCAGTAACATTCTGAAGAAACCTGTGAACCTAGGAAGTTGCGAACATGTCTTCTGTCTGTGAGTCATGACATAATAAGCTGTTAAGAATCTTCTCCCAAACTTGTCTATTTTCATCATGTTTTTAGTCTGAAGTTTCTCTAAATATCCTTTAATACGTTGTTTTTAATTTGTGGCTGCAGCATACAATTATATCTTCTTGTGTAACTGTACCTGTCCCTCAGCAAAAGACTGATTTGCTATGGTGCTTTTTTTTCCTTTTTGCCATTGTAGATGAAATCAAGATTAAATTATTTAAGCCTCTGCTAGGCTTGATGTACTTATTTTGCATTTAAATGCCTCCCACCACACACACACAGACACACACTTCTTCTGGAATCATCACCCTACACTACAATATTCATCAAGCACTCAGAGCCTATATATACAAACTACAGGTAGTCCTCGCTTACCAACTGCCTTTTTTCGGTGACCATTCAAAGTTATGGCAGTGCTGAAAAAATAAGTTTATGACCAATGTTTGTATCGATGACCTTGCCACATCCCTCAGTCACGTGATTGCCATTACAGTCAGTACGTGTTGTCCTTTGCCTGACCTGTTTTTTCTTTTCTTGCAGAGCAGAGAAATTGGAGAGGAAAGGATTACAAGAGAGTAAGCAGGCACACAATGGGTAATACATATCAAAAGGAATCTGGTGGCACCGGCAGCCCTGAGCAGGCTCGGGGCTGGGAGCCGCACATGCACTACACAAACAGCCCAGTGTATTCCCCATTGTGTGCCTGCTTACTCTTGTAATCTCTTCCTCTCCAATCTGTCCGCTCTGCGAGAGGGGGGAGGAAGGAAAAAAAAGCAAGCGATTTCTGTAGGCAATCTCTCCTGTGTCTGACCCGTTTTCCCCCCATATTGCTTTTAATGTGTATTCCCCATTGTGTGCCTGTTCACTCTCTTGTAATCCCTTCCTCTCCAATGAATGTAAATACAAACATTCATTCCCTTGCTAATTATCCCAGTGCCAGGGTTAGTATTCCAGAGGTCGGGGGAGTGGTTAGGAGGCAAACAAAATTTGTCAGTTTCAAGCCAGAAAGCACAGTCGCGGTTACATGATTTCCACTTAGCAGCTGCTTTGCTTAGCAACAGAGTTGCCAGTCCCAATTATGGTCACTAAAAGGACTACCTGTATATACAACATGGCCATTCCCTGTACTTGTTTTTGGATTATTTTTGCATGTCTTTAGAAATAGTACTTCACATTTCGTATGACACTGGTTCTACTACATGTGAAAGTTTCATCTGGACTGGATTTCCCAGAATAAAATCAGACTGAAATGCAGTTACCCATTGGGTTGAAACAGTTTGTACTTTCTTTTAGTTTTATCTTGAATTATTCTGTAAACCTTTTCATGTAATATTTGTAATTTCTATTTTTTCTTTCCTTCTCTCCTTTTCCTTTAAAAATAATAAATAAATATTTTTTTTTAAAAAAAAATCTGTTATAAATACCTGGGACAATCCTAGAGAAGACTGTAAAGAGATCATTCTCTAAGCATCTTGAAAACAATGTGGCAACAAGTCATGTTTGCCAGCAATCAGCATGTCAGTTTAATCTTAGTTGGCTCTTCAATTGGTTAACTTCATTAATAGATTGCAGGAATTCTGTAGGCATAATATATCTTGATTTCAGTAAAACATTTGCTGCATGATATGCTGATTAGCAAGGGGCGTGGTGGCTCAGCGGGTAAGATGCCAGGCTTGTCGATCAGAAGATCGCAAGTTCAGAGGTTGGAATCCCTAGTCCCGCATGATGGAGTGAGCTCCCGCACTAGCCCCAGCTCTTGCCAACCTAGCAATTCAAAAGCATGCAAATGCAAGTAGATGAATAGGTACCACTTTGGTGGGTAGGTAACGGTGTTCCGCATGCGTTATGCCGGCCACATGACCGTGGAAGCGTCTTTGGACAACGCTGGCTCTTCGGCTAACAAACGGAGATGAGCACCGGCCCCTAGAGTCGGACATGACTGCACAACTGTGTGGGGGGAACCTTTACCTTTACTATGCTGATTAGCAAGCTAGTTAAGCAAGGGCTGAAGGGGTTCCAAATAACACTGGAAGAGTGCTCATAAATAGTTCCTCATCAAATTGGAGATAAATATCAAGAGGGTGCCTCAAGTTTCAGTTCTGGGCCATCTGCTTGTAAGGCTGACAACTCTTCAATATCTGTATTAATGACTTGGGGGAGTTGGAAGGAATGCATATAAGATTTGCAGGTTACATAAAATTGGATGGGATAGCTAATCTAGAGTATAAATAATTTTATATAAGTATAAAGTATAATTTTATTTTATAAATAAAATTCAAAATGATCTTGATAGGGTAGAAAAATGGGATGAAAGCAAAAGGATAAAATTTAAAAGACAAATGGAGACATATTCACTTAAGCAAACATCAAATCCACATGTATAGCATGGGGGATACCTGGCTTAGTAATGATAGTACTTGATTTATTGTTTAGTTATTTATGGTCATAGACCAAGATCAATAGTCAGTTGAATATCAGCCAGTAATCTGTTGTGGTTGCAAAAATGACAAATGCAATTCAACAACAGAAACTGTCCAAATTACAGGAAGGAAATGTTGCTTGAGTCAGATCTCACCGTGGTGGTGTATCTGGTTCTGGGCACCACACTAAGTAAGGTTCAGATTAACTCAGCCTTTCTCAACTTTTTGACCCTGGAGGAGCCCTTGAAATATTTTTCAGGCCTTGAGGAACCCCTGCACATTCAGGCTCAAATATAGGCCAGAAGTGAAAAAATAATTATATTCATTTCATGTGTAGACCTGTATGTATGCATTAGCAGTGTTTTTAAACTAAAAAATAAAGAATGAAACTTACTACTTTAATGTGAAGTTGCCCAAATTTGAAATAATGTTTTAAATAAACCGTGATCTCCCGGGGAACCCCTAGTGACCTCTTGCAGAACCCAAGGGTTCCATGTAACCCTGGTCGAGAAACCCTGGATCAACTGGAACAAGCTCAGAGAAGTTTTGGGTCTTCCGGGCTGTGTGGCCGTGTTCTGGAAGTTGTGGTTCCTAACGTTTCGCCAGCATCTGTGGCCAGCATCTTCAGAGGGCAGGAGCACAGATAGAAGCAAAATCTCTGTGCCCAGGTAGAGTGGCAATGTTCTATTTATAGAGCTAAATTATAGGAGATTAGGTGGGGTTTTTTTGTTGTGTTGAAATGTTAACGAGGGGCTGATGAGCGTGATTAGCATGTTCATTGTGAGAAGTATTCCCATGTCCTGGTGGTTGGACTGAGTTCGTTGACCTTTTGCAGGCTGTGTTTTTCAGGACTGGTAGCCAGGTTTTGCTAATTTTTAAACTTTCTTCTTTTTTATTGTAACTGTGCTGGTGTTTGTGAATTTCAATGGCTTCTCTGTATAATCTGGTGTAGTGGCTTTTGGTGTTGTCCAGTATTTCTGTGTTTTCAAATAGGATTTTGTGTCCCAATTGCTTGAGAGCATGTTCAGCTACTGAAGATTTTTCCGGTTGCTGTAGTCTGCAGTGTCTTTCATGTTCTTTTATCCTAGTGTGAATGCTTCGTTTTGTGGTTCCGATGTATACTTGTCCACAGCTGCATGGTATGCGGTATACTCCTGCAGCGGTGCGGGGGTCCCTTTTGTCTTTTGCTGATTTTAGCATTTGTTGTATTTTTCTGGTGGGTCTGAAGACTGTTTGAAAGTTGTGTTTTTCCATCAGTTTTCCCATGCGGTCAGTGACTCCTTTGATGTAGGGCAGGAATACTTTGTTTGTGTGGGGCTGTTTTTCTTCAGTTGGATGTTGTTTTCTTGGTTTGATGGCTCTTTTTATTTCATTCTTGGAATAGCCATTTGCCTGTAGGACCCAATTCAGATGGTTAAGTTCATTGTTGAGAAATTGGGTTTCACAGTTTCGATTAGCACGATCCACCAAGGTTTTGATCATGCCTCTCTTTTGTCGTGGGTGGTGATTGGAATTTTTGTGTAGATATCGGTCCGTATGGGTGGGTTTTCTGTATACTTTGTGTCCTAGTTTGAGGTCCGGATTGCGTATGACCAGCGTATCTAAAAATGGAAGTTTGCCATCAGTTTCTTTTTCCATAGTGAATTGTATATTGGGGTGGATGTCGTTTAGGTGGTCCAGAAATTTCTCCAGTTCTTCTTCAGTATGACTCCAAATTGCGAAGGTGTCATCCACGAACCAGAACCAGACTGTTGGTGTAATGGGTGCCGATTCCAAAGCCTGTTTTTCAAAGTGTTCCATGTAAAAGTTTGCTATGACTGGGCTCAGGGGGCTTCCCATGGCAACGCCATCCATCTGTTCGTAGAACTCATTATCCCATTGAAAGTAACTAGTTGTTAGGCAGTGTTGAAATAAAGCTGTAATGTCTTCTGGGAAGATTTGCTTGATGAGTGCCAGGGTGTCCCTTACTGGCACCTTGGTAAACAGGGAGACCACGTCAAAGCTGACCAGTTTGTCCGTGTGGTTGAGTTTTAGGGTGCTGATTTTGTTGATGAAGTGTCCTGAGTCTTTGATGTGGGATGGAGTCTGTCCGATGTGGGTCTGTAAAAGGGTTGCCAAATGTTTGGATAATTCATATGTCGGGGAGCCAATGGCACTTACAATGGGTCTGAGTGGGATCGAGTCTTTGTGGATTTTGGGGAGTCCGTATAGTCTATGTGAGAGAGCTTCTGTCTTGCAAATACGTTGTAGTACGTTGGGATGAAGGGAGGAGCTCTTTATCAGTGTGTTGGTTTGCTTCATGATTTTGCTGGTCGGATCCCGTCTTATTGTTCTGTATGTGGTGGGGTCTAGTAATTCTCTGATTTTGTCTTTGTATTCATCTATGTTCATAATTACCGTGGCATTGCCTTTGTCCGCTGGAAGGATGATGATGTCTGGGTCCGAATTGAGGGTCTCTATGGCGTTTCTCTCCTTCTTAGTAATGTTGCTGGTGGGGGGCTTTGCTTTCCTTAGGATTCTTGCCACTTCACCCCTTATTTCTTCTGCTTCTTCCTCTGGACGTTGGTGAATGGCTGATTCCACATTGGCAATGATATCTTCCACTGGAATTCTGGTGGGTGTAATTGCAAAGTTTCCTCCTTTGCAATTACACCCACCAGAATTCCAGTGGAAGATAACATTGCCAATGTGGAATCAGCCATTCACCAACGTGAATGTATATATGCTATATGCTATATGCTATGCTATATGCTATATGCTATATGCTATATGCTATATGCTATATGCTATATGCTATGCTATATATATATATATATATATATATATATATACATACATACACACACACACACACACACACACACACACACACACACCTGATTGGTATTGTTTTCATACCAATGAAGTATTTTTTTGAACAGATGTTCAATTGTGTCCGACTGAGAGACTGCCTGGACAAGTTGGACAAGTCCCTGCAGTTTTTTTGGCAAGGTGTTTCAGAAGTGGTTTGCCATTGCCTCCTTCCTAGGGCTGAGAGAGAGGGACTGGCCCAAGGTCACCCTGCTGGCTTTGTGCCTCAGGCGGGACTAGAACTCACGGTCCCCAGTTTCTAGCCTGATGCCTTAACCACTACACCAAACTGGCTCTCTAATGAAGTATTGAGATGTTGTATAAGTTGAATACATTTTAACCATTGTTAAATACTGAGTGAAATGAAATGAACCCACAATTTCCTAATATATTGCAACCTTTTAGCAGCTGAGTTGACATTGTTTGTAACAATATGAAGTATCAGAAATAGAGCTTCAGAGAACCTTGACTGATTTGTTTTTACTACAGTGAGTTTCTTGTTCGATCCAGGGATTGTAATAATCACTAACTGTGGTTCATATAAACAAGTTAGCTTCAGAAGCAAGTATGAAGCTAGCATGTTTGAAATAGTTAATTGTGCCTGGTGACACCTGAAAGTTAATATATATGATCCACACAAAAGGAGGGAACATGCAAACGTTATAACTACTGTCTTTCTGTCTGTAATTTCTTCTTTCTTGTGCATTTTATTCTAAATTACAGTTTAGTGTGATGTGTGAAGATAGCCAATGTATCAAACTATTAACCTATTTGAGCTATCAGTGAAGACTTCTGCATTTTAAGTGAACTGTAAACGATTGTCTTGTTCTTATGTATTCTTAATTTCTAAGGTAAAGACTTCTTTATCCACATGTTAGAAATTGTTGCTTGTTGTCCATGTGAAAATCTCCTGTTTATGTTTTTCAGAACTTGTGTAGGCAACTGTATTGGCACAGCTTGCCCAATATGTCGGGTGCCAGCCATGAAAAAAGATGTGAAAATAAACAGGAAGCTAGACAACATCATCAAACTCTACAGCAAACTGCAAACTCTGCAGGACAAGGACTTCTCAGGTAAGTGAAATAATGCTTTTTTGAAACCTGGAATGATGTAGTTTGAAAGAACAAAAACATCTTATTGTGAAAGACAATTTAATGCAATGTTTGGGGATTTACAGCAGAATCCAAATGTATTTTTCTCTTTTCCAAAATCCAGTGAGATGTTCAGTAAAATAAAAGGGAAAGTCTAATGCTATAATTCACAAGGATCTGCCAAATCTAGACAGAAGTGTTGCATTGTATAAAGGACTGCCAATGCTCAAATAGGTTCTTGGATTCTTATGCTGAAGGTTCTGAGGTTAGCTTGCCCATTGTGTATATTAAGCTCCACAAGTTTATCATCTGTCTTGTGATCAGTTAACTTCCCCGTTCTTTATGATGTAAGATGTGTTTCTACATACATAATTTTTCACTGCAGACTTGAGTTCAAGGTAGCTGAATGTATTGCATATTTGTATGTGATGTTTTCTATTAATAGCCATTATTCATGAGTAATTCTATCGCATCTGGAGACTTACAAAACTTCTTGCAGAATCTCTTGCATATCAATCATCTTTTTCCTGTATTAGTGTGTACTCTTTCTAAAAAATGTTCACTTGAATATATATAAAAAAAAACAGGAAAAAAGTGAAAAAACATATTGCATACAAGAAATCATTCAGCCTGGTTTTAAATAAATCATTACAGCTTGGCCATAGAAAATAATATTGATATTGTTTCCGTTACATTGAATGTAGTATAATATAGTGTAATGCTAGCTCCTAAAAAGAAAGTGTATACAGTACATATTTTAAATTTGGAGTCACTTTTTTTTCCAACATTGAAGCATGATTTTTTGTTGTTGTTCCCAATGCTTGATATTCCACAATTCTTTATATAATAAGATTTTTAAAAATTATATTCCACATTTTTGGAATGGAATTCAAAAATACATTCACCGTAACACTGTATTAATAGTCTTATGGAAATTAAATCAAAAGGGGGCAATAATACGATAAGCCCTTATCATATGAGCAAATGTGCAAGTATTATACTTAGGCATTATGAATTCAATAGCTATCCCTTTTAAAGCATTCTCTGGGGAATCCAGTAAACATGGAAAATAACCTTTCCTTGAAATAATTTCATTTTAAAACCATAAGAAATATGTCTGTGGCTTGAATCATGTCAACTGGATTTCTATTTTCTTAGTGGAAACGTTTCACTCCTTATCCAAGGAGCTTCTTCAGTCTGAGTAAAGTTAGTAAGGGAATCCTTAAATATGTTTCTAGGCTGGCTGTGTGACCTTGCACCTGGGGCTAGGTCATGGTTATTTTTGAGATGTTTGTTTCTAAGTCCCTTTATCATCTAAAGGAGGATCGTTAAGATTACCCTGCTGCTGTTGAGCTTGTGAAATGGTCTTAATCTTCCTAGGCACAGAAGACAAAGCAGGAAGGAAGATAGGGGAAAGGTTATGCCTGAGGCCCCCACCTCTATTCAAGGAAGGATTTTCCAAGTTGGCATGAATGGATTCCTTGACCCCTCTCTCAAACCAATGGTCAAGGAATCCATTCATGCCAACTTGGAAAATCCTTCCTTGAATAGAGGTGGGGGCCTCAGGCATAACCTTTCCCCTATCTTCCTTCCTGCTTTGTCTTCTGTGCCTAGGAAGATTAAGACCATTTCACAAGCTCAACAGCAGCAGGGTAATCTTAACGATCCTCCTTTAGATGATAAAGGGACTTAGAAACAAACATCTCAAAAATAACCATGACCTAGCCCCAGGTGCAAGGTCACACAGCCAGCCTAGAAACATATTTAAGGATTCCCTTACTAACTTTACTCAGACTGAAGAAGCTCCTTGGATAAGGAGTGAAACGTTTCCACTAAGAAAATAGAAATCCAGTTGACATGATTCAAGCCACAGACTGTTCCACCTGGATGACTGAGAACCTTCATAGACATAAGAAATATGCTTTAATATTCTTTAAGACTCTTAGCTATTTATTGATTAATATAGGACAGCCCATCTCTTTATTCTAGAGTTCTTGTGACTAATATCTGCTTAGTAATAGTAGTAATTGCTTTTTACAAGAACAATTAAAAATACTGTAGATTTTTCAGCTGCTACAGTTAGAGCCGAATTGGAAATTTACACAATCTACTCACAGTCTAAAATTAGAGCGTACAATTATTGGTGTAAAATCAATGAAATGGAGCCCGATAGACTTCCAAGATTGTGTCTATTAGAACAGATAAAATCCCAACTACAGAACTCTTGGATTATACAATTGACAAATTATATAAGGTGTTGCGGTCTCCCTGTCTCTTGCGCTTCCGGAGATCAAGTCAAAAAGAGTGTTATACAAAGTATATTGGATATAGAAGCGCAAAAAGATATAGCCACCCTTAGCAAGGTTGGCAATCTGAAATGGTTGAGCCAATATAAATGCACTTTTCAAATTGCCAACTATTTAAAAATACAAATGCCAAAACATCTCAGGGAGGTATTCACCCGAGCTAGATTTGATCAGCTTGATACAATGGTCAGATTTGGGAGATTTAACAGCATCCCTTATAATGAACGCATTTGTATATGTGGAGAGCCTGAAATTGAGGATATAGCACATATATTATTCGATTGTAATTTGTATAAGAATGTGAGAGATATGCACCTTGGGCCATACATTAAACGAACGACCCACTGGGAATCACATATCAAAACAACATATTTTCTGTGTGGCCAAGACCCAAAAATAACATATAACACAGCACTGTATTTAAGCAAATCAATATGCTTGAGATCTACATATGTGGGGTTGATCGGGGTAAACTGTAGGGGTGACACGGAAATATGATGTGTATTTTCACTTATATGTATACTTAACTACCGTATTTTTATTTACTTCTTATTCAATTTGTCTTTTATATTAATTTTATATAGTTTTATTAACATTTATTGTTTAATCTTGTATTTTGATATGGCCTAAGGGCTAATCAATAAACTTTGATTGATTGATTGATTGATTGATTGATTGATACTGTAGATTTAGAATAATCTTAAAGGACTTTTAATTACTACTACTGCTAATAATTGGGGAGTTTAGACCCTGCTAATGTATCAAGATCAAATTGTGAAATCAAGAGATGTTTTATTTGCTCTTTTGTGCTCTTTACCTAAAAGGCAAACCAAAATCCTCTTGTAATAACTCGAGGTCTTTAAACTGCAGCACAATATCAATGTTTTTTATATTAAAAATAAAATGTGACATATCATTAGTATATAATAACATTTATATTCAACTTCAGCCACAGTTATACCCCAGATGTTCCCCTTTTGTCTAATCATACTTCACAATTCCAATACCAGATAAAAATAGGAGGAGATAAGGCATGCCCTTCACAAGTTCTGTGGAGTAGAGTACCATATATTGATCCAATTGATAGAACTTTTTTCAGAAATTTCTACTGCACTATATGAAAGGCCTTTTCTGTGTAAGATGAAACCACTTCTGCTGAAATTCGACTTTGCTGAATGTACAGGTGGTCCTCACTTAACGACCACTTGTTCAGCGACTGTGTGAACTTAGAACAGCACTGAATGAGTGGTACGTACAACCAGTCCTTGTACTTGCAACAGTCACAATGTCCCCACAGTCACATGATTGCAATCTGGGCTCTTGGCGACCGGCTCGCAATTACGACATAGCAGCATCCCATGTGATCGCCATTTGCAACCTTCACTTCCTGGCTTCCAACAAGCAAAGTCAATGGAGAAGCTGGCAGGAGGTTTCAAATAGCGACCAAGTGATATCACACTTAACAACGTGGGATTCACTTGATGATGATAACAAGAAGTGCCAGAACTACCATTAGTAAGTGGCTCAGTCATGTGACGTCGTACTTTACAACTGCATCACTTAGCAATGGAAATTCTGGTCCCAATTACTGCCATTAAGTGAGGACTACTTGTATATACAGAATATCAAGTACAAAAATTAATATTATTAGACACTTGACAACATATTTTAAAACCAGATAGTGCAGGGTGACATTGTAGTCTATATGCCAGGTTCTCTATATTTTTGTATCAGCATTTAGCAACGAATGTGGACTATCACTAATTCAGTTGGCAGAGTCTTAATCAGACTTCAATATCACAGGTATGTACGTCTTTAAAGGAAGTGGGGAAAACCTTATTTTAAAAGACAGCATGATAAACCTGCAGTAATATTAGGCAAAACTCAGTGTGTGTCATCTACCACTCTGTAGGATACCCATCCAGACCAGGAACTTTTTTCTGTTTTCATGGATTTATTGGTATCTTATTTCTTGGAGAGACATAAAGGAGCAGCTAATTAGGCAGCTTGATTGTACATAAGACCAATATTATGAAAAAAAAATGCATTCATTTCTATATTACATCTAACTTAGTATTCATTATAGTCAAGACTAAAAATAGATTGTTGATTTATTCAGACTCATTTTACATTTTATCCTGGGTGTCTTTAATAATCAAAACTGTTGCAGTTGTTGCAGCTGAGAGGCTAATAATCTGTCAGATTTTTCACCTCCCTTCCAATATCTTTGCTTTATCCCATTCAGTGAATCGTCTGTTTCAAAAGGGAATTAAACTCCTGTTTTTAGTACTCATAAAAACTTTGTATCAATCTGAAGTAGGTCATTTCGCATACATGCTTCAAAGTGCCTTACATTTTTTTTCCAAATATATTTGTTATATTTATATTCTGCCTTTCATTCAGGAGCTCTTAGTTCACTTTTTGGGCTTTCTTTTTCCATGAAGCAAAAGCTATTTTGTGTGTTTGTGCACACACGCCTTAGAGGCATCCCAAACACCAGTACATTTGCAAAAATCTATCATTGTTCAAATTCATGTTGCATCTGCTTCATTAAAATAAAGATTTAATTAAATGTCATCTAGAAAAAATGGAACATTTCTTGCAGTAATTTCTTGTAGTAATTGAGAGTTATGGCATGATCTGATATAGGTATAGTGCCAATACCACACTTATTAATCCGTTCAACTAAAGATCAGAATACCAAAAATAATCTAATTGAGAACAACTACCAAATGAAGGTAATGACTAAAAACAAAAATCACCCAAGTATTGCCAATCATTTTAAAATAATTATTCCAAACTGTCAATTTCTTCCAAGAAGAAATACCAGATTTCAATTTTCTGTCTAGCAAGGCCCAGGTAGGTCTAACCACTTTCAATGAGGGACCAAGATGGGGGTGGTGCATTCATCCTGGCCTGCCTTATTTCTTGGTGGTCAACACCATTGATCATGGTATCCTTCTGGACCAGTTCAAGGGTTGGGAGTGGTATGCACGGTGTTGCAGTAGTTCTCCTTCCTCGAAGGTTGGTTCCAGTTGGTGTTGGTGGGTTGGTTATGTCTGTCTGTCTGTCTGTCTAATCTCATTCATTGTATGTATACTTACCTTTTCAAGTGAATCTTATTACTTGTATATATTTATTCTTTATTTATGAGAATTAGAATTACCTTATTTATTCTGATGTCAAGGCAGCATAGATAGCATTCCCTCTTCCCATTTTTCCCCACAACAAGAGCCCTGTGGGGTGGTTGGGGTGAGAGACGAGGGACCAGGCCAAACTCACCAGGGAGCTTCCATAGCTGAGGGTGGACTTGAACCCGGGTCTTCCTGCTCCTTCTAAAGAGCATAGTTAGTGCAATTAAGGAGAGTAATTAGGAAGAATCTATTTATTACGTGACATAATGAATGTTGCATACTAGAGCTAAAGAGCATTGATTGATAGGAATGTTTTCAGGGTGAAATTCCCAAGTTTATTCTGGTTCTGTGTATTTTAAAAAGAAGCAATTGTCTGACAGGTTATTTTTTTTAAAAAAATATTTCAGACAATATCTTTTTTGAAAATACATTTTTATCTACAAGTGGACAGATAATTACTGAAAATATTCAATTAATGCTCAATATAACATTAATAAAAGATACCAAACCCACTGAGTTGTTTTCATGATATAAAATAGTATACATTTTTGAGCCTAATGCCAAAATCTCCACTATATTATTATTTATAAATGTTCAAAAAACAAAGGTAAAGGTTCCCCCCGCACATTTGTGCAGTCGTGTCCGACTCTAGGGGCCGGTGCTCATCTCCGTTTGTTAGCCGAAGAGCCAGCGTTGTCCGAAGACACTTCCACGGTCATGTGGCCGCATGACCCGCACGGAACGTTGTTACCTACCCACCGAAGTGGTACCTATTCATCTACTTGCATTTGCATGTTTTCGAATTGCTAGGTTGGCAAGAGCTGGGGCGAGTGCGGGAGCTCACTCCGCACGCAGGGCTAGGGATTCGAACCTCCGAACTTGCAATCTTCCGATCGACAAGCCTGGCGTCTTACCCGCTGAGCTACCACACCCCTAGCACCACGCCTGAAGGTATTACTACTGCATAAATAGTATCAAAGCACTTCTCTTTTTTTTTATTCTAAAATTTATCTTTGGACTTCGTTCAAAATGTTGGCTAGTTTTGTGTTTTCTTTGCTATAATTAATTTTGGTGGAAGTTTGATAGATTTTATTTTGGCAACATAGTGAACAAGTTTTGTATTTTTCTGCCTTTCTTTTGTATCAGAGAAATTGGGACTTAAGAGACTTTGTTGGTATTTCTCACTCGACAAACTTACTGACTTTTGAGAAATTGTTTGTTTGGGTTAAGCAGCTTGCAGCCTGAAGAATAAAGAAGAATAAAGAATAAAGTATAGAGAATGTGTGCCTCTCTACCTTTTTTTTTCTCCTTTTCTATTTTTTTTTAGAAAGGACTATTTTTCATTTGGAATATATTTTCATCTTTCCCTTTACAAACTGTTTGAAATACTGCTCTGTGGAATTTTTTCATCTCTTACTTTAAAAGCTTTTCTCACTTAAAGAAATAGACATTATTGATAAATAATAGAACAGCTGTTCCTTGCTCCCTGAGAAATTTTTTTGTTTTGTCTACGGCAGTTGATTACGCTTTGAACAATAAATAATGGCCTTTCTCACAGTACTTCAGGATTTTAAGGAAGAAACCAGCAAAATTTTTTTGCAAATTAAGAAATCCATAGAACGTATATTAATAGTTTTGGTGGCTCAGGAACAGAAGGTACAAGGGACAGATTTAGAAACAGAGGAAAGATCTTTCGAACCAGTAGAGAAACAGGGAAAGAGGACTTTGAATGTATTGGTACAGAAGAAGATTATGATATCTTACAGGAAGTGGTCTATTAAATGTTTGGGCATAAATACATTGTGGCAGCTGAGACAGGAAGATTTTAATATGCAAATTGATAGATATGGCAAAATAAACATTTTGATATCCCACATGAGTTACAGAAATAAACAAGTTGCATATTGTGATATTGGCATAACCTAAACAGGAGATTTATTGATATTGATTTGGAATGCAAGGTGAATGAAAATGTGGATTTGGTATTGTACACAGAGTAAGCACAGATATGAGAAATTTACAGATGCATAAAAACATGATATTTTAAGTGTAAGATACAAGATTATAAATAAATATGTTGATATTATATATTACTCTTTCTGGAGACACATTTATGAGAAGACAATGAGATGATGAGATGGAATTAGAATGTAGGTTATTACAAGAATATGTTGTATGTATTAGGTTATATGTTATGTTAGGTTTTGTATTTTTGCTATATTATGTATTATGTTATGTAATATGTTAGATTATGTATTAATGGAATATATAGTCATAACATGAACAGAATATACTGTATTTTATTAGACGTAGATAAGGCCTTTATTTGTTATACTAATTGGACTTTATTGAAGATATAAATATAGATGTAAAAATGGAAAGAGCAAATGGAAAACATTTAATTGATGCAACAACGAACATTTGATTACTATTCTAAGGAGTAGAAACCAGAGATGGATTGTTGGAAGATATCAAGAAAGGCGAAACCTATATGAAGAACAGAAGATTGGATTATAGAAATCAAAGGGTATATGACAAAGAAAAGTTTCTGTGTATTGTATTAAGGACTAACATTTAAAGTTAATTGTTGTACTTAAAGTTCAAGGATAAATTGGAGGACATCTATTTTCTATATTTTTTCTTGTTTGTTATTTTTTGACTTCACTTTTTCTTTTCCCTTTTCTTACTTTGTATTTCTATTTCTTTTCTTTTGTATTAGCTTTTAATGTGTATTTTAAAATTAATAAAACTTATGGAAAAAAAAAAAAAGCACTTCTCTTTTTTTTATATATAGGACCAATTTCTCAAAATCCAAAATAGGGAATAATTTTAGTGGCACATAGTATACATCATTATAATCTTTTGATACAGAATAATGACAGTTAATTGTTTTTTAAAAAAATGCCTTGGACTTTTTAACTTGTGCATTAGAGGAAAATTAAAAATAATCAATATTTTAGCTATGAATATTTGTAGCTCTCATTTTTCTGCTTTGAAATATTTTAAAATTCAAGAATTATATTAAATACCAGTGCAAGGTGATTTCGTTGTATTACTTTTCAGTCTGGGCAAAAGTTATTTTTTAAAATTACATTATTGAAAGGGTTATTAAATCTAGTAATACAGAATTTTTTGGTAGATGGGTTTTATTACTTAACAACTGTAAATAAATCCTTTCCTGTGTTAATGTTAATAATTGTATTCAGTTATTCAGGTCTTTTTTAACTACTGAAAACTAGGAAAGTGTTACTAAATTTAGTAAACCTCATTTTTGAAGAGTTGTAATAAACACACTGTTTTGTGTAGAGGGGTGTGGTGGCTCAGTGGGTAAGACGGCAGGCTTGTCGATCGGAAGATCACAAGTTCAGAGGTTCAAATCCCTAGCCCCGCATGACGGAGTGAGCTCCTGCACTCGCCCCAGCTCTTGCCAACCTAGCAATTCGAAAGCAGCAAATGCAAGTAGATAAATAGGTACCACTTTGGTGGGCAGGTAACAGTGTTCCACGTGCGTCATGCCGGCCACATGACCGTGGAAGCTTCTTCGGACAACGCTGGCTCTTTGGCTAAGAAACGGAGATGAGCACCGGCCCCTAGAGTCGGACACGAGTGCACAAATGTGCGTGGGGAACCTTTACCTTTACCTAAGGCCAGACTGAACATTATGGAAATAGGTATGTGTTCAAATATTTTACTATACCATTCGTATCTAGAATGGAGTGGTGAATGCAGGTTCTTGAGCCAAAGGTGCATTAGGGAATATTGTGTTCTTTCGCTGCTTTTAATCATCTTCCAGCTTATGGCAGTTAGTGCCATATAATCAGAGCTGTAAGATGAAGAGAGGACAGAGAACACGGCATTCAGGGATGAGATGTTTGGAAGAACAGAATGTGGGGCAGTAGCAGCCGGTTGGTGAAGATCATGTTTGAGGCACTCATTTCCTATTAATTAGCCTGATGTCCTGGACCTTGAACTTTGGTGTTAAGTCTGCCTTAAAAAGCTGGAAGTCTTCTGCTTGGTCAGCTCATTTAATCCAGCATGTATTCCAAAAAGCGCAATCCAAAGGTATTGAGAAATAAATATCCCATATTCTTGGCTGCCTCTGAACAGCTGATTCCAAATGACTCTCTCCTGAGAGAGATCAAAACCGTATTTTCTAGGTGTAGTACTTTATGGAGCTAAATGTGCATCATCAGTACACAGATACAAAGAATTTTGGCCTTCTCTGTCTTGAAAGCTTCTTCCCATTTCCATTGTGCAGCAGGTTGATAACTGCAAGTATAATTTGTCAATTCAGGCATTAAATATGAACCCATTAGCACAAATCTTGTCCTTTAAAAAAAACAAATATTTTTTTGCCCTTGACAAATGATAGTTTTTTTAATTTGGCCATTGTACCAAATTGCAGCTCAGCTTCTGTAGCTAAAGATTGATACGATGACTGAATAAAACCATGCAGAATTTTTTTAAAACATACACATCTTTCACTAATGGCTAAAATATTAATGTACAGACTCTGCAAATGTGTGGTTTTGATTAAGAATAAAAATATTTGCTTACAAATGCAGGCATTTAAAAACAAAGTTGACAGCAATCCCCTTCCTGTTTTCTGGATATGAATATTTATATCCAGGTAAATATTTTGCAATTATTTTTGATGAAGGTAAATAGAGAATAAGAGGAGTAAATATCATCTGTAGAGTGTTTCTAAGCTTGTTGGCAATCAGGCTTCGCAGATGCTATTGTTAGACTGGAAGATATTATTTAAACTTTTCCTAGTGATGGAACAGTGTCTTGTTTTTTCTTTCTGTTTTGTTCTACCCATGGCTTCCGGCCAATGCTTTAATGGGCGAGACTAAATGTACCAATGAAAGGTTTCTACATCAATTGGTCATCATTGCCTTAGGCTACGTTAATATCTATGCAACTTCCTTTATCAACAAATATGAGATTTGTGTTAAATCTAATATATTAAATTTTGTATAGGATGTTATGAAAGTTACAACTTGATGCCCTATGTTCTATTAATTTACTCTGCAAATTTAGATTGCATATGCTGCCCTTGAGACACAAATCACAGAGATTTTCAGCCATAAACATAAAATACCTACAATAGAAAATTAAAATAAGAGCCGTTGAGCACAAATGCATTAAGAGGAGCCAAGGGCCATTGTAGTTTGATTATAGTGATTTTAATCTTTCTTTTAAATGAAATGTTTATACGTTTTATTCCTCTGGTTACATTAACTTGTTAATAAAATATCCTAAAAATACATAACTGGGATTTTAATGCAGTGTGGTGTAAGTAATGTTAAATTCAGTTAGTCTCAATGGATTCCAATTTTTAAAGTATTGAATATTTCAACTTGGATGCCCATGTCCCAGTATATTAAGTAGCTAAAACCTTCCATAATATATAATGTCCTTGCCTTTCACTTTTTAAAAAAGTTTTGTATTAGGCAAGATACTTATATGGTGTTTGAGCTTCTACGGTTGTTTGTAGTAATGGAAGTACAGTGATGCTTAAAAGTTTGTGAACCCTTTTGAATTTTCAATATTTCTGCATAAATATGACCTAAAACGTGATCTATTCTTCACACAAGTCCTAAGACTAGATAGAGAGAACACGTATCATGAATGTTCAGAGGTGACATTGAGACAGATATGCATGGTACTATACATATCATGGGTGCTGTTGCATCCATGGAAAAGCTTAAAATGCTGGGCAAGTTTGGTGAAAGGAGAAGAAGAGACTGACAGTATACGAGCTGCATAGAGTACTGGAAGCTACAGAATGTCCCTGGAAGAACTGCATAATGTGATGAGTTCCAACTCAACGGAGATATGAATCCTCTGCTGAAATGCTGAACATGTATGTATCTACAGTTAGAGCAGTGGTCTATGCAGCTCACCAGACTGGCTGTGGCTGTCCAGGAGTATCAAGAGATACCTTCCTGAGACTTGCCTGGATAGACTAGGACTGAACTCATATCTTCTGTAAGTAAAGAATGTGCTGTACCATTGAACAACAACTCTATCCTCCTTCCTTTGTTTGTTTGTTTTTTTTTGGAGGCAAACCTTACTTTAACATAATGGCAACATACGTTTTGCTGCAAACCTGAAAGTAGTTATCTAGGTAAGAGGAGGAAGAACAGGACATACTGTACTATGAGGGACCACAATACTTATCTCTGTAGTGCTGAATTGTGATATGACCTTGCATGGAAACTAGATTTATATGTATGGGTATGTGAAACTATTATGATTCTTTGCAAAAATTTTGGTCAGATATCATACCCAGACATGATAAGGAACTGTGGAGAAATTGGAAGGCAATGTTTACATACAGAAAACTAGCATGCCAGAGATTGTTGGCAGACGGAGAAGCATTTCATCATAACTGCAGCCTGAAGTGAGAGTGCAGATACAGATAGTCCCACCAGTAAGAGTTAAAGTTGTTATGGTTCACATATAACATAACTATTAATGTTTTTTCTCCCTTCCTTTTGTTTCCTTGTCAGGCCCTGCAGATAACATGTCTCCTTTGG
Source organism: Charina bottae (assembly GCA_023362775.1). NCBI lineage: Eukaryota > Metazoa > Chordata > Lepidosauria > Squamata > Charinaidae > Charina > Charina bottae. Next base: position 3,747,693 of record JALMGJ010000020.1, read on the forward strand.
GAAGGAACGTTGGAGAGGCAGAAGCTAAAAAGAAACAAATAAAAATGAAGTTCAGTCCTCACAGTAAGAGGATGAGATTCACCCTGAAGACGAGCCCAAAGAAACTGGAGCAGATGAAGAAACCAGTCAAGGACAGCAGGCCTTGTACCTTAACCTCAGTCTATGACTTTGTTTCTTCGCCGCCTCATCAGAAGCCTTTCAGAGAGGAAAAGACACCTCATCAGGAATGTAAGAAGGAGCTAAGAAAAAAGACGTCAACAGACCTCAACAAACAGGGGGACGTCTTCAGGGAAAACTCCAGTGGGAGGCATAAAATGAGCCTAAATGAAAGCAAAGATCCAATCCCCAGGTCTGGCTCAAAAAATACCTCAGGAGTGAGGCTGATAACCGGGACAGAGCTTGCAGAGAATGCGAGTGAACTCATTACAAGTGGTGGTAGATCTGTGAAACTTGTAGAGAAGACCAGCAACTATAACTTTTCTGCTATGTCCAACGTTGTTGGGGGAGATCTGACTTCTGAAGAGTGGCTTTCCTTGGCAAGGGAAACGGCTCGGTTAAAGTGTGGCAGGCAGCCTGCTGGATCTCCCATTTCTTTGTCTAAGAGTTGCAAAAGGAAAGAGCTGACCACCCGCCGGAAGTCACGGCTGCCAAAAGAGGCCCCACCGCAGTTGCCTGGGAATTCCCCTGTGGCAGCCTCTCCCTTTGGGGTCTGTGCAGTTTCTTCCCCATCTCTGCCGTTGGCTGGAATCTCATCACCCCTGAGAAACTCGGAATATTTTCCACGTGCCAGTGATCCAGAAGTTCCAGAAGTGCAACCTCTGTCCAGAAATTGTGCTGAAAGGGAGGCCTTCCTGAAGAAGTCTCCCAATAATATATCAGCCAAGAGAAACCATAAAGGGGAGTCTTTACTCCATACTGCTTCCATTGAGGTAAGCTAACCTCTGCTCTTGGAATTTTTTTTTCTGTATAAAACAACATAATTGTTCTGTTTCTCTATTACAAAAGAGCAAGGATATTTCTAAATCATTAAATCCATGTGACAGAGTCTAAGTTCCCTATTTTTCAGAGACACTGCACTATAGTAAATGCATGCGTACATGCTTTCTGTCTCTCTGTGTATATTAGAGTCATGCAAAGTCTTTCAAAGAAATGCTTTTCAACATTGGGAGTGCATGTACAGCTGTTTCAGGGATTAGAAGAGAGATGCTTCATACTTGTTCCTGTGGGTTGCAAAGCACATCTTCCAAAGGATTTGCATAGCCTTAGTGTGTGTGTGTGTGCTCATGTGTGTGTAGCTCCCATTTGTATGACATCTGTTGATGTCCTAATTAAAATGTTCACTTCCCACTGCCCTACAGAAGAGAATTCTCTTTACCAATTTCCTGAAGGGCAAAAGATTGGGGACCGATCTGTCCTCGGGGAGTAAATGATACCAAATGCTGCCACTGAGAAGCATATCCTTTGGCTCTCCCCGGGTGGAAACCCAGAGCATCTGCTCCCTGCTAGGCTGTGTGGGCCAGCAAAGCTACCTGGAGAGAACATCCCCAAAGGTAACAAGGGCTCAAGCCATATAGGGCTTTATAGGGAACTGCAAGCCTTTTGAATTAGGCCCAGAGCTGAACCGGCTAGCCTCATTCAGCAAGGGGACAGCTGCATTCTGGGCCAGCTGCAGCTTCTGAGTCTTCAAGGGCTGCTCCCCCCCACCCCAAGTAAATTGCAGTAGCCTAGCAGAGAGATAACAAGGGCGGGAGTCTGTGCGGTGTCAAATCACATTTCAGCACTATAGAAATGAATATTATAGTTACTCATAGTTAAGATGGCCAAATCAGCTTCTATCTGCTGTTCCAGCGAGGATTGCGAGTCCAGGAGATCCCCAAATTGCACATCAGCTGCCTCAGCTTGAAAAAATAAAAATGGCAAATTTCAAGGTTATCAAAGCTTACAAAATCTTGCAATATTGGCTATCTTGTGAGATTTCAGGCTATTTGCAGGAAGGGAATATAGACTCTCAAGTAACATTGTGCAGTTTTGCCCAGGGCCTGAAAATTTGGTTGCTCTCTTAAATGCTGCATCTGGTATAGCTTGCTGTATGTGTATAACCAATTTTACTGGATTTTTGTATAACCAAATGTTTTTTGTTTTAATTGGAAATAGAATCTATGCATTATTGCTTATAAATTCCCTACCTGAAATAATTGATTTTTAATTACCGTATTTTCCGGCATATAAGACGACTGGGCGTATAAGACGACCCCCAACTTTTCCAGTTAAAATATAGCGTTTGGGATATACGCCGGAAAATACGGTACTCGCCGTATAAGACCTCTCCTGGCCAAGTGCAGCCGCTCGCCGGAACGCAGCCCCCAGGGAAGAGCAGGAGGACGAGCGCGGGGCGGCGTACTGCATTGGGTCCCGTCGCTCGAAGGAGAAACGCGGGGAGGGGGGAGCGAGCTCCGTTCCCTCGGAGCAGCCTTGGGAAGGGAGGGGGCAAAACGCAGTGGCTCCACGACGGGCTCCAAACTCGTCCTCCTGCTCTTCCCTGGGGGCTGCGTTCCGGCGAGCGGCTGCACTTGGCCAGGAGAGGTCTTATACGGCGAGTACGTATTTTCCGGCGTATAAGACGACACCCGGCGTATAAGACGACCCCCGACTTTTGAGAAGATTTTCCTGGGTTAAAAAGTCGTCTTATACGCCGGAAAATACGGTATTCATTGTGGGACAAAATTGTATGATGAAGGTGCATCTATTTAGATGGAATTATTATTGTTTTGATTCATTGAAATCAGCATTCTGAAATCATTGAAATGCCACATAGAAATTATCCCTGGACTTTTTCTGTAGAGTTATTTGTAAAGAAAGATGCTGAAGTACTGTAGATTATTCTGGAAAGCAGCTTTCTTTTAATGAAAATCTCTTTCCCTCAGATTTTCAGTATAGCTGTATATTTTGAAGAACAGTATAATAATGGTGGGAGTGAGAAATGTGAGCAGTCACATTTTTTCTATTACTCTGCTTTTTGGAGGAAAATTCACACAAAGCTAGGTAATTAATTTGTTTTGCAAATACATTAGATAAGAAAAATGAAGTTGGAGTTCTAAGTAATGTATTCGTCCTGGTTCTTCCTGTATGACCCTAGATAAATATTCATGTTTCTGACCTATGAAAAAGGGTAGAAAGCATTCTGTATATGCTCTAACTAAATGGAAGGAAGCATGCATATTTCCCCCCCTAAACACAGGTCATGGCTGATCAGTTCATTGTACAGTTCACTCTACTGCTTTGTTCACTTCTTCTGGTTAAATATCAGTATTATTTGTTCCTTCTAGGATGTCGAAGGAACCAAAATAGTTCCATATCTTGTATAAGATAGATAGATAGATAGATAGATAGATAGATAGATAGATAGATAGATGGATGGATGGATGGATGGATGGATGGATGGATAGATAGATAGATAGATAGATAGATAGATAGATAGATAGATAGATATCCCCAAGCTGATGTCTCAGCAAGCCATGAGAAAGAACCCAGATCTGAGCTGAAATTATATCTGTCCTCTAGCCAAGTTTGTAGGTTTTATTCCCATATACAGTATTTCAGATGACCTGCATTGTTTTTCCAGTTTCGGTCTTTCTTTTTTAAAAAAGTTTTGAGTTTTATTTTGGCTAAAGGGATCTGTTTAATAGAACTTGCTCAACTTTTTTTCTTCGCTGTCTTTGAAAGAAATTTCTGTAACTGGGGCTTTGTCGCCCCACCAAATGACTGAGTTCAATTATCTTTCAAAAAGTTGATTTTTTTAAAGGCCTGGTGGAGGGGGAATATTGCCCCTTTGCGATTCTTCTTTAAAGAAAGAAAAGAAAAGTTGAGAATTCCACTAAATCCTTGCCTGTCCCAAGCATTGGGGACATTCTTTCTCTGTTCCTAAGTTCAAAATAAAACACCTTCACAAAGAAGATATAAAACTCAGTGGCTTTATACAAATTCAGGGCTACATGGATACCCCACCTGCCAAGGCACGTGGTTTCCCAGAACCTCCGTGTACCACCCCTTGCTGCCAAAGAAAAGAGGCGAAGCTGTTCCTTGGGCCCTTACAAGTCAACTGTGTTGACCCCAAACATGGCAAGGCTATTGCGAATCATCAAGTCATGCAAACTCAATCTGTTTAAAGGTAAAGGTTCCCCCCGCACATTTGTGCAGTCGTGTCCGACTCTAGGGGCCGGTGCTCATCTCCGTTTGTTAGCCGAAGAGCCAGCGTTGTCTGAAGACGCTTCCACGGTCATGTGGCCGGCATGACCTGAAAACCTGGCTCTGCCGCCTTGCTTGCGACCAAGGAAGGAATAGTCACTCTTGGGGATGGCTAATACCTTAGAGAGCTCCTCTCCTACATTGGATTAAGTAAGATCGTTTTACCACTCTTGCCTCTTGGATTCTAATCTTGTTTTATAATTTGTATTTTATATTCTATGTATATTTTATGTTTTTTGTTTTTATTATTTTGTTGTAAACCACCCAGAGTCCCTCCGGTGGAGGGAGATGGGCGGTGATATAAATTTTATAAATAAATAAATAAAAATAAATAAGAGGAAAATGTTAACAGGCTTGCTTGGGACACACATGTCTAAAAAGCATTTGAAGTGATTTCCATATTCTGGAAGTCCTCCGTCAGCAACAGCTGTCCATTGCTTACCTATTTGTTCCTGCCTCTACCTTTTTCTGTTGTTTCCTGCATCAGATGGGACAAGGACAAGCATCATAGGCCCTTGTGCGTTATCATTATGCTCTTAGGATTCTCAGTAACAAGTGGCCGAGTGTTGTCCTGTTCATGTAAGAATAAAGGGGAGAATGGAGTGGCCAAGCGACCTCAAGGAGGATGGGAATCACAGGGGAATTTTAGTGTTGTTCCTTTCTAAGTCCTCTGCTTGCTAGTCTTCATTTTCCAACGGGTATGATGGATAGGCCTGGTGACAGCATCCATGAACAGTTGTGGAGGGTTATGGACTCAGAATAGTCCATAAGAGTCGAGTGTGCACACTCACATTCAGGATCCTCAAATCTTTGCTTTGGAGTATTGTGTGAATTGAATCATGAGGCGATTAGGTAATAAACCCACACTAAATGAATGACAGGGACCGCGGTGGCTCAGTGGTTAAGACACTGAGTCAGAAGCCATTAAGGCTGAAAACTCGGCAGTTCGAAACCCGAGCGTGAGCCGCGTGCTGGAGTAAGCTCCCGGCAATTAGTAAAATCAGTCCCAGCTTCTGTCAACCTAGCAGTTCAAAAGCATGCAAATACGAGTAGATAAATTAGGTACCACTCCGGTGGGAAAAATCACAGGGACAAGAAAGGGCCTCCTTGGGCGTCCCCCGGGCAACGGTGATATCACCGGCAAATCCTTTCACTACAGAAGTGAAAGCTTCTGACACGAAACAACAACGAATGACCAGGACATGGAGATTCATGTAGCTAGAGCAGTGCTTTCCAAACTGTCGCCGTTGGCGACACACCAACAGCGGCAGTGGCGGCACGGGGGGGCGCGGCGGCGGCGTGCACGGCAGCGGCGGCGGCCTCACTAAAACGCGGAAGCGCTGATGGCGTGCCGCCATGCACGCTGCCGCCGCCGCTTCGCAACACACTAAACTCTGTTGCGACACACTAAAGTGTCTCAACACACAGTTTGGAAAGCTATGAGCTAGAGCAACCAGCAGTTGTAATTTACAGTAGTAATAGACTGCCTTTGTGCAAGAAAACACAAGATGGTTTTATAAATGAACAAAATCTTGCTATTTTAGTTTTGTTTTGAACAAGCAACTTGATTTTTTGGAATTCTAAGGCCATTTCTCATGTGATTTTTAGAAGTGAAATTCAAGGAACCAATTCTCTCAAATTGTGCAGGTGTTTTCTGCTATGTAATATGATGGAATTCCTTTCTCCTAGTTCTTTCCAAAGATGGACTGGGGTGACAACAAATAAATCTGCGGTTGCACCTCCTATAAATGCTTTTCTCACATATTTTCTGCACGTACCACAAATCTGGGAAAGGAAAAGGTTGCTATTACCTACAGTATATGCAGTTGTTGCCAAACCAAGTCAAAAATTACAAGGTGGTTATATTAGGCACTTCACTGAGCCTAAATCATTGAAGTAAAGTGGCTGTGTCTACGCATACATATAGAGCAGATGGGAGCAGCATCTGGAAATGGACATGGTTACTTAACTGGCCAAAATGAGGCCAGCTAAATTGACAGTACCCGGGGCGTGGTGGCTCAGTGGGTAAGACGCCAGGCTTGTTGATCGGAAGATTGCAAGTTCGGAGGTTCGAATCCCTAGCCCTGCGTGCGGAGTGAGCTCCCGCACTAGCTCCAGCTCTTGCCAACCTAGCAATTCGAAAGCATGCAAATGCAAGTAGATGAATAGGTACCACTTCGGTGGGTAGGTAACAGCGTTCCGCGCATGTCATGCGGCCACATGACCGTGGAAGCGTCTTCGGACAACGCTGGCTCTTCGGCTAACAAACGGAGATGAGCACCGGCCCCTAGAGTCGGACACGACTGCACAAATGTGCGGGGGGTACCTTTACCTTTACTAAATTGACAGTAGGCTGCTGAATCCTGCCATTCAGGATGGGGGTACTTTAAGAGGGAAATTAGGTTTTGTGTGTGTTTGTTTGTTTTAGTTCCCATTGGATTAAATGTGTTGGTAATTAGTTAGGGCTGCCCTTTGTCTAAGTATTCTGAAGGGAGTTTAAATGTGGCAGGAATTGGTTCTTCACTCTTTAGCCTTTTCTGGATTCCCTTGTTAGCCTGTCTTTGCTGATAAGGCTGATCAAGAACTTCTGCTAGCATATCACTGGTGGACTTGAAATGTAGTTTGCTTTCGTACAGTCCAGCTGTGATTTCATTTATAGTCAGCTTTTACCATGTGTGACTCCTAGTTAATTCCTTAATTTTTTAAAATAACCTTTTACTTGTGAAAATGGAAAAGAAAAGAAAAATGCCCAAGACTACTTTTAAAGCACGATAAACCCTTTTATGAGGGAGGATGATGATGATTTCTATCAACCTATATATGCCACCCCAGTCACATGAGTAATCGTAAACAGTGTACGAACTGAAGTCTAAAAACAGCAAGTAGACATGTACATAACAAGACATAGACATAATAAAAACCAAAAGGCATACATACAGCACTTTGGGGAAAGACACTGTCTTGAAAACTCTGGAATTAGCTAGCAGGAAAAGTTTCCTGTTTCATCCTGTTCCCCACCCAGCCATAGATCGTTCCATTTGGATTGCACTGTTAAATAGCTGCAAATGTTTTCTGAATTTCTTATCCAATTAAGCTTGTCAGTATAATAGAAACAGTCTCATGGGAGGGTAAATGGAAGTTACATTTAATTCTTCTGGGACTTCATTAATTATCAAATAAATCTATATTATTTTCATTAGTTTGTAAGGCTTAATACACCAAACTTAATGAAAATTAAATGAGTTGTACTTTTCAATTGTTAAAGAGAGACTGTTAAAGGCTTTTAAAATTAAACATGTTGGCGTATTCTAGATCAATCTAAACTGGAATTGCAGGGTGGTCTTTCCCATTTTACAACTTTGACACTCATAATAAATATTCTAAAAGCACATTGGCTCTGAAAAAGGATTCCAAAGTTCGATGAGTTTGCAATTGAACTGCATTAATAAATTGAAACAAATGTAGCCATTTGCGTAGTAAACTGGAATCCATGTTTTTTATTACTCATTAAAAGTAAAATGAAAGTAGTTTAAAAACAGCCTCATGCTAGACAAAATCTCTAACTTTCCTTCCTGCAAACATGTCATGCACTCTTGATCTTTTGCAAGAATTGCTCTACTTTGTGTAAGTGTGTGTAAATAAATGCAAAGCTCATCTTTTATATGGATACACTGAATTGGATCATGGAGCAACCGCTCCAAAAGCCTGCTCTAAAATATTATTCTAAAACCAAGTAAAGCAAGAGATCTATGGATAAAGTCACTGAGAAGCTAACATGTTTAACTAGTCTCGTTGTTGGTTCACAAGTTCGAAAAAGCAGTAAAAGTGTTTTTGCAAAATGATTCATGATTTTGCTTTTCAGTTTCATGGTTTTTGATAATGTACACAGAGAAGGCTGGATGTCTTGCAGCTAGGGCAGTGGCCAAGGAGTAGTTTGGATTTTTTTTTTCATTTAGGTGGGAATGTACCCCACAGTTTTAGAAGATCTCAGATCCTTGCAGATTTGTATTCTGTTGTATTGAGATGACACTTACTCTGTGTGAATCTCTATTAATGCTGATAACTGCCCACAGATCAAACTTCCAAGTTCTAAAATACCCAGGCCCATTTCATAGATGGAAGCACTACCTAACATCTACCACAAATAAAGTTTATTAAATGTGGATGTCTCAGCAGGTGGCAACAGCACCTGACCAACCTGATCTGGGCTGGGAAGGTAAGAAGAGTTAGACCTCCCTAGCATTTGCGCAGGGACGGCAGTGGAATTCCAGGGCATAAGCTAGACCAGGGTGCTGAAAGCCAATCTGAATGAAGGTAGTAGAAAACCATTTCCATACTGCTGCCAAGAAGGAAGGTAGTAGAAAACCATTTCCATACTGCTGCCAAGAAAACAAGTGTGGATGAGATCATGGAATTGAGCTTGATTCAAGGGGAGATTTTCTGCAGTTTTGGTGGATACGGTTACCACATTGTAAGAAATCAGTTCTCTTCAGAGTTCAATAGTCATTACAGTTAATATAGAGCACCGTTTCTTGGATTTCATGTTCCTCAGAAAGACTGCCAATAGTTAACTTTTGTGCAAGGAAAAATAACGGTAAGAAGTCTGGAACATGTAAGACAACATTAGAATAAACAGCACAAGATGGAAAGCTGCTTGTGAGGTCAGGAACCTGGCTGAACTGAAATAGAGACACGAGAGTTTGTTGAATGGAAGTTTTTGAGCACAAATTCATAGCAAATCAAGCTGTGCCCTCTCTAGAAAGGATCCTTTTTATATATATAATTTTTATTAAAGATTTTCACAGAAGTAAAAGATAAGCCTGAAATGATATAGAATAAGATTAAAGAAAAGAAAAAAAATGTGAAAAGTAGTACAATTTTTTTAAAAAAGATATATGAAGAAGCGAGTTCCGATCTTTACAGCAGTTACCAACAAACTTAATATCTCTCCTCCCTCTTTTAAACTTACATCATAATTCCCTTCTTCCTATATTTAACCCTCTTTAATCAGCAAATCCATAAATCACCAGTTCTTTTTTTTCCATTTTCAGCAAAAAGTCCATAAGGGGTTTCCAGTACTTGTTGTCTTATCCCTGATCAAACAGGTCAATTTCACCATTTCTGCAAATTCTTCACAATCCATTCCTCCATTGTGGGTACTTCAATATTTTTCTGCCTTTGTGCCTATAATAGTCTCGCTGCAGTTACCATGTAGAAAACCAATCTTCCATAGGTCTTTTCTAATTGGCTGTCCATAAGTCACAGTAAAAAAAACTTCTGGTTTTATTTGAATATTAGTCTTTTTTTAATTAAAGAATTTTATTAAGTATAGAGCATAAATAAAAACAAAAAACTACAAAAAGAAAAAAGTGCAAAACACAAGAAAAAAATTTTTTTTAGATTACATAAGAAGTGACTTCCGACTTTCAACAACAAGAATATATAGCAATTCCCATAATTAATCCCTTTCTCCAAATTTAACCAAAATCACATTGTTTCTATAAAACATTCCATGGACATTATATAAATCAATAAAAGCAAATGCTTCTTCCATATATATATATAAAATAAACAAATATATAAACCTTCAAATCAACTTCTCCCACCCATATAAACTCATTTATAAAATGTTTCCCTCCTAACACTATTCTATATATTTCTGGCCACTATGTTAACAATCAAATTATTATTTCTTATTACAAATTATTATTATTTAATTATTGTAACCCGCCCAGAGTCCCTTGCATGGGAGATGGGCGGGGAATAAATTGATTAAAAATAAAAATAAAAAAATATATACTTTTATACTTAATACTACAATCTTACCACATTAAACCTTAAAAATCAAACGTTAAATCATTAAAAAAAATAGAATCATACAACCTTATAATCAGTCCATATACATATTACTGTTATTTCAATCTTACCCCTATTAAACCTTAAAAAACAAACTTTAAATCATTACAAGAAATTTTAAGTCATTAGAGAAAAATAAAATAAAATCAATCTACATATAGCATTTATTCTTAATTTTAACAATCAAATTGTAAAAGCATTTAAAAAAACATTTAAATTAACTACTTTTATACTTAGTACTATTATTTCAATCTTACCCCTATTAAACCTTAAAAAACAAACTTTAAATCATTACAAGAAACTTTACTTATTCTTAATTTCTATCCCACCTCAAAATAAACCAAAGCATGTATTTGTCTCCATATTATGCACAAGAGTATTTTATAGACAGATTAAAAAAAAAAAAAACCAGCTATCTCCCCTACAAAGTCAACAAATTTTTTTCCACATGACCGAGCTATCTCAATTTCTAAACAAACCCTGTAACAAACAAGCCATTTTTCTTCTTGAAAGCCGAATTGTAACTCCTTCATGTCTGTCGTTTCTTCACCATCTGGATTCTTGCAATCAGGAGGGATACTTCTTCCTTGATGAATCTCTTCCTCTCCCTTCAGAAAATCCTCGATTGATTGATACATTTTAAAAGCAATATCCTGTACTTCTTGTAAATTAGCTTGGACAATTTTGTGGAAAATCTTGTTAAAGTCAGCTCGGAGCTCTAAAGTTGTTTCCTTAACGTCTTCCATAATTCAAACAGTAAAGTCTAGCACCTTCTGCTGATATGTATAAACTAGTGGGTTAATAAAAGGCTTCCAGAGGCTAAAATACAGCATCCAAGGCAAGTGAACAGAAAACTGAAAGCTAAAAACATCAAATTAAATGTGTAGGAAAATATAAAGTCCTTCAAACTAGATAGAAAAATAATAATGGAGAGATGGTAATTTATTCTCAGTCCTCCTTAAATTTGAATGGAAAGCAAGCTAATAGCTAGGTCAAAAAAAATTTTTAAGCCTCCTCCAGAGACTTATCTTATTGTTAAAAACCTCTCTTGGGGTCCAAGAACTGAAAAATATACAAACTGGGTGATTTAGAAATGAAAAAGGCTCCACCTAGTGTCCCAAAAAGGCTGCAGCGTGGTCTGGAAATGATGGCACACCTGACTCCCGTCTCTTCTTACTGGAATAATGCCAACGGCTGTTGACGATCTTCAGGCTACAAGGTGATGTTATGAAGTGCAAATGGGATGATTCCAGGTGTTTTCCGTCCACAAAAACACTCTAGGGCAACAGGAGAAGCCTGCCTGTGCTTCTAAAAAGAATCCACGCTGTTAAGTCTGCCCGCTGATCTTGCGAGCAGTGTTCAGTCGGCCATCTTTTCACTGGAAGTCTGCAGTTTTTCTGAATATTAGTCTTTAAAATTCTTTGTATCGTTATATGTATTTGTATCAATTTTTTTTTTTTGCTTTTTCATAAGTCTACCATGCATAGTAAAATGTCCCTTCATGTTTTCCACATTTCCAACACTATTTTAGAAGTACCTTTATACATCTTGGATAATTTCTCTGGTGTCATATACGAATGGGCAAAAGGAAGAGGGGCCGACCAAGGGCAAGATATTCTGGAAGTGACAGACTCGACCGTGGGGGAGCTGGGGGTGGTGACGGCGGACAGGAAGCTCTGGCGTGGGCTGGTCCATGAAGTCACGAAGAGTTGGAAGCGACTGAACAAATAAACGACAAAAAAAATGTAACACAATGTGAATTTCAGTCCTTTTAACCACATTCTCTCCCATTGGTCCATCTGTATATTATAACCAAATTCTTAGCCCATTTTATCATGCACTCTTTAACTTCTTCCATTTCAAATCTGAGCAAAAGTTTGTATATTTAGCAATCACATGTTCATCATTTGTACACAGTTCTATTTCAAATTCCATTTTATGTTTTTCAATTCCAATTTTTTATTTATATTAAATCAATTGTGCATATGAAAACCACTGAAAACTAAATCTCTCTGCAGTCAATTGTTCTCTTGACTTCATTTTAAGTTCCCCATGTTCCTGTACTAACAAATATTGATATGTTAACCTTTTTTTTTTCCTGGCTGTTCCTTTTCTATAAAATGCTTCTTGTGCTGAAACCAGTAAAGGCATTTTTGGCCATAGCCTGGGTTAGTATCTATTCCAGAGCTTTCCAAACTTTTCATGTTGGTGACACACTTTTTAGACATGCATCATTTCACGACACACTCTTACAGCAGGGCATCATTTCGCGACACACTCTTACAGCAGGGCATCATTTCGTGACACACTCTTACAGCAGGGCACAAGGCAGGCACTAGGACCTGCGTGGAATCCTGGCAGGGCAGGTTTGGAGGCAGCCAGGCACAAGGCAGGCCCTGGGACCTGCATGGAATCCTGGCAGGGCTCGGAGGCAGCAGCAGCCACGACACACCCAGACACTGCAGATGACACACTAACGTGTTCCGACACACAGTTTGGAAAGCTATGATCTATTCCATAGAACACTGGATTGATTTATTTAATGATCCATTTGTTTCATTTTTTGGCTGTCCATGGTACTCTTCATCTTCTCTAACACCAACATTCATAAACATCAATACTCTATCCTATTTCTTCAAAGTCCAACTTTTGCTCAATAGAGTGTCACAAAGAAGGTCATTGGCTGCATGATTCTGATCTTCGTCAGTAAAGCATATCCCAGCATATCCCAGCATCTGAATATCTTTTCCAAGGCCTTCATTGCTACCAAGTGCTAGTCTGCAGTGTGTCTCTTGATTGCTGGTTCCTTTACTGTTGATCATTGAAAAGCAGAAGCTATCCACCACTTCAATATCTTCATTGCGAATTCTAAGGGTAGTTGTTGTACCTGTTGTCATTAGTTTGATCTTTATATTTGATCTTAGTCCCATTTTTTCACAGCCAGTTTGGTGTAGTGGTTAAGTCATCAGGCTACAAACCAGGAGACTGTGAGTTGTAGTCCCGCCTTAGATACAAAGCCAGCTGGGTGACCCTGGGCCAGTCACTCTCTGTCAGCCCTAGGAAGGAAGACAATGGCAAACCACTTCTGAAAATCCTTGCCAAGAAAACATGCAGGGACTAGTCCAGGCAGTCACCGGGAGTAAAAAAAACTGACTTGAAGGCCTCTCTCTCTCTCTCTCTCTCTCTCTCTCTCTCTCTCTCTCTCTCTCTCACACACACACACACACACACACACACACACACACACACACACACGGCTGGGGAAATTTCAGCCCTCAACCCCCTATTTTGCTTTCCCCAGATCCTCCAGAAATTGCACCTCTGAAATTAGAGAGTAAATCGTCAATGCAAGTTCATGCTAGTTGTGTGTATGTGTAAAAAGCATTAAAAACTGAATGATTTTAATTCAAATGCTAGGACTGCTACATAGCCCACATGCCTGCCCCATACTGAGGGGATATACACTGAATGGTAATGCAAGATATACACTGAATAGTAATGCAAGAACCACCCAGAGTCTGCCACGGTAGAGATGGGCGGAGATAAATCCAAATAATAATAAATAAATAAATAAAGATGTGGCCTTGCATCGTTACCCAGGCATTTAAGTAGCTAGTATTACAATCTCAAATATATTGGAATCTAATCTGTGCTGTTTCTTTTCTATACTGGCTGATTTAATTGATGCATTGATGATTTTATTGATGACTGTTCTAGCATTGATACTACCCAACCTGGGATTGAGTTTAATTAGGGGCAGGATAGAAATAGGCATAATTAAATAAATACGGGATTATTTAGCAAGACTGTAATGCATATTTCTACATTAGTGATTGCTAGACTTGTTTTGGGAGAAGACAGGTGACTGACAGGTGTTGCAAGCTGGACTGCGGACTCTGAGTGTAGCTGGGCCTGTGGCTGAAAATCAACAGTGGCTATATGTGTTAGTTCTGCCACAGGTCAGTTAGCATGATTGCAGTTAATTTGGGTAATCATATTTTTATCATGTTTGTGATGCATAATTTTATCCCAGACTTGCATTCTTTGACCATCTTTTTTTTAATTCATAGAATATTTCAGGCATTTTTAATTAACAGAGAGGGAAATTTAATTTCAAAAGAGGAGTAAGAAGGGATTGTAACAATTGTATAATTCCCTAGATGAGGGAAATAAGCAAAACTGCTCAGAAATCAGAATGTTAATTACTTTATCTGCAGCATGTATTTAGCATTGAATAAAAATCTGTATTTCTAAAAAAACTTTCTCATGTTTACTTTTTTCTCTTGGATTTTTGATTCCTTCTTCCCTTACTGGTCTTCCTATTTTTTTTTTATTTTGGGTTTATATTTCTTCAATAAACTTAAATTGTTTATTAAAGTTTAATAAACTTTAATGCTTTATGTTTTCATTTCCTTTTTCTAGGGGGATCTTTCTGCTGTTGAATGCTTGTTGAAACAAGGAGCTGATCCCAACATTAAAGACTATGCTGGTTGGACACCACTGGTAATTTAAATGGTTCATTCTTTCCATTATTCCTTTGTTCTTTGTCTCACTCTTGTTGACACTAAGTGACACAAGGGGTGATTTAGATGAACTTTTTGTCTCAGATTGCCCTGAAGAAGGAAAAACTGCATTTGCTATAATAAACTCACAGTTTTGAGACCTTCTTTCTCTTGCTTTTCCTGTTATTTGTTCCTACATTGTTGTGTCTGAACAAAGCCAGTGTCTGTCTGCTGGGGAATTTGTATTGCATTTTCAGAAGCAAGAGAAATGGATGTTAAAAGTCTAAGCTGAATCTGGAAACTGTGAAAATATATTACTGATATCTATTGTGTTCAGATGAGTTCACTTTTTTCTGCCAGATAAAGTTCAAACATAAGCTTTTTCCATTACTCATAGCAAAGATCCCTGGAATGATTGATTATAGCTGTAAGCTACCTGGGAGTCAGTCTCAGTTTGAATGAATGAATGAATGAATTTAATCAATCAATTAATTAATTAATTAATTAAGGGGCATCATTTTCCTGCTTTGTCAAACTTCAGTTTTTAATTGAGCCGATTCTTATTCTATCACTTCTGTGTTGCTTTTACCCAATTCAACATTTAGCATGAAGCTTGTAATCATGGACATAAGCAGGTAGCTGAGTTACTGCTACGGCATGGGGCACTGCTGAATGTGACTGGGTACCAGAATGATATGCCACTTCATGATGCTGTCAGGAATGGACATACAGAAATTGTGGGACTGTTGCTTTTGCATGGAGCTTCTCGAGATGCAGTGTGAGTAACTAAGAGCTCTTTATCTGTTTTTAAAGAAAGGAATGGGGTTTTTTTTGCATCCCCATGTTCTAGAAAAATACCTGCTGGCATCTAATTTTTTATTGATGGTGCTTTGTTTATTTGTATGGAGGAGCACATGATGTGAACCCTTAGCTACCATCTGAATGGGCAGTCAAAACTTACCACTACAGACAACAAGCCTTTGCAAAAAAATGGAATTCTCTAAGTTTCCCCAAGATTTTAATTAGAATTTGAATCCATATCTCCCTCATCTGAGTCAAAATGTCTGTCTTCTGTATTGTGCTCGTCCTCACTGTAGTTTCAAAAATAAAGATGTTGTGTTTAACCAACACTGCCAATCTGTAGAGCATGGAGTGGCAAATTGGGGCCACATAGTGCCCCACAGCATTTGTAGAGGCTTAGGACATTTCTAGCATACCCTAAAAATCTGACTCTCTCCCCCCCCCCCCCAAATCAGGCCGATTTTGTGAAGGGACAAAATTAGAGTTAAGAGCCTTAAACCTCTGCAGTTTGAATGAGAATATAATTGTCTTTGTGATTAAAGATCCTGTTTAATCAGAAAACCAAAATGTGTATTGGATACATTCTGTATGCTGAAGCTGGTGTATTTTTGTCAAGTATCTCCTCCTTTGAAAATTTGGACTGTCGAACAATTAATCTGATGTTTTTTATGTTTGAAATAGAGATTGTGAAGAGGTTTTCTTCTTTGGCTGCTTCTTAGTGACACTAATCAGTAACTGTTGATCATCTTCTCCTTAGCAGTAATGAGGAAATACCCGTTTGATATACCATTCACAGAATTTCTATGAAGGTTCTCAGTCATCCAGGTGGAATTGTCTGTAGCTTGAATCATGTCAACTGGATTTCTATTTTCTCAGTGGAAACGTTTCGCTCCTTATCCAAGGAGCTTCTTCAGTCTGAGCAAAGTTGGTAAGGGAATCCTAAATATGTTTCTAGGTAGCTGTGTGACCTTACACCTGGGGCTAGGTCATGGTTATATTGATCTTTCCCCCATTTTCCTCCCAAACAACTTTTGTACAGGAGGATGGCCCAACACAGGAGAAGTAACACCACAGGACCAGAGTCAGCAGTTTATCTGCATCTAAAGGAAAAAGGACACTCATTTGAGGACATTAATGTTCACATTTTAGACAGAGAAGATAGGTGGTTTGAGAGAGGGGTCAAGGAATCCATTTATGCCAACTTGGAAAATCCTTCCTTGAATAGAGGTGGGGGCCTCAGGCACAATCTTTTCCCCATTTTCCTCCCTGCTTTGTCTTCTGTGCCTAGGAAGATTAAGACCATTTCACAAGCTCAACAGCAGCATGGTGATCTTAACGATCCTCCTTTAGATGATAAAAGGACTTAAAATAACATCTCAAAATAACCATGACCTAGCCCCAGGTGTAAGGTCACACAGCTACCTAGAAACGTATTTAGGATTCCCTTACTAACTTTGCTCAGACTGAAGAAGCTCCTTGGATAAGGAGCGAAACGTTTCCACTGAGAAAATAGAAATCCAGTTGACATGATTCAAGCTACAGATATTTAGGATTCCCTTACTAACTTTGCTCAGACTGAAGAAGCTCCTTGGATAAGGAGCGAAACGTTTCCACTGAGAAAATAGAAATCCAGTTGACATGATTCAAGCTACAGACATTCACAGAATTGTAGCATATATCTGTTCCTTGGTTTTATACCATTTTCTCTTGCAGCTTGAAAAGCTCACCTGAAATTCTTCTGAATTTAGTATGGATTTTACTATATGTGCGGATGTAGAGAGGTGTGTGTGCGTATGTGTGTATTAGCATGCTGTTTAGATTTGGGGGGGGGGGGGGAGAAGCTCCATGCATCCAGGACTGCTTTTAGCTTGTAGTCTTTACAGCAGCCTAAGAGAGCTGGAGACTGAGGTAGGCAATTTGTGATATAGAACTGGTGACCACACCTATTTACAAAATTATATAATGTGACTTTGTTACTGCCTAGAAGTTCTGGAGTGAGGAGGTTTATAAATCTTATAAACAGAGAAAATTAGGGATTGGAATAGCCTCTCTGATACTCACAATACCACATAATGCTTGTGACTAGCAAGAATATGTGGCTGTGTATATTGACTGAAATTTAACAAGATCTGTTTTTACATGAGAATTTACAAGCTTTCAGTCATTGTTAATTTTTTATTTTTTTTAAAGTTGCTTTACATTTAAGAAATGGGCACCCATGGGACTGTGCCAAATTTCACAATGGTGTTTACCACCTGAACAGTTGCTGACTGGTCTTAATCAGCTTTAAACAAGCTTGTCTTATTTGATTCTCTGCTTCCAGCCAAAATATATTTTATTGGAAAAATGTGTTTGGACAATTAATTAAATAGGAGAGGGAAAAATCTCTGTGGGCTGACTCAAGAGGTCCAGTTTGAAGATAATAAGGATATGTCTCCCTTGGAATCTGCGAGGTCCTACTTTTTAAAAGTTTTCTCTGACTAGCAAAACACATGAAACTACCAGCAGAAACTATTATATGAATCAGTGGTCCTATTAATTGCTCTTCTTGGCCTAGTTGATTTTTTTAAAGTTAATCTTCTGCATAAGCTAATTTATATTTTATAGGTTTTTTGTGTGTTTGCTCCCTTAAATTTCCTGCCTGTCTTGCTTCACAGCTGGCCAAGTGACGTGAAAAATTAACTCTTGGCATTTGCAATATCACTTGTTCATAACATATTTCATTCAAATTGGCTCTTTTTCCATCTTTTCCTCCATGCACAATGTGATTAACTTTAGTAAAAGCTGTCTTGCTTCCTTATTTTTTAGCAATGAATGAATTTGAATGAATTTTAGAAAAGAATGAATTTGAATCCAAAATGTTTGAATCTGCTATTTGGAAGCTATTGGAAAAAATTTTTAAGATCAGGTAATGCTGCTTTCCTTTGCCAGTGCTTTGCTCAGATACCTTCTGGCTGCAAGCTTTTTGGAGAATTGTAGCTCATACATCCTATCCCCTTGGAGCTCAATATCAGATGACCGGAGTGAAATCTTTGAGGTTACCTGGGAATGTGTTTGACTCTGTGGATCCTGAGAAAGTGGAACGGTACTTTGCAGCAAGAATTCTCCCCTTGTGAGCTGAATCCCTGCCCTGCCCAACTTATTCAAGCTTGGGAGCTGGATCAGGGAAATTTTGAATGCTTCTTTGGGGGGGGGGAGAGCGAGGGGTACTGCCAGCCATTTAAAAGAGATGTTGGTCTCTCATCCTGAAGGGGCCATTTCTAGACCTGGCAATATTGGACAACGTCTATCCCATAACAAAGGGACAGGTTCTGAAGAAAGTGGTTGGGCCAGGATACAAAGCCTCTGGGAGGAAGCAGATTGCCTAAATCCTTGCCAGTTTGGTTTCAGGACTGGGCATAGGACAGAAACTGCAGTGGTCACTCTTGTGGATGACCTACATGGTGATATTTGATGGGGGGAATGCAACCCTTCTAGTCCTCTTAAATCTTTCATTTGCCCTTGCCATCACTGACTGCTTTCTAGGATGGGGGGTGGGGGTGGAGGCATTGCCTTCAGTGGTTCCTGTCAGCAATGGTGGAAGAGGGATCAAGATGCTGATGTGAAGAACCTCAGGGCTCAACCCTCTCCCTATTTTGTGTAACATCTATATCAGAGCTTTCCAAACTTTTCATGTTGGTGACACACTTCTTAGACATGCATCATTTCGCAACACACTCTTACAGCAGGGCATCATTTCGCGACACACTCTTACAGCAGGGCACAAGGCAGGCACTAGGACCTGCGCGGAATCCTGGCAGGGCTCGGAGGCAGCAGCAGCAGCCGACACACTAACATGTCGCGACACACAGTTTCGAAAGCTCTAATCTATATGAAGCCCCTGGGAGAAGTAATCATTTATTCATTTGTTCAATTTATAAGCTGCCTTAATTGTCCAAGTGACTCTAGGCAATTAAAACAATAAAACAAGAAGAAAACATTTAAAGCCAACATATAATATTATATCAGGGTAGGAAACACCAAGAGCCGAGAAATAAAATCCCAGGGCTCATGGGCCTGTTGAAAGAGCCACATTTTAAGGGCTTTCCTAAATGAAAACTCTGCTGGAGCCATGCAGTCTTTTGGCAGGAGGTGTAGGGGTGTGTGTGTGTGTGTGTGTGTGTGTGTGTGTGTGTGTGTGTGTAATGTCCACAGGGGAAGAATGGCCACAGAAAAGGCACATCAAGATAATAGATACAATTTTGACTATGGGATTTGGAGCATGCCTGCTCTACCAGATCTAACAGGATATGGAAACATAACTGGAGAAAGCAGTTCCGCCTTTGTCAAAGCAAAGCCATGTGGGCATGTACATGACGTCATCAGGAGTCAAACTGCTTGAAGGAAACAGTCACTAGTATGTAATTGTTCAATGAAAAAACTCCCCTGTGAGTTAAAGTCACTTTAACATGGTCAGTGAAATCCCATGGAAATTTAAAAAATAAGATGGAGACCTAGTCAAATCTAACACTGGTTTCTTTCTCCTTTGGGTTATAAGATCATTTTATGGGAATATTCTATTCATGAATCTCTGCCTATAAAATTATATTGCCTCAAAAGGTCTTATCTAAAATTATCAGTGTTCTTATCCAGCAGCAGTGCTGTCTTACATATGCCTACTTAGAAATCAAGACAGTAAAATGGGATTTAATTCCAGATACATGTATAAGATTGGAACCAAATATTTATTTATTCAAAATAGCTTCTGAAATTGTAATTAACATTCCATGTAACCTTCATTGATGAACAAAGTGTTTTAATTTTTAAAGACTTTATATTCTTTATTTCTTAACAAGTTTTACAGAAAGAAATAGAAAAACTACAAAATAAAAAAAAATCCATGAAAAACTACAAAAACAGAAGAAACAAACAAGGAACAGAAAAGGGGGAAACTATTGATATATGTCAAATATTAATCAAATGACAAACAAATTCCTGAATCTATCTTAGGGGGAAATTATATTAATCAATGATTGTCTAACTTTGCAAAATATCATAAAATCTGTGCCATAGAAAAACATATTGAGTCATTTTATTAACAGATAAAATTGTCTTTTCAACAACAGATAAGCCACACATCTTTTGAATCCAATCCTTAATATCAGAAAAATTACTAATTTTCCAAGTTCTCAAAATAATTCCCTTAGCAACACTCTAGGCCTGATACAACCATAACTCCTCAAAAATAGTCATAATTTAACATAATAGTAGTATCTTTAACACTAAAAAAAATCCCCATAATTTTTTTTTGTATGTTAAAATATATTTCCAAAAGGATGTGAATGATTCACAGGACCAAATCATATAGGTTAAATGGTCCCTCAATTTTTTTATAATGCCAACAAAGAATCTGATGTCCATCCTTTTGAATACATTCTTTGGGGTGTCCAGTAAACTCAAAATAAGATATTTTGATGAATTAGTTTTAATTTTAAATCCATTGAAGCAAAATTAACATTTTTTAAAACCTGCAACCATTGATGTTCCATTATTGGGTGCTTCACTTCTTTAATTCATGAACATAAATGTCCTAAATGTCGACTTTAAACATGTTTTTTTTTAGTTTTTGATACAAAAAGATGTGGTTTTAATTTCAAACATCAACTCCATCAAATAAATTAACACCTTGGGTTTCTCAGATGCATTGAGACATTAAATATAGGTTTGAATTGAATATATTTCCACTCTTGTGATTTAGGGAGACAGAAGCTGAGAAAAATCTTTAAAATAGTAGTACATACAATACATTCAAGATTCCACCAACATCTTCCAAGTTTTGCCTTCTATTTTTAGGATAGAGTTTTTCCATAGAATTAAATATTCATGAACCTCAACATCAAAACCCAATCTACAACTCAACAAGACCTAAACATTTCTGGCTGCTTATAAACTGGGGAACAAAATACTTATCTGCTATATATTGAACTTACCAACTATCAGGACCTTAATGGAAATACATAAAGACTTTCCACAGAGGAAGGTTGATGTTCTAACACAGAGCTTTCCAAACTTTTCATGTTGGTGACACACTTTTTAGACATGCATCATTTCGCGACACACTCTTACAGCAGGGCATCATTTTGCGACACACTCTTTACAGCAGGGCACAAGGCAGGCACTAGGACCTGTGCGGAATCACAGCAGGTTTGGAGGCAGCCAGGCACAAGGCAGGCACTAGGATCTGCGCAGAATCCTGGCAGGGCAGGTTTGGAGGCAGCAGGGCACAAGGCAGGCACTTGAACCTGCGTGGAATCCTGGCAGGGCAGGTTTGGAGGCAGCAAGGCACAAGGCAGGCACTAGGACCTGCGCAGAATCCTGGCAGGGCAGGTTTGGAGGCAGCAAGGCACAAGACAGGCACTAGGACCTGCGCGGAATCCTGGCAGGGCGAGTTTGGAGGCAGCCAGGCACAAGGCAGGCACTAGGATCTGTGGGGAATCCTGGCAGGGCTTGGAGGCAGCAGTATCCGTGACACACCCAGACACAGCAGCCAACACACTCCCGACACACAGTTTGGAAAGCTCTGTTCTAACAGGTGTCTACTCCACATACAGTAGATTTAATTGATAAAATTAAATTGATATTTTTGAAAATCACCACCATCCTCAATAGATAATATCAGTTTAACTAACTGAATCCTAAGTAGTCTGTTTTGCAATATGAATTTCCTCAGTGACTTATCTATCCGAAGAAAATATTTATTTGGGATTAACACTGGAATATCTCTTAATACATAGATTGCAGCAACCTTGCCACAATATTGAGTTTAATAACGTTAATTTTACCCTAGCAACACAATGGAATTTTGATCCAGCTATTAATATCTAAGGCAACATTCTCTAAAACTTTAAACATATTTACTTCCACATATTTAGAATTATTTTACGGATATAAAGTCCTAGGTACTTAATATAATCTCTGGCAATTACAATTAAGATGAGATTTGTCCCCATCTCACTGTCTTTCTGGAAGGGATAAAAAATGGAGCTTTCCAGAGAGCTCAGGGAGAGTGAGACATGCATCTCTGTGTTGCTGTATTGGTATTGTGTTGATACTGTGTTGCCTTGTGATACCTCAAATTCTGTATAAATTATTGACTTAGTTTTTAATTTAAATTATCCTTCCCCATGGATGTTTCAGTTACATGGTTTGCATTATGTTATGGTATGCTGCTATTGTTAACCACCAAGAGCCTGACCTGACTGTGGCAGGGAGAGTTTCAGGATAAGAATCACTATGCAGAGTACAGAAAAGTAGTAAAAATAGTAAACCAAAGAAATCACAGGCATGAGATTACAAAAGGGAAGAAAATATAGCTTATCAACACCGTTTACTTTCTGTATGCACACCATCTTTGCTTCCATATGTCCCTGCAGCGCTTCTTTCTTTAAACTTCTTCTCTTTTTCCAAGATCTCATCAACTACATCCAGCCACAATTGTTTTGGTTTTACACATACTTTCTCTTGACTTGTTCTTAATCTAGCCATTTTGTAAATCAATCCTCATTACTTCTCTCTCTATATAACCATACTGCTTCAAAGTACTTCTTTCATATATTCAATCCTCATTCATTCAGTACCCATTGATTCTTATCTCTTGTTTTACTGTACACAGATATCCCATTTCCAGCGCAACTAACTTGCTTTTTTGTTTCTTTTAACATACATATATTATATGGAAGTTCCCACTTCCATATAACAAAATGGGCAGAAGCATGCTGTTATGCACAGCTATTTTGGTTTCTTTTGACAAGCATCATTCTTCACTATAGGTCACATGCTACCTATGACCATTTGCATATCTGACAATTGCTATGTCTGTTTCACTGTCTGAAGTACACAAATTCATGTACTAGCTCTATTTTTGTGTGAGTTATGTATAATTTGCAATCATTCACCCCATTTTCCTTGTCAACCACAACTACCTTGCTCCTTAATGCCTTAATTTACAGATTTGTCTCATTACACCCTTCAGTTTAACATTTGCTGCAAATTATTTGGGTTCTCGGCCAACAACGTATCATTTGCACACAAAAATACATATACATTTGCAATCCCAAACAACACACCTCTGATTTAAGCAGAAGCACTCCATATACAATTATCCCTGAATACATTCAGGTATCAAGGGCATATCATAAATCTGTCTTATTCCCTGTTCAATGTTGAACCATTCACTAAGCATTTTATTTATTTGCATACATGTTTAACTTCCATATGTACTGCTCTTATCACATTCAGCAACCCACCTTTAACTTTTTTTGTATTTCCACGAAACATTCCATAACTCAGGCCTATTCACTTTTAACATATGCTTTTTAAAAACCAAATATACATTTTTTTTCTCACATTCATATATTTGTCAGTGACTTGCCAAAGAGCAAGCATCTGGTGTGCACATCCCCTTTGTGACATAAAGCCATACTGTACTTTTCAGATTTGCTCACTTTCCTCTCTTGTATCCTTTCAGTCAGAATTCTGCCCAACGCCTTCCCAGGCACATTTAACTAATCCCCCTGTACGATTTTTCCCTTTGTCTAGAGGAATAGTTATGGCATTTTTCCAGTTGTCAGGCACAGATTCAATCTTCACAAGCACATTAAACAAATTTATTTATTTATTTATTTATCCATCCATCCATCCAATATATATATGGCCCCCCATCTCAACAAGTGACCCTGGGCAGCGAACCAAATTAAAATAAAAACAATAACAAATGTTATAATAGTTAAAATATAAGCAGCCGAGAAACAACAGCCCAAATCACTAACACAACGAAGAAGCAGGTCCCTGCATACCCTCGGGGGCCCAGGCCCAGAATCAGGCCTTTAAGGCCTTATGAAAGGCCAGCAGAATCGGGGCCATCCTGCTCTCCGGAGCCAGAATGTTCCATAAGGTGGGCACTACAGCAGACGAGGCAGGTCTCCTAGGCCCCCCGATCGGCATTCTGCAGCCGACGGGACCTGAAGCGAGCCCATCCTGCTTGACCAGTAATACAGGTTATAAAGCTGCTCCATAAACCACATCCATATTTATTTCTATATATATATAGAAATTTACATATATAATTCTCCAATTACTTCATCTACTGACTTCCTTTTTATCAGTTTCTTTCTTGGGCACTAATATTTATAGCTTTCATTTCAATTCTACTCTTTGGCATAGGACTGTCTTTCCTATACACATTTCTAAAATATTTCTAGCACTCCATCCCTTCAGTTTCACCTCAAGTCATTTCTCTTCATTTTTTGGAGGTTTCTTGTTTAGCCCTGTTCACCCATATCCTAAATTCCAAGCAGCTTCCATATCCTCCTTTCTCGTGCTCACTTTCCATTCCTTCTGTTGGGAGAGTAATCTGTCTTCTAATATTTTTTTCATATAAGACCCAAACTTTCTCCTCCTTCAGTCGTTTTGTTTTTACTCTTGTTTCTTTCCTTTTTTCCCCCATGTTCATTTTTCCCCAAGATCCACTTTTGACACAATCAGATAAATGTCTATCCTGCATTCAGAAACTCTCATCACCTTTTTATCCTTCACTAATTCCTTTATTCTTTCATCATAAACTGTCTTTTTTTAGATTTGTATTCATTCCTTTTCCATGTGTATATATGAATAGGCTTATGCTTAAATTACGCATTTGAAAAAGACTTTTTTTCTGAGTGGATGCTATCAAGCAGTTACCGTTCACATTCAAATGACCCAGTCACATATTCTCTACTCTTTCATCTCATTCCCACCCAGACAGACATGTTAGCTACCAGAATATTTTCCTCTAGATTACATTCATTTGGAATGTTGCCGTTTTCCCCAGAATTGTATTGTCGAAGGCTTTCACGGCCAGAGTTCGATGGCTGTTGTGGGTCTTCCAGGCTGTGTGACCGCTTCTGTCTGTGCTTCTGCCCTCTGAAGATGCCAGCCACAGATGCTGGCGAAACGTTAGGAACCACAACTTCCAGAACACGGCTACACAGCCTGGAAGACCCACAATAGCCATTCCCCAGAATTTTTTTTTTCCCTCCTTTTCCTCCTAGATAAAGGCTATTGCAAGTACGATTTTCTTTTTTAAAAAATCCAAATACAAAGCAAAATAACCTGTAGGGGAAATTCAACTTCATAAGTTCATTTGTAAAAATGGAATAAATAGTGACAGTGAAATTAAGATGTCCTAAGGCACCATGCTAAAAAACAGGAGACCGTGAGTTCAAGTCCTGCCTTAGGCACAAAGCCGGCTGGGTGACCTTGGGCCAGCACTAGAAAGAAGGCAAGGGCAAACCATTTCTGAAAATACTGCCAAGAAAACTTCAGGGACTAGTCCAGGCAGTTGCCAGGAGTCAACACTGACTCAAAGACACCCCAAAAAATAGATATATCTCAGTGAAAAGAAATGAACTCTGAAATAGATGTGTGGTTATCAACACATCATACACAATTTGGGGCTCCTAACATGTATTAATCTATCAATAATTTCAATACTTGGGGACAAATTTTCAAGTAACATAAGGCAAAGTGCCATTGTCTTTATAAATCTTTACATTAAAAAATGTATATGTATAATATTAAAACTACATTAAGCATGTTTAAAGTTTTTCCCTCAGGTGTTTCTGGTGAAATGCTTGTAGAAAAAATAATAGGGTGAGAAAAAATAATAGGGTATACCTATCATTAAATAAAAATAAAATGAACATACTGAATTAGACAATTTTCTAAGGCAACAGAAAATGTTGCAATGGAAATTATTCTATGAAAATTAGCCTAAAGTGTATTGAAAATTGCAGCTCATGCTTTTCTGGAAGCATGGGTTCATTGTTATTTTATTTTACCCATTATGCTCCTCACCTTTTAATCTGCTGCTATTTTGTTCAAATAAAGAAGGCAAAACTTTCTTGCCATGAGCAGCAAAAAATTGCTCTCTCATAGGTGACAGAAGAACCTTCATCTCTGAAAGGTTGATGACTAACTGCTCTACCAAATGTTTTTCCTTTACTGGATAAAATGGGATTTTTTCCCCCCTAGAGTCAGCATAAATCTCATAGAAAAGTAGATAATGGGAAAGATTTTCAATAGCTCCATTTCCACAAAATCATAACTGGCATTCGGGAAGTTTGAGCATGCCTCCCATCAATCATTGCAGAGGGAATTATTTGAAGTCTTAAATAAATTTGAAGCCTCATAAATGATCCTTCAACATGGAAGGGTTAGATTGCGGATATAAATTTGTTTACTGTGATTTTTAAGGGACACATACAATATAAAAGTCTGTAAGTATTTTATAATTCTTGTGTTAACTGCCAAGGTGTTGGACTAGGGGTGGGGAGGCCCAGCTTCTGCTTCACTCTGAGCCATAGAATCTCATGGGGTGACGTTGGCCAGTTATCCTCTGTCAGTGGAGAGGGGAGTGCTGTTGTAGGGAAAAAGAGCAAAGGGACGCTGTCTATGCCACCTTAAGCTCAGGAATGAAAAGGCAGGATATAAATCTGATAAAGAAAGAAAGAAAAAATACTTCTGGCTCCAGATGTGGAACTTCATTCCATCTAATCTTGGGATAAATGGACAGTGACTGTGAAGGGGAATGAGGAAGAATATGTATAACATTTTTGTTTTTCAAATCTGTGCCCAGCCCCTCAATTGTTTCTAAATACCATAAGGCAGAGCAGTGGTGTTCTGAATCTGAATCAGCGTACCATATTAATGCAAAGTTGACTTGTTGGTTCTTATCTTAACAGATAATAGACCTGTCTTTGTCAATGATATTATTACTGAGAAATTGTTCCCTAAAGTATCAGGCCCTGTCATTTCCTTGTTCCTTATATCTGTGTACCATACAAATTTGAATGATTGCTTTCCCCATATAATTTTTTAATGTAGGTCGACCATGTTGTATTATTATAGATATTGGAACAAGGTTGTATTCTCAAACAGTTTTCCCCAACCTGGGCACCCTCCAGATGTATGGGCCAATTCCAGAATTCTTAGCAATCTACATGCTGGCTGAGGAATTCTGGGAACTGAAGTCCATATGTCCAGAGTGGGTGTGCTCCAGGTCCCATTGGTGAAACAGTGTCCTCAGAAGTGTGCCTTCTTTGTCATGCCTGTTTTGTGGCACAGTCGACCCTGACTCTGCTTGCCTTCCAGAAAGCTATGAAGATCTGGTTGTTCTCCCAGGCACTGGGGCCAGTGTTCTAAAGGAGCTCTGATGTTGGTGCAGACGTATCTGTTTTTAGGGAGATTATTTTAGGCACCTCAATTTGTTTATTGCATTATGGATTGTAATTTTACTCTGTTTTTATCCACCCAGAGTGCCTTTGGTAGTTGGGCAGCCAAATGAATGAATGAATGAATGAAATGAGAACTGATTTATTCTGATATTCTATTGCTGATGAACAAAAAGACAGATGTGAATATTCTGATATACATTGTTAATATTTAATCTGGAAGGAAAGTAGGCCCGAATGCATCCCTGTTGAAACCTTTCAATTTTTATTTCCACCAATAGAAAGGAAAGGCTCCAGTTTCATCTGCAAATAATTATATAATGATATAGTTTCTACATCAAAATCAATAATTTAAGTTCATATATGTTTAACAATGTTGTCCACAATCTTTACCTATTCACAAAGTGAAATGCAGATGATAAATCCACAAAAGCAGCATGTCTTTATTTATTTTATTTATTTATTTATCAAATTATTATCACCACCCATCTCCCTCCACAGGAGGGACTTTGGGTGGTTTCCAACAAAATGATCCATTAAAACACAAGCATAAAATACAAGCACAATATATAAAATATAATACAATTATAAAATAATTATAAAATAAGGGTAAAATCCAAGTGGCAAGATCTAAATCAGTCCATGGGTATGAGGAACACTCTAAGGCACTAGGTCTATGAAGGTTCTCAGTCATCCAGGTGGAATTGTCTGTAGCTTGAATCATGTCAACTGGATTTCTATTTTCTCAGTGGAAACATTTCACTCCTTATCCAAGGAGCTTCTTCAGTCTGAGCAAAGTTAGTAAGGGAATCCTAAAATATGTTGCTGTGTGACCTTACACCTGGGGCTAAGTCATGGTTATTTTTTGAGATGTTATTTCTAAGTCCCTTTATCATCTAAAGAAGGATCGTTAAGATCACCATGCTGCTGTTGAGCTTGCGAAATGGTCTTAATCTTCCTAGGCACAGAAGACAAAGCAGGGAGGAAGATAGGGGAAAGATTGTGCCTGAGGCCCCCACCTCTATTCAAGGAAGGATTTTCCAAGTTGGCCTAAATGGATTCCTTGACCCCTCTCTCAAACCACCTATCTTCTCTGTCTAAAATGTGAACATTAATGTCCTCAAATGAGTGTCCTTTTTCCTTTAGATGAAGATAAACTGCTGACTCTGGTCCTGTGGTGTTACTTCTCCTGTGTTGGGCCATCCTCCTGTACATAGGTTGTTTGGTTTCTCCAATGTAGAGTTCAGAGCACTCCTCACTGCACTGGATTGCATAAACTACATTGCTTTTCTTGTGTTTTGGAATTTGATCTTTGGGGGGTACAAGCCTCTGTCTCAGTGTGTTGGTGGGTTTGAAATATACAGGTATGTGGTGTTTGCCAAATATCCGTTTTATCTTTTCAGACATGCCAGCCATGTAAGGAATGACCAGGTTCTTCCATTTACTCTGAGTCTCAGCCCTATCTGTCGCTGTTTTGGGTCTGGTAGATTTAGATTTAGTGAAGGCCCAATTTGGATATCCACAGGCCTTCAGAGCTGTTCTCAGGTGCTTATTTTCATTCTTTTTGGAATCCATGGAGGTGGAGATGGTTTCTGCTCTGTGTGACAATGTCCTGATGACTCCTAGTTTGTGCTGCAGTGGATGGTGGGAGTCAAACATCAGATATTGATCTGTGTGTGTGGGTTTCCTGTAGATCCCTATTTCTAGCTTGCCCCCGGTCCCAATGAGGACTTCACAGTCTAGGAATGCCAGTCTGTTGTCCTTGGTGTCTTCTCTGGTGAAGCTAATGTTGGCATCTATAGTGTTTATATGGTCCGTGAAGGCCTGTACTTCCTGCTCCTTGATTTTGACCCAGGTGTCATCCACATACCTAAACCAGTGGGTGGGCACCGTTCCCTGTAATGTGTTGAGTGCTTTCTTCTCCACTTCTTCCATGTATAAATTGGCCACAATGGGTGACACAGGAGAACCCATGGCACAGCCGTGTTTTTGTCTGTAAAAGTCACCTCTGTATGAGAAATAAGTGGTGTTAAGACACAGGTCCAGAAGATGGCAGATCTGGTTACGGTTGAGGTGGTTTCTCCTTTCAAGGGTGCTGTCCTCTTCTAGTCTCTTCCTGACAGCGGATAGAGCATGAGTGGTGGGGATGCTGGTGAAAAGGGAGGACACATCGAAGGAGACCATAGTTTCATCTGTATCCAGTTTCAGGATCTTTGCTTTGGAAACAAATTCTTCCGAATTATGGATGTGGTGTTCAGAGTGTCCAACTAGAGGTGCTAGTATGGTAGAGAGGTGTTTGGCAATGTTGTATGTTACCGAATTAATGCTGCTGACTATGGGTCGGATTGGTGTTCCTTCCTTGTGGATCTTAGGAAGTCCGTAGATGCAGGGGATGGCTTCTCCAGGATACAGACGGTGGTAGGTAATCCTATTGATGGAGCCATCATGTTCCAATTGTTTCAAACTGTCTATTACCTTTTTCTTGTAATTGTTGGTGGGGTCTCTTTTCAGTTTTTCATATGTATGGTGATCCTCCAAAAGTGAGGTAATTTTATTGTGGTAGTCTGCAGTGTTTAGAACCACTGTACATCTTCCTTTGTCAGCAGGTAAAATGGTGATGGTTTCATCTTTGCTGAGGGCTGTCAGGGCTCTCCTCTCTTGGACAGTAAGGTTGGGGGGAGGAGGTTGAGCACTGGACAGAGCTGCAGATATTTTAAGCCGGAGTTGTTCTGCTTCCTCAAAAGGTAGGTGGTTGTTGTGGATGGCAGATTCTGTGGCTGTAATGAGCTTCACAACCGGAACTTGCTTGGGAGTGATGGCAAAATTAATACCTTTGGCTAGGACATCTCTCTCTGGTTGGGTCAGTTCTCTGTCTGAGAGATTTTTCACCCACATGTTCTTTTTGTCCTCTGTGGTCCTGTTGTTGTTGTTCCTCCCAGCGGTTTCTCCAGTTCCTTGTTTCTGCTTGCTGCGAGAAAGAAGAATGTCAAATTTCTTAGTTTGCCTCTCCTTTGTCTTGTGATGCTGGGCCAGCTGTACTTTATTGCCAAGCTGAATAACTCTATCCAGGATTGGGTCAGGAAGGGTGGCTGTGAGTTCCTGGTGAAGGTTTTCAAAATTGTATTGCAGGGCATCAATGGTGAAGTGGACTTGCCTTATTCTTTCATTTAGAAGATGTCTCTGTGCCTGCTGCAGGATCTGCTCTGCTCTGTGACCCTTAACTGTAGATTGCAGGTGTAGGCTTGTCGGGATGAGTCTCTGTTGTCTGCATCTGAGGTTGAAATGTAGGTGGTTTCTATAGTCTGCCACCTTTCTTGCTGTCTTCTCGAATTTCCTTACCAACTTCAGGGTTTCATCCCCAAAATGTATGGCAATATGTCTATGAAGGTTCTCAGTCATCCAGGTGGAATTGTCTGTAGCTTGAATCATGTCTAAGGCACTAGCCATCCCCAAGAGTAACTATTCCCCTCCCGGCCCCAAGCAAAGTGGCAGAGCCAAGTTTTCAAGTTCCTCCAGAAGGTCAGGCGCAATGGGGCTAACTTCACCTCCGTTGGCAGAATGTTCCAAAGGGCGGGGGCTACTGCAGAGAAGTCTCGCCTCCTGGACCCCATCAGATGGAATTCTCTTACAGACAGGGTCCGCAACATGCCCTCTCTGTATGATCGGGTGGGACGGGTTGATGTATTGGGGATGAGGCGGTCCCTCAGGTAACCTGGCTCTATGCCATGTAGGGCTTTAAAGGTGATAACCAACACCTTGAATTGGACCCGGAAGCAAACTGGTACACAATGCAGCTTGCGGAGTAAAGGTGTTATATGTGCCGATCTCGGGGCACCACCGATAGCTTGCGCAGCTGCATTCTGGACCAGCTGTAGCTTCCGGATACTCTTCAAGGGTAGCCCCATGTAGAGCGCATTGCAATAGTCTATATGGGAGATAACAAGGGCACGAATGACTGTTCGAAGGGCTTCCCGATCCAGGAAAGGGTGTAACTGGTGCACAACGTGAAGTTGTGCAAAGGCCCTTCTGGCCACGACTGCCACCTGCTCTTTGAGTTTTGAGTCCAGGAGGACCCCCAGATTCAGCACCAGGTCTGTCTGGGGCAGTGCCACCCCATCTAGAACCAAAGATGATAATGTCCTGGATACGGAAGAGCCACTAACCCACAGCCACTCCATCTTACCAGGGTTCAGCTGAGGCCTGTTGGTCCCCCATCCAGGCCACTACAGTCCCCAGGCACCGAGAGAGGGCAGTCACAGCATCACCTCACCTGGGACGGAGATGTATAATTCAGTATGTCGATGATACCTCATCCCATGGTGACGGATGATCTCACCCAGCGGTTTCATGTAGATGTTGAAAAGGAGTGGAAAGAGAACCGAACGCTGTGGCACCCCACAAAGGAGGGGTCAAGGGTCGGATCTCTCGCTCCCTATCACCACCGATTGGAACCGGCCCTGGAGGAAGGAGGTGAACCAGCGCAAAACCACGCTGCCCACCCCCAACTCCTTGAGCCGACCCAAAAGGATACCATGGTCGATGGTATTGAAAGCCGCTGAGAGGTCAAGAAGAGCCAGGATGGATGCACTGCCCCCATCCCGCTCCCACCAGAGATCATCCATAAGTGCGACCAATGCCTTTTATTTATGCTTCACATATTTTTGTATTCACAGCTAATTGCTGCAAGGCAAAACTGATAATTTGTGCTCTTTTTCTGAAGCCTGCATTTACTTCCTTCCATTCTTTCATCTTATGTAGAAGATGTTTACTAGTTACCATACAACTTGGATGCAGTGTAACCTAACAGGCCTGAAACTTTTAGAATATGTTTACTTTTTTTTGGTTTATGAATAGGAATAGTTACACTGAGGTATCAGGTTCCTGGAATACATTTCAGTTCACAATATAACTGATTCAGTTAATGAGCATGCAATTGACAATGATGTCTCTACTTCCGAAAAAATTTCCTTTCTACAGAGACTTCTCCAAAACTCTTTTTAACAAATTGCCATAAAATCATACAATTGGAAGGGCCATTGAATCCAACCCCTTGCTCAGTGCAGGAATCAAATTTAAAGCATCCTCAAGAAACAGCCTCTGCTGGAAACATTCAGCAAAAGGGAGTTGCCACCTTCCTTCCTAAAGGGTTTTACTGGCAGACAGCTCTTGCTGATAAGGTTTTTCTAATATTTGATCAGGCTGTGCCATTCTTAAGACTATTATTCCATGTCCTGCACTCTAGGATGGGAGTGAATAGGTCTTAACCTTACCTTGAGTTGACCTAAATATATAAAAGACGGGATAAAAATCTAATCATCATCATCATCTTGAGGGATACCTTTTCAAATACTTGAAAACTGCTGTCATATCAGTCATTTTTCTTCTCATAACTAAACACATCTATTTTCTTTAGTATTTTCTCCTAAAATTTAGTTCCCAGTCTTCTATCTATGCTGCCATTCTCAGAACCTGTTCCAGTGCAATAAATCCAGCTTCCCCGGTGGGTGTTTTTTGCCGGAAAATGGCAAAACATGATCACGTGACCACGAGACACTGCAACCGGTCGTAAATGTGAGCCAGTTGCCAAGCGCCCGAAATGTGATCATGTGATCGTGGGGGTGGTGGCGGTTCTAAGGAACCTAGAACTCGTAACATTTCTTGAGAAGGAATTGGACAGCAGAATGCAGCAAGAGAAACTACACATTTGTTGATGCAATCAAGAATTACATTTTCCTTTTTAGCAGCCACAACATATTGCTGATTCAAATTTAGCTTGTGAGCAGCCACAGTTCCAAGATTCTTTTCACATGTATGATTACCAAGCCAGATTCCCTCCATCCTATATCTGTATTAAAAGTTAATTAAATTTTATTATATTATTTTCAATCCACCAGGCAAATGTGAACGGCAAAATGAAGTGGCAACACTGAGTTTGATAGAAACATTGTAAGGAAACAATCCATTTACTTTAAGTGAATTTAAATGTTCAGGGGCATGTGGATTGTTTATTAGAATTCTGAAGAGCTTGCCAATGATATGGCTGAATGGAGAGGTGGAGAGAATAGTCATTCAGTTTGTTAAGTTCATCAGTACCTTTGCAAATGAGCCCTATAGCCCTATCAAGTTTTAGAATCCTTTGATTTGGAAGACTGAAACTCTTCAAGAAAGTTAAACATAGATCACCCAAGTAAAGTGTTTGAACAAATGAATCAACAAAATTATCAACCTCCACTGATTGAAGCGAGGAAAAATCAACTTGGTTTTCCAATTATTCATCTGAACACTGCCCGAATCCCTTATTCAGGCTGTATCTGGGTCTGCCATTTCACTGTGAGGGACTGAAGAGAATTGTTACCTAATATTCTTTGGTTATAAGGTCTGCAGAAGGGGAATGGGGATTCCTATAGGAATTTACACTGCATTACACTGTCTTAAGAAAATAGGGGAACAAAGTGAGGAAAAGGAAGGAAATTTGGAGGATCTTGTCAGATTCTGCTCTTTGATTTTGGTAGACTTTTTCTTCAACAAAAGATACAATTTAAAAACAAGTTTACTAGAAAAAACAAGGCTTTCTATGTATGCTTTCAACTGTGAGGTCAAGGCACTGATGTGTACAAGTCTGCTTTGAAGCAGTTGCAGATGGACAGGTATAATTCATTCAGGTTTGTGTGGGACAGTCATAGCACAAGGCTTCCAAGCCCAGCAGTCCCTACTCTTAAACAGGGTGGACAAGTATCTACAGCAGGGCTTTCCAAAGTTTTCCCGCGGCGACACGCCAACCACCGTTGGCGTGTCGCCATGGGAAAACCCGGAAGTGCCGCCGTTGCAGCAGCGCGCAAAAACCCGGAAGCGCTGCTGCCGCTTTCGCTTTTTGCGCGCCGCCGTTCGTGTGTCGCCGCGGGAAAACCCGGAAGCGCTGATGATGATCAGCACTTCCGGGTTGTGTGGCGACACATCAGACTGTGTGTGGCGACACACTTTTGTGTCGCAACACACAGTTTGGAAAGCTCTGACCTACAGTCTCCCGTATGTTCATCTCCACATAAGATGGACAGTGCTGAATTGTTTGGACTCTTTAAGGAACAAATTGGATACCTTTTAGAGCAGTGCTTTCCAAACTGCCGCCGTTGGCGACACACCAGCGGCAGCAGCACGGGGGTGTGCACGGCGGCGGCATGCACGGCAGCGGTGCGCACAGGGGTGGTGGCCTCGTGTTTTCCGCTAAAACGTGGAAGCGTCGCTGCCGCCGCCGCCATACACACCACCCCCGCACGCGCCCCCACGCTGCCGCCGTGCACATCCACTTCCGGGTTCTGTCACGACACACTAAACTGTGTGTTGCGACACACTAAAGTGTTGTGACACACAGTTTGGAAAGCTGTGTTTTAGAGTTTCAGGCATCCCTAGAATCTCTCAGAACTGAAAACTCAAGAGGTTTAATGTCCATGGGGGTTAAGGTATCAAAGGAAGCCTTGAGCCTGGTAGATTTTGTGATCTTAAAAGAAAACCCAAAGCTAAAGAGACAAGTCCAATAATCTTTGTCTCAGCCACTCCAGTGATGTCAGAATGTCACTGACTAACTCAGTGTACTCTCCAGGAAGGGAGAAAAAGGAAGAAATAAGAAAATTCCCTGTTTCTAATTTAAATTAGCAAAAGATCAAGTGCCTCTCCTGATAATAAATGACAGCTGTTAGTGGTTTGATGAAATTCTCTTGAGTAAAACAAGGATTTACAAGTAGTCCTCGACTTACAACCATTAAATGACAGTCTTGAGTTACAACGGCCTTGGAATGGGTGCTTTACAGCCTATAAAGCACTTCTGAGCATCACA
Source organism: Charina bottae (assembly GCA_023362775.1). NCBI lineage: Eukaryota > Metazoa > Chordata > Lepidosauria > Squamata > Charinaidae > Charina > Charina bottae. The sequence continues at coordinate 3,783,176 of JALMGJ010000020.1, forward strand.
AAACATTGCACCCCCACCCCCATGGTCACATGATCACATTTCGGGCGCTTGGCAACTAGCTTGCATTTACAACCAGTTGCAGTGTCACGTTATCATGTTTTGCAATGTTTTTTGCTATTTTCTGGCAAAAAACACCCACCGGGGAAGCTGGATTCTCTTAACAACTGCCATAAAAATGGTCGTAAAATCAGGTCCGGTCACATGGTGACTCAACTTACAACCGCAACAACTTACGATGGAAATTCAGGTCCCAATTGTGGTTGTAAGTTGAGGACTACCTGTATGCTTTGCTGTTTTCACCAGATGACTTTTACAATGTATCTGTTCACTGGAGGCCAGCAGAGCAGTAAAATGAAATGTCAGCCTAAGTTGAAGAAAGGTGGCCAAGCAACTAAGTTCACAGAAAACTATTTATACCTGGGAGTAAACAATAACAGACCAAGAGCAATTATTTGTGATAGATAAGAGTATATGGCAATCTAGGTGGTAGTTTCCATGGAGTTCTGTATTTCCTTGTAAATAAGCTGCACAGATTTGTTCAGAAAAAAGTCAGGCATGGCCGTGATAAGAGGGAAGAAAGTCTTTAATTCATGGTAAGTTTCTTAACTTGGTCTAGAAATTTTATTTCCACTGATTTTGGTATTACACCAATCACTATGTTGAAACTGGTCAATGCATAAGGATCACTAAAAGGACCTGCTTAGTTAAAAGTTTGCAATCTTAATGTGTTGCCTCCTTTTTATATTTGTTTTCTGTTCTTTATCCATCTGTCATAAATGTTAGTGGTTTAATTGTTTTTTATGCATTTTTACCTGGAAATATCATACGAAGAAGATAAAAATCCTACAATGCAGTTATAATCAGGTGATTAGTAATCTAGTCTCACCCCTTGTTTACTTCCTGTGCTTCTTTTACTAGTAATATATATGGTCACAAACCTGTGGATTATGCTGAAACAGAAGAGATGAAATCGCTTCTAACGCTACCAGTAAAGAATGATTCAACTTCAGTTATTCAGTATGTAGAAGTAAGTATTATTTTATTTTATTTTATTAACTACAGTTTGGAATGATGTAAAGCTAGCTTTGTTAAATGAGGGCAATGTATAAGTCTCAACAATATTACTTCTAATGCTTCTCACTATTTTATCAAAGTACCTAAGTCATAGGGGCGTGGTGGCTCAGCGGGTAAGACGCCAGGCTTGTTGATCGGAAGATCGCAAGTTCGGAGGTTCGAATCCCTAGCCCTGTGTGCGGAGTGAGCTCCCGCACTCGCCCCAGCTCTTGCCAACCTAGCAATTCGAAAGCATGCAAATGCAAGTAGATGAATAGGTACCACTTCGGTGGGATGGTAACAGCGTTCCACATGCGTCATGCCGGCCACATGACCATGGAAGCATCTTCGGACAATGCTGGCTCTTCGGCGAAGAAACGGAGATGAGCACCGGCCCCTAGAGTCGGACACGACTGCACAAATGTGCGGGGGGTACCTTTACCTTTTTATGTAATCATTAAACCATGATAAAAGAAACAAATTAATTTTTGGTCTCCCATGCAAGTAAGTAAGCTTATTGTTGTAACCATAGGTCATAACAATGTAGCGTAGCAACAAATACAATAGAACAATAAGATTATAAAATGAAATAATAAAACAAAGTGTTAAATATAAGGAAGTTAAAGCAAGATAAAAGTCAGTTACAACTAACTTGAATATTTTAAGTTTAAATGACAACAGAGCAGAAGTAGCAACCTGACTACTAACAGTTGGAAACACAACTGCAAGAAGTTAGTTCAATTGTTCAAGATTCGAGCCCTTGAGTTTACCTACCAGCAATAATTTGGCCCTGAACTCATTGTAAATGGGGAGGTGGAGGATACAGTAAATAACATCTGACACTTGACCAACACCACAAGGACAGAGATGTGGTACAATAGGGCACTTTAAAAAATCTCCCCGAGGGCATGGTTTGCAGGCAAAGGAATGTAAAAGCCCTTCTCAATGAGGAACTGGTAATATTAACCAGGTAATGGGAGAGGCTTCTATATTTTTTATAGTGATGTTATCAAGATTAAAATTTGGATGACTGTACTGTACTGTAGTGGCCCAACCACTGATGCCGAAGAAGCTGAAGTTGACCGGTTCTATGAAGACCTACAACACCTTCTAGAACTAACACCAAAAAAAGATGTCCTTTTCATCATAGGGGACTGGAATGCTAAAGTAGGAAGTCAAAAAATAAACGGAATAACAGGCAAGTTCGGCCTCGGAGTACAAAATGAAGCAGGGCAAAGGCTAATAGAGTTTTGTCAAGAGAACAAGCTAGTCATAGCAAACACTCTTTTCCAACAACACAAGAGACGACTCTACACATGGACATCACCAGATGGTCAATACCGAAATCAGATTGATTATATACTTTGCAGCCAAAGATGGAGAAGCTCTATACAATCAGCAAAAACAAGACCTGGAGCTGACTGTGGCTCAGATCATGAGCTTCTTATCGCAAAATTTAGGCTTAAATTGAAGAACGTAGGGAAAACCACTAGACCACTCGGGTATGACCTAAATCATATCCCTTATGAATATACAGTGGAGGTGAGGAATAGATTTAAAGGATTAGATCTGGTAGACAGAGTGCCTGAAGAACTATGGATGGAGGTTCGTAACATAGTACAGGAGGCAGCAACTAAAACCATCCCAAAGAAAAAGAAATGCAAGAAAGCAAAGTGGCTGACTGATGAAGCTTTACAAATAGCTGAGGAAAGAAGGGAAGCAAAAGGCAAGGGAGAAAGGGAAAGGGAAAGATATAACCAACTGAATGCAGATTTCCAGAGAATAGCAAGGAGAGATAAGAAGGCCTTCTTAAATGAACAATGCAAAGAAATTGAGGAAAACAATAGAATGGGGAAGACTAGAGATCTCTTCAAGAAAATCAGAGATATCAAGGGAACGTTTTGTGCAAAGATGGGCATGATAAAGAAGGCAGGGACCTAACAGAAGCAGAAGAGATTAAGAAGAGGTGGCAAGAATACACAGAAGAACTATACAAGAAAGATCTTAATGTCCCTGATAAATATGATGGTGTGGTCACTGACCTTGAGCCGGACATCCTAGAGCAGGGTTCGGCAAACTTTTTTATGCTGGGAGCCATTTTGACATGCTCGAAGACATTTTGAAATGCTCGAGAGCCAGGGGGCGGGGTTTGCGGGCAGGGGCCAATCGCGTGGAAGGGGGCAGGGTTTGCGGGCGGGAGCCAATCGCGTGGAAGGGGGCGGGGTTTGCGGGCGGGAGCCAATCATGTGGAAGGGTCGGGGGGCTCACGGAGGGAGGGGGTGCAGCCAGCGGCTCCGCGAACCCGGCCCGGCCGCCCCACCGGGAGTGGCGAAGAAAGGGCTGCCACCCTCCGGCCCGCAGGACGGGCGCGGGAGAGCGGAAGGCTGCGCCCTCTCCACCGGGCGGGACCCGCGCCTCCTTTCCCGCTGGCGCCCGAGCGCAGACACCAGCCGGGACCCCGTGCGGAAGATGCCGCGAGCCTCCAGCACCTGACGTCAAGGCGGCTGCGCTTCCGCGCCCGGCGGGCGAGGCGGGGAGAGAAGGGGAGACGGAGGGGCTCCCTCTCCGGCCTCTGCACCCCTTCAGGCCCGTCTCTCCGAGCGCACTGAGCGAGGCCCGGCGTGGCAGGGAGGCGCTGCTGGCCCGGGACGCGGCGCTGTCGGAGGCGGCGCAGGAGCAGCTGCAGGGGCTGCTGCGGCTGGAGATGGCGCTGCTCTGCGGCATCCAGGTGCTGGGCGAGGGCGCAGGCCCTGGACGGGAGCGGCAGGGCGGCACAGGAGGCCTGGCCGGGACGGTGGCGGCGGGGGGACGGAGCCGGCGGAGGTGGCCGGGCGGCGGGGCGGGGCGGGCGGCGCTGCTGGGGCTGGTGGCGGAGCTGGAGGGAGCGGAGGGATCAGGCGTTCCCGTGGGCGCAGCACGCGCTCTGCAACCCGCCTTGGGAGGCGCTCCAGGAGAAGCTGCCGCGGGAGGCCCTCCCAATCAATCCCCCCACCCCGCTGTTCGGCGCCCTCTCCCCCTGCTAACCCGAGCCCTGCGGCGGCCGGGGTAGCCGAGTCAGGCTCGGGCCGGAGGCGGCCAAGGAGAGAGCAGGCGGCTCTTCGCCCTGCGCCGCCCTGCTGCTCGTGTCCCGGGCCCGCGCCCTCGCCTTGATGCCGCGGAGCAGCGCCATCTCCAGCCGCAGCAGCCCCTGCAGCGCCTCCGACAGCACCGCGTCCCGGGCCAGCAGCGCCTCCCTGCCGCGCTGGGCCTCGCTCAGTGCGCTCGGAGAGACGGGCCTGAAGGGGCGCAGAGGCCGGAGAGGGAGCCCCTGCAGACAGATTTCATTGCCAACGGTCAGATTAACCCTCAATCAATGGCTGTTAGTCCAAATCAACTAGCGGTGGTAGGCACACCCCGTATGCTAAGCTTAGTTAGCATTAACCTTGGTTAAGCTTTCTGTGGCTCGCGCTCTTGCGCAAACCCACCCTGTTCGGTCCGTTCAGGACACACCGTCCCGTGCCAGCCCAGAAAACGTGTTTCAATTAATCGCCCGGGGAATGCCGCCAACGAGAGCGCGTTTGCACGCGTATGTACGGATACACACAGACACGCCACTGGGGTCGCGTGCAGAAACATCGCGTTGGAACCTTCCCTCCCGCAAGGGACCACGGCACGAGGGGACCCCGCTCCTTCCCGTCCCACCCCCTTCATTCAATCCAGAAACCGGGGGATGTCCTCAAAGGCAGCCACCGCCGAGCCGCGGAAGAGCAGAGCCGGCACCGCGCGCGCCCACATGACGACCAATCCCTCCCTCACCTGTCAGGCTCCAGCTCGCGCCTGCCTTCGCCTCTGTGGATCCAATCCAATGCTCGAGAGCCAGGGGGCGGGGTTTGCGGGCGGGGGCCAATCGCGTGGAAGGGGTGGGGGTGAGTTCAGCTGCGGAAGAGCCACACTCTAGGGGCCAAAGAGCCACATCTGGCTCGCGAACCGCCATTTCCGACCCTTGTCCTAGAGAGTGAAGTCAAGTGGGCCTTAGGAAGCATTACTAACAACAAAGCTAGCAGAGAAGACAGTATCCCAGCTGAGCTATTTAAAATCCTAAAAGATTATGCTGTTAAAGTGCTGCACTCAATATGCCAACAAGTTTGGAAAACTCAACAGTGGCCACAGGATTGGAAAAGGTCAGTTTACGTTCCAATTCCAAAGAAGGGCAATGCCAAAGAATGTTCAAACTACCGTACAATTGCGCTCATTTCACATGCTAGCAAGGTTATGCTCAAAATCCTACAAGCTAGGCTTCAGCAGTATGTGAACCGAGAACTACCAGAAGTGCAAGCTGGGTTTCGAAGAGGCAGAGGAACTAGAGATCAGATTGCCAACATTCGCTGGATCATGGAAAAAGCAAGAGAGTTCCAGAAAAACATCTACTCTGCTTCATTGACTACGCTAAAGCCTTTGATTGTGTGGATCACAACAAACTGTGGCAAAGTCTTAAAGAGATGGGAGTACCAGATCGCCTTACCTGTCTCCTGAGAAACCTGTATGTGGGTCAAGAAGCAACAGTTAGAACCGGACATGGAACAACCGACTGGTTCAAAATTGGGAAAGGAGTACGACAAGGCTGTATATTATCACCCTGCTTATTTAACTTATATGCAGAGTACATCATGAGAAATGCCGGGCTGGATGAATCACAAGCCGGAGTTAAGATTGCCAGGAGAAATATCAACAACCTCAGATATGCAGACGATACCACCCTATTGGCAGAAATTGAAGAGGAACTAAAGAGCCTCTTGAGGGTGAAAGAGGAGAGTGCAAAAGCTGGCTTGAAACTCAACATTAAAAAAACTCAGATCATGGCATCTGGTCCCATCACCTCCTGGCAAATAGAAGGGGAAGAAATGGAAGCAGTGACAGATTTTATTTTCTTGGGCTCCAAGATCACCGCAGACGGTGACTGCAGCCATGAAATTAAAAGATGCTTGCTCCTTGGGAGGAAAGCTATGGTAAACCTAGACAGCATATTAAAAAGCAGAGACATCACCTTGCCGACAAAGGTCCGTATAGTTAAAGCTATGGTTTTCCCAGTAGTAATGTATGGCTGTGAGAGTTGGACCATAAGGAAGGCTGAGTGCCGAAGAATTGATGCTTTCGAACTGTGGTGCTGGAGAAGACTCTTAAGAGTCCCTTGGACTGCAAGGAGGTCAAATCAGTCAATCCTGAAGGAAATTAACCCTGACTGCTCATTGGAAGGACAGATGCTGAAGCTGAAGCTCAAATACTTTGGCCACCTAATGCGAAGAGAGGACTCACTGGAAAAGACCCTGATGCTGGGAAAGACTGAAGGCAAAAGGAGAAGGGGCCGGCAGAGGATGAGATGGTTAGATAGCATCACCGATGTAATGAACATGAACTTGAGTAAATTCCGGGTGACAGTGGAGGACAGGAAGGCCTGGCGTGCTATGGTCCATGAGGTCACGAAGAGTCGGACACGACTAAACGACTGAACAACAACAACAACAACAACTGTAGTGGCATGTTTTTTGGCATCCCTTTCAAAAAGTCTAGCTCTAATATTTTCTCTGTTCGAAGAGCTAAATTCTCCCAAAGGTGGTAGGGAATATATTTGTAGGATGGACAACAAAAGTTTGGTCCATTGATTCCCAACTGTGTAATGGAGAAAACAGTTTGGCAAAGTGAGATTCTGGAAGGCTTTCTGGTTTCTTATAATGCCCCAACCATGCAAGATCTATTCTAACAGTGATGGAAGATAGCCCTACCTCCATCCTTAGATAAGCAGTGGGGGAGGCCCAAAATCTTCCTTAAAAAGTTGTTTTGGACTACTTCTAATTGGGCAATAACTTTCCCATCCCACCCCCAGATCTCAGCCCCATACAGCATCTGGGCTATCACCTTGCCCTGGAATATTCAAAGTTCAGGGGCTACCAGCTGCCCTCATTTAGAATAGAAAAACTTTAGAATAGTGACCACTTTACATTGGGCAGTTGCTAAGAAAGTAGATAAATGTGTTTTCCATATAAGGGACTTATAAAAAGTGATGCCTAGATCTTTAAAAGAGGGGCATTGCTCTATTTATTGGGCATTAATTGTCCATCTATATTTAGTATTACTTCTGCCAAAGACTACTACCTTTGTTTTATTATTTATCCTCACTTTTTCCCTTTCACAGTAATCAGCTAGTCTGAACCATAATCTTCTATGGCCAATCTTGGTACAGGAAATAAGAGCCATGTTGTGGGCATGCATTAACATTGAAATTTTCTGTCCGTTAACTGAGGTGGGGGGAAACTTTGGGACTTCATGGCTACTATAATATAATTAATATAAAAGTTAAATAAGAAAGGAGCAAGTAAACCGCCCAGAGTCCCCCGTCTGGGGAGATGGGCGGTGATAGAAATATGAACAATAAATAAATAAACAGCCTTGTTTGACTCCTCTCTCCAATTAAATAGGGTCTGATAAGGACCCTTGTGGGCCCATTCTTACTCTGGCTGTAATGTCACTATGTAATTCAATTATTAATTTGAGAAAGCACCTATTGATGCGTGTCCTTGCTAGTTCCTCCCATAGTTGAGACCTGTCAATTAAATCAAAGGCGGAGGTAAGGTAAATGTGACATAGAGTTGTTTTGTATGTCCATTGGTATATTTCTGAATAAGAGTCTTCAAAGTGACTTGGTGATCTACTATGCGGTGTCCTTTTCAAAATCCTACTGTTTTGGATGGAAGAATTTTGTTTCTTCTTCTCAATCTTCTAATTTATTCAGATGTCTGGCATAAAGCTTAGAAGAGATATCTAGCAAACTAATTGGACAATAATTGGCCTATTGCCCTTTTTGAAGATTGGGTATATTATACTTTGTTTCCAGTGGGGAGGTAGAAACATGGTCACCCATGCTCTAACCACCAAGTCTGCAAAAGGTGTGAGTTTGGATTGCTATCATGCAAAAATTCCCCCAGGTACATCCAGATAATAAACGATATTTACACAACAATGTGAAACAAGTTACATTGTGAATAGTATAATAGTATATATTATCCCACCTTTATTATTTTTATAAATAATTTTCCCCACAACAAGAACCCTGTGAGGTGAGTTGGGCTGAGAGAGAGTGACTGGCCCAAGGTCACCCAGCCGGCTTTCCTGCCTAAGGCAGGACTAGAACTCACAGTCTCCTGGTTTCTAGCCAAGCACCTTAACCAAATACATAAGTAGTACACAGAATAATTATATTTATTATTTTATCCTCAAACTAACTGCAAAACTCTCACAGGCCATCGCTGGTCCACGGACCATGAGTTAGGAAATGCTACAGTAATATAATGTAATCCGTGCAGCAACGGTATGCAACTTCATATCAAATAATTGCCAGTCAATTGTACAATTGAAAAACAATAATGCAAGGATATATAAAATCACCCCAAGATTTAGTACCATGATTTTCCATAATCTAAATCTCCTGGTGTGTGTCTCTGCAGAACAAGCTCCCAATGGTAAGCATTTACCCTCTACAGCAGGGGTCCCCAACCATTTTGGCACCAGGGACCACTTCCGTGGGAAAAATTTTTCCAAGGACCGGGGGGTGGGGTTTGCAGGCGGCAGCCAATTGCGTGGACAGTGGGCGGGGTTTGCAGGCAACAGCCAATTGCATGGGGTGGGGTTTGCAGGCAGCAGCCAATCACGTGGACTGGGGGCGGGGTTTGCAGGTGGGAGCATTACATTTATTGTGCACTTTATTTCTATTATTATTACATTGTTATATATAATGAAATAATTATACAACTCACCATAATGCAGAATCAGTGGGAGCCCTGAGCTTGTTTTTCTGCAACTAGATGGTCCCATCTGGGGGTGGTGGGAGACAGTGACACCCGAAGTGTGTTGCTTAGGTCCAGTCTACTCCGTAATCTCGTTTTGGTTGCTGTCACTGCAGAAAACCCTGCTTCACAAAGATAGGATGTTGGAAATGGAAGCAGGCTTTTCAGTGCTTTTGTGGCAATCTCAGGATATTCCGCCTTGGCTTTAATCCAGAACGTATGGAGATTTGAAGCTGTCTCAAACATACTTTTAAGGCCACCGTCATTTGCGATCTCAAGCAGTTGATCCTCTTCTATCACGGACAAAGTCGATTCACCTGGCTTATTCACAAGTGGGTCGCGGATCCTTTCCTTCCCAGTTCGGGGGTCTTTTGTGGTTGGGAAGTAATGCTCAAACTCTTTTGAAAGCTGAGATAGGTGATCGTGCACCAGCTGGGGGAAAGAAGGCCCTGGCTCAGTCTCTCTCAAAATCTCTGCTAATGTGTGAAACATGTCAAAGATCCCAATGTTCACTCGTCGCCTCCACAATTCCAGTTTGGCTTTGAATTTCCTTTTATTTCTATTTTTTCTCTCTTTATTTCAGTTTGTATTATCTTTTATTATTGTTAAAATCCTTAAATTTGTGTGTGTGAGAGAGAGAGAGAGAGAGACTGAAATGGCTTTGATAATCATAAAATCGTATTAATGCTATTTTATTAAATACATTTCACCTATTTTTATCTATGTCCTGAAATTATACCACAAATTAAGCTCATTTTGAAATAGTTCTTTCTTATGTAATAGAACTGTTGAGTAAAGTTTGGTTTGTTATTTTTTTAAAAAGGGGAAAGAAATATAGACTGACTGGAATGTAATGTTTCTCTCTTTTGTCTTTAGTCCAAAAACCTAAATTACTGTAAAAAGGGGCCTGTTGTTCTCCTTGGGAGTGGTCTTGATCCAGGTCAACAACTACTGTTAAGCAAATTGGCTACAGCTCTGAAGGCTAGAGTATGTACAGAGTTTAACAGCTGTGGTAAGTTGTCAGCTTTATTTAATATAATATTTTATTGTTTAGCCATAGGGCCATAGCAGAATACAAGATATAATAATAATAAGACCATGTGTAACAAAATAGAGTAAAAGGCAAAACTAAAAGGAAATACAAGTCATATTTCTGTATAATTCCTACAATATAGGGGGTGCTGTACTATACTGTTTTGTTCAGATGAAGGGCCACGTTATATGTAATATTTGGGTTCTGGCCACATGTGAAATATGTTGTTTTAATGTATGGATCCCAATAGGCTTTTTTCTAATGTGTGATTCAAGATATTGATCTCTCTTTCTTATTCAGTTGGCATTCAAATAATGTCTGAGCTATGTCCTCTGTCTCTGGAGTTCCACAAATATGTGTACATTTTTCATAAGGAACTTGGTTAAACCTTCCATATTTAACCATTGTGTCCAGCTGCTCAAATCTTGCTTGAGTAACCCACCTAAGATACTTGGGCATTTCTGTATTTAAACATTTTGCAATTGGAAGGTGCATATCAGCTCATCCATTTCAATGAGCCAGCCTTATTGAGGGTAACTATATCTCTCTGAGCTTCTATATGCAAAATTCTTTGTGTGGCAATCTTTTTGACTTGTTTTCCAGAAACAGTTGGCCAAGAAACAGGGAGACCACAACTCCTAATATAATTTGTGAGTTGTGCAATCCAAGAGATCTCTAATTGAAATTTACAGGTAGTCCTCACTTAATGACCCTAATAGGGACTGGCAACTCCGTTGCTAAGTGACACGGTTGTTAAGCAAAAATCACGTGACCTCCTCCGCTTAGCGACGGCAGTTCTGGCAGTCCCAGTTGCTGTCGTTGAGTGAATCCCACGTGGTCGTTAGACGAGGACCCACCCAGATCCAAGCTATTCTTGGAAGAAGGTAAGGGATTGCCTCCACTTCAACTCCCCCCCACCTATCTCCCCCCATCTCTGCCCCTTTGGCCACCTACCGGTCCTGCCTGCCACCGTGCCTGCTGCACCACACGCCACTACCAGCTGGGGCCTTCTTCCACCTTACTTACTTACTTACCCGGCACAGCCAGGGCCGCCTTTTGCGCACCAGCCGGGGCCTTCTTTTGTGAAGAATATAACTCCTTTTGAAAAAGGAGTTTGGCAGACTCTTGAATCTGTCGCTGTCGCAGCTTTGTATCTGGGGCTATCTTTGAAGATAGTTTGGAAGTTTCAATCAGTCCAAAACAACTGAACATTTTCTAACTGGATTGCATAATATGATCATATTAGGACAATGCTTTGTAGTTCTACTGGCTTCCGTTCTCATTTTGGGTTCAATTCAAGGTTTTTGTGCTGATTTTTAGAGCCTTGAATTTCTTGAAGCCAGAGAATCTCATGTAATGTATTCTCCCTTATCTAGGTGGCCCTATCAAATAGAGCAATGTGTGAAGCTAGAATAGAAGAAAATGCTAATGTGTTTTCAGCTCCAGGATTTCTTCCTCGGCACTTCTATAAACATGGTTTTTTAATTTGATTTTAAGTACAGGGGCGTGGTGGCTCAGCGGGTAAGACGCCAGGCTTGTCGATAGGAAGATCGCAAGTTCGGAGGTTCGAATCCCTAGCCCTGCGTGCGGAGTGAGCACCCGCACTAGCTCCAGCTCTTGCCAACCTAGCAATTCGAAAGCATGCAAATGCAAGTAGATGAATAGGTACCACTTCGGTGGGTAGGTAACAGCGTTCCGCGTGCGTCATGCCGGCCACATGACCGTGGAAGCGTCTTCGGACAACGCTGGCTCTTCGGCTAACAAACGGAGATGAGCACCGGCCCCTAGAGTCGGACACGACTGCACAACTGTGCGGGGGGAACCTTTACTTTTAAGTGCCTGCTGTATAGTGGAAGAGTGCATTTTAAGTTTCCTGTGCTATTTATTACTAGCGTGTTTCTTGTTTTAATTTCTTTTTTTTTAAATCATAAACTTGAGGATTATCTACTCTTACTCTCTCCAGTATAGGAATCCACTATTATAGCATCTCTGATAGAAGACCATTCAGCCTCTGTGTAAATAACCCCAGCAAATGAGAGTCCATCATCTCTGTTTGCGTTCCTTGCTGTTGTTTAAAACGAATATGCATATCTTCTACTTCGCTTGCTAAGTAAATCCACTCTTTTAACTTTCTGGGATCCCCTCTGGCCATAGCCCACTTCAGAATTTCGGGTTGTAATCCTGGAAGTACTGTGTTAATTTCCCTGCCAGTCTCCTGAATTCCATTGCGTATTCAGAGACCGAACGGTTCCCTTGTTTCATGCTTTGCAAACTGGTTTTGGATTTTATTTTGGCCAGTGGGTCTTCAAAGCGTTCTCTCAGGGCTCTCATGAAATCGTCAAATTTTTTTAGTTCTATTGCCCTTGAGTCATGCAGTCCTGTTAGCCACTCTACTGCCTCTTGCTCAAGGTGGGCTGAGATATAGCGCACCTTAGAGCCTTCTGTGGGGAATAGATCCTCACATTCTTCCATAAATCCATTTATGTGAGTCAGGAAGCAAGATAAGTTCTTTGGGTCCCCACTGAACTTTACCTTCAGGTCCCGCACCCCGAGCGATGTGCCTGGGCTCGACGTTCTTCTTGCTGCTCTGCTTCGAAGCCAAAGCCTTTTTCTAATAGATGGAGGATCCGGTCTACTGCTTCTTGCAGATGCGATATCCGATCCTCTAAACTGTCTACCTTCCCTTCTAAGGTCTCTACTCGCGGCTCCACTGTCATCTGACGGTGATGGCCGTCGTCTCTGCTCGCCCCCAGGTTTGAGTTCCGTTCCACACCTCCCCCAATTTCGGTCGCCCAGTCATTCTTTTTTGAGCTGTGCTTTCGAGGTGTGCTTTCGTAGTCGATGGAGGTTTTCAGTTGGGTTTGTCGTCCCTCCATCCATTTCTGGTGTTTTCGGTCGCTCGAGTTCGTTGGGGCTTGCCATCCGCCATCACTCAACTGGCTGGCCTTCTGTTTTGCACGTTCTGCTTTGCTTAAGCCCGAGCCCCTTTCCTTTTTTTCTCCGCTCTCAACTCTTGAAGTTGGGAGGGTTTTCACAGAGTTCGAAGTTTCTGGTTGTGGATCTTCCTCAATAAACTGGTCGTTTACGAGTAAGTTATCCATGTTCACTTGGTTCACTCTGTGATGCTACGATCCTTCGACTGACAAATTAGGCTCCAACACACTTCCGTAGACTATGTAAAAGCTTTTATTTACAGCGAGCAATCTGGGTTCACGTCAATAAACCAAGTAAAGTCTTGATACAAGGTCTGACAGTTAAATAGGCTCCCGTTTCCCCCTCCCCATGGAATGCAATAATCAGCCCGTTTCGCATACTCTCGTCCCTGCTGGGAGTTGTCTGCCAAAAGATGCTGAATATCTGTTTCTAATACACATCATGTATTGTTTGCTTTTCTGGTGATTTGGTGCTATAATTCCTGTTGATTGCCTTTGGCGCCTAGCTGGGGAATGTGTTACATGGTGCCTGTTCATGTCAGGATGCTATCATGACATAGTTCTTGCTATATTGAACAGCTCTTACTATTAAGTTTTTCCTAATGTCCAATTTAATTCTGCTTCCCTGTAATTTAAGCAAACTAGTTTCTAATATTTTGGAACTTTTAAAAGTAACATTGTAGCCACAGAATTTTAGCTATTGGATTATAGAGTAGATTAGGAATGTAATGATAATTGTGACATACTGGTAAGAAGGACACCTAAAAAGATACCCATCATTATTTTCCTCCTCAAATCATTAGGGTTTAGATACAACAGCAACTGAAGATGTTCTGGTAACCATTTCTCAGAGGTTGAAAACTTGAAAATAATGGCGATGGGTCCGTATACTTGTCTGCTCACATCTGACAATTTCCTGTTTCCCTGTCTTCCTAACTCCCTCCTCTCCCGTTCAGGGAGCCCTTGAGCAACTGCCCATGCTTCTCTCCCTTTCGTGGGAACTATTCTGCTTGTGTTGTAGGCTAGTGGCTGTAAAATTGAATTATCCTTTGGGTGTGAAGAATCCGTTGTGGTTTCTTTACATAGGGAAGAATTCATCCTACAGTTTATACATTTTAGCAAACTCTCTTTCATTGCAGTGACACACGTTGTTGTTCCTGTACATCCTGTGCGAACTACTATGAAGTGCATGCTGGCAGTTTTAACCGGATGTTGGATCTTGACATTTATGTGTAAGTAATGAACTTACTTTTGGTACTTAAGAAAAACATATGTTTGAGATGAGGGCCAAAGATAACAGGAATGTAGCACAGATCCTGTTTTTCAAACACTTCTCAGAAGCTATAATCCTAAAGTGCAAAATGTTCTCAACCTGAACAATTCCAAGCTTCGAATAGTTATTCCAAGCTTGAGGCAGTTTTGTGTACAGTTTTGTTTTGAGATCAGTACAAAACATGTATGTATTAATTGTAATTGATTATCAAAAACTGCTTACAAGATAGCAATAAACAAGAATCATAATCTGCTCTGATTTTGCCAGGGTAGGTTAACAGTATTTTTAAAAATAAAATGGGTATGCAATTTGAAAGAGTAAATACTAGCCTTTGGAAAAGAGAGAGAATTAATCTTTTGAAATAAGCAATGGTATCCTAATTTGTCAGGTCATTTTGGAAACATTCTCACACATCTCTGATAAAATTCCTATACACAATAGGATAACTCAAATCTATCTTAGAGAATTATTATAAAAATTCGATTCCCCCACTCTGCTGTTTAAAAGAGCTGTGAAGACCAGGCCTTTGGTGAGGGAGAGCGAGACCCCTCGCTTCATTGCACCTGCCATCTTTTATCTTTATCTTTTATTGATTTTATTGTAATTCCTTTGTTTAATTGTTGTGAGCCGCAATTTAATTAAGAAATTTCAAGTTTTGCATCTGTGTAGGAAAAATGTGAGAGGTACAAGTATAAAATGAGGGAGACCTGGCTTGGCAGTTTGTTGGGTTTTTTTATCCGTCCAATCGTGTTCGATTCTCGGAGACTGCCTGGACAAGTCCCTGCAGTTTTCTTGGCAAGGTTTTTTCAGAAGTGGTTTGCCATTGCCTCCTTCCTAGGGCTGAGAGAGAATGACTGGCCCAAGGTCACCCAGCTGGCTTTGTGCCTAAGGTGGGACTAGAACTTATAGTCTCCTGGTTTCTAGCCTGATGCCTTAACCACTACACCAAACTGGCTTGGCAGTAGTACATGTGAAAGAGAGCTGGTGTCCTTGTCAACTACATTAAGCATGACCCAGCGGTGTGATGCAGTTGCTAAACGCTATCTTCAGGTGCATTAACAAGAGCATGGAGTCCAGATCATGGAAAGTAATTGTCCCACTCTACTGTGTCCTGGTCAGACTCCATTTGGAGTACTCTGTCCAGTTCTGGGCACCAGGTTCAAATAGGACAGTTGACAAAATGGAATGAATTCAGAAAACAGCTACCAAGATGGTGAAGAATCTGGAAACCAAGACTTAAGAGAAATGGTTAAAGAATCTGGGTATGTTTAACCTACAGAAAAGAAAACTGAGATGAAATACAATAGCAGTCTTTAAATATCTGGAGGTTGTTACCCAGAAGAGGGAGTGGACTTACTCTCTATTCCTCCAGAGGGTAGGACCAGAACCATTGGGTTAAAATTACAAGAAAGGAGGCTATGTATGAGCTATCAGTCAGTGGAAGAGGTGGCTATATGAAGTGGCGGGTTCTCTTTTGCTAGAGGTCTTCAAACAGAGGCTGGAGGATCATCAGCCAGTCATCTTCTGGCCATGCGTTGTCTTCATGATCTTTTGCCTAGACCTTCAGTCGCCCCCCCCTCCCCCAAATCACTTCTGAGTTTGCAGGAAACAACCACATTTTCTTTTCTTAAACTTTCTTTTCCTACTTACAGGGGTAGAGGCCAGCTTGAAGAGAAGGGCTTGGGAACAAGAAGAAAAATATGAAATAGATGGTGGTCCTCGACAAGGCCGCCTGAACAAGAAACAGCTTGTGAGGACTTCTTTACTAATGTTTCAGTTACTTTGGTATTATAGCTTGGAATTTTTATCATTTTACTTTTTTCCCAAACAAGGGAGGAATAGTGCTTCGTTCCAGAATTTGGTTTTGAGAAATGATTGACAGCTACATTAAATTAGAAAAGTAGTTTCTAACCATAAACAGATTTCTTTTGTCAATAAGTGCTGCTAAATATTTTCCAAATTTTTGGAAAAACATATACAGCTATTACCTGAAGTAGAATGGATTCATCCTTCATAAACTTTAGTACATCAGTGTTTTTGGTTTGCAAAACTCTTTGGAAGCCTCATCCCTTCCCCTGTGTACATTTTCATGCGAAAATGAAAAATATAGTCAACATGTCCTACTGAATCTTCAGTTTGGTTTCCCCCCCCCCCCACATCTAGTAATATTTTGTAATTATTTGTTAATTAAGTTTAGACACATGCACACAAAGATCTAGCTGATTATTTTTAATCCATATATGAAGTTTCATTCTCTCTACCTGTTTCCAACAGCTTTTTCTGTTACAAAGCTCCACATGATTTTTTTTTTTTTGCCTATTTGATCTATTTCCTATCCCTCTTTTCTACAGCACAACTCTTCCAAAGTTGCTAGCAGCCTGGTGTGAGATTTTTTCACAAGACCTTCTTTTTTTCTTTTTCTCTCATTCCATTTCTTCCATCTGCGGGACTGTTGACTCCTTTTTTTATCCCTTAGAATACAGACTACATGTCTGTTTCCTCCTTTGGAACTACTCCTCTTGGCTCCTTGTTTGTTGTTGAGGAGCTTCCTTTCCCATTTTTGTCAGTTCTGGGCTCTTGTTTCTATCCTTACCCACTTTCTTTCAACAGCTTCTAATTCTTAGTTTACTCCTGGTTGATTTGGTATTTTACATGCCATACAAAGATTGTATTATTTGTTGCAGTATAGCTCACAGATCAACAGTTAAACTAATATTCAGACTGGGGCATGACAAAAGAATTGATTATAGAGGTTCAATAAATAAGAAATTACGGCTTCATCTCAGAATTGTCAGCTGTATTGATAAGAACAAGCTGTTCTTTATTTCAGTTGCCGAAACTTTTTGATGGCTGCTACTTCTATTTCCTGGGAATATTTAAAGAGCACAAGAAAGATGACCTCAAAGAATTGGTGAAAGCTGGAGGGGGACAGATTCTCATGAGGAAGCCTAAATCAGATAATGATGTGACACAGACAATCAATACGGTAGCCTATCATGCTGACATTACTTCTGACCAGAGTTTCTGCACACAATACATAATCTATGATGCCTCTTCTAACTACAAACCACAGAAAGTTCGTCAAGGAAAGGTTTGGGAAGTACCCTCCGGGTGGCTTATCGACTGTGTGATGTCATTTCGACTGTTACCTGTTAAGAAATGATTTTCCCAGCATTGTGACATCATAATTGTTTGGATTTCACTTTTACTGAAATTTTATTAAAAGATACTGAAATTACATGCTGAAACAAAAAAATATACATTTTTGTTTAAATCTTAGACTTATTTGTAGAGAGGAAGGATGTATAGTGAAATTGAGTTACTCCTCAACTCTTAAAATGTATATTTTTAAAAATAATAACTGAAGACTCAGATTCCCAAAATCTATTGTATGTTGATATTAGGGGGGTTCCCTTTTTTTGTCGGTGTTTCTGTAAACTACATTAATTATTATTGGATATACTGAAATTATGGTCATTCTGCACTGAAATCCTATGAAATCCCCAGAAAGCTCAGTCAGTACCATTCTGATTACTGTGATCCTAATATGAGCTTCACCATGCCAAAATTATTAAAGATTTTTTTTCCTTTTTGTACATGGTGAAATTAACATTGTCATTAAACTTATTTAAAGGGATTACTTATGTCTATAATCATGATTTCTATGTTTCCACTGAGAGAGATTCATTCACTTTTAGTGTTTTCTATATCACAAATAATAAATCACATTCTGAAGCATTACCATGTAAGACTTTTATTTAAATGTAAGCTGCATTTGTGTGTGTGTGTGTGTGTGTGTGTGAGAGAGAGAGAGAGGGAGGGAGGGAGGGAGGGAGGGAGGGAGGGAGAGAGAGAGAGAGAGAGAGAGAGAGAGAGAGAGCGAGCAATTTAACCAGTACTCTCAATCAGTAGAGTCCTTTCAATTATAGGCCAGGGTTGAATTGAATCAAATTGTTTTGCAACTTGAAAAGATAGGGATCAGCTTTCTCAAATGGGTTAGGCTAAGGAGGTAATTTGCAGCCATCGAGATGTTATGGGCAGGCAGGCTAATGGAAGTTAGAATTCAACTGCACATTGAGGACCACATTTTGTTGCCTTTCCCTAGCTTAATTAATTACAATTCATAGTATCAGAAACATTATTTGACACTCTCTGGACATTTATGTCATCTTACAAGGTACAAGAATCAATATATCTGTAGAGAACCTGTGGCCTTACAGATGTTGCTGGATTTTCCCCAGCCCCAGGCAGGGTGGACAAGGCCTTGAAACAGTAGCATTCTATTTCACCAATTCTACACTGTATTTCTGCCCTCTCATCTTCTGAGTTACCCAAAAGAACTGTATTTCTTAACTGATAAGGGAGATGAATGACATAGTAAATGCATCTAACATCTAGACATGGTGATCTTGGGCTAGTGACATGGTGCCACTTTTATTCTCTCTCCTATCTCCTTTCCCTTTCCCTCTGTCCAGCTGTCTTTTAGCAGAAGCAATATCAACACCTCATCTCCTGCACAGTAATACCACTTATGCTAAATCGTGTATTGTAATACATTCATCAAAATTTACAGTAAAACTGCAACTGCAAATGAACACAAATACAAGAAGAGTAGAGAAATACTGTACTTCTGCCTCAGGCAGAAGCAATGGACGAAAGCTGATGCTTGTGTGTTATTTTACTGTATTGGGGCATTGTAAAATCACCTTTGAGAATTCTAAAAGTGTAAGGTAAAGGTTCCCCCCGCACATTGGTGCAATCGTGTCCGACTCTAGGGGCCGGTGCTCATCTCCGTTTGTTAGCCGAAGAGCCAGCATTGTCCGAAGACGCTTCCACGGTCATGTGGCCGGCATGACGCACGCGGAACGCTGTTACCTACCCACCAAAGTGGTACCTATTCATCTACTTGCATTTGCATGCTTTCGAATTGCTAGGTTGGCAAGAGCTGGGGCGAGTGCAGGAGCTCACTCCATCACGCAGGGCTAGGGATTCGAACCTCCGAACTTGCGATCTTCCAATCGACAAGCCTGGCGTCTTACCCGCTAAGCCACCACGCCCCTTAAAACTCTTAAAATCCCTTAAAACTCACACCCCTTTTACACTCTAAAAGTGTACCTCTCCAATTATGTATCCTCATATAGCTGAATATACTACATGAATTAACTTACATACCTTTACACAATTTCTCCATAAAGAAAATTATAAGCATGCAGGCGTCCCTTATATATTAGAACGGGTTTTGTATCTCTTCTGTCTTGCAGCTGCCAGAAAAAAGTGCTAAATTCTATAGTGATACACTATGCGATTTTTTAAAAAATGGCTTCAAAATGGCTTCAAGCTTGAAAAGCCAGAGTTTGTATTAAAAGAAATCCCTCATATACTGTATGTCATGTAAATTGTAAAGAGTTTGTTTATGATGGACTAGAGTGGAGGAGGGGCATTTCTGCCTGTGAAATTACTATGGGAGGTGAATTTTGGAAATGATTGGGGAAGAGCTTCCATTGAATATCAGCTTGCATGAAATCTCCTGAGACCCAAATCAACATGAAAGAGAAAGGCAATATTCATGGATAACTTCTATACAGAACAGAACAAAGCCTTAATGGTTTATGTAGTGTGGGATTATAAAATGACTTTCTTGTATTGTAGTTTGGTTTTTGAAGCATTATACATTATTTTTTAAACATTACTGTTGAATTAGATGACAGATGGAGAGTTTTATCCTAGGGTGGTGGCTGGATTTTTGTTTCTGTTTTTCTGCTAAACTTCTGCTAAACTAGCTATTGATGAGCAGGAACATGTGTATAGAGGACCCTTTAACCTGTAGGCCTTCACCAGCCATTTGAAGTGATATAATGTGAGCCCTCAGATCCATGTCACAAAAACTTGAGCTAGATTAAAGCCACTGCATATTATTTGCATTCAGCCAGTTTATTCTGAACATTTATTGATGATAATGATTTCAACTTATATTCTGGGTTTTATATTCTGGGTTTATCCATAGTCTGCTCATATTAAGAGATGGGAACAAATTTATTAAATAATAAGATTTTATTTATTTATTTGTTTGTTTGTTTATTTATTTATTTATAATTCAATTTATATCACCGCTCCATCTCCCCCAAGGGGGACTTTTAAAATTTTAAAATTTAATATAAATTTATAGTGAGTTCTCAAATATCTTCCTCTGACTTTTTGGTAAAAGGGCAAAACTAAACCTAATCTAGATATGAAGATAGAGAAATCATCTCACCCAAAGGACAATCCTGGTTTGAATCAACAGGAGGGAAAGGCAAAAAGACTACTTTCTTTTCATTCCACATCTTTTATTGCTTTGTCTAACTGGAGGAAATTAGGGGTGTCCAGAGGCTTCAAGGGTGGGAGCTGAGGCTCTGGAAATAGCCAACCTGCTCCAGGAACTGTTTGATCAGATTCAGTTTAGTTTCCAAAATGTGATTTGGAGAAAAGCAGCTTTCTTGCTAGGCAGATTCTCCATGTAGCATTTTAGAAATGTACCCTCTCCTGAGGTAAGCATCTCTCTTTGGGCATGACTTTTAATTTAATTCTTATCAATAAAGAAAATGCAACTCCAGAGATGTTTGTGATCCTAGATCAGTCCCTTGTCCCTTGAGATCAAAGGGACAACCAAAGACAACCCTTTCAATGAGATTTAAAAAGAGCTCTTAATTGCTATTGATTGTGGGTTAAAAAATTAAGTTCCATCAGCAACTGCATCTTTGAAAGATCTAAATGAGAAAAACAATTAATGGGTCTGATTAACCCAGTGCTACAATTAATCAAAAAGGGATGAGAATGTTAAGGAAAGAGAATCTGACTGAATAGCTTTGGAAGCATTCATTTCAAGACAACTTCCATCCACAAAAGAATGTAAATTAAATTTGTAAATTTTAAAGTGAAGAATACACAAATTCAGAAGATTTGAAAGACTAATATACAATTGAAAGCAGAGGTTTTTCTTCTGGGATTGATGAACAGACAGCTGGAAAAAAGTCATGGAACTTTGTTTTTATATATGACAACTGCAGTGAGATTATTATATGCTCAAGAGTGGCCAGATTCAGCACTACCCACAATGGAGGAGTGGTTGGTGAAAGATGATGGAACTTGCAGGGATGGCCAAACTGACTTCCTTGACTGGAGAAAAGACAATACAGGTAGCCCTCAACTTATGACCGTTCGTACAGCGACCGAAGTTACGATGGTGCTGAAAAAATGGACTTACAATTGGTTCCTGAAGTTATGGCCGTTACAGCCCCCCCCCCCCCCCGTGGTCATGTGATCAAAATTCAGGCACTTGGCAGCCTGCCCGCACTTGTGACCGCAGGGGCACTTCAACTTATCTCGCCCCCATCTCTGCCCCTTTGGCCGCCCTGCTCCCTGCCTTGTGGGGCAGCAAGCAGCCCCAGAACCACCCAGCTCTGGGGCTGCTTGCCACACTGCGGCTCAGGGGCTTCTTGGCAGACTCTCCGGGGTGCTTCCGGCACGTGCTCTGCAGCTCATGTTGGAAGCTGCTGGCTGTTCATGAGCCTTTCCTCCTCCTCCTGCAAAGCACAGTGCAAAGCCCAGCCCCAGCCCGGCTCAGCAGTGCAGCGCAAAGGGGCTTCTTGGTGCAAAGGGCCGGGCCAGGCATGCCTCATCAGCAGAAGGAGCAAGACGGCGAAGGTCGGCTGGGGCGACTGCAGCTGTGACTGGGCTGGAGTGGCTGTGCCTCCCAGGGGCAGCTTCATGCTGTGCTGCGACTCAGGGGCTTCTTGCAGCCGCAGAGCTGCAGCGTGCCACGAAGCCCCTGAACTGCAGCGTGGCAAGCAGCCCCAGGGCCGCATGGTTCCAGGGTGCTTGC
Organism: Charina bottae; assembly: GCA_023362775.1. Classification (NCBI taxonomy): domain Eukaryota; kingdom Metazoa; phylum Chordata; class Lepidosauria; order Squamata; family Charinaidae; genus Charina; species Charina bottae. The sequence goes on from JALMGJ010000020.1 coordinate 3,805,146, forward strand.
TGCCCCGCAAGGCAGGGTGCAGGGCAGCCAAAAGGGCAGAGATGGGGCGGAGATAGGCGGGTGGGGGGAGTTGGAGGCAGTCCCCTACCTTACTGAGGCTCGGGGCTGGGAGGAACCAAGCCCAGAATGGCTTGGATTGGGGTGGGTCCTCGGCTAACAACCGGTGGAATTTACTTAATGGCGGCAACTGGGAGTGCCAGGATTGCCATCACTAAGCAATGCAGTTACCTGACATTGTGCTTTATGACTGCATCGCTTAGTGATGGAAATTCAAGTCCCAATTGTGGTCGTAAGTTGAGGACTACCTGTATCTACGTTCATTGCTGACTGGAAACCCTTTATAGACTTTTTGCATGAAACAGACAGGAATGAATTTATGATTTGTGGTTTTGATGACTAGAAAAAATAGATAATAGGGGGGTAAAATGCTTTTCTTTTTGTAACTATAGAGTAAGACGTAATTTTGTAACCATACTTGTATTTGCTGTAAAGAAAATTGGAAGCTACTTCTATTTCTTTTCATCTTTCTTTTTGCACTTTTGTCTTTTTTCTCTTTTCCTTTCTTCCTTTTCTTTACTTTATATTAGTTCTTGTTAGTTTTTATCTTCTTTTTAAAACTTTTAATTAAAAATTATTTGAAAAACAAAAAGAAGGGCAAAATGTAGAGCAGAGCTTTCCAAACTGTGTGTCGCGACACAAAAGTGTGTCACCACACACAGTCTGGTGTGTCGCCACACAACCCGGAAGCGCTGATCATCATCAGCGCTTCCGGGTTTTCCCGTGGCGACACACCAACGGTGGCGCGCAAAACCCCAAAAGCGGCAGCAGCGCTTCCGGGTTTTTGCGCGCTGCTGCAACGGCGGCACTTCTGGGTTTTCCCATGGAGACACACCAACGGCGGTTGGTGTGTCGCTGTGGGAAAACTTTGGAAAGCCCTGATGTAGAGGAACGGGCCAGCCCTTAGCAAGATCACCCATGTTGTTATCGGATCTTACATTCCTGCAATAAAGGTTGTGTTATAACACACTGATCTTGTAAATGCTATGTATCATTTCTAGAGGGTATATAACCTGTGGAGTCCTTGGTGCTCTCTGAGCCTTGTTGTTTTCTTGCAGACATTTCATTGCCAGGCTAGGCAACATCTTCAGTGCGAAAAGGGAGTGGGACTTGCTCTCTGTTTATATCCCATGGCTCGTCCTGCTTGTGTTGGTGGGGGTGTTGTCCTCTCCTTGGTAGTTCCTTGATTGGGCTGTTATTTGCTGCTTGGTTGATTGACTGAGTTAATAGTTCCTTGATTAGGGTATATTGTGCTCTTTGATTGTTCCTCTGGTGCTAATCCTGGTGTTGATCTTTGCATATCTGGTTGTTGATTGCTGGCCAAGAGGTGTTCTGGTCTTCTGGCTTTTCTATTGTCTCTATTATGGTATGTAAATTTTGTTTACCTCTATGTGTCTGTTGATGGCTGCTTTATATAACCTTGGGGGCCTTGCGGCTCTTTCCCATTATTTTGACGAGAGTCCAGTGATCACTGTAGTTGTGCATGCCAATACAATGTATTTTGTTGTGTCTATCTCCAAATGTTTTGGTTCTTTCTTAAGTGGGTGTTTTTCCCACAGCACTCATGTGAAATTGAAAAGAGAAGCCTATAGGTGTAGTGCAAGGAAGAACACAGGAGACATTTGCTGGATAACATTTTATATTTAACAAAATATTTTAATAATATAGTTTTTCAAATATTGTTTTTAGAGTCCTTTTTTTTTACAGTAGCGTGTTTTGTTTTCACTAGTTTTCAGGCACACTATTGTTTAAAAGTGTAAAAAATCTGACAGGTATCCTCTTTATGAAGAATACAGGTCCCTCTGTTTCATTAGCAGTTTGACTACTTAATCTGATCTCCAAGCAAGTAGGATACAGCACAGCTTTATTCAAAACAGGTAGATCAAATTATACCAACATAATGATCTGGCCCTATGCTATGGCATGTATATGTATGTACAAATTTCTGGAGCCTCACTCTGCACAGGATCCACCTCTATATAATGGTAGGTACGTTTATTCAGATGCACATGCTTGGGGAACTTCTTGAGCTCCAGAGCTTGTGGTAAGCAATGTTCCTTCAGTCCTTCTAGGATTCCAGTAAGCTCCCATCAGTGACCAATGGTCTAGTAGGATAGGACTTTGTAGTACAGAATACCTGAAGGACCTCAGGTGGAAGAAGCTGTGCAAAAGGACAATCAGCTTCTCCATCCTTTCTACTAGGGTTACTGTTGAATTTCCCTCATGCCTGCTCATCCAGGGTATGATCTGAAGGCACATGCTAGAGTATCTGTGCTGGAACTAAGCAGATAGTGTCTGGTCAGTAACTGAATGGGAGAACACTTGAGGCCACCTTGCCAGGAAAGCATGATGTGAAAGAAATACATAAATTAAATTTTCAGAATGATCAGTATACATGACCAACATTTGTAAATTGCAACATACTTTTTTGATTAGTTGAAACTCACACTATGCTTGAGAGTCAGTCATGAGTAATTCTTCAATCAAGCAAGACATTTATGTACAGACATATGACATAGCAATTATTCATAGCAGCTTGAACAACACAGTGTAGCCATTATCTGTAGTGTAGAAGGACTGGAAATGACTAATGCAGAGCTTTCTTACCAGTTCACTAGACCTGGCAGCCTGCTCCAGGGAATAATCCTAACCCTTAAGAGCACAGCACAAGACTTTTAATAAAGTCAACCCAGCCTATTTTAATTATTGAACTCTAAATATAGGGAAAATATGAATATCTTTGGCTTTCACGTGCCACAGAAATGGTATATGACATAAAAGCAAGGGTGACTATTGATGTTTTCCAAGGGCAGTCGATGATTCCCTTAAAATCCAATATTACATACCAAAAAATCCTACAGTACAGCTTTTCTAGACAAGTCTGTTCAGATGGGAATAGCATGTTAAAAGGCTTTCTCCATATTAAGAAAATCTTGCTGTATATATAATGCAATAAAAAGGATAGAAGTCAATCTGATTGACATGCTATTGACATGGAATTTTATTTTTTTTACTTCATAAAGCATTTAATCAGTGGTCTTTTCACTGGCATTCAGACCTGGTGCACTTACCACAGGACTTTTTTTTTTAAGCCTGGTGTTATTTTTATGTTCCAATTGGTCCTCAGAGTAACGGGAAAAAGAAAAAACCCTGTGAAGGGCTGTGAAGGGCTTCAGATTTGAAGAGGTGCTTTGATGCACACAGAGGAGGTCTCACAGAACCTGTTGATGACTCTTTAAAGCAGCTGCATCTTTTCCCAGGATCACCTGGCTGTGAAAAAGGTGAGCAGATCCCAGAAGTTGGTAGATTTAAAGCTGGTCTAGATGCTGCATGGAGAACAGGAGGAGGATCTGGGAAAGAGGTACAGCTGTTGAGCCATCTGAAGCCAAAAGTTGCCTTTTCCTCCACTGGGAAAAATAAGCCAAAATTGTATGGCTTCCTTTCTTCCCGGAGAGGGAGCTGAGGGCAAAAGCGGAGCTAATTGATCAATATCAAGAGGGTTAGACTAAAAGGAGGCCTAGGAAGCAAGGGGAAAATTGGATTGAGGAGAAAAGCCAAAGGCAGTGCTAATTAATTTAAGTTCCTTAATAATTTCTGACTGATACGAAGAGATAATCCAAAATCCTGTGAAGCAAGAATGGCATTCAAGGGCCATTTACCACTTATGGTATTGTAAAATAGTGCCTCCTGCATAAGTGAGGACTTTTTAAATGTCTCCTTGCAAAAGAATATAATTATAATGCCTCTCAAGCTGGCCTTCTAGCGAGGCAACAAAATATATACTGTAATTCTGGCTCAAGCCTCAGCAAAGCTCTACAAGTGAGCTTTTCAGATGACTCTTCCCGTGCAGAAAGGCAAACAAATCAAAAATAAATGCTCGTTTCCAAATTATAAGGTGGAAACTCTGAATGGTCACGAAGAGTCGGACACGACTAAACGACTGAACAACAACAACAACAACAACAACAACAACAACAACTCTGAACCTCTTTGTAGGAGTTTGGTATTATGAAGTGCCCCTTACAGTAGCTCATGGTAATTACATTCCAGGCAAAGACCTCTTGTTAACAAAGGTCTTCTTTGTGTGGCAATAGCTACCTTCCAGCACATTCTCCTCTCTAAAGTTTACTTTGTGTAAATTCAAACTTCTCGGCCCCAATAAATTCTCTGAACCTTCTAGTATGCTTGTCCTTTGATGGACCTTAGCCAATTAATTCTCCTCTTTTCCCTCAAAGATTTGGGAGTTCGTTAATAAAAGATAGGCTGCAATAATTTATAGCGCTACTTAGCATTCTCATGGTTTCTCAAAAGCCCAGGTATGTCATTTATTTCTTATTCAAAGATGTGCTTTAGTTTATTTATATGTAAGAGGAAGCAAAAACAGAGAATGAATTTCTCATGGAATGGGAAAGTGAGCATCTCTCTGCTCTTTGTGGAAAGATGGCTAGCGGGGAAGAAAAACGACACGTGAATGATTTTACTAAACTGCATTCATGAATTCATGGCCACAGCTGCCAACCATTCTTCAAATTAGTTTATTACACCGGAGTTGCCTGGTATGATGTTGGCTGAACAGAGCAGGTATAGGTCCCACTTGTGTCAGAGCACTGTTGCTTTTAGGGCTTCCTATTAGTATGAGAAGCCACATCAGCTGGCTCATATAATAGGATAAAGCCCACAGCAGTGCTTTCATATGAAGGGCACTAAAACACAGGAAAAAAAGCTTATGGATGAGAATCCACAACACTCAAGGTAAGGTGCTGGACAAAACCTACATGGCAGTTGGTGTTTACTTTTATTTCACACACTCTTATGGTCAAATTACATAAAAAGTGGGGGAGCTGTGGCTGGACATTCCACACTGCTAAAAACAACTGGCAACTATGGGGATGAGAGTAAATAAAAACCAGAGAAGATCCCAACTTAAATTTACCATTGCCACAATTTATTTGAACTGCTAAAAATGTGGAACTTTGGGCTTAACTTTCAGCCATTATTGCTCCCGTAATTAAGTAGCTATTAACTTTACATTTTATACTTTTGTTTATAGGGTATATCTTCTTGCTTTAATACCTGATTCTACTCTTAGGGTGTAAAACATTATTATCTGCACTTTGTGTGTAATATAACCTCTTAACACAGAAGTAAGCAATATTTCATTTGATGGCTGTTGTGGGTTTTCCGGGCTTTGTGGCCGTGTTCTGGCAGTTTTTGTTCCTAACGTTTTGCCAGTCGCTGTGGCTGGCATCTTCAGAGGACAGGAGCACAGCTAGAAGATTCTCTCTGTGCCCCAATCTTCTAGCTGCGCTCCTGTCCTCTGAAGATGCCAGCCACAGCGACTGGCAAAACATTAGGAACCAAAACTGCCAGAACACGGCCACGCAGCCGGAAAACCCACAACAACCATCGGATTCCGGCCGTGAAAGCCTTCGACTATACAATATTTCATTTGCTTGAAGCCATATATGGATAGAGCCTGGATTAAAAAAAGGGGGGGCAGGGGGGTTGGGGGTATTTTGGTACTGTATGTTATGAGTTTGGTATGTTAAGCAAGTGTCTGCATTCCTGATGGGGAAAAAAGTGAAATCACATTGCTGTTCCATGGTGGTTACTCGCTGACATCCTTTCTAGGAGCTCTGCAGGTTGCACAAACAGGGGGTGTGACTCATTTTGCCTACTCAGTAAAATGGTTGATGGAAGATGGAACATTTGATTATATAGTACATATTTCTGTGATTTTGGTGTTTCAGTCACTTTCCAGTTAACACAATTTTCTCTCCATGGAACATTTTGTTACCTATACTAATGTCCCAAAGAAAACTACTATATGGCAAATGCTCTCAACCTTTTCCAAGAAATTGCAAAATTTAAATGAGACCTTGATGTTTATTTTATGAGATATCCTTTCCTAGGAGAAAATGGAGCAATGGACAAAAGCTTGTCTCTATTAATTTAGCCCCAAATATAAGCAAGGAGGACCTCTTCACTGGAGTTAGAAATGTACATTGTGAGGAAAAATGAAAACACAAATTTAATTCAAGGAACTTGCAGTTAATTTTCTTTGGGCTCTTGAGCCAATAAAATAGGATTAGATTGTATCTTGGTTTCCAGACATCCTGGTCAAATAAGTCTCTTGTGTGACCCCACCCCACCCCATCCAATTTATAGGGATGTTATTCAGTGTTAAATGTTACAAAAATATCTTGTGCTGATAAATAACACTTGGATAATCATGAATCGCAACTCCACGTCAGATGGTTTCTTCCAGTAGAGATGTACATATTATCTCTCAAGACCAGTTGGTTTCTACATTTGCGCTGAGATTATTCAAAGGTGGTGAGAGAGCAAAGAAGGCAGTAATGGTCACTGAAATTAACCTGAATAGGCATGTTGAGTCTGATGGATTAGGGAAAAGCAACTCTCTAGGAAGCTGCAGTTTCTTCCTCCTTGCCTAGAACCAAAGAGGTGGGGAAAATGATAATGCAACAGAGTGACACTGGCATGTGTTGCTGAGAGATGATCTTGAGGGTTGACTTTCTTAGGTTGTATAATCTCTTCCAAGAACATTGACTGCTTACACTGGTTGGCTTTAGCTTGATTTCTATTACAGTATACATTTTTCTTTCCAATTATCCCCACGTGGTGGAGAAAACATAACCCATCACCAGAAAAAGAAGATCGGTAGAACATTCCTCTCCTGACCTACTTTACCAATCCGTGTCACTTGCTGTAATGTCAGGCATCCACATAGATTTTCTCAGGGAGGAAAAGAGAGTGAGAGAACAAGCTCACAGGTAAAATAGTCTTACTTAACCCTAAAAGATTTTGCTGGTGACCCAACAGCAGCTGGCAGATTTAACACGGGAAGCTGTCACAGTGGGTATGCAAACATCGTCGCTCGGGGTCTTGCCCTATGCCGCCGGCTTGCCTTGGCATTCACGTTTGGAACACTGAGCAGGCTTCCACCAGTCCCCGTGATGACAGTGACAGATGTTGCACTCGTCCACTTTGACTTCGATGCCAGCCGGAATGATGGTGGTTCCTGCAAAGCAGTTTGGACCTGGAAATGTACATACATAAATAGATTAAATGTGAAGCAGATTGGAGAACATGGGCTTGATTACACTGGGCACAGTCCATCCAAAAGTAACACTTTTAATTTCACTGCAGCCATCAGAAAGACTGAAACCCAGGTTTAGAATGGCTTTACTTGTAATAATAAGTAAATAATGTTATTATTCATGAACTTTGTGTCCTTTTATGGAAAGTAGAAAGCTCATTTACATTCATCATGATGTAACATTCAGTGAAAAAAAGTAATTTCATTCCATGTACAAAGACCAACAACACCTTAACAAAAATGGGAAAAACAGAAAAATAACCATGATATTTTGAAAGTATTTTCAATGCTGTTTCATACCTATAGGTGATTCAAAATTATTACCAATAGCCATCCTTTTTTGTCCTCCTTTTTCGTGATGTGTAAACAGTACAATGCCCAGGGTACTGAATAAAGAATTGATAATGAGAGGCTCTGGTGAGCTTTTAGCCTCCACATAATTCTTTGAACATTGGTTTTCCTCGTCTTTTTTAAATGTTTGCAGAGGAAACAAAACCAAATCTATTATCTGCATATATATTTGCCTGTTCTCTGACAAGGATCTTCCCTAATTTTATTTCCTCAACAACGTGAGGCAGATAGGCCTTGAGAGAACCCAACTCACCCAAGGGAGGATAGTAATACTCCAGTTTATTTAAGCACAGTTTGGAAAACATAAATGACTTCACCTGTACTATATGCCAAAACAAACCATGGTTTACAAACTTCAGTGGCTGGGTTCAGCCCATGCATGAATTCAGCATGTGGTCCACTTTCTGGACAAGCCAAAGTTGAGCCACCAGATGTCTCATCTATACTCCCAGGCCTTGCCTAAATAAGGCAATATTTTGCAAATTCCCCACCGATGATTGCAGGTAAAGGGAAAACATGTAGTGCTTTTTACTTGCCTATTTATTTTGATGGCAGAATGTTGACCCTGTTGGCAGAATTCTGATTCACAATGTGGAATGCCTATGTCTGATCCTTCTTTGAATTATCTTTCTGTAATGTTAGGATAACATCTACTAATGTATGTGTCATATACTGTCAAATAACTACCATTACAATCCTAGGTAGGTGTTTGTTTGTTTGTTTGTTTGTTTGTTATTTCTATTTCAAGGCTGCCTGGCTCCACAGTGACTCTGGGTGGCTTACAATTAGGAAAAAAAACAATATATATCAAAGAAAAAGAATACAGCTAACTGGAAGGCAGAACCCCACACCAAAGGGGTTCAACCACCATCCTAACCCAAGGCCTGGGAGAACCACCAGGTCTTTAACAATTGGTAGAAAAGCAAATGGGTTGGAGCAGTACAGAGCTCCATACTTAACTGCAACAAAGTGGACTCTCCTGAAATCTTTCTATAGCTGCCAAGACCAACACCAGCCAAATGCTAGTTGGAAGCATCTCCAGCTTTTTATTTTTGAAGTCCTGAGTTGGTGATTTAGCAATGAATTATTGTATGCCAAAGAGCCAGCTTGGTCTAGTGGTTAAGGCACTCAGCTAGAAACTGGGAGCCTGTGAGTTCTAGCCCTGCCCTATGCACAAAGCCATCTGGGGGACCTTGGGCCAGTCACTCTCTCTCAGCCCTAGGAAGGAGGCAATGGCAAACCACTTCTGAAAAAACCTTGCCAAGAAAACTGCAGGGACTTGTCCAGGCAGTCTGAGAATCAGACTCGACTGAACAGATTAAAAAAATTATTCATACACATTTATTATAGGTATATTATACATGGGATTTCTTAATCTGTTTATCTTTCTTTCCCCTTCAGTTATTCATTAGGAAAAAAATTAAAGGCAAGTCATTTCTAAATCGGCAGGAATCTTACTTCCATGCTAATTAAAGTTGTGCTAAAAACAATGACCCACATCATGTTTCTATACATGCAGAAAATGTTTAGTTCACACATCCCTATTTATTGTGTTCCTGAGGTAGTATCACAAAAAATGCAAAATGAAGCAGATGCAAAAATTTGGGCAATCTGATGGCTGGAGTCATAGACCAGAACCTACCAGGGACCTTAAGTGTTGTCCTCAAATCATGTTATTTACTGTTTGGCTCCTGACTTCCTCACATCTAGGGGAAGACATTTTGGGGGACATTTATATTTCATTGGATTTGAGTCCACTGCTGGAAAATAGTGGGGTGTCTCAAGAAAAGCCGCGGGTCAGTGGTAAAGTCCGTTCTTTGCATGTGATGCCCTAGGTTCATTTTCTACGACCTTCAGTTCAAAAATGCTCACCTTGTCTTGGAACTGCATTGCCATTCAACTTAAATTTAAAAAAAGCGAACCCACTTCTAATTGATGTGGTCAGGACACAGGGAAGCCAAACTTGGAACGCACTGAGGTGGAGCATAAGAGATTCATACTGCAAAATCTAAGTATGCCCAGGATCTCAACATCCAGGTTGGGCGTGAACAGAGATCGGAGCCGAAAGGCAAAGCCCTCCACCGATGGCTCCTCGGACCTGACGCTGCTTCACTTGTTGCTCCCACCGCAGCAGAGCTAGAGAGGCGGCTGCTACGGCCTTCCCCGCTCCCCTCCTCGCCCCATTTCCAGGCGAGCCGTGGCAGCCGCCGCTCTCCTACCTGCCAGCGGTCTGCTCAGGGGCCTGCCCCGCAGGCGCTCACGAGAGACACCGCCGAGCGCGGGAGATGCCCCTTGGGGACGCCCCCACCCTCGTGCCGCCCAGTTTCTTCTTTTCTTTCCACTCCCTTGAAAGCCACAGGGCTGCCCAGGCTGACAGCCATGTGACAGACAGTGCACGTGAGTGTCAGCAAGCATCCACATTTTAAACCTGCTATTGCACTGACACTTAGAAACCCACGGAATAGAAACCCGTTGAAACTCTATTTTGTGCCGTAATTATACTCTTAGACATTCGTAAGTTAACCAGAAATAGCTTTCTGTTGAACATTTTTTCCCGATTTAAAGTAATAGAATACGGTTAAGTGGACTTGTCTCTGAAATAGTTGCAATGCACATTTCTTTCACATTTAACTTTTGGGTGAAAAATCTAGTATTTAACTTTATGTTTTCTCGACCAAAGATAAAAATTATGACACTGAATTTCATACTGTTTCCTCCATTTCTACTCATTCTGGCTGCCTGTAAATTGTTGTTGTTGTTCAGTCGTTTAGTCGTGTCCGACTCTTAGTAACCTCATGGACCATAGCACGCCAGGCCTTCCTGTCCTCCACTGTCTCCCGGAGTTTACTCAAATTCATGTTCATTACATTGGTGATGCTATCTAACCATCTCATCCTCTGCCGTCCCCTTCTCCTTTTGCCTTCAGTCTTTCCCAGCATCAGGGTCTTTTCCAGTGAGTCCTCTCTTCGCATTAGGTGGCCAAAGTATTTGAGCTTCAGCTTCAGCATCTGTCCTTCCAATGAGCAGTCAGGGTTGATTTCCTTTAGGATTGACTGATTTGACCTCCTTGCAGTCCAAGGGACTCTCAAGAGTCTTCTCCAGCACCACAGTTTGAAAGCATCGATTCTTCGGCGCTCAGCCTTCCTTATGGTCCAACTCTCACAGCCATACATTACTACTGGAAAAACTATAGCTTTAACTATACGGACCTTTGTCGGCAAGGTGATGTCTCTGCTTTTTAATATGCTGTCTAGGTTTGCCATAGCTTTCCTCCCAAGGAGCAAGCATCTTTTAATTTCATGGCTGCAGTCACCGTCTGCGGTGATCTTGGAGCCCAAGAAAATAAAATCTGTCACTGCTTCCATTTCTTCCCCTTCTATTTGCCAGGGGGTGATGGGACCAGATGCCATGATCTGAGTTTTTTTAATGTTGAGTTTCAAGCCAGCTTTTGCACTCTCCTCTTTCACCCTCATCAAGACGCTCTTTAGTTCCTCTTCACTTTCTGCCATTAGGGTGGTATCGTCTGCATATCTGAGGTTGTTGATATTTCTCCCGGCAATCTTAACTCCGGCTTGTGATTCATCCAGCCCGGAATTTCTCATGATGTACTCTGCATATAAGTTAAATAAGCAGGGTGATAATATACAGCCTTGTCGTACTCCTTTCCCAATTTTGAACCAGTCGGTTGTTCCATGTCCGGTTCTAACTGTTGCTTCTTGACCCACATACAGGTTTCTCAGGAGACAGGTAAGGTGATCTGGTACTCCCATCTCTTTAAGACTTTGCCACAGTTTGTTGTGATCCACACAATCAAAGGCTTTAGCGTAGTCAATGAAGCAGAAGTAGATGTTTTTCTGGAACTCTCTTGCTTTTTCCATGATCCAGCGAATGTTGGCAATCTGATCTCTAGTTCCTCTGCCTCTTCGAAACCCAGCTTGCACTTCTGGTAGTTCTCGGTTCACATGCTGCTGAAGCCTAGCTTGTAGGATTTTGAGCATAACCTTGCTAGCATGTGAAATGAGCGCAATTGTACAGTAGTTTGAGCATTCTTTGGCATTGCCCTTCTTTGGAATTGGAACGTAAACTGACCTTTTCCAATCCTGTGGCCACTGTTGAGTTTTCCAAATTTGTTGGCATATTGAGTGCAGCACTTTAACAGCATCATCTTTTAGGATTTTAAATAGCTCAGCTGGGATACTGTCTTCTCCGCTAGCTTTGTTGTTTGTAATGCTTCCTAAGGCCCACTTGACTTCACTCTCTAGGATGTCCGGCTTAAGGTCAGTGACCACACCATCGTATTTATCAGGGATATTAAGATCTTTCTTGTATAGTTCTTCTGTGTATTCTTGCCACCTCTTCTTAATCTCTTCTGCTTCTGTTAGGTCCCTGCCTTTTTTGTCCTTTATCATGCCCATCTTTGCACAAAATGTTCCCTTGATATCTCCGATTTTCTTGAAGAGATCTCTAGTCTTCCCCATTCTACTGTTTTCCTCGATTTCTTTGCATTGTTCATTTAAGAAGGCCTTCTTATCTCTCCTTGCTATTCTCTGGAAATCTGCATTCAGTTGGTTATATCTTTCCCTTTCTCCCTTGCCTTTTGCTTCCCTTCTTTCCTCAGCTATTTGTAAAGCTTCATCAGTCAGCCACTTTGCTTTCTTGCATTTCTTTTTCTTTGGGATGGTTTTAGTTGCTGCCTCCTGTACAATGTTACGAACCTCCATCCATAGTTCTTCAGGCACTCTGTCTACCAGATCTAATCCTTTAAATCTATTCCTCACCTCCACTGTATATTCATAAGGGATATGATTTAGGTCATACCTGAGTGGTCTAGTGGTTTTCCCTACGTTCTTCAATTTAAGCCTAAATTTTGCGATAAGAAGCTCATGATCTGAGCCGCAGTCAGCTCCAGGTCTTGTTTTTGCTGATTGTATAGAGCTTCTCCATCTTTGGCTGCAAAGTATATAATCAATCTGATTTCGGTATTGACCATCTGGTGATGTCCATGTGTAGAGTCGTCTCTTGTGTTGTTGGAAAAGAGTGTTTGCTATGACCAGCGTGTTCTCTTGACAAAACTCTATTAGCCTTTGCCCTGCTTCATTTTGTACTCCGAGGCCGAACTTGCCTGTTATTCCGTTTATTTTTTGACTTCCTACTTTAGCATTCCAGTCCCCTATGATGAAAAGGACATCTTTTTTTGGTGTTAGTTCTAGAAGGTGTTGTAGGTCTTCATAGAACCCGTCAACTTCAGCTTCTTCGGCATCAGTGGTTGGGGCATAGACTTGGATTACTGTGATGTTGAATGGTTTGCCTTGTATTCGAACTGAAAGCATTCTGTCGTTTTTGAGGTTGTACCCCAGTACTGCCTTTCCCACTCTTTTATTGACTATGAGAGCTACTCCATTTCTTCTAAGGGATTCTTGCCCACAGTAGTATATATAATGGTCTCCTGAATTAAATTTGCCCATTCCTGTCCATTTTAGTTCGCTGATTCCCAAGATGTCGATGTTCAATCTTGTCATCTCATGTTTGACCACATCCAGCTTACCTTGATTCATAGATCTTACATTCCAGGTTCCTATGCAATATTGTTCTTTACAGCATCGGACTTTCCTTCCACTTCCAGACACATCCACAACTGAGCGTCCTTTCGGCTTTGGCCCAGCCGCTTCACTCTTTCTGCAGCTAATTGCCCTCCACTCTTCCCCAGTAGCATTTTGGACACCTTCCGACCTGAGGAGCTCATCTTCTAGCGTCATATCTTTTAGCCTTATGATACTGTCCATGGGTTTTCTTGGCAAGGATACTGGAGTGGTTTGCCATTCCCTCCTCCAGTTTTGGACCACGTTTTGTCAGAACTCTCCGTCATGACCTGTTCTTCTTGACCTGACTTCATTGAGTTACGCAAGCCCCTTCGCCACGACAATATTACAAACAGTAATCTGTTAAATTGTTGTCTAATGTGGAGTCCCGACCTGTTTAAAGGGGAAAGTGAGCCACTGCTGTGTAGTCATGTTTCCTATCCATTGTTTCCTAACCAGTGTCTTTTTGCAGAGGCCATGCCATGGGGTATCTGTGGACTGCCTTCACCAAAGGCAATTGCGTTGTCCTGCATTATATAGGGTTGGAAGGGATCTTGGAGGTCTTCTAGTCCACCCCCCTGCCCAGTCAGGAATCCTTCTACCACCCCAGACAAATGGCTGTCCAATCTTTGCTGGAAAACTTCCAGTGATGGAGACCCGCCAGGTGTCTGTTGCACTGCTTAATGGCTGTCACAGTCAGGAAATAGTTCAAGTCTGGATCTCTCACTGTAAAGCTTCCACCCATTGGGTCTTGTCTTACCTTTGGGTGTTCTGGAGAATAAATCCACACCCTCTTCCCTGTGACAGCCCTTCAAGTATGAGAAGATTGCTCTCATGTCCCTCTTTAGCCTTCTCTTCTTTAGCCTAAATGTTCCAAGTTCCTTTAACCGCTCTTGGTAGGATTTAACCTCCAAGCCTCTTACCATCCTTATCGCTCTTCTTTGCCCTCCTTCCAGTTCCTAAGCATCCTTCTTGAGAGCAGTACTATCATTTCTCATTATCTTGACAAGATACCTCTGTTAACACAGCCCCAAACTGTATTGGCTTTTTCAACAGCTGCCATTTGATGATTTCTCTGGGCTTCTCACAGAATTCAGCTTCCTAGATTACAGAAAGCCCCAAGTTTTACCTACTGGGAGGTAGAGGAAGAGATCGCTCCTGATGTCATTGTTGGTAAAAGGTAAAGGTAAAGGTTCCCCCCGCACATTTGTGCAGTCGTGTCCGACTCTAGGGGCCGGTGCTCATCTCCGTTTGTTAGCCGAAGAGCCAGCGCTGTCCGAAGACGCTTCCACAATCATGTGGCCAGCATGACGCACGCGGAATGCTGTTACCTGCCCACCAAAGTGGTACCTATTCATCTACTTGCATTTGCATGCTTTTGAATTGCTAGGTTGGCAAGAGCTGGGGTGAGTGCGGGAGCTCACTCTGCACGCAGGGCTAGGGATTCGAACCTCTGAACTTGTGACCTTTCGATCAACAAGTCTGGCGTCTTACCCGCTGAGCCACCACGCCCCTTGTCATTGTTGGAGGTCCCAGCATGCCTCATTAGCATATGATAAGTTCGTTCTAGGATGACTCTCTGTGCTTCTCTGTGTTCAGCAGATGAGAATGCTAAGGAAAAAGCTGTGACAGAACCTTTCACCATATGAACCTTTCTGTATATGCAGCTTCCTGTCCAAAATGGAGCAGCTCAGCTGCAGGTTTACTACTTCAGAGAGAAATTTTGTTTTATTTTATTCAATTTATATGGCCCTCCAGTTTGGAAGGGATTCTGGGTGGCTAATAACATAGGCCTTTGCAGTGTTTTTCTGAGGCTGTTCCAATTAGGCAGCCACATTTTTTGCTTTCATCATTCAGTCTGGGAAAGGTGATAACTCTCTGGAGCTGCTCTGTGAGAAGCCAGGCTAATTACCTGTCCTGTGCCACTTGAATGATGTCTGTCCTGACTGCTTGCCAGGTTCAGAACAAAAACCTGTAATAAAGTTCAAGCTGCCGTATGTGGGTCCAAGGGAAAGCTGCTCAGCCCTAACCCCTTGATGCAGAAAAACATCTGTTTCATTAAATACAAGGAAGAGAAACTTTAATTTGGAAATCACATGAGAAGGGAAATTAAGTGACAAGAGGAACGGAGACTGTTTTCTGCTGTTGTCCTTAGCTAGGCTGTTAATTAGTTGACTGGAAAACCCATGGACAGGAAAAAGTTTTTCTGGCACTTCAAGCTCTGATTTGCTGTATCCCCCCCCCCCCATTTAAGTACGCCAGAAAGGATAAAACAAGGAAGTTGAGATCTTTTTCTTAAGAGTGTCAAGGGAGTGAAAATATCTGCTCTGCTTTCCAACCGCAAGGACATAAAGACCTTACTAGTCTTTATGGCCATTATCGAGACAATATAAAGTCTATCCTCATCTTTGGTGCAACCATGGTTGGATGTCTCTTTATGTCAGTAATGCAGATCCTGCCTAAGCTAGGTTTTGGTAGCCAAGTGTTAGGTCTGTCAATTTACTATTATAGTGTGAAAGAAGAAGAATGAGGGCAGGCTGTGTGCAGAACAATGACTTGCTGTATTGCTTCTGAAGAAAGAAGCTAAGCAGAAACTTTCAGCCTTTTGTACCCCATCCTCCTGCTGCAACCTATCAAACTACCAAGAAGAGAAGAGATGAGTACAATCTCATTTAGTTGCCTGACATCTCACTGAATTCTCATCCACAGCCTCTCTTGTCCTTGGTTGTTTGTTTTCTTGTTGTACTTAATAAAGTCTATAATAAAATGCAGCAGTTTCTAGTTAAACCCACTAATAAGCTTATTAAAAAAAGAAGCTAAATATGCTGGAAACACAAGGAAGTATCTACAAAACCTACAGTTGCAATTGAAATTATTCAACCCCCATTGCAAATCAGGTTTATTGTCAAAATTTACAGACTTTCAGCTGTTTTCAGTGAACAAATCAAACAAAAGCAATTGAAATAGCTCAACACAATGAATGCTTCAAGTGGTTTCCCCAAATTCAACTGAAAATGCAACTTATCATGACTTCTCCAGTCTCAAAATTATTCAACCCCTTCATGGCAAGCATCTTCAGTATTTAGTAGAGCACCTTTTTGCTGTTATGACCTGCTGCAAACGAGATGCATAGCCAGACACCAGCTTCTGGCAGCGTTCCTGAGGAATCTTAGCCCATTCCTCATGAGCAATGGCCTCCAGTTCAGTAATATTCTTCGGGTTTGCGTGCTGCAACCGCCTTCTTCAAATCCCACCAGAGATTTTCTAGGGGGTTCAAGTCAGGTGACTGTGATGGCCACTGTAGAATCTTCCAGGACTACTTCTGCATCCAAGCCTTAGTGGAATTTGAGGTACGCTTGGGATCATTGTCCTGTTGGAAGGTCCAATGATGCCCAAGCTTCAGCTTCCTTATAGACGGCATGACGTTTTCTCCTAGGATTTCCTGATTCTTCGATGAATCCATCTTGCCTTCCACACACTGCAGATTTCCAGTGCCAGAGGATGCAAAGCAGCCCCAGAGCATCACCGAGCCACCACCAGGCTTAACTGTAGGCAGAGTGTTATTTTCAGCGTATGCTTCATTCTTCTTCCTCCAGACATACCGCTGATCCATCAGGCCGAAAAGTTCCAGTTTTGTTTCATCGCTCCACAGAACAGAATCCCCAAACTTCTGTGGCTTATTTATATGATTTTGAGCATATTGGAGCCGACTTTTCTTGTGCTTTTGAGTCAGTAGTGGTGTACGTCTTGGAGTTCTGGCATGGAAACCTTCTGTATTTAGTACGCACCTTACTGTGCTCACTGAAACCTCAGTGCCTGTTGCTACCAAGTCTTGCTGCAGGTCTTTTGCAGTCACTTGAGGGTTTCTCTCAACCTGCTGTCTCAGAAATCTGGTTGCAGCTTCCTTTTTCTGCCCCGTCCAGGTAGTGTAACCACTGTTCCTTTAACTTTGAACTTGTGAACTATGCTCCCAACAGTGTCTCTAGGAACATTCAGTGCCTTCGCTATCTTTTTGTATCCTGTTCCTTGTTTGTGAAGGGCAATGATCTCTTCTCTTACCTTTTTGGACCATTCTTTTGACTTAGCCATATTTCTAACATGTAGTCAAACGTGACACTCAACAAAGCCCTAGCCCAGAGTTTTCCAAACTGTGTGTCGGGACACGTTAGTGTGTCGGCCGCAGTGTCTGCGTGTGTCGCGGCTGCTTCTGTGCCCTGCCAGGATTCCACGCAGGTCCTGGTGCCTGCCTTGTGCCCGGCTGCCTCCAAACCTGCTGTGATTCCGCGCAGGTCCTAGTTCCTGCCTTGTGCCCTGCTGTAAGAGTGTGTCGCGAAATGATGCCCTGCTGTAAGAGTGTGTCGTGAAATTATGCATGTCTAAAAAGTGTGTCACCAACATGAAAAGTTTGGAAAGCTCTGCCCTAGCCAGTTCAGGCATTTCATGTGTTCCAGCTCAAGCACACCTGGTGCAACTAACGAAGCCCTTGATTAGTTGCATCAGGTGTGCTTGAGATAACACCTGTGTGCTGTTGTGATGGATTCTATTCAGGGGGTTGAATAATTTTGAGACTGGAGAAGTCATTATCAGTTGCATTTTCAGTTGAATTTGGGGAAACTACTTGAAGCATTCATTGTGTTGAGCTATTTCAATTGCTTTTGTTTCATTTGTTCATTGAAAACAGCTGAAAGTCTGTAAATTTTGACAATAAACCTGATTTGCAATGGGGGTTGAATAATTTCGATTGCAACTGTATACTGTATATAATTCTACAAAGCAAAGAAATCTGGGAGAAGATTTCTGCTTATTTTGTTTTCTTAATAAATGCTGCCTGGCTATATAAGAGTGCAAGGGTGCACAACATTTTAGGGAGCACAAAATACGAAGTTCTTCATATTGGAGACAAATTAAATGCACAGGTATAGAATGAGGATATCTGGTTTGTTGATAGCACTTTAAAAAATCAGACTACAGTTGATTAGAAACTGAATGAGGCATTAGTTTTCAACATGAGATGCTTTAAATTGGGTTTGAGCAGTAAGCAAAGGACTGGACTCAAGGACTCTATGATCTGCAGATGTGATGCTAACACAGGAAGGGGTGGGGCCTTTTCAGTGGGTTGGGTGATGTTCAAGATGGAATGGTTTTCCACTCCCATTCTCACCCTTAACGTGAATGGATGAAAGGAAAACACTGCTAAAGACCAGCCATTTTTGTGGAGCTGTAAATGGGGTCTTGGGATGGAACCTGCAACCTTCAGGCCACATGGTTTCACCCTTAATCAAATGGAAAATTACCTTGGAGAAAGAAAGGAGATTTCTCCTAAATGTTCATCCCCATTCAGCTGGGTGAATGTATTTCCATGTGATATTTGAGAAAGTGGCCATTGCCCAACTACGGAACCATCACTAAACGAATGGTTAAGCAAGGACTACCTGTAGACTGTTAAAGGTAAAGGTTCCCCCCGCACAGTTGTGCAGTCGTGTCCGACTCTAGGGACCGGTGCTCATCTCCGTTTGTTAGCCAAAGAGCCAGCGTTGTCCAAAGACGCTTCCATGGTCATGTGGCCACATGACACACACGGAACGCTGTTACCCACCCACCGAAGTGGTACCTATTCATCTACTTGCATCTGCATGCTTTCGAATTGCTAGGTTGGCAAGAGCTGGAGCTAGTGCGGGAGCTCACTCCGCATGCAGGACTAGGGATTCGAACCTCCGAACTTGCGACCTTCCGATTGACAAGCCTGGCATCTTACCCGCTGAGCCACCACGCCCCTCTGACCTGTAGACTGTTAGAACTGTCATAATAGAACTGTAAAATCCAAACAGCCATTAGATGGCAGCTTTGATGTAGAAGATATAAACTGCTGCACTGGGGCGCCAGGGAGGTGGGGGGAGGGAATTTGTCAATAAAAAAGATGTAGAATTTTTTTTTGTCTGTTATATAACTACCTACATAATATCCTTGATTTTACCTCTTGGCCTGCAAAGCCTAAAATATTTACCATCTGGCCCTTTACAGAAAAAAATGCTGACCCCCATTCTAAGGTTTCCATTTCATCAGAGACAGAGACAGCCTATGTGAAAGGGACATCTGATTATATCTACCATCGATAGAAGATCCATGGGTGACTTTGGCCCAATCACTTCCTCAGGAGGAAGTGCTATGAATGCTCCCTTGAGCTTCTGAAAAAAAAAAGGTGGGATATAAATCTAACAAATGAGTGGATGAATGAATAAAATCATTTTGCACACAACATAAGAGCACTGTAGGGAACAGGAAGTGTTTGACATTACTCAAAGCTGCTTCATTTCAGAGAAGTCCCTCCAAGCATTAAATTCCAATGTTTTGTTTTGTTTCTGCAATGTTTGATTGGGACTCTTGGGAAATTACTGATTGACAATAAATATGCAAATGAATGAAAATTAATAACAAGTTGTACTTGATGTTTACTCATACTTTGCACTCTCTATTGTTTTATTAAAAGAATAAAATGCAGAAATGTAAATCTGAAAATAAGATCTAAAACATCAGCAGAATCATCAGTAAAGTATCACCAGATAATACGGACAGATGTAAACAGCACTAAAAATAGTTAATGCCTGGAGAAACGAAAGTTCACAAGCTGGACGACATTTAGTGGCAGTGTGTTTATTTATTACTATAGTATTTTGATGTACACACTAAACTGAATTGTCTGGTCATCTCAGTGTATGAAGAAGGGTTATTACTTCTTTGAATGCTACATTTAAAATGCATCCTCTTTTTTCTCCAGCAGGATTTCCCTCCCTCCTGAGGAAGTGATTGGCCCATTGAAGTTAACGTTTTTTGGATGAGTTCTACATATGAGGGCTCCTACAAAGAGCCAAGGAAGGGGAAGCAGCTGCCTTGGGCTCTCCTCGTGCCACGCCTCAGCAAAACTGGTTGCCTCGAGGACCTGCAGCTGAGGAGTGGGTGGGGGGGGGGGGAAGAGGTGGGAGCGGGGGGGGGGGGAGGCCAGAGTGCCCTACTTATGCCCCTGCTACATATGATTGCCAGGGGGGAATGCTAAATCTTGACAGTTTAAGCCATTATTTACTGTTTTGATTAATGAATTGGCATTACATTTGGAAATAGTACAAAGTGACTGAAGGACCATGCATTGATCTGTTGCTTGAATTTATGTTTTTGGACCCAGTCCCTTCTGAGCCATGGACTGGGAAGTCAAGAAACATCCATTGAACAACCCGCACTGGATCCGTGTGGTAGACTATGATCCATAACCTTTAAGGAAGAGGCCTTCATTCTTCAGTGGATTGATTTGGACTGACACACACACACACACACACACCCCTGCTATGCAAATCTCTACACTCTCTTGCCCAGCCCTTCCCCCAATAGGAAATGGAACGTGCTGCGGTAAGCAAAAATGCTCCTGCAGTTAAAATATTTAATTCTCTGCTGCAGTAACATCTAACGTGCAGGAAGTGATTTGCAGCAGATCACTAACTCTTTATACGAAATCAGAACTGCTGTGCTGCCAGAGCTTTTCATCCCTAGTGATTTACAGCATCACCGGAATGGTCAGCCATCCCTAATTTTACCCCCTGCTTGCATGACACTGAAAATGCCTCATCCTAGACCGTGATTGAAGCTCGCTTATCCTGCTCCTTTTTGTACCGTCAAATGCCAGCCAGCACGAAAATACAAAGGAATAAAGTGAGTCAAGACAATGCTTCCCGATACTGGCAGCTCTTTCGGTTGCCACAGCAAGAGCCGAGTTCCACCAAGGACTGCTGGTGAGGAAAGGCTCTGCAATTGCTAAAATAACATTGGGATAAGTTCCACAGCTGAGAACAATTATGATAAACAGCTATTCTTTTTCAAAGTAAAACACCAGATTGCGGTGGCATCTTGGAAAAATATGTGTGAAAGCAAATTGGAAGCAAAAAGCATGTGGCTTAATTGCTTTTAAAGCACTAAGCATATGGCAAAGTGCTAGTATTATGCACATTTAAAGAGTTGCACATCAGATGCCATAGCAATTCCAAAACCCGGCAGAGATTAAATGTGATTTTGTTATCTCAGGAATCACTCTGCTAGCCAGAGACCTCCACCAGGAATTCTAAACATAAAGTAAATCCCAGAGTAAGCACAAGGGGAAAGCAGGAGGATGCCCTTGGTACTGAGTAATAGATTAAAGAGCCAGTTTGGTGTAGTGGTTAAGGCACCAGGCTAGAAACCGGGAGGCCGTGAGTTCTACTCCCGCCTGAGGCACAAAGCCGGCACGGTGACCTTGGGCCAGTCACTCACTCTCAGCCCCATGAAGGAGGCAATGGCAAACCACTTCTGGAAAACCTGCCAAGAAAACTGCAGGGACTTGTCCAAGCCCTCTCCGAGAATCGGACAAGATTGAACAGATTGAAAAAAAAGATTAAAGGCTGTGAATTGAACACCCTGTAAATTGCTTTGGAGCATTAATAAAAGTATTATGATCTGACCCTTAATGCAGTTTTTGACCTGGTCATTGGAAGAAAAGGAATTTCTGCATCTCTGTTACTCGATTGAATTGTTTGTATGATAGCCAACTGCAGAACAATATGGTTCTGAAAAAATACAAAACAAAATTAAGCACTGCACAGTATTTTAAGAAAATAGTAGCACACATACTTTAATATTGTCTCACAACACTAAATCTGTTGCTTACTCAGGTCCTTCCAACAGCTCCCAATGACCCAGTGTATACAAAGCTGGGAGGAATGTATAATTCAAAAAGTTGTATTGCATCAACTTTTGCTATTGAAATATTGCAAAAAAGTAAGCATATAACCCATTCAAGAATGGGAAAGTAACCATGACCAATTCTATCATTATTGTTTAAAGACACTGTTTGAAATGTGCATCTCCTATGCCAAGGGTCGGAAATGGCGGCTCGCGAGCCAGATGCGGCTCTTTGGCCCCTTGACTGTGGCTCTTCCGCAGCTGAACTCACCCTGCCCCTTCCACGCGATTGGATCCCGCCCCCAAACTCTTACGCTCTTACGTGCTCTCGCTCTCCAAGGCCAGGGCCACCCGCAGCCGCCCGCCCACACCTCGCGCACAGCCCGCGGGGCTCTCTGCCGCTCCCTTCGACAGAGGAGGGACCAGCGTGCCTTGGGAGCTGCTGCTGCTGCTGGCGGCATGTCTGGGCGAGGCGCGCGGGCGGAGCTGCCTGTCTGGCACTCGGGCGCTCTAGCTCCCGAGCCTCTTCCCTTCTCCCTCGCCAGGTTCGGGCGTTGAGGCCAGGCAAAGCCGGGCGGTCGCGCAGGGGCGAGGCAGGGAGTCCCCCTCCTGCGCCTACCGCCACATCTGTCCGTTCCTGGCCTCTCTCCCCACCTCCGGCGGGTGCCCATGCCGGAATCCCTGCGACCCGGAGGCAGCGACTGCTCAGAGGGCCCCAGCGAGAAGAGGCGTGTGATCCGCGGTGGATCCCTTCGAGGGGCCGCGGGGCTTCCCCGCTTTCCTCCCAAGGAGGCCTCGATGGCGCACCCTCCCGCCCCATCAATCTCCCCACCCCGCCGTTCGGCATCCTCTCCCCCCGCTAACCTGAGCCCTGCAGCGGCCGGGGGAGCCGAGCCAGGCTCCGTTCCGGCTGGGCGACTGTCCGGAGGCGGCCAAGGGGAGAGCAGGCGGCTCTTCGCTCTCGGCGCGCCGCGGGGCCAGACGAGCCTCCGGGTGCAGTGGGACGGGAGCTCTGCCCGCGCGCCTTCCTGTCCTTGCGGGCCGCCGGCGACGCTTCCATCCCACTGCACCCAGAGGCTCGCCTGCTCTCTCCTTGGCCGCCTCCGGTCGCTACAGTCGCCCCACCGGAACGGAGCCTGGCTCAGCTCCCCCGGCCGCCGCAGGGCTCGGATTGGAAGAGAAGAAGTGGGGGGGGGACTCAGAGGCCCCCTTGTAGCCCGCTGCGGAGCCGCTCGCCGCGCCCACCTCCAGCCTTAGTGACGGCGGCGGCGGCCACCCATCACGGCGGCCAGTCCGCTGTGCCCTCTCCACTGGGCGGGACCCGCACCTCCTTCCCCGCCGGCGCCCGAGCGCAGACACCAGCCAGGACCCCGCACGGAAGATGCCGCGTGCCGCCAGCACCTGACGTCAAGGCGGCTGCGCTTCCGCGCCCAGCGGGCGGGCGAGGCAGGGAGAGAAGGGGAGACAGGGCTCCCTCTCCGGCCTCTGCGCCCCTTCAGGCCCGTCTCTCCGAGGGGGGCGGCGGGAGGGAAGTCCCCGTCCAAGGGGAAGCGCTGGGAACGAGCGGCGGAGGTTGGCCGGAGCTGGACGCGTCGCTCCGGTTGGAAGGTGCTCCAGCCGGCATCTCGGCAGCCGCCGGTGGCTGCGCAGAGGCCGCCTGCTTAGAGCCGGGTGCGGTCCAGCTGGGGAGCCTCCGCCTCAGGGCAGGGGCTCGAGAAGCACCCCCTCGCGGAAGCTGGCGAGGGCGCCTAGAATCAGCCCGAAGCCACCGAGGGCAGCGGCCGCTTCCTTCCTCGGGCACTGATAATACAAATGGGAAAGAAGAGGATCCATTTGAGAGGGAGGGAAGGAGGGTGGGGAGGGGGCTACTGAGGGGGCATCATATTCTATCCAGCTGCTCCCAAGCCACCTTCCCTCGTAGCTCTGGCTCGCGCGCATTAGAGACAGACACTCACACACAGCGCAGGCTCTCTCTCCCAGCCCCGTGTGGCTAAGCAGCAAATGGGAACAAATGGGAAAGAAGAGGATCCATTTGAGAGGGAGGGAAGGAGGGTGGGGAGGGGGCTACTGAGGGGGCATCATATTCCATCCAGCTGCTCCCAAGCCACCTTCCCTCGTAGCTCTGGCTCGCGCGCATTAGAGACAGACACACACAGCGCAGGCTCTCTCTCCCAGCCCCGTGGCTAAGCAGCAAATGGGAACAAATGGGAAAGAAGAGGATCCATTTGAGAGGGAGGGAAGGAGGGTGGGGAGGGGGCTACTGAGGGGGCGTCATATTCCATCCAGCTGCTCCCAAGCCACCTTCCCTCGTAGCTCTGGCTCGCGCGCATTAGAGACAGACACACACACAGAGCGCAGGCTCTCTCTCCCGGCCCCGTGGCTAAGCAGCAAATGGGAACAAATGGGAAAGAAGAGGATCCATTTGAGAGGGAGGGAAGGAGGGTGGGGAGGGGGCTACTGAGGGGGCGTCATATTCCATCCAGCTGCTCCCAAGCCACCTTCCCTCGTAGCTCTGGCTCGCGCGCATTAGAGACAGACACACAAAAGTGACTTTTACTATTATTTCAGTTTGGTTTGAGTTTTTTACTTATGGATAACTATTGGTATTTCTATTTTTGCTCTCTGGAATACTATATTAAAGCTTGGATTTAAATGGAGTGATTAATACTTTATTTTTTAAGATTTTGATGTTGGGATTACTGAACCCTATTAAAAACTCTTTTATATATACAAGTTCCTCTTTTTCTTTTTGAACTTTGAACTCTGTTTGGATTTATTTTTCTGAAAAAGTCAAGTTATTTAACGTTTAATTTGGATTAGTGGATTATTATATGGAAAGTAGAGGCTTTTTTACATGTCTCTAGCAACATTTTTTCTTTTTGACTTGTGGTTGGATTGAAGAATTACAAGTGGGAAGGTGAAACCCTGGGAATATTTACTATTCTTATCTTTGATTTTGACTACAGGAGAACAAAAAGTCCTAGGCTTTTATCCTTTGAAACACTGTGGACTTTTATATATAAGGGATTATAAATGACCTAAGAGGAAAAATTTTAAAGGAGCCTAGTTCTCTCTTTCTTTTTCCTTAACCTTTTGGATATTTGTTTTTTCACCTTTTCTTTTTTCTTTTTATTATTTGTAAAAGAATTTTTAATTTTTTTTTTTAATTTTTTCCCCTTTTTTAAATAATTTTTGTTATATTGTTATATGGTGCTTTTTCCCCTTTTCTCCCTTTTTTCTTCTTTTTTGCAGGGCTATGGCGTTTTTGGGAACGAGACGGGAGGAGAAGGAGAAGAAGAAGGAGACTGGAGGACCACCTATTGATTCTGCTACACCTGCTACATCTGCCTCAGAAGCTTTATTACCAGAAATGAAAAAGATATTAGAAGCTGTTGCAACACTAAATAAGAAAATGGATGATCAGAATACAGCAATAAATAAGAAAATGGATGATCAGAATACAGCAATAAATAAGAAAATGGATGACCAGAATACAGCAATAAATAAGAAAATGGATGACTCCACGAAGCAGATGGAAGATCAGATTACAGCATTAGACAAAAAAATGGACGATATGAAGAAAGAAATAACCCGAGAGATTAAGCAAGATTTTAAAAAAGAAATTCAAACAGTTAAGGAAGTGGTCAATTCTCTGTCAGGAGAACTTAAAGATACGCAAAGCCAGATGCAAAAATTAGAAGATAAATCAGAATATGCTATTAAAGAGATTGAACATAATCTAGATATCACAGCTTTAGCAGAAATGAGAGAGAAGGAGCACATCTTGAGATTTAGAGCAATTCCAGAACAAGTAGATGAAAATGTGAGAGAAAGGATGACTTTTGAATTAGCTAAATTTTTGGAGACAAGAGAACAAGATTTAGATTTGGAGATAGACAAGATATTCAGAGTAAACTCACGTTATGCTAAGGAAAGAAAAGTCCCTAGAGACATATTGATATATTTTGTAAGAAAAGTGACAAAAGAGCAAATCTTAAGGAAGCATTATAATACTAGATTAAATATAGAAGGGAA
This sequence comes from Charina bottae, assembly GCA_023362775.1. Lineage (NCBI taxonomy): Eukaryota > Metazoa > Chordata > Lepidosauria > Squamata > Charinaidae > Charina > Charina bottae. The sequence continues at coordinate 3,830,988 of JALMGJ010000020.1, forward strand.
GGAAATAATTGTATTAAAAGAAATTCCCTTGAGAATAATTAGGAAAAGAAAAGACTATTCTTTCCTTACAGACAAATTAAGGCAACATAGTATTTCATTCAGATGGGAAAAATTGGAAGGCGTATCGTTTGAGTTTAAAGGACAGAGATTCAAAATAACTTCCATTTTAAAAGCAAAAGCTTTTTTAGAGAAATACAAGAAAGAAATGGGTTTACCAGAAGGAGAATTGACAAAAGGAGGAGAAACATCGAAAGACAAAGAGAAGACTGAAGATCTATCTGAGAAAGGAGCTACAGGTGTGGACTTAACAAAGGGATTTTAAAGAATAAAACACCAATGGAACTTAAATATCTGACATGGAATATTAATGGAGCCAATGCTCCACAAAAAAGAAGAAAGATATTTCATTTTTTGAAAAAACAGAAATTGGACATAAGTTGTTTACAAGAGACTCATATTTGTAAAAAAGATACTAAATATTTGATTCAAAAACAGCTTGGAGAAGAATTTATTTCGGCTGGATATAAAAAAACTAAAGGGGTAGTCTTATATGTACAACCAAAGTTAAACCCAAAATTGATATTAGCTGATGAAGAGGGTCGATACATTGTAGTAGAAATTAACATACAAGGAACTAAAACACTGATAGTTGGACTTTATGCACCGAATATGGATAAAGGAGTATTTTATAAAAACCTGATGGATAAACTTTTGGATTTAACTTATGACAATTGGTGTTTCATGGGGGATTGGAATGGGGTAATTTACCCCAGATTGGATAGACAGTCACAAAAAGAAGTGAAGCAAACACAGGGAAAATTGCCACAAACATTTTTCGACTTGAAAGAGATGTTGGATTTACAAGACATTTGGAGATGTATGAATGGGACTTCCAGAGAATTTACATATTATTCAGAGAGATTTAAATCACATTCTAGAATAGATATGATTTTGATATCTAAAAATTTGATGATGGATATTAACAAAGTTGATATATTACCTAAGACTTTATCAGATCATAATCCAGTAATGTTGACTCTTAAAGGGAAACGGAATGTATTTAGATGGAGATTGAATGAGTCACTACTACGGAATAATGATGTAGTTGATGTATGCAAAAAAAAATTAAGAGAATATTTTCAATTTAATTTGAACAAAGGGACTAATATTCAAACTGTATGGGAAGCCAGTAAAGCATATATGAGGGGTTATTTTATTCAATACAATGCTCAAATGAGGAAGAAAAAACAAAAAAGAATTCAATTGATTTTAGATGAAATTAAAAGTAAAGAGTTAGATTTGAGAGATAAACCAATGGATGACACTTTGCTCACTCAAATTAAATTTCTACAAAAGCAAATATCAATGATATTAACTCAAGAGATAGAGACTCAAATGAAATTTACAAAACAAAAATATTTTGAATATGCAAATAAACCAGGTAGATGGCTGGCTTATAAATTGAGGAAACAAAGACAAAAGAATTTGATTACTAATATTCAACATGAAGGAAAAACTCTGGTGAATAATATGGACATTCAAAAAACCTTTCATGACTATTATTCTAAATTATATAAAAAACAAGATGTCAACTTGGATGAGATTGAAGAATATTTGAATAAACAAAAACTAACTGTTCTTAATGACCAACAAAGATTGATATTAAATAATGTTATAACAAAAGAAGAATTGATAAAAGCTTTTAAGAAAATTAGTAGTGGAAAAGCTCCTGGACCGGATGGATTGTCAGCAGCCTACTATAAATGTTTTGAAGAGGATTTATGTCTACCTTTGCAGAAGACTATGAATTCTATTTTGGAAACAGGAATTATGCCTGAAACTTGGAAAGAAGCACATATAACATTGATACCCAAAGAACAACAGGACTTAACATTAACTAAAAATTACAGACCAATATCTTTATTGAATAATGACTATAAGATATTTACAACGATATTAGCAGAAAGAATGAAGAATATACTTAAGGATTTTATTCATCAAGACCAAACTGGTTTTCTACCCAAAAGACAAATTCATGACAATGTCCGAAACATAGTAGACGTAATTGAATATTTGGATCAACACTATGATAAACAAGCTGCCTTGATATTTATTGATGCTGAAAAAGCCTTTGACAACTTAAATTGGCCTTTTATGTTCAAAGTTTTGGAAAATATGAATTTTGGAGGAAATTTTATAAAATGGATTAAATCAATATATACTCCACAATTTGCCAAAATAATTGTTAATGGAGAATTTAGTAAGCCATGTGAAATACAAAAAGGTACTAGACAAGGTTGTCCATTATCTCCACTTTTGTTTATATTGGTATTAGAGGTTTTACTTAGAGATATTAGACAAGATGATGGTATCCATGGTATTAAAGTTAAAAAAGAAGTTTATAAACTAAGAGCATTTGCTGACGACCTAGTCATTACTTTGGAGAATCCACTAGAAGGAATTGAAATATTAATACAGAAACTAAAAGACTTTGGGTCGCTAGCAGGGTTCAAAGTGAATTTACAGAAGACAAAAGTTTTGACCAAAAATATGGATTACCACCAACAAGAGAAATTGAAAGAAATAACAGGATATTCAATGGAAGAAAAAGTAAAATATTTGGGAGTATATTTAACAACTAAAAATGTTAAGTTGTTTAAGAATAATTATATTCCACTTTGGATGGATATTAAAAAAGATTTGGAACATTGGGAAAAACTGCAATTATCATTATTAGGTAGAATTTCAGCAATTAAAATGAATGTTTTGCCAAGAATTTTATATCTTTTTCAAACACTACCTATATTGGCATCAGAAGAACCTTTTAAACAATGGCAGCGAGATATTTCTAAGTTTATTTGGCAAGGGAAAAAACCAAGAGTAAAATATAAAGTATTGCAAGACTCTAAAGAAAGAGGAGGACTAGGTCTACCGGATTTGAAATTATATTATGCTGCTTGTTGCTTGGTTTGGATTAAAGAATGGATAGTTTTGAAAAATGAAAAATTATTGAATTTGGAAGGACATGAATTAAGATATGGATGGCATGGATATTTGTGGTACGATAAAGTTAAAGTTAATGTGGACTTTAAAAACCATTATATTAGAAGATCCTTGTTAAGAATCTGGAATAAATATAAATTAATCTTATGTTATAAAAGACCCTTATGGATTTCTACACAAGAAGCATTCTACAGAACAGAAGTAAGAAATAAAGATAAATGGTTAACCTACAAAGACTTTTTAAAGAAAGAACAAGGACAATATATAATTAAATCAATAGAAGAATTGGTATCAGAGGGATACAGTTTTCAATGGCTTTCATATATGCAGCTCGTAGAGAAATTTAAATTAGATAAGAAAGACCTTGAATTTGAACAAACCAAATCGGAATTTGAGATACAACTATGTGAGACAGATGAGCATCTAATTGCAAAAATGTATAAATTATTGTTAAAAGGTGAAATGGTAGAGGAACAAGTTAAAGACTGTATGATTAAATGGGCTAAAAATATTGGCCATAATATTCAAATGCAACAATGGGAAGATATGTGGACCAAAGGGTTAAAATTTACTTTGTGTTATAATTTAAAAGAAAACTTTTATAAGATGATGTACAGATGGTATATGACCCCACAAAAACTTTCTAAAATGTATGGAAATGTAGTAATGAAGGTGACCTCATCATATAGTTTTAGAGGTAGCCATGTGGTATTCTTTATGGCAGAATGGCTGTGCCTGAAAGGAGAAAGGCTGGATGTGTCAAACCTCTTCACACTTTGACCCACCTCCTCCTCTGGGGTTGTGCCTGTGTAGCTTCTACTAACCTTACCTGTTTTCACCTGGCATCTTCCCTCTCACCCTAGTATGTAAGAGAGAGAGCTCCCACAAACTATGCTATCTTTCTAGCAATTAAGAGGTGCAAAATACAACATATGAAATAATTTCAATAGTGCCCTAGAGGGTAACGGTGTGTAGCTAGATGGTTTAGCCCTCCATGTGGGAGATAGACCAATCTCATAAAAGATATAGTTTAACAGTATTCTAAGATGAAAATTTAAATGCAACCCTTTTCAAAACTAAATATTTAAAAAAATTGAGCAGTGAAGTAGATCTATTATGAGGAAGGGAGGGAGGGAGGGAGGGAGGGAGGAAGGAAGGAAGGAAGGGAGGAAGGAAGGAAGGAAGGGAGGAAGTCCAGGCAGGCCACAAATAGAGTTCCTAATTAGTATTATAGATCAACAGAGGATTTCCACAGAGAAAAAAAATCTGGGACACAGCCTGAAGTAGGAATCCAAGCTGAGGTTTAAGCAACTAATTATATAACTTATACAGGGAAATAAAGACAATGATACTTAGCAGCACACAGGAGAAAGAACCAAAATTCCTTTCAAATTCCTTACTTATTTCCTCAGTTTCTATTTCTCTGCTTTAATTTTACTCAAGTGCCCAGTTTCTTGGAAATTCCAAACTTCACTCAGGAGGTGGAGTTCCCTACTTTTCCCAACCTGAGGGCACAGCTTTTCCACAAATCCTGCCTTAAGTTGTAAAATGACCTGTTTTTCCTCTGTACCTAGAAGAGGGACTGGGGTTATCTGCCTTTGTGTACATGACAGAGAGTGTCTGTCACTTGAGGGAATGTGGAATGGGAACCTCTGTGGTCTGCCCAAGGCAATGTCCATAGGGAATGCCTGAGTTCTGTTGGCTGGCAAGGGAACTGCATCCACAATATTTCTATTCATGTATCTCCAGTCTGTTCTGATATTAGATTGATAATCTATTATGCATAATGTCTTGGACACGATCATTTTAGGAGTAATAAGATATTTTAGGAATAACTGTAAAATACCCAGAAAATCTACTGAAATGATCCAGCATGCTAAGTAATGCCTCAAAGTGCACATTTGTGGGCATTTGTGACATCTGTGTGCACAGTATGAACTGCGGCTGGACCTTTTCCTCTCTCTTTGCTCTTGGTCTGTCCTTTCCATCCCATCTCAATGTTGGCCTTTATGCTGAGGCAGCACAACATGCACCTGCTCAGAACTCAGTGCGTTCTCATATCTTATAGCAGCAGAGAAAGCCACTTTTTTCAATGTTTTTGTTTTAATTTTTGTTAGCTACTGTTGGGATGAATTAAGATCACTGCCTGCATGCATGCTGCCCCCCCCCAGAACACTGTCTACCTCCATGTTGTCTCCCCCCCCCAGAACAGGTAAAAGGAAGCCCAATTGTTAAAAGGTTACAAAATAGCATAAGAGTTTGATATTGCCAGAGATTAAGATGGAAAAGGAAGCCCAACTACTCAGACAAAGGGTTCCCTTCCAATTCAATTGGAAAGCTTGACACACAAAAGGTCAGCTCATTCACAGAACTTAGCCAGCCATTCAGGTAGATCTTCTTCCCCAGCCAAACAGATCTCCATAATCAAATAACAATAGATCCCTTTCCAAGATGCACATTCCAAGTAAGCCACAGCCCACAGGAAACACAAACAGCAGGGGGCCCAACCACAGAGCACCTCCTCTCTGAAATCTGGCAAATTACACTTCTCTCAGGTTCCTAGGGGGCGGGAACACCTTTGCATAGCAACGACCAAGCTCTCCTATATAAATGGCCTGTGGGGGAAATACAGGTGTGGCCACCTTCCAACCAGCATACCCTGTACTTTGTACTCTGCATATGCTCTTGGGAATAAACCTGCAAACCTCTGTTCCAGCAACTGCCTGCGTGTCTATTCATTCCCGGCTTGGGACCGGCTTGGGACGAAACTTGTTAAGATTACCTTCTAACCCTGCCTTGAGAACATGCCAGACAGGGTTAGACATTTAAAAATGGATATTTTTTCTGAGTTTCTAAACGTTTAAAAAGCATTTAAAAATATACAGTGAATGCATACAGATGGAAACCCACATTTATTGCAAAAATAAACAAACAACTCAGGGTCCCTCCTTGTGAGGGAGATGGGCGGGATATAAATGTGATCAATAAATAAAAATAAATAAAAAAGGGATGGTGGCTGAAAACCTGTGTTGTGCCAACCTTGCAATGTAACCCATAATTCTTACGCACAAGACTGGCGAGTGGAGGGAGAAGGACTGCTGTAGGACCATCTGCAGAGTACTAGTATTATTATCCAGTTTCCTGACACGCTGGTTTCTTTTTTTTACATGAATGGGTGTATTTATCTGATTGATTAGTAGTACAATTTTTAAAGTCTGGAGGGACTACAGGCTACCCCAAGAGGGGTAATGTACAGTATATCTCAAGGTCAGGCCTACCTATCTTGATAAATCTGTTACCCAGGTTAATCTGTCAGCAGATCTTGTAGGCATCACATAGCTGAAGCAAACTAGGGAAAATATCTGATTTGGATCCTATCATTTCTTCCAGAATGACAGTAAGTGAAGATAGCAATTTCTTGACCAGCCTTTGACTAAAAGCTTCTGTGTCGTTTGGATCAAGCATAGTTTATTTTCCTTCAGTAACAATGACTGTTCTAGCACCTTGTCCCTGAGGATTTTATTTACAGGTGGAAAGATTATTGTTTAGATCCCATGTCAATAACTGAACACTCAGGGGTAAACCTAGCACACCAATCTCGGTCTGTCTGTCAGTATGCTTGCAGTTAAGCTTTCTAAAACGAAATGTTCAGTCATACACTAATACTACACATATACAACACAACACTTAATGCAAACATATTATGTTACCTAATGAATAAGTGGCTGGCTGGCAATATCAGAAGTAAAATGAGCTCTAAAACTTGGCCAAATATATTTCTCTTCATCTTCATTGAAAAAGGCACTCCCCAGAGATCTCACTACTGTTCTCTAGAGAATGCTCTTTCATGTTTCGGAGGTTCGAATCCCTAGCCCCACATGACGGAGTGAGCTCCCGCACTAGCCCCAGCTCTTGCCAACCTAGCAATTCGAAAGCATGCAAATGCAAGTAGATGAAGAGGCACCACTTTGGTGGGATGGTAACAGCGTTCTGCTTGCGTCATGCCGGCCACATGACCGTGGAAGCGTCTTCGGACAACGCTGGCTCTTCAGCTAACAAACGGAGATGAGCACCGGCCCCTAGAGTCGGACACGACTGCACAAATGTGCGGGGGGAACCTTTTCCTTTTTATGCTTCCCTCGCAATATTCCAATCATGGAAGAGCCCATTAGATCTCCATTATATTTGTATTTCCATTCTGGCTTAATCTAATTTATGTTTATTTTTCATACACAATAGGGTATAAACAACAAAGCTCATGAACTTTATAACTCAAATTGCATGGCTTAAGAGGCTCCAATATGTCTCATTATGGTGTGGTAGCTAAGATGTTGGATAAGGCTCAGGGGAAGGGCCTAATTCAGATTCAAGTCCACCCTTGGCCACAGAAGCTTACAGTCATTCTCTCTCAGCCCAACCCACCTCATAAGGTTGTTGTGGGTAAAATGGAAGGATTAATCTCTCTGTGTATGCTGCCTTGAGCTCCTGAAGAAAAGGTGGGATATAAATCCAAGAAACAGATACACTTTTTCATTTCAACAACAATGCACAAATCTTTTTGTGATGTTTAACTTTAGGATTCAGTTTAATGCCCTCCTGATCAAGCTTGCCATAGTTCAGCCAAACATATTTTTCCTAGTGCTTGAGAAATGCAAGCTATCTCATGCCAGGTGTCAATTCAGAAGACGTATGCCTTGTTCCCAGGAGCCAAGTATTACAGCAATATCTTTTCTGTAGCCTGTAGGATTTTTCTGTTCATCTGCAATATTTTTTGCTCCCATCCTGATTCTTTGTCATGGAATAGACGAATAATGAAAACACCACTTGACACCTCCTGTCCAGGTTCTTGAGCTTCCTTTCTGGTCCTTCACTGTCCAAGTTGGCAAAGTCATTAGTCTCCACAAGAATGAGCAGGAATGAATAATTGTGCTGCTATTCTGTCACATCCCTATTCAGGAGGGCAGCATATTTCACAAGTCATTGGTTCTGGCCAGCACACTGTTCCTAAATATAGGGTGCATCCATTTACAACAACTTTTCCTTTCGTCCTGTTCCAGAAAGCAGTTGTATCCCCTCTGATCATTCAGCCTCTCAGCATGGTTCTCTTGTTCTTCAGAACCTATTTTATCAGCAAGGGTCTTCCTATAGCATTATTTTTATTTTATTTTTTTATTTTTATCCCGCCTTTATTATTTTTATAAATAACTCAAGGCGGTGAACATACCTAATACTCCTTCCTCCTCCTATTTTCCCCACAACAACCCTGTGAGGTGAGTTGGGCTGAGAGAGAGTGACCGGCCCAAAGTCAGCCAGCCGACTTTCATGCCTAAGGCAGCACTAGAACTCATAGCCTCCTGGTTTCTAGCCCAGCACCTTAACCACTAGACCAAACTAGCTCTTTCTTTGGTCCAAGAAATCTTCATAATCTTTTGTGAAGGGTATCCAATTGCTGGTTCTGTTGCTCTACAGTGACCACTATAAGTTTGCAACTGCTGTAAATAAACATCAGGTTTTTATCAATAGGAAAGCAAGCATGTCATAAGCCTTGTGTATCACAACTGCAGAGATATGTCTTCCCATATTTATATATATATATATATATATATATATATATATATATATATATATATATATATATATATATATATATATATATATATATATATATTATATATTAATTATATATTATTTTGGACATTACCAGTAGAAAGTGGGTAGTTACGTATTGTCCAGTAAGAAGAAAATTTGTTAGGCACTTTTCTCTTGATCTTTGCCAAACTCTGCTGCCAAACTCCTGTTAGCAACCCAGTTAACTTATTGTGTGACTCACTTAGTGGCCTGTCTTATATGTCTTATACAGTCTTTGAAGCATCCTCTGCTTGCTTTTCAGGAAGAAATAATTCAGTTACCCACAATGGACAATCAATAAGTTCTCAGAATATCATTTTCCAATTAGCAGCTATTCAAGATACCACATTTTCATTCCACACAGTTGAAAGCATAGTTAGAGCACATAACTTATATGGTTACCCTCCTTCCTTCCTTATCTACCTCCTATATATCAGTCTGTATATGAACTATTGTACATTGTTAAGGGGGGAAGAACAGGAACAAAGCTGAAAATTAAAAAAACACAATAGTATAAAAGAAGCTTGACAGTCAAGAAGCAAAAATAAGAATTTTAACTGAGAAAGTACAAATAATTTAGAATTACCAAATCCAAGGAGTCATTTTAATACTTTTAGTTAAAAAAAACCCTACAAGTGGAATGAAGAAGAATATTTTTTATTTATTTATTTATTTATTTATTTATTTATTTATCATATTTATATAGCTGCCCATCTCACATAAAAGTAACTCTGGGCGGCATACTACACAATTAAAAAACAAATACCTAAAAAACAATCACAATTTAAAAATAACTATAAAAAAGCACACAAACAAGAGGGAATGATATTAACCACAGTAAGGGAGCCATTGCAAACTCTCCCCAGTCCATATAAATCTCCATGGCCTTAGGCAGGTTTTTATACATTCCATCTGCCATCTGGAATGATAATCACTTGATAGCTCTCTTACTGTTATCTGTAGCTTGAATCATGTCAACTGGATTTCTATTTTCTTAGTGGAAACGTTTCGCTCCTTATCCAAGGAGCTTCTTCAGTCTGAGCAAAATTGGTAAGGGAATCCTAATATGTTCCTAGGTAGCTGTGTGACCTTACACCTGGGGCTAGGTCATGGTTATATTGAGATGTAATTTTTAAGTCCTTTTATCATCTAATGGAGGGTCGTTAAAATCACCATGCTGCTGTTGAGCTTCTGAAATGGTCTTAATCTTCCTAGGCACAGAAGACAACACGGGGAGGAAGATGGGCGAGAGTTTGTGCCTGAGGCCCCCACCTCTATTCAAGGAAGGATTTTCCAAGTTGGCATAAATGGATTCCTTGACCCCTCTCTCAAACCACCTATCTTCTCTGTCTAAAATGTGAACATTAATGTCCTCAAATGAGTGTCCTTTTTCTTTTAGATGAAGATAAACTGCTGACTCTGGTCCTGTGGTGTTATTTCTCCTGTGTTGGGCCATCCTCCTGTACATAGGTTGTTTGGTTTCTCCAATGTAGAGTTCAGAGCACTCCTCACTGCACTGGATTGCATAAACTACATTGCTTTTCTTATGTTTTGGAGTTTGATCTTTGGGGTGTACAAGCCTCTGTCTCAGTGTGTTGGTGGGTTTGAAATATACAAGTATGTGGTGTTTGCCAAATATCCGTTTTATCTTTTCAGACACGCCAGCCATGTAGGGAATGACCAGGCTCTTTCGTTTACTCTGAGTCTCAGCCCTATCTGTTGCTGTTTTAGGTCTGGTAGATTTAGATTTGGTGAAGGCCCAATTTGGATATCCACAGGCCTTCAGGGCTGTTCTCAGGTGCTGATTTTCATTCTTTTTGGAATCCATGGAGGTGGGGATGGTTTCTGCTCTGTGTGACAATGTCCTGATGACTCCTAGTTTGTGCTGCAGTGGATGGTGGGAGTCAAACATCAGATATTGATCTGTGTGTGTGGGTTTCCTGTAGATCCCTATTTCTAGCTTGCCACCGGTCCCAATGAGGACTTCACAGTCTAGGAATGCCAGTCTGTTGTCCTTGGTGTCTTCTCTGGTGAAACTAATGTTGGCATCTATAGTGTTTATATGGTCCGTGAAGGCCTGTACTTCCTGGTCCTTGATTTTGACCCAGGTGTCATCCACATACCTAAACCAGTGGGTGGGCACCGTTCCCTGGAATGTGTTGAGTGCTTTCTTCTCCACTTCTTCCATGTATAAATTGGCCACAATGGGTGACACAGGAGAACCCATGGCACAGCCGTGTTTTGGTCTCATGGCCTCAGGCACAAACTCTCGCCCATCTTCCTCCCCGTGTTGTCTTCTGTGCCTAGGAAGATTAAGACCATTTCAGAAGCTCAACAGCAGCATGGTGATTTTAACGACCCTCCATTAGATGATAAAAGGACTTAAAAATTACATCTCAATATAACCATGACCTAGCCCCAGGTGTAAGGTCACACAGCTACCTAGGAACATATTAGGATTCCCTTACCAATTTTGCTCAGACTGAAGAAGCTCCTTGGATAAGGAGCGAAACGTTTCCACTAAGAAAATAGAAATCCAGTTGACATGATTCAAGCTACAGACAATTCCACCTGGATGACTGAGAACCTTCATAGACTCTTACTGTTATGTTGATATTTTCCAAGCATTCCCGGCCATAGAGCAAACTGGAAATATCTTCACTTAGAGAATCCTCTTAGTTTACCTTTCAGAAGCCTATTTGCATTGTTTTAAAACTTTCTATTGTGGGAAATAACCCTTGTTAGTTAATTTGTTAGGGGCAGGGAGGGGGAGTGAGAAGTGTAATTTCTTTCTCCAAGATAATTTTTATTTTGTTTACTTATAAAAATGGATTATTCTGTAAATGTTTTTATTTGATAATGCAGGTAGTCCTTGTTTAGCAACCACAAATGGGACTGGCAACTTGTTGCTAAGCAAAACAAAGTTGCTAAGTGGGAAATCATGTGACCGGGACTGTGCTTTCCTTTTCCCCACTCCCCCGCCCTCTGGAATGCTCACCCCGGCCCTGGGATAATTAGCAAGAAGGGGATTAATGTTTGTATTTACATTCATTGGAGAGGAAGGGATTACAAGAGAGTAAGCAGGGCACATAGTGGGGAATACACATCAAAAGCAGTGCTGGTGCTGGCAGCTGTGAGCACACTACGCAAACAGCCCGGTGTTTTCCCCATTGTGTGCCTGCTTACTCTCTTGTAAACCCTTCCTCTCCAATCTCTCCATTCTGCAAGGGGGGGGAAAAGAAAAACAACAGGTCAAGCACAGGACAACTGAGTGTAATGGCGATCACATGACAGGGATGCTGCAAAGGTTTTAAATGCGGGCACTGGTCGTAAAGTTATTTTTTCAGCATCATCATAACTTTGAATGGTCACTGAACGAGGCAGTCAGTAAGCAAGGACTGCCTGTATACAGCTTTCAGAAAACAAATACGAAACGGATTATCTAGACCCCTTTCAGTCAGGTTTCAGGCCGGGATATGGGACAGAGACTGCATTGGTCGCGCTTATGGATGATCTTTGGCGGGAGCGAGATGGAGGGAGTGCATCCATTCTCGCTCTCTTGGACCTCTCAGCGGATTTTGATACCGTCGACCACGGTATCCTTTTGGGGCGGCTCAGGGAATTGGGGGTGGGCGGTGTGGTTTTACGCTGGTTCGCCTCCTTTCTCCAGGACCGTTCCCAATCGGTGGTAATAGGAGAGGAGAGATCTGACCCTCGGCCCCTATTATGTGGGGTGCCACAGGGTTCGGTTCTCTCTCCTCTCCTATTTAACATCTATATGCAGCCGCTGGGCAAGATCATCCGTCACCATGGGATGAGGTATCACCAGTACGCTGATGATACCCAGTTGTACATCTCCATCCCGGGTGAAGTAAGTGTTGCAGTCGACACCCTTTCTCAGTGTCTGGAGGCTGTAGGGGCCTGGATGGGGCACAACAGGCTTCAGCTGAACCCTGGTAAGACGGAGTGGCTGTGGATTGATGGCCTCTCGATTTCCAGGAAGTTGTCATCTTTAACTCTGGATGGGGTGGCACTACCCCGTTCAGATTCAGTACGGAACTTGGGGGTCCTCCTGAACTCACGACTCCTGCTCAAGGAGCAGGTGGCAGTCGTGGCCAGGAGGGCCTTTGCACAGCTTCGGGTGGTGCACCAGTTGCGCCCCTTCCTGGATCAGGAGGCCCTCTGAACAGTCACTCATGCCCTTGTCATCTCCCATATAGATTATTGCAATGCGCTCTACATGGGGCTACCCTTGAAGAGTATCCGGAAGCTTCAGCTGGTCCAGAATGCGGCTGCACGGGTAGTTCTGGGTGCCAGGAGATCGGCACATATAACACCGCTACTCCGTGAGCTGCATTGGGTACCAGTTTGCTTCCGGATCCAATTCAAGGTGTTGGTTATCACCTTTAAAGCCCTACATGGCATGGGACCAGGGTATCTGAGGGACCGTCTTGTCCCGACCATATCCACCCGCCCCACCCGATCATGCAGGGAGGGCATGCTTCGGATCCCTTCATTAAAAGAATTCCATCTAGCGGGGTCCAGGAGGCGTGCCTTCTCTGCAATAGCACCCGCCCTGTGGGATAACTTGCCCCCTGAGGTGAGACTGGCACCCTCGCTCCTAGCCTTTAGGAAGTCCTTGAAGACCTGGCTCTGCCGCCTTGCCTGGAGTGAAGGAAAGGATAGTTCCTCCTGGGGGTGGTTGGTTTAGTGGTTTCCTCCTTTTAAGAACAGACCATCTTCTGGATTTTTATTTTTTTATTTTTATAGTAGTTATAGTAGTTTTATAGTAGTTTTAAATGTTTAGGTTTTATCTTTTATATTCTGATTGTAAACCGCCCAGAGTCTGCCATGGCAGAGATGGGCGGGGATAAATTCAAATAATAAATAATAATAATAAATAAATACATATAAGAAGCAGTACTAGTAGCTTTCTGCTTCAGTACTATTTAAATAAGAACTGGTTACTACGCTCTTATTTAAACTGCTCTTTTTAAAAGTGCTTCTACAATTCTGTATATGCTTCCTTAAGGGGAAACACCACCAAGTGGACACTACCTTTATATGCTAACATGCATATAATTGTGTTTGGTGCCCATGAGAGACAGGTTTAGACCTTTCTTTTTCATTAAATGCCCTGAAATTTTGCCATGAATTAACAAAAGGTATAATAATTCACATCATAAAATAGGCATAGAAACTGACATTATCTGCCTTGAGGATCCGGGGGATTCTAAGGGCTAAAAAGTTTAATTAGAAAAGTTTAATTAAATAAAGATCAAATAGTGAGCCATTGGATCTGCGAAAGGTTTCTGTTAAGAAATAGATTACCTGGGGCCGCACCACTCAAAGCTGTGGGGCTATTATGGGTCAGATGACTCCTCTGAAAGGTTCAAGGAAAGACTGGCAGACAAGCCGGCCAGCCCGCTGACCATAGGAGAGCTATTCACCACCTGGATTGGCCATGAAATGCCGTTTTCTACAGTAAGATTGAGGACCATTGGTCCAAAGAAGTGCATGTTGACTGTATTAGTATTAGTGAAGTTTATTGTTGTAACCACAGGTCATAACATAAGAATGCAATAAAATACAATAACATTGAAACAATAAAATGAGATTATAAAATAAAATAATAAAAGAAGCATTAAATATAAAAGAAAAAGGTTACAACAAAATAGAGCATGTTGACTGTTGCAATACTGTGAATCTGAGTTGTAACTTTTATCTCTCAGCTGAGTGTAGTGTGTTTGCAGGCAAATTCCCATAGCATTCAGGGGCTTTTTTCCTTGGGGAGCATGTAAATGAAGACACCAATGTATGTCAATGAATGTGCATAAATAGATTTTTAAATTATTTCCCACCTTATACATTAATTGAGTTTGTAACTGAGTCTTTCTGTAGAATTTCTTAAACTTGAGTGAACTTTTTAGATGTAATTTGCATTTGCTTGGTGAATGAATGCCTAACAAAATTACTTCCTTTATTTATGAAAATTATCTGAAGTATAATCTAGCTGTTCTTGTAAGTAGATCCTTTAATAGCCTTTCATGCAATATATACCGTACCAGGGAGTGATTTTCAATCAATGTGTACATACCATAATTTATTCTTGGCATCTATACATTACAAAAATCACTCCTTTGTCTGAAAAATACAGGGAAGAAAAATACTTAGTGAAGAACTTGCTTATATTTGTCAAGTAATGACTATGATCTGTTTTTGAGTGACTGTAAAGCAACATTAATGACATTTAAAATAAGTCATTCTGATTCAAAATAAATAAGCCTTAGAAAATTAACCAGGATCATAGATATAATATAGAGTAATAATATGTATAGAAATCTCTGTAACAGTCCTCTGAAAACTATTCCTAATCCTGTTCTGGGAAGTCCTGAAATGTCTCCAAAGCTCATCATTAAAGCTTCACTAAGAAGATTAGTAATCACAAGTCCAGGCAAGGATTGTGAAGGGCTCATTTCTCAGGCAAAATGAATGACCATAGAAAGCAGATTGACTGGTCTGGCCAGAACTCCTAAGAGCCAAATGTACATTCCCGAGAATCTTTCAGCTTCTCCATATAACATGCCATGTAATTATCTCCTTCAGCAGTTAGTCAAGTCTTTAAAATGGATGTTGAAAAGAATCCATGAAAATAGAACATTTGAAAATGACCATCCCAGTTCTCTTCTGGCTCAAAAGCCAAATTCATGAAAGGGTACATAGGGTCATGTGAGGCTATATTCTGCCTTGATGCATCTGTCAAAATGTAATCAAACCTGCTAAATAATTATTGAGATTTTTACTCCGGTGTTTATGGATCAGATTTACTATTGAACTGAATGAGAAAGCTTATTTCCATGAAAGCAGTACCAGTATTTGCAAGATACAATAGTCTTGTTTCCACATTAATAAAATTAGAGTTGTCACCATAGTAAAGGTAAAGGTTCCCCCCGCACATTTGTGCAGTTGTGTCCGACTCTAGGGGCCAGTGCTCATCTCCGTTTGTTAGCCGAAGAGCCAGCGTTGTCTGAAGACGCTTCCACGGTCATGTGGCCGGCATGACGCACGCAGAACACTGTTACCTACCCACCAAAGTGGTACCTATTAATCTACTTGCATTTGCATGCTTTCGAATTGCTAGGTTGGCAAGAGCTGGGGCTAGTGTGGGAGCTCACTCCGTCACGCGGGGCTAGCAATTAGAACCTCCAAACTTGCGATCTTCCAATCAACAAGCCTGGCATCTTAACCACTGAGCCATCGCGCCCCCTTCACCATAGTAGACCTCCAGTTAAACCCCACCTCAGATGACATTGCTCCAAAAGATGTCATTCTCCTGCAATCATATATTCAGAAAAAGATTGTAACCATTAACCTCCAAAACAGAAGAATTGATAATTAAAAAAAATGTATTTCAAGTCAAAATCTTCTGTAGAAAACATCCACAAGGAAGAGATCATTCTGGTCTACTATGGTTCAGAATTCTTTACTACAAATAACTAAGAATAAATATTACTTTTGGATATAAAATGTTCAAATGCAGTTTTTCTATAGCATAGGTAGGAAAATGGATTTTCCAGCTGTTGTCTTCCATCAGACACTGCCAGTGGTGATGGAAGCTTTAGTCAACATCTGGAGGGCAACAGATTGTCCTGTGATATGCACATAGGTGAAAAATATTGTGCAACCCCGTGGATATAAGGAAGATAGAGAGAATCTGAACAAGTTTCTTTTCCCCATTCCGAGTACTCGAGACATATGAGATGGAAAATGCATTTGAATACTAACTGCCAGAGAACATAAATAGAAGGATGCCTTGGGCTTTTATCCTCTTGATGGGCATCTTCAAGCATCTTGAGTTAGAAAACTGGTCTAGATTGGCCTGTGATCTGATTCAGCAGACTTCCTCATGTTCTTGCTCTCAGATGGTCTAATCAGGGATTCACAAGCAAGCTGATTTCTTTGTTCCCATTTGACTTTATGATCAGATGTGATACACATGCATTTTACACTACAGTCCTTGCTTACTGCCCACTCGTTCAGCAACAGTTTGAAGTTGCAATGGCACTGAACAAGTAGTATTTACCACCAGTCCTCAAAGTTCTGGCTGCCGCAGCGCCCCTGCGGTCACATGATCGCGATTCAGGCACTTGGCAACCGGCTCACACTTATGAGAGTTGCAGCGTCCCGTGGTCACGTGATTGCCATTTGCAACCTTCTTTGCCGGCTTCCCACAAGCAAAGTCAATGGTGTCAGTCTCCCTCCACTTTAGCTCCGTTCCCCTGTCATGTTTATATAGGTACACGTGTCAAGCATTGTAGGACTTGACTTGTGTTTGCTTTTGCGCCAAAAGCCTTGCTAATTGGAACGAGCCGTTCGCCTCCCTTGACATTCCTGACTCGGGCATTTTCTCTGCATGAACTGCGATAAGACACCTGGCTGTTAACAAGCATCCTGATGGGAGGGGGCCGAACTGGAGTGTTTTAAATTAGATAGTAAATGATGTCAGAGGGATGTTCTTGATATTGAATTATGCGCACCAATTTGGCCATTCGAAGCTTTGAATTTGCCCCATGTATTCTAATCCTTAATAAATGAATCTTTTAGCATAAACTGACTGAAAGATTTCTTGGTTTGGGATTCTGTTGCTGGGACTCTCACAGAAGGTCACAAGTCACTCTGGTAAGTCTCCCCCAGCTTTTCTGCGCTCACGCTATGCCATGCCGTCCATCTCCTAGCCTTTCTGCGTTTGCGCCACGCCACGCCGTCCATCCCCCAGCCTTCCTGCATCACGCATGGCCTGCTCTGGGCCTCCCAAGCCCTCCTCCAGCCTCCCCCATCCCCCCACAGCACCCCCACCCTCCTGCGGCACCCCCACCCTCCTGCAGCACCCCCGCGCTCCTTACCTGAGACTCCCGCTGCTTCCCGCTTAACAATCTGCACATCTTGGGGTTATGACGGCAACTGGGACTGCTGGGATTGTCGCTAAGTGATGTGGTCACATGACATTGTGGTTTATGACCGCATTGCTTAGCAACAGTAATCCCGGTCCCAATTGCCATTGTAACCCAAGGACTACCTGTGGCAAAATCTGTGTCTGCATTCGATTTTTTTTAAAAATAAGGGAAAAGATTCCTGACTGTAGAGTAAAGAAGATGACCTTGATGGAAATATGCAAGACTACGTAGGTGAAAGGGGCTGAGACATGTTTTAAGTCCAGAGAAATGAGATAACATTTGGAAGCGAATCAGGCAAATGTTGCCCTGATTCACTGGTGTATAAGAAGGAAGACACAAACACAATCTGACTTGCAAGATTCTGTTATTATAGCCAATCTCAGTAAAAGTAGTTTTAGCCTCCCTGTGGAATTGATTTCTGGTCTGGTTTACCTTGCAGGGCTGACACTGTCTTTGCTGTCAAAAAGTATACTGCCATACCAAATGATACTTCTTGTTGGCTGTTGTGGGTCTTCCGGGCTGTGTGGCCGTGTTCTGGAAGTTGTGGTTCCTAACGTTTCGCCAGCATCTGTGGCCAGCATCTTCAGAGGGCAGGAGCACAGATAGAAGCAAGATAGAAGAGATTTTGCTTCTATCTGTGCTCCTGCCCTCTGAAGATGCTGGCCACAGATGCTGGCGAAACGTTAGGAACCACAACTTCCAGAACACGGCCACACAGCCCGGAAGACCCACAACAGCCATTGAACTCCGGCCGTGAAAGCCTTCGACAATACATACTTCTTGTTATTGTTTATTAGAAAATGGCTGAAGATGGCTGAAGATGAGCTAGAACTCAGATCTTCCCACTCCTAGAGCAATACCTGAAGTTGTGCAATGCCAAAACCAAATGATTTTAAAGGATACATTTGGCTTCCTTTGAAAAAAAAATAGTATGCTTTTTTGGTACAAATAATACATAAATTATCTACCTTCATAACCTTCATTATAATCAATGGACCATTTGGCATGCACTTCACCAAGATCAGTTTGATGTAGTGACAGTGTACACCATCACCCATAGGTTCTCACTGAGTGACTTGGAGTCAGTCCCTGTCTGTCATCCTCAGCTGCCTCCCAGGGCTGTTGCTGTAGGGGAAGACAGATAGGAGGAGGGCATATTATATATGCCACCAAGGAAAGCCCAAATAAAAAGCTAATACATAAATACGTCTAGCAAATAAAGTGAGTTGGCTTTGAGATCCTGAAAAATCTGTCAATATGATCAGCAATGGGCTAGATTAGGCTGGATAGATATTTTTATTTATTTATTTATTTATTTATTTATAATTCTGTATATTAAAAAAATGCAAACTATATTTCAGTCAGAGGCCTTTTCTAGAGAATCAGCCTTACAATACCGGGCCTTTGGATGTCACAATTAAAATACAACAAGGATTGAGCAGATTAGATATGTTTACATGTCTGAGTCTATATCTCTTGGTTCTATAGCTGAACAACAGCTGATCTTCATCTGCCAACCAGTCAGAGCTTGTTTTGCACCAAAACAATATCCCTTCCTTCTGGTAAAAAAGTGAAAGATCCTTCAATTGTTGGTCAGTTTGTATTTGCAATAACGTCATGCTTTCTCTTTAATGTTCTCATACCTGTTGTTTTATGTTTGGTCTTGTTATAGGAATGTTGTCATCCTGCATTGTGTTGGTGTAAAAATAGTGCAAACACTTATGAAATTATTTTACAAAACTGGGTTTTTAATGCTTCACTTTAACAGATTGATGTTTGTCTGTGCCAATTAATTACTTAATAAGCAGCATAACACAAGAATAGGCTGTGAGAATCCTGTTCTTCATGCAGAGTCCTTTTACAGTATAATGGCTAATTAAACACTGTAGAAAGACCTGATTATACTGCTAAGTACTTCCTAATCTTAGGGAAAGATAACACTGTCTACAGTCTATGCAATAGAAACAGAAATTGACAGCTGTTTGGCTATTTATCAAAGAAAACCACTAGCAGGAACAATTGATAAACATGGTTGTCATAATCTATACTTTTATGCCCTCCCACGTTTGGTATCCAAAGACACTTAAATACAGGATATTAAATTTGGGATAGTAAGATACTACTTTCAGCCAGTGAACACAAAAAGTAGTGTGAATGAGGGAAAGGAAAAGAAACCCCACATATAAACAACAAAAAAACACCCCAAACTGGACAAATTAATGCATTAATTATAAAATTTCCGAACAAATTTCCAGGTAGCTATTTAACCAAAGCTATAGTCAAACCTACAAAAGAGCCAAACCATTTCCAAATAAATCCTTCCTGACTTAGGAAACAAGTTTTTTTTCTGTTTTCCAATTTGTTTTTCACTTCTGTCTTTCATGCTCAACACCAAATGGTCCCCCGTTGGGGGAGATGGGCGGTCATATAAATTAAATAAATAAAATAGCCCCTAGCTAACCTTCGTGAACTTGAAAACTAGGCAGGGTTAGCTGCAGTTAATCACTGGACGACAGACCCCTTGGGTGGTTGGCCAGAGAGCAGGGGCAAACCACTTCCCTCCTTTAACCAAGAAATTGTGTAAGTGCAGTAACCAGGACTCCAAGTACATTTTGCATTAAGCGCTTCCCAGCGTTTACTAAGGAAGTCCAAGATGTTTGCTACACTGAGAAATATGGATTTCTGATATAATTGGGTAGCACCCAGGGTTTGCTATACTCACACAGAACCTGAAAAATTTAAAAGTCTTTTCAGGGGATTGAAGTTTTTCCAAGTTTTGAAACCATGCCTGCTTTGAACACTAATCAAAGCCTTTTATCTCTTGTTCGAATTAAAATTGTTTTAATTATTTGTCATTGGAACTACAGGAAAAAGATCATAAATATCACTTATTTTTTGGCTGTATCCTCCAGGGGGATAGCCACATTGATGTGCAATTTCAGTGACCCTGAGGTGAGATTGGCAGCAGCATAAGGTTCAGGTGGGTCTACCTTTGCTGCTAAGGTGAAACAGGAGGGGAAAACAAGAACAGTCCATAACAAGTGGGGCTCTGAAGGCATCAGGAAAGCCAATCCACCCAGGGAAAGGAGCTCCAGATTTCATAACCAGGAGAAGGCAGTGGCAAATCACTTCTGCATTGTTACCAAGAAAACAGCATGCTCGTGACTGTAACAGTTTGGGTGCCAGATGATGAGACACCCATCTCTTTAAGATTAAGTTATCTAGTTACGGGGGGAAGGCTGTTAAATTTCCATGAATAGACTTGCAGGTGAAGACATTGCGAGACTAAACCCATTGTACAGGGCTTTCCAAACTGTGTGTCGAGACACAGTACTGTGTCGCCTGGGGGCCCCAACTGTGTCGTGCGACAACCCGGAAGCGCTGATGGCGCACCGCCGCTGCTGCGCGCAGCAGTGGGCGCAGTAGTGGCGGCGGCGGGCCATCAGTGCTTCTGGGTTGTTGCGCGATACACCAGGACAGCGCCGCTGCTGCCACGGAGCACAAAAACCCAAAAGCGCGGTGGCAGCAACCCAGAAGCGCCGGCGGTGGTGCTTCCGGGTTTTTGCACACCGGTCGTTGGTGTGTCGCCAACGGCAAAGTTTGGAAAGCCCTGTCATAGTAGTATTACTAATGGATGATTGGAAAAATGGAGGAACCTGGATTCATTAGATAATTCAGATGGTATAAGCAGAGTAATGCAGGAGAAAGGCCACTAGACTTTTGTGAACTATTGTTTATTACCAGCACTTATGTCAAACAATATAAACAAAATCTATGCTTGGACATTACTGGATGGACAACATCAGAATCAAATAGACTACATAATCAGAAACAGAAGATGGAAAAGTACTATCAATCAGATTTTGTGTCCAATATAAAAGTTAAACATGAGATCAGACAGCTAACATAAAAATAGATAATGGAGGTAGGAAAAGAATGCAAGAAGATGGTTCATTAGTTATAGCAAGGCCTTTGACTATCTAGATCATGCCAGAATGTAGACCATATTAAGGCTAATGGGAATGCCAGAACATCTAATTAGTCTTCTGAATAATTTTTACAATGTATGAAAAAATAATATAAAAATTGAATTTGGAGAAACAAAGTAGTTTAGAAAGGGGAATGGAGTGAGATAAGGAAGGATATTTTCTGTTTTATAGCAAACATAAAATATTAATGGTAATAGGTAGGACCAGAAAAGATCACAAGTGGAAAACAGAATACATATACATATACATATTTTTGTTGTTGTTTATTCGTTCAGTCGCTTCAGACTCTTCGTGACTTCATGGACCAGCCCATGCCAGAGCTTCCTGTCGGCCGTCACCATCCCCAGCTCCCCCATGGTTGAGTCTGTCACCTCCAGAATATCATCCATCCATCTTGCCCTTGGTCGGCCCCTCTTCCTTTTGCCTTCCACTTTCCCTAGCATCAGCTAGGGTATCCTGTCTTCTCATTATGTGGCCAAAGTACTTCAGTTTTGCCTTTAATATCATTCCCTCAAGTGAGCAGTCTGGCTTTATTTCCTGGAGGATGGACTGGTTTGATCTTCTTGCAGTCCAAGGCACTCTCAGAATTTTCCTCCAACACCACAGTTCAAAAGCATCTATCTTCCTTCGCTCAGCCTTCCTTATGGTCCAGCTCCCACAGCCATAGGTTACTACAGGGAATACCATTGCTTTAACTATGTGGACCTTTGTTGTCAGTGTGATGTCTCTGCTCTTAACTATTTTATCAAGATTTGCCATTGCTCTCCTCCCAAGAAGTAGACATCTTCTGATTTCCTGGCTGCAGTCAGCATCTGCAGTAATCTTTGCACCTAGAAATACAAAGTCTGTCACTGCCTCCACTTTTTCTCCCTCTATTTGCCAGTTATCAATCAAGCTGGTTGCCATAATCTTGATTTTTTTGAGGTTTAACTGCAACCCAGCTTTTGCACTTTCTTCTTTCACCTTCGTCATAAGGCTCCTCAACTCCTCCTCGCTTTCAGCCATCAAAGTGGTATCATCTGCATATCTAAGATTGTTAATGTTTCTTCCAGCGATTTTAACTCCAGCCTTGGATTCCTCAAGCCCAGCACGTTGCATGATGTGTTCTGCGTACAGGTTGAATAGGTAGGGTGAGAGTATACAGCCCTGCCGTACTCCTTTCCCAATCTTAAACCAGTCCGTTATTCCGTGCTCTGTTCTTACCGTTGCTATTTGGTCATTATACAGATTCCTCAGGAGGCAGACAAGATGACTTGGTATCCCCATACCACCAAGAACTTGCCAAAATTTGTTATGATCCACACAGTCAAAGGCTTTAGAATAGTCAATAAAACAAAAATAGATGTTTTTCTGAAACTCCCTGGCTTTCTCCATTATCCAGCGGATATTGGCAATTTGGTCTCTAGTTCCTCTGCCTTTTCTAAACCCAGCTTGTACATCTGGCAATTCTTGCTCCATGAATTGCTGGAGTCTACCTTGCAAGATCTTGAGGATTACCTTACTGGCATGTGAAATAAGTGCCGCTGTTCGATAGTTTGAACATTCTTTAGTGCTTCCCTTTTTTGGTATGGGGATATAAGTTGATTTTTTCCAATCTGATGGCCATTCTTGTGTTTTCCAAATTTGCTGGCATACGGCATGCATCACCTTGACAGCATCATCTTGCAAGATTTTAAACAGTTCAGCTGGGATACCGTCGTCTCCTGCTGCCTTGTTATTAGCAATGCTTCTTAAGGCCCATTCAACCTCACTCTTCAGGATGTCTGGCTCTAACTCACTGACCACACCGTCAAAGCTATCTCCAATATTATTATCCTTCCTATACAGATCTTCCGTATATTCTTGCCACCTTTTCTTGATCTCTTCTGCTTCTGTTAGGTCCTTACCATCTTTGTTTTTGATCATACCCATTTTTGCCTGGAATTTACCTCCGATGTTTCTAATTTTCTGGAAGAGGTCTCTTGTCCTTCCTATTCTATTGTCTTCTTCCACTTCCGCACATTGCTTGTTTAAAAATAATTCCTTATCTCTTCTGGCTAACCTCTGGAATTTTGCATTTAATTGGGCATATCTCCCCCTATCACTGTTGCCTTTTGCTTTCCTTCTTTCTTGGGCTACTTCCAGTGTCTCAGCAGACAGCCATCTTGCCTTCCTGGTTTTCTTTTTCTTTGGGACGTTTTTTGTTGCCGCCTCCTGAACAATGTTGCAAACTTCTGTCCATAGTTCTTCCAGGACCCTATCTACTAAATCTAGCCCCTTAAATCTATTCTTCACTTCCACTGCATATTCCTTAGGAATATTAGTGAGCTCATATCTAACTGATCTGTGGGTCTTCCCTATTCTCTTTAGTCTGATTCTAAATTTTGCAATAAGAAGTTCGTGATCTGAAATACAGTCAGCTCCAGGTCTTGTTTTTACCGACTGTATAGATGTCCGCCACCTTTGGCTGCAAAGGATGTAGTCAATGTGATTTCGGTGTCGACCATCTGGTGAAGTCCCTGTATAAAGTCGTCTTTTAGGTTGTTGGAAGAGAGTGTTTGTTATGCACAGTGAGTTGTCTTGGCAAAATTCTATCAGCCTATGTCCTGCTTCATTTTGTTCTCCCAGACCATGCTTGCCTGTAATTCCAGGTGTTGTCTGACTACCCACCTTAGCATTCCAGTCTCCTGTAATGAAAATAACATCTCTTTTTGGTGTATTATCCAGTAGGTGCTGCAGATCCTCATAGAACTGATCTACTTCTGCTTCTTCAGCATCTGTGGTTGGGGCGTATATTTGGATCACTGTGATGTTAAATGGCTTACCCTGAATTCGAATTGAGATCATTCTATCGTTTTTTGGATTGTATCCAAGCACTGCTTTAGCCACTTTATTATTAATTATGAAGGCTACTCCATTTCTTCTGTGGTCCTCTTGTCCACAGTAGTAGATCTGGTGGTCATCTGATGTGAAGTGGCCCATTCCAGTCCATTTCAGTTCACTGACACCTAAAATGTCTATATTTAATCTTGACATCTCACCAATAACCACATCCAATTTGCCCTGGCTCATAGATCTTACATTCCAGGTTCCTATGGTGTGTTGATCTTTAGAACATCGGATTCACCAGCACCGTCGGCCGCTAGCCGTCCTTTCGGCTTTGAGCTAGCTGCATCATCACATCTGGGGCTAGTTGAACGTATCCTCTGTTCCTCCCCAGTAGCATTTTGACCATCTTCCGACCTGGGAGTCCCATCTTCCGATGGTATACCGACATATCTCTGGTTGTACTGATCCATTTAGTTTTCACGGCAAGAATACTGGGGTGGGTTGCCATTACCTTCCCCAGGGATCGTATTTAGTCTGACCTCTCTGCCACGACCTTCCCGTCTTGGGTGTCCCTTCACGGTTTAGCTCATGGTTTCATTGAGGTGCTCAAGCTCCAGCACCACGACAAAGTAACAATCTCCTTTGCTGGAGACATATACATATACATATACATATACATATACATATACATATACATATACATATACATATACATATACATATACATATACATATACATATACATATACATATACATATACATGTATGATACATACAGATAACACTCCTTTGTTGCCCAAAAATAAGGATTAGAAGACTTGATTATAAAGGTAAAAATGGAAGGTGAATAGTCAGGGTTAAAGTTAAATGTTAAGGGCAAAAGTAATGTCAGTGTGCATGTGAACTTAGAGTTGATGATAATGGGGTGGGTAGTAGATAGTTCTGTGTTCTTGGCTCAAGAATAAAAATGGACAATATACTGGAGAGGTAAAAAGATTAATCCTAGCTCCCTTAAGGCACTTGTAATCTTGGGCAAGATCATGAAAGAAACTCAGATACTCTGAGCATGTGATTCAAAATAGAAAAAATGGTTTAATAGAAAAAATGGTTATGGTATGAAAATGAAGACCAAAATAGCAAAGGAAGACAATCAAACAGGATCAAGGAGATTATTGGAGCATCCTTGGAAGGAGCAGGTTCAGATGGCGAGTACTTGTCAACCAGCTGTTGAAAGTGACTTAATGGTGTGTAACTTACAGAATTGTGTCTGTAAGTAATTGTTTCTGCCTTTTGTTTCCTTTCTATATTTTAATAAAGTTATTGCTGGTCTATGTCTATAACAATAAAATACAATTGTAATATGGTAACCAACATTGCCATATAACACAGACTTAATTATTTTTCCTTTCATCTTCTTTCCGTTTCTTTCTGGTTCATAACATATCTATATCTGTGTATCTGTATATCTCTATCTCTATATTTATATTATGTATCATCTATATCTACATACATGTACCAGAGAAGCTTTTCAGTGTTAGTGTGATGCCCTCGGTCCGTTGACTATTAAATCAGAGTTCCTGACACAAGCCACTCAGGGATATGAAGGAATCTTTATTAAAGCCAGTGATCCATTGCACATTAAAGACTCGAGTGAATCAAGCTCCCGCAACCAATAGTTTAAAAATCTCCAAGTTCCCCCCCAAATCGGGATTCATGGCTTGATTGCCCTTCCCTTTGTCTCTCTGTTCTCAGATCTTTTTGGGTCCGAATCAACTAATGCGGCGATATCGCCCTTTGATCTATCCTGGGTGCTGAAACACTTCGCGCAAGACTTTGATCTACATAGTTTGCAGTTCTGTGAATACACCAAACCCCCACTTTACAGGTCTGGTAGTTTTACTGTCAGGCACCCGCCAAACGACCCTGTGAGTTTAACAGAGTGGTGGGATGTTCCTTCCTGGCGCCATGGCAGGATGGCATGGATGACAACCTGACAGTTAGACTACCACCTGGTATTTTTTTTAATCTCAAATTTTGTCTCCCTGCCCCCACATGCCTTTTGTCGTCCATCTTGTCTTCCTCCTACACAGCTCAGCAGCTTGACTTAATGGAATGACATAAAAATGGCAGATAGCTAGCTTCATCAATCCATTCTGCATTTGCTTTTGGTGCCAAGAATAAACAAAGGGAACAACAGACCTAACCATTCCCTGTGGGGAAATATCATAAAAGGGGCAGGTGGGACAAGGACAGATGATGCCCACCAATGAGAAATCTCTTGCCGTCCAGATATTGTCTTCTTGTTGATTGTCCTGAAACAGGACTGAGCTGGTCCTTCTTGAGCTTCAAGCAAACCCTATGATAGGAATCCCGCATTGACAGAGAACCTACATTTGGAAGGAGTGTAAGGCACTCCATCCGATATCTATAATCTCCCTGCTCTAGAGTAACTCACAGACACATGAGTTCTTAGAAGCAGAAGAGTTTATTATAGCATACAGAAGCTAGCACGAACAAAGACTTGAATGGCTGAAACCAGTAAAGCATGCACATTTAAATCTTCCCCCCTCCCAAGGTTCTTTGGTGGTGACACGTGTAACTCGTGTCTTTCCAAGCTGCTCAGATATCCGCTCCCGGAGATGTGTATTCGGAATCGTCAGCTAGGTGTGAACCGGTCTACTTCAAAGCCGGTGTCTCTTTCGTGTCAGTTGCAGCCTCCTGAAATGTGCATATCAGTCTAGCGTCTTTGGCAGAGATCTGCCGATCTCTGACAAGGAGCTTCATATTTTCCCAAAGGAACAGTGATTTCTGCAGAAAGACTGAGTCGTGGAGATGTATGTAACTTGCAGTTCTGAACATATGCAAAGGAAGTTATGCTTTCGATTTGTGGGTTTTCTGGGTTTTTTTTAGATATCAGTTTAATTAAGGGTGGTCCTCCCAGGAATTTACAGAACAAATACAGAGTTGCTTTCAGAATTTTTATACCAGGTAAAGGGTTCATTGAGAGCCAGTTTGATCTAGTGGTTAAGGTGCTGTACTAGGAGTGGGTATACCTGAGTTCTAGCCTTGATTTAGACATAAACGCCAGCTGGGTGATCTTGGCCACTCATTCCCTCTCAGCGCTAGGAAGAAAGCAATGGCAAACCACTTCTGAAAAACCTTGCCAAGAAAATGGCAGGGACTTGTCAAGAATTTTTGGTGAAGGCACCAAAAAAAGGGGGGATGGGGGGATAAATCATAATATTTGAAGGGAGGATTGTATCAAATCTTATACACGTGAATTACACATAATCTAATTTGCAAATCTGCCCTGCCGCAGCCAATTCTGGGTAGTCCCTGGTATAGCAACTTAATCAAAATTGTGAGATTTTGCATAGCAGCGTAATCTGCAGTTAACACAGAATGCATAAAGCACACAGAATTCAAGTGTTAATGTAATTTCTTTGGGCAATAGCAAAAATATGTTGAATTATTTGAGGTGGGGAAAATCAGTAGTTAACATCGCTTGCAGCTTGGGTGGGAGCATCTGGAATGCTGAAGCATTTTGGTAGTTCAGTCTTGGCACCTAACAAGGATAAGCTAAGGTGCCCTGGAAGTGTGTTTGTAAGGACAGCGCATGCCATTCTGTGTGCAAGGCCTGCGTATGTGACAGAGTGCACTGGATGCATCTGTTTCTGTGATCTGTGTGTGTCAGGGTGAGTGAGAAGTCACAAAAGATTCAGAATCTGGTTGTTAGAACTGCAAATTTGAAAACGTTTGGACTTGCTCAGAAGTAATTGCAATGGTATCCTCCGTCACTGGTGTCAGAGCCATAATGGAAAGGGAGAGCAATGTGCAATGTAAAGTAGAAACTTTATTGCTAAGAAATAATTAATGTCTAGGGGAAGCTTAGTGTTTTGAAACCCAGTGACCACAATGAATTGGCTAAAGAGATGACTTTGGGACTTGAGTTCTGAGAGTTTCAGATGAATTGCTCTTTTGAAAAATGCTGATGCGGATAGATGTCAGATTGGGTCAGGACAGATGGAGAGGGATCCTGAGGCTGCAAAGTCTGAGTGGCAAAAGTGCAAATGTGAAGTGCAGTTTGAGTTGTGAGAGGCATGACGCTGAGATTAGGATGCTTAATAGAGCAGGTAGCCATGCATCAAGGTGGAATTGCTGCTGTGGGCTTGGGAAGTATTGGTGATTTTGAGTTAGATTTTTATGCAGAGGAAGAATGATGGTTGCATAACCCAGATTGGCAAAGTAAATTGCTCCAGCTTTGGACAACACATTGCTACTAATGGTTATGGATTTAGGGAGGAAATTGCAGAAACTTTTAGGTGGATATCCAGTCAGATAAGGCTATTACAGGATGATTGGACCCTCTACATTTTAAGCTTGCCATTACTTGGCTCTCAGAGGTGTGACAAAGAAATCCAAATACTGACAGCATTGACTTTTCCCAGATTGCAATGGCTAGCATGATGTCATGCGATGGTCATTCTGGAGTCTGATATCATGGGGAATGCCTGAATTTTAGTGAGAGAGTGGGAATTAATGGATGAAGACTGGGCAGTTCTCAGGTCTCAGCAGAGCTTCCAGAGGAAAAAGCTGATAGTAGCTTTTGTCTGAGAGTGTGTCCTCAAGTCATGGTTTTACAATAATGAACTATACGTGACCTCTTTTTGTTGAACTCCAAGCATCAATGGCCTTTCCTCCTAGAAAGCTTGTGCTTTGATTGCAAAAGTTAAGGGATTCTCTTACAGCAGTTCTGAAGCCAGAAGCTTCAAGTTAGTTGCCCTGTCTCAAGACAGCTCAGAGAACTTTGAGTGCCTGGCCACTGTGCTTAACATAGGAAAATTACTATCTCCACCTGAGCCTCCAGATAGTAACTTGCTATATGTAATGATGGCTGAGGAACCTTTTCCATTTTATATACAATGTTTTGTGTGTTCCTTTCTTGCAATACTGTCACTCAGTTCCCCTTTGTTCTTTTTATTAAGTTTTGAGTTCTGATATATTCTTCACCATAGGAAAATGTCTTCTGGTTGCTAATGAGAGATACTCTGGAGAAAATAACAAAGTTGGTATCTCTAATACTTGAGGCTAGGGCCTCTCCAGGGTTAGTAGTCGATAGCAGATACTCCTGAGTTTGGGAGAGATCATCTGAGGATGATGATAGTTGTACTGCCTGTGCCCACTTTGCACTCCATTGACCTTGTGGCTAATTCTAGCCCTGCCGGTATCCTCGGTACTCCTAGCATTGACTTGGCAGAGGCTAGAATCCAGAAAGACAAATAAAGGGAGGTGCTCACTGTCTGGCCAAAACCCAACTTTAAATGTGACCACCATATTCAACAATATGCATGATATCAGCATATAATCCATTGTACTTGATCCTTGGACCCCCCAGTATGCAAGATTACTTTCAGGATCACCTTTTGCTGGACTATTTAATATACGGAGAGAGAAATTCCTGGCAAGCTGTACCAAGGGGTCATAATATCATAATCCTTCCAGGAAGCCAATCAAGATATGTTCCAGCCTTTCTTTGAATGTATTCTTTCTCTGTATTCTTTCTTTGTTGCTAATTCTGTAATTGTAGTCTCTTAAGAGCAGCAATTTGGAATTCAACTGTCTACTTAGCTTGGGCCACACCTGCATTGTAAGCTAGCAGAATTGAATGTCCCCAGAACCCCAAAGCTGTATTTAATTTCCTACTATTTCTTGAGCAATTCAAGAGACTGTAGCCATGGTATTTGCAACAAGCCACAATGGAAAAATGATCACACACACACACACACACACACACACACACACAGAGTGACATCATGATGCAAATCCCACCCTTACATACTTGCGTCATGATGTCTGAAGCAAGTCCGTAAGTTATCATGGCACATGGTTTGTCACTGAACCTCCTTACCCCCCATCATCCATAGACTGCAGTTGAGAAGAGCCCCAGACCACTGCTGATAATGGAAGCCTTGTTGCTCTGGTGAGGTATGAGTCCCATGGATAAGAATTTCCCTGCTTTTCCCAGATAAAGGCACTGGTCATGCAGACAAATGTAATAAAAACCTGTGATATTAAAGCTGCATAGCTAACACATTTGGGGCTTCATTTAATTTTGCGCTTTACAGTCTTTGTGCTTTGAAGTGAATGATTAATTTCCCTCATTTAAAATAATTAGAATTTGTTGCATTTTTGCTAGTGCCCAAAGAAATTACTTGAATATGTTAATTGTATTTATTATATATGTATCCATGAAAATATAAGGGGCGTGGCGGCTCAGCGGGTAAGACTCCAGGCTTGTCGATCGGAAGATCGCAAGTTCGGAGGTTCGAATCCCTAGCCCCGCGTGACGGAGTGAGCTCCCACACTCGCCCCAGCTCTTGCCAACCTAGCAATTCGAAAGCATGCAAATGCAAGTAGATTAATAGGTACCACTTTGATGGGATGGTAACAGCGTTCCGCGTGCGTCATGCTGGCCACATGACCGTGGAAGCATCTTCGGACAACGCTGGCTCTTCGGCTAAGAAACGGAGATGAGCACCGGCCCCTAGAGTCGGACACGACTGCACAAATGTGCGGGGGGAACCTTTACCTTTACTTTTTATCCATGAAAATATTTGGAGGATATTGTACGATGTTGGGTGTCTATATTGAAAATCACTGCAAGAGGCAGTGTTTAAAAATCTCTTGCTGAATTTGTAAAATGAGTTGTTTAATGTTTGAACCATTTTACTGAACATATTGGGAAATGTTTGAATTCAGAAATATTCTCTGATGTTCCTCAATTACTAGATTTGCCATTCTTGAGACTATAGCAGTATACCCAAATCCTGTGCAAATTTTCACACACAACTGTGCGTAACCATTCAGAAATAAGTCCCACCAAGATAAATGAAATCTTTTTGTTGGTGTTGGCAGGGATGAATCTTATATATGTAAATTCACACACATGAACATTATATGATTTTACACTTGGCAAAAACTTGTTTGGATGTTAATATCAGTCAGTTATATTTTTTCCTGTCTTTAATTAACAGAACAAACTCCATAATTCCTGATCTGGTTTAGGATGGGCTAGGGCAGATTACATTAATGCAGCATTAAATTAAGGAAAACCATCTGTTGTACTAATTTTCTGATTGTTGCAAGAATCACTATAATGTTAAAGAAGTCTCCATGTGAAATGGCTTATTTTTCTCCATACTCTTACCAGCCACATTGAAATGAAAGGTATGGTCAGATTCAGACACCGAACGTGTACCTCTAAATTGTTTGGTAATTAGATTGTCCTGCATGCATTTGGCCTAAATGTATGCAAGTTTTTATGAAGCATTAAATCTTTCTTGTGATTACTTTTTCATGTCATGTGTCAAATCCTGCATATATCCCTTTCTTTGTGTTGTTAAGGTATTCGGTGAATGGCTTCTTTATAAACTCAATTCTTGTTTGATGCATAATTACTTTTACACATGGAGTCTTTGTACCACCACAGAAACAGTCATGGAGCAATGTGTCCCCACATTGAATTAGATTAATTTCTAGTTCAGCCGTGGTGTATTTAAAATCACCCCTCCCCCTCAAAAGTAACGTGATTGAGCATTTCAGGGTTTATGGATGGTCTGCTTTCCCTGCTCCTAAGCTTCACCTGAGGTTAGATTCTGTTCACAGGTCCTTCAAAGTGAAATGTTGCTTGATGGCTGTTGTTTGAAGCCTTCCAGAGAACCATCTGTCTTTCAAACGATGTCCTGATGATAGGCATTTGGGATGTGAAATATA
Source organism: Charina bottae (assembly GCA_023362775.1). Lineage (NCBI taxonomy): Eukaryota > Metazoa > Chordata > Lepidosauria > Squamata > Charinaidae > Charina > Charina bottae. The sequence goes on from JALMGJ010000020.1 coordinate 3,863,143, forward strand.
TGTGAGACCCATACATTATCTGTATTTCATTTCCCTTTATTCCAGTAGGAGAGAATATATGTAGCTACATGAACTGTGGAGTCCTTGGTGCTCTCTGAGCTTGGTTGTTTGCTTTTAGACGTTTCATTACCCGACTAGGCAACATCCTCAGTGCTAGTGAGTGTGGGTTTTTTTTCTTCCTATTGTTTTCCTGTTTATATACATATTGGTTGTTGTGGGTCTTCCGGGCTGTGTGGCCGTGTTCTGGAAGTTGTGGTTCCTAACGTTTCGCCAGCATCTGTGGCCAGCATCTTCAGAGGGCAGGAGCACAGACAGAAGCGCTGTGAAGATGCTGGCCACAGATGCTGGCGAAACGTTAGGAACCACAACTTCCAGAACACGGCCACACAGCCCGGAAGACCCACAACAACCATCGAACTCCGGCCGTGAAAGCCTTCGACAATACATTATATACATATTGTTTGCTCCTTGTTAATATACAGTAGCTTGCCCTGCCAGTGTTGGTAGGGGTGTGGTTTTCTCCTTGGTAGTTCCTTGATTAGGGTACTGTTTTCTGCTTGATTATTTGTCTGGTGTTAATCCCTTCCAAAGGCCCATTGAGTTCTTGAGGAAGGTCCTTAGTCTCCTGTTGACTTTGAACCAGGCATTCACAGATCCATGTGTGTGGCATTGGATCATAGGTTTTCCTGTAGTCAATTCAGGCTGTGCTCTGATTGGTCTATCTAGACCTTGAGTCTCTGGTGACTGCTCTATCTATGAGCAACTGGTATTTTAAGCCTCTAGCCCTTCTGAGCTGTGCTCAGGTACTGGCCCATATGGTCCTCTAGCTTGGCGGCTATGATGCCTGATAGGACTTTCCATGTTGTGGGGAGGCAGGTTATTGGCCGGTAGTTGGCTGGTGCTGTTCCCTTGTGGGGGACTTTCATGATCAGCACTGTCCTTCCTTGTGTTAGCCAGTCTGGGTGGGAGCCTGCTGCTAGCAGCTGGTTCATCTGTGCTGCTAGGCGTTCATGCACTGCTGTTAGTTTCTTTAGCCAGTAGGTGTGGATCATGTCTGGGCCAGGTGCTGTCCAGCTCTTCATGTTCTTGACCCGCTGTTGGATGTCTGCCACTGTGATGGTGACTGGTTCCTGTTCTGAGATTTCTGTGGTCTGCTCTCAGGTCCTGCAGCCACTTTGCTCTGGTGTTATGTGTCTTCTCTTTCTCCTATATGTTCTTCCAGTACTGTTCCGTTTCTGCTGTTGGTGGCTCTGCTGTTACTGCATTGTTGCACTGCAGTTGGGAGTACACCTTGGATGGTTCTTTGGCGAACAGGGCATTTATCTTCTTGGCCTCTGCTTCTCTAGTGTATCTCCTTAGCCTGGTAGCCAGTGCTGTGAGCCTTTGTTTAGCAGTCTCTAGGGCTTCAGATGGAGTCAGGCCCTTGTATTTTTTCAGTAGCCGAGATTAAGGATAACTTAATCTCCACACCCTTCTGTAGCTCCACCAGCTACAGAATATTTAAGCAGGAATTTAAATTATCCTATTTAAAGTATCTTACTAGGACCTAATATACAGGTCGTCCTCGACTTACAACCATTTGTTTAGTGACTGTTTGAAGTTACAACAGTGCTGAAAAAAATTACTTATGACCGGTCCTCACACTTAACGACCATTGCAGCATCCCTGTGGTCATGTGATCAAAATTCGGGCACTTGGCAACCAGCATGTATTTACAACAGTTGCAGCATCCCGGGGTCACGTGATTGCCATTTGTGACCTTCCCAGCCAGCTTCCGACAAGCAAAATCAATGGGGGAAGCCAGATTCGCTTAATGACCATGTGATTCACTTAACAACCATGGTGATTTGCTTAATGACCACAGCAAAAAGGTCGTAAAATCAGGCGTGGTCACGTGATGCCTCACTTAACAACCGCATTGCTTAGTGACCAAAGTTCCGGTCCCAATTGTGGTTGTAAGTCAAGGACTACCTGTAGTTTTTAACCAAGCTGGATCATGCTCTTAGCATTTACCATTGTGTGATAGTACTTTTGGTACTCCAGTCAAGACTATAAAGGAAAATTAGATCAAAACAAGTTTTCTCTGTAATTTTATAGTCCTTTTTCTGTACACGCTGCTCCGCAATTCAGTCCTTTGGTTAATTTCCCAGTTACTCACTGGATTTATTTGTTTATTTAATATTAGAATGCCAATTACCAAACATTATATTTTAAACATAGCAGCAGATTCTTAGAGCAGCTTTCTCCAGTTGGTGCCTTCCAGTTATGTTGTACTACATCTCCTGCAGCCAATATTTTTAATACAATTCAATGCATCTCGAGGTCTCAGGTTAGGAAAGCTATAGCCAAGAAATTATGGACAGTACGTGTTGCATCCACAAAGCACAGCAGCATTAGTATCCCTCAAGCGTTTTCACAACAACGTAGTCCACAGCTATGGCCTTTCAGAGAGACGCTGCCTATTTCAGAGTAAAAGTGAGGATACCGCGCAAGTGTGTGACATTGTTTCCCCCTGTTCTTCTCCCCCGGCAGAGTCACCCATCTGGTGGCTGAGCGGGGAGACTGGCAGAGCATTCGGAGCATATCCTGAGGGCAGGTCGGGGGCTGCAGGACATGCCCGCGGCCCTTTGAGGACACTTGAAATTTGCTCTTGAGTTTCACACTCCTCTGCTCCAGTTTAGAGAGTGGATGAGAAATGAAAAACAAATAGCTCTTTGTGTTAGTGATTCAGTCAAGGGGAATGTTTTTTTAAAACCCTGCTTAATATTCTAATGCAGTAAAAATTCGGAAAAAAGGCAGCTCTGGTTTAAAGAAATGTTGAAACAGTAGCCTAGCAATGACAGAATTTTGTTTTGAATCACACCTTCTTTCAGTATTTAAAATAATTTCTATTCTACATTTCCTGTAACACATTTCTTTTATGCACAGAGATCACACTTGAATGGTAACCAAACATTATGTCCCTAGCCAATTTCCTTTGCCTGCAACTTTTATCACAACACAGGAGATATGCAAATTAAATGCAGAGCCTTAAATGAAGAGAAATAAAATTCTTTCATTATTATGTGACATTGGCTGTCCGGTCTGTATTTGCAAAGGAAAGACATCTGCAATTACCAACAGTCTTGAGCTATTCTGGGACTTAGCTGCATTACTCAACTAGATAATCTTCACTTGTGTGAATCGTGTAATGGCTCCAAAGGAGCTTCTTGTGTGTGCAAGAATATTCATGCAGCTACTGTGCCCCAAAAAACATATGCAGCAAGAACGATCAGGCTAGCATTTGAGGATTATTTTGGAATATGATTACAGATGAAAAAAAACCCACTTTATTTTAGATCATAAATGAAGCGTTCACTTGCATTTTTATATATCTCATAATAATAATAGTAGAGTGGCCTAGTTCAGGGTTGGCAGACTTTGTTTCAGATTTGCTTTTCACTAAAGCAGTGCTTTCCAAACTCCTGCCGTTGGTGACACACCAATGGCGGCAGCGCGGCGGCGCGCACAGCAGCGCCGGCGGCCTCGTGTTTTGCGCTAAAACCCGGAAGCGCTGATGGTGCGCCACTGCTGCCGCACGCACCACCACAGGGGCGGCAGCAACGTGCCATCAGCACTTCTGGGTTTTGTCGCGACACACTAATGTGTCACAACACAGAGTTTGGAAAGCACTGCACTACGGCTTATCCATACTGTCCCATCACTAGAACAGGCAGGCAACTGTTTCTGGACAATGCCAGACTCTATTAATCCCCCACTAATCATCAAACTGACCTGGGCATATTTCTCTGCTCCACTTCTGAAGTATACTTTTTCCAGGTTATGGCACAGATAGCAAGCTTTGGTTTGTTGCAGGCTAACCTTAGCAATTCACTGGCTACTTTGCAGAGGAAGGACTGCCCCTTCAACTGAGTCAAAGCTTACCATGCCCTCTAATAATTTTAAAGCTGCTTTTTACCATTTGGCCTATAATAGTACAGGGTTATCTCACTTGCAGATTTAAAGCCTGGCAGAAATGTTTTTAATGCTATTTCCCCCCCAAACTCTCCATGTGCCTTTCTTTTTGTTGTTGTTGTAAAGAAAAGGTCCAGTGGTGCATTGTTTTACCATTTTTCCATTCGCTTAGGATAGAAGCGTTTCACACCCAGCCCCCAAACCACTGGAGGGTTTATTTTTAAAAGCAGAGGGAGACAGGAAGCTCAGAGAAAGAAAGAAAAAAAGCAATACAAAAAAAGGTTCCTTCCAGGCTTCAAACCAGCAACTTACTGTTTACACAGAAAAAATGATAGTACTCAGGTAAGTGAAAGTCTAAAAGACATTAGAAAGACTGACTACTTTGTGGAGCTTTTGGTGCTCTCTGAGCTTGGTTGTTTGCTTGCAGACGTTTCATTACCCAACTAGGTAACATCATCCGTGTGAGTGAGTGTGGGATTTGCTCCCTGCTTATATACAATAGCTTGCCCTGCCAATGTTGGTGGAGGTGTGGTTTTCTCCTTGGTAGTTCCTTGATTAGGGTATTGTTTTCTGATTGTTTGCCTGGTGTTAATCCCTGCTTATCTGAGTGTTGGCTGCTAGAGGGGATGTGTCTTTTTGTTTCCTTCCTAGTTTTTTTTTATTGTCCCTTTTGAATGGTGTGTAAATGCGGCTTATCTCTGTGCATCTATAGAGGGCTGATTTCTCTGAATGCTTCTGTTTAACCAAAAAGTATTTGCACATAGAAAAGGAGGTCAAAGATTATTCCACCAAGTCTCTTATTAGCATCAAGCAAAATCTGAAATATAAAACCTATGACTTTGGCAGTGTATTTATCCAAATACACGTCTGTCTAAATGTTCATGCAGGAAAAGAAATATATTCATTGTTTAACTTCATCCAAGCACATAAAAGTAGATTTTTAAAAAGGAAGGCAATGCCCACGTTAGTAACTGATAGGTCAGTATCTGAGAATTGGGAAATGTTCAGCACTGTGAGGAAACATATACATGAAGAGGCTTTCTGAAGGAGTCCTAAGATCCATTTAGTTCAACTTTTATTGCAAATCACAGACATTCAAATTTCTAAGAAGACCACAAGCTGATCAGGAGGGCAATATCCCCAGTTGTTTGCCTTCTTGAAAGTTAACAATGCATATTTGTGTCTTCTGATAGCTGTGTTTCATAAATTATGTGATGTGGTGAAAAGATATTTTTCTTATATGCTAATATTATGCTAATCAATTAACTGAATTAATTTTCAGACCATTTCTTGCATTTATTATGAGTTTACTCACATTGGAGATATGCAGATAAATGTACTGTGTCTGTAAGGGGCTCACAGAGTAGGAAAGTGGTGCATTAGCAGAGAACTTACTGTATTTGAAGGAATTAATTGAATTGTTTCCCACGTAGTTTTTCATCAGCTGCCTTTACCTAGTAATATTTATTTGATACTCACATTTCAGTATGCCTCCCCCTCCTCCATTTCTTTGGATTATCTGAACTAATGGAGGATATCCAAAATCTTCCCATCTGCACTGTAACTACCCATTGTACTTTGGAAGGCTTTTCTGTTAGTGGTGTCTATTTCCTGGCAGGCAAATACAGTTCAAAACCACTTAGCATTATTGGAAGAGTGGGAATAAAGGAAGGATGGCAACTTTGCTCAGTACATTGCCAAGCAGTTCATTCAAAATGGTCGCTAAGTGGTGTAGTAGCACAGAGAAGATCAAGAGAGATTCCATCACATGAAAAATCTAAGATGTGAGATCAGAAAGAGTTACATTTCTGTCACTACAAAAATGAAAAAAAAAGGATACTATTAACTAAATTTGAAATGAAAACTCTGAAGTAAAGCACTGTAAGTGTTATAAGTAATACATTACTGGAAAAAAATGGAAATCCCAAAATATGATTTCTTAATAATTGATCCATAAAACATTTTCACTTTTTTTTCTTAAAAAGGTAGTAGCTGACGTTGTTTGTTTCTATGGGGATTTTCTTGGAGATGCAGACTATTCTTCAGACAAATGAATTTGAAGTCTTCTCTCATCTCTTCTACTCCCAAATTTTCAGTGTCTTCTTTATCCTGCAACAGTTGTATACAATCAAAAGGCAGATAAAACATCTTTCCATTCTTCAATGATTTAAAAATCTTGTTGACCTAATGCCCTTGTGAACCATCCCTTAAATAATTATGGAAGGGAAATGAAAAAGTGGTGAAGAACTATGAAGGGAGCAAGTTCGATTGGATCTGAAAAATTAGCAGCACAAAGCTATACCTGCTTTCTCAAAAATGCCACAATTTGTTTACTATGTGCTCCTGACTAAGGATGTTCACTATCTCCACGGAGACATAGGTGCTGCTGCAGGTGATTAGCTGCTCAGATGGAGATGCAGAAATGCAACCCCAGCCGCAACAGCAAGCACACAGCCTTTTAACTCGATGAAACACGAATGAGCACCCTCTACTATTTCAGTGGCTTCTCTATTCTCCCTATCCATTTTCTAGCTGGAATGATTCAAGCTGTCATCAGAAAATGGTTGTGATGGCAAATGCAATATACAGTTTGGTATAGAGAGCCAGTCTGGTGTAGTGGTGAAGGTGCTGGCCTAGAAACCAGGAGATGGTGAGTTTTATTCCTGGCTGGGTGACCTTGGGCCAGTCACTTTCCCTCAGCCCGACCCACCTCACAGGGTTGTTGTTATTGTGGGGAAAATAATAATAATAATAATAATAATAATATATTGAAATGCACATTGCAAAAGAAATTGTTACAGCCTACCCACACCTGAATATCTGAGAGTCCAGGGACCAGTGGTATCTCTTTCCAAATATTATCAGTAGCCAACTTGAAATAGTAAGCAATTATATACATTTCCAAAGCTAGCCTCGATGGTATTCTTTTTCAAAAAATTGGTAGCAAGGAACATATAAATAGCTATGTCACTAACTGTTTTGATACTATATTAGAAGATATATTAATAGAGGTGTAAATATGTGCATATGTTTCTTCAGTATTGCTTGCTGTATCGATTTGGAGGGAGAATCAAAATTGGCGGCAGGAGGGCAAATGGAGGCTTGCGATGCAAGCCCCAGCCCTTTTGTCTGGGTGTAGCTGCACCCAGGCTTACAAGGGGCGGGGCTTGCACTGCAACACTCCCCCTGCCATCTTGCCAATTATGACACACCCTGCTGTGAATGCTGCTGATGCTTTGAAAACATTCTGAGCCAGCCCCACTTGGTCCATTCCAATCCAGACATTAGTATCTATGTATAGATCTATTTGTCTGATCTAGACTATTTGAGGTAATCTTGCTGACTCTGGATGGCAGCATCTATGAAATAGATTATCAATTTCTTGGGAGATAGATTGCCCAATCTGAAGGGGAACATAGTAGTAGATAATAAAAATTAAGCCTTGAACCTCCAACTCCTCCCCATCACATTCAGGAAAGCAGTCAGTGGCAGATTTTCCCATCAGTAGGGGACACAAGGTAGAAGGGGAAAAGATTACAGGGATTCCACCAACTACTGCCCCCAAAGTAAGGTAAAGGTAAAGGTTCCCCCCGCACATTTGTGCAGTCGTGTCCGACTCTAGGGGCCGGTGCTCATCTCCGTTTGTTAGCCGAAGAGCCAGCGTTGTCCGAAGACGCTTCCACGGTCATGTGGCCACATGACATGCATGGAACGCTGTTACCTTCCCACCGAAGTGGTACTTGCATTTGCATGCTTTCGAATTGCTAGGTTGGCAAGAGCTGGGGCGAGTGCGGGAGCTCACTCCGTCACACGGGACTAGGGATTCGAACCTCCAAACTTGCGATCTTCCGATCGACAAGCCTGGCGTCTTACCCACTGAGCCACCACGCCCCCAAAGTACCCCCCTCCCCATTAATTTTTGTGAGGATAGCAACACTACCCAACCCCTATGCTGAGGCGCAGTAAAAGTAGTATGTGGGAACAGTCTAATCTATGACAGTTCAAGGATGGCAGTAAAGAACGTGAATGTGGCTGCCAGAAAGAGTTCTAGGTCATCCCCAAAGGTGGGTCCAGATAATGACTATCCTTCATATGTACCTGGAGTTGTTGACCCAGCTTGGGAGTTGGAACAGAATTCATATAGTTTGGTATAGATTATTCTATACAAATAATTTTATATAGAAGAAATCCACAGGATTTTTGACATAGAATCATAGAATTCGACATAGAAGCACAGAATTGGACAGGGCCTCGGAAGCCATGTAGTCCAACCCCCTGCTTGATACATGGTAACTTGAAGACAGCTGCAAATTACTTTTAAACCCTAATGTATCCTGGATGTGCTATTGCTTAGCAACTAATTGTCTGCATTCATATTTTGTTTAGCCACTCAGTTTATAAGGACTCTTCTAGCCCATCACATCTTGACCCAGGAATACACTTTCCAAAGATATTAGGGAAAGTGAAGGAATAGCTATTTAATCGGAAGCTTTTAAAAAGTAGATTTTGTTAAAACAAGGGAATCCTGAGTTTTGCAGAATCCTCAGACTGTTCTACAGTGGCTTCCGTTTATTGTCTTCTAGATACTTATTTATTTACATTTATTTCCTCTCAATAATGCCAATATTTACAAAGCTTGAAGCAAAATTATTAAAGGCAGAATTATGCAGTCAGCCCCAAATAAAGCACACTAAGCACTCTAATGAGAAAATAATGGTGGCACATGCTTTAGCTCTATCTGCTTGCAATTTTCTTAAAAATGCTTTCTAAAACTATTAACTAAGGCTGAGGAGATGATGGTGGAGTGTGAAATTCATATTTACTTAGATTAAAAACCTCCTGTCAGATTAGACAAAGGTTAGAATAATTTGCCTGTTGCTGCCATGGATCTGTAAGCTGTTCATGCATTCAGGTGTGGTCCATTTTTTTGTGGTCTTCAGTTTGGGCAAATGAAGTAGGGATCTACAGTATTTGGGCTAGCAGACAGTGTAAGCCGAAGTGGGGGTCTAGGGCCGCTCTGTTGCCCTGAGAGAGGAGCTTCCAGCCCAAGGGGGGGAGGAAAGAAGCCATCTTCTGCCCTGGGATAAGTGTGCATCCAGAAACTAAGCAAGACAAGTCAAAGTGAAACATTAAACAGTGACAATTAATCCAGTGACAGAGTGCTGAAAAAGCACCTCATCAGTTTGATATAGGAGGCTAAATGGAACTTGAACATAATCTGAAATCTTTTCTATCCAGAGCTTCCTCCAATGAAACCAAGAAAGTGTAACATTATAAACTCGGGAGAGTGAAAACAATAGCTTTATAGTGATGCTATAGCTAGTCTCCATTATTGAAGTAATTGCCACACTCCAGAGAAGCACATGAAGCAACTGAAAGATATCTGACTCTAGATATCTATTGCTCCCCTTTTGTAAACAACGGCTGCTCATTGTCAGCTGTGGAGGGATTGCCATTGTGTAGTCTGGTCAACCCATTCCATGCTACGTTATTCCACCAGCTCACCTCTCTCTGGCTCTTTAACACAAAAACACACAAACATTATTCATAATGGTCCCTCCCATCAGGGCATGGTCCAACACCATATAACATTAACAAATAAAGTTAAAATTACACAATAGCAAAAAAAATCAGTGTGTACTATGATGTATTTACAGTCACAATAAAAATTACACTTATACAATTAAAAAATCCTAAATCTACCAACCATCTAACTTTACAGAACAATAGTCTTACCACCATTTTCAGCATCTGCTCACCACCATGTCCAGCAATGAGTCTGCTTTATTATTTATTTATTAAATTTCTACGACTGCCCATCTCCCCCTCAAGGAGGGACTCTGGGCAGTTTATTACATAAATAAGTTTCAAATCTTATTTAAAATTGTGTATATATACAGTGGACTGTGTGGATCATAACAAATTGTGGCAAGTTCTTGGTGGTATGGGGATACCAAGTCATCTTGTCTGCCTCCTGAGGAATCTGTATAACGACCAAGTAGCAATGGTGAGAACAGACCACGGAACAACGGACTGGTTTAAGATTGGGAAAGGAGTATGGCAGGGTTGTATACTCTCACCCTACCTATTCAACCTGCACGCAGAACACATCATGCAACATGCTGGGCTTGAGGAATCCAAGGCTGGAGTTAAAATCATTGGAAGAAACATTAACAATCTCAGATATGCAGATGATACCACTTTGATGGCTGAAAGCGAGGAGGAGCTGAGGAGCCTTATGATGAAGGTGAAAGAAGAAAGTGCAAAAGCTGGGCTGCAGTTAAACCTCAAAAAAACCAAGATTATGGCAACCAGCTTGACTGATAACTGGCAAATAGAGGGAGAAAACATGGAGGCAGTGACAGACTTTGTATTTCTAGGCGCAAAGTTTACTGCAGATGCTGACTGCAGCCAGGAAATCAGAAGACGTTTACTTCTTGGGAGGAGAGCAATGACAAATCTCGATAAAATAGTTAAGAGCAGAGACATCACACTGACAACAAAGGTCCGCATAGTTAAAGCAATGGTATTCCCTGTAGTAACCTATGGCTGCGAGAGTTGGACCATAAGGAAGGCTGAGCGAAGGAAGATAGATGCTTTTGAACTGTGGTGTTGGAGGAAAATTCTGAGAGTGCCTTGGACTGCAAGAAGATCAAACCAGTCCATCCTCCAGGAAATCAAGCCAGACTGCTCACTTGAGGGAATGATATTAAAGGCAAAACTGAAGTACTTTGGCCACATAATGAGAAGACAGGATACCCTGGAGAAGATGCTGATGCTGGGGAAAGTGGAAGGCAAAAGGAAGAGGGGCCGACCAAGGGCAAGATGGATGGATGATATTCTGGAGGTGACGGGCTCGACCTTGGGGGAGCTGGGGGTGGTGACGGCCGACAGGAAGCTCTGGCGTGGGCTGGTTCATGAAGTCACGAAGAGTCAGAAGCAACTGAACGAATAAACAACAAATATACACAGTGACTGTATAGAAAATGCTGACTGTTGTCTGATGACATAATATTCAGATCCTTGGATAATTGGTTGTTCTTATGGATAACCTGAAAGGGGCGTGGTGGCTCAGCGGGTAAGACGCCAGGATTGTCGATCGGAAGATCACAAGTTCGGAGGTTCAAATCCCTAGCCCTGCGTTCGGAGTGAGCTCCCGCACTAGCTCCAGCTCTTGCCAACCTAGCAATTCGAAAGCATGCAAATGCAAGTAGATGAATAGGTACCACTTTGGTGGGTAGGTAACAGCGTTCCACGCGTGTCATGCGGCCACATGACCGTGGAAGCGTCTTCGGACAACGCTGGCTCTTCGGCTAAGAAACGGAGATGAGCACCGGCCCCTAGAGTCGGACACGACTGCACAAATGTGCGGGGGGAACCTTTACCTTTACCTATGGATAACCTACAGCAGGAGGTGAATGAGAATGGTGTACTTGCCTTGGTTCTGTTAAACTACTCAATATCACAGCTGAACAATTTTTGGGATACTATTTTGCAGTGGTTCCATTCCTTTCTGAGTGGGATTCCAATCTGTGATGGTAGGGAAGAAGTGTTTGAATCGTTAGGCACTCTGGTGTGGGTGCCCTAGGACTTGGCCCTCTGTCCTGTTCTCTTTAACATCTACATGAAGCTGGTGGGAGAGATCATCAGTCAGCTTGGAGTGAGAGATTATCATGTTGATGATACCAGTTATATACTGTACAGTATGTCCAACTTGGGCCAAGCAGGAGATGTGGTAGAAATCCTGACCTGGTGCTTGATGTCTCTGAGGGATCTCTTTTTCTGTCTATTTCATAATGAATCTATTACATAAGTAATACAGTGGGCAGGATGCATTATCCTGTCAATGTGATGCAGTTTTATCTTATTTTTTTTAATCCAACCAAAAATGTTTTAAAACTGGAGTAATTAAAATCTCTTATGTCATTATTTATTTACTGAATATAGAGGCAGCATCTTCTGGACAGTACACACAATAAATTGAAATCAATATGTTATTTACAGTAAATGAATATTAGGAACAGTGCCATAAAACAGAAGAAAAACAGTAGGCAAGCTCCTGAAAATATAATAATCACCAATGGAAACGCAAACTTGGCTCCCAAAGCAATATTGTGTTAGCTTCAGAAGAATTTTCCTTAAAAAGGAATTCCAAAGTTGTGGTGCCACCAGATATAGTATGTATGTATGTATGTATGTATGTATGGCATTTCTCCACCGCCCATCTCAACAGTGACTCTGGGAGGTTAATGATGCACCTTTCCTATAGATTAAACAATGAGATGCACCTTCTGCAATGTTAATTCTCAACCTGAGGGTAAAGTTTCTTTCATATATTTGGAATTTATGCCATGTACTGTTTTTAAAGTATGCCCCAACAAATTAATCTGGGTCAGTAGCAATTAGGTAGCCACTCAGAACAGATATAATATGGTTCCACCTAGACTTTTTAAGTACCTTTGAGTATCTACTCCTTGTTTGAGTCGAATGGTGGGATATAATTAGTGCTAGGTTTCAGGCAGTAGATAAACCACATAAATAAACCAAATATATAAATACATACCAATTATGTAAAATAAATAAAATTAATAATCAATACCTATGTATATATCAATTGAGAAATTTGGAAGTTGCAGCCCCAACAGACATGGAACATGCCAGGTTGGAAAAAACTGCACCAAAATTTTAGCAGCCCAATACTGCATTAACTGAAGTATCCCAACTATTTTCAAAGACAGCCCTATATATAACATATATTCATAGAAATTACACTGCATTATAGAAATCCTGGTGTTTACCGGAGGATGAACCCCCGTGGCCAGACTACGCTTCTGCAGGAAAGGAGGAAGGTAAGGAACCAACCAAAATTGGAGAAGGTGCTTCAAGTTACTGAGACGCTTGGACCTCTAGTGACAATATACCAACCAGCATCACAGGTTGGGTACTTTGCTTTCAGGACAAGCAGGTTCTCATCTCCAACAGACAGTACGTTGGTTCCGTATAAGCAGGAACCATGCACCCACAATACTAACCTGCCTGTCTATTTCTAGCAATGTTTCACTTCAATCCATGCCTCCTTCAACACTACTAGTTCTTTGCCCAGAATCCCAAAGCTTAAGGCACAATAACTACCAGTTTCACAGTACAACTTTCAACAGAAGTAGATAGTAAAGAATAGCAAGTTATGCTCTTCTCTTTCAACCCATAACAGTTACAGTACCTCCACCTCATTCAGGAAAATACATCATCATCATCTTGCAGAAAAGAACTTCTTGCACAATAATCCTCCAACCTCTCATCTGAAAGGTAACAATGATAGCTTAAAACTCCATGTACTGTTTTGTATGCAATTTGTAGCTTGAAGATTATTCATACCATACTGCTGAAAATCAAATCAACATAAAACAAAAACAGCTTTAATTTTTTGATTTTGTGTGGCTTTTATTGCTAGACAATGGGATGAATTATTTTTGTTTAGCTCTCCTGTAGATTCAGATGCAGTTGAAATGGGAAAATATATGATCCAGCGCAAATCAGGCCATTCCAAAAACTCCAGATACAACCTTTGAAATTACCTATTATCCATGTCTATTTTCTTTTTTTTATAGTAATTTTATTAAAAATTATAATCACAACGATAAAAACGAATACAAACTAAAAAAAGAAAAAAAGAAAAAGAAAAAATAGAAGGTGCAGAAAAGAAAAAGCAAATAGAAAAAATAGAAAAGAAAAAATAAGAATATAATAAAGAAAAAGAAAAGAAATATATAAAGAAATGACTTCCCCCTTCATCACAAGTATAAACAATTTTAGTAACTTATCAGCTTCTCTTGAAATACAACAAATGATCTCTTCTTCCCATATCCCATCTCTTATCTATAAACAAATCCTTAAAGCCTCGTTGTTCAGTCTTGATCAGCAAAAGTCCATTAAGGGTTACCAAAGATAACATATCTATTTTAACTTTGATTAAATTAACCAACTTTATATTCCTTCCTTTTACATTTAACAATCTTGATCTTTAGACCCTTCAAATAATGTCCTAGAGCTTGATTTATTTTCATTTTTTATTTGTCCCTTCTCACAAAATTCTTCAAAGCTTTAACAAGTCTCTTTTGTAAATCCAATATAGGAAAGTTATCCAGGTCACTCTCGTGGTTTGTAATTTGTATATCCGTTTTAATTATTAAGACATCAGCCGGTTTCTTTTGTATGTCCAGTGTAGCATCTTTTTCCATATCATTCTTGTAGCCTGTCATTTTTAAATCCACTTTCAGATCAGTCTGTCTTATCCGGTAAAATTTGCTCCTCTTCCATAACATCTTTTAAACACAGTCTATCTATAGAGGCACACACTCTTAAAATTAACTTCTGGGTCCACTGTTCAAAAATATCCTTCAGTATGTCCAATGTTAAAATATTTTGCTCCCTTCTGTATTAATAAGTCAAATTTAAGTGGTCTTCTCCTTTAATTATAATCTTTAGTTCCTTCTAGTTCCCTCTAATGTCCAACCTTCAAAGTCCCATCCTATCATTTTATTTTTTTTAGAATTCAAACCAAAAGCATTTTCCCACAGAAAGGATTCTTACAATTAATTCCAAAATCTTATTTCAAATCCATCTGGACCCTTAGTCCATTTGTAATTTTCTAAAATCAAAGTTCTAATAACCCTTTTACTATTTATCCCCCCCCCCAATATTTTTTAAAAGTCTTTAAACTTGCATTTAAAACTTCTTTCACTAAGGATTGAAGGAAACTCACCCGGTGTTTTCAGACTTGTCAATCCAAAGGTTCCTAATAGCTGAAAAGCAGTTAACAAGCAATTTCAGAAAGTGATTAGAAAAGGAAGTATGTGAACCCATTGTCCTTTTGAAGGCGCCAACCATGGTTTGAGCAAGATGATTATTCCCTTGTCTCCCAGAGCAATAACCTACCAGAGACCGCTGTCTTGTGGTCTCCTCCTGAGGAGCAACTGTTTGGAGCACTTGTGGATGATCTCAAGTCCTCTCCATGTCCGGAGAGGAATTACAAAGAGCCAGTCTACTCGCTGGCACTTCATTCCGCCTTGGTCATTGGCTCTGCTTTTATGGAGCCGTCTTCAGTTTGCCATTTCTTCCCTGGAAGTCTGTTACCCATGTCTATTTTCCATATTTAATTATAAACTACTTTACAGGTAGTCCTCCTTTAGTGACCACAATTGGGACCAGCAACTTGGTCGTTAAAGTGATTGCTAAGTGAAACCACGACTGTGCTTACAATCTTTCTTCAGCTTTCCTTTGCTTTACAGATCTGTGAAGGTCGTAAATGTGAGGACTGGTTGTAAAGTTACTTTTTCATCACCGTCGTAACTGCAAACGGTCACTGTATGAGGCAGTTAAGCGAGGACTACCTGTAGCTTGTAATCATCACAGTCAATGTCCAGGTTAATATTACAGTCTACAATCCATCCCTTCTTCTCTCCCTCCCATATACCAATCATCCTCTATGACTGTCTATACAACAACCCCCCAGACTTGTCAGCCACCTTATCTTTTCTTGCCTCCCACCTATTATCTGGCCTGTGATTGAAAGAATGGAAAAAAGAGAGGAATGTCTCATCCCCAACTCTGAGAAAAAGTATGTACTGAAGTACCATATGTGGAGACAACTGGAGTGACTTACAAAGCAGCTGAACCTTCCTGGAAGAAGTTGTGGCTGCTTTATTGATTTGAAGAGGTGTACTTCGTACACAATCTTGCATGTTGCAAAACACCTCTTTCCAAGGATCGAACAGCCCTATTTAAAACTTCAGCCCTATTTAAATTATATGCATTTTGAATACATGCATAGTTGCACCCAACATGATATTGGGTGACTGTCCCAGCCACAAATTTCCTTTTTTCTCTGCATAATTTTATTTATTGTTTTAGCTAAAACAGAGTTCTGCAAAAAGAGCCAAAGCCACAAGAATAAAATTTCTTTTTATATTATCATGTATGTATGTATGTATGTATGTATGTATGTATGTATGTATGTATGTATTTATTTATTTATTTATTTATTTATTTATTTATTTATTTATTTATTTTATTTTATTCAATTTATCCCCGCCCATCTCCCCGAATAGGGGACTCTGGGCGGTTTACAAAATAGCAAAAGTTAAAATCTATACATAAAATTATCATAAAACAATAAATAGAGAGAATAAGTAAAATCCAAAAGATGGTTAAAATCCACTATTAGGATCAAGGCACTACGGGGCCAGCCACCCCCAGGAGGCACTACCACCTCCGTCATCCCAGGCAAGGCGGCAGAGCCAGGTCTTAAGAGACTTCCGGAAAGTCAGGAGTGAGGGGGCCAGCCTCACCTCCGGGGGCAAGATGTTCCATAGGGCGGGTGCTATCGTAGAGAAGGCACGCCTCCTGGACCCCGCTAGATGAAATTCTCTTGTTGAAGGGGTCCGAAGCATGCCCTCTCTTCATGAATGAATATTCATACATACTTGATACATATTGATACATACTTGTTTTCCTAACCTGTAATATGTGGGGAGATGGGCGGTCATATAAATTAAATAAATAAATAAAATAAATAAATATGTAACCTGTAATTCACCTGTAATCATTAGTACTTAGGGAAAAATGTATATTTATCAACCATAGTTATTTCCTGGTAAAAATCATAGTTTATTCCATGATAAAGATAAAGGTCTTATATGCACTTCCTTCCAGGTACTGATTTACCATAACAATTGCTGTATATAACCACCAAATCTTATCTGTACTGTGGAGTTCTTTCATTGACGAAAAAAGGGGGGTATAGGTGGAAATGTGTATGTTAGATCAGTAGACACAGGTCTCGTATAGTGGGTTAATGGCAGAAATCAATAAAAAGGATGAAGCATTGTTTAATGGCTGACATCTCCTTGATACATGACACCCAGAACAATGGAGTTAAAGCATATTTTGTTTACGGCACTCTAGATGAAAAGGTAGTAAACCACCACCACATTAGTCCTTAGTCCATTAGATCTATATCCTGGAAAGTATTCAGAATAATAGGACAATTGCTGAGGATATATCACTGTTACAAGCCTCGAAAGTGGAGTCCAAATTGAGCAGATCCAGTTGACTTTCTCCAGAAATAAAAGATAAAGGTTCCCCCCGCACATTTGTGCAGTCGTGTCCGACTCTAGGGGCTGGTGCTCATCTCCGTTTGTTAGCCGAAGAGCCAGCGTTGTCCGAAGACACTTCCATGGTCATGTGGCCGGCATGACGCGCGTGGAACGCTGTTACCTACCCACCGAAGTGGTACCTATTAATCTACTTGCATTTGCATGCTTTCGAATTGCTAGGTTGGCAAGAGCTGGGGCTAGTGCGGGAGCTCACTCCGCACGCAGGGCTAGGGATTTGAACCTCCAAACTTGCGATCTTCCGATCGACAAGCCTGGTGTCTTACCCGCTGAGCCACCACGCCCCTTTTTTCAGAAATAAAAGTGGATAAAGTGAGCCACCTACAATTCTGACTTTGAAGGCAGAGCATAAGATGCTACAGAACAGGATTCAACATTTATGCTCACTGTGATTCAGTCCAGGATCTCCTCCGCTTGAGCTCTAGCTGCTGGCTTAAGTGTTTTGCCAGGTTCAACTCCCTGTTAAACCAAGGAATTGATTTGGTTCTGTTAGATTAGAGAAAAGAGGGCATTTAAGGAGACACAAAGTCGGCCACCCAGACTGTTGCTGTATGCCACAGATTAGCCAAGTTTTAACAGCATCATCACAGATGTGTTGGGAAGCTCTCCAGACCCATTCAGGAACTATCCAGTTTCATCAAACAGACTGAACCGTTTTAATCAGTCTTCCACCCCTGCAGAGATTTGTGCCATCCAACAGCTAAGGCTGACCATTCTCTGTCTTCATGAAGCAGGGGAGTAGAGTGACTGCAGGGCATGTTCTGAAATAATAGGGAACAGGGTCCAGGGACTCTTTAATCAAAGAGAGAGGAGGTGAGTGGAGATGTACTGAACAGAACCATAAAGGTTCATTGCATTGTACTGTTACATTTTGAAGGGCTCTATTTTACAATCCGTCTCCAAATCAACACAGATTAAACATAATGTACCTGTTTTTAGGAACCATCCCCACAACAAAATGCTACTTGAAACAGTAGTCTTCCCAACAGATACCATTAAATACAGTGGGGGAAAAAAAGTATTCATAATTTGGCAGGTTACTTGCTAAATAATACCACTAACTTGTTTGCAGTTTGTATTAGCCATTGTGTGTGTGTGTGTGTGTGTGTGTGTGTGTGTGTGTGTGTGTGTGTTAACCACAGATTTGTAAGGGATGTCTTTATACCAAAAAACACCACAGATTGCTCAGAAAGTTAAAAGTTAAAATGCTTTGTTCCCACAGAAGGATTGACTGTTCCTTCACATGTCCATCTAAAACTATCTAAAAACCACAAAATATAATGCTCTTTCTTTTTTTAGAAAACCCAGAATATAAAAGTACCTACCTGAAAATGCCCTGCAGCCATTTCTAAAAGAAAGCTGGGGAGGAGAGGAGAGAGAAATGGCTTTTTACTAGGACTGTGCAAAGCTTCCACAAAGCTTCCAGCAAAGCTCCCCTTCAAAGCTGCTTCGCAGGGCAGTGCTGCCCAGCCTCCTCCTTCTCAAGAGGGAAGTGAGAATCTCATCTTACTTCACTTCCTGTTACTCGAAGCCTGAGCAGAAACCTCCTGTGGTTCTTCCAGTGACCTACAGGAAGTGACTTCCATGAACGGGGAAGTCCCTTCCAGAGTTCCTGGATGTCCCAGAGGAAGAAATCAAACAGAACATGAAAACAAATTAGCAATCCAGTATTGTACATTGTGGGTTGTGTGTCCTTCCAAAATGGAAGCTTTTGCTGTCCCCACCCACTCAATAAATCCATCATTCTTCCTATGGTGACACATTTCAGTTTTCTGGAATGCAATTCAAGAGTCAATTCACATCTTTAAACTATAATGATCTCTGTCACACAATGTTAACACATTCACGGATATTAAACCTAAAAGGCACAATAGTGGGAGAAGCCCGTATCACATATATAACTTTATCTCCACCCATTTTACACCCCCAGCACAATGAAGTTAACAACCAACCCTTTTAAAACATTATCTGTGATGTTCAGTAAATATTAAGAATTTTTTTCACTGAATAAGTCTCATCTTAAGATCATAAGAAACATATGTAATATTCTTCAAGTTCTTTAGCTATTGATTTATTAATATGGGATATTCCAATTCTTCATTCTAGAATTGTTAGAAGTAACTAATGTCCACCTTAGCAATATTTTAAATTGTCAATAACAAACAATACTATAGATATAGATTCCATTCACCTTTTCATTGAAATCATAAATAAAAATGTGGAAGAGTAGAGAACCAGGATTGAACTCTGAGGCACCCACCTTGATACCTCACTCGACTTTAATATGGAGCCATTAATAAGCCCTGTTTATTATTTTAACCCCTGAGATCCAGACAGCTCCCACTTGTGATGTTTGGGAAGGCCTTAAAGACCCGGTTGTTCTCCCAGGCCTTGGGGTAGGGTGGATGGAAACCCCCTTGTTAGAGATTATTGATATTCTTTGTTTTTGTGTTTATGTCATCCAGATTGCCATTGTGATATTTCTCTTACTGTATTGTTTATTTATGTTGTTGTATTTGTATTCTGTTCTATATTGTGAGTGACCCAGGCTCGCTCTGGAGTTGGATGGTGCCAAAATCAATACATAAATTTTATGAACCAGCTGTGAATCCACTTAATTGTTATGCCAATCTACTTCATACCCAGCTTTCTAATCTTAATACCATGGAGCACTTTATCAGATGCTTTGCTGAAATAAAGAAGTATAGCACTGTCATAATTGATTAAGGCAAAGCTTTCCAAACTTTTCATGTTGGTGACACACTTTTTAGACATGCATCATTACGCGACACACTCTTACAGCAGGGCATCATTTCATGACACACTCTTACAGCAGGGCACAAGGCAGGCACTAGGACCTGTGCGGAATGACAGCAGGTTTGGAGGCAGCCAGGCACAAGGCAGGCACTAGGACCTGCGTGGAATCCTGGCAGGGCAGGTTTGGAGGCAGCCAGGCGCAAGGCAGGCACTAGGACCTGCGCGGAATCCTGGCAGGGCTTGGAGGCAGCAGAAGCCGCGACACACCCAGACACTGCAGCCGACACACTAATGTGTCCCGACACACAGTTTGGAAAGCTCTGGATTAAGGCTTAAGGTTAGAGAGAGGTTGGGCAAGCCATCTTGAGAAATCCAGACTAACTTCTGCATTGTTCTCTAAGTGTTTAAGGTTCAGTTACACCAACAACTAGTTTCTGCAGAGCCCTACGATGCCTTTCATTTGATCCTGGAGATTTAAACTCATCCAGAGTGAGCTAGAGGTGTTTCCGGAATATGCTTCCATCACAGTCTTCAACTCTGTCCCTTCATTGTGCTCGTCAACACTTCTTGGTGGAGCAGGTAGCTCTGCCTTGAGTAGCTGAATTCTATCTATCCGTGTTATTTTACCATGTAGAAATAAGTTGTTTTCCTTGTTCTTAGCAACTTTCCCTATCCTTCTTCTGAGCTTTAACTTTCTTGCCCCCGCTCTCTATAGTTCCAGGGTACACCCTTCCTTGGGAGCCTGGCTCTCTTTCCATCAGACATGCTACTTTTTTGGTTTTGGATTTTCACTAAACTGTTTCACACACTGGTTTCTCCTGCTATCTCCCATTTTTCCTCTCACTATATTGCTTTTCAATAATAATAATAATAATAATAATAATAATAATAATAATAATTTAATACCATCTTTTTTAGGAACTTCTTCTTAAAGTGAGTTTGTTTTCCACTTAACCTTTCCTGCTGTGGAATCCTATTTATCATTGTTCTGAGTTTATATTAAAAAATCTCTCTTTTTTGAAATCCAAGATATACTTTTGACAAAAGTCAGCTTTAAATTTTCTTTAAAATTAAAAGCTCTAGTATTCCTTGTGGTCATGGTTACTTTCCCCAAATGCTCCTAGGGAAATACTTGGACTTACTTGACTAAGTCTTCCCTTTTGGTTAGTTTCTGCTCAAAGATAACTGATCATTTCCCCCTTTCTCTTCCCACCTAAAGAAAAAGTTGCCTACAAGACAAGCCAGGAATTTCCTGGAAAGACCATGTTTAGCAGTTAATATCCCAACAGTTGTCAGGATAATTAAAGTACTCCAAAGTCCATGCCTCTGCAAACTGCTTTTGGAATGACTTGTTCAGTCCTCTTTGTTGGGTGGGTGGTACCAGATGCCATCACCCATATTGTTTTTATACATTCTTCCACCTATTGTAATCCAGATGTAATTTCAACTTTGCTAGGATTTACTGAACATTGCAACTGCTATTCCCTTTCTACTGCTTCTGTTCCTTTTGAACAAACTGTATTCTGCTCATGAGACAGATCCCATCAGATCTCTGATTAGATTTACCTATAAATTGTATTTGCCTTCTTGTGATAAGAATTCAAGATCATCTTATTTTCCATACTGTGAGCATCAGTGCATAGAAAATGAAGGTCATGAACTTCATAAACCTGTGTTCTTTCTGGTTCGCCTCCATTTCATTCTACAGTTTACAAGTCTTTATCTGAGATCCTTAACTTATTTTTCATCACCCACGCTCAAAGAACAGTGTAAAGTCATCCTAATCAAACTTTCCATGATTTGACCAAAAATATTTTTATCATTCCTTGTGAGGTGCAGCTACAGTAATAGAAAGGCTCATATTTCCTTTTGTTTTCTTTTAAGCTCTCAGGTTAGCTACTTTTATTTAGAGGATATTTTTTCTAAGACCTTCCAATTAAACTTTTCCAATGAACTCCACCAGCTCATGTTAGATCTCCCTATTTGTTCACTTGTTGGCTGCCTTATATTTCTTCTACAGTCTCTGCTTAATCAGGAAACTCAAGAAGCTGTCACTGCCACCACTTCAATTAGCCTCTTCCTCAGCCTGAAGAAGTTAGTACATTAGTGATTCCCTTAACTGCAGAGAACATTTAAGTGTAAATGTAAGGCCAAACTTAAAAAAAAGATGAAATACACAACTGGTCCACACATGTTTGTTAGTCTATGAAGGAGGGACAATCCAAATCAAACTTCTTTTTCCCACATCTCAGTCCAGATGTGGATCCACCCAGCTTGTGCAACTTCTATTTACTCATGAAGAAAATTGTCACTAATGCCAATGAAGCTTTCCTATCAGAGCAAATGGAATTCCAGGGGAAGGGAATCTGAACCGGGACTATGCCAGAACAAAGGATTAAGTCTCTCCCTACACTGTAATACTAATCTGGATTCTTCCATTGCAGCAGCTAATTTATAAACACAAACCAGGGGGAAATCCCTACTGTGGGGGCACTCCACTGAAAAGTTTAAAGTGCTCATACTCCACATACTCCAATTAATTGTTTGTGTATTGTACTTACCATTCAGCACTACTACACTTGAGCCACACATAGTTGATGTACAAACCTTGCATGGATGTGCTCTAAGCTCACAGATAACTGCACGGAGCCACAAATGCAGCAGAATGTGTGATACGTCAATTGGGTCAGTAGCTCAGTGTTGTCCCAACATGCTTTAAGGTAAACGGTCGGTATCAGATTGAAATGAGATTTAGGAAATTGAATTGAAATGAAATGAAATGAAAGTTGGAATATGTTAGCTTTTGTATTTGCTTTGTATAAAAATTAAAATGGCCCCCTTTCTTAAGACAGTACAGTACCTAGTTTGACTGAGCACTGTTGCCATCTTTGCATGATAGCTGAAATAATCATGTGGCAAAAATAAAGGGTGAATGTTGTTAGGAAAAGGAGAGATCTGCCTCTCTTAAGAATCTTGAAGGCAAGATGGTAGGTTCAACAACTTTCTGCATTAACCTGATGTTTATATAGTTTTCTGTTCTTGGCAATTTATAACCAAGAAAGGCATAAAATCAATCTTGCTATACTCAAAATAAATTATTGGCCAGTTAATTGGCGGCAATATTTTTGTAAACAGGTAGGCCAAACTGCATAGCACAGCAAGGTACTGAAGGAGTCTGTCTTAGCCACAAATAATTGCTATTGTGTTAAATTAAAGGGAATCAATAACTTTGAGACATCATAATGCATGATGTCTAATAATACCCTATTTTTATACCTTTTTTCTAAAATAGGAATGAAAATGACAGGACACACCCAGATATTATGTTAGCCTTGAAATAACTGCATTATCAGGAGCTTCCTGCCTTGAAGGAGACAGTGGTATGTCTCCTCCTGAAAAAGCCATGTCTCATCTGGCCATGTTGGATATCTTCCAGCTGGTATCCAACTCTCCTTTTGTGGAAGGCATGAAAAGTAGTTCTCATGTGGTCCAAAGAAGCAACCTAATACCACATGATGTCTTTACCAAAACAAGGACAGGTGGATACTCTATTTCCTACCCCAAAGATGATCTATTTTAGCCTTTTACCTAGAATGGGTGTGGAAAGGACACTACAGTAGCAATTTGAACATTGATCAATAGAATTTGCATTTACTACCCAAGAATTGTTGTGATGGCTTCTTAGCTTTTCAACAGCAAATTGCTTATCACAGCTTTCTGGATTCCTGTGTGCTTGTGTAATCATTTCAAGTCCAGCCTGCAGGAAGAAGCTGATGGATGGTATTGGAGAAGGTGGTGGGACTGCAGCTGCAATGAATCTTGGAGGAAGTGGCTTATCTAGTTTCCTTTCAATCATGTTTCAGTCCCAGGAATGGGACTGAAACTGTATTGGTCACTCATTGGGATGACCAATGAGATGGGTCCTTGATGCAGCGAGTGCAATTATTTTGGTCCTACTTGATCTCTCATTAGCATTTTATATCATCAGCCAAGGTATCCTTCTGGACTGCCTGTGAAGCTTGTGGTGGTGGTGGGGACACTATTTTGCAGTGGTTCCATTCCTACCTGAGTAGATAATCCCAGTCAGTGGCACTGGAGGATAGCCACTCCTGTATGGGGTGTGATAGGGCTCAGTCATGTCTCCCCTGTTGTTTAATAGCTATGTGAAACTGCTTAGCGAGGTCATTCACACTTTCGGAGAGGTATCATCGGTATGCTGATGATACATAATTATATATCTTAACCTTGGACCAGACAGGAGAACTTGTGAATGTTTCTTACCCCATGTCTGGAGACAGAAATAGACCGGATGGGATGAAACAACTGACTTCCAGCATAATAGAATTGTTTGTCCTGAAGCTGTCAGAGCTGGTCACAACCCCTACTCTCACTCTGGACTGAGGTGTACTTCCCCTGAAACAACAGGCCCCTATTTGGGAGTTTTCCTGGACTCATGGCTTCTGTTTGAACAGCAGGTACAGGATGTAGCCAGGGAAAGCTTTGCCCAGCTTTGGCTGGTGTGCCAATTGTAACATGATTTGAAATGGGAGGCACTGGCAGCCATGACTCATGCCCTCATTATTCAAAACTAGATTACTGCAATGAGCGTACTTGGGGCCGCCTTTGAAGAGAATCCAGAAACTGACGGTGGTCCAGCTTGCAAGCTGGCAGGTGAGAGCTGTTTCAGCAATGCTACCTCTATATTGTTCATGCTACAGTTGTTGCCCTGTGCTTCAATTCAGAGGGCTGCTTTTGACTTATCAAGTCTTATGTGGCTTAGGTCCAAGTTTCGCATGGGACCAAACGGAGTCAGTTCATCCTGTACCACCAGCCTGGGGAGCAAGGCCTTAGGTGCCCCCTCTCAGGATGTTAGAGGAATGGGGGCCCAGGGCAGGCTTTGTTGGAGGCCACCTGGTCACTTGGAACACTCTGCCCCGAGGTCCAACTACTTTTAAGAAGCAGAGAAGGCAGAGTAGCTGCTCCATGGATTTGGGGAACTTGGACAGCCTGTCTTTCTATAGCTTTCTTTTAGGATGTTTTTAATTGATTGTATTTATCATTTTATGAGGGCTTTTGGCTGGAGCCTGTAGAACTGGAGAGGACATAAATTATGTATGAAAGTAAATAAATAAAGCAAAATCAGCTATGGTTTTACCTCCCAGCTACTTCTCCCTCTAAGCAACTTGCCTGACAAAAAAATTATTGACATTCAGGACCTTGTAGTGAGTTTTGTAAAATTTTGGTTGATCTAATGAAAATGGATTTTGGATCTTTTTTCTCTCTCATAGACAATGATTTTATTATTGTTTCTTCTGGTTTAAAGTTGGCTCTCAACTGTTCTTTTGAAATATAATATTCTGCATCCAAGAATTATCCACCAGAAGGCAATACTTAAGTATCTAAAGATTTACAAGGAACCATTCAGGGTCCAAGAACCTTTAAAACAAAAGAGAAGCATAGGAAATTCAGGAAGGTTCTGTCAGGGAGATAACTGGCGGAGAAGGAAGGGGCTCCCTCCAGGGGGAGAAACGCATGCATAGTACTGAATCGCTTTGCTTTCCTCCCAAGAGGCTAAAGAAGGCCCCGCCCTGATTTCTTGGACCCTTTCTCTGAGCATTACCAGTTCATTTTAGTTTAGCTGGATTCTGTTAAGGAGAGTAGGACAATAAACATTAGAGCTGCAACTTCAAGTCTCAGCATGTTTTCCTTCACTCGAAGTCAGGACAGGTTCCTTATCCAAGTGAGCAGATAAATCTTAAACAGCATTTTAGCTCATGTGGGACAGATCTTCAAGGATGTTTATATCCTGTCAGTGTGACGATTGCCTTACTCATGAATTATACAACACATGCTCCAGTCCATTTTCCTCACTATTGTCTCCTAAAAAGTCAGATTTCTTTCCTGGTAGTTTTTGTAATGAATCTTTTGAGAAATTATACCATCTGTGCACTGCTGAATATGTGGTCTTTCAATATTGTTGTAAATGTTAGTTTTACCTCTGAGATGCTGCTCAGAAAAATTCCAGGCTATCTTTATAAGCAGTTAAAATCAAAGTGAGTGGGTGGGGTTTATTTTCTTTTTTCTTTTTTTATATAAGGTGAAATTGACTAAATCATGTTCTCCAACTGGGAAATTGACTAAAGAATTGGCAAAATACTAAAACCACAATGAAAAAAGATGAGCATCCTGATCTCTATAGACCAGGATTTCCCAAACTGTGAGGTGCACCTCCCTTGGTGTGGAGGTGTGAAGAACCTTTTAGTCACATTGTTACAGTAAATCTGCCTTTCCCAAAGTTTCATTGTATTGTTTTCATTGTTCATTTGTGTTCATTTTGGTGTTGGATTTTTAGGGGAGGTCTGTACATTAAGATTACACTAAAGGGAGGTGTGATGGCAAAAGTTTTAGGAACCCCTGCTATAGACCTTGGTGAATAGAAAAGAACTGATTCCTTTCATTAAAAACAAAATTACATTAAATATGCTGGAACAAACTTAGGCACTCTTGCAGACAGAACAGTGAATTAAATGCAAGCACAACAGCAATTCTAGCTTGCAGTTTGGACATTACTGGCCACCAAAGACATAAAGCCTGTCTAGAAATGTTGACTTCTTCTATAGTTACAAGGTATATTTATCATGCTCATGTTCTAAACACAATGGATTTTGTACTGTCCTTTGGTATATGCTGAAGAGTACTTCATGCATGAAAGAGGATCCAGTGTAGATCCTGCCCTATGTTCTGTAAGATAATTTAATTGATTAGACCTTCAGTTCAGAGTTGCAAAGAAGACCCTTGTAGACTGCTTCCTTGCACATGTACTGTGACATAGTGTTTGAGACTCTGGTTTAAGACATAGCAAACTCCACTTTAATATTGGAAAGGGCATCAGAAGCTGCTGAGTAATGACTGAGTCCCAGGAACCATGATGTTTCTTAATGTATTGTTTTAAAGATTTCTTTAATCAGATTGCAATTAAAATGCTGAATTCTCTCTGCATCAGGAACCATTTTTTAATATGGATTGCTGATTACTTATGACAAATACATCCCAAGGATTAGGACCTACTGAAAATGAACTTTCCTAAACTTGTAAACCTATCAGAGAAAAGCCACCCACAATCTTATGCATTTGCTGGATGTTCTTTTGTTTTCTTCTACTAAATTCATTCAGGATACAGCAACATGTAATGTTGGCCTTTGTATCCTTTTTAAGGATTTTTTTTTGACAGAATGTTTTTTTATTGGGTTTCTTCTCATGTTGCCAGCCAAGTCTGAGAAAAGCTCACCCTAGAGGAGGATGGTTTTTTCCCTTGAATCACTAAACTTTCCCAGGGAGACAGAGCCAAAGCAGCATCATGGAAACTTTTTATTTCAACTTTTAATTGAAAGGGCCCTTTGCACAGAGCATTGGGTTGTGTGAAACAAGCCTACAGTATTCACTAGACTTGCAATGCTTTCCATCGGTGGCAATTTCCAGGTGTGTGGACTTCAAATGCCAGAATTCCACCACCAGCATGGCCACTGATGAGAATTCTGAGAGTTAAGCCCACAAATCAGGGAAGTTGCCAAGGCTGGGAAACACTGCACTAGAGAAAGTGAGATTCCTTGAAAATACGAGGTTTTAGAACAGTGGGTGATATAATTTGCAGTGAAGGGAGCCCCTGTGGTAAGATTATTTTATGGCCCAAAGAGAGGAAGTCAGCAAAAGGAATGATGATACCTGACCCTTTGTAAATATCATGGAGCTGATTCTTGAGTATTGAAGGAGAAATATAATCAATTAATTAACTGCATTTGGCATAACATGCTTTATTGCACTGTTGTGGCTATCATCTTGACTTTTTTAACCACACCCTGCAGACACCCCTGTCTTTCTCCCTCCCTGTCTCATTGTGGTGTTTTATATCAACAATTGAACACTCTTGGTCAGCATTGCCATTTGCAGCATGCTAGAGCTCCAGAGAAACAAATCAAGGCTAAAATTTCATGGAAGGTTAGGGATCAGAATGACATGGATCTTTATATCTATCTATCTATCTATCTATCTATCTATCTATCTATCTATCTATCTATCTATCTATCATCTCTCCATCCATCCATCCATCCATCCATCGATCCATCCCACTTGGGATGAGAGGAAATATACTCCAGGTAACCCAGTTCTCCCCAGGCCTTTTCCATATCCTATGGTTGCTTAGGAAAAACAATGGACAATCAGTATTTGTATATCTGGCATTTGTGACATTAACTTTGTTATTGCAGTAGCTATCCTGTTGGTTTGGACTTGGAGGCATTAAGGGATACGTGGTCCTTGTCCAAACAGATTGTTTATGCATTTCACTCTATGGGAGCTATTTTCTGTGTGATTGTGGTTCCAACTGACGATGTTTTATTCATGTAACATCCTTTATAAATATTATTTCATATAATAATGGATTCACACAGGCAGAGGATATAATATCATAAGATAAGCACATAAAGGGAAAAAGAAGAGGCAGATTTCCTATGGAGACCTCCAAGTACTTTATTTACATTTTAATATGTATTAATGTAAGCAAGTTGTTCCAAATTCCCCTCTTAGAAGTCACACTTGTTCTGATGAATTTCTGACATTACATACAGTCCACAATTTTAGGACAAGTACTTAAGGTAAAGGTGGAATATTATCTTTGGCTGATTCTATTTTTTGCAAAGTCTGTGGACCATGGAAATTATGGTCTACCTTGGAACAGAAAAAAATATTGATGAACTAGAGATGGATACAACCTTCAGTCCCAACTTAAGAATCTTTATCTAATTAATAAATAATAATAATCATTTAAATTAATGTAATTGAAGAGCATGTATTTTTAGGAACAGGGTTTTTAGTAACAAGATTACTTAGCACAGATGGAACTGGATTTCCTAATAGCCAGGAAAGACCAAAATCCATGAAGGTTTGTAGAGCAGCACACTGCTTGCTGTGTCAGTGCAGCTTTGCTCTAAGCCTATGTGACATGACATTTAACAAAGCCAAAATGTGACATAATTGTTATAATGAAGCCCAGTTTAGGGTATAGCTTCAAGCCTCAATAGCAATCGCATCACTGGATTTTGATAAGCAGCATTTTGGAATACAGTTCATCTCTGTCTCCCCTTCCACTAACATATGAACCTTCATCTTGCTGTGATGGTAAGCTAACTAAAGGATTAAGGAACTCTAGGAAACACAGTTTTCCCAATATGTCTGATAGATGTCAAGGAGAAGTAATGGGGAGGAGTTGTGCCCCTTCACGTTTCTGGCAATATCATTAGGGTGTGGCCGAGGCCACCTGGAATCACCACTACATTTGGAATATATATCACTGGAATGAAATATGAAATATTAATTTTTTATTAATCCAGTTATGATATAAACCCAAGAGTGCTTATCACTCCTTTATTCTTTACAGATTAGAATTCCACTAACGGAAAATCGTTATGTAGCTACGGAAAATAATAATTAAAAAATCCAGTTCTCATAATTTTTAAGGTGTCTCAGCTAAACTTTAAAGGATTGCTTGTCTGTGTCTCGTATTGTGACCTGTCTCTCTTACAGTGACCAGCCCAGTATTCCAATCCAAGTCCATAAACCTTATATGTACCACACATCTTGGTGCATATATCAATAAAAAATGTGCCCATCATTCATATACTCTTTGTGAGTCTACTCTACAAATAATAGTCTTTCCTAATGAAGTTAAGTTTCTAAGTGTTGTCAAAACCTTAAAATTTTCTGATGACATGTTTCTTTTTATGTATTGAAAGCTTACCATTTTTGCAGACTGGACAACACTGTTCTGGTTCATAGACTGGGTTGACACATTCAGGGACGGCACAGTCTGCTACAACACAGTGAACTTCATTGCTGGGCTCACAACGGCACCATTCGCATGGCGAGGGCTGGGAACAAAGCTCAAATTAGCCCATTTCAACCCTTCTGGTAGTTCAGTAAATAAAGATACTCTAATCTCGAGTTATACATTTCACTTAACTTATTCATTGCACATATTTAGATAACACAGTATATGTATATAATGTTATAAAATGACCGTCATTTTATAGACAACTGTTTGGTGTTTAACACTGACTCACAAAGATTCATCATAAGGCTCCATAGCAATCTTTGTTCCTGCTACTTTTTGTGGTCATGGAGCTGCTGGCTAGTTAAAGTTAATTGACTAGTTAATTAACAGCTCACATTAGATGGGACCTAACTTGCTTTTACTACTTGTGTTTTAACACCTCAGAGCAACATTACTTTCCTGCCATTGTTCCCATTGCTGCAACTGGCCTTTGGAGGAAGGCTATGCTGCTGCCCCCAACCAAGAGGTGCCATCAAGCTTCAAAGCTAAGAGCCCCGGATAGATCTACCCTCCATGAATTTATCAAATCCCCCTTTAGATCCATCTACTGTATGTTGGTGGCCCTCAGCACATCTTGTGGGAATTAATTCCACTGGCCAATTGTGTGCTCTATGAAGAAGTACTTTGGTCTGTTCTAAATCTTCAAGGGAAGACTCCTGGACCTAGCATTCTGAGAGAGGGAGCAAAACGTCTCTCCGTCCACTTTCTTCACACCATGTATGATTATATATACTTTTATCATGTCCCTACACCTAGTCTGTCTAAGGCAGAGCTTTCTAAACTGTGTATCGCAACACAAAAGTGTGTCGCCACACACAGTCTGGTGTGTCGCCACACAACAGTTTTCCCACGGCGACACACCAACGGCAGCGTGCAAAAACTGAAAGCGGCAGCAGTGCTTCCGGGTTTTTGCGCGCTGCCGCAACGGCGGCACTTCCGGGTTTTCCCACGGCGACACATCTACGGCGGTTGGTGTGTCGCCGTGGGAAAACTTTGGAAAGCCCTGGTCTATGATGATATGGAGAGACCACAGGATATACTTCAAGGAGTTCTGTAATTATGAAATAACTTGCCAACTCTGGATCACTCCAAGGGCACAATGAACCACAGACCAGACGCTCTTCCCTCTCATCATATAATACAGGGAAAGCATATAGCCCTTTCTTTTTCATTGGAACTATGCTTTTATAAGCACAGAAAGTGTGCTGGCTTTCACAGAAGTCAGCGCAAAGGCCTTCAAAGTACAATTTTTTAAAAATGGCAATTACAACCCTTTCAGTAGAAAAGGATGGAAGCTTTAATCTTATTTATTTATTATTAATTAAATCCTTTAAGGGATGTAGCATAAAACATTTCCTAGAAATTTGTGCTGAGATTGTCAGAATATATTCCTTTAAGAACTTGTTTTTTAAAGTCCCCATAATTTTGCTGACTTCCAGAACACAGTTCTAATTAATTTCTTTCTTATGAAAAGTGGATTTAATTGATCAGTTTCATGAATCTGGATGCTGTAAAGGGGGTATTCTTTAGAGAATCTTGAATGCCTTTGCTTTCTTGAATTTTGAATGTGGAATCGATCAGTTTCAAAATCATAAGGGGATAATTCCTTTATAACTTCATTGCTCTAATATATAGAAAGAAAAAAAGGAAAAATTAAAGCATAATGAACACAAGTATAAAGAAATGAAAGCAAAAAGTATAAAACTATATTCATATGTAAGAAAATAAACCTCAGATTAAACCATGGCCATATGGGAAAGTGTTATATTTTTCTCCATGTGGTGTCGTACAAGTTGATAGTTAGAGAGGGAATACATTTCATTCCTTCAAGTTTTATAATCAGGTGACATTAAAAAAAAATTAGCTACAGTCCATGAAGTGTAAATCCAGATTTCTTCATATGTTGTTAAATTCCAAATTTTAAATGGATAATGGTATTCTTGCTCATGAATAATAACAAAGAGGTAAAAAGGAGAGGAGCAATAAAGTAGGCTGACCATACGTCCTGTTTTGAATGGGACAGTCTCATTTTTTTAGCATTTTTCAACCGTCCCGTCGTTTTGATAAAAATCTCAATTTTGTCCCATTTTTTATACCCGGCGGGAATGGCACAGAAAGGATCTGAGCCGGAGCTGCCGATTGGAGACAGCCTGGAAGAGGAAGCCCTCCCGCCTATCAGCACGTGGCAAAGGAGGGACGGGGGGTGGGGTCTGCAGGCGGGAGCCAATCGCGCAGACTGGGGGGCGGGTTTGCAGGCAGGAGCCAATCACGCAGACCAGGGGGGGTTTGCAGGCGGGAGCCAATCGTGGGGACCGGGGGGCGAGGTTTGCAGGCAGGAGCCAATCACGTGGACCGGGGGGCGGGGTTTGCAGGCAGGAGCCAATCGCGTGGACATGGGGGTGGGGACCCCTGTCTTTTTCATGAATACGGAATATTACAAAAGACCCCGTCCCCTTTTGCCATCCCAATGTCCCAAGCCAGCATTTGGCTAGCATTCTCTTCAAAAGCCACTCACAATATTTTAATTCATCTAATGGAGGCAGGAAATACATTTCCAGGAAGGGTAATATTTGTGCGAGTACCCAATTGTGTCATTTGTGCTATGATGTTGTGTCATTTTGATGGCACTGTGGCTTGCTATGGACGCCTATGGAAGGCTATTAAGTTTCTGGAACTACTCTGATTTACATTGATAGTAACCCTGTCATCATTCTGAGATAAATGGCAGGATTGCCCCAGGAACATCAAGGCTTTTCCTAAAAAAATGTTTTGAAATATTTTTAACTGGGTAGCCATATTTTCATTTCAGTGTATGGGAGCCGACATAATTGCTTTTCTTTGCTTTGAAATAAAGAGCAGGGATTACTAGCTAAATTCCCTTGAATAAAAACATCCAAGCAAGTCTCCAAATTATACTAGGTTGTTCATACAGCTACTTTAAAGGAATGCTTTCCAAAATAATGAACCCTGGAACAAAATATCTCAATATTTAAAAGAGTGGCTTTGTTCGGTTTGCTGAGTGCTAATTGTCCAAGTAGGCTTACTGCTTCTACTGCCAAAGACCAATCCTCAACTTTTCCTTTTGACAGTAATCAGCCTGCCTAATCAGTGTTCTTCTAAGTCAACTCTCAGGAGAAGATATATATTTTTCATTACAAATGCTGAATGGTTTTGCTCTTTTTTTCAGTTGCACACTCATGCTGAATTCTTGCAAGCAAAAAGACTTTTGCAGTTCATCTCAGAAATGCTCTCAGTTTCTCATGAATCAGTTCCCCAAAACCTCATGCCAACCCTGAAATTAGCTATTTAAAGCTTCCCCCATTTTTTTTTACTATTGGCAGTTTGCAATCCTTATTTTCACTTAGTTTCCTTGTAACCTTTGCAGTTCAGATAAATTTTTTTTGTTGTCCTTACATTAAAAGCAAATCCTATGTGATTTAGATTACCCAATTACCATTCCAACTTCATGGAGCTTCTGCTTCTTGTTTCATCTATCTATTTTGCATTCAAGAGCACTGATAAGGAAATAATATGCTGGTCTATAATTGTAATAAAGATTGATTTTTACAGAAATAACAATAGTATTTTGTTAAAGGATCGACAAAGGAATTATTTTTACTACACCCAGAAGTTGGTGGCTTTGACCCTCAAATATTTTAAGCTAGGGTTTGTTTTATAATGTAAGAGGATTTTCTTATTTGCATGTCCCATAGGATTTGCTTTTCACCAACATTTAACACTAAATTTTGAAAATATAAGGAGATGTACCACCCCTTTCCAGTAAGGCTGTAGCCTAGTTGTTATATATTGGAAGTGGAAGAGCATCAATAGATAGAAACAATATGTCTATGAAGGTTCTCAGTCATCCAGGTGGAATTGTCTGTAGCTTGAATCATGTCAACTGGATTTCTATTTTCTCAGTGGAAACGTTTCGCTCCTTATCCAAGGAGCTTCTTCAGTCTGAGCAAAGTTAGTAAGGGAATCCTAAATATGTTTCTAGGTAGCTGTGTGACCTAGCCCCAGGTGTAAGGTCACACAGCTACCTAGAAACATATTTAGGATTCCCTTACTAACTTTGCTCAGACTGAAGAAGCTCCTTGGATAAGGAGCGAAACGTTTCCACTGAGAAAATAGAAATCCAGTTGACATGATTCAAGCTACAGATAGAAACAATGACACCAAATGACTTTGTTTTGAGTAAATGAAACATGACAGATACGTTGTTTGGTTCTGCACTATGGTATCTGAAAATAACCCAGAATAGAAAAAAATGATGTTGTATGACATTGAAAGCAATTGTCAAGATGAGAGAAAATCATACCACTCTAATTTTTAACGAACTTTTCACATCTCAAAAATCTGTTTTGAGATATTTTGGAAACACATTATTTTCTATCCCATTATATTCAGGGGGGTCTTGTGAGTTTTAGTTCTGCGCTATAAATGACAGTTCTCCCTCCTCCGACACACTAATTTTTCTTTATTCTAAGATAATTTCCCATCATCCATTCCCAATACTTTTGCCTCTTTTGTGCAAGAATAGTACAAGTCCTTCTGTCCCAGAAACCATGAAGCAGGAAGAGCTTTCATGTGCCATAGACATAAGCAAGAACCATTAAGACTGCACACTAAATAACCTTCTTAGAGATACGTTAGAAGTATGTTCTATTGACTGTATCTTTGAAAGTATCTTTATTGACTGCGTGCCCTGAAGCAGGCAAAGAGGCCAGCAAAGAACAGAGAGAACTTCTGGGTAAATAGAGTGCAGGTGCCCTTGTCCTCCATATTTCTGTCTAACCAAAGAGCACAAAAGGTCTGTTACCAGGAAAAGAGATGTAGGATTTACCCCCTGAAGGATGACATATGCACATCCACTTACCCACACCCAAGCTAGATTTCTAGATTCTGTAGTGGTTGGGTAGACCTCTTTACACCATTTTAATCTAAGCTGAGTCCTTGAGGATTCTGCTGTTAGCTAGTTACTTACTTATTTATCTATCAAATTTCGTCACCGCCCATCTCCCCCAAAATAGGGACTCTGGGTGGTTTACAATAAAGCTAAAAAGATTAAAATACAAACTTAGCGTAGGGGATCATGAATCAGGCTACTAGTGGTTTTCAAAAGATTTCCTACCACCGATTGATACTCACTTATGGTGCTAAGGTGCTGCCCAATGAATGGAAAAGACTGAGAGGGGCATCAAAATTAACTTCTCATTGAGAACTGAATAATGCATTACCCAAATAGGCATTGATTATGGAGTCTAAGCACAGAGTATTTTTACCCATTTCCCAGGAGCTGATGGGCTTTTATATTAGACCTCAGACAGCTGAACCACTCCTTTTGCGGCCATGAATATCAGTCTGAACTTGGGACAAGTCGCCCAGGGATAATAACCCTTTCCCCAACAAATGGTTTTAGCTACAGAAGTTGAGTTTCCCAGGGGCTGCCTATAGATGCATACCCGCATAGTTGCAAATGCAGAAACTATACACCACTTCCATAAACTCCAAAAGGAAATACTGTATATAGAAAGCAAAACAAAAATCCTGGCTTTAAAGTAGATCACCTGCCCAGTTCTCACCGACAAGACAATCTTTGGAATGCTCCTCTGAGATTGGGTTGCTTTAGTTCTTGTTTTACCTTTAAGCTTTCATGGTGACCTTTTCAAAGATTTCATTTTGCAATATTTCTTCAAACTGTTGGATTACATTTCATTCCTTAGTGAAAGTTTCATGGATGGATATGAATGCATTGTATAGAAAAGTGGTGAATAAATAGCTTAAGCAAGCAAATTAATAAACCAGCCATTAGAATTCCTTTGACCTAGAGCAGAAGATGGTATTTAAAACTATGTTGTGATGCTTACAGTATATCCGTACGTACTGCTGCCGAGCTAGGAAGTATATGTAGTGTATTGACACGTGCTATGTGAGTATGTGTCAATATATTGTTATATATCCTGCTTGGTGGCATGTGGAGAACAGTATGTTGGCTTGCAAGGTATTCCCTTGGAAGCCTCTAGGCTTTCCAAAGTTTTCCCGCGGCGACACACCAACCACTGTTGGTGTGTCGCCGCGGGAAAACCCGGAAGTGCCGCCGTTGCGGCAGCGCGCAAAAACCTGGAAGTGCTGCTGCCGCTTTCGGGTTTTTGCACGCCGCCGTTGGTGTGTCGCCGTGGGAAAACCCGGAAGCGCTGATGATGATCAGCGCTTCCAGGTTGTGTGGCGACACACTTTTGTGTCACGACACAAAGTTTGGAAAGCTCTGCTCTAGGCTTACATAGACTAGTGTGAGAATGCTTGGGGGTAAAACAGGGCTTTGGTGGCACTTATACTATACTGGCCCAAAAGGTGTCAAAACTGACCGGTCTTGTTCTTACCATGCATAGGGAATGCCTTATGTATAACTAAGGCTGATAACTTAGTCTACATATTCTCTAAATTACAAAACAAGTGTTATGCAAAAACCACAATTGACCAAAGTCACAATGGACAGCAGAGGTAAAATGCTACAGGCCCATCTGGTGATGACCACAGCATATGGAAGACAGCAACTTGGAATGTAAGTGGAGTAAATGGGAAAGGGCCTAAATTAACACATGAAATGAAAGAAAAAGGATGGATGGATGGATGGATGGATGGATGGATGGATGGATGGATGGATGGATGGATGGATGGATAAATAAATAAATAAATAAATAAATAAATAAATAAATAAATAAATAAATATGTTGTGGGTCTGTGGAGCTAAGAAAAGGGGAAGTAATTTAGAACGAAGACAGTCTGATCTTGTGGATAAGAGTTGATAAATACATGCAAGGAAGGTTTAATTATGAATGAAAATGTATGTCAGAAAGTATGAGCTGGTGTGATCTAGGTTGTTGTGGGTGCATGTGAAAGTAGGAATTCATAGGATAATGATTCTTGGATATTATGCTGCATTGAATGGTGATAATGGAAATGAGTTTTAGGGAAAATTGTGCAACATTCTGAATGTGATCTGGGGGAAAATTTTCAGTTGGTGACATGAATTGTTACATAGAAACAAGACAAGAATAGAGAAAAAGTGACTGAATCATTTGGAAACCCAAGAATGAATAAGAATGGTAACTGGTGAGCATCTGCTTAAAAAAAAGGTCTGTTTCTCTCCAATACCTGGTTTAAGGGTGCAGCTATTAATATTAATAATTATAAATATTTTATATTTATTATATATATTATATTATAGAATAATATAAATATTAATATTAATTAATAGGGGCGTGGTAGCTCAGCGGGTAAGACGCCAGGCTTGTCGATCGGAAGATCGCAAGTTCGGAGGTTCGAATCCCTAGCCCTGTGTGCGGAGTGAGCTCCCGCACTTGACCCAGCTCTTGCCAACCTAGCAATTCGAAAGCATGCAAATGCAAGTAGATTAATAGGTACCACTTCGGTGGGTAGGTAACAGCGTTCCGCATGCGTCGTGCCGGCCACATGACCGTGGAAGCGTCTTCGGACAACGCTGGCTCTTCGGCTAACAAACGGAGATGAGCACCGGCCCCTAGAGTCGGACACGACTGCACAAATGTGCGGGGGGAACCTTTACTATTAATCTGTACTCAAAGCAAAGGAAGGAATCTAAAAGCATGATTGATTGGAGGCAGAGTGGATGGAGTTAAAAAGAAATATGATTGGGATGAAACTGAGGCAAAGGAATATTTTTGAGATTTGGATGGGAATTAGAGTGATATGATGAAAAGTGGATTCAGAATAAATGCTATACATAAATGTTAGTGTCTGAGAAAAAACTGATGAAAAGTAATTTATGAATGATGTGAAAGATAAAAAATGGTAAGGTTTCAGGTTTCATTCATTCATTCATTCATTCATTCATTCATTCATTCATTCATCACATTTATATCACCGCCCATCTCCCCCACAAGGAGGGACCATGGGTGGTTAAATGGTATAACTGGAGAAATGAATATGGAATGTTGTCTGCTTAGGGAGTGGTTGTGCAAGTTGTTTAATGTGTGTGGGAAAACTGCCTCTGTGCCTAGAAATTTGAAGAATGTCATGATAGTTCTTCTATACAAAGGGAAAGGATGGAAAATTCCAGTTTGTGAAGGGCTTTGCCGAATTCAGACTGCAGAGGGACAGGAGGTGGCAGTGACCCAAATTAGAGAAATGCAAGGGCAGGGGCTGCGGAGTCAGAGTTTTGCTCTTCGGGCCATATAGAAATGTGTGACTGTGAGAAAGAAACTTTATTGTACATTGATTGATTTAGCAAAAGCATACGAGAAGGTAAATAGGCTTGAATGTTTTGCTCAAATGTCAATGTGAAGGTTGGTTGCTGAATGCAGTAAGAACAGTATATGATGGGAAGGGAATCATGCAAGCAAATAAAGGGAATAGTTAGCAAATGGTTTGCCGTTAATCAGGGAATGAGAGTATTATGCGTAATCTCTCCTTATTTATTTAATGTATTTATGAATAAATGTATAAGGAATGCTTCTGGTGCTGTTAGAGTGTGTTGATTGGAGATACAAACATACACATACTTTTGTCTGTGGATAATACCATCTTGTTGGCTGAGAACCTAAATAATTTGCAGCAAATGTTAGACTATATGATGCAATGAGATGTATCTGAAAATTAATGTATCAAAGGCCAAGGTAGTTGTATTAGACATGGAGAGTGGGACAAACAATTGTACTTGTTATATACATAAATGATGAAAAATTAGTGCAAGTAGGTGAATGTGTGTACTTCAGTAAAATGTTTACTAAATATGGGGAAATGGATGGAGAAATTTTAAGACATGCAAATGTGGTAGAAAGTTAGTGGATAGTATGCGTTCTGTTGTGAGGAATGAATGTTTCTAAAAGAAACAATAATGGTTATAAATAGGAGGGTGTTTATATGGAATTTAGAGTTGAGGGTATCAGGAGAAAGATAAAAGTAAGTTGAATGCTGTGAGAATGAGGCACTTAAGAAAAACGTGTGGTAAAATAAGAAGATTGGTACAAGAACGCTTGGGTACTGAATGAACGTGGCTTGAATACAAGAGTGAGTGACCGGTATGAGTTGAGGGAGGTTGCTAAGTCATACAGAGAGAATGGATGAGGATAGCAAAATAAATATATGAAGGAAGAGTTGCTGAATTGAAAGGAAGAAGAGGATTGAGAAAGTTGTGGTTGGCTAGAGCTGATGAGATCCTGGAATAGAGTAAGAGTAAGAGTAAGAGTAAGAGTAAGAGTAAGAGTAAGAGTAAGAGTAAGAGTAAGAGTAAGAATAGAGCAGAGCATTCCTGACAAAGAAAGAGATGAGAGGCTAAAGAAGACAAGGCAGGATATGAAGTGGTCTATGGACATGGTGGAAGCAGAGATGGTTTGCACAAGGAGAAAAGTATGAAAAGGCACAGTGGTGGTATTAAAGTAAACTAGTTTGAGCTATATGTTGTTAGGCCTGGTTGTATTTGATATGCAGTGCTTCAGTAGTATTGTGTATTAGGCCCATAAAGCTGCTTATGTCTGAACAGTAATATATTTCTTGTGCTGTTTCTGTCATACTATTAGGCCTACAATGTTACTTGTACCTGAATGACATTTGATGTAGATTTCTTTCCCTCTTCCTGTTCCTATCTATAAGGTAAATATGTTCCTATGTGCTTCTCATCAATATAAATATGCTGGGGATATTATATATTGGGAATAAAGAGGGAGAAGAAATAAGGAACTTGGCTAATGTCACTAATGGGAGTAGGTGGTTGAGGTCAAGAGGGCATGGATCCCTTCTTTGTCAAGCATAGAGACCCCAAAGTTGAAACATTGCCTGAGAAAGCCAATCCCAAACTGAGCTGAGTATTAGGAGTCCAATCCAGGGTAGCAGAACAACCAAAGCAGAACAACCAGAACAACCCCTGGGTTAAGGTCTCATAACATACATCTTACTCAGTGCAGGGTTTTTCATGGATAAGTCACACACTAGGCAATATGCTTCAGGGACCTGGTGGGCTTTGGTTTCTACTTGCTTCAATGTATGTGATAATCCCCATACATAAAAAAGTTGTGAGACAAAGTTCATTCGAGAGCAGAAATAATTCTACTGCTTTTTAAGTGAGAACTTAACAAAAATAATTTAAAAAAAAATCATAAGCACTCCAAGAAAGTAAAATAAGGAAATAATGCACTGTATAGCAATTAGTAAGCTTTGATACCACATACCAATTTATCAGTTCTAAGCCTTAAGTTTCAGCATAATCCCACACCAAGATAGGCATAGTCTTACCCACTTTAGAGCACAGCCGGTAAGGGAAGAGGTTGAAGAAGATATTACATTTGAAGAGAATATTATCATGCATGATAAGAGAAAAGATATTGCATTAGAAGATATTACATTCGCTCTGTGGTCTCTCTTCCTGTTTGGGGTGGGGGCTTGTTTTTCATGTGTAAACTTACGGCATGTATGTGCTTAAGGCAGCCCACTGCAAGAGTACTCTCTGTTACGTCTATGTGCAGAGACAATTGTGCGAATCCTCTTTGGCCTGTTGCAGTAGGGGATCTGCCCAAAGTGTTTTTCACCTTTGCAACTCTTGGCTTGAGCCAGGTTGACGCCTACTGTTGTGTTTCATGCATATGTAGGACTTTGCCGGTTAACGGTTTGTCATCAGCAACCTGAACAGGAGTTGTGAGTAATCCGCAAAGACAGCCTGCCTCCAGCCTTCCCTTTCCTGAAAGCTGGCCCCAGGACTGGCTGGCTGATGCAGCACCAAAATGGCTGACGAATGATCTTTTGAACATGCTCTTGTCCCACCTGTCTGGCA
Source organism: Charina bottae (assembly GCA_023362775.1). Lineage (NCBI taxonomy): Eukaryota > Metazoa > Chordata > Lepidosauria > Squamata > Charinaidae > Charina > Charina bottae. Next base: position 3,903,719 of record JALMGJ010000020.1, read on the forward strand.
GAGAGACTGTGCCATTTGCTTCCCAACAAGTGTCTTGCCCTCTCTAGTGGCTGTCGGGTGCTTCATTTACCCAGCTGCAATCTTTCTTTCTCAGCCAGGCCGAGACTCATGAGATGCATAAAGCACATTGTCCATTTGACTCTTGCACCTGCATTTAGGTATATTCTTTTGCCTGTTTCTTATAAAAGTTGTATGCACATCCTGTAAACCTTGAAAAATTCTTTCAGTAAGCTGAGAAAAGAGCCTTTCACTGTGTCCTTTGCTTGTGTCTCACCATCTAAAACTGCATCAAAGTACTTTCAGGAGGAAAAGCCTACTTGCTGCTTCCTGAATGTGCGCATGCGCTGAGTCACAAAAATGGGTTTATGAGTCACAGACATCTGGATATGAGCTCTGGACCCTAGGAAGATTGGTTTTAGGTAATAGCTTGCAAAAGCATTATTAACAGAAGGGGATATAATGGTATGTGGGAATGACCTTGGGAGACAGGAGGAAGATCCACAGACTAGGCTATGGACAGATAAGCGTCAGCTGAGACTGCAGAAGGAATGGGGGCGTGGCAAACATCTCAGAAGGGACCCTTCCTAGTTTCTTGGACTATTATATATTTCAATTGTATCTGGCCTTAGGGCTGTAATAAACGTGTTGTTGTTTCTTGGACTGTAAAGGCGAGGGGGGAGAGATGTACTTTCAGACTTGCAAGTTTCTGTTAATATAACCTTACAATAAGGATAGAGCTAGTACTCCTGGGTGTGCTTCTTGTCTGGACTACCTCGCAAGGCTGACAGGTACATAGCGTGAATGGGGGCTATCAGGGAAATTGCTTCTTCCCTGTGAAAGCCTTCCCTGTTTCTTTTGTCTTTCTTCTCATGCCTTTAAGGTCTTTGCTACTTGCTACTCCTTTTGCCTTTTCTGTACTTTGCATGATGCTGCTTACCCCAGAATGGAATAGCTCGGTGGGTGTATATGTGTGCATGTAGCCATCTCCCACTATGATGTTGTACCTGAAAGGAGATGCTGAGAAAGGGTTGAAAGGCTAAGCCTGAACCTCCTCATCCTCCCTCTAGAAATTGGCTGACTCTTTTTCACAATGAGAAGCCAGATGCTCCAGGCAGGGTGAGGATGGGAACAGAGGAAGCAACTGAGGGCAGGAGCTGTTATCTGAAAGGAGCAGTAAGAAGCATAAAACATTGAAGGTTAATGCAAGAGGGAGAAGGTGTTATGTGAACACTATTGGGGGCATGTGTTTGGACTCTTCTAGCTGCAAAATATTTCAGGCCTGCCTGAAATTTTGGATGCTAAACAAAGTAATGATGCTGGGAAGATGGTGAGCCATGGAGCACGGGGCATATAATGCAGTATTTATGCTAAGGTCAACAGAAGTTTAATTATTCTTTCTCTTCCCCCACCTCAAACAACTCTGGAATAGATTGGTGTTCAAAAAGAAAAGGAACTGTTACGTCTGGAGAGTTTTCACAGTTTACTGAAAATCAGTAATACAAGTAAGAACATTACATTATAATTCTTGAGTCTTTGAGGAAACCATCATAATTAAAATATTAAAAAATGATTGTTTGTAGTAGAAATATAGTCCCCTTAAGGCATCCAATTGTTCTGATGCTCAGGGCAGGGCACCTGAACTTTGTCTCCTGTATTCCTATCAGACTTTTGTGTTTTCAATGCGAATGGCTGAAGGGAGAAGTTAAAAGCTAAAAACAAATAGGTAAAAGTAAAGGTTCCCCCCACACTTTTGTGCAGTCATGTCTGACTCTAGGGGCTCGTGCTCATCTCCGTTTCTTAGCCGAAGAGCCAGCGCTGTCCAAAGACGCTGTTACCTACCCACCGAAATGCTACCTATTCATCTACTTGCATTTGCATGGTTTCGAATTGCTAGGTTGGCAAGAGCTGTGGCTAGTGTGGGAGGTCACTCCATCACGCGGGGCTAGGGATTCGAACCTCCGAACTTGCGATCTTCGATCGACAAGCCTGGTGTCTTACCCGCTGAGCCACCACGCCCCTTAAATAGTTTTCAACTAAAACCATTTTATGAGAGTCAAGTTGGTATAGTGGTTAAGGCAGTGCTTTCTAAAGTCCCGCCGTTGGCGACACACCAACGGCGGCGGCCTCGTGTTTCGCGCTAAAACCCAGAAGTGCTGATGGCGCACCTCTGCTGTCGCTGCTGCTGTGCGCCGTTGCAGGGGCGGCGGCAACGCGCCATCAGCACTTCTGGGTTTTGACATTAGTGTGTTGCAACACACAGTTTGGAAAGCTATGGGTTAAGGCATCAGGCTAGAAACCAGGAGACTGAGAGTTCTAGTCCCGCCTGAGGCACGAAGCCAGCTGGGTGACCTTGGGCCAGTCACTCTCGCTCTGACCTAGGAAGGAGGCAATGGCAAGCCACTTCTAAAAAACTTTACCAACAAAACTGCAGGGACTTGTCCAGGCAGTCTCCGAGAATCAGACACGGCTGAACGGATAAAAAGAAAAAAGTGTTTTAAAGGTTCAGCAGTTAGCTCCTTTTGTCATAAAGGCTTCCTGGTCACAAGGTGTCTTCTAAGCTTCTAAGCTCATTACCTGAAGGGTCTTGCTTGGACCCCTGCCTTAGACCACGAACACTTGGTCCTCTCAGGGAGAAGCAGGGAGTAACACTGACCTCCTCCTCCCCACAGCTAAGAAACTTCATTATCCAAAGAAGAATAGCGGATGAGAGGGGGGCGGGAGGAGGAAGAGGATATTGTTATAGTAAGTTTATCATTTTGGGTGATGGCAGCAAGATTTTTAAACAAGGTTTATTTATCTCTAAAAGAAACCATGCTACTTCTGGCCAGAACATTATGGTCTACCACAGAGAAATTTGGTATTCTGAAGTGACTAAGATTGTTCTTCCTATGAGAGCACTCATGGGATGCTTCAGTAAGCTAACACATTGAGTAGGTATTTGCTAGTTAAGATTGCTTTCCAAACAGTAAAACACCCCAGCAGATACAGAACATAAGCTCATCGCTGCGCTGACTTGGGCTGCCAAAATGAGATGGCAACACAGGATTTAGAAAACTTGTACTTCTTCGCTGCCATCTAGTGATCTCCCAGATTTTTGCAGCCCAGATCTGGAAGCGACCATCATATTTGTTCTTTCTCCCTCCCCCTCCCTTTTCCAGATGTTCCAATCTTGCTAATAATTTGCTGTCTTGTTTATAGTTAAGGCAGCAGATGATCACTTTAGTGACAATGGCAAAGGCATCAATTCATACGGCACAGGAGAAGGCAATGGTAAATCACTCCTGTAATTTACCAAGAAAACCATATAGACAGAAAATATAAAATGATTGACGATATAGTGCTGGATGATGGGCATCCCCTCAGGTCAGAAGGCACTCAACATGCTACAGAGGAAGAGCTCAGGATCTTTTGGAGTACTAATGGTGTTTATGATGCAGTTATATTAAAGCCTTCCAGATGTCTAGCTGCTGATGTTACTGTGCAAGAAAAGAAAACTCAAAGCTGCACAGACAGAATTATGGTGGAAGCGCGGAATGTAAGAAGCATGAACACAGTGTATGCAAATGTTGGAGTTTGAAGAAGTGGGATAGAAGGAGTGTTGATGCTTTTGAACTTTGGTGTTGGAGAAGACTCTTGAGGGTATTATGAATAATCAGAAAAAATCAAATAGATCATAGAACAAATCAACCTCAGTTTCTTATTCAAAGCACATACGACCAAGCTCAAACTATCATATTTTTGGCATACTATGCAACGATCCAACTCCCTTGAGAAGTTCATAATGTGGTCACTCACAGTAGACACTGACTTCATTTCACTTAATCAAGACTTACCACTATTTTAAAAAAGCTTTGCTCTTGTATTATAAAAGCAAATCGTAAAGTTGTACAAAATAATCAGGAAGGGTAAGAAAATGGGGATGCAGTTCAGCCACAAACATGGTTCATATTACATCAGAAGCCAAAAAAAAAGTTAAAGTTAATAAAGACTTTAAAAACCATTTTGTTAGGCATACCATATTGAGGATCTGGAATAAATATAAATTAAGGTTGTCTCCTAATGTACCAATGTGGCTGTCACCTCAAGAAGCATTTTTAGAAGAGAAACTGTGGGGAAACCAAGCTGGTTAAGATATAAAGATTTGTTGAATTTTGAGGAAGGTGAACCTAAACTTAAAACAAGGGAACAATTAGAACTGGAAGGTCATACTTGTCACTGGTTTACATTCGCGCAACCGTAAGAAAGATTTAATTTGGACAAAAAGGTTTATAATTTTGTTAAAGAAAAAACACAATTTGAAATGGAGCTTTGTAAGAACGATGAACATGTTATTACGAAGATGTATAAAATGCTGTTGCAAATGAATTTAGAAGATGATTATGTCAAAGATTGTATGATTAAATGGGCTAAGAACTTTGGGTATAACGCTTGAACAATGGGAGAACATGTGGAATAAAGGCTTGAAATTTACTTTGAATTATAATTTGAAAGGGACTTTTTATAAAATGATGTACCATTTGTATTTAACACCGGATAAGTTATCAGAAATGTTTGTTCAAATGTTTGTTGGAAATATTCTCATGGTGAAGGAACTTTTTACCATCTTTGGTGGACTTGTGAGAAGGCTAAGAAATTGTGGGACCAAATATGCCTTATGATTCAAATGATTCTTAAAGCGGATATACAGATGAAACCAGAACTATTTCTCTTGGATTTGATGGACAAACAGCTTGAGATGCAGCATGGGACTTTGTTCTTATATATGATAACAGCAGCAAGACTTTTATATGCACAAAGATGGAAAGATCCACGAATTCCCACAATGGAAGAATGGATGGTTAAATTAATGGAACTGGCACAAATGGCTAAGTTAACAGTATTGATAAGAGAAAATACCATGTCTGGATTTGTTTCTATTTGGAAACTGCTTTTGGACTATTTGCTTGTATCTGAGAAAAATGAAGTTTTGATTTTGGGCTTTGATGATTAAATTGTTTGATTTTATAGAAATAATGTTACAAAAGGTTTAACTAATGGTAAGAGATTACATTTGTATAATATGTATATCTGTGTTAGAGAAGGTCGAAAGTCATTTTCCTTCTATGTTTTCTATCTATTTCTGCACTTTTATAGTTTTTCTTTTTTCTTTAGTTCTTTATTCTATCTTTTCTGTATTCTATCTTTTGTATTTTAACTATACTTTGAAAATTAATAAAGGTCTATAAAAAAAAAGAAGCAAAAAAAAAAAGACTTTCCAGATGCCTTTTCTGCTGGCAATGTCGATCATTTAAGCTACCTAGAGTGCCTCTTGTTCCATGTCTGTCTTTGAGGCTTTCCAGCCTTTTTAAGTGTCTGAACACACATTAAAACTGGAGGCGGTTTGTGTATTTCAAAAAGTGGATTGTCCAGAATCAGGAGTGGTTTATCCAAAAGGGAAGAGAAAATCAGATAGAAATAAACTTTTTAATGTATACATGGTGCTTTTCGGTCAGATGTACTTACTGTTCATTATTTACATATGTTTTAGCTGCAGTCATTACATCAAGAATGTAAATTAGGTTTTATTCTCTTTGTACTGTCAATGGGCTGAAAATAAAAGAATAGTAATTTGATGAAAAGCTTCTTGTGAGATCTTGGTTGACATTTAATTCATAGAAAAGCTTTTGCAGTTTAGTGCTCAGGCTTTTGCCCATTATACCATACTACATAGTCCTTGAGTTACGACCATTTGCTCAGCGACCATTCAAAGTTACGGCGGTGCTGAACAAATGTTCGGCCGTTGCAGCGCCCCCGCGGTTCCGTGATGAAAATTTGGGTGCTTGGCAGGGGCGCTTCAACTCCCCCCACTTGCCTATCTCTCCCCCCCCCCATCTCTGCTCTTTTGGCTGCCCTGCACGGTGGCACTCTTCGGTGGTGGCAGCAGCAGTTCTGGGGCTGAAATAGAGCCCTGGCGCCTTCAGCAGTCTCAGCTGGCCACCACTGCCCCTGGGCTTTAAGCACAGGCCAGCAGGCTGGCAGGGCAAGCAGAGAGCAGGCCAGCAGGGCCGGTAGGCCGGCAGGCTGGCAGGGCCAGTAAGCACAGGGTGGCTAGGCTGGCAGAGGTGGTGGAGTACAAGGTGGCCCAAAGGGCAGAGACGGGGGGGGGGGAGATATGTAGGTGGGGGGAGTTGAAGAGGAGGTAGAGGAGGCAGTCCCTTACCTTACCAAGGCTCAGGGCTGGGAGGGACAAAGCTGGGAGTGGCTTGGATCCGGGTAGGTCCTCGCCCAATGACCGGTGGGATTTGGTTAATGACGGCAACAGGGAGTGCCAGGATTGCAGTCGCTAAGCAATGCGGTCATATGACATCGCGCTTTATGACCTCATCGCTTAGTGATGGAAATTCTGGTCCCAATTACCACCATAACTCGAGGACTACCTGTATTGTCCAATTTAAATCTTGATATTAAAGCTTCTGATGTACAAATCTGACTTGAATACTGTCTCCAGAGATATAAAAATAGCAGAATAGCAGAATCCCATGGGAGTTACCAGAAAAATGCAAAAGGATTTTCAAAACCCATAAAGCACAGTCATGTGAGAAATAGGTGTCAGCCTGTGAGTAGCCCCCACCTTTGTATGGTACAACAACACTTTGAAGAGATCTGATAAATTGACCCCTCACTGCTGAGAGGCCTGAATAAGCTGGAATTAGCGGTTGCTTTCAAACACAGCTTCTCCCTTTTATAGAAAAACATACCTGGTGAAAACCTGGCTGTACCTCTATAATTTTACCAAGGGTCATTAGGAAGGTGGGCTAGGCGTAAATAATGTCTGATTACCTAGATCCAAAACATCGGCGATGAAGGATTGTCCCCTTAATTGAGCAAAATTTCACCCAGTCTGCCCAAGAGGCTTATCCCCCACCCCCACCCCGATTCTGTAAAATTGAAACTAAATGCTCAAGAAGCAACAAGGAGTGCCTGGGAACATCCAGGCAGGAGGCTCTGATGTTCTCTCCCTTCTCTGTGCTGAAACTCAAAAGCTTATTTAAGGAGAAAATCAGAAGAAATTTAACTGGTCTGGCTGTTTTACTTGGAATTCACTGGGTGTGATGATTGCCTCCCCTTATTTTCTCTGTATTTTCCTTTTCCCAATAAATTCCTATGTATATCTACATATTTGGCTTCCTTGATTTGAGCAGGGAATTTCTCATTAAAGCTTTCCCCATGTGCGAAACTGAACAGTGACCTAGCTACTCCTTGCCTTTCAAGGTTGGCAGAGCGTTTGTTACACTCTGTATTTCTGGGCTTTGGGTGGGAAATCCAAAGCACCCTGTTCCGGTTTTCCGGGAGCTGGGTTGAAGGCAAAAGTGCTAAGAACTCCCTGCACAGCTGGAAGGACCAGGGGGGTTCAGGAGGTGCAGTCTGACTCCAAGAGGCTACTTTAATTATCTTTTACTGGAGAACCTTGGAATAAGAGGTTGACCAGGGAAGTTTTAAATGACCTCTTCGCCTGGTTTGTAGCATAGTCGCTGTGAAATAATATCCAGCAAAGTCAACAACAGTGACAAATACAATCTGGAGTGTTTTTAAATTGCAGAATCTGAAAAGGCAAGGATTAAGACGCAAGAGGCATAGGCATAAAGCAAAGCATTCAGATGCCACCTGAAAGATGTCACTGTAGTCTGTAAAGCGCCATGCATAAGATAATTAAGTACAGATAATTCAGACTAAAAAGTAATCAGTTGCTTTCATACGTCTCTGATTATAAAGAGGCAGAGAAAGCATACCTGCAAGGTGGCAATTTATGCTGAATAATAATAACAACACACTCCACATATAAAACCAAGCCAGGGTTCCACTGATGAGAGCCAGGTTGCTGTAGGGATCAAGGTGCGGGGAGGAGTAGGAGTGGGGAGAGTCCTGTCTTAGGGCCGGAAGCTTCCTCTCAGCCCTCGGAAGAAGCAATGGTCAGCCACTTTTGAAAATGTGGCCAAGGGAGCTGCCTGGACTGTCCCACATAGTTGCAAAGAGTCAAGACTGGTTTGAAAGCACATCTGTTTTCTATTGATAGAAACATATGTGCATGGATCTGCCTCCTTTTTTGAAGGGGAACCCAGCTAAAAGTGTTTGACTTACATGGCCGTTCTAACTGAACATTCTCCCACGCCCGATCCCAGTTTCGTTGTGCCTTAAACAAGGCTGATGTGTCCTGTGTCGCCTCCCACCCTAAGCACACAACCTAGAAACAACATCACACGTGGTTGAAGTAGGCAGGACAGATGATAAAAGCCGGATGGAAGAAAGAGGCTGAGTGTAGGGTCCAGGTCCACTCCATGGGGGAGAACATCTAAAGAGATGCTTTAAAGGGTGTTCTGTACATGAAGGGAGTGGAGACACAAATGCCTATCAATGTCATACAGAACAAAAGTAGAGGCAACATTAATCATCCAAACTTCCACAATTGCTATTTACATGGTTTAATATTTATATAAAATATAAATATGTACATTTTCTATCCCTTCTGACTTGACTCATAGAAAGAGAATGGCTGAGCACATGTCAGAATCCCATCACTGCTGCATTTCCACTATCATAACAACACAGGAGAGAAATTATTTTAAGGGTTAAGAGGGTCAATGTCTGGTTCTGAGGTATGAATTTCGCCATGTTCCTGTTCTGCAGCCAGAAAGGCTGCAGAATAGAGCTGTGTGAATTTTTGACTTGAAGATTTTACTCAAACATAGTTTGATCTAATTTCCCTCTGAATGACATTGCGAACCTGAATCATCAAATCAGTTTAATTCTTTAGATGGTGTCAGATACCTTTGAGTTGTTCCAAAGAACGTCTTTCCATGTACGCACACAATTTTCTCAAATCAAAAATTTAAATTGCATCAATTTGATTTTATGATTTGAATGAATGCGATTCCTCAAATCAAATTGTATATTGGAAATTGATTTCAGATGTGAATTTGATCATGGTTGATTTGTATAGCAGTAACTGATGGATGAAGAGCCAGTTGGTGTAGTGGTTAAGGCACCAGGCTAGCCAGTCCCGCCTTAGGCACAAAGCCAGCTGAGTCACTCTCAGCCCTAGGAAGCAGGCAATGGCAAACCACTTCTGAAATCTTGCCAAGAAAACTGCATGGGCTTGTCCAGGCAGCCACCAGGAGTCAAGACTGACTCGAAAGCACAAAACAAACAAACAAAACAAACAAAACCCCTCCACATTTAATGAATGGAGCATTAAAGCTCTAGAAAACTGGGCACCAAGAAGTGAAATGATAAATCAATAAGAATGAGTATCATGGAAATAAGCCCAGTGCTTATGCCAACTCAATCCTGTTTTATCTTTGGTTTCTACCAGAAGGCATTCTATCATATCTGTAATGTCATTACTAGAAACTACATGACTTGAAAGAGAAAGCAGAAATACAGGCTCCAAGTGTTGAGATTTATTCCCCAGCATATCTTCCCCTTGTCTTATAATTTCTTTTTCAGCACAGGATTCAATAGACTTCAACATTCTATTATCTATGTTTAGATTTAAGCTGAACTACAGATATTATGGATGGCAACTTCTTTAACTCTCCTTGGGGGTGGGGGGAGATGGACGGTGATAGAAATTTGAATAATAAATAAATAAATAACTTTGGTGTGAGTATTGCAACCCATGCATTGAAGCAATAAATGGTACCCTTATATTGAAGGTGGAGGCAATATGTATAAAGGTATCTCTCTCTGTGTTGAGAAACATCTCGGCATGCAAGCGTTGCCGTGATGCATGCTACTCAGAAAAAACACACCTGAAATTCTGCTGAAGGCAGTAGATTGTTTTTATCGTATTTAACCCTTGTCTCTTTGCTAAATTTATTGGTGAAATTTCTGGTTTTGGAAGAGTGTTTCAAATGAGCTGCTTTCACAGTTGGATTAGGGCCATAGATTAAAAAATCCAAAGTGGGAATCCTACAGCTTCATTTTACTAAAGGTTCTACCCATGGGTAAACTTGTTTAGCTACCACAGATTACGTCAAGATTTGTGGTAACAATCTATCCTTTTCTGAAGCAGCAATCATGAGGAGAGCAGATAGTATGAGAGAGAACCATCTTGTATTCTCACTTTGAAAAAAAAATATTACTGACTTATAGTTTTGCTGGGGCACACAATTATGTGGAGACTTCTGCCCTATTTGGATTTACTTCCCATCAAGGAAAAATAAATATTACAAGCCAGGACAGGTTTAACAATTCAGTACATTCCACTGAAAGCAAAGGACAGCTCCTACTCTTGGCTGGACATTTGATTTATGCCTGCTGTTTCTCAAAGTGACTGAAGGTCAAACTATACTTAACACAAAGTCAGGGGATTAAAAAAAATAATGCTATGCACAGTGCCCCCCCACCCCGTTTTCACTGGGATCACAAGTTTCAAAGACACAGGAGTATACATGCACTGCAGGTTGTTTTAAAAGCAACAGTTCTTTGACCTGTAGGCAGGGGGGGGGTCTTTCCCTCCCTCCCTCCTGATCAATTGGGCAGCAGCACAAGTCGGCTGTTGCATGTTGTTGCCCTGTATGGTTGGCTGTGAATCAGCCAAGGAGCTTCCACAGCATTCCAGGATCCCGGTCAGAGAAAGGTGGAATCCGGGCAGATGGCACCCATTCCAGAAGGCTCCTGTTAGGAGACCTCAGGATGACTGCATGGAAAAGACCCATGCGGGACCTACCTGAAGAGGCAGTAGTGGTGAAAGGCAGCAAGCTTTCTTTGGGGCTCATTATATATGGCCTCCAGACATGATTTGTTTTGTTTTGCTTTTTAACCAGCCGCAACCCTTCTGCTGAATGCCTGATTACAGTGCTCCTTTTCAGAGGAACACCGGAGGAGTACACAGACAGACAGTTGACTATGATAATGACAGCTGCTAAATAAATAATTTACTTTTAATATAGGTATTGTTATAGTTCATTGTCTGGCACGCCTTTCTTCTTGAATATGCATTGCTGTTATCAGCCATGACAGAAATACAGCAAGTCAGTAATTTCAGATACTCTTGCATAGGTCCCGTGTCACTACAATTTCGCTGAGAGGGAGATAATAAATCATGTGCTTCCATTTGACATGTTCGGTTTCTCTTGTCTGGCTTCAGAGGCTGGGTGCTGTACAGCAAGCTAGCAGGGTTTGCAGAGAAGAAGGCACATTATTGAAAATGCTTTTGTCTGCCCAGCTATTCAAGCTGTAGATGGAGTTCTAGAAATTACAGAAATTTTTTTTTTAATTTTTTTTTTTTAAATTACAGAAAATTACAGAAAAAAAAGAAAAAAATTTTCTTTTTCAGAAAACCACTACTAGTCTGATGGTTACATGGGATGCTACTACTCACTGCTTTTAGGAGAAGGAAGAGGTTCTTTTGAAAACTGACCCGGGGGGGGGAGGGGAGGATTAATTAGTCATCTCTTTTTGTAAATTATCAGCAGCTCACCATGACTGGTGACAGGTATCTCTGGGCAGCCTCAGTGCCAAGCAGTTTTAGGATGCTTGCTTAACACTTTGAGCAGAGCACTTTCTAAGGCAGAGCTTTCCAAACTTTTCATGTTGGTCAAACACCTTTTTAGACATGCATCATTTTGCGACACACTCTTACAGCAGGGCACAAGGCAGGCACTAGGACCTGTGCAGAATCCTGGCAGGAGTCAGAGGCAGCAGCAGCCGCGACACACCCAGACACTGCAGCTGACACACTAACGTGTCCCGACACACAGTTTGGAAAGCTCTGTTCTAAGGGGAAAGCAAATTGGGAAACACTGGGTATGTCTACTCATTTGTGGGTAGAGATTTTTTTCTCTTGTTAAGGCATATTAAGTAGGTTTAGGTTTAGGTTTAGGACTGTCGTGGATTGGGAGACAAAACGGCATGTTTTCTGCTATTTGACTCCAATATTTTAGCAGCTTGCCCTGTTTACTGTACTTGCAAAGTAAATGAGTACAAATTGATTTATGTAATTGCTGGCCTATATCATCAAGACTGCTACAATTCCCAGCTATCTCAATTATCAGCAAGGCCAATGGTGAGAGGGGTTGAAAATTACTTTCAGCCTACCTTTCTCACCTATCAAGATATTTTAAATTTTATTTCCATCTTTCAAGATATTACCTACAATGTGTCGTTTGCAAATTTAATAAGCATTCTCTTTATTTCATCCATTCCATTACTAAAAATGTTCTAGAGCAGAGCTTTCCAAACTGTGTGTGGTGGGTCTGGTGTGTCTGGTGTGTCGCCACACAACCCGGAAGCGCTGATCATCATTTGCGCTTCCGGGTTTTCCCACGGCGACACACCAACGGCGGCGCGCAAAAATCTGAAAGCGGCAGCAGCGCTTCCGGGTTTTTGCGTGCTGCCGCAAGTGCGGCACTTCCGGGTTTTCCCGCGGTGACACACCAATGGTGGTTGGTGTGTCGCCGCGGGAAAACTTTGGAAAGCCCTGTTCTAGAGTGTTGGGCCCCAAACCAAACCATGTGCCTTCCCATTTCAATACGTCCCTGACGTTTGAAGGTAACTCTTTTAATATGATTTTTGAGACAGCTGTTTAACCACTTAAACACCAAGCCATCCTGCTCATACTTGATAATCTGAATGTTATGGGGAATTTTGTCATTTGATTTGCTGAAATAAAGATATCTTATGTCTACAGTATTCCAGCAATCTACTTGAGATGTTACCTGATCCATAAATGAGATGCAATTACCAATCAAAGAGATGCAATTAGCTTGGCAGGATTCGTTCTTGACAATTCTATGCTAGCTTCTCCTAATAACTTTACATGGTGCTTACATGTTGCTGACTTTAACATGTGCTTTAGAATCTTCCCGGGCATCAGTGCAAACTAGTCAATCTCCAAATCTCCTTTCACCCCTGTTTGAAAATAGGGACAAGATTAGCCTTCAACTACTTTATCTGTTCTCCAGGATTTCTCAAAAGAGAATGGAGAGAGAGTCAGCCAGGCTATCAAGTGCAATACATCTGACCTTAGAATTCTAAACTTAAAATATGCTGCAGACTTTAAAAAGACCAATTACCAATGATACATTTTAGCCTTGAAAATAGAATTGATTATGATATTTGCCAAATTTTTGCTATAAGTTACCTGCTGCTTACAGTCTGAAATTGCCTGGGAAAATACTCACACACTTAAATGAAAAGCATTATATTATAGCACAAACATTTGTTAATATAATTGACTGAAACCTTTTAATGGAGACTTAGCAAGGGAGCAGATGTTTGATATTTCCAAAACAAATGTTCTCATAATTAATTGGTCATTAGTGCTTGACAAGGTTATTAAGACAGCTATTAGCTAGAAGATGGGAGAGTTTGTTGCAACAGTCAAAACTAGACTTTATTATACTCATCTGGAAGCAACAGCTCTACGTATAAAACACCTTCATAAACCATGCTGATGTTTCATTTGTCACACTGTAAGTACATCACAGGCATTTTCAGTATTGAAAGCTAATCTATATTTTCCATGTCATATCAAAACTTATGAAACACATTGTATAAATTTATTTTAGAATCTGACTCAAACTATTTGCTTATGTAGCTTCTACTGGCTATTTTTCTATTTCATTTAAGAGTAATAAATATGAGTTGTTTATGTACTGTCTGTAAGATGAGTAAATGATATTTGAGCAGGTAGACAGTGGGGATATAAATTACATAAAAGATACCAAACCACATAGAAATGGGAAAGTGTTGACTTCCACCAAATGTGTCCTCGATAGCCTGTGCTACATGCAGATAGCTAGCAACAAAAGATACACGCAGCTTACAACTGAATGTGGGGGGAAAATCTGGGTCTTGTTATTTTTCTTCCTGCTGTTGAAGTTAAGATGAAGAAAGGTTTTTTTTTTTTTAAAAAAAAGACCAGGGATTTGTGTGTAAACATACAAATCAGAACGTGTCTATCATTCTTAGCTGCATTTGAAAATAAGCTGCATCCCTATGTTTAATTCTTTCTCAGGTAGGCTGCCATGCGTCAGATCCTGTTTAATACTGCAAATTCATATTTAGGTAACTTTATGGCAGAACATTCAGTTGAGATTTCTCAGTCTGAGCACTGAATTGCTTGCCTTACGTGGGCCATCTATACATGATGACAGGAACCATTTTTCTGATAAGCCTCACCACAACAGCTCTGGTTGGAGAATAGAACTAGAACTTCCCTTTCCAACTTGGTCAGTAAGTGGACATGAATGAGAAAGAATACTAATAAACCATTTGAATACAATAAATTACTTTCTACCATTATTATCACCAATGGAATTATGTCGTGGCTATTTCCACAAAATCATTCTAATTAGTTTCTTTCCCCAGAAATCTAGAAGAAGTAACAACTTTAATCTCATTATTGACAACTTAAAACTTTGGGAGTGGGAAAAAAACCCACCATGCTGCTTAAATAGAGTCCTACTTTAAAACAAAAGCTGAGATCAGACAACCCTATTCATCACAGTGACTAATTCTGCAACGACACTTAATCTTGCTGGGAAAAGCAGTGGTGGTTCCCCACTTACAGGAGGTGTAGGGGATATTGAGGCAGGGGGGTGCTGCTTTTCTGTAGCAAGTCCTGGCTCTCCGGAATAGCTTCCCACTGGAAGTTATATATTAGTCCAACTTTGGCCATCTTCCAAAAGCAGTTGGAGCTATTCCTGAGAGCGTTGGAGACTTGACACCTCTTTATGGATTGTTGTTTAGTTTTCTCATCTATTGTTGGAGAAATGAAGCTGAATGGGGGGTATCACATTAATAAGACAGCTCACTGAGTACATCATGCTAGGCCAATGAGTACTAGTGTTCTGGCAGATACTTCCATGAGGGTTTATTGGGCTCTCCAACCCTCCAAACTTTGTTTTCTTCAAGATGCTTGAAAAATAACTAAATGGGCCTATGTCATACTGCAAAATCAAGGACCAACCTGTAGCATCGACTTTATTTACACATGCCTCTGGGCCCCAGAAATGTAGGAGTAAGGTTGGATACTAAAGAGCATGGTCTGTGTGAGTGTCCATTGAGACTCCACCTCTCCATTCTACCCACTGTTAATGACTGTTTTCTGACTACTGTAGCCATATCCACTGTGGAGGCTCTTTTGCAAGGACACTCCAACAAGCTGTCCAAATTCCAAAGGTGCCAATTGACTATGTTCTAGCTGAATGAATTCCAGTAGCTCTCAAAACCCTTTTTCTTGTTTCCTGTTGCACACAGTTCTTTGAATTCCTGCCAATCTCTGCTCAGCGAAAGTCCTACTTAATTCTCCTTAGGTAAGTAACTATGCATAGATTGAGCATGGACTGGACTGATTCTTTAGTTTGTTCGACATATTTGAAGAATATTTGCTTGCTCCATAAAGAATATTTGCTTGCTCCATAAAACCCACAATCCTATTACAATATTCTTACCCTATATTGCAGAATCTTGCTCTGCGCAAGAGGGAAGAAGAAGGAATTGTAGGCTCATAGCTGTGACTTTGGAGTGATTTAAAATTAATCATGTCTTGCTAAAAAGTGGTCTTTGAAATGTATAAAAGTTGTCCCTTTTTACTTATTCTATTATTGCCTAGAAATACCTCAGATGCAATTACTGTTTTATGACCAGGCTTCTTGGAGCCAACCCCACCTGACACACAGTCCACCCCCACCCCCACCCCCACCCAAAAGGGCCACAGGGTGCAGAGGTTGCTCTATCTGTGAACAACCCAGGGAGGTAGTTAGCACTAAGCAGCACTCAACCTTGTCTCGATGCAAGTGATAAGTTCACGTAAGTCTCTAAGATACTTTTCTTTGGTTTAGTGTGTTTTATAATCTACATTATAAGTAGATTTTGTCCATGATTGGAATATTTTACTGAAATATTCTTAATAGGCATGCAAAGTCAGAGGCTATCATATGTGGAGAGACAGATTTATTTGGAAATGTTATTTTAGTGGATACATAATTCCACTAATCATCGACCCAGTTCATTTCTCCTAGATGAAGAATGTCAATCTCCAGTAAATGCAATGATCTTGAAACAAACAAAAGCTTAGATTAAACTTTAAAAAATTGCTGTAAGACTCTAACTCAGCAACTGGTCACTAAACTTGATGAGTTTTTGTCCATTTTCACTGTTCTTTCTGTCAGTAGCAGCAGTGTTGTTTTGTGGAAGTACAGTAAAAAGGTAAAGGTTCCCCCCGCACAGTTGCGCAGTCGTGTCCGACTCTAGGGGCCGGTGCTCATCTCCGTTTGTTAGCCGAAGAGCCAGCATTGTCCGAAGACACTTCCACGGTCATGTGGCCGGCATGACGTGCGCGGAACGCTGTTACCTACCCACCAAAGTGGTACCTATTCATCTACTTGCATTTGCATGCTTTCGAATTGCTAGGTTGGCAAGAGCTGGGGCTAGTGCGGGAGCTCACTCTGCACGCAAGGCTAGGGATTCGAACCTCCGAACTTGCGATCGACAAGCCTGGCGTCTTACCCTCTGAGCCACCACGCCCCTAGGCGTGTACATAGGGAAGTACAGTACTTTCAAGTATAATCATGGAGATTGCGTGTCATTTAAAGTAGGGACTTACTGACTTCCAAATCAATCTCTAGCTTCTTAATCATTTACCTGATAATCATTTGATAATCAGCCTAATCCATGTGCAAGTTCTTTGTGAGGAAGTGTCAGCCTTGTGAGGTAGACCAGACAAGAAACACAACAAGATCAGCTAATTCTACTTTATTGTAAAGCTACATTAACAGAATCTTGAAAATCTGAAGGTACTTCTCTCCCCCAGTCCCCTTTACAGCCTCAACACTAGGGAGGGTCTCTCCAGAGCCTCTTGCCCCACCCACATTCCTGCTGCAGGCCAAGCTGCCTTTTATCTGACTGTTCCCTTGGTTGCGCCTCATTGCCCTGTCTCCCAAGGCCATTCCCATATACCATTACAGGAAGGGTCCTTTGTATAGCTCTGGCAATTTGTGCTGTAGTATCTCAAATTGCAAACTGAAGTGGATTTATTATTAAACAAAGGTGATTACTGATCCCACTTGGAGAACCACTTCATGTGAACAAATTGCCAGGTCAAAACAACAGCATCCAGACATGCTTTTATAGAGCTACTGTTCTGCAAATAGCACATGTGAATTCACAAATTCAAACTTTCATGACAAGGTCTTCATAACAATGTTTGCAACAATTCAATCAATAGTGTTTAATACTTTTCTAGTTGACATACATTATGGCTAACCAAGAATTGATATTCCTCCAAACTCTGTTACAGAAGTCCACCAGCTAGACTGGAATGGGTTTCAAACATTACGTGGCGTCTAGGTAGAGGTAAATAATGGCTCACATAACCTATGGCAATGGAAAGGGGTGAACCACTTCTACTAGAACAAACCATCAGACAGACAGGAAACGTGAAGAAGATATTTTAAATATTCTAAAGCAGGTACTTTGTTCATACACATAAGAATTTCTGATTATTCCACGTTATGACTTGTGTGGAGAAAGAGAAGATATGGTTCATTCTGAGTTTTATTTATTGTAATGAAATATGCTTAACTGTCCTACTGAAATTTTATTGTATTAAATTATTTTTTATCATCTCCCTGAAGTCTTTTCTGGATTTCATATGGGAGTAATCCATGGCTTGTAACACACAGTGCTTTGGAAGCCCTTTTCACATTTCTCAATGCCCAGCTAAAGAAACCATGTTAGTAACCACTGCAGCAACCTGGAGCAAGCTTGCTTAAGAAATGGATAAGACAAAACCGCCCCTTCCCAGTGATTCTGTTGACAAGGAACAGCAGGGGAACATAGCAACCTGGAATAATATTGTGCATGGAATTATAAGTCTCTTACAACCCTTCTAGCCTCTTAACTAATCTTGGCTGGATTGTGCCCACAATGTGTGAACTTACTGATGATGAATATTTTTCTGCAATGACTCTTATGAGTGAAATAGCACTTTTCCACTCATTGTCCTGATTAAAGGAGCAGGGAGCTACCATAACAAAAGATCTTTAAAATAATACATAATTGATAGCAAATACCCAATGTCATTAAGTCTAAAAGATTTCTTTAGGTAGATATCAAGGTCAGAAATGTTAGGGCCATATTGACAGCATCACTAAAAAAATCAGTTCTAACTTTGGGAAGGAAGTCTTGGAGAAGTATGATTAAAGAACCCTTCAACGAGAATCATAGTTAGGCAAAAGTGGGCCCATACTTGAACTAAATAGAATTATTGGTCCCACTTGGGACACTTACTCAGTTTGCTATCAGTCACTATTCCAACATATTTTTCAGAAGTACTATTACCAGGCCAGGCATCCCTTGTTTGCAAATTGTACATTTTGGTTGCTTTAGTGAATAAATTTGTATTTGTCTTGTTCAATTTTAGTCAGCCAAAGAGCAAAAGTGGTGTCTGTACTGTATTTCTCTGATGCAAGAAACAAGAGCTCTAACAATTTTTTTAAAAAGAAATATTTGGACTGACATATTCCTTTTTGCTATCTCATAGCTCTGGACTCTATATAGTCCAAAAACGCAATTACTTTGTACAGAAAAGTATATAATAAAAACATGGCTTAAATGGAAAACTCAGAACTGGATACCAATGAAGTAAAATTGTTAATTATATTTCCTTTTCATGTCCTGTTTTTCTCTGACTTGTTATTATATCCATTAACTACTATGGCAGATCACCAACTACTTGCAGAAATTACAATTAATGTTATGAGTTTGAAAAAAAATCTACCTAAAACCTGATTAGTCTAGCATTTGATACTGTGTGTACATAATCAACCGATTATATCAATAAGCATTGATTGGTCTTACCTTAAACTCCTCCAAGATTTTGTAACTTTTCCCATGGTATTCACAAAAGTTCTTCACTTCTTTGCATTCTGGACAGCATCCATTGTGTTCTACTTTAGTACACTTTGGGTGGATTTTGGGGCATTCTGGTTGGTCACAAACAGGCCCATCCTCGGTACAAACACATGGACAGTTGGAATGCCCAGGGAAAAAACGCTCCCCAAGTTTGTATACAAAACCACTGTCATCCACACATCCTTTCCCTCGATAGTCATCAAAAATCAGATTATTATCATTATTTGAAATCTGATCACCTTCATCAGCAGGGTAGTCTTCATGGTTGAAAGCAGCTGGGGTGACCAAAGAAGGAATTAGCAACAGAAAGATGTAGGCTTCATGAATATGAAGAGCCATCCCCCTCCTGAGCTTCTGAATATGGTGCTAATATCAGATATGTATGGATGCTTCCATGGAGAAGTCAATGTGATGCACTGAAAACAAATATTAAAAAAAAAAGAATTTGAAACACATTTTTTAAAAATGCATTTTTCCCTACTCTTTTGTGACACATCAATCTGCCAAGCTTTAACTCATTGTAAATCCTGTCTTCTATCAACTCCTAAGAGAGCAAAGTAAACAGTCCATATTTCAGTCCTCTCTGTAATAGTAACAAACTGGAAAGCATGCACATAACCTGGATAATCTTCAAGTTGCCCAGGCTCGTTTCTGTTGCCAGGAGCTGTTGATTCATCTTCGTTTGGATGGCATGTGCCTTGTGCATTTCAATATTACAGTTCAAAAGTGAAATGGAACAATATTCTCACCAAATGAAAGCAACAGTGCAAAGAATTTCCTTGCCTTATTTTTGATTCAAGCTTTTCTTCAAATTATACATTGTTGTAACTAGAAAAGTATAAGAAAATGTTATTCACATTTGATTGGTCATTGTGCCTGTTAGTTAGGTAAGATGAACTGATGTGTCTTGACATTAGTCAGGTTCTTATTTAATTAACATATTGAATATTTATAGTGTAAACATTTGTAAACCGGATCTAGTTTAAATTTGGATGGCTTGCACATTGGTTACTTACAGATATAGTTGCTTTTGGTTTTTGCTAAACTGCTGTAAATGAGTCTTTCAAAGATGGGACTAATACCAAAGACATTGCTTCCAACCCAGTTCAACTGTCCAACAACATTCAAATATAATTGTGTCATGTATTTTATGAAAAATAAGAGTTTAAAAGAAAGAGCATCCTGGAATTGCATCCAATTTAAGATACTAATAGGTTTAATCATTTAAGGTAGCGGAATTTTTACATTGTATATTGTAATCAGTTCTTAGAACTGGTTTATGCAGGCTTTTTCTTAGCAAGACCTCCATTGTGCCCTCCAGGAGATTGACGTCACATCAAAATCCAGTAGTAGTTGCCCCTGCATGTCTGTGTTCACACTTGAATTTATTAGTTGATTTGTCTCCTTCTTTTACATTTTCTTTCTCTTTTTTTAAGGTTTGGGGAATGGCATTTCAACAAACCATTAAAGATATACCTTACTCACTATATGCAATTCAAATCTAATAGATACACAGAATTTCTCAACAGGCCATGTCACTTCAGTTTCTTATACATCCACATGTGCATGGAGAACCCATAATTCACACCATGTTTAATTTGAAATTGAAGGAAAGCCTTACTTACCTACTTCTATTCTGCTGCTTTCCTATTGACTATACTCAATAGTGTACCACTCACATTGGAGTGTACAAGCTTACAGTACTCTTGCATCACTCTTCTAATCAAAGATTTGAAGAATGACATGATAGGATTCCCTCTCTTTTGTGAATTTGGATAGAAAAATATTTTATAATAAAATGATTTCTAACAAAAAATATAATAAAATGCTCTAGTGTCAGGTGATATTTTGATTAATTGTATATGAGGCATGCAACTACAAATTAAGCAATATCCTTGCCTATTTTGCTTGTCTAATACTATGGGGCCAAATATGTTAGTGGTTAATATTATACTACTGTGGAGATTCCAATAGCAATAGAATATGTAATTCTCATACAGGCAAATCCAAAATATATATGCATTATTTACATATTTATAGCAATTTATTATTTCACTGCCCAACAGAAATGGCTCAGAGAAAAAGGCAACCTTTGTATCTTACAGAACTACTAAAATAATTTGGTTGACAAGGCAGGCTCTTAAAATGCTTCTATAAAGAAAGATTGGGTGTTTCAAAAGCCTGCTGTCTCATGCTCTAGGTTATGATTTTACTACAATGGTAAATTTTACTGCAATTATGAGAGTCTTTGTTACAATCATAGTATTTTATTTCTGGGTGATACAAAATTGTTTAGCTTGTCTTTCAGATCTGAATAGACAGTCACTTGCATTCTACAGGTAGGCTTCAGTCTGCCATGCTTAAAACTGAGGAAACTTAAAAAATTCTAGCAAATTCAAAAGAAGCTATTTATTATAAGAACAGCAAGGATCAATCAATTTAGTCAGGCATTTGAGTAAAAGCAAAACACATTTCAGAAAGAGGTACAATATTTCACTGCAGTAGTTGATCATCCTAAATATTTTGCTTCCAATTTATAAATCTTTATTATGATAGAGAGAAAATAAATGGGATGATGATGAAGCCCCTTGGTTAAAAATCAAACAAGCAAACATATACAATTTAGATTTATTTTGTTCCTAATAGGAGTTAGGTAATAGGTACTATCAAATGCTTGGGAAGTCAAGACCCTTTCTCTTGAAAAATGTGCACTTACCTACTCAGAGTGAATGGTAGGAAGAGTCACAAACCACAATGGATTCGTACTTCAGCAATGTAGTAGAAAAAAACTCTTCGTAATTATATTGGTAAGGGAGAATCATGGAAAATCCTTTTTCCTATCACAGAAGGAAACCATAGAACAGAAGAAACCCAGCAGATACCCAAGAGATGTAAGCTTTAACCCTCTGTTCAGAATTCAAAGCAATCAGTCATAAAAGGGTCCAAAGATGAGATTGCTTGATACAAAATCAGAGTCCAAAACAAAACAATAAAAACAAAAAATAAAGGAATCATTGTTCCAGGTGTCTTTTAAAAAAATCTCCTTATTTCCTTGGTTGCAGTCTTCAGGTCAACCAAAAAATAAAATTAAAAAAAAAATCCCACCAAATCACTATTTCCTGTAGATCAGCAAAAAGGCACACAAGGGTGGAGAATATGCTATGCTTCCAGTTCCAGAAACAGCAACAGCATGCTAGAGCTCAGAGCCAATCCGGACTGAAATGCAGTCAGCAGCACCATCGTGCTATGCTGCTTTCTAGGGGCTCTTCCCCAGATAAGCAGTGGGGTTCATGTGGCTCTTAATCACAATAGCAACTTTCAGCAAGATTCAGTACCCTGGATAGCAGCAGCTCAGCAGCTGTTCCTCCGGAGGGCATTCCATCAAGCAGTTGGAAACCTTCAGCACCACGGACAGCAGCCCGTGCCTCTCATTTTGCATCATGCAGGCAGAACGTGCCGCTCCTCTGAGCAACACCCCCCCCACCCTAAGCCGATGCATCTGCTCAGTGGAATTAGATTTATCCTCAGACACTTTCCTTAAAGGTATTTTTTAAAAAATGCCTCATAAATATTATCTACATCTGATGATCCCCTTCAGTTAAAAAATCTGCTGATTTTCAAGGCACTAGGATCAGACTGCAGGACTACGTTACAGGAAGTGGAAGTAGGTAGACTGAAGCTCTCTGCATTTACTGAATGATTTGGCAAAGGTAACAGTCAAGGCATCGGTCTGATTCTTGCCTTGCTATCATGCAGAATTCTTTTTTCAGAAAAGTACCACATTCAGTACATGTGAGTCTCTGTGAGCATGTGTATGCATGCATATTTTTTTATGTTACAAGGAGAAATACTGAGCTCCCACCCACCCAAAAAAAACTCTTTTCAGAGGCTGTGACAAGTTAAATATTTTATTATTTTCACCAAAGGAGACATTCAGTTATAGCTTTTGCTATAATAACTTGAAAAGAGGTGGGGGTAGGGGTTCTCTGCAGTTCATGTTTTCTGTCATTAGATGTCAATATAAAGCTATTTCTCCAGGAAAATGGCAAATGAAATATATTTTAATGCATGTTTAAAGCCATAAAGAAAGATACAAGAAAAAGAAAGTTCAGATTTTTTTTCCATTTAAGTAAAATATAGAGATTTTATATCTCATATAATTGCTTTATTTCAGATGTTTATTCCAGACAAGGGCATTATAAGCCACCTCCAGTGCTATGAGATTTCTCTAAATAGTGGTCTCAATTCCAAATGCGAACAGTACCATCAGAACCCCCTGAAATTAGATGTTCTGCCTTGTGATCAAATATTACACTCTGAACTTCATCTTCATGGCCCAATAAGCTGGAAAGATGCCCCGATTTGAGTTCCAAAGTCTTAACGGTTCCGTCGTTGCTTGCAAGAGCCACAATACGACCTGCAATATGAAGTAAAGAGGTTTGGAAGATGGAAAAGCAACTCTGTTAGTGCAGTGTTTGAGATAAACGATTCTCTTAATTTGTAACTTTCTGTATACAATGATGAACTCGGATAATCCTGTGCTTTTTTGAAAAAGGCAAGGCAAACCAGTATTAAAATAGGATCACTCTTCATAAATAATGAACCTGTGAATTTCATTTTGCCATTCAAATAAAGAACTAGGAGAGGATTTATTCATCTTGAATGTTCACATTCAGTGCTAAGGAAGCAAAACTGAACTGCTCTTCGATGAAAACAATTATTTAGATCCATTTCAATCAAGTGTATGCCAGATTTGGTGCCTAAATAGCTTTGAGGTTCTCTGTCAAAAGGGAGACTGGGGGGGGGGGGGACTGTTGGGAAAGTACCTGGCTGACATTTTGAGTGATTTTGATAACATCTGCCTTGGTATTTTACTTGACCATCTGTGTGAGTGAGTAACTAGTGATGTGGTGGTTCTCCATTTCTCTGGAAATTTAGTTTCAGACAGCAGTAATGAGGGCCTTCTGCTCAACTGCATGAGTTTTGAGCCATGAGTTCTGAAAGGTTCCATCTGAATCCCCACGTCCCTTTAACAGTTAAATGAAAGCACTAAATAAAGTCATCTTTGTATTTGAAATAAGTATAATCAGTATGCTGATTATATTTATCTCTATTTCTTTGTTATCATCCACATCAGAATGTACTGAACCACTGTTTATGTAGATGCTGAACTATTTTCTGGAGTTGAAACAGGATGGATGAAGGCCAACGAAATGAAGCTAAACTTGGACAAGATGGAGGCACTCTAGGTAAATAGTTGTACTTCAACACATCCAGGGGAATCCATCACCACCACAATCAATTTACTCTTCCTCTTAGGAAATCCTTTCTAACAATCAATCAGAATCTGCTTTTCTGTAACCTGTCCTGCACTCAGGAGTAATAACGTACAGAGTCGTTTGTACGAGATGGGCGGTGAAGAAATATGATAAATAAATACATAAATACATAAATAAAATAAAGAACAGGATTTGGCTGTCTTCCATGCATCATTCTTTCAGGTACTTGAAGAATGCTATCATATCATGAACCGCCCAGAGTTCTCCTTGTGGAGAAGATGGGCGGTAATATAAATCCAATAAATAAATATTATCTCTCAGTCTTGTCTTCTTAACACTATATATTCCCAATTCCTTCAATCTCTCTTCATATGACCAAGTTTCTAGTCCCTTGATTATTCTTGTTGCCCTTCTTTAAACCTTGTCTGAACTTCAATGTGATGTTCAGAACTTGACACAATTCTTGAATTGAAGCCTGGCCAAAGAGGAATAAAACAGAATCACGCCCCTATGAATTACAAATTATACTCTGCTGATGCAGCCTACAGTTGCATTTGTCTTATTTACAGACAGATCACACTGACTCATATCCATAGTCATATTTCCAAGCAATGGCTTCCATGGTCTGCTTCACAAGTATTTTGCCAAGCCAGATATCCCAAATTCTACACCCATGTATCTGATTTATATTCCAATGGCACAATTTTGCATTTGTCTACTGAATCCATCCCATTATTCTCAGCCCATTTCTCTAAACCTACAATGCAGTTTTGAATTTATTTCTATCTTCTAGGGAATTAGGTATCAATTTTTGTGCAAATTGGATAATCATTCCCTCCACCTATTCACTCAAGTGAACAAGGAAGTCCAAGATTGAAGCTTGTGATACTCCATTCAGTACCGTTACTGATTTTTGACTCAGACATACAGTATATCCACTTAATTGTCATGCTGTTCAGCCCATTCATACAGAGCTTGCTTGCTAATCAGAATATTATGAAAGCTATTTTGTGGCAGAACTGTAACTTTGCAATGATGTGCTGATAGTTGATGCCAATTCCATATTTTCTTCAATGCCAAATTAAAAAGGTCCTGTTTGTTCAGATACTTTACAAAATGTTAATGTCTGGATTAAAATTCATTTTAAATCAATATTGTGTTGTTTGTTTGTTTTGTAGGAAAGACTTTTTCGTTTAGTGTTGTTGTTAATATTGGCTCTTGGTATGTAAAATGTTACTTAAAAATAACTATATGCACATCATCTGGTAACCCAGATTATGCTCTTAGTAAAATCAATAAATAAAATCATACATGCATAGATATTTCTATCAACCTGCAAGGACTGGAAAGACACAGGCTAATGGCTTTATTATCTTTCTCAGGAATCATAACAATGAACAAGAAGCTATTATAAGAACTGAATTTGGACACAGTGGTTCATCACTGGGAATGGAGTGAGACAAGGATGCATATTGTTCCTGAAGCTGTTTAAATTATATAGTGAATATTACACTGGCAAAGCTGGAAGAATTGACAGCTGGATTCAAAATCAGAAGTCAAAACACAGACAAATTGAGATACACAGATGACATGACTTTATTAGCCAAGAAAAAAGAAGACTTAGAAGAGCTCACTGTGAAAGTAAAAACAGAAACTCTGGACTTAACGTTAAACAGTAAAAGGTAATGCTAACCTATATTGAGTGAGATGGGCGGTGACGAAATTTGAAATATAAATAAATAAATAAATAAATAAATAAATAAATAAATATAAATATATGTTTAGTGAGTTTACAACTGATGGTAAATAAAGAACTAATAAAGATAGGCAGTGTACAGGAGAAGTAAAGATTAATCCTAGGGTGGAAGGGAATTAAAAACTTAGGTAACATCATAAGAATAAGGATATTTCAATGGCAAGAAATATCAGAATAGTTAAAGCAATGGCCTTTCATATACTGTAGCTATGAAAGCAGGATTCTGAGAAAGATGAGAAAAAATTTAGACCACTTTGAATTACAGATTTGAAGGCAATTAGTAAGAATAGCAAGAAAAACCATCAGTCCTCTCTGCTCCCTTGAAGCACTGATCAGCAAACATAAATTCACATACTTAGGCATATGATTTGAGTGAACATTGGACTAGAAAAATGATTATTAATCTTGAAGGAAGAAGAAGGGGAAGGTAGCAGACAGAGCAGAAGGATCAAAATAATGAAAAAGATTAGAAGAATATCCTTGGAAGATTATTGCTGGAAAATCTGTCTATGTGGTCACCAGGCTGAACTTACTAAACAGATCATGAGTTGCAGTTAACTGCAGTGTAAGGTTTTGTTTTGTTCCCACTGAAATCAATGAACTTTTATTCATATTTAACTTGTGTATTGACTCTTGCCCATTCACTACTTGGAAAGGGGGGAACCCCATGCTCTGATGTACTGAATTATTATAAGCCACTTTGGCAAGTGGAAGTAGATCCACCCAATTGTCCTGCTGATAGCTGACAGAGCATCTAAGGTACTGCTCCAACACTTGGTTAGTACGTTCACAGCCCCCAACCATCTCTGGATGATGGCCGGAGCTTAAGCCTTGTCCCACACCAATCATCTTTAGGAATGCCCTCCAAAATTTGGAGGTGAATTGTATGCCCCAATCGCTTATTATTCGTTCAGTGGTCCCGTGTAATCTATAAATGTGTTGCACAAACATCTTGGCTAGCTGTCCTGCATTTGGTATACTAGTGCAAGGAATGAAATGGGCTTGCTTTGAAAATAAACCAGTTACTACCCAAATTACTGTCTTCTTGTGGCTCTCTGGTAAATCTACTATAAAGTCTATAGCTATTTGTTTCCAAGGTTGACTGGGGCTTGCCACATTCTGCAATAGTCCTCTGGGTTTTCCCACCACTCTTTTGGCCATGGCACAGATTGGGCAACTGGCTACATATTCTTCCACATCTTTGCGAAGGGATGGCCACCAGAATTGCCACCTCAAAAGGTGCAAGGTCTTTAGGAATCCGAAGTGCCCAGCCAACTTCACATTGTGGCATCTTTCGAGTATTTTCCTTCTCAGTGGCTCCAGAATATGCAGCCTATCCCCACTCCACCAGAATTCCTGCTTCTCTGTCAGGGTTGCTTTATTGGTTTGCAACCACCCATAAGTTTTTAATGCTAGCTGCAGCTCATTTCGTAAACCCCCCTCTAATGATAAATCAGGCTCTGACTTCTGACCCCTTGTGACCACCACCATCCCCGATTGTTGTATGGTGATGATTGAATCTATTACCTCTTCCCTCTGGCTGTTATGTTGTGGTAGCTGGGACAAAGCACTGGCCAAAAAATTATTTCCCCTGGGTAAGTACTTTAGAGTGAAATTGAATCTACTAAAAAGTTGAGCCCATCTAACCTGCTTGGGGTTTAACTTTCTTGGAGTGCGTAGTGCTTCTAAATTCTTGTGATCTGTGCAAACTTTGAAGGGGGTGAGCCGCCCCTTCTAATAAATGCCTCCAATTCACCAAAGCCCAGCGCACTGCATACACTTCTTTTTCCCATACGTGCCAGCGGCGTTCTGTGTCAGGAAAGGTACATGCAAGGTGTCTGTTTCCCTTCCTCGTCCTTTTGTAATACAATATCTCCTACAGCAACATCTGATGTGTCTACCTGTACTATTAGGGGTTTTGTGGGGTTGGGGTGGCTTAATACTGGCTCTGAAATGAGCAATGCCTTCAGCTGCTCGAAAGCCTCTTGGCATTCTGTCATCCACTGCAGACTCACCCCCAGTCTTTTCACCACCTTAGGGTCCCCCTTCCCCTTAGTCTTTAGCAAATTAGTGAGAGGTAAAGCCACTTGTGCAAAATTGTGTATGAATTGCCAGTAAAAATTTGCAAACCTCAAGAAACTCTGTAACTGTCTCCTAGTTCGAGGTGGTTCCCAAGCTACCAGATCTCGCACCTTTGCCAGATGCATTTCAATCCCTTTGCTTGATACCCGATACCCCAGATCAGGGGTCGGCAAACTTTTTATGCCGGGAGCCATTTTGACATGCTCGTGCACATTTTGAAATGCTAGAGAGCCAGGGGGCGGGGTTTGCGGGCGGGGGCCAATCACGTGGAAGGGGGCGGGGTTTGCGGGCGGGGGCCATTCGCATGGAAGGGGGCGAGGTTTGTGGGCGGGGGCCAATCATGTGGAAGGGGGCGGGGTTTGCGGGCGGGAGAGGGCGTCCACCCGGCCCAGCTGCCCGGGGTCCAGGGAGATCAGCTCCGGCGGGATCTGTGGCGAAGAGCGGCCATGGGGGGGGCGGCGACGACAAACGACACGCTTCAGGCTTTCAGCGCTGGAAGCCTGAAGCGCGCCGCTTGTCGTCGCCGCCTGCCCCCCCCCACGGCCGCTCTTCGCCCGCACGCGTTGAACAAAGAAGACGATGGAGGGTGGGAAACGAGGCCTGCCCGCTTACCTGCCTGCTTGCCTCCCTCCGCGAGGCCCTCCGCTGCCTTCCCGGGGTCCAAGCCGGATCGGGGGCCTCGCGGAGAGAATCAGGCAGGCAGGTAAGCGGGCAGCCCTGGCCTCCGCCGCCGGGCCCGCCCCCCTCGGCCGCTTCCGCCCGCCCGCGTTGAACAAAGAAGACGATGGAGGGTGGGAAACGAGGCCTGCCCACTTACCTGCCTGCTTGCCTCCCTCCGCGAGGCCCCCCGCTGCCTTCCCAGGGTCCAAGCCGGATCAGGGGCCTCGCGGAGAGAAGCAGGCAGGCAGGTAAGCGGGCAGCCCTGGCCTCCGCCGCCGGGCCCGCCCCCCTCGGCCGCTTCCGCCCGCCCACGTTGAACAAAGAAGACGATGGAGGGTGGGAAACGAGGCCTGCCCGCTTACCTGCCTGCTTGCCTCCCTCTGCGAGGCCCCCCACTGCCTTCCCAGGGTCCAAGCCGGATCGGGGGCCTCGCGGAGAGAAGCAGGCAGGCAGGTAAGCGGGCAGCCCTGGCCTCCGCCGCCGGGCCCGCCCCCCTCGGCTGCTTCCGCCCGCCCACGTTGAGCGAAGATGATGATGGGGGCGGGAAACGAGGCCTGCCCGCTTATCTGCCTGCTTGCCTCTCTCCGCGCAGGGGCTGCTGCGGCTGGAGATGGCGCTGCCTCCCTGCCGCGCCGGGCCTCGCTCAGTGCGAGAGCCAGGGGGCGGGGTTTGCGGGCGGGGGCCTATCACGTGGAAGGGGCGGGGGTGAGTTCAGCTGCGGAAGAGCCACACTCAAGGGGCCAAAGAGCCGCATCTGGCTCGCGAGCCGCCATTTCCGACCCTTGCCCCAGATAATCTAATTGCTCCTTATGAAATTCACATTTTGACAATTTAGCATACAATTGATTTTGCAGTAACTGTTTCAGCACTTCCCTCACCAAAGGCACATGTTCTTCCATTGTTTCAGTATAAAACAGGATATCATCTAAATAGACTAACACCCCCAGTACAGGAAATCATGTAATACTTCATTAATTAAATGCATGAAAACTCCAGGGGCCCCCTTTAATCTGAAGGGCATTACTAAGTACTCAAAGGACCCCAGCTGGCAATTAAATGTGATGTTCCACTCATCTCCCTCCCAAATTTGAACTCGGAAGTACACTTCCCTTAAGTCTAATTTGTTGAAAATATTCCCCTTTGATAGGTGGGCTAGCATGTCCTTCACCAGCAGTAAGGGGTTGTGATGTCTCTGATTCTAAATCCCCAAATCAGTCTTCTCAATCCACTTCATTTGAAATGCAGAAGAAAGCTTTATTGGAGATGTACAAAACAAAGCATAGGTAAAGTCCCAAATGAGAGTTCCCGCCTAAATGTTAAACTTTCCTTTCTACTGCCACCGTACCAGCCCCCCTCTGTCCGATGAGGTCACTCCCTCCTCCTTTCCCACACATTCTCAGTCCCCCTCCCAGTGGTGCTCGTCTTCGAGATGATCCCAGGTGGACAACCTTGGTGAGCTGCAAAACAGTCTCCAACTGTCTTTGCTGCAATGCTCTCCCCCTGCACCGCTCCATCTCGCCGACACGTATCTGCCTCAAAGTCTCTAAAGCTTCATGGCAGGATTTGCACTGGGGCAAATACCTGACAGGGGTATTAGAAGTACAGATAGCATTCAAACCCTGGTAATCAGTGCACAATCTCATTGATCCATCTTTCTTGGTCCTGAAAAGAACGGGCGCAGCCATCAATGAGGTGGCCAGGCAAATGAACCCTCATTCTAAGTTTTTGTCAATGAACTCCCGCAACACCTTCAGTTCTTTGGGAGTCATGGAGTACAGCTAAGTTCTGGGCAATTCGGCACCTGGTTCCAGTTCTATATCACAGTCTTTCTGTGAAGTGGGAGCTGGTTGGACTCCACTTCTCCGCACACCTCTTTTAAATCCCTGTACTGCACAGGGATGAGATCATTCTCCTCTCCTGCCACTACCCCCCACATCTTGGACGCTGCGCCTATTAGCTCAGGCTCACTCTTCCGTTCTCCAGGAGTTAACCTCTTATAAATTCCATCGGTAAAAGTTAATTATCCAGTGACCCAATTCACTTGGGGGTTTTGGGCTCGCAACCAAGCCAGTCCCAATACTACACTTTGATCAGATATAGGAGCCACTATAAATCTCAAAGTCTCTTCATGGCTTCCTATTTGCATCCAAACCACTTTGGTGCAATAGTCTACTGGGCCCCCTTTCATCTCTGTCCCATCAAGTTGAATGAAACTGATGGGCTCTTTCAGCCTTCTCACTTTTAGTCTCAGTCCAGTCACTAGGGCGGGATGCACGAGACATCTGGTACACCCTGAATCCAACATCCCCACTAGATTCATGCTGCCATGACCCCCTAATGTCTCTATCTGTAATCTCACCAGCATTGCTGGACAATTTCCACTCACCATGGAATCTTCGCACCTATTTATAATCGCCTGCTCTTTGGCGCTGCTTAGAACAAGCTCCCGCCATTTCCCACCAGCTGGAATTCTTCCTCAGTCGAGTCTTCTCCTTCCGATAGGGCTTTGCGAGCCCTTCCTTCTGTCACGGCAGCCACGGCTCCCTTGGTCTTCACCCCCGAAAACCTTGCGCCACTCTCTCTCGCTTTGCTCGTCAGGGTCACAGATTGCAGGCGGCTGGCAATGCGATGACCCTCCTTGCCACATTTAAAGCATAGTCCCTTCTTAGCTCGCCATTCCTTTTCCTCATCCCATGACTTACGAGCTCCCTGTCTCTCCGAGGGAAGGGTTGGCGCCTCTGGTCGCTTCCCTGTTGGTTGGGCTTGTTGCTCTCTCTTGAAACAAATTTGCATATCCTCTACTTCACCAGCAAGACAAATCCATCCTCAGGGTTCCAGGGTCCCCCCTTGCTAGGGACCACTCTAGGATCTTTGGGTGCAATCCCCCTTGAAAATATTCAATTTTCAGTGATTCCAGCCAGTCTGTCAGCTTCCCACCCAGCCTTCTGAATTCTGTGGTGTACTCCCGAGACTGACCTACTTCCTTGTTTAATATGTTGTAAGATGGTCTTGGCTCTCAACTTAGAAAGGGGATCTTCAAACTGGTCCCTTAAAGTGCTCATGAAGCTTTCAAAGTCCTCTAACTCCAGGGCGCCTGAGTCATGTAGTTCTACGAGCCATTCCGCGGCCTCGCCTTCAAGGTGAGTCAAAATGTACTGTACCTTGGAGCCTTTGGTGGGAAATAACTCCTCACATTCTTCCATGAACCCTATCACATGGCTTAGGAAGCAGGCCAGGCTTTTAGGGTCCCCAGTGAACTTCACTCTCAAGTCTCTCACCCCGAACGACCCGTCTGCGCTCGGGGTCCGTCTCGTCACCCTGGCTTGGGTTTGGCCATGAGCTGGGCGAGCGGTTACCAACCTGGTCATCTTGCAATCTCCTTCTGTTTTAAGTTCGTCGCTCTCTCCTTCCAAGGATGTCTGATCTTTCATCGCTGTCATGCTGGTCATCACCCCCCAGCTTAGTTTCTGAAGGAGCTGCTTGACTGTTTCCTGTAGGTCCTCTCCATGCCTCCTCCCACCTCCAGGGACCTCCAGGGACCAAGCAAACTTGGTTCTTTTCGTTGTCCTGGATCAGGTTGCGCTCTCGAGGTCAGTTGGTACCTTTGGCTTGATTCCCTGCTTCTCCAGTCGTCCCCTGGTGTCTCGCCTGGTTGGGTTCGTTGGGGTTCTGAGTTCCATCTCTCTCCCCTCTCTCCCACTCGGTGAACTGCCTTCTCATGTTGAGCACTCCCATGAGCTCTGGACAGAGCCCTCTTCTCCTCCATATTCCCCATCTCCCCCTCCTGATATCGGAGGGGTTCCCACGGGTTCTGGATATTCCATTTGTAGACCTTCCTCAGTAAACTTGGAGTAAGGACTCCATAATGACTCAAATCTTTCTGTGATGTCCCTGATCCGTTGACTATTAAATCAGAGTTCCTGACACAAGCCACTTAGGGATATGAAGGAATCTTTATTAAAGCCAGTGATCCGTTGCACATTAAAGATTCGAGTGAATCTAGCTTCCGCAACCAACAGTTTAATAATCTACAAGTCCCCCCCCACATCAGGATTCACTGCTCAATTGCCCTTCCCTTCGTCTCTCTGTTTTTCTCTTTCTAGGTCCGAATCAACTAACGCAGCGATATTGCCCTTTCATCTGTCCTGGATGCTGAATCGCTCACCTCGATACTTTGATTAACATAGTCTGCAGTTCTGTGAATACACCAAGTCTCAGTTTACATGTCTGGCAGTTTTACTGCAAAGCACCTCCCAACCGTCCCTGTGAGTTTTAACAGACTGGCGGGATGCTTCTGGCACCATGGCAGGATGGCATGGATGACATCCTGACACTTACTGTATATGAATTTGTTCACTAAGCTACAATGTTTTGCATCTGTCAATTGAATAACATAAATAAATTCTTTGCTCAGTGACAGAAAAGTGAATAGGTGAGGAAGAGAAGGGAAATGAAAAGTCTCAGAATGGGAACTTCTCTTTTCCATTACCTTTTATGTCAACACTGGTCTCCTTGCTCTTCATAATTCATTTGTTATAATGTAAATTCCCTCCATCCTTTCCTTCAGAAAGAGATTTTCTTCTTGAGGGGAGTGGGAACAAAAAGGGATTGTACTGTTGTCTTAAAATCTTTTCAAAATGATCAGCCCTGCCCCCGATTTTTGCAATAATAATGTAAACTATATTTACTAAACGTCCATTTCCATGTTCCTAAAAATAATACATTTATGAAATGTGTAAAGGACATAATAGATGTATTGTCGAAGGCTTTCACGGCCGGAGTTCGATGGCTGTTGTGGGTCTTCCGGGCTGTGTGGCCGTGTTCTGGAAGTTGTGGTTCCTAATGTTTCGCATACAGAGTGCAATCCCACAAGCAACCTTCACCAAGGACAGGACATAGGCCTTCTTCATTACTGACTATCATTTAAGGGAAAAACATCTGTGATGACTGAAGACCAACTGTTCATATTCTTCCCTCTACATTTTTAATCCAGTGTTGTTGTCTGCCTATTTTTCTCAGCTATATTGACACTTTTTATTCTTCACCTTTCGTCTGAATGAATGTGTCACAGTTGGCTGGGTTCATACAACTTATTAAGCGAAAACTAAGCAAAATACAATAGTTTGCTGCTATTGCTACAGGCTGTAAAATGCAGTAAAAAGAAAAATCCTTCAAGCACCAGGAATCAAATCAATCTAATGTTTAGTAAAAAAATGTCCCTACAATATTGCTAATAACCCATGCATAGTTTTTGAACGATGAGGACACATACATTACAGTTTCCACTTACAATCTAAGATAGTCACTGCGAACCACCTGCCACTTGGTTTAAATTTAAATTTATATTTATTGTATTTGTATTTTATTGTGTTTTTACTGTATTTTACTGTTATTGTTATAGCTGTGAACTGCCCAGAGTCCCTCCTTGAGGGGGAGATGGGCGGTCATAGAAATTAATTAATTAATTAATTAATTAATTAATTAAATACATACATACATACACACATACTCTAGCCAAGGTAAGTTTCCCATCTTGAAACAACTTAACTGAAAGCTACTGTTGAATGTTTGCTTAAAAAGACCTACTCAAGTCAAATTTGTTGAGTTGCTAAAAGCCAAACTGCCTATAGTAGAAGGAATACAACCAGCCTTTGTCACAGAAATTTACACTTTTTTCCCCAATATTACTTATTAACATCCATATGGCATTAACAAAGCCATATCTAATTGACACTTCTTGGTTTAATGGTTCTTAGAGGATTCTCTGTTGAAATAACTTATTGGTTTGCCTAGGGCACTGATAGGTGATCTAGTCTGTCTTTATACTCCACTGAATACCCAGAACACAGCTGAAGCATACCCTTCAGCAGGAGTGTCCAACCCACGGCCCGTGGGCCGCATGCGGCCCTGAACAGCTAGCAATGCGGCCCAGCCTGGTCCGGAATGAGCCTCCTGTCCCCACCACCATGCCAGACTATGGAAGAGGCTGGCATGGTGCGAAAGGGGAATCCGAGCCGGAGCTGCCGATTGGAGGCAGCCCAGAAGAAGCCCCTCCACCAATTAGCGCGCAGCAAAGGAGGGCGGAGAGGTGTAAAATTCAAAGATATACAGTAAAGGGCCAGTCAAGCAGGTCATTACCTGCTGCCTGCACACACCGAAGAGAGCTACCCCCGCGCCACGTGTAGCCCTGGACCTGAGCCAAGTGACACCGCCATCGCCAACTCCTCCTCCGCGCCAAGCCCTGCTGCCACCGCAGAAACCCTTCCAGGCACCAGCCCAGCTCTTGCCTTGCTGCCGGTTCCTGCCCCGTGTCCTGCCGCCGCCACAGAATCTGCTCCGGAAGCCTGACCAGCCTTTGCCTTGCAGCCGGTTCCTGCCCAGAGCCCTGTCACCGCCTTCCCGGTTCTTGGAAGTGCCACGTGGGTAAGTGCCGTGGCCTTGCCCCCCTGCCCCACGATAGAGTCAGTGCCCGCATTGATTTTCTTTTTTTTAATATTCTTAAGAGGGATATTATATATGTATATGTGTATGTGTATGTGTATGTGTATATATGTATATATGTATATATACACACACACAATATATATATTATATAATATATAATAAATATATATTTATATTTATAATATATATTATATTATATAATATATAATAAATATATATTTATATTTATAATATATATTATATTATATAATATATAATAAATATATATTTATATTTATAATATATATTATATTATATAATATATAATAAATATATATTATAATATATATATTGAATAATATTTATTATGTTATATTTATATTATATATTAAAATATACATTATATATTTTATGTGCAGCCCAAGACAATTCCTCTTCACTCAACGTGGCCCAAGGAAGCCAAAAGGTTGGATACCCCTGCCCTTCAGTTTCACGTGCAGGTATCACCTCCAATAGCTATCCCTGGTTTTAAAAGGTTGCTGAAGCACATTCTAATAATTATCTTAAGTGGCTGCTGGGCTGGCTTTTAGAACAGTTTTGTACGCTTTCCTTCTCTTTGTCTAAATTTATCGCTTTCCTAGTTCCAAAGATATCAGTCAGGAATTAATTCTCCCAGAAATAACATGCACAGATACCGTGTATCTCAGAATGCCAACTACTACAGAATGAATGATAGGGGGAGGCTGTGATTTTTCAGCCCTTCCAATGTGCTGCTGATTCTTGGAGACAAGATGCTGGACTACATGAGCTCTTGGTCAAATCCAGCAACACTATTCTCATGTTCTTGCAACTGGCAGTGAAGAAGATGGGAAATTAAGCCTGTTCATCTTATTACATGAGCTTGGTGTGGCTCTCCAGAGTTTCAGAAAGATTCTCTGTCCTACACGGATCTAACGAAACTAAACCTGGGGTTTTCTATATTCATATTCTGGATATGAATCTGTACTGGATCTGTACATTCTGGAGTATATGGAATAGGATGGATTACAGACACTGTACACCTGAAGCATGACTGGTCCAGCTTAATTTGCTATTGGATTTTAATGCTTTGGTAAGTGAATCAGGTGATGGTGAGTATTAGGTCACAATCTAGGGAAAGATAGGTGAGACAAAATGCCTGCAGGCATGGCAGATTAATCTACAGGTCCCTTTTTGCAGACAAAGTCACTCATACCCTCTCAGGGTTGAATGCTGGTTGGGCAGAACTGGATGGTAAATAAGGTGGCATCTTATAATGTGATCTGGGATTCTTCTCAACTTGTGGAACCCAAGGAAGTGGATAGGAAACTGTGCAATGTGAACTTCGGTACCTGTGCACTGGTCCATGCCCCTCCTAGCTCCTTCAGTATGAATGGCTGAATCTAAGAGGTTAGCAATGCTTCTTTGATGGAGAGGAC
Source organism: Charina bottae (assembly GCA_023362775.1). Classification (NCBI taxonomy): domain Eukaryota; kingdom Metazoa; phylum Chordata; class Lepidosauria; order Squamata; family Charinaidae; genus Charina; species Charina bottae. Next base: position 3,940,276 of record JALMGJ010000020.1, read on the forward strand.
ATCTGCTTTGATGGAGACAGCTGTGTGCCCTCTCAACCATCCCTGTGTCCAACTGTGTTTGGAAACTTTTACATTGCCAAAACCCAGAAAGTGGTGGGAATCAGCTACAGAGGATCTTAGAAGAGGTGTCTGGTTCCTTTTCAGGATTCAGATCCAATCATGGGACATAAACAGCCTTGGTAAGTCCTTTGGTATTGAGGTATATTATAAGTACTGTAAAATAAGCAAGACATTCATACATGCAAACACATGCACAAACACACATCTACACATACATCCAAACTTTCTAAATACGGATTTTCCTTCCATAATATGATGTTTTTGTTGGAGGACATTTTTCAGACAGATTAGGTTTTAAAAGTGTTTAAGGTGCTGGGCTAGAAACCAGGAGTCTGTGAATTCTAGTCCTGCCTTAGGCATGAAAGCCAGCTGGGTGACCGTGGGCCAGTCACTCTCTCTCTCAGCCCTAGGAAGGAGCCAATGGCAAACCAGGAGACTGAGAGTTCTAGTCCCGCCTTAGGCATGAAAGCCGGCTGGGTGACCTTGGGCCAGTCCCTGTCTCTCAGCCCAACTCACCTCCCAGGGTTGTTGTTGTGGGGAAAATAGGAGGAGGAAGGAGTATTAGGTATGTTTGCCACCTTGAGTTATTTATAAAAATAATAAAGGGGGGATAGAAGATAGATAGATAGATAGATAGATAGATAGATAGATAGATAGTCTGCTATATATCTTATTACTTAATGAGTATACAAGATGTTTCATTTTAAAGCATTATGGTTCAAATGCGTATCATAAATTTGCAGTCAAAGTACATTTAAAAGGGGATGCACAAGACATGCACAGTTTAATACAACATTTGAGGCATTAAAAAGGTAAAGACGCCCTTGAGTTAACCTCAGCTCATGATGACTTCATCCATGGAAGCATTAGAGAAGTGGTTTGTCATTGCCTTTTTCAGGGATTATTTTTTAAATTCCCAGCCTAGCCAACAACCCTGGAAGAACCTCACTGAAGCTGTAACCAAGCCAGATTCTGCTTAATTTCCAAGATCAGCCAAGTTTGGCTACAGGCTGCCACCTGTCAGAATGATTGAGTCATTACTGCAAATAAATAAAGATGTAATTAGTCTCATTTTCTATATTTAATTACATTAGAGCATATTGTCAATGATGGAAGTGTAGCATCTTTAACTTCAATACCAAACATAACATTGTAGATTTCTGGACTCCTCTGTTTGAAGTTTTTACCTCTAGGGTTGTAAATGAAGGAATTGTGAATGTTAGATGTCAAAGTGGGAGCTTTGTTTCCAACAACATGAAATAAGTAATAAAGAAACCATTATATTCTCACATGAAAATAAATCAAAAATATTTTTTCAGATTTTTCTTAAATGTGAGAGCAAAGCAGTCTTCAGAGGAACTAGAAGTCATTTATACAAATTCCTACTCTGTTACATACTTTTTTGTTACCAAGTTTATCAAAGCCACTCTCAATTATAATTAGAAGACATATAATAGCATATTCTGGGGAAGATGAAATACTTGATCAGAAAGTTATTTCTGAATGCACATCAGAATTTCTGAATGCACATCAGAACCAATTTAAAGCGATTCTGCAGGATCAGTATAAACAGAAATGCTGCTTGCCATTTTTATTAACTGTGGATGGAGATATTGATCACCTCAATTGATTTCTGAAACACGTGTGGAAAGACATCTGTTATCTCTCCAGAAAAGTGCAAAAGTGAAAAGTATTAACAAATGCTTGCACATAAGAAATCAAAATGTGTTATTTTTTAAAAAAGTTTTTGGCTCAGCTGAAGGAAAAATAACATAAAATGTAACGTATTTTGATGACTCCATGCATCTGATAAAGTGTGGTCCACAAAAGCTTATGAGAAAATGTTTCCTATAAGTCTCTTAAAAAGGTAAAGGTTCCCCCCGCACATTTGTACAGTCATGTCCGACTCTAGGGGCCGGTGCTCATCTCCGTTTGTTAGCCAAAGAGCCAGCGCTGTCCGAAGACGCTTCCACAGTTATGTGGCCGGCATGACACGTGCGGAACGCTGTTACCTACCCACTGAAGTGGTACCTATTAATCTACTTGCATTTGCATGCTTTCGAATTGCTAGGTTGGCAAGTCTCTTGGTTGTCTATTAAAGTTTCTCAAGTGCTAATTTTTCATATTTATGAGACTAATATTCTTGGTTTCACGGGAGCCCAATGAAAGACTAGGAAGTCTCCTATTAGCTTTCAATAAGCTTTGCTTTTAGAGTTGTAATTTAGCTTCCCCCCCTGACCCCAAACCATTATATTTCTAGTCTCTCCCTAATCCAAAAGAAACAAAAACTTTTAGCACAGTCTTTGGAATACTCCATGGTGCTTGGAGAATTGAGAATACTTAATTTATTTTTCTAGGTGAGATGAATTCAATTACAGAAACTGATATATACAAAACAGTTTCAGGATCAGGTTTCTGCACATTTCTTCTTTAACTACATGACCTTCCAACTTGTCAGTTTAGAAACTGAAGAATTAGACTGGGATAGCTTTCTATACAGCACATGGGTAATCTCTGAATGGGAGGTTGAGAACAAGAAGTAGGCCTGCTGCTAGGAAAAGATAGGGAGAGGGGCAGGGCATTTCCACTCAATTTCAAAGGCCTCAATCTTCTCCCCAGGGGAGAACTATGTTCAAATGGACCAAAGCAGAACAAGTGACAAAAGGAAGATATGGCCACCCAAGGTTAGAAAGAGATGGCTAGGGAGCATTTGGCCATTGTGGATAAGTTTAAGTTTCCAGGACCAGACCAATTACATCTGAAAGCCTTGGAACAGCTTTCAGAGGTCATCTTGGAGCTCTTTCTGTGATCTTTAAGGAAATCATGGAGGGCAGGCATAGTGACAAGGAGTGGAGAAAGACAAATATTTTTATCTTCAAAGAGGGGGAAAATGACACAGATACTATAATGGCAGACTGGTAAACTTGATATTCATACTGAGTAAAACTCTAGAGGCGGCTCAGCGGGTAAGACGCCAGGCTTGTCGATCGGAAGATCGCAAGTTCGAATCCCTAGCCCTGCATGTGGGGTGAGCTCCCGCACTAGCTCCAGCTCTTGCCAACCTAGCAATTCGAAAGCATGCAAATGCAAGTAGATTAATAGGTACCACTTCAGTGGGTAGGTAACAGCGTTCCGCGCACGTCATGCGGCCACATGACCGTGGAAGCGTCTTCGGACAGCGCTGGCTCTTTGGCTAACAAAAGGAGATGAGCACCGGCCCCTAGAGTTGGACACGACTGCACAAATGTGTGGGGGGAACCTTTACCTTTACCTTAAAACTCTAGAACAGATTATTAAGGTGTTGGTTTGTGAGCATTTAGAAAAGAATGGATTGCTTGGCAAGAACCAGCATGAGCCTATCAAGAATAAGTTGAGAAACCAACCTGACCTCTCGTTTTGATAGAGTGGACAGTTTAGTTGACCATGGTAATGGGGGTGGGCATATGTAGAATCCCAAGGGGATTCTAGTAGACAAGATGATAAATTAAGATTAAGTATGCTACCCTAAGATGAATACAGAGCTGACTGGACAACTGTACCCAATGACTGTATGTTAATGGCTCTGTATCCAAGCTGGAAGGAAGTGCTGAGTGCCAGACCACAGTTCTGTGGCATCCTATGCTGTTCACCATATTTATAAATGATCAGGATGAGGGACTGGAAAATATTACCATTCAATGTACAGATGACAAAGTGAGATTAAAAGAACAAAAGGCAGTGTCTAATTCAGGGAATGGACACGAGCCAGTTTGGTCTAGTGGTTAAGGCAACGGGCTAGACACCAGGACACTGAGAGTTCTAGTCCCGCCTTAGGCATGAAAGCCGGCTGGGTGACCTTGGGCCAGTCACTCTCTCTCTCAGCCCTAGGAAGGAGCCAATGGCAAACCAGGAGACTGAGAGTTCTAGTCCCGCCTTATGTAGGAAAGCCGGCTGGGTGGCCTTGGGCCAGTCCCTCTCTCTCAGCCCAACCCACTTCACAGGGTTGTTGTTGTGGGGAAAATAGGAGGAGGAAGGAGTATGCCTAAGGCGGGACTAGAACTCACAGACTCCTGGTTTCTAGCCTGTTGCCTTAACCACTAGACCAAACTGGCTCTCTGCTTATATTGTTACACAATAGTATTTTTTTTTTCCTATAGGTCGCTCTGAGAGCTGTTGCTATAGGAGAACTAAGAAATATTGAAAGTAAATAACTAAGCAAAATCAAAAATCCTACCAACCAGGGAGCTGCTGACTTTAGATGAAAAGTGGATGAGATGTATAACATTTGTATAGATGTGAAAGAATGGTAAATACCTAAAAGTGAGCATGTAAAATGATTTTGTATGAATACCTAGCTCCCTGACATATCTTGTAAATTGTAGCCAGGCTACTATCTATTTCAGTTCAATAGTTGTAAGCACTACTGTATGGGTCACCTCTTTCTATCCGACCTGTCTGTGGTCCCAAGACAACTTCCTCCGGGAACAGTCCTCTGCTTCCTCCAAGTGAGGTTCAGCTGGGCTCAGGCATTCTTTGAACACACCCTTCTAAGAACCTGCCCTTTGGCCTTGGCTCAATCCATGGCTTTAAAGTCTCTCTAATAATTTTTCCATGTCTCCCACTCTTGTCTACTCTATCTATTTAAATTGTCAACTCTGTACTCATAAAATACTGCATACAACTGAGCTCAGATAGGGTCATCCAGTGCAACAGTGCTGTAAATTGCAACAATAAATAATACTTGGCTTCAGTGGCTGCTAGCTACAACTTCTGCTCTGAAAACAACTGAAGAGGTGCTTGCTACAGCAGTGAAAACTACAGATTTAGTAATCTTTTCATTTCTGAAGGAGAAGAGGATGACTTTAACATGCACCTGGAATTGTTAGCAATGGTATCTCTATTAGGCATGTTCTTCAAAAAACATGCTTATTACTGTCAGTACTCGGGGTTGTCATATTCACTGCTTTGACAACTCCAATACAGTCCTTTCAGTGTTTCAGACAGGATAGTGGCTTTGTTCCAGCACCTGGTGCTGCCAGCTTTTGAGATCAGTCTGGTGGACCAAAAGAGGAAGATGGGCTCGCTTCTGGGAGGCTGTTACAGTGATTCCCCAGCAGAAAAATTCGACTTCGACAACCGTGATACTTTTAGGCAGAGAAATGTTGCTGGCATTGACCTACTGCACAGTGGAACCAGCTACTCACTCCACACATCATGATCACAAAATAAATCATTGTTTTAAAAGGTGCCATTATTCCCTAAACCATTTTTCATGATTTATTTTCTGTACACATTTTCTATTTTTTTTTTAACTAGGCCATTGCAACTCCATCCCCCCTTTCATTTTCCAACATCTGCATACTGGTGTGCATGTGTCAATGTGCATGTGTCAATCCAGGATTATGTTTGTGAAGTAAATATAAATGCATTTCTGATCATAGGCATCCACGAGGGAAGGGGGTAAGTGAAGAAATGTGTGTTGAGACACTGCAATGCAAGCTCCAGATGTCATTGTGACATTCCAAGAGATCATTGTGACTTTCATACGAAAGGGTGGAGCTTGTGTCACAATGTCTCAATTCCAGTTTCAAAATGTTGGCTTCATTGTGGTTAGGAGTAGATGCCAATGTTTTGATTTAATGTAATGCAGTGGAAGAAACATTTAAATCTGAAATATATATCTGAATTAGCAGCAATGAAATACAACGTTTCAACTATTTCACCTGAACCAGTTCTATGTGTGATCTAGGCTAAATACAACTACAGTTACATATAAAGAAAATGTTGAGTACATGTCATAACTCATTAGAAAAAGAGGAAAATTCATAACAGCAGTTTCATTTAGCATGAGAACTACAGTTGTTTTTTAAACATTCAAATGTCTAAATCAGATGACTATGAAATGCAAGCAATTATTTTATAATCTAAAAATGGATTGGTGGCTTCATAAGACATCTAGCAATTATGTACATCAGATCCAGCCTCAACTTGAATGATGAGTCAAACTGGCTGTCTAAGATGAAGCGCAATTCCTACAAAATAACCTGACCCAAAGTGAGTAGGGATTGGGCCCTTCATGCACGATTTAGTGATTTTGACCATTGAATTGCATACAATTAAAAACTCTTTCTCCCCAGAACGTTGAGAAGGGAAAAGATGTAACTGTTAGGGCTATTTTCATCAAGGGCTTCCAATCCTTTCAACAAATCCTTTGCTTACAACAAATGGGGATATATATGGCCACTGCAGCCCACTGGTTCATTGGAAGATTTTATGGGTTTGAATAACAATATTTACTGTAGCTCAGAAATAGGTAATGTATTGCTCCTCAGACACTGTTGAATTGTAATTCCCATGATCCCTCACCGCTGAGTATCCAGGCTAGGACTGATGGAACATGGAGTTCAACAACATTTGAAGGACCACTTTGCCCATCTTTGCTAATAAACAAATACTAGCTGTTTTATGTTTTTTAATAAATTGTATTAAGTTTCAAGACAAAGATAAAAGCTACGAAAAAACAAAAAACTACAAAAAAAGAAAAAAGAACTAAAAAGAGATAAAAACACAAAATAATTTTTTTTTTCAACATTACAAAACAGGGCTTTCCAAAGTTTTTCCCCCGGCGACACACCAACCGGCGTTGGTGTGTCGCCGCAGGAAAACCCGGAAGTGCCGTCCTTACGGCAGCGCGCAAAAACCCGGAAGCGCTGCTGCCGCTTTCGGGTTTTGCGCGCTGCAGTTGGTGTGTCGCCGCGGGAAAACCCGGAAGCGCTGATGATGATCAGCGCTTCCGGGTTGTGTGGCGACACACCAGACTGTGTGTGGTGACACACTTTTGTGTCGCAACACACAGTTTGGAAAGCTCTGTTACAAAAAGATGTGACTTCCAACTTTTAACAGCAAGGATATACAAAAATTTTCTATAATCAATCTCTTACTCTATATTAAACCAAAGCTACATTATTTCTATAAATCATTCCCCTTTAGCACATTATAAAAATCACTAAGTACAGTTACTCCCTCCCCTTATATTAAGATAAAGAAAAAAAAACCATATAAACCTCCTAAACAACTCCCCCCCCCAAAATAACACATTTAGTTATTCCCTTCCTACTACTATTCTATACATTTATGTCTACTATAATAAGAATCATACTAAAAAGCACATACATTATCTGCCATTATACTTAATGGTACAACATTTTAATAGTCTTAATCTTAATAAACCCAAAAAAGAGAAACAATTCAAAACAGTAACCTTAAATCAAATCCTTTTTTTTATACCCTAATCATCTTAATCCAAATCCTTAAAAACAAATAACATCAGTCAAACCCTAAAAGCAATCCAGGTAAACATTCTTTATCCCTTATCCCACTTCAAAATAAACCAGAGCATTTACAAATCCCCACAATGTGTACAGAGCTTTTCTCTTGAAAAAATCAAACAGCCCAACTGCCCCTCTCAAAAATTCCAACTTCTCTTCAGAAAACCTCCCATTCACGGCATTTCACCAGAAAGTCAATTTCACTTATTGCTTGCAGATCCCTCTCTCCCTTAAGTTTCTCCAATCCCACTGTCCAATCTTCATCCAGCATCTCAATAGAAATCCTGATCTCATTCTTAGAAGAAACATTTCTATCCACTGTAGTGGATGAAATTCCTCAATTTCATCCACTACATCCCCAACTGAATGACACATTTTAGACATATTTTCCACGATGTCCTGGATGTCTTGTATAAAAGCTTGGTAGGAGTCAGAAAAAAATCTGTTTAAAATCTTGGTGGAAGTCAGAAAAAATCTGTTTAAAATCTTCCATGTCTCACACAGTAGATTATGGCACCCCTAGGAGCTTAACCAGCGAAAGTCAAAGATATGGAAAAGTTCCGGAGTGTATTTTCACAAGCGAAAGTGAGATAAGCAGACAGTTCCCAAGGGAAAGTAGAAAGAGAAAGATGAAGGTTTGAATCAGCCGATTCAACGTGTAGGAAAATGCTAATATCTTCAAATTTAATACAAAAATAATAACAGGAAGACAATTATTTACTCTCAATCCTCCTTTAAAACGAAATCCAAAACTTAAAAAAGAATTTTTTAAAAAAAGTAATCCCAAAAATAATAATAAGCACCAAGACAGCCAGCTTCTCCTCACTGTAGAAAGCCTCTCTTAGGGTACTTATACTATATATATATATAATATATATAATATATATTTGGTGATTTAGAAATGGGGTGGCCAGTCTTACTGTCCTTTTAAGGCTATAGTGCGGCTTGGAAAATGATGACAGCCCCACCTCCCAGCTAGCTCTTACCAGTCAAATGCGAAACGCTGTTTGTGATCTTCTGGCTGCAAGCAGCCGTCCGGAGGACAGATGGGGTGATTCCAGATGTTTTCCTTATCCGGAGAAAACTCCTGAGCCTCAGGAGAACCTGCCTGAGCCTGAAAAGAATTGCTGCGTTGTCAGTTCTGCCTGCAAAGCCCACGTGCACAGCTGCTTAGTCCGCCATGTCCCCACTGGAAGTCCAGCTATTTTATGTTTTGAAGAATCATATCCAAGTAAAAATATTTGTCTGAAACAGTGGCAAGGTTGAAATGAAATACATGAAATACAATTTATGTTGAAAACTGCTAAACGTTTCCATTTATTTCTCCAAATAAGTTATTAAGGTTTCCTGCACTGTATCTATTCACCCTCTCAGCAATTTTACTTGAAGGTTCTGGGCATGAGAACATAACAATTGTTGGAATGGTCTCTCCGTGGGCGATAGGAAGCCAGTCCATCACTTCCTAGCAATTCATCAATAGGAAGGATTAATTAACCCTTTCTCCCCAAAATGTTAAAGACTCCCTTTGCACAAAAAAAGCGTCAACCAGTTTTGCTGAAATTTGACACGGTTGATTCCTTTAGCAACAGCAACTATGCTTTCAAAAGTAATTTCATTCTATCTTTTAGAAAGTTACAGAAACTTTTTTTAACAAAATCAGAATGTCACAGAACCACAGAACATAAGGATTGGCAGGGGTCTTGGAGATCACATAGTTTGTGGAAGTCCAAACTTCTCTCCTCTCCCTGGAATGGTAATGAAAATACTTCTCCAGAAATCCGTGAGTCACCCATCAGGGGAGGACCTGAAATTGATTATGCAATTTCAGTGACCATCTCCTGGTTCTCTTGGTCCTCCAAGTTACATGCTATCAGCCATCCTTCTCCAGGGCTTTTGATTTCTTTGTAGTGATCTCTTTCATGCTCTGTCCATTTTGAAGACATTCTTCTGCCATATCCTGAAATTCTGTCTTCCCTAACTAGTCTCAGTGTGGCCAGACATTTCTCCAGCCCCTCCACTTTCTCCTCCAGCAGCTCAGCTAGTCTGCAGATAGGGAAGGTATAGTTGAAATTAAAATGTTTTTAAAAACAGTTAAAAGCCATTTCCTTGGCCAATTTTTCTGTGACCTCAGCATGACCCACCAGCTTAGCTGCTTCTGTGGCTACAGGCTGAACAGTGAGGGAAGAGGCAGCTTGTTTATTGTGGCAAAACACTAGAAATGTTTCTGTCGTTGTTCTGTTTGACTACAGACCACTTGAAATATTTCAATGAAACATGCTGAATGGGACTATTGTTCATTTCATGTAGACTCTGAATGCTTATTGTTATATTCTGCTAGGGAGCTGTTGTGGTATTTTGAGTAGACTGTTGGACTATAGCTGGAAAGACCAATTCCATGCTTTGTCATGGAAGCCCATGATGATTCTGAGGCAGTCATATGTCTGAGCTAATCATATGTCTTATAATAATATTGTAGGAATAAAACTGGATGGGAATATATGATGTTATCTTACCTTGATGTCCTGGAGTAAAGGCAGGATTATTATTATTATTATTATTATTATTATTATTATTATTATTATTGAATTGGTAACTAATGTAGAAGAAAAAACAGATGGAAAACCAAACTTTAAAAAATGGAATGTCAAATCAATGAGTTAAATCAAAGGTTTCACTGTCTAGTTATGTGGAACTGCTCAGATTACTTTACAGAGATGTATTGGTAAATGAAATCAGATTCTATTTAAATGAAGAGTAAACTGCTTTCTTCTGTTTGGGAGGTAAAGAATGTTGTTGGTTGATTGATTGACTGATTGATTTATTATGTGCCATCAAGTTGGTGTTGACTCTTAGCAACCACATACAGTAGATAGATTTTCTCCATGACAATCTGTCCTTAACCTGGTCCTTCAGGTCTTCCAACGGTGCACCCTTTGCCACTGTAACTGAGTTCATCCATCTTGCTGCTGGTTATCCTCTTCTTCTCTTTCCTTCCACCTTTCCCAGCATTAGATCCAGAGAGCTGGGTCTTCGCATAATGTGTCCGATATAGGATAATTTGAGCCTGGTCATTTGTGCCTTGAGTGAGAACTCTGGATTGATTTGTTCAATGATCCATTTGTTTGTTTGTCTCCAACACCAAAGTTCAAAAGCATCAATATTCTTTCTAACCTGCTTCTTCAAAATCCAACTTTCACTTCAAAAGTGTTACAGGGAATACCACTGGTTTGTAGGTATAGACATATCACAGCATTTGAACAACTTTTCCAAGGTTTTCAAAGAACTACAAAGAATGTTGTAGTAATCATGAAAAGTATGATATAAAAATATAAAAAAAGTATTATGTAAAAATTACTGCAAACAAGTTATGCAGAGGCCTGATGAACTCTCATGGTTGTTTTAAAAATGTAACTAGTTACCAAGAAATAACAATAACAGTAACAACAATATCACCAACAATATAAAATATAATTTGGTAATGTTATCTTTATTAGTTTTATTATAGGTAAAGGTAAAGGTTCCCCCCGCACATTTGTGCAGTTGTGTCCGACTCTAGGGGCCAGTGCTCATCTCCGTTTGTTAGCCGAAGAGTCAGCGTTGTCCAAAGACACTTCCAAGGTCATGTGGCCGCATGACGCGCGCGGAACGTTGTTACCTACCCACCGAAGTGGTACCTATTGATCTACTTGCATTTGCATGCTTTCGAATTGCATGCTTTCGAATTAGGTTCTTTAAGGACCAGTTTATCCTGCCTTCTTCCCTTCCAATCTACCTAGCATCACTATTTTTCCTACTTCGCAACAGGCCAAATTGGGATTTTCATATTTTATGTATATTTATTGTATTTATAATGGTAAGGTAAAGGTAAAGTTTCCCCCTGCACATTTGCGCAGTCGTGTCCGACTCTAGGGGCCGGTGCTCATCTCTGTCTGTTAGCCGAAGAGCCAGCGTTGTCCGAAGACGCTTCCACGGTCATGTGGCAGGCATGACGCGCGCGGAACGTTGTTACCTACCCACCGAAGTGGTACCTATTCATCTACTTGCATTTACATGCTTTTTACATGCTTTCGAATTGCTAGGTTGGCAAGAGCTGGGGCGAGTGTGGGAGCTCACTCCGTCACGTGGCGCTCGGGTCTCAAACCTCCAAACTTGCGATCTTCTGATCGACAAGCCTGGCATTTTACCCGCTGAGCCACCACTTACAGTTTTATTATAACCTACCCATAAAATGCTGGAAATAAATAATGGTTGCCCTGTATTTATTCTAAAAGTTTAGTGGTAGAATCTAACAAATTTAAAACAGGGCTTTGTAGCCAAGGTCAGCAGCACAGATAACAGGATTGGGAAAGCTAAACAAGATGGAATCTGACTCTGTATATTCTTTAGAGTAGAAAAGAGTAGATGGAGAGTTGTTACATTTTATTTTATTTCAAAATAAATAGTGTTTGTGCGGTGAATTACTAGGTCACAAGATTGCCTTAGATGAGTTTATTTATTTGTCCAACTTCTATCACCGCCCATCTCCCCCCACAAAGTTTCAAAGGAAGACTAACATAATCTGTCTTTCTGGATTTTAAATTCACCCACTGGTGCAGTAAATGTTTTGGCAAAATAATTCAATATTTACTGTATATAGCATGTTCTTTAGAACAGGTGTTGCTGCAAGCAATTTCAACAGCCAACAGTGAACTGATTCAAGGTAAAATAATAATTTTGTTACAGTTAATAAAAAATATAGACACCAAAGCTACAGTACACCGAAGAACCTAAGCAGGTTAAGCCTGCTCTTGGGGGCAATATTTTTGCCAACATTCCTCCCAAACCACCCCTATTCTTTATGGGAGGATATTAAGGAGGCTTTAAAAAGAATATGCTCACTAAAGTTCTTAATGTCATTTCCCCAACCCCCCCTCCTCCCATTTTAGGGCTTTTCTACCTGTCAGCAGTAGACTGTATGCAATCTGCATGGGACCCAGCACCCTTCTGCAATCCCCACAGGACTTCCAGGACTCTGTGCAGAGTTGGCATTTTTGACCCATCTTTTGGGGGGCGGTGAGGGAATTGGTGAGTTATCTCACCCTTAAAAGACATGTTTTCTCACAGTTATTTGTAATTCCATTCACACTGAAGATTCGTTGCTTGCTCTTGTTTCACCCACTTCCAAAGCAAACTTTATTTCCATCACAACTGCTGTGCATCTTCTCTGTCTCATTTAATCTTAACCATTTCTTTGGCCGCATTCTTTGCCACTATGTGTTCCTCTAGATACACACTGGACAAAATATTTCTCTCCTCCTCACTTTTTGCAGCAATCACTCTCTGATTTGACCTCACCCCCCCCCCCGCCATCTACAGCTTCTTTCAGTGTCACCCTTTTCCATACTTCCCATTAGTATAGCTCCACACCTCCCTCCCTCCCTCCCTCCCTCCCTCCCTCCCTCCCTCCCTCCCTCCCTCTCTCTCTCTCTCTCTCTCTCTCTCTCTCTCTCATGTTAATTATGTTACATTTGGAATGACGAGGTTCAACATACTATCCCATTCAACTGGAGGGGAGGGGGAGTTGCACTAAATATGGAATTAGTTTCCTACTGTTTTTCATTAGGTTAATATAACAACAAATTGTTAAACCTCAGAGAACATTCACTAAGGATTTATTACAATAACCCTATTGTTGGGGATGTGACTTGGGAGTTGGAACATTCATTTACATGGTTGATCGTATCCATTTGAGGCTGAACTAACAGTGTTAATATAACTTTGGGACAATCACAAAATGTTAAAGATGCATATGTTCTTGACTTATATTCCCAGTATTTGGGTAGCAAGATATCAAGAACTGTGGATTTTTCAGGCATGGGGGTTGCTTAAAGAATTATGAAACATTGGAAAGAAAAATCTACACCTGACTAGAGCAACAACTTTTTAATATGTGTAGTTTGTTAACATTTGAATTAGCTTATTTAACAAGTGGGCAAGAAAAAAAGCATGCTGAGCAATTAGTCACTTTGGGGGGAGTTGTTCTGTTTATAATATAATTTCAAGGTATTTTCTTTTTCTTTTTGCAGACATATCTTACAATGTCTTAAACCAGGGGTGGGGAACCTTTTTTATGCCAAGGGCCATTTTGATATTTATAACATCACTTGAGGGCCGGAGATGGGGTTTGCGGGTGGGAGCCAATCGCGCGGAAGGGGGCGGGGTTTGCGGGCGGGAGCCAAACACGCAGAAGGGGGCGGGGTTTGTGGGCGGGAGCCAATCGTACAGAAGGGGCGGGGTTTGCGGGCAGGAGCCAATCATGTGGACTGGGGGGCCACCACGCCTGCCCCTGCTGCCGCGGGCCAGACCAATTGCTTTTGCGGGCCTTATACGGCCCCCGGGCCTGATGTTGCCTACCCCTGTCTTAAACAAAATGTAGAATCGCAATTCATACTGCAGCTTTGCAGTTTGGGAGAAAGTTTCTGTAGACACTCATGTGGATTGGAACATGTTTTTAAATGGGCTCATTCTTGGGGAGGGAAAAGCTCAAAAATTCCCTTTTCCCCCATGCTGCAGTAATTAAGAAGTAAATTTAAATAGAAGGAATAAGTATGAAAATAGACGTTTGTAGGGGACAAATTTCTCTTCCAGATTTATTTTTATAGCTGAAGACTGGGAAGGTGATAAGAGAGAAATATGCTCTTTGAAATGTATGTTGATATCAGTAGCTCTTAAACTACTTTAAAAAACAGGTAGGAAAAAAGGAGAAAAATATCCACGTTCAGCATGGAAGAGCAAGCATTCCATTTTTTCTTGAAAAGTCCAAAATACAGGTAGTCCTCGCTTAACGACCACAATTTGGACTGGAATCTCGGTTGTTGAGTGAAGCAGTCGTTAAGCGAGAAGTCATGTGACTGCTTTGCTCAACAACTGCAATCTTGGCACTCCTGGTTACGGTCGTTAAGCGATCTTGCGGGTCGTTAAGCAGACGGAGTCCCAGGTAAGGAGCGTGGGGTGTCTCAGGAGGGTGGGGGAGACCCTGGGAGGCCTGGCAGAGGCCGCGTACAAGTGTCTCTCCGCTCAGGAGCTGAAAATCCTCCCTGCCAAAATCTAAGCAGGATTTTCAGCCCGAGTGGGGAGACACTTGCGTGTGGCCTCCGCAGGGCCTCCTACGACCTCCCCTACCCCTGCTGAAGGATTTCAGCTCTATGCAAGCAGGCACAAAGGATCCTTTGGCAGGAAGCTCTTTAAACAGCCCCCAGAGATGAGAGGGAGCTGAAATCCAAGCAGGCTTTTCAGCCCCTGACTGGAGAGGCAGTGTGGTAAGGTAAGCAGTGTGGGGTGCCTCAGGGGGGTGGTTGAAATCCTTCAAGATTTCAGCTTAGTGCAAGCAGGAATGAAGGATTTCAGCTCCAAAGCAGGCATGGAGCTGAAATCCTTCGACAGGGAGCTCTTTAAACAGCCCCCAGAGACGAGAGGGAGTCCTCGTGACAGGAAGCAGCAGCAGCAGCTTGCAACCTACCCTGCCGGCTTCCCCATTGACCTGCTGGAGAAGCCGGCAGAGAAGATTGCAAATGGCGATCACATGATCGTGGGACACTTGGCAACTTGTCATAAGTGTGAACAGGTTGCCAAGCACCCAGATTGCGATCACGTGACCGCAGGGGGTGGTGCAACGTTTTGCGACGTTCGGAAGTGCTTTACAGGCCATAAAGCACCCTTTCTGAGGCCATCATGACTTTGGATGGTTATTAAGCAACCAGTCATTAAGCAAGGACTACCTGTACCTTCTATCACACATGGTTAGTATACTAGGGTATAACTCAGATTTAGACAAATCCCAAGAGAGAAAAGTGTAATTCAGAAGAAATTTTCATTTAAACGGGATGGAGAAAATGGGTTAGCAGAGAAACACATTGATATGTGTTTTGTTGTTTATTTGTTCAGTCGCTTCCGACTCTTCGTGACTTCATGGACCAGCCCACGCCAGAGCTTCCTGTCGGCCGTCGCCATCCCCATCTCCCCTAAGGTTGAGTCCGTCAACTCCAGAATATCATCCATCCATCTTGCCCTTCGTGGGCCCCTCTTCCTTTTGCCTTCCACTTTCCCTAGCATCAGCTTCTTTTCCAGGGTATCCTGTCTTCTCATTATGTGGCCAAAGTACTTCAGTTTTGCTTTTAATATCATTCCCTCAAGTGAGCAGTCTGGCTTTATTTCCTGGACTGGTTTGATCTTCTTGCAGTCCAAGGCACTCTCAGAATTTTCCTCCAACACCACAGTTCAAAAGCATCTATCTTCCTTCGCTCAGCCTTCCTTATGGTCCAGCTCTCGCAGCCATAGGTTACTACGGGGAATATCATTGCTTTAACTATGCGGACCTTTGTTGTCAGTGTGATGTCTCTGCTCTTAACTATTATATCAAGATTTGTCATTACTCTCCTCCCAAGAGGTAGATGTCTTCTGATTTCATGGCTGCAGTCAGCATCTGCAGCATCTTTGCACCTAGAAATACAAAGTCTGTCACTGCCTCCACTTTTTCTCCCTCTATTTGCCAGTTATCAATCAAGCTGGTTGCCATAATCTTGGTTTTTTTGAGGTTTAACTGCAACCCAGCTTTTGCACTTTCTTCTTTCATCTTCATCATAAGGCTCCTCAGCTCCTCCTCGCTTTCAGCCATCAAAGTGGTATCATCTGAGATTGTTAATGTTTCTTCCAGCGATTTTAACTCCAGCCTTGGATTCATCAAGCCCAGCACGTCGCATGATGTGTTCTGCGTACAAGTTGAATAGGTAGGGTGAGAGTATACAACCCTGCCGTACTCCTTTCCCAATCTTAAACCAGTCCATTGTTCCGTGGTCTGTTCTTATCGTTGATACTTGGTTGTTATACAGATTCCTCAGGAGGCAGATAAGATGACTTGGTATTCCTATACCACCAAGAATTTGCCACAATTTGTTATGATCCACACAGTCAAAGGCTTTAGAATAGTCAATAAAACAGAAATAGATGTTTTTCTGAAACTTCCTGGCTTTCTCCATTATCCAGCGGATATTGGCAATTTGGTCTCTAGTTCCTCTGCCTTTCCTAACCCCAGCTTGTACATCAGGCAATTCTCACTCCATGAATTGCTGGAGTCTACCTTGCAAGATCTTGAGCATTACCTTACTGGCATGTGAAATAAGTGCCACTGTTCAATAGTTTGAACATTCTTTAGTGTTTCCCTTTTTTGGTATGGGGATATAAATTGATTTTTTTCCAATCTGATGGCCATTCTTGTGTTTTCCGAATTTGCTGGCATATGGCATGCATCACCTTGACAGCATCATCTTGCAAGATTTTAAACAGTTCAGCTAGGATACCATTGTCTCCTGCTGCCTTGTTATTAGCAATGCTTCTTAAGGCCCATTCAACCTCACTCTTCAGGATGTCTGGCTCTAACTCACTGACCACACCGTCAAAGCAATCCCCGATATTATTATCCTTCCTATACAGATCTTCCGTATATTCTTGCCACCTTTTCTTGATCTCTTCTGCTTCTGTTAGGTCCTTGCCATCTTTGTTTTTGATCATACCCATTTTTGCCTGGAATTTACCTCCGATGTTTCTAATTTTCTGGAAGAGGTCTCTTGTCCTTCCTATTCTATTGTCTTCTTCCACTTCCGCACATTGCTTGTTTAAAAATAATTCCTTATCTCTTCTGGATAACCTCTGGAATTTTGCATTTAATTGGGCATATCTCCCCCTATCACTGTTGCCTTTTGCTTTCCTTCTTTCTTGGGCTACTTCCAGTGTCTCAGCAGACAGCCATCTTGCCTTCCTGGTTTTCTTTTTCTTTGGGACGTTTTTTGTTGCCGCCTCCTGAACAATGTTGCAAACTTCTGTCCATAGTTCTTCCGGGACCCTATCTACTAAATCTAGTCCCTTAAATCTATTCTTCACTTCCACTGCATATTCCTTAGGAATATTAGTGAGCTCATATCTAACTGATCTGTGGGTCTTCCCTATTCTCTTTAGTCTGATTCTAAATTTTGCAATAAGAAGTTCGTGATTTGAACTACAGTCAGCTCCAGGTCTTGTTTTTACCAACTTTTTTTTTGATATGTGTACATTTAGAGAATTCATAGTACCATTTATAGAACCTTATTAAGACTTATGGATTCATAGGCAAAATGGTACTTCAGAACCTCCTTAAAACACTACATTTCCCCCCCAGCATCAGATGGACTGCCATTCTATATATATTATAGCTAGGTATAGCAAAAGGCAATGATTTGTATACAGCCATTTTACTGTGAATGCAGAATGAATGAAAAAAATGTCTGAAGCAAAACTTGGAAAATCACAGACAGCACGCATGCACATAAAACAACAGATGTGAACAGGAAGAACAAGGCTGACCATCAAACAAGATAATCAATACAGAATCTGTCATCCCAACAGAGGTTCCAGACTGCCTGAAGTTTTCATCTTATTCTGCTGAAAAACCAAGGTATTTCTCTCTCTCATTCTCTGTTTTTTTCCCCCAAAGCTAGAATGTAGGGGAGTGGAGTATATTTTCCAAATGTTATTCAAGATTCAGGCAACCAGTTTGAAATGAACTACCTCCAGAGTGATTCTAAGCAGATCAAGCCATTTCTGGAGTTTCAGTTTGGGCCCTTGTAGCAACAGGATGATCTCAGCAAACTACTGCAGTATAATGATAGGAAGAACAAGGCAAAAAAGGTTATCACCTTTAAAGCCCTATATGGCATGGGACCAGGCTATCTGAGGGAACATCTTGTCCCTATTGAATCGACCCGTCCCACCCGGTCATGCAGAGAGGGCATGTTACGGACCCCATCTTTAAAAGAATTCCACCTAGCGGGGTCTTGGAAGCGTGCCTTCTCTGCAGTAGTGCCCGCCCGCTGCAACATCCTTCCCCCAGGGGTGAGACAGGCCCCCTCACTCCTGGACTTCAGGAAAAAACTGAAAACCTGGTTTTGCCACCAAGCCTGGGACGGGAGGGGAAATAGTCATTCTTGGGGATGGCTAGCGCTCTAGAATGGATTCAGAACGGCCCTTGCACTCAGGATTTGAGGAAGAAATGTCCGTCCTGGTAAGACGGAGTGGCTGTGGATTGTTGGCCCCCCTAAATCCGGGAAGTTGTCATCCTTGGTTCTGGCTGGGGTGGCACTACCTCGCTCGGATCCAGTGCGGAATCTGGGGGTCCTCCTAGACTCGCGACTCCTGCTCGAAGAGCAGGTGGCAGTCACGGCCAGGAGGGCCTTTGCACAACTTCGCGTTGTGCGCCAGTTACGCCCTTTCCTGGATTGGGAGGCCCTCCGAACAGTCACTCATGCCCTTGTCATCTCCCGCATAGACTACTGTAATGCGCTCTACATGGGGCTACCCCTGAAGAGTATCCGGAAGCTTCAGCTGGTGCAGAATGCCGTGGCGTGAGCAGTTATGGGTGCCATGAGATCGGCACATGTAACACCTCTGCTACGCGAGCTGCATTGGCTACCAGTTTGCTTCCAGGTCCAATTCAAGGTGTTGGTGATTACCTTTAAAGCCCTATATGGCATAGGGCCAGGGTACCTGAGGGACCGTCTCGTCCCAATAACGTCAGCCCGCCCCACCCGTGCATGCAGAGAGGGCATGCTTTGGACCCCCTCAACGAGAGAATTTCATCTAGTGGGGTCCAGGAGACGTGCCTTCTCCGCGATAGCGCCCACCTTATGGAATGTCTTGCCCCCGGAGGTGAGACTGGCCCCTTCACTCCTGGCCTTTTGGAAGGCCCTTAAGACCTGGCTCTGCTGCCGGGCCTGGGGTTGGCTGGCCCCGTAGTAATTCGATCTATCCTACGGTCCCCAATCCATCTTGGATTTCATGTAATTTATTATTGGATGTATTTTAGATATTGTTTTTTGTATAGTTTTTAAACTTTCAATTGTTGTAACCCGCCCAGAGTCCCTTGCAGGGGAGATGGGCGGGGAATAAATTGAATAAATAAATAAATAAATAAATAAATAAGAACTGGAGCCATCTGGATTTCATTTCATTTTATTCTATTTATATCTTTTAGTAATGATATTATATATTTATTTCACTTCCATTGGGATTTGTTTTGTATTTTAACTCTGGTTTTATTGTAAACCGTCCAGAGTTCCCCCTTTGGGGGAAGATGGGAAATAATATAAAATAAATAAATAAATAAATAAAATGATGGAACTATGATGGAAGATTTGAAACAGAGTACAGGTGGTCCTTGTTTAATGGCCACTCATTCAGTGACCGTTTGAACTTGCAAGGCCGCTGAATGAGTGGTACTTGTGACTGGTTCTCGAAGTTCTGGCCATCACAGTGCCCCCACGATCATGTGATTGTGATCCAGGTGCTTGGCAAGTGGCCCGGATTTCTGACTGTCGCAGTGTCCCGTGGTCAGTGATCGTAATTTGCGACCTTCCCTGCCAGCTTCCCACAAGCAAAGGCAATGGGGAAGCTGGCAGGAAGTTGGAAGTCACAGTCATGTGAAGTTCTCGCTTAACAATGGTAACCGGGGACTGCCAGAACTGCCGTCACAAAGCAGCATGGTCACATGAAGTCATACTGTACGACCGCATTGCTTATTGACAGAAATTCCGGTCCCAATTACCATAGTTAAGCAAGGACTACCTATAAGATAATAAAAAGTTGGATTTTGGGGGCTTTAGGGTAAAAGGGATTATTCTTCTCACAGGTATGAGAGGTAAGCAAGTCCTACTGACTCATTGAGACTTCTTCTGAGCAGCAATGTTGCACTACCTTAAAAAACTTCAATATTTCCTTCTTCAAGCTAATCAGTTTTCTTATAAATTCCCAGCCATTTGTAAGTTTTTATTACTTCTAACTTGTGCTAAAAGTTAAATTTCCCCTCTGTATTGGAACAAAATCTTGAGCTGT
The DNA here is from genome assembly GCA_023362775.1 of Charina bottae. NCBI lineage: Eukaryota > Metazoa > Chordata > Lepidosauria > Squamata > Charinaidae > Charina > Charina bottae. Next base: position 3,960,540 of record JALMGJ010000020.1, read on the forward strand.
CTATTTATTTCTCTGCACATAGAGGAACAGGCATCAGGCCCAGCCAAGAACAACAAAGAGTCAGTCCATTCAAACTCCAGTTATTTGCTCACACCGTACAGACAGAATCTCCTCCACCTCCTTGGAATGTGCTCCCTCCTTCCTGAGAACCAGCGGCACTGCCAAAATCCACCACAATAGGGTTGTGTTACAATAAAAAAGTTGAACTTTCCTTTCCCTTGGCCTTGCTTCCCCATCTGTGGGGAATGTTTCATCATTCAAAGCGTTCTTATTTCAATCAGGCTGATTCCCTGAAAGTGAATGAGGTGAAGACAGGAAGTGATGGTTGTTGCTCAGCAAGGGAAACGGGGTTACGTAAGTTCTTCTGTTGTTTACCTGCTACTTTTCATGTATAAAAAACATTTCCAGCCCCCTCACGTATTGAGATAAATATAGGTTTTAAACATGTTGTCCTGCCTTTTACAACAGCTAGGAATGATGTATTTACTAGGTTTGTGTGATTATATTCAATTTGATTAGAGATTCAAAATTCAAAGAGAGAATGACTCCAACCTGAGTCTGCAATATGAAGGCAAACTTATCTGACTGAAGCAACTTTAAATTAATTTCCCATAGGCTATAATGTGAAAACATCAAAATGCTTGCAGCTGTTCTGGTTTTTTGGAAAAATAGGATGAAAATATCTGGGATGGTAGTCCCTTAAATAACATTAATCTTACCAAATTTAAGCTAGAATCCTTTAAGGATTTTCCTACAATTAATGACATTTTTCCCATAAAATATTTTTTTAAGGTAGAGATAGCTGTGATGAGGAAAGGATTGCACAGCAATCTTCAAATTGTTCAGCAAAGGGCCTATGTTGGATTGAATCAATGTAGGAAGTAACTTATTCAGTTTAAAAATGTAACATAGCAAAAATTGTTTAAAACGAAAGATTTTCTTTTCTCCTTGCTTTTCTGAGATGCCAGGATTGGCATGGCCCTGGAGAATGACCACTGATTGCCCTTGTCATGGCTAACTCCATTATCACAAATGTCAGCGGGTGCCAACTGGGCGATGCACATTAGCAAGCTTGGCCTTTTCTGGGCAGTTCTTGGAAGAACACCCATTGACTTGCACTTGTAGAGAGGTGTAGCTTTGCTGCCTTTGATCACTGGGTTTTCTGTGGTGTCAAGAAAGTAAATGTTTAGGCTACAACCTGTAGGTTTTAGCTTGGCACCCACTTACTCACGAGTGAGAGACTCAAATCTGCCCAATCATACAGAATTTAAAAGTAAGGTTTGACTCAAGGCTTCATTTCAGACTCATCAGCCTTAAGTCCATATTTGGAGTGCTGAGAAAAGTTTTGAACACACAGTAGGGTTGGAAGAATAACACAGAAAAAGCACCAAAGTGTAACAACCATTAGTACAAGGCTCATCTGAGAGATGAGCAAGTGTATGAAATCCAAAGCAATGTTTGCTCGCTACTCCAAAAGAATTGCTAGGGAGAGACTATAATGAGATGATAAAACTCATTGAGAAATTTCTAATGTCAATGCTGAGCAGTCCATCATACTGTTCAGCCACTCCTACTCTCAGCCTTTTCTTTATATTGAAGTTGCTACATGGTGTATTATCAGTAACAAGCTCAGAAACAGCAAAAAGGCCATCAAAATTGCAGAGCCCTTCAAAAGACTACAAAGCATTTGGAAGCCACCTGATTCAATTTGCTACTTCAAAGCAGGTCTCTGTTCAGATTCATGACTCTCCTTTGATGGCATGACTTAACTGAAGGTTCATCAGACTGAAGCATCCTTTGAAGCTTTTCACAGCTCTTGAAAATATTATTTATTATGAATTTGCAGCACACTGATGCCCCAAGAAAGTAATTAATTCATTACCAGAAAAAGTGTGTCTATCAGTAGGACTATAATTGACCTCAGAACCAAAAAGCTAGAGTCTAGAGTCCTTTGAGATCTCCCCTGCATCAACATAATTTTGTGATATTACAATTTCTCTAAAATGAGAAGAATCTGTATTTAAGAACTGGTTTCTGATCCAGGAATTTTTCAATGTAATTTTACTCTTAGAAAAATGGAGATAGATATTGTTTTTCCCCCCCATTTAAAATAAATAATCACCCTTAACTGCTTAACTATGTTATCCAGACATGAAAGTTAAATGACAGATTTCTATGGTAATCATCACAGATGCTTAATGTATTTACTTTGAATGATATTTATTCACTTGTCCACTTCTCATTATCTTAATCCTGAAATTTTCTTTCGGGCTTGCTTGCTTATCTTAGAACTGGTTTGCATTTGTTTTTGTTTTTTCCTTTTGGCAGGAAGTGTTTCAACATTATCTGTGACATTATATCAATCTGCAAGTCTTTAATTTTAATTTGCTGAAGACTTTTAAGACTTGTCTTTGAGTGCTCATAATATGCTGAAAATCCTTCTGATTTATTAGAACAGGGCTTTCCAAAGTTTTCCTGCGGCGACACACCAACCACCATTGGTGTGTCGCTGCGGGAAAACCCGGAAGTGCCGCCGTTGCGGCAGCGCGCAAAAACCCGGAAGCGCTGCTGCCACTTTTGGGTTTTTGCGCACCGCGGTTGGTGTGTCGCCGCGGGAAAACCCGGAAGTGCTAATGATGATCAGCGCTTCCGGGTTGTGTGGCGACATACCAGACTGTGTGTGGCGACACACTTTTGTGTTGCGACACACAGTTTGGAAAGCTCTGTATTAGAAGTTTACATAGAAACCAGCACTAGCAAGAAATTGTACCTTCTGACAAAGTTGCAGTATATGGTTTGAAGACTTTTCAGTGCTCAAGGTATTCTAACAGAGATTTTGGGGGGGAAAATCTATATTTGACATCCTCAATATTTCAGCTGATCCATCTGACAAATAGCTGTTAGTATTGTTTTTTTCTTTAAGTGGGAAAAAAATTAAATCTGGTAATTTTGCCTTTAGGAGAGTCATTTTTTTTTGGCCATCTGCCAAGTGCTCAGTGAATTCCTTAGAAATCTTCTGCTGTAACTTCAAAGCCCAAATTCAATATATTAAACCAATTAATAAGGAGAGGGGGGTTACATTCCCATCTTTTCTCGTGGAAAATTGCATAAATGGATGCTTAATAATTGATGACAGTCTTTGGATGCTTCCAAGCGCAAACAGAGAGGTCTGAAAACATTCTGAGTTTAGAAATGTCTCCTTTAATATACTTAGCCGGATGAAGCTCTTCTACATTAGAGGTCAGGCTACGAATCTTTCCCTCCGGTGGCTCCAAAGCAGAAGCCCAGGGACAGGCCAAGGCAGTCCAGAGCGACTGATCCTGGGCATCCCACACAGGCTCAGGCTTTCCTTCCTTCTCCCTCCCCTGTCATCCCCTTTCTTAGACTCAGGGCCTCCCTGGCTAGATCTGCCTAATTGCCCTCGCTTTCCAGGCTTGAAATTTGTATAATTAAATTCTTCAGCTTCTGTTAACATGTTGATTTTGCTCTGGTGAACATTACTTTCAAAATTATTTAAACGTCTTAATGAGGTTACAGATAAGTGGCTGATTTTGGGGGAGAGGAAGGAGAGAGAAAACCAAGGAGAGAGTGAGTGGAAATAGAATGAAGCTGCTGGAATCCTGAACAGAAGCCCTCTGAAAGTATCTTTTGTTAGAGCTCTCCCTTGCTAAGCACTCAGTTCCCTACACGGATTTCACTCTTGTTCAGCATTCTCCCGTGAACATGGAAGGATGCACCTAACATTTTCAGTTTTGCAAACTCAGGTTTCAGGAATGGTAAAAAATAACTATGACAACTTATAGCAGTAAAGCCCTAATCTCTGGAGTGCTCTGTGAATTCATGTATTATTGTATATGGCCTATGCATTTTAACCTCACACACGCTCACACAATTTAAACCCTATACAGAGGATATCGAGGCTGTCATTGTCATTGTAATCATGATCATAGCTACAGCTTCTAATAAATGGCACTGAGTTTGCATAGAGTTTATGGTCAGTACTGAAAGCAACAGCCCTATGAATTCTCTTTCCCTACCCCTACCCCTACCCCTATCCCTTCTAAAGTGGTAAAGCCAAGGGCATGTTTTGTTCAAAAGAAAGAGAAGCAACAGAAAGTGAGAAGGAGTTGCACAGTGTGTCAAAAAGGGTCATGCCTGATCAGAAATAAAATGAAGGAACTTGGCAAAGCTACAGAGAGGATGTGGGTTAAAATAAATGGGGGAACCAAAACCCCCAATATTCTTGCTGGGCTCTCAACCAAGCAGAAGATGTGGATGATGCTTTCCAAAAGCAAACTGTAGCTCTTTCAAAGAAGTATGAATTTATACTGTTGGGAAACTTCAATTAGTCCAATATCCATTGGGAGACAAATCCTGGCAAATATGGTTCTTCCGGGAAATTACTGATTTGTCTTGCTGACAGGTCAGCTATTTTTTTACTTGATTCTAAGTATCAAGTTATTTTTTTTTACTTAATACTAATCAGTAGAGAAGAATAGGAGGAACATTGAGAGAAAGTGACCAAGTAATGCTGGAGTTCCTGATTTTAAGGGAAACGAAAACTTAGCATAGTATCTTGACCTTCAGAAAATCATTTATTTTGACTTCAGAAAAATGGATGTTAATAAACTCAGAGCAATGATAACTAGGAATCCACGGCAGGAGAAGTTAGTGAGAAAAGGGGCTCAACATAAGTAGGAGTTCCTAAAAAAGGAATTAATGAAAGTACAAGTGCAAAGAATTCCAATAGGGAAAAGTTGGAGGACAGCTAAAGAGAATCTCACAGTCGTTTGGAGTGGACTAGCATAAAAAAGGTCAGAAATAAATAAGCCAGCCCGCCAGCCAGCCAGTATGGTTACACAAAAAGCTTAGAAGAGATAAGAAAATAGAACACATACACAAAGGGCCAGGTCACAGAGGAAGGGTACATATAGCTAGTCTGAAACTGTAGCGCTCATGTCATGAAAGTAAACACTCAGAATGAGCAGAAGGTAGTAAAAAATGCTAAGAATAAAAAGGGATTCTTTAGATATATTCAAAATGAAAATGAAAATGAAAAGGGCAAAAAGTTAACAAGCAGAGCCCTTCAACTCCTATTTTGCTTCAGTTGTCAACAACATTGGCGATCACTCGTAGCCAAGTAAGATTGTCTTCCAAAGGTAACACTCCCCTGCCCAATGTGTGTTCTACCAGGAAATTGTGAAGGACAGGTCTGAAGTCTGAAATTGGTAGAAACATGGTCTTGGAAATGAGTTTCAATCTCCAGGACTAGATAAATTGCATCCTATGTACTGAAGGAACTAGCTGATGACCTGAATTAGTGAAGTGCCAAATGACTTGAGAAAAGCAAATGCTGTTCCATTCTTCAAAAGGGGAAAAAAGGAAGATCCAAAAACTACAAACCAGTTAGTCTCACATTGATATTGACCCTGATTCTGGCAGAATGTAAAGACACTGATGTGTAAGCATCTCGAAAACAATGAGGTAATCATTAGAAGTCAGTATGGATTTGTGAAGACCAAATCTTGACAGACTAACCTTATCTCATTTTTTGATCAAGTACTGTAGCTTCTCTGTAGATAGTAGGAATGTAATATATATAATATACCTTGATTTCAGCAAAGCATTTGACAAAGTATCCCAAGACATGCTGATTAGCAATCTAGTTAGTCTAGGTGGCAAAACAAGTGGAGATATAGCTGGCTCAGAAATCATACTGAAAGAATGTTCCTTATGGTTCCTCATTACCCTTAAGGTATCAAGTAGACTGGCACAAGGATCCTAAGTCATCCAATTGTTCAATTTTTCAATAATGATTTGAAGAGATAATGTTCATCAAATTAGCAGATTATAAAAAATTGGGTGGCATAGTTAGTATCCTTGAAGACAGAAATAAATTTCAAAAGAATCTTGATAGATTGGTGAAATAAGCTAAAAGTGCCAGAATCAAATTTAACAGGGACAAGTACAAACTTTTTTTTACTTAGGAATCAGTAATCAAATGCAATTATAGGATGGGGATTTTGGAAAAGCAGCTGGATAGAAATTGAATATGACTCAGCTATGTATTGTGACTCTAAAGAAGGTAAATGAAATGTTAGGCTATACTAGCAGAAGTATATGTTCAAAATCATGGAAAGTGATTGTTCCATTCTATTCTATTTTGGTTAGACCCTGCCTTGAGTATTATATCTGGTTTTGGACACCGGGCTTTTCAGAACCACCTTTTCCTCCTGTGCCAGGGAAGATCCCATTCCATTCCTGTCTCTCCTAATTGGTTCTATCACCACTGCTGCAAACATAGAAACCTCACGTTTAGCTGACCTCTTTGACCTGCATATTTATTTATTATTTTCTATCCCGCCTTTATTATTTTTATAATAAATATTTATAAGAAATAAATATAAATATTTATACTCAAGGCGGCGAACATACCTAATAGTACACCAAAGCGCCCATGGGACGCCATATCCATGGACTTTATCACTGATCTGCCTGCATCAAAAGGAGCATCAACAATCCTTGTAGTGGTTGATATGTTAACCAAGATGGCACATTTCATTGCCTGCTCCAGGGTGCCCACGGCCCAAGAAACTGCACAGCTGTATATATACCACATCTTTAGACTTAATGGATTGGATGAGAGTGTAGTCTCAGATTGAGGCCTGCAATTCACTGCCCGGTTCTGGTGGGCCCTTCTCAAGAACCTGGGGGTCCAAATTCACCTGTCCTTGGCACACCACCTGGAGTCGGACGGAGGGTTAGGGTTAGTGCCATCCTGGAACAATATTTGCGCTGCTATGTGAATTTCCAGCAGGACAACTGGGCAGACCTTTTGGCATTAGCGAAATTTGAATACAACAATGCACAGCATACTTCCATTCAAATGTCTCCTTTCCTGGCTAACTATGGTTTTTATCCTTGGCTCTTTTCTTTGTCCGCCCCGGATTCCTCAGTTCCCACTGCTGATCAGTTCCTCCAAGAATTACAAGCGGTCCATCAGGTTCTTCATGGGCAACTGGAAAAGGCCAAGGAGGATTATAAACGGTTTGCAGATCGACATCGTCAAGTGGGTCCTTCGCTAGCCGTTGGCGATTTAGTCTGGCTCTCCACTAAGCATCTTCCCACTCTGCGCCCATCGAAAAAGCTGGATCACTGTTTCTTGGGACCTTTTCCTGTGGAGGCTGTTATTAACCCAGTGACCTTTCGGCTGACATTACCACCCTGCATTCGTGTACATCCTGTCTTTCATCAATCCCTCCTGGTTCCAGCCATGCCTACCAGTCCGCATCGGTCAGTGGCACCTCCACCTCCACTTGTCGAGATCCACAGGGAGCCTGAATATGAGGTGGCCTGTATCTTGGACTCTTGCATTCACTGAGGATGCCTCCAGTACCTGATTGACTGGAAAGCCCAGACCATTCATTGGGGACAACTGTCTGTTTACCAGACTCCATGTGCCTGGACTCCTGATAGGAAAACCTCATGACCTGATTCTTGACTCTTGGACTCACTTGACTGATCGTGTTTTGAATGTGAAACTCCCTTAAGGCAAGCTCGTGGGACTTTTGGGGCTTGTTTTTGTAGAGTGTGTGCTTTTGCGCTCACACTCCCTTGCCGCCTGTTCATTACCTCACAAGTTTACCTCACACGTTTACCTCATAAGTCTCTCAGTAAAGTTTTACAACTACTTCCCTGGTGTACTGCGTGTAATTGGGCTGGGACAGGACACCAAGTGAATTGGGTCACTGGGCAATTAACTTTCGCCGATGGAATTTATAAGGGGTTAACCCCTAGAGAGCAGAAGGGCGAGCCTGAGCTAATAGGCACAGCATCCGAGATTTGGGGGGAAGTGGCAGGAGAGGAGAAATATCTCATCCGCATGCAGTACGGAGATTTAAAAGAGGTGTTTGGAGAAGTGGAGTCCAACCACTTCCCACCTCATAGGAAGTCGGACTGTGCTATAGAACTGGAACCAGGTGCCGAATTGCCCAGAACTAAGCTGTACTCCATGACTCCCAAGGAACTGGAGGCGTTGTGGGAGTTCATTGACAAAAACTTAGAACGAGGGTTCATTTGCCTGGCCACTTCATCGATGGCTGCACCCGTTCTTTTTCAGAATCAAGAAGGATGGATCACTGAGATTGTGCACTGATTACCGGGGATTGAATGCTATCTGTACTTCCAATAAATACCCCTTACCCCTTATGAAGGACATGCTAGCCCACCTATCAAGGGGGAAGATTTTTACCAAATTAGTCTTAAGGGAAGCATACTTCCGAGTTCGAATTTGGGAAGGAGATGAGTAGAAAACAGTGTTTAATTGCCAGCTGGGGTCCTTTGACTAATGCCCTTCAGATTGAGGGGGGGCCCTGGGATCGAGGGCATCACAGCATGGCTTTGGAGATATTTTTGCTCATTTTGCATAAGCAAAATGGCTGATGGGCTTTCATGCACAGGAAAATTATATTTTTTCTTTTATTTGTGGTCTTGCTATCTGTGCTGATTTGGGTGGAACAGTGCTCCCACAAAGAAAGAGGGTAAGCTGTATAGCATTCTCTCTGAGGGTTAGGTGAAAGAAAGACCCTCCTCTCTGAAACTGCATTTTTTAATTGACAGTTTTTAATTTGTAATCATTGTGATACATTTAGAATAACTACATTCCTTTGGTCATTCCTGAAGTTGCAAGCAAGAGTTAAAGGATAAATATGACATGATCCTAAGATACTTCCTTTCTCCCCCTTCTCTGATGTCATTGATTTTAGGATTTTTTGTGTACAGTAATGCAAGAGGCAATCACATCCTTATATGCATGTGAGAATTGCACTTGTCTTCTGTGGACTTTTACTGGCTGTGGGACTTTAAAAGCTGGCAAATACCTTAGGCCAGGCACTGCTAACCTTTTCTGGCTAGTGGGTACATTTGGAATTTTGAGAATGGGCACTCTCACAAAATGACTGTCATGATGGGAATGGCATGTCACAAAACATGTATTTACCAGTAAGTAAACTGATGAGATTGCTTTCTGCCATTGATTCTAGTTTCTTTAACATCTTAGCCTACTTTTGTTACTGGTATGTGGGCACATTTCCAAAGGGAACACTGAACTGCAATCCTCTATCATATGTATTTTCTATGAAAGTTTCTGTGGGATATGAAGGGCACAGAAACACTCTTGGGGCTGGCCCTTTGTTTTGCACCTTGCTAACTTCCCATTTAATTTTAAAAATGTATAAGAATCTTTTTTAAAAATCAGGAAGTGGGGCATAGAGCCTGGTAGGCACCAAGTGATCTGTCTGCATCACTTCGGGAAGCCAGACCTTAGACAGTACGTGGGCACATAGGAAATGACTGGCAAGAAAATAATCCAAGCAGAACTCTATCATGCAGGAAAGCAGCAAGACAGTCACACAGAGAAAGAAGCCATCCACTTTCTTTGGCAACAAGCTGTCTGGATTGAGGGAAAGACACCAGTTTGGCAAGCTTAGCAGCAGACTATAAAATCGACCCTCGGAAGTCAATTGACTCCCTGGGCCAAACAAATTTTGGGATGATTTTCAAGTGCCAACCAGCAACTCCAACTGCTCAACTCAAGCTGTTCAAGCTGGTGGTGCAGTGAATAGGGAACCTGTGTAACAGATCTTCCTTTGTGAGGATGCTGTGAATTAGCATTACTTGCATAATTAATCATGCTCTGATCCCAATTTTTCAAAGCCATGTAACTTCTTTGTTAATTAAATTACATTTTTTGGCTAAGCTTTCTACCTAAGAAGAAATGTGTGCATAAACCAAAATAACTAAGTAAGTAAGTAAATGTGCTTCCTCCATGATAATAGCTTCTATTACAATACCACCATGTGGTTTGTCACATTGGTTAATAGTGATAACATTTGCAAGTTGTACAAGTACAAACTTGTCACACAATCTGTCTCTGAAACATATACATTGAAGTGGCTATCTGTTGGCTGGACAGCCTTCCTGGGGCACAAATTAGGGATGTGATGGAAAGCCTCCCAGACTCTTTAAGCCCATTGACAACTATCCAATTCTACTGACACACACACAGTCTTGAAGACACTAGAGAGGAGGATGCCGGGGGAACAGGTAGAATTTTCTTCTTCTGTCAAAGAAAATGGCCCAAGAAGAGAGAGAACTTTGAAAATGAATCATGCAGATGGTGCTCACAGGAACTGCTTGGTTTCTTTCATCATGGGTGTAGAGAATAAGGGAGGTGACCTTGATAGAAACATGCAAAAAACATTACCTAGGCAAAAGGGGGCTGAAACATTCTGGACTGGTTTACATAGTGGGGCTGACATGTGGATGCATTTCTGGAATGAGGGACCCTGGAAAAAATGTATTTGTTAGATGCTTTGCACACCTGATCTAGAGGGATCTAAACTGAATTGGGGAGTGGGCAGTGGGTAGGCAGAAAAGGGTGACACCAAGCACCTACCTGAAAAATGGCGTAACACTAACCACTGGAAAGAGGACTGGAAGTGATATGCAGGACCAAGCACATAATTATAGGTAGGAAACTCTGTGACCCAAGGATTCCAGAGTTGCTATACAAATACAAGTATGTGCAAAAGAAACATGAAGATCTTGAAAAAGGTGAATATGATATTTTGTAGACATTACTGTAGCCTAGTGGGACAAAACTCATGAAAGGGTGCAACTTATTCAGAAAGAATAGACCAGACAAAAGGGGAGAAGGAGTGACATCATATGAGAAGGAAATGTACACATGTATTGAGATCCAGAAACTTGAGCAGGAGGAGTTGTTGAGAGCATTTGGGTAATGCAAGAGAAGGGTAACAGCAAACATATTATTGTGGGGGTGTACTAAAGACTGCCGAACCAGACAGGAGATCTGAATAATGCCCTGCTGGAATAGATTATAGAATTTTGAGGGAGAATTGACATAGAAATAATGGGAGGCTTTAACTATGCAGACATCTGTTAGAAAACCAACTTGGCTAATTGAGTGTTTTATTTTCCATAAATCAGAGACAAAGAGATTGGCTCTCCTAGATCTGATCCTAAACCACAGGAAATAGCTAGGTGAATTGGTAAAAGCAGTAAGGACTTTGGCAGTAAGTGACCATGTCATCTTGGGGTTCAAGATAAAAAGAAACTGGAACATGGTGGTACATGCAGAATTTTTGTTGTTTATTCGTTCAGTCGTTTCCGACTCTTCGTGACTTCATGGACCAGCCCACGCCAGAGCTTTCTGTCGGCCGTCACCATCCCCAGCTCCCCAATGGTTGAGTCCGTCGCTTCCAGAATACCATCCATCCATCTTGCCCTTGGTCGGCCCCTCTTCCTTTTGCCTTCCACTTTCCCTAGCATCAGCTTCTTCTCCAGGGTATCCTGTCTTCTCATTATGTGGCCAAAGTACTTCAGTTTTGCCTTTAATATCATTCCCTCAAGTGAGCAGTCTGGCTTGATTTCCTGGAGTATGGACTGGTTTGATCTTCTTGCAGTCCAAGGCACTCTCAGAATTTTCCTCCAACACCACAGTTCAAAAGCACCTATCTTCCTTCGCTCAGCCTTCCTTATGGTCCAGCTCTCGCAGCCATAGGTTACTACAGGAAATACCATTGCTTTAACTATACGGACCTTTGTTGTCAGTGTGATGTCTCTGCTCTTAACTATTTTATCAAGATTTGCCATTGCTCTCCTCCCAAGAAGTAGACGTCTTCTGATTTCCTGGCTGCAGTCAGCATCTGCAGTAATCTTTGCGCCTAGAAATACAAAGTCTGTCACTGCCTCCACTTTTTCTCCCTCTATTTGCCAGTCATCAATCAAGCTCGTTGCCATAATCTTGGTTTTTTTGAGGTTTAACTGCAACCCAGCTTTTGCACTTTCTTCTTTCACCTTCGTCATAAGGCTCCTCAACTCCTCCTCGCTTTCAGCCATCAAAGTGGTATCATCTGCATATCTGAGATTGTTAATGTTTCTTCCAGCGATTTTAACTCCAGCCTTGGATTCCTCAAGCCCAGCATGTCGTATGATGTGTTCTGCGTACAGGTTGAATAGGTAGGGTGAGAGTATACAACCCTGCCGTACTCCTTTCCCAATCTTAAACCAGTCCGTTGTTCCGTGCTCTGTTCTTACCGTTGCTACTTGGTCGTTATACAGATTCCTTAGGAGGCAGACAAGATGACTTGGTATCCCCATACCACCAAGAACTTGCCACAATTTGTTATGATCCACACAGTCAAAGGCTTTAGAATAGTCAATAAAACAGAAATAGATGTTTTTCTGAAATTCCCTGGCTTTCTCCATTATCCAGCGGATATTGGCAATTTGGTCTCTAGTTCCTCTGCCTTTTCTAAACCCAGCTTGTACATCTGGCAATTCTCGCTCCATGAATTGCTGGAGTCTACCTTGCAAGATCTTGAGCATTACCTTACTGGCATGTGAAATAAGTGCCACTGTTCGATAGTTTGAACATTCTTTAGTGCTTCCCTTTTTTGGTATGGGGATATAAGTTGATTTTTTCCAATCTGATGGCCATTCTTGTGTTTTCCAAATTTGCTGGCATATGGCATGCATCACCTTGACAGCATCATCTTGCAAGATTTTAAACAGTTCAGCTGGGATACCATCGTCTCCTGCTGCCTTGTTATTAGTAATGCTTCTTAAGGCCCATTCAACCTCACTCTTCAGGATGTCTGGCTCTAACTCACTGACCACACCGTCAAAGCTATCTCCAATATTATTATCCTTCCTATACAGATCTTCCGTATATTCTTGCCACCTTTTCTTGATCTCTTCTGCTTCTGTTAGGTCCTTACCATCTTTGTTTTTGATCATACCCATTTTTGCCTGGAATTTACCTCCAATGTTTCTAATTTTCTGGAAGAGGTCTCTTGTCCTTCCTATTCTATTGTCTTCTTCCACTTCCGCACATTGCTTGTTTAAAAATAATTCCTTATCTCTTCTGGCTAACCTCTGGAATTTTGCATTTAATTGGGCATATCTCCCCCTATCACTGTTGCCTTTTGCTTTCCTTCTTTCTTGGGCTACTTCCAGTGTTTCAGCAGACAGCCATCTTGCCTTCTTGGTTTTCTTTTTCTTTGGGACGTTTTTTGTTGCCGCCTCCTGAACAATGTTGCGAACTTCTGTCCATAGTTCTTCTGGGACCCTATCTACTAAATCTAGTCCCTTAAATCTATTCTTCACCTCCACTGCATATTCCTTAGGAATATTAGTGAGCTCATATCTAACTGATCTGTGGGTCTTCCCTATTCTCTTTAGTCTGATTCTAAATTTTGCAATAAGAAGTTCGTGATCTGAACTACAGTCAGCTCCAGGTCTTGTTTTTACCGACTGTATAGAGGTCCGCCACCTTTGGCTGCAAAGGATGTAGTCAATCTGATTTCGGTGTCGACCATCTGGTGAAGTCCATGTATAAAGTCGTCTTTTAGGTTGTTGGAAGAGAGTGTTTGTTATGCACAGTGAGTTGTCTTGGCAAAATTCTATCAGCCTATGTCCTGCTTCATTTTGTTCTCCCAGACCATGCTTGCCTGTAATTCCAGGTGTCGTCTGACTACCCACCTTAGCATTCCAGTCTCCTGTAATGAAAATAACATCTCTTTTTGGTGTATTATCTAGTAGGTGCTGCAGATCCTCATAGAACTGATCTACTTCTGCTTCTTCAGCATCTGTGGTTGGGGCGTATATTTGGATCACTGTGATGTTAAATGGCTTACCCTGAATTCGAATTGAGATCATTCTATCGTTTTTTGGATTGTATCCAAGCACTGCTTTAGCCACTTTATTATTAATTATGAAGGCTACTCCATTTCTTCTGTGGTCCTCTTGTCCACAGTAGTAGATCTGGTGGTCATCTGATGTGAAGTGGCCCATCCCAGTCCATTTCAGTTCACTGACACCTAAAATGTCTATATTTAATCTTGACATCTCACCAATAACCACATCCAATTTGCCCTGGCTCATAGATCTTACATTCCAGGTTCCTATGGTGTGTTGATCTTTAGAACATCGGATTCGCCGTTCACCACCAGCACCGTCGGCCGCTAGCCGTCCTTTCGGCTTTGAGCTAGCTGCGTCATCACATCTGGGGCTAGTTGAACGTATCCTCTGTTCCTCCCCAGTAGCATTTTGACCATCTTCCGACCTGGGAGTCCCATCTTCTGATGGTATACCGACATATCTTTGGTTGTACTGATCCATTTAGTTTTCACGGCAAGAATACTGGGGTGGGTTGCCGTTACCTTCCCCAGGGATCGTATTTAGTCTGACCTCTCTGCCACGACCTTCCCGTCTTGGGTGTCCCTTCACGGTTTAGCTCATGGTTTCATTGAGGTGCTCAAGCTCCAGCACCACGACAAGGTAACGATCTCCTTTGCTGGAGAATATGCATGCAGAATAGATTTCAGCAAATCCAATTTCAACACCTTTAGAGGAATACTAGGTGGGGATCCCATGGAAACAAATCCTCAGGCTCAAGGAGCACAGGAGGGTTGAGAGTGTTTCAAAAATAAGATACTGGAAGTACAATTGACTGGTCTAAGAATTTAAAAGAACATGCATAAGAAGTGGGAGGTGATTGTAGTCACTCAAGGAAGTGTACCATCAAGTAGCTAACACTGACAGAAAGAAAGTTAGAAGGGCTTATGCTCAAAAACAAATTTAGGCTTGCAAGGGAAGTTAAAAGCAATAAAAAGGGCTTTTTGCCTATTCATTAGTGAGCTCATTGTGAGAAGATAGTAGGAGGGTGACAGGAGATGGGGAGAGGGCAGAGCTCCTCAACTTTGCTTTGGTCTTCTCCTCAAAGTAGAATTGTGTTCAAATGGACCTAAGCGAAACAACTGACAAAAGTAGGAAATGGCAGCCAAGAAGTAAAGGGAGAACTAGAGAACACCTGGGTACTGTGAATGGGTTTCTAGGACCAGTCCAATTATATCTGTGACTCTTTAAGGAGCCAATTACTGTCTGTTTTCCAGTTTAAAGACAATTTTCTAATTTATAGACTGTTAAATTAAATCTCCTGGATTTGATGTTAAGATACCCCAAATGTAATTCTGGTAAGTGATCTTATTTATTCTGTACAATTTATTTACACCTCAATCTGAAAGGTTTACAGATATTAAAAATAATAGAACAATAATAAACAATACATTACAAGTTCTTTAACACATTAATACATTAACTAATATACTGCCAGGCCCAGCCCAAGAACAACCAAGAATCAGTCCAGCCAAACTTCAGTTCTTTATTTGCTAACGCCATATAGACAGAATCTTGCCAGACTAAAGCAACTCTACCTAACCTAAGGGGAAATAACCTGGGAAGGCTCTAGGGCAGGGCTATCCTGAACCTCTTGGTTTTCCCACAACTGCCCCCTGGACTATATCTCCTCTTATCTCTTCCACCTTCTTGGAATCGGCTCCCTCCTTCCTGAGAACCAGCGGCAATGCCAAAATCCACCACATATACACACTAATGGCTCCACACCAATTCCTGAATGCCCTCTGGAGAAGTCAGGTTTTTACCAGCTTCTGGAAGGCAATGAGAGAGGGAGCTACCCTTGCCCAGCGAACCCGCTGTTCCATAGGAAGGGAGCTCCCACAGAGAACCTCTTAAGGGGCACTCCTGGCCTGTCCAGGTCAAGTAGGCGGAAACTATCTGCCTGGGAAAAAATGGCCTCTTCGATTGAGTTTTGCTTTTTCTCTATTGGTGAAAAAGTTCTTAGTCATGCAGTGTAAAACTTCCACAAAAGACACTTTTAACTTCTAATTTACTTTGTTGGCATCCTGGATATGATTCTGCTTTTTCTAACCCAGATTAGTTCTGCTAATGGGTTTTCATTTCTGATTTGTAATAATGTCAGATTAACAAATGACTAATCTACTATAAGAGGCTTGGCTTGGGCCAAATGGGTAAAGAGAACAGGAACACGCCAATCACTATTTTGACTTGAGCTATGCATGAATATAGTATTCTTGGAATAGAGCTTTCCAAACTGTGTGTCGGGACACGTTAGTGTGTCGGCTGCAGTGTCTGGGTGTGTCGCGGCTGCTGCTGCTTCCGAGCCCTGCCAGGATTCCACGCAGGTCCTAGTGCCTGTCTCGTGCCCGGCTGCCTCCAAACCTGCTGTGATTCCACTCAGGTCCTAGTGCCTGCCTTGTGCCCTGCTGTAAGAGGGGAGCTCTGCCCATGCCTTGCCCTGCTGTAAAGGGGAACTCTGTTTTCATGAGATATGTTGTGTCCCCATACATTTCGCTATTACAATTTATGTATGTGTCCGTATCTCTTATAAGTTAGTTAGTTTAACCTCTGGTTTGCTAGTAAAACTGAATTACTGTGTCACGAAATGATGCATGTCTAAAAAGTGTGTCACCAACATGAAAAGTTTGGAAAGCTCTGTCTTGGAAGATAAGCGGTCTTAGTTCCTGAAGTGGTATTCCGTGAGAGAAAATGGCAGACAAGGCCATTTAAAGGAACTGCCTAACGGGGGAACAGACTTTGGCCTCACTGAAAGGAAGCCGGGCACACTTCCCATTCAGGGAGGTTTTCTGCTTATCCAAGGAACATTCAATGGTATCAGTGGTGATGAGGAGGAGGTAGGTAGTCCAATAGGCTGATCCAAGTATAAACTAGGGACAGCTTTGGAGACAAAAATAATCCAAAACTCGGTCTCGAGGTTACTTTATCTTTATGAAACTGGAAGTAGAATGGATCAGCCTTAAAGGCACAAGAAAAGCTACTTTCATACTAAGAAACTATAGAGCCACCGTTGCCATCAGCTCAAATGGTTGTGAAGTAAGAGAGATAAGAGCAAGGGATAAGCTTCATGGAGAGATAGGAGACTTTACTGGATGAAAGATATTAGAGAGCCCCTGACCGATTCAGCTAGAGGGCAGGAAATCAACAGGGTAGCTGAAACGGCTGTGACAAATTCCCAGAGGGAAGAGAGTATCAGTTCTGTAACTTCAGAGTAAGCAAAAATTGAAAAAACACCTGCAATGGGGTCAATGCTTAGTGTGCATACAAATGGCAAAAAATGACTTTACTTACATATGTTGCTTACAAACGCACAAACTCTGCTGAGAAGAAGCACTGAAATGCTAAGCTTCAGTGCAGGGCTGGCAGTGTAGGAGTACAGTCACTTCAGTCTTTTCCTGACAGTAGATCAGTTAAAATTCCAGTTTATATGGAAAACCAGATAAATCTGAAGTAATGAAGTTAACTCAAGGTGGAAGGCCACTAGGTTATCTTGAGCAGTAACTCAATGAATAGTCAATGAACCAGGCACTTCGTTGTCTTGTCTAACCTTGCTGGGATAAATGCTTATTGGATTGTGATAACTTGGGTATGTTTCACGATCTGCAGCTTCTGTGTATGCCTGTTCGGGTTGCTCAGATTGTTCACTAAATCACTATACCGCTTGCAACTTTGCAGGAACTTAAAGTAGGAGAGAAGAGAGGATTCTCACTGAAGGGAAAGATCAAGGGTGAAAACTATAACTAATGTTGAAGCGGTGTTGTAGAATCAACATGTGTACTGTTTTGGAAAGCAGACTCAGTTAATGGAAGGAGTTGTAGCCAATTATCCTGCTGATAGTTTACTGCAGAGTTTTCCAAACTGTGTGTTGCGACAGGTGTGTCAGATGCAGTGTCTGGGTGTGTCGCAGCTGCTGCTGCCTCCGAGCCCTGCCAGGATTCCGCGCAGGTCCTAGTGCCTGCCTTGTGCCCTGCTGCCTCCAAACCTGCTGTGATTCCGCACAGGTCCTAGTGCCTGCCTTGTGCCCTGGTGTAAGAGTGTGTCGCGAAATGATGCCCTGCTGTAAGAGTGTGTCACGAAATGATGCATGTCTAAAAAGTGTGTCACCAACTTGAACAGTTTGGAAAGCTCTGGTTTACTGTATATAGCAATATAAACATAATCTAGGAGGCATGTTTATGTATTCTGTTTGTCCATTAGACAAACATATGTGATGGACAAACACAGTTAAGAATGATAGTAAACTATTCCAGAAACAGGCTGTAAATCGAGAACACCAGGCTGATACTGTGCTTTTGGGTAGCCTGTTTAACCAGAACACATGTTTGAGGAACATTTGAGCCACACCCAGGTGGGTGGTAGCATTTGGCAGAATTAAAATGAGCTGTTTTAGAGAACAGATCTACCAAAACCAAGATGGCATATTGCCCCTGAGAGTGTGCTACACCTAGAATTATAGTTTTAAGGCCTGATGTGTCTCAAAAAGGGCAGCAGAAGACCTACAAACCTGGTGGGTGGATATATTAACATGCTGGCATGTTGGAGAAGCAGCTATTTAGTACCATATATTCACCATAAGGCTCAGCCATCAAAGCCCCAGAGAAGACAGCTGTGTTGTTTTATATAGTCTAAAAGTGATGTGCCGCTAGATTGTCATGACCCAGCCACAGTACTTCATTTTGCTCAGCAACAGTCCTTTTGGTAAGAATGAGGTACTGCGGCTCATAAAAACGAGGTTCAGCAAACTTTTCTATCCCTTCCTGAGAGGGATCTAGAGAGCATTCTGAATTTGGGGGAATGTAGAATAGTCATTTCAGGAACATCGCTCTGGGTTTTAGGGAACTCTAATATAATATAATGGAAACATTATAGGCTATTCCGCTTCAGGGAACAGTTGCATAACTGGTGGGGCAGGTGCTTCCTTTGATTCCAAACCAAAGCAAAGGTAGCTTGATCTCTGCTCCACTTTATCTGGTGTGCCAGCTTTGACTCTGCCTGGCCTCTGTCTTAATGACTTCATGATTAATGACCTGAAAACTGCTTAATATACAGTTATCCTTAAAGACACAACTGAAGCAGAATTGTTAAGTGGGGCAGCTAAATGGGACTGTACAAGAGTGATCTTTAGAGAGCCTTCTGAAGTACTGGGCTCAGTTCGAAGTGCAGTCTATATAACCCTCATTGGTTTAGGATTCAGTAAGTTTGAACACTATAGGAGAAATATATTAGGGCTGTGCAGGGCTTCGGATTTGATTCCAGAAGTGGGGGAGCGGGGGCTGCCATGAATTTATAGACTCAGAGAGTGGGAAGATCTATTTAGGCTATCAAGTGTAACTCCCTGTGCACTAGAGAATTTCAGATTAAAATATCCCTGAGGAAAATAAAGTTTAGCTTCCTCCCCAAACAGTCCAATGAATTGGAGCTCAGCACCTCGCTGGATAATTGGCTTCATTGTTGAACTATTACAGAAATATTCTAACATTTCTAAGAACCTGCCTTCCTATAACTTAAACCTTTAATTCCATGTCCTGCACTTGATCTTTTTCTATTTGATGTCCTTTCAGTGATTGAAGAATGCTATTGTATCCTCTGTCAGTTGTATTATCTCAGACTAAAGATATTTATCACCTTCAATTTGTCTTCAAAGGGCTTTGTTTTTATACTGTATTCCAATCATCTTTCCTGCTGTTCTTTGAATCTGGTCCAGTATGAATCTTCCTTAAAGCGTGGTGCTCCTAACAAGACACAGTACTCAAGGTGGGGCTCAGTCCTGGGAGAAGATGTCACTGCTTTAAGGGCTTTCAGACAGCTACATTGTTCATGCCGCCACACGCTCCTAGGCATCATTTTGCATTGACTCTGAAGCCCTGAAGAGCCCTAAAACATGTTAGATGCTTGTTAAATGAGACATGAGCTATAGAGAATAAACTGGATTCATGAGTAATTATTCCAAGCTGGACAGAAGCTTTGTTCTAAATCACCAAATATACAAATACGGGACAGTGAAGAAGGGCTAGCAATATACAGGGTGCACCGAAAGTCAGGCCCCATAGGACAATCACAAGCTGTTTCATTAATGATTTGTTCAAAGGAAATGTTACTCTATTTGGTAAGGTTCAAAAGTCATTCATCAAACAAGTAAGGAAGTGTTTAGAAGAAACTGGCAACCAATTTGAAAATGTAATTTAGGTAATAAATTATCTATGGGGCCTGACTGTGTTGGGCTGGATACATGATACCTTCCGCAGTCCTGTGTTATAAAAACCTCCCTGTACAACAGTGCCTATGCCCATGTGGGGACAGCTCCCTGGAGTCCCTCAGCCACATGCTCCTCTATTGCTCTCTTCACAGGGAACTCAGGTGACATTTATCCATCCCATTTTAAAGAAATACCCTGGCAGAGAGCTCAATGCTTTTTTGTTGCTTCTTCTACCCAACCAGGACTCTGATGATTTTCCCAGGCTGCCTCATTCTGTGCCTCTACTTGTTCTATTCATCCCACCTACAACTGAAGGTTAGTGCTAATCTTGGTGATTGCTACTAAGTGCTAATCTTGGTGATTGCTACTATTATTTGTATTATTTTTATATTAATAGTATTATTGTTATTGTATTGTGTTTTATGCCTACTTTTTACTCTTATCTATAATTTTAGGGTTAGGGTTAGGGTTGGGGGGCGTGGTGGCTCAGCGGGTAAGACGCCAGGCTTGTCGATCGGAAGATCTCAAGTTCGGAGGTTCGAATCCCTAGTCCCGCACTCGCCCCAGCTCTTGCCAACCTAGCAATTCGAAAGCATGCAAATGCAAGTAGATGAATAGGTACCACTTCAGTGGGTAGGTAACAGCGTTCCGCGTGCGTCATGCCGGCCACATGACCGTGGAAGCGTCTTCGGACAACGCTGGCTCTTCGGCTAACAAACGGAGATAAGCACCGGCCCCTAGAGTCAGACATGACTACACAACTGTGCGGGGGGAACCTTTACCTTTTTATAATTTTAGGTTTATGTGTTTCTACGTAGTGTATTCTAGCCTAAAGGCTTGTTGTTGTTGTCGATGAGACCTGACTTTTGGTACACCCTGTTTCATGTTTTAATAGTGGTTGATATTATAGACAGAGAATTTTTATTGGGCAAAATACTGGAGACAAAAATGGATAACCATTTACTATACTAAATTCAGAGTCTTCAGAACACTTTTCTAAAGGTACTACTATTAATTTCAGTCTCTCTTTCTCAAACTGTCTAATAATTTGATAAATTAAGCAAGTATTTGTTCTTTTTTTTTGGTTAATATGGTATGCTAGGTAAGTAGTAGTTTCATTCAAAAGTGTGTGAGATGGAAATCTCTCTTATTTTATGCAATTTGCACAAACGTTTTGCATTCTTTTACTTAACTATGATGCTGATAACCATAGAAGCATTCTGTTAAACCCACAAACTTATAATTAACTATTAGTTTTTGATATAAGGACAGGATATTAATTTAGACCTAGATTAGTAAGACTTCCAATTCATCTGAATTAAGCTTCATTTGGTTTGTCAAACCCAGTTCTCAATAGTCTGCAGCTTGACAAAATGCCACATCAGTTAGAGCAGTGCTTTCTAAAGTGCCGCCGTTGGCGACACACCAACGGCGGCAGTGGTGGCGGCGCGGCAGCGCGCACGGCGGCAGGGGCGTGCACGGCGGTGGTGCGGTGGGGGCGCAGCGGTGGGGGCGTGCATGGTGGTGGTGGCCGCGGCAGCGGCCTCCGCTAAAATGCGAAAGCGCTGATGGCGCACCGCTGCCGCTGCCGCCGCCATGCATGCCCCCGCTGCCGCTTCCGGGTTGTTTGGCGACACACCAGACTGTGTGTTGCGACACACTAAAGTGTCGCGACACACAGTTTGGAAAGCTGTGAATTAGAGGATCTACAGTACGCAGACCCTGAGAAAAATACCCTCCTATAGTGTAACTCCCCAATTGTATCCCTCCACAAATATTTATAAATCATTGTGGGGGCTAGCTGGGGATGCTGAAGATCAAACTGACAAAGGAGAAGAATTCTTACCCAGGGATTAGCAACCACACAGAGACAGAAGTCTGGCTTCTGTCACTTAGTGATCATCATCCAGGTTATAAAAGCTGGACTGGACTTCGAGCCAGGGCTGGTCCATGCGAAATGGACTCAGCAACTCAATGAGCAAACATCTCAGCTGCTTCTACCTGAAGCAGCATTGCAATCTCACTGTACTATACTTAAAGAGTAAATTATAAATTTACTATAATAATAAACTATATAATATAATAATATAATAAACTATAAATTATAGTTATAGGGATTTATAGTTAAAGAAAGGTCTGGGAATTCCCTTCTGCAGACATTCACCAAACTGATTCAGTTACTTCAGCCAGTACTCTCCACCCAGATATCAAGGAAGAGAGAAAAAACATGGGGGCAAGGCTTATCTCTCTCAGCCCTGGTTTGACAGGGAATGTTTTGAGGCCAAGAGTAAATTGATTAGGAAATTCAAATTATTTAAAAAGATCACAGCTGAGCATGCCATCCAGGACTTTATGCTTCTGAAGAAACAATACAAACATCTATTACAAGACAAGAAAAGAGAATGCACTAGGGCTTCCTGGCAGCAATTGATAACAGCATCTCAAGCCAGAAACCCCATTTTATTCTGGTGCCTGATAGCTTCCCACCCAGTTGACAGGCCTCTTCCACTTCTCCACCTCTTACCTGCATCTGTGTGCGAGGACCCCTTTAGAGCATTATATTCACAAGAAGAGTGTCCTAAATTCGACTTAAACCTTAATGCTAACCTGCTCCCTAATTGGGCCCCAGTCTCGAGTGCTGAAATAAAGATGCTTATAAATTGGCTAAAGCCTGGTAAAGCTCCAGGCAATGACTTTATTACTCCTGAAATATTACGCAATAATTTGGAATTGTGGACCCCAGTTCTTGCTTCCCTATTTACTCATATTGGTCACACTGCACAAATCCCAGACAACTGGGGTCTAGCTCTCATAGTGCCCATTTATAAAAAGGGCACCTGAGACCCGCCTGCTAATTATGGGCCTATTAGCCTTTTAAATATAACAAGTAGGCTCTATGCCAGACACTTATACAACAAATTAGCTGACTGGATTGACCTAGAGCAGAGCTTTCCAAACTGTGTTGCGACACTTTAGTGTGTCGCGACAAAACCCGGAAGCAGACGTGCACGGCAGCGGCGCGGGGGCACGTGTGGGGGTGGTGTGTATGGCAGCGGCGGCAGCGGTGACGGCACACCATCAGTGCTTCCGGGTTTTAGAGGAAAACACGAGGCCGCCGCCGCTGCCGCCATGCACACCGCAGCCACCGCATGCGCCCCTACGCCACCGCCGCCGTTGGTTTGTCGCCAACGGCGGCAGTTTGGAAAGCACTGACCTAGAGCATATATTGGCTGACGACCAATATGTTATTGATTTTAGGTCCACATTCGATCTAGTTCCCAGAGCAAGGCTATAGGCTAAGCTTATGAATACTACCATTGATAGATGGTTACTGTTGCTTATGCATAATCTTTATAAGAATTCTAGAATCAAAGTTTGAGGCAGTGTGCAAGGCCACCACACTAATAAGATTCTAACTTACAGAGGAGTGAGGCAGGGATGTATTTTAGCCCCCCTGCTGTTTAATCTGTACATAAATCCACTCGTGGCCAAAATAAATCAGTTAGAACACCCCCCAAAACTAGCAAAAACACATACTGCAACTTTGTTGTATGCAGATGATATAGTACTTCTATCAAACGTTAATTGGACTTAAACAATCTCTGAATGTTCTAGCCAATTTCTGCTCTGAGAAAGCACTTGTAATCAACTATAATAAAACTAAGATCCTGATCTTTGCAAAGAGACTTAAACTGCACGCCTGGAGGATAAATGGCCAGAGTATTGAACAAGTGAAATATTTTAAATATTTGGGCATGGTTTTCCACAGCTCCACCAAACACGGTGCACACCAAAATTATGTTATACAAAATGCTCAAAAAACAGTGGCTGCAATTCAATCTTTTCACTTCACCAGAGGAGCACAGCATATCCCAGCCGCACTGAAGCTATATTCAGCTAAGGCTCAAGCACTACTACTTTTTGGTGCCCAGCTAGGACCTCACACCTGCTTTACTTCTCTTGAAAGGGTCCAGTCTAAATTCCTAAGGGCTATATTTCAGGTAGCCCCTTGAGTTCCAAACGCAGTATTAAGGAGGGAGGCAGGGCTGTCTAAAGTCAAAATGGGCGCACGGACCTACATCATAGCACATAGGCTGAAGTTACTGTTCCTTCTCACAGGTTTGAGTTCTTTCCGTATTGAGGACAATTACAAATCAATACGGTTCAGGACAATCTCACAAAACCTTAAACATATTGTTTTTTCCAGGGAGGCGTTCTTAATGAGGGTTATGAGCATGCACTCAGTACATTTAAACAACGTATTCAAGACCTGGAAGTCCAACAGGAGCAGTCTGCTCTACCCAAGAACGTTTTTCTGAGCAGTCAAGCCCCTTTTTTCAAACCAGCGAGATACTTACACCACATAATTTTTTCCAAATTCCGAAGACCGCTAACTTTAGCATACTTCAACGCTCTCCCCACAGCAGTTTTGGAGGGCTGATACAAAAAAGTCCCCTATGAGCGGAGACTGTGCCCCTGTGGACAAGGGGCTATTGAAGCTACAGCTCATGTCCTGCTATATTGTACCCTCTATAAGGATTCAAAGGGAAATTGTGATCTTTTTTATGTACGGTTGTTGTTATCAGATCAGTATGATTCAGTGTCCTTGAACGTAGCTAAATTTTGTTATATTACCTGTAAAATTAGGCAGACTTTGATTGTCCACCGATGAACCCACCACCAATTGTAATATTTTATTATATTTTGTCTTGTCTTGTCTTGTCTTGTTTTTATTTTGATGTGTACCTCTGCAATTCTGGTCAGTGACCGTCATAAAAATTCTATTTTATTTGGTTTGTCTTCCCTGCAAACAAGACCAGTTCAAATCACTGGGGTGTACATTTGATTGGAGATAGTCTCTAACTTTTGGACCATAAAAAATCAGTAACAAAAATATTATCTATTATGTAAAATAGCTAAGCATGTTTAAGCATTGCCTAGCCAAGTTATAATATTTAACAACAGGAATTTAACAACAGGAATTTAATTGACAGAATTAGCCCAACTCACCTTACAGGGTTGTTGTTGTGGGGAAAATAGGAGGAGGAAGGAGTATTGGGTATGTTCCCCACCTTGAGTTATTTATAAAAATAATAAAGGTGGGATAGAAAATAAATAAATAAATAAATAAATAAATAAATAAAATATAATATACATTCTAAAAAATATAGGGATTTCTTTTCTCAAAAAGGCTTTAATTTAACTAAGGAGACTGACATTTATAGCAAAATGGATCTGTACAAGAAAATTTTACCTTATTTTTCAGCAGCAGTAGTTGCATTTGGCATAATATACTGAAGTAGTAGAGGCATTGCTGAATTAAAATCAATAAATTTAATTTAAGGAAAGAACTCACTCTATGCTGTATTTCATGCTGTAGCTCATCTGAAGTATTCAGTAGTTTTGGAACACAGATTAAATAAGGGAGGCTTCATC
Source organism: Charina bottae (assembly GCA_023362775.1). Taxonomy (NCBI): domain Eukaryota; kingdom Metazoa; phylum Chordata; class Lepidosauria; order Squamata; family Charinaidae; genus Charina; species Charina bottae. The sequence goes on from JALMGJ010000020.1 coordinate 3,985,933, forward strand.
TCATTTATTCAGTTGTGCTTTATCTCAAAATGTTCAGGATAACAAACTTTTCATTTGCTTCAGTTAGTTATTAAAACAATACTTTTTAATAGTAATATTAATTTATGAAAGAAAATTGTTATTTTTTGCAGGATTAGCTAAATTATATGCCAGATTTATTAAGATTTATATAATGTGTGACATTAAGATCCAAGTACCTTGACTACTGTATTTCTTCAGGCATTTTACTTTTGTAATGGCTAATGACCAAACAATAAATCTGATTAATTAATCGTAACATTTATTCACATATACTTTGGATTCATCCGTCAATTGTGCCAGTATTGCATGGTTCCATTATTCCAGGGATCAGTGTCTTGATTTTTAGGAAAATTTAAAATTCTCAGAATAATTCCTTTTCTCGTGGCTACATGCAGTAACCTTGTAAAACAAATCAGTTTGCAATCAGTGCTTCCTCTCCCACCTCTACGACTGAACGGGTGGAGTTCATAATAAGGTTCATTTTATTAATCTTTCAGCAGTTTTGAATGTATTCTTGTGAAAAGGCTAACTTTTAATTGAATTGAATCCCTCTACAGGGATACACGTGCTCATTAAAATAAGAGTATTTGCCTTCTGACTTCAATGCCATCACATCCAGTTAACTAAAAGTAATGTTTAATGGGGAAAGAGATGACAAAGGGATTGTGAAAAGAACAGGCATAACAATAACAGGATTACTGTTTAGAACCTATGAAATCATTGCCTTCAAGGTAAAAGTGAAATCTGTCAACATTTGCTACAGCATATCATTTCTGGCTCTGTCTTCTTTTACAGCTTTTAAAGTTCTGTCATTTGGAGGGTTTTCAATTTCAGTAATTAATCACATATGCTTTATTAATAAAATAGTGTATAATATGCTTAGCCCACTTTAAAAATGAACTCAAACCTGTAAGTAAGGATCAGTTACAAATTCTGTATATGCATACACATATAATCCCCTTCATGGATCACTGCCTTGTCGTGGCGAAGGGGCTTGCGTAACTCAATGAAGTCAGGTCAAGAAGAGAGTTCTGACAAAACGTGGTCCAAAACTGGAGGAGGGAATGGCAAACCACTCCAGTATCCTTGCCAAGAAAACCCATGGACAGTATCAAAAGGCTAAAAGATATGATGCCGGAAGATGAGCCCCTCAGGTCGGAAGGTGTCCAAAATGCTACTGGGGAAGAGCGGAGGGCAATTCCGAGTAGCTCCAGAAAGAGTGAAACAGCTGGGCCAAAGCCAAAAGGACGCTCAGTTGTGGATGTGTCTGGAAGTGGAAGGAAAGTCCGATGCTGTAAAGAACAATACTGCATAGGAACCTGGAATGTAAGATCTATGAATCAAGGTAAGCTGGATGTGGTCAAACATGAGATGACAAGATTGAACATCGACATCTTGGGAATCAGCGAACTAAAATGGACAGGAATGGGCAAATTTAATTCAGGAGACCATTATACTGTATATACTACTGTGGGCAAGAATCCCTTAGAAGAAATGGAGTAGCTCTCATAGTCAATAAAAGAGTGGGAAAGGCAGTACTGGGGTACAACCTCAAAAACGACAGAATGCTTTCAGTTCGAATCCAAGGCAAACCATTCAACATCACAGTGATCCAAGTCTATGCCCCAACCACTGATGCCGAAGAAGCTGAAGTTGACCGGTTCTATGAAGACCTACAACACCTTCTAGAACTAACACCAAAAAAAGATGTCCTTTTCATCATAGGGGACTGGAATGCTAAAGTAGGACATCAAAAAATAACCGGAATAACAGGCAAGTTCAGCCTCGGAGTACAAAATGAAGCAGGGCAAAGGCTAATAGAGTTTTGCCAAGAGAACACGCTGGTCATAGCAAACACTCTTTTCCAACAACACAAGAGACGACTCTACACATGGACATCACTAGATAGTCAATACCGAAATCAGATTGATTATATACTTTGCAGCCAAAGATGGAGAAGCTCTATACAATCAGCAAAAACAAGACCTGGAGCTGACTGTGGCTCAGATCATGAGCTTCTCATCGCAAAATTTAGGCTTAAATTGAAGAACGTAGAGAAAACCACTAGACCACTCAGGTATGACCTAAATCATATCCCTTATGAATATACAGTGGAGGTGAGGAATAGATTTAAAGGATTAGATCTGGTAGACAGAGTGCCTGGAGAACTATGGATGGAGGTTCGTAACATTGTACAGGAGGCAGCAACTAAAACCATCCCATTTCTTTTTCTTTAAAAGAAATGCAAGAAAGCAAAGTGGCTGACTGATGAGGCTTTACAAATAGCTGAGGAAAGAAGGGAAGCAAAAGGCAAGGGAGAAAGGGAAAGATATAACCAACTGAATGCAGATTTCCAGAGAATAGCAAGGAGAGATAAGAAGGCCTTCTTAAATGAACAATGCAAAGAAATCGAGGAAAACAATAGAACGGGGAAGACTAGAGATCTCTTCAAGAAAATCGGAGATATCAAGGGAACGTTTTGTGCAAAGATGGGCATGATAAAGGACAAAAAAGGCAGGGACCTAACAGAAGCAGAAGAGATTAAAGAGGTGGCAAGAATACACAGAAGACCTATACAAGAAAGATCTTAATATCCCTGATAAATACGATGGTGTGGTCACTGACCTTGAGACGGACATCCTAGAGAGTGAAGTCAAGTGGGCCTTAGGAAGCATTACTAACAACAAAGCTAGCGGAGAAGACAGTATCCCAGCTGAGCTATTTAAAATCCTAAAAGATGATGCTGTTAAAGTGCTGCACTCAATATGCCAACAAATTTGGAAAACTCAACAGTGGCCACAGGATTGGAAAAGGTCAGTTTACGTTCCAATTCCAAAGAAAGGAAATGCCAAAGAATGTTCAAACTACTGTACAATTGCACTCATTTCAGATGCTAGCAAGGTTATGCTCAAAATCCTACAAGCTAGGCTTCAGCAGTATGTGAACCGAGAACTACCAGAAGTGCAAGCTGGGTTTCGAAGAGGCAGAGGAACTAGAGATCAGATTGCCAACATTCGCTGGATCATGGAAAAAGCAAGAGAGTTCCAGAAAAACATCTACTTCTGCTTCATTGACTACGCTAAAGCCTTTGATTGTGTGGATCACAACAAACTGTGGCAAAGTCTTAAAGAGATGGGAGTACCAGACCACCTTACCTGTCTCCTGAGAAACCTGTATGCGGGTCAAGAAGCAACAGTTAGAACTGGACATGGAACAACCGACTGGTTCAAAATTGGGAAAGGAGTACGACAAGGCTGTATATTATCACCCTGCTTATTTAACTTATATGCAGAGCACATCATGAGAAATGCCGGGCTGGATGAATCACAAGACGGAGTTAAGATTGCCGGGAGAAATATCAACAACCTCAGATATGCAGACGATACCACCCTAATGGCAGAAAGTGAAGAGGAACTAAAGAGCCTCTTGATGAGGGTGAAAGAGGAGAGTGCAAAAGCTGGCTTGAAACTCAACATTAAAAAAACCCAGATCATGGCATCTGGTCCCATCACTTCCTGGCAAATAGAAGGGGAAGAAATGGAAGCAGTGACAGATTTTCTGTAGCTTGAATCATGTCAACTGGATTTCTATTTTCTCAGTGGAAACGTTTCGCTCCTTATCCAAGGAGCTTCTTCAGTCTGAGCAAAGTTAGTAAGGGAATCCTAAATATGTTTCTAGGTAGCTGTGTGACCTTACACACTCTGTCCAGTGCTCAACCTCCTCCCCCCAACCTTACCGTCCAAGAGAGGAGAGCCCTGACAGCCCTCAGCAAAGATGAAACCATCACCATTTTACCTGCTGACAAAGGAAGATGTACAGTGGTTCTAAACACTGCAGACTACCACAATAAAATTACCTCACTTTTGGAGGATCACCATACATATGAAAAACTGAAAAGAGACCCCACCAACAATTACAAGAAAAAGGTAACAGACAGTTTGAAACAATTGGAACATGATGGCTCCATCGATAGGATTACCTACCACCGTCTGTATCCTGGAGAAGCCATCCCCTGCATCTACGGACTTCCTAAGATCCACAAGGAAGGAACACCCCTCCGACCCATAGTCAGCAGCATTAATTCGGTAACATACAACATTGCCAAACACCTCTCTACCATACTAGCACCTCTAGTTGGACACTCTGAACACCACATCCATAATTTGGAAGAATTTGTTTCCAAAGCAAAGATCCTGAAACTGGATACAGATGAAACTATGGTCTCCTTTGATGTGTCCTCCCTTTTCACCAGCATCCCCACCACTCATGCTCTATCCGCTGTCAGGAAGAGACTAGAAGAGGACAGCACCCTTGAAAGGAGAAACCAACTCAACCCAAACCAGATCTGCCATCTTCTGGACCTGTGTCTTAACACCACTTATTTCACATACAGAGGTGACTTTTACAGACAAAAACACGGCTGTGCCATGGGTTCTCCTGTGTCACCCATTGTGGCCAATTTATACATGGAAGAAGTGGAGAAGAAAGCACTCAACACATTCCAGGGAACGGTGCCCACCCACTGGTTTAGGTATGTGGATGACACCTGGGTCAAAATCAAGGACCAGGAAGTACAGGCCTTCACGGACCATATAAACACTATAGATGCCAACATTAGCTTCACCAGAGAAGACACCAAGGACAACAGACTGGCATTCCTAGACTGTGAAGTCCTCATTGGGACCGGGGGCAAGCTAGAAATAGGGATCTACAGGAAACCCACAGACACAGATCAATATCTGATGTTTGACTCCCACCATCCACTGCAGCACAAACTAGGAGTCATCAGGACATTGTCACACAGAGCAGAAACCATCCCCACCTCCATGGATTCCAAAAAGAATGAAAAGCAGCACCTGAGAACAGCTCTGAAGGCCTGTGGATATCCAAATTGGGCCTTCACCAAATCTAAATCTACCAGACCTAAAACAGCGACAGATAGGGCTGAGACTCAGAGTAAACGAAAGAACCTGGTCATTCCCTACATGGCTGGCGTGTCTGAAAAGATAAAACGGATATTTGGCAAATACCACATACCTGTATATTTCAAACCCACCAACACACTGAGACAGAGGCTTGTACACCCCAAAGATCAAACTCCAAAACACAAGAAAAGCAATGTAGTTTATGCAACCCAGTGCAGTGAGGAGTGCTCTGAACTCTACATTGGAGAAACCAAACCACCTTTGTACAGGAGGATGGCCCAACACAGGAGAAGTAACACCACAGGACCAGAGTCAGCAGTTTATCTTCATCTAAAGGAAAAAGGACACTCATTTGAGGACATTAATGTTCACATTTTAGACAGAGAAGATAGGTGGTTTGAGAGAGGGGTCAAGGAATCCATTTATGCCAACTTGGAAAATCCTTCCTTGAATAGAGGTGGGGGGCTCAGGCATAATCTTTCCCCCATCTTCCTCCCTGCTTTGTCTTCTGTGCCTAGGAAGATTAAGACCATTTCACAAGCTCAACAGCAGCATGGTGATCTTAACGATCATCCTTTAGATGATAAAAGGACTTAAAATAACATCTCAATATAACCATGACCTAGCCCCAGGTGTAAGGTCACACAGCTACCTAGAAACATATTTAGGATTCCCTTACTAACTTTGCTCAGACTGAAGAAACTCCTTAGATAAGGAACGAAACGTTTCCACTGAGAAAATAGAAATCCAGTTGACATGATTCAAGCTACAGACAATTCCACCTGGATGTCTGAGAACCTTCATAGACATAATGACAGATTTTATTTTCTTGGGCTCCAAGATCACCGCAGATGGTGACTGCAGCCATGAAATTAAAAGACGCTTGCTCCTTGGGAGGAAAGCTATGGCAAACCTAGACAGCATATTAAAAAGCAGAGACATCACCTTGCCGACAAAGGTCCGTATAGTTAAAGCTATGGTTTTCCCAGTAGTAATGTATGGCTGTGAGATTTGGACTATAAGGAAGGCTGAGCGCCGAAGAATTTATGCTTTCGAACTGTGGTGCTGGAGAAGACTCTTGAGAGTCCCTTGGACTGCAAGGAGGTCAAATCAGTCAATCCTAAAGGAAATCAACCCTGACTGCTCATTGGAAGGACAGATGCTGAAGCTGAAGCTCAAATACTCTGGCCACCTAATGTGAAGAGAGGACTCACTGGAAAAGACCCTGATGCTGGGAAAGACTGAAGGCAAAAGGAGAAGGGGACGGCAGAGGATGAGATGGTTAGATAGCATCACCGATGTAATGAACATGAACTTCAGCAAACTCCGGGAGACAGTGGAGGACAGGAAGGCCTGGCGTGCTATGGTCCATGAGATCACGAAGAGTCGGACACGACTAAACGACTGAACAACAACAAATACACATATAATATGCTTGGTATAATTTATGAAAATATTAATGTCATCCTTTATCCTTTAAGGTAGTATATTATCTTTTTTAGCTTCCCATATTATATAGAAGCTGAAAATCATTGAAGGATACCATCCTAGGGAAATCTGCCTAAATGTTCCAAAGTCAAGGCAACTGAACATCATCAGCTTACTGGAGATAACGCATCACGTTCCGATGGTTGACCTCACTCATCAGTCTCACACAAATATTAGAAAGGGAGGAAAGTGGGGAGCCCGGAGGCACTTCACAAAGCAGGGACCTAGGACTTAACTGCTCTCCTCTCACCAACACTGCCTGGAACTGGCCCTGGAGGGAGTGCCCCCCACTGCCAGACCCTGAAGCTGGTAGAGAAGGACATTTCATAATTTGGTCTGAATCCTGATTGGAAAGGATCCAGTTAATCTGCTTCCCTCAGAGTCCTTTGAAACTGAAGACTGACCACCTTATTAACAACCTCCAAATTACAGGTAGTCCTCGCTTAACGACCATTCATTCAGCGACTGTTTGAAGTTACGAACACCCTGAAAAAAGTGACTTCTGACCGGTGCCCGAAGTTACGGCCATTGCAGGGCCTCTGCAGTCACATGATCAAAACTCAGGCGCTTGGCAGCCTGCCCACACTTAGGACCGCAGGGGCGCTGCAACTCCCCCCCACCCGCCTATCTCCCGCCATCTATGCCTTTTTGGCTCCCTGCCGCCCTGCACTCCGATGCCCCAGCTGACCTTGCCGCCTTCTTGCTCCCGCTGCTGACGAGGCGTGCCCGCCTGGCTACTGGGTGGGGCTGAGGCAGCTCCACGTTCCCAAAAGGAAAAAAAAGCCCAAAGCAGCCTTTTTGCAAAGAGCTGCTGGGCGGGGCTGAGCTAGCTTTGTAAAACATGAAAAATGATTCTGAGTATTTATTTATTTATTTTCTATCCTGCCTCTATTATGATTACTTAGAACTAGGTCCCACTGCTTCTAAGTGATGCTCTAAAATCCAAAGCAATCCAATGACCTGCAGTCTAAAACTTGAACTTGAATAAGTTTTCTTTTCTGTTGCTGCTGTGGTTAAACGAGGCTGAACACGCTTAGGGTGAGGGCCCAGCGTGGGTTTTCACTCCCTACTCGTATCCATTGTGACTTGAAACAAAGATCCATTATTTTCCAATAGCTAAAAAGCAAACTAAACCAAAAAGAAAAGAAATAAAATGCTAAAAGCTTAAGTGAATAAAAGTTTGGAACATTTCAGAATGATCAGAGTAGCATCTGAACACTTCTCGTAAGCTGAAAATAACTGTTTCAAAATTGAAACAGAGTGTTTTGAATTCAAATCAGGATGTTTTGAGCACAAAACATTTCGTATTAAAAGCATTTTGCACATTAGTAGAAAGTATAGGTTCTCTGAAGCAGATTATAATGCTTGAGCACATTCCTATGGGTACATGCAAAAAGCTGTTAATGCCAGGATGTTAAATTTGACCCAGCTTGAGATAATCTGCTCAAATACCCACTAACATCCTAGTGACCCCTTTCTATGTTAGCTGCAGTTTTTAAAACATTTAAGGCAGCCCAAAGTAGAGATAAATACACTAGTATAATCCTGAAGATAAAGAATAATGCATTTTTAGACTACACATTTTATTTATTTATTTATGAAGTCTATCTGCTGCCTGAAACTGGGAGGACTCTAGGCCACTAACAGAATTGTCTTTCAGAGGGAATGCAATCCACCAAGGACAATATGTAGAGTCAGATAAGCAAGTGTTATGATTCATCTAGAGTAAGATTAAACTTGGTTCACCTTCCCTCCAAACATGAGCTATACAGATAATTGATTTAGCACACCCATAGCCTTGCTACACCAGAAGCCAGAAATGATAGGGAGAATGGCATACTGAAGAAGTTTAACTGATACTGTTAAATTATCTCACCTAGCATTCAAGTAAAAGCACAACAGAGAAGCTATTGGAGCATCCTATATGCTCGAGTCTTGAGCAGAACAGCACTCTTCCTTTTTCTGAGAACGATTCTCTGAACACAGTTCAGATGATGAAATATAGTGCTTCTAGCCCCTGACAAAAGTAGATGATTTTAAAAGGTCCCATTCTTAACAGAACTACCAAGAAGTCCAGGAGAATCAGTCTGATGCACTACCCCTAACAACTTTTCCAAACCACTGTTAGAACCTAGACCGCAAATGCCAGAGGAGGCTATGAGGCAAGGGGACCCAAAGTGCCTTCCTGAAAGAAATCAAGTTTGGTCTTCATTTCAACGAGGCATCTTATCTTCATGGCTTGAAGTGCTGCATTGACATGAATCAGTCGACTAACTAGATTAACTAACTAACAAAGTCAACCCATTAGATTGGTCCGCCCCCGGCGACTGATGGACCCGGCAGGGTCCCAGAGGGAGCTGGGGGTTATACCTGAGGATCTGTTGCACAGTCCAGTGGAGGCCCTGGCCGCAGCCTGGAATAGGGAGGCGGCTGAGGCCTTGGACAGGATCGCGCCCATGCGACCTCTCATGCCCCGTTCAACCTGACACTCCCCGTGGTTCACGGAGGAGCTGAGGGTTTTGAAGAGGGGTAAGAGACATCTAGAGTGCCTCTGGAGGAAGACAAAGACCAAATCCGACTGAACACAGGGTAGAGCCACTGTTAAGGCCTACTTTGTGGTGGTAAGAGCGGCGAAACGTCAATATTTCTCCTCTCTTATTGTGTCTGCAGAATGCCGCCCGACGGCCCTGTTTAAGAACACCCGATCCCTTTTGGGGAAGGTGGGCCCAGTGACCCACCTACAGGGCCATGTGGAGGAGTTTTGTGAGCATCTGCAGGATAAAATCACTCAGATTTGTTCCGAGCTGGACTCCAAGCGTGAAGGATAGTCTGGGGAGATGCCGAGTTTGATCCTGTTGGACCCGAGGAAGAGGACAGGATCCTCTGAACTGTAAATGCCACCACCTGTCATCTAGATCCATGCCCCTCCTAGCTGGTGATGGCAGCCTGGGAGGTGACATGTGGTTGGGTCCAGGTGATGGTCAATACATCCTTGAGAGAGGGAGTGTTTCCAGCTGCCTTTAAGGAGGTGCTGGTAAACCCCCTCCTCAAGAAGCCATCGCTGGACCCTACTGTGCTGGACAATTTTTGTCCAGTCTCCCACCTCCCCTTTTTGGGGAAGGTGGTTGAGAAGGTGGTGGCGTTGCAACTCCAGAGGATTCTGGATGAAACGGATTATCTAGTCCCCTTCCAGTCAGGGTTCAGGCCTGGATATGGGACAGAAACTGCATTGGTAGCACTTATGGATGATCTCTGGCGGGAGCGGGATGGGGGCAGTGCACCCATCCTGGCTCTTCTTGACCTCTCAGCGGCCTTCGATACCATCAACCATGGTATCCTTTTGGGGCAACTCAGGGAGTTGGGGGTGGGTGGCGTGGCTTTGCACTGGTTTACCTCCTTCCTCCGGGGCCGGTCACAATTGGTGGTGGTAGGGAGTGAGAGATCCGACCCTTGACCCCTCCTCTGTGGGGTGCCGCAGGGTTCGGTCCTCTCTCCTCTCCTATTCAACATCTACATGAAACCACTGGGTGAGATCTGACACCACAGGATGAGGTATCATCAGTATTTATTTATTTATTATTAAATTTCTATGACCGCCCATCTCCCCCTCAAGGAGGGACTCTGGGTGGTTCAGTATGCTGATGATACCCAGTTATACATTTCCATCCCAGGTGAAGTAATGTGGTGATGTGGTGGCTGCCCTCTCTCGGTGCCTGGGAGCTGTGGGGGTCTGGATGGGGAACAACAGGCTTCGGCTGAACCCTGGTAAGACAGAGTGGCTGTGGGTTAATGGCTCCTCTGTATCTGGGAAATTGTCTTCTTTAGTTCTGGATGGGGTTGCACTTCCCCAGACAGACCCGGTGCGGAATCTGGGGGTTCTTCTGGACTCACGACTCCTGCTCAAAGAGCAGGTGGCAGTCGTGGCCAGAAGGGCCTTTGCGCAACTTCGTGTTGTGCGCCAGTTATGCCCTTTCCTGGATCAAGAAGCCCTCCGAACAGTCACTCATGCCCTGGTCATCTCCCATATAGACTATTGCAATGTGCTCTACATGGGGCTACCCTTGAAGAGTATCCAGAAGCTTCAGCTGGTCCAGCATGTGGCTGCGCGGGCAATTCTTGGTGCCCCAAGATCGTCACGTGACACCATTGCTACGCGAGCTGCACTGGGTGCCAGTTTGCTTCTGGGTCCAATTCAAGGTGTTGGTGATCACCTTTAAAGCCCTACATGGCATGGGTCTAGGTTACCTGAGGGACCGTCTTGTGGGAAAATATAGCAGTCATACCAACAATTCATGTCTTGCTCTATAAGGACATGAAGAGGGTGGAGACTCGCAGTAACTTCCTGAAGAGAGAACTCTGTGAGATCACTTCCTTCTTCCTGTTCTTCCCTCTCTTTTTCCACCATGCTCTCGAGTTGAAAGGACACGTTGTCTGAGCTCTCCAAGCCCAGACAGAATGCTAAAGTCTATATATTCTATTTTTGTAACTTAATATGTTTTAAACCTGCCTTGACTCTACTACTGCAACTGCTGTTTTTGAGACCTAAATAATGTGAGTAAACATTACTTTTATTTCTTCACAAAACTGTGTGATTGTTGTTTTAAGAGGGACAAAAAGGGGTAATGCCAGGATAATCCAGTCTGCCTCACAGCATCCTGGATTATTGTTTTCTAGAAGGTTAAACCAACCTTGTCTCAGTTTCCAATTTTTTATGCTGCCGGGGATGATGCTCTGCTGATCTCACTTACGTGAGAAAGGAAGGATAATATCCAAACAATATATCCTCTCCCAGTATTTAATCTCATCCCCAACACGTCTCATCCCCATGACATCGACCCATCCCACCCGGTCATGCAGAGAGGGCATGTTATGGACCCTGTCTGCAAGAGAATTTCATTTGGTGGGGTCCAGGAAGCGGGCCTTCTCTGAAGTAGCCCCCACCCTCTGGAACACTCTGCCCCCAGAGGTGAGACAGGCCACATCACTCCTGGCCTTCCGGAAGAACCTGAAGACTTGGCTCTGCCGTCTCGCTTAGGGCGGGAAGGGGAGTAGTTATTCCTGGGGGTGGCTGGTGCCTTAGAGCTCTCCTCACTGATTTAGATCTTTTTTAGCCACTTGGATTTTATATTTATTCTTACTTTTATATTTATATTTGGAAATAGTGTATTTATATTTTAGATGTTTTTATCCCTACTGTTTTAAAGTGTCTGCTATGGTAAACCACCCAGAGTCCCCCTTTGCTGGGGGAGATGGGCGGTGGCAAAGTTTGAAAAATAAATAAAATAAATAAAACTAAAAAAATGATGCAATATGTTTCCATTTATCACAGATTTCAAGACATTTTATAACAACAGAGCATTATCATTTATTTTCTTTAATTGAGATTTAGAAATGTTTAAATATTATTTAATATTTGACGGATGTGTGATGTGTATTGATAGCTTGCAATCTCTTTTTTCTTATTTCTTTTTGTTCAGTTTTTTATTGCTTTTTCCTGTTGCTTTTATGTTTTCCTTTTGTTTTTGTGTGGTATTTTTTGGTAAAACATGTTAAAATAAATAGTCATTAAAGAAGACATCAATCAAAGCAACCTTGGATAGGATTACTAGACACCTTTGCCCCTGATTTTTAGGTATGACTGTATAGCTGCCAGATATATCAGCAAAGGTCAACACTATATAACATTTTTGGAAATGCTGCAGAACTATCAAATGCTAATCCAATTTATAAGAGATGTTGAAGGAACTACCAGTATGATCCTAGGTAGGCCATTCATAACAAAAGATAAAAAGTCCTTATATATATATTCTATATACTATATATATGCTATATATATATAGTAGCTGGAATTTGAGAATTAGGCAGGGGGGTGTTTTTGCTACAGCTTAACTGACTTGCAAAATTTACAAACTGAGAAATCCAAGACCACCATGAGTATTGACATGTGAATCCAGGATTTAGTGCTAACAGCCCATGAAAAATATTCTATGTCAAATCACAATAAGACAATTTTCAGACAATTTGGTATAGTTTCCTCAAACTATACAGCAAATAAAAGACTAGTGCCAGCAAGAATTGGAAATGACATATAACATGCACCAACGAATGACCTTCACTTTCCTTTCTTGATCTTTCCTCTCTCCTGCTTTTCTTTCTCTTTACTTTCCCCAGTCTTCCCTTTGCCTTAAAACGGAACAATAGCAAGCAATCAGTACTAAAATAAAACTGCTAAAGTGGAGTTATAAGGGAGGAAGTAGGGAGTATGAGGAGAAAATGGGCAATTGTAGGTGAAATATAGAAAGAACCAGCTGTTTTCCAAGTTAAATGTTAACAGCAACATGTCATATATATCATGGCTGTTTAATATTAGAAAATATTAGAAAGAAAAAATAGCCACAATATGAATGCCTTCATAATTAGTTGAACATTGTAACATAAAGAATTGCAGTATTAGGCTGTGTTCAACAGTGGGATAAACTTGGCTATGGCTTTAATACAAACTGATTCCAAAACCCAAAAATAAACTACATAGTTCTTGGGAGATTTTTAAAAATCATATTCTGAACAGACGGATTGACATTTCATAGAATCATGAATTAGAAATGGCCATTTAGGCCACTGAGCCCAACCCCATGCTCATGGCCTGAATTAAAGCATTTAATGCCTTAAAAGTATTAAATATTCATTGGAGGAAAAATATTGATGTTATTCTAAACAATAGACTTAACATGCAGCATTGTGCTGCAAGGCTACCAAATAATTTTATAGCCAAAAAAATAAAAATATTAAAAAATCACATTTCTGAAAACTCTCCCATGAAACGTGTGGATTGAATATCATGCACTACAATGTTAGTCTACATTAAAATGGTTCATAGCTTTGGGATGTTATCCTAAAGACACCTGCATATGTATAATTGCCTTAGAAACAAACTACAGTAGGTTTTCTCGGAATTCATGTTTTTGGAGCTGTCATTGACCCCATACATGTAGCTAAAGCACTGGAATATTGTCACCATAATGGACGGTGCCATTTACTAGCACTGCTAATTTAAGATCCTTCTTAAGGTGCAGCATTTACAGTATATACAATAGAGATGAGGGGAGCCTGGTGTCTGCTCGCCTCTTCAAATATTTTTTTATTTTGTTTTTACCGAACAAGGGCAATGAAATAAAACCACAGGTTAAAAGAAAAGTGAGTTTCTGCAACTGAAGAATATCTATCCTCAAAATCTACTCTTTGACAGTATAAGTGGAGAAAAAGGCAGCTGGTGTGAATAGTTTTTTTTTGGGGGGAACAAAAGTAAAGAAACCAGGTGTCCCCCACAGAATCCCTTTTTTAAATTTATCCTTTGGTCAATTGTATCGCCTATGTTGTCAGTTTCTCTGCTAATGCAATGGCTCAGCCTAAACAATCCTTGATACTGAGGAATAGGCTAATTTTTCACCACTTGTCTCCCTGCATTCCTTTCAGTGTTTATTAGTAAGATTAAAATGTATTCAGTATAATTTAAGAGAGGAAAGTGCCACTGAAATATTAAATGTAAGGTTTTTTTTAAAAAAAATCTGGTTTAATTGGGATTTAACTGAGGAACTAAATAGAGGCCCACTGTAATTAACTCTCTTTTGAAGCCCCAGCCACTGGTAAAACTATCTGTAGTTACATAATGGGTTATGCAGCAAATTAGGAATCTCTGCATTAGCCTTTAATTTATTAATGTACATACAGACATTCTGATTGGCTCTCTGGATCCTGTATACCTGGTGTTCTAATAAAATGTATTTTTTAAAATCTAAAAACTATTTTGCAGAACTGACATTAGCTCATTGTTGAAATCAATCTGCCATGTTTTGGGAACAAATCACTTTTTTCTGCTTCCTATAAGGAAACTGTGGAGTTTTTTTTCTATTTACAAGATTCTTCAGTAAATCAAGTAAAGTTGAAAATAGAGGCATGGTCATTTCTCACTATATTGACATTTTTAAAAATCATACATTGCCTAAAATCACAACAATTCTATTCATTAGTTACAGTTAAGTAAATAAGTTTTAAATCCCAGAGCCAATTATATCCACTTAGCTAGGTTTGGGAACTAATTAACATCAAAGTTCTGATTTTATATGGATTTCAGTTTCATGCTATAAAATATGGGAAACCTAACATAACTGTAAAAATCCAACTGTAAAAAAATGTTAAGTGTTAAAATATTCTTAGTTTCATGATGACAGTGAAGAAACTATTCACATGTTATTTTTCACTATTTTGAAAGCATGGATTTTTCTCCAAAAGAAAGTTGTTTTAAAATTTTCCAAAGGTCATATATCACTGAAACTGCATCCACAAAAAAACTAAAAATATCTACCATATATCTAGTTTATTGATTTCTTGCTTTAACTTCTTTTTGTGGTATCAAATGTGTGATTTTCAGAGTCAATGTTAAATTGAAGATGTTAAAACTTGACATTTAAGTATCCATTTATGATATTATGCTAGTTCTTCACTAGCTTTGCATCTGGCAAAGTAGCTTTGAATAGTAAATAGTCTCTTTGGTATATATTCTGAATTAAAAGAGCTTGAGTTGCCAAGGCCTACTACAACCAGTTTGTTTGTATATGGCAATTGTTTTGACAGAATCTAAGACAGATGGGACTAGTGTACCACCTATATTATTATGGATATTTTTCAGCATGGACATCTGAGAATGTGAAAAACAACAACTCCTATTTGAAGAATTGAGACCCAATTTTATTCTGAAAAATTCTTCAAAATGTTCTGTCATGTCCTGGCTGAGCCAGTCTAACCCATGGTTGTCCACAATCATAGCATCCAAATATTTCTTTTAAAACAATGAGAATTCCCCATTCCTGAAGGAGCCATTGGCCTCCTCCAAAGATCAAATGTTCAGTTCAGCCTCAAAGACTTCGTTACTCTGGGTATAAATGTCCTCTATTTCCTTGCACAGCCATCCCTTCAATGGTATGAGGTTTTTCCAGTTTAGCATGCTTCAATTAAATTTCTAGGGGAGACATCACAATGGAATTTGTCCATTGAGCTTTTTCAGTAGTGGTGCTCACCAGAAGCACCACCACTGAAAGAGAGTTCTGCTCTTTTAAAAAAAACTTTTTTTTAAAAAAAATTAAGGATAAGCTGGAAAGCAGAGTTTTCTTTCTATTGCTTTTAATAAGTAAAAGGGTCTATCAATCAAGCTCAGCTCTTGGTGACTTCATGGACACATCGATCTGCTTTTCTTGACAACAATATGGAAAGGGCTTGACCTGACGTCTTCCAGTCAAACCTGCAGAGCTGGGATTTCTTGGTGGTCTCCCAGTCAATCCCTGCTTAGTTTTTGAGATGATGGTTTTGACCTAGGACATAATGTCTATGGGTTCTACTTTAAATACTGTTGCTATCTGCTTCAAGTTTGCCAGGCACTTTGGGCCTTAAAGATTCAAGCTGCTGTATCCTGGGGTTGACACAAAGGAATCCATTCAATCACATGAAAAGGCTCTGCTAAATGATAGTGAGCAGACACAGCAATAATGGAGACAGAAGATTTCTGTGACTTCCATTGTTGACTAAACATGGCTTTATCTGGGCACATCTGTATTATGTACAAACACTTGCCATTTATGTTCTAATGGCAATCCTTGTTGTTTCATCATCCTCAGATCTTCAGAATCACTAGGAGATGACATAAGTGTACAACTTTGTTGAGGATATTGGTTAGTAAGTGTATCAGCTGTTCAGGTTAAGACTTAAAGAGGCACCTGGTAAAGCCACAAAAGTAGCAATGTTATGGAGGAACAGGTCCAACAAAAGTAATTCTGTAAGGATGTAAAAGGAAATAGTTGGCTGCTAGGAGAAAAACAATTTGAGTTAAGTCAAGAAGAAAAGGATACAGATCGGTTAGTTAACACACTGTACTCATATAAACTCCAAGGCTTCACTGAAACTCATATAAATAATATTAACAGATTTTTAATTAAGTACGGCTATTACATTGATCTACAAAAAGAAAAAGAGACTGAATCAATTCTTCTGATTAAGATATAATTACAAACAATTAACCTGCACCTTAATTTCGTCTTATATTACAGATAAACATTAAAAACACAGAGCACAGAATTTATATTGTTTGAATGATGCTATTTTCTATTGAAGCTGTTGCTCAGCTAAGACTTCAAATCGAACTCCCTGGCTGCTTTCAAACATGATACTGTGTGGATGCCTCAAAACTCTGTGTGGGTATCCAGTGCTATGAAAATAATCCCTACAATCCTCAATGGAAGGGAAGGAGTATCTAGATAGTCATCTCTGCACATCTTGCCCCCAGCTGACCTTCGCCATCTTTTCATTACACTGCTGACTCATGAAGGGCCAGGCTGGGTGGCTCAGCAGTGGGAGGAAGAAGATGATGAAGGTCAGCTGGCGGCAGCAGGGATGGCAGGGTGGTGGAGCGCGGGGTGGCGTGGCAGCAGGGGCGGCAGAGTGCAGGGTGGCCGAAAGGGCAGGGATGGGGGGAGATTTCTCTAAATCCTTCTTAGAGATGGTGCCCAGAACTGAATACGCTAATATTCTCTTCACCAAATCCTCCCTTTTTCTAGCTGTGGCTGTTAATCTTCAAGGACAAGCTGCTGAAAACTAAGCAATGGCTATTTAACTATGTATTTCTCTTTATGACATGTGATATATTAAAAATATATTAAAATTATTTTGAATTTTGTTTCTGTGTTCTGGAATATTAGCAATCTCACCCTCCAACTTTGTATCATCTGAAATTTTGATCAGCATTCCCTCTATCTCTTCATCCAAATAATGAAAATGTTGAAGAGTAGAGTATCCAGGACCAATCCTTCTGGCACTCCAGTTGATAACTCTCCAAACTGAAGAGGTAGTATTGGTTTTGAATACTATTTTAGAATCAGCTGTGTTATCTAATTTGCTATCATGCCATCCAGCTCATACTTTAGTCTCACTGTCATTATCACCCAGTCCATCTGGCTTGCTAATCAGCATGCCAAGGGGTACTTTGTCAAATGGGTTACTGAAATCAAGATATATTATGTCTGTGGCACTCCCACAATCTATTATGAAAGTTTGCCAATAAAAAATGAAGTAAGTTTAGATTTATTCCTGACAAATTGCTTCTGACTTCTGGTAATTACCATATTATTTCAAGGTGTTCACAGATCTGCTCTAGAATCTTCCCAAGTATTGATGTCAGATTGACAGATTTATAGTTTTCTGGATTTTCCTTTCCCCCATATTTGAAGGTAGGAATATCTTTACCAGTTCTCCAGAATTTCCCAAGGATAATACAAAAGGGTTTAGGCAGACCATCAGGTAGTTCCTTCAGTAATCTACCATGCAATTCATCAGATCCTGGAAATTGAAATGCATTCATTATACAGAGATATTTTCTGACCATATGTCTATCAATCTCAAGCTGCATCCTGTCCTGCATAATTTCCTTGTCCAACAAAATAGGATTAGAGTAGCTCTGCCTTTTTTTTTTGTTACCTGTTAACATTTTGCTGCCTTCACTGAGCAGCTAGCATACTGAATATTTTCTTTTCCTATCTGAAGAAGAGCTTTTTGCCTCCTTTTCTAGCTTCAGCTCATTTCAAGATTGCATTTTCCTGACAACAGCTCTACAATTATAACGAACCTGTCTGTACTCTTCTGTTGTAACCTGGCCCTCTTTCTCTTTCTTGTATGTATCTTTTTTTTGTTTTTGTTTTCAGTGCTGGACAGGTTAAAGAAATAGGTTGAAAATAGCAGAATTAAATTTAATGGAGACAAACACAAAGTTCTTCTCTTAGGAAAAAAAATAAGATGTACAGGTTTAAGATTGGTGGTGGAATCTGTCTTGGTAACAATATGTGTGAAAAGGGTAAATGAACAGTAAATGATCATCAGCTGACATAAATTCACCTATACCCAGTGGTGTGCTGGAGCTGGCTTGCACTGACTCACAAGAGCCAACAGTATTTTCTTAGCCTACTGGCTCATGATGTAGGGCTTCTGTTTCTCTCTCACTTGGGGATTCCAGATGGGTGAGTCACTTGACTAAACCTCATATTTTATCTCTGTAGATTGTTTCTCCTTTGCTTACAAGTAGCTCTCAGCTGACTCTGCTTCTTCTGTTGGTCCCATGTCATTCTCTTCCCAGACTAGTGTCTTCTTTGGACACGCTCTAGGCTCAAAAACTCTAGCTTCTCCACTAGCACACTTCAGATACCAGCACAACTAGCTACTCAGATACATCAGCAATCCTACCTTTGGCACTCCTGACCTCTGAGTTCTATTGATCAGTTAGCAGCTGGTAAGTGGGCGGAAAAGATGCAGAGATTCCTGTTTCTTCCAGAAACAGAACTTTCTTTTACCATATAGGAAGAACATAGCTGGTCTCTTCTGAAAGCTTAGCTGCTTCTCTAAAACATCAGGAAGGGGGGAGGGAAACCTCTGCACCTTTTCAATCAATTACAGTTACGCTTCTCCGTGAGCATGAGTGTGAAGGAAGAGTTCACACAAACTCTTCTATAAGAGCTGCCTTCCACAATTCCCAAGCCTTCCTCTTTTCCCCTCCATAAAGACAGGTACTACAGCTTGACAAATAATCTCTCCTTCCTCTATAACCATCAATTCCTTCACCATTGCCTTACATGATGGAACCATTAGGTTTACCTATCCTTCCAGTCTCAGCTAGCATTTTTAAAAAAGAGGACAGATAGTTGGGAGTTCATATCCAGAAATCTAAACAGGAAAATGAGAGTTATTTTTAAAGAGATTACCAGGGGAAGGTACAAGCAACCTCAGATTCTGCTGAAATGATGAACACTGAGGGAGAAGTGATGGTGACTTGTTAAGTGGGTGCTGTGCTTGCCTTTTTTATCAAAAGAATGTGCTAATCACACCTGTTGCAAATGAAAATTTGTCTCTTTGGAGAGGTGAGAGATCTTGAGATCAACCTTTCTTGAAGACTCACCAGAGAACATGAAGAGCACATAGACATCACACAGGGTATAGGAAATTGTCCAAGAGCAGAGGAAGTAGTGAGTACCTGCAGACATATGGCAAGAAGGAATGGATGAACCAGGAGGACATCCATACTACTGTAGCCTGCCAACCTATCTGAAGTTCTGGACATGGAAGGCGAGCTCCTACCACCTGAGATTGCTCTATCATCCCAATCATTCCAGAGCAATGGAAAGTACTCTCAACTCCATAGGGATCAAGAAAACCAAAGCTGTCCATTGAGGAGGAAAGAAGAGTGATTATGGTGAGAGAGTTAGTATTGTGAGGGAGAGAAACAGTTGTATGTAGACCAGATCTGCTATTCTATGAAGTGTGCTGTCTTCTTGGTGCAGGTATCTATCATGATGGCACCCATGCCACCCTGACATTGTAAAGCAGGTCGCCTAAGCATATTACCCAGCCAAGGCGCCAAAGCTTTCAATGGGAAGGAACTCAGCAGCAAACTGCCACAGACAAATCACCGAGAGGTGTGGATTAGCCGGAAGGCATTCAGCACCTTCAATGGACAGTGCTGGCCCGCGCAGAGCAGGCGAGAGACAGAGAGGAATGTAATTAATTAACACATTCTAAGGGGAGGGGGGAAATTGGGAACCTATTAAACTGCAAGTCTTGTAACTACAATTCACTTGAATCTTTGAAGTGAAATGGATCGCTCGCTGTAAATAAAGCTTTTACATATCCTACGTGGTGTGTGTCAGAGCTTTCATTTACAGTATTAGTAGGAGGATCGGAGCCTCACAGTATCAGGATGGTGCAGGCATCCAGGATGGAGTAGAAAGATTTCCAAAGCTCATCAAATGAACCAATTGTCATCTGTTTCTGTTTGTCCATGTGGGGACAAATAAGACTTGAAGATAGTGCACTAGGATAGAATTGGATTCCCAACCATGGCTTACTGTGCCAGTACAAAGGACCCTTGGGCAGGCATGGGTTGGCAGAGCAAGAAAAATGTGTTTGAGTAGACAAGGACAGCTTTACCTAAGCTGGAAAGGGGAGGGAAATGGAAGCATAGACTCAGGTAGAGAAGTGCTGGGCATTAGGAAACGGCTGTACGCGATGACAAAAGAGATATAAAGTAGGAAAAGTACTCAGAAATCTTCAATAAGAAGAGATGAGTGAGCCCTCTAATTTCTGTATATGGTTAACAAACAAGAGGCACTGGAAATCATAACATGGGAAAGAAATGCCTCCTCTGGCATTTATCTACCCAACAACCAGCCTTTATAGGGTCAGCTATCACCAAGTCCCATCCAAAGGGCCTCAGAGGTGGGCTTTTTCCATCATTACCTCCATTCTCTGGAACTTCCTCCCAGTGGAGCTTTGGTTTGCATCATCATTTCTGTGCTTCAGGAAACCTGTAAAAACTTTCCATCTGCTTTATAATATGCAGGTGGAGTCTGTGGCACACACGGCTTATTTATATGATTTTTGGTTTTGTATGTATTTGGGGTTTGGGGTTTAAAATGGTTTATTGTTAGCCCCTTAGAACTTTTGGGAATGGGTGGCGTAAAAGCATAGCAAATAAATAAATACGTCCGTCCCGAGAGGAACCTGGTGGAATGAGCCAAAACTGGAAAATAAAACACAAAAGGTATTATTTGTTCAAAAGAAATAGACATGGATGCTGAATAACTTTGTATGTAAAGAAACCATGAAGTGAGAAATTGTAGGAGGCTGAGAAAGAAATGGGAGGAGCTTTAGACATAAGGAATCAATGACAGAATTTGTTAGTCTAGGACAGGGCTTTCCAAAGTTTTCCCGCGGCGACACACCAACCGCCGTTGGTGTGTTGCCGTGGGAAAACCCGGAAGTGCCACCGTTGCGGCAGCGCGCAAAAACCCGGAACCGCTGCTGCCGCTTTCGGTTTTTGCGCGCCGCCATTGGTGTGTCGCTGCAGGAAAACCCGGAAGCGCTGATGATGATCAGTGCTTCCGGGTTGTGTGGCGACACACCAGACTGTGTGTGGCGACACACTTTTGTGTCGCGACACACAGTTTGGAAAGTTCTGGTCTAGGAAATGGCAGCTCTGAGTTGTAAAAAGCCTGGGAAGAAGAGATTCAAAAGTTTCAAAGAGACTCCACCGTAATGAACTCACTAATAAAAGAGGGCTGGAAGTTCCTATTGCCATTTCCAAGATTCCGTACTTTACCCTTAATTGTTGCATTAAAACTCCTTATTGAAGTCTGTGATTCTTGCTGGGTTAGAGAAATGGGCTGAAAATTAAAACTGATCTTGCTGGGTTAGAGAAATGGGCTGAAAATAACAGAATCAAATTTAAAAGAGATAAGTACAATGTTCTTTCTGAAAAAGCATGTATTATTACCAGGTTTTGTATTAGTCCTAACCCTAAACAGTTTTACACATGAGAGGAGAAAACCATGTACAGTGGGCAAGACTTGCTTTGTAAATGTTAAGTTCATAGGAAACTTCTTTGGCAAAGAAGTCCCTGTTTAAGCAGATACTATCTTGCATATAGCACTAACACTGAGGATTTCATAAAGTTTCTCTGTATCTCAATATGAAATCTTCTTCAAGCATATCTCTAGTCTGACAAGACACATTACTCTGCCAGGAGTATATGTTACTTGGGTGAGTGGTGGTAGAGAAAGAAAAATATATTTTCTTATCTGTCTATACAGCCTCCTGTACCATCCAGATTTCCAAAGAGTTTATTGAATCATTCAATTTCCTTTTATCAGCAATCTCTAGAAAGTAATAATTCATTTTAGCACGGGACATAAGAGGTTATCATCTGACTAAAATGATGACAGGGTGGTGACAACATGATGCCCTATTTGCATTTCAGCTGCAAGAAGCAAATGGTCAAACCAGCTATAACTGGAACAGAGTAAGTTGAAGAAATTGGTCCTTAGAATTGATAAAAAAAATAATGTAGATAGCTGCACTTCAGGAGCACAAAAGCTTCAGGTTTCCAAGATAATTTGAAAGAAAAAGAGAGAGAGAGAGTAGGAGCAAGTTACAGTTAAGTACTTAAAAGTTAACAGTTATTAATGGGAGAGTTTAGCACATACAGGTTGATCCAATTATAATAAATTAAAATAGGTAAATTTGATCAGATCTTGCATGTATATCTAGACACTAGGAATAACTGCAAAAATGCTAGCCTTTGTGTACTGAGTGAAGTATTTACATACTACTGTAGTCCATTCAATAACCTAGGCTTTGACAGGTTGAAAATTGTAAAAATATGAACAGTTTACCTGTAACTGTGGTTCTTTGAGTACTCATCTGTACATTTACAGATGGGTTCTGTTTCTATGCAGAGCATCTTTTGGAATGTTCTACAGCTGGGATACTTGGAAGAAAGCCTCAACCACATCCTATTATATCTATCCAAAAGCAATCAGATCAGGGATCATTTAGCATTCTGCCAAACATAGGAGCAATGTAAGTACATAGATGCGATGGGATGGGTCAATCTGCATATGATGTCATGGTCGTGATCTTTAGCTGTTAAACCAGAAACTCCCAACACAAGCCGTTAAGGATATGAAGATTTCTTTATTAAAGCTAGTGATCCATTACACCTTAAAGACTCAAGTGAAGGGAGCCCGCGCAAACCAACAGTTAAAATTCTTCAGGGTTCCCCCCCACCGGGGATCCGCGGCTTGACATCCCCTCCCTTCATCTCACAATTTCTAGATCTTCCCAGTCCCGAATCAACCAACACAATGATAGCGTTCTTTGATCTGTCCTTGGTACTGGACTGCTTGACACAATACTCGAATCAGCATAATTTGCGGTCCTGCGAATACAACCCACTACAAGCATTCTCACCTACTCTACAAGTCTGGCAAGTTTCCACTACAAAGCACTCCCAACAACCCTGCAGGTATGCCCACCGATAGACTGGCAGGATGTCACCTCCTGTCATCATGGCAGGAGTCTACTGTCGTGGAGATGGGCAGTGATAAATTCGAATAATAAATATAACATCCTGACATATGATGACTGAAAAGGCATACAGATGAGCAACCTATTTTTTGTGGTAGTCTCTATTCTTCAATTGAATGGGTGAGGAATAAACTTTTTACTGACCACTTCCATAGTCAAGAAATCTATTCAAAACAGCAACCTGTTAAATGACCCCCTTCACAGCCAATAAACAAAAGTTGCAGGAAGTTAACAATTCCAATGATTTTTCCATTAACTGAGAAGAGCTGACAAACTCCAAAAAGGAGGCAGAGGGTATTTTGGCAGGAATAAATTCTAGAGAATCTTCCAAAATTGTTTAGTGAAAGCGTAGAATATTACAGGTGGTCTGAATCTTGCCCTCTGTGTTAGCAAATTTCTTTATTCCCTGTGAAAGAGGCTGTGCATATGTGTGTCTGTTGTGTGGTTCTGCCCCATTTACAAGGAGTAAAGGAGGTTGTTCTTTACAATTCAGGGAATGAATACACACGATCTGGTTATTATCATAATGGTTCAACTTGAGAGTCACTGCAACAATTTCAGTTGCTGCCTTGATGACAGCAAGATATCTGGTGTTAAAGCATGTGAGGTTGGGCTCTTTATAATGTCAGGTGGAAGTACTGTCAGTCACGGTGATGGAGACTTCAGCTTCTCATTGGAATGAGGCTGGGAATCAGTGAGGTTTAAAATCTATCAAGATAGAAGGAGGACCAAACAAACACAACTGCTATGATTCCTGGAGTGTTGTAAGTCTAAGTGTAACATTTGCTCTATCCCTTTGTATCTGCACAATTATTTCTTATTTATGTACTTGGGTTTATATGCCCCTCAATTTTCAGAGATTCTGAGTGGCATACATACATACAAACAGATACGGTTAAAAATAATAAAATCCGTTCCCACAAAAAATAATAGGGTTTTTTTTTTTGGGGGGGGGGTAGTATAGTTTTGTTCATCCCCAAATGTCTCCTGCAGAGCCACGTTTTCATGGCCTTTTAGAAACATACCAGGAAGGGGTGGCCCAGATATCCACGGAGTAGGCTGTTGCAGAGGAGGGGGAAATCACGGAGAAGGCTTGATTAGTGGGTCCTTAACGATGGTATTCCCTCAGTGATAGGTCCTTTAGCAAAAGCTTTCTATCCCTGATCGCACTGGGAGGGCAGATTCAACCAGGGAAAGTAGTCAAGATATCTGGGCCTGAGTTACTGTATATATGGCTTTAATTACAGGTAGTCCTTGATTAATGACCACAACTGGGACCAGAATCTTGGTTGTTGAGCAAGATGCCCCCATGACTGCTTTGCTCAACGACCACAATCCCAGCGCTTCCAGTTGCGGTCGTTAAGCAATCTCCCGGGTTGTTAAGTGGACAGAGCAAAAAAGCTGCCTCTCGCTCTCAAACTTTTCTGCAGCCCACCAAAGGATTTCAGCTCCCCTTTGTGCATGGAGGAAAAATCTTTTCTGGGGTTGCAGGAATGGAGCTGAAATCTTCAGGATTTGTGCTCCGTTCCTGCAACCCCACAAAGGGTTTCTCCTCCCTTCTGTGCACAAAGCCCTCCTTCCTAGGGCTATGAGAGAGTGACTGGCCCAAGTCACCCCAGCTGACTTTGTGCCAAAGTCAGAACTAGAACTCACAGTCTCCTGGGTTCTAGCCTGATTTTTAATGTTTAGAACAGACTTAAGCTTTTAAAAAAGCATACTGCTGTGCATATAGCTTAGGATTCTTCTTTTTTTCTTCTTCTCTTTTGGGTTGAATTCTACCTAGCCTCTGGAACCAGGTTACTTAAAACACCAAAGAGCAAAATTAGTCCTCTGGAAGCACATACCTTAAGTCAGCCTGGTGTGCTGGCTCTGTGGCTCTGGGGAAACACATGGTATGAGCACAGAATCCTACATTTAATAAAAACCAGCCCCTTGGAAGAATCCTGGAGAACAACCCTAGTCAGTTATTATTCCACATTCATTTTTTTTAACAAATGTGTTCATTCTCCAGATAAATAGCCTTTCAGAAGGAGTAGACAAAGAATTTTTTAAAAATAAGGTAATATCATTACTTTCCTAGCATGAAGATCATAGAAGTTAGATTGGGGGGGGGGGGGAGAAACTAACCATCTCAAATCTTCAATGTTCTATGACACAAAATGCCCACATTCTTGTTCATCTATTGTACTAATTTTGATTCCATCTGATTTTCTAAAACCCTTTGTTATTGCACTAGCTAACCTTCCTTTTACATCAGCTATTAATAGGAGAACTGTAATAGCTTTGCTACAAAGAATGATACAGAATTACAACAACCTATTTTAATCTGAAACTCAACAATCATTACAGAAAAGTTCTTATGAAATTGCAAGACACAACGTCCACTGATTTAATGGCTCAGGAGAGGTGAAGCTTATAGATTTCTAGTCAGATTTTTAACAATCTAATTATTTCTGTTAATATGTGCACATTAAGCAGTCATATATCAACCCTCTCCAATGCCTTACTTGCTTTGCTGCCTGTTATCAAAGCTCAAGCTTTTAAATTCTTCTGTTTGCATTTTAATTGGCTTTGGGAATTAGCAGCAAAATAATGTAGAAAAGTAGTGGCAATATTAATACAAACCATTAAAATCCCAGGGTAAGATACAGGAATATAACTAACAGTTGTTTGATCAGGACAGGCAGTTTTTCACATGGATTTAAGCCTAATACCTTATGAATGGCTTTTCCAAATCTGAACGTATTGTGTGCACAAGAAGGTCTTGTATCCATTGTACTAGTCTATATTCCAGATGTCATTACAACAGATAAATTAAGTCCTGTAAACAGCAACATACTAAAGTGTATACATTCGTTTGCTTTGTTCTTTCTAGATAGGATTTTTATAGTAGCCTTTCCATCCTGGAGGCCTCTACTGACTGTACAACTACAGACTGTACAACTACAAAGCCCATCATCTGTGACTGTCATGCTTGCTGGGGCTGATAATTGCAACTCAAAAAATCTCATGCTTCAACACTGTGGAAGGGTGCATTGTAGAACCATGGGCGCTTGCAGTTATTCAAGCTGGCTAGCGATATCTAGCTTTTAGGCAGTAGTAATAAGCTGTTGGAATAAATTAAGATCTCTCCCTGCCCTCCATGTTGTCTTCCCCCAGAACAGGTAAAGGAAGCCCAATTGTTAAAAGGTTACAAAATAGAATTAAGTTTGATAATGCCAGAGATTAAGATGTAAAAGGAAGCCCAACTGCTTAGACAAAGGATTCCCTTCCGATTCAATCGGAAACCTTGGAACACAAAAGGTCAACTCATTCACAGAATTTAGCCAGCCATTCAGGTAGATCTTCTTCCCCAGCCAAACAGATCTCCATAATCAAATAACAATAGATCCCTTTCCAAGATGCACATTCCAAGTAAGCCACAGCCCGCAGGGAACACAGACAGGAAACACAAACAGCAGGGGGCCCAACCACAGAGCGCCTCCTCTCTGAAATCCGGCAAATTACACTTCTCTCAAGTTCCTAGGGGGCGGGAACACCTTTGCATAGCAACGACCAAGCTCTCCTATATAAATGGCCTGTGGGGGAAATACAGGTGTGGCCACCTTCCAACCAGCATACCCTGTACTTTGTACTCTGTATATGCTCTTGGGAAATAAACCAGCAAACCTCTGTTCCAGCAACTGCCTGCGCCTTTTCATTCTCAGCTCGGGATGAACCTTAGTAAGATTCCTTCTAACAAAGCAATACAGTCTCCCCCCACACCCTGTTCCTCTGTTTACCCCCCCCCCCACTCTTGGAATGGATCATTTTCATATTGAAACTGACAAAATCAGATAAACTGAGAATGCATAACATTTGTAAACCGCTCAGTCGTTGCTATACGAGATGGGCGGTGAATAAATATGATGAATAAAATAAAATAAAAAGAAATAAATAAATAAAAAGAAATACTAAGAAATGTTACTTGAACATTTAGCAAAAATAAATATAATTTATATATCTAAAAACAGTATGTTTCAAAGGAGTTTGGTATACCATATACAGCATGCAAATTTAGAAGTGTTTAAAGTTGATTATCAGTATATGTCCACAAGTGTACATAATCTCTAAGAATGGAAGTATACATGGCAAATGCTTTTTTCCATAAAAATGAATGCCAGTTACAAATAATGTTGAAATATAAACTATTTTTTGTGTGTGCCATTGAGTCAGCATGACTGCCTGGACAAGTCCCTGCAGTTTTCTTGGCAAGATTTCAGAGGTGGTTTGCCATCCTTCCTAGGGCTGCGAGCGAGTGACTGGCCCAGGGTCCCCCAGATGGCTTTGAGCCTAAGGCGGGACTAGAACTCACCGTCTTCCAGTTTCTATCCTGGTGCCTTAACCACTAGACCAAACTGGCTCATCAAAACTTATATGTAGGGAAAGGTTAACCACACTTTCCTACTTGTCCAATCTTTTCTGCAAATGCAGTACTAAGAAAACCCTGTTTACCTTGAGATATATAGTCCTGCTTTTAATCACACAAAGTAGTCTTATATTTTATCATGTGAACATACACCTTTTGTTAAAGAACTAAATATCTTTCACTGAGGACTTGAATAGCAATACTATTTAGGCTGCAATGCAATTACCTGCTTTCTTGGAAAAAAACCCAAAATGAATTAAGCAAAACTTATATTTGAAAAACACATATATCAGATTGCACCATTAGAAGCGATAATAAAGATGTCTTTTTCTAAAAAAAAAAAAAAGCCAGATATGGTTTTCTGAATAGTTTCATCCAACTCTAATTTCTCTTCTTTGGACATTTTCTGAAAACATCCTAAAACATGTTCATACTGGAAATCTTCTCCACTGAGGCTGGTAGTTGAAAATAAAACAATTAGGTATTCGACTTTCAAAACGGGGCTAGTAAAATCTGTAGTTCAGTGGGCCAGTGTAGCTCCTGAAAACCATAGGCCTCTGGAAAACAGAATGATAACCCCCACTGACACGATGAATAAGATGCATTCCGTTTCTAATGGCTTTTGTGATTTTGCTTCTCTGAGCTGCACACTACGTGAAGCACTGTGTGTCTTGGAGTACTTGAAACCAAGCACTGCCATTATTACTCAACATTAGCTCCAGCTGATGATCCGATGACTGAAGGCTGATTGGCAAGATGCAAATTCCACTTTCTAGCCTTATTCTAATAAGCAGAAAAGCCAAGGGCCTGTCACTCAACAATTCAAAGCTTGTATAAATCAGGATAATCATTTTATGAAACTAAGCTGGATGCAGTTATTATCAGAAGGAAGTACTTAGTTTGTACGGGAACATTTGCTTGAAGAAAGAAAGAAAGTAAATGATCTTATTTTTAAGGACAAGATTCATTCAATAAAAAAAAGTGTGGGGGGGGGAACTAAAGCAGCTCTCTAGGAAAAAGACCAGGAATTTTTTGCTTGCTTCAAAGGGAGGTTGCATGACATGAAAAATGTCTTTCTCCCCTTCTCTAAAAGCACTAAAAATGCTTTTTTTAAAAATGTTCCCCTGCAAAGCTTAAAGAAATAAGTTCTTATCTGTCATTTTGAATCTATAGAGCAGGGCTTTCCAAAGTTTTCCCGCGGAGACACACCAACCGCCGTTGGTGTGTCGCCGCGGGAAAACCCGGAAGTGCCGCCATTGCGGCAGCGCGCAAAAACCCGGAAGCGCTGCTGCCTCTTTCGGTTTTTGCGAGCCGCCATGGCTGCGGCACTTTCGGATTTTCGCGCGCCACTCTGGGCCTCGCAGGCGACACACTTTTGTGTCACGACACACAGTTTGGAAAGCTCTGCTACAGAGGTTCATGAACCTTTTTGTTTAGAGGCTCCTCATTTTGTATTATGATGCTATAATTAACAGTAATATATTATTCTTTCAATTGTTTTAGTCTACTTCAGTTCTGTACTTAGTTATAAACTCAAAATAAATAGAGCGATTACTATTACTTCTCACAACATTAGAACTCAGAATCACCCATTCAAATTAAATGAGGAGATTCAGGATCAATAAAAGGAAGTCTTTTTTCACAAGGCACAATTAAGCCATGGAATTTGCAACCATCAAATGTGATGATGCATACACAATATTTATGGTTTTAAAAGGGACTGAATAAATCCACGGAACTGAATAAATTAAAGGTTATCACTTCTCATGGCTGCCTGATACTTGAGGAATAGTATCTATTTGTAACTTGTAGTGGGGATGGCTTAGAATTCCACTATGAATGGGCCAATTCCTGGAACAAAAAGACATCTAGATTGTGGAGTTCTTGCTGCTCTCTAAGATGCTTTATTACCTGACCAGGTGCTAACTTGAACCAAGTTCAGAGAGCAGCAAGAACTCCACAGTTCAACCCTGAGCTACATATATTCTCTTCTACTGACATCTAGCTTCCCTGATTTGAGTATTTTGGTAGCTAGAAGACAACCGTCTGAGTCTTCTGAATTAGGTTTATGTGAGTAAGTGAGAAAGAGCAAGTTTGTGGCAAGCTTTCCTTTGAGATGGTTTCAGGTATTTGTGAAAGGAAGCTAACTGGGATGTAACAGTAGAAAAATGCAATTATCCCAGCCTAGGAAATGTTGAACATGGTCAAGAAAGCTCGATGTTTTTAGGGAGTGCTTATTTCAACATTAGAGAGCCAGTTTGGTGTTGTGGTTAAGGCTAGAAACCGGGAGATCTTGAGTTCTAGTCCCACCTTAGGCACAAAGCCAGCTAGGTGACCTTGGGCCAGTCAGTCTCTCTGAGCCGTAGGAAGAAGGCAATGGCAAACCACTTCCGAAAAACCTTGCCAAGAAAAATGTCTATGAAGGTTCTCAGTCATCCAGGTGGAATTGTCTGTAGCTTGAATCATGTCAACTGGATTTCTATTTTCTCAGTGGAAACGTTTCGCTCCTTATCCAAGGAGCTTCTTCAGTCTGAGCAAAGTTAGTAAGGGAATCCTTAAATATGTTTCTAGGTGGCTGTGTGACCTTACACCTGGGGCTAGGTCATGGTTATTTTGAGATGTTATTTCTAAGTCCCTTTATCATCTAAAGGAGGATCGTTAAGATCACCATGCTGCTGTTGAGCTTGCGAAATGGTCTTAATCTTCCTAGGCACAGAAGACAAAGCAGGGAGGAAAATAGGGGAAAGTTTATGCAATCCAGTGCAGTGAGGAGTGCTCTGAACTCTACATTGGAGAAACCAAACAACCTTTGTACAGGATGATGGCCCAACACAGGAGAAGTAACACCACAGGACCAGAGTCAGCAGTTTATCATCATCTAAAGGAAAAAGGACACTCATTTGAGGACATTAATGTTCACATTTTAGACAGAGAAGATAGGTGGTTTGAGAGAGGGGTCAATGAATCCATTTATGCCAACTTGGAAAATCCTTCCTTGAATAGAGGTGGGGGCCTCAGGCACAATCTTTCCCCTATTTTCCTCCCTGCTTTGTCTTCTGTGCCTAGGAAGATTAAGACCATTTCGCAAGCTCAACAGCAGCATGGTGATCTTAACGATCCTCCTTTAGATGATAAAGGGACTTAGAAATAACATCTCAAAATAACCATGACCTAGCTCCAGGTGTAAGGTCACACAGCCACCTAGAAACATATTTAAGGATTCCCTTACTAACTTTGCTCAGACTGAAGAAGCTCCTTGGATAAGGAGCGAAACGTTTCCACTGAGAAAATAGAAATCCAGTTGACATGATTCAAGCTACAGACTTGCCAAGAAAACTGCAGGGTCTTGTCCAGGCAGTCTCCGAGAATCGGACACGACTGAACGGATTAAAAAAAAAATCAACATTAAGGAAAACAAGCAAAACTTGCATACAGGTGCAATTTCTGCCCTGGGAAGCATTGTAACTAACCCATCTACATGTTTGAACTTCGTATATATTTCATTTCCTTGTACGTTTAAGACCATTTGTTATGGTATGAATAAAGTCTACTGTAAAAATATTTATTAGGAATACTTGTATAAGCTTTGGAATGACAGAAAACAGGAATATTATGCAACCCTCATATTTCTTCTATGGGTCTGTTTTTGTTAACTTCATTAATTTCAATGATAGCAAGAACATTTTATGATTTGTTTCTTTTTCACCTCTCAGACCTGTTCTACATACAATAAAGTGGTAGAACTATATCCAATTAGATCTCTAAAATTCTTAATAAATCCAGCACTGCAGGCAAATGGCCTTGCTAAAACCTTTGTCCCTGATAACTCCAGTGTCAAGTAAGACCTTACCAGAAGGATCAAAAGCCACATGATTGCCAGGGTGTGGACCAGCATCAATTGAGACCATTGGGACTCCCCTCCGAATGTCCCACAGTTTCAATACACCATAAGAATCACAGGAAACAATTGTATCTCCCTGTAAAAGAGGGGAGGGAGAGAAAAAATGTGATTGTAATATAAAGGAAGGCATATTAAAAATTCAAATGTCTTCATATAGGTGTCTGCAGGGGGCAATGACTAAATATGCTTCACAGCAACACATATCCCACAATTTACATACTTGCATCCAACATAGGAGCACAAGTACAAACAGATCTGCACTGTGAGTTCATCATACCTATGCCATTGTTTTCTTTATCGCTAAGGTTAGCTGTGAACACCTATCAGTCTTCATAAACATCCCATCTGCTTTAAAGTTCTGCTTTAAGAAAGCATATCTAATGCATTTGTCAAAAATTGTATTTCAGAGGAAAACCAGATTTGTCATTCTAATTGGAACAGAAATGAAAAACAAGTGCTATATAGTTTTAATAACATACAGTTAGCACTAGACTTCAATGATGTGACAATATTGACACTAAACAATAAAAGAATTCAAAGTTTTTAGTCTATTTCTACAGATTGGGATAATAACTGTTTCCATGGTGAGATAAGCTTCTTTTTCATGACTAACCCAATCCGTCAACTAGGGCCTCAGAAGAAAAGAAAGGTTTGATTCTTACATATTCTCCATCACCTTTGTGCTGCTTCTGCTAAGAGAAAATTTAGAAATCATTCTCTTAAACGTTTAATTCTGAATCTCACTGTATGGCTGTGTAAATCTTTTGAAAGAAGTACTTGACACACACTGGAGAATGTTCAAAATACCTCTCTATGAATCAGTAAAGAATCTGCATTTTCTGCCAAGCTCACATGGCTGCTTCATAACCTGCTTCTGGCTGTCTCTGCATGTACGTAGGTCCATACACAGCCACTTTGTTCTGCTTCTCTCCTAACAGGAGATAGCACCCACATCCTGTTCCGTCTCACTCTCATCTTTATAAATAAACCCTCGTTCTCAAACAGATCACATAGTCATAGGAAGAAAGGCTTTCAGTTGCATCACTGATAGCCTCATGCACCTCTCCTGCTCATTCTTCAAAGATTTGTTTTCCTCCCACCCATTATTTTTTCTTCATATTCTACTGTCATATCAAACGGTCTCAGTGCAGCTCCCCATCCCTGCCTTAAACAGGAACTTTAGTATTTTGGAGCACAGTATATTGATGAAAATCTTTCTTATAAGAAGGGGGACATCATTTATCAGAGCAAGGTCATTATTAGGGCAGGATATAATAACAAAAGACTGAAGTATATTTCAGCTTCTTTTCAGGGTTTCAACCAATAAAATAAACTTTGGGAATTCTAGAGAACTTTTTTTATTCCATACTCTACTGTGCTGCGTAGTCAAAGGTTGGATGCTGATCTGAACCTTTTAATTCTATAGGAAAGATAGTTTGACTTTTCTGTTGTGGCACCTGCCCTCCGGAATATCAGACTGGCCCCGTCCCTGCTGGCCTTTCACCAGGCCCTGAAGGGTTGATTCTGGGCCCCCCAGTGCGTCTCTTGGTTATGTTGGCTATTGATTATGGTTTATAGTTTCCCGGCTGCTGTGGGTTTCATCTTTTTATACGTTTTTATCATTTTAATATTGTAATCTGCCTAGAGTCGAATATTTGAGATGGACAGCTATATACATCCAATCAATAAATAAGATTGGTAGAAGAATACAATACAAGGAGGACAGTGGTTTGGAAATCTCATGAAATGTGTCTTTCTGTCTTTGCTTTACAACTTACTTTTAGCTTACTATAAATTTGGAAGGGTTTTTTTTTCTTGCCCCAATTTTCCATTCTCCCCCATTCTCAAAAGAAGTTAACATTTTGTGGCTTAACTCCCTTCAGGCAAAGATAAAATCTCCTTTGAGACAAGCTTTACTCCTGGTGACTTCATGGACATATCCAACAATATAGATGAACTTCACCTTTGCCTCTGTTTTCTTGACGTCCTAGGATAGCCAACAGTTCTAGAATTTCCGGATAGTCTCCCATCCAAGTACTAACCCTGTACAACCCCACTTTGTTTTTTGAGATGAACCAATGTTAACCACAGAGAGTACCTAGACGCAAAGAAGCTGAGTTCACATGTTGTGATATATATCAAGAACATTCTTTAGCTCATTTTCTTTTTAATTTATATTGTAGACCCTACTCTTGCTATTAGAAATTCTGAAAATGTTGCCTTTTCTTTTATAGTAGCTGACATATTGTTACATGTGGATGATGCCTCATGTTTTATAGATATGCCAGAAGCCTTTTCCATGATCTCATTTCTTTAACAGAAGATTTTGGTATCATTTTTGGTCTCTCTATAAATTGGAGTAAATCAGTAAATTGAATGCTATTATCAGGTGACGGACTCAACCATTGGGGAGCTGGGGATGGTGACGGCCGACAGAAAGCTCTGGTGTGGACTGGTCCATGAAGTCACGAAGAGTCGGAAACGACTGAACGAATAAACAACAACAAAATCATTTAGTAATAAACCTGCTATGTTTAGGGTTTGGGGTTTGAGACTGTATCCAGATATTTTACTTTATCTTGTAAACTTATCTCCTGTTTTGGCGCCACACCAACAAATTCTATGAGTATTTTGGTAACGTAAGTGTGCTGAAATGAATCAAACTCAGAAATTGGTTTATATACTGTAATTGAAGAGGCATTTCTACTTGCATTCCTTCATATTATTTCAAGTTAATAGTTTCATGAACCCACTAGAAAGTCATGTTATACATATAAATAAATACAAATAAAGTCATGTTATAGATACATATAAATAAATACAAATAAACTATTGGGCAATCTTCTTCAACAGGTTTCTTGAGACACTGAGATTTATTATCTAGTATTCCTAAACTAGTACTGTATCTTATCTTTATTAGATTATGTGCCATGAAGTCGTTGATGCTTAGCAACCACATAGATTTTCTCCATGAATCTTTATTAGAAGTTCAACCTAATACACATGTAACTGATATTAGCACTAACCTTTGAAATACTGGGCTTGAATATCCTATTTTTTGTAAACTGATAGCAGATTGTTTTGAAGTGTGAAATTAGCTTCTTTTTTATGTTAATATGAGACTAAGTCAATAAAATATTTATTCCATATCTATTGGATAAATTATACCTGGACTAGAGGATTATTGAACTATAATGTTTTCTATGAAAATTTAATCTTTTTTTTGACACAGCAGCAAGCAAGAGTACTTTTGAACAATTTCATCTAATTTCTTTGAGCTATCTATCTATCTATCTATCTATCTATCTATCTATCTACTATCTATCTATCTATCTATCTATCTATCTATCTATCTATCATATTCTATCCAGACATTCTTTTCTTTTTCTTTCTAACTTCCTTTTGTATATTGAGTTATCATCTACTAGTGGAGCACACGCTCCCCCCACTATTTTGAATGCTGCACCCTTCCTTGTTCCTCAGTGCCTGTCACCATCTACTCATTCAGAGCAAATTTCTCTCTGCACCTTTATTCAAGAGGAAGAGATTACTCGTGGCTTTCTTACTTTTTTTTAGCTAGCAGAATGGCTGAAAGGCTGGTAGGCTAAATTCCCTGTCAGAATGGGACTCTTGATTTCAGAAGAAAGTACAAGTCAATGATTATGTAAATGAAGGTTAAGAAGCTAATTGAGAGAATGGGAGAAAGGGAAAATCCTGCAGGCTTAATTCACTGCTAATCCTCCAGGCAGGAATACATATCCAGACAGACACAATACCAGGAAACAAAATAAGACTAACTGTACAAAGAAACCACTGTGATCACTCCATAATATAAGTAAAGAAAAAGATCCTAATTTACATATACTGTATATACTCGCAGATAAGTCAAGAATTTTAGGTTCAGGCTTAGATTTGATTCATTCTTTTATATTTGAATTATTGGGTTATATGCTCTCCCTTCACTACAAAAGCACATGGTTTGGCAATATCTGAATAGTAATGAAATTGACAGTTGTATTTATTGTTCCTATCATATTATTAACATCATCATTATTCCATTTTTTGTTTGTTTGAGAGTTCAGTAAGAAAACCACCACATTAGCATCTCCTTTTGGAGTCCCCTTCAAATTGTGGTTATCTCTTCTACTGAGAGATGCAGGAAATGGAGTACTTCCAGTGAGCCACTATGGCGAACTGATGTTCCTCTAGAATAGAGGAACACATTACCAAAAACAGCACTCGAATGAGGGATTCGGGCTGCCAAAATTTCTCTGGAGCAAGGAGAGATCACAAGATTACCCATATGTACTCCGCAGAGATATTTTTTTGTGAGCAGATGGCAGGAATTGTGTTTTTGCGGTTAGCTTGTGATCGGCTGGGAGTCGGGGGATTTCATTGTGCTCATAGCCGCTAATGTCACCTATGTGGACTTTAAGTTCGACAAAGGCTCATCTCTTAATCACCTTGGATTTAATTTTTTTCTTTGGCTGTTTTTTTGTAAAGATTGAGAACCTTCAGGCTGGCAAGTTTTATTGAAATCATGAGGTGAGTCTCCTTCAATCCTTTAAAAAGTTTAATTACAAATTTAAAGATTTGTAACAAACATTTTCTTTGGAATATGCAGTAAAAGGATGATTATTGTTGGCTTTAGAAAGTTTTAAATGGACTAAGACAGATTTGATTTAAGACTTTGAAGCTAATTGAAAGGATCCTTTCTCGTGGGAAAATCTCCTTGTTTATACTTTGAAACTGATAAGACAACTCTGAAGGTTGGACACTGGAGAGCACCAAAAGTTTGATGAATGGGTGCAGGAAGTCTTAGAACTATTTAACTTTATAGTAGAATGAGAAGGTGTTATTGAAGAGGAACAAGCCCCACTGAATAAAACTGAAATTGACTTACAGATGGATTTAAAAATGATAACCGACAAGAAAGAGATGGAAATAATGGATTTACAAATGAAATTGGATGATGATTTATAAATTTAAAAAGATATACAAATAATAAATCAGAAGAGTGATGTGGATTATTTTCTTATATTGGATTCACAAAAGGGATTTGCTGGAGTTGCCACACTGGAATTACAAAAGGGGCCTGACAAAGATGACAAGAATTTTGAGAGAAGAGACAAAGAGAGTATGAGAAAGCAGATGTTAGAACTTTCTTCGAGGAATTTAAAGATCGCTGGGAGAAAGAAGAAAGAATACAAAATCAGTTTATTTGATCAAGGTTAAAATAATGGGTTGTTATTTCTGGTGGTGTTTAATGGTTTTTTGATTGGGACTGGATGATGATGGTTATTTTTGGTAATGTTTAATTGTTTTTTGACCGGGACTGGATTTTGACTATTTGAAAAGAGGAAATAGGGGGATCTGTTTAAATAGAAATGGAGATATAAATATAAAAGGAAGGATTCAAATAGGGTGTAATAGATATACAGTAGTTTGTAATATACTATATGTTGTTATTTCTGATAACCCTTACTGGACTTTTGCTAATTAATATGGAGAGATGAGGGTTTAGAGATGGGCTTATAGAGAATGGGGTGAGGTATGGAATGAAGAAGTGTTTGGTTATATTTTAAGAGATAGTGATAAGTTGTTAATATTGATTATGCTTGGGATGAAGGGGGAGGTTTCTTTTTCTGTCTTTTTCTTTCCTTTTTTTCTTTTTTCTTTTTCTGCACTTAATTTTTTTAAATGTATCTCTGTACCATGTAGTTGTATTAGTTGTATCTGTATAATATAATATTCAATAAAATTATTGGAAAAAACGAGAGAGATGCAGGAAATGGGGAGATGTATATAAAAAGAAAAGACCAAAGTAGATGAAATTACTTAGGAAGTTCTTTGGATCCCAGCCAATCTCTCTCTTATACAACATCCTTAAAATCTATAAATTTGATCCTGAAATAAACTGAAATACCACAGAGAAAATAATGTTAACAAGAAACATTCTAAGAAGTACATTCTGTTTTCAGGACTGATGTTTTAAGCTATTGATAATAAATGGACTTCTGACTATGAATTTTTTTCCTAAAATGCTTAAATCAAATATAGTTTCCATAGGGAAGCCTTCAAACCTTCCATAACTGTTATTATTTTGCAAGGCACTCTGCCCTTCTCTTTCCTATCTTCTATTGAAGTAAAAAGTCATTGAGCTCAGATTCAAATAACGTAAGAACTGTTCTGAATTATTGCTCTTATGGGTTATACTGTCTACTTTAAAGAAATACCAACTGTAACATTTTTATACGGTGGAAGATTGCCATCTCTCATCAATTCAATAATTAATCTTAGCAAACTTATCTTTCCATAATCTTTTCTTTTCATGCACCACTGAAATAACAGGCAACCAAACTGCTAGCCAGCTCTGCAACCAATAATATAAAGAAGATTTTCCAATTATAGAGCACAATTAATTTATTTGGTATCAACATGCAGGCAATAAGTGACTGGCTGCTATAAGGACAAGTTGCAAATTGCATTGGAACTCTCTAAAAAGTTTGAACTTTGGTGTGTAGATGTATTTTGATTTAAGTTGGAATATGCATATTGCTAAGTTTATCAAATATTGGGACTCATTGAATTTCTCTATCATTACTTGTACATACAATCATAAAATGTATCAACTTGTTTAATCACTGCTGGAACCCACTACTACTGTATTCCCCAAAGACAGCCATACAGCTAAACAGCTCCAGCAAAAGGGAACGCACTATCTCTAAAGCCAGAGAATAGCTTTTATACAAATTTTCCTGATGTCCAGCTGAAATCTACCTCCCTTTAACTTAAACCCAAGTTAATTTGACATTCAAATATAATAGGACCAATGCAGAATAGAGAGGAACAGTGACTTCTTTTGATCTTGACACTATACTTTTGTTGATGCATCCCAGGGTTACATTTGCATTTTTTGCTGATGCTTCACACTGTTCACCCGTATCTTTTTTGCCTGTGCAACATGGTCCACCCCACCTCATGCCTTTGATTTTTCTTATACAAATGAAGAGAGCCAGTTTGGTGTAGTGATTAAGGTATCAGGCTGGAGATTGTGAGTTCTAGCCCTGCCTTAGGCACAAAGCCAGCTGGGTGACCTTAGGCCAGTCATTCTCCCTCAGCCCTAGGAAGGAGGCAATGGCAAACCACTTCCAAAAAACCTTGCCAAGAAAACTGCAGAGACTTGTCCAGGCAGTCGCCACGAGTCAATGCTGACTTGAAGGCAACACACAAACACTCACAAACCACAAACCCACAAATGAAAGGTTTTGCATTAGTTTCTGCTGAAATCCATATTGTTGGTTTCTGCCCATTTTTCCACCTTGTCAAGATCCTCCTATACTGTATCTTGATACTGTTCTGTAAGGTATTTGCTATCTCAGTCATATCAAATTAAATCAGTTTATTACAGCCTGAAGGCCAAATACAGTAAAATATCTAATAGTAGAACTGTTACGTACATCTATATATATAACAGAAAAACGTAAAAAGTAAAATATGATCTAAAAATAAATAAGAACATATATAATATAATAAAATAAAAATAGTATAATAAAAAGTGATGAATAAATGAGTATCCAAGCTTAATTAATGGTGTGACGTATTGTACAGATGGTAACACAAAACTGGGTAACTTGAGAGGATATTTTTGAGTCCTTGTCCGAAAGAATGGTAAGTAGAAATCACACTCCTTGCCCGGAAATTTCTTCAAGATTGGATATACGAAGATCTGTCTAGAATCCTTATATAGGGAGCAGCATACTAGCATATGGCTTAGAGTTTCTATTGAGCCATCACCATATGGACATAACCGGAGAGACATGGGAATACCCTTAAAACATTCAAAAACTATTTGCTACCTCCCTTACCTTTGTCTTACCTGGACATTCTGAATTCTAAAATTGTATTTTCTAACCCCTCATCCAGACCATTTTAAATTCACTGAACAGCAGGGGACCTAAAAATGGGCCCCTATAATTTGCTACTGAATGCTTCCTTCCAGTTTGACACAGAGCCACTGATGTGTATAAATCATGTGTATCATTGGGTAGGACCATTCGGCTAGCTCTGTATCCATCTATTGGTAGAATTGTCTGGCCCACATTCTGCCCTCTACTAGGATCTCATGAGAGCCTTGATCAAATGCTTTGCTGAAGTCAAGATACATTATGTCCACCACTTTCCCGTGATCAACTAAGCTGGTTACTTTATCCAAAAAAGAGGGTTAATATCATATGAGTTATTCTTGATAATCCCATCCTGGCTCCTCCAAAGCAATATCTTCTCTCCTAAACCATTGTTTAGCATAAATAATGCATAACTTAAGCATGGCTCATATCAGTATAGTCTTGTAATGATTTCAAGAGTCTTTCTTTGCATTAACATAGTATGTCCTGGCACAAATGGGTACTATTTAAAGAAAAACAGAAATGGCTGAAAACTCTGCTGAACTGTCTTCAGCAAGATGGAAAACTGATAACATCAGTTTTCAACCAAGAGCAAGGAATTCAGAGCCTGCTATAATCAAGGAGAATTTTGGATGGGGAGCATTTTTAAAGCCACTCTCCCCTTTAATGTCTCTGTGTAGGTATGCTTCCTGTCCCCGTAATGGACGGGAACCTGTAAGGCACAGCTGATGTCAGAGGGATGTTTTGTTATGAGAAAGAGATGATCATCTCACATTTATCCTCACTTTGATTTAATGGCTGTTTTCCTGCAGAAACTGTTCCATATAAAAAGAAGCAACATTGGTGCCTCCTTTCAAAAATATACCCTGAACTTCATCTATGTGCTTTATATACTGTACATAATACATGTTCAGAGTAGCCATCCTGATTGATATGCAGTACGGTAATTAGGGTGTGATAAGTAGGACTGTTTATAAAATGCTTGGCTTCTTTCTTGAGCTCCCTCCCACATAAATTTAGCTGCAGAGCAATTACTGCTCACTTGTGCTACTAGGTGGATCTTATTAGCTTCAGACAAGATAAATGAGGGCTTTGAATGCCCCTTGACCAGGGCAAGAAAAAATGAATAAGCTGCCTGGGAAAACCCAGCAGGGAAGAAGGTTGGCAGCAGAAGGAAAGAATATCCACAACCTGATGGAGCTGGAATGCTTCCATTTAAGCTATTCGCTGCAAATGAAAACTAGTGATTTTTCATTTTAGTTGTGCAAGCACATCAAGTAACAAAAATAAAATCAAATAAGGAAAATAAACAGGATGAAACCAGACAAGAGAAGATAGAAACATAAGCATACTTGAAACTGTGTTTGCAAGCACCAGGGGAAATAAATTTCTCCCTACAAAATGCTGCAAACCCTACAGATTTACTAAACATTAATAGAAGACAGAAGAAAAATGATTTTTTAAATGGTTTGGCCAATACATTTTGTTCTGCAAGACAGGAGACAGAAATGTTTCCCAGGGCCTTGCAGAAATAGACTAGAAGAAATCCTCAGTCATTTGCTCCATGCGGACAAAGGTGTGAATGATGGGGAATATTTTGAAACCTGCCTTCCAGAACTGCAGGGGGTATCAGCTGTATTCACCACTGAGTTAAAGCCTTTCTCGCTGGAAAATTCAGAATTGATATTTGTCATAGCAATGAGGATTTTTAATTAAAGGGAACCAAGGTGACACCTTATTACTCGCCAGGACAAACAGCTAATTGAATTGCACAATCATAAACAGGCTTCTTTATTACCCCCTTTGCCATGAAGAAGGAGAGTTGAGCACGGTCCTCAATGGAAAGCCATACGCTAATAGCCGATGGGCAGATCTAGACCACGTACTAAGGGACAGAGCAACCAGCATCAGTTCCAAAAAGCATGCTGTGGCTATACTAGATGGAGGTGAGCACCGCCACTTGAGACAGTAATTAATTTATATATATAACAGCGTAACAGCTGTTATAACACCATAACAGCAGCAAGCTATATATATATATATATATATATATATAGCATGACAGCAGCAAGATAGATAGATAGATAGATAGATAGATAGATAGATAGATAGATAACATTTTGATAATTTGGCATATAATTGATTTTGCAACAAACGTTTCAACACTTCCTTCACCAAGCGTACATGTTCTTCCATCGTTTCAATCAAAATATCATTGAGGTAGACCAATACCCCCCTGAATAAAAAGTCATGTAATACTTCATTTATCAAATTCATGAATACCCCAGGGGCCCCCTTTAACCCAAAAGGCATTACTAGATATTCAAAAGACCCCAACTGGCAATTAAACTGGTGCAACCTGAATCTAGCATCCCTACCAAGTCCATGCTGCCCCAGACTCCCAGTGTCTCTAATTGCAATCCCACAAACATGGCTGGACAAGTTCCACTCACCATTGGATCCACGTGCCCATTTGCTACAGCCTGTCCTTCAGCACCACTTAGAGCAGGCTCTTGTCATTTCCCGATGGGTCAGCTTCTTCCTCAGCAGCATCCCCCCCAAAAGAGAGAGGGCAAACTCCTCCCTCCATGGTGCCGGCTGCTGCTCCTTTGTTCTTCGGTCATGGGGTCCTGGTGCTGCTGCTCCCAGCCTTGCTTCTCACCGTGTTCGCTGATTGCAGACAATTAGCGATGCAGTGGCCCTTTCGACTGCACTTGAAGCACAGTCCTTGTTTCATCCGGGGCTCCTTCTCTTCGTCCCATGATTTACGTGTTCACCCTCTCACTGGGGGAATGATCGGCACCTCTTGTCTCTTTTCTCCTGCTTGGTGCCTCTGCTTTCGCTTAACGTGAATTCTCATATCTTCCACTAAACCAGCCAGGCAAATCCACCCCATCAGGGTTTCAGGGTCTCCTCTAGCTAGAGACGACTCTAATATCTCTGGATGCAGGCCCTCTTGGAAATATTCAATCTTCAGTGACTCTGGCCAGTCTGTCAACTTCCCAGCCAGTCTCCTGAACTCCATGGCATATTCTGTCTGTAGCTTGAATCATGTCAACTGGATTTCTATTTTCTCAGTGGAAACGTTTCGCTCCTTATCCTAGGAGCTTCTTCAGTCTGAGCAAAGTTAGTAAGGCATATTCAGAAACCGACCTGCTTCCCTGCTTAATATGCTGCAAGCTTGTGTTGGCTCTCATTCTAGAGAGGGGGTCTTTAAACCTCATCCTCAAAGGTGTCATGAAACTTTCAAAGTCTTCTAACTCTGGTGACTCGGCATCATGCAATTTTACAAGCCAATCCGCTGCCTCTCCCTCCAGCTGAGCTGAAACGTGCTGCACTTTAGTGTCTTCTGTGGCAAAAACTGCCTCAAACTCATCCATGAAACCCCTCACATGAGTCAGGAAGCAAGCTAGGTTCTTGAGTTCCCCACTGAACTTTACCTTCAAGTCTCTTCCTCTGAAGGGCTTGTTCCATCCTGGAACTCCCTTTGGTGACCTCGCCGGGCTCCAGCCATAAGGGGGACGAGCGGTCTCAGCCACCCTGCATCCTTCAGTCCCCACATCCATCTCTGTGTCACTGCCTCCCCCTTCGATGGGCTGTGGGGTGGCAGCCCTGGAACTCACCACTTCAGCACTGGCAGCCATTCTCACTCATATTTTGAAGCAGCTGCTCAATGGTTCCCTGCAGAGTCACCATCTGACCTCTTAGGGAATTCATTTCCCTTTCTACTTTTCCCATTTGCCTCTCGGGCACCAGCAAGGAGGGGAGGGGGCCACTCCCTTGCATTGTTAACCACTGAGTGGGGTCCTGCTCCATTCTGTATCCCACCTCCTGGGCCCAGGTACACTTGGCCACCCCCACTGCTCGGGATAAGGGTACCTCTGCCTCCGGGGTGGGAAGAATCCTTCTTCTGACTGTCACATGCGGTTCACCTCATTGGGAAATTCCTCCCATCCTCACTCTGCTCTTCTCCTTCACAGTTCGGTTGGAGGCTCTCTCGGGTCGAACTCCACCCTCTTCCTCTCTCCTTCCAAGGGAAGCATCTTCCTGCTCTGGGGATCCTTCCGTTACCTCCTCCATCTTGTGCCAGCTCCCCCATTGGGGGAGTCACTCTGTGACAGCCCCTCCCTACGCTCTCACCATTTCCATACTCCCCAGCCACAAATCCTTCGCTAACAAGATGACAGTGCCATTCGGGCTGACCTTGGTGCCATTCCATCCAACTAAACAATTCTAATCAACATTCCTAACGACCCTGCAGGTATGCCAGACTACCCCTCCCCCCCATACCTACTCTGGCAGGATGCTCCATCCTGACACGGTGTTGACAGGAGGGGAGAGGTCCAGCCTGCGGTCTCTATTCTGTGGGTGCTGCAGGGCTTGGTCCTCTCTCCCCT
Source organism: Charina bottae (assembly GCA_023362775.1). NCBI lineage: Eukaryota > Metazoa > Chordata > Lepidosauria > Squamata > Charinaidae > Charina > Charina bottae. The sequence goes on from JALMGJ010000020.1 coordinate 4,029,933, forward strand.
TTTGTTTAACATGTACATGAGGTCACTGGGTGAGGTCATCCGACAGTTTGGAGTGAGGTATCACCAGGATGCTGATGATACCCAGTTTTACATATCCACCTCAGGTTGCCTGAGTGATGCTGTGAATGTCCTGTCCCAGTACTGGAGGCTGTGGGGGCCTGGATGCAGTGCAACAGGCTTTGGCTCAACCCAAGCAAGTCTGAGTGGCTTTGGGTGTTTGGACTTTATGGTGCCAGGGATCTTCATCTTTGGTTCTGGATGGTGTGGTACTGCCTCAGACAATTTGGCGTGCAATTTGGAGGTCCTCCTGGACTCATGGCTCCTGCTGGAAGAGCTTATGGTAATATGGCTAGGAGGGCCTTTGCACACCTTCAGGTTGTGTGCCAGTTGTGCCCATTCTTGGACCAGGAGGCCCTGCTCACTGTTACTCATGCCCTCGTGACCTCCTGTTTGGACTACTGCAATGCTCTGTACATAGGGCTGCTTTAAAGAGTGTATAGAAGCTTCAACTGGTGCAGAATGCAGCTGCATGAGTAGTAAATGGTGCTGGTTACTTGGCACATGTAACACCAGTACTCCGTGATCTGCACTGGCTGCTGTTGTGCTTGCAGGTGCAATTCAAGGTGCTGGTTGTCTCCTTTAAAGCCCTTCATGGCTTGGGGCCAGGTTACTTGAGGGACCGTCTCTCCCTGGTTATTTCTACTCATCCAATCTGGTCTGGCAGGATGGGCATACTCCAGGTCCTGTCAGCCAAAGATTGTTGGTTCATTGGTGGGGCCCAGGAGGTGGGCCTTTTCTGCTGTAGCACCCACCCTATGTAACATTCTCTCTCCAGAGATTAGGATGGACCCAACCCTGCTGGCCTTTCGTAAGGCCCTAAAGACCTGGTTCTGAGCCTGGGCCTGGGGCCCCAAGTTTGTGAAGGGTTCTGACTTCTGGCTGTACTAGCGACTGTCGATTGTGATATCTTGCTCAGCTGCTGTGTATTTTAATTTTTGTATTTGTGATTGGAATTGTTTTTAATTTATTTTAAGATTGTTTGTCACCCAGAATCACTTGCTGAGATGGGCAGCCATACAAAATGAATAAATAGATCAGTCAATCGGTCCCGTCCGTCCATCCATCCATCCATCCATCCATCCATCCATCCATCCATCCATCCATCCATCCATCCATCCATAATATAGGAATATTCTGCTGCACAGCATTTTGTAGCTTCTGTACTTTTGTGGATAGACAGATGGATATATACTGTATCTTAATGAAGCACAGATCTGGTAAACTATAAATGAAAATTATAATTTCACATTTTTTTCACAGTCTTTTTGGAATTGAGGGGGCATATAAATTGAAGTAATAAATAATAAATAGATAACATTTGGTCTCCCAGCAATGTTTTTAGCATTGGGAACAGTTAAACAACAGTAGATTATTCAGCAGGTGGCAGCATATAACTGATTTAGCTGATCTGGAAAAAAGATCTCATTAGTATTTGGATGGGAGACCACCAGGGAATCCTAGAACTGTAGGCTAGACTGGAAAGTTTAAAAAACATCCCAAAAGAAAGCAGTGGCAAAGCAGTTCTGTATTATTTTTATATGTCTATGTCATCATGAAGTTGAGTTTGACTTGACACCCGGTGGGGACATGGCGGACTGAACAGCTGTGCTTGCGGGCTCCGTGGGTAGAACTGACAAGGTGGCAGTTTTTTTGGGCTCAGGCAGGTTTTTCCTGAAGACCTGGAGCATTTTCACAGACAGAAAACACTCAGAATTATCCCATTTGCCCCCCCAGAATGGCGACTTGCAGTCAGAGGATCGTAAACAGCGTTTGCTCTAATCTGGTAAGAGCCACCATGAAGCTGGGACGTCACCATTTCCAAGCCGCGCTGTAGCCTTAAAGGGACACTAAGACTGGCCGCCCCATTTCTAAAACACCCAATTTATATCTTTTTAAGTTTATGTACCCTAAGAGAGGCTTTCTACAGCAAGGAGAAGCGATCTCTCTTGGTGCTTATTGTTATTTTCCGGGATTAATTTTTAAAAATCTTTTAAAGTTTTGGCTTGTTTCCCATCCTAATACTAAGGAGGACTGACAGTAAATAATTGCCTCCCTGCTATTATTTTTGCACTGAATTTGAAGATTTTAATATTTCCCTACACGTTGAATCTGCTGTTTTGAATCTTCAGCTTTCTGTTGCCACTTTCTCTGGGGAGCTGCTCGTTATCATACCTTCACTTATGTAAACAGCTTCTGGAAATTTTCCATTAACTTTTACTTTCACTAGTTAAGTACCTAGGGGGCGCCATAATCTACTGCCTGAGACATGGAAGACTTCAAGCAGACGTTCTCAGATTTCCATTCTGATCTTAAACAGATTCTCTTTGATTCCTGTCAAGTTATTATGCAAGATATTTGGGACATTGTAGAAAACACCAGTTCTAAAATGTGTCATCTGGCTGGGGATGTCGTGGAAGAAATGGAAGTGATTAACAACGATAGAAACGTTCCTATTGACAGTGAGATCAAGGCTTTTGTTGAAATGCCAGATGGAGACTGGATTGTCGGGTTGAAGAAATTAAATTGACAGACCGTATTGCAGACTATGGGTGGGATTGTTTTTCTGATGGAATGTTATGGGAAGGAAGATGTTGTTACCTATGGGAGGTTTTCTGCTGAGAGCTTGGAGTTTTTAAGGGGGGCAGTTGGACTGTCTGAATTTTTTTTATGAAAAATGCCTTGTGTGTAGTGTGGAGATATGTAAATGCTTTGGTTTACTTTGAAGTGGAGTAAGGATTTAAGAATGTTTATCTGGATTGTCTTTAAAGGTTGTTTGACTACATTTCTTTTTAAGGATTTGGATTAAGATTAATAAGGTATAATAATAAATGCTTGGTTTCAGGCTTAATATGATTAACATTGTTATAATTGTAGTATTATTAACTATAAGAGCAGACAATTTATATGCTTTTTAGTTTAATCTTTAAGGGGGATAAGGTATAATAATAAATGCTTGCTTTTAGGTTTAATATGATTAAGATTGTTATAACTGTAGTATTATTAATTATACGAGCAGACAATTTATATGCTTTTTAGTTTGATCTTTATTATAGTGGACAGAAATGTATAGAATAGTGCTAGGAAAAAAATAATTAAATAAATGTTTTTTGGGGGGGAAGTTGATTAGGTTTACTGTATATATTTTCTTTTCTTTTAATATAAGGGGACGGAACAATTGTATTTAGTGATTTTTAACCGCCCAGAGTCCCTCCTCTGGGGGGAGATGGGCAGTGGCAAAATTTGATGAATAAATAAATAAATTTATATATGCTAATGGAATGATTTATAGAAATAATGTGAGTTTGGTTTGATACACAGTAAGGGATTGATTATGGAAATTGCTGTATATTGTTGCTGTTAAAAGTTGGAAGTCACTTCTTTATGTAATCTTTAAAAAAAAAATCTTCTTGTGTTTTCACACTTTCGTTTTTTTCTTTTTGTAGTTTTTTTTCTTTTTTGTAGTTTTTATCTTTGCTTTAAATCTAATTAAAAAATTATTTTGTAAAAAAAAATGAAGTTGAGTTAGACTTGAAGGAGGGTTTCCCAGTAAATTACTCTAGTTTCTTTAGAATCACTTTATGTTTCCTTCTGTACTTCCCAGTTGTGAACATTTTTCTGCTGTTTGCCAAATGAAAGATTAAGAAGATTCTTTCAGTGTTTGAGAAGAAAAATACATGCTGGGCTTGCAAATTTTTTGCATTATTTTATCTAGCACACTCAAGATTACTGCATACCCTGTAGGATTCTTGCTGTACAAAGCTGACAAAGCATTTCATATAGAAGTTTCATCTGCTCTATCCTTTTTCAAAAAAGCATGTAGGCTGATCAACATATTATTCTTTTTTATCATCAAAAGAATACCATGCATTTCCAAAGGTTATGCAGTCAATTGGGAGGAAGAATGAATTGCTATGGGTTTTAAAAGAATTTTCTGAACTGACCGCTATCTTTATGCTATTATTACCACATTAATCTGACAGATTTCAAAAAGAATGAATGGTCATGATGTCTCAGTGCTTATTCTGTAGGTATTCCCACTTCTTTTTTTGGTGCCTTAGAGTCAGTTTTTGACTCCTGGTGACTGTCTGGACAAGTCCCTGCAGTTTTCTTGGCAAGGTTTTTCGGAAGTGGTTTGCCATTGCCTCCTTCCTAGGGCTGAGAAAGAGCGACTGGCCCAAGGTCACCCAGCTGGGTTCATGCCAAAGGTGGGACTAGAACTCATGGTCTCCTGGTTTCTGGCCTGGTGGCTTAACCACTACACCAAACATATTATGGATCTGACTGGTTTCCAGCAGGCACTGGGAGAATTTCTCAGTGATTAAATAGGCAACTCTGTGAGGAAACAGGTTGAACTCAGGATCGTGGAGACAGGGTGCTCAATCGTTTTGTTTCTAACTGGCCTTCAAAAGGGCCAAATCAATCTAGGGCAACTCCTCGGTTTAACAAAGAGCTCAGAGAGATGGACTTAAGAAGATGCCTGGGAAACACTGGTGAAAGCCAAGGAGTGAGAATGATCAAACATGGGTATAAGCCACATTACAGGGCCTGTGGCATCAAGGTGCGAATGGTGATGTCAATATTTTTCTGTGCTTAGGGCACCCTCAGGGCATTGGCCAGTAGTGTTTTTTAGGATGACCTAGAACCTCCTGAACTCTGGTACCCTGAGAATCCTCCTGCTGAGCTCTTACAAGTAGTTTGTTAACAACTTTGAGAAGAAAATCACATTTGCTCTGGTGGTCATTGCTGAAGGCTGCACCGGAGTTGTTTGGAGTTGATTTCACTTTTCACTTGGAACTCCTAACAACTTCCCTATGCTTTACGTTACAAAGCAGAGGTTTGATGATAAAATCATACACAAAAAGTTTTGGATCAATCTGGAAAGATTCCAAATAATTCCTCATGTTAAGTAACATGAGCAGCATAATTGAAGTTTTGAATTGTATTAGAATTCTGCTGTTGTGAAAAGTTCAGGGAAGCTACTCAGTTGCTTCTAAATCAGTCTGAGATATTGGGACATTTTCTCTGGCATAGAGAAAAGGTAATTGCCTTGCAAGAGACCCATCTGTTCTTGTTAAAACAGCAATATCCTATTTGTGCTGTTTCTAACAACAAGCAATATTTGGACAGCTCGTAGTATGTATGTAGAAGCATCAGCAGACATGTGAGAGACTGTGAGGGATTTCAGATTTGTGGCTAGAAATGGCATTTTAGGTTCTTTCTAAAGTGGTGTAATAGTCCTCTCTCCATCTGGAGGAAGCTGCCTTTCAGCAGACACATAGGCAGATGTGTGTTTAAAAGATGGTGCAGCACATCAAGCTTCTCATTAATAAATGCAAGGTTTCAATAAGGCAAAGCAGGTCTGTGATGCCACGAGGGATCATTCACTTGTCAGCAGATCGGAGTGAGAGCAAGCTGCCATGGAATTCCTGTGTGGGCTCATCCCTCCCTGGGCTGCTTAACTGTTTGTTTGGAAGTAAGGCTGAGTTCTGGGAGGGAAAGTGACTAATTATATTGTTTCTCACTATAGCTTCAATAACAGTTGCAATTAACTCTAGGGGGCAAATTGTTTAAGGTATGAAAATCCCCACTGCCAGCATTATCTCATCAGTCTTTATTTGGGTTGAACCTGGACATTCAAGAGTTCATTCGTGCCTTCTTCTTATTTTTTACCATCTGGCAAATGAAGAAGCAATCCAGGAAATATGTTTCTGCTAATTAATGGCCAATTGGGAAAAACTGATTTAGGTAATCCAGGAATAAAGTAGATGATCTGAAATTTGGGTGGGTGACAAATTTTTTGAATTCAGTCAAACTTCTAAGCGTTCCACCTTGTTTTTGTAATTCCTTTAGAATTATACTGCTTATTTATAGATATTGAAACCAATGAGGTGATTTTGGCTGTTCTGAAGAAAAGATCTCGAGGGATTTCATCTTTGCCTTATTAAGTCTTGCAATCTATACAAATTATTATACTTCCACAGATCAAATTTCTCTATACATTCTCCTACATGAAAATAAATATTTAATATCGAAGCAAGAGATGATAAATCTGGATTCTTTTCTGTATTTCTCCCATTTAAAACATTACTTATTATTGAAAGACCACTTATAGATTGTATTTTTCTATGTATCAGACCAAAGATCTTTGTGCAAATCATCTGGTCCTTCCAGAGAAATAATTCAGCCTTAAGGTGCCATAATGCAAGCTAAACAACCACCTTGGTTGTACAATTTAAAATTTGGTACTGCCAGTCCATCTTGTTCTTTTGAATCTTGTAAAATCTTAAGCTTTACCCTGTTTTATTAAAGGTAAAGGTTCCCCCCGCACATTTGTGCAGTTGTGTCCAACCCTAGGGGCCAGTGCTCATCTCCGTTTCTTAGCCGAAGATCCAGCGTTGTCCGAAGACACTTCCACGGTCATGTGGCCGCATGACGCGCGCGGAACGCTGTTACCTTCCCACCAAAGTGGTACCTATTTATCTACTTGGATTTCCATGCTTTCAAATTGCTAGGTTGGCAAGAGTGTTTTATTAGACCATATAAAAGTATTAGTTTGTCTCTGTTAGTAATCTAGTGCCTTATCTTTAATTCTTACTGGAATAATTTGGACACCCCCCCCCCCAAATTGAGCCTTGGCAAAATGTTCATTTTTACTGATGCAATTCTTCCTAACCAGCTTTAAAATTCTCCATCTTGAAATGTCTGCCATTATATTTTTACAAGTAATTGATCTTAAATAAATCATTATGAATTTTTATTAAATAAATTCCCAAATACCTATGTTTTTTGGCAATAATGTTGAAGCCTGTTTGCTGTAAATACCATTTTATTTCCTCAGATAAATTCCATGTCATCATTTGAGTTTGTTCTTATTTATCTGATATTCAGATAATGAACTATACTGCTCTCTATATTCCATTATCAATTTTAAAGAGTCCTTTGGGCGGGTAGCTGTAAGTACATTATCATCTCTAGAGGGGGCAATTCCCAGTTCCTTATAGGTGGATGACAGAGTAATTTTATGTGTCCAAGGTGGCTTGCAGCAATCCCTATGTGTGTTATTATATTGTCAATAGGAAAGACTGGAAATTAACTATTTTCTAAGCATCATAATACCAGTCCACATAACTGGAAAATTAATAACAACCAAGTTGGCCAGGTCAAGGTCTTATACAGTATATCTAGGCATCTTCTTCTACTTGTTGGAAACATCAAATCGGTGACCTCTCAATTTAGGCACAAAAATTCACCAGTGTAATAATTAAATGCAAAAGCTACAAAGGCTATAATTTGTGTAGTGGCAGGACTCTAATTATTTAAATGAAAAGTGCTAAGCCTCCTCCTCTATGTTGCTTAGCTCTGTACTTATAAAGATATATCCACATTAAAATCCGTTCAGTCCAAATTTCTGAGAACCATGCCCTGTGTTCCCATCAGTAGCAAATGCACTTCTCTAGTAACTAAAGGTAGGCTGTGTAGAAGTCAGAATGAGAATCTGCCAGCTGAAATACTAGCTGAAACAAGTCTGGAAGGAATGGTCCCTAGCTGAACTTATCCTGGCCAACAATTTCACTTCCTCTTGGAAGAGACAAATAGCTACTGATTTGGCTAATCCGTTCATGATGGGAGTAGAGATGAAGTCAAGCAAAAAGTATTTGACTCAGACCTACAAAAATGACAGAGCCAAATTCTCACATCACTGTAAATTTTTCACAGTCTTTTCTTATACCATTCCCCAACACTACCACCATACAATGAGACCATCAAGGTCAAGGAGTATTTGTGTTGACCTTGGGCCAGTCACTCTCTCAGCCCAACTCACCTCACAGGGTTGTTGTGGGGAAAATAGGAGGAGGAAGGAGTATTTGGTATGTTCGCCGCCTTGAGTTATTTATAAAAATAATAAAGGCGGGATATAAAATATATAAATAAAATAAATCTCAAGGTTCGAGAGTTTATATCAAGTGGTCATGAGACCATTTCATATTAAGGAGTATCTGTTTCCCAAGGTTTTTGGATTGACAGTAAGAAAGATAATTCTACTCTACACAGATGTCCCACCAAGGATAGAGCAAAACAAAATATACCTAACTCTTTAGTGACTAAAATAAATGCTTCCTTAATTCTGTATTATATATTCAACCATTACATGAGAATATAAAGTTCTATATTCTATGCAATTAAGGGAAAGAGACACACTACTATCCAATTCCTCCTGCCAATGTTTCAAGGACCACAGTGATCTGTGTTATTTTTCCCCTTTTCTTCTTAAATTGCATTTGTGCTCTATGTCTGTAAAATAAATAAATAATTAAATAGCTCTGAGCTGGATGGGTAGGATCTCAGGAGATGACAGCGTTAATATATTGAGTCATCTGAGACTCTTTTCAGCCTTTGATGCTTGACTAAGTTAACAGGAACCTCTGTGGAATGAGTTCTGTAAATTATATTCTTGCACCTCTTGGATAATATTGGTATTCAGAGAGGGCACAGATCCAGGAGGTACTAAGTGAATCTTTAGGGCAGAGCTTTCCAAACTTTTCATGTTGGTGACACACTTTTTAGACATGCATCATTTCGCGACACACTCTTACAGCAGGGCACAAGGCAGGCATTAGGACCTGCACGGAATCACAGCAGGTTTGGAGGCAGCAAGGCACAAAGCAGGCACTAGGACCTGCGCGGAATCCTGGCAGGGCTCAGAGGCAGCAGCAGCCACGACACACCGACACACTAACGTGTCCCGACACACAGTTTGGAAAGCTCTGCTTTAGGGGTTAAGAAGATAACGATGCACCCTTACCTCAGAAAGCCATTCCTGGAGCAAGCCATCTTAGATAACTATTGGTCTCCAATCTGCTGTTTCTTGGTAAGGTAACAATCGAAAAGAAGTAAGGTAAGACTGTTGGCCTCCAGCTACAAAGGATCCTGGATGAGACAGTTTATCTGGATCCCATTCAGTCAGCATTCAGATATGGGCATGAAATTGAGACTGTACTGATCACTCTTGTGAATGATCTGTGCCAGGACGTGGAGGGAGATGGGGCACTTCTCATTCTCAGCAGCATTTGATTCCATCAACCATGGTATCCTTTTGGACCATGTGCAATCGTTGGGGATTGGAGACACTGTTTTGCAGTGTTTCTGCGTCTCTGAGTGGACAGTTCCAATCAGTGTTATTGAAGGAGGAGAGATTGAGCCCTTGGGCATTCCACTGAGGGTGCTTCAGGACTTGATCTTCTCCCCCATCTTTTTTAATATCTACATTAAACTGCTGGGAAATTTCATCCAGTGATTGGGCTCTGGTATGAACAACAACGAACAACAACAATAGTTAATAATATGCTGATATTCCGCTTTACATCTTTACCCCAAGGTGAATAGTTGTTGTGCTGGAATTGCTGACCTAGTACTTGAAGGTTGTGAAAGACTGCATGGAAGCTGTGGCCAGGACACCCTTTGGCCAGTTTTGGCAGGTCTGCCAGCGATACCCATTCTTAGATCAGGAGGTGTTGAAAACAGCCTCACCACTTAGACTACTGCAATGCACTCTATAAAGGGCAGCATTTGAAGATGACCCAGAAGCTGCAGCTGGCACAGTACACAGTTACTGGCCTGTTGACCAATGCTAGCTAATTCAGAAGAATAATACCTACTTTGTGAGAACTTCAGTGGCTATTGGTAGGCTTCTGGACCAAACTGAAATTGCTGGTTCTTACTGATATATCCTTAAATAGATTGGGTCCTTGTTACTTTTGGGATCATCTTCTCCAGAAAGAAGCTGCCTGCCTTATATGATCTGGCTAAGAGAGGATGCTACTGGTACCCACTCCTACAGATATCAAGGGGAAAATGAAATTTTCAGTGGCAGCCCCCTCATTTTGGAATAGATTTCCCTTGAGGTCAGACACCCTACCATTTTATCCTTCAGGAAGCAAGTGAAAACCACCTTTTTCCACAGCTCTTTTGGAGAGTCAGTTTTAACAGAAGATAGCAGCAGTTTCTTCACCATTTTAAAGGTTTTAATATGTATGGATTTTATGGAAACGTTTAGTGTAACTGTTGTAAGCCACCTACTGTAATAAATAAATATTGAAATAATATGTGAGATGTATCATGGCTGCTACCAATGCACTTGGTGGCGACGGCTACATACTGTCAGTTCAGGTATGGTGTATGCACATATGAGCTCTAAAGATGTAGCTGGGGCAGATGCATGGTCATCAGTATGTTGGTAGTAAAGGAGGGGGCTAGTCTGCATTGCCATATCTTGTCTTCTTTGTGAGTATTTTTGATACCTGGGGGTGTGGTATGAACTGTTCTTTTGTGGGACAATAAGGCTGTATAAAAAACAGTGGAAGCCACCATGGGCTCTGAAAAAAAATACCTACAGTACATTCACAGGAGAGCAATAATTTATTAGGGAACAGCACAAATAGAGCAAAAAAGGTGAATGCTTTCAAGAACTCTTCACCAGGCAAGTGTGAATATTGACTCCCCTGCCCCCATTCATCTCCAGAATTAGTTTTTGTTTGTGATGTATTTTACTTTATCTTCAGGGGCACAAACTTGAGACATCTTCTTTAGAACAGGCATTGAAAACTGCTTATCCTCTTTAAGCTGATAATTCCTGATAATCTTTTTATTTCATGGGACTTCCCAAATGTCATCCTATATAAACAGGATAAATATGTCTACTTTGAGAAATCACTGTAGTTCTCTCTTTAAAGAAATATATTGAGCCTTCACATATGCTCTCCTCCTGTATATTTAATGAAGGTTTTGGATCGTAAGAACAATTTCATTCTGCATATGATTCCAGAATAAAATTAAGAATCCCCTGTCATAATTTTGTTCTCATATGGATTTTTTGTTTGCAAGGACCCTTCAGTACTAACTGTGAAAAAAACACAGGAGTACAGTAATAGCTATATTTCTTTCCTCATGTTAAGAAAATCCTATCACTCTTTTTACATCTATATTTGTACATGTATTATGAAGTAATCTTTTTAGTGGTCTGAATTCATGCAAAAACCAGACTATTCTGAATACATAAGCAACCATAGACACAAGCATATTTTCTATTGTATGCTTTATTCGGTTTCTGTTAGTCAGCTATAGCTAGGTAACCCCTTCATTGTTTTTGCCCCTGGTAGAAGCATTAGAAAAATCTGATTCTGAAATCAATTGGTTCAGTAATGAATAAGAGCTGACACTGCACATCAATACTATTGCCATGCTAAATAGGAACTGACATCAAACTGGACTATTGAAGAGATAAACAAAATTGGTATAAGACATGTCTGGCATTATTTGTCCTTTGATAAATCAATAGATGGCTGATCTGCAATGTATTTTTGCTGGTGTGGACAAGGGGACCAAGAAAGGGGAGAGGCTGCTGCTGTTGAAAATATTTTCCATAGAAAAAAAAATTCCATAGCTTAAGAAAACTGTAAATGCAAAATCATTATATGTTAATGGAAGACTACCAAGAACTTAAAGAAAGAATATCCTTTGGTTCTACTGTATATACATAATCCATCTGCAGCTGTAACCTATGTATTTTTGTTCTGATTTTATTATTTATTTATTTATTTATTTAATTAATTTATATAACCGCCCATCTCCCCCAACGGGGAACTCTGGGCGGTTTACAATAAATAAAATTAGATAAAGCATAAAATATAAAACATATACACCAACAATTTATATAATTAATATAGTATAAAATAAAATAAAAATCCAAGTGGGAGATAGTATTAATAAAAGAAGGGCATTATAAAATTACGGGATTAACCACCTCCATGAGGAACTATCGTTTCCTCCTTCCCATGCCAGGCGGCAGAACCAGGTCTTCAGTTCTTTTCTAAAGGTCGGGAGGGAGGGGATCTGTCTCAACTCTGGGGGCAAGATGTTCCATAGTGTGGGTGCTGCTACAGAGAAGGCCCGCCTCCTAGCCCCCATCAGATGACATTCTTTAATTGATGGGGCTCGTAGCAGGCCCTCTCTGAACGATCGGGTGGGGCAGGTCGATAATATGGGGGTAAGACAGTAAGATTTTTATTTGCATATGGATTATTCAATTTCATTTAAGATAAAAGGATCTATTTGAACCTGCTGCTGGCCTTAGTTTTTGTTTTAGAAGAAATGTGGCAGAGATATAGGTTCAATAAATTAAAAAAATTAATGGGGCCCTGGTGACTGCCTACCCCATTAGTGATTGAGACTCCCTCATCCAGCTGCAGCCAGTTCTCCCCTTCCTTTACTCCGAGTCCTCTTCTGTTTGGACATTCTCCTCGCCTTCTGATTAAAGGAAACAATTTGAGGTTTCTGATCTTGAGCTAATTTAGAATACATGCAGCCCTAAAATACTGCTGATTGGTGTCAATGTACTAGATGCTGCCTTTCTCCCACCTTGCATTTTAAAACAGGCAAGAGAAGCTTTTCCTTTCTCCAAGGTGTGCAGGAGTAATATATAGCTTTACCTATAAGCGGGAGGAGTTTTGCTTCCCCTTCTCACTACAATGGTGAGGACAAAAGAGGGGTCACTGAGAAACCTCTCCCTTTGGCCAATGAAAAATATCTCAATAAGATTATTATGCATGACAACAGTTATGGAGGAAGAGTGCATTTAAATGCATGTAACATAAATGTAAATAAATGTTGCTTGGTGTTGGATGGGGTAAGCTTAAGGGGCAGAGAGCTGCAACTAATCTGTTAAGGAATGTACATAGGACTTGGGCCACTGACTGAATTATCCTGTCCACAACAATCTAACAAAGTTTGGTATTAAATATTTATTTATTTATTTATTTATTTATTAATCAATCAATCAATCAATCAATCAATCAAATTTGTATAGCTGCCCATCTCAGTGCATGACTCTGGGCAGCTCACAAACAATTGAAAACAATATAAAAACAGCAAAACAACACAACAATTTAAAACAATAAAAAATCATATAAAAATCATTATCACAAAATTCAAAATATAGCCAAGAGTCATATAAACATTTCTTTCTTGAAACATTTACTTACTCAAGGGAAAATTACAACAGGACTTTTTTCTTTCTTTTCCAGGTTTGCAGGTTTTGAATAGGAAGATAAAACATTGGGGTAATAAGAAGAATGGTAGAAGTTGGATGGAGAAGGCTAATTAAACAGAGACAGATTGACAGGATACAGAGTTTGGCCAAGTAATGACATCGTATTATGGAGAATGCAGTATTGACTGACAAAGAAAATGGACTATTGGACATTATAAGGGACTAACAGAAACTTTTGTTACTTTGTTCAGAGCAGTGGCAAGCTCTTTTTCTTCTTTAATCTTTGGACTTTCACTGAAGGCGAAATATTGCATTTTTATCTGGATATTCTTGCCAACTAAGGGTTTGAGCATCACATTCACAACGATTATTTCAATCTGCTATTCCAGTCATCACTCAGAACCTTTTGAAGAGCATGTGCCTTCAGTGAACTGTTCCCTAGGGAAATAAGCAAGATTATACATTCCCTTCTATCTTATTGCTAATTTTGTCCCATTCCTTCCAAAGAACTGAAGGACTGAGATTTCACTGAAAAAGTGATTTTGAATACTTCCTGATGGTCAAGCTACTGGCTTAAACATAGCAACAATATAATGTATATAGAAATGCTATATTTTCCCTTCGTCTTCAAATTAAACATGACTGTTAAGATTTTAAAGAATTAATGTTTTGAGGAATTCCTGTGTTTTGCTAAAAATGGCTAAAACTGGGGCCTCCTCAAATTGATACTGACAGAAACATTCCTGGAGGATGGAGCTTACTTAAGAGCTTTTAAGAGCTCAGGCTGTTGAGTTGGGAACCTCAGAGGGGAGTTCCTGGCTGCTGGGTTAGTGGACCTATCTTGCATTGGACCATAGAGAGGTGGTCTGTGTTGAAAGTGTGTGAGTGCACCCCCAAAGCCCAAATGGGCACAACAAAGTAGCAAGAGGAAGGCGAAAACTACAGGTTTGTTACGTGTGCCCAGGAAGGTGTTTGACAGAAATCATTCTGGAAGGGGTAACCGATGTGGCAATGGCCTAATTTGTTGAAGTTCAATGTGGCGTTATGCCAGGCAGGAATCTGCAGATCAAAGTTTGGCTTGCAGCAAGCCACTGAGAAAAGTCCGAATGTGAGAAGGTAGGTTTATTGTACATTGATTTGGATAAATTGTATGATAAAGTGAAAAGGGCTGAATTATAGAATTTTTGTGCAAATATGAAATTGAAAGTTGATTGCTGAATGCAAAACATTCATGCAAATAGACAGAATATTTAGCAAATAGTTCAGCATTGAGTCAGAAATAATGCAAGGATGGGTGATGTCCTTTTGGTTATGTGTTCACTTGTGATAACGTTAAAGGTGTATTGGTTGGGGATGTTAATATACCTATAGTTCTGTATGCGGATTATGCCATATGTTGGCTGAGGGTCTGAATGATTTGCAGTGAATGTTATATACTCAATGATGAAAAGAGGAGTATGAATTTGAAACTTAATACATCAAAGACAGAAGTGGTGTTTAACAGGGAAAATGGAAAGAAAATTGCAAGTTAAACATACATTGAGAAAAAACCAGAGCAAGTAGATGAAATTGTTCATCTTTGTGAAATGTTTACTAAAGATGGGGAAATGGAAAAATGTCAGTAGAAGGTTGTAGGTGGTATGTGGTGTGTTGTGAGGAATTAATGTTTATCAAAAGAATGGGTGTGTATAAGAACATGCTTCTGCTCTGTTCTTTGGAAGTGACAGTTGGATATGCCAGGAGAAACATAAAAGGTTGAATGCAGTGGAAATGGGATACTTAGTAAGTGTGGGTGGTAAAACAAAAAGAGATAGGGTCAAGCATGAATGGGTGCTCAATGAATGAGGACAGGATACAAACTTGAGTTGAATAAAAGTTCTTTGAAATGACTTAGTCATGGAGGCAGAGTGAATGGGAATCAAACTACAAGACCAATACATTAAGATAGAATGAGTCGAGTGACAGGGGAAGACTGAAAAAAATGTAACTGGAGTTGATGGAATCCTGAAAGAGATAGGTGGAAGTGTAAAGAACAAAAGGCAATGTATGAAGTGGCATGTGGATATAGTGGAAGGGAAGACAGGAAGGTATAGAGAGGTATACTAGTACTAAATGGTGTCGGTGCGGACTAGTTTTAGCTGTTTGCTTTTCTCATGCCTTTAATTTATTTGACTTACTATTTCATACTCCTTTTCTGCACTCTGCAAAATACTGCTACCTTGAAAGGAAATAGCACGATAGCTATGCATGTATGTAGAGGTCCGGGTAATTACAGTCCCCCATCACTATTTCATTCTTTTTCAAAGATCTGCAATTGTGCATAATCCACATTTCTAGATTGGATGGTTATAGTAGATACCAACATTTGTACTGTTTTTATTTGTTCTTCCACTTATTTTAAACCAGATATTCTCCACAGCAGTTCATTCACTTGTTCTTCTGAGAGAAATGAATACCTTTAACTTATGGTGCAACTCCTCCTCCCTTTCAACTGCTCCTGTTCCTTTTGAACAAACTGTGTAACTTCAACTGCTACATTCCAAACATGGGAGGCATCTCACTAGGCCTCCAGCATCTGGTACTAACTGACCAGCCTATTGAGAGTGTGGATTTGTTGTGTAGATGGAGCCCTTGATCCAGGAGGAGAGGGGGCTGGGTTTGGGAAGAGTTAGGGTATTGGGGAGGTAGGGGCAGGCAAGAATATTGTAGTGATGATGGGTAATGGGAGATACGGAGGAAGTAAGGGGGTGGGGTGCTTATATGGAACATGGGCCTGATGTCTTATGCCAGTACTGTGTTCTTGTCCCCAAGGGCAGCCATTGAGCCTTAGGTGGCTATTGCTGCTTAATGCCAGGTTGGTCTCTAATAAGGCTCACTTCAGCCAGGATTTAATCTTGGATGAGATGGCTGCCCTGGCATGTATCACCAAGACCTGGCTGGGTGTGGAGGTGGGGAGGGTCCCCTCTCCAAAAAATATGCCCAGCTGGGTTCTGGGTGTGACAACAGCTATGAGCCCAGGGCAGGGGAGGAGGAGTGGCTATGGTCTTCCAGAAGATTCTGAAGGTTGTCAGGCAGTGCCTCACAGATAGCTAAGGGTGAGACCCTACTTGTGAGAATGAGCCACAGGGATAAATTGGGACTGCTGTTGCTTTATCAGCCTCTCTGCTGTGTAGCAGCTTCCCTGCTTACGCTGCTACCTGTGGCTGTGCCAGTGGTGGACTTCCCCAGGCTTAAGGTGCTGGGGAATTTAACTTGCCTTCCCTATGATAGACTTAGAGATAGCCCAGAAGTTAACATTCCCGTCAATTTGCTATGTTTATATCTAGCGGGTCTCTGTGGAAAGACCATAGTTTTTATTTTTTGAGAGTTAATAACCAGGATATTTTCCATGCAGTAGAAGGCAGATCTTAATACTCTCCTCAGTCCAATAGGAGGTTGGGGTAACAACTACATCATCTGCACACAACAGGTCTACCAGCCAGACTTGGCAGGTGATATTCCAGTTTTGTGATTCCCCCCGTCCACTATATCACTGATATTAAATAGCAAAGGAGCTAAAATACACCCTTATTTATCACTCTTGCAAGGCATGACAGCAGAAAACTGATCTTGGTTGTAAAGTTTTATTTGGATATAGGTATTATCATCCCACATTTTAAGAAGTGCCCATGAGATCTCAAATTTGTTCCACATTAATTCTCTAGAACAGGAGTCCCCAACCCCTAGGCCACAGACCAGTACCAGTCCGTGGCCTGTTAGGAACCGGGCCACCATGCCGGTCTCCAAACTCCGCCCCCGGTCCACGCGATTGGCTCCCGCCTGCAAACCCCGCCCCCGGTCTGTGGAAAAATTGTCTTCCACAAAACCGGTCCCTCGTGCCAAAAAGGTTGGGTACCCCTGCTCTAGAAACAGAGTTAAAGGCTGTTATGAAGTCAATGAATGCCATATACAGGACTCCTCTGGGGACTGATATGTATTTCTCTATAAAGTAACAGTAACTGTTACTGGTCCATGGTTGATCTCCCCATCCTAAACCCATCCTAAACTCATCCTAGTTCTTGGCAAATAGACTTCCTGTTTTATTCAGTCCAATTTCCAAAATACAGTAAGTATCTAGCTTATTAATAATACTTAGTAAACTATTACTAATACTTAGTAAACTTAATAAAAAATTCCTAATCCTTGCTTTCAGGGGGCTGGATCCCTCACAAGTTGATGGATCTAGTTAGCACACTTTTGTTTCATTTGTTGATAGTAGTGAGACACCAACCACCATATCTTTTTCCCCCACCCCTCTAATTTCAGGATGTAAATCCCCACCCTTCAGGAATCCACTGTTGCTCTATATTTAAAGCAACAGTTACTATATAGTTAGTATATAAATTAGTAATGTAAGCAATCCTCCCTTTTCCATAATTCAAAACCATGGTTTGAACAAAAATAGGATGAACTTCATCCATATTCTCTATTAGAGAACTATACAAAGTCAAAAGCAGTATAAATTATTGACAGCAACTAAAAAGAGAGGTGTACCAAAGAGGTGTGGTACCAATTGCATAAGCTATTTGCACAGTAGCCATATGCACAGCTATATGTTCTCACTTCCAGTAGAGGGGCCTGTGCTGTTCCAATAATAGCCTCTAGTGATGGTCCCAGAAGTATCTAAACTGATCAATCAGCTGAAACATGGAAGGCACCCAGACTAGACTCCATCTCTTCTGAGATAATTAAAAAGAATCTTGAATGGTGGGCCCCAGTACAGGTCTCATGCTTGAAAGCATCTTAGGCATGAAAGCCGGCTGGGTGACCTTGGGCCAGTCACTCTCCCTCAGCCCAACTCACCTCACAGGGTTGCTGTTGTGGGGAAAATAGGAGGAAAACAGAAATCACCCTACCAATTATTGTCCACTCAGTCTACTAAACAAAATCAGTAAAAAAACTATGCCAGATATCTCTACTGGAAGCTGTTAAACTGTTTGGTCTCAGAAAACATCCTGGCAGAGGAACAAGCTGGCTTTAGAGCAAATCATAGTACAACTGATCAGTGCTTAATCATCTAGCAGAAAAATATATCCTAAAACCAACATCTGTTCTATGATTTTAATTAAGTCTTTGATCGCATTCCCAGATAAAACTATGGAATAAACTTAAAGCTACTGCAATCAACACTTGCTTCTTACTCTCATATACAGGCTCTACAGGAACACATAGCAGGGCATTTCTCAGGAGCCATACCCATTGTTTCACTTTTACATCAATTTGATTGTTGAGTGTTTAGTTAAAATGGGCTATCTTTTGCTTAAAAAATGAGCATAGGCACATAGAATTACATATATACACTGACTGTGCAGTAATCCTTTCTCAGTTACCAGTAGGCCCAAGGAGGGCAGTTTTTCTTTATTGCAGAGAGCAATTTTTTGAAAAACAAAAAATTATGTTTTTTCTCTAAAATACTATTTCTTGATTGCTCTTACTTAAATATCTAGAGTTAAAGCATGTGATATAGATGCTATTATAATTTCAGGCTATACTCCTGTGATGCTTATTGCTCTGCTTGATGAAAAATTGCATATATTCTTTAAGTGGCCCTTCAATGTATCATTGCTGCATGACACAGGTTTTGTTAAGCAAGGGGGACAGGAAATTAATTAATTAATTAATTAATTTTCTATCCCACCTTTATTGTTTTTATAAATAAGGCAGCAAACATACCTAATACTCCTTCCTCTTCCTACTTTCCCCACAACAACCCTGTGAGGTGAGTTGGGCTGAGAGACAGTGACTGGCCCAAGGTCACCCAGCCAGCTTTCATGCCTAAGGTGGGACTAGAACTCTCAGTCTCCTGGTTTCTAGCCCGTTGCCTTAACCATATATAAAAACAAAGCTAAAAAAAGCTAAACGTAAAAATTGTTGATAACATTACTCTTATTAGCATGGTATGTTAAGAAGTATATTTCCTGACTGTAAAGAATGCTATTCCTAAACTATGTGTTATATTGATTTAAAATACACTCTTGCATATATTTTTTTTATTTTTATCCCGCCTTCATTATTTTTATAAATAACTCAAGGTGGCGAACATACCTAATACGCCTTCCTCCTCCTATTTTCCCCACAACAACAACCCTGTGAGGTGAGTTGGGTGGAGAGAGAGTGACTGGCCCAAGGTCACCCAGCCGACTTTCATGCCTAAGGCGGGACTAGAACTCTCAGTCTCCTGGTTTCTTGCCTGGTGCCTTAACCACTAGACCAAACTGGCTATATAAATAGTAAGGTTCTTTCATAGTTACAAGACTTGGTTACATCATTGTATTTGGTATGGGTTACAGCTAAAGCATTTATCTGAAGTCTTATTATGGCACATGCTTCATATACAAAGAAACAAGAATGGTTAAAATTAAACTTTTAGAGGAGAAAGTTAAAGAATTACTACCGCTTTATGTTTCTCACCCATCTCCAGCCTAATAGAGATCACTGACCTCTGCTAATGTCTGGCTGACCAAGGGTCAAACCCTGAAAGGCGAAGAAGGTTTTATAATCATATGCATATTTCTGCAGGTCTGAAGTTAACACAATCCTGCATTACGAATCCTGCACTTTACAGAATTAAAAAATGAGTTTAATGCCAGAGTGCTTCTTGGTTATTTGCTAGCTTTGGTCAGATGTGATTGCCAGTATTAAAGTCTCCTGCCCATTATGTCTTTTATTGTAAATTATGGGTGCCATTCAGCTGCACATCTTGTATTTTGGTCTGTGACCATAGCAACATTTTATCTATGTATCTGCCTAGCTTCCAAGTGGTTAACTAACTGTGGCATCATTAGAACAGAGCTTGAATTGGATAGATGAGGAAAATGCATGCTTTCTGCTGGAAGACCAGGAAGACTGCTAAATTCTGTCTAGTAGCTATTGCCATAAGGAGAATTCGGGTCTACTGCTGGAATTGTTAACCTGAAATTCATACTGCTATTTGATTAGTTATTGTTATATATTCTATTAATTATCTTTTACTTGTTAGTATTCCTTTAGGTTTATTTTTACCTTATAATGGTTGTTGCAGGTTATTGGTGTTTCTTCCTCCAATTTTAAAACTATGCTCATCTTCTTCCAATCCAGCTTCCCTTAATATATATTCATGTATAAGTTTCAACTTTGCTTTCAGCTAAAAAGAAGAAATCTATTTTCTAGTTTTAAGGGTATGTTTTTTAAACTGGGAAGAACCACAAAGCCTTACCCTGCTTTTTTGTCTTAGCCTCTCCAATCAGATGTTCCATGTTAATTTTGAAATACAGTCTAGTGCTTCTTTCATGCACAGCAGAGGCATCACCAGCTGGAATCACGATGGTGGCGACAGTTGTGCGATCAAAGCACTGCCTCTTTTTAAATGCATTGCACACACATAGTGCATGTAAAAAAAGGGAGGGGTTTCAGTTGTGCAGGCACCAGCTTGACTTTTTGGATCCTCCCTGTGGACACCCCTGGTATAGAACTTGTCCGAAAGATTGGACTGAACAGATTGCCTTAAATTCCCAGTGCAAGGTTGCTGCTTCCCCCTTGTTTCTCCTCTGCTTCGTCATTCCCTGTCAAAGATTTTAAAACAAATTTGGCTGCAATGAACAGTACAGTAATAGGATTTTTAGATTAATTTCTCCCCCTTTTCAGGGGATTGGAGATATTTTAAGTTTTAAAATTCATTAAATTTATACATGATTTAATTCAGCTATTTCCTTTAACCTCCTACTGAAAATCACCAGAAACAACACTCTTGTTATTCAGTTATTTGTCCCTGAATCTCAGTCGTACAATCTTGGGGGTTTCTGGGACTAAAAAAAAGAAAATCTGAGATCCATATGCAGCCCATGTATTTATTCTGTACTGTACTATGTTGTGTTGTATTGTGCATTACTCATCCTTGACAAGAATCTCCTTGTCCTATTAAGGCAATTTAACTCTCCCTAATGTGGCAAGTATCCTGATTTTTCAAATATCCTGTATCTCTAAGGCCTTGTCTCTGTAAAGGACCTGTAGAATAGCTATCTTTCTTAAATGAGAGAATGCCCAAATAATTTCAGCCCAACCCCACTGCTTTTTCTACATGCAATTACCATTAATTAACAACCGTCCAGAGTCTACTGCTGTAGAGATGGGCGGTGATAGATTTGACTAATAAATAAAATAAAATAAATTAATTAAATTGTGATATGCTTATAATTTTCTGCATGAACGTACTTTTGATCCTGTTTTATTGTAAACATCTTTCTGCTTCTCCAATGTGTGTATTTTCATATTTATTTGTTTGTTTGTTTGTTTATGATACTCACATGATATAAGTTACTCTATTACCTTTGTGGGAGATGATGCTTAAGAAATCTCTTCTGAGTTACAATCTAACTTTTATTTTGCTCCTTCTTTAAAATCACATTTATATATATGGACCCACAGAAGGATATGCAATAATGAAGTCCAAGCAGATCAGGTACAAGTAAATTAAAGGACAGATAGAAACCCCTGGGGACTTTTTTTCACAAATTAATTTATGGATATGGAGTCACAACAATTGGAGTCTACAAATGAATAGTTCATAGTCCTGTTAAAATAACTACATCAGAAGAAGTCTATTTATTGGAAAGTAGGCTAATTGGATAGAAAGATAATTAAGTTTTAAAAAGTGAATTAAGCTTAAAAAGAGGATTCTAGTAATGTTTGTTGGTTTTTCTCTAGGCTGACCATACGTCCCGTTTTGAACGGGACAGTCCCATTTTTTAAGCATTTTTCAACCATCCCGTTGTTTTCATAAAAATCTCTATTTTGTCCTGTTTTTCAAACCCGGCGGGAATGGTGCGGAAGGAGGATCCGAGCCGGAGCACAGACTGGGGGGCAGGGTTTGCAGGCGGGAGCCAATTGCGCGGACCGGGGGGCGGGGTTTGCAGGCAGGAGTCAATTGCGCGGACCGGGGGGCAGGGTTTGCAGGTAGGAGCCAATCGCGTGGACCGTGGGTGGGGTTTGCAGGCAGGAGCCAATCGCGCGGACCAAGGGGCGGGGACCCCTGTCTTTTTCATGAATACAGAATATTACATAAGACCCCGTCCCATTTTGCCATCCTGAAATATGGTCAGCCTATTTTTCTTTTCTTCATTACTTTAGATCCAAGTCCAAAGAAATGCATCCTATTGTATTCTACCAAATCAGGCTTTAATGACACCTAAATTGCTCGTCACTAATTCTGCTTATGGGAAGAGACACACACCTTATTTTATTAAATTAATCACAATTCATGGTTGGCAACATAAAGTATAGGTTACAAAAGACTCCTTACTGAACAGTGGGTGTCCGCAAGGGGAGGCGAAAGCAGTGTGGTGGCATTATGATCAAATCTCACTCATTTTCTACGTGGATTGCAACTTTGCACAGACGTCCAAAAGGAGCAGAGCTTTCCTGTAGATACTGCTGCTCTTGAGTGTTCCCTTCAATATTATTTGACATCTGTCACCAAACATATGCTACTGCTTTGAAGTATGTGATAAATGTTCTGCAGTGGCAAGCATGTCTACTATTATTGTTAGTAACATATGATCATGTTCAGAATAGAATGTATGCTTACAAAGCAATCTGATCAGGTGCTAAGCTGAACTATAGCAAAATAGTTTCAGTAGGTGGCAGCACTGAGCTGATCTTGAAAAGCCGACCAGGGTCGGAGTGGCTTAGTACAGCTGTGTGATAGACAATTCAAGGGAATGCTCGGCTTTAACAAAGCTTCATAGGAAGCATTCCTTTGAAGTTGGAATTGCTTCCAGAAGCAAGGTGGTCCCCTCCCTTTTAAGCGTGAAAAGTGAGGTGAAGCAATCTTACAGCTTTGCCTCATTCTACCTCAGAGGAGCACCTCTCAGCCTTCCCCCACAGAGCTCATGCTGTAGATAAAAGCTGAGAGGGGCCTTCTCCCTACTGTGCATCTAGACCAGGTGTTTCCAGGTGCATGGTCTAGGCGCTAAGGGCAGCCAGCCTGGAACCTGTTCGGTGCATCCTGGAGGTCTTCCAGACACAATCCTGCGCTGCATGCTAAACCCACTCAGACTAAAGCTTCTTCCAGACCACCAAAATAAAACTTTGGCCAGTGCTGTGGAAGAGGTGCTGCTCCCAAGCAGTTTGGAGGGGGCATGTGGTGTGTTGATAGTGTTGGCCTAAAATGTGGTGAATGCCAAGAAGCAGCAAATGATGCAGTGCTTGCCAAAATGCCTTCCAGACTCAGTGATTCCGACAAACACTGTGAGCAACCCTAAAACCATCCAGCCTGGAAGCACTTCAGCCAGCTTTGGGGAGCCAGGCTGGGAGGAATCCCATTCCACATTACTGGCCTGAAGCAGCCCAAAGGCACTGAAATTGCTTTGTTGAGATGAATCAGGTGGACTCTTCACAGGTTGAAGCAATCAGCTAATCTTTGCAGCCCTATTCATGTTGTCACTTTGAATGGATCTAGTAGGTGGATGGGAGACCACCTGGAAATCCTAGAACAAGCAAATAGACTTGGATGTCACAAAAGTATCCTGGAGGAAGGCAATGGCAAACCACTTCTGCATAAAGAAATTCCAAGACAAAGAGGAGCAGGAAAATTAAAATGATCCTGCATACTGCCTTTTCCTATGAATTCCTGTGAACTGAGTTGAAAAATCAGTCTTACTTTCCAATACTAAGCACTCAGAAGCTATGAAAATTTCTTGCATGAGAGTATACTGAGCGCTCTAGTTTTTAGAATGAAAAAGCAGTTTGAATAATTTGATAGTTACATGTGTGTACACCTACAGTTCAGCTGCCTGAGTTCCACAGATCTACAATTAATTTCTAGAGCTGTAATTACAGCTTCTAAAATTGCACCCCTCGTTCTGTTTAATCAGCCTTCTCCTGACAGTTTCCAACTTTTCTAATTAAGTTACCGAAGATGTCAACCACTAATTCCATCACAGTGTTTAATGCCAGATGTAATATTCTTTATCAAAATAAGTGTTAATCTATAAAATCATCAATATAAAAAAGTTTTAATTATTTAACATTATGAAGGATACTTTGCAGGAGAATACAGTACTAGACAGTTAGCTGACATGTCCTGATGTCAGCATAAAGCATCCTTTCCAGAAAGAGTAGGCAGCTAATGCAGGAACAGAAATAAGGAATGCTGTCAGAATAAACCTCTTGTCAAAACACATAGGAATGTTTTGCTTTTTATTCCATGCTTGGAGGGTTTTTTTTTATATTTAATGAGTTGTGGAGGAAGGTACAATCTGAAATTCCCCAAAGATTTAACAAAAATATTGTCCTGATAATCATCCAGGAATCTAAAGGAAATCCCATCAAAGGTAAGTGATAGGGATGAGACAATTAAGCAACAGATTACACCATTTTAATTGGCTAAAACTGAACATAAGATCAATAGAAGTCCTTACTCTAAAGTATTTTATATATACTTAGCAACATGAATGCACAGCAAATGAAACAAGAACCAAGCAGAAAATGAATTGCCATGAAAATAATAGTAGAAAGGTTTTTTATCCCCTCAGTGGGGAGAATACCTCCTTGTTCTGGAATTACTGTTGAAAAACAATGATTTCAGGAACTAAAAATCCCAGTAGATTATATATTCAGGAGCAATATCACATAAAGATATATTCTGCTCAAACCACAATTAATTTTACTGTTTTTAGCTTACCTTCATGTTGAATGTGGCATGATTGCAGGAATGCAAGTGACCACAGAATGTTTGCGCACAAAGCCCCTAGAAAAACAAAAACAAGGAAGACCATAAAATCAGAAGAGGAAAATCATATAATTATACAAATTGCAAAATATAATATGAAGCTAGGGTTTGAATACAGTGTTCTGTCTGGAAAACCAAGTTACTGGGAAAGGGAACAATAAAGTATCATCCTTAAAAACACACCTGGATGAAATGTGATTTTTTTAAAAAATGAAATAGTGGGTCTCTTAATATAGTTCCCAAATTCAACTGGGAAACTGTGAACATCTTAAACCAAGCCAAATCCAAAAATGCTAGAGAATTCCTGGAAGCTTGGCATTCAGACAAAGCAGCCATCAACAGACACATAGAGGTAAACAACATTTACATACCATTCATAAGAGACAATAGAAAAGCCAGAAGACCAAAACACCTCCTTGCCAGCAATCAACACCCAGATATGCAAAGATTAACACCAGGATTAGCACCAGAGGAACAATCAAACAGCACAATAGACCCTAATCAAGGAACTATTAACTCAGTCAATCAACCAAGCAGCAAACAACAGCCCAATCAAGGAACTACCAAGGAAAGAACACCCCCACCAACACAAGCAGGACAAGCCATGGTATATAAACAGAGAGCAAGTCCCACTCCCTTTTCCCATTGAAGATGTTATCTAGTCTGGCAATGAAACATCTGCAAGAAAACAACAAGGCTCAGAGAGCACCAAGGACTCCATAGCCAAAACTGTTATTTAATTGCCTACCCATTGTCATACTATTAGGTACATCATATTGTGATCTTAAACTGGAGTGTTTCCCATCTGCTCTGGCAGACCTCATTTCATCTCATCTCTTCAAAGATATGCAAGTTCAAGTCTACAGGGTTCTCTGTAGATTCCACTGATCACTGATTATCATGTTTTGTTATGGTATATGCTGCATGACAGCTTTCACACTACTGCTTATTTTCTCTCTAACCCATTCCTCATGTCACAGCTCAACATATTTTGTTCATTACATGTTCATTACATCGGTGATGCTATCTAACCATCTCATCCTCTGCCGGCCCCTTCTCCTTTTGCCTTCAGTCTTTCCCAGCATCAGGGTCTTTTCCAGCGAGTCCTCTCTTCGCATTAGGTGGCCAAAGTATTTGAGCTTCAGCTTCAGTATCTGTCTTTCCAATGAGCAGTCAGGGTTGATTTCCTTCAGGATTGACTGATTTGACCTCCTTGCAGTCCAAGGGACTCTTAAGAGTCTTCTCCAGCACCACAGCTCGAAAGCATCAATTCTTCGGCGCTCAGCCTTCCTTATGGTCCAACTCTCACAGCCATACATTACTACTGGGAAAATGGTCTGGGGGAGACCAAAAATCCCCTGACTGTGCTTTCTTAGCTTAACTTATGGCTTAGATGTCTAGGAGTAAATAAAAATACCACAAACTTCAGAGTTGGACAGGAGAAGATTCCTGACAGTAGGTGCCATTGCCCCACCTCCACAGTTTGAAGATGCTTTTGGACCCAACTCTCTCTCTCTCTCTCTCTCTCTAGTTTTCTTGCCCGAGGCAAAAACCAGGAATTATTTTTAGCAGCCTATCTGATATGCTAAAAGAATCTTGTCCTGGAAGAAAGTGTCCTTAAAACCACGGTGCAAGCACAGCTAACCTTTAGGCTTCATACGGTAATGTGATTTATGTGCGGTTGCGTGTACATTTGGCCCAGAAACTTCAGTTGGTACAAAATCCAGCAGCCAAGTTGGACTTGGGAAGAATGCAAAGAGAACAGCTGGTATCCGTGCTTAAAGTACCCCGCTGGCAAAATACAAAGCGCCCGCTATTACTTTTAAAGTTAGCTCCAGGCTATTTAAGAGGATGTTTTTATTCCAAACCACCTTTGTATTTGGCAGTGTAATAGCTAAAGCAACACAAAATAAAAGAGCTCTAGGACCAGCCAGAGTGTTATTCACATTCTTCCTCTGGTGCTTCAGGGTGTACCTGCTCAGGGCTGTGAACTTTAGGAAAGAAGAATCTCACTCATTAATCCATTAGTTCCTGAACAGAGACCCTTCCTGGAGATACAGCCAAACGTGCTGCAGAAAGAAATAATGCAGAGGTGACAGCCCCCCTTTAATCTAGCTCAGTTAGCCATTGCTGCTCAATCTGTATGTAGCGGGTTCAGAAGTTCTGCAGTAGGACAATTTATCGGCATTCAGACCAACATGTCTTCCCTCAGAGGAAGTTGCCATGGGGCTCAGACAAGAATTCTACTACATGAATCAAGATTAATGCACCCAGTGTAGAATTTTAAATGATTTCTGATTCCTATTTCTGATTTTTTAAAGTGTTGTAAAGATCAGGTGGAGATTTCTTTGTCATTAATTTAAGCCTTTATTATTTTTCACCTTTGTACAGATGAGCATTATGCAAACTTTTCAAATAATAATAATAATAATAATAATAATAATAATAATAATAGAGTACACATACTTTACATGGCATTTCGGCTCACCAATTGCTTACTTATTTTGTTCCTTACTTAGGTTTCATTTAGGATAATGTTGAGAGTTCTCCAAAATAGTTTTATTTGGAAGAACATGTTGGCTATCTGACATTAGAAATCAGACTCAACCCACAATTTTGCAGCATGATGTTTCTATGACTATTAGCAGCTATGTCTGTAGCCCAAAATTGCTTTCCCATCGTGTCCACAGGAGAGGCAACAGGAAGACATTGATGAAAAGTATCTCCAAGGGTCATTCTTTACTTCTGCTGCTCTCAGATTATTCAAGAACTGTGAAAAATGAGTTGGCAACTAAGATTTAGGGTGCACTAAAGTTTCCTGAATACTGCCTTGGTTTACTTGTCAGAAGTGTCCTTCACAAGTTGGTTATTTTCTGCTAGGATGACTGCAGATCACCCACAAAAGGAAACTGTTCTCCTTTAATCATAGGGCTACTTAATTTAACTAGGAAGGGCAAAGGTCAAGCAAACAAGTGTAGCCCTGATTTTTCCAAACATTATGGTTCACATAATTGAGATCCATAAGCTGAAAATAAGTAGACAACTACTTAAGAAGGGAAAATCACTGTTGTTTGATCCATCGCTATAGTCCAAGATTAGGTAGATCTGATCCATTGTGTGAAAAAAAATGATGCAAATTGCTATAAGCAAGCTAATGACTGTTCTAGATTTCCCTCTTCACAAGCTTGGTAAATGATGTGCTGTGTAATGCAGAAAAGCTATGTTAACGTATGTTAACCATGGACTATTTGTGGATCATTACCTTAATTTGCAGAAATAATTTGTTTCTGTTTTTTTCAAAAAATCCAAACATTAAACTGGCAGCAAAATCCTTATTTCAGAATTGATAGGGAATTAGATTTTACAAGGATATATGAGGCTAACACAGGGATAGGTGATCTGATACTCTCCAGATATTTTAGACTACAGCTTCCATACGTCCCAGCCAGTATGGCCAGTAATCACTAAATTGGAGAGTGGTAATCTAAACATTTAGAAGAAACCAGTTTGTATGGCTGAACCAACTGAACCAAAGGTAGATTGAGATCTCTCTCTCTCTCTCTCTCTCTCTCTCTCTCTCTCTCTCTCTCTCTCTCTCTCTCTCTCTCTTTCTCTCTCTCTCTCTCTCTCTCTCTCACACACACACACACACACACACACACACACACACACACACACACATATATGAGCCAATAATTACTGTACTGACTTGAAAGCACTGAAGGATATTTAGAGTAGACTGGGTACTGAAAATTAATTACTGTAAAAGTGACAGAGATCTATTCTAAATATATATAGAGAGAGCGCCAATGTACATGACCAACTCAAAACAATTGCCATTGGATCTCCTTGGAGGAAAACAGTGCTTGAACTGAGAGAGTTAAAGCATAAACCATAACTAACACTGACAGCAATGTTGGCCTTTAGAAGACACTATGGCCATTTAGAAGGAGGAGGAGGGGGAAGAGGAAAAGGAGAACCATTTGCTTTCAATTGCCAAGATATCATTGTTAACAAAGAGATACTTTGTGATGCCATGGCATTTGTTTCAAGAATGTTCTTTGCAAAGGAAATGATGCATGCCTAAGAGAAACTAGCAGATGTCCAAATGAACAAACTGGATTCTTCATATTTGATTGTACACACATTATACCATTTAGTTGTTTCTTCTGAACATCATTGCCTCTATTTCTGCTACTCAAGTGGAGCCCTTGCTTATAGCCAAAATGACAATATCCATGGGCAAGAGGAATGTTCTGGCATGCTGCTGCTTGACAGCTAAGGGAAGTGGAGACAATGGAATGGAACATCCTGGAGAAAGGCATGGCTGATGGAGTAAAACTAAATAGGAGCAGCTTTGCTCTAAGTCTCTTTCTGAGCAATCAAAGCAATTAGAGGTTTTTAAAAAACCCTTTGTTTCTAATTAGTTCTTAATCTTAACAGTTTGGGTTTTAAATAAATGCATTTCCCAGTGGTGGGCAATCTGATGAAACATCTCAGAGCAACTGCTGGCCTTTTGTCCTTTATACTTTCTGGACAGGAAGCTTGGCAGCCAAGCTGACATCTGGTAACTGAGAAAGCATAGCTGCTAGTTTTCTCTTACTTTGGGGGTGTGTGTGGAAAAATTGCTATTTTTCTCTTACAATCAGATTTGAAACACTCTCAGATGGGTGGGATTTTGTCTGTACTCTGGACCTATAATAATGTCTAACCGAAAGTCCAACAATGTTGATTTATTAAATGAAAAAATAAATTATTCCATAGTTAGTGTGGGTCTATTTGATACTCGGTACTGAAGCAGTAAAATAATTGGCCAACAAATTTGGATTTCCAGCTCTGAATAGTTTGATCACTTTTGGCTTTGTAGGAACACGCTTAAGACCATATGTGAGCAAAATTCAGATGCTCATCGGAAAAGAGATGTGGTCCCTTTCTCTGTTCCTGGCATGCTTGGCAAGGAAGCTGCAGTCGCTGAGAGGGCAAAGATTTAGAAGCAGCACAGTTGACTGCCCATTTAATAACTAAAAAGCAATTATAATCAATCGATTTCATGGGTTAGCATCTTAAGTTTACTAAAGCACCAAATGTTTTGTTCTATTTTTTTCCATGCAGAAATCATTCAGGCATTGTTGCTGAATTGTTTCTATTTAAGTAGAAGATTATTTAAAGTCATATGAAGCAAGAACAACACATGCTACACAAATCATTTTTTAAAATTTCTTTGGACTATTGTATTTCCATTTAGAATTCATTCTGTGCTTTCCAAGAAATTCATGTCTAGCTTCCATGGATTTCAGTAGAGCCAATCATATCAACAGCCATTCTCAATTCCTGCCTTGTGGGTGTTCTTGACTTTTGTTTTAGAGTGAACTTCCTTTAATATAAATGTAAAGGTGCCTTCAAACCAAGCTTGACTCCTTGTGACTACATCTATATCTATCCAGTTTTCTTGACAACCTTATGAAAGTTGCCTCTCACCGCCTTCTTCCAGAATATTTTTTTTCAATTTCCTAGTCTAGCCAAGCAGGACTGGAAATATTAACACAAGCTGACCTTGCATAGATTTTCAGATACCTGATTGGCAAGTTTGACTAGGTGCCCCACCAACTAAGGCTCTCCTTATATATGTAGTTGTTAATGTAACTCCCCTTGAAATATTTTTAATGTGAACTACCCTGCCTTTTATCTGCTTTCCTATACTTCCAAAATGCAGATTTTTAAAGTGTAATTTGATTCATTGCAAGCTTGCTTTTTTTTTGAGAGAGAGCCAGTTTGGTGTAATGGTTAAAGCACCAGGCTAGAAGCCTTAAGTTCTAGTCCTGCTTTAGGCACAAAGCCAGCTGGGTGACCTTGGACCAGTAACTCTCCCTCAGCCCTAGGAAGGGCAAAAAAATTATTTATTTATTTATATGTACCAAATTTATATGGCCGCCATCTCACAAAAAGTGACTCTGGGTGGCATACCACAAAGATATAAAATGATAAACGTATCAAAAAACAGCCATTATTAAAAAGTTTAAAAAATCAAAGCATACAAGAGATTAGATGTTAACAGCCATAATGGAGCCACCTCAAGATCTCACCGGTCCCCTGGGACCCCCAGGCCTGATGACATAGCCAGGTCTTGAGGGACTTCTGGAACATAAGGAGGGATGGAGCTAACCTCACTTTGGGGAGGGGGGAGAATGTTTCATAAGGTGGGCGCCATGGCAGAGAATGCCCGCCTCCTGGAACCCACCAAGTGTAGTTCCCTAACAGACAGGACCCGCAGCATGCCTCTTCTGCCAGATCTGATGGGACAGGCAGATGTAATCAGGGAAAGGCGGTCCCCAAAATAACCTGGCCCCATGCCATGAAGGGCTTTAAAGTCACAACTAGTATCTTGAATTGGACCCGGAAGTACACTGGCACCCAATGTAGCTCGTGGAGCAGAGGTGTAACATATGCAGTTCTAGAAGCACACATAACTGCCCACGCTGCGGCATTTTTCACCAGCTGAAGCTTCCAGATACTCTTCAAGGACAGCCCCATGTAGAGCGCATTACAGTAATCCAATCGGGAGGTGACTATGGTATGAGTGGCTGTGAGCAGAGGCCTCCGATCTAGGAACGGGTGCAACTGACGCACAACATGAAGCTGTGCAAAGGCCCTCCTAGTCATGACTGCCACCTGCTCTTCAAGCAGGAGTCGTGAATCCTGGAAGATCCCCAGATTGCACACTGGGTCTGTCTGAGGCAGTGCAACCCCAACCAACACTAAAGATGGCTGTAGTGGCAACCTGCGGAAGACCTTTGTATTTCGAGGAGTTAGGTGGCATGTTTTGATTTTCCTTCCCCACACCTAGGAGATTAGAGTTTATTTTGAGTTATACTGATGTTTAATTGGCTTGATTTTGTTTCTGTTTGGCATGAGAGGGGGGAGAGAAGAAGCATATGCTCACTCCTCCAGCCGCCCCTCTAGCGGCTTGGAATGGGGGGGGATGATAAGAAATTGTTTTGCTTGGGCACTGGCTTATCTGATCGTTTCCCAGGCTATTGGAATGATGTCATGGTCAGGTGCTGGACCACATGAAGAATCCCAGTCAAGGTCAGGTCATGCAGCTTCAGTACCATGGAAACTTGGTCATGGGGTTTGGGAGCCAGGCTTTGATAAAAACCTTAGGATTGTCTTTGGAGTTTGGGAGTCCACACAGGCCTGAGTGCTGGGTGCTGTGAAAATTCCCACCTTGGGGTATCTCCACTGTCCTTATTAGAGGGCTCCTGGCAGCCTATAGGAGATTAGGTATCACCTTGTTTGCTTGGTATGTATGTATGCATTTCTTTCTGTATGCTATGCTTGTTAAACTGTGCTTCTGCTCAACTTTGTCTGTTTATAATAAAGCTTTAAGTTTCTTTATCCACTGGTGTGCTATTATCTCTGGATCTAAAAGAATCAATTGCCCTAGACCCTGATCAAAGGGGCATGGACACTTGGCAACACAATGGCATAATCCTAGAACTGGCAGGCCCCAAAACCCAGAGCCACTCAATCTTGTCAGGGTTCAGCTGAAGGGCTGTTGTTCCCCATCCAGACACTCACAGCTTCCAGACACCAGGATAAGATGTTCACGGCATCACTTAATTCACCAAGGGAAGAGATATATAGTTGGGTATCATCAGCATACTGATGTTATCTCACACTATGGCAACGGATGAACTCGCCCAGCGGCCTCATGTAGATGTTAAATAGAAGTGGAGAGAGCACCAAACCCTGTGGCACTCCACATAGTAGGGGCCGAAGGCAGGATCTCTCCTCCCCAATCATCACTGGAGTCAATATTGACTTGAAGTTTTTTTTCCCATTACATAGCTAAAATTGTATTAGGGAAAGTTGCAAATAGAAGCAAATTCACATTTTCAAACTGATCTTTAGAAAGCCTGAGATGGGCCAGAATACTGTCCTACTAAGACAGACCGAAAAAATTAACAAGGTTTATGAATTGCAACTATCTAATATTTACAGTATAGCTATTGCATACAGGATAGAGATTGCACTCCTTTACTTCGCAAAGTAAGGGATATATTTGGCACCTTTGAGGAAAATATGCCATAAAATGTTAACTGTGGGACCCTTTCCAGAACCAACCTTGGCTATTTCATCCCTCCCCAATCACAAAGACAGAACATATGCTTAACAGCCACAAAATATACAATGATTTTAGACAGAGTTTCTTCTCCTGTCAATCAACTGGAAATAATAGCAAAAGCCATTGGTACTTGCAAGGGAAGAGGATGACAGGTACAATTGGTAAAATGAGAGTCAGGAGAAATCAGAGAGTATGCTTTTCAGAATAATATGTATATTCTTGCATAGCCTTTGCAAGCATGATTCTAAAGAACACAGAGACACAATCAATTGCCCATCCTTACAAAAATAAGCTCATTAAACAAAACAGAAGAAATTAGCAAAGTACTTGCCATAATTTCTCAGTTCATTAGAAAACAACAGGCTACTTAAACCTATGCCCTCATTGTGGGAGGTTGTGCGGATCCAGAATTGGTCTTTACAGCCACTTATGGATCCACTGTTAAGAATTTACCCTTGGAAGACAATCTTACTCGGCTACGAGTGATCGCCAAGAAGAAGAAGAAGACTTTCAAATTTAAAAAGAGTGCAATGGAAATAGTTAATATTAATTCAAACAATGAATTAATGAAAAGCAGATGGCTGCAAATTTTGTATAAGCTCAAAACTAATATAATTAAAGGGAAAGTTCTAGGACTCAAATATAACTTCTAGTATTAGTTTTAATTTATCCAGACACATCATTTCATTTAAAAATGCAAAGTCATTCCTAGTATACCTAACATTCACAGTGGCAAAAAGTACAAATCAAGGTCAATACTAAATAATATTGGATGATATCCTCAGGAATCCATGTTCATACAAGAACAATTATGTTTCTTACAAGTTGGTCAGTCATCTACTCTCAGCCTAGCCTATGCTACCTTTCAAAGGAAAAGAAAAACTGGGATATAAAAGCACTAGATAAACAAACAGTACATAAACACAAATAAATCTGATATTTGATTTTGATTTTGATTATGATTATGATTTCATTTTCAATTGTGCATCCCATCAAGTCAGGAAATAGCAGATCTAGAATTCCGTTGGGGAATATGGCCGACTGAACAGCCTTGTCCACGAGCTCCGTGTCGACAGAACTGACAACACGGGTTTTTTTTCAGGCTCAGGCTTTTACCTGAAGCCCAGAGCTTTTTTATGAGTCAAGAAAAAGCTCGGAATTATCTCATTTCGTCCTCCAAAACGTTGCCTTGCAGCCTGAGAATCGCAAATAGTGAAGACCTGGTAAGAGATGTCGGAGGTTGGGAAACCATCATTTCCAACCTACGTTTGTAGCCTTAAAAGGACATTAGGTCAAGCCCCCCCATTTCTAAATCACTCAATTATATTTTTAAGTTTTCTTACCCTAAGAGAGGCTTTCTACAACAAGAAAAAGCGGATTCTCTTGGTGCCTATTGTTATTTCTGGATTAACTTTAGAAAAAACTTTTTTTTTAGTCTTTGACTTACTTCCCGTCTAATTTTAAGATGGACTGAGAATAATTAATCATCTCCCCGTTACTATTTTTGTATTTAATTTGAAGGACTTAACTTTTTCCTACATGTTGAACTTGCTGCTTTGACTTTTCATTTTTCTGTTCACTCTCTGTAGCTGCTGGTTAGCACATTTTTTCTTAGTTAATTTCATTTAATAACTTTGCAAGCCTTTCATTAACTCATTAGCTCCAATCTGCGTTAGTCAAGTATCCAGGGGGAGCCATAATCTACTGCCTGAATTATGGACGACCTTAAGGAAATCTTCACAGAGCTTCGTTCTCGGCTTCGTTCTGATTTCAAAGAGATTTTCTATGACACTCGCTAAGCCATTATGCAAGATATTTTAAGTTAGGACTTACTTGAAGTGAGCAGAATATGCAACCTTCTAACTCCACAGAATCTCATTCCTAGCTTTTTTTTTGTTGTTGCAAAAATAATAACAAAAATTTCAAACTTTCTTAAAAGGCAGATGAAAGCAGGGTCTTCTTGTTTGGAATGTCAGTCTGCTATATTCCATGAAATCAACCATAGGTAAAGGTAAAGATTCTCCCACACATTTGTGCAGTCGTGTCCGACTCTAGGGGCCGGTGCTCATCTCCGTTTGTTAGCTGAAGAGCCAGCGCTGTCCAAAGACACTTCCACGGTCATGTGGCCAGCATGACGCACACGGAACGCTGTTACCTACCCACCGAAGTGGTACCTATTAATCTACTTGCATTTGCATGCTTTCAAATTGCTAGGTTGGCAAGAGCTGGGGCTAGTGCGGGAGCTCACTCCGTCAAGCAGGGTTAGGGATTCAAACCTCCCAATTTGCGATCTTCCGATCGACAAGCCTGGCGTCTTACCCACTGAGCCACCACGCTCCTGAAATCAACCATAGATTATTTATTTATCAAATTTATCACCGGCCATCTCCCCCACAAGGAGGGACTCCATTCAGCAATAATTACTTCTGAGATTGTTTCGGGGTGGTTCATTGTTATGTGAGCAGAAGAAGCTAAGACACTTGAAATCAAGTTAATCTCATATGATCTAATTCAATACTTTTGGTTGGGCTCTCTGATGAATAAACATCCTCCAGGGATTAAGCTGCAGCTAGACTGGACAGGAGATCAGTGACATAAAAATCTCCAGTATTTTCATTGTTTTGACACTTCTCTACAACTTTTAACTTTTAAAAAACCTTTTGGTTAAGTTCCTCAAATAGTTGAACTCAACAGATGATAGTAGTTAAGAGGCTGAATAGGAAGAGGATAAGATAGAGCTGTCTTCAAATTACAGAGGTCTATAGGAGCTGTGTTGTTGATAGGATAGGGCTGTTGAATTTACTTCTCAGAATTATAAACTTGGGAGCTGGATGTTGAAATTGATTTCAAGGAGACTACATCAATGTGAAGTCCTGATAAGATCCTCTAATCTCTGGAAAATGATAGGTTGGTCTTTTGGCAGCTTAGTAAAAGAATTTTTTATTAAAATATTCTCTAGGAGAACATCTGGGGATGACAGTTAAAGGCTCCCTAAATAAGGCTTGCCTCTCTCTTTTCAGGACTGTTTTATCAAGCAGGTTGGGGTTATTTGAATAATCCTTCTCAGATAATTTGCTTGAAATTATATCTGTGCTTTTTGTTAAGCAGCAATGGATCACAAAAGCATGTTTTGGACAAATTTGGAAAGACACCAGAAATCTCCTCATTTTAAACAACATAAGTGGAATAGCTGGAATTTAAAATTTAACTAAAATTAAAATTTAATTCAGATTCCAGAGCTATTGAAAGACCTAGTGAGCCATTCTACCACTTCCACAGCAATTTGGGATATTGGAACATGAAGCAGCTGACACGAAGAGAAAATGGTTGTCTTATGTTACTAAATCAAATTTTGAGGGGTGAATTCCTGGTTGAACCAATTCTTGTTGACAAGTTTATTTTTTCTTGGAAAAAGAGCTATAGCCTGTGATCTGGCCTATTGTGGCCTCCCAGCCCAATCTCTGTTAATGCTTGGACTGGAGAAAGCTATGTTAGAGGTCAAACACTTAGACCTGCAGAATGACACATCTAATGCTTCAAACTATTGTTATTGGGCTTCAATAGTAGATTTTCCCCATTCCCAACTATTTTTTAAGATAATCTCCATCTCACATAGAAGGGCATTTACAACTAGAGAGATTTAAGGTCTTCCCGTCAAAGCATTGGAGGGGAAGTTCAGTAACATTCCATATTCAGAGAGCCTCTGTCTATGCTTAGATGATGTCATCAAGACAATCTCACACATCTTGCTGCGCTGTTCCTTGTATTATCCTTGGTACTCTGAGATTATTTCCTCTCATTATTAAATGTACAGGTTGGCTTGAAATAAAGGTCATGTGCCTTCTACTAGCAGATCACTCTTCTGAATTTCAATGAAAGTTGCTAAATTCTGTTCAGTTGCAATTGCTATCAGAAGGTGTTGAGTTTGAATCCGGCTTGATTGGCAGTTACCTACATTGGTCATAGAAGGTTGATGTCTGCTACAATTTCTGCCTCCCTAATGTGTTAAATTTCTTAGTTTGATTATTGTTTTATAGTGTTTGTGTGTGTGTGTGTGTGTGTGTGTGTGTGTGTGTTTATTTATTTATTTAGCCCTTTAATAATAAATTCAAGAAAGAGAGAGAGAATAAGAGAGAGTGAATGAAATCCAAGCTTGGTAACAAATGGCCTCAGAAGCTACAATCTCTGGGGAGTGTGTGTGTCACATTTTTCAGAATTGAGACTCTTGGATTCCAATGCTTTAGGAGTAGTGGACATAAAGACTTAATATCAGGGTCCAATCTGAAAGTTCTTTCTTTAGAAAATATGGCCAATCTCCATATTAGTATTTAACTCATGGTACACTATATCACTATTGGATAGATTACACAAGGATCATGATAATAAGAAAACTTTAGTCTTTTCTTGCTTTCAAAAACTTCTCATATAAACACCCTTTCACAAATATCTGAATGAACTCTACATGACTATATTGCATATAGTATTTTATAACTTTGAAACTAGCAGACATTGTACTTGCTCGAGAACTGTAATTGCTTGGCTGGTAACAAGCTGTTCCTGTTTACTGAGATGACATAAGAGAAGATTAGCGGTTAAGAAAAAGATACTGTAAAAAGTAATATGAACATACTTGTTAAAATACTGCCTTGGGCAAAAATAAAATCCATTTGTCTGGGACCTAGTTTTTATTTGCTCCAGAAATGTTAGCGTATTATAAATGCAGTTTTTGCAACTGCCAAACATTAGTTACCTAGTCAATGCTCCCCTTAAATGTTTTAATTATTTACTTCATTTGTATAGGCATTCCAATTCAGGATCAACAGATTAGTTATCAAAAGACAGCTTTTGTAATTCCCCTTTTGCATTTTATTTAGCCTTTTTTCACCTTAACAATGGCTGCTAACATCAGGCAACTTACTCTACTAAGGCATGCTTCCTTCTGTAATTTTCACAATGATAGGAATTTAGCTCTTCTTAAATGTGCTCAATAATATAGCTAGCTCAGCATGCTATTGTAGTCTCCCATTGAAACACCAGCACCTTTCTTTCTATGTTATTTTTTTCCTCTCTGTTACAACATTATACATATATAATCATAAAATCATAGAGATGGAAGGGGCTGTTAAGGCCATGAAGTCCAATCCCCTGCTCAGCTTAGGAGTCAAAATTAAAACTTTTAGGGTCAGATAGCTCTCTAGCCTCAAATGTGCAGATAACACCTAGCTAGGAAAATTGGTTAGTGCCTTACAGGTCAAAAGAATGATTCAAGTGACCCTGACAGACTTGAACATTGGGCCAAATCCAGCTGGATTTGAATATTCAGTAGGGTCAAGTGTAAGGTCTTGCATCTGGCAGGAAAAATCAAACACATACATACAGGAATACCCATGCAATCCTGGGCTGCATTAACAGTAACCAATTGCCTTACTTCCAATTCATGGGTGGTAATAACATTGTCTTTTTCAGAAACTCCTACTCACAGAATGGAATGGAATGGAATGGAATGGAATGGAATGGAATGGAATGGAATGGAATGGAATGGAATGGAATGGATCTTGCAGTTCATCTGGTCCAATTGTTGTTGTTGTTGTTCAGTCGTTTAGTCGTGTCCGACTCTTCGTGACCTCATGGACCATAGCACGCCAGGCCTTCCTGTCCTCCACTGTCTCTCGGAGTTTACTCAATTTCATGTTCATTACATCGGTGATGCTATCTAACCATCTCATCCTCTGCCGTCCCCTTCTCCTTTTGCCTTCAGTCTTTCCCAGCATCAGGGTCTTTTCCAGTGAGTCCTCTCTTCGCATTAGGTGGCCAAAGTATTTGAGCTTCAGCTTCAGTATCTGTCTTTCCAATGAGCAGTCAGGGTTGATTTCTTTTAGGATTGACTGATTTGACCTCCTTGCAGTCCAAGGGACTCTCAAGAGTCTTCTCCAGCACCACAGTTCGAAAGCATCAATTCTTCGGCACTCAGCCTTCCTTATGGCCCAACTCACACAGCCATACGTTTTTTGTTGTTGTTGTTGTTCAGTCGTTTAGTCGTGTCCGACTCTTCGTGACCTCATGGACCATAGCACGCCAGGCCTTCCTGTCAGGAAAACCATAGCTTTAATTATACGGACCTTTGTCGGCAAGGTGATGTCTCTGCTTTTTAATATGCTGTCTAGGTTTGCCATAGCTTTCCTCCCAAGGAGCAAGCGTCTTTTAATTTCATGGCTGCAGTCACCGTCTGCGGTGATCTTGGAGCCCAAGAAAACAAAATCTGTCACTGCTTCCATTTCTTCCCCTTCTATTTGCCAGGAAGTGATGGGGCCAGATGCCATGATCTGAGTTTTTTTAATGTTGAGTTTCAAGCCAGCTTTTGCACTCTCCTCTTTCACCCTCATCAAGAGGCTCTTTAGTTCCTCTTCACTTTCTGCCATTAGGGTGGTATCGTCTGCATATCTGAGGTTGTTGATATTTCTCCTGGCAATCTTAACTCTGGCTTGTGATTCATCCAGCCTGGCATTTCTCATGATGTGCTCTGCATATAAGTTAAATAAGCAGGGTGATAATATACAGCCTTGCTGTACTCCTTTCCCAATTGGCTCCACAACTACAGCATTCTGACAGATGGCCACCTAGCCTTTGTTTATACACCTTAAATGAAAGAGAATTAGACATTTCCTAGAAGAAATTTGGCAGTTTGTGTCTCCAAAATAATTAAAGCCTCCCACCACTTCTACTTCATGACTTCATTGAAATATCTGCAATTTGTTTTTGGAAGGCATCATCCACAACTTATCCTTGGTTGAGGAGGCAATAGCAGACATCAGCTACCATATCCTTCACCTTATATTAACCCAGATGCTCTTTTCAGCATTGCTAAGTTCATTCATTTGGATTTCTAAGCAAGATTAGATATTTTTAACATACAGTGCCACTTCTCCCTTTTTCTCTATGTTCTATTCCTTTTGAACAAATTGTATCCTTCAACTGCTATATTCCATCCATAGAACTCAACCTGCCAGGTCTTAATCTCTATTATTTACATTAACTAATATTTCCCTTCCTGTCCTAAGAGTTCAAACTCATATTGTTTATTTTCCATGATCTGAGCATTAGTGTACAGAGCACAAAGGCCATTAAATGCATGAGCTTGATTCTGATTTTTAATTGAGTGGTTTAATAGATCCCATTAAAGCATGCCTTCTGCAGTGCTTACCTCTTTATCTGAGGTCCTTAATTCAGGATTTTTGCTTCCTATCTATACAGAATTCAGTTTAAAGTATCCCAGAGCAAACTTATCATGCTTTAGCAAATCCATTTCTATACGTTCCTTTGAGGTGTCACTCATCTTGTGCCAGTACTATAAATAATTCAGACCATGATTCCAAAAAACAATTTTGCCACAGATATCATGGAATAGGCAGTCATTCACTTGAGATATTCTTTCTCTTTCACATCTCCAGTAGATTGGAAGGATGGATGAAAACATGACTTGTGGGACCTCATTGGGATTATCACAGAAATGGACATCAAAAAGGTCAGTTAATTATCAGGTAAGTAATTTGCTCTTGCCAACCTAGAAATTCGAAAGCATGCAAATGCAAGTAGGTTAATAGGTACCACTTCAGTGGGTAGGTAACAGCGTTCCGCGCGTGTCATGCGGCCACATGACCGTGGAAGTGTCTTCGGACAACGCTGGCTCTTCGGCTAACAAACGGAGATGAGCACCGGCCCCTAGAGTCGGACACGACTGCACAAATGTGCGGGGGGAACCTTTACCTTTACCTAATTTGCATGTACTTTGGCCACCTAATGCGAAGAGAGGACTCACTGGAAAAGACCCTGATGCTGGGAAAGACTGAAGGCAAAAGGAGAAGGGGACGGATGAGATGGTTAGATAGCATCACCGATGTAATGAACATGAATTTGAGTAAACTCTGAGAGACAGTGGAGGACAGGAAGGCCTGGCGTGCTATGGTCCATGAGGTCACGAAGTCGGACACGACTAAACGACTGAACAACAACAACAACAAAATTGCATGTCACAGGGAATGCTGGATGACTGGTGGAGTTAGTCAACCTTCTCTGGGTTCATGTGGTTGGGTTTGATTAGACGGGTTTTGGAAATGTGCATAAGACACCTGCCCCCCATCCCAGTTAAGCATATTGTGCAAACATAGCCTCATAATACTGTTATCCTAATTGCCTTGTGTTTCTCTTGGCACACATTTTTATATCAACTTAAAATTTGTTTTGGAAAATGTCTTATGCATCCATGCAGATTACACACTTATACCTGAGAAGGAAACTGTGCTATGTATATAGTACAGCTTCCAATCAGTTGTGTCCCTACAACAAGCCCCATTGATCTTACTTTCCTGACTGAGCAACTTTCTGCACAGAACTCACAGTTATAACATGTAGGCCTTGAAAGAGTCCTCCAGGACTGAAAACCCAACAGCACTGAAATGTCAATGCACTTTGAAAAAAAGAAAACAATGTTGAGATCTTTTTTCCTACTTGTTAAGAGAAGGCTCTCATCTTCCACAACGTCTTTTTTGGGCTATCATTGACATTCAGCTCCCAGCATTAACAACAACAACAGAAAAGATTGATTTGTAAACCCCATTATCATTGTGTTCTCTCCCTCTGGTGCTTCCAGAGACTTTGTGCAGAAGGAAACTAAAGAGTAAATATGGACAAGAAAAAGTATCTTGCCTAGTATGGAGAAAATAGATTACAAATTCCCTTTTCAGCTAGGAAGAACATTTCTGCACAATTCAAATAGCCTCAGGGGTTTCTCTAGACAACCCCAGCTGGAAGA
Source organism: Charina bottae (assembly GCA_023362775.1). Lineage (NCBI taxonomy): Eukaryota > Metazoa > Chordata > Lepidosauria > Squamata > Charinaidae > Charina > Charina bottae. The sequence continues at coordinate 4,071,718 of JALMGJ010000020.1, forward strand.
CTGAATAGATGGTATGATAAGGGCAGTACACCAGAGATCATAAATCCATAATTGATATAAAGGCTGTAGATAGGTTTCCATTTTAACAGCTTCGGCCCAAATAAATAAAGTACTCCTCTCCCCTTTTCTTTAAAAATGTTCTGTACTAAAAGCATTACCTTCTATGCTTATGTTCTCAAAAGCGAGGAACTATTAATGCTACATGCCATGCAATGGGATGGAGGACTTAGACAAGGAAGAATCTAGAAAAGGAGATGGTTTAGTGTACCTGTAGAGTCAGATGTATTGTATTATGTTAGGATTCATCAATTAGGATTTTCTGAGCTTGTTTTCACAAATTAAGAATACTCTACATTTGAACAGCTAATAAGCTACTTAGTAATGCTTCTATTATTGTTTGTAGCTTGAATCATGTCAACTGGATTTCTATTTTCTCAGTGGAAACGTTTCGCTCCTTATCCAAGGAGCTTCTTCAGTCTGAGCAAAGTTGGTAAGGGAATCCTAAATATGTTTCTAGGTAGCTGTGTGACCTTACACCTGGGGCTAGGTCATGGTTATATTGAGATGTTATTTTTAAGTCCTTTTATCATCTAAATAAATGGATTCCTTGACCCCTCCATTTATGCCAACTTGGAAAATCCTTCCTTGAATAGAGGTGGGGGCCTCAGGCACAATCTTTTCCCCATCTTCCTCCCTGCTTTGTCTTCTGTGCCTAGGAAGATTAAGACCATTTCACAAGCTCAACAGCAGCATGGTGATCTTAACGATCCTCCTTTAGATGATAAAAGGACTTAAAATAACATCTCAATATAACCATGACCTAGCCCCAGGTGTAAGGTCACACAGCTACCTAGAAACATATTTAGGATTCCCTTACCAACTTTGCTCAGACTGAAGAAGCTCCTTGGATAAGGAGCGAAACGTTTCCACTGAGAAAATAGAAATCCAGTTGACATGATTCAAGCTACAGACAATTCCACCTGGATGACTGAGAACCTTCATAGACAAGTAGATTAATTATACAGGAGAGGCTAGAGGTATATCGGTGAGAGTTGATATTTTCTGCAAGTCATCCAATTAGCAGCCATTGTAGAAGGTATGATGTGACTCATATTACAGGTGCTATAGTTTAGCTGGGTGTGGCAGATAATTTGTTTGAACTATCACGTGATGGGTTAATATTTGTATAAAAGTAGTGAAGCTTTAGTGTTCACTCTCTTCTCGTTACTTCATCTCATCTGTATCTGTGTTGGATGTTACTGGATTGTATTTTGGACTGTGTATGTATAGTAAATAGACTATTTTATCTAATCTCTGCGTGAGTGTCTATTTACTGCATAGAACGTATACCTCTGATGTCTTGGAGAAGCACTGGCAGCCCCAGCATTGCGTGCTCTGACAGGTTTTGGGCCCAGCAGTGGAACATGTGCAGTTGGGACTTTAACAAGTCACTGACATGGCTGTGAGGACGTTGAAGCCTATCCAGGAGTCGTGTGGATATCTGGGGTGAATTTGGAGCTTTTACAGGTTCTGTGCCTGGCTGTGTGTTTTCCTAGGACTGGCTTGGAGCCGTGGGACGTTCTGATATGTCTGTGCTGTTTATTCATCGGTGTCTTGCCCAGGAGGGGCTGTGAGGAGCGATGAGCACAGCAAAGATGCAGTCTCTTATCGGAGGAGGTTTCCCTCTAACAAGGCTGAATTACTCCAATTATCTTTCGTGGGCGTATAAAATGGAAATGTTTCTACGACGTGAAGGTCTTTGGGTGCCGTGAGTACTCCACCAGTTAGTTTGGATGAGGAGGAGGATGTTTTGAAAGACGAGAGAGCATTGGCAAGCATAGTTTTATGTTTGGAGGACAGTCAATTAAATTATGTACGTGGAAAACAGTTAGCTAAGGAGTGCTGGGATTCCTTAAGAGATGTGTATCTCAGACCCACACCTCTATGTAAAGTCATGTTAACAAGACGACTGTATCGTGCAAAGTTGAGTGAAGGAGACAGCGTCTCAGCATATTTACAGCACATGACAGAGCTCTTCTTGGAATTGGAACAGCGTAATATGCAGTTTACAGAAGCTCAGAGTTTATGTTATTCTTAGTTCACTTAATGAGACGTGGGATAATCTAGCGACCAGTTTTGGGTCATTATCTGAAAGAGATTTGACTGTAAATTATCTAACCGTTTGGCTTCTGGAAGAAGAGCAGAGGAGAAAAGCTTATAACAAAAGCACAGTAGCTAAGCCGATGCAGAGGGACTCTGTGGGGGCGGATTTTTCCTGTACAGATAAGGTTTTGACTGTTAAAAAGTGTTTTCACTGTGGATCCACTTTGCATCTTCAAAGAGACTGTAAAAGTAAGTCAAAAGTCAAGCTGAAGATTGCTAAGCAACGGAGTGGAGTCCAGCTGTCGGTGATAAAGTCTGCTGGAAGGAATTTAAAGGAAACATGGCTTTTGGACAGCAGAGCGAGTGAACATGTTGCCAATGACAGAAAGATGTTTACAGGTTTTAAGCAAGCTGAACGGGATCATGTTAGCTTAGCCAATGGGAACTGTGCATCTGTTATTGGACAGGGGTCCGTGTTTGTGCCTAGTTTGAGTGTTAATTTAGATATGTTATGTGTACCAGACCTGGAATATAATATCCTGACTGTTTCTCAATTAGTTAAGAAGGGATATGAAGTAAGGTTTGTTAATGGTGAATGTATTATTATGCAAAATAATCATGTCTGTGGAAAGGGTGTATTGCAGAACAATTTATATGAGCTGAAACCCAAGACAGATGATGCTACTCATGATGTAGCATTGATCAACACACCATACCATAATTCATGTGAACATTTGTGGCACAGAAGGTTGGGGCATCCAAGTTTCAAAGTGGTTGAAAAGATGTCTGAAGCAAGTACTGGAATGGATTTGAAACCGTGCCAAGCTTATCTGGATTGCACGGCATGTAAAATGTCTTAAGTCAAAGGTGTATCCTGTCAGTAAACAAAGTGATAGAAAATCACATAAATGTTTTGAATTAGTACATGCTGACTTAATTGGCCCATTACCAGCCACATTAGGTGGTGCTAAATATGTATTAGTAATTGTTGATGATTATACACGTTTTGGATTTTGTTATCTGTTGAAAGCAAAGAGCCAGACATTTGATAAGTTTAGAAATTGGGTGCAGTTTGTAGAACGTAGGTACAACACAAAGGTGTGTAGTTTGCAGACTGACCGGGGTACTGAGTTTATGAATGGCAGTTTTCAGCAATGGCTCAGTAGGAGGGGCATTGCACACAGAAGAACCAATCCACATAGTTCAGCGGAGAATGGCGTGGCGGAACAAAGGAATTTAGCATTACAGGCAGTTAATGATTCACTGCTAGCTGACTCAGGATTATCTAGAGGATTCTGGGGAGAAGCTATACTGACTGCTAATTATTTAATTAACAGGTTGTGGAGTGTGTCAGTGAATCAAACACCATATTATATTTTGTATGGCAAGAAGCCATCATTAGCTCATTTGAAAGTTTTTGGTTGCTCAGCCTGGGTTCATATGCATAAGGAAGTACGTAGGAAGGGTCAGGCTAAAGCACAGAAAATGATTTTGTGGGGTATGAGCCAGGAACCAAGGGATATAGGTTTATTGATGGCCATAGAAGACTTGTTATTTCACGATCAGCGAGTTTCAGTGAGCATAGTAATTGGCAGAAGTTACACGGAGGGAGTGAGATTTTTATTCCTAGTCAGGGACGGATCGAGCAATCCGAGCGGCGAGCTCCCAGAGATGTAATTAAGGATGAAGAAGACTTAACTCCTAGTGTGCCAATGAAACAGGAGCCCACTATATTGCGCAGATCTGAAAGAGTTAACAAGGGCATACCTCCGCAGCGTTACAAACCAGGTGATGCTAAATTGTGTTTTGTTAATTATGAACCACGTAGCTATTCAGAGGTATTGGAGTTGCCACCAAGGGAGCAGAAAAAGTGGAAAGCTGCGATGGATGTAGAAATGAATGCCATTAATAACCATAAGGTGTTTAAATCTACCAGGCTGCCTGAGGGGCAGAGAGCAGTAGGTTGTAGGTGGGTTTATAAGAAAAAGACCTTAGTAAATGGTGATATACAGTATAAGGCTAGGCTTGTGGCACAAGGGTTTTCCCAGGTTAAGCATCAAACGTATGATGAAGTATTTGCACCAACACTAAGAGGGGAGACATTGAGGTTTGCTTTAGCGATGGCAGCAGCTGGGAATTGTATTGTAAACCATTATGACATCACCACAGCATATCTGCATGCTGATTTAAAGGAAGAAATTTATATGGCAGAAGCTCCGGGTTATGAATCTAAAGAGGCAGGAAGAGTGTACAAATTGCAAAAGGCTTTGTATGGACTCAGACAATCAGCACGTTGCTGGAACCTGCGTTTAGATGCAGCATTGCAAAGAATGGGTTTTAAGTGTAGTAAGGCTGACCTATGTCTATATATTAAGCAATGTAATGATGAACAGGTGTTGCTATTGATTTTTGTAGATGATTTATGTTTTATAGCAAAAGATCAAAGGAGGGTAAATGAATTTACTGAACAACTCAAGCAACAGTTTGATTTAAAAGATCTGGGAGAGATTAGGAATTACCTAGGCGTAGGTATTCAGAAGGTTGATGGGGGTTACGTTCTAGAGCAGTGGAAGAAAATTGAACAGCTGCTAAGAGAGAACGATATGGAACATTGCAAGGAGGTTCCTACCCCGATGACAACTGATTTTCTTAAGGCAGAAGCTGGAGACGAAGACCAAACATCATGTAATCAAGAACACTATCAATCTATAATTGGAAGTTTGTGATACCTAGCACAATGGTCACATCCCGATATCGGGAATGCGGTGAATGTACTGAGTAGGTACGTTGTACAACCTACCCAGAGACATTGGATAGGTATTAAACGTGTATTTAGATATCTTAAAGGGACAATTAATAAATGTTTATTAATTAAACCATGTAAACCATTGAATATTAAGTGCTATGTAGATAGTGATTGGGGCAATGATATACATGATAGAAAATCAATATCAGGATTAATAATTATGTTTGGTGACACCTTGGTGGGGTGGAGATCTCGGAAACAGAGTTCTGTCACCGTATCTACTGCAGAGGCAGAGTACGCTGCACTATCTGACCTATATTCAGAACTCATATGGTATAGGCAATTGTTAAGAGATGTTAATGTAACAATTGAGGAACCTATAATTGTATATGAAGATAGTGAAGCGTGTATACAGATGGCAAAGAATGATAAAATCAGAGGGAGAAGCAAACATGTAGATATTAAGTATCAAAATTTTAGAAATGCTGTAAAGGAATCTCTGATTGAATTAAAATATTGTCCATCTGAGAATAACGTTGCAGATATAATGACCAAGCCTCTATGTATAGAGAGACATAGGATGTGTGTATCCAATATGTGTAAGTCTTCTATATTGTGTAATTGAAATGTAATGTCTATTGTAAATTGGAGGGGTGTTGGGGTTTATAAAATACCCAGAATTTACAAGTAGATTAATTATACAGGAGAGGCTAGAGGTATATCGGTGAGAGTTGATATTTTCTGCAAGTCATCCAATTAGCAGCCATTGTAGAAGGTATGATGTGACTCATATTACAGGTGCTATAGTTTAGCTGGGTGTGGCAGATAATTTGTTTGACCTATCACGTGATGGGTTAATATTTGTATAAAAGTAGTGAAGCTTTAGTGTTCACTTTCTTCTTGTTACTTCATCTCATCTGTATCTGTGTTGGACATTACTGGATTGTATTTTGGACTGCGTATGTATATAGAGTAAATAGACTATTTTATCTAATCTATGCTTGAGTGTCTATTTACTGCATAGAACAGAGCTTTCCAAACTGTGTGTCGCGACACAAAAGTGTGTCGCCACACACAGCGTGGTGTGTCGCCACACCACCCGGAAGCGGCGGCGCACGTGTGCACGGTGGCAGCAGCAGCCGCCGCCGCCATGCACGCGCGCTACCGCACGCCCCCCGCACCGCCGCGCGCCCCCCGCGCCACCGCTGTGCACGCACGCGCCGCCGCACACCCCGCCGCCACCACCGTGCGCGCGCGTGCCGCTACACATTCTCCTATGTCGCCGCCACGCGCACGCCGCCGCCACCCCGCCACTCGTGTGTCGCCAGCGGCGACACTTTGGAAAGCCCTGGCATAGAATGTATACCTCTGATGTCTTGGAGAAGCACTGGCCGCCCCAGCGTTGCGTGCTCTGACACAGTTCAAGAATATAATAAATATAATAAAATCAAGATGGTAGTATCTTCTTTAAAACCACGGAAAGGGCATTCTAGGGCCACCCTAAGGCATTAGCCACCCCCAAGAGTGTACACTTTTCTTCCTGCCCCAGGCCTGTTGACAGAACCAGGTCTTGAGTTTTTTTCGGAAGTCCAGGAGTGAGGGGGACTGTCTTATCTCCGGGGGGAGAATGTTCCACAGAGCAGGTGCTACCGCAGAGAAGGCACGCTTCCGTGACCCTGTTAGATGGAATTCTTTAACCAATGGGGTCCGTAGCATGCCCTCCCTGCATGACCGGACGGGACGGGACGATGTAATGGGGATAAGACGTTCCCTTGGGTAACCTGGTCCCGTGCCATGAAAGGCTTTAAAGGTCATAACCAACACCTTGAATTGGACCCGGAAGCAAACTGGAACCCAGTGCAGCTCGCGTAACAAAGGTGTTACATGTGTCTGATAAGGGACTCCCAAAATCGTCCGCGCGGCCGCATTCTGGTTCAGCTGAAGCTTCCGGATATTCTTCAAGGGTAGCCCCATGTAGAGCGCATTACAGTAGTCTATATGTGAGATAACCAGGGCATCTGAGTTCCAGCCTTCTCTGCAGTAGCCCCCGCCCTTTGGAATATTCTTCCCCCTGAAATAAGATCGGCCCCCTCTCTCCTGGACTTTAGACAAAATCTAAAGACCTGGTTTTGCCATCATGCTTGGGGAGGGGAGGGGAATAGCCAGTCTTGGGGTTGGCTGATCGCTTAGATCTACTTTGACCAACCTTCCGACTACCATTATTAGGATCAAATTGTATTAGATATTTTATTGAATTTTTGTATTTATGTTTTTATTTATTTTAAACTTTTGCTGTGAACCGCCCAGGGTCCCTCCTTGCGGGGGAGATGGGCAGGATATAAATATGATAAATAAATAAATAAATAAATAAATAAATAAATAAATATTTATCATCTTTAAAGCCCTACATGGCATGGGTCCAGGTTACCTGAGGGACCATCTCATGCCCATTACATCGACCCATCCCACCCGGTCAGGCAGAGAGGGCATGTTACGGGCCCCGTCCATGAGAGATTGTCAATTGGCGGGGCCCAGGAAGAGACCCTTCTCTGCCGTGGCCCCTGCCCTATGGAACACTCTTCCCCCAGAGGTGAGGCAGGCCCCCTCTCTCCTGGCCTTCCGGAAAAGGGTAAAGACCTGGCTCTGCCATCTCACGTGGGGCAGGAGGGGGGGTAATCAATCCTAGGGGTGGTTAGCACCCTAAAGAGGCCCCCGTGTATTTATGAATTTAAATTAAGAACTTTTAATATTGCGATCCTGGATTTTATATTTTATATTTATATTTATACTTTTATTTAAGAGATACTGTTTTAATCTGCATTTAGTTTTAGTCTTTTTGTAAACCGCCCAGAGTCCCTCTTTTGAGGGAGATAGGCGGTGACAAAATTTGAAATATAAATAAATAAATAAAAAATAACAATTACTGTAAATAGGGCCAGGTAGCTCATGGGCCACAAGTGCCATGCTCTTGTGACCACTTAACACTCTTGTGTTCTGCAGATGTAAACCACAAAGAATGTACTGCAGTAGCACATGTTTCAGTCCAACAAGATGAGATTAAGAAACCAATGCCATAGAGGTCAGGACTGCTTTTATTGTAACCGCTAGAGTAACCGATTCTTGCAGGTCTGAATGTGCTTCCCCCTCCCTTGCTTTATCTTCATGAGAACTAGGGAGGGGCCTCTTTGAGATATTTACTCAAACTAATTTCCTGGCTCGGGCTCAAGCCCCTTTATCTGACTGTTGTCTTGCTAGTGGCTCTTCCTCCTTTCCTTCAAGGCTATTCCCTATTCCCTCTACAGCATGACAATCACCCAGGCAGGAGAGTTACAGTATTAGGATTCAGTTAGGCTTGGTTATCCCAGTTCCAGTAAGGTAATAGCTGGTGTACCAGCTGAAACTGAGCACAGATGTTCCTCCCCAACTGTACTTTTAGTAACAGACTGAAATCAAAGGGAGATCCCAAGCTAACTCCTAGGTCTGAGGACCAGCTATCTACGGAATCTCCATTTTATCTGGATTCAGTTTCACTTTATTGGCCTTCATTATTTCCTCCAGATAACTGCCAACTGCCTGCACAGCTTCGCTTGATTAAGATGGAAAAAAGAGATACACTGTCATCCAATTCCAAATCTCCTAATAGCTGCCCCAAGAGTTTAATACAGATACTGAACAACAAGGGAGAAAGAACTGAGCCCTTTTAGACTGTGCCATGGGGCTGAACAGAACTCTCCCACTAATGCTCTCTGGCGGTGATTCTGCAGATAGGAATGGAACAACCATAACACTCCCAAGCCACCAAACTGCTGCAGTAATAGTACATCATGACCAGTAATGCAAAGACCTTGGAAAGTTCCATCAGAATCACAATGTAGAACTCACCTTGTCTCATAGTAAACATCATCCATCAGGGCAACCAAGATTCAGGCCTGAAGCCAGACTGCAACAGATCTAGATAATTGACTTCTTCTAAACTGGATGCCACCATACTAACACTTTGCCCAAGACATTAAGGACATTAACAGAAACAAGCATTTCACTGTTACCAGCAAAAGGAGGCTTACAGTAGATGCCCCTGTGAAAGATATATGATCTAGTCTACCACAAATTACAACAGCTCAAAATAAATGTTTGGAAACAATACATCCTATACAACTACTGGTGATGTAACACACAGTAGACTCTAAATATAGTTTCTGTAGTCACACATTTTCTCCCCAGAACTTGATTTGTAATTGAAACAGATTTAACTCTTGCCCATTAAGCAACCACTGAGCTTGCCCAGTTTATATGAATTAGTAATAGATCCCAAAGCAATAAGTTTGCCTACCGTTCTGGCATCCCACAGAGATAAAGTCTTGTCTGCAGAGCTGGTGAGAATAATATTGGAGAAAGGAAGGAACTCAATGCTGTTTACTGAATCCTTATGGCCACGTAAGGTATATCTGCATCGTTCGCTGTAAAATAATACAATTACGTATCCTGAGCAATTGTTGTGAAATAAATTAGCAAGAGCAAATGACAATATGAGTTGGCATCAACAACTCACAAATGGACAATACAATTATCCCCCAATATTTATATCTTCTTTTTTAAGGAATTCAATTATTTATTGAATGTTAGAAACATTACAGTTAAATGTTCTTGAATGATATCACATATTAATAATGTAGTAGCAAATATATATGTAGACTATAAACTTGATATAAACTATGTTCTTAAAAACAAATGTAAAGTAAGAAAACTAAAAGAAAATTAAAGACAAATAAGCATTGCAAGGAAACAAACCAAACAAGAGAAAGAAACATAAGCAAACAAAAATTATCATATTGTTTTCAATCATATTGTTCGATCTTGTCTCTCCTTTAATAGAGGGAGCATTCGAAGGCTGAGAATTGATTAATTTTGCTACATAGACATCCTTCCAGGAATGCATGATCGCAGTCCAAGGACTATATATTCAAAGTTCTTCATAGACTGAGAGATTCCAAATTTAGAGGATACAGTTTAAAACCACATTAGCAACTCTGACTCTTACCTTATTTCAAGAGCCTGGTTTACAACAACAACAACAACAACAACAACAACAACAACAAGAATAATAATAATATCTAACCAATAAGGAAATGCCAGTGCACATGTCCATAGCATTAAGCACTAAGGTTCCTTCCTTATTATATCTTCAACACAGAAGGATGACAGCCAACCTTTTCTAAATATTACTGGAGGGGTCCAATACTCCCCCAAATGTTTTTAACTTATCCAATTTTTTAAATCATATGATACATATCTAACAATCCTTAAAACCTGAAACCATTGATTAGGCAGTACTGGATACTCCAATTCTCTTCATCAGGGGTCAGCAACCTTTTTCTCTAAAGGGCCAGATCCCACCCTTCCTCTGCTTCTGCAAGTGCAGTTGGCAAGTCTGCAGGCCAAGGAGCATGGCAGTCATTGGATGGTACTGGCCTGCCAGTAAGGTGGCCACTGTTGCCCAGGACAACCCAGGACACCCCCACCCCTTGTACCCACCCCTCGCCCAAGGAGCTTGCCTAAGATTCAGGCCTGGTGATCGGCTGCCTGCCCACCTGTCTTCTGCTCTATATTTTATTCTAATATACTGTGTAAATAATCAAGATAAACAGTCTATCTTAATTACAACAGGTCCTTCCAACTGAGAAACCTAATTCCAGTTTTTTTACTCGATATACTTTTATGCGTAATCTTATATTACTGTTAAAATAAATGTCAGGGAAATACATGAAATACTGAAAATCTTAGAAAATGTTTAACCCCATAGTTTTATAAGTACAGAGTATCATCCATCCCAATCTTTCAGATTGCTTAGAAAATGGTAGGAACTTAAAACCTTTTATTGCATCATACCAATTTCTGGTTTATCAGTTTTGCATCTATTCAGTCAGAACACTGTTCTGATACAGTTTCTTTATTTCATTGTATTTAAATTATACTTACTGCATATTTCCCAAATAATCATTTTGTACATAGTTACCATTAAATACATATTAAGAATTGTACTGTAACATTCAGACAAGTGCACAATCCACATTAGTGTGGGTGCGAGTGTCTCACTATCAGGATCTCAAAACCAAGAAACCTTTCAGTCAGTTCATGCTAAAAAGGTTCATCTATTAAGGACCAGAATACATGAGGCAAAGGCAAAGCTTCGAATGACCAAATTGGCGCGCATACTTTGAAAATAAGAACATCCCTCTGACATCATTTACTATCTAATTAAAAACAAGCTAGTTCCCACTCCAGTTCGGCCCCTCCCGTCAGAACGCTCGTTAACAGTCCAGGTGTCTTATCAGAAAACGGCCAAGGCAGGAATGTCAAGGCAAGCAGCTGGTTGCGAGCAGCAAGGCTTTTGGCACAAAAGCAAACACGGGTCAAGTTCTTACAATGCTTGACACGTGTACGTCTGAAACTATGACAGGCGAGTGGAGCTGAAGTGGAGGGAGACTGACAGTGGGAGACATGGATCGGAGAGGTTCTCTTTCTTTTTCTAAACAGTTCTTATTAGTCCATTTTCAAACAAACAAACATAAAATAATGTAAAATAAAATAAAAATGAACAATGTACCTTACAAAAATACTCAAGGAAAGAAAAACATTTTACAAAAAAGAAAAAGAAGAAATAAACAAAGAAAAACTGTTTACAATGATATCCCGAGTTCACCTGGTCTTGTAAGTCTTAAAAGAAAAAACTAAGCTTTCAGTGCTGACCAAGCCTGTCCAAGATTTTTTTTCCACAGGGAAAGAAAATATATGTTCTGATAAACCAAATATGTAATTTTATCAAACATTGCTAACTCTGAGATCTCTGAGATCCAATCCTTTATATCTCTGAGGAGTATTCTTTTTGCTATTATTAGAGCACGAAAAACCCATCATTGTGCTGAACATGTTAAATTCCAAGTAGTTGGCATATAATTCAGTACAATATACATGTCTTTAAAAATCAGAGTTTTCTCAATAATTCTGTCAATGTATTGTATAACTCACTCCAAAAGGGATGTAGGGAACGGCATGACTATAACATATGAGTTAAAATGCCCTCAAATTTCTTGCAATACCAACATAAATAATCATTAGTCCATCCTTTACGAAACATTCTAGATGGTGTCCAGTAGAAAAACAATCTTTGGATGGATTAATTTCAACTTTAAGTCAGAGGACATAAACTTGGTGTTTTTCAAAACTTGAATCCATGGGTTGAAAAGAACTGGAGTTTTCAATTCTTGATTCCAAGCTTGTATATTTGTTATAGATATTTTAAACAGTTCATTTAGTTTTTGACAGAAAAAAAGGTAGATTTGGATTCTGAGATTTAATTCTCCAGTATTAATAACATATCAGCTATTTTGGAAGCTGCTAAAGCATCGGGTCCATATTGAACTGTCAAGACACACTTTAACTAGATATACCTCCATTCTTGTGTTGATGGTAAAAAAAAATCTGTTTGTAGTTGCTGACAAGGTTTAAGTAAATAAATAGTAATTGATCTAGTGTAATTATGCCCTTTTGCACCCATTATTTCCAGTAAAAAGCTACCACTGATTTTAAGTGTAGAGTTATGCCAGAAAGTTATGCCATAAGTGTTCATATGATTCTGTATCAAAACCAAATTTATAACCTAACAGGGCTCAAATATGTCATATTTGATCCTTTTTCCCATGCTAAATTGACTTTATGGGGAAACCCAACTTTAAAAATTGGGAAAAAGATATGGAAAAATTAGATGGAAGCGGGGATATTGACTTTGGATCAATTGATAGATGATGCAGATGAATTTTTAACATATCCTGTGTTAAGAGATAAATATCATCTAACAGATGTAACTCAGTGGCAATATTTACAGTTACAACATTTGTTAACAGCATTGTTTGGACCAGCAGCATTTTCAGCTTCTGAGACACCTGAGATACTAGAACAGAGCTTTCCAAACTGTGTGTCGCCACACAAAAGTGTGTCGCCACACACAGCGTGGTGTGTCACCACACCACCCGGAAGCGGTGGCGTGCGCGTGCACGGCGGCCGCGGCTTCCGCGTTTTAGCGGAGGCTGCCACCGCTGCCGCCACCGCCGTGCACACGCGCGCCGCCGCACGCCCCCGCGCCGCCACCGTGCACACGCGCGCCGCCACACGCCCCCCTGCGCCGCTGCCGTGTGCCTCTCCCCCGCGCTGCCGCCGTGCGCGTGCGCACCGCGCTGCCACCGCCGCCGCCACCGGTGTGTCGCCAGTGGCGGCACTTTGGAAAGCCCTGTACTAGAACAACTTGATAAATCCTTTAAAATTAGACAATGGGAGAGCATTTTAACTTCGATAGCAAGAGTGTCAATGGACTTTAAGCTATGACTTATACAACAAAAAATAATATTTAGAATTTATTGGACTCCATTATCTTTGTATAGAAAAAGATTGTCTAAGACAGAGCTTTCCAAACTTTTCATGTTGGTGACACACTTTTTAGACATGCATCATTACGTGACACACTCTTACAGCAGGGCATCATTTCACGACACACTCTTACAGCAGGGCACAAGGCAGGCACTAGGACCTGCGCGGAATCACAGCAGGTTTGGAGGCAGCAAGGCACAAGGCAGGCACTAGGACCTGCGTGGAATCCTGGCAGGGCTCAGAGGCAGCAGCAGCCGCAAAACACCCAGACACTGCAGCCAACACACTAACATGTCCCGACACACAGTTTGGAAAGCTCTGGTCTAAGACAACATGCTGTTTGAGATGTAATAAGGACAATGCTTCTTTGATTATGGGCTGCATGAGGAAGCTAAAATTAAATGTAGAAAAGATACAGATTTTTTTTAAAAATCCCTGGATCCTGGAATTGAGGTGCCATTGGATGAGGTTGCATTCCCTCAGAAAGAGAAAGTTGGCAATTTGAGTATGCTCCTTAACCCCTAGTTATTGCTGGATTTGCATGTGGCAGCTACGGCTCAATTATAGCTGCAACCCAGCTACAACCCTTTCTGAGCTTGTTGGACTTGGCGACAATTATCCATACCTTTGTTACAACCCTTCATAATATCAGTTGCTGATACTTTTGAAAAAAGTGTCCAGAAATTACAATTGGTACAAAATGTGACAACCAGGCTGGTGACCAGTGCAAGATGCAGAAATCGTATGATGCCTGTACTGCAAGTTCTGCATTGGATACCAGTTGCTTACCATGTCCTGTTTATGTTGAGCTTTGAAAAGCTTTGAAAGGCTTCATTATCTGTAGAAGCTGATTATCTGCCTCTCCCACCATGCCTCTGCCCAGTTACTCAGATTGGCAGAAGAGGCCAGAAGCTCAACCATCAGGAATAGAGAAAAGAGCCTCCCAAGCTATGGCGTATATTCCCTAAGGAGATGTGTTGGGTCCCATTTTCTAGTATTTAAGGACATGGTAAACACACATTTCTTTTGCCAAGCTTTTAATTGTAGATTATTTTAATGACAGATTTTAGTTCTGGTATCAATTACATTAATTTTGTTTTGTTCTATACTTTGTACTTTTTATTGTTGTAAGCCGTCTTGAAGGTTGGAATAAATTCAATTAATAAAGTTAATATACAAAGTTACTTGAAAGAAAGGAAAAGCTAATGGAACACTCCCTTCCCCCACTATCTGCTGCCTTGTAAGTTACCAGATGGGGTAACAACAACAGGGTTGTTGTTGTGGGGAAAAGAGGAGGAGGAAAGAGTATTAGGTATGTTCGCCGCCTTGAGTTATTTGTAAAAATAATAAAGGTGGGATAAAAAATAAATAAATGAAAATAAATAAATAATTTCTTATCATTTTCTCTTCATCTCCTCTCAGAAACTCCTTCAGAAGTTTAACACTTTCCTTCAATTTTAACACCATAGCTTATCACTTTCTCTAAAAATACAACAAAAAATCTCTTCTTCCCATATCTTATCTATAAACAAATCTTTAAAGCTACTAGAAAAAACATAATATATATTTTAACCTTGATCAAATAGGTCAACTTTATATTCCTTCTTTTTTCTTTTAAAAATCTTGATGTTTATTCCTTTTAAATAATGTCCCCAAAGCTTATTTCTTTTCATTTTCTCTATTTTTTCTCAGGAACTCCTTCATAAGTATAACACATCTCTTTTATAGTCCAAGATAAGAAAGTTGTCCAAGCTACTGTTCTGAGTTGAAGTCCACACATCCAAGTCACTCTTTTGGTTTATTATTTGTGTGTCCCTTTTAGCTCTTAAAACGTCAGCTGGTTTAATTTGTAAGTCTTGTATAACATCTTTCTTGATATCATTTTTGTAGCCTGTCATTTTTAAATCCATATCCAAAACAGCCTGATTCTTAGTTGTATCCTCTTCTACCTCCCCTTTTAAACCCATTTTTATAGTAGCAGACAATCTTAAGAGAAAGTTCTGAGTACATTGTTGCCAAATGTCCTTGAATTCTTTCAGAGTTAAAATACTTTTCTCCATTCTGTATTAGTGGGTCTTCTCCTTTAATTATAATCTTTAGTTCTTTCTGGTTGCCTCTAGTGACCAGCCTTCAAGGTCTCCTCTAATCATGTTTTTCTCTAAACCACAACATATTCGCATGGAAAGTTTTCTTACACTTAGATTCAAAATCTTCATATATTTTTAATAGGATTTTAAACAACCCACAGGAAAGATTTTCATAATCAGTTTCAAAATCTTATTTCCACTCAATCTGGCCCCTTTGTCTGTTTGTAACTTTCCAAAATCCATGTTCTAATCACCCTTTTGCTGTTTATTTCAAAATAAAAAAAAATCTTTAAGTTCTTAAACATATATGAAACTTCTTTCACTGAGGATTAAAGGAGAATCACCCGGTGTAATGAAACTTGCCTTTCTGAAGGTTCCTAATATCCCAAAAGCAGTTAACAAGCCATTTCCAGAAGTGATTAAGAGAGGAAATGAACACAGTGTCCATTTGAAGGCACCGAACTGTGGCTTAGGCAAGATGACATTCTCCTGGCTCCCAGAGCTCTGAAACCCGCCAGAGACCACTGTTTTACAATCTCCTCACGGGGAGCCTCTGTAAGGAGCACTTGTGAGCGATCCTGGTCCTCTCCTTGATCCGGAGAGGAGTTTGGGGAGCCGATACATTTACTGGCTCCTCTTTCCACTGCAGCCATTTCTCTCTCTGCAGAGAGCAGAGCCGTCTTCAGTCCACCATTGGTTCCCTGGAAGTGACCCTGAGTATGTTCTTGAACCATTTCTATATTAAACTTCAAAAGCTAAAGTTAACTAAAACTAGCCTAAGGATATATTCCTGCTGAGCTAGAAAGGGAATATATTCCTATGAAGTAGAATGAAAACATGGATATTTATATCAGACAGTTCCCAATAGAGACATTTGAAAGCTGAAATGCAATCCAAGAAAGAAATGTATATTCTGAGGAACTCAGATGCAATGAGGGGAGTTGCAATCAGACAGGCAGCAAAAACAGGTTTCTGACAGTTCAGATAGGTGTGAGAGCAGGGAGACCATTAAGAATTCTTTAGTGATGTGAAAATGGACTGAATGGTGCACCTTAACTCCTTGAGCAAAAAAAAAAGTTTTGTAAGTTTCCACCAAGATCAGAAAAACCTGAGCTCATTTTCTTTCTCCCTCTTTGCCTCTTCTATATGCAAGTTGTAGCTACAGTATGAGCAAGCTCCCTTCACTCTCTCCAGATTTAATTATTCATTCTTATAGCTCTAGATGACTGGTTCTCTTCTAAAACCCTGACTGCTATAAAACAAATTCATATTCTTCTGAGACATAATTGAAAGGTGGCAGCTATACTCTAAGTTTGTGTTGAAATTATTTTCTACAGGAAAAATGTATACTTATAGTTAAGCTCATCCTTAACAATATTATTTTTGAATATCATTGCAGTGGCATTTCTTCATATGGAAACATGCTTTGAATCTTCAAAATTAAAGTGACAAATTCCAGTTCACCTATTTTAACTTACTTCTGATGTATCCAATTTAGTACATTTAATTTCTGCTTTGACTACCTCAAGTTTTTGTTGTTTCATGCTGCTCACACTCCATCTTCCAACTGTGAGTCCTTGTAAAGCGAGGAATTTCATTTTCAAACAGTGACCAAACTTTCTTGCAGCTTTAGTCTTGTCATAACATCACCTCCAGATCTACTCATGGTAGTTCGATGTTCTTCCTCAGTATCAGAGGAATGCTATTAGGAGGTGATCCAGAACACATCTGGATCAAAGGTGTCAGACATGGGCACTTTATATCTGACTCTGGGGCTTTGTCCAGACATACTGCTACTCCAGCAGTTTAACTTCATGGGCATGGAGCAGAGGATGGGCCACATCAAAGCAGTTTGATTTTTCCTATGCTGTAATCAACTTGAATGGGATATGGTTCAGAAAGCCTATCAGAATCTCCCAGTTTCCTTTGGTGTTCACACATATTAGACCAGCAGTAGAATGTGCCGCCTCCTCCTCCTCCTCCTCCTCCTCCTCCTCCTCCTCCTCCTCCTCCAAACCACTTCATGAAGCTAGCATACAGTAGTCCCCTCACTTATAACAGCAAAATGAAGCAGCCATGTTGGTTGCTTCAATCTGATTTGGAGCCTCAGCCTTCCCCTGAAGTTCTCACTCTACAGAAGATGGCTTTGGGCCAGTCACTCTCTCTCAGCCCAACTCACCTCACAGGGTTGTTGTTGTGGGGAATATAGGAGGAGGAAGGAGTATGAGGTATGTTCGCCGCCTTGAGTTATTTATAAAAATAATAAAGGCGGGATAGAAAATTTATATATATATAAAGGTTGACCCTCTCAGGCTGGAAGACCTTCAACACGGGAATGTCCAACTTCTCAGCCTTCTCCCCAAGAGATGGCCAAAGTGCTGTAAGGTTTTATTTATTTATTTATTTGTCATATTTATATCACCGCCCATCTCCCCCACAAGGAGGGACCCTGGGCAGTTCACAATAAAATAATTTAAAATTCAATAAAAGTCATAAAAGCCATGCACCCCCTCCTCAAGAAGCCATCGCTGGACCCCACTATACAGGATAATTTTCGTCCAGTCTCCCACCTCCCCTTTTTGGGGAAGGTGGTTGAGAAAGTGGTGGCATTACAGCTCCAGAGGTTTTTGGATGATACGGATTATCAAGACCCCTTCCAGTCAGGCTTCAGGCCTGGTCATGGGACGGAAACTGCATTGGTCGCACTTATGGATGATCTTTGGCAGGAGCGAGATGGAGGCAGTGCGTCCATTCTCACTCTTCTTGACCTCTCAGCGGCGTTCGATACTGTCGACCATGGTATCCTTCTGGGACGGCTCAGGGAGTTGGGGGTGGGCGGTGTAGTTCTGTGCTGGTTCACCTCCTTCCTCCAGGGCTGATCCCAGTTGGTGTTAATAGGGAGCGAGAGATCCAACCCATGGGCCCTTCTTTGCAGGGTCCCACAGGGCTCGGTACTCTCGCCGCTCCTTTTTAACATCCACATGAAACCGCTGGGCGAGAACATCCATCACCATGGGCTGAAGTATCATCAATATGCGGATGATACCCAGTTATACATCTCCATCCCGGGTGAAGTAAGTGATGCAGTGACCACCCTGTCCAAGTGCCAGGGGGCTGTAGGGGTCTGGATGTGGAAAAACGGGCTTCAGCTGAACCCTAGTAAGACAGAGTGGCTGTGGATTAATGGCCCCTCGGTTTCTGGGAATTTGTCATCTTTAGTTCTGGATAGGGTTGCACTACCCCAGACAGACCTGGTGCATAACTTGGGGGTCCGCTTGGACTCACGACTCCTGCTTGACATCATGAGAATGAAGAAGGGGGAGAGCTAAATTTGAGAGTTTGGCGGGAAACCGTCATTCGGATCTTTGGGAGTGCTTTGATTTACATGTATCCTTAATGAAGCTCATTCTGCATTTCAATGAAGTGCATGGAGAAGTGTTTATTGGGACATTGAAGTCAGGGTCATTACACCTGGACAGGGCAGCCACAGCATCACTTACTTCCCCCGGGATGGAGATATATAACTGAGTATCATCGGCCTATTGATGATACCTCATCCTGTGGAGACGAATGATCTTGCCCAGCATTTTCATGTAGATGTTAAAAAGGAGTGGGGAGAGAACTGAACCCTGCGGCACCCCACAAAGGAGGAGCCGCAGGCCCGATCCCTCCTCCCCTATCAACACCGATTGGGACTGGCCCTGGAGGAATGAGATTCATTCAAAGTTGGACTCCAAGCGTGAGACAGGATCTGTGGAGATGCCAGAGGCTCGTACTTACCATGTTGTCTGGGAACAGTTTGATCCTGTTGCGCCTGAGGAAGTAGACAGGATCCTCCGGACTGTGAACGCCACCACATGCCAGCTTGACCCTTGTCCCTCCTGGCTGGTGAAATCGGCCAGTGAGGTGACATGTGGATGGGTCCAGGTGATGATTAATTTGTCCTTGAGTGAGGGGGTGTTCCCGGAGGGTCCCTGGACCCTACCATCCTGGGAAATTTTCGCCCAGTCTCCCACCTTCCCTTTTTGGGAAAGGTGGTTGAGAAGGTGGTGGTGTGGCAACTCCAGAGGATTCTGGAGGAAACGGATTATCTAGACCCCTTCCAGTCAGGTTTCAGGCCGGGATATGGGACGGAGACCGCATTGGTCGCGCTTATCGATGATCTCTGGCGAGAGCGGGATGGAGGGAGTGCGTCCATCCTAGCTCTCTTAGATCTCTCAGCGGCTTTCGATACCGTCGACCACGGTATACTTTTGGGACGGCTCAGGGAGTTGGGGGTGGGCGGCGTAGTTTTGCACTGGTTCGCCTCCTTCCTCCGGGGCCGTTCCCAGTCGGTGTTGATAGGGGAGGAGAAGGCTGACTCGCAGCCCCTGACTTGTGGGGTGCCACAGGGGTCGGTTCTCTCTCCTCTCCTGTTCAACATCTACATGAAGCCGCTGGGCGAGATCATCCGTCACCACGGGATGAGGTACTGTATCACCAATATGCTGATGATACCCAGTTATACATCTCCATCCCGGGTGAAGTAGGTGATGCGGTCGATGCCTTATCTCAGTGTCTGGAGGCTGTGGGGGTCTGGATGGGGAACAACAGGCTTCAACTGAACCCTGGTAAGACGGAGTGGCTGTGGATTGATGGCCCCCCTAGATCCGGGAAGTTGTCATCTTTGGTTCTGGGTGAGGTGGCACTACCTCGCTCGGATCCAGTGCGGAATCTGGGGGTCCTCCTGGACTCGCGACTCCTGCTTGAAGAGCAGGTGGCAGTCACAGCCAGGAGGGCCTTTGCACAACTTCGTGTGGTGCGCCAGTTACGCCCTTTCCTGGATCGGGAGGCCCTCCGAACAGTCACTCACGCCCTTGTCATCTCCCGTATAGATTACTGTAATGCGCTCTACATGGGGCTACCCCTGAAGAGTATCCGGAAGCTTCAGCTGGTGCAGAATGCCGCGGCACGAGCAGTTATGGGTGCCAGGAGATCGGCACATGTAACACCTCTGCTACATGAGCTGCATTGGCTACCAGTTTGCTTCCGGGTCCAATTCAAGGTGTTGGTGATTACCTTTAAAGCCCTATATGGCATAGGGCCAGGGTACCTGAGGGACCGTCTCATCCCGATAACGTCGGCCTGCACCACCCGTGCATGCAGAGGTTGCATGCTTCGGACCCCCTCAACAAGAGAATTCCATCTAATGGGGTCCAGGAGACGTGCCTTCTCTGCGATAGCGCCCGCCTTATGGAATATCTTGCCCCCAGAGGTGAGACTGGCCCCTTCACTCCTGGCCTTTCGGAAGGCCCTTAAGACCTGGCTCTGCCGCCGGGCCTGGGACGACAGAGGCGGCAGTGCCTCCTGGGGTTGGCTGGCCCCGTAGTAATACGATCCATCCTACGGTCCCCCCATCTTGGATTTTATGTAATTTATTATTATTATTGGATGTATTTTAGATATTGTTATGTATAGTTTTTAAACTTTCAATTGTTGTAACCCACCCAGAGTCCCTTGCAAGGGAGATGGGTGGGGAATAAATTGAAATAATAAAATAAATAAATAAATAAATAAACGAGGTGAACCAGCGCAATACTACGCCGCCTACCCGCAACTCCCTGAGTCGTTCCAAAAGGATACCGTGGTCGATGGTATTGAAAGCCGCTGAGAGGTCAAGGAGAGCCAGGATGGATGCACTGCCCCCATCCCGCTCCCGCCAGAGATCATCCATAAGTGCAACCAATGCCATTTCTGTTCCATATCCAGGCCTGAAACCTGATTGAAAGGGGTCTAGATAATCCGTTTCATCTAGAATCCTCTGGAGCTGCAATGCCACCACTTTCTCAACAACCTTCCCCATAAAGGGGAGGTGGGAGACTGGATGAAAATTGTCCAGTGCCGTAGGGTCCAGCGATAGTTTCTTGAGGAGCGGGTGCACCAGCGCCCCCTGATGCATTTACCATTGACTGGACCCAGCCACACGTCACCTCCCGAGCTGATTGAACCAGCCAGGAGGGACATGGATCTAATTGGCATGTGGTGGCATTTACAGTCCAGAGGATCCTATCCACCTCCTCAAGTCCAACAGGATCAAACTGTTCCCAGATAACTGGGTAAGTACGATCCCCAGGAATCTGATAGGATGTACGCTGGCGTATAGGGAAAAATCAAGGCTTGAGAGTAAACAGACAGAGTGCAGCTTGTAAAAGCTATAAAATCTTTACTTGTGATAAAAGCAAAGTTGAATATACATGGTACAGCATTGCAAAAGGAAAAACAAACTTACAAGCAGAGTTTCGTGTATTGTTTCCATTGACAGACATGAAGGGGCTCATGCCATGGCCTACACACACAGCCACGCATAGCTACGCACTTCCCAGTCTTCAGAAGCAGAACACACACACGAACATGGCTAAAAGACCGGACAGAAGTCAAGAAGCATAGAACACCATTTTGCATGGTTAGATATTCAGTTCTTCCAGCTTTATGATTGGCTGGAAGTTAGGTGTGACACACACCAGGCCTAAAGCATAGACCATAGCATCATGGCAAACTGTTCCCATGGGAAGGTTTAGAGACTAGACATAAACAATACATCACATGGTACCTTCTAGCTTCATATCTAATGAAGATATAAGCAAAGACATTCAAAGCTATGGGAAGGCTTTGTTGTTATCTGGCCACCTGGCGTCACGTCATCGTGAGGAAGCTGTGCTTTGTATAGAAAACAATTTGCTAATTTCATACGAGAAATCTGACAGAATCTCCACAGACCATGTCTCATGCTTAGAGTCTAACTTAGAGCGAATCCGAGCTATTTTATCCTGCAGATGCCCTGAAAACTCCTTAGCACGGCCCTGTAGATGGTTTTCTGAATCCTTTTCCCCCAAAAGGGATCGGGTGATCCTGAACAGGGCCGCTGAGCGGCATTCTGCAGATGCAATAAGAGCGGAGAAATACTGACGTTTCGCTGCTCTTACTGCCAGAAGGTAGGCCTTAACCGCAGCTCTAGCTTGTGTTCGGTCGGGTTCAGACTTTGTCTTTCTCCAGCGGCGCTCTAGACGTCTCTTAATCCTCTTCAGAACCCTCAGCTCCTCCATAAACCACAGGGAGTGTCGGGTTCGATAGTATAAGAGAGGCTGCACAGGCGCGATCTTGTCCAAGGCCCCGGCCACCTCCCTGTTCCAGGCAGCAGCCAGGGCCTCCGCTGGACCAGGCAGCAGGTCCTCAGGTATAACCCCCAGCTCCCTCTGAAACCCTATTGAGTCCATCAGTCGCCGGGGGCAGACCAATCAAATAGGTCCGGTCTCCCTGCGGAGGGGGGCGGCATAGGAGAATCTCAAGGCCACCAGGGCGTGATCTGACCATGACAAAGGGGAAAGTTGTAATTCTCCCCTCAGAGCACATTGCCACTGCTCCGACAAGACTAAGTCCGGTGTGAGACTACTGTCTTGGGTCAGGTTCCGAATTATCTGGGTCAGGCCCATGGCCGCCATGGTGGCCATGAACTCCTGAGCTGCCTCCGAGGTCCGCTCCAGGGATGGCAGATTGAAGTCCCCCAGAACCATAAGCCTGGGGAACTCCACCGCCAACCCCCGAGACGGCCTCCTTCACCTCAGGTAGGGAGGTTGCTACACAGCAGGGAGGCTGGTACAGCAGCAACACTCCCAACTGCTCTTGGGTACCCAACTTGAAGAACAGGGTCTCACAACCAACTACTTGTGAAGCAGTGCCCCTGAAGGCCACTGGACACTTTCGGATGACAATGTTTTAGGAGTATTCACTGAAACTGTCCAGCCTGAAAGATTTTCAGCACATATGTAAAGGTCCCCTTGGCAAGCTAGTATGGATTGGTATTGACACAGAATCAGATCATATTAGATTTTCCACAAATTTAATAATTGGAAATAGGACATTCAATGTATTTGGAAAATCTCTTTACAGCAAAATACAGTCGAGTATTTACTGTAGTATATTCAATGTTTTTCCCTCAGAAATTTTAGAAAGTTGGCTTCTCAGCATTCTCCCCTAGAGCTGTACTGCTTCTAGGCTAGGCTGCTTCAAAAGTATTTACTGACATAAGCACTGAGGGAGAGGTCTGGGAGGAGCCTCCTCCCCAGTTACTAAAATATCTGCGCTGAAAATCTTCCAGGCTGGAGACTTTGTCAAATGCTCCAGCCTGGAAGCACTTTATCCAACACTGTGAGAGAAAGCTGAAATCTCCTCTAGTGCTGGCCCAAGCAACTTGAAGTCATCTGAGTTCCCTCAGGATCAATCTGGTGGTTTCTTCACTTTGACTTACACAGGTAAGCTCTATAGCTGAAATCTCTTCAGTGAATCTATGTCACTTTGCACAGGCCTAATATTTGATATCCTCAAGTTTAACATGCTACTAATGTCTCTTATGGGAAGTGAACTTCACATAAAGCTACATCAGAGTTTATTGTTAGAAGCTCAACATTTGGACTTGTGTGAGGCCCAGTGAATGCTAGACTGACATGTAATAAGATCTACTTCATCCAAGATTTAACAATGGATGAAAAGACCAACTTAGTGTGTATCACTGAGACCTGGTCAGGTGTGGGAGGAGGGGCTCCATTCTCAGAAATGTGTTCAAGGGTGGCACCAGCCATGATCCCAGAATGGCACTTGTCATAAGAGAGCCCTTCTGGCTTCCAGAGATGCTGCCCTGAGGATAACTGGGTGTGAGACTCTGTTGATTAGGTTGGACTCTAGGAATCAGTTGGGATTGCCACTACTGTACCAGTCTCCCTGCTACATAATGGTTTCCCTGCCTAAGCTGCTTGATGCTGTGGTGGTAGAGTTCCCCAAACTTATGACGACTAGAAATGGGGTTGGAGGTGCTTCAGGAATTTATGGCCACCATGGCAATTATGGGCCTCACCCAGATTATTTAAAGCCCAACTCATAGCAGTGGTTACACATTTGTCCTGGGTTTTGTCTTGGGCCATAGTAATATCATCTGGAGTTGGGAGATGTTATTTTTGTTGTTTATTTGTTCAGTCGCTTCCGACTCTTCGTGACTTCATGGACCAGCCCATGCCAGAGCTTCCTGTTGGCCGTCACCATCCCCAGCTCCCCCATGGTTGAGTCTGTCACCTCCAGAATATCATCCATCCATCTTGCCCTTGGTCGGCCCCTCTTCCTTTTGCCTTCCACTTTCCCTAGCATCAGCTTCTTCTCCAGGGTATCCTGTCTTCTCATTATGTGGCCAAAGTACTTCAGTTTTGCCTTTAATATCATTCCCTCAAGTGAGCAGTCTGGCTTTATTTCCTGGAGTATGGACTGGTTTGATCTTCTTGCAGTCCAAGGCACTCTCAGAATTTTCCTCCAACACCACAGTTCAAAAGCATCTATCTTCCTTCGCTCAGCCTTTCTTATGGTCCAGCTCTTGCAGCCATAGGTTACTACGGGGAATACCAGTGCTTTAACTATGCGGACCTTTGTTGTCAGTGTGATGTCTCTGCTCTTAACTATTTCAATCCCTAATTGTCATCAGTTCACACTTGCAGTTCTTTGCAGCCACAGACAGGAAGGACCTATCTGATTGGTCCATCCCAGGTGTGTGATGAACCCTGTTGGGTTCTAGATGTTAGAATCATCGGGGGTCAACTCAGCATTGTCTCATAAGCATAAGGGGGTCTTTTCTAGTAAAAACGTATCTCTATTGTGCTTGTGGGATGTCACATGGGTCACCTGATTTCCACTTCCTTCTTCTTCTTGAGTTTGGGGGATTAACAACCTCCATTACTCTTTGGGCACACCTGCAAGCAGGAGGGCTACACAATGCAGCTCTCGTCCATTCCATCTCGCTTGCATGCAGATCGACTTATTTGTTATTGTATTGTTATTGTTATTGTATTGTTATTGTTATTGTAACCCGCCCAGAGTCCCTTGCATGGGAGATGGGCGGGGAATAAATTTGAATAATAAATAAAATAAATAAATAAAAAATCTACTTGTATCTAGATCTACTGAATAAATGTAAGCTATCTCTATTTTTCTTCATCTAACTAATGTGTGAAGACTGAATTTATTGAACGTAATTAAACTTAAAGTGCAAGTTCCCTGCTGGTCCACGCTTCTACTCTGCAAGATTGTTGTTAGCTGCTTGGAGTTCTTTTATTAACATTCAAGACTCCATCACTAGAGAGAACTTGGAGTTATTCCTAAGGCTCTGATGTATGGTTTGACTAAGGCCTTAGTTGTTGTCTGGATGAGGGGATGGCAATGGCCTTGGATCAGATCATTTCTATGCAGGCTATCTTTCCTTCTGGATCTCAGAAAGCTGCCTGGTTTTCAGGGGTGTTCCATGAGATGAAGTGACAGAAGACATGCCTAGAGCACTACTGGAAGAAAACAAAGAACAAATCTGATCGAGCATGAGCAGGAGTTGTTATTAAAGATTACCACTTGGCAATAAGATAAGCAAAATGTGATTATTTCTCTGCTTTTTATCATGTCTGCAGGTAGCCAGCTGGCAGCCCTGTTCAAGGCAACAGTTCCCTCCTAAGTAGAGATGGCCTGGAGAAAATTGCAGGGCTGCTAAGATCTCAAGTTGGACTCTCATTGTGTGGGTGCTATTGGGGACCATTATAGCATGGTCTAGCATGGTTATCTGAGAAAAGTTCTATCCCGAGGAAGTGAACAGGGCCCTCAGGGCTGTAAGTGAGGTCATCTGTGCTTTAGATCCTTGTCATTCCTGGCTGGTTAGAGGTGATGTGTGGTTGGACCCAGGCGTTGGTGAATATATCTGTGAGGGAGGGAGTGGTTTTGCTATCCCAGGAACCAACAGTTCTGGATAATTTGCGCCCTATCTCCAACCTTCACTTTTTAAGGTAGATTATTGAGATGGTGGTCAGCCTGCAGCTCTAGAAAGCCCTGGAGGAAATAGATTAACTGGACCCTTTTCAGTTGGGTGTCAGACTGGGATGTAGCACTGAGATGGCATTGATGTACTTGAAGATGATCTATGATGGGGCCGGGATGGGAGTGGTACATCCATCCTCTCCCTCCTTGATCTCTCAGCAGCTTTCAATACCATTGTTCATGGTTGGAGGTGGGGGGTATGGTATTACGGTAGTTTTCCTTCCTTCGAGAGTGGTTTCAGTCAGTGTTGGTGGGGACTGAGATCTAGGCCTAGATCTCTACTTTGCAGGGTTCCTTGGGTCTCTTCTTTCTCTCTGTTTCTATTTATCATCTATATGAAGCCACTAGATGAGGTCATCTGTTGGCACAAGTTTAAGTATCTTCACTATGTGTAATGGGCTGTGAGAATAAGTTTGAGGAAGAGGAGGAAGAGCCGCAGTCAAGGCAACAGTTAGTAAGAGAAATCTCAGACCAAAGCAGGAATGGAAGTTGAGAGGGTGTCTCAGACTTGACCCTCACTAGTTCTCTTTAGGATAAAGGCAGGGAGGGGAGAGGCACATTCAGATTTACAAGTTTCTGTTACTATAACTCTATAATAAAAGTAGTTTTAGTATTCATGACTTTGGTGTTTGAGTCTGGTCTACCTCAAAGGGCTGACACTATGCTGTTAATATATTTATTTATCAGATTTCATCACCGCCCATCTCCCCCCAAAGGGGGACTCTGGGCGGTTTACAATAAAATAAATATATATCTTTACGTCTCTACCTCAGGCTGACCAAGTGATGCCATCAAGGTTCTTTTCCAGTGTGTCAAAGCTGTGCGGTTCTAAATGGGGAAGAACAGGCTTCAGCTCAATCCAAGGCCAAGGAGCTGTGGGTTTAGGGACCTCCAGAGAGAACGGGTATGCAATTTGGGAATAAGTGGCAGCCATGGCCATGAGGGGCTTTGCACAAATCCTTCTTGTGCACCAATTGCACCTGTTGCTATATCAGGAGGCCCTGCTTATAATCACTCATGCCTTGATCACCTTCTGCTTAGGCAGCTGTAATAAGCTCTACATGGGGCTACCCTTGAAGATCATCCAGAAGCTACAATTGGTCCAGAATGTAATCGCTGGGATACTTAGAGGTGAACTACAGCATGCCCATGTAACACTACTATTTTGCAAGCTACAATGGCTTCCTGTAGGTTTCCAGGTGCAATTCAAGGTGCTGATTATCACCTATAAAGTCCCTCATGGCACAGGTACTGGTTATTGGCAGGACCACCTGTCTCTGGTTATGTCTGCCCAACCCACAAGATCTGGCAGAGCAAGGATGCTTCAAAATACTGCCATCTAATGGGATGCAGGAGGCATGTCTCCTTTGTCATGGCACCTGCTCTTTGCAATAGCAAATCCCTGAGATTCGGATGGCCCTGACCATGCTGGCCTTCTATAAAGCTTAAAAACTTGTTTCTTTTCCCCCCTAGAGCACTGGGTTAGGACACTGGATAAGCCCGTGTAGAAAATTGGTTTAGGATTTTCAATATGTTGTGTTTTCAGCCTTTGTACTGTTTTATATTGTATTGTTGTGGTTCTTTTATGTTTATTATTTACCTTGTTTTTAATCCTATGTTAGCTGCCTAGAGTTACATTTTGCAAATTGGACAGCCATACAAATTGTTTAAATAAATAAACAGTTGGTATTACAACTATAAACAACCAAATGCACTGAAAAAGGGGAAAGACATAATGGGTTAGTGGAATCAATAATTACTAGCAGCTAAATAAAATGATATCAATGTCTTCTGGAGATTGGCATCTGGTCTTTTCTATATAGAGCCCTCACATATGGAATACCATATTTCAGTAATGAGGTTGGAAGAAGTTTTCTGTGACCTATATGAAGAGGAGGCTGATCCAAAAACCTTTAAGAAGTTCGATCTCTCCCATATTGGCCATATATCTCCAAACTGGTATGACGGTTAAAACATGGAAAGGCACCAGATTAGATTTCATCCCCCCAGAATTAATAAAAAACAAGATGGGGCAAACATACGTACATATGTATGAATAAATGGTGTTTGGAAATAATTGTACCAATCTTTAAGAAGGACCTTTCTGATAATTATCAGCCAATTACTCTACTAAGTACTGTAAGCAAGATCTATGCAAGACACTTAGGAAACTATTAGACTGAATGGAATTTTAAAAATTCTGGCAGATGAAGAGGCAGCTTTTAGAGATGGTAGAAGTACAGGTATAAAACCAGTAAGGTACTGGACTAAGAGAGCAGAGAAACCCAAGCTTTGGTCCTGCCTTAGGCACAGTATCGAGATGGGGGACCCTGGGCCAGTCCCCCTCCCTCAGCCACAGGAAGAAGGCAATGGCAAACCACTTCTGGAAATCTTGCCAAGAAAACTGGGTGGACTTGTCCATTTAGTTGCCAGGAATCAAGGCTCACAAAAGGACATACAGTACATAGCATGTACACTAGAGTAGGGATTTCTGCTGAGCTGTTTTTGTGGAGAAATATATAACAAAACCCAGGTCTGTCTTGTATGCTGTATGTATTGATTTTAAGTAGGCCTTTCATCATATCTCTAGAAATATATATATAGAAAAAACTTAGAGGTAGAAGAATTTATCATTGTCTGTTCACTCTTAACTGTAAGAGTGCATGAGAATGCTAATTTTAAAATAAACTGTAATGTTGGTAAGTCAGCTTTTTTACTTGTTCCCTACTAAAAGAGGGGTTAAACAAGTGTGTATTATTGCCTCCCATTATTTAATTTTTGTATTTATTACAGAGTCAATTATTTTAAAAAAACAGAATTTCACCCACCAAATTAAGCAGTACAGCAAGTAGACACATAAAAGTGGAATTATATGCATATGATGCAGTGACCCTGTCACTAACACTGGTAAGACTAAAGATGGTTCTCTCTCTCTCTCTCTCTCTCTCTCTCGCTCTCTTTGCAGGGAGTAAGAGCTACAGTTAAATAAAATTAAGTTCATGGTATTTTCAAAAAGACCTAGAAGCCTGACCTAAATTATTAATGGGCAGAGGTTCAAGCAGTTTTTTTTTTAACTACCTAGGGATGATTTTCCATTCAACTTAAAATTGAAAAGCTCACTTTTTACATGCAGCCCAGAAAGCTCAAAGAAACACTGGAGCTATTTTCTTTCTTCCACACAAAGTAAGAAATATATTTTGGTTGCTATTAAGTGATTTGTGGCTAATCCATAGCCCAATTCCTCTGTGGAGTGGAATTAGGTTTTCGAAATAAGACACTTTGGGTTAAGACTATACAGGCAAAGGAAAGTGTTCTAAGTGATGTCTTACATTCTGAGTGTAGAACTCTACTTTGGGACTAGGTAAGGGCATTTAATTTTTGATTAAAACTAAATTACTCATCACAAGGCTTAGCCACCTTAACACTGGTGAATCCTTTCCATGCATCCTGGAAACTGAAGGTAGTGCAGAAAACACTGCAGAAGGGGCTTTGTTCTCAAATGTTAGTGGGAACAGGCTACGTCTGAGTAAGAGATAATAAAGCAGAGGGAGTACAGATATGGACATGTAAGAAGAAGAAGGTAGAATCTTGGCAAGAGAACTATCTAGTACATGTTTATATAATCCTCAAGTAGCATGATATCAAGCAACCTACCCAGCTGTGACTGCCGGAACTTTGAGGACTGGTCGTAAGTACCACTCACAAGTTTGAATGGTTGTTGAATGAGTGGTCAGTGAAAGACTCTCCCCGTGTGAGGAATGTGTGATAGAAACACTGACTCACCTTTTTCTGTACTGCCTCTTCTATAAGGACATCCACAGAAACATGTTAACTCCTCTGACAAAAAATTCCAGGTGCTGCAAGTGATTTTTATGTAAATTATCTACTTAAAGATAAAACTCAAAAATCTTGTGGGATGTAACAAAATTCTGCTTGGCAGTTTGCCAAGTAGAACTCTATTACAAGGAGGAACAGAAAGCACAGGAAGACAAAAATCAATAGACTTCTCTTTTATTATCATATATTAATGGCTTTTATATTAATTTTACAAAATTTTATGCAGCATTTTTTTTTTACATCTGAAGCATTGTAATGAATCTTTGATCTTGAACTGTGACCACAATACAGTTGATTGATTAGAATAATGTATTTAGCTAGTGAAGGGACAGCAAAAAGATTTCACAGTTGGAAAGAGTGTGATGCAGATTTACAATCTTGGATTGCCAGCGTGCATTCACTTTTTTTTATGAACTGGCCCTCTGTCACTGTAATGGAAAGACTTATCAATATAATTGTTTATTGTCAAGGTTTAATGATGTGTTCAAAAATCAGGCTGAATGATTTCTAATATGGAACATAATTGTTTAAAATTATTTCCATATTTTTTTCCTTTCTCTTTTCCTTCCCCCTTTTTTTGTATATTTAACTAATATGTGAGGAACACTGGGAACATACTGTATGTTAAGAGTATATACTTACTCACAGCAAGGTTGCCCAAGATGTGAGGGTTATCCCAGCTGCCCAGCTAAACCAAGCAGGTACTTCTATGAGGCAGCAGAGGCAGATGCTAGAGGCAGATGATCACTTTAGTGACAATGGCAAAGTTATCATTTCACACTGTGTGGAAGAAACCAATGGTAAATCATTCCTGTATTTTACCAAGAAAACTACATGAATAGACATGCTAAAGCAACTGACAATATAGTGCTGGATGATGGGCTTCTCAGGTCTAATAGCACTCAACATGCTACTAAGGAACAGCTGAGGATCTTTCAGAGTACTAATAGTGTTTATGACATAGGTAGATTAAAGCCTTCAGGATACCTAGTTGCTGATATTATCATACAGAAAAAGAAAATCCAAAACTGCAAATTCAGAATTACTATCAGCCCTTTGAGGTAGAACAGGTCAGATGTAGAGAATAAGGAAGGTGACCATGAAGGAGATATGCAACAGATGGATTATATTCAGAAGCGGCTCAGACAGACATTTCCCTAATTCACTGAACTATAAGGAAGAGGAGGAAGAATAGCACAATCAGACTTGCAAGATTCTGTTATTATAGCCAATCTCAATAAAATTAATTTTAGCCTTCCTGTGGAGTTGATTTCTTGGATTTGGTCTATCTAGTGGAGTTGACATCAGGAAAGAGACACCACAGGAACCACTGGAATTCTACTTTATTGTTATAGGATATAATAACAGAATCTTGAAAGCCTGTCTACCCCCCCTTATCTTAAAGACGATCAAGGCAGGCCAATATTGATTTCCCCCCCCCCTGATACCCTCTGGCCTACCCAAGGCTTAATAGATTGTGCAAATTATTATACAATATTCTTAATTTCACATGCTACGAAAATAATGCTTAGGACAGTGGTTTCCAAACTTCCGCCGTTGGCAACACACCAATGGCAGCGGGGGGGGCGGCGGCAATGGCGGCGGTGCGCACGGCGGTGGCGGCCTCATGTTTTGCGCTAAAACCCGGACGCTGATGGCGTCGCTGCCACATGTGCCACTGCAGGGGCGGCGACGCACCATCACCACTTCCGGGTTTTGGAAAAGCACTGGCTTAGTGCTTGGGAAGCACTGGCTTAAGATCATGCAATGCAGATTAGAGCCTACCTGGAAAGGGAGATACCAGCTATTTGAGCTGGTTTTAGAAAAGATCAAGGAACAAAAACATTACTGCTGAACCATGACAGATAATTGAGGAAGCCAAAGAATATCAAAAAGGAGTCAAAAAGTTCTTCATTGTTTATAGAAGGGCTTTTGAGCTTGTGGACCATGTCAAACTATAAAATGACCTACTGTATATACAGGATACAAAGCCATTATCCAGATGGAACATGGTGAAACAGACTATTTCCAGTTCAGCAAAGGAGTTAGACAAGGCTGTATATTCTCTCCTTATTTATTCAACTTTTATGCTGAATATATATTGAGGGAGACTGGATTGGAAGAAGTATGGTTTAAAATTGAAGAAAAAAAGATCAATAACTTGTGTAATGCAGATGGAATTTCCCTGGAATTACCAAATTATTTTCAAGGAGCACAAAGGTAAAAAAACATGATATAAAGAAGACCAAACTAATAACCACGGATACAGCAACTAGCCTCAGAAGTCACAATGAATGTACAGTATGTGGTTTATAGCTTCTCACTATTAGGCTTGCCTATCAACTGAAAAGGAACCAGAAGTCAAGAAATATGACATAGATAGTACTTGGTAGAGTAGCAATGAAGACTTTGGAAAATATATTCTGATGCTGTGATGTGTCTATACCTACTAATATAAGAATGATGATTGACTATAAGGCAATAATTTTCAAAAGTATTGACGCTTTTGAACTCCGGTGTTGGAGAAGACTCCTGAGAATACCATGGACAGCCAAGAAAAGAAGCACATGAATCATCAAAAAAATCAACGCAGAGTTCTCACTTGAGGCACAAGTGACCAGTCTCAAACTATCATATCATGCAGCATCTGCCACAACTGCTTCTCTCCCTTCCTTCAGTCTCCTCAAGCCACATTGATTTTTAAAGTATGTTTTGTCTGAGTGTAGCAGAGATGGTGACCTGACAGGGACGTAGGCACAGGAGGAATGAGAGTGTGGTGCAGGAGTGGGGGAGGCTGTGAGATAACTTGCAGAGAGCTACTCATTCATCATTTGGCTAGTGCCTTCAGGCTCACTTCCCATTAGTGCTTTCAGTTCATGATGCCTATTATTAGTGCTGTGCAGAAAAATTCCCATGAAGTTTTTTTTCTATTACCTGTATTTCAGTTTGGTGAAAGAGAATTTCCTTTCAAAATTTCTTTCAAAGGAGTGGAAGTATACTCAAAATTGCTACCTTGCGTGCTTACTCATGAGTAATTTGCATTGAATTAAAGCTCTCTGGCAGCAAGGAATGTGGAGGAGTATCCCTCAGCCAATATTCACCCTGTTCTCCCACTTGATGCCACCCTCCCACAGCTGCCACCTACTTGCTGCCAGAGCAGAAAGGTAACATATAAAATCAAATAATAATAATAATAATAATAATGGCAGAATCATTTTGTTGCCTTTAATATAAAACATGCATGCATGAAGTATTAAATGTAAAATAGTTCAAATGATTCAAATATATGTTTCAGACTAAATGCCTGTTTGCAATTTGAAAAACATCCTTTGATCTTTGAAATTATTTTGGAGAAAACTACTATTGTTAACTTTGCACACGGAGGGTTCCAGAAGGGGAAGGTGACAGAGAGAGAATAATTTGTACATTGCTGTCTACTAAATGAATGTAGCTACCTTGTTTTGATGTTGTACACTTAATTTTTTCAGTCCAACAAGATTGTATTTCTACTTTTTTCAGCCTAGAAACCAAATGGCATAAGCACTTTTTGTTGGAAAGTATGCCATTTGCTTAGGTTTTAAGAGAGCACACCTTTTTTATTTCACTCTCTTAGGTTGAAGGTGTGGGCTTATTTAGCAATAAACAGAGGCTTATGGAATTGACAGCTTCTACTAACATAATAGGAAAAGGCTTTTGGGAAACAATGGGTAGAAACATGTTTTTATTCATAGGTATTGCAAGCTTCATAAATATCCAGCTTCTTATATTCATAGTTCTGCAAACAACTGGAGGATTGGTCTCCTTTACCATAAAACATGGGTTGTCAGTCATTATAACAAGATTAATTGCAATTGTAAATCTCTTCAGAGATGGAGAGATTTATCTGTGAAATGCAAATCAATCTACCCTTATACTGAAAAAGATTGCCATTCATTTATTTCCAAGTGCAGACAGTATATAATGCAGATAAACCAAAATGACATTTTAATAGTTTCAGTCTAAAATTGTTTTGTATCTAAGTTATATCATTTAGAGTTTCTGAATCAACAGATTACTGTATTTTCAGTGCATCTAAGATAACACTGCTATATTAAATGTAAATTATTGGGAGGTAGGGAGGAGAATAACACCCTGATCCTTCCTTATAGGTAAATACCATAACTGGAAAGAAATTTTAGCAGATCCAACTTTACTTTGGACATTGATGTTATTTCAACTGAAAACAATAAAATCATAAAATCATACCACAATTTATATCTATAGGTTTTAGATTACAACATTTTTTAAGAAAGCCAAAACTAATGAACATTCATTAGACCCTAATGATTTGAAGTAATACTTTTCATACTTTCTACATTATTGAGAAACAGGGGGAAGGGGTCAGATGGATTTAGAAAATATTCATATGTAGACACGATAAAGGATGAGTGGGGAAAATCCCATTTTTTAGAATTTCACTTGAACGCACTTCTAGGCTGCACCAACAGAAGTGTAGTGTCACAAAGGAGAGAAGCCATCTTACCTCTTTATTCTGCACTGGTCAGATCAAACCTAGAGCATTGCATCCAGTTCTTGGCATAACATTTTAGGAAGATCATTGACTAACTGGAGCATATCCAGAGGAGAACCACCAAGGTGTTAAGAGGCCAGAGAGGAAAAAGTTAAAGAATTGGGGGCACTGGTTATGTTTAGCTTGGAGAAGAAAAAACTGAAGAGAGACCTGATGGCTGTCTTCCAATATCTTAATGGCTGTCATGTACTGTAGAAGAGCAGGCAAAATATCTTGGAGTTGTTCCAGAAGACAGGACAAGAAAAATTGGGTTTAATCCACAAGGATTAAAGGAAGGAGGTTTTGAGTGGCTATCAGGAGAGCTGTTTAACAGTGCCTTGGGAGGTAATAAGCTCTCCTTCCCTGGAGATACAAAAGAGCAGAATGACCATCTAATGGGAATGTGGTCATAGCAGATTCCAGCACTGGGAAGGAGCTTTAGACTAGATGAGACCATGAGGCTGTGTGGATTGGCTCTAAGTTACAGTTTACCTCCCTAGAATCCCTCTTCAGGACTCACTTATAAGGGGTGCAAATATAGATACAAATGGAACTTTCTGATCATCAGATTTGAACAGTTGCAGAAATAAGCCGCAACTTTTAAATCAGCTTTCTGCTGATGAGCAACTGAAAAATGGCAGTCTGACAGCTCAGGTTCAAGGAAGAGCTTTTCTCTCCTGTTGCAATCTAACATGCCTTCTTCCTTTTGAATTAGAAATACCATGTGATTTTATTACAAAAGAGAAATTGGTAGGGCATACACTATCAGATTACAACTGCCGAAATTAATAGTGAAGATAATGCAGAAATTAGAGAACATTCTCTGTTCTCAGCTCAGCAATCTATGTTGCATATTTCATGTATGTTTAATATATGTTCTATGTATAGATAAAGATATTCTCTCTCTCTCTTTATATATATATGTGTGTGTGTGTGTGTGTGTGTGTGTGTGTGTTTGTTTTCAATATCTAAAATCTTTCTTCATGAATTTTTGTTAGAACTATATCCTTTATAGTTCTATTCTTAACCATCTGGGCTTCTAATTGAAATTTCCAAATAATTTTATTGCCTGTCTTGCAATGATAAGTTATTATAAAAATAAGCATAATCAAACATTTCACCATAGTGAATTATTCAAGCAATTACAAGCATTATTTTAGCTTAAAATCCTGCGTAAACTAATTTTATGTTTCCATTTCATAGACTGCCAGTGGCTGTATTCAAAATCTTAATTGCCATAACCTCTGTTGGGAGACAAACTCTGCCAAACATGGTCCTTCCAGGAAATTCCTGATTGGTCTTGCTGACAACTATTTGTTTAGAGAGTGTAGCAAAGCACAGGAGTATGAACAATCTTTGATTTGATACTAACCAATGGAAAGTGGAAGCAGCAGGAACAATGGGGGGGAGTAGGCATATAATGCTAGAGTTCTTCATTTTATGGGAAACTAAAATTCAATATAATTAAATATGTATCTCGGACTTCAAAAAAAGTGAACTTCAAATAAACTGAGCAATGATAGGTAGAAGATATTAATGGGAAAATAAGCTCACAATGAGTGGGAATTCCTAAAATAGAAGGTTTTAAAAACACAATTGAGGGCAGAGGAAGACAGCAGAAAAAGATAGCATGTCCACAAACAAAAAACTGCTATAGATCCAAAACCAAAAAAGGACATATAAAAGCAATGTAAACTGGTCATTACGAAAGACCACATACGGATTTCTATAGGTGGTGGCCAGAAGGCTAAATAATAATAAAAAGTTACTCCAAAATGTTCAAATTAAAAAGAAGAGAAAAAAATTATTCTAGCTGCTCAGAGAAAGTAGTACATTAGTAACAGACAACAAGTAAAAATTAGAATACTAAGGGAGTACAAAATTCTTCAAATATAAACCATTTTGAGTTGGGCATGGAGGCTACAGGTATGCACCCAGCCTGATTAGAACCTCTCTCTCTCATACATACATACACATGTACCAACACACCAACAGAG
This sequence comes from Charina bottae, assembly GCA_023362775.1. Lineage (NCBI taxonomy): Eukaryota > Metazoa > Chordata > Lepidosauria > Squamata > Charinaidae > Charina > Charina bottae. The sequence continues at coordinate 4,108,330 of JALMGJ010000020.1, forward strand.
GCAACAAACATGCATAGACACACATATACATACAGAGAAAACACATCCTAGGGAGACAGCGCACACACATGCACACAAACAGATGCTTCTTATGGTCATAACCGGTAAAAGGCTTGGAAAGCCAGAAGCCAGGCTCTGCAGATCTTTCCTCACTTGTTATTGTTTCCAACCCAACATGAGTATGTGACTGAGAGTTCCTGAGATCAGGAATCTAATCTGGGCAATGAAGCAATGAAGCGAAGCAGCTTTTATAATTATAAGAGATCATTGATTTATTTACAGGTATTTACATTATAGAACTAGGCAAAGCTTATATCCTACTGAGGAGAATCAAAAGAGCATATGCTCTGTGCATGCATGCCTGTGAAGAAGGGCAGAGGGCGATGCCCTCCTATTAGCAATCTCCTAGACAAAGAACAGGCAGAGTGATAGACAAAGAGGGGACGCAGAGTAAATCTATTTCCCCCTATTGACCCTTGTGGTCAGTAGGTCATAAAACACTGAAGAGTCAGAACACTGGATATGGACCTTCAATGGGATCAACCTAAAAAAACTGAATCGAACAGGATCAGATTTGGTGTGGGGAGAGAAGCCAACAAAGTAAACATAAAGTTCAAAGACAGTCTGGGGCCTATGGAGAAAAAGAATCCAGAAAAAAAAAACACAAAGCAACCTTATAGGAGATCCAGTTGGGCTCTCCCTCCCAGTCACATGACCCAGAGGGTCCACAGGATCTATTAATTTTGTCACAATGATGAGAGCCATGTCACACTGTTGTCATGATGGAAGCTCCTCTGCATTCAAATAGAGGACCAATGCATTTTACAAATGATATGCCTTATTTTACCAGCAAGGCAAGTAATTTTAATCAGTACTCTTTAATTCGATTAATAATTTTTGTTCTGCTTATTTATTTACAGTATTTATTTTATTTATTATTTAAATTTGTATTACCGCCCATCTCCTCCAACCAGGGAACTCTGGGCGGTTCACAATAAAACAAGTTAAAAATATAAAATTACAACATCAATAAATTACATATAAAATCCAAATAGAAAGATGTTAATAATAAGGCGTGGCACCAACCACTCCCAGGAGGAACTATTGGCATTCCCGTCCCAAGCCAGGCGGAAGAACCAGGTCCAAGTCTTTCCGGAAGGTCGGGAGCGAAGAAACTCGCCTCAGCTCCAGGGGCAAGATATTCCAAAGGGCGGGTGCTACTGCAGAGAAGGCACGCCTCCTGGACCCCGCTAGATGAAATTCTTGAAAGAATTTCTAGAAAGAAGTTCTGCTTCTTTTTTGTGTGTCTGTGGGGGGGGGGAGTGTATCCCTGTTTGCATGTATGCAATCACATGCAGAAGTGTGTCACATCCATACATCTCCTGAGGTAAAAAATATTCGGGAATACCTTTAATTTCAGTTTCAATTGACAACTCTAGCTGATATAGTAGGGCAAGTGGGCTATGTGCAAGGTTTGTGCATTTGTTTATTAGGGGAGTACAGATCATAGGCAATCTGCTTAGATGTGGCACACTTACAACAGGGAAATACCTTGTGGGGGCACATTACTTCTCCTCAACAAAACATCAAAGCAGAGCTAATTGGTCTCAGCTGGCTAATCAATCTTGCTAACTGTGGCTACCCTGCATGCTCCTAAGCCACTGATAAATGAGTGAAGCCAAATGGCAAGCTATTCCTCTTGGGCATTGCCTTGCTTTGTGGCAAAGTTTTGAAGAGCAATTTTGCTTGAATATCCAACAAAACAAAGTGCCCCTTTGAATATACACATAGCCTTAGTATAAAAAAACTTTTTCGGAGGAGGGGGAGATGTTTTTAAGGTAAAATACAGGAACTGTGCACTAAAGGGTGGTCTATAAACAAGCACTTGTCTAGATATGGGCAATGTACTTTGCAAGTGTCAGACCTGTCTAGTCCTATGTATGGGGGGACCAGGAAATGTGGCAGAGGAGGGGAAGAATAAGAGCTCCTGTTCACGGCACAAGTATTCCCAAACATCTAATTGCAAAACATAGGATCACATTATGCCTGAATGCACTGTATATATAAACCAGTGGGATTCAAATATGTTCCTCTTATTCCACTACTGTTTGAAGCATTATTATCCAGCAATACGCTTTTAAAAGGTAGATATCCTGGAATATAAAACAATCTCCCTGAAAAAGAGAAGATTAGACTGAAATTACCTTGTCTGCCTCTATTACCATATTCTCAACAGATCAAAAGTGATATCTTTGTTTTAAAGATAATATGTTTAGGGGGAAAATCCCTAAACTTTCTTTCAGACAAATGCATTCAGTTTAGTAAAATTAATTAAACAAATTTCCATCTCATATCAACTCTTGGGATATTTCATCAAAAGCATGAATAAAACAAAATAATTCTAAATTATTTGCCCTGGATTCCAGGTCAAAGTACACACTTAACTTGCTTACTCAACTATTTATTAGAACTACATTTGATATTATTACTATTATTACTTATTAATTTACAGTCTGAGATTAAACCAATACATTTGATGAAAATTAAGAAACCTTCTTTCTGATCATAGGAAAAGTATATAAGGTCTCAATCATATGAACAGCAAATTTTAAAAAATGAAACATGTTTTTAAGAGCCAGTCATATAAGTTATTGCAGGAACAAATAAAGAAGCAGGATGGAACACTACAATTATTCTCAGTTTCAAAACCTAGGGCTGCATACCAGTATTATAAGTCAACCTAAAGTATCACATCTGCACAATTGAATGAGTGCCATTATTACAAAGTTCAGAAATTAACAACAACAAAAAGTAGCAAAATTATGGTATTTTTCATTATATTACTGAACTGAAACACAAGATGTAAAGGAAGTAAGATACTTACAAAAAGTTCTCAAATATATTATGGTAGCAAAAGCAGTTAACACTAGAGAAAATCAGGAGCAATCAAGATACACAGTATTGTTCTGCACAGATCTTGAAGCTCAGTAAATGGGCAATAAAATATAATGCATGACAATCAAAATGGCCTTTGCAACATAATGATTTTAATAAACCAATATGATATAATAAATTGTGATTTTCCTTGCACTGAAGGGCAATGTACAGCATCCCACACTCTAAGTTCTAATTCAAACAATCAATCAAACAGTTCTGACTTCTGTCAAACTAATCTGTGCCTGCCATGTGATTGGGGAACCGTGGCAGGACAGGGTTATCAGATAAAGAGTCTGAGCTCCCATCCATTTTTGCCTCTGTTCTGCACATTTACTTAAGCACCCAGCAATTATTTCTTAAGATGACATGAATGTGCTTGTTTCATTTAAGGATAGAATAAAAGGTAAAGGTTTCCCCTGCACAGTCGTGTCCGCCTCTAGGGGCTGGTGCTCATATCCGTTTCTTAGCCGAAGAGCCAGCGCTGTCGGAAGATGCTTCCAGGGTCATGTGGCCGCATGACGCGCGCGGAACGCTGTTACCTTCCCACCAAAGTGGTGCCTATTAATCTACTTGCATTTGTATGCTTTCAAATTGCTAGGTTGGCAAGAGCTGGGACGAGTGCGGGAGCTCACTCCGTCATGCAGCACTCGGGTCTTGAACCGCCGATCTTGTGACCTTCCGATCAACAAGGCTGGCGTCTTAACCGCTGAGCCATCGCGCCCCCGAAGGATAGAATAGCTACCCTCTATTATTATTAATATACAGTATATATTTGTGCCTTTGAGTCAGTTTTTGACTCCTGGTGACTGCCTGGATTGGGCCCTGCAGTTTTCTTGGCAAGATTTTTTGGAAGTGGCTTGCCCTTGCCTTCTTCCTAGGGCTGAGAGAGAGTGGCTGGCCCAAGGTCACCCAGCTGGCTTTCTGCCTAAGGCGGGACAAGAACTCACAATCTCCCAGTTTCTAGCCTGGTGCCTTAACCACTACGCTGAACTGGCTCTCTAAATTATTGTTTCATTTGTCGAAAAACTCCACCCTTTTCTCTACCCGTTTAAATTCACACATTGGAAAAAAAATCATGTTATAAACAGTCACATACCTGTTCAAGTCCCAAACTTTGCTTGTCTTATCCATAGAGGCAGATGCCACAAAATTGCCACATGAATGCCAGGAACAGTCCCACACTGCATAGCTATGACCTTCTAATGTCAGAATGCAGCCACCCTTTGTGAAGTCCCATATGCGAACTGTTGTGTCTCCACTTGAAGTAACCAATTTGGTTCCACTGTCATTGAAAAAAAAAGAAATCTGATTTGCTCAGGAATGTTCTTACACAGCTGTTCAGCTACATTTCCCAAGCCAATATGATGAAAGCCTCCATTTTCCATGCTACTAGTATTACTATTACTATTTATATATTATTTTCAAATGTTCAAAGAAATGTAATACTTTATGTTTCTACTCTATAAGAATGTTCTGTACACTGTTGATGTGGGAAAGGTTGCCTATTCTTGTCTAAGTATTGAGTCAATAACAAAGTGGAGGAAGGTGCAAACAAAACGTCTATGAAGGTTCTCAGTCATCCAGGTGGAATTGTCTGTAGCTTGAATCATGTCAACTGGATTTCTATTTTCTTAATGGAAACGTTTCGCTCCTTATCCAAGGGGCTTCTTCAGTCTGAGCAAAGTTGGTAAGGGAATCCTAAATATGTTCCTAGGTAGCTGTGTGACCTTACACCTGGGGCTAGGTCATGGTTATATTGAGATGTAATTTTTAAGTCCTTTTATCATCTAATGGAGGGTCGTTAAAAACACCATGCTGCTGTTGAGCTTCTGAAATGGTCTTAATCTTCCTAGGCACAGAAGACAACACGGGGAGGAAGATGGGGAGGAAGATGAGAGAGAAGATGGGGGCCTCAGGCACAAACTCTCCCCCATCTTCCTCCCCGTGTTGTCTTCTGTGCCTAGGAAGATTAAGACCATTTCAGAAGCTCAACAGCAGCATGGTGTTTTTAACGACCCTCCATTAGATGATAAAAGGACTTAAAAATTACATCTCAATATAACCATGACCTAGCCCCAGGTGTAAGGTCACACAGCTACCTAGGAACATATTTAGGATTCCCTTACCAACTTTGCTCAGACTGAAGAAGCCCCTTGGATAAGGAGCGAAACGTTTCCATTAAGAAAATAGAAATCCAGTTGACATGATTCAAGCTACAGTGCAAACAAAACATAATGCATATGATGGAAAAGGAATTCAGGCCTCAGTGTGATCCCAGTAATATACAGAGCAGTCTGGTTCCATTTTTTAAAGCTAGGCTTTCAGAAGGAAAGTAATTTTATTACTTAAAATGTGTAATAGTTTTAACCAAGCACATTTTTAATAGATATGAAATTATTGTTTTTAATGTTTTAAAATTATTTCCATCAAAAAATTAAATTCCTGAATGGAGTAGGGAGTATTTTCCCCCAAAACTATTTCTTGTCCAATAAATTGGAAAAATAAAGAAAAAAAAATCCAAATCTAGTTAAATACACCTGACTATCCATCTTCATGTATTACTATTATTACATAAGATTTTTCATAGAAGAGTTTAACAGAAGTCTGATCAATTTAATAGAAGCTGAGAGTTAAATTCATTAGCCTATATGAGAACTATGATTAGGCATTTTCCCAAAGGAATCTTACAGCAGTCTAGAATTATTAGCCTGCAATTGATACTGCAAACCCCTTATTTTCTTTATCCTATTCTTCAACTTAATGCATTTTTAATATTTTTAAGGGGAAAAAATGCTTTCTGGTATTTTACAAATAAGAATAATCTTTATTGTATTACTTATACATCCACAGAGGAAGATTAGTCATAGAACTAATCATAGAACAGGAGGAGGTGATTTAGATAACCGAGTTGAACTCCCTACTCCATTCAGGAATTTACATTAACATATTTTTGAAAACCGTCTACTCAGTGTTTTTCTAACTTACATATTTCATAAAACATGATCATTAAAAGCTGATCATCACCAGTTTTAATAGACCAGTGGAGAAAAAGTGCTTCCCAGACTTTAGGCAATTTAAAGTTCTTTGCTATATTTAAAACTAAACAACTATGTAGAAATACTGATCTCAGCTATTACAGAAAGATGTAACTAGAAGAAAACATTAAGTGTAATGTTAAAAAAAGAAATGTATTTATTTGCCAAAATTTATATGCCACCAACTCTTCTGATTCCAGGCAATTTATAACATATGAGATAAAATACCAACAAAAATAATAAAATCCATTCATAAAACCAATAAATAATAAGCAAAACAATTAAAAACTACAATAAACCCATTGCTGGCTCAAATGAGTCTGAATGCTCTCTGAAGAGGACTATTTCAATCATCTTCTGAAAGGTTACCAGGTAGGGGCATACCTAAATATTGGGGATGGGGGTGGGTGGGGAGAAGGTGTTCCAGAGAGAAGGGGCTACTATTAAGAAAGTCAAAACTTAGGTCCCAGTCCCCCTGCTTTCTTTTATTGTGAGTACCCAGAGCATAGCTTTCCAAACTGTGTGTCGCGACACACTACTGTGTCACCTGCGGTGTGCAGCGTGAAAACCCGGAAGCGCTAATGGTGCGCTGCCACCGCCGCACACAGTAGCGCGCGTGGCGGGGGGCCATCAGTGCTTCTGGGTTTCGCACAACACACCTGCACACCGCCGCTGCCGCACCACCACCGCCGTTGGTGTGTGTCACCAACAGGAAAAGTTTGGAAAGCTCTGACCCAGAGCATCCTCTCCCTATGAAATCATGTAAGTTAGGCATGGAGAAGACAGTCCTGAGGGAACAAGGATCCAGATTGTAAGGGGCTGTATCAGTAGCCTCTTGAATTAGTCCTGGAAGCCTACTGGCAATCAAGTGCAGTTGCCACATAACAGGTGGTATTCTGATAAACCAGCTAATACCAGTCAGCAAGTGGGCCACCATGTTCTGTCCCAGCTGTAGATTCCAAGGCATCTTCAAGGGCTATACCAAGTAAAGCAAACTGCAGACAGGTGACAAAGGCGTGAATTGCTGCCTTCAGTTCTCCACTGAATGGAGTTCTCCACTGTTTTGTAAAGATGTGATTTGTAAAGGAATCAATTGCTTTCTATCTCCCTCTCTCTCTTTTGGGGTGATGAGCTGGTTTTGTAAATCCAATATATCTAAAATACATAAAAAGTTATGGACCTTGTTTTCCCATCCTCATAGAAGTGAGATGAGATACAAGATCTCACTTGTTCTTAGATCTCCAACTACTTCAAACTACTCCTGTATGACCATACTATAGCTCTGCCTGATATGTAGCTATCTTCCCTTTATCCCATTTATTTAACGGTTACTCTTAAGCTGTTACTCTCAAGGCATTCTAAAAACTGTGTATGTGTGTGCTTTGAAAATGACAGGAATGGACAGATATCACAAACCGATATATGATGTTAAGGATGGATATATATGAAAGCCAGTGTGATATACTGGTTAAGGTGCTGGACTAGGAGTGGAGGTATCAGGTTCTGGTCCTCCCTTAGGCACAGAGGACAGCTGGGTGACTTTGGGCCAGTTACAGCATTCTCTCTGAGACCTAATCTGGGTAGTCAGTCTGTCCATCCATCCATCCCCACTGGACCAGCATGGTAGATTACAGTCCATAACTTTCAATGAAGAGGCCTTCATCCTGCAGGGGATTGATTCGGACTGATGATTATATAATTTATACATATGTGCACGGACACACACATTTACCTAATAATATTAATATATAACCCAACCACACACACCCCGCCCAAGTGCTGCTGTGCTGCCTCATCGTGCTGCAGGTGTTTCTGGGAGGGATGAGTGAAGAATGCCAGGAGTGTATGCCAAGGGTATATAATCCCAGCATGGTCACCCAAGGCAGGAAGGTCATCCCAGCTGCCCAGCTAAAGCAAGCAGGCACCTATATTGGGCAACAGCAAAACAGGAAGATGCTGGAGGTTGAAGATCAATTTAATGACAACAGCAAAAGCGTAGTTTCATACTGTGCAGGAGAAGGCAATAGTAAATAGTATAGTTTTCCAAGTAATAATGGTATTTAGGATGTGGCTAGATTACAGCCTTTCATGCTTCTTACATTCCATTTTAACTGCTGATGTTGCCGTGTGGAAAAAGAAAATCTGAAATGGAAACTTGGAATGTAAGAAGCATGAACATAGGAAAGTTCAACACAGTGAAAGATGAAAATAATTAATTACATATTGACATCTTAGGTATTGAGATGGACTGGAATTAGACACTTTCAGTCAGAAGATCATACTGTTTACCACTCAGGACATGAAAAACAAAGAAGGAATGGTGTTGCTTTCATAGTTAGGAGGGATATAGCAAGAGCAATACTTGGCTGCAATGTAACCAATTACCAAATAATATTAATTAGACTTCATGGACAACCCTTTATGATTACCCAAGTTTTTGCTCCAATTCCTGATGCAGAAGAATAGAAAGTTGATGAGTTATGATCAGGTTCAATTTCAAACTGATAGAACATGCAAGCAAGCAAGTGGCTAGAGACTGGAATGCAAAAATTCAAAGGAGGAATATGTAGTTGGATTATCTGGTTGTTAACCCTACTAGTGTGAGGGTTCAATCCTTCGACTGGCAAACAAAGCTCCGACACACACTCCGTAGGGTATGTAAAAGCTTTATTTACAGCGAGTGATCTGGTTCCACTTCAATGAACCAAGTAAAGCATAGATACAAGCCCTTGCAGTTTAATAGGTTCCAATCTCCCCCCTCCCATAGGATGTGTCTGTCAGTTCCATTTCTCTCTGTCTCACACCCTCTCTTTCACGGCTCGGCGCTGTCAGTTGAAGGTGCTGAATGCCTTAGTCTAATCCACACTGTGCGGTGATTGCCTGTCTGGCGGTTTGTTGTTTCATTCTTCCTATTGATAGCTTTTGGCGTCCTGGCTGAGGGATATGCTTATGTGACTTATTATCATGTCAGGGTGGCAGGAAATTGACTCCACAGGAAGGCTAAAACTACTGTTACTGAGATTGGCTATAATAACAGAATCTCGCAAGTCTGACTGTGCTGTACCTCCTCCTTCTCCTTATACTTCAATGAAGCTCAAAATTAATAAAGAAAATCTAGCTACAAATTCCAGGAATCTCAGAAAGTAGAGTAGTCCAGGTAGTCCTTGTTTAACAACTGACTTGTTTAGCAACTGTTCACAATTACAATGATGATGAAAAAGTAACTTTGCAACCAGTCCTCGCATTTACGACCTTCACAGGTCTGTAAAGCAAAGGAAAGCTGAAGTAAGATCATAAGCAGTTGCAGTTTCACTTAACGACTGCCTCGCTTAACGACCAAGTAGCCAGTCCCAACTCTTGTCGCTAAATGAGGACTACCTGCATAAAAATACCCTATTGTGCCTGTATGCACCTTCTCTCTATGGGACTCAGCATCTCTTACTACCATGTCCCAACCATTAAAAACTGCTACCTCACAGTTTACTAGATTTTCTCAAAGATAATACATAATACATAAGGATTCAGCCTGACCATCTGCTAGTTCTGTTAGTAACCTAGGATACAGTTCATCTGGTCACGGGACTTTAAACTATTACAAGAACTTTTTCACAAGTACTATTACCAAACCTTGTAATATTATTACAACACTATTACCAACCCAGGTATTCGACTCCTTATATTGGTGCATTTGATTTTTGATTCATAAACAAAGAACTTTGCACTTGTCTTTGTTAAATTTAATTTTGTTACCTTCAGCATATTACTCCAACATATACTGAAGAGTAGAGGATTTAGAACTCTTTCTTATGCTACCCCACTTGACACCTCTATAAAATTTGATAAAATTTCACCTAGGATGCAATTCATTTGACCCAGGGGATTCAAACGCTTTTAAAGTAACAAGGTATTCCTATTAGAGGGAATAGGTTTGGCTACTGCTGCTGTCATATATAACACTGCTTTAAAGACTCAATGCAGAATGAAAAAGGAAAATTGCCTGGCAAGTTTCCATTGCATATATAATCTCCTGCATAAAATGGAAGTCTATAACAATAGTATATGCTGTACCATGATTACATTTTTTTCAATGATGTTTGAGTATTTAAATAGCCAATGCTATTGTAATGATTAAAGAGTTGGACTAGGACCAGGGAGAACTACTGTACATACTGTATAATTCAGCCTTCATTTTTCCAAATAATTTTAAATCATCCATATAGAGCAAGGGTTGGCAAACCGCGGCTCGCGAGCCACATGCGGCTCTTTGGCCCCTTGAGTGTGGCTCTTCCATAAAATATCACGTGCGGGCGCAGGCGTGGCGTGGCGTGGCGTGGTGTGGGCAGCCCCACCACTTATATGCACAAACACTCCCGCGTCCGTCCTATTCTTACACCAATGAGAAGCTCCTTGGGGGAAGCAAGTCCCCGTGCACAAAGCTTGATCCCCCGGCTCCTATATCAATCCTACATTCCTGCAGGAAGGTAGCCAGGAATCGGCCCCGAGCTCGGGCCGCTTCCCCCAGGTACAGCGCGCGGACAACTTCCCCGCCGTCCTCTCTCCCCCTCTAGCTCTCTTCCCCACGAACCAGCATGCGCGCTTCCCAATTCCCTCCCTCCACTTTCCAAATCCCTACGTCGGCAGTGGGCATGGTGTGCATGGCAGTCAAGCCTCTCTTTCCCTTCTCCTTCTTCCAAACCTCCCCCGCCCCCTTCCACGCGATTGGCTCCCGCCCGCAAACCCCGCCCCCTTCCAGGCGATTGGCTCCCGCCCGCAAACCCCACCCCCTTCCACACGATTGGCTCCCACCCGCAAATCCCGCCCCCTTCCACGCGATTGGCTCCCGCCCGCAAACCCCGCCCCCTTCCATGCGATTGGCTCCCACCCACAAACCCCATCCCCTTCCACACGATTGGCTCCCGCCCGCAAACCCCGCCCCCTTCTACGCGATTGGCTCCCACCCGCAAACCCCGCCCCCTGGCCCTCGAGTGATGTTATAAATGTTATAAATGTCAAAATGGCTCCTGGCATAAAAAAGTTTGCTGACCCCTGATATAGAGTAAATGTGAAATTTTTACTCCTTTTTTGGCTAATTCATATTCATAGTTTTGTTGTCAGTAGCACCACTGATAATATAAAGAGTAAAGGTGATAATGGGTCACCTTGGAAAATACCATGTTTGATTTCAACTTCTAACTCTTCCCCATTAACCATCAACTTTGTTTGCCAAAAGTTCATTGAAGTATGCATAAATTGCTGGACGTTTCTGCCGATTCCATATTTATATTTATATTTATATTTATATTTATATTATTTATATTTATATTATTTATATTTATATTTATTTTTGTGTTTTTATGGTTTTTAATTCTGTAAGCCGCCTGGAGTCATCGTGTGTGAGTTGGGCGGCCTTATACATCTGTTAAATAAATAAATAAATAAATACTTGCAGTAAGCCCATTCGCAGATAAACAGAGCCCAATTTTTGGGGTGTATTTTGGAACCTAATATTCTTGGCTTATCCACCCATACAGGTAGTCCTTGCTTAATGACCATTCATTCAGTGACCATTCAAAGTTATGAATGCACTAAAAAAAAGTGACTTATGACCAGTGCCCGAAGTTACGGCCATTGCAGGGCCCCCACGGTCACATTATCAAAATTCGGGAGCTTGGCAGCCCGCCCACATTTATGACTGCGGGGGTGCTGCAACTCCCCCCACCTGCCTATCTCCCCAACATCTATGCAAATTCAGCTCTGCCCAGGAATGAAGGAAGGTTTGGAGATGCCGTGTGAATCAGTAGAGACTCAAGCCATCACATCCTGTGCATGCACATGTACCCCAATACAGAAATGTGAACAGTATAAATGAGAGCTTCTCCCCAAATCATATAACGCATTATGTTACTTCTGGACTGAAGAAATAAAGTCTGCTTCTCCAAAGTAACATTATATTTCTTCTTTGATTTATAATGATAGTGAAACAATTACATTCTAATTGTTAATATCTTGAATGATTGCTGATATACTATTGAGAGAGAAGTAACACAATTTTCTCCGGGTAGACTGGGGAAAACACCAATGACAAAAATAAAATTGACATTAAAATAAGAAATCAACATGTATTTTGTTTGTCTATATTTTAAGACTAAAAGATTAAATTAGATGAGACCTAGAAAGATGATACACAACCCTGTGGACTAAAGTTTATGATGTACTGAAAGTAATAAGTTTTAACAGATTAAAGCCTGAAAGAATCAATGCTGGTTTCCAACACTATTTTTACTCACCTTGGATGGAAGCAGCATCCAGAAAGCCAATCAGTATGACCTTCACCCTTCATGATAATGTTCCCATTAGGAAAGGCCCACATTTTCCATAAGCGATCATCACTTCCAGTGACAACAATATCTTTCCTTGGATGTAAAGCCAAGCTGTGGGCAGCAAAGAGAGAAAGTGGAGATTAAAATGGAACAAAATGATATAGTTAAAAAGTTGAAGTAAAAGAGCTCAGAGAATAACATCAAAAGAGGACTCTTAGATTCTCTTCCCCGTTCTTTGCTAAGCTAACTCTTGCTATCAACAGGGGTTTTCCTAGCATGAGAAAGCATAATAAGGGAATGGGGTTGGAAATGAGCAGAGATCAACACAGAAGATGTTTTAAATCTAAAAAGCCCAACCCTTCCTCACATTATCAAATCAGCAACCATTAGGGCAAAGTACTGTATTTACCATAAAGGAACATGAGCCTGAATTTTGCCCCAAAAATCTATGTGCTCCTGACACACTTTTACTGCTAACAAGTCCATGTTGGTTTCTACAACATGGAAGGAAGACCTCCTCTAGTCTTCCTGAGTATCATAGTCTCAGAGCAACTGGCCCATTGTTTTTTGGATCATCCTCCCCTCCCCTTTGAAGATAGAGACAATTCACCAGTTGTCCATGATTTTTCAAAGATTACATTTCTCAAAGACCACCCAGTTTCTTCAGGACTCTAGATGCTATTCACTTGGAGCAGAGCTTTCCAAACTGTGTGTCGGGACACATTAGTGTGTCGGCTGCAGTGTCTGGGTGTGTCGCGGCTGCTGCTGCCTCCTGGCTTCCACACAGGTTCTAGTGCCTGCCTTGTGCCCTGCTGCCTCCAAATCTGCCCTGTCAGGCTTCCGCGCAGGTCCTAGTGCCTGCCTTGTGCCTTGCTGCCTCCAAACCTGCCCTGCCAGGATTCCGCGCAGGTCCTAGTGCCTGCCTTGTGCCTGGCTGCCTCCAAACCTGCCCTGCCAGGATTCCGCGCAGGTCCTAGTGCCTGCCTTGTGCCTTGCTGCCTCCAAACCTGCTGTGATTCCACGCAGGTCCTAGTGCCTGCCTTGTGCCTGGCTGCCTCCAAACCTGCCCTGCCAGGATTCTGCGCAGGTCCTAGTGCCTGCCTTGTGCCTTGCTGCCTCCAAACCTGCCCTGCCAGGATTCTGCGCAGGTCCTAGTGCCTGCCTTGTGCCTGGCTGCCTCCAAACCTGCCCTGCCAGGATTCCGCGCAGGTCCTAGTGCCTGCCTTGTGCCTTGCTGCCTCCAAACCTGCTGTGATTCCACGCAGGTCCTAGTGCCTGCCTTGTGCCTGGCTGCCTCCAAACCTGCCCTGCCAGGATTCCGCGCAGGTCCTAGTGCCTGCCTTGTGCCTGGCTGCCTCCAAACCTGCTGTGATTCCACGCAGGTCCTAGTGCCTGCCTTGTGCCCTGCTGTAAGAGTGTGTCACGAAATGATGCCCTGCTGTAAGAGTGTGTCGCGAAATGATGCATGTCTAAAAAGTGTGTCACCAACATGAAAAGTTTGGAAAGCTCTGACTTGGAGATTTAAACACTTTCAAAATAAATATATTCCCTGACCAAGTTTCTTTCAATCTCAAGCTTCAATCCTGATCTTTGGAGTTGCCTGGTGGAATGCTCTCTCTTCTTGTGGAGAAGACCGAGGAAAAATAAAAATTGTCTAGCTCTCCCCAGTGGTGTCCACAGCAGTGTCACCGGCTTTAAAATGGCAGGCAGGACTGAATAATTGAAGTTGCAATGAGTGCAACACAAGTTAAAAAGAGGGAGGGTTTTGGTTGTCTGGGTCACCCACCAATTTGAAGCCAGTGACTGATACCCTGCTCTTCCTTGTTTTTGTTACCTGTTTTATTTTCTCATCTTCTCTGCTACATAAATTCTTGTCTCTTCCTTAAATTTTGAACATAATATAAGCTTTCTTGTTGTTCTTTGCCAACCTCAGTTCATTCTGAGCTTTATTTTTATTTTATTTATTTTATTTATTTGTTCAATTTATCCCCTGCCCATCTCCCATACAAGGGACTCTGGGCAAGTTACAACAAGTAAAAAATTTAAAATTATACAAAATTTCTATTTTTCCTGATACTATAATTCCAGGTACCTGCTTTTTCCTGGCTATTTTGATTACACTCAGATTTACTTTTCATTAAAATCAAGAATTCTAACATTACATGGTCATTTTCCCTAATGTTCTGCTACTTCCTAATGCTAATATTTCTGAATGTGAAACACATCATAATCATATGCAACTTCAGAATTCAACCATATCATATAGACTATTGCAATGCGCTCTACATGGGGCTACCCATGAAGAGTATCCAGAAGCTTCAGCTGGTACAGAATGCGGCCGCGCAGGCAATTATTGGTGCATCAAGATCGGCACATGTGACACCACTGCTGCATGAGCTGCACTGGGTGACAGTTTGCTTCCAGGTCCAATTCAAGGTGTTGGTTATCACCTTTAAAGCCCTACATGGCATGGGGCCAGGTTACCTGAGGGACCGTCTCATCCCCATAACATCTACCCGCCCCACTCGGTCATGCAGAGAGGGCATGCTACGGACCCCGTCGACAAGGGAACTTCATCTGGCGGGGTCCAGGAGGCGAGCCTTCTCTGCAGTGGTGCCTGTGCTGTGGAATATTCTGCCCCTGGAAGTGAGGCTGGCCCCTGTGCTCCTGGCCTTCTGGAAGAATCTAAAGACCTGGCTCTGCTGCCTTGCTTGGGAGGAGAAGGGTAATAGTTCATCCTGGGGGTGGCTGGCACCGTAGTGTCATCCCTGCTGAAGGAGATTATCGCCACTTGGATTTTGTATTTGTATTTATTTATTCTCGATTTTATTGTTGATTGGGATTTTAAGCTTGTGTGGTTTTAATCGTTGATTTGACTGCAAACCGCCGAGAGTCCCCCTTTTGGGGGAGATGGGCGGTGATAGAAATATATATATTGAGATGCTTAGAATGCAATGCATTTTTTTTAAATTCCCAAAGTATACTACACTTCCCAAACCACGAATCCTGCCATTCTCTAGTCTTGTTTTTTTTCATTAAAAAGTAGAATTTCCCCCCCCAAAAAGGCTTATAATTTCTACCAAGTCTGGTTGCTGAAAATTACAAGTATAGCCTATCAGAGAAAATAAGCTCTTGCTATTAGAATATAACGCAGGATGTACAATTCATAGAGTTTCCTGCTCTTTAGTTTAATAAAATGCTCCTACAGAATGCTAAGGTTGCTCAAAAATTGTACAACCGGAAGTGAATACTACTTAATTAGTAGCTGGGGGAGGAGGAAGTGTCATAAGTATGCTAGGGTTGCCTCTTGAAATAAGAAATCACATTCATCCTCTAGAGAGTACCACGTGTGTAACATTAATTAGGTGTTTTATTCAGCATTGTTAAAAAGTTGTATTTCATCTTTGTTCACAGGGTCTTCTTAGGGCTTTGCAAGCTTTGGATGAAATACTTCAGACATCATTTAAGTGCAGTGCTCTGCTATTCATTAAATCAATGTTCCACATGAGCCTGAAAAAGATTTGCTGCTGTTGCTGCTGCTTTAAGAACTGCATTAATTTTAATGAGTGGACTCCTTAAAGCAGCAACAGCTTTTTTTTAGTCAGCAGAGAAGCCTGAAACAAGGTCTTCTTTAATGTACATCAGAGGAGCTGAACTTGCCCAAGTTCTGAAGCTTTCTTCTGAATCCTTTTTAAAATGTACACAACTCCACTAATTATTCCAAATGCAACGGTTTTGTAGGTTCAAATTAAAGTACATTGAGATGGTGTATTTCCTGTGATATAAGTGTACTTTCCATCTTTCTTTAGCAGAAGACTGAGTCTCATCATTAGGAAACTATACAGAGGCCACTGCTTTTATATTTACCTGGTGCATTTATTAACCTAATGAATAATTTAATTCTTTTTGAGCGTGACTTAAAAAAGACACACTTGGGCAAAAATATTAAACTAATGTTTAAGAATTTGGGTTGCAAAATACAGAGGCTAAGCAAATTCAAAAGAAATGTCTTTCTCCTCTCATTTTATTAAATACATTTGTTAAGGATGAGTGATATGGCTGTGATTCCTCTTAGTAAAGCATTTTGCACTGTAGAGATGATGCAAGTTTTGCCTTATTAAGGCATTAAGGCATAGCTTTCCAAACTGTGTGTCGCGACACTTTAGTGTGTTGCAACACAACCCAGAAGTAGATGTGCACAGCGGTGGCACGGTAGCGTGCATGGCGGCGGCAGCAGCGCGCCATCAACGCTTCTGCATTTTAGCGGAAAACACAAGGTCGCCGCCGTGCACGCCGCCGCCGCGCCCCCCTGCACCGCCGCCGTTGGTGTGTCGCCAACGGCAGCAGTTTGGAAAGCACTGCATTAAGGTAATGCAATGCAATGCAATGCAATGCAATACAATACACATAGCCTTGGAATTTTGACTTTTATTGTTGTATTTTTTGGTTCTGTGCCTGCACTGCACATGTGCAGAAACCTCTGCCAGACTTCCAGTAGTTGATCAGAAGTGTTGCAGGTTTCTGTGCATGCTCAGCACGTGCACAGAAATTTCTTCTGGCTTTTGGAACTTTCAGAAGTGAGGAGAAATGAAACAGTATAGCCACGTTGCTGCTAGAGTGGAGAGAGTATGCCCTGCTTTTGTGAAACAGCTTCACAGGAATTCCCTCCACAAACTGTCGCTTAAGTGTGGCATTCATTTGAGGTTTTGCACAGGCATAATACTGTTCTCCACTTCTCATTATTACAAATCAGAAAGTGGTTTACAATCAACAATTACAAGACTAAAGACAAACAATAGGTTAAAATTGAATAAAAATAATATATTCAGGGGAAGAGGTAAATAAACAGAGAAGAAAAGAACAGAGAGAAAGCCTGCTTATTGTTAAAAAAATAGTTAATATTCACCAAGCCAGTAGCCTCTCCCAAACAAATGCTGGACTTCAAAGCATCAACCCTTTACAATAGCATATCTGCAGCCACTTGTACTTCCCACCCATTGTATTTTATTCTGAGCTAATGAAGGATGATTACAATACTTACAATACATGAGAATACTTACATACAAGCAACATGTGATATTTACAGTGCCCTCACCAACCCTATCCCCATCAAACTGGGTGCCTGACACCTTCAGTCCACCGACCAGTTCTTTACTGGGTCAGGATCAGGTCATGAATAGCTTCCCATTCTTAGCTGAGTTAGTTTTACAGCAGATTTCAGGGCCATTACTACTACAGCCCTCTTAAGAACTTGGTAAATTGACACCTGGGTGAAAATGGCAAAATCTGTATCTATTCTGCTTTAGCAGAACTTGCTCTTAGTTGATTGACACTTCTAAATATTGATTCAATAGACTTATTCCCAGCTAAAATTGTACCTCCCATAGAATGTAAAGGTAAAGTAGGTATGAGCAATGTTTGAGGGGTCAGGTATGGCACTCAACCCCCAACCTTCCCAGCAAGCCACAGAAAGCCACAAGGATATCACAGAAATAAATTGTCATTCAACATTTATTTTGCATTTTAGGGATTTTAAAGGTGGGAATAGGAATGGAGGCCTCTGGATTGGCATGATTTAAATCCCCAAATCCTCTCTAAAACACAAAAAAGTGTGTTTTAGAGAGGATTTAAAGGTAAGAATGGAGGCAATTTGCCTCACAAAAGCTTCTTTAATTTTACCAAGAAAAAAAAGTGCCACTCAAAATCCTCAATTTTTGCTGACAATTTCAGGGTCTTCATGTGCTGCTGGGGGCACGTATGGTCCAACCCCTATTGTAACACAGTCTTTAGTATAACTCAAACATTAATTGTATAAATGCCAAACAGACTGAAATTACCACACTGATAGTGGATGCAGCCCTTTTATTCCCACTTTCCTCCTCTAGCTAACATATGGATAATTATAAGAAAGGTTCAGTTTGTTTACCATGGAGTTTGAAAGCAATTTATTGATATGTTGCTTCCAAATACACTTATTCTAAGCAAAGAATAAAATGTAGTTTATGAGCCTAATTTCTAGAAGAAGTCTAGACGCTGCCCTGGCAAGCATGAAAGGAAGCTGAAATCGCCCTGCTTATTAGTGGTCAGTCAACATACCCAATTGTTTCATAGTATTTCTGGGGGAATTATGTCATATCTGAAACTGTCATTGTCAGAATCCTCTCCCACTCCTTTACATATTCTGTTAACGTTGATCTTTGTCAGCAGCGCAGCCCACAAGACCTCTCTGTCTACGGCAGTGTGCGTGGGTCTCTTTTCTCCAAAGCACCCCTCTGTCCCAAACCCATTCTTCCTCTTTTCTGCATTAAAGGAGATGAGATAGACTGTTCTGTCCTCTTCCTGCGTGGACAGGGATGACCTTCTTTGCTGCAGAAGGAAAGGTGGCTCCTTTTCTTCATCTGAACTAAGGCAGGACAGTCAGCAGGTGGCATCGAGCTGGGTTGGTGGGAGGCGGTGGGCCCTCGAGGATCAACGGTTTGTAAGTGAAAGACCTGGTGTAGAATAGATCAGCCTTCCCCCACTTGTTGCCCTCCAAACGTCTTGAGCAACCTCTTTTATTTTCTCCAGACAACATGGCCATGATGCTTGGAAATGACAGAACTTGCAGATAAACACACGTGAAAGACACCCAGCTGAAGAAGGGTGATCTGAAAACTACTTTGTGGGGTGAAAGCCACTGCTGGCTTTTGAATGGCATGTCAGGGCTACACACCAAAAAGTAGTGGGTGGGTCTAAGGCCCAAACTACAATTGATTTCATTTGTTTTAGTTAATTTAAACCAAAAAGAATTGACCGCCAGTAATGCATTTAGTACAGTAACTTTTTCATTCTGTCACATTAAAAGTTACAATTTGTTTGTAAGTTTTGGAGGGACTCTAGGGGTCATAGCCAAGGCAACAGTTACAGAGCCTCAGGTTGGCTTCACTGGTACTGTATAGATCAAGGCTTTCCAAACTTTTCATGTTGGCGACACACCAACGGCGGCGCGCGAAAACCCGGAAGCGCCGCAGTGGCAGCGCTTCCAGGTTTTCGCCTGCTGACGCGGCGCTTCCAGGATTTTGCACGCTGCAAAATTATTATAAATTATAAAAATAATAATTATTATTTAAATAATAGCATTTAAAGGCACAAGGATCCTTAAAGCCTAGCATGCCTTACAAAAGCAAGCTGTATACCATAGCTTTCCAAACTGTGTGTTGCGACACTACACAATTTGGAAAGCTATGGTATACAGCTTGCTTTTGTAAGGCATGCTAGGCTTTAAGGATCCTTGTGCCTTTAAATGCTATTATGTGGTAGAAATATATTAATTAATATATTAATATTAAGAAACTGAAATTCTCAAACTGCAGCACTCCAATCACGGAAGGCCAACCTCTCTGCTATGCTGTTGTCCCAAGTACCAAAAATTGGTTTACAACATGATTACTGCAAACTGGTTGTGATAAAACGATACATCCGTCCTATTTTCTTTGCTACATAATACTATGCAATGGGTAGGATAAATGTTTGTGAAATATTTTTGTATAAACTTTCCTCATATAACATATTTGCAGGGCAGAAGGGAGATAAGCTAACTGCACAAAGTGGGAAGTGAGAGAGAGAGGTTAAATCTACAGAGGTGGTAAGGGAAGCAGACAGCAAGGGAATACATGCAAGTGACGTTTTCCAGCTGCATCTTTCACACACAAAAAATCTGCAGATTTTTTTACCAGAGAAAGAAGGAACTTACCTAGACTTAGTTAAAATCTGCAAATGGCCACATCCATTTGACTTGCAAAACTTCTTCCATAGTATGTAATTTCTTTTACTTCCCTACTCAAAAACAAGTTTTCACTGAATCTTAATTATTTCTTACCCCAATAGCCTCAATGTTTCCCCATCCTAACCAGGGCAAGGAACAGGGTGGGTAGGTTTAAAGCAATCTTTGTAATTCTGAATTATAATACAATAAGATTTTAGTACTATGTTTGTTATGGCCCTAGATATAGTTCAGAGCTTTCCAAACTGTGTGTCGCGACACAAAGTGTATCACCACACACAGTCTGGTGTGTCGCCACACAACCCGGAAGCGCTGATCATCATCAGCGCTTCCGGGTTTTCCCACGGCGACACACCAACGGCGGTGCGCAAAAACCAAAAGCAGCAGCAGTGCTTCCGGGTTTTTGCGCGCTGCCGCAACGGCGGAACTTCCAGGGTTTCCCACGGCGACACACCAACGCCGGTTGGTGTGTCGCCGCGGGAAAACTTTGGAAAGCCCTGATATAGTTGCTACCACTGTTTTGCCCTACGCAAAACTCACAGACTACTGGAGGCTGAACCCAGGTAAATATGGGATATGTATTAACTTACATTTCAAACAGACATGACAACCTTGAGTCTTACGTTTTGAGTTACAATTTTTTTCAGAAGTTTTAAATAAAACTAGTAGTGTCTTTAAAAGTGCAGAAAGACCAGATAGAAGGTTCAAGTATGAAACAAGCAGATAGCGAAATGTTGTGAATACTGTGGATTCAGCAAGCCATTTCCTTCAATTTAAACTGCCAATTACAAAATACAAGCATTTATGTATACAGCCATGGAGGTACACAAATATACATGTTTCTTGGAGCAATAAAAGAAAAATAACTATTCCCACATGCAATTTTGAAATTAAAATGATGTAAATTGTTTTTGTAACAGGTTTTACTTTCTTATGGATTAATATTAATCAACATCATCACCTTTATTAGCAATTCCCAGTCTTCTGCTGCATAGTGAACACCTTTCACCATAGTGAAACACTTCCTGCCAGTTTCCAAAAACCAAAGTTAGTTAGTCCCAAGTAGCAAGCAGGCCAGTAGGCAGGTAAGTGGCTGCTGCTGGATGGGAGAGGGAGCGAGGGGGTGCGTGGGTGGCCAGGGAGGGTGTACAAGTGGCCAGGGAGGTGTGGTGCAAGTGCAGCAAGGCTCAGAGAGGGTGTGCAAGGGCGCGCAGGTGGTAGGGAGGCATGACATGAGCGCGGCAGGGTTTGGGGTGGCTGCTGCTGGTTGGGGGAGGGTGGGGGAGGGTGCGTGAGTGGCCAGGGAGGCACAATGTGAGCACGGCGAGGCTTGGGGAGAGTGCACGAGGGTGCACAAGTAGCCAGGGAGGGTGCACGAGTGGCCAGGGAGGTACGGCACAAGTGCAGCGAGGTTTGGGGAGGATGTGTGGGTGGCTGGCGAGGCGGTGCGAGTGCAGGGGACTTGGGGGAGGGTGCGCGGGTGGGGGAGACTTACCTGAGCAACTTGCAACCTTCCCTGCTGGCTTCCCCATTGACTTTGCTTGTGGGAAGCTGGCTGGGAAGGTCGCAAATCACAATTACATGACCGCAGGACACTGCAACCGTCGTAAGTGTAAGCTGGTTGCCAAGCACCCAGATTGTGATCGTGTGACCGCGGGGGTGCTGGGATGGCTGGAACTTCGAGGACTGGTTGTAACCACCACTAGTTCAGCGCTGACGTATCTTCTAACGTTCACTGAATGGTCAAAATGCAGTATTAATCTGCCACTTCAAATGTCTTAATATTAAAATGGAATCCATTACTTTTTTCAAGGGCACTTCTACTTGGAGAGTTTATTTTCTTTTAGAATGAGGAAATACAAGCCATTTCCAGCAGATTAGTTTCATCTAGTGGTTGTTTGGATGCTACTCCCCCATCCCATCCTCATTCTAGCAAATGTATTCTCCACATGCATAATGATGCTGCAGAGAGTACAGAAATAAGTTAGGGTCCCTCTCATGGCCTACTCCTATTATACTTCCCATGTGTAAAACAAACTATGTACCTGGTAGAGTGCAACTGCAATCATGGCAAAAGGGAAGAGCACATAGGCCCAAGATCTACCTCCAATATTGCCATGTGATAGAGCTCTCTTCCAGGGCAGAGGGAGTGGGGTCCTTAATCTCCAGATGTCTCTCCTTTTTAAAATTCACTATGGAGAAATTATTAAAGTTGAATTCTAGGTTAGGCATGGCAGATTAAATCCTATCATACTGTCCTCAACCACTAAGATGCTTTAGAAATTTATCTATAAAACCAAAAGAAATACTTTTTATAGTTCTTTATAATTTTGAATGCATCCCCCTCCCCCATTAACTATAAGTTGAAAAGGAGTTGGGACAAGTGAGATGGGAAAGGAATGTGACCAGAAATGGAAATAGCCTAATACATATTACTGGCTCTAAATTGTGAATAAATCCCAATTAACTGCATTCACACAACTCACTGAGCCAAAATCAGACACACCACATTTTAACATAATATTTAATTACAGTACTATATTGAAATTATTAGCAATTTATTGCAGACTTTTTATGTCATCAAAATTAACATGTCAGCTATTCAAGTATTAATAACAATTAATAATTGTTGTAGACACCAAGCATCTAAAGCAGATTTCTTCATATTTTCTGGTTGTGCATATATATTAAATTCTGAAATGATATATTAAGATACTTATCTCTTTAAAGAGATACATCTACTCAGAAGTAAGTCTTTTAAGTTCAGTAGAATTTACTCCCAGATAAAGATATACAGGTCTGCATCCTAAAAAAACAGTTTCTTTGTTTTGTTTTCATACATTTTGAACTTTAGCATTTCAGAGATCTAAAAACTACTTTAGATTTACTGCATGTTATTATAAAAACATTTCCTTTAAGGTCAGAAGAATTACAGTTTATTGACATTTACAGGACTAACAAATTATAGGTTATAAAAGTTTTCAACAACGTCATAAATCACCTAATGATCTGACATTACTATATTGCAGAAAGTCAATAATACTCTTATATCACATATATATTTTTCCTGCATGCTATTCTAACAGAATTAATTTTCCTTGCCCATACAGGTAGTACTCAACATTTCAGAAGCACATCTCTTAATAGTCTTGTCTCCCTCTCACTAGGGTTCAAGTTTGTGCTGTATGAATTCAAGCTTAAGCATGCACATTTTGTCAACCCTCTGTGTATTTTGATGAATTTGGGGGGTTGCAATGGGAGGAAGCAAGAAGACCACTACTCATTACATAATAATTACAACCTAGTGATTTGAAGATTTAAAAGATCAAATCACCAAACAAAAAGACATAGGTATCTTGTGTCTCATGTGTCTCAGCAGAAGTGGGGGAAGGAAGGTGTATCTTCCAATATACTTTAGCTGTCCCAGCAAAGATGTTGTTGTAACCAATATGGCACCAGCCACCCCTTGAGAGGAGGCAGAGGCAAGTAGTCAGGAGGGACTAGGTGTGACAGTCGCATTTGTCCAGAGACAGATTGTTAGTTAAGAAAAGTGACCTCAGGGCATGATTTAGTGCAGTGCTTTCCAAACTGTGTGTCGCGACACATTAGTGTGTCGTGACATAACCCGGAAGTGGTGATGGTGCGTTGCTGGTGGTGTGTGCGGCGGCGGCAGTGGCGCGCCATCAGCGCTTCCGGGTTTTAGCGCAAAACACGAGGCTGCCGCCGCTGCTGCCATGCACTCCGCCGCTGCCACGCGCACCCCCACGCCGCTGCTGCTGTTGTTGTGTCACCAATGGCGGAAGTTTGGAAAGCATTGATTTAGTGACTGTAGGGAAGTAGCTATCAGGCACAGCCTTTACCAAATCAGTTAAGCCCTGGCTTGATTATCAATGTGGGATTAAGGGAGGTGAACCTAAAATATGGGCACTGGAGACTGACAGGCAAGGCCAAGTAGAGGCCTCAGAATGCCCGGTGCTCTTTTAATCCAATAAAGAGGACTGAAAAAGGCCAACACCAGGCTAAGGGTCTTTTACCATTGCTGACTTGCAGAATTACTTCCTCGTCCACGGGAAATTATGATTGGCACAGAATTTGCTGCTTCATTGGCAATCTTTGTGCTGCATCTACTGCGTGTATGTTCTCACACATTCCTTTATGGTGCTATTCTGATTCTGCATGTGCAATATCTGATCAGCAGAGCCCTTGGTTCATTCCTTTGGCTTTCCTGCGCGCTGTTTTCAGGAAAACCATTTGCCTGCCATAGCAGATGGCAGGATGCTGGAATGGGGTGGTGTCTGGTTACAGGACTCTTCTCACTAGGCTCCTTTGTATGTCCCTCTCTGGGGCCTATTCTGTCATATGCAGAATTGAATATATATATGGAGCGGCTGGATAGCGTAGTGGTTAGAGCGCCGCCTTTGGAGCAGGAGACTGGGGTTCAAATCCCGGCTGTACCTACCTTACCAGTAGGGGTCCTTGGGAAAAGACCCCTTAACACTTCACCTGCCTACCTCAAATATGAGAGTGACACGAATTAAGAGAGTCATGCCGGCTCGGATGTCGCCCGGATTAACAAGGTCCGCGTCAGATGTTGGGGAACCAGGACAATCTGACAATAAGTGGGCTACTGGAACAAACCATACATGGACAAGAGAACCTGGAATTGATGGAATGCTACTACAACAGTAGACTTAATGAGAGGGGATATATGAAATGTATTAGGGAACTATGGATGGACAGAAGACCTGCATCCACACTAACTGAGAAACAGCTAGTTACCCAACGCTTCAACACAGTGAAGAGGAAGCTGCTCTCACAACTTGAGATAGACCAACTACACATTATATCCCAGACTCAAGAAGACCCGGAAGAACAACTGGAGGTGCAACCAACACCTGAAGCTGGAACATCACTGCCACCCCCTCCATTACAGAGCACAGCAGCTGATATGAAGCAAAAGATCATGGATAAACTAGCTGCAGTCAACTCTCGAGACTGATTACCAAGGCTCACTGGAGAAGTACCATCAGATAGTATGCTTGAAGATGCCAACAGAGCCCTCATGACAATCCCTACTACCGCTATAACTCAAACCAATGAACTGATATATGCTACAGCCAATGTAATCCTGGAGATGCTTGGCTATATGATCAAGAAGAACAGCACTACATACTGAAAAAATACAAGGGCCTGACTCCACCTGAAGCCCTAGAGACTGCTAAACAAATGCTCACAGCACTGGCTACTAGGCTAAGGAGATACACTAGAGAAGCAGAGGCCAAGAAGATAAATGCCCTGTTCGCCAAAGAACCATCCAAGGTGTACTCCCAGATGCAGTGCAACAACACAGTAACAGCAGAGCCACCAACAGCAGAAATTGAACGGTACTGGAAGAACATATGGGAGAAAGAGAAGACACATAACAGCAGTGCAAAGTGGCTGCAGGACCTGAGAGCAGACCACAGAAATCTCCCAGAGCAGGAACCAGTCACTATCACAGTGGCAGACATCCAACAGCGTGTCAAAAACATGAAGAGCTGGACAGCACCTGGCCCGGACATGATCCACACCTACTGGCTAAAGAAACTAACAGCAGTGCATGAACGCCTAGCAGCACAGATGAACCAGCTGCTTGCATCAGGCTCCCACCCAGACTGGCTAACACAAGGTAGGACAGTGCTGATCATGAAAGACCCCAACAAGGGAACAACACCAGCCAACTACCGGCCAATAACCTGCCTCCCCACAACATGGAAAGTCCTATTAGGCATCATAGCCACCAAGCTGCAGGACCATATGGGCCAGTACATGAGCACAGCTCAGAAGGGCATTGGGAACAACACCAGAGGCTCCAAACACCAGTTGCTCATAGATAGAGCAGTCACCCAAGACTCAAGGTCTAGACAGACCAATCTGAGCACAGCCTGGATTGACTACAGGAAAGCCTACGACTCAATGCCACATACATGGATCTGTGAATGCCTGGCGCTTTACAAAGTCAACAGGACACTCAGGACCTTCCTCAAGAACTCAATGGGACTGTGGAAGACAACACTGGAAGTCAACTCAAGACAGCTTGCACAAGTGGCCATCAAGTGTGGCATATACCAAGGTGATGCACTGTCCCCACTGCTGTTCTGCATGGGCTTGAACCCCCTCAGCCAGATTATCACAAGAACTGGATACGAATACAAGTTCAAGAGTGGAACTACCATCTGCCACCTCCTCTACATGGATGACATCAAGCTGTATGCTGAGAGTGAACAAGACATCGACTCACTGATCCACCTGACATGTATCTACAGTGAGGACATTGGGATGTCATTCGGACTAGAGAAGTGTGGCCGGATGGTAGTAAAGACAGGGAAGATAGTTAAGACTGATGGGGTGGAACTACCAGAAGGCCACATAGCAGACATACAGAGCAGCTACAAATACCTTGGTATCCCACAGTCACATGGGAACCATGACAAGGAGGAAAGGAGGACAGCAACAAGTACCACCAAAGGATAAGACAGATCCTGAAGAGCCAGCTCAATGGGAAGAACAAGATCCATGCCATTAACATGTATGCCCTGCCAGTCATCAGATACCCTGCTGGTATAATGAGTTGGCCAAAGGAGGACATGGAGGCTGCTGATGTGAAGACCTGGAAGCTCCTCACAATGTACGGAGGCTTTCACCCCAAGTCCAACACCCAGAGACTCTACACCAGCCGGAAAGAGGGCGGGCGAGGTCTGGTGAGTGTCAAAACCACTGTCCTGGATGAGACCCAGAGCATCCAGGAGTACATCAGTAAGTCCTACCAGTGGCTGGAAAGGGCTGGACTAAAAGACAGCACTGAGGCACTGATCATAGCAGCACAAGAACAGGCACTAAGCACCCGATCCACAGAAGCAGGGGTCTACCACACTAGACAGGACTCAAGGTACAGACTATGCAGAGAGGCCTCAGAGACAGTCCAACACATAGTGGCAGGGTGTAAGATGCAGGAAGGAACAGCATACACTGAACGGCACAACCAAGTAGCTGGCATTGTGTACAGGAACATCTGCACAGCGTATGGGCTAGACCCTCCAAAGTCCAGATGGGAAATTCCACAGAAGGTCGTGGAGAATGACAGGGCTAAGATCCTGTGGGACTTCCAGATCCAGACAGACAGTCAGGTACTGGCCAATCAACCAGACATTGTGGTAATAGACAAGGACCAGAAGACGGTGGTGCTGATAGATGTAGCGGTGCCAAATGATCAGGAAGAAGGAGTATGAGAAGCTGGAGAAGTACCAGCACCTGAAGGAGGAACTAGAGAAGATGTGGAAAGTGAAGGCCAAAGTGGTCCCAGTGGTGGTAGGAGCACTTGGGGCTGTGACTCCTAAGCTGGGAGAGTGGCTCCAACAGATCCCAGGAGGAACATCAGAGCTCTCTGTCCAGAAGAGTGCAGTGCTAGGAACAGCTAAGATACCGCACAGAACCCTCAAACTCCCAGGCCTCTGGTAGAGGACCCGAGGTTGAGGAAGACACAGACCACCCATAGGGGTGAGAAGATAATTTTTATATAAAACAGATTGAAATTACAAGGGGAGCCGAGTCACAAGCTGAAGTTTAGTTTAGCCACTGAATTACCCCACTATTTTGCAGGTGGAATGGATGTAAAAAGATTAGTTTGGAGGCCCAAAGAAAATACCACAGCTTTAGCCAAGAAGGCAGGGCCTTTGTCCACATGGCATTCAATTACATGAAGCAAAGGTATCAGGTATACCAAGTATTTGATCCCAATGGCTACTTAACCTGCCATTCAGAAAAAATCCACACATACCTGGTGCAAGAATCCCAGCAATCAGGCGGTACTGTTAATCATGTGAAGCTGGAAAATGGCCAATATGATCTATACAAATAAATTTTTAAAAGGCAATATTGCTCCTCTAAGATATCTTGTGATATATACCACATTTAACTGCATAATGGCTGAACAAATAAAGCAACTAGCTGCAAATGACTGTATATCTGCCTAAAATCCAGTCCAAGATGTCACTTGCATGGCAGAGGTAAAACAGGCTGAGGTTGTTCATCATCATCATCATCATCATCATGCATAGTTTATCATGCAGGACAGAGGAAAAACACTGCTTTACCCCACTAGAGGGAAGGGTGTTAAGCAAAGAATTGACATCTTGCCCATGAGAACAAGCATTAGGATATTTGCTCTAGACCAGGGGTCGGCAAACTTTTTTATGCCAGGAGCCATTTTGACATGCTCCAGGGCATTTTGACATGCTCGAGAGCCAGGGGGCGGGGTTTGCGGGCGGGGGCCAATCGCGTGGAAGGGGGCAGGGTTTGCGGGGGGGGGCAATTGCGTGGAAGGGGGCGGGGTTTGCGGGCGGGGGCCAATCGCGTGGAAGGGGGCGGGGTTTGCGGGCGGGGGCCAATCGCGCACACTTAGGGCCTGCTGCCGCCATGCCTGCTGCAGTGCCCGCCGCCGCCATGCCCGCTGCCACGACTGCGCAGGCGGAGCTGCCTGCCTGGCACTCGGGCACTCCGGCTGGGGTGCAGCGGGACGGGAGCATCGCCGGTGGCCCGCGAGGACCGGCCAGGGAAGGCGCGCGGGTGGAGCTCCCATCCTGCTGCACCCCAGCCGGAGCGCCCGAGTGCCAGGCAGGCAGCTCCGCCCGCGCGCCTTCCCTGGCCGGTCAAGATCCCTTCCCCGCCCCCAGCAGAACCAAATATGTTAAAAAGTGGGTAGGTAAAGCACGCTCGCGTAAACATCGTCACGTGGGATCCCTACCCTTCCCTGCCCCCGTCTCGACCACCCGCCGCCCCTTTCCGTTCCTTGATCTGCTTACTGCCAGCCTCGTCGTCTTCTACAGTCACCCAGGCTCCAGCCCTCGTTGTAGTGATAAACCAGCAATGTTGTAGCTTTACCTTGCTTTCAAGAGGGCTGGGTGACTCTTGAAGATGCTATTGCAAACTGGCCAGTGACGAACACGTGCACAGGGAAATCTAATTAGAAATCAGGCCGGGAGAGGAAGGTAGAAGGTGGGAGGGTCGCCCTGTCACCTGACCCCCCAGTCCAGCTCCACACTCCGGAGCGGGAGCGGACGGGAAGAAGCGGCGATTTGCTCCTGGATTTTCCTTCCCCTCCTGGTTCCTTCATGATCAGTTGAGCAGCAGCCACGCAGCAGCAGCAAGCGGGCGTCTTCGACAAATTGCTCTGGAAGGGGGCGGGGGAGGTTTGGAAGAAGAAGGGAAAGAGAGGCTCGACTGCTCCAGTCGCTTCTCTTCCGGAGCCGCTCACGCCCCCAGTCCAGGCAAAGTAAAGCTGGTGGGGAATCCGGCGCGGGAGTGGGGTTTGCGGGCGGGAGCCAATTGCGCACACTTAGGGCTGTGGGGTGGAAATGTGCTGCTTTTGCACGGAGAAAAAGAGTAAGCAGAGCAGCAACGAAGAGGTTAAGGCGATGGGCAAGTGCCCGTCGTCAAGATGGCTGCCGGAGACGGAGGCTTCCAAACTCTCGCGAGACTGTGTGAAGCCCGTCCCTGGAGGAAAAAGAGAGTCTGGGCCTAGGCGGTTGCCAGGGGTATGCCCACAGCCACGCACACCATGCCCGCTGCCGCGCCTGCCCCCGCCACACTTGCTGCCGCGCCTGCCCCCGCCACACCTGTCACGCCTGCCTGCGGAAGAGCCACACTCAAGGGGCCAAAGAGCCGCATTTGGCTCGCGAGCCGCCATTTCCGACCCTTGCTCTAGACCAGAGCTTTCCAAACTTTTCATGTTGGTGACACACTTTCTAGACATGCATCATTTCGCGACACACTCTTACAGCAGGGCATCATTTCGCGACACACTCTTACAGCAGGGCACAAGGCAGGCACTAGGACCTGCACGGAATCACAGCAGGTTTGGAAGCAGCAAGGCAGGCACTAGTTCTACTTCCAGGTTTTGTCACCACACACTAATGTGTTGCGACACACAGTTTGGAAAGCACTGGTCTAAGTAACAATATTTATTTACCTAAGGACTATTTTTAGAATTCACAAAGTCATGCTGCAGAATTAACCTCCAAGAAGGGGAAAATTCCTGTAGGTGCTTGCACAAGCATTTTGTAAACTGTCAGCAAGTCTGCTAATTATGCACTGGAGTCTCTAAATAGAGAAAGTTTAATTTCCTCAGTAACAAATGCTAGCTCATGATTAAAGGAGCCACAAACACAATCAGCTCCAACTTTGTATTTAAAAGAACTGCTGTGTATTTTAAAACTACTGCCATCTGTGCAATATCTTCTGACATACGTTTGCAAAGGTAGCTCACCACCCTGAAATACAGAAGAGAGTCTAGATAGATCACCTTGAGGTGTAAGGGCATGATCAAAGAAGTATTTAACTTTAGGGTTTAAATTATTAACACCTCACATTCCCCAGCAGAGATAGAGAAATCTTGTTCACAGGATAATGCCCTATAGACAGCTCTAAAAAGTGGAATATCAGCATGCCATGAAAGCATGCTTCTCCTGCCAGGAATTATTCCTGAACAAAATGAGGCTGCAAGCTGTCCAAACCCTTTTATTCAGGAGCTAAGTTTAGTTCTGGCTGGGTCACCATGACTAATCAACATTACCGTGCAACCAAGAGAATCTCTTCTAAGCATTTTTCTTTGCCTGCTAGCATGAAAGCCATTTTTAAAAACTCTGCAATTCCAAGAGAATAGTAGAGTGTGCTGTTGCCAATGGTAACAGGAGTAGCCAGGCTAGATAAGAGAAATACAATGGTCTATACAGAAAAGCAAAATGAAATAGAGATGGCTCCCTGCCCAGGAGAATGCCATTATGAATCAATAGTCTTCCTTGAGGAGGGGAGAAAAAAGTTGTACTGTTTATACTTTTTTTTAATAATCTAAAGTTCATGAATCATGAATAATCTGAATGGTGAAAATTAGAATAGTGACTTGGCCACACGCAAGTGCCAGGGCAAGCTATAAGGGCCATCAGAGTGCACTGGGGCCATCAAAGAAGGATTAATTTTTGAAGCACATTTGGTGCAAGGAACCAAGCTGAGAAAGCAGGAAGTGGCAGTTCCTAGGCCAGAGTGAATGGTTCTAACAACATCAGTCAGTTGTTTTCCAAGGCAATCAAGAGAACTGCCAAGTTTCAGTTGACTTGGAAAGATGGGAGAAAAAGGCCTGGAATTTAAACCCAGGAAGACAGACTTATATAACAGCCATGATTTCTGTGTTCAGTAATGTAAAACTCTTCTGTATAGATGTGGTTTCATTCTTGTCTACTGCAGAGAAACTCATCAATCCAAACCAAGTATGGAAACCTTCTACTAAGTAAGTCAGGTACTGAATAAGGGGCTATGTATCTGAGAGCTGAAATTTACACTTAAGTATGGGGTGAAGCTTGACACTTAATTAAGTACAGAATCCATTGGTTCCAAGAGAGCACCCAGCTGTGTCTATGGAATGGGAAGCAGCAGTTTAAATAAGGTATTGCCTTTGGTTATTTTATGGAAGAGGACAATAGTATCATTAAAAGTTTTAGAAAAGTATCCAGAGTTTGGCACCAAGTTTCTGAGGTGCATTTAGGGAAAAGACAACATTTTTTTTTATCGTGGATATAAGGACCTTAATTAGGATAACCATAGTAAGGCAATAAGAGACAAATGTCAGAGATCCTAAGAAATAGGGAAATGCCAAAGTGATACCAAAGGAGGATGAAAAGCAAGGATGAAATTACTATATAAGCAGCAAGATCAGTGCAAGCCTCCAGACCTCACCAGATATGTTCAATTATGTTCTCTATTGCACGATGAGGAAAAATGTTTCCTTCTGCCATCTCTACCCCCTCTATATTAAGTAGAATTTTATCTTGTTAGACATGCTGAATTAAGCAGTCACGTGGTTGCGTTGTAGATATTGCTCACTCTGGTCAGATTGTTGTTGTTACCCACCTTGGCCTAACTGCTAGTCTAGGTCCAGGATTTGGGGGTTGAGAATGCTGACCTAGAGAATTATATTCCCCGAGGTGTGCACATTTGGATTCTTTCTGCAGCCAAGAAACTGGGCCTGTGTTTTCATGGAGGTGTTGCGAAGGGCCAGCAGCTGCCTTGGCTAGGTGCACCTCGTCAGCAGTGGTAGGAAGAAGATGGTGAAGGTCAGCTGGGGACAGAGGGGGGCAGCAGGGATAGGTGGCAGCAGCGGTGTGCAGGGCAGCCAAAAGGTGGGGAGATAGGTGGGTGGGGAAGTTGAAGCGGAGGTGGGCAGGGCAGGAGAAGCATGAGGTCCTCACCTAACAACGGCGCAGTCCTTGCCTAACAACCACAACCAGGACTACCAGAACGCCATCGCTAAGCGGTGTGGTCATGAGATGTTTTGCCTAATGACCACTTCGCTTAGCAATGGAAATCCCAGTCCCAATTAGGGTCATTAAGTGAGGACTACCTGTCTATCAAGCCATTGCAGACTGGCAAACTCAGGAAACAAGAACTATTTGGACTTCTGGAATGATCTTTATTGCTAGAAGGGCACCGGACAGAACCATGAAAGCCTGCCAAAGCAATACCCCAGATCAACTTATACCTGGTGTAATTAAGATGAAGTTATTCTGGGTTCCTTTTTAATAATTTTACTCTTTGCTGAACTAAAAAATATTTTCTGTAATGGTTCTCCTCTGTCCTTCATGTCTCCAGAGTCTGCCACACTCTCCATCAAAACTTGTTATCCAGTCTTGGAGTAATCAAGCCTGCCAGTTTTGCATCTGTTAAGGCAGAGCTTTCCAAACTTTTCATGTTGGTGACACACCTTTTAGACATGCATCATTTCGCGACGCAGTAATAACAGGGCTCCCCGCCCCCCGGCCCACATGATTGGCTCCTGACTGCAAACCCCGCCCCCGCCCCACACAATTGGCTCCCGTCTGCAAACCCTGCCCCCCGGCCCACGTGATTGGCTGCTGCCTGCAAACCCCACCCCCCCGGCCCACACGACAGGCAGGGCAGGGCAGCGGGGCTGGCTCGATCGCAGGATGGAGAGGCAAGGCAGCGGTGCTTACTGGCGGCGCGGCAAGGGCTGGGTGGGACTCCAACTCTTCGGCGTGAGCAGGCAGCAGGCAAGAACAGTGTCTCCGGCAACCTGGGCCTCCTGCGCCGGCTTTTTATCCCAAAGTTAGCGCCATTTGAGGGCAGGGGCCAATCGGATCTTGTGCTGCTTGGCCCGCCTCTCTGCCCTCCTTTGGCGCATGTTGATTGACTCTTCTTCCGGTTCCCCCCCATCAGCGCTTCTGGGTCGTCTGGCGACACACCGAGACACTGCCGGCAGCTATGTGTTAAGGGATGCATTTGTAATGAAGCTGCAGAAAAAGTGGTGGAAGCTATCCTAAAAGACTATGTTATTGGCTATCCAAAGATCACTCTTTGAAACCAAATCACAGATCAAGAATGTGAAATAGGTACTTCTGGAAAATCCACAGATTGAAAGTGAAACTTATATTTACAGATGAAATGCTCCATCTATCTCTGCATTTTTTCTAATTTTTCACACAGGTATCTTTAGCCAAGACGGCTGTCTCCCAGTTATAGAATAATTAAAATATTGTCCTATCATTTTTTTTACATGAAGGTCAATGAAATGAATGTCTTAAAGCTAATTGGATTTAAGTTAGATGACATTAGCCATCTTTGATTACTACTACTTGCTTCAATTTGACTTTTTTAAAAAAGGTAAAGGTTCCCCCCGCACATTTGTGCAGTCATGTCCGACTCTAGGGGCCAGTGCTCATCTCCGTTTGTTAGCCGAAGAGCCAGCATTGTCCGAAGACGCTTCCACGGTCATGTGGCCAGCATGACGCACGTGGAACACTGTTACCTACCCACCAAAGTGGTACCTATTCATCTACTTGCATTTGCATGCTTTCGAATTGCTAGGTTGGCAAGAGCTGGGGCGAGTGTGGGAGCTCACTCCGTCACGTGGGACTAGGGATTCGAACCTCCAAACTTGCGATCTTCTGATCAACAAGCCTGGCGTCTTACCCGCTGAGCCACCACGCCCCAATTTGACTTTTACAATGAAGAAAAACAAGTTTGTTTCAACCTATTTGTGGTGAAGATTTGTTGCTAACAAGAACAAATGAAAAGATATATTCCACAGTGATAGCAAAACTTTCTTCATCAATAACTCTGTCATGTTGTTATCAATTAGCTAATCCTATGATTGATTCAGCATTGCCTAGCACAGGGGTCGGCAAACTTTTTATGCCGGGAGCCATTTTGACATGCTCGTGCACATTTTGAAATGCTCGAGAGCCAGGGGGCAGGGTTTGCGGGCGGGGTTTGCGGGCTTCTCCGCAAAGCTCCTGGTTGATCTTGATGTTTCCTTTTCCTCCCCTTCAATACGTTCCAGAAAGCGAGGTGGAAGCGGAGAGCGGCAGAGGCGAGGTGGGCGGCGGCGGCAGCAAAGAGGCCACGGGCGCAGGAAGCAGCAGCCGGAGGCTCGTCTGGCCCCGCGGCGCGCCGAGGGCGAAGAGCCGCCTGCTCTCCCCTTGGCCGCCTCCGGTCACTACAGTCTGCCGTCCGCGGCCCCTGCCCCCGCCCCAGCGCCCAGCCCTGTCCCCCCCGCCTCCCTCCCTGCAGGCGGCAGACTAACTCGGCGAGGAAGCCCTTGATGGCGGCTTCCCTCCCGCACGCACACCCAGGCTCGGCTGCGGAGCTCAGCTCAGGAGAGGCGGCGGGAAGGAGGGAGCGTCGCGGAGCATGTGCAGAGGGCTCTGCTGGTTGCCACGGCGTTCCCGGGCAGAGCGGAAGGCTGCGCCCTCTCCACTGGTTGGGACCCGCGCCTCCTTCCCTGCGGGCGGGCGAGGCAGGGAGAGAAGGGGAGACGGAGGGGCTCCCTCTCCGGCCTCTGCGCCCCTTCAGGCCCGTCTCTCCGAGGGGGGTGGCGGGAGGGAACTCCCCGTCCAAGGGGAAGCACTGGGAACCAGCAGCGGAGGTTGGCCGGCTCCTAGAGCGGCTGCCGCAAGCAACTTCTCCGCTCTGCCCGGCTCAAAACCTGGGGCGCGGGAGAGCAGAAGGCTGCGCCCTCTTCACCGGGCGGGACCCGCGCCTCCTTCCCTGTGGGCGGGTGAGGCAGGGAGAGAAGGGGAGACGGAGGGGCTCCCTCTCCGGCCTCTGTGCCCCTTCAGGCCTGTCTCTGCGAGGCCCGGCGCGGCAGGGAGGCGCTGCTGGCCTGGGACGCGGCGCTGTCGGAGGCAGCGCAGGAGCGGCTTCAGGGGCTGCTGCGGCTGGAGATGGCGCTGCTCCGCGGCATCCAGGTGCTGGGCGAGGGCGCAGGCCCGGGACGCGAGTGGCAGGGCGGCGCACGGGGCCTGGCCGGGGCGGTGGCGGTGGCGGCGGGGGGACGGAGCCGGTGGAAGTTTGCCGGGCGGCAGGACGGGGCGGGCGGCGCTGCTGGGGCTGGTGGCGGAGCTGGAGGGAGCGGAGGGACCAGGTGTTCCTGTGGGCGCAGCGCGCGCTCTGCAACCCGCCTTGGAAAAGCGGCCACGGGAGGCCCTCCGGGTGCACCCTCCCGCCCCATCAATCCCCCCACCCCGCCGTTCGGCGTCCTCTCCCCCCGCTAACCTGAGCCCTGCGGCAGCCGGGAGAGCTTAGCCAGGCTCGGACCGGAGGCGGCCAAGGGGAGAGCAGGCGGCTCTTCGCCTTGCGCCGCCCTGCGCCGCCCTGCCGCTCGCGTCCCGGGCCCGCGCCCTCGCCCAGCACCTGGATGCTGCGGAGCAGCGCCATCTCCAGCCGCAGCAGCCCCTGCAGCCGCTCCTGCGCCGCCTCCGACAGCGCCGCGTCCCGGGCCAGCAGCGCCTCCCTGCCGCGCCGGGCCTCGCTCAGTGCGAGAGCCAGGGGGCGGGGTTTGCGGGCGGGGGCCAATTGCGTGGAAGGGGCAGGGGTGAGTTCAGCTGCAGAAGAGCCACACTCAAGGGGCCAAAGAGCCGCATCTGGCTCGCGAGCCGCCATTTCCGACCCTTGGCCTAGCAGAACAAGAGAGGGGCGTGGTGGCTCAGCGGGTAAGATGCCAGGCTTGTCGATCGGAAGATTGCAAGTTTGGAGGTTCGAATCCCTAGCCCTGCGTGTGGAGTGAGCTCCCGCACTAGCTCCAGCTCTTGCCAACCTAGCAATTCGAAAGCATGCAAATGCAAGTAGATGAATAGGTACCACTTCGGTGGGTAGGTAACAGCGTTCCGTGCGCGTCATGCGGCCACATGACCGTGAAAGTGTCTTCGGACAATGCTGGCTCTTTGGCTAATAAACGGAGATGAGCACCGGCCCCTAGAGTCGGACACGACTGCACAAATGTGCGGGGGGAACCTTTACCTTTACCTTAGCAGAACAAGAAATGTCACATGTCTGTAGCTTGAATCATGTCAACTGGATTT
Organism: Charina bottae; assembly: GCA_023362775.1. Lineage (NCBI taxonomy): Eukaryota > Metazoa > Chordata > Lepidosauria > Squamata > Charinaidae > Charina > Charina bottae. The sequence continues at coordinate 4,144,790 of JALMGJ010000020.1, forward strand.
CTATTTTCTCAGTGGAAACGTTTCGCTCCTTATCCAAGGAGCTTCTTCAGTCTGAGCAAAGTTAGTAAGGGAATCCTTAAATATGTTTCTAGGTGGCTGTATCCTAAACATATTTAAGGATTCCCTTACTAACTTTGCTCAGACTGAAGAAGCTCCTTGGATAAGGAGCGAAACGTTTCCACTGAGAAAATAGAAATCCAGTTGACATGATTCAAGCTACAGACAATTCCACCTGGATGACTGAGAACCTTCATAGACAAGAAATGTCACATATCTCCCTACATTATACACTTACCCTATTAGATCAATGCGATGAGTGCACCATTGGGACACCTGAAAGGACAGGTTAGGGATAGATTGTCATGGAGAAAATCTATGTGTTTGCTAGGAGTCGAAAATGACTTGATGGCACATAATCAATCAATCAATCAATTAATCAGACCAATATTGTCTATTTTAAATGGCAGTGTGTTTTCAGGATCTCAGGGAGAGGGCTTTCACTGCTATGACAAATGGGAGCAGTCACTCTCTTTCAGGCCAACCTACTTCACCTTGTTGTAGGGAAAATAGGAGGAGGAAGCATTATTTACACCTTCTTGAGTTGTACAAAATAAAGGCAGGATATAAATCAAATAAACAAATATTTAGTTTGTGATAATACACCTGCTTGACCTTTTTTAAAAAATATGAATAGCAATATTTCTGCATTTTATAAAAATGGTTTTTGGCTATGTGATAGGAAAATTGCCCTGGAGTTCATCAATTGCTATATCGAGTGGGGAATATAAGCCTCTCATTTTTTTTCTATGATTAAAATAAAAAACTACTTCACTTCTATTACTCTATGTTCCTTGAATCCATCTTTAAAACTTATTTTGTGCAAGATATCAGTACAGCAGTACATACTAGAAGTGATTATGTGCCATCAAGTTGGTGTTGACTCTTAGCGACCACACAGATTTTCTCCATGGTGTTCTGCACCTGGTCTTTCAAGTCTTCCAATGGTGCACCTATTGCCACTGTAACTGAGTCCATCCACCTTGCTGCTGGTCATCCTCCTCTCTTTCCTCCCATGTTTTCCGGCATTAAAGCCTCCGCTAGAAAGCTAGGTCTTTGCGGCTGGCATCTTCAGACGCAGAGTGTGCTGCTTTGTGGTGTATAGCTACAGCTGCTGGCAAAACGTCAGGACAAAAGAAAACTAGACCATGGTTTTATTGGCTTGACACTTCCTCTTTTCTTACTGCAGACACATAGCCCACCCCTCTTTATTTTGCAACCTACCAATAACATTGAACAAAAAACTGAAGTACCATAGTCTATTAATTTACCATGCAACCTGAAAGGTCAATATCAATGAGAGCATGCACAAATAGTATTAATGCTTGAAATGGAGATGCAGAACCCTGTCTGACTCAGGCAAGTCCCAGCAACATCTTCCTCCAAGAAGACAAGATAAGTATTTGTTTCCCTCTCTTTGCTGTTCAGTCGTTTAGTCGTGTCCGACTCTTCGTGACCTCATGGACCATAGCACGCCAGGCCTTCCTGTCCTCCACTGCCTCCCGGAGTTTACTCAAATTCATGTTCATTACATTGGTGATGCTATCTAACCATCTCATCCTCTGCCGTCCCCCTCTTAGTCTTGGCCAATGGCAGCATGGATTGAACTGGTCCCTGACACTTTGCTGGTTATGCTGGAATTAACCCGTCCCCAAAGGCAATTAACAATTCATAAGATAAAAACCAAATGCAGGACTTGGGACTCATGCAATGCTCATAATGTCATTCAAAATTGCTCCATTTTGTCCTGAGCTTAGAAAAAAGCCAGCGTGTTTTGTTATGCAGTCAGGACAAAAGTCTTTGAAACCAGGGACTTCCAAATGGAAACATGGGGGACTTCTGGGTGGAAACATGGTGGACTAGAATGTCTCCGCCCACTGGGGACAACGCCAAGGCAAAGGCCGGCAGCTGGGCAAACAGAAGCTTCTCTGAACAAGGAGAAAGTGACAAGATCGCCCACTTGAGCTCTGGAGGGCAGCCCCTAGCGAGGAAGCTTGTTTAAAGGACATTGGATTTCCCCAATCCACTTTCTAAAGCACTTTTGGATGGAATGAATTTAAAGTGAAAAGAGACCTTCAACACAGCAAAGCACCCAAAGCCACCCGGATGAACGTACCTCTGACCTGTGGGAAGGATTACAGCAAAAAGCAAGGAAATAACCGTAAGGATTTAAAAGGATTTAAACACAAAAAGCTTGCCAGGAGTTTGGAGTGCAAAAATTAAAAACAGACTAAGGGGACAGTTAAATCTGGAGTATTGCTTTATTAATAAAGTACTTCTGAATTAATTAAATAAATAATACATACCTCCATGGGAAAGATAATTGTTTAAACTTGCTAAGGAGGACGATTGGCTTACTTCATTAAACAAAGATATAAGCAGAGAAATAATCAGGAAGTTGTGAAAGATCATGTGACTATAGAGGTACGGAGTGACAAAAGGGGCTAAAATGTTACAGGCATAAAAAAAAAAAGCCTCTACTCTTTTTAACTTTTTATTCTTTCTTTTTGGATTACAAATTAAAAAGAAAAAAATGGCTACTACTAGAAAGGCAGTGAAAGCTACAGAAACAGGGAGGAGAGGATCATTTACCGAAGGACAACAGATAATAGAAAAAGGGATTATGCCAGAGTCTTTACAAAGGTTGTTTGAAGAATTAGGGAAGAATGTTCCATCAGTGAAAAGAGACCTGGCTAACCTGAAAGAGAGAATGGATGAAAGACTTACAAATATGAAAGAAAATATGAATAAAAAATTGGAAGAATCTATAATACAGATGAGTGGAGAAGTTAAACAAATTAAAGAAAAAAATAGAAATTTTGGAAAATAAGACAGAAACAATAAATAGAGAGATGGAAAAGGATTTAGACAATGTGGCATTACTGGAATTAAGGGAGAAAGAATTTTGTTTAAGATTGAGAGTAGTTCCAGAGGAAACTAGCAAAGACATCAGAGAAAAAGTTGTAGAATCCATAACAAAAATTTTGGAATGGGATGAAGAAGATATGGATGCAGAAATGGACAATATGTACAGAATTAACACAAGATATGCAAAATTAAGAAAAGTACCAAGAGATGTACATCTTGTCAGGAACAACACAAGAGACCAGGTTCTAAAGCAACATTTTAATACTAAACTAAGGGTAAAGGGGCGTGGTGGCTCAGCAGGTAAGACGCCAGGCTTGTCAATCGGAAGATCGCAAGTTTGGAGGTTCGAATCCCTAGCCCCGCGTGACAGAGTGAGCTCCCGCACTAGCCCCAGCTCTTGCCAACCTAGCAATTCGAAAGCATGCAAAAGCAAGTAGATTAATAGGTACCACTTCGATGGGTAGGTAACAGTGTTCCGCGTGCATCATGCCGGCCACATGACCGTGGAAGCGTCTTCGGACAACGCTGGCTCTTCGGCTAACAAATGGAGATGAGCACCGGCCCCTAGAGTCGGACACGACTGCACAAATGTGTGGGCGGAACCTTTACTGTAAATAACTCAGAAGTAATTTTATTGAAAGAAATACCTATTAGAATATTGCACAAGAGAAAAGAATATACGTACCTTTTTGAAAGATAAACTTAAACAGAAGAAGATACCATTTAGTTGGGATAAATTGGAAGGAATATGTCAGGATGTCATCCATGCCATCCTGCCATGGTGCCAGGAAGGAACATCTTGCCACTCCGTTAAACTCACAGGGTCATTTGGGAGTGCCTGACAGTAAAACTACCAGATGTGTAAAGTAGGTGTTTGGTGTATTCACAGAACTGCAAACTATGATAATCAAAGTCTTGCGCCGAGCGTTTCAGCACCCAGGATAGATCAAAGGGTGATATTGCCGCATTAGTTGATTCGGACCCAAAAAGATCTGAGAACTGAGAGACAAAGGGAAGGGCGATTGAGCCGGGAATCCTGAAGGGGGGGAACCTTGGAGATTTTTAAACTGCTGGTTGCAGGAGCTTGATTCACTCGAGTCTTTAACGTGCAATGGATCACTGGCTATAATAAAGATTCCTTCATATCCTTGAGTGGCTTGTGTCAGGAACTCTGATTTAATAATCAACGGATCGAGGGCATCACAGAAAGACTCAAGCCAGTATGGCAACCTTACCCGAAAACTCCAAGTTTAGTGAGGAAGGTCCACAAATGGAATATCCAGAACCCATGGGAACCTCTCTGGTGTTGGGAGGGGGAGATGGGGAAGACAAAGGAGAAGAGGGCTCTGGCCGGAGCGCACAGGAGTGCTTGGCGGAAGAGGGCAGCTCACCGAGTGGGAGAGAAGGGGGAGAGGCAAAACCTGAAACCCCAACAAACTCAACCAGGCGAGAGACCAGGGGACGACTGGAGGAGCGGGGAGTCAAGCCAAAAGTCCTGACCAACCTTGAGAGCATGACTCGATCCAGGACACAAAAAGAACCAAGCCTGCTTGGTCCCTGGAGGTGGGAGGAACTGCAGAGAGAAATCCAGACCAGTGGGTGACTATGCGAGAAAGAGGCTCCCACTCCAAGTGGTCGACCTTGGAGCAGCAGATGGAGAAAATGGAACAAGAGATTAGTTCCTTAGGAGAGCGCGTATCTGACCTGCAGGAAGAGGTCAAGCAGCTCCTTCAGAAACTGAGCTGGGGGGCGACAATCAGCGTGGCGGCGACAAAAGATCGGATGTCCTTGGAAGGAAAGAGCGACGCATCTGAAACAGAGGAAGGTCGTGGGGTAACCAGGTTGGTAAATGCTCACCCCCCTCATGGCCGAACCCAAGCTGGGGTGATAAGACGAACCCCGAGCGCAGATGGGACACTCAGGGTGAGAGACTTGAGGGTGAAGTTCGCTGGGGACCCTAAAACCCTGGCCTGCTTCCTAACCCACGTGAGAGGATTTATGGAAGAATGTGAAGGGTCGTTTCCCACCGAAGGCTCCAAGGTACGGTACATTTCGACCCACCTTGAGGGCGAAGCAGTGGATTTTATTTATTTATTTATTTATTACATTTATATCCTGCCCATCTCCCCCACAAGGAGGGACCCTGGGCGGTTCACAACAATTTAAAAGAATTAAAACAATAAATATCAATGATAACAATATAAAATTGCATATATATATGTATATATACATACACCGACAACATCATATAATTTGATCCAAAGGTGGTAGATCTTATTCCACTGACTCGTAGAATTGCACAACTCAGACTCTCCGGAGCTTGAGGATTTTGAGAGTTTCATGAGCACTCTGAGGGATAGGTTTGAAGATCCCCTCTCTAAGTTAAGAGCCAAGACCAGCTTATAAAACAAGGAAGCAGGTCAGTCTCGGAGTACACCACGGAATTCAGGAGGCTGGCTGGGAAACTGACAGACTGGCCGGAATCACTGAAAATCAAATACTTCCAAGGAGGGTTGCACCCAGAGATCCTAGAGTGGTCCCTAGCAAGGGAGGACCCCAGGACCCTAAGAGGATGGATTTGTCTCACCGGTGAAGTAGAAGACATGCGAATCCGCTTCAAGAGACAGCAACAAGCCCAAACTACGGGGAAGCGACCAGTGCTGCCAATCCTTCCCTCGGAGAGACGGGGAGCACGTAAGTCATGGGACGAAGAGAAGGAGTGGCAGACTAAGAAAGGACTATGCTTTAAATGTGGCAAGGATTAGGTCATTGCATTGCCAGCTTCCCGCAATCTGCGACCCTGACGACAAGCAAAGCGAGAGAGAGTGGCACAAGGATCTTGGGGGTGAAGACCAAGGGATTTTTGTAATATTAAAGAGGGAGGAGGGAAAATGAGTTTCTTTATAACTGTTGAAAAGAAGGTCAGAAGTTGCTTATTTTTTCTGCTTCTTGTTTCTTTAATTTCCTTCCTTCTTCCCTTCCCTTCATGTATTTTTATGTTTTTCTTTTATCTATGTAAAAACTCTCAATAAAAATTACATTTAAAAAAGTCTTTGAAACCAGGAGCTTTGTTTCAATCTCAAGCCATGCAGAACAGACATGTTGTGCTTGTTTTGCACACCTCTTTTCTGGAAAATTGGGACACCCTCAAGCTGATGTTGGGACCTACAAGCAGGAACACAACATTTTACAGAATTAATGGAAGTCAGTATCTGCAGTGAATGAATGAATGAATGAATGAAGCATTACTAACAACAAAGCTAGCGGAGAAGACAGTATCCCAGCTGAGCTATTTAAAATCCTAAAAGATGATGCTGTTAAAGTGCTGCACTCAATATGCCAACAAATTTGGAAAACTCAACAGTGGCCACAGGTTTGGAAAAGGTCAGTTTACGTTCCAATTCCAAAGAAAGGCAATGCCAAAGAATGTTCAAACTACCGTACAATTGCGCTCATTTTGCATGCTAGCAAGGTTATGCTCAAAATCCTACAAGCTAGGCTTCAGCAGTATGTGAACCGAGAACTACCAGAAGTGCAAGCTGGGTTTCGAAGAGGCAGAGGAACTAGAGATCAGATTGCCAACATTCGCTGGATCATGGAAAAAGCAAGAGAGTTCCAGAAAAACATCTACTTCTGCTTCATTGACTACGCTAAAGCCTTTGATTGTGTAGATCACAACAAACTGTGGCAAAGTCTTAAAGAGATGGGAGTACCAGACCACCTTACCTGTCTCCTGAGAAACCTGTATGCGGGTCAAGAAGCAACAGTTAGAACCGGACATGGAACAACCGACTGGTTCAAAATTGGGAAAGGAGTACGACAAGGCTGTATATTATCACCCTGCTTATTTAACTTATATGCAGAGTACATCATGAGAAATGCCGGGCTGGATGAATCACAAGCCGGAGTTAAGATTGCCGGGAGAAATATCAACAACCTCAGATATGCAGACGATACCACCCTAATGGCAGAAAGTGAAGAGGAACTAAAGAGCCTCTTGATGAGGGTGAAAGAGGAGAGTGCAAAAGTTGGCTTGAAACTCAACATTAAAAAAACCCAGATCATGGCATCTGGTCCCATCACTTCCTGGCAAATAGAAGGGGAAGAAATGGAAGCAGTGACAGATTTTATTTTCTTGGGCTCCAAGATCACCGCAGACGGTGACTGCAGCCATGAAATTAAAAGACGCTTGCTCCTTGGGAGGAAAGCTACGGCAAACCTAGACAGCATATTAAAAAGCAGAGACATCACCTTGCCGACAAAGGTCCATATAGTTAAAGCTATGGTTTTTCCAGTAGTAATGTATGGCTGTGAGAGTTGGACCATAAGGAAGGCTGAGCGCCGAAGAACTGATGCTTTCAAACTGTGGTGCTGGAGAAGACTCTTGAGAGTCCCTTGGACTGCAAGGAGGTCAAACCAGTCAATCCTAAAGGAAATCAACCCTGACTGCTCATTGGAAGGACAGATGCTGAAGCTGAAGCTCAAATACTTTGGCCACCTAATGCGAAGGGAGGACTCACTGGAAAAGACCCTGATGCTGGGAAAGACTGAAGGCAAAAGGAGAAGGGGACGGCAGAGGATGAGATGGTTAGATAGCATCACCGATGTAATGAACATGAATTTGAGTAAACTCCAAGAGACAGTGGAGGACAGGAAGGCCTGGCGTGCTATGGTCCATGAGGTCACGAAGAGTCGGACACGACTAAATGACTGAACAACAACAACAATCTGCAGTAGTGAATATCATCCTCCCCCCCCCCCAATATATTAGAATGTATTGGCCCTTGGCACAGATAACAGCAAGCTCTGCTAGGTGGCAGCATCTAGCCAAACTTGATTAAGTTTAGAAAGCTAAACAGGGTTGGACATGCTTAGTGCTTGGATGGGAGACCATTAGGAAAACACTGAGCTGTTGACTAGATTGGGGACTTTAGGAAAACATACTGGTAGAAGGCAATAGTAAATCAGTTCCATACTGCTACAAAGAAACCTATATAGATATGTCCATAAAATTAGTAGGTATTGAACTCCACTCAAACAAGACATTACCTTTTTAAAACTGGGGTTAGTTATATGAAACATTACTATTCTATTGATAAGGAACTGCAGTTATGAACAGCAAAAAGTTGGTAATTAATATGGGAATTATGCATGCTAATATGCAATTTCTTAAAATAAAAGTATGGTTTATTTTCACCTAACATCATAGCTGAGGGTGTTTTTTTTTCATTCATCTTTTCAACAGAATTTGTGTAAAGTACCTTGTGAATACATGAAAGTAACTGCCAGTGATTCAATAAGTAAAACGTTTGCTTTTATTGTTTCTATGGATATTCTATTTATTTTATAATATTCGTGTTTTGGTAAATTGGAAATATCTTTTCTCTTCTGCTTTTCATCCAGCTTCATAGAAGTAATTTAAAACAGAAATTGCAGGTGCTAGGATCAAATGAGAAACCAATTTCCTTTTTCTATTTATTATACTACAATTCCTGATATATTTGTGCTTGAAATGGAAAGTTATTTCTATATTACTGATGCCAATATATCAGCATCAAATCAGCTGGCTAATGGGAACATTCTGGAGAAGGATTTTATGCAAACCGAAATGATTTACATTTTATTTGTCATCTGTAATAAATATATCCTTTCCTCCTTTTGATACATTAAACAAGAAATCAACAACATGAGTTCTTCAGAGATCTCCTATTTTATTTCATTTAACGATCTTATAATATGTGCTGAAAACAAAGCTAAATGTGGTTTTTGAGGTGCGAGGTGATAAAGTGATTTGCATTTTTATAATACATTAGCTATATTGGATTACTACTTTGAAAAAGCAGATTCTTTGGACTACCCTGTTTATTTTCTAGTTCTGGTTAGTGCAATAATTTGCATTTAAATGTAGCTTTTTTTTGTATCTTTCAAGGGAGTTCAAATAATTACCCATAAAAGTCTGTTGATTTCCCCTGTATATTCCAAATATTCAAGAAAAGCAATGATTAATTAATATTAAGAATATGCGATTTACATCAAGACATTTATTTTACAGAACACAAATGTTACAGAACACAAATGTTATTAAGGCCAGCAATTTTCCAACTCTTCTTCTTAGACTACATTTTAGGGGTACAAAAATACTTATTTTAAATCAGCTACTAGCAGTTTCCTTTCATGCTTATCTTGTTGTCAGAGCTCTACCATTCCCACTTATATGGAAACTCATGGGTGTACGTGCATATGGACAGGAGTCAATCTAAGAATATTTTAAGTGAAGTTCAGCGTCCATACAGCAGATTTATGTATGGTCACTTTTCCTAAGCAGAGGAAGTGATCTCAAACTCATGTTCAAAATTCGCAAATAATAAGGAGATTAACCAATGGGCCCCCTTGCTTTTTAACTTCTATATTAACGACATGGTTAAATGGATAAATAAACCAACCCCCCCCCAAAAAAATAGGGAATCGCAGCATCGCCTTGTTATTGTATGCAGATGACGCAGTAATTCTTTCAAGGACACCAGTAGGTCTTAAAAGAGCCCTGCGAGCATTGCTCCAGTACTGCAATAACGATAAATTGGAAATTAACTTTCAGAAAACTAAAGTTATGGCCTTTGCTAAAAGGCCAAAACTCTGTTCATGGTACCTTAATGGACATAAAATAGAACAGGTGACCATTTTTAAATATCTGGGTGTTGTCATACACACCACCGGCTCAAGGAATGCACATTGCGAACATGCAGCTGCCATTGGTCAGAGATCAGCCAACGCCATTCTCAAATTTTTCCACTCGAAAGGAGGACATTATGTCCCAGCTGCAATTAAGCTTTTTCAGGCTAAGTCGCTTGCACAGCTATTGTATGGGACCCAGCTTGGACCCTCATCTTCTAGTTTCATACCTTTGGAGAGAGTTCAATCTAAATTTATAAGAGCAATTTTACAGATCCCTCGCTGTGTTTCTAACGCTCGCTTACGCCTGGAGACAGGACTGGTAAAAGTTGAGTCAAGAATCTGTATAGCTTCCTTAAATCTATGGCTAAAACTCAACTTTTTTCCACAAGGCCTTGCACCACTAATTCTCCAAGACAAATTTTCTTCCTCATGGATCAAGGCTGTCGAATATAATCTCACAAAATTAGGTTTTTCTCCGTCTTCAATACTAGAGCTGGGCTACGACAAGGCAAAACAAAGCCTGAGACAAAGGGTAGAGGACATGGAGAGGCAAGCAGATCTAGAGAAAGCCCCGACATTTTTGGCTCCAGACTCTACTAGATACACTGTTACCTCTGCGAGATATCTCAGCCAGCTAGAGACATTGAACCATCGGAAAGCCTTCTCACTTGCACGATGCCATGTCCTCCCCTCAGCCGTCTTGGACAGCAAATATAAAAAAATTCCATTGGATAAAAGGCTCTGTCCTTGTAATTCTGGAGAGATAGAAACTACTGGACATGTCCTTCTACGATGTTCATTCTACAGAGATATTCGAATAAAATTCATTTCCCCGATAATTATGAGGTATCCGGGCCGTTCTGAAACCGAGTATCTTCAGATTTTGCTCAAAGATGAGTGGATTACAGTCACAGCACAGGTAGCAAGATTCTGCGCAGCAGCACTAAAGAGCCGACGTAACTTAGTGAAAAACTTACCATAAATATTTTACTTTCTTTTATAACTATTCATTTAAAATTTTGATATTAACACTTAATTTTAATAGTTAATAATTAATAACCATAGGATGCCACAAGATATGGAACTCAACATAATGTAAAATAGGCTGTCTTCTTGATTTTATATACAAATGTTAAGTATTTTGCTAAACTAATTTTAGATATGGATTTTATTTATTTTATTATAGCTGAGAACTTTTATTGGCTACATATGGCGTATTTTTATTTGTACTGGTCTATGACTGTAATAAATAAATTGAATTAACCAATGAGTACTTGCATCCACACACTGTAGGAAACAATTCGATAAATACTATTCAGAATATTTTTTCCAATCAAATCTTTATTGTGGCCTTTGACCACCTTAAGAGGATATAAACATAGAAATAAGAAACAGTAATACTAAAATCTAAATCAAGAGCTATGAATTAAAATTAATTATACAAATATTGGAACCATACATAGAATAATGTACTTCTAAAGTCATTTCTAAAGTCAAGATTTGGTAAAGTTTTATGTAGTCCAATGCACTAAAAATAAAATGAATATTAAAAAGTAATACAAATATATGGATATAGCTTTTATCTTAATAAAGCAGGTCCTAAATTGTCTAGAGTAAAAAAGGGAGCAGCAGCAGAAAATATAATAATATTGTGTTGTGTACTTTCTTTATCTGTGTCTTAACTAAATGGGGCCACATTTTAAATGCTAGTAATGCAAATTTAGCAACCGTATATGTTATTTTGGAATTTTTATCTAATATGAAATTTTCAGCATAAAATTCATCAGAGTGGCCAGGGAATAACTTTAACAGTGGTCCCAGTAAAGAGCTTCTAAGATCTCTATAGAAATTGCTAGATAGCAAGGTGTGAGCCAAGGATTCAGTGGCCCTTGAGCCACATGATTGATTTTCATTTATGGAACTTAGTTGTACAGTTTTACGTCATGCATGTAAGAGTGCTTGCCCACAAATATAAATTACATTCTGATAATGACTGAGTAGTTTTTCATCAGAAGGATTTGTAACTATTTTTGAGCGAGCCCAAATTAGCTGATCAGAGTTTAAAAATTTTGCTAGAGACAGGCTCACTTTATAGTTGATGGCCTGATCTCTGGATTGGCCAATACTAGGGAAAAAATTTCTACAACCTCTTTTTCAACAGGAGGACATAGCTATAAGACCAAAGGTAAATGGTAAAATGAGAACCAATTTGGTGTACTGGTTAAGGCACCAGGCTAGAAACCAGGAGACCGTGAGTTCTAGTCTCACCTTAGGCACAAAGCCAGCTCTCAATAGTACTGCATTCAAAAGAAAATTCCCTGGGCCTATCCCCATCAGTGGCTCTGTTTAGCATGAAAAGGTCAGTTTTATTGGTACACTGTGCCAGGCATATGTCTGCATAATTGCATTTTTTGCCTTTTGCCTTGCTGGATCTCTCCCTCCTCCTCCAGTGGAGTTACTTTCTACTTATTAAATGGCACCATTATCTGTTTGGATGTCATACTGATAGAGTTTGGGTTCTGGAGATCTTTTCATTTTGTGACCCATACAGCTAAGGAATCTTTCAGAAGGAGCTGTATTAGATCTTGAGACATTTCCTTTTCGCCTTCCAGGGTAGCTCATTAATTTCTCTTAATACCTCTGGACACTTCTTAAAATTCAGGTTTTTAAACTGAGGAATCCAAGCTTTGGAGGGTGCCTTCAATCTTTAGGTGCTGGAACTAATCAGCTTGCAAGAATGTCCATGAGATAGATCTTGTATCATCATCATCAAACCCAGCAAATTTAGGTCAAATCTTTGGTTGTTGTGCAATTAGATTAAGTCAGAAGATGGATTTTTCCTTAGGGGTCTTCTGTTGCAGAGCAGTAGGGCATATCTTTGCCAGTTAGCCAGGAGGAAGGGAGATTAATCTCAACTGATTAAACAAAAGGAGGCCTTAATTCCATAAATTTAGCTTGTAAATTATCTTTTATAGGGGAGCAGATCTGGGTCAGAGTACAAGGCACCTCTTCTTCAAAGATGAAAAAATCTGGTTGTAGTTGGAGATTAACTTCATAAATATCCTTAGGTGGAATATCTTTGAAATTCCTCAGGTTGGTTGAAAGATGATTATTTAACTCTTCACAGGAGTGGGGGCAAAATTTGTGTCACATATTGTAGACGGCTGATGAAAGAAGTTTTTTTTAAGAAGTTGGGCTGTATTTACTATGGCAGTTAACACAACCTTTAACTTATCCAATCTTGCAATGATGTTGGTCTGCTCTGATTGAGGTAAAAACTATAAGACCTTAAATATGTTTTCCTTCTAATCCATTGAGAAAATTGGCCTTTATTGGGATGATACCCTGACTTCTGGCCTTTGGCTTTGTAGGGAGTACTGTGTTGGGTTGAGAAGAAATGTTCTCATACTGATACTCTTGTCTGCTTTCAAGACAATTTTGTCTAAGCAGTAGTAAGCAGTTTTTCAGAGTGAGTGCCATAATGTATTAGTGGAACTGGTTTGCATCCTTAAAAACTATTAACTGAAAAAATCAGAAACTTCCAGGAGTTTCTTTTTAAAAAAATCAGTTGTGGAATTGCAACTGCTTAAATGTCATCAGTTATCTTTTACAATCATTCCAGCTGGTTAGCCAGAAGATTTCATCCACATCATTAAGAGTAACATTTGAGGATTTAAGGCATGATAGAAACTTTTGTTGTTGTTCAGTCTTCTATTGCTCTCTTTTCCCTTGTTGAAAGGATTATTATTTGCAACATTGCTCTTTTAAGTTAGAGAGAGTCATAAACAGTTTGTATGGAGTCATTAAGGGCTTTCAGGTCATCCTGATCCTCTGTATGAGAAAGAGAGATCTCATGGAGCTCATTCACATCTCCCCCACTTAAGTTGCCATGGCCACTAAAAATAACAGTCTTTAATTGGAGGGGAGCATTACTATATCTTTATGATGGCTGTTCAACTTCCACAAGATGGCAGGCTCCTTCCCAGTCTGAATCTGAGGCTAGGTATTCTGCACATTTCCTGTACTGTATAATCTTCAAACAGGGTGCTCAGGATGATTTTACACCTCCCTGCTGCTGTCAGATACCAGCCTTGTTACAACATATAATGTTGCCAGGTTCTGCGCAGCAGCACTTAAAATTTGCCAGATGATGACCGGTGCCACAAACTAGCATTTATTGTAATATACTAGAGTACTGTATTTACAGATATACTAACCTTTATGCTCCCCCACACTCATCTAATGCTCCTACCCCTTCCCCTATATTTTCTTTCCTTTCCTTTTTCCTTTCTCCTTTTCCTCTAAACTCTTGTGTTTTAGCTTTTTATATTAGCTTTTAATGTATTTTTTATTTTGTGTTTTAGCTTTTTATATCAGATTTTAATGTACCTTCTATACTTTTAACTGACTGTACCCCACCCTCCTTATGCTGGTCTTTGACCGTAATAAAGATTTGTTTGTTTGTAATCTTCAAACAGAGACTTAGGTTCTTCAAGTTTCTTAACAACTTAATAGTTGCTAAAAAATTGAGATCACTGCATGAGCTGCAAGAAGGCAGTTTCTGGCCACTAAATCAATACCAGAATGAAGAGGAAAAACTTCCTGAGGCTGAAAGTGAAGGGAGATACCAGTCAGCCATCCTTCTCATCTGACTTGGGACAAATGTCGGTCTCAGTTTGTAATGTATCTCTGTCTGCTTGCTGCTGTTTCTTACAACTATGAGCAAGGAACTTAAATGAATTTGAAGTAATATGAAGTAAGAGAAGTTTGTTCTTACTTGCCATATTTGAAGTCTTTAGTAGTTCATAAATCTTTTGTTTAAAAGTATTTTCTGGTAGCTGAAAACCAGAGCTTCTCCTGCATCATTTCTTAGCTTCTGTGGTTTTTATGACTTTGGCAGTTTGGGGAGATCTATAAGATTTATTGCCCACAGTAGGCAGTCAAAGGAAAAGGCTGTTTATGCCAGAAGAGGATATTAAAACCAGCAGAAACAGGAGAAAGATTTAAGGAAGCAAAGAGCTCAAAAAAGTTGACACTACCTCTTTCTGCCCTTTTATTTTTACCATTAAGAACAAAAAATAAATCTCTGATGGCTTAATTAGGGTTGGAGCCACCAAGCAATCTTTTTAGAGGACAAAAATGACTTGGTTATCATGGCCATTCCTTAGCATGTGTAAAAAGGTAAAGGCTCCCCCCACACATTTGTGCAGTCGTGTCCAACTCTAGGGGCCGGTGCTCATCTCTGTTTGTTAGCCGAAGAACCAGCATTGTCTGAAGACGCTTCCACGGTCATGTGGCCGCATGACGCACGCGGAACGCTGTTGCCTACCCACCGAAGTGGTACCTATTCATCTACTTGCATTTGCATGCTTTCGAATTGCTAGGTTGGCAAGAGCTGGGGCGAGTGCGGGAGCTCACTCCGTCACGCAGGGCTAGGGATTCGAACCTCCGAACTTGCGATCTTCCGATCGACAAGCCTGGCATCTTACCCGCTGAGAATGCTCTGAACTAAAGACAGGATAGCGCAAGGAGTTGGGGCTCAAAGGGAAGCTTGGAAGGCCTCTTAGGGATCGGACACTTCACCTTCTAGATACCACTAGAATGAGGGAGCAATTCATTTATCTCTCCTTTTAATGTAAGTAGACTTGTACTTCTTGTACTAATATGTGAACTAGAGTATTTTTTACAGTCCTCTGACTCTTATGAAACACTTCTCTATCAGAAGCATAACCAACACGTTCATATATAAACATGTTTAAAAGAGAAAAGAGGATACCAAAACATGGTGGGTGGGTGTGGGTAAAACATTTTAAAAATATGCATATATTCATTGTACAGATTTTTAACCAGAAAGTATTGTGGAACCAAGATGGAATTTTTAAAAAATTGAAAGGAGGAAAAGAAAAACAAATTATGACTGCATCCTTTTGGGTCAGTTCCATGTTCAACTATTCTGTGGTAGGCCTAAATCCCCACAATCACCTCAGCCCGCCATGAGCATGCCTTACCCACCATTTCCAGAGTATGTGACTGCAAACCTCTGCATCTATCCCAGGTGCAGATTTCTCCTAACCTGGAATATGCAGGCACACACAGAGTCCCCTTTGGGGGAGATGACGTGGTGATAAAAGTCGAAATATAAATAAATAAATATAAAAATAAATACCAGGAGGAAGCTTGACACAATGTGTTTCCTCCGGTCTCTCCTCCTTATCGGTTCTGCCCCTCTTCCATGGTGCTACCCTAGTCCTTTGCCTCTTTGCCTGCCCTCAAAGCAACTGACTGGATGCCCTTTATCCAGGGGAGCTCCTGTTTTGTTTCCTATTTTCATGTTCTTTTATTTCTCTTTTTGGGGGGTGGGCAAACAGGTTACCCAGCTGACAGACACCAGGTCAGTAAATATACAGTATATGTAAAAAGAGAGGCTTCAGCATTTACCTTACACCTTCACTTTATTTCTTCCTTCAATGCTTTCCTCATGTTCCTCCCTCCAATTTCCCCCCTCCCTATTTTCCTTTCAAGGGAGAGAGGGAGAAAGTATATGGTTGAACAGTCAATCAAATGAGATTGATTTGAGAGGAAAAGTGAATGTGGAATGTCAAGTGGATGGCAAAGATGCATAAGGAGTTCTTTGTGGCTTGTGCAAACAACCAGGAATGTCCAGGAAATGAAGAAACAAATTAAGGTGGAAAAATGAAAATGAAATATATTGGTATGTTTGTAGATATACAAAAATAAATGAATTAAACCTCTTGTAAGCAGTCAACACTCAATTAAATGGAATTTTAAAAAACAAGTTGCAGGGCACTGATTACACTGCAGTTACAGTTGCTAACACAACTTGGTGCTATCACAAAAGTCAGGTGAGGGTCACCAATACATGGTTTATTCAATCCAGACAATGCTTGTACATACTGTCCAGATATCTCCAATTGGACTGTACAGTACCATAACCACATCAATTATATCTTATGCAGCCAGCAATATAAAAATACTGTTGTTTCTGTTACAGATTTACCTGGTGCAGACTCAGATCATCAACTACAGGTAGTCCTTGACCTACGACCATTTGTTCAGTGACCATTCGAAGTTACGACGATGCTGAACAAATAGTGGTTATGACCGGTCCTCAGAGTTCTGGCCACCGCAGGACTTCCATGGTCATGTGATTGCAATCTGGGTGCTTGGTAACAGGTTCTCACTTACGACCAGTTGCAGCTCTGAGATCGCGTGATTGCCATTTGCAACCTTCTCTGCCAGCTTCCTCAGAAAGTCAATGGGGAAGCTGTCAGGGAAGGTCGCAGGTCACTGAGGTAAGTCTCCCCCAGCAGCGCACGCTTCCCCAGCCCCTCTGCACTCACACCATGCTGGCCACTCATGTACCCCTGTGCACCCTTCCCAACCCGCGCCTCTCGCGCACCCCCTCGCATCCTCCCTGACCTGCCGCCTCTCGTGCACCGCCTTGCACCCTTGTGCACCCTCCCTGATTGCTGTCACTAAGCGATGCAGTCGTGCTTTATTGCTTAGTGATGGAAATTCTGTTCCTATTTGCTGTCATAAGTTGAGGACTACTTGCACTTGTCACCAAAGTCTGTTTCAAATTCAAATTCTGCAACACCAAAAAAGAACATAGCACCCGGGATATCTGATATCAACAACATTTCATCTCTATATGCAGTGGAAGAAAGAAACAAATTCAGCTGACTGAACTTCATGGAAAAATAACCAGTTGAATATGGGAAGAAATTAAAAATGTTATCAACATATCCCCAGAAACATAGCAAATGGTTGTCAGAGGAAACCACCCAAACTGCTGAACAGAGAAGGAAATTTAAAATCATGGATAACAGAGATGAAACAAGGTGGCTAAATGAGGAATTTCAGTGTAAAGCTAGAAAAGAAAATGAACATTACTGGAATGAGCATTGTCAAGAAATGGAGGAAAGAAACCAAAAAGGACATACTAGAGATTGTTTTGCCCTAATAAAGAAAACTTGGATACCATTCACTGCATGCAAAGGAATAATCAGAGTCAGAAATGGAAAAAACTGAATGATCAGAAGCAAATAAAAAATAGATGGAAGGAATATACTGAGGATTTGTATATAATTAGTAATGTTCTTCAACCATGTAACAGACAGACTTCTGAAGCAGAGCCAGATATAGTGGAAGGTGAGGTAACATGGAGACTGAAAAGGCTGCAAAAGGAAAAGCCCCTGATTGGTGGCATTCCATCAGAATTGCTTAAATCACTACTAACAGCAACAATTTCAAAACTATGTAAAACTATGGGATATAAATGAATGGCCGAAAAACTAGAAAAGCTGGGTGTTCATCCTTATCCCAAAGAATGGTGACACATGCATCTGCTCCAACTACTGCACAATAACCCTGATATCACACGCTAGCAAAATGTTGTTGAAAATCATACAACAATTGGGTCCAATCATGGAAAGAAATCTGCCCAAGATACAGGCTGGTTTTAGAACAGGAGGAGGCACTTGAGACCACACTACAAATGTCCGATGGATCATGAAACATGATCATATATCACATATCAAGATAAAAATGAACAATGAAGAAATTGAATCAGTCCAGGACTTCACTTTCCCCAGCTCCGAAACTGCAGAACAGGAAACACTTAAATGCAGAATATCACTTGGGTGCACTGCAATGATTAGCATGGAGAAGATCTGGAAAAGCAGGGACATTGTTCTGAATACTAAGTACAGAATAGTAAATGCTATTGCTTTTTATTGCTACTGGCAGTAAAAAAGCAGATAGAAGAAAACTAGACTCCTTCATATTATGGGGTTGGAGATGTGCATACCTTCCACAGCAAAAATAATGAACAAAAACAGTTTAGACCACATCAAGCCAGAAATATCCATGGAAGTTAAGATTATTAAGATTATTAAGGCTGTCTTATTCTGGCCATGTCATGCATTCAAATTCCTTAGAAAAATCAATCATGGTAGGAATAATTGGAGATATTAGAAAACAAGATTGGCAATGAACACGCTGGATAGACACCATCAAACAAGACACTGGTTTAAACCTAGAAACATTAAACAAAGTTGTAAAACATCTGAAAGAATGGAGAGAGCTAATCTATGAAGTCCAATAGTAGAGAATATATGTAGCTCAGTTCTGAACTGTTGGGTTCTTGATGTTCTCTGAACTTCATTATTTTCCTGTAGACATTTTGCTACCAGGCTAGGTAACATCATCAGTCCATGGAAGAGTGAAGTTTACTAGTTGTTTACATATAGAACTTGCCCAGCAGTCTTGGTTGGGGTATGGTTTCTTCCTTGATTGTTTATCTAGTGCTGTTTCTTGCTTGCTTGTGTTGATTGCTAGGGAGGATGTACTCTGAGCTGTTTCTTTCCTGCTTCCATCAAAAACATCTCAGACAACCAACAAAGTACTACAGCCTCTTGACATCACTGTAACATACAAACCAACAAAATCCCTCCAAAAATCTTAAGCAAACCCAAAGACCGAGTTACCGAAGAACAAAAAGGGGAGTTATCTACAAGATACAGTGTAAAGACTGTAACTGCCATTATGTAGGACAGACAGGAGGAAGATTGGCAGAACACATCTACAAACTGACAGAAAACTTGATGAAAATTCATCTCTCCACATAGAGACAAATTCAACCACAATTTCAACTGGAAAATTGTTGACATTTTTTGATCAAGCCAAATCCAAAAATACTATGGAATCGCTGGAACCTTGGCATTCTGACAAATCAGACATCAACAGACACATAGAGACAAACCCTATCCACATACTATTTGAAAGACATAACGTCAAGGAAAGCAAAAAAGCCCAGAGCACATCCTCCCTGGCCTATCTCAAAGGGATCACCAAGCAGAAGCTTTATAAGATGTGAGAGCTACCTTTACATGAATGCTTATGTTAAGTTAAGTTAAGGGGAAATGATATTAATTTAGTACTAGATAACAGTCATGATTGGGATCCATTTAGAATCCTGAACAGCGTTAGGTAATTGTGAAAGATACTGGCAGACCAAGCATGGGATAGAAATGGACTCTAGTTTCTATTCACAATCACACAAACCTTATTCTGACATTACAGAAATTCTTCCTCTCTTGGGAAAAAATAATAATTTATATGTATTTGGTATATACCATAGCCCAGCCTTACTCAGGCTTGAAAGAGAAATCTGAAAAATCAAAACTTCAGGCGTTTGAAATATGTGATATTAAAGCTGATGAGAACAATTTTAAAAATGACTAGTGTATAGAGACTTACTGTCAAAATTTTATAATTAACTATAAAGAATATTCATCCTCATTCCACAAGGCTAACCAACTAAAGAAAAGCTCTTGAAAACCTGAACTATCAAAACCGAGCGCTTGCTAAGCCTAGGCAGTCTCTAAGCAACAAATCAAACTAAACTCCTGTAATGTGGTTTTTATACAGTATGTGGCTGCTTCTGAAGCTTGTTTGGAGTGAAAAAGCTGCTTCAAAGCCCTTGCAAGTACAGGTTGATACTGCAGAGAAAGTTTCAGAAGTGAGGTAAAGCAATTTGCCTATTTTGTTTGATACTTAGCAGTCTGGCATCCAAGTTGCTTTGCAAAGCAGGAGGGCAGCTCCTTGAAGACTACCATAATTACAGAGCTTTTCACAGGGAACGTTGAAGGTATGTATCCAATGGCACTGACCCTTAAACACGGCACAACCTACTGATCATGACAGAGATAAAGATTTACTCTGTATTCCCTCTGCTTGTGCTTTGTGGAAGAGCTTGCTCACTGAATCTAGAGAATAAAGCTTTGTTACTGAAATATAGTTGTGTGATTAGCTGCCAAATGTACGTGTTTCCTTTAAATTATTTATATGGCTGCCCATCTTGCTTCTGCAACTCTGGACAACTAAGAGCAATTAAAACCATAATAATCAACCCCCGCATCAGATAAAAATAACCACAACATTATTAATATAATACAGCTGAGATCCTCAAAAATCGTACACCCTTCAACTGCACAACCAGGCTCACTTAACATCCCAGCCCAATGCCTGAGAGAATAACCACATTTTTAAAGCTTTTTCAAACACCAGCGAACATCTGAATCTTGGGGAGAAAGGTGTTCTATAGGCACACCTCCTGGGTCCTATTAGATGACACTACTTCAAGGAAGGAACCAGGAGCATGCCTACTCTGTCACATCTGGTGGAACAACACCAGCTCCTCCACATCTCTCAACCAAATTTGGTGACATCTTCCTTGGAAATTATCTCTTAGCTGTGTGTGTGTCTGTGGGTCCTCAAATAAGACTTGATTCCTGGCAACCACATGGACAAATTATCTAGGCATTTTCAGAAGCACTTTGCTCTTGCCTTCTTCCTAGAGCTGAGAGAGAATGGCTGGCCCAAACCCACCCAGCTGGTTTTTGTACCTAAGGCAGGAGTAAAACTCAGGTTTCCCCACTCGTAATCTAGTCCATTAACCACTAGATCAAACTAGCCTTCTCATTTGTGAGTGTTGGGAAAAATAAGTTGATAACTGAAAAATATCCCAGGCTTCAAAGAGCTTCAGTGCGCTCTGAATGGATCCAGGGTAGGCAGCTTTGGGGTGCAATACTCACAACATACATTGCAGCCATCCCTTGGAAGACCTTTGGTGTATGTCAGGGGTTTCCAGGCTGGATGGCTTTGGGATTGTCTGCAGTTTCCAAACCCTTTCTGGAATCATCCGGCTGATGACAGAATGTTTATTTTATTTTTTGATTATTTAATGTATTAAATATGAATGAATATCTTGTTCTGTACTCTGGCCCCGCCCCACCCCGCCCCACCCCGCCCCACCCACATTCCGAACACCTAAGACTTGAAGATAGCCTGAAAAAATTGCAGGTCCTGAGCTAAATCCTGTTTTGTTGCAATTTAGCCATTTATACTAAAGAAGCTGCCTCAGCAAGTGTCAGCATCCGATTGACCATGGTTGGGCTGAAAAGCTACATAAGGGCAGGCCTAATTAGTACTAATTAGACGGAAGACTGTTAGATAACACCAGGGATAGGCTGGACAGAATCCTCCCCTCTCCCCAATTCTAAAGAGAACTAGCAGTCACTTTAAGATCCTACATTGCTTAGTTTAGTCCCTAAATAATTTTGTGGTACTATCCTACAGGTACTTATAACTCCTCCACATTTATTAGCATATAACTGAACACCTTTCAACTCCATTCTTCTAAAGCTTGATCCAATGATTACAGACTAATTCTTGCCTTTGATGACTATAATTACTATAGAGATGTTTCTTCACTAAATTATTTTTAAATTAAGAAAGACTTATTCTATGCAATAATCTTCTCATGAGCACACAGACAGTATTGCTGTTAACCACCAAGTTGGAATTAAAAGTCTTCAACTTTATTGTAGATAAAGCATTTATCAAATGTTGTTTTGGGGGATAAATAAAAATGAAGAACCAAAGTTTTCAAGTAAACGTCTACCCATGATGTTTTCAAAATCTATTATTTTTACACTAAAGATTTGCCTGATTACTGTTTCTAATCCAGAGGCTATATAATAGCTTCAAGGTTAGAATGCATTGTAACACACAGGGCCCACCATTAAAGCCAATTCCTGTACATTGGAGAGCTAGCGAGGCAGAGTTGACTTCTTGCTCTTTCCCTATTTAATCTATACATAAACTCATTGACTAAGGAACTTTCAGACCCAAACTTTCACCCCCCAGAATTGCAAATGTGAATGTTCCACTATTATTTTGTGCAGATGATGCAGCCATTATTTCTAGAACTCTAATTGGCCTTAGGCACACTTTTAACACCTTAGCGTGCTACTGTAGGGAACACAGTTTGTGATAAACTACCAGAAGACCAAAATAATGGCCTTTGCTAAATCAGTCAGGAAGCTCTGGTAGGTAATAGAAGGGCAAGAGATTGAGCAGCTAAGGGCTTTTAAATTCTTAGGTGTGATCTTTCAAGACATGGGGTCACAGACTGCACAGACTGACTCTGTGCTCTTGCAGGCTCGAAGTACTTTAGCCATTTTAAAGTTTTCTCACACTAAAGGCAGAGAATTCATCCCTGCAGCTTTAAAACTATTCACAGCTAAATCTCTGGTTCAGTTGTTTATGATTCCCAGCTAGGACCCTGCCCAGGTTATAGGTCAATGGAAGAGGTGCAAACCAAGTCAGAGCACTGCTCCATGCCCCAAGATGTGTATCCAGGGTGATTTTGAGGCTTGAGACTGGCAAACGACAGTTAAGAGCTTGGCAATTAATTATTGATTACTGGCTTAAGTGCCATTATTTCCAAGTTAGACTGATTCTATCAATCCTATCTGATAAATTTCAGTCTTCATGGCCACAAGTAATTCTAAAATCTTTCTTCTTGTGGCCTTTCTTTTGAGTCTTTACAGTTTCTTGAATTCACCCGGACTAAGAGACTCATTAGGGAATGGCTCATGAACATTGATCATCAGAATGAGAGAGGTCTTATTCCCAAATCTATCTTTGTATGGTTTAACCACCCAGATGGAACTCAGCTAATTATATTTATTAATCATCAATCAATCAATCAATCAAGCTCTCCTTCACAATTAAGTTTTCTTTTTAGGGCCAGATTCAACAGCCTGCCCTCAGCATTCCTATCTGGAAAGTTCCTAGTC
Organism: Charina bottae; assembly: GCA_023362775.1. NCBI lineage: Eukaryota > Metazoa > Chordata > Lepidosauria > Squamata > Charinaidae > Charina > Charina bottae. The sequence goes on from JALMGJ010000020.1 coordinate 4,168,054, forward strand.
AAACCTCCACTTGTGGTGAGGATTCAAACTGAATCTATCCTTTATGTCAGAGCTTTCCAAACTTTTCATGTTGGCGACACAAACTAAGGTGGCGGCAGCACGGCCTGCGGTGTCCTGGTGTGTCGCACGCAAACCCGGAAGCGCTGTTGGGGGGAACCGGAAGAAGCGGCGGCGGCACTGATTGGCGGGGGTGCCGCTCCTTCCGGTTTCCCCCCACCAGCGCTTCCGGGTTTGCGCGTGACACACCAGGACACCGCAGGTGACACAGTAGTGTGTCGCGACACACACTTTGGAAAGCTATGCTTTATGTGCTGTTACATTATCCATTTTATAACAATACCGCGGGTATTGGGACGCGGATGGCTCAGCAGGTTAAACAGCTGAGCTGTAGGCTGCCGATCAGAAGGTCGGCAGTTCGAACCCCCGCGTGACGAAATGAGCTCTCGTCGCTAAAGTCCTAGCTCCTGTCAACCCAGCAGTTCAAAAGCTTAGCAAGTAGATAAATGGGTACCACCTTAAAGTGGGAGAATTTGCTGGTGTCCTGTCGGGAGCCGGTTCCACCGGAGGAAAAATCGGAGGAAGATTCAATGGACGGTGAGGACAGACCAGGAAGTGACATCAACAGGACGTCAGCAGCCGGCTCAAGGCATCCTGGGAATTGTAGTCCAGAGCCTTAGAAGAGCCGGTTCCCTTACCCCCTCTCCTGGTGTGCGGGTTAATTACACTCTATAGTTGGTGACATTGTATAATGGTAAAAATGTATATATATATATATATATGTATGTAAGCCGCCTAGAGTCCTCCGTTAGGGAGGGGATAGGCGGGGTATAAATAGCACTATAAATAAAAATAAATAAATACCCAAAGATGGCTTATCTTTCCTCTGTTGTCACATATTCTAACTTGGTCTGAGATACTTTATGTTAACTTTCTTCTTTCAGATAAGAAAAATCCTAACACATACAGTATAATGTAGCCACGTTTTGAGTAACAGCAGTTAATGTGATAAACAACTGGTTTCAGGCTTACCTTAGTAATTACTCCTCTATTTATATTTTAATAATTATTCTTGTTTATCTATAATTAATAACCCAGATGTTTAAATTTTATAGGATGATTTATGTTTATATTGTCTATTTTAGTATGTTGAATATTTATTTCCCCTTTTAGGTTTAGATACAATTTTTATTCAATAATTTTAGCTGTAATAGTGTGCATAGTTTTATTACTTATTTTATTCTGTTTATTCATGCCATATTTATATCCTTGATCTTAATGTACTATTGCTTTTTGGGAAAAAAAATCACTGGTCAGTGACCAAAATTAATAAAATCTAAGTATCTATCTTATTCTACCTTTTTTTAAGATATAAAAACCCTATCTTTATTTTGATTACTAATAGGTCTAGTGATGAAGTCATTTCCATCCCCTACAGCAGTGTTTCTCAACCTTGGCAGCTTAAAGATTCTGGCTGGGGAATTCTGGGAGTTGAAGCCCACACATCTTAATGTTGCCAAGAATGGAAAACATTGTCCTAAAGGAATGCAGGATTCAGATCAGAAGCAGGCTAGAGTACTTCTGATGCAGCAGAGGTACTGATTGACTGTTAAAGGTACTGTTAACTCTTAAAGGAGTTGCACGTTTTCCTAGGCTCACTCAATAGCCATTACAGGTTCAGGAAAATATGTGAATTGAGGAGGCACTTTTTTCTTTCCTTATTATTCTAGCAATTTTAAACAACATGTAATTATTTCTATATGTATAGTATGTATATATTATATATAAATTTAGGAAAAATTATATACTAAATGCATAATATAAGTCACCTTTCTCAACCTTTTGACCCTGGAGGAACCCTTGAAATATTTTTCAGGCCTCGGGGAAGCCCTGCACAATCAGGCTCAAATATAGGCCAGAAGTTACAAAATTATTATATTAGTTTCATGTGTAGGCCTATATATATGCATTAACATGTTCTTAAACTAAAAATAAAGAATGAAACTTACCTCTTTAATGTGAAGTTGCCCAAATTTGAAATAATTTTTTAAATAAGTTGTGATTTTCCAGGGAACCCCTAGTGACCTCTCGCGGAATCCTAGGGCTCCACAGAATCCTGGTTGAGAAAGTGGTTAAGGCACTGGGCTATAATGCAGGAGACAGTGAATTCTCATCCCGCCTTAGGCATGGAAGCTGGCTGGGTGACTTTGGGCCAGTCCCTCTCTCTCACCCAACTCACCTCACAGGGTTGTTGTTGTGGGGAAAACAGGAGGAGGAAGGAGTATTAGGTATGTTCCCCGCCTTGAGTTATTTATAAAATAATAAAGGTGGGATAAAACATCTAAAAAATGTATTACATTCTAGAATATAATTATATTCCTTATTATTCCAGTGACAATCATAGGGAAGGAAGACCCAAATATTTTGCATATCAAGGCATGTGTAGAATTTGTGTGTGTTCTGGGTGCTCCAACAAATTGCTGCTGTCAAGTGTCCTCTGACAAAAACGCTATCAAAGGGGATGAGGCCAGTCATAAAACTTCAACTTCCAGAAAGCAACCTAATAAAAAAATCAATTTATAAATCAGGGCCATTTGGAGGGAGGGGTCAGAAATGTCAAGATGTTGGCCACTACTGCATGTTCAAAGCTCATTCCTTTTTTATGTGTTGCATGTAAAAGGGGTGGGGCTTCTATTTGAGAGTCACAGCCACCATCTTGACTTTTTTTACCCTGAGGATGCCCTTATATAAGATTCAGAGAAATATCCACACAATCAGACAAAGAAAATATCCATTTACACCAAAAATATTCAAATAATTATACAAAAATAAATATAAATCCTAAACAAAATATCTGCTATATTAAACAAAGGGGAAAACCATAAATGCCCAACCAACAAAAACTAAAAGCACTTTTCATAATAAGCTGTATTCTACTTGTGAGTAGAGATGTATACACATTATAGTTTTAAAGAATTATGATTTTTTATTACAAAATAGAAGGCTAGTTTCAATAAGCTATTATCACACAGTATTAACTGCTTTTTGAATTAATCTTCCAGCTTTGTTTAGACTTCAGTCCTGTTTGCTAAATTCATAACAAATACCTTCAAAATAGTTTTAAAAATATGTATCATTTGACTGTGACATAAACATAAGATTAATGGATGTTTTAAAAGGTTATATTGTTATTTTACCTTAACAAAGATAATTATTAATTATTTAAATTATAGTTTGAAATAGCTATTTTCCTTCTTTAAAAGGAAAAATTATCATAAAGTAGTTGCTCAGGTACAAAACAGTTTGTTATGTTAATGCAATCTTGGCACAGATATCTTTCAGTACTGATGGTCTACTATGCTTTGAATAAAATGAGCATTTAGATATGTCTAGATTATTAGTGACATCAAAATAACAATGAGATATTGAACATGTTTTTTTTTAATTCAGTAAACTTAATTGTGAATTTTCATAATTTATTTCTTCTCCGGGTTTTAAGGCATAAAATGATCAGATCTGACCAAGACAAAGTAAGGAATGAGACAAATATTGAAGAGGGAACTTAAAATGAAAATCCAGTCACATGAGCTATAATTACGTTTTGTCTAAATTTATGTGAATATGGAATGATCCTCAAAATATGTTTCAAATTAACTTCTCTCTTTTCTACTTTCATGACAAGCACCATTTAACATTTCCAAATATACATTATTGAAAGAAAGTGTAATAAGGCGGCTGCTTAGATGATAGTCTTCATTGTGGTTGTCGGGACCGCGGTGGCTCAGTGGTTAAGATGCTGAGTCAGAAGCCATTAAGGCTGAAAACTCGGCAGTTCGAAACCCGAGCGTGAGCCGCGAGCTGGAGTAAGCTTCCGGCAATTAGTAAAATTAGTCCCAGCTTCTGTCAACCTAGCAGTTCAAAAGCATGCAAATGCGAGTAGATAAATTAGGTACTACTTCGGTGGGAAAAATCACAGGGACATGAAAGGAGCCTCCTTGGGCATCCCCCGGGCAATGGTGATGTCACCGGCAAATCCTTTCACTACAGAAGTTAAAGCTTCTGACACGAAACAACAACATTGTGGTTGTCTATTTGGTTTTCATGGCAGAATACAGGAGTGGTTTGCCATTTCCCATTCCACTGGATTGCATTTAGTTTAATCCCTTATCTATGTCCTGCCATCAAGGACAACCTTTCTGGGAATGTACTGCACATTCCTAATATATCGCTCATTGGGTCATTGGGATATACAAGGCCCTTCTCATTACAAAGTAAAGATCCAGGAAAGGAATTCAGGTGAGATTTAAAATATGAAATGGGTATTAAGTCATCCCTGAACTGAACTCCAAAAGGTGTTGACGCCTAAAGTAGGTAACCTTTTGGATTGCTTTGAAGTACTCACCTGTGGGGATCACACATCTTGATCTTTTTGACAAACGTACAGTTAATATTAATATTTAATATTAGGCAGCTAGTATTTTTTTTCCAGGTGGCTTTTTAGTTTTACTTGTTATTTATTTATTAGATTTATAATCTGCCTTTGATTTAGGAGTACATGATAGCATGCCTAGCACACCCTCCTCTTGTTAGGTTGTTGTTGACAGAGGAGACTTTTAGATGTTTTTAGAGTCAAAGGTGGGCAAATCTGTTTGTGTCTGTTTCCTAGCTGCTATTGCTGTTTGTTGTAGTACAGAATTAGTTAGGAGAAGAGCCAGCTGCTCTACAGATCTATAAATAGTCAGCCAGTTGCAGGAGCTCACAATACAAGATGAGTAAAAAGGGGAATGCAGAAAGTTTCAGAGAGGAGTAGTAGAAGAGCCAAGAGAGGGTAAGCTTGTGGATTCTTTTGGTGAGATTGCTTGGTATTTTCTGATCTGTTTGGATTTTCTCTACCTTCAGTAGTTTCATGTTCTAAGTGCTATCATCTTCCCTAGCAAGGGAAGTCCATAGGAGTTTATCAGGGAAGTCCAAAAATAGCTTGCGTAGGAGCCAAGTACTATGAGCACAAGCGGAAATCCAACTTCCAGACAAGTCAAGCAATGGGCAAAAGAGACCACATTCAATACAGAACCAGACACACGACCCAGGCAAAAGTCTGTCACACAACTGGTTAGTGTGTGGTGGATTCAAAGCAGCACAATAATAGGCTAATTTATATAAGATAGGTATATACTGCTAGTTGCTAGTAAAAAAAAAAATCTCCACAGCTGTGTTATTGCAGCTAACTAAACCCCTGGGAATCCAAACCAGCCAACTAATTCTTTATCCATTTTGAGATATAAGGTCTTCCACAACTCTGTCCTTACTTCTTCTGGCACCACACAGAGAGAATGGCATGCATAGAACAGTTACTTCCTTGCCTAATATGAAGATTGTTGGCATCAGGTTTTGCCTGATTACTTAGGTACGTAGTGCATGTTAGGACTAATGATGTGGGAAAATATTATCATCCTCATCTCCTGAAAGAAAGATGGTGATATACAGTAAATCAAATAAACAAACACATAAATAATTGTGTTCCTGGAATCCAATGCAAGATTATTTGAAGGGCAGTTAAAAGAACTTTTAAAGCAGTTTTCATTAAAATATTATCTGCTTCTTAAATAGGATCAGTTGGAGAGACAGAACTGAGAAATTTCAATGCATAGATGAGACGCTGGTGAAAACAGCAAGAGTTTAGAGACTGGGACCAAGTTTTGGAGACAAACCAGAGTTGTACAAAAGGGATGGACTTCACATGAATCAGAATGAATCTATAGTGTTAGAATCAAAAATAAATAGCAGAATTACTTTTAAATGGAACTCTAGGGAAAGCAACCATCTGGTTGAAAAAAGATAAACTCTATGGGAAGAGGCAGACCATGTTTTAATGTGTTCAAATGCAGATAGGGAAAAAATGAAGCATACACAGTAGAACATGACAGCCAATCAAAAGGGCCAAATGTCATGATGGCACCCATGCCACCTTGACATGAGATATACATCACATAAACATATCCCTCAGCCAAGACACCGAAAGCAATCAATAGGAAGAATGTAGCAGCAAACTGCCAGACAGACAAGCGGCGCATAGTGTGAATTAGGAGAGGGCAATCAGCACCTTCGCCGGACAGTTCCGAACCGCGGAAGAGAGGGTGCGAGACAGAGAGAGACAAAACTGACAAACACATTCCTTGGGAGGGGGGGAGACTGAAACCTATTAAACTGCAAGGGCTTGTATCTATGCTTTACTTGGTTCATTGATGTGGAACCAGATCGCTCGCTGTAAATAAAGCTTTTACATATCCTGCTGAGTGTGTGTTGGAGCTTCGTTTGCCAGTCGAAGGATCGAACCATCACAGAATGAACCAAGTCAAAATGGATTACTTGCCCGTAAACGACCAGTTTAACGAGGAAGATCCACAACCAGGAACTTCGGACTCCGTGTATGCTCTTCCAACGGCGGGAGATGAGAGCAGAGAATCCAAAGGAAAGGGCTCTGGCTTGAGCAAACAGAAACGCGCAAAACGAAAAGCCTGCCAGTCGGTCGATGGGAAACGCCAAATCCCAACAAACTCAATCGAGGAAGAATACCAGGAGCGACAGGGGGGACAAAGAAACCAGCCGAAAGCTTCAACTGACTATGAGAGTACGCCCTGAACCAACACCTCCAAAAAGAGTAAGTATGAGTGGGCAACTGAAATTGGGGGTGGCGTGGAACGGTACTCGGATCAGTGGGCAACCAAAGGAAGAGGTACTCAATCCCACCGAACAAGGACGGAGCAGCGAGTAGAGGCATTGGAGGAAAAAATGGACAGTGTAGAGGATCGAACGTCACACCTGCAAAGAATGGTCGACCAGATCCTCCACCTATTAGAAAAAGAAACAGCAGCTCGTGCAGAGGCGGTGGACGAGGAGATGTCTCCAGAAAGTGAAGAGGAAAGTTCGGCAGGTGAAGTAAATCCAGAGCGGGATGAACCGGTAAGGCCGCTTCCCCCCCTCCCTGTTAAGAGGGCCATCGCAACGCAACTGGCTTCGAAGTAGAACGGTGAGAAGAACGTTGAGCCCAGGCATGTTCGGGGTGCGGGAGTTGAAGGAAAAGTTCAGTGGGGATCCAAAGAACTTGTCTTGTTTCCTAACCCATGTAAAGGGATTTATGGAAGAATGTGAGGAACTATTCCCCACAGAAGGCTCTAAGGTATGCTACGTTTCAGCCCACCTTGAGCAAGAAGCAGTGGAAGAATACATAGCTAGTTGCCCCACATGCGCAATGGCGAAAAGAGTAGGAGGCAAGCCCAGAGGATTATTCTCTTGTAAACCTCTGGCCAAGATTGATCCCCAACACACACACACACACACACACACACACACACACACACACACACACACACTTGCTGTTCTGTATGTGCATGATACCATTGGCCATGGTCATATTTCTACCTTTATGTTGTTTTTTTCAAGTTCTGTTAAGTGTAATTCCTTTTAAAATAAGCAACGTTATGCAAAGTGCAGAAAAGGAGTAGCAATAGTGAGCAAAAGAAATCACAGGCAAGAGGTGAGAAGGAAAAAGGGAATATAACTAAATCAACGCTTCAGTTCTGGGAAGAGTATAGCCCTTGTAGACTGCCTGATGTTGGCTTGGGGCTGAGATTTAAGATTGCTCTTGCTTTCAAAAGCAAATTGCTGGAAGAATAAAATCTGACCTCAGAAACAAGGGAGGGACATTAAGAAAAATGACAGAATTTGAAATGCTCACACAGAATCAAGACCACCTATTAGGGTTCTGTTCCTGTTCCGACTAAGACCCAATGCAGGAGGTATCCATCCCAATGTCCATCCTGACATGTATATATAAACTCTTACTTAAATATGATACGGAGACAAAACATATAAAAACATGCATGATAAATTGGATGCAAATTTTAAAGAAACAGTCTCAATACAACAATGGGACGTTCTGTGGAACAAATTTGTAAAATTTATCCCAAGCTATAATTTAAGAGAAAACTGGTATAAAATGTTTTACAAATGGCATACAACTCTGTCAATAATAGCTAAAATAGACAAATCATACAGTAATAAATGTTGGAAATGTCACAAGACAGAAGGAACATTCTACCACATGTGGTAGACATGCAAAAAAACCCAAAAGTATTGGAAAGACATACACAACACCATTCAGCAAATCCTAAAAATCAAATTTGAAATGAAACCACAATTTCTTTACTAGGTATAACTCCATAACATATCAATTAAAATATCATAATATATTAAGATACATGCTCATGGCTGTGAGGACAAACTTTGGATAACCCTGGAAAAAAAACAGTATCAACGATATCTAATTGGTGACTTAAACCTGGAGAATATACAGCAATGGCAAAACTAATAGTATATGTACATAATAGAAGTTTAACTAAATTTAAGCAAGATGGCTTCCATATAATATATTACACAGCAAGGCAAATATAAACACTTAGAGATGGTTTCTAAAGTTTATGTCAATAAATACTGTAAATCGGTCGGAATCATAAATTAAATAATCTATATTATTTTTAGCAGTGTTTTTTTCTTTTTTAATATTTATAAATAATACAGTTGAGATTTTGGCATTAAGCTCAAAAATGTATACTTCTTTTTTATATCATAAAAACAACTCAATGTACTTTGCTTGGCATGCTTTATCTTTTATTAATGTTACATTGAGCATTAATTGTATAAATTTAGTAATTCTCTATCCACTTATTTATATTATCTTTTCTGAAAATGTATCCTTGTTTTAAATAAACAAAATAAAATATTGAAAATCCCCCCTCCAAAACAGCAAGGTGAGAAAGCTACTTGAATTAAACCACCAGTCTCAGACTCTTCGAAATTATTATATGAATTGTCCTTCCACACTGTCAGATATATTTGCAAGGATGTAGCAGAGTCTGGGGACACCTGCCTAGAGATCCAAAATGACCATACGCTATATTTAATCATTACAGCATAAATATTTAGAGTTCATATGTCGCCTTTCCTGATTTTTAGGATCGAGAGGAAGTGAAGAATCCAAGAGAGACAAGAACAGTATAAAAGTTTGCAGGAAGGGAGAGATTCAAAGGGATAAAACACCAGAGAAAATAACCAAGGTTCACCTTGAGTGACGGCAGAAAAACAGAGGCACCTAGCAGATCACCCTGAAGTCATGTGATTTTCTTGCCTTCTGTGCAAGGCTTGGGTGCTTCTAAGCAACAAATTGGGAGGTATCTTCTCCATGTCAGCAATTTCACTTGCAGCTTTCAATAAATAAATCATGCAGAACAAAACTATTCTGAGAAGGGCTGCTTACATGTCTACAAGATGACAGAAAAATAGTCCCCTTCAATCTTGCTAGCTGATATTTTTTATTGTCATGGATGCCATTAGTTCACAATGAAATGACATGGCTGATATTTGAGATGAATATATGAGGTGCCACTTTGTGTCTTTCCTCCTATCTGTGATTCAACTGAATTACTAGACAAGTGTATGGATTAGTAAAAAAAAATATGATTTTTAAAAAAATGTTTATCCACTGGCTCTTTCAGTGATTCTGAAAGTGCCGAGTATATTCCAAAAAGTACAGCTAAAGTTCCATTAAGGAATGCTTTATCTATCCACAAGATTTAATGAAAGCTGCCCACTTTTACAATTAAAGGCAGAATTAAAAATACTTGATACTGTTTCCATAAAACATATAAACTTTATATTTGCTTATTACTAGAATAACTTCCCAATAACCCATGCCTGTCTTTAAAATTAAGGAAATTCTCAATGGGAAAATAATGCAAGGATCCCCTGCATTTCTAAAAGTATTTTCTCATTCTATATAGGAGTGTCTAAATTATAACCCTCAGAGTGTATGTTATATTAAATGTTTTCTAAAATTTATGCAATGGAAAAATAGCTAAAATCAAGCATTCCTTGTAAGAGCAAGATACTTTTCTTAAGAAAAAGTATTAAATTTTTCTCCCAGAAGTGTTTTTTCCCCCTTAGGCTGCACAGAGAGGAGAGGAAGCTGTGGAGGAATTCGGTGTGTGTGTGACTTCAACAATTCCAAATTATGTCTCTACATTCAAGAGCGCCCTAAACGTGCTTGCTGTGAGGTTTTAAGTAACCGGGACCAAGAAATGAGATTTGTCACCAGCACTCCCCTGCTCTAGCACAGGGCTTCCTGATGATTGCTTTGTTACGGCCATAGCTCCTTCGCCTGTGTTATTTCATGACTGTTATTTGCCAACTTCCATCATTCTCCGAAGCTCCATTTGTCCTTGTAAGAGCTCAACAATATAACACACAGATTTCTGCAGTATTTAGCAATCTGTTCAAAAAAGAAAGTAAAACACAGAAGGTACAGGGACAACAATCTTACATTCCAACATTCTAACCTTGGAATTCTAGTTTCCCTATAGAAAAGTATTTTAAGAAGCAGTGTGTTAGAGGTGTACACAGAGAATGTGTTTTGTTCTATCCATGGAACAACCACACTGTGGGTTGGAAGCTTAGTTGAACCATTTCAGAGAGGTGGGTAACAGGGTTTGGCTGTATCAAAACTTGGACCATCTTGGTTGTTCCAGGTTTTGGCTGAGGTAATTCCAGAGGGATCTTATGGGGAGAGTAGGATAAGGATGGCGTGCCTCATCCCTCTCTCCTGTCCTCTGCAAGGCCTGTGTGCTAGCCCACCCACACTGATTCTTTCAGCACTTTCTTTCCCCCTCCCTCCCTTTAGCCACTATGCATATCCCAGGGGCACAATGATCTTCCCAGTGGCCACAAGGGCTTCTTCTGCTTTCCTCAATTGTTTTCCTCATTGGAATTGTTTATGACCATAGTACCACCTTTTTAAGGAACTCCCTCCTCTCTTGAGCTCTTTTTCAACAGTTTTTTTTTGTCATGAAATCCTACTTATTGTTCTGAGTTTTTTTAAAAATTAACTTTTATGAAGTGAACTGTGCAACTATACATAGATTTAATTTCTATTAAAATCAAGAATCTGCAACATGTGTCCAAAATGGTTCTCAATCTCTAAATATTTGTTTAACTGATACTAATACTCTTTTCTCAGTTGAGTTCAACCTATGGCAGCATGGATGGAACTTGTACTTGTGGTTTTATTGGGTAATGGATTCTAGCGCAGAATGCTCAAAATGGCCATTCCTGTTTCTGAACATTTTGTACATTATTACTGTAAAGCATTTTAAAACTCTCCATAGTTGCTCAAAATATTCATTTGTAGAGGCTGAAATCAGTGCATAAGAATCTCTCTTCTTTGTACTATGCAGAGCAACCTATCTTTCATATGTTGAGGACTTCTGAAAGCTATTTCAATACAGTATGGCTGTCAACTGATCAGGAAAAAAATCTCACCAGACATAGAGAAGCTTCTTGAGCATGCTTAAAGTGCCTCTTCAAAGCTGGTCATTATTCAATACCTTGCTGCAATTTCAGCAGAAATGGTTAGCTTTCTTATTTTTTATTTTTTAAATGAATATACAATTGTTTAGTGAATCCTGGTTCCATCTCCAGATATAAGGCTCTTTGACCCAGCCGAGGCTTCAATGAGTGAAAAGTGGGATGGAGTGGGGTTACATATTCCCTCTTCCTTCTCCACTAAGTTAGCAGTCTCTCATGAGCAACATAGAAAATGGCACAGGAACAACAGAATCCTTGCCTAGAGGAACACACCTGTATGCAATCCTAACATAGTGGTACAATTAATTTCCATTCAACAGAACAAAATATTTAAAATGTGAATCATTTGATAGTTCAAGTAGTTCTAGGCAATATATTCAATCCCACCAGGTAGCAACTTAAAAACAAGACATAATTTAATACTGTACATGCTATCAATCTTTATTTTTTTGATAGAAGCCCTTTCCAAAGGATATTCTTTAAAGGGGCACGGGAAATGTGGCATACAGATATTCTTTAAAAATATGTATATGATACTATTGAAAAAGCAGCATTATTTCAAAAGATGGATGGATGGATGGATGGATGGATGGATGGATGGATGGATGGATGGATGGATGGATGTAGACAGACCATCAGTGTGAGATATAATATAATGCCAACTAATAAGAAACTATTTTTCCTAAATTATTAATGACACATATTATGTATTGTATGTTTAACAGGATATGAAGTGGGCTTTCTCTTCTGTATGCTCTTTGTCTGTATTCTACTAGGACAAAGTAATTTGTGTAGAGTTGTTCATTGTAGCACTTTGTTTTATAGCATAGTTTTAATATAGGCTCCAGGAATGAAAATTTGGTTTGTCATTCTTGGAGGGAAAAAAAGGAACTTCCATTTACTCATTAACATCAATGTTTAATGGAGTCTAATTAATAATCCAGAAATTAGTGTAAATGTAAAACTGTAAACAAGGTTATTTGACTTTAAAAGCCAACATTCTTGTTTAAGAGTTGTGACATAAATAATTGTTTTCAAAAAACTTGAAATTATATGTATCCTTTGTAGGAAGATTTTTTAATTAAAGGCATTAAGTAAAGGAGAAAGTTTATATAGTATACACAGAAAGTGAATTTCCCTTAAAAAAAACCTAATTCAATAAAGCACTACTCAGAAACATTAATTTATACGTTCTGAAAAGCACTGAACTGTGTAACTCATTATAAATGGTAGTAAAGTAATATTATTAGGTTTCCTTATTTGGCATCTTCAATAGTGGTATAGTTATTAAACTGTCAGAATGACACTACGGAGACTTAGGGTCTAGTCTGTTCTCAGCTACAGAAGCTCAGTTAATGATTTTGGCCCTGTCACTGTCTGCCCAATATACTTTACAGGGTAGTTATTATGGAGAAAAATGAGAGGACAAAACACTATGTTACACTACCTTGAGCTCCTGCGGGAATGATGGGATATAAATCTAATAAATAAATAAGTAACTAAAATAAACCTTAAATATGTGTAGCAGAGAGTATTTAAAAATGATGCATCATAATTTGCCCACTTAAATTACAAATGTTTCATATGACATGCATAGTTCTGCCAAATAAATTGTGAAAATGGGAAGACAGTAAAGTGGGCAGGATTTAATGGGACTGATTATAGGCTGTGCAAAGCTTTCAAAAGAAAGCCCGAGTGAAACAACCCTTCTTGAAGTGTTAAAGCAGCCTCTAGGAAGCCGGACACAGCTGCTTCCAAAGCTGTTGCTGTTGCTGAAGGTGAACACCAGCAAAGACAACACTTCCGCTGGGACTGCCAATGAAGGAAAGTGGCGGTGCATGAACATGCAGGCAGCATACAGAGACAGCCGAGGACAGCTTTCGAAGCATTTGTACGAGCCTTGTAAAATATGCAGCTCCTCTAATGCTGCAGAGAGAGGTGCTTCCTAGTAGTTAATTTATGTCTTCTGCAGTTCTCAGCAACATTTTATAGCCCCCAACATCTCCCACTGGCAGTCACTGTATTTAAGTAAATTACCCAGAATTCAATGAAACAATATAGACAAAAGGGGTTTATGATTGCAGCTCAGTTTTATATACATTTAAACAGAGATCAATATTTGGATTAGCATGCCAATTTCTTCAGCAAGATTGCAATGAGTCATAACATTAAGTTTTGGCTAAGCATGTTGTGTGAACCCAGCCACAGGAGTTTACTGAATAAACTATGATTAAATAAACGATATCTCCAACCATCCCTAATGATTGGTATGTGCTAGCTAAGTTGCTAAGTCCCATAATTCTCTGCCAGCATGCATTAGAAGACAGCCTTATGCAGCTCACTTTTCCGATTGCCCACAAGCAAGCCCTTTAAATGATTATAAACTGCTTTTGACTTTTTCCCCAATCAATGTTACCCCACCACTCCTTGCTCTCATGAGCAATTGAGCCCCTCCAGTTCTATCTAGTTGTCCAAGCCCTCATATTTCCTTTATGTGTGTTTTCCCCCACCTTCTCCCTTCATATTTGATGAATGCTTTCTTCTGTTTTTCTACTTCTCCAATAAATTATGTTTAGATTAGTATACGAGTTCACGTACACGAGGACAGGCATATTGACTGGGAAGTTCCGTCTGAATCAGACTGAGGGAAGACATGATAGCCACATTCTGATGAATAAAGGGAAGCTACAGGAAAGATGGTCAAGATCTATTTTTCACAGCCACAGAAACTTGGACCAGAAATAATGTATATAAATTGCAGCTACCTGGATTTTGTATAACTGTAAGGAAGATCTTACCCGATGGTAAAAGATCTCTACAACAGTAGAATGTTCTGCCTATGGAAGCTGAGGTTTCTCCATCTCTAGAGGTTTCTAGGAAGAGGCTGAAGAGCCACCTCTCATGGATGGTTTAGCTGGTTTTCCTGCACTGCGCAGAGGGTTAGACTAGATGATCCTTGGGATGCCTTCCCAACAGTTCCTACAGTTCTGATTCCATGATTCCAGCTGTTTTCCCTTCTTTAACCTGAATGATGGCTTTCATGCGTGTTTGTAAATACTCTTCAAGCTATTCTTTTCTCCTTATTTGTGACTTTAGAATTAAAAATTCCCCAAGTTGGAGAAGCAGAAATAGTTACTCCACAACTTAAGAGAAGCAGAAATAGTTACTCCACCGCTGCTAGGTCCCTTCATGCCATACCTCCTGGTATGTGGGGATCCTTAGCAGGCACTCCCTAGTTGTCTGGGTAGGTCAGACAAAAACTACTGAGGAAAGCTTGCAGATGGTCTTCCAAGAGCAGCCCCATGTAGAGAGAATTACAGTAATCTAACTGAGTGATGACAAGGGGATGAATTGCTGTCTTTAATGCATCCTGTTCCAGGTAAGGCCACAGGTGACACAGCAGAGAGCGCTAGTAAAAGCTCTCCTGTTTTGTTTGATCTAGGCCTGGCCTCTTAAAGAGTTTGATCCAGCCTCTGACATCTCTTCCCTCAAAGAGGCAGAGCTAACATTGCAGAGAACTTTGTCCATTTCCTCAGGATCCACATGCTCAAATCCCTCCCAGACAAGACATCACCTCTGTCATCTCAGAAAATTTTGTTCATCCAACTTCCAACCTGGAGCAAATACAAGCAAATTTATCCACAAAATTCTCAGCCAGACAATCACAACTTACACTGACTGGGACTTCCTCTGGTCATGTGACCCAGAGTGGAACTATTCTTAAGGGGTTGGATAGAATTCCACAAGCTATCCACTGCATGCTTTCCCTATTTGGTTTATTTGGTTTAACTCAAAGTCAAGAGAGAATACAATTCAAAGGAAATACGCCAAAACAGCACAACAGGCATTTTATTCCATGGTCTTGGAATATGCATGATTTCTTCTGAGCACAAAAGGTCCATTCAAACTTAAAACAGTTTGTACATCTTTATCCAAGACAATTATTAACTGTTCTTATTTGCTCTTTTGAAATAGGCAGAAGTTAAGACCATCATGGATTGCCCTCAAACTGATTACAGAATGGAAATGGTATCAGTATGAAAGTGGCAATAAGAAACCGCAGATCCACATAACAGAGAACTTTACAAACTATCATGTTTTAAGTAAAAAAGCTAGGAAACAACTAGTACCACTTTGATAACAGGTTGCCTTTTCCCTAAAGTTTGAAGCATAACTCTAATAGGTTCAAGGGATGATAAAAGGTGGGGAGGTTTGTTACTAGTTAACATTAGGAAAAGATACCATTTTTGAATTAATTGACTAGTGCCACCATCATTACGGATGCTTCCTAGGGTAAGAAGTGGTCCAGAAGCATCCCCAGGCTGCATATTTCTTATATCAGGAGAATAATGTTCAGACAACCCCACTCACCAAGACAAGAAGGCTCACCAAGAAATGTACCTTTCATCTTATCTTAATTTTAATTCAGTCTTTCAAGTAAGTCTTCCAATCGTCATTTCATTTTTACTGCAAACCTTGCTTTCAACTCATATAAAGCTAACATTGTATACAAGATATAACTCCCACCTATCACCCAATATGGATTGCTTTAATCTGTGGAAGGGCTGGCATTTTGGCAAGCCAAAGGGGGAAAAAAGGCTGGAAATGAATTAAGGTAAACTGCCTTTTAAAACTAGAGTATAATAATCTAATTTATGGTTACAAAACACATAGTAGTATGCATTTCGATTCTGGTTTCATTTCAGCATTATAGCAATCCTAGTTGCAAACAGCCTGGAGGGATAAAGAAACTGGTTTATTTGATGCAGTCCATTAACTTGCATGATTAAGAAGATTCAAACTATGGCAAGTGCTCATAATCTTGTAAGTCTTTAAGGATGAATTTCCCTCCTTCAAATTCAGGTGCAAGGACATGTATATGCATAATAAAGTGAAAATAAGAATGGAATAGGCTATAAATATTGTGAAATAAATAATTTAATTTAATTAATCTATAAATATAATTTGATTTAAAACTAAATCTGCTACATGATGTACACCCTCTACTACAGAGCTTTCCAAACTGTGTGTCGGGACACGTTAGTGTGTCGGCTGCAGTGTCTGGGTGTGTCGCGGCTGCTGCTGCCTCCTGGCTTCCACACAGGTCCTAGTGCCTGCCTTATGCCTTGCTGCCTCCAAACCTGCCCTGCCAGGATTCTGTGCAGGTCCTAGTGCCTGCCTTCTGCCTTGCTGCCTCCAAACCAGCTGTGATTCTGCGCAGGTCCTAGTGCCTGCCTTGTGCCCTGCTGTAAGAGTGTGTCACGAAATGATGCATGTCTAAAAAGTGTGTCATGAACATGAAAAGTTTGGAAAGCTCTGCTCTACTAGTACTGTGTTAGCATTGTATAAATTTCAAAAAACAAAATATTTTATTAAATTCAAAAACTAGATTTTGAGATCTAAATTAATAGCTCAACGTAGCAACCACTTTCTGTGGCCGACATGGATAGCGGATGCCCTAGTTAAAACTGTTCAGCTATAAAACCTGCTGGGTGACCTGAGCCGTTCATAATGTCATTAGGAAATTGAAATGGGGGAAAATACCATTTAAGTGTCCTGACTTTCGGAGGGGGAGGGGAAGAGACACCAAAACTTTTTAAAGATTTGGGATACTACACTGGCATTAGGGATATAAAAAGAAAATCTGTTATAGATATCTTTTAACATGAAATTATCTGAGCCGGTTATCTGGGCTCCATTGCAGCACATTAACAAACAGCAAACTTCGTTAAAACCGTATTTTTAGTAGGAGAATCATAGTCCAGGACAGGGGTATTTGGCCATCAAATCCAATACCCTCTGCAGTGCAGGACTCCCTATGGAACCATCCCAGACAGATGGCTCTCTAGCTTCCACCTGAATGCATCCAATGAGGGGGAACCCACCACTTTTCTGCCTAATTGGTTTCAACTGGAATTTGAGGGTTAGAAAAAAATTAAATCCATTATTCCCTGTCCTGTTCTTTAGAATGAAAAACACAGTCTTCTCTTATGTGACAACCTTTCAGATATTTGACAAGCGCTATATTATCCCAGCCATTCATCATTTTTTCTCAACGCTAACCATATCCAATTCCTTCACAAGACTTAGGTCCTAGTTAGGTTCTTCTCCAGGAAAGGGCATATGCTGGGTTAAAAGTGATTTCAGTTCCCCACAGAAACACCATCTCCTTTTCCCCTGAATCAACAGAGGGAAGATGAAGGGAGGAGCCATACTGCATATCCCCACTGTCCTTACAAGCTCTTTTTCTTTCCTTTCTCTTCTGGAACACAAAAAGAGGACTCAGGAGAAGCATAACATTCTTAATTAGCAATGTAACTGAAATCCCCAGTGAATTTTAGGCTATACTCGCCTTTTCCAGGAAATGTTTGCAACTAACATAACTAATAATACATTATGAACTACTTTTGGTGGCAGTATATTTCAGATACTAGACTGCAGAACTGTCTTCTATCTCCTTAAGGATAATTATTTATTTATTTATTTTTATTTGTTCAATGTATGTTCTGCCCATCTCACACAATTAAAAATAACAAGAAACAAGAAACAAATACAAATAAGTAAGCAAAACAACCACAAGACCATTAAAAACCAATAAAACAATTAAAACCAATTAAAACCATAAAACATAGTTGTATGTTGTTCAGAAAATGTTAAAAAGCCCTCTCTATATTAAACTATCATTACACATTTTTCCCGATGCTGCACAAGCCACTCTGAGAACCATGTCTTTGAGAATTTAATTTCCACTCTTTTTACTTTTTCAATCTATTTTGAGAATGAGTCCATGTGAGCAAGAATTGTGAATGTGAAGATGTATATTCTACTCTTCAAAACTGCAATACTTTCTATAGCCAACAGGAATTTGTCCGTACTATTTCAACAACCAAAGGAAATATCAGAATCAGCCCTTTCAATTATTGCTTCTCAGCTGACTGCCCATATCTAAATGATCTTGTTTTAATTTATGACAGCACCCTTTAAGTAGCGGAACCACCAGGATAGGACTGTTGCATATATTTTTTATGTCTGTAGAATATGTGGCTGAGTTTTTAAAAAAGCCAGGCCTCAAACTTTTTTCCTGTGAGTTTCAAGAGGGAGCACATGTTCACCCCCACTCAGGAATGTTAATTTACCTTTAGGAGCCAGCCAGTCTGAGAGTTCTGACCAATCAGAATTAGCTGTTAGAGCTTTGCCCATATTGGGAATCTGTTGCCTAGGTGTTTTGGTCACATGCTGGATCCTGTCCATTCAGATGCTGGTCAAGTTAAGGTTTAAAATGTAAATGCCTTTTGTCCTCTGCACTCTGCTAACTGCTCTGCTATCTAAATGAAAATAGCTATGTTAATCAACCATGCCATGCTTTGGCTAAAGAAGAAGATTCAAGGTTTGTTCCTATGTTTTTGTTTTAAATAAAGCAACATCTTGCTACAAACTTATCTCTTGGTTTTTCCATAACTCTGATCACAAATTTTATAAAACAACAAAAGGTTCTGTGCCCAGCAACTGCTTCTGGATCAGAGACAAAAATTATGGAAACATGAGAGAGGAAAGCTGACCTGTTTTAATCTGCATTTCAAGAGGCTTCCTTTGTTTTTTAAAACTTGCTGGCAGTTGCAAGAAGTTTCAATTGGAGGCGGAGTTTCAAGCCTCGTGCAAGCCTCGTGTTTGGATTACTACAACAGGGGAGAGAAGAAGCAATGGCGGCTGCTGGAGCTTCAAGTTTTCAAGGTATGCCCCTGGAAAAGCTTTCTAATACTAATTATTTGAACTGGTCTTTGAAAATGGAAAGTTTCTTGAGGAGAGAAAATTTATGGTCTGCAATTTCTGAACAAATTCCTCAGAATCCAGATCAAGCCTGGTTGAGGAAAGATGAGAAATGCAAAGCCTCCATTATTTTGGCTGTTCAGGATGATCAGCTTATACATGTGAGAGGCAAAGAAACTTCCAAAGACTTATGGGACTATTTACGTGATTTATATGTGAAAACTAGTCCAGGCAGCAAGGTTATTTTAACCAAAAAACTGTACAAGGCTCACTTGCCTGAGAATGGAAATTTGCCTGAGCATCTTAATAAGCTGCAGACCTATTTTGTGGAATTACAAGAGCGTGGGATGGAATTTACCCCCCTGATGAAAGCCTACATTATGCTGTCTTCGTTGAATGAGTCCTGGGACACTTTAATTTGCTCCATGGAGAGAATCCCAGAAGCTGATCTAACTCCATCGTTCGTGACTACCCGGCTGCTTGCTGAGTGGGAGAAGCGCCAAGATAAAGCTGCCTCCATTTCTACAATAAAGTCTTCTTGTGGCCAGCAGAGGGAGCGGAAGAGCTTTGAATTCCAAGCATGTGGATCCCCTGCTCACTGTGTCCAGTTTAAGAAGAAAGAAGAAACTTCTAGAAAGAAGATTCTTCATGCAAAAGTTGTTGAGAACTCTGATAATAAAGATTTGTGGGTTCTTGACAGCGGAGCCAATTCTCATATATGTCACAATAAAGATTCCTTTCTGTCTTTGTCTAAAACTAACAAACAAAAAGTTTCCTTAGCAGATGGATCTGTATCCAAGATCGTGGGTGAAGGTGAGATCAATCTTCCATGTTTGGGGGAAACTGTTCAAAATGTTTTGTTTGTGCCTAATTTTCAAAGCAATCTCTTGTCTGTGGGGCAGCTAGTAGCCTCAGGTTATGTTATAACTTTTAAGAAAGAGGGTTGTGATATTAGGAAAGGTGGTAAAGTGGTTGCAAAGTGTTTGCAGAAAGATTCTCTGTACATTGTACAAAAGGCTGAAAAGCAGCAAACTGCTAAAGCTGTTTTTGAAAATAAGCCCTTACACGATCAATGCATCCATTTATTACATAGGAGTTTTGCTCATGCTAATTTTAAGTACATATCTCAAATGCTTAGTTATTCTGCTGATTTAAAATTGAAACCTTGTGATAAGTATCTGGATTGTGCAGTTTGCAAGGAGAATAAAACCACAAGAGCTCCTGTGAAGAAGTTTTCTGATAGGTCCACCTCTAGGCCTCTAGAGATCATTCATTCTGATGTTATAGGCCCCTTTTCTCCTAGTCTTGGTGGAGCAAGGTACATTTTGACCTTCATAGATGATTTTTCCAGGTACACATTCATTTATTTGCTGAAACACAAAGATGAGGTCTTTGATAAATTTAAAGCTTTTGTGGCTTGGGCGAATGGAAAATTCCCAAGGCCAGTGTCTGCTTTGCAATCAGATCGAGGTGGAGAGTATCTATCCTCAAAGTTTAAAAGCTTTTTGTTAGAAAAAGGGATAGAACACATTTTGGCTAACCCTTACACTCCTGAACAGAATTCTGTTGCAGAGAGAAAAGGCAGAACATTGCAGGAAGCAATGATGTGTTTGCTGAAGGATGCTAGTTTGCCTTTTAGGTATTGGGGAGAAGCTGTTTCTACAGCATGTTATGTTCAGAACAGGCTGTTTAACAGTGCAATTCAGGATGTGCCTTTTCATTTGTTCTATGGTGTCAAGCCAAAAGTAAACCACCTCCGAGTGTTTGGAAGCACAGCTTGGGTCCACATTCCCAAACAGCTGAGGCGCAAGGGGGCTTCCAGAACAAAGAAAGCAATCTTTGTAGGGTATGAACAAAGTCAGAGGAGCTACAGGTTCATACTGGATAATCAACTGATAATTAGTAAAAGTGCTTCTTTTGCTGAGCAGAATTGGGATAAAATAAACACTAGTTCTTCAGTTGATTTATCCATGAGGGAGCAGCAAAGTCTTGCTGATGGTGATTTGCAGGAATCACCTAGTGAAGTCAATGAGCAGGAAGCTGACTTGTCTGGAAAGTCAGAGGTTTCTGAGGACAATGGTAGGATTCAGAGTGTAAGTCCTGTCCTACCTCGCAGGTCTGAAAGGATTAATAAGGGAGTTCCTCCTGATCGTTATCAAGTAGATGTTGTGAAGGCTTTTCACATTCACTCAGAGCCTGAGTCTCTGGAAGAAATTAAAGAAATGCCAGCTGAAATAGCTAAGTGTTGGCATGAAGCCATGCAGCAGGAGTTGGATTCCTTAAAGGAAAATAAAACTTGGAAATTAGTAAATTTGCCTCCCAATCAGAAGGTTTTAGGTTGTAGGTGGGTGTTCAAACTGAAAAAAGATTCTGATGGTAAAATTCAGAAGTACAAAGCAAGGTTGGTAGCAAAAGGTTTTGCTCAAAGAAAAAATGTGGATTATGACAAAACTTTTGCTCCAGTGACAAAAGCTGAATCTATCAGGTTGCTTTTAAAGGTTGCTGCCATGAAGAAACTGTCTGTTTATCACTATGATATTCAAACTGCTTTTCTGTATGGTGATTTGGAGGAAAAATTGTTTATGCAACAACCTCCTGGTTATGAAAAAGAAAAACATCTTGTGTGTGAATTGCAGAAATCCATCTATGGATTGAAGCAGGCCACGCGTTGTTGGAATATAAAGATGGATAATATTTTGCAAAAATTTGGGTTTCAGAAGGGAATTGCTTATCCTTGTGTGTATGTAAAAAATGATAAGCAAGGTGTAATGTACTTGTGCTTGTATGTTGATGATTTGTTGCTGCTCACTTCATCTGATGAACAGAAACATTCCTTTGAGGTTTGTATGAAAAACAATTTCACATTGAAATGTCTTGCAGCAGTCAACAATTACTTAGGATTGGAAATTCAGAGGGAAAAAGATGGCAGTTTTCTCATAAGTCAGAGTAGTAAAATTAAGAAACTGCTGGAGGATTTTAAAATGCAAGACTGCAAGTCTGTCTCCTCCCCCATGCTTCCCGAGTTTCTAAAAGAGGAGGGGGAGAAGGGGGATGGTGAGTTATCTGAAGGAGATAGTTTCAGATCAGCCATTGGTAGTCTTCTTTACATTGCAAACAATAGCCGTCCAGACATTTCTAACAGTGTGTCCATTTTGAGCAGGTTTGTGGAAAATCCCACATCTGCTGCAAAGTCTGGTTTAAAAAGGCTGTTTCGTTATTTACAAGGCACCAAAGATTTTTGCTTAAGGTTGTCTGCTACAGACACAGAAGAAAAGTTAGAATGCTGGTGTGATTCAGATTGGGCTGGAGATCTCAGCGATAGAAAGTCTACTTCTGGAAGTGTAATTCAATTTGCAAAGTCCACTATTGCATTGTTTTCCAGAAAGCAGACTGTAGCAGCCATCAGCACAGCTGAAGCCAAATTTTATGCTTTAGCACAACTGCGCAATGAAGTAATTTGGTTTACACAATTGTTGCAAGACATTGGAGTCATTTTAAGCCAGCCTGTAACAATTCATGAAGACAACCAAGCCTGTATCCATTTGGCTTTATCTGAAAGTTCCAGAAATCGCACAAAGCACATTGATGTGCGTTTTCATCTTGTTAAAGATTTTCTAGCCAAGAAAAAGGTTATTTTGAAATACTGTGATACTAAATTAATGTTGGCTGATATCTTAACCAAGCCTCTAGTTGCCAGTAGGCACAATGAGTTAATTACCAAACTGGGTTTGTTTCCATATTCTTTCTAGTCATAAAAAAAGGGGAGTGTTGCATATATTTTTTATGTCTGTAGAATATGTGGCTGAGTTTTTAAAAAAGCCAGGCCTCAAACTTTTTTCCTGTGAGTTTCAAGAGGGAGCACATGTTCACCCCCACTCAGGAATGTTAATTTACCTTTAGGAGCCAGCCAGTCTGAGAGTTCTGACCAATCAGAATTAGCTGTTAGAGCTTTGCCCATAAGGACTGAGTCAAATTTAAGAGAAAATTCAAGGTTGGGGCATAGGTAAACTAGGACTACTTACCAATCGAAGAGAATCAACAACCAGCAATCAACCAGATAGGCAAAGATTAACACCAAGATTAGCACCAGAGGAGCAATCAAACAATACAATAGACCCTAATCAAGGAACTATTAACTCAGTAAATCAACCAAGCAGCAAACAACAACCCAATCAAGGAACTACCAAGGAGAGTACAACACCCCCACCAACACAGGCAGGACAAGCCAGAGAGCAAGTCCCTCTCCCTTTTCGCACTGAAGACGTTGCCAAGCCTGGCAATGAAATGTCTGCAAGAAAACAACAAGGCTCAGAGAGCACCAAGGACTCCATAGGACTACTTACTCATGTGTTGCTTTTTTCTGGCACTGATAGCTATTATTTCCTCTCTCACCCACCCCCAAATTCTCCTGCAATGTTTAGTTCTATCAACTCCAATAACAATGTAAGCCATATACTTATTCAAAAATATAAAGTGCTGATACCCCCATTTCAAAATAATATAGGACCATCTGTTTTGGCCCACTGATTTAATAAGCAATTGTTATCAAAATAATTCTAACACAATAGTAAAACAGATGACGGATCAGATGAACACATGCTATATAAAATATATTGCAGAAATAACATGTTACTTAGTAACAATTAATGGGAACGGAAAAAGGAGAAGATGGTTGCTGTCGTGTCCTCTTTCTGAGACTCCCAGAAGTTGATCTGGTTAATCACTGTAGAAAGAGAAATGGTGGGCTAGAGGTCCTTCTGTCCTGATCCAGGAGAAGCATATACGTAATGGAGTGAGGTGAAGGCTGACAAATGAAATTTCACTCAATAAAAAGAAAGCACAATTATGGCAAATGGATCTGTTCACTACATTAAAATGCTCTATACTGACTTGTCATAATTTGAAACATGCTGCTGAATTGCTACTTATCTTTCAACTTTGTATTTTATTTTCTTCTTAAAATAATACTTCAAAATGTACATATGAATTTCTGGAAGTGACAAGTTCTGTCATCTATGTGTCATTTTGTAAAGCAGCCCAATAAGCTATCCATTCACAACTTTTTTCACACATTGCTTCCTTGGAAACTTAGACATTTTATTAAATAATGCTAGTAGTCTCTAGTGAGATTTTTCTGAAGACTCATGAATTACATTCTCAGGATGGGAAAACTACAAAAAAAAAAACTACTGGGAAATATTACAGGTGAAATGTGCTCATGAAAATATAGCTTTAACAGTCTGAAACATACATCCAAATAATTTATAAAGGTTCTCGACAAATGTCAGTTTTATAGTTATTTTTAAAGTTAACATATCTACATTGGATAATATCTTGTGTTTTCTAGTAATCACAGAAATCTTTGGACATTTTGTAGGATTAAAAAGTCCTAGCTAAATTCATTTCACATTTAGGCCTTCACATGACCCTGGAAGCGTCTTCGGACAACGCTGGCTCTTCAGCTAACAAACGGACATGAGCACCGGCCCCTAGAGTCGGATACGACTGCACAAATGTGCAGGGGGAACCTTTACGAAATTTCATTCTATTGTGCACTTGTATAGTGTATAGTGGGATGACAATAAAGTTATTATATTATTCTATTTACCTTTACTAAATAAGATCACTGTAGTTAGGCTGTATTTTAATTATGTGACATTTGGGGGAATCAGAAGAGACTACGTGCACACAATACGCAAACTGTGTACAAAAATAAAGCTGAACTTAGTCTTAATTGTCTTTGTGCATTACATGTCAGTGAATAATAGGCCTGTGATCTAACTTATTATGAAGCCTAACCTAGAGCAAAAAGGTATATGTGAGTTTTAAAACTCACTCTAGTTGATATATAGTCTCTAACTTGTCCTCATTCCAGTTCAAAATAATCTGTGAAGCTCTACCCTCTGTATGCAGTTTGGAAGCTCAATGTGTTGGAGAAAAGGTGATGCTATCTGCGAAAAGAATAATTTTAACAAAAGGTACATTTGGTATTTGTTTATGTAATGCCTGAGTAGAGTGGGGAAGTAGTAGAGGGAGGGGGGAATCATTGTTGCTGCATCACACCTCACTGTTGTCCAGATTTATTTATTTATTTATTTATTTATTTATAATTCGACTTGTATTTACCGCTCCATCTTCCCGCAAGGGAACTCTGGGTGGTTTATAAAAAAATCGACAGTTAAAATTCAACAATTAAAACAGCATATATAAATACTCTCCAATACAATAAAATTTAAATAAAAAATCCAAGATTTGATGGGTCGATGTTTAAAAGGGCTCTATGGCACCAGCCATCCCCAAGAGGAGCTGTTCCCACCCTCCCACGCAAGGCGGCAGAACCAGGTCTTTAAGTTCTTTCTGAAGGCCGGGAGCGATGGGGCCTGCCTCACCTCCAGGGGCAGCATATTCCAAAGGGTGGGCGCAACTATCGAGAAGGCCCGCTTTCTAGACCCCGTCAGGTGAAACTCCCTTACCGACGGGATCCGCAGCATGCCCTCTCTAATGACCGAGTGGGACGGTTCGACGTTATGGGGATGAGACGGTCCCTCAGGTAACCTGGTCCCATGCCATGTAGGGCTTTAAAGGTGATAACCAACACCTTGAATTGGACCCGGAAGCACACAGGTACCCAGTGCAGCCGTCGCAGCAGGGGTGTCAGATGTGCTGATCTTGGCGCACCAATAACTGCGCGAGCAGCCGCATTTTGGACCAGTTGAAGCTTCCGGATACTCTTCAAGGGTAGCCTCATGTAGAGCGCATTGCAATAGTCTATATGGGAGATGACCAGGGCATGAGTGACTGTTCGGAGGGCATCCTGATCCAGGAAAGGGCGTAACTGGCGCACAACACGAAGCTGTGCAAAAGCCCTTCTGGCCACAGCTGCCACCTGCTCTTCGAGCAGTAGCCGTGAGTCCAGAAGAACCCCCAGATTCCGCACTTCATCTGAATGGGGTAGTGCAACCCCATCCAGAACTAAGGATGATAACTTCCTGGATCTACAGGAGCCATCAATCCACAGCCACTCCGTCTTACCAGGGTTCAGTCGAAGCCTGTTGTTCCCCATCCAGACCCCCACAGCCTCCAGGCACTGAGAAAGGGTAGCCACTGCATCACTTACCTCACCAGGGATGGAGATGTATAATTGGGTATCGTCCGCATATTGATGGTATCTCATCCCATGGTGACGGATGATCTCATCCAGCGGTTTCATGTAGATATTAAATAGGAGAGGGGAGAGAACCGAACCCTGCGGCACCCCACAAACGAGGGGGCGAGGGTCAGATCTCTCATCTCCTATTACCACCGATTGGGACCGGCCCTGGAGGAAGGTGAACCAGCGCAAAACTACGCCGCCCACCCCCAACTCCTTGAGCCATCCCAAAAGGATACCATGATCTATGGTATCGAAAGCCGCTGAGAGGTCAAGAAGAGCTAGGATGGATGCACTCCCTCCATCCCGCTCCTGCCAGAGATCATCTGTAAGCGCGACCAATGCAGTTTCCACCCCATATCCCGGCCTGAAACCTGACTGAAAGGGGTCCAGATAATCCGTATCATCCAGGATCCTCTGGAGTTGTAATGCCACCACTTTCTCAACCACCTTCCCTAAAAAAGGGAGGTGGGAGACTGGACAAAAATTGTCCAATATAGTAGGATCCAGTGATGGTTTCTTGAGGAGGGGGTACACCAGAGCCTCTTTAAAAGCACCTGGAAACACCCCCTCCCCCAGAGATGTATTAACCTGGACCCATCCACATGTCACCTCCCGGGCTGCCTTTACCAGCCAGGAAGGGCATGGGTCTAGATGACATGTGGTGGCCCTTACAACCCGAAGGATCCTGTCCACTTCCTTAGGTCCAACAGGATCGAACTGTTCCCAGATAACCAGGCAAGGACGTTCCCTCGGCATCTCCCCAGACTGTGCCACACGCTTAGAGTCCAACTTAGACTGAATCTGAGCGATTTTATCCTGCAGATGCTCAGAAAATTCTTCCGCACGGCCCTGCAGGTGGGTGACAAACTCCACCTTACCCAAAAGAGATCGTGTTATCTTAAACAGGGCCGTCGGACGGCATTCTGTGGATGCAATAAGAGCGGAGAAATATTGATGTTTCGCCGCTCTTACCGCCACAAGGTAGGTCTTAACAGCGACTCTAGCTTGTGTTCGGTCAGATTCAGTCTTTGTCTTTCTCCAGCGGCGCTCTAGGCGTCTCTTAACCCTCTTCAAGACCCTCAACTCCTCCGTAAACCAGGGGGAGTATCGGGTCAGGTGTGGCAAGAGAGGCCGCATAGGCGCGATCCTGTCCAAGGCCCCGGCCGCCTCCCTATTCCAGGCTGCGGCCAGGACCTCCGCTGGAGCGTGCAGTAGATCCTGAGGTACAACCCCCAGCTCCCTCTGAAACCCTATTGGGTCCATTAGTCGCCGGGGGTGGACCAATCGACTGGGTCCTGCCTCCCTGCGGAGTGGGGTGGCATAAGAGAATCTCAAGGTCACCAGGGCATGATCTGACCATGACAAAGGGGAAAGATGTAGCTCTCCCCTCAGAGCATACTGCCACTGCTCCGACAAGAAAGCTAAGTCCGGGGTGAGTCCACTGTCTCGAGTTGGGTCTTGAATAATCTGGAACAGGCCCATGGCTGCCATGGTAGTCATGAACTCCCGAGCCGCCTCAGAGGCACGTCCCAGGGATGGCAGATTGAAATCCCCCAGAACCATAAGCCTAGGGAATTCCACCGCCAGCCCCGAGATGGTCTCCAGCAGCTCAGGCAGGGATGTCGCTACGCAGCAGGGAGGCTGGTACAGCAGCAACACTCCCAACTGTTCTCGAGAACCCAACTTGAAAAACTGGGTCTCACAACCGGCCACTTGTGGAGCAGCGCCCCTGAAGGCCACTAGAGACTCTCTAATTACAACCACCACCCCTCCTCCCCTGCCCCGGAGTCTTGGCTGATGCCACACCTGAAACCCGGCTGGGCATATTTCAGAGAGGGCTACCCCCCCCCCCGAGCTCAGCCAGGTCTCAGTGATACATGCCAGGTCTGCCCCCTCCTCCGTGATCAAATCACTTATGAGGGGGCCCTTGTTGTTAACAGACCTGGCATTAAGAAGCAGCAGCCGGAAACCAGGGCCCTCACGGATCTGCTGACCAGGACCTGGGTATGAACCTGGAGGGCCGGAACACGCCACCAGTAACAAACACCGGGGGCGTCTTCCCCAACGATGGCCCGCCCTCCGGTTCCCGTCATAGCATCCCCGGCCCATCACCACTTCGATCGAGCAGCCCACTCCATAACCCCCAGAGTTTCCAGGTCCAGATGCCTCCACTCCCGGACCTTCAAAGACCCTGGGTTGAAACACGGGTCCCCTCCCCCCCAGATTCAGTGTATAGGGTGGGGAACCTCTTTTTCAATCCATCATTCCCACTTTTTTTTTTAAGTTTTAAGGGTTTGCCCAGTAGTGTTGAGGCAATGCAGACTTCAGGAGGGATCCAACCCATAGGGTAGGGGCAGCCACATAAAATGCACATCTCTGTGGTCCCACAAGACAACATAATTTTAATGATGGGACCTGGAACATGCCTGCTCTACTAGATCTAATAGGGTGAGCAGAAAGGCAGTCCCACAACTAACAAAGAACTGAGCTTTGAAGGGCTTTTTTATATGACAACCAGCACCTTGAATTCCATGTGGAAGCCAACTGGCAACCTATGCAATAGACAGAGCAAAAATGTTATCCTGGTGAACTGAGGTGTGTCCATAACCACTCATGCCCGTTGCTGCATTCCAGATCAGTTGTAGCATCCAAGTGGTCTTCAGTGGCAGCCCCATTTAGCATGTGTTGTGGTAGTTCAACTACAAGGTGACTAAGGCATGAATGACTGAACAGAGAGCCAGTTTGGTCTAGTGGTTAAGGTGCTGGGCTAGAAACCAGGAGTTCTAGTCCCGCCTTAGGCATGAAAGCCGTCTGGGTGACCTTGGGCCAGTCACTCTCTCTCTGCCCAACCCACCTCACAGGGTTGTTTTTGTGGGGAAAATAGGAGGAGGAAGGAGTATTAGGTATGTTTGCTGCCTCGAGTTATATATAAAAAAGGCGGGAAATAATAATAACAACAATAATAATAATGCCTCTTGGCCCAACAAAGGGTATAAATGGTGCATAACATGGATTTTTTAAAAATAAATTTTATTAAAAGTTTTAAAGAGAACATAAAAACTAACACTTTAGGTTAGGAGTCCCAAGGAGGGCACATGTAACACCTTTGTTACGCGAGCTGCATTGGGTGCCAGTATGCTTCCGGGTCCAATTCAAGGTGTTGGTTATGACCTTTAAAGCCTTACATGGCATGGGGCCAGGTTATCTGAAGGACTGTCTTATTCCCATTACATCAACCCGTCCTACCCGGTCATGCAGAGAGGGCCTGCTCCTGATCCCTTCCGTAAAGGAATTCCATCTGGTGGGGTCACGGAAGTGGGCCTTCACTGCAGTAGCTCCTACCCTCTGGAACATTCTTCCCCCAGAGATAAGACAGGCCCCCTCGCTCCTAGACTTCAAAAAAAAAAATTAAAAACCTGTTTTTGCCAACTCTCCTGGAGCAGGAAGGAAAATGGTCACTCCTGGGGATAGCTAGTCTCCTAGAACTGTCTTAAATAACTTTATACCCATGGTAGAGAACCACCAGCCACTTGGATTTTAATATATTTTATATTTATTGTCCGTTTATATTGTATTTTAATTGTGTTTTATTGTAAACCGCCCAGAGTCCCTCCTTTGGGGGAGATGGGCAGTGATAAAAATTTAATAAATAAATAAACACCAACTAATAGAACAAAGAACAAAGAAAGGAAGAGATGAAAAAGGAAAAAACAAAAGTGCAGTGAGAAAGAATAAAAAAATAAAAAGAAGCTTCTGATTTCTCTGCAGCAAATATAAGTATGATTACAAAATTATCTCTTACTCTATGATTACAAAAAAAGCTCACTTTTTTCTATTATCCATTTTTTTCTAATCATCAGAACCATAAGTCATAAGTGCATATTTTTCCATTTCATGCAAAAAGTCTATAAGGGGTTTCCAGTCAGCCATAAATATAGCTATTGTCTTTTCTCTAATCAAGGATGTTAATTTAGCCATCTCTGTAAGTTCCCAACTTCAACAACCATTCCTCCATTGTGGGTAGTGCCAAATCTTTCCACTTTTGAGCATATAATAATCTTGCTGCAGTTATCATATATAAAAACAAAGTTCCATGACTTTTTCTAGTTGCCTGTCCATTTGCCTCCCCCAAAAATTCTCTGGTTTCAGTTATACTTTAACCTTTAAAATCTTCTGAAATAATGTATGTATTTCTATCCAAAACCTTTTGGCTTTTTTACACGTCCACCAAACATGATAAAATGTCCCTTCATGTTGGCTGTTGTGGGTCTTCTGGGCTGTGTGGCCATGTTCTGGAAGTTGTGGTTCCTAACGTTTCGCCAGCATCTGTGGCCGGCATCTTCAGAGGGCAGGAGCACAGACAGAAGCGATCTCTCTGTGCCCAGGTAGAGTGGCAATGTTTGTTTTCTATTTATAGAGCTAAGTTATAGGAGATTAGGTGGGTTTTTTTGTTGTGTTGAAATGTTAACGAGTGGCTGCTGAGCTAGGGTGACCATACGTCCCGTTTTGAACGGGACAGTCCCGTTATTTTAGCATTTTTCAACTGTCCCGTCGTTTTGATCAAAATCTCAATTTTGTCCCTTTTTTAAACCCAGCGGGAAGGAGGACAGGAAGACAGGAAGGAGGACTGGAGCCGGACTTGCCATTGGAGGCAGCCCGGAAGAGGCCCTATCAGCACGGCAACTGGAAGCCCAGTTGCCACATGCGAGCCCAGCAGCAGACACAGCGCGACAGTCCAGGTTCCTGCCTCCTTACCTGATCCTGAGATTGTCTGCCCAGCAGTGGTGAGGCCAGGGAAAGCAGGCATGGGAAGGTTGTGGAAAGGGTGTGCGTGTGTGTGTGTGCACGCGCAGATTACTTGCTCAGAGTAATCGCGCGCACGCAGGCACACACACGCACCCCACACCCTCTTTCTCCAGCCTCCCCATGACCAAATGCACCCGCACCTGTTGCAGGGAGGCTGGAGAAAGAGGGTGTGGGGTGCGTGCATGTGTGTGCAGGCGCGTGGATTACTTGCTCAGCGTAATCGCGCACACGCACGCACACACACACACACACACACCACACCCTCTTTCTCCAGCCTCCCTGCAACAGGTGCGGGTGCATTTGGTCATGGGGAGGCTGGAGAAAGAGGGTGTGGGGTGTGTGTGTGTGTGTGTGTTTGTGCATGCATCTGATCGGGCTTGGCCAAGGGAGGAGAGTTGTCGGGCCGCCGAGCAGGAGAAGCAGGAGGCAGCCACCCTGGGGAGCTTTAGCGGGCAGCAAGGGGCGGAGTGGTCGACAACTCTCCTCCCTCGGCCAAGCCCGATCAGATGCACATACACACACTCACACACTCACAGGACAGACTGCCCTCGGCAGGAGCCGGCCGTGCTGGGAGGCTTCAGCCACACCACTCCGCCCCTCGCCACCCGCTGAAGCCCCCCAGCATGGCCAGCTCCTGCCAGGGCAGAGCAGGAGAAGCAGGAGGAGCCGGCTGCGCTCAGCTGCTTCAGCCACACAACTCCGCCCCTTGCTGCCCGCTGAAGCTCCCCAGGGTGGCCGGCTCCTGCTTCTCCTGCTCGGCGGCCGGACAACTCTCCTCCCTCGGCCAAGCCCGATCAGATGCACACACACACACACACTCACAGGACAGACTGCCCTGGCAGGAGCTGGCCGTGCTGGGGGGCTTCAGCGGGTGGCGAGGGGTGGAGTGGTGTGGCTGAAGCCTCCCAGCACGGCTGGCTCCTGCCGAGGGCAGTCTGTCCTGTGAGTGTGTGAGTGTGTGTATGTGCATCTGATCGGGCTTGGCCAAGGGAGGAGAGTTGTCGGGCTGCCGAGCAGGAGAAGCAGGAGCCGGCCACCCTGGGGAGCTTCAGCGGGCAGCAAGGGGCGGAGTGGTCGACAACTCTCCTCCCTCGGCCAAGCCCAATCAGATGCACACACACACACTCACAGGACAGACTGCCCTGGCAGGAGCTGGCCATGCTGGGGGGCTCCAGCGGGTGGCGAGGGGCGGAGTGGTGTGGCTGAAGCCTCCCAGCACGGCCGGCTCCTGCCGAGGGCAGTCTGTCCTGTGAGTGTGTGAGTGTGTGTATGTGCATCTGATCGGGCTTGGCCAAGGGAGGAGAGTTGTCCGGCCACCGAGCAGGAGAAGCAGGAGCCGGCCACCCTGGGGAGCTTCAGCGGGCAGCAAGGGGCGGAGTGGTGTGGCTGAAGCAGCTGAGCGCAGCCGGCTCCTCCTGCTTCTCCTGCTCTGCGGCGGTGGCAGCAGCAGCAACTCTCCTCCCTCCCTCGGCCAAGCCCGAGGGGGATGGGGCAGTGGTGGGCCTCCATCCCCGCCCCTTGTTCCCCGGCCGATGACGGTGCTGTGTGCACAGTGTGTGTGCTCCGGCCTCCCCCAAACACACCAGCTCTGCCGCACCATTTAAATTAAAATCCGACCAATCACGCTGATGGGGGCAGGGTTTGCAGGCGGGAGCCAATCGTGTGGGGCAGGGGCGGGGTTTGCAGGTGGGAGCCAATTGCGTGGACTGGGGGGCGGGGTTTGCAGGCCGGCATGGTGGCATAAGACCCTGTCCCGTTTTGCCATCCCAAAAGTCCCGTTTTTGTCTGAAGGAAATATGGTCAGCCTATGCTGAGCGTGATTAGCATGTTCATTGTGAGAAGTATTCCCATGTCCTGGTGGTTGAGCTGAGTTCGTTGACCTTTTGCAGGCTGTGTTTTTCAGGACTGGTAGCCAGGTTTTGCTAATTTTTAGACTTTCTTCTTTTTTATTGTAACTGTTGGTGTTTGTGAATTTCAATGGCTTTCCTGTATAATCTGGTGTAGTGGCTTTTGGTGTTGTCCAGTATTTACTGAAATACAATATTGACAATCCCTTCATG
The DNA here is from genome assembly GCA_023362775.1 of Charina bottae. Taxonomy (NCBI): domain Eukaryota; kingdom Metazoa; phylum Chordata; class Lepidosauria; order Squamata; family Charinaidae; genus Charina; species Charina bottae. Next base: position 4,201,252 of record JALMGJ010000020.1, read on the forward strand.
TTGTTCACATTACCAACAAAGATTCGAAATACCTTTATACATTCTAGACAATGTCTCTGGTGTCAAATACCAACAATACATCATTTTATAGAAATTCTCTTTAAGGCTAGAATATAATGTAAATTTCAGTCCTTTCAACCACATATTTTCCCATTGGTCCATTTGTATATTATAGCCAAAACATTTAGCCCATTTTATCATACATTCTTTCACTTGCTCTTCCTCTGTCTCATATTTCAGTAAAAGTTTATACATTTTAGCAATAACATGTTCATCATTAGTACATAATTCTATTTCAAACTCAGTCTTTCTTGGTTCAAAACCATGAAATCTTTTATTGACCTTAAACCTTTCTAATAATTGTGCATAAGAAAACCGTTGACAAGTATATCCTTCTTTTGTCAAATCTTCTTTTGATTTCAGTTTACAATCCCCTTGAAAGAATTCTAGTACATCACATTAAGTTAACCATTTATGTTTACTTATAATTTCTTGTCTATAAAATGCTTCTTGCGCTGAAGGCCACAAAGATGTTTTTGGACAGAACCTAAATTTATATTTATTCCATACTCTAAGGATGGCCCATCTGACATAATGATTTTTGAAATCTACATTAACTTTAGCTTTGTCATACCATAGATATCCATGCCACCCAAATCTCAAATCATGTCCTTCTAACTCCAATAGCCTTCTATTTCTTAACAGCACCCACTCTTTCATCCAAACTAAACAACAGGAAGCAAAGTATTATTTCAAATCTGGTAGACCCAATCCTCCTCTTTCCTTTGAATCTTGTAGTACCTTAGAGGTAGTCCTTGCTTAATGATGGTAAGCGATGCGGTCGTAAAGTGAGATGTCACATGACCACATTGCTTAGCAACGGCAATCCTGGCAATTCCCCTTGCCGTCATTAAGCGAATTTTACCAGTCCTTAACTGAGCACCCACCCCAATCCAAGTCATTCTGGGCTTGGTCCCTCCCAGCCCTGAGTCTCAGTAAGGTAAGAGACTGCCTCCAACACCTCCGACCACCTATCTCCCCCCAATCTCTGCCCTTTTGTCCCCCTGCCACCCTACGATCTGCCACACCAGCTGACCTTGCCCTCTTCTTGCTCCCACTGCTGACAAGGCGTGCCCAGCCTAGCTGGGCTGGGCTGGGCTAGCTTTGCTCCAAAAAGAGGAAAAAAAAATCCCAAGCAGTCCCTTTGCAAAGAGCTGCTGGGTGGGACTGAGCTAGCTTCCCTGCCACTTCCAACAAGCAAAGTCAATTGGGAAGCCAGCAGGGGGTTGCAAATGGCAATCACATTGAAAGTGGGACACTGCGACCACGTGGAATTCACCTAATGATGACAACTGGAACTGCTGCAACTGCCGTCATAAGTCGGCATGGTCACTTGATATCGTGCTTTACAACCGTGTCACTTAGTGATGGAGATGCCGGTCCCAATTACCATACTTAAGCAAGGACGACCTGTACAACAATGTGCACAAAATGGACAACATGTTTTGTTACAAAGCAATCCCGCTGTCAGACCGTTTCAAGTTGGCTTGAAACAAAACTCAAAAAGATTTGAATGTTTCAGTCATAGAAAGCAGTGACTAGCTGCTACTCCTTTGTTTTTCATTCCAGGTCCACTCTATACTGAGATCTACTTTCCACCCAAACTGCTGAAAATTTGACCAAGGGTATGATTTTAAAAACATTTCCTCACCCACTGAAAAATGTGCTGAGGGCAGAATCAGTGATCAAAAAAGGAATTCCTGCCCTCCCCACTTCTCAATAGGCAAAGGTCTTCATTTCTTTAAATGAACCTTCTGCATCACTCAGTCAATAGATTATAAAACAAAGAGATGTTATTAATGTTAATCTCTTTAACTTTAATTTCAATTAGTATGTCTCCCCTATGGGACTTCCTTAGTGTATTGAAAAAGATAGGCACCAGACTTCCATTTACCTAGCAAGATCAAATAATAGACTTGGCATGCTTTTGTTTGTAATTAACTCTGCCTGCAGACAACAAAAGAAATTAAGTTATTCTTTGCTAATTTTACTTGCCCATAAGGATGGTTGCTGACATATGAAAAAAGTGGGCCATTGTTTCTCCTTACTGCATGAATAACATTAACATTAAACAGCAACAGAGAAGAGCATGCAAACAGTACATACACATACCAAACTGCAATAGACCAGCCAAATCAGCATAGAATTTTTGTATTTTTAAATGCACCCTGAAGGTCAGCATCAGCAGATGGAAAACATGGATAAGATGCACATGGCCACCAAAATTTAACAAGCTGATCAAATCAACATTGTACTACTAGCCTTTAAATTAATTTTAAAGCTCAGCAACAGTAGCAACAGTTGCTTGCAAAATTCAGTAATGTGCAAAGTCATTTACCAGGAAGGCTTGCAGGTACTGTATACATCTGTGAGCAAGCTACTGCGCTCTCCCCCAACAAAATACCCAGTACAATCACAGCACTTGGAACAATCGGAACCCTCAAAAGAACACATCTCAAAACAGCAGTTTTGTTCCACACTCAAGGCAAAATACTGTAACCCAGAGGTTCCCAAACTGTGTGTGTCACACACAGTCTGGTGTGTCGCCACACAACCCGGAAGCACTGATCATCATCAGCACTTCCAGGTTTTCCCGCAGCGACACACCAACGGCAGCGTGCAAAAACCCGAAAGCGGCAGCAGCGCTTCTGGGTTTTTGTGCGCTGCCGCAATGGCGGCACTTCCAGGTTTTCCCGCGGCGACACACCAACGGCGGTTGGTGTGTCGCCGCAGGAAAACTTTGGAAAGCCCTGCTGTAACCTCTTTTGTTCCAGCCTCAAAACAAACTCTCAAAATGCATATACTTCGTTGCATGTTCAAAACATTCAAAACAGTTCAAGGTCAACATATTTTGAACATCCCTAGAACTCTACCATGAACTTATCCAATTTCTTGTGTGTTACCCAGACGGCAAAGCTAGGAATGAGCTTCAAACTAGATTAAGTGACATAATACCTGAGTGACATAATACCTGAGGGACCGTCTCATCCCCATAACATCGAACCGTCCCACTCGGTCATTTAGAGAGGGCATGCTGCGGATCCCGTCGGTAAGGGAATTTCACCTGACAGGGTCTAGAAAGCGGGCCTTCTCTATAGTGGCGCCCACCCTTTGGAATATGCTACCCCTGGAGGTGAGGCAGGCCCCATTGCTCCCGGCCTTCAGAAAGAACTTAAAGACCTGGTTCTGCTGCCTTGTGTGTGTGGGGGGGATAGTTCCTCTTGGGGATGGCTGGTGCCATAGAGCCCTTTTAAATATCAACACATCGCATCTTGGATTTTATATTTATTTTAATTATTATTGTATTATAGGTAATATATGCTGTTTTAATTGTTGAATTTTAATTGCCGATTTTTGTAAACCGCCCAGAGTCCCCCTCTGGGGAGATGGAGCGGTAAATACAAATCGAATTATAAATAAAATAAATAAATAAAATAATACAGTTGAAGAAAGCAAGAAAAGGATTCATCAAATCATAACCTGCCTTTCTTCCCAAAATGACGTTAAAAGTAGTAAAATTACCAAGCCCCCCACTAAGCCACTTGCGAAATGAAAAGAGATTTAAAGGCCATCAAGCTGTCACAGAGATAAAGGGATGGAGGGGACTAACCAAGGGTCCCAGGGCCAGGTCCCTAACGGTCTGGAGGCTAGGGCCTGCAATCCTAGAATGGGGAAGAGAAAGAACACCTCTCTAAAAGAAATTATTATTATGTTTTTATCCTGCCTTTTTATATACAACTCAAGGTGGAGAACATACCTAATACTCCTGCCTCCTATTTTCCCCACAACAACCACAACCCTGTGAGGTGGGTTGGGCTGAGAGCGAAGGACTGACCCAGCCAGCTTTCCCGCCTAAGGCAGGCCTAGAACTCACTGTTTCCTGGTTTCTAGGCCAGCACCTTCACCACTACACCAAAGTGGTTCTCCTCACAGTATCCATTATTACACTCCACAGAAAGTTAATCAGATAAAGGGATGAGCTTTAGCTCTCTGTCCTTCTACATTTGCATGCAGAAGATCAGAGATTTAATCCCTAACCTTTTCTGAGAATGTGGTTGGGAAAGTGCTATGCTGAAACAGATTTTTCCTGTAAGACAATATTGAACTAGATGAATCAGGTTTGAATTCAGATTTCCATTTTCCATTTCTAATCTGAATTCAAATTATGACAAATTATGTGAAGGCTGTCAAATTTATGAAAAATGTTTGAAAGTAAAATATTTTGAAGAATATAAAATGTAAAAAATATATAAAATTATTATAAATGTAGAACTTGGGGGTGGACCTTAAAGGATTTTTTTTCTGAAAGGTTTTTTAATGTCACAAACACCATGTAGACTTGTAGCTTATTTCTTGTTCAACGATCATTAAGTGCCTTCCAGAAAGAAAAAAAGGCAGATGTATTATCCCAGTTCTGAATAATGGATGCCCTTTGTTTATATTATCAATCAAAATTTATTTATGGTCCAAGACCAAGCACAATAAAAAGACCAGCAATACATTACAATAACTATAAAAAGGAATTTTAAAAATTGTGAGAAAATCCTAAAACAGCAGCCAACAATTAATAACATGAAGGAAGAACCAGATGGCTCCCAACAGCTGTTTATATTAGCGTCTTGGTGATCAATACAGAGGATATTTTAGCTTATATAATAATCTTTTAAAGAAGAAATGTTTGTTTTATTCTCCTTGTGAAAAGAATATCTTGTTCAAAGTGGATTAAAAAAAGAATGGAGGTGATACATAGATTCACCCATTCTTGAGCTATACAAATTAATTACTTCTTAAATAAACTTTTCATTTATCTCTATTAAATTTCCTTCTTCCTAAATAAAATTCATATTTATTTTTTGTTAAGTTTCATTCAATTATTTTCAGCCCATATTTTTTCTAATCTATTAAGATGATTTTGAACTTCATTTTTTCTTCTAGGATATTAGCTACCCAATCCAACTGTGCTTAATCTGCCAACTTGATAAGCATTTCTTCCACCTCTTCTTCCAAGTCATTAATAAAAATCTTGAAGAGTAATAGTCCTACAGCACCCCTGTCAAAATATCACTTCAGTTTGATGAAAACCCATTATGAGCATTTAGTATGATTTTCAATCCTCTTTTGGATCTACCTAACACAAATGACATCCAACACTTAACTAGCTTACTTATCAAAATGTCATAGTTACTTCCAATAGAAGAGAATATATGTAGCTCAGGGTTGAACTGTGGAATCCTTGGTGCTCTCTGAGCTCAGTTGTTTGCTTGCAGACATTTCATTACCCGACTAGGTAACATCATCAGCACTGATAAATGTAGTAATGAAATTTCTGCAATGAAACGTTTGCAAGCAAACAACCAAGCTCAGAGAGCACCAAGGACTCCATAGTTACTTCATTATATGGCTTGATAAAATAAATATATATCATGTCTGTAACTGCACTAGCCCCAGCTCTTACCAACCTAGCAATTTGAAAGCATGCAAATGCAAGTAGATTAATAGGTATCACTTCGGTGGGTAGTAACAGCGTTCTGCGCACATCATGCCGGTCACATGACCGTGGAAGCGTCATGACCGTCTCCGTCTAACAAACGGAGATGAGCACCGGCCCTTAGAGTTGGACACGACTGTACAAATGTGCGGGGGGAACCTTTACCTTTACCTTTAACTTTCCCATAATCTGCTGAAGAAATTACTAAATCAGAAAATGAGATGATGTTAATCTGGTATGTCTTATTCTTGACTTCTATCCTGACTTCTAATAAATCCATTGTTTCCAAGATACTCCAAATTGATCACTTTGACTGATTGTACTGAAGGCCAATGCATAACTTGCAATAGCTGTAGCATTACTGTTTTCCTGCTTGAAAATGTAGTATGCATATGAAGTAACTGTAAGTTTAACTGTGCTGCTTAAAGAAATGGTAGCCGAACTGTAGCAGTGAATAACTATACTATATCTAGTATAGTATAGTTTCTTAAGTAGGACACTGGGGGTGTTAACAACAGAAGCTAAAAAATAAAATTATAGTCTACAAAATGCATTTGAATGTTTGGCTACAGAAATGGGTGTTAATTTGAGTAATTTGGTTTATGGGTCAATAATTACCATTTTCTGGACAAAGAAAAGTAAGCTTGAGAAAGACTGCACTATGCAAGATTGGGAACATGTTTTTGGCCCAGCCATGATAAAATTGATGAAGAGGGCTTAAACTAAATTCTGTGAGGACTGGAAACAAAAAATGCTTCAGATGAAGATTTATGTCCTTCATAAACTAAAGGGTGAACAAGTGAATGAGTTTATTTATTAGATTTATATGGTCACCCCACTTCACAAAAAGTGACTCTGGGAGACTTACAATTTGTAGGAGTATAAAAATAAGGAACTAGAAAATAAAATGTAATAAATACCTGGAATAGAAAAGAGAGCAACAGTAACAAAAAAACAGAAATAACAAAAAGAACAAAATTCACTGAGGCCAAACAAAGGCAGGATTAGAACAAGTGCCATGAGATCGAATTCTAATTTCCAAGACTCCCACACTCGCCCCAGCTCTTGCCAACCTAGCAATTCGAAAGCATGCAAATGCAAGTAGATGAATAGGTACCACTTCGGTGGGTAGGTAACAGCGTTCCACGCACGTCATGCGGCCACATGACCGTGGAATTGTCTTCGGACAACACTGGCTCTTCGGCTAACAAACGGAGATGAGCACCGGCCCCTAGAGTAGGACACGACTGCACAAATGTGCGGGGGGTACCTTTACCTTTACCTTTACTACACCAACCAAGGGATCATCACTGCGGAGACTATTCTTGCACTGAAGTTCGTTTTTGGCAAATGGGTGGACTCAAAAGCAGAAGAATGGTATGTATGTTATTGACCACCACACATACCCATGCCCCTGGGCTGAAGGTCTTAAATCAGTTACAGCTTCTAACGTTTTTGTTTGTATAGAATTGCTCATGGTAGTTTAGTGCATTTTGACAGATGATAGGCTTGTGGTCCTCAATCAGTTAAGTTTCTTGTGGTCAATGTAATCTAAACCATAGCTGCTATCAGCCTTGGCTAGTTTTGATAGCTATTGCAGCCAATTGTCCATTCTCCCTGGGATTCCTTATAGGCAGGTGGGATAGCCATTGCTTTCATTTTACTGTTCTTCTGTGGCAAAACAAAAATGCTATGGAAAGATGACTTAATGTAAGAATAATATTGCACATGCCTTTTCTTTCATATTCACTTATTATTATTTACTAGATTTCCATCCTGCCTTTCATTCAGCAACTCCAGGCAATATGCATACTGCTCCCTCCCAAGAACTTAATTTTTTATTCCTTCCTTCAAGTACAAATGATTTTGATAGCATTGGGAAAGCAATTGCAAGTGAGTAGACAAAGAAAGGCAGAATGTCAGAGAAACTCTATTAAACTTGCTATTGATCTGAACTGTAGAAATCTACTGTTATAAGTTACAAAATCAATTATAGGGGAGAGATTAAATGTCAAACATTGTCATAACTGAGAGATAGACAGCTGCTTTACATTTTAAAGAATATCAAATCTTTTGTAAAAGAAGCAAGAAGATTCCAAGACCCATTTTTCAACATTCATCCTCTATACTTCCAACTACAAGGAAGAATACATCTTCACTGTTTAAAGAACTGATTCAGCTGACACAATTTCTTCAACGTTACTTTGCCTAATGTAACATTCTTACAAAGACCTTGTACATAAATCTTGTATTGACATGATTAAATAACCAGATAGTTAATTATTTATAATGCTAAACAATAAAATGAAATAATTAAGAAATGTTTAAGAACTCCTACCAGCTCACGGCCAAATCATGTACTTTCAATGTGTTGCTCAGTCTATATATTCCAGACTTCAATGGCCGCACACATTCTTTTGCACGAGCAAGGTATGGATTCACGTGTATATCTTCAGGAAATTCTGAATCCTTAAATCAAAAGAAAGAAAGAAAAACTAAAATTAACTAGTGGCATTTATTCAGAATTTAAGACATATTTATATTCATAATTTTTTAAAAAGTGTTTTTTCATTGTTGTTTGGTTTGTTTGCCCAATTGCCAATATTATGTAACTCCTTGGTTTACTGAGAAGCTGAGGAAAATGAAGCACTTGAAAAGATGTCTCAAGCCAATCGTGTTGAAAACGCAGAAGCAGATGAGATTGAGTACTGACTGGTAAGAACTCATCTTGAGTCTACGGAGTAGCAAGAACAGCGTTGAAACATGAAATCATCTCTCTGCTGTGTCCACAGCCTGGAAGCCCTGTTCAGAGTTACCTGGACCCATTCAAGAAAGGGGAATGGGAGGATAAGATGCCTGGAGGCTTGCTAGATGATTTTTATTTATTTATTTATATTTCAAATTTTGTCACCGCCCATCTCACTTGAAAATTTTGGGAGTTTGTTGCAGATAAAATCGCTCACATCTGCTCTGGGCTGGCCGCCAGTTGGATACAATCCATTATGATGAGAAAAATAGGGTCCTCCATGTGGGTCTGATCCATGTCTTTCCTGGCTTCTTTGGGCACTAGGAGGAATATGAGTAGCTTGATCAGGGAAACTGTTGATGTTTCTTTAAGGTTTTGCTGTCTATTTTAAAAGATGTGGTTGTGCATCCTCTCTTGAAGAAGCCCTCCCTTGACCCAACAATTTTTGATAATTTTTGCCTGGATTACATACATCTGGACATTAATGGGGGGAGTGTACCCCTCTTGGTCCTTCAGAGGCATTTGATCCCATTGGCATGATACCTTGCTGGATATCTACTACTACCACTTCAATAATTCCACTCCTTCTTGTGTGGACCGTTCCAGTCAGTAATCATGGGGGGTAGTCCTCTCCCCATGTATTTAACATCCATATGAAGCCACTGGGTGACGTCATCTGGAAGGTGGTGTGTGATGTCATCAGTATTCTGATGACACACCGCTGTGCATTGCAATCTCAAGCCAGACCAAGGATCCTGTTGAAAACTTGAGCCAGTAACTGGAAGCTGTCAGGATCTAGATGGAGCAAAATAAGCTTAGATAGAATCCCTCCAAGACCACGTTGTAAACATCCAGAGACTTTAGCCTCAGTAGTTATTCAGGATGGGACCGCACTCTTTCTGAAGGAGTTGGTTCATGATCTGGGCATCCTCCTGAACTTGTAACTACTTCTGAAGCAGCATATGGAAGCTGTAGCCAGGGGCACCTTTACCACCCTACCTCAACCAGGATGCCTTGGCAACATAACTCATGAATTATTGTAGACCACTGTACATAGCAGTGTTTCTAAACCTTATGAACTTTAAGATGGGTGGACTTCAACTCCCAGAATTCCATGGCCAGCATGGAAGCTGCATCTGGTCCACAAAGAGTGACTAGATGGTTATAGGACAATTCCATTATAATAGAGTAACACTACTACTAAAGTCATGGGGCGTGGTGGCTCAGCGGGTAAGACGCCAGGCTTGTCGATTGGAAGATCGCAAGTTCGGAGGTTCAAATCCCTAGCCCCGCGTAACAGAGTGAGCTCCCACACTCGCCCCAGCTCTTACCAACCTAGCAATTCAAAAGCATGCAAATGCAAATAGATGAATAGATACCACTTTCGTGGGTAGGTAACAGCGTTCTGCGCAAGTCATGCGGCCACATGACATGGGTTAGAGTGGGTGGTGGGTCTTGTGTGTTTCATCGTCTTTTAATGGTTACTATTTATGGTGTTTGGCAGGTTTTTGTTTGTTTTCATTGTATTGTATTGTGGTGTTTACTGCGTATTGTCCAGAGTCATTGGGTAGCCTTATAAATTTCATCAAGGAGGGAGGGAGGGAGGGAGGGAGGGAGGGAGGGAGGGAGGAAGGAAGGAAGGAAGGAAGGAAGGAAGGAAGGAAGGAAGGAAGGAAGGAAGGAAGGATATTCATACCTTTGGATATCTCTTGTTCATCTGCTTTGCTGGATCTTTGGCTGGATCGTGTGCATTAACCCCAGAATGTACTTTCTGTTCCTTGGCTTCTCTAAGTGCTTTTTGGGAAGGTCCCTCTAATCCAGCCTCTCTATCACACCAATGACCTACTACAAAGCATAAGCAGTTTATTACAGAGGGGTGTAGAAATTCAACAGAAAGAACAATATTTTATTTATTTATGAACAATTTTTATACTGCCCATTCAAACATAACTTTTTTAAAAAAATCCCAGAATGGTAAGCCACAATAAAATTTATAATTTCTGTTCCATCAACTTACAGAAAATCTATGAGTTGTTTTGGGATCTAAATTAGTATTATAAGTCCAATTATTCAGAACATAATGACATCCAATCTTGATGTTAATAACAAGCTAGGAAAAAGGGGGTTGATTATATATCATGGGTGGGTTCATACAACATGGCAATATCTAAACCAAGCTTAACAGAATATAACTCCTGTGTTCACCTGATTTGCTATGCCATACAAATAAAGCATATTATGTTCAGGCAATATGCCAATGTATGACTGAGTTCCTGTAACATAATGAACCACAAATTCTCCAGCCTCATGTTAGAACTGCCTAGTGCATTGTACATACATGTACCTTTCTCCACCCAATTCTTTTTTCCTTAGTCTCCTATATGATGAGTGGACCACATTATGTCTCCTTTCAGCTCTGTTGTCCAAGAGTAACAACAGAGGGTAGTAAATATACTTTTTGGTAAGAATGGAAGCAAATCATCTCTCTGAATATGCTCTAGTGACAGCAAGCTACCCAATTGGCCCCAGTTGGTATCCCTTAGGAGATGAGTGACTAAACTAGCCAGGAACTAGTAGAGAAACAAAAGTCTCCCATTAATTTTATTGTTATGGTAAGGTTGTAACACTCCTGAGAGGACGAGTAACATATAAATGACTATTATGAAACAGTTATCCTTCAGTCACAGAGAAAGGAAAAGAATCTGTCTTTCAGGTTCAATGGAGGTCATTCATCTGAGCCTTGACATATGGATTCTGTTGTTATTGCAAGCGAATCCAATCCAAAAGCTCCACTACCTCCCTCGCCACCCCTGGCTTCTCTGGAGTGTCCCTTCCGGGGTGGGGGTAAAATTGTTCAGTTTCAAGATCAGAAATGGGGGTTACCCACAGAATATTGCATTAAGCTTGTGTGACAGCGCATCTGACATTGTTTGGTGAACTAGGGACATACGTAATATAAAAAAAGAAACAGGAAACTGATCTGACCCTAGGTTAGGGTTTTCACCCTTTACAATGCTCCCAATTCTTGTGATCTTGTGTACTTGTTGGTTGCTCCCTCCAAGAAATGCCTCCATTATTGCAATACTGCTTTTATGGCTAGCAATTCTTTATTGAAATTATCATAGTTCCTTTCAGCTGGGAAAAGAAGACTAGAATAAAATGCACAAGACAAGAGGTCCCCCCTCTCTCTGCCAAAGCCCGAAGGAGAACAGCTCCTAAAGCAAGTCCAAGGCATCAATTTGCACAACAAAGGGGCAATTGGGATCCAGATGTCTAAGTAGCAGCTGAGATGAAAAGAGGCACTTCAAACCCTGAAAGATGGCTTGCTCTTAAGGATATATTTTAAATTGATGCCCTTTTGTCAGAAGTTGAGTGAGCCGTCTTGTGCATTTTGCAAAATTAGGGACAAATCTTTTATAAAAAGTAGCAAATCCCCCCAAACAATGGACATCTTTCACATTTTTAGGTGCTTGCCATGTGAGAATAGGTTGCACCTTAGCACACAGCTTTCCAAACTGTGTGTCGCGATACTTTAGTGTGTCGCAACACACAGTCTGGTGTGTCACCACAGAACCCGGAAGCGGCAGCGGGGGCGTGCATGGTGGCGGCGGCAGCAGTGCACCATTAGCGCTTCCGTGTTTTAGCAGAGGCCGCTGCCGCCACCGCCACCGCACGCCCCCCTGCACCACTGCCATGCATGCCCCCGACCCTGCGCGCGCTGCCGCCGCTGCCGCCATTGGTGTGTCGCCAACGGCAGCACTTTAGAAAGCACTGCCTTAGCAGGATCCATCTATACTCCTTCTGCAGAGATCCAATAACCCAATAATCCAACTGGTGAAGATCAACAGACATTTTTCCAACTTAGCAAAAAGCTTGTGTATGTGAAAAAGTTCTAAGACATTTCTGATGTTAGTTTCATGTAAGGATGGATCTTTTGAAAAAATCAGGATGTCATCCTAGTACATCAATATATACAGTATTTGTCTAAAATATTGGAAAACATTTCATTCATGAATCTGGAGAAGACCACAGGGCAAAATAACCAATCTAAAGGGCATTACTGTGGATGTCAAAAGTTATTAAATATTCATGGACCTCTTTCATTCAGATCCAATTGTAAGTTCTTCTCAAGTCCAATATAGAGAAAATACATTATCTTCTGAAGGTAATTCAGCAGATCTGAAATAAGAGGCATTGGGTAGTGGTCCCTAATGGATACAGAGTTCAGGAGTCTACAATCATGCACAACTCTCAACAAATTATCTTTCTTTTTTTACAAAAAATGTAGATCCCAATACCCTAGCTCAGGGCTTTCCAAAGTTTTCCCGCAGCGACACACCAACCGCTGTTGGTGTGTCGCTGCGGGAAAACCCAGAAGTGCCGCCATTGCGGCAGCACGCAAAAACCCGGAAGCGCTGCTGCCGCTTTCAGGTTTTTGCGCGCCGCTGTTGGTGTGTCGCCGCGGGAAAACCCGGAAGCGCTGATGATGATCAGCGCTTCTGGGTTGTGTGGCGACACACTAGACTGTGTGTGGCAACACACTTTTGTGTCGCGACACAGTTTGGAAAGCTCTGCCCTAGCTTGTTCACTGAGATTTTCTGAGGAGGCTCGCCTGTAATTTGTCTCACAGGAATTTAGGGTTTCTCTTTTTTTTGGAATGTACTCAGTTTTTTGGAATGTTCTCTTTTGAATTGTGGGGCTTAAACTATTTCTGGGTTTTAATGTTGCATTTAATTGTTTTTAATGGTAGTTTGTTTTTTAATTTTGATTTTATATGCTATTGTAAACTGTCAAAAGGTAGTCAGCAGTATAATAAGTTAAATATGTAAATACATAAACACATGCATAACTTAGTATAAAACAGCATTAGTTTTAGACCATTTGAGTCTCTGTACATTGAAGATTATTTAAATAGTATCTAAATTTAATATGGAGAGAAATTTTAAATTTCTAGAAATGAGACCATGAGATGCAAACATTTTCTCTTAAGCTTTTACTTTTTGTTCATAGCAAAATATTTACCTCTCATCACAGGAACGGGAATGTTGTTTCCAGATTCTAAACTTTGTAAAGTGGCTTGCAAGCCAGTAATCTGAACAATGAAAGAAAAAAAAATCAAGAACCTTCCATTTGTTCCATTTAGAAAATCAGAAATAATACATGACATTAAATATAAAATATTTCTACATAGTTAAGAATCTGAGAGTAATGTATTGTATCAGATTATATATAATATCTTAACTCCTTGTTCAGAAAATCAACCAGGGTTAAAAATTATCTCTTTCAGAGGAACTTGGCATAGAAAAAAGGCAATGGAAGCAACTTCTCTCTCCCCTCATCATCCTTCATGCAAAAAGAATTTGTCACCCCAACTTGCATCTTGAACAGGAACCCTAGGATGCTATCATAGTGGCCATCTACGGGAATCTTCTTGGAATCAAAAAGCCATAATGGAACCTATAATTCTACTCTGCCTTGCTCATGGTTCTCAGCACCTTGGAGACCTGTCTTTGTTGAATAGAAATTGTCTCTGCTTTCTCAGCCTCAACAGCAAAGGAGCTACGCCTGATCACATTCTGTTCAGCATTGGAAAAACAATTACAGAATTGTGCAGTTTGAAGGGGCCATTTAGCCATCAAGTCCAACCCCTTGATCAATTCAGGAATCCAATTTAAAGCATTAACGACAGATGGCTGTCCAGCCTTTGTTGGATATTCAGCAAACAGGAGCTCATCACCTCCATCTGTAACTGGCTTCATTGTCAAACTACTCTGACTGTTAGGAAGCTTTTTCTAACCTTTAGTCAAAGCTGCTTTGTTTATTTATTCTATATCCTAATTTTCAGATTATAAAGAACAGATTTTTATCCTCTGTGTGATATCCTTTCAGGACTTGAAAAGAGTTATAAGGTTAAATCTCCAGGACCAGGTATTAATGTATTGAGAAGATTCTAGAGCAGATCATAAAGAGATCTATCTGTAAACACCTTGGAAAAAATGAAATAATTACCAGAAGTTAGCATGATAGTTTGTCCTAGCAGTCAAATAGGCCCATAGATGCAAAGAGATGATGTAAACCTTCAGCAACTCTTCAAATACCAGAAATACCTGTTTATTCTAATTCCAGACAGCAGGACATGGAATAGTCAGTTTCAATTATAAGACGGCAGATACTGACTGAATGTTAGAAACAGTAAGAACAGTTACTCAGTGAGGTGAGGGGCTCCCATTCGTTAGATCTGTTGAAGAAGAGGCTAGATACCCATTTGTCTAGGATGCTTTAATTGGATTTCTGCACTGAATAGGGCATAGCTTTCCAAAGTGTGTGTTGCAACACACTACTGTGTCGCCTGCGGTGTCCTGCTGTGTTGCGCAAAAACCCGGAAGCGCTGATGGGGGAACCAAAAGAAGCGGTACCCCCGCCAATCAGTGGCGCGGCGGCAGTGCTGATTGGCAGGGGTGCCGCTTCTTTCGGTTCCCCCCATCAGCGCTTCCGGGTTTTTTGCACGACAGACCAGGACACCACAGGCCATGCTGCCACCGTTGGTGTGTGTCGCCAATGTTAAAAGTTTGGAAAGTTCTGGAATAGGGCTTTGGCCTTGATGGAGTAAATGGTCACTTCCAGCTTTATGATTCTGCATTATCATATTAATACCCTCAATCCTACCTTCACATTGTATCTCAAAATGATGCCACTTATAATATATTATAATAAAGAACAGTGAATTTTGCTTCTATGTTTAAAATAATGTTCTGCATATATTTAATTACAAATTACAGCAGATTGAACATAATTAGTTTCAAAATACTTTAAATGAGAATTCTTCATTCACTCTATCAAAACTTCCCAAGAGAGGAACCTGTGACGACTCACTCCTTTGATATTAATTTAGAACCTTTTAGCACAAGCCATGATAGGATATGAAAAAGCTCTTTTATTGATACAACTGAATAGAACCAATGCAAAGAGCAAACTAAGGATTTCCCCATGCAAACATATTTTATTTATTTTATTTATTTATTTTATTTAATTTCTATAACCAATTTTTATTTTTCTATTTTAAAACCTGCCAGACTCTCAAGCACCCCTCGTCCACCCCTCCCCTCCTGACTCACTTCCCATAACTTTACAAGGCCAGTCTTTGATGTCTCCAGATGGATGGCCTTGGAGCCTGGCTCCTCTCTCCCTAAGGCCTGCATGCCAGTCCTATCTCTAACGGTCGCTCTACTGTCTCTACTAACTAGTTACTACAAACTCCATCTATCTAAAGCAGAATGGCAGGATTCCATCCTGACAGAACATCAGTGAAAGGAATGATAATTAGCAGCAGCTTTTTTCTGGATTTATGGATTTGAATGAGAGATATGCATCAAACATGGAAATATTACTCATAGTATGATTATGGTGAAGCAATAGGAGACATTATTTGACTTATGTGCAATTGTGGATTGCCATGTGTTTTCATATACTGTACACACACACACACACACACACACACACACACACACATACTCACACTCTACAACAGTATAGAATGATTGCTATGAATGTTGTGATGCTAGGGACTGAGGCATGAAAAAATTGTGTGTTTTCTCTACCCAAGAAAGAACTTAGTACTTATTAGTGTTGCCTTTAATGAGAATTCTGCTTTAAAATGTCAAAATACAAAATGTCACTTCACACTAAGAAATAAGGGCCTGGGAGGCTACAATTGTAAACTAAGGGCCACTAGTGTGTTTAGACTGGTTTTCCTCTCCTTTCCCCGAGGCACACTTTTCTAAAAAAGGCAACCCCATTGTTTAAAAGAGAGAAGATTCTGTCTTCTTGGCACCACACTCAATAAAAAATTTAACACTCTTTGGTGGGCATTGTTTAACTTTGGATTGTATATTTGACCCGCCTTGAATTTTGGGGAACGGCACAGAATAAAACTAACCAAAACATTAAATTAAATAATTTATTATAATACTTAAAATGGTCTCCATAAAAACGTAGGTTAAAAGTGCTGTAAACTTTACCTGCCCAACAGCTCTGTCTCGTTCCAAACTTGTAAGCATTTTCTCTCTTAGTAGAATCTCATACTTTTCATTCAGCTGTCTTAACATAGGCTCATATGATGCATAGTGTGTCTTTAGCCTACAGTATAGACAAGAAACAGTTTATAGAATGCTTACTAAATACGATAAAATAAAAATAATTTAATAAAAATTATTTAGCGTTTAACTCCATTGCAAGATAATTTTTTTTCAGCTGCAGAATCATTATTACTTAATTATTTATTTTTTTTTCTAATATTTTAACTAATCACATTACATGGAAGGAATTAATACATTGGCCCTTTTTGCAGATAAATATTATGGCAGCCATAATGGACCACATTATCCCCAAATCCCCCCATGTTGCCACTGCCATAAGTAATCAGGGGAAGAGTAAGGATGATGGCACTCATATTCTTCCCTAATATAACTGTGGTCTTGGCAGCCCACTAAATTGTTAAATATTGTTTTGCTCTCAATTGTTCTGCTGAAGCCTACTTTAACAGTCTACTCTATTAGAAGTATACTATTTAATAATAAAGGAAAAAGCATTATTGGCAGTGTCAATCTCCAGTTGTGGAATATCCATCCTAACAGTGACTCACCCAATGACTAGAGAACCATTTTTTTTTATATCTGGCAAAAAATATTTTATTTATTCAAGAATATTAGCTTGTTTTAATTTATGATTTCATCCTTTATTTTATTCTGCCTTCAAAATCAGCAGAATGAAGGGCAATATATATTTTAAATAAACAAATGCACAATGGCATGTGAATTAACAGTCTGTAAATTACAAATGAAGCAGATCAATTTCAATTTCTCAAATGCTAATAAAAGAATTTAAATGTGGAATGTTCTATCATACTAAATGGAAAACTCAGCATTTAATTATTTATCCTGCATTTATAAGCATCTTCAGTGATATACCACAAAAATATAAATCAGAGCATAAACACTTATAAAACTAATGGAGGAGCAAGAGTTGCACTGTACATTAACATTTGAGTAGCTTTAAAATGAGAGCATAATGAAACATATAATATTAAACGCACAATGGTACAAGACAGTTTTTATATCCAGTATACCAAAAATACCTACTTTGGCATACCTATTCACCTATTTATTTGGCCTTCTTATTTCTGTATGTATTATTCTTCCCTCCAGCAAAGGAGATCGTTACCTTGTCGTGGTGCTGGAGCTTGAGCACCTCAATGAAACCATGAGCTAAACCGTGAAGGGACACCCAAGACGGGAAGGTCGTGGCAGAGAGGTCAGACTAAATACGATCCCTGGGGAAGGTAATGGCAACCCACCCCAGTATTCTTGCCATGAAAACTAAATGGATCAGTACAACCAAAGATATGTCGGTATACCATCGGAAGATGGGACTCCCAGGTCGGAAGATGGTCAAAATGCTACTGGGGAGGAACAGAGGATACGTTCAACTAGCCCCAGATGTGATGACGCAGCTAGCTCAAAGCCGAAAGGACGGCTAGCGGCCGACGGTGCTGGTGGTGAACGACGAATCCAATGTTCTAAAGATCAACACACCATAAGAACCTGGAATGTAAGATCTATGAGCCAGGGCAAATTGGATGTGGTTATTGGTGAGATGTCAAGATTAAATATAGACATTTTAGGTGTCAGTGAACTGAAATGGACTGGGATGGGCCACTTCACATCAGATGACCACCAGATCTACTACTGTGGACAAGAGGACCACAGAAGAAATGGAGTAGCCTTCATAATTAATAATAAAGTGGCTAAAGCAGTGCTTGGATACAATCCAAAAAATGATAGAATGATCTCAATTCGAATTCAGGGTAAGCCATTTAACATCACAGTGATCCAAATATACGCCCCAACCACACATGCTGAAGAAGCAGAAGTAGATCAGTTCTATGAGGATCTGCAGCACCTACTAGATAATACACCAAAAAGAGATGTTATTTTCATTACAGGAGACTGGAATGCTAAGGTGGGTAGTCAGACGACACCTGGAATTACAGGCAAGCATGGTCTGGGAGAACAAAATGAAGCAGGACATAGGCTGATAGAATTTTGCCAAGACAACTCACTGTGCATAACAAACACTCTCTTCCAACAACCTAAAAGACGACTTTATACATGGACTTCACCAGATGGTCGACACCGAAATCAGATTGACTACATCCTTTGCAGCCAAAGGTGGCGGACCTCTATACAGTCGGTAAAAACAAGACCTGGAGCTGACTGTAGTTCAGATCACGAACTTCTTATTGCAAAATTTAGAATCAGACTAAAGAGAATAGGGAAGACCCACAGATCAGTTAGATATGAGCTCACTAATATTCCTAAGGAATATGCAGTGGAGGTGAAGAATAGATTTAAGGGACTAGATTTAGTAGATAGGGTCCCACAAGAACTATGGACAGAAGTTCGCAACATTGTTCAGGAGGCGGCAACAAAAAACGTCCCAAAGAAAAAGAAAACCAAGAAGGCAAGATGGCTGTCTGCTGAAACACTGGAAGTAGCCCAAGAAAGAAGGAAAGCAAAAGGCAATAGTGATAGGGGGAGATATGCCCAATTAAATGCAAAATTCCAGAGGTTAGCCAGAAGAGATAAGGAATTATTTTTAAACAAGCAATGTGCGGAAGTGGAAGAAGACAATAGGATAGGAAGGACAAGAGACCTCTTCCAGAAAATTAGAAACATCGGAGGTAAATTCCAGGCAAAAATGGGTATGATCAAAAACAAAGATGGTAAGGACCTAACAGAAGCAGAAGAGATCAAGAAAAGGTGGCAAGAATATACGGAAGATCTGTATAGGAAGGATAATAATATTGGAGATAGCTTTGATGGTGTGGTCAGTGAGTTAGAGCCAGACATCCTGAAGAGTGAGGTTGAATGGGCCTTAAGAAGCATTGCTAATAACAAGGCAGCAGGAGACGACGGTATCCCAGCTGAACTGTTTAAAATCTTGCAAGATGATGCTGTCAAGGTGATGCATGCCATATGCCAGCAAATTTGGAAAACACAAGAATGGCCATCAGATTGGAAAAAATCAACTTATATCCCCATACCAAAAAAGGGAAGCACTAAAGAATGTTCAAACTATCGAACAGTGGCACTTATTTCACATGCCAGTAAGGTAATGCTCAAGATCTTGCAAGGTAGACTCCAGCAATTCATGGAGCAAGAATTGCCAGATGTACAAGCTGGGTTTAGAAAAGGCAGAGGAACTAGAGACCAAATTGCCAATATCCGCTGGATAATGGAGAAAGCCAGGGAATTTCAGAAAAACATCTATTTCTGTTTTATTGACTATTCTAAAGCCTTTGACTGTGTGGATCATAACAAATTGTGGCAAGTTCTTGTTGGTATGGGGATACCAAGTCATCTTGTCTGCCTCCTGAGGAATCTGTATAACGACCAAGTAGCAACGGTAAGAACAGAGCACGGAACAACGGACTGGTTTAAGATTGGGAAAGGAGTACAGCAGGGCTGTATACTCTCACCCTACCTATTCAACCTGTACGCAGAACACATCATGCGACATGCTGGGCTTGAGGAATCCAAGGCTGGAGTTAAAATCGCTGGAAGAAACATTAACAATCTCAGATATGCAGATGATACCACTTTGATGGCTGAAAGCGAGGAGGAATTGAGGAGCCTTATGACGAAGGTGAAAGAAGAAAGTGCAAAAGCTGGGTTGCAGTTAAACCTCAAAAAAACCAAGATTATGGCAACGAGCTTGATTGATGACTGGCAAATAGAGGGAGAAAAAGTGGAGGCAGTGACAGACTTTGTATTTCTAGGCGCAAAGATTACTGCAGACACTGACTGCAGCCAGGAAATCAGAAGACGTCTACTTCTTGGGAGGAGAGCAATGGCAAATCTTGATAAAATAGTTAAGAGCAGAGACATCACACTGACAACAAAGGTCCGCATAGTTAAAGCAATGGTATTCCCCGTAGTAACCTATGGCTGTGAGAGCTGGACCATAAGGAAGGCTGAGCGAAGGAAGATAGATGCTTTTGAACTGTGGTGTTGGAGGAAAATTCTGAGAGTGCCTTGGACTGCAAGAAGATCAAACCAGTCCATACTCCAGGAAATAAAACCAGACTGCTCACTTGAGGGAATGATATTAAAGGCAAAACTCAAGTACTTTGGCCACATAATGAGAAGACAGGATACCTTGGAGAAGAAGCTGATGCTAGGGAAAGTGGAAGGCAAAAGGAAGAGGGGCCGACCAAGGGCAAGATGGATGGATGATATTCTGGAGGTGACAGACTCAACCATTGGGGAGCTGGGGATGGTGACGGCCGACAGAAAGCTCTGGCGTTGACTGGTCCATGAAGTCACGAAGAGTCGGAAACGACTGAACGAATAAACAACAAATTATTCTTCCTCCCAAAGAATGACACATTTAAAACATACAATAAACCATATATTACTCTATTCTCCATATCCAACACAACTACCTTGGTCTTTGATACATTAATTTTCAGATCCATAAAAAACGGTAAAGGTAAAGGTTCCCCCTGCACATTTGTGCAGTCGTGTCCGACTCTAGGGGCCGGTGCTCATCTCCGTTTGTTAGCTGAAGAGCCAGCGTTGTCCGAAGACGCTTCCACGGTCATGTGGCCGCATGACGCGCGCGGAACGCTGTTACCTACCCACCGAAGTGGTACCTATTCATCTACTTGCATTTGCATGCTTTCGAATTGCTAGGCTGGCAAGAGCCACCACGCCCCTTTTTTCAGATCCATACAACCTATCTAATATTTGATACAAATAATTTGGGTTCTTAGCCAACAACAAATATCATCTACATACAGATGATATACAGTACATACAGTACTACATACAGTAATTAAATATATGCGGAACATTATTTTAAACATTGTTAACTAGATGTGGAAGTAGCAGTGCTACATACGCATATATTATCCCAATAATTGTAAGATCAAACAAAGAAACCTCCAGACTAAAGAGGTGGGAACTTAACAAATTCTTATTACTACATCAAATTGAAATGACAAGAATTAATGAGCTTCCAAATCAATTTAACCTCTAATGTTTTTTTTATCTACAGTATGGCACTCTAGCAAAGCACATATGAAAGGTTGTATATCTCTCTAGCTTCAAATAGAAAGAAAGCTATGCAAAAGCAGAAAGACATGCTGTGAATGAACTGAAGCAATTAGAATTAAGAAACAATAATTACCCATTTAAAACAAAAGATTAAAGAAATTTATAATCAACTAGATTTAATGGAAGTAAATGAGACCCGTGAGAAGTTGAATTTTGTCAAACAGAAATATTTTGAAAAAGGCAACGTAAGATAAATTGCTGACTTTCCAACTGCAAAAGAAGCAAGATAAAATAATGATTACCTTTATTTGGGATGGAACCAGACATTTCTCTACAACAAATTACAGGATGGAGCAATTTGTTATATACTTTTAAATATTATAGTGAACCACATCTGATCTGGAAAAGACTGGAGCGCATATAACTACAATACTGAGTAGTATTGTAGTTAAATGCGCTCCAGTCTTTTCCAGATCAGATGTGGTTCACTATAATATTTAAAATGTTAAAGTTATTTGGTAAAAGTATTCTATGCAGAATTAAACGCATGGCATTTTCTTCACTGAATCTGGCCTGAAAGTGGAAAGTTACAAGTCCCCCTGTTGCAAGCACGTATTCGTAAACAACAGGTACCCTTGTAGTCTAAACAACCTCTTATCAGCGTTTTTCCCAGGGGAACCGAAAAAGTATCTTGAGGGAAAGCCAACGCGCCACACTGCCATCGTGTGACGGTTTATAGTAAGTACAATTGCTACCAAAATGCTAGGCTGAAAGAGAACCAATCAAAATTCTGAACCATGGTATATTTCAGCTATGAACCATGGGTATTCATTCTCACTTATGTTCTCACTTATGTTCTTCCTATGCTTTCTTTATGTAGACTGCTATCTACATGTACTTGTATCTGAACTGTAACTATGCCTGGTCTTTGCACAGACCATGATGTTTTTCTTTCCTCACTTCTGGTGATGGAACTCTGCTTATGCTTTGATTTTTCCTTTTTGCAATAATGCACTATACATCCATTATTGCCTTATGCTATCAATAAAGATATTGTTAGCCTTACAACACGTTGTTTGGATTACTTCAAGCCTGAAAAACCCCCAAAGGTCGCCATCACCTAATAGGTTACGGGCCCAGGCTGGATGGATCGCTGTTTGCTGCGCTGGATCTGGCTGTAATAACGGGGTTTGTTTTTGAGGCTGAATTTTGGAGTAAACGTGTTTTTCCTTGAGTGGTCAGCATGGCTGCTGCTGCAGGGCTAACCAGTCTGCCCTTTGAGCGTTTGAATGGCACAAACTATCGGACCTGGTGTGTGAAGATCAAGTCTTTCTTCCTAAAAGAAGGTTTGTGGAAGTATGTGAAAGACGCACCTCCAGCTGGTCCCATTACTGAAGAAGTGCAGTTGTGTTTGGATCATGCGTATGGCAACTTGATTCTGGGATTGGAATCATCACAGCTACTGCATATCAGTAATCTGGAAACTGCACATGCCTGTTGGGAAGCTCTCAAAGCCCTTTATTCCAAGCAAACCTCTGCTGCCATTGTTGGTCTATCACGTCAGCTTTACAACTTGAAGCTGCAGCCCGGTGGAAACATGATGACCCACCTCCATAAAATCAAGACTTTGTTTCTTGAACTTGAGGAGCGGGATGTTGTGATCCCTGATACCCAGAGAGCTTGTGTTATCCTGTCAAGCTTGGACAGGAGCTTTGACATGCTCATCGAGGCAACTCAGACGTTGAGGCCCCAAGACCTAACTGTGGATTATCTTACAAATCGGCTGCAAGAAATCCAGCAAGCTCGTGATCTGGAGAAAATGCAGGGTAAGCCGTCTGTTGCTGTTCCTGAGGCGTCTGCACAGCGTTTTCCAGCTGGAACAGAGGCTGCGTGTGCTGTAAGGAGATGTTTCCGGTGCAACACGACCCAACACTTCATGAAAGACTGTCCCCAGCCACCTCGCCCAGCCGGTGGAGCCAGTGGAAAGAGGTTCGTGCAAAAGAAGGGGAAGCAAGCGCCTAGACAACGTACCCAGGTGTCTGCTTTGCTCACGGCTGTGAGTAGACGTTCCCCAGAGACTTGGCTTTTGGACTCAGCCTGTAGCCAAATCATTGTGAACAATGAACAGTTGTTGTTATCAAAAAGCAAGCCTAAAATCCAACAGGTTGCTCTGGCTGATGGATCCATGGCTGATGTGTCCTTTCAGGGTGAAGTATACATTCCTTGTTTGGGGATAAATGTACAAAATGTGTTGTGTGTTCCTACACTTGACTTTTCCCTCCTTAGCGTTCCAGCCCTGGTAAAGTCTGGTTATACTGTTGTGTTCAAGGGTACTGGATGTTCTATTGAAAAAGATGGGATAGAATGCGCTAGGGGGAGGTTAGTGAATCAATTGTATGAAATGCTTCCTAAGCAGGGGATTGTGTCAGGAAATTGTATTTCCAATGTTCCCCCACATAACAAATGCATTCACTATTATCACAGAGTTCTGGGACATCCCGGGTGGGGAAGTTTGTCCCAACTGGCCAAGGTGTATCCTGAGTTAGGATCTAAAAAGTGTGATGACTTTCTTGATTGTACTGTGTGCAAACAATCCAAAATCAAGGCTGCTCCTGTTGCTAGGAAAAGTGACAGAGTGTCAACTAGGCCTTTTCAGTTGGTTCATGGAGACTTAGCCGGCCCCAATGCTCCTAGTGAAGGGGGGGGGCGCGTTTCATGTTCCTTTTGGTGGATGACCATACTCGCTATACGTTTTGTTATTTGCTCAAATCTAAAGCGGAGGCTTTTGCTCGCTTTAAGGAGTTTGTTGCAATGGTGGAGAGAAACTATGGCTATCAGGTAGGTCAATTTCAATCAGATTGTGGAGGAGAATTTCTAGGCCATGAGTTTCAGAATTGGCTTCGTAGAAAAGGAATCTCCCATAGACTTGCCAATGTTGGTGTTCCTGCTGAGAATGGAATAGCTGAAAGGAAGATTGGTGTTGTTAATACCATTAGAAATAGCCTGATGTTAGATGCCCAGATGCCAGCCCGTTTCTGGGGTGAGGCTACCATGATTGCCGTGTATCTGACTAGCAGGGTGTGGAATTCAGCTGTGAATGAAGTTCCCTACTTCCTTTTGTTTGGCAAGCGCCCTTCGCTGAAGCACCTGCGTGTTTTTGGAACATTTGCATATGTGCATATTCCTAAGGCTCAGCGAAGGAAGAACCAGCCAAAAGCACAACGCTTAAGGTTTGTTGGTTATTCATCTAGATCTAAGGGTTACCGTTTTTCTGCAGGCTATGGTCGTGTGGTAGTCTCCAGAAGTGCTAATTTTGAGCACCCTACTGGTTGGGATAGGTTGAATGGTAGTTCAGAGGTATTGTTGCAATCTAGTGTACAGCCAACTGTCCATGCTCCTGTGTCTGGACAACAACCAGTTCAGCTGCCTTCTGGTTCCCAGTCCCCTAGTGTGGTGAGAGGGTCCCCTCAGGTGAAGGAAGAGGAGATTTCACCTGAGCAGGTTCAGGACCTGAAGGGGGAATCAGGTAGTGAAAAGGCAGAGGACAGTGATGAGGAAGAGGCAGTGGTAATTCCTCGTAGGTCCTCTCGTTCCACAAAGGGTGTGAAACCTGACAGATTTGTGATTCAGCAGGTGAGAGTGTGTCAAATCACCTGTGAACCTCAGTCTTTCCAGGAGGTGTTGCTTCTGCCTGTTGAAGAGCAGGAGAAGTGGAATACAGCGATGGATAAGGAGTTTGAGGCATTAGTGAGTCAAAAGGTGTTTGAAGTCACTGATTTGCCCCCATCCCAGAAAGCTGTTGGTTCCAGATGGGTTTTCAGAAAGAAGCTTCTTCCTGATAATACAGTGCAGTACAAAGCCAGGCTTGTTGCTCAGGGATTTGCACAGGAGAGGTTTTTGAACTATGATCTCACATATGCACCCACAGCTAGACCAGAGTCTTTACGTATGGTACTTTCTCTGGCTGCACAGCGTGGACTTGTTGTCCATCACTTTGATGTTGACACAGCATATTTGAATGCAGAGCTCCCTGAAACAGTGTACATGAAGCAGGCTCCTGGCTATGCTTGTGACAATTCTCAGAAGGTGTACAGACTGCGCAAGGCGCTGTACGGATTAAAACAAGCCGGACGTTGTTGGCATCAATGTTTAGATAAGGCGTTATCAGAGTTGAACTTTAAGAAATCAATTGCTGATCCTTGTGTGTATGTAAGAGGTTCTGGAAGTGATTACACGGTGTTGCTAACGTATGTTGACGATTTTTGCCTAGCAACTGGTTCTTTGCACCTTGTACAAGAGTTTGCAACACAATTAAGACAGTACTTTCAATTGAAAGACCTAGGTGAGCTGAAATACTATCTAGGTGTTGAAGTCACTAGAGCTCAGAGTGGTGAATTCTATCTGAGTCAGAAGAGAAAAATTGACCAATTGTTGAGTCAACTTGAAATGTCAAATGCAAAACCAACCAAAACACCAATGACTCTTGATTTCCTAAAGGGTGATGCATGTGAGGAAATTTGTCCTCAGCTTGAATTATGTCACTCAGCTGTAGGAAGTTTGCTACACTTAACACAATGGACACGCCCTGACTTAGCTTACTCAGTTGGAGTACTCAGTCGTAAGGTTGCCAAACCATCCATGCGAGATTGGCAAGGGTTAAAGAGAGTCCTACGTTACCTTAAAGGCACAGCTGATTTTTGCCTTAAAATATCAACTACTAAAGCTGAAATGCCTGTGATTTATGCTGACAGCTCTTTTGCAGAAGAGGGAGACAGAAAGTCTGTAAGTGGCTTCCTTTGTTTGTTTGCCAATACTGCCATTGCTTGGCGAGCAAGAAAACAAAACGCAATCGCTGTTTCCACGTGTGAAGCCGAATTTGCGGCCCTCAGTGAGGCAATCAATGAAATGTATTGGTTAAAACAATTGTTTGTAGATTTGTCTATAGATATAACCTCACCAATGACAGTGTATGAAGACTCCCAGGCCTGTCTTTCTCTTGCTGTTTCTGAAAATGTCAAAGGTCGTACCAAATACATCGATGTGAAATACAAAAATGTAAGACATGCAATTCAAGAAAAATTTATCCAATTAGAATATTGTCCGTCTGAATTAAACATTGCAGACATCTTCACGAAAGCACTTTCTCTTGCAAAGCATGCAACCATGGTAACCAGCTTGGGACTAGAGAAAATGTGTCTGAAATAAAATCATTTGTATCTCTGTGTGCTTCAGTTTTCCCCCACAGCGTTTCGAAAATCCATGCGGAAGGGGTGTTAAAGTTATTTGGTAAAAGTATTCTATGCAGAATTAAACGCATGGCATTTTCTTCACTGAATCTGGCCTGAAAGTGGAAAGTTACAAGTCCCCCTGTTGCAAGCACGTATTCGTAAACAACAGGTGCCCTTGTAGTCTAAACAACCTCTTATCAGCGTTTTTCCCAGGGGAACCGAAAAAGTATCTTGAGGGAAAGCCAACGCGCCACACTGCCATCGTGTGACGGTTTATAGTAAGTACAATTGCTACCAAAATGCTAGGCTGAAAGAGAACCAATCAAAATTCTGAACCATGGTATATTTCAGCTATGAACCATGGGTATTCATTCTCACTTATGTTCTCACTTATGTTCTTCCTATGCTTTCTTTATGTAGACTGCTATCTACATGTACTTGTATCTGAACTGTAACTATGCCTGGTCTTTGCACAGACCATGATGTTTTTCTTTCCTCACTTCTGGTGATGGAACTCTGCTTATGCTTTGATTTTTTCCTTTTTGCAATAATGCACTATACATCCATTATTGCCTTATGCTATCAATAAAGATATTGTTAGCCTTACAACACGTTGTTTGGATTACTTCAAGCCTGAAAAACCCCCAAAGGTCGCCATCACCTAATATAAAAGTATATAACAAATTGCTCCATCATGTAATTTGTTGTAGAGAAATGTCTGGTTCCATCCCAAATAAAGGTAATCGTTGACAGATCAACAAAAGGAATTTCTTAATAAACCCATAATGGAAGATTAAACTAAAGATGCAATGTAAAAAGAAACCCTGAAACAGCAAAGTTCCAGGATATGATGGCATCTCAGCAATATACTACACAACTTTTCCAGAAATTTTGATTAAATCATTAATCATTAATATTCAGGTATTGAATGAGATTCAGCAGCATCAAGAACTTCCTTCATCTCTCATCTCTTGACCAGTATAGATGAAATACTGCCAGGTATACCTCAGCAAGAGAATGGCCTTGAAGTGTGGGAGTATTCCATATTGCTCTATTATATAAACTGCATCAGTCAAGACAACTGTATACAAAAAGGAACAGCTGCAATTAATGTGGTAATAGTAAAATACAATACTAGCTCTTCGAAATATCAAACAGATTGGGGATACTCTTTGTATTTACTTACCTTTTAATGTCATTAATGAGCCTGTTCTTTTCCTGGACTACTCTTTTATGATGCATTCGATGGAAGTCACGCTCTCTCTGCATTTTTAGCAGTGCATCTTTAGCTTTGCTGCATGGAAGCAAAAAAAAAAATGAAATTATGATTTCCCAATAAATTCCTACTCTTCATGCAAGTAAGGCATCTATCATGAAGACTAGTCATCCTGTTTCAGAAATGTAGAGAGATTCTTAAAATCTCCAATAAAAGAAGCAAGTTCGGCACTTAATCTAACTCTATTGCCTGTCCTGGTTTTATTTGACCCTGTTATTTGCATCCCTCCTTTGTTTTTGTCAATAGTATAATGGTGGGAACAGCTAGTTGTATGGCATATCCTCAGCTAATTTTGCATGAATTTTGCTGCTAGCCTTTGCATTTTCCTTCTTTTCTCACTGTCAACAAAATTTGTGGAGAGACTGAACTGTCCATTAAATGATCTTGATTGCCCTTGCTCTTGCCTTTTTTCCTACCTCATGTGAACTCTGTGTGTTTTACAACAGCAGCACGTAAACAAAGAAACCAAAGGACAACAAATGTCTGCTGTTTCCATCTTCCTTAGCTCACAATTTGAAAGCCACATCACAATCTTCCTGCCAGCTCAGTATTTTATATTATATAAAGCATATTATATAAATGCTTTTTATTTCAAGGACAATTATAGTAAGAAATATCTGATCACATATGCCAATATGATGCATCTGGATTAAAAAAAACAGACTAAAGACACAACAAGAATTGCTCAATGAAAATAGGAATCTATCATGGTTAATGTATTTGCAAATAACTGGAAATGATAAAATGGATGCAAAGCTTCAAAGAAGTAATAACAGGAACAATAGCAAAAATTATGGAAACAATCAATAAATTTTACACCAAACCACAATCTGAACGAAAATTGCTACAAAATGTTCTATAGATGGTACATATCAACAATATCTGTCAACAATTGCCAGATGGACAAATCATACAACAATAAATGTTGGAAATGCCA
Organism: Charina bottae; assembly: GCA_023362775.1. NCBI lineage: Eukaryota > Metazoa > Chordata > Lepidosauria > Squamata > Charinaidae > Charina > Charina bottae. Next base: position 4,230,102 of record JALMGJ010000020.1, read on the forward strand.
TAATAAAGAAAAGACATCTTATCATTTATGGTGATCATGCAAAAAGTTGCAAAATACTGGAAAAAATACACCAAAGCATCTAGAAAATTCTGAAAATAGAATTTGAATTAAAACAACAAATATTTTTATAAGCTGTAACCCCAGACAGTACTAATGAAAAACATCACAATTTACTAAGATAGATGCTGACAGCAGAAAGAATCAATCTAGCACAACATTGGAAAAGAGAAACCTTCCTGACAATACAAGATTGGGAGACCAAAATTGAAGAATATGCAGTAATGTAAAAATTGACTATATATTCATTACAAAGTCTAACCAAATTCATGCAGAAATTGCTCCCTTATATAGAACATATTATGATGCAAGGCAAGCTAAGACATTTAGAATATGGTTTTTGAAGAAAAAGAGAAACTGTTTTAAAAAATAATTAAAACGACTTAAATAGAAATGAGCAATAATTGTAGGTGTTTAAAGCATAATATAAAATAGGTAAGTAGCAGTTGGCGGTAAGGAAAAAAAGAAGAAAAAAATAAAAGAGGCAGGGTCTATTTGAATGCTTTTTTCTTATAATGTCTTTTTATTTTTTATTGTAATCACTACGTATATCAAATCTCATCCTTTGATTTTTCACTTGAATCTTCATCTTAGTGCAAAGCTTACAGTATGCAACAGTAACATAAATTAACAACAACAAAAACAAAAGGTCAATAACATACAGTAGATGATTGAGGGATTACAATTTTATGTATGTATTTTTATGTATGTATATGTATCCCTTTCCTTTTTCTTTTTGTTTTTTCTGCTATTTTTCTACTTAATTAATAAAAATAAAAAATAAAGGAGAGAAAACCATCTGGTTTCATGATTCTGTGACAGGTGAGAGTGCCAAGGCTGCATCTGGAACCTCATCTGGATAGGCTGACTTGGAGGAATGGATTGGAATGTTTAGGAATATTAGCTGATCAACAGAAACCAAATTAGGGTGGATGAAAGATCCCAGTTTAGAAACAAAAGTCATGTGTGCTGATGTTATAAGCCTGTCCCAGATTATAACCCTGCATAGGTTATAAAAACTGTTCAGATTGGGACCCAGCAAGAACCTCTCCCAGTGGTTTCTAGTCAACCAATAAGATCTAGTAGGGAAGATACTCTTTGAGGCTCATCCTTGAGGGACTGTCACTGTCAAGAACCAGGAGGGCCTGCCTTTGCGGTAGTAGCCTCTCAGCCTTGGAACAGTGCTCCATCTGAGGTCAGTCAGGTCAGCAGCAGCCCTTCTGGCATTCAGGAAAGCTGCTAAGAGACTTGGATGTTCCAGAAGGCCTTGGGGAATTCACTGTATGGCAGGTCCTCTCCCTGCAATAGGCAATTACTGTTTTGAGGGTTTGGGGTGTCTTTGTTGTTTCCTCTAATTCTCTCTAGTTTAATGGCTGCTGTGGGTCTTCCGGGCTGTGTGGCTGTGTGTGAACACGGCCACACAGCCCGGAAGACCCACAACAGCCATCGAACTCCGGCCATGAAAGCCTTTGACAATACTCTCTAGTTTACTTTTGTATTATTATAAGCCATTCATAGCCTTTTTTTCATTGAGCAGCATATAAATTGCAGAAATAAATACACTTGGGTCTTGATGAATTAACAGGTACTTGACCCATCCTTTACTGGACCTGCAAACATCAAAACTGCCATTCAAAACTGCTCACCTTCTAAAATCTGGTGTCAAGAATCTTTCTCTTGATCCAAATCTATATAAAAATGTAACACAGTAACAACAGTGAAAACATACTTGGCTGCAAATTTATAGCTCTCCATTTCTTTCTTCAAACCTCTGTTTTCCCTCTCCAACTGTTGATTGCAGGTATAGGCATCTGGAACAAATCCAACATCTTTAGGTTCGAGCATACCTCTCTGCATCAATTCATACCTGAAATTAAGCAAATGAACTTTAGTCTTTTTTTCCCCACTCCTCTTCTTGGTTATAAGGATTACAAATGCCATGAGCAGGAAGCTTTATCCATAGCACAGCACCAACTCTTCTTCTTGACTGTGGGTTACTTTAAATAGGAGCCACTACAGTACTACATTCCTCATGACTAAATGGAATTACCCCCTAAAATAGGAACCCCATGGGTTAACGTAACTTGCTTCATACAGTGAATACTGGGGAACTACTATTATCTCTATTTTTGAGAGGTCAAGGGGAGGGAAAGAACACAGGCAGGATGTATCAATCAAACATCTTCAGAATGCAGTACTGTAGCCGTTTCTAAAAGAAAAGAAAAACAGACCTAATTTTATTGGAAATAAAGATCAAGCAATACATATTTTTGGAATATATATTTATTGATCCACATCTTCCTGTGGACACAGACAATTGCCAAGGTAGTAATTTTACTGAACTCTAGAAAGATGATACAGTTTTAATAAAGCAGATAGGGCAGAAGATATTTTTGATATGCTGATGGATCACTAACTAATTGGGAATATCAGGAATGTGCATTACAGTTTTGGAAAATCCTGTAAAATGTATTAGACTAAGTAATTTTTGATCTTATTCAGCAAAGTAGTTCTTAGTATTCTTAAGAAGGAACATAAGCTTAACATTAATTTGGGACTAGGCTTTGCAAAAGCAGCAAAACTGAAATGAATTAAATAGTAAATTATAATATAAAGAATATGGGGAAGGATGCAAATCTCCTTTTTTAATATTTATTTATTTATATTTCTAACTTATATCACCGCCCATCTCCCCCCATTTCCAGAGGGGACTCTGGGCGGTTTACACAAAGCCAGCAATTAAAACATATAAAAACTTATAAAATACAATACATAATATATCTCTATATAAATTAATTAAATATATAAGACCCAAGAGGCTCTGATGTTAAGTTTAAAAGAACTCTACGGAGCAAGCCAACCCCAAGAGGAGCTATTACTCCCCCCATCCCAAGCGAGGTGGCAGAGCCAGGTCTTCAGTTGTTTCCGGAAGGTCATAAGTGTGGAAATATGCACATAATATGTGCAAAGGCTGCTTAATCAGATTTTGAAACAGCTCATCAAATACAAATTTTGGAATCTTAGTAATTAAAACATTCTTAGTAGTGATGAAGAGGTCTGGAACTATCATGAATCTACAATTCACATCTAAAAGCTGATTTTAGAAACATGGAGGATATCCCAATGAACTAGCCTAGGAGGAAGTATGTTGATTAGCAGTACTTCAGGAGCTGATTGCCTATTCCCATTTACTTAACTATGTGTGAAAAATGTAATCAAAAAAATAAAGTCATGATGCAAACTACTGCAATTTAAGCACTCTTTATAATCTATTTTTAATGGGACTAGAATTTTATGCTGAGTTGAAATTTGTCCTTGAACATGAGAGTATAGCTTGCTATTTATTTATTTATTTATTTATTTATTTATTTATTTATTTATTTATTTTTTCATGAATCAAAAACTTAAATGACATGAAATCAACACTAAGTACTGCAAAACCACTATAGTGCATAACACCTTCATAATATCACAGCTCAACAAATAATTATTTATGAGACAATGAAAATTCACAAGAATGTGGATAACACATACAAGCCATTTGGGGCAAAGTTTATTTGCCCCTGATCTAAGCTTTTATAAAGGACTACAGGTAGACTACAAATTCAGAAATAATAATGTGCAAATAGACACATTTATTGCAGTAAAAGAAAGCATGCCTTTCGAGCAAAAATTAATGCATCTTTTAAACACAGGTAACACTATTTCAATTTTACTCAATTTCTAAGTAGACACTATACATTCTAAGTAGACACTTCACTTTTTGACCTACCAAGAAGCCCAATGCATGGGCAATATTTCTAAGTCACTTTTTTACTAATTTATAACTCCTCAAAATGTGTAACTCCTCAAAAATCATCTCAGAAATATATAAGAATAATCTGTTAAAACAAACAGTAAAGGGAAAAAAAGTAAAACATTTGGAAATTAAAAGAAAATCATGTTATGATCAAAACTATGTAAGTTTGGGACATGTCTTTTTCCTAAAGGAAAGCTAGTCTGCAGCAAAGTTCTTCTGGTCCAAGCATTGCAAAATTTTATCTCGGCAAAGGTATGGTGCAGTTGCTGACTAAGTTGCAAATAAAGGACCCCCCGATTCAAAGCCTGTCTCTGTTATGGACTCGCTAGGCATACTGCAATCAGGAAAAACTGAACATTGATTATTAAAAAAAAAGGTGATGATATTTATTAAGCACTGCCACAACCATGTATGTAACAGGGAAATTAATGATAACCAAATAGAGCCGTCAAGATGAGATGATTCCCTCAAAAATGCACTAATACAGAAGAATTGAAGGCTTCACTTATCAACATTGTGATCTTGGTGACTAAGAATATTCAATGAGGTTGATTGTATGATGGCAATCAAAGCTATCAGGAAAAAAAAACTGGAGCTGATCCTTCAAAAGTAGTTTGTTTTTTTACAACTGAATAGCATTAACAAAGATTTCTTCCCTTTTCCCATTCTTCCCTATCTGAGAACACTACAGATCTTTCCGTTTTTCTGGTGGTACTCAGTACAGTACTGTGTTTGGCTGTGTAAAACTGCACAGAAAAAAGCAGAGGGTAGTTTTAAACTTCACTTTTACTTCTCTTCTGGAATGGTTTCTCACGGGATCTCTATTCACTGTGTTTCCGGGGGAGACTTTTGCCATCAATACAAGTCATAACAGTTAGCTATCCTCCCCCCCCCCTTTTTTTTTTTTTTAAGAATTTAAAAATGTCTAGCTCCAAACTCCTGTATCTATTCTCTGTAGTTTGGCAAGTTTTTGCCTTGACTGTTTTTAATTGCTGACTGTTTTTTTCTTCTTTTTATTCAAGGAGCAAGCAAAAGTTAAGGAAAACTGCAGACATCACTATAACAATAGATGTCAATCTTTTTTTAGATGTCAATCTTTTTTTAACCACCCAAGATAATAAGGACACAATTTTGCATTAAAAGCTCCTATTTTTCTGAAATATGGCATGGCTTATCACAAAGAATCATGCCTGCAAACATTTAATTCAGTCAAAGAACAAAATCAAAGGTATTCTAAAATGAAATCATAACTCTCCAAATTTCTTGTACCTGTTTCAGTGAAACTAGGTAGGTTTTACATTTGAATCACATGGATTCAATGTGCTAAAACTTCCCTCCATTCTGTTCAAAAACTTTAAAAAAACCAAAACCCAATACAACCATTCCTTAAAACTTGATCCTCCAAAGCACTGTATCAGACTTGCTACCAAAGGCAACATCAAAAAATGGTAAAGGCAGTGGCACATTATACCGTAGGCAAATTAGGCATTTGCCTAAAAAGGTAAAGGTTCCCCCCGCACATTTGTGCAGTCGTGTCCGACTCTAGGGGCCAGTGCTCATCTCCGTTTGTTAGCCGAAGAGCCAGCGTTGTCCGAAGACACTTCCGCAGTCATGTGGCCGGCATGACGCACGCGGAACGCTGTTACCTACCCACTGAAGTGGTACCTATTCATCTACTTGCATTTGCATTCTTTCGAATTGGTAGGTTGGCAAGAGCTGAAGCTAGTGCGGGAGCTCAATCCGCACGCAGGTCTAAGCATTAGAACCTCCGAACTTGCGATCTTCCGATCAACATGCCTGGCGTCTTACCCGCTGAGCCACCACGCCCCTTACGCATGGCCCCGCAAAAAGAGGGGGAGACCCTTTCCTGCCCCACATCTGGTAGCAAACCCTCAAAGCTATTCCTGGAGATGGGGGGTGGGGTGGGGAATGAGGCACCCTCTGCACGCACTCAGAAATAATTACAGTATTTTCTTTGCAATATTTAAAACATTATACTGAAAGAAAAAAAACCCCTGATTTTAAATATCTAAATAGATAATCAAAAAGCTATGTTCAAACCACGCTCATAAGCATATTCATCTCCCTGCCTAATTTAATTAAATATTAATTCTTCAACAGGTTTTCATATGTGAAAGGGCCATTTAATCTGGGTTCTTATACATGTAAATGAATCAATTTTCACAGCATTAATTATTTTTGCATCCCATTAGTGTTTCATCACAGCATGGATCAGCTTGCTGTATATTACCAAATGAAAGATACTTGTACAGAAAGAAAATTAATAACTGTAATTTGATGTACATTAATGATTAACACTTTAAAGGCATTTATAAAATATGCACACCTATGTACTTGCATACTTTTTCAGGGTAAGGACAAAAAAAGAGTAAATAAAAGCATTTATTAAATATATTTATTAAATATACTCTTTCAAGGTAAGCACAGAAAAGAAAGACAAACAGATAAAATAAATAAATATCACATCATAAAGATTTTGCATTTTGTAGATACCATAACTTTTCTTTCTCTGGGCAAGTCTTAATGGACATATATTATTTTTGAAAAACTTAATGCTGTTTAGAAAGTAAGCATTGTACTTCTTTCATACAGGCCACTCACTTTTGTATTAGATCCACATTCATTCAGCAGCCATTCATTCTTGACCCTCTCTCTTGTTTTACCACACATCCTTCTTAATTGCCTGTGATAACCCCCCGTGTCAGAATTCCCAACAAAGAAATCCCTCAGGCAGTTACTCTAAAGGATCCATTTATTCAGGATTAGTACACTTCAAGGCAGCAGAAGCCTCGAATAACGGTTTTCACACTGAAAAGAGTCTTATCAAAGCAATGGCAAAGACACCCATAAAAGCCCAGCCATAACAAACCAATTCCCACTCCAAGAATTCCCCCTCCCTACGGAATGTCCCTCAGGGAGCAGGCGGTTATCAGTTCTCTCCAAGCAATGCAGAAGGCGAAGTCTCTGAAGCCAAGTAGAAGAGACCAGCAACCTACATGTGTTGTTTTGTTGTTCAGTCGTTTAGTCGTGTCCGACTCTTCGTGACCTCATGGACCATAGCACGCCAGGCCCTTCTGTCCTCCACTGTCTCCCGGAGTTTACTCAAATTCATGTTCATTACATCGGTGATGCTATCTTACCATCTCATCCTCTGCCGTCCCCTTCTCCTTTTGCCTTCAGTCTTTCCCAGCATCAGGATCCTTTCCATTGAGTCCTCTTCGCATTAGGTGGCCAAAGTATTTGAGCTTCAGCGTGTATAAAAGGCAAAAGCATGGCAGACGAATATGTGAGGCTGACATTGCCCCTTTCCCACTAATTTCAACTGCTGACATACTCAACTCTCATGTCCACATAGGAATGGGCAGTCAGTGAGTTTTCAAACAAGAACACAGTATTATCCACATATTAAAGTACACATATATTCTAAACCCCATGTAACATACCTCTAATGTTACTCTAAGTATTTGTTACACATTTAGCCATAACTTCATTAAACAACCAAGGGAACATCATACCTCCTTGACTTACTCCCTGTTCAGTATTGAACGATTCACTAGCATGCAATTTATTCTCATGTATGCTTTACTTCCATCATATACTGCTCTTATCACATTAAGCCACATTTACACAGAACATTCCATAATCCAACCCTATTTATAACACACTTTCTTCAAACAATAAACTACTTCATATTCATATATTGCTCAATGACTTGCTGAAGAGCAAACATAGGTTCTCCATACCCTGTGCCCAGTATAAAACCATTTAGCATTTGCTAAATTTTCCTCATTGTCATAACTGATACCCTTTCAGTCAATTTTTTTTCAAACACTTTCCAAAGCACACTTAAGAAACTAATCCCCTTGTGATTGTTCATTCACTGTTGCTCCCTGTTGGGGCTTGTATATGCCCAGGAATTTACAGATAGATAAATTATACCGGAGAGGCTTGATATCTAGGTGAGAGGGGAATTATTCTGCAAGTCACCCAATTAGCAGCCATTGTTGTAGGGATAATGTGGCAGCAATGACTCATACTACAGGTGCTATCGTTTAGTTGGGTGTGTCAGATGATGAGAGTGACCTATAATGTGATTGGTCAGTTTATGTATATAGGCAGAGAAGATCTGGTGTTCTTTCTTCTCGTTGCTGTTAAACTCGTTGCTGTATCATTTGTTACTGCTGTTGGATGTATTTGGACTACGTATGTATATAAAGTAAATAGGCTATTTTATCTAATCTCTGCTTGAGTGTCTATTTACTGCATAGAACGTGGATCACTGGAGTCTTGGAAATAGGCAGCAGGCCGCCCCACGGTGCGCACTCTGACAGGTTTCGGGCCCAGCAGTGGAACGTGTGCAGCTTGGCTGCTGGCACGGCTGTGAGGACTTTGGAAGCCTATCCAGGAGTCGTTTGGATATCTGGGGCAAGTTTGGAGCTTTTGCAGGTTCTGTGCCTGGCCGTGTATTTTTCCTAGGCCTGTTTGCAGCTGAAGGACGTTCTAATAAAGTCTGTGCTATTTATTCATCGGTGTCTGCCCAGGAGGGGCTGAGGAGCGATGAGCACAGTGAAAATGCAGTCTACTATTGGAGGTGGTTTTCCTATGGAACGGCTGAATGACACCAATTACTTGTCATGGGGGTATAAGATGGAAATGTTTCTTCGTCATGAAGGTATTTGGAAAGTCGTCCATGAGCCACCGGATGAGTTGGACGCTGAAGAAGTTATTTTGCAGAACGAGAGAGCATTGGCAAGCATAATTTTATGCTTGGAGGACAGCCAATTATGTTATGTTAGAGAATTCCAGTTAGCCAGTAGGTGTTGTGAGGCTTTAAGAAATGTTTATCTTAGAAGCACACCGTTATGCAAAGTTATGTTGACAAGAAAGCTTTATCATGCTAAATTACATGACAGTGGTAGTATTCTTGAACATTTGCATTATATGACTGGCTTGTTCCTAGAGTTAGCACAGAGAGGAATGCAGTTCTCAGAAGCACATAAAGTTTATGTAATTCTCAGTTCTCTTAATGAAGAAGAAGAAAATTCCCCCCGCACATTTGTGCAGTCGTGTCCGACTCCAGGGGCCGGTGCTCATCTCCGTTTGTTAGCCGAAGAGCCAGCGTTGTCCGAAGATGCTTCCACGGTCATGTGGCCGCATGACGTGCACGTGGAACGCTGTTACCTACCCACCGAAGTGGTACCTATTCATCTACTTGCATTTGCATGCTTTCAAATTGCTAGGTTGGCAAGAGCTGGAGCTAGTGCGGGAGCTCACTCCGCATGCAGGGCTAGGGATTTGAACCTCGGAACTTGCAATCTTCTGATCGACAAGCCTGGCGTCTTACCCGCTGAGCCACCACGCCCCGTTCTCTTAATGAAACATGGGATAATTTAGCTACCAGTTTCGGGTCTTTATCTGAGAGGGATTTGACTGTAAATTATCTGACTGGTAGACTTCTGGAGGAGGAACAAAGAAGGAAAGATTATAACATAATTAAGCCAAAGCAGAGCAGTATGTCTGTTGGGGAATGTTGTCCTTGTACTACTACTGATAAAGTATTATCTGTTAAATGCCGTTTTCGCTGTGGTTCTACATTGCATTTGCAAAAGAACTGTAATGTTGCTAAAAGTAAGGCAAAAGTCAAGCCGAGGATTGCCAAGCAACAAAGTACTGTCCAGCTGTCGGTGATTAATTCTACAGGAAGGAATTTAAAGGAGACGTGGCTTCTGGACAGTGGAGCTAGCGAAAATATTGCCAATAACAGGCAGATGTTTAAAAGGTTTATGCAGGCTAAACGGGACCATGTTAGCCTGGCAAATGGAAGTTTTGCATCTTTTACTGGCAGAGGGTTTGTGTTTGTACCTAGTTTGAATATTGAATTATCTATGCTATGTGTACCAGAACTAGAGTACAATATATTAAGTGTTTCTCAGTTGGATAAACAGGGATATGAGGTAAGGTTTGGGAAGGGTGAATGCATTGTTATGAAAAATAATCATGTCTGTGGTAAGGGTGTATTGCAGAACAGTCTGTATGAGATGAAACGCAAGACAGATGTTACCCATGATGTAGCAATGATCAACAAACCAAACCATGATTCATGTGAACATTTGTGGCATAGACGGTTGGGGCATCCAAGTTTCAAAGTGGTTGAAAAGATGTCTGAAGCAAGTTCTGGAATGGATTTGAAACCGTGCCAAGCTTATCTGGATTGCACAGCATGTAAGGTTGCTAAGTCAAAGGTATATCCTGTAAGCAAATTAAGTGATAGAAAGTCACATAAATGTTTTGAATTAGTTCACGCTGACCTAATTGGCCCATTACCAGCCACATTAGGTGGTGCTAAATACGTCTTAGTCATTGTGGATGATTTCACCAGATTCGGGTTCTGTTACCTATTGAAAGCTAAAAGCCAAACATTTGATAAGTTCAGGAATTGGGTGCAGTTTGTGGAACGTAGATATAGCACAAAGGTGTGTAGTTTGCAGACTGACCGGGGTACTGAGTTTATGAGTGGCAGTTTTCAGCAATGGCTCAGTAGGAGGGGCATTGCGCACAGGAGAACCAATCCGCATAGTTCAGCTGAGAATGGTGTGGCGGAACGAAGAAATTTAGCGTTACAGACAGTAAAAGATTCACTGCTAGCTGACTCAGGATTATCTAGAGGATTCTGGGGAGAGGCTATATTGACTGCTAATTATTTAATTAACAGGTTGTGGAGTGTGTCTGTAAATCAAACACCATATTATATTTTGTGTGGTAAGAAGCCATAATTAGCTCATCTGAAGGTGTTTGGGTGCACAGCCTATGTTCACGTGCATAAGGAAGTACGTAGGAAAGGGCAGGCAAAAGCACAGAAAATGGTTTTTGTGGGGTATGAGCCAGGAACCAAGGGATATAGATTCACTGATGGCAGAAGACTTGTTATTTCACGATCAGCAAGTTTCAGCGAGCATAGCAATTGGCAGAAGTTACACGGAGGGAGGGAGGTTTTTCTTCCTAGTCAGAGACAGTTCGAGCTAGCAGAGCGGCGAGAGTCCAGAGTTGTGATTCAGGATGAAGAGGAATTAACTCCTAGTGTGCCAATAAAGTAGGATGCTACTGTATTGCGCAGATCTGAAAGAGTTAACAAGGGCATACCACCTCAACGTTACAAGCCAGGTGATGTTAAAGTGTGTTTTGTTAATTATGAACCTCGTAGTTATTCAGAGGTATTGGAGTTGCCACCACAAGAGCAGAAAAAGTGGAAAGCTGCTATGGATGTGGAAATGAATGCCATTAATTCCCATAAGGTGTTTAAATCTACCAGGCTGCCTGAGGGGCATAGGGCAGTGGGTTGTAGGTGGGTTTATAAGAAAAAGACCTTAGTGAATGGTGATATTCAGTATAAGGCTAGGCTTGTAGCACAAGGGTTTTCCCAGGTTAAGAATCAGACTTATGATGAGATTTTTGCGCCAATGCTAAGAGGGGAGACATTAAGGTTTGCCTTAGCAATGGCAGCAGCTGGGAATTGTGTAGTAAACCATTATGATATCACCACAGCATATCTGCATGCTGATTTGAGGGAAGAAATATATTGTATATGGCTGAAGCTCCAGGATATGAATCTAATGATGCAGGTAGAGTGTACAAGTTGCAGAAAGCATTGTATGGACTCAGGCAATCGGCACGTTGCTGGAATCTGCGATTAGATGAGGCATTGCAAAGAATGGGGTTTAAGTGTAGCAAGGCTGAACCATGTCTGTATATAAAGCAATGTGATAATGATGAACTAGTGTTACTTTTGATCTTTTTGGACGATTTGTGTTTTATAGCTAAAGATCAATGGAGGGTAATTGAATTTACTGAAAAACTGAAGCAACAATTTGATGTTAAAGATCTGGGAGAGATTAGAAATTACCTAGGCGTAGGTATTCAGAAGGTTGATGGGGGTTACGTTCTAGAGCAGCGGAAGAAAATTGAACAGCTGCTAAGAGACAACGATATGGAACATTGCAAGGAGGTTCCTACCCTGATGACAACTGATTTTGTTAAGCCAGAGGCTGGAGACAATGACCAAACATCATGTAATCAAGAACACTATCAGTCAATAATTGGAAGTTTATTGTACTTAGCACAATGGTTGCATCCCAATATCAGGAATGCGGTAAATGTACTGAGTAGGTATGTTGTGCAACCTACCCAGAGGCATTGGAAAGGTATTAAACGTGTGTTTAGATATATTAAAGGGACTATTAATAAATGTTTATTAATAAAACCTTGTAAACCATTGGAATTGAAATGCTTTGTAGATAGTGATTGGGGTAATGATGTACATGATAGGAAATCAATGTCAGGATTGATAATTATGTTTGGTAACACCTTGGTGGGGTGGAGGTCTCGGAAACAGAGTTCCGTTGCCGTATCAACTGCAGAGGCAGAGTACGCTGCACTATCTGACCTATGTTCAGAGTTAATCTGGTATAGGCAATTGTTAAGGGATGTAAATGTAACAATTGAGGGACCTATATGTGTATATGAAGACAGTGAAGCGTGTATACAGATGGCAAAGAATGATAGGATCAGAGGGAGGAGCAAACATGTGGATATCAAGTATCACAATGTTAGGAATGCTGTAAAAGAATCTCTGATTAATTTGCAATATTGTCCATCTCAGAGTAATGTAGCAGATATGATGACAAAGCCTCTAAGTGTAGAGAGACATAGGATGTGTGTATCCAATATGTGTATGTCTTCTATTCTGTATAAGTGAAATGTAATATCCATTGTAAATTGGAGGGGTGTTGGGGTTTGTATATACCCAGGAATTTACAGATAGATAAATTATACTGGAGAGGCTTGATATCTAGGTGAGAGGGGAATTATTCTGCAAGTCACCCAATTAGCAGCCATTGTTGTAGGGATAATGTGGCAGCAATGACTCATACTACAGGTGCTATCGTTTAGTTGGGTGTGTCAGATGATGAGAGTGACCTATAATGTGATTGGTCAGTTTATGTATATAGGCAGAGAAGATCTGGTGTTCTTTCTTCTCGTTGCTGTTAAACTTCTCATTGCTGTATTCCATCTCGTTGCTGTATCATTTGTTACAGCTGTTGGATGTATTTGGACTACGTATGTATATAAAGTAAATAGGCTATTTTATCTAATCTCTGCTTGAGTGTCTATTTACTGCATAGAACGTGGATCACTGGAGTCTTGGAAATAGGCAGCAGGCCGCCCCACGGTGCGCACTCTGACACTCCCTTTTCATTTATGTAGTGACACAATATTCTTCCAATAGCCATATACAAATGAAGTCTTCACATACATGTTAAATAAGTTGCACACCCACTCCAGAAGCAAACTACAACTATAGTTTATAGTACAAACTATAGGTATAGTTTATAGTACAACTATAGTTGACGGCCTTCAATACCATCAACCATGGTATCCTTCTGGATTGGCTCCATGGGCTGGGAGTGGGCGGCACAGGATTGCGCTGGTTCATTTCCTTTCTGTGAGGTCGGTACCAGTTGGTGTTGATTGGGAGTGAGAGGTCCCTCCCTCAATCCTTATGTGATGGAGATTTCTGGATGATTCTTGCCATGGGAACAGAAGAGGAGATGGAGAAGAACATATCTTATTGTATTGTGGCACATTTACAGTATCTTCTCTAAATGAGTGATTTACATTCTATTATTATTATTGTGTGTGGGTAATCTACAGTTAGATTCATAGTCTAAGACGGGTGGAAACTTAATCGTTCAAGTCCTAATCAAGGCCCTAAGAATTATTAAGGTAGCGCCTAGAATAAGGCAGATTCAAGCAGGGTTGTTTATCAGAGATCAAATTAGGGTGTTCAGGTCTGATAAATTCAATATTTCCAGATATCAGGGAGTCCTTTAGGTAGTGCTCTGAGGGCTCCAATCACAATTGGTATAACAACAAATTTCTTTTTCCATAATAGGTGTTCAACTTCAATCTGCAAGTCCTGGTATTTTGTAATTTTTTCCTTTTTTTAAAAAAGTAAATTTTATTATTTAAAATATTTACACATCACATCGATAGTTACATTTACAAAGATTTACAACACATACATGACATACTTACACAAAACATAAAATACAAAACTATAAGAACATTCAAAATTACATACACAATAAAGTGACTTCCTATTTCTTTTAAGAAGAAACTTTTATAACTTTTGTTCAATAATACTATTTTCTTTATATTTTTTCTTCCTTTTTAATATTTTGTTTTTATATTTGTAGTTTATCTCATTTATTAATTTCATTTTCAACTTTTTCTTTTGTCATTGTTTTTATCTATCTTCCAAAAATAATTTTATATTGTATTCCTTTTGTATGAAATTTAAAAAGGGTTTCCATGTTGATTCATAATTTCCAATTTATCTTTTACTAAGTTCGTTAATATGTCCATTTGCGCTAATTCCATTGTTTTGAAAATCCATTCTTCTATTGGTGGAATCTGTTCTTCTTTCCAATGTTTTGCTAGTGTTATCCTTGCAGCAGCGATCAAATGCAGTAGTAAATTCTTACAGTCTTTAGTCCAATTTGTGTTCATAAGTCCCAATAAGTAGAATTCTGGTTTCTTTTCCATATTTGTTCCAATAATTTTACAAATACATTTATGAATTTTTTCCCAAATTTTTTTAATTTTTTTGCAGGACCACCATAAATGATAATAAGATCCAACTTTTATTTTACACTTCCAACAAATGTTTGATCCTAAACATTTCATTTTATATAATTTCTCAGGAGTCATATACCATCTGAAGATCATCTTGTAATTGTTTTCTTTTAAATTATTACTTAGAGTAAATTTAGTGTTTTTGATCCAAATGGTTTGCCAATCTTCATAATTGATCTCTCTATTCAAATTCCCTTCCCATTTTATCATGTAGTTTTTTGTTATTATGTCATTAGTTTTTAAATCTATTAATTTTTTATGTAATTTCAAAATTAAGTGGTCATTTTCTTTCCATAATATATTGTCCCAATTTTCTGTTGATTTAAGAAATTTGAATATTTTTTGATCCAATTTGAATTGTTCTTTTAATTGTAAATATAAGAACCACTGACATTTATACCCCTCTTTTTCTAATTCTTCTCTTGTTTTAAATTCATTTTGTAATTTGTTCCAACTGTTTTTCCTCAATCCTAGCATCACCCGGTATAGCAACATCAATGAACCAGACTTTCTTCTTTTCAATAACTGTTATATCAGGCATATTATGAACAAGATGCCTGTCTGTTTGGATCTTAAAGTCCCATAAGATCTTAGCCCACTCATTTTCCAAAAGTTCCTTGTCAACTTGATGGACCCAGTGGTTCTTGCTACATTCAAATCCAAATTCTGGCAAAGTTTCCAATGAATAATTTTGGCAGCTTGGTCATGACGTTGCTTATATTCTGTGAAATTTTGCTGCAGTCACTGATCAAATGGTCAATTGTTTCATCCTTTTCATTACAAAGGTGACATTTACTGTTGTTTGTTACATGATGAATTTTCACTTTCATGCAATTAGTCGGCAAAGCTTGTTCTTGAGCCGCTAAACTAAAGCCTTCAGTTTCTTTCTTTAACACTCTTGTTCTTAACCAACTCCATGTGGGGTTTCTATTGGCTTTTCCTTCTATATCCTTCAAGTACTGACCATGCATTGGCTTGTTCTTCCAATTAACAAATCAGTTTTCAATTGTTTCTTTTCTATGCTCAGCTTTCACCTTTGTTGTTTTCAAGAGCTTTCCTTGATTGACTTCCTTCAGCAAGGATTCTTGGCTTTTCTTAATGTAGTCATTCAGGCCACACTTTTCTTCCTCCACAGTTTGTTTCACCTGTAGGAGTCCTCTACACCGTTCAGCTCTTGGCAAATACAGCTGATCAATATCACTTTTTGTGTGCAAAGCATGGTGCATTGTCATTAGTTTTCTTGTCTTCCGATCCAGGTTATCAAGTTCCATAACATGTAACAAAGTCAATTATTCCTCCTGTATATTGAATAACAGGGACTGCCCAGGTATTAATTGCTTTAATGATGTTTCCACCATTTAGCTTTGATTTCAAAATTTTCCGAAGACATTTGATATATTTGGTAGAAGTATCTTCTTCGATTTGATTCTATAATGCTGTAAATCAGAAGCTTCCAAAACTCCCAAATATTTGTAGCCTTCTTCTAGTACTACTGCCTTTATCAAATCTTCATTGTTAAGCTGTATTCCATCATCTTCAAAACTTTTGCCTGCCTTTATAGCTATGATTGCACACTTGTCAATGCCAAATTGCATTCCAATATTGTTACTGAATTCTTTTGTGCTTTTTAATAATGAAACTAATTCATACCCATAGTTTGTCTTGTTCAAAATTGTTGTCAGTAGCACCACTGTTAATATAAAGAGTAAAGGTGATAATGGGTCACCTTGGAAAATTCCACGTTTGATTTCAACTTCTCCTAACTCTTCATTAGCCATCAGCTTTGTTTGCCAAAAGTTCATTGAAGTATGCATAAATTGCTGGATGTTTCTTCCAATTCCAAAAATTTTGAGTCATTTCTCAATCCAGCTATGTGAAACAGAATCAAATACCTTTTTATATCCAATACCATAATCAAATATGTTCTTTTTTTTGAATTCTTCAAAACCAACTTGTCAATCAGTAACTGGTCCTTCGTTCCTCTCAAATTTTTGCAACACCCTTTTAATTCTACAAGGAGTAAATCATTTCTTTTCCAATAGCTGTAGATTTGATTTGCATTTACACCCGTAAGTAGCTTGTATGTTGTTGGCAAACAGGTTATGGGTCTGTAGTTTTGAGGCTCATTTCCCTTCTCCTTTTCCTTCTGAATTAGGAATGTCCTTCCAGTTGTTAGCCATTCTTCATTTTCTGGTGCTTCCAAAATCCTATTCATCTGGTTTGCTAACCTCAGGTGTAGATTTGTCGATGATTTTAGCCAGAATCCATGGAGCTCATCTGGTCCAGGAGCACTCGTTTTTGACCTTCTGATTGCTTTCGTACCATTTCCTCAGTTATCCTAATGTCTTCCAATTAATAATAATAGACGGGATTATTATTAATTATTATTATTAGTTCCAATTAATAATAAGACAGGGTTATTATTATTATTATTATTATTATTATTATTATTATTATATTTTTGTCCTGCCTTTTTTATATATATAATTCAAAGCAGCGACCGTAACTAATACTCCTGCCTCCTATTTTCCAAGAACAACCCTGTGAGGCGGGCTGGGCTGAGAGAGAGGGACTGGCCCAAAGTCACCCAGCTGGCTTTCATGCCTAAAGCGGGACTAGAACTCTCAGTCTCCTGCTTTCTAGGCTAGACATTCACCACTACACCAAACTGGCTCTGAATGGTTCTGCTTTATTAGTTTCTTCTATTTCAAACTTTTTTTTCCATTGTATTATATTGTTATAATAAAGTATAATATTATTATATTATAACTGAAACCAGTTTTAAAAAAAAGAAGGGAAATTTTACAGAAAACCTTTGTCAGAATATTTTAAAATGCCCAGTGTATTTCAGAAATGTATTTCTTCTTCCTCTTACTTTCTTTTGTTTTTCAAAAAAAAATAAAAATAAAATCCTTACAAGTCTGCTGTATCTCTGGTCAATGCAAGAATTCTTCCCTCCTTTCCCTTAACTAATCAATATTATTGTGAGATTATCATCAAATTCTTAATCCCAGATATTTCAGTGGCAGTAAGGAAGTACAAGAATGTAAACTAAATAAGTCTTTTCATGAGCTATGACAGACCAGAAATTTGAGCACTGAGGCATGTTAAGTCCCCCCACTACAAGGTTCAATGAATTGACTGTCTAATGTGAATATTTTCTTATGCGAAAACCTGTCAGTCTAGATGTTAAACAAAGAAATGATGAGTCAAGCTTCCTTTTTAAATCTGGTAAGTGACAAAAGATGAATAAAGATAAACTCTCATCCAGACAAAAAACACTCTGGAATAGGAACAAATATAGGAATGTGCAATCCAACTGAGATATTAGACCTAGTGCTCCAGAACTAGAATAGTCTGGTTTAGGTCATCCCAGATGTAGTCAACTCAATCCCCAGTTCTGGAACAAAACTCAGAAACAAAAGTGTACCTTTGTTTTTCAGGAAAATACAATTTGTTTGTTTTGTTTTCTGGGCTTACATACCTCTCCAACTGATAACAAGTCTGAGCAGCTTACATGCCCTATTTTTGCAAATGAGGTCAAAAATATACCAACAACACAATAAAATAGCACAAATCAAAGTTTAATATCAGAGTAAAGAAGGTAAACTAGTATGGGGGTAAAGTTGACAAATTTCATGGAAATCAATATTAGAACTTTCAACCAATGTTCTTTTAGAAGCTATTTTTAAATGCCCATAACATTGTTCTTTGGATGAAATTTTGAATAATTTGTTAAAAATATCAATGACTAACACTTCATTCAAATTTCAGACAGACATTGAAATGGGAAAGAAGTGCTCATATAGAACAAACTCTCCTGAAGGGAATGGGAGTGACTGTGGTTGATACATAAGTTTAAGGAATTACTAATTGTCCTTTTTTTCTATTTTAGCATTAAATTAGCTAAATTAAATGCTAAATTAAATTATTTTAGCATTAAATAAATAGTTGAAAGGGTCCATTTTGGCCATACAGTCAAACTTCCTGTTCAATGAAGGAATCCATATTAAAGCAACCCAGGGAGATGTCTGTCTAGCATCTACTTCAACACATCCAGTGAAGGCAAGATCATTACCTCCACAGGTAACTTATTCCACTGTCAATCTGCTCTGTGTAATGGTCCTGATCCTTTAGTCATTAATTCAGAGACTCTTACTACAAGGCATCAAGGATATGAAAGAGTTCTTTATTAAAGCAAGTGATCATTTCCAAGGCAAAGACTAGAATGAGAAACAGCCCACGCCAAATGGTATTTACATCCTCCACCTTATGCCAGCCCCCCGCATTGGGGAAGTCACTCTATGACAGCCCCTCACTACGCTCTCACCATTTCCATACTTCCCAGCCACAAATCCTTCGCTAACAAGCTGACAGTGCCATCTGGGCTGACCTTGGCGCCAGCCCATTCGAATAAACCATGGGATATGCTGGCTTATGGGGTTTCAGGCGCAGAGTAAACAAACAGAGTGCAGCATTTAGGGCTAAAAGTGTTTACT
This sequence comes from Charina bottae, assembly GCA_023362775.1. NCBI lineage: Eukaryota > Metazoa > Chordata > Lepidosauria > Squamata > Charinaidae > Charina > Charina bottae. The sequence goes on from JALMGJ010000020.1 coordinate 4,249,170, forward strand.
TGTAGCATAAGGCAATAAATGCATATACTGTATAGTTACATTATTGCAAAAAAGGAAAAAACAAACCATAAGCAGAGTTTCGTTCCTTGGTTCCTTTGGTAGATATGAAGGATGCCATGGCCACAGACACAGCCAGGCATAGTTATGCACAGGAACAGATCACATACAGGAACATGGCAACAAGACCAGACAGAAGTCAAGAAGCACAGACCCATAGTTCACAGCTGAGATATACACTTGTTTCAGCTTTCTGATTGGAAGGATCTTAGGTGTGACACACACCAGGCCTAAACCATAGGCCATAGCAGTGCTGCATCTAAGCAAGCATGTGATTCCCCCCTTCCCTTGCTCTACACAGAGCATGGCTTCCCACAGAGGAAATCAGGAGACATTATTCCCATGAGAATGTGTAGGCACTAGCCATAACAATACACACGTGGTAGTTGTTATCAGGCCACCTGCACTTCACGTCACCATGAGAACAGAGCAGAGTAATAGTAAACAGAAAGTTTACAGTGAAGAAAGCGATTTGTTTTTTTTACACAGAAACCCCGACACCCCTTCCAAATGGCTTTTGGAACACTATGGGAATGGGAAACTGTCATTTTGCAGGAACACAGAGACACAAGAGATTTTATTACAAATCATATTTGGTCAAGTCCCAACTTTGTAATCATGGTTGCATCTTTTTCAATGGACAAAGCTTTTGTGAACACATCTGCCACATTTAGTTCAGAAGGACAATATTCTAATTGTATGAACCCCTCTTGTATAGCATGTCTAACATTCTTATACTTTACATCAATGTATTTTGTGCGACCTTTGACACTTTCAGTTAGAGCAAGTCCAATACATGATTGTGAGTCCTCATATACAGTATAAGGTAAGTTTATGTTTACAGTTAGATCATGAAATAATTGATTACACCAATGTAGTTCATTTACTGCCTCACTGAGGGCACTGTACTCTGCCTCCGTGGTAGAAATTGCCACGGAGGTCTGCTTTCTATTGCACCAGGCAACGGACGAGCCAGCAAACTGACACAGAAAACCACTCACAGATTTTCTATCTCCCTCCTCTGCAAAGGAGCTATCAACATAAATCACAGGCATTTCAGACTTTGTAGCTGACACTTTAAGGCAGAGATTTGCTGTGCCCTTGAGATAACGCAGGATTCTTTTCAATCCTTGCCAGTCTCGCATAGACGGCTTGGCTACCTTACGACTTAGCACTCCAACTGAGTAAGCTAAGTCAGGACGTGTCCACTGTGTTAGGTGTAGCAAGCTGCCTACAGCAGAGTGATATACCTCAGGGTGTGGACAAGGTTCCTCACACGTGTCACTCTTTAGGAAATCAAGAACCATCGGGGTTTGGTAGGTTTTGCATCTGCCATATCAAGCTGACTCAACAACTGATCAATTTTTCTCTTCTGACTCAGATAAAACTCACCACTCTGAGATCTAGTAACTTCAACACCCAAATAATATTTAAGTTTGCCCAAATCCTTCAGTTTAAAATACTGTCTCAGCTGATTGGCAAATTCTTGCACAAGGTGTACAGAACCAGTTGCTAAGCAAAAATCATCCACATAAGTAAGCAGTACTGTATAGTTACTGCCAGAACCTCTTATGTACACACAGGGATCAGCAACTGATTTTTTAAATTCCAGTTCTGTTAGAGCTGCATCCAAGCACTGATGCCAACAACGACCGGCCTGCTTTAACCCATAAAGCGCCTTGCGTAGTCTATAGACTTTCTGGGAATTGTCACAAGCATAGCCAGGAGCCTGCTTCATGTACACTGTTTCAGGGAGATCTGCATTCAAATATGCTGTGTCAACATCAACATGATGGACAACCATTTCACGCTGTGCAGCCAGAGAAAGTACCATACGTAAAGACTCTGGTCTAGCTGTGGGTGCATATGTGAGATCATAGTTCAAAAACCTTTCTTGTGAAAATCCCTGAGCAACAAGCCTGGCCTTGTACTGCACTGTGTTATCAGGAAGAAGCTTCTTTCTGAATACCCATCTGGAACCTATAGCTTTCTGGGATGGGGGCAAGTCAGTGACTTCAAACACCTTTTGACTCACTAAAGCCTCAAACTCCTTATCCATAGCTGTGTTCCATTTCTCCTGCTCCTCAACAGGCAGGAGCAACACCTCTTGAAAAGACTGAGGTTCACAGGTAATTTGACACACTCTCACCTGCTGAGTCACAAATCTGTCAGGCTTCACACCCTTTGTGGAACGAGAGGACCTACGAGGAATGACCACTGCACCTTCCTCATCACTGTCTTCTGTCTTCTCACTACCTGATTCCCCCTCCAGATCCTGAATCTGCTCAGGTGAAATTTCCTCCTTCTTCACCTGAGGGGACCTTCTCACCACACTAGGAGACTGGGAAACAGAAGGTAGCTGGACTGGTTGTTGTCCATTCACAGGAGCATGGACAGTAGGCTGTATACTAGATGGCAACAACACTTCTGAACTAGCATTCAACCTGTCCCAACCAGTAGGATGCTCAAAATTAGCACTTCTGGAGTCTACCACTTGACCATAGCCTGCAGAAAAACGGTAACCCTTAGATCTTGATGAATAGCCAACAAACCTTAAGCGCTGTGCTTTTGGTTGGTTCTTCCTTCGCTGAGACCTGGGGATGTGAACATATGCAAATGTTCCAAAGACACGCAGGTGCTTCAGCGAAGGGCGCTTGCCAAACAAAAGGAAGTAAGGAACTTCATTTACAGATGAATTCCACGCCCTGTTGGTTAGATACACTGCAGTCATGGTAGCCTCACCCCAGAAATGGGATGGCACCTGAGCATCTAACATCAGGCTATTTTAATGGTATTAACAACACCAATCTTCCTTTCTGCTATTCCATTCTCAGCTGGAACACCAACATTGGCAAGTCTATGGGAGATTCCTTTCCTACAAAGCCAATTCTGGAACTCATGGCTTAGGAACTCTCCACCACGATCAGACTGAAACTGACCCACTTGATAACCATAGTTTCTTTCCACCATTGCAACAAACTCCTTAAAGCAAGCAAAGGCTTCCGCTTTAGACTTGAGCAAATAACAAAACGTAAAGTGAGTATGGTCATCCACCAGAAGAAACATGAAATGTGCCCCTCCTTCACTAGGAGCATAGGGGCCAGCTAGGTCTCCATGAACCAACTGAAAAGGTCTAGTTGACACTCTGTCACTTTTCCTAGCAACAGGCGCAGCCTTGATCATAGATTGTTTACACACAGTACAATCAAGAAAATCATCACATTTTCTGGACCCTAGCTCAGGATACACCTTGGCCATCTGGGACAAATTTCCCCACCCGGGATGTCCCAGAACTCTGTGAAAATAATGGATGCATTTATTATGTGGGGGAACATTGGAAATACAATTTCCAGCCACAATCCCCTGTTTAGGAAGCATTTCATACAACTGATTTACTAATCTCCCCCTAGCACATTCAATTCCATCTTTTTCAATAGAACATCCAGTACCCTTAAACACAACAGTATATCCAGACTTGACCAGGGCTGGAATGCTGAGGAGGGAAAAATCAAGTGTAGGAACACACAACACATTTTGCACACTTACCCCCAAACAAGGAATATATACTTCACCCTGAAAAGACACATCAGCCATGGATCCATCAGCTAGAGCAACCTGTTGGATTTTAGGCTTGCATTTTGTTAACAACAACTGTTCATTGTTCACAATGATTTGGCTGCAAGCCGAGTCCAATAGCCAAGTCTCTGGAGATCGCTTACTCACAGCAGTCAGCAGAGCAGAAACTTAGGTACCCTGTCTGGGCAGCTTCCCCTTCTTTCGCACAAACCTCTTTCCACTGGCACTACCCGCTGGGTGAGGTGGCTGAGGACAGTCCTTCAAGAAATGCTGAGTAGAATTACACCGATAACATCTTCTTACAGCACATGCAGACTCTGTTCCAGCAGGAAAACGCTGTTCAGAAGTTTCAGGAACAGCAACAGATGGCTTACCCTGCATCCTTTCTAGGTCACGAGCTTGCTGGATTTCTTGCAGCCGATTTGTGAGATAATCCACAGTAAGATCCTGGGGTCTTAACGTCTGCGTTGCCTCGATGAGCATATCAAAGCTGCTGTCCAAGCTTGACAATATAATACAAGCTCTCTGCGTATCTGGGACCACAACATCCCGCTCCGCAAGTTCAAGAAACAAAGTCTTGAGTTTATGGAGGTGGGTCATCACGTTTCCACCTGGTTGCAGCTTCAAATTGTAAAGCTGACGTGATAGTCCAACAATGGCAGCAGAGGTTTGCTTTGAATAAACGGCTTTGAGAGCTTCCCAACATGCATGTGCAGTGTCTAGATTGCTGATATGCAGTAACTGAGATGATTCCAGTCCCAGAATCAAATTGCCATAAGCACGATCCAAACACAATTGCACTTTGTCAGAAACGGGACCAGCTGGAGGTGGGTCTTTCACATATTTCCACAAGCCTTCTTTTAAAAAGAATGATTTAATCTTCACACACCAGGTCCGATAGTTTGTGCCATCCAAGCGCTCAAAAGGCAGACTAGTCAGTCCTGTAGCAGCCATGCTGACCACTCAAAGAAAAACACGATTACTCTAAAATGCAGCCTCAAAAAACAAACCCCCTTTTACAGCCAGATTCAACGCAGCAAACAGCGTGACTTCCACACTGGGCAACCATAACCTGTGGGATATGCTGGCTTATGGGGTTTCAGGCGCAGAGTAAACAAACAGAGTGCAGCATTTAGGGCTAAAAGTGTTTACTTGTAGCATAAGGCAATAAATGCATGTACTGTATAGTTACATTATTGCAAAAAAGGAAAAAACAAACCATAAGCAGAGTTTCGTTCCTTGGTTCCTTTGGTAGATATGAAGGATGCCATGGCCACAGACACAGCCAGGCATAGTTATGCACAGGAACAGATCACATACAGGAACATGGCAACAAGACCAGACAGAAGTCAAGAAGCATAGACCCATAGTTCACAGCTGAGATATACACTTGTTTCAGCTTTCTGATTGGAGGGATCTTAGGTGTGACACACACCAGGCCTAAACCATAGGCCATAGCAGTGCTGCATCTAAGCAAGCATGTGATTCCCCCCTTCCCTTGCTCTACACAGAGCACGGCTTCCCACAGAGGAAATCAGGAGACATTATTCCCATGAGAATCTGTAGCCAAAACAATACGCACGTGGTAGTTGTTATCAGGCCACCTGCACTTCACGTCACCATGAGAACAGAGCAGAGTAATAGTAAACAGAAAGTATACAGTGAAGAAAGCAATTTGTTTTTTTTACACAGAAACCCCGACATAAACATCTCTAACCAACACTCCTAACGGCCCTGCACCCAATGCAGCTCGTGGAGCAAAGGTGTTATATGTGCTGATCTTGGTGCACCCAAAATTGCCCTGCAAAATTCTGCACCAGCTGTAGCTTCCGGATAGTCTTCAAGGGTAGCCCCATGTAGAGCACATTACAATAGTCTATGTGGGAGATGACAACAGCATGAGTGAGGGCATCGCGATCCAGGAATGGGCGTAACTGGCGCACAAGCCGAAGCCGTGCAAAGGCCCTCCTAGCCACGACTGCCACCTGCTCTTGAAGACATATTCATCATCTGTATTATGGGATACATTTGAAACTGATAAGAGAGCTATTGTTTTAAGAGACAGCAATGGTTATGCAAACTGGAGACAAAATTAGGCAATATACTGGTGTAGGCTATTGACTTCTCTTTCTAGACATGATGGGAATAAGATTTGTGTTAAATTACTCGTTAACTTTCTCCTTAAATGTTTGTATTATGAATTTTATTTCATTTATTATCTATTATCTATCTATTAAGATAGATTTATATACATTCACTGAGCACTCTGCTTGTACTGGTCTATGACCGTAATAAATTGAATTGAATTGAATAGTATTATGAATTTTGAAACAAAACCTAAACAAAATTATTGACAATGCCCGTCAACTACTATTTAAAATTCTTTTTTCTCAAATATCATTACAAAGCTAGATATCCCGCATCCTATATCTATGCATTTGATTTTTATTTCCTAAGTGAAGAACTTTGTATTTGTCTCTGCTAAAGTTCATTCTGTTACTTTCTCTAACCTATCAAGAACATTTTAACATTTTATTTCTGTCTTCTAAGCAATTAGCTCTCTCACTCAATTTTGTGTCTGAAATTTGAAAACCATCCCCTCCACCTCTTCATACTCTCTCATCAGCTGTCTATGTCCTCTAGGCATAAAAACAGACTCATCAATCTAAGCTAAGCAATAAAGGAAATAATTCTTCCCTAGTAAAAATAGTCATGAAAATGTTCTTATCTTTATTCAGCAGCACTGTGAGCCAATATGAAGTAAGGGTTCTAAATCTCCACCCTTACGAGTAATAATTATATGACCCACATAGATATCTCTGAAGATCCCTTAAGAGGAGCAATTTCCATGATAAATTTTAAATCTTTTTAAATATCTAAGCAGTTCTCTTTTTGTTCTCTGTCCAGTCACCTTTTCCTCTCACTTTATCTTCACCCAATTTTTACCCCTATCCTTTTTCCGTGTTCACCCTTTTCTTTTTTTGCTGTTTCTGCTGGAAAGATGAAAAAGAATCTCTGTGTGTGTGTGTGTGTGTGTGAGAGAGAGAGAGAGAGAGAGAGTAGTTTTGTCTTTTTATGTGAAAATGGTTGGTGTGTAAAGATGGGGAAATCAATCTTATAAATGGAGTACTTTATTTTACAGGCAATTAATTTTAATTGGTAGCTAGTAATTCACTTGATATATTTTTCTTCTCTGGTCTTCTCCTGGGGGGTGGATGGGGGGAATATGGCCTTTTGCAACCACATACATGAACACATTTTCTGAGGAGGGAGCATCTTCAGGATTGATTTCAGCTAAAGTTGGCAACCTAGGTTGACAAGTTGGTGAAGCTGGGCATTGCAGAGGAATTGTGGGTCATCTTCCTTTCAATTAAATCTAGTAACAATTTTAGCACAAAGTTTTTTAAGGGGCATTGTCAATAATTTTTGCGATCTTCTGGCTGCAAGCAGCCATCCGGAGGACAGACGGGATTATTCCAGGTATTCTCCTTGATCCAGAGAACATTTCTGGGCTTCAGGAAAACCTGCCTGAGTCCGAAAAAAGTTACCACGTTGTCAGCTCTGCCAGCTGAACCAGCGGGCACAGCCATTCAGTCTGCCATTCCCACCGGAAGAGGGTATGCCTTTGAGGATTCAGCTGATTTACCATTTACCTATTTGCCAAGCAGCCTCTCTATAAACTGCTGGAGGTTATTCTGAATGTGATTGGAGAAAAATATTCCTTGGAATTTTCAACATCAGGGCTGCATTATCAATGTGAACCTGGAATTCCACAGCAACCATGACATCATGTAGCTATTTCCACATATCACTGGCACAACATATACTATAGAAGATATATGCTTGGTTTGATCCTGTAATATAAGGAGGATATAATGAAATTGGAAGGGTTCATCACCACCTCACTGTCATGATCAGAAGACTGGTAAACTCTGGATTAATAATGATCTTACCTGAAGGGATGAAAGGTCCATTAATTTAGCCCACCCACCCATTTGCTCAATCGTAAAGAATCAGAAGGTCTGCTGAATGCTCTGGGAGATTTTCCAAGTAATAGGCTTTGCAATTTGAGTAACAAACTAGTGCAGGAAAAGTGAAACACACATTCATATTGTGTTATGAATTATCATACATGGTAACTTTACCCAAAGGAAATGCCTGAAGCTTCAGTGGAACATTTTTACTCCTTCCATTACTTCACCAAAGCAGTAAGAGGAAAGAAAGCAGGCCAGGTGACATTTAAATTTCAAATCAATGTACACGTATTTAGTGGCTTACTTCTGAATAGTCTGTCTGTCTGTCTGAGTGTCTGTCTATCTATCTAGCATATTTGCAATAAGTCATTCACAGATGCAATCCATGCTGTCTCGTTACTGTGCCCAGGCCTGAAACCTGATTGTAAGGTATCCGAGATAATCTGTTTTATGCAGAACTCTACCACCACCTCAGCAACCTCCCCAAGAAATGGAAGGTTGGAAATAGGTTGAAATTGTCCAATACCATTGGGCTCAGCGATAGCTTTTTGTGGAGTGAGCAGACCATTGCCTCCTTAAGTATAAGTGGAATCACCCTTTCACTCAACAATGAATTCACCACTGCCTGATCCCAGCCATGTGTCATTTTCCTGGAGGCCTTGACCAACCAGGAGGAACACGGATCTAATGAACAGGTAGCCACACTGACAGCCATAGTTTCAAGCAGCTCAAACAGGGAAGCAGAAAGCAAATACAGCACCAGCAGTCCCATCTGTTCCCTAGATCCCAAGTTCACAAATAGAGTCTCACATTGAGTTATCTGCAGCTTTTTTCTCCCTCACTGTAAAAGGAGCTACCAAATGCTAATTTACTTTTCCCAATGGTGGAAAGTGCAACTTTCTCCTACAGAGGTCTCTGAGTCTTCAAATAATGTAACTACCCACACTACTCTCCTAATCCTCCTTTCCCTGCTAGCATCAATATCTTTTGAATCCCCCAACTTCCAGGATCTACCTACCCTTCTTCCACTTCGGCAGTTTCAGTAGTGCAAGCAGAGGGTACATCCTCCCATCCCCTCAATTCCAGCTGGCCATGTTTGCTGCTAAGTGGGATTAGGCTGGTGCTGCAATTCAGAGAATCTTCTGACTCAGCAATAGTTGTATTGGTTCCAGTTTTCAGTTTTGCTTTGCACAACCCTATGGATATACAGGGTTATCTTAGCACTGTTTTAGACCTTACGGTCCAGATTAACCATCCACCTTAGGATATGGAAGAATAGAACTAAATTTTAAGCAACTGGGGTGGCTTGACTTTTCAAAAGGATATTTTATTGGCTTGACATTTTAAAATATTGATATTCTAATTAATGGCAGACTCAAAACTTGCATACAGAAAAAAAATTCCCCAGTATGAAAACATAGAAACAAAAATAAAAAGCAACATTCCAAGTTTCAAAAATGAATAGTAATTTGAAATACAAGATCCCCTATTTAATTAAGGAAGATTTACCATTCAGTTTGAAAGCAATCTAGTGTCCTGTTCATTCCCATTCTGATTAGAAAATTGCAAAGAAAGTCATCTACAATTTCAGGTGTTTCAGACAAAGACTGTTTAGTAATCTGGCCTGGCCGTTGAGCCTAGAAAGAAAAAATCAGGAGAAACTTTTAGAAACACCATCTACCTCATCATTTGTTTCAGGAAAATATTTTTTTTAAATCACAGGCTACTTCCTTTAGATATAGATAGTTTATTTCTTATGATCCAGTTTATTAGAGTAACTTCACAAGGATAGTCATGAATTTAGTTCAATGAACTGTCATTAACATCTATGCTGCAACAGTCTGGAAGTTAACTGTGTCCAAGGGTGGCCAAATATCAGGAATTATGTTGGATACTGTAAACTGAATCTTTTAACATTTTTGTTCTCCATCCTTCTTCACCTTCTAGTAGTCTCACCTTTTGTTCCCCCTTTTTTTTTGTTCTGTCCCCTCCCCTATATGGCCCTCTCCAACAAGTCTGGAAACAACTAGATGGCAGCAAAGAATTGGATTAGATGGTAGTTTTTTGCTACCATCACAATGTTTGCAGCCCAAACATAGGAGCCCTACATTGTAGGGGAGAGAATAGACCTTTTGTAAGAGTGTGGAGGAAGAGTCTGTGTTGGTTTGATAAGTACACATCTAACATTACACTTCATTAATAAGTAGTTAGTTTTTGTTATGGACATCCCTGAGAAAGTCACACATTTGAGGAAAAGAAGTGGGGCAATATCAAATTTCTATCTACATGCTATATGGCTTAGCCTTAATACAAGGCAATCTTACCCAGTCTAATAGCTCAACTCATACAAACTGCTTGTTTTCTCAAGTCAACTATGCAGAATCTTGCATATTAAATCATTATTACATTGTATTGTCGAAGGCTTTCACGGCCGGAGTTCAATGGCTGTTGTGGGTCTTCCGGGCTGTGTGGCCGTGTTCTGGAAGTTGTGGTTCCTAACGTTTCGCCAGCATCTGTGGCCAGCATCTTCAGAGGGCAGGAGCACAGATAGAAGCAAAATCTCTGTGCCCAGGTAGAGTGGCAATGTTCTATTTATAGAGCTAAATTATAGGAGATTAGGTGGGGTTTTTTGTTGTGTTGAAATGTTAACGAGTGGCTGATGAGCGTGATTAGCATGTTCATTGTGAGAAGTATTCCCATGTCCTGGTGGTTGGACTGAGTTCGTTGACCTTTTGCAGGCTGTGTTTTTCAGGACTGGTAGCCAGGTTTTGCTAATTTTTAAACTTTCTTCTTTTTTATTGTAACTGTGCTGGTGTTTGTGAATTTCAATGGCTTCTCTGTATAATCTGGTATAGTGGCTTTTGGTGTTGTCCAGTATTTCTGTGTTTTCAAATAGGATTTTGTGTCCCGTTTGCTTGAGAGCATGTTCAGCTACTGAAGGTTTTTCCGGTTGCTGTAGTCTGCAGTGTCTTTCATGTTCTTTTATCCTGGTGTGAATGCTTCGTTTTGTGGTTCCGATGTATACTTGTCCACAGCTGCATGGTATGCGGTATACTCCTGCAGCGGTGCGGGGGTCCCTTTTGTCTTTTGCTGATTTTAGCATTTGTTGTATTTTTCTGGTGGGTCTGAAGACTGTTTGAAAGTTGTATTTTTCCATCAGTTTTCCCATGCGGTCAGTGACTCCTTTGATGTAGGGCAGGAATACTTTGTTTGTGGGGGGCTGTTTTTCTTCAGTTGGATATTGTTTTCTTGGTTTGATGGCTCTTTTTATTTCATTCTTGGAATAGCCATTTGCCTGTAGGACCCAATTCAGATGGTTAAGTTCATTGTTGAGAAATTGGGTTTCACAGTTTCGATTAGCACGATCCACCAAGGTTTTGATCATGCCTCTCTTTTGTCGTGGGTGGTGATTGGAATTTTTGTGTAGATATCGGTCCGTATGGGTGGGTTTTCTGTATACTTTGTGTCCTAGTTTGAGGTCCGGATTGCGTATGACCAGCGTATCTAAAAATGGAAGTTTGCCATCAGTTTCTTTTTCCATGGTGAATTGTATATTGGGGTGGATGCCGTTTAGGTGGTCCAGAAATTTCTCCAGTTCTTCTTCAGTGTGACTCCAAATTGCGAAGGTGTCATCCACGAACCGGAACCAGACTGTTGGTGTAATGGGTGCCGATTCCAAAGCCTGTTTTTCAAAGTGTTCCATGTAAAAGTTTGCTATGACTGGGCTCAGGGGGCTTCCCATGGCAACGCCATCCATCTGTTCGTAGAACTCATTCTCCCATTGAAAGTAACTAGTTGTTAGGCAGTGTTGAAATAAAGCTGTAATGTCTTCTGGGAAGATTTGCTTAATGAGTGCCAGGGTGTCCCTTACTGGCACCTTGGTAAACAGGGAGACCACGTCAAAGCTGACCAGTTTGTCCGTGTGGTTGAGTTTTAGGGTGCTGATTTTGTTGATGAAGTGTCCTGAGTCTTTGATGTGGGATGGAGTCTGTCCGATGTGGGTCTGTAAAAGGGTTGCCAAATGTTTGGATAATTCATATGTCGGGGAGCCAATGGCACTTACAATGGGTCTGAGTGGGATCGAGTCTTTGTGGATTTTGGGGAGTCCGTATAGTCTAGGTGAGAGAGCTTCTGTCTTGCAAATACGTTGTAGTACGTTGGGATGCAGGGAGGAGCTCTTTATCAGTGTGTTGGTTTGCTTCATGATTTTGCTGGTCGGATCCCGTCTTATTGTTCTGTATGTGGTGGGGTCTAGTAATTCTCTGATTTTGTCTTTGTATTCATCTATGTTCATAATTACTGTGGCATTGCCTTTGTCCGCTGGAAGGATGATGATGTCTGGGTCCGAATTGAGGGTCTCTATGGCGTTTCTCTCCTTCTTAGTAATGTTGCTGGTGGGGGGCTTTGCTTTCCTTAGGATTCTTGCCACTTCACCCCTTATTTCTTCTGCTTCTTCCTCTGGACGTTGGTGAATGGCTGATTCCACATTGGCAATGATATCTTCCACTGGAATTCTGGTGGGTGTAATTGCAAAGTTTCCTCCTTTGCTTAGGATGGAGGTTTCTTCAGGAGAGAGCAGGCGTTCTGTCAAATTGATGACAATGCGTGAAGTATCCAGTGCCGGTTTTGGTTGACTGTTTTGGCATTTGTTGAATTTTTGCTTTTGTCTGTTTGTGTAGTCAAAGATGTCCTTTTCCATTTTTCTGTAGGATATGGTATCAATCTTGTCCCAATCCTGGCTTCTCATTTTGCCAAATACAAAGACAAAATCAGAGAATTACTAGACCCCACCACATACAGAACAATAAGACGGGATCCGACCAGCAAAATCATGAAGCAAACCAACACACTGATAAAGAGCTCCTCCCTGCATCCCAACGTACTACAACGTATTTGCAAGACAGAAGCTCTCTCACCTAGACTATACGGACTCCCCAAAATCCACAAAGACTCGATCCCACTCAGACCCATTGTAAGTGCCATTGGCTCCCCGACATATGAATTATCCAAACATTTGGCAACCCTTTTACAGACCCACATCGGACAGACTCCATCCCACATCAAAGACTCAGGACACTTCATCAACAAAATCAGCACCCTAAAACTCAACCACACGGACAAACTGGTCAGCTTTGACGTGGTCTCCCTGTTTACCAAGGTGCCAGTAAGGGACACCCTGGCACTCATTAAGCAAATCTTCCCAGAAGACATTACAGCTTTATTTCAACACTGCCTAACAACTAGTTACTTTCAATGGGAGAATGAGTTCTACGAACAGATGGATGGCGTTGCCATGGGAAGCCCCCTGAGCCCAGTCATAGCAAACTTTTACATGGAACACTTTGAAAAACAGGCTTTGGAATCGGCACCCATTACACCAACAGTCTGGTTCCGGTTCGTGGATGACACCTTCGCAATTTGGAGTCACACTGAAGAAGAACTGGAGAAATTTCTGGACCACCTAAACGGCATCCACCCCAATATACAATTCACCATGGAAAAAGAAACTGATGGCAAACTTCCATTTTTAGATACGCTGGTCATACGCAATCCGGACCTCAAACTAGGACACAAAGTATACAGAAAACCCACCCATACGGACCGATATCTACACAAAAATTCCAATCACCACCCACGACAAAAGAGAGGCATGATCAAAACCTTGGTGGATCGTGCTAATCGAAACTGTGAAACCCAATTTCTCAACAATGAACTTAACCATCTGAATTGGGTCCTACAGGCAAATGGCTATTCCAAGAATGAAATAAAAAGAGCCATCAAACCAAGAAAACAACATCCAACTGAAGAAAAACAGCCCCCCACAAACAAAGTATTCCTGCCCTACATCAAAGGAGTCACTGACCGCATGGGAAAACTGATGGAAAAATACAACTTTCAAACAGTCTTCAGACCCACCAGAAAAATACAACAAATGCTAAAATCAGCAAAAGACAAAAGGGACCCCCGCACCGCTGCAGGAGTATACCGCATACCATGCAGCTGTGGACAAGTATACATCGGAACCACAAAACGAAGCATTCACACCAGGATAAAAGAACATGAAAGACACTGCAGACTACAGCAACCGGAAAAATCTTCAGTAGCTGAACATGCTCTCAAGCAAACGGGACACAAAATCCTATTTGAAAACACAGAAATACTGGACAACACCAAAAGCCACTACACCAGATTATACAGAGAAGCCATTGAAATTCACAAACACCAGCACAGTTACAATAAAAAAGAAGAAAGTTTAAAAATTAGCAAAACCTGGCTACCAGTCCTGAAAAACACAGCCTGCAAAAGGTCAACGAACTCAGTCCAACCACCAGGACATGGGAATACTTCTCACAATGAACATGCTAATCACGCTCATCAGCCACTCGTTAACATTTCAACACAACAAAAAACCCCACCTAATCTCCTATAATTTAGCTCTATAAATAGAACATTGCCACTCTACCTGGGCACAGAGATTTTGCTTCTATCTGTGCTCCTGCCCTCTGAAGATGCTGGCCACAGATGCTGGCGAAACGTTAGGAACCACAACTTCCAGAACACGGCCACACAGCCCGGAAGACCCACAACAGCCATTATTACATTATTTATTATGAACTCATGCAAATTAACATAGGCTCCTATTATGATGTATAAGATACTTACCATAATTTGGGCATCAATAGTCTGTTCCTGCATTGTGTATAAAGCTTTTGCCAGATCTTCATCACCTTCCTGTAAGCTAAAATCCTCATCTGCTGGAATCTAAGTCACAATTATAAATATATATATATATATATATATAATTAGTATGCTCACTGAGAAGAGGGAAATTGTTTCCATGTTAAGCATGACAAACTCTTTTAATTTAGCACGGAAAGGCAGAACTGAAATGGGGCTCATGTGGAGAAGGTATCATTCTGTGCATTTTGTTAGAACCTAGCTTTACTCTCTAGCATGTCATCCAAATAAGATATAAATATCAGATCTAGGAAAGACACTTTGTCTGAAATCCCAGGGAGCAATTTCTAAACAGGGAAAATTGCATTTAAGTATGTAGATCAATGATTGGATTAGGCACACAGATAGCCCAATTTGGAGCTGGTTCACAACTCTTAAAACAGCTTTCTTGTTCATTTCATCAGTGTAGTTAATCAAACCATGCACTTATGTGGAAGAGGAGATGCCTGAGTTTGGCAACCTGTTTTTGCCACTGATAAAAACAATGAGTGGCCAAAATCTGCCAGAAAAAACTAGTGAATCTTCAGACCTCTAAAACAGATTTTAAAAACCATGCCACTCCTGGAGCTGGCATAGTCAATGAGAGAGAAGTTTGTTTTAAGTTTTAAAAAGAATGTAAATGGCAAAGAAGGGAAAGAAGTGATACCCCCAAGCACCCAAAACATATTTCCCCTCTTCCTTTCCCATAAGATCATTAAGCTTGTTTCAGAGCTTTTTAAATTTTTTACAAAAGAATTAAACCACTTTTGCTATTGGAAAGATATGAGTTCTTGAGTTATGTAGGGTTTTTTTGCAGTAAGACAACATTTAAATGATCCAAAAAAACTTAAAACAAGTATTGCTAGTAGCATTTGTCTGTTGCCTATAACATGTGAAGTCTATATGTTTTTATTTATTTAGTGAGTTTTGGAGTCTGCTCTTTGTGAATGCTCTTATTGATGTTGAGGTTTCAAGCTGCTTGTTAAATCCCATGTTGCTTTTGTTTTTGAGCATGTTCTTCCTGACAGCTTTCAGGCTGCATGCTATTTTTTTAAAATAAAATATCTTGGCCAAGTTTTCTGCAGATTGGATGGTAAGTAACAGTGAGCATACACTTATGTATCCACCTATTTTTGTGGTCTAAGGATGAAAAATAAGGGAGAAGAGGTATGTTTTGAGTTCCTAATGCTCCCAATCACAAACTGTTTAAAAAAGTACTTGAACGTGAACAGGAAAAGTATTGTTCCATATAAGAAAACAAGAACTACTTGAGTTTGTATGAAACACAGCCAACTTAGAATGTTCTAATGAAACATGCTGAATAAGGCTTTTTTGTCCAACGCTCAAAACAAATGCACCTCCCCCTTTGTCCTGACAATCTTGACTCTTCTAAAAAGTCATGATCAACATGATTTTGAGAAGGCTTGAGACCTCCTTGAATCTATTAAGAACAATTATCACATAGGTTGAAATTGGATTTTAATATCCATGTGATATTAGAAACAGTATTCATGATAGCTATCCAGTAACCATTCGTCTATGAACAAATGCATAAAATGTAAAGAACCTGAGCTCCGCAAGCTTGATATTCTCAGCATTTGAATCTTGCAGTTGAGTAAATATGATTCAAGTAAATATGATTCAAACATGCTAGAGTAATATACTATGAAGAATAGTATTTTTCTGGCTTACGTATCACTGTTTTCTTTATTGAACAAAGAATTTTTTACTGATTTTGAACAGAGATTGAGACATCCTCTCCCATCTTGTTTTCTCATGAATTCAATAAAATTAGATTTACCCTTTGACATTACTTTCTTAAGTCACACAATTTGGTCAATTAATATTTTGATTATTGCCATATTAATAATAGCTTTCTGTTGGGCAAACCTGAAAAAGTATTGTTTATCCCAACTTTGGAGTTCTTTAATTTGCAGACACTGAAACCAAGGAGGGTCCTTGACTTCCAGCATGAAGGCCAAACTGATGCCAGAAAATGGCATTCTGTAAAAAGAAATAATTCTGTCCTTTGATCCTGGGCTCTGAAATCTGAAGTTTGATGCATCTAATCAAAATTCTCATGCCTAATTACTATGCTAACAGGGACACCCCAGGGCTCATGCTCCTAATTTTATTCCAGAATTAATATTTCCATTAATGAGATGGTCTATCTTCCTTGTCCATCCACGTTAAACTGCTCCAGTTTCGGAGCTGAATCATTCTAATTTAGATAGTGACACTAAAATAATCATTTTAATAATGTGGCTTGGTAATAGGATTTAAGGTGGGGAACTGACAAGCCACCCACTGGTTTCCAGAAAAAAGCCTTTTTCTAATTAGATCAGGAAAAAAATTCTGATTTCATAATACTGACTGTATACACAGAGAGAGACAGCTAGAGAAGACATATTTACTATTAATTAATCAAGATCTGATAGCAAGATCAGAGGGTGGATCTGGGAGATCAGAACATCATACGCATACAGTGCTATTTTAGGTTTTTACCTCTTCATACTGATAGTCATCTTCGGAACTTTCAGTTACTGTAACCTCTGCATGTTTAGTTAAGTCTAGAACATGGAATTGTGTTGGTTACAATATGATTTAATGTCATACCTGATACACATACACAGTGCTATTTTATGTCTATTTATTTTGCATAAATATTTTTTAATAATAATTTTATTAAGTTTTATAATACATGTTAAAAGTTAGAATAAAGAAAAGAAATAGAATAGAAATACAAAATAAGAAAAAAGGATAAAGAAAAAGTGAAGTTGAAAAATAATAAACAAAGAAAGTATAGAAAATAGATGTCCTCCAATCTATCTTTGAACTTAAGGTACAATAATTAATTTTAAATGTTAGTCCTTCATATAATACACAGGAACTTTTCTTTGTCATATGTCTTTCAATTTCTATAATCCAATCTTCTGATCTTCATATGGGTTTCACCTTTCTTACTGTCTCCCAATAATCCATCTTTGGCTTCCACTCTTTAAAGTAGTAATTAAGTGTTGAGTGTTCATTAATGCATTTTTATCTCTTCCATGAAGTCCAATTAGTATAACAAATAAAGCCTTATGTACTTCTAATAAACTACAATATATTCTATTCATATTATGATTATATATTCCATTAATACATAACCTAACATAATACTTAACTTAATACATAATATATACTCAATGGCAAATTTGCAATATACACCATCTCATCATATCATTATCTTAAACAATAATCTATAGTATCAACTTATATTTGTGTTTAGCCTTATATCTTATATTTAGAATATCACTTATACTCAATGGCAAGTTCGCAAGTATACAATCCAAATCCATTCTTTTCATTAACCTTATATCCCAATCATAATACTGAATCTTCTGTTTAGGTTATGCCAAGTTCATAATATGCAAAGTCAAGTTTACAATATACAGCCTGCTTTTTTCTATGTCTCATATAGAGTATCAGAGCAATTTGTATTTCACAGTATCTATCCAATTGCATACTCAGATTTTCTCCCTGTCTCCACAACCATAACATTTTTATATCAAAATTATAATGTATAGCCTTCCGAATGTTTTTCTGAGCCAAAACATCCAAAATTCCCTCCTCCTGTTTCTCTTCTATTTCAAAAACGTTTTTCTTTCCTGTTTCAGATTCTATTTTTTGTTTTTCTTTCTCTTGGTCTTGCAAAGATATCAATAATAATTCCAGTGACCTTCTAATCTCTGAAAGAAGTAGAATTGCAGCTGCAAAAACCATCTCGCTTCTATGACCTTCAGATTTTTCTAGTCAAAACAAAAGTTGGTCTGTTCATGGAATATTACCAACAAAGTCTATCAAATGAAATTAAAAAAAAAACATTCCAATAATCCAAAATACAGGAGAGTTCAAACTGCAGGCTGCTTAATCCAAACAGACAGTTTCTCAAAAAGTAGATTGTCAATTAGTTTATCAAGCGAAGAATTACAAACAAAGTCTCTTAAATCCCTCTAATACAAAAGAAAGGTAAAAAAAATTCAGACGTTTCATATGTTGCAAATATAGAATCCATCAAACTTCCACCAGAATCAGTTATAGCAAAGAAAGCACAAAATTAGCCAACATTTTCAACAAAGTCCAAAAGATAGATCTTAGATTTCAAAAATATTCTAATCTAAAAAAGACATTCCTAAAGTGATCTAAAAGTGGCTGGACGCTCTTGTGTCTCTTCAAAGAGACTTGTTTCCCCTGCGAGAGCCTGATATCTCTCGGCCATTTCCCTGCACTTACCCTGTTCTTTCCGGGGCGGAAAACTACAGAAAAAACAAGGGTAGGCAATTCCAATGGCCCCACGAGTAATCTTCTGGTCTCCCCTTCTCCAGGGGAAAAAAACTTCAGTGGTCCACAACTTCTGCAATCCACTGCAAGCAAGGAAAATTCAGTCAGTTCTCAGCTTCTCTGAGAAACCTGACTGGTCGAGCTGGCAGCCAAGCCTGGAGTCTATTTTGCATAAATATTTGACTAACACTAAAATTAACCTAACCCTAACTTATGAACATAATTTAATCAATTCTAATTTTGCCTTTTCAAGAATTCAAATTTAAATTTCCTCAGAAATGCTGAATTAGATTCTGTTTTCATCTCCACTATGCCACAAGCTCTCATGGTTTACCTGTTATTATTCAACAACCACTTGCTCCTGCAATTATTTTTCATGATTTTTTAAAACTGTACTTTTTAAATGTATGGAATATTTCCATTGTTTATTCTAGTATTAATTCACTAGAAGGTTTTCTTCATAATTTCAACAAATACAACTTTTCATATCTATGGAGACAGAAATAATTAATTGATGCAAAGCGTTATTAAATGGGGCTTCCCACATAGCAGCAAAGCTATGTGAACAAAGTTTTAAGAACTTGCACAATCTACCCTGGTCACCAAATGTAAAATCTTTTCCCTGCTGCATTCTCCTAAGTTTGTAAAATCTTAACTGTAGTCCTTGTAGCTGTAGAAGTAAAAATTAAGATGTATTCGCTGTTCATGGCAGTATGATTTGGCCTGAAAGCAGCATTTCCTAAGATTAATACTATATTGCTACATATTCCTATCTCCCACTGTTCCTTTCCCTGAGCAATAGACCCTTCATATATTTCTTTTTATTTCCAAATAATTTTCAGAATGCTGGGAACAGAGTAAATGAAAAAAAATGAACAGGCTCACTTCAGAAAATGTTGGTACCTGAACTGAAAAGTTAACTGGCAACCACTATGGCCACATTTTTTTAAATCCATTCAGTCGTGTCCGATTCTTGGAGACTGTCTGGACAAATCCCTGCAGTTTTCTTGGCAAGGTTTTTCAGAAGTGGTTTGCCCTTGCCTCCTTCCTAGGGCTGAGAGAAAGTGACTGGCCCAAGGTCACCCAGCTGGTTTTGTGCCTAAGAACTCATGGTCACACAGTTTCCAGCCTGATGCCTTAACCAACCACTACACCAAACTGGCTCTATGACCACACTGATTAGTTCTTTTGCACAAGCCACAGGACATAAATAGCAATTGCACAAATAGTACTATCAAGTTTTTGCACAGCTTATTAGTACTAAAGATATGGTTTGCTCAAATTCTGAACTGAATTAGGCTAATTAGGGGCCAATTCAAGTAATGTCTTAATTAAAGTATTTTTCTTTTAAAACAGACCAAGCTGTCTGAAGCACTAGTATTAGTTCATGGATTCATGGGGATGAAGAAATATATTTTTATCCAAACATTCCAGATAGGAAAATGCCACTTTTGGAAGGATTGAAAAGGAAATGGAAGTATGCACTTTTGTGACAGATTACTTATTTTCACAATAAATGTGTTTGCCAAGATTCTTAAATCACAGTGTTCTGGCAGAAAGATTTTGAAGAAAATCTTCAGAATCATATTGCAAATCTTCAGAATCATATTGCAGAATGATTCTAGACTTCACTGATATTTGCTAGCTTTCTTAGAAACAGAGGTGCTATAAGCATTTGCTTGAAACAGGTAGGACTCAGGGCTCTAGCTGTGGGTATTTGCTGTAAATGTGGATGTTCAAGCCCTTTGACTTTTGGTTTGTTCACTCCCCATCTAGCTCTACAGTTATGACACATATTAAGATTTTTGCTGATTTCAAGGATTGTAATTTTAATGTTTGAACTGAAATTCAGTTTTGTCCCACAAATGAATCAGGCTGTTCGCCATTATTAGGGCATCATTTTTTGCAATGGAGCTTACATGGAAAATCCTCTAAGTAATGGTTCCCCATAGATTAAATCTCTCATTTTCTCTGCCTCTTTGAATCTTAACTATTTATTTCTCTCTTTGATTTCATAAAGGTATAAGTAAAGGTTCCCCCCGCACATTTGTGCAGACGTGTCCGACTCTAGGGGCCAGTGCTCATCTCCGTTTGTTAGCCAAAGAGCAAGCGTTGTCTGAAGACACTTCCGTGGTCATGTGGCCGGCATGACGCACGCAGAACGCTGTTACCATCCCACCGAAGTAGTACCTATTAATCTACTTGTATTTGCATGCTTTCGAATTGCTAGGTTGGGAAGAGCTGGGGCTAGTGCGGGAGCTCACTCCGTCAGGCGGGACTAGGGATTCGAACCTCCAAACTTGCGATATTCCAATTGACAAGCCTGGCATCTTACTTTGCAACTATCTTTTCCTCACTATACCCATTAAGCAATATCTTTCTCTCATCCTCATTTTTGTAGCTATCAAATATATTTGTTCTTCAGAACTTCTTTCATTTCATCATTCCACCAAGCATCTGTTACCATACTTCCTATTATCATAATTCCACACGTTAATGTGATCTTTTCAGTATCTTCCAAACAACTTTTGCAATTTTTTTCCCTTATATCTACTGTCAGTTGATTATCTTGATAAATTAATCTACCTTCAAATATTTTTTCATACAGGACTCATACTGTCTTTTTCTGCAGTCACTCCACTCTCATTTTTGTTTAGTTCCCTTTTTTTCTTTTCTTCTATGTCCATTTTTTTACTCTTGATACTAATAAATAAAGTTTGTCCCATGTTCAGAATTTTTCATCACCTTTGTATACTACACTATTTAAATCTTTCATCATAAATGATCAAATAATTCTTTCAGATTTACATCCATTCCTTTGCCATTTGTACATATAAAAACGTATGTTTAAAACACATATTCAAAACAAACAGACATTTTTATAAGCAGATGCTCACCAATCTCATTCATTACTGGGTCTCCAAATGCCCAAATCACTTTTTCTGTACTCTCTTGTCTTGTTTTCACTCAATCATTCATGTCATCTAAACAGGGAATGTTTCCCTTGGATCACATTCATTTAGAATGTGCTATAATTTCTCTGAAAACTCATCTCTGGTTCTTCCATGATCAACTTTCACTATCATGCAAATATCATAAAACTACAGGTTTCTAATTTCATATGTACTCATAATAATCAAGTAATATTTTCTGACATACATTTTCTCTCATTCATTCATAACAGTGCTTTTTAGTAAGACAGAGAAGGTGTAGACTAGGTCACCAGCCTGTGACACACCCCGCTAAGGATAAGGAAAGTATTGATCAGCTATGGCATATTTGGGTCAGCATGTCACAAGTGCAACCAAAGTCCCACATATGCTCACACTATTACATGTAAGCTGGAGTCTCTAATCTAGAGGCTACCTTGCAAGCCAACATAATGTTGCCTGCATCCCACCAATTCAAAGGTACTTGCAGTGTACTGACACATATTCATATAGACTTGAAATCACCATCTAATTGTTTTTGTTGTTGTTGTTGTTGTTGTTATTTGTTTATCCTGCCTTTTTCATATATAACTCAAGGCAGTGAACACACCTCATACTCCTGCCTCTCCTGCCACAACCACCACCCTGTGAGGTGGGTTGGGCTGAGAGAGTGTGACTGGCCCAAGGTCACCCAGCCAGCTTTCATGCCTAATAAATTCATAACTGCACAAAAATATGAGTCACTGCTTTTGGTTGGGCAAGTAAATGAACTCTTAAGCTCATTTCCCAAATTCACAATATCTTTATATGTTTAGGAGCAAAGAACCTATGGTCCTATCCCCAACTTGTCTGTCCTTGGCATTTCAAGGTTGACAGAAATGAAGACTATCAGCTTCAAACTGCTTTGTAAGGGAGGCAGAAACAGTGAAAACCGTGTCAGGTGGAAATCCCTGAGGACAGAAAGAGAGCCCAGGGCAGGAGCCTGAGAAACTTGCTGTTGGGTATCTGAAAACCTCCTCGAAAACTGAGAGGGATAAGGAGGACTGTCTCTCCCTGAGGGTATCTGCCCGTCCTACTAGGTTAGAGAGGGCGGGCACGCTCCATGTCCCCTCCCTCAAACGTTGCCACCTGATGAGACCTCAGAGGTGTGCCTTCTCGGTGGCTGCCTGAGCCCTTTGCAATAGCCTCCCACTTGAGATCTGAGGGATCTCTACTCTTTTAGCCTTCCAGAAGGCCGTGAAGCATTGGGATAGGATGGGAGTTGAGCTGAGAGGCTGTTTGGTCTGGCACCTGGGGGAAAGGGTACTTTTGTTTTTCTTTGTTTTTATGGATTGCTGTGAGCTGCCTAGAATCATTATATGAGATAGGCGACCATATAAGTCCTGTAAATAAGTAAATAAAATAAATGAAAAGGAGCAGAATCTAGTTAAATCATAGTTATCTAATCAGATGAGTTAATAAGCCTCAGTGTCTATATTTCTGTTTAGGCATTTTAATGGTTAATTTAACAGGGTTATTGTTCACTATTTTGTAAACCAATAACACCCATGCAATTCATTTTGTAAGTTGTTATTACATGCATTACCCTGAATATTGCTATCCTGGGTGATAAAATGGAGGGGAAAGGGGATTACTTTGTTCTGTTTGGGTTGGGCAGAAACACACACTGAGGGCTGCATTGGTCAGGTCAGAAGAGATTAGGAGTACTTTTGAAAGCTGACCCCTTGGCCAAACTCCTCTCCATCACTTAGAACCCAGGTTGTCTGTCAGCCTAACCTCTAGGCTAGTGGTGCTATGGTGCTGTTAGTTGAGGCCATTCTAGTTTAACATTTATCATCCATGACTCATTTGTGGAAGAGGAAGGAAGCTTGCTATGCATTTCTGAGTCCTGAGGGGAAGACCAGATTCAGACCTATCTGAATACTCATTTTTAGCATCAGAAAAGAACAGAGGGCAAGAGGGGGGGAATGACTGTGGTCCAAAAGGCCTTCCACTCAAATGCAGAAGTTGAGGGTATGCCTTTTTTATTTTTTTTATAGTAAATTTGATTATGTTTCAAGAGAAGAATAAAAACTACAAAAAAACAAAAAACTACAAAGAAAGAAAAACTTAAAAAGTGCGGAAACACAAGAGAAACTTTTTTCAAATTTACAAAAAGGTGTGGCTTCCAACTTTTAACAGCAAGGATATACAAAAATTTCCATAATCAATCTCTTATTCTGTATTAAACCAAAACACCACATTATTTCTATGTCATCCCACTTTAACACATAATAAAATCACTAAGTACAGTTACTCCTCCCCCTTATATTAAAATAAAAAAATTCATATAAACCTCCTAAACATCTTTCTCCCCTCCAAAAGATAAAACATATTTAATTATTCCCTTCCTACCACTATTCTATACATTTCTGTCTACTATAATAAGAATCAAATTAAAAAGCACATAAGTTGTCTGCTATTATACTTAATAATACAACAATTTTAATAATCCCAATCTCAATAAACCCCCCAAAAAAGACAATTCAAAACAGTAATTGTCAGGATGTCACCCATGCCATCCTGCCATGGCGCCAGGAAGGAACATCCTGTCAGTCTGTTAAACTCACAGGGTCGTGTTGGGGGTGCTTTACAGTAAAACTACCAGATGTGTAAAGTAGGGGAGAATGCTGGCGATGGGGTTGGGCGTATTCACAGAACTGCAAACTATGTTAATCAAAGTATCGTGCAGAGCGATTCAGCACCCAGGATAGATCAAAGGGCAATATTGCCGCGTTAGTTGATTCGGACACAGAAAGACCTGAAAACTAAGAGACGAAGCGAAGGGCGACCGAGCTGCGAATCCCAATGGGGGGGGGGGGGACCTTGGAGATTTTTAAACTGTTGGTTGCGGGAGCTTTATTCACTCAAGACTTTAATGTGCAATGGATCACTGGCTTTAATAAAGATTACTTCATATCCCTGAGTGGCTTGTGTCAGGAACTGATTTAATAGTCAATGGATCAAGGGCGTCACAGTAATTCCATATCTTTAAAAGGGAATACATCAATCAAATCCTTAAAGCAAACCAGATAAACATTATTTAACCCTAATACAAGTTTTAATAATTTTCATCTTAATAAACCCAAAAAACAAAGCCAATTCAAAACAGTAAATCCAAATCTTTAAAGGCAAATAGCATCAATCAAATCCTTAAAGCAAACCAGATGAACATTCTTTAACCCTTATCCCACTTCAAAATAAACCAAAGCAGTTACATATCCCCACAATGTGCACAGAGCTTTCCTCTTGAAAACATCAGACAGCCCAACTGCCCCCCTCAAAGATTCAAGCTTCTTTTCATGGCATTCCACCAGGAGATCAATTTTACTTATGGCTTGCAGATCACTCTCTCCCTTAGATTTCTCCAACTACATTATCCAATCTTCATCCAGCATCTCAATAAAAATCCCAATCTCAGTCTTAAAAAAAACATTTCTATCGCTCTTAAATTCCTCAATTTCATCCACCACATCCCTAACCTGATGGCACATTTTAGATCTCATATTTTCCACAATGTCCTGGATATCTTGCATAAAAGCTCGATAGAAGTCAGAAGAAATCTGTTTAAAATCCTGGTGAAAGTCAGAATGAATGTGTTTGAAATCCTCCATGTCTCACGCAGTAGATAATGGCGCCCCCTAGGAGCTTAACCAGCAAAAGTTGAAGATATGGAAGAGTTCCGAAGTGAGAGTGAGATAGCAGACAGTTCTCAAGGGAAAGTGAAAACAGAAAGCTGAAGGTTCAAATCAGCCGATTCAACGTGTAGGAAAATGCTAATATCTTCAAATTTAATACACAAATAATAACAGGAAGACAAGTGTTTACTCTCAATCTTTGGAATTTCCTTTGGAAGGAAAACGAAATCCAAAACTTAAAAGATTTTTTTTTAAAAAAAGTAATCCCAAAAATAATGTTAAGCACCAAGAGAACCAGCTTCTCCTTGCTGTAGAAAGCCTCTCTTGGGGCACATATACTTAAAAAAAAAATACAAATTGGTGATTTAGAAATGGGGTGGCTGGCCTTAGTGTCCCTTTAAGGCTACAGCGCAGCTTGGAAAGTGATGGTGTCCCCGCCTCCCAGCTGGCTCTTACCAGTTGAACACGAAACGCTGTTTGCGATCTTCTGGCTGCAAGCAGCCATCCAGAGGACAGATGGGATGATTCCAGGTATTCTCCTTGATCCAGGGAATGTTTCTGGGCTTCAGGAAAACCTGCCTGAGCCCGAAAAAAGTTACCACGTTGTCAGCTCTGCTGGCTGAACCAGCGGGCACAGCCGTTCAGTCTGCCATTTCCACCAGAAGACGGTATGCCTTTGAGGATTCAGCTGATTTACCATTTACCTATTTACTAAGCAGCCTCTATAAACTTTTGGATGTTATTCTGAATGTGATTGGAGAAAAATATTCCTTGGAGGGCTGCATTATCAGGGCTGCATTATCAATGTGAACCTGGAATTCCACAGCAACCATGACATCATGTAGCTATTTCCACATATCACTGGCACAGCATACAGTATACTATAGAAGAGATATGCTTTGTGGAGTCCATGGTGCTCTCTGAGCCTTGTTGTTTTCTTGCAGACGTTTCATTGCCAGGCTAGGCAACATCTTCAGTGCGAAAAGGGAGTGGAACTTGCTCTCTGTTTATATACCCTGGCTCGTCCTGCCTGTGTTGGTGGGGGTGTTGTACTCTCCTTAGTAGTACCTTGATTGGTTTGTTGTTTGCTGCTTGGTTGAATGACTGAGTTAATAGTTCCTTGATTATGGTCTATTGTGTTGTTTGATTGCTCCTCTGCTGCTAATCTTGCTGTTAATCTTTGCCTATCTTGTTGTTGATTGCTAGCAAAGAGGTGTTCTGATCAGAAGGCTTTTCTATTGTCTCTTATGAAAGGTATGTAAATGTTGTTTACCTCTATGTGTCTGTTGATGGCTGCTTTGTCTGAGTGCCAAGCTTCCAGGAATTCTCTAGCATTTTTGGATTTGGCTTGGTTTAAGATGCTCAGAGTTTCCCAATTGAAATTATGGTAAAATCTGTCCATGTGTTGTGAGATTAAGGAGTTTTCATCATGTCTTCTGACTGCTAGTTGGTGTTCATGGATGCGTTCTGCTAATCTTCTGCCAGTCTGTCCTACATAGTGGCTATTATAGTCCTTACACTGTATGTTGTAGATAACTCCTTTTTTTTCTTCTTGGGCTACTGGGTCTTTTGGTTTACTTACGATGTTCTGAAGGGTTTTGGTTGGTTTGTGTGCTACGGTGATGCCATGTGGTTGTAACAGTCTATTAGTATTTTCTGAGATGTTTCTGATGTATGGCAGTGTAATCCTTTTCATAGCTTCTGTTGGTTTTGCTGTGGTGGGTTGAGTGGTCAGGCACTTTTTGATAAAGTTGCGTGGATATCCATTTTGCTGGAAGATGCTATATAAGTGGTCTATTTCCTTTTTCTGGTGTTCTGGGTTGCTGCAGTGCGTTTGTGCTCGTCTGAATAGTGTTCTTACACAGCTCCTCTTGTGGGAGGTAGGGTTATTGCTTTGGTAGTGGAGCACTTGGTTAGTGTGGGTAGATTTCCGGTAGACTTGTGTTTCTAGACTGCCATCATTTCCTCTACTGATGAGGATGTCCAAGAAGGGTAGTGTGTTGTTGTTTTCTTCTTCCCTTGTGAATTTTATTCCTTTGAAGATGTTGTTGATGGTTTCATGTGTTTCCTCCAGTTGATCCTTTTTTATTATGACAAAGGTGTCATCTACATACCGGATCCATACTTTGGGGTGTTATGTGTGGGAGTGCTATCCTTTCTAGATGTTGCATTACTATCTCTGCTATGAGTCCTGAGAGTGGTGATCCCATAGGTGTTCCTTTGATTTGTTGGTATATTTGTCCATCAAACTGAAAGTAGGTGGTGAGGCAGAGGTTGATGAGGTCCATGATTCTGGGTATTTTGATCTTGGTGTATCTAGTTAGGTCAGGTGTGTTACGTAGAACTGCTGCCATGGATTCAATCGCTAGTGTTTGGTCTATGGATGTAAAGAGTGCAGTGACATCAAATGACACCATAATTTCATCTTCATCTATTTTTAGGTCTTTGATTTTCTGGAGGCACTGTAGTGGGGAGTTGATAGAGTATTCGCTCTCCTCTGTGAGATGCCTTACAAGTTTTCTTATAAGTTCTTTAGCTATGTTGTATGTGGGGGTCCCTGGTAATGATACAATTGGACGGAGTGGTATGTCGGGCTTGTGTATTTTGGGGTGTCCGTAGAAGCGTGGGATGATGGGTCCACTGCTTTTCATCCGCCTCTGTTCTTCTTTAGTGATTTGACCTTTCTTGGTTAGGTCGTTGAGGATTCTTTTGACCTGGTTGTCCAGTTTCTGTATCAGATTGGTGTTTACTGGGGTGTATGTTTCTTTGTCCTCAAGTAAATCTTTGGCTTTTTGTATATATTGTGATCTGTCCATAATGACGGTGGTGCGGCCTTTGTCTGCTGGGAGGATGATGATATTTTGGTCCATCTTTAGGTTTTTGAGGGCTGCTCTGTCTTCTGCTTTCA
The DNA here is from genome assembly GCA_023362775.1 of Charina bottae. NCBI lineage: Eukaryota > Metazoa > Chordata > Lepidosauria > Squamata > Charinaidae > Charina > Charina bottae. The sequence goes on from JALMGJ010000020.1 coordinate 4,277,332, forward strand.
GTTGGTTCTGTTTCCATGTCCTTCTGGTTTGTGGTATGATTATCTGTCTTACATTCTCTTGGGTTTCTGTAGTAAGTCCTGTAGTTTTCAATGCTGCTTCAAAAGCTGCAAAGAATTCTAATTTATTTGCATCCTCTGTGTTATAATTGAGGCCTCTCTGCATGATACTGTGTTCTGTAGTGGATAATGGGTATATAAACAGAGAGCAAGTTTCCTATCCTGGCAATGAAACGTCTGCAAGAAAACAACAAGGCTCAGAGAGCACCATGGACTCCACAGTTCAACCCTGAGCTACAAATATTCTCTTCTATTAGGTATTTGCTTGGCTTGATCCTGTAATATGAGGAGGATATAATGAAATTGGAAGGGTTCATCACCACCTCACTGTCATGATCAGAAGACTGGTAAACTCTGGATTAATAATTATCTTACCTGAAGCGATGAAAGGTCCATTAATTTAGCCCACCCACCCACATTTAATAGGGTTAAGATTGTTTATTATAAAGGCAGACAATTTATTTGTTTCTATAATTTGATGTCTATTGTGTAGACAGAAGTATATAGAATAGTAGTAGAAAGAAAAAAAATTAAATGGATTATTTTTTAAGAGGGATGGAAGTTTGAAGTAGAAATTTAAATATATGTGTGTGTATGTATGTATGTATGTGTGTATGTATGTGTATGTATGTATGTATGTATATGTGTATATATATATATATATATATATATATATATATAATGTAAGGGAAGGAGCAATTGTATTAGAGATTTGTATATGTGTTAATGGAGGGATTTATAGAAATAATGTGATTATGGTTTGATATAGAGGAAGGGTTTCTTTATGGGAATTGCTGTATATTCTTGCTGTTGAAAGCTGGAAGTCACTTGTATGTACGGAACTTTCTAAAAGTCTTTTCTTTTGTGTATTGTCGAAAGCTTTCACGGCCGGAGTTCAATGGCTGTTGTGGGTCTTCCGGGCTGTGTGGCCGTGTTCTGGAAGTTGTGGTTCCTAACGTTTCGCCAGCATCTGCAACATTGCCACTCTACCTGGGCACAGAGATTTTGCTTCTATCTGTGCTCCTGCCCTCTGAAGATGCTGGCCACAGATGCTGGCGAAACGTTAGGAACCACAACTTCCAGAACACGGCCACACAGCCCGGAAGACCCACAACAGCCATCACTTTTCTTTTGTGTTTTTACACTGTTAATGTTTTTTTTGTTTGTAGTGTTTTTTGTTTTTTGTAGTTTTTTATCTTTGTTGTAAAAAAATAATTAAAACTTTGAGAAAAAAGATTTAGCCCACCCACCCATTTGCTCAATCGTAAAGAATCAGAAGGTCTGCTGAATGCTCTGGGAGATTTTCCAAGAAATAGGCTTTGCAATTTGAGTAACAAACTAGTGCAGAAAAAGTGAAACACACATTCATATTGTGTTATGAATTATCATATATGGTAACTTTACCCAAAGGAAATACCTGAAGCTTCAGTGGAACATTTTTACTCCTTCCATTACTTCACCAAAGCAGTAAGAGGAAAGAAAGCAGGCCAGGTGACATTTAAATTTCAAATCAATGTACACATATTTAGTGGCTTACTTCTGAATTGTGTCTGTCTGTCTGTCTGTCTGTCTGTCTGTCTGTCTGTCTGTCTATCTATCTATCTATCTATCTATCTATCTATCTATCATATTTGCAATTCTATGCATATTTCCTAAGAAGCAATCAAATGCAATGAGCCATTCTCCTCAGTAAACCTGCATAGTAGTGGGTTGCACATTGCTGTAAAATGCCTTTAATAGTTGTCATTGAAACTACTGCCCCCTCTCAGCTTTTATATGAAAAAGCAGTCTTGAAAACTTGAGCAAAAATGGAGGAAATTTTTTTTTAAAAAAATTGGAAATTGTGCAATTTGTCTATTCCCTTTCAACAGAGTCTACAATGGATATAGATTTACAGGTTTGGTTGAACTTGGTAAGTTTTAGGAAAACTCTCCTGGCTTGTCAGATGTTATACAACTCTATAACTATACAAATTAACATGGATGTTCATCCCAGAAAAAAGAAACTCATTTGTCATAGAAAGCAAACTAAAAAACTAAACTAAACTAAAACTAAAGAAAATGAAGAAAACTAATTATAACTATTCACACCAAAGAGAAATACCAGAGGGACAGGAGAAACTCTGCTATTTAATATGGGCATCAGTTATAGATTTACATAAATTGTTAATTCACCAATAAATGCAAAGTTTTCATGAAAAGTAATTTAAATAGGACTATTACTTAAAGTATTGCAAGCCAAAGTATTATATTGTTACCTTTTAAAATATGTTCATTTAATGCAAGCAAGATCATATTTTCTTTCTTTTTGTTAATGTAACCTTTAATATTTGGTCTAGTGGTTAAGGTGCTGGGCTAGAAACCAGGAGTCTGTGAGTTCTAGTCCTGCCTTAGGCATGAAAGCCGGCTGGGTGACCTTGGGCGGGTTTCTCTCTCTCAGCCCAACTCACCTCACAGGGTTGTTGTGGGGAAAATAGGAGGAGGGAGGAGTATTAGGTATGTTCGCCACCTTGAGTTATTTATAAAAAAATAATAATAAAGGCAGGATAAAAATTAATTAAATAAATATGTAAGATATTTGGATATTACCCTTCTTTTACCACTTTATAGAGAGGTAAATTGTTTCAAGATACAGACACCACAACCCAATTATGTTTCTTCTCGGAGTAAGTCTCACTGCGTTCAGTGGGACGCACACACACTCTCAATAAGCTTGCATACAACTGCAATCACAGAGATCACGCCTCGAGTCTTGTTAGATATTCAGGGCAAAAGAGCGAGATTTGGTGACGGCTGTCTTCTCCTCCAAACCTACTGAGATTCCCCCCGCCCCCCCCCCCCCCGCTCCTTTCTCCTATCAGTGCGATTTTTCTGCTTTCCACCCCCGGCCCTTCCAGGGCGGGCGAAGGAAAAAGCCAAGGATACGCTGCAGGCAGAAGGTGCCTTCCGGGGTGGTCACGGTCGTCGCTTCCTCCATGCTGTCCCCGAGCTCCCCTCCCGCAGCTCCGCCCCGACGCGTTCTTGCGTTGCCCGGGTAACCGCCCGGCCACCCTCTGCGAGGACTCGCGCTGTCAGCCTAGCAAGGCGGGCGCGAACTTCCGTTAACGGGATGATTGACGGGGTGCTGAGGTTGGCTCCGCTCTATCCCCACCGTCTCGGTGGTCAGTGCCCTGGAGTAGACTTTTCATTAGGGTATAATTTTACAGGCGGAACGCGAGTTTGATCGGTTTGAGACTGTCACTTCTCCACCCGCTAGAAAATATCAGGGAGGTGTTCTTGGCCCGTTATTGATTGCTTCTCTGATTGAATTCCCCTATCAAAAAAAAAAGTTTTTAATGCTCACCCAAACGCATCACATCAAAGTCTTTCCCCGAATCCACTAATTTTTGGCATGTAGGGAATGTTTAGCTTTAGCAGCTTATTCAGCTACCTTCATTTTCTCTCGCACTGAAGGGTTGCGACCCGGATATTGTTTCATTATAAGCCGTATATCCAAATGAAAAATCATTAATTCTAAAATTAGAAAAGCTTGCTTCTAAAATTCATAGAACTAATTACCTAGATGTTTGAATGCAATCGTTGCTGTCATTTCGTTGTTCTCATATTGTTTGAATCCATTCATTTAGATGTAAGCTTTTTTTTTCTTTTTTGTGCTAGCTCTGTGAGCGATGATTTAGTTACAGGCTGTGAAAGTAAAAAAAAACAACCCTTCCCTGAAGAAAGTAACCAAATCCACTGCCATAAGACTGCCAAGAAAACTGCATGAGTGCAGGGCAATTCAAAGTATTGTTAGTAACCTTTAAACTGTTTAAAGGTTACTAAAATAAACAAATTTGTTCATTACATAAAATAATCTGGAAAGCTGTATTGCCTGTTTTGCATCCTGCCAAGGTAGGCTTGATGGTGATACATAAGAAAACCTTTTTGTGATAGCACCCCCAGCGTTGAAATAGTTTCTTTGGTGAGCTTCTCTAGTTACTGCTTAACAGTCTTTAAATTAGACACACCATCTAAATTGCTTAATGTTTCACAATTGTTGCAACTGACTTCAGTTTATGCTGTATAAACAGGCATGCATACCCATCATGTTAATCCCTTTGGGGATAACCAGCATTATGGAGAGTGCAGAAAAGGAACATGAAACAGTATGCCAAAGAAATTCTCATTCTCTCTTTTTCATCAACGCCATCCAACCATAACTTTCTTAGTCTTTTCCTTCATCTTAGTCCATTCCCTCTTTTATATACAGTATTGTTTGCAATTTTATCTTCATACATTCCCTCTATGTGACTAAAGCACCTTAACTTATTTCTTCCTACTTTTGATATTCAGTCCACATTTATTAGGAAGCTGTTCATTCTTGACCCCCAGACACTAAGTTACCTCATTCCTACATCATTTAACTTACTTTTAAGTTTCTCCAGACATACCCAACTCTCACTTCCATATTACAAAGCAGGCAGACGCCTACTCTTACACACAACAATGTTTTATTCCTTTGACATTCACTCCTCTCAAAAGAGAACATGCTACCGACTTCCACTCTGCCGGCATTTGGCCTTTTTAACATTTCTCCATCCATTTCCCTATATTTAGTAAACATTCTACCAAGGTACATATTTGTCTACTTACTCTAATTTTTCACTCTAATTTCATTTATGCATAAATTGCAATTTTTTGCAAAGGTAAGTGATAGAGTCAAAATAAATATAGTGAGATGATTGGTCATATAAAGATAATAAACGAGGACTGAATTGCAAAACAATTATATGTAGTGTGAATGGGTTGAGAAGAAAGAGATGACCAAGAAAGTTGTGATTGGATGGAATTTATAAAGTGAGTAGAACAAAAGGCATTGTATGAAGCAGTATATGGATGTGGCAGAAACAAGGATGGCTTGTAAGGAAAAATGGTAAGGAGTGGTATTGGTGCAAACTAATTTTAGCTATATTTCTTTTTCTTGTTTCATGACATTAGCTTATTTGGCTTACTACTACTTTACTTTATACAGTATATCATTGCTTCTTCTGAAATAATAAATACGTATGTATGGAAGTAATTCCGCCAAAGCTCTGTTATACTTTTAAACCATATTTGCCATCCTGTGCTAAGAATTCAAGCTCATCTTCTATATATCCCATACTCTGAGCATTAGCATTTAAACAAACATAATGAATTTTGTATTCTTTTGGATTTTTCATTGAATAGTTTAAGAGTACCAATCGAAGAGAATATTTGTAGCTCAGTTTAAGAGTCCCCATTACACTGACAATCCCACTTCTGCAGTGCATGAGTCTGTGAATGTATTTATTTAGGTTTCTAAATCCCACTGAATTCACTTTAACATCCCCCTGACCAAACTCACCATACTTCAATAATGCACTTTTTTACCAGTCCTTGGGAGATGTATCTGATCTTGTACAAGTAGTCCCTAAGGCATATAGAGGAGGTGGAGAGAGGTGAAGGTCACCAAGGAAGCATACAGAAAACCTGGTGCTGTAGAAATCATGAAAGGAAAGCTAAAGCTCAAATTGAGCTCTGATTGGCAAAGGAACAACAAAAAGGACTTCTTTAAATATGTTGAAAATAAAAAGAAAAGAATCTGTAAATCACCTGCTCACTGAAGACACCTTCAAAATTGGAGAAAAGGAGGATCCAGGGAACTATAGCCCAGTTGGTTTGACATCAATATTTTATTTATTGACTTATTTACTGGGCTTATAAACTGCTCCAATCACAAATGACTGAGTGGCCCAAACTTTGTTTTAACCTTTTGGTTTAAAACATACAAATAAAATAAAATATTGATAACATCATCATATGTCACATGTGTATATCACTGGAAATATTAATCAAGTAAACCAAGAAATTCCACTGTCAAAGAAACAATATCACAACATTCTGGCCCCCATTCATAGTTTTTGCTGGAAATCTATGTTCCAATGGGTACCTGGGGGAATATCTGGGAACTTTTCAGAGCAGGCCATAAAGACTCCAGTTAAAGAGAGGTGATGGGCTGTTTTTCATTGGATATAGGCATCTAGGGATGCTGGAATTTGGATTTCCTGCACTGGAAAGGGTGTTGTACTCAAAGGCCAAAGTGGCCTGTTCCATATGTGCAATTCTATGAAAAACAAACTCACTCAAATCTGGTCATATATTTTTTTAGCTTGTTGAGTTAAAAAAATAATAGTATAGATTACCTTCGTTGTAGTACACACTGATCCTTTGCAGCTGCAGATCAGACTCCCTGACATAGTTCCCACTGGGGTCTATCCCATGCTCATCACTGATCACCTCCCAGAACTTGGCTCCGATCTGGTTGCCGCACTGGCCCGCCTGGATGTGCACGATCTCTCTCATGCTGCACCGGCGGCGGGGCTGCTGCTGGCGGTGGGCTGGAGGCGGGTGGGCGAGCGGGCAGCGGCAGGAGCGGTGGGCGCAGAGCAATTGGAGGACATATAGATTATCTTTGTTATTCTGGGTAGAGATACTGTATAGGGATGTTCAATATATTTGTGTCTCCCCTCAAGATAGACAGAAAGTTAGATAGATAGCTAATATTCTTATATATTACATTTGTTTTCTGTTGCTTTTCTTTTCAGCTTTGTATTGTAACTAAGGAGTTTGGGGGGTATTTTTTTTGTCTTGCAAAAATAAAGACAAAAAGTACTTTCATATGTGCGGTACAAATTAAATAATCAAACCTTCCATCATTATTCTTTAATTAGCATAGACTATGAATTTGATATGGAGACCTATGTAACACGAACCTTGGCTCTGTGGATAACACTAGTTCATTTCATCCTTATTACTAAAAATCAGTCATACCCATTTTTTTAAGATTGTGAAAAAGGACTTTACTGAGTCACTCAGACTTCGCCTATGTCCAGCTGCTGCTCATAGATGGAATGCCTTTTGTTACAGTGCATATGGCTAGGAAGCAGCATGGAATATCCGCCGGACCCTGATGGGCCAATTTTCCACTAGCCAAACGCATTCTTGTTGTTGTTTATTCGTTCAGTCGCTTCCGACTCTTCGTGACTTCATGGACTAGCCCACGCCAGAGCTTCCTGTCGGCCGTCACCATCCCCAGCTCCCCCATGGTTGAGTCTGTCACCTCCAGAATATCATCCATCCATCTTGCCCTTGGTCGGCCCCTCTTCCTTTTGCCTTCCACTTTCCCTAGCATCAGCTTCTTCTCCAGGGTATCCTGTCTTCTCATTATGTGGCCAAAGTACTTCAGTTTTGCCTTTAATATCATTCCCTCAAGTGAGCAGTCTGGCTCTATTTCCTGGAGGATGGACTGGTTTGATCTTCTTGCAGTCCAAGGCACTCTCAGAATTTTCCTCCAACACCACAGTTCAAAAGCACCTATCTTCCTTCGCTCAGCCTTCCTTATGGTCCAGCTCTCGCAGCCATAGGTTACTACAGGGAATACCATTGCTTTAACTACGCGGACCTTTGTTGTCAGTGTGATGTCTCTGCTCTTAACTATTTTACCAAGATTTGCCATTGCTCTCCTCCCAAGAAGTAGACGTCTTCTGATTTCCTGGCTGCAGTCAGCATCTGCAGTAATCTTTGCGCCTAGAAATACAAAGTCTGTCACTGCCTCCACTTTTTCTCCCTCTATTTGCCAGTTATCAATCAAGCTGGTTGCCATAATCTTGGTTTTTTTGAGGTTTAACTGCAACCCAGCTTTTGCACTTTCTTCTTTCACCTTCGTCATAAGGCTCCTCAACTCCTCCTCACTTTCAGCCATCAAAGTGGTATCATCTGTATATCTAAGATTGTTAATGTTCCTTCCAGCGATTTTAACTCCAGCCTTGGATTCCTCAAGCCCAGCACGTCGCATGATGTGTTCTGCGTACAAGTTGAATAGGTAGGGTGAGAGTATACAGCCCTGCCGTACTCCTTTCCCAATCTTAAACCAGTCCGTTGTTCCGTGCTCTGTACTTACCGTTGCTACTTGGTCATTATACAGATTCCTCAGGAGGCAGACAAGATGACTTGGTATCCCCATACCACAAAGAACTTGCCACAATTTGTTATGATCCACACAGTCAAAGTCTTTAGAATAGTCAATAAAACAAAAATAGATGTTTTTCTGAAACTCCCTGGTTTTCTCCATTATCCAGCGGATATTGGCAATTTGGTCTCTAGTTCCTCTGCCTTTTCTAAACCCAGCTTGTACATCTGGCAATTCTCGCTCCATGAATTGCTGGAGTCTACCTTGCAAGATCTTGAGCATTACCTTACTGGCATGTGAAATAAGTGCCACTGTTCGATAGTATGAACATTCTTTAGTGCTTCCCTTTTTTGGTATGGGGATATAAGTTGATTTTTTCCAATCTGATGGCCATTCTTGTGTTTTCCAAATTTGCTGGCATATGGCATGCATCACCTTGACAGCATCATCTTGCAAGATTTTAAACAGTTCAGCTGGGATACCGTCGTCTCCTGCTGCCTTGTTATTAGCAATGCTTCTTAAGGCCCATTCAACCTCACTCTTCAGGATGTCTGGCTCTAACTCACTGACCACACCGTCAAAGCTATCTCCAATATTATTATCCTTCCTATACAGATCTTCCGTATATTCTTGCCACCTTTTCTTGATCTCTTCTGCTTCTGTTAGGTCCTTACCATCTTTGTTTTTCATCATACCCATTTTTGCCTGGAATTTTCCTCCAATGTTTCTAATTTTCTGGAAGAGGTCTCTTGTCCTTCCTATTCTATTGCCTTCTTCCACTTCCGCACATTGCTTGTTTAAAAATAATTCCTTATCTCTTCTGGCTAACCTCTGGAATTTTGCATTTAATTGGGCATATCTCCCCCTATCACTGTTGCCTTTTGCTTTCCTTCTTTCTTGGGCTACTTCCAGTGTCTCAGCAGACAGCCATCTTGCCTTCTTGGTTTTCTTTTTCTTTGGGACGTTTTTTGTTGCCGCCTCCTGAACAATGTTGCGAACTTCTCTCCATAGTTCTTCTGGGACCCTATCTACTAAATCTAGTCCCTTAAATCTATTCTTCACCTCCACTGCATATTCCTTAGGAATATTAGTGAGCTCATATCTAACTGATCTGTGGGTTTTCCCTATTCTCTTTAGTCTGATTCTAAATTTTGCAATAAGAAGTTCGTGATCTGAACTACAGTCAGCTCCAGGTCTTGTTTTTACCGACTGTATAGATGTCCGCCACCTTTGGCTGCAAAGGATGTAGTCAATCTGATTTCGGTGTCGACCATCTGGTGAAGTCCATGTATAAAGTCGTCTTTTAGGTTGTTGGAAGAGAGTGTTTGTTATGCACAGTGAGTTGTCTTGGCAAAATTCGATCAGTCTGTGTCCTGCTTCATTTTGTTCTCCCAGACCATGCTTGCCTGTAATTCCAGGTGTCGTCTGACTACCCACCTTAGCATTCCAGTCTCCTGTAATGAAAATAACATCTCTTTTTGGTGTATTATCCAGTAGGTGCTGCAGATCCTCATAGAACTGATCTAATTCTGCTTCTTCAGCATCTGTGGTTGGGGCGTATATTTGGATCACTGTGATGTTAAATGGCTTCCCCTGAATTCGAATTGAGATCATTCTATCGTTTTTTGGATTGTATCCAAGCACTGCTTTAGCCACTTTATTATTAATTATGAAGGCTACTCCATTTCTTCTGTGGTCCTCTTGTCCACAGTAATAGATCTGGTGGTCATCTGATGTGAAGTGGCCCATTCCAGTCCATTTCAGTTCACTGACACCTAAAATGTCTATGTTTAATCTTGACATCTCACCAATAACCACATCCAATTTGCCCTGGCTCATAGATCTTACATTCCAGGTTCCTATGGTGTGTTGATCTTTAGAACATCGGATTCGTCGTTCACCACCAGCACCGTCGGCCACTAGCCGTCCTTTCGGCTTTGAGCTAGCTGCGTCATCACATCTGGGGCTAGTTGAACATATCCTCTGTTCCTCCCCAATAGCATTTTGACCATCTTCCGACCTGGGAGTCCCATCTTCCGATGGTATACCGACATATCTCTGGTTGTACTGATCCATTTAGTTTTCACGGCAAGAATACTGGGGTGGGTTGCCATTACCTTCCCCAGGGATCGTATTTAGTCTGACCTCTCTGCCACGACCTTCCCGTCTTGGGTGTCCCTTCACGGTTTAGCTCATGGTTTCATTGAGGTGCTCAAGCTCCAGCACCACGACAAGGTAACGATCTCCTTTGCTGGAGATCGCATTCTATGTAACTGTAATTCATTTAAATTTTTTTGTAATTTTAGATGTTATCATACTTTATATAATTTTAGTGTCTATCTTATAATTTAAATATAGACTGCACCGTGGACCTCACTCACAGATGTTAGTTAGGTTGTTTTATAAATGTATTTTAACTTTGTCTTAAATTTTAATTTGTTTATTATCTATTAAGATAGATTTATATATATTCACTGAGCACTCTGCTTATACTGCTCTACTACTGTAATGAATTGAATTGAGTTGAATTGACCTTACTATTAATAAGTAAACTGTCATAATAATAAAATTATTGTTTGTAATAACTTAGTTAATAGTAAAGAATTTTGGAGTGATAGATTCACATATCTTATTGTACCAAGCAGGATATTTCTGTTAATTTTAACTGTTGTTAAAATTTAGATGATAAAGGGACTTAGAAATAACATCTCAAAATAACCATGACCTAGCCCCAGGTGTAAGGTCACACAGCCACCTAGAAACATATTTAAGGATTCCCTTACTAACTTTGCTCAGACTGAAGAAGCTCCTTGGATAAGGAGCGAAACGTTTCCACTGAGAAAATAGAAATCCAGTTGACATGATTCAAGCTACAGACAATTCCACCTAGATGACTGAGAACCTTCATAGACATATTTTAACTGTTGTTATGCATTAGAAGTTGTTAAGAAGTTTCCAGTGTTGGCATAATGTTTCAAATGTTGCCATTTGATTTTATTGCGATTTTCTAATTAAAAAAATATGAAATATTTTGTTCATGTTTCTTTTAAGTTTTTAAGCTTCTTATCTTCAGGTGGAATGACAATGGTGACACCTCCTGTTTAAGAAAGGAAACTATTCTACTAGGTGCATATCTACAAAGATTTGATAATATTTTCCTGTGATTACAGTGCAGGGAATATATTAATTAATCCATTGATTGATAATTAATTAATTAATTAATTATACATTTGTGTTTTGATCACACTGGATCATATAACAACAAAGTAGCACAAAAATATAAATGATTAACACAAATTATTAAAAACTGAGCATCACTTATACAATTACTAATTTAATCCAAAGACTGAGTTGTCAAAAAAAAAAGTTAGTCAATTCTTCTAAATAATTATTAAGGCTATATGCACATTACCTAAGGAAAAGAATCCTGCTAAGTATCCATTGGTGTAACCAAAAATAAAACTGAAAGGAAGTATTTTGCAAATGCTATATTCTAATTATCTAATATTTATATATTCTGATTTTTAAAATATTTCTGGGATTGGGAAAAGAGGACATTGGCCCTGTGCTGCAAGGGAGGGGCCATTGCTCCATAGTAATACTTGGAAATATTTTGGAAGCTACACCAAAAAGTAGGTCAACTAGCAACAATTTGTTTACATTTAACAAATACATAAATCTACCACTCTTCTAGAATGGGGGTGGGGTGGGTTACTGCCAAGTAGCATACTGTACACAGCACAGTATTCCTGTATGTTATGTTAAAGCCTTTGGCCACTAGGTGGCAACAGACATAAATAAATTCAAAGTAATTGCATAGTCTCAGGTTCACTCCCTTATTTTCCTCATAAGACCTCAGAACGCGGCTCCGTTTTTCTTACCTTTTTGTTTTGTTTGTAAAACATTACCAAATCAGATTTTGAAAAGAATCACTCGAATGAATGAATCAATGAATGAACACATTCAGAAAAGTTTCCTCTTTTCCTGTGCTCTCCCCATTTGCCTCACTCTCACCCTCATAAAATGTAAAAATAGGTGAATTTAAACAAAACATCAATACAAAAAAGACATGTGTGTATCAAGAACATATAAAATTAAAATCAACATGTTTGCATATTTCAAGCAACATTTCCTTCATAAAAGGAAAGAAAAGAAGAGGACAACCAACACAAGGTGGATGGACTCAACTACAGCAGCAGCGGGTACACTGTTGGAAGGTTTGTAGGGCCAGGTTGGGGACAGATCATCATGGAGAAAATATATTGGTGTGGTTGCTAAGAGGCAATACCGACTTGATGGCACATAATTCATTGTTGTAAGAACTTGTACATTTTTAAAAAATATTCTTGCCTCGTGTGTGCTGACCACTAAAAATGTCTTCATTTGCCCTGTCTTTGATCATGTGCTAAATATGTTTGCGGGAATCTAAACAAAGGGGTGTGGTGGCTCAGTGGGTAAGACTCCAGGCTTGTCGATCGCAAGTTCGGAGGTTCGAATCACTAGCCCCGCGTGACGGAGTGATCTCCCGCACTCGCCCCAGCTCTTGCCAACCTAGCAATTCGAAAGCATGCAAATGCAAGTAGATTAATAGGTACCACTTTGGTGGGTAGGTAACAGCGTTCCGCGTGTGTCATGCCGGCCACATGACCGTGGAAGCACCTTCGGACAGCACTGGCTCTTCGGCTAAGAAACGGAGATGAGCACCGGCCCCTAGAGTTGGACACGACTGCACAACTGTGCGGGGGGAACCTTTTCCTTTACCTTAAACAAACATAGCATGGATTCCATAACATTTATAGCAGAGCTTTCCAAACTTTTCATGTTGGTGACACACTTTTTAGACATGCATCATTTCGTGACACTCTTACAGCAGGGCATCATTTCGCAACACACTTGTACAGCAGGGCACAAGGCAGGCACTAGGACATGTGCGGAATCACAACAGGTTTGGAGGCAGCAAGGCACAAGGCAGGCACTAGGACCTGCGCGGAATCCTGGCAGGGCTTGGAGGCGGCAGTAGCCGCGACACACCCAGACACTGCAGCCGACACACTAACGTGTCACGACACAGAGTTTGGAAAGCTCTGATTTATAGGAATAGTTGAACATGATGTTAATCCTAGTCCAAGAGGCAGCCCCAACATTGTTAGAATACAATCTGCCCTAAGAAGATTTTTATGGTATGAGGCACAGAACCAAACCACTACCTGAATCTTGATTGTAGCTAGTGCAAAAATTCATTTTTAGTTTTAGCTCCAGGTTCCATTCTAATCTGGTGGTCTTTGTAATTGGAAAAATAGCCTCTTTTAGATCCGTGTTAATGAAAAGATGGCTGTAGACCAGCCCACATACTCATGTGCTCCCAATCTATCTAAGCAAACTGTTAAACAATTCTTCAACTGCAGATATTGCTATATAGTTGCAGGTAGCCATCCCAAATCCACCTGGATTACCCAATTGTCTGAAGGGATTTAAACAGAAAAAACGAACATGATGAAAGATTAAAATAGAATATTCTAAATTAGATCCAAATGAAGCATGTTTTAAGAAAAATGTTTTCTTGCAGTTATCCCCCGTCAAAATCCTTCTATCTTCCAAAGAAAAGGTCAGAATATCTTTTCCAGCTTCCTAAAGAAAATTTCCATTCCCAATGTGGCTGCAGTTGTTGCTGTTGTTTACTTTTCAACAAAGGTTTTCAAAGCAATTGATATAGCACAAGGCAGTTCATAGATATGTTTGAAGAAATTAGTTTACTTTTCCATCAAGAGCAGGCTTCCACATGTAGCGGTCTCAGCCTCAGCAAGGCTAATAAAAGTCCTAATGCAGGTAATTCCTCTGTGCAAGCTCTCCTCTTCCTTGGCAGCACTTTGGATTTCAGAGAAAGAGGCAGCTGCGTTCTGCCCGTTGAAATTAGACAGAGACTGATCTTGCCAGGCAGCTCTTATCATTCTGCTTGAAAGAGCAACCTGGGAAGACAGTGGTTTGGATCAAAGCTGTAGCAGAGGAGAATATTGTTGGGCCAAATAGACAGAAAAGTTATGCAACAGATTGACCAGTCCAAAAGTAGGCAAAGCTCCAGTCTTAAGTTTAAAGAGAGGGGCAGTTACACTCTGCTACTGCAAAATGGTCAACGCCAAGACTGGGGGGCAGAGATTTCAGTTTGGGAGAGTAGCATGGTTTTTCCCTTAATTTCATGTAACCTATTAGACATGATGGGAAATCACCCCTCCTTGTGCTGGTGGTCTGCCACCAACATTTAGCGATACGGTTTCTGGTTTCCATGTGAACCTGCAGACTCTCCGCCCCTGATTTACCATAATGCAATTTATTTCTGATTAAGGTTCCACAGTGAACTTTTGCAACCGCTTGGTACCCAAACCTAATTAATATTATATCCAATTCCCATCAGTGGGATAGAATAACCAAACATTTATCTGGGATGCTGTAAGTTTGAATTGCTATAAAATTAGGCAGCCCAAATATAAGTAATAGAGTTTACATGGAACTTGAACTGTTCCGGAAATAGCACACTGAGCTGACTTGTAACAGAGACCTGGTTAGAGGAAGGGTGCAGATCTCTTCCGTATGTGTCCACTGGAATATCTGCAACTAAGGTGAGAGTGTGGACCTGCTGCTCCTTTGCTTCCCTTCCCCCTTGAGGTCTTCATCCACACTGCATGGCCCTCCTGTGCATTCCTATCCAGGAAGCAGCAATGCTGCCCACTCCCTCCTACATGCTTCCTTGCCCCATCCTTCCCTCTCCACACACACGCCCTCCCAGACCCCCTTTCCCTGGTGGGGTCCTCAGAGCAGCAACACCTATAGGAAAAATGGCAGCCAACTGCAACATGGAGAGTGGAACTCGGAAGACGTTGTGGCGTGGGGACATGTGTTTAGAGAGGGAATGCTCTCTGGTACAAGACAACAGGTGGGGAATCCCCCCTCTAAAAGCTCAAACTAGTACATATATTCAAGCATTAACTTGTCAGTTCAGCCAAACACACAATCTCAATGCCAGGTAGCTTTGCCTTCAACACAGTATGCTGTCCATAACTCCTCCCAAAGACATCCATGCATGCAGCATGAACTTTTCATGGAGATGGTCTTATATGTTCAACAAAGAAATCTGCTTCCCCCCCCCACACACACACACACTATTGGGGAGAGTGGGAAATAGAAGACAAGAGTCCTATGTGCAACCTTTAGTTCTTGGAGGAATGATGGAAACTTCATCTGTGAATGAATAATGAAAAATATTAGTTTTGGGTTTCAATCATCACAACAAGCCTAGAAATGAGAAAGTCTGACTTACCTATGGCTACCAAGTGAGTCCAATGTCATCCATGTCCAAATGTGGACTAATTATGTTTTAATATTCATCTGAAATTGATGTGGACATGCTAATCTCAATTAGAAAAGATGGCAATAAATTCCACTGTATTTTTGGGGGGCATATGAGCATTGTTTTTTGAGCAATGATTGAAAGAAGGAAGGGAGGGGAAGGGAAGGGAAGGGAATGATAAGACACCCCTGCCACTTATATTAATATGACTGGAGGTTACTGCATGTTCAGAGTTATGATATAAAAAGTACTGCTCATCTAGTGCATAATAAAAATAATACTTGGCTCTCAAATCCAATAATGAACAGGTTATTGGGGATTTATTTATCTATTTATTTATTTATTTATTTATTTATTTTCTATCCCGCCTTTATTATTTTTATAAATAACTTAAGGTGGCGAACATACCTAATACTCCTTCCTCCTTCTATTTTCCCCCACAACAGCAACCCTGTGAGGTGAGTTGGGCTGAGAGAGAGTGACTGGCCCAAGGTCACCCAGCCGGCTTTCATGCCTAAGGCGGGACTAGAACTCTGTCTCCTGGTTTCCCATTGGCTCCTTCCTAGGGCTGAGAGAGAGGGACTGGCCCAAGGTCACCCAGCCGGCTTTCATGCCTAAGGCGGGACTAGAACTCTGAGTCGCCTGGTTTGCTATTGGCTCCTTCCTAGGGCTGAGAGAGAGGGACTGGCCCAAGGTCACCCAGCCGGCTTTCATGCCTAAGGCGGGACTAGAACTCTGTCTCCTGGTTTCCCATTGGCTCCTTCCTAGGGCTGAGAGAGAGGGACTGGCCCAAGGTCACCCAGCCGGCTTTCATGCCTAAGGCGGGACTAGAACTCTGAGTCTCCTGGTTTGCTACTGGCCCCTTCCTAGGGCTGAGAGAGAGGGACTGGCCCAAGGTCGCCCAGCCGGCTTTCATGCCTAAGGCGGGACTAGAACTCTCAGTCTCCTGGTTTCCCATTGGCTCCTTCCTAGGGCTGAGAGAGAGAGTGACTGGCCCAAGGTCACCCAGCCGGCTTTCATGCCTAAGGCGGGACTAGAACTCTCAGTCTCCTGGTTTCCCATTGGCTCCTTCCTAGGGCTGAGAGAGAGAGTGACTGGCCCAAGGTCACCCAGCCGGCTTTCATGCCGAAGGCGGGACTAGAATTCTCAGTCTCCTGGTTTCTAGCCTGGTGCCTTAACCACTAGACCAAACTGACTCTCTTCGATATTTATCTTCGATATTTAATATTACCTGAAATTGTATATATATTAGTGATATTTTGCTACAGCATTTTCTTTTCTTTCATAGCTTCATTAAGATTGCTTACATCAGCACTTAAAAAAAAGAACACTAGAGGAAGCATCCAAAATAAAAATAGACCCTAGATTCTGTATTTCCTAATTTTAGCTTTATCTTCAAATCTATTAACAGCTGTCAAAGTTTAGACAATGAATTTTAGAATCACATCAGTAGCATTTTTTGCCCAGTACTGGAAAACATATTAATTACATTTAACAAACCCTAGTATTTAAGAACATTGTTAGAAGGGAAGCAAAATAAATACATTGCCATACGTCTTTTTTAATTAGCCTTTGATTCTTAAATTGGTTTATGAACCACATGTTCAAATTTTTAACCATTATTATCCTGTAAACCGCCCAGAGTCCCCTATTCCGGGAGATGGGCGGGGATAAATTTAAATAATAAATAAATAAATAAATTAGTTGAATCATTTCAAATGATTCTTGAGACTTCAGTTTGACAGTAGACAAAACTGAGAAATGATAGTCAGATACAGAGAAGAGAATAGTAACCCAAACTATTTGTCCCCAAATGAAGCATCTCCTCCTGATGGTTTATCTGACCACCACAGGGTTGCCAGAATACACAGGGATAATATGACCATCAGCAACTGCAAGGTCCATGAAACCTCTGGTTGCTTCAGAATCTTCCATAGGCATCACCTACAACTCCAGGTGACCTTGGGCAACTTGAGGTAGGAGTACCAAGGGTGCCTTCCCTACATGAGGAGGAAAGAAAGATCATGATGTTTCTCAGCCTTCTTCCCAAATTCCAGATGGCTCCATCACTCCTGACCTTTAGGGAAAAAAAACTTGAAAATTCAGCTGTTCATAAGGGAATTTAGTTAAGATTTTTCATCACTAGGCCTATTACTATTATTATTGTTGATTTTAGAATTTTAATGAAGGGTTTGATAGTTGTAAGGATAATTATTTCTGTATCATAATTATTTATTTTTATTGTACCCTTACATGAGTCCATGGGGAAAGTGAGGGTATATAAAAAAGTAAATTCAATTAAAGACAGAATAAAATTTATCTTTATAAGTTGGAGAAATGGACTGAATGTAAGAGAATGAAATTTAACAGAGACAATGCTAAGTTCTTCACTTCAGAAACAGTAATGTACAAGTACAGGAGTGTACAAGCACAAGTACAGGATTGGGACACCGGGCTTGGTAATTGAACTTATGGAAAAGATTTTAACATAATAGTTGATTGGAAATGAAAGCTTTAAATATTACATGTTAAAAGCTGCAACATAGGCAAATGTAGTTTTAAGTTGTATAATCAAAGTGTCATTTCTAAATCATGGAAAGAAAACATTCCACTTTATTCTCTTTTGATCAGACCACACCTCAAATACGATGTCCAATCCTTGATCTGTCCATTTCATTAACAGTTTTTTTCAGATATTTTGCCTGATGTTTAATGATAATTTCTATTTATTCTTTATTCTTTTCCTTTTTAATGATTGTAGCACTTTCCTCATTTCTTTTTCCGCCTTATCAAATCTGCTTTCTTTCTTTTCTAAGATCCTTAGGCATCTGGTACAGACCCAATAACCACCAACCCCTTCCTCCCCCTCCCCCTCCCCTCCCCCTCCCCCTCCCCTCTCCCTCCCCCTCTTCCTCCTCCTCCTCCTCCTCCTCCTCCTCTGATAGCTCTGATTCTACATTGCATTCTCTCAACTCTCTGTTATGGTTACCTTGTGTTAAAAATCACTTCTGCTCCTCTATAACTGTAATTATAGAAAGTTATATAATTAGGTATAGATGAGCCCCCTTTATTTTGTGAAAAATTCAGAATATAAAAAACACAGGTTTAACTCACATGCAAATGTACAAAAAGAAACCAAAACAAAACAATGGATATAATTTGCAAATCTTCCTTGGCACGAAAAGTAGTATCTACAGATAACTGAGTTTCATATCAAACAAACTCACTTCCCTTTACACTATTGTCTATGAAATAATTTTTAAAAGAGTGTAAGAAAGATAGCAAGGAAATAAAACATCATGCAATGAAGGGAGGTCCTCCTTCTATCCATCTCCTAGAGCAAATTTTAAGGCTTGTGGGATGAATAAGGAATCACCTATTCTTGGGAACCGGGCAGTGGATTTCACCAATATGAAAGAGGACAATGGTTGTCCATCCACAATTCCAACCCCCCCCCCTAAAAATCACTATGTATCTAAAAGGACACCCCCAATTAATATATGGATAGTGGTTTTCATAACGATATTATTTCCGTTGTGAATTAGTTTTGTGTATAACTTGATGTGAATCTAATATTTCATATTCAAACAATGTCCATAAATTTTAAAGTTTAAAGACACTTAGGAGGGGGGAGTGGGCACAAAACCTTTGAAGTGAGTGAGTGAGAAAGAGAGAGAGGGATGGGTTGGGCACAGAATGGAATGCATGTGAGTAAAAATATGCTGACAAGAGGAACAGGTTGGGTGAAACAAAAGGCTGGAATTTTTTTTTTGGATATAGTATCGGTTTTGATAAACTGCACAAGGTTGAAAGAGGCTAGAATTTTCATGAGACAGAAGAATATATGTACTGGCCACAACTTTAATGGGCCTGGTGTGTATAATTGGAACAACCATTTGACCTAGCCATTCAATACTCTAACTGGTTAGAATGCCAATATATAAGTCATATTTCAAATGAAAAATCAACTCAGTTTTAATTTCAAGTATATTCAAACTGCTCATCCCATCTGCTGGATGGGAACTGAAACACCAAGTCCTTTTCTGTACAGAGTTACATTAGATCAGACAAAATGTTTCAGAACTCTGTATCCCTTTTTCATTTATATACCAAAGCTGAGGCAGAATCCATGTATGATCAGAAAGTAACCTTCTTTTTAACATACTCAATGATTGTTTACTACGTGACTAATGATCAGCTGAATGAAACAGGTCATATTAGAATTATCCATTCATCTGCAAACATGACCAATGAAAGGAATCATGTCAGAATGAAGAGGAAGACATTCCATTCCAGACTAGCACTCTTGTATCAAAGATGGGCACAGAATAGCTAGTAGGGCATAAGGAGAAAGAACCAATAATGAAAAGTCATTGGACAGATGAAGATATTATGGAATGTTGTTACCTGAAGATAACATACCAAAGGTGTTTTACTGTGTTTTTTTTCTTTTTTGGTCTATGGCCGTAATAAAGTCTGTCTGTCTGTCTGTCTGTCTGTCTGAATCTATCTATCCAAAGATCAGAAGAAAACAGTTTGTCTAAATGTCTATCCTCTACACAGGGAATAAAATTATAATAATGTCCAGATTTTGATTAATTGGGAATTGCTAGTCAAAGTCCAGCACATTGTTCTGCAAAGTAGCATAAGAAGTCCTGTTGGATTGGAACAGCATATACAGTAAATAAAAGAGGGTGGTGGTGGGGAGGAGTAGTTGATTCAGCTTCTAATTCAATTTTCTTTCCAATGACACACCCTAGCTCATAACTTCTTCCATCTGCCTTCATCTCAATGCATGGGGATCCTGGCTGGCCATCAAGTCTCCTTATGCCTGCATGTAGGAGTAAATTAGGGGTGTGGTGGCTCAGCGGGTAAGACGCCAGGCTTGTCGATCGGAAGATCGCAAGTTCGGAGGTTCGAATCCCTAGCCCCGCGTGACGGAGTGAGCTCCCGCACTAGCCCCAGCTCTTGCCAACCTAGCAATTCGAAAGCATGCAAGTGCAAGTAGATGAATAGGTACCACTTCGGTGGGTAGGTAACAGCGTTCCGCGCGCGTCATGCCGGCCACATGACCGTGGAAGCGTCTTCGGACAACACTGGCTCTTCGGCTAACAAACGGAGATGAGCACCGGCCCCTAGAGTCGGACACGACTGCACAAATGTGCAGGGGGAACCTTTACTTTTTTAGGAGTAAATTACCATAAAGACTCTGCTCTTTTAATCCTTCTTGAATAGGATTAATTACATAGGAAATTCAGGATTATAAATTTTGGATCTATCCTTTTGTGTATAACCTGTACCTGAACAATCACTAAGTAAACAAAAGTAACTTTTGTAATGAATTGTATTTCGTGGTATGAGCGATGCATGTAATGCATGAGTCAGAGCTAGGGAGGCAAAAATACAGTCCATCCATATAAAGGTGAACGAGCCAGAGATATACATAATCTCTGGTTGCTAAGATCCAAATAGATATTGGGCATAAGAAACTAAGTGGGATTGGGGAAGAGCATATTGTGCCAGAGGATCTGTTGTAGTTCTGCTCAGATATCACTGGTGGTTTACTTATTCTCATTCTGCAGTGTTAATAATCTGAGGGCAGGAGTAATATTATGGGCTATCATTCCAATGGCAAATCTGTTTGCATATTTCTTTATTTACTGGGCTTACATGCCACTGTCATTGTAGCTGATTCTGAGTGGTGTACATATCTGACATTCATAAAGCAGGTCAGAACTGAAATTACAATAATAAAAACAAAACATATCAAGATTTCGAAATCCAGGAGCATTAGTTACATGTTCAAACATTCCAATGCCAGAGGGAGCGATATTACAATATCCCAACCCCCCAGCCTTGCAAGAATTGCCAATTTATAATGGCTTCCTAAAAAACAACAAGCTAGGAGCCAGTCTGGTTTCTGGGCAAATACTATCCCACAGAAGGAGGGCCACAATTACATTCAAATTATAGTCATCCAAGCACCACTGTATTGGAATTATTTATTTATTTATTATTTAAATTTATATGACTATAAATTTGCTAGTCCAACAAGACACTCCCCCCCTTTTTTTTTACTTATTGAAATTTAGAGGGTTACAAATTCTGTTGAACATACCAAAGCCTTATTTAAAACAGTTCTTTTAGCAACACAACCCTGGGGCTACAGGTAGCCTGCAGGCTAATCTTGTCCACCCCTGACTTAGCCCAGTGTCTAAATCAAGCCGTACTACATTTCCCAGATGTTTATGACTCAATTGTCCCAGTCCTTATGTAGCAAAATGGCTGATCCACAGGGTAGAAGGTCGGAGGCCTCAGTCCTCCTTCACCAGAAGCCCTCTAGGTCATCACACTATAAAGCCTTGCCTCCTCCTTCAGGTTAGCAGCTTGGTAGTTCCTGCTGCCAAGACCTGTTTTCCTCACTTGGCATCTTCCCCTAACCCATTCCCCTAACATGTGAGAGTAGATTGGGGGTGTCTGCACTTGTCAACTAAGCAAGAAGGGTACATTCACAATACCTTTTCACTTATCTCTACAATACTGTCTCACTCACAGAGGGAAGGGCATCTGTATTGTAAAATATTAACATTTCTTCAATAAAAGAGAATATCAGGGTTATTTATTTTATTGTATTTATTGAAAAAAATAGACAGCTTTTTAAGTTTAAAGACCCTCTCAAGTTGAAGGAGGATTAAATACAATTTCTAAAAGAAAGACAGAGGAAGAATGAAACAGTGATCTGTAGAGAAAAACTCAAGCTTGTAAAAACATTGGGTTGGCAAACTGAGAAGTTCGGGAGAAGTGAAAGAAGTCTACCTGCCCCTAATACTCAACAGGTAGAAAAGGTGAATACAGGCAGGTTTAAAATCTTTGGTACCAATTTCCCAGATGCTCTCAATTGTTATTCTGATTATCACAACCATTCACTTCAAATATATGAACTGTATAGGCTGACCATATTTCCCTGAGATGGAAACGGGACCCTAACATGCGCACGTGCGTGCAACAGCACACTGGCACGCGCACGCGCACACAGGCACGCATGCCGGCACGTATGCCGGCGCGCATGCAGGCATGCACACAGGCGCACACGTTCAGGCACACACACCGGCACGCACGCGCACACGCATTCCATCCCTTCAAAAATGGGACGAAATCGAGTTTTTAAAGAAAAAGACGGTACAGTCCGGAAAAGGTAAAAAAATGAGACTGTCCCATTGAAAACGGGACGTATGGTCAGCATAGAACTGTATCAGTTGCAAGACATCAGAAATTGAAACAGGAGTCTTACCAGTTAAACCATGCCATGTATGGAGTCAGATTTTGGCTTAGAAGCAGGATCCCACGTTTATGGATTTCCAAAATAAAATGGATTCTTGAGCTATGATAT
Source organism: Charina bottae (assembly GCA_023362775.1). NCBI lineage: Eukaryota > Metazoa > Chordata > Lepidosauria > Squamata > Charinaidae > Charina > Charina bottae. Next base: position 4,300,089 of record JALMGJ010000020.1, read on the forward strand.
TGGAGTAGAGTAATTAAGACAGTGCTTTCCAAAGTGCCGCCATTGGTGACATACCAACGGCGGCAGCGGCGGCGCGGGGGCACGCGGGGGGGCGCACACGTACACGGCGGCGGTGCGGGGGCGTACGCGGTGGGGGCGTGCACGGCGGCGGCAGTGGTGGCAGCGGCGGTCTCGCTAAAATGCGGAAGCGCTGATTGTGCGCCGCCGCCGTACACACTGCCACTGCCGCACGCACCCCCGCGCTGCCACTGCGCACGCCCCCGTGCCACAGCTTCGCGACACACTAAACTGTGTGTTGCGACACACTAAAGTGTCACGACACACAGTTTGGAAAGCTATGAATTAAGAAATAAAACATAAAAACTGGAAATCTGAACTCCTTTATAGTAATTTGTATTAAGGGATGCAAAGATTTGGAGGATTAATAAATTTAGTGAATAGTGTAAGTGCCAAACAAACAGGGTTAGTTTATAACCCACAGACACATAAAAACGGAGATAAAAGAAACAAGAAATATCTTAAGTTATTTAATAATTATCTTAATAATCTAACTCCCACACAAGAAACTGGATTATAATATATTAAGACAAAAGCAAATTGGTTTGCTTTTGGCTTAGTATATTGCACGAACCATTCTGTGTATTATGCTTCTTACTAATATTCAAATTCTAAAGCACAAGAAATTTATGTGTAGAAATTTAATTCTAAGTTCTATTTTTTTGGGGGGGAAAGCTGCAGTGAAGTAAGTTTAGACTGCACTGGAAGAAAGTCTATGGAATATTCTTCATGTTTCATCCCAAGAGTGACTTCAAAGCAAGCTTGATTGGGTTTGCTCTAAGAATTTGGGGGCTATGAGGCTTGCTTCTGACTTGCACCCTGTAGCCAAACATCTGACTTGATCTTCGCGGTTCCACCCACAATGTGAGCTAGAGTTCAGGTTTCTCTATTTCACTCCTCCTTTTGGTCTCCTTGAGCACCATGACTGGTATAGTTCCAGCCAGTCCCATTGTACAATAGTGAAGCCCTCTCCCATACAGACCTGTAAGCTATGGCTTAGATTCATCTGTGAGTTTGCAATTTCCAGTAGCTATCTGTTTGCTGAGTTCCCTACCAGCCTGACAGAGTTTCCTGAAAGAAATATCTACTTGATCAATGGAGGACTTATTAAGGGGCATCCATAAAACTTCATTAAAAATGATGCCATAATCATATTTATTAGATTTTTCTTCTATAGCACAAAACTACTAAGAAATATCAAAGAAAGCTTTAGATTATTTAAATTATTAATTGGTTCAATTGTTCAGTCACTGTTCGTGGACATCATCTTACCAGGATTAGCTAACTGTTTCTTTGAGCTCTTATAAACTCAAGCGTTTGCCATCCATGATAATATCTAGTCACCTTGTCTTCTATTAGCTTCTTTTTTGACTGCCTTCATTTTTTTCATGCATCAAGACCTTCTGCAACAATTCTTGCCTTTGTATTATGGATCCAAAATCTTTAAGCTTAACTTCATTATTAGTGTTTCCAATAAGCAGTCTGGTTTTACTTCATTCTAGTCAGAATTATTTGTTCTTCGTACAGTTTAAGGCAGAGCTTTCCAAACTGTGTGTCGCCACACAACCCGGAAGCGCTGATCATCATCAGTGCTTCCAGGTTTTCCTGCGGCGACACACCAACTGCGGCGCGCAAAAACCGAAAGTGGCAGCAGCACTTCCGGGTTTTTGCGCGCTGCCGCAACGGCGGCACTTCTGGGTTTTCCTGCGGCGACACACCAACAGCGGTTGGTGTGTCGCCGTGGGAAAACTTTGGAAAGCCCTGGTTTAAGGTATTCTCAACCATTTTTACCAGCACATTTCACCTTTCCCAGCTAGTGTATGTTACAACTGAGGAAACCATGGCCTTGACAATATGTGCCTTCGTTGTCGGTGGGATTGTCTCTGCACTTTAATATTTTGCCTAGCTTTGTCATAGACTTTCTCCCAGGTAGCAGACCTCTCTTTATTTCATGGTTACAATCACCATCCTATGAATTTTTGAGCTTAGAAAGATAAAGTCTATTACTCCTTCAACTTGTTCTCCTTCTGTTTGCTCTGGATTGGCACTGCCTGCTGGCATATTCTTACAGGTTTTTGAATACTGACTGCAAGAAAGGCTTGTGTACTCTCTTCTTTCACCTTCAAACTACTGGTGTAGCTTTATTTATTTATTTATTTATTTATTTAATTTATTTATTTTATATCCCACCTTTTTATTATTTTTATGAATAACTCAAGGTGGCGAACATACCTAATACTCCTTCCTCCTCCTCTTTTCCCCAAAACAACAACCCTGTGAGGTGAGTTGGGCTGAGAGAGAGGGACTGGCCCAAGGTCACCCAGCCGGCTTTCATGCCTAAGGCGGGACTAGAACTCTCAGTCTCCTGGTTTGCTATTGGCTCCTTCCTAGGGCTGAGAGAGAGTGACTGGCCGAAGGTCACCCAGCTGGCTTTCATGCCTAAGGCAGGAATAGAACTCTCAGTCTCCTGGTTTCTAGCCCGCTGCCCTAACCACTAGACCAAACTGGCTTCCATTATTCCTACTCTGCAAAGCAGAATGAATTATGGGAGCATAATCCCAGTCATTCTATGAGCTTTCATTCTATGAGAAAAATATATTTTTGTATGTGTGTGCATATTGCAGAATAAAATGCAGCACAGAGATATAGGCTCAGAGTGTTCATATTCTTCCATATCCACAGATAAAATTAATTAACTGAAGTGGAGCTCATGTGTGTACTTAGAGCAATTAAATAAAAATAGGCACGTGCTTTACTAATTTTACCACCATAAGTAAAACTGAAATGAAAGTGACTCACATTGAGTTATTTCTTCATTAGCAAAGCTCATGAACCATCTCCACAATTGTGTAATTAATTTTAATTGTGTATGAGTGTTTCTGTATCATGGGTTCAATTATTCCATAGGGGAAGACTTTATTAATATATTGTAAAATATAGACAAGCCACTAATATTGATTTACATAATATTTGCATACCATTCTAGCTGTCAAAACCTTCATAAATCTTTGCCACTGTATAAAACTACTAATTTCAATGAAAAACATAGATATGAAATAATAATTTTCCATACCCAGAAGCTACTTTTTTCCATCTGGTAAAAATTCCATATTGGATCCATAGCAGACAAAGAACTGCAAATTAAGCCCAAATACCAACATGAGCAAAGAGACAAGAGGGAGAATAAAGGCAAGCAACAGAGGGGGAAAAAATCAGTTTTAGAAGGATTTGGTCCATACATATATCAAGCTAAGCCAAGACTTAACCATGGTTTTTGGATAAGCAACAATTGGTTGAGCTTACAAGCCATAAGGCATGGTTTGCAAAATGCAACAACTAGATTCACATTACACCTACCACAATATGTGAGCCCTAACATTGACCCATGAGTCAATGGATGAAAGGTACTAAAAGCCAATTGTTCTTACATATAAGTATATCCTAAAGCTTTATGTAGCCAAGAAGATATAAGTAATTTCTTGGTTCACCTCTCTAAAAGGCACCAAACACCTTTTCCCATTTCAACTGCAGGCTCCATTGGCTCAGTTTCAAATGTGTTTTTGCTTGTGAAGTAACAATTGTTCAAGAAACAGTCACCCCAAAATTGGGATCTAGAGCATTGTGCCACAGATGTTGCTACCCTGGATCCTCTTTTTACAATTAAACATAGAGGAGTCCTCTTGGGTAAAAGCTGGCTAGTCCTGTTACAGATATTTAATAATTAACGCTATTGTAATACACTGAAATTTTAAACATGATTCTTGATATGGGCATTTTGTAGAACCAAATGGTAAAAGGAGAGACAGGTGTGCATCTGGAGAAACAGCATGAATTACTGTATCTTTCCAACAGATTCGTTTAGGCCCTAGATCAGAGCTTTCCAAACTGTGTGTCGGGACACGTTAGTGTGTCGGCTGCAGTGTCTGGGTGTGTCGCGGCTGCTGCTGCTGCCTCCAAGACCTGCCAGGATTCCACGCAGGTCCTAGTGCCTGCCTTGTGCCTTGCTGCCTCCAAACCTGCTGTGATTCCGCGCAGGTCCTAGTGCCTGCCTTGTGCCCTGCTGTAAAAGTGTGTCGTGAAATGATGCCCTGCTGTAAGAGTGTGTCGCGAAATAATGCATGTCTAAAAAGTGTGTCACCAACATGAAAAGTTTGGAAAGCTCTGCCCTAGATAGAATCTATATGTATATGTATATGTATATGTATATGTATATGTATATGTATATGTATATGTATATCTATATCTATATCTATATCTATATCTATATCTATATCTATATCTATATCTATATCTATATCTATATCTATATCTATATCTATATCTATATCTATATCTATATCTATATCTATCTATATTCAGTGGGTAGGTAACAGCGTTCCGCATGTGTCATGCCGGCCACATGACCGTGGAAGCGTCTTCGGACAACACTGGCTCTTCGGCTAACAAACGGAGATGAGCACCGGCCCCTAGAGTCGGACACGACTGCACAAATGTGCGGGGGGAACCTTTACCTTTTAGACTTTATATCCATCCATCCATCCATCCATCCATCCATCCATCCATCCATCCATCCATAAAAGACAGTTTACTTGATTTCTTTCTTAAATGGGAAAAGCATACATCATGTGGATGCTGCATGTAACTAATGTTACTGTAAAAGGCATATTTGTTTGCATTTCTAATTGGAGAAGCACAGATGGTAGAGACTTCTGTTACAATCATATGTTAAAATGTTGATATTATAGCAAAGTGTAATCATTAAATAAGTATGCAGCTTATTCTCTGAAGCCAAATGTTTGCTTATTTGGAAGAAATGGTAATTTTTTTCCTAATGAAAATTAAGACAATAGACCATGTTTGGATGAATAATGGGAATATTCTACTATACTGTTACCTACAGTAAATGCCTGGTTTGTAATGGGTTCTATTACTACAGCAGCTTCTAAAGCAAATTTCAATATACAGAATAGTACAACATTTTTGCTACTCTTCCTGGAAAAAGTGTGAGGCTGGGATAGTGACTTCTCTACCCAGTGGAAAAAAAAAACTAAGTGCATTTTTCCAGCCCCATCTAGGTGACATGCCAGATGACATGATAACCCAGCCAATTTTATCTGACACTTCCTTTTGGCCTAACTTTTAATTAAACATCATTACAAAGAAGACTGTGGCCTAATCAGAACTGGATCTGCCATACAGGAAATAGAGGTAGGTTGAGTAGATCTGCATTCCTTTGATGTCTTCCTTCTATACTCTTCTGCATACCTGCAGGAAGAGAAAAGAGAATTATGAGTAGACAAAATGCTGCAGTTGCTCCTGCCTTTTTATCCTTATGTCATGAGGTCAGAGAAGGACATTAACCTGCCTAGGTTATCATCTAGACTGGTAGAGGCATGGATGAGGAAAGTATGTCTTACACAGAAGACAAACAATAAGATTAAGAAGCCTCAGCCACAGCAAACATTTTAATTTGGAAATGGGTCCTAAAGTCTTCCAGTGATTTCTTCCCACCCTTTGGAATGAACCAATGTAATAGAACGCTGACAGCAACATGAAGGTGGGCCGCAGTGGCAACCTCGTCCCCCCTAAAGCAGAAGAGCCTCTGAGTTTCTGGCTGATAGTGGTAGCTGGAGGCAACAACATCCATAGGAGCCTGAGTCTGGAAACAAGCTGCGGCTGTGGATGCATGAGGAACGGGCATGTGCAGCAATCAACACACAGGCATTTGGGAAAGGGAGGAGGGAAATCAAAATATTTGGATAAAGGAATCAGCACAAGAACCACCCCAACTAGGAAAGGAGAATGTTCAGGATACACCCCCCACCCCCAAAGTGGCAGTGGCATCTTCTGCATGGACAAGGGCCTGAAAAGAGGTTGATGGAGAAGTGAGATTTCGTTGCTGAGGAGCAAATGCTTGTCTTTGCGGAGAGAGCATAACCTGGGATTGAGGCCATAAGAGGAATGTGAACTCCATACATAGGCACATTGGGCACATTGCTAACCATGCAACATGGCAAGACCACACTTTTCTTATGTGGCTCATGCCCAGCCCCAATCTGGAGCCTATTCCCTTCTTATGAAATAGAGGGACCCACTAGGTGTCTTCTGTTTCCAAAGCCAAATTAAGTGGTGCACTTAATCCACTGATTAAAAGTTTCTTGAAAACAATTGGTCCTTCAGCTAATTTACTCCAAGACTAACTTTGATTGAACAAGAGTCATCCTGTACATTGATAGATGTTGATATGGGGCACTGGGGTGGCCTTTGTGAAAATAAAAATAGCACCTTTCCCAGCATAGATCTATTTAATGCTCTAGTTGTTTTATCTATGACATCTCTCCTTTAATATTTGCCAACACAACACAACCCATTTCTCTCCAATGCTGGGGCCCACATTCAAACACAGGATACTAATCTGTTGTTGTTGTTGTTGTTCAGTCATTTAGTCGTGTCTGACTCTTCGTGTCCTCATGGACCATAGCATGCCAGGCCTTCCTGTCCTCCACTGTCTCCCAGAGTTTACTCAAATTCATGTTCATTACATTGGTGATCCCCTTCATGGATCACTGCCTTGTCGTGGCGAAGGGGCTTGCGTAACTCAATGAAGTCAGGTCAAGACGGACAGGTCATGACGGAGAGTTCTGACAAAACGTGGTCCACTGGAGGAGGGAATGGCAAACCACTCCAGTATCCTTGCCAAGAAAACCCATGGACAGTATCAAAAGGCTAAAAGATATGACGCCGGAAGATGAGCCCCTCAGGTCGGAAGGTGTCCAATATGCTACTGGGGAAGAGCGGAGGGCAATTCCGAGTAGCTCCAGAAAGAGTGAAGTGGCTGGGCCAAACCCAAAAGGACGCTCAGTTGTGGATGTGTCTGGAAATGGAAGGAAAGTCCGATGCTGTAAAGAACAGTACTGCATAGGAACCTGGAATGTAAGATCAATGAATCAAGGTGAGCTGGAGGTGGTCAAACATGAGATGACAAGATTGAACATCGACATCTTGGGAATCAGCGAACTAAAATGGACAGGAATGGGCGAATTTAATTCAGGAGACCATTATATACAGTATACTACTGTGGGCAAGAATCCCTTAGAAGAAATGGAGTAGCTCTCATAGTCAATAAAAGAGTGGGAAAGGCAGTACTGGGGTACAACCTCAAAAACGACAGAATGCTTTCAGTTCGAATCCAAGGCAAACCATTCAACATCACAGTAATCCAAGTCTATGCCCCAACCACTGATGCCGAAGAAGCTGAAGTTGACCGGTTCTATGAAGACCTACAACACCTTTTAGAACTAACACCCAAAAAAGATGTCCTTTTCATCATAGGGGACTGGAATGCTAAAGTAGGAAGTCAAAAAATAACCGGAATAACAGGCAAGTTCGGCCTCGGAGTACAAAATGAAGCAGGGCAAAGGCTAATAGAGTTTTGTCAAGAGAACACGCTGGTCATAGCAAACACTCTTTTCCAACAACACAAGAGACGACTCTACACATGGACATCACCAGATGGTCAATACCGAAATCAGATTGATTATATACCTTGCAGCCAAAGATGGAGCTCTATACCAGAGCTTTCCAAACTGTGTGTCGCGACACAAAAGTGTGTCGCCACACACAGCGTGGTGTGTCGCCACACCACCCAGAAGCGGCGGCGCGTGCGTGCACAGTGGCAGCGGCAGCCGCTGCCGCCATGCATGTGCGCGCCGCCGCACGCCAACCCGCGCTGCTGCACGCCCCCTTGCGCTGCCGCCGTGTGTGCACGCGCCGCCGCCCCCGCAGCGCCGCACGCCCCCCCGCAGCGCCGCCGCATGTTGTACTGTGTTGCCACCGCGCGCGTGCACCACCTCACACCTTCCTGTGTTCCCGCCACGCGTGCGCCCCCGCACCACCGCCGTGCCGCCGCTGCCGCCGCACCGCTCCTGGCATGTCGCCAGCGGCGGCACTTTGGAAAGCCCTGCTCTATACAATCAGCAAAAACAAGACCTGGAGCTGACTGTGGCTCAGATCATGAGCTTCTTATCGCAAAATTTAGGCTTAAATTGAAGAACGTAGGGAAAACCACTAGACCACTCAGGTATGACCTAAATCATATCCCTTATGAATATTCAGTGGAGGTGAGGAATAGATTTAAAGGATTAGACCTGGTAGACAGAGTGCCTGAAGAACTATGGATGGAGGTTCATAACATTGTACAGGAGGCAGCAACTAAAACCATCCCAAAGAAAAAGAAATGCAAGAAAGCAAAGTGGCTGACTGATGAAGCTTTACAAATAGCTGAGGAAAGAAGGGAAGCAAAAGGCAAGGGAGAAAGGGAAAGATATACTGTAAACAACTGAATGCAGATTTCCAGAGAATAGCAAAGAGAGATAAGAAGGCCTTCTTAAATGAACAATGCAAAGAAATTGAGGAAAACAATAGAATGGGGAAGACTAGAGATCTCTTCAAGAAAATCGGAGATATCAAGGGAAGTTTTGTGCAAAGATGGGCATGATAAAGGACAAAAAAGGCAGGGACCTAACAGAAGCAGAAGAGATTAATAAGAGGTGGCAAGAATACACAGAAGAACTATACAAGAAAGATCTTAATATCCCTGATAAATATGATGGTGTGGTCACTGACCTTGAGCCGGACATCCTAGAGAGTGAAGTCAAGTGGGCCTTAGGAAGCATTACTAACAACAAAGCTAGTGGAGAAGACAGTATCCCAGCTGAGCTATTTAAAATCCTAAAAGATGATGCTGTTAAAGTGCTGCACTCAATATGCCAACAAATTTGGAAAACTCAACAGTGGCCACAGGATTGGAAAAGTTTACGTTCCAATTCCAAAGAAGGGCAATGCCAAAGAATGTTCAAACTACCGTACAATTGCGCTCATTTCACATGCTAGCAAGGTTATGCTCAAAATCCTACAAGCTAGGCTTCAGCAGTATGTGAACCGAGAACTACCAGAAGTGCAAGCTGGGTTTCGAAGAGGCAGAGGAACTAGAGATCAGATTGCCAACATTCGCTGGATCATGGAAAAAGCAAGAGAGTTCCAGAAAAACATCTACTTCTGCTTCATTGACTACGCTAAAGCCTTTGATTGTGTGGATCACAACAAACTGTGGCAAATTCTTAAAGAGATGGGAGTACCAGATCACCATACCTGTCTCCTGAGAAACCTGTATGCGGGTCAAGAAGCAACAGTTAGAACTGGACATGGAACAACCGATTGGTTCAAAATTGGGAAAGGAGTACGACAATGGACAAATGCCATTAGGGTGGTATCGTCTGCATATCTGAGGTTGTTGATATTTCTCCTGGAAATCTTAACTCCGGCTTGTGATTCATCCAGCCCGGCATTTCTCATGATGTATTCTGCATATAAGTTAAATAAGCAGGGTGGTAATATACAGCCTTGCCGTACCCTGTACTCCCAACCTTTCCTTGTATTCTGGTTACCATTCTTTCTGGCTGGGTTTATGCATCATGCTAAACCATGGTTTGTTTTAACTATAGTTACACTAAGATTACACTAACCCCCCCCAACATACTGTATAGCCAAAACCACTATACAATAAATCAAAATTAAACAAGATACATTATTGTTTACATAAACCTGGCCAGGAATTTTGCCTCAGAATTTGGGATTGTGACATTTCCACTCATTTTTCTGCTCCACCTCATTCTTTTTTCCATCTCCTATTTTCCTGATATCTACTTCTATGTCCTTCTTCTCTTGCTTTCTTCCTCTCCTTTAAACCAGGCCCCCATCCTGGCAGCATTCGGTTCTCTCCTTTCCTCTAGCCAGATGAATAGATGACTTTCTCTGTTTTCTGTCCCTGTGATCACTCGGTGCATCAAATATGGGTATATTTAGTTTCTTAATTGACATTGAATACAGCCTCCTGTTAAAACCTCTGATTATAAAAAAGCTGGGAGAAAGTAGTTCATGTTTTCTAAAATAAAGGCATTTTACATGCCCCAACTATTTTCCCCTGTGCCAGTTTCACCAAGTAGAATTCCACTGGTTCAATGGATAAATCCAGGCTCTCCTATTTTGTAGGAACTCTTAATGCTATTAATTAATAACATTAATTAATTAACTAACTAATGATGACTTTTAAAGAAAACCTGGCTTAGTATTTTGTGCGAATCAGGCCAATATGTTTTTTGAAAAGGCTAATACAGATCAGTTTCTAATGGGCCAATAATATGGCAGCTAGTGGGATGTTGGGTGGGATGGACAAGCCAAGGCCCACTGCCCTGCCTGATGCCTCCAGGGCATCTGGCAGTTTCGGTGATTCTACAAGCAGCTAAGGCACCGCCGGTAACGGTAAAAGCTATGATGGACTCCAGGGCCACTACAAACTTTATGGACACTGAATTTGCCAAGAAATGGGAGATTCCTCAAACGAAGGTCAAACCCCTCCCCCCGTTGTTGGAAACCATCAATGGACGACCACTGCAATCTGGACCAGTGTCCACTGTCACCGAGCACTTGGCCATGAGAATTGGGAGTCATGTAGAGTGGGTCGAATTCTACCTAGTGGCCACCCCTCAATTTCCTTTAGTCCTGGGCCTAGAGTGGCTAGAGGCCCATGAGCCACATATCACCTGGTCAAGTGGAAAGGTGGAATTTCCAAGCCCTCAGTGTGCCCAGCATGTAGCTGATACCTTGGCCACTGGTTGTGTGGCAGAAGTAAACCCCCTGATTCCTTCACCATTCATGGAATGCTGCCCACCCTCTGGAACATCGTTTCTCCAGGGAGACAGGCCCCCTCCAGTGAGACAGGCCCCCTCAGTCCTGGACTTCAGGAAAAAAATTAAAAACCTGGTTCTGCCACCAAGCCTGGGATGGGAGGAGAAATAATCACTCTTCAGGATGGCTAGTGCCCTAGAATGGATTGAGAACGGCCCTTGCGCTCAGGATTTGAGAAAGAACTGTAGCCATCTGGATTTTATTTTATTCTACTCTATTTATATTTATTTATTTATTTATAAAATTTATCACCGCCCATCTCTACCGCAGTAGACTCTGGGTGGTTTACAATAAAATATTAAAATTAAAAAACCTATAAATAATTAAAATACAATATCATAATAAATAGAAATAGAAAAAATCCAGAGGATGGTAAGATCTTAAAAGGAGGTTATTACTAAGCTAACCACCCACAGGAGGAACTATCACTTCCTTTGTCCCAAGCCAGGCGGCAGAACCAGTTCTTTAAAGACCTCCGGAAAGCCAGGAGGGAGGGCGCCTGCCTCACCTCCGGGGGCAAGATATTCCACAGGGCGGGTGCTATCGCAGAGAAGGCACGCCTCCTGGATCCCGCTAGATGGAATTCTTTTATTGACAGGGTCCGTAGCATGCCTTCCCTGCATGACCGGGTGGGGCGGGTAGATATAATCGGGATGAGACGGTCCCTCAGATACCCTGGTCCCATGCCATGTAGGGCCTTAAAGGTGATGACCAACACCTTGAATTGGACCCGGAAGCAAACTGGTACCCAATGCAGCTCGCGGAGCAGCGGTGTTACATGTGCTGATCTTATAGCACCTGTAACTGCTCGAGTGGCTGCATTTTGGACCAGCTGAAGCTTCCGGATACTCTTCAAGGGTAGCCCCATGTAGAGTGCGTTGCAATAATCTATATGAGAGATGACAAGGGCATGAGTGATTGTTCGGAGGGCCTCTCGATCCAGGAAGGGGCGCAACTGGTGCACAACCCGATATCTTTTAATAATTACAATGATAATTTATATTTATTGCATTTGCATTGGGATTTGTTTTGTATTTTAATTCTGGTTTTATTGTAAACCGGGGGAAGATGGGCGGTAATATACAGTGGGGCAAAAAAGTATTTAGTCAGCCACCAATTGTGCAAGTTCTCCCACTTAAAAAGATGAGAGAGGCCTGTAATTGACATTATAGGTAGACCTCAACTATGAGAGACAAAATGAGAAAACAAATCCAGACAATCACATTGTCTGATTCGGAAAGAATTTATTTGCAAATTATGGTGGAAAATAAGTATTTGGTCACCTACAAACAAGCAAGATTTCTGGCTCTCACAGACCTGTAACTTCTTCTTTAAGAGGCTCCTCTGTCCTCCACTCATTACCTGTATTAATGGCACCTGTTTGAACTTGTTATCAGTATAAAAGACACCTGTCCACAACCTCAAACAGTCACACTCCAAACTCCACTATGGTGAAGACCAAAGAGCTGTCGAAGGACACCAGAAACAAAATTGTAGACCTGCACCAGGCTGGGAAGACTGAATCTGCAATAGGCAAGCAGCTTGGTGTGAAGAAATCAACTGTGGGAGCAATAATTAGAAAATGGAAGACATACAAGACCACTGATAATCTCCCTCGATCTGGGGCTCCACGCAAGATCTCACCCCGTGGGGTCAAAATGATCACAAGAACGGTGAGCAAAAATCCCAGAACCACACGGGGGGACCTAGTGAATGACCTGCAGAGAGCTGGGACCAACGTAACAAAGGTAATCAGTAACATACTACGCCGCCAGGGACTCAGATCCTGCAGTGCCAGACGTGTCCCCCTGCTTAAGCCAGTACATGTCCGGGCCGGTCTGAAGTTTGCTAGAGAGCATTTGGATGATCCAGAAGAGGATTGGGAGAATATCATATGGTCAGATGAAACCAAAGTAGAACTGTTTGGTAGAAACACAACTTGTCGTGTTTGGAGGAGAGAGAATGCTGAGTTGCATCCAAAGAACACCATACCTACTGTGAAGCATGGGGGTGGCAACATCATGCTTTGGGGCTGTTTCTCTGCAAAGGGACCAGGACGACTGTTCCGTGTACAGGAAAGAATGAATGGGGCCATGTATCATGAGATTTTGAGTGCAAACCTCCTTCCATCAGCAAGGGCATTGAAGATGAAACGTGGCTGGGTCTTTCAGCATGACAATGATCCCAAACACACCGCCCGGGCAACGAAGGAGTGGCTTCGTAAGAAGCATTTCAAGGTCCTGGAGTGGCCTAGCCAGTCTCCAGATCTCAACCCCATAGAAAACCTCTGGAGGGAGTTGAAAGTCCGTGTTGCCCAGCGACAGCCCCAAAACATCACTGCTCTAGAGGAGATCTGCATGGAGGAATGGGCCAACATACCAGCAACAGTGTGTGCCAACCTTGTGAAGACTTACAGAAAACGTTTGACCTCTGTCATTGCCAACAAAGGATATATAACAAAGTATTGAGATGAACTTTTGATATTGACCAAATACTTATTTTCCACCATAATTTGCAAATAAATTCTTTCCAAATCAGACAATGTGATTGTCTGGATTTGTTTTCTCATTTTGTCTCTCATAGTTGAGGTCTACCTATGATGTCAATTACAGGCCTCTCTCATCTTTTTAAGTGGGAGAACTTGCACAATTGGTGGCTGACTAAATACTTTTTTGCCCCACTGTAAATTAAATAAATAAATAAATAAATAGACATATTCAATGAGAGGTGGATCGGCTTCCTCCCCATAGGACTTATGACTGCCCTATTGAGTTGATTCCCGGTGCCAAACATCCAGTGGGGTGGATCTACTCCCTTTCCGAGACAGAACGATTGGCCCTTCGGGAGTTTTTGGACTCGAACCTTAAGAAGAAATTTATCTGGCCATCCATTTTGCCTCTAGCTGTACCCATACTTTTTGTAAAAAAAAGAAGTGAGGCGAGTTACGTCTCTGCTGTGACTATTGGAGACTAAACAACTTCACCGTCAAAAATTGATACCTCCTACCCTTAATCTTAGAGCTGCTAGAACGCGTTTGAGGTGCCAACATCTTCACCAAACTGGACTTGAGAGGAGCTTACAACCTCATAAAAATTAGACAGGGAGACGAGTGGAAGATGGCATTCCGCACCTGCTATGGGCATTTTGAGTTCATGGTCATGCCGTTTCGTCAATCCAACGCCCCCGCGGTGTTCATGTACTTTATGCATGACATATTTAAGAACCTCCTAGACCAGGGGTCGGCAAACTTTTTTATGCCAGGAGCCATTTTGACATTCATAAAATTTATAATATCACTCGAGGGCCAGGGGGCGGGGTTTGAGGGTGGGATCCAATCGCGTGGAAGGGGGCAGGGTTTGCGGGCGGGGGCCAATCGGGTGGAAGGGGCGGGGTTTGTGGGTGGGAGCCAATGGCGTGCACTGGGGGGCCGCCACGCCTGCCGCCATGCCTGGTTTACTCAATCAGCCCGGCTGGCTGAATTTGCTCAATGCACCAGGGCTAGGGCGGCACCCCCAGAATGGGGGCTCGGACTCCGGAGGGCTCAGTAAGAGCTACACTGCCGGGGGGCTCCCGGAGGGAGGGGGTGCAGCCAGCGGCTCCACGAACCCGGCCCGGCCACCCCACCGGGAGTGGCGGAGAAAGAGCTTCCACCCTCCGGCCAGCAGGATGGGCACGGGAGAGCGGAAGTCACCGGTGAGCCAGAGGCCCGTGGCTTCGTCCCCGGTCTCCCCGTTCTTTGGAGAAGCCCGAGCCGAGGGGCCTCCGGCGCCCTGCCAGCATCCCATGCTGGGCGCCGGGAAGCACCGCCAGATCACCTGCTGCACGGAGAGGAGGAACCGCGGCCACCCGCCGAGCGTCCCCGCTGCTTCTCTCCCGGCCGGCGGCGGCCTCGCTCTCGCCGTGTGAACCGGGCGCTGACTCCCCACCCTCAGTCTCGGGCGCTATGGCTCCCTCAGCAACCAAGGGCGGGACGAGAGGAAGCGGAACCGGCTGCGTTCACGGACCTGTCCATCTCGGCCGCAAGCGGGAGCCTTGTTTCCCCGAGAGCCACACTCAAGGGGCCAAAGAGCCGCATGTGACTCGCGAGCTGCGGTTTGCCGACCACTGTCCTAGACCAATTCCTGATCATTTATCTGGATGACTTTCTAATCTACTCCTCCTTTCCGGACGAACACATTCAGCATGTCCGTGTAGTACTACAATGTCTTCGAGAAAACCAATTGTACGCCAAACTGGAAAAATGCCAGTTTGCTCAAGCCACCATAGACTTTTTGGGACACCGAATCTCTGCCACTGGTATTGAGATGGAACCAGGCAAGGTAGAGGCATTGCAATCCTGGCAACCACCATGCCAGGCCAAAGATGTACAACGGCTTCTGGGGTTTGTGAATTACTATAGAAACTTCATTCCTCGATTCGCAGAAATCACAGCCCCATTGTCTAATCTACTACGGAAAAGACCCTTGTTGGGGAGATTTAGAAACCCATGCTTTCGATGAAATGAAGACCACCTTTATGTCTGAACCCATTCTTAAGCACCCAAATCCCATGCAACCATTTGTGGTGGAAACGGATGCCTCGGACATTGCCATTGGGGCTGTGCTGCTTCAGACTGATTCCCAAAATGGTCTGCTATGCCCATGCGCCTATTATTCTAGGATACTGATGGAAGCTGAAAGAGCATACACGATCTGGGATAAGGAACTACTGGCCATCAAACTAGCCTTTGAAGTGTGGCGGCACCACTTAGAAGGGGCCTGACATGTCGTCGAAGTCAGAACTGACCATAGGAACTTAGAGCACCTTAAGACCACACGCAAGCTCAACCAGAGCCAAATCCACTGGTTGTTGTTCTTTTCCCGCTTTGATTTTCAAGTCACATACATTCCACGAGGAAAAAATCAGAGAGCTGATGCGCTCTGTCAGAAGCCGGAGTACAAGAGAACAATGGTAGAAACTCCCGGCCAAACTGTCATTCCTCTAGAGTGAATTGCAGTACTCCAAACCTCCTGCGACCTCCTGCAAAACATCCAAGAGCAGCAATGACAAGACACATTCATGAAAAAACAAATACAAGAAATAGCCCGACTTCCGAAAAATCAAGCAGAGCAATAGAGCTGGGAAAATAATCTACTGCACTTCAGGGGCTGCTACTACATGCCTGCAGGTGAACTATGTGAACGAGTCTTACAACTCTGCCATGATCACCCCACGACGGGCCACTTTGGGTTTTTCAAATCCCTTAATTTGATATCCAGGGAATTCTGCTGTCCACGAATCCACAACGATGTAAAAAATTATGTAGCATCCTGTCCTGTATGCCGCAGGGCAAAAAATCAACCGGGTAAACCATCGGGACTGTTATTTCCACTACCTAGACAACCTTGGGAAGCCATCTTGATGGACTTCATTACGGAACTTCCCAAGTCCAATGGCGCCATGACCATATTAGTAGTGGTCGACATCATGACCAAAATGGCCCATTATATTGCCTGTCTGGGACTACCCACAGCTCAAGGTACAGCTCAATTATACATTAAAAACATCTTTCAGTTGCATGGTTTAGCAAAAATAATAATTTCAGATTGCGGTCCTCAGTTCACCACAAAATTTTGGAAGGCTCTTCTTAAAAGCTTGGAGATACAAGGGCACTTATCATCCTCCCATCATCCCAAATCAGATGGAGAAACCAAGCAGATAAATGCTATATTAGAACAGTACTTGTGCTGCTACATCAATCAAGATCGCACCTGTGCGGCCTCTCCTATCCCAGAGAACCCAACACTCCCCGTGGTTCACGGGTGAGTTAAGGGTTCTGAAGAGGATTAAGAGATGCCTAGAGCGCCGCTGGAGGAAGACAAAGACTGAATCTGACCGAACACAGGCTAGAGCCGCTGTTAAGGCCTACCTTGTGGCGGTAAGAGCGGCGAAACGTCAATATCTCCCCGCTCTTATTGCATCCGCAGAATGCCGCCCAGCGACCCTGTTTAAGATTACCTGATCCCTTTTGGGGAAAGGGCAGTCAGAAGCCCATCTGCAGGGTCGGGCTGAGGAATTTTCGAGGCATCTGCAGGATAAAATCGCTCGGATTCGCTCCAAGTTGGACTCTGAGCATGAGGCAGAATCTGAGGAGACACCCAGGGAACGTACTCACCTTGTTATCTGGGAACAGTTTGACCCTGTTGGTCCTGAAGAAGTGGACAGAGTCCTCTGGTCTGTAAATGCCACCACCTGCCAATTAGATCCTTGTCCCTCCTGGCTGGTGAAAGCAGCTCGGGGGGTGACTTGTGGTTGGGTCCAAGCGATGGTAAATACATCCCTGAGAGAGGGGGTGTTTCCGGCAGCTTTCAAGGAAGCGCTGGTGCTCCCCCTCCTCAATAAGCCATCACTGGACCCTACTATACTGGATAATTTTTGTCCAGTCTCCCACCTCCCCTTTTTGGGGAAGGTGGTTGAGAAGGTGGTGGCGTTGCAGCTCCAGAGGACTCTGGATGAAACGGATTATCTAGATCCCTTTCAGTCAGGTTTCAGGCCGGGTCATGGGACGGAAACTGCATTGGTCGCACTTATGGATGATCTTTGGCGGGAGCGAGATGGAGGCAGTGCATCCATTCTCGCTCTTCTTGACCTCTCAGCGGCGTTCGATACCGTCGACCAAGGTATCCTTCTGGGACGGCTCAGGGAGTTGGGGGTGGGTGGCGTGGTTTTGCGCTGGTTCACCTCCTTCCTCCAGGGCCAGTCCCAGTCGGTGTTGATAGGAAGCGAGAGAGCCAGCCCACGGGCCCTTCTTTGTGGGGTCCCGCAGGGCTCGGTACTCTCGCCGCTCCTTTTTAACATCTACATGAAACCACTGGGTGAGATCATCCATCACCACGGGCTGAGGTATCATCAATATGCTGATGATACCCAATTATACATCTCCATCCCAGGTGAAGTAAGTGATGCAGTGACCATCATGTCCAAGTGCCTGGGGGCTGTAGGGGCCTGGATGGGGAAAAACAGGCTTCGGCTGAACCCTGGTAAGACGGAGTGGCTGTGGATTAATGGCCCCTCAGTTTCTGGGAATTTGTCATCTTTAGTTCTGGATGGGATTGCACTTCCCCAGACAGACCCGGTGCATAACTTGGGGGTCCTCTTGGACTCATGACTCCTGCTCAAAGAGCAGGTGGCAGTTGTGGCCAGGAGGGCCTTTGCTCAACTTCGTGTAGTCCGCCAGTTACGCCCTTTCCTTGACCGAGAGGCCCTTCGAAAGGTCACTCATGCCCTGGTTGTCTCCCATATAGATTACTGCAACGCACTCTACATGGGGTTACCCTTGAAGAATATCCGGAAGCTACAGCTGGTGCAGAATGCAGCTGCACAGGCAGTTTTAGGTGCCTTAAGATCAGTACATATAACACCTCTGCTCCGTGAGCTGCATTGGGTGCCAGTTTGCTTCCGGGTCCAATTCAAGGTGTTGGTCATCACCTTTAAAACCCTACATGGCACGGGACCAGGTTATCTGAGGGACCGCCTCATCCCCATTACATCTTCCCGTCCCACCCGATCTTGCAGAGAGGGCATGCTGCAGACCCCTTCTATGAAAGAATTCCACCTAGCGGGGTCCCGGAGACGAGCCTTCTCTGCAGCAGCATCTGCCCTATGGAACATCCTCCCACCAGGGATAAGACAGGCCCCCTCGCTCCTGGATTTTAGAAAAAAATTAAAAACCTGGCTCTGTGATCTCGCCTGGGGCAAAAGGAAAGCAGTCAAGCTTGGGGATGGCTGATCCCCTAGTACCACCTTAAATATCTAAAATATTTAAATATATTCAACGTCACTTTAGAACCATCTGCCTCTTGGATTTTACTGTATTTTTATTGTAATTGTATTGTATTGTATTTTTATTACTGTTTTTATTGTATTTTGTTGATATTGTGTTGTGAACCGCCCAGAGTCCCTCCTTGAGGGGGAGATGGGCGGTTATAGAAATTCAATAAATAAATAAATAAATAAATCACCATCAGGACAACTGGGCGGAAATACTTCCAGTTGCAGAATGTGCATATAACAACTCACAGCACACCTCAACTAAAATGATGCCATTTATGGCCAATTATGGATTTTCCCCCGCTCATTTCCTTTGGACTCCCTGGACTCCACTGTCCCTGCATCAAACCACTTCTTGCACGAGGTTCAGGCCAGTCACCAGGTACTGAAGGACCATCTAGAACAGAGCTTTCCAAACTGTGTGTCGTGACACAAAAGTGTGTCGCCACACACAGTCTGGTGTGTCGCACACAACCTGGAAGCGCTGATCATCATCAGCACTTCCGGGTTTTCCTGCAGCGACACACCAACAGCGGTGTGCAAAAACCCGAAAGCGGCAGCAGCGCTTCCGGGTTTTTGCGCGCTACCGCAATGGCGGCACTTCCGGGTTTTCCCGCGGCGACACACCAACGGCGGTTGGTGTGTCACCGCAGGAAAACTTTGGAAAGCCCTGATCTAGAAAAAGCAAAAGAAGATTATAAACGGTTTGCAGATCGTCACTGAAAAGAAGGGCTTTCGCTATCTGTAGGTGACTTGGTCTGGCTCTCTACTAAGTACCTCAATTCTTCATGGCCTTCTAAGAAATTGGATCACAGATTTATAGGCCCTTTTCCAATTGAGACCATCATCAACCTGGTAGCCTTCCGCCTCACCGTTCCATCAAATATGAAGGTTCATCCTGTGTTTCACAGATCCCTACTGGTTCCAGCGGGACCAGTTAGTCCATTGAGATCGGCCAAGCCACCACCTCCTCCAGTCCTTGTTCAAGGGGAAGTCGAATATGAGGTTGCTCAGATTCTTGATTCATGCCTCCATCATGGACGAGTTCAATACCTGATTTTGTGGAAAGGATATGGTCTGCAATAGAACTCTTGGGAAGACTCAACTTGTACAGCATCTGTATAAAGAGCCTTTATAAGACAGAGGAGTCTTCAATCAACACTAGTTTTTAGCAATTTCTTCCACAAAATATTTCTATTTATAGTAGAATCTAATGCAGCACTTTAATCAATAAATGCAGACACCTACCATTAGCTGTATATTTTGTTATTGGGTGGGATAGGATAAAGCAATTATTGACTTGCATATCAGTCTGCTCCTCTGCTAAGACAGAAATTTGTTTGTTTGTTTGTTTCAATTTATGTTGTCACCATCTTATTTATTTATTTATCCAACTTATATCACCGCCCATCTCCCCCCACAGAGGGGACTGTGTTATCATCATGACTCTGGCCAGCTAACAACAGTTAAAAGCACAAGACAACAGCAATATAACAATAAATATGTAATCTGCAGCCAAGATAAAACTGCAAAAAAACATGAACACAACCATCTCATGGGTTCTGCCTAATCCTACAATTTCTGGAGGAGAATCCAACTCCAAAATGACCCTGTGTGGCATACAAATACAAATACAAATACAAATACAAATACAAATACAAATACAAATACAAATACAAATACAAATACAAATACAAATACAAATACAAATACAAATACAAATACAAATACAAATACAAATACAAATACAAAGAAACAAAACAAAGCAAAGCAAAGCAAAGCAAAGCAAAGCAAAGCAAAGCAAAGCAAAGCAAAGCAAAGCAAAACAAAACAAAACAGAAATACAGTAAGAAAAATAACAGAATGGGGATCTGGACACTAACATCAAAACAGCTACAACAGATATCAGATATCTCTAACAAGAGGTGTTCCCTCTACCCTACCCCAAGGCCTGGGGAACAGCCAGGTCTTTAAGGCCTTCTGGGACTCCTTCAGGGTGGAGCTGTCCAGATCTCGGAGGGGGGGCTTCATTCCAGAGGGCAGGTGCCGCAACAGACACATCATGCTTCCTGGGGTTCCAAAAGATGATACTGTATAATCAAGGGGATCTGCAGCCACTCTGTGTAACTGATGAAGTGAACTCATGAAAGTGTATGCCTTTTAATAAAATTTGTTAGTTGGAAAAGGGGCTTCCAGATTCCTTTTTGCCACCATAGACTAACATGGCTCTCCTCCTACAATGACATCTTCTACAAGGTAGAATACAAGGACAACAAGGACCTTTTTGAGTCTCTATCTCATGCTTTCTGCTTTCCCAGGACTGAGCAACCATTTTACTTCCCCCACGTCCTTCTCAAGGCCAGAGCTAAAATTATCCATAGAACCATCAGAACAGAGATTCACATATCCCAATCCAGTTCCCAGGATTGATCATCCACTAAACAACTAAGGCTGTTTCTGTGCCAAAGCTCTAATGAACCTAGATTGGAAAGGATCTAAATAATCAGTTTCCTCCTGGAAGAGAAAACTTTTTTCTTAAGATTTTGACTTCTAGTATCATGGCACGTTTAAGTACATTTCTACTGAAATCATGGTATTAATGAAGAGAAATGTAAATGCTAGCCCAAGCAATCTCATCTCAGATACCCAGCAAAAACTCCAAGTCCTTGCTTAATGATGGCAATTGGGACTGGAATTTCTGTCACTAAATGATGCGGTCATAAAGTGCGATGTCACATGACCGTATCACTTAGCGAAGGCAATCCCAGCAGTCCCCATTGCCATCATTAAGTGAGGATCGTAGGTTGTTAAGTGAGCACCTCCTTGCAACTTCCTGCCAGCTTCCAACAAGCAAAGTCAATGGGTAAGCTGGCAGGAAGTTGCAAGTCCCAGGCAGTTTGCAAGCAGGCTGGCAGGTGGGTAAGTGTCTGTTGTGATGTGGCATGAGTGCAGTGGGGCTGGGGTGGCTGCTGCTGGGTGGGGGAGGATGTGCTGAGGGCCACCGCAGGCGCGGGGTGCTGCAGGCACATGCACGCTATGGAGTACGAGATCCCTGGGAGATCCCAGGGATCTCATACTCCGTAGTCAGGCTCCTTGGGAGAAAAAGCTCCAGGAGTGCGAGTGACGTACAGGAGCGTCTTCTGATCTTCCCTGCTGGCTTTCCCATTGACTTTGCTTGTGGGAAGCTGGCAGGGAAGTTTGCAAATGGTGATCACATGACCATGGGACGCTGTTACCATCATAAGTGCGAGCCGGTCCTAAGAACCCGGATCATGGTCATGTGACTGCGGGGGTGCTGGGACAGCCAAAACTTTGAGGATCAGTTGTAAGTAACGCTCATTCAGTGCCATTGTAACTTTGAATGGTTGCTGAATGAGTGGTTGTTAACCGGAGACTACCTGTACCTTTTCTGCTCAAAACCAGTGAGGGAAGTGGCTGGAGTCCAGTTTTGATCTTCTGAAATACATAGTGACTATTATTTAGCACTGACAGTCGCTACTAAGAGATCCAGATTTTTGTATACATTTATTGTCTGGTATATTTAATCACAAGGATAAAGTATGTTATGGGACTAAGACATTGAAAAAAGAACAACCAGTGGCTGTTGCATCTCTCTAAAAGTATAGTTCAGAGTGCAGCAACATGGAGACCATATATCACCGGCTGGGTGACCTTGGGCCAGTCACTCTCTCTCAGCCCAACTCATCTCACAGGGTTGTTGTTGTGGGGAAAATAGGAGGAGGAAGGAGTATTAGGTATGTTCCCCACCTTGAATTATTTATAAAAATAATAAAGGCAGGAAAATAAATAAATAAATAAAATAAAAAATATCAACAAAACAAGTAAGAGTGGACATCCTACTTCAAATTCTTCCCTGCAATTTTTGTTGTTGTTGTTCAGTCGTTTAGTCATGTCCGACTCTTCGTGACCTCATGGACCATAGCATGCCAGGCCTTCCTGTCCTCCACTGTCTCTCGGAGTTTACTCAAATTCATGTTCATTACATCAGTGATGCTATCTAACCATCTCATCCTCTGCCGTCCCCTTCTCCTTTTGCCTTCAGTCTTTCCCAGCATCAGGGACTTTTCCAGTGAGTCCTCTCTTCGCATTAGGTGGCCAAAGTATTTGAGCTTCAGCTTCAGCATCTGTCCTTCCAATGAGCAGTCAGGGTTGATTTCCTTTAGGATTGACTGGTTTGACCTCCTTGCAGTCCAAGGGACTCTCAAGAGTCTTCTCCAGCACCACAGTTCGAAAGCATCAATTCTTCGGCGCTCAGCCTTCCTTATGGTCCAACTCTCACAGCCATACATTACTACTGGGAAAACCATAGCTTTAACTATACGGACCTTTGTCGGCAAGGTGATGTCTCTGCTTTTTAATATGCTATCTAGGTTTGCCATAGCTTTCCTCCCAAGGAGCAAGCGTCTTTCAATTTCATGGCTGCAGTCACCGTCTGCGGTGATCTTGGAGCCCAAGAAAATAAAATCTGTAACTGCTTCCACTTCTTCCCCTTCTATTTGCCAGGAAGTGATGGGACCAGATTCCATGATCTGGGTTTTTTTAATGTTGAGTTTCAAGCCAGCTTTTGCACTCTCCTCTTTCACCCTCATCAAGAGGCTCTTTAGTTCCTCTTCACTTTCTGCCATTAGGGTGGTATCGTCTGCATATCTGAGGTTGTTGATATTTCTCCTGGCAATCTTAACTCCGGCTTGTGATTCATCCAGCCCGGCATTTCTCATGATGTACTCTGCATATAAGTTGAATAAGCAGGGTGATAATATACAGCCTTGTCGTACTCCTTTCCCAATTTTCTCTACGTTCTTCAATTTAAGCCTAAATTTTGCAATAAGAAGCTCATGATCTGAGCCACAGTCAGCTCCAGGTCTTGTTTTTGCTGATTGTATAGAGCTTCTCCATCTTTGGCTGCAATGTATATAATCAATCTGATTTCGGTATTGACCATCTGGTGATGTCCATGTGTAGAGTCGTCTCTTGTGTTGTTGGAAAAGAGTGTTTGCTATGACCAGCGTGTTCTCTTGACAAAACTCTATTAGCCTTTGCCCTGCTTCATTTTGTACTCCGAGGCCGAACTTGCCTGTTATTCCAGTTATTTTTTGACTTCCTACTTTAGCATTCCAGTCCCCTATGATGAAAAGGACATCTTTTTTTGGTGTTAGTTCTAGAAGGTGTTTTTGAGGTCTTCATAGAACCGGTCAACTTCAACTTCTTCGGCATCAGTGGTTGGGGCATAGACTTGGATTACTGTGATGTTGAATGGTTTGCCTTGGATTCGAACTGAAAGCATTCTGTCGTTTTTGAGGTTGTACCCCAGTACTGCTTTTCCCACTCTTTTATTGACTATGAGAGCTACTCCATTTCTTCTAAGGGATTCTTGCCCACAGTAGTATATATAATGGTCTCCTGAATTATATTCACCCATTCCTGTCCATTTTAGTTCGCTGATTCCCAAGATGTCGATGTTCAATCTTGTCATCTCATGTTTGACCACATCCAGCTTACCTTGATTCATAGATCTTACATTCCAGGTTCCTATGCAGTATTGTTCTTTACTATATTATAATTTTCTCTGCAATTAATATAATTTTCTCTGCAATTAAACAGAAATAAATAAACAGAAAAACAGTGGATACTATTTAGATGTTTGGAAGTTATTTGTATTCTAACAATCACTTCATGACTGTGTAAGATAAATCTTGGAAATCCCAAGACATCGTTACAGAATGAATTTTTTTAGCATTAAAACAATTATAGCAGACACCCTGCACAATAACATATTTTTTATAAGCTCAAAAACATCACTAAACATTAAAATGTCAAAATCAATACATGGTGTATAGCCATTGGTTGTATCATGTGGCCTAAAGTTATTACAGTAATATTGTTATTGTGCAATGAAAGAAGATTGCGTGTCAGGTTAAATATGAAAGCAATTCACATTTCAAAAGTGCAATCATGTTTCAGATACATATTAAGAATTCTAAGACATTTTGAATTTCATGGTGAAATTAGAGTGATAATCATGATATAGCTGCAACAGCTAACACTTATTTGAACAAAATAATAATAATAATAAAAGGAATAATAGAATAAAATACACAGTTCACTGGCTCAAACAAGAGAGTAAAAAAGGGGGAAGTTGCTTCTTTTTAATTTTATTTATTTAATTTTTATCCTGCCTTTATTATTTTTATAAATAACTCAAGGCGGCGAACATACCCAATACTCCTTCCTCCTCCTATTTTCCCCACAACAACAGCCCTGTGAGGTGAGGTGAGTTGGGCTGAGAGAGTGACTGGCCCAAGGTCACCCAGCTGGCTTTCCTGCCTAAGGCGGGACTAGAACTCTCAGTCTCCTGGTTTCCCATTGGCTCCTTCCTAGGGCTGAGAGAGAGGGACTGGCCCAAGGTCACCTAGCCAGCTTTCATGCCTAAGGCGGGACTAGAACTCACAGACTCCTGGTTTCCCCTTGGGTCCTTCCTAGGGCTGAGAGAGAGCGTGACTGGCCCAAGGTCACCCAGCCGGCTTTCATGCCTAAGGCGGGACTAGAACTCACAGACTCCTGGTTTCTAGCCCAGCACCTTAACCACTAGACCAAACTGGCTCTATTTTGATATATCTATTATATATCTATTATATATAATCTAGTATATATCTTCTTGCAAGATGATGCTGTCAAGGTGATGCATGCCATATGCCAGCAAATTTGGAAAACACAAGAATGGCCATCAGATTGGAAAAAATCAACTTATATCCCCATACCAAAAAAGGGAAGCACTAAAGAATGTTCAAACTATCGAACAGTGGCACTTATTTCACATGCCAGTAAGGTAATGCTCAAGATCTTGCAAGGTAGACTCCAGCAATTCATGGAGCGAGAATTGCCAGATGTACAAGCTGGGTTTAGAAAAGGCAGAGGAACTAGAGACCAAATTGCCAATATCCGCTGGATAATGGAGAAAGCCAGGGAATTTCAGAAAAACATCTATTTCTGTTTTATTGACTATTCTAAAGCCTTTGACTGTGTGGATCATAACAAATTGTGGCAAGTTCTTGGTGGTATGGGGATACCAAGTCATCTTGTCTGCCTCCTGAGGAATCTGTATAACGACCAAGTAGCAACAGTAAGAACAGAGCACGGAACAACGGACTGGTTTAAGATTGGGAAAGGAGTACGGCAGGGTTGTATACTCTCACCCTACCTATTCAACCTGTACGCAGAACACATCATGCGACGTGCTGGGCTTGAGGAATCCAAGGCTGGAGTTAAAATCGCTGGAAGAAACATTAACAATCTCAGATATGCAGATGATACCACTTTGATGGCTGAAAGCGAGGAGGAGTTGAGGAGCCTTATGACAAAGGTGAAAGAAGAAAGTGCAAAAGCTGGGTTGCAGTTAAACCTCAAAAAAACCAAGATTATGGCAACGAGCTTGATTGATGACTGGCAAATAGAGGGAGAAAAAGTGGAGGCAGTGACAGACTTTGTATTTCTAGGCCCAAAGATTACTGCAGACGCTGACTGCAGCCAGGAAATCAGAAGACGTCTACTTCTTGGGAGGAGAGCAATGGCAAATCTTGATAAAATAGTTAAGAGCAGAGACATCACACTGACAACAAAGGTCCGCATAGTTAAAGCAATGGTATTCCCTGTAGTAACCTATGGCTGTGAGAGCTGGACCATAAGGAAGGCTGAGCGAAGGAAGATAGATGCTTTTGAACTGTGGTGTTGGAGGAAAATTCTGAGAGTGCCTTGGACTGCAAGAAGATCAAACCAGTCCATCCTCCAGGAAATCAAGCCAGACTGCTCACTTGAGGGAATGATATTAAAGGCAAAACTGAAGTACTTTGGCCACATAATGAGAAGACAGGATACCCTGGAGAAGAAGCTGATGCTAGGGAAAGTGGAAGGCAAAAGGAAGAGGGGCCGACCAAGGGCAAGATGGATGGATGGTATTCTGGAGGTGACGGACTCAACCATTGGGGAGCTGGGGATGGTGACGGCCGACAGAAAGCTCTGGTGTGGAATGGTCCATGAAGTCACGAAGAGTCGGAAACGACTGAACAAATAAACAACAACAACAAGTATATATCTATTATATACAAAACTCTATTTTGCCATTGGTTACTGGCAAATATGTACAAAGTTGAGGCTGTTGCAACAGGAATGGTTTGGGGGTAGTTAGCAGAACACAGTTGCTAGGACAGGGCTTTCCAAAGTTTTCCTGCGGCGACACACCAACAACCGTTTGTGTGTCGCTGCGGGAAAACCCGGAAGTGCCGCCGTTGTGGCAGCGTGCAAAAACCCGGAAGCGCTGCTGCCGCTTTCGGGTTTTTGCCCGCCTCCGTTGGTGTGTCGCCATGGGAAAACCCGGAAGCGCTCATGATGATCAGAGCTTCCGGGTTGTGTGGCGACACACCAGACTGTGTGACAAAAGACACACTTTTGTGTCGCGACAGACAGTTTGGAAAGCTCTGTGCTAGGATGTGAATAACCGAATGGTGGACAAAGGCATTTTTTGCAGACAGTCCCATGTTCAGGGCAGACTGCCTGCCTGCCAGCCAGCCAGCCAGCCAGCAAGCACTAGTCCAATGTATGATACAGCAATCAAGGCAGATTTATGTTTCAGGAAATCATGCATCAAGGACTAGTCTCAGGGCAGACAGGATGGAGGAGTAAAAAGACTCATGACAGTTAGCATAACAAATAATCAAAATCTCTTTCAAATATAAATGTATAATGAGTATTTCCTAGGTGTGTCCTTTCTGTTGTCAGGTCCTCACTAAGCTTCTTGGCTCACTAACTGCATTGGCATCTTTGGCTATCCTCCAGTTTTTCTTTATTGGAATTGTTTCCTTAGAAAATCCCACCCATTTTGAGCTCCTTCTCCTATTACTTTCTCCTGCCATGGGATTCCTGTTATTGTCCTGAGTGTATTAAAATAAGTTAGTTTAAAGTCCATGGCCACTTTACTCCAAAACTGGTGCTATTTCTACTTCTGCAACTAAGTTTTTCCCTGTTCCTTTTGAAGAATATTCTATGCCCTGCACTCTGAACAAGACAGAACAGGACTTCATTTTCTTCTATATGACATTTCTTCAGGTATTTGAAGAGTGTTATCATATTCTCCCCCTCAGCCATCTTTTCTCAAGACTAACCATATTGTTCCTTCAATCTCTTTTCATAGGGCTTAACTGGTGATCATCTTGTCCTTCTCTGAACCTGTTAAAGTTTTCTGAATTCTAATCAAAGAGAATATTTGTAGCTCAGGGTTGAACTGTGGAGTCCTTGGTGCTCTCTGAGCCTTGTTGTTTTCCTGCAGACGTTTCATTGCCAGACTAGGCAACATCTTCAGTGCAAAAAGGGAGTGGGACTTGTTTATATACCATGGCTTGTCCTGCTTGTGTTGGTGGGGGTGTTGTCCTCTCCTTGGTAGTTCCTTGATTGGGCTGTTATTTGCTGCTTGGTTGATTGACTGAGTTAATAGTTCCTTGATTAGGGTATATTGTGCTGTTTGATTGTTCCTCTGGTGCTAATCTTGGTGTTAATCTTTGCATATCTGGGTGTTGATTGCTGGCAAGGAGGTGTTCTGGTCTTTTGGCTTTTCTACTGTCTCTTATGAATGGTATGTAAATGTTGTTTACCTCTATGTGTCTGTTGATGGCTGCTTTGTCTGAGTGCCAAGCTTCCAGGAATTCTCTAGTGTTTTTGGATTTGGCTTGGTTTAAGATGCTCACAGTTTCCCAGTTGAAAGTATGGTTGAGTCTGTCCATGTGTTGTGAGATTAAGGAGTTTTCACCATGTCTTCTGACTGCTAGTTGGTGTTCGTGGATGTGCTCTGCTAGTCTTCTGCCCATCTGTCCTACATAGTGGCTGCTACAGTCCTTACACTGTATGTTGTAGATAACTCCTGTTTTTTCTTCTTGGGTTACTGGGTCTTTTGGGTTACTTAAGATGTTCTGAAGGTTTTTGGTTGGTTTATGTGCTATGGTGATGCCATGTGGTTGTTGTTGGAGATCCTAGCAAATCCAGCATGCCTCATCAGCGTATGGATGGTTGCTCTAGGATGCAAACTCTCCATGCTTTTGAGGAAGCTGGTTGTGGCCACTCCCACTTCCTCTCTCTCTCTCTCCTCCTTCGACTGGGAGCAAAGCACACGGCTATGTGCTGCTCCATCCTAGGCCATGGATGGGCCTAGGAGATTTTTCCCCCTTTCTACATGCATCTCTTGCCAGCAATGAGGGGCAAGAGTTAACTAAGTTTAGGGAACAGAAAGAAGAAACGGAACATCATTTATCTACCGAAAATGCTGTACCTGCAATGAATAAACGTAAGGACTCTTTTGTACTCACTTTTCATAACTGCCATGTCTAAGTGTGTGTTTCTTTATGCTAAGGTGGGCTAAAGGTGTAAGATTAACCTGGATCTCTCTAATATGCTCCTGGGCTCTGTTTTTAAACAATACTCTTTTTTTGTACATGAGTTCAGCTGCTCTGCTCCATTTCAGTAGTTCTAACAGACTGCTAAATGGGCTTCAAAGGGTTATGGGCCCAGATCTTTCAGAAATAGATTTTGTGTTTTAAACAGAAGGAATTTTTCCTTTTTCATTGTTTTGTTTTTGAGCAGAATTTTTCTTTTATTTTTGCTGGTTTTGCATGAGCATTGTTGTTTTTGTGAGAGAATAATTCAGTCTAGCTACTGAAGACGTTTCTTACACCAGGAATTAGCCAGAAAGCATAAAAGGAAAGAATTTTTTTCTTTTTGAAGTGATTTTTAAATCATTTTTTGCTTAGACAAGATGGACAGTGTGCTCCTGCCTCACAGTCCAGTGATTTTTAAACTAAAACCTGGAGAGTTTTATCCCTGGAAGATATGGGTGGAAAGGCAGGCAAGGATTTTTAATCTGCACAATATTTTGAATGAAAATCCTCCTAATCCAGACTTAGCAGCATATGCAAGCTGGATGGCCAGTGATCTTAAGCTCCAAGGCTTGATCATGAATTCCCTAAGTGCACAAATGCTGATTCAAATCCAGCACAGAGATACTGCAAGAAGGATGATGGATGAATTGTTTAAACTCTATGGAGAGGGAGGTGATTCCCAAGTTATTAATTTGGTGAGGAAGTTATCCAATTTAAAATTCCAGAAAAATGGAAACTTAGATGAGCATATTTCTAATTTTCAATCATTGCTGCACAAGCTTGCATGCAATTATGTGATTTTGGATAACAGGATCCAAGTTGGATTTTTATTAGGATCACTGCCTGAAAATTTTTCTAGCTTTGCTGCTAGTTATAGAGGATCAAGACAACCTCTTTCAGATTTAATTCAGGAAATAAAGTCTGAGTGCAGCAGACAAGATTCCTATAGAAATTGCAAACAGACCAACAATGAGGCAGTCTATTTTTCTAAGATGCCTCGGGGCAAAGATGGCGGTCTGCAGCAGAGGAGCCTTTCAATAACAAAGAGGCCCATCTAGTGTCATTTTTGTGGCAAGAATGGTAACTTAAAGAAAAACTGTTGGGCAAGGAAGGCTGATCAGAAAGGAAACAAAGAGAAAGCTCCAGATGCGAGTCTCCTTGCATTTTCAGCCACAGATAAAAATTGCTCATCTTTCATATTAGACAGTGGCTGTAACATGCACATGTTTAATGATGTTTCTCTCTTCATCAAATTGAACCCAAGTTTAAAGGAAGAGGTCAGCCTAGCAGATGGAACCACAATCCCTGTGGAAGGAGAGGGTTGTGCTCTCATAAGGTGTGGAAATGGCACCACCCAGAAGGACTTAATTGCTAATGTTTTATATGTTCCAGATGTAAATCTGAATTTGATATGTGTATCTGCACTCATGAAGAAAGGCCACACCATTCATTTCAAAGGTAATAAATGTGAGATAATGAACCAAGAGGGTATCTTTCTAACAGGATACCAAGATCAAGGTTTAATCTTTCTCAATTGTGAGAGGCCAGACCTGACATGCATCGCCAGTCACCGAGAAAAGGAGGATGACAGTGCCATCCTCTGGCACAGACAACTGGGACAAAGAAATTCAAGTGCAACTCTTCAAATGAAGAAAAATGGATTGGAAAGCAATTTAGAAGCCAAGGACTATGGTAAGGCTGTTGTAAGGCACAGAACCTACACACAGGGAAATTCCACAAGGCCTGCAATTCCAAAGCAAAGCAGCGGGCGCTCTAAACAGCCCCTGGAGTCAATTCACACCAAGCTGTGTGGGCCAATCCAAGCATCTGTTGGGGGTAGCAGACATCTAGCAATTACAGCTACCTACACCCACATTCCAACAGAGAAAATATTCAAATTCAATTCCCAAACAAAGGAAGGAATCTTGTTGGGGTGCCCACCAGGAAGCAAGGGAGAAAGAGTTTCAGGTCTCAAGACCGGTTCAATCCAGGCTTGCAGAGTGGGGCATTTTCATGAGACAGAGCAAATCAGAATCCTCCAACCAATAGCTCTACAGAAGTGGGAGGTGATGATGACCTGTTCACAGTACCTCACCTAGTGTTTCCAGTTGCAGCGAGCAGGCAAGCCCAGAGAGAGGACATCAAGCCAGAGATTCTGCCTGAGTAAGATGATGAGGAACCAGGAGGAACAGAAGGGGTAGAGATGCAGTATCATCCAGACCTGAGTCCTGTTCCAGACCAGAGGCACTCATCATGACCCAACAAGGGAGTTCCAGCCAAGTGACTGTCCTACCTCGCAGGAGTGGCGTTGCCAAAATAGCCTGCATTATGGAAGGAAGTGCAACAGCTGCCACCAGCTGAAGCAAGTAAGTGGAGAGCAGCAGCTCAAGAAGAATTTGAGGCTCTGCAACACAACAACACTTGGTCACTCACAAAGTTACCTGTTGGCAAAAAGGCCACTGGTTGCAAATGGGTCTTTAAGGCCAAACAGAATGAGAAAGGAGAGGTCCAAAGATATAAAGCTAGACTGGTAGTCAAGGGCTATTCACAAAAGTATGGGGAAGATTATGACCAGACTTTTGTGCCAGTTGTGACCCACACAACCATTCGACTTCTTCTAAGTCTAGCTGCAAGCAGAAACATGCAAGTGGAACACATAGACATTAAAACAGCGTTCTTGCATGGAGAAATTAAGGAGGAGTTGTACATGCAACAACCTGAAGGCTTCACTGATCCAAAGAACCGGCATTTAGTGTGCAGGCTTCAGAAGGGGATCTATGGGCTTAAACAAGCAGCAAGAGCCTGGAATGTGAAACTGAACCAGAGCAAGGTTTCACTCAGGGCAAAGCTGACCCCTGCCTTTACACACGACACAATAATGGCAGAGACATGTTCATTCTGACATTTGTAGATGATTTGATTCTCTGTTATGAGGATCAGAGGGACATTGATGAAATTGTATCCAACTTGAACACTGAAGTAGAGGTGAAATGCCTTGGGAAGGCAACCTACTACTTGGGGATACAAATTGACAGAGAAGAGGATGCAAGTTTTCTCCTCAGTCAGAGGCAAAAATTTTTAGAATTATTGGAGTGCCTGGGACTGGAAAATGCAAACACAGTTCCAACTCCTATGGAAGTAGACTTTCACAAAGTCAAGGACACTAGTGAACTGTTGCCTCAGATCAATGGCTACAGAGAGACCATTGGGAAGCTGTTATATCTGTCCACCGAAACAAGGCCAGGTATTTCAACTGCAGTGAGGATCCTCTGCAGAAAGACCAGAGAACCCACCCAAAGGGACTGGACAGGCATTGGGCAGGTGGCAAGATACCTGAAGTGGACTGCAGACCTGAAGCTTAAGCTGCCAGCAACTGATTCTCCTGAACTAGTGGGGTACACCGATGCAGATTGGGCAGAGGATGTAATTGATCGCAAATCCACTAGTGGGAATGTGTTTTTCTTTGGGGGAGGGGCTGTGAGCTGGGCTAGTCGCAAGCAGGCTATTTTGGCACACTCAACAACTGAAGCAGAGTATCTTTCAGCAGCTGAGATATGCACAGAGGTGCAATGGCTCAAGTATTTACTTGAGGATCTTGGGGTCAGTGTTCCTGCTCCAATAAGAGTCTTTGAGGACAACCAAAGTTGTATAAGACACTCTCTGTCACAGAAGGTGGGAGGGTGGACCAAACACATGGATGTTCACTACCACATAATTAGAGAGGCACAGGAGACAGGACTAATACATTTGGAGTATTGTCCCTCAGAGAGGATGATCACATACATCCTTACAAAACCACTTGTGAGGGGTGTCTACCAAGGCCTACGTAGTGAGTTAAATCTTGTGTAGGCATGATGCATGCATGATTTGAGAAGGGGTGTTGGAGATCCTGCCAAATCCAGCATGCCTCATCAGCGTATGGATGGTTGCTCTAGGATGCAAACTCTCCATGCTTTTGAGGAAGCTGGTTGTGGCCACTCCCACTGCCACTTCCTCTCTCTCTCTCTCCTCCTTTGACTGGGAGCAAAGCACACGGCTATGTGCTGCTCCATCCTAGGCCATGGATGGGCCTAGGAGATTTTTCCCCCTTTCTACATGCATCTCTTGCCAGCAATGAGGGGCAAGAGTTAACTAAGTTTAGGGAACAGAAAGAAGAAATGGAACATCATTTATCTACCGAAAATGCTGTACCTGCAATGAATAAACGTAAGGACTCTTTTGTACTTACTTTTCATAACTGCCATGTCTAAGTGTGTGTTTCTTTATGCTAAGGTGGGCTAAAGGTGTAAGATTAACCTGGATCTCTCTAATATGCTCCTGGGCTCTGTTTTTAAACAATACTCTTTTTTTGTACATGAGTTCAGCTGCTCTGCTCCATTTCAGTAGTTCTAACAGACTGCTAAATGGGCTTCAGTTGTAACAGTCTATTGGTAGTTTCTGAGATGTTTCTGATGTATGGCAGTGTTACCCTTTTCATAGCTTCTGTTGGTTGTGTTGTAGTGGGTTGGGTGGTCAGGCACTTTTTGATCAAGTTACGTGGGTATCCATTTTGCTGGAAGATGATGTATAGATGATCTGCTTCCTTTTTCTGGTGTTCTGGGTTGCTACAGTGTGTTAGTGCTCGTTTGAATAATGTTCTTACACAGCTTCTCTTGTGGGAGGTTGGGTTGTTGCTTTGGTAATGGAGCACTTGGTTAGTGTGGGTAGATTTCCGGTAGACTTGTGTTTGTAAAATTCCATCATTTCCTCTACTGATGAGGATGTCCAAGAAGGGTAGTGTGCTGTTGTTTCCTTCTTCCCTTGTGTCATGGGGGGCTCAGGCTCGGAGTCCATGTGGGGCTCGGGCTTGGAGACAGGGTCAGATGACAAGGATGGGCAGCCAGCCTCTGACATAGAGATGGAGGGCGAGCAGACAGCTCTAGATAAAAGGCCGCCTGAGCAGTCAGAGGAGGCGGGGCTGGTCAGCGAGCAGCAGGCACAGGCGCCGCTGATTAGTGAGGACGAAGACTCAGAGCTGCCGCCCCCTCCCAGTTCTCAAGAAAGGAGAGCGGAAAGGAGGGAG
Organism: Charina bottae; assembly: GCA_023362775.1. Taxonomy (NCBI): domain Eukaryota; kingdom Metazoa; phylum Chordata; class Lepidosauria; order Squamata; family Charinaidae; genus Charina; species Charina bottae. Next base: position 4,334,202 of record JALMGJ010000020.1, read on the forward strand.
GAACAGCGGAGGTTGGCAAGGCTACGAGTGAGAAAGCAGCCCCGCTCCACCCGGGTCTGCCTCTATAAAAAGGGAGCCACAAGCCCAGACCGGTCGTTGGGGACAACCGTCTGCTTACCGGATTCCATGTGCCTGGACTCCTGATCGGAAAACCTCATGACCTGACTCTTGACTCTTGGACTCACTTGACTAATCGTGTTTTGAACGTGAAACTCCCTTAAGGCAAGCTCATGGGACTTTTGGGGCTTGTTTTTGTAGAGTGTGTGCATTTGCGCTCACACTCCCTTGCTGTCTGTTCGTTACCTCACAAGTTTACCTCATAAGTTTCTCAGCAAAGTTTACCTCACAAGTTTCTCAGCAAAGTTTACCTCACAACTTTACCTCAGAAGCTTCTCAGTAAAGTTTTACAACTGCCTCCCTGGTGTACTGTGTGTGATTGGGCTGGGACAGGACAGTTTGTCCCCAATGAAAACCCCCTCTCTGGGGAAACAGGAGGCGGTTGTTTGCTCAGACAAAAAAAAATATGGAGCAGCTTCTCACAGAAAATGCACAACTTGCACAGCAAGTTGCTCTCCTTACAGCTCAGCTGGCTCAGCTCCAGTCCCCACCGCCTTCCGCTGCAGCAGCTGCACCCCCACGCCGAAAATGTCCAGTCCTTGTGCCAGAAAAATTCAATGGGATGCTAGCTCAGTTTCCCGCCTTATTTGCTCAGTGCAACCTTTACACGAGTCTCCGCCCTGAAGACTTCCTGACAGTTTGTTGTCGGGTTCTGCAGCTAGATGGGCTACTCCTCTGCTTATACAACAGAGACCCCTGCTAGACAATTTTGATGAGTTTAGCTGACTTTTAAAGATCTTTTTAAGTCTCTCTACAGCTAAGAGCTAGTAGTGTACTTTCCTCCATTATGGAGAGCAAGTCAGGTGAGATCCAGAACTACTCAGGTCAGAGTCAGAACTCTGAACAGACTGAACTACTCACATTTTTAACAAAAATAGTGGCTTATAATAATGCAAAATTGGAATATAATATAATAATAAAATAAAATAAAATGTGGCTTATAATAATGCAAAACAAAAAAATAATACAAAACTGGTGTGTAAAGCATCCTGTTATAATTAACATGAGAAGTCCTGCAGCTATTCAAGAGGCTCATTATTTTCTTTATAGGTTTTTCATTTATACTGCTATATATAAACATGAGAGGGAATACTTTATAAAAGATATTGTAGAGAATAAGAAGTATTAATATGTAGTTTAACACTCATTTAGATTTAGAGTGTTTAGTACAGTGCAGAAAGTAAAATGCAGCTACTCTGATAGTGCCAGTCAGGGTCAAAGATTAAGTTCTTTATACTGCTCATTATCAAAGCTTTATCTCAAAAAGCCTAGGTTTCTTCTCAAGGTGGAACTTTTCTGTGATGATGTCCTGGTGATGAGATACTCTCCATGGAGTATTCTGAGTATTTAGTTAATTTGAATTAAGTTTCACTGAATTTAGGAGAAGCTATTTCCAATACAATATTCATCTGTCTTATTTTTCATTCAAGTCAAATACTAGCAGTTTTTGCCTCGTCACAAGTTGAAATGGGCACAAACGTTCTATCAATATTCTCCATCAAATCTGTGGGTAGAGAAATTTCTCCAAATGTCTTCAGGAGGGAAAGGACCCTCCCTTAGCAGTAATATTGACACTACTACTGAAATGATGAATGGAAAGGAGTCCTGCAGTGCTGTCTAGCCCCTGAAAACCTCCAGGACCCAGATGAAATCTATAGATTAACCCAATCATACTTTCATACTTTTTCTGTACAGCTGAAATTGCACAGCTGTACAAGATCTGAACCACCAGATCCCAGTTTAGGGGAGACAGTTATGAAAACATATCTTGGCCATCCAAGGCCACCAAACAAACCTGTAAGTACCTGTTAACTTAGAAAAGTGGGAAGAAAAACCAAGAATTTAAATGCTGGAGCGGAGATGTAGAAAGACCTTGAATCCTTTGCTCTATAGCTGGCAACCAGTGGTTGTGTTAACACTTCATCGTCTGCTATAAGAAAATAAAATTGAGTCATGTCTGACAGTCTTTTGCCAAGACAGGACAAATGTTGAACAAGAAGTAAACTAAAGCAAAGGTCCTCATGATTTTTACATGGTATCCGCAAGAAATCACCTTCATTCATATTACCAATCATACATACAGTATCTGTGTAGTATGAGACATCATAATCAAAGATACAACAATTTTTAGTAATTACAGCTTCAAAGGTTTTTGGCATTCTTGTGTGCCAAAACCTGGATTTGAGACAAAATTTCATTTTTTCACATTGCATATGAAATTTGCTGGTCAAAATGCAGTTATGGTCACAGGCTTAGGGGTGATTTTTCAAAAGGATTATATTTAATAAAAATATTCCTGGTTGCAATGGGAATTCAACTTTCAGAATTTGTTTCATTTTAATATAAATCATTTTCCAAAATTAATGAGTTTTATAATTTCATCACCAAATATGAAAAAAAATGATCCAACCTTATTACATTTGCAACATTTTTTAGAAAATGAATTGCTCGTTTTTGCAATCAAGATTGAAGTAATATACCAGTGATAAAACATCTTAGACCAACTTTCTCTGAGTATAATATTAGGAGTAAATTTAATGTTCTTCTTCCATTGCAAACCCCATTTTGCATCTATATTACTAAATTCAAATTCTGCATCCATTTAATCATACAGTCTTTGACCTGTTCAGACTCTGAGTCATATTTCACTAATAATGTTTAAATTAAACCCAGCAAATGTTCGGAATTGCGTTTTATAAGATATTCAAATTCAGTCAGGTGTCCCAATATTCCCCCTTGTTTCTACAATTCTTTTAGTGTTATACTACTTATTTCAAAGTATTGAAACCAGTGAGGTAGGCTAGACCATTTTGAGGTAAGAGTCTCAATAGATTTTATCTTCATGTAGTTGACAATTAAATCTTGCAATCTGAACAAACTATTAACGTTCTTGGTATCTTCCTCTTCTTAACAGTAGACATTTAATAATAATGCAAGTAGGGAAAAGGGCTGTTTTGTTCTGTATTTGTGGCCATCGGTTTGTGTGCTTTAAATTAATTTTGTACCATGTTGTAATTATTCACAGAAACAAATGATTTTTCAACTGCACTCTTTTAAATAGACATGAGCTATTATATGATGGCAATTTTAATTGGTACACATGTAAGAATCATGTAAAATTAAGAGGCTGTGGGTCTGAAATCCATGTTTTTGCATCATGATGGTGCCAAAATGATGGATTCATGCTTATGATTATTCATTACATGCAGACGGATATGATATTTTATTTGATCATGCTTTCATGGGGATTCCATGTAGAAATCTCTGGGATCATGAGGATCCACATTTTTGTACCTTATTGATGCCAAAATTTGCCAGATAGTTAATTGCTACAACATTTTGCATGCAGACAGCTGAAATCTGTAACATGATGGCGGTTTTATCTAGATCCCATGTAAACCTTTATGGATCCAAGCCTCAGTTCTAGGTTTTTGCAGCATGTTGGTGTCAGACTTTCCTCCTTGCAGTCTGGACTGGAAATACAGTAGCTAATTCAAGGAACAAGAATAAAAAGTTCTGCTTAATAGTGTTTATGAGAAGGAAGGTGAAGGTTATAATGCAAGGGTTGCAGTGAGTGCTCTGTTTTCAAATGAGAAACCTATATATTGGCAACTTAAGGGCAGCAAAATTGTTTGCATTTTCCTGCTCCTTCTATGCAGAGGGCTGGAAGCCTGCCTGTTTTGTGAAGAAGAAGCAGTTTGCTTCTCTTCAGTGCTTTTGATAACTATCAGCCTTATAGTTTGAGAAGTAATTCTCCCCAGTCACATCAAAAACTGCTGGATCTGTAATTATGATGGTTTATTGTGTGCACACAGATACAGCCTGTGATTTGCTAGTGGTTTCAGATGGATGCCATGTTAAAATAATGCAGAATCAAGAGGATTGCTGCCATGGATCCATACAGTACTGGATCCAAATGTGGTCAGAACAGTGGTGGTTAGGATGTACTGTTTGCTGACAAGTATGATCTATTATTAGGTGCTGGTTTTCTCATGTAAACATAGGGTTACAATATCTTGGCTTTTAAAATGCAATGACTACTAGTCAGCAGCAAAGCGACACAGAAAACACGGTATCTTTGCTACCATCTCCTGCTCAACTGGATTTTTGCAGCCCTGTGTGAAAAGCATATGAAATCAGGAGCATCTGTATTTGATTTCAAAGATCCAACTTTATGCACTCCTCAACATTTATCTTCCTGATGTTACTACAAGCATGATAGTTTTGTAACTTTTAAAGTAAAAAAAAATTAAACTTTTTAAGAGCAAAGACAACATAATGATAACAACGCTGCTAAATCCCCCAGTTTACCCAGTGGGCTCCTACTACACTTTAGGGTTGTATATAGGACCTCCAGAGTTTATTATTTGTGAAGCAGAGAGGTTTCTGAGTGAACCTAACCATTAATGGCACAAATTATAAATACATTTTTCCAGGATTACATTGTGCAAATAGCAATATATTCCAACATATTATAGGGGGGAAAATTGCTCCTGTCAATGTATTGGCTAGGAAGAAAAAAAGGAAGCATTGAAAGAATGTGCTGCTGTGGCAAAATTATTATTTAATTCTCTGACAGATTCTTCTTCCTTAGGAATAAGCCATATTGAATCTAGTGAAAATAACTTCTGAGTAGGTATTCAGGGAAAGAATATGAGCAAATGAGGTTTTTGATTATTTTAGAAATGACATTTTGGGTGGGGGGCAGAGAGGAACATTATCAATTAGCTCCATCAAAACTGGAATATGGCCCCTGAAGTCTGTTTTGCAATTGGTCAGTAAAAGATTCTCTCTCCCTGGAGTAAGACAGTGAAGTAAATGTAAAGGGCTCCTGGTTTGGATCCCTTTTTAGCTGGGCCTATATGGAGAACACCCCTTCAGGACTTGGGAGAGAAAACTGGTGCGGTGAGAGGCAGAGGGCACCAAAACCATGGTGCAGGCTGTGCAGGTCACATTCTGAAATGGTGGCAGCCATGGGCATGGGATTGCAAGAGAGTCCCACAATGAGAGAGGGAAGATTCATCCATATCTTGCCTGGTTTGTACTTTTATTTATTTGTTTGCTTGTTTGTTACGGGGGCGTGGTGGCTCAGCGGGTAAGACGCCAGGCTTGTTGATCGTAAGATTGCAAGTTCGGAGGTTCGAATCCCTAGCCCTGCGTGCAGAGTGAGCTCCTGCACTAGCTCCAGCTCTTGCCAACCTAGCAATTCGAAAGCATGCAAATGCAAGTAGATTAATAGGTACCACTTCGGTGGGTAGGTAACAGCGTTCCGCGCGTGTCATGCGGCCACATGACCGTGGAAGCGTCTTCGGACAACGCTGGCTCTTTGGCTAACAAACGGAGATGAGTACCGGCCCCTAGAGTCGGACACGACTGCACAAATGTGCGGGGGGTACCTTTACCTTTACCTTGCTTGTTTGTTAGATTACATCCCACTTTTCATTCAGGGGCTCAAGGTAGTATACATTGTGCTCCCTCCCATTTCCCCCCACAACAGCAACCTTGTGAGGTAGGTTGGGCTGAAAGAGAATGTCTGGTCCAATTCACCTTCCAAATTTCTCCAAAATATTCTTCTTCTCGGAAATATTTTCTAAAAATAATTACTTTTCCTCAAGTTGAATGAGAACTGGTAGAAAAACTTGCAAAAGCATCTCTCTTCCTTGCACTACTGGAGACAAGACTGGGAAGAAACTACTATGATTCTTGACTCCTTATCACTAGAGTCTGATAGTGTTGATAACTCAGGGAGGCCCATGGAAGCTTGCTGCACCCTTATTGTAGAAGGAGAACCATGGTAGCCTATGGTAGCCAGAAGTCAGGAGAAGTCTGGTAGCATTTTTACTACAGATTTTATTAAAAGGCGTAAGTTTTTGTGAGCCATAGCTCATGTCATCAGAGGCACCTGCGCCCCCAGACGCTCTCGATTCTCCTCTCTCCCTCTTCTTAGAAGCCAAGCGTGAGGCATTGTAAGCCCAGCCCAGAGCCAGCTTCATTGCAGCTAACACTTTGGGGCAAAAGGTGCAGACCCATTAAGTCCCAAGAGTTTTCTAGACTGGGCACATTTGCATGGAGAGCTGCTACTTTTGAGAACTGTTTGCTACAGAACTGTGTTGAAGGAGCACCGTTGTATTTGTGCTTGTGGTTTCCTGTTAACTAAAGTTCAGATTTTCATTTTTACAGACTGTCCAAAGGGAGCTCATAAGAAACTTTGAAGGGAGTCACAAGATATTTTTTTAAGGTGATCAGGCTTATGCAGGAAAATCAGGAATGCTGTCAAAACTTACCCCCACTTTGACTGGACAAGCCTGCAGTAGCAAGTTGCCAAGTTTGTGATATATAGATTACATTTTAATTATTAAATTTCAATTATGATTAAAAGTGATATATTTACTTTTAGTCCAAGCCTACTGCTAATGATATGGTTTATTCATGGGAGGGGATCACACATTCATTTATTATTTTAGAGAGTTATGGTACCACAATGTTTGAGAAGCTGTGCTTTCAATAACTATAAACAAGATATCTGGCTTTTGGGAGACATTTTAAATCTCCCTCTCTTTCTCTCTGTCTAAACTATACACACGTTTACCTGACCATTAAGACCTATTTTGGATTACTGAGATAAAAAAACTAACCTGGTATAAGTTGAATAGGAGGAAAAAAAGAAGTCCAAGGAATGGATTAATCCACTTGATGAATCAAAGATACCAAGAGGAAAGCTCATTACTTTTATGGTATCAATGTTGCTCACTTCATTAAAATTTATCATTCATATGAGCGGTTTTAAAATGGATATGCCAATCAAAAATAGGTCTGTAGTTTTAGTTCCTGATTTGACTTTCATGTTTCTAAAATTGCAGTTCAGCCACTTTTTGTATCTTTTCTTTTAAGTGAATTTCAAAAGCAGCGATTAATTCTAAATACAAAAGATCCTCCTGATCTCAAGAAGTCTTGATTCAATGTATGAATAGTTTGGGGGAAAAAGATTTAGTTCTATTAGCTCTTTAATAATTTTATTTTTATTTATTTATTTATTTGTCATATTTGTCTACAGCCCATCTTGCATGTGTGCCATCCCTTCATACTAATTTTAAGAATGCTAAAAAAAACCCTTAACCAGGCTCAATTAATTACATTTTTTAAAGAATTAATGTTATAAGCCAGTTGCCTTCAAAAGAAAATTTTGTGTAAAATTTAATTTTCCAAATTGCTCACATAGCTTTATTTTTCCATTGAAGTCCTTATATTTAATTTAAAATTTCTATATATTCTGCAGTATTTCCTATAGTAATATATTACTGAATATTCTAAAATCCCATAACTGATTCAAGAGAGGAAGCAGCAGTTCTTTATGAAATTATGCCTTGTTTGGTTTAAGAATAGGCATATAAAACCCTTGGTTGAATCATTTAATGGAATATGGATAGTTGGGCTAAAATTAGCATATACTGAATTTCCAGGATATATAAACCAATATATTGTACATTATTATTTCAAAATGTAGGATTGAATTGAATCTGTTTTAGGATGTGACATTAGAAACAACCATGACTAGTAGAAAAGGTAAACTTACTACAAATCTGGTTGAATGATAGCCTCTGCTTTGAACGCCAGAGTGATTAATCTTTCATCATGTGAAAACTGGATAATTCTGAAATTATACAGTATATTCCAGCTTTTAATACCAAGAAGTATAAACAATCCTGATGATCCAATCTTGAGCAATATCTATAGAAGACAGATGGTAAAAGATGTGACTATGTTGAGCCCAAATTATTTCAAGGATTAGTTTGATTTCTTAAAACCAAATTAACATAGTGAATTTATCTATAACACCACAATAGAGCATATGCTGATTTCTAAATAATTAGAAACTAATATTGAAAACTTTATGATAAGTGCCAATGATTTTTAGTGAGCATCATCTTTTAGAATTAAGAATATGAATCCTGGAATTTTCCTTATGTAGTACAGAAAGTACAGAAACAAACACAAATATAAAATTTAAAATACTTCCATACTTTAAATTCTGTATTTGTGTTTCATTGGTCTGAGACTGTAAATGCATTCAATTATTTCCCTACATAGTAAATGTTGTGAATTTCTTTTTAAACAATTCAAAAACATTAATTACAAAATGAATGATGTTTAAACCTGATGCTAAAAATACTTTTCTATTTTAAAAATGATTCAGCAGCTTATGGTTTTTTAATCATATTTTTAATTACTATCTTATACATATTCAATTAACAAGTCAACATGCCAACTCAGAAATAAATCCAGCAGTGTCCATAATGGGGTGTAGAGGAGTACAGAGATAACCTTAAAGAAGGAATGCAAGAACCATTAAGTCAACATCAATTTAGTCCTGAGAAAGAACAAGGAGTGAGAAGGAAACTCAGTATACCACCACCATTGCCACCAACTCAATTCTGTTTGGTATAAGAGGGGGCAGAGGGAAATTCTGTCAGGTCTTCAAAGTTCTGTTATTATATCCTGCAACAATAGAATTCCAAGAGTCTTTCTAGAGTCTGTTCCTTGACCTGGCCTACTTGGAAGGGCTGACATCAATCCTGAAAATCTCCCTACTCTCTAATCAGAGAGGTATCTAATCTTGCCTTTGATCATGGAAATGGCATCAGATCCTCAGGGTGCCCACTGTCCACATAACAACATGCTGAAGCATTGCTACAACATCAACAGCAAACACATATACAAATAACAAATCTGCACAATGCCATGGCAAAACTAACACAGCATTTGGGTCAAGGAACAACTCAATATTTCTCTGCTGTCATGGACATTTGCTGGGGAAGTTTAGGAGAGCCCAGGATCAATTTTGGACTTTTACAACTCTACAATAGAGTTCCAGTAGCCCTTGCAGGGTCTGTCCCTGACCTGAAGGGCTCTCTGTGTGTGTGTCTGTTCAAAAACAGCAAAATGGTAGGTGTTGCATGGTGATCAAAGCCTTGCCTCCTTTGTGTTGGAGATTCTGGCAAATCCAGCATGCCTCATCAGCATATGGATGGCTGCTCTAGGATGCAAGCTCTCCACGCTTTTTGAGGAAGCTGTTTGTGGCCACTCCCACTTCCTCTCTCTCCTCTCTCTCTCTGTCCTTGGACCGGGAGCAAACACATGGCTCTGTGCTGCTCCATCCTAGGTCATGGATGGGCCTAGGAGATTTCCCCCCCTTTCTACATGCATCTCTTGCAGCAAGCAGGGCAAGAGGTATAAAGAACACAAAGAAGAAATGGAACATCATTTATCTACCGAAAATGCTGTACCTGCAATGAATAAACGTAAGGACTCTTTTGTACTTACTTTTCATACTTGCCATGTCTAAGCATGTGTTTCTTTATGCCTGGGTGGGCTAAAGGTGTAAGACTAACCTGGATCTCTCTAATATGCTCATGGGCTCTGTTTTTAAACAATATCCTTTTATGTACACGAGTTTAGCAGCTCTGCTCCATTTCAGTAGATGGAGGTTCACTTTGTATGTGCAGTGGTATCATATGCACATACAAAAGGAACAGAGCTTTGATCATGACGCTGCACCCAACATCTTGCACAAATGCCCCAAAATAAACCTTTATTTTGATAAAGACTGTAAAGAATTAAAGAGGAAAAGGTCAATAATATTATAAGAAGTATAGAACTTCTGGTCCTAAGGAATTACCTTATATCCATGTGCAACTGAAAAAGAGCTATTAATAAAGAAGTAGAAAGAAACTGGTGGAGATTTTGGAATGTGATTTACAAAAATGATTGCACATTATTTTGACAGTTGTTATATACTTGCAGTTGCTTGTTTTTCTTTTTTATTTCAACTTTCAATAGAAGGCTATCAAGAATGGGAACCAATATCAAGACCAGAGTTAAAGCACAATTAAATCTTGGGAAAACTCCAGATTTTAGAGTTATTCCTTCTGAGTTAATTAAGTCTGATGCTAATGATTAATACTGCATGCTTCACTTTCATTATAATGACAAATCAAATCAACTCTCTTTTCTAAGGCCAAATGATATAGAGCCAAGGTTCAAATAAAGTTAAGGCATTCTGCCTGACACGTTTTTGTCTCAAGCTCCAGATTAGCATGACAGGTCTTTAAATATCCAGACTCTGTGTGTCATGCGAATGCAGCTGTAGAGCAGGATAGGGATGTATTGAAATAAGAGAGGTATTAAACAAGGATTATCATTTTTTCTTGCCTCCAAAAAGTTCTGATTGTCTTTTAAGTTTCTTTATTATCGACAGAAACCATTATGGTGACCACTTGAAGTCCAAACTTTTTGTTTGTTTTTGTTTTGTTTAAACTTGTGTACAGAAAAGAATATTGTTTAAAAACAGAGCCCATGAGCATATTAGAGAGATCCAGGTTAGACTTACACCTTTAGCCCACCCAAGCATAAAGAAACACGTGCTTAGACATGGCAGGTAATTTGTTTGCTGCAAATTAGAAAAAGTTTATAGGTATTAAAGGAAGCTGACTTATTTGGAATCCAATCTTATTATTTAAAGAAGATAGATTCACGAATGGTCGGTTATGGAATATTAATGTATCCCTGTGAAAGTACTTTAGAATTGCAATGTTTGCCTGAACCTTATTTACCACAAGCCCCTCCACGCAGCACTGTTTCCACTCCCAAGCATTTCGAATTGGGCAGCACACTTATCTTCACTCTGTCCCGCTGCCCATGGAATGCTGGGAAGGAGTAGGAAGCCAAGCCCCACCCCCACCCCGGAGAGTGCAAACATGGTAATTGAGGAAGCGCTTGCCTCCTCAGCAAATGCAGTGCCTTAAGCCAACAAAATCCCCCCCACCCTGTTATACACAAAGGGGGGGGGGGGAGTCCATTGCTAGCCCTCTTGCCACTGGCCATTTCCTGAAAACACTGGGCTAGTGGTATGAGAGGAAATCTGCTTAGCTATCAAAATGTTATTCTTTCTGAACACAAAGTCCTTAAAAACTGGGATAACAGCATGACCCAATCGTAGTTTTGCAGCCAGGCACTTTTCCCAACAGCTGCATCTATGGAGGTCAGTTGCAGTGTAGAGTTTCTGGGTTTCAGTTGGGAGAGTGAGAAATGCCCTGCTTGAGCCTAGAGCACAGCTTTCCAAACTGTGTGTCGTCACACAAACTGGAAGCGGCGGCAGCGGCATGCACGGCGGCGGTGGCAGCAGTGCGCCATCAGCGCTTTCGCGTTTTAGCGGAGGCTGCCGCCGCCGCCATACACACTGCCGCTGCCGTGCGCTGCCATGGTGCATGCCCCCGCCACCATGTGCGCCTCCGCGCCGCCACCGTTGGTGTGTCGCCAACGGTGGCAGATTGGAAAGCACTGGCCTAGAGGCTTGGTGGTGGATGGGGCACTGAGATATAGGCGGAAATTAGAATTCAGCGTCTGTTGCTTATAGAAAAAGGAAAATCAAACCTGTTTTATTTTTAGGAATGGTGAATCTGACTAGAAAGTGGCCAGAAGGGTTAAGATTGTGCTTGTTACTAAAACTGCCTGTGAAATTTTTAGAGATCTCTAAGTTTAGGAAACAGGGCGAGGCAATCATTCCTGCAGAGGGTAAAATGCCCCCCTGCAGATCCCATGGAGCTCTGATCTCTTTCCAGGGCTAAAGCTGGCAGAAAATGGGACTGCTTGCCCAAGGACATTGGGGGAGCATAGCATGGTGACACTGATGCTGGACTGGGGCACAAGCCACAACAAGTGGGCCTGTACAATTTCCTTTTTGCTGACTGATAGGGAAGAAATGGGAGGAACAGGATGGGACGAGAAATTGACTTTAGTTGATTTGCACAAAACCTATATACAATCATTCTGAAGCAAAACATTTTTTTTCAGCAGAAAGTTATGTCTATGTGGCAGAGAGGCATTGGCTGGGGCCAAGTTGTAATGCGATTTGTTCCATACTGCCTTAGAGTGAACCTAGGCATTTTAGTTTATAAGCCATATATTATGATTTATTGAGTAAACCCAGCAAACTGTAGTTTATTCAATAAACCAAGATTAAATATTCTTGGATGATGATGATGATGATGATGATGATTATGCATTCATATGAACAATCCCAGTGGTTTAGAAGGAGCCATTTTCTTGCTAAGCAAGTTAAGCATTAAGATAATGTTTGGCATAAGCATCTTAATATTTATTAATACATTTATAATCTGTTTTGGCCTATAAATCAATTTAGCACTATCAGTGGAATTTACTTTTGAGTAGACATGCATTGCCTACAGCAGGTGGCAGCACCTTACTAATCTTGAACAACCTAAGCAGAAACAAACCTGGATGGGAAACCACCTGGAAATCTCAGGGTACAGATTGGACTGGAGAGTGGAAAATCCATTCTGGAAGGTGGTCATGGCAAACTATCCTCTTGTTAAGAAAACTACAAGCAGGTGTTAATTTAGGCATGGATAAGATTACACAAATGGTGGCTCAGGCCTTTGAATCTGTGTTGTGTCTCAGTTCTCAGCAACCAAATATGTTTTTTTATTTATTTAATTTATATGACCGCCCATCTCCCCCAACAGGTGACTCTAGGCGGTTTACGTAAAAAAGGAAGGTGCTTCTGATTACATGGAAAATGTCCTTCCTTGAGTCTTTGTTAGCCACACCACTGCCTGAGCGCCCACTCACAAACATGGAAGCCTCTCTGAAATTTGGGACAGAGTAAGATTGTGCTTATCTGAAGAGCTCTGCTTCTGAGACTTCCTATACTGTACTTGGATTAGAGACCTTGGTTTATTTCAAGTTTAAAGACTAAGGCTGTTTCCACAGAATATGCTTAACCTTGGGTTAACTCTACTATTTTTCCAAATTAACCCAATTAACCAATTTGCCACCGTCTGGGATAATATAGATTGAGAGGGAGAGAGAGGGAGAGAGAGAGATACACACCCACACATACATACACATACATATATATACACACACACACACACACACACTTCTCAGTTTTGGGAATAATTTTATTTTGCCACTTTCTGGGATAATATAGATTGAGAGGGAGAGAGAGGGAGGGAGGGAGGGAGAGAGATACACACACACACATACATATATATCCACAAACATACACACACACACTTCTCAGTTTTGGGAATAATTTTATTTTGCCACCTTCTGGGATAATATAGATTGAGAGGGAGAGAGGGAGAGGGAGAGATACACACACACACATACACATACACACACACACTTCTCAGTTTTGGGAATAATTTTATTTTGCCACCTTCTGGGATAATATAGATTGAGAGGGAGAGAGGGAGAGGGAGAGAGAGATACACACACACACATACATACACATACATACACATACACACACACACTTCTGTTTTGGGAATAATTTTATTTTGCCACCTTCTGGGATATATATTATAGATATACATAAAAACTTTCCAGTTTAGCCTACAGCTTTGCGAGTTCCTGGTGTCTCACATCTCAATATAAAGTGGATCTAATCCCGCTAAGATCAGCCAAGGATAGCACAACACACTGAACCACAAATCAGCCAATCACATGTTAGCCTAGTGTGTTTTGAGAGCCCATCTGCTGGCAAGCCGTCGTTAGACTATTTTACACCGCACACACACACTCAGAATCTTACTTTATTCGGTTTCGCTTCCGTGTTACAGTTATGTTGAGACAGGCAGCGCTGGAAATACAGAATGCCCAACCAGCAGAGTTTTACAGCAAGAAAAATGGAGAGATAAAGCCCCCTCCCCCGAAAGTTTATGCAGGGCAGGCTGCTGGTCCGGGGTTATGACAGGGCCCTTTCCTCTTGCTCCCGTCCCGGAGCGGGGTCTGCCCAGGCACCCAGCGCCTCCGCCTGGGAAGAGCCGCGCGAGCTTCGGAGCAAAGAGGCTGCGGGCGTGTTCGGGGACTTGTCCTGTAATCGATTGCCGAGTCAGCTGAGCAGCGCTGCCAAGCCAGACAACGCGCTTCCCAGATCGCTCTCTCCCGCTCAGGGTGTCTGGGTGAGACGTCTGTGATGCCTGTGTGTGTGTGTGTGAGCGAGCGAGCGCGTGAGTTGCCGGATCGGTTTCTCGGGGTTTGACCAGTTGTCCCAGGCTAACCCTGCTCTCTGAAGATGGAGGAAGTAAAAAACAGGATTACCCTTAGCTACAGATCCACTGCCTTAGTTTCCATAACCAACTGCGGGGCACAAACACACGATCGCTAAGCCTAGGAAAGAAACCGAGAAAGGAAAAGACTCATTAACAAAACAAACAAACCGGGGGGATGATGGAATTGTTTCCCTACACGCACTGCTGAGGTAAATCTTTGTTGGGCTATTTCTTCGGCTTGGCTGGCGGCGGGTGGAAACAAGAACATTTATCTCTGGAAAGGCTGCCTGGCGGGCTCTGTCTTCTGTGTCGCTGGGGTGCAGTGGTGGATAGGTGTGTGTGTGTGTGTGTATGTGTGTGTGTTGTTGCGAAGGGCAGGGAGGTGGAGAAGGTCTGTCACAGAGTACCTCGTAATTATGGAGCATCTCTTACCCCGGGGTCAACAGGACTTGTTGCTATTTAATCCCAAAATAAACCTTTAGAATAACACGAGGACGCGAAAAGGGTAGATTTGCATTTCTGTTTGGAAAACCACCATGTAATGTTGCCCGACCGATCCATCTGAATGCAGATTAAAGGATGCTTTAAAAAACAGAATTCTGATTTCTAGGGGGTTAATCGAGTAATTCGTCCCCAGTTTTGATATGGTTGGCTTTTGTTTTCCTAACTGAGCCGAGCTTGTCAATTGCAGTTAGGAGCAGCCTCCCATCCAAGATGCACGCGGATCCCTCCGATAAAATCTCCTCGAGGGATAACACAAGATTTCATGGCACGCCACGCATTCTATTTAAAAATGCAGGGCTTAAATTAATTGACAGGGCGCGGAAAGAAACATAGACACCGGTAAAATTTGGAGATCTTTTTATTTTGCCTGGGGCCAAAAATAATTACTGGCCTGAGTTTCTAGATTCTTTTTTCTTAAACTCTCTGATCTACTCCTTCCAGCCACCCCCTTTTTTTCTTCTTCTTTTCTTTCCTCCAAGATTTTTCCCCCTTCCCTCTCGGTTCTTAAGGAACCGGTGGATCAAGTTTTCTCTCGTCTGGTTAATCGCACTGCTGTAGCTTTGGCTGACCTCTCTCTCCCTTTTTTTGTTCTTCATCTTTCCTGAAAGTACGTGCCATTCCCAATAAGCCCATCCTGAAAGGGGGGGGGGGGGGAGAGAGAAGACGCTTCCTTCTTCATTTTTGCTTTGTTTCCCTTCCGATCCACTTGCTCTGAATGATCTACCTGTAAGTTTTCTTCATCTTCCCTTGAACTCTGGAAGCGGGAGGGGGGATGAGGAAAAAAAAATAGGGGGTTGGCTTATTTCAAAAGGCGCCCCCATCTTGCTGTAGTTCCAGGGCACCATAATTCCGTCTGTCTCTTCGTTCTTGGCTGGGAGGAGGGGTTAGAAGCTGCCATCAGAATCTGGAAATGGTGAACAAACTTTATTTTAACCGTAGAACTTTTCTTTCTTTCTCTCTCCCTCCCCCCCCCCCCCCGGCACTGTTTCCTTACCTTTCTATCCATCTCATTGGCTGGGATAGTATTTCTCTCCTCCCCCGTGGTCTTTAGGAACTTTTTTTCCCCTTGTTACCGTGTAAGTTACCTGCAGAAGGTGGAAGATAAGGTAATTTTGGAAAGGCATGAGGGAATTGCTCTTATGCTAAAACATTTAGATCTGAAGTATTATTCTTAAAGCCATGTAAACATCAGCGTGATGGCAGCGTTGCCCGTTGAAATCTAAGCATTATACTGAGTACCTTGGGAATTTGATATGTTGTATGCCAAAGAGAAAGGAAGGCAGCAGAGAAGACTTTCTTTCTTAAGGAGGGGGATGAGGTAAAGGGAAGTGGTTTAGGAGACAAGAAATAGAGCTGCCTGTTTTCCAGTAAGTAATGGAGAAATTCCAGGAGCTGGGGCTAAATATACTTGGCAATCAATACAGAAATGGTTCATTGTGAATAATTTAACTGCTTGATGTAATAAGAGTTTTGAAACTAAAGGCAAAAGGGAGCTGGGGAACTAGGAGGGAAAAAATGAAACTCTTATTGGGGCATGATTTTTTTTCCTTTTAAATTTCCACTTAAAAGAAAATGTTTATTATTTACCTTTTCATTTTTATTCATATAATAAGTGACTGAGTGTCATCTAATATAGTTATTTGGATTTCTGGAAAGTAATAGCATGCTTCTTGGTAGCAAAGTGCTTCAAGAAACTTTTGAGATTGCAGTAATGCATGCAATCTGGAACTACTTTAAAAATTGCTCCAGGGTTAAAAAGTTAGAAAAGCTAGAATAAACTGGTTCCTGTGCAAAAATGTTATATCAGTGCTGTGGAAGCATAGATGTACCATTTTTGATCAGCAGTTGAAAACACCATAGAAGAACCATAATGGCAAGAAACTTTGTAGTACTGACATTTGACAGTACTTAAAATTCAGTCCCCCAAAGATCCTACTTGAGATATTCAGATTCCCTGTTGGATTTATTAACAAATACACTACTGCTCACAGCCTTAGTGTAGCAGTAGCTGTTGATTGTTAAGGCAATGGCAAACCAGTTAACACACACCTGACCTAAATAGGATTTATTTAGAAACTGTTTAGTAATTATTTTAGTGTGATTCCCCCTTGCCTCCTCCAGGTTCATTTTTGGAAAAAAGTATTTAACCTATTCTGGTCACTGGGTGCTTTCAAAAAGATTCTAGGCAGAAAGCCTTCTGCTACTCAAACATGGCTTGGTTAGCGATGACAAAAAGGAGAGTTCACTAGGAAACCTTGATCTTCAAGCGTTGACAGAGTGAGGGCATCTTTCATGGTGTTCTTTTTGCTTTATAGCACTGCACTTTGATTATGGAAGTGGAGGCTACTGATGGATACCTGCCCTGTAAGTATCAGTTTAATTTTCCTTTCACCTTTTCGACTTTTACCTTATTGGGAGATGAAGTATTATGAACCATCTTTACTATTTTTTTTAATAAATTGGCTAGGTTTGGTCATTTCAGTGACACTGTGTCTTCTGTCTTGAAGGACAGAAGGTGGTAGGAATGCAGCCTTTCCCTCTTTGTGTTTTTTATGTTTTTTTAAATAAACCATACACTGTATGCAAAGGAACTAAGTGTGAAAGAGAAAGGGGTGTGGACATTTCTTTGGCCTTGTCCCAGGACAATAATATTCAGTCAGTGTTGTTAATGCTGAGCAAGCCAATAAACAGATCTTTCTGCCATATCTTGTAAGCAGTTGTAACCTAAATGCTAGCCATTAATGTGTGGAGGAATCTAATAACCTTAGGAGCAGAATTACCAGAAACAGTTTTGTCCTGAGCGCAAATAACATTTTTTCTATATAAAAACTGAAAAGTTTTCTTTTAATATAACAGGTGACCATGACCTTTCGCCTGAAAGGGAGCACTCCAATATGGCAATCGACCTTACTTCAAGCACACCCAATGGGCAACATACCTCACCGAGTCACCTGACAAGCAGTAAGTTGTCTTTTAAAGTCTTTTGCATAATAGATTAATTAATATTGTCCCGTCTATGTGGTTGGTTCATATACAAGAAGACAGGGTGGATTGATTTGTCATACTCATACCTAATGTAAACTTGAACGTGACCGGTAGTCTGAATTATTCCTAACTTGATAATGAGTACTGGTGTTTAGTTGAACATGATAGAAAAACTTAAACTTGTTGGAAATGGGTGTAGCTTTTTTTGTGATTGCAATCATATCTACAAATTAATTGCAAGCAAAAGCAGGACATTTCAGAGTATTCAGCTATTCCAAAAATATATTTGGTGGACTGAATGACTGAAAACACACATAAAGTGTTCTCTGTTCAACCTCTGTTCCTTTACTTTGTGAGACTTTTTAAAATGAGTTCTGTGTTATTGGATGCTTGCAACACTTTAAATGCTTTAAATGCTTAAAGAGAATATACATTTCTGCTGGCTATAGTCACGTAGATTCATTTATCAGATAGCTGTGGATTGCTTCAGTATTGGTTGGAATATTAGATATTCATCTGTTCTGCTTTATACGACTGAGAATTTTGATTTTATAACTTTTCCATCTGCCTAATTTTCTTAGGAACATTTTTTATGTGGATTGCTCCATTTTTATGTTATTTCACACTTGATCATTCTAATTACTTCAAACCTGGTTTACCAGGTACTTTTTAAATTCTGTTTTTGTTGTGTTTTACTGGCTTGGGACTGTAAGTAAATAGATAGTTATATATTATTACAGATTAAACTCTGCTAGAAAGATGAAGCTTCAAGAATATTTTTTTAAATTCTTGAAGAGCCAGTTTGGTCTAGTGGTTAAGGCAATGGGCTAGAAACCAGGAGACTGTGAGTTCTAGTCCCGCCTTAGGCATGAAAGCCGTCTGGGTGACCTTGGGCCAGTCACTCTCTCTCAGCCCAACTCACCTCACAGGGTGGTTGTTGTGGGAAAATAGGAGGAGGAAGGAGTATTAGGTATGTTTGCCGCCTTGAGTTATTTATAAAAATAATAAAGGTGGGATAAAAATTAAATAAGGGGCGTGGTGGCTCAGCGGGTAAGACGCCAGGCTTGTCGATCGGAAGATAGCAAGTTCGGAGGTTCGAATCCCTAGCCCTGCGTGCGGAGTGAGCTCCCGCACTAGCTCCAGCTCTTGCCAACCTAGCAATTTGAAAGCATGCAAATGCAAGTAGATGAATAGGTACCACTTCGGTGGGTAGGTAACAGCGTTCCGCGCGCATCATGCGGCCACATGATCGTGGAAGCGTCTTCGGACAACTCTGGCTCTTCGGTTAACAAACGGAGATGAGCACCGGCCCCTAGAGTTGGACACGACTGCACAAATGTGCGGGGGGAACCTTTACCTTTTACCTTTAAAAATTAAATAAATAAATAAATAAATAAATAAATAAATAAATAAATTTGCAATAATAAAATATGATCTTTCTATCATCCCTTACTGAGAGGGAGATATTGCACTCAGACATTTCTCTTTTCCTCCAGAAAATTATGAGTAATAACCACAGGGTTATTAGGAAACACTCAGTTATTATTTACATGTTGCTAATGAACATGGTTATTCGTATTCTGGACTAAATTTTATGGATTAGTCTTTCATGAAGTATATAAACAACTCTTAAACTGTGGAATGGAAGTTCAAATATGTTTTTGGTTTAGTCTTTCTTATGAGACTAGGAAGAGTGGAATGTATAAGGAGCCAATATTTTCTCAATGAGTTTGGTTTGGTTAAATATCCTTAAAACAAAATATAATAAAATGTAAAAGCAACTTGATGTCAGAGACAGGGGATTTCATGTATATATTCCATTTAATCTACTATGTATTTTTTGTGGCTAAAACTGAGACCTGAATAATAGGTAACAGTGAAAAATTTCTCAGTCATTCAGTCTTATCCTGTTGCTCTTCCAGGATTTAACTCCTTCAAATAAATAATAGAACAATTTGCACTGAGGCTCCTTTGAAAAGATCAGCTGAGAACTACATCCCTTGCCATGGTCTAATTTATTTGTATCCCGTTGAAACAAGAAGGAAGCCCATAACAGGCAATTTACCTGGCTTTTTATGTACTGTAAATACTGCATGTACCAGACAGCAGAAAAAAATAAAACTGCTTTCGAAACAAACCATTCTCACCCAACTGTATTAAAATTACATGCTTTGGAGAGAGTGTTTTTTCCTCGTCTTTATTCGCCTGTGGCAATTCCAAGGGAGTAAGACTTGGCTATACTGTGCATGTTTTCATGTTTCCTTCCAAAAGGTTGCAGGTCAAATATTTTTGGCACGTTTTTCATAGATGTCAGCTTCATCTTTTCATTACTGCATCTATAATTACATATACATAGATTATGGATGAGCCAAGTTCTCTTCTTTTTAATGAGGAGCGCCACCCGCTACATTCGATTGGCTCATGTAATGTATTGCATATACTTTAGAGAAAAAAGGGCTGTGCTTTGGATTATTAATTTGAGTACTTTATTGACAAGTTTATAATTGAACATTGATGGGAAATATAAATAACAAACAGACCTTCTCTCTAATTTTGTTTCAGTATTGAATAATACAGCCTCTGATTGAGGAGGTCTCATGGAACAAAAGTTTCATTCATTGTACATATTAAAATTGTAATGAATGAGTTGCATGAACCTTTGCTACTGCAGATAGGAAAACTCTGAACCTCAAGGAGTTTTACTGATCAATAAACTCAGGGGTGCTGATGATGCAAAAGATTGTAGACACTTCTTATTTTTGGTGGGGAACAGTCCATGTATTTCAAGATTTTTATTCTGCTCTTGCCTGGCAGATGTCCTTTACGTGTTGCTGCCCTAAGTAGCTGCATTGTTTCCCCTACATCTGAGCTGGCTTTGCCCTGGTCTGATCAAGGAGGAAAGATTGCTGAGGGTTTTCACCTGCATGAAAGGAGAGACAAGACCCTTGCTCAGTCTGAGGAAGTAGCTGTAGTTAAAGGGTTGTAGGAAGTGTTCATAACACTGATCTATATAGCTCTTGACATTCATATATCTACTCTCTGTTTCAAGCTCAGAACATTTCTAGAATGCTGAAAACCGCCTGTTGGAGGGGCAGGGGGGTTGTGAAGGTTTGCACTTGAAATGATTCAAAACAAAATGTTTTGCACACCCCTATAATTTAGTGATCTCAGTTGTTTCGGCATAGAGAAAAATATAGCAGTGGAGAAAATTTAACACCCTCTGGTTTCCTAGTATGTGTTAAGAATCTTTGCATCACTTTACAGACAACATAGGCACTTTATATCTTAAGCAGTGGTAGATTGCCATGTGGTAAATAACTATCTAGATTTGAACAAATGTTTGAAATAACTTCCTTAGCCGTGGCCCTTTAGTTCATACTCTTTGCTGCTCTGCTGTTGGATGTATCAGTTCCTTTGGTTTTTATGTATATGTTTCTTAGTTCTCATAGAAATGGTTGGCTTATATCTTGGCTCTTCTATCCTTACACTTAAAGAAAAATATGTATTTGGAACATCAAGCTTTCTGTATGCAGGAAATGTTTTTATGTAGAAGAACACGTGGGCTTGAAGTGGTGCTCTTCAAATATGAACTCTCCATGAGGATTTGTACTCATATGAATTAATCATTTTTGTAATGCATGGGGAAGTATTGCCGTGCTGTTAGTGGACTTCAGCTCAGTTCAACTCTAAACTTTATTGGCTCTTACTTTATTCATTGTTGCCTGATTAATTTGGTTAACTCAGCCTTCTGAAATTTGGTGACTTTTAGATGTATAGCATTTCAAATCCCATCATGCTTCAGTAATGCTGGGAATTGGGGAACTTGATGTCCAACACCTCTGAAATGCATTAGTTTGGGTAACACTGGGTTAACTGCATGAAAATGTAAGAAATTCCTGCTCTAGGTCTGCTGTGATTTAATAAATGTAATTCATTTTTCCAATCTGTTATCTGGCTTTCTGATTCATACATCTAAAACATGACCAACTGATAAAATAAAGTATTGACAACTTCTATTAATTATTATCTTCTGTTAACAAGCTTTAGCTATAAGCTTCTTTGTATGTGCACAGTGAATGTATAAAACTATATTAAAAGATTGGATGATTTTAACTGAAAGACATTTTTTGTAAAATATAATAAAGTAGGTGCATTTAATTTAGCATGTCAAAACATTTTAATAACCTCTTTATAAACTGGTTATATCTAGAAAATTCTATTGTGTTCTTCCAAACAGATGTTTTGCATATCTTCTGTAGTATCTATGACTTTTTTTATTTTGTTGTTTCCCCATTCTGTGCCCAGTTCACAAGACTGATAGATCCATTATGTATAAATATGTTTTACCTGAGAATTCTTTGTTAACGTTGCACTCTAGTTCATTAACACGTTGCACACAAACTATTGTGCAAACATGTTACTACTAATTTTCCCAATTTTTCAAGAGAGTGGATAAGAGAAACCCTGGGTTGTTGTGGGTCTTCCGGGCTGTGTGGCCGTGTTCTGGAAGTTGTGGTTCCTAACGTTTCACCAGCATCTGTGGCCGGCATCTTCAGAGGGCAGGAGCACAGACAGAAGCTCAGGTGAGCACAGAAAGAGCGCTTCTGTCTGTGCTCCTGCCCTCTGAAGATGCTGGCCACAGATGCTGGCGAAACGTTAGGAATCACAACTTCCAGAACACGGCCACACAGCCCGGAAGACCCACAACAACCATCGAACTCCGGCCGTGAAAGCCTTCGACAATACATAGAAACCCTGGGCTTAGTTTAAGCTTTGACAAGAGTGCTGGCAACTTTAAGGTATCTTTGGAATTAATCTAACAAGTACAAGCACTGAGTACCCGTTTCAGCTGAAACAGGGAAGAGGCATCAGTCTGCCCTGCCATGGCAAAAGCCTTCCCTCCCAAAAGCAGGCTTAGGACTGAAGATGCTCAGCTAGTCAAGGGATACAGACTGTCATTTGGGAAAGAAAACGAAGTGTGGTCCTGAAAATGGAACTGAACCATCCTGGTGAAAGCCATACCCCCCCCCCTCCAAAAATGTGTTACCATCCTTACCATCACCTTCAATAAAAGATGGTAAAAATTGCACAAGTAAATATCTGGTATTTCTAAAGTATTCTGAGGGGGCTGTGTCTTTCACGAGGTATTAGACAAGAATCAGGTTGATTTCTGCATAGATCAACCTACTGAAGTTCCTCACCATCCCAAATCACAACTAAAAACTCTTCCACATTCTGCTGCTCCCTTGAGCCCAGCACTAGTGTACCTGGAGAGGGGTGGGGCAAGAAGAAAAAATGAAGCTTCTTCCTTGTTCGTGCTTTGTATTGTAAGCTCTCTAGCTGTTTTCCTTGCACAGTCAACTTAGTAGGAAAACTTTACTGTGTTTGAAAAAGAGAATGCACTACAGCTATTTTATTACAGGACCCGTTTATTTGTTCTGTATATAGCTCTTGTAAATGAAGTGCTTAAGGTCTGTGTTAGGATCAAGGAGATCCATGGTAAAGTCTATCCTTAGCCATGAAAGCTCACTAGATGACTTGGGGCCAGGAACGATCTCTCAACCCAACCTATCTTACAGGGCTGCTGTACAAAAAATAGAGAATATAATGTATGCTGTCTTGAGTCACTTGAGGAAAATGGGATATAAATCTATTTTATATAGATTATATATAAGAGTAAATCAGTTTCAAATGGAAGTAGTATGACAGACAAGAAAACCACCATTGCAGTTCTTCATTTTAGTTAATGCTCTTCATCTGCAAACTTTGGTTTCACTCAGCCATGCATACAGAACATGGCTTCTCAGGTGGGTGATCTATTCTGGGAAAAAATATTGTAATAGAAAACTTTTATGTAGTAGCCCCCATTCAGGCAACATCTTTTAGCAAAATTATACAGGAGCATCCATTGAATAAATGAGGATGGTCCAAATTCATAGGAATACTAGAAGCAAGAAAAATTTATTCTAACTTAGTATTAGTTTTGACACTTCCAGTGCAAGATAGAGCAGATTTTTTAAAATGTCAGGGTAAGGAAAGTATTATGAATTAAAGCATCTTTTTAAAGTATCAAAGTATCTGAATGGCCCCATCCATTCTTTGCTTTCTAATAGCCCTAGACCCCCATTTATTTGTTAGATTTATATCCTGTATTTTCTCCAGGAACTCACACTGCTTCCATGGGGATCTCCCTTCATTTTTCTCTCACAGAGGGAGATTAAGGTATGAGACAATGATTGATCCAAAGTCACCGAGAGAGTTGCCGGGTCGCAGGATGACTTGAACTTGGGTCTCCTCAGTCCTAGTCATAACTTTAACCACTCCACCCCACTGGCCCACTCTACTGAATTTGGATTTGAGTTTGATATAGAGAAAATGAACTTATCTGCATTGTAAACATGAATCGCTTGCCTGCCAGTAATAGCTGACACACTGCAATTTGAAATTGTTTCAGTCTAGTGGCTGAGAGCTGGCCATCGCTTGTCAGTCTTCATAAAACCTCCCTTGCATGCCTCCCAGCTCTTTCCTTGCAGGCAAGAAGAAGAGTAAAGGTTTGTTGGCTTTTTCTTTAAAGGAAAAGGCTGAGATTCACAGAATGTCCTGTTGAAGGTTGGCATCCTTGAGTCAAAGAATTGTGTGTCCTCTCTAGCAATGTGTAGGAGGAGAGCCCTGTTAGCCTACGATAGCCAAAATCAGGAGGAGTCTGGCAGCACCTTTCCAAACTAACAAATTGTGTTAAAAGGCTTAGGCTTTCATGAGCTACAGCTTACTTCATTAATGCAATGGAGTGACTAGACTGATGTAGGATTTGAATGGGGATGAGGCAATTGCGGGGGGGGGGGGGGGGGAGAAAGAGAGAAGACAACAATACAATTTGTTCATCCAAAAAGGTGCTATGAGGCTCCTTGTGACTCTGGAAACTTATTACTCAGAGAGAACAATGGATGCAGCCCCATTTTCTAAAAAGACAAAAAAATTACAAAAGGAATGATAAAAAAGGTTATGTTGTCTTTCTTTCTGGAAAAAAACCCAGAATGGATATGGTTGGGAGGGGTGTGCGAACACATAGAGACATACAACTTATACACCCCTATTCATATTATGTGTCTTACTTTGTAATATACTGTACATGCTTACATTTCTGCAATGCTTGCTTGGTTTCTTATCCCACAAAATAAAAACTGGCCGCTGTTGCTGGAAATGTGCTCTTCTCAGTCTCGGATAAGAGCTGGAGGCTCTACCTCTGCACCAGGGGTAGGCGTGTTAGGTACCATGGATTGGCTAGGAGCAGCTCTTGGCTATACTTCTCGTGACCGGGGGCTTTGCCCAGTTGGCTAATTTTTGGCAGAGATACAAAAATGTTGCTTGCTTTGATTTTCTGCAATATTCAGCAGTGGCAGCTGTCTATCCTGCCCCTCCTTAAGTTTTGTAGAAAAAAATACTTCCCATGCAATGTAAAAAAGAGAATTTACCAAGCAAAAGGTTATGGTATCAATGTTAAATAAACATATTATTCATTTTTTTTCTGATTTATTCTGTATTGCTGTACCTACGTAGCCACCATTTACCTTCAACCTGTAGTTTCATGACTGAAATTTGGTTCTGGCCAAATAAACAGAAGGGTTGTTGTGGATTTAAGGATAAACACAGTCTTTCCCGAACACGTAGTTTCTGGAAGCGCTGGATTAAAGTCATCTTCCCCAGTCAGCTGAACCTTTGGCTATGCTGTTTGGAATTGTAGTCCAATATTACCACAACTGGTACCTTAGAAAAAGTCTGGTTAAGCTAGCAAACAGTTGCAGCCTGTTAATAAACTTAAGCATTTACAATTGTTGTAGGTTTTTATGTTAGACTCATCCAGATAGCCTAAATTCCTCAAGTCAGACAATGGAACATTGGCATTGGCAAGAGTGACACTTACTCCAATTCCCATCAAGGAGGTGACCTTTCTTCTCTCTCCTTCTCTCTCCCCCCACCCCAACTTTTTGGTGGAATTTTCTACTGAAATATTAAAAAATCTGAAGTGATCTGGGACTTCCGGTGGGGACAATGGCGGCTTGAGCTGGTTTTTTCCGCTGTCTGCGGACTGACCTGTCAGAGTGGCTTTTTCCTTGGGCTCAGGCAGGCTTCCTTGGAGCCCAGAAGCGTTCTCCCGATTAAGGAGAACCCCAGGAATCACCCCATGTGTTCTCCAGACAGCTGGTCACAGCCAGAAGACCGCAAAACAGCATTTTGCAATCGACTGGGAAGCGATCAGCTGGGAGGTGAGGCTGTCATCTTCTTCCCAAGCTGCTCTGAAGCCAAAACAGACCTTCCCAAGCTGCCCACCCCATTTCTATAGCACTAAGTTTGTTTTGTTTGAATTTTGCCAAAGAGAGGCTTTCTACAACAAAGAAATGCGGAATCTCTTGGTGACTCTCATTATTTTTGAAAAGTATTAACTTGGTAATTTGGCTTTTTGTATATAATTTGTTAAATTGAGATTTAAAGAATTTTAGTTTTTTATTGTTTTTTGTAATTAAAGCAATTTTTGAGGAATATAAAACTTTCTCTTCGTTGAATCTGCGGATTGTAGTTCTGATCTATTTGCTTTTACTTTCCCGTGGGAATGCTGTTTGTTATTACTTTTTATTTTCCTGATTGGCCACACCGGAAATAAAAAGGCTAGAGAGAGCGTTCAGTTACAGCGTTTATGACTTTACCTTCCTGAGGCACTAGAGGGCGCCATAATCTATTTTACTGTTAAGAAATATGGAGGAAATTAATTTGATATTTAAAGATCTCTACAATGCTGTTATTCAAGTTCTGGAGCATTTCTCAGAATTTGTGGAGTCCAAATTGTCACAAGAATCGAGAGAAACGGATAAGGCTGAAAACTACCTTAAGAGTAAAGTGGTTTCTCCAAAGAAAAAAAGAATTGGTGACTTATGTTTAAATAGTCAAAGGAAAATTGAGTTGTCGAAAGTTGAAGATAGGAAGATTGTGTTGCTACCACACCATGATCAAGAAAGTGAATTAAATTCTAGAGGTTGGAAGCTTTTGGATGAATATTTGGGCTTTTAAAAGTAGGTTGTAGAATTTGAAATTGACAAGAAGAAAGCTCTGTACATAATACTGAGATATGTAAATGCCTTGGTTTACTTTGAAGTGGGATAATTGTATAAATGTGTTTATCAGGATGGTTTCTTAAAGGTTTGGATAAATGGTTATGCTGTTTTGAAAATTCCTACAGTTTTGGTAAATACTTAGGTTATTGTTTAGATGTGGTTATCAGGATGGTTTTTAAGGGTTTAGATAAATGTTTATGCTGTTTGGATAATTCTTACATTTTTGGTTAATGTTAGTTTAGTTGGCAGATAGGAGCAAATTATAGTGAAGAAGGGTAGTGTTTGTTACTATATTAGGTTCCAAATTATGTTTGAAGGGTTTTATATGTTTTTCTTTAATTGAGGGTAATTTTGCTTTAGACAGGAATGTAATAATGAGAATTTAAATGCTTTATAGAAATAATGTTTACTATAATATGAATTGGAGTAAGAGATTGATATTGATTAATGAATACCTTTGTTATAGAAAGTCGGAAGTCACTTTGTAGTAGTTTTGTGTTTTTTCATACCTTTTTAGTTCTGTTTCTTTTTCTTTGTAGGCTTCTTTGTTTCAGTCTTTTCAGTTTTTATGTATATTTTGAAAATGCTTTAATAAAGTTTTCTAAAAAACAAAAATCTGAATTGATCTGTATGTTTCTTGTATGTATATTTTGAGATCACATACAGCGTGTTCTTTAGTGGCATGTTATGTTTTTCTTGGGCAGAAAATACGAGATGTGGGTTTAGCTGTTCTTTTCTATAGTTTGTGGTATGTCTGAGCAAGATTTCCAACATTTCCTCTTCTTTTGCCAATTTGTCTGATAATAGTGCTTAAGATGCTGGTAGTTATTACAAAGTAAATTTATTAAATTTAATTCTCCTCCCTGGTCCCCAGCCCTTTAAATTGGATTCCTCAAGAAAAGCTTTTCCTTGTTTAATCCACAGTTATATGCAGTTACTTTCCTTGGAGTATTATTATACCAGACATGACTCATCCATTGGCATATGACATGATTCCACTTAATTTGCATACTGTAATTGTATAGCAATGCAGCAAAACTTGTTTGGGACTATTTCTTCCCTCACACCATAAGTTTGTCAAATTTCATTACTGGGTGTAATGCTTGTTAAATACAGCTTACTAGTAATAGTAAATGTGAAATTATACAGTGTGTTGTATATGTGCACAAACTTATATACGTACATAAACATGCTTGCTCCTTTCTAAACATTAAGGTAGGCAACTAGCAGGCTTCATGTGGCTCCCATTATCCCCTTTTGTAACATCTGAATCAGTATTTTGCCACCGAAAATCACAAGTTGGTGGCAAACTGCCATTTAGTGGACCTCTGCCAAAAAAAGTATGTCTTGTCAGTTCTAATGTACAGTTTGACATACTTTTAAGTGTTCCACAGAATATTTTTTATTATACTGATATATATACTGTGGTATTTTATTACAGTGGTAAGTCTCATGACCGTGTTAATTTTCATTATTATGAATAAGTACTATGAAGAACAAAGGTTTCTTAGCACTACATTGGGGTATTGCTTGACTATCAATTAATGTATTATATGTTGCTTTTTTGTCCAAAGCAAAGCACAATTGATAAGCACAATATAATAAAGCAGCAAACTATATTAGCAAAATGAAAGTACAAATAAAAAAGCAATGCTAAAATCCAACTAGTCCCAATGATCATCCATCCATCCATCCATCCATCCATCCATCCATCCATCCATCATTTATTTCAATTTGTACTCTGCCCAACTTCCAGCGACTAGGAACGGTTTACAAAAAACATGAGAACTGTAAAATAATAAAACAACAGCAATACAAGAACCAGCAAAGATGACAAAACTGGGCAGCAACAAACATATACCCACTCCTTGAAAGGGGCTATACCCATCCTTTTTCAAAGCTCTGGGCAAAGAGCCATGTCTTCAAGGCCCTCTGAAATGCCAGTAGACGAGGAGCCACCCAGATCTCAGGGGGAACCTCTTTCCAGAGGGCAGGTGCTGCAGCAGAGAAGGCATGCTTCCGGGGTTCCCATAGATGGAATTGTTTAATTGGAGGAATCCAGAGTGTGCCAAACCAGCCAGACTGAAGTGGCTAGGCAGTTACTAGGGGAGATAGGTGGTTCCCCAGCTACTACGACTACTTCTTCCTCTTCCTCTTCTTCGCGATCACTCGTAGCCAAGTAAGATTGTCTTCCAGGGGTAAAATCTTAACAGTGGATCCGTAAGTGGCTGTAAAGGCCAATTCTGGATCCACACAACCTCCCACAATGGGGGCATAGTTTTCCAGGTGGAAGATGGTCACGATGAGGGTTTGCTTGACATGCCTTCCTCTTAGCTCGTTTCTCCCTTTCGCCCTGTACTCGTGCTTCTTCAAAGTCTTTAATAAAGTGCCTTTAATAAAGGCTGACCTCCAGTTGAAACGCTCATGAGTTAGAGCTTCCCAGTTCTCAATGCTGATATTAAATTTTTTAAAATTAGCTTTGAGAGTATCTTTGAATCTCTTTTGCTGTCCACCAATATTCCGTTTTCCATTCTTAAGTTGGGAGTAAAGTATCTGCTTTGGAAGACGATGGTCAGGCATTTGAACAACATGGCCAGTCCAGCGAAGTTGTTCCCCAACTAGCCAGGCCTTATGCCATGCAGAGCTTTATAGGTAACGACCAGCACCTTGAACTGCACCCAGAAGCAAATTGGCAACTAGTGCAGCTTGCAGAGCAGAGGTGTTACATGGGCATGCCCATGCCCATCACTGCCTGTGTCACCACATTCTGGACTAGTTGAGGCTTCTGGGTGGTCTTCAAGGACAGCCCTGTGTAGAGCACATTGCAGTAGTCAAGTTGTGAGAAGAACAGGGCATGAGTGCCTGTCTGAAGGCCTCTCGATCTAGGAAGGCGCACAACTGGCACATCAGACAAAGTTATGCAAAGGCCTTCCTGGCTACAGCTGCTCATTGTGCAGGAGCTGTGAGTCCAAGAAGACCCTCCCCCCCCACCCGATTGCACACCACTCTATAGGATTTTTTTAAAAATCCACTTTAAGAGAATGTTATATTTTTATATGATATACTATATTTTAAATATATAGTTCATGGATGCTTACAGGGAATACTGACATTACCTTTGATGCATGATACTTGCCATATCTGCTTTAGTATAAGGACTTCCTCTTCCATTTCTCAAGCAGAGAAAATTGCTGTGGCGCTGTGGTGAAATATACGTTCCTGGGCCATTAAAATGGTATTCACTCTACAACAAAAAAAAGGACTTGGCTGTAAATGATAGGGCCTTGGTAAGAAGGCTCTGTTGACATCATCTTTACGACAACTTACAGTTTTTAAACTTCTTAAACTGACAAGATCTTTACAGTTGAGAAATATTAATGTTTGAATAGGGATAGAATACCAGCATAATTTAACATCAAACTATCCTCAAATACAACTAGCCCATTTGGAAGCCTTAAAAAAATATAAAAGATAATTTCAGATTGAAACTCAATGAATTAGCTGGAGACTCTTTATGATGTAAAATTCCTTTCAAATCCATTTTAGTGTATCTTCAAGTATTGATCATAAAAATAATTCACAGATTATACTACACCTTCTTAAAATTGCATTATATGAATTGCATTCTTTTTAGAAGAGGTTCTAATGGAATTAATACATATTGCTATCTCTGGTGGCAAGAAACATTTAATTACTCATTTTGATTTAACATTTTTGAGGAAATTGGAAAAAAAACTCAGCAAGCTTTGATAATTGATTCTAACGTGGCCTCATTGTCCATTTCCCCCACGATTTATAAAATGGTGCAACATAAGAAATGAATCCATTTTTTCTTGTTAGCTGCCAGGTTTACTGTGGCAAAGCACCAGGTAACTAGATTCTTTGGATTAATAGTATTTAAAAGTGTAAGGAATAGCATTGGCTAAAAAAATAATGCAACAGCAAAGAGTCTTGAAGAATCCTTCATTTAAAAGTTAGGTTATTCAAATTTTCCTCCATTCTTAAGATATATTAACAATCTAATTCCTAATAAATTACATCTGTCTGTACAACTGTATTCTGGGACAGAAGTATTGTATACAGATTTAATTTTTTTGTCTTTATGCTAATTTACTTGCATATGGTTTTTCCTATTTTGATACCTTATTAACTTTAATTTTTTATGTTTAGAAAACAAGCAAACAAAAACCTTACAGTTTTTGATGGTAAATTTCTTTTTTGAGGGAGGTCTGACATAATGCAAGTTTTCAAGTTCACTGAATGTAGTCTAGCTAATCTTCATTTATTATGTTCAGATTTTGAGTCAGACAAATCATTCAGCAACTCTCTGCAAAGCAGTGAAGCTTGAGCTGCTTGTTTCATAATTGCACTTGAAGAAAAAACTTTATTGTACAGTTTAGTGCTGTCATACATTTTGTTATATTTATTGTGATTTTTAGGCAGCAATTGTAATCTCTTAGTAAGAACTAAGCAAACACCATTGGACTTACTTTGCAGTAAGCATACACAGAATTGTGTGATTACTTTCCTTTTTATTTTTACTCATTAAAAATGTTTAACCATGGTCATTAAATAAATTACAGTGGGCTGAGATTACACAGCACAGTAAGCCAAAAACAATATGTTGTCCATTATTTAATCATGGATCTAAGTTAGTTATATATGCCAGTTACATATGTCCTCATGCATAGGGTGGCCAAATATTGTTTTGAAAATTGTTCTGTTACATGAACTGACATTGTTTTTCTGTCTTCTCACAAAACCAGGAAAATAACACAATGGAATATTAAGATGACTACCATTTGAAAACTCTGTTAAAGCTACTAACAGTGGGGAAAGTGATCTTATGAAGAGCTTTATTTTTCTGTGAAAGTTGAGTTTCTCAAGATACTGTCATCTTGTTAGGAACAGTAATCCTCAACCTGCCAACACACCACCCCTCATTGCCAGCCTGCTGAATATATTATTTACAGGTGACTGGATTTTATCAGCCAGGCCTGTCACCCTCACATTTAGGTTGCTTCAAAGCTGCCTTCTTAAAGTTGCTTCAGTGGTCACAACTTTTGCCATACCCCCAAACACTGGAAATCTATCTTCGTAGAGAGTCTGTAAGTTTAAATTGTAAGTCTGCACATTGTTCTTTGCCAAAGCAAAAGGCCAGAAATATCAGGCATGAGTTTTCTAACCTAAGTTACTTAACCTGCCTGATTTTTTGTTAATTTCCCAAGCTTTTTCTGTTTTACAAATCATTTCTACATTTTTTTGTTGATTGTCTCCAAATACAGATATTCACAGTGGCTGCTAGAACCAGCTTATGGAAGTTGCCTTTATCCATTTTTTGTGAATTGCCCTGACCAATAATGTTTTATGATTCAATGACATTTTCAAGATCTAGAGTGTTTTTTATGGAGAGTAGGAACCAAGAAGTTTATTTCTGACAGCTTAGTTGGCTGGAGCTAAATATGAATTTGGGGTAAGGGAGGAATAAGGCCGAGAATTTAAAGAAAAACAAAAAAAACCTTGTCTTGAAAATTGTAATTAAATAATTCACAATGAGATAGTAACATTATCATCGTCTCAATTCTTCTATATTTATATTACTGCTTTTGGGCTTTAGTAAAAGTTGCAATGAAACCAATCATATATTGAGCAAGTTTTATTTAGATTTCTCTATAATGGTAAAGAATTGGAGTTTCAAGATGAATACAGCCTGATTCTGATTCTTCTGCCATCAGGGTGTTTGTTTATTTTATTTTTTTATACACTGCCTAAGAATTTACGTATTCATTATTTAAATCCAATCAAATCCTTTATTACAGTTGAGCAACCCAGACTAAATAAGACTTATTAAATAAAACCTTCAGAACACAACCTACAAAATAGAATATAGAAAATAAGGCATACAAGGTGAAAAATGTAGAGTCATGCTTGCACTATTTTGCTATCAACAATGTGCAAGTTTTACAAGCTGTGGAAGCAAACTTTTCAATGGTGAGAGATACCTTGGGGTCGTATCTGCCAGTTAAAATTGAACATAATTTCTTTCAGCCAGTCCCAGAAATGGGGTTAGAAAAGGTGTTAGTAGCTCTTTACGTATGTCTTGACAGAAATTACAATACAACTGAATATGAGTTTGTGTTTCAATATTTACAAGGGCATGTAGGATTTCCACATATGGGATTTTACAAAATTTTATCTCTAACTCTGCTGACAGTATAATATTGAACCTTAATTTATTTATCATACTTATATCACCGCCCATCTCCCCCCACAGAGGGGACTCTGGGCGGTTTACACAAAGTTGACAATTAAAACATATAAAAGCATATAAAATACCATACATAAATGTATATCTATATAAATTAATTAAATATATAAAACCCAAGAGGCTCTGATGTTAAGTTTAAAAGAACTCTACGGAGCAAGCCATCCCCAAGAAGAGCTATTACTCCTCCCATCCCAAGCGAGGTGGCAGAGCCAGGTCTTCAATTGTTTTCGGAAGGTCATCAGTGTGGGGGCTTGCCTCACCTCCAGGGGCAGAATATTCCAGAGGGCGGGTGCCACTGCAGAGAATGCCCGCTTTCTGGACCCCGTCAGATGGAATTCTCTTGTAGACGGGGTCCGTAGCAAGCCCTCTCTGCATAACCGAGTGGGGCGGGTCGATGCTCTGGGGACGAGGCGGTCCCTTAGGTAACCTGGTCCCATGCCATGTAGGCTTTAAAGGTGACAACCAACACCTTGAATTGGACCCGGAAGCAAACTGGTAACCAATGCAGCTCGCGAAGTAGAGGTGTCACATGTGCCGATCTTGGGGCACTCATAACTACACGCGCAGCCGCATTCTGGACCAGTTGAAGCTTCCAGATACTCTTCAGGGGTAGCCCCATGTAGAGTGCATTACAATAGTCTATATGGGAGATGACCAGGGCATGAGTGACTGTTCGGAGGGCGTCTCGGTCCAGGAAAGGGCGTAGCTGGTGTACAACTCGAAGTTGTACAAATGCCCTTCTGGCCACGACTACCACCTGCTCTTCAAGCAGGAGTCGTGAGTCCAGAAGGACACCCAGGTTCTGCACTGTGTCTGAACGGGGTAGTGCCACCCCGCCCAGATCTAAAGATGACAACTCTCTGGAACTCGAGGCACCATCAATCCACAGCCACTCCGTCTTACCAGGGTTCAGCTGAAGCCTGTTGTTCCCCATCCAGGCCCCCACAGCCTTCAGACACTGAGAAATGTCTTAATATTAATTAATTAATAATGTACAATTAATTAATAATATACATTAATTAATAATTAAATGATCATCAAAATGTATTGTTTGTAAGTTGATGTAGATACAATGCTGCTTTAAAGTAGTGTATTGCTATGACCCACTTGTACCCTAAGTGAGAGTTTATTTTTCATCCCCTCCATATACATTTGATGAAGAAGACTGTG
This sequence comes from Charina bottae, assembly GCA_023362775.1. Taxonomy (NCBI): domain Eukaryota; kingdom Metazoa; phylum Chordata; class Lepidosauria; order Squamata; family Charinaidae; genus Charina; species Charina bottae. The sequence goes on from JALMGJ010000020.1 coordinate 4,368,428, forward strand.
TGCTGCAGAGTTTGTCTAGCTCAAGGGTCGGAAATGGTGGCTCGCGAGCCAGATGCGGCTCTCTCCAAATGGCGCCCCAAATACGGCTTTGGAGCACTGCCCGCTCTCAGCTGGGCGTGAAACAGTCCCTTAAAGGGATAGCAGTCTTTTACTTTGCCGGCTCTGCTCCCAAACCCCGCTTCCTTCCATGCGATTGGCTCCTGCCCGTAAACCCCACCCCCTTTCACGCGATTGGCTCCCGCCCACAAACCCCACCCCCTTCCACGCGATTGGCCCCCGCCTGCAAACCCCGCCCCCTGGCTCTCGAGCATTTCAAAATGTGCACGAGCATGCCAAAATGGCTCCCGGCATAAAAAGTTTGCCGACCCCTGGTCTAGCTGATATACAAGTGTCAAAACTGATGAATATCTATTGTATGGAATTCATGTGGGAATATTACTTTGGAAGTAAAATAGGTCAACTTAATTTTACAGTTTAAGGGAATCTCTTTCCTGTAACTGTATCAAGTGCTATCTTTGACAGCGTGCTTGATTTTTACAGACTAAGTAAAGATGGGATCATGTGCTATACTACCAGTTGTAAAGGAACTGCTCTAGTAAAATGTCTGTGAGCACATGTCTTAAGTTCAATTCATGTCTTTCTATCCCATGGTTTCTTGATATCTTTTTGTCATGGATTTCAAAATGCAGTCTAAATTTAAAATGAACAAAGTGCTACTAATCAACGAACATGGGAAAACATCATCTGTTTTCCAGGATTCTGTGGCTGCTGCAGCCAGCAATCCTGGAAACAAACATGGCTGTTTTAATAAGTCACTGAGAGATGGTGGATGCACATTCCTGTGATTTGGAAGTATGTCAAATAAGCAGCATTGCATCATGCAGGTATTAATAGTCCAGAGGGCTGAAATCAGCAGAGGAACAGGGCATTCTTACTATGTATGTATGTATGTATGTATGTATGTATGTATGTATGTATGTGTATGTATGTATGTATGTATGTATGCATGCATGCATGCATGCATGCATGCATGCATGCATGCATGTATTTTCTCACTCCTAGATATTGGAGTTCATTCTTACAATATCTGTCTGTCTGTCTGTCTGTCTGTCTGTATTTTCTAGATATTGGAGTTCCAAATACATTTCTGTAACTCATGACAAATTGGAACAAAATATGCATATGTTTGCAAAATCAGTATTTTCCCTTTTTAAAAAAAAATCAAAACAAACAATTGGAATTGCTCTTTGTATTTTTAACTGTTTCAGACACAAATAATGGTTTCAGGTGATAAAACATAATTAAAGATAGAGTGCTCTGATAACACTTGTAAAGATCTGTGCTGAATTATTTAGATTGGCTGGTCGTATTGTCTGAACAATGGTGCCAATTCCAGTTGAAATTAATGGAAAACTTTGCACTTGGCATCTCTGTGGCACTCAGTGCCAGCACTACTGAAAGAAAATCATTCATTTGTAAGACAAAGTAGGGTAGAGTAGGAGCAATCCTATTTTATGTGCCATTCTTCCCTAACCCTTGCCGTCTTCCTAAAATCTTTGGCCATTATCTTAATGTAACTGTTTCCAAGCTATATGTTTCAGCTTTTATCTATAATAGCATATGTTTTAAAGTGTTGCTGTAATGCGGTTGAGGCCGAAGAAATAGAATATTGAGCCATTTCCCGACAGATAACAATCTGTTTTTTTTTAATTTCACTCAAGGATGCTCAACACGTTCAGAGAGGGTTATAATTATAATCCCAAGATTGATGCTTTTGGCAGGAGTGTAAATTTTGTCCAGTAGTAATCCATTAAGAAATCAATAATCATCTCATACTGAAATACAGTTTGTTTTCCAGTTGCATTTAGGGTATTTTTTATATTTATATTTTATTTTATTTTTCTTCTGAATTCCTAGGACAATGACTGGCTTTGGAGAATTGGTGAATCCAGTAATGTGTTTACTTACTAATTAAAAGTTTTCTTTCAGGGCATAATAACTATCACAATGTAGTGTGTGGTTGTAAAATAAAACATAATATATGCAATCACATTTTAAAACACAAACACTTCTTTGTTCAACTGTTCAGTCACATACAGTTTTTTTGACCTGATGAACGTCATTTCACCAGGATTGTCTGACAGTAACTGTTCTTTGAGTTTTTGTAAGCTTATGCTTGTGCCATCAATGATGACATCTTGCTATCATGTCTTCTTTTGGTCTCTTTTGATTGCCTTCGATTTTTCCAACCACCAGAGACTTCTCAATTTACTCTTGCTTTTACATTGGGTGTTCAAAATATTTAAGCTTCAGCTCTATTTTTAAAGCTTCCAGCAAGCAGTCTGGGGTGTGGGGTTTTTTGGTATTCAGTTTTTTCTTCTTCTTTCAGTTAAGGTATCTCAGCCATGTTCTCCAGTACAATAATTCAAAGGCATCATTTTTATTTCATTCAGCCTTTCTAATGGTCTAGCTTTTACAACCCTGTTTCCCTGTTACATATGGGAAAATCATGGCCTTGATAATATGTACCTTTATTTCAGTGTGATGTACAGTACTTTAATATTTTGTCTAGATCTGTCATGGTCTTCTTCCCAAGTAGCAGATGTCTCTTTCATGACTACAGTCACCATTCCTGTGAATTTTTGAGCTTAGGAAGATAAATATAACTTCAGCTCCTCTGCCTAGCTGAATTGGGTTCACAATGCAAATTTCTGGGGGAGTGAATTTCATATGCATGTGGCCACTACTGGAAAACCCCTGTAATTGTTATCTGTCAATTTAGAACATTTCATTGTCAGGCTAGAGCAGTGTTTCTCAACCTTAGCAACTCTAAGATGTATGGACTTCAACTCCCAGAATTCCCCAGCCAGCATGCTGGCTGGAAAATTCTGGGAGTTGAAGTCTACACATCTTAGAGTTGCCAACATTGAGAAGCACTGGGCTAGAGAGCAGGGACATAGATCTTAGTGATCATATTCACGGAGGAGATTCTTTTAGTGAGTGAGTTTCTTACAGGCCAAAATCAGTACTTTATATTGGGACTGGAAAGAAACAGTAGGATAATGTATTTTCAGTGGGCCTGATAAACACTGGAAATACAACATGGGGTTCTTAGCTATACAGAAAAATAAATAACATTCCACTACATGAGAACAATAGAAGAACTACAGATACATATAGTCAAGCAGTTTAACTGAACCTATTCATCATACTATATGTGTAACACACACACACAAACACACACACACACACACACACAGAGGCCATTAAGCAGAAGGAATTTTATCCAGCATATATAGTAGGAGAAGGGGCGTGGTGGCTCAGCGGGTAAGACGCCAGGCTTGTCGATCAGAAGATCGCAAGTTCGGAGGTTCGAATCCCTAGCCCTGCGTGTGGAGTGAGCTCCCGCACTAGCTCCAGCTCTTGCCAACCTAGCAATTCGAAAGCATGCAAATGCAAGTAGATGAATAGGTACCACTTCGGTGGGTAGGTAACAACGTTCTGCGCGCGTCATGCGGCCACATGACCGTGGAAGCGTCTTCGGACAACGCTGGCTCTTCGGCTAACAAACGGAGATGAGAACCGGCCCCTAGAGTCGGACACGACTGCACAAATGTGCGGGGGGAACCTTTACCTTATATAGTAGGAGAATCTTAGTAAGATCTAGTTCACAAGAAAAACTGTAAGTTGAGGGCTGAGAATTTAAATGTCAGGTTACTTTACTTGAGAAAGAAAGACGATTTAAACACTTGCTCCTGCCGCTTGCATTGGATTCTCGCTAAGCTGTCATAAAGCAGCTGATCTGTGGTTGCATTGAGTCCTGGGAAGACTGGGGCTAGCCTAATTTGGAGTAAAATGAGCTGGTACATGCAGGTTTTTTTATGCTGCTCCTTGTTCTTCTCTTTACTCTTGTCACTAAACTTTAGCCTGCTCCTAGCCACTGCTAACACTACATCCAAAATAATTGTAGTGATACAATCTCCAACCAGACTTTTTCTCTGGCCTGTATAGGGAAAATGAGACCAATTTTCATCCAGTGGCTGCCTGCCAATGCTATGCCTGTGGCTTGCAGGAAACAAGTAGCTGCCTTACTAAATGGCCAAAAACAAATATAAATATCTTATATACACTGTGTGAACTTTCCAATATTTCTGTATTTAGGTCGAGGCCATGTCAGTTCTAGCTGCCCACTAGACATGTTTTGCATCTCAACAAAACATAAATGAATGTTCAACTCCATCGATTTCCACGTGTACATGAACTTGCAGCTATATGCTTATAGTTCCAGCCTAAGTATGAAATGAACCGCAGTATACCTGATACAATGATGAATGTTTCATCAGTGCCAGTGTTTGGCTCCTTTGTTTGGTGAAATGTTTATGCTTAACAACCTACCATATTAATGTGGGTCTAAGAGGCCATTCTGTGGCATTTTAGTACTATTTTATTTGCTGTTTTTCTAGGTTTTGGTGAGTACGAATGCAGAAAGCAATTAATTTTTCATTTTGAAAAGTTTTAATGCTCATGGTTTTTAAGATATTTGAAAAAGAATCAACCGTTGGCAGTGAGGTTGATTAGATTTTCTACCAAATTATAGTTTGGCATTATGAGAACAACTCTCTGGTTTGCATTTTGTCTCTTTCTCCTGCATGACAGCAAAGTCCTGGATTTCTGAATTTTAGGGAACAATCATTGCTTCCCACCAGGAAAAAAAATCTTTCTTTCTGTGAAAATGATTTGTTGCCTTCCATCTCCATCACTGTGTGTGTCAATCATTGCTAAGTCTGTTCATTGTCTAGAGCAGTGTTTCTCAACCTTGGTAACTTTAAGCTGTGTGGACTTCAACTCCCAGAATTCCCGGGGGAATTCTGGGAGTTGAAGTCCACGCAGCTTAAAGTTGCCAAGGTTGAGAAACACTGCTCTGGAGTACTGAAAAGCAGGAAATACTTTTCTTACAATATGGACAAAACAATGATATTGATTAATTAATTGCTTCAACTTGTGGCTTCTAGAAAGAGTACAGTACTTTTCTTTATTTTCAAATAAATCTGGAATTCATCCAGGTGGAAAAAACTGACCTCTTTTGCCCCTCTTGCAGACCCACTTGGTTGTAGCTTTTCAGATGGCAGGATTTCCTCCCCTCTTGTTACATTCCTCCTTCCTTTGCCATATCTGGTTCTCAGGACCCCACTCTTGGCAATCTCAGTGAGGAGGCTGCTCTGGACACTCAATGATAGGTATGCAGATTTGTCGACTATATTTGGTTAATTGCACATTTTGTTTATTTACTTTTCTTTTGAGAATTAAATTTGAGTTTCCATGGCATGTTATTTAGCAACTAGATAAACTTTGCAGCATTGTATTAAACGAAGTGAAAAAGTAAATGAAAATATGTAGTTGGATGTTGTATATCAGGGCTTTCCAAAGTTTTCCCGCGGCGACACACCAACCGCCGTTGGTGTGTCGCCGCGGGAAAACCCAGAAGTGCCGCCGTTGCGGCAGCGCGCAAAAACCCGGAAGTGCTGCTGCCGCTTTCAGTTTTTGCGCGCCACCGTTGGTGTGTCGCCGCGGGAAAACCCGGAAGCGCTGATGATGATCAGCGCTTCCGGGTTGTGTGGCGACACACAGTTTGGAAAGCTCTGTTGTATATGTTCAACAAATTAAATCTCTGTGTTGGGATCCAAATGTATCCTAGAAGTATGGGAAGTTAATACAGTACTATAAAATTGGGGATCTTTGCAAAGCTCCGGTCATCAACCCTGGTAGAAGCTGAGGGACTTGTACATGTGAATCCAGTGCAAAATTGTTTTTGAAAATGTATATTTAAATCTGTACATGGCAACATTCTGTCTTTCCCTTATTCATTTTCCTAGTGCAGAGCTTTCCAAACTCTGTGTCGCCACACAAAAGTGTGTCGCCACACACAGCGTGGTGTGTCGCCACACCACCCGGAAGCGGTGGCGCGCACGTGTACGGTGGCAGCGGCAGCCGCTGCTGCCGCCACCATGCATGCCGCCGCACGCCCCCCTGTGCTGCCGCCGCACACACCCCGCGCCGCCACCGTGCCGCTGCCGCCGCCGCACCACCGCTGGCATGTTGCCAGCGGCGGCACTTTGGAAAGCCCTGTCCTAGTGCCTAGAGGTCAGTGCTGATGGGCTGTTGGTATTGCTATCACCTCACTGGAGAAGCCACCAGTTCCTGAATAGGATGCCACAAAATATCATCAACTACAAATAGGCTGGAAAGTTTTGGAAGGCTGCTTTTACTCAGCTCTTAAATGATGTGTAGTTGCTGATTTTTTTCTTACAATAGAGTGGTGAGTTTTTATTGAGAGAAGATGCGTGGCCAGCACCATCCAGGGGTTCTGCAGTTCCCTTTCTCACAATGGGTAAGGGCTTTCAGATTCATAGGAACTTTGGAAGATTCCTTATATAGAGTCAGATCCTTGGCCCATCTTACTGGCAATCATTTAGTGAGTAAATGACTAAAGAAAGGAACTTGGCCTGTTATCCCTTAGATCAGAGCTTTCCAAACTGTGTGTTGCGACACAAAAGTGTGTCGCCACACACAGTCTGGTGTGTCGCCACACAACCCGGAAGTGCTGATGATCATCAGCGCTTCCGGGTTTTCCCGTGGCGACACACCAACTGCAGAGTGCAAAATCCGAAAGCGGCAGCAGCGCTTCCGGGGTTTTGCGCGCTGCCGCACTTCCGGGTTTTCCCGCGGCGACACACCAACACCGGTTGGTGTGTCGCTGCGGGAAAAACTTTGGAAAGCCCTGCCTTAGATTGTACCCTAGATCTTTGGCTGATATAGAAGGTACAGTAGTGTTGAAATCATACATATCGGCTTTTTCATGACTCAGGGCATTCAGTTTACAGCAAAAGCCAAATAGCCAAAGTTCCATAGTCTTACTTATGAAAAGGCCCTTATTCAGAAAGAATAAATTTAAATAACACAAATTTCCACCAGAAACATTTATCTCAAGTTACCCTTATCATTGATAGCAGTTTGTGTTAGTGTAATATTTTGAAATACGTGTGCCAGTACCTCATGTGGCCCATAATGATTATTGTTTAGCTCTTCCATGGATTATATTGTTAAGCAATTACTTTTTTTTTACTTTCCAGTTGTAATATGCAAAACTGTCTTACAAATCAATGTTAGGATTGCTACTTTTTTACTCTGACAGAACTCCTGTGTCTTTTACAGTAGCTTTTCATGTAGAAACAAGAATCTAAGTGGAATGGAGAAAAGGCAATTCAGTGTTTCCAGTTTTTCCAACACCTTTGGAATTTAGATAGCATGTTGTATATGCTGCTATAAAATAGTTGCCATAGGAGGTGTGGCTTGCTCATTCACAAAACAACTTCCTTAGTGGGCATGGCTAATCACAAATGTTGAGAAGGCAAATTGTAAGAACTCAGTCAAGTTATTTATCTTTCAGCCTTAAGTAATATGACAGAATGAGGGTTGAGCTCCGGTACCTTCAGATTTTATTCCATTCTCTATTTCACATAGAAGGCAAACTGATGTAAGTTAGGCATATATTCATTAGAAGGCAGAGGTGGGTTGAGTCTCATATACTAAATCATATCTTTTTCTCCATAAACATTAACAAAATACTATTAAACAAAACAGTGATGTTCAGATAAGTGAATACAGAGACAAGATGCCCACCCACTCCTCATGAAACTTCCTCCACATCCTCTTAAATTTTGTCTATATGAAACTTAATTCAGTAGGAAAAATGTTCTTGGCTTAATTTCTATACAAAACTTGTGCAAAAGACATAGTAGTATGTTTAAAAATACCTGCTATTTGAAGGTATTGGTATTACTGTTACAAATAATAACTTTTAACAAAGATGGTGGCTTCATTTATGTCTGGTATCTCTACTTTCCCTCCCCCCCCCCCCCCAGAGTTGGTATGCATAATCCATTTATTTATATTTCAGGCTTGCAAATCAAGAGAGCATCTTCATGATCTCTTAATGATTAAGGCATGATGGTTTTATGTTAATCAGTTCAGAGTATACTATGTATTGTGATTTAAGAATACAATGAAAGCTTTGCAAGAACAACCAAGATCTCCCTTGCATATAATTCTCTATGAGAAACCCACTGAACATAATGAATTAAGTTAGTTTCTTCCAGCTGACTTGTTGAAGATGCTGAAGGGGATTATTGATTAAAGTTTAACAGAACTGGTGGGCAGGTTAACAGAACTGGTGGGCAGGTTAACAAGTATGTTGTAGGTAATCAACTTGAACTTGGCCAATGGCCACCTACAAATTAAAGTCTATATTTATCCCATGCCATAATATTCCTAATGTGCTCAATAGAGAATACAACACATTTTTATCTAGTTTGTTTTGTTATCTGGCAACAAGAGTTTATCTTATGCTGATGATACCCAGCTTTACCTCACAGCCAAGCAGGGAGGCTGGAAGGGTCTGTATGGAAAAAACAAGTTGAGATCCATCTCTCTGCAAGACAGTGATTCTGTTTATCCAGAGGTCATTGAATACTTGGCCTGCCCCAGTGTGAATTCTAGACAGGGAAGCAGTTTCCCTGAAGGAGCAGGTGTATAACATGGGGCTCCTCCTAGACTCACAGCTAATGCTAGATAGGCAGGTGGAGGGTGTGGCGACGTGGGGGGGGGCGGGCTTTTGCCCAGTTTCAGTAGTCTGCCAATTTTAGCCCTTCCTGGATCACAATGCCCTGGCAACAGTTATTCACACTTTTACAAATCCACAGATATTGCTGCAGTGTGTTTTACATGGGACTACCTCAGAACACTATCCAAACTCTACAAAAGTCATGGGCAAGAGCCACCAGTGTCATCTGCCTAGATTGCTAGTAGCCTTCTAAGTACAATTCAAAGTGCTTTTAATCTATAAAGCCCTCTATGGCTTGGCATCTTGCAGTTTACATGATCTCTTACTCCAAAGAGAACCCATTAATCTATTGTAGAAGGCCCAAAGGGAGACATTGAGATTTCCCCTTGAATGCAAACAGAGGTGGGAGGTAGGATGTGTTGTTTTTCATGCTGTGTCCTGCAGTTACAGAAGATCTTGTCTTGAAGTCCAAATGATGCCCTCCCTTACCGTATTATGGAGGTCAGTCAAGACTGTACTTTTTTGTAGAGCCTTTGGTGTTGATTATAATACCCTGGCCTGGCAGAGGTGTTGTATTTGGGGGGGTTATATTATTGTTGGTTTTACGCATTTTATGCATTTGTGAACCAGTGGTACTGGGCGGGAGTCAGTGGTCTAGAAAATAGTACACACACAGAGAAAAGAGAGAGAGAGAGAGAGAGAGAGAGAGAGAGAGAGAGACTGTAGTTGAATTCAGTTTTGAAAACGTCTTGTTGGAATAAGGTGGAAATTTGTTGTTGTTCAGTCGTTTAGTCATGTCCGACTCTTCGTGACCTCATGGACCATAGCACGCCAGGCCTTCCTGTCCTCCACTGCCTCCCGGAGTTTGCTCAAGTTCATGTTCATCACATCGGTGATGCTATCTAACCATCACATCCTCTGCCGTCCCCTTCTCCTTTTGCCTTCAGTCTTTCCCAGCATCAGGGTCTTTTCCAGGGAGTCCTCTCTTCGCATTAGGTGGCCAAAGTATTTGAGCTTCAGCTTCAGCATCTGTCCTTCCAATGAGCAGTCAGGGTTGATTTCCTTTAGGATTGACTGGTTTGACCTCCTTGCAGTCCAAGGGACTCTTAAGAGTCTTCTCCAGCACCACAGTTCGAAAGCATCAATTCTTTGGCGCTCAGCCTTCCTTATGGTCCAACTCTCACAGCCATACATTACTACTGGAAAAACCATAGCATTAACTATACGGACCTTTGTCGGCAAGGTGATGTCTCTGTTTTTTAATATGCTGTCTAGGTTTGCCATAGCTTTCCTCCCAAGGAGCAAGCGTCTTTTAATTTCATGGCTGCAGTGAAATGAGCGCAATTGTATGGTAGTTTGAACATTCTTTGGCATTGCCCTTCTTTGGAATTGGAACGTAAACTGACCTTTTCCAATCCTGTGGCCACTGTTGAGTTTTCCAAATTTGTTGGCATATTGAGTGCAGCACTTTAACAGCACCATCTTTTAGGATTTTAAATAGCTCAGCTGGGATACTGTCTTCTCTGCTAGCTTTGTTGTTAGTAATGCTTCCTAAGGCCCACTTGACTTCACTCTCTAGGATGTCCGGCTCAAGGTCAGTGACCACACCATCGTATTTATCAGGGATATTAAGATCTTTCTTGTATAGTTCTTCTGTGTATTCTTGCCACCTCTTCTTAATCTCTTCTGCTTCTGTCAGGTCCCTGCCTTTTTTGTCCTTTATCATGCCCATCTTTGCACAAAACGTTCCCTTGATATCTCCGATTTTCTTGAAGATATCTCTAGTCTTCCCCATTCTATTGTTTTCCTCGATTTCTTTGCATTGTTCATTTAAGAAGGCCTTCTTATCTCTCCTTGCTATTCTCTGGAAATCTGCATTCAGTTGGTTATATCTTTCCCTTTCTCCCTTGCCTTTTGCTTCCCTTCTTTCCTCAGCTATTTGTAAAGCTTCATCAGTCAGCCACTTTGCTTTCTTGCATTTCTTTTTCTTTGGGATGGATTTAGTTGCTGCCTCCTGTACAATATTACGAACCTCCATCCATAGTTCTTCAGGCACTCTGTCTACCAGATCTAATCCTTTAAATCTATTCCTCACCTCCACTGTATATTCATAAGGGATATGATTTAGGTCATACCTGATTGGTCTAGCGGTTTTCTCTATGTTCTTCAATTTAAGCCTAAATTTTGCGATAAGAAGCTCATGATCTGAGCCACAGTCAGCCCCAGGTCTTGTTTTTGCTGATTGTATAGAGCTTCTCCATCTTTGGCTGCAAAGTATATAATCAATCTGATTTCGGTATTGACCATCTGGTGATGTCCATGTGTAGAGTCGTCTCTTGTGTTGTTGGAAAAGAGTGTTTGCTATGACCAGCGTGTTCTCTTGACAAAACTCTATTAGCCTTTGCCCTGCTTCATTTTGTACTCCGAGGCCGAACTTGCCTGTTGTTCCAGTTATTTTTTGACTTCCTACTTTAGCATTCCAGTCCCCTATGATGAAAAGGACATCTTTTTTTGGTGTTAGTTCTAGAAGGTGTTGTAGGTCTTCATAGAACCGGTCAACTTCAGCTTCTTCGGCGTCAGTGGTTGGGGCATAGACTTGGATTACTGTGATGTTGAATGGTTTGCCTTGGATTCGAACTGAAAGCATTCTGTCGTTTTTGAGGTTGTACCCCAGTACTGCCTTTCCCACTCTTTTATTGACTATGAGAGCTACTCCATTTCTTCTAAGGGATTCTTGCCCACAGTAGTATATATAATGGTCTCCTGAATTAAATTCGCCCATTCCTGTCCATTTTAGTTCGCTGATTCCCAAGATGTCGATGTTCAATCTTGTCATCTCATGTTTGACCACCTCCAGCTCACCTTGATTCATTGATTTTACATTCCAGGTTCCTATGCAGTATTGTTCTTTACAGCATCGGACTTTCCTTCCACTTCCAGACACATCCACAACTGAGCGTCCTTTCGGGTTTGGCCCAGCCGCTTCACTCTTTCTGGAGCTACTCGGAATTGCCCTCCGCTCTTCCCCAGTAGCATTTTGGACACCTTCCGACCTGAGGGGCTCATCTTCCGGCGTCATATCTTTTAGCCTTTTGATACTGTCCATGGGTTTTCTTGGCAAGGATACTGGAGTGGTTTGCCATTCCCTCCTCCAGTGGACCACGTTTTGTCAGAACTCTCCGTCATGACCTGTCTGTCTTGACCTGACTTCATTGAGTTACGCAAGCCCCTTCGCCACAACAAGGCAGTGATCCATGAAGGGGTAATTAGTAAGATCCAAAATCCATGTCTTTATAAATTGGATGATGCTAGACTCAAAATGTTCCTTTGCTTTGGAATCAAGATGTGAATTTTCATTCCAGCTTTCATTGTTCAAGAAAGTTTGAATAGCATTTGCAAAATGACATTAAGTTTGTTTATGAGGATGAGCCTAACTTGATACAGTATACTCAAAGGAAATCTGCCTATGCAATGCAGCCATGGGCCAATTTTTTCATCTTCCCTGTCAGAAAAGAAGAGGAATGGCAACTAGAGCAGGAATATTTTCAGTTGATGGGTCTGTCTACAGACTGTTGGTTTCTTTCAAGTACAAAACCTTAGAGGCTAAGACTTTTAAGCTACTTTTAATGTATTTTCTAGTACTATATTGTCAATTACTCTTTTTTCTGTTGGTCTCATACTGTGTGTGTGTGTGTGTGTGTGTGTGTGTATGAGCACATACCTACATGTATGCACAGGCTCATACACACACCCTCTCTCATATGAGGGAGACAATAAAATATTTCTTGGGAAACTCAGCCTAATATGCAATCGTAGCACCCTTGGATAAAAACCAAAGAAAATATTAAAGGAACACCATGGGTTTCTTCACACCTTATTCTTTAATAAGGAAATAATTGCCATGTAGGAGAATACAAGTACATTGTATTGTACATATTGTGAAGATTAGGATATATGTTTTTCCCCATCTCTCAAATGCAGAAATCAGGTAGTTGGTAAGGGCAAGAACTATTTAATTGTTTCAATATTTATCCAGTGTTAAAAGTTGGGCATTAGTGTTTTCTGTTGGATTGAATTTGGCACAGGATCCATGTGAAATTGCTCAGAACAGAAGAAATGTAGTTGAGGTTCCCTCTTGTCCTGCCTTGCATTGCTGGAATAAATAAAGTGTGAGAGAGTTCTTGCTTTGCTGGATTCATGAGTTTATTTTTTAATTGAATGTTTCATTCAATATAACTTTTTCTTAATACTGCATAAGGATGCGGGATATTGTAAACCTTAAGGCTGGGAAAGCCAAGAGTTTTCTCCATGTAATCCAAGAAATGAAGGAAACAAAGTATTTTCTGTTTATCTTCATAAAAAGGTAAAGGTTCCCCCTGCACATTTGTGCAGTCGTGTCCGACTCTAGGGGCCGGTGCTCATCTCCGTTTGTAAGCCGAAGAGCCAGGGTTGTCCGAAGACGCTTCCACGGTCATGTGGCCGCATGACACGCGCGGAATGCTGTTACCTACCCACCGAAATGGTACCTATTCATCTACTTGCATTTGCATGTTTTCGAATTGCTAGGTTGGCAAGAGCTAGGGCGAGTGCGGGAGCTCACTCCACACGCAGGGCTAGGGATTCGAACCTCCGAACTTGCGATCTTCCGATCGACAAGCCTGGCGTCTTACCCGCTGAGCCACCACGCCACCACACGTTTATCTTCATACTACTACATAAAATAACATGCATTGTGCCACTTCCGTTAGCCAATTTTTTTCCCAAAACAATGGGAAAAAAGAAGAAAAGAAAGTCCTGGTGATTCTACTGTTTTGCTGCACCTTGAAGTAATTTAGTCAGCATGAATTAGATGCCGGGGTGGTGGTGGGGAGGAGCTACTATGTTTGTTATGAGTTATTCCCAAGCTGGAGACACTGGTATAGTGCAGTGAAGAATCAAGGCTAAAATACTATGAAGAAATTATAACTGTCCTCAGTATGGAGAAATAAATAAGCATAATTCAATCATTATGTAGATTCTTCCTTAGAATGGAATGGATTCATCCTTTGGATTGTCAGGATGAATCATCTTCCTTTTCACTTTGTTGTTTTTGAAAAGATACAAACAACTGAGATTAACTTAACATTAACAATTAAGACCATGTATCAGTAGCTTTTTCATAAGAGAGGGCAGATAGGAAATTGTGTGAGAGTGAGAAATCACATTAAATTTGATACTGTGAATGGTGTGATCCACTCATAGTACGGCACTGGACAGCGCTTTGTCCATTGGACAGCACTGTGTCCAGTGTTTAGTTAGTTGATGTTGACAAGATGCAGAAAGAGAAATAGGTATGGGTTTAATGTAAACTATGGCAAAATTCATATTCAATCTCCTAAAGCACTCTACTGCTGTCCTGAAAGTTGCTATCAGCAAAGGAATTTTAACAGGAAACGTAAGTTATACCTATCAGGATGTTTGGATTAGAATTAAAGGCAGTTGCCTTCTGTCTTACCACATAAGTCAATTAAAATAGAAAATCTAGGACAATTTTGTTATTGCTCATCATTGTAAGCCTGAGTGCAGCTCCAGGCAGCCTAAACCAGCACAGCCAATGAGAAGGTACAACAACTGTAAACATATGCACAAAACTTGATTGACATTTCTTTTGGTTATTTTTGGCAGGTTTAAGAAAATAAAATGACAGTTTGATAGATTTTAAAACAGCCTGTAGTAAAGGAAATTATTTTCTATAATATCACATTCTATAACCAGGCATCCTATGATGAAACCAGAGGATTACATTTCTTGATTTAAGATATATACACAAACATCTGTCTCTAATTTGCACATTTTGTAACAATTAGGGAAGAACAGAATAAGAGTTTCTAGAGAGGAAATGAATAGAAAGGAAAGGAAAAGAAAAGAAAAGAAAAGAAAAGGAAGAAAGACGAGTGACCAAAAAAACTTTGTGTTTGGCGGGATCCTTAGTTCAGTTAGTTCAGGAGTGAAAAGGTCATCTCCTGAATAGTTACTGATTACAATGGGTACAGTATGTAGAACCAAAATGGGTGCCAAATGAAGCTCTTGGCTCAGAGTACTGTCTACCAGGAGCAAGGATCACTGATGTGAGAGAACAACATCCAAAATTTAACAAATCCACTGATGATTGGCTGTTGTGGGTCTTCCGGGCTGTGTGGCCGTGTTCTGGAAGTTGTGTTTCCTAACGTTTCGCCAGCATCTGTGGCCAGCATCTTCAGAGGGCAGGAGCACAGATAGAAGCAAAATCTCTGTGCCTACCTGGGCACAGAGATTTTGCTTCTATCTGTGCTCCTGCCCTCTGAAGATGCTGGCCACAGATGCTGGCGAAACGTTAGGAAACACAACTTCCAGAACACGGCCACACAGCCCGGAAGACCCACAACAGCCATTGAACTCCGGCCGTGAAAGCCTTCGACAATCCACTGATGATTGTCTCTTTATACAAACCCATATGAGATCAAATGATACTTATATCAAAATAGCTACAATGATATCACTGTGGATATCTAATAAGGAAGATCTAATAAGGAATCACATGATATTGCAGACTCAGTGGTCTTTAATCCATCATTCCAATACATGGAAGAGGACAGATAAGGCAGCAAGAGCTATTGTAGGTGAATTACTGGCTGCACAAGTGGTGTCAGTGAGAAAGACGTTTCAAAGATCATAGTCTGCATTATCTGGAAGAGGAGGTGAGTTGCATCTTGCAAGAAATAAAAATGTGTTTGGCTGAAGCATAGGAAACTTCCTATGGAGGGATTTAAATTTAATCTTCAAAGGGTTATAGAAGAAAACCTTGAAGTAAAGATCTCTGGTAATGACTTGTACACTGTAGAAGGAAGTGGGAGTGATGCTTTCATTGGGCCCATGCTTTTATGATGTAAAATGTTGGGAATAATTTTTAAGTCCGCTGGTATAGAAATATAATAAATAAATTTGGGAAGGACATTGGCTCACAAAAGTCACAGCTTTCACTGCTTATGAAGTAATGCTCAGAATCTGGGAGATAAACGAGCTTGAACTGTTGGTGCAGGAATGCAGACATGATTTAACAGGTGATCTGGTGGGATTGCTCTCATAATTATAGCACAGCAATTGAAATATATGATTTCTTAGAAGGAACACAAACAATAGTAGAGGAGGAATGGCGCTCTGTGTTAAAACTATCTACATCTGCTTAGAATTTCAAGTGAATGAATTCAGCGATACAGTGATAGCAGCGGGGAGCCTTAATTAGCTTGACATACAGTATGTTGGGAAACAAACTGTACAAGTATGGCATTTCTAGTAACATCCTGAGCTAACTTGCTTGAATATTTCTCCTTCAAAAGTTGGAGGAAGACAGAAATGCAACAGTTCTTTGTCTTGATATGTTATGGGTCCCATCCACTAACTGACAGGAGCCAGGAGGAGAGCCTTTTCTGCCGTGGCACCTGCTGTAATGGTATGTGGGAAAGACCTTTGGAGACCGAGCAAAGAGATGCTGCCAAGAGAACGGTCAGATAAGAGACAGCATAGCCTGCAACTGGATAGTGGGTGGGGCAGGAGGCTCAGAAGAGACCCTCCCTAGTTTCTCAGGCTGTAAAGGAAACGGGGGAGGATTGTATTTTCAGACTTGCAAGATTCTGTCAATGTAGCTTTACAATAGAGTAGAATTAGCTCATCTGGTTGTAATTCCTATCTGGTTTACCCCAGGAGGCTGACAATTGCCCTTTGGAACATCATCCCCCCTGTGATTGACCCTGACCTTATTGGCCTTCTGGAAGGGCCTGAAAACATGGCTTTGGCATCGTGCCTGGGGTTCTAGCAGCAGTGGTGTGGAGCCTGCGAAATGGTTGTACTGTTAGTAAGATGGATCACACTCTCCTGCAGATTATGTTTTTATGGTTTTTAATAATTTTTATGTGTTTTAAAAAATTTTGTTATCTCGGTTATTTTTTGTATTGTTGTTTGTGTTTTTAACTCTGAGCCACCCAGAGTCACATATGTGAGATGGGTAGCTATATACAGTGGGGCAAAAAAGTATTTAGTCAGCCACCAATTGTGCAAGTTCTCCCACTTAAAAAGATGAGAGAGGCCTGTAATTGACATCATAGGTAGACCTCAACTATGAGAGACAAAATGAGAAAACAAATCCAGACAATCACATTGTCTGATTCGGAAAGAATTTATTTGCAAATTATGGTGGAAAATAAGTATTTGGTCACCTACAAACAAGCAAGATTTCTGGCTCTCACAGACCTGTAACTTCTTCTTTAAGAGGCTCCTCTGTCCTCCACTCATTACCTGTAGTAATGGCACCTCTGTCATTGTTATCAGTATAAAAGACACCTGTCCACAACCTCAAACAGTCACACTCCAAACTCCACTATGGTGAAGACCAAAGAGCTGTCGAAGGACACCAAAACAAAATTGTAGACCTGCACCAGGCTGGGAAGACTGAATCTGTAATAGGCAAGCAGCTTGGTGTGAAGAAATAAACTGTGGGAGCAATAATTAGAAAATGGAAGACATACAAGACCACTGATAATCTCCCTCGATCTGGGGCTCCACGCAAGATCTCACCCCGTGGGGTCAAAATGATCACAAGAACGGTGAGCAAAAATCTCAGAACCACACGGGGGGACCTAGTGAATGACCTGCAGAGAGCTGGGACCAACGTAACAAAGGCTACCATCAGTAACACACTACGCCGCCAGGGACTCAGATCCTGCAGTGCCAGACGTGTCCCCCTGCTTAAGCCAGTACATGTCCGGGCCCGTCTGAAGTTTGCTAGAGAGCATTTGGATGATCCAGAAGAGGATTGGGAGAATGTCATATGGTCAGATGAAACCAAAGTAGAACTGTTTGGTAGAAACACAACTCGTCGTGTTTGGAGGAGAGAGAATGCTGAGTTGCATCCAAAGAACACCATACCTAATGTGAAGCATGGGGGTGGCAACATCATGCTTTGGGGCAGTTTCTCTGCAAAGGGACCAGGACGACTGTTCCGTGTACAGGAAAGAATGAATGGGGCCATGTATCATCAGATTTTGAGTGCAAACCTCCTTCCATCAGCAAGGGCATTGAAGATGAAACGTGGCTGGGTCTTTCAGCATGACAATGATCCCAAACACACTGCCCGGGCAACAAAGGAGTGGCTTCGTAAGAAGCATTTCAAGGTCCTGGAGTGGCCTAGCCAGTCTCCAGTTCTCAACCCCATAGAAAACCTTTGGAGGGAGTTGAAAGTCCGTGTTGCCCAGCGACAGCCCCAAAACATCACTGCTCTAGAGGTGATCTGCATGGAGGAATGGGCCAACATACCAGCAACAGTGTGTGCCAACCTTGTGAAGACTTACAGAAAACGTTTGACCTCTGTCATTGCCAACAAAGGATATATAACAAAGTATTGAGATGAACTTTTGATATTGACCAAATACTTATTTTCCACCATAATTTGCAAATAAATTCTTTCCGAATCAGACAATGTGATTGTCTGGATTTGTTTTCTCATTTTGTCTCTCATAGTTGAGGTCTACCTATGATGTCAATTACAGGCTTCTCTCATCTTTTTAAGTGGGAGAACTTGCACAATTGGTGGCTGACTAAATACTTTTTTGCCCCACTGTAAATTGAATGAATGAATGAATGAATGAATGAATGAATGAATGAATGCATCAGTACTAAAGACTTAGTTGAGGAGGCTCCCTGGGGAAAAATGGCCACATGATTTTTGAGTTGTTTTTAAGGGAAATCAAAGGTGCATGTAGTTGAACAGCATATCTTGGATTTGGAGAAAGTGGATTTTAATAAGCTCAGAGCAATTAATATGTAAGTCCACGGCAGGAATAATTAATGTGAAAAGGAGCTGAAGATGGCGGATGTTCCTAACTAAAGGCTAGTAAAACCACAAATTATTTCAATGAAGCAAAGAAAAAAAAACAGTGTGTACACACACACACACACACACACACACACACAAAACCTTAGTGAAAATCTGAAAAAAAAGGAAAGCAGACATACAGGAGGTAGAAAGAGGGACATATGCTGAGGTAGTCTGTAATTGTAGAGATAATGCTAAAGGCCCCTGAATGAGGTTGATGAATGATTCTAAGAATAAGAAAAAGAGCTTATTTAGATATGCTCATAATAAAAGGAAGAACAGAGAATATAACAAATGCTCAATGAATTTGGAAAATGCTAACAAAGAAAGTAACAAAGAAAATATGGAAGTATTCAACTCTAATCTTAGCTTAGTCTTTGTGAGAAGAGAATATATTTTCTATGAGTTGCCTGTGAAAGAGCAAGATTGAAGACCGAGATTGACAGAAAATAGTCAAGGAATGTGCTACCTACCTGAATGTGTCTGCATTTCCAGGACTAGATTAATTGTATCCTAGGCTACTGAAGTAACTTCTTGATGATCTCACTGAATGATCTCGCTGAATAAAGTGCCAGATGACCGGAGGAGAGCAAATGTTTTGCATATCTTAAAAAAAAAAAGGGGAGGATCAAGAATTACAGACCAGTCAGTCTGACATCAATACCTGGGAAGATTCTAGAGTAGGCTACAAAGCTATAAATATGTTGAAAATAATAATTACCAGAAGTTAATCATGCTAACTTTGTCTTGTTTTTTATCATTAGTAGATTGTGGGAATTCTGTAGCAGTAATATAACTTGATTTCAGAAAAAAATATTTAACAAAGTACTCAGACCATCCTGATTAGCAGGCTAGTTGATCATTGTACCATTCACTTAAACTGTACCATTGTACTTAAATGGATACATAGTTGCCTTGAAGGTCATAGTACTTATTAATGGCTCCTCACCAAATGGAGAAAGGGTTGCCAAAGTTCAGTGGCCTGTATTCTTTGACACTTTAAATGAGCTGGATGTAGCAAAATGAAATTTAACAGAGACATACTGTATGTAACCCCAAGTTTCTGAGGACATTTGATGGGTTCCACTTACTGCCTTGTCATAGTGCAACTGTGACTGATTACCTTGGCCCCAAACATGCTAAATGGTCACCTCAGCAAGAAGCTATGACTGACAAATTGATTATATTAGAGCCATCTGTGGTATGTCAGATGATGCCACATTGGATAACTATAACAATTTAATTAAGTTGTTGTAGTCAATGTTAACCACCTCACAATTTTCTACTATTGGAAAGCACACAAATATGCACTGTGACTGGTTTAATCTTCAATGCCAAGACGCAAGGAGGCCTCTGAATCAATATTTCAAACTGTATAAAGAAAACTGTTTTGTGTTCAATCTCTGAGTTATTGAAACTGAAAAAAATATATAAGCTGTTGATTTGTAAGGAACAAAAGGAAAGCTATTAGGGAATTCTGGCAATGTCTGGGGGTGGCAACCCGTGGAAAGAACCCCACAACTTTTTGTAAGTTGATAGTCCCATTATTCTTTCACATACCTGCTGGTACCTGGAAAAATAGTTTTTCTTCTTTATATGTGTAGACTGAAGTCCCTTGTGTAGACATGGAACTGTCTATCACCTCTTTACTCCAGTGGCCCCCAATTTTATGTGCAGAAACTAAAGGCATATTCAAGCAGTTTAAACCAGAAAAAAGCCCTGGTTCTAATTTCATTTCTTGTGAAGTCATGAATAGAAATCTGGGTTGGTGGGTCCAGGTATTGACTTCTCTTTTTACAGCAATCAGTTGTTCCTCCAAGGTTCCAAAGGGCTTGTAAATTCTATTTACAAGAAGGGAAAAACAGATGATCACACTAATTACCACTCAATTAATCATTTAAGTAAGATTAGCAAAATGTATGCCAAACACTTAGAGATTAAATTGGTAGAATCCAAATCTGCCTGGATGGATGTTCATCCAGCCTGGGTTTAGGTCAGGTCAATCTGCATTAGGCCATGCAATGGCACTATAGCACTTGACAGAAAAGTATACCCATAGACCTGGCTCATCCCTCCATGCAGCTTTCGTTGAATTTAGGCTTGCATTTGATGCAGTATTCAGAACTAAATTGTGGAAGAAATTTAAAAACTCTTCAATAGATAGATGTCTGCTGCTTTTAATATTCAATATTCATGATGATTCAAGACTGATAATTACTCAAGAAATCCTGGTAAGGAGAGGAGTTAGCCAAGAATGTGTTTTGGCTTCAGTTTAATCTAATTGTTACACAAATTCATTGGTGCCTCGTCTAAGTGGTCTTGCTTTCTATCCGCCTAAACTAGCCCAAAGGCATATCAGTGTAGCAATTCTGTCCTATTGCCTTAAAAGAATTTTGCAATCACTCCTTTCTTACTTCTACAAGGAAATATTAATAATAAATTTGCCGAGATCAAGATCTTCACTTTTTCTAAATGCCCAAATCAGTGAATCTGGTGTTAGGTGAACACACCATTGACCAGGTTAAAACCTGCAAATATTTAAGGATGTTTTTTTTGAAGCCCTTGGAAACCAAAATGCTCATCTGGATTATGTCTCTCAAAATGCACAGAAATTAGCCTTAGCTATCCAAATTTATATTTCGTGTGAAGTACACAGTTTATGGGGGGCGTGGTGGCTCAGCTGGTAAGACGCCAGGCTTGTTGATCGGAAGATTGCAAGTTCGGAGGTTCGAATCCCTAGCCCTGCGTGCAGAGTGAGCTCCTGCACTAGCTCCAGCTCTTGCCAACCTAGCAATTCGAAAGCATGCAAATGCAAGTAGATTAATAGGTACCAGTTTGGTGGGTAGGTAACAGCGTTCTGCGCGTGTCATGCGGCCACATGACCGTGGAAGCGTCTTCGGACAATGCTGGTTCTTTGGCTAACAAACGGAGATGAGCACCGGCCCCTAGAGTCGGACACGAATGCAAAATGTGCGGGGGGTACCTTTACCTTTTTACACAGTTTATACCTGCTGCAATTAAGTTACTTGCAACTAAAACTCAAGCATAGCTGTTGTAAGGGGCTCAACATGGCTGTTCTAGAGAGAATCAAAACCATATTTCTGAGGAAGATTTCCCAGATTACTTGTTGTGTTTCAGACATGGTCCTCCGGGAGAAAGCAGGCGTTAGTAAAGTTGAATCTAGGTTTTGAATGAATATTTTAATGTATTAGCTAAAACTATTCCATAATCCAGTTGGGTTGGCCCATGTAATTTTGGCAGATAATTTCAGTTGGTCATGGGAAAAATCTACCCTAAGAAAACTGAATATTTATGGCTTTCTTGGGATGCTATTTTGCCACTGGACCAGATCAAACCAAAGTAACCTTAAAACAAAGGATTTTAGACACAGAAAGTCAACTAGAATCTGCTGTTCACCTCATATTTATTTATAAACAGATTACAACCAGCTTTCTATTTATATCAAATCTCAGTCCCTAAATGTAGAAGATCTCTAACTCTGGCCCATTTTAATGTGTTCCCCATACAGTTTTGGAAGGGAAATATAGAAAAAAGTCCCTTTGCAGCACATTTGCTTTGTCTTTGTCTCATGGATGCCATGGAAACCATGGCCCATCACCTATTTTATTGCTACAGGGACATCCATCTTCAGCTGAACACTCCTCTCTTATCCAAATTTCTGGGGTACCCTGATATGCTTTGCTTATACTATTTACTAGTTGGCCATTTTACTTCCCTAAATGTAGCAAAATTCTGTTACCTTATGTATAAACTCTGCCCACAAATAGGCGGTAGTAGTCAGTGATGGCAGAAAGTCACTAATGGCAGAAAGTGAAGAGGAACTAAAGAGCCTCTTGATGAGGGTGAAAGAGGAGAGTGCAAAAGCTGGCTTGAAACTCAACATTAAAAAAACCCAGATCATGGCATCTGGTCCCATCACTTCCTGGCAAATAGAAAGGGAAGAAATGGAAGCAGTGAGAGATTTTATTTTCTTGGGCTCCAAGATCACCGCAGACGGTGACTGCAGCCATGAAATTAAAAGACGCTTGCTCCTTGGAAGGAAAGCTATGGCAAACCTAGACAGCATATTAAAAAGCAGAGATATCACCTTGCCGACAAAGGTCCGTATAGTTAAAGCTATGGTTTTTCCAGTAGCAATGTATGGCTGTGAGAGTTGGACCATAAGGAAGGCTGAGCACCGAAGAATTGATGCTTTCGAGCTGTGGTGCTGGAGAAGACTCTTGAGAGTCCCTTGGACTGCAAGGAGGTCAAACCAGTCAATCCTAAAGGAAATCAACCCTGACTGCTCATTGGAAGGACAGATGCTGAAGCTGAAGCTCAAATACTTTGGCCACCTAATGAGAAGAGAGGACTCACTGGAAAAGACCCTGATGCTGGGAAAGACTGAGGGCAAAAGGAGAAGGGGACGGCAGAGGATGAGATGGTTAGATAGCATCACCGATGTAATGAACATGAATTTGAGTAAACTCCGAGAGACAGTGGAGGACAGGAAGGCCTGGCGTGCTATGGTCCATGAGGTCACGAAGAGTCGGACACGACTGAACGACTGAACAACAACAACAAAGTCAGTGATGCTTATTTTGTTACGTCACAGTCCATGACCATGCTACAGTAATTCATTCACATCCATTAGAGCTATCACACTGACAAAGACCGTTCCCATAAATATGTATTTTATTTGATTATTTTTAGCTATTTAGCGTTTTAGTTTTACTGCTATTGCTATATATATATATATATATATATATATCACATCATTTTACACTATACTGTATTTTCTTTATTAATATTAGATTCATTATTAATATTAATCATAATTTTACTTATAGATTTTAGTGATACAGTGATTTTATATTTTGTATTAGCTATTTTTAAAATAATTTTTATTGAATATTTTTTTAACAAAGTAAAAACCATAAAAGAAAATAAAGATAATAAAGAAAAATAGTAAATGGTGAAAATAGAAATAGAAAAAGAAAAGGAAAAGAAAGATTATAAAGAAGCGGCTTCTGATCTTCACAGTGGTTATAAATACAATGTATTTATAATTGCTGTCAAGAAGATTAGCTATTTTTATTTTTATCTATTATTCCATAGTTTTATATATTAACATTTATATAACAAAAGGCACTCTATTACACTGTAGTTTTTGTGTGTATATAATTAAAATTCTAAATTTTGATTATATACGCCCGACTGTCACAATGAGATGGTTGTAAATTTTATCACTTAATGTTATCTTATGCTAATGAATGACCAAAATAAAAAATGAGTTACCAATACAAAGCTATTCTGCTAGGAAACTAAAATCAAATGCACAGGTATAGAATGGGGGTCTAATTGGCTTGGTAATAGTGCTTCTAAAAAAGACCTTTGAATAGTAGTTGATTGAAAACTGTGACATGGCTGCAAAATGGAAATACAATTTTAGGTTGCAACAATTGAAGAATAGTTTCCAATCATGGGAATTAATTATTCCTCTTTATTCTGTTTGATCAGACCCCACTGAGAACCATGTCCAGGTCTGGGCAGCACACTTCAACATGTTTTGAGAGAAACTGGAAGAGGTTCAGAATGGGCAGTAAGGATGTTCAGGGACTAGAAATTAAGTCTGATGAAGGGAGAGATTGAACAACTGGGCCTGTTTAGTCTTGAGCAGAGAAGACTGAGGGAGCACGATAGCACCCTTCAAATAAATGAAATGATGCCATCTAGAAGACGGGCAAGACTGCTCTGTACTATTCAATAAAGGCAGAGATGGAATAACCATCTTAAACTACAGAAGGCCAGAGTGTTAGAAAAATCTTCCAAACAGTAGGAATAGCTCAAATATGAAACCATCAGCCAGGGTGATAATGGGCTTCCCTCTGCTCATTGACTTTGGGTTGCGCTTGGACAGCCATCGGTTTCTTTTCATTTCGGTGCTTTTCTTGTGCATGCTAATGAGGAGGATTTGGTATCTGTTTAGGGCCAGGACTTGTGAGAGACAGTGCAGTTGCCAGCTGTTCAGGAGTAGCCTGAGGGAAACTTTTCTCTTAAACAGGACACAGCTGGAAAGGAGGAGTTGCTGGAATCCGTGTCTCCCCTGGGTCCAAGACAGCAGAGACAACTAGGGCTGCAGAAGCAGAATGAGCACCTGAAGTTAAGAGCTGGCAGGATCGGGACTGTTCTGGCAGAATAATTAGGCAGCACCTGGGGAGATGCCATGGTTGGCAGATTTAAGCCTGCTCTCTAACTTCCCTCAAAGCTGCCTACTTTCCATTGTGCCTCCTGAATCCCCTTGTATGTTCCAAACTGGGTGCTAAGACCTGTGAATGGATCAGAGACCATCAATTTTGGATGGCTCATTAAACTTGCCTTCCCCTCCTCCAGAATGCAACCTGGCTACAAATCTATGGACTATTGATGCAGAAAGGGGCTAGCAACTGTGCCCCTTGGCCTAATGCAGCCCTGTTTATTTATTTGTTTGTTTGCCTATTTAATGATTTATTTTGGGGCCCTCAATGCCCCTTCTATTGTAATGCTGGATATTTGCAGCATGGTTGCAAATCTCAGTGGCACAGTTGCTCACTATTTTGATTCAGAAAATGTAGGAATGCTCTATCATAAGCCATAAAATAGGCTTACTAAAAATTGTAATTGTCATTCATTAACTGAACAAGCTGATAAAGGCTTCATGTTACTATGATATGATGCTTGTTTTAATCCCATTTAGCTGTGTCGTATTGATTTTATTGGCTTCATAGTTGAGTGTCTTCATTTTAATATATAATCAACTGTGTGAAACCTGAAAAGATTTTATCCTGTGTTCAGAATACTGTACTTTTTCTACATATTTGATATTCACATTAATTTAGGGGCAAGGGGTGATATCTGAAGAACATTTTGGAATGAAATGCTTTATGTAACATTTAATAGAAATTTCCATTTCAATAAGTGCATCATTGGATAAAGTATAAACCGAGAAATTCATGATTTCTTGTGAGATCCTTGCAGGTATGCCCTTGGGAATGTTTTAGACAGCTAGAAAATGTGGAAAAACAGGAAGATTGTGCAAAGAGGTAGCTGAAACATAGGTGGGTGTGAAAAATGCTTCCCCCCCCTTCATAATAAGAGCAAGCTTACAGATTTGTCTCTTTGTCTTATGAAATGCCAGAGATCTGAGATGGCAAGAAAGAGATTTAACCTGCATGCCTTTATAAGAGTATGGGGATCACCTTGAAGGAGGAATTCAGTGACTGCTGTGTAAATATCAGCTTAGTCTGGAAGACTCAGACAGGAAGGGGTGAGGGAAAAAAACTTAAGATTGTCCTGTCTTGATTCTCTTTATTACAAGAGCAGAGAGAGAGAGAATCTTGTCAGACTTTCAGGATTCCATTATTATAGCTTTAACCAGCCAGCCTGGGGAATTCTGGGAGTTGAAGTCCACACATCTTCAAGTTGCCAAGGTTGAGAAATGCTGGCCTTAACAATAAAATAGAGTTCCAGTAGTTCAAGCAGTGTCTCTTTCCCGACCTGGTCTACTTCAAAGGGCTCACAGTGCCACTCCAGACTGGGCTGAATGTGTGCAGGCTACTTGGCCCTGTCCAACATTCCGAAAGGGAATCACATCTGTGCACTAGGAAGAGTAAGAGGACTTGTGAATGTTAAGCTCAGAGACATGAGAATATTACTGAATGTGGCAACTTCTCCATAGACCAAGAAAAATATCCCTATTCACCAGTACTTCACTTTGTCTGACTTCCATCATTAGCCCTTTGTTCCTGTTTTTCTATGTTTTGATCATAAGTAATTAGAAGATGAAGGGGCGTGGTGGCTCAGCAGGTAAGATGCCAGGATTGTCGATCGGAAGATCGCAAGTTTGGAGGTTCGAATCCTTAGCCCCGTGTGACAGAGTGAGCTCCCGCACTAGCCCCAGCTCTTGCCAACCTAGCAATTCAAAAGCATGCAACGTGCGTCATGCCGGCCACATGACCGTGGAAGTGTCTTCGGACAACGCTGGCTCTTCGGCTAAGAAACGAAGATGAGCACCGGCCCCTAGAGTCGGACACGACTGCACAAATGTGCGGGGGGAACCTTTACCTTTAATTAGAAGATGACCAGAGATAATAACATTTTATAAAGTTTCTTCTTCAAAATTAAGGGTTGTTGAAGGTGATTATCAGAAAAAAGTGCTATAATCATTTGCTTTTACAAAAATGAACATGTTTTGTATGAATTCACTTCATGGGCTTGGTATTTCAACTAATTTTACATGTGAATAAACTTTTTTTTCTAACACCTGTACACTCGGTAACACAAAAAATATGTTTTTGGACGCAGCCAAGTCTTTACAACTGCATTCAGACAATCTTGTTTTGGTTTAGTAGCTCAAAGGATTAACAAATATCTTGACTGTACCTAGAAACCTTTATTCTTTCCTTCATGTGAATTAGCAAGCAAACCAGTTATCTTCAATTACTAATAGTTTCCTGTTTCATCTGAACTGGAAATCAGTAGTTAACTGTTTCAGAACAAACTGTGCTATTTGACATTGGTTTAACAGCTTGCAGGTCTGAAATCTGTTAACCATGGTTATTTGGTTAATTGATATAGAAAATGGTGGTTCAATGTAGCCAGAAACAAAAGGAATTTGTGCTCAGTTGGAAGGGTGATTCCCATTACACATATTAAGATTTGAAATGATGAAATGCTAAATGTACATAAATGTTTTAAAATGAAGTGCAATAAAGTGTTAGCAGGACTTGATTAATAGCCACAGCCATTGCCAAAAGAAAGCCAAGAGCTCCAGGGGGAGATATGGTAAAACATTAATCCATCATCTCCTATGAATAAAAGTGACCAATTGCTACTTGCAGCCAAAGGCCTGCTGGAAGAATATTAGTGGAACAACTAAAATGTAATATTTTAATGACAGCTGGAATGGATTGGACTTGTTGGATAAAGCCATCCAGCCCTTATGTTTTGCAGACCATCTGATTAAGCTACTCTCAGTTCATCTGTTTTCACTTTGGTACTAAACAGGGAATTGAGGAAACCAATTGATTTTCATTACACTGACAGATCTGAAAGGAAATATTTTCTTTACTCTAAATTTACTCAGATATCATGCTGGTAAATAATAATGGGCACAACCATCTGCTGAATTCCCCACCCTTACACGTGAAAACTTTTATGAAGGTTTGGGATTTTGTTTCAGCCCCATTACATGTGAATTCTTAATAACATAATTCAAAGTACTTTTGAGCATACACAGAGCACTGTCTCGTTATCAATGGGAAATTGCTCCTAAACGTCTTGGATGATTTAGGAGACCTTCCAGATTGCATGATCTGATTTCTAGATAGGCTTCTGCTCTTCAAGGACCTCCCACACCACCCTGTGGAATTTCAAGTACTACTCATGACCCAAGGCTGTGAATAGGTAGAAGGACACGTTAATTAACTGCTCTTGTACTCCAAATGAATTTTTCATTCCTATTGTACAAAAATAATTATTTTAATCAATGTGTATTAAATGTATCAGCCAAAATGAAATGTTGAAGCATTGTTAATATAAGAAGGATTATCTGTTCTACAAACCACTGCTCATTTCTGACAGTAGAGTTTCCATCATCCCCAACAATCTTTCTTTCTGTTTTACCCACTTTTGCTTAACATTCGACCTCAAAGAAAGTACTGGTGAGCTCAGAAATTTGAACACTGCTTTCTACTGCTTGAATGGCATTAAAATATATATTGTTTTAACTAGCCCTGTATAGATTTCATAATGAATATGTGGGACTTCTTTGCCCACTAGTTATTCTTCCCCACCCCAGCACATTTTGCTGATATTCACCTCTTTTAAAATAATAATGCTATAAGCAACCATATTTTATAAAGCATTGCATAGTTTGGTAGGAAAAATGTTGAAAGCATATTAAGAATTTCATAAAATGGCTTTTAAAATACAGGCTTCCTTTGCGTTATGCTAGAGTTAAGTTCCTCGAAAACCTCACATAAAGCGAATTTGCATAAAACAAGACACTGAATGAGTAATAAAAAGGGAGTTGTGGGGTATGGTGTCAAATTTTGTAACCCAAATGCATTGACAAATGAGATCATAAATTCTTAAGCACAGCATTACTCAAACATATTTTCTTCCTTTGATTCTTCTTTTTAAGTTCACTATTACGTTGTATAAAATAACCTCTAATAAAAGCTTTACTAGCATCCCAAGCCATTCTTAAATCAGTGCCTTTACCTAGATTATTTTCAAAAAATTCTTTTAGTTTCTTTTTATAATCCTCCACTATTGCTTCTTTCTATAGGAACATTTCGTTTAGTCTCCATCTAAAAGAATTAGATTTTCTTTTATAAACCAAACTCACAGGATTATGATCTGAAAAAGTCTTTGGTAATATCTCTACTTTAGAAACCTTAGTAGCCAAGTTCTTTGAAATCCAAATCATGTCTATTCTTGAAAAGGATCTATGTCTTTCAGAAAAGTAGGTATACTCTCTTGAATTGCCATTTTTCTGTCTCCACATATCAACCAGCCCTAAATTGTCCATCAAATCAAATAAAACTTTTGGTAATTTGCCTTGAGTTCTGGTTTTACTGGGGATTTATATACAAAACAATTCCAGTACTTTTTTTGTTCCTGCTGAAATAAATTCTTCATCCAAATTTTTATAAATCAAATATTTTATGTCCTTTTTTCTAATATGTGTCTCTTGTAGGCAAATTATATCTTGTTTTAATTTTTTCAGCTAATGATTTTTTTTCTCTTTTGAGTAGCATTTTCTCCATTTATATTCCATGTTAAGCATTTGTAATCCATAATCAAGCCAAAAATTTAGAAAAATCGATACCTATAGCACCTATTTCAGTATCATCCTTTTCAGTTTCCTGTTGCACCTGTTGGAGTTTTTGGGTAGTTTCTTCTGACACCTCCATTTGAATCTCCTCCAATTCCTCTTTGAATTTTTCTAGAAATTCCCTTGCCTTCTGAACAGAATTCAGTTGAAACCTCTGCTATATGAAAATAAAAATCACACCTTCCAATTTGTCCCATTGAAATGGGATCTTTTTCTGTTTTAATCTCTTAGTCAAAAAAGAATACTGTACTGTTTTCACTTATGCAAAATTCTTATAAGGTTAGAACTCTACCTTACAGGAAGGAAAGATGCCAGAGAGATGGAAAGAGGCCAATGTAGCATTAATACCCAAAGAGGGACAAAATTTGACTTTAACAAAAAACTATAGGCCAATATAATTATTATAATTAATTACTATAATATTGTTATATTGATTATATATTGATTATTATATATTGATTATTATATTGATTATAATGATTATATGTTGTTCACAATGATTCTAGCTGATAGACTGAAAATAATTTTGCAAGAATTTATTTATGAGGATCAATTTGGGTTTTTACCTAAAAGACAGTTAAAAGACAATGTTAGAAATGTGTTGGACAGAGGGATATAGTTGTCAATGGTTCTCTTATTTACAATTATTAGAAAGATTTAAAGTAGACAAAAGAATTTATGGTTCTGAACATTGTAAGACTGAATATGAAATAGAATTGTGTACAAATGATGAGCATTTAATTGCTAAAATGTATAAACTTTTACTGAAATTTGAAACAAGAATAACAAGTGAAAGAATGTATGATAAAGTGGGCTAAAATTTTTGGTTATAATGTACAGATGGAACAAGGGGAAAATATGTGGCTGAAAGTATTGAAACACTATGTTATAATCTTAAAGAGCATTTTTATAAAATGATGTACTGTTGGTATATGTCACCAGGAATATTGTCTAGAACAGAGCTTTCCAAACTCTGTGTCGCGATACAAAAGTATCTCGCCACACACAGTCTGGTGTGTCGCCACACAACCCGGAAGCGCTGATCATCATCAGCGCTTCCAGGTTTTCCCACGGCGACACACCAACGGCGGCGCGCAAAACCGAAAGTGGCAGCAGCGCTTCCGGGTTTTTGCGCACTGCCGCAACGGTGGCACTTCCGGGTTTTCCCGCGGCAACACACCAACGGCGGTTGGTGCGTCGCCACGGGAAAACTTTGGAAAGCCCTGGTCTAGAATGTATAAAGGCATTTCAAATTTATGTTGGAAATTAGAAGAACGAGAAGGGAGTCTGGTGGATGTGTAAAAAAGCCAGAAAATTCTGGATTCAGATACATACACTGATTCAGAGGATTTTAAAGATTAATATACAATTGAGACCACAGGTTTTTCTTTTGGGATTGATGGACAGTTAGAAGAAAATAATGGAACTTGTTTTTGTACATGATAACTGCAGCGAGATTATTGTATGCACAAAGATGGAAAGATTCGGCATTACCCACAATGGAGGAATGTTTGGTGAAGATGATGGAACTTGCTGAGATAGCCAAATTGGCTTCTTTGATTAGAGAAAAGACAATATCTACATTTATTGCTGACTGGAAACCCCTTATAGAGTTTTTCCATGAAACAGAAAAAAATGAACTTATGATTTATGGTTTTGGTGATTAGACAGGATAGATTATATAAAGAAGAGAGTTATGTTGTAACCATAAACCTGTTGTAACCATAAATCTGAGGGTCCTCTTGGACTCTCAGCTCCTGCTGGAAGAGCAGGTGGCAGCTGTGGCTAAGAGGGCCTTTGCACACCTTCGGGTTGTGCACCAGTTGCGCCCATTCCTGGACCAGGAGGCTCTACTCACTGTCACTCATGCCCTCATGACCTCCCATTCGGACTATTGCAACGCGCTCTACATGGGGCTGCCCTTAAAGACCATTTGGAAGCTTCAGCTGGTACAGAATGCAGCTGCCCAGATTATAAATAGTGTCAGCTACTCGGCACATGTAACACCACTGCTTCGGGAGCTGCATTGGTTGCCAGTGTGTTTCCGGGTGCAATTCCGGGTGCTGGTTGTCACCTTTAAAGCCCTTCATGGCTTGGGACCAGGTTACCTTAGGGAACGTCTTTTCCCAGTTGTTTCTACCCATCCAATTCGGTCCGGCAGGATGGGCATGCTCCGGGTCCCGTCAGCCAAGGAATGTTGGCTGGCGGTGACCAGGAGACATGCCTTTTCTGCTGTGGCACCTGCCCTCTGGAACATCCTCCCTCCTGAGATTAGGATGGCCGTGACCCTTTTGGCTTTTCGGAAGGCCTTGAAGACATGGCTTTGTGCCCGGGCCTGGGGCCCTAAGTGTGTGAAGGGCCCCGTTTCATGGTTGTGCTGACACCTATGGTTTTTAAGATCTCTTGGCTGTATTTATATTTAATTTTCTGTATTATTTTAATTGATTGTTTTTTATTATTGTTAGCCACTCAGAGTCACTGGTTTGAGATGGGTGGCTATATAAATTGATTGATTGATTGATTGATTGATTGATTGATTGATTGAATGAAGAGGTGAATTTATAATTGTACTTATAACTGCTGTAAAGAAGATCAGAAGCTACTTCTTTGTATCTTTTTTCTTTTCTATTTTTCTTTTACTTTCTTGCACTTTTAGCTTTCTCTTTGATTTCTTCCTTTTTCTTACTTTCTTTGAGTTTGTATTAGTTTTTATCTTCCTTTTTAGAATATATATATATATATATATAAAGTTTTCTTCCTTGTCTCCTGTTCTGTTTATACTGAAAGCATTTTCTCCATCTTTTCTACAGCTGGATTTCTAATACACACAGTCATCATGGCAGAGAGATACTGTAGAATATGTCGTAGCACTACACATTTTATTAGCATTCTTCGTTATTTTGTGCACAGTAGATTCGCCCAATTAAAAGCTTGTCCTAGGACTGAGATTCCTTCACCAGCTCCAGTATGATGTAGTATGTCCAACTTTGTTTCTAGTGTTAGAGAGATCTTTTTCCTTTTCAATTTGAGTAAGGGGGTTGGACAAGATTTTGATGACCTTTTTGACCCCACAGTAATAGTAGTAGCTATTGTAGGTACGGAAGTAAATGGGAGACAGAATGCACAACTAAAAGAACTGTATAACATGATGGTAAGAGAGTTGGACCATAAGGAAGGCTGAGCGCCGAAGAATTGATGCTTTCGAGCTGTGGTGCTGGAGAAGACTCTTGAGAGTCCCTTGGACTGCAAGGAGGTCAAATCAGTCAATCCTAAAGGAAATCAACCCTGCAACCCTGACTGCTCATTGGAAGGACAGATACTAAAGCTGAAGCTCAAATACTTTGGCCACCTAATGAGAAGAGAGGACTCACTTGAAAAGACCCTGATGCTGGGAAAGACTGAAGGCAAAAGGGAAGGGGACGGCAGAAGATGAGATGGTTAGATAGCATCACCGATGTAACAAACATGAATTTGAGTAAACTCCGGGAGACAGTGGAGGACAGAAAGGCCTGGCGTGCTATGGTCCATGAGGTCACAAAGAGTCGGACACGACTAAACAACTGAACAACAACAACAAAAAATGTATGGATGTGAGTAGGGCAGAAAGGGGTATTGGCAGGAAGAAGTCTTGGCATGTTTCCAATTTGGCACAAATTGATTATGCTGGTATAAATTGTATAATAGTGATTTTTTTCCTTCATAAAGCCAATTCCTGAACAAAAATGATCAATTGCTTAATAGAAAAATTTGTATAAAGTGAGGGAAAACAGTATGCATATGTCATGTCTTTTGCTTCCTTCCTGATGGCTCTCCTCGTGGAAACAGGGAAAATCTCCCTTTCCCCCTTGTAGAGAAGAGATGCATCTGGGTGTTCTTACTGTCAGTTTTCTAATTTCAGTGCTGTGGAATATTAATTCCTAAAGCAAGCCCTCTAGTCCATTTCTTAGGCACCATTGAACATTCTGCTTTTACTGGTCAAAAGATTGATATGGGATGACAAAATTATATGCTCAATTTTTTTTCTTTTACTGGAAATCATTATGCTGCATCTATTCCAGTGTTAACTACTGTGTTTTACCTTGTATGTTCATAGTAACAAAGCAAATAGACTTTGATACCTTTATATTAGGCTTCTCAGCTGGTTAATAAACTTTCTCAGCTTTGGAGTCCCATGCCTCCAGTATTAGACTTATCTAGTATCAAGATGGTTTTGGATTTTATTACTGTCTTCAAGGGCATTAGCTATCTCACCCAATTTTGTGTCATCTGCAAATTTAGTAAGCATACTTCTCACCTCTCCCTCCAAGTCATTAATTAGAGCAGAGCTTTCCAAACTGTGTGTCGCGACACAAAAGTGTGTCGCCACACACAGCGTGGTGTGTCGCCACACCACCCGGAAGCGGCGGCGCGCGCGTGCATGGCGGCCGCGGCAGCGGCGCGGCTTCCGCGTTTTAGCGGAGGCTGCCACCGCTGCCGCCGCCATGCACGCACACGCCACCGCACGCCCCCCCGCGCTGCCACCGTGCGCGCACGTGCGCTGCCTCAAGCCCCCCCGCGCCGCCGCCGTGCACGTGTGGCCCCTTTTATTGCCGCCGCGCGCGTGCCGCTGCCGTTCGTGTGTCGCCAGCGGCGGCACTTTGGAAAGCCCTGAATTAGAGCATACAGACTGGAACTGAGCCCTATGGCACCCCTCATGATACCTCTCTCCAACTGATGAGAAACCATTGATGAGGACTTAATATTATTTTTTTAATAATCTGTGTATCCCCATTTGTCATGCCATCCAGCCACACTAAGGAAATGGGCTAAGGTTTGTGTGACAGAATTTCTTCCTGACAAATCCATGTTGACCCCTAATAGTGTCCTCATTATTTTCAAAGTGCTTACACATTGATCTCTTTATTATCTCCTGTAGAGTTTTCACTGGTATTGATAGCTGGTCTGTAGTCCCCCAAATACTCTTTTTCCCTTTTCATGACAGAAAGTAGAATTGCCCTCCTTTAATCATGTGGCACTTTTTTGTTTTCAGATTATCACTAAGCTTTTTGTTCATTGGCAATCACTCGTAGCCGAGTAAGATTGTCTTCCAAAGGTAAAATTTTAACGGTGGATCCGTAAGTGGCTATAAAGGCCAATTCTGGATCCGCACAACCTCCCACAATGAGAGCATAGGTTTCCGGGTGGGAGACGGTCATGAAGAGGGTTTGCCTGACGTGCCTTCCTTTTAGCTCTTTTCTCCTTTTCGCCCTGTACTCGTGCTTCTTCAAAGTCCATAGCGCCATTAATAAAGGATGACCTCCAATTGAAACGCTCATGAGTTAGGGCTTCCCAATTCTCAATGCCGATATTACATTTTTTTTAAATTAGCTTTGAGAGTATCTTTGAATCTCTTTTGCTGTCCACCAATATTCCGTTTTCCATTCTTAAGTTGGGAGTAAAGTAGCTGCTTTGGAAGACGATGGTCAGGCATTCGAACAACATGACCGGTCCAGCGAAGTTGATGTTGGATGATCATTGTTTCAATGCTGGTGGTTTTCGCTTCTTCTAATACGCTAACATTAGTCCGCCTATCTTCCCAAGTAATTTGCAGAATTTTTCGGAGGCAGCGTTGATGGAATCTTTCAAGAAGTTGGAGGTGGCATTTGTAGAGGGTCCATGTTTCACAGGCGTACAGAAGGGTTGGTAGTACAATGGCTTTGTAAACAAGCATTTTGGTCTCCCTGCGAATGTCCCGATCCTCAAACACTCTACGCTTCATTCGGGAGAAAGCTACACTCGCAGAGCTCAGGCGATGCTGAATTTCAGCGTCGATGTCGGCTTTTGTAGATAGATGGCTGCCAAGATAAGAAAAGTGATCAACATTTTCTAGTGACACACCTTTAAGCTGGATTGATGGCGCTGCAGAGGGATTGGTTCGAACTTGCTGGTAAAGCACTTTGGTTTTTTTAATGTTAATCGAGAGGCCGAGTTTTTCATATGCTTCTTCAAAGATGTTTAGGATAGTTTGAAGATCTTCCTCGGAGTGTGCACAGACTACGTTATCATCAGCATATTAAAGTTCTATAACAGAAGTTGCAATTACCTTATTTTTTGCTTTCAGCCTACTAAGATTAAAAAGCTTTCCATCTGTTCGATATATAATTTCTACACCAGTAGGAAGTTTCTCTTCAACAAGGTGCATAATCATAGCGATGAAGATAGCGAATAAGGTTGGAGCAATAACACATCCCTGTTTAACGCCGGATTCCACTTTAAATGGATTGCTTTGAGAGCCATTGTTATTCAGGATTGTTGCCATCATGTCGTCATGGAGTAACCGCAAGATGTTCACAAATTTATCAGGGCATCTGATTTTCAGAAGGATGGTCCAGAGAGCAGTACGATTTACAGTATCAAAAGCTTTAGTCAGATCAATAAACGCCATGTACAGAGGGCGGTTTTGCTCCTTGCATTTTTCTTGAAGCTGTCGTGCAGTGAAGATCATATCCACTGTTCCCCTGGAAGGGCGGAAGCCATTTTGCGTTTCAGGGAGGATGTCTTCTGATACAGATAGGAGACGGTTTGCAATGATCTTTGCCAGGATTTTGCCTGCTGTGGCTAGAAGGGAGATGCCTCGATAGTTTCCACAGTCTGTTCTATCACCCTTTTTAAAGAGAGTGATAATTATGGCATCCCTAAAGTCTGCTGGAATCTCCTCCCTCATCCAGATTTTTTCGATGAGCTTATGAAGTTGTTGTGTAAGTTCAGGCCCGCCTTCTTTAAAGACTTCAGCAGGAATCCCATCAGGTCCACTAGCTTTGTTATTTTTCATTTGTTTAGTGGCTTTACTGACTTCCTCCAAACTAGGGGGTACTGCAAGCTCATTTCTTATTTGTTTTTGCGGGATTTGCAAGAAGACTTCATCAGCCACAGTAGAGTGACGATTAAGGAGATTGTAGTAATGCTCTTTCCAGCGCAGTGCAATAGACTCTTTGTCCTTTAGAAGTTTAGCACCATCTACTGAGCGTAAGGGATTTGTACCATGGTTTTTTGGTCCATAGATGGCCTTTATGGCATTAAAAA
The DNA here is from genome assembly GCA_023362775.1 of Charina bottae. Taxonomy (NCBI): domain Eukaryota; kingdom Metazoa; phylum Chordata; class Lepidosauria; order Squamata; family Charinaidae; genus Charina; species Charina bottae. Next base: position 4,404,875 of record JALMGJ010000020.1, read on the forward strand.
AGCCCCGTGCATCATGAGCATCTGCAAAATGTTGTTTTTATTGGGTTTTTTTTATCCACCATATGTTCTTAAATTCTCTAGTTCTTCTTTGGACTTCTGCCTTTGCACTGGCGTAGATTTTTTTCTTATCGGCACAGTTAATATCTTTTTGCCATATCTGGAAGGCTTTCCTTTTCTTGTCAATAATATGTTCAATCTCACTATCGTTCTCATCAAACCAGTCCTGATGTCTCTTAGTCTGGTATCCGATAGTTTGTTCACAGGCTGAAATAATAGATGTCTTCAATTTAATCCAGTGTTCCTCATCATTTTCAGGAAGTTCCATAGGCAGATGTTCCTTGAGAGTTGATTGAAAGCAAGCTCGTTTAATAGGATCTTGAAGGGCCAGTGTATTCATTTTACGCCTTGGTTTTCTTCCTTGGAGCCTACAATGAGGGACAATCTTTATGGCCATCGTGGATCGAATTAATCGATGGTCTGTCCAGCAGTCATCGGCGCTCGTCATGGCTCTGGTGAGAAGTACATCACGGTGATCTCTAGCACGGACAATTACATAATCTAAAAGATGCCAGTGCTTCGACCGTGGGTGCTTTCATGATGTTTTAAATTTATTTTTCTGGCGAAAGAGTGTGTTAGTAATGACAAGCTTATGCTCTGCACTTTTATTCAGAAGTAAGATTCCATTCGTGTTGCTGTTGTCAACTCCTTCTTTCCCAATGATCCCTGGCCACAAATCAAAATCATGCCCAACTCTTGCATTGAAATCGCCTAGGAGGATAATTTTATCCTCCTTTGGTATCTCTGATAAGATGGTGTCCAGCTGGGTATAAAATTTTTCCTTGATATCCTCATCTGCATCTAGTGTTGTTGCGTAAGCACTTAGGATAGTTGCCTGTTGGTTTTTGGCGAGTTTTATTCGCAGAGTTGAGAGTCGTTCGTTAATCCCAGTGGGAACTTCTGACAAGAGCTTCACAATGTCGTTTTTGATAGCAAAGCCTACCCCATGTATTCGTCATTCTTGTTCAGGCAGTCCTTTCCAAAAGAAGGTATAACCTCCTTTTTCTTCCTTCAACTGTCCTCCTGCTCTTCGAGTTTCTTGGAGTGCTGCTATATCGATATAAAAACGTCTCAGCTCCCTTGCAATAATGGCAGTCCTACGTTCAGGTCATTCACTATCCATATTGTCTTGCAGTGTCCGTATATTCCATGTTCCAAAATTCATGTGTTTTTTACGACCGCTAGATGGTGACCCCACTGGTCGCGGTAATCCAGTCAGGGAGAAAATGAGGCAGACTATGTTTAGGGCACCTTTTCTAGCCCCCTCCCCATATGGGGTGAGCAGAGTGGATCCTAAATAGGGCTGCTCAGTCGTGGATACAGCTGCTGAACTACTCAACTGCCTCGATCCTTGAGTCAGGGCGACTGAATCCGTATCCACCGCCCATGTGCTGGTCCATGACTAGGAGCTTCCGGATTTCACAGTCCTGCCCCCGTTGCCATTCGTCAGTCGCCATGGGACTTTTGGTTGTTTTGGGTTTGGTATGGTTGGAAGACGCCTGTGCGTGAATTTGTTTTATGTGTGGAGATCGGTGCACAACGATCAGCACACAACCTTCACAGAAAAAGGTTCTAATCCAATGGCATGGATACCATGACGATTGGTGACCTTTTGTCTGCTGCAGCCTTCATCCGCCTTCACAGCCGTTGTAACAATACACCTTGTTATCATCCGCCTGTTCTGCCGTTGAGGACTTTCTTGGATCGTTCTTTGTCTGGTTCCTCCCCCTGGACCTTACCGCCATGGGTGACCCTGCCAGGAGTACATGACTCCCGACAGCTTCGCTCACAGGGTTCATTGGGAACACACAAGCCCACTCACCACAACAAGGTGACGATCCAGCGAGTGAGTAAGCTTTTTGTACAACCACACTGGCTTCTGTTGCTGTCATTTCCCCCCCCCCCCACAGTGGTGTATTTTGAGACTGTGCTTTTACAATTTCCTGACTGAGAATGCTATTAAGCAGTGAAACAGCCTACCTTCTGGAGCTGTGGGTGCTCCATCACTGGAGATTATCAAGCAAATTTGGACAGCTGTTTATCTGGGATGGTATAAGCACTAGCCCCTAGAGTCGGACACGACTGCACAAAAAATGTGTGGGGGGAACCTTTACCTTTAACCAGTTTATAAACTTAAGGATATTGAGTGTTCAAGAAGTATAGGTAATCCTCAGTTACAACGATGATGAAAAAGTAACTTTGTGACCAAGGTGCACATTAACGACCTTCGCAGTGTCTCTCCCTCAGTCACGTGTTCACCATTACAGCCAGTTAGTACGCGTTGGCTTGTGCCTGACCCTTTTCTTCCTTTTCCCTCCCCTCGCAGAGCGGAGAGATTGCTTAAACAAGCTATCTCTTCGGAACTGCTTTTCTCCACAGCGTGTCCCTAAAAAGTGATAACTGCTAGTTAACAAGCCCAGCTCTGTGACCTTAATTAGTTCATTAGAACCCTCTGGTCAGCTGGCGCTGCTGCCTGACACTGACAAGACCCTAATCACAATTTCACACTGAAGGCTTTTGTTTCCCTCCTAAGCGGTTGGAGTGTGCTAGGCAAACAGCTGGAGCTAGCGCATTCCTTTCGATGTGTATTCCCCATTGTGTGCCTGCTTACTCTCTTGTAATCCCTTCCTCTCTAAGGAATGTAAATACAAACATTAATTTCCTTCTTGCTAATTATCCCAGCGCCGGGGTGAGCGTTCCAAAGGGTGGGGGAGTGAGGAAAAAGGATTTGCCCTTTTACCGGCTTCCTTCTGAGTCGATTTCCAGAAACTTTCCCCACCGTTTGGACTCACCAGCTGTTTGGGGTTGTATTCTTCTGATGCTGTAAAGCAAAGGAAAGCTGAAATAAAATTGTGAACACAGTTGTGGTCACAAGATTTTTCACTTAGTGACTGTTTTGCTTAATGACCACATTGCCGGTCCCAATTGAGGTCGCTAAACAAGGACTACCTTTAATATATTTTAGCTTCTTAAAGGGCCAATCTTTCTTTTATGCTTTTTATAATTAACAGTTTTTGGGATTTTTGTAGTCATGTAAGTTTTAAAATGGAAAATGCATAAATTTTGCCTGCTTTACACAAATCAATTTTATAAAAACTATTTTCTAAGAAGTTTTATTTTTAGAACAGATTCATGGAAGTATTTGAAAGATAATGTTCTGCTTCTCCCAGTGAGTCTCAGGAACTGTGAATGTGCAAAGAGTATCTGTATTAGCTGGACTTTGCTAGTTGCAGCATGGAGTTAAAGATATTTGGGAAAATGGAAAAGTCTTAGAGGGAGCAGTAGTCAAACTGGTTTTAACCAGGAAAATGCTGAAGAAATTCTAAGAAACTTTTTGCGCAACACCTCGGGCAATAGAGTATTTGCTTCCTATGACATTTTTCCTAGTCTCAACTCCCAAACAGCTACATTCCTGAAAAATAACCCTTTCTCTGTTAGACTCAGTTCCCTTTTTTCTCAGTCAAAGAGATTAGAAAAGAATATAATATAAATTGCATGTTTGTGGCTTGAATCATGTCAACTGGATTTCTATTTTCTCAGTAGAAACGTTTCACTCCTTATCCAAGGAGCTTCTTCAGTCTGAGTAAAGTTAGTAAGGGAATCCTTAAATATGTTTCTAGGGTGGCTGTGTGACCTTGCACCTGGGGCTAGGTCATGGTTATTTTGAGATGTTTATTTCTAAGTCCCTTTATCATCTAAAGGAGGATCGTTAAGATTACCCTGCTGCTGTTGAGCTTGCGAAATGGTCTTAATCTTCCTAGGCACAGAAGACAAAGCAGGAAGGAAGATAGGGGAAAGGTTGTGCCTGAGGCCCCCACCTGTATTCAAGGAAGGATTTTCCAAGTTGGCATAAATGGATTCCTTGACCCCTCTCTCAAACCACCTATCTTCTCTGTCTAAAATGTGAACATTAATGTCCTCAAATGAGTGTCCTTTTTCCTTTAGATGAAGATAAACTGCTGACTCTGGTCCTGTGGTGTTACTTCTCCTGTGTTGGGCCATCCTCCTGTACAAAGGTTGTTTGGTTTCTCCAATGTAGAGTTCAGAGCACTCCTCACTGCACTGGATTGCATACACTACATTGCTTTTCTTGTGTTTTGGAGTTTGATCTTTGGGGTATACAAGCCTCTGTCTCAGTGTGTTGGTGGGTTTGAAATATACAGGTATGTGGTGTTTGCCAAATATCCGTTTTATCTTTTCAGACACGCCAGCCATGTAAGGAATGACCAGGTTCTTCCGTTTACTCTGAATCTCAGCCCTATCTGTCGCTGTTTTAGGTCTGGTAGACTTAGACTTAGTGAAGTAAGTAGTGTTACTTAGTGTTTAAAAATAAACATTTTATAAAAATAAAGCCCAGAGTCACTTGTTTGAGATGGGCAGCCATATAGAATGAATGAATGAATGAATGAATGAATGAATGAATGAATGAATGAATGAATGAATGAATGATAAAATTATGCCTGAGCATTATATATGGCCTCACACATCCTTAGGAATGGCTAACATGATTCTTTCAATCTTGTCCTTATCAGGCATAGCTCATAGCTCACATTAAGAGATATCTGCTGTTAAGAGATAGATGAATGAAAATTGTGCTAGATAATCAGATTCATAACCACCCATCTGGTCTTGTGGGGAAAGTTTAACCTTCATGATCTCTTCCTTACTCTGAACCTGGGGCATAAACAACCAGGGAATGTTATACTCTGTGTAAGTGTGTCAAGGTTCAGTCTTTATAAAATCAGAAGTACATTTTTTTCAAGAATTATAGGCACATTTAATGTATCTGTTTCAGTGGCAGAGATACATGTGCTATTGGGAACTTATAGCTAGAATGGGAATCCTTTGACTTTGGCTTTATTATCCCACATGATGAACTGCTGTGGCTACAGACTAGAAGACTTCTACATTGTAATGATCTTTACATTTTAAGTAAGCAGTTCTTGGTTTTCCCTGACCTGCAAATAATAAAAAAAAACTTAGACAAACTGTGCCCAGCAACAGATCATGCTGCTACTTGTATTCAGCAGCCTGAAAGTATACTTTGGATATTCCTCCATGCAGAAATATGGGTGTTGTTCCAATAATCAGTAGTTTGATTGAATTGTTAGCAGATTGAGAGTTCTAGGTATGTAAGTACTTAGAATTTTAAAATGATTTTTTTCAAATATTCAAATTAGTGAAGGCATAATTGCTGATGAGCAGAGGAGATGATGAGCAAATATTCCATATGAGCAATTCAAAAATATTTTCTGTGTGCTTTTTCCCTTTGTCTTTCTTGTCCTTTAAAAATGCTATTGTGAGAAAATAAACATAAGCAAAAGGTGTTGGATGAACACTATGCAGAAACAACAAGTTGCTACACAGATGTATAGATTTAATGAGCTACCATCGTGCTATTTATTTATTCTAAGAACAATGATGCAAACAAGAAAAGTTCACATTCTGAACTATTTTATATATTTTTTGAAATACCATCTGTCACTGCAGACAGAGTAATGTAAATGTAAGCCTGCATGGGCCACCCCCCCCCCTTTGTAACAACTATTTATTTGCATATTTTCAAAACTGAATAGATGACTATAGGGCCTAGAATAGACTAGGGTCCTATGCAGAAACATGATACAGTAAGGATACTGACTGTGTATTTTGTGGTACTACCCAATATTTCAGTTTTAGTGTTTGGAATTTTCTGCTGCTCTTCACGTTTGAGAATCCTTGTGCTCCTCAGCTCCTTCAGTTAATCTAAGGGCATACTTTAGATTAACTGAAATCCAAATTGCTTTAGCTTGACCAAATGTTTCAGTGATAAAATGTAGAGCTGTGTAGATCTTTCAGAGAAAAGCTTCAGTCATGGCAAAAGCGTCAAGAAAGCATGCTTCCCAATAATTTGCACAGCCCTAATAAAATAAAAAGAGATGAGGCATAACTTTTTGCATGCTTTTATTCACAGCCAAGGCAATAGACAGGTCATGTGGCGTGTACTCTTAAGTTTTTGTGTATGTCTGTATATATATTTATATATTCCATCTGTATCCCATCTTTCATAAAAGTATCTCATAGAGGGACAAATAAAAGCAAACAATGGAATAAACCTTTTTTTAATTGACCCAATCTGACTCTTCTTATATTCTGAAAACAATACATGATTAAATGTGAAGGTATTGCAATGCAGATGCATGATTGAATAGCTATTTTAAAAAGCCATTGAACATCATGTATGGCCAATATGGTTTACCACAGAATTAGAGGGGTGTCTGTTCTGTGAATTTGTTTTTGGATCCATTGGATGATCAACAAATTAGCTAGAAAAAATATGTACGTAGTACAGAAGAATAAAAGGAGAAGCTTGGTGCCCCTCATTGGTGCCTGTATGATCTCAAGGAGGTCTGATTGAGTTTGATGGCTTATAACATATATCAGCAACCCGTGGTTTGTGGGCTGGCTGTAATCTTCCACCTCCTCCTATGTGGCTGTCCATCCTCTAATGCAGTGTTTTTCAAACACTTGGCAACACTAAGATGCATGGACTTCAACTCCCAGAATTCCCCAGCCAGCCATGTTGTTTGAAAAGCATTGCTGTAACGCATCTGCTCCTGCCATTCTCACAGGCTCCTCTCTCCCCCAGCATACTCCTTTTCCCAGCCGTTTGACAAAGACCTGTTTGGAGATTCTCAAAACCATGTTATGCTGGAGAAGCGATCACATGATGAGCATAGTTCCCCTGTGCCTTTTCCTCAGCACGATCTTCATCATTATTCATGCTGATGAGAACAGACTTTTACTTTATATTTTTTCCAGCCTTGAAGAGGACGGCTGATTATTTGCTGCTATTATCAGTGGGGTAGTGATCATCTGTAGGGATCACTGGCTTCTGGGAGATATAGGTTAAAAATAACTCCTAGTGAAGGAGTACTCTGCAGGTAGAGGGAGAAGAGTCTTCAGTGTTGCCCCCAGAGATTTTGGTCAAGGCTGGTCCTTCTCCACCACATTTGTTGGCTGGGTAGAGCAAGGTTAAGGCCTCTCCCCTTATCCCCTGAGATCTTGTGTGTTTCTATCTGTGTGCAGGAGGGGATGGGGAGGAAGGGAGAGTGTGTGTGTAGTGGGACCACCACCCACTCCTGAAGAATTCCTAAGGGATTGCAGTGATGGCTTGACTGACTTAGTCTCTCTAGTAAAATTGATTTTAAAGAAAGGTTTAGTTTTGACAAAAAGTGTGAACATTTATTATTTGTTTGACTGTGGGACCTTTGGAAATAAGTCTTAGATATATCAATGTTTTAAAGATATGAAATTTCCTCTGAATTTTGGACCTGCTTAAGCATTTTCTAATGCAGGAATAAATAGGACAGATTAAGAGTTGAAAGAGTTGTAGGATATAGCTGTTTTGTATTTTGAATGAGACAGCTATCCTTCAAGTTATAACAACATTACACATTAAATAAAGGAAAGGGCATTCTGCATTTCTGCATGAAATTTAAAACATTATTTTAATTATGTACTTCAAAATTAGGCTAAAAAAATCAGATATTCAAGAAAGATGGATGTACATGGATTCAAGCTGTCTTTGATATAGACTAAATGAATGGTGTCAGACAAGTCAGGACAGCTCCAGATGTTCTCTCCAATAGGTATCAGTGAAACACGGAGTGTAAAAACGAGATGAGTAAATTGAAGAAAACAAATACAGAAATAGCTAAATTTTAAGTAACTTGAAATCTGATTTATTTCCCAGTTTTTCATTGTTTTTAAATATTGGCTTGGTTAAAACCCTAATAAACTATACATGCAGCACACATGTGCATCAAGTTATGCCAGGCAGAAGAAATTACATAACTATTTGCAAAGAGTCAGGGTGATCCCTACTGTAGCAGCATTCCCCTCCTTGGAGATCTGCAATTTTTTCTCTTAGTCCCAGATGGAGAGGAAATCTTCACACAGCAACAAGTCCTTATGGCAGGTTCCTGGTGATGTAAGGACAGACAAAAAGGACGAGTGGACCTTTTTAATACTGAAAGCAGCTCTGATTAGGGACCAAAGTTATTTTCTGTGGAGTGTGAAACTTAACAATTTCTACAAATAAAGTGGAGTCTGATAAAGAACTGCACCTAAACATCTGTGTAATTCAAAGCTGAAACTCTCTTTTGTTTTGTTGATTACTCTTACTGGATTCTAGCCATGATTAAGAGGAAAAATTCAGTATTACAGGAAGATGGTGTTAATAAATATTTTAGGTATGTTGCCAGCATATTGTTGGACCCACTAATTGTCACTAGACTTCTCTCCAGTGAATGGATCTAAGAAAGTTTCTGAAAATCCAAGCCTTTTTTTCTTAAGAAACAAAATAAGAAAATAAATGTAAATATTTCTTGTCTAGAAAAATATTCATTTCCTTTATTTATTTAGTAGATGCATATTTCTCAGCTTAAATTATTTGCATGTGTGCATCTTATTTTTGTCTATAGATAAAAGGGTGTTTCAGTAGTTTGGGTTGATTTTGGAAGAACATTTACAGTAGTCCTCACTTAATGACCACAATAGGGACAGGAAAATTGGTTGTTAAACAGAGTGGTAATTAAGTGAGTCACCATGTGACCAGACCTGATTCTATGACCTTTTTACAATGGTTGTTAAGTGAATCACCACAGTCGTTAAGCAAATCCAGCTTCCCCAATGGATGTTTTTTGCTGGAAACCGGCAAAAAAGGTCACAAATCACGATCACGTGACCGCAGGATGCTGTAACTGGTCATGCGAGTTGGCTGCCCGAATTGCAATCATGTGACCATGGGGGTGGTGCGACAGTTTGCAACGGTCATAAGTGTGAGTACAGGTCATAAAGTACTTTTTCCAAGGCTGTCGTAACTTTGGACCGTCATTAAACAAACGGTCATTAAGTGAGGACTATGTAGTTATTTTTGTTAAGCCACAGATTTCCATTGGGAGGGGTAAAAACTCAGGAGTTGAGCATATGTGTTGCATGGGAAATGGCTCAAGATCAGTCCTTTGAATCCCCCAGTTAAAAGGATTTTTGGTATATTAGACTAGAGTCTGCTCTGCCTAAAAGCGTTGTTGGTCAAAATATAACATGATTCAATATAAAGCAACTTGTATGTTTCTATACAGCAAAACTTGTTCACGAAACAGCAGCAGCGTCTGAATTTGGACTGATTCACCTGACCCTTTTAACTTGTAAACTGGTGTCAATTAGTATATTACTCCAAATGGATTGCTATTAAATCCAATATTAAAGTTGGAGGAATTGCAGACATGAGTTTTTGACTATTCTGTAGCTAAGGCAGAATCTGAATCCAGTTCCAAATATGGTTTTGCAAGTGGCTACAAAAAAATGCTTATCCTGTTCATAAACATTTACCTTCACTTAGTTGGGATCTTGGACATGGATTGATTATTTAAATATAAAGACAAATGGAATATTTATTTGAAAAGGTCTGTAATATCCACAGCCCTTCTCTCATTTTAAAAGAACATATTCTCATCTACTTTGAACCTTTGCTATGGGATGATATCTTAGCTCAAATAAATATTATTGAATTAATGTTGTTGGGCAAGGAGGGGTGGCATAGTTTGTTTGTTTGTTTGTTTGTTTTTCAAATTTTGCCACCGCCCATCTCCCCCAAAAAGAGAGACTCTGGGCGGCTGACAATAACAAACACATTAAAACAATAAGCATAAATAGCATCTAAAATATAAATACAAAATTACCAAATAGAAGTATAAAAGTAAAAATAAATATAAAATCCAAGTGGCCTTAAAAGATCTAATTCAGTGAGGAGAGCTCTAAGGCGCCAGCCACCCCCAGGAATAACTACTCCCCTTCCCGCCCCAGGCGAGACGGCAGAGCCACGTCTTCAGGTTCTTCCAGAAGGTTAGCCATAAGAGTGTGCTATGCCTTGAATTCAGTATAGGTTTGCCCCTGAAGGCTCGGCAAGTGTCGGCAAGGCTCCCTATCTCAGCTTGGTGATCAAATATGCTGGTGATGCTCCTAGAATTTCTAGCTCAGTGCTTTCTAAAGTGCCGCCATTGGCACCCTTACAACCATTGACACCCTTACAACAGTCCGGATCTCCTTAATCAGGGAACCTTGTAACAGGAGATGCTTGTGACAGAGTAATATATTGTGGGCTGCTAGTCTTAGCTTAAGGGGCGTGGTGGCTCAGCGGGTAAGATGCCAGGCTTGTCGATCGGAAGATAGCAAGTTTGGAGGTTCGAATCCCTAGCCCTACGTGACAGAGTGAGCTCCCGCACTCGCCCCAGCTCTTGCCAACCTAGCAATTCGAAAGCATGCAAATGCAAGTAGATAAATAGGTACCACTTTGGTGGGATGGTAAAGCGTTCCGCGCGCGTCATGTCGGCCACATGACCGTGGAAACGTCTTCGGACAACGCTGGCTAACAAACGGAGATGAGCACCGGCCCCTAGAGTCGGACATGACTGCACAAATGTGCAGGGGGAACCTTTACCTTTTTAGTCTTAGCTTGCTCTTGCCTGAAAACGTGAAGTACTGCAGTGGCCTTGTAGTACTGAGTTATAGCTGTAGCCTACTCGGACGATGTCATCCCTGTTTTTTTCCTCCTAGGCTAGTGACATGACAAACCAGCCCTTTGTGAAATACAGCGTACCTTGATGGGGATATAGAAGTTAATAGGAGTAATAGAAAATGGGAGAGCTAGTTTAGTGTGGTGGTTAAGGCACTAGATTAGAAAGTGGGAAACTGTGAGTTCTAGTCTCACTTTAGGCCCGAAGCCAGCTGGGTGACCTTGGGCCAGTCCCTCTCTCTCAGCCCTAAGAAGCAGGCAAGGGCAAACCACTTCTGAAACAGCTTGCCAAGAAAACTGCAGGGACCTGTCCAGGCAGTTGTCAGGAGTCAAGACTGACTTGAAGGTACAAATTATATTTACTTATAATAAAAAACAGTAGCAGCTCCTGCTCCCTGGTCCTGGTGTTCATATAGTGGCATATTCATATCCATAAGCCCATAATGTGCTCTACTCTGCGGAGCAAGTCTGCAAGTTACATAAAACTTTCAGGAATCAGAAAATCCCTTATGAACTATATTTTGAAAGTGAGATTAAGAATTAATACAATAGTATATTTGTGGATTATTTCCACTAGCGAATGAATGTAAGGGAAACAGAATTATTTTTAATATGATGTCTTCTCCTCCTCCTCCTCCTCCTTTTTCTTCTTCTTTTGCAGCAAATTCCATAAAGCTGGAAATGCAAAGTGATGATGAGGATTCTGACAGAAAGCCTCTAAGGCAGGAAGATGGGATCATTGGGCAGGATGAAGGGAACAGTTTGGAAGAGCCCCTCACTGAGAACCAGGAGATTATGGAGAACAGAAAAATGCAGGAGCTGTCAGGCGAGGGAGGAATCCGGCTTCCGAATGGTAAACTGAAATGTGACGTCTGTGGCATGGTTTGCATTGGGCCCAATGTGCTTATGGTACATAAAAGGAGTCACACTGGTAAGCAGCCAAAAAGAAATGTGATGACTGCCTTTGGCATCTGATGTTGATATTACCTGACATCTATTTCTCAATTCATCATTGATAATCAAGTGCAGTAATGGAAAATCTTTTCCTTTCAAACTTTGCTTATTAGGAAGTAAGTTTAAAAAACATGAATTTATGGTCTTATCTCTTTCACAATAATGTTTGTGAAATAATCACTTCCATATTAAGTCTCCTTCACCATGAAGGTATATCCCAAACTGGCTGTCTTTTAACATGAACCTCCCTTTTTGGTTGGTTTTACAAAATCCCCCCCCCCCCGTTCCACTATTTCTCCAGCTCTGGAGCCCACTTGGTGATGTAAAATATTTACTAACATTAGGAAAGGACACAGAGAGCAGTGACAGATTTGGCATGGAACCTGTCGATCAGCTATCAGTCTCTGTATGCCAAGCAGTCTCCATTTTTAGAGAAATATGAATTTATTGGGGAACTGTAATGAATGACTTGTGGTTAGGCTGGACTCAAAAATCAAAATGTTGGTATATTGCATATCCACTATGAAAAATATATTCATGCGTACAAAAAAAATCATCCTTGAAAATATTGATAGCTGCCGTGCCTCAAAGTGATTGATACCTTCCTACCCAAAAGATGCTGGGATCAGCTTGCTTGGACTTTTCTCCCAGTTTTGTCAGATATTATAGGAAGGATCTAGCCTGTCACTGCTTAACTAGATAGGTCCTTCATCTGTGCTTCTTCTAACTAACTACCAGTACTTTCTGGACTAACCATAGCTAGTCACTCTACCATCAGGAACCCAGGACTTATTTTTTCAATTTCAGTAGTGTTTAGGTATGCCTGTGAAGTGAGAGGGCTCTGTCCTTAATCTGAGGCAACTTTCCATGAAAGCATGTCTTAGGAGAGTTGATGGAATTTTCTGATAGTAGATGCACTCGACACACGCTTAGTGGAAGTTTCGTAATGAAGTTTGCCCAATAACTCTGCTCTGAAAGTGCTGATCTCTTCAGTGATGTCTGAATGGCATTTACAAGGATTTCCTTCCTTCCTTCCTTGCCTTTCACAGAAGTACTGCTGACCCCTTGGGCTGGGGCCACTGGCAGGCCGTGTTCACTGTGTCTCCTGTCCTCTGCTTTCCCTTTGTTCCAGGGGAAGCTGCTTTCCCCAGACAGTGTCTTTTGCTCCCTTCCTCCAGTCCTGTCCTTCTCCAAAAATTCAGGAACAGCTTCCATCTTTCACACTTTAAATATATTTCTCCCAAATAACTGCTATTTAGCAAGCTGTTGTGTCAAGAGCAAGGAAGATTGGCTTCATACATTGATTAATTGCTTATATGGGAGAGAATGAGCTTTCCCTCAACTTTTCTCCATTCCCTGCCTCCACATACAGTTGGCTTCTCCTTCTCTCTTTCTTTTCCCTTCCTCACAAGAAACTCCCTTTGTTTTGTCCCCTGGAGGCTGATTAAGGTGAGATACAAAACAACAACAAAAGGCCTGTGTTGTCAAAGGGAATTGTTGCAAGGAAAGAAGAAGAAACTAGAGTAAGGTTTTTTGTAGGGGGAAGGGTGGAGGATTTCCTGGGGCCCTTGCAGATGGCCAGCCTTCCTATTAGCCAAGTGAAATGAAAACATAACAGAGCGTGAGCAGGTTGTTCAGAGTATTTGAGGACAGAAGGGCACTACTGGAATGGACAGGTTTGCTTTTTTGTGGGCACATAGGACTTGCAGAGAACCAATTGCCAGTGTTCCCCCTTTGTGACCATTTGGCCAGTAGGGAGTGCCTCACCCCCCCACCCCCCTCTGCTTTGCACCTAAACACAAAAACCTTCTTCCCCTGTAAAAGGAAAAAAAAAGGGAGGGGGTTAAAACCAGTGTTATCTGGTGCTTATCAGGATGGCAGTGTGCCAACCCAAATTCTGTCTGTTGTGGCCCTTTTGCCCAGTCTTGATTTCCTGCTGCCAAGCGAGGGTTGCCAAGAGATGGGAGGCAGGGAAAGGCAATGGTCCCCTCCAAGTGATTGGGAAGAGTGTCCTCTGTAGCTTAATCCTGTGTAACCCTGCTGCTTCTATAGACTCCCTGGCTAAAAATGAAAGTTCCTGCTTGCACCATACCTTATGACTGCAACAGGAAGAAGCCAGGACAAAGTGGAATGGTAAGACCCAGCAAGACCATCAATCAGTGGAGGGACAATTTGCTTAAGGAGACTTAACTTTATGGATGTGATTATCGGTCTGGTAGGGTACAGGATTCATCTGGCCACTTCTGTCCAACACATTTCATGATCAATGTATCTTTATTGGTGTGTAGACCATGCAACAGGACTTTGCCTTGGAAATGAGCTGTATGTACAATGAGCTGTCACTGTATGTACAATGAGCTGTCTTTCAATATCCTAGCAATGCAGAAGGCAACAATACCTGAAGTAGGGAAGTCAAATGAATCTTTATTGAGAATGCCCAACAACAGAAAATCTCCACAATAATAAAAAGTTGCACAAGCAAAGGATCAGCCATCAATATTGTGCCAGTCAGTAGGAGAAATTGTGGTTCATTGGGCAATAGTGATGATCAGAGCAGAAGAGACCCTTATGGGAAGTGATTCAGTGGTGGTTGTAATCCACCACTGAGAGTTGAGAGTAAGTAATTGGCCCCTGTTATAGCCTTTGTTTTTCCAGCTTCGAATTCCAGCAGATGTCATAGATTTTGTCCCCAGTAACCACTGTGTCTGGTCTCTAGTAAATTGCAAACAATCATTTTTCATATTTTTGAAGCTGCATACCTCTTTGAGTATTAGTTAGCAGTCCTTGGTCTCAGCAGAAGCACGTGGCCAGTGAACATCTTCCAGGTAATGATCTCATTCCACAGAATGATTCCTCTTCCTCTTTGTATCAAGGAACTTCCACCGTTTGTATCAAGGAAGGCCCCAAGAGATGGACCTCTTTTTTCAGGGGAGTATGACTTCAGCCAGAATAGGCCATCTTCCTAATTCCTGGGTCTGAGATCCAGCTATCCACTTCTACTCCATCTTATCTAGATTCACCTTCTGTCTGCTGGACCATATCTAGTCTATCATAGCCTCTAGGAAACTGCAAGCACCTACACCTTTCTTGATTCAGATGGAGATAAAGTTATGATCTTTGTATGGATGACACCATACTCAAAATTCCAGATTACTTCCTCCAGTGGTTTCATGTAAACTTTGAATAGCAAGAATCACAGGACAGCACCCTGTAGTATGAACAAGAATATTCTGCAGTTACTCTCTAGTATTGATCCAGCAGACAGGAATGGAACCTCTGATTTCCCCCAGTTCCCAAATCACTGAGCCATCTATCAATCTATCAATATCTCTTATTCAGTAGTGTGAAATGCTGCTGAGAGGTCTAGAAAAATTAACATGGTAGTATCCTCCGTCCTTCTCCTTTTAGAGGTCACTGTCTTTCATTGCTGTATCCAGGCCCAAAGCAAGAATGAGATGGATCTAGGTAACTAGCTTCTTTCAGACAGGGGACATCTTGCATGTCACCTTGCCCCTGAAAGTGGATATATTTCAGTGGGCAGTAGCAAAATCTTAGCATCCAGGTCTAAATCACAGCACAGACGCTTTCAAGATAACCGGCTCCTTGCATAAAGAGGCATTAACTGTTTCTCACCCATCCAGCTACACCTTCCTGCTCACCTACAGTATATCAGCTGAAATGGGCAAGGATCTAGGGAACAAGGATCTTCCCAGCTGCATTATTCATCCTTAAAAGTAGGACACCAGTGATCTGTAGTGGCATATTTTACAGCAGCTTGTTTTTAGCATTAGTTGGCAGCAATCAGCATCTGAAAAACTATTCTGCGTATTGTAGCATTAGGTATGACTGATTCTGTTCACACAAAATAATAAGGCAGATTGCTTCCCCTGCCTGTGGGAGAGCCTGTAATTACTAGGAAGCTACAACACATAGAAGGATTAGTGTTACATCCAACATTAAGAAGCCTGGATCTGGCTATCATGGTTTGAAGGTCTGGTTTATAAGAAGAGAACATGCTAGCAGACCATGTTCAGATGCAACAGTAAGGCTGTGTTCCACATAACATACCAAATCACATTTTACTGAATAAACCGTTACTGGCTGGATTCACACAGCATACCAAACCATAAACCTAGGTTTACAAAACATACTGGCTGGCTGTACACAATATGCCAAAACATAAAGAAAATACATTTTGATTTGGTGAATTGTGTGAATCAGCTTAAGTTCCAGAGTCCCAGGAAGTGATTAGGTCATCACCATCATAGGCAGCCTTAATTTGCAAACTTGCTTAATACCAGTAAGTCAGAGGCCACTAATGTTTGGCCTTTCCATTTTTTTTTTGGAAAACATAACCATAATGTTAAATTTAGAATTTTTTTAAAAATAAAGTTGGGGGGGGGGAGAAATTCTAAAAAAACGCAAAGGATTAGCAAGCAAAAATAGGAGAGAGAAGTTGAGAAGTGAAAAAGGTCCAGTCTAGAACAAAACATATTTTCTTGAAAATGAAGAAGACTAAGATGGCTCAGTGATAAAACACATGCTTTGTATATAGAAGATTGTGGGTTTGATCTATGGTATCTCTGTTAAAAAGGACCCCAGATGGAAGGGAAAACTACCTTCCTGAGGGTTTGTAAAGTTCGTGCCATTTATAACAAATAACGCTCAACTTAATACTCAGCTGTAGTGGCTCATCTCAGAATAATTTGGCTTCATACATTGAATAAAACGTTTAATTGTGTGGATGTTGTTATGTGGAGAGCAATGATACAAAGTAATTGTCACTAATGTACCCTGGATATAAAACATAGGAATTTACTTTATAGCAGTTTCAAATGTTAGGTTGTAATATACTGGCAGAGATAATTTGGACATTTTATACTTCAGGCACTTCAGCATTTTTTCTAAAGTAACATTATGATTTTAAAAAAAGAAAAAAGAAGATTATATAAGCAGTGCTCTTCTCAAAGCCATTACATTTCCTCTACTAAGGAATCATTTTTGTTCTTTCTGAGAATAAAGCAGTGGCGTATTGACTATTCAGATGTTCTCAACCATACAGAAATTATTTCTGTTTTGATGTAATTTTGTTCTCTGTTTTTGCTGACCCCAGGCATGGTTTGGATGTTTTATTATATGAAACTTTTCCTTTGTGGAAAAATAGTTTACATGTTTAAGTCTTTCAGTTTAATTTCAAAGAGAAAATGGTGGTTGTTCCTAGGTTCAAGGTAGAACTTTATTACCACTGTGGGACGAGCAAACTTATGGGCTGGCCGGGTTGTGGCTGACAGTGATCTAAGCGTACAGCAGAATGAAATGCCAGAGTTCTGAGATGATAGAATGAACCAGACAAGGGAGATACCCCATTATTAAATTATTTTCCTCTTCCCCATTAGCGCCATAGGCTAGGGTTCTCTCTGACATGCTAACTTTTTTACTTTTGCCAAAGTTTATCTTCCACCTGCTGCCTAGATTGGCAGTCTCTCTTCTGCTACCTCAGAACTCTTATCAACCTATCCAACCACATGTGTAAATTAGTGCTGAAATAACACATGAGAGCTGCTTTGAATACCTGAAATATGACAGAAGGATTGCAGAACTGGCATGCTATAACACGTACACACATACATGTATACACATACATATACTGTACACATACACATGCATACATACATACGTACATACATATATACACACATACATATAGATAGATACACACACACACACACATACATGCTACATGAAAATACTCTTGTAAGTATATGCAGAAGAATATGTTAACTGCCTTCCATACCTACACATACTACACATAAAATAAGTTTATTAGACATCCCCTGCCTGATCTCCTGGAAGCTTTTTTTTTTTATCTTGTGGTGATGTAACACCCACAGAGTAAACAGAAGTAGGCAGTAATTGTCGTTATGAAGTATAATTAGCTGCTGAGCTAGTCTTCTCTGGGATGATATTAATATGCACCATGATTTTTTTCTTAGCTTTTGTGAAACCGTTCTGCCAAATTCTACAAATTAGTTTTGATATATAGGTATTGGTAGGTGCATATCCAAGGATACGACGTCAATTACTTAAAACCGTTTTCAATAAAAGAATGGCCAAACTATAATTCTGAGTCCTCTTCCAGAACTGTGCAATACTCTGAACAGTGAAGTTCTTCCTAAGGCAAGGGAACTCACTGGTCATACCTTGAAAATCTGTAGATAAGCTCTAGTTGGGGGCAGAGGATTAATCAACTTAGGAGGGAAAAAAGCAGGCTGTGTTTGGATCCTTTTGGATTTTCTGTGGCAGAAAATCACAGAAGCCCTCATGCCATGCAGTGTGTATATTTCCTGCCTGATCCAGATCTGCTTGAACATGTCCAGTAAATGGGAGCCCACTCTTTCTCTCAGCAGTTGGTTCCACAGCCAAACAGCTATTACTCTTAGGAAGTTTTTTGTAATATTCAGTTGAAATTCAGCCTGCCTGTCATTATTCTATGACCTGCACCCTGGAACAAAGTACCTTTTATTCTTTCAAGTATTTGAGGGAGCATGCCCAATTTCTTCCATCTTTCTTCATAGGCCTAACCTGTCCCCTTATCATACTTGTTGCTCTTTCATGAACTTTTCCATTTTCTTTTGAATCCTTCTTAAAAATATATTCAGAATTGGATATAGTATTCAAGGTTGAGTTTGACCAATGCAGGATAAAATAGAATTATTACTTCCTGGGATTTGGAAATTATACTTCTGTGGATGCAACTTAAAAGAGCATTGGCTTTCCCTACGTAACATCACGCTACTGGCTCATATTCAAAGACAATACATTAGGATTTGACAAGACTATCAGCTACTATAGTTCATTCAGTATGCTGGGATGCAGTTCATCTGGTATGTGTGATGGAGCTCAGAGCAGAAGAAGGAGGGGGCACATTCCACCAGGGAGACAAGCAGTCTCACAGGGTTAGGCCGACTAAGACAGGCTGGCCCCGCCCTAGAGTCCCGGGAGTATTTTTCCCCTTAGATCAGTTAGGGTACCTTTAGTCTGGCAAGTTCCCCGTTGGGGGAGATGGGCGGTTATATAAATTAAATAAATAAATAATAAATAAAGATCCTGTATATGGTAGGAACAATAAAGAAATTAGAGCTGAAACTCCGGCTCAGCGTGGTTCTTCACCAGTTTCCCTGACAGTATGCGAGATGAACTCATTCAAATAAAGAGGTAGTTCTTGATCGTGTTTCTGTCCATCTCAAATTTAATATTACCCCTTTGCCCTACTTTTTACAATTTCCTGGAAGAATGTGTATTTTTTGCTGCAAAAGATTGAGTTGAGTAGTTCCGACTTTTCTTTGTTACCTGTTAGCATTATGCTGTCTCCAATGAGCAGCTGATATACTGATTCTTTTGTTTTCCTTTTGTTTTCAACACATTCAAAGAAGCCCCTTTGGTTTTTGTTAGCATCCTTCACTAACTTTAGTTCATTCCATTTTTGCCTTCCTGCCACTGGCTGTACAGTCCTGGACTATTTCTCTGCACTCTTTCTTCATAATGTGACCTTCTTTTAGTATCCTACATGTGTCCTTTTTTTTTGTTGAAATATATAAGATGCTACTAATCCACAGAAAATAGCCCCCAAAGCTGAAATAATCAACTCTTTCACAATTAAAAAAATTAGGGAAGCTGCTTTGTATCTGTCAAAGAACAGCATTATATATATATTTTTTCTCTGATCATACAGCCCCATTATGCAAAAAATGGCTACCTTCATATAGGTCTCTGGGCCTGAACTGGCAAGGCTTTTCTGCCTGTGCCTTGGGAATGGCAAGTAGACATACCTAAGGCTTTTAATAGTCATATGAAAAGCTTAGCTGATAGCTGAATTAGAAATGTAATTTGATTTCTAAAATCTAATTCTACAATTTAATTTGAATTCACAAGAACTGAAACTACAATCTATTTTAGATTAGTGTTAATTATATTTAACCATTAATCAGTGTTAACCTCTAAAAATTTACAGCTTCAAATTGCTTAGAAGTTGCTTCAGTGTTCCCTCACTGCAGCTACCTATGTGGTTCAAAAGGAACAATAATATAAACAAAAATGATTTTCTTTTCTTGCTGCAATGTTAACTTGCCTGTTAGTTTGTCAGTCACATTACAACATTGTGGAAGAGTGTTTTGACAATTATAAATTGAGGATTCCCTCTGCTGTGTTTTAGGTGGTTATTTACCTGCAGGTAGGAGAAATGTATTTGGCCATGCAAATGTCTGCTTGAAATGTCAGTGAAGCTTAAAATGTCTGTATACAATTCTTACATTTGCAGTTTTAATTCTGTGGTAGGAGATAATTTAATGCTTCATTGAAAGAGGATTTTGTAGCTTTTTCTTGGATTCTGCAGGGTTGTATGAACATAGCATACTTAATTTGATCATTGGTCCACCTAGCCATTTCTGAGCTTTCCTTTTCTACAGCTGACAACTGACCTTTCCTTAGCACAGCTCTTGTCTGCTTCAAGTATTGCAATTGTCCCATTTAATTTTAGATGCCTGCAATAGCCGAATAATCAAGCCATAGGGTTTGATTATCAGACAATGAAGTCTGAAAACAAGGCTACGAAAGATCCTCAAACTAAGGCCAAGCTAGCTGCTATCAATTTAGTCATTATTTTTAAAAGAGATGTAATATAGGTTGAGGAGGAAGATTTACTGCCTGTCTAGATGTTAATGGTCTCTCAATCAGTGTTTCTTAGGCATTGTTTCTCTTCTGTCATCTGCTATAGGTGAGCGTCCCTTTCACTGTAACCAGTGTGGAGCTTCCTTCACTCAAAAGGGAAACCTACTGAGGCACATCAAATTACACTCTGGAGAAAAACCGTTCAAATGTCCCTTCTGTAGCTATGCCTGCCGGAGGAGGGATGCCCTCACAGGACACCTCAGGACACACTCTGGTGAGTCTCTTGCATTTTTGCTTTTAGCACTGCTGCCAGACTGAGGCCAACTCTGCACAGCAGTGTCCTTACAATCACTGCAAGTGTGGAGCTCTCGTGTCAGTCCATCTGGATCTATGAGGTCTCCGTGGATTGACTGTGCAAGCTCTGGGGCAGCGTCATTCCTAGCTCCATGCTCTGAAATTATTTCTAGGCACAGATGTCAGAGACTGAATCTTGTCAAGGTGTGTGCTCTAACATTGAGCTAGGTGTCTTTCTCCCATTAAACATGTCTAAAGGTAAAGGTAAAGGTTCCCCTGCACAGTCGTGTCCGACTCTAGGGGCCAGTGCTCATCTCCGTTTGTTAGCCGAAGAGCCAGCGTTGTTCAAAAATGCTTCTGCGGTCACGTGGCCGGCATGATGCACGCGGAACGCTGTTACCTTCCCACCGAAGTGGTACCTATTCATCTACCTGCATTTGCATGCTTTCGAATTGCTAGGTTGGCAAGAGCTGGGGCGAGTGCAGGAGCTCACTCCGTCACGCGGGACTAGGGTCTTGAACCTCCGAATTTGCAATCTTCCAATCGACAAGCCTGGTGTCTTAACCACTGATCTACTACCCAAAAAGAAATGGTTATCTCTTATTTTCTAATTACAATGCCCTAGTGCTATTGATGAAATTGGATCAAAATTGAATTGGGAATTAAATATTCTGCACAATTCAGAATATCACCTGGAAAACCATGATAGCTTTCCCCAAATTCTCAGGACTATGAATTAGTGCCCTGTTAATGAGGATATATTTTTGTTTTATTCTTTTTATATTTGCATTTTCATAATGTAGTTATATTTTAATAACTTAATTATAGGAAATAAATCAGTATTAAGGCAATAACTTTTTTAGGGCAAGACAATCTAAAAGGTCACAAAAGAGTAAGCTGGTTTTCAATTTCCCCAGAACTCTGTATAATGTAACTTTGTAAACCAAGGTCATTTCCACCCCTCCATCATTCCTACCTACCAATTTCTCAAACAGCATTTGGGGTGGAAACCAATCCACAATTTATACATTTTGTTTTTATTTTTTGCAAAATTTCCCATCTGGGGTGCTTGCAGATGTATGAAACAAAAATGTTGTGTAATTATCAGTCTTTTTCTGCTTAAAGTTTTTTTTTTTCATAGAAAAGAAAAAGAAGAATAGTTCTGAGAAACATGGAAGTGTTACAAATTGGTGATACTGTTGTCTGGAGCATTTGTAAAATTCACTTAATAAATTAGGGTGGTTGCATGATATATGTCTCTCTGGAAGCACCTCCAATACTTTGCGAAGAAGTTGGAATGAATTCTGCTTTCTCTGACTATGGAAAATACTATCCTGTTCTGATGATACTCTGCCTTTGAATTTTTTCCTTACAATACCTTCAATTTCAAGATACTCTCAATTAATTTTACCCCATGTGAAGAGAATTCTGTAAAAGTTACCAAATCTAGGGAGCTACTTTTTGTGCTATTAGACTAAAGTTCAGTTAACAATTCTGAAACCAGCTTGCTTCACTCTCATAGTGAGTTGATTCATACTATTAGTCATACTATTTCTTTAGTTGTTTATTTTTTGATAGATTAAACATATAAAAGTGCTTATATCAACAGACATATTTCAAGTTAGTATTTCATTGGCCTTTTGGCTTTCAAACTTATACTCTGCAAAAGTAAAGTTGGGAAGTTCTAAGAAAGTTGTGACTGATGTTAGTTTCAACAAGTAAAAGGGAACTAGGGCAACGGGTATGAAATTTGCATATCCAAGTTACCAAAATGAAGGAATTCACTCTTGGTTGTTTAGAACAAAGCAAATGGATCCAGGATAACTTATAATGCAAGGTGGTTAATGGGAGCTAAGGGGAATAGAGACAAAACAAAAAACAACATGTAACTTCTCACCCTGTCTACAATCCATAAAAGTGTAAAATGCATTCTCTTTTTCTGATTCTTTCTATAACAAGCATATATCTTGGTTTCGCCAATTTCAGTAAAGTCTACTTGTCAGCAACATTTTAAAGTGTAACCCTCCAGCCCAGTCGGTACCTCACTTGTATCCAAAAGAATCAATTTGCTGTTATACCATGCTACAGAGGTGTGGTAAGATAGCATGGTTTTCTGAAGTTCCCTTGGCTTAACTTTGGTAAGTTTTCTTTGTGATGGTGGTAATTAAAACTGATATTAATACAAAAAATATACACGAAGCTTCTTATTCTACATGTAAAAGAAGAAGAGATTTATGTATTATAAGTAATTAAAATTGTGGTTTCCATAATGCTAGATGGGTAGAGGAAACATGCAGGTGTTTGTGGGAGGGAGTGACATACTTAAAGGATAGAATAAAATGCAAATAGATCGGGGAAAAAATAAATTGCAAGGAAAGAAAGTCTCAAGAATTTCCTTGAGATGTAGACATTAATTAAACTTGTCCATGAGATAGCTTTTGATTGAAGAAAAGCAAACGTCACTGGAAGTTGCAAAGAAACAGACACCTAGTTTTAGAATACTTGTCTAGTGTAGGTACGTGGTAATCATATTCCCTGAAGTGATTTGAAAATGAGTATGGCAGAGCCCAGGGTTGACTTCTTTTAAAATACTAACCTTTTAGAAAAGTCTTCCCAGCTGTTAAGCCTCCAAACATTTTTCTTTTGGAATTCTTTGTCATGAGAAAGCAGTATAAAAAACTTTAATAAGTATGTGATATGACATTACTAAAGCAGCAGAACTCAAAAATATAAAGCAACTATTAAAGAAACTTGGTATCATCCAGGAGATAAAATTATGACATTTCTGATCAGCTATTTTCAGGTATGCTAATTATAATGAAAATGAAACTTCCTGGGGATTATTTATGGATTATTGGTGCTCCTTGAAAATCTAATGGAAATTTGTTTTAAAATGAACAAATACTGTCAGGAATATAGTTTGGCATTGCTATTGCTGCATATGGGGCCAGACGCAAGAAGGACAGGTTCTTCAAAGTGGGGATTTGACAGGCTTGAGGCAGCTTTTTTTCCCCCACAGAAAATATGAAGACATTTGAACTACAAAAGAGACAGATATGAACTTCAGGAACTCTGAGTCTAATTAATGGGAAATATGCTACCCTACAGCACAATAAGAAACTCACATAACAGCCTATGGGCATGAAACCTCATTTGTACTAAGAATGCTTTTCCCAGTGTGGCCTAGAAGTTCATAAATTCTGAGGGTTTTAGTTAAATGTATGGGACAGCATATAGAAAGCATTTCTTTAACTGTCTTTTAAAATATTCTCTCAAAGGTATCAAGGAGAACTCAGACAAATTTGTTTTGCATTCTGTTTTATAGTCTTGGAGAACTTGTCATCCTTACTTCTATATTCACACATAACCGCACACAGACCACAGCTCTTACATACGGTATTTTTTTTAGATTTTTTTTATCCCACCTTTATTATTATTTTTATAAATAACTCAAGGCAGTGAACATACCTAATACTCCTTCCTCCTCTTATTTTTCCCACAACAACAACCCTGTGAGGTGAGTTGGGCTAAGAGAGAGTGACTTGCCCAAGGTCACCCAGCTGGCTTTCATGCCTAAGGCGGGACTAGAAGTTACAGTCTCCTGGTTTCTAGCCTGGAGCCTTAACCACTGGACTAAACTGGTCTGAACCTTAGCCTAAGGGTTCATTACCATATGATAATTTATCATAAACATGATAAATATTTTTATTGATTTATTTAATTTTTATCCCGCCTTTATTATTTTTATAAATAACTCAGGGTGGGGAACATACCTAATACTCCTTCCTCCTCCTCTTTTCCCCACAACAACCACCCTGTGAGGTGAGTTGGGCTGAGAGAGAGTGACTGGCCCAAGGTCACCCAGCCGGCTTTCATGCCTAAGGCGGGACTAGAACTCTCAGTCTCCTGGTTTCCCATTGGCTCCTTCCTAGGGCTGAGAGAGAGTGACTGGCCCAAGGTCACCCAGCTGGCTTTCTTGCCTAAGGCGGGACTAGAACTGTCAGTCTCCCGGTTTCCTATTGGCTCCTTCCTAGGGCTGAGAGAGAGTGACTGGCCCAAGGTCACCCAGCTGGCTTTCTTGCCTAAGGCGGGACTAGAACTGTCAGTCTCCCGGTTTCCTATTGGCTCCTTCCTAGGGCTGAGAGAGAGTGACTGGCCCAAGGTCACCCAGCCGGCTTTCTTGCCTAAGGCGGGACTAGAACCCACCGTCTCCCGGTTTCCCATTGGCTCCTTCCTAGGGCTGAGAGACAGTGACTGGCCCAAGGTCACCCAGCCGGCTTTCATGCCTAAGGCGGGACTAGAACTCTCAGTCTCCCGATTTCCTATTGGCTCCTTCCTAGGGCTGAGAGAGAGTGACTGGCCCAAGGTCACCCAGCCAGCTTTCTTGCCTAAGGCGGGACTAGAACTCACCGTCTCCCGGTTTCCCATTGGCTCCTTCCTAGGGCTGAGAGAGAGTGACTGGCCCAAGGTCACCCAGCCGGCTTTCATGCCTAAGGCGGGACTAGAACTCTCAGTCTCCTGGATTCTTAACCACTAGCACCTTAACCACTAGACCAAACTGGCTCTCTATTAAGAAATTCTAGAATTGGGGCAATAGGAGTTCCATTTGCTATAGATAAGACAGTCACATTTATTTTATTTACACATAATAAACAGGTTGTAGTAGGGTGAAGTAGATTCTTAACATAAAGTAGTGTTGATTTTCCTACAGCAGAGTCAGGCATTCTCTCCCTCCCTCTGGAGGTGGGGCTAGAAAGGATTCTGATGTTGGTTCCTGTGGGAAGGGATACTCCTTTCCCCAATCCCAGCCCTGCCTTGCTTCAGAGGGTTTGCACAACTGTGAGCTCTTCCTGCCATTCTTGTGGCCAGGACCACTTCAAGAGATCTTCATTTAATTTCCTTTTTTCTCTGGCTTTTGCCTTCCTGTTTCGAACTTTCAGCAGAACCAATGGCCAGCAAACTAACAGACAGCAACACGCTTGTGGGGATACCTCCAAGAATCTTTCCAGTGACAGGAGTGAACAAGTGATTCAAACTCCAGTTACGCAACAATACAGTACACACCTCCTAGACACAAATCCCCCTAGAAGGACATGATCAGTGTTGTGGCTTCTGACACTGATAGGCTGCAATTGGCCCAGGAGCTCCTATTACTTGGACACAGTCAATCTGCCAAAATCCCAACCATGGAGTGTCCCAGCAACACTAATCCTGCTGCAAAGAGGGATTCAACTACCTGGATCCCAGCTGGTTACAACTACATATCTGGATATTGAGCAGGATCATCTCAACAGATAGGCTAAGATAGAAAAAGCATACAGATCATCTCAGCACCCTGAAGAGCCTCCTGGACAGAACAGAGGAATTCAGAGTATTGGAAAATCTCCTAATTTCCTTTCAAGAGTCCCACCAATGCCACTAAGCCTTCCCACCATGATCTCCAGGCCTTGGCCTGCATCAAACTATCCTGCAAGACTCAGAATAACAGGAGATTGTCACTCACTCCATGAGAAATGCAGCCATCTTGCCTGTCCTCAATAGTAGTGCCATCCTGGGGGACAAAGGTTGCCATATGTCTTCCATGTCTTCCTTTATAAAGGACTATCAAATTAACTCTTATGCCTCCCTCATCTGAAGCATCTTTCAGCATGAAGGTACTACAGAACATAGTTCACAGAAAGGGGTATTGACAGAATGTCACTCCCAGGGATAGCTCTAATATGTCCCAGTTAATGTCCTGATTCTGCTGTAGAAAAAGAATATATTGGATTTATCATGAAGATTATTTTTCTACCACGGACTCAGGTCATCCAGCCCATCCAAGCATAATCAGGAACAAGTCTGAGAGACTTCAATATTGACATTTTGTATGGGGTTTAACATATCTCACCTGTATTCCTGCTTTCTCGAGTTCTAGTTCCCTGAGCAATCTTTCTGGCTTATCCTTCCAAGATAAGGAAAGGAGCTATCTACTCCCATAGGAACTGATGTCAGAATCCTTCCTTGCTCTGCCTCTGAAGCAAGTGGGAGGAAGGAGATGCCTGCTTCAGAATGCGCTCTCTCTGCTGTAGGAAAAGAATCTTCATGGTAAGTCCAGTGTACCGTTCTGCATCAGTTTCCAGAGCCAGTTATGGAAAGCTTCACTTTTATTTTCTACTTCTCTAAATCAAATTCAGAGACCCCCAAACGGTTTTTCCCCATTCCTACTTCCCCCTATTCTGGGTCAGATCTGAAGGATTTTCTCACCTGAAAGCTGCTCTGTATCCATTTGTACACTTGGATCAAGATAACTATATTTAGAAATGCCAGTAGCGGCCACCAAATTTTAGATACACATATTCTTCCTTAGTAATGCTACCATTATAGGTGCTGCATTGGTATAACAGTTTAAAGCAGGGCTTTCGAAAGTGCTGCCGCCGGCGACACACCGGCAGCGGTGGCGGTGGCAGTGCGGCGGCGGCGCACGCGCGCACGGCAGCAGCGCGGAGGGGCGTGCGGCGTGCGGCGGCACGAGCATGCACAGCGGCGGCGGCGGCCTCCGCTCAAACGCGGAAGCACTTATCCCGTGCCGCTGCTGCTGCCACCGTGCACGTGCGCGCCGCCGTTTCCGGGTGGTGTGGCGACACACCACGCTGTGTGTGGCGACACACTTTTGTGTCGCGACACACAGTTTGGAAAGCTCTGGTTTAAAGTGACAGCATTGTAGAAATAGTTCCCCCAAGAAAAACAGGAAGCCCAACCATATATAATTTAAGGAGCTATGGGTGCATGTTGAACTCTGTTGTGCAATTTTCTGATAGGATTAAAGGTTAAAGGTATATCCGTATTGTTCTGCATAAACTTTCGTACACTTCCTTGTATGTCAGACAAAGGGTATGTTTTTATATTAATTATTTAATACCAGTTCAGTGAGTCATACTTTGGTGGAGAGAACTGGTTTATAAAGTTGTCATTAAATAAATAATAACTAATTTTGGAAGAGATTGCTATCTGATTCCCAATACACTCTTCTGCCTGCACATATGAATGTACTTTTGGTTTCCCCTTTCATTTGCTTGATATTGTGGGAGGGATCAGTAGCTTCAGAGATCCTATGAGTGATGATAGCAGGAGCAAGAGCTCTTGTTAGTGTCAGCCTTGCCAGTAGAGTCAAAGGAGAGAGGTGAAACTAAGAAGACAGATAGGGCTTTGCAAGTATGAAGTCAAACTACCTAGGAGAAGGAACTCCAAAATCAAATCGAGAAGAAGGCAATGTAATGTATATGTCAGGATGGGATCCTGCCATTTTGCTTTAGATAGATAGGATTTGTAGTAACTAGTCAGTAATGTCCTACCATGCTGCTTTAGTTAGATGGGGTTTGGAGTAACTAGTTAGTGCGAGGCCTGTAGTAATTAGACTGTGTGTCAGACAGTAGAGTGACCCTTAGAGATAGGGAGGGTATGCAGCCGTTAGGGAACGAGGCGCCAGGCTCCAAGGCCATCCATCTGGAGACATCAAAGACTGGCCTTGTAAAGTTATGGGAAGTGAGTCAGGAGGGGAGGGGTGGACGAGGGGTGCTTGAGAGTCTGGCAGGTTTTAAAATATGTTTGCGTGGGGAAAATCTTAGTTTGCTCTTTGCCTCGGTTCTATTCACTTGTATCAATAAAAGAACTTTTTCATATCCCATCATGTCTTGTGCTAAAAGTTTCTGAATTGATATCAAAGGGGTGAGTCGTCACAGTATGTATATTATTGCTACAAAACCTGTATGGACACGACTTTGGACATATTTGGGTGCCAAATTTGGGTGCCAGGCGATGCGGTGTCCAGGTTGGAAGGCACTTCTCCAATTACTGGAGAACAACACCAAACTTTGACAGATAGAACTGGACACTTCCAAAACCACAAGGAAGCCAGGTCATTGACAGTGCCAATATTGAAAGAGGAGTTCCTCATTTTACCAGACATCGTACACTGGAACATGGAATGTAAGAATCATGAACCAAGGAAAACTTGAAATTGTCAGCGTGAAAAAAAGGATACCAAACTGATTTGACTATTCAGGACCTTATGAAGGTGTGAAGTGACCATGATACTCAGAAAGGACATTGATAACTATGTACTTGGATAATAAATAATAGGATCATATCTATTAGAATTAATAGGTATCCAGTGAACATCAGTGTTATAAAAGTGTCTACTACAGTATGATGGTAGAAGACATTGAAGAATTATGTGGCAAATTGCAAGAAGTGCTAAACAAAACATCAAGAAAGGAGGTATTACTATGAATGCTTGATTGGAATGAAAAAGTTGGAAAATAGAGGAACCTAGAATTACAGGAAGATTTTGGATTGGGTAAATACAATAATGCAGGAGATAGAAAGACTTTTGTGAAGGCAATTAACTTTTTGCCAATACCTTCAAGCAATATGAATGGAGGCTGCATTGATGTCAAATAATGTATATAGGTTAAAGTTAGAAAATTGAAAAGTGTAATTGTAGAGCAAGATTTGACCTGTAGGACAAAAAAGTCGGGATATAGCATAAATGAAAGGAACAGGTTAATTAGGCTTATGTGAAAGTGATTGTGAGGAACAATAGAAAAGGGCAAGAGTCATTATAATAACTGAAGGGGAATAATTTCAAAAATTTCAAAGGTCCAGTCATGAACAAACTACCACAATAGCCAAAGAAAGATGAAGATGAAAGTTTTAGACAACAAGGACATATGACCACTAGAATTTTTTTAAGAAGACTAGAAAAATCACTGGAAAAAATATAACATAGGAATACTCAAGAATAATCATAGGAATGTCAACTAGAAACAAAAATACGTAAATCCTTTATAGTCTTGTAGAGTGACGAATATGCTTATGAACCTCCTCCACTAGAAAATGAAATATGAACAGCAGTAGACCAGCTGTTAAATAGGAAAAGCATCAGGCACAAGTGAAAAAGCCACTGGATTGTTTAAAGCTGCAGAAGAGGCAGTTAACTGTGTCAATAAATATGGAACAAGACTGGGTGGCCTTGGAAAGTATTAGTGTACATACCTATATGAAAGAAGGGAGATATAAGAGATACTGCAAATTGTTGAACCATTGCACTAATCCCTCATGCAAATAAAGGTTTGATTAAGATCTTTCAAAGCAAAATTCAGCCATACATGAATAGAGAAATGCCAAATGAACAGGCAGGTTTCAGAAAAGACTGAAGGACATGAGAGCAGAGAGCTAACTTAAGATGAATAATGGAAATAATGAATAATATACAAGAGATTATAAGGAGGAGGTTTACCTTTGTTTCATTGCCTACACAACAAGGCCTTTGTGTATGTTATGGCAGAATATGGAAAAAGGAATTCTTTTTCTGAGGAACCCCTAAAGTGAATAAGGAGCTTCTGTAAAGAGCTGGATTTGGAGAAATGGATTGGTTCAGAATTGGACTCAATGGATGAAAAACATGTATATTATCTATATATCTGTTTAATATAGCATAGGTCCTGGTTATCTGAGGGACTGTCTCCAATTGTTTCTGCCCACCTGGTACATTCAGGCAGAGTGGGTTTGTTCCAGGTCCCCTCAATTAAACATCATCTTGTGGGACCAAGGAAGCGTGCCTTCTCTGTCACTGCCTTTACCCTGTGGGAACAGCATCCCCCAAGAAATACAAATGGTACCCACTCTCCTGGGTTCTGGAAACCCCTTAAGACCTGGCACTGTTCCCAGGCCTGGGATTAATGTGTGTGTGTGTGGGGGGGGGGAGCTGTTGTGTTTTTATTGTTATGGCTGTTTTTAGTCCAGGCGTTCTGTTTTGTTGAATGTTTTTTAATTGTTTTAACTGTGTATTTGGATTTCATAAGCTGAAATGAATGTGTATTTGGATTTCATAAGCTGAAATCCAAATACACAACAACGAAAACCAGTATACTTAACAGCAGTAGTCTTCCAGTGATAAAGTATGCCTGTGAAAGAATGATGATTCTGAAAAGGGTTATTAAAGGTACCATAGATTGAAAGAAGAACCAACCAATCAGTCCTGGACTGGTTCTTTATTTGAAGAATAAAGTGATGTGATGATTAACAAGCAGAAACTCCTGCAGTTTGGATATGTGATGCAAGTGGTTGATGGACTTGAAAAAAAAATGGCTGTGCTTGTCAAGGGTGAGGGAAGTAAAAGAAGCAGAAAACAATGGGCAAGGCAGTGGGATCAAAGAAATTACAAGATGGCTTTAGAAGAGCTATAAGTTATTTTTAGAAACAGGTTAAGATGGCAGACATTTGTCCATGCAGTCATTAGGAATTGAGCCCAACTCAGTGGCCTGTAACTAACTGGTTCTTCAACTACTTGTCCTATTAGAACAATATGCCCTTTGACTATTAAAGATGTAGCCTTAGCTGCTAAAGACTAGGCTTGTGAAGTAGGTTGAAGAAAACAGTTTAGGTATGGAGAACACTATCATCTAAGAAAATGTATTTTAACATACAAAATATTTAAACGTTTGAGTTTCAGTACAACATACCATTGGAATTACCTTCTGTAAGGCGTAGTAGTGACTAATAGGGCTGGAGAAGCATTTGACAAACGTGCGTTGCCACAAGTGAAGCACTTTTCCTCTAAGTGTTAAAGCAACTATGTCCTGTGGAAGGCCTTGGGGAAAGACTGTCCCCAACTATGGGCATGCATGGCTCTCTCAGCAAAAGAAGTTTTTTCTGCATGCATGCATATACAAACACACACACATACACACACACAGAGAGAGAGAGGGAGAATGAGAAGCTGGGAGCAGTCATTGAAGCAGCCACACAGGCTTTCCAGAGGTCGCAGCTGCTTTAACACTTCAAAGTACTTGGCTCATGCTAATGTGTTTGTGAAGCACCTCTTTCAAATGCTTTGCAGACCTAATGATTAGTGATGTAACTTGAGTTCAACTACAAGTGAAATAAAATACTTGATAGCTATATTGCTAGGAGGGAAGAACCTTTCCTTATCCTTCAAGTGCCTCCTCAATGATAAACTATCAGATTAATGAGTAAACAATTAAAAAAATTAATTTGGCGTCATAAATTATTTGTATCATACAAAATTTTTCACTTAATTCGAAGTGACTGATATGTACTTAAGTAACAAGTAACTCTTTTATCTAGTATAATGTTCCTACTTTTTAAAAAGAGCTACCCAGTAACCTGCATAAAACTTGATTAGTAGTTCTTGACGTTTCTCCTGTCCTTTTGATCTTGCGGGTGCTGAAAGGCACACATGGAACTCAGCAGCAGCAATGTGGTCACGTCACTCTGTGTCAGATCTTTTATCTGTTCTATAGGACCACATTATACATTATTTTTCAAAAAGGTAGCAATCTCATCTCAGTATGTACTTGAACTGTTATTTGCGTAGCTTTTCTAGGTGTTGTTTTTCTCCTGTATTTAATTTAAACATCAATTGTTATAAGGCTTCCAGAAGTGCATATAACTTAAAATGCAAATAACATCAGGATTAACATTTTTAAAAAGCAACCCCATGATTTCAAGCTAGAAAGTCAGATTCCAGTATAAAGTAACATTAACAATTACAAAGCAAAAGGCGTCAGTCTGTAAAAAGAATAGGACTGTGCAAGTCTTTGTAAGGTGCCACGCACTTTATGTGAGCTGAACAGGAGGAAGTTGAGAAGAGCTGCCTTTGGCAACTACTACAGGAGAAAATTTGAGAGGAGCTTTATTCCACAGCAATTGTCAACGTGCTTCAAGGCAGAGCAGCTGCAGAGATCGCTGCCATCCAGCGTGCAGCCCTCATAGCACATGCCAAATCTGTACCGGCAGGCTGCCTTTGGCAAACGCTGCAGGGGCTCACATCACTTGCCAAACTGCCTCCAAGCTATACAACTTCAGCAAAATCTGGGACTCCCTGCAGGGGTTACCAAAACTACCCAGCTCATGGCCCTCACAATATATCCAGGCTGGGTGACTTCAGCAAACATTGCAGGAGTCTTCATAGCTGACCAGCCTGGAGCTCCCATAGTGTGTCCCATAGTCCCATATCACCCAGCCTGGATGCACTTTGACCAGTGCTGGAAGAGAAGGTTGAGGAAAGCCTTCTCCTACAGGACTCACCCAAAGGCCTTTGGGTGGATGCAGATCATTTTGTGGAGACAAGCTGCATTGTCTCTCTTTGACATTGCCTCCATGTCACAAAGCTTCCATTGAAGTGAATGTAACTTGCTTTATACAGGCCTAAAAAGATGCTACCTGATGGGAACAAAACATCAATGCTGTATCAGATAAGCCCTCTTCAGGACAACATGCCACAATGTTCTGGGCTCCACAGCAGAAAAGGCCTTTTGCCATATTCCTCACTTCCACTGGCAGAAGGAGCACCAAGTTGAATCTCTATGGGAATTTGCATAACAGAAGTCAGTTTGTATTCTGTACTGCAGAGCTTTCCAAACTTTTCATGTTGGTGACACACTTTTTAGACATGCATCATTTCACGACACACTTACAGCAGGGCATCATTTCGTGACACACTCTTACAGCAGGGCACAAGGCAGGCACTAGGACCTGCGCGGAATCCTGGCAGGGCTCGGAGGTAGCAGCAGCCGCGACACACCCAGGCACTACACACTAACGTGTCCCGAAACACAGTTTGGAAAGCTCTGCTGTACTGCATGCAATTGCCTGTGCAGAAGAAAACCCATCAATATTTTTCTCCTTTGAAGTTCATCTTAATTACATTGAAGATCTTCTGCAAAGTCAACTGATAGTCATTGCTAAATATATCTGCTATGATTTGGTTGTAAATCTAAAAAAAGAGATGTTACCAGTATGGAATAAATACCCTGCTTATATTGATGATGCTGTGATCCATTAGAGTTATTTTCTCCTAAATAATATTATCTCAGTTATCAAGATTTTTTATAGGTGATTGGATGCATGGAGTGGGGAAAATACAAATAAATTAGATTTCGATCTTATTTTTCAAAATGCTGACATATGTCAAAAAGAAAGAAAAAAGAAAAAGATTTTCAAATGTCATGAGATTTCTTTTGGCAAGGTCTGGGAGTATCACAAGTACTCTAGCAATACTTGAATCAATCCTATCTATCTATCTATCTATCTATCTATCTATCTATCTATCTATCTATCGTGTACCTCTCCTGCCTCTATGCCTACGTTAAATTGGCTTGTTGGAAGGTGATTCTTAAATCCTCCATTCCATTTCCTATTTTAAAAGGAAAAGGAAAACACCCCTGAAGGCATATTTCAACCTTTGTCCAGGTGCTTCCACTGCTTTTTACACAGTAATTAAAAGTTATGGCCCCTTGTTCTATGATAGCAATAGCTTTCTTAGCCTAATTGCACAACTTCATTTTTCACCTATAATGTATTCTTATCGCATATGGATAGAAAGATGAAGGCAGTTTAATACTTTCAAGGAAAATACAAGTTCAAACAAACAACTTGGCAGGGATGATTCAAATACATTAAGATTTATATTCAAATTGTGGCCCTTGAGCCCTTGGCAAATTGCCCATGTATTCCTTGATGTTAAGCGAAGAACTTACCTTAACACAAGGAAAACTATGATGTAATCAAAATCACCTGTATACATAGACAGGCTATTCATTTTCTGCTCTTCAATAAATAAAGATCTATAGAATTATCGCTATCTGGGTTTTGAAAACGTCATTCCACACCAGCTCCAGGTTTTGGGAGGCTCCCTTTGTCCTGTCATTCCATCCTTCCTCTGATCCAACTCTGTTGATCACAGTGAATAAATGAATGTTAAATAAAAAACCAGGCAGCAGCAGCAAGGAGAAGGAAGAGGAAGACTCCATCATGGAGTTGGAAGGAACTGTTTGGGCCCCTGAATCCAACCCCTTGCTCAGTGCAAGAGTCCACATTAAAGCATTCCCATAGATTTATTTTATTTATTTATTTATTTAACATATGTATATCCCGCCCATCTCCCCCGCAAGGAGGGACCCTTGCTAACTGGCTAACCTCTGCTTGAAAGCATCCAATCAAATGAAGGCCACCATCTCTCTGGTACTTGATCCCATTGTAGATCTGCTCTTACGCTTAAGAAGCTTTTTGTAAGAATCTGCCTTCCTGAAACTGAAATCCACTAATCCATGTCCTGCTCTCAGAATCAGGGGGAACAGATTTTGACTTTATAAGTGACACCCTTCCCAGTACTTGAAGAGTGCATGCTGTCATATGCTCCCTCAATCGTCTTTTCTAAAGGGTGAAGATTCCCAGCTCTTTCTATCTCTCTTCGTTGGACTTAGTCCCCTCATCATTCTCATTGCCCTTCCCTGAATCTGTTCCAGTTTGTCTGAAACCTCCTTAATGTATGCTATCCAGAACTGAATACAGTACTTCAGATAGAA
Source organism: Charina bottae (assembly GCA_023362775.1). Classification (NCBI taxonomy): domain Eukaryota; kingdom Metazoa; phylum Chordata; class Lepidosauria; order Squamata; family Charinaidae; genus Charina; species Charina bottae. The sequence goes on from JALMGJ010000020.1 coordinate 4,439,777, forward strand.
TCTGATCAAAGAAGAATAAGTTCCATGTTTCCATGTTTCCATGTTCCATGATTTGAAAATTACACTTCTGTTGATGTAGCCTAAAATTGCATTTACCTGTTTTTTTGCAGTCACATCTACTGCTGACTCATACTCAATTTACAATCAACTACTATTCCAAGGTATTTTTCACAAGTACCATCCTCTACCTTTGCATTGGACTTTAGTTTCCTAGGTACAGAACATTTCACTTGACTCTGTTAAATTTCATACTGTTACTTTCAGTTCATTTTTTCTAACCTATCAAGATAGTTTTGAATTTTGTTTTGTTTTGTTTTGAATTCTACAGTTATCCTTCCCAATTTTTATGTAATTGTCATTTGGGGTGCAGAGGGCAGCCATGCTAATTTAGGGGGAAAGATACAACTACTTTAAGGAACAGCAGGCACGTGCTACATGAACCTACATTACAAAGCACATTTTGCCTTTGAACCCAAAGTATTCTGCAGCTTTACTTCCCACTCTTACCTAATCAGCTGTCGCGAAGTATTTCAGTTTTGCTGAAGTTAAGATATGTGATGTCTACAGAATTTCTACAATCTATTAAAGGAAGTTACCTGATGGGGAGAAAAAAATGAAATTTCTTTGGCAAGGTTTGTTAACAAATCCATTCTGATATCTGATAATTATTGCATTTTTTCTGAGTTCCTTATAGATAGATCTCTACTTCTCAGATATCAGTTTTGTACTGACTTTTTCCCTTTTTGTAGATAGGGACAATATTTGCTGTCCTTCAGACTTCACTAGTTCTCCAGAACATCTCAACAATAATAAGTGGTTGGCTAGACAACTAGTTAGTTCATTTGCATTTCATTTAATCCTGGATACTCATTCAAAATAAAGAGGTACTCCCTGACTATGTTTCTATCAATACTAAGCTTCAATTCTGCCTCTTTAGTCTACTCTTCAATATTTCCTGGTGCAATTTGTACTTTTTTATTGGAGAATACTGAACCCAAAAAAGTTGATCAGGAACTGCCATCATCCTGGAGGGGAAGTATTGAGTGGTGTACCCCAGAGCTATGTTCTCAGCCAAGGTCTCTTCAACATCTTTATATTGACTGGAATGCAAGAGTGTTTCCAAATTTTTATATGGTACAAGCTTTGGAATTGAGATCTATTTTACAATTGTGATCAAAATAATAGTTCCAAATTATTTTGACAGGCTTGAACACTCAGCCAAATTCAACAGGATGATATTCAACTATGATAAGTGTAAGATCTTGTATCTGGGTGGGAAAATCAAAAGCACAGGCATAGGAAAGGGTTACTCCTGGAGAACCTGCTGACCCTGTGCAAGCAATGTAGCATAGCCACTCAAAAACCCAATGGATAGTCTTGGGCTGCATTAACAGAAACATAGCATCAAGATCACGGGACATAATACTTCCACATATACTCCTTAGTCCACAGTTGAAAATGGGTGTCCAGTTCTGGGTGCCACACATAAAATGGACATGGAGAAGAGTAAGCCAGATAAATGTAGTGGTTCAAATATTGGATCAGGAATGGGGAGCTGGTTCTTAAACATTTAGCAGCATGCCACTGGATATCCTGTAAATCTAATAAAGGTGATCAAGGTGATAAGTGGGCTGGAAGTTGCTCCTGTGAGGATCAATTAAAAGAGCTGGACATATTTAGTTTGCAACAGAGAAGCAAGGTGGTGATGAATCATGCTGTGCAGCTGCAATTGTATCATCTATCCACAGAAGCCAACACAGATGCCAGTTCTGCTCAGATTGTGCTTGGTTTTTGTTGTTGTTTTTCAAGGTATTTCATTCTCAAGTTGCGGAGATGAAATAGGTACAGTAATTGACCTGTAATGTCTGCTCAGTGCTTCAGGATTGAAAGCCCACAGTTCCTGTTTTTGTTACAAAGGTTTTGAGGTATTCTGAGTGTGTCAGTACAGTGCATGGACTTTTAGGTTGGTGAGATGCAGGCCAGAGGTACTCTCTAGATTAGAGTTCCTACCTTGCATATTGTACTGGTCAGTGAGCGTAATAAATTGAACTTGACTTGACTTGCATAGAATAGCATGACCATACTTGGGGTAAAACTGGGGCTTGATGGTGCATGTTTGCATACTGGCGAAAACATGCCAAAATGACTAGTATTGTCTCTTTACCATTAGCAGGGAATGTGCTTGTGGCACTGGTATGACTTAGACTGGTAACGGACTATACAGTATACAGTGGGGCAAAAAAGTATTTAGTCAGCCACCAATTGTGCAAGTTCTCCCACTTAAAAAGATGAGAGAGGCCTGTAATTGACATCATAGGTAGACCTCAACTATGAGAGACAAAATGAGAAAACAAATCCAGACAATCACATTGTCTGATTTGGAAAGAATTTATTTGCAAATTATGGTGGAAAATAAGTATTTGGTCAATATCAAAAGTTCATCTCAATACTTTGTTATATATCCTTTGTTGGCAATGACAGAGGTCAAACGTTTTCTGTAAGTCTTCACAAGGTTGGCACACACTGTTGCTGGTATGTTGGCCCATTCCTCCATGCAGATCTCCTCTAGAGCAGTGATGTTTTGGGGCTGTCGCTGGGCAACACGGACTTTCAACTCCCTCCAAAGGTTTTCTATGGGGTTGAGATCTGGAGACTGGCTAGGCCACTCCAGGACCTTGAAATGCTTCTTACGAAGCCACTCCTTCGTTGCCTGGGCGGTGTGTTTGGGATCATTGTCATGCTGAAAGACCCAGCCACGTTTCATCTTCAATGCCCTTGCTGATGGAAGGAGGTTTGCACTCAAAATCTCACGATACATGGCCCCATTCATTCTTTCCTGTACACGGAACAGTCGTCCTGGTCCCTTTGCAGAGAAACAGCCCCAAAGCATGATGTTGCCACCCCCATGATTCACAGTAGGTATGGTGTTCTTTGGATGCAACTCAGCATTCTCTCTCCTCCAAACACGACGAGTTGTGTTTCTACCAAACAGTTCTACTTTGGTTTCATCTGACCATATGACATTCTCCCAATCCTCTCCTGGATCATCCAAATGCTCTCTAGCAAACTTCAGACGGGCCCGGACATGTACTGGCTTAAGCAGGGGGACACGTCTGGCACTGCAGGATCTGAGTCCCTGGCGGCGTAGTGTGTTACTGATGGTAGCCTTTGTTACGTTGGTCCCAGCTCTCTGCAGGTCATTCACTAGGTCCCCCCGTGTGGTTCTGGGATTTTTGCTCACCGTTCTTGTGATCATTTTGACCCCACGGGGTGAGATCTTGCGTGGAGCCCCAGATCGAGGGAGATTATCAGTGGTCTTGTATGTCTTCCATTTTCTAATTATTGCTCCCACAGTTGATTTCTTCACACCAAGCTGCTTGCCTATTGTAGATTCAGTCTTCCCAGCCTGGTGCAGGTCTACAATTTTGTTTCTGGTGTCCTTCGACAGCTCTTTGGTCTTCACCATAGTGGAGTTTGGAGTGTGACTGTTTGAGGTTGTGGACAGGTGTCTTTTATACTGATAACAAGTTCAAACAGGTGCCATTACTACAGGTAATGAGTGGAGGACAGAGGAGCCTCTTAAAGAAGAAGTTACAGGTCTGTGAGAGCCAGAAATCTTGCTTGTTTGTAGGTGACCAAATACTTATTTTCCACCATAATTTGCAAATAAATTCTTTCCGAATCAGACAATATGATTGTCTGGATTTGTTTTCTCATTTTGTCTCTCATAGTTGAGGTCTACCTATGATGTCAATTACAGGCCTCTCTCATCTTTTTATGTGGGAGAACTTGCACAATTGGTGGCTGACTAAATACTTTTTTGCCCCACTGTATATTATATAAGCTTTTGAACAATAAGTGACCATTTTCACTGTTTGAAACATTGCAGACTGAATGATTCCAGTGATCTCCCATGTTGCAACTAGCTGGTGATACAGTGAAGCCATCAAGTGGCCACTTTACAATAGGAAATTATAAGAATTATGAATATTTGCTTTTAGAGTTTTTATCTTAAATTTTCTCTTATCCTTTAGCCTTGTTTTTATCACACTTGCATACTGTTTTCATTTGTATAGCTTTAATGTCTGAATTCCCTCAGTACTTCGATTTCACAGCCAATTCTACTAGGAAGTAACAAATAAATATATTTCAATATTTTAAACTATTTAAAGAAAACTGTCTAAAAGAATATGGAACAGGAATTGCTCTATTTCATATTGATAAATTAAACAAAAACAATAACTTGTTTCCAGTGTATGGTTTGGGTCCAGTCTTAGTCAAACGTAGAGTCGCTTTGTGCGAGATGGGCGGTGATGACATTTGAAATATAACTAACTAAATAAATAAATAGATCTATTAGAAATGTGTTTAACATAATTATGATTAATTTTAAGTCCTATTCATGTGAGAGCCAGTTTGGTCTAGTGCAGTGCTTTCCAAAGTGCCGCCGTTGGCGACACACCAACAGTGGCGGGGGTGCGCGCGCGTGCACGGCGGTGGCGCGGGGAGGTGCGCAGCGGTGGCGTGCACAGCGGCAGCATCGGTGGCCTTGCTAAAACGCGGAAGTGCTGATGGCGTGCTGCCACCGCCATGTACACTGCTACCGCCGCGTGCACCCCCGTGTCGCCGCTTCGCGACACACTAAACTGTGTTGCGACACACTAAAGTGTTGTGACACACAGTTTGGAAAGCTATGGTCTAGTGGTTAAGGCAACAGGCTAGAAACCAGGAGATTGAGAGTTCTAGTTCCACCTTAGGCATGAAAGCCGTCTGGGTGACCTTGGGCCAGTCACTCTCTCTCTCAGCCCTAGGAAGGAGCCAATAGCAAACCAGGAGACTGAGAGTTTAAGTCCCGCCTTAGGCATGAAAGCCGGCTGGGTGACCTTGGGCCAGTCACACTCTCTCAGCCCAACTCACCTCACAGGGTTGCTGTTGTGGGGAAAATAAGAAGAGGAAGGAGTATTAGGTATGTTCGCTGCCTTGAGTTATTTATAAAAATAATAAAGGTGGGATAGAAAATAAATAAAATAAATAAAAATAAATAAAATGTAACATAACTGAATTTGGATTCAGTGCTATATTTTAATTCTTTCCATTTATAAAAGAAATTATAGCAAGTACTATGTAAAATAGATGTATACTTAACAAAAAGCAATTTGTTGATTTATTTAATATTAAATATTTCTAAATTACTCCTTTTTTAATGCTTTTCTTTTTAGTATGGCAGATAAAATGCCCATTGAGGTTCTATCCTGATGGATAAATATCTTCATCGTAAGTTAAAATGAGAATTTGTTTATGAAAAAGATCTTGAAATAATTGATTGAAAGGATATCACATAGAAGAGAGTCAAGGTACAGCCTTGAGCACAGGGCTGCAAATAATGAAAGAAAGTGTATTGTCGAAGGCTTTCACGGCCGGAGTTCAATGGCTGTTGTGGGTCTTCCGGGCTGTGTGGCCGTGTTCTGGAAGTTCCAGAACACGGCCACACAGCCCGGAAGACCCACAACAGCCAATGAAAGAAAGATTACTTCCAAAAAGATGGATTCCCACTGAATGTAACAGAACACTTCCTAACAATAAGAGCAGTTTGACCATGGAACCAATTGCAGGGAGAGGTGGGGGGCTCCTCTTCACTGGATGTGTCTAAGCAGAGGCTAAATAACCAACGGTCTCAAATGCTTTGATTTGGATTCCTGCACTGAGCAAAGGGTGGGACTCAATGGCATAAATGGCCCTTTTATGATTCTGTTGCACTGTGATTTCCAAAGTGAAAAAGTAATGTCAAAAGATGCATGAAGTATTGTTCCATCTAGGATACTTCTTTTGCCACTTATCTCTTTAGTATTGATCATGGACTTTCTGAGATTTTTTATCTTTCAGAGTTTGCCCACTGAATTCAAGGTTCACATCCTATTTTTGAAAACTTCAGTTTTATGGACCTAATGGCTGTGCATTTTTCTGCTTCAAATGTGATGTATCTCTTCTCTCCCCAAAATTACAAAAACAAAACAAAACATGCAAAACATTATTCTAGAATGCCTTGTCCTAATATGCAACCTTAGGTGCAGAAGGTGACCTAGGCAACAGAAATTGCTAATTTTCCAGATGAGGAAAAATGTATAAATGGTTCTAGAGAAGAGGATTTTTAAAATCCCCACCTGTTCAAATGTGGCAGAGTGCTCTTTCTTTGTCCGACAGGGATTGCAGGGATGTGCTTGGCCAAGCAAACATCTGGAAGCTGCTGGCTGGCTTGGGATAGTATCATTCTGGGTAGAGTTTTGAAAGGGTCAGCAATGGTGGATTTTATTCCCCCAAAGCTTTAGCTATGTTCCAGTCAGTTTTAAAAGTCATACCATTCTCTTTGTTGCTTCTTCTTAGAATGCAACAAGCTGAATACCCCTAGATAGCACATACTTAGAGCATGCTGATAGGCAGTCCCACTGGCTTGCTAGGCAGCATCTTGTTTCCCTATTTCCTCCCCACTAAGGATGAGGGTAAGAGGAAAGAATGCTATTTTGTAACATTTTCTTTTTGTTTTTTGAAAATAATTTTATTAAGTTTAGAGCATAAATAAAAACTACAATAAAAAAGAAAAAACTACAAAAAAAGAAAAAAGAAAAAAAGAAAAGTGAAAAACACAAGAATTTTTTTAAAAAAAGATTACATAAGAAGTGACTTCTGACTTTCAACAACAAGAATATATAGCAATTCCCATAATCAATCCCTTTCTCCAAATTTAACCAAAATCACATTATTTCTATAAAACATTCCATGGACATTATGTAAATCAATAAAAGCAAATGCTTCTTCCCCTTATATATATAAAAAATAAACAAATATATAAACCTTCAAATCAACTTCTCCCCCCCATATGAACTCATTTATAAAATGTTTCTCCTCCCATCACTATTCTGTATATTTCTGGCCACTATGTTAACAATCAAATTATTATAATCATTTAAAAAAATAACATTTAAATTATCTACTTTTATACTTAATACTACAATCTTACCCCATTAAACCTTAAAAATCAAACTTTAAATCATTTTAAAAAATAGAATCATACAACCTTATAATCAATCCACATAGTTATTAATTTTTATATTATATTTCTATATTAACAGTCAAATTGTAAAAACATTTTAAAAACATTTAAATTAACTACTTTTATGCTTAGTACTATTATTTCAATCTTACCCCTATTTAACCTTAAAAAACAAACTTTAAATCATTACAAGAAACTTTAAACCATTACAGAAAAATAAAATCATAGAGCCTTAAAATCAGTCCACATACTTATTCTTCATTTTTATCCCACCTCAAAATAAACCAAAGCATTTATTTTTCTCCATATTATACACAAGAGTTTTTTTATAGACAGATTAAAAAACCCAGCTATCTCCCCTACAAAGTCAACAAAAAATTTCCCACATGACCGAGCTATCTCATTTTCAGAACAGACCCTGTAATAAACAAGCCATTTTTCTTCTTGAAAGCCGAATTGTAACTCCTTCATGTCTGTCGTTTCTTCACCATCTGGATTCTCGCAGTCAGGAGGGATACTTCTTCCTTGATGAATCTTTTCCTCTCCCTTCAGAAAATCCTCAATCAATTGATACATTTTAAAAGCAATATCCTGTACTTCTTGTAAAGTAGCTTGAACAATTTCATGGAAAATCTTGTTAAAGTCAGCAGACTGCTCGGCACGGAGCTCTAAGGTTGTTTTCTTAACATCGTCCATAGTTCAAACAGTAAAGTCTGGCACCTTCTGCTGATGTGTATAAACTAGTGAGTTAGTAAAAGGCTTGCAGAGGCTAAAATACAGCATCCAAGGCAAGTGAACAGAAAACTAAAAGCTAAGAATATCGGGACGCGGATAGCTCAGCAGGTTAAACAGCTGAGCTGTAGGCTGCCGATCAGAAGGTATATACAATATACAAACTAGGTGATTTAGAAATGAAAAAGGCTCAACCTAGTGTCCCAAAGGGGCTGCAGCGTGGTCTGGAAATTATGGCATCCCTGACTCCCGTCTCCTCTTTCCGGAATAGTGCCAACACCATTGACGATCTTCAGGCTACAAGGTGATGTTGTGAAGTGCAAATGGGATGATTCTGAGTGTTTTCTGTCCATGAAAACACACTAGGGCAACAGGAAAAGCCTGCCTGTGCCTCCAAAAAGAATCCACGCTGTTAGGTCTGCCCGCTAATCTTGCGAGCAGTGTTCAGTTGGCCATCTTTTCACCGGAAGCCTCCTACTCTGTAACATTTTCAATGGAGTTTCCTTCTCTCCCTCCAAACAGTTCATAGATTTCTATATACATATACATCCCATATACATATATACATATACATAGGTAAAAAGGTAAAGGTTTTCCCCTGCACAGTTGTGTCCGACTCTAGGGGGCAGTGCTCATCTCCGTTCCTTAGCCGAAGAGCCAGCGCTGTCCAAAGATGCTTCCATGGTCATGTGGCTGGCATGACGCATGCGCGAACCGCCGACCTTCCAATCGACAAGCCTGGCGTCTTAACCACTGAGCCATCACGCCCCTCAGATATATATACATCCCAAATGGGAGGGAAAAATACTGCTTCCCCCTCCATTGAAAAAATTGCTGAACAAGTTGACAGTCCTAGACTGATCACACAAATGATACTGCTTTGCTACACATTTGATCATACAGTTTCTGCCCACCCAGCATTTGATGTCTTTGGCTTCTAGTTCATATGAGATATAAACACTATCTACAGTTCCTGTGTGCTCCGATGCAATATCTGAAGCCATAAGAATACTAGTATAATACCACAGCCTTGCACTTAATGTGCTTGGCATTCATTCCTGTTTCTACTTTGTTTGGCAAAACCGTTAGAAATGTGTTTTTTGCTCGGGCTATTCAGACCCATGTTAGAAAATACTATCCACACTTTTAAGTATCACCAGGAGATCTTTCTTGCCTATAGTATCTTGAAATCTCAAACTCATCTCTGTTTTGTTGCAAAGAAAAATGTGTTTAAGCTGCATATGCATTTGATTTGACCACTCTGTGTCTGCCTGCATGAATGCAATCCATTTTAGAAATAATTTGAAAACAGTATTTTCAGGATCTGTATGAATCTCTTTCATAGAAGTAGCGCAGCAAAATAGAGAAAAGGGAAATGGATAAAGATTACGGAATAGAATCAGTTTGTAGGTATTTTTCTGTTTGATTTCAGTTAGAATATCAAGTGACCATTGGTAATGATGTCAGCAATACTGATTTAATATAATAAAGCCTTTTTTTTCCCCTCAGTGGGTAAACCTCATAAATGTAACTACTGTGGACGAAGCTACAAACAGCGCAGTTCTTTGGAGGAACACAAGGAACGCTGTCATAACTACCTTCAGAATGTCAGCATAGAGGCTGCGGGGCAAGTGATAAGTCATCATGGTGAGTGGAAACCAATGCAGTTCTTGCTTTTGCTCCTACTTGCAATATACAAGAAAGAAATGAATATGTACAGAAGTAGGCTTATGTTACTTAAAATGATCCAAACTTTAATTAAAACCCACCCCTAAAAAATGAAGCATTATAAAGTCATAGTTCCAGTTATGGCAACAGCTTAATTCTATAAACCCCCAACTTTCACAGAAAAAATAACCTTAACATCCTCTGAATCATGCAAATGGTGGTTGTCAATTCTGACACACAAGGAAACAAACTGGCCACCCTGTTCTGTTGTTAACTTGGAGCAGGCAGGTGTCTAACCCACTCCACTAATGAACACAAAGAGGCGAATACAAAGGATTTGGCCATAGGTGGTTGATTTCCAAGATGGAAAAGTTCTACTGGTTAGAAGGATTACTTTGTTAATTTCCTTAAACTGAATGGCTCTGAAGTGGCATTAATGAATATTAGCATCTGATTTTGTTTTAATTAATGTGCCATCTTGGGCACGTAATAAGTATTTCAAACTTGACAACAGACAATGTTTCTTACAATGCTATGCTTTTTCCCCTTCAGTTTCCATAAATATGGTTTTCACCATATTCTTGATAACATATTGCTATAGCAGATGTGGTAGGGACAGCCTGCTGTTCAAATGGGGCATTATAAAGGGCATTGTGAGATTGATGATGTTGGCAGCTGTTGTGAATGCACCTGAAAAATATTCTACAGTGAAGCATTTGGATAAATATGACCTTGCCTAAGATGCCAATTTGGACGTCCTGGCAAACTGTACAGTTAACAAAAAGCAGGAAGAGAGGGAGGAAATCTGCATGCAAGAGGGAAGGAGGACTGCAGTTGCTTTGCCAGGCTATGGCCTCATTTTTTACCTGAGCCATTGCAGTAAATGTTTTAGCATAGCAATCCACTCTGCCTTTTGATCTTCTTCAGTCATGCAGTAGAGTTGCAAGCAGGTGACTGGTCTGCTGCATTGTTAGAAAAGAACAAACTCTCCCTCTCTCTCTCTCTCTCTCTCTCTCTCTCTCTCTCTCTCTCTCTCTCTCTCTCTCTCTCTCTCACACACACACACACACACACACACACACACACACACACCATCTTTTTCTCACATGAGCAACTAAAAGAATGGGAACCAACTGTGGCCAGGAACATGTAATCAGGAATATGAGTAAGTCAGGTCAGGGCTGGTCAATGACTGAAATAAAATGACTGACTGAGTCAGGCCAGGTAGGCTTGTAAGGCTACTTTGATTTTGATGAATGTGTAGTAGTGACTTTTTGCCCAGAATTCAACTCTTTCTGCTTCCCATATCATATTTTGTATTCTTTTTCTGGCTTTCAGGGTCCTGTGAGTATGGTTTCTAGGCTTCTCGAGTATTGTTCCTGCATCTAGAGTTCATTTGTACAACAAGAAATTATATCTGGAAGTAACACCTTTGCTTTGAAAGTTCTTCTCTCTCATCTCTGATGTGTGAGAAATGGTTCCACTTTGGTGATGGTTTTTGCAAACTTGAAAGCGTTATATCTATAATTTCTGACAGTATTCTCAGTTATGGCTTCTCTTTTGTCAAGGTTTCTAGTCAAACCCTTTTCATGGTGTATTTAGAGTACTGAAAACGTTTGTGCCTGTGCGTGTTGCTAGTCTTTTATAGGCTACCATTTATTGCGTCCATTACAAGTGACAAATTTCTTCATTTGTCTATTTAAAGTTATTTAAGAATTATTTTTTAAATGTTGGATTTGGGGGGGGGGGGCTGCATGCAAAAAACAATGCTTATTTGAATAAATACTTAAACAATACAAAGCAATGTAATCCTCAGGAACAGTGTCCTTTGCTTCAAGCTTTTGTTCCAGTAACACTTGCCTGGGTTACTCTGCTGGCTGACCCAGTTCTGATTTGGACCATTGTACTGTAGCATAGTCAGTACTCTCCATTCCAAGAAATTATTGGCTGGCCTGCCTAATTTAAATTCTGAGATCAGGGCAAGGGAATTGAGTGAATTGTAAGAAATATTTCAACATTCTTTGTGGTCAAACATAGCTGGGGTATGTCTTTGTAATAGATGAAAAGCACAGAAGCAATGAACCTGTAGATCCCATACTGTGAAGAACCTATTTAAATATTTACATACTAGGGTGATAATATTGATATTTTCTCTGTGCTTTACTGTTTTACTTAATTATTCTCAGTGAACTTTCACAGTGAATAACAGTATGAATTGTGGAAAGTTATCCAAAGAGTAGATGTAGGCTGACCATACGTCCAGTTTTGAACGGGACTGTCCCGTTATTTCACCATTTCTGGAGCGTCCCGTCATTATAGTAAAAATCTCAATTTTGTCCCGTTTTTTAAAGTTCCCCGGCACACGCCCCCCCCCCCGCCCCCCCCACGCACGCGCGCCCCCGTGCGCCCCCCCCCCACATGCACACCCACTTTGTCCGGCGACATTTTTGCCTCAAGGAAATATGGTAAGCCTAAGTAGATGTAAAATTAAAAATTAAAAATCTAAAAGGGAGGTCCTATGCATATTTACTTCATTGAGCATAAGCCGCTTGAACATAGGGAAATTGCTTTCAAGCCAGTATTTTGAAGAAAAACATTTACACAAACATCAAATAATTGTTGGTCCCTCAATAGTTTTGACTTAAATTACAAGAAAATATTTATAATTCAATATTTTAGCACCTGTATATCAGTCATTTTGAAAGTAAACATGAGTTGTTGTTTGTACTTCCATTTACTGGCAGTTGGATTCCCATAGTAAATGAGAGTTCATTGTGTGTGTCTCAGCAAAAGATTCCTGAACAAATAGTAACAAGGAAATAATTGACACAACAAATGGGATTTTAACATTTATATCTTCTTCCTTGGTAGCCCACTTATAAAGTAGTTGTAAATAAACTGTTAGTTGTGTCATTTCTGTGAACTGGAGGTTTTACTAAAACCTTTTACTATAAAAGAGGACACCATCACCACCACCAAGCTATAGACACATATTGTAGGTTTACCCTAAATCAGCATATTTCAAGCACACCTACTGCAGGTCATTTACAAACACCTAATAAAAGAAATAAGAGAGCAAAGGGATATGCCTCCAGAAAAAGAAAAATCATACAAACAGAACAAAATCTTGCAGTGGAAAATAGCCAATTTTTCAGTGCCTTCTGGGACATCATCAGGGTGGGAGCAAAGTGGATCTCTGGGGGATGATGCTATTCCAGAGGGCAGATGCCATGACACAGAAGGCACACTTCTGGGGTCCCACTAATGGCCCTGTTTAGTAGAAGGGAGCTAAAGTGTTCCCCGTTGGGGGAGATGGGCGGTCATATAAATTAAATAAATAAAAATAAAGTGCATGCACTCTGTCAGGTTTTACCAGAGAAGAAAAACTATTGGAGAGCGGCAGTCCCTCAAATAACCAGGCTGCATGCCATGAAGGGCTCATGGGTTGTAGCCAGCGGGCAACCAGTGCAGCTCGTGGAGCAGTGGTGTCACATGGGCATATCTCCTCCTTACTGACCATGCTGCCACATTTGAGAGCAGCTGTTGCTTCCAAGTAGTTGAAAACCAAGGGCAGCCCGATATTGAGCACATTGCAATAATCCATTCCATATAATGGAATAACCCATCATATAAAAGTATCTGCAGAAAGTGATCTGACATGGGCAGCATCATCTCAGTCATCTCAGGGGCAGGTCATCTGTATAGTTCATTTTCATGCTTCTTCAGAGAGAGCACGTGGTGGCACCAATGGGCATGATAATGGTTTAGGAGTAATGGCTTTGATAGTTTGAAACTGATTAAATCAGAGGAAAGAGTGTACATTTATGCTTACAGTGTTCAAGATGAGGCTTTTGATATACAGTCAACATTGCATGTAATTTATGAGGGTCCAAATTACATTGGCGAGTGTCTTCTCCCATATTTTCCCATCTATCTTCCATCTGGTTATTATTGGAGAAAATTCATTAAGAAAGGAAATAGCAAGAATGCAGCACATTCTCTTTGCAAATGTGGATAGAAAATGTATGTTTGAGGCTCAGGAGGAGGAGTTGTTCCTGTGAAAGGTGGATCGTATTTTGGAGACATCCCTCTTTTCTTTACTGTTATTTCTGCTTTCAGAACCCTTCTGTCTCTTTTATGGCAAGTCCAATCAGGAATCATGCATTGTGCAAGTCTGTAGGGAAAATCTAGCTGTGAACTTTTCTAGCCTGAAATTGGTTGTGAAGCTGTGTAGTTTGAGTTACTTGGTAAAATACAGTGGTAAAAGTGACTAGATTTAAGATGAGCAATTTACAATGAAATTGATTGGATTATAGCTTAATCTCTATTTATTTGGAACTTGGCTTCATTTCAAATCCTGTAGTCATGGGCTACAAGTATTTTTGATGAGTTTTTTAATGGTGGAATAGCACAAATCATAAAAATGAAGTCAGCATGTTTTCTAACTCTTATGAAGTTGTTAAGATTTTTGAAATAAACTAGACTGGGTTGTCAGATTAGATCCAGCTATAAAACAGATTTGTGACTGAGCATTCTCAAGTGAAATCAATGGAATACAGACAGATCTGCAGCCATATTAACTTGGTTAGCTGCACTCTTTTTGTCCTGTCCAGTTGGCATTCTGTAAAAAAAATCTCCAAAATGTTTGGAATTCTTGTGGTTCAAAAATTGAAAGCACACATACAACATGATAGTAATTTGTTTGTTGAAATACCTGCTTCAAAATCTCAGATGACTCCTGGTGTGTGTGGAGTAAGGGAAGGCAACAACATTGACCATATTAACCGGATCAAATATCGTGAAATAGAGAAAAAGAAAAGAAAAGCACATCATCAGTGTGAAATACAGGTAGCTATAATTTTTGTAATTTACAGAAGAATTTTTAGCACTAGAACCTCTGTTTCTGAAAACATCTTTAGTTTTAGAAAAACTAAGATTTTCTAAATCTAAAAAAGATAACTGGTTAAAATCATCTTTAAAAGCCAAAGCGATATTTGTGGGAAGAGGGATATTATACCTAATTGGTATTTGGGGAAGACATGAGAAGAGTAGCAAGGTAAAAAGAATACAGTATAATAATTTGAGAGCACTGAAGACTGTGGTTTGGCCAAAGACCTGCTAGTACTTCTCTAGATGGCTATATCTATGAGTCATGGTGGGGAAAAAATTTGCAAAAGAGCTGTGGGGACTTAGGACTGATTTCTTACTCAGCCAATTCCAAATAGAACTAAATATACATATTTTCTTCGAGAGCATGTAAATTAGTGATTTCCCTTAATGTCTTTCTAGAAACCTATTGCTTTATGTGCAAATCATACTTCTGCTGCTATCTGCTTAGCTCAAGAGTATTTTTGGCTGAATGCATTTAGTTCATATGAATTGCGCAGAGGCATGGGGATGCTGTGGAATACTCAGAACATGGAATTGTCATAAATATAACCGAAAGAATTTATAGACACTAAATAATAGCATTCATCATCATCATCATCATCAGTAGTAGCAGCAGTAGTGGTGGTGGTGGTAGTATACTTGTATATACAAAAGTGAGGGGCATTGGTTTGGGATGCTAGCAAGTTCAGTTCCCAAACTAGTCCATCCCAAGGGCTTACAATTAGCAATTCTAACTCCTTAAATTCAATAGGACTAAACTGGTTTAGGAGAGCCAGTTTGGTGTACTGGTTAAAACACCAGACTAGAAACCGGGAGACTCTGAGTTCTAGTCCCACCTTAGGCACAAAGCCAGCCGGGTGGCCCTAGGTCAGTCACTTCTCTCAGCCCTAGGAAGCAGGCAATGGCAAACCACTTCTGAAAACCCTTGCCAAGAAAACTGCAGGGACTAGTCCAGGCAGTCACCAGGAGTCAAAACCTGACTCAAAGGCACCCCCCCCCAAAAAAAAATGGTTTAAACTGAAGGCTGTCAAACCTATTATGTTGATCCAAAAAGTAAAATATTCCAGTGACAGTTTAAGTCCAAAATAGTTATTAGTCATGAATAGATTTGTGTAAAATTCAAAAAGCAACTGTGGTGTAGTTTCTCTAATCAGAACAATGATGTGAATGGGGAGAGATATGTTAATTATTTTTTTCCCTTTCACTATTTTTCTACTCAGAATTGGGCAATCCTAACTGCTTTCTGCCTTTGTTAGGATAGAATGGCATATTCCCCTTTTTTTACATAAATATAATCAAGCCTGGCTTGATCAGCTCATACAGAAAGCATCCCAGTTCCTTTTTCTTTCTCTCCCATTTGGATCATTATATCATGGACATTTTTTCCTCCTTGGATGTAACAGCGGCTAGAAAAGGTAAATAGGAAAGGCAAATTTAAAATGGCATCTAACATTTAAACCCTTCCCTCATTCCTTTTTCATGTCTGTTTGAAGCCTCCCTGAGTTGCTTTTCTTTTCAAAACAAAAACACTAAAATAGACCAGAACATTGTTCATACATTCCATATATTTGTTTACCTTTTAAGTTAAACCTTTTTTTGATTTACATTCAGCAATAATGGAATAGGCAGGATTGCAACTTGATCTTTATAAAAATATGGTCAGATAATTACATAGTTACCTTGAAAGAGTTTATATCTTCAAGACCAAATAAATTACATCCTATGGTATTGAAGGAACTCAGTGATGTTCTGGCTGGATCCTTATGTTTTGGGTTGTTTTTTTTTTTGTTTTGTTTTGTTTTTGAGAAATCCCGGTGAACAGGTAAAATGCCAGATGACTGGAAGAGAGAAAAGGTTGCCCTTATATTAAAAAAAATGGAGGGGGGAGGTTCCACCAAATTACAGATCATTTAGTCCAGAGCTTTCCAAACTGTGTGTTGTGACACAAAAGTGTGTCGCCACACACAGTCTGGTGTGTCGCACACAACCCGGAAGCGCTGATCATCATCAGCGCTTCTGGGTTTTCCCGCGGCGACACACCAACGGCGGCGCGCAAAAACCCGAAAGCAGCAGCAGCGCTTCTGGGTTTTTGCGTGCTGCCGCAACGGCGGCACTTCCGGGTTTTCCCGCGGCGACACACCAACGGCGGTTGGTGTGTCGCCGCGGGAAAACTTTGGAAAGCTCTGATTTAGTCTTATAGTGTTACCAGAAAGATTCTAAATCATAAATTAATTGGTCTATAAGCCTCATAAATATCATGCAGTGATTCCTAGACATCAATCTCTATTTGTCAAAAATAAGTCTTGCCTAACTAATGTTATTTCATTTTTGATAAAATAAGTTCCTTAATTAATTGTGTAATTGCTGTAGTAATAATATATTTTGATTACAGCAAAACATTTCATAAACAACTTCCATGATTTTGTGATTTGCAAACTAGTTACATATAGGCTGGATAGCATCTCTATTGGATGGACCTTCAGCTGGCCTGAAAAATGTACTCAAAGAGTGGTTATCAAACCGGAGTGTTGTATCAAGTACTGATAGTCCTCAGAATTTTTATGAATGACTTGGATGATGAAAGGAAAGGAATCTATATCAAGTCTGCACATGATCCAAATTTTGGCTAGGATAGCTTAAACTCTGGAAGAGAAAATAAATCAGAATGATGTTGATAAGTTAGAAAAAAATAGTTTCTGCCCATGTTGTACAATTAGACAGAGTGGGCAGATTGACTCTCCATGTCCTGTCAATCAAATAACATTGCCTGATTGGACCCAGGGAGTGGCTTTCTTTGTCATGATGCCTCCCTTCTGGAATAGAGATTCATATAACCTCCACCTTATATTTAAAAAGTCTTTGAAATCTGTCTTTTTCCCCAGGCCTTGGGTTAGGATGGGTGACAAGCCCCTTTAGGATTTAGTTAGCTGAATGTTTTCCTCTGGGACTCACATTGTTCTTTTCTCATTTTTCTTTGGTTTCTGTTGCTCTTAATGTTTTGGGCATATGGTTTGTTTGTTTGTTTGTTCATTCATTCATTCATTCATTGCCCAAAACCAATCATAAAAGTAAAGAACAAAAATATGGTGAATAAAAGAAAAAATAAAATTGTATAAAATTACATGGAATAGTTAATAATGTGAAGGAGGCACCAGATGGTTTCTAAAACTATTATATGACTATTGATAGGAATTTTACAACCTTCTTAGAATTTTCTGAGATTCATTCATTGGCGATCACTCGTAGCCGAGTAAGATTGTCTTCCAAAGGTAAAATTTTAACGGTGGATCCGTAAGTGGCTGTAAAGGCCAATTCTGGATCCGCACAACCTCCCACAGTGGGGGCATAGGTTTCCGGGTGGGAGACGGTCATGATGAGGGTTTGCCTGACGTGCCTTCCTTTTAGCTCTTTTCTCCCTTTCGCCCTGTACTCGTGCTTCTTCAAAGTCCATAGCGCCATTAATAAAGGCTGACCTCCAATTGAAACGCTCATGAGTTAGGGCTTCCCAGTTCTCAATGCTGATATTACATTTTTTTTTAATCCACTTAATCGGAGACTTAAAACACTTCCTAGAGAATATCAACTTCCTAGAGAATATCAACACTTCCTAGAGAATATCAACCCATTGGGGGAGTTGGGTGGTCATATAAATTTAATAAATAAATAAATAAATATCAAGACCTTCATTTTGGAGTAGTTAATTTCAAGGTACTCTCTAGCACAATAAACCAATTAAACTTTAAGACATATTCCGAGGCCTACTTGAGTAACAGACAGAATGACTGCATCATCAACATAAAGAAGAATACAAATGAGGCAATGGACAAGGGATGGAGGATAGAATTCTGGCTTGGCAAAAACCTCAGTGATGTCATTAATATAAAAGTTAATAATGGGGCAAAGATACAGCCTAATTTAACACCTTGCAAGAAGTGATAGGTTCAGTTAAGTTGCCTAGGTGCAATTTTATTATTTCGGTCAATGACCAGCAAAATTTAAAAGAAAAAGAGACAAAGTACAATCAGAAGATACGATGATAAACTACAAACTAACAAAATATATCACATAATAATACAGCATTTACTCTGCTATTACTGTGTTAATACATTTGTTATCATTATGGGGTAAGCCTAGAACAAGAGTCGGAAATGGTGGCTCGTGAGCCAGATGCGGCTCTTTGGCCCCTTGAGTGTGGCTCTTCCGCAGCTGAACTCACCCCCGCCCCTTCCACGCGATTGGCCCCCGCCCGCAAACCCCGCCCCCTGGCTCTCGCACTGAGCGAGGCCCGGCACGGCAGGGAGGCGCTGCTGGCCCGGGATGCGGCGCTGTCGGAGGCGGCGCAGGAGCGGCTGCAGGGGCTGCTGCAGCTGGAGATGGCACTGCTCCGCGGCATCCAGGTGCTGGGCGAGGGCGCAGGCCCGGGACGCAAGCGGCAGGGCGGCGCAGGGCGAAGAGCTGCCTGCTCTCCCCTTGGCCGCCTCCGGTCCGAGCCTGGCTCGGCTCCCCCGGCCGCCGCAGGGCTCGGGTTAGCGGGGGGAGAGGACGCCGAATGGCGGGGTGGGGGGATTGATGGGGCGGGAGGGTGCACCCGGAGGGCCTCCCATGGCCGCTTCTCCAAGGCGGGTTGCAGAGCGCGCGCTGCGCCCACGGGAACACCTGGTCCCTCCACTCCCTCCAGCTCCGCCACCAGCCCCAGCAGCGCCGCCCGCCCTGTCCTGCCGCCCGGCAAACCTCCGCCGGCTCCGTCCCCCCGCCGCCACCGCCCCGGCCAGGCCCCCTGCGCCGCCCTGTCGCTCGCGTCCCGGGCCTGCGCCCTCGCCCAGCACCTGGATGCCGCGGAGCAGCGCCATCTCCAGCCGCAGCAGCCCCTGCAGCCGCTCCTGCGCCGCCTCCGACAGTGCCGCGTCCCGGGCCAGCAGCGCCTCCCTGCTGCGCCGGGCCTCGCAGAGACGGGCCTGAAGGGGCGCAGAGGCTGGAGAGGGAGCCCCTCCGTCTCCCCTTCTCTCCCTGCCTCGCCCGCCCACCGGGCGCGGAAGCGCAGCCACCTTGACGTCAGGCGCTGGCGGCGCGCGGCATCTTCCGCGCGGGGTCCCGGCTGGTGTCTGTGCTCGGGCGCCGGCAGGGAAGGAGGCGCGGGTCCCGCCCGGTGGAGAGGGCGCAGCCTTCTGCTCTCCCGCACCTGTCCTGCCGGATGGAGGGTGGCAGCTCTTTCTCCGCCACTCCCGGTGGGGCGGCCGGGCCAGGTTCGCGGAGCCGCTGGCTGCGTCCCCTCCCTCCGTGAGCCCCCCGCCCCCTTCCACATGATTGGCTCCCGCCCCCAAACCCCACTCCCTTCCGTGCAATTGGCTCCCACCTGCAAACCCCGCCCCCTTCCACGCGATTGGCCCCCGCCCGCAAACCCCGCCCCCTGGCTCTCGAGCATTTCAAAATGTGCACAAGCATGTCAAAATGGCTCCCGGCATAAAAAGTTTGCCGACCCCTGGCCTAGAACATTAGAAGTTATACAATAAGAAATTATAACATAAAAGTAAAATTGTATATCCCCTGACAAATTATCAATTAAAATATTTCAATTTAAAAATATACATTTAAAATAGGGAATTAATCTTTTGTCTGGATTTGTCTTATTTTCATTGCAGCAACACAAAATTTGGCAACTGTACATGTAATATAAGGTTTTAAATCTTGAAGTAGATAATTCACGTAAAAATTATCTGGATACCCAGGGAGTTTTTCTATTAGGGGCGCAATGTAAATTGACCTGATATCCCTATAAAATTTACAGTGTAGCAGTACATGTAAAATAGTTTCTACTTCCATTTCACCGCATGGGCAGATGCGCTCAATTACTGGGACTTTGTTGTATCTGCCTTGAAGTAGTGCAGATGGGAGAATATTGAATCTGGCTTTAAAAAATGCAATTCTCAATTTAGGGAACGTTAGATTTAGGAGATATCTTGCTGGTTCCCATACTCCCCTGTTTATCCAAATTCTATTATGTTGTGGGAGCCTACTAAGTTCATTCTGGAACTCCATGTCCTTTATTCTTTGGGTGACTATTTGTTTGGCTTGATCATAGCCTAATGATATTAAGAAAAGAGGAGAGAGTCCAAATGAAGCCAGCTTGTGTTCTACCGCTTGCTTCCAGGGTGAAGAGAAATTATCTACTAGGACTAAAGGAGTTAAACCAACTGGGAAAAATTGGATTTTTAGCCAATAATTTATCATCAGCTTCCAGGCCCTCACTTGAATTGATGGCATTCCTGTCTCGAGCCTTAACTGGGCATTTGCTGTACCGTTGGGTGCGGCCAAAATTAATCGCAGGAATTTTGTTTGGACTGTTTCCTGCGGCACCTTCTTCATATAAATTCCTATCTGTGCCCCATAAAGGATTTGGGCCAATGTTTTGGCCTCAAAAAGTTTTAAAGCTGCGGGTACTAATTGTCCTCCGCCAGTATAAAAAAAACGTTTAATGGCGTTCATTGACCTGAGGGCTGATTGGGCTATGTAATTCTGGTGTGCATTCCAAATACCTTTTGAGTGGAAGACCACCCCAAGGTATTTAAATACATTGACCTGTTCTAATTTGTGCCCTTCTACTATCCAGGAGGGGGGCGTGGTGGCTCAGCGGGCAAGACACCAGGCTTGTCGATCGGAAGATTGCAAGTTCAGAGGTTCGAATCCCTAGCCCTGCGTGCAGAGTGAGCTCCTGCACTAGCTCCAGCTCTTGCCAACCTAGCAATTCGAAAGCACGCAAATGCAAGTAGATGAATAGGTACCACTTCAGTGGGTAGGTAACAGCGTTCCACACGCGTCATGCGGCCACATGACCGTGGAAGCGTCTTCGGACAACGCTGGCTCTTTGGCTAACAAACGGAGATGAGCACCGGCCCCTAGAGTCGGACACGACTGCACAACTGTGCGGAGGGAACCTTTACCTTTACCTTTACTATCCAGGAGTGCTGCCTAGCTCTCTTAGCAAAAACTAAAATTTTTGATTTATCGAAGTTGAGGACCAAGTGATTTTGTCTACAGTATCTTAGTGTTGCTGCAATTGCTCTTTTCAATCCAGTGGGGGTTTGCGAAATTAAGGCAGCATCGTCAGCATATAGGAGAATCGGGATTTTACGCTGTGCTAAGTTGGGTGCATGAATATCCATATTATGTAAGAGGTCCACAAATGAATTAATATAGAGATTAAAAAGAGTGGGGGCAAGAATACAGCCTTGTCGCACTCCTCTCTGCACATTTACTATGCCAGAGAGGGTCCCAAGAGGGTTACACCTCACTCTTAAGGAGGAATTGGAATATAATTTCTGCATAAGGAAGAGAAGACGCCTATCAATAGTTGTATTTTTTAATTTTTCCCAAAGGACATTTCTGGATATTGAATCAAAGGCTTGTTTAAAATCAAGGAAGGCAACAAAGAGGGATGATTTCTTTTTGTACGTGTATTTTTGTACCAGATGATGGAGTACCAGTATGTGATCTACTGTTGATCTCCCTTCTCTGAAACCTGCCTGTTCATCTTGGATTATGCCCTCTGACTCAATCCAGTCTTGTAATTTAATATTTAAATGTTTGGCGTATAGCTTACTAACCACACTCAAAAGGCTAATGGGCCTGTAATTACATGGCTCGTTCTTGTTACCCTTTTTGTAAATTGGGACAATTACAGCCAACCCCCAGTCTCTTGGGATGTGACCAGTCTGGTCTATAAATGTGAACAGGGATGCTAGTAGTGGTGCCCACCTAAGTGGTTTCCCTTGACTTGGATGGTAGTGCCTCGATGTACTTTAAGGAGACATCACTCAATCAAAGGGACAGCTAATTTCCTCCAGAGTCTTTTCCAAGCTGTTGAATCAAAGGCTACCCTTCAACCTATATTATTATTATTTATCGTATGGCACATTCACATTGTGTTACAATAAAAAACATAGAGCATAATAAATATGAAATATAAAATATAGACAGGAAAATTACAAACGTATGTCTAGGTTACAAATATAGCTTTTTGCTTCAGTTGTCACAGCCAGGAAATCAGCAAAGTCTCCATTGTAGGCTCGGTTTTGACACCTATCACTATATGTTGGATAGTTTGTTTTTCGGCCCCACAGTCACAATTCGATGATGTTGTTTTGCCAAGTTTATAAAGGGCATCTGCAAATCTACCATGACCCGTGCGAATTCGGTTCAAGGTTGTCCATATTGCATGGGGCTGGTCAAATCCAGGTGGTTTTTCCAAGATTCAGGGCAAGCTTCGGCATTGTGAAGGGCAATTTCCTAGCCAATGTTGTTTCCACATGTTGTGGATATTGAAATCGTCTTCTAGAAGAGTTTTAGCAGTAGAAATGGCTGGATATCTCGATCTCAGCCTGTTTCGCTCCAAGCAGGCCACGTCATTTAGTATTGGTAGCTGGGGATTACCAATAATCTTCCGATATTCTTGAAGAAGGGCGCTTTTTCGTCTTGCATCCGGAGGTGGTATATGGCTCAAAACAGGCGGCCAGTATGTGGGAGTAGGTCGTATCGTCCCACTAATGTGCGCATTGACTCATGCAGTTGTGTATCGATCTTTCTCGTGTGCGGGCTATTAAACCACACTGGGGCACAGTACTCTGCTGCTGAGTAAACCAAACTGAGTGCGGACATTCTCAGCGTATCCACTGTCGAGTCCCAGCTAGTGCCGCATAGTTTGTGTAGAATATTGTTTCTACTTCTCAGTTTGGCAGCAGTCTTCATCAGGTGTTCTTTATAGGAAAGTGTCCTATCCAGTGTGACTCCAAGATATTTGGGATGCATGTTGTGATTGAGCTGGTTTCCCTTAAATCTAACATTGAGCTCTCTACATGCTGATCTATTACAAAGCAACATAAAGGACACATTTAGACAAGTTATAATATTCTCAGTGAGATGATGTAATATAACATATTGGTCCATGGTCGAATGACAAGACCTAAAGCCCACCTGCTCTGGGGCCAACTTTTTCCCAAAGGACATCCAGTCCAAGAGTTTATAATATAAAAATATTATGGCAAATAATTTTGCTGATTATAGTAAAATAATAATTGGTGGTAATTTGCAGGATCATTTTTATCATCTTTTTTATATATTAAAAGCATGATGGAATTAAGCCAATCATTAGGGATACACAAGGAGTTATTCATAGCTGTGTAAAGAGGGGCGAGCACAAAGGCCTACCAAGATAGGGGAGATGTCAAGCATCAAGATCTTATTCATGTGTTTGTGGTTTAAGATGGATGGCTTACATGTTTTTTAAAGACTTAAGACAGAGACTACTTAAGACACAAAATAATATGCCTTTGGAAATATTGCAGATTATTTCAGAAGCTTATTTCAAACATTCTGAAGAATTATGTTGGACCAACCCACTAATGTTAGCCAATAAAAAGGGTTTTATCATGTTAATGGAGACCATGTTATTAGAACAATTTTGTTGATCTAGCTTTGATTTCCCTAACTCTTCTGCTCTTAGTTTGGTACTTTGAATACATCTTGTCAACCTTAGAGAATGCATCACTAGATCAAACAAGTAAAAATACAGCGAAAGATAAAGTTACTATACATTTAATCCTGTCCCAAGTCAATAATCTGAGGAGAGACTACTGTTGCAAAAGTAGGAAAGGGCAACTATTGAAGCTGGCTGTACCTCCAACCTAGACCGTTCAGGAAACTGTTCAAAATAGGCTGTGGGGCAGATCTTGAGCATCTCATTCTCTTCTTGGAGGACAGCCACAACTCACTTGCTTTCCTCAGGTATGGTGGACAGTCCATCCTACTGCTGTTGCCATAGTAAGATTTGATCGTCGATCCAGTTGGTTTCCACACCTCTTGGGTGTTGCCTGAAGGAGCAAAGTGTTTGTAAAGAATAAATATTCTACAAAGGCATTCAACAGAAAGTATAGGAATGGGATGATGAGCAGAACCTGCTGGTATCAACTCCCCACACCCACCCCTGTCCTGAGAATGGGGATACAAACATTTTCTCTTTTATCCTGGAAAGAAAAGATGATATACCTGCAGTCTCTCTTCCTTCTCCTGCAATAACCTCCCTTCTCTCCATGCCTTGACGTGGATTATATTATGTAAACCTTCGTTTTTTAATCTTCACAGAATAGGATTGCTTAGGTAGCCCAGGACTCTCAGCTTTCCTCAGTTGGCAAGAACAACATTGTGTATACTTTGGCATCATGCTGGATTATGAGAAAAGCAGAGCCATTTTAGAAATAAAATACAGAAACCAGGCTATCCCCTAACACAGAAGGCTATTTCTCTTTTTATTAGCTTTGCCTTTGATAATAAAGTTAGTAGTATTTTGAAATGTTGCCATTATAATATGTTTCGTATGCAGGCTATTTAACTTTTTATTGATTCATGAGAATTAACATGTTGAAGACTAATGCATATCATTATCTAAAAGTCTTGCAGATTCTTGGCTTATGCAATGACTTAAAGAAACACATCCTCACATCTGCGATCACCATCCAGTGGTAACATTCCTAAATCTTCCTCTTCCCTGCCTTTTTGCTAGGAGAAGCGATGCAGTGGTTTCCCACACCCTCACATTTCTTCCTTCAGATGTGAGTTCAGACCATGGAAGGAAAGACGCAGCCCAGAGTGTCCCCAGCCAAAGGAGGAGATCATTACTGAATAACATTTAAACCTCCCTCGTGCTTTTAATGGCACATGTTGATAAATTATAGTTTGCAAAGTTTACCATGTTGATCATTTTATTTATTAATTAAACATTTCTTGGAAGTGTAGTTAGATCTTTCTGATCTGGCTTTTTGGTTTTATGTAGTCTCTACTATGGAAGATTGTAAGGAGCAAGAAGCTGGGATGGAGAGCAATGTTACTCTGGTGCCTTTTGAAAGACCTGCTGTGATAGAGAAGCTGACAAGCAACATGGGAAAGCGTAAAAGCTCCACCCCACAGAAGTTTGTGGGTAAGCTTCAGATGAGCACTTTTGTCGTTTGTAGCCAAAAGGGTAGCTTATGATTAAATCCTAAATTCTTGAATGTTGCCATTGGCATTTTCAGTACATCAGCTGGGGCGGGGGGCGGGGGGGAGATGAGGTAAAGCAAGAAGGTCTAGCAAAGTACAACAGTAATAGCACCAGTGCTGTGCAATATGATCTGTAGACCCCAGGAATTGATGAAAACCAATCATTCACTTTATAATTAAAAAGCATGATTTTAGTTCCTAGGAGTATGTGCAAGCTTGAAAATCTGGCGGTAAGAAAGTATGACAGATTGTTCCGAGCTTCATGAGTAAAATAGAACATTTGTTCACATTATATTAGAAGGGATTTCTTTAAATCAGAATTCATATTTAACACTCTTACTCTACCCTCTGCTATGTTGTATAATGCTATTTAAAACAGATATACTGTTGAAAGAATATTTTTCTTTAGTTCTACCTAAACCACAATAGAAGTATTCTAATCTAAGTGTCATTGGTATTAAGTGGGCTTGCCTTGTAAATGTTGGTTTCTCTTACTACAAGAAAAGGGTGTGGGAAGTCTGTGAGTACATGGACAGGAAGTGAGGTACAGCTGGTATTTCTGTATTGTCCTATGAAGGGATTGAAGCATTGGGGGACCAAAAAGGAAATCCAGTTGGATGAATTAAATGCATGTTGGAGAGTAAATGGAAAACTGGCAGGATAGCTGAATTTTTAAACTCTCAGGGGACACAAAAACAATGGAGTAAGACAACCTGAGGACACTCTGAGTCCTGGGTGGGGAGAGTGGGTAAGGCTGCTGCAGATTCAGAAGCAGCTGTGAAGGGCCCAACAGGCTTTGGGCTAGCTTGGAGTTTCTCCACTTGGGCCCTGGGTTTGCTCTAGGAATCCCTCATCCCACCCTAGACCATGGACGTTGGTAATGTAATTAAGGAGGTCTAGAAGGTTGCAAGCAATCCTAGCATTCACTTTAAGGATTTATATCATCCCTAGTGATCAAAAGATCTCCTGGGTGGCCAGTAAAATAAATAAAAACTCAAATGGGCTGTTCAGCCTGGTCCTTTTTAAAATGGTGTTGGACTGTGATTCTAACATTCATTGGCATGTAATAAATAAATATATTGGCAATAATCCCCATAGTTAATGCATTTTTATTTACCAAAGCTTTTCTTCCATTGAAGAATGAATCAAACTATTAGGATGGTTCAGAGTTAACTCTTGTATTTGTGTAGGCCCAATCTCTGGATTCACCTTGGTGGAAGTTCCAGCTACCCCTTCCTGTGCCAACAGAATAAGATCAGAAGAACAGAAACATGAGAATGGAATCCATCATATGATTTCTTAGATAGAGAAATGGGAAGATAATGTATCTTAAAAAATAAATAACAACAAAAACAAAGTTGCTTCATTTGTAATGGTTAAGGTATTTGCACAATGCAATAATTATGAAATATATGTTTCCTTTTAGAAGTTATGCAAAAATATATTATCTGTCTTTTCAATATATGGCTAATCACATATTAATTTGTATAACATCTGTAAAGAGAGATAATACTATTCTTTGTGGATGGAATGATAGTTTGAGGAAAGAGCACCACAAAAGACAGCAGTTCTGCCTTTTCAGAGAAAAGCACCGAAATCCAGTATAGAGAAAGCTGGAAGCCTATGTCTTTCTAATCTATAGATTGACCTTTACTCTTAGATGAAACTGAAGATAGCATTGCAATCTTATAGTTGAAATTTCAGGGAAAGGGAGTGAAAATGTCATGCTTCAGAGAAATGCTGAAAGTAAGACCTGGAATTCAAAATATAATCCTCTAGAATCTGAGAAAATAAAATAGCTCTTCATTCACTGTCATTATAACTACTGTAACTTCATATCCAATGAATAAGTATATATTTCTTCAGATTGTGTATTAAAATTAACCATAGCTTTATCAGTATATACCTTTTGTAGTTAAACATTTAGATGCAGGTGAAGAATTAGCTATGTAAGCACATTTCTTACCAAAATACCAGTGAGATATTGGGAGTCTATCAGTTTTTAATTATAAATGTAGTTTTTAAAGGTCTGTCTCCACTCTGGGTTGGGCAAGAGATATGGTGGAGGTCCTGACCTGGTGCCTTAGGGTGTGGATGGAGAGGAACAGGGTTAGACTGAATCCTACGAAGGCTGTGGATTTGTGTCCAGAGACTGTCCATATTTGACTCTTGATGGGGTAGTGCTTCCCCAGATGGAGGTGGCCCACAACTTGGAGGTCCTGGATCCTGTTTGAACAGCAAGTGGAGATTGTGGCCATGAGGACCTTTGGACAGTTACATCATGTGCAGCAGCTGTGGACTTTCCTGAATCAGTGGGCTTTACTTATAGTTGCTCAAGGCCTTGGCATTTATTTATTTATTTATATTTCAAATTTAGTCACCACCCATCTCACTCAGAGAGCGACTCTGGGCGGTTTATAATTTCCCAGCTGAATTACTGCAATACACTCTACATGGGGCTGCCCTTGAAGGCCATCCAAAAGCTTCACCTGGTGCACTATGCAGTGGTTCAGGGAATTATGGGTGGGTTCCCTGAGGTTCACCCCTTTAATTGCATTACTACAGGAGTTACAACGGCTGCCAGTTAGCTTCTGGATACAATTCAAGCCCTACATGGCTTAGGCCTTGGATATCGCCATGATCACTTTCTCCACATTGAATCTGCCTCTCCAGTAAGATCTGGGAGAGCAGGCTTGCTGAGGATTCAGGGACCTCAGATTCAAGCCTTCTTATTGATAAATTCCCTCCTTTGGAACATCTTATCCCCAGATATCCAGACCACACCCATCCTTATTACACTTCCATAGAGCTGTAAAAACATGGCTCTTCAGAAAGGTATTTTGGGACGAGTAAGATCAGGCTACCCCAACTGGTGGCATTAATAACTGTAAACATCTGAGAGTCTCTGCAAATGGAGGGGCATATAAGTCCCAGTATTTTTTTCTTTTTATACAAAAACAAAATATATGGCAGGTAAGATATGTAAGGCATATCATACATATATAATCACGCAACATATATTGATTTTTTGAAAAAGTAATTAAACCTTGACGATTCAAAATAATATTCATCAGTCTTTCCACTACATCAATGGAGTGTCAGTTCATAATCAAGAAATGAGCAGTTATCTATAATCCAAGACTGTAAATCATTCCATCATTGAATAATTATCTTCTTTGCTGTTGCCAATTCATGAAACCTCCATAATTCTTTGTAGAGTTGCATACCATTGAAAAAGTGAGCATGCAAGTCCATTCCAGATGCTGTTTCATCAAGTTTATATAAAAATATGAATAAAACAAAATACTTTCCTTGTGTAAATTCTTATGTGGATGTCCACACGTTACTGTATAAACGTATAAAAGGTTTAATACCCTTTTTCCCCAACATTAAAGAATTGCAGAGTAGGATTATGAAATCATATGAAAACACAACTATGTAATATTACAGAGCAAAACTATAAAATCAAAATAGCAAACACAGCCATGTAGATATCTCTACTTCGCAAGCTGCATTGATTAGCAGAAGGCTTCCAGGTGCAATTCAAGGTGTTGACTGTCATCTCTAAAGCCATTTGTGGTTTAGGGCCTTGATATTTACAGGGCTGCCTGTTTCTAACTATTTCTCCCGATCCTATAATATTTGGCATGGTCAGCATGCTCTCAGTCCCTTAAAAAAAACACTGTCATTTAATGCAACCCTGGAGCTGTGCCTTCTCTGTGATTCTGAATGGTGATTCTGAATAGTATTCCACTAAGTTCCATATGGCTCCAACCCTTTAGAAAAGGTTTTTAAATGTGGCTTTACTAGCAGGCCCTGGACAAGAGGAACTTGTGAAGCCACTTAAATGTTATGGTGTTCTAAATCTTTTGAACTTCCACAGTGCAGTTTCTTGTTTTCATCGCTCTTACTTTATTTTTTATTATGTGTAGAATTAAGCAGCCTTACAAATAGAATCAATCAATCAATCAGTCAATGACAAGTAAGCTTCAGATCTCCAGAAGATAGCCTATAGTGACTTCTTATATCTTATTCATTTTATTTAAATATATATATATATATATATATATATATATATATATATATATATATATATATATATATATATACTGTATATCCCTTTTTCATTTGTTAAAACCAATCTCAAACCTCCCATGTAGAAGCTAAACCACAGGAGGAAGAGAATTGAGTCCTCTGGAGCAAAAGTTTCCCACTACCACTCTCTGATAGCAATCCTGTAAATAAGAACAGAATTACTGAAACACAGTGCTTCCAGTTCCCTACTCACAGGGCTAGTCCACCAAAGTACCATTTTCAGTGGTTTCAAAGTAAATATTCCTCCCATCTTTCATTTAGCAAAGAATATTAGGGCAACCAAGGCTGTATCAAGGCTGTATCAGTGATGCACACAGTCTGAAGTCAAATGAAATTTGTCTAGATAATAAGCTTCCTCCATTACTCTTGATTACATTGTCCTATAAAAGAGAATTTGCAACTGGATTATCATTGTTCAAGACTTAGGGTCCATGTAACGGTAAAGGTTCCCCCGCACAGTCATGTCCAACTCTAGGGGCCGGTGCTCATCTCCATTTGTTAGCCGAGGAGCCAGTGTTGTCCGAAGACGCTTCCACGGTCATGTGGCTGGCATGACGTATGCGGAACGCTGTTACCATCCCACAGAAGTGGTACCTATTTATCTACTTGCATTTGCATGCTTTCGAATTGCTAGGTTGGCAAGAGCTGGGGCGAGTGCGGGAGCTCACTCTGTCACACGAGGCTAGGGTCTCGAACCTCCGAACTTGCGACCTTCCGATCGACAAGCCTGGCGTCTTAACCACTGAGCCATCGTGCCCCAGGGTCCATGTCAAGCCTCTTAAAAAGAGGTTACACCACTACATCTTTCATACTGGAAAGCATATTATCCTCCCCTTAGAAGGCATTAATTCCTTTCCAGTCCCACCAGTCTGAACCTTCCTGCTAGATCTTGCCAACCATGATAAGCAACGATTGAGAGAATAGGTAATTGCCCTAACCACTGCACGCAACTTACCTAATTCACAGATTTCACCAAAAGTCTTGAGAACTGGCTGGTATACACAGACATGCAAGTAAATAAGTAAGTAAGTAAGTAATTGCAGTAGCTGATATTGATCCCACACATTCTGACAGCCATAATCTCTATAGATTCTGCAATAACTGTGGCATCTAATTTGGCATGGATGGCGAACATTTTAACTCTCAAATTACATCATGGTGTTTTATTAACCAATGGATAACCAGCTGAATCTGGCCCTAATCAAGCTTTAAACCTTCTTCACCAACACTGCTACCACCATGTGAAAGTAACCTGTACTAGCTTACTTTCAGAAGTATAAAATTTACTCTGTCTATATTCTAGCTGAGTACAGGCTTGTTTCATTGTCCAGAATGCATGAAAAAACTAAGGAGTATTCTGAATGCTCTGTAGTTAGAGATGGTGCTCTGGAGTGATAATTTTAATCAGTAGCCCATCTCATCTCACCATTCTATTATGTGACCATGGTCTTGACTGAATTGTCAGCCATGCTGCCTGGAAAATCACCCAGGGCATTCAAGAATCCTAAATCTCTGGAGGCAGACCATTGTAATAGGTGCCAGTCATTGCCAATTCATATCTTACTAGGGAGTAATCCATCAATGTCAAATGAGCGGTCTTCTCTCCACCAGTCCACAATAACCCAAAAGCCAAACTGAGAAAGTGAGCTGTAATATATGTTATCTTTATAATTGATATAGTTCCAAAGTTATCATGATAGTTATAATATCCTGAGTTGGACCTGATAGAGTTAGTAAGTATAGATACTGAAATCCCCCAAGATAACTATCTTTGATCCATAGACTGACTCTGCCAACCCAAATGAGGATACGAGTAGAGAGTAAGCAATAAATCTGTATATTCCATTCAAACTTTTGCAGCTATTACCAGAAAAAATATGTGTGTCTGTATTTGTGTGTGCATGTGCTGTATGTTTTGGATTTTTAGTAAGATTAATGGCATTTTGTGATGACTGAAGTCTTACAACCCCTCTCCTCCTGCTTATCAGACGTATGCTGCTGCTACATTGAGTACTTCTTTGGGACAGTGCAGAATCAGACTTTGCTCCTCCTTCAGTCATGCATACGTGATCCATCTCCTTCATCCATGATCATAACGGGGTTGAGTGTTGTTTTATTATTATGAGAGTGAAGATCAGCATGACCAACCAAAAGTCACCAATAGGAGAAAGGGAAAAGTTACAACTATCTGGCTCCTCTGCTTCTCTGTTGACACAATCCTTTTACTATCTCATTCTTTCTACTCTTCCAACCTCCTTCTTTAGGCTTCTTAAAGCCTAAACCTCAAACGCTAGCCTTGCCCTTCTTCCCTGACTTCTTGATTTGCTCAGATGGACAGGGCATTTGGGCATATACAGACAGATTCTTGACCATATCATGATCCAAAATGGCTGAGCATACTGTATTTCTGAAATTGGTAATGTCCCTACCTTGAATGAACAATCTGCAGTGAACATGGGAAGAAGCATGATTTGTGAGCCACACATTTCTCACTTCTGATTTATGATATTTCTGAAAAGACTAAGTGATTCTAATAAATTTTGTCATCTGTGCATACATAATGTCCATGTTGTTTTACATGGTTGTTTATGCTCAAATGAAGCAACAATGTTTAGAGACTAAAGTAGGATGTCTCATTTTTCTTCATTTCAGTTTTGCTTCAATGCCTGAGGGCTCCACATCTTATATAGATTTTCACTTAATCCAATTATGTCACTGTTTAGAAATATGGTAAATATGGTAAATCAGCGTCTATGTATTTTTTAGATTTGGAAAGTATCATGTATTTTATATTCTAATTTCTGTATCTGTAAATGTGAAGTGTGAACACATCAACAAAGCAAAGTGAAGTACACAAATTGTTGGTATTTACCAGTTTGTGGAGCTGCTACATTGGTCTATGGGTTGTGAAATATAAAAGTTAAATACAAATATAAAAGTTAAATAGAATGTTAAAATGAAAATCTAAATAAAATGATTTTTTATATTTATATTCCATTGTTGCTAATTTAGCAAATACTTCACATTCTGCCAAAAGTGGCAATCCCTTGCACAATTACTGGCTGGTAAGTCACATGGAATATAGTTTCTTTCTGAGTAAACATTCCTTGGATGGTTTTTAAGTAGCAAAAATTTGTGTATCAGTGTCTGCCAATGGATTTGCAATGTTCATCTATCATTTCTTATTTTTTTAGTGATACTTTTTCTTCTTCCTGTTGTTCTCATGTAGGTGAAAAGATCATGAGATACGGTTATCCAGATATTCATTTTGACCCAAGCTTACCATACGAGAGAGATGCTGAGCTGATGCAAACTCACATGATGGACCAAGCAATCAACAATGCAATCTCTTACCTTGGAGCAGAGGGACTTCACCCATTGATGCAGCACACACCAAGCACAATTGCTGATGTGGCACCTGTCCTAAGTTCAGCTTATGCTCAGGTCTACAACCCTAACAGGATAGAAAGACCAGTGAGCAGAGAAACCTCTGACAGCAATGAAAATAATGTGGACGGCCCTCTCTCCCTCATCAGACCAAAGAGTCATCCCCAAGAAAGAGAGGCCTCACCTAGCAATAGCTGCCTCGATTCCTCTGACTCAGAGAGCAGCCATGAAGACCACCGGTCCTTCCAAGGAAACCTTGCCTTAAATCCCAAACGAAAGCAAAGCCCAGCTTACATGAAGGATGACTCCAAGGCTTTGGAGGTCAGTAAAGCACCAAAGGGCTCTTTAAAGGATATCTATAAGGTCTTCAATGGAGAAGGAGAGCAGATAAGGGCATTTAAGTGTGAACACTGTCGAATTCTTTTCCTAGACCATGTCATGTACACCATTCATATGGGGTGTCATGGCTACCGGGACCCCTTAGAATGCAACATTTGTGGCTACCGGAGTCAGGACCGATATGAGTTCTCTTCCCACATTGTCCGAGGAGAACACACATTCCACTAAGCCTTCTTTTCCAAAGGAGACGCTGAAGTAGAAAAACAAACACTGCACATGAAGAAATACTGCACTTGCAAGCCCACTTTTCCTCAGACGTCGACACAGCTTTTCTCATTGGTTCTGTTTTCCTTGCGGCTATTTTTAATTATTGTTGTTTTTGTTCTTGCTCTGTTTTGGGGATCCAGTCTCACATTACCACCAGTGGTGAGGTGAGAAGGAAGGAAAGGAGGGACCAGAGAGTAGTTTGGCTTATTGTTTTTGCTATGAAAACAGATGTTGCCCTTTCATAGTGGAAAGTGAAAGGGAGTTCATTTCTGTCACAATTTTTCCTATAGCTTTTCAAATATCTTGGGTACTGCTGAACTCCACAAGGTGCTCTGACATCTTAGCAAATTGCCATTTTGGGGGAGAATGATAATTTCAAAGGTATAAAGCCCTTTTAAATATGTAGCTAAAGTTTTGTTCCGGTTGGGAGATTCTTATTTTGCAAAAATTTCTAGCAAAAGGGGTATGTGTAGGGGCAGGGAGAGGTTTCACTTAAGACTAACCTATATTCTAGAGATTTAGGAGCACACCTAAATATCAAGTTTGCTCAGAAGTTATTTCCTGAGGTGAGGTACTTTCTTACAAGGTATTGTTTGTCTGGAATGTAAGTTAATTGCTTATATCTAAATACTAAATCACATAACTGAGATTTGATTTTACACATGATGTGACAGGAAATTTGAAAACATAAAATGTTATTTTACTTATCCCAATATGCACTTTTAAAAAGGAAAGAAAACTAATTGCTAGGATGCTCTTATGTCATTAACATTAATTTCCCAGCTTCCTATGGGCCTTAAATGATGGGCCTTGTGTATTTTTTTAAGTTGTTTAGGTGACTTGGAGTCTGCGTATGTTTACTCAAAAGTAAGCTTCACTTAGTTCAGAAGGGGTTTATTTCCTAGTAAACATTCTTAGTTTAGAAATACAGATATCAATATTTATGTAGCAGGTTTTGCTGCTTTAGAATCTCAAATATGCTTATCTCAAATGCATTTGAACTATGGAATACTTATATTTTTCATTTTATTTTCTGTAGTGTGAAGCATTAAGAAGCTGAGTAAACTAAGACCTTCAGTTAGGAGATCTGTATCCTGAATCAGCTGGCTAGAGCTGCCGTAGTGATTGAGACGGCCTACAAATTGATAAATAAAATAATTTATCTATACAAGGATGTGCAGAGACTGTTAGAGCTATTTCACAAATGCCACTTTTTCTACACACATGTAGGGGAATAAGTATACATGTTGTGCAAAAATATATTTCCCCCCCTAGGTACATATTTAAAATTGCAGCATGTAGAACCTTCCAAATACACATATAAATAGTAAATACTCTTGTGAGATGCAGAGGGCCTGTAGTTCTTTAATTGTTTCTGAACTGTAATTCCCAAGCACCATGTTGGCAACTGTGGGTCAGCCACATTTGGAGGGCCACCAGTTCTCAATCTCAGCCTTACTTCCTGAAGGAAAACTAATCTGTAAGCCAATCTTTCTTTAGTCTCTCTCTAATTCTCTCTCTCTTTCTCTCTCTCTCTGTCACATACACACACAAACACACACTATAATTGTGGTCATAAATAATGATTTCTTACTATATAGAAGAACATTTTTTCCAAATGAAGCTGAATCGAACCAGGAGCCTTAGATTATGCACAGGCTGATTACTTGCCTGAAAAATAATTTCAGGTTTTAGTTACTCCCTTGATCATATTAGAAATGAAAGACTACAGTGAATTAAGAGGTTAGAAATATTAAGGTGGTTTAAACCTTTTCTCCTGATTATCTACATAGCTCTGAGTATATGATCTGGATTTAGAATGTTTAATTTTATCAATCTTTTCCCCCTCAACTACATTGGTTGGTTGGGTTTTGTAATAAAATCAGTGACTACCTCACATTTTTCTACATCCTTAGATACTTGCACATCTGGCTGTAAAATTACAAAGAGAATAGATTAAAAACCATACCTTCTGTGATTTAGATGGTGGGGAAAAGACCCTGTGACCCTGCAGATGTTGCTGGACTACAGCACAGCAAAGGGAGGGGCTGCTAGGAGTTGCAGCTAAGAATACCTTCAGCACCACAGGTTGCTTCTCGAAACAAACCATTTGGCATCTTTGGTTTTACATGCCTCCGTCAGCACACCCAAGAATAAAAGAGTTAGTTCCGCTGGTTTCTAAAATGGAGCTGAAAAATTAAACGATACTGTTACTCTCTTTTAGTACAAAATGGGGAGATCAGGCAGCCGCCCTGTGCAGTCTAGTGGTGGATAGAGATTAAAGTGATCTTCCTTTAACGTTTCCTTTAGAAGACATGTTTAGCAGGTACATTCTGTGTCCAAGAACAGGGTAACTGAAGCTAGACTGTTGCTTCTCACAATCTTATGCAGAAGCAATGAAGATTGGAGTAACAAATTTGTCTAAAATAAACACAAGCCAAAAATTATAAACTACACAACTGGTATTAATGTCAGAAAAGAATTTCATGGCAGGAAGCTCCAGAGCAAAACAGTTCCGTTCACGGTTGCTTGCCAGAAATTGTGGGTTGTATTTCACTGTTTTGTCCTCCAACAGAAGAGACTCCCCTCCCCTCTGCCACTCCCCATGCATCCCACAAACTTTCTCTGGAAGTTTGGGGACCTGCTGGATGTTGGATGGATGGTGCCCCTGGACCTTTTATGATTTGCAAGGTACAAGGTGAAACGAAGCCATGTTATCCAGAGGCTCAGTTGGTCAATCTGGTTAATGACCTGAACCTCTTCTTAGGGGAGATTAAAGTGGTTAATATTTGAAGATTACGAATGAATACTTTTCAATTGGATGCTCTGTTGTTTTTCTGAGCGCTCTCCCAAATAGCTGAACTACATATAGTAGCGAGGTTGATCTTGAACTAGTCCGAATTCAAGAAGCAGATTGCACATGTCCCTTGCTTCTCCTATTTCATTTTTGAACATCTCTGGCACCCAGTTGCTGACCTGCTTTTTTTTATCTTAAAGACAAGAAAGTCACTTGTCTTTAAAAAAAATTAGGAAGGAAAGGGTTCATGAACCTGCACAAGAGTATATTTTGCTTTGATCCTATACAATAGTTTTCAAAAATATTTTCATTGTGCCTGTTTGTTCCTGCATCAATCGTAAGGAGGAGGAATTTTAAGGAAAAGCTGACATCTCCAAAATGGTAAAAACTGAAATATTTTATGTCTGACAGGAGTTGACAAAAAGCCATTCAAAAGTTATTACCATGAAAAGTAAAATCGCACACAGATCAAACAAGCTGCAGTGACCCATTATATGTTACAATTATATATACCTGGAGAGTTAGTAAAAGAAAGTGTTCTGTTGCAGCCCCATCACTCACACACACAAACACGCACAGACAAGATATTTGGAAGGCCCATCTTCAATATGATAATAATCCTTTGCTTTATTATTTCCTATGGAAATATATAAAATTTAGCATCTCTACAGATTGATAATGGAGTTATATATATTACCTTTTCTGTTTCAGGTTCAGGATTTTCTTGTTCATTTTGCATTCATCACAAAAAAGACAAGACATAATCTCTCCCAAAAAGTATTTCACGCTATGTTCTCTACAGTAAGGGCTGTAATGATATTTAATATTTCTTAAAAACAGTGTAGTATGTTTATTAGAAGAGCGTTAAGTATTACTTCAAGAACTGTGATCAAAATGGACAAGGTGACGGTATGTTTGAATTCATCAGTCTTATAAAAAGATTGAAATATATTTTTGCATGATTAGCATTTCAAATTTAGCTGCATATGAAATGTAATGTTGGATTTTAAGAGGGAGGACATGAATTTGTAAAAAAAATAATAATTGGAATTCACAAATGAAAGATAATCAATGTTGAGGTACCAGGAAAGGAACCCTTAATTTGATTTATCATGCACAATTGTTACGGAGTCTCTTTTGAGCTCAAAAACCTCTGATGGTTTTCAAAAATTGGAATTTCGTAACCTACAATTTAACTCTGATTAATTGTGCAAGAAAAAGCATTTCAAAGTCGTTTGCAAAGATTGTCATTACAAAATAATTCAGTTAGTTTTCTTTAAGGGACACGCTTTTCGTTCCGACAGAAAAAAAATTAGACCGTTTAAATAAATGAAAATAACTATGATTTGGTTTGATTAAAATTTAACTTGGCTGTTTTCAATTAAAGAAGTCCTCGTGAGCCAGGACCTTGCCAGACCTGGTCCCTACTTTCACGGGAGACCACCTGGGGATTGAAAGAGTCAAAAAACAGCCCAGAAGAAGGGAATAGCAAGCCACTCCCATATTGTGGCCCAGAAACCCACAGGATGTGCCTAGGAAGTCACCAGAGGTTGAGTCTGACTTGACCTTTTCTCATGAGCAAGAAACTCAAATGCCACTTGAATGAAAACTTCTAATCAGCAGAAGTCTGACTGTGGGTTTCTTAAACAATTCACACAGCTGCCAGGAGAGTCAAACGTGTTTTGCTATAACGGCTTTAGGTGATTTGTGTTATACTGGGGCTTGGGAGTAGGGATTAATAACATTTCCTAAACTAGGGACTTCTGCGCTTCAGAGAACCCTTTCTATGTTGCTCCTCTGCGAAGGGAAGTCTGCATGGACCATTGTCTGGGCTCACACAGTTTATGGCATGCACAGACCAGGCCTACGGGGCCTCACAGGCTCTTTGGGAACTGAAGGTTCGTTCCTCTTTGGGAACTCTGGGAATGCACCCAGTGCTGTGGCTCAGAGCACGAGCGGGGCTTGCCACCCTGTCTTTTGGGGCGTTTGTCCGTCGTTCCTGATCTCCCATTGGTGGAGATGGCTTTTACCAAATTCTCCAGTTCCTTCTGTGGAACGGTTTCAAAGCCACCTCTTTAAAAGTTGCTGTTTGGTCCAGAATGCTTTGAGAAGAGACTGTTGCTTGGATTGAAAGTGAGATACAACCCTTGAGGACTATTACAAAAGAAGAAAAACAGCCATAAGCTTTAAAATAACTAGTCTGCAAGGAAATTTGGCCCTTTTTTATTTTGAACATTTTAGTGTAACTTCAGATTATGTAGAGAGTGCTGATTGTTTACTTCCTGTGGTGGTATATTAATATAGATAAAGGTTTCATTTAGAGGTCCACCAATTCAGAATTAATAATATCCGACAAAAAAGCG
Source organism: Charina bottae (assembly GCA_023362775.1). Lineage (NCBI taxonomy): Eukaryota > Metazoa > Chordata > Lepidosauria > Squamata > Charinaidae > Charina > Charina bottae. The sequence continues at coordinate 4,478,388 of JALMGJ010000020.1, forward strand.
GAAGTGAGTCTTGGTGCCAAAAGCTTTGCTGTATTTTTCAAGAGAAACCAACGCGTGCACCCTTCGTTCATCGAAACATTCTGGAAGGGTTTGGGGCTGAAGCCCCTGCAGAGGGCTTTGGAGGGTTTCCTTTCCTACCCCCACGCTTCCAGAATGTTCCCCAGCTCAGTATGAAGAGCTGGAGCCACGGAAGGGAATTGCTTGAGGCTGCAGGAACATGGATTGGTTTGGGCTTCTACTGGAGAGGATTGATTGGCTTCAGAGGCCTGAAAACTGTTCTTGCAAACTGAAGGTTTTACTCTGGATTCTTGTCCACCAAGTTCAGATATTTTTGGTTAAAAAAATCAGGGGCATGTCCCACTCAAACTTACAATTCTTTAAACTTCTGCTAATTTCACTGGGAGATATTAAAACACATCTTTTAATTCTTCCGTGAGATTCAAACACTGGATCCTGTTCTTTGATTTTCAGATTTATTTCAACTTTACACTGCATGACATAAATATATACTCACGTCTAAGAGAGAATGGTTTTAGTTATTTTGTAGTAATTAAAACTTTGAAACTGTGATCAGAGATTTGTCCTGTTATCAAGCACTCTCAAATCTTGATCATATTTACTTTTTGTGTCACTTGTAGGAGTTTTATTTTGCTTTGTTTTGGTCTTTTCCTGCCCATTTTGTCTTGTTTTCAGTTTTACACTATCATAGCTCTTGTTGCCTGCAACTTGATCTTGTTTTTAATTTTAATTTTAATTTGTTATTTGTTCATTGGCTGTACAGCGTGTTTACATATTTTTGTACTTGAGTGTAGTTTTATATTAAAAAAAGAAAAATCTGGTAAATATAGCTAAATAATCTTTCTAACACTTTTAAATTTAGGATCATTAGAAATGGCAGCGCTGTGGAACTGTAATACTAAACATTTGCCTTTCTTTATGTTGATGTTATTTTCTGGTTGTACTTTCTTTTTCTTAAGATGTATGACTGTTTGACAGATTGGAAGCTTTTAATGCATAACTGTTTAGAAAACTTTAAAATATAAAAATGTGTCTTTTTTTTTCCAATGGAAGACCATGCTTTAAAAGTTTTGCTCTTATTCTATTCCTACGCATAATTTCTGCACCCAAAATGTTGTAATTTTGCATCTTAATATTAGAACATGCTTTTAACAAGTTTGGAGCCACTATCCAGATTGTTTAGCTTAAGAGAGAAAAGACAGATTGTTCCATTTATGTGCAATAATCTCTCTGAAAGTTTTATAGTGCATTGAACATTGTTTGAATAATGACATTACATTTTGAAGCAAACTGCTGACCAGACAAAGGCCAGTGTTTTAATACATTGGTTTTTAAAAGTTGAATCTTCAGGGAACCCCATCCATTTTGTTACTTCTACTGCTGGCACATCACGGAGAACACTGGGGCATGTCCATACGGCACGCATCTTAGTTCTTGTGGAGCCCTGCTCTGACTGTTCATCGCTGACTCACTTGAAGTAATCCACTCCCTTGAGCTAAGAGCGTGACCAAGAACACGCCCCAGTGCAGGGGAGGGACAGCTGCCTTTCAGGAGGCCTGGTGTCCCGTTCTCCAGGACACCCTGTGTTAGCTGACGCTTTTGCTCCAAGACCTGTGCAGAACAGCCGCACAGAGAGAGGGAACCAAGGGCCCAAGGCTGCCCTTGCCCTGGACGGCATGCTTGATTGTGCGGGTAGACAACGGCCAGAGGCTGCCCCAAAGCTTAAGCGAACCAATTCAGTGGTGGGATTGCAACTGATCGGTGAAGGTGCCCCCTTTCTTCTTAGTGCTATTATCCATAACGTGCCTTTGATCGGTGTGGTCTCGGTGGGTTGCTCGCTAAGGCTAGGTGTTCTTGTTTCCTCTCTCGTTGGGGTTTCGCTCTTTTTTTTCATTGGGTAAAGCACTTAACACGAATGGGTCTGATCCTCACTGAAAATGTCCTTTGCGTTGAAAAACTTTGGGTCAGGCTCCAAATTCTCAGTCTAGGCATTTGTGTCCAGGGAATTTTTGTCTGCAGGGAGATGTACGAGGCAGGCATTCTTTCACCAGGAAAGCTGATTTTTAATTCTTCTTGCCTTATCTGTTATGGTAGGGCTTATTTTATATGTCATGCTTTATTTATATATCTAGAATATTTTAATACCTATTACTCAAATAGGTGGAGACTGCTATGCTGTAAATATGTATTTAGGTACAGAATAAAAATCCTTGTGAATATTTGGCGGGGGAAGCTGTTACTGAACACAGAGGCCGCTTCTGGGTTTGGGGGGGCGGGGGGGATGTGTATGTGCAAGATAGGGGAAAATAACCTTAGATTTTAAGCACTTGCCAAAAGAAAACAAGAGTTTAATAGATATTTTTATTTAAAGCAGTGAAGCACTTCATCAAGATTTTCATTTGACTATTTCTGGAGGAAGGTCCATAAGTATTGCCTAGCTAATCAGCTAAGCCAGCATTTGTGGTTACCACCAGTTCCTCCAGCTCATTTCTGGCACGCCCAGTGGGCTTTAGGACGGAATCCCAAGCAACTAGGGAGCAAACCCCATGGAATACTTACTTCTGAGTAGACATGCTTGGGATTGTACTGTTTTTCTCTGTACAGAGACTGAGAAACAGAATCATTTGTACCAATTGGAACAGACTCCTGCTGCTTCTTCCTTCTCCAGAATCCAGTGCAAATGAGAGGTCTGGAAAAGGAATCCGTGGACTCCTGGTGTTTTGCTTCCCAGAAGCACTTGTTTTTGGTAAAGTGGGGAATGGATTTGTGGGTACCTGTGTTAGTGGATGGGTGCTGCTATGCTGCATGAGAACAATCTTTCTGATATTTAGGTCATGGTGCAGAACTGGATTCCCAAGAATCTTAAAGGATACATGTCAACTTGCCATCAGTTCTTACGCTTTCCAAGTTTCTGTCTTGTATAGAGCAGAAAGCATTATGAAGTGGATATATGACGTCATGTGTCCATTATACTCCTTCCAGGATGGAGTTTTCTTGATCTCCCAGTATCTTCCTCACTTTTGTCATTTGCTGGTCAGTTCCAAACTCTGCAATTGCTTGTTTTCCCCAATTTAAATTTTGTGATCAGGTATAAACCACCCTCTACAAAATATTCACATTGTTTGTATTTATTTTCATCCCAAATATTCTTTGCTTTATTTAAAGGCGTTTGAAGTGACTAGGGCAGGGTGGGTAGAATATGAACAAGCCAGTTTGGGATGTTTACAAATAATAGGGAATGGTACTCCATGGATTTCCAGTCTGGCTGTATTATGGTTGGATTTGATGTAATGTGATGTAGTAGACAGAATTTAGTAATAACTATAATAAAATACATCCCTACCTAGCTGTGGTCACTCGTGCTAACTTTCAGTTAATGAGAATATGATTTATAACCCAAATGTTAGAGACCAGGGTCAAAAAATACATTACAGTGACTTCTATAAGATTTGAGAGGGCTTTGGATCAGATCTATATTAGAGTCACTTGGAATAGTCTCTATGGTAAACTCTGGAACACTCAAAGCTGTCTGCCTTATTGGATATATGGGGCAACTGTTCCACTGTTGTCACATTGTTGGGAGAAATCTTTGGCAGTCCCCACCTATCCTTCCTGCTCAGTCTTGCTGGGAAAGGGGTGTCTGCTATTGATTTACCCAAAAAAGGGATTTCTTATTCGAAGTGGAAAATTGACGAACTAGATAATCCTACTCCCAAGAATGGAAGAGGTGCATTTATAGATGAGAGTTATAGATCCGGTCTATGCTCTCCTATACATCTGGGGAAGCCGATGATCTAAAACTAGTTCTAGGGGCGTTTTAAGTGGAGTATTAGATCTAAAGCTGAATGAGAAAATTCAAAAGCAAAGAATTCCTGGTTTGCTATCAAAGTCTACAACTGCTAATTAGCTTTCCATAATTGCTGGAATTGGACATTTCCCCTTCCTTACATGCATACAAATGAGCACCATATGTATGTGTGCAAGGTATATGGATATGAGTGATGAAAATGCATGAGAGAGTGTTTGAGTATATATATATACATATATATATATATATATATATATGTGTATATATAAATAAGACAGAGCTGCAGAACTTTGTAATACTTTGTGAAAATAATTATATTATGGATGTTTGTACTGTGCACAGCTACTGGAATTAAATGTAGGGAATCTCAGGAACAAGCATAAAATTTGTCCAAGACTTATTTCTCAAATGTGTATGTGCAGTTTTTAATTCTGTATACTATTTAATATTTTACCAATAAAAATAAACTTCTCACATGAAAGAGTTCATTATATAGTTTCTCATGTCAGTAATGGACCTCATACTTCTTTTGGTGAACAGTTTGGAAGGTGAACAAATATGGTGCACATATATTTAAATACCTACAGGATACCAGAAACACAGTGTGTGCAGTGTCAGTTGCAGGGCTGAATAGAGGAAGGGGGCAAATGGGTTGCTCTGGAGAGAGGGAGAGGGAGGGAGAGAAAGAGACAGATTGTTGTAGTTGTATGACAACATGTTGGAAGACCTCCTCTCAATGGCAGAATCCCAGATGTCAAAAACCCTGCCACAAGAGGGAGATCAGCATCCTCTTGCATTTCACTGGCATTTCTTTTTAAACAAGTATTTAATCTTGTCAATAACTTAGTTCTATTTAATGATGGTTGGCTTTTGAATGTTTTGGGTTCATTACCACTGCTATTATTAATTAGTGCTCATATTTTTAAATTTTTTTGTAGCCACCTTGATCATCATCGTTTTTCGCAAGGAAGAAGAGAGTAGAAATGTCTTAAATAAAATAAAGAGGGGAAGAAACAGATTTTATTTAGCACAGGACAAAACATCAGTATTGAAATCTACCCAGCCCACCAAAGACTTCACCATCACCCATTAAGGGTGAGGATAAGACTACCAGATCTGGGCTACAAAAATCCAGATGATCCCTAAACTGCCTCAAAGAAATACAGAACTCTCTCTTTGCTGTCATCTAGTGGCTGAGTGTGTTTTTGCAGCCCTAGTGAAACTGCTCACAGGAGTTTGGTTAGAAATGCTATCCCAGTTTGGATTGACTGGTGACTAAGTAATGGCAAAGCTAGGTTAGATCTCATGGTTTTCTTATTGTTCCCTATGAATTTCTTTTGCTAAGGCTGCAGTGCTATATACAGTATACATACTGCATACCAAATATTGTGGGCTTATTTCCAAATTATGATTAATAGAACCTTAGACACAAAAGGCGTGTTGCATCATGCTCTTTGCTTAGGATGTATCATAATTTTCCTCTGTTAATTATGAAATTTAAGTTTCACCAAAAGCCTATACTATAATCTTGTATGATAAATTTGAAGTTTTGTACCATCACCCACAAATGATTAGAACCGAAGTGCTGGAAGGGAGTGTTTTAGGGCATTGTTTGTCACTCACTGTGTGGTGTAGAAATCGAAATTAAAGCATCCTTAATAAATGTCTATCCAGCTTCTTCTTGAATGCATTCAGCAAAGGAGAGCCCACCCTTTTTACCCTAAGAAGTTTTCCTTACTTCAGCTGGAATCTGCCTTCCTAGAACTTAAGACCTTTGTTCTGTCTCTTCCTCTATGGAATTATGAGAAGATGGCGGTGTGACACCCCACCCAGTACTTGAAAAATATCATCTTTGCCATTCTTACCCTCACTGGAGTCATCTGTTCATCTGTACCCAGCTCCCTCAGCAGCTCTATAGAACTTAATTGTCCTAAGATTTGGAGATAATGTGCCTTTAATTACAGCTCCTTCACTCTCATTATGCTACATTGCAAACTGCTTCAGACACATACGGAGGTCATCACATGGCTCTCAAATCTTCTGTTGAAAGAGGAAAGGAAGATCTTTCACTGTGCAGACCTGAGGCCTTAGGCATAGTCAGAAGCTGTTTGGATCCCACCCCTATTTAAGCACAGAACAGCAACCCCAAGTCTGTGTTACGCCTCAGGTTGTTGTATCAGCAAACAGTTGTTTAAGGAAATGTCTGTGAGTGCAAAGGAGGCATTTGTAGAATAGGGATGACAAGGGATTGTTCAACCTTTCTCAGGTCTGCAGATTTGGAGATAATGAGGGACCAGCTGACTACTACTTGAAACCAGTGCATACAGCGCTGAATCTAAGTACCACAATATTGCTTGAACTCAGGAGTGCTATGAAGCTCAACTGATATTGAAAAATGGCATATATTGCAGCATCTCGGCTTCATAGCATATAGTCATGTGAAAAAGTACACCCCAGTGATTTTTTTTACTTTTTCAACATATTTCAACAGAGATATTTGATCTTCTTTTCAACAATATTGATAAAGGGGGTATAATATAACAAATACCATGCGCCATTTACATTTTGCAGTCCATTGTGTAATTGAAATAAACAAATGCAAATTTTGCATGTGGAAAAAGTAAATACACCCCTGCATTGATCACTGCCTCAAAATACCAAAAATTAAAATTAGGTGCACCGGATCAGGTACAAATGATCAGAACATCATTAGAGAGGATCTGGGTGGAACCTCTTTTACTGAAACCTGAGGCATTTAGTTTAATTTGCTCTTTGTTGTAGATATGTGTGGTATCACCATGCCTACATCAAAAGAGCTTTCTGAGGCCTTCAGAAAGAAGGTTATTGAGCCCTGTGAGTCTGGGAAGAGTTTTAAAAAGTTCACCAAACAATTGGAGCTCGATCATTCCACTGCCTGGAAGATCATCTACAAGTGGAGAAGATTTCAAACACTGCCAGCTTGTCCACGCCAGGCCTTCCCAGCAAGCTCAGCCTGAGAGCAGAACACAAGATGCTGAAAGAAGTCTCTTAAGAACCCCAGAATTTCATCACATGTCCTACAAGTAGCTCCTTCCACTATTGATGTCAAGGTGCATGAGTCACCAGAAGCTACACAAATTAGATCTACATGGGAGATGTACCAGGAGAATATCTTTGCTGTCCAGAAGGAACATCAGGGCAAGACCAAAGTTTGTTCATGAACACCTAGGCAAAGACCAGAATTTCTGGAACAAAATGCTCTGGACAGAGGAAGCAAAGATAGTTATTTAGCACAGTACCAGAAGATATGCTTGGTGAAAACCAAAGACAGCATTTCACCAGAAGAACCTGATCCCAGCTGTAAAGCATGGGGGTGGAAATGTTATGATTTGTGGCTGCTTTGCTGTATCGGGGCCTGGGCAATTCACCCTCCTAGAATCCACTAGCAATTCTTCATTGTACCAGAGGGTGCTTGAGGATAATGTGAGACCATCTGGCAGAAGATTGAAGCTGAACCGAAAGTGGACCTTGAGACATGACCATGACCTTAAACATCCCAGTAAATCCATCAAGAAATGGCTGAGGGGGGGGGGGATGGAGGTTTCTGGAATGGCCAAGTCAAAGCCCAGATCTAAATCCCATTGAGATGCTGTGGGGTGATTTGAAAAGGGCCGTGCATGCAAGGAACTCCTCAAATATCACACAGCTGAAAAAATTCTGCATGGAGGAGTGGGAAAAAAGTCTTCCTAGTCGATGTCAGGGACTGGACAGTTATAAGAAATGCCTACTTGATGTTGCTTCTGCCAAAGTGGGCAGTACCAGGTATTAGAGCCAAGGGTGTATTTACCTTTTCCACAGAAGGAAATGACATCTCTCTTAATTTTTTGTTGAATCAATGATTGCAAAGTCAATTTCTCATAGGTTTTTTTATTCAATTACATCACCTTTATATACTTTTTGAACAAAGATAAAATATTGGTATGTCCACATATGTTAAAAAAGAAAAAAAACTTTACACGAGGTATACTTACTTTAAGGAGTAAGAAGCAGCTTTGAAATGATGCCTTGTTCTACAGTAATATTTGCCATCGATCTGCTGCTTTACCTTAGAACTCTAGCCTTAGAATTATAAATCCTGGATTTGGATTTGAGGATCTAGCTGGTGCAATTTCACTACTGGTGACATTCTTGGTCCTGAGTGTGTGGGTGGGGGGGAGGTTGGATTATATAGTTCCTAATTTACCTTAAACCTGGGGGAATGGACCTAAACCAAGCAATTGTCACTAGGAGGGAGAGCTAATCCAAGGTAAATAAAGAGATAGTTTTGAAGCCCCTGCCTACCGTAAGGAAGATTAAGTGTCCGCCAAACCTCGTACAGGAGCATGCAGGTGTCATTTTGGAGCCTCTTTCTGTGACATCAGAAATCATGAAGGAAGGATGCAATGCCTGAGGATTGCAGAAAGTCAAATACTTCTATCTTCCAAAAGGGAGGGGGAGAGGATGGGTTTGGATCTAAAACCAATCACCTTGACATCAATACCTGGCAAAGCTCTGGAGTAGACTGTTAAGCAGTTGATCTATAAGCATTTTGAAAAGGATTTATTGCTTGGCAGGAAGCCTGCATTGGTCTGTCACCAGCAGCTCATCCCAAACTAATCTGATCTTTTTGGGGTAGATCCCTTGACTTCAGCAAAGCCTCCCATGAAATCTTAGTAGAGAAAATGGGAGATGTGGGCTGTGAAGTGCTACCATTAGATGGGGACAGAGCTAGTTGAACAATCGTACCTAATGAATGTAAATCACTGGATCCACATCAAGCTGGAAGAAGATGTTGAATAGTGTACTTTCAGTTTTCCATATTAGACTTTATGCTGTTTGATGTATTGATGTATAAATGACTTAGATGAAGGATTCAAAAATATAATTATCAAGTTTGCATCTAATACAAAAATAGGGGGAGTAGCAAACATCTTAGAGAATAATATCAAGATTTAGGAGGATCTTGACAAACTGGAATAGGGGGAGAAGACTGCAACGGATATCATCAGAAACAAATGCAAAGTCCTACATTTGAATAGGAAAAAGCAAAGGCATGAGTGGAGGGATGAAAAGGTTCATCTCAACGAAGAGCTTTGCACTACAAAGACAACATTATTCTCTGCATAAGGTGAAGAGACAATGTGATTGACCTTGCTGAAGGACCCTGGGTTGGCCTGAAACCTTCCAACTGGGGCTTCCCTCTGTCATTTCCCACAGCTGGAAAAGGCTTCTGCACAGCAGGGGTCAGCAACCTGTGGTCCGTGGCCCACCGGTGGTCCGCAGGCCGTTAGGAAGTGGGCTGCAGGGTGAGCCCTCGCGGCGGCAGTGCGCGGCGAGGCTTTTTGCCTCCCTGCTGGAACCGAGGGCATTTTCAGGGTCCCCGGAGCCTGCCCTTTCGAAGGGGCACCCCGGCGGGGCACGGGATGGACTTTTCCTCCCCCCCACTTTTTCTCCCCATGTTTTTTTCGGCCCCTACGGGTAGCTTGGCATGGCTCCACTTCCCCACCGCACAGCTGATCAGCGCGGAGATCAGCTGTGAGGCAGGGAAGCGGAGGCGCGCTGAGCTACCCATAGGGGCTAAAAAAACACAGGTAGCAAAAGGGGGGAGGAAAGGTCCACCCCACGCCCCGCTGGGGTGCCCCTTCGAAAGGGCAGGCTCCGGGGACCCCAAAAATGCCCTCAGTTCCATGCACGGAGCGGCAGGCCTGCAAACCTCGCCCCAGTCCATCCGATTGGCTGCCGCCTGCAAACCCCACCCCCCATCCGTCTGATTGGCTGCCACCCGCAAACCCCACTCCCCATCCGTCCGATTGGCTGCCACCCGCAAACCCCACCCCCTGTTCCTCGGAAAAAAAATTCCTATGGAGTGGTCCCTGATGGAAAAAAGGTTGCCGACCCCTGCTGCAAAGGCCTTAGGTTAGGAGGAAAGCATTTTCCCGTCGTGTTCTCCAGCATTCCTGAAAGCTCACAGGCACATACTATGCAGAAGTCCCTTCTGCTTTTCCAAGTGCTGGAGAAGGCGGAAGAGGGGCTTGCCAACAGGCAAAGCATGGAGGTCACATTGCTTCATGAAGCAGCTTCGACACAACCTTCCACAACATAACACACACTTTGAAGATCTGCACAGCCTGAGGGAATGAGCTGCCATTCTGATTGGACAGAGGGGAATGTATTAGATTAAGGAAAGAAAACATTGCAGCCCTATAGGGTAAAGGTAAAGGTACCCACCGCACATTTGTGCAGTCGTGTCCGACTCTAGGGGCCGGTGCTCATCTCCGTTTGTTAGCCAAAGAGCCAGCGTTGTCCGAAGACGCTTCCACGGTCATGTGGCCGCATGACACGCGTGGAACGCTGTTACCTACCCACCGAAGTGGTACCTATTAATCTACTTGCATTTGCATGCTTTCGAATTGCTAGGTTGGCAAGAGCTGGAGCTAGTGCAGGAGCTCACTCCGTCACGCAGGGCTAGGGATTCGAACCTCCGAACTTGCGATCTTCCGATCAACAAGCCTGGTGTCTTACCCACTGAGCCACCACGACCCTTTTAGCAGCCCTATAGCAGCCCCAAATTGCTCACATTTGTATCAGGGGAGCAGCATCAACATTGCAAGGATCTTGACATCAATGTTCACTGCCTCCCAACCACCAAAGTAACTGGTTATTGGTCCAAATAGCTATGGAAATGCATTAGAAAAAGAAACCCTGAAGCAGCAGCAGAATCCTGCTCATGGGTATACCCCAAAATCACGTCTGCAAAGCTGTATTGTTGTTGCCATCCACAGCCCTGGGGATTGGTGCTCAGAAATAATACAGATCAACTGCTCTTCCAAAGGAGTGCATGGATGTTGCCCAACTAGCAACTGAGAGTTGATCATAGGCGCAAGAGATGTCTCCCCACCATTCCAAGGATACTGATAGCCCTACTCTTCCACAGCATTTACTGCTCTTTCCGTGTACTGATGAGAATCATTTGCTCAAACAGATGCAGCAAAGAGGACGGAGCTGGGGGAATGGGGGAAGGGTGAGGCATGCGTCATGGTATCATGTGACAGACTTACCTGCATCAAAATGCCTTTCCTCAGGTTACCCAAGAGAAGTGGGCCTTGCCACTTCCCACTTCAGGGGAGAGTCTCTCCTGAAAGGCTCTTTCGACATTTCCAGTATTGTTTTTCAGCACAAGCTGAACATGCTTACATTCACTCTGGCCTTTTAAACTGTGGTTTTAAAATCTGGACTCTCCATGACCGATGGGTAATTTATTGCAGATGTGGACTGTGAAATTAGTTTGATTACTTTTCTCTGGTAGTAGGACTTACTTTATCATTTTGTTTTGATATTATGCACTTGATACTAGCATTCAATTTTACTATCTTATCTATATTTTCAGCAGCATATGTAAATATAGTTAATCATAAAAAAAAAGCTTGCTATTTCCAGAGAACCAGAGGTCAAATGAAATCAGCTCATCATCTCTAAATTATGATGGTGCTGTAGATTCAAAACACAGCTGTTGATTCAGTTACAAACTGTATTAGCAACAGCCATCTAACTGGCATTATACAGGATGGCTAAGCTGTATGCAAGAGAACTAAGTGATTGGGGATCTCCTTCCTACATTGTTCAGTTTAAATAATAACTACCCAGCTAGGAGGCTCCTTTTAAAATTAAAGAAATGGCATTTCAAATCTAGGGTAAAATATTTGATGCTTAACATATTTAGGAATATGACATAATTTTAAGAATGGACAAGTACACCCCTATATTTTTTCACATATAAGTTTGTTTCAGATCATTTCCATGTAAGTTGATAAATTCATTTTAGAAATCTGTATGAAAATTCATGTGCATTTTTATGTCCATAAAACATCTGTTTCTGTAATATACACGTTTTCTGCAAGTGGTGCCATCTAATGTATGCATTGTTTTCCTATGTACACAAATTTAAATTACTGATTAGCAAATAGTGGCATAATGAATTTTGATAAGTTCAGAAAACAAAGGATACAGTAGTTGTATTCCAGTTTCTATGTTGGCTTGGGAGATAGTAGTTAAATCAGCTTGCATTAAAAGTTGATCCAAAAAGCGAATCATTTCTGTTTCTTCTGTGTAGCTTTTGCTTTTCATGTCAAAGTAATTTCAGGTAGAGCTGGAAAAGGTTCCCATTTGACACCTGGAACACTCACTGCTAAGCTAGATAACCAGTAGTCTGATTCATGCTGTTTCCTGTGTTCCTCTTGTGTCATTTCTTTGACTTCAACGTGCACACAAACCTTTCTTAGGTTGGGGGAAAGGCACAGGGTGGAAAGATTACAACTCCTTCTCCAGGCAACTGTTTTTCAAAACTGCTGTCTTTGAGCTGGTAATTGAAAGAAATCAATCCAACCAATCTGGTAAATCCTAATCATAGGTGTGTTTTCCATCTAGTACAGGCTTGTCGATCGGAAGATCGCAGGTTCGGAGGTTCGAATCCCTAGTCCCGCATGATTATTGCAATGCGCTCTACATGGGGCTACCCTTGAAGACTATCCGGAAGCTTCAGCTAGTGCAGAATGCGGCCGCGCGAGCAATTTTGGGTGCACCAAAATCTGCACACATAACACCTCTGCTCCGCGAGCTGCATTGGGTGCCGGTCTGCTTCCGGGTACAATTCAAGGTGTTGGTTATTACCTTTAAAGCCCTACATGGCATGGGGCCAGAATACCTGAAGGACCGTCTTATCCCCATTTTATCGACCCGCCCCACCAGGTCATTCAGAGAGGGCCTGCTACGAACCCCATCAATTAAAGAATGTAATCGGATGGGGTCTAGGAGGCGGGCCTTCTCTGTGGTAGCGCCCACACTGTGGAACATCTTGCCCCCAGAGTTGAGGCAGATCTCCTCCCTCCCGACCTTTAGGAAAGAGCTGAAGACCTGGTTCTGCCGCCTGGCATGGGAAGGAGGAAAGGATAGTTCCTCATGGGGGTGGTTAATTCCTTAATTTATTGTCCTTCGTTTAATTCCATCTCCATCTGGATTTATAATTATTTATTAATTTATACATTGTACATTGATGTTTTATCCTGTTTTAATCTATTTTATTGTAAACCGCCCAGAGTTCCCCGTTGGGGGAGATGGGCGGTTATATAAATTTAATTAAATAAATAAAATAAAAATAAATAAATGATGGAGTGAGCTCCCGCACTAGCCCCAGCTCTTGCCAACCTAGCAATTCGAAAGCATGCAAATGCAAGTAGATTAATAGGTACCACTTCGGTGGGTGGAAGCGTCTTCAGACAACGCTGGCTCTTCAGCTAACAAACGGAGATGAGCACCGGCCCCTAGAGTCGGACACGACTGCACAAATGTGCGGGGGGAACCTTTACCTTCACCTTTATGGCTCCATTAGGTGAAACACCTTGGTGGAACAAATTTACATTAAAACAACAACAACAACAAGAATATATATTTTCTGTTTTGTTTTGTTTTATTGTCATTTGTTTTTGTTTGGTCTCCTTCTCCCACATGCTGAAAGGTCAAGGGATTGATGTTCACTCATCATTAGCTTCGCAGGGTCTTCCTTGCCCTCTGGATATACAGTATGACTGGCCCACTTAGAAATTCCTGCTAATTGTAGTTACTGCATTGTTTTTAGCCACAAGAAATGCACCTGCAATTTCCTCCCACAATACACTTGATAGCAAGGCACTAATAATCCCCATGGTCCCAGGGCATAAGAACATTGCCTGGTTATGTAAAGCACAATATATCTCTCATCTATTTATTGCTTTCCATTTGTTTGTGATTCATATTTTGCATGTATAAATGCCTGTTTAATTCTTGGCAGAAGGATCTGGCTCATTAAAGAGAGGAACTAATAGCATTGCCTGCAGCAAAGCTGTGCTAAGCCAAATGCAGGGCAAGTTAATACAACAGCTCAGTGAAAGGCACCCGGATCCTGGCATGTGGCATCCATATACACCTTATTTTCGACCATTAAAAAAAAGAAAATCACCATAGTTGTATTCATTGCAACTTGATGATATCTACAGCATTGCCACAAGACAGTTTGCCCTGTGCTCAGATCTTCTGTAATCCCCTCAAGTGCCCGTCGCCTTTCCCTAGACCAAGGGTCGGAAATGGCGGCTCGCGAGCCAGATGCGGCTCTTTGGCCCCTTGAGTGTGGCTCTTCTGCAGCTGAACTCACCCCCGCCCCTTCCACGTGATTGGCCCTTGCGATTCCACGCGATTGGCCCCCGCCCGCAAACCCCGCCCCCTGGCTCTCACACTGAGCGAGGCCCGGCACGGCAGGGAGGCGCTGCTGGCCCAGGACGCGGCGCTGTTGGAGGCGGCGCAGGAGCGGCCGCAGGGGCTGCTGCGGCTGGAGATGGCGCTGCTCCGTGGCATCCAGGTGCTGGGCGAGGGCGCGGGCCCGGGACGCGAGCGGCAGGGCGGCGCAGGGCGAAGAGCCGCCTGCTCTCCCCTTGGCTGCCTCCGGTCCGAGCCTGGCTCGGCTGCCCCGGCTGCCGCAGGGCTCGGGTTAGCGGGGGGGAGAGGACGCCGAACGGCGGGGTGGGGGGATTGATGGGGTGGGAGGATGCACCCGGAGGGCCTCCCGCGGCTGCTTCTCCAAGGCGGGTTGCAGAGCACGCGCTGCGCCCACAGGAACTCCTGGTCCCTCCGCTCCCTCCAGCTCCGCCACCAGCCCGAGCAGCGCCGCCCGCCCCGTCCTGCCGCCCGGCAAACCTCCGCCGGCTCCGTCCCCCCGCCGCCACTGCCACCGCCCCGGCCAGGCCCCCTGCGCCGCCCTGCCGCTCGCGTCCCGGGCCTGCGCCCTCGCCCAGCACCTGGATGCCGCGGAGCAGCGCCATCTCCAGCCGCAGCAGCCCCTGAAGCCGCTCCTGCGCTGCCTCCGACAGCGCCGCGTCCCGGGCCAGCAGCGCCTCCCTGCCGCGCCGGGCCTCGCAGAGACGGGCCTGAAGGGGCGCAGAGGCCGGAGAGGGTACCCCGCCGTCTCCCCTTCTCTCCCTGCCTCGCTCGCCCGCAGGGAAGGAGGCGCGGGTCCCGCCCTGTGAAGAGGGTGCAGCCTTCCGCTCTCCCGTGCCCCAGGTTTTGTTGCCCGCGGCAGCCGCTCTAGGAGCCGGCCAACCTCCGCCGCTGGTTCCCAGCACTTCCCCTTGGATGGGGAGTTCCCTCCCGCCACCCCCGCTCGGAGAGACGGGCCTGAAGGGGCGCAGAGGCCGGAGAGGGAGCCCCTCCATCTCCCCTTCTCTCCCTGCCTTGCCCGCCCGCAGGGAAGGAGGCGCGGGTCCCGCCCGGTGGAGAGGGCGCAGCCTTCCGCTCAGCCCAGGAACGCCGTGGCGCCCAGCAGAGCCCTCTGCACATGCTCCGCGATGCTCCCTCCTTCCCGCCGCCTCTCCTGAGCTGAGCTCCGCAACCGAGCCTGGGCGTGCGTGCGTGAGGGAAGCCGCCATCAAGGGCTTCCTCGCCGAGTTAGTCCGCAGGGAGGGAGGCGGGGGGGACAGGGCTGGGTGCTGGGGCGGGGGCAGGGCCGCGGACGCGTGGGGCCAGACGAGCCTCCGGCTGCTGCTTCCTGCGCCCGTGGCCTCTTTGCTGCCGCCGCCGCTCGCCTCTGCCTCGCCTCTGCCGCTCTCCACAAAGCTCCTGGTTGATCTTGATGTTTCCTTTTCCTCCCCTTCAATACGTTCCAGCAAGCGAGGTGGAAGCGGAGAGCGGCAGAGGCGAGGCGGCCTCCGGCTGCTGCTTCCTGCGCCCGTGGCCTCTTTGCTGCCGCCCTGAGGGGACCCACCCGGCGGCGGCGGCGGCGGCGGCGGCGGCGGCTCCCCTGAAGCTGGGGAGGGGCCGCGTTTCCTCTTCCTCTCCGGTGGTGAGCGTGCAGCCGGGCCTCCTTCTCAGCCCTTTTGCACGCGCACACACGCCCGCTCCCCTTTTGCACGCGTTGCTGCAGGCGCGCGGGGGGAGGTCTTCTCCAGAAGCGGCTGAACCACATCTCCCAGCAGCCCCAGGCGGGTGGTCAGGGCCGAGAACTGGAGCGGGGCAACAGCCCAGCGCAGATGAGCGAGGCCCTGCGCCAGTGTTTTTGGAGCGCATTTCCACAGCCCAGCGCTCAGCTGCGTGTGGAAGCGCTCCAAAAAGCCTGATGCGGGGCCTCGCTCAGCTGCGCGCGGAAGCGCTCCAAAAATACCGGCGCGGGGCCTCGCTCAGCTGGGAAGAAAGAACGGCAGGCAGAAATCTCTCTGTTTCTCTCAGAATGAACCAGGCTTGCGGCCGATGGAGCAAAATTCAGGCGCTGGTAAGCGGAGGAGCAATAACAACTTCTGCTGTTGCTCCATCGACCGCAAGCCTGGTTCATTTGCCCCACGACAAAGGGAAACCTGCCTGGGGGGGGTCATCAGGAGCACAGGATCCGGCCCCAGCCCAGCCCGGCCCGCAGCTTCGGCGCCCTCCCCTCGCCATCGCGAAAGTCCCAGGCGACGGCGGGGACATGTTCGACCTGCTCGTGCAGCACGGGGCGGCCGCCCCCGGAGACTCCGCGGCCCCCCGGCTGCAGCTCTTCCACTGCCTCTCCTCCTCTCTGGCAGCCGGGGGGGCGTGGAGTCTCCGGGGGCGGCCGCCCCGTGCTGCACGAGCAAGTCGAACATGTCCCCGCCGTCGCCTGGGACTTTCGCGATGGCGAGGGGAGGGTGCCGAAGCTGCGGGCCGGGCTGGCCTGGGGCCGGATCCTGTGCTCCTGATGACCCCTCCGGGCAGGTTTCCCTTTGCCCCACGATATTCTGGGTAGCGGAGGGTGGCAGCTGTTTCCCCGCCACTCCCGGTGGGGCAGCCGGGCCGGGTTTGCGGAGCTGCTGGCTGCGAGGAGCTGCTGGCTGCACCCCCTCCCTCTGTGAGCCCCCGCCCCCTTCCACGCGATTGGCTCCCGCCCGCAAACCCCGCCCCCTTCCACGCGATTGGCTCCCGCCCGCAAAACCCGCCCCCTTCCACGCGATTGGCTCCCGCCCGCAAAACCCGCCCCCTTCCACGCGATTGGCTCCCGCCCACAAACCCCGCCCCCTGGCTCTCGAGCACTTCAAAATGTGCACGAGCATGTCAAAATGGCTCCCGGCAAAAAAAGTTTGCCGACCCCTGCCCTAGACCATCCTCACTGGCCTCCAACTTCCAAAGAAATGCCACCAGCATCAGCGTGGTAGTATCATTGCCTTTCTCCAATCCAGCAATAGGTGCCTGGGGAGTTCCCTGCAGTTTCTGGAGAAAGGAGGGGCCAGTTTATCTGCACGTCTCCCACTTTCTCCATTTTGCAAGCTGTAAAAAGCAGGTGTCTATGAAGGTTCTCAGTCATCCAGGTGGAATTGTCTGTAGCTTGAATCATGTCAACTGGATTTCTATTTTCTCAGTGGAAACGTTTCACTCCTTATCCAAGGAGCTTCTTCAGTCTGAGCAAAGTTAGTAAGGGAATCCTAAATATGTTTCTAGGTAGCTGTGTGACCTTACACCTGGGGCTAGGTCATGGTTATATTGAGATGTTATTTTAAGTCCTTTTATCATCTAAAGGAGGATCGTTAAGATCACCATGCTGCTGTTGAGCTTGTGAAATGGTCTTAATCTTCCTAGGCACAGAAGACAAAGCAGGGAGGAAGATGGGGGAAAGATTGTGCCTGAGGCCCCCACCTCTATTCAAGGAAGGATTTTCCAAGTTGGCATAAATGGATTCCTTGACCCCTCTCTCAAACCACCTATCTTCTCTGTCTAAAATGTGAACATTAATGTCCTCAAATGAGTGTCCTTTTCCCTTTAGATGAAGATAAACTGCTGACTCTGGTCCTGTGGTGTTACTTCTCCTGTGTTGGGCCATCCTCCTGTACAAAAGTTGATTGGTTTCCCCAATGTAGAGTTCAGAGCACTCCTCACTGCACTGGATTGCATAAACTACATTGCTTTTCTTGTGTTTTGGAGTTTGATCTTTGGGGTGTACAAGCCTCTGTCTCAGTGTGTTGGTGGGTTTGAAATATACAGGTATGTGGTGTTTGCCAAATATCCGTTTTATCTTTTCAGACACGCCAGCCATGTAGGGAATGACCATGTTCTTTCGTTTACTCTGAGTCTCAGCCCTATCTGTCGCTGTTTTAGGTCTGGTAGATTTAGATTTGGTGAAGGCCCAATTTGGATATCCACAGGCCTTCAGAGCTGTTCTCAGGTGCTGATTTTCATTCTTTTTGGAATCCATGGAGGTGGGGATGGTTTCTGCTCTGTGTGACAATGTCCTGATGACTCCTAGTTTGTGCTGCAGTGGATGGTGGGAGTCAAACATCAGATATTGATCTGTGTGTGTGGGTTTCCTGTAGATCCCTATTTCTAGCTTGCCACCGGTCCCAATGAGGACTTCACAGTCTAGGAATGCCAGTCTGTTGTCCTTGGTGTCTTCTCTGGTGAAGTTAATGTTGGCATCTATAGTGTTTATATGGTCCGTGAAGGCCTGTACTTCCTGGGCCTTGATTTTGTAAAAAGCAGGGGCCGTGGCACTATTAACAAGCATAGGCTCCGGGGTTTCGGGACCTGGATGGTTTGAGCCCACATTTGCAAGGCGTCTTGATGGGACAGGTAGGAGCATGGTCTTTGTCCAGCAGGCTTCCCAAATTTCCCACCATGGCAGGGCATGAACATTGAAGAAATGTAACATTCCTTCATTGGTATTGGCTTACATTACATTCCCCCCAATGTTCATGTCCTGCCACGGTGGAAAAGTGTTTCGTGTTGCAGTTTCACAATGTTACTTCTATTCAGGCAGATCAAGTCATTCTATGTGCATTTTTGGAGTTTCTTCTACTGTTAATGTTACACGGTCTTTATTTCGGGGAATTATGGGATTCTGTTTAAGGTTTATTAGTGTTCCCAGTAACACGATGAGGCAAACATCTCTGAAAGTAAAGAACCTAAACTCCCCGTTACCTTCCTTTGCCACGAGGCAGAGGAGTGGACTAGATAGCCCCCTCAGAAGTCTGGACCCCAAATGCATATCAGACACCTATCCAATCAGCAGCTATGCACTTCCTCAGGCCTGGTTGCAACAGCTCTTCCTAATCCACCACCCCACCCCACTTGTTCCCTTACTGATTTTGGGTGCTCAAGATAAGTGCTATTTATGGATAGCAGCCTTGTGGTGAACTGCCTGACCAGCCATCACTGAGTGTATGATCTCAAATCTTTATTCTGTTGCAGAAGTGAATAAGCTTCCCATAAGGAAAGAATGTACCATAAATAGTTTTTATCATAATAATTAAACAGCTGTTGAAAAATAAGTGGAAACTAATTGAGAAAACACAGCACAAAACATTTATATATAATTTATATATTATTTTAAGAAAGAAGATAAAAACTAATAGAAACTAATATACAGTAAGAAAAAAATGAAATCAAAGAAAGAGCTAAAAGTGCAAAAGAAAGAAAAAAGATACAAAGTAGCTTCTGATCTTCTTTCCAGCAGTTATAAGTACGATTATAAATTTACCTCTTCCTCTATGG
The DNA here is from genome assembly GCA_023362775.1 of Charina bottae. Taxonomy (NCBI): domain Eukaryota; kingdom Metazoa; phylum Chordata; class Lepidosauria; order Squamata; family Charinaidae; genus Charina; species Charina bottae. Next base: position 4,497,745 of record JALMGJ010000020.1, read on the forward strand.
TTACAACATACAGTATCTCTATTTTTTCTATATAATAAGTTCCGACATCATGGGATGAGGTATCATCAATATGCTGTTGATACTCAATTGTATATCTCCATCCCAGGTGAAGTTAGTGATGCAGTGACCACCCTGTCTCAGTGCCTGGGGGCTGTGAGGGCCTGGATGGGGAACAACAGGCTTCAGTTGAACCCTGGCAAGACCGAATGGCTGTGGATTGATGGTTTAGCGTCTTCTGGGAAATTATCATCTTTGGTTCTCGATGGGGTAGCACTGCCCCATTCGGAGCCGGTGCGGAACTTGGGGGTCCTTCTAGACTCACGCCTCCTGCTCGAAGAGCAGGTGGCGGTCGTGGCTAGGAGGGCTTTTGCACAGCTTCGGCTGGTGCACCAGTTACGCCCATTCCTGGATTGAGATGCCCTCCAAACAGTCACTCATGCTCTCGTCATCTCCCATGTAGACTATTGAAATGCGCTTTACATGGGGCTACCCTTGAAGACTATCCGGAAGCTACAACTGGTTCAGAGTGCAGCCGCGCAAGCAGTTCTAGGTGCACCAAGATCAGCGCATATAACACCTTTACTCCGCGAGCTGCATTGGGTGCCGGTTTGCTTCCGGGTACAATTCAAAGTGTTGGTTATCACCTTTAAAGCCCTACATGGCATGGGACCAGAATACCTGAGGGACCGTCTTATCCCCATATCATCAACCCGCCCCACCCGATCATTCAGAGAGGGCCTGCTACGAACCCCATCAATAAGAGAGTGTCATCTGGTGGGGTCTAGAAGGCGGGCCTTCTCTGTGGTGGCACCAGCACTCTGGAACACCTTGCCCCCAGAGTTGAGGCAGATCCCCCCCCCTCCCGACCTTTAGGAAAGATCTGAAGACCTGGTTCTGCCGCCTGGCATGGGAAGGAGGAAATAATAGTCCCTCATGGGGGTGGTTAATTTCATAATGTCCTTCTTTTTATTTAACTATCTGGCCATTTGGATTTTATAATTTTTATAATTTATTAATTAATTTTATTAATTTATAAATTTTATAATTTATTTATTGTATTATTTGATTGTATTTTTATATTCTTTATTCTATTTTAATCCCTAGCCCTGCTAGCCCTGCGTGCGGAGTGAGCTCCCGCACTAGCTCCAGCTCTTGCCAACCTAGCAATTCGAAAGCATGCAAATGCAAGTAGATGAATAGGTACCACTTCAGTGGGTAGTTAACAGCGTTCCGCGCGCATCATGCGGCCACATGACCGTGGAAGCGTCTTCGGACAACGCTGGCTCTTCGGCTAACAAACGGAGATGAGCACCGGCCCCTAGAGTCGGACACGACTGCACAAATGTGCGGGGGGAACCTTTACCTTTACTATTCTATTTTAATCAGTTTTATTGTAAACCGCCCAGAGTTCCCCATTGGGGGAGATGGGCGGTCATATAAGATAGATAGATAGATAGATAGATAGATAGATAGATAGATAGATAGATAGATAGATAAAATAATCTATTCTTTCTAATCATCAAAACCATAAACCATAAGTTCATTTTTTTCTGTTTCATGCAAAAAGGGATTTCCAGTCAGCAATAAAAGTAGATATTGTCTTTTCTCTGATCAAAGAGGTCAGTGGTTATTTCAGCAAGTTCCATCATCTTTACCAACCATTCCTCCATTATGGGTAGTACCAAATCTTTCCATCTTTGTGCCTACAATAATCTTGCTGCAGTAATCAGGTATAAAAACAAAGTTCCATGACTTTTTTCCAACTGTTTGTTCATCAGTCCCAAAAGAAAAGCCTCCAGTTTCAATTCTATATTAATCTATAAAATCCTCTGGGTTCGTGAATGTATTTGAAATCCAAAACTTTCTGGCTTTTTTACACGTCCACCAAACATGATAAAATGACCCTTCTTGCTGTTCACATTTCCAACATAAATTTGAGGTACCTTTATACATTCTGGACAATTTCTCTGGAGACATACACCAACGATACATTATTTTATAAAAATTTTCCTTAAGATTATAACATAATGTAATGTAATTTCAATCCTTTCAGCCACATATTTTCTCATTGTTAATCTGTATATTATAACCAAATTTTAGCCCACTTTATCATACATTCTTTCACTTGCTCTTCTTCTGTTTCAAATTTCAATAAAACTTTATACATTTTATCAATTACATGTTCATCATTTGTACACAATTCTATTTCAAACTCAGTCTTACAATGTTCAAAACCATAAATTCTTTTGTCTACTTTAAATCTTTCTAATAATTGTATATAAGAGAACCATTGACAACTATATCCCTCTGCCACCAGTTCTTCTCTTGATTTTATTTTATGTTCCCCTTGACAAAATTCTAGTATCTTACAATAAGTTAGCCATTTGTATTTGCCTATTATTTCTCATCTATAAAATGCTTCTTGTGCTTCGTGTTTTCGGGCACAACCTGGATTTGTATCTATTCCATATTCTCAATATGGTACCTCTAACTTAATGATTTTTAAAATCCACATTAACCTTGACTTTGTCGTACCAGAAATATCCTTGCCACCCAAATCTCAGGTCGTGTCTTTCTAGCTCCAAGAGCCTTCTATTTCTCAGCAGCACCCACTCTTTCATCCAAACCAAACAGCAAGCTGCAAAATTGAGACGGGCAACTTGGTCATTAAGCGAAGTGGTCGCTAAGGGAAACCGCAACTGTGCTTACAATCTTAGTTCAGCTTTCCTTTGCTTTACAGGCTGCAAATGCAAGGACTGATAACAAAGTTACTTTTTCATCACTGTTGTAACTGCGAACGGTCACTATACAATGTATAGTAATGTTTATACTAAGAAATAGTGCAGTTCCATGAAAGCATATTCTTTTTTTTTCTTTTTTTTTCTGAATCATTACAATGCAGTAGGAATATCATTCAGAGGACTGTAATTGCTGTTGGAAGTCTGTGGTTAAAATATCTCTTCTGTTATAATACAAATTAATCTTAGGTCCTAATATTGCTTTCCCAGTATAATGTAATAAAGATATATAGATATACAGTACATACATGCACATACACAAACATGTATACATACGAATATCAGAACCAAAAATGTGAGCATATAATTTGAAGATTATGCAAGGCGACTTGCACCATACATTGCTCATATCTGTAAGGAAGGAATGTGAACCATTTGTATTTTGCTCTTACCTTCCAAGCCTATGCCATTAATTTAAAAGAGGAGGGAAACCTGCCTGTTCACTTTTTGTAACCCCAGAGGAAAGAATGAAACATTTGCCAATTTATTGTTTTGGCATTCAGCGTTGTAAATCTGTAAAAGAAATATGGTCCAGACAGGCGTGGCACTTTCTTGCTTTACAGTGCAAAGTTGGAAAGTTCAAGACTTCAATGGGAAGGGTAAAACACATGGAAATTGCCTGATAGCACATCTGTAACTGGGAATGTCTGCTGATTTATATCTCAGTGTAAGGAGGGTCAACTTATACTGTAGGACAATGAGACAACATTGAGTGAACTATATCTGAGCTGTCTCCTCTTGACAAATTACATCTGACCAAGGATTCCACCAATGCAGTTTGCTGAATCACTCTTGGTAACTATGAACCAGCCTTTTATAACATTACATCATGAAAGACCCTCAGCCACCCCCACCCCCCATATTTGGTGGTACATAACCCAGCCTGCCAGTCTCCTGTCTTCTAAGTCTTCTGACTTACACAGAACTTCAAGTCAGCCTGGATGGCACTTGGAAGCAATCTGCTCCCTCCAGCTTCCTTTAAGCATCTGCAAATTGCATATTAAAGGGTGTAAATGAACTGCTGCTTTCCTGAATGCCAGAGGATTTGGAGGAGAGAGGCATTTACTTTAATCATCACTTCCTTCCCTCTGAATCATTGCACAGTCCAGCACCAAATCAAAAGCTGAACCTTCTTCACCTACTTCTCTGCATTCAACAGGATGAAGAACATGAAGAATTGATCCCCTGGCTACAAAAAATATCTCTTTTTAGTTTTTTTGTTCATTTGCCATTTTGGTTTTGGCATAATACAACTAACTGAGTATAACAGAGAGTAAAACATAGGTGTATAACTTGCTGCTTTCTCTTTTTAAGTACATGCAATCAATAAATGGGGAAGGATCACCTTAATCATATTATAGAAACCAGGGTTTTTTTTTAATGTGCATTCTTTGTGCATTTTTCAGCTTCAATATTATAAAGAAAATAATAATTTTCAGCTTCAATATAGAGTGCCTAGAGTGCCCTTTTCATGGTTTTAAAGAAGATACTGCCATCTGGATTTTATTATATTTATTATATTCACGAATTGTTATTTTAATGTTTATTTAACTCTATTTATATTTGTAGTCTAGTTAATTATGTTTGACTGTAAACCACCCAGAGTCCCTCTCGGGGGAGTTGGGCGGTGAGAAATCAAATAAATAAATAAATAAATAAATAAATAAACAAACAAACAAACAAATAAAAATTTGTTCCTTTTAAAGGAAATTAATCAGATATGCATTCTTGAATTCCAAGGTATATAAGGTTTTGAATAATCGCAACAGAAATCAGTTATTCCATCTGTCCATCTATTGGCACTTTACTTCTGGCTGGTTCATAGATGTGAATACATTATTTTAGTTCTTAGTCCCTGATAACAAAATACTAGCTGAATCACAGTTAACATATAGTGAATTTATTCATTTCTTTAATGACAATATATGTATTGTATACTACTACTCATTTTACAAAAATGCTAAAGTGATTCATAATAAGTGAGATGAAAGAATGGTTTATTTTAGTTCAGGCAGCAGAATACCTTCCTTTTTTAAAATATCCCCCTTCAGATAGAAAACAAGCACAGCAAAACCACTTCCAGAAGTATTTCAATTTAATTTTGTCTTTCAACTTTGCTAAGAATTCCAAATGACTATTCTCAGCTTCAAACTGAAATTCTAGTTTTTTTCCATCACCTTTGGATTCCACCAACTGATTCACCTGCCTCTATTTAAAACTAGGCCAAAATGTATAAACCATCTCCACTGAAACACCACAGATGAAATTGGGGGGAATTTAATGTAAGCCATTTGAGTAGTACACTTTAGGACAGCTCATTCATTTGAATCATCATCATGTCACCAAAATGCTCTGCTAAGTGAACTTAGATTTCTCTTAGAATTTCCTTGCCGAAGAGAGTTGGCATTTTTAAAAATTCTAGTTTGACTGTATGTGTGGTTCTTGTAGTACAAGTGCCAATTGAAATAGTACATTTTCAGACTGATAATTAATCCAGGTCAAAAAAGGGGGAGTAGTACAACTTGTCCTACTTATTCTAGCCAAAATTCTAGAAGCTCTGAACACAGGGACCTGGGTATTTATATCAAGAGACAGTGGAGGACAGGAAGGCCTGGCGTGCTGTGGTCCATGAGGTCACAAAGAGTTGGACACGATTAAACGACTGAACAACAACAAACAATGCAATGCTAGGAAGCGCAAACTGGTTAACATAAACATGCTTAAACATAAACATAGTTTAAATCTGCATGTGACAATTAGACAGTACGTATGCATGTATATGCTGGGGTTTAAATGCTGCTCCAACCCAGCAGGGACTGGGTATATATTGGGATATACTGTATAATTATTTCTGTCGACCTTGTGGTCTGATTCTGCAGAAACCCCAGGAAAAAGCCTATGAGTCTCAAAGAAGCAGCACAAAAAGGTGATAGTTACAGTTTTGTTTAATAGCCTTAACTAGGAGTGGGAAGATTCATTTGATTCACATGCAGATTTCTCTGTACATTTTTCAGGCTAATACACAAAACACAACACTGTTCTTTAACATTTGCAGTTCCCCAACGTTTCCAGTACAGTTCTTAAACTAAAAAAAATAAGTACAATAATTAATATAATTTCTTTAACATGAATTATTGTTCTTATTTTTTCATGTAAAAATTGCATTGTGTAAGAAGCACTTACTGAGGAAGATGGTGAACAAAAATGTATAACCGTTTCTTCCTTTTTTAAAGAAAAAAATCTCAAGGAGGAACTGGGGTTAGAAAAAATGAGAATCAAACCATCATTGTCTGGGCACTCCAACTTTACTTGTAATGGGGATTTCCTCTTAAAGAGTTTGCAAATAATTGATCATTTTCAACCTCCTTTACCAAGAGTTAGATTTGACCTATTGGCCATCAGTTGTCAATACCTGAAAAGAACCACAATGATAAAATAGGAAATGCCTTTGAGCGTGTATCAAGTATCTAGGGCTAATCTGCTCAGCTTTTATTTCATATGTATTTATTTCATATTTCATGTCAGGTGCTGCAGGGTTCTGCGTTCTCCCTCTCCTCCTTTTCAACATCTACATGAAACCGCTGGGTGAAGTCATCCACCAGTTTGGGGTTTGGTATTATCAGTATGCTGACGATACCCAGTTGTATCTTTTGACCCCAGGCAGACCAAGGGAGGCTGTCAAGGTTCTGTCCCAGTGCCTGGAGCCTGTACGGTTTTGGATGGGGAAGAACCATCTCCGACTCAATCCTACCAAGACCGAGTGGCCGTGGGTGTTTGAACCTCCCAGATCCAGAGATATGCCATCTTTGACCTTGGTTGGGGTTGCACTTCCCCCTTCAAGGTTGGTATGCAATCTGGGGGTCTTCCTGGATTCACAGCTCCTGCTTGAAGACCTTTGCACAATTCCATCTGGTGTGCCAGTTGCACCCTTTCCGAGATCGGGGGGCCCTTCAGACAGTCACTCATGCCCTAGTCACCATGTGGCTTGACTACTACAATGTTATCTACATGGGGCTGCCCATGAAGACCAACCAGAAGCTTCAACTAGTCCAGAATACAGTGGCACAAGCAGTAATGGGCATGCCTTTGCAAGCTGCACTGGTTGCCAGTTTGCTTCCGGGTACAATTCAAGGTGCTGGATGTAACCTATAAAGCCCTACATGTCATAGGTCCTGGTTACTTGAGGGACCACTTGTCTCCCATAACATCTGCCTGGCCAATTCGATCCTGCAGAACTAGTGTGCACCAGGTTCCTTCAATTAAACAATGTTGTCTCTCAGGACTCCAGAAGCACGCCTTCTCCGTAGCAGCGCCTGCGCTCTAGAACAAGGCTCCCCCAAGATCCAGATGGCCCCCACTCTGCTGTTGTTTAGAAGAGCCAGGCCTTTGGTGAGGGAGAGGGAGAGCCCTCACTTCATCACACTTGCCATCTTTTATCTTTATCTTTTATGTTTTAGTGATTTGATTGTAATTTCTTTGATTGTTGTGAGCTGCCCAGAGTCGTTGAGAGTCGGGTGGCATACAAGTTTAATAAATTATTATTAATTATTATTAATGATGAAATATGCATGATGATGTAATCATGCAAAAGCTATGACTGAGGTACTGGTGGCAGGTGGCAGAATGCAAACTCATAATGATGTCACTGCACTTGCCATTGTCTTGGTTTGCTGTGGATGCTGCTGGGCATAGTAAGTTGCACTGGGAGAACTGAATTAACAGTTAATTAACAGTATTGCACTGTCTTACTATTTGGTGCAATAGTGCTGAAAGAAAGTTGTCCTGAAGAGGCAGGTGGGACTTATGCAGTGCAACAGCTGCCTCTTTTTCCCAGGGCTTTTTGGTGGTGTTGTTGTTTTGTGGGATACTTTGTCCTGTAATCACACCCCTACCAAGTCACTATATCTAAAGTTCTCCATCATTTGTGTAGTTGCTCTCCTGGATAATCATGAAACGACATTCTTCTACATGTTCAGTATTGTTTCCCCCAAATGCTCAAGACAGCCCCAGAGCATGTAAATACCAAGCCTCGTCTTTGAGTTTTGTCTGGTTTGGGGAGGAGGGGGAAGGGGAGGATGACTTAAAATAGCTATAATGAATTATAATAGTTAAACCTCAGGTAGTCCTGGAGAGCAGTCTACCATGGCCTGCCATTGCACAATAGTTGTGTCCTCCCACCTTTCTGTTCCAGAAAAGGAAAGTGATTGGCCATTGCTTTCCTGGAAGAGAAAGATGGGCAGGTGGCGGGGGGGGGGGGGGGCACAGCAGCAGAACTGTCCAATGGGAGGATGTGATAGGTTGCTTGCTGTCCAGGCTGAACACCTTGCAAGCTGTTGCCACAGAGCCTCAGTTTGGACATGGCTTTCATAAGCCTGTTTAGAGTCCAGCCACATGAGCACAGGGCAGGAGCAGCTTATATGCCCTTAGTGAAAAGGCAGAATAATTTGAGATCATCTGCTCTCATTTCTATGGACTTTGGCATCATCATCTGTATTTAGTCAATTGACTAATCAATAAAGTTATACTACTACTGTGTCAAAATTGAAGTACTTTGGCCACATAATGAGAAGACAGGATACCCTGGAGAAGATGCTGATGCTGGGGAAAGTGGAAGGCAAAAGGAACAGGGGCTGACCAAGGGCAAGATGGATGGAAGATATTCTGGAGGTGACGGACTCGACCTTGGGGGAGCTGGGGATGGCGACGGCTGACAGGAAGCTCTGGTGTGGGCTGGTCCATGAAGTCATGAAGAGTCGGAAGCGACTGAATGAATAAACAACAAACAACTGTATTTCCTATAACATCCATCCATGTTTAACAAAACGTGTTATGGGCACTTTAATAGCCAATATTGTACAAAAGCTTAACTTGAAAATCCATGCACCAATCTGTACAAATGTTAACAGGCTTGATAACCTTAAAAGGTCCACCTTTTCTGGCATATCTCATCTTCCTCTAAGGAATAATAAAACAAAAAAAGGAAAGGTAGAGGCTGTCCAGCATTTAGTTTTTTCCCATACTAGATAATGACAGGACTTTGGTCTCCTCAAATTACACTCCAGAATCAGAAACCAGTTAGGAACAGCTACTCACTCAGAAAGGCATTCAGCCAGGAATCAGTTCAAACCATCCTTGCTCAGCACCAGCCAAATGGACATTTCCTGCATCTAATTTGCATCTCTATTCAATACTTGTGTGTCATAGAAAATTAGCATGTTTTCTTTGATAGCAGTAAGGAGTACAAAGCAACAATTAAACTTGTGGTTGTTGCTCATGGTGGGTTGGATTTGGACTAAAGAGACCTGGGTCAAATCATCTTTCAGCCATGAAGCTCCCAGAGAAACTTGGGCACAGCCCAACTTCCCTGACAAGGTTGTTGTGGCAGGACACAAAGGTTGTAAGTAAAGTAATAGCACTGGGATGACCTGTTGTGGAGATCTTACAACAGTTGGATCTTAGCCAGAAAACAGAGAAGTAGAACCATAACTGGCATGTACGATTTGGCATTCATGAGATCGGCTTTTTTTTCTTTGCAATCCTATGTTTTGTTTATGCTGGGATACATGTCTATATTGTTTCCTGTGCTATTGATGCAATTTCCTGTAGTCGTTTTTTATGGCTCTGAAGCAATGCTGATGCAAATTGATTGAATTATACTGTAACTATGAAGGATGTTACACCTTTTTTGTATAAAAAGACTCTCTGTCATATGTGCCTTTTGTTGCAATCTGAAATCCTGTGTCATAAAACAATAATACCAAGTATTAATATTAGTGTTAATCTTGCTCTATCAATCCTGAAGAAAGAGAAAGTTTTAAACACAAATATTCTAAAATGTAGCTATAGCCAGAAAATTAGATTGTGTTGTGTTCTGTAAAGAAAAGAGTGGGATTCTCCAGAGTTTAAATAAGAAGTGTTGGAAGGAAATCTTACCAGGGTCTGTTCCGAGCCGGGAATGAAGATAACGCAGGCAGTTGCTTGAACAGAGGTGATTGCTTTATTGTCCGAGAGCGCAAAATACAGAGAAGTCAGCTGTCGGAGGTGGCCACACTTGTATTTCCCCACCAACCCTTTATATAAAGACACAGGTCTTTTGTTAGTTGAAGAGCGTGAAAGACGATGTTTTGTCTTAGCCAGATCGCGCTTAGTCGGTTTCTTGGAACGGGCACTCTCTAAGAATTCTGAGTGTAATTGACCAAAGATCAGAGGCATTCCTGTGGTCGCGCCCCTTATTGTTTTGTGGTTTCTTGCTCTTTGGTCAATTAGGCTCTCTGCAGGGCTGTGGCTTTTGCCCCTTGGGTTTAGATTATTGTTATTCTGAGGGGAAACCCCTTTTCCTTTACTTATGCTAAGTTGTTGCATCTTCGCCTTTGTTCCCCCAGTTTCCTGACCTGATCGGCTTACGGGGAATTTGATTAGGTTATCGATTCCTTTATGGCTCATGTTGGTATTCTCCTATTATTCTATTGTGATCTTTTATGTTTAAGTTGTTTCCCTCCTATCTTAGTCTTTTGCCCTGGAGTTTCCAGCTTCTTACCCAGTTTGAGGAGGTGTTTTTGGCGGGAAGCGTCTAACAGGGGGGAAGACGTGGTTTGAAAATGGCAGTTTGAAAGAGAAGGGGGGGGTTGCTTGAATCCTTCCAACAGAAGTAAAAACAAAAATCAAGAAAACTTTTGACTGGTGAAATGTGAAACAGTATTTATAATTCTTTAGCCTACCTGTGATGCCCTCCATCTGTTGACTATTAAATCAAGATTCCTGATGCAAGCCCCTCAGGGATATGAAGGAATCTTTATTAAAGTCAGTGATCCATTGCACGTTAAAGACTTGAGTGAACAAAGCTCCCGCAACCAACAGTTTAAAAATTTCCAAGTCGTCCCCCCCCCCAATTGGGATTTGCGGCTTGGTCACCCTTCCCTTCGTCTCTCAGTTTTCAGGTCTTTCTGAGTCTGAATCAACTAATGCGGCAATATCGTCCTTTGATCTATCCTGGGTGCTGAATTGCTTGGCACGATACTTTGATTAACATGTTTGCAGTTCTGTGAATACATCAAAGCCCCATCGCCAGCATTCTCCCCTACTTTACATGACCCTGTGAGTTTAACAGACTGGCGGGATGTTCCTTCCTGGTGCCAGGGCAGGCTATAATCTCTATATCCATGACCTGCCTGAAACTGTCTCTCAGAAATTTATCTACGCTGATGACATCAATTTCACAGTCCAAATAACTAACTTCAATGACGCAGAGGATATCCTCTCCCAAGACCTGCAAAAGATGGATGACTACTTCAAAAGATGGCGCCTCCAACCAAGTCTATCAAAAACAGAAGTAGCCACATTTCATCTCAGCAATAAGCATGCAAACTATCAGCCCTCGGTGAAGTTTCAGAACTATAATTTACAGTGTAATAACTCTCCGAAGTACCTGGGGGTAACATTGGACAGATCACTGACCTATCAACACCTGGAAAAAACAGCTGCAAAATTGAAAAGCCGCACCAATCTATTGAACAGACTTGCTGGAACATCCTGGGGTGCTAATACTAACACCTTACGTACAACAGCCTTGGCCCTGGTTTATTCCACAGCCAAGTACTGTGCTGGTGTGTGGCTTAACAGCTCCCACACCCAAATGGTTGATGTCCAACTTCGCCAGACAATGTGCATTATCTCTGGCACATTACATTCTACCCCTGTGTACTGGTTACCAGTACTTAGCAATATTATACCACCCCATATCAGAAGACAACATGCCCCCACCAGGTTATAGTCAAGGATGCTGAACAATAAGGCTCTCCCTATTCACCAGGATATTGCACAGACCACCACAAGATTGAAATCTCGAAGGCCAGCTTGGAAAACAGCCATACACTTAACATCTACCCAGTTCAAACCTAAGAATGCTTGGAGAGAGGAATGGTCCAAGTTGCTCCCCTGCGGCTTGGTCATTAGTGACCCCTCCCAGTTTTAACCTCCCAAACCTCCCAGTTTTAACCTGCCTCGCTCTGTCTGGACGAAATTAAATAGAATCAGATGTGACACTGGTAGGAGTGCCTCTGCTCTGTAGCAATGGGGCTGGAAGGATTCCCCTTGTTGCGATTGTGGTGCCGAAATGCAAACTATTAAACACATTGTGCAAGACTGCCCACGACTTGCGTTCCCTGGCTCCTTAGAAGATCTGCACAAAGTAACACCGGAAGCGATCGCTTGGTTAGCTGAACTGGACATCCAGTTATGAGACTACTCTGTATCCCTGCAGAAGTTTACATATAATTGTGTGGACTGTGTGTATTTATTTGCTTTCTCTTCTGTCATGTATTCATCATATGCTATATATATATATGGATGACATCCTGACACTACCTTTCAAGCCTACTTAGCGCCAGAGTCCTTGAGACAAAGACACATGTGTATGTGTATAATATGAATATAAATATGAATATCAGTATTAAGAGTTATAAAACTGCTGTAAAAATTCTTCAGCTCACTTTGGAGCATTATTGCTTATTATTCAATAAGAAACATAATTCCAGATTTTCAATTGTGCAATTAAAACCCTCCAACTCTCCTTAAATCAGTCCAGTTGGTAAAACTAACCTCCAGCAGAAAGCAGATCAACAAAGAAAACTTCAGTAGTTTGTAAAACCAAAGGAATGCTTAAAATAATAGCAAGCCAGCCTGCAAAATGGTATAAAACCTGCTCAATGTCCTGTTCTTACTCCACCCCTTTCTTCGAGGCCCCATTTTCCAGTTTGTTTTGTTTTCTTCTGGCTAAGGAGAACGGCCCGCAGTGCCTTGCCTGCCTGTCAGTAATGCTCTATATACTGAGCAAAGGGATCAGGAGTTGATTGATTTCAGCCACTCCCTCCTCCTCCTCCTCCTCCTCCTCCTCCAGGGGCTGAGAAGGGCTGCTTGATCTTTGTTCACAGTCTGCTGGCTCAGTCAGGAACACCAAGTTCTAGTTTCCCATATCCCAGATACTACCAATACACTTAGCTTGTCCAATACTCCTCCTTGAAAAGATAACCCTTCCCTCCTTCTTGATGTTTCAGCAGTGAGTAGGACAACCTATGCTTTCTACTGCTCAAGGACAGCACCTCTTCTGTAGCTCCCCTAATCTCTTCCTTTGTGATGAAAGATGAATCAGGAACCCCTGAAACTGATAGGGCATGTGTACCCTTTCAGTTTAATCCCAACCCTAATTTGCTTATCACACATTCAGTTGAAAGGTGGTTATCCCTGAACCTGACCACCAAAAGATCATGGAGATCCTACTGCAGCACTGGCAGAACGGATGGAGATATAAGTTCCCCTGGGTGATGTGGGGGAGGGGAGGGGGAAGTAGGTGAAGACATAGGAGTGAGGTATCAGACGAACAATGGTGGTGACTAAGCAAGAAGAATCTGCCAAGGAAAGGCCTAGTATGGATTAGTGATTTCTGCTGATGAATCTCTCCAGTCCTGTTTTCACCTCACCTCATTTGACTGTTCTCTTTCTCCTTGCTAGGGGCAAGCAGGAGCAGTTAACATCTTGTTCACCTTTCATGTGACCCTTCCATCGCCACACCTTAGTTGGGTGATGATAACAAAAACAGAGCTGAGAATTCCCAAAAGGGCGAGGTCCAGTTAATCCTTTCAGAAAAACACCAACCTGATACTTCATGGGTGGGTCTCTGGTAGTTTCAGAGTGAATTAATGTCTCCTATTCTCTTCCTTATCCACTTCTCTGACTGTCTTTTTTTCCCTTCCTGCCTTCTATTTTATTAAGGCAGTCATGTGTCCCATTCTCCTGCGATGACTGCTGCGCCTCTCCTACTTAAAGAGTTCCTGCCTTAAACAAGCAATAGACTTTCTTGTTTTCACACTCTTTTTTTTTCCTCCCTCACTGATACTTGCCATCAGTAAAATTTGTGGAAGCAGTTTACTAATTTATGTCTCTTTTATGCCATCCCCTCACTGGATTTGGGGGAAAATTAGGAATGAAATTATTAATGTTTAGATCAGCCTTTCCCAACCTTTTGACCCTGGAGGAACCCTTGAAATATTTTTCAGGCCTCAGGGAACCCCTGCACATTCAGACTCAAAAATAGGCCAGAAGTTACAAAATTATTAAATTTGTTTCATGTGTAGGCCTGTGTTTATGCATTAACAGTGTTCTTAAACTAAATATAAATAATGAAACTTACCTCTTTAATGTGAAGTTGCCCAAATTTGAAATAACTTTTTAAATAAACTGTGATCTCCCAGGGAACCCCTAGTGACCTCTCACGGAACCCTGGTTTAGATTATCTGATCCATAGCTTGTGGAGAGCCACTTTTCTATGGGGGGAAATCCCTCTATCATATTAGTTTTCACAGAAAGAATTTAGAGGTATTATTATGTATCAATGGACTGCTTATACAACAGGAAGTCCACTTCCTGTGGACTTAGGAAGTTCAGAAGTTTCCAGTTTCCAGCTTCCAGTTTCACACTTGTGGATACCATGAATCTTCTTTGAAGGTTTTCCCAGCCCTTTTCTGGGAAAACTAGTTCTTTCAGCAGTCAGCATTGATACAACTCAAATTATTACAGGTCTCCAACATTGCTAAACCTTGTATAATATTTGAGATCCATTTTAAATCTGCAATGTCCAGTTGGGCTCTTTAAATTGTGTTTTATAGGTAGATGAAGATGAGCAAGTACTTAAGGAGGAAAGACCAAATATATTTGGAATCCACAAGTTCTAACTTGTACAATCCACCTGCACTTGTGGCCATGACACTTACTTTTCAGAGTAGAAATGTTCAAATGTTTAAAGTAGCTATGTTAATTCCACATAATTAAAATTCCTGTGATAAACACAACAATCAATACCATTTTGGATTGCCACAATCCTCTCTTCCAGATTCCATATATCTAGCTTAGCATTTCGTCATGTAAATTAGGGTTCATCTTTCCAAGTCTCTGGGCTAGAAATTTTAATCAAAATCAAATTGTGTTGATGTGGTCATATGTAGTACATGCAAGTCTGTGGTACGTACAAGTCTGAACTCAGGCCGAAAGTTGCTGTTGGTTAGAAATCTGTTCCCTCTGTTTCTGAATCAATTTTTCTCTAATAGCCATTAAAGCAATGGGCTTCAAAAGAAAACCACTGAAACATCAGCACTATAAATATAACCCCCACCCCTGAAAACACTTCATAGGTAATTGAGAAACAAAAGACAACAACAAAAATAGAATGATATTTGAATTATTTCATTGAAAGCACACATTGCCATAAGTTATACTCAACTTTTATTTTATTAGAATCCCAATATAAAATACGCTCAACATAAAAAGAACATTTAAAGCCAAAGAAACAGGAAAATGTAAAGCCTTTTAAGTCCTTAAAAAGGCTCTCTCTACTAATTTACTACTTTAATTAATGGATGTGTGTTTAATAGGTGAAGCCATTACATTTGCTTTAAAAGAAAAATAGGAAGTCATGGAAAGCAAGGAACAAGTACATTGATCAATCCAACATATGTAAAAAAAAAGTCTCCTCAAGTACAGCTTGACTCCTGATGATTTCACAGACAGCTCATGGTAGTTTTCTTGGTAACTGTTCCAAAGTGGTTTGCCATTTATTTCTTCCAGGATTGCATATTGTATGTTATATATTGTATGTACAGTATACTGTACTGTATATTAGGGACACCATATCTGGGCTGCAAAAATCTGGAGACCACTAGATGGCAACAGAGTTTTAGTTTTTTTTCTATATGCCTTTGATACTTTCTAGTGGTTGAGCAGACTTTTTAAAGCCATATGTGATAGCCCCACTGTATACATCAAGCTTCACATTTATCTGAGTTGCTCACCAAAGCTGGAATACTTACTCAACCTCCATGAAACAAAGGTGGACCGAAGAAAGATATGGCAACATCCGTGTGTGTATGTATTTAAGATTAATATCTACCTAAGCTATCTATTCAACTGTTGGGTAAAATATAGATAATTGCATATTTTTAGTGTTTTTACATTTTTACAATTATTTTTACAACTCAACGTCTTTGAGTTGTCATTTTTTCTTGAATAGGCTTAGAACATTTTTCTAATTCTGAGAGTGCCTTGGACTGCAAGAAGATCAAACCAGTCCATACTCCAGGAAATAAAGCCAGACTGCTCACTTGAGGGAATGATATTAAAGGCAAAACTGAAGTACTTTGGCCACATAATGAGAAGACAGGATACCCTGGAGAAGATGCTGATGCTGGGGAAAGTGGAAGGCAAAAGGAAGAGGGGCTGACCAAGGGCAAGATGGATGGATGATATTCTGGAGGTGACAGACTCGACCTTGGAGGAGCTGGGGGTGGCAACAGCTGACAGGAAGATCTGGCGTGGGCTGGTCCATGAAGTAATGAAGAGTCGGAAGCAACTGAACGAATAAACAACAAACACTTAGAGCAATATATGGGACTGCTCTTTGGACCTATAGTGAAGGTCTAAGAAAGAATTTGCCTAGAGTGGAATACCCCCAAATGCATTGAATTAAAAAATTTTGACATTAATTTTTCTTCACAGGAATTCCTGAACACTGCTCAGGGATTTTAAAGCATATTTCCAGATAGAAATGGGCAAACCTTGTTTTTCTAAAAAGTGTCTTATGTCCCAAGAATAAAGTAAGAATCTTGTGCTATCTTAAACTCTAGAACATTTGATACAACAGAATAAATGTCCTTGACTTGGCCTTTGTGCCAGGACTTAAAGAAGATGGAGGGATTTGTCCTCAAGCCATTATCACATCCAAAACACTTTTTGTTGGGGTTTGGACTGACAGCTATATTGCCTCCCTGTAGGAATGGAGGATCTATTGGGATGGCCACAGAGACTGAAGGATTCCTAAATATGCTGGAAACTTTTCCATATGATAGAACCTGTGATTCTGCCAAGGCCCTAATGCGGCTATGAAAGGACTCACTGGCATCATTGCCCCTCAGTACCGTCTCCTCCACTGTAGAGCTTGGAACATCCCTTCATATTCTGAATATGTACGGGCAATGGATCAGACCAGGAAAAGCTGGAGTACAGAATACAGAAATCTTGGAAAAAGATAACTGAACACATGTCACATGACTGAGCACATGACACTAAAGACATCCTTGAAAGCCATTCAACTGTGTTATCTTACTTGGCTGCTTGAAGTCATTTAACCCCTATTAGAGTCTATTTGCAAGACATTTTAAGGATAAAATAACTGCCCAGAGTCTACTGTCGTGGAGATGGGCGGTGATAAATTCAAACAATAAATAAATAAATAATAAAAATCTATTGTCTCCATGATGCCATGTGTGGTGCAAGTCCAAATGGACATTTGCTCCAATCTGAGAGATAGGCTGACCATACGTCCCATTTTGAACAGGACAGTCCCATTTTTAAAGCATTTTTCAACTGTCCCGTCATTTTCATAAAAATCACAATTTTGTCCCGTTTTTCAAACCCAGCGGGAATGGCGAGGAAGGAGGATCCGAGCTGGAACACGGACTGGGGGGTGGGGTTTGCAGGCGGGAGCCAATCGCACGGACCGGGGGGTGGGGACCCCTGTCTTTTTCATGAATACGGAATATTACATAATATTGCCATCCTGAAATATGGTCAGCCTACTGAGAGATCAGTTCATCTCCTGAAGCTTGAAGATGTGGATAAGATGGTTATACTGTAGCTGGGCATTCTTGACTCCAATCCTTCTTGGCTGATCCAGTCTAGTTAGAGAGAATTGACTAAGTGCGGAGTGTGGTAAGTGCATCTCTGCAGGAAAGGTGTGTTAAAAATCTGGAAGGAATTAGAGAGCACTTGCTTCTCAAGAAACCCACTTTATATTCTTTGCTTCCAGATTACTACCATCCAGATGCTAATGTCCTCTTTCTAGGGAAGATGCTCGAGATGGTGGCAACCCACAATTCCTTCTAACTCTTCTATTATGTTCCTCGGATCAGCTTTATCTTTTATTTACTGGACTAGTAAGCACATTTTCAAACAAAGTTTTGGGCTGTAGCCAACCCCAATTATTTCTAAGATCGTCTGTGGGGTTACCCTCATTTTAGGTGATAATAAGAATATTAATAAAGGTAGTATTTTTATATATTAGTAATAAGATATGTTTGTCATTTTTTGTCATTTATAGTGAATATATAAGTATTGGGGTTAGGTATCTATTTTATTGTTGAGAACTTTTAACTGAATAAGAGAATAAGAGACGTTTTAGATTTTTCCTCTTTTTTTGAGATGGGATAAATTCTTCTTCTTATGGTTTGTATGGATTATGGTGATTAAGATGAATACCCAGGTTCTTTTTATTTCAGATAATACTAATATTGACAATGGAAATACTACTTAGGTTAAGTAGGTTTTAAGATTTATAAAGTGAGGTATTTTTTGTCTTTTTAGGAATGTTAAGAACTACTGGGAAGAGATGTGTTATCCCTCGTAATATTTTGCTTTAAATAACAATTTGATTGTATTATCAGAATAAGATTTTTTATGTATAGTGGTGGAAGGTATTGTTAAGGGAACAATAAGATAAAGTTAATGGATTTGGCAGAGAAGCTTAAATTGATTATAGGGATGAGAGATAATATTTAGTTTAAATTTGTTTCTGGTGAAAAACTGCTTTTGGTTTTTTGTTTTTAACTGAAAAAAATGATGTGTTAGGAATTTTTATTATTAAGCTGGAATGGATTATAGGAATAATGTTTATTATGATTAAAATTGGATTAAAAGATTGATGTATTTTCTATGTATATCTTTGCTGTAGAGAGTTGGAAATCATTCCTTTTGTATCTGTTTCTATTTATTTCTGCACTTTTTTAGTCTGTCTCTTTTTTCTTTAGTTTTCTTCCAATCTTTTTCTATCTTTCATGATTTATCTATACTTTGAAAATATAATACTTTTTAAAAAAAATAAGACTGTCTGTGGGGTTGATGTAGTGCTAGTGTGGGAGTAATTGCTATTACTCCTGACTGAGCTTTGAAACGAAGAAGTTAAATTCTAAAACAAGTCGGCTGTGTAAATGCATCGATTTTAACTTTTGTTGTTCTTGCAAAAGTGAGAAGACAAAACACAAGTTGAAACAAGATGATACCTGAGTCCGCGAATGTCAACCTGCTGCTCTGCTGTTGGTGTTTCTTCTGTGATTCCAGGTAGGGTACAAAGGATCTAGAGCTTGGTGCCTTTGACTGATATTCAGAAACTGAGCCCTCGAAATGCTCTGAGTCAAAATCTTCTTCTCTAGCCAAGGTGGAGCTGAGAACATGTGGAGTGTTCATTTCCGCATATGAATCCGTCACTTAGCATGCTTAAATGCAGAACTACCAAATGCCCTCAGAAATAAAGCAGCTGGTCTCATCCTGGTGATTTTTCCTTGGTGCAAATATTCACAACATGACTTTCTTCCCACTTTTAACAGTGAAATTATTCTATTGGACTGTGATGGTAACTGGACCACTACCAGCTGAGTTTGAATACTGGTCACTGGAATAGCCAGATGTCAACTTGGAAATTATGCCTGCCCCACTGAAAGCTTAAAACAGGAATGCAGAACTTTGTTTTCTCTTGAAGGCCATGCTCCCAGGAATAACCTTTGAGGAACTGCATCAGAGGTCCAAGTTAGACATGAGTAATGAGTGGTAGAAGGGCCAAATACGGGTGCTCTCCCTTCCTACCTCCCATTCATGCTGAGGATGGCATGTCATTTGTGACAGAAATCTGTCTCAGATTTCTTTTTTTAAGTTTTTAAGGTAGGCTGAAAGCTGCATGTGGCTGTAAAGATGGGCATTGTCCACCTATGGCTTAAATCAAAGATGGAGTATAGAACATGTTACTTCCTACACCATTCCTTCCCTGGAATTTTATCTCTCATCATCTGCAGCAGCAAGAATCGTCACCCAATTTCCCCACAGTAAGTAGGAGAGGAAGGAAGAATGGCAGTGGCCATCTGTATTTTCTCCCTCTGCTCCAGAGCTTTCAGAGCAAGAGGTAGGATCTCTGGCTCATAGCTCTACTTCCCTTGGAGATCTAGTATCTCTACATACTGTAAAACATCTATATCTTTCCAATTTCCCAAGTTCTGTAGTAAAGAAATCCAGAAATTTGGCTTGAATTATATAAATATATAACTTATAAACATATTATGCAAATCTGTATTTTTATTCCCTGACCAGAATTTGAGGTTTTGCAGAATCAGCTCAAGAAGATTGTGGTGGCTTGGAAAAAGGTTACGAATAAAATGAACAAACAACTTATCGATAGTGCAGAAAATTCCAAGGAGGTAGGGAAACCCAGAGACCAGCCTTCGCCCATAACTCTGAGAATTCCCAAATAATGGCTGGGAAGCATGTGTAGGGAGGTGCAGTCTAAACACCCCCTGAACAGTATCAGGTCAAGGGAGGCTTCTCTGTGTACAGCCATGAAATTTTATCTTCCAAACACTTTTATAAACGTGTTGTAGACATGAAAGCCAGCAACCCATTTTAGCAATGTAAAAACTTAGCTCAGGAAGTCCTATTCCAATAGCCATAGATCTTGATATGAAATTTTCAATTAGAAGAACAGAATAGCTCAGGAACTGAAATGCAACTTAAAACTCATTAAAGTTCCTCAGCTGAACAACAAGAAGAAACATATTAATAATGTAAGGCAAATAAGACAGCACTAAAATACTCTAAATTTTTTGAAAGTGAATTTAGAATATTTTGTTAGTGAGAGGGATGGCTTATTAAAGCAATGCACCTGGCTTTCAAGCTCAGTGTCAATGTAAAATGAATCTAATAAACATCTGGATATAATGTATACTTGTAATTATAATTCCCTGCAGTGTTAAGCTCAGTAATTCTAAACTTTCTATCTAAACCGAGTTATGGACATCTTTCATTTTGAAAATCCACCAAGTAAACAAATAACACACCTTTTATTTTAGAGATGATTACTGGAAAAGATAACTAAGCCTGGAGGAAACCTTTTGCAATCTGATCTCACTAGCTCCTGTTACTACATTCCATGGAGGCGCAACAATGTTTGAAACCAAAAGGGTTAAAACCGGGACGTGTTTCTTACAGGGCTTGCTCGCTTTGTCACAGAGCGATGGGGTAGAGATAGTTTCTTCTGTCTTTGTCTTCCTCCTTTTCACATTTAGTTTCATTATATTTACAAAGATATGGGGCTTTGTTGCAATTAAAAGATTCCAGTGTGGCAGCCCAACACACCAGTAGAGCAGGATTCCAGCTTTCCATGGTAACAGTCGCATGTTTAGCCAATCCCACCCAGACAACCTTAATCCTACCTTTGTGGTCACCCTGAAAAAGCTTCCAGCGCTGTTATCAAATGCAATCTTCCTTAGGTAAATATTTACTAGCATTGGGTTAGATTATTCTTGGGGCGGAAGCAAAGGAAAGGCTTGTTCTATTCCAAACTCTTGTCTCCAGGTATACAATGGATTTTCAGTGTCCATTTTATTTGTGCCCTGATTTTATTTATTTATTAGACTTCTCAACCGCCCAACTCGAACAGGACGACTCTGGGCGGTTCACAACAATAAAAACAACATATCATTAAAATACAAAATACATATAAATATAAATATATATAAATAAGATATACAACCAGATTTCCTGGTTGAAAGCAGATTAAGGTGTTGTGTGTGGATGGGGTGGGGTGGGAATCATATCAGAGTCTCACTTTGCTTTCACAATTAACGGTTGTGTTGATTTTAGAGTAGCAGCCCAGAAGCTAGGGGTTTCCTTTGGCATATGTGTATGTGTTCCTTGTGTGTGCTCAGAAACTTACAGGGTAGGACTGGATCCCCTGGAAAATAGAGCCTACAGTACTTTCTTAGCCAGCCAAGAGATGGGTAATTCTTTAATCAGACTATTACAATCAATTCATCTTAGAAGGGGGGTACAGTGAGCATTCCCCCACTGGTCCCACCTTATAGGATTTACTCACTGATCTGGGAAGAGCAGCTGTTTTGTTCCAGTGTGTTCCAAGTGTGCCAAACCATTGACCTCTGCATACAGCTGCATCCATCTAACTGTATACAAATATGGGGGGGCGGGGGGGGAAAGATGTATGACAATGGAAAAAATAGTCCTCATGTTTTTGAAGAAGCAAGCGGTCAATAGAAGTTTAGAGGGTAAAATAAACTTTAAGCAATGTTTATCATGATTTGAGGGAATCAAACAAATATACTGTATATAATGGATGGATGGATGGATGGATGGATGGATGGATGGATGGATGGATGGAGATATATATATATATATATATATATATATATATATATATATATATAGGATATATATATATAATGGAATATATAGATATATATAGATATAATGGAAATATATGGATTTTTTTTTCTTTCCAGCCCCCCAGTGTTCATGGCTTGTTCTGTTTTGTGCTCGAGAATAAATTGAGAACTGAAATATTGTGCTGTTTCCCACAATATCTGGCTACTAGTTCTAGTTATGCTTTTGCATGAAAGTTTTTTATATATTTAAACGCTATTACCATGTCTCCCTTTAACCTCTTTCCCAGGTTATCAAGCTGTTGCAAATCATTTTCATTGGACTGCACTTCCAGAGCTCTCACAATTCTGGTTGCTCTTCTGTGGACACGCACCAGTTAGTCAGCTGTTTTTTTATGATATGGAGTCCAGAACTCCTACCGGACTCCAAATCAGCCTGGCTGACATAGAATAAACTCTACCTCTTGTTCCGTTCACATATTCTCCTAACTCCAGGTGTATAGCTTTGGACAATGCTAGGACATAAACATCAGCGTCCATGACTGAATAGAAATGGCGAATAAAGCTCCCTTTTACATCGTGCCGCTCAGGATCAGCCAACAGGTGCAGCCCCATCCCTTTGCTCTCTTTGGGGGAACAAGAGCTGATTCCTTCCCATAATCTGAAGGGCAAGCTTCTTTCAATGAATAACAGTGAATAAAAATCATAATATTACAATAAAACTGCAGAGAAAGAACATAAATCGATAACCATAAAATAGGAAAAGACTGCCTCTTTTAATGCCATCTTAAAAGGGGCAGATCCATGTCTCTACCGACATTGTGAGGAAGCTACTTCCAAAGCTTAGGGGCATTGCCAAAATGAATCTTCCCTCATTGGCTAATAAATGGCAGGAGTGCCCGTGGTTACCATCACATGTTCTTAAAGGATGGGAAAGCAAATACGGGAAAAAGCATTCCTTCAAATACTCTGGTCCATAGCATAAAGGGCTTCAGAGGTAAACACACTAATACTTTGAAATTGCCAGGGATCTTTTCCAGCTAGAAATGGTACCATTCATGTGGAAGAAAACAGATCGGTAACCAGCAGAGATCACACAAAAGAGGTGCTAATGTGGCTTGTGTGACGAATGTTGAAAAGTAATCTAGTTGCTAAACTTATTTTGAATCCATTCAGGTTTCAGAGGCTGTGTATGCACACAACATGGGTATATAGCCATCTCTGGCCCCTGAGCAATCCAATGGAAAACAAGAAGCTCAGAAGGTCCAATCCGTTTGCCCACCTGTGTTGCACCACAGTGGGAAAAGAAGACACAGCTGAGCATTCAGCTCAGGTAGCCAGATGGGATACACAGACTCTAGCAGTGTTAGTGCCTCCAGCTGGGTCTCCTTTTTTTTAATAAGAATTTTATTACATTTAAAACAAAGATAAAAGCTACAGAAAAATGAAAAACTACAAAGAAGAAGAAGAAAAACTAAAAAGATGTGAAAACACAGAAGAATTAAAAAAAAATTACAGAAAAAGATGACTTCCGACTTTTAACAGCAAGAATATACAACCATTTCCATAATCAATCCCTTACTCTATATTAAACCAAAGTCACATTATTTCTATAAATCATACTGTTGGCACATTATAAAAATCACTAAATACAGTTGCTCCCTCCCCTTAAATTAAAAGAAAAAAGAATATATATATATAAACCTCCTAATCAACTTCCCCCCCAAAGATAACATTTATTTGATTATTTCCTTCGTACTACTATTCTATACATTCCTGTCTACTATAATAAAAATCACACTAAAAACATATAAATTGTCTATTATACTTAGTAATATAGCAATTTTAAAAATCTTAATCATGTCAGACCCAAAACCAAACATCATTCTTTTTTTCTTTGTTAGTATACCTTGATAATCTTAATTCAAATCATTAAAAGTAAATGAAGTCAGCCAAACCCTTAAAGCAATCCAGATAAATATACTTAAACCCTGATCCCACTTCAAAATAAACCAGAGCATTTACATATCTCCACATTACGCATAGAGCTTTTTTCTTAAAGAAATCAGGCAGCCCAACTGCCCCCCTCAAAAACTCGGACTTCTCTTCAAAAGAACACCCGTACATATTAACCCCTTCTTTTCCAAGGCACTCCATCAAAAGATCCATTTCATTTATGGCTTGCAACTTGGTCTGTCCCTTTAATTTCTTCAACTCCACTATCCAATCTTCCTCCAGCATCTCAGCAGAAGTTGAAGAAACATTCCTGATGCTGTTAAACTCCTCCATTTCATCCACGACATCCCCAACCAAATGAGACATTTTAAAGCTCATATCTTCCACAATGTCCTGAGTGCCTTGCATTAAAGTTGGTAAGAATGAGAAAGAGTTTGCTTAAGGTCTCAGTGGAAATCAGAGGAAGTCTGCTTGAAATCCTCCATGTCTCGCGCAGTAGATTATGACACCCCGTAGGAGCTTAATCAGCGAAAGTCGAAGATATGAGGATGTTCGAAAGTTGTTTACATGAAGTGAGAGTGAATAGCAGACTGTTCTCAAGGGAAAGTGAACAGGAATCTGAAGGTTCAAATCAGCTGATTCAACGTGTAGGAAAATGGTAATTTCTCCAAATCCAGTACAAAATTAATAACAGGGAGACAATTATTTACTCTCAAATCCTCCTTAATATTTGGATGGGAAACAAGTGAAAACTTAAAAAAAAAAAAATTTAAATTAACCCCAAAAATAACGATAAGTGCCAAAAGAGCCCACTTCTCCTTGTTGTAAAAAGCCTCTCTGAGGGTACATAAATTTAAAATATAATATTATAAAAAAATATAAATTGGGTGATTTAGAAATGGGATGGCCGGTCTTAATGTCCGTTTAAGGCTACAGCATGGCTTGGAAATGGTGACGTCCCAGCCTCCCGGCAGCTCTTACCAGACGAACGTGAATGCTGTTTGCAATCCTCTGGCTACAAGTTGCCATTATGGAGGACAGATGGGATGATTCCAAGTGCCTTCTTTGTCCAGGAAACACTCCTGGGCTTCAGGAAAAACCTGCCTGAGCCCGAAAAAACTGCCGCATTGTCAGTTCTGCCCGCTGAGCCCGCGGGCACAGCTGTTCAGTCCGCCATGTCCCCACCAGAAGTCGCTGCTGGTGTCTCTTGACGTTGACATCATGGCTGCATGCCTGCTCTGACCACCCCTGGCTCTGGCTCTCTGACGGTAGCCCTTCTGGCTTTGGCCCCTCTCTTGGCACTTTGGAGGCTTCATCTGGCTGTTGGGTGGGGGAGCTATCCACTTTCTCCTCCTTTAGGCTCGGTTCTCTCTCAGCTCACAGCCCGTCACTAGTGGGCTTTCTGCTGCTTTGTGACCTCTGTAACCTCACTCAGCTTAACCTGGCACACACACCTGAGCTGCTGCCTCTTCTTCTCCCAGGCTGGGCTGGGGCCTGCCACCAGCAGGACCCCCTGGGACCTTTTCTCCAACGGTTGAAGACTTTCTCTCCTCCCCGCTGCTGCTACTGGGTCCCCAGCCAGCCAGCCTGCACAGCACAGCACAGCACAGCACAGACACCGACACCTGCTGCAGGCACTCATGTTAGGAAAAAATGGTCAGGAAATAAACATGAACTTTTGGACATTTTTTTTTAAATGTAGAAATTTGATAAAGTGGATTTATGACTAAATACGTGTGAGTTGATGGGATGAATGTAGGCTGATTTCTACCTTTCTTCCAGGGGATTAAAAAAACCCGAGAGAGACACCCACACACAATGTATTGAAATAACGTGTGCAGAACAGATAGAATACAAGTCTAAAAAAGAAACAAGAGAAACTAAATTGTGTTTTAATTATATCTTGAAAATTAATAAAGCTCTATGAAATAACGTGTGCAGGAATCACGGAGAAGACGCAGAATAGCTGGTATGTGTGCAACACAAATGGAATAAATATTTGTTTTCCAGCTTATATGTTAACACTGACTCCTAGGGTTCCATAGACTAGACAAGAGGTTCCCAAACTGTCTTGGTTCATGGTGCCCTTAGTGTCTCAGTCATTTTTTCATGGTGCCCTTAGGCCAAAAGACCGCCAAAACCCAGCTTTGCAAATGGATGTCACAAACATTACAAAACTGCACTATTAGGACATTATTGCTATGGCCATTCATCATCCGTCCTTCCGTTTCTACCAGCAGCAACATTCACAGTAATTTACTGAAGCATGTGTTTTCCATTGTCACTCCTTATAAAATAATTGGATCTACAGACTTCTCTTTTTTCACACAAAATCTGAAAAACAAGATCTATTCCATGCATGTTTTTTATATTCCACATCTACTTTTCTGCAACACCCACCTTATAGCCAGTTTACTTACAAATATACTTTCTATAGATACTATGTAAGCACACATTGTTCTGCGTGCTCAGAAGGTGTCTGTTGTCCCTAGGCTGAAAAAGAATATGTGAAAGCAAGTGGTTGGTGGTATAGCTGGGGAGGAATGATCCTTGACACTATCATGTACAGTCCTGATTGAATTTATCAGCAATTACTTAATTGCTGCTGCTGCTGTTGTTGTTGTTGTTGTTATTATTATTATTATTATTATTATTATTATTATTATATACAACAACATGAAATCACAGCTGCCAGTCCTTTAGCTGGTGTTGGCCTTCATTTGCATCGAGTTCTTCCCAAGAACCTAAGCTGGGAGCCATGAAGAACTCTATCATCCACAAAAGGAACAGCAGGGAAATCCAGACAGAACAGCCAAGAGCTTGATGTTCCTGCTCTCTTAAACTGGTGAACATATGTAGACAAATACGTAGACAAATTCTTCTCAAGGACCCATTTGTGTGTGTGTGGGTGGATAGATGGATGGATGGATGGATGGATGGATGGATGTAGATCAATTAATTAACCATTAAAAAGTGAAGTCTTAACATTATTTTAAAGAGCAGCTCATGTAGAATTAGGAAAAAGTAAAATGATAATTATTAAATGTTCTATCAAAGTGCCATAGAGATAGATATATAGTAAATAGATAAGGATATATTGGACAATATGTTTCCTTTTAAGCTCAAAACTGACTCAAGTACTTACACGATTGATGATGTATTTTAAAGATAAAATGGATTACTTTGAGGATCCTTGTCCTAATGCATATCTTTCCAAACTGTGTGTCTGGACACATTAGTGTGTCGGCTGCAGTGTCTGGGTGTGTCACGGCTGCTGCTGCCTCCAAACCTGCTGTGATTCCACTCAGGTCCTACTGCCTGCCTTGTGCCCAGCTGTAAAAGTGTGTTGCAAAATGATTAGGGTGACCATACATCCCGTTTTGAACGGGACAGTCCTGTTATTTTAGCATTTTTCAACCGTCCCGTCGTTTTGATCAAAATCTCAATTTTGTCCCTTTTTTAAACCCGGCGGGAAGGAGGACAGGAAGACAGGAAGGAGGACTGGAGCCGGACTTGCCATTGGAGGCAGCCCGGAAGAGGCCCTATCAGCGTGGCAACTGGAAGCCCAGTTGCCACGTGCGAGCCCCGCAGCAGACACAGCACCACAGTGCAGGTTCCTGCCTCTTTACCTGATCCTGAGATTGTCTGCCCAGCAGTGGTGAGGCCAGGGAAAGCAGGCACAGGAAGGTTGTGGAAAGAGGGTGCGTGTGTGTGTGTGTGTGTGCGCGCACGCGCAGATAACTTGCTCAGAGTAATCGCGCGCACACACACACGCACCCCGCACCCTCTTTCTTCAGCCTCCCCATGACCAAATGCACCCGCACCTGTTGCAGGGAGGCTGGAGAAAGAGGGTGTGGGGTGCGTGCGTGTGTGTGCGTGCGCGCACGCGGATTACTTGCTCAGCGTAATCGCGCGTGCGCGCGCGCGCGCACACACACACACACACACCATACCCTCTTTCTCCAGCCTCCCTGCAACAGGTGCAGGTGCATTTGGTCATGGGGAGGCTAGAGAAAGAGGGTGTGGGGTGCGTGTGTGTGTGTGTGTCTGTGTGCGTGCGCATCTGATCGGGCTTGGCCAAGGGAGGAGAGTTGTCGGGCCGCCGAGCAGGAGAAGCAGGAGCCGGCCACCCTGGGGAGCTTCTGCGGGCAGCAAGGGGTGGAGTGGTCAACAACTCTCCTCCCTCGGCCAAGCCCGATCAGATGCACGCACACACGCACCCCACACCCTCTTTCTCTAGCCTCCCTGCAACAGGTGCGGGTGCATTTGGTCATGGGGAGGCTGGAGAAAGAGGGTGTGGAGTGTGTGTGTGTGTGTGTGCGTGCATCTGATCAGGCTTGGCCAAGGGAGGAGAGTTGTCGGGCCGCCGAGCAGGAGAAGCTGGCTGCGCTCGGCTACTTCAGCCACACCACTCCGCCCCTTGCTGCCCGCTAAAGCTCCCCAGGGTGGCCGCTCCTGCTTATCCTGCTCGGCGGCCCAACAACTCTCCTATCTCGGCCAAGCCTGATCAGATGCACACACACACACACACACTCACAGGACAGACTGCCCTGGCAGGAGCTGGCCGTGCTGGGGGGCTTCAGTGGGTGGCGAGGGGCGGAGTGGTGTGACTGAAGCCTCCCAGCACGGCCAGCTCCTGCCAGGGCAGTCTGTCCTGTGAGTGTGTGTGTGTGTGTGTGTGCATCTGATCGGGCTTGGCCGAGGGAGGAGAGTTGTCCGGCCGCCGAGCAGGAGAAGCAGGAGCCGGCCACCCTGGGGAGCTTCAGCGGGCAGCAAGGGGCGGATTGTTTGGCTGAAGCAGCTGAGCGCAGCCGGCTCCTCCTGCTTCTCCTGCTCTGCGGCGGTGGCAGCAGCAGCGACTCTCCTCCCTCCCTCGGCCAAGCCCGAGGGGGATGGGGCAGTGGTGGGCCTCCATCCCCTCCATCCCCGCCCCTTGTTCCCCGGCTGATAATGATGCTGTGTGCACAGTGCGTGTACTCCGGCCTCCCCTAAACACACCAGCTCTGCCACACCATTTACTGCTAGAAGAAAAAAAAAACCTTTAAAAATTAAAAAAATATATTAAAATCCGAGCCAATCATGCTGATGGGGGCGGGGTTTGCAGGCGGGAGCCAATCGTGTGGGGCGGGGGCGGGGTTTGCAGGTGGGAGCCAATTGCGTGGACTGGGGGGCGGGGTTTGGAGGCCGGCATGATGGCATAAGACCCTGTCCCGTTTTGCCATCCCAAAAGTCCCATTTTTGTCTGAAGGAAATATGGTCAGCCTAGAAATGATGCATATCTAAAAAGTGTGTCACCAACATGAAAAGTTTGGAAAGCTCTGTTGTAATGTATCGGCATAGTATATGTGCGGATCCAAGCAGTGTGGCCTTTTGTAATTGACAGATGGAAATTTTGTCAATGTGCAGATTTTCTAAGTGCTGTCCAAGGTTTATTGGTATGGCACCCAGTGTGCCAATAACCACTAGGACCACCACACCTGGTTTATGCCATAATCTTTCAACTTTGATTTTCAGATCTTGGTACTTTGTGATCTTCTCCAATTCTATTCTACTATCCCCTGGTAATGCCACATCAATTATCCACACTTTCTTCTTTTCAACCACAGTTAAATCTGGTGTGTTATGCACCAAGACTTTATCAGTTTGTATTTGGAAATCTCACAATATTTTAACCTGCTCATTTTCGACTACTTTTTAAACAGGAAGGGTGGGCAGCAACTTCCCTGACATTGGCTCGACCTAGAAGGACCTCTTGGCCCCACTTCTGAGGAGCTTGGCATCCACCCTCAAGGCAACAGCTGCCACTGATTCTGCATTTTTTCTGCGGTGGTACCACAGAACCTTCCAGGAGATTGCAGTTTCCATTAAACCTCCTGCATGTTCTGCGTCAGCTGCATATTAGATAATCAAGCCCTTCATCCAGGCCATAAAAAAAATTTTTGAATTCTACAGGGCCCAGGACAGCATCCTCTGGCACTCCACTCAGTATGACTCTCTAAGCCAGAACTTTCCAAACTGTGTGTCGCGACACAAAAGTGTGTCGCTTTTGTGTCGCCACACACAGTCTGGTGTGTCGCCACACAACCCGGAAGCACTGATCATCATCAGCGCTTCCGGGTTTTCCCGCGGCGACACACCAACTGCAGAGTGCAAAACCTGAAAGCGGCAGCAGCGCTTCCGGGTTTTTGCGCGCTGCCGCACTTCCGGGTTTTCCTGCGGCGACACACCAACGCCGGTTGGTGTGTCGCCGCGGGAAAAACTTTGGAAAGCCCTGCTCTAAGCTGTTTTGGAGCCTTTTATGGAATTCTCTATGGGTGGTCATTCAGCCAATTATAAATTATTTTAATGGCTTATCATTTAGCCCGTATTTTGCTATTTTCTTTACAAGGAGTCACAAGAGACTTTATCAAATGCTTTGCTGAAGTTAAGATACACTACATCCATGGCATTTCCCCAATCTATTAAGCTAGTAACTATGTATTTTTTAAAAAAGTGGTAATTTTAGTCTGGTATGACTAGTTTGTGACATACCCACACTGGCTCTTATTAATTGTTATGTTCCTATTCAAATGCTTGGAGACATGCTGTTTAATCATCTGTGAGGGAATCTTGCTCAGTATAGATGTCAAGGCAACAGATTTGTAATTTCCCAGAGCCTCCCTTTTTCTTTTTTGAATATTTGCTCTGTCCCATTTCTGGCACCGTGCCTGTTCTCCAGGAGTTCTGAAAGATTACAGGCAGCAGTTCTGCAATCATATCTGTTAGTTTCTTCTATATCCTAGGATGTAATTCATCTGGCCCTGGAGCCTTGAACTCATTTAAATTTCCTTTGCCCTCTTCTTGTCTATCTGGAGTTGGAGTTTAGGCTTTCTGACAAAGTTCCTACTGCTTCTGGTGACTATCAAGTATTCTTCTTTGGCTGTGTTCCCCTCTATACATGACACATTTTCTCTTCAATAATTTAGAGATCTCTGCATATATCCATGTTGGCCTCTTTTGATTTTCCCCATTTTTCCTTTCAGTAGGAATTGTTGGGGATAACACCTTCAGCACCTCATTTCCCAGGATCTCCCATCTTTCCCAGATACTTTTCTCCTTTAGGAGTTCAAGCCATTGGATCTGATTTATCTTCTTCTGAATTCATTGAAATCTGCTCCTCTGAAACCCAGGATGTACACTGGACTCTTCTCTATTCCTCCTCCCCTTGAGATCACAAAGTCAAGGACAGCAGGGTCCCTTCCTCCCAAGGTTCCATCACCTTCACTTCTTCCACCAATCTCTAATAGCTGGCTCCCTAGCAACTACTTCTACCTTTTGACAAACAAAGTTGTCAGCAAGAGACAATAGGAATTTATTGGACCTCTGACTCTTCATAGAATTAGTTGAAATCTCCAGTGGCTTTCTTATATGCAGCTTATAGAGAAATTTAAGTTAGATAAAAAAGACTTTGGATTTCAACAGAGTAAATCGGAATTTGAAATACAACTTTGTGAAAAAGATGAACATTTAATTGCTAAAATGTATAAACTATTGCTGAGAAGAGAAATGGTGGAAGAACAAGTTAAAGATTGTATGATTAAATGGGCACAAAATATTGGTCACAATATACATATGCAGCAAT
Source organism: Charina bottae (assembly GCA_023362775.1). Taxonomy (NCBI): domain Eukaryota; kingdom Metazoa; phylum Chordata; class Lepidosauria; order Squamata; family Charinaidae; genus Charina; species Charina bottae. Next base: position 4,529,379 of record JALMGJ010000020.1, read on the forward strand.
GGGAAAATATGTGGATTAAAGGATTGAAGTTTACTTTGTGTTATAATCTGAAGGAAAATTTCTATAAGATGATGTATCGATGGTATATGACCCCCCAAAAACTTGCAAAAATATATGGGACTGTTTCTAACATTTGTTGGAAATGTAATAAAGAGGGGTCGTTCTACCACATGTGGTGGACATGTAAGATTGCAAAGAAATTTTGGACTCAAATATATACGATGATGCAGAGTATATTACAAATACAGATTCCGTTTAAACCAGAATTATTCCTGTTGGGAATATTGGATTTACAAATAGAAAAACATTCTGTTAGAATTATACAATATATGATAACAGCAGCAAGACTTCTTTATGCACAATTTTGGAAAACTCAGACTTTACCAACAGTACAAGAGTGGATGTTAAAATTGATGGACATGGCAGAAAAATGATAAATTGACTTGTTTATTGAAAGAAAACTCAAGTTATCAATATCTCAAAGAGTGGAAACCATTGATGGACTATTTGCGAAATGCAGGAGGGGTGAAGCTTACATGGGGTTTTGAAGAGTAGATTAAATATAATAGAGTATATTAGACAAAGAATTATTTCTATCTATTGAATGAAAAACCAACATTTAAGACAGACTCTTTTATTTACATGACCAGAGATAGATTGGAAGTTACCCATTTTTCATATCTTTTTCTTTATCTTACTTTACTACACTTTTTCTTTTCTTTTTCTTTATTTTGTATTTCTATTTCTTTTTCAGTTTCTAACTTTTAACTATGTATTTTAAAATCCTAATAAAATTTTTATATATATATAAAAGAAATCTCCCATTGTCACCATTGCCAGCCTCTTTGCAAAATTTGGTCAGCTGACACAGAATGGCCTCAGCCATACCTTCCACCTGTCCAAGCGATCAATAATAAACTCCTGCAATGATTTTGTTTTTCTTACCCTTACGCAAATACTCTCAACAGGATTTCCGTGCTCTGATTTGTGAATTTCCGTGTATCCATATATGGTTTTGTACAGCACAACAACCCCTAACTTTTTGTCCACTTTGAAATCAGTGTAATGTAGTCACTACAAATATACGTAACATTTATATAACAGAATGCCTTATTATAACAGTGGAAATAATGAGTGGTTGAAAGGATGTGTGGGGAGGGAACTTCTTTTGCTGCAAACTGCAGAAAGATTTCCTTCTGGAGTAGCAGCTGAGAAGCTCTTGACTGACGGAGCTGTTCCCCTGGATTAAGGCCATTAAATAACAGTGAAAAGCAGATCTTCTTGAAAAACTAAAGGGTGAGTCACACCCCCTGAATTCATATAAAAAGTGAACCTACTGGTAATTACCAGGGTGTGAATTGTTTTACCTTAATTACCTGACAGTCTTGACAGTGCTTTAATTTATGTCCTTAAGCTGTCTATCTGCCAACATTAAAAGTTAATTCTATAATTAATTTAATATTAATAGTAACCTTTTAAGTGTTTATAAGAGGTTTATGAGTTAATGGGATTCACAGTAACAAAACAGGAAACTCTTAAGAGAAAAAAAAATTCTACAGAACATTCTTCAGTTTGCTATTGCAAATGGTACCGTTAGCGTCTAGTTTCCATTTTCTCCCTGTAAGAGCCACAGTATTTTTCTGACTGACACATTAATCTTAAACACATTAGTCCTAATCCACTGGCCACACTGTGCAATAGTGGCTGTTAATGCAGACCCTTGGAACATCTGGTCAAATGTTCTATATCTTCAAGGTAGTGACAGGGTGGATCAATGCAGTTTTCCTTAGATAGCCTGGGACAGTGACCATCAAGACTTGGGTTAGGGACAGTTGATGGATGAAATGCAGCCTTTTCTCTTTCCATCTTGACTCTGGTTCCATACATATATGTACAGTATATATGGGGAGATGGTGATCCAAAAGAAGAGTAAGTAAAGGTAAAGGTTCCCCCCGCACATTTGTGCAGTCATGTCCGACTCTAGGGGCCGGTGCTCATCTCCGTTTGTTAGTCGAAGAGCCAACGTTGTCCGAAGACGCTTCCATGGTCATGTGGCCGGCATGGCACACGCGGAACACTGTTACCTACCCACCGAACTGGTACCTATTAATCTACTTGCATTTGCATGCTTTTGAATTGCTAGGTTGGCAAGAGTTGGAGCTAGTGCGGGAGCTCACTCCGTCATGCGGGACTAGGGATTCGAACCTCCAAACTTGCGACCTTCCGATCGACAAGCCTGGCATCTTACCCGCTGAGCCACCATGCCCCTAAAAGAAGAGTAAGTTGGCATAAATGGATTCCTTGACCCCTTGGGGGTCAACTTGGAAAATCCTTCCTTGAATAGAGGTGGGGGCCTCAGGCACAATCTTTCCCCTATTTTCCTCCCTGCTTTGTCTTCTGTGCCTAGGAAGATTAAGACCGTTTCGCAAGCTCAACAGCAGCATGGTGATCTTAACGATCCTTCTTTAGATGATAAAGGGACTTAGAAATAACATCTCAAAAATAACCATGACCTAGCCCCAGGTGTAAGGTCACACAGCAACATATTTAAGGATTCCCTTACTAACTTTGCTCAGACTGAAGAAGCTCCTTGGATAAGGAGCGAAACGTTTCCACTGAGAAAATAGAAATCCAGTTGACATGATTCAAGCTACAGACAATTCCACCTGGATGACTGAGAACCTTCATAGACATATCTATCTGCTGAGGTTTTTACTTGCAGTGGTTTATTCCTTCTGTAAGGATAAAGAAGTTACTAGAATGATCTTCATCTACCTAATGGGTTTTAGTGGCATCCGAGGAACTCTGGAAGATTTTGCAGGTGGTATGGATGGTGCTCTTGCAAACACCCTGGTCACATTGTAGAACAGAGAATTCACTTAGTTGATACAATTGCTACCAAATGACACTTTCCTATTGGCAAAGCCGAATTATTTGGGCTGTGCAAAGCATGAAAGTACAAAGTACATGAGCACAAGTGAAGCACCTGTCCTTGAAGCTTCATCCTTTGCAAAGCTTGCTCGGCTACTTTGCCAGCTGTTCCTGGCCCATGTGTCCAAGGACAGCCTTCAACAGTAGACCTAATAAGAGGGGATATATGAAACATGTGAGGGAACTATGGATGGACAGAAGACCTGCATCCACACTAAGTGAGAAACAGGTAGTTACCCAATGCTTCAACATAGTGAAAAGGAAGCTGCTCTCAGAACTTGAGATAGACCAACTACATATTATATCCCAAATTCAAGAAGACCCGGAAAAACAACTGGAGGTGCAGCCAACACCTGAAGCTGGAACGTCACTGCCACCCCCTCCATTACAGAGCACAGCAGCTGATATGAGGCAAAAGATCATGGATAAACTAGCTACAGTCAACTCTCGAGACCGATTACCAAGGCTCAGTGGAGAAATACCATCAGATAGTATGCTAGAAGATGCCAACAGAGCCCTCACAACAATCCCTACTACCTCTATAACTCAAACCAATGAACTGATATATGCTACAGCCACTGTAATCCTAGAGATGCTTGGCTACATGATCAAGAACAGCAGTACATACCCCCCCCCCCAGAAAATGAGGTTGGAGGCTAAGATCAAGGCAACTCGGAGAGAAGTTAGTCAGCTGGTGGAGCTACAGAAGGGTGTGGAGATTAAGGATAAGACTTGGCTACTGAAAAAATACAAGAGCCTTATTCCACCTGAAGCCCTAGAGACTGCTAAACAAAGGCTCACAACACAGGCTACCAGGCTAAGGAGATATACTAGAGAAGTAGAGGCCAAGAAGATAAATGCCATGTTCGCCAAAGAACCATCCAAGGTGTACTCCCAACTGCAGTGCAACAACACAGTAATAGCAGAGTCACCAACAGCAGAAACGGAACGGTACTGGAAGAACATATGGGAGAAAGAGAAGACACATAACAGCAGTGCAAAATGGCTGCAGGACCTGAGAGCAGACCACAGAAATCTCCCAGAGCAGGAACCAGTCACCATCACAGTGGCAGACATCCAACAGTGTGTCAAAAACATGAAGAGCTGGACAGCACCTGGCCCGGACATGATCCACACCTACTGGCTAAAGAAACTAACAGCAGTGCATGAACGCCTAGCAGCACAGATGAACCAGCTGCTTGCATCAGGCTCCCACCCAGACTGGCTAACACAAGGTAGGACAGTGATGATCATGAAAGACCCCAACAAGGGAACAATACCATCCAACTACCTGCCTCCCCACATCATGGAAAGTCCTATCAGGCATCATAGCCGCCAAGCTGCAGGACCATATGGGCCAGTACATGAGCACAGCTCAGAAGGGCATTGGGAACAACACCAGAGGCTCCAAACACCAGTTGCTCATAGACAGAGCAGTCACCCAAGACTCAAGGTCTAGACAGACCAATCTGAGCACAGCATGGATTGATTACAGGAAAGCCTATGACTCAGTGCCACACACATGGATCTGTGAATGCCTGGCGCTATACAAAGTCAATAGGACAATAAGGACCTTCCTCAAGAACTCAGTGGGACTGTGGAAGACAACACTGGAAATCAACTCAAGACAGTTCGCACAAGTGGCCATCAAGTGTGGCATATACCAAGGTGATGCACTGTCCCCACTACTGTTCTGCATGGGCTTGTACCCCCTCAGCCAGATTATCACAAGAACTGGATACGGATACAAGTTCAAGAGTGGAAGTACCATCAGCCACCTCCTCTACATGGATGACATCAAGCTGTATGCTAAGACTGAACGAGACATCGACTCACTGATCCACCTGACACGGATCTACAGTGAGGACATTGGGATGTCATTCGGACTAGAGAAGTGTGGCTGGATGGTAGTAAAGAGAGGGAAGGGAGTTAAGACTGATGGGGTGGAGCTACCAGCAGCCCACATAGCAGACATACAGACCAGCTACAAGTATCTTGGTATCCCACAGTCACATGGGAACCACGATGAGGAGGCAAGGAAGACAGCAACATCCAAGTACCACCAAAGGATAAGACAGATCCTGAAGAGCCAGCTCAATGGGAAGAACAAGATCCACACCATCAACATGTACCCCCGGAGGTGAGGCAGGCCCCATCGCTCCCGGCCTTCCAGAAGAATTTAAAGACCTGGTTCTGCTGCCTCGCCTAGGATGGGAAGGGCAACAGCTTCTCCTGGGGATGGCTGGTGCCATAGAGCCCTCTTTTAAATATGATATTATCGCCCCTTGGATTTTATACTTAATTTATTTTTTACTTGTATGGTGTTTATATTGCATTGTATTATATTTTATGTATTTTAATTGTTGATTTCTTTGTAAACTGCCCAGAGTCCCACCTTCAGGGGAGATGGGTGGTGATAAAAATCGGAGAAATAAATAAATAAATAAAATATATGCCCTGCCAGTCATCAGATACCCTGCCGGTATAGTGAGCTGGCCAAAGGAGGACATGGAGGCTGCTGATGTGAAGACCCGGAAGCTCCTCACAATGTACAGAGGCTTTCACCCCAAGTCCAACACTCAGAGACTGTACACCAGCCGGAAAGAGGGTGTGCAAGGTCTGGTGAGTGTCAAAGCCACTGTCCTTGATGAGACCCAGAGCATCCAGGAGTACATCAGTAAGATGGCACCTAAAGATGAGCTGCTGAGAGAATGCCTGAGGCAGCAGCAGACATGGAAGAAAGATCAAGCAGAGTAAGTGCCATAGCAAGACAAGACCCTGCATGGGATGTACCATTGACAGAGAGCTGAGGTGGCTGACCTTGGGAACTCCTACCAGTGGCTGGAAAGTGCTGGACTAAAAGACTGCACTGAGGCACTGCTCATAGCAGCACAAGAACAGGCACTAAGCACCAGATCCATAGAAGCAGGGGTCTACCACACTAGACAGGACTGAAGGTTCAGACTGTGCAGAGAGGCCTCAGAGACAGTCCAACACATAGTGGCAGGGTGTAAGATGCAGGCAGAAATAGCATACACTGAACGGCACAACCAAGTAGCTGGCATTGTGTACAGGAACATCTGCACAGCGTATGGGCTAGACCCTTCCTGGTCCAGATGGGAGATTCCACAGAAGGTCATGGAGAATGACAGGGCTAAGATCCTGTGGGATTTCCAGATCCAGACAGACAGGCAGGTACTGGCCAGTCAACCAGACATCGTGGTAGTAGACAAGGACCAGAAGACGGCGGTGGTGATAGATGTAGCGGTGCCAAGTGACAGCAACATCAGGAAGAAGGAGTATGAGAAGCTGGAGAAGTACCAGGGCCTGAAGGAAGATGTGGAAAATGAAGGCCAAAGTGGTCCCAGTGGTGGTCGGAGCACTCGGGGCTGTGACTCCTAAGCTGGGAGAGTGGCTCCAACAGATCCCAGGAGCAACATCAGAGCTCTCTGTCCAGAGGAGTGTAATGCTAGGAACAGCTAAGATACTGCGCAGAACCCTCAAACTCCCAGTAGAGGACCTGAGGTTGAGGAAGACACATACCACCCATAGGGGTAAGAAGGGAATTTTCCTGACTCCAGAATGATTCTGGACAGTGGTGTCCTTCCAGAGGGAGTTAGACTTTCCCAGTCCCCCAGGTCACATTTGGGGACTGAAGGTGTCCTCCCGGAGGAAGTAAGACTTTCCCAGTCCCCACCATCGGAAGCAGCAGCCCCAATTGTTCTACCAACGGGGGTTCACTTAACCCGGTTTGCCAAACCAGATCTAACAATGTCCTTTGGCAGAGGACAAAGGACATCACCGTACCCATATCGAGAAATGGAGGAGTTACAGCAATTAGCGACAGATTGCCAACTGGAGATGAGATGGCGGCAGCCCGGAGCTCGGCCCAAAACCCAGTATGCGGAAGCAGCCTGGACTACCAACCCTGCGTTTCACAAAAAACAAGATAGCTGGTCATCGGCTGTTGGGCGAGATGCGGACCCCGGGGCTGCACCGCATGTTACAGTACAGCGTGATCCAGATCCCACACGGGGTAACGCCTTGGAGTGGTGGAATCCCAAATTACAGAACTTGGAGGCCGTGTAGATGACATACAGAACATACTAGAAACAATAACCCCACAAAGCGGTAGGTCCGTTCACCAGGGCACCGTTCATGATGCACCCTGTCCGGCGAGATCCCCGCCTTTCCCACCCATGGCGCCACCACCTCAGCCCGCCAACTTTGTACCTGGACTAGGGCTGCCCATCGGTGGAGGAGGCTTCGGGCTACAGGAACTGAAAGTTAAATTCGGAGGCAACCCAAAACAACTAGCCTGGTTCCTAAATCAAGTTTGCGTATTCATGGATGCTTGGGGGAGATACTTCCCAGACGAGGACTCAAAAATCCAGTATGTTACTGCACACTTGGAAGACGAAGCAGCCAATTGGGCTGTGGACTTGAATGAAAGCGAGGGCCCTGAGTTAGAGGACTTCGATGAATTCATGTTTGCCCTCCGCACTCGCTTTGAGGATCCCCTTGCAGCGATGCGAGCCTGTACTAGGTTGCAAACATTTAGACAAGGGAACAAGTCCGTCTCAGCATATGCTTCAGAGTTTAAAAATCTAGTGGGAAAAATGACCGACTGGCCAGAATCACTAAAAATAGAACGCTTCACCAATGGCTTGAACGCCGAGATCTTGGAATGGAGTTTAGCACAAGCCAAACCTACAACGCTACGCGATTGGATTTGCCTGGCTGGTGAAGTTGAAGCAGCTCGTGCACAAGTGAAACGGCAACACTGCTACCAGTTAGCTGGAAAACGCGTCTCCGAAGCCCCTGCGCCTGCCGAGCGCAAAGACGCATGCCAGGGGTGGAAAACTCAACGTACTCAACACCCCCGAACTACCACTTGTTTTGCAAGTGTGCAAAAGGACACTTGTGAATTCCCAATTTTTCCAGCTCTTTATAATGTTCAATAACTACTGTATGTTTTTAATTTTTCCTTATTTAGGAATTTACTTCTAATTTAGAATCAATGAGATTTATTGCTGAATAAACAGAAAAGGGATCATGATGGAAATACTGTATGACTTCTCTTCCAAGCATTCTGTACTCCTGCAAGGAACTCTTACACATCTTTCTTGCTCACTTGTTTTCTGGTCTTAGCACATATATCTGGAAGTCAGTCCAATTCAGTTCTGTGAGCCTTTCAGTCAGGACTTCTACCCTGATCTGACATGTCCTGCACTCGTGTCTACATGAAATATATTTAACTAAACAAGCTCAACTGGTCTGCTTGCTTTCAGGAAATTTTTACAAGCTTTGATCTACAGTCAAGGGAAAGGCAGCTAAAAGTAGGAAACAACAAATAATTGAAAGCTGTATTCCTTAGTTACAACCCCACCCAAGACCCCTTAAATAACTCAGCTTCATTGATAGGAGTGGCCCTTCACTAAGCAGGTGGGAAAGGATGGGAAAGTCACACAAGTAACAAATACCTTCTTTTCTGATCCAAATACCCACCCACAAACATTTCCAATCCAGATATTCCTTTCTGATCATGAATACTTAAAATATAAGCCATCATGTTTTCAGTATGATTAATAGAAAACCTCTTGAGGGCTTGATACCACTGCTTCTCTTTTAAGCTAAATTGAGTTCTGTTTCCTTCTTTCTCCAAAAGCCATGAGTATGTTTAGTATTGATGATTATGGTGCAAGGTGCTAGACAACTATTGTGTGCAACTGGCCAAACAAGATCAACTTTTATAGAATAGGGTAAACAAAGAACTACCAGGATGACTTCTATTTATTTGAAATATGTATGTCCATCTTTTCCTTAGAGGCCCAAGGTGGCTAAAAAACCTTTTTTAAAAAGATAACACATGATTAAAAGCAGAATAGAAGCCTGAAAGGACCTAAATGTAAGGAAAAGATAAGGAATCCCCAGTTGAAAACAGTCAGGATGCTTCAGGAAGTCTCAAGGCCGGACATGAGGCCACTGAGCTTCTGGTCCCCAGGAAGGGGCAGGAGAAGCCATCCGTCTTGGGCTTTGAATGGAGCTGGGAGCCACATCATGCCAAGAAGCTGTGGCTATCTTGTGACAAATAGCATCTTTCCCATGCTTTATAAATATTCCCCAATAATGTTAATGTTCTTGAGTATATTTTATTGAAATGCATATCGATTTCAGTTGCACATTTACAAAAATGGTGCCTATACTTCTCATCAAGACTAAACGCCAGTGAAATAAAGGAGAATGTGAATGTGAGTCAGTACTCAATGAAAGGACACTTTTCTTCATGGCCAATGAATGGGACAAATTGCTTATTTCCTTCTGACATACGTAAAGTTTAAATGTGGCATTTCATTTTGCCTGTCGTGGAGGGAAGAGTTCTGAGGGCTGTGATTATGTAGAACAACCTCAGTTAAAATGGCCAAAAAGACTTCAAATTTCAAGAAAAGATTCTTCCGGGAACTCTCATCTGTCTTGGATACTTTTAGCTTCTCCTGCCATGGATTTCTCCTTATCATTGCTCTGATTTTATTAGCATGTACTGTTTCGAAGTCTAAGACACATGCTTCCCTTGGTTCAGTTTTAGTTTTCCTTAAAATCAAGAACCACTGCACTACTTCGGCCACTTCCTCCAAAGTTCTGGCTACTTCCATTTCCTCTTTTGGGCTTTTGGCTGCTGATGGATGTGTCCAGGCAGACATTCAACAGATACAGGTTCCTTAATCAGTTGGTAGAGTTGTCCCCGAGGAGTATATGCCTGATGCCTCTCTCCATGAGTTAATGCTTCCCCAAAATTCAGGCAGAAATTCCACAGGCCAGCCGTAATCTCCCACAAAGTTACAGCCCACACGTTTCCATCTTGCCTCTTGTACTCAAGATTCCTCTTTTTCCCTCCTCTTGCTTGGCACCACATTTGGGGCATGGATTGGGGGGGGGGGGGAGGGAGTGACGTCATGACACTCATGGTGCCACTGTGGCTTCCACAAGATGCACATGACTGAATCCTTCCTCATTGTTCATTCTCTTGCTTAGCTCTCTTTTCTTCAATCCCAACTCCAGGACAAGAGGTCAACTGGGCTTGGGAGAAAAGTGACAGAACAGATGGAAGTAAACAGAACGGCAGAATGAACACATTTGAACACATTTTATTCTAAACTGTAATCCTTCCCTTTTTTAGATGTTAGTGGAGTAGATGCATAAATAGATGCTACCACATCTGCTGTCAAACAAGTGTCTAAATATAGCCTTCATTCTGAGGCAGACATGATAAGGGATCTTTGACCCTGGCAGTTGCGCAACTTGCCAGTGTTAACCAGTAACACTTGTACAGTGGTTTCTTTCAAAGGATAATGAATTTATTGAACAGGGACACATCAATTCAAAATGATAAAAATATTTATTTTATGGGGAAATAAAAAATAAATCTAGGAAGAAACCAATCAGCTCATCTATAGCATTCCAGGGTGAAGGCACCTTTCCTGAGAAGGCCTGCTCATAAATAACAAGTCAATACTCCAGGTTTTTGGCACACATAGGATCTTAAGTATCTGCCTGGTGTCCCAGTCCCAAGTTGTCAGATGTCACAGGTAAAACCCTGATCCTGGCTTGGTAGCCAATTAACAGCCAGTGCAGTTGCTTCTGTAACAAGCACAGCCAGTGGCCCACTCAGCAACCAGGCCACCATATTCTGCACCAGGTCCAGCTGTCAAGCCAAAAGGGCAGCCTCACATACAAGGCTTCAGAGCATGATCCACCTTTGATAGGCTGGCCCCATCCAGGCAAGGGCATAGTAGGAATATTAGCTAAAGCTAGTAATAGGCTCTTCTAGTCAGAGAAATCACTTTGGCCTCTACAAAAACCTCCACAACCATTTGAAACTACATGGTTGCTTTTAATGAGTATTACCACAATCAGAATAAGAAACTCCTGCATTCCCATACCACCAACAAAGTCTCTGTCTCCAGAACAATTTCAGTTCCATCAGCTCACATCTGCTCCATCATTGCATCCAGATACAGGTTTGTTTGTTTGCAGTTTGTTGTGATTAAGACTCTGTGGAGAGGTAGAACCGAGTGTCATTAGCATTAAATGCAGGCCTCCCAGACAGTCAGAGAGTGGCCGGGTGGACAAGTACTCCCAGAACTGCGCCTTCAGCTGGCTCATCACTGGCAACTAATAAAACCTCCTCCTTAATCCATTCAGGCTGTTGTGGACTTGCTGAAAGGGACTGGTATACTTAGACTTTCAAAGGAATTGCTCTTACCTGCCCCTCGTTGCTGGTGCAGGGGGGCCACATTTACAGTACCTTAAGTTCAGCCCTCTGACAGAGTCAGTTACTGGCTGAATGGCAAATATTCCCACGCAAAGCTCAACTGTTTCAAGTTTGCTGACTTTTTCTGACCTTTAATTTTTAACCCTCCTTGGAATTGTTTGTAACTATTTTTTTTAAAATATACCCCTTTTAAGGAACTCCCAGGGGCATCCACCAGGAAAGGCAAAAGGCCAAGTTGGTGGGTGTGATCAAGCCCCACTCCTCTGTACATATATACATAGAAAGGAGTGGGGCTCCAGTTATTTGGTTACCCACCATCTCAGCCTTCCGCCCAGCAGCAAATGCCCCTGGGAGCACCTACCAGTCTTGACCTCCTTTTCCAACTAGCTTCATCTTCCATGGGATTTCCTTTAATCTTGCTGTGGGTTTATTAAAATCCATATTTTTAAAGCCCATTTCACTACACTTGCCTTTAATTTCCCTGAAAAGCAATAACTATGATCCTGCTATTCTAGTTTCTTGATTAGTTTCTTCCCTATTTGTTAGCATCAGGTCAAGGACAGCTTATCCTCTTTTCCCTTTGTATACTCTCTGAAGGGGGTATTTGTTAGCAGGACAAAATACAGGTAGTCCTCGTTTAGCAATCACAATTGGGATTGGCAACTTGGTCATTAAGCGAAGTGGTCACTAAGCGAAACCGCAACAGTGCTTACGATCTTACTTCAGCTTTGCTTTGCTTTTCAGACCTGCGAAGGTCATAAATGTGAGGATTGGTTGCAAAGTTACTTTTTCATCACAGTCATGACTTTAAATGGTCGCTAAACAAGGCACTCGCTAAATGAGGACTACCTGTAAAGAATTTCCTGGAAAGACCTTACTTGGAAGTGTTGGTTCTCCAAAAAATGTCAGGGTAATTAAAATTAAAATCTCTTATCACTACAACTTAATTCCTGTTTGAATGATCTGCAGCTCAGTTTTGGAAGACAAAGAGATGCTCTCTACAGTACCACCAAGTTAATTTATTGGATTTCTGAGTAGCAGTAGATAGTTTTAGCCTACAGTGTAGTTCTTTCTGCATCTTTTCATTGCTGTAGTCCAGTTCTAGGTGTTATCCCACCTGGACTCCATTATACTGATTAAATCATATTTGCCTGCTTATACTAAGAGCTCAAGACAGCTTTTTATTATGTGTATAAATTAATGACTTCCTACCCCATAAAGAATAACATTCATCTACCTTATCCAATGAAGGGGCGTGGTGGCTCAGCGGGTAAGACGCCAGGCTTGTCGATCGGAAGATCGCAAGTTCGGATGTTCGAATCCCTAGCCCTGTGTGCGGAGTGAGCTCCCGCACTAGCTCCAGCTCTTGCCAACCTAGCAATTCGAAAGCATGCAAATGCAAGTAGATTAATAGGTACCACTTCGGTGGGTAGGTAACAACGTTCCACGCGCGTCATGCGGCCACATGACCGTGGAAGTGTCTTTGGACAGCGCTGGCTCTTCGGCTAAGAAACGGAGATGAGCACCGGCCCCTAGAGTCGGACACGACTGCACAAATGTGCAGGGGGAACCTTTACCTTTACCTTATCCAATAACTTTCTTAAAGTGCTGCTTTTCTCAAAGGTTCAGAATACTTCACTTGCAATAACTGTGCCATAGGAGTGTCAGTGTGGTGAGTTTGGGAATGCCTCATTGGAATGCAGTGAAGAAGAGGACATTGCCTTGGTAACAGGACACACTTTCTTCAACACGTTGTTGCTATCTTCAAGGTGCCCTTTCCTCATCTGCCATAAGAAGGGTTTGCCCCATGTTTTTGGAAGTATTAATTTTTTTTCCTTCCTAGCGTTTTTCCCACGGGTGCAGGGTCCACATTTTGGATCAACCAAATGTTGATCCATTGGTTGTGACAGAAATTGACTGACTGGCTTGTCGCCCAAGCCTGACATAGTGATTCTGGAAAAAATTAAATGATTGTATGCATATCTACTGCTAGGTGATTTTATTTTTATTTTTTGTTATTAATTTTTATTAAAGATTTCAACAGAATAAAACTATTCAAATTTTAAATTGAAGAGAAAAAGAATAGAGAAAAGTAATAAGAAAGTGAAAAAGAAATAGTGTAAAGCAAAAGAAATAGAAGAGAAAGAAAAAGAAAAAAGTAATAAAGAAGTGGCTTCCGATCTTCTTAACAGCAGTTAAGTACATTTATATTTTACCCTCTCTCTAAAGCTACATCATAATTCCTTTCTTTCCATAATCTGCTAGGTGATTTTCATCTGACCCAGTTTCTACCAGGGAGCCTAAAGTAGAAAACAGCTTGATGCCCATCCCATCTTGTGTTGTAGATGAGCTGGAATCTCATTCAACACTTGCAAAGGGATAAAGTCCTCTACCACACCTGATATAGCAAATTAATTTACGGGCAAAATAAGCTGGGAGCCATGAAGAACTCTATCATCCACAAAAGGAACAGCAGGGAAATCCAGACAGAACAGCCAAGAGCTTGATGTTCCTGCTCTCTTAAACTGGTGAACATATGTAGACAAATACGTAGACAAATTCTTCTCAAGGACCCATTTGTGTGTGTGTGGGTGGATAGATGGATGGATGGATGGATGGATGTAGATCAATTAATTAACCATTAAAAAGTGAAGTCTTAACATTATTTTAAAGAGCAGCTCATGTAGAATTAGGAAAAAGTAAAATGATAATTATTAAATGTTCTATCAAAGTGCCATAGAGATAGATATATAGAGATAGATATATAGAGATAGATATATCCCTGCCCTTCCTGGCTGGTGATATCGGCCAGGGAGGTGACAGGCAGATGGGTCCAGGCTATGATTAATACATCCTTGTTGGAGGGGGTGGTTCCAACTGCCTTTAAGGAGGCACTGGTGCACCCCCTCCTCAAGAAGCCATCCCTGGACCCTACCATCCTGGACAACTTTCGTCCAGTCTCCCACCTTCCCTTTTTGGGAAAAGTGGTTGAGAAAGTGGTGGCGTTGCAACTTCAAAGGACCCTGGATGAAGCGGATTATCTAGACCCTTTCCAGTCAGGTTTTAGGCCGGGATATGGGACGGAGACTGCATTGGTCGCGCTTACGGATGACCTCTGGCGGGAGCGGGATGGAGGTAGTGCATCCATCCTGGCTCTCTTGGATCTCTCAGCGGCTTTCGATACCATCGACCATGGTATCCTTTTGGGGCGGCTTAGGGAGTTGGGGGTGGGCGGCGTAGTTTTGCGCTGGTTCACCTCCTTCCTCCGGGGCCGTTCCCAGTCGGTGTTGATAGGGGAGGAGAGATCCAGCCCGCGTTCGCTCCCATGTGGGGTGCCGCAGGGTTCGGTTCTCTCTCCTCTCCTGTTCAACATCTACATGAAACCGCTGGGTGAGGTCATCCGACACCATGGGATGAGGTATCATCAGTATGCGGATGATACTCAATTGTATATCTCCATCCCTGGTGAAGTAAGTGATGCAGTGTCCACCCTGTCCCAGTGCCTGGGGGCTGTGAGGGCCTGGATGGGGAACAACAGGCTTCAGTTGAACCCTGGTAAGACCGAGTGGCTGTGGATTGATGGCTCAGCGTCTTCTGGGAAATTATCATCTTTGGTTCTCGATGGGGTAGCACTGCCCCGTTCAGAACCGGTGCGTAATCTGGGTGTTCTTCTAGACTCACGACTCCTGCTCGAAGAGCAGGTGGCAGTTGTGGCTAGGACGGCTTTTGCGCAACTTCAGTTGGTGCGCCAGTTACGCCCATTCCTGGAACGTGACGCCCTCCGTACAGTCACTCATGCTCTCGTCATCTCCCATGTAGATTATTGCAATGTGCTCTACATGGGGCTACCCTTGAAGACTATCCGGAAGCTTCAGCTGGTGCAGAATGCGGCCGCGCGGGCAGTATTGGGTGCTCCAAGATCTGCACATGTAACACCGTTGCTCCGCAAGCTGCATTGGGTGCCGGTTTGCTTCCGGGTACAATTCAAGGTGTTGGCTATCACCTTTAAAGCCCTACATGGCATGGGACCAGAATACCTGAGGGACCGTCTTATCCCCATGTTATCAACCCGCCCTACCCGGTCATCCAGAGAGGCCCTGCTACGTACCCCATCAATTAGGGAATGTCATCTGATGGGATCTAGGAGGCGGGCCTTCTCTGTGACAGCGCCCACGCTATGGAACAGCTTGCCCCCAGAGTTAAGGCAGATCTCCTCCCTCCCGACCTTTAGGAAAGAGCTGAAGACCTGGTTCTTCTGCCTGGCATGGGATGGAGGAAGGGATAGTTCCTCATGGGGGTGGCTAATCCCTTGATTTTATTGTCCTTCTTTAACGAATATCTTATACATCTGGATTCATAATTTATAATTATTTTATATGGTCTGTAATTTTTATGTATAGTTTTTTAACCATTTTATCCTGTAAACCGCCCAGAGTCCCTTATTCCGGGAGATGGGCGGGGATAAATTTAAATAATTAAATAAACAAACAAACAAATAAATAAATAAATAAATAAATAAATAAAATATAGTAAATAGATAAGGATATATTGGACAATATGTTTCCTTTTAAGCTCAAAACTGACTCAAGTACTTACAAGATTGATGATGTATTTTAAAGATAAAATGGATTACTTTGAGGATCCTTGTCCTAATGCATAGCTTTCCAAACTGTGTGTTGGGACACGTTAGTGTGTCGGCTGCAGTGTCTGGGTGTGTCGTGGCTGCTGCTGCCTCCGAGCCCTGCCAGGATTCCATGCAGGTCCTAGTGCCTGCCTTGTGCCTGGCTGCCTCCAAACCAGCTGTGATTCCGTGCAGGTCCTAGTGCCTGACTTGTGCCCTGCTGTAAGAGTGTGTCACGAAATGATGCATGTCTAAAAAGTGTGTCACCAACATGAAAAGTTTGGAAAGCTCTGGGCTAATGGAACATGGCATGTGTCCTGACACATGTTCCTTCAGTAGCCCATTTATGTGGCATTGAACAAAAAATTAACTTTTAGAAAGGAATCCTATTTTGACCTAATTATTTTGACATTTTAGCAATTTTTCAGGCCAGTTGGAAGCAGCTTATGTTCACTTAGTTTGATATGCTCCCTAAAACAGACTCTAGGAATGTATCCAGTATCGAATTGTTTATTGATTATGATTTCTGAAAATGGCTGAATTTTACAATAGAACAGAAATAATTATAATTACCAGCCAACTCTCAACTGCAGTTACTATTTGTGATTAAATATCCTTTCCAGGTGATATGAACAGTCGTGATTATCTGCAAATCTGCTGTGTAGACCTATCCTTGATTCTAAGAGCTTTAAAATGTTGTGGGTTTTGTTTTTAAAAATGCTATTCTACTCATGGCTGCCAATTTACTAGAATAAAATGGTCTAGCTTGTGCTTGTGCTTGTGCTAAATGAAAATACGAACATACCAGCTAGTTAAACTCAAGCAGGGCCAAAATCCTCCACTGTCACTCTGCCACCATTTGCAGAACTAAATAGCAGAAACTTTTAAAGGAAGGCTGAATTCTCAGACCTTTGTGGAAGGCGAGGGCTTACCTTTAAGGTGGAAGTAGCCAAGTTGGCCTATATCCACAAACCCTTTTTGAGGAAAACAACTACTACTACTACTACTACTACTACTACTACTACTACTTTCTTATTATTAGGAGCAGTGGCTCACCTCCCTTTAGGAAGCTAGCAATCTTCTCTTTAATTTGGAAAACAGTGCTTGATGCAAATGTTGCTGTGTCATGGTACAGCAGCAGTGAATACAGAGGAAGTTTGCTAGGAGGCAGAAAGGAAGAAGGTAGTTCTCTGTAGCTGCTGGATGAAATGGCAGGGAATCCTCTTTTTTCTGATTAAAAAAAAGATGCAACAAACGTAAACAAAAGTTTCATTCACCTATCCATTCAAGACTAATCCACAATTTCATTCACACCAACCTGCACACGAAGGTAAATTTATGTTCATATTTACAAATATTTTTTTTCTAAAAAAACCCCCAACAGTCTGGCCTGAAAAATTTCATCTGAACAGGCTTCTAATGTATATTTCTTGGTGATATAAGGCTTGTAGGGCTCTACAGGTATCTGAATCTCCAGAACAAAGGAACATGGTGGGTTCTGCCCTAGCAACAAAACACTGAGAATTTGCCCCTATCCAGTTAGTATCAGAAACAACTTGAAAGTTAGGCAGGCATAAGAAAAGGAGTTGGTAGCAGTACTTGCTAACTGGGTTAAATCTAATGCTGATCCAGACCATTCTCCTTAATTTGTGCCATTCATTTAGGTGAAACAAAGGTTTCATGAGATGGGTATTCATGGAGTAGGAGGAAGGTAAGTCAGTGAAACCTTTTAAGATGCCAGTGGATTTTTCTTATGGCTTCTTTATTTTACTTTTTAAAAAAACCTGAACACACGTGTTTGCAATGGCATGGGGTCTTTCTAATCTGCTGTATTTTCCTGAAGAAAATGATCATTTGACCATAAAGCATCACACGCTCAGCTGACCTTTTGTGAAAGACATGACATTGCAGGATGGAGAACTACCACACTGTTGCAGGTCAGACTGTGTGGGGAACATGTAAGGAAAAGAAAGGAAAACTCATTTGTCAGTTCCAAAGCCCATACCATCTTTTTCCCCACACATTTTTTCCTCCATATTCTTGTTATAGGTTACAAATTCCAGTTTCTATAAACACAAAATTATGGGTGTTCCTGGTTTGAATTATTTATTTATTTATTTATTTATTTATTCGATTTCTATAGCTGCCCATCTCAACAAGTGACTCTGGATGGCTTACAACAATAAAAACCATAAAACAGTTGAAGCAATTACCATTAAAGCAATTAAAATACAACATAAATATACATGGCTGCCAAGTAAGCAATGTATGGATGTTAATATAGCCAAGAAACAGGACCATTGTTTTCATTTTTTTATAGTTTAAACTTTATTGATTTTCAGAGTATAGATAAAATTCAAAATAGAAAATACAGAAAAGCATGAAAATAGAACTAAAGAAAAAAGAAGAAAAAACTATAAAGTGCAAATAGACAGAAAACAAAGATGGAAAAGTGACTTCCGACTTTCTCCAATACAGATATAGATAACTTTACAAAAATAATATCTTACCAATGATTAAACCATAGTAACATTATTTCTATTAAAATAAACCAATTAATCGTTAAAACCCAAAATCATTTTTTTCTACCACAAGCAAGTACTCTAGAAGTGGTTGCCAAATTACAAGATCTCTTTTGGGTCGGGAGCAGGGAGAGACCCATTTACAGGGCCGATCGGAAGAATTTTCTGAGCATCTGCAGGACAAAATCACTCAGATTCATTCCAAGTTGGACTCCAAGCGTGAGACAGGATCTGTGGAGATGCCAGGGGCTCGTACTTACCATGTTATCTGGGAACAGTTTGACCCTGTTGCGCCTGATGAAGTAGACAGGATCCTCCGGATTGTGAACGCCACCACATGCCAGCTTGATCCATGTCCTTCCTGGCTGGTGAAATCAGCCAGTGAGGTGACATGTGGTTGGGTCCAGGCTATGATTAACACATCCTTGTTGGAGGGGGTGTTCCCGGCGGCCTTCAAGGAGGCGCTGGTGCACCCCCTCCTCAAGAAGCCGTCCCTGGACCCTACTATCCTGGGCAATTTTTGCCCAGTCTCCCACCTTCCCTTTTTGGGAAAGGTGGTTGAGAAGGTGGTGGCGTGCCAACTCCAGAGGATTCTGGAGGAAACGGATTATCTGGACCCCTTCCAGTCAGGTTTCAGACCGGGATATGGGACGGAGACCGCATTGGTCGCGCTTATGGATGATCTCTGGCGAGAGCGGGATGGAGGGAGTGCGTCCATCCTGGCTCTCTTAGATCTCTCAGCGGCTTTCGATACCGTCGACCACGGTATACTTTTGGGACGGCTCAGGGAGTTGGGGGTGGGCAGCGTGGTTCTGCGCTGGTTCGCCTCCTTCCTCCAGGGCCGTTCCCAGTCGGTGTTGATAGGGGAGGAGAGGGCTGACCCACGACCCCTGAATTGTGGGGTGCCGCAGGGGTCGGTTCTCTCTCCTCTCCTATTCAACATCTACATGAAGCCACTGGGTGAGATCATCCGTCACCATGGGATGAGGTATCACCAATATGCTGATGATACCCAGTTATACATCTCCATCCCAGGTGAAGTAGGTGATGCGGTCGATGCCTTATCTCAGTGTCTGGAGGCTGTGTGGGTCTGGATGGGGAACAACAGGCTTCAACGGAACCCTGGTAAGACAGAGTGGCTGTGGATTGATGGCCCCCCTAAATCTGGGAAGTTGTCATCCTTGGATCTGGGTGGGGTTGCACTACCTCACTCGGATCCAGTGCGGAATCTGGGGGTCCTCCTGGACTCGCGACTCCTGCTCAAAGAGCAGGTGGCAGTCATGCCCAGGAGGGCCTTTGCACAACTTCGAGTTGTGCGCCAGTTACGCCCTTTCCTGGATCGGGAGGCCCTCCGAACAGTCACTCACGCCCTTGTCATCTCCCGTATAGACTACTGTAATGCGCTCTACATGGGGCTACCCTTGAAGAGTATCCAGAAGCTTCAGCTGGTGCAGAATGCGGTGGCGCGAGCAGTTATGGGTGCCAGGAGATCGGCACATGTAACACCGCTGCTTCGCGAGCTGCATTGGCTACCAGTTTGCTTCCGGGTCCAATTCAAGGTGTTGGTGATTACCTTTAAAGCCCTATATGGCATAGGGCCAGGGTACCTGAGGGACCGTCTCGTCCCAATAACGTCAGCCTGCCCCACCCGTGCATGCAGAGAGGGCATGCTTTGGACCCCCTCAACGAGAGAATTTCATCTAGCGGGGTCCAGGGGGCGTGCCTTCTCTGCGATAGCGCCCGCCTTATGGAATATCTTGCCCCCGGAGGTGAGACTGGCCCCTTCACTCCTGGCCTTTCGGAAGGCCCTTAAGACCTGGCTCTGCCACCAAGCCTGGGACGACAGAGGCGGTAGTGCCTCCTGGGGTTGGCTAGCCCCGTAGCAATACGATCTGTGCTACGATTCCGTACACATCTTGGTTTTTATCTATTATATTAGCTGTATTTTTTAGATACTTTTAATTTGTATATTTGTATATTTTTAATTATTGTAACCCGCCCAGAGTCCCTTGTATGGGAGATGGGCGGGGAATAAATTGGAATAATAAATAAATAAATAAACAGATAAAAATCCAGAAACTGAATGTTCTCTAATTAATGCTGTCAATTTAGCCATCTGGGCCATATCCATTAATTTAACAATCCAATCTTCAACCGTAGGTATCTGTGGATCTTTCCATCTCTGTGCGTATAAAAGTCTTGCAGTTGTGATCATATATAAAAGCAAAACTCCATATTGTTTCTCCAGCTCCTTCTCCATCAAACCCAAAAAGAACAGTTCCAGCTTTTTTTGTATATTCACTTTTAAAATCTTTTGAATAATAATGCATATTTGATCCCAACATTTTTTGGCTTTCTCACAGGTCCACCAGAGATGATAAAAAGTTCCTTCTCCCTGTAAACACTTCCAACAAACATTAGCTACACCATTAATAAATTTTTGATAGTTTATCAGGGGTTAGATACCAACGATACATCATCTTATAAAAGTTCTCTTTTAAGTTATAATTTAAGGTGAATTTCAAACCTTTATTCCACATATTTTCCCATTGCTCGAGCATATTATTATATCCAAAATTCTTAGCCCATTTGATCATGCATTCTTTAACCTGTTCATCTTCCAAATTAATCTGTAACAACATTTTATACAATTTAGTAATAACATGTTCATCATTTATGCAAAGTTCCATTTCAAACTTAGTTATTTCATTAACAAATTTAAAGTTCTTTTTATCCATTTTAAAGCGTTCTTACAATTGCATATAGGTAAACCAGTGACATGTAAAACCTTCCAACTCTAACATTTCCCTTGTTTTAAACTTTGGTTCACTTTCTTCAAAAGTTTCTACCTGGCCATTTAAAAAAAATATCTTCACTGAATGTCCCCTTCTGGTAGAATATCCCTTAAAGCTGTGGATCTAAATGCCTGGATAACACCCGTAATAAGGCAGATATTCTAAACAATTAAGTTTCTCTGAGTGTTAACAGTGTGAACAAAATGTAATACAGCAGTTTGGTTTGGTAGATTTGCTCAGAAATAGCATTTGTTTCATTATGACATTCAAATCTTTAATACATTTAATGATCTTTAATGATATTAATCACACTCCATTTTTGTATGTTGAAATTTAGACATTTAGAAATTTAGACTGAAGAAATATTTATTTCCAGAGGAAGAAATGTTTTTCTTCTAGAGGAAATTTTTCTAGAGGAAAAAGTCTTTGTGTCAGTAGGTAATACACAGGTGCCTTAGGAGAGAAAATAATAACACAATTTGCTGATAAGTGTTAGAATTCAGCATTCCTCTTTTATCAGTATATTACAAGGTGTGGATATTAGACACAACATGGAAATGGAATGTTCAGATTGGATGTAACATAACAGTCCAAGAAAGAACCAAAAGTGATAATGTTTACATGTGCCAACATGTGGCTTTTAAAGGATTTTTTAAAAAATCTCTAGAGGAAAGTATTTCTTATCTGGATGTCTGTATCGTAGCTGGAATGTTACCGTTCAGAGGATCCCAAAGCACAACATTAGAGCACTTGTGGGAAGCCTAATGGGAAATACCCCTGGGGGTAAACCAGAGAGAAACGAGCAATTGTAAGGGAATGGAAGTCTATGGTCTACAGAAAAGCCCAGAGATCTGAAGGTTATTCTCTCATGTCAACAGTTAAAAAGAGTTGAGGCTGCTGGGCCAAGAAGAACTTTTGTCTTAAAATGTGAAAAGGACGTGCCAAGGGCTCTTTTATTTGCTTTTGTTTTTGGACAAAGGAGCAAAGAATACTTCCTAGTGACAAAGTCCAATTTTGGGTTTTGTTTATGACAGAATTTTTAAGGTTCCCCCCTCCACCGCCCTTCTTTTGATTATTAGTTTTGAGGGTACATTAAAAAATGAAGATGCCCTCACATTAAGCTTGACTCCTTGTAGCTGCATCCACGCAGTTATATTCGCCACTGCCTTCTAAGAAATTTTTCAACTTCCTTGTTGAGCCTACAGCTCTGGAATTCCTAGGCGTGCAAATACCCACCAGCCTCTGAGATCAGCTGAGGTGACGTGGGACTGCGTTGCAATCCAGGTTCAAAGGGAAGAAGGTGACTCCGGGTGTGAGTGGGTGAACGCAGCACAACTGTCAGCACCTGCTTAAAACAAAGGTGCCAAGAAAAAGACACAGCATCTTTAAGGAACTGTTCACAGGTGCAGTGCACACACCCTTGCACACACTGAATCATCTTCTCTCCTTTGAATCCATTGCATTTTATCTGTACAGTATAACTTTTCGGTTAATTAGTCGGAATGTACTAAACTAAAATATTTTTTTTAAAAAAAGACTACAATCATGACTCTCTTTACAAGATGATATGCCACAATATCTCTCCACCTCATCGAACATAGATTGGTGGGATATCTTCATGTCTGCATCTGTTCCATTGTCTAAAACAGAAATAATGACTCTGAAATTGTTTAATACTATTACCTGTTAGTATAGTCATGCTAAAAGAACTACTTCATTGTGACTGTAGTGGAAAAGCAGGCATATTTAGTATTTGTAGCAGGAGTATTTAGCTGCTGAAGTTTGGCTAAAGCATCACTTAGAGAGTATATGGTGGAAGGTTCAAGTCAGAGACTTTTTTGTGTATAAATTAGTTTTATTGTTTTATGCACTGCCAGATATTGGGAAAATGAATGCCATGCTGGCTTCCTTTGAGATACTGTACTCACAGAATGCAGATATTACTTACAGTATGCACCTCCATTCTATGAGGTGTTCTTTTTCTTCTTTGGTTTGTGACTATAAATTCATTGCCTTCTCCTGTTTTTTTTTTAATTTTTCAATTTAGGTTATAGCCCTGGTATTCTCTAGGGGCCTCCTATCAAAGCCCAATTCCACAAATGAGATCTGCCAGATTCTACCTCTTGCTGATGCGCTCATAATGCACGCATACACACACAAACCCTTTCAGATATCCTGCAGATGTGCAAAGGCCCATCTACTCATGACGCATCTATGAGAACACATTCCGGTTTGGACTTTGTTTAGAAGCAAATGCATTTCACGTTCAATTCAATGGGTGAAGGGCAGGCGCTCATGCCATCCTTCTCCATCGTAAACATTCTTGCAGGTATTTTTGTTGTTAAGGCTTTCATGGATAAATGAGCAGAGAGATGACATTCTGGTTGAATTAATTTAGTTGCAAAAAGAATTTAACATTGGACATGGAAGCTAATACTTCTTAAAAAGTAGTACTTCAAAAGGAAATCTCCTTGAAATCCACATGTGAATAGTATGACACTTGCTCCCTCTTATGGCAAAAAATATTAATGATGCAACATGAGGAAAAAAAATATTTGCCATTTAACAACGGCATGATTTATTTCCTGTTTCCCAACAGATCAAATGTAGTATGTAATCTTTTAAAATCTACATTCTCATTTGATTGGCTCTAATCGTTTTTGGAAGATCTCCACTTTTAATTTTTTTTTTCAGATAATGTCTGTATTGCCAAGAGTCCACGCCTTGATCAGGGGCTAGGGCAATTGGTTCTTTTTTTGATCCAATGATAATAAGCACGCCAGTGGATAAAGAAACTTAAAGATTTATTATAAACAAACCAAATTAGACAAAAGCACAGTTTAACTAAATTACAAAGAGCATAACAAGCATAGCATATAAAAAGAAATGCATACATACATACCAAACAAGGTGATACCTTTATTCTCTTGTTGCTACCAGGAACTTGGCTAAGATAGCAGAGAATAACCCCAAAAGGAATGGCTGTTGAGTCCCACAGCACCCAGCGTCCTGAGCCTGCCTCAAAGTTCCCACAATTCCACAGGCAATACTCAGGCTTTTTATCAAAGCCTGGCTTCCAAACCCCGTGACCAAGCCCAGACTGACCTTGACTGAGATTCCTTTGAGGGCTGGGCCACCTGTCCATGACATCAGTCCAATAACATGGGAACCCATCAGATAAGCCAGTGTCCAAGCAAAACAATCTCTTATCATTCCCCCCCATTCCAAGCCGCTAAATGAGTGGCTGGAGGAGTGAACCTATGCTTAAACTTTAACAAGCTGGAGACTTTCTCTCACCCCCTCTTCCCACAGAGATATGTTCTGAAGGGCTATTGGAGCATATGCTTCTTCTCTCCCCCTCTCATGTCAAACAACAACAAAAACAGACCAATTAAACATCAGTATAACTCAAAATAAACTCTAATCTCCTAGGTGTGGGGGGAAGAAAAATCAAAACATGCCACCTAACTCCTCGAAATACAAAGGTCTTCCGCAGGTTGCCATTACAATGTCTTAAAAAATTCCAAAATTTTTTCAGCTCTGCTGTAGGTATCTGTCTGTTCAACCTCTACCCTTTCATTATTAGAGGTAACATATGCTATTTGTTTGAAATCAAAGCTAGAAGAAACAATGTAAGGTTCTCAACAAAAAAGACATATTGAAATTCACCAGTACTGACTAGGGTTGAACAAATCCTTCCCTCCCCTGCATTCTCTTGTAGCTTTGTGTACAATTAGACTTTACACTGAACTACATTTTCCTCTACCCATCCTCTGTTTTAACATAGAGAATATCTAAAATGAATCTTGGAACTGGGACATTAGAAGGAGCTGTAGATGTCAGTTCTCATCCTTTTCACACCATACTGTTGCCAAGGTACACAAAGACATATGTGCAGAGATTGAACCACCAGCCAAAATCATCACCACTCAGAGGGGTGACCAGTACGTTTAACTATATTAAAGACCTTTACACAGACACTCTTTTGAAAGACTGATTTCTCAGAACTAACCAAATCAGAATGGCATTCTGAATTATGTAACTCTTTGTGTGTGCACATGCTTGGCAAGACTTTGATATAACAGCATCTGATAATTTAGATATTAACTCCTTCTTCCCTCTTCTCATTTTTCATGTTTGACTTTCAGCTTTTTTAGCATACGTTTTTACGCTTTGGGCCTTTGACCTATTGCTTGCTTTTTTATACTGTTGGATGGGAAAATCTGGAAGTTGCAGTCCACACATATTAAAATTGCCAAGGTTGAGAAACACTGGCCTAGACTGCAGTTTTCTGAAATTTCCCACTTGAAAATAGCAGGACACCAGACCATAAATCACCATAAATCACATTCTTCTGCATTCCTCTTCCTTGAAACTCACCTGTGTATAAATTGCTTTCATCTTTCCTGTAATACATTCAATATGATTGAATATACTGTATCCTCATAAGTAAACCATAAGCATTTCTTATTTTTTTCTCATTGTATGAATCGAATCAAATTATCCATTCAGTCATATCTGACCCTTGGCGATTCCATAAGCCAGCTCTTTCCATGATTTCATTGCATGAAATCATGAAATTGATCCATTGTATGAATGGGGGTGTGCAATAACATAATGATTTTCCAAATAATTCTCTCTCTCTCTTGACCTTAGTTTCCTTCCTTTCCATCCTGCACTATTATTTTGTATTAAACATATGGTTTTTTTCAGGAGTCTGGTAGACACCTTTTCAAACACATTTTATTAAAAGGCATACGCTTTCAGCTGAGCACATCTGTCAAGTAGGTCAAAACAAATGCAGCTGTAAAGCTTTTCTATAGATAATAAAGTTGGTTTTGTTCTGGACAGACACTGGAAGCATGTAGGTATGCATGGTGATTTGTAGGTTTCTTGTATAACATGGTGTTTGTGTGTCCATGGTGTAATTTTACCATGCCACCAAGGAAGTGGGCTTGTTCTGTAGATACTGTAGGTCGGGGCTGAAACTGATGGTGGGGTGGACGTGGTTGAGCTCTTGATGGAACCTGATGAGAGATTCATTTCCATGATTCCAGTTGATGCAAATATCATCAAATGAATCTCAAAGAAAGGAGGGGCTTGGGGAGGTAAGAGTTGAGAAAGCATTTTTCCAGGTCAACCTTGAAGTTGTGGCAGCCCTTTGAGGTAGACCAGGTCAGGAAACAGACACCACAAGAACTATTAAAACTGTATTTTATTCATATAGGCTATAATAACAGAATCCTGAAAGCCTGACTTTATTTATCCTTCCCTCCCTCTTCTACCAAAGAGAGTCCAAGTGGGGCACTCTTGATTTCTTTCTCATGCCTTCTTGTTTTCTGGGCTAAGTTCATGCTCACCTAATGGTTGCCTCAGACTTTCTTCAAGGCCATCTTTGCATTGCATTACTCTACTGCTCTACACATTTTTGGCACATTGTGGAGCTATGCATGTGCCCATGGCCAATTTGTTATTATCAAAGGTGAAGTAGTTTATTTATTTATTTTATTATTGTATTTATACCCTGCCTATCCCCTACCTAATGGAGGACTCTAGGCGGCTTACAGTACATACATGGTAATTACATTTTATACATTTCATGTTATACAACAACATTTTTAACCGCGCACTTTTTAAGGGAAGGGGAAAGGGAACCGGCTCTTCTGTGGACTACAACTCCCACAATACCTTGCGTCGGAGCCGGCTGCTGTCGTCCTGGATGTTGCTGCTTTGGGTTCCGTCGATGCCACCGCCATTCACGAGATCTTTTTTTCCGTTGGAGGCCAAACCCCGAACAGGACGCCAGCAAATTTTCCCACTTTAAGGTGGTACCCATTTATCTACTTGCTAGGCTTTTGAACTGTTGGGTTGACAGGAGCTGGGACTAGCAACGAGAGCTCACCTCGTTGCGCGGGGTTCGAACTGCCGACCTTCTGATCGGCAGCCTACAGCTCAGCGGTTTAACCCGCTGAGCCACCGCGTCCCTCAAAGTTATGGGTGAGTACAAAGTCACACAACCTGGGAACAAGACACGTGTTGACATCATTGATGATGTTCTTGATGGCTTGAAGTTACATGATATTCTGGTATATAGCGCCTCAACACCCATGGCGGCTAAAATGGTTGTGTTAGAGAGATTGACGATGAGGTTCTGTGTGGTGTCTGTTATGTAGCTGGAAATCTGGTGGCATAAGGTCTGAGTACAATCCTTGAAACCTAATGCTCCAGTTGTGATGCTTCTGATGCTTCAGACAGTGGTCAGGTATGTGTGTTGGGGAAGTAGGTAGAAGATGCCTTGTCATGGCCCCTGGCATGTCTCCATCTACTACATCCTTAGGAAATTGCATAGTTCCTTATGATAAGTTACTGTGGGATCTGAGGATAGATGTTGGTAGAATGTAGAGTTAGAGAGTTGCTTCTTGGCTTCCTTGACATAATCCATCTAAAACTGTTTTTATAGGATTATTATTAGATTTACCATTAGATTTCAATTACAAAATATTGCTTCCCAACTCAGCCAATCCAAGCTTCAGTTTTCTTCTATCCTAATTCCAAAATCTCAGGTCACTGTCAAATATTACTTTGGAACTAATTTTTCACACCTTGGAAGAAAAAAAAAATCTAATACACGTCAATTTTCTTTTGAGGATTGTAGATGCACACTTGAATGGTGTGATAATAAATATAATTATGATTATTGTTATTAATATTATTTTTATTAATATTATTACTTCTCAAATCCTGATACGTCTTGACACACTGCTGACAAATCTGGCTTTTTAATGGACAGAGCTACTCCAGGGCTTCCATAGTGCATCGTTAAGCAAGACTCCACAATCGCAGGAGTAGTTTGATCACCTAGGGTGGTATATTGGTCAAGGTGTTAGACCAGGATCAGGGGGACCATGCTCAAGTCTACCTTCTGCCACAATGCTCACTAGGTGCCATGGAGCCACTCAGCTCTACCCACCCCACAGGGTTGTTGGGGTTAGGCAGTGCTATGAATGCCACCTTGAGCTTCTGGAGGAAAGGTAGGATATTACTCAAACTTCAATCAGTCAATCAACCAATCAATGTGGCAGAATTTCAGACTAGTCTGTTTTCTTTCTTTAATTAAAACTGAATGGCATAATCGGTTGCTTTCATTTACATTGTATTTTTCCACTGGGTAAAGAAGTCTATTAATAGTGGAATAGGAAATGCAGGGTATAAAGTAATGTATCTAATTTACCCAACATGTTTATTGCTTGTGTCACAATGTGTTTTGCTTTCCCTGAGAAAGTGTCTAGAGGTCTACAGAAATACTTGTCAGCTGAAGAAAAGGGGTTATCATTCATCAGCCACCTGGTAGCAGGACTTCTTTTTAATTAGTCAAGTTGTACCATAAAGGGGAGGTGTGTGAATAACTGAGTGGAAAGGGAACAACACTGCACACAGGATCAGCAATGCACAATGAAATTACCAGTCTAATGAGCCATGAAATGATGATCCATTCAGTTGCACAGGAAGTTAATGGCAGCCCACATTATTAGGCTCAGACATGGCTGACTGAACTTTCTCAGGGGAGCTGAGAAGGTAACAGGAAGGAATTTGGTTGTCTTATAGCTGCCTCCATCCTCCAGCTGCAGAGAAATGTTTTCACAGATTGTACTGTCACACAGAAAATCAGTGCTGGATCCAGAGTTTGATTTGTGCAGGGTGGGAAGCAGGATTTTGAGTAAGGGGCCCTGAGTGGGCTTCCTTACAATACCACTTATGCCGCTATTTTCTCAGCCTCAGGATACCTCACGCAAGCAGCTGTCACACCATTTTGTCAATGAGATTATCCCCACTTCAGCATCTACCAGTACCAACCTATTTATTTTAATACATTGAATGCTGAAACATCCCAAGGGGTATGGAAGAGCTGCACTCTGCTTTCTGTTGTTTTCAGTACCCACAATGGAATGCTTATCAATTGAACCATTTTCTCAACTGACTTGACCTGGGGAGAAAAGGTGCCCTTACTGAAACTCTCTTTTTTTCCTGTTCCCTTGCAACCCCCTTTCTGTCCCGTTGTCTCTAAATGTTTGTGCCACTTTGTCCTTCATTTGTCCTTTCTGCTTCCTCCTCATGTTTGGAAGTCTCTCTTCTTGTTCCCCTCCACTCCTCCTCCTGACTCATTGTGCCTATCTCTTTGCACACATGTGTATTTGTGCCTGTGTTCCCACACTTGGGCCTCTGTTTCTCTCTGTTTCAGAGAGAGGAAATACAGAAAGAGCCAGAGAATTGGGTCACCACCCCATTTTATGGATTGGCTGCATATCATGGCAATCTGTTTGTAAAAAGACCAGCCACTTCCTAACAAAATGGCTAGGCTCATTGTGGCAAAGCCAGAATTTATTTGGACAGAAGGAGTTTAAATTGTTCCACATTTATTTTAGAGATAAATGAGTGTCCTTTAAAATCCCACTGCAACCACTTCAAAATTTAGAGTTCGTATATAAAGATTTGATCTTGTCTGTTTTATCTCATATTGCGGGGAGGAGATTATATTATGTCTCCCATTTACCCAAAGAACCAATCAAACATTTATTTAACAATAGCAGCTTATGAACAGATAATATAGGGTATCAGCTGTTTCTCTTTAAAGTGGTACTCAACAAAAATACTACTTCATGCTTAATTACTGAGTGATTCCTTAGCTTGTCTCAAGGTTATCAAGGTGTTGTTTGTCTTTTAAGATACATCAAGTTCCTTTCCATTCCTTTCTTTTTTACCCTGTCCAACTTTGTTTCTCTTCTCTCCTTCTTCCCACCCACCTCTACCTTCTCTTAGTTTCCCAGCTGCTTTCCTGAAACAGAGAGAGAGAGAGAGAGAGAGAGAGAGAGAGAGAGAGAGAGAGAGAGAGAATCAGTTAACCCTTTGCTTGCATTTTTTCTATTGAACAATAAAATTCCTGTTCATCACACTCATACACATTCCCCAGTGGGGGAAAATGTGGGGACTAGCACTCTTGAATTCATCCCGCTAAGTCAAAAGTGCTCCATGTAGGGAAGCCGAGCTGCCCGTTTCATTGGGCTTGGTTTGTTGAAGAAAGAGGCTGGGGAAGAAGGAAGTGCTTTGTTTGAGACCTTCTCAGCCAGCCTGCTCACTCAGATGAGGGATGAGATGGAGAGAACCACCTGTGACATTCTGTGAATGTTTCTTTCTATATTACCTTTCCAGTTAACAATTCCATCCTCAGAGTTCTATATCAGTGGGAAAGAATACTTGTCTTGTAAATAAAATGTAATTAAATGTAAATGCATTTTAAATATTGTAAATATAATAGATAAATATATTGTAAATAGTAATCTAGTTAATTGTGAACAAAATATGATACTTCTGAAGAAGAGCAATAGGGCCATGTATCGTATGCTAAATTCTTCACTCCTACTTGATCCACCTCCTAAAAAAAAAAAGAACAGAACAGTTTTAAGGTACTATGAGCATGTATGTAAGTACTGTTTTTACACATATGAGTATGTAACCAGAGATTTAAAATGAGCAACACAGGGTCTAAGGAATTCTTGGATACATGTATACTATACACGTTTCTTTTCTCTTACCTGACTTTTCAATTCAGAGCCTTGTTGGAATTTTAGAAATTCTAAACTCATCCTAAGGCTGCTATTTTATATGTTCTCTCCAAGCAAATTTACTTCAAGGAATTCCAGGACAGGTCTTCTGCCGAGTCTGAATTAGGAATATCATGACTTCTTTGGATTTAGGGCTACCACTTCTCAAGGTCCACAAAAAGATGACACATTTGCATAGTAATTTACACAACATTTTCAGTCCCTGGGTCCAACAACCTCAGCCTGGTTGGGTTCCATGTTTTCAATCATGTGTAATGCTCTTCTTTCAACAAAAACCCTTTATTCTTTTAGAGTACATAATGCAAACGCAGCTCCTAAGTGGCCACCGGAAGCGCCTCGAAAACTGAAAAGCCAGGGCAAGGATGATATTGGACAAAAACAGAGAAAGCAGTAGCGTGAGTCACATAGATGGTATGATACAGCATTATACAAATACCCCCAAATCTCAAAATAATTTTAAAAATCAGTATTTTAATGTTTTGTCCTGCAGTGCCAAAACATATTTCTATTCAGAATGAATGTTTTTTTTAGTAGAGTGGAAAGTTTAGCAAATATGTGTGGAAGCTCTTACAAAAGGAGTCTCTAAAGTTGTATTGTAGAAAGAGGATCCCTTTCTCTGAATCTACCTCAGCCTTGTAATTAAGTCTCCAGACCTTAGAAGCCAGCAAAAATATTTAGTTGCCTGGCCCCTTATTTACTTATTTATAGCATGGTTAGATCACCATTCATCAACAAGGATTGATCAAGTTTAACTAATCTAACTGATTAATAGAATAATCTACAAAATACTACTGTATGGATGTTTGCAAAGAATAAATTATGATATAATGGTTTATGTTGGACTAGTTGAAGATGTTCAGTTATAATTGATTAACATTAATTTAAAGGTGTAGTAAGAGTTTTTAGAACAGTCTCTCTTATCCACTCACCAGGAAAATCAAGGCTGAAATCCTCATCTGGCTGTATTGGCAGATATCTTCATAATAAATCCAAACAACAGTTCTATGTTGAGAAATGTAGAAATGACAGCCATATAGCTTCAACAGGAGTCATACAATGAAGTCTGAAGGAGACATACAATCAATCCTTTACTTTGCATAAAGTTCAGCATTTCCTTTGCTTTTTGTCTGTTTGGCCACTTGAATTTAATACATATTCTGGGTGACTAATAACTGCGAACAAATTGGCAAGAAATTCCCCCAGCATTCACCTTTTGCTTGAAACATACCTCACAGCATTCACGTTCTGTTCCAGGAGTGAAGCAACAGCCTTCAGCTCTCTCAGACTTTTAGAACTGTTGATTTCAAATGTTCTAGTAGTGGGATTTTACTGTGTACCTTTTGGGAAGAGTTAATTAAATATGATGCAGCAATCTGGATTTGAAGGGCAGAATGTAAATGCTCCTTGAAAAAGCTCCATCTTTTCCTGGGCTCTGCCACATGATCCCACAATATGTGGCTAATTTAAGGAGGCATGTGTGCCTACACACATTCCAAATCTCCTTTTCCCTTTCATGGTGAAATCACTGCATAACCATAAGTGCCATGAAGTGGATGAGAACTGTCCTATCCCAGAATTTACTTATAATGGCTAAAAGGCATTATGATAAAATCTGGCCCAGTGGCTATCTAATATCTGCATCTGAGGACAGGACTGCGAGAGGCACATCTTTAATTTCAATTTGCACTAAAGACTCCAGCAAGGAGTGCATTTTAAGAGGTACTTGCGCCACGCCACTGGCACTAAACTTGGATGGAGATAAGCTTCTGAAAATGGATCTGAATCTGTCCCAGAAGAGACTGAGTGGAAGAATCTGATGTTCCTGGGGATTCTCAGTCCCAAGGGGCTGGGACAGACCAACATCTTTGCTGACATGAGCTGGAGGATGGTTGAAGCTTGCTCCTTGCAGTCCTCCTCAGGAGGTTCCCCCAGTTCAGTGTGGATGGCTCCATCTTTTGTAGGCTCCAAGGCTTTGGCAATTTTTGATCTTCCACTTTCCTGTTTGATTTTCCCTACTTCAGTTACTCTCCTGCTACTTCTTTGCCACTTGGATGCTTCCTAAGAGCTTTGTGTTCCCACCTCTTTTTCTGTACCAAGAACTTCTTGTTCTTTGGCTCCAGCTCCTCTGGTTTTACTGGTAGGGCTTTCTTCTGTACATTTTCTTCCAGTTGTCCACAATACCCAGGTCCTAACCCAGTAAAAGGTTGGGAGAATTGTGTACCCAGAAGAACCCGGTCCTGATCCCCCTTTCCCCAGGCTGCAGGAGTTTCTGCTCCCTGCGAGCCGAGGCCTTTCCTTTGGGAGGCAGAGGGTGCGGGAGAGATGGTCCATAGGAGCAGTACTCCGCTAAGCCAGGGATGCATTAACTGGGGGAGGGGGGCTCCTCCTCCTCTCCTCCTCCCCCTTTGTCGTGCTGCAGCCCGCCCCGGCGAGTGGGATTGTTGTGGGATTCTGAGCTCAGCCCTCGCCCTCTGCTACCACCAGTTTGTTTCCTGCGATTGGCTTGCAAACGTCCTCCCCTTTCTCGCACCCCACAGTGTGCCGCCACACTCCGCCTCGCACCTCCCAGACACTGGCCAGAAATGTCAATTCCAGGCCTCTCTCCGTTTTCCCTCCCTTGGGCCGCCGTCTGGAGATTGCCATGGTTACCTGCACGGCATGTAACCCTGAGATCGCCATGGAAACCAGGGAGGACGCGCCACACTTGTTTTGCACTGGGCGTAATTTTACCTCGCACCCGTTGGTCCTCGAGTCAAGCGGGGTTTAAGGTGCAGCAAAATCGTCCGAAGCGCTCGGTTTGACGGGACTGCCTGCTAAGGACGCCGCGCCTCGGTCTGCCGCGCTGCTGTCTCCTCTCCCGCCCTCTTCGCCAATTGCTGCGCGCCGAGCAAACTCAATTTCCCCCTTTCGCTTTTTCGCACAGCGCCGGTGGAGGAGCGGCGGGAGGGAGGGAGCGAAGGAAGCCCCGAGGCGGCGCGCAGGGGTTGGACTGACGCGGCCGGCTGTCTGCGGCGAGCTGAGCGGGTGGTGGGTGAAAGGGGGCCTGCGTTGCCATTGGAGGAGGGAGCAGCCCACTCTGAGTGTCCCGAAGAGTTTAGCGCGTGGAGGCATTTCTTGGTCGCCTGGTCTCCAGCCCCGGCCAGGCAACCGCTAATGGGGGCAGGACCGGGCTAACAAGGCGGGGACGCTCTGGGGACTTGAAAATGCGGCCGAGCCCGTCTGAACTTTCCCAGGCGCCAAGGACTTGACCTGAGGGAAGCGGAAAGGTTTTAGTTGTTTGTTGTTTGTTTACTTGTTTTGCTTTCCAAGAAATGTCTCCGTTTTGCTTTGGCTGTTCAGAATGTGCTTTTTTTTTTCTTCCTGCGAGGAGTCCATGGGGAATTATGCCCGTGTTGAACTTTCCACTCTGAATACCCCTGATGTAGGTCCAATATAATACAAAATATAATATAAATATAATATAAATTATTATAAAAATATAAAAGGAATGTTACGTTCAAGCATGACTGAAGCATAGATTGCAGCTTAGCCCATGTGAATAAAAGGTTCACTTCTGGTTGGACTGCAACATTTTAAATCTTCACATGGATCAAAGTATTCATTAACTTGCGTTAAGCTCAATACCATAAACATTAGTGTTAGAAAAGTGTTCAGTCTGTGCAAAATTTATATAAAGAAGGGAATGTATAGTTTAAATCATATATACTGTAATATGAGGGGAAATACAGACAGAGAAGAATATTTGTATTACAGTAGTTATCCACGTGTCACTCTGCTGCCAGATTCTGAGTCTCTAATAGAGAGAGTTACCCCTCTGAAAGCTAAAATTCTAGTTTGCAACTGTTCATAGCACTTTCAGGAGACACAATTTTCTCCATGTTAAAGATGAGAGAAAATGGTTTGTCAGAGATTGCTTAGTGAGATCATGAACTCAAGTTTTCAGAGTTCTGGCTCGTGACCTTCTTTTCTAAGTGCCAAGTTACCGTAGCTCTTTATACATTAGCTCTTTAGTAAGTGCTATTGCATCCTTACCAGGTTAAGCACAATAGCTGCTGTTTGTAAAGAGGGACCTGCTAGTACTGGACTATATTATAGTAGGAGTATAGAAATGCTTTGCATAACGTTACACAGCAGCATCATGCACAGGATGAACCGGACAGGCTCTTGTTAAATAACATTCTGTCTAAAGAGCACCTTAAGAGCCAGTTTGGTGTAGTGGTTAAGGCACCAGGCTAGCAACCGGGAGACCGTGAGTTCTAGTCCTGCCTTAGGCACAAAGCCAGCTGGGGGGTCTTGGGCCAGTCCCTCTCTCTCAGCCTTAGGAAGTCCACTCATCTTAAAGTTTCTAAGGTTGAGAAACACTGCTGTACAGTAGAGTATAGCATCTATCCACTGATATCATTCAAGGATCTAGTTCACATTCAGCATCACTGTATCTTATGTAACTCTAAATCCGTGACGCCATATAAAGAAAGAAAGATCTGCTTTGGAATCCTTCTGCAAGAGTCCACCAACTCCAATTTTGCAAGGCTTCCCAGAAGCTGTATAAAACTTTTTGTTTGTTTGTTTTGCTGAAGAAAGAGGAGTAGCAAGTATGTGTATAGCTTTCTCATTTTGTCTTGCTTTTTCTTTTTTGTTTTTCTGTTCCTTTTTTTAAGGCAGTTTCGACAATGTGATTAAAATATAAGCAAATAGAAAATAAATTTATGGGAAGTTTGAGGTCAACTTTTTGGCAGATGAATTTAATAAGCTTTGTTTTACCCACATTCATAATATGGGTGTTGATCTTACATTCAACCCTCTCCGAAATATTTTTACTGTTCAGGAGCTTGGCAGTTGCTTTCCTAGCTATTCATGTACTTTATGATAGGTGAACTACAGATATTGTTTTTTTGACATAGTTGATATAAAAATTTCAATATGTATGCTAGAAAAATAAATGCTAACTGTGTTCACTTTTTTAAAAGGCATTTTAATCAAAAGGAGTTCAATTTTTTCTCACTGTTTTGTTTTCACCTTTCTGTTTGTGTGCCACTGCTCATGGAATAATACCTTCAGCTCCAGGAGAAAGGGAATTAGATACAGGATAGATAGATTTCTTCAGTATGTTTTAAGGCATAATTCAAAGACAACCAAATCTTTCCTTTAAACATTCTTCCCTGACTCATCCAGTCTCTGCTGACTCAAGATCTACAGTAGTGTGTCTGAAAGAAAAATAATGAATATCCAACATTTGCAATATGCCTATTATGTAACTTTTGGGGAAAGTAGACCAGAAAATAGGATTTCCTTTGATTCTTTGCCAACTTTTGCTTAACAAAATGCTGCATGATTAGTTAATTGTAACAGATTATTTGATTGTATCATTACCAACTGCATTTAAAGTGCAAAGGCCCTTGACATGTTTCTCTGGTGGTCATCTTTATTTTTTAGGCTTAATTTTAAAGATGAGCATAGTGTGGCTTTACCATTTTCTGTGCCAGCTGTGGATCTATACTTGCCTATTCTTATCTTTGGAGGAGTGATATAATCAATGTTTCTATTGCAGATAGGCTTTATAGCTCCTTTCCCCATGGTCCCTTCCATATCACTAAGTATGTTTAATTCCAGTTATTTGAAAACCACCTTTCATTTACTGTGAATGTCAGAAATTTCTAAAGTAGTGCCATCCAGGAGTGTTGAACTATAACTTTCATAACCCCTAGGCAGCAGAGAAATTTTAATCTATCACGTTTGGCGGGCACCACAGTGAGGAAGACTGGTGTATATAGTTTTTTAAATAAATATTTTCTTTAAACTGATCAAGCAGAATTATCAAGTTGAGCATTCGTCTTTAGTAATATAACAGAAGAAAGAAAGAAAGAAAGAAAGAAAGAAAGAAAGAAAGAAAGAAAGAAAGAAAGAGAGAGAGAGAGAGAGAGAGAGAGAGAGAAGAAAGAAAGAAAGAAAGAAAGAAAGAAAGAAAGAAAGAAAGAAAGAAAGAAAGAAAGAAAGAAAGAAAGAAAGAAAGAGAAAGGCAGGCAGGCAGGCAGGCAGAATCCATCAGAAATCTGGTCCAAAATCAGTTGGAATTGGTTGTTTTTGGTAAATCAGAGTTACTGTTTAACATGTTTCCATCAGTTATTGTTGTTTAACAAAAGGTAAC
Organism: Charina bottae; assembly: GCA_023362775.1. NCBI lineage: Eukaryota > Metazoa > Chordata > Lepidosauria > Squamata > Charinaidae > Charina > Charina bottae. The sequence goes on from JALMGJ010000020.1 coordinate 4,566,285, forward strand.
ATTAAATTGAAATATGTTTTAATCACATAAAGTAATTATTTCTTCCCCCATAATTTAATGTAATTAAGCAATAATTCATCTTGATAGAAACTATAGTGGATAAAAAATAGGTCATATAATGATTTTAAAATATTGAAAGAAGTAACTAAAATTTATTTTCTTGATGCAAAAGCTAAATCAAGGAGGGTGATATAATTATGAAAACACTTTATTAGAAAGATTAATTATGACCTAATGTTTATGTTATTATTCAATAATACACATTAAATAGAGTTTGTCTCAGGTGACCTGAAATATGTAATTTTTTAAAGTCTTATTTCCTTTATAGCATTGAAAGGGCATAGACAATTATTCAACGTAGTATAAGAATACAAGTAATTACAAGCCTTTTTAAAATGTAATGGGTCCTTCTATCTTTATATCGAAGAGCACTTTGATAATTTCACTGGTATCTGTTTTGTATGCAGCCACATTCAATGCAAATATACTCAGAATTAAATTTCTCTGAGGTTAGTAGGGTTTACTCCCTGGTAAATATGCATAGGCTTGCATCTTAAGTCTATATGCTCATCCAATAATTCTATTTATCTGTTCCATAGAGTCTTGTAGACACTGACATGCAAATAGGAGAGATGAATGGAAGATGCTTTATTGATTTATTACTTCTACCTTGAAGCAGTCAGATACTTGCCAACATAGTCATTGCAAAGGGTTATGAAGCAGTCCTGGATTGCCTGTGCCTACTCTGGACCAGGGACAGGTATGTAGCTCCCTAACAGACAACTGGCAACCAAGTGCAGGACTTTTAAAACCTAGTTATGCAGAGAGCGTTCATTCAAGTGAATGCTGCTCTGACCCAGCAGTGGTTTTTTCTTTGCTATGTTTTTAAATTCATTTTTGTTAAAGAAGATACAACGTACCTTGTACAGGCCAAACAAATAAAACATACATTAATAATTTAACTACATAAAACCACATAACTATTATTTACAACATAACATTCTGGTTAAGGAGATCAGTTACATTTCCCAGGCCCTCTTACATGCTTTAAATATTAACATTCTATCTTTGTGATAATTCACATATTCTGGAAATCTCTTCCACCCCTTCTTGAAATGGTTTTGAATCTTCAGTAGCAGATCATGGCCTTATATATTATTTTTCCAAGAAAAGGTACCAACCATATTAGTATACTATATATCTAAAGAAATATCCTCTAACCTCTTTCAACTTTGGAAAACACTGTTATTACTGCTGAAAATAAATATGATTCAGTGATTTATTTGTGAAAATGATAGATAAGATGTTATTATGGTCAAAGACCAAAAGAAAAAAAGAAAGACCACCACAGTAAAACACTGCATAACCATTAGGAGTTACAGCTCATAGCAGGGCGGAGTTAACACACAGGACTGTATAACAAAGCTTGGCAACATTTCAAGACACAGAATAGGCAAAATAAGTCAAATAAGTCAGCCTGCCCTGGGAATTTGGAGACGAGAGGGGAGATCAATGGCAAAAGAGCGTCCCTGAAGAACTGACAGGAGAACACAACCTGGGTTGTAGTTCCTATTGCACCTGCCTCACGGGGGCACCATCGTTTAGCAAAGGGGGTTCCTGTACCCCCCTCCCAATGCTGCTGTGGGGAGAGTCTTGGAATGAGTCAAGGATAACGCTCTTCTGAATTTCAGAAAGGTGAACTTGTCCAGATAACTGGCTGACTTGAATTTGGAAACTGGTCCTTAAAGAACTTAATTCGAAAGCATGCAATTCGAAAGCATGCAAATGCAAGTAGATTAATAGGTACCACTTTGGTGGGTAGGTAACAGCGTTCCACATGCGTCATGCCGGCCACATGACCGCGGAAGCGTCTTCAGACAGCGCTAGCTCTTCGGCTAACAAACGGAGATGAGCACCGCCCCCTAGAGTCAGACACGACTGCACAAATGTGCTGGGTGAACCTTTACATTTACCTTTTACCTTAAAGAAGACATAATGGTCAAGCTCCTTAATCTAATTGCCTTTTACATCTAGACTCCTTTGCTTCAAAATTGAGCTGGCTTGCTCTAACCCCAATGGCAAAAGACCATCTGAAGAAAAGCCATAGAAATGTAATTTCCAGGTAGAGTCAAAATTGTCTACTGTAGTTAAAGAGGCCAATCTAGCTGGACTATGTAATAATTTCAATCAAAGATAAGCAAAACCCAGCTTCAACTCTAGTGACTCCTGCTTCTTGGAAAAGTACCTTATTTGGGATGCAGTGAGGGACCTGGAAAATAGTTCTCAAGAATTTGGATTGGACTTTCTCTAATGTTGCCAACTTGCTACATGGCACTAATTGAGCCCCATTCAATAACTGGACATGAGCCTTAGCTGTAAATAACTTAATAGCAGCAGAAATGAACTGTGTGCCTTGATTAAAATAGAAGGCTTGTATAGCTGAGGGCGATCCTTGTACCCTCTGGTATACATTGTCCTGATGGGCATTTCAGGTTCCAGTGATTTGAAAAAAACATCCCTAAGTATGTAAAGGTTTTGATGATGTACCCTCCTATTTGCCAGCTCCATGACTTGGGATGTTTGGAAAATTCAAGGATCTTGGACGTGCAATAATTTATGACTAGGTCCTTGTTATTGCAGTGAAGTAAAACAGCAAGCAAGGCTCTTGTAAAGCTGACAGGAGTCAAGGGCAAAACTACATCATCAGCATAAATCAATATGCCATTGGGCCAGTTTAGGAGGATGGAAATCTAGGCTGCTTAAGGTGACCATCAATGAATTTATCTAAAAAATAGTGCTAGAGTTAACAAAGCATTATATATGACTTTCACTCTTGTATCTTCATACATTTTAAATATTAGTGGGAGCAGATGTTTGTCAATTACGGAGTCTTTAAGTTGGCGCCACAAATTTGAATGCAAACTTGAAGTCAATAAAACTGCAAATAGGGATGAAGTTCCCCATGGGGGGAGATGGGCGGTTATAGAAATTAAATAAATAAAATAAATAAATAAATAAAATGAATTGCATCTGAAGAAATACTTTTCTGCCAGATGCTGGAGAACTATAGTATGGTCTAGTGTAAATCTTTTTGCCCTGAACCCTACCCGATCCCGTTTCTCAGGATCGATTCAGATTCAAGCCAATCTAGGAATTTAATGTCCATATGTTTAGCATACATTTTATTAATGTATTATTCAAAGGGATAAAGTCACATGGTAAGAGGTACCTTCAGGGTAAAATGTTCAGGCTCCAACAGTTCTTGGGGTGAAGAGATACAAAAAGATACAATGGTCCGGGTTTTGAATGTCAAGTGACCTAGATAGAAAATATAAAAGGGAGGCTCTCCTTGTTCCCTCTCTCTCCTTCTTCTTCTCTTAGCCTTTGTATCTTTGTGATTTTTAGCTCTTGCCTGCCTGCCTGCTTAAGCTATTTGTAAACCAAGAGAGTGAACTCTTCCAGGGCTCTGGAAGACGAAAACCTTATTTTATTCTCTGTTTTTTGAATAAATGCAACTGTTTTGAATTTCTGCAATGCCTGGCGTCATCACTGGTAGGGCAGAATTAGCGGGATCTTCTCTTTTGCCTCTCTTATACAATAGATTGGAATTATAATACCCTATAATAGGATCTTGGTGGAATTGTCTATGGCTGTGAATAAGGAAGTAGAACAGATGCCAACCAGTTCAGATTGCCATTTATAATTTCATAAATCATATCAGGTGGTGTTTCCTTTACATAGTCTGAAAAATTGGTTCAGACCTCTTCTGGCCTCTTGACAATCGTAATTGAACCAGGCTTGAGACTTACAGATAAACCTCCTATTATATGCAGATTTGAGACAATTACTGTGGTTTGGAGGAGTTTGATCAGTTTATCATAATTATTCAAAACAGCATCATCAGTAGTATCTTCTACAATTGCTACATGGAGTTGGCTCTGATACAATAAATTTAGCAATCTTACCTTCAAGCTGAAAGGACCATTTAATGTGAGTAGGGCAGGCTTCACCTCTTGCTATGGAAATATGACAAGATGGTAAAAGAGAGCCAGTTTGGTCTAGTGGTTAAGGCAACGGGCTAGAAACCAGGAGACTGTGAGTTCTGGTCCCGCCTTAGGCATGAAAGCCGGCTGGGTGACTTTGGGCCAGTCCCTGTCTCTGAGCCCTAGGAAGGAGCCAATAGCAAACCAGGAGACTGAGAGTTCTAGTCCCGCCCTAGGCATGAAAGCCGGCTGGGTGACCTTGGGCCAGTCACTCTCTTCCAGCCCAACTCACCTCACAGGGTTCTTGTGGGGAAAATAGGAGGAGGAAGGAGTATTAGGTGTGTTCGCTGCCTTGAGTTATTTATAAAAATGATAAAGGCGGGATAGAAAATAAATAAATAAATAAATAAAAAGAAACCTATCAAAGGGATCAACATTCATAATTCATCATCTAGAAGAAGAAGAAAACCCAAGGAAATTTGTTAGAAACAAATTTAAGTGGAACAGTGACACCTACTGTTTGAAATAACATGTCAAAATAAATATAATGTGCAATGCTTTTGAAAATCATAGAATCTATCAAAAGCATTGCACATTATATTTATTTTGACATGTTATTTCAAATAGTAGGTGTCACTGGATTCAGCCATGTCAGTTTTTGTCATTACGCCACATAGTGTTTGTTTATGCCTTTTCTATTGTTATACTGTAGTGTCTGAGGGTTGTGAGGAATGGAAATAGGGAGAGTTGTCCTTGTGAAGCACTTGGAGAGCAGGTGAAAGGAGAACCAGATTGAACAACCTTGGCAGCTTGATGATTCAGCTCTGAAATATATTAAGAATGTCACATAGCCTGATCTTATAAACATTTAGTAGGAAAACAGTCCCATTGAACTTATTGTCAAGTAAGCCTGTGTAAGACTGAAGCTCAGCTGTAACAATCCATTCTTCCCTGATGCTTGAAAATGGCCAAATAGAAAATCTGTCTCTTCATTCACTGCCGGCTTGGAAAGTGAGGAGCACCTATAGGTTTGCAGTGGTTGCAAAAAAACATTAACAAATCATATTTGTAGCTGAAGATATGTGAGACTAAACTCCCATAAGGAACTGCTTGTCAAAGTTTTTGAAGTCTGAACACTGCTTATTCTGTAGGAAATTAGTCAGAGAGGATACTGGCTATATAATAAATAAAGTCCTTAATTTTAAAATCAGGAGAAGCCATTCAAGAAACATAGTACAGAACATAATTTGAACTTCATGTATGAATGTGCCTCACTGATTCATTTATATATATTGTACATGTTTTGGGCAAAACTTTATAAATACTACAATTTTTTATGAGAAATATAGGAGATTGTGAATTCCTGATAGCACAGACACAGTTGAAATTAGCAGCCCAGCCATTTATTTAAGCTGATTTTGTATCTATTTGGAAGTTGAAACGTTTGGTCTTGTGCTTGTTTGAGTTTGAGATAGCAATGGACTTCCAATGGACTTTTGTCACCTGTGGATCAAAATACAGTTGATGCACAAAGAATAAATCAATCAGTAATGTGAAATATTGATATGAATTTGTAATACTGTAAGAAATGAGTAACCTTTAACCCTTTCCTTATATTCCAAGCTTTAAAACAAGACAGACCTTATCTGTTCTATGTGAAGCAGCTCTCAGTATGTCTAGAGATATGTATGCTTTTCATAGAGAAGATGGCTCCACTTTTCTAGCAGTCTCAGGATATGCAGTATCATAAAACTGGAAGGATACCATAGGCTGTTTGTCAAGGATAAGATGTCAGAAGCAATCCAGGGAGCCACCCAGGGAATCAGAGTTTTCAAGCTCTGAAAACACATAGAAATGGATCAGAAATGGACATAAATGGGAAGCCTTCCTTCCTGTCCAACAGGGTCTGATGACCAACCTGAGCAGGAACTCTAAAAACAGGCCAGGAATATTTCACTGACAGTCCAGAAGAAGGGGTATTCTTAAGCCTTATTTGACTGCCATTAAATACAACATTTGCAGGACGTGGATTTTTCCACTGAAGCTTGGTATTGGATTTGAATAGCTAGCTTTCTTGTGTGATCCACTTATTTAACTGGATTTTAATATGGGAGAAACTTAAGAAGAAATTTTGTTCATTTGAGATGAACAATATGACCTGAGGCTGACCAAAAACAACAGACACCACCACTACCCCTGCAAGTCCAGGCAGGTGCTTGGTAGACAATTAACTATCCCATGATCACAAGTACAGAAGTAAGTAATCATTTCCCAATTCAACCAGGAACAATTTTCTTTAAATTCTACTTTAGGTTTACTTCCTTTCTCTACCAGAGACTTGCTTCTTCTTATGATAATCTTTAATGATGGCTTTCTAGAGAAGAAAATCTTTGTTCCACCATCTTGATTACTCTCTCTATAGCAGCGGTGTCCAACCTTTTGGCTTCCCTGGGCCACATTGAGTGAAGAGGAATTGTCTTGGGCCACACATAAAATATATAATATATATTTTAATATATAATATAAATATAACATAATAAATATCTATATAATATATAGTTATTATGTTTATATATTTATTATATATTATATATAAATATATTTATTATATATATTATATAATATATAAATATATATTATATAGTATATAATATATATATATATATTATGTATATATATAATATAATAAAATAATATAATATAACATAAAATATATAATATCCCTCTTAAGAATATTTAAAAAAAGAAAATCAATGCGGGCACTGACTCTATCGCGGGGCAGGGGGGCAAGGCTGCGGCGCTTACCCTCGTGGCGCTTCCAAGGACCGGGAAGGCGTTGACAGGGCTCTGGGCAGGAACCGGCGGCAAGGCTAGAGCTGGGCTGGCGCCTGGAAGGGTTTCTGCGGTGGCAGCAGGGCTTGGTATGGAGGAGGAGGCGGCGGCGGCATCCCTTGGCTCAGGTCCAGGGCTACATGTGGCACAAGGGTAGCTCTCTTCGGCGCGCACAGGCAGCAGGTAATGACCGGCTGCGCTGGCCCTTTATATCTTTGAATTTCGTGCCTCTCTGCCCTCCTTTGCCACACGCTAATTGGTGGAGGGGCTTCTTCCAGGCTGCCTCCAATCGGCAGCTCTGACTCGGATTCCCCTTTTGCGCCATGCCAGCCTCTTCCATAGTCTGGCATGGTGGTGGGGACAGGAGGCTCATTCCGGACCAGGCCGGGCCGCATTGCTAGCTGTTCAGGGCCGCATGCGGCCCACGGGCCACGGGTTGGACACCCCTGCTCTATAGCCACAGTGCTATACATATGGGATTATAGTAGGTATTAACTGAAGGTAGCTAGTAACAGCACAGTAGAAGTACTGAGACCAAACTGAGTTAATGTTTGAAAATGCACATATTTATGCTCTAAACCTACTAGCTTTGAAAATTCTTGAAAACACAAGAATGCACAAGCACAGATTCCATTAGCTGTCAGAGTGATGATGTCATCACACCTCATGTAGCCTCTACCTCATGTAGCCTCTGGAAAACTTCACTGTACATTTGCAAAATAATGAGAGTGAGAAAGGCAACTAATATCTTAGTATTATTATGAAAATAGTTTTGAACTCACAGACCTCCTGAAAGGGTCTCAGGTACCCCCAAGGGTCCACGGACCACACTTTGAGAACTGCTGATGTAGACAAATAGTTCCATGGACTCTTCTGTCTCTTGAATCCTTAACTTCCGCTAATTCTTGTTCAATATAGTTTTTATTTTGTCTTCTATTCCATTTCCCAAATGTCAAGACACCAGCTTTGTTAGAGATGCCTTCTGGAAGCAATTGATCCTTAAGTGCATCATTTCTCCTAATAAATGATAGAACAAATGAGGCTGCCACAAAGATGGTGACAATAGTAAGTCTTTACAGTGTCCAGTGCATAGCATACGTTCAGGGGCATATGTGCAGTGGGAATGAGCTATTAGCAATGGCACGAGCTGGTCTCATTTCTTTTGCTAGACTGCCGTCTTACCAATCATCTCTCCTGATCTGCTTCTCAGAGAAGAATGTTAACAGAAACAGAAAGGAATTGTATATTAAAAATGTATCAGTTTTAATAAGGAGTAAATAAGAGACAACAGTGAACACAGTGTAAGAGAGATCCAGCTAAGCAGTTGCTTCAGAGATTATACATTTGAATAAACATCGGGGGTTGGTACAAAAGGCTTAAGTGTTCCTGGGTCTCTGTGGCATTCATGATTTTAAAAAATCATGAGGGCGTTACATGCAGGTGCAAACTTTGATGAGAAGGGCTGTGACTGATCTGCATGAATCTCTCGTGAATCCAGTAGCAGCTGTTCCTCAGCTTCTTGTAAAACTCTGTGCCAGACTCATGTCCCAAGTTGCCCATCAAGCTTATGTGTATGATCACTGGGTAATTAAAGCACATAAGTGTCAAGGGATTACAGAAATGATATCTATAATGTGGAGCTGCTTATATTTATGGGAAAAGAGTGGAGATCTTAAATGATGCAAACAACCACTATGGCCAATAAATGGATTGCAAGGTTCTCGAGCTTTAGATGTTTATGTTCATAAACATTAAATTGGCTTATAGATCCTGATAATTAGTAAATGGAAAGAGTTCCTTACGCTTCATTTCCCTTCCAATGTTTATGATGATAGTCCCTAAGTATGTCATCAAAGGAATATTCTTGGAATCTGCATGGTTTTCCAAGTACCTGATTTTAATATCACTTGATAAGTTGTTCCAATCAATCATTTTGGCTGCCTTATTGCAAATCTGTAATAAAGCCTGACTGTACTCCTGGTGACTTAATAGATGTGTCCATACGGTATTCTTGGCAACAATGTGAAGGTGATGTGCCATTGCTTTCTTGTAGGATGCTTTTACTCCCCAGTTTAGCCTACAGCTGTGATTCCCCCTGGTAGTTTCCTATCAACCTTCCTATCTTAGCCCAGGTATTGCCACTTGCTGGGACATTATGAATACCTGCAAGCCTCCAGCAACAATTAAAGGGATGAATTTGAATGTAACAATGGGCTGCTGTCTCTGAAAGGTAATCCATGGGGTCAGGTCCCTATGATCTTACTTATGAGTATTGTAAGGTACATTTGAAGTAGAGGATTGTTAGATCAGTAGCACATAAGCATGTAGCTTCTTTTTGGCTAGGAGCACTGAGTTTGAACTGTTGACATACTCAACCCATGATCCTATTCAGTGTTACTAAATAAATCAGCCATATGCCTGTATTGTGTTAACTCAGCAACCATGACTCTGTTGCAAAGCAAATAGATGGTGTGGTATAGTAACTAAGTGGGAAAATGAGGTTCATGCCTCTACTTGACCATGGAGCTCATTGTATGATTGGGAGAATCATGTTCTCTCAGTTCAACCTATTTTACCCAGTTGTCTATGTAGAAACTGCACAAACATTACAAGTCAATAGACATAAATGAACTGTAAAATTATAGGTAATGCCTGATTTCTTATACTATTTTGAATTACATTAAGGAAATATTGACTTTTTATGACTTTTATGTATAATAAGAACTCCTGTTGTGGAGTGATGCCACTGGCAAAGGGGGGGTAAGGCGATCTTTTTTGACTTTTGCTTCCCTCTGTATCCGAGTGTGCCAATTAAAATGCAACGGTCCTTCAGAACAGCGTAGGTGCTACTACTGGAGGCCAGAAGGGGAAAGCAGAATTGGGAAACGTCACCTTAGACATTCCACCAGCAAAGACATTAAATGGATAGGGTTCTTCTGTTCAAGGAAAGGCGATTCTGGATCAAACTATTCAGTTCAGTGGAGACTAAATTTCAGAAGTTTTGGGTGGGTTTTGGTTTAAAAAAAAAGTCTATTTTATATGCAAAATGATACTGTGATTTCCATTTACAATTATAATCGTAAACCCAGGGAGGAACAAATTAAATGTCTAGATTACCAGTCAATTGATTATCAGTCAGTTACCTTACCTTCCTAGCCCAAAGCACTGAAAGGAAATGCATTCACTGAATCATTGTAACACCCGCAAAATACAGTTATTGGAATTAAAATATGAACAGCATTTAAGTATTAGTAGTCCACCCCAATCCTAATGGGCTCTGGCGGGTGAGCAACTAAGTGTGCACACACGAACGCACAGCTTCTTCTATTGTGTTAGTGTTCTGCGGGCCTAAGAAGAAGGATTTTTTGTTTTCAGAAAGCAGGTGAAAACAATAGTTACAAAGTTTTTTTGTAACAGACCTAATATTAGGGCAACTCTTCATCAGAGGAGGAAAAGGAGATTGAGTAACTATAAGCTTCCAGTGCAATAAAATCCACGTTTTATTTTTCCTAACTTTGTGGGTAATCTCCAAATTTCATGGATAGGCTAAAATATATATCTTGAGAAAAACAAAAAATAGTAAGAAAAACAAGCCAACCAACAAATGTTGTGATCTGGATCAAAATGGTCTTTAGATGTAGTGCTGATGGCTTCCTGGAAAAAAAATTGAAAGAGTGGGCTGAATTATTTGAGCTTCAAGTTGAATTCCTTTGGGCATTTTTTATCTACTCATTAAAAGAAAGGTGGTGGAATAGCTATGAATTTATGTCACCGAGAACGTTTCCTTTTTATAAACCATGTTTATAACAATGTTCTATCACAATTGCTTTTGAAATGACCCTGCTGATCATTTTGTTATAGTAACATTTGATTAGAGCTGGAGGATCAATCTGGAATTGAAATAATGAGTGACAAAGGGATATATAGCCAAGAACTGATCTGAATGTCCAAACTGAGCCATTATTGACACCAGAGTTTGGTTTGCTTACTTAATGGTAAATGCACATTCCCACTGCTAAAATTGTTTTATGTCTCTTTATTCAGTCAATCTACTCTTGTTTATCGCATCTGCTTAATATCATGTCTTCCATTTTCTGAAGGTCTGTATCTCCTTCATTGCCTGATCCTAAACAGACAAGGATCATGCAACATTTATATTTATTTATTTATAATTCAAGTTTTGCCACCGCCCATCTCCCCCAGAAAGGGGGACTCTGGGTGGTTTACAATAGAAACCATATTAAAACAATAGGTATAAAAACATCTAGGATATAAATATTTGTTGTTGTTTATTCGTTCAGTCGCTTCCGACTCTTCGTGACTTCATGGACCAGCCCACGCCAGAGCTTCCTGTCAGCCGTCACCATCCCCAGCTCCCCCATGGTTAAGTCTGTCACCTCCAGAATATCATCCATCCATCTTGCCCTTGGCCGGCCCCTCTTCCTTTGGCCTTCCACTTTCCCTAGCATCAGCATCTTCTCCAGGGTATCCTGCCTTCTCATTATGTGGCCAAAGTACTTCAGTTTTGCCTTTAATATCATTCCCTCAAGTGAGCAGTCTGGCTTTATTTCCTGGAGTATGGACTGTTTTGATCTTCTTGCAGTCCAAGTCACTCTCAGAATTTTCCTCCAACACCACAGTTCAAAAGCATCTATCTTCCTTCGCTCAGCCTTCCTTATGGTCCAGCTCTCACAGCCATAGGTTACTACAGGGAATACCATTGCTTTAACTATGCGGACCTTTGTTGTCAGTGTGATGTCTCTGCTCTTAACTATTTTATCAAGATTTGCCATTGCTCTCCTCCCAAGAAGTAGACGTCTTCTGATTTCCTGGCTGCAGTCAGCATCTGCAGTAATCTTTGTGCCTAGAAATACAAAGTCTGTCACTGCCTCCACTTTTTCTCCCTCTATTTGCCAGTTATCAATCAAGCTGGTTGCCATAATCTTGGTTTTTTTTGAAGTTTAACTTCAACCCAGATTTTGAACTTTCTTCTTTCACCTTCGTCATAAGGCTCCTCAACTCCTCCTCGCTTTCAGCCATCAAAGTGGTATCATCTGCATATCTAAGATTGTTAATGTTTCTTCCAGCGATTTTAACTCCAGCCTTGGATTCCTCAACCCCAGCACGTCGCATGATGTGTTCTGCGTACAGGTTGAATAGGTAGGGTGAGAGTATACAGCCCTGCTGTACTCCTTTCCCAATCTTAAACCAGTCTGTTGTTCCGTGCTCTGTTCTTACCGTTGCTACTTGGTCGTTATACAGATTCCTCAGGAGGCAGACAAGATGACTTGGTATCCCCATACCACCAAGAACTTGCCACAATTTGTTATGATCCACACAGTCAAAGTCTTTAGAATAGTCAATAAAACAAAAATAGATGTTTTTCTGAAACTCCCTGGCTTTCTCCATTATCCAGAGGATATTGGCAATTTGGTCTCTAGTTCCTCTGCCTTTTCTAAACCCAGCTTGTACATCTGGCAATTCTCGCTCCATGAATTGCTGGAGTCTACCTTGCAAGATCTTGAGCATTACCTTACTGGCATGTGAAATAAGTGCCACTGTTCAGGGGTTTGAACATTCTTTAGTGCTTCCCTTTTTTGGTATGGGGATATAAGTTGATTTTTTCCAATCTGATGGCCATTCTTGTGTTTTCCAAATTTGCTGGCATATGGCATGCATCACCTTGACAGCATCATCTTGCAAGATTTTAAACAGTTCAGCTGGGATACCGTCGTCTCCTGCTGCCTTGTTATTAGCAATGCTTCTTAAGGCCCATTCAACCTCACTCTTCAGGATGTCTGGCTCTAACTCACTGACCACACCGTCAAAGCTATCTCCAATATTATTATCCTTCCTATACAGATCTTCCATATATTCTTGCCACCTTTTCTTGATCTCTTCTGCTTCTGTTAGGTCCTTACCATCTTTGTTTTTGATCATACCCATTTTTGCCTGGAATTTACCTCCGATGTTTCTAATTTTCTGGAAGAGGTCTCTTGTCCTTCCTATTCTATTGTCTTCTTCCACTTCCGCACATTGCTTGTTTAAAAATAATTCCTTATCTCTTCTGGCTAACCTCTGGAATTTTGCATTTAATTGGGCATATCTCCCCCTATTACTGTTGCCTTTTGCTTTCCTTCTTTCTTGGGCTACTTCCAGTGTCTCAGCAGACAGCCATCTTGCCTTCTTGGTTTTCTTTTTCTTTGGGACGTTTTTTGTTGCCGCCTCCTGAACAATGTTGCGAACTTCTGTCCATAGTTCTTCCGGGACCCTATCTACTAAATCTAGTCCCTTAAATCTATTCTTCACCTCCACTGCATATTCCTTAGGAATATTAGTGAGCTCATATCTAACTGATCTGTGGGTCTTCCCTATTCTCTTTAGTCTGATTCTAAATTTTGCAATAAGAAGTTCGTGATCTGAACTACAGTCAGCTCCAGGTCTTGTTTTTACAGACTGTATAGATGTCCACCACCTTTGGCTGCAAAGGATGTAGTCAATCTGATTTCGGTGTCGACCATCTGGTGAAGTCCATGTATAAAGTCGTCTTTTAGGTTGTTGGAAGAGAGTGTTCGTTATGCACAGTGAGTTGTCTTGGCAAAATTCGATCAGCCTATGTCCTGCTTCATTTTGTTCTCCCAGACCATGCTTGCCTGTAATTCCAGGTGTCGTCTGACTACCCACCTTAGCATTCCAGTCTCCTGTAATGAAAATAACATCTCTTTTTGGTGTATTATCCAGTAGGTGCTGCAGATCCTCATAGAACTGATCTACTTCTGTTTCTTCAGCATCTGTGGTTGGGGCGTATATTTGGATCACTGTGATGTTAAATGGCTTCCCCTGAATTCGAATTGAGATCATTCTATCGTTTTTTGGATTATATCCAAGCACTGCTTTAGCCACTTTATTATTAATTACGAAGGCTACTCCATTTCTTCTGTGGTCCTCTTGTCCACATTAGTAGATCTGGTGGTCATCTGATGTGAAGTGGCCCATTCCAGTCCATTTCAGTTCACTGACACCTAAAATGTCTATATTAGGATATAAATATACGATTTACCAAATATAAAGATAAATTAGTATAAAATCCAAGTGGTCATAAAAAATCTAAATCAGTGAGGAGAGCTCTAAGGCGCCAGCCACCCCCAAGAACATCCTTAAGCAACTGAAAATGAGAGTTCAAATTTCTTTCTTTTTTTTTTTATTATCAACTTTATTTTAAACACACACATGCTCATAGGCAAACACATTACAGCAGAGTGAAACAGCTTGATAGCTATATCTACTCTCTAACATGTGGACAAGCATACTATTTCTAATAATTATAGCAGAGAGATACTGAAAGATGAAGATTGGGGGAATGGAGCTGCGTTTTGTGACCAGTGGTTGTGATGGTTTTATCACCATTTAGAGCAGGGCTTTCCATAGTGCCGTCAGTGGCGATGCACCAGCGGCGGCGGCACGGGGGGCGCACGTGCACGGTGGCGGCGCGGGGGGCGTGCGGCGGCGCGCGTGTGCACGGTGGCGGCGCGGGGGGTGTGTGGCGGCGTGCGCGCGTACGGCAGTGGCGGCAGCCTCCGCTAAAACGTGGAAGCCGTGCCGTGGCTGCGGCCGCCGTGCACGCGCGCGCCGCCACTTCCGGGTGGTCTGGCGACACACCACGCTGTGTATGGCGACACACTTTTGTGTCGCGACACACAGTTTGGAAAGCTCTGATTTAGAGACTTTTTACCCCCTGAATTGCATGCGGCTGTGCAGTAATTTAATAATAATTGATCCTCAATTTAATTTCTGCTGTGAGAACCTGCTGTGCTAGAACCTCTTTTAGATACAACATGCAGCAGCTATTTTCTACAGTGGTGTTCTTATGTTCTTGACCAGCTTGAACCAGTTCTTGCCTAGTTGTATCTGTGGTCACAGCCAAATGATCATGCTTAGCAGGCCAGTGTAAAGTACCTCCACTGTCACTGTAACTATAATCAGCATAGACTAAGGCCATTTATTTTAAACTCTTCCCTTGGCTTAAATCTCAGGCTTATTTTAAGCCAATTTCTTATCCAAGAAGGTCTGCAGTGAAAAGGGCGTAGATGGAATGTGTGCAATGTGTCATTGGTCATGTGATCGGCAATATTTGTAGGAGTTAATAATACTGATTCTGCACAAGACTCCATCAACATGCTAAATACCACATTTCACACAGGACTTCTAGTAACAGCTGACAGGCCAACTGAGAAAATCATGATCTTTTCCTGGACACAAAGGGATGGTGACTGTGCATCACTTCTCGTGCCAACAGTTGATCACCCCAAAAGCCCAATGGCATTTGGAGGGCAGAATGAAGCTCGGCTGTGACGGATGGCTTTGTCTCCATCTTATAAACTTTCTTCTCAGTTTGTTAAATAAATGTAATGATAATTCAAAATTCACAGAGGCACTGTAAAAAAGTCATCCGGATTTTCTCTATTACACGTAATTGTAATTTAATCAATACAAATATGAAGATGTGCAGAAAATAAAATCCTTTAAGCTACCATCTCAAAATAGGATTGGCAAGCGACGTGCTAGAGAAGGAGAAAGGGGAATAAATCTGGTGAGGATATTATTAAAGCAAGCCTTTGTTCTCCATTGTTCCTGTATTTCGGTGAACTGCTACCTGATATTTTCACTGGCATTTATTATGCACATCCATTTATTTAACAGGTAAGTCCAGTGTATTCAACATCTCTGTCCAGGTTTCTTTGACTGAGTCCTGTCAATATCAGTTATTGAGCTGCAAGTTTTTTTCTAGCTGTGGTTTTGCTATTATTTGGTAAGTTTCATTATTTTCCTCATAAAATTTATACCAACTTCAGAAAGGCAGAGGCAAGCCTTTCTACGTTGATTATGGTGTTTAGTATATAACCCACTAGAGGCCACTGGCGTATTGCATTAGAAACTGGGAAGTTTCAGCAGATTCTTCTGGATCAGTGAGGAACCAATTCATCTTCCCTAATGAAACACTACAAGCAAAGCCCTTTGTTAAAAACCAAGCAAAATTGCTGCTACTGTTTTTTTAAAAAAAACTGACAACATTCACCAATGATTTCACCCCAATTATCTTCTGTTTTTTTACATTAAGTAGACAGGAAGAACTGCTGTATCTTCTCTTCTCACCAGAAAGCCTTCAGTGACAGCCACACCAAGAGCTTAAGAATGAAAGTTAAAAGTTATTTTCAGGAAATTGGTGTCTGGAAGCAGTAACAAGGATTGCACCAGTAACTGTGAGTGGGGAGTATTTATTAGGTACTTCAAGGTAGTCTTTAATCTGTCAGTCAGCTGTATGAAGACATGCTAGTAGACATACAGAGGGCACACCACCCTTTCTGTTTTGTTTTGATTTCTTGCCTCATTGCATAAATGTAACTGACTGAAAGAGAGAGCTAAACAGTGGGATAGGTAAAGTCTTTAGCTAAATGAACATACAACTGGAAAAAGAATTTGTATATACATCATATAGTTTAGTTTAAGAACAAGAGCTTCCTGATGGGTCGAGCCTGATCAAAGACCAGGAAGGACTGAAAAACCGCTGGGCTGAACACTTTTCCAACCTGCTCAATAGGCCGTCCACAGTTGATCATGATGTCTTAGAGCAGATTCCTCAGCTGCCAGTCTTGGATGCCCTAGATCTGCCTCCCTCTACTGATGAGATCAAGAAAGCGATCTCGCAGATGAACTCAAATAAAGCGACAGGACAGGATGGCATTCCTGCTGAGATCTACAAAGCACTAGACCCAAACGCCTTATAGGCGTTCCAAGACATCTTGGAAGACATTTGGTCCATAGACAAGATGCCTGATGACTTCCGCAATGCCCTCATTGTGGCTCTCTACAAAAATAAGAGAAGCAAATCAGACTGCAGAAACTACAGGGGTATCTCACTGCTGTCCATTGCAGGCAAGATCTTTGCCTGCATTCTCCTGAACAGACTTACTGTCTTGGAAAGGAACCTCCCAGAGGAGCAGTGTGACATTCGGCCAGAACAGAGTATAGGAGACATGATATTTGCCATGAGGCAAGTCCAGGAGAAGTGCATTGAGCAGAACAAGCCTCTTTACTCTGTCTTCATTGATCTGACAAAGGCATTTAACTCTGTAAACAGGGAGGTTCTCTGGATCATCCTGAGACATTATAGATGCCCAAGGAAATTTGTGAAGTTGATTCAGCTACTCCACGATGGAATGACAGGACAGGTTCGTTACAATGGTGATACATCAGCTGCATTTGCCATTTCCAATGGGGAAAAACGGGGTTGTGTGCTAGCCCCAGTCCTATTCAATCTGTTCTTCTCTTGCATGTTCTCATGTGCTGCCAAGGTCTGAAGGAGGGAGTGTACATCAGGTACCGATTGGATGGCTCTCTCTTTGACCTTCGCCGCTTGAACACATGGATGAAATGCCTCCATACAGTCATCCAAGAAACCCTCTCTGTTGATGACTGTGTGCTCCTGGCACACAAAGACTCTCCTTTCCATCCTCGGCATTTGTTGGCAAGACCGTGTCTCCAACCTGGATGTCTTGGTTCGTGTGGAGTCCACCAGCATTGCTCTGTAGTGTACTGGAGTCTGGGAAGAGACCTCGAGGTCACCCATGCAAGCGCTACAAAGACGCTGTGAAAGCAGCCCTACACCACTGTGACATCCACCCAAGGGAACTAGAAGCTGTAGCTGCTGACAGAACCCGCTGGTGAGCCCTGTGCTATGAAGCTTCCACTGGCTTTGAAGACAGGCACTGCCTGTCTGGACCAAATCAGACTGATAGGAAACCGTGAGCGGTGTCACAATGATACCCATTCTACAACAATGGACTTCCCGTGCCCCCATTGTACTAGACTCTGTGCTTCCACCTCCGTGTCCACAGATGAACTGCACAACAGCGTGTCTTCTTGAACCCGAAGGACTGGCATACACAGTGACCAGTGCAAGAACTGCATTTACCCCACAGCTGGATTGAGCCTCTGGGAGGCTGTCGAGTTAAGTTGACCATTTCAGGTTTTCTAAATATGCTTTTCTCTATTGGTCTGGGCTCCTTTTGCCATCAATTTGAGATAAGACGTTAAAAATACGTATCTGTAGTTTATGAAACTGACCTGTCTTGGTGCTGTTCTGAACGGCTCTGTGTCCCCTGGAATCCATCCTCTTACTCTAAATGACCAGTGTTCTCAGCAGCCTCTTAAAATAAATTCTTTTATAGTTGTGTGTTTCTGTCTCAAATTCATGCAAAAAAAGCCGTGCCTGTGCAAGGTGAAAGTACAGCATGCCCAACAATTGTATTTCAGTGTAATTTTAAATACGAGGAATTTTAGCATGGTCAGATTTCTGGTTCTTTTTGAAAGATAAACATGGTGAAGCTCAGCAGTATCCAATTCTTTTGTGGCTGAGAATCCATGCTAAGAGCTACTCTCCAGAATGTAAGTAGAACCAGGATTTTAGAAAATGGAAAGAACCAGGACAAAAACTGAATATTTAATATTTAATGTTAAAGTTGATTTAATATCAACTATTTAATATCAACTTTAACCTCTTGGGGGTGGCTGGCCCCGTAGTGCCTTGATCTTGATAGTGGATTTTAACCATCTTTTGGATTTTACTTATTCCCTCTATTTATTGTTTTATAGTAATTTTTTGTATAGATTTTAACTTCTGTTATTTTGTAAACTGCCCAGAGTTCCCCGTTGGGGGAGATGGGCGGTTATATAAATTAAATAAATAAATAAATAAATAAATAATTAAATACCATGAATAATAATGATGATTCTTACTTATCTATTCATAGATAGATAGATAGATAGATAGATAGATAGATAGATAGATAGATTTTATTTATTATTTATATATTTATTATCGCGATGGCTCAGCGGTTAAGACGCCAGGCTTGTCGATCGGAAGGTTGCAAGTTCGGAGGTTCGACACCCAAGTGCTGCGTGACAGAGTGAGCTCCCGCACTCGCCCCAGCTCTTGCCAACCTAGCAATTTGAAAGCATGCAAATGCAAGTAGATAAATGCCGGCCACATGACAGCGGAAGCATCTTTGGACAGCGCTGGCTCTTCGGCTAACAAATGGAGATGAGCACTGGCCCCTAGAGTCGGACATGACTGTGCGGGGGAACCTTTACCTTTACTAATATTAAATTCCCTCATAAGAATAATGGGATTTAACTTAAAATTTAAGAAGTCTGATCTTAAAACATGGGTAGGATTTAAAGGAGCAAATGTTTGAAAGAGTAATGATTGGTTGCATGCACCTTTTTCTAAGTGTTCTCATTTGTGAATGAAACTACTAGGCCAACATATGATTGCCTACCTCATTATACAAAAGCTAAGTGTTTCCTGTGAAAGTGCAACTCCTATCGCATTATAGAATCAGAGTTGGAAGACTTCATTCAGATGATTATCTTCAACCTCCTGTTCGTTACTGGGATCCACTTCCAGGCATTCCCAATGGGGAACTTTCTAGCCTCTGACTGAATGCCTGTACTGGGCAGCTCACCCTCTCCCCAGACAATTGGTTTAACGTTGTTGTTGTTGTTGTTGTTGTTGTTGTTGTCACCAGCTATTTCCTCTGGGCCCCTCCCCAGAGGAACAAGCCTTCTCAGTCACAGCCCCTCTTTTGTGGAACAGTATTCCCCCCGCCAAGATTAGACTGCCTTCCACCATGGATTTTGTTTTGGGGGGGGGAGCCATTATAACTTGGCTATTCTAAGAGGCCTTGGGAGAGATTCCCCTCTATTTTGGGAATGTATTTTGTGTTTGATTATTTCTCTGGTAAAAAGATTTATTAGTAACTTATTGCAACATGGCTTTTTTGGGTTTGTGATTATTTTTGTTCTTCAGATTTTCTGTTACTAACCTTCTGACTCTAAAGGGGTATGTAAGCTGCTTGAAGGCTTTTCTGATTGGTGCAACATATAAGCTTTAATAAATAAATAAGTAAATATGCATGCCCAGGCATTTTAAACTGGTTTATATTAAGCAGACTTTATTTCTCCCCTTTATTTTTATAGTTGCGATTGTTTTCACTGTATATTGTACTGCAATTTATTTATCTTCTATATTTTGTATATTACCTGATATAGGATGGATGGTCTAATAATATTTCAGTTAATTAAATAAATAATTTGTGCCCATTGCCTTGAAATTCTGAGCTGCAGAAAAGTACTTTTCCCTGGAAAGAGTGGAATGGAACAAAGATCACATAACATTTCCCTGAATAGCAGCCGAGGGTAGGTGATGAATTCCTGAAATCAAGGATGACATTCAGGTTGTCATCAAAACAGAAAAAAAGACTGTTTTAAGCCATGAACAGGTTCATGCCTTTACTCATAGGCTGTTATCAGTATAAATAGTGCTGGATATAAGATAACTTGTGTTAATGCCTTCTTCTGTCACATTATTATAATCTGTATCCTGATATTAGGAAGTATTAAATTAAGACTAATTAGTGCCAATTAATAAGAGATTCATTATGTGAACAAATACAAGCTGAAGCCTATCTGGGAGTTCTGGGTCTATGAATTTACTAGGATGACTCACTGAAGCTCCATTTTCATTAAAATTTTAACAAATATGTCTTAATTACCAAGGGATTGGTAGGGCTTATGTTCAAGTATTTGTCTCCTAATTTATAGCAAAAAATAAATGAAAAAATTAGCATATGGAAGGTAGAAGATTGCAATCTAAAAACAGAAACTAAATTTAGAGAAACATGGACAGGTTACTCTTTAATCATATTGTTCAGGTTATTTCTTGAATTTTACTGGAGAAGCGTATAGTTGCTTATTGTTAACTAGGGTTATACAAAGCTTCAAGTTGATGATTTGAAACTGAGTCATTCAAATCTCTGTTTCAAACCAGAAAGTCCAGTCATTGGATTGGATGCTTCCAAATCACTCCTGAAGATTCAGAGGTGCTTTTGCACAGAGATTATTCCAAGGACGTCAGAGCTGGTTTCTTAGCAGTTAATGTTCCACTGTTTCATTTTTAAGTCATAACTAACTCTTATTGTATTGAACTATATATGCACACAATCATACATGTATTTACAATGGAAAGAAAATACATTTTTGCAATACGTTTTTAAAGAGAGAGAGAGAGAGAGAGAGGCCATAAGGTCCAGCTTTGACATTTACATATTTTCAGAAATGATATAAATTGTTGGCTTAGACTCTAAGAGCTAATCTTTCTATCAATGGGATATAATCATCATCATCATTTTCATCATCCCCATCCCATATCACAAACTGCTTTTTTGCTTATGTGGCATTAAGGTGAGAGCTGCTATTTGTGAAGCAAAAAAACAAAACAAAAAACAAATACCATTTCGGCATACAGAACTAATTGCAAGGATTCTAGTTTGCATCCTTGTTTATATATGGAACGCTTTATTTTTTTCCTTCAGAATCAACAGATCCACAATAAAAAGCAAAAGCAGGGATCTCTAGAGAAAGACGGATTTCCATGCTGCACATAACTTAGGTTACTTGCTTGTTCATTTTTTAAAAATGAAAGTTATAGCCTCATTAGTTATATTTCCTCAAAGTTCATAAATATTTCTGTCTCACTCAAGACAGACAGAATTTCACTTTCCATGAAAGCTCTACAATGATCCCATTATTAAAAAGAGAGAGAAAGATTTATCGCCAAGCCAGAGCTGTTCAGGCATGTAGTCGTTTTCCCCAATCTATTGAGTTGGTACATCTAAATGGCCTTTCATTCTATCTGTAGTTCAGATTAAATTGTTTATTAGAATTTTTGTGCATTATTAAAAAAGAAAGGATATTGTAGACGTTTTATTTTAAAGATTACAGCAATAAAAAATTAGATGGTTAAAATTTATCAAGTGTATTGCACAAGGCAGTCACTGCTATTTCTTTGTAATACTGCTAAGAGATTCACTGGATTTTTGTATTCACTTGTCATAAATAGAGTGTTTACAAGATGTTGCAGTGCAAGGGGAAGAGAATGTTTATATACTGTATGTATGTATGTATGTATGCATGTATGCATGTATGCATGTATGTATGTATGTATGTATGTTTCAGCCAATTGCTTAAACTGTAATGGAAGTCTTTAAACAGAATTTAAGCACCAGCCTAACAAAACTGTACTAAAATCCTTTATATGAATACTTACAAATTTTATTTTATGTTTTCAGTATTTGCCCGGATAAAAGAAAAGGGTAAACATGACCAAGTTTCAGAGATACCAAAACATTTTCTACTGGAGCTGTGGGAAGGCTCACCTATGAATTCCAAAGGGATTGCTAGTTATCTTTGAGAGTCACCTTCACATGCTTCATTTAAAATGTGCATGAACACAATTATGTTTGCATGAACACAGTTATGTATTGTGAATTTATTAGAATAAATTAACACGGGCATTTCAAAGTACTCATATGGTATAGTATATTCCATGTCCTGCACTCTGGTCCAGTAGACAGCTAACCTTTTGTTGTGGGCCATCAGTTTATGTATTTGAGGAAGGCTATTGTCCTTGAGTCTTTTCTTCTGAAAGCTAAGCATTTCCAGTTGCTTCTGTCCTTTCATAGGTGTTAGTTTCTAGTTCCCTGATTATTCCTGTTGCCCCTTCTGAACCTGTGCTGGGTTCTCTGGCTCCTTCTTAAAATATGGTGCCCACAATTGTCTGACCAAAACAAAATCAAGTGAAACCATTCGGTCCTCTGATCTGAAACCAAAGCAAGAGGCCACTCTTCTCTTTAGAAGGAGTTCTCATCAGAGCAGCATTGAAGACCAACACCTCCTAATCTTGTGCACTCTTATCTCTCCTGCAGGAGAAACTTTAACTGTAGCAGCAGCCCAAAGCAATTACATCCAACAGTGCCAATGGATATTTAAAATAGAGCAGGGCAAAATGCTTTAGGAAGATAAAGCCTAAAGGCCCAAGTTCAATCTCTAGTTAAAGGAATGGGCTGAGGCTTTTGCCTAATATCCTGGACAGCCTCAGCCAGTGAGAGACATGGAGGACTATACTGAATTCAGTAGATCAAAGTGTGACTCGAGGACAACTGCCTGTGTATGAAAATCAATTGTATTTCAGGAACATGGCAATATCCACAGTGGGCTTTGCCATGCCCAGCTATGAAAAAGAAACTAACAATCCACAGGTATTTGCTAAAATCTCTAATGAACAAAGGCAATCTTCTGTAGATTTGATTGTGCTCTCAGTGCACTGCATAGGCATCTTGGATGCTTGGTAGAACTCGGCTGCTTCTGACAGGCCTAGAAAGAGCACACACCTCCACTGCCTTTTCCAGCTACTTTATCTCTGTTATTTTTGACCACTGCAGTGTTAGCATGTCTAGGAATATTTTCTCACCTCTTCATGGAGAATTTGGCTAATATGTGCACATGAAACAATATATATTTTGTTTTGAGCTTAGAACAAAGCAGCTCAAATCAAAACATTCTGTCAGAACTATTTAAGTTGGTTTTGTTCTAATGGAAGAAAACTCAGAATGACTCAAGTGTTCTCAAAACTTAAGTAAGTAAGTAAGTAAAGTTTATTGTTGTAACCACAGGTCATAACATAGGAATGCAATAAAATACAATAAAATATAATAACAATAAAACAGTGAAATTATAAAATAAAGTAATAAAAGAAGCATTAGATATAAAAAGGTTACAACAAAATAGAGCCAAAGCTACAACTAAGAACTTAAGTATTTCTTCCTAAGTTTAAATGGCAGCAGAGCAAAAGGTAGCAACTTGGTTGCTGACAGCTGGAGACACATCTGCAAGAAGATAGTTCAATTTTTCAAGGTTGGAGCCCTTGAGTTCATCTGCCCTTAATAATTTGGCCCTGAGCTCATTGTAAATGGGGCAGTGGAGGACATAATGGATAACGCCCTCCACTTGACCAACACCACAAGGACAGAGGCGTTGTTCAACAGGGAGCTTACAAAATCTCCCTTATTCTCAAAACGTAATGTTTAATTGTGCCGGACATAGGAAACAATGGGGAGAACTTGAATAAGGCTTTTTGTTCTTCACCTCAGAGCCACCAGTGGTTCTGAGTGCTGGTAAAACACGTTTAGTATCTCTGCTTCAGCTCAGGCAACATTGTCTGCTCCAGTTTTGCCTGTAGTACCAATTACTTTGGCTGCTTGCATACCTCCATCAACATTGGTTTCAACATCCTCAGCATTGAAAACAAAGAGGCAACCTTCTTTTACACCTAAGGAAGAACACCACTAGTACCTGGGACCTCCACCTTGTAAGAAAAATAAGATATTTAAACATGGGATAAAAACTCTACTGGTCCTTCAGTCTGCCTATGTTAAACTATTGCACTCTGTACCTTTTTCCTAAACCTCCACTATCATTACTGAAGGTGCAATCACTTCCTGTATCTTCTTCTCCAAGCAAAGACTAGCCTGTTAGCATGGCTTCAGATAAGCTTATCCTGGGATCAGCAGATGCATCTGTAGGATGCACAGGGAGTAAATGAGGAAGAACAGAATGCTTCCCTGTAAGTATGGTTCTTTAACTGGTCATCTGTGCATAGATTCAGCTCAACTGTAGGTGCTCTATGTACCACTGCATTGGCTTCAGGGAACTGAGATAAACTAAAGAGAGTTCTCCTGAGCATGACTTTTTCTAGGCCCACTGAAAATGAGCTCTACAATGTTCCAAAGAAGACTGTGCTGGAAAACCCACCCTCACCGTTACAGTTAAGCCGTCTGCAGTGGTATTGGGGGGAGGGGCAAGGGGGAGCAGAACAACGGAAGCTGCATCACGGTGCAAGCCCTGCCCTTTGGGTACATGCGTAACCTGCGCTAAGATATGCAGTGGTGCTTTCGTTATTCTGACAAAAGCAAGAAACTCCTACTTACCCCTACAGCAACCAGTTCTTGCTCCTAGATTCTATTTTCATTGTCTTCACTTCAGTTATTGATACATATTGCAAAGGGATTAAGTTGCTAACTGGGATGCCTTTAGTATTCATAAAATACTTCTATTTATATCAAAGGGGGGGCGCAAATAAAAAGTGAATGTTATAATGCTATAATAGATGATTCAAGGTTAAGACATGTTGATTCTCTCTCACACTCTGGGCAAGGCAATTGAATTTATTTTGGTGATAGGTGTTCTTTCCCCAGGGGTAAGAGACAGATTTCAGACTATTCATTCAAAATATTTTCCCCTCCCATTTGGCTAATTTAGAAAGGAGGCGGCTGAAGGAAAACCACGGTTTTGGTAAGACTGCCGTAGAAAGCATGGAACAGAAGAAATGTCCCTGATGGGGAGCGAGCCGTAAAGAGGCAAAGCTTGTTGGCTGCGGCAGGGCTTGTTAAACATAGAAATGTAAGCATGATGTTTCCTCCTAAAATACAGTAGCGCAAGTCTGAAATTGCCATGAAAATAATGATGATGTTAATAATTTTCTTGTTTTTTTTAAAGAAAACTTTGCAACAAGTTAAAACAAATGGTGGTCTCTCACACATGCTTCAATTTATGTATATATTTATGATTTATATAAATAAAATTAATATATGGGAAATATAAACATTGATGTATTTATATTGATTATATATCTAGATTTAAAGACACACAGGAAGAGGTGTTATACTGCTGGTGGAATTCTATAGATGTTTAGCCCAAACGTGAGCTCCATCAATACAGTAAGGGGAGAGAGGTGTGCAGCATGAATCAGACCATTGGCCCATCTAGCTCAGTCTATTCCGCTCTTAATAAACAGCAGCTCAAAGGTCTTATTCAGACATGAACTTCCCATTGGCAGTGGCAGGGATTGAGTCAGGCCTTTAGGCAGGCAGTGCGGAGGCTCTCCCATGGGGTCATCGGGCATTGATACGTGCGCTTCTGAGAGAGGGAAATCGCACTTTCTGTTTGCATTGATGGTTCGATACTTACATTTCTAGAAGGCTGGGAGGGAGCAACGGTGTCACTTTCTGAAGAGGAATAACCTTCAGTTTTGTCATTTATACAGTTTCCTAGGAAAGAAACTCTTCAAACTGCCGGGAAGCTTGTTACAACTTTGAAAGCTAATATGACAATGCTCTTGTTCCTGACAACATTTTTTAACCTTGAGAGCAGACTTACTAGCAATTGTTAACAAGAAAGGTTTATCTGTTTCCATAAATCCAGTTCAAAATGACAAAATCGAAGTAAACTTTTGGATAACTCCTGTGATTGACCCACCTCTCTAGTCACATATGGAAAAGTTAACTTTATCCAACACATAGCTGTAGTTAGCAGGAAAGAGATATATTCTATAAATATTGAATGATTTCACTCCTAGGACACTTGTGCTGAAACATAAATCAACACAATCATGATTGAAGTTTCTGTCTGGAGGCGGATATGAATGTGAGTCCCAGATTGCCTATTAAGGTTTGTTTGGATTTTAATTGGATGTGTTTACACTGTTCTATGTTTGTTTGTTTGTTTGTTTGTTATACACTTCCCAGAGTTGCAACTTTCAAGTTGGACAGTTGTATGAATTCTTTAAATAAATAAATAAATAAATAAATAAATAATCAAGTTTTGTACATTTACTCCATATGTATAGTTCTAATCAGTTTTATAGGAACAGCCACTATGGAATTTTTTAGTCAAATATATTACTTTTTTTTACTGTCAGTAGAAGGAGCTCTTTAAGAAACATTAAATAGGGCTTTTGGGTCAAATCCATTAATTCTATTAATCAGTGAAATACCTTTTGCTTTATAGTTTGCTGAAAAATACATATTTGTTTATAAAAAAACCCTCAGAATAGTAGAAGCATTCTTCCTTCTTTCCCACAGTTTATGCAAGAGGAACTTTCTCTAGTATTCATGATTCATTCATAATATTAATTAACAATAAATATTATTTTTTAAAAATCCCTTTAAAACCACAGTTAGAATTATAGAATTGTGGAGATGGAAGTGATCCCAAGGATTTCCTAGCCCAACTCTCATCTATTTGGAGGAAAACCAAACCATCCTCGAGATGTCATGGTCCAGACTTGTCCAAAAACTTTCAGCGATGGACAGCCTGCAACCACTGTAGAGAGGCTATATAGATCTTACCATCAGGAAGCTCTTCCTTATATCTACGCCTTCAGCATCTCAAAATGGACAAAATGGCAGATACAGCATTGTGACCCTGCTCCTTTTGCACATTCATGCATCACAGTGCTACATCCACCATTTTGTCCGTTTTCACACAAGCGCATACACGCACGCACACACACACACACACGCACACACACTGTGGATGCGAATGATTTAAGCAAAAGCTAGGAAACTGCAACTTATACCCATTATTTTTGGTCCTAGTTTCTGTGACAATGGGGAATAGCCCCTGGCTTTCTTCCTTGTGGCACTCTTTTAAGCACCTGAACACTGACATTACGTTTTCCCACAGTATTTTTTTCTCCACTTTGACTATCCCAAGTTCCTTCAGCCTGTCTTCATCGAGCACATCCTCAAGTAGAGAGGAATAAAGACTTCACGTATCTTTGATACCCATGCTGCCTTCTTCTCATACCACCTAGAATTGTGTTAGTCCTTCTAGTCGCTGTCTCAGACTGCAGGCTCACTGATGAGCACTGATGATGTTACCTGGTCAGGTAATGAAACATCTGCAACCAAACAACCAAGCTTAGAGGACTCCACAAGATAAGAGTGTCATGCCTCCAGCTAATGAATCATCTTTGGATGAGAAGATCAAATTAAAGCACTTGCTACCTAGTATATTGAAAAAAGACCCCAGATTCCTGTCCCACTGCTTTGGATTCTGATGGTTCTTGGATAGAGGTCAGAGATTCCTGCATTTCAGAGTGCAGGCAGCCATGACATTTGCTTGGAACCAACAGCATTAACTGTTTGGCCCTTGAGCCTTGAATGTTGCCAAGACCAGCTTTGTCTAAAGAACTTCACTGCTATTGCTCCTTTTCCATCTTGAACTCTTCACAGTTTAGCTAAGTAAACTGGAGGGCAAGTACAGAAGGCTGCATAACAGTATTTTAATCTAGCATAATTAATAAATACACCTCAAAATGCAATGATCCTGTAACAATAATTAGTTGGATGCATATGTAAGTACTTGAAGTTAGAATCAGGTAAGCTGTAGTTTATATGTCCCCTCGCTGGATCGTCACCATGTTGTGGTGAGTGGGCTTGTGTGTTCCCAATGAACCCTGTGAGCGAAGCCGTCAGGAGTCATGTACTCCTGGTAGGGTCACCCATGGTAAGGTCCAGGGGGAGAAACCAGACAAAGAACGATCCAAGAAAGTCCTCAACAGCAGAACAGGCGGAAGATAAGGTGTATTGTTACAACGGCTGCGAAGACGGATGAAGGCTGCAGCAGACAAAAGGTCACCAATCGTCATCGTACCCATGCCATTGGATTAGAGCCTTTTTCTGTGAAGGTTGTGTGCTGATCGTTGTGCACCGATCTCCACACATAAAACAAATTCACGCACAGGCGTCTTCCAACCACACCAAACCCAAAACAACCAAAAGTCCCATGGCGATTGACGAATGGCAACGGGGGCAGGACTGTGAAATCCGGAAGCTCCTAGTCATGGACCAGCACATGGCGGTGGATACGGATTCAGTCGTCCTGACTCAAGGTTCGAGGCAGTTGAGTAGTTCGGCAGCTGTATCCACGACTGAGCAGCCCTATTTAGGATCCACTCTGCTCACCCCATATGGGGAGGGGGCTAGAAAAGGTGCCCTAAACATAGTCTGCCTCATTTTCTCCCTGACTGGACTACCGCGACCAGTGGGGTCACCATCTAGCGGTCGTAAAAGACTCATGAATTTTGGAACATGGAATATACGGACACTGCAAGACAACATGGATAGTGAACGACCTGAATGTAGGACTGCCATTATTGCAAGGGAGCTGAGACGTTTTAATATTGATATAGCAGCACTCCAAGAAACTCGAAGAGCAGGAGAAGGACAGTTGAAGGAAGAAAAAGGAGGTTATACCTTCTTTTGGAAAGGACTACCTGAAAAAGAACGACGAATACATGGGGTAGGCTTTGCTATCAAAAACGACCTTGTGAAGCTCTTGTCAGAAGTTCCCACTGGGATTAACGAACGACTCTCAATTCTCCGAATAAAACTCGGCAAAAACCAACAGGCAACTATCCTAAGTGCTTACGCACCAACACTAGATGCAGATGAGGATATCAAGGAAAAATTTTATACCCAGCTGGACACCATCTTATCAGAGATACCAAAGGAGGATAAAATTATCCTCCTGGGCGATTTCAATGCAAGAGTTGGGCATGACTTTGATTTGTGGCTGGGGATCATTGGGAAAGAAGGAGTTGACAATAGCAACATGAATGGAATCTTACTTCTGACTAAATGTGCAGAGCATAACCTTGTCATTACTAACACACTCTTTCGCCAGAAAAATAAATTTAAAACATCATGGAAGCACCCACGGTCGAAGCACTGGCATCTTTTAGATTATCGCCGTGATGTACTTCTCACCAGAGCCATGACGAATGCCGATGACTGCTGGACAGACCATCGATTAATTTGATCCACGATGGCCATAAAGATTGTCCCTCATCGTAGGCTCCAAGGAAGAAAACCAAGGCGTAAAATGAATACACTGGCCCTTCAAGATTCTACTAAACGAGCTTGCTTTCAATCAACTCTCAAGGAACATCTGCCTATGGAACTCCCTGAAAATGTTGAGGAACACTGGATTAAATTGAAGACTTCTATTATTTCAGCCTGTGAACAAACTATCGGATACCAGACTAAGAGACATCAGGACTGGTTTGATGAGAACGATAGTGATATTGAACATATTATTGACAAGAAAAGGAAAGCCTTCCGGATATGGCAAAAAGATATTAACTGTGCCGTTAAAAAAAAAAATCTACGCCAGTGCAAAGGCAGAAGTCCAAAGAAGAACTAGAGAACTTAAGAACATATGGTGGATAAAAAAAGCCCAAGAAACCCAACATTTTGCAGATGCTCATGATGCACAGGGCTTTTTTAATGCCATAAAGGCCATCTATGGACCAACAAACTATGGTACAAATCCCTTACGCTCAGTAGATGGTGCTAAACTTCTAAAGGACAAAGAGTCTATTGCACTGCACTGGAAAGAGCATTACTACAATCTCCTTAATCGTCACTCTACTGTGGCTGATGAAGTCTTCTTGCAAATCCCGCAAAAACAAATAAGAGATGAGCTTGCAGTACCCCCTAGTTTGGAGGAAGTCAGTAAAGCCACTAAACAAATGAAAAATAACAAAGCTAGTGGACCTGATGGGATTCCTGCTGAAGTCTTTAAAGAAGGCGGGCCTGAACTTACACAACAACTTCATAAGCTCATCGAAAAAATCTGGATGAGGGAGGAGATTTCAGCAGACTTTAGGGATGCCATAATTATCACTCTCTTTAAAAAGGGTGATAGAACAGACTGTGGAAACTATCGAGGCATCTCCCTTCTAGCCACAGCAGGCAAAATCCTGGCAAAGATCATCGCAAACCGTCTCCTATCTATATCAGAAGACATCCTCCCTGAAACGCAAAATGGCTTCTGCCCTTCCAGGGGAACAGTGGATATGATCTTCACTGCACGACAGCTTCAAGAAAAATGCAAGGAGCAAAACCGCCCTCTGTACATGGCGTTTATTGATCTGACTAAAGCTTTTGATACTGTAAATCGTACTGCTCTCTGGACCATCCTTCTGAAAATCGGATGCCCTGATAAATTTGTGAACATCTTGCGGTTACTCCATGATGACATGATGACAACAATCCTGAATAACAATGGCTTTCAAAGCGATCCATTTAAAGTGGACTCCGGCGTTAAACAGGGATGTGTTATTGCTCCAACCTTATTCGCTATCTTCATCGCTATGATTATACACCTTGTTGAAGAGAAACTTCCTACTGGTGTAGAAAGTATATATCGAGCAGATGGAAAGCTTTTTAATCTTAGTAGGCTGAAAGCAAAAAATAAGGTAATTACAACTTCTGTTATAGAACTTCAATATGCTGATGATAACGTAGTCTGTGTACACTCCGAGGAAGATCGTCAAACTATCCTAAACATCTTTGCAGAAGCATATGAAAAGCTCGGCCTCTCGATTAACATTAAAAAAACCAAAGTGCTTGACCAGCAAGTTCGAACCAATCCCTCCGCAGCGCCATCAATCCAGCTTAAAGGTGTGTCGCTAGAAAATGTCGACCACTTTTCTTATCTCGGCAGCCATCTATCTACAAAAGCCGACATCGACGCTGAAATTCAGCATCGCCTGAGCTCTGCGAGTGTAGCTTTCTCCCGAATGAAGCGTAGAGTGTTTGAGGATCGGGACATTCGCAGGGAGACCAAAATGCTTGTTTACAAAGCCATTGTACTACCAACCCTTCTGTACGCCTGTGAAACATGGACCCTCTACAAACGCCACCTCCAACTTCTTGAAAGATTCCATCAACGCTGCCTCCGAAAAATTCTGCAAATTACTTGGGAAGATAGGTGGACTAATGTTAGCGTATTAGAAGAAGCGAAAACCACCAGCATTGAAACAATGATCATCCAACAACTTCGCTGGACCGGCCATGTTGTTCGGATGCCTGACCATCGTCTTCCAAAGCAGCTACTTTACTCCCAACTTAAGAATGGAAAACGGAATATTGGTGGACAGCAAAAGAGATTCAAAGACACTCTCAAAGCTAATTTTAAAAAATGTAATATCAGCATTGAGAACTGGGAAGCCCTAACTCATGAGCGTTTCAATTGGAGGTCAGCCTTTATTAAAGGCGCTATGGACTTTGAAGAAGCACGAGTACAGTGCGAAAGCAAAAAAAGAGCTAAAAGGAAGGCACATCAAGCAAACCCTCATCATGACCGTCTCCCACCCAGAAACCTATGCCCTCATTGTGGGAGGTTGTGCGGATCCAGAATTGGCCTTTACAGCCACTTACGGATCCACTGTTAAAATTTTACCCTTGGAAGACAATCTTACTCGGCTACGAGTGATCGCCAATGATGATGATGAGTTTGTATGTTTACTATTTCAACAAATGATTACTATTAATATGAGTAAATCCATCTGTGGAACTCCTACAAAAGCTTCACACACAAACCCATTATTTAAATAAACTCTTTTGTTGTTTTTGAAATTTCTTAGATTTTTCTGCCAAACAGGGTTCTCCAAATGTACTACAAGTATTGAAATCCAAGAAAGTCACTCTATGTGGACCTCCTTCAAAGAGTCTAGTTCTTCTGTTCATCTCCATTATGTATTCATTTTTCAGGAAATTGGAGGGTAAGTGAATGTTCCCTGATTCTTATTTGCTAGATAGATAGATAATGAGTTTAACAAGATAGATAGTTTCCTAATAGTACTGCTGTCCACACACAGGCACCAAGAACTGAGCTCAACTCAAGGGAGTCTGTACCTTTCCCTTTATTTTTGCAGGAGGGAATTTCATATATAGGTCAAGGAACAGAATGCTATTCCTTGAATTGCCAGTTTATTTCAGGATAAGAATCCTTTTCATCACATATTAAAACTCTTGTGGTTGTTTTTGTTCTACAACAGACAATGAATCAACAAGGAGGCTAACAACAGATTACAATGGAACTAATGTTGATACCAGAAAAATTGGCATAAATTAATTAATTGGTGAATAGATTATTTTACAATCCACTTGTAGTCCCACTTTGTTCTGCCACTTGTGTTATGATATCATTTCAAGGCCCAACAAATGCAGCTGATGCCCATAGAGCCTTTATTGTGCATTGTAATTACAGAAAAATGACATTTGTGAGAATTCAAGTCAGTAAACAGGCTTTTTCCTATGTTTTCTGAAACTCCAAAATCCTTAACACTAAACATTTTATGCTGCCTTATATCCAAAGGTTTTCCAGATGATTTACAAAAGAAGCAATGAATGAAAAAATCAGTAACTATCTAATAAAGAGAGTAATTATTTAATAAAACAAAATTAAAGGTGTTGAAAATTATCAAGCGTTACAAAACGTAACTGGCAAAGATGCTACTTCAAGCAGGACAACAGCTGCTACAGTATTTACTTAGTTCTTACAGGGACTTCCACTTGATCATCAGAACACTGTGCAAATCCCACTGATTAGAGGAATGGCAGACAACCCAGTGCTCTCCAGATATTTTGTTTTAAAAATCTTCATCATCCCTAGAATTGTTGGATTTAAAGGAGCTATAATCCATATCAACTATGGTCCAGAGATGTTATACGCAACCTGAGAACGTGAGAAGGTACAAGAGCAATGGCAAATCAAGGGTTAGGCTGTGGTTAGGGATTGCTGTGTTCTATAGACTTCTTTTAAAAACCCTTTTATGGTGATATAGAAATTCCCTATAACCCTGAAAACCATGAAGGCTGGAATTTTTTAGGATAATTTTCTTTCCAAATGCAACAGATTTGCATCATTCCTAGGAGGAGGACACAAAGGATACAGCACTAGATTTGCGAATGCTAATAGAAAGGTAGTGAGACATATGTGTCTGTTGCAAGAAATGAGTTTTTTGCTGAAGGAAGCAAAAACATCTCTGTGTAAGTGTTAAATGCAAGTGAGAGTTAAGTCAGAAGAAAAATAAAAGCAAGCTGAATGGAATAGGAAGGGAGTATTTAAGCATGGTGGCTCAGCGGGTAAGACACCAGGCTTGTCGAACGGAAGGTCGCAAGTTCGGAGGTTCGAATCCCTAGCCCTGCGTGCGGAGTGAGCTCCCGCACTAACTCCAGCTCTTGCCAACCTAGCAATTTGAAAGCATGCAAATGCAAGTAGATGAATAGGTACCACTTCAGTGGGAAGGTAACAGTGTTCCGCGTGCGTCATGCGGCCACATGACCATGGAAGCGTCTTCGGACAACGCTGGCTCTTCGGCTAACAAACGGAGATGAGCACCGGCCCCTAGAGTCGGACACGACTGCACAAATGTGCGGGGGGAACCTTTACCTTTTTACTTAAGAAGTATGGCAACAAAATGAGAAGAGATAGGGACAAGAATGAATGGGTGCTGTATGAATGTAAACTGAATAAAGTTAGTGACCAGTATGAAAGAAATATGTTGAGATGGTTTGATCATACTGAGAAAAAGAATGAGGACTGAATTGTAAAGTAAATACAGTACATGAAGGAAAGGTGCATTGGTTGAAAAGAAGAGGAAGAAAGAAAAAAATGTAGTTAGATAGACTTAATTAGATCTTGAAAAGAGAGAGATAAGTTGAAAGAATAAAAAAATATTATAAAACTATATAGATATTGTGGAAAGAAGGATCATTTGCAAGAATAAAAAGATATAAAAGACATATAATGCCTGGTGCTGGTGTAAACTTATTTTTACTATGTTTCCTTTCCTTTGTATGATTTTACGCATTTACATTCTTTGGCTTATTTCTCACTTCTTTCTGGACTGTGCATAATGTTGCTTACCCTGAAAGGATCAGTGTAATTGTCCTATGTGTATGCACTGTGTAGATGGATATTGATTTTCATTAATAAGTTGGGGTAGAATGGTTCTAGAAAATAGACTATTTATCCATTCAACAGAATAAACTGTAAAGCATCCTGATCGATCAGAACAAAGATCTACTTTGTTCTGTTCTGTTTTGTTTTGTTTTGTTCTGTTTGGGGGCGTGGTGGCTCAGCGGGTAAGACGCCAGGCTTGTTGATCGGAAGATTGCAAGTTCAGAGGTTTGAATCCCTAGCCCTGCGTGCAGAGTGAGCTCCCGCACTCGCCCCAGCTCTTGCCAACCTAGCAATTCGAAAGCATGCAAATGCAAGTAGATTAATAGGTACCACTTCAGTGGGTAGGTAACAGCGTTCCGCGCGTGTCATGTGGCCACATGACCACATGACCACATGGCCACATGACCGTGGAAGCGTCTTCGGACAACGCTGGCTCTTTGGCTAACAAACGGAGATGAGCACCGGCCCCTAGAGTCGGACACGACTGCACAAATGTGCGGGGGGTACCTTTACCTTAGCTGGGCTGCAAAATCAGGATAAGCACTCAGTAGTAGCAAAGCAATACAGAAAACATTTACACCTTACTGCCCATGTAGCAGTTATCTAGGCTTTTGCAGTCCATATATGGTAGCTGTATCTTAGGAAGTCTATAACCTGGGAATAGGGCAAGGGTTCCCAACATTTTGGGCTGGTGAGGTCACCTGGAATATTGATAGGGATTTATGGGCTGTCACAAAAAAGGCTGCCATGTTTAAGTGTGATAATCACAAAGCATCTCTTTACCTAATCTCCCCCAGGATGTTCTCTACCACTTTAGCTTATCTTTGTCTTTTGGGGAAGTGGGTAGACACAGTTACAAACAAAGTACTGGGCTGCCCTGATTCCATAGAGGCTTCCCTGTGTTTGAAAAATAAATACAACTTTCTAATCTTCTTTCTAACTAGTCAAGAAGAAGTAGGGAGTCCAACTGTCCATGAGTCATCCAAAGTACCAACAGGGTCAGGGTAACTAGCTGTGGGTTGAAGTAATCAGCCCAAGAGTACAAGGTAAGGTTCCAGCACCTGGTGACAAAAGCATATAAGGTGGAAATGTTTCCAGCACTAGAAGCAGGATAGGAGTAGTATTGATGCTTTTGAACTTTGGGGTTGGAGATGACTCCTGAGAATACTATGGATAGCCAAGAAAACAAACAAATGATTATTGAACAAATCAACCAAGAGTTCTCACTCGAGGCAGGCTCAAATTATTCTACTGTGGACACATTATGCGAAGTCCTTTTGTTGTTCAGTCGTTTAGTCGTGTCCGACTCTTTGTGACCCCATGGACCATAGCACGCCAGGCCTTCCTGTCCTCCACTGTCTCCCGGAGTTTACTCAAATTCATGTTCGTTACATCGGTGATGCTATCGAATCATCTCATCCTCTGCCGTCCCCTTCTCCTTTTGCCTTCAGTCTTGCCCCGCATCAGGGTCTAGCTCTCTGGAAAAAGCTCTAATGCTGGGAAAGATAGAAGGAAAGAGAAGAAGATGACCAGCAGCAGGGTGAATGGACTCAGTTACACTGGCGATGGATGCACTGTTGGAAGACCTGAAAGACCAGGTTAGGGATAGATCATCATGGAGAAAATCTATCTATGTGGTCACTAAGAATTGACAGTGACTTGATGGCACATAATCAAGTTATTTTCTGGTGGTGACCTTCATTTCTGAAGGTGTAAGCCTTCACACAGCTGAGTTGTATCAAGTTGGTCTAGAATATAGTTCTGCTCAGGAGCAATATTTATTTTTATTGATTTATTTAATTTTTATCCCGCCTTTATTATTTTTATAAATAACTCAGGGTGGGGAACATACCTAATACTCCTTCCTCCTCCTATTTTCCCCACAACAACCACCCTGTGAGGTGAGTTGGGCTGAGAGAGAGTGACTGGCCCAAGGTCACCCAGCCGGCTTTCATGCCTAAGGCTGGACTAGAACTCTCAGTCTCCTGGTTTCTAGCCCGGAGCCTTAACCACTAGACCAAACTGGCTCTCTTACAAATAATAAATCTTAAAATACTTATTACTTATTAGATTTTTACTCCCAATTATTCCTAAGGCCTTTAGTTTTCTGAATGAAATTACTCTAAATATGTTATTATTTTCTTGTAGGGAAGGTGATCTAGATTCAGAGCATTTATCATTTCAGGTGGCAAATGAGAGTCTGCAAGTTAGACTCCAGTATGCTAATTTTCTAAATGGGAAGAATGCCACTGCAACAGTGAGGAAAGATTCAGACTTGTAGCTTCTTCCTCTGAAGTGATACAATCAAGGGAAAACTTCAGTCCTTCTGGGGAGTTTTAAACTGTATCAGAAATGAAGCTAGAAAGTTGAAAATTTGTGGGGCAGGGCAGGAAGGTAGTAAAAATATTTTTACAGAAATAAAAGATGAATATGAAAATATATAAAGGAACGTTAAAAAGAGAAAATAAAAGAAAAAGTGTGGAAAGCCATACAGATAGAAAAAGAAAGAAAATTAAAGAAGTGACTTCCAATCTTCTTTACAGCAGTTATAAACACACTTAGTATCCCTCTTCCTTCTCTAAGATTACATTACATAGTTCCCTTCTATCCTATATTCAACCCTTTTTAATCAACAAATCCAAAAATCACCATTTCATTTTTTCCATTTTCAGCAAAAAGTCCATAAATGGTTTCCAGTCTTTTAAGAAAGTACTTATTGTTTTATCCCTGATCAAACAAGTCATTTTTTCCATTTCTGTGAATTCCACCATCTTCACAATCCAATCCTCCATTGTTGGTGTTTCAGTATTTCTCCATTGTTGTGCATGTAATAGTCTTGCTGCAGTTACCATATACAAAACCAATCTTCCATGAGCCTTTTCTAATTGGCTATCCATAAGTTCCAGTAAAAAAAGTTCTGGTTTCATCTGGATAACGATCTTTAAAATTCTTTGTACCATCGTATGTATTTGTATTCAATATTTTTTTTGCTTTTTCACAAGTCTATCATGCATGGTAAAATATCCCTTCATGTTTTTCACATTTCCAGCATTGAGTGGAACTACCTTTATATCTCTTGGCTAATTTATCTGGTGTCATATACCAACAGTACATCGTTTTGTAAAAATTCTCTCTTAAATTATAACACAATGTGAATTTCAATCCTATTAACCACATTCTCCCCCATTGATCCAGGAAGGTAGTAAAATATTGAGCTTGACTTGGTGAATACATGGACATGTCCATATTGTTTTATTGACAGAACAGATTTCTGGGATTAAATTAATTTATTTTTTAATTTCCCAAGTTAGCCAACAGCCCTGGGACTTCCTGGTGGCATGCTAGGCTAGTCCTAGCCAGGTCCAGCCCTCCTCCTTT
Organism: Charina bottae; assembly: GCA_023362775.1. NCBI lineage: Eukaryota > Metazoa > Chordata > Lepidosauria > Squamata > Charinaidae > Charina > Charina bottae. Next base: position 4,603,973 of record JALMGJ010000020.1, read on the forward strand.
TCTTCAGTATCAGCCAAGATTGCGGTGGTGGAATAACCTGCTTTTGTTCCCTTGCTTAGGAATCTTTTCTAGGCTGCTTCTTAAAAGAAGACCGACCGTAGTAGGGATGATTAGCATTTAAATTAATTCACTCTTTTAGGAACGCAAGGCAGCTTTGACTTTCTCTTTCCTTTCAGATCCAGTGAAACCAAACACAGTTTTTCTTTGAAGACAAAAGATGAAGAACTTGCATGACACATTATGATATAAACCAGTGGCACATGCTAGTTTCTTGACTATGGTTCTAAGAACAGAAGACAAAGCTGCTGCTTCACACTCCTCTTGGTTGCCATAATTACCCCCTTTTTGCCACCACTGATGTATGTTAGGCTGTCACGGGACGACGATAGGTAGCGTGCAGCTAAGTGCAGGAATGTCTTATTCTTTACAGCTCTGTTTCTGCAAATTTGGTTAATTCTTTACAACTAAAACTGTTGTGATTTGTGGCAGGGGGAGGGTAAATAAAGGTAAAGGTTCCTCCCGCACATTTGTGCAGTCGTGTCCGACTCTAGGGGCCGGTGCTCATCTCCGTTTGTTAGCCAAAGAGCCAGCGTTGTCCGAAGACGCTTCCACGGTCATGTGGCCGGCATGACGTATGCGGAACGCTGTTACCATCCCACAAAAGTGGTACCTATTCATCTACTTGCATTTGCATGCCTTCAAATTGCTAGGTTGGCAAGAGCTGGAGCTAGTGCGGGAGGTCACTCCGCACACAGGGCTAGGGATTCGAACCTCTGAACTTGCGATCTTCAGATCGACAAGCCTGGCGTCTTACCCGCTGAGCCACCACGCCCCTTATTTATTTTCTGTAATTATTTTCTTAATTATTTTCTGTAATCTTGAAATACAGCTTTTGCATTGGGATATACTGTACAATGTAAGATAGCCCCAAGCTTAATTGAAAAATAGGTAATAAAAATATTACAAAACTGAAGACATTGGCCTGCATGAAGAAAATATCATGACTTCTTTTTGATGTCCTCTGCATGAAAAATTCTCTCTCTAAAGCATGTCATAGGTAATGGTGGCATAATAACAACAACAACAACAACAACAACAACAACAACAATAATAATAATAATAATAATATGCTGTCCAACTCCCAATGACTCTGGGCAGCTCACAAGTAAAAACATTATATTACAAACAATAAAAGAATACAATAATAGACAAAAATGAAGAATAAAGATGGCAAGGATGAGAAAAAACAGTTTTTAAAATATCATTTTGAAATGCAGACTCAGTGCTTCAAAAGGAGCTTACTGCTAATAGCAAATTGTTTAAGATTAGCTGTATTAAGCTGAGGCACCAGTGAAATTGAATATTTAAACTGGTGAAGCCATGGCAAACTGTGATGCTTTCTTTCCAGCGAATGGTGAAGGTTGCTGAGCTCACAGAAGTTTGAGTCAAGTGTGGGGAAAGGGGGAAAGAGGGAAGGGCAATCTATGATCCCAGTGCACATACAGCTCTCGGTCCCTTGTTGCCATGTTTAATGCACTTCCTAGGGACATTCCTAGGACACTGGAGGATGGTGACCTGGTGGTTCTCCAGTCACAATCCAGTGCTCTCTTCCTTAGCTTTTGGAAAGATTTCTCATCTGCATCACCAAAGCAATTCAGGAAGAAGATGGAGGACAAACTTTCAGACTTGAGGCTTTATATAAGACAGTTTCCACCATGTGTATCTTTGCCAAGATACTGATAAAGAACACATAGAATAACCATATAATATAGTTATCATGCTTGATGTTGAAGACATTATTGTCTTTCCTTGTAAGCACACCAGAGGCTCTCCGGTTTGTTGGACAGCTGTTCTAATAAGCCAAACCACTGAGCAATCCTCTGCAGCAGGTCACTCATCAAGTCTTTTGTTGCAGTTCACTTTGCTCCATTCTGGGGGTGGGGAGGGGGGGCGGTTTGCTTAGGATACATTTTCCAGAAAACAGTCAGCTTCCTGTACTGTAGCAAGTGTTTGTCCTGGCTCTTGTCTTCTTTTCTCTGAAAGTCTCTGCGTTATCAACACTGTTTCTCATGCATCTATGAACTAATTGTAGTGTTAATTAGTTTGCAATAAAGCTGAATTCAGGGAAGGCTCAGAGTAGCTTGCTTGTGTTTGTATTCTGTTTTGGACAACTTTCAGTAGTGAACAATTACAGGGAAGGAAAGCCTTGTTCCCTAGGAAAGATGTAAAGAAACCAGAGAGATTTTGATTAGTGACCCAATGAACAGCTCAAAACAAAATTAGTGGAATGTACTGATTTGCTCTAACAGATTTATTTCTGGTCTTCACATTATGTTATTGGACATATTTAAGAGGCCTCAATGCAGAAAGAGTGTGCCCTTTGTCCTTGCCACAATCTAAGTATAGTATAGAATATGTCCATAAAATGTATTATTCACATTATAAATTGAAATCGTAACTAATAGAAAGAAAATCATTAAAAATGTGAAGGAACGGTTCTTAGGAACGGTTCATCACATTATTTTGTGATATTCTATGCAAACCCATTTTCCTATTCAGTGTTTCCAGGAGTGACATTTCTGAGCTCCCTGTAGCTCTGTCCATTCTTCACAATTATTCCCAACCACGTCCTCTTTTCCATCCACCATTAATCCCTTTAAAGTGCTCATACATTTTCTTCTGTTACTATACAATTTCTTGCCAATAAATTCCTAATTTTCCAGCCCATCCAGGATAAAGCATGAAAACTGAACAAGCTGGTGAAAACTAAATTGATATGCCTAATTTGTGTCCGTATGCAGAATTCATTTATATAACAGATGCAAGTAGCACCTTTTATTCCTAAAGAGAAATTACAACATAAGTACTTAACGCAACAGGATTCAATGATTTCAGGAACGATGCTGTTGCAGTAAGCATGCATCAGCACTTACAACTGGATATGGATGCTGGTCTGAGCAGTCTAGCCTACAAACATTGTTCGGGAAAATCTTGTATTCATCATCTAGGCCATCATAATATCTCCTGGGGAATTAATCAATGACCCTCTGAGACTGTAAAGAGATCATGAACTGTGTAATAAAGGTCATGGTCTCCTTTCCGTCTTTCATCATGATTCATGGATCCATTTTCTATGATTTACTAAATTGCTGCAGTAGCCACTAAAAATTCTCCATTCTGTCTCAGTCCCAGCATAGGTGCAAGTTGGCTCCTGGTGTCAGCAGCAGCCACTATGCAAAGAGTAAGCAACTGCCCCCCCCCAATAGTTTGAACTAAGAAGACAGTGTTGCGTGTGAGCCTGTGTGTGCATGGTGTGGTATTTATAGTCCAAAACTTATGGAGGGCCCGAGGTTGCTTGTTTGTGCTCTTGGCAGAGGGGCAGAGCAAACATGGGAACTAATCACATCATCCAGGATGATGCTCCTGTGTATTGTAACTTGTGAAAACTGTGGAGAAATTGTTCGATGATAACTTAAATATGTAGCTGCAGACTCATATGGGGAAAATGCCAAAGGAAAACAGCTCATTCATAGACACACAGTTTGATATTTTTTACACCAAGCGCATAACAATTGTGCCGATTCCTTCCCCCTCAAAATTATGGGGATAATTTTACTTTAATTCTTATAGCAATCCTGTGAGGTAAATTAAAGAGGTGGCAAGAGAATGAGAGGCCTAAGCCTGGCCAGTGCATATCATGGCTCAGCAATGCATTTGAGGGCACGACTGATAATCTGCCTCTCACTCAACCCCCTGCTACCTGATCAACAACTGAGAGCATCTTATATTTTTAAGAGTTCCTGCAGATCAGCTGCAAAAATGGAAATGAATTTGAGTCAGTCCTAGTGCTTCTACCGTAGAGTGTGTTGCAATTTCAGGATGCATCAAGACAAGCGCTTCCAATTTTGCACAGCTATGTGATGGAGTTTGTTTGTTGAATCCTGCATTTCCATATTATTATTATCTTATACATTTACTTCTATTTATAAATTGCTGTCAAAAGGACACCAGAAGGAATTTACCACCTAGAAAAAGAGACAAAGGAGACAACAGACAAAGTAGAAGGAAATTGAGGAATTACCCCAGCTACAATAATTACTTAATTACTATACTGCAGTGTAAAAGTTTGTTCTTATCATTAAGACAAATGGGAAAACCCATTAGACTGACCAAAGCTGACAGAGCTGGATGCATTTCTAATGGACAAATGCAACCTGTTCTTTTATTCTCTGGAATAAAAGGTGGATTAAAACAAGACCATTAGGGATGACTGTGAAATTATTTCCATCTGTCTTTTCTCCATATTTCCAAACTGCCTTATCTTGTTTACTGCAGGACCCCAACACCTGAGGAAGATGTCAGCCCTCCAGTTTTATTTCGGCTGTGCACCTGCCCAATTTGCAGCAGTCTTAATTTCCTTATAGTCCTTCTGACTCAATGAAATTCAGTGAGAAAAGGAACCTTAGCACCCTAAGGCCGTGCTCAGAAGCTTGCGGTGCTGTTTATACAGGCTAAGCTTCATCAGTGATCACTCAACTTATACCCCTCAGTGAAAACAGAGGGAAAGTGCAAGGAAAAGAGCAGAATGGAAGTAAACAAGAGACAGCAAATGTTCATTTGAATTACAGAAATTATGTGAAACCAAGATGTCGGTGGAGCGGACTGCAAACAGGTACTGCAAACCAGCCACCCACCCGTTCTGGTACTATACCCTATCCATCCATCTCAAGCACCATGAGGACACAACCAAAGCGGAACCAGTCTGAAAAGATTCGCAACATTCCAGTTCTCTATATCATACCAGGACAGGGAGATTCTGTGTTCATCTAAAGAAAGGAAAACAAGCAACCGTCAGGGCGGTTTCAAAGACCCAGTCTATGCACTTCTTGTTTAATTTGTATTATTAATAAAAATAAACGACAGCATGGCCTTAATTCTTAATCATTTCCATGGAAGCGTAAGCACAAACCTTTTCACCTTCCTTTGAATCTTGCACGCTCCCCCCACCTCCCAAACGGTACATCCCACAGGAAAGGCTTTCCCTATCTGGAGCCTTTAGTCTGTTTGAAGGCTGTCCGTAAAAACCAGGCCGAACGTTTTGGCGTGTAAAGAGAAAGTTTTTACAAGAATCGTCGCCCGGTAAATTGCAGCGTCGAATCTTTGGGACTGCCAGGTTTCTAAAATCGGTCGCCGCGAGAAAAAGTCAGCCTCTGGAAGGGGTGCGGGGGGAAGAGGCTGTTGCAAATCGCCCTTCCCCCGGCTGTACTTGCGCTGCGTCCAAGGATTGACACTCTTCCACGAATATCTCTTCGCGATAATCTGTCGGCCGCGTCTGGATTCGGTTCTGTCTTTCCTGCCGGCAAAACAGAACTAAGACTTGGTTTAGCGTACTTTAACTTTCAAGCCTTTCGCTATTTGCCCCCACTGTTCGGGTCAAATCCAAGTCATGGGAAGCTGCGCCTTCCGTAGAGAAGAAAACAGGCTGCCAGATGAAGATGGAAGTCGATCTCACGCCGCTCTCTCTCTCTTTTTTCAGTTAGCAAAACGCCGAAGATGCGATCCTATCGGCCATCTAGAGAACTTTTCTTCCGAATGAACATAGATAGGATCTGATTGTACCTAGCGTCAAAGACGGGAATGGGAAAGGAAACAGATTGTTATAATACAAGGAGCCCGCTTGGATTTGGAACTCCAGCGGAACAAATAAATCTGCAAGAAAACGTGTTAAGCGAGAAATAGAGCGCGCACAAGACACAAAACCGTTTTCCTCCCCTGCCTGGTCTGAAAAGGCACATTGTTGCGCTTACTGGCAGCGGCTGCCTTTGCATCGCTCCATGGTAACCTACGGGCAGCAGCCGCGCGCCCCGACGAATGCACGCGCCCGGCTCCAGAGACAGGTGTTTCCCGGGCATTTTGGTGGCACGGGGGAGGGGGGAGGAGGAGAACGGCTGATCCCAGCACGCTGGGCTGGGAGGCGGGCAGAGGGCGGGGCCTCCTCAGTTAAGCGGCAAAGAGGGGGCGGGGTTAGGACGGAGTTGATCCAACCTATCGTCTCCTCCTCCTCCTCCCCCTTCTGTGTTGGGGGGCGGGGGGGGGCGGCTTGGTTTGTTAATCGGTGAAGCCGCCGGAGCTCCGGGAGTCAATGGAAGTGGTTTTCCTACCTCAGCAGCCGCTGCAATCGAGGGGAAGAAGCGAAGGGAAAGCGGGAGAGGGGAACGTCAACTAACGCCTCCGCACGGATCCCTCTGTCCCCCCTTCCCTTGAAACACCGGGGGGACAAGGAGGGCGAAGGAAGGGATCCGGCTCCAAAGGGAAATTGCGGGAACGCCGACGGATTTTGATCGGGGAACTGCGGGGCAGCAACTTTTGGGCGTCCTTGGATTGTGGCTCGGGAGAAACTTCCTCGGCGCCCCCCCAGCCCTCGGGGCCGAGCGCCGGAGACAGACCCTCCTGTCTGTTCACACCTTGGGCGGAAAGGGGCGAACCGCTGGCTGGGGCCGTCCCGGCGCGGGAGAGCAAAGTCGCAAAGGCCATGCTATCGTTGAGACCCCGGAGCTGAGGAGGAGACGGTTCTCATCCTTTCGGAGCTTCTCCCATACCGCCGCCGCCGCCACAGTAGTACTACTGATATATACACATTTCTTTTTACAATAAACAAGCATGAAGCCGGTACGAAGACTCCTTTCCTGGGTGAGCCTCCTTGCCGTCACCGGGACCTTCTGTCTCAGCGCTGCTCAGTCAGGTGCGGTCCAGTTCCCTCTCTTACCATCTCCTTCCTTCCTTCCTTCCTTCCTTCCTTCCTTCCTTCCTTCCTTCCTTCCTTCCTTCCTTCCTTCCTTCCTTTTTTTCTTTTTCTTTTTTCCCCTCCTCCTTTCTTGGAAAGGGTGGCGGGAGGCTGCGGTATTCCAGCATTCCCCCACGTCGAAGACCGGCTTCTTTATTCTGCAAGAAAAAGACCCCCGGACAAGGCTGAAAATGGGGAGAGTGGCAGCCGACTTGCCCTTTATTTCCGGGATAACCTGGCTGCCTCTGGGCCGTTCGGTGCGTGGCGCGCTCAGAAGTTGTTGGCGTTATTGAACGAGAGAAAGAAAGTCCCGGGAGCTGCGGTTCTTTTTAGGGCATCGCTGGCCTGAGTCTTGAGATGTGCGTTTCGCGGCGGAGGCGGTCGCTGGCCTCCCGTCCTCTCGGCACCTGTGGCCCGGACCCACGCCGGGCGTGCGACGACTGGGCCGTTGCCTGGCCGTTGCTGTCCTGAGTGGGAAGTGCCGAGGGGTGAGGAGATCTTGGGATTGATGTGGCGGGTGGGAGGAAGGGAAGGGAAGGGAAGGGAAGGGAGAGACAAGGCGCGTTAGGGCACGATTCCGGCTCCACTGATTGCGGGAGAGTTGAGCATCTGCCTAAATCTTCTCCCACCGGAGCAGCGGGAATTGCAAGTGCTTAACTTTAGGGATCGTGCCCAAAGTCTCCTGCTTTGCTTGACAAGCGGATCGCTACAAATCCCGCCATTGAATACAAATGTAGGATTTTCTCGCGCGGTTCTCCCCCCCCCCCCCCCCCGCCTTCCCCACTTGTCTCGGTAAACAGGAGAGTCTTTCTCCTTCTGCGCTGAATGGGCGACGGCGGCGAAAAAGATCGAGAGTGGCTCGTTCTCCTCCCTTGATTCTGAATAAATCCGCCGGGTCCCCTTCGGGGTGGTCCCCTTCGTTCTTGCTGGCTATTTCTCTCATAGGCTCAGGGTCAGCTGGGGAGGCTGGGTGGCGAAGCGTGTCCTGAGCGGTGATGCAGGGCGAGTGCTTAGATGTGGTTTCGGGGGAATCCCGGGTGGCTGAAGGTGGAGATCTTATGGGTTCTCCGGCGGGGGGGACCAGTCGGAGTGGCATGATCGGGACGTTTTCCTTCGCAGCCTGATCCTAACCAGACTTTCATAGAAGTCATGGGTCCGGTTGATTTCCTTCCCTGTAAGGAGGCAGTTTTAACCGATGGCCTCGACGGAGCCCCAAAGGAATCTCGGGCTCCGGGCATCGTGGCTTCAGCGTACACGCAAAGCCATCGGTGAACGCATTTTCTCCCTTCCTGGCTTGGGTGTCCCGTGCGGCTTGTGGTCGAAGGTGCTCCTCTCCCCTGGCCTGCGTGTCACCCCCTTGATTCCGGTCTTGTTGGGCTATTTTTTCCGCCCGCAAATGAATATAGGGTGCTGTCCCGTCCCGTGTTTCCGCCTTGGCTTTGCCTCCGCCGCTTTTTATTCTCTTCTCCCTCCTTTGGGGGCCAGGAGCATTGCTGGCTCCCCTGCCCCTACGACTGTTGGGCCGACAGTGAATGGGCATTTCAGAGAAAGCTTATTTGATGTTGTGTAGTTTGGCCGAAGCGATCCTGAAATTAACTTGAACCTACTGGAGGGAGCAGGGCTTGTGTGGTCTAAATAATTTTTAGCGACTATTTATGAACATTTTTGCCCAAAGTGTATAGCCCTTATTATATTTCATGGCACTATCATCAATGTTATGGGGATCAGTCGGCTTATGTTTCAGAGAGAGAAGTAACATTTGGACTAAACACTGAAATATATGGGCATCTCTGCTAAGAAAAGTTCTCTCTGCGTTTCTGTGTGTGAGAGAGAGGGTGCATAAGGGGTGAGAGGAGGAGAAGACTACATAACTGCGAAGATATGCATTGTACACATTCCAGGCTGCATCAAATTCTTATTGTGCTAGATGAAGCGAACAAAAACGAATTATTGGAGTGTGTGTATATGTGCTATGAGCAGAACAAATGAAAAACAGCATCACATATATATTTCCTAAGTTTTCTTGTACATGCCCCACTGAAATGAGAAGTTCTTGCATTTCCCCTTCATTTCAGTTGCTCTTTTACAAAAGACTTTCATAGTGGATTGAGCCCTTCCAACCCAGAACCCACCTAACAACCATTGCCTGTTTCAGTTGGGCTGTGAAGGACTAGTCTTCTGGCAGATCTATGCAAAGAGTTTCTCTTTCTCTCTCTCTCTCTGTCTCCCCCCCCTTCAGCCAGTGGCAGTTCAGAAGAGTTTGTTTTGGTCCAAATGAGGAATTAAGTGTGGATAAGTAAACTGAGCTGCCAGAGGGCGACAAGATGTTGAGTGAATTGCTTTTAGATGATACAAATTAAGGAAACGAGGAAAGACAATCTGCTTCTTGCATTATTAGACACAGCTTACAGTTGGTGGGGAGGGGAAAGTTGCATATTTCTGAAATGTTAATTTCTGAAGAAATGGGAGAATGCACCTTATTTACTGCTCTATGTGAATTGCATAGAAGAACAATCTGTTTTTTGTTCTGGTACAGTAGGAAGAACAATTAAGGGAACAATTTTTGTTCTGTGTATAGTCCTCCAAAGAAAACAGAAAACATTATCCATATAATTGTTTCTTTCCTTTATTGCTTGACTTATGTGTGGACAACCCAGACCCTTTGAGATTTTATTCAAAAGGAAAGGTCTTCTTGAGATGTTGTGTTATTGTCAGTCTGGTTCAGAAAGCATTCACATGGATTACTTAAATATGAGTAGTTTACATTTTTGCTTCAGGATTAGAGAAGCAAATAACTGAAAAAAGAAAACATGTTACACTGCGCCAGAAATTCCTGGTGTCAGAATCTTGTCTACTTCAAGATCAGGTTTGGCGAAACCAATGAAAGATATAATATTACCTTTTTGGGAATTAAATATAATTTCATCTGATTTAATGGGAGTAGCATGTTATAGCCTGATAAACATATAGCCAAATTCTACATAATATATCTTAATAAATCCTTTTGGTCTGGGTAAACTGAGCAAAAAGATAAGAGAACAGATCTTGTTTATATCTAAGATTCCTATCACTTGATTCTTCTCCGTAGCACCATCATTTTAAATTAGCACCATCATGACTTCCTACATACAAAAACATACCTTTCAAAATGTGTAGTTGGATGTTGGTTAGATTTGACCAGGCATTTAAGTCCACACATCTTACATTGCACTGTTTAATTTGGATCTCTGTTGAGGCATTCAGGCAAGCCACTTTTCCCTTTCATTGTTAAGGTGTCACCAAATATTGTTGAGGAAACTGAGAAAAAATGGGGAGTCTGACTGCATGTGAGCCAGATAATGATACTGGAACTGAGAACAAAAAAATAGACTGAGTAAAAACTCTATTTACATGTATTATATGCTTCCAACAAAGTGACAAGTTGATCTGATCCCACATTTAAAAGATTTCCCATTTTATGTTTACTTGTACTGTAGTTCTCAAGATCTTGGATTGTATTTGGTCCATTATACAGAAAAAAATATATATGATTACTGCAATCTATTACCTTTCCCAAATGATTTAAAAAGATTTTAAACCCAATTTATTTAAAGATAAATGCGTGAACTCTAAAAAAAATCACAGACAATGATACTAAAAAGTTTGGCAAATGCGAGCTTTTTAAAATTACGTACTGTATACTGTGGCTTATCATTCTGTTTGTATAGGATCAAACTCCCTGATTCATATAGAAAGAAGCGGAATATTCTATTTTAAAATAATTGTTTTAGGAAAATTCTTTCAGGCTTGTACTATTTTCCTCTTTAAAATGATATTGGCTGTTTGCTTTTTATTTCATGAATTGTATTTTGGTCCCTTGTCTATTTTTAAATTGCTGTTTCCTTTGTATTGCCTTCTGTTACGTTTTTCTATTGGTAGTTCCAGGATATTAATAATTCGACTTATTTTTACGCAAGCCTTTCTTCTCTGTTAGCCATAGCTGAAATATCATTTCTTATTCTGTCTGGTTTTTTTTCCCCTTTGTTCTCTTCTTGCCAGCTAGCTTCCCCTTCCCCTTATTGACTCTATATTTCTTTGCTGTTTTATTACTTCTTTTCCCTTAGTCCTTCCCTGCCACATCCCCCTGTTATTACTTTGTTACTTACCATTGTTTTTACTATGGCTAATCACCTCAATCCATAGCCCATTAAAGCAGAGCACTTGCACTTAAACAGTGCAATCCTGTTTATTTAAAAGTCATCCTGATGTATGTAATAACTTCAGGGTCAAGGTGTATATTACTACTGTGCTATACATTCACAATTTGAAAAGATTCTCAGAAATATTTTGAAAACCCAAATGGGTGTGGCTCGCTAGGATCCATTGATCTCTAACTGCCTTTAGGTTTCATAGCGCTAGTCCCACTGACTACATCATTTTAAATCTAAGCCTTACAGTTTAACTTGATTGTGGATTACTGCCTGAGCTACTTTCTATTCAACCCTGTCTGATGGAGCTGGCTGAATGGACAATCACTATTCCACCACCCAGATTTATTCCTGAAAGAAAATAACATGGCATTGATCCAAGGTCAGCTGCTCTTTTAAAACACTGACTCCCAAGGCTGAATTGGTCCTTAAAGGAATGCTTATGCATCCCTCGGGTACCATCTCTTAGTGTCTCTCTTCGGTGGAAAAGGAAGAAAGCAGCTCTCTCTAATGGAAGAGTAAAACAAGAATGGTTTTAATTGTTAACATCCACTGGTCCATTGTTGACTTATTATCTCATGATGGATGTATTCCCTGAAGAGTTCAGTGTATTATGCTGCAATCCACAACATGCTTTGCTCTGTAGGGCTTCTTATGCAGCTTCATATATTCAATGAGAATCTAGTAAAGTGCTCCCAAGTGGGTGGTTGAGAGCCTCGGGGCTCAATCCACCACATGGATTGAGACTGCGTATGTGTGTCTCTTAACACACTTAAGAGAAACCTGCATAGAGGCCATTTATAGTGCAATGGAGTCAGTACCTGTTGAATTAGACATTTGTTTCAGACCCAGTAACCAAGGAGCTCTGGACTAAAAATCAGTAAGCCTGTTTTGTTAATAAGCATAATCACGGTTATTAGCCACTTATGTACAGTAGTCTGATGAGTGGAATCTGGCATGAATGAATGAATGAATGATTTAATAAATGAATTCAATAATGAATTATTATTTGCCCAGGGTGAATTGATAATTACTAGACTATACTAAAGGAACCATTACTCCACATTTGACCCATTGCTCACCCACGTTCTTTCTGCAAAACTACTGCAGTTTTCCATGGGCATTTGGGGCAGAGGAAAGACTTTTACTTCCTTGCACAATAACTAAGAATCAAGCGTTGTGCATAGATATGCCATAGAACCAGACTTCATAGATATCAATAATAGTGTCTGGTAACATACGCATTGTTGTCATTTGTGTATGATTCACTGGGAAGTTTTCCAGTACAATACACACTGAAATTAATAGAAGCTTTGCAAGAATATAGAGAGTATGTGTACATGACACAGCCATTCCCTCTTCGAATTAATTGATTCACTTGCAGCACACAATGTCAGATGGCTTGATCAGTCATCTGGCAGCTAAGTTTTAGCCTTCCCAGCTGCTGCACAGGAGGCTGAGAAGTTATTATTTCCCTTGTCATAATATCCATCTCGCTTGTTCACCTTCTATCTCTTCAGTTTGGACAGGCTTGGGATGTTGTATACATATCCAGGTATTCCCGTCCATTTTTGACTCCCCTCTCGGTGGCCATGGAACGTGTGTGAAATCAAAAGTCTTGAGAAACATGAGTACCTAGTGATATCCCATTCTGAGGAGGCCTCTCTATGGCTTCATCTTGATGTCAGATGGGACAATTAATCCTCCAGTAAGGGTTTGTACAAGATGGGTAGATTGCTAGTTGACCAGAAGGAGGTAGTTTGGACCCAGACTTATTTGGGGTTAACTTTAAACCCCTTTGGATTAATTGTCGGGGTTTATTAACTCAGTTTTGGAGTTTGCATGACATTCTTAGTCCCTTTCTGGGACCCACTTACGTATGTCAGGCAAAAAGGCCTCTGAGTATTGGAAGATTGTTAAATTAACGTGGAAAAAAATGCCCAAGATTGCTCATATACTGTACCTCTAACTGCAGTTTGATGAGGCTTTTCAGATTGCGGTGCTCAGTAAGTTCCCTGCTAATGTTTGCACATCAAGCAGTTGCTAAGATCAGCTGCAGTGGTGGCCACTTGAAAAGTTGGCAATACTAAACAAATCTCCCAAAGGATTGCAGCCTTTGTTTAGTTTTGAACAAAGCATTACAAGAATGACTAGCCTGTATGAGAAAACTCTGAACTGTTTTTGTACATATCAAGAACAGTTAATCGCATTATTCTGCCCTTGAAGCTCAGCAAGAAGAGAAACTCATGTATATGTAAGAATGATTCAGAAATTTTCCTCATCCGAATTTCTTCCCAAATTGTTAAATTTTAAACCATCTGGAGTTGTTCCCACAATGGAATAAATGGATTAGTAATACGTTATCCTTTTATTTATTGCCAAATTTGAGTATAGCCATGCATCCATACAATTTTCTGCAGATCTCAATTCCTTTGTGCCTTACTCTTCGTTTATATTACCTATCCATGTGATACAATGATGTAGTCATGCATAAAATTTTGATTTGTTTTGTGCATGATTGCATCAAGTTTCTTTTGGTGCAGTGTGATTTCAGGAAGCATTGTAAAGCAAATTTGATTTGAATGCACATGTGGTTGTATCAAGATTCTTTTTATCTGGTGTTTTACAGGAACATATAATGGTAAATAATGGTACCTTTGTGCATTGATACAACCCTGAGAAAAATGAAGAATTTTGATGCAAGCTCAGTAATGATTACATGGTTTCCCTATAGTATTTTATCAATGCACCCATCCATGCATATCTTAAATACAGAGGGAAAATCTGTATGTGAATTTAAGACTATGGCAATTGTACATGCCCCAGTTCTACAGTTCATAAAGAAATGCTGGTTATTTACTTCATAACTCTAATTAGAAAATCTTGTTCTTATTTAACTACTTCTAGTTAAGCTAGAATATAGGAGGTGGAATAGAAGCCTGGGAATAGAATGGAGGAAATCTTTAGTGTGTATATCTTGTAGCTTTTAATTGAAAGTCGTCATTATATTCCAAACCCGTTCAGTTCTTGCCTGGAAGTAATTTAGCATGACACCTTTTCTTTAAATGGATGAAGGTTTAATCTATTTCATGAAAAAGCTACCACTTTTTTTCCACTTAATGCAATTTTCAGATGTTAAAGTAAACAGAAAGTAAACACATGCGATTTTCAAAAAACACATGCAATTTTTTAAAGTAAACACATGCAATTTTCAGATGTTAAAGTAAACAGAAGTTCCTGTTCCTTTCACAGAAAGACCAAGAAACAGAATGAAATTTTGCCCAGTTATTAATAAAAACCTTAATTATGCTAGGGGCAGGATACATGCAACCCCTCAATTATTTTTTCCAGCCCTTGAAACCACTCTTGACTGTGTCACTAAAAACTGGAAGTGAACTACTGAGAATCAACAGCATGGTTTCCCACTATTTTTGTTAATTTAATTTTTTAAACTGTATTAAGATAACCTTTTAATTTGCTTCCCAAAAATCCTGTGGAAAAAAAGAGAAAAATTCAGTTGTGTCACATTTGTAGTTTGGGTTGTTTACATGGGGTGGCTTCTTGCAACCCGGGGGAAAAAGTGGGAGGCAAAGAAGAGATTTCTCAGCCAGTGACAGTTTGCCTTCCCCTAAACTATTCTAAGTGGTTTCATATCATGAAATGAACCGCTTTTGCCAGCAATAAGTAATTCTACTACGACTCACCTGTTTTCATGGAATTAGTATTGCAACTGTATCAATAGAGCATATTTTGAGCAAAGTAATTAGATGGCCCTTGGTCAATTCTTGCTTGTGTCACACTTGGCTTCGTATGGTAGTCAAAGGCCCACCTTCCTCTTTTCCTTAGTCCTTGTTTCAGCTGTTCTATACTTTTGCTGTATTTGAAACTGGAGATATTTCTTACTGGGAAATGGCCTTCATGGTGAGTGTTCTGATACAACAAAGTGAATTTGGTCTTTGTTGTCAATTTGCATGGGTACATTTGCCCTTTTTTTAGCCCCCTCCTTTTTTTTTTTTTAAAAAGGAAGCTTCTGAAAAGCAGGGCATTCACTGCTATTGGCAAAGATTTTTATAAAATCTGTACCTATCTATACCTTACCCTATCCCCTGCTTTGACTGAGCCTTATCATTTTAAATACAGGAACTGTAGAACTGTTAGATAACTAAAGCAAAATCAACTCTCCTCCGTTCTAAATATCCAGCTTTTCTGTCAAACTGAAGGTAGTTAAATCATATGCATTTTCTTTCCACCCATAACAATGGGTGTATTTAATGTGATATATTGAGTTAGCCTCTGTTTTATTTCTGCTTTTTTTTTCAATCAGGTGGGGTTTCTTATGTTTCAGTCTGAGAAACTTTTTTGCTAGATTCTGTTAATGTAACCTTACAATAAAGTAGAATTAGCTCATCTAGTCCTGTTTCCTGTCTGGTTTACCTGGGAAGGCTGACAACAATCTAGCAAGTCTGAAAGTACAAATCTCCCGCCCTCCCTATTTACCGCCTGAGTAATTAGGGTGGGCCCTTCCTAAGTTTCTTTCTCTGGCCGTTACTCTGTTGCAGGCTCCTTTCTCTTTTATCTGATCATTCCTTAGGCGGCATTTCTTCCCCTCATCTTCCAAGGGCACCCTCACATTCCATCACAGCTACACAATGTGTGGGGATTGGGATTGGGATTACTGCTCTGGACAGTAAAAGAAAATTAAAGTTGTAATTTTCCTATTCTTTCTACCTCAAAAACAACAACAACACACACATAAACACACAAAAATAAACAAACCAAAAACCTACAGAGCACAGGGGGTGTACTTTTCAAATCATATTGCAGATATTGTCAGCCCTCCCAGGTAAACCAGACAGGAACACAACCAGATGAGCTAATTCTATGTAAGGCTACATTAACAGAATCTTGCAAGTCTGAAAGTACAAATCTCCCGCCATCTCTTTTTACAGCCTGATAAATTAGGGCGGATCCTTCCTAAGTTTCTTTCTCTGACCCTTAAGCTGCTGTGGGCGCCTCCCTCTTTTATCTGATGGTTCCCTAGGCAGCATCTCTTCCCTCATCCCTCAAGGTTATTCCCACATACCATTGCACATATTTACTCTTCTCTATTTATTCAGTATAGGCATTAGTAGTGTGAGGAGGCCACACTTGTTCCATATTCAGCTTTTCAGCTACAGACTCAACTCATAAACTCTTTTAAAAGACCAATTTATTTAGATATAAATGTGATCTGAAGGCCACATTTAACTTCTGAGTGGTGCACCTACAGCCATATTCCAATAAAACTGTAATTCAAATTAATTAAATACAATTAATATTATTATTTGCTGTGTATTTTTTAATTTTCCCATTCTGTTGCATCTAACATTACAGTTTGTGGCAACTTTTGGGCAGGGTCTTATAGGCCACATCAATATTTGGATGTATAGTACATGGCCCTGCTGAAGCCTCAAGTTATAGATTTCTGCTCTAAGTCTCTTTTTCCATGCTCTCCCAGACTGGAGTGAAACCTGCTCAGAGAAGACAATGTAAAAAATTACCATTTCAGAGAAGGGGTAATTAAGGACCACTGCGCCCCAACTCCCCGAGGTAGCAACTAATTGGATAATCAGTGTGAATGCAGAAGTTCTCTCAAGTCTATGAAATTGACAGAAGTTTCTTTTGTTAGTTACCGTAGAAGCTCACTGATCCTTGGTAGGACATTTTGTGCGCTTAGATGCTAGATGTTTTTTCTTAATATTTCTATACTTTTCCATCCATTTCTATTAGTATGGGTGCCGTTGAACTCTGTTACCTAAACTCTGTGTAAGAACTGCTTGGTTATGATTGAAATCCGCCCAGAGTCGCTCTTTGAGTGAGATGGGTGGTGACAAAATTTGGAAAATAAATAAATAAATAAAACATGTCTATTTCATTCATCCTGTTTGCATTTCAAGGCAGTGTACAGTGAAAAAGAAAAACAATCAATGTCTTAAACAGATTTAGAATAGGTTTGAGATAAACAAGAAATAAGCACAACTTACCACTTGTCAAAAAGATTGCAAACTTGATAACCAGCAAGTTTCTTTAGGAAATTTGCTCTCTAAATGATTCCTTTTCATTTGTACTTTGGGTCTCGGGAAACCACGTTTGTTTCTCCGAAAGTTTTGAAGGCTCAGACAGCCTTGCTTATGGATTGGAAGAGCCAGGGAGATACAGGTTCATGTCATCTACTGTAGAGCCCTGGAAGCTCACTGAGTGAGCTGGAACCAGTTGCTGCTTCTACCTCACAGGGATGTTATTTTGGGGAGGAAATTAGAGGTGGATTGCTATGCATACTGCTTTGAGTTCCTGGAAGAAATGTGGGAGGTGAATCTAATAAATAGCCATTCTGTATCCATGAAATACTTATCTAAATAGCAAATCTTTTCTAGTATTCTGAGCTAGAAATGGAAAAGAATATATTGACCTACATCTTATATTTCTCATTTAGTGTGGCAGGGCTAGCAGCATTCAAAACTTGGCTACCAAAAAAAGAAATGGCTATTATTTTGTCCTTCAAACCTGGGCAATGTGTAACACCCCACCGGTAACATAATCTTTTTGATGAACTCAAAGTAGCCTAGCAAAATTATGCAGTTTATATTTACCTTAAAAAACAACAACAACAAAACATGTAATATAAGCACATAACTGAGTCTCTCCAAAAATAAAAAATAAATTATTTTTTAAAAAATCCAACCCAAAAATAACAGCATCTTTTCAGGCATGGCTCTTAACCAGGCAAGCCGAAAACAGCCATAAGAAAACCTTGGAACCATTTCAAATATGAACCTTTTATCTAATAGCAAAAAATAAATAAATACATTTTATGCAAATACACATATAATATAACTTGCAGATTTTGTGCAGAATGCAGAATTCAACTTTTAAGTCCAATATTGTAATGCTATTTATTTATTTACGCATACTATAAGCAACACGCTAATCATGTGGAAATATCATAGGTTGCAGGAAACATTTTCTCAAGAGAGCATTTCCTGGATATCTCATTCAACAAACTTTATTCCCTGCATATCCAAAATGCATAAAACACAGTAAGTTCGCTATCTAGTAACTGAAGGCAACTTCACTGCATCCTGATGAAGAGTTAATTGTTCAGTAAAAAGTGTGTTGCTGCCTATGGACAAGGGTTGATACAACCTGCTTAGATTTGTTTTATTCAGACAGAACTGCCACTAGCTATTAACTTGTATTACTGACCTGTAAGGAGTGTTGGCTCAGCGGGTAAGACGCCAGGCTTGTCGATCGGAAGGTCGCAATTCGAAAGCATGCAAATGCAAGTAGATGAATAGGTACCACTTCGGTGGGAAGGTAACAGCGTTCCGCGTGCGTCATGCCGGCCACATGACCGCGGAAGCGTCTTCGGACAACGCTGGCTCTTCGGCTAACAAACGGAGATGAGCACCGGCCCCTAGAGTCGGACACGACTGCACAGATGTGCGGGGGGAACCTTTACCTTTACTAAGGAGTGTTGTAACTGAGAGTAAGAATTCAAGAGGTAGAGAATTTTAATATGAAGGACATAAGACAGGGAGTATTTAAAATAAACTTTGGGTGTTGAAGATAAATAAGTTATTAAAAGATCAACAATTACAGTGTTTGTAGGAGACAGCAGGAACAACTTAATCTATAAAGATTAATTCCTTGGGGAGGGTGAAGGGAGAGATACATTTAAATCCCTTGTGCTGGAAAGGTTGGATTGCATCTCATATGAAGTGTGACCCTTGAAAACTGTGCGCTCCAATCCTCTGAATGCCTACCAAGAAGTAAATCCCTTTGAAGTTTGCTCTCATGTAGCTGCGTTCAGGCTTGTGGCTTGGATCTGGCAAGTAGTCACAATGTCATCCAGAACTGGAATTTGAAGCCAACGGGAATGGGAAGATTTGTAACAGAGACAGATCTAGCGTTGGGTAACAGAAATGCAAACTCTACTGGATTGGAGAGCCTCACTCAGTTGCAGACTGGGCCCAGTCACTTTAGAATCCTGGTTTGATGTTAATGGAATCTAAGTAAAAAAGGAAAAGGCCGTACACAGTCGTGTCCGACTCTAGGGGCCGGTGCTCATCTCTGTTTGTTAGCCGAAGAGTCAGCGCTGTCCGAAGACGCTTCCGCGGTCATGTGGCTGGCATGACACACGCGGAATGCTGTTACCTACCCACTGAAGTGGTACCTATTCATCTACTTGCATTTGCATGCTTTCGAATTGCTAGGTTGGCAAGAGCTGGGGCTAGTGCGGGAGCTCACTCCGTCACGCAGGGCTAGGGATTCAAACCTCCGAACTTGCAATCTTCCGATCGACAAGCCTGGCGTCCTACCCACTGAGCCATCGTGCCCCTTTAATGTAATCTACAAGGATTAAAATTAACAGTGTATATTACGGAAAATCAGATGAGAGAGGTTTTAGGGAGCTTGTTTGGCCATTGGTAGTGATGAATTGTTTCTAGGGAAATGTCTTTTTGTGTTATGTTTTAGGAATAAAAATATGTTTTAGGTAATTTACACCAGTCAGTACACATCTAAATTCAAGACCTGAAAGCGACTGACTAACAATAAACCACCTAAAATCAGGTAAACAGATACAGAAATTGCAGTAATTAAAAACATTCAGTCAAAATCCAGATTATTTATTTATTTATTATTTAAATTTATATCACCGCCCATCTCCCCCAACGGGGAACTCTGGGTGGTTAAAACAGAACAGTATAGAAAAATAGTTTTGTGTGCTAAGAACATTGAAATTTCATAGCCAACAGGAGACCATCAATAAAGGGATGTGTTTGTGTGTGACAGGTGTGGTGTGGAGGCCATGTAAGATCAAAGATAGTAAAATATTGAACTTGTTTATATCTGCTCTGGAGATGGGTGAATCTCATCCTTCCTGATCTAACTTTTTTTCATATCATTTTGTGAATTCCACACAAAAAAGCCTGCACAAATGATTATGTATATTTTTGGGGTCATTTTTCATACTATATAGAATGTTCTATGCACTTTCCTAGAGAGCATACTTTTTGTAAGTGATTTTCCAAATAAAATGCATGTTTGTACATTTTTTTTTGTTTATTTGTTCAGTCGCTTCCGACTCTTCGTGACTTCATGGACCAGCCCACGCCAGAGCTTCCTGTCGGCCATCGCCATCCTCAGCTCCCCCATGGTCAAGTCTGTCACCTCCAGAATATCATCCATCCATCTTGCCCTTGGTCGGCCCCTCCATGCATTTTTGTGTATCTTTTTCCAAAGAGGCACATGTTTGTATATATTTTTGAATTATGAACTTACCAAAACTGATGTTTTCAGTGCACAAATTGTATTCTACAACTGGAAAGTTCTAACTGGGTAGTTTGAATAAAAAGGGCTATGGTTAAAATAATTATTTTAAGGGAAGTCAAAATTGTGCCCATAACAGGGTCTATTGCAAGGAAAGCCTCTTGCTGGATTGGTAGCAACTGTGCATAATTTTCCTTTTCCCATCTATGCATAAATACTTGGACTTGCCCCAAAAATACAACTGGCAAGGAGATTAATTTCTGGAGGACTCTTGCTGCTTTATGGAGCAATTAATGTGGATAAAAGCAGAGCTGTTGACATGACTAGCCATAATGGTTTGTTTAGCTTTTTTTTTCCTGTCTACCTTCTATGTAAATATGTTTAAAGCTGAATACATAGATATTAAAAGTTGAAGTAGGTAACATACTGTAGTTCAGCTAGTTACAAATCTGAAAGGATAAAACCTCTTCAGTGGAGTATACATTTTCTTATACATGGATTTAAACATGTCTAGGAGAGTTCAAATGACATAATACATGAACAGATTTTCTGTCTACAGATAAGAAGTGTTAGTCTCTTTAGGACTATTTTTTTAAATTATAGATCTGTTCAATATATTATGCAGAATTGTATGGTTGGAAAGTATCTCAAAAGATCTTTAGGTCAGCTCCCTGGTGATGTAAAAAATCTGTTTATCACGACTCTCTTATGGCAAATCTCCAAATAATATAGTTGGTAGGCTTTTTAGAGTCTTTGAAATTCTCAGTATGGCCTTGCTATGCTACTTTATATATTCTGCCCATATTATTGTTTCATCCCCCGCAAAGATGGAAGCATTGAATCGTGGGATCATATCCTGCTGTACTGTAATTTTTACTAAGACACCTGCAATGAGTTACTAACACCTCTTAGCCTGTTTCCAGGTTGGACAGAAGAATTCTACTTGCAGTTTCTTTTGGCAATAAAGATCCCAAGATAACTCTTGCTGTTGCAAAGTTTACATTTGAAGCCTGTAGAATTCATGTGTTGTTGACAGCAAAGTAGGCTATGCACAAGTACAGGGCTTTTTATAATGCCTTTTAGCTTTTAATGTTCATTCATTCATTCATTGGCGATCACTCGTAGCCGAGTAAGATTGTCTTCCAAAGGTAAAATTTTAACAGTGGGTCCGTAAGTGGCTATAAAGGCCAATTCTGGATCCGCACAACCTCCCACAATGAGGGCATAGGTTTCCGGGTGGGAGACGGTCATGATGAGGGTTTGCTTGACGTGCCTTCCTTTTAGCTCTTTTTTCCCTTTCGCCCTGTACTCGTGCTTCTTCAAAGTCCATAGCGCCTTTAATAAAGGCTGACCTCCAATTGAAACGCTCATGAGTTAGGGCTTCCCAGTTCTCAATGCTGATATTACATTTTTTTAAATTAGCTTTGAGAGTGTCTTTGAATCTCTTTTGCTGTCCACCAATATTCCGTTTTCCATTCTTCAGTTGGGAGTAAAGTAACTGCTTTGGAAGACGATGGTCATGCATCCGAACAACATGGCCGGTCCAGCGAAGTTGATGTTGGATGATCATTGTTTCAATGCTGGTGGTTTTCGCTTCTGCTAATACACTAACATTAGTCCGCCTATCTTCCCAAGTAATTTGCAGAATTTTTCGGAGGCAGCGTTGATGGAATCTTTCAAGAAGTTGGAGGTGGCGTTTGTAGAGGGTCCATGTTTCACAGGCGTACAGAAGGGTTGGTAGTACAATGGCTTTGTAAACAAGCATTTTGGTCTCCCTGCGAATGTCCCGATCCTCAAACACTCTACGCTTCATTCGGGAGAAAGCTACACTCGCAGAGCTTAGGCGATGCTGAATTTCAGCGTCGATGTCGGCTTTTGTAGATAGATGGCTGCCGAGATAAGAAAAGTGGTCGACATTTTCTAGCGACACACCTTTAAGCTGGATTGATGGCGCTACGGAGGGATTGGTTCGAACTTGCTGGTCAAGCACTTTGGTTTTTTTAATGTTAATCGAGAGGCCGAGCTTTTCATATGCTTCTGCAAAGATGTTTAGGATAGTTTGAAGATCTTCCTCGGAGTGTGCACAGACTACGTTATCATCAGCATATTGAAGTTCTATAACAGAAGTTGTAATTACCTTATTTTTTGCTTTCAGCCTACTAAGATTAAAAAGCTTTCCATCTGTTCGATATATAATTTCTACACCAGTAGGAAGTTTCTCTTCAACAAGGTGTATAATCACACCTTGTACGATTTACAGTATCAAAAGCTTTAGTCAGATCAATAAACGCCATGTACAGAGGGCGGTTTTGCTCCTTGCATTTTTCTTGAAGCTGTCGTGCAGTGAAGATCATATCCACTGTTCCTCTGGAAGGGCGGAAGCCATTTTGCATTTCAGGGAGGATGTCTTCTGATACAGATAGGAGACGGTTTGCGATGATCTTTGCCAGGATTTTGCCTGCTGTGGCTAGAAGGGAGATGCCTCGATAGTTTCCACAGTCTGTTCTATCACCCTTTTTAAAGAGAGTGATAATTATGGCATCCCTAAAGTCTGCTGGAATCTCCTCCCTCATCCAGATTTTTTCGATGAGCTTATGAAGTTGTTGTGTAAGTTCAGGCCCGCCTTCTTTAAAGACTTCAGCAGGAATCCCATCAGGTCCACTAGCTTTGTTATTTTTCATTTGTTTAGTGGCTTTACTGACTTCCTCCAAACTAGGGGGTACTGCAAGCTCATCTCTTATTTGTTTTTGCGGGATTTGCAAGAAGACTTCATCAGCCACAGTAGAGTGACGATTAAGGAGATTGTAGTAATGCTCTTTCCAGTGCAGTGCAATAGACTCTTTGTCCTTTAGAAGTTTAGCACCATCTACTGAGCGTAAGGGATTTGTACCATGGTTTGTTGCTCCATAGATGGCCTTTATGGCATTAAAAAAGCCCTGTGCATCATGAGCATCTGCAAAATGTTGGGTTTCTTGGGCTTTTTTTAACCACCATATGTTCTTAAGTTCTCTAGTTCTTCTTTGGACTTCTGCCTTTGCACTGGCGTAGATTTTTTTCTTAACGGCACAGTTAATATCTTTTTGCCATATCTGGAAGGCTTTCCTTTTCTTGTCAATAATATGTTCAATCTCACTATCGTTCTCATCAAACCAGTCCTGATGTCTCTTAGTCTGGTATCCGATAGTTTGTTCACAGGCTGAAATAATAGAAGTCTTCAATTTAATCCAGTGTTCCTCAACATTTTCAGGAAGTTCCATAGGCAGATGTTCCTTGAGAGTTGATTGAAAGCAAGCTCGTTTAATAGAATCTTGAAGGGCCAGTGTATTCATTTTACACCTTGGTTTTCTTCCGTGGAGCCTACGATGAGGGACAATCTTTATGGCCGTCGTGGATCAAATTAATCGATGGTCTGTCCAGCAGTCATCGGCACTCATCATGGCTCTGGTGAGAAGTACATCACGGCGATCTCTAGCACGGACAATTACATAATCTAAAAGATGCCAGTGCTTCGACCGTGGGTGCTTCCATGATGTTTTAAATTTATTTTTCTGGCGAAAGAGTGTGTTAGTAATGACAAGGTTATGCTCTGCACATTTAGTCAGAAGTAAGATTCCATTCATGTTCCTGTTGTCAACTCCTTCTTTCCCAATGATCCCCAGCCACAAATCAAAGTCATGCCCAACTCTTGCATTGAAATCGCCCAGGAGGATAATTTTATCCTCCTTTGGTATCTCTGATAAGATGGTGTCCAGCTGGGTATAAAATTTTTCCTTGATATCCTCATCTGCATCTAGTGTGGTGCGTAAGCACTTAGGATAGTTGCCTATTGGTTTTTGAGAGAGTTGAGAGTCGTTTGAGAGAGTTGAGAGTCGTTCGTTAATCCCAGTGGGAACTTCTGACAAGAGCTTCACAAGGTCGTTTTTGATAGTAAAGCCTACCCCATGTATTCGTCGTTCTTGTTCAAGCAGTCCTTTCCAAAAGAAGGTATAACCTCCTTTTTCTTCCTTCAACTGTCCTTCTTCTACTCTTCGAGTTTCTTGGAGTGCTGCTATATCAATATTAAAATGTCTCAGCTCCCTTGCAATAATGGCAGTCCTACGTTCAGGTCGTTCACTATTCATATTGTCTTGCAGTGTCCGTATATTCCACGTTCCGAAATTCATGTGTTTTTTACGACCGCTAGATGGTGACTCCACTGGTCGCGGTAATCCAGTCAGGGAGAAAATGAGGCAGACTATGTTTAGGGCACCTTTTCTAGCCCCCTCCCCATATGGGGTGAGCAGAGTGGATCCTAAATAGGGCTGCTCAGTCGTGGATACAGCTGCCGAACTACTCAACTGCCTCGATCCTTGAATCAGGGCGACTGAATCCGTATCCACCGCCCATGTGCTGGTCCATGACTAGGAGCTTCCGGATTTCACGGTCCTGCTCCCGTTGCCATTCGTCAATCGCCATGGGACTTTTGGTTGTTTTGGGTTTGGTGTGGTTGGAAGACGCCTGTGCATGAATTTGTTTTATGTGTGGAGATCGGTGCACAACGATCAGCACACAACCTTCACAGAAAAAGGCTCTAATCCAATGGCATGGATACCATGATGATTGGTGACCTTTTGTCTGCTGCAGCCTTCATCCGCCTTCGCAGCCGTTGTTACAATACACCTTGTTATCTTCCGTTGAGGACTTTCTTGGATCGTTCTTTGTCTGGTTCCTCCCCCTGGACCTTACCGCCATGGGTGACCCTACCAGGAGTACATGACTCCCGACGGCTTCGCTCGCAGGGTTCATTGGGAACACACAAGCCCACTCACCACAACAAGGTGATGATCCAGCGAGTGAGACTTTTAATGTATATCACATTGTACTTGTGTTACATACTAAGACTATTACTACTAAGATGATGATGAAAATGAAGATGAAGAAATTGTTGCCTCAATGAGTATTGTAAGAGTTAAAACTAATTAATCCTTTTGTGGCCCATTATTTTTAGCACCTTTTCAATCATCTTCATTCCATTTCATAAAAGGAGTGTGTTTTTCAAACATTCAGTGAAAATCTTGTAGATATTGTGCACAATTCTTTCATTTATCTTAGTAATAGGATGGCAAAGAGGTATATATATATCTTTTCTTTGACAAAAACAAAACAAAACAAAATTTCTGCAGCCTTCCTGACTTCACAGCTTTAATTATATCCACTGTAGAATACCTATCCTTCAGCTCATGATATACAATTAAGATCTACGTTTCCAAGTCAAAAGATACCATTTTGGTGCATGATAAAGTTTTTGTCATGTATGTATCCCTACTTTGTCTAGAATGTTGGTTCTTTTAATTATTAATGGATTTAATTACCTTTGTTCTAATGTGTTTCATGATTATGGTTCTACTTTGAATATACCTGAGTAATTTACATTTTGGGGATTATTCTTTATTTAGAGGATTATAGCAGTGTGGAATGCACTATATCTTTTTTTCTAGGAGAGGGGAGTGGGAGGAGGAGAGGGAAGGCTATAGACTATCAAACTCTATTATTGATAGTTCAGTTGTTCTTTAATTTTTAAAAGTTCTTGAAAGATGTCAGAGTGCGCACCGTGGGGCGGCCTGCTCCTTTTTCCAAGACACCAGTGATCCACGTTCTATGCAGTAAATAGACACTCAAGCAGAGATTAGATAAAATAGCCTATTTACTTTATATACATATGTAGTCCAAATACATCCAACAGCAGTAACAAATGATACAGCAACGAGATGGAATACAGCGATGAGAAGTGTAGCAGCAACGAGAAGAAAGAACACCAGATCTGCTCTGCTTATATACATAAACTGACCAATCACATTATAGGTCACTCTCATCATCTGCCACACCCAACTAAACGATAGCACCTGTAGTATGAGTCATCACTGCCACATCATCCCTACAACAATGGCTACTAATTGGGTGACTTGCAGAATAATTCCCCTCTCACCTAGATATCAAGCCCCTCCGGTATAATTTATCTATCTGTAAATTCCTGGGTATATACAAACCCCAACACCCCTCCAATTTACAATAGATATTACATTTCACTTATACAGAATAGAAGACATACACATATTGGATACACACATCCTATGTCTCTCTACACTTAGAGGCTTTGTCATCACATCTGCTACATTACTCTCAGATGGACAATATTGTAAATTAATCAGAGATTCTTTTACAGCATTCCTAACATTGTGATACTTGATATCCACGTGTTTGTTCCTCCCTCTGATCCTATCATTCTTTGCCATCTGTATACACGCTTCACTGTCATCATATACACATATAGGTCCCTCAATTGTTACATTAACATCCCTTAACAATTGCCTGTACCATATTAACTCTGAACATAGGTCAGATAGTGCAGCGTACTCTGCCTCTGCAGTAGATATGGCAACAGAACTCTGTTTCCGAGACCTCCACCCCACCAAGGTGTTACCAAACATAATTATCAATCCTGACATTGATTTCCTATCATGTACATCATTACCCCAATCACTATCTACAAAGCATTTCAATTCCAATGGTTTACAAGGTTTTATTAATAAACATTTATTAATAGTCCCTTTAATATATCTAAACACACGTTTAATACCTTTCCAATGCCTCTGGGTAGGTTGCACAACATACCTACTCAGTACATTTACCGCATTCCCGATATCGGGACGCGACCATTGTGCTAAGTACAATAAACTTCCAATTATTGATTGATTGTGTTCTTGATTACATGATGTTTGGTCATCGTCTCCAGCCTCTGTCTTAACAAAATCAGTTGTCATCCGGATAGGAACCTCCTTGCAATGTTCCATATCGTTGTGTCTTATCAGCTGTTCAATTTTATTCTGCTGCTCTAGAACGTAACCCCCATCAACCTTCTGAATACCTACGCCTAGGTAATTTTTAATCTCTCCCAGATCTTTAACATCAAATTGTTGCTTGAGTTTTTCAGTAAATTCAATTACCCTCCTTTGATCTTTAACTATAAAACACAAATCGTCTACAAAGATCAAAAGCAACACCTGTTCATCATTATCACATTGCTTTATGTACAGACATGGGTCAGCCTTGCTGCACTTAAACCCCATTCTTTGCAATGCCTCATCTAATCGCAGATTCCAGCAACGTGCCGATTGCCTGAGTCCATACAACGCTTTCTGCAACTTGTACACTCTACCTGCATCATTAGATTCATATCCTGGAGCTTCAGCCAATTAAATTCTTCCCTCAAATCAGCATGCAGATATGCTGTGGTGATATCATAATGGTTCACTACACAATCCCCAGCTGCTGCCATTGCTAAGGCAAACCTGAATGTCTCCCCTCTTAGCGTTGGCGCAAAAACCTCATCAAAAGTCTGATTCTTAACCTGGGAAAACCCTTGTGCTACAAGCCTAGCTTTATATTGAATATCACCATTGACTAAGGTCTTCTTCTTATAAACCCACCTACAACCCACTGCCCTATGCCCCTCAGGCAGCCTGGTAGATTTAAACACCTTATGGGAATTAATGGCATTCATTTCCACATCCATAGCAGCTTTCCACTTTTTCTGCTCTTGTGGTGGCAACTCCAATACCTCTGAATAGCTACGAGGTTCATAATTAACAAAACACACTTTAACATCACCTGGTTTGTAACGCTGAGGTGGCATGCCCTTGTTAACTCTTTCAGATCTGCGCAACACAGTAGCATCCTGCTTCATTGGCACACTAGGAGTTAATTCCTCTTCATCCTTAATCACATCTCTGGACTCTCGTCGCTCTGTTAGCTCGAACTGTCTCTGACTAGGAAGAAAAACCTCACTCCCTCCGTGTAACTTCTGCCAATTGCTATGCTCACTAAAATTTGCTGATCTAGAAATCACAAGTCTCCTGCCATCAGTGAACCTATATCCCTTGGTTCCTGGCTCATACCCCACAAAAATCATTTTCTGTGCTTTAGCCTGCCCTTTCCTATGTACTTCCTTATGCACGTGAACATAGGCTGTGCACCCAAACACCTTCAAATGAGCTAATGATGGCTTCTTGCCATACAAAATATAATATGGTGTTTGATTTACAGACACACTCCACAACCTGTTAATTAAATAATTAGCAGTCAGTATAGCCTCTCCCCAGTATCCTCTAGATAACCCTGAGTCAGCTAACAGTGAATCCTTTACTGTCTGTAATGCTAAATTTCTTCATTCCGCCACTCCATTCTCAGCTGAACTATGTGGATTGGTTCTCCTGTGCTCAATGCCCCTCCTACTGAGCCATTGCTGAAAACTGCCACTCATAAACTAAGTTCCCCGATCAGTCTGTAAACTGCACACCTTTGTGCTATTTATTTTATTTTATTTTATTTATTTTATTTAATTAAATTTATATAACCGCCCATCTCCCCCAACGGGGAACTCTGGGCGGTTTACAATAAAATGGATTAAAACAGAATAAAACATCAATGTACAATATATAAATTAATAAATAATTATAAATCCAGATGGAGATGGAATTAAAACAAAGGACAATAAATTAAGGAATTAACCACCCCCATGAGGAACTATCCTTTCCTCCTTCCCATGCCAGGTGGCAGAACCAGGTCTTCAGCTCTTTCCTAAAGGTCGGGAGGGAGGAGATCTGCCTCAACTCTGGGGGCAAGATGTTCCACAGTGTGGGCGCTACCACAGAGAAGGCCCGCCTCCTAGACCCCATCAGATGACATTCTTTAATTGATGGGTTTCGTAGCAAGCCCTCTCTGAATGACCTGGTGGGGCGGGTCGATAAAATGGGGATAAGACGGTCCTTCAGGTATTCTGGCCCCATGCCATGTAGGGCTTTAAAGGTAATAACCAACACCTTGAATTGTACCCGGAAGCAGACCGGCACCCAATGCAGCTCGCAGAGCAAAGGTGTTATATGTGCAGATTTTGGTGCACCCAAAATTGCTCGCGCGGCCGCATTCTGCACCAGCTGAAGCTTCCGGATAGTCTTCAAGGGTAGCCCCATGTAGAGCGCATTGCAATAATCTACATGGGAGATGACGAGAGCATGAGTGACTGTTCGGAGGGCGTCGCGATCCAGGAATGGGCGCAACTGGCGCACCAACCGAAGTTGTGCGAAAGCCCTCCTAGCCACGACTGCCACCTGCTCTTCGAGCAGGAGTCGTGAGTCTAGAAGGACCCCCAAGTTGCGCACCGGTTCCGAATGGGGCAGTGCTACCCCATCAAGAACCAAAGATGATAATTTCCCAGAAGACGCTAGGCCATCAATCCACAGCCACTCGGTCTTGCTAGGGTTCAATTGTAGCCTGTTGTTCCCCATCCAGGCCCTCACAGCCCCCAGGCACCAGGACAGGGTGGTCTCTGTATATCTCTGTATATCTCTGTATATCTCTGTTCCACAAACTGCATCCAATTCCTGAACTTATCAAATGTTTGGCTTTTAGCTTTCAATAGGTAACAGAACCCGAATCTTTTGAAATCGTCCACAATTACTAAAACGTATTTAGCACCACCTAATGTGGCTGGTAATGGGCCAATTAGGTTAGCATGAACTAATTCAAAACATTTATGTGACTTTCTATCACAAAATTTGCTTACAGGATACACCTTTGACTTAGCAACCTTACATGCCGTGCAATCCAGATAAGCTTGGCACGGTTTCAAATCCATTCCAGAACTTGCTTCAGACATCTTTTCAACTACTTTGAAATTTGGATGCCCCAACCGTCTATGCCAGAGCTTTCCAAACTGTGTGTCGCCACACACAGTGTGGTGTGTCACCACACCACCTGGAAGCGGCGGCGCACGCGTGTACGGCGGAAGCAGCAGCGGTGTGGGATCAGTGCTTCCGCGTTTTAGTGGAGGCTGCCACTGCCACCGCTGTGCACGTGCGTGCCACCGCACACCCCCTCGTGCCGCCGCCGCACACGTGCACGCCGCCGCACGCCTCCCTGTGCCGCCGCCGTGCATGCACGCGCCGCCGCACGCCCCCCTGTGCCGCCGCCGTGCATGCACGCGCTGCCGCACGCCCCCACACCGCCGCCGTGTGCGCTCGCGCCACCACACGCCTCTCTGCACCGCCGCCGTGTGCACGCGCACCGCCGCCGCCGCCGGTGTGTCGCCAGCAGCGGCACTTTGGAAAGCCCTGGTCTATGCCATAAATGTTCACATGAATCATGGTTTGGTTTGTTGATCATAGCTACATCATGGGGTACTTCTGTCTTGGGTTTCATCATCACATACAAACTGTTCTGTAATACACCCTCACCACAGACATGATTATTCTTCATAATAATGCATTTACCCTTATCTGTAGCTTGAATCATGTCAACTGGATTTCTATTTCTCAGTGGAAATAGATTTCTATTTCTCCACTGAGAAATAGAAATCCAGTTGACATGATTCAAGCTACGGACAATTCCACCTGGATGACTGAGAACCTTCATAGACGCATTTACCCTTACCAAACTTAACATCATATCCCTGTTTATCTAACTGAGAAACACTTATGATGTTATACTCTAAGTCTGGTACACATAGCATAGATAATTCAGTATTCAAACTAGGTACAAACACAAACCCTCTGTCAGTAACAGATGCAAAACTTCCATTTGCCAGGCTAACATGGTCCCGTTCACCCTGCATAAACCTTTTAAACATCTGCCTGTTATTGGCGATATTTTCTCTTGCTCCACTGTCAAGGAGCCACGTCTCCTTTAAATTCCTTCCTGTAGAATTAATCACCGACAGCTGGACAGCAGTTTGTTGCTTGGCAATCTTCGGCTTGACTTTTGCTTTCCTTCTAGCAACATCACAGTCTTTTTGCAAATGCTTATCAGACCCACAGCGAAAACAGCGTTTCACAGATAATACATTATCAGTGTTACAAGAATAACATTCCTTAACAGACATACCGCTCTGCTTTGGCTTAATTATGTTATAATCTTTCCTCCTTTGTTCCTCCTCCAGAAGTCTCCCAGTCAGATAATTTACAGTCAAATCACTCTCAGATAAAGACCCGAAACTGGTAGCTAAATTATTCCATGTTTCATTAAGAGAACTGAGAATTACATAAACTTTATGCGCTTCTGAGAATTGCATTTCCCTCTGTGCTAACTCAAGGAACAAACCAGTCATATAATGCAAATGTTCAAGAATACTCCCACTGTCATGTAATTTAGCATGATAAAGCTTTCTTCAGGGGCGTGGTGGCTCAGCGGGTAAGACGCCAGGCTTGTTGATCAGAAGATTGCAAGTTCGGAGGTTCGAATCCCTAGCCCTGCGTGCGGAGTGAGCTCCCGCACTAGCTCCAGCTCTTGCCAACCTAGCAATTCGAAAGCATGCAAATGCAAGTAGATTAATAGGTACCACTTCGGTGGGTAGGTAACAGCGTTCCGCGCGTGTCATGCGGCCACATGACCGTGGAAGCGTCTTCGGACAACGCTGGCTCTTTGGCTAACAAACGGAGATGAGCACCGGCCCCTAGAGTCGGACACGACTGCACAAATGTGCCAGGGGTACCTTTACCTTTACCTTAAAGCTTTCTTGTCAGCATAACTTTGCATAACGGTGTGCTTCTAAGATAAACATTTCTTAAAGCTTCCCAACACCCACTGGCTAACTGGAATTCTCTAACATAACATAATTGGCTGTCCTCCAAGCATAAAATTATGCTTGCCAATGCTCTCTCGTTCTGCAAAATAACTTCTTCAGCATCCAACTCGTCCGGTGGCTCATGGACGAACTTCCAAATACCTTCCCAGCGAAGAAACATTTCCATCTTGTATGCCCACGACAGATAATTGGTGTCATTCAGCCGTTCCATAGGAAAACCACCTCCAACTGTAAACTGCATTTTCACTGTGCTCATCCTCAGCCCCTTCTGGGCAGACACCGATGAATAAATAGCACAGACTTTATCAGAATGTCCTTCAGCTGCAAACAGGCCTAGGAAAAATACACGGCCAGGCATGGAACCCTCAAAAGCTCCAAACTCGCCCCGATATCAAAACGACTCCTGGATAGGCTTCCAACGTCCTCACAGCCATGCCAGCATATCAGCTGCACACATTCCACTGCTGGGCCCCAAACCTGTCAGAGTGCGTACCGTGGGGCGGCCTGCTCCTTTTTCCAAGACACCAGTGTTCCACGTTCTATGCAGTAAATAGACACTCAAGCAGAGATTAGATAAAATAGCCTATTTACTTTATATACATACATAGTCCAAATACATCCAACAGCAGTAACAAATGATACAGCAACGAGATGGAATACAGCGATGAGAAGTTTAGCAGCAATGAGAAGAAAGAACACCAGATCTGCTCTGATTATATACATAAATGACCAATCACATTATAGGTCACTCTCATCATCTGCCACACCCAACTAAATGATAGCACCTGTAGTATGAGTCATCACTGCCACATCATCCCTACAACAATGGCTGCTAATTGGGTGACTTGCAGATAATTCTCCTCTCACCTAGATATCAAGCCTCTCCAGTATAATTTATCTATCTGTAAATTCCTGGGTATATACAAACCCCAACAAAAGATTTATCTTGCATGTAACTCTGAGGAAGACTCAGTAATACAAACATTGAAAAACTGCTGTTCCATGTGTTGCTGGATTACAACTCCCATAATCCATTATCATTAGCCAATATGGTTGATGCTGATGAGAACCATAATCCAGCAACGTCTGGAAGAATATAACTTCTTTTGCAGCATACATATTTTGCCACAAAAGCATGTAACTCCATATAGTAAATTGATACAATTTATAGAAACACATTGTGATCATTGCTGAACCTACAAAAGGTTTTAGTCAGGCTATTACTTTGACCCAACTTAATGTGATAGTAAGAGTTAAAGGGAAGTAGGATGAACCCTGTTTAGAGTGACCTACCAGGTTTGTGGATTGCTCTCAGAGCTGGTATATCCTTCAGGTGGGTAGAAGCTATCAATCACTAAATCATTTTTTCCTGATCCTTTAGTTTTGCCTTTGAATGGGTCAAGCTATAAGAGCTTGTTTCATAAAATAAGAATATACTCTCCATGCAGGCCAGAATCCAACTCCAAAAGGAATTTGGGACATGTTTTGATGTACACTCTCAGTTTGTACTGGTCTAGAAAGTATTTAGATTTATATCCTGCTATTCCTCCAGGAGTTTAATACATAGCATTTCCTCCTTCAGTTTTTCCCTGTAACGACACCTGTGTGAGGTAGGTTGGTCTGAGAGAGAATAACTGGCCCAAAGTCATTCAGCAGGCTTCCATGACTGCAAATGGACTAGAATCGGGATTTCCTAAGTCCTAGTCCAACATCGTAACCACTATACCACACAGTTCCATCTATCTGCCTGCACCCATCTATCAAACCGATTTGATCGTATGAATCAGAATCATAAAGCTGGAAAGGATCCTTTAGGCCACTGAGTCCACCCCTTTTGCTCAGTGTAGATATCAGAATGAAAGCATCCCAGTCAAATGGCTGTCAAGCCTCCGCATGAGTATATCTAATGGAAGGGGAGCCCGCCACTTCTCTGGCTGATTGCTTCCATTGTTTTGTTTTTTTTGGTAGTAAATTTTATTAAGTTTGGTGAAAAGAATAAAAACTGCAAAAAAAAAAAACAACCCAAAAAACTACAAGGAAAGAAAAAAACAAAAAAGTGTGAAAACACAAAATAATTTTTTTTTCAAATTTACACAAAGGTGTGGCTTCCGACTTTTAACAGCAAGGATATACAAAAATTTCCATAATCAATCTCTTACTCTATATTAAACCAAAATACCACATTATTTCTATAAGTCATTCCACTTTAACACATGATAAAAATTACTAAGTACAGTTACTCCTTCCCCTTATATTAAAATAAAGGGAAAAAAAGTTCATATAAACCTCCTAAACCTCTTTCTTCCCTCCAAAAGATAAAAAACATATTTAATTATTCCCTTCCTACCACTATTCTATGCATTTCTGTCTACTATTCTGTCTACTATAATAATCAAATTAAAAAGCACATAAGTTGTCTGCTATTATACTTAATAATACAACAATTTTAATAATTCCAATCATAATAAACCCCAAAAAACAGAAACAATTCAAAACAGTAATTCTATATCTTTGAAAGGGAATAAAGCAAACCAGATGAACATTCGTCAACCCTTATCCCACTTCAAAATAAACCAAAGGACTTACATATCCCCACAATATGCACAGAGCTTTCCTCTTGAAAAAATCAGACAGCCCAACTGCCCCCCTCAAAGATTCCAGGTTCTTTTCATGGCATTCCACCAGGAGATCGATTTTACTTATGGCTTGCAGATCACTCTCTCCCTTAGATTTCTCCAACTCCATTATCCAATCTTCATCCAGCATCTCGATAAAGATCCCAATCTCAGTCTTGAAAAAAACATTTCTATCACTCTTAAATTCCTCAATCTCATCCACCACATCCCCAACCTGATAGCACATTTTAGATCTCATATTTTCCATAATGTCCTGGATATCTTGCATAAAAGTTTGATAGAAGTCAGAAGAAATCTGTTTAAAATCCTGGTGAAGGTCATAAGGAATCTGTTTGAAATCCTCCATGCCTCACGCAGTAGATTATGGCGCCCCCTAGGAGCTTAACCAGCAAAAGTCAAAGATATGAAAGAATTCTGGAATGTAAATGTTTTTACATAAAGTGAGAGTGAGATAACAGACAGTCAAGGGAAAGTGAACAGAAAGCTGAAGATGCAGATTTTCCCTCTTCCTTCTCAAAATGTTAATTGCCAGTAAATGACAACCGTCATCAACTTTCTGACATTTACTATAATGTACTAAATTTTTAAAGAATCTCAAGAAGGTCCTAAATGGCTGATCTAATAATAGTCTCATTTGCAACAGATGAATGTATATTTAAGAATTAACTATCCAAGTAATGAAAGAAAATGGTTTAAAAAGCTGAACAAATAGTTTCACAATGAATTGTGTGAGAATTTGTACAATGATGATGATAGATTCTTATGCCAAGTATTAATGTATTTGATGTGTTTGGATTTAATAACCAAAAGAACAATGCAAACTTCAGGATCACTGTCATGTTTCATGAGGCCTTGCTAAGGGATCACTTAGCTTCCCTACAAGGATGACTGTTATGTTTGGACTGGGTTTTTCGGGACTCCGGGTTTAGGAAGGACCAAGCCCAAAGACAGAGGGGGGGGAAAAGGTGGAAGTAGCAGAGGCCTCAGTGAGAGGGCGTTTGTCATGGTGTTATGGATAAACCATCCCTAGATGCAACTAAGTTAATTTAAGATGCCACTAGGAACCATCCTATTGGAGAATTACTATAGCCTTACTTTGATAGAATTGTAGTGAGTGAGTGGAAAGTACAGTGGTTGGCTTTTTGATTATCAAAAAGTGGAAGCCATATTTGGTGCTAGACCCATCTGCTGCCAGGATCACAGAGAAGTTAGGAAGAACTTTTCATCTCATCAGTCACCTCAGAAACTTTTGGAAACTTCATCTCACTGCCAGCTTCAATATCTGTAAAAACTTTTCACTCCAAAATAATCCTTTTGGCTCAGCCCTTTTAAAACCTATAAAAAGAATGGTAAGTCAATAGGTAAGAGGATTTTTCCTTGACAGTTCCAATGATACATTATTCCTGTAAAGGCAAAGAAACAGCTTTTCCTGAATGGAAAAACTGGAGCATAACCCAAGCTATATTTCTTTATGTAGGCTTGCCAGCCTTTATATTAGATATTATTAAGTATTTTTACTCTTAGCCTTGTTATTGCTCCATTCCTTTTAAATGAATAAATTGCATTGGCTTATGCAAATTTGCAGTATCTTTATATTTGCAGTCAAAGGCCTTTATTTTTTATTCTTTTGAACCCAACAGAACATTCAAAATAAATTAGAAAGGTTGTTGGGACTTAGTCCATATGTTTGTCTGGCAGCAGGATAACATTGGAAAACAGAAAAGAATAGGGCTACATTTGGAGTGGCAGGAGAAACCAGCAGAAGAAATACGGAGTTTGAAAATGAGCCGGATCAGACCAGGGCTGCAGAGAAAAAAAAGTCTGAAAATTTTACCCCAGTGCATCTCTATGAAAGAGGCAGTTGGGCAACACCTCGGAATGTTGGTGGCTGTTCCATTCTAAGCTCCCTCCCTCCCTCCCTCCCTGCCATGTGACCCGGAGCAGAGAGTATGCAGCCCACCCTGTGCTTCCCTATGCACACATTCCTGCAAGCATATGGCCACTGATGGTAAAGAGTTTGGGCACGAATTCCAGAAGTCATGCTCTGCACGCTTTATCTACCTTGTTTAAATATTGAAGTATAGGTACTGTTTGTAAGATTTAAAAAAACTAACAGGCCTTAAAGGGGAACCAGCTGTTTCTTTGGTCAGGGTCTTGAATGGTTATAGTGAGACTTTTACTTCCATATGTACTCAGCAGATAGCTATCCCCATTGATATTTGTTGCTGAGCCTTTAACTGCAGATATTAGGGACTAATGACTTCTGTACCTCCTGTGCATATTCAAACATTAATATTATGTTAAGCTCAAGATAGACAGTTTTTTTTAAAAAAACATTTTCATAGAATGTAGGGGTTGGAAGGGGTTGATATTGTGGCTACTAATTTCTGGCCCCATTCTTCAAAGATCTCTTAATATTTCAAGTGCTATAGTGTTTTGTGTCGTTCTGTAAATCCCAAACCAAATCAAAACCAAAGGCAGGAGTTTTTTTCTTTTTGCCTGGAATCTTTAGTCCTCTCTAGTGTCCAATTTAAATCATAAGATCTCTAATCTCTGTTATGACTCATATTTATTTTATTTATATTTCAAATGTAGTCACTGCCCATCTCACTCAAAGAGCGACTCTGGGCAGTTTACAATAAAACTTGCAGTAGACAAAATAATTTTAGTTCCCATAAAAAGCTGTTTATTTTATATAATTAGTTCCAAAATCTTATAGTAAAAGTTCCAATATTTCAAATTTGTCCGGACCCTTAATTCATTTATAACTTTCTTGGTTCAAAATCCTATTTAGCTTTTTGCCATTTATTTCAAATTCTTTCTTAAACTGATAGTTAATTTTCTTTTGTTCAGAAATGGAGATTGACTCACAAGGTGGCTTTTCAAACTTGTCATTCTGAAGATTTCTAATAGCCTTAAGATAGTTAAATAGGCAATTACACACGGGAGACTACTGTCCTGTGGTCTCCTCATGAGGAGTAGCCATCCGGAGCACATCTACAGTCTACTCACCAGTTCTTCAGTCTTTGTGGTGGTCGTTGTCTCCGCTCTCCACAGAGACGTGTTTAGCTCGCCATGACTCCACCTGAAGTCTAGAATACCCTTTGGTATGTCTCTTCAACTTTCCTCCAGTTAGATCTAGAGCCGTTGAAATATACTGGTCAGGTTCAATAGTTCAGTTGTCTGGATCCATCTAATTGTAGCATAGTCCATCCCAGGACTAATCCATTCCTCCTCTCTTTCTAAGCCTGTGTATTAAGTGAGGGGCATGCTGTTTTGTAGTAGAAAGAAATGAAGCAACACATACAGGTCCACATACAACTATTTATGAACAAGTTGTTAAGACTCCTGACAAAACTCCACCTAACAGCTACAGCTCTTTCACAAATACATGAGCTGCAGTAGGCCAAAATGTATTACTAACACACAGGGCCCTCTAGGATACAGTACATAATAGATAGATAGTCTTGCTGAAAGTAAATAATAAATCTGGAACTAAGCTTAAAGCAGATAAATGTTTTATTACAACTTTTAATGACCACGTTTTCTGATTCTCATATAAATCCAGATTTTTCTCTCACATAGAGGATAAAATCAAAGTCTTATTTTGGATTACAGATTTGACAAGGAGTGTGTATATCAAGTTTTCTTATTGCTAATATCATTTTTCCACAACTATTATCATTGCTAATGCACTAAGTGTGCTAACAACATACTTGCCATTGCCTCTGAAGCACAAATGGTTGGTTGATGGTGTTTGGAGGATGTTGTTGCACATCCTGCACAGGATGACAAAATAATATATTTGACTGCTTAACTTCTTGACATATGCATTTATTTCATGATTGTTGCCTGAATTAGCACACAGTGAGCAAGAGAAATTGATACACACAAACAGAATGATAGATGCAGATTATTTTGTTTAGCAAATTGAGATCTGGTATCTTTTATTTCAAGACTGCTAGAGGTGGACTCAGTTGTGGATTGCAGGCAATATGCACATGAAATACCTATGGGATGAATTCTGGTAACCATCTGCAAGTCACGAGAACTAGCAGCAATAACAGTGTTAACATTCCATGTGCAGACATGCACTGATTTTTAACACTGGTGTAATAATAAAATCATGATGCCTTTTGACTCCTGTAAGTTCTTAGAAGGAAGCAGCCTTCTAAGTAGTTGGTGCATATTTATTTTAAAGTTCTCTGTAAGCTGCACAATTTACTGGTCTTTACAAATGAACTAATTTTTTTCTGCTGACATTTCAGTTCTCCTGAGGTTTTGTTCGAATGAAACCTAGCTTTAGTTAAATCATGAAGGCATTTTACTTTTTCTAAAAATTTTCACCATTTTTCTCAATGCCTTAAACATTTTGCAGCCTGTTTGCACAACACATTCAATTTGGGTTGGCTGTGGGGAAGAGGGGTAGGTTTGTTTATACACTCCAAAACTGAGTGAACCAATCCATTCTGTTAACTGTACAAGAGTTAGTTTTAATCTCAAACAGACCTAGTCTTGCTTGGAGTTAAACTAACTTAACCCAGGTGACCAACTCCCGCTGTCTTGTCCAAACTCCCTATCTCAGTTAATATCCCTCCTGACATCTGCAGCTGAGTAGTCTCTTGATGTTAGTCAACCCTGGGGAACTCCTTTGATTACCAGGACCTCCAGGAGATGAAGTGGCTGAAGAGACACCTGAAGTGCCGGTTGAGAAGGATAAGGAGTGAATCTGACCAAGCACGGGTATGAGCTCATGCTTGAGCCTACACCATGGCAATAAGAATGGAAAGCATGGTTCATTTATCTACTTTTACTGTGTCAGTGTATTGACATCCAGTGTCCTTATTTAAGATTGAACATTCCTTGCTAGGGAACATTGAGTAGGAAGAACTGCCATCTTGTTGCTTGACCATTAGTGCAACATTTTGCTGATAAAATTGCTCAGATTTGCTATAATCTTGACTCTTCAAGGCAGGTGTGGCGCCTGATGTGGTGCCTGGAGCAATTGGTTGTAATGTTATCTGGGATTGTATTCAGCTCACACTCTGATGAAGTGGAGAGGGTGCTCTTTTAGGATGAGTTCTGCCCGTAGTAAGCTTCATTCATGTCCCCCTGGGTCCTTCAAGGAGCCAGGGGAATGTGATTGGTTGGATCCAGGTAATAATCATATAATATGCTAATACCACAGGTATATGCTAATAATAATAGGTGGTAAACATATAATATGCTCAGAATGGTGAGCGGTAAAAGGCAATGAGGCCGCCAAAAAACACAGTGGCTAGACACCATCAAAACCAACACCAGTCAGAGCATAAAACAACTAAGAGAAGTTGTACATGATTGGAAAATGTGGAGAGAACTGGTCCATAGAATCACTGAGAATTGGACACAATTGAACGGATAGCATCATCAATAATCAATGCTATTTTAGGAGAGGGGGGAGTCTCACCAGCCTTGAAAGAGGTGGTGGTCATCTCCTCTCCAAGAAGCCATCTGTGCACCTGACAATTTTGGAAAACTATCACCCGGTCTCCAACCCTTCCTTTCCTGGCATATTAGCTACGGAGTGCCTTGTGCCAGTTGATGCAAAACAGAAATACATTCAAATACAAGTTTGTAAGGTCTTATTGCCATGTTGTAAACTTTCTGATAAAAGCCAGGAATTGGGTGAGTAATTAGCCAGAGAGCACTTAAATCTTAAAATGTTCAAAGAGTCTGTAATTTGTATTGTAACTTGAGCCATAGCAATCTGCTGCCAGGAGAATGGCAGAGCCACAAGAGTTGTCTGTAACAGTCCAGTATTTGAGTGCCAGAGAATTTCACAAGCCAGTCCAAATGTCAACCTTAGGGTTCAAATGCAGGGTAAGGAGTAAGAGCAACAGGTCTAGAGTCAGAGAGTTGTTTACAGCAGAGGGAAAGGGTCTGGAGGCTGCTTTATTTATCCTCAAGTGCTGGTATGGTTTGGTTGGGGACATTGCTAGCTTCTCCTCTCAAGGAGACAAGCTGATTGCTTTTGCTTGGCCCGTCATCACTAGCTGCCAGCAAGTTCTTGGTGCCCTGCCAGAATCTGGCCCCTCATTATCTGAATTGGGTCTCACCTGCTCAGATGATCAATAGATGGCAAATATACTGTCATCTACTGGTCACCTGGATTTTTGCAGTCTAGATATATTATGCCTACTGCAGTGGCAATATAATACAGCAGAAAGGATTGTCCACAGATCCTAAAGTGACTCTCACCTACCCACCCCAAATAAACCTCTGCATATTTGTAATGTCTCATGAAAACTTACAGATTTCTCTTATGGGAATGGAAGTATGGAACAGACAAGTCTTTAGTAATCCCCAGTTTATATTCTCAAATAGATTAAGAGGGAAATCCTGCCATTGTAGAGACAAGGATTGGGCGAGGCCATAGCCAATGCGGCCCAAACAGGCTCTAATTCTATGTTTTGCCTTTTGAAGTCCCTGACCTTGGATCTTACAGGCTTAATGCAGAACTTAATGCAGTTTTTTCCCTGAAACAAATCTCTAGAAACAAATCTCTAGAAACCATCAGAAAGCAAAAAGCTTAGCCCCTATTGAGGATTTCCTGTTGATCATTTGCCTAGTCTTTAATAGGGTTTGGGGAGAACATAAAAGTGAGCAATTTTATATGGGAGCAGAGTACACTCCAGGTCATATAGAGCAGGGGTGGACAACATAATTGATTCAGAAGGCTTAACGTTTTGGCTGGAGCCACACATTTATCAGTTACATTTATATGATGCCTTTTTCTCTGCAAGATTAAGGCCCCTTATTTGGAGGTCTTGATTAATAAACCTGTAAGGTAGGTTTGGCTGAGAGAGACTGACTTGTTCAAAGTCACCCAGTAAACTCTGTGGCTAAGAGGAGATTTGACCCTGATTATAGATGTATATGCTACTCGTCCAGACCTACACACAAATATACCACAAGGCTGCTGGAAGGTGGGAAATACTGTCCCTGCTCTCAGCAGTTCTGCTGCTAGTGACAATGGAAAATCGGTGATCTGCAGCAGGATCGTGGTGTGGTTCCTGGCTCCCTGCTGCAATTAGTAATAGGAAAACAGCCATCTGCTACCTGCTGTTCAGCTGGGTGGTGGGGAAAAGCGTACATGGGCTGCTGTTTGCCAAACTGTTATTTAGGGCTTTAAAATATGAGTCAAATACTTTGTACCTAGATATTCACTCTATCTAGTTCATTAAATTGTTATGACCATCTATCAACCAGTACTCTCATGGGCAGTGTACAAGTTAAGATAAACAAATCATTACGTGAAGAGCTAATGAAATATCTAAGGAAAACGCTGTGCTCCATGCAGTTAGCATCAGGCAAGAATCACATTGTAGTTCCTGAGCTTCAGGAAACACCTCTAGTTCATTGGAATAACAATTTTTTTTGGTTTAAAACCTATACCACCACCAACAAAACTGTACTTCAGTCACAGACCACTATAAAATACAAACAAGGAAAATTACATCCTTTTCAATAATTCTACTGAAACTTATAAAAGATAACTAAAAGCTAGGATTGCTAATACAATACTGTAAAATTAAAATACTAAGATCTCTCTATAAAAATTCTTATATTAATACTGAGACTATGGACTAAATGGGGGGAGGGCTCTGAAGGCCATAAGAAGGATGTAAAACTAGAGAAAGATAAATAAAAATAAAAGAGGGTTCTCAGTAAGTTTACCTATGTCCAGTACCCTTAATTATCTGTTTGCAGATGTTAATTAAAAAGGTAGAGGTTACCCCCCCCCCCATATTTGTGCAGTCGTGTCCGACTCTAGGGACCGGTGCTCAACTCCGTTTGTTAGCCAAAGAGCCAGCGTTGTCCGAAGACGCTTCCACGATGCACGCGGAACGCTGTTACCTACCCACCAAAGTGGTACCTATTCATCTACTTGCATGTGTGATGCTTATTTAACTTATATGCAGAGTACATCATGAGAAATGCCGGGCTGGATGAATCACAAGCCGGAGTTAAGATTGCCGGGAGAAATATCAACAACCTCAGATATGCAGACGATACCACCCTAATGGCAGAAAGTGAAGAGGAACTGAAGAGCCTCTTGATGAGGGTGAAAGAGGAGAGTGCAAAAGCTGGCTTGAACTCAACATTAAAAAAACCCAGATCATGGCATCTGGTCCCATCACTTCCTGGCAAATAGAAGGGGAAGAAATGGAAGCAGTGACAGATTTTATTTTCTTGGGCTCCAAGATCACCGCAGACGGTGACTGCAGCCATGAAATTAAAAGACTCTTGCTCCTTGGGAGGAAAGCTATGGCAAACCTAGACAGCATATTAAAAAGCAGAGACATCACCTTGCCGACAAAAGTCCGTATAGTTAAAGCTATGGTTTTTCCAGTAGTAATGTATGGCTGTGAGAGTTGGACCATAAGGAAGGCTGAGCGCCGAAGAATTGATGCTTTCGAACTGTGGTGCTGGAGAAGACTCTTGAGAGTCCCTTGGACTGCAAGGAGGTCAAACCAGTCAATCCTAAAGGAAATCAACCCTGACTGCTCATTGGAAGGACGGATACTGAAGCTGAAGCTCAAATACTTTGGCCACCTAATGCGAAGAGAGGACTCACTGGAAAAGACCTGATGCTGGGAAAGACTGAAGGCAAAAGGAGAAGGGGACGGCAGAGGATGAGATGGTTAGATAGCATCACCGATGTAATGAACATGAATTTGAGTAAACACCGAGAGACAGTGAAGGACAGGAAGGCCTGGCGTGCTATGGTCCATGAGGTCACGAAGAGTCGGACACGACTAAATGATTGAACAACAACAACAATGTGTGATGGTCTCAATCATGTTTGTGCTACATGGACAGGTTCTCATATACATGGGGACTTTGGTAAATCTCCCATTAAGACCTGCGGAGAGTTAAAACAACAAGCCTGGCTTTGAGGAAGGCTCTTGGCTGTGCAAGGGAAGCTAAAAGAATTAAGTATCTGCCTGGTTCCCACCTGGAGTAAGTTGAACGAGCTGTAACATGGGCTAGAATATGGCTGACCTCATTCTGGAATTCTTTGTCTAGGTCCCTTCCTCTAATGATTCTTTTAGCTTGAGGTTATCCCAAAAGAAGCAGTTGCTCAAGTGGCAAGCCATAATGGGTACCTTTCCCCAGTATTGCTGGTTGCCATGAAGGTTGGAATTGGCCTCTCAGAAAAAAATGGGATGGGGAAGAGC
This sequence comes from Charina bottae, assembly GCA_023362775.1. NCBI lineage: Eukaryota > Metazoa > Chordata > Lepidosauria > Squamata > Charinaidae > Charina > Charina bottae. Next base: position 4,647,730 of record JALMGJ010000020.1, read on the forward strand.
GGCATTTGAGCCAATACGAGAGCCCTGTTCTCACCTCCCGTTTTTGTGGGTGGCCCTGCTTCCCTTCTGAGCCTCACATTATACATATAGGCACTTTTATTTATCAAATTTCGCCACTGCCCATCTCCCCCAAAGGAGGGACTCTGGAAAAAGGGTTCGCAAAACATTTGTGTGTATGGCTTGAAATGATTTGTAGTGAGGGAATGGTCCCAAATGAGCATCACAGAGCATTTGGGCCAAGGGTTTTGCTGTAAAAGTTTCGAGCTGCTTGTATGCATTCCCCACCCTTTGTCCAAAAAAATAAATAAATCATAATAGCTACTTGTCCTCCTTCGTGCTTGTGAAGCAGCATGATCAATGTGCATCCTCCAGGCACCTGTAGACAGGAGCACTACCCCAAGTACTTGAAGCTTGTAATCTGCTCAATTTCCTTCTCTTCAACGGTCCATTTCAATCTTCTGGGTTTCTTGGCAAAAACCACCACTTTGTTTTTCCGGTCATTGGTTACCAGTAAGTGCTCTCAGCAAAAATGGGTAAAAAACCAAAAGTGCTCATCTAAATTCTACTGATGTGTGTAAAAGGATAACTGCTTCACCAGCATATAAAATAGGTGGAATATCCACCCCAGCAGTCTTGGGAGGATGAAAGCTTGGGTTGGATAACCTATACCAGACATCAGCATTGTGCTTATTTTTAATTTAATTGACAAAAGCCAGAGCAAACACCGTTTGTAGTGGTAGTTGGATTTGGCAAGGTCAGGATAGACAGTAATTTTTGTTGTTGTTGTTGTTGTTCAGTCGTTTAGTTGTGTCCGACTCTTCATGACCTCATGGACCATAGCACGCCAGGCCTTCCTGTCTTCCACTGTCTCCCGGAGTTTACTCAAATTCATGTTCATTACATCGGTGATGCTATCTAACCATCTCATCCTCTGCCGTCCCCTTCTCCTTTTGCCTTCAGTCTTTCCCAGCATCAGGGTCTTTTCTAGGGAGTCCTCTCTTCGCATTAGGTGGCCAAAGTATTTGAGCTTCAGCTTCAGTATCTGTCCTTCCAATGAGCAGTCAGGGTTGATTTCCTTTAGGATTGACTGATTTGACCTCCTTGCAGTCCAAGGGACTCTTAAGAGTCTTCTCCAGCACCACAGTTCGAAAGCAGTAATAGTTTTGCTTTATTCACAATTGTCATATAGGGACTGATATGACAATGATAAAAATTATAGTTAACCTCATATATTTTCAGAATATTGAAAGCACAATTTCAAACCAATGCCAAAATAGTACTGGGTTTTTTTCCTGAGGCAGAATCGATGAATTAACCAAAAATACACTTAGAAATTATGTTTAGTCACATAACCACAGAAATATGCAAACAACTCACACAATAGATGTGCTAATCCCACACACGACAGCACCACACCCCCTAATCACCACAATAAACCCTCTCCTAATCTCTTGTAAATGACCCACAGAAGACACACACCCTCTCAGCAGATATAAACACCAGCAGGAAGACACACCCTCCACTTGGGCACAGAGAGAATCTTCTAGCTGTGCTCCTGTCCTCTGAAGATGCTAGCCACAGCAACTGGCGAAACGTTAGGAACAAAAACTGCCAGAACACGGCCACACAGCCCGGAAAACCCACAACAACCATATGTTTAGTCCATTTGGTGAAAAATCCATATCCCAATGGTTTCTTTAGTGAATGACATACTTTTAAAACTATCCACTATTTTATTCTATGAATATGATTTTCATTGCAATTTACATTATTAACCACCAAGCTCTGATCAAGTAATTATTCTTTCAAGTATTCCCATACATATTAATCTAAAAAGAGCCTGTGTCAGCAGTTCTAACTTGTGCATGTTCAAAATACTTCATTTTCAAACTCTTCAAAACAATCCCACAGTAGCACATTATTCAAAGATTTTAATTATATGAGAACAGATACAATTGATATTAATTCTGCAGGGGAAAATTATTTAAAAGATTTTACTAGCAGATATTTAAATTTATATTTTCTTAACCTTTGTTTTATCCCCAATTTGGGAGGCTAAGGAATTTATTGATTTTATGATGGGAGAAAAGATAAGATATAATTGAATTTGGCAGGTACTTAACAATCAAGAGGCATGGTGGCTCAGCAGGTAAGATGCCAGGCTTGTTGATCGGAAGATTGCAAGTTCGGAGGTTCAAATCCCTAGCCCCGTGTGATGGAGTGAGCTCCCGCACTAGCCCCAGCTGTTGCCAACCTAGCAATTCGAAAGCATGCAAATGCAAGTAGATTAATAGGTACCACTTCGGTGGGTAGGTAACAGCGTTCCGCGTGTGTCATGCTGGCCACATGACCATGGAAGCGTCTTCGGACAATGCTGGCTCTTCGGCTAAGAAACGGAGATGAGCACTGGCCCCTAGAATCAGACACGACTGCACAAATGTGCGGGGGGAACCTTTACCTTTTTTTTAACAATCAAGGAATGTCCATGCATTTGTGTATAACAACCTTAACTCATTTTAAACTATATAGTGTGACTACAATGAGAAAGAAGAGAGACATATTAAGTTTATTTATTTATTTATTTATTTATTTATTTATTTATTTATTTATTTAATTTATACACCACCCATCTCACTATAAAAGTGACTGTGGGCAGCTTACAAATAAAAAAGTCATAAAAAACCATTATAAAAATACAAAAAATACAAAAAATAGAAGAAGATAAAAGAGGAAAACTAAAAGGCGGAGAGAGTGTCTTTAAGCTACCAATCACCCTCAGGGCTGCCTATCACTCTTGGCAGAGCCAAGTCTTGACGCACTTCTTGAAGGCCAGAAGAGTGGGTGCCAGTCTCACCTCAGGGGGCAAGATGTTCCACAGGGCGGGGGCAACGGCAGAAAAGGCTCTCCTCCTCGACCCTGCCAGTCGGAATTCTTTAGCGGACGGGGTCCGTAACATGCCCTTCCTGCTGGACCAGGTGGGAGGGTTCAATGTGATGGGGATGAGATGGTTCCTCAGGCAACCTGGGTCCATGCCATGAAGGGCTTTAAAGGTCATAACCAACACCTTGAATTGGTCCCGGAAGCACACCAGCACCCATTGCAGCTTGCGCAGCAGAGGTGTTACATGCGCAGACCCAGATGTGCCCATAACTGCCTGTGCTGCTGCATTCTCCACCAGCTGCAGTTGGATCAATCAGAGCCACAACTTTATTAACTTACAACAAATTGATCTGCAATGTAAATATTTGTGTGGGCATCGTTGTGTTAGCCAATTATTATTATCAGCCTAAATCAACCAACTATAGAATGAATGCCTCTTCATTGAGGGTTATGGCCCATAATTTACCACACTGATCCAGTACCAGTTGGTAGAGTTGAGAGAGAATCTGGAGCTGAGATAGCGTGATTCGCCCACAGTTTTGCTATTTAGGTTTCTAGGATTTTTTTTTTTTGAACGACAAGGTAAAAATTTAATAAATAAAAAAATATCAGAGTTGAAAATATTTCCAATGGAAGAAATGCTTCCACAAATGTTATTTGTGCCAAGCACCAAGGACTCCACAGTTCAACCCTGAGCTACAAATATTCTCTTTGAATGTTATTTTTGCCAGTCTCTCTAAAATACGTAGATGCAGAGAATACTGGGTGTGTTCAGGGATACATTTTCAGCTCATGTGGAAAATAGTAATTCCTGTGGGGTTTGGCTACTCTAAGCTGGAGAATGCTTTGAATATGTTTCAGAATCTTCTCTACTGCACAGGAATGGCATGCCATCATTCAGTTGTAGCAACTCATGCTTGTCAGTATAGCTAATGCTGATATAGATTTATATAGGAGGCACATGCTGAAGTTTCTGCACTAAAGATAGAAATGGTTCTCTAAGGTAGAAAAAAATTGAAAATGACTATACTAATAGAATATCCTACTGCCGATAGTTACACAAGTCTCACTTAAATCACATGATGGTGTCCAGATAAACATCCACTACAGAAACCACTGGGACATGGATTTTTTCTGCATCTTTTCGTTTAAACTCAAAGTTTTGAAATTTACTACCTTTCAATAAAGGATTGCCTTTGTTTAGCCAGCATTACATTTAATGCCTTTTGACCTGCCATCTATCATTAAATTCTAGACAGGAAAAAGTATTGCTTGCACATAATTTGAAAATTCAACAAAAAATCCTAGCTACCTCTCTGGGCCACATTCTAAAGGACTTCTGAATATACTGTTGACTTTGATGGCAACTCACTTGCCTGAAGAATAAAGTGGTCAGATCCATGGGAGGCAAGGTGTCCTTTATGCTGTCATTGTTGTCACATTCCATAATATTTGGGGAAAGTCTTACAGTATTCAATGCTTTTAATAAATGTAATTCTGTGAATAATGTAAAGGTTTGCAACTATATATTGCAGCTATACACACACACACAGAGTTTGGTGTAGTGGTTAAAGCATCAGGCTAGAAACTGGGAGACCGTGAGTTCTAGTCCTGCCTTGGGCATGGAAGCCAGCTGGGTGACCTTGGGCCGGTCTCTCTCTCTCAGCCCTAGGAAGGAGGCAATAGCAAACCAACTCTGAAACCTTGCCAAGAAAACTGCAGGGACTTGTCCAGGCAATTGCCAGGAGTCAAAAACTGACTCAAAGGTGCACGCACACACACACATACACACACACACACACACACACACACACACATACTGTACACAAACACACACACAAACACACATTACATATACATATATATTCACCTTTACCCAGTTTGGGTTGGTAAACCAGCTGTGGCCCTTTCTGAAGCAGGAGGCCCTGCCATGGGTTACTGTCCTTAAGGTGCAGGAGGATGCTGCTTTATGCTGCTTTTAGTTACGTTTGTCGCTTTAGTTACGTTTGTCGCTTTAACTGGCTGTTTTCATGGCATTTTAATGATAGTTTTGATACTTCAAGTGAGCTGCCTGGAGTTTGTGGAAATGGGCAAGCATGAGATATAAGTTATATAAATAAATAAACTTAAGTTTAGTATTTAAAAGTAAACTTCCGGTGGAGTCCTTGGTACTCTCTGAGCTTGGTTGTTTGCTTGCAGACGTTTCATTACCCGACTATGTTACCTAGTCGTGTAATGAAACATCTGCAAGCAAACAACCAAACTCAGAGAGCACCAAGGACTCCACAGTTCAACCCTGAGCTACATATATTGTCTTCTATTAGTAAATTTTCTTTCCAGTTGATCTTGAGATCTCCTGGACATGTTCAAGCAGTTTTCTCAGTAGCAATATAGAAGTGACCTGCTATTGCTGCCTTCTGGGATGTTTTTTGACTACCTACAAGCCTAAGATTTACTGGTGGCCTCCCATCCAAATCCTATGCAAGGCTGACCCTGCTTGCTTCTGAGCCCAGAGAAGGTTAGCTAATGTTGCCACATGCTGAGAAAGATGGGCTAATTCTGTATTACTATAGAATGGGAAGGGCATGTGACCCCTCCAATTCTCAGCTCCAAAATTAGCAAGCTTGGTGATATTGCCCTCCTGCATATGACTGATAGCCTGTGACTTCATAAAGCCCACGGCTTGCCAGAAAATTGCTGTTAGTATATATCAGACATCCTGTTAGTTGGGAATTGGGGGAGGTTTCGTTCTTTTTAATCTTTCCTTATTTAAAACAGAGATATATTTCCAAAAAAGGTAATATCTACAGCAGAGCTTTCCAAACTGAGTGTCGCGACACAAAAGTGTGTCGCCACACACAGTCTGGTGTGTCGCCACACAACCCGGAAGCGCTGATCATCATCAGCGCTTCCAGGTTTTCCCGCGGCAACACACCAACTGCAGCGTGCAAAACCCGAAAGCAGCAGCAGCGCTTCCAGGTTTTTGCGCGCTGCCGCACTTCCGGGTTTTCCCGCGGCGACACACCAACGCCGGTTGGTGTGTTGCCGCGGGAAAAACTTTGGAAAGCCCTGATCTACAGGTAGACAGATAATTACTAAGGTTATACAATTAATGCACAATATAACATTAATAAGAGATACCAAGTAGATTACTGTTGTTTTCATGATAGTTTTTAAAAGAAAAGATATGAATTGTAAGCATAATAGCAAAATCTCTACTATATTATTATTTATAATTGTTAAAAATAGAAGAAAAAGAAAAAAAGAGAAAAGACCACCCCTAAAAACAATATAGATAAATATTTAATTTTTGACTTTCCCTTTCTTTGTTCTCCAACTGATTTACAGTATCTATTGGTACTGTGTAAACTTTAGAAACCATACTCTAAACATTTGTATTTACCTTGTTGTAATGCGTAATATATATGGAAGCCATTCTTGCTTGAATATAATTAAACTAGATTTAATATAATTAAACTATAATTAAATTAGACCCTAGGGGCTGGTGCTCATCTCCGTTTGTTAGCCGAAGAGCCAGCGTTGTCCGAAGACGCTTCCACGGTCATGTGGCCGGCATGATGTGCGTGGAACGCTGTTATATGTTATATATGTGTTATATATATGTTATAATATATTTGTTAATATATATATATATATATATATATATATATATATATATAATCATCATTGGCGATCACTCGTATATATGTTATATATATGTTATATATATGCTGTTAGTTTCGCATTATTGCATATTCTCCAAGTTTAAGTTCCCAATCAGACATGTCTTTTTTCCAGCGTTGCGCAAACTTTGTCCTCACAGCTGTAAGCTTGTATCTTAATAAACTACAATATTTTTTATTGATATGTTTTGGAATTATACTTAATAAAAATTGTGCTTTCATTTCAAATTTGACCCTTAAGATTCTCTGAATAGTGATTTGTACCATATATGGTAGAATGTTCCTTCTGTCTTCTGGCATTTCCAGAATTTATTAACTATATGATTTATCTATTTTGGCAATTATTGATGGATTTGTATACCATCTGTAAAACATTTTATATTAGTTCTCTCTCAAACCATAGATTGGGTTAAATTTAATTTACTTGTTCCACAGTTCTTGGGAATTGGAGGAGTGACCCCCAGCACATCTGGAAGATGCCAGGTTGCATAGGCATCCACAGGATCCTATAAAAACTATTCAGCAAAATGATAAAAGCAGTATTGCTCCATAATCCCATTCATACATGTGTGTGACATCACAAAGCACATACCAAAAGGGCAGACCAATGTATCACATTGGTGCAACTGTGCTTTTATCATTTGTCCCCCCTATTGAACCATTGGTTGTCATTTTACCTGGAAATTCTGGGAGCTGTCTATTCTCTATTCCCACAATTACTTCACAGTTGTTTATTTGTTCAGTCGCTTCCGACTCTTCGTGACTTCATGGACCAGCCCACGCCAGAGCTTCCTGTCGGCCGTCGCCACCCCCAGCTCCCCCAAGATCGAGCCCGTCACCTCCAGAATATCATCCATCCATCTTGCCCTTGGTTGGCCCCTCTTCCTTTTGCCTTCCACTTTCCCTAGCATCAGCTTCTTCTCCAGGGTATCCTGTCTTCTCATTATGTGGCCAAAGTACTTCAGTTTTGCCTTTAATATCATTCCCTCAAGTGAGCAGTCTGGCTTGATTTCCTGGAGTATTACTTCCTGGAGTATTACTTCACAGTACAGTACATCTTTCAAAGGATTTGCACAGTCCAACTGTTTATGGTCCACAGCCAGCAGTGGAACAGTCACAAGAATGTAACTACACAGTTGCTATACCCCTCCAGGGTCTTTTGGGCAACAATATGAGAAACCAAAATACAAAGGTTTACTACAAGGTAGGTTTCAGAGTAAAAGCCTTGGTTGTTTTTAGCACTTAAGAGCTGTAGACTTCAGTGCTTAGACTCAGGCGTCTCCCTTACTGACCCAGGGGATTCTCTCAGACCCACTTGGTAGACCAGATCAGAAAATCAAGTCCATGTGAAGACTAGAACTACACTTTATCATCACAATTTACTTCAGTAATTTATAACACTTTTCAAAGAAATAACCATGATGCCCAGAGGAATCCACAAATCCAAGACTTCTGTCAAAACGATGAAGCATTGTGCCAGCACAGTTCAAGCTCTGCCCCTTTAGTATGGGTGCCACGAGCTTCCTTTCACCCGTAGCTGCCTTACCATTCATTCGTTTTAATCTGACTCGATCATTTTGGTGGCTCAGTTGCTGGGTTAGAAAGTAAATAGATAAATAATACATGGATCATTCCAATTTTGAGGAAAATTTCCAGCCAGAACTCTAGAATGTCTAGCAGCGCTCGTGAGCAAAACATAATGGGGAGATATCTGAAGAACCCACTGTTCGGTACTATCATAATAAAATGAACATAATGTGTAATGTGATAATACATACAGCATTTATGATTTGTTGTTTCTATAGAGTACCTTCAGTGTGCCTGTGCTTTTCAGGGTATAGAGGTTTAACGTACTGTTTAGATTTTATAGATTTGAACAGAACTTGACCAGGAGTATCAGGCAACACACTGAAATAAAATGTTCTGCTCTACAGTATGTCCTCTAGCCTGACACATGGAACTGTATTTAACCAACACATTCCTTTTACATTTGTCACTCTGGCTCAGCCTACTCACATATACAGTAACGGGGGAAAAAAGCAAACCTAGAATAATCTTGGTTGGATCTATTTTTATGCTGCGGGTCTTCAAACAGTTTGTGCAATTCTAGTTTCAATTCCCCTTGCCTGGGATGGGAAGGGTAATAGTTCCTCCTGGGGGGTGGCTGGCACCATAGAGCCCTCTCTTTTAAATATGATCTTATTGCCTCTTGGATTTTATATTTAATTTATTTTTTATTTATATGGCTGTTTGTATTGTATTTGATGTGTTTTATTGTTTTAGTTGTTGATTTCATTGTAAACTGCCTAGAGTCCCCCTTTTCGGGGGAGATGGGCAGTGATAGAAATCGGAAATAAATAAATAAATAAATAAATAAATAAATAAACAAACACTTTATTTACCTGCTAGCCATATTATTCAATGCAGATTATGGATTAAGAAAAAATGCAAAATCTTCCGATCTAGGCTTAGAAAATTTCGAACACTGTAATAACTGAAGATGCTTTTCAGGACGTGTGCTCATACTATCACCTACCTTCGCCTTCCCCATCTTTCCCAGGAGGATTAGTTCAAACCCCTCTCTGTCCCTTGCTGGAAGTGGCCTTTCAGATCGGTGGAGCACACCTGTCAGGGCTGGCCAGACTTGCGGCTATGCAAGTTCTAAAGCACACTTCTAGATTGACTGAAGCAACAGTGGATTTGGCAAGAGCTAATTTGCTCACATGGCCACATCATAGCATTTGGGCATAGGGGCAGATGCATTGTTGTGGGAGCAGGACAAAATCTTAGTATCAAAAATATCAGGGTTTCTTTTTCCCATTTCTGTAGCTAGGGACAAACTGGCTCCCCCCCTGCCCCAGCTTGTTAGATTGTAAACTTGTGTTGCCTGAAACTGAGATACTCTGAGTCATCTGTTTCTGGCAGCTTTAGAAGAGGAAGAGGACATTTGCCAAAATGCATAGATGCTTGAGGGAGAAGCCCAAGTTGATTTTTCCCTCTTCACCCAAAGTAAAGTGCTGGGTAGGGATAGGAAAAAGGAAGAATGATAAGAGTCATGCATATAGTTATATGGACTTAAATTAAGATTCCTGAATCATGTGTCTTAAAATGTACACAGTGGAGTGAAGAGATACATGTGTTTACTACATTGAGTAATTGGGATAACCTACACAGAAATCATGTGTATTGGTTTAATCACACTTCTCCAGGGAGATCAGTTCTCTCCTATTGGCTAACTATATTACTGCAAGGTACAGGTAATCCTCGCTTAACTACCACAATTGGGACCAGAATTTTGGTTGCAAAGCAAAGCGGTCATTAAACAAATCTGACCCGATTTTACAACCTTTTGCGGCAGCCGTTAAGCGAACCATGTGGTCATTAAGCGAATTGCACGGTTCCCCATTGATTTTGCTTGCCCGAAGCTGGCCAGGAAGGTAAAAACTGGCAATCACGTGACCATGGGACACTGCAACAGTTGTAAATGCAAAAATGGTTGCCAAATGCCCAAATCATGATCATGTAACCGTGGGGACACTGCGACGGTCGTAAGTGTGAGGACCGGTCATAAGTCGGTTTTTTCAGCACTGCTGTAAATCTGAACCATCGCTAAACAAATGGTTGTTAAGTGAGGACTACCTGTACTTATATAAAATCAGGTGATTGTATTTTTTTAAATATATTCATGGCTATATTTGTCTTCTAAGTAAATTCTAAGGACAGGATGATTTTTGCACATTCTTCATTCAATTCTTAGAAGCCTGACTTGGGGCTTTCATTTACCAATAGCTTTAAATGTTCCAATTATAGCTTAGCATTTGCTGCAGTATCCATTGGGTCCCAATGACTAAACTCTGTCATTGGTTTTGCCTGAGAAAGACAAATGCCAGCTGTCATATTGCTTTAGCATCGGGTTACATTTAAATGTAGCACTTAGTTTATTTTTAGTGGCTGGGTGTGTAGATTTCTCCTGGTGTATATTTTGTCTGCTTCCTAATGTGCTCTATTTTAAAACTTAAGCATAATTGCTGTCATGTCAAAATTTACTTATCTATCTAGTAAGAGTTCGGGGCATAAGAATGTAGTTGTACTATATATAATCTTCCATTTTGTCTGGGTTATACTGCACATGATTCTTTGATTCAAGTATCTGGCTATATTTATTTATTATATCCTTACACAAATAAGAGAGTCAGACTAGTTTGCAAGCCTGTATGAAGTTTATCCTGAAAAGCCACTATGTAGTTTGTAGCCCTTAAGATAAACCTGGTGATTATAACAGACTGACAAGTTCTCTGGTAAACTGGTTGAATGTAAGAACTGCACAAAGTTATTATCCCTTGCAGCTTTACCTTTTCAAACAGAAATCACTCCTTCCTTCCTACTTTCCTTTTAAAGACAATTATCAAAAATCACTTGCAAGTTCTGACTAATATTGGGGAAAATTGTTTAGTTTGCATTTGAATGCAAGTTTATACTGTGAACTTAAAAAAATTCTCAAGCACAGTAAACTAAATTTGACAAATTCACAAAAATGAGAAACTGAAAAAAATTGAGAAAAACAATAGAACTGCAGTCATGAGAATCTGAAATAAACGACCATCGATATATGCACCAATATCTAATTTTGACATCAAAAAGTAACAACTGTGCTTAATTTTGCATAGACAGAGTTACCATATGGATCTAAGGTAAGTTAATTAAAAACATATTGGCGAAATCATTATCCTGACCCAACTGATGGATTGCACCACTTAGTCTTTTTCATGACACAGAACCTGCTTGTGCTCCTGGTAGACATGAGTAGTATGTATCCATCCATCCTTGTATAATTTGCAGTAATCCTCTTCACACTGTCCAGGACCTAATAAAGCTGGATCCCAGATTGTGTGCGTAGCTACGTTTGCATTTTGGCAAATGTAAATGCAGCTTCCCTTCAGATTTCCAGCAGAATGCATGGAGGACAAGGAGAGAAAATGTTAAGGCCATAAACATGGACCTTCCCCTACCCACTTGGAGCATTCCACATAACTCCTGAGCATGGCTAATGGCATGCAAAAGGTTTCAAATTTTAGCTCAGAATAGAATTCATAGCTGAAATGGGTTATTTTGGCCTTACCAGAAGTGTCCCAGTGCTGTCCTGACCATACTGAAAGTGTTCCAAACTGGAAACAGCCTTCTGGTATTGTTGTTGTTATTAGCAGAATTTATATGGCCAACCAACCCGAACACAACACTTGGTGATTTACAATGCATCAAAGCAAAATTAACAACAGCAGGAACAGTAAATTTATTATTTATAATTTATTAACACAAACCAACTAAAACCCTTCAGAACATCGTAAGTAAACCAAAAGACCCCGTAGCCCAAGAAGAAAAAACAGGAGTTATCTACAACATACAGTGTAAGGACTGTAACAGCCACTATGTAGGACAGACCAGCAGAAGACAAGCAGAACGCATCCATGAACACCAACTAGCAGTCAGAAGACATGATGAAAACTCCTTAATCTCACAACACACGGACAGACTTAACCATACTTTCAACTGGGAAACTGTGAGCATCTTAAACCAAGCTAAATCCAAAAATGCTAGAGAATTCCTGGAAGCTTGGCACTCAGACAAAGCAGCCATCAACAGACACATAGAGGTAAACAACATTTACATACCATTCATAAGAGACAATAGAAAAGCCAGAAGACCAGAACACCTCTTTGCCAGCAATCAACAACAAGATAGGCAAAGATTAACAGCAAGATTAGCAGCAGAGGAGCAACACAATAGACCCTAATCAAGGAACTATTAACTCAGTCAATCAACCAAGCAGCACACAACAACCCAATCAAGGTACTACCAAGGAGAGTACAACACCCCCGCCAACACAGGCAAGACAAGCCAGGGTATATAAACAGAGAGCAAGTCCCACTCCCTTTTCGCACTGAAGATGTTGCCTAGCCTGGCAATGAAACGTCTGCAAGAAAACAAGGCTCAGAGAGCACCATGGACTCCACAGTTATTAGTCATTTGACCATATCAAGAAACTACAATCAATACTAAGAAAAAGGTAGAACTTATTCATATTATACCATCACCCCTGCAATCAACCTCTGTTCTAGGTGATCCATCCTATTATGGATGGTCTTCAATATAAAAGACACAGTTGCTTAGTAATATGAGACTTTGTTCCCTGCAAAAAGTACAATTTATTCTGAGTGTCCCAGTATGCCTTAGATTTTAAGAAAGGATCTAGGCGATCAGCTCTTGCTGCAAAATATAATTTATAATCAGATAGGATATGTGGAAGGTCGTCAACAGCTGGAGCACCTTGTATATATAAATCTCTCTGCAAAAAAATCTCAGTGAAACCTCCGGTACCTTATCACAGGATTGAGTTGTTCAAAATGTGTTCTAGAGAAAGGTCTTCTAAGGTGCTGGGCATGTAAATTGTTAAATACTTTTCTATCTGGAAAATCGATTTATGTTGTCCCAGCCTCTTGAAAGACTTAGCACATTTAAGAGATGCTATGTTGCCTTGGGCAGCAACATCCAGGACACTTTGTTTGAAACTTTTCTTGACCAGAAAGTCTGTTTGAACAGAGAGTTGAACAGAAACTCTGTATTGTGAAATGGTATTTGTACATTTCTAGCAAAATGAACCAATACAATTAAATCCATGTCCGAACAGTAGCAGATAAGGATGGAAGAGCTATTTTGAATTTGAAAAGGGATGTTTTGAATGTGATAAAACAAATGAATTGAAAATATTTTGCATACCATTCATTTAAAACAAAATTGTTTCTCTGCTTTGCTTATTTGTTTGAAATAGGATTTCTAGACAGCCAGGAATTAAATAGTGAGCTTGCCATATGCTTGTCTTCTATACTAGTCTTTAAAAAGCAAGAGCAAAACAATTTTCCATGTACTGTTTCCAGCAAAGGCTATGTATTCTATACTTGTGGAATAAAATATTTGGCATTCAGGGGGTGATTTTGTATTTATAAGACAGGTTCGTAATGATTTAGCATTACTTAACATTCACTTAAAATCTATTGTCAGATATTTTTCTGATTCATTTTGTCTAATTATTTTGTTTAATAGAAAGAAAAAGATAATGCTGTTTTGGGCTTGTACTCAAAACACTGCTCAAATCACAGAAAGTGGTTAAAATGGTTCTAAAGGAATATTTTTTATAACTAGGATACCTAGTTTGTCTGGTAATAATCTTTTCCTGGGGGGAAAAATGCCCCAGTGATGATACAAAGAATGGTTACAAATGGTTCTTAGTTGGCCTTCCATCCATGCAAGTCTTACAAGAATAAAAATCTAGTGAGTAGGTGGCATACAACGTTTTGCAAATAAAGAAGTTGTAAGTAAAGAAATATGGAAAATCATAATGTCCAGGCAGTTACATGCAGAGTCAAACAGTACTTCAAATATCTCAGTAGCAAGCCATCAAGGTCAAATCCAGCACTTTGAACTGATCACAGGAACGCATGAGTGCTGTTGGTAAAGCACAGGCACAATTTAAGGTTAATATGCAGTGTCAAACAATCTCTTGGGAGCTCCGTTTGATACTAAAGGTACCTAAATGTATCATTATATTAATCAGGGATTATTGCAGGCAGCGCACCACCAACTGGGCCAGTCTTTATTGGATGGAGTTCAGTGTATTGGCCATCATTCAGTCGCTGGGAGTAGGGTGGTGTAGAATCATCATCATCATCATCATCATCATCATCATCATCATCGTTGTCATCTAAGAATGTTAGATGAATAAGCATTTCTATTGAAGCACAAAGTGGTATTAATTGATGTCATACTCATTATTGACAGTTTTGTTTTGTCCTTCACCAATTCACTCTTGTGTATTAATTAATGCTCAACTAGTGCTCAAGCAGGATGTTCAGTGATTTCTGAAAGTGCATGAAACCAGTTATGACTAAAGCCATTGTGATGAATACCAAACAAATTTAGAACAACGCGACACAGTCCAAATATTGCCTGAGTCATTATCCATTATCAACACACTTTTCAATATATTTGGAAGTGTATGCTATTTTAACACCTAAAATGGATTTTATCCTCAAGTGTATATTGTTCTTACACTGACAATTCTACATGTGAATACAGCTTAATTGCCTGTCTCTTTCACAGTAATGAAATGTACAAGTAAGAGGCAGTTGTGAAGCTAATGTAAATGGTTTATAATCGAAATGCTGTAATTGTAGGTAGTCTTATAAAAGTGTCAAGTGATTAATAAAGGAGCTCTGATACAGTATCTGTGACATGACAAGGTAACAAAGGAAAGGGAAATTAATGAAAATATTCTTGTTTCAAAGTAATTTTAAATGTACAGTAAGTTCAAAGCATCTATCTCTGAAGCAAAAAGATGTTAATCCAAAGCAGAAGTTTTAATCATTATTAGTTATTTTTGGAGTGATATTTTGTATATATTAAATAATATGTTAAATAAGAAGGGAGCAAGTAAACAGCCCTGTTTAACTCCTCTCTCCAATAAGATAGGGTCTGACAAGGACCCTTGTGGGCCTTTGAAAGGACACTAAGTTCTCCTACTTCCTTTTCTAATGACTTTCCGAAAGAGCTTGTTAACTGCTTTACAGCTGTTAGACACCTTTGGATCGACAAGTTTCACAGCACTGGGTGAGTTTCCTTCTATTGGTAGTGAAATAAAGTTTTAATTACAAGTTTAAGAACTTAAAAAAAATTTTTTTGGAATAAACAACAAAAGGTTGATAAGAATAGAATAGAATAGAATAGAATAGAATAGAATAGAATAGAATAGAACAGAACAGAACAGAACTTTATTGTCATTCCACATATACACAAGGTGCACATTGAAATGAAATTTCATTACAATTGGCTCAACCGATAAATTTAGAATACCATAATTACCATATATATAATATATGTTCATTGCCCATTCCAACCCTCCAATCTTTATCCCCAATAAATATCTACACACAGCATATATAACCATAACGTAAGAGGGGATTATTAAAAGTTCAGGAGTTTAATGGCCCAGGGGACAAAACTATTGCCTAATCTGGCTGTTCTACATCGAATACAGCGGAACCTTTTCCCGGAGGGTAACAAGGAGAACAAGCCATAATGAGGGTGGGAGGGGTTACTAACAATCTTTTGGGCTCTAGACAGACAAACTTTGACATTAGAAAGTTACAAATGAACTAAGGGTCCAGAAGAGAGCCAGTTTGGTGTAGTGGTTAAGGCATTAGGCTAGAAACCAGGAGACTGTGAGTTTTAGTCCCACCTTAGGCACAAAGCCAGCTGGGTGACCTTGGGCCAGTCACTTTCTCTCAGCCCTAGGAAGGAGGCAATCACACCAATTCTGAAGAATTTTGCCAAGAAAACTGCAGGGACTTGTCCAGGTAGTCTCTGAGAATCAGACAAGATTGAACAGATTTTTTAAAAAAGGGTCCAGATAAATTTGAAATAAGATTTTGGAATTAATTATAAAGAATCCTTCCCATGGGAAAATACTTTTGTTTTGAATTTTTGTAAAAGAAACCATAAGATTTTAAAAAAATTGGACACTAGAGGGAACTAAAGATTACAATTAAAGAAGAACACATAAACTCAACTTACAATTACAGAATGAAGCAAAATTCTAACATTTGACATACTGAAGGATATTTTTGAACAATGGACTCAGAAATTAATTTTAATAGTGTCAACAGAGACTTTATGGAGAGACTGTGTCTGACATATGTTATGGAAGAGGAACAAGTTCTACCTGACAAGACTGAGACTGAATTGAAAGTGGATTTACAAATGACAGGCTACAAGAATGACATGGAAAAAGGTGTTACACTGGACATACAAAAGAAACCGGCTGATCTCTTAATAATTAAAGGGGATATGCAAGCCATAAACCAAGAGTATGACCTGGATAATTTTCCTATATTGGATTTACAAAAGAGGCTTGTTAACGTTTTGAAGAATCTCATGAGAAGGGACAAAGAAAAAATGAAAAGAAATCAAGTTCTACGACATTATTTGAATGGACTAAATATTAAGCTTGTTAGAAATAAAAGGAAGGAATATAAAGTTGGTTTATTTGATAAAGGTTAAAAATAGATATGTTGTTATGTCTGGTAACCGTTAATGGACTTTTGCTGACACCAATACTGAAATGACAATGTGTTATGAATTTTTTTTTTATAGATAAGAGGGGATATGGGAAGAAGAGATCATTTGTTGTATTTTAAGAGGAGGTGATAAGTTACTAAAATTGTTTATACTTGTGATGAATGTGGGAAGTCATTTCTTTATACATTTCTTTTCTTTTTCTTTACTATATCTTACTTTTCTTTCTATTCTACTTCTGCTTCTATTTCTACTAATACTTCTACTTCTATTTTTTCTTTTTTGTTTCTTTTCTGCACCTTTTACTCTTTCTTTTTATTCTTCTACCTTTTTCCAGTTTGTATTAGTTTTTACTGTTGTAATTATAATCTTTAATAAAATTACTATATAAAAAAAGAAAACATTTGGATGGGATTCAGGTTTGTAATGGCTAATTTTCTGATTATTGCATTTACGGTCCATCAAGGCAGTACCCTGGGAATATCTTTTGTAGCAATGGGACTGAGAAATGGTGACTGGCACAAAACATGGCCAAGTCAGGACTTGAATTTTAGTTTTCTTGGTCTCTATCCAACATCATGAGCACTGCAACACCCATCACCATGTCATAATTTGTTTATGTTATATATGTTTGTTATGCTACATGTTATGTAAAGTCAACTTTTGAGTTGTGAATTTAACCAATTATGGTTCATTCATCAATCCATGAATAAACACGGTTTATACAATGTATGAATCAAACAGCTATTTCTTCTAGCCCTTTCCCCTTTCTGTTTTCTCACTATTTCATCCTCATTTTTTGTTTTCCTTACACATTGAAATTGTTTGCCATGGTGAAAACAAACACTATTTTTGAGCTGCAGATAGCCACTACTACTGGCTCTGCTTATTTCTCAATTACTCTTTCTGGATACTATTTTTTATGTCCATCAGTAACCTAGAAGCTCTCAGGACTGTTGACAAAGACCACAGGAGAGATGTGGGAGCCATTTTTGGGTGGCAAAAATTGGAAGACTCTTACCATACTGGCATTATTTTCCTCTTGGGGGTGGTTGGCTTAGTGGTGTCCTCCTTTTAAGATCTTACCATCATTTGGATTTTTACTATTTATTATTGGATGTATTTTAAGATTTATAGGTTTTTAGTTTTAATATTTTATTGTAAACCACCCAGAGTCTACTTTGTAGAGATGGGCGGTGATAAATTTGACAAATAACTAACTAACTAACTAACTAACTAAATAAATAAATAAATTATTTTACAACTATCATCCCACATGTTTCCTGAACTGGCAATCCTATGTGGAAATGTGGGCATGAGTAGGATCATTCAGAAAAGCTAAGGAAGGAGTATGGTCATAGCAAGTCTACAGCTTCCTATTTCTCAGCGGCAAACCAGCTGCATCTAGGAAGTACAAAAGCTGAAAAGCAAGGTAAATATTTCTATAGAATATATATCTGAATTATAATCCCTTTCACATGAATAATAAGATAGTTGAATAATGGTGACCTTGAGTGTGGCAAGGGCAAAATCAGTATCGGTTTTAATTTTTTTACTGTTTTTATATTTTGTATTTTTATTGTTATTACTGTTTTCATGTTGTGAGCTGCTGAGAATCTGTATGATTGTGGCAGAATATAAATGTGATATGTAAATAATATAATGTATTTATATACTGTATAAATATAAATAAACTGAATAGCTAAGGTAAAAAAAAAAAGGAAGTACCAGGCTAGGCTGGAAAGTCACAACAGCAGCAGCAAAATCTTAGAAGAAGGCAATGGCAAGACAGTTCTATATTGTTGTCAAGAAAACTTTATGGCTGTGTCCATGACCAGGTGCTGAGCTTCTCAAAGGAGATTTTACCATTTTCATAAACTGCAAGTTGCAGTTGACTCTAATACCTGTAGCAGATTTCAGTAGGGAGGCGCCTATAGTTGGTGTAAGGTTCTGCATTTCCAAGGCAAAACAGATCCAGCCTGCTTGGCTATATAGTAGTGACTTCAGCCAAGAAAGTTAACAGCATAATATATTTTGTAATTTTAAAAAATCCTTTAATTTTTTTCAATCGTGCCTGATCCTCGGAGACTGCCTGGACAAGTCCCTGCCGTTTTCTTGGCAAGGTTTTTGGGAAGTGGTTTGCCCTTGATTGCTTCCCAGGGCTGAGAGAGAGTGACTGGCCCAAAGTCACCCAGCCGGCTTTGTGCCTAAGGCAGGAGTAGAACACACGGCCTCCAGTCTGTAGCTTGAATCATGTCAACTGGATTTCTATTTTCTCAGTGGAAACGTTTCGCTCCTTATCCAAGAAGCTTCTTCAGTCTGAGCAAAGTTAGTAAGGGAATCCTTAAATATGTTTCTAGGGTGGCTGTGTGACCTTGCACCTGGGGCTAGGTCATGGTTATTTTTGAGTTATTTCTAAGTCCCTTTTATCATCCAAAGGAGGATTGTTAAGATCACCATGCTGCTGTTGAGCTTGCGAAATGTTCTTAATCTTCCTAGGCACAGAAGACAAAGCAGGAAGGAAAATTTTATTTTATTTATTTATTTATTTATTGGATTTATCCAATAGGGGATAGATTGTGCCTGAGGCCCCCACCTCTATTCAAGGAAGGATTTTCCAAGTTGGCATAAATGGACTCCTTGACCCCTCTCTCAAACCACCTATCTTCTCTGTCTAAAATGTGAACATTAATGTCCTCAAATGAGTGTCCTTTTTCCTTTAGATGAAGATAAACTGCTGACTCTGGTCCTGTGGTGTTACTTCTCCTGTGTTGGGCCATCCTCCTGTACAAAGGTTGTTTGGTTTCTCCAATGTAGAGTTCAGAGCACTCCTCACTGCACTGCACTGCATACACTACATTGCTTTTCTTGTGTTTTGGAGTTTGATCTTTGGGGTGTACAAGCCTCTGTCTCAGTGTGTTGGTGGGTTTGAAATATACAGGTATGTGGTGTTTGCCAAATATCCGTTTTATCTTTTCAGACACGCCAGCCATGTAGGGAATGACCAGGTTCTTTCGTTTACTCTGAGTCTCAGCCCTATCTGTCGCTGTTTTAAGTCTGGTAGATTTAGATTTGGTGAAGGCCCAATTTGGATATCCACAGGCCTTCAGAGCTGTTCTCAGGTGCTGATTTTCATTCTTTTTGGGATCCATGGAGGTGGGGATGGTTTCTGCTCTGTGTGACAATGTCCTGATGACTCCTAGTTTGTGCTGCAGTGGATGGTGGGAGTCAAACATCAGATATTGATCTGTGTGTGTAGGTTTCCTGTAGATCCCTATTTCTAGCTTGCCACCGGTCCCAGTGAGGACTTCACAGTCTAGGAATGCCAGTCTGTTGTCCTTGGTGTCTTCTCTGGTGAACCTAATGTTGGCATCTATGGTGTTTATATGGTCCGTGAAGGCCTGTACTTCCTGGACCTTGATTTTGACCCAGGTGTCATCCACATACCTGAACCAGTGGGTGGGCACCGTTCCCTGGAATGTGTTGAGTGCTTTCTTCTCCACTTCTTCCATGTATAAATTGGCCACAATGGGTGACACAGGAGAACCCATGGCACAGCCGTGTTTTTGTCTGTAAAAGTCACCTCTGTATGAGAAATAAGTGGTGTTAAGACACAGGTCCAGAAGATGGCAGATCTGGTTTGGGTTGAGATGGCTACTCCTTTCAAGGGTGCTGTCCTCTTCTAGTCTCTTCCTGACAGCGGATAGAGCATGAGTGGTGGGGATGCTGGTGAAAAGGGAGGACACATCAAAGGAGACCATAGTTTCATCTGTATCCAGTTTCAGGGTCTTTGCTTTGGAAACAAATTTGCTGTCAGGAAGAGACTAGAAGAGGACACCAGGTTTCCAGCCTGGTGCCTTAACCACTAGACCAAATTGGCTCTCTTATTCTGTAATTTAATCTTACCTAATTACTGCATACAGTCTCTTTAGTGGTGGTTGGCAACTCAGTGCCACTAAACAGGGCCTGTGATCTCCACTGTTTTAATTAATTAAAAAATATTAACAGTAGCCAACATTTGTGAGATAGTGTAATGGTATAGCCTCGTGAAAGGTTGGCAGTTCTGTTTTGTAGCAAAGCTTAGCAGTTCCCAGTGACCTGTGTTCATCATAAAAACATTCTAGTACTTATAAACCCTGCAATAAAATATCTAATACACAGTTTATTTTTCACTCCATAAAGCAAAAGCATATTGCTCAATTTTAAACTCTCCCTGAACAGATCGTCACTCCCCCATCTCCAAGTGCTACTTGTGCTTTGGGAGGGGGCAAGTAACTTTTTTGTGCAGAGAGACTAAAATTTTAAATCAATATTTTTCAATGGCTAAAGGTCACAGGAGTGTGTCAGTGACATAACAGTATCACTGAAAGTGGGGAGGGAGACAGAACATTTTGGTCATTTTAATCATTTATTGAGGCCTGACTAAAATAATTTTAAACCATTTTTAATCATTTATTGAGGTCTGACTTGAATAATTTAAAAAAGTAAAGCTAAAAAATTTACTTCCTTTGCCAATCCCCCCCCCACAAAAAACAAAACAAAACAAAACAAAATATCAACCACTGCCATTACTTGACAATTTACTACCATTGGTACAATTTTGAGTACTTCTTAGGACCACAAAAAAGAGGCTTGGGGCCACATGCAGCATTCTGCCCACATCTGGCCTAGAGTACTGCAATATCTAGCCCACGGCTTTCCAAAGTTTTTCCGCGGCGACACGCCAACGGCGGTTGGCATGTCGCCGCGGGAAAATCTGGAAGTGCCGCCATTGCGGCAGAGTGCAAAAACCCGGAAGCGCTGCTGCCACTTTCGGTTTTTGCGCGCCGCCGTGGCTGCGGCGCTTTCGGTTTTCGCGCGCTGACGTTGGTGTGTCGCCGCGGGAAAACCCGGAAGCGCTGATGGCACACCATCAGCGCTTCCGGGTTTTGACGCGACACATCTGGGCCCCGCAGGCGACACACTTTTGTGTTGCGACACACAGTTTGGAAATCTCTGATCTAGCCTTTTATTTACTTAGGGTTGCTCGATCTAGGCTGCAAAAATTCAGACAACCGTTAAATAGCAGCACGGGGTAGTGTTGTCTGTCTCTCTTTGCTGCCATCCAGATTTCTGCAGCCTAGATCTAGTTGAGCTAATTTACGGAGAGTGACCAGAAAGGTGCTGAACGGTCCCAAACAGCCATTTTTATTTTTAAAAAACTAGTTGTAGTGCCCAGAGGCATTTGTTGGAGTGAAGATAATGCTGGGGGTGATGCTTTGCTTTGCAACACACTGACTTGCTGGTTAACTAAAAAATAAAAAGCCAGTGGAGGATAGAGTCTGGAAGGCATTAAAGAACAGCCCAGTTAAATGCAAGCAAGTTCTAAAGTAGGATAAAGGATCTTTGGAACAGTCTTCCCCCCAAAATAATTTGTTTCACCGTGGATGTTTTATTGTACTTTTATTCCACAATTTTTAGATTGCAGCAGAACAGATATCAGATCAATCAATCAATCAATCAATCAAGTGGTATATCCAAAAAGACATTGCACCAATTTCAATAACATTTGGCAGAAAGAGAATAAGAAAAAATAAGAATAAGAATAAGAAATAAGAATAAGAAAATGAATAAGGCAACGGGCTAGAAACCAGGAGACTGAGAGTTCTAGTCCCGCCTTCGGCATGAAAGCCGGCTGGGTGACCTTGGCCCAGTCACTCTCTCTCTCAGCCCTAGGAAGGAGCCAATGGGAAACCAGGAGACTGAGAGTTCTAGTCCCGCCTTCGGCATGAAAGCCGGCTGGGTGACCTTGGGCCAGTCACTCTCTCTCAGCCCAACTCACCTCACAGGGTGGTTGTTGTGGGGAAAATAGGAGGAAGGAGTATTAGGTATGTTCGCCGCCTTGAGTTATTTATAAAAATAATAAAGGCAGGATAGAAAATAAATAAATAAATAAATAAATAAATAAATAAGCGAAAGAAATTAAAAACATGAGATAGGAAAAGGAAAAGAAATAGAGCTACATCTAGTTTACAAGAACAATATTCATTTTGCTTCTCTGAACCTTCATATCCTTGCATGCTACCCTGGGCTTTACTTCTCTAGTTTCCTTTATTTATTTCCTTTTCTTCCATATCCATTTTTCCCAAGATCAAACATTGATTCTAGCAAATAATAATCTCTCCCACATTCAAAATTTCTTATTACCTTCACTAATTCTCTGTCTTTCATCATAAACAATCAAGTCAATCATGCATTTAGATTTATATTTAGTCCTTTTCAATGTGATAGACTTAAGCTTAAACTAACTATCTGAAAAAAGATACCTTTTTCTAAGCAGATGTTCACAAAATAATTACTGTTCTCATTCATGCTTACATCACA
Source organism: Charina bottae (assembly GCA_023362775.1). NCBI lineage: Eukaryota > Metazoa > Chordata > Lepidosauria > Squamata > Charinaidae > Charina > Charina bottae. Next base: position 4,670,781 of record JALMGJ010000020.1, read on the forward strand.
GAATGGCCTAATCACAGTGTCTCTACTGTCTTGTGTCACCATGCAATTATTACCAACCTATGAATTCCTACTTTCATATGTATCCACAACAACTTAGATGACACAATTATGTACTTTTGATTAGATAACACAATTACATACTTGGTCAAGGCATTTATCGCTTTTCAGTAATATAGAAGACTATATGTAGTCTTACATATAGTGATGTAGACTATGTTGCCAATCTTAGCCATACCTTGGCCACATGCAGCATTCCCTGCTAACCACAAAAGCCGGTTTTACCCCAAGCTTGCTGACACTATTCTGTGCAATCTAGCAATTCTGATGTAGAGGCTACCATGATACTTGCATTTTACCAGTTTAGAGGAACTGTAATATACTGATACAGTCTCAGGATATAGCAGACTTGATCTTTTCATGAAGTATATTTGTACATTCCATTCTACTATTCTATAAAACAGAAAAGCTGCATTAATTTGTTTTCTTCCCATGAATGATGGTGAGAGTTTTGTTTAAGCAAATCTTGCTTGGACTGGATTAGATAATTTGTGATTCAGTTCAGAGCAAACGGGGCCATTTCCAGAACTCCAGATCACCTCCTTCAATTTAATCCTGTAGTTTTGCGGACTCTTGCAACCCAGTTGTCCAAAAAGTTCCTCTATCCTGATGATTGTCCTATTCTCTTAGAGTAATACTTGCCTCTGCCATTTAGTGGCATTTTTTTTCCTATATAGCAACATTATTACATACTTGTTTATTTATATTTTGACAAATATTTGAGAACTTTTCATTAGCAAATACCTTATCTCTGAAGGAGTGTTATTTTCTGTATTTAGAAGTCACTGTATTTGTCATTAACTACAGTTTAATGTATAAAGTCAGCCTTTTGGGAGTTTCCCTCAATTTTATTTTTCATTGTGGGATAGTATCTTAGGAGCAAAATCAAGGAATAAAGCAAAAATCACCTGAGTCTGTAAAAAAGCTTAATTCATGCAAACCCACATATTACACACTTGCCTTTTAATGTGAAGAATGTCTGTCCCCAAAGGGCATATTGGAAATTGACCTCAGTTCACAACTATCTATGCCACAATTGCTTTCTTAGCCTTTAAAGTACCTCTGATGGATTATTTTAGCTAAACGCAAAAAATAATAAGATGACTATGGATGGATTTATGCAAATATATTTTCATTCAGAGCTTAGTTTTTAGAACTATGATCTTATTAAAGATTCACCATGTTTAATTGCTGGCAAAGGGAATACTTCTCATTGTGGGAAACTGCTTGAGTAAATGTATTCAACATATTCTGATTTTCTCAGATTATTTGGTTTAGTCTACCACTGCCTTCTTGGATCATGATGTCATTCCACATCTTTTCAGTAGTCACATACTTTAATATTTCATCCCAATTAATTTAAAAGTCAGAGTACTCAACTCATTTGTGTAGATGGAAGAACGTTTTCCTTGGCCAAATAATTATCTAGCTAGTTTTCAATTACCAGTTTCAAAAACCAAAACCTCAGACAGCACATGAAATCTCACATTGAGGATATGGTGCATCAAACTGGGATGCTAAAATTATGCAAGTTATGCCTTAATCGCCCCAGTTGTGGGTGGATTACCAGAGGAAGGAAGCACCATGAAAAAGAAGGAATGCTGTTCATACCAAGGAGATCTTGCATAAATGCAGTTATGAAATATGAATATTTTTAAACATCTATGGGCCAAGACCCATAACCCAAATAGTCCATGTACACACACATCTAACATAGGCTGACCATATGTCCCATTTTGAACGGGACAGTCCCGTTTTTTTAGCATTTTTCAACCGTCCCGTTGTTTTGATAAAAATCTCAATTTTGTCCTGTTTTTTAAACCCAGTGGGAATGGCGTGGAAGGAGGATCCAAGCCGCAGCTGCCGATTGGAGGCAGCCTGGAAGAGGAAGCCCTCCTGCCTATCAGCGCATGGCAAAGGAGGGACCATGGGGGCGGGGTTTGCAGGCGGGAGCCAATTGCGTGGACCGGGGGTAGGGTTTGCAGGTGGGAGCCAATCGTGCGGACCAGGGGGCAGGGTTTGCAGGTGGGAGCCAATTGCGTGAACTGGGGGGCAGGGAACCCTGTCTCTTTCATAAATACGGAATATTACATAAGACACTGTCCCGTTTTGCCATCCCAATGTCCCATTTTTGTCTCAAGGAAATATGGTCAGCCTAATCTAACATCACTAAGAGTCCATTGCTTCTCAGTAAGTATGGAGAGAATAGTGCTAGATTAAAATATGTTATTGCTCGCTAAAGGATTTTGGGCAACCGAAGGGGAGAACAACTTTCTTTGGATCCTCCATGTTTAGAACTAAAAGGGTAATTAGATGTAATCGTGGCTCATAGGAAACATGTCTATTAGGAATTCATGGAATTTATACAGTATTATATGTAGTTTCTTTAATCTTAATTCAGCCAAATTTGCCACAACAAAACTTCCATGCTTTGTATTATCAAAAGCTAATATTAAAAATCTTCAGCAATTATTGCATAAATGATAACCCTAACCAGTAAATAAAATGTACTGCCAAGTGTGCTTGTTTTCAGTTACCTGGCTTTAGGTTTCTCTAACGTATTACAAGACAGTTGGTAACCACAGCATAGTTCTGCTTGCTTACAGTTCTCAAGGACCTGATATCCGGTAACAAATGGTTCTGGCAACTCAGTTTTGTCCATTGGATTGACAGGGCAATTGTCGCAGATGCTGGTTTAAAATACACAACACCTGACTATGCTACCACTATTGTTTACTGCCCATACTGTCCCCTACTATCCCAACACCAGAGAAAGAAGGAAAACCAAAGAACCTGGAAGGCACAAAGCATCTTAGTATTCTGGAAACCCCCATTGGCTTGAGTTCGCTCTCCTCACAATATTATTATTCTATATTGTCCAGGCAATGGAAAACTATAAAAAGTAGTAAATGTTACAATCCCTTTTCTCATTTAAAATCCTGTGAACTCACAGCATTCTGATGCTTCCTGATGCATTGCAATAGCCAAGTCCATGGAAGCCCTTATATATTTTTAACCCACTAAGCAATATTCTGTTTCCTCTGTGAAAAACCTTGATAGACTGATAATGTTGTCTGAAACATAGCTATCACATTGAAGTAATATAGATCTATAAATAATCAACAATGATGGTCATGCATTATAATGTTGATTTAAATCTTGTTCCATAGTTCCCTTTTTTTTTTAGCAAACTTCACACATCTTTATGACAGGATATGAAAATGTTCACAAAGGGATGAATTCTCAGTATTTAGGCAAGTGGGCTAACTCTCCATTTTATTAGAATGTACATCCACATTCCATCCCATAAAAATAGGACAGTGCAAAAGAACAAAATGAACATTTGGATATGAAACCAAATGTGGACCTTTCCCCTCTGCATTGCAATAGCTATTTGACTGCAAAGGTGCATGAGCCTGGATGCCTCAGCAAAGTCTTCCAAGAGAATGAGGCAGTAGAAATTAGAGCTATTCTGTGAACATTTCCATACCTTCCCCCCACTCCCACCACCACAATAATTTTTACAGGAAAAAATTATTCATTTTATTGGAGCTTATATGTTGCTCAAATCGAACAGGACTCTATATGTTGGGTATAAGACTAGTTAAGGACCCTGAATGCCACCTGCAGTGACATATCAACCAACTATGATTTTATACTGGCATTTTACAAAAATGGATTAGAAGTAATGTGACAGGATTCTATTCACTATTACCTATAAATATTTGTGTGGCAAAAACTCAATAGTACAATGTCATATTTTTAAAATATGGGAACTTTCAAGAGATAAATATCTTCGGTCTGGAACAGAAATAAAAGTGTTCTTGACTTATTCAGAGTTGATTAAATAGAAACCTGATGGATGACTTGAACAGTCTCCCACCTTTTGCCCAACTGCATTGTTGTAGGCCATTTTTATGACTTTTTACATCTTCTTGTAAGGTCTCTAAATGACAGTTAATGAAGTTCCTCCATTCATGCACTAATGTGGAAAAATACAGTTAATTTTTACAGTAAAATACATTTCTGAGGATATTTAATTTCTTATTGATATTGTGGGATTAGCAAGGCATTCATTACACTTTAAATAAACTCTTAAATCACATGTACCGAATGACACTATATAATGAATAGAGAGACATTTGCATAGACATGGATACAACCTGAGTTAATGAGCACATGAGCCCCACCCACAACATCCTCCAGTGCCCCAGTGGACATTGATCTAGTTAGATCTTGGCATTCTTAACATGAATTTTTTAAAAAAGCCCCTGTAATTACCTTCTTGGACTTAGTTTGGTTCCCTGCAGTGAGAAACTTGATATGGTCATTTCCCATTGTGGCAGCTCTATATGTTAATGTAACCAAATGCAGTAATGGTATATCTTTCAGTTCTTTGAGCTGACATATAAAGATCTTGATTGCAAACCTAAAATCAGGGATGTTGGGGAGGGGGCAGGATGAATTCCTACAAAGGAAACTTTATCTGGATGTATATAGCAAGAAGTCTTCCTTTGTCCTGGTTGTCTTTTTATTCAAGCTAATATGTGAAAGTCAGTCTCCCACTTGGTAAGCTAGTCATCATTGCCACCCTCAGGTGTTAGGTCATTGTGTTACCCTAAAAGTGGAAGATATTGGACCTATTCTGTACCATTATTCCATCCTGATCGTGTTGTTTCCAGAAAATAACCAACCACAATCTCATTGTGATGGTCCCAGGGCCAGCCACTGGGCGAGATCATCCGTCACCACGGGATGAGGTATCACCAATATGCTGATGATACCCAGTTATACATCTCCATCCCGGGTGAAGTAGGTGATGCGGTCGATGCCTTATCTCAGTGTCTGGAGGCTGTGGGGGTCTGGATGGGGAACAACAGGCTTCAACTGAACCCTGGTAAGACGGAGTGGCTGTGGATTGATGGCCCCGCTAGATCCGGGAAGTTGTCATCTTTGGTTCTGGGTGGGGTGGCACTACCTCGCTCGGATCCAGTGCGGAATCTGGGGGTCCTCCTGGACTCGCGACTCCTGCTCGAAGAGCAGGTGGCAGTCACGGCCAGGAGGGCCTTTGCACAGCTTCGTGTTGTGCGCCAGTTACGCCCTTTCCTGGATCAGGAGGCCCTCCGAACAGTCACTCACGCCCTTGTCATATCCCGTATAGATTACTGTAATGCGCTCTACATGGGGCTACCCCTGAAGAGTATCCGGAAGCTTCAGCTGGTGCAAAATGCCGCGGCGCGAGCAGTTATGGGTGCCATGAGATCGGCACATGTTACACCTCTGCTACGCGAGCTGCATTGGCTACCAGTTTGCTTCCGGGTCCAATTCAAGGTGTTGGTGATTACCTTTAAAGCCCTACATGGCATAGGACCAGGGTACCTGAGGGACCGTCTCGTCCCAATAACGTCGACCCGCCCCACCCGTGCATGCAGAGAGGGCATGCTTCGGACCCCCTCAACAAGAGAATTCCATCTAGCGGGGTCCAGGAGGCGTGCCTTCTCTGCGATAGCGCCCGCCTTGTGGAATATCTTGCCCCCAGAGGTGAGACTGGCCCCTTCACTCCTGGCCTTTCGGAAGACCCTTAAGACCTGGCTCTGCCGCCGGTCCTGGGACGACAGAGGCGGCAGTGCCTCCTGGGGTTGGCTGGCCCCGTAGTGGTATGGTCCATCCTGCGGTCCCCCCTTGGATTTTATGTAATTTATTATTATTATTATTCAATGTATTTTAGATACTGTTTTTGTATTTTTAGACTTTCAATTGTTGTAACCCGCCCAGAGTCCCTTGCAAGGGAGATGGGCGGGGAATAAATTGAAATAATAAATAAAAATAAATAAAATAAATCTAACTTAAGAAATTCTCCAGACAAGTCATCAGACTGCTAAAAGAATTCATTTATTAGAATACAGCTACAAAGGACAGCTGCAAAGCTCTGAATACCAGTTTTGGCACGAAGCATTCAAACTTAAAAACATCCCTCTGACTCATCCCTTGTTAGTTTCAAAACAACTGTTTTCCCACTCCAGATCTTCCCCCTCACAACTTGTTAATGAAAGTCCAGGTGTCTTATCAGTGTTCACAGTTAGTCTCAGTCAGCGAGGAATGTGAGGGAGGCGATTCTCTTCTGTGCAAAGTAGCAGCTACAAAGCAGGCTGACACGAGTCGGCTTCTATACGGTGTGACACGTGTTGGCTCAAAGACATGGCAGGCAAGTAAAGCGAGCCTGACACTCATGGCCTTTGCTGATAGTGGTATATGGATCATGAGTAGACTGGGGAAAGCTGCAGCATTATTTCTTTGGCATTTATCTTTTATACAGACATAGACATAGACATAGACATAGACATAGACATAGACATAGACATAGACATAGACATAGACATAGACATAGACATAGACATAGACACACACACACATGTCTGCATAGGTAAAAGTTCCCCCCACACATTTGTGCAGTTGTGTCCGACTCTAGGGGGCAGTGCTCATCTCCGTTTCTTAGCCGAAGAGCCATCACTGTCTGAAGACGCTTCTGTGGTCATGTGGCTGGCATGACGCGCATGGAACGCTGTTACCATCCCACCGAAGTGGTACCTATTTATCTACTTGCATTTTGCATGCTTTCGAATTGCTAGGTTGGCAAGAGGTGGGGCGAGTGCGGGAGCTCACTCCATCATGCGGCACTCGGGTCTCAAACCGCCAAAGTTGCGACCTTCCGATCGACAAGCCTGGCGTCTTAACCACTGAGCCATCACGCCCCTGCATCGTGCCTCTGCATAGACATACATGTTATTTCAAATTACTTTGCACCTGTCATTACAAGAGACTTACTTTATAGGGAGATTTATTTAATAAGGTAAATATCTAGTTTTAACAATTTCTAGACCCCCTGTTTTCTGTATAGTTAATTACATTTGAGTACATTATTTCTATACAATGATCTGTCCATATATCGTGTTTATCTACAGATGGCTTTTAAGATAAAATACACCACCTAAAAATCCACCATTCATGGTCTGGGGAAATTATTGGCATAATGCTGTTTGGAGCATAATTCTATTTATCTCTGAGCTTAATTTTTTTAAGTAAAACAATTCATACAGCAGATGCCTAAGTTTGTATTCAGTTGCATCCCTCTGAAAAAGCTGAAGCTTCGGTGATTCAGCAGAGACTTTTCTGCCTGTGAAGAGGTCAGAGAAAGAGATCATTGCTGCTACTGCTCCCTGCCACTTCTTATGACGGGGGTACAGCCTGGGGGCCTCCAGCAGCCTCCACAGAGCGGGTGAGGTTCGGACCTTGGTTGTAATTTTTAAAAATTTTGCAGGGTTTTAAAGGGCGGAGGTGTAAAGCTCCATAAAGCTCTCAATCCCCACATCAATAGGTCTTGGACCCACCCACTTTTGGAATACCAATGCAATTCTTTAAGCCAACAGAAGTTCCCTATCATGGGAACCTCCACTCAGTCAAAATATTTTATGTCAACAGAAGTAATACAATTAGATTCAACCCATAGTATTTCTGGAGAAACTAGTTAATATCATTTTGGCTGAAATTGCCTGTCTCACTGGAGGCATACCATGAATTCACCCATATTTTCCTGAACTGTTGGCACTGTTATTCTAATGGAAACCTACATCAGTTTCATGTGGCTTGAGGCTCACAGCTGTATTTGGGATTAAATTATCCCAGCACTATTTAAATGAAGGATCTGAGCTCTAAATAACATAATTTCTGTTTTAACAAAGCTTATTCCAAGTATCTTTAAATGCAAACATTTCCATAGTAAAGAGAAAACAAAACAAATTTTTTGAAGCTGGATGCTGAATGGTTTAATTCTGTATGATTACTAAAAATAATTTATATGATGTGGACTTGGATTTACCTCCACATGTATATATATAGTATTATTTTCTTTAAAAATTGCTTCATGTTTAAAAACTCATTATGTTTTAAAACTGGGTACCATTTAATCAGGCTTGTAATTGAATGAATTGGATCTTGCAATCATTTAAGCCATACTTTATGTAACAAGGAAGAGTGAAGAGGAGTGTTTCCTCTTCTACCCACCCATCTCCATTGTTATTCTCATTGCTTTCTACACATGAAAGATTATTGTCAATAATACCTTGAGGAGGAAGGCAAATCTAGCACAGTCATACCCTTAATGCATACACTTTATGATAAATTTAATATAGGTATTCTAATAATGAAATAATGACAGCAATGGCTGAGGGGAGGTGGGGAAGGGAAGGTGCTGGGAAGAAAGGTGTGTGGGCTGGCACACAGGGCATGTAGAGGAGGAGACAGAGGAACAAGACACATCAGAACGACAAAAAACATTCAGAGTTCTAGTTCAGATGAACTAGGACCTTCCTGGAAAGATGCAGCCAAACTTCTGAGCCACAATATCTTTGTTTCAGGCTTGAACCAAATCATGTTTTCCATGTTGTGTACTCCTACTGAGAGTGTGGACTGTGAACTCTATTTCCGATTCATTCCAAGTCACTGCATAATCCTAAACCTTAACACAGGCCATGTGCAGTGTTAATGGAAACACACATGATGGCAACAAATTGCTGTTATGCTAATGATATATGCATATGATCTGCTTTGTATGACAGGTGCATTTAAAAATGAAGGGGACGCTCACATACTTTCCTCATGGTCTGCATCACATATAAATCAAGCTCTGACATTGCTTTTTGTGCCCAAGGAAGAGAGCACACTTTCAATAGGGTTTCTGGAATCATTCAGGAGAAAATTACTGTGGAAAGTGACGTTTATATGAGGTCCCAAAGGATTACAACAAGAAAATTCTTCTTTGAAAATAAAATATATGTATCAGTTTATTAATGCTTTAGGCAGCAAAACTACAATTGTTAGAATAGATTTCAAGACCTTTGTTTATGCACATATTTAAAAAGGTGGTGTTTATACTGATGATGGAAAATGCCCATCTCACTTGCATTAGCAACCAGCTGAGTATAAAGAGCATAAAATACAAAACCAAAGTGGTCTGTTTTCCATGTCCTCCCACTTGTACAGTCTCTGGCTTTACAGCTGCTAATATTTTATAAGCATCAATCTTTCTTTAGGTAAATTCCATCATGGTGCTAAATAAGAGCAATGCATTTCTCTTCTATGGTATCCTTTTATTTGGAAGTCAGATATAAAGCTGAGCTGCAGTAAGCACTGGGCTAGATCATCTTTATTTCACAGGCCAGTGAATTCGTGCCCTTCTTTGCCCATTCTGTGTCTCCTCTTAAATGAAATAAAGTATACCATGCGGTATTGGCCATAATAGCAAGTATTCTTTTATCTAGATATTTTCTTTGCTGTGTGGTTTTCATAGCAAACTTCACTAGATAATTTTCTATTTTCCAAATAACTGGCATACATGTCATTTCATGTGTAAAGAGTTGTTGTTAGGCATTCTCTAGGGAGAATTTGTGTCCATTTTTTTAAATTTAAAAAGTGTATTTCTGAATTCTATAGCCTGCAGATGTAAAAGCAGCAGCCATTTTGAATTCCCTATAATGGGAGAGAAAGTTGTAAGGTACCTTCCTGTCTTATTATGGACTTTAAAGCAGCAATTTTTTTAATGTTGTCCATTAATCCGGTTGGCTTTGTAGCCTGTAAATATGAGTTTGAATACAGTAATAATCCTCACTTACTGACTGCTTGTTCAGCGACTGTTTGAAGTTACAATGGTGCTGAAAAAGGAGATTTACAACCGGTCCTCAAACTTGCAGCCATCACAGTGTCCCTACAATCATGTGATTGCAATTTGGGTGTTTGGCAACTGACATACATTTATGATAGTTGCAGTGTCCCACAGTCCTGTGATCACCATTTGCGACTTTCACAGCCGGCTTCCAACAAGCAAAGTCAATGGGAAAGCCAGTAGGAATCACAAGTTGTGGTCACGTGACATTGCACTTAAGGACTGCAGTGATTCGCTTAATGACTGCAGCCAGAACTGACATCGTAAGTTGGGCGCAGTCATGTGATGTTTCCCTTTATGACCGTGTTGCTTAGCAATGGAGTTGCCGGTTCCAATTGCAGTCGGTGAGAACTACCTGTATGAAAATGAGATTGATGTTATTTCTGACTTCTAGATGGAACAGAAATTTAACAGCTACTAAATGATTTTTGGAGCAACCTAACTGCAAATCATTGACTTGGGTTTTTGTTTGTTTGTTTTATTATTGCTGATGTTTTATATGGTATGTTCGCTGTTCAGATTTTCATCAGATAGATATGCAGCCTTACAAATCTGATCAATAAATAAATGATAAATAAATAAAACATGCAGTTTAGGTGCTGCTGCTTTTTTGTCCAATATACTAATATAAAACAGGATTTTCGCATTATGTTGCAATGAAAAGCAAATACAGAAATTGATTTGATGCTGGACCAGACATGAGGATCCAACTGACCAGCATTACTTCTAATACTAAGAAGATTTGTGATCAACAGAGGCAAAAACACTCATCTCATTAAAGATTTTTTGTGAGAATAAATGGGCAATCAACACACAGTACTTCTTTAACATACAGGATTAAAATGCTGTCGTAAGGTAAAGTGTTTGTAAGACCATTTGAATATTATCACTATTAGTTTTCACTGATACAAATTTCAACTCTCCGCTAGGAGATCTCTCTTATCAAATGTATTCAGTATGAAAATCTTCTTTCTTTAAACTAGCATGTATGTGTTCTGTCAATACGGTTGAAGGTTTGAAGTGTTAATGGCCAAATAAGTTTGGGAAATACTGCTGTATAACACAGATTCTTAAACTATGGGATGGAAGCAGCTTGGGGGGAGGGGTCACGTAAAAAAAAATCTCAGGCATTATAACAGAATTTGGACTTTCAACGGTTACTTTTCTTACTACAAGGAATCTTTAGCAGAAGGATTCCATGAACCATCAATAATATGATATTCTTTAAATTATTATTTATGTTAGGGAAATAAGTGTTCTTTTGATCCCTTTTCTTGGAAATGCTAATATGTTCCTGATATCTAGCCTGCATGGCATGTATAGTTTATCTATAGTCTTTGAAATGTCTGTAGAAATGTTAGTGAAATTCGTAGACTTGTGAAACTGAGCATGGAGGCCCAGTCCCCGGTAACTGCAGAAATCCAAGTTAAAGATCCCTGCCTAGCCTCCACTTCAACAATGTTCAAGCTCAATATTTTTATCTGTTATTTTAAATTTCTAGCTTTTCAAAATGGAAATGTTTTTAGTAGGTGGTAAGAGAAAAACTAAACATGACTGATCTACCTGTAGTACTAATAAAAGTTGGCAACCTGATATTTGTGGGTTCCTATAAAGTTATGCTATATAAATATCAATCAAAGATAAATGTGGGATGGGAAATAAGAGTAGCTATCTCAAAAATAAAATCCAGGTTTCAGGAATTATGCAGAAGTAAGGAAATTCATCCTTTCTTCCTGTTAAAAATATGGTTTCCAGTTGGATTATTTAGTTATTTCCAGTTAAACAGTTTTATTTTATATAGTTGTAAGATGCTATCATTATTTTTTTTATATTTGGATTAAAATTTAATTAATAGAAATGGTGCATGTATTTCTTACCCAGTCTTAACCTTAATGAAATAATTAGTTTCATTTATGGGAGGAGTGGTTCACAAATTCATTTATTATTTTAGGGGACTGTGGTATCTCAAAGTTTGAGAACCCATGTTATAAGTAATAACATAATTTAGCAAGCTTAATCTTTAAAAAATGATAAAGCTAAATAAAGAATATTGAATGTAACTGTGGGAAAAGTAAACTTAAATCAACATCAGTAAGAACAACAGACTTGGCCCTTACTTACATAAGTAATATCCCCAAACAAGTAATTATAGCTTCACTTCAGAGTTCCCTCGTCAACACAGATAGAACCAGAGAATGAATGTTCTCCCATTCATTTATCCAAAAGAGGATTTCTACCCAAAGCAAAGATCTGGGATATCCGGGAAGTCTGTTAAGGCTAGAAGGAAAGAGGAATGTGTTACATACTCAGATTCTTAAAATCCTGCACTGAGCACTTCCAGGGCAATATTGCTTGCTAGTTTGGCTGGTTCAATCTTTTCATCCAGATTGTTAAAAGGGGAGATGCTAAAAGAGGAAAAGAGATACAGGTGCACTTGTGCATTATCCATCCTCAGTAAGGATTGGATCAAGCTTAATGTTCCTGATAGCGTAACCATCTGGATGCACAGAATGACTGCCATCTACTCAACCCTGATGCCTTGGCTTTTAATAAACGTAAACATGCTCATCTTAATTTAGCATTTAGTTTTTAATTTCTTGATTACGTGTAAATGTGAGTCCTACATACAAAACAAGGATTCTGCTCAACAAATTAACACCAGAAGGGTACATTGATCAAAGGGAGGATAAATAAATGATCCAATTTTGGGAGATTCTTTATGGAGTTTAATGCTTAAAAGAAGCAGATGAACATTTTAGTGCTTGAAGTTCTTCTCCGTCCCCAGCAAATGGAAAGGAAAGGAGACGTGGAATCCTCATTCTCCTGTTCTCAAATCAGAATAGCTGAGTGACAAGCAATCTGGCCTATCTATATGACCATATTGTTTTCCTACAATAATTAGCCTGGCCCTTACTGTGCTGAGGAGGAAACAGATGCACTGAGCTGCAAATTACCTTCATCTCTCCTCTGAACAAAAAAGACACAGCGTTTAATTGACTCATTTGATCTCTGGCAATTCAGAGCAAGTAAAGTGGAAATATTTAAAAGTGGCACTTCACTTTGGAAAACAGGAGGGGGGAGCCTGATTTTATTTACACGTGGTGGAAGTGTATGTGTAACAGCAAAATTTAAAGCCTAGGCTTGAATTCATAGTTCCAGTTACCTTCCACCCCATTTAATAGAGCAAAGTCATGTCTCCTCGATGTGCTTTTGAGAAGTATTTGGAATCACTATTATTACTGAGTAGTTCTCTGTGAGCCATGCAACATTAACAAGGCTTTAGTCATTAAGCAGAAGCTGACAGCGTGTTGTTCAGGTATAGAAGTAGCTCTAATTCCTTCTATCTTTTTCAACAACTCCTCAAGCTTGCGTAGTTCCACTTGTTCCCATTTGAAGTCTGTATTTGTTAACAGCAACGTTATTTATTTTGATCTTTCAAAGCCAGCCTTTTTTCATTGATCATATCAGAATTAAGGCAGGTGAGGCACAGGTTGAAATGTTTTGCGTTTCCACATAACTCACAAAAAGGAGTTTGCAGGGATAAGACAATGTCTGCCTCAGCTGTAGTAATTGCACTTTGCAGTTTAAAGGTAAAGGTAAAGGTTCCCCCCGCACATTTGTGCAGTCGTGTCCGACTCTAGGGGCCGGTGCTCATCTCCGTTTGTTAGCCGAAGAGTCAGCGTTGTCCGAAGACGCTTCCGCGGTCATGTGGCCGCATGACGCACGCGGAACGCTGTTACCTACCCACCGAAGTGGTGCCTATTCATCTACTTGCATTTGCATGCTTTCGAATTGCTAGGTTGGCAAGAGCTGGGGCGAGTGCAGGAGCTCACTCCATCACGCGGGGCTAGGGATTCGAACCTCCCAACTTGTGATCTTCCAATCAACAAGCCTGGCATCTTACCCGCTGAGCCCCCACGCCCCCACTTTGCAGTTTAGCCCATTGCTATTTTGTGTGTATGTTTCTGCTTTAGCATACAGAGGAATCACAAGGGTACTTGTACCAGATTACACTTCATGAAACTGCCCATAGTTTTAGGACCATTTCAGGCAATATAGCTTTGTGAAAGCTACTAAATATAATTTTGATGGAGCAGTGAGGACTTGGGTCCTATTTTGAGCCCCCCCTCCATTGCTAACCTTCCCCTCTGTGGATTCATTTGATGGTTCCTTAGAAGTAATCATTAACTTTCCAACTATGCTCCAGATATGATAAAACAGGCCCTAGAGTTATTTTGTATTGCACTTTGAAGGGGACTGTAGGAAGTTTTAAATGGTGGCTTGTCCCCATTTATCTGATGCAAGTGGGAGGGGGCACAAGGAATATTTTTGTTTAAAAGGAAAAAAACACCTTTTTGACAAATTGAAAATTATGTGGACATAGTGCAGTTTTGAGATAATTAAACATTGAATGTATCTTTGAATATGATTAAATGTTTGGCCTTATTTTTTTTTACATTTTCTAATAACACATATCTAGATGATAGGCTATTTTTCATCTATTTAATTTGTCTGCCCAGGCTCTCCCACTCCCATCATGAACTATTGTATTCAAATACATTTTTGTTTTGAGCTTTGATTTTTCCTAGCCTCACAATAAAATTCTGGAGATGGTCTGAGTTTGTAGTTTTACCCTTCTTTAGATTGTTTCTGAAAGCTCAAAAAGCATAGGATTTTAAAGTAAAATTATTTTTTACACTAAAGAAGGAGGTTTCAGTCCTGTTTCCCAAATGTCATTGGTAATATAGAAATTTATCCTACAAACTAAGATAAAATTTGAATTTTCAGATTATTTATTTTTGTATTTAATTTTAATTTTGTCTGTATTCTTAAGAGTTCTGGATGGTATGTCTTGTCCTGCACCTCTCCATTTTACCTCTTAACATCTCTGTTTTATTTAGAAGGCTCTAAGCGATTATTCTATAGAGAGCCAGTTTGGTGCAGTGGTTAAGGCACCAGGCTAGAAACTGGGAGACCGTGAGTTCTAGTTCTGCCTTAGGCATGAAAGCCGGCTGGGTCACCTTGGGCCAGTCCCTCTCTCTCAGCCCTAGGAAGCAGGCAAGGACAAACCACTTCCAAAAAACCTTGCCAAGAAAATTTATCCAGGCAGTCACCAGGAGTCAAAAATTTACTTAAAGGCACTCCCCCCCCCCCAAATATAAAGTATAAGACAATAAGCTACTGTTTTACAGAGCACTCTCCACCATTTTCCCCTAGAAAATTGCTAAAATGTTGATACGGAATATAACTATAAAAAAATTTTCCCTTCTCACGCCTATGAGTGGTATGTGTCTTCCTTCAATTTCAATTTCTCTTCAATTTCGATTAAGATTAAGGTATAATAAAATAATAATGATAAATATTTGGTTTTGGGTTTAATATGATTAAGATAATTAAAATTGTTGTATTATCAGGTATAATGGCAGACAATTTATATGTTTTTAGTTGGATTTTTATTATATTAGACAGGAATATATAGAATAGTAGTAGGAAGGAAATAATTAAATAAATGTTATCTTTGGGGGGGAAGTTGATTAGATTAAAAAAATTCCCTTCTCACCCCTATGGGTGGTATGTGTCTTTCTCAACCTCGGGTCCTCTACCAGAGGCCTGGGAGTTTGAGGGTTCTGCGCAGTATCTTAGCTTATCCTAGCACTCCACTCTTCTGGACAGAGAGCTCTGATGTTGCTCCTGGGAAACAGTGTTGGAGCCACTCTCCCAGCTTAGGAGTCACAGCCCCGAGTGCTCCTACCACCACTGGGACCACTTTGACCTTCACTTTCCACATCCTCTCTAGTTCCTCCTTCAGGTGCTGGTACTTCTCCAGCTTCTCATTCTCCTCCTTCCTGATGTTGCTGTCACTTGGCACCGCTACATCTATCACCACCGCCGTCTTCTGGTCCTTGTCTACTACCACAATGTCTGGTTAATTGGCCAGTACCTGCCTGTCTGTCTGGATCTGGAAGTCCCACAGGATCTTAGCCCTGTCATTCTCCACAACCTTCTGTGGAACCTCCCATCTGCACTTTGGAGGGTCTAGCCCATACGCTGTGCAGATGTTTCTGTACACAATGCCAGCTACTTGGTTGTGCCATTCAGTGTATTCTGTTTCTGCCTGCATCTTACACCCTGCCACTATGTGTTGGACTGTCTCTGAGGCCTCTCTGCACAGTCTGCACCTTCAATCCTATCTAGTGTGGTAGACCCCTGCTTCTATGGATTGGGTGCTTAGTGCTTGTTCTTGTGCTGCTATGATCAGTGCCTCAGTGCTGTCTTTTAGTCCAGCCCTTTCCAGCCACTGGTAGGATTTCCCAATGTCAGCCATCTCAGCTATCTGTCAATGGTACATCCCATGCAGGGTCTTGTCTTGCCATGGCACTTCCTCTGCTTATCTTCCTTCCATGTCTGCTGCTGCTTCTCTCAGCAGCTCATCTTTAGGTGCCATCTTACTGATGTCCTTCTGGATGCTCTGGGTCTCATCCAGGACAGTGGCTTTGACACTCACCAGACCCTGTCCACCCTCTTTCCGGCTGGTGTACAGTCTCTGGGTGTTGGACTTGGGGTGGAAGCCTCCGTACATTATGAGGAGCTTCCGTGTCTTCACATCAGCAGCCTCCATGTCCTCCTTTGGCCAGCTCACTATACCAGCAGGGTATCTGATGACCGGCAGGGCATACATGTTAATGGGATGGATCTTATTTCTTCCCATTGATCTGGCTCTTCAGGACCTGTCTTATCCTTTGGTGGTACTTGGATGTTGCTGTCTTCCTTGCCTCCTCATCGTGGTTCCCATGTGACTGTGGGATACCAAGGTACTTGTAGCTGGTCTGTATGTCTGCTATGTGGCCTGCGGGTAGTTCCACCCCATCAGTCTTAACTACCTTCCCTCTCTTTACTACCATCTGGCCACACTTCTCTAGTCCGAATGACATCCCAATGTCCTCATTGTAGATCCGTGTCAGGTGGATTAGTGAGTCGATGTTTTGTTCACTCTTAGCATACAGCTTGATGTCATCCATGTAGAGGAGGTGGCTGATGGTAGTTCCACTCTTGAACTTGTATCCGTATCCAGTTCTTGTGGAATAATATATATATATATATATATATATATATATATATATAGAGAGAGAGAGAGAGAGAGAGAGAGAGAGAATGTGTGTGTGCGTGCGCATAGTACAGTATGTTTAATTTATTACTAGAGAAACTAATTCATGGCTTGATATGTGAACTGATGCACAAGCTGGCTGCTATTTAAGACTAGTAAAGTACATCAGAAGACACATCTGGATCTGCATGGAAGGGAAAATAATAGCAGCATTCAATTTCAGTTCTGCATCTGAATGTGCACCCCCTATAAGTCAAAGGAAAGCATCCACTGGGAAATACAGGCTGATATCATCCGGATGTGCATCTGACAAACTACCTGAATTATACTTGCCATTCCTAAGACACTCAAAGATATTCTTGATATTCTAGAGAGTTTCCATGGATTTCCAAGGGTAAAATCAAGAAAATAAAGACATAAGATATTCACACCTGGATTAATGGTGATGATAGAAGAACACAAAGGCTGGTACAGTGACTACATACTGTGTTCCCCATCAAGGACTACCTCCGGTGCTTTAGTAAGAACTCGTCAGTTAATCATGGAGGGTTCATGGCCTTAAGCTGGGAGCTTAAGCTCTTGTATGTTTGAAACTCCATGGGTACACTAAAAATCCTCATATTTTGGACCATAAAGATACATAAAAAATCAATATGAGCATGGCTGCATCACCATAATTGTGTTAGCTAGATACAGTAACTGTGCAACCTAACCAAGCTCTTTCAACTGGACTTTGCTCAGCCTCCACTAAAACTGGGCCTTCCGAACAGGTCTGTGTAGTAGCACCTGCAGTCACTCTACGAGAATCTGTGTGGCAGTTAGGACAGCACTGTTGTAGAATACCTTGTGCCATATTTTTGGTTTTAGGAAATGCAAGTACCTTTTTTTGTGCCTTTGAGTCAGTCTTGACTCCTGGCAACTGCCTGGACATGTCTATGCAGTTTTCTTGGCAACAATTTTAGCCATTGCCTTCTTCCAAGGGTGGCCCCAAGTCACCCAGATGGCATCATGTCTAGGACAGGACTAGAACTCATAGTCTCCCAGTTTCTAGTCTGGTGCCTTTGACCACTACACCAAACTGGCTCTCAAGTGCACTTTGCAATCCTATTTCCGAACCTATCTGAGCAGCAGCAACTGCTTCAGAATTTTCAAAACAGCCAAAGCACTTAGAGAATCATAGAATGTATGTGTTGGAAAATACCTGATAAGTCATCAAGTCTCACTTCCTGCTCAGGGATTTACTAAACCATCTCTGACTGGTGGACACTGAAAACTTTCAGTGAGGGGGAGTTTACCACTGTTCTAGGCAGACTTTTTGATTGCTTAAGAGTTATCACCATCCCAGCATTACTTCAAAGGTTGGATCTAGACACAACTTTTCAGATTTATTTTGTTCAGTGTTGCTGCCTTAAAAGGTTTCATTTAGAAAAAACTTCCCTGAATTCACAGAAAGGAATCTAGGCACTGGATAATTCAATATTGGCTGTAAAACTATGTTTAATCCATAGCTGAATAAGCATGTATATTTATGAAAGAATGCCAGGATCATATTGGATAAAGTGAATTCTGCTATCCTTATCATGAAATATTGCACAGCAGAGAAATCCTAAAGTTTTTGCCAGCTAACACTTGTCCTGGGTCCTGAAAGTCCTGTTTCTTCTATACTTTTTACATTTTACCTTATGTAATGGGCTGTGGAAGCAAATGTTGTATCGATTCTTGCTTCTGAGAAAAGCTTTCTAAGAATGAGTTCTCACTGAGGTGATAAACCTGAATCTGGGACAGTCTACTTCACAGCAGATGGAGGCTTATACTCAAGAACTTTTTCCTTTCCTCAGAAAATAGTTAAAAATAAAGTACCTCATCAGGAAGCATTATTTATTCCAAAGCATCCCAAAGTACATTTTCCACAATCAATATGCATAAACAAAAAGAGGTTAAGTAGTTGTTTAATAATGTAACAAAACCATGGAGGGGGAAAAACACTGTAAAAAGCGATTAGTCTGAATATAATAATTAAGCATTTCAAAACATTGCTAAGAGGATCGGATTTAAGGAACAAGAGCTGAATGGTTATTAGTTTCAGACTTCAAGGGGTTCCTGGTATTACCTCATGCATACCTAATCCTTTGAGCATTGCTTCAGCCAGACTGAGGAGTCATTTCAGCATTCTGCTGCCTTAGGTGTTGATGGCTGATAGACAAGGATTTATGTGCATGCTACACCACTGGGTCACAGCAGACTTGGAAATTAATTGTTTTTCCACAGATGAGTTTTGAATTTCAATTGCCCTTATTTTTCTTCCTCTTTTTTCCCTTCCTCAATATTTAGTCAAGGTAACTGAGACTAAGTTTACCCATTTCTTTGTGTTTATCATTGACAGGCCTTAATAAGTTTTCAGTTCAAAAGCAGACCACAAGTGGAAATTGTAATAAGATTCCATTTTATTTATAGTATTGTATAATAAAATGTTAATTAACTTGCATTAAGGTTACGGACCTTTACCTATTTATCTGGGAGTAATAAAGGTTTGAGTAAATATGAAAGAATTTCACTTGGAGATTCCATACTACATTTATGATCACAACCAGTCAATAGATTTTGTTTTGGAAGAGTGATGATTCAAATATGGGAATGAAAATGAGGTATTGTTTTCCAATACTAATATTAAAATGGTTGCTCATCTTCAAGCTCCATTTCCCCTAAACTAATACAACTAGAAGTGATAAATGCATTTAATGCTTTTTATCACACTGAGTGCTTTATTGTTCTTCCCTTGATCTTTTCAAACCATCAGGCAGTTTTGTGGCTGGTTAGGGACTTGGAGGAAGATTTCCCATTAATCAGTCCTTGATGCGGAAGTTCCTTGTTAAACTATCCCATGGAACCCACAAGAATATGTATGTTCGAGGGAGGCGGATGTTTGCATGCCTATGAGGGCAATACTGACCAAACTGAACTTTTCATGTCAGTACATTGAAAAGGAAACTACGGTCGGTGCTTTGGCATATATAACTGCAGTGGATGTTTATTAAATTCCCATTAATTTCATAGGGCTAAAGCTGTACTTCACAATAAACTTGGTAAATGTATTTTATTAGAACCCAGTCATTCAATGGTATGCAGTTATTCTTGTTCTAGCACAGTAGTTGGTCTTGAGTTCAAGAAGCTGATTCTCTAGGGTCTCCTAATAGGATCTCATCACCTCCCCTCCTCTCTCCTCTATGAAAAGACAAGAACAGCCTGACATTACTGCTTGCATTAAGAAGCCAATATCCATATTGCTATGACACCTGACGCATTCACTATTCACACATTCAGCTATGACACATGCATAGGAACTTTAAAGGACAGTAGCTGTCAAACACAATGACAAGGAGGGAGAGGTTTGCTCAGGCTCCCTTTCTTTCAACCAACAGTGGGAAAAGATTCCTTAAAGGAGCAGTACAATTCAGAACCTACTAGTACTGTATATATTCAAACAATCCAACTCTTCTCCTCTTTTGGTAATGATACCCCAAGCCAAAGCCTCCTGCAGCTGCTTTTCTCTCTCTCTTCTTGGCTGTTGCCTTCTTGAACCTCCTTCTTGGGCCATAATCCTCCATAGCCAACATGAACTGGGCACTCTTTGCTGGTGAAATTTATCTGCCTCTTATCTATGTCGGCCAGGTATGCCAATCAGTCCAAATCCCTTTGCACCTCCAAGCAACCCACTTCTCTCCTATCTACAGGGAGACATCCTAGTGGACACAGTGCTGTCTAAATAAAAACCTGGTATTTTTTTTCCTTTTTACCTCTTACTCATGAATAGTCTGTCTTTCTCTTACTTTAAAGCTTTAACTCTTCCTCCCTTTATCTCCTTAAACTGCCTCTTACTGTATGTGTCCCTTCAAGTCAGTTTTGACTCCTGGCAACTGCATGGACAAGTCATGGCAACATTTTTCAGAAGTGGTTTACCGCTGCCTTCTTCCTAGGGCTGAGGCAGAGCGACTGGTCCAAGATCACCCAGCTGGCTTTGTGCCTGAGGCAGGACTGAAACTCACAATCTCCTGATTTCTAGCCTAGCGCTTTTAACCACTACACCAAATTGGTTCTCTGAAGTTGCTTTTTATTGTTTCCTATTTCCTATTTTTATTTTCCTTTTCCTGGCCATTGCCCTCAGGATAACCTCTCCTCCTCTCCTTTCTCCCTATTTGTGTGTATCTGCTTGGATCAAAACTGTGTGTTACTTACTATTATTACATATTATTTCCAAAAATGCATACATTAAGCAGTGGAATTGCCATGGAACTGTATTCTGAACTTTGTTCATATAGTCTTCTCCCCAATTTACATTTTCATAGCAATGGGTTTTCAGTTCATGGGAGAATTTGAAGGGAAGCACACATCAAATAAACTTGTCAGTACTGTATTAAGAATATACATCTTTAATTTGAGGGAGGATCTGAGTTTATTTAAATACTACAGAGAGTATTTTCCCAAAGAAATTGATTTTTCTGAACCACTCTCTATATCTGGGGTTTCCATGAAACAAGATGCAGAGTGACATAGGATCTGGCCCTCAAAGCAGATTGGCAATCTCTGAACAATCATGTAGCTTCCCTCCATTAAAAAAAAAATGTGTTTAAAATCCAAAAGTAGAACCTCATTTAAATAGTAGAATCAGGAGATTTGCCCTACTTCTTGGTTAGATTTTGAAACTAGCTTATAACTTTTTCATGTGGTGAACATTTTATGCCTGGCAATTGTATGATTTCATTGGCCTAGAGTCTATAGAAAGTAGGGATACTGGATCTGGCTGCAAACATCTGGCTGGCCATCTCTTTGCTGCCATCATATGGTTGCTTGAATTTTTGCAGTCTAGACCTAGTAGCTTTAATAGAAACTTCATACCTTTGCTTTCTCTGCTTTCTCAAATATTTCTTAAACAGGTAACAATGGGTAATTCTATTTCAACAGAGGTAATGTAACTTGCTATCTATCGTTTTGTTGCTAAATAAGAAAGACTGAGAAAATAGCATACTGTATAAACAAATTGACTAATGAGCATGGGCATTAGATCCTCCATTGAACATGTTTTGGAGTGCAAGTTGTAGGGTATTTGCTTACTAGCTTTCTCTGAGTTTGATATCCATTCACTTTAATTAATAGCTTAGCAAGAAAGTTTTGCATAAAAAAGGCTCTTTTCTCACTCTTGTTATTTGGTCCCACTAACATTTCTAATCCTCACAGGTTCAGTTCCAGGTCACTTAACTCCTTATTTACAATGCCACTTCCATTGAATTAAAACAACAACAAAAACTGTATACAACAGCTCAATCAAAACTTTGCTATTCCTTCTTTCTTTCTGTATATAATTTTTATTAAGAATTTTGATTATAATAGTAAAATATAATACAAACTAAACTTAAAGAAAGAAAAGAAAATAGGAGTAAAAGTGCAAGGAAAAAGAAAGAAAAAAAGGAAAAGAAGAAAGAGAAAAGTAAGAATATAATATAAGAATATAATAAAGAAAAAGAAAAGAAATATATAAAGAAGTGACCATCACAACAAGTATAAACAAATTTAGTAACTCTTCACCCTCTCTAAAGTTACAAACATTTATCTCTTCATCCCATATCCCATCTTTTATCTATAAACAAATCCATAAACATTATCTTTTCAGTCCTGGTCTCAGCAGAAAGTCCAAAAAGGGTAGCTAGAAGTTACAACATATCTTATTTTAACCTTGAACAAATAAACCAACTTTATATTCCTTCCTTTTACTTCTAACAGTCTTAATCTTTAGTTTGTTCAAATATTGTTCTAGGATTTGATTTCTCTTCACTTCTTCTTTGTCCCATCGCACAGAGTTCTTCAAGATTTTAACAAACCTTTTGTAAATAATTTCTTTATTAAAGACAGAGTCTACTGTTGTGGAGATGGGCAGTGATAAATTCAAATAATAAATAAAATAAATAATAAAATCCAGTAGAAAAAAATTATCCAGGTTTGTCTTGGTTTGTCGCTTGGTTTGTCAGTTGTATTTCTCTTTTAAATTTTAAGGCCTCAGCCAATTTCTTTTGTAGATTTAATATCTACAAATTTTAAGCCAATTTCTTTTGCAGATCCAGTGAAACATCTTTTTCTAAGGCATTCCTTCTTTCTTAACTAATTGTTTTCTTATTTACATGGCTATCAAATGCTGTTAATATTCATTCTCATTCAACTGCTTCAGAAGTTCATATCCGGATAATACAGCGAGAAATCAGAACGAACTATTTAATATGATGTAATAAGTTTTATGTAATCAGTTAGTTTGTATTTATTTAGCTGTAGCATTATGCTATCTCAGGAATCCCCAACCTTTTGGGGCTTGCTGAACACCTTTGGAATTGTAACTGTTGTAGAAACTTTCACAAAAGAACTGCTGGGGGAATTTGCAAAAGGGACATAACTAATTGCAAAGATGCTACTTTCTTATTACTTTACCCCCTCTGTGCAGGATATTGCTTACTCTTTACTTACCTTTGTTCATTTTCTTGGCAAGAAATGGGCTGCAGCTACACTTCATATGGATATATTTATTTATTTATTATTTAAATTTGTATTACCGCCCATCTCCCCCAACTGGGGGACTCTGGGTGGTTCACAAAAAATATATATGATATATAGCCCGAAATAGAGGGTATAGCACATACAGTATATTATTCAATTGTGATTTGTACAAGAAGGTAAGAGATTTACATCTTGGTCCATATATCAAACGAATGACCCACTGGGAATCACATATTAGAACAACATATTTCATGTGCGGCCAAGACCCAAAAATAACATATAACACAGCTCTGTACTTAAGTAAATCAATACGCTTGAGATCTGAATATGTGGGGTTGATCGGGGTAAATTGCAGGGGTGACACGGAAATATGACTTGTATTTTCACTAATATGTATATTTATCCACTGTATTGTTATCTACCCCTTACTTAATTTGTCTTTTATATTAATTTTACTCAGAGTTTTATTAATATTCAGTGTTTAATTTTGTATTTTGATATGGCCTAAGGGCTAATCAATAAACTTTGATTGCTTGATATGCATATGGATATGCATGTGTGTGTGTGTGTGTATTAATAAACTCTATAGATCTATTTGGGATCCAGTGGAATTTTTGAAAAAAAAAGGTGGGATACAAGCATAAACAATTTTTTTTTTGCCTTCTTAGTATTTTCCCCACAAGTTCAGGGTATGCTTTTTCAGAACAACCAAATGTTGATCTGTTGGTTGTGACAGGAATTGACTGACTGGCTTGTTGCCTGAGCCTGATGTCGTGGGTTGAGAGAGAGTGACTGGCTCAAAGTCATCCAGCCAGCTGGCTTTCGTGCCTAAGGCGGGACTAGAACTCTCAGGCTCCTGGTTTCTAGCCTGGTGCCTTAACCACAACACCAAACTGGCTCTCTATTTTAATAAAGATTTTGAGAATATATAGTCAAAGGCCTATCTAAACCAACCTGCTGTTCCCCTAGTGGCTGACAAGATCCCTATATGGGAAACCTGCAAATAGGATAAATACTTTGAAGCAATTTAGTTCAGGAAATGCATCTTTCCACCTACCACCAACTTATCATCTTCAGCCACTTTTAATTAAGACTAGAAATGACAAATTTGCATGCCATAGCAGGGATTGGTTATCATAATATTTTGTAATTATTTAGCTGAAGGCAAAATATTAGTTCGTTGGTCTAGCTCTTGTTAAAATCTTGTATTTCAGAATTCGGTGGAAAGAAAAAAAAGAACAGATGGTGATACTTTGCAACAGTGCTTTCTGGAATCATGGGTTGTTGAATCCAATGTGATACAAAACACTTGAAATCCTATTTTCATCTGTGTGCAAATTTTGATTCTGCTTGCATAAAAGCTTATACTAGCAATTGCACAAAGAGAAATGAAAGAGAATTCTGTGAAGGGATGACACTTTCTGTCTAAATGCTTTCCAATAGGAAAACACCAAAAAGCACTTGTCTGGTACTATCTACAGCACTTGCCAGTTTAAAGACTTTTTGGGGTTTATTTACATAAACTGCTCTGGGAAACGTGTTAATGTTTAGGCTATATATCCTTTAATAAAGAAATGAATGCATACTATAGATTACATAGCCCCTGTAAGATCATGGATGGACAACCTTTTCAATCCAAAAGCATATAGGCTGTTAGAAGGAAGGCATTATAGAAACATATCCCCATGCATTTGACATACATATGCACATCTTTTCCCTCTTCCCAATGCCAAATGACACAGCGCTGATTTCTTGTTTTCCTTTGGCAGCAATGAACCAGAATTTTGACCCCTACCAGTAAACTTGTCAATTTTCTTTGATTATTATTAATGGCATCACAAAATCACCACTTTATTTCATATAAGCAAAAGTGGGCAGAAATCTCTGTGGTTTTGTGGCCCCTGGACTTTAGGTTACCTTCCCATAGCTAGTGGTGGATCAGTGCTCTTAAATCAGGATAAGACAGCGTCATATCCTTTCTTGGATGGATTGTGACACATTGGTCTTCTTTTCTTGATTGTTTGATCCTTAATTATATTAATAAATATGTAAATATATAAATAAATATATATTATAATATTCAGCTTCATATATGTTTATGTGTCTCATGCGTTTGCATCATATTCTTGAAATGAAAAAGAGTGCTTTAAATTTAAATTTAGACAGAGTGTACATACTTCATAATCTTTCAAGGACTTGGGACTCTAAAAACTGAAGATCTGCTTTAATGTCTTTGCACTGATCTTCTTAGCTTCAGATTTGACCTCATATTTTGGGGAAATTATCAGTGCCCTTCTCCCAAGTAAGTGCAGTACGTTTATAAAGCACAGTGGTATTCATATATAGTCAGTTGTTTTCTTTCCTCCATAATATATCTAGAGAACAATAATCAGGCAAAGGTATAATTCCATGCTAATTAACGCTGGATAATTGTTATCCTTCTCACCTTACTTTGTGTCACTAATTTAGCTGAACTTTTTTCTTTTATGGGTATCTTTGAAAGTTGCATGGAAAGGGCGTGGTGGCTCAGCGGGTAAGATGCCAGGCTTGTCGATCGGAAGATCGCAAGTTCGGAGGTTCGAATCCCTAGCCCTGCATGCGGAGTGAGCTCCCGCACTCGCCCCAGCTCTTGCCAACCTAGCAATTCGAAAGCATGCAAATGCAAGTAGATGAAAAGGTACCACTTCGGTGGGAAGGTAACAGCGTTCCGCGTGCGTCATGTGGCCACATGACCGTGGAAGCGTCTTCGGACAGCGCTGGCTCTTCGGCTAACAAACGGAGATGAGCACCGGCCCCTAGAGTCGGACACGACTGCACAAATGTGCGGGGGGAACCTTTACCTTTTTTTGAAAGTTTAGTCTATTTTTTTACTCAGGGATAGCATAACCAAATTTCAAGTAGCTAGCTTTGGATTCTGCCCTTCCAACAGGTCTCCCTAGTCTTAGCAGACAGGGAAAAAAAAACCCCAACCTTTTCTAGAATCTTAGTTTGTTCTTTCTCTTCCCCCCCAACCCCCCCCCCCCCCCCAAATATCTAATCCTTATGGGTGTGGAGAAATATTTGCACTTTACAACTGACAGTGAAACTAAAGATTTCAATTTCCATCCTTTAGAGGGAAGGGTTTGATTTAAATGTAAACTTGGAGATACTGATTCTTCTGATCTTTACAGAATCTTAGTCTACCTGTCAAGTAATGTTATATTCAGCAAAACATAAATGAGTTTGGAGAAGAATTAGTTAGGAATGGTGCAGCAATTGTACAATTAGTACAACTATTCCTAATTACCAGAAACAGATACTTCTCCAAATTTTCTACTTTCCATCCTCCTTCCCATAACACTATATCCGATGATTGCAATGATTGAGACTAAGGGAAAAGCAAGACAAAGTGGTCGTAGGACAGCCCAAGTGTCCAGTGCACAGTTTGCCAGACACAAAGCAGGCACAGAGCAAAAATCGCAAAGGCTGCTAGAAATGGGCAAGGAGCTTGCCTATATTGGTTAGGCTGCGTCTGTCCCCCAGATATTGGCAGATTGAAACACTAGGTACAGCACAAACTGAAACATGTCTGAAAAGCTCTTGATTATTTTGAAGGCAGCAGAAATGTTTTTGGGAATCAGGAATTTGTTTACCAAAAATATTTGTAAACTTTCAAAGCTTAGTCTGGAGCTCTTGAGTTGGAATATGGATAATTTAATGGCTCATGGTCAGAAACTAAAATATTTTGTGGATGATTTGGAGCTGTTGATTTGATTTGTGTTCAAAAGACATTCATTGTGGTTGACACACAGCAGATCATATAATTCAGTTGGAAACTGAAACTTTGCATGGTAAAGATTTAATTTAAAAAACATTTAAGCTTTTAATAGGCCTGTGGTAGAATATCAAGAAATTTAAAAAAGGGAAAAATAATTGAAGCGTCAGTGAAAATATTTATTTTGGTGTCAGTCATTCTCAATCAACTCAAGCTAGTTCACGTCGTTGCTCTGATGGGAGAAAAATGAAAAGACATATGTATGTAAACCTCATTGAGCTCTTAGAGAAAGACAAAATATATATTTAACAAATCAAATCAGAGTCTGACTGATTTCAGATAAAATCTTTATCTATATTATAAAAAGTTTTTTAAAAAATAAAACTCACCAAATGGAAAACAAAACGAAATGAACACTGTATTATTCATTATACAACAAATTAAAAGTAAATATATTTTAAAAAGATGCTAACTTATGGTACTTATACTTTTCTTTAAAATACTAAAGTAATTCAAATCCCATTTGCACTAATGAGAAATATCTACCTGAGAAGCAAATAAAATAAAATCTTTATTTAAAAACAAATTGATGGCTCATATTTTTGGGTTATATTTTTTACTTTACACACATTAATGTTTTCATAGTTTTGTAGCTAATCCCTCATAAACAGGCAGAGGTTTTTTTTTTAAATTACTGAAAGCAAAAAGATTTAGCTGATACTGATATTGATAATGGATACGTTCATGTGGATCCACAACAGGAATTAGAAGAACAATTAAGGATTATTAACAATTATAGATAAGGGTCTCTATAAGTTTCACTATGAACAAAAATAATTCAAACACAAGAAAATTGTACAATATTAAATTACAATAACCACAAATTATATCCGTGGTTTCCTTTTCACAAGTTTTTAACACTAATTTGGCTACCACAGAATGTGAATTTACAATAGGTAATATTAGCGATAATGATGGCACAGACTTAAATAAATCAAATACTGTGACTTTTTTTAGAATAAAAATTTTAGAATAAACCAAAAGATGTTCACAATACACTCTTCATTCAAAAGAACATATATATCTAACAAAAGGAAGAATATACTGTATTGGGGATATCAAGAGGAGAAAATTTAGTAGTCAATCTGTCCAGTAAAATTTTGTCAGTACATTTTAAACTTTAGGTATTAAGATGCAAATCTTCCTTGTTAAAGGATAAATACAGACTTGCCTTGGTCAGGGTGAGCAACTGAACAGAAAATCCACAAGACAAAGAAAATGCATAAGAGATGTTCCAGACACAACATAAGATGGCACTGGTCTGCTGCAGATTTGTTTTTTAAATTTGCTTTAAAGAGATTGAGGTGGAATTCAACTGGTTACTTCGAAATACTGTATAAGATTCTACAGGAATATTATAACTTCATGAATACACACTTCCTTCCCTGGTACAGAGATATAAAAACACAACACAATAAAACAAGAATTCCTAACTGTCTGAATTATTCCTGGGTTTTCCAATTCCTCGGGATTCCAGTAATCCTGAGGCTGCTGGGTTGACAATCAGAACTCCAATCCTTTTCCCAGCCTTATATCCAACTTCTCCTTCCAACTTCTCAAGTTCTGCATTCTGAGTTCTCCCTTGGTTTTAAAAAGAACTCACACTTCTATCTCCAAGAGGGAGGGTCTGGAGTAACACTCTGTGTCTATGGGACAAACAGCCTCCCCCCCCCCCCGATGTTGATTCTATGATTCTTTGTGCCTGTCTAGCAGGTAGACTGGCCACCTGGGAATGTCAGCTTGTAGCCTGGCATTTACAATCCCCATGTAACGGTATTTTGCAAGATAAGGCTGTGGAACTGATAACTCATACCTTGAACAAACAAAAAAATAAACATACACCCAAACTCCCCCCACTCTTTTTGGGGGGAGGAGGTCATCCTTGGCTGAAGTTATGTTGTTGAACAATTATTTTTGTTTTCCAAGTAAATACTACTGGCAAATCAGCAGGATAACCATTGCACCAGGGTTCTGAAAGCAGCTTATTGGTGGAAATATATGGATGGGGAGGGCCAGTTGAGCAGGTGCCAGCCAGCGCTAGAGGGTCTTTGCACAGGTCCATCTTGTGTGCCAATTGTGCTCACTTCTGGATTGGATGGTCCTCCTCATGGTGCATCATAGCTTAGTCACTTGCCATTCAGGAAGGATCTATTTAGACCTTGGGTACACGGTATATTATGAGGGGCACGGTGGCTCAGTGGGTAAGACGCCAGGCTTGTCAATCGGAAGGTCGCAAGTTCAGAGGTTCGAATCCCTAGTCCCGCATGATGGAGTGAGCTCCCACACTCGCCCCAGCTCTTGCCAACCTAGCAATTCGAAAGCATGCAAATGCAAGTAGATGAATAGGTACCACTTCAGTGGGTAGGTAACAGTGTTCTGCACGCGTCATGCGGCCACATGACCGTGGAAGCATCTTCGGACAACGCTGGCTCTTCAGCTAAGAAACGGAGATGAGCACCGGCCCCTAGAGTCAGACACGACTGCACAAATGTGTGGGGGGGAACCTTTACCTTTTTTTTACATGGTATATTAATTGTTGTAATTTCTTTTTAATTGTTTTGGGTTCTTTGTTGGTTATTTACTATTTACAGGTTTTTTTTTGCTGTTTTAACTATCATCTGTCTAGAGTTTCACTAGTGAAATGGGCAGCCATATCAATTGTTTAATTAATAATAACTTTGTCATCAATTATGAAAAATTTACAAAGGTTTCATACATGGCTGCACACATGGACACCAGTATGCTAATTGATATATAGTATGATGAGAATCAAATTAATTTTTTGGATTTATCATTAAGGTAATAACTGCTTAAAG
This sequence comes from Charina bottae, assembly GCA_023362775.1. NCBI lineage: Eukaryota > Metazoa > Chordata > Lepidosauria > Squamata > Charinaidae > Charina > Charina bottae. The sequence goes on from JALMGJ010000020.1 coordinate 4,700,828, forward strand.
AAAATCTTATCTAGAAAGCCAACAGATAAAGAAACTCAGTACTCTAATTCTCATCAATGGCAGGTTAGAAACAATAAACCTTTAGGACAGTTTTTGAACCCTTAACAAAACCTTGTGAGATACAGAAAGGGACTACACAAGGATGCTTCTTGTCACCATTGCTATTTATTTTAGCTTTGTAATTATTGAATAGGGATAATAAGGTGAGATGAGAGAATTGCTGGAGTGGAGATTAGAAGAAAAACGTACAAATTGCAGGCATTTGCTGACGACCTGGTGATAATTTTGGAAGATCCTCTGGAAGGAATAGAAATATTAATGGAAAAACTAACGGACTTTGGGGTATTAGCTGGCTTTAAAATTAAGAAACAAAAGATGAAGATGTTAACAAAGAATACAAACATCAAAAAACAAATGTGACCTTGGGCCGGTCCCTGTCTCTTAACCCTAGGAAGGAGCCAATGGCAAACCAGGAGACTGAGAGTTCTAGTCCCGCCTTAGGCATGAAAACCGGCTTGGTGACTTTGGGCCAGTCACTCTCTCTCAGCCTATGACATCAGGCTCAGGCAACAAGCCGGTTGGTCAATTCCTATCGCAACCAATGGATCAACATTTGGTTGATCCGAAAAAGCGGACCCTGCACCCGCAGGAAAAACGCTAGGAAGAAAACATTACTGCTGCAAGAATATTATATGTTCAAAAATGGAAAGACTCTGAAATACCCACAATGGAGGAATGGTTGATGAAGATGAAAGAACTAGCAGAGATGGCAAAATTAACTTGTTTGATTAGAGAAAGATCAACAACTATATTTATCAGTGACTGGAAACCCCTTATGGACTTTTTGCTGGAAAAAGAAAAATGAACTTGTGATTTATGGGTTTGAAGATTAGAAAGGGTAGCTTATGGAAAGAAGGAAATTATGATGTAACTTTAGAGAGAGAGGGCAAAATATAAATGTATTTATAACCTCTGTCAAGAAGATTGGAAGCCACTTCTTTATAATAATCTTTCTTTTTCTTTTCTATTTCTATTTCTATTTTCTTTTTTCACTATTTACTATTCTTCTTTATTTTCTTTAATGCTTTTTACTCTGTTAAAAATTTCTTCAATAAAAATTATATAAAAAAGGACAGTTTTTAAATCCCACTGTTCTTTGAAGTCAGATATCCAATTTCAGTTGAAGATTTTAAAGCAGAAGTTATTAAGTAGAGGATATCCAATGCCATTTTTCATTAATCTTGAAAAAGGGCAACAATTATCACATAAAGAACTCCTTATTAGTCAAGAGCAAAAAGTGAGAGATTGCATCCTTTGCATTTTGCCATTTAATCACACCACAATTGCACCAAGTCTAGCATAAATTGATACTGAGGACTGCTTAAAAATATACCATGATACAAAACTCTCCCATATTTCTTATACAGGAAAACCATAATTTTGAAAGATATACTGTTTAGAGAAAAATTATTTACCACTGTAGACATTGGACTATTACAGGATCCTCCCATCCACTTTCCAGTGTTATGTATTGCAAGTACACATACAGAACAACTTCCTTTATCAGTCCTGTAGGTGGACAGACTTATTTCTTAAAAGTGTGAATGTTGTTTATGCTTTGTTTATTTATTTGTACACCATCTCAATCACTAAAGTAACTCTAAGCAGCTACAGTGCCCTTGACCATTTCAGTCCTTCAAAGTTAAAAGGTAAAGGTTCCCCCCGCACATTTGTGCAGTCGTGTCCGACTCTAGGGGCCGGTGCTCATCTCCGTTTGTTAGCCGAAGAGCCAGCGTTGTCCGAAGACACTTCCACGGTCATGTGGCCGCATGACGTGCATGGAACGCTGTTACCATCCCACCGAAGTGGTACCTATCAATCTACTTGCATTTGCATGCTTTCGAATTGCTAGGTTGGCAAGAGCTGGAGCTAGTGCGGGAGCTCACTCCGCACGCAGGGCTAGGGATTTGAACCTCCGAACTTGCAATCTTCCAATCGACAAGCCTGGCATCTTACCCGCTGAGCCACCACGCCCCTTCAAAGTTAGAACTGGAGAAATAAATAAAATGGACCCTGTAATTAAATAGTTTGATTCCCAAGGGAAAAAAATGAAGATACCCTATACTTGCCATTTATTTGATTCTCGCAGGCCATAATTTCTTTTTCCTTTCCTTTCTTCACCCTCCCTTCTTATTTCTACAAGAACATTACATTAAATCAACAAAAATGAGCTTAACTCATTATTTTGTTGAGACTGATGCATTAAGTTCTTTTTCCTTTAAGAACAGAGCAACATTTTGTCACAGACTAAAACCTCATTACCTTTACAAGTTGAAACAGCTGCTCTTTTTCTTCTTTTAGTTTGCTAGTGACTTCAGTGGGATATGGTTTAGCCAGCTTACCTGGGTAAGAGTAGTATAATGCTTTCTAAATATATCTTTTTTGCTTTCAGTAATTAAATATTTAAATGTTTATAAGGGATTAGTAGATATTTCTCATCAGTGCAGACATTTTATTAGTATTAGTTCTAGGACATTAAGCTTTGTTTTAATATTTTAAAGAAAAATGTATGCACCATAATGTATGCACTTTTAAAAATATATTTATTGTTAGTGTGTGTAGACTGAATAATACAGTGTTCATTTCATTTTCTTTTTTATGTAAACATTTTACACTGTTCCATATTTATGTGTCCTTCATAAATAAGTTTATCAGAAATATCTCTGCTTTTGTATGATAAAATGTTTTTGCTGGCAGTTGGAATAGTTTTCTTTCTCTGTTATTGCCTGATTTTCAGGGTTAAACCAATGGTGATGGAATGTGGCTGTTAAGCCGATATGTTGGCTTCACTGATGTGTAGACTGGATGTTATCCCAGTTAAAGTTCTGACAATGGTTTGTGGACCCTTTATTGCCATCCCATGCAGTGTTAGGCCAGGAGTTAAAGGAGAGTGCCCTGCACTGAGAAGGACTCTTGTTGGATTAGTCTTCCCAGGGCAAAATGCGGGATACTGTAATCAGGAAAGTTTAGCAATAAATGTATATGCAGATGGTTGGAAATGGAATGTCTCTGAAAGAAGCCTTGCAACGGTGTGGTTCCCGTTCAGGAAGGATCCCTTCTCGATTTAGTGTAACTAGGATGGGCTTGCAGCTTCCTTATAAAAAGGCAGCTTTCTTTCCTGCATGGATATGGATACTGCCAGTGTTGCTTATGAATTGTATGGGAGACAAGAAGGCATCTCTTTGGCTGTTACAATCTGAAACCGAAGCCCTTGAATGTTTATCTGACTACTGGAATCAGTATAAACAGTACACTGTTTGTTGTGTACTGATGATGTAAGGGATGCAGCATTTGGGAAGGGGAGTGCAGTTGACATAATTAACCTAAGGGTCCTTAGCTTTGGAATGTATTAGGGTTTCCTAGTTACACTGGGAACTTTCTTTCTACGCTTTCTAGGAAACCTCCTATTGCATCTCTGACTGTTCAAATTCCTTTAAGAATGGTGCTCCATGACAGAGTGATTTGAAAGACTACTTTACATCAGGCTCTGGGATTTATGATTTATTCTGAGAAGCTGAATTTATAGGTTATTTCAGTAAGTGGCAATAATAGGACCTATCTTAACCTTGCTTTGCCATTGACCCTGAAAAGATAGTTTTGGAATGAGCTAGTGTTTTGCTTCTGGACTTAGGGTTTGAATCACTAGTTCATGCTTTGCCCACAGCCTAATACGGGTTTTCTTTGTTTTTTAACTTTTCAGAAGTCCGCACATCTTAAAGTTGTCAAGGTTGAGAAACACTGCTCTAGATGATGGCAAAAAAAGGGGTTTAGAGACGATACGCAACCCTGCAGCTTCTGTTTCCCCACCCCTGCTTAGAGCTATGATTGGATCTCATTTTCTTGGCCCTTAGAAATGGTAATTAAAATACCAATCACTTCAAATGATTGTTAATATTTTCCTTTCTGCAGTTCGTAATCTCTTTAATAGTTTTATTATTTTGGTGTAGACTTTATGACCACTGTCTTGGTAGCTTTTAATTAATTACATGGTGGTAGCACCTAGACAACTTGGCTGACCTTGAAATGTTAACCAGGGTTATAGTTGATAAGTATCTGTGTTGGACTCCCTTATATCGGACTCCCTGTGTCAAACTCAGCAGAAACTTCACAAACGCACAACATGGCGTAGTTTGATAAAAATCTATTGCATATTAGGATGCAGCTACTTTAAACAATTGATTAGGTAAAGGTAACGGTTCCCCCTGCACATTTGTGCAGTCGTGTCCGACTCTAGGGGCCGGTGCTCATCTCCGTTTGTTAGCCGAAGAGCCAGCGTTGTCCGAAGACACTTGCATGGTCATGTGGCCGGCATGACATGCGCGGAACGCTGTTACCATCCCACCAAAGTGGTACCTATTCATCTACTTGCATTTGCATGCTTTCGAATTGCTAGGTTGGCAAGAGCTGGAGCTAGTGTGGGAGCTCACTCCATCACGCAGGGCTAGGGATTCGAACCTCCGAACTTGCGATCTTCCGATCGACAAGCCTGGCGTCTTACCCGCTGAGCCACCACGCCCCTAAACAATTGATTACCCTCTGTCAACATAAAATAGAGACCTTCTTCTACCCATAATGATTAATTACAGTGGTTATTTTACCCCATTTCCAACAGTTGAATGGGTACAGGTAATCTGCAATTGGGACCGGCAACTCTGTCGCTAAGCAGCGTGGTCATTAAGTGAGACATGCACCGACTTACAACTTCAGTTCCAGCTATGGTCATTAAGCAAATCACCGCAGGTTGTTAAGCATGATGTCATGTGACTGTGACTTGTGACTTCCTGCCAGTTTCCCCATTGACTTTGGTTGTCAGAAGCCAGCTGTAAAGGTTGCAAATGGCGATCACATGACTGTGGGATATTGTGACATTGTAAATGTGCGCCAAGTGTGCAAATCATGATCACGTGACCTCAGGGACACTGTGACCATTGTAAATGGGTGCCAGTTGCCAAGTGCCCAAATTGTGATTGTGTGACCAGGGGATGCTGCGACGCCACAACTTCAAGGACTGGTTGTCTTGTTTTTCAGTGCTGTTGTAAGTTTGAACGGTCAGTAAGCCAGGACTACCTGTATTTAATCTGGTATATTTCAGCCTTGGAGCTAGACTCCTGGTTGTTGCTATAACCAGCACTTCTGCCCTGAGAAGCTCTAGCTCTCATCATAACTCTCACAACCTGTATGCAAGACTGCCAGGAAATTCCAAGGCTCTAGGCATCCTAGAAGGTGGCAGTGGCAAACTTAATTATTGCTAAGAAAATAATGTAGATGTGTCCCTGTAAAGGAAGACTTGAGCTAAACACAGAATAGAGGAAATGAAACCCTGGGAAAGAATAAGAAATACAGGTAGTCCTTGGTTAACAATGGTAATTGGGACTGGGAACTCCACTGCTAAGTAACGTGGTCATAAAGCCAACACCAAATGACCGTGCTGACTTATGACGGCAGTTCCAGTTGCAGTCATTAGGCAAATCCCACACAGTTGTTAGGTGCAACGTCACGTGATTGTCATTTGTGACCTCCTGCCAGCTTCCCCATTGACTTTGCTTGTTGGAAGCTGGCAGTGAAGGTCAGAAATGCAATCACGTGACCATGGGACGCTGCAGCAGTTGTAATTGTGAGCCTGTTGCCAAGTGCCCAGATTGCGATCACATGACCACGGAGACTGCAACGGCCGCAACTTTAAGGACTGGCTGTAAGTCTCCAGGGCCATCATAACTTTGATAGGTCGCTGAACAAATGGTCGTTAACTGAGGACTACCTGTACAGAATATCCCTAATTGTCATTCATATTTTTATGCAATATTACATCCATATGCAGGATGTTTTCCTTAAGTGGCCATTCAGATTGTGAATGCCTCCACCAAGAGGTTTGTGGAGGACTGGGAAATTGAGTCAGATCTCCAGTGTTTGCCCCAATCATCTTGGGGAGGGTGGAGCAATCTTTGGGACATACTCTTAGATTTTTCATTTATTCAACATCCCCCATCCTAAGCTAATGTATTCTGATGTCTTGTAAACTGTTTCAAATAGCTGACCGACTTCTTTTATGGAAAAGACTAGTGGGTTAATTTCTTATATCCCTGCCTCATACCTGACAGTCAGGTCTACCACATTCAGGAAGCTAACGATTAAAATAGAAAGAAGCATAAAACCAAGGAAAAAAACAATCATGCACGTCCAGGAAATATGTAATATAACAAAAGCAGCTGACAGGGACGCAACACCCACCCAATCCCAGGCCTGGGAAAATAGCCAGCTCTTCAGAGACTTTCAGAATGTCATGATGTTGGGAGCAGCATGGATCTCTTGGGGGATGGTGTTCCAGAGGGCAAGTGTGCTCTTTGCACAAAAATCACTCAACCTATTTGTCTGAAAATTTGCCTCAGACATTTTTCACTAGAGAAGCCCTCTTCACTGCTCTGTCCCAAAACAAAAAACTGCAGATACTTTTAAAAAAAATTATATTAAGAAAACTTACCTTCTAAACCCCTGCTCAGTTATTTTATTTCAACACCATGTATTATTTGTTTTTCTTTAATCTTTAGTCAGCATTTTGGCTTCCATCACTTCAATCAGCTGTTAATTTTATACTGTTTTATGTCATGTGAGCACTGTTGCTTCTCTCGGATGAAACTTCAGCTTTTCTATCATTTGGATGCCATTGCTTTAAAACTCCATGGCTGAGTTTTATAACAAACTTAACACTAATCTTTCTAAATGCAAAATTGTTACAGGTAGCCCTGTTACAATGGTGCTGGACGAGAAGGACTTATGACCGGTCCGCGAAGTTGTGGCCATTGCAGCGAGCTGCAGTCACGTGATTGCCATTTGAGACCTTCCCTGCCGGCTTCCCACAAGCAAAGTCAATGGAGAAGCTGGCAGGGAAGGTCGCAAGTCGCTCCTGCTGCTTTTTCTTCCAGGGATTTCGTACTCCATAGCACCCCCCGATGCATGCACGCCCGCAGCACTGTCCGTGCTCCCCAGCACCCGCCGATGCACCTCACTGGCCCACCCATGCCCCTCACTGTCCTGCCTGCGGTCCCTGCCCACACATCCTGGCACCCACCTGCGGCCCTCGCACACACCCCTGTGGCACCCCACACACCCCCACTCCTTACCTGGGACTCTTGCTTCTTCCCACTTAATGACACATGCAGCCTCTGTGTTACAACAGCAACTGGGACTGCTGGAATTGCCATTGCTAAGCGATTCAGTCATGTGACATTGCGCTTTACGATTGCATCGCTTAGCGACAGCAGTCCCAGTCCCAATTGCCACTGTAACCTGAGGACTACCTAGAGATGGACAAAAATGGTGATTCGACTTACCCCTCATGTTTTCTGTAGTAAATCTTTTTTTTTTAATTAGTCCTGGCACTCTATAAAAAATTGTGGCACATAACCCAGCTTCAAATATTGACTGCTTTTATTACACACAACTCCGGTAGCCATAGAGCTAATTTTTAAAGACTTATTCTATTATCTAGGTGCTGCTTAGATTTGCAATTTGGTGGAAAATGGACATATGTTGAAATGGTGAAGGCAGTTCTTTTCCTGGTCCATTCTTTCTTTTTATAGAGTTTAGTCCTTTCCTTGTATTTGAGATAAGATTTTAATATTTTGCCTGATTGCCTTGTTGGGTGTTCAAAGAAGTATAACTTAAATTCCATTTATTTTAATAGGACTACTCTGAGTATGAGCAAATATTATCATTTTTAATATGCTGTGCATGTTAAATATTAATGTATATACCTGATTGTAAGCCTGATATAAGGAATATTTTTTTCTTAAGGGACTGTACTTTATTAAACAATACCATATAACCATATAGAGGGGCGTGGTGGCTCAGCGGGTAAGACGCCAGGCTTGTTGATCAGAAGATCGCAAGTTCGGAGGTTCGAATCCCTAGCCCCGCGTGATGGAGTGAGCTCCCGCACTAGCCCCAGCTCTTGCCAACCTAGCAATTCGAAAACATGCAAATGCAAGTAGATGAATAGGTACCACTTCGGTGGGATGGTAACAGCGTTCCGCGTGCGTCATGCAGCCACATGACTGTGGAAGCGTCTTCAGACAACGCTGGCTCTTCAGCTAACAAACGGAGATGAGCACCGGCCCCTAGAGTCGGACACGACTGCACAAATGTGCGGGGGGAACCTTTACCTTTACCATATAGCCCACTGCAGATTTTAGACTAGCATAATAAGCATGCTCCCTTCCTCCTCCGCCTCCTCCTCCTCCTTTTTTCTCTCAAGATTTGGGTGAACTGCCCCACACATTCTGGAAACATTATATCCACAAATGAATTATATTTAATTGTGGTCTGCCCTCTCATCACCAAAAGAAAAAGTGTTCTGAAAATAAATTAAAATTTCAAATATTTTAACAGCAGGAATCTGTAATAATCCAGCAAGAAGATGGATTAGACTAACAATTATCATATTTAATGGATTAAAGATCACAGTAGGATACTGGTTGTCTTGGGAGTTCTTTACAGTTCTGATGTGCCAAAGACAATTTTATTTTGTTTATTTATTCGTCATATTTATACAATGATCTCATCTCACAATGCTCGCTGTAAAATGCCTGAAGTTCAGAGAAATGTATTTGTTCTGTGTTATTTCTCACTAAAGTTTTGTAAAACTTTCCAGTCTTTTCTTTTCTTGGTTGCACTATTCAAATCATGCAAGGTCCATGGGGAAAATTACTTTTAAATTTGATCGTTTCAGCATCTATTTCTTCTCTATAAACTAAAATTTAGCACATGATTAGAATGACCTTTGTCATTTCCCTGTGTTATATACCACAATGCTGGAGTTAGACATTCTGAAGGGGGAAATGTGTTTTTTGAGTGGATTCCTTTAATATAAAGTAATGTGACTACATTGTCTTGCAGACAAAAGGAGAAAATAAACTGGTTCTTAGCTGGATTAAATACTGTAAGTGTTGGCGTTGTATTTTGAAATGTTTAAAAATGTTGATTTATGCTGCAGACTAGGAAGATGGCATCTGCAACACATATGTGTCAATCATGCAGGGGGCTTTTGTTAGCAGCCATGAGAGACTACTCTGCTGGCAGCCGACCTGCCTATATGACATCAGGGCTCCTGGAGCATCTGATTAGAATGGTAATGGAGCATGTCTTAATAATAGCCCCACCTCTGCTTCTGTGCACCTGCTGTTAACTTGGGTGCATGGGGTAGATGTGGGATCAAGGCAGGAAGGAGAAGGATTAACAGGAGCAGTGGAACAAACAATTTAGAAAGAAAACAGTTTCAAGACTTGAAAGGAAGGAGGAAAGCTAATACTCTCCCTTTTGCTCAGATCTTTCTACTGCATAACTCAACAACAGTTGTCCCACAACTAAGGGCTTATTCCATTACCCAGTTGCCTCACCCTCTGTTTCTGGAGGGCAGACATGGAGGTTACCCCCTGTTAGTCATCTTCTGAGCAACCTCAGTGAATTTCTCTGCCGTACCTCCAAAGTATACTTTTCCCTATTAGGTCCCCTGGAGTGCTTCTGTCCGTCTGGGCTAGTGTGCTTGAGCACTTTATAATTTGTTCATTCATTCCTTCATTCATCATATTCGTATGGCCACCCATTTCACAAAACGTGACTTTGGGCAACATACAATAAAAAAAACTATAAAACAGTAATATAAAAAACAGTCAACGATTAAAATTGTTGGCTACTTTAGAGGAAGGAAGGAGAATGCCCCTTTAACTGAGTCAATTCTTATCATACATCCTAATGTTCCTCTCCCTCCCTCCCTCCCTCTCTCTCTCTCCACTGTAGCAACAGAATAATTCACAACTCAGTTACTCAGAGTAAGTCTGTAACAATTCATCATATCCAGTATAAATTCCAAAATTCAAAGATCAGTATCTGGAGGAATTTTAAGGGATTGAGGCAGTCCAATGCTACCACCATTGCATTAGTATAACAACAGAATATTCTGGAATTACTCTGGGGAAAAGACCCATAAATGCCCCTTGTGATTTACAGACTTTTTCCTAGCTTTGAAGATCCTATCAACCTTGGCATACAGATCCATTCAACCTTGGCATACAGTTCTGCCCAAGTTATGACTTCTGCATCAGCATGAAATATATGAACTGGCCTCTGCCTTGGGTGAATGGAGTGGAGGAGAGTTGCAGAGGACATGAGCATTCACAAATCCTTGGAAAGGACATAGGAGGTGCTCAGAAAAATGCTAGCCTTGTTCTCTAGAGATTATGTTTGGCTGCATTCAACCGATTTGCCATCAAATAAATTGCGCTGCCTTTGTGTTTCAGATAGCATTTGCTTTGTGGCCTCTAGATAGAAATGAATAGAAAGCAAGTCTGGAATAGCTTTATACTGCTGTATGCCAAGTCTGGCAAGCATAGGCCTAAACTAGACTATTAGGCAGTTATTTGTGGATGTCCCAGACTAAGGAAAGTAATAAGAAATAATAGAGATTGCTGATAGGCTTGCATTTCTCTTATTGAATCACCAGATCAGTATTTAACTTCATATTTTGGTTTAAACGTAATTAGGTATTTCTACACTATGCATCCATTCCATAACATCCCAGAATTTGTTGTATTTTAAGTGTAGCTTTGGTACACATACTAGACAATAAAAATAAGAAACCACTTTTAGTTAAAACATGCAAATGGGCTTTAAGGAAATACTTTTTTTATACCAAGATTTTTTGCTATTAGTTGCCAACATTATGTTTCATTCATACTATTTTGATGCAGAACTGAATAACATAATTGATTAATTTCTAAAATTTTAGTTGCAATGGGATTCCCAGTGAATTACCATGGATGACAAACAAGAAAAACTGTGATTTGGGATGCTTGGGTAACATTGCACTGACTGCCTGGGTTACACAGCCAGTTGGAACCTCTTTGACTACACATTGTTTGCAGAATGTGTATGGAATAATAGGAGTCATAGTAATTGTAGTTGGTGCTACTTACTGTATATAATTTTATTTATTTGCTTTTTCCCATGCCACAATCAAGTATTACATTCTTAATGAAATGCGTACAGTATAAATAATTTTTCACATCAATAAATCATTGAAGCATGGATAAAATAATAAAACACCTAATCAAAAAGCAATAAAAATAGAAGGCGACATCTACAACTCAAAGTTCCTCTTAAATAGTTCTGTTTTATTATTGGCTACAAATACTTATGTAAGAGCTCATTAATTCTACATACGTATTAATTATCAGCAATTTGATGGACCTGAGTGGCATGTATATCCATCAGTGGCAGCATTCCATTAAGAAAAGTAAAAATTGTTGATAACATTACTCTTATTAGCATGGTATATTAAGAAGTATATTTCCTGGGTGTAAAGAATGCTATTCCTAAACTATGTGTTATATTGATTTAAAATACACTCTTGCATATATTTAATTATTTATTTTCTATCCCACCTTTATTATTATTATAAATAACTCAGGGCGGGGAACATACCTAATACTCCTTCCTCCTCCTCTTTTCCCCACAACAAGCACCCTGTGAGGTGAGTTGGGCTGAGAGAGAGGGACTGGCCCAAGGTCACCCAGCTGGCTTTCAAGCCTAAGGCGGGACTAGAACTCTCAGTCTCCTGGTTTCCCATTGGCTCCTTCCTAGGGCTGAGAGTGAGTGACTGGCCCAAGGTCACCCTGCCGACTTTCCTGCCTAAGGCGGGACTAGAACTCTCAGTCTCCTGGTTTCTAGCCCGTTGCCTTAACTACTAGACCAAACTGGCTCTCTCTACATATGGAATTTAAATATATAAACCTTGCTGACAACTGACAATTGGAACAATTGCTGACAATTGGAATTGGACAATTGCTGACAATTGGAATCTTTCCCCAAATATCACTACACATCCCTGAAACTGGAAACACTATGGTTGTAAATGGGCCTAAATACTAGGCATACTTTAATTTTAAATTCTGTTACCATTATACCAGAAATCGGGTATAAATGTTTACAACATTTTAACACATTCATCAGTCTCCATATATAAGCCTTCCAGAAAAACTTGAAGACCTGGTTCTGCCGCCTTGCTTGGGATGGGAATGCCAACAGTTCCTCCTGGGGCTGGCTGATCCCATGAAGCCCTCCCTAGTATTAACAGCCATCACTCTTGGACTTTATATTTATTTATTGATATGATGATTTTGTATTTGTATGTTTAAACTTGTTTTTATTGTGAACCGCCCAGGGTCCCCCGATTGGGGGAGATGGGGGGTAATATAAGTTTAAATAATAAATAAATAAATAAATAAATAAATAAATAATAAGTGAAATAACCACTAGTTGCAGATGATTGTTCTGGCCTGTGATGGTGACCTCCTTACGGAGTATAATTGTTACTAAGTAGCAACATTTTGCTAAGGAATAAGTGACTTTAGGATTTTTGTCGACTAAAAGATAATCTACATAAAATTCCTCAATTCAGTCAGGGAAATACTTTAATAATAGTTGAAGCAGCCATCATAATAGGAGGAGGAAGGAGTATTAGGTATGTTCGCCGCCTTGAGTTATTTATAAAAATAATAAAGGGGGGATAGTAAATAAATAAATAAATAATCTGCTAGGCATGCTTATTATTTATCTCGGGGTTGGTACTAGTAGTGCCCTCCCCCTTCTCCAGTTTCTTCTCATGGCACTTCTTAGGCTCAGGGACCGTGATTGGTGAGCTGCCACGACCAAGGGCCGCCTTAATCCTCAGTCCTGGTCCAAATGCTACGTCACCCTTGTGTAGTAGCACCCAAAAATGTTCCTGACATTGTTATACAAGACAAGATGCTAGACAAGTTAAATCAAGGGTTTCCTCTGATGTGGTAGTGTGTGGATACTGGAGTATTTGTCGTGAGCATTTTATATTTGTCGTGAGCATTTTATATTTGTCGTGAGCATTTTATATTTGTCGCAGGCAGGTGAAAATGGTAGCAGAGGCAAAATTATTTTCCTACTGTGCAGCGAGAGGGTTGGAGTTAGGGGCTTTTTAAAGCTGCGAACAGCCAGCTTTGACTCTTAGCATTCTGGGCTTTCATTGCTCATTATTTTGGCTCCCTAGCTTCTCCTAGGATGCAGCACAGAATGTAATGCTTACTGTTTTTGTACAAACACAGGCTGCTACTGGGGTGGGCGGGGGAAGGAGAGGATGAAAGCTAGAAAGTTAATATCTTTTTATGCATTACAAAGCACAGCCAAGGTTCTCCAGCTTGGTGTATCGGGCTGGCTGAGTGGAGATTACAATGAGTCTTGATAGTCTGTGCTAATTTCCTCAAGTGTTTGGCTGCATATCCTCTGTGTATTTGCAGCCTCGTTCACTTTAGTTGGCTCCATAGCACCTGAGTGCTCTTTGCAGTGAGGGAGGAGGAAGAAGAGCAGAATTCCCAAATGCCTTGCTTAATTTAGCTTTCTGCTTTCCTTCCAGCTAGAATTATTTCTTCCTGTGGCTCCTGCTGCTTGTAGGTGATCTTATTCAATCATTTTTGTCACTGTCTTCAGCAGTTAATAACTGATACTTTCACAGGCAATTTTAAATTAAATTTGAAAACAACAATAGCAGTGAGAACTGGAAAATAAAAATAGGCCGGAAGTGTGGAGACTATATAGCTAATGAGTATGAACAGATTTTACAGTTTCATAGCGTCTGCAATCAGAAAAATTGTCAATAATTCTTGGCAATTTATCCAGCATTTTATGAACAGTCTTCAAAAGAGAGAAAGAAGGCAGGAGGTAGGATGAGAAGAAAACCTAAATAATTAATCAGAGGTTGACTTGCAGTATGAAGAATTTCCTGCTCTACATACTGGATTATTTGCAGTTGATCTATAATGATGTCACTGAGGACAAATAAAGCTAACTCAGAGTGAAGATAAGTCAGGCATAGCTATTCAAATGTTTCCATGTCTGAATTTGTATATATGCCTATTCCTGATTGGAATCAGTGCATTCAAATGTGATCCTTTCCTCTCAGCATTTTGGATTTTAGATTCTAGATTTTATAGTTTAATTTGAGACTTTTTACACGTTCGCAAAGATAGTGTTTTTCTACATTCTACATATTTTGTTCTGTGTTGATTGCTGCGTGGTTGGCTCTATTTATCACATTGCTGGTTTTATTCTTTTATGTCCAAATATATTAATAAAATGCTGAATCAAAATGGAATTAATGTAGTTTCACAAATATGTTTTTGCTTTTTAAAGCTTGCCTTGTCCCCCACCCCCAAGGAAAACTTTAAAAGCCAAGGAAATGATTGTCAAAATTTTCTGGACTTTTTCAAAACCTAAGTGATTGGACACAGTTTTTGATATCTAGTAGTTTATGTACAAATGCCTAAAACTATCTAGAGCATGGGTGTCCAACCTTTTGGCTTCCCACGTTGAGTGAAGAGGAATTGTCTTGGGCCACACATAAAATATATAATAGAGTTAATGTATATAAGTAATAAAACTTCATTTATTTTTTATATTTTTTATTTTAAAATTTAAAAAAAGAGGGCAACATGAAACTAGTGGGATATTTGACCTTGTTTTTGTGAAACTAATGCATCAATGTCTGGTTCGATGAAAGTGGTTGCAATTCTCAGTGAGTTCTCAAGGTGCTCGTCAGAAATTTTAATTCTAATTTTACTCTTCGTGTGCTTCATCCTTGAAAATAGTTGCTCACAAATGTACGTGCTGCCAAGAAGCGATGTTATGAATAAGGCGTGATTGTGAAGCAAGGGATATTTTTCTTTGGGAAGATAGGTCTTATAAAAGTCCAGTAGAGAGACATGATCAAATGTTTTTTTTCAGTTGAATGTCTGATTGCAACTCTATGCATTCCATTTGAAAATTCGGAGGTACTGTAGTTATGTCGACTGAAAATGGAGTCAAAAATATACCAAAATATTGATGATTTTTCCGGAAATCTTGAAACCTGTTCTCAAATTACTGTATCAAACTGAAAAGCCAAGGCTGCATATTTCTCGCTGTTCACAGGACTGTGTTTAGCCAATGTATTAAAATGTATAAAATTATTTTCCATAACTTGAGCTTGCCATACTTTAAGTTTCATTTCAAACGCTGTTATGGTTTGAAACATTGCAGTGATAAGTTGGTTTTCACCTTGAAGATGCATGTTTAACTCATCTAAATGAGCGGTCAAATCCACCAAAAATGGCTAATTTTTTAGCCATTTTTCATTTTCAAGTTCTGGCACAAATTTTCTTTTTGATTCCATAAACGACTTGATTTCATTTCACAAATCATAAAATCTTTTCAGCATTTTACCCCGACTTAGCCACCTTACTTCAGAAAACTAAATGATGTCCCCATAGTCAGCATCCATACTTTTAAGGAACTCCTGGAATTGGCGATGATTCAGTCTCTTGGCCCTTATGAAATTCACTGTTTTGATGACAATTTGCATGACATTATCCATTTTTAAAGCTTTCGCGCATAAATTTTCTTGATGTAGAATGCAGTGATACTTCATCAAACGTGAGTTGCCTGCGGCACTTGCATGATCTTCTATCAATTTTGTAAGTCCCTCACTTTTACCAACCATCGCTGGGGCGCCATCAGTAGATATACCAGATATGTTGACAGTGGTTAAAGAAAATCGCTTTAATGTCATTTTTACTGCTTTGTACAAATCAAGAGATTTAGTTGTGTCTTTTAATGGCACCAAAGAAGCCATTTCTTCCATGACATTATATTTGTTATCAATACCTCTAATAAAAATGGCAAGTTGAGCCATATCTGTAGCATCAGTACTTTCATCCATCGCCAAAGCATAAAATTTAAAATTAGCAGCTTTACTCTTCAAACCTCTTTCGATAGATTTTCCTATTTCTTCAATTCGCCTGGCTATAGTCTGGTGAGACAAACTGATTTGTCAAACAAATGACAAACAAATTAAGCATAGTGCCTTGGTATTTGTCTCGACAAAAAAGTACACATCTGTCCATTTTTTGTTGTTGAATACTCTTCCTTCATCTGTGATTTTTCTTTTTTTTTTCTTTTTTTTTGGGTTCTGTTTTCTGTTGAAACTATGTTGAAGCTATGCTGGAATAAATTTATTTAGGAATAAATTTTTTTTTAAAGAAATAACACATCGTAAATTGTTAGGTAGGCAAATAAACAAAGCAAAGTTTAATAATCAAATAAGAAAACTTACATGTCTACTTAATAATAATAACAATAAATGCCTGTCATCACAGAACACGTGTAGCTAGGTTGAAATATTATATATAAGGCCAAGTTGCCACAAGCTGACTTGTGTAGCGGGTGGCAGAGGCATTAGCACTGCACTGCCCCCTCCCCTACGCAGCGTTCTGTTGTTTCTACCTACGCAGTCCACACTCGAGCACCGCGCGATCGAGTAATGAAAAAAATCACAAAATAATGTTAAAAGTTTACGATTTTTCTGGGCTGCATTACTAGCTGTTCAGGGCCGCATAAGGCCCGTGGACCGCGGGTTGGACACGCCTGATCTAGAGCAGGGAAGTCTGCACAGTGATGCCTTATTTATTGACTGTAACATCTGTATGTAGCTATATGGTAGATTGAGATCACCATATTCACTAAACGTTTAAGACTGACATATGATTTTTTTAAAAAAAGAAACTTTCAGGTTAAAAGGGGATAATAATTGTGAGAAATGCCTTTCTCCACTTTATCATCCCATTTGCATGGGCATACTGCTAGAAGGGCATTTTCCTTGTTTTCAGGATAGGGAAAGGGAAGGCCATGTGTTATATTTATCTTAGATATACAGTGTGAGAATTTCCTGACTCCTTCATTTAGCTTGGGGCTTGGGGAAGGGGATAGAAAACGTTTAGCCATTCAGCTAGCAAGAGCTGGACTGTAGTCAATGTGGAGAGCAGATAGCAGGACAGTGATCACTGTTTCCTTGCTCTTGGGAAGAAGCTCTGCACGAAACAACTTTGATTAGACTCTAGCACTAGGGACCAATTAGCTCTGCAACCAAAGAATAATACCTTACGTGAATTGATTTGATTATGTGCCATATGTTGACTCTTAGTGACCACATAGATAGATTTTTCTCCAAGAGGATCTGTCCCCAGCCTGGTTTTCCAACTCTGCACCCGTTGCCACTGTAATTGAGTCCATCCACCTTGCTGCTGGCCGTCCTCTTCTTCTCTTTCCTTCTACTTTTCCCAGCATTATAGACTTCTCCAGAGAGCTAGGGTTTTGTATAACATGTCCAAAATATGATAATTTCAGCCTGGTCATTTCTACCTCAAGTGAGAATTCTGGGTTGATATTTTCCGATTATTAATTTGTTTGTTTTCTCAGCTATCCATAGTATTCTCAGGAATCTTCACCAACACCAAAGTTCAAAAGTGTAAAATGTAGTGTATTTTTGATTGTTGGTTCCTTTATTGTTGATAGTTGATCCTAAAAGGCATAAACTACCCACAATTTGTAATAACATTCTTCAGCTTGACACGGTTGATACAATCAAGGCCTTTCTATAATCAGTGAAGCACATGCAGTATTTAATTCTTTGGCTTTCTCAATTATGATGTGTACATTAGCAATAATGTCTTTTGTTCTTGGCCTTTTCTAAAGCCAGCTTGAACATATGGATATGGATTTGATTATGTGCATCCTTTCCATGTAGAGCTGTAAACTGTGTTGGATGATCCTAAGCATTATTTTGTAAGCATGTGAAATTAAGGATATTATATGATCATTTGTACAGTCTGTTAAGTCTCCTTTATTTGGTATTGGTAATGTAGATTGACCTCTTCCAATCTTTTGGTCACTGTTCATTCTCCAGATTTACTGTCATGGCTTGTTTGGAACCTTTACTAATTTTTTTATTGCTTGCCATGTTTCTGTAGATATTCTAACTTGGTAATGACTGGGGTACTGATCTAACATCATTTTCTAATACTAGAGTTTCTTGTAAGTAGGGAAGATCTTGTAAAGCAGCAGTCCCCAACCTTTTTGGCACCAGGGACCAGTTTCGTGGAAGACAATTTTTCCACAGACCCGGGGGGGGGGGGGGATGGTTTCAGGATGAAACCATCGTAAGTGGTAAATAAAATAATGGGCCGGCCACGCGCGGACTAAAATAAGTGTCGGATTCTGACTTCTCATAAGGAACGTGCAACCTAGATACCTCGCATGCGCAGTTTACAGTAGGGTTCGCACTCCTATGAGAATCTAATGCCGCCGCTGATCTGACAGGAGGCGGAGCTCAGGTGGTAATGCGAGTGATGGGTAGCGGCTGTAAATACAGATGAAGCTTCGCTTGCTCACCCACCGCTCACCTCCTGCTGTGCGGCCTGGTTCCTAACGGGCCACGGACACGGTACCGGTTCGTGGCCTGGGGGTTGGGGACCCCTGTTGTAAAGTATCTTGGATTTTAACATCTCTGCTGTACAGATTTTCAGTGTACTCCTTCTGTCTTTGTTTGGCCTTCTTTATTTTTTTATGAGAATTTTATTAAGTTTCAAACAAAGATAAAAGCTACAGAAAAACAAAAAACTACAAAGAAAAAAAGAAAAAAACTAAAAAAGTGTAGAAACACAAGAGAATTTTTTTTTCAAAGTTACAAAAAGAGGTGGCTTCCAACTTTTAACAGCAAGGATATACTAAAATTTCCATAATCCGTTACTCTATATTAAACCAAAATCACATTATTTCTATAAATTATTCCATTGGCACATTGTAAAAATCACTAAATACAGTTACTCTCTCCCCTTATATTAAAAGAAAAAAAATTATATAAACCTCCTAATCAACTTCCATTACATTTCTGTCTACTATAATAAAGATCAAACTAAAAAACATATAAATTGTCTGCCATTGTACTTGATAATATAACAATTTTAATAATCTTACTCATATTAAACCCACAACCATCCAAATGGGCATTTTTTATTATACCTTAATAATCTTAATCCAAATAGTTAAAGATAAATGAAATCGGCCAAAACCTAAAAGCAATCCAGATAAATATTCTTAAACCCTTATCCCACTTCAAAATAAACCAGAGCATTTACATATCCCCACAATACTCAGAGAGCTTTTTTCTTAGAAAAATCAAACAGCCCAACTGCCCCCCTCAAAAACTCCTACTTCTCTTCAGGAGACCTCCCATACATAATAACCCCTTCTTTTCCATGGCGTTCCATCAGAAAATCAATTTCACTTGTGGCTTGCAACTTGCTCCCTTAAATTTCTCCAACTCGACTATCCAATCTTCATCCAGCATTTCAACAGAAGTCCCGATCTCACTCTTAGAAGAGACATTTCTTTTTTTTTGTAAACTCTTTATTCTTTTACACCATTAACATACACATACATACATAAACAACATTAAACATTGCATAACCTTCAAACTTCTTTTGACATTAAAATACATCTTTACCCTCTATTTCAAACCCCCTTATCTTTCTCCTCTCATCTTTAAACCATACTTAACCTCCTTTCCTTTAACTCTCTTTCACCTTCTTAAACTCTCTATTTTCTTCTTCCCCTCCTCAACCTACTCTTACCTTCTTTACTTTCTAAATCCCCATTATCTCTCTTTACTATTCTACATCAAAAGAAAAAAAAAGACCAACAAAAATAAAATAGACTTCCTACTTTCTCATCATTATTTTCTACAACTATTTCTACATAGTTTATAAATGATTAAGGTAAAGGTAAAGGTACCCCCCGCACATTTGTGCAGTCGTGTCCGACTCTAGGGGCCAGTGCTCATCTCCGTTTGTTAGCCGAAGAGCCAGCGTTGTCCGAAGACGCTTCCACGGTCATGTGGCCGCATGACACGCGCGGAACGCTGTTACCTACCCACCGAAGTGGTACCTATTCATCTACTTGCATTTGCATGCTTTCAAATTGCTAGGTTGGCAAGAGCTGGAGCTAGTGCGGGAGCTCACTCCGCACGCAGGGCTAGGGATTCGAACCTCCGAACTTGCAATCTTCCGATCAACAAGCCTGGCTTCTTACCCACTGAGCCACCACGCCCCTTTTATAAATGATTAGTTTTTTGTAATAACAAAACTTATTTACATTAATTTTCTATCTGTATTTTTTGAGTTTTTTCTATAAATTTATAGAATGGGCCCCAACATGAATTGAATTCTTCCATATTCTTATCATTTAATAAGTCCATTAGCTTAGCCATCTGTGCGAAATCCATCATTTTTAACAACCACTCTTCGATTGTAGGTGAACAGTCCTCTTTCCGGTGTTTTGCAAAAGTAACTCTGGCCGCTATTATTAAATAGAATAATAGTTTTCCATGTTTTTTATATATATCTGGTTTTGTAAATCCCAATAAGTACATATCTGGTTCTTTAATTAAATCTTCTTTCAATATTTCACATATAATTTGATGTATTATATTCCAATATTTTTTGGTTTTCTGGCAAGTCCACCAAAGATGAAAAAAGGTGCCCACTTCTTTTTTGCATTTCCAACAGCTATTAGATATTCTGCTATTCATTTTTGACAATGTGTTGGGAGTTAAATACCACCTGCACATCATTTTGTAAAAGTTTTCTTTCATATTATAATTCAACGTAAATTTTAAATCTTTTAACCACATTCTTTCCCAAGTATCAATTTGAATGTTATGGCCTAAATTCTCTTCCCATTTACTCATACATTTCTTTTTAGGCAAATTTGTCGAATTAGTTTGTATTAATATTTTATAAATTTTTGCAATCAAGTGATCTTTATCTTTCCATAACACATTGTCCCATTTAACCACATTTTCTTTAAACTTAAAGTTTTTACTATCCGCTTTAAACTGTTCTTTGATCTGTACATATGAAAACCAATTACAATTGAACCCTTCTTTTAGTAAATCTTCTCTTGATTTTAATTTATAATCTAATCCCTCAAATATTAATAAATCCTTATATGTTAACCAATTCCCTGTATTCAAGTTTCCATGCCACGTAAGTGCTTCTTGTGGCGAAATCCACAGAGGTAGATTGGGTAAAAGTGTATTTTTATATTTAAGCCAAATTTTTAGAATTGATTTTCTAATGGGATGATAATTAAATGCCATATTAGCTTTGATCTTATTATACCAGAGGTATCCATGCCATCCAAATTTAAGATCACGTCCTTCTAAATTAAGTAATTTTCTATTATCCAATTTTATCCAGTCTCTAAGCTAACAAAGAACACAAGCATCGTAATATATTTTTAAATTTGGTAGATCAAAACCTCCATTATCTTTAATATCTTGTAAGAATTTATATTTTATAAATTTGTAAGAATTTATATTTTATCCTTGTTTTTTTCCCCTGCCAAATAAACTTGGCCAAATCTCGCTGCCAATTTTGAAAAGTTTTATCCGTTATCACAATTGGTATTCATTGGAATAGAAAAACAATTTTTGGAAGAGACATTTCTGTCACTAATAAATTTCTCGGTTTCATCCATGACATCCCCAACCAGATTACACATTTTAGACCTCATATTTTCCACAATGTCCTGAATGCCTTGCATAAAAACTTGACAGGAATCAGAAAGAATCTGTTTAAAATCTCAGTGAAAGTCAGAAAGTTTGTTGAAAATCCCCCATGTCTCAAGCAGTAGATTATGGTGCCCCCTAGGAGCTTAACCAGCGAAAGACGAAGATATGAAAGAATTCCGGAATGTGTTTACACAAGCGAAAGTGAGATATGCAGACAGTTCCCCAGGGAAAGTACAAGCAGAAAACTGAAAGTTCTAAACAGCCAATTCAACGTGTAGGAAAATGCTAATATCTTCTAATTTAGTACAAAAAATAATAACAGGGAGACAATTCTTTACTCTCAATCCTCCTTAATATTTGGAGGGAAAACAAAGTCCAAAACTTAAAAAGAATTTTTTTAAAAAAAATTAACCCCCAAAATAACAATAAGCACCAAGAGAGCTCACTTCTCCTTGCTGTAGAAAGCCTCTATTAGGGTAGGCGTACTTAAAAGAAATATAAATTGGGTGATTTAGAAATGGGGTGGCCAGTCTTAGTGTCCCTTTAAGGCTACTGTGCGGCTTGGAAAATGGTGACGTCCCAGCCTCCCGGCTAGCTCTTACCAGTCAAACGCGAACGCTGTTTGTGATCTTCTGGCTGCAAGCAGCCGTCTGGAGGACAGATGGGGTGATTTCAGGTGTTTTCCTTTTTCTGGAAAAACACTCCTGGGCTTCAGGAAAAACCTGCCTGAGCCCAAAAAAACTGCCGTGTTGTCAGTTCTGCCCGGTGAGCCCGCGGGTAGACCTGTTCAGTCCGCCATGTCCCCACCGGAAGTCTTTGTTTGACCTTAAAACAGTTATCATTTATCCGTTGATGTCCTTTAGCATGCCAATTTGAGATTAGAACCTCCTTCTGAGTTCAGAGATCTTTTGGAAGACTTTATTTCTTTTTCTGTATCTGTTTCCATCTTTGATGTCTTTACAGATGTTGTTGTAATACTGCTTCTTGTCTCTTCTAACAGCTCTTGAAATTCTTTATTGAGTTCCTTCCTAAGATCTTTGTCCTTTTTGGCTTCTCTTCTTTTCTTGGCAATTTCCACAATTTGTTATGACATCCAGTTTGCTTTCTTCTGTTTCTTGATCCTTGGCAGTCTGTTTTCACATTCATTGTTAACAATTTCTTTGATTTTATTGCAGTTTCTCTGGTTCCCTATTAATGAGGTTCAGGACTTTAAATCAATTCCTGACGTTCTACTTGAAAATGGTGGGTATATGCTTAAGATCATACCATGGAAACTGCATGGCTTTCTCCTCCCGCTTTAGCTTAACTTAGACATTGTACGTGAGCAGTTCATCATCTGTTCCACAGTCAGCCTCTGGCCATGTCTTGCTGTTATAACGGAACTCTTCTACCTCCTTGCACCAATAATATAGTCAATTTGATTTCTGTGTACTCCCTGGTGTACAGGCATCATTTTGGTTGTTTGCAGACAGTGTTAGCTATGAAGAAATAATAGGAGTGGCAAAAATTGATAAGTTGTCCTCCTGCTTCATTTTGGTTTCCTATGCCATACAATCCAACTACCTTATATTTTCCTCCTTAATATTTCCAACTTTGGCATTTCAGTCTTGGGTATCACAAGCAGCACATCTTGCATGCATGTTCTGTCAGTTTCAAATTGAACTTGATCATAATCAACTTCCTCTTTTTCCAGATCAGTGGTTGAAGCATAAACTTGGATATTCATCATATTAAAGAGTTGTCCATTAAGTTTAATTGATATTATTTCGTCAATGATTGCATTGTAGCTAAGTATTGTTCTTGCTGTACCCTTCCTAACTATGAAAGCAACACTGTTCCATCTTTGTTTTTCATATGCTGAGTAGTAAACTCTGTGATCTTCTGACTCTAAGTGTCCATTTCTAGGCTATCGCAATTCCCTGATGCCTAAGATGTCGATCAGTTGATTCATTCCATCTTTCACTGTATTGTGTTTTCCCATATTAATGCTTCTTGCATTCCATATTCCAACTGCAATTCTGTCTTTGCTGCTTCAGATTTGAGTGCCATCCAACTTGAGGGGCCCATCATCCAGCACTGTATCCTCAATCATTTTATATTTTCTGCCCATGTGGTTTTCTTGGTAAAATACAGGAGTGATTTACCACTGCCTTTCCCCATGCAGAATGAATTGATGCCTTTGCCCTTGTCACTAAAGTGATCATCTGCCTCCGGTAGCTTCCTATATCACTGATGCCCAATGTAGGTGCCTGCCTGCTGGAGCTGGGCAGCTGGGATGACCTCCTGCCTTGGGTGACCCTGCTGGGAGTATGTACCGGAAATACTTTTGCTAATTGAACACAACTCATTTTTTAAAATATTCTCTCCAGAAGCTTAACTTCAGAAGAATTTTAAAAACAAGCAGTATAACCCAAATGCCAGTGACATGTGTGTAGTATATAATCCAATATTTTCTTTATACAAAAATGTGTAACATGTAAAGGCAAGACTGTTTCATTAGTTTCTCAGAGTCTCCCAGGAGTTAATCACAGCTGTCCTCACACTGTCGATGGTGAATTACTTCAACAGTAATGAGGGGAAGCTAAAATGAATGATCTCTTGGTGAGCATGACACATACAATCTAAAAGCGGTTCTCTTGGAGGTCTTTCAGGAAAAAAATGCATTGACCACTTCTGCTTCCATTGATTTAATGAACTCAGATGCACAGCATGAAAATAGAATTCAATAATGTATAATGGTGGCTTCTTTTAAGGGGGAAAAAAACTTAATTGGATTCTTATCAGGTAGTCTCTCAATGAGACAGCATAGCTGCTAATTATGGTTATTGATGATATTTGGATTTATTGAAGTCACTGCCTTCGTTCACTGAATATGTATGCATGTGCACACACGCACACACCTAAAAATGGAGTGGGGGGAACGTAAGTTATTTAACACTCAACAGGGTGCTGTCAGAACAAAAGTATACCTATTAAAATATTAGAGTCAGATTATACTGTAGGTCACATTCAGAGCATAGGACCAGTAAATTCCAAAAAGTAAATACTGATGAATCTGGGGCTAAAAATGCAAATAAAAAAGTTGTGCTTGCAGTTTATTACTTATTTGGGGGGGGGGGAGGATAGCAGTAACTCAGGTTCATTATACATACTTTTAGTTACTTTATTTTATTTTAGTTATTTTATTTTAGTTACAGCTTAGTGAGCTCAATACCAAAGTAGAGATCACGATCTTTACAGTAGTTTCACCTTGTGTTCCGGTGAGACTTCCTCAGTGCAGTGGTTCTGAAGTGGAGACTGCCTTGCAGTAGTTCTGCGTACTCTGTCTGGATGACCCACCCAGGCTATAAATACTGCAAGGCAATCTCCAGTTCTGCAAAATCATTATCTCTGCTTTGGTAATGATCTCACTAAGCCACATCAACTTCGCTGGACCGGCTATGTTGTTCGAATGCCTGACCAAGCAGCTACTTTACTCCCACCTTAAGAATGGAAAACGGAATATTGGTGGACAGCAAAAGAGATTCAAAGACACTCTCAAAGCTAATTTAAAAAAATGTAATATCAGTATTGAGAACTGGGAAGCCCTAACTCATGAGCGTTTCAATTGGAGGTCAGCCTTTATTAATGGTGCTATGGACTTTGAAGAAGCACGAGTACAGGGCGAAAAGGAGAAAAGAGCTAAAAGGAAGGTACGTCAGGCAAACCCTCATCATGACCGTCTCCCACCCGGAAACCTATGCCCTCACTGTGGGAGGTTGTGCGGATCCAGAATTGGCCTTTACAGCCACTTACGGATCCACTGTTAAAATTTTACCCTTGGAAGACAATCTTACTCCGCTATGAGTGATAGCCAATGATGATGACTAAGCCTGGAGAATGCCAAGTAATGTATGTATAACTTATTAACTGTTAAAGAGGTGTTAGACAAAGCAAAGTATTTCATTAATATGCCTGCTTATGCTTCTTTACTCTGTGGATCACTACTGTTACATTCACTCCCTCCCTCCCTCCCTCAGTGTTAAATAGAGTCACTTTCTAGAGGGAAGTGAAAAAGCTTTCGGTGTCACCGAGTTACCCCATGTCTGCTTTTCCTAATGCTGTTGCTTAATTTTTATATGCATTAACAGAAGTATGATTTAAGATTTAAAATCACGTCAATATATTTGGGGGTTGGTATCTTTGAACTCACTTTCCATTTCAAGAAGAACCCAGGGCAATACTGCCTCTTGCATGTGAAAGATTTTTTAGATATTCTAGATCTCTACCACATCCCCCCCTTAGTCTTTCCTTTTAAAGCTACGCATGCCTCATTCCTTTAACTATGCCCCATACAGCATGGTTTCCAAACCCTGTATCAGCCTGGTAGTTCTTCTCTGAACCCACTCTAGCTTCTCCATGTCTCTCCTAAAACATATTGTCCAGAACTGGTCACTGTACTCTAAGTATAGGCTAACCAACATAGAGTGCAATCAAACTTCTACCTCCTGTGATCTGTTAATGCAGCCGGGGATTGCACTGAATGTCGTGGCTGCTTGCTCATGTTTAGCTGGTGGTTCACTAGTACTCCTGGAATCTTCTCACCTGCCCTGCTGCCAAGCCAATTCTCCCTCATTTTAATCCCTTCCTTCCTTCCTGGCTGCCCATCTCATTACTGTGACTCTGGGAAGTTAACAGTACATAAAACTAAAAAACAACAACCCAAATAATTAGAACTAATTTCTTATACAAATGCAGGACCTTATACTGGTCACAGCTGAATATCATCCTGTGGAAATGGCTAAATGTTCAAGGCGGTCAGGGTCATTTTGAACTATCCTGTGATCTCTAAAGCATTAGCCATTCCCTCCAGCTTTTTGTTAATGTTAATTTTATAAGCATCCCTTCTATTACATCTTCTGGGTCATTAAAAAAGCTGTTGCATGGTACTAGCCTGAAGTTGGAGACCAGGGAAACCTCATTCAATACTTCTCTCCAGGCTGATGCAGAACCATTTACAAGCATCCTTTGAGTGGGACTATTCAAGCAGTTGCAAATCCTCTGGATCGTGTAGAATCTAACCCACCTAAAGGAGTCCTTAGGAGATGGTAGCAATATAGAAATCTAATAAGTAAACAATAGGATATTATAAGAGAGCTTGTCAAAGCCTTTTTTAAAATCAAAGTATGCTATATATACAGCATTCCATTGGTCTAAAAAACTAGTGACCCTGTCATCAAAATTGATAAGCTTAGCCTGACATGACTTGTCCTTATAAAAATAGACTGTTCATGTCTGGGAAAAAACAAAAAATCAAATGAAGTTCTACAGGGGTTTGGCACCAATCCTAACCCAAGGCCTGGGGGGAATAGGTAAGTTTTTGATTACTTCTTGAACATTATCAGTGTGAGAGCCATATGAATATCTGAGAGGATGCCATTCCAGAGAGCAACCACCACAACAGAGAAGGCACATTTCCTAGGTCCCAATAGGTGGCATTGTTTGATGAAAGGGACCTCGAGTGCACCATTCTGCCTGATTGCACAGGGCCAGCAGAAACTATTGGAGAGAGGTGATCCCTCAAATAGCCAGGTTCTATGCCATGCAGCGCTTTCTAGGTGGTAACCAGTGCCTTGCATTGTACTCGGATGCAATTAGTGCAGCTTGCAAAGGACAAACCAAGGCATGCCTATTACAATCCACATCACCATATTCTGGACCACATGTAGGTTCTAAGTGGTCTTCAAGGGCAGCCCCATGTAGAGTGCGTTGCAATAGTCCACTTGTGAGTTGACTAAGGTATGATTAACCATCTGGAGAGTGTTCATACTCTCTACCTTTCACCTGAGTATATTAAACTTCTGTCTTTCTAAATCCAAGCTATGTGATTGACTTCTCCCAATTGTTCCTCCCCCATCTATCCTGAACTCCAATGTGACATTCTTGCTTTTCCCTGACCAATTGCTCTCTGTTGGTTAGGATTAGGTCCAGAATAGCTGACACCCCTTGTTTTTTTTTCTACCTTCTGAAAAATGGAATTGTCAGCAACAGAGATAAAAAAAACTCTTGGATCTTCCATTCATACCTGAGTTAATTTTCCAGTAGATATTGGAGTAGTTGAAGTCTCCAATTATCAGTATAATCTGCCCTCTTGAGAATTTGGTGAATTGATTTAGAAAGGGATTGTCTATATCCTCTGCCTGGATAGGCAGTTCTTGTGGTGGATTTCGGCAGTGCTACTGGTTCTCAGGAAGGAAGGAGCACATTCCAAGGAGGTGGAGGAGATAAGCGGAGGGACAGTCTGGGAGGCAGTGGTGGGAAAACGAAGAGGTTCAGGATAGCCCTGCCCTAGAGTCTCCCAGGTTATTTCCCCTTAGGTTAGGTAGAGTAGCTTTAGTCTGGCAAGATTCTGTCTGTAGGGTGTGAGCAAATAACTGGAGTTTGAATGGACCGACTCTTTGTTGTTCTTGGCTGGGCCTGACAGTTCTAATACATTTCCATAATGGTATCACTTTTGTCCTTATTCCTTTTAATTTTATCCAGGACTTTTACATTTGGGGCATGATTTTCTTCACAGGCATATGGCCACTCTGCAAAGTTATTCTGCCTACCTTTTGGTTGAGTTCCTGCAAGAAATAAATTCAAGTTTTGTGCTCCAGTCAAGGCTCTTAATGCCCAGCTCTTTCCTGATGATTTGTACCGGAGTCTACAACTCACTCCCTCTCCCCACTTTGTTTTAGTTTTCAACACCCCTGTACTTGTGAGGTACATGTAGTGCTGATGTCGACCACAGGCTAAAGTTCCAAATCTTTCTTGAAGACAACATCTTCTTAGCCAAATGCCCAAATTGCTGCCACCCTTCCTTTTGGATATTAGTTTGGGATTCCCCAATCTCAAAAACAGCTGGCCTTGGAGTACAGCAAGCTGGAGTGGACTTCATTGTCACATTTTTTTGTTCCAAAGTTCTTGCAGAGGCTAAAGGATTTGTGCATGTTCTTTGCCATTCTTTCTCACCCTGGTAACTCTACATAAATTGGATGACAGTTCTCATAATTCCCTTCTAATGTTAAAATATTATGAACAGGGAAGTCTAGTGCTTAAGGTGCTAGGCTAGAAACCAGGAGTCTGTGAGTTCTTGTTCGGCCTTAGGTGTGAAAGCCGGCTGGGTGACCTTGGGCCAGTCACACACACTCTCAGCCCTAGGAAGGAGCCAATAGCAAACCAGGAGACTGAGAGTTCTAGTCCCGCCTTAGGCAGGAAAGCCCGCTGGGTGACCTCTGGCCAGTCACACACTCTCAGCCCAACTCACCTCACAGGGTTCTTGTGTTGGGAAAAATAGGAGGAGGAAGGAGTATTAGCTATGTTCGTCGCCTTGAGTTATTTATAAAAATAAGGTGGGATAAAAATAAAATAAAATAAATAAATAAATGAGCTTCCAAACCACATGCAGTTCCATGGGATCCAAACTTTCCATCCATGGTAATTCATTGAGGAGGAGGGAAGAGGAAACAGGAAGGGGTCCCTCTTGCTAGGTTTTACAATAACTTTGTATTCTCATGGATCCCTGACGTGAGCTTCTGTATATGGCTTATTCAGCATAATCTCTGGAAGACTTGTGTATGTAAAAGAAAAAGGCACCTCCATGAACCTCCTTTCATAGAGTTTTCTTGGCAGCAGTATAGAAGCAATTTGCCACTGCTTGCTTTGGGATTTCCCCCCCCCCCCAATATAGCCTACAACCCTGAGATGTCCTGGCAGCCTTCCATCCAAGTACTAACAAGGTCCAACCCTACTTAGCTTTCCAGGTGCTGTGACCCAGCTGTGGGAACCCATGAATACAAATTCCCTTTATTTAAAATATATGAGATTGTAAAATGGGAAGATTATTTTGTGTGCAAAATAAAACAGGAGGATGTCTGTAACTCTTGATACCTGTTTGTGAGCCTGAGATCAGAGGTATTCCATTGGCAATAATTTCTATTTCGCTATAGCACAGCCTTCTCCAGCTCAGGGCTCTGTGTATGTATTGCACTTCTCCCATGTGGCTGGAGATGATGAGACTTGAGATCCCACAAATCTGTAGGGAACTAAAATGAGGAATGCAGCTTTAGCAAACGAAGTTATCGTTAAGCTAGTAGGTATGTTTTGTTTTCATAGAGCTGGCCTCTAGCTCCTTTCCCTAACCAGTCCAGCTGAGATACTTCTCATCAGATCAATCTGTTTTTACATCTATTTTATTGTTCAATTATTTTGTGGGGAGAAAAAGTGAAGCTAGAAAACAGAAATACACATTTCCAATCCCATCTAGAAGCTTTTGTGTCTCAGTCTGTGTCCCCTTTGACACTAACTGGTGAGAATTACACAACTTTCTTAATTTGCTTGGTACTATAAACAATGCTGCATTTTTCCTCCTATAGGCTTATTTTCCCTATGAGGGAAAAATTCTGATAAAATCTTATCAACACTACCACCAGCAATATTTGAAGCAAAAGACACTGCAGTAAATCCTGCTTATTGTTAGAAGTCCATTCAGTGAAACTAGAAACGCCAATCCATATATGGATCTTTATCTTCTGTTTTTACAGAAACTTGCAGATGCTGGATAATCACTTCATGTCTGCATTTTTTTTAATGGAATATCACTAAAGAGTAACCGGAGATGATATTCTTATCAATCCAAGAGAATCGGTGAGGAAAAGTAGAGTCTTGTTTTGTCCATCTGAAGACAAAAGTACCGTTTCAGTTCAGCTACTCTAGCTTGCTGGAACATCTTTTAGTAAAGCCAAGGAAACTTGTCAAGAAGTCTCAGGACCTCTTGCAACAATTTGCTTCCACCCCCAGAGTGGAGAGGTGCATCTTCCCAGAAGGGTGCTGGATGGATCCTTTCTGGCAAAGAACTGAAAGGATGGCTGAGAAAACAGTGCCCCGTTGTGCAGCCCCTTTAAAGGCAGGAAGCTGGGAGATCTCGATGTGAGCCTTAATCCAGCCTCCATTCAGCTGGGCCCATCCTGCTATCCCCCCAACAGCTCCTTCATTTCAACATGACAGATAAATAGGTGTGAGTAGGAGAAGGGGCCCCACGTGGGAAGGTAGAGGGTATAAAAGTTGAAGGGCTGTTTCAGCATTCACTGATGGTCTTGCATTCATGTCAGCATGACAAATGCAGGTTCCATTGTAGTGTCTTTGCAGTTGTTGCATTGGGCTAATGCAGCAGAGAGTAGATGGCAAGAAACACAAAGAAAAGTATTATACAAGTTTAAGTTTGTGGAATGGCCCTTTTGTCTTCATGCAGAATTGGAAATAAAAGCACTTCGAAGCATAAATAGATTCTTTGTAGCACTTCATATATAGATGTGCTCAGAATATTATGCTAGGGCCCTTCCAAGGATTTTTTTTTAATGCTCAAATGGTGGGGAGGGAGTCTTGTACGCGTACGGAGCGACTGAAAGGGGGCACGCGGTAGAGGAAGCCAGAAGGCCTGAGCTGTAGGAAGGAGATGCTTAACATCCCTTTCTGTTTCAGAAACCAGCCCATAGAATTATGCTGTGTGGCTCCCTACTAAAGGTCGTAAAGTGTGTTTCTGTTGATGTGTTTTTAGTGGTAGCAAGTTTTAATGGGACCATCAACCATGGAAGAAATTGGAGAGAGGGAAGGCATCAATGCTACCAAGCTTATTTTTGAGGCAATGGAAAGGGAGACCCTCTCAATTTATTATCCAAAATATTTTGAGTATCAAAGTCTCCCTTAGGAGTGCTTCAGGTATTTCAGATGGAAATCCATTTTTCTCCCTCTGAAACAACTTACTCAGTCACCCCCTGAAGAAAAGCTTATATTATTTGAAATGCTTGTTTAAAAATTGGCTTCATACACTTTTGTGATTTTCTCCCCTTTTGTGGTTTTCCTTCCAAAGGATAACACTTGGCTTTTTTATAAGAATTTTATTAAGTTTCAATCAGAGATAAAAGCTACAGAAAAACAAAAAACCACAAAGAACAAAAGAGAAAAAACTAAAAAAGTGTAGAAACACAAGAGAAAATTTTCAAGATTACAAAAAGAAGTGACTTCCAACTTTTAACAGCAAGAATATACAACAATTTTCCATAATTAATCCCTTACTCTATATTAAACCAAAATCACATTATTTCTATAAATCATTCCATTGGCACATTATAAAAATTACTAAATACAGTTGCTCTCTCCCCTTATAATAAAAGAAACTATATATATAGTTTCCACTTGGTATCCCACAGTCACATGGGAACCATGATGAGGCAAGGAAGACAGCAACATCCAAGTACCACCGAAGGATAAGACAGGTCCTGAAAAGCCAGCTCAATGGGAAGAACAAGATCCATGCCATTAACATGTATGTCCTGCCAGTCATCAGATACCCTGCTGGTATAATGAGCTGGCCAAAGGAGGACAGGCTGCTGATGTGAAGACATGGAAGCTCCTCACAATGTACGGAGGCTTCCACCCCAAGTCCAACACCCAGAGACTGTACACCAGCCGGAAAGAGGGCGGGCGGGGTCTGGTGAGTGTCAAAGCCACTGTCCTGGATGAGACCCAGAGCATCCAGAAGTACATCAGTAAGATGGCACCTAAAGATGAGCTGCTGAGAGAAGCAGCAGCAGACATGGAAGGAAGATAAGCAGAGGAAGTGCCATGGCAAGACAAGACCCTGCATGGGATGTACCATCAACAGATAGCTGAGGTGCCTGACCTTGGGAACTCCTACCAGTGGCTGGAAAGGGCTGGACTAAAAGACAGCACTGAGGCACTAGCATAGCAGCACAAGAACAGGCACTAGGAACCCAATCCATAGAAGCAGGGGTCTACCACACTAGACAGGAGTGTGCAGACTGTACAGAGAGGCCTCAGAGACAGTCCAACACATAGTGGCAGGGTGTAAGATGCAGGCAGGAACAGCATACACTGAACGGCACAACCAAGTAGCTGGCATTGTGTACAGGAACATTTGCACAGCGTATGGGCTAGACCCTCCCAAGTCCAGATGGGAGATTCCACAGAAGATCATGGAGAATGACAGGGCTAAGATCCTGTGGGACTTCCAGATCCAGACAGACAGGCAGGTACTGGCCAATTAACCAGACATTGTGGTAGTAGACAAGGACCAGAAGACGGCGGTGGTGATAGATGTAGTGGTCCCAAGTGACAGCAACATCAGGAAGAAGGAGTATGAGAAGCTGGAGAAGTACCAGGGCCTGAAGGAAGAACTGGAGAGGATGTGGAAAGTGAAGGTCAAAGTGGTCCCAGTGGTGGTAGGAGCACTCGGGGCTGTGACTCCTAAGCTGGGAGAGTGGCTCCAACAGATCCCAGGAGCAACATCAGAGCTCTCTGTCCAGAAGAGTGGAGTGCTAGGACAAGCTAAGATACTGTGCAGAACCCTCAAACTCCCAGGCCTCTGGTAGAGGGCCCGAGGTTGAGAAAGACACATACCACCCATAGGGGTGAGAAGGGAATTTTTTTAATCTAATCAACTTCCCCTCCAAAGATAACATTTATTTAATTATTTCCTTCCTACTACTATTCTATATATTCCTGTCTACTATAATAAAAATCCAACTAAAAACATATAAATTGTCTGCCATTATACCTGATAATACAACAATTTTAATTATCTTAATCATATTAAACCCAAAACCAAATATTTATTATTATTATTTTATTATACTTTAATCTTAATCCAAATTGTTAAAGATAAATGAAATCAGCCAAACCCTAAAAGCAATCCAGATAAATATTCTTAAACCCTTATCCCACTTCAAAATAAACCAAAGCATTTACATATCCCCACAATACGCAGAGAGCTTTTTTCTTAGAAAAATCAAACAGCCCAACTGCCCCCCTCAAAATCTCCGACTTCTCTTCAGGAGACCTCCCATACATAATAACCCCTTCTTTTCCATGGTGTTCCATCAGAAGATCAATGTCACTTATGGCTTGCAACTCGATCTCTCCCTTTAATTTCTTCAACTCGTCTATCCAATCTTCATCCAACATTTCAACAGAAATCCCGATCTCACTTTTAGAAGAAACATTTCGGTTGCTGTTAAATTCCTCAGTTTCCTCCACAACATGCCCAACCAGATGACGCATTTTAGACCTCATCTTTTCCACAATGTCCTGAATGCCTTGCATAAAAACTTGACAGGAATCAGAAAGAATCTGTTTAAAATCTCAGTGAAAGTCAGAAAGTTTGTTGAAAATCCTCCATGTCTCAAGCAGTAGATTATGGTGCCCCCTAGGAGCTTAACCAGTGAAAGTCAAAGATATGAAAGAATTCTGGAATGTGTTTACACAAGTGGAAGTGAGATATGCAGACAGTTCCCCAGGGAAAGTACAAGCAGAAAACTGAAAGTTCAAAACAGCCGATTCAACGTGTAGGAAAATGCTAATACCTTCTAATTTAGTACAAAAATAATAACAGGGAGACAATTATTTACCTTCAATCCTCCTTAATATTTGGAGGGAAAACAAAGTCCAAAACTTAAAAAGAAAAACTTAAAAAGAATTTTTTAAAAAAATTAATCCCAGAAATAACAATAAGCACCAAGACAGCCCACTTCTCCTTGCTGTAGAAAGCCTCTCTTAGGGTACGCATACTTAAAAGAAATATAAATTGGGTGATTTAGAAATGGGGTGGCCAGTCTTAGTGTCCCTTTAAGGCTACTGTGCGGCTTGGAAAATGGTGACGTCCCAGCCTCCCGGCTAGCTCTTACCAGTCAAACGCGAATGCTGTTTGCGATCTTCTGGCTGCAAGCAGCTGTCCGGAGGACAGATGGGGTGATTCCAGGTGTTTTCCTTATCCAGAAAAGCCCTCCTGGGCTTCAGGAAAAACCTGCCTGAGCCCGAAAAAACTGCTGCATTGTCGGTTGTGCCCAGTGAGCCTGCAGGCACAGCTGTTCAGTCTGCCATGTCCCCACCGGAAGTCCAAAGGATAATACCTGTAAGAGAATCAGGGAGATGACCTTGAGGGAAATAGGCAAGAACTGTCATTTAAGCAAAGAGGGTTGAAACATTCTTTAAGTCCTGGGAAGCAAGATAATATTTGGAAGCAACTTAGGCAAAAGCCTCCCTGATCTACTATGATATAAGAGGGAGAGTAGGTTAAGCACAATCAGGCTTTCAATATTCTGTTATTATAGCCTATCTCAATAAAGTTTAGTTCTAGTCTTCCTGTGGAGTCTGTTTCCTGATCTGGTCTATCCTGGAGGGCTGACAGTTGCCACCTCTTCTCCTCCTCTTCCTCCTCCTTGTGAAACAGGCAGAATTCAGAGTTCCAGTACAATCCTCTTCCATGTGCATAATGGCAACTACATCTGCTTCAAGACTGAAGTACCTATGCCATATGCAGTGCCATGGGATGCTACGGTGGTCTATTTGCCCATTAAAAGAAACTCTCCTTCCCGTGTGTCTCCTGTCCCAGACCACATTTTGTGTTTTGGCTTGCATCCATTCAGCAGCCCCATTCATGAGATCATTTCAGCTGAAGATGCCAGGATGGGTAAAGCTTCGGAGTCAGCATTGAACTATATTTAAGCAGATAGTTGTATACTCATATTTCCATTGGAAACACTTGCTTTTTATTGTGCTCAGGAGTACCTTGAAACCCTTTTCTTCTCATTTACTGTGATTTTCCAACAGAAGATAAACTGAAGTTGCAGAATTTTTTCCAAGTACCTTCAGTGGATCATTGTAATCTTTCTGAAATAAAGTAGGCAATTATGATGCAAGGATATTTCACATTCCTAGTTTCTTTATATTTATGGGTGTTCATACTCCTAATAAACTCTTTCACGTTTTTCTGAATGCAGAAAGTATCCATGTGCGTTGGTGGACTGAATCATTTTTATTTTAAAAGCCATAATCCCACAGTTTTCAAAATAAATCATAATAAGCCTGGTCTTCCTCCCCAAATGTCAACACAAGGTCTCCTAATTTTTATTGTGCTCAGGAGTACCTTGAAACCCTTTTCTTCTCATTTACTGTGATTTTCCAACAGAAGATAAACTGAAGTTGCA
Source organism: Charina bottae (assembly GCA_023362775.1). Lineage (NCBI taxonomy): Eukaryota > Metazoa > Chordata > Lepidosauria > Squamata > Charinaidae > Charina > Charina bottae. The sequence goes on from JALMGJ010000020.1 coordinate 4,736,375, forward strand.
GAATTTTTTCCAAGTACCTTCAGTGGATCATTGTAATCTTTCTGAAATAAAGTAGGCAATTATGATGCAAGGATATTTCACATTCCTAGTTTCTTTATATTTATGGGTGTTCATACTCCTAATAAACTCTTTCACGTTTTTCTGAATGCAGAAAGTATCCATGTGCGTTGGTGGACTGAATCATTTTTATTTTAAAAGCCATAATCCCACAGTTTTCAAAATAAATCATAATAAGCCTGGTCTTCCTCCCCAAATGTCAACACAAGGTCTCCTAATTTTTATTGTGCTCAGGAGTACCTTGAAACCCTTTTCTTCTCATTTACTGTGATTTTCCAACAGAAGATAAACTGAAGTTGCAGAATTTTTTCCAAGTACCTTCAGTGGATCATTGTAATCTTTCTGAAATAAAGTAGGCAATTATGATGCAAGGATATTTCACATTCCTAGTTTCTTTATATTTATGGGTGTTCATACTCCTAATAAACTCTTTCACGTTTTTCTGAATGCAGAAAGTATCCATGTGCGTTGGTGGACTGAATCATTTTTATTTTAAAAGCCATAATCCCACAGTTTTCAAAATAAATCATAATAAGCCTGGTCTTCCTCCCCAAATGTCAACACAAGGTCTCCTAATTTTTCGTGCACATTGTAGTCAATTGATCCTTCCTTTGGCCAAATGCCTTCCATTGCCTTAGTCCATGATTCACTTTTTCCACTGTCATTTCTGGGTTTTCAAAATGACCAAAGTGGCAGACCAAACACGAGAGGGGTCTGGTGTTAGGTGGTTATCTCACAGGGATTCTGTGAGATAAACAAAGGTGGATGCAATCAAGATTTCCTTCCTGTGAAGAGATTATCTATTTGTCCTTAATTAAGATTTTCTGTGGCATCCACAGTTCATACATTCTTGTGAACATGTACACATTCCATAGGAAGGGGGGTTTAATAGAGTTCAATCCTTCATGTGTTGGTGGACTGAATCATTTTTATTTTAAAATCGTAAGCAGAGGCACTGATTTTGCTGCCTGAGGAGAATTTCATTCTCCAAGGGGGATCAGTGTAGCACACAGTTGCTAGTTTATACTATATTATTCTGACAAATATCTTTTGGACAAACTTTGCAGCATGTTAATAATTCTGCAAGTCTTCTTAATACAGTCCATCTCAAAATAAATCTTCAGAGCTAAATTTGTCAAAAGAAAATACTCCTGTAGCTTTCTAGAATCAGAATGACGTTTTTGGTTGTTTTTTCAAAATATTTCTATCATTTCTAGATAATAAACTCATCAAGCAACCAATATTTGGCAGGATCATAAAAGTCGTCTTCTGCCAATCCAGATTCTGAAATGGAATAAGATTCTGAGCAGAGCAGATTTTTTTAAAATTTTCACCAATGTACCAGTAATTGCTTTAGAGCTGGATCTACAAAGCATTCCCAGTATACATTAACTCAAATAGCTTTTCTCCCGAGTTGCTGTCACCATATTCTCATTCAAAATGTGTTCTGTGTGGTGTTGTCCATACACTTGCAAATCTGGAGCTTGCTGATGGACCCTTCAGAAAATAGCAGGGCACAGATAGTAGGAGTCACTAAGTTTACTATTCTTACTGCCCCTACCCCATCCCCCTACCCCTGGTTTGAGTGTTCTATGAAGGTACTTTTACAGTAAGAAAAAGCAAAGAAATTTCCAATGACCACCATACAAATGCACCCATGGACCATGAAACGTTCCACCATTTTTATCTGCATTTGCTATCCTCCCAATAGACTGGCCTGTAAATGCTTTCAGAGGAAGACTGGTTTTTTCAACAATTTAGCAAAGCCACAGAGAAGCTTAAGTTGCTTTCTTCTCTGTATTGTACCAGATCAACTTTGTTGATGGGTTGTTCTGCTAACCTAGAGTTTCATACCCTAGAAAAGCCAAAAAAGATCTCTTTTCTGCATTATGTGGGGATCAGCTTTCCTTGTACAGTGTGTTTCCAGTAGCAGAAAGCCAATAAACATGTTGGTAAAGTAGGCAAAAGGAGAAGGGGACGGCAGAGGATGAGATGGTTAGATAGCATCACCGATGTAATGAACATGAATTTGAGTAAACTCCGGGAGACAGTGGAGGACAGGAAGGCCTGGTGTGCTATGTTCCATGAGGTCACGAAGAGTCGGACACGACTAAACTACTGAACAACAACAACAAAAGTAGGCATTCCTCAGCTTCTCTGATCAAAACACAGCTGGGAGGCAATTTGTATGTGTGTGCGTGTGCATGAGAGAGAGGGGGGTGGGTTGTGGTAGGCAATCCTTCCAACTGAAACCCCTCTGCTCATAGAAATGTGATGGTCCCCCAAGCATATATCTTGTTTATTGCTGGGATGCAAGGAAGAAAATGAATACTTCATTTTCCCATAGTTTTGGACTTTGGAATAGATTAACAGTGGGCTGCAGCTTGCATCACACAATAAGTGGGCTACATCTCTTTGATAGGCATAGAATATTCTGTGTGACTGTAGAGCTCTATTTTTTTAAAAAATTTATATTTGTGTATTCAGATATTGAAGCAGCTGAAGCTCTATATTGAAACAATACAACTATTGCAACAGCTTTGAAATGAAATGTTATGTTCCATAAGGTCTGCCTAACTTTCAACAACCAGCATATTGCTTGAAATACACCCATAGAAATAAGGGGAAAAACAAGAAATGGTGCAATGCATTTGGACAATATAGAATGTTTAATATCCAGAACTGATCTGAAGGATTGCAAGAAGAAGGCAAATAGCGTATTTGGAGCAATAATGCTTTCTTTGAGCACCATTATCTTAGGTATGGTGTGGATTGGATTGAGAAATAAAATAAAGCATTAGCAACAGTTCCAGAAGTCAGAAGGGGCTTATGTACACTTAATGGATGGATTGTTGATTCAGGAAGAATTCATACTTATCCTAAAGTACAAAAGCAAGTTTGCAACTATCTGTATAAGTGAGTGTATCAATCTTCGTTTCTCCTTTTCAGGACTTGTTCCAAGCCGGTTCATATCAATTTATGATTTTTAAACTGTGTACAATAAACATTGTTTTGTTTTTTCAATTTCTGGGCCACCCACTCTGTTAAGCAGCTCTGGAAGGCTTACAAAGGGTTAAAAATATCAAAACAGAAAAATAACACATCAGTAAAAATGCCATGCTAGAACCAAACAAAATCCAACTGTTTACACTTTGACTGGTTCACACAACATGCTGGCCCCAGCTCCTGTGAGAAGGAGCAAATGTCAGGGGGGATGCTGTTCCACAGGGCAGACGTGGCAGCAGGCAAGGCACATGTACCAATGTGCACATTTGTGTACATACAATACATTACATCATGCATACTTTTTTTGCAGCTTCTTTTCTTTAGTCTTATCCTAAAATGGGTATTTTTATGCACGCTTTCCCATAAATATGCTTTTAGTATGCATGTTTTGATTGGCCTTGCCATATTCAGAAGGTGTATCAACTGTGTTTCAGTGTTTATGTTAATCTAGGAAGTATAAATAAGTACATTTACGTTAAAATGAAATCCAGACAGGTTTTCCCCCTCCCTAGCTATGTACCTAGATCCCATCTCTCATGGGGAGAAGCCAGAATATCAAGGCTCAGCTCGCAGCTATAAGGAGCAGAGCTGCTTTTTTGCAGTGGAATCTGAAAGTTGCCTAATAAGTATTTGTTTGTTTTATAAAATTGTTATTTACGCATTATATTATTTATAGACATTATTGAGCTAAAATGCATACTCTCCCTTTTCACTTATTAAACACAATACTGAAGTGCTGATATGAGCTGAGGTATAGCATATTGCAAAGAGATGTAGCATCTGATAGGATCAGCTTCTATGACACTGAATTGAAATTTTAAAAAGTTCTTCCATGACAAAGATCATGAGTTAATTATTCATATTAGTTTATGAGTTAACTATTCATACTAGTTTATCTGTTACATTATTTCTGTAAATTGGAAGGCTTAGGCATATTATAGTTTCAGTTTTAAGAAGATAGAGTAGGTGGGAGCCACTTACCTAGTTTATGAACTTTACATTTTACCATTCGTATTCTATGGAAGAATGGTACAAATAGCGTTGCTTCCTATTGCACACAGCATGATGTACATGTTGCATACAATTTGAGTTTGTTTCCCTTGTTCCTTTTGTGAGAAGCAGAATTTAGAATTTTCTCATTAATTTGGCAATTCTGTTCTGAAATTTTCTTCATATCAAAGTCGGAATCATTTTATAAAGCAAGGGGAACAATACACGTGCAACTGCACACCAACTTAATATTCCAAGGTAATATTTGGCTAGAATGTAAGGACTGGCATGAAACAAATTTCTTCCTTTCTTTTTTTAGATTGAGTGTTTTCTCTTTGAGAAACTACTATTTTTTTTATAATGCAGGAAAGAAAAAACTGATTTGAAAACTGGATTTTTAAAACACATGGATGGGTCCAGAATCTCTCTCTTGTGATGGAAGTAGCAGAGCTTCACCTGCAGCAGGCTTGTGATCCTGCTGGTGATATGTCCACTTGTAATTCCTTATTGGTTAGATATTACCACTGTGGCAAACCAAGGTCTTTGAAAGCAGGGAAGGGTCAAAGATATAATGTTTTCTTAAACTATATTCCAAAATCCTGGAATCTTTTAATCTATGAATAATTTAGGATATGACAAGCTTGGGCCGTTATGAAAATAAGGATTATGTACTCCTGGAAGAATGCTTTATCCCAGACTCTAAAAGCTATCTTAATAAAATTTGCAAACTCTTGGACTTTGATTTAGCTTTATGTTGAATGAGAGGCAAGATTGGACAATATGATTCTCTATTGCCTAGTTTAAATTCATTGTTCAAAAATTGAATTATGATGATGATGTTGCAGAAAGTTACAATTTCAATAGCACACTCCCCCATGTATGAATATACATGCACATACATGTGCATGATATATATTATTATCAGCACAAATCAAGCCATTACAGGATAAAAATCTTTTCATTGAAGGTTATGGACTGTAATCTACCACCCTAGTCCAGTGCAGGTTTTCCAACTTCCCAGTCTAGGGCCAAGACAGAGTGCCTGGCCCAAAGTCATCCAACTGGCTTCTGTGCCTTCTTTAAATGGTCTTTTCTATAGAATTAGATATAATTTAAGTGCAGTGGGTTGAGCATTTATTTTTTAAAATGGTTTGGTTTTTACTGATTTTTGTCTCTCTCTCCCCCCCAGGTAGTTTAGTATAGTTTTTTTTTCTTTTCTTTGTTTTTTATCACTATATATCTCTATGTAAAAGGTTTTGTTTCTTTTAAAAGTACATAAAAGGTAAAGTTTCTCTTAAAAAGTCTTTTACAGAATAGTAACCAAGTTATATTGGTATTTCGTTTATATATAATATTAAAAATTAATAACTAAATTGTAACTAAACTAAATTGTAATGTTCTTAAAGTTTAACACAATTATATATATATTAAAAGAAACCTGCTGGTGTATTGGAAAGGGGGACATCTTTCCCGATTCCTTTTCCCAGGATTTCCCTCCCCATCTGCTCTGGAGGATTGGTGAAATCTTTGGACAGAGAAGGAGGTGGCTCTGCAGGCTGCAGACGGGAAAGGGGGATCGATGAAGATTGACTCCTCCTCCTCTCAGAGAATGCAGCCACTGATGCAAAAGAAATGGACTCAGGGCGTACATTGGAAGCCTACAAAACATTTGCATTCTGGATGATTTGGAAATGGCTTTATTCATATTTCAGAGTTGCAAGGGGCAATGGGCCATCAAATCCAACCCCAGTTCAGGAATTCAAATTCTAGCAATCCCAGGAGATGGCTGTCTAGCCTCTCTTTGACCACATCCAAAGAAGGGGAGCCAACCCCCACCTACCCCACCCCCTTGTGACTAACTCTTTTTGCTGTGTTGTGGAAAAACTCACCCATGGGAGAATATCCAACAATCCTTTGGTTAAAGCTAACAGCTTACAGTGAGTCACTGGGCTCTTGCTGTCAAGGGTGACGTGTCTGTTCATCAGAATTTTATAGAGGGGTGCAGAGATGGGCAAGGACTGTTCTGCAACTATGAAGGGCTATAGATGGGGCACGCAGCAGTTTGAGCTCCTCTGTGTCTGGAAAGAGAATGCTTTGTAATGTAGGGTACTTAGCCTCTGAAAAAAGTGAATGACATCACACTTATTGTTATTCTAACAGTTCAACCTTGCATCCCGCTAGGTGGGGAGAATTGTAAACAACCGTTACAGTATCGGTATCCTTGAGAATGTTGCAGTTCATGGAGACATATAGTTTGTGAATCAAAGGTCATTTATTGAGGTAACAAAGATTAACTCCAGAAGGATATATGTCATGAGGGAGTAGTTATGGTATACATATGAGAAGACTGTTAGCAATTAAGTCTATTATGGTTAGATACATTGACCACATGTTAAACAGAGGCAGGGGTATTCAGGGTTAGGATTAGGGATCATTATGGGTATAGGTATAGGAGCACATGAAGGCATATGGTAAAGAAGAGACCACAGGCTTTGACCATGTGATATCCACTTAGGGGTTTGAAGGGTTGCTGTCATATTCCCCTCTCCATTGTCTTGCCTCAAGGCTAGACATACCCATTCCTTTCATCTTTCTTCACAGATCTGAATTTCTAATCTGCCAATAATCTTAACTGCCTTTGCTTGGCGCTGTTTCAATTTCTCTGGATCCTCCTTAAAGTGCAGTGCCTAAAAGTAGACATTCTATCACACTAGTGGAGGTGGAGTTTAAGCAAAGAAGAAACTATTAGTATCTGTCACTTCTAGTTATATTTCTGCTGAGGCAGCCAAGAAAACTGCAGGGACTTGTCCAGGCAGTCTTCGAGAATCAGACATGATATGAGTGAGTGAGTGAGTGAGTGAGTGAGTGAGAGAGAGAGAGAGAGAGAGAGAGAGATCTCCACTTAATTGTCATGCTATCAACCCACATTAAAATAGCTTATTACTTTGCATGCCATGTGTACTTTGTCAAATGCTTTGCTGAAGTCAAGATATATTATGTCTTCAGCATTCCATCACTCTATCACAAGAAGTCATAAGAAGCCAGAGCCATAAATTATGAGTTGGCTGGCCTTTTAAATACATAAATAAAAAGGAGAAATTACAGGTCAGATTGCATCCCAAGTTCTTTAGATGATGGTTGGAGGCCACTCTGCAGCTGTAATCTAAATTGGCTCAGGATTTATATGCTTTCTTGGGAAGCATTCAAAAAGACCATCTATTTTCCCAGGATTCTCTTCCATGATATTAGTGTACATGTGTGCTGGTGGTACAGTATTGCCACTTGGAAATTTTGTTCAATTTTACCTGTTCTGGGACCATTGCTTACATTAGCAAACACAGTCTGAATGCACATGATGCAGTCTCAATGAAGCTAAGAAGTTCTGTCAGTGCCCAAAGGGGAAACAATATGATAACCTCTTGTAATTTGCTTGGAGATTATGTATGTAATAAAATCAGTGTTGAAATTGCAGATTGGTTGATTCCTCTATTCTGAAGGAAGCACACTAAGAACACTAATATGTCTAAAAAAGGCTTTCGCAGGAAACAAGTGGTGAGAACCAAGCCAAGCAAAGATAAGGAATGAAAGTTTGTTTGGTTGAGTGGTCTGGTTATATGGCTGATAAGCAATCAGCTGGAGTTTCATCAAAGGCAAGTTGCTTTGGGCACATGGTCTGCTGAGCAGTGGCTTAAAACCTGTTTAACAGTCCAGGTGAGAAATGTTAGATGATAATGGCTCTTGGATTCTGTACTGTCATAGGTTATAAGAGTTTTAGATATCCAATCATTATGATATGGCCCTTCCTCAAAGACTTTCCTGACAGATCTTTGAATCTCCAGATTTAACTAAGATTTTTTCTACTTCTTTGGAAAAATTAAAGTGTTAGCTCTATATAATGTTAAATTAATTGATTAGATTAGCATTCTGTCTTTGTTCCTGAAAAGATTATTACAGGTATCAGAAAAAAGAAATACAAAACAGGTTAATAAAGGTACAATTTAAAGCATAGGTAGAATGCATAAAACGTGAAAAACTATAGCAATACCTCAGTTTCATTTTCTATAACGTGTGTATATAAATCATGTCAACTGGATTTCTATTTTCTCAGTGGAAATGTTTCGCTCCTGAGAAAATAGAAATCCAGTTGACATGATTCAAGCTACAGACAATTCCACCTGGATGACTGAGAACCTTCACAGACATACGTGTGTATATAAAATTGAAAGCTGATTGCAGCTACCCTTCCTTTAATGATTGCTACTCTTCTCTTTCTTAGTTTGTTAATGGTTGTCTTAGCTACATGGACATGAAACAGGCATGTCATATATCCATAATTACATACTGCACACTCAGGATGCCATTAGCTCTAGTGACCGACATTGCCAGATTTCCTGATGTTTCAGTCCTGAAACTCATGAGATCATCCTGGAAGTAAGAGATTGAATGAGACCTATTGGGCCAAGTCTTATTCAATCCCTGTTTCATGAAACTGAGGAAGGCTGAAACAAGTGAATTGGGGCTGAACCCAGGGCCTCATTATTCAAGGAGCCCAATATCATCTTTTTCTCACAAGGACTATAGTCTCATTCCGTATGTACGATCTCATGGGACAAACAGGGATATTTTAATTCGGAAATATACCCATCCTAGCATTCTGAAATTGTAACATGATTCTTAAGTATCTCTAGCTATGTTGACTCATGTATAATCTAGCCTCAAGGAAACTTTTTCAAAACTTCCAGATTATTTTGCAACCTGTTAGTTTTAACAGGTTGATATTTTGCATTATTGTTGATATTTTGATATGATAATGATGGATCAAGACAGGCACATTTTATATATTAAACAATTCACTTTAAATTTTATTTTTTTCTGGCTTTTTATTGCAAATAAATTATCTTTCTAAACGTAATTTCTTTTTCATGATCACACAACAGAATAAGACAAAGTCATAGCTAAGCTTTTTTAATGAATTAATTGTGTTTCTTAGTCATCCATAACTTGAGATCTCTCAGTGACAATGAAAACAGTTTAAAAATATATAATCACAGAGTAAACAACTCAATTAATTTAAGAGAGTTTGAGCATGTGTGTGTGTATGTATGTATGGGTGTGGGTGTATGCATGTGTATTATGTAATTTGGAATTAACATCTGGTAAAAGACCTACAATACTTGCCTCTTTAGATACATTCTCAAACTGTAGGGAAAACATCACTAGAGAAATTTCAAAGAACGCATGCTTTCCTGAAAGTGATCTGAGGTAATCAAATTCATTTCTGTCCATTTGTGGCATGAACTCTGTTCCTTTAATCACATTCCTCTAGCACAGAGCTTTCCAAACTGTGTGTCGCGACACAAAAGTGTGTCGCCACACACAGTCTGGTGTGTCACCACACAACCCGGAAGCGCTGATCATCATCAGTTTTCCCACGGCGACACACCAACGGCGGTGCGTAAAAGCCTGAAAGCGGCAGCAGCGCTTCTGGGTTTTTGCGCGCTGCCGCAACGGCGGCACTTCCAGATTTTCCCGCGGTGACACACCAACGGCAGTTGGTGTGTCGCTGCGGGAAAACTTTGGAAAGCCCTGCTCTAGCAGAAGAAAACAACGTCAAGGGATAACAATTTGAAAGGCGCTGTATAGTTTCCAGGGCTGCCTTGTCATTCCACGAACTCTTTGCAGAGATATAGGAGCTAATACTTTCAATTCACATTCATTATCAGTTCTGAACCCAAAGTTATCACGCCATTTTAACTGCTAAGCCTGAAAAATAATCCAATTGCTTGTTGTGTAGCCAAACTTCTGGGAGGCAAGAGCAATGCGCTTGCTCTCTGGGACCACTGATGTTTCTTTCTCAGTTATAATCAGCTGGGTACATTTTATATATTATTCTAAAATTAGCCTTAGCATTCCTTATTTTATGTAAAAAAAGAGGCAATTGGAAAGAGTGCGGCGATGCCTGTACTGCATCTCTAGAAATGAGAGGTATATTTGGTAGGTCATATACTTCGTATGAGTAAAGGAGAGACTAGGGACTGAGGTCTCTAACATTCAGCCCAACGTTAGACTATCGCTTATGTTTAAGCTGCCATGAAACTGGAAGCTGCACTTTAACTAGAGGGCATTTAGAGTATTTTCTCAAGAATTAACACATTGTGTGGTAAGGCAAAAGGAAGAGGGGCCGACCAAGGGCAAGATGGATGGATGATATTCTGGAGGTGACGGACTCGACCTTGGGGGAGCTGGGGATGGTGACGGCCGACAGGAAGCTCTGGCGTGGGCTGGTCCATGAAGTCACGAAGGGTCGGAAGCGACTGAACGAATAAACAACAAATGGTAAGGCTAACTTTTTCACCTAACTTTGGAAAATGGAACATGGAAAAGTAATAGGAAGACATGTGAGAATAGGCTCTGCTGTACAATACTGTTCATGAGAAAGGGTGAGGAACCAGCTGGCAAAAAATCTTGTTCCCAGATCTTTCTTCATAAATTTGGGGGGGAAAGTACTGATACAAATTAGAAATGATGTTTATTTAAACTCTGATTTTGATTTGTGCCTTTACTTTTTCACAGCAACAAGGATGAAGATTGTAAACTGAGAAGAATAATACTGTATTTGAAAGCTTTATTCCCATTCCTCCTGTGGTATATAAAATTTCTGTTTCAAAGTCATATAAGCATACAGTAATTATGATTATTAGGGTCGACTCTAAGCAACTCAGACAATAAAATGCATTAGCTGCAGTGCTGGAATCAATACTGGAACCTCTGGTTGTTTCTCTCAACTTAATAGTTGCAGTAACTTCTAATTAAGGCAGCAGCTATCATCGGAAAGGAGATTTTCTCTGTTCTGTTCCTCTCTCTCTGGTGGTCTTTGGCTAGTGTGCCAGGTCTGAGTAAAATTGGGCTTACAGGCAGTAATTTGTCTTATTTTAGGGAAATCAGGATGTAAGAAAGTATAAAACAATATCAATATAAATCTCAAGACTGAACATTACTCAATTCTTGCGATGCCTTATTAAAAGTGAAACACTCTTCTACCTCTTGGGATTTAGAACCTTGCTTTAACTACAGCTTTCAACATGGGTCATATTTTTAATAAGTCCTATTCCCTGATCTTTTTTTAAAGGCAACTAGATGTAAGAGAGGGATTTTTAATAGCAGGGTTAGTCCTACTCTGTGGTATTTGCTTCAGGGGGAGGGGTGAAATTAACCTAGGTAGATGCAGAAAGGAATGTCTGAATGTGCACTGAGTCTTCTTAAGGTATTGGCCCTAGCTCTCGGGAGCCTGGGGAAAGGCTGTTCTGCTTATAGCAGGAAAATATTTTCAATGAGCGTTGTTTATTTGAAGTATAGAAAAAGAATTCGATAAACATACATTGTCATAAGATGCCCTGTTAAAGGTAAAGGTAAAGGTAAAGGTTCCCCCCACACATTTCTGCAGTCGTGTCTGACTCTAGGGGCCGGTGCTCATCTCCGTTTGTTAGCCGAAGAGCCAGCGTTGTCCAAAGACGCTTCCACGGTCATGTGGCCGGCATGACGTGCATGGAACGCTGTTACCATCCCACCAAAGTGGTACCTATTCATCTACTTGCATTTGCATGCTTTCGAATTGCTAGGTTGGCAAGAGCTGGGGCGAGTGCGGGAGCTCACTCCGTCACGCGGGGCTAGGGATTCGAACCTCCGAACTTGCGATCTTCCGATTAACAAGCCTGGCGTCTTACGGGATAATTTAGTGCTGAGCAGAGAAATTCTCTTACAATTTTTTCCTTACAGTTCTCCTTCAAGATGTTGGGATTGAAGCAGTCTTAGTTCAAATCTCATTGCTTCCATGGACTTAATTGGTAACTGAATTGAAATTGCAGTCTTGGCTTCAAATGTTAATTTACCAAATGGGGTGATGATACTGGCGTACCTCACAGGTCTTCTGAAAGGATCACTAGGATGAGGTTTATGGACCATTCTGATTATTTATATCCATATTTATATCAGGTCAATTTCCTTCCCTATAAAAAACACCCATCGTATTCCCTTTGCAATCAGCTGGTAGTTAACTGCAGAAGCTAACTCTGATTATTAATATTGTACTCTCTCCTACATTTCATGACACAGTAATGTTAAATTTGTTTTCAGGAAAGAGGCAGCATCTTGTAGTTAAGGGATTTGATAGAATGCCATTCACCCTACAAATTCTACATCATTAATTAATTCAAATTAAAATGACCCCCCACATGGTGGGGCGGGGCCTATTAGATTGATCCACCCCAGGTGCCTAAGGAATCCTGATGGTTTTCAGAGGGTGCTAAGGAGTTTCCAAAGGATCTGGTAGAGAATTTGGCCAAGAGCCTGCTTGCCTGGTGGGCAACCATGGCATTGGACTGAATGGCACTGGAGCAGCCTCTCTCCTCTGGCAGATCCATTGGGGCTCCTTGCTTCTCTGAGGAACTTAATTGAGATGAAGTGGCAGAGGAGATGTGTAGAGTGCCATTGGAGGAAGACCTATCTTGAATGGACATTGGGAAGAAATAATGTTTGAACCTATACAATCTTGCTAAAGGCAGCAAAAAGGAAAAACTTTGCTGCTCTTATTAAGTCTGATGAATGCTGCCTTTTAAAGGCGACTTGTTTCCTCCTAAGGAAGGAGGATTACCGAGAACACTTGAGGAGCTATTGGAAAGAATTGTTGTGGCATTCAGCAGGTAACACCTCCCAGATCTGAGCTGAGTTGGACTCTAATTGGTTTGAGTCTCTGAGTCCTGAGGAAGCTGATAGGGCTCTCTATAGTATCCGCTCTGTCACTTCTCAGCTGGATCCCTGCCCCTTGTGGCTGGTTAAGGCCTCCCACAATGTGAAAGGTGGTTGAATCCAAGGCGTAGTCAGTGCTTCTTTGGGTGAGTGGATATTTCCATCTCCTCTGAAAGAGGCCATGGCGTGCCATGGCAGTGATGGGTTGTTGTTTTTTTTGTTCTACCAAGGTGACCTCAATTGTTCAAGAGCTTCATTGACTGCCAGTTGTGATTCAAGGTGCTGATTGTCATCTTTAAGGCCCTACATGGCTCTGGATCTGTTTATCTGTTGAACTGCCTTCTCTCATACTTGTTAGATCGAATGGGTTCAGCTCCCTCTAGATCCCATATCTCTGGGAATTCCATCCAGCACCTAGGAAATAGGCATTTTCTGTTGGAGCTCCCATGCTTCGGAGATCTGGTCTACCTTTTCCCTCCTGGGTTTCAAGGGAGCAATTAAGACCTGGCTTTTCCATTTAGCCCAGGAGGAAGACCTGCTTTGAATGTTGGGATGCATTAGTGGACTGTAATGGCAACCTGCGGAAGACCTTTGTATTTCGAGGAGTTAGGTGGCATGTTTTGATTTTTCTTCCCCCCACACCTAGGAGATTAGAGTTTATATTGAGTTATACTGATGTTTAATTAGCTTGTTTTTGTTGCTGTTTGGCATGGAGGGGGAGAGAAGAAGCATACTGTATGCTCCAACAGCCCTTCAGAACATATCTCTGTGGGAAGAGGAGGGAGAGAAAGTCTCCAGCTTGTTAAAGTTTAAGCATAGGTTCACTCCTCCAGCCACTCCTTTAGCGGCTTGGAATGGGGGGAATGATAAGAGATTGTTTTGCTTAGACACTGGCTTATCTGATAGGTTCCCATGTTATTGGACTGATGTCATGGACAGGTGGCCCAGCCCCCAAAGGAATCCCATTCAAGGTCAATCTGGGCTTGGTCACGGGGTATGAAGCCCGGCTTTGATAAAAAGCTTGAGTAGTGCCTTTGGAATTGTGGGAACTTTGAGGCAGGCTCAGGACGCTGGGTGCTGTGGGACTCAACAGCCATTCCTTTTGGGGTTATTCTCTGCTATCTTAGCCAAGTTCCTGGTAGCAACAAGAGAATAAAGGTATCACCTTGTTTGGTATGTATGTATGCATTTCTTTTTATATGCTATGCTTGTTATGCTCTTTGTAATTTAGTTAAACTGTGCTTTTGTCTAATTTGGTTTGTTTATAATAAATCTTTAAGTTTCTTTATCCACTGGCGTGCTTATTATCATTGGATCAAAAAAAGAACCAATTGCCCTAGCCCCTGATCAAGGCGTGGACTCTTGGCAATACATGGACACATGGCTTTGTATTTTTTTTAAATACCTTATGAAACTGTTGAGATTATGATGACTTCAGTGGGTTTATCTATTTTTATTGAGAGTTTTTTTTTTAACAATGTTAGTCACTCAGAGTTTTTGGGAATGAGTGGCATACTAATAAAGAAAATAAATATATCAATATAAATAAAATGAAAATTGATAATGTTGTAAGAAGCATTATTCCCTGTCTGGTAAATCCATTGCTTTTTCCAAAACATTTACTGAAGAAAGATCAATGAGGCCCTAACATAAACAATATTTTATATTGATGGTCTCCAAAGAATATCATACTTCTTTAGAGAACCTTCTGCTTAACAGACCACCTCCTCTGTGGGAAACAGTAACATGCCATGGAAATCCTTCTAAAGGTCACCATGTTTCCACAAAGAACTCTTACATTTTTGTTCAAAATCATTCTTCTGCTTCCCACGCAGCTTTCCTACATGCTCTAGTGAAGGGGCTCGTAAGAGATGCCTGAGCAAACCGCTACCCTTCCCCCACACATTTGCTTTCTCCTTCATCTCTGCCTCTTGTGGCATGGATTGCTCCTCAATAGTCTCTTGTGCTGATCTAACCCATCTTCTACCTGCAAGAGGTGGAAAATAGAAATATATAGGCCTAAGAGGGAGGAGAGAGCCAGTTTGGTAGTGGTTAAGGCACCAGGCTAGAAACCAGGAGACCGACCTTGCCAAAAAAACCTGCAGGGACTTGTCCAGGCAGTGTCTGAGAATTGGGCATGACTGAACGGATTAAAAAAAAAAAAGGGAGGAGGCAGGTAAGGGGAGTTAATACATACAGTATATATTGTGTGTACACCAACAAACTCATACATGCTTTCTGGATTTTTTTGACAAAAATATTTTTTTATCAGGGGATAGACTTGTATTCAGATTTGTCAGCTGATAATTTGATCTAAAAATGAAATTAGAATAACAATTAAAATGATAGCTTAGTAGTATTCTGAAAGAAATTATGCAACCTCTGGCTCTCTGTAGCTTCTGACACTGTTGACCATAGGATTATTGTGAAGCACTCAGGAGAGTTGGGGACGGAAGGACTGCCTTGTGGTGCTTCCACACCTAACTTTCTAGATGCTGCCAGAAGGTGGTATTGGGAGAATTCTGCTTCTCCCTCTGGAATTGTGCATGGAAGTCCCTCAAAGTTCTACCTTATCTTTCATGTGACTTAATATTTATATGACACTGCTAGGAAAGAGCAGGTGTGGGTTCAGAACAAATTCTCCACAGTAGTACTGTTTGTTGATAATACCTAGCTGCATTTCTTTTCTCTGAGCTCAGGGTGGATGTTTTGGGAGCCTCTGCCTGTCTCCTGGTTGCTAGGTACTGGATGTGTGTAGAGAGTAAGGAAGATGACCCTGATAGAGATATGCAGGAACCATTGCCTTGGCAAAAAGGCTGAATCATTTTTAAAGTCCAGAACTAGATAGCATTTGGAAGTGGCTCATGTATACAGCGTACTTATTGTATTGTATGATATTGTAGTTTATTTTAGTAAATAAAGGTTGTTTTTTTTAAAAGGAAGTGGCTCATGTAGACGCCTCCCTAATTCACTGAACTATAAGGAGGAGGAGGAGGAGGAGGAGGAGGAGGAGGAGGAGGAGGAGGAGGAGGAGGAGGAGGAGGCACAGCACAATCAGATTTGCAAGATTCTGTTATTTTAGCCAGTCTCAATAAAAGTAATTTTAGCCTTCTTGTGGAATTGATTTCCTGGTCTGGTCTACCTAGTGGGGCTGACAGTGGGAGAACAAACTTAACCTAAATCTGAACAAGGCAAAGTTGTGGCTGACCTCGTGGAACTGAACTTCAGGATTTAGGAAACATATCTGATCTGGGTGGAATTATACTTCCCTTTAAGGATCAGATCTGCAGTATGATTCTCTGCTATCTGGTATTGATGATGGACTGTCACTTTACACTATAGTGGTGGGGTGGACGAGCTTTTACAGTATTAGCTTGACTGATAAATCTACTGAGCCCATTCCTGACACCTGGTAGTAGAAACACATGTGTTGGTAGCTTCAAAGTTGGATTACTATCATGTATTCTTTGTGGGATGATGCTTGAAGAGAGTCTGTAAACTGCAGCTGGCAAGTGGTGCCATATCAACCCTGTATTGAAATAGCTGTACTAGGTAGTAATTGATTTCTAGGCTCAGTTCAAGGTGCTGCCTATGTTATATAAAGCCTTCCACCACTTGTGTTCAGATTATTTGCAGGGTCGCTTAATGCCCATAAAATCTGTGCTGCACTTGTAGGCCTTCCATAGTATACATTTGCAGAGCCTACCAGAAGCACACTTCACTTGAACAGCCATTTTTTACTTTTCTCTGGACTTGCCTAGAGTATGGAACTTTTTGCCACAGGAGCTGAGGCAGACATCCTTCTTGTTTAAATTTAGGATGGAGTTTAAACCAGGCAAAGATTTGTTACCATTTGAATGTTAGTGATTAGCAAATTTTGACTATAAATTACTTCGAGAAAATTCTGTGGAAGTTAAAGGATTAAGAATATTGATGAACATTCAGAACGTATTCAGGTTTGTGTTCCGTTAATAGCAATAAATAGCACATTAAATGTGGACTAATATTTGGACATGCATTTTGATGTACTGTATCTTCAATATGTGTTCAGGATTCCTTTTAGGACATTTAAGGTTCCTGCAGTTTCTGGAGAACTCTGCAAGTCCATGGGACAGAAAGGTGGAGAATTCTGCAGAAATAAAATGGCAAGCTTTTACTCTTCACTTTAGCAATATATCTGTGAGAGGGAGAGAGAGAAATATAAGAATAGCTAGAAAAGAACTGATGCCAGTTCTTTGTGATTTTTACTGTCTAGAGAACTATTTATGCTTGTTATGTGCTGATGATAATTTATTTTAAGTGCAAAACTTATGTTATGCCTGCTTGGCATTTGCAAGTCTATGCTAATTTCCCTCTTCCTCTCTCCACTGTTGAGACAAAATCATCTTGCTGGGAAGATAATAATATTTTGTAAATTGTGTTTCAATAAGTTAATAGAAATGCTTTGGAGATATATAAATCTACACACATACAGAGAGTCTAAACATCCTAAAACACTTTCTCAAATTAGGTCTGAGATGAGTTTGGCTTTAATTATGTCAGATATCAGTGTCATCTACAGGAATTGCTTTTAGAGCAGAAATCCAAATATCCCACATACCTCACCTCTAAGGATTTGGGGGGGGGGGAGCTTAGAAGAGAGTTTCCAAAAGTGTGAAGCCACTCCCATCACTAAGGGGTATCGTTGCCAGATGTCTGTCTGGGGGTTCTGTATAGAAGGACGCATAGCCACTGAAATTCCCTCTTGACAAATTATATGGGACAGGCATCTCCTTTCAACTGTCATGATGATGCTGGGAATTAGCATCATGGGAATTATAGCCTCAGCCTCATCTAAAATGATAGCCTTGGTGCTCAGAGATAATCCTGTTAAAATGAATGATTCGTTGGTTCATAAAATACTGTTCTGTTCAATTGGTTGAAACTTGGTAGAGATCCAAGGAGTTGCTGACGTTGGCCATACAGTATATGGCTTTTTAAAATAAGAAACTACCCTTCTTGCTCCATTTCTCCACTCATGCTTTTTCTTGTAGGAAGAAGAGCTGCTGGAGAGTTAGCGAGACAATGCACAGTTCAGCCCACTGCAATATTGGGCTCAAAAAAGCAGCAGAACTCATGGGAACTATTCAAGGGAAGAACTTTCAGTCACCTTCTCCAGGTCTCCATATGTACAAGAGAGTTAATAAGCTATAAAATAATTGCATGGCTAAGGTCTTTGTATATCATAGCATACTTTAATAGCTTTTTATATTAATAGCATTGACATTTAAGCATAATATAAACATCTACTCCCACATTCTTCCTCAAAGCAAAGGGGAAATGGATATAGTAGTTTGAATCTCCTAGGTAGTTTGGCTGTCCTGGGACATTTTCTTTGGAAGTACCTTTTGATTAGGCCTTAACATAAATACTTAAAGGCTTACATTTCAAATGTTGACTTTCATGTAACTTTTATGAATATAAATATGTACTCATAAATTCAATACAGAGGGGGCACATCGAAAGTGAAAGGTCTGTTGTATACTTAATGAGAAGGGGAAAATGGAAGGTGAATAAATGACCTTGTTTTCCTTCTATTTGATGCTTTGTAATTTCTGTGTCCCAGTGCCAGATATATCATGAAACCCTATGGTAAATTTCATTATTTAATGAAGGACTGTTAGGTGTTGGGGCCAGCTTGATCTTTAAGGTCCTCAATGAGATACATAGTGCCACAGAATCTGTACTGTTTTTTTTTAATTGAATAAAAACGACAGAGTGAAATCCCAACACAAATATAAGTGGAGTTGCCTTTCGTTTGCCCACAGGAAAATATTCTAGAGATTTCCCCAATTTTCAGAGAGTATTTTGAAGGTACAGAGTCACAGAAAAGGGATGCAGGAGGTATTTATCTTTAATCTGCTGACAGAAGCAGCTCCATCAGCAGGAAAAAGTAACTACTTAGAGCAGGTCTCATCTGGCTCCATTGGAATACTACTTTGGAATAATTAGTAACATTGGTAACAATTACAATTTCACCTTTTTAATATACCTTGCACCAAACTGTGAGATTGATCACTATTATTATTTACAAAAAAGTGATTTCTAAGGCTAGGGAATGAGTGTTCTGCATAGTCTTAGGTAAATAACTCCTTACTGTATTCCAACAAAAATAGGTAGTACTGCAGGAGCTAGTTAAGCAAAAATTTCCTTGTTACTGCTACATTCTTCACTTTAGGGAATACAGTGAGTAGCAACTACAATGTAGTCCATTTTAGTCTTGCAACTGTTTAGTTTGTTTCACTTCTTAATAAGAAAAGGAAACTGCCCTATACCACATCGGACTGCCACGTCAGACTCAGAGTATTATCTACTCTGATTGGCAGTAGGACTATATAGAGATACCAGAGTTTTAACCAGCAATGAGACTGTATTGCATATTAACAAACATATGGCTGTATTTGGTCTATTGAAGAAAATGTAACAACTTATTATTGAGTAAATTAAATTTTCCATAGCATTTCCATTGTTGGTAGGAGTGCAGCAGTTGAACAATCAAATAGTTTGGTCTCAAACCAATGATAACAGTAAAAAGTAAAAAGGTTTGGAGTCAGATTTAGCAATTGGAAAGGATCCCACTTCATCTTGGATTGACCCTGATTCAATTTAAAATCTCAGTCAAAATTTCAGAAGATCTGAGTCTCCATATGTCCCGCTGATGATCGCTAGGAACGAAAAAATAGTTACAACTTTTTTTGTTTGATTGAAACGGAATAAGAAGTTCAGAAGTAGTAATACCTTATGATGCATATCAGATTCCAAATAAATAGATTTAAGGAATTTAACCTAGCCCCCCTTTAAAATTAAATTTGTTAATATATATTTTTAAAAGAAAAGATCTTTTGTTTTAAAGAAATAATTGTTATGACCATTGTATACAGCCTACAAATGTGTTAGCTAAAAATCTAAGAAAAATTCAGATATGTAGATGTAATAGTTTTTGTAGGATGGGCGTCCTCAGATTGTAGAAGTTGGATGTGATCGATCTACAGTACGTGTGCATATACCTTTGGCAGTTTGTATGAAAATGTTTTGTGTGATAGAGGAGTCTGTAAGTTAGGAACCAGCAGCCTTTCAGAGTCTGGATGCAGGGAGTAAAGTATAGAGCTGTGGAACACTTTGGATTCAATCTCCAAAAATGCTTAAATTAAAAAAATAGAACAGAGATGAATTATTGATGAGGAAAAAAAATAGAATAGCAGAAGCAGAACACCTAACATGTTCTAAGTACTCACTCAGTGCTACATCTTCTCAAGCCCTAGAGATGCCGGAAACCTTAGTGAAGACTCATCTTCCTAGATAAAATACCCAGCAAAGGGAGCTGAACATTGGAATGCTCCTTTGAAACACATCAACATCCTTTTTCAAATCACCATGATTAAGAAACCCTGGTAAAGCTACTCCCTGTGATTAGGAGCTAAATATGTCAGTCACAAAATTACACTTTCTCCACTATCTCACCATTTTCCCATTCTTGGAGGACTTGGGGAAGTTTCAGTGTTTATAGACACACTAACTATATTTCAGTTTTGAACTACTAAGGATTTAGATTTTACTTGGGCTGTTTCAGAGGATCTCTGTCTCAGTTTGGACAGCTCACAAATCTGTCTACATCAACCCTGATTTTGTTCTGGATTTGAGACTTATTTGAACAAATAACACACCTCTACATAGTAAATCATAAGGTTCACCTTAATACTTTTTCTACAGTATCTTCCAACCAAGAATTTCCAGAATCATACAGTAGATGACAAAGTATTACAGAAAAGTGTATTTGGGTATAAGCAATTAGATTTGAACCTCATAATCAGGGATAAATAGATTATGGTGGTTGATTTTGAGCAGTCATCATGCTGGGGAAGACATGTGTGCTGGTGTGCTGAGCAGAAAAGGTGTAATGAGAGTTGTAAATTTATTATCAAAGTGGAGTTGATACTTTCTCATGTTGGATTCAAAACACTTCACTAATTCGTAGGTTTGTGTGAAACCTTGAACTGCTTGACTTTGATTTCAACTTTGAACAAGTGCACTTTAATATGGCTCTGTGAGGTGAGATAAAGCAACTTGCTCTTCTGAGTCAAGGCACTACCTTGGAAGTGGATCACTTCAGCAATGGGAATTGAGGTGACTTCCTTAAGTGAATTGGCACTGCTTTGCATGGTCTAGGGATTTGGATATTCTTTCTCAATACATATTTAAGTTAGTGGAGTCCTTGGTGCTCTCTGAGCCTTGTTGTTTTCTTGCAGATGTCTGTAGCTTGAATCATGTCAACTGGATTTCTATTTTCTTAATGGAAACGTTTCGCTCCTTATCCAAGGGGCTTCTTCAGTCTGAGCAAAGTTGGTAAGGGAATCCTAAATATGTTCCTAGGTAGCTGTGTGACCTTACACCTGGGGCTAGGTCATGGTTATATTGAGATGTAATTTTTAAGTCCTTTTATCATCTAATGGAGGGTCGTTAAAAACACCATGCTGCTGTTGAGCTTCTGAAATGGTCTTAATCTTCCTAGGCACAGAAGACAACACGGGGAGGAAGATGGGGGAGAGTTTGTGCCTGAGGCCCCCACCTCTATTCAAGGAAGGATTTTCCAAGTTGGCATAAATGGATTCCTTGACCCCTCTCTCAAACCACCTATCTTCTCTGTCTAAAATGTGAACATTAATGTCCTCAAATGAGTGTCCTTTTTCTTTTAGATGAAGATAAACTGCTGACTCTGGTCCTGTGGTGTTATTTCTCCTGTGTTGTGCCATCCTCCTGTACATAGGTTGTTTGGTTTCTCCAATGTAGAGTTCAGAGCACTCCTCACTGCACTGGATTGCATAAACTACATTGCTTTTCTTATGTTTTGGAGTTTGATCTTTGGGGTGTACAAGCCTCTGTCTCAGTGTGTTGGTGGGTTTGAAATATACAGGTATGTGGTGTTTGCCAAATATCCGTTTTATCTTTTTAGACACGCCAGCCATGTAGGGAATGACCAGGTTCTTTCGTTTACTCTGAGTCTCAGCCCTATCTGTCGCTGTTTTAGGTCTGGTAGATTTAGATTTGGTGAAGGCCCAATTTGGATATCCACAGGCCTTCAGGGCTGTTCTCAGGTGCTGATTTTCATTCTTTTTGGAATCCATGGAGGTGGGGATGGTTTCTGCTCTGTGTGACAATGTCCTGATGACTCCTAGTTTGTGCTGCAGTGGATGGTGGGAGTCAAACATCAGATATTGATCTGTGTGTGTGGGTTTCCTGTAGATCCCTATTTCTAGCTTGCCACCGGTCCCAATGAGGACTTCACAGTCTAGGAATGCCAGTCTGTTGTCCTTGGTGTCTTCTCTGGTGAAGCTAATGTTGGCATCTATAGTGTTTATATGGTCCGTGAAGGCCTGTACTTCCTGGGTCTTGATTTTGACCCAGGTGTCATCCACATACCTAAACCAGTGGGTGGGCACCGTTCCCTGGAATGTGTTGAGTGCTTTCTTCTCCACTTCTTCCATGTATAAATTGGCCACAATGGGTGACACAGGAGAACCCATGGCACAGCCGTGTTTTTGTCTGTAAAAGTCACCTCTGTATGTGAAATAAGTGGTGTTAAGACACAGGTCCAGAAGATGGCAGATCTGGTTTGGGTTGAGATGGCTTCTCCTTTCCAGGGTGCTGTCCTCTTCTAGTCTCTTCCTGACAGCGGATAGAGCATGAGTGGTGGGGATGCTGGTGAAAAGGGAGGACACATCAAAGGAGACCATAGTTTCATCTGTATCCAGTTTCAGGATCTTTGCTTTGGAAACAAATTCTTCCGAATTATGGATGTGGTGTTCAGAGTGTCCAACTAGAGGTGCTAGTATGGTAGAGAGGTGTTTGGCAATGTTGTATGTTACCGAATTGATGCTGCTGACTATGGGTCGGAGGGGTGTTCCTTCCTTGTGGATCTTAGGAAGTCCGTAGATGCAGGGGATGGCTTCTCCAGGATACAGACGGTGGTAGGTAATCCTATCGATGGAGCCATCATGTTCCAATTGTTTCAAACTGTCTATTGCCTTTTTCTTGTAATTGTTGGTGGGGTCTCTTTTCAGTTTTTCATATGTATGGTGATCCTCCAAAAGTGAGGTAATTTTATTGTGGTAGTCTGCAGTGTTTAGAACCACTGTACATCTTCCTTTGTCACCTACATAACACCTGCAGTGTTTAGAAACACTGTACATCTTCCTTTGTCACACCTTTGTGACCTAGCCCCAGGTGTAAGGTCACACAGCTACCTAGGAACATATTTAGGATTCCCTTACCAACTTTGCTCAGACTGAAGAAGCCCCTTGGATAAGGAGCGAAACGTTTCCATTAAGAAAATAGAAATCCAGTTGACATGATTCAAGCTACAGACAATTCCACCTGGATGACTGAGAACCTTCATAGACATTTTTCTTGCAGATGTTTCATTGCCAGGCTAGGCAACATCTTCAGTGCGAAAAGGGAGTGGGACTTGCTCTCTGTTTATATACCATGGCTTGTCCTGCTTGTGTTGGTGGAGGTGTTGTTCTCCCCTTAGCAGTTCCTTGATTGGGCTGTTGTTTGCTGCTTGGTTGATTGACTGAGTTAATAGTTCCTTGATTAGGGTATATTGTGCTGTTTGATTGTTCCTCTGGTGCTAATCCTGGTGTTAATATTTGCATATCTGGTTGTTGATTGCTGGCAAGGAGGTGTTCTGGTCTTTTGGCTTTTCTATTGTCTCTTATGAATGGTATGTAAATGTTGTTTACCTCTATGTGTCTGTTGATGTCTGCTTTGTCTGAGTGCCAAGCTTCCAGGAATTCTCTAGCATTTTTGGATTTGGCTTGGTTTAAGATGCTTACAGTTTCCCAGTTGAAAGTATGGTTGAGTCTGTCCATGTGTTGTGAGATTAAGGAGTTTTTATTTTTATTTATTTTTATCTGACTGCTAGTTGGTGTTCGTGGATGAGCTCTGCTAGTCTTCTGCCCTTCTGTCCTGCATAGTGGCTGCTGCAGTCCTTACACTGTATGTTGTAGATAACTCCTGTTTTTTCTTCTTGGGCTACTGGGTCTTTTGGGTTACTTAAGATGTTCTGAAGGGCTTTGGTTGGTTTGTGTGCTACGGTGATGCCATGTGGTTGTAACAGTCTATTGGTACTTTCTGAGATGTTTCTGATGTATGGCAATGTTATTCTTTTCATAGCTTCTGTTGGTTGTGTTGTAGTGGGTTGAGTGGTCAGGCACTTCTTGATAAAGTTGCATGGGTATTTGCTGGAAGATGCTGTATAGATGATCTTTTTCCTTTTTCTGGTGTTCTGGGTTGCTGCAGTGCATTTGTGCTCGTCTGAATAGTGTTCTTACACAGCTTCTCTTGTGGGAGGTTGGGTTGTTGCTCTGGTAATGGAGCACTTGGTTAGTGTGGGTAGATTTCCGGTAGACTTGTGTTTCTAGAATGCCCTCATTTCCTCTATTGATGAGGATGTCCAAGAAAGGTAGTATGTTGTTGTTTTCTTCTTCCCTTGTGAATTTTATTCCACTGAAGATGTTGTTGATGGTTTCATGTGTTTCCTCCAGTTGTTCCTTTTTTATTATGATGAAGGTGTCATCTACATACGGGATCCATACTTTGGGTTGTATATGTGGAAGTGCTATCATTTCTAGACGCTGCATTACAATCTCTGCTATGAGTCCTGAAAGTGGTGATCCCATGGGTGCTCCTTTGATTTGTTGGTATATTTGTCTATCAAACTGAACGTAGGTAGTGAGGCAGAGGTCAATGAGGCCCATGATTCTGGGTATTTCTATCTTAGTGTATTTGACTAGGCTGGGTGTGTTTCGTAGAACTGCTGCCTAGTGCTAGTGCTGGGTCTATGTATGTAAAGAGTGCAATGACATTGAATGATACGATAATTTCATCTTCTTCTATTTTTAAGTCTTTGATTTTCTGGAGGCACTGTAGTGGGGAGTTGATAGAATATTCGCTCTCCTCTGTAAGATGCCTAAGTTTTTTTGGGAGCTCTTTAGCTATGTTGTAAGTGGGAGTCCCTGGTAACGACACAATTGGTCAAAGCGGTATGCCAGGTTTGTGTATTTTGGGGCATCTGTAGAAACGTGGGAGGATTTAAGTTTGCTGATAATGATGTCTCTTGAACTACTTTATGTAACTCAACATTTTTAATATTTTATTTGCCAGAGTCATGATCTTCAAGACTATGAAATTTACAGATTTTATATACAGTAATTCCTAGCAGGAATAGCAGTTCCTATTTATAAGCCAATTTTCTGCTCCATATCAATCAGAATGACACCCAGTCAGCAAATTGGTATGAATTTAAGTTTAATGATCCACAAATAGCTGTTAATTTTAGTTATTACTTCCAAATTTATTTAGCTAATAGCTCATTTTTTTACAAAAAGTAAGGCATTAGATTCCTGTTCACATAGGTGAGTGCTTAATTGACAATGAATCCCTTTATATGTCAAAAGTACTCAATATCTCAAGTAAATGGATACAAGATTGTAGCTTCAAATTACATAAATAGGACAATTCAGATTTAGAATCATATAAGTCTAGAATTAGGAGGAGCCATTTAGGCCATTAAATCCAAACTCTGTTCATTGTAGAAATCCAAATTAATAGTGTCTCTGATCTGTATGAAGTTTCATAGGAGGGCTTCACTTTGATGAAGTTTCAGGCAAATCACTCTCTTTATGCTTCTTGGCAAATTGATAGTGGTTCCCTCATTTCTAATTCTAAAGCAAGCCTGCACAACACATGACCCACAACATATGACCCACTGGGTTATGAAAAATAACCAATCTACTTCAGCCAGTGAGTTGGAGACAGACATCCTGAAGAGTGAGGTTGAATGGGCCTTAAGAAGCATTGCTAATAACAAGGCAGCAGGAGACGACAGTATCCCAGCTGAACTGTCTAAAATCTTGCAAGGTGATGCTGTCAAGGTGATGCATGCCATATGCCAGCAAATTTGGAAAACACAAGAATGGCCATCAGATTGGAAAAAATCAACTTATATCCCCATACCAAAAAAGGGAAGCACTAAAGAATGTTCAAACCCCTGAACAGTGGCACTTATTTCACATGCCAGTAAGGTAATGCTCAAGATCTTGCAAGGTAGACTCCAGCAATTCATGGAGCGAGAATTGCCAGATGTACAAGCTGGGTTTAGAAAAGGCAGAGGAACTAGAGACCAAATTGCCAATATCCGCTGGATAATGGAGAAAGCCAGGGAGTTTCAGAAAAACATCTATTTCTGTTTTATTGACTATTCTAAAGCCTTTGACTGTGTGGATCATAACAAATTGTGGCAAGTTCTTGGTGGTATGGGGATACCAAGTCATCTTGTCTGCCTCCTGAGGAATTTGTATAATGACCAAGTAGCAACGGTAAGAACAGACCACAGAACAATGGACTGGTTTAAGATTGGGAAAGGAGTACAGCAGGGTTGTATACTCTCACCCTACCTATTCAACCTGTACACAGAAAACATCATGCGACGTGCTGGGCCTGATGAATCCAAGGCTGGAGTTAAAATCGCTGGAAGAAACATTAACAATCTCAGATATGCAGATGATACCACTTTGATGGCTGAAAGAGAGGAGGAGCTGAGGAGCCTTATGACGAAGGTGAAAGAAGAAAGTACAAAAGCTGGGTTGCAGTTAAACCTCAAAAAAACCAAGATTATGGCAACCAGCTTGATTGATAACTGGCAAATAGAGGGAGAAAAAGTGGAGGCAGTGACAGACTTTGTATTTCTAGGCACAAAGATTACTGCAGATGCTGACTGCAGCCAGGAAATCAGAAGACGTCTACTTCTTGGGAGGAGAGCAATGGCAAATCTTGATAAAATAGTTAAGAGCAGAGACATCACACTGACAACAAAGGTCCGCATAGTTAAAGCAATGGTATTCCCTGTAGTAACCTATGGCTGTGAGAGCTGGACCATAAGGAAGGCTGAGCGAAGGAAGATAGATGCTTTTGAACTGTGGTGTTGGAGGAAAATTCTGAGAGTGCCTTGGACTGCAAGAAGATCAAGCCAGTCCATCCTCCAGGAAATAAAGCCAGACTGCTCACTTGAGGGAATGATATTAAAGGCAAAACTGAAGTACTTTGGCCACATCATGAGAAGACAGGATACCCTGGAGAAGAAGCTGATGCTGGGGAAAGTGGAAGGCAAAAGGAAGAGGGGCCGACCAAGGGCAAGATGGATGGATGATATTCTGGAGGTGACAGACTCAACCATGGGGGAGCTGGGGATGATGACGGCTGACAGGAAGCTCTGGCGTGGGCTGGTCCATGAAGTCACGAAGAGTCGGAAGCGACTGAACGAATAAACAACAAATTTCAGCCAAATGTTGCCACTGCTACTTAGGTTTCCACAGCTACTTCCGCCCTGAAAGACATGCTGCCGAGGGCGTCAAACGCCTTCAAGCCTCACGGACACTGCCAGCTGTGTTGCTGCTGTCATGCTACTAGCTGTGGAACAGCTGATCGGCATGCCAGCTCTGCCTTTGTGGCCTGCAATCATTTTTAAGGTATTGTTCTGGCACTTGCCCCTCTACGAGATCTGCAGGCCTGATTGAAAGCAAAGTGGTATGGTTGCTCTGTTGCCATCTGCTTTGGAGCCCCCTCAGTCTTCTCCCATTGACCTTGTACTACAGAAAGAGAGAGACTGCAAGGCGTCATCTTTGGTGATTGATGAGGAAGAAGCTTGACAGGAGCCTTATCCTATAGTGCTGGCTGAGGGGTCTCCCAGGCTGAATTATTCTGTTGCAGAAGGGGGTGAGAAGGATCTTGAAGCATGCACTAGAATCGCCAGCCTGAAGCCTCTTCTGTGCTCCAAGACAGTACATGTGAATTGTAATGCATGCTTTGAGACTGTGTTCATGATCTTAAATTGCAACAGGCTGATATTGCCCCAAACCATTTAAATTTAAGTATAGAATCAGCATTTTACATTAAACTTGGAAAACTTGGAAATGTATTAATAACCACTGAAGTACTGGTGTCATATGAATTAAATTAACAATCATGAGATAAGGGATTATATTATTATTATTATTATTATTATTATTATTATTATTATATGACTAGTTAATAAGGTAAGGAGAGGAAAGCAGAGAATAACTAGATAGCCCTTGCAATGGAGAGATGTAAGGACCAGAGTTTCTCAAATATCTTTGCTTTTTAGCTTGTACATAAATGATCTGGAATTCTGAGGAGGCATCTGAGGAGGCACCTACAGAATTATTCATTGTTCTAGAAATAATTAAGAGCTCCCTATAATAATTGCTGTGAACCAGAATGGGCAAAGAATTGCCAAAAACTATAAAATTAGAACAAAATACTCTAATTTTACATATTCACTGATGAAGTATATCATTTTCACTAATAAAATTACTCGTGCAAGGTATGAATTGGTTAACCTAAACAAAAAATATCTGGCAGATTCAAAATCTGGAGATGGTTTCAAGGACTAAACTAAGAGTATCGAAGGAGATAATACAATTGAGTTCAGCAACAAAGTGTAATGAAAGCCTTTTTAGGCTACGCTTAGCTCCTGATGCCACCATGGCCATGTAGTTTTCTTAGCAACATTTTTTTTTTAACTTCCCAGTCTAGCTTACAGTTTTGAAGTCTTCCACCCCAAATACAAAGATAAACACAAATGTTATTTTAGTCACAGGCAATATATACAAAACGAAAGTAAATCAATATACTAGACATCACTAGCAATGGAATATATGAGCTAACTTCAATTATACTGTTAGCGACCAATACCCATTGAGTGTGGCATGAATTCCAAAGAAAGGTAGCAAATCATGTTCATAACTCCTTTTTTTATGAAGTTCTGCTTCAGAAAAGGATTGGCAGCTTCTGTGTTTGTTATAGAGATTGTGGCTTCTGAAACGTGCTGCAAATTATTAGTTTTATAAGGAGAATCTATACCTAAGCTTGATATGAGACTATAAGAAGGAAAACAAAAGAAAAAAGAGGTGAAAGCTAGCTTCTTATCCAAAAAGGAGAAAAGGCTAAATATCCAAATAGGTTCAGTATAAAACCTTGCCTAGAGTGCTGAAAGTTCCCTTTAAGGATCATGAAACAAATACATTTTTTGTGGTATCTAAGAACAAATTTTTGCAGTTCATAAGGTTCTCAGTAAGAAACCCTAGAGGATAAGAACCAAAACTGGGGCATAAGAAGGGACAGAGGAAAGTGTTTGCCAAATCAAGCTATGATAATATTCAGACCTGAATGGCTTCCTCATTTCCCTTGATGAGCATGAGGGGTCAACCATCCTTCCGGATGGGTTGACCAAATCAACTGGAATTCAGAATCACTTTGCATCTCTATTTCAAGCACCAGAGCATTTCTGAAAGGCATGGGGAGTCCTTTGGTTAATTGCTAAATGATGTGATCCAATTTCTATTTCCTTTTTGGTCAATATGAGTTATCTGTAGTCAGATCCCATATTCTGTTTTGCATAATGCTACAGCCCTACCATACTGGGAATTTTCTGGCCAGATTTAAGTCCATCTCCATCTTGAAATTAACGATGAGCTGTAGCTGACTCATGCCTGAAAATTTAACACTTGAAAAGTTTTTCATGAGACAGGATAATAATAGGACCACCTGGTGTAAAATCATAGGGATCATAATAAGTATATCAAGAAAGTTGACAGTTTGAAAAGAGCACTGTATGAAGCCAATTTGATGCTGCAGTATCTGACGTTAGTATAATGTGAGCATTGTAGTAGTGCAAATCTCAGGCTGTCACTTTTCTCTGTGTTGCTTCTCCCTTAGCAGCAATCACAGTCTGTGAATGTCCTAACCATGTGACTCTTGACAAGTAGGCAGCAACTTATTAAAGGATCAAGGCCAGGGGAGGTTCTGGGCTTTGGGTTTGTTGCAATCTTAGTTCTAAAACGTTGCAAACAAGTAGAGTCAACTATATCCTCCCAGAAATGGTCTTATTGGTATTAGACTTTGTACCACTTTAGAAATAAGGAAATCCAGCCGGCAGCTTTGATCAGTGATGAATGTCAGCTAGGATTAATCTTTCTTCAGCAGTGGAGTTCACACAGATTAACCTATTCATTTGGAAAGATGAATTACAACTGAGTGTGGGCCTTGCATGTAGGCAGTATTTATAATAAAAAATTAAAGCAGTGATTTAAAATATTTTAAAAGATGATACAACATATGAGATGGAAGTTAAAAATAAAAGTGTTGTACATTATTAATGAACTCTATACATATTCTAAACATCAGTGTTATAATTATGTAAAATGTCTGCACTGGATACCTTTTTTTAAAATGTAGCTTTTTCCCGTACAAGCTATGACATTCCATGTACCCACAGTTTAAATTTTTATAGGCTGATATTCATTAATAATGGTGAGTTGGGTGCATGAAGGAATTAATATTTTAATCTGACTACTCTGGTCATGTATGATTTGCTTCTTTTGTTTGCTTCACATCCAGATATAACAGAAAACAATTGGATATGCCAAGGCATCTTGCTTTGGTCAACTCAGGGCTCTGTTCTGTGGGCATTCAAGGCCCAGCAGGATACAGTGGCTGTTAGCTCATTTGCCTTCAGGCTAGGCTCTGTGAAGCATTTCTATTATGTAGGGCAGGGGTTCCACGAGAGGTCACTAGGGATTCCCTGAGAGATCACGATTTATTAAAAAAAATATTTCAAATTCGGGCAACTTCACATTAAAGAGGTAAGTTTCATTATTTTTAGTTTAAGAGCACTGTTAGTGCATATATACAGGTCTATGAATGAAACGAATATAATAATTTTGTAACTTCTGGCCTATATTTGAGCCTGAATGTGCAGGGGTTCCCTGAGGCCTGAAAAATATTTCAAGGGTTCCTCCAGGGTCAGAAGGTTGAGAAAGGCTGATGTAGGGTAAAGTCTCCTTCAAATTAAGCTTGATTTCTGCCACTTCTTAGCAGTCATAGGGAAGCAGTTTGCGGTTACCTTCTTTCAGAATCTTTTTATGACTTCCCAAGCTAGTCTATAGCTTCATAACCTTCCTGGTACTTCATTTAAGTAGTAACCAGGCCCAACTCTGCTGAACATCTAGGCCTGAGCAAAGTCAGCCAGGTGCTTCCACCTGCTGTGACTGTCCATTACTGTATATAGCCAGGACTGATAACAATAACTAAACCCCACATGTTTAGGCCAGTCTGAATCCAAGATTGAAACCTATATTTTCAGAGCACTGGTGTTTCCTTCAGCCTTCTCCCCTACAAAGTCTTCTGCTTCTAGTCATAGGAGATGAACATTGATCCTTCATCTTGGGCAGAACAAAATATATTTGTGACACAGTAAAAGGGTCAAATGTTTTAAGTAAGATTGGTTCTCCTCCTGTTGATTTTCTACCTGGACTACCTGAATAAATGACTTTGCATAGGCAGTTAGTTTCAGCTTTCTGGTCCTTCAGTTCATTTTTGTCTTCCTCCATGCTCTAGATTATTGATATCCAATGATGTAACTGGAAAAAAACAAGACAACCTTGATATAAATTAATTTGTTGGTTTTTAACCTTGGTATGCAATGTGCGTGACAGTACTGTATAACCATACAGAAGAGCATCTAGATTTACACAGTCACATGACTATTGCTTGTTTGCAATCTCCTGATTATAGAAATGTATAGGTGAAGAAAAGAATAAAAAACAGACCATTCCATCAAACTTTTATGTGTGACTCCAGAGCTTGCTTATTTTTTTGCTTTGTGCAAGTTGATGTAAGGTTGCCTTACCTATACTGAATCTCAGTTAATACATGGGTCAGCTCTCTGTAACAACTGACATCCAGTTAATTATTCTGCCATAAAAATCATTATTGCAAAGTATTTGCATATATTGAAAAGACAGATGGCAGTTTTCTAGTGGCCAAGTTAGGAGTTTGATGTTTAGAATAATTAATCTGTATGGAAACTGGTCAGAAGCTCCATAATCAGATGGTAGAATTAAAGCCAAAAGCAAAAGTATGATTAATTTGAATGGAGCTTGATTACAATCTACATTTCTTGATATTAAAAATCAATTGACATCCATTTATATAGCACTGAGCATAGCTATTTATCTAAATGTTTTAGTCAATTTGTTTTCCTGAAGAAATCTGCATAAATATTTTTATGGATGTGTACTAGCATTTATGCATAGATGTGTAATCTGCATCTTCTACAGCTTTTTAAAAACAATGACAATGTTTAAATTAATAATTTGGATTGATGGCATAACTCTCTATATACTAGCTATTCCCTGTAGCTAGCTCAGAAATTAGCCAATGGAAAGAGCACATCTGTTATCTTGTAATGTTTCAAATACCTACTTTGGAACAATTGTGTTCATAGCATAGCAATTAACTGGCCACTGTCAGTCACTTCATATTGCCAACTAATTATCTAAGAAATTGATTTTTAAAACATTCTTTTTGAAAATAAGAACTTCAGTACCCTTGGATTTTTCTTTCATATCAATTTCTTGTAGTTTCCTAAACCTTCAGTAAATATTTATTATTTGTGATTTAATAACAGTTTAAGAAACAGTAACCAATGGGTGAAAAAAAATCTATGGAGTTATTGTGAGCAATAGAGAATCAAAATTAGAAGATTTTGATATTCCAGTTTATTTATAATGGGTTGGATTATTTTTCCAGTGATGACTTCTATTATTATTATTAGAATTAACAAAGAAGAAACAAGATGTTATATTACTAAATTTCAGAAAAAAATAAGACTTCTGTTTTGCTTGAGTTTTTATATGTTTTTTGTTTTGAGCATTTGAGTTGTTAAATGTACATAGACTAATTAAAAGGACCATCAACATAAAAATAAATAATTCAGCTTGAGGTTTGGTCCTGTAAATAAGAGCAGTAAGCCTAACTTTGGGGAGCATTCAATTCTTTGTTTAGTAATGGCACATCTCCCAAAAAATGTTACGCCCAAAGGGTATAGCTTTATCGCATGACCACCATAACTGAAAAAATGAGCCTTTTTTGGACAACCACTCCAACATTTGGAAGAATAATTTTGATATATATGTATCAATCTAACTGGAGTCAAGTACCAGCAATGTATAATCTTCCATTGCAGTTCCATAATTTCACCTGGAATCCACTTGGTTTCCATAATTTCTGCCAATCTGTTTCCTATATGGAATCACCAAGATCAGTATCCCAAGCTTCCTTTAAACCAAAGGGGTGGATCTCCTGTTTCTAATTGCAGTAATAACCTATAAATTTTTGAGATTGTTCCTTTTGGTTGTTCTAAATAGTGAAGTATTAAATTCTCAAAATTGGTATAAAGTCATGTTGCAATACAGCCTTGTTCTGACCTACTTGATGGAGATGCTCAACTGATGGGATTAAACCAGGCATTCAGGAGACTGAACTACCCATCCAACCAGATCCACAGAAAAACCAATAGAGAAAAATCAATTCCCAGGGAGGACCTGTTACAAGACAGACCACAGAAACAGAACAACAGAACACCACTGGTTGCCACCTGTAGCTCACAGCTCAAACCAGTCAAATGCATTATTAATGAGGGAGAGCCCATACTGGACAGTGACACTGCACTGCACTTTCTCAGGCACTGACTAGCAGGCCCATACTTACATACAGACAACAACCCAACCTGAAGCTGATTCTCACAAACAACAAGAAACAACAGGACAGTGAGCCAATATGGAATCAGACCCTGCAACAAACCCAGATGTGTAGTTTATATCTATATTAACTATATCTATATCTATTATATATAACTATAACTATAACTATTTATATCTATATAGTTTCATCTACAGTATATCAACAGCACCATCACAGGCACCAACAAGTACACACACAAGATTAGATGTGCCTTCACACTCTCTTCCTGTAATGTGATATATGCTGTTCTCTGCCAGCAATGCCCCTGCATAACAAACAGGATAAACTTTGTACAAAAGAATTAATGGACATAAGTGTGATATCAGGATTCAAGACAAGGACAAAGTAATATCAAAACATTTCAACCTTCAGAACACTCTATGGCAGGCCTCAAAGTGTTGGAAAAACTGGACTTTAACAGCACCATTGAGCAAGAGATAGTTGAACTTACATACATCAAAAAGTTTCAGAAATCTCAACAGGTCTCAACAAACATAATGGGTTTTTTTAAACACATTACAATGGTTAATTGATAAGGAATTTGTAATCTGTCTCACATGTGATCTGCATTTGGATAATCAACCTGTCATCTCCCTTCTCTC
Organism: Charina bottae; assembly: GCA_023362775.1. NCBI lineage: Eukaryota > Metazoa > Chordata > Lepidosauria > Squamata > Charinaidae > Charina > Charina bottae. The sequence continues at coordinate 4,770,475 of JALMGJ010000020.1, forward strand.
CCCCAACTCTCCCTAATTTAAATCCTATATCAATCTAGCCATTCTATGCATCTGATGAAGTGAGCTACAGCTCAAAAAAGTTATGCCTTTTAATAAAATGTGTTAGAAAACCAAACTCCTTCTGATATTTTGCCACCATAAAGTAACACAGCACTTCTACAATGCATACAGTACTACTTATCATAGTTTGCATTCTAAAGTAGTATAAATTGCATCCCATAGGACCACCATCAACATCTTCATATTAGATCTTTCAGTCTACTCTGGCATGACTTATTTGCTCTTAGAATAGGTATATTAAATTTCCATGATTACACATAGCCGTCTTTTCTGCCATTTCTACAATAAGTTCTTTAAAAATACCATAACAGAAAGAGGGGAAGAGATGTACTGAGAAGTTGAAATCTTAATCTTAATTTTGTCTTAACCTTTAAAAAAATTAAATTGCTTTGAAAAGAAATGTCACCAATCATGTACCTATGCACATTGTCTCTAGCAAATGCACATATAAACAGAATGAATGTCTGTGTTATAATGTTCATTAGAGCATGAAAATATATTTTAAAAAATAATTCTCTGCACCAAATGAGAACATCTTTGAAATGTTCTTTTAAGCAAGATGCATTAAAAAGGTAAAGGTTCCCCCCGCACATTTGTGCAGTCGTGTCCGACTAGGGGCCGGTGCTCATCTCCGTTTGTTAGCTGAAGAGCCAGCGTTGTCCGAAGACGCTTCCACAGTCATGTGGCCGCATGACGTGCGCGGAACGCTGTTACCTTCCCACCGAAGTGGTACCTATTCATCTACTTGCATTTGCATGCTTTCGAATTGCTAGGTTGGCAAGAGCTGGGGCGAGTGCGGGAGCTCACTCCGTCACGCGGGGCTAGGGATTTGAACCTCCGAACTTGCGATCTTCCAATCAACAAGCCTGGCGTCTTACCCACTGAGCCACCACGCCCCCTCAGATGCATTTCTAGATGTTAAAACAATTGATTGATGTTCCCGTCTATTAATTTTTTTCAACTACACAGCTATATTTTGGGGCTTCACTATTATGACATACATATAGAACCTGGTCTTGCAGAAGAATCCAGCATATAAGCGGACAGGTCAAGTTGCTGATGGCAGCTTGTGAAGCAATTCAGTCAGGATCTCCAATAAATTGCTTTGATAATCAATGGGTAAGGAAGGAGATACAATTTACAGTGCCCTATCGAGTATGGTTAGCTGATCCTAATTCCTATTTCAAAGCAGGGCAGACTATGGTTGTTAAAATTTTCATTTTAGAAGACTGTGATTCCTCAGAAATCCTCCTGTCCTCCAAATACTGTCAGTGCCTCCTGTAAAAAGTTGTGTCTTTTCCTAGGCTTTTCTGGTTGCCACATGACACCAAAAAACCAACAACAACAACCCACAAAACCCATGTTTGAGATAAGGAAGTGCTGACAGCATGTCCATTCCCACTCCAAAGCATCCTGTTGTACTGTGTTGGTGCCTTCTTACCTCACACTTGTATTTTCCTGTGATCGCTACCATGAGAAACCAGGAAAAGAAGTAGTTTTCTTTAAGGATGTGTCAACAGTGTAGCATTTGTGCTCACACCCCATCTGAATAATCTTTTCTGCTTTGGATCCAAAATGCTGGGTGACCTTGGGACAGTCACTCTCTCTCAGCCCTAGGAAGCAGGCAATGGCAAGCCACTTCTTAAATCTTGCCAAGAAAACTGCAGGGACTTTTCCAGGCAGTGGCCAGGAGTCAATACTGACTTGAAGGCATACATACATATAACATGAACAAGCTTTTTTTATTAAATGCAGAATATACTATACTTAAGAATGGATGAATTTGTCAATTTAGGCTTTGTCAACAGAAATTTAAGTTCCAAATCATAGAAGCAGGGCCCTCTATAGGAAGGGAGGGTGAAAACAGCATCAAAATGGCGAGTGTAACTGGGGCGATAGAAGCCCCATCCCTTTTCACATGTGTGGTGCATGTGATGCATATTTGATCAGCTGGTCATGCCCACCATATTGACATTGTTGACCCTACCCCTCCAAGATGACTCTGACCAGAAGCAATCATTCCACCTTAGTGGAAGGCTGCACCTCATACTTCGTTGAATCCTGGGCATCACTCCTTAAGAAAGATTCAGACATACTGAAACAGGTTCCAGGAAGGGCAGCAAAGATGATCAGAAGATTAAAACAGTCCTATGAAAAAAGGTTGAAGAGGCTGAGTTTGTTTAGCCTGGTGAAAAGATGACTGAGTAGGAATATGATTGCATTCTTTCAGTATCTTAAAGGATGTTAGTGCCCTTTCCAATTATGTTTTGCATTCTCCCTACTTTATATTAATTTTATTTCATTTCTATATCAACTTGAGATTATTTTAACTCTACTTGTAAATTCACATATATGTCCCAATATATGAAGTTTAGCATATAATTATGGCTAATACGCACTTATTTGTAACATATTTTATATGTTATTTTAATATATACAAATTTTGTGCTCACTTTAATGGACATATTTTATTTTGAAAACTGCATTGCAAAATTTTAAAAAGTATGGCTATTGAAATTTAAGAACATTTCTTTTTGGTGAGTGAAGTTTTGATGCATTACAATGAGATCTTGGGGAAAACTGTAAAGTGCTAAATATATTTATATTGTATTGGTTAAGAGAGAGAAGGGAGGAGATACATTGATAGATATGGTAGATAGCTTTTTAAATAATTTTTTTAAAAAAGACTTATATCACTCTTTACTAGGACAGCTTGACCTCATTACATTATATCCAATTAAGTCATTGCTATTAAAACTTTTAGGAAAGACAAGGAAAAAAATTAAGAATGCATGTGATTTTCTCTTGAAAGTATGCATCTATATATGTACTGTATATCAGTGTTTCCCAAACTGGGTAATATCCAGATGTGTGGACTTCAACCCCCAGAATACTCGGGAATGGCCATGCTGGCTTGGGAGTTGCCAAGGTTGGAAAATACTGCTATATATTGTTGCTGTGTATCAAACATATCTAATCCAACATTTCAAATTGGGTTTAATTTAAATGTTTTTACTAAATTCAAATCTTTGTACTAGTTGGTTTTTTTTTCACTTTTCTGTATGAAATTTTAGTCATTATAAATTACTGAGGAAAGTTCTTTTCTGTAGATAAAACCTTACACAGAGAGTGAGCAAATTGTGGCATATATCAAACTGAAAACAATGCAATTATATGGAGGGGGAAAGGCCTAGCTTCATTAAAGCCAAAGATATTCTTAGTAATGTCTGATTTTTTACAATCAACTTCTTTACTTAGAGCCATTAGGCTATTTTATAGTTGCTTTCATAAATTCTATGCTATGAAAGAAATTAATAAGCTTTTTTTTCATGCACATATTTTCAAAATGTTGTAGTGCATAAAGAATTGCATTATCTTATTGTCAACCCTGGCATACCAGCAGGGAAGAAGTGTAAGTTGCAATCTCTGAGCAAGTCTAAAGAGTAGTTTTGTTTGAATAAAACATTAGCAAATAGGTAAATGTCCCCAGTAATACTGACTTTAATCTGAGTATCAGTTTAAAGTTCAGCTTTGAGGTTCGATACCCCTTGCAGCAGCCAGCGGCTGAGCTCTTTCGGCAACAGTGTATGAAAAACCAGTGTGTGCCTGAGCCTTGCTATTTAAGAGTCTGTCTGTCTGTCTGGTCCTCTGTTTGAGAAAGTGATGGTGAATGGAAAGTTTGTTGGCGTGCCCGAAATGTGAAGCAGACATGAAAGGTAGAGCAGCGTGTAAGCGGTGGCAGGGAGGGTTATTGAGAGTCTGCTCACAGCTCCGTCTGCCACTCCAAGCGCTGGCGGCCCTGGCCGCCTCTCTTGGAGAAAGCTGCTTGGCATTCTTTGCCCTTGGTTAAAAAAAGAAAGCTAAACATTTAATTTCCTGTAATAAACTGAAATGATGTGCTCTGATGTTAGCTGCCTTATTTATAATATTTTAAGGCAAATAAGTATGATAGTTGGAAATTAATGTATTGGAAGGAAATCTGCCCTTCTTTATGTAATATCCTCTCCTTCCTCGGTTCCTTTTGCTTTGAAAAAGCTGTCCTTTCTGAAATAGCTTCAGGTTTTCATCCGGTAGATGTGATTTATTTATTTGTTTGCTTATTAGAATCAGATATCAACTTCTCAAACATCCTCAATGGCTGGGTTAAAATACTTCCCCTCCCCTACCACTACTACCTGTTGGTACATGTGTTGTAGGTATTGGAATGTGTCCACTATGGGTGCCTTACAGAGCCTGAGCCGGTCTGGTCTGAATTCCGCCATGGAAAGTGATAGATGCTGTGGGCCCACAGAAGGCAGAAGGAGAATTAGCAAGTGATAGTGAGATGACTTGTCAACAAGGACTTTTGGACTTTTCTCAAGGAGCAGTACTGCTGTTCATAAGGAAAAGCAAACAAGCTGATGATTCATGAGCAAGGGACAGAAAGGAAGGCCTTCTACTAACTAGAAATGCTAAGGAAGCATCTTCTGCACTGTTTCTGTTAATGGAAAGGAAAAGCTGTGAAGAGAAGAACAAAAAGAGCTTATGCACCCCCTCCCCCCTTCCTTTCCAACTGAGGTTTCAGCAGCTCCCAATGGGATGGACGGACACACACACACACACACACACACACTCTCTCTCTCTCTCTCTCTCTCTCTCTCTATATATATATATATATATATATATATATATATATATATATATATATATTGGGAAGCAATAAGAATACTCATAGTGGCCAACCCCACCACTCCTCCCTCCTGCCTTGTAGAAAGAACAGGAGATAATAGTACATGATGATCTCCATATAGTTAGTGGGACTTACTGTGGCTGTGGTGAAAGTAACCTGTAATTTCTTCATAGATAAAATATTACTTGCAAATCAACAATTCTTCCATTTTTTCTCTCCTAAGGTGTGGTCTAGCTCGACTTCCACTGATATAAATTCCAAATGTGTACATTGGATAGTTGGAATAGGGAGACAGAATTAATGTGGCTCTTCCACAATATGAGCAGGCACAGTTTTTTCCCCACTACTTGTAAATAATTTTCTACTTCCAGGAAATCATGAGACCTATGAACATTTGCTCTACTTAAGATGGGTTTTCTCTCTCTCACCCTTCTTCCCTCACTCCTGGGGATGACTTGTGGAGTTTCATGTCATTTCATCTTGAAGTGGTCGTTGTGTTAGGGTTGAAATTATGTACAGATGTTGACTGTAGTTGCCTCTTACTTGTTTTCAGCAACTGTTTCCATAGAGTCTAGTTTCACCGTGGCTTGATTTTGTCCTGTGCTCAGTTTGAAGAGAGTCATAATAGTTTGAAAGCAGTCAAGATTTGTCCTATATTTGTAGTTTTCATAAAAAGAAAACCTAAATGGCTTGAGAAATGCTACACATCAAACTGAAAATATATAAATCACACCTACCTCACCCCCATCAGCACCTTCTCAACTTTTATCCATCTACTAGGTGTGTGGTATTTTGAGAGTAGTTAAAACAAGTAGTTACAGTATATACTAATTTTAACACTTTTATGTAATACCCCTTCTTGGAAATTGCTTACTGAGTTGCTAGTTCTGCCACACAAATGATTAAAGATGATAATTTGGTTCTGAATGAGTTCATGTATTTATGTAAACATTTTGCTCAGTGGTTAGAAGTCAGAGAAGTTCTATTCTCTTTTTGATCTCTATATGAATTTTCATTATTCTGATGCTACTTGACTTAATTCAGTGTTGACTCCTGGCGACTGTCTGGACAAGTCCTTGCAGTTTTCTTGGCAAGATTTTGGAAGTGGCTTGCCATTGCCTCCTTCCTAGGGCTGAGAGAGAGAGTGACTGGCCCAAGTTCACCCAGCTGGCTTTGTGCCTAAGATGTGACTAGAACTCACAGTCTCCCGGTTTCTAGCCTGAGGCCTTAACCACTACACCAAACTGTCTCTCTAAGAAAGAATAAAATAAGGAAATAAAATAATAAAGGTATGGTATAATGGTATGTGGGAATGACCTTGGGAGACGGGGAAGGGCTGCAGCCAGGACAACAGTCAGATGAGAGGCAGCTAAGCCTGCAGCTGAAATGTAGGTGTGGCAAACGTCTCAGAAGGGACCCTCCCTAGTTTCTTGGGCTGTAAAGGTGACAGGGGAGAAATGTACTTTCAGACTTGCAAGATTGGTGTCAGCCTTGCAAGGTAGTTCAGACAAGAAGCACACTCAGATGAACTAATTCTACTTTACTGTAAGGTTACACTGACAGAATCTGAGAATTCTCAGAATCTGAGAATTTTCCTCAGAAAGACAACCCAGTAGTTTGGTGACACTTCATTTAAAAAGTATTTCTCTTTATGACTACGTACTTTTTTCATGCATGAACATCTGTTCTATCTTTGACATAGTCTCATTTTTTTTATGTCAGCTGCCTTGGATATTCTCAAAATACTTCCCCCCCCCCTCATATCTCCTTACATCATTCATCCTTTTTATCAATATTTTGTATGTTTCTCCTGTTAATGCTTTTCTACACTTGTAAGTCAAAATGGTTTGGGACTACATGAAAGTTAGAGTGCTGTAATTGCTCTATTGATTGTTTTAAAAACAGGACATTGGTATGAGTAATTGGACTTTCAAATGTCATTTGCACCAAAGAAAGAGAACTTGAATTACTTGCCAAGTTCATACTTCATGTTTCTTGCTGTATACAGTATCTCTACTATAGATTCCATGAAGATAAACTTTTTAGAAAACCCTTGAGATTGTTAAAATACAGGATTGAAACTTAACTAGGCATCTCTGAATGGCTCATGCCAGCTCATCTCGTAGCATTAAAGCATGGTTATTTTATGTGTGTCCCAGTTCTGCATTAATCTCTTCCTAACTCATCTCTGAGTGTCTCATTTTCATTTTTGGATCGAAACTTCTTGGAGGTAGAGACTGAACTATTTTCTGTAAAATGCTATAAATTATCAAGTATATGGGTAACAGATAAAGAATATAATAGCTTGTGTTCTACTAATGTAGTTTTATATATATTTATTTATTAAATTTCTATGACTGCCCATCTCCCCCTCAAGGAGGGACTCTGGGCAGAGATTTATATTAATGGAGATTTTTTTATTTCCCAAGAAACCAGGGAATAGGTTTGCCCTACAATTTTCAAAACCCACACCTACAAAATGCAATAGATAAATTTATTTTGAATAATTGACTTGAGGAATTCTGTAATATCTCAGGCAACATATTCTGTGATAAAAGACTTGCCAAATTAGAACAATACAAATACAAATACAAATACAAATACAAATACAAATACAAATACAAATACAAATACAAATACAAATACAAATACAAATACAAATACAAATACAATACTTATTTTCTATCCCACCTTTATTATTTTTATAAATAACTGAAGGCGGTGAACATACCCAATACTCCTTCCTCCTCTTATTTTCCCCACAACAGCAACCCTGTGAGGTGAGTTGGGCTGAGAGAGAGCGACTGGCCCAAGGTCACCCAGCCGGCTTTCATGCCTAAGGCAGGACTAGAACTCACAGACTCCTGGTTTCTAGCCCAGCACCTTAACCACTAGACCAAACTGGCTCTAGATTTTGATATTAATAATGTTAATATTCATAATATAATATTTACGATTGCTAACCATGGTTCTGAACCTATGGTTCAGGACCTGCTTTCCAGACCTGTCTCAGTCATCTATCTCAGTGTTCTTCAATCTCAGCAACTGGGGAATTCTGGGAATTGAAGTCCACATATCTTAAAATTGCTGAGGTTGAGAAACACTTATCCATCTTTTTTTATATTCCTTTCCGTGAGCCATCACTTTGCTGGGGTGACACAATTCCCAATGGAATAGGGAATATGGCTCCTTTGTACATTATTAATTAATTATTATTAATTTGTGTCCGTGTGTGCATGCACACATGCATGCACACACCTTCAAATCAGTCTTGACTCCTGGCAACTGCCTAGATATGTCCCTGCAGTTTTCTTGGCAAGGATTTTCTGAAGTGGTTTGCCATTGCCTCTTTTATTAGGGCTGAGAGAGAGTGACTGGCCCAAGGTCACCCAGCTGGCTTTGTGCCTAAGACAGGACTAGAACTCATGGTCTCCCAGTTTCTAGCCTGAGGCCTTAACCACTACACCAAACTGGCCCTCACATTATTAATACCTTACCTTCTCCTTTGATGTAATTTTCATTGAGTTGGGTATTATATTTTTTATAGCTTACCACACATGTGCGGGGGGAACCTGTACCTGTACCATTGGGATGCAATAAGAGATGGGCCCATAGGACCAGGGGTCATACTCTCTTTTTATATGATTTAATGTCATGAGGATTAATGTCTCAAGTATACCATAAAACAGTGGTACAATCACTCCTATGTCCAAGAAGGTTGACTGAACTACAATCATACTGTAGTTTACTAGAACTATAATCTTCATGTTCTCAACTTGTATTTGGAGTATTTTATATTCTTATGATGACTAAAATCCTGAGCCCCATGTCTTGTCAATGAAGCAACAGTGTATATAGTATACATGACTGTGCTAATAATTGGTGTGTGCCTCTGAAGTCTTTCCTACCTGCAGCACAGACATATACAGAAGAACAGCAGGTTCCTTGTCAGCTATGAAGGTAGTGTGAACAACAGCTAACATTCTTAAACCTCTTTTCTCAAAGACAAAAGGGAATAATTAAGCCAAACATTTTCAACCCTGTGTACAGTTCTCTGTTATTCTGGTAATGGTGAAACTGATAGCATTAGTCACTGGGAAACAGAGCAAATCCGAGTTTGTCATTCTGAAGTATGCACTTTGTTGTTTTTATTATTCCTGAGGAGACTGATATCCACTGACATGAATTCTTAGGTAAAAAGGCAACTTTGTCGGGGCAGGTATAATCACCCCAGTATTTAAATAGTCAAGCATTATGGGAGAAACCAATTTGTCTTCCATTTATGTTTGCTGGTCTGAATGCAGTGATGAAATGGAAATTTATCAGAATTTAACCTGGAGAACAGATGCAGAGATCATGGCTATAATTACTGCTATAGCAGAGTGATTTTTTCCTCAAATGGTACTGAAACTGTGCATTAAATAATGATGGTATTATACAAGGTCCCTAATCATATGTATGAAGAAACAAGTTCCATGGGGGCTATAGAAATTCCAATTCTGCAAATTTATTCTCATTCCAGAGTTATTTAAAGATGTGTGCAAATTCTCTGATAAAAAAAAAGAATACTAAAATATGAACATTGTGGAAAACTGTATATAGAAAAGTATGTATAATAGGAAAGGTCTTGCAAAAGATGAATAGGTTAAGAATGTTTAATACAAAAATGTGTAAGAATATATGCACATTAAATGCATATTACTGTAAATGCATATGCTTTTACAGTATACTCATCTGGTCATATAAAACCACTTTTTGGTGATTGTATTTTTAAAGATCTATTAAGACAAATAAAAATTGTGTTCTTTAATATCTACTAAAATAAATAAGAGAGCCAGTTTGGTGTAGTTCTAGTGAGTTGAAGAACCGTGAGTTCTAGTCTGGCCTTAGGCACAAAGCCAGCTGGGTGACCTTGGGCCAGTCACTTTCTCTCAGCCCTAGGAAGGAGGCAAGGGCAAACCACTTCTGAAAAACCTGGCCAAGAAAACTGCAGGGACTTGTCCAGGCAGTCTCCAAGAATTGGACATGATTGAACAGAGGGCACAGTATATATAGGGGGCGCAGTGGCTCAGCGGTTAAGATGCCAGGTTTGTCGATCGGAAGGTCACAAGTTCGGAGGTTCGAGACCCTAGCCCCATGTGACGAAGTGAGCTCCCACACTCGCCCCAGCTCTTGCCAACCTAGCAATTCGAAAGCATGCAAATGCAAGTAGATCAATAGGTACCACTTTGGTGGGAAGGTAACAGCGTTCCGCGCGCGTCATGCTGGCCACATGACCGCAGAAGCGTCTTTGGACAACGCTGGCTCTTTGGCTAACAAATGGAGATGAGCACTGGCCCCTAGAGTTGGGCACGACTGTGGGGGGGAACCTTTACCTATATATATATATAATTTTAAATTTATTTTTTTGCAAAGTATGGGGAAATAGGACAGAACAAAGTTGTGTTTGAAAGTGGAATATGTAGGCTTTCCCCCCAAAATCAGCTAAAAAAATTAATCCTTTGCTATCTGTCTGTGTTGACCGTGAAGAAATTGTCCTAGGGAAGTTACAGTTGCTCTCCTAAAATCCCAGCATCCAATATTGAGACTATTCAGGGAGATACAGAGAACAATCTGTGGTGTCTGAAGTGAACGATTTAACTTGCAGGGAATTGCTTATTTAGTATCCAAATAGGCTTTAGTATGTATGAAGCCCCCATTGCCTTGTCAGAGAGTAAGGATTTGTTAATACAGACATTTGACTGTTGCGTAGTTTTGTCAGTTTGTTTTACTTTAACTTTAACGACTTGCCCTTTATCAGAACGCATGTCTGGAATATGTGGCTTAGCCAGAGCTTCTGCATAAGCCTTAGTGGAAGTGGTAGGTCCAGCTTCATATTTTTGAAGAAGAGCCTAAAAGTCTTTTTTCAGCAATTCTAGGTCATATTTTATACCTGACAGCTGTTCAAATAACGAAATAACAGCTTGCACTGTAAAAGGCATTTTACTTTGCACTGTAAAAGGCATTTTACTTTGCCATAAACTCTGTTGAATTTTCCCATGGGAGCCTCTCAGTATTCTGATTTTGCATCTTATTTTTAAGCTTATTTTTATTTCCCTTGACGTTAGCAGGTGAACTAGCAAGTTGTACTGGACACACAATGAGAGACTGTTCTGCCAAGTGTCCAAGCAGTGATCAGGTGCTCAGACAATTGGTTCTTTAGATCCAGAGACAATAAGCACACCAGTGGATAAAGAGATTTTAAGCTTTATTATAAACTTAAACAAACAAATTTATAGCATAAAGAAAGGAAAATCATTACATACCAAGCAAGTTGAAACCCAATCTCCCATAGGCTGTCAGGAGCCCCTTAATAAGGACAGCAGATGGCTCCATTTCCATCCCCAGGATGGCTCCATTTCCACAGCACCCAGCGCTCAGGTCTGTGCAGAAGCTCCCAAACTCAAAAGGCAATCCTCAGGTTTTTATCAAAGTCTGGCCCTAAAACCTCGTGACCCTGTTTCCATGTTACAGAGGCTGCAGGACCTGACCTTGACTGGATAGTTCCCAGGGTCTGGAGCACCTGTTTAATCCAAGAGCCTGGGAAACTACACAGATAAGCTACTGCTTAACAAAAACAATCTTGGGGTTTCCTCTTCTCCCCCACATTTCCAACAGAAATAAAAAAATAAGCCAGCTAAACATTAGCGTAATTCAAACTCTAAGCTTCTTCGTGTGAAGAAGAAAAATCAAAATATGTCACTTAAACTCCTCGAAATACAATGGTCTTCCGCGTTGCCACTACAGAGACCAGAAGAGAATCCAGATTCCCATTTAGCTCTTCCCTGACAGATAGTGAAAGATCTAGCAGCTGCTGTTCTTCCAGTTCTGTTTGAAGGTCCCATTCAAGTGATTCAAGGGCTCAAATTTGTTAAAGGTGGGAGGAAAATTTGTTTTACTTAGATTCCTTTCATGTAAAATGTTGTACTATCTTTGGTTGTTTAGCAAATAGCTAAACCTTTTCTGTGATTTCTTGTCTCATGTTGGCTAGATATGTTTGGGACATCAGTGTTTGGGACAAGTAGTGTTTTTCACATGAGATAACATTTGCTTATATCTAAACATTTACAAATAGAGAAATATGTTGAAACAACTTTCAAAAGTTCATTCAGAGGAAAGAAAGCTGTTGCTCCTTGATTCATTGATACAGTGAACACAACTTTTCCTTTTTAGTTTCTTCTCTTTTCCTAACTTGCCATCTGATTTACTACAACCTTCTGTCACATACTCCATATGGATCACACCTAGTGTGGAGAATAATTATGGCTTTAATATTATCCATTTGTACAATGAATTGGAAAGAGTGCAAATGGCAATTTTGGTAATATTGTTGAATTGGAATTGACCAGTAGATTTGAATCTATTTGTTTAGATCAGAGCTTTCCAAATTGTGTGTCGCGACACAAAAGTGTGTCGCCACACACAGCGTGGTGTGTCGCCACACCACCCGGAAGCGGCGGCGCGCGCGTGCATGGCGGCCGCCATGCACGCGCGCGCCACCGCACACCCCCCGCGCCGCCGCACGCCCCTCCCGCGCCGCCGCCATGCGCGCGCGTGCCACCGCACGCCCCCCCGCGCCGCCGCCGTGCGCGCGCGTGTCGCCGCTGCCGCCGCCGCCGCCAGGTGTGTCGCCAGCAGCGGCACTTTGGAAAGCCCTGGTTTAGATCTTAATCCAAGCCAATGCCAGTGCAGGTGTTAAAATTAGAGGGCAAAATGAGGAATATTCAATTCTCACTAACTGCTAATCTAGTGAATGACCACCGTTTGAACTTTTCAACAAAATAATACAGATCCCCTGGCTATCACAGTTGCTTGGCTAATCCGTTTCTCTCTGTTTTTCTCATGTAAATAGGTACCCATCAATTGAAGCTTCTGAACTGGCCTCTACCTCAACTGTTTGTTAATGAGCTGTTGTATTGTTTTTGAGCAGTGATGTTTTGTTCAGCACCTTTTGTCCCAGTGATGCAGCATCGGGACAAAAATATTGATACATACAAATATACTTTTTCTGCCATTTTCATTCCTTCAGTTTCTGGTCATAGATTCTTTCTCTTTCTGATTCTCTTCTCCCTGTTGTCCACATTTTTGTTTTTGCCTTTTTCATTTTGAGGTTCTTAGGAAACTGCTCCTGGGAGCGATGATGGGAACTATAGTCAAATAGCATCAGGAGATCCAAGGTTGGGAGTAACATCAGTTACTGATGCACACCATATCATTCCTGTGCTTCTGATTAAAGAAACTAAGTGTGGTGTCCTAACTAGGATGCTGGACTTATATTGTAGACCTGGGTTCCAATTCCTACTTGGCCTTGAATTTACTGGGACACCCTAGGGCCAGCTTTCAGACTACCCTATATCATAAGTTTGTTTTGAGGGTGATAAAAGGAAGTGTTAGGGAAGAAATCAAGTATGATTTATGGAGCTCCTTTGTTGAAGAATAATAAAAGGTAAAGGTAAAGGTTCCCCCGCACAGTTGTGTCCGAATCTAGGGGCCGGTGCTCATCTCTGTTTGTTAGCTGAACAGCCAGCGTTGTCCGAAGATGCTTCGTAGTCATGTGGCTGGCATGACGCACGCGGAATGCTGTTACCTTCCCACCGAAGTGGTACCTATTTATCTACTTGCATTTGCATGCCTTCGAATTGCTAGGTTGGGAAGAGCTGGGGCGAGTGCGGGAGCTCATTCTCTCATGCGGGGCTAGGGTCTTGAACCTCCGAACTTGCAACCTTCTGATCGACAAGCCTGGCATCTTAACCACTGAGCCATCGCACCCCCTAAATATGAAGAATAATACATAGGCCATAATTGTAGTTTTTTTCAGACATTCTGTTCTCACAATTGTAATATGTAGTCTGAAGTGGATCTCTCCCTGCATATAATTTTATTGTATGTATAAACCAACATACAGGTCATCCCTGAGGTGGCCCTCTTACTTAGCGGGATGCCTGGGTGCTCTGATCTGCCCGATAGTTCCTTGTTTAACAGTGAATATAGTTTTTGGAGAGCCAGTTTGGTCTAGTGTAACCACTAGTGTAACCACTAGTAACCACTAGTGTAACCACTAGGTGCTGGGCTAGAAACCAGGAGGCTTGAGAGTTCTAGTCCCGCCTTAGGCATGAAAGCCATCTGGGTGACCTTGGGCCAGTCACACACTCTCAGCTCTAGGAAGGAGCCAATAGCAAACCAGGAGACGGAGAGTTCTAGTCCCGCCTTCGGCATGAAGGCCAGCTGGGTGACCTTGGGCCAGTCACACTCTCTCAGCCCAACTCACCTCACAGGGTTGCTGTTGTGGGGAAAATAGGAGGAGGAAGGAGTATTAGGTATGTTTGCCGCCTTGAGTTAGTTATAAAAATAATAAAGGGTTAGAAAATAAATAAAATAAAATAAAATATTGTATGTATGAAGTATTGAAGGAAATACCATAGATGAAATATTACCATATACCATGCTACAATTCTAATTTGCACTGAAGATCAATTATTTAATATTATTTTAATAAAACAGGAGGAATATCCCTTCACAAAATTCAGAGGTGATTTAATACCATATCAAGTTTGATTCCAAGTATTAAATATTCACTAATAAGAAAAAGACAGTGAATACATTCAATAATGGAACAAGAGATGATGTGTTGGCTAGACTAAAAGTTCCTTTAACATATGAAGTAAAAATTACCTAGCTACTTTATATGGGGTAATAATTGTCACTATGATTTTCAGAATTTTATATTAACTGTTCCTGAAAGCATTTGCCATTAAAGTAGTTTATCAGCATGTTAATCATGGAAAATATCTCTTAATAGACCTTTTAGTAAAATCCAGATTGTTTAGGCCAATCAGTATTCTGGTGATAAAACATTTCACATTTTATATTATTTCAATTTGTTTTCTTGTACTATAGCATACACCCAGAATGAGCAAACTGCAGCATGTGGCCCCTAGCACTCAGTATATACTGTAGCGCCCTGTGTAGGCAAGCTAAAACATTTATTTCTTGGATATTAAAGGACTAATAATAATAATAATAATAATAATAATAATAATAATAATGGGCTTGGTGGCTCAGCGGGTAAGATGCCAGGCTTGTCAATCAGAAGATCGCAGGTTCGGAGGTTCGAATCCCTAGCCCCGTGTGACGGAGTGAGCTCCCGCACTAGCCCCAGCTCTTGCCAACCTAGCAATTCGAAAGCATGCAAATGCAAGTAGATGAATAGGTACCACTTCGGTGGGTAGTTAACAGCGTTACGCGTGCGTCATGCCGGCCACATGACCGTGGAAGCGTCTGTCAGATTTCTCATATGAAATTGGCAAATTGTTTTCTGTACGAAGCAAAAGTTTCTCATGATGACGTGACGCCAGGTGGCCAGATAACAACAAAGCCTTCCCATAGCTTTGAATGGCTTTGCTTATATCTTCTTTAGATATGAAGCTAGAAGGTACCATGTGATGCAATGTTATGGCTAGACCTAAAACGTTCGCATGGGAACAATTTCCTTCTCCGGTCCTTTCGTGGGAAGCCTTGCTCTGTGTAGAGCACAGGGAGGGGGGAGATCACATGCTTGCTCACATGCAACACTGCCACCCATTGACAGGTTATAGTATGTGCTATGTCCTATGAGCTGTCAGCCATTGACACTGACATTAGTTCTGTCAGCCAATCAGAAAGCTGGAACAAGTGTATATCTCAGCTGTGAACCATGGTTCCTTGCTTCTTGACTTCTGCTGTCTCTTAGCCATGTCTTCATGTGTGTTCTGCTCCTGAATGGGAAGTTTGTAGCTATGCCTGGCTATGTGAGTGATTGCCATGGCGTGAGCTCCTTTCCTGTCTTGGCAATGGAAGCACTGAAGAAGATGTACTCTGCTTTGTCTGTACCTTTTTGCAAAGCTGTAACTGTATATACAACTTTGCTTTTATTTATAGTAAAGCCATTTTAGCTTTGAAAAGCTCCACGCTGTGTGTGTGATTACTCTGCGCCTTGATATTTCCCTATAAGCCAGCATTTATCCAACAGGTTATGGTTGCCCAGAAAGGAATTTGCGTTTTTTGCTGCGTTTTTCCTGGCTGTAAAAGGGATTTTGTTTTTAGAGGCTGATTTCAGAGTAAACGTGTTTTTCTTTGAGTGGTCAGCAATGGCTGTACAGGGACTGGTCAGTCTGCCATTTGAGCCTTTAGATGGCACAAACTATCTGACCTGGTGTGTGGAGATTAAATCATTCTTTTTGCAAGAAGATTTGTGGCAGTATGTGGCAAACCCACCTCCAGAGGATCCCTCTGAAGAAGTGCAAGCGTGTTTGGACCGTGCTTATAGCATTTTGCTTTTGGGAATTAAATCCTCTGAACGGAATTGCATCAGCCACTTAAGGACTGCGCACGAGTGCTGGGAGGCTATTAGAGCCTTTAATACAAAGCAGAACTCTGTTGCCCTTGTTGGACTATTAAGACAGCTTTATAATTTGAAGCTGCAGCTGGGTGAGAATGTGATGACCCACCTTGGTAAGCTCAAGACTTTGTTTACTGCACTTGAGGAAAAAGGAGGCCTATTTTTGCCGGAATATGAAAAAGCATGCGTGATTTTGTCAAGCTTGGGCAGCAGTTTTGATGTGCTCATCGGAAAAGCAAAGACGCTATCTCCCTGTGATTTTACTGTGGATTATTTTACAAGCCGGCTCCAGGAGATACAACAGGCTCGTGACCTCGAGGAGCTGCAGTGTAAGCCATCTGTTGTTGTTGTTCCCGAGACTTCCAAACAGAGCATTTCGGCTGAAGTGAAACCTGCAATGGAACCTGCATTTGCTGTGAAACAGTGTGATTCTTCTCAGAAATCACTGGAAGGCTGTTCCCTGCTGTATCGTCCAGCAGATGGTGCCAGTGCACAAGAGGCCTGATTGACGAAAAGGAAGGGAAGCCAGAAAACAGCTAAAACAACGAATCCAAGTTTTCTACTTTGCCGGCTGCTGTACGTAAGCAATCTCCAGCGACTTGGTTGTTGAATTCGGCTCGCAGTAAAGTTTTGTAAACATGAACAGTTATTGTTAACAAAATGCAAGCCTTGAATTCAGCAAGTTACTTTAGCTGATATTTCTGTGATAAGTGTGTGAAATGTGTATGTGTATGTCTTCCTACACTTGTATTTTCTCTCCTCAGTGTTCCAGCCCTGGTCAAGTCTGAGTGTACTTGTTGTGTTCAAGGGTGCTGGATGTTTCATTGAGAAATATGAAACTGAGCGTGTTAGAGGCTGAGTGTGTTAGAGAAAAACTGTAAAATCAAGTGTATGAGATGCTTCCTAAGTAGGAGATTGTGTGGACAGGACATTGTGTGTTTAATGTTTCCCCACATCATAAATGCATCCATTATTTTCACAAAGTACTGGGATATCCAGGGATGGGAAAGTTTGTCTCAGCTAAAATGCATTCTGAGTTAGAACACAGAAAATGTGCAAAATTTCCTTGATTGTGTTATGTATAAAACTGTGTGTAAACATTTAAAATCAGTACTGCATCTGTTGCTAGGCAAAGTGACAGAGTGTTAACTAGACCGTTTCAGTTGGTTCATAGAGACCTAGTTGGCCCCCATGTCCCAAGAAATGGTGGGGCGGGTTCATGTTCCTTCTGGTTGATGATCATACCTGCTTTGTGTTTTTGCTACTTGTTGAAGTCTAAAGCGGAAGTCTTTGCTCGCTTTGAAGAGTATGTAGCAATAGTGGGAAGAAAATATGGTTATCTAATAGGTCAGTTCCAGTCTGATTGTAGTGGAGAGTTCCTAAGCCATGTGTTCCAGAATTGGCTTTGTAGGAAAGTAATCT
The DNA here is from genome assembly GCA_023362775.1 of Charina bottae. NCBI lineage: Eukaryota > Metazoa > Chordata > Lepidosauria > Squamata > Charinaidae > Charina > Charina bottae. The sequence continues at coordinate 4,788,042 of JALMGJ010000020.1, forward strand.
CCCAAAAGACTTGCCAATGTTGGAATTCTAGCTAAGTGTTGGTGTTGTGAATACCATTAAAAATAGCCTGATGTTAATTGCTCAGGTGCCATCCCATGTCTGGGGAGAGGCTACCTTGACTGCAGTGTGTTTCTAACTAACAGGTTGTAGAATTCAACGGACAACGCTGGCTCTTCGGCTAACAAACGGAGATGAGCACCGGCCCCTAGAGTCGGACACAACTGCACAAATGTGCGGGGGGAACCTTTACCTTTTTTAAAGGGCAAAATGGATTACACTCTTTAAAAGGTTAACCTTTGGGGGATTTTTGAGGAGCAGATTGGAGACTCTGAAAAACTGGAAACATTAATTTTGCCTCTTCATAACTCCAAACTTCCCCAAATGCAAATAGTAATAATACAGCAAATAAATTTCCAAAGATTTCAGTATTTCCTTGAGGTCTTCAGGCAGAGCAGAAAATCATACAGCAGCCCCCAGACTGCACTCTGTTAAAACATTTGCCCACGGTTGGTACCTGCAAATGAAGTTTTATTTTAAGTAGAAGGCCGAAGCACTTTGCATTGGGTGGGGGGTGGGGAGGGAGCCCAGCCTCACACATAAATCACTCCATTATTTTTCAGGGGGAAAACATAAATAAATGGTTCTAATAATTTTATTTTGTGTTAGATGGAATGACATTTGAAGGAAATTTAGACAATTGTACATGCTAAATATTGCCAAATCTCATAGAAACTTGTGCAGGGCTTCTGTAGCTACATACCTTGAAAATTTTTTCCCCTAAGTGCCCGTATTTATTTCAGCAGGCTGGGTGAACTGTATCAGTATGAACTATGAATTGTGCCAATGTTAGAGAAATCGTTGAAGGGGATTTTAAACTATATTCCCATAGTTACCCATAATTTTTTAGATTTGAGAGGGGATCTAATTTCATTTTAGGCAGAGTGACTGATAGATTTTTATATAAAAGGAAGGGATTGTGGAAAGAATAATGTGCCCCCTTTCAAAATGTAGTTCACGTGATAGTCAGAGGCTGGGGAGAATTTTAAGGTATCTATTTGCTCACCTTTTTAATAAAATAAAAAATCCTCCATAAGACAGGTAAGGAAGATAGGTAATACAACTAGAAACGTACGTTTTAAGGATGCGTGATGGGAAACAGTGAAGTAATGTTTTTCCCCCATTCAAGTTATGTGATAGGATATCCAATAGTAACCCGATTGCAAGGATCACTCTGATTGGAGGGTACGTCTGTCAGTCATTGAATCCAAGACCAGGCTCATTTAATTGTAACATTGATTGAATGGTATATATATACAAAAAAAGTGATTTATTGCATGAAAATTATGTGTAAGTTATGAAATCTTGTCTTGAGGAAAGTACGGTTCTTTGAAACAATTGAAGACAAACCTGTTTACCTTGAATAATAACTACTCCAAGGTTAGACTTCCTTTTAATTTTTTTTTATGAATATTGTTTTAAATTGTAGATTAGTGTTTTTATCATTAATGGTCTTATTTACTTGTCTTACTGAAGACTGTTTTTATTTTCCTTTAATATACTACTCTGGGTGCCTCTGGGAAGAATGGCATAAAATAAAATTATCAAAAAGAAAACAAGGAACAAGATATTCTGAATCTTAATTATGCTTTGGGCAATTTTGTCAAAACAAAAGTAATCTGTAGGGATGCATGCTCATTGCCACTCACCTACTGTAACATCAGACATTTGTTTTCTTGCATGTGAAAACAATCCATTTCTACATTATCTAACAGCTTCAAAATCACACCTGAAATTTCCACATAAAGCGTTGACACATTCTAATGCAAGTCCCAAGTGTCTTGAAATGCAATTGGGCTTCAAAATGGGTGCAGATGACCTAAGATCTCTTCCCAGAGAAGCTGTGCATAAGTTGCTCCTGTTTTCTGCTCTTGTGGGAAAGGAAATTAGCAAATGACACTTGTAGAAACAGAGCCAAATCTTTCACCATGGGCATGGTCACTAGCTTTCCCTTCCCAGAAGTATAAACGGGGGTGCTGCTCTGCCTCTTCTTTAGTTGGTTGCTCAACTTGCATAGAATAGGTAGTTTATGAATAGCCATGATATGTGGTAGGCCAGTCATGCAGAAGTGAAGAACAAGCAAAGGAAGAAGATACTAAAACAACAGTGGATGAAGTTTTACCATCACATTTTAAAAGGGGCTGAGCTTGGATGTTTTAGTTCAGTGTTTCTCAAGCTTGGCAACTTCAAGATGTGTGGACTTCAGCTGGCTGGGGAATTTTGGCAGGTGAAGTCCACAGGTCTTAAAGTTGCCAAGTTTGAGAAACTCTGCTTTCCTTACTGATATATTGCATCAAGAACAAAAGACTTAAAGAGCTGTTTTATGTAGAGTTTATTTGCACTTAGTAAAATATTTATACTAATGTGGGTTTAGAACATTCTCAAAAGAGTACTTAGGTTTCCCCCCCCCCTCATTCTCTCTTAATTGTTTGCAAATGTAGTGAATCATGATGGTATTGCTCTATATAGAATATCACCTCCGTTTTTCCTGAGAGCAATATAGTGTTTTGATGAGGGGTTCTGCTTAATAGAAGCTAGCTAAGTCAGAACTCTAGGAAGTAATAAGGATGAATAAGTTCGTCAGTTCTGGTTTTCTCACGTTTGCAATGTATTACATACATCTCATCCTCTTTCTATATCAGATTGCAATTCTTTTAAAATTCTTTTCAAAAATTCCAAATGAAAAGTAATATAAAATTTACATGCATATTCCCTAATTTATGTTTTCCATATACACATTTGGCTATTATATGCACCAGTAGTTTTCCTTAATGTAATGCAAATTTTCTACTAATATATGTATATTTGTTTGCATATTTCTCCAATATAGGCATTTTAATAGTTTTTTTTTAAAGTTTAGAGTAATACTTAAATATCTGTATCTCTTAGCCACAAAACAGCTGTGCATCGTATCAGTTTTGTATGAAATTATAAGTCAAAGGCTAGAGTAGCTGGAACTTGTCAGTACATTTTTCTTTACCAGCTAAAATTTGTTCATTGTAGTTGAGGGGCTGGGAAGAAATGAAGTTTCGGGACAGAGATGGATGGTGTACACTAAGGTTTGTAATGATGCAAACTGCAGCTTGTGGCTTCCAGCAGTGAACACCAACTGGGGGCTCTTACTCCCCCCCCCCGCCCCCACCATTATGGCATAGCAGTGGTCATAGAGGATGGAATAACTTGGCGGTGTAAAACAGATACTGCTCTCTGTATATCTTGAGACCTGGTGCAACTTGCACATTTATTTATTTATTTATTTATTTATTCAATTTCTATAGCTGCCCATCAGCAAGTGACTCTGGGTGGCTTACAACAATAAAAACCATAAAACAGTTAAAACCATTACCATTAAAACAATTAAAATACAAAATAAATATACATGGCTGCCAAGTAAGCAATGTAAAGATGTTAATATAGCCAAGAAACGGGACCATTCCCAGGCCCAGGCACATAACCAAGTCTTCACGGCCTTATGAAAGGCCAACAGGGTCGGGGACATCCTGATCTCTGAAGGGAGAATATTCCAGAGGGCAGGGGCTACGGCAGAGAAGGTGCACCTTCTAGTCCCTGCCAACCGACATTCCTTGGCTGACGGGACCTGTAGCATACCCAATCTACCAGATCGAATTGGATGGGTAGAAACTGGGAGGACACGGTCCCTTAGGTAACCCATATGACCACATGCACTCTGGCAGCATCTGAACAGCTCAGAACGCAATCTCATACCTTCCAGTTAAGACATTCATAGGCTCGGATTGGTCAGTGCAAAGCTAATATTCTAGTTCTCTTGTTACAACATGAAAAGGAGGCTGGATGAATGTGGAACTTGACTTTCTATATAACATTATGTTGTCTACAACTTTTAAGTTCATCTGCAGGTCAGAACTGATCTCTCCATCAAATTTCACACATTTCAGAATGTCGCAACCCAGTTTTCAATGATATAAACATTAAAACCGTGCACTGCCGCCGTGCCTGGAGTGAAGGAAATGATAGTTCCTCCTGGTTGGCTTAGTGGTTTCCCTCCTTTTAAGAACAGACCATCTTTTGGATTTTTATTTTTTATTTTTATAGCTGTTTTAAATGTATAGGTTTTATCTTTTATATTGTGATTGTAAACCGCCCAGAGTCTACCACGGTAGAGATGGGCGGGGATAAATCCAAATAATAAATAAATAAGTAAAACACACAATTAAATATTATTTTGCAGCAGAATACTCAGGTATGCAGGAAAACCACATATTTTCTTCTCAAAGAAGACTGAGCCAAAATAAGAGTTGAGTTGTTCCTTCTTTTCTTTATTACTTGCTCCTTGTTGTTTTCATTGAACAGCTGATATTGTGATTCCTTTTTGTTCCTTTTATTTTGAAAATAAAAGAATATTTGTGGTTTTTTGTGGTTCCTTCAGTAACCTCAGCTCATTCTGAGCTCTAGCTTTTCTGATGTCATCTCTAGGAATGCTATATTCCAATCATGAGTATCATCCCACTAAGTCTCCAATATATCTATTAAATTGTATTTGCCTTCCAGTATTAATTGTTCAAGCTCATTTTGTTCATCTTTAGATATTCTGAACATTTGCATATTGACAATGGGTACAGACCATGAAGACTCATGAAGGGGCATGGTGGCTCAGTGGGTAAGACGCCAGGCTTGTTGATCGGAAGATTGCAAGTTCGGAGGTTCGAATCCCTAGCCCTGCGTGACGGAGTGAGCTCCCACACTCGCCCCAGCTCTTGCCAACTTAGCAATTTGAAAGCATGCAAATGCAAGTAGATGAATAGGTACCACTTTGGTGGGATGGTAACAGTGTTCCGCGTGCGTCATGCCAGCCACATGACCATGGAAGCATCTTCGGACAACGCTGGCTCTTCGGCTAACAAACGGAGATGAGCACCGGCCCCTAGAGTCGGACACAACTGCACAACTGTGCGGGGGGAACCTTTACCTTTACCTTTACCTTTACAGACCATGAACTTTGTGAGCCAATATTCTTCTTGATTTGGAATGATTTAATAGGAACCATTAAAACAACACTCCCAACTCCTCCTACAGTCTCTATCTCAGGTTCTTACTTCAAGTTTTTTGTCTGCATCCACCACATGATTCAGTCCAAATCAAGCTCAGCTTGGTTTTTCCAAAGACATTTTACCAGTTCTTCTGAGGTACAACTCATTTCTTGCTCATTGTCCATAGCTACACAAATCGGAATTGTGTAGCTGGTGGTTTTGTGACACTCTGTGGATTTCAGAGTTGGACTTTGAATAAGGAGAGTAGAAAGAGTATTGATGCTTTTGAACTTTGGTGTTGGATAAGACTCCTGAGAATACCATGGATAGCCAAGAAAACAAACCAATGGATCTTGAACAAATCAACCCAGAGTTTTCACTCAAGGCACAAATTACCAGGCTCAGATCTTCATTCTTCAGACACATTATGCAAAGAGTAGTCAATAATGCTGCAAAAGGTGAAAGGAAAGAGAAAGAGAAAAAGAAAAAAAGGTGACCAGCAGTAAGATGGATGGACTTGCTTATAGCAACAATACAGTATGGCTGTACTGTATTGTTGGAAGACCTGAAAGACCAAGTTGGGGACAGACCCTCCTGGAGAAAATCTTGTTTGGTCGATTCAGTGGCACATAATTGGTCAAAAGGGGCAGAGAAACTGGGCAGTGACAGCAGCATGGATGGTAAAAAAAAGGTTAATGAGATCTTTATCAATGAGTCAATGGGAAGGAAGCTTGCAGAATACTAGAGGCATGATGGTAGAAGGAGAGTTATATACAGTATATCCTGTGACTGCAACATATCAATATGTGCAAAAAGGCACATTCCATCCATGGACGCTTTTCCAAAATTCCATGGAAAAAAATCCTAAAGCAAATTCTCAAATTGAATGAGAACCAATAGGAAAAAAAAATGCAAGGCTGTTTCTTTGGCTGGCATTAGTAGATGCAGCCCTGGGAAATATAAATAGGAAACCATTTAACAGTTCAGCTCATGGATATTAGCAAACTGATAATCACAGGGACAAAATTAGGTTATATTACAGCTGAGAAAATACTGAGAATGCAGTATATCACTGCACATGTTGAGTTACTGTATTATGCTATGTACCTTTCTATTTGAAACTGCTTTTTCATAGGCAAAACTTCCTATGATGTATTAATTTACAACAGTCCCTGCATGGCAAAATCATTACATCATATTTCATTGTCTTCTGTCATTTTGCACACTTGTGAATATAATCTCAATATATTTATAATTACGTTGAACTGCATCTATGAGGAATCAACCTTCAGATTACTATATACGTCCGATCATGTGAGGAATGATGTACGATGTGAAGAAATAATGTTAGTCTGGTGCTAATTTCCCCTCCTTTTCAGAAGTAATAGTGTATTGGCAGGCACCCCAGAGTTAATTAATCTTCAGCTGTACACATAGTGTATAATGCCAGCACTGGTCTGGAGAGCCAAAGACATGATTTCTTCTAATTATAGTAATTTTTAATAGCCAAGTTCTGAAATCTCACCCTTTTTATGAAAAGCTGAAATATCAGTAGAATATTTTTGTGTGCAAAGTAAAATGAAGCATTTTTAGATTTGAATTCTAATGATCTTATCTGGTTCCGACTGATTTTCTTCCAGAGTAATCATGTAAGTGATTATCCTGGTTGGAAAGAGGTCAGAGCTCAGTGGTGTATTCATATTTGCATGCGTATGCTTTCATGTTCACATTCTGTTCCTTGAATCTCTACTTAAAAGTTGCTTGGATAGAAAGACTGGAAAAGATATTTATCTGAAAACCTGGAAAGCTGATGCCACAGAGAGACATTGACATTGGACTGGGCGGATCAACATTTGATAAAAGGCAAAGTCTTATATAATATGTATTGTCGAATGCATTGCCACTCTACCTGGGCACAGAGAGTTCGCTTCTGTCTGTGCTCCTGCCCTCTGAAGATGCCAGCCACAGATGCTGGCGAAACGTTAGGAACCACAACTTCCAGAACACGGCCACACAGCCCGGAAGACCCACAACAGCCATCTTATATAATACTTCACTTAAACGTTTCTGAGCTCAGCTCCAAAATAGAAGCGAGAAAGTCTTCAATTTTGATTACGATTGTTCCATTTTGTCTTTCTCTGGATGGAGAATTGATTCTACAAGGAGGTTCATGGCCTTGTACGGCAGCACAAGTATATCTTAGAATTTCCATTCTGTGAGCAGAATGGCAGAGCCTCATCCAGGGCAACCTCCTGCTCAGTGGAGGAGTCCAAATGAACACATTCCAGACAGATGGCTGTCTAGTTTCCATTTGAACATACTCAGTGAAAAAGAGTCTACCACTTCTGTGCAGAAATGGTTCTACTGCCATACTGCTGTTTTATTTATTTATTATTTAAATTTATATCACCGCCCATCTCCCCCGGCCAGGGGACTATGGACGGTTTACAATAAAAGTGAGGTTAAAAATATAAATATAAAATTACACTATCAATATAAATAGAATAAATATAGAATCCAAGGGCAATAGATCTTAATAATAGGGAGATAATTATGACACCAGCCATCCCCAGGAGGAACTGTTGACCTTCCCATCCCAAGGAAGGCAGCAGAACCAGGTCTTCAAATTTTTCCGGAAGGAAACCCACCTCAGCTCTAGGGGCAAGATGTTCCAAAGGGCGGGTGCTACTGCAGAGAAGACACACCTCCTGGATCCCACTAGATGAAATTCTTTTGCCAATGGGATCCTTAGCATGCCCTCTCTGCATGACCGGGTGGGGCGGGTCGATGTTCTGGGGATGAGACGGTCCCTCAGGTAACCTGGTCCCATGCCATGTAGGGCTTTACTGCTGTTACTGTTAAGAACTTCTTCCCAATTTTCAATTGAAATCTCTCTCCGTGTAATATAAATAATCAGTTATTCCACATCTTGCACTCTAGAATTAAATTAAATTTCTTTCTAGAAATTAAATTCTCCCTGTCATACAGATAAGCAGTTATTCCACATGTGATATTCTAGAAAGAATTAAATTTCTTCCTAGAATGAAATTTAATAGAGGCAAATACAGAGTTACTGATTCTGCTTTTACTTAAGAAAAATAAATTAAATGAACAAATATAGGATTGGAGATACCTGGCTTGGCAATAAAATAGGTAAAGGTTCCCCCCCACACATTTGTGCAGTCGTGTCTGACTCTAGGGGCCGGTGCTCATCTCTGTTTGTTAGCCAAAGAGCCAGCGTTGTCCAAAGATGTCATGTGGCCAGCATGACGCATGCGGAATGCTGTTACCTACCCACCAAAGTGGTACCTATTCATCTACTTGCATTTGCATGCTTTCGAATTGCTAGGTTGGCAAGATCTGGGGCTAGTGCAGGAGCTCACTCTGTCATGTGGGGCTAGGGATTTGAACCTCTGAACTTGCGATCTTCCGATCGACAAGCCTGGCGTCTTACCCACTGAGCCACCACACCCCTAGCATCCAGCTTGGCAATAGGATGTATGAAAAGTATATTGGAAAAGTAGTTGAAACATCTCTGCCAATGTCTTGGATTCATTTGAGAAAATGTGTTTGAGAACAAGCAGGAGTCTGAACTAGCATCTGCTTGCAACTTATTAAAGCAGCTACATCTGTTCTCAAGATCATGCAGCTGCAGTGGAAGCCTCTTTTTAAGTTATGAGATCCTGGAAGGAGGTGTGGCTCTTTTAAGGAATTGCAAACAGGTGTTATATTTACATTCCTGCACACACTGAAGCGGCCTTGCTCAATCAAATCTGCAGCACTGCACAAATCTAGCAGTTGATTAGTATCTGAATATGAACCAGCAACGTGACAGGGCTGCCTCTATAGGCAAGTACTGTTTTAGGCTACATCAATAGAAATCTCATTTCCAAATCACAAGAAGTAATATTTCCATTGTATTTTGCATGGATCAGATTCCACACTCAGTACTATGTCCATCTCTGGGCAACAGAAAGATTACAAAATTAGAGGGAGTCTACCCTTGAGAAAAGATGACCAAGGAAGGGTATGATAACACTGTTCAAGTATCTGAAAGGGGGTTACCCCGAAGGAGGTTAAAAGCTGCTCTTTATTTTCCAAAAGTGCAAAATAGAGAATAATGTCTGAGTTGGTTGACCTAAACAAACTAAACAGAGTCAGACTTCATTAGTATTTAACTATCAGGAAGGCTCAGTTAGACTGGGAAGTTTAAAAAAAAGGGCAGTAGGCAGTGACAAACCACTTTTATATTGTTGTCATGAAAACATCATGGATATGTCCGTGGCATCACTAGGAGTCAAAGTTAATGAAGGAGATTGGAGGAGTCAGAATAAAATGGGCTGATTTTGTAGATGCTGTACATTTGTCCCTCTGTATTTAGAGACAGGGATGTGCAAATCAGTGGGAATTCAGTCAGCGTCAGTGCCACATGTATTCATTTGGCATTCTTTTTGATCTAATTTTTGAACATTTCATTAAAAATGCCTAAAAATCCACATATTTTTCCAATGTGTATGTATGTTTCTATGCAACATATATGCTTACCCCGAAATACATTTGTCTACTTATAAACTTTATATGCATTTTTATAATATATTTTCTATGTAGCTTTGTTTATATATTCTTTCTTAAATGTAATTAGCCCTAGCATACTTTTTAAGGCAATTTTGCGACATATATGCTGATTTTAAAGTAATTTCCCAAGTATATGCTAATTTTTGCACATATTTACAGCCAAGAATTATGGTTTCAGTGTACTCATTGCTGCCTTCAGTGCTCCAGCAGAATCCACATTAGCAGTTCATAATATCTTGAGTTCAGGCTGTTGTAGATATTTTTTCTTTTATACCCATACAAAAGAGTAAATCCCCTTGAAGTCAGTTGGCTTACTTTTGAATAGAAATATATAGGATTTGACTACAGGTAGTTTTCAAATTACGACCATTTGTTTAACAACCGTTAGAAGCTACGACAGTGCTGAAAAAGTGACTTATGACCAGTCCTCGCAGTTGCGACCATCACAGCGTCCCCGCAGTCACATGATCAAACTTTGGGCGTTTGGCAAGCAGCACATATTTATGACGATTGCAGCATCCCGGGGTCACGTGATCACCATTTACAACCTTCACAGGGGGCTTCCAACAAGCAAAGTCAATGGGGGAAGCTGCATTTGCTTAACGACCATGTGATTTGCTTAACAACCACATGATTTGCTTAATGACCATGGCTAAAAAGGTAGTAAAATCAGGCACGACTCACTTAATGACCATATTGCTTAGTGATGGAAGTTCCGGTCCCAATTATGGTCAAAATTGTATTGGCCTTTTACTTACGTACTGCCTTCAGACTGTACTTATTGTTCTGTTTCTTCTGCTTCACCTACGGCAGTTGGTAACTCATTTCAATATTGATTGATTGTGTGCCATCAGTGTAGGAGGAGACCCATGTTTGTCTATGGTGGCAAAGAATCAGAAGGAATCTGGTAGCACCTTTTCTGACTAACAAATTTTATTAAAAGGCATAAGCTTTCATTCATCTGATGAGCTGGAGCCATCTAGTCAGTGTTGACTCTTGGCAGTCACATAGATAGACTTTCTCCAGAATGATCTGTTCCTCAACTTGGCTCTTTACCAGCTTCCCAACAGTGTGCCCAACATTGTGGTAATTAAAAGCCCATTCAACTTGTTGCTGCTCATCCTGTTCTCTTTTCTTTCACATTTTGCAGCATTATGGACTTCTCAATGGAGCTGAGTTTTTGTATAATGTGTCCAAAATATGGTGGTTTGAGCTTGGTCATTTATGTCTGAAGTGAGAACTCTGGATTGATTGATAAACAAATGATCTATTTGTTTTCTTGTCTGTCCATGGTCTTCTCCAACCCCAGCATTCGAAAACATCAAGACACCGTGTTTAGACTGTCAGCATCCTCCTCTGAATAATATTTTGTTTGAGGACATTGCCTAACCCTAACCCAAGTTGGATTCCCTACTGCCCTCAACCTCCTGCCATTTTCAGCCCCTGAAAGTCTGTCTTTAAAAATCGCTGTGCTCTCCTGAACAATGGCATGGAGAAATTGTATGATAATAGGAATTTTTCTTTTTGAAGTTCTGTAAGTTGTTTTAGAACCCAAATGATTATCTTGACATTGCAATGCAATGTTTTGCCGTACGTATAGAGATAATATTGTCACCAACCTTATCTGTGTAAAGTAAGATAAGATATTTGTTTTATGACATTGTGAAATTGCATATACAATTTATCCTGCACAGGAATTATCTTTGCATCAAAAAGCTATAACATATGAAGCCTTTAGTGAAAAATCATTCTCACCTATGAAGATAAAGCAACCATATACTGTACTTTCCCTGGGTATGTGTCAGATCATGCACAGGTATCACTTTCTATTCTTCCAAAAGCTCAACCCTGTATTCAGGAAGTAGCGAACAGCAGAAATATCAAAAATGTTTACACAATGCCTTTCTCTGGTCTGAACAGTACTGGCTTGCATCTCGCCACCTTAACCCTTACATCATGAAAGTACAACTCTGTGCAACATTGTAGAATCTACCAAGAAGGATATAATGAATCTTTTACTGTATCAGAGGAGACATTGCACACTGGTAGGTGATCTTATAAAGCAGAGCTTTCCAAACTGTGTGTCGGGACACGTTAGTGTGTCGGCTGCAGTGTCTGGGTGTGTTGCAGCTGCTGCTGCCTCCTGGCTTCCATGCAGGTTCTAGTGCCTGCCTTGTGGCTTGCTGCCTCCAAACCTGCCCTGCCAGGATTCCGTGCAGGTCCTAGTGCCTGCCTTGTGCCTGGCTGCCTCCAAAGCTGCTGTGATTCTGCGCAGGTCCTAGTGCCTGCCTTGTGCCCTGCTGTAAGAGTGCATCACGAAATGATGCCCTGCTGTAAGAGTGTGTCGCAAAATGATGCATGTCTAAAAAGTGTGTCACCAACATGAAAAGTTTGGAAAGCTCTGCTATAAAGGTTAAGGTTATTTTTCCACTGCTCTTAAATGGTAAGTCCTTAACATGTGCTTGCTATAGGAATCAGGCTAAGAAAATTTGGGGGCCCAATTCAAAAATCAAAATGGCACTGTAACTAAAGGATGCCTTTTTATTCTAAAGAAAGCTTGTTGTATTTGTTTCCTGCCATTAGGCCTTTTTTATCTTGCTGAAGTCGATTTTGCCCAGAATCAAAGGTTTATGTTGGTATCCTTCAATTTGGAAATGGGTTGCCTTTCAGTATTTTACTCCACTTTAGCTGCCAACAATAAACATGAAAAAGGTGGGTTGCTCCTAATGTGGGTGACAACCTATTAACTTTAAAATGCAGAAAAATGTGAAAAAAGAACAGACTGGTCTGAAATATTTGACCATAACTGAAAAGTCAAAGGATCAGCCAAATTCAAGCTTTAAGAAAGTATTTGGCTTCTTCCTTGAGCCGTGTTTTTAGGCACCAAAACTGAGCTGCAGCAGTATAAATGAATTCAGTCTTAGAAAAATAAAAATAAAAATAGAATAATTATTTTTGTATATTTACTGTATATGTGTTTATCTTAAAACATCTCTTTACTCTTAAAATATTTGTAAAAGAGAGCAACATTTATTAGCAGAAAAATGAAAGTACAGATTGTATTTGGAGAAGTGTATGGGAAAGCATAAAGGTGAAGGTAAAGGTCCCCCCCCCCCGCACATTTGTGCAGTTGTGTCCGACTCTAGGGGCCGGTGCTCATCTCCGTTTGTTAGCCGAAGAGCCAGCACTGTCCGAAGATGCTTCCGCAGTCATGTGGCCGGCATGATGCGCGTGGAACGCTGTTACCTACCCACCGAAGTGGTACCTATTCATCTACTTGCATTTGCATGCTTTCGAATTGCTAGGTTGGCAAGAGCTGGGGCGAGTGTGGGAGCTCACTCCGTAACGCGGGACTAGGGATTCGAACCTCCGAACTTGCGATCTTCCGATCGACAAGCCTGGCGTCTTACCCGCTGAGCCACCACACCCCTTTAATGGGAAAGCATAGATAAAGTCTATTCAACTCATTTTACCCAAAAACATCAGATGGGTGTAAAAGGAAAGGAATGGCAGATAACATAGAATCTGAGAGTAAATAGAGTCATACAAAATGGAGGAAACTCTTAAAATGAACCAAATTCTGAAGGAAAGCAAGGACGTTTAGAGATGTAAATTATGCATACCGTACCTCTCAAGACATTCCATTTCAAAGCTAGAATCAGAACTGGATAGCTTTCCTGGTTTGGGGGGAAAGAGGGGTTTCCAGGCCTGTTTCCAAATGTAGTTATGGTTACATGCCTGAAATCTCACAGGAAAGGTATGCTAAGGATCCACCCAGCAGGTAAAAATGATAAATTCTATTAATCATACAGATTGGCTATAGAACCTGAAAGAAATAAAAATCGGCAGAAAGAATGCTATTCACAATCAAGCACAAACACAGAAATACAGAGTTCAAACTTCTATTACTAGAAAATAAAGATTGGTATTATTTATAAAATCTGTACTATATAGGACTGTAGGAATTAGCCAGTATTTAAATTAGAAGACAAAATCCTATGTGAATGTTGTGTAATCATTCTTATTCAAGGCTGAGAAAATGGTATTTTCAGTGTCTGATGGGAGATCAATTATAAGATTTTCATTCCTGTATGAACCAACCTGACCATTACACCTTTAAAAAGTGCATATCCCAAATGCACATTCTGCTTCAGCCAGAATAAATAACATGTGTACAAAATTATACACTAAAAATCCATTTGAATTTTATTTGTACAAAAATCTCCAGGGTACATATTTACTTGAAATTGTTTCTCACCTGCTGCAGAAATGAGGTGGAATTATTTTATGCTTTAAAAACTTATAAATGTTACACAAAACAAAGCAGACCCCTTTCAGTTTCTCCTATTCACATTTCAGACCATATAAGTGTTTCACCCAATTCAGTTTTAAAAAGCAAGAATATTTGCTTGGCAATCCTTCTTGCCTGTTTTTTTTTAAATTTGTTTATTTATAAAATTTGTTACACTACCAACTAGTGAAGTCTCTCAGTAGTATACAATATAAACATAAGGATCTTGAAATTAAATTAAATATATTTTAGATTATAATGACCATTTTATTATACATAAAAATATATAAACCTGAACATACAATGTAATAAAAAGCTAATGGGTACTCCATTTGAAAAGTGCAGAGTCATACAAAGCTTAACACTTTTCTAAAACTACTTTGGATATTTGTTGCAAATAACATAGTCAAAACACGTAGTGCTGAGATGGAGGATAATTGGAATCATTCTTTAAAGCATATGCTTAATGTAATGTAATGTAGCTCAACCCTTTGGCAAAGGGAAGGAAACAGAATTATTTCCAGAATTTTTTGGAATATTGGAATGAGTCTGTAGCAGCAGCAGCAGCAGCAGCAAGATGGCTGCAAAGAATGCAAAGATTATTGTATTTACCTTTTTACAAGCTGGTAAGAGTCATTCAGTGAAATGGCATTCAAATATGATGGAAGCAAGGAAGATTAATAGTTTTCTCTTGTTCCAAAGTTTTCCTACTCTGCCTGATCATTTGACCTATGAACTTGACTTAGAGGATGTCTACTAGTGCTAGAATGAGCAGAGCTGCAGTTTGCACATCCCCCAACACATGCACATACACACATTCTAGCATTAGTAGACATCCTTTTGTTAGTGGTACCCAGTAAGAACTTTTGCAGAGTAGGTACCTCCCAGTTCTACAGGTACAAATCTGCAGCCAATATCAACTGTGTCTTGGTTGCACAGGGCTCTCCTCCTCCTCCCAATCTGCTTGCCTATTGTCATACTTATGCATCCGTTCCTGGGTGGGGGGGTGGGGGAGGGAGGGGAATCTACTCCAGGCATTATGTCTAGAAAACCCATTCCATTTTTCATTCTATTCCATTCCAGGTTTGCTGTGTTTTGCTGTGTGGGTGTAAATACTCCTTATCCTACTTTTATCTTCAAATGTAGCCAGTTTGGTGTAGTGGTTAAGGCATGGGGGAAGCAGGCAAGGGCAAACCACTTTCAAAAAACTTTGCCAAGAAAACTGCAGGGACTTAGGCAGTCTCCAAGAATCGGATACGATTGAACGGATTAGAAAAAAAATCTTCAAATGTAGTGGCTCTGCAGGATGCTGCAGAATTGGTCTCCCGTTTTTTTTTTTTTAATCTCCCCACCCTACACAATATAGTCAGGGGCAGCACACAGAGCAATACTGGAGACCGGGGGAATAGCAACAGGCAGCATGGGGTGCCTCTGTTTGCTGTTTGTACCATAACATGAAGGAGGGAAAGGAAAATAGACCCAAATTTCACTGTTTCCCCCACATTTTCAGATGTCCTTTATTTTTAAAGTCTCAGTTTACACTTTCTGTGTAATTCTGTGCCCTGTCCTTATGACCTTGGGGTTGCTTGATTCAGCTGGTCTTTTTGGTGCAGTGGGCTGCTCTAGGAATTAAAATATGCAGTTTAAAATGCATGTGTTTTAAGCCTTGGATGGCTGGAGCAGGGGTCTCCCACTCCAATCATCAGGAGTGTAGTTCATTAGTCTGAGGGTTGGAACCCTGGAGCCTGTTTTGTTCATTGATACGAAGGTCTCTGATGAGTCAAAGATGAAGACGGTTAAGTGCTGTTAAATATAGTTTTATTAAATAAATAAACCCAACACATC
Source organism: Charina bottae (assembly GCA_023362775.1). Lineage (NCBI taxonomy): Eukaryota > Metazoa > Chordata > Lepidosauria > Squamata > Charinaidae > Charina > Charina bottae. Next base: position 4,803,819 of record JALMGJ010000020.1, read on the forward strand.
CTCTGCCTGAAATCCACATCTACCTAGATTGGCATCCCTCCCACCATCCATTTAAACGTCATCTCCTGACAAATACTTACATGTAGAAATGGTATATTTAAATGTACTAACAATGGCACTTTCTGACTGGTGTATCAGCAAAAATGAGATTAAGGAAGTTACAAATTCCTCCTAAGCATGAATAAATTTTGCTACACTGTATGGCAATTCCACTTTGTTTTTTCATTACTCTATTGTTCATCACCAGCATTGAGAACTGGGAAGCCCTAACTCATGAGCGTTTCAATTGGAGGTCATCCTTTATTAATGGCGCTATGGACTTTGAAGAAGCACGAGTACAGGGCGAAAGGGAGAAAAGAGCTAAAAGGAAGGCACGTCAGGCAAACCCTCATCATGACCGTCTCCCACCCGGAAACCTATGCCCTCATTGTGGGAGGTTGTGCGGATCCAGAATTGGCCTTTATAGCCACTTACGGACCCACTGTTAAAATTTTACCTTTGGAAGACAATCTTACTCGGCTACGAGTGATCGCCAATGATGTTCATCACCAATTTTAAGAAGGTGGTTTGCAAGGGGGGACATTATTTCCTAGGGACTTTTTCCCCCCTGGGTAGAAACATACCCTATTCCCAAATGAGGTCTTTTGTGGACGCAGACACCCTCACGTCCACACTTCTTCCTCTTCTTCCTGAAATGTAGCTAGTTCATCTTCATTCCAAGGAAGAAAAATGTCTTTTCTGAGTCCAGTTGCCTCACGGTAACGTTTCCACTACCAACAGAAATGGCATCTCAGGTGAGTGGGATGGAAAGTGTTTAGGCACATCTAAGGGCTTGGAGTTGTGTATGCTCACTTTGTTCAAGGGCTCCTTTGTGCTGCACAGTGATAACAATAGGCCGATTAAGTTGCCCCAGGCCTGATGCTGCAGGAGCAGCAAAAGGTGACAACCAGATGTCCTTTGTGCTTTTAAGACTAAGAAAGGAGAAGATCAGTTGTCTGAGGGGCAAGGGAATGCTGATAAATAGGAAAACAATTATATTGGTATGGATGCATGACAGTAAAAGAGACAATGAGCTTTCTTTCATTCCCTAATTTTCCAAAACAAATTTAACAATCAGTTCACACCAATTGGACCAAACAGGCAAGATGATACCTCAGCTATTGCTGACTAAGTGTTGTTGTGGTCTGGCTGTAAAAATTGGGCCATGAGTTTAAGACTCCTGGTTTAAAATAACATCAGGCCACATCAGGGTCCCAGTGTTCACAGAAGTCATTACTCCCCATTAAAGAATCAGGGAAGGTTTTTCTCTGTGTCGTTTGCAAGGAAATTGCAATCTGGATTGTCATTTGTGAGGAAGAGGTTAGGAGTAGATGTTGTGTATCTCCTTTCCTTTTGCCCCAGTATACGTCCACAATTAGGGCAATGCCTCCTCCATTCCTCTCCATTTCCTGTGTTCTTAAACATTCACACTGGATTCAGAGAGGCACTGCACTGCTTCTAAGTGAGTATAGAAGCAGTTGGAAAGACAGGAGAGGGTGTCCTTACCGATGTCCTTTTTTCCTTTAAAACACTTCCTATACACTCTTGTGTGTGGGGGGCGTGGTGGCTCAGCGGGTAAGACGCCAGGCTTGTCGATCGGAAGATCGCAAGTTCAGAGGTTCGAATCCCTAGCCCTGCATGTGGAGTGAGCTCCCGCACTAGCTCCAGCTCTTGCCAACCTAGCAATTTGAATGCATGCAAATGCAAGTAGATTAATAGGTACCACTTTAGTGGGTAGGTAACAGCGTTCCGCGTGCGTCATGTGGCCACATGACCATGGAAGCGTCTTCGGACAACGCTGGCTCTTCAGCTAACAAATGGAGATGAGCACCGGCCCCTAGAGTAGGACATGACTGCACAAATGTGCAGGGGGAACCTTTACCTTTACCTTACACACTCTTGCAAATGGTGCAGTGCCTCTTCCACTACTTTCTATTTTCTGTGTTTATAAGTACAGATGATGGATACATTTGTCAGCAAGACTGACCCTATTTTAAAGTTATTTTAAAAAAGGTAAAGGTCTGTGGTTTTGTTGTTTATTCGTTTAGTCGCTTCCGACTCTTCGTGACTTCATGGACCAGCCCACGCCAGAGCTTCCTGTCGGCCGTCGCCACCCCTAGCTCCCCCAAAGTCGAGCCTGTCACCTCCAGAATATCATCCATCCATCTTGCCCTTGGTCGGCCCCTCTTCCTTTTGCCTTCCACTTTCCCTAGCATCAGCATCTTCTCCAGGGTATCCTGTCTTCTCATTATGTGGCCGAAGTACTTCAGTTTTGCCTTTAAAGGTCTGTGGACTCTCCCTTAATTCTAAGCAGAATTTGGCCCTCCCCACTTTCCATTTGAAATCTTCCCTTCTCTTCACAAATGGGAGGGGAGAGGAATTCTAACAAGAATAGTTAAAGTAAACATGACGTGTTAGAACCTAAAATTTCTGCCAACAGAATTCAACAGATGTTTGTAGATTCTTGCCTCTGATGGAGTATGCTGTTGCTTAGCACAATTCATGACTCAATTGACTAATTTTATTTTACGGCTTTTACTGTTTATTATTGAAAATATTTGATGGCTTGGGATGGCAATGGCTCTCCCAAGGCGGCTTGTGCATGTGTGTGAATATTAATAAAACTAACCTAAAAACAAACACACTTTAAATATTAAAACACCCATCTAAAATACTAAAATCCCATGGAAATCCAGGCATTCAGGTGATAGCTTGGATAAGAAAGATTGCCTGAGATTGTGCACCTTAAAAATTAAGCATGAATCATAGCTATTCTGCCTTCTACTTCATATGTAATTTTAAAATCTGATGCCCTAATTGTTCCAGAGATTAGTATATTGCGTTAGGATAGGACTGTTTTTGTACAATGTGTTGTAAATATTGGTTATTCTTAATCCAATTTTGTCTGATCTATTCCTGTGGATTTTATTTGTTTTTTTATGCCTCGTTAGGGTAAAACATACAGTATGAACAGTTAGTAGATATTTTCTAAAAGCTACGTACCTTTTTCCCCCCCAAACTTTTGTTTACCGAGTCCATTAAAACCTCAAATGCAGCTAATGACCTTCATCAGGTTTCAAATGATTTTGCAAATTAGCTAGTAGCAGTGAGTGTGAATTTCTATGAGAGGTGTTTTTGCACATTGACTTCACACATCATAACAATAAAGTGATGCTTGTATTTGACTTTCTAATCACACCATTTCAGGTTAATTAATAAAATGCATAGCTCTGGGGGTTGCCCTCAGTAGTATATAATTGACTAACAGCTAAGCCATATTTCAAAAGGCCTTTGAAAAGTCCAGTGCTTTTGCAGAAGTTTTTGTCTTGTTTAGGTATGTCATTTCCTCTAACTTTTATGCCACTGTTTAATTAGCCAAAGCTTGATATTCTCTCAGAGAAACTCTGGGAACCACTTGTGCTTTAAACTGTTCTGAAACCAGTGTGCTGTTCTCTGCTGTTTTACAGACGTCCTCCTGTTACATGTAGACTAGAGTACATCATTACATTCTACATTGGGGCACCTGGGTGAAGAACTTCTATGTAGCATTTAAAAATTTTAGAAAAACTGTTTCTCTGGTTGTAAGACTCTGAAAGTGCACTGAGGTATGGAAGATTTTTCAGAGGGTCAAAATGACTCAACCAGAATGCCTGCTGGGGAATGTAAAGACAGATTTTTAACATGAATTATCTGATATTTGTAGTTTAGAAGTGTAAAGAGGAAGCTAACTTTTAGCGGTATTGTTAAGCATTTACAACAGGGCTTTCCAAAGTTTTCCCGCGGCGACACACCAACCGCTTTTGGGTTTTTGGGCGCCGCCGTTGGTGTGTCGCCGCGGGAAAACCCAGAAGCGCTGATGATGATCAGCGCTTCCAGGTTGTGTGGCGACACACCAGACTGTGTGTGGCGACACACTTTTGTGTCGCCACACACAGTTTGGAAAGCAGATTTAGCAGATGACATTTTCATTCTGTTTTACCTCTCACTTTGGAAATTCACACATTTATAGCTAAGCTAGACAATGTTCAAAAGACTATAGTCCAACAGTGTTAGTTTTAGGGTTGTCTTCAAGCTCACTTTGTCACAGAAAGGAGCCATACTCTTTCAGCCTTGCCTAGTATAGAGTACAGCATCATCAAGGTACTATTCTATTCTCAGGAAGGTCAGTGGCAGAGCATGGAGTTGGATGCATAGATTCCCATATTCCATTCTTGATGATTCTGATGAAAGGATCTTGGGAAAATATGCTGGGGAAGATGGGAAGACCCCATTAGTGAGGATAGACAGTCATGGAGTGGAATAATTGATCCTTGAACTCTAAATAAGCTATATTAAATGTTCTATAATGTACAGTGTGTTTCAACATGAGACATTAGCTGACTCTTTCAGCATTTGCTGAACTAGTCTAACAGACATAGGCATCTGGGTAATACAGTAGCATCGATGACACCCTTAGAAAGAAGTGGCACATGCCCTCACATGCCTTTGGTTCAGTATCTCTTGTGTGGCTCATTGTAAACAAACTCCGCCAGCTTTAGAGAGTTCAAGAGCTGGTACAGTGTCAAATATGTTCAGCACAATACTTTGACATTTGCCCTGTAGAAGGGCTACTGTACAAATGAGCATTTATGCTAATCATATTGACAGTGGGTCAGAACTGATAATTGATGAATGCTGCAAATTTAGCTGCTACAATATTTTTGTGCTCTTTACCTTATGCGTGTGGCATAATCTGGGTACATGACATGATTGATGCCACATAGCACAAGGCAGGAAAAGGCTGTTCAAAAAACCACATTTTGAAACCTAGACTGTGGCACATCTTTCAGCTGTACTTGTATATTTTGATTAGTGCTCCAGATTCAAATTTTATTTTGAAAGAAGTAGTTGGAAGGAAGGAAGGAAGGAAGGAAGGAAGGAAGGAAGGAAGGAAGGAAGGAAGGAAGGAAGGAAGGAATCATGTCTTCGCCTTCAAATGCTTGTTTTAAAGTACTGTATGTATTTTTGTTATAAACGTTTTAAGGCATCTTAAATGATTATATGAATAGAAAAGCAAGATAGAAATCCAATAAGTAGGGAGGCAGGTACCTCACCTCTGCCGCTGTAGCTTCATTAGACTTTTTCCTTTTGAGTAGACTTTAAACCCAACCAACTGCCAATCAGATACTGAAAGTGATGGCCCTAAGAAATAAACTGTTGGTTGTTGTGGGTTTTCCGGGCTGTGTGGCCGTGTTCACAAAACCCACAACAACCATCGGATTCCGGACGTGAAAGCCTTCGACTATAAATAAACTGTTATTTACTTCTGCCCTGCTTGTATGCCTTTTTTGTTCTGATGGGGGCAAAATGGTCCTTGTCATCTTTCTCTTCCTGTATGAGTTTTCCCCCCGAATATTTCTGGTGGAGAATTAAATCCAGAAGAGTCCTGTGACCTCTCTAACAGGAACTCTGACTAGAGAAAAGTTCTTTAATCTTGTTCCATGATGGAACAGATTCACTCATGACTAATTACCATTGACAGACATGTACAGTACGTGTCTAACCCATTTCTAAAGAAATCCATGTGGATGGCCATCAGCTCCACAGGTTAACTATATATTGTTTGAAGAAGCACTTTATTGTACGTGTCCTGAATCTCCCACCATTTAACTTCATGTTAGAAGGAGAAAATGCTTTTTGTATCCATTTTCTACCCAACAGATTTATGTTATGTGTTCTTTAGTAAGACTAGCTGCTCCCATACAGCCATTATGCCACAGAGGAGTGTCGCTGATGTGTTAAAACATTTGCATATGGTTTCTCTCACCAGGTGTCATAAGAGATCACACCACAAATTGTATCTCTCTCTTCTATGGGAAATGGCCTGAGACCCAATCTGCGTCTCAGTAAAGTTGCCTGACTGCTCTCATTCTAGCTGTACAACTTAGTAGTGTGGGAGGCCAAGGATATCATGGACCTCAGACAATGGCTTCTGTTCTGAGGCAGCATTGAGAAAGGGCAGCATTTTGGCTATGTAAACCTCAGCGGCAGATAAGCAAAAAATCAGTTCAATTTGATGAAAAGCTCTTCTGTTTTAAAGAAAAGTTAACAAGCTCACAAAAGTGGATTTGTTCCCACATCAGGAGGGCCATTAACTTTAAGACAATTTTGTTTTGAAGACAAGACATACATTCATAATTTTGAAGTAATTTACTGGCAGATCTGGGTGTACTGAAAGTAGATAAACAAGGAATGAAATGAAAAAGTGATATTTCATGATATTATTTATGTTATTTTACAAATATAAACCTCTTTGCACAGAGGTCATTCCAATACTATTACTACTGTGAGACTTAAAAAAATAAATTAAAGAATATTGGAATGATGTATATTTTTATGGGATTGTACAGTACATTATAAAAAATTGTCATTGCAGTACAGAATATTTAATTCTGGTATTTAGAGCTGGTTCAAACAGAAACTAAATTATTGCAACTGCAGAATAAAATATTGAGATACTCTATAAAGTCTAATATCAGTTCAGTCCTTCAAGGAAAAAAACAGAGTTCTCCAAATGCTTTTTTTCCCTAAAGAACAATGCACTGAAGGCAAAATAAAGAAATAGGACAAATACCATGGTTTAGGCATGATAAGATTTCCATGAAAATTGGGATGTATGCTTACGCTGGTGGGGTAGTGAGTATCGTGGTTAATTTGTTGGATTTGGATTAGAGAGAACCAGGTTCATCTTCCCACCCATTCATAGACTTGCCTTTAGGCCAATCTGTCTCAGTTTAATTTATACATAGGATAAAATGAGCAGGGAATCTGTTTAAATTGTCCTGAGAAAGAAAAAGCAAGAAATAAACTTTTAAAAGGCAAATTGTTTTACATAGCATTAGATAATCTGTTTCAGTGGGAGGAAAGAAACAGAATAGATTATTTTGTGTAATCTTGAAGTTAGTATCACAATTTACATGCTTCAATAGCATGCCATTAATTGGAAAATATTGTGGCTTATTTTCTGTATTCCAAATGAATGAATATTTTTTATGCTATACATTGATTTCCATGCCATATCATTGTCTCTTCAAATAAAAAGGCTAATCATGAACAAATGTAATAGTGTTTCATTGTTGGTATTTACATTATTTTCACTGTAGCTTTTTATATTAGATTGTTCTGATCAATACGTTCTTAATTTGATACTGAAGAAAATGGCTTCTTTTAAAGGACAGTATCAGTACTACACTATTGTTTAAACTGTGATGTTAAACAAATTTGGCTAACGGTCTGTCATAGGTCTTATCTGCTCTGCTAGGTTGCCTTATCACTAGTTCGAGCCAGTTTGGATGGTAGAAATAGAGGCCACTACTCTGTGCTCGATGATAAGGGGCACAATGGCTCAGCGGGTAAGACGCCAGGCTTGTCGATCAGAAGGTCGCAAGTTCGGAGGTTCGAATCCCTAGCCCTGTGTGCGGAGTGAGCTCCCGCACTAGCCCCAGCTCTTGCCAACCTAGCAATTCGAAAGCATGTAAAAAGCATGTAAATGCAAGTAGATGAATAGGTACCACTTCGGTGGGTAGGTAACAGTGTTTCACGTGCGTCATGCCGGCCATAACTTGAATGTTCTGTTCTTTTGAAAAAATAAAAAAAATTGTCATAAATTATAGCCAGACAAGGTTGAAATGTGCAGGATAAGTTATGGGTGATTTAATTAAGGATACTTTTTTAAATTGCAGCTTTCAGCAAGCCCTGCTCATTAACTACAGTTTAATTTTGTATCCCCAAAGTAGATTCTAGAGAATAATCTTTTTAAATACACGAATAATTCTGTGACAGGTGTTCAAGTAAATGCTATTTTTACATTTAACTCCTAAAACTAGAAAAAGAGATTCGAGATACTTTTTTTAGAAGGTTGGTAGATATTATACATAGCTGCAAGATCCTGCTGGAGTCAGAAATCACATTGTACATTGATACAATGATGTGTAGGAAAATGCCACCCTGTAAATCAAATTGAGGTAGGTGTGGAAGAGGCTGAAAACTAGGGCTTCTACAGTTGCTTCCCTTAAAATGTGACTTGCCTGTATATGCACAAAGCCAGTTAGACCAGTGCTTTCCAAACTGCCGCCATTGGTGACACACCGCAGCACGGCAGCTGTGCGGGGGGGGTGTGCGGTGGTGTGCACGGTGGCGGCGGCGGCCTCGCTAAAACGCGGAAGCACTGATGGCGCGCCACCGCCGCCGTGCATGCGCCCCCGCGCCGCCGCTTCACGACACACTAAACTGTGTTTTGCGACACACTAAAGTGTCGCGAGACACAGTTTGGAAATCTATGAGTTAGACAAAGGGAGTTGAGGTGTTGGAAACTATAAGTGATTATATTCATATATATTCTTCCTTTTTGCTTTTTAGCAAATAATAGAATAAAAATAGACTCTTCCTTCCAGTGGTTATTTGGCAAAAATGCCCAGAATTTGTACCTTTCAGACTAGAAAAGTTGGAGACCCCTTCTTTAGTAGGTTAGGAGAAGCAGTATTTATACCGCCAAGAGGGAAGGTTTTGCTATTGTGACTCATTCTTCGCACCCATCTTGCCAGTGGTGAACTCACTGCTGAAACAGTGGAGTTAGAGGTCTCCATACAGATGGCAGGAACAATGGTCTCTACTACAGCCTACTTGGAGCACCAACTCTACTGTCTCTGCTTGGGAGAGCTAAGCTTGGGAACTAAGCAGAGACTATCAGCACTTCCTCAAATGGTAATTGCTCCCCATTTTATGCTTATGGTACAGTGGCAGTTGTTGGAGGAAAATTCTGAGAGTGCCTTGGACTGCAAGAAGATCAAACCAGTCCATACTCCAGGAAATAGAGCCAGACTGCTCACTTGAGGGAATTATATTAAAGGCAAAACTGAAGTACTTTGGCCACATAATGAGAACACAAGATACCCTGGAGAAGAAGCTGATGCTAGGGAAAGTGGAAGGCAAAAGGAAGAGGGGCCGACCAAGGGCAAGATGGATGGATGATATTCTGGAGGTGACAGACTCAACCATGGGGGAGCTGGGGGTGGTGACGGCTGACAGGAAGCTCTGGCGTGGGCTGGTCCATGAAGTCACGAAGAGTCGGAAGTGGCTGAACGAATAAACAACAAACAGTGTCAGTGTCAGGCTAATAGTGAGATTTTGCTTGATCAAACAACTTCCCTCTTATGCCCCCCCGCCCCCGTAAAAATTCTGGACATATTACAGATTTTTAAATGACTGCTTTTACTAAGGTTCTTACCTTCATAGATGTTCGTATTGTAGAACTCGTGTACACAAAAGTGAAATTACAATTTAACAATTCCCTGAATTTGCTGTTCTACTATGAGTGTACAAGTGCAAAGTCTTTCTTATTTAGAAGTTGAGTTTATTATCCAAGCTAGTACTGTTGGCTGCTCCTCTTACCCTCTACCATCTTCCGAATTATCATTCCTTTTCCAAAAGTATAAAGTCTGAACCTTATACACCAGAAGCAGTATCCTATGGTGTTCTAGTTGCTTGTATTGTCATTATACACAAGATACATGATGCCTACAGTGATCCTGAATATTTCTGCAGTGCAGTAAAGATCTGATCTTAAACATGGGACAAGATATAGTATGAATTAAAGCCACTGAGTTGAGCTTGACTTCTGGTAATCTCATCAGTGCGGGTTTTTTTTTTTTTTTTTGCAGCATTATGGAAATGGTCTGCATTGCCTTACTTTGAATGTACAGTATGTTGTTGGTTTTTTAAAAATTTCCCAGTCTAGCCAGCAGCCCTGGAATTCCCAGGCAGTCTCCCATCTACATACTAACCAGGGCCAACCCTTCTTGGCTGCCAAGATCAGCAAAGTTCTGTTTTTGTACTCATTGTGAATTTGACAGCAGAGAAGCAAATGGTCAGTACTGCAAATACTTTTGCAGTCTGCAACGTGATTTCTAAAAAGGCACCCTAACTTTAAAGTACTCCTGACACTTTAGCTGCCCCTTTTGTGAAGGAGAAGGCAGTGTTTGTAAATGCCGACTTTATACTTTTGGAAAAGGAATGATAATTGGGAAGATGGTAGAGGGTAAGAGGAGTAGCCAAAAGTACTGGCTTTGTAGTGCTTACTGGGACAAAGCTGAGATAGCTATTTCCTGCACGTTATCTCACTAACTCAGTGCTTTCCAAACTGCCGCCGTTGGTGACACACCAATGGCGACGGCGGCGCGGGGGTGCGCATGGCAGTGGGGGTGTACATGGCAGCGGTGCGGGGGTGTGTGCGGTGGTGGTGGCATGTGCAGCGGCAGCGGCCTCGTGTTTTCTGCTAAAATGCGGAAGCGCTGATGGAACGCCGCTGCCGTTGTCGCCGCCGCCGCCGCCACCATCCACACCCCCGCCGCTGCTTCCAGGTTGTGTTGCGACACACTAAACTGTGTGTTGCGACACACTAAAGTGTCGCGACACACAGTTTGGAAAGCTATGCACTAACTGCTGGTTCAGTGGTAGAATTCTTACCTGCCACTAATAATATCATTGTACCCCACAGGATCTTGCTGCTTTCATTACAATGCTGTCACGTTGCAAGCTCTGCCCCTTTCTGGTGTGCATGTGACATCATGATGCCCATAGAAAAGAGACAGGGATTACACTGTAATGCTGCTTGCATCATGGGACTCCAGTTGTCCTTCCTGCAGATGCTGCTTTTCTATCCATTTTCTTCATTTTCTGTCCCTTTCTCAAGCTGTCTCCCCACTTCCCTAGCATATAACAAGGCCAATTGTTTTTGTGCCTTAAGTGCCTCTTAGCCCCAAAACAGAAAGAGTCCAGAATCTTGGCTCAACCCAAGATGCCCTGGAGTTTCTGAGGGCCACAGATGGAGCAATGAAACATGCCAAATTACAAAACACTAGGTGGAGTTATTTTGTTGATTTGACACAGAATTAAACTTAATCTCCTGGAAATTTCTCCTGGAAATATCACCTTTAAAGCCCTACATGGCATGGGGCCAGGGTACCTGAGGGACCGTCTCATCCTGATAATATTGACCTGCCCCACCCGCTCATGCAGAGAGGGCATGCTTCGGACCCCTTCAACAAGAGAACCATCTAGCGGGGTCCAGGAGGCGAGCCTTCTCTGCGATAGCGCCCGTATTGTGGAACATCTTGCCCCCGGAGGTGAGGCTGGCCCCCTCACTCCTGACCTTCCGGAAGACTCTTAAGTCCTGGCTCTGCCACCTTGCCTGGGACGAGGGAGGTAATAGTACCTCCTGGGGGTGGCTGGCCCCATAACGTCCTCCTGATAGCGGATTTTACCATCTCTTGGATTTTTACCTATTTTTATCTATTTATTGTTATATTGTAATTTTATATGTATAGATTTTAACTATTGATATGCTGTAAACCGCCCAGAGTCCCCTATTTGGGGAGATTGAATGCGTACCCACTGACTCTCTGGCCAGTGGTTCGTTCCTTGATGTGGTATGGTTAGGAATCTTTTCCTAACACTGAACCAGTATTTACCTCCTGTGCTTTAAATCCATTATTCTGTGTCCTCACATGATTTAGAACAGAGCTTTCCAAACTGTGCGTTGGGACACGTTAGTGTGTCGGCTGCAGTGTCTGGGTGTGTCGCGACTGCTGCTGCCTCTGAGCCCTGCCAGGATTCCGCGCAGGTCCTAGTGCGTGCCTTGTGCCTTGCTGCCTCCAAACCTGCTGTGATTCCGCGCAGGTCCTAGTGCCTGCCTTGTGCCTTGCTGCCTCCAAACCTGCCCTGCCAGGATTCCGTGCAGGTCCTAGTGCCTGCCTTGTCCCTGGCTGCCTCCAAACCTGCTGTGATTCTGCGCAGGTCCTAGTGTCTGCCTTGTGCCTTGCTGCCTCCAAACCTGCCCTGCCAGGATTCCGCGCAGGTCCTAGTGCCTGCCTTGTGCCTGGCTGCCTCCATAACTGCTGTGATTCCGCGCATGTCCTAGTGCCTGCCTTGTGCCTTGCTGCCTCCAAACCTGCCCTGCCAGGATTCTGCGCAGGTCCTAGTGCCTGCCTTGTCCCTGGCTGCCTCCAAACCTGCTGTGATTCCGCGTAGGTCCTAGTGCCTGCCTTGTGCCCTGCTGTAAGAGTGTGTCGCGAAATGATGCATGTCTAAAAAGTGTGTCACCAACATGAAAAGCTTGGAAAGCTCTGATTTAGAAACTGCATTTCTGATGATGCAGCCTAAAAGTCAATTTGTGGTTCTTGTTTCCATGTCATACTTGTCTCTCAATATGTAATCAAACATACTCAGTTTGTAATCAACTGTCATTCTAGGATTCTTTGCATAAGTACTATTGCCTACTAGTGTTGCCCATTTAATAGGCTTCAGGGTCCAATTCAAAGTGCTGATTGTCTTCTGTAAAGCCTGTTATGGCATGACACTGGGATATAGAAGGGACCTCCTTGACAAATATGATTCTGCCTGTCTGGTTCAAACATTGGGAGGGGGCTGCTAAAGATCTCATCCCCAAGGGAAATGAAGGAGAAGGACTATGAGGCAGTCCTTCTCTGCAAGTCTTTGGACCCCACAATAATTGTAGAATGTCCATATATTTTGTTTGTTTATTTATTTTCTGTTATCTAAATTTTTATACTGTTTTTAATATTTGAGGTATGCTAACTTTTGGTTAAAAGGGGTGTGGTGGCTCAGCGGGTAAGACACCAGGCTTGTCGATCGGAAGTTCGCAAGTCCGGAGGTTCAAATCCCTAGCCCCGTGTGATGGAGTGAGCTCCCGCACTCGCCCCAGCTCTTGCCAACCTAGCAATTCGAAAGCATGCAAATGCAAGTAGATGAATAGGTACCACTCTGGTGGGCAGGTAACAGTGCTCTGCACGCGTCATGCGGCCACTGTGGGTTGTTGCTGGATTTTGGGGTTTCAGGCGCAGAGTAATCCAAACAACGTATAAGGCTAACAATATTTTATTGTAGCATAAGGCAATAATGGAGATATAGTACATTATTGCAAAAGGAAAAAACAAAGCATACGCAGAGTTCCATCAGCAGATGTGATGAAAAATCATGGCCCATACAAAGGCCAGGCATAGTTACAGTTCAGGAACAGAGTACATGGTAACAGGACAGATAGAAGTCAAGAAGAAAGATGGATGTAGACCCATAGTTCATAGCTAAATTATACACTTGGTTCAGCATTCTGATTGGCCATATGTGGGTCAGGACATTTTCAAACTGACAATGCATTTACAGAGTTGTACTTACTATAAATCGCCATGAGATGGCAGTGTTGCACATTGTCTTCCCTTCGGGACACTGTTCCCATGAGATAAGCTGTTGTTTTGGCTATGGCAAGGCCACACACCTGTTGTTTACTTGCGTTTTGTTATGGGAACATTTACAGCAGAGGGAATGGAAAAATACTGGCTTCACTGAATTCACAGTGAAGGAATCCATTCGCATGAATTCTACATAGAAAAACTCTAACAGCCACATGACCGTGGAAGCGTCTTCGGACAACGCTGGCTCTTCGGCTAACAAACGGAGATGAGCACCGGCCCCTAGAGTCAGACATGACTGCACAAATGTGCGGGGGGAAACTTTACCTTTTTTTAACTTTTGGTTTGGTCATGTACACCATCCAGAGTTGGTCAGATTGGTAATCTATAAATGCAATAAAATGAATGAATACAAATATATATAAACATATACATACCCACAAGAGCCATTTTGGTATAGCAGTTAAAGGCACCAGGTTAGAACTGGGAGACTTTGAGTTCTAGCCCTGCCTTACCCAGATATGCAAAGATTAACACCAGGATTAGCACCAGAGGAACAATCAAACAGCACAATATACCCTAATCAAGGAACTATTAACTCAGTCAATCAACCAAGCAGCAAACCACAGCCCAATCAAGGAACTACCAAGGGGAGAACAACACCCCCACCAGCACAAGCAGGACAAGCCATGGTATATAAACAGAGAGCAAGTCCCACTCCCTTTTCGCACTGAAGATGTTGCCTAGCCTGGCAATGAAACGTCTGCAAGAAAACAAGGGTCAGAGAGCACCAAGGACTCCACAGGCCAGTCACTCTCCCTCAGCCTAGGAAGAAGGCAATGGAATCAAGACTGACTTGTAGGTACAAAACACAAAGACACAGATAGATATAGATATATTTACATTTGAATTGAATTTATTGGTCTGAGATTGTAAATAATTTCAATTCAGTTATAGATATATAAATATATAAGAGCCAGCGTGGTGTACTGTAGTGTTTAAAGTTCTGGACCAGGTTCCGTGAAGAGTCCTTCATCCTGCAGGAGTCTGATTCAGGCCAATAATAATGATATGTATATTTTTGAAGCAGAAGTCAACTATACTTGAGATGGAGTCTGACCAGTGCAAAATAAAATGTGGCTATTACTCTCCATAATTTGGAAATTCTGTTTTTGTTGAAGCACCCTAAATTGTGTTTTTCTTTTTGAAATCGCTTCACAATTCTGATTCATCTTAAAGGAATCTACTCAGGAAGTTACAAAATGAAAAAATAATGTTGACCTGATCTTGACCAATCCATACTGATATGTGGTAATGAATTGTTTTCAAGGTGCTTAATCTGAGATTTACTGCTCTGTAGTTCCTTGGATCCTCCTTTCCCCTCTTTCAAAGCTAGGAACAACTGTTTTTTTCTTCAGTTCCTCCCTCTCCAAGATTTCTCAGAGATAACATAGACCATCAGCCCTTTTCTTCAGGTGTGCTATTAACCTTAAAATGAAATCCTGTGTCTTCAATCTGGCAACACATGTCTTCTTGGAGAAAACTGGGGAGTTGTGCAGCTCTCCATTTGCCACCTTTCACTGAGCAGCTGATATACTGATTATTTTCTCTGGACATACCTTTTTGGTTGTTCTTAACATCCATCTCTTTAGCCTTTTTGACATTTTTTCAGTTCGGTGTACCTATATATTCTTTTCCTTGGTGTAGTTTTTATTTTCTGATTTTCAGTAAATTACTTATGCAACCACAAGTATCTATGGCAAGTATTTTGATCTGAAGGTGATTCCTAAAATCTTCCAGTGATTTCCTAAAGCCTTGTAGAATGATCGCTGTCTTAAAGTGCATAGTCGGTGGCCTCCCTTTGCATATGATTATAACTGGCCTCAACCAAAAGACAACATAATCCTTACAATATGATTTATTGTATATTCTAGTTGGAATATGACAAGAGGCTGATGATGCTATCAATTGTATCCCTACCAGGATGCAGTGTCACTGTCAGATTTTGCTGTGAACTACAGCCATTTTCCTGGAGTTCTGAGGTTTCTGCTATAGCTTTGACAGTTACAAGCTATTAAAGATAAGGGGAATCAAATAAGTACTTGTTTATAAGCATGAAAACAAAAATCTCACAATTTGAGTAGCAACTTGTCCAAACAGCTCACATATTAAATACTTAGGCTGACACCTCACTGAGCATAATAAAAGCAGTTCCAGAACTCTGTGTCCAAGCATTTGCTTCCACACGGCAATAGCAACCCACTAGTCACAATTAGACATAGTTCTGATTTCGCCAATGCTTGAGTGATCACTTTTTTTTGATAACTGAGTTCCCTGTAGAATTCCTCTACTCTGATCACCCACTCAGAAAACCAAGCACATTAATTTGAAAAACTGTAGAAGCATGTTCCATATAATGGCAATGGAATAATTGCTAGAAAATCTTTTACAGCAGATTTATTTTCATCTAATAAAGATTCCCTGATGGTGTACAAGTTCTGAATGTTTTCATGTACCCAATATGTTAAATGTAAAAATAATAATTTAACTTTCCACATTTCTTTATTAAATGATTTTGTTTAATGATAATTTGTATCAAATGCAGAATTTTAATCTGCAGAAAATATTTCCTAGGGCTGTTCATTCAGTTTGAATTAAAAACTGAATTCCAAGGTGAACTGGGATAATTTGGGACAAAATATCAGATGATAAAGTGGAAAGTGGATAGCTCTAACCCTGTTCCAATTCAAAATTCTCTGCTCTAGATTTCTTAATGGGCCAAAAAAAGGTGGGGGAGTCACTTGGAGGACTGACTTCAGTGATTGGTCCTGTCAGTAACACCAAACTGGGTCCAGATAGTTTACATTCTGAGCTTGACTCCGTTATTGACTCACAGCATCCCTGCTGGAGATGGATAGGTCACATGGTCAATGTTTGTGTTTCACTATTTCTGATAGAAAGTGGCTCACATGATTGAAGAATGTTCTTCGTATAGAAAGCTAGATGCCAAAGAGAACACTTCTAACTTTCTCTAGGGTGCTGTTATATAGAGGAGCATCCTATCACAAGTTCTTATCTACAGTCTCAAGTGGTGCTGTCCTCAGGTTTAGGTTTATAATCTCAGTGAACAACGAATAGTGGTGATGGGCACATCTTCCTCCTCCCAGCTAAATCTTTATGGATCTTGGTCTAATCAAGTGAGAAAGTTCTAACTCCTAATAATCATATAGTAACTGCATATGAAGAATACTCTAAAATGGAGCTTAATACATGCCTAGTAATCACAAACTCAGGTACAATGGATTTGCATTTGAATTACTTTCTTGATGATGAGTGCACTGAGGGCAGAGAGCATCGAAGCACCAATGTGCAGTGCACTGATATTCTATGTAAGCCAATGATTCTCAGGCAAAACACAACCATTAAATAAATACGAAACAGATGTCTCCAATTCTCAAGGCTAGGAAACGACAGCCAAAAGTTCACTGACTTGATAGGGAAGGAGGAAGAGGTTTAGGATTAAACCTTGGGGCTGACACATACATACTTACAAACATATGCACTGGGGGGTGCGGAGGTTAATTCTTCAGTGGGCAGATCTTCTGCATACATATGACTTCGTTCTTGTCTGCAGTACAGTAAAGCAATTTATCTAGCTGTGTTGAGTCTGTGAAGCTTCCACGGTTATTGAATCCAGGGTTAAGTTTTTGGAGAGTTGACATTTATTGCCATGCCAGGGATGAAAGCTGACAGCCTGTGATTGTTGGAGAAATCATTTAATCAAAGTTATATGGGATATTTTCCCTGTATCAAATTCAGAGTATTGTTTATTCAAGGTTACCCCTGATTGCACATATACTGCTGTTGAATATTTCATATTAGCTTTCTATCTCTGAGTTGTTTTGTTCAGGCTGAATTGATACTTGCCAAGCTGATTTAACCAGATAATCTAGATAATATCATGTGACCGCAACTTACAATTTTACTTCTGCATTCTCCACTAACTCTGCTTGTTGTAAGCCAGTTGGGAAGCATGTGAATGGCGCTCAAGTGACTGCGGGATGCTGTGACGGTTGTAATGTATACCAGTTGTGAAGCACCTGAATGGCAATCACGCAATCGCGGGATGCGGTGATGGTTGTAAATGTGAGGATTGGTTGCAAAGCTGTTTTTTTTTACATCTTTGTAACTTTGAACCTAAACAAGGCAGTTGGTCAGCGAGGACTACCTGTATAACCCAGCCTTCCCTAATGTGGTACATCAGAGAAGTTGGACTGCAAATCTCATCATCTGTACCCAGCATGGAAATAATTTTGCTGTTTGGGAATGGTATGTATTGTAATACTATACTTTGGAAGGTGGGCATCCTTAAATACCCACTTCTCTACAAGAGGCTAGTCGTCCCTATGACTAATTCAGTCAGTGAAAGGAAAGGAAATGGAGAGAATAATCTGCTAGATATAAATGACTACATTTGATTTGATTGGTTTAGATATTTTATTATTCATTAGAGTGGTTATTTTGGAGTCTATAATACATTTTAATTGGACTGTGATGTACACTACTTAAAGCTGGTTGTATGATTGAAGAGGCAGAGAAGCCAGAGGAATAAATAGAATAAATACAGTCTTGGTACCTAGACTTAAGCTGGCTGTTACATTTCCAGATGATGGGTTGGGATAATGCTACGTAAAGGTAAAGGTTCCCCCCGCACTTTTGTGCAGTCGTGTCCAACTCTAGGGGCCGGTGCTCATCTCCGTTTGTTAGCCAAAGAGCCAGCGTTGTCCGAAGACGCTTCCACGGTCATGTGGCCGGCATGACGCACGTGGAACACTGTTACCTGCCCACCAAAGTGGTACCTATTCATCTACTTGCATTTGCATGCTTTCGAGTTGCTAGGTTGGCAAGAGCTGGGGCGAGTGCGGGAGCTCACTCCGTCACGCGGGGCCAGGGATTCGAACTTGCGATCTTCCGATCAACAAGTCTGGTGTCTTACCCGCTGAACCACCACACCCATAGATATAATGCTATCTTATAACAAAAGATTACAGTTTTGAAGTCCCCCTTCTCTCTGTTACTCTCCATATTAGTTTTAATGCTTTGCAGCTCTGGTTGTGCAGCTTGGCCTAGCTGTGGCTGTGTCTATCAAACCTGAATTGTCTTCTCTGCCTCTAAACCTGTCCTTGCTTGTTGTTATGCGAAACAGAGAATGGAGAATAACACTTGTGTTATTTCCATTTCTAACTAAGTGACCTTAGGTACCCCCTCAATTCATCACAGTTTAAAAGCCCAACAGAACATTATTTTTCCACAGCCTAGTTCATCTTGCGATGTGTGGAAGCAAACCAGAGGCCCGCCTGACAAAGGAACAGGCCTTTTCCTTGGAGGGGATGGGGATGGGGCTCTGGAGGGGCTCTGATTTGGCATTGGTTTATATAAGAGCAATGTCTGGGGCTGCAGGGTAAGAAAATACAGGTCTGGTCTGTAAATCATGTATTTGATCATGCAAAATAGGAAGCAAGGATGTCCAGGCCAGAAGTGTTAAGTATGTAACTGCTTTCCATTTTGTATGGAATATTTTGCATAGTGGGGGGTGCTCGTTATTAGGGAAAAGAAAGTGTTAAAATACAATAGCAGAAATAATCATGCATGTTAAGGTTCAAAGATTAATCTTTTGAACCTGAGGATCAGATCAGATCAGATCAGAGAAAGGCGGCTTTTCTCCACTCCTCTAGAGCACGGTGTCTAGTTATGTCAACTGTCATGTCCACAAAACTGCATTCTCACTCGTGTTTGTGGGTGCCAAAGAAGGCTGCAGGTTTCAGGTTGGAAAGATGTTAAAAGAATAGGCCATGGAGGAATGCAGGCTGCCCTCCAAATCCACTGAGCATTACTTTGTCATCCGGCAGGTTGCTCTCAATGGGATGTGGGAGATACTGTGTGTGGCATGCACGTTCCCAATATTATTTATTTATTTATTTATTTATTTATTTATTTATTTATTTATTTATTTTAATGAAACCAAGTGAAGGAAAGCAGCTCTCAACCTAGTGCAGGAAGCAATTAAAACTTTTTAACTATGAGCTGTCCTCTTGAACAAAATCGCCCTCTCAAGCTGTTTTCCCCACTGGGAAAAATATATAAGGCTATCCATCTTTTCATCTATGGAGAGCAAAACAGCTGGGGAAGGCAGCTTTAGTGGACAAGTGATTGGCAGTGAAACCATTAGGCATTATTAAAGTGAAAACAAAACTGTCAGGCAAACAATGTGTCTTCTCCGTCTCACTCTTAAGTTCCAATGATTACTACCTCTGAGGATGAGGTATTCAATTAACACGTTGTCGACCAGTATTGCATCGCATAAATTCATCACCGGACCTTACGGGCTTCAAACGAGGACAATACTGTATGCCTCAGCATGCTGCATGCTTTGTTGGTTTCTCTCTCTAACCTCCAAGCGTTTTTTTTTTTTAATGGAATGTTAGTGAATTTTTAGCATTTTTAATGAAATAAAGGAAACTTCTACTGGTTTCTACTTTGCAGACCGATAAGACCATTTTGGCTGTGGTAGTTTTCTTCCATAGTGACACGAATATATGGCATCACTAGACACTGAGTTGGACCATACATCTGTCACTAGCTGTGTTGTCTTCTCTGCCTCCAGACCTGGAGACTGATTGCTACTTGTCCATACTTGTCCAAGGGACATAACCTCTGATGAGATTGTTAGGGAGTAAACCTTGGCTGCTGCTTGTCATGTAAAGGATGCTCAGTCTATGTGTTACTGGGCATCTACTTGAGTTTAGAGTCTTAAACTGGCTTTATACCTTTTTAAAACAAGCAAGGTTTGCATGATAAGAAACAAAGTTGGCAAACCTGTAAGAATATTATGATTCCCATGCTTGGCAGACACGTCTGTTACGCTTTGCAGGTTGTGCACACAACACAGAGAATTTACAAAATGTCTTATTTTAATAAAAGCTTGCACAGCACGTTTGAAATTCTGGTGGATCTGACTATGAATTAGTCAGTGATGAAAGGATTTTTTCACTGAATAAATAGCCCTTGCTAATCATGAACTTGCTTTTAATGCCCACTAGGTCAAATAAGCCTTTTGTTCTCTATGAGTCTGCTCAACCACCTTAGTATGCCCTTGCGGGCTTGGTGCTGATTTCTACACTCATTGCTCAGAGTACTTGATTTCTTTGCAAACAGTGCATGTTATTAATATTCCCAAAGAACCTGGGTCAGAAGTTGAATGTCTATTTTCCACTCCAATGAAATTCAAGGAGAAATGTCAAGACAGGTGAGAGGCAGGCCTGATTTCCAACATGTGTCATTAAATGGATATTATATGTGTTGACACAAAGGTTAATCTAAGGATGACTTTCTTATTTTTCATGGAAAAAGAAAGACACAGGTTTGAAAATCAGAAAATTGTCTTTTCTTTGAAGCTCAATAGTTTGCAAGTAAGAGTGACAAGTCATATTCTTTTAGAAGCTTGTAGCTGATTAAAAAGAAACTACAACTAGTTACCAAGAGCTTTAAAAAATCTCAGTCCAATTTGTTTGATCTGGGAAAAGGTAATTCATTAAACTTCAGAGGAAGAAGAAAACTGTTCTGGATTAGGAGTGCTGCTGCTGCTGCTGCTGCTGCTGCTGCTATTATTATTATTATTATTATTATTATTATTATTATTATTATTATTTGCAATAAAGGAAGAAATATCAGAAATTCAATCATTGTGAAATTATTTATGTACCAGAATTTATAAGATCACTCCACTCACAATTTGTGACTCTGGGCAGAGTACATCAATATAAATTAATATAATAATAATAATAATAATAATAATAATAATAATAATATACAAACCCAATATAACAAAACATGACCAACACACCTGCATGTTTCAAACCAACATGAGATCAGAATGCAATTGTCTTCCAGTGTCTTAGTGGAATGTAGCTCTTGGTAGGAATTTCTGAACTGGTAACACCCAATCCACATTTCTGATTGCATTGGTCAGTCCACTCCATCAAATTTTTAGAACTGTTTAAAAAATCCAATACAAATCTGTCTCTATTTTTATTCACTGCTTATTTTATGTATATAATTTTCTCCAATGGGTGTACCTGTTAACATAAATTCCCCTTACATGTTTTTTAATGCAATATTCCTGATGTCCTTAATGCAGGCTTTTAAGCATAAATTTCCTCCATGTAACTATTACATTTTTTATACTATCATAGAAGGTAGCAGTTGGAAAAGATCTTAAAGATCATTTAGCCCAATCCTACAGCCTCCTTGACAGATGATCATCCAGCCTCTGTTTAAATACCAGGAGAGAGGGAGAGATTACCAAGAGTCCCTTGCAAGGGAGATGGGCGGGGAATAAATTGAAATAATAAAAATAAATAAAAATAAAATCTTGAGGCATTGTGTTCCATTGTAGCACAGCTCTTACCAGTAGGAATTTTTCCTGATGTCCAATCAAAATCTTCTCCCTACTAATTTAAATGCATTGTTCCTGGAACAACTCTGGACAATTGTACCCCATCATCTATATGACAGTTCCTCATATACTTAAAGACGGAAGCATGGCTAGTGATTGGTGCCACATACTCACTTCTTGTCGACCTGCAATCTTTGCTGATCTGACTTCCTGCTTCAAGATCTATCTATCTATCTATCTATCTATCTATCTATCTATCTATCTATCTACCTACCTACCTACCTACCTACCTACCTACCTTTTATCCCGCCTTTATTATTTTTATAAATAACTCAAGGCGGCAAATGGCCTTGAGACTCAGACAGCCTTGATAATTTTGTATGGTCCCTGAACATTTTCTCCTTTGCAACTGCTCTATTGTCTCATGTTGTGGAAATCTTTATTTGGAACACAATGAATCATGCAAAATTAAGGTTTCTATGGTATGAAAAAATTATATTCTGTCTTTAGTGTGAATCACGTATCTTTAAAATTACTTCCTTGTTCTGAAATTTTAGTTTCAATTCCTTTTGTTTGTGTTTTGGCAAAGCTCTGTGATGTGGTGGTGTCACTGGCCTTTAAAAATGGCCTTTTTTAAGTGCCAGAACCCTCCAAGCAATGTGTACATTTAGTTTTATTGCTGTTGATTTTATATTGTTTTATTGGTTGTAAGCCTCCCAGAGTTATTTTAAGATGGGTGGCTATACAAATGTTTTAAATAAATAAAATAATAAATAATTTGTTAAAAATTAGAATCGCTTCATAACAAAACAAAAGGAAAAGATTTTGTCAGACAACTCAAAACCACATTCAGAGTGAATGGATTCTTCACTGCCTATCTAAAACTCTGTAGGAACAGACCCAAATGTGCCCTCAAATGCAAGTTCCCCAGATGTGTTGCTGTGATAGAATTGCCCCATCTGGTGCACCCCCTTATCTAGTCTTGTCAGGGGGACATGTCCCCTGTCCTCTGTGATGAATGTCAGTTTAGGGGCAGTCTCATGAGAGGATGAACTTATTGAGGAGTGGTCAAACTCATAAACCAAGGACGATGAGTAGTCTTTTGTAAGCGCTACCCCTGAAGAAGAAATCTTGTTTTTTATTTGCAGAAAAGCTGAGAAATACCAGCATGTGACTAAATCTGGTAAATACTATATTCCCAGAGGAATAACTGGTTGGTTTTGAATTGTAGCAGATTGACCATTATCATATTACTAAAAGTGGTTGCTTTATTATATTGCCGCTGGCGAAAGATTGCATGTCTCTGCCATGCTACAAGATGTTCTTATCAAACAGAACCCTGGATATACTGTTGAACTTATTTTCCTAATCGAGAACCCTTAATCATTTTTATCATATTTTAAACCTACAGCACTATGCTTCCTACTTACTTTCATGGCTGACTCAACTAACCAAAGGAACCTCAAAACTGTTTTTAAGGTAGAAAATAAATTACTTTAGATTTTCAACTATCTTGGATTCATTAATTAATATATCCCAGAGTGCCGTACTATTGATGTCCCTGTGCATAGTTCTTACAGCTGTTGGAAAGGAAAGGAACAAAAGAATTAATGTTGATGATAATTTAAACTGGCATGCTGAAGAAGAGGGGCAATAGCAGAAAGATCCCTGGACAAAAAAGATGCAGCCAGAGATTGTAACTAAGTACTTGGAATAAAACAGTGACACAGATTTTGTTTTAAACATTCTCCTTTGTCCTTTCTTAAATTTCTGCCTTTACCCTCATTTAATTAGCAATTTAGGTGATATAAGTTGGAAATAAATAAATAAAAATTGTAGTTTTACATTGTGTTTTCTGCTTGATATGGCTAAGTAACAAAGTTTTTCAAATGTCTGTCTGACTTTACAGACAGATGGAGGGATTAACTTTGTCCATTTACATATTCTAAGTAGAAATATATTTTCATTAACCATTCCCAATAAATAGCCACAGCTTTTGTTCAAGGATATCATTAATGAATGATATAATGAGGATAGCAGGCTGAAAATGGTTTTTGACACATTTGGGCACAGCATAGTTTCAAACTCTACTGAATGTCTGATAGCTGCATACATAGATACAGGTGAATACATGTAGATTTTGGGAAATATGTTAAAAGCATTAATTTAAAATCATTCATGTTGCATTGCAGGTATTTCTCAAAGTGGTTTACAGCACTGAAAAACTGCATTTAAAAGAAAAAGTAAATACTGGTTTAAATATATCACATATAAATAATAAAAGCACAGAGTTACGGA
The DNA here is from genome assembly GCA_023362775.1 of Charina bottae. NCBI lineage: Eukaryota > Metazoa > Chordata > Lepidosauria > Squamata > Charinaidae > Charina > Charina bottae. The sequence goes on from JALMGJ010000020.1 coordinate 4,827,855, forward strand.
AATGGATTTGTTGAAAAGCATGAGTAGAAAAATAATTTAGCAATATAACCATATATTAAAAGGCCTAGGAAAATTAAACTATTTTCCCTGGTACCAGGAGGATTATTTAGTACAGGGTTTTTCAAATTGGATTCTGTAGAACTGTAAGTTTTTGTAAGAACTTGATGGGGTTCCGTGAGAGACTAATGCTACCCCACCCCAAAAAAAGTTCTCTTGAATGCAGCCAATTTTCTATCACTAGAACTTTCCCTCTTGATTATCGGTTCTGGGATTCTTGTTTTCAGTTAACAGCCTGAAAAAGTTTGAAAACCTCTGATCTAGTAGATACTAAGTGTGCCTCAGACGAGAAGCCATTCCAGAGCCATGGAGCTTCCTGCACATTATTGTATGTGTTATAAAGTACATATGGTTGTACATACAGTCTATTATGTATGCTACACCAGTTCCAGGGTCAGCATGTCTCTGAACACAGCCACTGAGAAAAGCAGCAGAAGAGGCCTATTGCCCTCCTATACAGTCTGTGGGCTCCCCATCTTCATCTGGCCACTGTCGGGACAGATTGCTAGACTGGAAAGGACCTTGGTCTGATCCAGCCACAGGGCTCTATCTTCCAATAGCGGTATATCCTATCCTAGCCACCCAGAGTCCTTGGGAGTCAGGCAGCATACAATAGATGATGATGATGATGATGATGATGATGATGATGATGATGATGATTACAAGCCTGTACTTTTCAATTTCTGGATTCCTTCTCCAGCCTAATCCCCTCTCCATTTTGCTCATTTACATTTTCTTTCACATGGGGGGGGGTTCTTTTTGGGGAGAAAGGATCTGGACCTTGGTGTAAAGCCCTTTGAGGCAGGTAACTTCAGGAAACAGGAACCACTAGGCTTTTGGGAAATACCTTTATTACTAGCTGGGTATTGAAGCAGAATCTTGAAAACCTTTTGAAAGCATTATCCAGTTCAACTTTTCTCTAGAGTAATTAAGGCAGGGTTACCCTGAGTGTCTTTTTCATGCTTCCATCCTACCCTGCACTGAGGTATCTCTTTTGCAATGACCATGTTTCATGTCCTGTGTTCTAAAGGCCTTTCATCACGCTGGGTGAAAGTGGCACCATCTAGAAGCGTTTCAAAGCGTTTAGACTCAGGGGCCTCAGGCACAATCTTTCCCCTATTTTCCTTCCTGCTTTGTCTTCTGTGCCTAGGAAGATTAAGACCATTTCGCAAGCTCAACAGCAGCAGGGTGATCTTAACGATCCTTCTTTAGATGATAAAGGGACTTAGAAATAACATCTCAAAAAATAACCATGACCTAGCCCCAGGTGCAAGGTCACACAGCCACCCTAGAAACATATTTAAGGATTCCCTTACTAACTTTACTCAGACTGAAGAAGCTCCTTGGATAAGGAGTGAAACGTTTCTACTGAGAAAATAGAAATCCAGTTGACATGATTCAAGCCACAGACTGTTCCACCTGGATGACTGAGAACCTTCATCGACATAACACCATCTAGAAGATTTTGAAGCTATCCTGAGTTCCCCTGCAGGTGGTTAAGGAACTTCTATCTTAGCTATGTGGCCTGTGAAAAGGTTGCTCAGTGCTTCCCATATTATCCAGACCCAAGCCTACACCACACTGACTTTTGTAAATTACTCCAACTGTGGAAGAACTGACTTCTTCACTTTTTTTGCAATTTAGCTCTTGAATTAAATTCTCCCTTCCCTAACTGAACTCTGCTCCCTTTGACTGACTCTGACAGAATTAATTCTGATTTGGAAGATTAAATCATCACTGCTGTATTTGTATTAGCAGAACTTAATTTTGAAAATGGTTCTGTCAATTTGTAGAAGCACTGGGAGGGAGGGAACATGGTGTAAATGGAGCACTTTACTGCTAACTTGCATGTTTTTCTATATTTTTGTCTCTGTCATTCTTCACTGTTAATATATACAAATCTTTGTTTCATTCTTTCTCTTTCTTTCAAACTGTAACTTATCTTTGAGAAAAGAATATGAATGGAAGCTGAACAGTTTTTCCTGTTCTACATGTCAGTGACTGTATGCCCATTAGCTACCAAGTACTGTAAGAGAAAATATTTTCCATCTTTTGATAACTTGGAGAACTCACATAAATCCTGAAAATAAAAGCCCACTTCCTCCTCATCCAAAAGCACTGCTTTTAAAATTAAGTTTGTCTATAAACATATGTTCTTAACTTTGAAGCAAATGATAAAGTCCAATTATTTGACTTATACCTATCAATGGACCTGACTCACACAGTTAATTTTGACTTACAGGTATTCTTTCATCCCATGTGAATGGAGAGGTGATGAGAGAACTGTCTGAGCCTCTTTAGAAGTCGGTAATCTAATTTTGGTTCCAAATATGGTTATTTCAGAAAGGTGGTATATGTTGGTTTATTCACTAAAGCAGGACCTAGGTCCATAGCAAAACACTTGAACAATTTACCAGAAATGGAAAATGATCTTGATAGATGGTTGAATTAATACTTGCTTGGAAGCAGGAGATCACATGCAAGCTACTTTAGCATGCTGCTAATTCAAATCCTAAAAAGAATTGCATTTGAAATGTGTGTATTTGTGTCAAAACACTGCACCTACCTCCTAGTTGGTAAGATGTGAGAAACATATTATGGATTGCAGAGTAGCCTCTAGATTAGAGATCCTAGCTCACCTAGAATAGCGAGAATAATTTAGCCCCTAGCATATTCTCACTGTTCTGGCATACTGGCCCAAATTTATTATACATAATTATTTAATAATAGCAGCCCATGCCAAGGGATCCACAACCATGGAGCAAGTCAGCTGGAATATGCTTCATGAAAATGGGAGAGAGGGATTGATCGAGAAAGTTGGATGAAGTTGATGAGATCATCAAAAAGAAAGAGGTGAAAAATATTGCCATTCTATTCATACTTCTAGGAAATGAAGTTCAGCAAATTCAGCAGGGCTGATTTCGGAATGCACTGGACTGGGCTGCTTATCTCTTAAAGATTGTGTATGGAAGGGTGATGATAAAACCATTATTAAAGAAAAATTCCCTTGATCTGGACAAAGTTGGGATTAAGAAGGTGGAGTCTTCTTGAATTGGCTGCATCTGGGAGATACTGATTATCAAAAGCATTTAAAGTCTTTTGACTTACATGCTGAAGCGATTTTGGATGCCTTGTGGATTATCAGTACTGTATTGAATTACAAACTATTACATTTGCAGCCTTCTTTGTCCTTTGCAGATCCTATGTTAAGAAATTAGTGTTTATATCAGCTGTTCCTTCATGGGATAATCTGTTAATAAAGCCTTTAATATTTCTGAAATAGTTTGCTGTACCAATGTTAAGGTATTGGACTAAGACCAGGGAGACCGAGGTTTAAACCCATCCTCAGCCACGGAAACTCAGAGACTTAGCCCAACTTTCTTCACAGATCTATAAGTCCTAATTTGGAGGAGGGCAACCACTAGCCCACTTGTGATTCTCAAATTAATTTTTTGTAGCCTCCAGAGTCCCTTTGACCACCAGAATGCAGCAGCTTCTTACAGAAATTAGTAATATGGGTTTTAACTATTCTTATTTATTTATTATTATTTATTTATTTAATTTATTCCCCGCCCATCTCCCATACAAGGGACTCTGGGCGGGTTACAATAATTAAGACTTAAAAATTTAAAATATTTAAAACCATACAAAGTACAAAGTATACAAGTATTCTTAGGTTTAGAACAGGGTTGCAACATTTTTTTAAACTACTTCTTCCCTCTACCCAAAAAAGTGGGGAGAAAACCCTCTGGAAAAAATCTTTGGCCTGGCTATTTTTCTAATTTAAAACCTTCCCTTTACATTATTGCCCCCCCTCACTGTGACTTCTGCACCCTGAAAAACATCTCAAGGTTTATGAAAAGTTGCCTGCTCCTGGTGTAAGGACTCTGGATTTGATCAAGAATACAGTATATACATCTATTAGCATTGTTACTTAGTTTTTCCATTATTGTTTCAGGAAAGGAAGTATTCCAGACTATTGTAATCAGGCATAAATAGAGAAATTATGTAACAGAGTTCAATCATATAGGATAATTTCCTAATTAAATTCAGACTACAAATAATGACTGGAGTTTCAGCAGTGAGGTTGAACAATATGATTGATTGTCACTGATATACCTCTCTGTAAAACAGGATTTATTAAGCAAGAGAATATGAACATCAGGAAAGCTGTATTATAAATAGTACAAAAATTAGTATAGTATTGCTGCTGTTCTTGCTTTTTGATCTCGCATTTGCTAATGTGGAATGACCATATTCAATTCAAGTTGTAAGCCATTTGAGTATCTTTGCTACCTGGATAAATGACAAATATTCTTCACTAGCTACTTATATTTTAGTAATCAGAAAGCAAACTAGTAATCTGTGCAGCCTTTATTGTCTTGACTAATGCTTTTAAGTATTGAGTTTCTTTGATATACATTAATGATAGTGTAGTGCTTCCCCCCCATTACATTATATAGTTAGGATAACATGATCTTACTGACATGTCTTTATGTTTCTTTAGCTAATTTGTTTCAGATTATTGAAAATGGAAGTCTATTATGAGCTATTTTTTTTCAAAATGAAAAAATGAAAAATGAAAAACTGAAATTGATTAATATAAATTTGTTGAATCAGGAGGAAAAACAAGTATCCATTTAGATAATTTTTAAACTGATCTACTAGATAGGAACTTAGGAATTATAGTTTCTGCTGATGTTGATTGGTAGATGGGAGGGAAAAAACCCTCAGACTATTGTGGTTAGTTTGATTAGCAGAGGGGCGCGATGGCTCAGTGGTTAAGACGCCAGGCTTGTGATCGGAAGGTCCGTGGTTCGAGACCCGAGTGCTGCGTGACGGAGTGAGCTCCCGCACTCGCCCCAGCTCTTGCCGACCTAGCAATCCGAAAGCATCCAAATGCAAGTAGATGAATAGGTACCACTTCGGTGGGATGGTAACAGCGTTCTGCGCGTGTCATGCTGGCCACATGACCGCGGAAGTGTCTTCGGACAGCGCTGGCTCTTTGGCTAAGAAACGGAGATGAGCACCGCCCCCTAGAGTCGGACACGACTGTGCAAGGGAAAACCTTACCTACCTTGATTAGCAGCAGACCTACAGAATGGCTGTGTTTGCACAACATACTGAACCACAAATGTCCCTGCCTGCTATTCAGTACATCTCCCAGTATGTTGTGCTGCCCACAAAAAAGATTAATTAAATAAATCCTCATGCAGTTTACCATGGATCAGTGTGTCATACAAACCCAGCCTATTTGAAAATGAAAGCGTATCAAAAGATAAGTTTATAAATCTTATAAACTTAAGTTTATAAATCTGTGTGTTGACATAACCACCACAAATGATAATGGAAAATTTCAGGAGTATTACATTTCCTACATGCAAACATATTTAATGAGTAATTCAGTTTAATCAGGCTGGGGTTAAATAGCATCAAAATACTAATTTATACTGTAATTCACTTACATATAAGTTAATGATGGAGCCTTAATCAAATGAAATATAATCAGCCATTTCTGTTAAGTGATAGTTATCCCAAATCTTTCCCCCCTAAACCTCCATTTATGTTTATTTTTGTCATGCTTCTTGTTAGGATGGAAAGTTTCTCTTATAATATCTTACATTAATGACTAGTTAAATTACATTCTAGTTGGTTCCAAATGCTGTAGCTGGCCCCAATCTGTATTTGAAAATATTGGAAGCAGGTGGGGTTAATTATTTACAAATCGCAACTGCAGCAGGTAAACTGTCCAAGTTTGGTTCCTACCTGTTAAGAAGGATATCTGGTGCTGATTTATTTAAGCTGCTATTGTTTCCCCTTCCTCTCCTCTAGCCACTGCACAGTAAGCCAGGGTTGGGTGGTATTGGGGAAGATTTTTTAAAATTAGATACATACTTGTCTCACGTTGTAATATTCAAATGTATACATAAGTGGGATGCACTGTAATGTGGCGACAATAGTATACATGTTATCAGCCAGGTCCCCCTAGATTTTATACTGAATTGAAATATTTATATTCCACTTCTTATTTTAAAAATCCAAAATCAATTTACAGTAGTTCTGTCACATAAAAACAGTCTGAACACAAAGCAACAGCAGAATAACATCTCTCTGTTAAAACACTGGACCGATATTAGGGAGAATTAACAGCTGGGGAAGGCTGATGTAGCATTGCAGACTTTCTAGATCAGTGCTTTCCAAAGTGCCGCTGTTGGCGACACACCAATGGCAGCAGCGGCGGGGGCGCGTGCGGGTGCGGGGATGTGCACAGCGGCGGCGTGCACAGCGGCGGCGACCTCCGCTAAAACATGGAAGCGCTGATGGCACGGTGCTGCCGCCGCCGCCGTGCACACTGCCGCCGCCATGCACGCTCCCGCCGCCGCTTCCGGGTTGTGTTGCGGCACACAAAATTGTGTGTAGCGACGCACTAAAGTGTTGCGACACACAGTTTGGAAAGCTATGTTCTAGATCAGAGCTTTCCAAACTGTGTCGCGACACAAAAGTGTGTCGCCACACACAGTCTGGTGTGTCACCACACAACCCGGAAGCGCTGATCATCATCAGCGCTTCCGGGTTTTCCCGCGGTGACACACCAACGGCGGCTCGCAAAAACCGAAAGCGGCAGCAGCACTTCCGGGTTTTTGCGCGCTGCGGCAACGGCGGCACTTCCAGGTTTTCCCGCGGCGACGCACCAACAGCGGTTGGTGTGTCGCCGCAGGAAAACTTTGGAAAGCCCTGTTCTAGATGATGTATAAACACATCCACACAAGAGCCGGTCAGCCACCAAAGGGAAGTCATTGTCCAGCAGAGGAGTCCTAGCAGAGAAAGCCTGACTTCATTACCACCAGCTGGCTGGGATCTGGCGAACAGGGTTGCCCCAAAGGCTTTTGGTTTCTGGAAGGCTGATGTCGTTGAAGGCGCTCCTTTAGATAACCTGGACCTGAACTGCAAAAGTGAAAATACTATACTGTGTTTTGGGGGTTGGTGGGAGGTTCCAGATGGATATTTCTTTGCATTTTCTAATAACTGGTCTTTTGCAGTAAACTATAAGAGTGTCTGCAGCACAGGAACTAACATTGTTGGCACATGGATCTGAATGTTGCAAAATAAGCAAAATTTAAATTCCAAAAAAGTAACAAGTATGCATTTGCTGTTAGAAGTATTTTTATTCAGCTTTGGGATGTTGGTACTATTCTTGCTAGTCCTGACACAGGTGTTTAATAAATATTGAATACAAAGAGGAAAAATGTGAATTTGATGAAGTTTGCTGGCAATTAGAGCAATTTATTTCACTATTAACATGACAGGCTCTAAATGGAAATCAGCTATGGATGAAAATACAGTTTTATTGCCCTGTATTCAGGCTGCTGTTTAATTAAATAATGAAAGAGAGAGGCATCCTTCTAGCAAGGCAACCATCCATCACATCATCGTCTGTTGAGTGTTTGTATCTCTGTAGAGAATGAGAGTGTTTATCACTCCAGAAATCTTTTTGCCTTCCTAAGTATGCATTTGTATGCGGTATTGGAGTTTGCTGTTTTCTTCCTTGCACTTCTTACTAGAAATCTATTGAAATTGTATTTTTCAACACAAAGTACATTTCTGGGCAATATGCAATTCTTCAAAGGAGCCTGTAATATCACATGTATTCCTACCTATTCTGTCTTTGACTTGATCATTGCTATACAGAGAAAAAGAATCTGGGCCCTGAATTGCTAAATCACTGTCATCTCTCAACCATGGCATAAGCTGAGGCCATGTAAGAAGTAGATGCTGCGCACATACAAGGAGCACATCATAACTAGGGATGTTTATACACTAGCCGCAATAACTGGTTGACTGTTTTTTTCTGACAGTCTGCTTTGCTTATTCCATCACACCCCTACCCCCTGCCCATCTGGATGCTTTCTAGTTAAGGCACCAGGTTGCCATCAGCCATTTACGTTTTCTAAACATTATTATATAGAAATAGAAAAAGAATTTTGAAATTCGGCACACAAACTAACATATGCAATATGAATAGCTTCTTCAAATTTAGGAAGAGAGGCAACTTCTTCAGACCATTGTTTAATTGATGGAAAATGGGTGTTCTACTTTCCAGCCTTCTACAATTTTTTTGTTTTGCAATAATAAAAATGCACACTCTCCATTTCTGTTGAACTCTTGTTTCCAAACCATAAACATCTATAAAAATTCTAGAACAAAATTAACAAAATTAACATACAAAATAACTGTTAAATCAAGTCCACATCACATGAACCAATTTTGCGTTTCAGTTTTGCATGGGTTCCACTAAATCTTGAAGATGCAATACCGGTGGCTTATATCTGCATTTCAGCAAGTATTTTAACTGAATATACTGCTATGTTGCAGTCTTTGGCAAATTATACTTACATTGCAACTAATCAAAGAAAATTGGAGTGGCTGGGCTGACTTTGGAAGGTAGGGCATTCTATTTTGGTTCTTTGAAGAAACTCTAAACTTTAGAATTCCCTTAATATGGTATTAAATCACAGATACACATTGCATACCTTATTTTCTTAATTCACATACAATTTTCAAAGTCTGTGCGCTATTCTAACAATAGTTAGGGTAGTCAGTTAATCTATATATTTTCTCTGTTGGGGTAAAGCAATCTATATGTAGTTGCTAAGTATATACTGCTTAGAGCCCAGACTGAAGTGATGTATAAATTGAACAAATAAATATGCTACTCTACAAATAAACTCTGGCATCTGCAGCAAACCTTGATGACACCAAAATGATGACATGCACTCAATGACTTTATCACACAAATTCTATCATTATGTACATGCATCCTGGCATAAATCACAGCATTTGAATGATAATGTCATGCATATTTTGACGGATGCTAATAAACAATATGGGATAGCTTTCCAAACTGTGTGTCGCAACACTTTAATGTGTCGCAACACACAGTTTAGTGTGTCGCGAAAGAACCCGGAAGCGGCCGCAGGGGCGTGCGCGGGGGCGTGCACGGAGGCAGTGATGACGGCGGCGGCAGCGACAACGGCAGCGGTGCGCCATCAGCGCTTCCGTGTTTTAGCGAGGCCGCTACCGCCATTGGTGTGTCACCAACGGCAGCAGTTTGGAAAGCACTGCACTATGGTAATAAACATTAATAAATGCTAATAATAAGCCATGGTAATAAATGCTAATACAAGGACCAAAAATCATCCAGTGAAACTGATTCTTGGTGGTGATTGTTTAAAAAAAAGTACATAATTCTTTCTTCAAACAACATAAAGAAGAAATTTGCAATAAAACAATCTAAAGAAATGCAAGAAAATAAAACAAGGAAAATAACAAAAGTGTTACACACACACACACACACACACACACCTACAAAAAAATAATACTACAGCTAGAGTGGGAGATTATCCAGTGATCTGAAGAATCTACTTTTTAGCTTGAAACTGGAGATCCGACTGGCAGATCATTTATTTATTTATTTTATTTATTAATCAAATTTCTATCACCGCCCATCTCCCTCCTCCATCTCCATTTAGAAATTTGGACTGCATATGCTAGTTGATATTTCTACTTTTTAAATAAATGTCTAAGTCTAACTTTGATTAATGGTAAAATATTGGAGGTATGCAGTAGGTCAAGTTCTTTTTTACAACATGGACTAGCAATATTGCCCAAGCAGTGGAGAAAACAGAAATCTAGAAATTTCAAGCACACCTTCCTTTTTAACTCCCTTCCCCAAATTCAGGCAGCATTCTCATGAGAGATCTGAGTGACCACAGGGAAGTCTGATTAAGATATACAGACTCTTCTAAATGTGGCAATCTCCTCTCTGTTTTCTGCATGATGAATATTCAAAGAGAAACATTAGTAGATGCCATTTAGAGGTCCCTGAATTCCAATGGATCTAAAAGTCACGAGGGTGTAGCCAATTCTTGGCAATGCCACATAATTTGTGGCTACACTGCTTACCCTTAGTTCAGTTTTATTTGTGTCAACTCTTCTTTTCTCCATCCCCAAATGCTTTACAGTTTTGTCCATCAAATCTCATTGCACTCGGTTGCCTCATGGAATAGCAGTGCCAGGGTGGGGAGGGAAATTAGAACTGATGCTGTGAACCAGAACATTCCTGGGTTTGCAACTGGATCTGTATTTTAGTGTATTGATTAATACCCTGATTCATGTGTACATTAGGACTAGAGTCAAGCTCTTTTTTAAATTTAAAGCAGGGAATCTTAGGATTGTTGTGTCAGCTCTTCAAGGTAGGCTAGGACAGCAAACAAAGACCACAAGAATTACTGGACTCTACTTTATTGTTGTAGGGTATACTAACAGAATGTTGAAAGCCTGCCAGAGTTTCTCCCCCACTTTATATTGAAGAAAATCAAGGCAGGTTATCTTGAGTTTCTTTCTCACCCCTCCTCTGTTTCAGGGCAAAGCTGATTTTATGTAACCACTCTTGCATTTCCTCTTCAAGGTTATCTCTGTACTCTCTATATATTGCTTATCAAGAATAGGGGTCAACTTTGGATGACAATGTTTAGCACGCAGATTGGGTGATATCGGTGGGATTATGGTTCAAGTACTTGAGTCCCAAGCCATTATGGCTTTATAAACTGATGTCAACTCCTAAATATAGATCTGGTCATTCACTGGCAGCCAGTAGGGCACTTTAAGATCAGTGATCCTATGTAGCTACCTCACTTCACAATCTGGCAGCTGCATTTTGCATCAACTGGAGCTTTTGGACATCTCCAAGATCAGTCTCTCAATAATTGTGAGGTTATTAGTGTATTGATTACAGAAACTATGTGACTGTGGTTGAAGTTTTTTGGCTGGCAATAAATGGTGGGAGATTCAGGACAGATTGTAGAAAGTACTTCTTCACATTAGTAACGAGTTGTCTGCAATGAAGATACTTGACTTCACATTATTGTATAAAGTATAGTTAAAGTATGGCAGAGATCAGCAATATTCTCCAGATGTTAATGATCTCGTGTCTACTTCAATTCTCTGGACTGCCACATTTTACAAAATGTGGTCCCACAGAAAAGCCCTGGGCCCAAATGGTTGAAAGGAATAAACTTTGAACAGCTTCATGTTGCTTCCCATTTGTTTTTGCTTTTCAGTTTTTCTGAGAAGCTCCTTCCTGCCTTGCTCTTTTGATTCCCATTTTATTTATAGAGGATTTATCTTCTTTCTGTTGCTAGTTATCCTGATAATGGTAACATTGATAAATTAACAATCCTTGCTAGTTGCCTCGTATCTACAGTTTTGGTTAACTGTTCTCTTTCCATCCAGAAACTCACGAATGTATTACGTGCTTGAGAAATGGCTCAGGAATGGATCAGAGAGATTTCTGAGTTTGCCTAGCTATCTTTCACTCACATGCAGCTCCAGGCACAAATTAGAAATGTTCTTTTCCTGATGGTATTTTGTTTCTGTGTTATAAGGCAGGGATCGCACGTGGCAGGAGGTGGAAGTGGAAAATAAAAGAGTGGTTCTCTTTCTCCAGAAGCTGTAGCAAAAATTATTTATTTATCCATTTATTTATTCAAATTTATATGGCCACCCATCTCATGAAAGAGTGACTCTGGGTGGCGTACAATAAAGCTATAAAACAATTAACATATAAAAACTATTATTCAGAAAAATTTAAGTTACAAATGCAGTTCAGTGCTGTTTGAGTCTGCTGTTGTTCAGTTTTGCAAAGGACAAAGAAGGCTGCAAAGGTTGAAATCTTGTTACCTTCTTTCCTGGGGTTGTGCAAACAACAATTTATTCCAACACTCATTAAGGAAAACATGCTTCTTTAGGTGTCCAGGAAAAAATGAGAGAAATGGTGCTCCTCTGTTCTTCGTGGCCCGAATCGTCTATATGCTTATCTGATAATAAGCTAGACCAGAGCTTTCCAAACTGTGTGTCGGGACACGTTAGTGTGTCGGCTTCAGTGTCTGGGTGTGTCGCGGCTTCTGATGCCTCCTGGCTTCCACCCAGGTCCTAGTGCCTGCCTTGTGTCTTGCTGCCTCCAAACCTGCCCTGCCAGGATTCCACGCAGGTCCTAGGGCCTGCCTTGTGCCTTGCTGCCTCCAAACCTGCCCTGCCAGGATTCTACGCAGGTCCTAGTGCCTGCCTTGTGCCTGGCTGCCTCCAAACCAGCTGTGATTCCGCACAGGTCCTAGTGCCTGCCTTGTGCCCTGCTGTAAGAGTGTGTCACGAAATGATTCCCTGCTGTAAGTGTGTCGCGAAATGATGCATGTCTAAAAAATGTGTCACCAACATGAAAAGTTTGGAAGGCTCTGAGCTAGACTGTGGAGTCCTTGGTGCTCTCTGAGCCTTTTTTGTTTTCTTGCAGACGTTTCATTGCCAGACTAGGCAACATCTTCAGTGCGAAAAGGGAGTGGGACTTGCTCTCTGTTTATATACCATGGCTTGTCCTGCCTGTGTTGGTGGAGGTGTTGTTCTCTCCTTAGTAGTTCCTTGATTGGGCTGTTCTTTGCTACTTGGTTGATTGACTGAGTTAATAGTTCCTTGATTAGGGTATATTGTGCTGTTTGATTGTTCCTCTGGTGCTAATCCTGGTGTTAATCTTTGCATATCTGGGTGTTGATTGCTGGCAAGGAGGTGTTCTGGTCTTCTGGCTTTTCTATTGTCTCTTATGAATGGTATGTAAATGTTGTCTACCTCTATGTGTCTGTTGATGGCTGCTTTGTCTGAGTGCCAAGCTTCCAGGAATTCTCTAGTGTTTTTGGACTTGGCTTGGTTTAGGATGCTAAACTGAATCTAGTGAGACTCTCTTCTTGGAGTCAGCATTCCACCCTTGCTTACCTTTTCAGCTAATGCACGGAGAGTTTTATGTAACTGATGCCCTTGCTTATTTTCAATGTTCATCCTCCTCCCCCCCCCTCCTCCCAATCCAGTTTAATTTTGGTCCCATCAAAACTGGAATGTAGCCCTTGAAGTCCTGCTGCAAACTGGGCTGTAAGAGCTTCTCTGTCCTCGGTGTAAATTACTAATGACATCCATATAAAGAAATATTATTTTGTTTCCTTGTTAGGTTGGAGCTATATGAAGGTGGTCTGTTTAGAGCAGAGATGAAAAATGTTGGAGGGACTTGGGACTGGTGATTGCAAATCAACCTCTCAACCCCCTGAAGGGCCAGAGGAGGCTATCTGGTAAAGCTGTGACATCACTAGAAGTTGGCATGCCTGAAATGTTTTGGGTCTCTTTTTGTTTTTCCAAGGTTGGAATGAAAAATGCTGGCAATTCTCTATCATCAGATTTTGGCCCAAAAAGGCAAGCGGTGGTTGGCTGCATTTTCATATAGGCCTGGTATCAGGAGGAATCTGGCAACAGACAAAACAATCTTAAAATTGATTCAGAAGGTTTGGAAAAGATGGAAAAGCAGGCTGTCTGGAAGTGCCCTATGAACAGTCTTGTCATTTATGCGTGAAGAATTACTGATTTCTTTTAAAATGAATTGTATGAATTTTGACTAGAGGAAAAAATATGGAAGTACTTGTAAAACTATATGATTTCATGTTTATTCATCAGCAGTTATTGTTACATTTTATCACTGCAGTGATTATAGCAGTGTTTACTTGATTTCAAAATAGCTATTTCAAGTTCTTTCTTCATTCATATTCAGATATGTTTTTCACTACAAATCTTTATCATATAGAGCAGATCCAGAATTCTTTTTTATAAGAATGTTATTAAGTTTCAAGCAGAGATAAAAGCTACAGAAAAAAAAAACTACAAAGAAAAAAAATTAAAAAATTAAAAAGTGTAGAAACACAAGATAATTTTTTTCAAAATTACAAAAAGAGGTGACTCCCAACTTTTAACAGCAAGGATATACAACAATTTCCCATAATCAATCCCTTACTCTGTATTAAACCAAAATCACATTATTTCTATAAATCATTCCATTGGCACATTATAAAAATCACTAAATACAGTTGCTCCCTCCCCTTATATGAAAAGAAAAGAAAAAAATATAAACCTCCTAATCAACTTCCCCCCCAAAGATAACATTTATTTATTTCCTTCCTACTACTATTCTATACATTCCTGTCTACTATAATAAAGATCAAACTAAAAAAACATATAAATTGTCTGCCATTGTACTTGATAATACAACAATTTTAGTAATTTTAATCATATTAAACATTTATTTTTATTATACCTTAATAATCTTAATCCAAATCATTAAAGATAAATGAATTCAGCCAAACCCTAAAAGCAATCCAGATAAATATTCTTAAACCCTTATCCCACTTCAAAATAAACCAGAGCATTTGCATATCCCCACAATGCGCACAGAGCACTTTTCTTAAAAAAAAATTGAACAGCCCAACTGCCCCCCTCAAAAACTCTGACTTCTCTTCAGGAGACCTCCCATACATAATAACCCCTTCTTTTTCATGGCGTTCCATCAGAAGATCAATTTCACTTATGGCTTGCAACTCGATCTCTCCCTTTAATTTCTTCAACTCCGCTTTCCGATCTTCATCCAGCATTTCAACAGAAGTCCCAATCTCACTCTTAGAAGAGACATTTCTGTCGCTGTTAAATTCCTCAGTTTCATCCACGACATCCCCAACCAGATGACACATTTTAGACCTCATGTTTTCCACAATGTCCTGAATGCCTTGCATTAAAACTTGGTAGGAATCAGAAAGAACCTGTTTAAAATCCTGGTGGAAGTCAGAGCAAGTCTGTTTGAAATCCTTCATGTCTCATGCAGTAGATTATGGCGCCCCCTAGGATCTTAACCAGCAAAAGATATGAAAGAATTCCGGAATGTGTTTACACAGGCGAAAGTGAGATATACAGACAGTTCCCCAGGGAATCCCAGATGTGATACTCTTAGCCAGGACAGTTCTTCAAGATAGGATAAATAAATCAGAAGTTCTATGATTGCTGTACTTTTTATGCATGTGTTTGCCTGCCTCTTTACAGTGGATTCTTATGGTTTTTTAGTCATGTTTTGTTTGGACTTTGGCTGTAACGTTAAGTAAGTAGTAATTAAGTAAAGTAAGTAAGTCAGTGATGCTTGATCACTAGCCATTTCTATCTGATACTTAAGTGAGCAATCATACGCGACTCCAGGCAAGGTGCAGGAATGACACTTGGTTCATGTGGGTGGCAGCCTATATATATTCTGCTCATTGTAACTTGCTCTCAATGCCTGCTACATGTAGAGCCCAGAGGTATTGTACGAGATTAACAAGGAATGCTTATAAAAGAAAGCACTCTTGTTTTATTCCCTGTTAGGTCTGAGTAGATGAGGTGAATATGCTGTGAGGAGGGCTTGCTTAATGTGAACTTCAGGCCTTTATTATTACCAACTTCACACTCCCTTTTCCCCCCACAATTCACAAAATCACTACACTTGCCTTCAGGGGCAAGGAAGGCAATAGAGCAGTGGTTCTTAAACTGTTTGATCCAATTACCCCTTTTTATTACCCCCCAACCCCCGACCCCCCAACCCCTCAGACTCTGTTGTTTTACACAAGCATCTTGGCAGAGGCAGTCCCAGACTAGATCCTTAACTCAAAAACAAGCAATTACAAATTGCTCCATTACTCCAGGATATGCCCAAATTGTCCCCAGGTTAAGAACCAATGTCATAGAGACTATGGGTCCCACTTCTCTAGGAAGGCTCTTGAAACACATGAAGCTTTGTATGGTAATACATCAGTCAGATTCTTAAAAATACCTAAGACTATTGCTATTGTGCATCACCAATGCACAATAAAGGGGAGGGGGACCTATTCTGTATTCACACTTCATTTACAAAGGAAAATGTGGTTAAACAAGTTCTGTTTAGAACAGGATTTTTAATGTCTGTTTGCTTCAATTTAAACTGCAAAGGCTTTTTTAAAACTTAATTTTAATGTTTTCAGCTAAATTTCTCCCTCCATTCCCCTTTCTTTATGCTGTTATTCTTGGGTATCTTAGATGCGACATATTTTACTTCTTTTGGATAAAGCGTTTTTTGTTTTTGCTTTTGCTTTTTTTCATACCTGGATGACCGCATAGAGGTGCTGAGTGCTGTCAGCCAGCTCTTCTGAACCATGACGAACACCTTGTCCCTTGACTGCTGCCTTCATCTAGTTCACAGCTCTCCTGCCCTTCATCTCTGCCAATAGTTTTTCCCATTTGAAGAGATTTCACACTTTGAGGAAAACTTGTTTTGGTGAATATGTTCTGCAAGTTGTCAGGTTTGGGATACACACAGAACAGGAAAACCTCATGAATCCTGACACCCTTCTGTTCCCTTGATAGAATTGCTGGCTCTAATTCATCTTGCAGATCAATAGAAGAAACCTCAACACAACTGTTTTTACATTGTGTCTTGCCTGTGGAATGGAAGACATCATTTGTTCAAAGGTGCCACCCTTTATAGTTTTACAAATGAAGATGCCCCTGAAATTCTGATGGTTTTCTCACTGCTGATTGGTTTTATTTCATGGGAAGTAAAAATAGCTCCAAGGCAAACAGTGTACAGTATTTGGTGCTGTATTTGGAGACTTTGTTATTTCAATCACTTTTGTTTGTTTTTGTTTTAGATATTTATTACTCTGAAAAAAACTTTGCAGATGAGTTATGGAATGACCACATATTTAAAGAATTAGACAGCCATGTGTATATGTAATTGAACGATTAGAAAATAGAGAACCAACTTGAGCACTGAGAACTTTTGGATCTGCAATTGTTCTTGTTGTTCAGATAGGAAAATGACAGCAGATGGATTTTATCTGGAAATAGTCAGCAACCCTCAGCAAAATAGCAATTAAAAAACATTACTAGCAGAGCAGAAGTAACAGAAGTGTATAGATATTTTAAAAAGTCAACTTTAAATCAATTAAGTATAAATCAGACCAAACTAAAATCAAATTTAGTGAAATATTTATCAACTGCTCTTTTTAATGTTGTATGCCATTCAAAGATTTTATGGAGTTGAGCAGCCTTCTATATTTGATAAATAAATGAAATTGATTGACTGATTGATTACATTTATAAAGCCACCCAATTTCATTGTGACCCTGGGCAGCATACAATATTAAAACAATTTAAAAGTGCTAACAATAGAACAACCAGCATCTGGAAAAAAATAACTTCTAAACAAAGCCATAAGCCAGAAGGAATGTGGTCGCATCTTTTCTGACTAACAACTTTTATTAAAAGGCATAGGCTTTGGTGAGCTGTGAGCTTCTAATCAGCTATAACAATAATTTTATATTTTTCAAATGGTATTGAGAGCTGGGGCATTTTTGCCCCTTTTGACATGGATTGCCTTCAAAATAAATGACCGGGAACAATTCTGAATCTGTCAGACTACCAGAATGTTTAAAATGTTTTGGCTTAAGACACTCTACTTCTCAGATAATAGCAAATCCACTGGTCATTTGGAAGCTGACCAAAGGGTCTAGTTAATCAACTTCACTATTTGGGCTTTTTGTTGCAGTTTTTCTTTTTAAACCACCCTTCAGCAAAACAAAGAATTTAGTTGTGGGGTCTAATGACAAGATTACCCCTGAGGAAAAATAAAACTGAGTGTGAATATTACCTGAAATGTATCTCTTCCCTTTGCCCTTAAGATTCTTTAATAGGAATGTGCAGATCTTTGGTGCTTTGATGAAAAATCATGCCAAGCAATCCCTCAAAGCTCCCTTGCAAAGCAATCCAGCCCCCCCCCCCCCCCGTTCCATTTGCTCCAAGGTTTCCTCTGTGGCCTCTTCCAGCAATCGCAAGTGCTAAACAAGGCTGTGACGCTAGGTAGATGTTGTGTTTGCAGTGACATCTTCAATGCAACTAAAATGCAGCAGATGCCTTCATCGGTTCTCAATGGTAATTTCAGGAAATTGAAATTGAGTCAATCCTTACGGGGTGACTCAGCCATTATGGCAAAGGCTTTGTTAGAAGTAGTTCTCATTAACTTGCCATGTTTCTTTAATAACCTATGTTTTTTTTTACCATTCGGTTAGGAAGAGTAAGGTTATTGGTTGCATCTTCAGGAAAAAAAAATCTGCTTGCCTTTAACAATTGGATGACCTTTACAGTTAGGATAGCCTTTGGTCAAGTAGCTGCTATAAGCTGTATTTTGAGTCTAATGTTGTTTGGTTAAAAAAAATGTATGTTTTGTATTTGTTGTGGTTAATTGATACGAAATATAGTGATTTTTATCTTTGTCATTTTAGAATAATAAAAATAAAACAGAGTTCTTGTTTCATGCAGGAATCCATATTGAAGCTGACTGTCCATCTCAGTGACTGTCCAGCTCTTCACTTCTAATGAAGGTGAATCCATCACATTGCTCAATAAGTGAGCAACTTAAATCATACAACTATTCTTCGTGCTAGGAATTTTTTCCATAAATTCAACAACAATCTTAAATCTGTTTTTTCACGTTCTACTCTCTGGGATGATAAAGAACAGGAGTTGACCTTCTCTATGACTTCCTTTTGTGTACTTGAAGAGTACCCATATCACCCCTCAGTCTTCTCTCCTCAAAACTAAAGATTCCCAGATCCTTCAGTCTTTTTTCATAATGCTTTCTAGCCCCTGGTCATCCTTACTGCTCTTCTCTGAACTTGTTCCAGTTTCTCTGAATTATTTTTGAGGTATGGTGTCTAGAACTGGACATAACACTTAAGGTGGAATCTGACTAATTCAGAATAAATTGGAACATTTATTTCCATTACTGTATTTAGAAACTACACTTCTGATGATGCAGTCGAAGATTGAATTTGTTGTTCTTTTGTCCACATTGTACTGCTGGCATATTCAATTTGTAATCGACTACTATCTACTATTCTTTTCACAAGTCCTAGGTACTTGTGATATACTTCTTTAGTATTGTGAAATACTAAGTACTGCCCCCATTTTATACATGTGCATTTCATTTCTGTTTCCTAAATTTATAATTTTACATCTCTGTTACATCTCAATCTGTTAACTTGTGATGTATGTGCGTGCATGTGCGCACAGAATTTCTTGAGGAACAGAAAAAAAAGTTGTGGCTTGTTTGTTCTTTTTTTAAGTGACACAGTTTGTTTTGGATTTGTTTCCCAAAAAAGAATAGATAATCAAAGATGCAGTGATGTGTATTTGTGTGTGCATGGGTGTGTGTATATTTAATTGCCATTCAATTCTCCAGCAATTTTGGAGGTAAACTAATTTAAATGGGAAACATAGAAAGAAAGTAGCTTTTGAGAAAATGTAATATATATTTGCTTGCTGGTACAATGAATAACCAAAAAGATATAGTCACAAGAGAACTGTTGAACTCAAGGTCAGAATGTTAGATGTAATTTGTTTATCGACAAGCTTTCCAGAGAACATGTAGCAGTCCAGCAAACTTGACAAAAGTAATGCTTCTTTTCCTTTTTAAAATGATTATATTTGAACAGAGTTAACAAATTAATCTGTGCTTTGAGCTTATTGCTTGGGAGAACTAATTTGAGGATGTAATAACTCCTCGCGACTTGGCCATAGTGAGAAGAACCATATTGTACAGCTGCAATAACCCAAATGCAGCTAAGTGGACCTGCTTTAATGGGTGGTAGATTTGAAAAAGAATGACATGTGCATAATATGGTGACAACTAAAATGTAATCCTTATCTCCAAATTTTCAAATCAGATTGTTGAAGTGGATTAGGTAGGTTTAATTCAGGTTTCTGAATCAATTCAGAAAATGTTTGTGCATGAAAAATTAGAGGTATCTAGTTCATTTTAACAATTTGACTACATTTTTTAATTCTTTTCAGAGAATGTATTTAATTGGAAGAGACAGCCTTTGAATTGAATCTCAAATTGAATATTTGCACAGCCTTGCTTCTGTATGCCAAGATATGAGGCATACAATCTCAGTGTTGCCTATTTATGACATTAACATTTGATATTATTTATATTAAAAACAGTGAGCAAGAGAAAACACATACCCATCTATAGCATATTTGTAAGGAAGTCCTTATTAATATTCTCGGAGGTATCCACCCTCCCCTACCCAGCAGCAGCTACCCCCTGCCTGGCCACACTTGCGCGGCACCTTGCCGACCACCCACACACCTCCCCCCGTCCAGCAGCAGCCACTTAGCTGCCTGCCGGTCTGCTTGCAAACTGCCTGGGACTGTCTTAACGACGAATGTCCTTCTTGGAAAAAGTGGTCTTTTCCTTCTATCATGGTGGAACCCAGTTCTTTGATGCTGTGATTGATGAGATCTAAGATATGAAACCCTGAGAGTACTAATACAATCAGAGTAAATACAAAGGCAGTATTTTTCTATGAGATGTGAACATAATGGCAAATTAATATGTAAATTTATTTGTAATCTGAAATCCAGTGCTTGATGGAAAGTGATAGTTAAAATAAAAGTTTTGATTTTTCATTTTTGTTTTGATAAAGATTGTAAGCCACCTATTAAAATAGCATGGGAGGAAGGAAACTGCTTGCAAACCTGAGGGTACGGTTTTGTCGGCTCCTGTTAGTTATTTCTTTTTCTAGGTTAGGAGGAAATTACAGAACAAAATGCTCTGTATGTACTGTATGAACATATTTCTCATCAAGCTCTAGTGTTTTGATGTTAAAGCTAATTTCCTGTTCTTCTGTTCTTCTAAATCCATGGCCCCTAACTTTTCCAGGGCAAAAGTCCCCTAAATGCGCAAGTGTAGCTTTTCTCCCTAAGCTGGCTCTCTTCTGCTGTTCAATATCACAATAAATCTCAATAAAGTATAGTTCAAGTCTTCCTGTAGAGTCAGTTTCTGATCTGGTCTAACTCATAGTATTGACAGACACAGTGCCCTACAGCCTTAAAGAAGTTGTAACTAAACATAGAATGCATGCATGCACACACAAACACACATACACAAGCATATTATATTATTGTGAGGAAGATTAAAAACACAGAATGCTCAAACTAGTTATTCCCCTAGCAAAAATGTCACTGATAACAAGAGGCTTAGAAAACAACAGAGATTAAACAGGAAGACAGAAAAATCTAAGGTGAAACTTAGCTGTTGTCTTCACAGAGCGCTCATATTTAAACAAATAAAGCTCTGAAGTGGAAAGAAAAACTCACTTCTCTGGTCCTCCATCCTAAATAAGCAGCATTATGATTGGCTCTTAGCATCCAGACTCACAAGCATTCCTAGCAACCCCATTTAAATCATTGACTAATATGGAGGTTCCCAAGAGGAGAAAGCTTCCTTGGGTCTTCTGTCATGTAACTCCTAGTACAACAAGATCCTTGGCCATTAAGGATTGAGACATATTTTTAATCTGGTAATTAACACACAAAGCATTGAAATTCTTCTTCAAAAGAATAATTGGTAATAAAAATGAAAAGCATGTACAATTAGCTCCATTATTCTCATATCATCTATCAGTGCAGTTGCCCAGTGGGGTAGTTTTTCAATTCCATTGTCTTCTTAATGGCTTTTATAGATGCTGTTGGGTTATTTACATATGCTATGACTTCGGTGATGCTTAATAGTACTAATAGATAACCTCTAAGATGATCATATAACCTCGTACTAACCCACCTCACCCTCAAGGGGCTTGAAATCAACTAGGCATACAGGACATTTAATGTATCAGAATTTTAATTGGCAATCCACAAGACCTGTTTGTGATTTATAGCTTGATTAGGGGACACATGTTCATGCCCTGCCAACAAAGCTGGCTGAATCTTCAATCCACAGATGGTACATTAGCCTGGACAGATGGCTGCCTCTATCCTGCTGCATTCCCAAACCATCCACTTGACACTAGCGATGACCCAATTCATTGGGTAATAAAGGGAAAAAAAATGCAGTGCTAGTTCTAACTGAACCTCAAGGCATGTAAAAATGAGGAAGGAACCATAACCATTTTCAAGAAATGACAACATACAATGTTTTTACTTTCTTCAAATGTTGCAATACTTTCTCTGGGGTTCAGATGCCTGTCTAGGCTCCCTGGTGAAAAATGCATTGCAATACAGTCTCTCACATAGCATGTTGTTATCATTGTTGTTATTCCCCAATTCCCAAACAATATGTTCATAGATGATATCCAATGTGGTCGTCTGAAGGAAAAAAACAGGCAACAAGAAGACCTCTTTTAACATACAGGATTATAGTCCTCGCAGGAAAAGTTCAGAGCAACTTCTCTTCAGTGTGAGAACTATAGAGCACTCTCAGAAGATCAATTGTGACATTAATTATCGGAGTAAAGTTTTCACTCCAGGATGTTTTCACTGATGATAATGGCTGCTTCTTAGCCACTAAAAGGATAACCTGAGGGAAATGGCTATCACAGAAAGTGATTTTTTATTCTTTCCAACACATTGGAAAGAAATTACATAAAGGATTTTCTCTGTCCATCTGTCTGTCAACAGGCTAATGCTAAAAACAAAATGGAATGGGATCAAATCTGATGTGGGAGGAGGCAACATAGGAAAGATTGTAGTGGGGAGCAGCTGGCCCTTTAAATCACAAATCAGTCTTATGTGGCCAGAGGGAGTCACTAGGTGCCTGAGAGCCAATAAAGGAAACGAAGGGGGGGGGTTGTCAGATTTGGGGGAAGAATAGTTTTTTTGGGGAGGGAGGGAGTTGAGAAAGTTGGCCGGAGTCGTGGATGAAGGTAATTTCAGGCAAGCTTGGAAATTGTGTTATTTGGCTGTAGTTCAAATTGCATTAGGGCTTTTAAAATTTTTTATTGTATCTCCTTTTAATAGCGGGTTGTGTGTGTGGAAACCTATCTTCTTTTGGTACCCTTTAATAAACTGTGGAGTCCTTGGTGTTCTCCAAGCTTGGTTGTTTGCTTGCAGATGTTTCATTGCCCAACTAGGTAACATCATCAGTGCTCAGCGTTCGACCCTGAGCTACATATATTCTCTTCTATTGGAACCCTTTAATAAAGTTGATTTTTGTTTAAATTCTGGAGTTGACCACTTGCCTTCTAGCACCTGCCTCAGCCTGGCTGAGCTATCAATTCCCCAAAGTTTTGTTTCATTTCCCTTCCCTTAGTTTAGCCAGACCTGGGGTGGGGTGAGGATTTCTCTTTCAGTCCTTTCCTGCTTCCCCAGAGGGCTGGTGTGGAAGGTAACGAAGAGGTGGCAGCAGCAAGGGACCTACTTTTCCAATTGCTGTTCATCTCCAGGCACACGTTATCTCAGAACTGAAGCACCTCAGAGGGAGGGGCTGCTTCAGCCCTGAGGGTGCCTTCCTTATTACAAAGATCCAACCTGAGATTGGGCTGGATCCAGGCAGAGAAGTAAGCATCCAGAAAAAATTCCCCTGATACATCCTTATGGGAGAGGCAGTTGGACAGTGGCTTGGGATGCTGGTGACTCTTTCATTCTAAACCCCCCAACCTTTTCCTTCCTAGGTACTATTATTAAGGGATTGGAAAGAATACTATTATTATTATTATTATTATTATTATTATTATTATTATTATTGATAAGAAAGTTCGTAACTATTGTGTAATATAAAGATAAACCAATCCTGGCAAGGCCACCCATCAGTAGTTCTTCCTCTTGCCTGCAACTAGGATGGATGTCCTAAGAAAGAAATGGGGAGGCACCACTTTAAAATAAAGAGCTATATGAGTGCTTATTAATCTAAGAGTCATGGGATTACAGTAAATAGTGACGAGTTTCACGGCAGACCTCTGTTGCAAATAAATGTCATTTTACAACTGGTGCTTATAACTGAAACACTTCAGAGCATATACATCACCTAAGGTGAAAAAAATTAAACTTCATTTGCCAATTCATATTTTTCATGTCTTAAATAGAGTAGTCTAAAGGATGAGCCTAATTAAAATAAAATAGCTGTTCTGTATTACTCAGATGTCTGCAAGGCTATAATTTTATCTTTCTTTTGCCAGATCTCTGAATTAATTTCTAACAAATCAATAGAAAAGAAAATTTGAAACATATGTTTTATGCTTGGCAACGTTAAAATCATAGTCTTTAGTGTTGAGAGGACACATGACTTGGTTTTTATCATTATCACAAAGCAATACCACATACAGTATTCATATTTCTCTCAAGTTATAATTTTTACTTGGCAACTATAATTTAACTAGGTGAGCATTTCGCAAATTGTTGGCTGTGAGATGTTCTGGGTGGTGAAATAGGATTTCTCTTAAAAAATGCATATGGTTTTAAGCTTGAATTTGCAAGGATTAATGCCCAGGAAAGCTAACAATAAGAAAACAGTTTCAAGGCACCTTGAGCACCCATATCTACAAACCTGTATTCTAAGAAAGTGAACCTACTGTATATCCCTGAAGATTTTTTTGGCAAGTGAATGTTTAAAGGGAACAATTGAGCATGCCATCTTTAAATGAATTGTGTAAACCAGCTGATATTATGCAAGAATGGATGTTTGTTTGTTTGTTTATTTATTATTTGTATTTATAATTCAATTTATATTACCGCTCCATCTCCCCTTAGGGGACTCTGGACTCTGGTTTAGACAGAAGAAATCATATCTATGCCACATCTCGGTCTAAAAAAGGCCACACTAAATCCAAGATACTAGCAAAATTCTTCAAACCAAGACTTGTAGTACCCCCTGCAGCAGACGAGATGGGTTTACAAACTCCAAATTACTATTTCTGCTCAGAAATAAATTGAAGCAGAAGAATTCCCAACTACACCACTCTCCAAATATACTTGCCAATCCCATCCCTTCCCTCTGTAGCGATGTGTGGCCATCTGTACACGGGGCAGGTTAATTACTGGACCACAACTTCTGTACCCAATGGGCTGCTACCCAGGGTGACCGAGGGCAGGAAATGATGGGGGGGAAGCCCTTCATGTCCTTTCTATGCCACTGGCAGGGAGGAGGAGGAGGAGGAGGAGGAGGAGGAGGAGGAGGAGGAGGAGGAGGAGGAGGAGGTGCTGCTGCTGCTGCTGTCAGGGGGCAAGGTGCTACCTTCAAAGCCCTTGGGTTGGTTCAATAAGTTTCATTCCAGAAACTTCAGGCTAATTCACGGATCATCCATCTCTGATGTAGATACGTGCAAAAAGGGGGTGATGCAAATTGAACATAAAGATCCATTTATCCTGTTGTCATTAGTAGCATTGGCTCAAAGTTACCAGCTTTCAGTTGTAAAAGTTGTAGGAAGCTATTCTGTCTGTTAGCTGCACAGTAAGGGTTGGACTGCCAGCCCCAGCCACAATTTCTTTGAACAATACCTTCATCTAGCACTACCAAGGGAAAAGTATAATGTAGACTTTTTTTTTCACTGATGTGACAGTATCTGTAGACAAACATACATGCACATGTACACACACACACACACACACACACACTATCCCTTCCTTACCTGTAATCTGGTTCAGCTAAATGCAGCGGTGCCTAAAGTGGTTTCATTTCTGGACAGGCATTACTGCGGTCCTGTACAGGTTGCTTTTCATGATTTCTCCTATACTGAAAGGTTTTTAATGTTAAAAAAAAATGTCAGAGATTGGAAGTGGATCATATTGGTTGAACTTATTCTGGAAGGATGTCATTTATGTTTCATAGGAGGGCCATTCCAATTTTTTAAATTTTAATGCTGAATGTGGATGCACGTCTAAAATATTTCCTTCCTCCAACATTTAATGCCCACCTTTTCCTGAGCCTATGTTTGCCATTTCACATTTGCCACTGTGTTTGCCTTTTCTGACACCTTGGTGTGAAGTTTACCAGTGATGACCCTTGCCAGTCAGGGAGTGCCAAGCAAATGGGTTCCCCACAGTTTTGTCTAAATAATAGTGGTTGTCTACCCTAAGCTAACAATAGCTGATGTGCTGTGGAAACCTAGAAAAGCCTTGAAGACTTGGTTCTTTCCCCAGGCACTGAGCAAGGATATTATGTGAGCCCATTTTTAATATTTTGAATGTGACTTGTTTCTGGTGCAATGTGTGTTTTATGATATCTGTTGCATTTTTGTTTTACACCACTGTGAGAGCCAGTTAGGTCTAGTGGTTAAAGTGCTACATGAGGAATGGGGAAGATTGAATTGTAGTTTTACCTTGGCATGAAAGCCAACTGGATGATTTTGGGCCAGTCATTTTTTCTTAGCCACAGAAAGAAGGCAGTGGCAAACCAGTTTTTTTAAAAAAGTGTCACCCAAAGTTACATGGCAAGTGGGTGGCCATACAAATTGAAATAATAATAAGCTACTAAGCCAACTTTTAAAAAATTGAGAAATAAATACAGAACTATTTGCAATAAATAACTATAGTAGGCAAAGGCACCCTCTCTTTTACTGGAACTATGCATTAATACAAATGTATGAAACAGCATATATAGTATTTGGAAGGCTTAGTAGACTTGAACAGCTCATTCTCTATTGAAATTATTCTATACTTTGCACCAACCTTCAAACTGCATTGTTCCAGGTAGCTGTCATGAATTGGGCCTTATGCTAAATTCTGTAAATAAAGAGGGGTTTGTGTTTATATGTCACAATCTAATAGGTACATAGTGCCTGTTTAATGAGATTTACATTCACTCAAACAAAATTAGCTTGGTAAAAGACAATGCAACACGCTGTAATGTAAATAGGATTGACGGCAGAATTAAATGTTTGTGGAAACAGGGCAGCAGATCTATCAAGAGCTAATTAGACTGAGAGTTCAGAGACAGGCTTGGGAGTTAAGTGGGGAAAAATAGCAAGAAAGAGAAGAAGGGTGTCTTACTGGAAAGAAGCCATGAAGATAGATATTTAAATTAGAAGGTCTGACAGGCCTATCCCATGAGAGAGTCTTCTAATCTTCTCTTCTCTTCCATTGGTAATCTTATCTGAACCTGTTGATTAAAATAAGTTGAGCAGCAACTTTGAATCCTTCCTTTTAAATGAAATAGCAGTTTGCTGGTCAGGAGCATTTTCCTTCCTAAATGTCTATGAAGGTTCTCAGTCATCCAGGTGGAATTGTCTGTAGCTTGAATCATGTCAACTGGATTTCTATTTTCTCAGTGGAAACGTTTCGCTCCTTATCCAAGGAGCTTCTTCAGTCTGAGCTTATATTATATCAGACTGAAGAAGCTCCTTGGATAAGGAGTGAAATGTTTCCACTGAGAAAATAGAAATCCAGTTGACATGATTCAAGCTACAGACATTTCCTTCCTAAACTTTCTTTGCAGGGTAGTTTCATCTAAAGGGAACTTTACAGAGGTTGGGAAGCTTCTTAGCATAAAATGAAGTATATTATCCCAGAATCTGGATTCAGAGGGGGT
This sequence comes from Charina bottae, assembly GCA_023362775.1. Taxonomy (NCBI): domain Eukaryota; kingdom Metazoa; phylum Chordata; class Lepidosauria; order Squamata; family Charinaidae; genus Charina; species Charina bottae. The sequence continues at coordinate 4,855,135 of JALMGJ010000020.1, forward strand.
ACTAAAGCCAGATTTTCATATCTAAGTAGTCAGAAAAATCAGATTTCTCCAAACCTGAGAACTATGATCTAGCTGCTAAAAAGTACTCCATGAGATTCGGGCAGGAATTGATGTGGTAATGTCACCTTTAGAAGGGAGTCAAACCTCTTGGATTCAGCTTCTGGTACCAGGACATATTGGGATGGCACTATTTCTGTGCTTGCAACCTTCTCATCTGAACTTATTTCTAGAGCAACGCTTTCATGCCAGGCCAGTGCATGGCCATTCTTCTGTGTGGGATTTCCAGATGCCTGAACAGATGCAGATTTGTAATGCTTTCGGACTGCACATTTTTCCTTACAAGTTATCTGTTCATAGCAACATACATGTGAATTGATTAAATATCATTCCAGAGATGTAATGTGACAGCTGCCACAAGTCTTCTATATTGGCACATGGTTATCTCCCAACGGATTCAGTTGCCTTGGTGGGGCTAGGAAGTTTGTTCAGTCAGTATCTTAAAAATAACTTTTCCAAATACGTTGTTCCCAGATCAGTACACAAACCAATAATATTGTTATCCTTCTGTGTGCCCGTCTCAGAATGTTCTGCTGCAATTCTTTGAAACATCATCAACACAACGATAACAATAAAGCAAACACAACAAGGAAAGGTGGCACAAAGCTGCATATATTAGTGGAAGAAAATGTACTTGCAAAATGTGTACATTAAATTAAAATGTATAAAACGTCAGTATTAGGAAACATGCACAAGAAGATACCTACAAATATTCATATATACTTTGAAAATGTTATAGCTTCAATGCTGAAATGGGACACACTGTGCTTAAGATTGAGTCCATGCCGTCTTTTACCTTATATTGTCATTGTCCGATCTTTGATTTTGTTTCTTCTCCTTTTATTTTCTAATCTTATACAGAGTCAAAGCAATTGGACAACAATGTAAAAATCCCAGCCTTTTGTTTTCAATTGACAACAGTTAGGAAGTACTTTTTACTGCAGAGCACTTTCTAATTAGTAAGATAATCATAATATGCTAAAACGTTTGTAAGATGATCAGGTTCTAAAAACTCTTAATAGAATAATGGAGATTATAATTTATTAGGATTACGATGATGTACAGAGGTTACTAACAATGGCAACCCATTATAAATCAATCAGTATTTATTATGTTTATCAATTAAGCATTAGTAAAAGTTACTAGGAAGGTGCTGACACATCATTTGTTGAATCCATAAAATGACTGTTTCCTTTTGGGGTGGGGGGGGAATTGTCTGTTGAGAAATTATGTTCAATTTTGATTTTATCTCAGTCTTAGATTTAGAAGTAAAACTTGCATATTTCAAAAAGGCTTAATGGAAAAGCAGTCCAAAGGTCAGAGCTAGTCTTGACTTTTATCAGGAAAGCTGAAAAGATATGCATGCTTGAGAGTACTTGGAAGCAGAAAGTGAATAACTCTGTTATAGGGATTTTGAAATCATCATTGCTTGCTTCCTAATTTTATGGGGAAATCTCAGTTTCACATTGTTGACTGAACAAAGTTATACAGTTCAACAAAGTTTCAGCTCTAGAATTTGATTCATGGCATATCATGAATGGAAGATGGAGTAAGCATAACCATGAATGAAATAAACTAAAAATCTTGCAAAATAATAAGAATAATTTTTATCAGAATATACAAGTGGATCAAGCTACTTAGATCAGTGTGAAAACTTCAGAGGCAGGCTCAGAAAGGAGATCATAGGGTACTTCAGAAGAACATTCTGTAAAAATAAGTTCCTGCATTATCCACTAATAATGTTGTGCATTAAAACAGTGTAACATGGACTTCCGGGTGGGGAAAAATGGAGGACTAAGGCATCTCTGAACACTGGAGACAACGCTGAAAGAGAGACTGGTGACCGGGTGGCAAGCCCGGGACAGTGGAGCTTTTCCCGACAAGGAGAAGCCAGGAGATTGACCACATATGCTCCGGAAGGCAGCTCCTCATGAGGAGACCTGCAGAACTCTGCAGGTAACTTGTGAGTAAGGGTGCTGGGAGCTGCGGAAGAAATATCACACTCACAGCTTAAGTGGAGCCAGTTTAAGGACACTGTGTTTGCCCAAGTCTCCACATTTAGAATATAACAAGTCTAAAAGCTACAGAGGTCTTCTGGGCAGCAGCACAACTATACCACCTGATGAGTGATCCTTCAACCAGGATGAAAGATTAAACCTAAAAGCAAAGAAAGAAATATAAGGGCTTAAAAATAATTAAAAGCAAAAAGCTTGCTAAGAGTCTGAACTAAGAAAGTTTAAAACAAACTAAGGGGACAGTTGGATTTGTAATTATTTACTTTAAAGTACTTTTGAAATAATTAAATTAATAATGCATACCTCCATGGGAAAGAGGACTGTTTAGATTTGCCAAAGAAAATGACTGGTTGGCTTTGTCAAACAAAGAGATAAGGGAAAGTTGCAAAAGATCATCTAACCATAGAACTGTGGAGTGCTGAATGGGACCCAAGAGTTAAGGATACAGAGAAAGCAGGGGGGGGGACCCTCTCTTTTATTTTTACTTCTCCTTTCTGGATTATAAATTAAAGAAGAGAAATGGCTACTACTAGGAAAGTAGCGAAACTTGCAGAAGGGAGGAGAGGATCTTTGACAGAGTAAATGACAGAAGAAGGGATTACACCAGAGATATTGCAAAGGATGTTTGAAGACTTGGGGGAAAATGTGACTGAATCTGGCAAGAGAGATTTCGCTTCATTGGAAGGGAGGATGGAGGAAAAATGTGCAAACATGGAAGAAAAGATGAATAAAAAATTGGAAGAATCTGTATTGCAGATGAGTGGGGAGGTTAAACAAAGTAAAGATAAAATGAAAAAATTATTTGTTAAGAGAGATTTGATTATATTTGAAGGGAGAATGGAAGAAAAATTTTCAAATGTGGAAGAAAAGATGAATAAAGCATTTGAAGAATCTGCAATACAAATGAGAGAGACTGAAACATTAAGCCAAGAGATGAAAAAAGATGTAGACAATGTGACACTACTGGATTTAAAAGAGAAAGAATTTTATGTATTGTTGAAGGCTTTCACGGCCGGAGTTCAATGGCTGTTGTGGGAGTTCAATGGCTGTTGTGGGTCTTCCGGGCTGTGTGGCTGTGTTCTGGAAGTTGTGGTTCCTAACATTTCGCCAGCATCTGTGGCCGGCATCTTCAGAGGGCAGGAGCACAGACAGAAGTGATCTCTCTGTGCCCTGGCCTCTGCTTCTGTCTGTGCTCCTGCCCTCTGAAGATGCCGGCCACAGATGCTGGCAAAACGTTAGGAACCACAACTTCCAGAACACGGCCACACAGCCCGGAAGACCCACAACAGCCAAAGAAAGAATTTTGCTTGAGATGGAGAGTAGCTACAGAACAACCTGGCAAAGATAGTAAGAAGGTTAAAGCCTTAAAAAGAAAATCAGAATGGGAGGAAGAAGACATGGATGCAGAAGTGGACAAGGTGTACAGAATCAATACAAGAAATGAAAAGTTAAGAAATGTACCAAGAAATGTATTTGTGCACCCTGTCAGGAAGAAGACAAGAGACCAGGCCCTACGACAATATCTTAGCACCAAGCCAAGGATTAATAATGCCAGGATATTACATAAGAGAAAAGAATATAAAATTGACTTGTTTGCTCAGGGATAAGACAATAAATTCTTTTATAAAATACTGGAAAACCTTTATGGACTTTTTGCTCAAAATGGACAGAAATGAGTTGATGATTTTTGGACTTGCTGATTGAAAAGGGTTGGACACGGGAAGAAGTGAACTATATAATGTAATTTTAAAGGGGAAGGAATTATACTAAGTTTGTTTGTAGCTGCTGTAAAGAAGATCAAAGTTGTTTCTTTAAATTTCTTTTTCTTTTTTTCTTTTTTTCTTTTCTGCACTTTCTAGCTTTCTTTTATTTCTCAATTTCATTTTCTTATGTTTATCTTTTACTCATTTAAAAATCTTTAATAAAAATTATATTAAAAAAACCCAGTGTTACAGAAAAATACATTATACAAGATGTAAGAGTTCAGAGCCAGATCAGTTGCAACAAGATGGTCCAAATTTGCTGGGCAAGTAGAACTTAATTTGGTAACACTGTATCAAAGACCTTTTTAGGAGTTGTGGAGAAATCTGTTTTATTCCAACTTTCCAAGTTGTACTTCCTGAACTTATACCGTCGTAATTCAAACAAACTCTAGAGAGATAAAATCAAGGAACATTTCCTGTAAGAACTCTTAAAAATGTGTGGGATGGATAGGTTGGAATTGATACTGAAAATTTTTGAAAGTACTCAACATGGCCACCTTGTGCATTGAGCATAGTAGGTAGAACCCTGTTTGGTCTAGATAACATTTTTTTTAGAAACTATTTTAAAATCCTCTTTAATATGTGCCCAACCTGAAAAATGTCCACCCAGACTGGGTGGTAAAAAACAACATGTGTTAGGATCTGTACATTCATACCTTCAACCCCCATTAAATAGCTGCCCTCCATTCAGAAAGGAACTTTAATATTTCTTTTTACCATCCCTGCCCTTTGTAAAACATCCCCTATCTGAAAATGCCACAAATATTGCTCATGATAGGAGCCATTTTTGCTGCAAATTTAATCACATTTGTCTCAAAAATGTGACCAAATGTCTTAATGGAATGAAGCTCAAAAACCTCATACTGATTTATTTAAAATGTATGGCATTTCATCTCTGCACTGAGTTTTCTTATATATTTCAACCTGTTTCCAGTGAAAAGCAAAAAATGCATGGGCCTTGTATGAGGCCAAATTGTAATGGAAAATAGCTTGAAAACCACTGCACCAATTTCTGTGCAATTTGGTGTGTTTCATCTTGCTTCATCCATTCATAATGTTCTGAGGTTATTTTTTTGTGAATATTCTCCCATTCTGATGAACAATGTACACCTTGATGGTATATTAGTAGAGTGCCTGAATAAGAAAACGAAGTCCAGTGAGCAAAGACTTTTGCAGAGTATACTTCTTTTCAGATGTAAAATGAGCCCAGGAGAGTTAAAGGAATAGGAAAACGGTTTTTTTTAAATCCAACCATTGAAATAATATATTGCATATTGATGAAGGTAATGATTAATATTTGAGACAAGTTTATTCTTTCTAGTATGCAATTTTGGAGGCTAAAGTTATTATTTAGTGTTTCTGTTTGTTGAATAAAAATGGAAGAGGTAACTCCAGTGTATGTCATGTCAGCTAAACAGTAAGTCTGTATTGGTTAAAACTAAAAAAATAAAAGACATGGGATACCTCCATCTCAGGTGTTGGGTGGAAAAAAATCATAAGATTTCTTCAGTACAATTCTTGGGACACTTTGATATAAAACATATGGGGTGAGCTCTTATCCCCCCCAGAATGACCAGAGAATGACCAGAGAAATAGTTATGGATCTGAGAAAGTATTCTAGCTGGCAGTTTCAGACTATTAATGAATTTGCATAACCCAAGCAGCCTTTTTCATTTGCTTCAGTGATAACTTGAAGATACATCATGCGGTACCATTTACCAGCAGATGTTGCTGTTAAAACATTTAAGGATTGGGCATATCAAGCTCAGAATGTACACTTTCTATAAAATCTTTTTTGAAAACATTTAGAATTTAGAAAAATCTGGCCATCCACAGGAGGAAGACATATTGGCTTTATTTACTTGAATATAGAGTATATCTTCCCCCTTGTTTTTGGTTGTAATGATTTTTTTAAAAATGAATGAATGAGATTATGATATTTACTTATGATGCTCAGAAGGCGAAGAGATTTTACTTTCATTTTTCTTAATATTTTGTGCATAGGCTGTAAAATCGATATTAATTCACCATTCCTGCATCTGTATTGTATATGGAGACATACTGAATTAAATTGTGGACTTTATACTAAAGACATTTTTTATGCTTTATACTAAACATTTTTTGTACTTTCCCTCTTCCATTCAACTTTAGTGGCCAAGGGCACACTTAACACATTTGGAAAGTAGATGCCACACTTCACATGTGGATGACAGTAGATTTGGAAGAGAAATTGAAAGGTTTTTTTTTTCATTTTTTAAATATTAATGCCTATTTTTTTCAATTTTATTTTTTATTTATTTTCTATCCCGCCTTTATTATTTTTTATAAATAACTCAAGGTGGCGAACATACCTAATTTTAGGCTTCCATTATACTTTTCCTCTATTCCCTATCTCAAGGTGACAGAAAACTGCTGTGAGTTTTCAGCTGTCATGGCCAGAGGACTTTTTAGGGGCACAAAAAGGGGGATTGAAGGGCCATATGAAGCCCTAGCCAGTAGGTTGCCATTCCTGATTTAGAGCATTGATAATAACAAGTTAAGTTAGGTAACAGAAAGTCACCTTGGGAAAAAAATATTAATTTTGTTTAAAATATCCTACTGTCTGACCACAGTCCCCAAAGCACCTTGGAACATTCATCAAATATAATAGAGCCATTAATAACCTGATACTTTAAAATTCAAAACAAGAAGAAAAACACATACTACAGTTAAAGGAGGAGAAAGTATTTGATGCTGTACAGAAGAGAATGGGAATGGCTTGAAAACAACAGATATATTTTATTTATACGTAGATGTAGCCCAACACAGATTTGCATAGTTTCATCTAGTTTCAGAGTAACCTGGAAGCCAAGTTCCTAATTAATAGCACAGTGCAAATCATTTGACAAATTACAGCATGGAATTTGTTACATTTTTTAATTGTCTAGCAAAAGGTCATGTGCACTTTGTATCTCTACCTCTTCATCTCCAACTCTTCAGGTTTCTCATCTCTTAATATCTTGTTTCAACATCTGGATTTATTTCTACAGAAAACTAGACTAGAGGATAGAATTCTGGAAACACAACTACAATATATAAAATTGCTTTGGACTAATATTAAGTCAGTTTAATCCATTTCTGTCCACTCCGGCTTTCCAGGCTCTCAAGTGATGAGGAGGTAGCTCTTTGCTACTTATACACTCCCTCTTATTTATTTATTTATTTATTTATTCATTATATTTATATAGCTGCCCATCTTTAAAAAGTAACAGGAGATGTTAGGAAATATCATTAAAAACATTGTGCCCAGAAAATGACTCCTGTATAGAGTAATATGGATGAGAAATTTGGGGTAACAACTTTGACTAAGCAAATTTCTTGGTCTTGTGGCCCCTCAGCCATGTCAAGGATAACTTCTCATCTGTACCCCCTTTGGATAACATTTCTGCCACCCCTTCCCCCTCAAGTGATAGATAACACTGTCTTATCAAGGTCAGTCAGAAAGGGTCTTTTTACATATCTCATAAATTTGAGCCAGGTGCCACTGATGTGAGATTAATGTAATGGCAGCTCAGCAAGCGCTCAGGCTTGTCTTAATTATGCTAAGGTTGCCGGTTCACTGTTTCTCTTCATCTGTCTTTTGCTTTAGGGAACACTAAACACTCTGTCATTAGATTGTCGGTTCCACAACACTGGCCATTTGCATTTACAAAGTCATCAGCTAGCTTATGATCTAGCTTTCCTAAGAAATTAAATAAATAGAAAAAAACCAAAATGAAATAGGGGCTGGTGAAAAGGAGAGACATGCAGCAATTCATGGGATTTTGAATCTTGCTTGATCCAGAAAAAAACACCTAAAGGTACAATAGCTTTTTTTCAGCAAATCTCTTTGTATGGCTTCCAGGTTTTTCTGAAAAATTATAAAATAATGATTACAAATCAGTTTTGGCTTCTTTCCATTGAGAATTGACTGACCATCTTCAATCCTTTGTTGTGATATCTCTCTACCAAATTAAGAAATCATACACAGAGTGAAGATAGATGTAACATTTATAGGGAGGTGAGGTCAACCTGGAATACAAGATGAAGTTTCAGAAAAAGATTAATCAAGTTTACAAGAATGTGCTTAGATTGCTGTACACCTACAAATGTAACAATACTGATAAACCTAAAATGGATAAATGTGCAGATAATATTCTTAAAAAAAAGACATACTACTAGAAAAAGAGGGATGAATGAGGTTTGTTCAGTTTTTGTTTTATTTTATTTTATTTTGGAGGGGTTGATTCTGCAAACTGGAAGGCTGGAAAGAAATTAAAACTACCCTTCTAAATATTCTGTGGCTTCTTTTTTAAGTCTCTTTCGTTGAGCATACATCTAATATGGATTTCTCAAGCTTGGAACCCTGATTTACAAGTTGGGCATAAGGTACAGGCTATCAAAATCGCTTCACAATGTTCCATACTTTGCTATAACTAAAGGTTACTCTTCTACTTACACTATGCTAACTGTAGTTAGAGCAGTTCTGTTTTGAACCATGTTTTCAAATAATTCTTCACTTTACCAGCTAAATGTATGAACGGGCAGATTTGCATATATAACCTATTTATCTCACACATGGATCACAATCACTACTCCTTTGTATGCAGGGTATGTCACACTGCTATGTTTTGCTTTGTACTTGTATGAAGGTATCACTGATACAGCCGCAAATACTACATCTCAACAATCTCTAGCTACACCAGACTCCCGTGGGATAATTGCAGTCTAGCTGCAATCCAATATATCAGAGCTTTCCAAACTTTTCATGTTGGTGACACACTTTTTCGACATGCATCATTTTGCGACACACTCTTACAGCAGGGCATCATTTCATGACACACTCTTACATCAGGGCACAAGGCAGGCACTAGAACTGCACGGAATCACAGCAGGTTTGGAGGCAGCAAGGCACAAGGCAGGCACTAGGACCTGCGCGGAAACCAGGAGGCAGCAGCAGCCGCAACACACCCAGACACTGCAGCCGACACATTAACATGTCCCGACACACAGTTTGGAAAGCTCTGCAATACATTATTACTAAGAGATAGGGGAAGGACAGAAACCATTTTTTTATTCTGGGTGTGGGGGAAACCATACAATATATGCAAAGATCTTTGAAAAGTAAATAGACCTTTCCACTGGCTTTACCTTGGACCGAATGAGAAGAGCCAATGATGTAACTTCTGTTATCATTCTATCTTTCTCAGCCGTTCAGTCTGTTAAGAGTTGTGTTGTCACAAGTTGCTTCATGAAGGATGGCAGAATGGCAGCCTCTGTCTGCCAGTCAGCCATGCTCCTGAAAAATGCAACAGGTCTCAGTCTTTTCCAGGTTTGCTAACAAAGACAAATGGTCTGATGAAGAGGTAACTAGAGTAATTGAAGTTTTGTTGGTATTCTACAGATAGCTGCTGTTTTGTTACAAGATCCTTATACTTTGGATCCCAGCCGAAATTCCTCTATCCAGCTGTGTTAAATGGGAAAAGGGGAGAAAACAATAACACATTAATGGTGTAATTTCAGAATTAACTTTCAAAATAGATCTTAATGTGGGGGAAAAATACTCTTTATTGCAATATTTTAGCACTAGGAAACTCATTTAAAAAAAGTTCCACTTGCATCAAATTGAATTGTTGCCCATATGACTAGCTTTTTCCCCATCAGGGGCAGCTATAGAGATTCTGGAAGAAAATTTGGAGACCTCGCCTCTTTCAGTACCCCCTAACCCCCATGCTTGTCATCAGATGTGTGGATTTCAGCACTTTGACCAATGTTAGGGCTTTCTCAGTACTGTAGTGTTGGACCTGCTTCTTGGAGGAAGTATGGCTGCCATTTCCCCCACTGTCTAATGTCAGATGACATCTTAACAGCTGATCCTAGAATAAAACTAAAAAGGTTTTTCCCTGCACAGTTGTGTCCGACTCTAGGGGGCGGTGCTCATCTCCATTTCTTAGCCAAAGAGCCAACGCTGTCCGAAGACGCTTCCACGGTCATGTGGCCGGCATGACGTGCGTGGAATGCTGTTACCATCCCACCAAAGTGGTACCTATTTATCTACTTGCATTTGCATGCTTTCAAATTGGTAGGTTGGCAGGAGCTGGGGCGAGTGCGGGAGCTCACTCCGTCATGCGGCGCTCGGGTCTCAAACCTCCGAACCTGCGACCTTCCAGTCGACAAGCCTGGCGTCTTAACCGCTGAGCCAGTGCGCCCCCATAGAACAAAACCGCTTTCAAATTAATTGCATTAATTTGTGTTAATTATGTTAATACACGCACAAAGTACTCACACATAATTATGCAGTACAATGCTATTTTTTTTTAAATGTTTTATTTTCTTATACTATATCATTGTGTGCATAGCCCTGGGACTCCCCAGAGAGGAGGAGCTATATACAAATACAGTCAGTAGTAGTGCCATAGTAGTAACAACACTGGACATTTTCTTTCACAGACGAAGGAGCTGAAAGAGCTGCATCTTCCTGCAGCCTAATCACCTTATGAGCTGTTTTCAACTATGCAAGTTAAATCAAGTTTTCTGTAGCTTGAATCATGTCAACTGGATTTCTATTTTCTCAGTGGAAACGTTTCGCTCCTTATCCAAGAAGCTTCTTCAGTCTGAGCAAAGTTTGTAAGGGAATCCTTAAATATGTTTCTAGGGTGGCTGTGTGACCTTGCACCTGTGGCTAGGTCATGGTTATTTTGAGATGTTTATTTCTAAGTCCCTTTATCATCCAAAGGAGGATCGTTAAGATTACCTTGCTGTTGTTGAGATTGCGAAATGGTCTTAATCTTCCTAGGCACAGAAGACAAAGCAGGAAGGAAAATAGGGGAAAGATTGTGCCTGAGGCCCCTCAAAGAAGGATTTTCCAAGTTGGCATAAATGGATTCCTTGACCCCTTTTTCAAACCACTTATGTTCACATTTTAGACAGGGAAGATAAGTGATAACTTCTATAACAGAAGTTGTAGTTACCTTATTTTTTGCTTTCAGCCTACTAAGATTAAAAAGCTTTCCATCTGTTCGATATATAATTTCTACACCAGTAGGAAGTTTCTCTTCAACAAGGTGTATAATCATAGCAATGAAGATAGCAAATAAGGTTGGAGCAATAACACATCCCTGTTTAACGCCAGATTCCACTTTAAATGGATCGCTTTGAGAGCCATTGTTATTCAGGATTGTTGCCATCATGTCGTCATGGAGTAGCCGCAAGATGTTCACAAATTTATCAGGGCATCCGATTTTCAGAAGGATGGTCCAGAGAGCAGTATGATTTACAGTATCAAAAGCTTTAGTCAGATCAATAAACGCCATGTACAGAGGGCGGTTTTGCTCCTTGCATTTTTCTTGAAGCTGTCGTGCAGTGAAGATCATATCCACTGTTCCCCTGGAAGGGCGGAAGCGTTTCAGGGAGGATGTCTTCTGATACAGATAGGAGACGGTTTGCGATGATCTTTGCCAGGATTTTGCCTGCTGTGGCTAGAAGGGATATGCCTCGATAGTTTCCACAGTCTGTTCTATCACCCTTTTTAAAGAGAGTGATAATTATGGCATCCCTAAAGTCTGCTGGAATCTCCGCCCTCATCCAGATTTTTTTGATGAGCTTATGAAGTTGTTGTGTAAGTTCAGGCCCGCCTTCTTTAAAGACTTCAGCAGGAATCCCATCAGGTCCACTAGCTTTGTTATTTTTCATTTGTTTAGTGGCTTTACTGACTTCCTCCAAACTAGGGGGTACTGCAAGCTCATTTCTTATTTGTTTTTGCGGGATTTGCAAGAAGACTTCATCAGCCACAGTAGAGTGACGATTAAGGAGATTGTAGTAATGCTCTTTCCAGCGCAGTGCAATAGACTCTTTGTCCTTTAGAAGTTTAGCACCATCTACTGAGCGTAAGGGATTTGTACCATGGTTTGTTGGTCCATAGATGGCCTTTATGGCATTAAAAAAGCCCCGTGCATCATGAGCATCTGCAAAATGTTGGGTTTCTTGGGCTTTTTTTATCCACCATATGTTCTTAAGTTCTCTAGTTCTTCTTTGGACTTCTGCCTTTGCACTGGCGTAGATTTTTTTCTTAACGGCACAGTTAATATCTTTTTGCCATATCCGGAAGGCTTTCCTTTTCTTGTCAATAATATGTTCAATCTCACTATCGTTCTCATCAAACCAGTCCTAATGTCTCTTAGTTTGGTATCTGATAGTTTGTTCACAGGCTGAAATAATAGAAGTCTTCAATTTAACCCAGTGTTCCTCAACATTTTCAGGAAGTTCCATAGGCAGATGTTCCTTTGTATTTATATATACAGTATTTATATTTGTATTTATATATACAGAAATGTAAGAATATGTTTACAATCCAACATGGCTATGCAGTGGACAGTTGTAGAAACTGAGTAAACTGCTCGGGGAACAGGTTATTTTAGGATTGTCAAAAATCTAGGAAAGCTTAGTATAGCCTCTTTCACAGAATGAAAACACCTAAAGGATTGCTTAGTTACTGCCTGGCCTATTGGGATGTAAATAAAAATCTACCTTGACTTCCATAGGGAGGAACTTTTGATTTCCCATTTCTTCCAGAGTTTGCAGCAACATTAAGGCTCGCATCAGAGAAGCACACACATTCATTTACTCTAGTTAACATACATTTTTAAAATGCTGAAAAAGACAGTATTGAAAGCTGTGTATAATGTCATTACTTTTTAAACAGAGCTTATCTTGGGGAAATGTGCATTTCAAAAGCCTTTATCAGGAAGCCATATGTCAGATACTTAAAACGAAGTGATGAGCGTTACAAATAAGGTTCTTGGGCAATTTATGTTCACAATACAATAAATTAGGGAGAGAGGGAGAGAGATATATACTCCCACCCCACTCCTACTCAATTTCTGTATCAGTTTCATGGTGGGCTCCACAATATGGACTTTCACTCCCCAAAACTTGCTGGAAGACTCGTCTCTGTTCTCCGCTATGCAGACGATGCAGCAATATTCAAAAACACCTGTTGGCCTTGAGAGCACATGCGGCGATTCCTGGGGTTCTCCTTAATCCGGAGAACACTCCTGGGCTCTAAGGAGACCTGCCTGAGGCCCCCCCCCCAAAAAAAAAGAGCACCAAGAGCACTAGCACGGTACTGCAATATGACCAGCTACAACTCAATTATGAGAAAACTAAAGTCATGGCATTTGCCAAAAGGCCCAAGAGCGACTCCTGGAGCATAGATGGCTACAAGTTTGAGCAGGTCTCCTGTTTCAAATCCTGGGATCTATTGTTTGCATGAAAATTTGCCCCTTTCTTTTGACTGGTAGTGATGATGTAAGATTGATCTGATAGGGTTTTGTATGGTTCTGACTTTAGTCAATTATGTTCATTATTGTTTTTGCTGGTAGTTTTGAGAGCCTTGCGATAAGTGGAATAGAAATACTTTATATAAAGTGTAGTCATGCATTTGGTAACATTCTTTTATGAAGTCAGTGTTCCATTAATGAATCAAGAATGAATGGGACCTGAATTGCCCTCCTCCATACAGACAGTGATTGATCTCAAAAGTCCAACTTTGGGCATACCCAAGATCTGATTTGTACCCACTACAAATTGCAGTCAACTTATTGATTTCAACTATTGTGTAGCCTTATAGCTTGTATCTTTCTCCAGCAAACGATTTCTTTTTATTTCCGAAGTTGTTTCATATACAGCAAGGTGAGAGTAACTGCGATTGAGAAATACAGACTTCACTGAGCTTGTAGGGGTTGCCATGCAGTTCTTTGATTCAAGACTGTTAAATATATTCAATTTGACAATTTGATTGTAAAAATACAAATTGACTTTGTAGATGTGGAAAGCTTTCCCATTCTTTAGACATGATATGACTTGCTCTACTGAATATCTGCAAAGTTTACTTTCATTTCCTTTCAAGTATAACAACTGCTCGTCTTGGGTTGATCGTTTTCTGACTTAATCAAAAAGGGATGCTCTAAATATTACCTGTTACAAAGATGAGTGCATTTAAGGTATTTTATGTGTTTAATAATGGCAACAGCAACAAACCTCTACAGCTGAGATCCTACATCTTATGCTGGGGGAACTGGTACGCAGAAGAAATCTGTCCATCCTTTCTTCTTTATAATGGAGCCTTTACCATTAATTCACTGTAATAATTCCCTATGGACTATATATGGGCAGGTTAAGCTTTCTAAATTAGTATGAACAACCTGCCACCCAAAGCTTTGGGTGTAGCCCATGCAGTTCCTCCGAAACATGTAAAATTTTTATGTAACAGGGAAGTTATTAAATGGGGAATAAGCATATTAATTGCATGAAGTTCAATGAAAATGAAATCAAGTTAATTTACTTTCATTGTGGCTTTCCCCAGTTCTTCATCCTGCTCCCCATCCACTTTTTGAAATGGACTTCCTGGCAGATCTCTTAAAGGGAAAGCGGGGTTCTTGACTTGAAAAGGCCGATATGTATTCTTGGGTAGCCTTGGCATCTCTAGAGTATCCAAGAGTAAATTCTTCCCTGATAAACAATCTGATGACTTTCCAGCACTTTGGAGTCCAGCTTCTATATTATGCTGGTTGAGATAGAAATTGTAGTCCAAACTAAAAGGATACGTGGTTACTCTCATTGGGGCCCAATATGCCTTGAAATGAAACAGAATGGGATCAGCAACTGAGGTAACTGCAGGGAAGGCAAACAGGCTGCTGGCTGGGCCCACCACATTTCAGGCTGCAGTCCGACTAAGAATGTCCGGGAAGTGACAGGGAAGAAGTAACCATTAACCCAACGGTCCAGTTGTTTAATGGCAGGCCAGTTGCTTCTAAAACAGTATTTCTTCTTGGATGAGGAGTCAGTCTGTCATGTTTCTGGAGGAGAAGGGGAGAATTATTCTCTTTGTTGGGTTACTCCAGGGTACTGCAGGCTAGATCTGGAGGGTGGGGAGATGAAGTGATGATTGAGAACTCCATCCCTCTGGCCAGACATTCCATCTAACACTCTCCTGATATGGAGGGCCTGTAGCTGTGATGGGGTAGCCAGGACAATGAAGGGGTACCATCACGCTGCCGAGCAAAATCCTTTTCTGAGCTAGCCAAAGTTGTCTTGGAAGTGGAATAGTCTTAGGCTATTTGTCCTGGGGGATTTAATATTCACACTGAGGCTGCCTAAAGCACAGCAGTCAAGTTTATGTCCACCATGGCAACCAAGCATCTGTCCAAGTTAATAGCCAGCCCCACACACGCAGCAGAGCTTATTGGAGATTTGGTATTCTGTTCCGATAGCGTTACTGAACTGAGAGTGAGTGTCAGTTACAGCAGGTTGATAGGTTTAGCCTACAGAAGGGATGACTTGGGGCGGGGGGTGGGGGAGATATGAAGCAGTGTTCAAATATCTGAAGGCTTGTCACATAGAAGAGAGAGTGGACTTATTTATTTCCCCAGACTGCAGGATAGAACCAAAGGGTTGAAACTATAAGCAAGGAAGTTCAGGCTAGAACTCAGGAGGAACTTCCTGAGTGTATGAGCTGTCAGCCAGAGGAACAAAATGCCACATGAGGTAGTGATTTCTCCTTTGCTGGAGGTCTTCAGAGAGAGGCTGGATAGTCAACTCTCAGAAATGCTCCACTGGATCCTATACCGAGCAGGGGTTGTATAAGATGACTTCAGAGGTCTCTTCCAACTCTCGGAGTTTAGGATTCTGTGAACCATGAGTGTTTCTAACCTTTTTGGACCTAACAGCTGACTTGACTATTTCACTGTGATTGACATGGGACTGCCTCATGTTTAAGGAGTTTTAAGGAAACTTCAATTGGTGCAACATGTAGTAGCTGAGCTGGTGTATGATACCAACAAAAGAACTGTGTTGCTGGCCAATAATTTTTCTGGGTGCAGTTTACAACCCTCATGATCTGAGGTGTACCTCACTCATATGAATCTGTTTGCATCTAGGATCAGCAGAAGAATCCTTCAATTTCCAAATTCCACTTGGAAAGCATATGACAGCAGTCTTTCTTCTGTGCTGTTCCCAAATCTTTTAGAAAAGTAGCCTGCCCTCTATAGCTAGGCCTTTTCAGTTTGAGTTCATTCATAATGTATAACTGTTTTTATGATATTTCAGTGTTATTTTTTATTATTACCTGCCTTGAGTGCCCTATGGGCAGTAGAGTGGAATGTACAGTAAATAATAAAAAATAAGGGATAACATTGACAAAATTTCAATATGTATTCCCCATTGAAAATGGCATTTTTAAAATGTATTTGTCATTTCTTATTATAGTAGCACAGATCAAAAGTATTTGAATTTTTAAACAGCGTTAAAGTAATTTAAGTTTAGCAGCTGGAACTCAAAGAGCTATCTTTCTGAAAATTTGGTACTTTGGGTGATTATATACTTTGCTAAATGCACCATTGTGAACTGTTAGATTGTACCAGAGAACTTTTTTCTTCTCCTACTGCTATTTTTATAAGATGTTTGTACTGTAGCCAGTAGTATGCAAAGCAATTTGCCTGAAGGATTCTATTCTCTGCAAGAGCTCCTTCCATGGGAAATTAAGTAGGGGGATCCAATGACAAAACTCTCCATACAGAGCCCCAGGGTTATAGAATGTCCTTCCCTAATATGGCACTTGCTTTGCTGTCTTTTAGGTCACAGGTGAAATACAACTTGTTCTCCCCAAATTTTGATAGAATTGGTCATATATCAAATTATGCATACTTACAATGTTGATCGGGATTTCAGTTTTGATTGTGATGTATTAGCTGCTGGGAAAAGGATTAGCTTGTAAATCAATCGATCAGTATGTTTAAAATACGCCAGGAGACAGACAGACTGGCATTGGATGGGCCAAGAACTGAAATCTGAACAGTGGAAGTCCCGTTCATATACATGAGCAGGGGGCTGAACATACAAGCCCTTGAGGTTTGCTGCATATGGAAAGGCATGTGTGCTGTCTATAATGAAATGCAGATTTGGTGATGTTAATTATGCTGCTGCAATCTTTTTGCAGCCGCAGATGAATTCTATCAAATCTACTTGGTGACCAACTGTGTATGGTTCCAGTTGCACTTTTAAAGCAGCTCCTTGCTGCTGTTAAATTTTGGAACCAGGCCAAGGAGGTTGGTAGGGTGAGGTTGGAATAGTTGCAGCATTATAAATTAAGGGACTTGTAATGCTTAGACGTGTAAAGCGCTCACATGCATTGTGTCAGGATTAAGCCTTTAGCCACAGTAGTTAAGTGTGGTGAAACGTAAAACCCTGCCATGGGAATTGGTTCTGGATAAGACGAGTGTAGGGCATGAAGAGGTGCCAGGTTGTTGGGAGGGGGGAGGAAGGAGAGCACCCGCATTCCTGAGAGAGCGTTAGAAGTTGTGTGTGTGATTTACAGCCAAGGTCAGACACATTGGGACCATCTGGGAAACTCTGAGAATGGTACCGGAGAGAGATAGGGAAAAGATACTGGAGGAAATGAGAAGGGAATGTGAATTGCTTTATTGTTTCTTTTTCAAATGCTTTGCCCTGGAAAAGTAAAGGGGCTGGCACAAGGGGGTGGGAGTAGATGCTTTTACTGACTGCTTTGCACGGGAACGGCCATTCGTGGCTTCGATCTGGATCTAGCTACTTAAATCCTAATAAAGAACTTTCCATATTCTGAACGACTTGTGGATGAAGTTACTGGTTTTGGGATTTAAAGACTACGAACCTCACACATTGCAGAGAGACATACGAAACTAGCTTGCAAATTTGTTTTCCTCAGTATAGATCTCTTGCAATTGTAAGCCCTTCAAGGTAGACCAGACTAGGAAACCAAAATCATGCAGGCTAATACTACTTTTATTATAAGGTTACAGTAACAGAATCTTGCAAGTCTGAATGTGTTTTCCCCCCTCCCTCTCTTTATCCTCTTGAGAACTAGGGAGGGTGTTGTCTGAGATGCTTTCTCAGGTTACAGTTCTGTTCCGGACTCAAGTTTCTTTTATCTGACCATTCTCTTGGTAGCGGCTCTTCTGCCTGGTCCTCAAGGTTATTCCTTCTACCCATTTTAGTAATACTTTTCTGCATAATACTATGATTGAGAATGGGGATGAATTAGCTTCTGTTTCAACTGAAGTTTTCTATGAATTTTGGAATGGCAACTAAACAGACTGGTGACATGGCTCCATTGATGCTTAGCCATTTATTTCCCTCCATGTCTAGATTTTAATTTTTTAAAAGAAAATAAATGCTTGTTTCTCCAACCAGTGCCTCTCTTCTACAACTCAGCAGTACCTAATATAATGTTAGCCTCTTTGGCTTCCACTGCATATTTTGCCACTTCTAGTTGTGAAAGGAAAGTTGCAGAGGATTAGGTTCTGTGCCTCTGTGTCTTCTTTCTTTCAAATGAAAGGAATGTGAAGCCTAGGAGTTAAAAGGCAAATCATGGGAAATTGGGAAAAAACCAGCGGCTGAGTCTTCAGAAGGAGATTACTGTTTGTAAAGAAGGTGAAGATTGCATTTAAAAATGAAAATTGCTATGGCAGCAAAAGGACACTAGAAGTCTGCTATGACTGATTAGCCTCATGACTTTCTATGTTCCAGTGATTTGTTACTTTAAGATGGAAGCAAAAGGAATGTTAGTTCAGTTGATGCTGCCACACTTTCGCATTTAAATGCAGAACTGCCATTATTCAGTTAAATGTATTAAAGAAATTAGCTCTGTATATAGTCCAATAATGCCTACAAATCAATTAATGAATCAATTAATTAATTAATTGGTATTTATATTACTGTGTGCAAACAATACTGTTTCACATACATTATGTAATTGTATTCATTACAGCAGTACTGTCAGGTAGGTCAGTATAAATTTCCACATATACAGATGATGTTGAAAGAGTTTGGCTGGAGTAAAGTTACCTGTTGACTTGATGTCAGATTCAAAATCCAAAAGACTTCTGTTGTAGTAGTTACCTCTCTCAGCCAAAAGCATGTGTTAGCAAAATGAGAACTGGGTGTGTGTCTCTTCCCATGTCTCTAAAGCTCTAGTCCAGAGCTTTCCAAACTGTGTGTCGCGACACAAAAGTGTGTCGCCACACACAGTCTGGTGTGTCGCCACACAACCCGGAAGCGCTGATCATCATCAGCGCTTCTGGGTTTTCCCGCGGCGACACACCAACGGTGGCGCGCAAAAACCCGAAAGTGGCAGCAGCGCTTCCGGGTTTTTGCGCGCTGCCGCAACGGCGGCACTTCCGGGTTTCCCCGCTGCGACACACCAACGGCAGGAAAACTTTGGAAAGCTCTGCTCTAGTCTTTTGCCATAGGTTGTAGAAATGAAAACCCTTAAACTGGACTATGTATATCTGTTCCTAGTGTTTTTGCCAATCTCAGCAAGATAGGGGGAGGTTGATGAATTAAATGGTTCTTTCCAGCTCTATGATTCTGTAACTGTTTGGCAGCCTGTTCTTCCCATTGGGTATAGAGCATCCATATACAAGAGGTTTGCATCTGAATCAACTCCAGACCTGTCCTCGTATTGTACAATATCAGTTTGGGAAACTGAGTTAGTTGAGTTCTGGCTCTGTTCAGTATATATGAAACCAGAGGAAAGCTGTTGTTTTTAATTTGTTTTTCCTTTGAACTGTTGTGATTGTGCAAAGCTTGCTCAGTGAAGGAACTCTTGCTTCATCCCACTTTCTGGACTCAAGAAAACCATTACTTTCTTTTCCTATCCTCACGGAACGTCAGCATTCTATCTCTGATATCAATTTCTAGGTATTGAATCATAGAATCATAGTATCATAGGGTTGTTAGGGACCTTGGAGGTCTTCTAGTCCAACCCCCATTCTATTGCTTAGTATGTATCTCCCCTCCCCCCACTCTAGCTATCACCGCAACATATAACCATGGTTGTAGCACATGGTGAAAGAGCCCGGTTGTAAACGTGATGGCTTGTATCATTCAGTATTTCAACTTTCAGGATCTATCTAAATGCATGAAGGAGTGGTCCATCTATTTTTATAGCCGAGAAGCTCCCTCACAGCACATTCTCAGGGCTGGTTTGTTTGTTTTGTATTTACAAATTTTATTAGATTTTAATTTTACATAGATAAAAGTTTGAAACAGAAAAGAAAATGGAAATACAAATCAAGAAAAAAGAAAAGATAAAAAAGTGTAGTAAAGGAAAAAAGAAAAAAAGATAAAGCTGAAACATAGAATTTGGTCAACTTCCGATTTGTATCTGGTCATGGTATTTTAAAAATTTTATCTTACATGCTAGGTCTATATATAATATTAAAGAATATTTCTTGTCTATTACATCAATATATATATATATATATATATATTAATCTTCAAATCCCCATATAAGCTTTGCCCCTCCCGCATCTTGTAAATAGTCAGTTAATGGTTTCCACTCTTTAAGGAAATAATTATTTGGATTTTCTTTTAATAAACATGTCAGTTTATCATTCTCTGCCATATCCATCAATTTTAACATCCAATCTTGTATCGTAGGCGATATCTGGTTTTTCCAATTTTGTGCAAAAATAAGTCTTGCTGCTGTAATCATGTATTGCATAATCCTTGTAAATTGCTTCCCAGGTTGTCCATCAATTATTCCCAGTAAGAAAAATTCCGGTTTAAATGGAACTCGAATTTGTAATATATTTTGCATCAATGCATGTATTTGAGTCCAAAATTTCTTTGCAGTCTCACATGTCCACCACATATGGTAAAAAGACCCCTCTTTTTTTTTACATTTCCAACATAAGTTGGAGACATTTCCATACATTTTAGAAAGTTTTTGTGGGGTCATATACCATCTGTACATCATCTTATAAAAGTTTTCTTTTAAATTATAACACAAAGTAAATTTTAACCCTTTGGTCCACATATCTTCCCATTGTTGCATTTGAATATTATGGCCAATATTTTTAGCCCATTTAATCATACAGTCTTTAACTTGTTCCTCTACCATTTCACCTTTTAACAATAATTTATACATTTTTGCAATTAGATGATCATCTGTCTCACATAGTTGTATCTCAAATTCCGATTTGGTTTGTTCAAATTCAAGGTCTTTCTTATCTAATTTAAATTTCTCTACGAGCTGCATATATGAAAGCCATTGAAAACTGTATCCCTCTGATACCAATTCTTCTATTGATTTAATTATATATTGTCCTTGTTCTTTCTTTAAAAAGTCTTTGTAGGTTAACCATTTATCTTTATTTCTTACTTCTGTTCTGTAGAATGCTTCTTGTGTAGAAATCCATAAGGGTCTTTTATAACATAAGATTAATTTATATTTATTCCAGATTCTTAACAAGGATCTTCTAATATAATGGTTTTTAAAGTCCACATTAACTTTAACTTTATCGTACCACAAATATCCATGCCATCCATATCTTAATTCATGTCCTTCCAAATTCAATAATTTTTCATTTTTCAAAACTATCCATTCTTTAATCCAAACCAAGCAACAAGCAGCATAATATAATTTCAAATCCGGTAGACCGGTTTGTTTGTTTTGTAAATGACCAAACACATACTGAAAGCATAGAAGATGGTAGCAATATATGATATCTCCCTTTTGTGTGAATTGATGGTGAGGCAATTTTTGTTGCTATAGGATCAGTGGTAACTCAGGATGAGACCCTGATGGAATGCCATTCTTTGAACATTCCCATTGATTCTCTGGAAGGAGCAGTGATTGGTTCATGGTGCATGTTCTCAGAGTTTCAAGGTCTGTATTAGTAAGGACAATCACAGGTACTCTTTAAAGTGCTATGTGAAGGATTGGGGATGGAAACAATATAATGTCAAAGTGCTCCGAGATACACGGAGTAAACAAACCTCTGAATGTTCCCCAGGAAAGTAAGCGGCTTCTATTCATTTGGGTGTGATGGCTACAAATGTGCTTTCAAGTTTGTATGTCTTTTTTCTTGGCGATCACTCATAGCCGAGTAAGATTGTCTTCCAAGGGTAAAATCTTAACAGTGGATCCGTAAGTGGCTGTAAAGGCCAATTCTGGATCCGCACAACCTCCCACAATGAGGGCATAGGTTTCTGGGTGGAAGACGGTCATGATGAGGGTTTGCTTGACGTGCCTTCCTCTTAGCTTGTTAGGTTAAGTTTGTATGTATTATATAAAGAAATGATAGCTTTATTTTTGAGAACTGCTTACTCAAGCACTTTGAAGTGTGACCAGAATTCTCTTTGACCTCATCTTTGATTGTCTCTCCCTGGACCATAGACTAAGACAGCTCTAACTAAACCATCTATGTTTCAATTCATTACTCTATAGAGGCTAAATCAGCTGAGCTCTTTTTTGCCTCTTTCATGTTAAATAGTTATGTAATTAGTTTGTTTGTGGCTTAGTGAGTTGAGTGAACCCTGCCACTGTGGTTTGTAAATTGTGGTTTGTAAATACAGTAAAATGAATGGTTGTACTTTGTGAATTTAATCAATTTTGGTTTAATCAATATATTTTAGTTAAATGAACTTAGTGCAGTGTGTGAACCCAGCCATGGTTTGAGAAAAAGATTTGCACCTCCAAACCAAGCAATGAAAATTGCACCAACTCATGTTTTACTTTGTTTTAAACCAGGGCTTTCCAAAGTTTTCCCGCAGCGACACACCAACCACCGTTGGTGTGTCGCCGCGGGAAAACCCGGAAGTGCCGCCATTGCGGCAGCGCGCAAAAACCCGGAAGCGCTGCTGCCGCTTTTGGGTTTTTGCACGCCGCGGTTGGTGTGTCGCCGCGGGAAAACCCGGAAGCGCTGATGATGATCAGCGCTTCCGGGTTGTGTGGCGACACACCAGACTGTGTGTGGCGACACACTTTTGTGTCACAACACACAGTTTGGAAAGCTCTGTTTTAAACAAACAAACGAACATCCGGTTCCTAGCTACCACAGCTGTAAAGCCTCATTCAATAGCAGGAATATCTGCTGAAGGATGGGAATGACTGGTTTCTAACAATGAAGCAGGAGTGAGAACATAGTATATTAATTAAATTTCGAGGAACATGAAACTAGTCTCAAATATTTATTAGACATAGGACAGACTATGCTCCACTCCTCTATTTTTACCTGGAATTAGCTTCCATGAATACTATGGGTCTTACATGTAAACATATGGAGCACAAGTATCAGCTAGCATGTTATACTTTTTGCACAGTTTCAAGCAACAGTAATATACCAGCCCAGATGTATGATAATAAAATGAACTGCTTTCTTCTTCATGAAGTTCTTTTAATATAGGTTTTAAAACGTTGGCTAGATTTTTAGATGAGTGTGTTTGAGTGTGACTCATGGCATAATACCTTCAATTACAGCAGGAGAGATAGACCCATCTAACACATCCTGGGATTAATCAATTCCTGTGTTTCCACTTGAACTGGAAACTAATGCAAGCTTAATAGTTTATAAATATATTCATATTTTGTAGGGATCTATCAATCACTGAATAAGCACTTTATTACTTTTCAGGTTAAACCGTGGACAATTCTAATCTCATTCTCTTAGATTTGAGACAAAATTGCAAAGCAAAGCTATGTTATTGCTTAACTTTTAAAATTATATTTTGGTTGAACCAAGAGGCTTGCACACACAATATAGCACAGTAGTGCACCATCCAATAATTAATCAGGTTGGGGTACCTTAAAGGGTTGAATATATTTTTTCTTACTCCTTTTTAATTTTGTTGCATTTCAAATCTGCAGTGAGAAGTTTATTTCTGCTTTTCACTAGGAGATAGAGAGACGAACAAAAACTGAAATAAACCTCTTGTTATTGAATCTCACGCAAGGAAGAAGCAACGGCTCTTGGTGGGATTATTCAGACTTCTGGCTTTCATCCTACGTTGCCCAGTTAGACTGAACCAAGAATAATACTTGCCTATTAGGAATGATCCATTTCTACTCTATGCCAGCATAACCTCCATTGACCTCCATTTCTGCTTTTCCTACTAGGCTGAAACTATTTTAAGGATTTTAAAAAAGAAATAATTTAATTACACATTTAAAATACTTTCTCTCTCAAACCAGAAAACCATATTGTTTCAAAATATACTTAAAAAATTGGGGTATCTTTTTTTACCTGAAATCTGCGCTGACATACTTAGGAAGTGGGACAACAAAGATATAGTCCACACAACAGTCTAGCATGCTCAGATCAGGATAGTTTGTACCAGAATTAAAAGTATCAAATCCCAGATTTTTTCAAATGTCCTTGTCTCAGATATCCACAGAAACTCTATCTCAGGTATCTGTTTTTGGAACCTGATATATTGGCTATAGACTGAATATGCTGCCTAGTGGAAGTAGTATCCATTACTTTCATAAATGCAGAACTGTACATTCAGAACTGCAAGAAAATATTTTAAAAACCATACAGTATTTCCATTTACCATGTTAGCTTTAGCATTTAATGTTTTTCTTCCTGTAAGTAATAGATAATGTTGCCTGAAGAAATTCTGAGTGATGTGCCTTTATCCAATATAACCTAAATTTCTACATATTATTTTGAGTATTCTCAGCAAGTAAATCAAATAAGCATAGACTTTCATGTATTGATGTAAAAACATATATTTTGCCTAGCTAAATCAAACTCAGACAGTAGCAAAATTTTTACTGGTTCTGCAGCTTAGTGGGATTGTGTCAGAGATTTTCCCCCTAAAATAATTCATTCAAGCTTGGTTAGAAATCGTAATGTTAATGACTGCAGCTTCATGCCGCAAATAAACACTTTTATCTCTGTGGATGGAAAAGCAGCTCGAGTCGTTGGAGGGCCATTTTGAGTGGAAAAGGGCTGTAAGTAAGTAAAAATAAATAAATAAAGTGGTCCTTAATTTCTTTCCACTCTACTAGTCTCCTGTGTGTACTTTTCATTAAGGAATAAATGCAAAACACTTACAAGTGCCTGTTTGGTATGTAATTTCAATTACAATTCATTTTAATGGGAGTGTTCTCGTTTCATACCAACACCAGACGTAGGATGTCTGAGATCCAGAACTGACGCCGTGGGAGCAGTGGAATAGGGCTCACCCACCCACCCCCCATTCCTATGCCAGGAGGGAGATATTGGGCCCTTTGTAGTAGCTGTTTTTTTTTAAATGTGGACCATAGGGCTAAGAACAAATCTCACGTCTGCCAAAGTCCTCCTTGGCCATGGATTTGTCCCTGTCCTGCCTCTCGTGTTTAGGATCTTTTGCAGGTGGGAGGGGAAAGAAGGCAGGAGCCATTGGAATAGTTGGAACTTCTGTGGAATCAATGTGAAACAGCTGCGGTTCTCAGCCTTTTTTTTTTAATATAGGAAAGTTTCTAAAATACAAACAAAAGTTGTGCTGTTTTTTGGTCTGTTGTTTGCAACACAAACAAAATGACCACTGTGTGAAGGACAGGCTAGACTTTGAATTTAAAGGCAATTTATAGCTCCAATGACTTCTAAGATCACATAGAGCACTGAGTCTATTTCAGTCCTATTATGCCTAAGAATGGGTGAACCAAGACACAATCCATTCAACCCGTCTTAAATTTTGTTCAAAATTCTAACTTCAACCTAATTTGTAAAAGTTAAAGGACCTTTAGTTGGAGGTTAAAGAGAGAAATTAGATACTGCTCTTGAAGAAATGGGCTAATCCCCGCTGCCTGTCCCAATCAGCAGAAAGAAACTCCTCTGTATAAACCGCATTGTAATGAGTCATAATGAATAATAAGGAATAATAATGAATGACAGGGTCTTTTGGGGATCTCAGGACTGAGGGACAATCTTGGTTTGAGCATCCCCCGCCATGCCTACTTTCCTATCATTGCATCATATGCAAGTGTGGTGTTTTTCTCCATTATTTTTGCCCCTTGCAGTCCAATAAACGAGAGTATAGGGGGGAAATCCAAACGATTGAAATAACTCAGTGGGCTTCTGCTTGAACTGATTAAGGTTATAGCTGTGAAGGAAAAGTATTGACCGTTCCAATTATTTGAAATGATGAGCCATACTTTGTAACCCAGGATAATTACCCCTCATTCCTCCTCCCCCGCTTAGGCAGCCGCTAGGAACTATAGTTAGCTTTTTCTTTCTTTTTTCTTTCCTTTTTTGAGAAGCTTGAAGATGGTGGGGCAGTGGTGCCAAATGGGTAGAACCAATTCACACTTGGAGGGGGGCAGAGATTCTTTTTTCCCCTCAATGTTTTTTTAAACTAAGTCTATTTCAGGGCTGCTGCTATTATTATTATTATTATTATTATTATTATTATTATTATTATTATTATTATCCTGGCTTTTTTATACATAACTTAAGGCAGCAAACATATGTAATTCTCCTGCCTCCTATTTTCCCCACAACAACAACAACCCTGTGAGGTGGTTTGGGCTGAGAGAGGGTGACTGGCCCAAGGTCACCCAGCCGGCTTTGCTGCCTAAGGGAGGCCTAGAACTCACCACCTCCTGGTTTCTAGCCCAGCACCTTCACCACTACACCAATACTGCAGTTTTTACCATAAAGCATTGTTTAGCCCTGTAAAAATGAACATGCCTCTGATGAAGGGGACTGTCATCCAGGGCAACCTATGTGATAAAAATTGCCTTTAAAACATCCTAAGGTCCTTGGTTCCATTTTCTGCAAAAGACTAACACACCTGACCCTCCAAAACACTGAGGGTTTATGTGTGTTTCCATTTTGAGAATGACAGGAACTGGGCCACCAGGGTTGTCCATGGGGGGAATCTAGAAAATCAAGATGACAAGAAGCCCTGCCCCTTTGTATGTGTGTTGCATGGAAAAAAGGGACAGAACTTCAATCACATGGTTATAGGCACCACTTTGATTATTTTCATAGCCCACCCTCTCCCCTTCCTCTAGATGCCTCTGTATGCCACCTCTTTCCAGCAATTATGGTTGGAGAGGCTGAGGTCATCTCATGCAATTCTGGGTTACCTACTCCTGCCTTGGGACTGTACCATTTCAGACTGCAGGGAGGGAATGGAATGACTGAATGCTCCCTTGTGTTTGAAAAAGTGTAATCGTCCGGCATGTAGCAGACTACAGGTAGTCCTCGTTCAGCGACTGCCTCAGATAGCAACTGTTTGCAGTTACAACAGTAATGAAAAAATAACTTTGTGACCAATCCTCGCATTTATGATCTTCGCAGGTCTGTAAAGCAAAGGAAAGCTGAAGTAAAATTGTAAGCACAGTTGCAGTTTCACTTAGCGACCGCTTCGCTTAAAGATTGAGTTGCTGGTCCCAATTGTGGTTGCTAAATGAAGACTACCTGTAGTATATCCAAAAGTAGCCTAGTTAGAAGCTTTTAAAATATTGGCAAAATATATTTATATCAAGGAACTGAGATTTCAAGGTAGGGGTAGACGTGTTAGCAAAAAATCACCATTTGCGTCCTTTCTGTAACTATTTTTCACTGCAAGTTTCCTTGAAGCTTTAACTCTGGTTATATTTCACTTACTTAGATAACCTCAGGATATATCAGCTGAGGAGCTGTATCAGGTTGAACTAATATTGTAACAGGAAACAGCCAGTTTGGTCTAGTGGTTAAGGTGCTGGGCTAGAAACCAGGAGTCTGAGTTCTAGTCCCACCTTAGGCATGAAAGCCGGCTGGATGACCTTGGGCCAGTCTCTCTCTTTCAGCCCAACTCACCTCACCTCACCGGGTTGTTGTTGTGGGGAAAATAGAAGGAGGAAGGAGTATTTGGTATGTTTGCTGCCTTGAGTTATTTATAAAAATAATAAAGATGGGATAAAAAATCATAAAAATTATATAAATAAATAAAATAAATAAATAAACTTGCTGTCTTGGCATACTTGCAGCTGCTCAGCTGACACACATTCTCATTCAGACTAATTAAGATTCCTTTGAAAATGTAAGTATGAGTCCCCCAAAAGAACCAGCCTGGTGTAATGATTAAGTTATTGGGCTGGCCCTGGGGAGATCCAGGTTCTGGGGATTGTTACATCTGTACTGGAGTCTTCCCTGGTCCACCCAATAGTTCAAATTGACCTATTGAGATTGCCAAGAGATTGGCTGGTTACTATATATAGGCTGACCATATTTCCTTGAGAGGAAAATGGGACCCTAACCTACCCACGGCTCACTGGACAAAGTGGGCGCACGCACGTGCGTGCGGGCTTGCGGGCGTGCTTCGCCGTGGGAACTTTCAAAAACGGGACAAAATGGATATTTTTCTTAAAATGACGGGACGGTCGGGAATTGTTTAGAAAACGGGACTGTCCTGTTCAAAACGGGACGTATGGTCAGCCTAACTATATATATATGTATATATATATATATATATATACACACACACAAACACATACACATACACATTTTCTCCAGCTGCCCATATCTTCACTAACTCTCTACCAAATTCTGTATCACTTTGTGAGAGATGGGAACTGCATATTAGGTACATTATAATAAAGAAAATTGTGACTTTATGAAGAATCAGCATCACAAGACATTCTGTGAAACTACTGTTTACTCTAGAATATTGCTACCGTGAGGGGTTTAGCTCAAATTGTTGATTCCTTAGAAGAACAGATTGAGCCAGCAAAATTTGTCAGAGAAGAACAGGTGGGAGAAAGTAAACAGCACAGCAAGAAAGAATAAAGGGTTTATTGCTGTTTAAGAAATTGCATTAAAGACACACATACACGGAAAGCTGAGGAGGTTCTCTTTATCCTGTGATCTGTGCAGGCACAGTCTGTGTTGCAGTGTGCTTTGTGCATTAATCTGTACAGTGTTGATCTAGTTTATTTTAGGAGTGGATTGGTGTGAGTTTCAGCCTCCAGGCTTCCAAGCAGCCACTCAGTAAATACAATAAATAGCAGTTCTTCTAGCCTAGAATGGTATTTATGAATTTTTTATTGCTGATTTTCTAACATGCCAGCCTAGAAGGGCTTTTCTTTTTTGCTTTGTTATTTAAATACTTGTAAACAACTAATACTCATTTCAACAGGTTTGCTAGGGCAGTACAACAATATTGTTTATATGGGCAAGACTTTGCCTTCAGGACGCACCGTTACACAATAGAGCAAGACACATTCCATCATGAAGAAGGCCAGCTGGCATTGACTGTGACAGACAGACCTGCACATTTATTATAGGTGATGTCAGTTGACATCATATCCATTTCTATGATCACCCTAGGAAGAGCAGGGCAGAGGGAGAGGGAGAGTGAGAAAAGTCTGAAATAGGAACACACTTTTGTGTGTCACTGTAAAATTACAGGGTGGCTCCCTCAATCAGTTTCTGTATCTGGAAATAAAAAGCTGAATAAGTAGCATAATGGGCATTCATCCAGTTCTGAGGCAGTATTAAAATTGTAGGCATTCTTATGGGTTATAGTAAAACATGAGCTCCATGCCACGGTATAGCATATGCAGCTTTGATGTTCAAAGAGCAAATGGTATTTTTAACTAGAGATGCTTATGAACTTCTCCCACAATTTGGATTTCTTCAGTGTTCTGCTAGTTTTAACTTTGATATCTGAACTTGGAATAATAATAATAATAATAATAATAATAATAATAATAATAATAATAATATTCATTCCTGATTCCTAACAATTTGGGAATCTATCATTTGAAATAGATCACATCTGCCTTTCCTTTTTCAAGATAGTTGGTCTAATAATACAAAGTGGCAAACATAAAATGAGTAACTGTCAACTATTTTTGTTATTATTAATTATGCTTGTACACTGCTATAATCTATTTGGACTCCCAGTGGTTAACAGTGAGGGTGTATATCAGTTAAATCATTCACGGTAAGAAAATAAATTAGTAAGTAATTAAATTACTCAATGAAAAATCAACTCAATGAGAACATAGACAATAGCAGTATCACAATAATCAGTGCTCAAACACAGATCGGAAAGAGTCTCTGGCAGAGGCCAGTTTTCAGCAGCTTCCAAAAAGAATTCAAACTCCTAAGGGAGGGAGGCTGTTTCAGGGAAAAGGTGGCACAATTGAGAAGCAGCACCTCTGAGCATCAGCCCCCCTCATCTCATGGAAGTGGAGTATTGCCAGCAAGCCAATTGGACAGGTATATTCTGGCTGAAGAAGTCAGTCCTAGGTGCCAAACCACATAGGGTATTATAGGTTAAAGCCAGCACATTGAGTTGTGCTGGAAGTCTGTTGGAAATCAATGCAGGAAATTGATGCAGCAAAGATATAAAGTGCTCCTGGCATCATGTGCCAGCCAGTAAGCAGACCACTTATACTGCATGGACTGTAGCTTCCAGATGGACTCAGTAGTCCAACCAAATAGTGATAAGGGCATGAGTCATTGTATCAAGCTCCTCCCACTTCATCTAGGGCTGCAACTGATACACCATCTAACCCGGGGCAAATGGCCCCCTGTCCACAGCCTCTACCTGCCCAACTAGCAGTAGCTGTAAGTCCAGAAGGACCTCCAAATTGTGGACCTGCTCCTTCATGGGTAGTGCTTCCCTGTCAGGAGACAACACTGGGGCCAACAGAATATGCAGATTAGATGCAGAAACAGAAATTCTATTTTGCTTGGGTTCAGTTTTACGTATTTCATCCCATCCAGGACAAAACATAAAAAGCATCTCCAGCATGGCTTGAGGTGGCAATGTAAAACTCAATATTATCAGCATATTGATGATAACATGCCCTGAACCGATGGATGACCTCTCCCATCAGCTTAATGTAAATGTTAAAATAGAGTACCAAATGCTGAGGCACCCAGAAAGGAATGCCAGTGTCAGGGAGATAACTGGTGAAGAAGGAGGGAGCTACTGGAATGTGTTCCCTCCCCCTACAGAGGTCTCATCTGGTTGAGAAAATGACCTGACTATGGTAAAATATAATGCCCTCCATGTGTAGTTGACAAAAGAACTGCTCTGAGGCAAATATGAGATCCAACATCTGACTGCCTGAGTGTGTCAGGCCAGAGATTACTTGGTACAAGCCCATGGTCACCATGGGGGCCATGAATTGAATTTAGTAAATCCTGGCCCTCATGGCATGGGGATTAAAGTCTCCAGACCCTTAACAGACAAGGGGATTCAGCATCAGTTCAGAGACCAAGTCTAGGAGCTCAGTTATGGGCTCTGCTGGGCAGCAACGTAACCAAAATACAAACAGATTCTTAGCTTATCCATATAGCTCAATTTAATATACATGTATTTCAGGAAAAGAGCTCATCACAGACAAGGTGTCCCTTGAGGTCAATACCACCCCACTTCCTTAGTCTTGGTATTAGACTTTTGAATTACTTAAATAATCCACCACAAGATCATGAATGCCTAAGGCCTTTTTATAGCCATCAGTCGCTTGAGTCCAAGAGCACAAGCTATTTGGCTCCCAGATCTGCAGGATGAGATTACTGGGCACAATTGGGGATCATGAGCAAATTTTTGATCTCCCTTCTGGAACGACCAGCCCAGCGCACCTTGGCATATCTCCCTCAACCCATCACCGCTGAACCTGACAGGTCCTTTCATGCTTATTCTGTGAATCAGCTGTGCCTCGCGTTCCTTTCTGCCTTCTGATTTAGCCTGGAGAAGTTCTCCGATTTGGAGTCTGTGCATCTGCAGTTTGACACAGCCTTCCATCTGTGATGTTTTTGTTACAGGTTATCAATTGGCAGAGCGTGTATGTGTATATATACATACAGTACATACTGTACATATATACACATACATACATATATACACATACATACATTCATTGACATACACTTACATACATACATACATACATACACTGAAGGTTATCAATTGGCAGAGTATATACTGTATATACAGTATGTATGTATACAGTGTGTGTGTGTGTGTATATACAGTATATACACACAGTATATATACATACATACACACACACACACACACACACACATATATATATATATAGTATATATATACTCTGCCAATTGACTGTGTGTGTGTGTGTGTATACATACATACATACATACATACATACATACATACATACATACACACACATATATACACATATATACATACTGTACTCTGGTGAGTGTCAAAGCCACTGTCCTGGATGAGACCCAGAGCATCCAGGAGTACATCAGTAAGATGACACCCAAAGATTTGCTGCTGAGAGGGTGCCTGAGGCAGCAGCAGACATGGAAGGAAGATCAAGCAGAGGAAGTGCCATGGCAAGACAAGACCCTGCATGGGATGTACCATCAACAGATAGCTGAGGTGGCTGACCTTGGGAACTCCTACCAGTGGCTGGAAAGTGCTGGACTAAAAGACAGCACTGAGGCACTAGCATAGCAGCACAAGAACAGGCACTAGGCACCCGATCCACAGAAGCAGGGGTCTACCACACTAGACAGGACTGAAGGTGCAGACTGTGCAGAGAGGCCTCAGAGACAGTCCAACACATAGTGGCAGGGTGTAAGATGCAGGCAGGAACAGCAGACACTGAATGGCACAACCAAGTAGCAGGCATTGTGTACAGGAACATCTGCACAGCGTATGGGCTAGACCCTCCAAAGTCCAGATGGGAGATTCCACAGAAGGTTGTGGAGAATGACAGGGCTAAGATCCTGTGGGACTTCCAGATCCAGACAGACAGGCAGGTACTGGCCAATTAACCAGACATCGTGGTAGTAGAGGACCCGAGGTTGAGGAAGACACATACCACCCATAGGGGTGAGAAGGGAATTTATTTATTTTGCATATATACATATATACATAGACCGAAAAGTACCACTCAAGATAAACTCCTCATTTGATAACATGCATTATTTTGAGCAATATTATCCATGTATATGCATGATCTTTATTTCTTAACAGCCAGGGAAACATCCACAAATGGAAAACTGTATCAGAATGTGTATGTACAAATTCCTGAGTTAACTTTAGAGATTTTCTCAATTGGAGCTGGAATGCAGACAGAACGGAATGCAAGGAAAAGTCAGCCTAAAGACCCACACAACACACAGCTGCTCATTCCTGGTGCCTTCCATCCTCACAACAAGAAAAGCTCCAAGCTCCATGTTAGTGATGAGGGAACAGCTGAAATAAACACAATTTCAAGATTAAAAAGTGGCTTTTCATGAGCAAGGATCTTACTTTTTTGTTTGTTTCATTTTTTTTATTTTCAGAGTGTCTGTTTTCCTTCAATGATGGTTAAATCTGTCCCTTTTATGCTCACATTTGCATTAAAGGGAGCCAGGTAATGTCATGTTTCAGCTGTTGGATTAGTGCTGAGGCAGGGGAGAGCCAGGTGCAATTTCCTATACAACAGAACTTCCTGGATATGACTATTTCTCACTCTCAGCCAAATCTACCCCATAGAATTATTGTCCTGGAGATAAAATTAGAGGAGCTCTTCGTGTACACCGCCTTCATCTGATGGGATATAAATACAATAAATAATAATAATAACCGCAGTTAAGATGCCAGGCTTGTCAATCAGAAGGCCGGCGGTTCTAGACCCGAGCGCCGCATGACGGGGTGGTCTCCCGCACTTGCCCCAGCTCTTGCCAACCTACCAATTCGAAAGCATGCAAATGCAAGTAGATAAATAGGTACCACTTCGGTGGGTAGGTAACAGCGTTCCGTGTGCGTCATGCCGGCCACATGACCGCGGAAGCGTCTTCGAACAACGCTGGCTCTTCGGCTAACAAACGGAGATGAGTACCAGCCCCTAGAGTCGGACACGACTGTGCAGGGGAAAACTTTTACCTTTACACACACACACACACACACGCAATATTTCCTTTAATAGATGCTTTTTGTATGTGATCCCCCCCCCCCAAATGTATGCATTTTGTGCCTTTTTTGTAGGAAGACTGCACCATAAAATGTAGAGGAGTACAAACCTGGAAAGAAAATTTTATTCAGATTTGCTTTTTAGTTGAGGAAATGTCTATTAGATCAGTTCTTATTAAAATGTGAACAATATGAATTTCTCCTGCTGTCCTATTATCCTGACAATTTGCTTGCTCTTTCAGTCCACAAAAATGAAAAGAAACAATGAAGAAAGAAGCCATTTGTCAACAAATGACAATAATATGACTCACAGGCAATATAGTATTCTACTTTTAAACTGTAAATAACAATATCCAGTCTGCCGCTTAATGGTAAAAGTCAGTCTGGTGTTGGTTGTATAATTACCAAAGTAGTTTAAATGAACATCTCTGAACAATTCCAGACTGAGCATGGGAGAGATTACTGCCCATAGAACCTGCTTCCTGCAGAGAGGTGAGCCATTCTCCATTCTCTGTTTCTCTTTGCACCATAACAATAATCTACTGCCATAAACAAGCAAAACTACATACCAGGCACTGGCTACTATTAAAATTGGGTAACAGACCATAACATCCATAAATGAGGTCTTGCAATATTAACAGTCAACAAGGCATTTGAGCAAATGCTCTTAATTCTGTCAGGGGTGTAAAGTCTGCAAAATGAGCACATGTGGTTTTATCCAGAAGTCATAAAAATTTAATTGAAAGTTTATGTTTATTAGCTCATATGTTATGTGAAGAAATGCCCCCACACCACAATGGGCAGGAGCTTCATACAAATGGATGGCCAGCCCCAGAGTGGCTTCATGCAGTCTGATGAAATAGGATGGGAAGCAGAATTACAAGTGAACTGTCCTTCCTTTTCTTGCATTTCTGGCATATCATTAAGAAAACTCAGCAGAATTTAAATGCATGTATTGTATCTGATGCTTGTACATTTAAACTAGACTAAATAGCTTTTCATATTTATCTAGCATATTTGATGCACTAGGACTAATTGCTGTGACAACACTCACAGCATGTTGAACATACATTGTGTTGGTGTTATTCACCTACTTTTTGTTATTTTGGCTTCTGCCTCTGCTTGTCTTATTTGCATGTTGAATGCAATAGCCTTATGATCCATCTTATCAAAACATTTCTATCACTGACAAGATCCTGGGCACTATTTAGAATTGCATCCATGGTTAAAGTCGGCCCTTAGTTAGATGCTCTAAGGGGCAAATATTTAGTGTAGCTGGAAATAGGGTCTTTTTGTTATATTCAGAACATGCGTTTTCTGTTTACGTATGTGAGAGATTGAATTCAACCAATATTACTACTGTTTCTTTTCCAGATGCCTCTTTGGTTTCATCAGATCAGTTGACGTTCTTGACTGTGTTGGAAGGGAAGGGATTGGGATAGTATATCCTCAGCACTAAATTACACTGACATAGATACAGTACCCACAATGATTTTGTGGAAAAGTTTGCTTCGGTGTTGAGTTCTAATTTGAGGGATTATGCCCTCTTTGAAATACAGTTACGGCCTTCCCTGTCCTTCCTACAGAACTTGGATCCCAGAGTAACTATATCCCAGCAATGCTTGCTAAATCTAGGGTCAAGCATTCCAACTCTGATTTTGGCTGGGAGGTGCCTGATACTTGAATTTAACCATTTAACTCTCCTTCTTGATTTTTCTTAAACCTGGTATATACCTTTGCTCTTGTGACTCTGCAGTTTTCTGGAACAAGTTTACTTACAGTATGTTCTAGTTCTACACCATCCCATTTTGAATAGTCAGAATAATTTTCAGTCTCATCCACTGGGGATGATTTTTCCTAAAGTGGATGCTCCTCACATCCTGTGGGCTTTTCCCCCAATCAGTTTTAAAATTGCTGTGCAACCTTTTTCATATTAAGTGCCAGCTTCTGATACCCTCTGGTTAAGATGAAACCCATCACTTTGTGTGTAAATAGTCATGAGATGCATATGAAGTAGGCCAGAGAAAATATCTAAGTTCCTCAGGTTAGGCTAGACAATGATAAAGAGGCCTATTGAAATTATTTCAGTCTTTCAAGAATAATGGGAAAGAACAGAATCATAGAAGTTGGAGGAGGCCATTTAGGCTATCGAGTCTAACCCCTTGCTCAGTGCAGGAATCCAAAAGAAAGCATCCCAGAAAGATGACTATAAAGCTACTGCTTGAATACATTTAATGAAGGGGGATCCACCAGCTTTCTGGATGATACAGTATGTTCTTACTGTTAATAATAATAAAAAAAACCACCTGACATTCAGTCAGAACTGAACCAGTTTGAGCACCAGGCTAGAAACCAGGAGACTGAGAGTTCTAGTCCCGCCTTAGGCATGAAAGCCGGCTGGGTGACCTTGGGCCAGTCACTCTCTCTCAGCCCTAGGAAGGAGCCAATGGGAAACCGGGAGACGGTGAGTTCTAGTCCCGCCTTAGGCAGGAAAGCCGGCTGGGTGATCTTGGGCCAGTCACTCTCTCTCAGCCCTAGGAAGGAGCCAATGGCAAACCAGGAGACTGAGAGTTCTAGTCCCGCCTTAGGCAGGAAAGCTGGCTAGGTGACCTTGGGCCAGTCCCTCTCTCTCAGCCCAACTTACCTCACAGGGTTGTTGTTGTGGGGAAAAGAGGAGGAGGAAAGAGTATTAGGTACGTTCCCTGCCTTGAGTTATTTATAAAAATAATAAAGATGGGATAAAAAATCAAAGAGGAGGAGGAGGAAGAATCTGCCTTCCTGTAACATAAATCCATTATTCCATCTCTTACACTCTGGAAAAAGGGAAAACAGGTTGTGTGACATCAATTCAGTTACTTGAAGAGTACTATCATATCT
Source organism: Charina bottae (assembly GCA_023362775.1). Lineage (NCBI taxonomy): Eukaryota > Metazoa > Chordata > Lepidosauria > Squamata > Charinaidae > Charina > Charina bottae. The sequence continues at coordinate 4,891,550 of JALMGJ010000020.1, forward strand.
ACCTACCCTCGGGCATCTTTCCTTAAGCTAAAGATGCCAGCTCCTTCAATCTCTCTTAATAGGATTATCTCATAGTCCTCTCAGCATCTTTGTTGTTCTTCTCTGAACCAGTTTCAATTTCTCTGAATCCTTCTTAGACTATGGTACCCAGAACTATGGCAGGGTTTTGACCAAAGAGAATTATTACTACCTGTGATTTGAAAATATACTTCTCTTGATGTAGCTCAAAATTGGATTTGTCATTTTTGGAGCCATACCACAGTGTTGGTTCATATTCAACTTGCAAACATTATTCCAAGATCATTTTCACAAATACCATTAGTAAACCAAACATCACCTGTTCCGTACATGCAGAGTTGATTTTTATTCCTAAGTGAAAACTTGCCTCTGTTAAATTTCATTATGTTGCTTTCAGGCCATATCTCTAATGTAGTGAGATTGTTTTGTATTTTATTTCTTTCCTCTAGAGCAGAGCTTTCCAAACTGTGTGTCGTGACACGTTAGTGTGTCGGCTGCTGTGTGTAGGTGTGTCATGTGGTCGAGCGATCATACAGGTACTACACATGCTTCTTTTCATGCCGTTGGCTTCTAACCGCCAATGGCGTGAAAATGCAGGAGATAAAAGGCTCCGAAATACAGAGCAAGTTGCCGGAGACAACCGTTCCTGCTTTCAGTCGCCGACTTCCAGCTTCGCAAACCACACCCGCATTCCTGCCGTGTCCAAAGACCCCCTTCAGCCTTGCTTGGATGCCTCTCCAGAATCCCTGCTCCCACCTCCACCAAACCCCAAGACATCTCCTGCTGCCAAGTTTCCTCCTACCTCCTTTGCTGAGCCGCCACCGCCCTCTGATCCCGACCCTGCCGCTGCGTCGCCATCCTTCAAAGATCCCTGCCTTGCTGCCCCGCCAACATCCTCCGAGGACTCCCGCCATCCCGCCACTTCGCTCCTGAACATCGCTCCTTGACCTGTCACAACTTCTGCGTCCGAGAACTCCTGTCTTGCCCTCACACCACCTTGACTTGCCGCTGTGCCTGCACCCTCCAAGGAATCTAGTCTTGCTGCCATGCTGCCTTTAGTCCATGGTCCTTGCCCCGTCACTGCACCGTCTCCGGACTCTGCTCCGTGCCCTGTCGCTGCCCTGCCTCGTGTTTCCTGCTCTTGCTTCACTGTTGCGCCGCTCCTAGAAACTGTTCCTGGCTGTACCACCGCACTGCTGTGTTGTGAAGATTCCTTGCCGGTTCACCGTGCCGCTTCCTGCCATCACCATTACTCTGTTGCCGTGCCCGTTCCTGTTGCCACATTACCGCTTCTGTTATGGCCTTCCCTGTCCTTCCTATAGACCTTTGATCCCAGAGTAACTATAGGAGCTAAACCTCATGTGCCTGAATTCATCCTATGTAGAAAGACATTGTAATTTTTCTTGCTTGATTCTCATTGCCTTCACTGAGTTGTGTGTGCCTTTCTACTGTAAATAAAGATCTTAGTAGGCAATCTTGTGTCGGTCCGTCAAACAGGACACAGTGACACGTTCAAGAAATTCCATGGGTCCAGTTTTTTGATAGAACACTATCTCGACCACCACTCGATCACCGCTTGACAAAATTTGTTCAATGTGTAAAGTTACACACGGCCGCTCAACGAAAAGCCGCTTAGTCTGCACTATCTGTAGGTGTGTGCAACGCGGGATTGTTGTCTCACTTTATCACTGCGGGAGTGGAGTGCTGGTGCTGTTATTTTCATGTTTAGTTACTGTTAAAAGTTTATAATAAATTTGCATAGATTTGTTCATTAAATTGCAGTTCAATAACCTCTACAATGGATAAGTTTCTAATTAAGAAAAGAAAAGATGGTGAAGACGTTTGTGATGAACAAAATGTAGCGGCTATAGAGGAAACTACGGATGAATCAACTGTTGAACGGTCTGTATTAGTACATAAGAAACACAGTCATTTGTCAGGAAAACCAGTACAATACTTTATTGAGCTTTCAAAATCTATAAAGAAGCAGTCTGCATCATTCACAAAGAGAATAAAGACATCAGAGAAAGCTCAAAAGTCAAGTTACTTGGTTGCTCAAATAATTGCCAAAAACAAGGACCCACACACTATTGCTGAAACCACCATAAAGGAATCTTGCTGTGCTATTGTTCAAACAATGTTTGGGCCCGAATTTGAGATAGAAGTTAATAAAATCCCTTTGGCAGATAACACAATTGGAAGACGTATTCAAGACATGTCTGATGACATTAAGCTGCAAATGAAGGATATTTTTCAAGACAATAATCTCATCTTTACATTGCAATTGGACGAATCAACAGATGTCAGTGGGTTAGCACAATTATTGGTTTTTATACGTTTCATTCATACAGACAGAATTATTGAGCAATTCTTGTGTTGTCTAGAACTTCCAATGAGAACTAGAGGTGAAGATATATTTAAAACTTTAGATTGCTTCATGAAGGAAAATAATTTGCAATGGTTAAGTTGTGTAGGAATATGCACAGATGGTGCACCCACAGTGGTTGGTTCAACAAAAGGTTTTATAGCTTTAGCAAAGAATGAGAATGAACATATTATAATTACTCATTGCTTTTTACATCGCGAAGCACTAGTCGCGCAAACCATTGGAAATGAATTAAGAAAAGTTATGGACAAAGTGGTTCAAATGGTCAATTACATTAAAAGTAGACCTCTTAAATCAAGATTTGCTTATATTTGTGAAGAAATGGGGGCAAAGTTTAAAAAGCTTCTACTACACACAGAGATTCGTTGGTTCTCAAGAGGTCGAGTGCTTTGCCGTGTATACAAATTGAGGGAAATAATGCTTGAGCTTTTTGAGGAAAATCAGCAAAATGAATTCTGCGATCTAATTCAAAACAAACTTTGGTGCACAAAATTGGCATATCTTGCTGACATATCTGAACATTTGAATAAAATACCAATATGCAAGGAAAAGGAGAAAATATCTTAACAGCGGTAGATAAAATTTGTACTATGAGAGACAATATAGCAATTTGGAAAAGGAAAGTGAAAGGAGATTTTGAAATATTTTCCAAAACTGCTGAGTGCGAGCTAAAATGTGATATCAGCTCACTAATTGTTGACCATTTAATATTGCTCGGAGAAAAAGTTCATAATTACTTCCCAAATGTTGAAGTCCAAGACTATGATTGGATCAGAAATCCATTTCTTTCAACTGCAACAAGGAACTTTTCAGTTATTGAAGAAGAAGAATTAGCTGAAATAAAAAATGATCGAAGTCTGTTAATGATGTATGAAGAGGGTGACTTAGACAGTTTTTGGATTCGCGTTTGAAAAATGCATCCAAACATAGGTAAAAACGCGTTAAAAATTCTTCTGCAGTTTTCTGCTACATACTGTACATTTGTGAAGTATCCTTTTCAACTATGACAAACTTAAAGACACTGAAACATGGAAGCTTAAAAATGCTTGATGACAAAATGCAAGTGTCTTTATCTAATATTCCACCAAATATTCAAAAGCTGTCTTTATCCCATCAACCTCATACATCTCATTAAAATGGTAGTTATTGGTGTTATTCAAATTTTTTTAATTCTTGCACATATTTACATATTGTTACTCATAAATGACAACAAACTTGGAAATGTATGTTATTATCTTACAAATCATATATTTTTAAAAATAAATGAAAGAGTTTCATGAGATATGTTGCGTCCCCATACATTTTGCTATTACAATTTATGTATGTGTCCGTATCTCTTATATGGGGTTAGTTTAACCTCCAGTTTGCTAGTAAAACTGAATTACTGTGTCGCGAAATGATGCATGTCTAAAAAGTGTGTCACCAACAGGAAAAGTTTGGAAACCTCTGCTCTAGACTAATAGCCATCCCACCCAATTTTGTGCTACTGACATTATCTCCACCATTTTATCCATATCATCACTAAAAATACTGAAGAGCAAAAGAACCAAGTTTAATCCTTGTATAACTCTACTCAAAACTGCTTTCCTATGTGATGAGGAGCCATTGATGAACACTCTTTGAGTAAATTTTCAGGCCACCTGTATTCATTTAATTGTCATGCCATCCAGCCAGCATTTAAGTAACTTGCTAATTAGTATGTCATACCCATTGTCAAATGTTGTGTTGAAGTCAAGACAGAGTATGCATACAGCATTCTTGAAATATACCATGTAAGGAAACTACCAGAGCAAAAAATGAGTTAAGGATGGCCTAGCAAGACTTGGTCTTAATAACTTCAAGCTGACTCCTGGTAATTATCTCATTGTTGTCAAGGTATTTAAAATTCAGTGTTTTTGTAATCTGCTGTAGATTGATGCTAGGCCAGGGGTCGGCAAACTTTTTTTGCCGGGAGCCATTTTGACATGCTCGTGCACATTTTGAAGTGCTCGAGAGCCAGGGGGCGGGGTTTGCGGGCGGGGGCCAATCGCGTGGAAGGGGGAGGGGTTTGCGGGCAGGAGCCAATCGCGTGGAAGGGGGCGGGGTTGCAGGCGGGGGCCAATCGCGCACACTTAGGGCCTGCTGCCGCCATGCCCACTGCAGTGCCCGCCACCGCCATGCCCACTGCCACGACTGCGCAGGCGGAGCTGCCTGCCTGGCACTCGGGCGCTCCGGCTGGGGTGCAGCGGGACGGGAGCATCGCCGGCGGCCCGCGAGGACCGGCCAGGGAAGGCACGCGGGCGGAGCTCCCGTCCCGCTGCACCCCAGCCGGAGCGCCCGAGTGCCAGGCAGGCAGCTCCGCCCGCGTGCCTTCCCTGGCCGGTACTCACGGGCCGCCGGCGATGCTCCCGTCCCGCTGCACCCCAGCCGGAGCGCCCGAGTGCCAGGCAGGCAGCTCCGCCCGCGCGCCTTCCCTGGCCGGTCAAGATCCCTTCCCCGCCCCCAGCAGAACCAAATATGTTAAAAAGTGGGTAGGTAAAGCACGCTCGCGTAAACATCCTGGTTCCTTCATGATCAGTTGAGCAGCAGCCACACAGCAGCAGCAAGCGGGCGTCTTCGACAAATTGCTCTGGAAGGGGGCGGGGGAGGTTTGGAAGAAGAAGGGAAAGAGAGGCTCGACTGCTCCAGTCGCTTCTCTTCCGGAGCCAAATCTTCCAAAGGGGCAGCGGCAGCAGCGGCGTCCTGGAACCCGGAAGCACTGATGGCCCACCACCGCCGCTGCCCCTTCGAAAGGGCAGACTCCAGGGACCCCGAAAATGCCCTCCATTCCGGCAGGGAGGCAACAATCGCGCGTGCAGGCTGCCGGGCTTCCCGACGCACAGCTGATTGGCGCGGTGGGGGGGGACGGGGTGGAAATTCTCTGTGCTGATCAGCTGTGCGCCGGGAAGCCCCGCGCGTGCGCGATTTTTGCCTCCCTGCTGGAACCGAGGGCATTTTCGGGGTCCCCAGAGCCTGCTCTTCCAAAGGGGCAGCGGCAGCAGCGGCGTCCTGGAACCCGGAAGCACTGATGGCCCACCACCGCCGCTGCCCCTTCGAAAGGGCAGACTCCGGGGACCCCGAAAATGCCCTCCGTTCCGGCAGGGAGGCAAAAATCGCGCGTGCAGGCTGCCGGGCTTCCCGACGCACAGCTGATTGGCGTGGTGGGGGGGGCGGGGTGGAAATTCTCTGTGCTGATCAGCTGTGCGCCGGGAAGCCCCCCGCGTGTGCGATTTTTGCTTCCCTGCTGGAACCGAGGGCATTTTCAGGGTCCCCAGAGCCTGCTCTTCCAAAGGGGCAGCGGCAGCAGCGGCGTCCTAGAACCCGGAAGCACTGATGGCCCACCACCGCCGCTGCCCCTTCGAAAGGGCAGACTCCGGGGACCCCGAAAATGCCCTCCGTTTCGGCAGGGAGGCAAAAATCGCGCGTGCAGGCTGCCGGGCTTCCCGACGCACAGCTGATTGGCGCGGAGAATTTCCACTCCGGGTGGCCTGGCAGCGCGCGCGCACGCGATTTTCACCTCCCTGCCAGAATCGAGGGCATTTTCATCAGCGCTTCCGGCTTGTCACGCGACACACTTGGGGGCCCCCGGCGACACAGTATTGTGTCGACACACAGTTTGGAAAGCCCTGGGTTAAGGCGATGGGGAAGTGCCCGTCGTCAAGACGGCTGCCGGAGACGGAGGCTTCCAAACTCTCGCGAGACTGTGTGAAGCCTGTCCCCGGAGGAAAAAGAGAGGCTGGGCCTAGGCGGTTGCCAGGGGTATGCCCACAGCCACGCACACCATGCCCGCTGCCGCGCCTGCCCCGCCACACTCGCTGCCGCGCCTGCCCCCGCCACACTCGCTGCCGCACCTGCCCCCGCCACGCCCGCCACGCCTGCCTGCGGAAGAGCCACACTCAAGGGGCCAAAGAACCGCATTTGGCTCGCGAGCCGCCATTTCCGACCCTTGTGCTAGGCTAACTGATCTGCAATATTCTGGATCCTCCTTTTTCTCTTTTTTGAAGATAGGGAAAACATTTGCTCTGCTCTAGTCATTTGTTATTTCACCAGTTCTCTAGGATTTCTCAAATATAATAATAAGAGTTTAGCCATATTAGCTAGTTCCTTCACGATCCCAGGATGCAATTCATCTGATTTAAACTCATTCAAAGTAAAAAGGTAGTCCCTGACCATATTTAACACATTCAAGTTTGAATGTTTCCCTTTCATCCTGCTCTGCACAATTTCCAGGTAGAATACATTTTTTTTTAGAGAAAATTGAATCAAAATAGGATTTCAGTAGTTACTTTTTGTCTTTGTTGCCTGTTAGCATTTTGCTGTTTTCACTGAAAAGCTGGTACAGGTAGTCTTCACTTACCGACCGGCCACTTAAAGGCCGTTCGAAGTTACGATGGTACCCCAAAAGTAGATTTCCAACTGGGGCCCGAAATTACGACCCTCACAAGGCCTCTGCGATCACGTGACCCAGATCCGGCCATTTTGGATTGCATGACCGCCCTTTCGTACCAGGAAGTTCTCCAGGCTCACGACTCTGGATTTCTGAAGCAGCAGGCCCGGTCACGTGGTCACACTACTTCCTGTGATTTAGTAGCCAGCAGAAGGAGCCTTGTGTGTGCCTTCCTGTACAGGAAAAGTAAGTACTTTTTCCATACATGCTTGCCTTTAATTTTTTCCCAGGATTTGTTTAACTTAAGTAGAGATTTGTATGGTGGCATGCATGTTCCAAAAGGGGCGTGGTGGCTCAGTGGGTAAGACGCCAGGCTTGTCGATTGGAAGATCGCAAGTTTGGAGTTTCGAATCCCTAGTCCCACATGATGGAGTGAGCTCCTGCACTAGCCCCAGCTCTTGCCAACCTAGCAATTCGAAAGCATGCAAATGCAAGTAGATTAATAGGTACCACTTCGGTGGGTAGGTAACAGCGTTCCATGCACGTCATGCCGGCCACATGACCGCGGAAGCATTTTCGGACAACGCTGACTCTTCGGCTAACAAACGGAGATGAGCACCGGCCCCTAGAGTCGGACACGACTGCACAAATGTGTGGGGGGAACCTTTACCTTTTTTTAAATGCATGTTCCATCCTCTGCCTGTCTAATCTTTAATTATATTTAACAATATTGAATGCTGGTTTACTGTTTTTAACAGTTGTTTTATAAAAATCAGATTTATATACAGTACTGTACAGTAACAAAAGCTGCAGAGTTTACTACAGCAGGAAAAAAAAGTTACAGTACTGTACAGCAGGGGTACCCAACCTTTTTGGCACGAGGGACCAGTTTCGTGGAAGACAATTTTTCCACAGACCGGGGGGGAGCCAATCTCGTGGACTGGGGGCGGGGTTTACAGGCAGGAGCCAATCACACGGACTGGGGAGGTGGGGTTTGCAGGCAGGAGCCAATCACGTGGACCAGGGGGCGGGGTTCGGAGACCAGCATGGCGGCCCAGTTCCTAACAGGCCATGGACTGGTACAGGTCCGTGGACTGGGGGTTGGGGACCCTTGCTGTACAGTACCTTTAAACCTGTTTAGTACTGTACTGTAGAACAAAGATTCCAATGAAAACCTTACAGTAAAAGTTTTTAATAATCAACCAGTAATATTAGTTGAAAATAACAGTAATATTAACTGAAAATAATACTACTGTAGCCACAGAAGCATTTCCATAGTCATGTTTTGGTAGAAAACATATGACTATCACACTCCGCCCCCCACAGTACTGCAAAGTAACTCCTGGCTCGCTTAACAACCACGCCATTCACTTAACAACCGAAGGAAACCACAAGCCCCGATGTTGAATCACTTAATGACCGCTGTGACTCACTTAACAACCGTGGTAAAAAAAAGTTGTAAAAACGAGTCTGGACTCACATAACAACCATTGAGACTTACAACTGAAAATCTGGGCTCAGTTGTGGTCATTAAGTGAAGACTACCTGTATACTGAATCTTTTATTTTCCTTTTGTTTTGAATGTATGTAAAGAAGCTGGATTTGTTATGCTTAGCGTTCTTTGCTAGCCTCAGCTCATTTTGAACTTTCACTTTCCTGACATCAGCTGTATCATTCTGAAGAAATCTGTCTATACTTTTATTTCATATGTACAGTATGCCTTTTTTGCCCAGAAATTTTCTAGGCCTTTTCAATAGCTGCATTGGCTTCTGCTCTCCTCCATTTTTTTCTCTTTGGAATTGTATACAGTTGTGCTTATAGTATCATGTTCTTTAAGAGTTCCCATTTATCTTGAGCTCCTTTTCCCATTAACTTCTCCCACCATTGGATGTTACTTAGCATTGTTTTCAGATTATTAAAATCCACTATTCTGAAATCTAAAATACATGTTTAATTATGCTCAATTTTAGTTTCTCTTAAAATGAAGAAACCTAGCACCACATGGTGATTTTCACTAGTGTTCCTTCTAATTCCACTTCTTCAATTTACTCTTCCTGGCAGGTTAGCATTTAGTCAAGATGGCTGATCCTTTTTTGCCTTCCTCTACTCACTGAAGGAAAAATTTGTCATCATGAAAAATCAGGAATTTTATGGAAGACCATGGTTGCCTTGTTGGGGTAATTAAAGATTCCCATCAATATGACTGCATGTGTCTTCATCCACATCTTCTTGGTTGAGAGAGTGTTGGTATATCTCAATGACAGCATTGCTTTTATTTGTTCCTTCACTTATGTTAATAGAACATTGTTTGTCCATTCATTTGGATTTATAGGTATACAATTCAATTTCTATTGCTTCCATTTGTTTTGAACAAGCAAAATAGTAGCACCTATATAGCACATTCAGCTGCTACATTTCCTTTTATGGAAGTAATACCACCATGTTTTTATTGTAGTTCTTAAATCATATTTGCCTTTCAGTAATAGGAGTTCACACTCATCTTGTTTATTTTCCATACTCCAAGCCAGGGGTTCCTAAACTTTTTGCCATCACACTCCCTTTAGTGTAATCTTAATGTACACACCTCCCCTAAAAATCCAAAAAAACAAAATGAATACAAATGAACAATGAAAACAATACAATGAAACTTTGGGAAAGGCAGATTTACTGTAACAATGTAATTAAAGGGTTCTTCAAACCTCCCCTGGACTCTGTATGGGAAGTTTGGGAAACCCTGCTCTAAGCATTAATGTATAGACAACGAAGGGATGAACTTGATAAGTCAATGCTCTTTTTGATTTTTCATGAACTAGTTTAAGAGGCCCTATTTTAGTAATACTCCCACTTTCTATAGGACAATTTACTTTCTGGGTTTTTATTTCTGTCCTCTCCAGGATTCAGTCTACAATTTCCTAATCAAGCTTATCAGTTTGACCACATTTTTACCAGTCCTTGTGAGGTGTTACTTATCTCATGCCAATAGCCCATCATCTGTCAGCACCATTTGCCTACCCAGTTGTTGACTTTCAGGATTTTTATTTTGCTTTATGGTCCTTCCCATGGACTAGAAGGATGGATGAGAATACTACCTTGAGCCCCTGGGGTCCTGAATTCACATTGATATAGTTCACATCGATCAAGTTCACATTGATACAGTTCTTTGCAGTATCATTTGCCCCCACATGCATTAGCAGGAAAAGATAATTGTCACTGGACTTCCAAAGTCTTGGACATTTTCTGATCCTTGGTCCTGGTAGCCAGTATACTTTACAGACTGATGGGTCCAGTCACCAGCTACCCTGTGTCTTTTTATAGGGTAGAGGGGCATCTTCTGCCTTTCAGGGACCCACCATTCTGCAGTGTCTCTTCTCCTTTCCCTGAACACTTAGAGCCTGTTTCATCTTCAAACAGTTTCTGAGTAACAGCAGCATAAAGTCTCTTGCTTCCAGTTACTACTCTCATCCAAGGGGCTTGCCCTTCTATTAGACTGTCTTCCTTGAGAGAATTCCTTCCACTGTCAGTTTTTCTCAAAGAAACTTCTTTCTTTGAGCTGAGAGAGGGAACGAAGGAGGGTGAGCATACATTATGGACAAGAATAAACTACGGCCCTTTCCCTTGACATGTAATTTTCTATGTGGAAAAAATAATTACTTTGGCATTGAAAAACATCTCATCATGGATGTCTTAATTTGCAGTCCGAAGCTGAGAAGTCCTAAGGAAAGATGCATTAGTGCATTAATTGGGCAGGACAATCATTCACACATGTGATGGAACCTTTTAAGCAACAGTTCTCTTTTTGCTCATTGTCATGATTACTATAATTAGTTACGTATGAGAAATTTGCCTATACGTAATTACATATAACATTTAGATTGGAACCTGGACTACACACAATACATAGAAGAACCCAAACACCTGCATGCCATAATGTACTGTATATATCTGCAACACTGTAATAGAAAAGAAAGTACAAACTAAAGGAAAAGTACATATAAAAAGCTTACAGAACAATATAGAAAATGCACAGAAATATTTGCACATTTGTTCACATTATCTGGAAAAAGTGTTCCCAAAGTTTGCATGTGTTGAAAACTGAAAATGGGGGGGGGGGGGGAAGGACCACCTATTCCTGTGCCAGCCCAGCCTGTCATCCATGACATAGTTCTGAATAACTTTGGTGATAAGCCAGTGTGATAGTCTGGAGCTAGCAGTTCACCATATTCATGAAATTGCAATGATTCAAAGCAAGGTTCCAGTGCAAAATCCCATTCTTGTAAAAAATAACATAATACACAGGAAGACCTGCACTTTTTCTTGTCAGAACAGCAAGACATAGGGTGGGGAAAAAAGAGACTCTTTCTGTACTTTCTCTGCCTTGTATCAAAAGAAGGAACAATTTTATCTTTTGCAAAAGACCGGGTCAGTCATTATAACTGTGCACAAGCTGCTTTTAAATGAGGAATTAATCCAATTAATTGGACCTCTTATAAAAAAAGCAATTTCCGACTCTGTTCTTTGCCACTGTGATCTTATTAACATAAATTACTCCTTTACTTTGATGTTAACTTCTTTTTCAGTAAAGCTACTCTGTGCCTATATGCAGTTGCATTTCAATTGATTCATTCTATCTGTGTTTATATCATAGGTTGATTAGAAAATAAATAGCTCTCATAAATAAAGAAGCTGCCACTTTCCTGTATAAGTAAATAAGTAAGCTCAGAAGTGAACCCATTATGTCACCAAGTGCATGATCCAATAGGGCTCTTCAGCCGCAGAGGACTTTTTCTTACCCATCTTGGAATTGACAAAAAGAGAGCACCTTTAGTAGCAGGATTTGTCCTTTTCATGCAGCACAGTAATTTATGTAGAGCCTTAGGAGGGGAAGATGAAATCCAGGGGCCCACCAAGCAAAATAATCATAACAAAAGCATGCTACCCATACAATAAAAATACTATTCCTTTCTCTTCTTAAATGGCACTACCTCAGGGCTACATGTGCACTTATTGTACAGGTGACAGATTTCGTTGTGGATCTTTCCTGAATTCTTCTATCATACCCACCAATCTGCTCTTTCCAGGCTCAAGGCTCAAAGAAAATCGACTGCAGAAGAGGTGCTCATTTATTAGGCTCAAGTCATGTTATATTAAGCAGAACCATTTCAGGTAAAGCCCCCTTGAGAGAGGCTGTCAGAACCTTAAATAAAGAAATGACAGTAGATTGGAGCTTGCTCTGACAAAGATAGCTGTTGTCTCACATGTGATATCATGCCCAGATATTTGGAATATGCTTGGTCTGGGGCTACTGTTAGTCCTGTCTTTCCTGAGGAACTAGATTCTGGAAAAGCTATCGTGTGTTCTATAGCTTCTAAGAAAGGGGTAATCAACATTCTTGTGTTGACAAGGAAGATGGCTGGAGATGTCTTGATGTCACTGGAGTGAGCATTCAGTCCATATTGGGTGGTTTGAGCAGCAAAATGATTTGAGGTGAAGCTTATGGGGCAAACCTGTCAATAACTGAGTCTACTAGACCAGAATCCATGAAATAACTAGTAAGCCAAACCATAATGTAGAACAGGGCTTTCCAAAGTTTTCCCGCGGCGACACACCAACGGCAGTTTTCCGCGGGAAAACCTGGAAGTGCCGCCATTGCGGCAGCGCGCAAAAACCCGGAAGCGCTGCTGCCACTTTTGTTTTTTGCGCGCCGCCGTTGGTGTGTCGCCGCGGGAAAACCCGGAAGCGCTGATGATGATCAGCGCTTCCGGGTTGTGTGGCGACACATCAGACTGTGTGTGGCAACACACTTTTGTGTCGCGACACACAGTTTGGAAAGCTCTGATGTAGAATAAGCATATCCAGGTCCTTTAATCTGTTTTTGTCCGAAGCACTGTCACGAACTGAGAGAGAACTCCTATGGTTTATTTATGAGTAGGACAAGTACAGAATCCACATCTGAAGCTCCTGTTCCATTGAACTTAGTACAGGTAGTCCTTGTTTAATGACCATTTGTTTAGTGACTATTCGAAGTTACAATGGTGCTGGAAAAAAGTGACTTACAACCAGTCCTCACACTTACGACAATCACAGTGTCCCCATGGTCACGTGATCATGATTTGAGCACTTGGCAACTGTCACGTATTTACAATGGTTGAACCATCCCGCAGTCATGTGATTGCCATTTGCAACCTTCCCAGCCAGCTTCTGACAAGCAAAGTCAATGGGGAAGCTGGCAGGAGGTCGCAAGTCACAGTCATGTGATGTTTCGCTTAACGACTGTGGGTGATTCGCTTAATAATTGCAACCAGGACTGCTGGAATTGCTGTTGCTAAGCGGGGCAGTCACATGATGTTTCGCTTAATGACCATGGGTGATTCACTTAACAACTGCAACCAGGACTGCTGGCATTGCCATTGCTAAGCGGGGTGGTCATGTGATGTTTACCTTAACGACCACTTTGCTTAGCAATGGAGTAGCTGGTCCCAATTAGGGTCATTAAGCGAGGACTAGCTGTACTGTTTATCTTGACGTGCATTACTCACTAGAGTTTGGGGAAACCCCTCTCTGTCCCACCTGAGTTGTCAAGTTCCTTTAACAGAAATGCTGAGACTGAACATACAGAATGTATATGCTGTAACTTGGATTGTTTCGAAGCTGAAATCCAAAATTAGTGGTGTTATAGCTTGTGTGCTTTGATAACAATCAATATAATTTTTCACAGAATGCTGGTTCATCTTTTGTCCTTCCAACATGGTTTGAGAATTCCAAGTCTTAAGTCCAAATTCTTCTTTGATGTGACCAAGTGATTCCATGAATGATTTCATTAGTTCTCTGTCATGCTGAACTTAATGCTTCCCAGGTTCCTATTCTCCCCATAGGTAATTATATTTCAGGGGCCAGCTCCCATTCCCGTCAAAGCCCTTTAACTATAAAGTAGTTCATTTGAAAGCCATTTTTTTTTAAAAAAATCTGTTTTTGTTTTTTGGTGCAATTGCTTCAGTCGCTATAACTATAACAATTATTGAAAAAGTCTATTCTGGTAACTTTACCAAGGATGTTCTTTCTCAAGCTTCCACAAATCCTTAGAGAACAGTCAGTGAGAAGTTCCCTCCTAATTTAGCCAATGAATGTCATAGAGAATCGGGGCTCAGCTGTGGATAATAGTTTACTTTTAATATTTTAATAATTCATCCTCTGGAATGAATTAAAATATAATTGCATTCAATTAAGAATTTGCCATTTTGTTAACCAACTTTCATGAAAGTTAGTAAACAGATACAATCTGAACAGAAACCAGAGTATAGTAAAGAGTTGATTGTGACCATGTTTTCAAGTATTTGAGGTGCTGGAGTGAACTGGAAAGCCAGGTTTGAGTCTCCACTCAACTTTGGGCCTGTCACTCTGGGGTTGTCCAGTTGCCTGGCCTTATCACTAGAATGGACCAGCTCCATTTTTGAAGGGCAGGAACAGATGGTATCACTCTGTACTCATATCCCTCTTGCTGCAAATATACCCTCTGAGTACATTTTCCTGCTGCAGTTTTAAATACTCTTTTTAAAAAATATTGTCTTGAATGCTCCTGTCCATTTTGGCGGATGCACTTTACTTACTTACAGGCCAACTTCAGAAATTTACTGGCTACTTCATAGAGACAAGAATGCCTCCTTAACTAAATCAGTGGCTACCACGGTCTCTAATGTCTTCCAGAGCTACTTTCACTAGGAATGCTGTAATAGTACAGCGCCTTACAAATAGAAGGGGGCGTGGTGGCTCAGCGGGTAAGATGCCAGGCTTGTCGATCAGAAGAGCGCAAGTTTGGAGGTTCAAATCCCTAGCCCCGCATGACAGAGTGAGCTCCCGCACTAGCCCCAGCTCTTGCCAACCTAGCAATACGAAAGCATGCAAATGCAAGTAGATAAATAGGTACCACTTCCATGGGAAGGTAACAGCGTTCCGCGCGCGTCATGCGGCCACATGACCGTGGAAGCGTCTTCGGACAACGCTGGCTCTTCGGCTAAGAAACGGAGATGAGCACCGGCCCCTAGAGTCGGACACGACTGCACAAATGTGCGGGGGGAACCTTTACCTTTACCTTACCCTAGAGTCGGACATAGCTGCACAAATGTGCAGGGGAAACCTTTACCTTTTTTACAAATAGAAGGTTGCTAGTTCAAATCTTGCCAGAAATGTGAGCTTTTTAAAAACTACTATCTTTCCTTGAGCTACCTATTTTCCTCTGGTCTTCTTCTTTTTAAAATAAGAGCAATGGTGAACCTTTTCATCTTTCTCCAGTCACTAGAGGGTGATAGGCTTAAAATAGTCTTTTTTTAGAGCTACCTTTTCTAAGTAGCTCTAGAAGACATTAGAGATCAACAGGACAGTATGAATGTAATGTTTATTTTAAAGCTGGTTGCTGTGCCTGCATTTTAATGTTTTTACTTTGTATATACAAAATCAATTTAAATGTGTACATACAGACATAAAAGTGTATATGTCCATTAAAACCTGCCCACTGCTTTCCTGGGACAGGACAGTGGGAGGGCACAGCAGCAGAGAATTGACCAATGGGTAGAAAGGGTAGCCTGCTGTCCAGACTTAATACCTTGCAAGCTGTTGTCAAAGTGTCTCAGTCTAGACAGGATTTTCTTAAGCCACTCTAGAGTTGAGTTGGTATGAATACAGGACAGGAACAGCTTAAGGGTGCAATGTGGATATACTATCTCTCAGTCGAACTACCTTCAAACAGGGGGGAGAGTATTAGAAGGATGGAATGATTGGAGCCCTGCCTGTCCGTCTTGCTATCTTCAGCTCCTAGAGAAAAGAGACAGCAAAGCAACAGATAAATAACTGTCTCAGAATAACTCTTATTGGTTTTAAGAGAGGTGGCATGGCTTCATTAAAACATATTTGTTTGATTATTGACTGAACCAGGAAACAGATGAGTAGTGGTTAGCCTTTTGTACATAGGAGTGTTTCTTGATCCAGCACCGATATTCTAGATGGTTTTAGTTTATATAGTTCTGATGGAAGTAAGTTGCAGGGCTGGCTCTAGGCTAAGGCCGAGTAGGCACTGGCCTAGGGGTGCCATGACTTGGGGGGCATCAAAAGTGAAAAGACTTCTGAAAAACATAATAAAAAAGTGAAAAGCAGTAATGGCACACTCCATGAGCCAGCACGCATGCTCAAGGGTTAAATATAATTAAGAAACAAGAGGGCACCTTTTAGAAATTCTTAATATAATCAGAAGAGGAACCGAACCATAGGGGGCATCAGAATATGACTTTGCCTAGGGTGCCTAAATGTCTAGAGTCAGCCCTGGTAAGCTGGGTACAGTTAACTATATTTGGAAATATGTTGTTTAGGTTATTACATTATATTGTACGTGGAGTTTTAATTAAGAAATCTTTCTTTTGGATCCAATCAGTTCCGGTGTCTATGTAATCAATAAATAATATATGAGTAAGTCTTTATTCCATAACAGGTGAAAAAAGAAGAATCACACCTTTTCTTACTATATATACAGTAATATATATTACTATAAGTGTAAAAAGACCTAAGCAGGCTTGTTTTAAGTTCCTTAATTACCTGTTAGACTGCTGTAACTAAGCTCTAATTTAGTACTGCATGCAAGCGTTCAATAATAAATATTTGAGTGAAAGAGAGCAAGCCTTGTGATAGGCTCCTTGGCACTGATGAACGAAACAGAGGAGGGAGACATAAAATACTATGGCAGATTAGGTGTAGGGTCAAAGCTTTCAAGGAGCATATGAGAGGAGGCTCCGCTCTTAAGAGGGGGGGGGAGTTTCATATGAGAAGAAAGATATTCAGGGGTATTCAGTTGTCAATTATCAGAACTGGCAGTTTGATGTGTTCAAGGTATCATTTTCCTTGTCTAAATATTTGCTACCCTCAGCCTAATGCAATCTGATTGTAGTATGGAATGTTGCCATATCTTTCCAGGTCTAGATTTATCCCACAGCAGCAAACTGTAGGACCTCAGTAGGCTTATCTTGCATGTAGTAAGGGATGTGTGAGCAAAAGCTTTGGTTACAAGTGTTTGCAACTTGCTTAGGGTCACCAGGGAAATAGATGACATGATAAAATGCTGCTGCTAGCTAATTCAGATACTTTAATTGCATTTGATTAACATCATT
Organism: Charina bottae; assembly: GCA_023362775.1. Lineage (NCBI taxonomy): Eukaryota > Metazoa > Chordata > Lepidosauria > Squamata > Charinaidae > Charina > Charina bottae. The sequence goes on from JALMGJ010000020.1 coordinate 4,908,507, forward strand.
TGCATATCATTTGCTTGGATATGGTAAATATTAAACTAGATTTGGCAGATGTGGTCCAGTTTTAAAATAAGTATCATGAAAATTGGAAATTATTTAGAGAGGTCATGCAAGATCTTGCTAGATATACTTGGAAATCACAAGAAGCTATAGATAACATAAATTTAGACTTTAATTTTGTAACCTTTACTTTACCTTTTGTAACACCTCAAAGCATATTTATTCTAATTGCTGTCACCTTGATTTTGGAATTTTAAAGATGTTTAAAATTATGTTTATGTTGTACATGTCGGTGTGACTGTACAGACTTTTTTCAGCGTGGCAGTGATTTTCAGCCGGGGAGCTGGGATCTCTCAGTGAGTTTCTTTATACCTTTAGGAAGTATGGACAATGGCATTCAGTGACATCACGGAACACTTGGAATTATATTCTGGGTTCTCCTCAGATCAGATCAGATCAGATCAGATCAAATAACTCTCTCTTTCACCTGCAGTTGTAGACAAGGTGCTAAAATTCTCCAATGCATCCCAGACAAACATAAAATCCCACTGATCAAATTTATGCCTGATAAATTTAATTTTATTCAAATCAATTTATTCTATATGTGGCTGGTGAAAATGTCCTATTTAATTTGGATGCATAAAACTTTTCTTTTACAAAAACTCATAAAAAGTGGTCAAAATGATGACCTCATTATAAGCTGAAGCAGACATTCATGCCTACACAAACATGCAAAACAAAAACAAAAAAGCCTGCAAACATAACAACTATTTCTTTTGCATGTAGAATATATAGAGCTAGTTTGGTCTAGTGGTTAAGGCTCCAGGCTAGAAACCAGGAGACGGTGAGTTCTAGTCCCGCCTCAGGCATGAAAGCCGGCTGGGTGACTTTGGGCCAGTCACTCTCTCTCAACCCAAATCATCTCACAGGGTTGTTGTTGTGGGGAAAATAGGAGGAGGGAGTATTAGGTATGTTCGCCACCTTGAGTTATTTGTAAAAATAATAAAGGTGGGATAAAAAATAAAATAATAAAATTGGCTTCCCAGCTACTTAAGAAAAGGAGTGTTTTATATTATATGTAGGTGATTTCCGTTTCAAACCCGTTTCTCCAGAGCGGAAAGACCATCAAGGGAAAACCCAAGTAACCAATGTAACTGAGTTAGATGAACTAATGGGATGGTCCCTGTAAGGCAGCTCCCTGTGCTTTTTCTTTGTAAAGAAAGTTTCTCTGAAAAGCTGCCTTAAGAAGAAACTAAAACATGAAATTCTAAGAATTTTCCATGTTTAGAATCACAGTACATGTGCACAGTTGAAACTGCGTCAAATGCAGATTATATATGCTCATATAATATGCATTGCTTTGCAAATTCATGTAGTGTTACAGCAATCATTTACTTTTGGTGAGGCACGGGGTTATCATTCAACCATTTCTGCACTTGTACCTGCAAAACAACTGCTTTGCAATGCTTGATTGGCTGAAGACTGATTGCACAGAAATTTACTGAATCTTGTTTTTAATTTCTGAGGTGGAAGGAAATTTCTGGAGAAAATAACACTCAATATGTAATATGCCTGAAGACAGGCAGATTTGTATATATCTTACTAGGTAAGTATCAATATTGACTGCACTATTCCTTCAGGCAGTTAGGCAGCGATGCTAACAAAGCGGATCATACCAAGTCTTTGTAACTCAATTTGAAGGTGTGCTAGAGGGAGCTCTTCCAAATGAAACTGCTCTTCGGCAGCGTGATTACAACCGGAGCCTTTGCAGCTCCCTTACCTATTTGTTTCCCTCTGCCAGTCGTTTTGGGGTTTTTTTTTCACCCTTCCACTGACCTTTCCTGTTATTTACTATTATTCTGCAGGTAGAATCCATCCTGTTATACATTTTGCTGGATGTTTGGTCACTCTGCCACTTTGCAAGGAAATATTTTGGCTAGATCATAGCTTTCCAAACTGTGTGTCGCGACACTTTAGTGTGTTGCAGCACACAGTTTAGTGTGTCACGAAACAACCCGGGAGCGGCAGCGGGGGCGTGCACGGCAGTGGCGTGGTGGTGTGTGTGGTGGCGGCGGCAGCGACGACGGCAGTGGCGCGCCATCAGCACTTCCACGTTTTAGCGAGGCCGCCGCTGCGCCACCACACGCCCCCTGCCCCGCCGCCGTGCACGCCCCCGCCGCCGTGCACACCTCCGCACTGCTGCTGTTGGTGTGTCGCCAACGGCGGCAGTTTGGAAAGCACTGGGCTAGATAAAGGCAACATTGTGCTGGGGGGGCTGACAAGACTTGTCTGTATTTTCTTTTCTGTAGCAATGTAACTTGTTGCATCTCTTTCTCTCTGTGTGTCTCTGTGTGTGTCCCCTCATGTATGTCTGTGAGCCCTAAGAAGTACACGGGGACTGAATACGTTGTGCTCTGGGTCAGGAGGTAGGACAACTTAGGGGAAGTCAGTGGCATTCTGAGCTGCTGCCCAACTACATCTCACAAAGGAATGCACTGCAGTTTTTTTTCCCCACATGTTTTTCTCTGCAGCCCCCAATCTGATTTGACCCTTTCTTAACTCGATATTTTCTTTGGGGGCTTCTGCTCCCATAAAAATTGGTCCCCTTGTCTTCTCTTTTTGGAGAATTAGTCTGTGTCTTAAGTCCCTTTCTGTAATTGTTTTCCAAGATTGCAAGGGGCTGGAAAAAATGACAAAATCAAGAAAAGGAGATTTAGAACACACAGGATGCAGCGCTAGCCCCGTTCGCCACCCAAGTTCCACATGGAGCCCAGACTGAGCCATGAGTCAAAGGCCTGAGCAGAGCCTCAGCCAGTGAAGCCGAGGATCCAGATGAAAGTGGAGCTCCAGAGGTAGCATGAAACCCCCCCCCTCCCCGCTTCTATTGACGTGAGCAAGGCCCTTGTAAACAAATTGGAAGCATACAGCTCAATAGGCATGAGAATTGGCCCAGCATCTGCCAAAGTCTGAATTGTATAAATTGCACATCAGACCTTGTTCTCAGGAGTGGGCTATTAATCCTCTTTTGTATCCAGTTTGAATGTAATGTTTCTTCCCACACAGTTTACTGCTTCTAAGATTACCTTCCCAGCACAAGCTGGAACCCTATTGCAGCAGCTCCTGTGCTATGAAGATAAAGGAAAAAAGAGCCTTAGAGAATATAATAATGGGTGCTAGTACACGGGAGTACAAAATTATATTGTCACACAAGGGATGTGAAATTCTTCCACACTGCCTTTTATAATTTCATTTTGTTTCATTTTATTATTTTATTTTATTTTATTTTATTTTATTATTTTATTTTATTATTTTATTTTATTATTTATTATTTTATTATTTTATTTTATTTATTATGGCTCAAGGTAGATTTGACCTGTGTTAAAGAAGCTCTTGTATTTTATGTCTTCCCAGTTTATAAGTTTTTTGGATTGAAGCAAAAAAAAAAATAGAGTAAATTATTATAATATAAATATATTATACATTATTATAGTATACCGTAATAATAGAGTAAATAGAGTTTTGCTGTCCATTTGGTATATTTGATAGTTTTAAGTGTGACTGTTGTCTTACCATTATGTAACTTCAAAAGGAAAAAAATCCTAGCTCTGCTACTTAAATGAAGCTTTCTTTTTGATGAGGGAATTATTTGGCTTCATACTGAAATATCTGAAAAGTTCTTATACAGGTCCTGACAGTAGCATACTTCTCACTGGGATCAGAATATTAATTTTGAGATTATGCAAGAAGGCAAGCGAAGAAGTGATTTTACATCAATTGCTGCCCACCTGGCAGATGTGTTGAATTACAAATACCATCATTCTTTAGGCAGCAGAGTGACAGCTACTTATGGGACTTTGTAACCCCAATGGCTGTGCTGAATGGGGAATGATGATTCTGGAAGACATCAAGTTGGGGGCAGTTGATATAAAGTTCCCTGTCAACTTCTTTGGTATGGTCTTCACCTGTTATTTCAGTATTGTTTCTAGTGGGAAAATAAGGGAGCAAATTATGGGATATCTTTTTGAGATTAATGAAATTAAAGCCTGCCATTCCAATAATCAAGTACTGTGCTTAGCATAGTAACTATATACCTGTAATAACACTGACATTATACACTGGTGTAAATAATTCTCCCTTTCAACAGCTGTCTACTTCAGTACACAGACCCTCCCCCACCATAAAATGTAGTCCATACATTGTGCATAAGAAGGTTAAAAAAAGTATAAAATCTCCATTGAGTCAATCTTGACTGCCAATGATTTCATGCATGCCGTCACATCCATGCTGCTGTCTTGGCAACACTATGGAGTAGTTTGCCGTTGTCTTCTTCCAGGATGTTTTTCAACTATCCTGTCTAGTTTACAGCCTGATAGTCCCTGGTAGCCTCCCATCCAAATACTTACCAGGCTCAACACTGCTTAGCTCTCAGACCCAGACAAGGTCAAAGTCATAGAACCTGGAAGAGACCTTGGAGTTTATCTAGTCCAACATCCTGCTCAGTGCAGAAATCTACTATTACAACATCCGGACCAATAGCCAACCAATCTCTCCAGTGATGGAGAGTCCACCATCTCCTGAGGAAGTCTGTTTCATGGTTGAATAGCTCTTACTATTGGGATTTTTCCCCCCAAGGTCTGAAATCCACTTCCTTGTAACGTAAACCCATTGTTTCTTGTCCTGTCCTATGGAACACTTCAGTCCAGTCTTTTACATGAGAGCTCTTCAGGTACTTCATGATGACAGCTATCATGTCTCTCCTCAGCCATTATGTGGTTCTACAAATGATTTAGGATGAATTCCATTTCTCAGAAATCAGTAAAATGGTAGATGCTGTACAAATTACCACTTTCTTTATTAACTATAACAAAGAATATTTCTATCCCATGACCTAAAAGCTAAACAACTCTTGTTTAGTGAGGTTGCTATGCATGCGTTTTCTGATTGCACTTTAAATGGTCTTTGCAGGCAAAAAATCTATTTTACTTGAATGAGCTACCTGAAATAAATTGAAGGAGTGTGTTTTAAACTGTTTGGGATGCTTCACTCTATCTCACATTGATAGTTGAGTGGACATTTAATTGCAATTAACATGTTAATGTGAGAGTATTCATTCAGACACACACAAAGGCAATCTTATCATGGTACCTAATGATATATATTAACTTGTAGATTCAAACCACAGAATAGTTATTTCATTAAAAAACCAATTCAGCTCATACAGATTATGAGAGGTTTTTTTTTAATTAATAACAATGCAATTCTACAAATATGAATAAATGTCATAAAACATAATGACTTTTCTTTCTGAATAAACATGCTTAGGATTTTCAGCTTACGTAATCATACCTTCCAAAAGGTTCAGGGCAAATAATAATTCATAATAAAATAAAATAAAATATAAATATTCATGTATGTATGTATGTATGTGTGTGTATGTATGTATGTATGTGTGTATGTATGTGTGTGTGTGTGTGTGTGTGTATATATATATATATATGTATATATCTTGATGAAAAGTGTAGTTATTGTCCATTTTGAGTGATGCTGTCACTTTCTGCCTGCTGTTTCAGCCTTTGAAAAATCTGTTGGCAAATCCATGATTTTTATATTTTTTGCATATTGTTCCTCACTTCCATCATTGGCATTTATAGCTGCTGAGTTTTATTGGTTGGTTTCTTCTTTCCGTTGTGTCCTAGCATGCCATGTTCCACATAGCACATAAAAATGTCTTTGCTTATAGCCTGGTTTAAATGGACAACGGGGGGAAGGTTCAGTGTTCTGCATTAATTGAGGAGTGGGTGAACCAGAAAGCAAAAGCAATATGGAAGTAGTGGTGCATGTAGAAAGAAGCAAGGACAGTCTTCTAATATCATATTAGGAAAATAAAGTCCTCTTGAACCAAGTGGGTTTGCTAATTTCTGGTTATAAGTAGTAGTAATAATAGTATTATTAATTTTATTTTATTATTGTTATATTTATATTCCCTATTCTGCCAAAATAGTGTTCTTCAAGGGAGCTAAAGATAAAAATTAAATGAAAAACACAATGAAGGCATAATTAGTATTACAATAAACATATTACAATATAACAGTAATAATATAATACTTTTACCCATATCTAGTTAACTTCATTTGTTGCAAACAAATATGTTGGAATTCTGTGCAGAGTTTTGACCAAAGACAGATAGATGCTTAGCAGATGCCACTCAGTGTTCCTATATCATAGCAGAGTGTTTTCATGGCTCTCAAGATTTTGATCCTGTGAAAATCAGTATAGAGGGGTTTTTTGTTTAAATATTTCTCTTCTGGCTACCTTCCATATAAGGCTCAGCAAGCTGGTATGGCTGCCACTTCACCTGATTAAAAAAGTCATACATTAATCCATTTTAAGGATTAATAAAATTAGAAAATCCCCAATTGGGTGAAGCAGAATTTTTTTGCTTCATATACTTACAGGGACCACAAGAATCACTTTTCACCTTTTTTGTACTGTCTCATCATTCGATTTCTGTATTTTGAGTTTTGTTGGCCTGAGGAATTTCTTGAGGTATCAAATTGCCAATGACAGTGTTCATGATAACATCATCATGCAAATGCTGCAACTTGTATACTTGTGTTAGACAATGGGATGCAAGTATGGAATGGTGGCATTAGTGAGAAGATATCTTACAACTGGCCACATTTTGGCATCATCATAGATTGTTGTAGGTGCTGCTAAAGCATATGTTTTAGGGGCTTCTTGGCGCAAAGGCCAGGCTGGGCATGCCTCATCAGCAGTGGGAGCAAGAAGACAGCAAGGTGAGATGGGGCGGCGGAGCGCAGGGCGGCAGGAGTCTCGGAGTGCAGGGTGGCGAGGACGGCTGGGACTGGGTTGGGATAGCTGCAGCTTCCCGGGGTGTGGCAAGCAAGCAGCCCCAGAGCTGTGTGGTTCTGGGGCTGCTTGCCGCCCCGCAAGGCAGGGTGCAGAGTGGCCAAAGGGGCAGAGATGGGGGGAGTTAGGCGGGGGGGAGTTGAAGCACCCTGTGGTCGTAAGTGCAGGTGGGCTGCCAAGCGCCCAAAATTTGATCATGTGACCACGGGGACGCTGAAACGGCCATAACTTTGAGGACTGGTCCTAAGTCACTTTTTCCAGTGCCGTTGTAATTTTGAACAGTTGCTGAACAAATGGTTGTTAAGCGAGGACTACCTGTATTGAAAGAAAAACAAATTTCTGTTCCTGTGAGTGGCTGAAAAACGCAAAGTTACACATGTGTGCATTGAAATATGAACTAATTTCTCCCTATGTCAGGGATTATTTCTTTGGCTTCAGGATGTGTAGTCACCTACAACAGGTATCTAGGGTTTGTTTTAGAGGGTTCTGAGAAAGGCAGCACTTGTTTCAATCCCCACCCCATTCTGAATACAGTTCTCTTCACTATCAAATATCCTGTTGTTTTACCATGTCTACATCTACATACTTAGAAGTAGATGCAACCCTAGATAGATGGTTGGCAAAAATAAAATACACTTATCCCCTTTGTCATTCATTTGAATAATGGGTTTGTGCCTCTAGCTTCATTGTTGCTCTGATTGGTGATACTTTGATATTTTTTTGGAAGTTTTCATTTTGGACTCTTAATATAAACTGTGGCAGCTTTCTTTCTTTCTTTCTTTCTTTCTTTCTTTCTTTCTTTCTTTCTTTCTTTCTTTCTTTCTTTCTTTCTTTCTTTCTTTTTCTTCCTTCCTTCCTTCCTTCCTCCCTCCCTCCCTCCCTCCCTTCCCTCCCCTCCCCTCCCCTCCCCTCCCCTTCCTTTCCTTTCCTTTCCTTTCCTTTCCTTTCCTTTCCTTTCCTTTCCTTTCCTTTCCTTTCCTTTCCTTTCCTCTTTTTTCTGAACGAGACAAAATAATGTGTAATATCCACCAAGAATACATTAGAAACTGTAATGCCTCACAGAATGTCAGGCTTAGTAGCATACAGATATAGCTGTCAGACAGAAAGTATTAAAGCTGAATAATGTCCCAAAGGATTATTTTTTTCTTACTCATTACGAAAAATTATCTCCATTTAAAATTTAGTAACTAATATACCACAAATGACCACACATTCATTTGGATACAAAATAATGTGGTTTTTCATCAATACCTAAGATTTCTCAGTTACATTATAATCCAATCAGCAGCACATCTTCCATTTTAAATGCAAGGGATTCTGCAGACTTCAATAGCATACATACTGTCGGTTGCTATTTTTCAGAGAGGCAGGTCAGCTGAATGTTAGAAAGCTTAATCTTTTGGAGCCCTACAATACCTTATAGTGCTTCAGCCTGACAACTGAGCAGAAATTATCTATTGTGGGGATTAAAATTGCTTCTGTTCAACTGTAAAAGCAGATATATGAGAGAACTGGTGCTATAGCATGAATTGCGTAAATGCAGCACCTACAAGAAATATTGTGTGGGACACAGGAATGTGACAAAGAGATGGATGGTCCTTTGTTTGCATTGGATCATCTAGAAATGGTTGGGGATTTCTCTCTTTCCTCCCTGAGAAAAGCTCAGGACCCTTTTTCAGAACTAAACGGAGGCGTCTTGGGAAAATTACCTGCACGTCTCCTTGTTGGTAGCCTCCTAACTGTGCAAGCTAGCAAAGTAAAAGTAACTTTTTTAGCTTACATGGGAAGACAAGACAACCAAATATTGTATACAAAAGCAACAAAGAAAAACCCCAGAAAGCTACATTTTGCAGGATTCCGGTTCAAGAAGAGGGGTTTTCCAGCCAGCAGGTAGTTTCCTTTCCTGCCCTTCAGTCTGGTCCCCTAAAATCTGTCACCATTTGTTTATGTAATTTCACCAAGCTATGCACAGTAGAAGGGGCGTGGTGGCTCAGTGGGTAAGACGCCAGGCTTGTCGATTGGAAGATCGCAAGTTTGGAGGTTCGAATCCCTAGCCCTGCATGCGGAATGAGCTCCCGCACTAGCTCCAGCTCTTGCCAACCTAGCAATTTGAAAGCATGCAAATGCAAGTAGATGAATAGGTACCACTTCGGTGGGTAGGTAACAGCGTTCCACGCGCGTCATGCGGCCACATGACCGTGGAAGCATCTTCGGACAATGCTGGCTCTTCAGCTAACAAACGGAGATGAGCACCGGCCCCTAGAGTCGGACACGACTGCACAAATGTGTGGGGGGAACCTTTACCTTTACCTATGCACAGTAGAGTAGCCAGCAATAATGTTCCTGTGCTCTGATTTCAGCCCAAAGTAGCAAGTAAACTGAGATAAACTTTGTCTGCTCTGAGGCAGTCCACAAAGCAGTTTTCTGCTCAATGACTCTGGAGAACCTTGCTACTATTTCTGGTTCTTCAAGATGTAGGATCCATTGTAGGATCAAAGTTCTGCCTGTTCTACCACAGCTTAGCTTGAAGAACACAAGGATGCTTTTCCAGGGGCTTTGCAGATGATATCTTCGGCATTTAATTATTCCACTAAGAAACACACTGGGGTGTGATACTTGGAATTTCTGCACAATCTGTATTTCCCCCCAGTTCAGCTATTTTTCTACAAATATTTAACTAAGGAAAAAGAGTAACCCCAAATGGCAAATGGGATCCTTGCTTGATACAGTCAGTGGTCTTCCTATCCCACAAGCACCATCATCTGTGTGCGTGGGAGGGAAAGGTTATGGGTTTGTATCTCATTGAAGCAATCAGCAGCTCAGCAATTCATTGATGCCACTGTTCATTATCCTTCTTTTAACAGCAGCTTCCTCCCACAGAGGCTGCTTCACTCCCTACACCATCAGGGTTTAATTTTTCCCTTACAACCAGTTCCCAATACCCAAACAGTGAATCAAGATTCAATAATATGTGAGTACACACACACACACACGTGCGTGCAATGTGTGTGTATGTACTTACTCATACACACACACACACACACACATTTTTAAATCTCTTTTCCCCATCCCGCTTTCTATCGCTTTTTGCAGTCTGAACAATACATACCAATTTTTATTTTTACTATTTGCAATCTTAGGTTTATTGTTTTTACTGCTAGTAACGTATGGCAGTTATTGAGAGTCAGACAGTCTCTTGTCCCTTATAAGATTTAGATTTAATTTATCCATTGCTGGATTACACTTTTCTGCTTCTGTCACCAATAAATGAAGGCCAAAGGAGACGTTAATGCTTGGGAAACCCAAAAGCTCGCAGAGTCAACATTTTATAGCCCTGATTAATCTGAATCAGACTGCCACAAAATTTATATGGATATTTTAAAAGTACTTTTCTGTCAAGTGATGTTTCTCTTCCCAACCTTTCTAGATATTACATCAGCATTACTAGGTGCCATAAGGGATAAGCTGAAGAAAATAGTGAAATGATCCAGCCTGTATTTTAGCACAAGATATTTTTAGTTGTTTGCACACCTATTCTTTAGAGTAAACCAAAAAACGTGTTAGTTTAAGAAACCTCCAAAATACCAATGAGGTCTTAAAAAGAAATAGAAATTTTCAATTGCCATCTTTGATATTTCCATTAGCCTGGCTGTTTGTTTTGTAGGATCTACAGAAGAATTTAGCATTTCTATATCCCCATTTCATCTGTGAAATAGCTATAACCAATCTAGATTAGTGTATTCTTATATAGTGACATTTAGAAATGAATAAATATGAGCAGCAAGCTGCTAGCCCTCTTCCACTGTTACTCTCCAGCAGCTGTTATTTCAGCTAGGCTGCTTTTGAATCAAGAGAGAGAACAGAGCCTCCAAAACTGGCAGCCGAGGGTACCCTAACCCTAACCCTAACCGTCATAACTGCGAATGGTCACTTTATGAGGCAGTCACTAAACGAGGACTACCTGTAATTGTTATTTTCTTATCTTTTCCGTATCTAACTAACCTTTCTGAAATTCAGTGGCAAGAACTGTACATTCTATTTAAAGTGTGATTGCATCAGCAGTATGTAAGCAATAAGTCAAGATAGTGGGCATGTCAGCACCATCAAAGCCCACCCTCTTGGCTTTTTTGACACATGGAGTTGCCCCTCGGCCATATGCAGGATTGATAGTATGGGATCAAGATCACTTTCTAGTTAGTTATTATTAGACCTCATTAATATACATGTGGATCTTTTTCAGTGTGCACTGCTTTGCATTTTCTTACACTGGACTTACACTGGACTACATTTGCCATTCTGAAGCCCAGCCTTGTGAAACTTGGTATACTCCCTTTTTGATTTTAGGATCTTGAATAATGTGGTGTTATCACCAACTTGGCCACATTGCTGCTCACTGCTACCTCCAGATTATAAGATGGAGATGTGTCTAAAATATAGCTTATAATACATAGTGGTGTCCACAGCAAACTACAGTGACACCAAAATGGCAGTATAAAATATTCTTATTCCTGCTTCTTTTAAAAATAAAAATATCTTCTTTCAGTAACAGAAGAATATTATTTTGTTATGAGAGCAAAATAGGTATATTCAATAGGTACCTGGAATTATTTAAATTTCCCTTTTTAAATATGCTTGTAAGATTATGTGTATATTCTGAAATCAGTACTTTTTTCCCATGTGCTCCAAAAATCTTTTTAAAAATGGTGGCATGTATAGTTCAAAATAAAATGAGAAATAAACAGATTCAAAATATGCTAGTTTTGTGTTTTACAGTCTTCTTCTGACTGTATTAGCAATTGAAGATACTTCTAGTATATGAGAAACAGAGAGAAATGAGTCTGATTTTAGAGGTACATCCTTATCCCAAAATCAGAGGCATTTAGACAAACTGCAGATTGAGATGTACCTTTTTCCTGTTTAGACTTATGTGTTTGTCTTATGTAAGTTTTCTGACCAAAGACAAGGCATCAAGTGACCCCAAAATGTTATGAAGCTATAATCCTTAAATTCCCTGCTAGGTAAGCTCCATTCAAAAAGTGAGATTTTCTTCTGACTGAGTAGTAAGATGCTGGCCTCTGTGCTCCATGACATACTGCTTTTTTATTTATTTATTATACTGAAAAGCATGCATAATTATATTTTGTGGAAACTGTTCGTATTTTTATTCCTCCCCCCCCCCCCCTGCACACACACACACAGAGTGGAAAAACCCTAAGAACGAAGGAAATGCTTCTGTTTTTTTTTTTTTTTAAATTGAAAAGCACAAATAATTATATATCATGGAAACAATTTCTTTGCATTTCTTTGTCCAGTTTTGAATTTGGGAAAAGTTAGTCACTCCTGTCAATGTTTAAACTGTGATCTGTGGATATGCATTTTTTCTTTATTCTGGGTTGTTTTTTTAGTCTGCAGAAATAGGAAAATGAAGAGATAAAGCAGTTAAGGTGGATCCTGAGTGGGCACTGATAGATGTTAATCTTGTCCATGAGAGGAGCATTAAAACAAGCAATTGAAGGAGGAGGGAATTTGGTTATACATTTCTGCCCCGAATGGAAGCAGGGAATTTTGAGCTCCGCTGAAGGCAAGTCCAAGGGCAAAAATCTTTTAGAGAGCCAAAATCATGGCCTAGGATGGGCGAGGCTGCATTTCAAACACTTTATTACTCCGTTATTACATGGAACCATTTTTAAAATAAATGTTGACCAGTGTTTCTGGTTCTAACTGTCATATACAGGTATTTTATTGTACTTGGATCTCTTGTTTTAATGTAATTTTTATTAAAGATTTTTTTTAAAAAGAAGATAAAAACTAATACAAACTAATATAAATAAGAAAAAGAAAGAAATCAAAGAGAAAGCTAAAAGTCCAAGAAAGAAAATTTAAAAATAAAAGAAAAATAGAAAAGAAAGAAAAAAGATACAAAGAAGTAGCTTCCAATCTTCTTTACAGCAGTTATAAGTACAATTATAAATTTACCTCTTACTCTATTGTTACAACATAACTCTCTTCTTTCTATAATCTATCCTGTCTAATCATCAAAACCATAAATCGTAAGTTCATTTTTTTCTGTTTCACACAAAAAGTCTATAAGAGGTTTCCAGTCAGCAATAAATGTAGATATTGTCTTTTCCCTAATCAAAGAAGTTGATTTAGTGATCCATGACAGACTGCTTTTGAAACTGAAGGCAGTTTGTAACATGGCTTGGCATAATTTAGCCGCCCATTGGGGGTCATGGGCGGTCATATAAATTTGAAAAATAAATAAATAAATAAATAAAAATAAAAATAAATAAATAAATAAAAATATAAAATAAAATAAACAAACTCCACAAAATAAGAAGTTAGACATTCTACCGTGTTACTCACAAGACCTTGAACAAGCCAAAAACAGTGTTTGGATCTCAACCCATACATAGCACAACTGAAGCCGCAGTCCAGGGTCTGTGATGCATTTTTAAATTACCTGCTTAGGTTTGGCTAAGTCTTAGTCTTAGTTATCCAGCAAGTATCAATTATGGTATGGGAATTTGTGTTACTAGGAGCAATTCAGGCACAATCCTGAGGTGTGCGCAAGTTGCCCTTGTGGGTCAGAAATGTTTTGTTGCTCTTTATCTTCTCTGGTCAGTCTACAAGCCACGCGATCCTCAGCCAGAAGTGCTGCTTCTGCATCAAGTGCAGCCAGGGGCCTCCTCCAAAGCATCAAGTGGAAAGTATCACAGCCCTTCTTACCAAAATGCTGCAGCACCTAGTTGAGCCCCATAATTCCCCAAGGCTGTCAGCCAAATGCAGGGAGGGCTTAGAAACTGACATTCATAGAGGCTTCATGATAATTTTATAAAGAATAATGAGAGCTGCATATCGAAATTTCTTTTTTTTTTGGCAGCATTAAAGAAAATCCATACAGAGAAAGCTAATTAAAAAGACATGTCCAGCTGCCTTACATGGAAGACACTGATGCTTTTTCACTGGAGGCAGATTATCCAGGAAAATACAACCCTTGGAATAACTAAAACTTTAGACCTTTTAGTTTATGTTTTGGTAAAACTTTCTTGAAAAATTGTTTTAATTTTTTATTTCAAAATCAGAGCGTTTATTGAGTCACTCTCTGCAGATATCAGTTCGGATGCCAGATCAAAGAACACTTTCATGTTGGTCAATGTGACAGAAACAATCGGTGCAGAATAGTTCAAACATCGACTTCCGTAAGAGTTCCCGTGCTCGCTGTAACTAATATATACTGCCCACAGTATGTACAGTATTAGCAAGTCCTGCCATTCAGGATGTAAAGGCTGAAGCTGATGAAGCAGGAGTCCTGATTCTCGCCCCAGAAATATCTGTTTTGTAAACAAGGGACTGATGGCAGAGACTTTCAAGGATGGGAGAAGAGCAGCTAGAAATTCATTAACTCAAACAGGTGAAAGCAAGAAGCCCAGGATTTGATCCTTGGGCCTGACATACATACAGACCAGGTTTCTGTGGGCTGCTGGATGCAGAACCTTTTTGTATGTATCTAGGTATGTATATGTGACCTTATCTAATCTGCTTGGGACAGAGCACTTTATAGCTGTGCCAGGTATTATTATAATATTTTTATCCTGCCTTTTAAAATATATTTTGGTCAACTCAAGGCGGCAAACATATCTAATACTCCTGCCTCCTATTTTCCCCACAACAACAACCCTGCGAGGTGGGTTGGGCTGAGACACTGGGACTGGCCCAGTCACCCAGCCAGCTTTCCTGCCTAAGGGAGGCCTAGAACTCACCATCTCTTGGTGTCTAGGCCAGCACCTTCACCACTATGCCAAACTGGCTCTGTATGAAGCATTCACACAGGTGACAGCAGGCAGCTTAGCTCTAATCCTACCAAGACTACATGGCTGTGGGTATTTGGGCCACCTGATCCCAAAGAATCTCCAGTTAGTCCTGGATAGGAAGCACTTCTCCATTTGGGGCTAAAATGCAATCTGTTCCCCCCCCCCCTGGACTCGCAGCTCCTGCTCAAAGAGCAGGTGACAGCTGTGGGTAGGAAGGCCTCCACACAGGTTTATCTTGTGTGCCAGTTGCATCCATTCCTGGACTGGAAAGCCCTACAGCAGCCACTCATCCCCTGGTCACCTCGCATGTGGATTATTGCAACGTGCTGTACATGGGACTGCTCTTAAAGACCACTCGGAAGCTTCAGCTGGTCTAAAATACAGTGGCATGGGTTGGCACGGTCTGGGTCCTCTTGATCAAACAATGTCATCTGATGGGACCCTGGAAGCAGGCCTTCTCTGTTGCTGTCCCTGCCCTCTGGAACAGTATTCCACCCGAGATCTGTAGGACTTCTACCCTGACTTCCTTTAAGAGGTCATTAAGAACATGGCTTTTCCCCCAGGCCTTGGATTAGGGTGGGTGATGAGCTTCTCAGAGCATTTTCTCTGTTCAGTTGGATGGTTGTCTATTCCAGACAGCTTTTGTCTTTCTTTTTTCTGCTTCATTTGTGGTTTCTATATTTCTTTTTATTTTTGTAAATTGCCCAGGGTTGTCATAGAGTCAAGTGGCCTTATAAATAAAAATGAAATAAAATAATCAAGTGCTGTAAAAAAGGAGAGTGGCTGAAGAAGTACATTCCAGGCCTGCCCTCTGCCCTTTCTGCGTTGATGAGAAAGGGCTGATGTAAGACTGTAGGTACATTCATTTGAATGCAGGTGGTGGCTCAGCGGGTAAGACGCCAGGCTTGTCAATCGGAAGATCACAAGTTCGGAGGTTCGAATCCCTAGCCCTGCGTGCGGAGTGAGCTCCCGCACTCGCCCCAGCTCTTGCCAACCTAGCAATTTGAAAGCATGCAAATGCAAGTAGATAAATAGGTACCACTTCGGTGGGTAGGTAACAGCGTTATGCGCACGTCATGCCGGCCACATGACCGCGGAAGCGTCTTCGGACAACGCTGGCTCTTCGGCTAACAAACAGAGATGAGCACCGGCCCCTAGAGTCGGACACGACTGCACAGATGTTCGGGGGGAACCTTTACCTTTACTTTACAATCTCTACCTTACCAACCATCCTACATGAGCAAGTTGAGCAAGCACGCAGAAGGCTAGGGTTGCATGTGTAGTCAAAAAATAAACACACACACCTGTCACTGAAAAATAAACACTCTCCCATTTGAAAATGTAGAATATGGTTTGCTTGGCTTTCTAAAATAAGAATTCACACATATTATTTATAAACAAGTCAACAGAATGCACAGCCATCCTTCCAGTCTGGAATCAGCTGAGCTCCGAAGTGTTGCAGGCCTTTGGGTAGAAGGAAGTGTTTTGACTGCCAGGGATCCCTTTAAGTGGTGAGGAATTCAGCTGCGAGGTGTTGTTGGCAATGTGTGTGCTCTGCCATTGAACATTCTCCCATCATGTACTTGCATACTGAAAGCCAGTGTGATTTGAGAGAGAGGCAGCATTCTGACTGCAGTGACTTCTTGCAGATGTTGAAAAACATGGAGGAATGCAGCAGGATTCCTTGGACCCCCATACTCCAGAACAGGGTTTCTCAACCTCGGCAACTTTAAGATGTGTGGAATTCAACTCCCAGAATTCCCCAGCCAGCCAAATACTTTTTCAATGGAATCAGCCATTTAAATAGGAATAGTACTCCGTCCTTTGGGGGAGATGGGGCAGTGATAGAAGTAGAAAGCAAGAAAGCAAGCAAGCAAGAATAAAATAAATAGTACTCCTATCTCAAAGCCTGCCATTAAACTGATGCAAGATGCAAGATTCCTGTCCCTCTCTTGGTATAGATCATCCCGCGATTCCAAGGGAGAAAAATCCCAAATTGAAATGAATCAACAGACTGAAATGGATCCAGGAAAACCGTTTCAACCAAGACTGTCTGGAAGTGGTTGGCAGCCATTCTCCAGAGAAACGAGTGCAACCCCCTTTATCTCTCCAGCAACAAACCTCCCATTTTTCTCTGCCACTTTTCTGCCTCTTCCAGCTATCTTTTCTGTATTCTATAGTCTTCTCTCTGTGTGTGTGTCTGTGTTACTATTTTTAAAAAGTTTTTGATCACATATTTATTTTTAATCTGATATACAACTGAAATGGGTGGCAGTATGTGGTGTGTTAAGATTAACAGTGAAATAATTAAAAAATATTTTTTTAAATTAAATTAAAAAAATAAAATAGAGCCAGTTTGGTCTAGTGGTGAAGATGCTGGGCTAGAAACCAGGAGACTGAGAGTTCTAGTCCTGCCTTAGGCAGCAAAGCCGGCTGGGTGACCTTGGGCCAGTCACTCTCTCAGCCCAACCCACCTCACAGGGTTGTTGTTGTGGGGAAAATAGGAGGAGGAAGGAGTACTGAGTATGTTCCCTGCCTTGAGTTATTTATAAAAATAATAAAGGTGGGATAAAAATAAAAAAAAAATAAAAAAAAAATAAAATGACAGTTTTTTCAGTAATAGATCTTCACTCCTGTTCACTTTTAAAATATTTTGAAGTGGATCTACCAGTTTTTGTAGTGCAGGCCCAACATGTTGCTCAAAGGTGGGCCTGAGAGAAGTTGTGCACTCTTCTTCTACAGTTCGCCTAGAAATGATGTTAGCCCTTGAGCTACAGGTAGTTTCATTGTCTGGCTTCTGCTTATGTTTTTGTTAAGAAGGCCTGATCTCCAGCTCTTTTAAAGAGCTTTTGGATAAGATTAGAGCAGGGCTTTCCAAACTTTTGCCGTTGGCGACACACCAACGGCCGGCCCACAAAAACCCGGAAGCGCCGGCGGTGGTGTTTCCGGGTTGCTGCCGCGATGGCAGCGGCTGCCTCTTCGAAAGGGCAGGCTCCAGGGACCCCGAAAATGCCCTCGGTTCCTGCAGGGAGGCAAAAAGCCTCGCTACGCGCGTGCGCACACTTCCAGGCTTCCCAGCACACAGCTGATCGGCACGGGGGGGGGATGCCGGGGTGGAAATTCTCCACGCTGATCAGCTGTGCGCCGGGAAGCCCAGCAGCATGCGCGCGGCAAGTCTTTTCGCCTCCATGCCGGAACTGAGGGCATTTTCAGGGTCCCCGGAGCCTGCCCTTTCGAAGGGGGAGGCTCTGGGGACCTCAAAAATGCCCTCAGTTCCAGCAGGGAGGCGAAAATCACGCACACACGCTGCCAGGCTGCTCCTGGCCCACAGCTGATCAGCGTGGGGGGGGGGCGGGGTGGAAATTCTCTGCACCGATCAGCTGTGCACCAGGAAGCCCAGTAGCATGTGCGCGCGGCGAGGCTTTTCGCCTCCCTGCCGGGCTTCCCAGCGCACAGCTGATCGGCGCGGAGAATTTCCACCCTGGGTGGCCCGGCAGCGTGCTCGCGCAATTTTCGCCTCCCTGCCGGAACCGAGGACATTTTCATCAGCGCTTCCAGGTTGTCACACGACACACTTGGGGCCCCCAGGCAACACAGTATTGTGTCGCGACACACAGTTTGGAAAGCCCTTAGAGAATATTCAAAAGTAGACCTTTACTAGGTCTTGTGGTGATGCTATGCAGATGGCAAATAAATTTTGCCCTGCTCCCCTCAGTGCCATAGAAGAGGCTTCATAATGGGATGTAAGCTGTTTTATACTGTATTTGTAGTGTACTTGCACTGTACTTAGTGATTCATTTGCATTGTTGTCCTTAGCTCTGATATATATCAAGAGGCTGACTCTTCTGAGAGGGAAGCATAAGCAAATATCTTTATTCTACAAAATGAGCAGGGTATTGAAAGAGGGAAATATCCTAGAACCTTCTGGAATCCACCAAAATTCATTTTCTTCTAGGTGCAGATATTTCAAATAGTTCCTGCCACCCTGCTAAAAATAAAAACTGTGGCAATAAAAATCATCTAAAGATATAAATAGGAGATATTAAAAACCTACTTCTATAAATTAGCATCCGCATGACCAGTTGAGAAAAACATATTCGGAATATGTCTAGCCACTGTGATGACATGATGGAATAGCCCTATGGTTTTCATTGTTGCCATGAAGCCACTCCTTAGCCTCCCTAGACTACGATCATCCTTAGCATCGAATCTAGCACTCTTTCCATAAGGGAGACCAACTGGCAGATGAAGGAGTAAAACATCAGCAGAATCCCTGATGTGTCCCAAGTATCCAATGGAATGGATGTGCGCTCAAGATTGGTACTTGTAGGTTGTGCTTGCATGAGATGCCTACCCAGGGTTAACTGTACGCGTATAAGGAGAAGTGCTGCTCATCAGACTGACACTTTTCCTAAGGAGAATTATTACTCTACCAGAATAGAAAGTCAGTCATATAAATCTATTGTTGCCAAGCTCAGTGATAATAAAGATTGACCAAGACACAGAGACCAAGAAAAAGATATATGATATAATGAGGATTCATCATGAATGTATATCGAAAAATGTAACTCTAAAATCCATATACAATATTATTATAACAGCCTTTCTCTCGAAAAGGTGACATGAAAACTTCACAACACACAACACTAGAGCAAGCCTTTTTATTAACTGAGTTGAACTTTAAAAATTATGTTATGACCAAAAATCAATAAAGAGAAACTGATTTAAGTTCATCCAAGTGTGAAGGGGGTTTATTACCAGCGCTACATCACCCTAATGATGTACTCTTAAAAATTTGTTTTTGTGATATATTACATCCATTATTGCTAAAAGGATAAAACCGCAAAGCAATACTGGACATTAATAAATCAATTTAAAGAAGGGAGGGGGGAAAGGGGTAGATCGCCAAGGGATAACAAATTCCATTTGTGGATTTTAACTGTTGTGCAATTCTATAATGTAATGTAAGCTAAACCTTCCTCTAGTTTTTAATGGCTAATGCATTTTCATTCGGTCACCTGTTTATGGCAACTGTGACGTACTATAATAAATACAGCAGGAACAAATCTTATTTGGAAGATGAGAATAGAGAGTTGAGAAAGAAAGAACACACATTGAATAAAAAGAGCCAAAATAAAAACAAACATTATGGTGTGTGCTCCTAATAGATCTTATGCATTTTGATTGCAGAAGGTCCCATTGTGTTGGACCCTTATTAATTTGGCGTGGGTCCTCCGTGTCGCTAAGGGATAGGTTAGTTTTAGAGATAGTCACCTGATTTGTACATGTCACTATACCATGGATTCTTTAACTACTGTTTGTGGAATAAATCACAATAGGCTGGTTTCGTACAACACTCTAAACCAGAAACCTAACGAATCACATACAGGTTTGGCATAACAGTTGATAATGACTTACCCAAGGCCATCTGTTGAACACAACACTGTGGCCATTATTTTTGACCCAAACAACATGATTTAACTATGGCTCAGAACAAATTTGGGAATATAAAAGCCTGTTACAGGTTTCTCCAGACAATCTTCAGAATTATTCTTTTTGAAAGATCTGAAAGAACTAAAGAGCTATAACTGCTAGGATTTGCTTCATAGAGAAATAGACTCATCAACTGGAATTCTTTGAAGTCAAAACCAATGACTGTATATTTTTATTTTTAATCTTCAATATCTAATAAACAATTAGACCCTGTTGGCCTTCTGTAAGACCTTGAATACCTGGTCTATTTCCCCCAGCTCATCCTATATTAGTTTGTGGATTTTGAATGTGTTTGCGGTTTGGCCTTGGTTGTGTTATACTGGGTTTGCTGGTGCTTTTTTGCTTATTGATTATTTTATTTTATGCTTTTAATGCTACGTTAACCACTCAGAATCTCTATGTGAGTTGGGTGGCCATATAAATAATATAAATACATAAATAGCCATTTTTCTCTACAGATTTGCCATTTAAATGGTAGGACTGTATTTAATTGTTGTAATTAAGTTTCCCTGCAGATTCACAAGATTCAGTGTCACAAGATTCATTGGTCCATTATCATTTTCTGTTGTTTTGTTTTGTTATTTCACTGCATTTCCAGGGGTATATGTGTTAGATGCTTAGGAAGTGATTCAAAGGGTATCAAAGTAATTTGAATATGTATTGGGTTCATTTCCACATGTACATATAGCAATCCATATGCATCACTTTCAGGGTAAGACATATGAATTATCTGCAATCTGGAAGTGTACACATTTCTCCATGGTGAAGTCTGTGACCCACCCACCCAGCCATCCACCTTTTTTTTTCTTTCATGTATCACTGAATAGTGAAAAAATAATTTATTCTAGTCATCTTGATCTCTGATTACCATTTTGTCTCTGGTAATAATTGTTCAGCCTTGCATTTATTTTTGAATTCACTGAACAAGTTAACTATCTGGTCTGGAATGTTTAGCACGACTGTCAGAAACCTTGAGGAAATATGCATGGAAAAGTGGTCTTTTCTAGGTGCCTTGGCTAAGGAGGAAGGTAAAAAAGAAGGGAATGGGAGATGAACCTTTCTGTCATTAGGATGTTACTCAACTGTCTCATGGAAATGTCTTAAGTCTGAGAGATTCTCCTGGCATTGTCAGTTTAACCCTTCAACCTCAGTTGTGAGGGTTTTTATCTATAGATGTTGCTAAATGATCTGAAGACAGTAAGGCACTGAAGTACAATGCTGCGTTTTAAAGGTTTTAGCGCTCATTAAACTGAACTTTGCTACATTCCAATTCATTTTAATGGAAGTTACTGTCAACAAGCTCCTCCTGTTGCAATATTCTCCCATTTGTTCCTTTAAATTAATTAAAATTCAGGAGTTAGCATAAGATAAATGGACCATAATGCACCAAGATATATGCACACAGTCTAAAAACAAGGATTATAGCGCTCTTTTTGTTTTGCAATGTGATTGAAGTGCTGTAAAGTATATGCTCTGTAGAACGTTTTCAAATGTAAACATCTTGATTTTTATATATACATACACACACACACACACACACATCCAAAAACCATTTTGGGGGAAAAATTGCCTTTTAATGGGATTATTTGTAAGTGACTTTTATTTGTAAGTGACTTAAATTAAATCAGTTTTACTCTGGAGTTTAATACCAAATTTTTTATTAATGATGCAGAGTGATTTTTGGAGGAAAAAAACCCACCCCACTGGGTAGTACATTAGTGAATATAGGAGTAATGATAAAATATAAATTTTCAATAAAAAAATTGGAGCACAATAAAATATAGAGAGAAAGAAGGTCAGATGAGGTCTGCAGTTCTAAGTCAGTTGCCAACTAAACCTATAGTTAAGATGTGTTAGCTGTTATTGTTAGTTTACACCTAGCATTCAAGAACAAATAACATAATTACTCACTCCCTCCAGCTTTGAAAACAGAAATGCCATGAGTTCACAAATTCTTTCTTGCCTACAAGGATGCATGAGAAATCTTTGGATTCTGGATTTCCCTTCTCCCCCACAGACCAACGTGCATTGTTTTTTTTTAAGTACATTGGGAAATACCATGTCAATTCCCCAGCAGAAGAGAATTTCTTTACAAGCTGATGATAGACAATGCATTTTCAGGGGTCAGTTCCCTCCCACCCATAGGTCTTACTGTACTGCTTGGCTTAATCTACTTTATATACTGTAGTCCACCAAGCAAACCTAGTTTCTAGCTTTGTTGTTGTAAAGGCTAATATGTTTCTTTATTTTTGCTCTCTGCCAGGCCAGGGAGGCTGGGCATGTTGCCCATGGCAGGAGAGAGGTAGAGGACTAATAATTTTGTGTTTTCAGGCTGCAAATGGAAGATACAACTCTTGAATGTTCTCCATGTGAAAAAAAGCAAGTAACCGTGCAAGTAAGAAAATAAGCACATCAAGAAAATTGTTTCCCCCTTGGAGGAATTTTTGTTTGTTTGTTTGTTTCGTATTGAGCATTACAAAATTTTGATGCAGGATTGCTGCCTGAAGAACTTCTCCCCTAAGGACCCTACTGCCTAATTTCCATCTCATTTTTCCAATTTGTAGATTGGACCTGAATAGTAATTAGATAACTTTGGCTGGATTGTATCTTCAATATGCAAATTGTAGTGAAAAGTAGCTGGTGGTTCTGAGGTTTCTCAGACTGATTATGAAGCATTTGGAAATTGGAGGAATACATAAAAACAATACTGGTGCACCAATTAATTTCTTGGGTGTATTTTATAAGAATATTTTAATATTCTACTGAGGGAAATCCTAATGTATTACAAATACCGAAAATATACACCTCATTGATTTTTATAGATTTTAAGGTAATATGAGACAAGCTCATGAGAAAGAGCCCCCCTTTCTGGGGGAGATGGGCGGTGATAGAAATTGGAAAAATAAAGCGACATTTTCATTAATGTCTTCCTTTATTCAACAGATTTGTCATAATTAAACATTATGACAAATGAAGACAGATTTATAAGGTAACTTTCCTCTTTGTAACTGTGCTGTGTTTTCAGTAAGAGTAGTGCTATTATTTCAGTTCTGCTGCATCTATGAAATAAGATCATGAACTTAATAATTGGGGGGAGTATGTACTATTATCGAAATTAAGACTGTCTATTGCTGAGAGTGATTAGTTTGTCCACAGAGGAAACAATTAACAATTATTTATATTAACTATTATTTATAGTAATTATATATGGGGGCGTGGTGATTATTGATAATATCAATAAAGGAAAAAAAGGACAATTTGGATACACAAGTGCAATTTCATTCATGTGTAGGTGCCTAAGTGCAGCTGGAGTCATACTTTACAACTGGGACTGCCTGCGGTTCTCCTCTGCCCTTAGATCTGCTCCCTAAAGCTGACATTGGTGGGGGTTGAGACACAGCCTTCTGGATGTATTGGCATTCCAGTTGTGGACGTTTAAGTTGACTTTCTTGCCTGACTGGTAAAAGCTACACTGCTTCTCCAGGTTTTTAGATATTCATGCACCTCTTTGACATTAGACAGTCCCTGTTTTCATGTAATGTAGGTAATTTATCAGTTTTGTTTCACTATGTTGTTAAGGTGTATGTAAACTGCCTGAAGCACTCAATAACTGAACAGATTATTCAAAATTAGAACAAAAAATTAAAAAAATGTTTTCTCTTAATCATTAAAAATGCTATTATAGTGATTCATAAGCCATGCTGTGCTTAAAAAAAGGTTTGCGAACAAACACATTTGTTAATTTAATGGCTTAGATAAATATGTTGTTAATCTTTATGAATTGGGGTGTGTAAAAGAATTTTAGGAAAGTTGTACCACTCTACTTCTCTGCTTAGTGCAAAGGACATCAGCAATTCTAGGTGTGTGTTGAAAGCAAATAAGCAGATTTCAAAAGTATTTGCTTCATACTAAGGCAAATATTCATATCCTGCCTAAAGCCTGTAATAGACATATACATATTAGAATGTTTCAACTTATTTTTTAGGAATTACCTTTACTTTAGTAGAGGAAAAGATATTGTGTAAGATATCTACACCAATAAAACTGGATCCATACTTCCATAAAAAAAATGGAAGATTGACATTGTCAGGATGTATATCCTGCCATGGCAACAGGAGGTGACATCCTGCCAGTCTATCGAAACCCGCAGGTACTAAAGAACTCTTTATATCCTTAACGGCTTGTGTCAAGAGTTTCTAGCTTAACAGCTAAAGGATCACGACCATGACAGACAAGATAATAATAATAATAATAATAATAATAATAATAATAGTAGTAGTAGTAGTAGTAGTAGTAGTAAATCAAATTTTAAAACTCTTTTTGGGGGAAAAGATTGTGCAGAACTAAAAATGTGCCATAGAATCAAACATCTGACATTATAACAGGTGAATATATGTATAGTGAATGTCATAACTTTTATTGATAAGCTGTAGGCAAAGCCTGGGCAACTTTTAATATTGTGAAAATTAAACTATAAATAAGTAAGCAAGTAAGGAACAAAGCAATCCTAAGCTAAACTGAAGTGTTCCCACAAGCCTAAACACAGGTAGTCACAGACTGGCACAATGTATGAGCAAACAGGGAGAGCTAATAAGAGCTTCTTAGTAGAGAGAGAACTGGGAGAGTTTAAGGGGGAATCTGTAACAATTTTTCCAAGTCAAGATTTCTACTTGGCTAACCTGAGAAACGATCAATCTGGGAGGTGTTGTAAAGTAGCAAAAATGAAGACAGGAGTCTGCAGTTATGACCTGTAATGCTCTGTAGCAAGTTAGTGTTCCTGCTTGGACCACTTGGCATATACATGCAAATTCATGACAGTTGTTATAGAATAACAAAAAATATTTTGCTTTGAAATTACGGTCTGGGTTATCTAGATGATGACTGTTGGCACAGGATTTATTTATTTATTTATATTTATTTATAAGGCTGCTAACTCAGAATGACTCTTGGGCCGTATAAATCAAAAATGCACCCAATTACAAGAAAAGCAGAAGAAAGCAATAACCCGGAGGCTAATATACCCAATGCATTAATACAATTCCCACAGAAAACACAGACTCCCCTAGCCTACTGCCTGGGGAAAGAGCCAGGTCTTCGAGACCCATTTGAAGGACAGCTGGGTAGGGGCAAATCAAATCTCGCAGGGGGATACTAACAGAGACTTGGTGGGATGATTCCCATGACCGGAATATAATAAGTGAAGTATATTGCTTATTCAAAGAGAAAAAGTAGAAAGAGTCAAAGAATTATACTGTATGATGAAAATATTCATTCCTTTTTAGAAAGCTAAATGAATGAACTAGAAAGCATTGGGTTAAAATAAATAGAGCAAATAATAGCAAGATTATTGTTGGTGTCTGATATTATGTGGATAATGCCTTCCAAAATTCAAATGCAGACCTCTTAAAGAGGCATGAACTCATTGGGAAGGGGAATTTTCATTTCCCCAACAACTGTTGGAAGATAAAGTCTGCCAAGCATGTCCTGCTAGAAAATCCCAGACTTCTCTTGTTGACAACTTTCTCCTTCAGAGGGTGGAGGAAGACACAGGGAAACCAGTTACCCTGGACTTGATGCCAATGAATGGGGAAGACATATTGAGGAAGTGGAAGTACAGGTAGTCCTTCCTTAGTGACCTCTCATTCAGCGACTGTTCGAAATTACAACAGTACTGAAAAATTAGACTTACAACCGGTCCTCAAAGTTGCGGCCTCACAGCATCCCTGTGGTCAGGTGATTGCAATTCAGGGGCTTGGCAACCGGAACACATTTACAACAGTTGCAGTGTCCCAGTCATGTGATCACCATTTATGACCTTCACAGCCGGCGTCTGACAAGCAAAGTCAATGGGGAAGCCAGAAGGATGTTGCAAGTTATGGTCACATGACATCGTGCTTAATGACCCACGGTGATTCAGTTAACCACGACAGCTAGAACTGATGTCATAGGTCAGCACTGTCATGTGACGTCATGCTTAATGACTGAACCACTTAGTGATGGAGTTGCCGGTCCCAGTTGAGGTCAGTAAGTGAGGACTACCTGTAGCAGGATCATACTGATCATGTAATACTGGACCTCTTGGTTTTAAGGGAAACTAAAACTGACTGTTGGACTTCAAGGAAGCAGATTTTAATCAATGGCTGTTGTGGGTCTTCCGGGCTGTGTGGCCGTGTTCTGGAAGTTGTGGTTCCTAACGTTTCGCCAGCATCTGTGGCCAGCATCAGTTGATTTTAATCAACTCAAAGCAAGGATAACTAGGATCCCTTGGCTGGAGAAGCTAATGGGAAAAGGAGCTCAAGATCAGTGGAAGTTCTAAAGAAAAAGTTCTTAAAGCACAATAGCAAAGACTTCCAGTGAGAAAAATAATGGAGGACAACAGAAGAATCAGTATATAATTATTATTTTTTCTAGTGAAAGTCAGTTGAAAAATCACAGCAACAAGTATGCTTATATATATTACACTGATGCCCTTTTATTCTCTAGGTTGTCATTTTAAAAAAAATCTATTACAAATCTTGATCACTTTGTAAGGCTATAAAAAGTTAATAGCAGATTTATAAATTTATTAGCATTTATGCTGCAAATACAAGAGTCATTCCAGATCCAAATTTAATGCAACCTTAAAACTGTTTTTATGAGCATGATTTGATCAATCAGTGTAGTGCAGTGCGTGCTTGATGAAAAATGGAGTACATTTTCTATAACGTGTGAATGTAAAAATCGGGGCTTCTTTTCCTCTATTACAGTCTTTTCTATCTGTGCAAAAATTGTCTTTCATTTCTCATTCCCTGTATGTGGATATTAATGAACAAAAAAAATATTTCTGGCAATACAGCTAAATATGTAATAACCTACCGTTACCAGCCATCTTTAATCTGAAGTAAATATCAAATCACTGCTAGAGCTTTTGTCTGACAAAATTGGAATCAGAACACTTATGTTAGCGATTCCACAATCCGTTTAACACTGAACAATTACACTTCTTTTCTAAATTTGTTCTTTTATTTCTTTTTAAAAAATAATTGACAGGGATCTACAAGTAGTCTTCATTTAACAACCACAATTGAGCCCAGACTTTTAAGTGAGTCCAGACTCGTTTTTATTACCTTTTTTTACTGCGGTTGTTAAGCAAGTCACAGCAGTCATTAAGTGATTCAAGATTGGGGCTTGTGGTTTCCTTCGGTTGTTAAGCAAACCAAGAGTTACTTTGCAGTACTGTGGGGGGCGGAGTGTGATAGTCATATGTTTTCCACCAAAACAGGACTATGCAAATGCTTCTGTGGCTACAGTAGTATTATTTTCAGTTAATATTACTGTTATTTTCAACTAATATTACTGGTTGATTATTAAAAACTTTTACTGTAAGGTTTTCATTGGAATCTTTGTTCTACAGTACAGTACTAAACAGTTTTAAAGGTACCGTACAGCAGGGGTCCCCAACCCCCGGTCCACGGACCTGTACCAGTCCATGGCCTGTTAGGAACCAGGCCGCCATGCTGGTCTCCGAACCCTGCCCCCGGTCCACACGATTGGCTCCTCCCTGCAAACCCCACCCCCGGGCCGCGCAATTGGCTCCTACCTGTAAACCCTACCGCCAGTCCATGCGATTGGTTTCCGCCTGCAAACCCCCCCCCCCCAGTCCGTGGAAAAATTGTCTTCCACGAAACTGGTCCCTCGTGCCAAAAAGGTTGGGTGCCCCTGCTGTACAGTACTGTAACTTTTTTTTCCTGCTGTAATAAACTCTGCAGCTTTTGTTACTGTACAGTACTGTATATAAATCTGATTTTTATAAAACAACTGTTAAAAACAGTAAACCAGCATTCATTATTGTTAAATATAATTAAAAATTAGACAAGCAGAGGATGAAACACGCATGCCACCATACAAATCTCTACTTAAGTTAAACAAAAACTGGGAAAAAATTAAAGGCAAGCATAAGTATTATGGGGGTGGTTAATTTCATAATGTCCTTCTTTTTATTAAACTATCTGGCCATTTGGATTTTATAATTTATTTATTGTATTATTTGATTGTATTTTTATATTCTTTATTCTATTTTAATCAGTTTAATTGTAAACCGCCCAGAGTTCCCCGTTGGGGGAGATGGGCGGTCATATAAGTTAAATAAATAAAATAAATAAAATAAAAAGTACAGGACTGCATGGAAAAAGTACTTACCTTTCCTGTATAGGAAGGCTCCCGTACAGCCTTCCTACACACAAGGCTCCCTCTGCCGACTGCTAAATCACAGGAAGTAGTGTGACCACATGACTGGGCCTGCTGCCTCAGAAATCCAGCGTCGTAAGCCTGGAGGACTTCCTGGTACCAAAGGGCAGTCATGTGACCCAAAATGGCCGCCGCTTCCGGGATGGCTGAATCCAGGTCACGTGATAGTAGAGGCCTTATGTGGGTCATAATTTCAGGCCCCAGTCAGAAATCTACTTTTGGGGTACCATTGTAACTTCGAACAGCCTTTAAGCAGCTGGTTGGTTAGTGAAGACTACCTGTAGTGGCTTCTTGGAAGTTAAGCCAGGATTTCAGTTTATTTGCCATTAGTTGTTTCTCTCCAATGTAAGGAACGGCAGAGCCACCCTATCCAAGAAGATGTCCCCTGGCCCTGGCCCCCGTAGTGCCTTTGCTTTCCTTCTCTTTTCCCTGGCCTGCTGGCTCCTGTGCCCCCGGGGTTTGCTTTGCCCAGCACATGGCTGCAGGGGAGCCAGCTTTGAGGCTACTTTATTAGCTCAGAAATGTCACTGAGGGGCCAGGGCTCCTCCTCTGGACCTTAAAATCTCAGACAGGAGTTGCATAGGAGTATTCAAGCCAGGAGGTGAAAGGCAGTGACATTTAGTGAGTGAAGCATGCAGAATGACTGAGTTCGGCCTGATGTGTAGAGAGATTTCCAGGCCTCTCTGCAGCAGGAAGGTCCTTGCCATTCCTCAGTTTATTCATTTAAAATATTGAGGGATTTTGCGGTTACTGAGGAAATATCCCCTCCGCCCCCAAAAGATAGAACTTTCTAAAATTGCATATTGTATGAAGATTATGGCTCAAGTGGGATGTGACGACTCACTCCTTTGATATCAACTTAGAAGCTTTTAGCACAAGCCATGATAGGATATGAAAAAGTTCTTTCATTAATACAAGTGAATAGAATCGATGCAAAGAGCAAACTAAATTTTTTTGCACGCAAACATATTTTAAAACCTGCCAGACTCTCAAGCACCCCTTGTCCACCCCTCCCCTCCTGACTCACTTCCCATAACTTTACACTGCCAGCCTTTGATGTTTCCAGATGGATGGCCTTGGAGCCTGGTTCCTCTCTTCTCCCCCTTAACACTTGCATGCCATTCCTAGTTACTAAAAATTCCATCTATCTAAGGCAACATCACTAACTAGTTATTACAAATCACATCTATCTAAAGCAGAATGGCAGGATGGCATCCTGATATGGGATTTCTTTCAGTCTCAGAACTTGTAGATTCCAATGAACTGTCAGACTAGACAAAAGAATGCATTTGCACAATGCATAATTAACTTACAGAATCCAGTTCAGTTAGAGACGAATTTTCACAGGAATTATCCAAAATCCATGAGGGAATGGGACTATAACTCAGTCAGATTGGTTTAACGAAACCCATATTTTGAGAGATGGACCGGAGGAATAGTTTAAACAATTATGCCTGTGTTTTCAGAACAGAGATTTTTAACTTGTCCTGTCCCCAGTTAAAAACCTTTCTCAGGACTCTCTTCCTTTGGCAGGTCAGTGCACTGGGAAGTACCTCCCCAAAGTGGAAAAATTAAGCTAGGGGAGCAGTGGCACTTTCTTGAGGAAAAGCACCTTGATGGGAAGGAAAAGGAGGGAAACCGTTGCCTTTAGAGATCAGTAGACTCGTCCTCCAATGAGAATGAACCTTGGAATCAATTGCCCCCACCACAGCCTCAGGGACAGGTGTCAAGATTGTTTTGCGCAGAGGGGGGTGATAAAATATAGGGATATGTATATGGACTGATGTACTGTCACTGCAATCATGTGTTGCTGCTTCCTAGCTTTTTTTAACTGGTTCTGTGGGTGACAATACTTTGGTGAACAACTTTGCTCCCATTGTCACTTAACTCCCTCTTAGTTCATCCTCCTGTTACCTTATCCTGTTTTCATTCTTCTTTCCCATTTCTCACATTCACATTATGTACATTATATTCCAATATGTCCTTTTGTTTAAAGACAACTTTTCATATTGTACTAGTTTTTTCTTAGTTCGCTTCCCTGGTTCACTTATTCTTCCTGCAAATAATTCCTGAGTCAACTTTTTTTCTCTGTGTAAAACAATGAAATGTGTGTCTGTGTTTTATTTCTGTCTTTTGTCTTTGTTTTTTATTATTTACCCTACTACCACCACCACCCATCCTATTTTGGCACGATACCCACTACTGATATTAAATACACTATTTGCATTTTCAGCTACCGGAGTAGTGTAGGTTGCTGATGTTTCTACCTCCAATTTTAAATTGGATTCTTCCAATCCAAGCTCTCTCAACATGTATCATGCATCCAGGTTGAATAAATCAGGGAGAGTATACAGCCTTGTCTTACTCCTCTGCCAACCTACAGCCAGTCTGTTTCACCATGTTCTAACCATACTGTGGCTTCCTGATCTGGGGACAGCAATGTTACCGTGAGGTCCCAGTCTTCATTTCTTGCTTGTGAGTTTCTTTATTCATTGGATTTATACCATATTCTTCAGTAGGTATTTCCCCCATGCCCTCCACAGATTTTATTTATCCCATGACCTTTAAGAAGCTGAGTTTCTCCAGTGCCTCCAGCTGGTATTGACTAGAAGCACCAATCTGGACATTGTCTGAGCCAAGCTATCTTGAAAATACTTGTGTCTAGAAGACTCAGGAGATTGGTGAACAATTTCAGTCTTTGCCATAGGAATTTTGTAATGTTAAGGAACACTGTGTGGCATCTGAGAGCGTTTCATCAGCCTGGTAAACAATAATGTGCTTACACTGATCAGCCATGACTGTTGTGGTAGTAAATGCAGCTTAAATATCCTTTGGTACCTGTGGACAGTAAACACATCCTTAATATATTTGTCAGGATTCAGATAGCATTGTGAGAGCTCTGATATTTGTTCATAGTGTTAAAAAGGTGTCTCAGATGCCACCTTAGAAGAAGTAATCCAAACATTGATTACTATCATGTTGCCTGACCTCCAGGTAGCCTATAGTTTTGCCCTCTCATTTGAGAATCGCTGAGGTTGAACTCTTACTGAAGGAAAGATTAAGCTCAGATTGTCTCAGGGAAGCAGACTGATAAACGTTAGGTAAATCTAACAATACTTGAGAAGTGAAAGGAACAAAGAATTATGATTAGTATATAATTAACACAATGTCTGTTAGAACTTTACCTTACATCACCAGTACATGGAACTTATCAATGTGTTAAGAATTGTGAACTCTGCACATGGAGGGGTAAAATTGGCTAAAAGAATTATTACATAACTTTGGGAGCATAAATCTATACCTGATTTGCAGCAGTGGACTGCTGGTACATGTTGTTTATCAACACTTGAATTAGTCCCTAATCTGGAAAATTATCTAAAGTTCTTCTGAATGTGATATAAATTTCAGGTTATTTTTCATTTTTATATCTCATTATCATTGCCCATTCAAGAAGTATTGCCAAATAGTGAAGAGTCCCATGCCACCAGGAGCTTTTAGGCGTTTCCCCAGATGTTCCTCCTTGCTCTTTCATACCTGCATGTCTAATATTGGCAGAGAGGTTGGCACTCTTGTTAGAGTGATCCAAAAGAAATACAGACTTGTACCTGTAATTACATTCTCAAGTTTCCCCTTGAACTCATTGAATCATATAGTTGGAAGGGATCATTTAGGTCACTTAAGTCCTACTCAAAGTACAAAAAACCAAATAAAAGCCTCAGCTCGAACATGCCCAGTGAAGGGGAGAATATTACCTATTACTGCTGAGTAATAGGCTCCATCATCAAACTGTTGTTTCTGTTAGAAACACTTCCTAATCTGATTTGTTAGTAAAAAGGTAAAAGTTTTCCCCTGCACAGTCGTGTCCGACTCTAGGGGCCGGTGCTCATCTCCGTTTCTTAGCCAAAGAGCCAGCGCTGTACGAAGACGCTTCCGTGGTCATGTGGCCGGCATGACGCACGCGGAACGCTGTTACCTACCCACCAAAGTGGTACCTATTCATCTTCTTGCATTTGCATGCTTTCGAATTGCTAGGTTGGCAAGAGCTGGGGCGAGTGCCGGAGCTCACTCCATCATGTGGGGCTAGGGATTCGAACCGCCGACCTTCCGATTGACAAGCCTGGCGTCTTAACCACTGAGCCATTGCGCCCCATAATCTGATTTGTTACCATGTTAAAATTTTATTATGGTCATTGACTGAAAATCAAATATAATAAATAAAACCTGATAAAACACTCAACACCTTTCATATTAAGAAAGGTTATTGCTTGCAGATGATCATTTTTGTCCTGTGATAGTCACCTTCTCATGGCATATCCATTTTTGCTAAGTAGTAAAAAAAATTGAATAGAATCCGTGGTTTTAAGATTTCCATCAGATATAAGGGAGGTTACCTAAAATTCTTCAGTGTGACTGCGAAGGATTTTCTGAATAATGTCTAGAGTAGCCATTGTCTCAAATTGGAATAAAAGATGCAACCATGCAACCTAAAAAACCATGTCCATGCGTTCATAGGCAAAGCTTTTGCTATTCTGGAAGTTTTGGCAATCTGCCCTCCAGGATGGCTGAAGCGAGAACATTAAAGGGAGCCATGGAAAAGGCCCATCTATAATTGGAGTAAGAGAATAAAAATATTTTGCAGGCACAAGTCTCTGGATTTCCCTCAGCCATCAGGAGATCTATATCTCCAGTCTGTTGCCTAAGTATTTCCTTGGTTTTATCCAAGCTCAAAATTAACTGGAACTCTGGAGACCAATCAGTTAGATGCATTTTACTTATTATGTGCATCTATCAACATGTTTTAAAACAGTTCTTTGTAATTAGAGAAATCATCCCATTTGGAACCTGGTTACTCTTTTAGCCTTGTAAATAGAGTCAGTTGCCAGATCCTGGCCTTCCATCCTGGGGAGTCCTGCCTCCAGTCTTAACACTGCACTGGGCACTCATCTGGGTAT
This sequence comes from Charina bottae, assembly GCA_023362775.1. Taxonomy (NCBI): domain Eukaryota; kingdom Metazoa; phylum Chordata; class Lepidosauria; order Squamata; family Charinaidae; genus Charina; species Charina bottae. The sequence continues at coordinate 4,941,859 of JALMGJ010000020.1, forward strand.
CAAAATTTCAAGCCCCGTGCAGCTGGGCAAGACCAAAGAAACAAGAATGGATTTCAGGAAGGTGTCTATGAAGGTTCTCAGTCATCCATGTGGAATTGTCTGTAGCTTGAATCATGTCAACTGGATTTCTATTTTCTCAGTGGAAACGTTTCGCTCCTTATCCAAGGAGCTTCTTCAGTCTGAGCAAAGTTGGTAAGGGAATCCTAAATATGTTTCTAGGTAGCTGTGTGACTTTACACCTGGGGTCATGGTTATATTGAGATGTTATTTAGGACTTAAAATAACATCTCAATATAACCATGATCCCAGGTGTAAGGTCACACAGCTACCTAGAAACATATTTAGGATTCCCTTACCAACTTTGCTCAGACTGAAGAAGCTCCTTGGATAAGGAGCGAAACGTTTCCACTGAGAAAATAGAAATCCAGTTGACATGATTCAAGCTACAGACATTTCAGGAAGGTGTTTTCAGTGCTAGTATAGGGCAAGTGCAGAATTGTTTGGAAAGATTGCTCACCACCTGGGCTAAGTTGCCATTTATGGGATAAGCTTTCAACTGACTCACCTGCTGCTATCACTTGATTGTTTATATCTATATTCTCTTCCATTCCTTTTCCAGCACCGCCCACCCACCCACCTCACCCCAAATCTCTTAAACACAAACGAGATCTGAGACTGCTGTTTTGGGATATTTTTAATGCAGAATACAACTCCTCCTTCAATTGCAGTATTTCAGCCATGGGAACCATCAGACCTTTCCCAGCGTCCAATACTCTGAGCATTAGTGTACAGCCGTGTTTCTCAACCTTGGCAACTTTAAGATGTGTGGACTTCAACTCCCAGAATTCCCCAGCCAGCATGCTGGCTAGGGAATTCTGGGAGTTGAAGTCCACACATCTTAAAGTTGCCAAGGTTGAGAAACACGGCTGTACAGTATAGGCAGCAAAGGCCATGAGCAGGAGCATAGAGAAATACAGCAATTGTCATTCCTCCAGGAATACTGTTGAAAACAAGGTATTTGGGGGGAAATTACAGGAAAAAATATTTCAAATAATTTACTCTGGTTTTTCTTCGTTCTTTATATTTTTTATTTGAGATAAAGGTATCATTTCATTGGGATATGGTCTACTGTATCCGCGGGGCTTGCAAGAACTGTACATAGACCCAGCTGCTAGAGAGGCTCCATTTATATTCCCAGCAGGTTCACCTGCTTTCTGCAAATTTTGCACAGTTACACTGCAGGCAGTTCAATACTGGGATTTGCCGTCAACAAAAGAAGGGAAGACCTCCTGGTACTTCCTGTCTTTAAACAACTAAAGCTGTTTTGTATTTCTTAAATGATATTGATTCATAAGGCTAATGATAGGCTGCATAAACGTGTTCTTTGTGCTTTCTTGTGGACAGAACGCCTTGGAAAATTACAATTATCTGTATCTAAAACGCTTGAAATCTATTGTATTGCACAAACCTGCTGCCAAAAGCAATAAAGCAATAGAAACACATGCCTGCCCTCCTGGGCAGAGGACGGGAGGTACTAATAGAATGGCAATGAAGAGGACTAGTGAGCCTGCGTATGAGGTTGTCCGGGGGATGCTGCACCCACTGTTCAAGCCATTGGTTGAACGACCTTGTCTGTTATCTGAATGAGCTTTGTGAGCTTTCTCTCCATATTTTTATAGCATAGACAAATTAAAAATCCAGAGAGCAAGAGGAAAAAAATATCTGAGTGTTGCCATTTAGGACAGAATATTTTCATGGACATTTTCTCTTTTCAGAATACTCCATTGTATTTCCAGGATGCCTGTCTCTGAAACTGGATGTGCAGTGTTCACATTGATTCAATACCAGTGATACTGTGGCTGTGTATCAATGATGCAGATTCCATGTACAATTGGCTCTGTTGCAAATGGTTTCCTGTTGAAAGTTAAATATTAATATTGTGTTAGTTTTCTTGCATCATGTGCATTCAGATATTGTCTTTTTAAAATGGATCTGTGTCACCCAGTCAAGTATCTGTCACTTGTCAAGAATGCTTATTCGCTATTGAAAGTATGTAGATATACTATGAGTTAAACTTTACTGATCCCCAGCAATAGATGTGGCAGAAATGAAAGACAAAATTGTCAACTTGTTCCAAGTTTTGTAATAAATGCATTTCTTGCTGAGGGAAAGTTTTCAAAGATACAGTTTCTTTTGTAGTTTTACCTTGTAGGAAAATCCCTTTTAATAAATGGGGTTTGCATCTAAAGTAGGATCTGGTGACTCATGTTAGTTCTTTACTACTGATGCAGCAACTATTCTCTAAAATTATTTCCATATGCAGTATGTAGTTTCTTTAGACATTTGTTATTTTTCTGTGTTCTTAGCTCTAAAAGTGGCTGTCACATCATTCAGAATATATAATTGCAGATGCCTCCCAATTTCATGGTTTCAGTTAAATAATAGAGGAAAGGTTATATTGGGAAAAAGTTGTTTTGTTGTTATTCATAAAGCAGGACTTTATCTGCTAGTCCCATTGATTATACGCTTACCCTAGAATTTTTTTTAATCCATTCAGTTGTGTCCGATTCTCGGAGATTGCCTGGACAGGTCCCTGCAGTTTTCTTGGCAAGGTTTTTCAGAAGTGGTTTGCCATTGCCTCCTTCCTAGGGATGAGAGGGAGTGACTGGCCCAAGGTCACCCAGCTGGCTTCGGGCCTAAGGTGGAACTAGAACTCATGGTCTCCCGGTTTCTAGCCCTGTGCCTTAACCACTAGACCAAACTGGCTTTCGACCCTAGATATACCATAGCATTTAATGGGGATGTGGTAAAGATGAAGCTGCTTTCTCCATCTAGTCCATCAGTGACTACTTTTCCAGCTGAACTAGAAATAAGGTTATGACTTGGTATCACATCAGCTCCATATACTGTAATTTTGGAATATAGTGTGTAGGGACTTCATTGCTCTGTTCTGTCACTAACAAAATACTCTGTGCAGGGATGGTCAGGTTAGATCTCTTTCCATACCAGAATGATCACAGTCATACAGGGGAATTAGTCTTTGGCTCCAAGTCCATATACTGGATCAAATGGAGAGATTTGTTTGTGCTGCTTTCCTCCATGAAATGAAATCTGTTGAAATTCCAGGATAGATGGAAAGTCAAGTAATCTTACTCACTTTTTTTTTAAAATGCTGTACCAATAGCTTTCTCCAGCAAAGGAGATCGTTACCTTGTCGTGGTTCTGGAGCTTGAGCACCTCAATGAAACCATGAGCTAAACCGTGAAGGGACACCCAAGACGGGAAGGTCGTGGCAGAGAGGTCAGACTAAATACGATCCCTGGGTAAGGTAATGGCAACCCACCCCAGTATTCTTGACGTGAAAACTAAATGGATCAGTACAACCAGAGATATGTCGGTATACCATCGGAAGATGGGACTCCCAGGTCGGAAGACGGTCAAAATGCTACTGGGGAGGAACAGAGGATACGTTCAACTAGCCCCAGATGTGATGACGCAGCTAGCTCAAAGCCGAAAGGACGGCTAGCAGCCGACGGTGCTGGTGGTGAACGACGAATCCGATGTTCTAAAGATCAACACACCATAGGAACCTGGAATGTAAGATCTATGAGCCAGGGCAAATTGGATGTGGTTATTGGTGAGATGTCAAGATTAAATATAGACATTTTAGGTGTCAGTGAACTGAAATGGGCTGGAATGGGCCACTTCACATCAGATGACCACCAGATCTACTACTATGGACAAGAGGACAACAGAAGAAATGGAGTAGCCTTCATAATTAATAATAAAGTGGCTAAAGCAGTGCTTGGATACAATCCAAAAAACGATAGAATGATCTCAATTCGAATTCAGGGTAAGCCATTTAACATCACAGTGATCCAAATATACGCCCCAACCACAGATGCTGAAGAAGCAGAAGTAGATCAGTTCTATGAGGATCTGCAGCACCTACTGGATAATACACCAAAAAGAGATGTTATTTTCGTTACAGGAGACTGGAATGCTAAGGTGGGTAGTCAGACGACACCTGGAATTACAGGCAAGCATGGTCTGGGAGAACAAAATGAAGCAGGACATAGGCTGATAGAATTTTGCCAAGACAACTCACTGTGCATAACAAACACTCTCTTCCAACAACCTAAAAGACGACTTTATACATGGACTTCACCAGATGGTCGACACCGAAATCAGATTGACTACATCCTTTGCAGCCAAAGGTGGCGGACATCTATACAGTCGGTAAAAACAAGACCTGGGGCTGACTGTAGTTCAGATCACGAACTTCTTATTGCAAAATTTAGAATCAGACTAAAGAGAATAGGGAAGACCCACAGATCAGTTAGATATGAGCTCACTAATATTCCTAAGGAATATGCAGTGGAGGTGAAGAATAGATTTAAGGGACTAGATTTAGTAGATAGGGTCCCGGAAGAACTATGGACAGAAGTTCGCAACATTGTTCAGGAGGCGGCAACAAAAAACGTCCCAAAGAAAAAGAAAACCAAGAAGGCAAGATGGCTGTCTGCTGAGACACTGGAAGTAGCCCGAGAAAGAAGGAAAGCAAAAGGCAACAGTGATAGGGGGAGATATGCCCAATTAAATGCAAAATTCCAGAGGTTAGCCAGAAGAGATAAGGAATTATTTTTAAACAAGCAATGTGCGGAAGTGGAAGAAGACAATAGAATAGGAAGGACAAGAGACCTCTTCCAGAAAATTAGAAACGTCGGAGGTAAATTCCAGGCAAAAATGGGTATGATCAAAAACAAAGATGGTAAGGACCTAACAGAAGCAGAAGAGATCAAGAAAAGGTGGCAAGAATATACGGAAGATCTGTATAGGAAGGATAATAATATTGGAGATAGCTTTGACGGTGTGGTCAGTGAGTTAGAGCCAGACATCCTGAAGAGTGAGGTTGAATGGGCCTTAAGAAGCATTGCTAATAACAAGGCAGCAGGAGACGACGGTATCCCAGCTGAACTGTTTAAAATCTTGCAAGATGATGCTGTCAAGGTGATGCATGCCATATGCCAGCAAATTTGGAAAACACAAGAATGGCCATCAGATTGGAAAAAATCAACTTATATCCCCATACCAAAAAAGGGAAGCACTAAAGAATGTTCAAACCCCTGAACAGTGGCACTTATTTCACATGCCAGTAAGGTAATGCTCAAGATCTTGCAAGGTAGACTCCAGCAATTCATGGAGCGAGAATTGCCAGATGTACAAGCTGGGTTTAGAAAAGGCAGAGGAACTAGAGACCAAATTGCCAATATCCGCTGGATAATGGAGAAAGCCAGGGAGTTTCAGAAAAACATATATTTTTGTTTTATTGACTATTCTAAAGCCTTTGACTGTGTGGATCATAACAAATTGTGGCAAGTTCTTGGTGGTATGGGGATACCAAGTCATCTTGTCTGCCTCCTGAGGAATCTGTATAACGACCAAGTAGCAACGGTAAGAACAGAGCATGGAACAACGGACTGGTTTAAGATTGGGAAAGGAGTACGGCAGGGCTGTATACTCTCACCCTACCTATTCAACCTGTACGCAGAACACATCATGCGACGTGCTGGGCTTGAGGAATCCAAGGCTGGAGTTAAAATCGCTGGAAGAAACATTAACAATCTTAGATATGCAGATGATACCACTTTGATGGCTGAAAGCGAGGAGGAGTTGAGGAGCCTTATGACGAAGGTGAAAGAAGAAAGTGCAAAAGCTGGGTTGCAGTTAAACCTCAAAAAAAAACCAAGATTATGGCAACCAGCTTGATTGATAACTGGCAAATAGAGGGAGAAAAAGTGGAGGCAGTGACAGACTTTGTATTTCTAGGCGCAAAGATTACTGAAGATGCTGACTGCAGCCAGGAAATCAGAAGACGTCTACTTCTTGGGAGGAGAGCAATGGCAAATCTTGATAAAATAGTTAAGAGCAGAGACATCACACTGACAACAAAGGTCCGCATAGTTAAAGCAATGGTATTCCCTGTAGTAACCTATGGCTGTGAGAGCTGGACCATAAGGAAGGCTGAGCGAAGGAAGATAGATGCTTTTGAACTGTGGTGTTGGAGGAAAATTCTGAGTGCCTTGGACTGCAAGAAGATCAAACCAGTCCATACTCCAGGAAATAAAGCCAGACTGCTCACTTGAGGGAATGATATTAAAAGCAAAACTGAAGTACTTTGGCCACATCATGAGAAGACAGGATACCCTGGAGAAGAAGCTGATGCTAGGGAAAGTGGAAGGCAAAAGGAAGAGGGGCCGACCAAGGGCAAGATGGATGGATGATATTCTGGAGGTGACAGACTCAACCATGGGGGAGCTGGGGATGGTGATGGCCGACAGGAAGCTCTGGCGTGGGCTGGTCCATGAAGTCACGAAGAGTCGGAAGCGACTGAACGAATAAACAACAACAACCAATAGCTTTGCTCAATCTAGCTCTAGGCAGATTCAATGTTTCACTTGAAAATAAGAAATTATTACTATTTTTGACAGGAAGACCGATGCTTGTTTTATGGTTGTATAAATTTGATTGTGGGAAGGGTTTTTTTCCCGCTTATAAAGTAAAGGAGAATAATCTGTAAGTATTTTATTTAGGCACGGTCTCTCTTTGGATAGATAGGTAGACAGTCACACAGAGAAATACACATACATACACACACCTCCTGATTCATCATGTATGTTAAAAACACAGAAGTGTTTTTTTTTAATGACAACTACAGTATGTGTGTCCTTCAATATACAGTATAAAAGAAGCAGTGTTTCTGTATATGCAGGAACATTACCCTGGCTTGCTTCTGCATCTGGAAACGGATTCCAGCTGGCATTTTATTTCTAACTAAAAGATACCAGAGTCCATGGGAGAAGTCTTTAATTGGATCATTAAATTGGAAGAGGCTATTTTAGTCCATCAAGTCCAATACTCTGTTCAGTGTAGGAATCCAAATTAAAGCACCCCAGTCAGTTGGCTGTCTGGCCTCTATTAAACACATCCAGTACAGGGGAACCCTGTTCTCTGGGTAATAGGATCCACTTTTGAACTACTTCTACTATTAAGGCATTTTTCCTTACATTGGAAAAATAGGAATCTGCCTTTTTATAAGTGAAATCCATTATCTTGTGTCTTGTACTCTAGAATGAGGGAGAGAAAATCTTGGCCTTACTCTGTTTGGCATCCTTTCAGTTACTTATAGTTTGCTATCATATTCCCCTTTTCTTTTCTAAGCCAAACATTCCCAGTCCTTAAATATCTATTCACAGGATGGTTTCTGTTCCCCTAATTATCTGTTCTTCTGGGAATCTATTTTAGTGTGTATGAGTTCAGGTGTGGTGGCCAGAACTAGATAAAATTATCCTAGGTAGTAATCAAACAGTGCAGAACAAAGGAGTGTTACACCTATGATTTCAAATCTGTTGATGTTTGCACATATTCGGTTTCCAATGAACTACTGTTTCTTAATTTTCTTACATTCTGCATCTTTACATTGTAAGAGGAGAGCCAGGCTAGTCTATGAAGGCAAAGAATCAGAACTCCATATGCTGGACTATATAGCTTTTCATCTAAACCCACATGATACTTTTTACATTCTTAAAACATGTTCTGGCCAGCAATGCATTGCCTCAGAAGGTGATCAGGGGTTCCATAATTTTATCTATAATAGTAGAGCAACTTACTTAAAAAGAAGCTTTCTACCCGTATTTATTCCCCATCTCTTCCTCTGTAATCTTTAACCACTGGGTAATATTGGCTATTATTCAGGATATACTCTCAGCTCAATAGTGCTGATAATGAGGTCCAACCATTAGGACCAACCATGTTCCTTGTGAAGTAACAATGAATACTAAAATATGCTCTAAAAATCTTTTTTAAAGGTAAGATTTCTGAGCAAGGAAGTCAGTGTGAAAGTGATACCTCAACATGAAATATTTGAGGCCCATTTCTGTAGATAAACTATCATTATTTGGAAGAAGGTGGAGTTTGTTTCTTGCCCTGTGGGTAGATGCCTTAAGCAGTGAAATGGAATCTGATACCTTCACATTTTGTTTATCCAAGCAGCTGAACATTTTCTTCCCATAAATGAGATTGTTCTTGCAAGCTAAATGCTCCAATTCAGGGCCTCCTGGGCTAGAGGCCCCCCAAATGACTCTCCAAGGAATAGAAGATGATGGTTAACTTCCTTGCTATGACTTTTGTGAGTTGAAAATGTAAAACTGCCTATCTTCGGGTACTGCTTTTTAAAAAAAATTAGGGATGGCAAATAATATATTTCTTTCAGTTTTTCTCTAAAAATCAGAAATCAGTGGGCATTTATAAAGCGTGAAATAGTGCTGGTAGCAGGGAGAATATAAATATGGCTATTTAATGGCATCTGGTTGTTCCTCTGCCAGAGAAAAAATTCATAAGTTATTATTTGGAAGATGGTTTGCATCTTTTCAATCATATATATATATATATAAGATTCATATATATACACACACACACACACCTCTCTCTCTCCAAAGGTCAGCTTAAATTTCTTTAAGAAGTATAGTCCTACAATTGGAAGAAGTAGCATCTTGTATGCCATTATGGGATCCTGAATGAAAGGCAGATTTTCAGGAGAGTGGGTCTTAAAGACTTTCCTAGAGATCCTTAATTAGGCCTACTTAATTGGGTTCATGTGATCTAAACAGAAAAGGCCATAATTTCACTCTGTTACAACTACCTACACAGCAGAGCACATTGTGCACCTTGTGCTCAGCAGCTCTGTAATATATCCTACAGGTCAGTCCCAAGCTTCTTGATTGTTCTGGTTTGTCACATGTGAGGCAAATATCAGGCTGACACAGGTAGAATGTGTGGAAAGGGAGGGAGTCCTTCTATTGGGGCCTTGCTCAATGACCATGATCTTGGCAGAGAAGAAGCTCATGAAACTTGTTTGGGGAAGTGTTCTTTTGCTGTGCAGTTGAGTATGGAATTTTCAGTGTGTTCTTCTGCCCAAAACTGTGACAATCCCAGCTAAACTGGGACAGCTGGTGGTTAAGTAGCCTAGCCTTCTAATGGTTTTCTAGGATTCTTCACCTTTCTGGGAGTGCATCCATCTTGTATATCTCCAGCTGAAGACTGGAGTGGTACAACCTAGCCCCAGACTGAGCTTTTCTACCTCCATGAAAGTTAGACCTTAACGAAGACAACTATTAATTGTTTTGTAACTGTAAGGAAAGAGAGCTTTTAAAAATATCCCAGGTTTTGGAGCCTCAAACAATGATTTAATAATGATTTTAAGTTTCAATTAGAAATTGAATCCCTTTACTCTTAAAATTATATATTTTCCACACACTCTTCCCTAGTTCATTAAATCATTAAATGAATTTAGCAGGTATTAGTTTTGAGCTTTATTAATTCTGACTTGTTTTTCATTATGAGATAATTGTCAGTCACAAAACATAAATGCTGCGTATCTGACTGGTGGCAAAAGTTTCCAAGAAGAAGGCAGAGAAAGGGGGCAGAAAGGTCAGCTCCATCAGAAACTTTTCTTATACAGTTCGGTTATACATATTTAAACATTTCAAAAGGGTAAGCTTTTTTTTGCCCACAGTTATTTGTTTAAAACCCTGGGTGGAGAAAAGGGCAGGAAATGACAGGGAAAAAAATTGTATTCCTTCTTTGCTATCCTACGCTGTTGACCTGAAATAACATGGTTGGACTGTGCCTGATGGAATGATGGAAAAAGCTCCTTTGTTCTGGAGTTCATTTCTAACTCGTTTCAGAATCAATCAATTTTAGTAATCCAGTGCTAAAAATGTCTCATAAGACTTGCAAGCAGCACATGGCCTGGAGACTGTGATCCAATGGACAGAGTTCTTGAAAGAGAAATGGAGGCTTAGTTTTGGGTGTGACAGTCAAAATAACATTCCTTGCCTCATCAGGGCATGTTGCAGAAGTGTAGAAGGAATGAGACTAAAAATATACAGAGTATGTGGGCATGAAGAGCCTTAGGAAGGGGAGAGAGAGGGAAAAAAAATAAGGGGGAATGGGAAAGATCCTGCTTAACTCATTTTCCTTTCTTCTGTTCAAAATCACCTCCGCTTTCTCCTCTGCCTCACCAATGGAAATGATACTGTTATCACTAGCATGATTTTCACTTCTTTGGTCCTTTTTCTGTTGTTTACTGGGCTCAAAGACTAAAATAGCACATTGCAGTGATTCTTGACTGTGGTGCTTTTTATTGCCTCTCATAAAGACAAGCTTCAATTTCACTGTGAAGAAATTTCTAATATAAGTGGGCAGTAGATCAGGAAATCAGATGGAACTACACACGAAGGGCTCAGGTGAGGCATACTGGGTGGAGCAGTTCAGAGAAGCCTGTACAGAAAACAGAGAGCCTGCAGTCATCTGGGATGGGCAGAAATGAAGTCTGCACACATGGCTAAATCTGGCATGGTGAACTATAGTTTTCTGCCACAGCCTTTTTAGAATTCAGCTCAGGTCAGTTATCTTGCCTTCAAGTACAATTTCTATTCATTTTGACCTTGCAAACTGAAGTTACATAACTGAAGCAATGCATCAGATTCAAGCACTCACATAGAGCCGAGGGAGCTTCCTATATAGAAAGCGTACACACTGGCTTAGATTTGGAACCTAGGCAGGATACTGTCCTTCACGGTTTCTCCTTATAGATGATGGGGGCTCATAATGTATGCTATCGATCACATTATAAATTCATGGCATATATAAATATTTTTATTCATCACGTTTATATCACCGCCCATCTCCCCCACAAGGAGGGACCCTGGGCAGTTATATAAATATCACAAAGCAATCTAAAAATCTAAAAATAACTTCTGAAAGGCAGCAACAGCATAAAATCTTTTTAAGGTTACTACAAATGCTTGTTGGCATAAAAATGCCTATCACAATCTTGGACAAAGTTATTTGTGAAGTGAACTACAGTAAAACCTTTAACAGACTAATTGCGGGGGAGGGGAAGTGTCTGAATTTATGTCGTTTGTATAATTGTGGTTTTAGCATATTTTTTCATTATATAATGTCAATAATGTAATTAAACAAATGATGTAAAATTGATGTAAATGCCATAAATTATGTCACTTGTACAGTGTCATTGTCCACTATGGACTCTAGCTTATTAATCATGTGTTTGAGCTGTGAGTGGTTTGAGTTGTGCTATGCAGTATTGCTAAGTCAAAAAATAATGATGAAGATGGCTATAAAAAATGCAGAGGTTGGGAATGTTAAATTAACTTCATCTGCTGTTTGCTGCTTCCAATCCATTCCATTCGTCTCATGTCCAAAGTTGCTCCGACAAAAAATAGTAAAACACTATTTATAATGAACAGTGACATGGATGTTAAACGTCCAGTTGATAGCAACTGATTTTTTTTTTACTGAAAACGCTATTCCATGCTTTCGGAAATAAACCAAACATTTACATAATTATCAATAAACCAAAATATAGATTAAAAATTCAAATTTTATTTTTATTCAGAAGCTTACATAATTCAGAATGTTATTTTAGAATTCTTTCTTATCTTAATAAGTAGTACTGATTAAAATATTTTTAGGATTCAATTTTTTGTTTTCAAATAGAAGGGGAGTAAAAATTGTATAAATGTTGTATAAATCTTGCTAGGGCTTTGCCCAGATTTGATTTCCTTATATTAATGAAAGTTATATACAGTGGTGCTTAAAAGTTTGTGAACCCTTTTGAATGTTCAATATTTCTGCATAAATATGATCTAAAACGTGATCTGTTCTCTAAAACTATGTCACTTAAGGCTATGTCACTTAAATAGCCTCTATACCAGTGCTTTCCAAACTGCCACCATTGGCGACACACCAATGGTGGCAGCGGTGGCAGCGCGGGGGTGCATGTGAAAGTGGGGGCATGCGTGGCGGCGGGGTGCGCGGCAGGGGGGCGGGGGGTGCACGGCGGTGGCGGCCTCGTGTTTTCCGCTAAAACGCGGAAGCGCTGATGGTGCACCGCCACCGTCGCCGCCGCCATACACACCACCGCTCCTGCACCGCCGCCGTGCACGTCCACTTCCGGGTTGTGTCATGACACACTAAAGTGTCGCGACACACAGTTTGGAAAGCTATGCTCTATACTGTATGAAGCAAATATAAAAGATGCTGTGAAATCTTATCTAGACCTTTTCTTGTCTTACTCTTCATTTCCCTCTCTCTCTCTCTCTCTAAGCTGTGCCTGTACTTCCTTCTTAATTGATATGTTAAAATAAAATTTAAAAAAGTCCTCATAGAGAAAATACTCCTATTGGAAACTGCCGTTTCTTTGGTGCTAGGAATGTAAGATTTGTCTCAAATAAGCAAGAACTTATAGAATTGTATAAAAGTCTCATAATGTTTGAAGACTTAAAAGAGTGAATGGCAAGCCGGAAACAGAGACCTTGACAACCAAGTTCCTTTTACTATGATGCTCAGTAACTCAAGCAGAGGCAAAAATTGAACAGACAGAGTTTATAGCAGTGGTGTGCTGATAAATCTTTAAGAACCAGCTCTTCCAGCTCCATTGCTGCCACCACACTGCTAGCTAGGTGTAAAGGCTTTGCTCTCAACTGGCTTGGAAAATTCCAGAAAATTTAACAGTCAGCTGTCGCAAGCCGGTATGAGGTGGCTCTGGCAGATTACTGGGTTACATTAGAGTAAGTTTTAGGATAGGCATTTACACCCTGCAGCCTGAGGAGCACATGGGGTTCTCAAATACTATGGGTTCAGTCTCTAAAAAGTTGCTAACAAATTGCAACTTTCAATGTGACAGAAGGATAAAATTAGTGTGTGTGTATGGAAAAGTCATATTAGCTGTTTAATTAAAATCTAAATGGGATTAAAAATTAAATCAAATCTACTTTTGATTTGATCCCACCTGCTTTTTGAAGGGCATGCCACTCAGTGTTCAAGTTTGCTCAGACTGAAAAGGTATGTGCATTCCTGCCGTAGTATCGGGCACACTTCCATCTTTTTTGTAGATGAAGGAAAGAAGCAGAGCAACTTAATAAACAAAGAACATCTACTGAATTAAGAAGTTGGTAATATTCACTGGCTTAGGAATTGAACTGAAGGAGTAGGGGGTAAAAATCCTACCAATGTCTTTGGCAGAACAGGAAAGGTTGAGAATGGCATGCAGTAGCAATCTACAGAGAGCACAGAATATGATAGGGCTTTCCTTGGTTTTATCCGTTCCTAAGCAACATATAACCAGAGCTTGTAATAAGGTCTACACCCTGAGTGACCATTGTTATTATACTGAATGGAAATTGACCCTTAGTTTATTTGTGTGATGGATTCTCTGACATTGCTATCTCAACATAATTTGAAGCTTCCGTTTGAGATCTGTAACAAATGTGAATCTTTTCTTTCATATCCCAAGAAAGTGACCTGGAAATCCTCCCAATTTATTATAAACCAGGCACAGCAACACCAGGGAGTGTAAGGCTAGTTCCTACAATCCCAGGCGCAAGCAAGGAAAGGAGAAGAAAGTTCATCCCCTGATGCATTCTGTCACAATGGCATTTGGCAAGTAAGGGGGAAGTTTTGAGAACCAAACATATTCCACTTCAGATGGCCCATAAGAGCCATTTTGTTCTTTTCAACAAAGGGCACTAAAAAAAGACAGAAGAAATTGCATTGTTGAAAATCCTTCCACCCATTCCATAAAGTGAATTGCTTCTGAGTCCTTGAGGAAACCCAGCCCTATATAGTATCACAGATATTTTTCTAAATTTTGTGTGTGTGTGTGTGTGTGTGTGTGCGCGTGTGCCTTCAAGTCAGTGTTGACTCCAGGCAACTGCCTGGACAGTTTTCTTGGCAACGTTTTTAAAAGATGGTTTTCCATTGCCTCCTTCCCAGGGCTGAGAGAGAAAGATTGGCCCAGGGTCACCCAGCTGGCTTTGTGCCTAAGGTGGGACTAGAACTCCCGGTCTCCTGGTTTCTAGCCTGGTGCCTTAACCACTACACCAAGCTGGCTCTCTTTCTAGAAATTTACCTTGCTGTAAAACAAACTGTGGTTTATAATCTAATAATATGAGGTTCTTGGGAGAAACAGCTGATAATTATTTAGTCATTTTAGAAACCAGCTGGCACATTTTGGGCTCATTCCTTGCATTTTTTTCCGTCAGTACAAAATAATAATTCATGTATATATGGAAATACAGTTAATTAACATGTCCGTACATGCAAAGGGGCATGGTGGCTCAGTGGGTAAGACACCAGGCTTGTCGATCGGAAGATCGCAAGTCTGGAGGTTCGAATCCCTAGTCCCGCGTGATAGAGTGAGCTCCCACACTAGCTCCAGCTCTTGCCAACCTAGCAATTCGAAAGCATGCAAATGCAAGTAGATAAATAGGTACCACTTTGGTGGGTAGGTAACAGTGTTCCGCGCACGTCATGAGGCCACATGACCGTGGAAGCGTCTTCGGACAACGCTGGCTCTTCGGCTAACAAACGGAGATCAGCACCAGCCCCTAGAGTTGGACACGACTGCACAAATGTGCGGGGGGAACATTTACCTTTTTACATGCAAAGGAATCCCAGAAATTCAAAACAACAAGATTGTCCTGCAATTTTATTTATTTATTTATTTATTTATTTATTTATTGTGGTATTTATACCCCGCCTATCCCCTCCCTAATGGAGGACTCTAGGTGGCTTACAAGCATATATATACATTAGTTATACAATCACCATTTTAACCGCGCGTGAGGGGAAGGGGTAAGGGAACCGACTCTTCAGGCTCTGGACTACAATTCCCAGGATGCCTTGAGCCGGCTGCTGACATCCTACAGCTGTTACATCCAGGTCCGTCGTCACCGCCGCCATTCGATCTTCCTCTGATCCTTTCCTCCGGTGGTGCCGACTTCCCGACAGGACGCCAGCAAATTAGCCCACTTAAGGTGGTACCCATTTATCTACTTGCAAAGCTTTCGAACTGTTGGGTTGACAGGAGCTGGGACTAGCAACGAGAGCTCACCTCATTGCGCGGGGTTCGAACTGCAGACCTTCTGATGTGCAGCCTACAGCTCAGCAGTTTAACCTGCTGAGTTTCCGCGTCCCATTTACAGGGTTTACAGTAGTTTACAAGGCACTCTGAATAATAGCTCTAGAGACTTGGTAAAAACAAAATTCCTATAAAAGGCAAATATTTTTTATTTCAATGGATTTGCCTTTCATTTGTCTTCATTTCTACATTTTAATTATGATTTACTAATTATGCTATAGGCGAATTAAAGATTTTTAAGTAGATTTCTCTCTTTGTTGATGGCATGCTAGGCCTGCCATCTAAGTGTGTGGTAAGAGATGGTTCACATACTACATGTGTTACCAAGACATTAAGGATACCGCCTAGGGTCCCTCCTTGTAGGGGAGATGGGCGGGATATAAATATGACAAATAAAAATTATCTAGAAATAAATGTCACAAAACTGAAGCACTTACACATTTTGAAATGGATTTTGAAGAGACATGCAACTTGAAAAGAACAACTCCTTGCCTCCCTGCAATTGTTAAACTCACCAAACCAGGATATGATCAAAACCTGGAAACATATTCTTGCTAGCGCTATTCATTTAAGAGTCAATATTAATTATTGAAAAGGATGCCAAACATTGAGAGAGAATATCATTTACTGGATAATCTTTGGATGTGAAAATGCAATTCTAGATGGACTGCAGAATAAGTAGTTTACAGGGCACTCTGAATAATAGCTCTAGAGACTTCGTAAAAACAAAATGTCAAATTTTATTTCTCCCAGTTTCATGTTTTTCTAAGTTTAAGCTCATTTTACCCAATTATAATAATTTTAAAAACACAAAAAATATTGTACACCTCTTAATGCAATTCTTCTAAGAACTGTATGCAACTTATATTTATTTATTTATTTATTTATTTAATTTATCCCCGCCCATCTCCCCGAATAGGGAAGAGAGAGAGAGAGAGAGAGAGATTTGCACAAATTATATATATTTGCACAAATATGCATGTTGATGTGATTTTTCTATATAGTTTCCCCTAAAATTGGGGATGTTACTGTATCTAGCTGGATTGGTGTGTGAACTAGCTGATAATTTTTTCCTCATCCCCCAAGGCAGCAACAAAGGCCTAATGATCTAAGGTTGAGCAAAGAGGTCAGAGAGAGTGCTCACTCTATGTTCTTGTTGTTTATGCCCCACCAAACTTCTCCTCTGAAGTCACGGTCCCTTTGGCACTTGCCTCATGCCACAGCCTGGGAATGAGGGTAGTCCAGTTCCCCACAAGGCAAGATCAAGGATTAGTTCAGTGGGTTGGCCAAGGTGGGAGGAGGAGGAGCTGAGATGGGTTAAGACTGTCTACCTGGAGTCCAATAGGAAGTAGAGAGGGAGGATGGAGTGGGAACTGAGATGCAGGCCCAGCAGGGATGGCTAAGGAAGTGGTGTGCATCTGTGTGGGCAAGTAAGGACCAATTCTATATCACTGGGATTTACGTAGAGAGAAGTTACTGGATTTCAGTTCACACAAATGGACCATGGTATTTCTGTGAACCCAGCAAAATGCAATTTCTTCAATGTCATTATAAAGTTTGTTGATATATCCCAATTATTAACAAATATTTCTCATTTTGAAGCACTAACATGATAAGTTATCATGAGAACTACAATAGTTAGTGTCTAATTTAGATAATACCCCATCCTAAAATAAACATTTTGTATGCTTTTTGTCTGCATTAAAAAATTTGGAGAAATATGACATTCAAAGAATAACTGCATCTCAATTCACATATTGATTCAAATGTTTCACATTAGACAAGGTTAGCATTCAGACATGAAGTGAATGAATTCTCCATCCTGTCTTTCTTTAGAATTTGAAAGTAACAGGTTTGTGCCTGGCTGCTGGTATTGGCTCAAATAACAGCATGCAGATCAACCTCAACTCCAGTTCTCCCCTTAGCGAACTAGGTGTCAGGAAAAAAAAATACTAGTCTGAAGATCTTCCTGACAGACAACCATTTTTATAATACTACAGCAGTATTATCAACATTATTGTGTATGGAGAATTATCATCATGTTATTATCATTAGTGTTATATTGTATGAAGAGTCATCTTCAGTATTAAGAGGTAATAATTAGATGCAGTGACTTTCTCACTGAGAATAGGCTTTAAAGAGGTATAGGGAAGAGAACAGAGCTATGATTTGGGTGAGAGAAAGCCTATAATTCCTTCTCTGTACCTCACTGTGGCTGTCAGTGGCCCCCACTACTATGCCCCTCATTTCCTTCAAAAGTTCTTTATTAGCTAGTCCAGGTTTTCCAACTTGCCACCCTCCAGGTTCATTGGGCTACAACTTTCAGAAGTCCTAACATACCCACAAGACACCAAATTGGAGAAGGCTGAGTTGACTTTAATTCTGTATATTTAAACATGTGCATGTAGCATTTTGGCACTGTGAATTGTTCTCATAAGTAGATTATATTTTGAATGTTTTCAAAGACGATTTAATGAGAGTGTAGCCATTCTCACTGATATATAACTCACAGTAATCTATTTTATAAGTAGATGGAGTTCTGTAAGTACTTCTTTTAGTAAAGTTTGTTTATCTCCACAGTTGTCTAGGAATACATAAAGCTGTCTTACGGTCCTCAAGAGGATACATTCAATCATTGGTACATAATTTCAGTTGCAGATGTTGCATTTCTTCTTCTAGGAGAGGCGGATCTCTGAACAGTACATCCATGTTTTATTATACTATGTAATTATCACTCTCTCTTTATTTCAAAGGCATCTGTTTAACATTTCCTAAGTGCAAAATAAATTTGTATTTAGCATACCTTAAAGTTTCAACATAGTAGTGAATCTTATGGTTATGGCCATATTGTTTTACATTTACTTTGTCTGTTGCTTGCCAGCTGGAATGTTCCAGAGGTATGCTGTGTTCAGGAATTTTTAGAAATTTCTAGGATTTTGACATGCTACATAGGTTTATGGATTTAAAATGAGCTGTTCTTCAATAGTAATATAAACTATCACTAATAGGTACCAGTCATTTAGAAAATGCAGACTGAACATTGAGATAAAAAGTTCTGAGCACAAATGCCATGTCACAAAAAAAGAGTCAGATGGGGAGGAAACTATAGTTATAATATTTCACTATCCTTTCTGAATAATAAGGGGCGTGGTGGCTCAGCGGGTAAGACGCCAGGCTTGTGGATCGGAAGATCGCAAGTTCGGAGGTTCGAATCCCTAGCCCTGCGTGCGGAGTGAGCTCCCGCACTCGCCCCAGCTCTTGCCAACCTAGCAATTCGAAAGCATGCAAATGCAAGTAGATTAATAGGTACCACTTTGGTGGGTAGGTAACAGCGTTCCGCGTGCGTCATGCTGGCCACATGACCGCGGAAGCGTCTTCGGACAACGCTGGCTCTTCGGCTAACAAACGGAGATGAGCACCGGCCCCTAGAGTCGGACACGACTGTGCAGGGGAAACCTTTACCTTTTTTTCTGAATAATAGCCAGCTTCTCTATTCCCAATGAAAACACAACTCTGTTTCACTCCACATACTTACTTACACCAGAGCAGTATATCTGTGCAAACAATTGTATAAAAACCAATTGTATATCTATGCAAACTTTGCCAAATTCCTTAGAACTGTAACATACCTACTGGTATATAGGGCTGAAGGGTCCTTTGGTCAGAGCAAACGCTAATCATTTATGTTGACACTTCTCAGGAAAAGATAATTGAGTGTAAGGATTGGCTGCCTCTCCTGGGTGAGCTGAATGTGAATGCCCAAATTAGGAGTTACTGCAGAAAAGGGACAACAAGGAGTCCTATGGTGCCTGAAGTTGCACACATTTATTTAGAAGGTATCACAAAGTATTGTATGCATCAAGTAACTTTTTAAAAAACCTCTTTTTTTTACAAAGGGAGGCCAAAAGGTCTTATTATTTGATCATGATTTGATTCCAGTAAAGTGAAGAGTGCAAATGAATATAGAAGCCAAGATAACCCAGTCACTTTAGATGTGACCATTGCTGACTGAATTGCTTGACCCACGGTATTCCTTTCATAGGCACATTTTCTTTTGCTCTCAGTTATATATATGAATGTTGCATGGTTAGAAGTTAGAGTGTTGAACCCAGATATAGTAGATCACTGTTTACGGTATGGTCTGGCATGGTATCGTGGTGACCTGTTTAACTCATTGCAATTAAAATAATCTGTGGTTTAGCATCCTATGTGACACAATATGCCGTGTTATATTGAAACGTATTAGATGACCATTCATGCATTTCCTCTCTTCTACTATGATTTCTTGATCATCATGAAGCCTAACCGGGTGTTCTTTTGTTGTTTGGTGAAACAGCTGAAACGGATTTTTAAAGACTAGTCCTGAGCAACCTAGCTCAAACTGGCCTGGGGAATAGTGACACTGCATATCATCACAGGAGTCACATGCCTTTGGCATTGCCTTCTGGCTGATCTAATAGTTGCTTAGCATGATGGCAGAACAAGGAATGAATGGCTTTCTTAATATGTTAATGTGCATTAGTTCAGTGTTGGGGAGATTTGTATTTTATTTATTTATTTATCTTCCAACTTTTATCACCGCACCATCTCCCGCAGAGGGGACTCTGGGCGGTTATTATTTTTTTTATGATTACAAATGAATAAATATTAAGTGATAAAAATAAAAGGCTTGTTGGGTCCATTAGTAAAGGTAAAGGTTCCCCCCGCACATTTGTGCAGTCGTGTCCGACTCTAGGGGCCAGTGCTCATCTCCGTTTCTTAGCCGAAGAGCCAGCGTTGTCTGAAGACTTCCACTGTTGGGTCCATTATGACCCACTAAAAATAGGCAGCTCTGTAATTTCAGATGATTGGGTATCTTTGCCATTTAAAGCATGCCCTAGCAGCGTGCCGAAAATGCTTCAAAGCTGCCACCTTATTCAGGCTATAAGGAATCTGTCCAAGTAGTTTCTCTTGCTTGCAGAAATGTATGATGGCTTTTCATTCTCTTTGCTGTTATGTTTTTACCTCTGGGAGATTTTGCAGGGAGTCAGCTGCTGCTTTTCAGAAGTAAAATACTTCCTCAGAATTGATGTGTATTATGTTGACCTCTATGGGTTCAATCTGAAGCCGGCAGACAAATATTCGTGCACATTTCAGTGTAATACACATATCTAGGAATCTCATATGACCCTTGTGTCTACCTGAACAAAGGAAGTGACAGAATAGTTTAGCAGTGCCGTTGCTGACATTCACTGTGGGACATGCGATCCGCTATAACCTTATGTGGTTCTAAACAAAACTGCTGTCTCCCTCCCACAAAATCTCTCCGGAGCAGACTTTCCAGACATGTTTCAGTTTAATTCTTTGCCCTACCTGCAGTGTTCAATCAGTATGAATACAGCAGGAGTCTATCTAATAGCAGGACTTTACTGAGACAGGCAGTTAATGGGAACAGTAGCAAGCCCTGAGGTATGTTTATACAGTCAGTCTCGCTTCCTCTACTCTGGTGATATATTAACTACTTCAGAAGTTTCCCAGCTGTTTCAGAGGATAAATAATGGCAATGGGAGCCCATATTTAACCTTCACTGTAGAGACTGCAGACTTTTTAGTTGTCCCCTTATATCTCTTTGGCTGACCTAGAAAGGGATTTGAGCCAGGTCTCTGCCTTATTGTTTTCCTTTCTGGAATGGTTCAGGAAGGTCTTTGTTGGCATGCACTGCAATAATTCACACTTACGTGTGCTATCTGAACCTTATCTTCTAATAGTTTTAACACACCCACCCCACAATACAGTTTTCCTATAACTTATTTAAAGTGAGTTTGTTAACACACAATTCCAAGCCAGAGAGGAAAACAGGCTGTCAAAGCCCATAATTAACATGCACTGGTAGAAGCAAACAAATAACAGTTTTCATAAGGAAAAATAAAACCCTTCACACAGCAAATAACAGAATGATAGCCAATGTTGTTAGGCAGTTTAGCTCTAGCAGGGCACTCTTTTCCCACAGAACGGAAAGCCCACTGTCCTTGGGCATCATGTACGTAGTTTTAACAGATGCAATGTATACTGTGTTCTATAGAAATATTTGATGCTGCTTGAAATCCTCTGCTGAATTGAACAAAGAATAACATCCAGGGCCATAGCTGCTTCATTTTGGACTATGGTGCTGGGCGCAGTGCCCCGTAGTGACCTACTTTCTTCCATCCCTCCCTCCACACCCAAACTCTAGGACCTTTAAGTATGTTTGAGCCCCTGTGCCACCGACGACAGCTCACAACAGTATGGGAGGAATCTTGCATATTTCCGAAATACACTGAAAGGAGGTTGGATGTGTCAGGAAGGCCACCGTTCAAAATGTACCTGCAAATCAAGCATGAAAAACTTGAATGAAAAGGTTTTGGAATGGCCTTCATAGTTGTGACGACCCCCTCCTTTGATATCAATTCAGAACCTTTTAGCACAAGCCATGATAGGATATGAAAAAGTTCTTTTATTGATACAAGTGAATAGAACCGAGGCAAAGAGCAAACTAAGATTTTCCCCAAGCAAACATATTTTAAAACCTGCCAGACTCTCAAGCACCCCTCGTCCACCCCTCCCCTCCTGACTCACTTCCCATAACTTTACAAGGCCAGTCTTTGATGTCTCCAGATGGATGGCCTTGGAGCCTGGCGCCTCGCTCCCTAACGGCTGCATACCCTCCCTATCTCTAACGGTCGCTCTACTGTCTGGCACACAATTACTACAGGCTTCACACTAACTGGTTACTACAAACCCCATCTATCTAAAGCAGAATGGTAGGACATTACTGATTAGTTACTACAAATCCCATCTATTTCAAGCAGAATGGCAGGATCCCATCCTGACAATGGTCCCTACTCTTGAATATTATTGAACATCTGGGAGGAGACATCAAACACACAGTGCATACAAGGAGACCAAGGAATATTTCTGAGCGAGAAAGACTTAGCTGGTTATAGGAAATATTTGGAAGCTGTTACTTTTGTCAAAGGTTATTTTATTTTATTTATTTATTTATTTATTTATTTATTTATTTATTTATTTATTTAACAAATTTATATGGCCGCCCAACTCACACGTGGTGACTCTGGGCGGCTTACAGAATTAAAAGCCCATAATACAAAAAACTAGTAAACCCCCCACCCCCCACAGCAGCAACAGACACACTCAAATTAACCATTTGATCAGCTCCATATCAACCTGGGTTCCCCAGGCCTGCTGACAAAACCACGTCTTCAGGGCTTTCCAGAAAAGTATCAAGGTGGGAGCCAATCTTATCTCCAGGGCAATGATATTCCATAGGGAGGGAGGGAGCCACTACAAAGGCCCTTTTTCTAGGTCCCACTAGATGTACTTCCCTCATTGATGGGAGTCACAGCATACCCTGCCTCCCTGCTCTGGTGAGCTGGGTAGATGTGACTGGGGTGAGGCGGTCCTTCAAATAACCTGGTCCCAAGCTATGTTACAGAATACTAACGGGAAGGGTGTCCAAACTTCTGTACCCACCATATTCATTACCTATTTATTTTGAATCTGTAAACAATTGCACATAAATAGTATACAGTATGTGGACTGAAATTTGCAGAAAGGTGTAATTTTCAATGTATCATGTGAACTTCTGTTTACTTAGGGATGTGCTGAAACATTCAATTTGACCAGGGGTGCCTAAATGTTTGCATGCAATGGGTAAGACGCCAGGCTTGTCGATCGGAAGATCGCAAGTTCGGAGGTTCAAATCCCTAGCCCTGCGTGCGGAGTGAGCTCCCGCACTAGCTCCAGCTCTTGCCAACCTAACAATTCGAAAGCATGCAAATGCAAATAGATGAATAGGTACCACTTTGGTGGGATGGTAACAGCGTTCTGTGCATGTCATGCGGCCACATGACCGTGGAAGCGTCTTCGGACAACGCTGGGTCTTCGGCTAACAAACGGAGATGAGCAACGGCCCCTAGAGTCGGACACGACTGCACAAATGTGCGGGGGGAACCTTTACCTTTACCTATAGATTAAAGCCTTTTGGTTATGTGATCATAGTATCCCTCAGTAGTCTTTTATCAAGACTAAGGATACATGGTTCTCTCAATCTCTCTTTGTAAGTCATTGTTTTCAGTCCTCTGATCATGCTTGTTTCCCTTCTTTACACTGATTCTAATTTCTCTGTACCTTTTCTAAATGTGGTGCCTAGAACTGAACCCAGAACTCAAGGTGGGGTTCACCAATGCAAAACAGAATGAAAACTGTGTTTCACATAATTTAGAAACAATAGTTTCATTGCTGAAATTTAAAATTATGTTTTCCTTTTGAGCAACCACAGCATACCTCTGTGGGGTCAAGTACAGTTCCAAGTTCCTTTTCTCATTTACTATTGCCCTGTCAGATATTCCCCTGCCTAGCCTACTGATTTACATTGTGTCTGTTGTAATTTCATTCAGATATTTTCATTCTACTTCTCTGATCAAGATAATTGTGAATGGTATTACTGTCTTCTAGGGTTTAGTTTTCCAACCGAATAGTGTGTCATCTGCAAATCTGATCAGCATTCCATACCCCTCTTTATCTAAGTCAGTAATGAAAACGTTGAAGAATACTGGGCCCAGAAACAAACCCTGTGGAGCTCCATTTGATACCTCAATCATTTTATGAGCAACTGTTAATGTACACTTGAACACAAGTTTCGAGTCAGCTGCAGATCCACTAAACGGTCACCATCTAGCCCATGCTAAGGTCCAGTTGGTCTTAATTCCCTGCATCCTTCAGAAATATTTTTTTGAATTGCTGTCCTCCAGTCATCTGGGACTGCACCCATTCTGCAGGATTTGGCCAGACCATCGGACAGTTCCTGCAACACCCTAGGATGCAATCCATTTTAGCTTATTCAAGATCCAGCTATTTTTCTACCAGCTATATTTCTGCCAAGTTTCTGCTGGGTAGAAATCTTGTTTATTCATCTGATTCTTCACAACTGCTGGTGGAAAACATATTTTCTTATCAATAAACCCTGAGCTAAAATAGAAGTACAGTACTTCTGCCTTTTCCTTGCTGTATGTTACCTGGTTGTCATCGTCGCTAAACAAGCTGATACTGTTTCATTTATTTTTGTTTTGAACATATCTGAAGAAGCCCTTTCTATTGACCTCTGACACAAACTGTGACTTAGTGATCAATCCATTGTTATAATAATAAACTATGGTTTAACGATGTGTAAATTTAACCATTGTTAGGCTTAATAGCAACAAAGAGAGTATCCTGATAGTGAAATGATTTTCTCCATCATGTTTAATTTTAATTTCATTCACCCTTCTGGAGGCTCCTTGTTTAGTCCTCTTCACCCCATTTTTTTTTTATCAAAAATGCTCTCTCCTTCTTTTAAACTTCCGATCCTTTCTCTAACTAAATTCTTTGCAACTTTTTCTGTATATACATTATACAATACCTTTTTCATTTTTGCAGCAATCATTCTCTTACGTGTATTTTTTCTTTTTCACAGCCTCTTTCATTTCATCATTCCACCAAGCATCCTTCTTCATACATCCCATTAGCATAACTCCACATACTTCTGTTGTACTTTGTTACATAATTCTTTTCATTCAGTTCCAATCAGCTTCCAAATTCTTTTTCCTTATCCCCACTTTTCATTCATTCTGTTGGGCGGTTAGTCTGTTTGAATCCTTTTTCACACAGGACTTGTACTTTCTCTCCTTGCAGTTTTTCTACTTTTACTCTGCATCTCTGAAAAAATGTTCAATCTGATTTCTTTTGACCATTTGAACATTCAGCACCCATCTTCTTCTGAAACAACCAATACTGCTGGAGGCTCCGAAGTTAATATCTCAAACAACTTTTGCTAGTTTATGACCTTTTGCAATGAGGACTGCTTGCAACTCCATTCTGCTCTTTCTTTTTTAAATTCAAGCTGCTTTCTCTTGAGTTCACATTTTCCAAACTGCAGTTTGTTGACCCAACAGTAACTAAATTTGTTGTAGAAATCAGCAATACTTTAAGCATCACAGTGAAGCTAATTTTGGTGAGATATTATGATCATTTTTTTTTAAACAGAAAATAGATTGCTATGGAATCCTGAACAAATGCAAGAAGCCTCATATTACTTTACTAGTAATTCCGGGTATTCAGGGGAATGAACAAATTGAGACAGAAAGTAAATGTGTATCAGAATTAACTGCCAAAAGTAACAAACACACAACTTATCACAGGAATGGACTGGCAATTTCATGAAATAATTTTTGACAGTATAATGCAGTGAGGGTCTCCCCTGTGGCTCTTCATTGGCCAGTTTTCTTGGGTAGAAAATTTAATCTATTTAGAATTACATTTTGCTGGAAAGCTTCTTAAATGTCATTGTATTTAGAATGTATGTATGTGTATGTCAGAACATGCAGTGTATGTCAGAACACACAGGATAGGGTCAGAAGAAAGATTGATTACATATACACATGCAAATACATGTGTGCACACACACACACACACACCTGCCAGAAGACACACTTCTGGGCAGTCTCATGACAAATTAAAGTAATATAAGCCAATTAAAATTTGTTGCCTGTAAAATAATGTACCCTGTTTATGTACCACCTGCATGTACCAATCACTCTCTCTCAGATAAAACACATAATCATGTAGACACAAATATTCCCCTCTCAGAGCAAAAAAGAAGAGAAATAAATGGAATGGAGATTAGTTGAGGGAAGATCTAAGTGATCAGGGATGGTAAAAAAAAAAAGAGGGAAGCCCTATAATCTAAGATGACCCTCCAGCCCCTTTTACAGGTAATTATTGGGGGTGTGGAAAACCTAATTTTACTGTTGGGGAAATATGGTGCTTTAAATGTAATCTTCTGGCATTATCCCTCCCCCTTTCAGCAGCCCAGGACTGCTTTTCTAGCTGAAGAGAAGTCCTGTCTCCTTTTGGCTTGTAAGCTCTAAACAGAAGGGGAAATTGGTCTCAAAAAAAGTGTATCTTATGGTGCACACTGCCCCATGCAAGAATCCTTTCCAAGTGACCAAAGTTCTTGCCACTACCGTAAAATGATCTTAAGGTGGGGAACTGCTGCTTCTGGGCACAGTAGGCAGAGAAGACATTTCAACCAAGACGTTTGGCAAATTGGTTGCTGCAGGGATCGAAGGTGAGACAGTACTGCTCTAAAAATCCCCACTAGTAAACTTCATGGGTGAGTTTCAAATTCAATCTAGGGTCTCCCTAATCTTAGTCTGGCATTCCAGTTACCATAACATTGTTTTATGTTGCATTACTTTGGAATTAGGAAAGTTAACCAAGCAAGGAAAGTAAGAGTAAATGAGGAGCAATTTACAATGCCAGTGCTCATTTTCTTTTTGTCTGTTAGCCTGGACGGGCACGTAATTTACACAGATTTTGATTTTTGCAAAAATTGCTGGTTTTGCCAGGGATTGGAAAGGAGGTATGTGGTATTTTCACATAAGGGTTTGTTTCTCTCTGGCTGTTTATTCCACAGGGCTATGAGCCTTTGCTTTAAGTTTAGCCTTTCAGTTGCATTAGCATTCCAGGCGCGCAGTGTATAACAGATAACTAGTGATTAGCTATAATTTTACATGCCACGTGATTTATTGATTTATTGCTACTAGATTATGTGCTCAGTTAAACCATCAATATTGTTACCAAGGTATGATGTATGAATGCTGTCTTAACAAATTACAGAGTTTATACTTGGTTCAATTTTATTTTTCAAAATTTGTATAAAAATTTCAGAGCAATATAGCTAAACAAAAATAGAGGAGTAAAAAGAATTCTCTCTAACAACTTGTTCCAGCCTCCAAACACTCCTGCCTCTGCAGTTAGAGCTGAAACAGATATTAACTCCTTCCACAGCTCTACGAAAATTTGAGCTTTTAACTATTCGTGGAAGATACTTTCAATAGACCAGAATAGACTACCAAAGACATACAGTACACAATATACAGTGTTCCAAAATATGGACCCTTTAGCTGAGATTTCTAATTCTGACCAAATAGAGACTGTAAAATGGGCTTTCTTAGTGGCAAATAGCCTCTCATAATCACGTCTAAGCTTTAGCATCGTAGTATGGTTTGTTCTAGTGGGGTGTCTTTGAATCAAGCATGCCCATAATATCTTTCTTGTTCAATAGCATTCTGGATCAAACCAGTTAGATCTGGTGAGCTGATGATTTCTGGAGGGCAATTTATCTGTTAGAAAGTTTTTTAACATGGAACACAGATTAGCGTAGCCAACCAGCACAGCCTTAGAAACTTCAGTAGGTGAGGAACTAATCTTTGCCCATGTCTGAGCATGCTCTGAATTCACAAAAGTAGATAAGATGCTGGTGTTTACCTTTTGAGGTGCGTAGCTTGCCTCACTTTAAGGTTAGGTAACAGCTTTTTGTCACAGGATGTGCCTAAGCACAAATTGGAGCTGCTGAAGAAATTAACCGCAGTTGGTTGGTGGTCACTATCTTCCCACACATAGACCTGGACATCCGAGAAGAGATCAGTTTTGTTGTTTGAGACACATATGTAATCCAGGGCACTACTGGATTTCCCAGAGTGAAAGGTGTAAGGGTAGAGGAAGTGAGCTCGTTTCCCTCCAAGAATATGGAGACTGCAGTTGTATATTAGAGAGAGCAGTTGGAGACCTGCCCTTTAATGTCTCTGGAGTGCCCGGGGGTGGTAGATGGTAAGGTAGCCTCCTGGGGTAACACCTAACAGTTCTAGAACCAATGCAGTACCTCCAATTTCCACTTTATAGACATACTTGAGAACAGTATTGTGATTAATGACACTGTGACTGCTGAGAGATCAAGCAAGAGTGAAGAGGTCCTCCTTCTTTCCCAAATAAAATAGTATAACAAAGCTAATTCTGTTTCCAAACCAGGACTAGGCCTGAATCCAGAGTAAAATGACTCGTAGAAATTAGTTCCATGTATAGCTGAACTACCACCACTGTCTCAAGATCTCGTCACCAAAAGGTTGCTGCAGTGCTGAATATCCCCATGGGCAGATTTGGTAAAATCCACCCTTACTATTTTACTTCCTGATGATTCCTATCAAGTTACTACTTCATCCACCCCCAATCCAAGGGCATAGCTGAAGGTTCCCACCTATCATGTAATGTGATGGGAGGAGTCATAGACGTGGGCATTCTTTGTGGGACAGCTTGTCCACCAAAGCAAGGTAGGCTCCCATTTTCTGGCCTTATGAAAGCTTGAAAAGACCTGACTGTTTCAGAAGGCCTTTAGAGACTGAAGAAATCATGGATGGCAAACTTAAATAATTGCTGTTTGCTAATGCTTAGTGGGTATCAACCTATTTATTATTTTCCTTTAATTTGGGTATTATGTTGTTGTTGTTGTGTACCACCCAGGGATTTTGACTGGGCTGGTATGCAAATATTACAAAATACAGTAAACAAGTAAATAAATATTTCACAGGTCCTTGTCCTAGTGCAATTTGCTTGCATCTCCTGATGCAATAAATGGGATCTCATTTATTACCCCCTGGAAAAAAACACCACAAAACAAAAACTTGCATCTGTCTGCTTTTTCTTCCTCCAGTGGAGGAAGTAGGCCCAAATCTTTTGGACTGATCATTTACCCTGCCCTTCAACAGGCCCTCAATGTGGTTTATAAGACACATACTGTAGGTTTTGGGAAGTCTCTTAGTAATAGGCTGACCATATTTCCTTCAGACAAAAACGGGACATTTGGGATGGGAAAACGGGACAGGGTCTTATGCCACCATGCCGGCCTCCAAACCCTGCCCCCCAGTCTGCGCAATTGGCTCCCACCTGCAAACCCCGCCCCCGCCCCACACGATTGGCTCCCACCTGCAAACCCCGCCCCCATCAGCGTGATTGGCTCGGATTTTAATTTTTTTTCCCGATTTTTAAAGGTTTTTTTTTCTTCTAGCAGTAAATGGTGCGGCAGAGCTGGTGTGTTTGGGGGAGGCCGGAGCACACACACTGTGCACACAGCACCATCATTGGCCGGGGAACAAGGGGCGGGGATGGAGGGGATGGAGGCCCACCACTGCCCCATCCCCCTCGGGCTTGGCCGAGGGAGGGAGGAGAGTCGCTGCTGCTGCCACCGCCGCAGAGCAGGAGAAGCAGGAGGAGCCGGCTGTGCTCGGCTGCTTCAGCCACACCACTCCGCCCCTTGCTGCCCGCTGAAGCTCCCCAGGGTGGCCAGCTCCTGCTTCTCCTGCTCGGCGGCCCGACAACTCTCCTCCCTCGGCCAAGCCCGATCAGATGCACACACACACACACACACACAGGACAGACTGCCCTTGGCAGGAGCCGGCCACGCTGAGGGGCTTCAGCCACACCACTCCGCCCCTTGCCACCCGCTGAAGCCCCCCAGCATGGTCAGCTCCTGCCAGGGCAGTCAGAGTGTGTGGCTGAAGCAGCCGAGCACAGCCGGCTCCTCCTGCTTCTCCTGCTCTTGCTCTGTTGCAGGGAGGCTGGAGAAAGAGGCTTCTCCTGCTCAGCGGCCCGACAACTCTCCTCCCTCGGCCAAGCCCGATCAGATGCGCACACATACACACACACGCACCCCATACCCTCTTTCTCCAGCCTCCCCATGACCAAATGCACCCGCACCTGTTGCAGGGAGGCTGGAGAAAGAGGATGTGGGGTGCGTGTGTGCGCGCGCAATTACACTGAGCAAGTAATCTGCACGCGCGCGTGCACACACACACACACACACACACACACACACACCCTCTTTCCACAACCTTCCAGTGCCTGCTTTCCCTGGCCTCACCACAGCTGGGCAGACAATCTCAGGATCAGGTAAGGAGGTAGGAACCTGGACTGTGGTGCTGTGTCTGCTGCTGGGCTCGCACGTGGCAACTGGGCTTCCAGTTGCCGTGCTGATAGGGCCTCTTCCGGGCTGCCTCCAATGGCAAGTCTGGCTCCAGTCCTCCTTCCTGTCTTCCTGTCCTCCTTCCCGCCGGGTTTAAAAAAGGGACAAAATTGAGATTTTGATCAAAACGACGGGACAGTTGAAAAATGCTAAAATAACGGGACTGTCCCGTTCAAAACGGGACGTATGGTCACCCTACTTAGTAAGATGTTGTTTTCCAGGATTTACAGCACACCTCCCCACTCCCATTCATCCCAGGTGGACAGTCCAGATGGTTTTTGCTGTTGCTTCTTCTTACTACTTGCTCACCCGAACAAGTGAATAAGCGATGAAATAAGAAACACTTTTGGCATCAGTTTTCTGCTTGCCTGTTCATCTGGGAACTGCCAGCATCAGGGAAAAGTTACCATTTTTTGTATTGACCTGTCCTCTCTAACCTGCATAATTTTGATAAACTGATTTTAGTCACTGCTTGCTTGTCCAATTATCTAGGCAGGAGATCAACAAAAATAAAGCAGGAAGGTGCCAGCAAAGGGAGCAGAACAGGTAGGACAGTTCTGAGGGAGCATCATCCCCTCGAAAGGCCTAAAAATGGAATGAATCTGTGATGGATTCTCCAAGGAAGTAAGATTTCGACAGCCTTTTTCTTATTCAGAGTAGGACAGTCCAACGAGATACTGGCCTTCACATTCATCTGAATGAAGTGTTTGGAACAATTTGAATAAACTGTGTCTGTTCCAAACAGGGTCCAAGCCATGACCCAAACTGGCCGCCTTGTCACTACATTCATATGAGATTATTCTATTCTCCCCCTACGTTCTGAACATTAAATCTCATAATGAAATAATGCAATAAGATATTTTACCTGTTGTCATGCTGCTATGGCCGGGAGGTATAAGGACCTGACATCCTTACCAGCTTATCCATTTCCTAAGCCTTTATAGTGCATGTTTAAACAACATCAGAATACTTTCAGATAGTCTTCAGCTTTTTCAGAACTATGCCAACATTCACAGTGCTATAACGATGACCATGTCTATGTTTTTGAGCCTCTGGAACAGTGTTTCTCAAACTTGACAATTTTCAGATGTGTGGACCAACTCGCAGAATTCCCCAGTCCTGCCTGCCTGCCTTTGGTCTTGTCACCCTTTTGTAGGTGTATCAAACATCTCTCCAGAGGAGGAAAATAAATGGCTAGCACCCCCCCACCCATTTATTTGCATTTGTCTGGTGGTGAAACAAACAAACAAAAAATGATCCTGGGTGTAACAGTTCAATGATGATGGAGCAATAAAGCCACATTCAAAAGCCTTTTCAAATGGCTGCAACTATGATAAGCCTGGTACTAAACTTGTAAGAGAAGATCTTCTGGGAGGCGATGGGGAAGGAATGAGGAACAGCTGTAAAAGTTCATATACAAACACCAGGACATGGTAGTTACATAAACAAGATGCAAGATAGCTTGGCGGGGGGAGGGGGAGTCGACTGATTGCAGTTGCGGATGCTGTATGTATTAGTTTTATATTGAAATAAAATACTGAAGCTGAGCCCAGGAGCAGGGAGTGCAATTTGGTAAGAAATTTTTCCCATAGAGAACAAACGGTCTCACAGGCTACAAAAACGCAGCCAAGATTCCTCATGTTATAACAATGTGGTAGTGTTGTGGAGTTCAAAGGAAAAAAAAACATCTAGGGAAAATGATGAGGGAGGGAGGCCAAACATTAGTATAGGAATGGGAAGGCTTTTGCATTATGAAAACCAATGGAGTTCTGAATTGTCTCTATGAGTTGACCACTTATTTGTTCTCCACCCCTGGTACTATATCTTGGATGGTTGCCTAAAACAAAATTACATGAACTAACTACTGAGTAATCCTGTAATCACATAAACAGTATCGGTAAGGAAGTAATGGACTTTACCACTGTAAGTCTCTTACAAAAATCCCAAGGAATTCTTCCTGTGACTTGCTAGAGGTTCCATTATACAGTGTTCTACATGCACCAAATTAGTTTTAGTGTTCGGTTGTACTCGGGAGATAGAAGGGGGTGCAGGTTTTCGGTTCGGTTTACCTCCAGGCAGTTAAAGCTGAAAATTAAACCCATCTAACGTAGGTTATTAGGAAGGCACAGTAGTCAGTGAAGGGCATGTGCAACCACAAGTGTTTCCAGAGTTCCCCACCCTTTTCCTATAATTTGTGGACGTTTATTCCTTGAACGACTGAATGGAGGCAGTGAGAAGAACATGGATGGGAAAGGGATGGGAAAGGTAACAGCTCCTCCTGGGGGTGGCTAGCACTGTAATATCCTCCCTACTATATAACATCATATCGCCACATGGATTTTATATTTATATTATATTTATTTCATTGTATTATTATAGCTGATTTTATATTGTATGTTTTTAATTGTTGATTTTATTGATTTTATTGTAAACCGCCCAGAGTCCCCCGTTGGGGGAGATGGGCGGTGAGAAAAATTTGAACAATAAATAACAATAAATAAATTCTGCTGCCTATGCACTGTCCTAGAATCATGCAACCTACATTCGATGAAGGCTCATTTAGAGGAGGGCCCCATGAGTTTGCATGAATAGGAGGAGTGGGATCCATAGATCATCTCGGTCTTTGTCTGAGACAATGGTTCTCAAACACTCCATCCTGTTTGACCTCCTTCCCCTTTTCAAAGTGCTACTTACATTTACTGTCATATGCAGGAGTGTGTATAATTACAGGGTTGTGCAAATTCAGCATTTAATAAGAAAGACATGTAACATTTTGCCTACAGATTTGGAAGGAAATATTCCTGCAAGGGAAACAAACATCTAGAGTCCTTGAGAGGTAAAATCTGTTAAAAGCTACAGCATTGTATTTTTCCTCTTCCTTGTAGCCAAAAAGCCTGAGTATCCTTGTTGATACTTTATTTGTGAAGTGTCAGTGGCACTGTTAGTATGCCTGCTACCTATATTTTAGAAAGACAAATTGCATTTGACTGCAATGACACTAATTATGGTAGAGAGGTTCATGCTGAGACCCCCTGCTGGCAGCTTCAGCCAATAAACCATTTGTGATTGACGGGAGTTTCTACCATTTTAGACAATTGGAATTTCATGAAACTGTTTTTCCCTTCCTCCTGTCCTGACCAAATGTTGAGAAGGGAAAATGACACAACTATGTTAAATCCAAATTACCACATGACAATGAGAACATCACTTTGCAAAGATCAGCAGGGATTTGGGATCTACATCTTAAGTTTGGGTTACACAGCCCTGATCAGCCAATATATATTATTCCAGGGGAACAATCCTCGTGTCTCCTTCCCACCTCTGGGGCGTGGTCATTCTCTCTCTCTCTGTCTCTCATACACACAGAGAGAGATATACGTGTGTGTGTGTGTGTGTGTGTGTGCACACACACATTTACTATCATATAATGAGGAAAGAGCTATTTGTAAGATACTGTATGCTTTCAGGAGATTTGACCAACATTATTCACTCATAGCAGGGGCTAATAATCATAGAAGTAGTTCCAAGTGCATTCCTGTGATATTGGCATCATTTCAATAATTTTATAGTACATTTGAATCAGGATGGCACTCATCCGCTCATTTTCCATTAACTTTGCCTAGAAAATTTCTTGCATTTGCACATGGAAGTGAAATGTCAAGCTTCTCCTTCATGCTTGGGGACACTGCCTGAATCACAATGATGGTTTGGATAATTGTTATTAATTAAACCCTTTCTATTAGCCCTGTTTTGGCTGTAACAAAGTGCACGTGAACGCACTCAGGCGCTGTGTCTTTTCCATTATGACGAAGGGCAAAACCAGCGAGCCCCCTTGGAAGTTTATTGGGGCCTCATGAGATTTTCAGTCTATCATTTCATTGAGTAGGCAGTCTCTTACGACCTGAATATATATAAGGGGGAGCAGAGGTCAGTGGGACAGACATTGCTGCATAGGCTCATTATTGCCAAATTAGATTCACTGACCTTCACCATCATTTACCAGGAACAGCTGACCAGCTTCAAGGACCCTTTCGAATGGGTAAATTCATGTACCACAGCCCTTGCCGCCAATCAGTTCGTACATGCTTTGACATCTCTTTAATATATGCAGGAATGTTTAGTCACAAGTTTTGCTTTAACATAACACTGCTCTAAATGGGTCACATTCAGTACGGTGTGCATGCGTGCAGTAATGACTCTTTCAACCCCTGGACACTCACATAAATGCTTTCCAAGTCAAATCATAAGGATATGAAAGCAGCAATGTTTATTGAAAGGGGAGACGAGAGAGCTTGTGCACTTGGTTTGTTGAAAAGCCATAATTGGCTGAGTTCACACATGTGCTAAACCAAAACCATATGAACCAACTTACAGCTTAGTGCCATGTGTGAACCTGTGTAATCTAGGAGCTAGACTGCTAAATGAATCCACGCTTCTGCTAGCTACACAGTGAAGCTTGCTGAACAAGGGTCACTCACTTTTCTCACTTTCTGCCTGATTCACAAGGTTAAAAATAGGGACGAAAGGGTATACTAACTTAGCAAGATGTCTTGAGCAGTTATCAAGGCAAAATAAACCTAACAATACAATAACAAAGCCCTTTAGGTGTTTCAAAACAGAATAAGGGTACAAGTATGTACAAATTGCATTTCCAAACATGCTCAGCGGAGAAGTCCTACTGAAATTTGTGAGAGTAAAATATGGAGGCAAAAAAAGAGAAGCGATTTATAGACTGATCCTGACTATGTTTATTTCAAAACTGTATTATTTATGAAAAGTCCTAAAGTGGCTTGCAGATCTAATAAAAATAAGAATAAAAAACATCACACTGAAAACAACTATTAAAGGGAGCTAAACGCTATGGAAGGGTAATCTTAAGAGGTGATTTTTAAGACATCTACTGTAAAACATACCTGTGATGGAGCCTAAGGTATTGCAATCGAATCAAATTTCACAGGATAGATGCCTCAATGGAAAAGGTTCTCCACTAAGTTGCTATTAAGCTGTAGTTTGTAACACTCCCCCGAAAGAGGCTGAGAGAAAAGATGTTCATGAGGTAACCTGTTCTAGAATTGTTCCCACTGGATGTAATATATGTGTTTCAGCTTACAGTCTTCTCTGAGTCCAGAGAGATATTGATATAAATATAAAAATATAAGAATCAATTATATTGATATAAATATAAATATATAAATATAAATAGCAGGGTAAACATGGCATAGGGCCTGGTTACTTGAGGGACTGTCTGCCTCCCCAAAATGTTAGCCCTTCCAGGTAGTCCAGACAAGTACAACTATGAATACCAACTCTATCTTTATTGTAAGGTTACATTAACAGAATCCTGCAAGACTGAAAGTATTTCTCCCCTCCTCTCCTTTTACTCTCTGGAAAACTAGGGACGGTCCCTTCTGAGACGCCTCCCATGCCCCCCCCCCACCTTCTGTGGACTAAGATACCTTTTACCTGATGGTTGTCCAGTCTGCAGCTCCCCCTCCTGTCTCCCAGGGTCATTCCCACATATCATTACATCATCTCTCAGGATCCCGGAGGCGTGCCTTCTCTGTAACAGCACCTGCTCTCTGGAACAGGGTCCCCCCCAAGATCCGGATGGTCTCCACTCTGCTATTGTTTAGAAGACCCATGAAGACCTGGCTTTTCACCCAGGTCTTCAGTGAGGGACAGGGAGAGCCCTCGCGTTATCGCACTTGCTATCTTTTATCTTGGCATTAGTAATGTAGAGGTTTCCCTTTTTACTAAGAAAAAGGTAAAGGTTTTCCCCTGCACAGTCGTGTCTGACTCTAGGGGGTGGTGCTCATCTCCGTTTCTTAGCCGAAGAGCCAGCACTGTCCGAAGACGCTTCCATGGTCATGTGGCCGCATGACGCACGCGGAACGCTGTTACCTACCCACCGAAGTGGTACCTATTTATCTACTTGCATTTGCATGCTTTCAAATTGCTAGGTTGGCAAGAGCTGGGGCGAGTGCGGGAGCTCACTCCGTCATGCGGCGCTCAGGTCTCAAACCGCCGATCTTGCGACCTTCTGATCGACAAGCCTGGCATCTTAACCACTGAGCCATCGCGCCCCCTTCCCTTTTTACTACCCCTTCCCTTTTTTACTACCATGCTATTATCAACATCTCCCTTTTTCAAAGGGATGTCTGCTGCAAGATTCAGGGACTAAAGATTTTTCTCTTACGGACATGGAAACTGCATTTCTTTTAACTACTTAAATTATAAATTTGCATTTTTAAAATAGAAACTTGCCCTCATGCTGCTTTCTTTTTTAACATTTAGTTTGAATGTTTAATAAAGGCTTAGAAATTATGAATTCCAGTGGGTAGCACACCTCTTAACTTTTTTTCTGGGCCGTAATATTTATTATTTTGTTGATGTTCTATTACTTTAACGTTGAGCCCTCTGATTAAACGTCATGCTTTTAAAAAAAGGGACAGGCAGTTTTTGGAGGCTGGGGTACACACTTAACTGTATGTATGTATGTAAGTGTGCATTTATTAGATTAGATGCCACCTGACTCCAAACAACTCTGGGTAGTTCACAATACACCAAACAATATAAAAATAATGTATCTGTAATAGAAACAACAGACAGCAAAACCAGGCTTGGGCAAGAAGAGCAAGGTGGCGAACACAGCAACCCCCAAAACATCCCATCAACAACTAATATCCATCGAAGGAGGCACCAATCACCCTAGCCCAAGGCCTAGGAGAACAGCCAGATCTTTATAGCCCTTCAGAACGCCATCTGGATCTCTTAACTGTATGGGGGATGGATGGCCATAACAAGTAGAGCAACCTTCACAAAGGAGGTTCAGCTAGAATACGTAGGTGGATTATCCAGAATAGTTAGAGTTCTCTCCAACCAGCACTTTTTAAAAATAGACAAAACTATTTTAGGCGTCACCCCCTCTGTGTTTCCCACCTCAAGTAGGAAGTTGAGCCATGGTTTTGGCAATGGCCCTACTGAAATTGTTACTATGACTACAAAGGTTACCCAATGGTACAAAGGGATGTGTGCCGTTCTGGAGTTTTGCTACTCCTGTTCTAACAGAATACAGTATAGAAATCAGAATCCTTCACAGAGGTATGTCAACATACCATTTGGCCTGCATGGTAACCAGATCTTCTGTTTTATTTTTTGTTTCTTTTTTTTAATTATGTGAACTCAAAGGCCTAGTTTAGTCTGCTAGTCATAAAGAAGTTTTTTTTCAGTGCTTTTCTTTTAGCTTGTTACTCTGTTGATCTTCCTTGAATTCATTAACACTGAATATAAGACTTCACATTTGATGACACTATTTTAGGTGAAAAACTTCTGCAATAAATCAAGCAAAACAAGATATATGAGCAGGAACATGCAGGGAAATGTCAGAAGGAACAGCATTGGTTTTGATACCTTATTTCAACCAAATAAAAAGACTGACTTTTATTAATCTAATAAGAACTGTAACTTGTCTATTTTTAATAACAGTTGGAACAAAATAACAAGCATTGGACTTCACATAGATTGAGCTTCCTATCTGGTTGACTACAGTAGGAAGAGAAGAGAATGCTGGGCTAGACAGGTTTTGACCTATCATACCAGGCATCTTTCACAATACATGAAGCAGAATATCCATTAAAAACTACAACTAATTTAGTTACCTTGAATTAGGAGATGAGATCTTCCAAGCAGAAATACAGGGCTTCCCAACAGCCCCTAAAATTCTGATTCCCAGAATTTCTTGGTTAGAAGCACCTTTTTACCCTTCCTTTCCTAGCATCCCATTGTTAGGATCAGTTATTGGTCTGTGGCTTGAATCATGTCAACTGGATTTCTATTTTCTCAGTAGAAACGTTTCACTCCTTATCCAAGGAGCTTCTTGGATAAGGAGTGAAACGTTTCTACTGAGAAAATAGAAATCCAGTTGACATGATTCAAGCCACACTGTTCCACCTGGATGACTGAGAACCTTCATTGACATATCAGTTATTGGGTTTTTTTTAGATTTTTTAAATCATCTCATCGATTCAGCTGAGAAATTCTGCTTAGGATGTTGTATTTTACTTCAGTTGTGAGTAGGTGGGTGTTCATCAGTATGTGTACGCTGTATAGCAGTTTAATTTAACCTTAGTTAAACCTACAGGGTTTGGAAAGAGTATCATCTTCGGAATTTTCTCCCAGTACACTGGAGGAGCTTTGGAGAATCATTAATGTCAGTCAATTTTAACTTACTTTTTGCTAAGTTAAACAGAACATTCTCAAGCCCGAAAGGGTTAGGGACTCCTTTATGCGTAAGCACTTGGTTCATTTGATCCATGGTGGGGACTTGCTATGCCTTTTCTGGTTTTAAGGGTTTCTTCCCCCCCCCCCCCCCCCGCTTTAATCCTTTAATTCTGCAGTGCA
The DNA here is from genome assembly GCA_023362775.1 of Charina bottae. Classification (NCBI taxonomy): domain Eukaryota; kingdom Metazoa; phylum Chordata; class Lepidosauria; order Squamata; family Charinaidae; genus Charina; species Charina bottae. Next base: position 4,980,138 of record JALMGJ010000020.1, read on the forward strand.
ACTGTGGGTAGAATATTGGGGCGTGGTACTCTTTAATTAGGCTATTACTCAACCTAATTACCCACAACAGATATTTGTACCTTTTCATTATGTGACCTATGGATTATATGGCAATTACTAATTGACTCTGGAAGAGGATTATTATGTAATTTGTGGATCTCAGGGTAACACTTTAATTTTACAGCACAACTAACCACACAGAGTTACCCTGTAACTACATAGTAATTGTAGTGCAATCAAATGGTGAATAATTACACGTAATTATATTGATCTGTGCTTGGTGAAATTAAACACTGATCACTACCATCCCAGACTACCACCACCAAAACCATTTGTTTTGCACAAGCTAAAATGGTGAGATAATTTTTTTTCTGTAGTTATCAGTGCGTTTTTAAAATCTCTGTTAAAAGGAAGGACTATTCTTGTGACCTACTGAGATTCATATCAGGGGTGCCATTGGTTAGAATTATGGTGAGGTGCATATTGACTGGATGGACAGTAGTTTCAATATATTTGTGTGCTCTTAATTAAATGACAATTAAGCCAAATAAATGATTGCAGCATTCAAGCAACTCTCTGGACAATGACCCCTCCTTCCCATCTCCCTGTAGTTCAAAGACAATCGCAAAGCCAGTCCCTAAAGAGCTTTGTATTGCTGGGGTTGCTATGGTATTTTTGCTCATCTACCAGAGTAATGTGTTTTGCAAGTCCCGCAGAAACTTCATCCTCTTGGAGAATGACAGTTTTACACAGGAACAAAGGTAGAAAAATCCTTCATATTTTGAAACTAGGAAGTATAAGTCAGCAAGGGCTGGAAGCGATTTGGCCCCAGCATCACAACAAACATCATCTAAGTTCCTTTGTGGATTAAATTTTCCTTCTATGCACATATATAAGTGCAAAATGATCTGTTCTCCTTTTTATTATTCATATAGTAGTTTTCTGTACCTAATCTCTGCTTCCCTTCCGTCTCACACATTTTTCCTTCTCCCTTTAGATCCCCACGTTTTATCACAGGTCAGGTGAAAGATTTTCTACACTATAGCCAACTTTATCAATAAATAAAAAGGCAGGGGAAGGAAGAAAGCATTGGCCAGGGTTGAATAATAAGCACAAAGGGAAGTGATATTGCCCCCAGAGGTGAGACAGATTTCTTCCCTCCCGAACTTTAGGAAAGATCTGAAAACCTGGTTCTGCCTCCTAGCGTCGGAGGGGGAAAGTAATTGCTCCTCTTGGGGGTGGTTAATACCATAATGTCCTCCCTATTATTTAAGATCAACTCACCAGATTGGATTTTATATTTATTTATATTGTGTTAATAATTTGTAATTTTATATTTATATTTTAACCTTGGTTTTATTGTAAACTGCCCAGAGTCCCCCGTTGGGGGCGTTGGGTGGTCATATAAATTTAATAAATAAATAAATAAATAAATAAATAAATAAATATTCAAAGGGGAATAACGCTTTGATAAAACAGTAGAAGTGGGTTGGTGCAATTTATCACAAAGGAATAAGGGAAATAGAAGCTTCCAAAAGTATAATGTGCACACAACAGTTGAAAGGACATGGGACCTCTCCTTCTTCTGTATCTGACGATCCAGTGATGGCATCTTTTGTTCAACCTCATGCCTCATCCTATAGCCATTGATAATTGTTGCTTTTTGGATACCATGACTAGACATTGTGCAGGTTTCTGAGAGCAGAAGAAAGGATTAACCTTGCAAAAAGGTTCCCAGCGATATCAGTATTGATCTACAAATAGTTGTAAAACCCCTTCTGTAATTCCTTAGCCATCAGAAAGCATCTTTGTCATTTCCAGATCACAAAGAACTATATTTCGGTGCATCTCTACAAATGAAAAATGTCAGTTATGCTTCAGTTGTATACAATAACCTTCTTGTAAATGTAAAAGCAAATGAATACATTACATTGGGGAACTCCTTGCTCAGAAAAGGTGAGAGCATCTCCCAATGGAACATTTTGGGATCTAGTTGATAAAGCATTGGCAATGGGCTAAGGATGAGTTTAAATGCACCCTCAGTGATGCTTATTGAGATGACCAAGAAAAAGGAAGGCAGGTTCCTGCACCTTCAATCCAAGCATAACATTTTGTTACTGTATGTGTATACCATCACAGAAGCATGAGAGAATCTGCACCCTGAAATGAGATCTCTTATGTGCATTATTGTTCTTGGATCTACTGTAGTTATACTACTTGCTCCATGGGCACCCTTGGAGAAGAGTCCAACCGTTTCTTTTGGCAGCTTCAGGAGAGGAGCTCAGCTATTTGGAGTAATTATAGAGGCAGAAACTGATCTGAAAGCTCACTTTAACAAAAATAGTTGAAAGGAGGGAAGAAAGGCCTCGCCTTTGCTTTTCTGAAAAGCAATACTGTACATGTATCAATCAATAAGCTAAAACAGGCTGTTTTTCCCCTGGCTTTTTTGGCACTTCTGTCCACAGGCAGCTGATCCCATTCTCATCTAGACTGAACAGAATGAGAGGTGGAATTGCACTGTATGTTAAAAATATCCATATCTGCATAGAAATCCAAGTGAAAGAACTTGGCAGTGATATAGAGAGCAGCTGGGTTAAAAATAAGTGGAAGAACACTAAAAGCTTGTTCTGCCTACTATTACCTGACCGACCAAAGAGGTGTAGATGATCCTCCCAAAGCAAATTGTAGACCTCTCAAAGAGACAGGAAATGGTAGTGACAGGAAATTTTAATTCTGCTGGCATTTGGGAGAAAAAAACTCTGCCAAGATTATCTTTCCAGGAAAAGCATGACTTGCCTTGTGGAAAACTTTCTCCTTTAGCAGGTAGAGGAAGGAATAAGAAGGTCTATTCTCCTTGACTTGATATTAGTCAATAGGAAAAACTTAGATAGTGGAAGTAGCAGGAACATTAGGGGAAACTGACCATGGAATGTTGGAGTTGTTGACCTTCAGGTTCAGATAAATTGCATCCTAGGGTTCCAGCTGATGGCCTGGCTGAATCCTTACGTATCTTCTCTGAGAAGATCTGGAGAAACTTGTGAAGTTTCCAGAATCTGGAATATTTCAGTCTGGGAAGAACTTTGGATATATTGAGCTTGGACTGTTGTAAAAAACTATATCCTCATGGAAGAATGCTTGCATCCCAGATTCTAAAAGTTGGCTTAATGAAATTTGGCAACTTTAAGCATTCAAAGTAGTTTGTAGCAAAAAAAGAGACAAGATTAGATAATATGATTCTGTATGGTTGAGGTTTAATTCATTCTTTAAAAAATTAATCAAAATGATAAAATTGAAGAAAGTTATGTAATGTTAATAAACTGATAGGGTTTTTTCCTTCTTTAAATAATGTATGTATGTATGTATGTATGTATGTATGTATGTATGTATGAATGTATGTATGTATGTATCTATCTATCTATCTATCTATCTATCTATCTATCTATCTATCTATCTATCTATCTAGTCCAGTGCTTTCCAAACTGCCACCGTTGGCGACACACCACGTTGGCGGCAGCCTCGCTAAAACGTGGAAGCACTGATGGCACACCACTGCCGCCGCCACCATACACACTGCTGCCGCCGCATGCACCCCTGCACTGCCGCCATGCACGCCACCGCCGCTTTGCGACACACTAAGCTGTGTGTTGCGACACACTAAATTGTTGCGACACACAGTTTGGAAAGCTATGATCTAGTCCTTCGTGCTCTCTGAGCCTTGTTGTTTTCTTGCAGACGTTTCATTGCTAGGCTAGGCAACATCTTCAGTGTGAAAAGGGAGTGGGACTTGCTCTCTGTTTATATACCATGGCTTGTCCTGCTTGTGTTGGTGGGGGTATTCTTCTCCCCTTGGTAGTTCCTTGATTGGGCTGTTGTTTGCTGCTTGGTTGATTGACTGAATTAATAGTTCCTTGATCAGGGTATATTGTGCTGTTTGATTGTTCCTCTGGTGCTAATCCTGGTGTTTATCTTTGCATATCTGGGTGTTGATTGCTGGCAAGGAGGTGTTGTGGTCTTTTGGCTTTTCAATTGTCTCTTATGAATGGTATGTAAATGTTTACCTCTATGTGTCTGTTGATGGCTGCTTTGTCTGAGTGCCAGGCTTCCAGAAATTCTCTAGCATTTTTGGATTTGGCTTGGTTTAAGATGCCCAGAGTTTCCCAGTTGAAAGTATGGTTGAGTCTGTCCATGTGTTGTGAGATTAAGGAGTTTTCATCGTGTCTTCTGACTGCTGGTTGGTGTTTGTGGATGTGCTCTACTAGTCTTCTGCCCAACCAACCAACACAAGCAGGACAAGCCATGGTATATAAAAAATTATATACATAACACACATAATTTGAACTGAGGCTGTTTTGAAAGACAAGGAACATGCATATTAAAATCCTTTTTTCCATTCCTTGTTTGGGAAAACAATTTAGTGCGTTTAGGAATTTTCATTTGCAGTCAGCATGACCAACCTGATAAATCTATGTAGCCAAAGGGCAGGGGGAGGGGGACCCAAACAGGCTGAAACTCTTGAATGTATGTGACTTGTTTAATTAGGAGTCTGATACTCACTTTGGTTACAAGAAGTTTCTGGTACAAATATCACATTTGCCTTAATTAGTTTCTATCCATTTGGAGTGAGATCATGTTGTAGCTCATTGCAGTCAGTTGAGATTAAGTCCCTTAGAGCACGTTGGCAGCTACAGCTAAGTAAGCAGCAAAGCCACTATGCCCTGGGGTTTCTGGACAAAATAGCTCTCCATATTACCTGCACAGGAAAGGAATACAAATAAAAACTTGTGCCAAGATCCTAAATAGAAAGCCAGACAAATACCCTTCACATCAGCATTCTTCAGTGTGCCGTTTTTAACCAACAGCATGGTGGGGTGTACCCTTCCTTTGCTCCTATGGATCTATGGATCTGGATACACAGCGAGGCCTCAAGGAGAGCCAGATGATAGCACAGATGGCAGATGACAAAGCTGGCAAGATTTGACGGGTGGAAATTGCTTGCTCTAATTGCTTGTCAAGTCCAGTACCTATGTTAGAGTTAAGGACTTAAGCTCAAGGCGAAACAACAGTAGAACAAAACAAAGAAAAGGCTGGTAGAGATTGAGAAGGAGGTGGGGGGAAATAGCTAATTTATCTGCGAGCTAGAGTAGAAAGCTGGTTTCAGGAAAGCCTAAAGCAGTTGTAGCTACTTACAAGCATGATGTAGACCCTGCAGTATAATTTCACAGGGATGCAAAATTTGAACAAAGCAGGATGCTTGAAATGGTTGATAATTCAGAAAGAATTTGGTGACCAAGAAAGAAAGATTGTGGATTTATACAAGTCTACTCTAATTCTAATCACAGGATTACATGTGCCATATACTATAAATAATGTACTGAACAAAATATTCGAAAACTGAATATTTCTACAATGTTTACTAAGATAAAATTGCTCTCAGTGTATCACTCTTGCAAAGCAGGCATAGGAAGAAATATTGTATTATAAGACATTCATGGCCATTGGGAATTACCTATCCAGTATTTTCAGTATCATGGCCACAGGCAATTCTTCCTCTCTGAATTGATGAGACGTGTGCCATGTCAGTCTATGGTAGTTTTTACTGATAGGATACTAATCGGAGAGATAGGATAGGATACTTTTCCTCTGACTGGTCCAGAACAGTCTGTTTTGACTCTAGATGGCTATTAAAGCTGCCAAAGCAAATGAGATAGCAATCTTTCTTAGTCCTTGCTAGAGGACTAGCAATCTAGTCCTCTAATGGTACCCCAAATTAACACATATAATTGTGAACTCCCCCCCCCCCCGATTATTTTTCTTGCTACTTTACAGCTGGTGTTAATTCTTATTCTTGCTTTTTGGGGTCATCTGACAATGCACGTCAGAACTAAGCAGCAAACCCCAAAATACCCTTAGTTTTGGCTGGAAGTTGACTGATCGCTATTGAGCACAAATGTACCATTTGTTGAATGGCCAGGCCACCTTGGGACCTTGACTACCATGAAGTTGATTCCCTTCCTCTTAGGTTGCTTGAGCCTAAAAAATACTTTCCTTCACTGTTAACATCAAGATTTTGTATAGAAGCCCAGGGGCAACAAAATAGGCAAGATGATGGCTATGACCATGTGAATATGGTCAGGCTACAACTGCCATCTTGACTTTTTTGACCCTCACCCCTTTTCTGACCCTCACCCCTGCAAAAACCCATAGTGTCTTTTGTAAAACCTAATTTCTGAGACTTTAGACTGTCTCTTCAAAGTAATTTTTATTTACAGGACAAAAGTCCATCATTAAAAAAAAAGTGTGTTTGAAAGAAGGTTTTGCATTGTTTAGCTGATACAGGAAGGGAAATTTTCAGGGTTTGGGGGGTTATAAATAGATTTCTGAAATCAGTGGGCCTGGATTTGTGAGCACTGCCTTGTTTATGCACTGATTGGCAAATTAGTTGCTCAACTAAAACTCCTGGTATACAAGATCATGTAGAGAAACACAAATATAACTAGGGCTTCTTTTTTAATTTTTATTTTAAATAGGCTCACAGTCTCACACACAGAGATACCTGGAACACAGCTCCAGGGATTGAAAAAGAAAATTGCAGTTTTAATGTGTTCAGGATAATTCAACAAAGTATGTGGAGTTGGAAATCTATCTTGACTTGGTCAAACTGTGTTCCGGAAACCCTTTGCAATTACTTGTGAAACTCGGTGAGGGATAACTGCACATTAATTGCGTTTCTATAAAGATTGCCTGAGGGTGTTAGTCTATTAAAGCAAAGAACAACAAAGTGTGTCGAAGACTAACAAATTTAATAAAGCATAAGCACTTGTGAACAATAGTGAACTGTAGTCCACCAAGGCTTAAAATAAAATAAACTAGGTAGTCTTTATGGTGCCACAATTCAAAATTCAAAATGTTTTATGACATACACTTGACATTTATTTTATTTACTTTGCTTCCTGAAATGTAAAGAAACATGGAAGCAAACAAAGTGAATGAGAGAGGCGTTCTCTCCAGACATTTTCTGCTGCAAATTTTCTATAGTCAAGAAGCTGTTTATCATATTTACTAATTATATAATTAATGTTTACCATTTTACCATTTCAGTACTTTCTAGAAATAGAAATAAGCATGATTCACACATTATGGCAAGCCGTGATCTGGTCTGTTTGGTTTGGTTTATTGTGTAAATTATTGTATAAACACAGCTACTGTATGTATGCAGTATATCAACCAACTCTTATAAATTTCCCAGACTTGCCATATTTTTCAAAGTCCCACAGCAAAGGTCTGCTCCAGAAAAATCTCAGGCTTCAATTAGCTGAATTTCATAAATATACTTTGAACAGCTTCATTCCAGACTCCTTCTGGGCATGCTCATGTAATGCCCATTTTATCTAGGAAAGATTAAGCCTTGTTGCTAGAAGCATGATCGTTTTGCCACCAAAGAAGGGCACAGGCCATGAAATGGCAGTCATATGATAGAGTAACAATCTTAGCCAGGTGACCCTTTACTATTTAGGACCTCAGGAATTTGCTTGTGCAATGACAGAAGAGCTAAGGATTGAAGTAAGGACATTTCTGAGCATACCTAGCTATATTTGATAGATTTATTCATGCAACATGAGGCACAAACTGTAAATGTCTTGCAGTGGCAGCTGCTGGCCAACCTTGCCCAGAATTGAGCTGTAAAAGTTTAACACCCAGTGTAAGCATAATTATATCAACATAAAGACATTATTATTTGAATGTCTTTTTTGATTGCGCCTATATGAAGACCATTCATTTAGAGCTTCAGAGATGCTGAAGAGCAGGAAGAAGCCACAAAATGTTGTCGCAGGTTGTGTTATGTGACAGACATTGAAACAATATTATCCCTGCGTTTGAAATGCGTCTTTATCTTGCTTTCAACTATTGTGTCAGTTCATGGCTATTATGAAGTGTCAATTCAGATTCCCTGCTTTCCCCAAACTAGGGGCTCCTCCATAGTATTACAGTGGTTTCTTCTTTATTTCCTTCATTTGCTGCATTTATAAACAGTCTACATAATCTCTCCCTGCAGTGTTATTATCCCAAGAGCCCTTTTAGGTATGTTGGGCGAAGAGGTTGTGCCTGGCCTCAGAGTTACCCAGTGACATTTTTCAGTGGGGACTGATGAAACAAGAGATCGCTGCTTTGGTACAATGGAAATTTCCTTATGAGGACAGTGTGGCAGAAAACTGGGAGAACAGGGAAGTAGGAGTGTGAGAAGAGAGGGCAGAGATAGTGAACGTTGGACAAAATGAAAAGAGGGAGAAGAAAGGGGTCATTAGGGGTATGCGTGAACTTGCAACGTGTTTTGTATTTTGTGCACAAGACAAACACGCAGTGGCTGTAAGTTCATCTGGACCATTCCAGGCTAGTCACAGTCTGGCCAAATGAAGCCTAGAACATTTTGGTTGTTCTAGGATTTGTCTGTGTCAGACTTTCAAGGTAGGCCAGGTCAGAGAGCAGAGTACAGAAGGACTACTGTCATTGTCCTTCATTGTTGCAGGCTATAGTATAAGAACAGAAAGCCTGACAGAGATTTTCTCTCCCTCCTCTTATACCAAGAGAATCAAGGTGAGGCAGTTTTGAGATTTTCTTCCTCGCTGCCTCCTCCCTTTCAGGGCTAAGCAGGTGCTTAGCACCCAACAGCAGTGGAATACCTTATTTGAGGCCACCTCCAGAGGGGGTCTTGTGGGCAAGCAGGGTGAGTAAGGCAAAGCCTCTGTGCCTCACCTCTCTCTCCTCTTCCCTCCTCCGGGGGAAGGGCTGTGCAGCAACCTCTCGGCCCCTGTGCTTGAATTCAAGTGTGGCTTCACCCACCCCTCTTTCCAGCCCCACAGATTCCACAGATGCCTCTGACCTCCCTGGCCGGGCCCCCTGCTCCTCCCCTCGGCAACTTCCTTTTGCTTACCTCTCTGCCACTGCACCCGAAAGTGGGACATATCCAACTGGCCCACCCACCCTTTCCCCCATGTTCCTGGCCCCCTCCTCTCCCTTACATCTGCTTAGCTCCCATTGATGGCTTTGCATTTTCCTTGCGGTCTCCCTCTCACACCTGACCATAGCAGAGTGTCCTGGGTCCATCCAGTACAAAAGATGCTCCCTTTGGTCTGGACACTGACACCCTCGCCCCCCAAGCATTGCATGTTCTGTGCACGGTAATGACTATATACAAAGTAAAAGAGAGACAATGTTAACTGTTTTTCTGGAAATAAGTGTACAGTACAACAATTAGATGGTATTTCTCAAGCAATGAGAGATACCATAATTTTGACAGACAACTCTTTAGGCAAAGCTGCAAATAATCTCTATATTTTAAAATATTCAAGCATTATTCTGGAAGTGTTTTTTAAAAAGTCTCTTGCAGTCTTGCATGATCACCAAATCTCATGATACTTTGTTCATCACATCCCTGAGATAATGTGAGAATACATATGTTTGAGACTTTGCAATAATATAATTTTTTTAAATGCCTTGTTTGTTTGCTTGCTTGCTTTTAGCATTTTGAAGTGATACTTGCAATTAGCAAGCCAGTTATATTTCAGTCAAAGAGGCTTTACTATCAAAAATATTTTGAGTAGAATTCTAATTAATGTGGCAGCTTACAGTTTATAATTGGACCTATAGATTTTGTATTGTGTTGCATCATTGTTTTGAATATTTATTCTAGCCAGAATAGACTAATTATTGAATAGGGTAAGGAGAGTAACTGCTGGTAGCTGATTTAGTAAAATACCCAAATTCCACATTTTTCTGCCCCTTTTTTGGGTGTGAGGAGCAGATGATTGTGATTTCATCCCTCCCCCCACATAACCAATTTCAAAATCCATTTTTTCTACCTTTGGTAACTATTCTTAATTCTTTATACAGTGGTATTAGAAAAAATATCTTTAGCCAAGCTTAAAAATCTTCTATTGGGAGCAGAAGTGTTTCCATATTCTTAGAACTATTCTCTAAGGAGGGGATTATTGGATGTATTCTAAAGAAATTTGGCTTTAATCATTTGGAGGTTGGCAATTTACAGGTGTAATGGAAAATTTGTATTTCTATGTCCTTTACACAATTGCATTTTGTTACACTTTATTCTTCCTACTGTAGCTTTAAGAAGAAAAGCCGCTTCTCAGTTTCCTTTGCTTTACTCATGGCCATGTTGGTTTAGAAAAGGGCAAGTCTACTTCCTTATTTTCTTCCTTCTTGTTCCTCTACCCTTGAATTTTCCTCCCTGTCTTTCCATTGGTTGTTCCAATGCTTCTCCACCACCAAAGAGTTTAAGTCTCTCAGATGGAGCTCAACTAAGATTGACCTTTACTTGACCACAAGTATACATTGTTTAAAATCTTCCTGTTTACATTCCTCAAGCCTTTTGGTAAGTACCTGTGATTGTTAAGCACTATGAATCATGGCATTAGCCCTCTCCTTGTTAGTAGCTCTCCTCCTGACCACTAAAGTCCATCAAGATGCTCCCTGTGCCATTGTTTCTAGGAGAGTCAGTGTGGGGCCATGATGAAGGTGCTGGCCTAGAACCAGGAGGCGGTGAGTTCTAGGCCTGTCTTAGGCATAGGCTGACCATACGTCCCGTTTTGAACGGACAGTCCCGTTTTTTAAACAATTCCCGACCGTCCCGTCATTTTAATCAAAATATCCATCTTGTCCCATTCTCAATGAGAGAGCACCCACCAGCCCCATTTTCCGGGGCTTTGTTAGACAGAGTGTGGGCGTGCGGGCGTGCGCGTCCCGTTTTTCTCTCAAGGAAAGCCAGCTAGGTGACTTTGAGCCAGTCCCTCTCTCTCAGCCCAATCCACCTCACAGGGTTGTTGTTGTTGTTGTTGTGGGGAAAATAGGAGGCAGGACAATTAGGTATGTTCGCCACCTTGATTTATATATAAAAAAGGCAGAATAGCTAAAGGACTCCCTCAATATTTGGAAATTTTGAATTTATTGGACCTGAACACCCTAATTTTACCAAAAAAAACCAACAACCCTGCTTGGAACTGCTTATATCCTCAAAGGCTACCTTAATAATTCTTAGGTCCTTGGTTAAGATTTGAATTATTGAGTTTTCACCAGTCTTTGACTGTGAATCTAATTATAAGCCTGCTTTAAAAGTGTAAGTGTTAAAGTCTTTTTAGAAGTCTACAAAGAGGTTAGGGAGTGTATTCAAAAAATTTGGAGAGCCTAAAGAGGATTCAATCCTGAGTCACTGCAAGGCTATACAAATTTTATCAGTGATAATAAAAAGCCATTGGAAGGATCATCTAGAAAGAGACGTTTTCTCCAGTAGCTTGGGCCTAAGACAGTACCTTCAAGATAATCATCCAGCATATTTTGCATGGAAACCAATCGGAAGCCAAGGCCAGGCTATTAGTACAGGTACATTCAGAGACACTGCATTCTATACCAGTTGAGGTTTCAACTAGACCAAAAGGCACATGGCGTCTGTTACAGTTGTCAAGCCTAGAGGTTACCAGCAGAGTTTTAAGGTCATTTTCTATCAAGAAGGGATGCAGTTGGCAAATCAACTGAAGCTGATGAAATGCACTACAGGCTGTTACCTCAAACTGGGAAACAGTGATTTCAATTCAAATTCTGTACCTGTTCCTTCTGAGATAGTATGACTCCATTCAGAACAAGGAAAACTACCACCCTTCAGGGGTTGTGGTGACTCATTCAGAACGAGCACTTCTGTCTGGTCTCATTCAATTTCAATTTATTATTCCATGCTCAGCACTAGACTCCAAATCTCCTAATGGTCTCCAAGCAGTTTCACATAGGCGTTGAAAAACAAACTGGAGCAATGAGGAATACCATATAATAGCTCCTGTTTCAAAGCGCAGCAAATTCCGAGCACTATTATTTGAAATCTAGTCAAGAAATAGGAATGGAACCACTATAAATAAATATCTCACTTCCTCAGATCTCAGGTAATCCAGAAGGAAAACTACTGAGAGATTTAGAGTATGTATGTGTGTGTGTGTATATATAATTTATTTATTTATTAGTCAAATTTATCACCGCCCATCTCTACCTTAGTAGACTCTGGGCGGTTTACAATAAATATTAAAATTAAATTTAAAAACCAATAATCATTAAAATTCAATATAATAAATAAAAGTATAAAAATCCAGAGGATGGTACGATATATATATATATATATATATATATATATATATATATATATACATACACACACACACACACATACACACACACACACACACACACACACACACACCGCCTTTATTATTTTTATGAATAACTCAAGGTGGCGAACATACCTAATACTCCTTCCTCCTCCTATTTTCCCCACAACAGCAACCCTGTGAGGTGAGTTGGGCTGAGAGAGAGTGACTGGCCCAAGGTCACCCAGCCGGCTTTCATGCCTAAGGCGGGACTAGAACTCTCAGTCTCCTGGTTTCTAGCCTGGTGCCTTAACCACCAAACCACTCATATTCTACACTATACTTGATATTGTATATCAAGTGAAGTCAAAACAGTGTGTGAACTAATACTTCATTACTGTATTGCTTTAACCTGTCAAACTATTTTTATAATTCTTGAGCTAGCACAAGATAGGTATCATTAGGGTGGTGGTATTTTTTTATTTATTTATTTTCTATCCCGCCTTTATTATTTTTATAAATAACTCAAGGCGGTGAACATACTTAATACTCCTTCCTCCTCCTGTTTTCCCCACAACAGCAACCCTGTGAGGTGAGTTGGGCTGAGAGTGACTGGCCCAAAGTCACCCAGCCGGCTTTCATGCCTAAGGCGGGACTAGAACTCACCATCTCCTGCTTTCTAGCCTGTTGCTTTAACCACTAGACCAAACTGGCTCTGCATACAGAATATATTTCCTCTGTTGATCCCCAGACAAAGATCTTCTACCAAGCCAAAAAAGGCTGTCTCAGTCCTATAGCCAATTTGAAGTTGGTCAAATGCTCTGCTTCCATCAGAATTCAACATACTCCCAGTCACTTTATCCAATCAGTAAAAGTTAGAGATTGGCCTAGGTTAAGAAAATTAGCAACACTTGCAGACAGGGTGAAAAGCAGTGATACTTTAATTTAAATTCTGGAATTAGGAGAAGGGTAGCACAGGCATCTCTCTCTTTATTTGCTAGGCCCTCACCCCTGACAGCATTTTGATACAGATTTTTATATCTTTCTTGTACATAGGTAAGTTTAAACTCAAAGACAGTATCAAGAAAGAGAGGAAATTATTATTAGATTTTTATTCTGCCTTTTTATATTTAACTCAAGGCAGCGATTAAAATATTTTAAAAATATTTCTGGTTTTCATTTTGATTTAGTTGGCAGTATAATAAATTCAATAAATAATTGCAAATGAAAAATAAAAGATATAGGCGATAATGACAAGCCCATGTGGCACTGAAATATGTCCAGTGAAAGCATAGCTTTAACTTCTTCTAAACCCTATGCGCACTTCTGAATTTTCATTGTGGTTATTAGCATGAATTCTTTTCTTATTTTTGTTCAGAATTCCACCTTATCTATTCTGAGTGCTCCACTTTTGCAAACCTGGTGGAGTTTCAAATAATTTTCTTAATGTTGCATATAGCCGTGAATGGTAAAAAAATTAGGAGAGTGAGAAAACCACTGCGGACATGAATTATTTTGTATATGCCTAAATTAATTGGCTGGAATATCTTTTATATAGGTACCAATTGCCATTTAACTTTAGACAAATTACATGAATTTTGGGGCCCACATTTATATTAGGTCTGATTCATCCCATTCTCCCCCCCCCCTTTTTTTTTTTACAGTTTGTGCCGGCACTGAGAACAAATTGAGCTCTCTGTCTGACCTTGAGCAACAGTATCGTACACTGCGAAAATACTATGAGAACTGTGAGGTGGTAATGGGCAATCTAGAAATCACCAGCATTGAACATAACCGAGATCTCTCCTTTTTACGGGTAAGTGATGTCTCCATTCCTTTAAAACACAAGTAAGCAGGCATTTGCTCAGACATTGACAGTCTGAGCCTATGTGGAGATTATGGCTTTAGAGAGAGTTGTGGATGGTGTGATAGAGTGCTCTTACTAGTGGTGCTCCTGTTCCTTTTTCTTGTGTCCTGCCATGGTCTCGGCTTAGACTGATCTTGCATTTTCTATTTTTAATGTAAGCCTCCTAGTTACTTTAGAGTTGGCTACCCACTAAATGTTGTAAATAAATAAATATGCCTTGTGGAATTAGCATGGGTAATTTCATCACCAACCACAAGTGTCTGTGGTTAGGAAACAGAATAAATACACTTTCTGTATGAAGTGAAGCTCCAGGTTGTTTCCCTGTGTTTTCTTAGCAATACTTCAGGGGCTAGATGAGAAAGAATGCCATGGCATGGTAAAAAAGAAGCTGTCTTATGTATAGAAATGATTGTTTACTTCCTCAATGTGTTATATGCTGTTGCTGGTGGTCAGGGTATATTGACAGAAAATAAAGAAATGAGCAAATATCACATGAAAGAGAACTGAAGGCTTATGATTTTGTTTTCCATACAAAATTAGGGCACCTTAAAGTTTAAAAGTATGTACCATTTCAAGGAATATAAATGTATTTTACTGTACGATGGATTTGGTAAAAGATTATGCTAATTATGAGCCTCGTGTGGCGCAGAGTGGTATGCAGCAGTACTGCAACCGAAACTCTCCCCACGACCTGAGTTCGATCCCGTCCATCCTTCCGAGATTGGTAAAATGAGTACCCAGCTAAGCTGGGGGAATGGAAATCAAGATTGGGGAAGGGAATGGCAAACCACCCCACTCTATAGTCTGCCTAGAAAACGTCAGCAAAAGCGGCGTCCCTCCAAAGGGTCAGTAATGACTCGGTGCTTGCTAATTATACATGCCACTGGTGCTTTATCAATTCAAAACTACTTTATTAAAACTCCAGAGGGTGTCTGTTTTGATGAAGTGAATGGATCTGGAGCATGGTTTGGGGGAAGAAAAAAGAGCTTTGTTCTCCTATAATCTTGCAAGGGGGAAATGGTGGTGACTTTTGTTTCAGCAGAACAAGGGGAAACTTTTAGGCAAGCCAGAACTTTATTAGGAAACAAATGTGCAGCATTGTGCAGAAACTAGTGCAAGAACTGCTAAGTGATACTCCTTGAATATTTGGTGTGATTCTGTTATTTTGGATCACAATACGATGAACATACTGTATTGTGAAGATAACATCTTCTTTGTGGAACGGTTTTGCCAAATTTCAGTTACGTTGCAGAGATGGGAATGTGCTCAGGGAAAGATGTTCATAAAAAATAATCATGCCTTTTAAAAAAATGTGATGGAACTTATTGTTGGGAATTGTGATGGAAACACAAGGCTGAACTAACTCACTCGCCTTTTCCATGAAAGAGTTTCTGCTAGGCCAGACTAGCTAGTGTGAAAAATTTTAAACTCTTAACCTTTAGCTGAACTCTAGCCAAGGCTGATGTGTAGCCTAGTACTATGCATGCTCAGGAACTTGGGGAATTCCAAGATAACTAATGTGCATGCGTGGTCTAAGCAGATAAGGAATGAGAGAATAAGTAAGCTACTAACAATATATGGTTTCTTGTACTCACCAATCAATGTGAAACACATACCTTTATTGTGTACTATAATGTCTTAATATAAAAGCTTGGTGTCTTGTCTCAGAGACACATTGTTTAATGAGTTCTTGTGTGCTTGACCAGACTCTGCAGACTCTTAATAAAGAATTTTAGAGACGTTTAAAATTGTGTCTTGACCGAATAGAGGAACAGTCCCGAACCTCATCCCTTAGGTAACTGAGAAAGTTCCTGAGGTTGCTTCAGGTTGTTTTTTTTTCAACCATCGTGGTGACTCCACTGGGATGACACATACTGTACCATTGCAACATTCTGCTCGCTGCCAAGGAGCACCACCTCAGACCAAGACCCTGCCAGCATCAAGGTGAATTCACTTATCTGGGTCTCTTGGTCAGGGAGGTGATCCCGGCGCAGCAGTTAACATAGTTGGGACATTTGTCCATAAGAGTCCAGTGTAGATAAGTTTATAAAACTCCATGCAGGGGTTAGCCCATTGAGTGAGGGTGTGAATGCTTTCCCTTTGTGTTTTCCTGCCATAAACCAGGGCTGAGGTTGGATTGTTCCTCAGCCATCCCCTCTTCTTTGCCTAGGCAAAAGCTATTGACACATTGAGATAGGAAAGCAAGGGAGGAATACCAGAGTGTCATGTCCATAGGGCTTGTGTGGAGCTGTCTGTGTGGTTGAAGCTCAAGAAAAATGGGTGGAAGAGCCAGTAAGCCACCCAGAGGAACTCGGTTAGTACCGTTTTTACAGGCCTGGAGACAAGGATGGGTGCCAGTTCAGCTGGGGATGAGTAAAAGTGTACCTGTACTCTTTGCCATCAAGTTGCAGATAATGAATACTGGCTGGAATGGGGAATGTACCAAATTGGTTGGATGAGAAAGCAGTTATGGCCCCATTGAGGACTCAACACATTCCTTATGTGGATGGACAAAGATGTCTCCAGACCCATCAAGTCTGCATCCACTGTCCTTTCACTGTAGGGAATATTGTCCTTTGGCAACAGTTTACCCCTTCTTCCTGCCAAGATGCAGCTAGAGTCACTAGAAAAGTCTGGACCATGATTAGAACTCACAAACCCTCCTAGGCAGACATAGGTGAACTCCCGGATGCCTTATTAATTGCTGATGAGAAAGCTAAAGGGTTTGATGCTACTGCCAAGGTAGCAGAAGAACAGAAGAGATTGCCATGCCCAAAGAAAACCACCTGTGGAATTATGATGCCCAAGGGGATTGTACAACTATGAACAAAGCATAGACGGTCTCTTGGTCATCATGGAAAGCCTGCCCCAAAACCAATGAACTGGTCAAAATTCCATGCAATTCAGCAGCAGCCAGATGAAAATCTAGATACGTTTTATATTAGGCTCCCTGAGGGAGCAAAACAGTTTGCTCAACTGGATCCAGAAAATGAGAAATACCTGAGAGTTATAGCAGCTGCCTTCGTTATTCAATCTGCTATAGACATCTGTTATTATTTTCAGCAATATTGTCCAAGATGAAACAGAAGCATGCCTGAACTGAGGGGGATTGTAACACAAGTGTTTGAAGGGAGAAGAATGCTGAGATTGCTCAGTAATGTTTCTCCAACCCTAGCTCGGTCAATGCAGAAAATGCCTAGGATAAGAAACAGGGTAATAGTCAGGTGGCACTGTGGACCAATTTGTACAATTGATGTTTTTGTACCTTCCCACTGTGGTTCTGCTATCTAAGATATTACAATTGGGAAACTCAATTGTGGTCTGATCACGGCCCGAATGACAATTAGAGTAATCCTAGCAATCATAGAATCTAGCACTCCACGTTTTTTCCCTCCCTAGTCACTAACCCACATCATAGGGTTTTTTGTTTTTGTTTTTTTGTTAACAATGCTAGCAGTATAGCTGCCAGGAATCCATTATTTGTAGCACAGTGGAACTCCAGAGGAATGTACTGGATCCAGAATTTTTGAGAGATCCAGAGGTATTCTACCTCAACCACATGACAATGTGTTCCAAATTGCCTAACTTTACTTTATAATCTGGGCTTTGGCCAAATTTGATTTATACACATAATACACATGCACACGCACACGCACATACACTTGAAGTATTCCACTTGTCCTGGCTCAGGCAACATAAAGACAAAGGGTAAGAGAAGATGATGCCAGCGGTAAAAGAATGGGGGTTGATCACCTCTTACTTGTCAAAACTCGTAATGGGCCTCCAGAAAAATTAGTGGATGACTAACTTGTACATACAGTATATGCCTGTATACAGTATATAGAATGGCTTCCAGACATGTTTCCAATCAATATCAGGCCTTGAGAGGATTTATTTTTTAAAAACAGAGTCCTCTGCTGTTCCTTGAAGTTTTAGTAGTCTGAAATGACAAAATACAAAATGCTGAGTGTATTTTGAGGTTGATAAACTTAAAGAAACATGAGCAGCAGGTGGCAAATCTACAGATTCTCACTATTTTCTTTTTTGCTAGCAATGGTTCCTAAGGAATTCATCTTTTTGTTTATTTTTACCTGAGATTGCCCCCTCACAGATGTCTCAGCAAAAATAGCATCTCCAGTTAATGTGATAAATTATATCCATTAGCATATAAAGAAAAACAACCAAAGAAAACACATTCTTGAAGGGAGGGGAAAAAATAAGTAAAAGGTAGCATGTTTATGGTAATCATTTGACATTCATTAGCCTAAGGATGCTTCTTATTTCATTGTTTTAAAAAATGCTTCAGTGACCCAGTTTTAAAAAAAAAGATCAAACCAATTGTTACTGTGAACTTGGAAAATTAATCTTATTCTTTCTAGGCTCATGTTCTCCTGATATGAAATGGGCTCCAATAACAACTATAATAATAATTTGCAACTATAGTAAAGTCAAGTCATAAGTGTGTACAATGCTTTAAATCAGTGTTTCTTAAACTTCTTTCTCTCAGGACCCCTCCCCACTTTTAAAAACTATGGGGGACCCCAAAAGACCTTTTGTTTGTATGGGTTATATTTATTGATATTTACCGTATTAAAAATTAAAATAAATAAAATATTTATTTATTGAATCATGTAAAAATAACTACATTAACCCAACATAAAATATTTTTCATGAAAAAAACCTGTAATTTTTAACAAATAAAAAATAATAATGAGAAGAGTGACATTGTTTTAAATTTTGGCAAATATCTTCAATATCTGGCAAATAATTTTGATTTCCCTGAGAGGGTCTTGGGTGACCCCCAGGGGTCCTCGGACCGCACTTTAAGAAACACTGCTTTGGAAAATGCTGCACTGGACAGGCATTTGCTCTGAGGAACTGAATATTAAGTTTGGGTGAAGCAACTCACCCAATTTCTCTGTAGTGATTTGTAGTGTGGAAGTGATGTGATTTGCTACACAAAGGGAAAAGGAGACCTGATTCAATTCATGGAAGCAATTTGATTGGCCTTAAGCCTCTTTGATCTATGAGAGAAGTCTTTTCTCAGCCTTCTCCCAGGGTGTCCACTGAGGGTGGCTCCTTTCAGCCTTGTCATGTAGCAGAGAAAGGGGTCTAAAGCAGAGCATCTGGAAGCAACCTGGTTGTTTTGCTTTTCTCTTAGAAGCAAGAGGACCACAGCGCTTCACAAAACAAGTTCAAGGGGGTGCTTTGTTTGTTCCTTTGTCAAAGGGAAGTATCCCTTCACAGCTTGGCAGAGCCTTATTAGACGTAAAAAGGCAACAGGATAGAAGGAAGATGACAGCAAGGGGAAGATTTTTCATTCGTTTCAGCAATTCAGTAGAGGATGCAACTTAATCAAAGACTGTATCAGAGCCTTTATAGAAAAATCAGGTTTTGAATGGAGAAGGCGCGAGTCATCTAGGTGTTCCAGATGGAGTTGTAGGGGTAACAACATGTATTGGCCACCAACATGTTGCCAACTCAATCGTATTTGTGGAGTCCTTGGTGCTCTCTGAGCCTTGTTGTTTTCTTGCAGACGTTTCATTGCCAAGCTAGGCAACACCTTCAGTGCGAAACTTCAGTGTTTCGCACTGAAGATGTTGCCTAGCTTGGCAATGAAATGTCTGCAAGAAAACAACAAGGCTCAGAGAGCACCAAGGACTCCACAGTTCAACCCTGAGCTACAAATACTCTCTTTGATTGGTTCAATCATATTTTTATTTGCATTCCAAATTTGCCACATGGCAAGAATTTCTGTAGGAGTATCCCTTACCTGGTTTGAGTTTCCTTTGGAAGAAGGTTCCTAGAGTCTTGTGATATTTTATAATGTCTATGAAGGTTCTCAGTCATCCAGGTGGAATTGTCTGTAGCTTGAATCATGTCAACTGGATTTCTATTTTCTCAGTGGAAACGTTTCGCTCCTTATCCAAGGAGCTTCTTCAGTCTGAGCAAAGTTGGTAAGGGAATCCTAAATATGTTTCTAGGTAGCTGTGTGACCTTACACCTGGGGCTAGGTCATGGTTATATTGAGATGTTATTTTAAGTCCTTTTATCATCTAAAGGAGGATCGTTAAGATCACCATGCTGCTGTTGAGCTTGTGAAATGGTCTTAATCTTCCTAGGCACAGAAGACAGAGCCGGGAGAAAGATGGGAGAATCAGGCACAATCTTTCTCCCATCTTTCTCCCGGCTCTGTCTTCTGTGCCTAGGAAGATTAAGACCATTTCACAAGCTCAACAGCAGCATGGTGATCTTAACGATCCTCCTTTAGATAATAAAAGGACTTAAAATAACATCTCAATATAACCATGCCCCCAGGTGTAAGGTCACACAGCTACCTAGAAACATATTTAGGATTCCCTTACCAACTTTGCTCAGACTGAAGAAGCTCCTTGGATAAGGAGCGAAACGTTTCCACTGAGAAAATAGAAATCCAGTTGACATGATTCAAGCTACAGATATTTTATAATATTTTAATTTGTTGACAATTACAGGCCAAGCATTACAGATACACAGTGTAAAGGACTGTGATTGACAGTGATATCCAATGCCTCTCATCAGATCTCCAAAAAAAATGCAGACCAAAGTGCAAGCTGACTTCCAAAAACTTCTGTGAGCTAATCTTGTATTTCTAGTTGCATTGAGGGGGATTAAGAGTAAGTCAGCTCCTCCAACTGCTTCCTAGTTTTGTGGACTGTTTATCAGTGATTTTTCCCAAAATAACATTGCTGTGACTTCTTTGCCATAGACCATTTTCAGTCATTTCCAGTCATTTTCATCAAATTCACTTTTTCCCATTTCCTCCCTCCAATTCCCATGTTATTTTAAACATGAATTCTATGCATGTCATTCAAGAACATGACTTTGTTGGTGGGGAAGAGGGGCGTAGCTAACGTATGTCCTATGGAACTATTTCCCAAAGCAACTCGGGGAAACAATATATTTGAAGTAAAATATAAGAAAATAGAGTGGTGCCCTTGGAAGATACTGATTAGAAGGAAAAAGAGGCAAAATCAGTGTTTCTTTCAAAAAGAAGAGTCTGACAAGCTTATAACAAAGAATAATTAAATGATATTCAGCTGTGTAGGTCATGTAATTGTTTGTTGTCTTTGTTAAGATTTTGTAACTTCATTGATTAACTGCTATAATGTTTTTTCTCCTGAGATGTCATCATGGAATCTTCAGTTAGTACAGAGTATTTTCTTGAAACTGAGAAGAGCACACTTACCTTGTTGCAACTGAGGATTTAGTCCAAAAGCTCATTAGTTTGTCAATTTTCTATTTTCCTTCTGCAAAATAGAAAACTGAATTAGTTTTTCTCAAACATTAGGCCACACAGTCTTATTCCATGTTAGTTGACATAGAGCTGTTAGCATTTTAACTGCCTCTTCTGCAGTTCAGAAGTTTCATTTACACCTAGTGCTTTCCTATTTGATAGCTGGTCTGTTGCCTGTCATACCTCATTTTCTAGTGGACTTGGTTTCTGAATATACTGTCTCTTTACAGTTGTTTATCATTATATAATCTGATTTTAAAGGGTTTCAGTATAGTTTTTCCAACTTTCTTTAACTTAATTTGTCCCTAACAGATATTTTCCATGATTATAATTATACTTGAGCATTCCTGTATAAGCTGTACATTTTCTGTGATGTCTCTGACTGTATTCAAAATATCTCTCATTTTCCTTTTCTTGTTTCATTCCCTTATTTGTTGACTTCCTTGAATGAGCTCTTTCCCTGTTCTTTCTTGACTGACCTTGGTAGTCTGCATTCACTTCTCATATATCCTTCTTATTGCTCAAGGCTTTCATCCTCTGTCTTTTCCTTGTTATCATAACAGTTTGTTTTGAAATCCACTTGCATAATATCCTCTTTACATTTGGGGAATATTTTTCTGTTTTGAGTTTCACCATCTTTTTCCCCATAGCTCTTCAGGTTCATTTTTGCATAATTTGAACATATTAAATATGTTCTTCACATTCATCATGTGTTCTTATATATATTCTGTTTCATATGGTGCTGTCACAAGCTATTCTCTTTAATTTTTGAAACTTAGCCCAAATATTTAACACCAATATTAATGGTCCGTTCCTTAGTCTATACCTGGAATTGTATTTGCTGACTGGATTAAATTCTTCCATCTTCTGTTTTCCTTTTTGTAACCTATTTTGTTGTTGATGTTGTCCATCCAGTGACGTCCATGTGTAGAGCCTGAATGTATGTTGCTTGAAGCAAGTATTGGCATAAAACAGTAAATGCTTTTTGCAAAGTGCTGTTAATCTGTGTTCTGCATTAATGTAATAAAATATTATCCAATATTTGCATTCTAGTCACCAGTCAATAGCACATTGTCCTTTCTTGATATTACATATAGCACCTCTTGTAACGTCTTCCACCACTGAGTCTGTAGTAGGTGGTGGGAACACCCTTGACTGTTTTTCTCAGACTTTTACAGTGGAGGGGGCTAGAAAATGGGGAGGCGGTAGGGCAGATTGTGTCTTGCTTTTGGAACTTTTGGGAACAGACTGTGTCGTTTGGATCATCTCTAATTTTTTATCAATCTAAGAATGAATTCTAACACTACTTTTCCCTCCAAGATCTCCCCCTTGTCTCTCTCACTTCAGACAGAGACAACCTGCTGATAAGAAATGTCCCCCTCAGCATCCCTTGCTACAGAGTTAGGAGAGAAGGGAAATGCATTTACCCCAGAACAAGGTTTTCTGGCAGTCCAGTTCCTGGCCTAAGCAGTTCATCCAAATCAGGACATCCCTCCCAAAAATTCAGGGGTGGGGTGGGGGATGGGACACAGGAGAGAGTCCACATTGGCTATATAATCTAGGAAGGATACAGAATGAATGTCTACTTCAGGTTCACAGTCAGGCACTCCCTCTTCCCCCTGCCCCCCCCCTCCAGAAATCTATTAAGAGGAAGTAGTCAAGTTCTGTGAAGCTGGAAAACTCAGGAAACAAAAACCACTTGGATTTCACTTTGAAATATCTTTATTCCTTATGAAAAGCTGGAGGTCAGCTACTGTTCTGGTCTACTCTCAGTAAGAGGCCGAAGGGCCTGATCTGAGGCAGTCAATCACGTGGAGCAGATCAGGGAGGCCACGAGCAGGGCCAGGTGAGGACAGACTCCGATAATGAGGGTCCAGATCCTGGCAAAGCACCTAGTCCCAGAATGCATTTGCAGCTTTGAAGGAGTGAGCAAAGGTGATTAGCACAACTACTTCAGAAGCAAGGACCACCCCTAAATGAGCTGGGCCTAGAATAGCCTCCAGAGCCTTGCTCTCCATTGGAAATAGTGCTTCAACTTTGGACCACTTGGGTTGGCTGTGGAATTTTCTGATGTACCATCATTCTATGTACCATTGGCTCTCTGCCTTATAGCCCTACCTCATGTCTCTTTTGGCTATGAGCCTGGACTGGAATCTGTAGACCTCTGGCTCCAGATCTTTGAACTGTGCTTCAGCCTGAATTGACACCACTGGTGCTGCATCCTGACTACAAGGCAAGATCTCACTCTTAACTGTATTCCTCCAGAGACTTGTGTGTGACTGCTCAGTCAAGCCTTCTGCCTGTCTTCTTAAATGTTTGGGATACAACCCTATCATTATACCAGTTGCAAACTTGCTACTGTCTGATTGTTCAGTCTAAATCAGGCAGTTACATAAAGTATATTCACAATTTATGTTTGCTTTGGCACAATCTTTGAATCTCATGAATAGCTGTTCCTCTTCTAGCATAATATTCAATGGCAGATCTCATTTTCTGCATCACATTGTCATAATTGTTATTCTCTAAAATATTCTCTAAGGGTTATTCTCTAAAATTGGAATTACTCATCTGGCAGCTCCATTTGTCAAGAGTCCATGTATAAACCCAACATGAGAATGATCCATAAGAAAGTCAGTGTCAAGGATGTCTGTCTGTCTGTCTGTCTGTCTTAAATTGAATGATGAAAACCTTGAGTGTTTTTGGAATTCTGTCATGTTTATTAGCCCAGGAAGATTGAAGTAGCGCAGTCACAGAAAGCTGGTATTGTAGCGGCATTGACAAAAGATCTGTTGTGTCACTGGATGATTTCATGAGTGAGTTGGTTAATCTGGGCATCAACGTATTTCCTGTATGGATAAACCTGATCTTTCTCTTTTCAATTGAGTGGATCTTTACCACTCAATTTACCACTCTTTACCAGTTACCTGCCTGCTAGATTTTGCCCTTTTCTGAATGCTACAGTACAGTTTGATTAAAGCTGGAGAAGCAACTAATGATCAGGAGCTGTGTCATTCAATACTGGGGCAAAATGCTTACTATACTATGCATTGCAGTAGTTAGTAGCTAGCCACTGTATTTTGTACCACTTGAAGCTTCTGGACATTTTATAAGGATAGGTCTCAGTAGAGTATGTAACAAAAGTCTAAGCATTTAAAATTTATACTGTAGTTTAAAGCATAAAAATAATTTGTATCACATGAGAAAACAAAACAGAATTGTGTTATGGAAGAGGATAGGCCAGCAATAAATTAATTCATTGATCCAGCCCTTATTGAAACAACAAACATTTTCCTTATGTTGCTATTCATTGCACTTCAGCACTCTTTGCATGTACCGGATATTAATAAGTACTGTTTAAAACTGTTGGGCCTCTGACACAACACTGAAAATTTTGAAGCTCTCTCAAGAATCACTCCCCAGGGATTGTCCTTAGTCCGGCTGAATAAGAAATGTCAGGAAGCTGTCATAGAATCAAATGTTTGCAAAGCAGGTACTAAGGCACTAAAGGTGAAGAAACACAAAACTTGTAGCACCCATGTTAACATTGGAATGTATATCTTGATGCTTCCCCCCCAAATGTTAAGCCTTATTTTACTATAAATAGTCTAGTTTATAAAGCACCCAAAGCTTTAACAGCAAATGCATTTAAATTGAAAATGGATTTATTAGGTTGTAAAGCCAAGTGTATAGCTCCCTTGG
Organism: Charina bottae; assembly: GCA_023362775.1. Lineage (NCBI taxonomy): Eukaryota > Metazoa > Chordata > Lepidosauria > Squamata > Charinaidae > Charina > Charina bottae. Next base: position 5,005,117 of record JALMGJ010000020.1, read on the forward strand.
AGACTTGATGGTGAGATATTAAGATTTGGCTTCAGTGATGAGTGTAATGAATTTTAAAAGCTGGTCACAACCTTAATTAAGAATCCAAAAAATAACATTTCATGGTATATATTGATGGCGTTTGCTCAGGGGAATCATAGGGGTCATTAAGGCTTGTTTCTGCATATCCTTCTTCCTGTCTGCTTTTTCACTCCAGGGATTAAAGCTTATATCTTTAAGAGTAAAAGAGACATAGAATCATAGAGAAAAGCAGACCCATGGGGGTGGTAACCATAATTGAATAGAATAATGTTTTATTCTGCCTTGGATAATTTCTCTCCCTGTCATGTGCATAGTCTCAAAAAAATCAAATTTGCCCCTCTTGATGGCTACTATTCAAAGGGCTGAATCATGTTGCATTGTAATTTATTGATTTAGTGTCTTGGAACAATACCGACAGAAATAGAAGATAAAGCCTTTAATTTAAAGGCATCAGGAAAGCACCAGGGGTGGTTGAGAGTGAAAGACTCAGTGAACCGGTTTTTGCTCAACCAGATTAATTTTAAAGGTTTCTGTTGTGGATACCTACAGGAAGGCTTTGAAAATTTAGAATTTCCAACAAAAACTTTAGTATTTTTTTAAGTATGTCTATCATAAAAACTTAATTATGCTGCAGTAAAATTCTTTACAAATAAGTAGATACATTTAAACCATGTCTAATCTACCACTTTAATTGATTATGAATATTGAACATCTTCAAGGTTGATGTATTGTTTTGCTATACAATTCTTATTAAAATGGATAATTTGGGAGTAATGTAAGCATGTACATAAATGAACTTTTGTGTTGATTTATTAAAAAATACATTGCAGAGTAATGTGAATACAGGGGAGAATGGGATTATGGGTGATTTATATCCATCTAAAGTGAATTACTATTAAATTCAATTGATTTTGATAGGATGAATTTAAGCAACTGTTAACTCTCAGTTCATAGAATTTAAAATGCCTAAGCTCATGGGAAGCCTAGTCCTCCTTGAGTTTATTCAGAAACAATATACAAAGATGGGTGGGGGTTCCTAAACAGGATAATAAAAACACATTTGGAAATAATTCCAATGAGAAGAAGAAAAAAGACTGTGGGAAAAGCCAGGGTGTCCATGCAAAATCTTACTGAAGACATGAAAACCAAAAAGGACAAGTGCAGGAAAAGGAAATGGGGCAGCTCACAAAGAATGAGTATAGCAGCTGCTTTATATGAAGGAGGCAAAATGGGAACAGGTTAAAAAAAAAGGAAAAGCAGATCTACTCAGTTCCAATTTTGATTCACTCTTTTCCAACAACAACAAGATAAATGTGTGTTTCACCAAGAAATTGTGAAGAGCTGGATGAAGGGATAAGTTAGAAGCTTAAGACTGACGGAAATACGGTGAGGGAATACCCCTTTTAATCTTCCAGACAGGTGAATTGCATCTTAGAGACTGAAGGAACTAGCTGATGTAAGGCCAAAACCTTATGTCACAGCTTTCCAAACTGTGTGTCGTGACACTTTAGTGTGTCGCAACACACAGTTTGGTGTGTCGCCACACAACCCAGAAGCGGCGGTGGGGGCGTGCACGGCGGCGGGGGTGGCGCGCCATCAGCGCTTCTGCGTTTTAGCGGAGGCTGCCGCCACCATGCACGCCCCCTTCCCCGCGCCACAGCCGTGCCCGCCGCGCCGCCACCGTTGCTGTGTCACCAACGGCAGCAGATTGGAAAGCACTGCCTTATGTATTATTTTTCACAAATCATGGAGAACTGCTGAAATGCCAGATGAGTGGAGGAGAGGAATGTCCAAAAAGGGAAAGAAGGAACAACCAATAAACTACTAGGCCTGGGGTTAATGGGTTTGTGGGGCCCCGGTCTGATTTATTATTGTTATGATTGCTTTAGTCCAGGCTGCCCGTGGTATTGTATGTTTTAAATTGTTTTTATTGTTTTTGTATTTATAAGCCCCCCAGAGTCTACTGGAGTGGTTAGCTATAATAAATAATAATAATAATAATAATAATAATAATAATAATAATAATAGCTGCCAGTTATATTGACATCAATACCTGGGGAAGTTCTAGAGCAGATCATAAGGAGAACTGTAAGTACCTTGAAAACAAATGTGTTAGGTAATTACAGGTAGTCCTCAACTTATGACCATTTGTTTAGCAACCATTTGAAGTTACAACAGCATTGAAAAAAGTGACTTACATCAGGTCCTTGCACTTATGATTGTCGCAGCATCCCCGTGGTCACATGATCAGAATTTGGGTGCTTGGCAATCAGCATGTATTTATGACAGTTGCAGCATCCCGGGGTCACATGAGCAAAATCAATGGGGAACCACATGATTCACTTAATGACCACATGATTCACTTAACAACAGCCACAAAAATGTTGTAAAATTGGGTGCAGTCACGTGATGCCTCGCTTAATGACCACACCATTTAATGATGAATTTTCCAGTCCCTATTGTGGTTGTAAGTCGAGGACTACCTGTAATAGAGGTCATTGTGGATTTGTGGGGTGGGGGGGAAGCCTGACAAACCTATCTCATTTTTTTCATCTAGACATGTTGATTAGGAAGCTAATAAAGCAGAGCTTTCCAAACTGTGTGTCAGGACATGTTAGTGTGTCGGCTGCAGTGTCTGGGTGTGTCGCGGCTGCTGCCATCTCCAAGCCCTGCCAGGATTCCCCGCAGGTCCTAGTGCCTGCCTTGTGCCCTGCTGTAAGAGTGTGTTGCGAAATGATGCCCTGCTGTAAGAGTGTGTCGCGAAATGATGCATGTCTAAAAAATGTGTCACCAACATGAAAAGTTTGGAAAGCTCTGTAATAAAGTATGAGCTGAAAGCATGACAATTAACTACTACATAGCTGGCATGAAAATCGTACTCCGAAAATGTCCATCAATGATTTCCAATCAAATTGTAGAGAAATATCAAATGGGATGCCACAAGGATCAGTCCTGATTTCTCTATTATTTTTATTTTTTTATTTTATTTTATGTTTCAATTTATATACCGCTCCATCTCCCCACAAGGGAACTCTGGGCGGTTAACTCTGGGCTATTATTCAGTATTTTCATAAATTATTTGTACAAAGTGGTGGTGAGGATGCTTGTCAGACCTGCAGGTACCACAAAATTGTTTGGGATAACTAATACCCTAGAAACCCAAATTGAGCTTGATAGAACGGATAAATGATCTCAGAGTAACAGAATGAAATTTAACAGAGACAAATGCAAATGTATTCACTTAGGAAACCCAAATCAGATAGGCAGGAAGAGGATGGATAATGTTCACTGGATGTGTACAAACAGAGACTAAATAGCTGCCTGTTTGGAATGCTTAATTTAGATTCCTGCACTGAACAGGGACTCGATGGCCTAACGGACCCCTTTCTATTCAGTAATTCTATTAGATAATGGCACTCCTTCATAAGAGAGTTTAGGATTACAGATTTCCTACTAATATACTGTATCAATGTGAAAAGAAGCCCAATTGAATCCAGTAGGTCTTACTTTTAAAAAGAGAAGCATATGACTGTCACGTTGCATTCCTATTCCTACTTAACTGAGAATAAGCCTCAACATGTGACTTTCTTCTGAAGAAACGTACAGAGGGTATCATTATAGTATGAGGTATCTTGTTTAAAACAAGCACAGAATGCTGCTGAATAACCGAAAGGTTTACAGTCTGAATCTCTGCTTTGTTAGAAGTTTTGATACAACTTCAAATCAGCAGCAGGAGCACTCCTATTTTATTTTGCTGATAGCCATATTTGGTTTTCTGAAAATGCTAGTATCCGTAATTGAGGCCAGGCTGAACTCCATCCATTTTAACAAACCATTAGCTGAAAAGAGCCATCCTGTCAATTAGATCTATTGCTGAATGTCACTTTAGCCTGAGGTTACCACAACTGTGCTCTAGTACTAAATAATGACTCTGTTGATACACATTCCCTTGTTAACTATTCAGTTCAACCCAGAATTAATAGTCAAATCTCAACAGGGCAGCTGCTTTTATACTGAAAATTATCACCTCTTTGTTTCATTAGACTATTTTTAATAGGTTTAGATAAAATTATATACTGTTCCAATGAGATACCTGTGGAATTATCAGTAGAAAAAAAGATGGATATAACACCAAGAGGATATCCATTTTCAATTTTTTGAAAACCAAAGACTGAGATTCACTGGTAATACAAATGGAGAGTTTACTTATGGAAAAGAAACAGAAAATGAATTAAACCAGCATTTTTGTCCCCGAGTGGCACATTCAAATGGGCTATCTATGAGTTGCTCTTGCTCTTCCCATTTACTCTCTCCATTTCCCTTTTATCCTCCTCATACAGCTTTGCTCCCTCTGATTTTACTCATCTGCTTGAAGTTAGGCTGAATTTAAACTCTAGTTTATATGCATAAAACCTGCAGCTTGGTTTATTACTTTCCAAAGTCAACATTATTAATATTGATAAGTGGAAGCTGGATCCAAACTGGAATATGGATACTCCCAATATTCTGAAAACTTGCACTTCTACAAAACCTGAAGCTCTTTCAAGCTTCCAGATTGTTCCCTCTTGTGAATGGATATTTTGGCCATATAAAAGAGGTGTATTCATTATCTTCTAATTGTTCTAAAATAATGTGCCAGAATAAAGATGGGAAGGCTCCTCGACATATAAATCAGCCTTGAAATTACATTCAACTTAATCATATTTATTTTAGCCCAGATACTCAAGGGAATTCTAAATACTCTGTCTAGAACTTCTTTCATCCGTGTCAAAACAAGGTAAGTTCACATTTATCAGATGAGAAAGGTTCCTGGAAATTGTTACCACAAAATAAATGAAGGAATTCAAATACAGCTAAAACCAAAATCTTTATACTTTTCTAAATAGTTACAGTGAGCCCGTGGCATCAAGTCTGATTACTCCAATTTATAGAGTTAAGCAGATAGGATCCCATTAATGACATAAAATTAAGAACAGAAATTTCAGGTCTATTTATAAAACATAAAATTTCAGCATACAATAAAATCTCATGCTCTCCCCTCCAACTTTAATTCCATTGGGATTTTGAATTTTTTAATTATACAATAAAGGTTTATTAATGCCAAATTAAAAAGAAAAGGAGAAAGAAACATGAACAAATTGAAAAAGCTTTGCTATAAATCTCTAGTGAAATAGGAGACAATAGACATTTCATTCCAACTAGAAAACCATCTTGAACAGGAGTCATCCCCAACTTCATTGTAATGATAATTTATTGAAGCAAAACAGGCAAAGTAAGAATACTAACCTGATCCTGTAACAAATGTGGTAAGCTCATTTTCTATAAAAAGGAATCTATCTTATCTTTGGTTGCTGAAGAATTTATATTATAAACAGTAGAATAAAAAATTAGAAAAAAGTCAAAAACATTAATTATTAATGAGGCTGGAATCCCATTTATATCTTAATTATAACATTATATACTGTAGCTATATAACATTGTATAGCTTAAGTTGGAAAGCCAATAGCAAGCTTAGATTTATCTCCCTTTTCCCGAGATTGTTGCCTTGTAATATAACAAAATGTGTTTTTAAAGCATAAATTTGTTAGTCCTCATTTAGCAACCACAATTGTGACCAGCAACTCGGTCATTAAGCAAAGCGGTCGCTAAGTGAAACTGCAACTGTGCTTATGATCTTACTTCAGCTTTCCTTAGCTTTACAGACCTACAAAGGTCATAAATGTGAGGATTGGTCATAAAGTTACTTTTTCATCATGGTGGTAATGGCGAACAGTCACTAAATGAGACAGTTGCTAAACGAGGACTACTTGTAATTTGTATTTCATAGAGAGAAAAGGTGTATCAGTCCAGGATGGATGGTATATATGAAGTGAAAATGACTATTTACTTTCTCTTCAGACAATGTAACTTTAGCTAATTGTTCCTTGTTTTTGTATGAAGTGTATGTAGTAATGTGACCTTGGGTAAATGCTTTAGCAATATTTCATATCAAAGACAGTGATGCAACTGAGTCCTGATTAATTCAGAAGAACTGAAAGTTTTCTGTTCTATTTCGCTTAACAAAATATTTCAGCATTAACATTTAAGGACCATTTTGAAAAGCATGTAAATGTCTTGCTTCACAAGAACTTCTTTCCATATGGACCAGTATGTACTTGATCTCTCAGTGGGCTCATCTCATGCTATTCACAAGGTTAGAAGACACACCCCTAACAATTTTTAGATTATGTGATCTCATGATATATCCTTAGAAGTGGTCTATGTTTGTCCTTAGCTGTTCCAGTTTTAAAGTAATGATTTCAGTTTTCTCCCAGCACAATTGTTTGGAGTACAAACAATTTATGACACCTCATTCATGATCTTGGTGACATCACAGTCAAGGACTGACTTCCACCAAGCCCCTATTGACCAGCTGAGGCTACTGCAGGCACCATCCTACATGGTGTGGGGCTGCAGGACATCTGGTCTCCATGTAGGTATCTAATTGCTTAATGTCTAACCCATGCTTCATAAAATGCCATTTAGACATTATGTGAACTCTATATACATCGATACACTGGTCTTCTGGAAGATCACTCAACTTGTTATTAAATACATGTTTGGCAATCTTTCAGAATATTAGTATACCTTTCTTTAAAAAGGGGAGGAGAGGGACCGCAGTTCACTTTAAACTGGGTAAGAGATGGGTCACTGGTTGTTTCAAATGAGTGTATTACATGTTTTCTGCTGCTTCTGTTAACAAGCGGTTTTGTGTGGCCATTTTTGACTGTTTTTATTACTTTTGGGGAAGGCACAATTTTGCCTATTCCAGTGCCATTTTGTATACACTCTGAGATTGCCCCCAGCACTGCCATTCCCTGGCAGCATTTATCTTTTGGGGGTATCTGACAAGATTTCTGCCAGTTTCCCTTCTAGCCCAAGTGACAGGAAAACCAGTTAAAAAGAAGAAGAGGTGCAGGATGAAGTGGGAAAAAGTTGCACGGTGCAGCAAGAGAACTCCCACTTTATCCTGGGCCCATCCTAAATGCCACTGTTTTGTCAGCCAGGCTATATACTGTATTTGGACATAGGTTTACCATGTCTAGAAGTACTTCAGGTTACCAGCACAGAGTTTCTTCCACACCAGTAACCTATCACTCGGGCAAGCTGAAAGGAGCTAAAGTTTCAGTCCTGCGCACTTGTCCAAGCTTGCTCCAGCACACTTTAAGGAAAAGTTAGTGGTCCCACAGTAAAGCTCTAAGGACTGGATCACTATCAAGTTTTGTTACTGAGGCAGATTAGAGCTTGGCCATCAGGGCAGTGCAAATTATGCTGGCATATTTTTTTGCTGACTCAAAGACTTGAGAAATGCACATTAATGTGCTCATGAAGAACATCCCTATGAAAGCATATATGTATTTACAGTACCTACCTGTAAAGTCTTTCATTCATACATTTCGATACTGATAAGGTTGTACTGCCTAAATACCTATAGGTTGCGACAAATAAATAATAAAATGTTTGCCTACATTTTTTTTTACTTTTCCGGGTTCTGATTTGGATTATTCTCTTCATTGACTGGATATCTGCCAGGCTCTAGCATTGTATTCAACTTGCACTAAGCTATGTTATGTTTCCTAGTTTATCCATGAAATGATTTCCTCACAAAGGTTTGGCCACTGGTTTAATTACCATCTTTTTGTGTTAATGGTCAGCAAAACATTTGCCTATAGAATATGTTAAAAGCTATATTGTTTCATCATCTTCAGCTTTCTTCCAAGTATGGCTCTTCCAGATTTATATAAGTGTCAGGATGGAGGTTGAGTCTGAGGAGTCCAATCTAGAAATAGAAGGGCTAATAACAATAGAATTGGTTAAAGAACAGAATTGGTGCGAAATTTGAATTAGATTCCGAACAGCTGATTGGAGGCATCCCAGAAGGAGACTCGCCTCCACCTATTAGCGTGGGAGAACAGTGGTGGGAAAGGCAGGCAGAGCAACGTGAGGCACAATTGGCTCCCGCTTACAAACGGCGCGAAAATCAATCAGATAAAAGGCAAGCGCAGCGTGCACCCATTGCTGGAGACAACCGTTCACATTCCGTACAGCTTCCTGGAGTGAATCGTGATCCTGTTGCCTTGCCAGAATCCCCGCTTGGATCTTGTCTTGCTTCCATGCCAGAGCCTTGTACAGTCCAGCCAAGCCTCGTCTCGGAGCAAATACTGACAAATACTCATGGGAAAATGTGACTGATGTACACGCATCTTAGTCAGGACAGGACAATAAGATGGCCATATTGGTCTGAAATGTTGACCTTTCTCAGGAATTATAGGCTTAATTTTCAGTCTCAGCCAAAGCCTTATCTGACAGAGGAGTGCTGTCCTCTGTCATGACATGAAGATCATGGTCACCTATCCCACCTTTTTAGATAAGCTCATTACTTACTCACCCATATTGTATAATGCTCAGAGACTACATTAAAAAAGCAGGTTACTCATCTATAACTATGGGTTATTTGGAATTAATCTGTACATTACCATATGTAGAGAGTAAGGAAGATGATCCTGATGAAGATACGCAAACTCTGTTGCCATGGCAACAGGGGCTAAAGCATTTTTTAAGTCAAGAATGTCCAGATAACATTTGGAAGCAGCTCAGACACCTCCCAAATTCACTCAACTATAAGGAGGAGGAAGAGGTTGCAGCAAAATCAGATCTGAAAGATTGTTATTACAGTCAATCTCAATAAAAGTAGTTGTAGACATCCTCTGGAGTTGATTTTATGGTCTGGTCTACCCAGTGAGGCTGACACCATACTATGCTAGTAGGCATAACGTCCCAGATTGCTCTGTAAATCCTTTGGAATTAAGATTGATTGATTGATTGATTACATGCCACCATGGCGGTGTCTACTCTTAGGGACCGCAGTGGTGCACCCATCACCACTGTAACTGAGTCCATCCACCTTGCTATTGGTTGTCCTCTTCTTCTCTTTCCTTCCACATTTGCCAGCATTAGAGCCTTCTCCAGAGAGCTGGGTCTTCGCATAATGTGTCCGAGGTAGGATAATTTGAGCCTGGTCATTTGTGCCTTGAGTGAGAACTCTGGATGAACATCTACTACTTGTCTAAAATTTCTTCAGCTTGAAAAAGTTATAACACAAGCTTAGAACTATATGAGTGAATGCATACATTACCATGCAGAAAATCATATACTGTATGTAGTAATAAGTAGGTCTGGCCATCATTATCTATATAATGCTAGGAGTATAGAACATTTAAAAGATGAGCTTGAACTTTCAGGTTGCAGATGCATGAATTCCTATTATGGGGAGTTGGCTATACTTGACTTGATCATAGTTAATAAAAATACATAGTGAACAAAGGTAGAAGTAGTGAGAAGTTGGGGAAAAATTCATCATGTAATGGAGTTTTTGTTTTTAAGGAAAACAAGAGCTGAGAAATTGTAGGCCAGTATCTACCATGGACTTCAATAAATCAAATCTTAATAAACTCAGACCAATAATAAGTAAGATCCTATTACAAGAGAACCTAATGAGAAAACGAGAAGATGGGAATTTGTAGAAAAAGAATTACAACTGATTCCAAAGACAAAAACAAGAGGAAAAAACCAATATGGCTGCACAAAAAGCTTAGAGAAAATCTGAAAACAAAACAAAGAAACACTGATTGGCTGCAGAAAGAGAGGACAGGACACCAAGGAAGAATATGTACTAACAGGCCAGATTTCTAGAGATAGTGCCAGGAAAAACAGAAGGTCAAAATAAGATGAGATTAGTGAAGGACACTAACAGGCTTCACCAGAGATCTTCAAAATAAAAGGGAAAAGAAACATTATATCACCTACGCAATGAATATGCAGAACAGTAATGTGAAAAAAAGGCAGAACTAATCAGCTCTTATTTTAGCTTAGTCTTTGCTGAAAAAAGAATATGCTTTCAGCCTGGCAACTGTAAAGAGCTGGTTGAATGAATAGGATTCCAGCTCAATCTTGATGGAAATATATTTAATGAATACCTATTGATCTTGAATGAATTCAAATCTTAGAGCAATCAGATTGCAACCTAGGGTACCAATGGAACTTGCTGATGGAGTGCTGAACCTTTATTTGTTATCTCTGAGATCCTGATGAATGGGTGAAGTATCAGATGACTGGAAGAAATTAAATACTGTCCCTATTTTTAAGATGGGAAAAAAGAGATCCCACCATTGGGAACCCTGGGAAGATTTGTAGAAAAAGTAATCAAGCTATTAATCTATAAACCCTTTAAAATAAAAACATTGCAATGATTATTAGAAGTCAGCATGAATTTGTACTGTACCTCAGTTTTTGATCAGGTACACTTGCAGATCCTTAGAAAATAGGTTCTGAATATAATATACCTTGATTTTTAAAAAAAACATTTGACAATGAAATCCCCAATATTCTGATTAGCAAGCCAGTTAAGTATTAGCAAGATGGCTTGTGTATTACGTTGATCCCACACAGGTTTAAAAACATTACTCTAAGAACGCTCATCAACATTAAACATTAAAATAAACAGCTGCTTATCAAACTGGAGTGAGTTATTATGTAAGTTGTCTTAGTCATCTCATATAACACCTCACTTCCCAAGTTTTGTTATGGGGCAGTTGTACTTGTGAAAAAGATCTTGGAATAGTACATTTGGTATAATATTATTGTGGAATGTGAGTCAGTAGTGTCATATATTGTACCAGCCAAAAAGGCAAATGCAATTTTAGGTTGCATAAATAGAAGTATAGTTTCCAAATCACAGGAGATAATATTTTCACTCTGTTCTACATTCACTGTGTTCCATATTCTCACCTTGAGGATTGTGACCAGGTCTGAGCTCCACAATTTAAGGATTTATACAAATTGGAATAGATGCGAAGAAGAGCAGTGATGATGTTCCCTATATGACTGAGGAAAATGTTAGCAAAACTGAGGGACTTCCGGTGAAGAAGAAATGGCGAGTGGACGCAAAAATTAACAGCTCGTTAAACCTTTAACTCAAAAACGAAGACAGCAAGCCGATTCCGCGAAACGACAAGTAATTGGTTTATGGCCGGGAAGCCAATGTAAGGATGGACCCAAGGAAAAGAAAAGCCTGCAGCTTCTGGACGGCAGCGGCAAGGAAATTGGCCACATTGAGGTTACTTTCGCTTTCTCAGCCGGTTGACAGCTTGCAGTGAAAGGAAGCCGGGAAGCCGGGTATGCGCTAATCTTCATCTTTTTTCCCTAATTATATTAGGGTACGCTGCTGCTCTTTCTTCACTTTATATAAAAAAAGGACTTAACTTATAAAAAAGAAAAAAGAAATAAATACTTTCTCATCTAAAGGAACATTAAATAGACTCAAAGAAGGCGGCTGAGACTTTTTTTGAGCGGTTTTTTCTTCAAAGCAGAAGAAATGGACTCTTTATTTAATTATTTAACAATGCCATATTTATTGTATTAGAGGCTTTACTGAAAACTTTTGTTAATCTTAGAATATAAGACTAAGAAAATATATTGTTGTCTGGTGTAAGATAAGATTTAAAAGATGAACACAAGAAAAATGTTGAGGAGAGATTCTGATTCTGGAGAGGTTAAAAGTGAATGGTTAAAAACACTTTTTGAGGATTTTACCAAGAAAACAATAGAAAGTATAACCTCAAATGTAACCACTGTATTAGAAGAAAAAATTCAAGGATTTGAAAAAAAGCTTAGATAAAAAACTAGAAAGTATGGAATTAAGATTTCAAACAGAAATTAAGGGCATGAAAGAAAGAGTGAAAAAAATAGAAAAACAAAAAGAAGAGGAGACAGACAAACTTACCTTATTAGAGCAAAAACAAAAAGAGAAATGTATAAGAATTAGAGGATTAATTGAAGGTAAAGAACTAGAAATTAAAAACACACCCAGGTGATGGCTGATTTGATAGATTGGGAAAAAGAACAGTTAGAAGAGGAAATTGAATCTAGCTATATAATGTTCCCAGAGATCTAGTTACGGAATTCAGTAGGAAAAAGCTCAGAGATATGATTTTGCAGAATGCTTATGATAAGAAAATAAATATAGAGGGCAGAGATATTAAAATCTTTAAAGAAATTCCAAACATAATTCTGAAAAAAAGAAAAGATTACTACTTTTTAACTGAGGTTTTGAAAAGAAAGAAAATTATGTATAGATGGGAAATGTTGGAAGGGGTGAGTGTGACACACAATGATCAAAGGTTTAAATTAAATTCAATTGAAAAAGCTAAAGACTTCCTCAGAAAATTGGAAAAGGGTAACAAGCAATTAGTAGACAATAAAGTTCAAAAAGAAGGGAATACAGAAAGGGTCAAAGTGGTTTCTCAAGCTTCCACCTCTAAAGAGCTAAGTAATCAATCTGATAATGAGTAATTTGAAATGTCTCTCGTGGAATGTAAATGGATTAAACGCTCCAGTCAAAAGGAAAAAAAATTACCATACCCTTAATAAATATAAGCTCAATATAATTTGTTTACAAGAAACACATATTAGACTTAAAGATGCTAAATTATTAATAAATAAAAAATTAGGAATAGAATTTATAATGGCAAGTGAAAATTTAAAAAATGGTATAATCTGTTATATTAAACCAATACTAAAACCAAAACTAATATTTGCAGATGGTAAGGGAAGATTTGTTATTATAGAAATAGAAATTCAAAATTTAAAGGTTATATTAGTAGGAATTTACGCTCCGAATGAAAAACATAAAAAATTCTTTAAAGCCCTTTTGAATTGCTTATCAGATTTGCCAAATAAAAACTGGATTATTATGGGAGATTGGAACAGAGTCGTAACCCCCTCACTTGATAGGAAATCTGACAAACAAACCAAACCAAACCAAACCAAGGTAAACTACCACAAGAATTTTTTGAACTGACAAATAATTTGGAACTGGTCGATGCATGGAGACATAAAATGGGCAATGCTAAAGATTACACTTTTTTTTCAGACAGATATAAATCCCACTCCAGAATTGACATGATTTGGATTTCAAAAAATTTAGCAAATAAAATTAATGATACGTCGATTTTGGCTAAAATACTTTCAGATCACAATGCAGTTCAATTAGATTTTAAAATTTTACCGAAGCCATATAGATGGAGACTTAAGGAATCCATATTAAGAAATAAGGAATATTTAGAAGAGAGTAAAAAAAATTAAAAGAATTATTTGATCTAAATATGAATGATAATATAAATATAACAACATTTTGGGATGCAAGCAAAGCATATATTAGGGGCCACTTTATGTCTCTGGGCAAACATCTAAAAAAAATAAATCAACAAAATTTTTTAAAAATATGTGACCAGATCAAGATAAAAGAAACCGAGCTCCAAAGTAATCCAAGAGATAAAGATATTAAAAATCAAATTACAATATTACAGAAACAACTAGAATTACTTACAACAGAAGAAATGGAAAAAAACCTGAGGTATGTTAAACAAAGACATTTCCAACACGCTAATAAGGCAGGTAAATGGCTAGCTTTTAAATTAAGAAAGGAAGGAGAAAAAAAAATTATAAATAAGAGAAAATGGGGAAGCGTTAATAGACAATCAAAGTATTAAGAAAGCATTCCATAATTTTTATACAATTTTATATCACAAACAACAAATAGCTTTGGACAGGGCCGATACATATTTAGCAGAAAGTAAATTGGAAAAAATATCTAAAATACAAAGAGATATCATAAATGAACCTATTACCACGCAAGAAATATCAAATGCAATCCAAAAACAAAAATCAGGTAAAACCCCAGGTCCAGATGGATTTTCAGCAATATATTACAAATTATTTCAAGAGCAACTTATAACACCGTTTAATAATCTACTAAACTCGATAATGACTGGAAACTCAATACCAAAATCATGGACCAAAGCAAATATTATTTTGATCCCTAAGGTTGACCAAGACCCAACGTCATGTAAAAATTACAGGCCAATCTCGTTGCTAAATATTGATTACAAAATCTTTACCACTATCTTGGCTAATAGACTAAAAACTGTTTTACAAGATACTATTAATATGGACCAATCTGGATTTCTACCAAAAAGACACATAAAAGACAATATTAGATCTATTATAAATTATTCATTCATTCATTGGCGATCACTCGTAGCCGAGTAAGATTGTCTTCCAAAGGTAAAATTTTAACGGTGGATCCGTAAGTGGCTATAAAGGCCAATTCTGGATCCGCACAACTTCCCACAGTGAGGGCATAGGTTTCCGGGTGGGAGACGGTCATGATGAGGGTTTGCCTGACGTTCCTTCTTTTTAGCTCTTTTCTCCTTTTCGCCCTGTACTCGTGCTTCTTCAAAGTCCATAGCTGTCGGGGGAAGCAGAGAGAAGGGCGGAGCACTGGATAAGAAGCGAGCACGCAGCTCAGAGAGCCTAGCCTATTTCCCCAAACGTCAGAAGAAAGCTCCACCCTAGGTTGAGCTGATATACTTGGGAATCTTCAGGCACTGTTAGTTTAGCAGGATTTCTGCTTGTAGGTATGCAATAAACACTAGAGACTAGATTCCAGGCCTCGGCGTGTTATTTCTGCATCTACACACGACAATAGCGCCATTAATAAAGGATGACCATATAATTGAATACGCAAAAGACCACAATGAAAAGCAAATTTTGTTATTATTTTTAGATGCTGAAAAAGCATTTGACAATTTAAATTGGGATTTTATGATTAAAACGTTGAAAATTATGGATTATGGTGATAGGTTTATAAATGCTATTCAAGCTATATATACAATTCAGTCGGCCAAGATAGTGGTAAACGATGATATAACTCAGAACTGTAACATAGGAAAGGGGACCAGACAGGGTTGCCCAATTTCTCCACTCCTATTTATCTTAGTATTAGAAGTTCTCTTGTAAAATATCAGAAGAGATAACCAAATTGAAGGGGTTAAAATAAAACAAGAGAATTATAAATTAAGGGCTTTCGCCGACGATGTGGTTATCACTTTGCAGACAAGACAATTAGACACTTGAAAAAAAAGATACAAGATTTTGGTGAATTGGCGGGATTTAAAATAAACAATCAAAAAACAAAGTTGATAAATCTAAATATGACCCAAAATAATATACAAAATATGCAATTGGTTATGGGATTTATAAATGTTAAAAAAATAAGGTATCTAGGAGTGGAAATAACATCAAATAATTCGGATTTATTTAAAAATAATTATACAAAACTATGGAATAAGATAAAGCAAGATCTACAAAATTGGACAAAACTACAGATTTCTTTTTTGGGAAGATTGTCAACCATAAAAATGAACATTCTTCCAAGAATTATTTTTTTATTCCAAACAATACCAATTATAATAACAGATAAAACTTTTCAAAATTGGCAACAAGACTTGGCTAAGTTCATTTGGCAGGGGAAAAAACCTAGAATAAAGTTTAAATTTTTACAGGATATTAGAGAAAATGGGGTTTTTAACCTGCCCAATTTAAAATTATACTATGATGCTTGTGTTCTTGGTTGGCTTAGAGACTGGTTAAAATTGGAAAATAGAAAATTACTTAATTTGGAAGGATACGATCTTAGATTCGGATGGCATGGGTACCTATGGTACAATAAAATAAAAGCAAATAAGGCATTTAATCACCACCCCATCAGAAAATCAATTTTAAGAATTTGGAACAAATACAAAAATACATTATCACCTAATTTACCTCTATGGACTTCTCCGCAAGAGGCACTTGCATGGCACGGAAACTTGAATTTATGTAATTGGTTAAATTATAAATATTTAATAGTATTCGAGGGTATAAATTATAAACTAAAAACAGGAGAAGATTTATCTACAGATTAAGGAACAATTTAAGACGGATACTAAAAAATTCAAGTTCAAAGAAAAATCAACAAACTGGGACAATGTTTTATGGGAAGAAAATGACCATCTGATTGCAAAAATTTATAAAATTTTAATACAGATCAGTTCATCTAATTTACCTAAAAAGAAGTGTATAATTAAATGGGAAGAAAATTTAGGTCATAATATTCAATTAGAAAATTGGGAGAAAATGTGGCTAAAAGACTTAAAGTTTACTTTAAATTATAATATGAAAGAAAACTTCTTTAAAATGATGTACAGATGGTACATAACCCTTAATATATTGTCTAAAATGAATACTATGTTATCTAATAAATGCTGGAAATGCAAGAAAGAAGTTGGCACCTTTTTTCATCAATGGTGGACGTGTCAGAAAACAAAAAAGTATTGGGACATAATTCATCAGACTATATGTGAAATATTAGAAGAAGATATGAATAAAGAGCCAGAACTCTACTTGTTGGGATTTATAAAACCAGAAATACATAAGAAGCATGGAAAACTATTATTTTACTTAATAATTGCCGCCAGAACCATCTTTGCTAAACATTGGAAAGGGGATTTTATACCTACAATTGAAGAATGGTTGATAAAAACGATGGACCTAGCACAAATGGCCAAACTGACGGATCAATTGAATGACAAGAATATGGAGGAATTCAGTTTTTGTTGGAGCCCTTTCTACAAATTCATAGAAAAGACTCAAAAAGTCCAATTGGAATTATAATGTAAATAAATAAATTAACTATGTTAGAGATTATAGTTGTTTTTAAATAGTTGTAGAAAATGATGGTGAGAAAGTAGGAAGTCCTGTTTTGTAGTTGTTTTTGTCTGTTTTTTTTTTAGAATAGGTGAAAATAGGGTAGAGAAGAGGGGAATTAGGAAGTAGAGAAGGTAAGAGGAGGAGAGGAGAAGGTGAAGAGAATAGAGAGAAAAGAGGAGATAGAAGTTAAAATGAGAGAAGAAAAAATAAGTTGTCTCTGTAAGTTCAAAAGGGAGAGATAGAGTAGAGAGAAGAAAGAAGGGAGATTTAAGCAAGTTAGGAAGGAGAAGTAATAGGTTGTTTTGAAAGAGGGTTGATGTCATATTAATGTGTAAGTAATGTTATTTTTGCAGTGTAATGTTATTTTTGCAGCGTAATGTTATGTCATTTTTGTTATGTTATGTCAGTTTTTGTTCTTGATGTAATAAAATAAATTTTTTTAATAAAAATAAATAAATAAATAAAGTAGAATTAAAAAAAAAGAAAATGTTAGCAAAACTAACAGGTGGGAGGAGGGAATTTCATAGCTTTCTTCAGTTATCTGAAAGGATGTCGCACAGATAGTTGAGAACTGATTTTCTATTATTGAGAGAGTGTGTCAGGTATCTGGTTCTATGTTCAGTGTTAACTTTTAGGTTTATGACTGTACAGCAGATAAATTATAGGAAGGCAGAATCTAGTTGAATGGCAGGAAACATTTCCTAATTCTGATTCAAATGTGGAAGCTATTAGTGTGGGAGGTCATGAGTTCCCTTTTGCTGAATGTTTTGAAGCATAAGTAGATGTTGGATAGCTATCAGTTGGAGATGCTTTAATTAAGATTCCTGCACTGAGCAGATGTCTAGAGTCAGTGGCCCAACTGGCTCTTCAAATTCAGTGGTTCTAGATACAAAGAGCTCCTATATATACAGTCTGGTGCCACACTCAGAGGTCTACTTTATTCCACTTTATTGCTGGAATGTTGTAAAACAGCTTTGCTATTCCTGTGGTAGCATGTAGCAAAAGCTTTCTCTATAGAATTAATTTGCCAACATTATACCACTGACAAAAGAAAATTGTCAGGCATAGATTTTTTTTTGTACAATAAAAGTGTCTATCCTGCTTTTATTGATTAACAGCCCTAAGATGAGCTGTTTATTTATTACAAGGAGGGTATCCCACATGGGTAACCTCCACAACCTCAGTTGCAATCTCCAAAGGCCTCCCCCAAGTGGGGCCCACAGTTTTGGAGCTGACTTTTTTGAGGGATTTTATGGAAGGGGGAAGGATTATGGAGTGCCATGTCATTTGTTGCCCAGAAGTAGGACATATAAGTAAGGTATGTCTCTGGTTTGGAGAAAGATGTCCCATCTAGTTTATTACAAGAGATGATAATTTCATTTTGCATATATTCAGGTAGTCTTCGCTTAATGACCATTTGTTCAGCGACTATTCAAAATTACAATGGCGCTGAAAAAATAGACTTACGACCACTGCCCGAAGATATGGCCATTGCAGCACCCCCGCGGCCACGTGATCAAAATTCGGGCGCTTGGCAGCCCGCCCGCACTTATGACTGCAGGGGCGCTGCAACTCCCCTACCCACCTGTCTCCCCCCTCCCTCTATGCCTTTTTGGCCCCCTGCCACCCTGCACTCTGCCACCCCAGCTGACCTTGCCGTCTTTTTGCTCCTGCTGCTGACAAGGCGTGCCCAGCCTGGCTGATGAGCCAGCTTTGGCTGTGGAAAAAGAAAAATAAATGTTAAAGGCAGCCCCTTAACGGCAGCGTGCCAAAACACTCCTTTTCGCTGTGCTCCTGCGTGGGGCTGAGCTAGCTTCATGTTCCAAAAACAAACAAAAAGGCTCAAAGCAGCCCTTTGGCAAAGAGCTGCTGGCCAGGGCTGAGCTAAAGAACTGCTGGGTGGCTCAGCCCCGCCCAGCAGCTCTTTGCAAAAGGGCTGCTTTGAGCCTTTTTTTCCGCAGCCGAAACCCAGTCTGGCTCGGCCCACCAGCCAGGCTGGGCACGTCGTCAGCAGCAGAAGCAAGAAGCCAGGGAAGGTCAGCTGGGGCGGTGGAGCACAGGGGGCAGGGGTCTCGGAGTGCAAGGTGGCGAGGGCGACTGCGGCTGGGACTGGGCTGGGGCAGCTGCGGCTTCCCGGGGTGTGGCAAGCAGCCTCAGAGCCACGCGGTTCTGAGGCTGCTTGCTGCCCTTCCAGGCAGGGGGCAGGGTGGCCAAAAGGGCAGAGATGGGGGGGGGAGATAGGCGGGTGGGGGCAGTGGGAGGCAATCACTTACCTTACTGAGGCTCAGGGCTGGGAGGAACCAAGCCTGGAATGGGTGGGGGCTCGGCTAACGACCGGTAAAATTCGCTTAACAACAGCAAGGGGAATTGCCGGGATTGCTGTCACTAAGCAATGCAGTCACGTGACATCTCACTTTATGGTCGCATTGCTTATCAATGGAAATTCTGGTCCCAATTACCGTAGTTAAGGGAGGACTACCTCTATTTCATACTTGGAATTTTCAAAGTGATTGCGCTGCTAAATGTTAGTCATTTTTCTTGAGGAGTGTTTTTTCTTTCTTTCTCTTTCAAACTATTTCCTGGCTGGAGTGAAAGGAGAAGTAAAATAAAATAAAATTTAAAATGTTAACAGATTCACCAACTCTCCTCCATATTTAGCAGTAGAAAATATTTCAATGACTATAGATTTCTGTAGGCATGAAATTTTCAGCACATTACTGTGCATATGTCTGTAGCTTGAATCATGTCAACTGGATTTCTATTTTCTCAGTGGAAACGTTTCGCTCCTTATCCAAGGAGCTTCTTCAGTCTGAGCAAAGTTGGTAAGGGAATCCTAAATATGTTTCTAGGTAGCTGTGTGACCTTACACCTGGGGCTAGATCATGGTTATATTGAGATGTTATTTTAAGTCCTTTTATCATCTAAAGGAGGATCGTTAAGATCACCATGCTGCTGTTGAGCTTGCGAAATGGTCTTAATCTTCCTAGGCACAGAAGACAAAGCAGGGAGGAAGATGGGGGAAAGATTGTGCCTGAGGCCCCCACCTCTATTCAAGGAAGGATTTTCCAAGTTGGCATAAATGGATTCCTTGACCCCTCTCTCAAACCACCTATCTTCTCTGTCTAAAATGTGAACATTAATGTCCTCAAATGAGTGTCCTTTTTCCTTTAGATGAAGATAAACTGCTTACAATTAACTGGCAAGGGTTTAGTCTTCCCTTTGTCAGGGGATGAACTGATGTGTAGGGCACCATGCTCTTCCGTGTATATGCTTGACATATTTACAATCTAGATTCTGTTTTAAATATCTGGGCCATAAATGATGCTGAATAGAAATTTCAACTGGGTTTACAGGTCTTACTTTGCTTCAGTCTCAGACCAATGAACTCTGTTATACCGATCAGTGCAGTGAACTAATTTCAAATAAAAAAAAATCTGATTTTGCACACAAATAGTAGAATACGGTTCATGTAATCTCTTTCAGGTTTCCATTCATAACAAGATAAGTATTTTTTTTAAAAAAAGATAGTTTCGCATTAAGGATGGCTTTAGACTAAAGAGCATGCCTTCTATGACACTTCCCTAATCTTTCAATTAGAGTGCTTCTTTCTTTTATTCCCATCCTCGATTTTTGTATCCCCAGGAAAACTATCCACCCTGCTTGAAGAATGGGAGAGATGAAAAAATGATAAGGCTAAAAATGTGATAATGTCTGCTTCTGTTTTTAGTAGATAAGCGTGTGAAGAACTCCAAAGGTCTGGTGCTTTCTGAATGAATAGCAACTGCCATTTTTGTACAAAACCACAATTCAGTTCCATCACTTGCAAGTGCTTTGCCAAAAAAAAATGGAAGTGTAAATCTTTTCCCATCTAAAATAATACCACAATCACAATGGAATCAGACTGCAGTTCATGTTACTTCCTTCTGCTGGCAAGTGCTGACTTTGTAATGAAAGACTATTTGTTCTCCTCTTGCCCTATTTCTCATGTATGCTGCTACTTTGCAGAAAACTGCACAGTTTAGTAACATTGTTTTGCCATTGTTTTGAAGCTGAATTCCAAAGCAGATCAGGGTAATTCAAAATAGATCTCTGGATTTGATTGTTGCTCTGTAGTTTTAGTATATTGCAAATGGGGGTGCCAGAGCAATTATGCCAAAAGAGATAAGAAATAAACATCTTTCAGTGCTTGCAGAAGAAAAAAATCATCATGAGAAGGAGAGGGTGGATTCAGGTATCAATAAGTTTGTCCTCAACTCAGAATGAACCTTGGGTCACCTGTCTACAGTAGCTCTTGGATGGCTAACAAAAGTCTGGGGACGGAGCTTCTCAGGTATTCATTTAGCACATAGGGTCAGCTGGAGAAGTGGGGGAAGACTGAGGCAGAAAGGGGTCTCAATGAAACTACAAGTCCAAAAGATTATTGGAAGTTGGAGGAATGTTACATACATGATTTGAGCAAGTGCCTTGTCGTGATTATAAGGAGTGCTCTTTTTGGGGTAGTTGTAAGTAATATAAAGAGGCATGGTGGCTCAGCGGGTAAGACACCAGGCTTGTCGAACGGAAGATCGCAAGTTCGGAGGTTCGAATCCCTAGCCCTGCGTGCGGAGTGAGCTCCCGCACTCGCCCCAGCTCTTGCCAACCTAGCAATTCGAAAGCATGTAAATGCAAGTAGATGAATAGGTAGCACTTCGGTGGGTAGGTAACAGCGTTCCGCATGCATCATGCCGGCCACATGACCATGGAAGCGTCTTCGGACAATCCTGGCTCTTCGGCTAACAAACGGAGATGAGCACCACCCCCTAGAATTGGACACGACTGCACAAATGTGTGGGGGGAACCTTTACCTTAAGTAATATATACTAAAAATAGAGTAAAAAGATATTAAATTCTAGTAAAATTATTTATTGGTTCCTTAAAAAAATCCATTTGTATCATCACCTATTCCCATGTATAAAAAAATCATCGTAGAATGTTAGAAAATATAATATTTGCTTAGCTATTGTATAATATCCATTTGACTTATTCCCTCAATATGTTTGTTTGCATTTATTTATAATCTATGTAAATTGTTTCCTGCTGTCATGCTGCATCTTCTTAACGATGTAGTCAACAAATCTTTATACAGTGTAATATTATAAGTTGCTCCACTGAATTCCATTAGTGTATGCCAGGATGGAGAGCTTGTGGTCCTCCGGGTATTGTTAATAATACAACTTCCAACATCCCTCATCATTGCCCATGCTGGCTGACGTTGCTGAGAGGAGTTGTGGTTTAGAAATACTGTATCTGGAGAGCCACATTATCTGTTTTCTACTTTCTGCCTTTTTCCACATTTTTTTTATTAGTAGTAGAATTTTAATCTGTTTTAGGGCATAAACAACATCATCTTCTACCTAAATTCTCTGAGATCTAGCTGGAGGAAAAACATGAGTGTCAGAAGCCTTTTTTGTCTTGGGGGAGTTTTTAGTATTCTTGAAAATTGAAAAGAGAAGGAAAGGTAGTTGAAAAGTGGAACAATAGAATTTAACCTTAATATGTTTATGAAGATTTGTAGTGGCTGATGATTTCAAACCTGTCCAGAAAAGGGCAAGATACCTATAATACTACTCTTCCAAAATAACATAATGATTAAGCTTAATAGCATCAACAGTTTAGTTTAAAATGATAGGATTTCATTGCTGCATTTTCCTCCCCCCCTGCCCCAATAGAGGAATAATTGATCAATGATGTCTGACAATGCTTAAAAAGACAAATTAAAAGTGCTTTTTCATCCTCTAAATCAGAGCTTTCCAAACTGTGTGTCGGGACACGTTAGTGTGTCGGCTGCAGCATCTGGGTGTGTCGCGGCTGCTGCTGCCTCCGAGCCCTGCCAGGATTCTGCGCAGGTCCTAGTGCCTGCCTTGTGCCTGGCTGCCTCCAAACCTGCTGTGATTCCGTGCAGGTCCTGTGCCTGCCTTGTGCCTGGCTGCCTCCAAACCTGCTGTGATTCTGCGCAGGTCCTACTGCCTGCCTTCTGCCCTGCTGTAAGAGTGTGTCGTGAAATGATGCCCTGCTGTAAGAGTGTGTCGCAAAATGATGCATGTCTAAAAAGTGTGTCACCAACATGAAAAGTTTGGAAAGCTCTGCTCTAAATTTTTATTTGGTAGGATTTATGAAATTTAATGTCTTAAAGTGTAACCTGTTTGCTGGAATGTGTCAGCCACATAGTTGCTTAAAACTACTATTATGAGCAATTAACCAGTGAGGCTCTGTGAGTGTCTCACTATCAGGATCCCAAAACCAAGAAACCTTTCAGTCAGTTCATGCTAAAAAGGTTCATCTATTAAGGACCAGAATACATGAGGCAAAGGCAAAGCTTCGAATGGCCAAATTGGCGCGCATACTTTGAAAATAAGAACATCACTCTGACATCATTTACTATCTAATTAAAAACAAGCTAGTTCCCACTCCAGTTCGGCCCCTCCCGTCAGAACGCTCGTTAACAGTCCAGGTGTCTTATCAGAAAACGGCCAAGGCAGGAATGTTAAGGCAAGCAGCTGGTTGCGAGCAGCAAGGCTTTTGGCACAAAAGCAAACACGGGTCAAGTTCTTACAATGCTTGACACATGTACGTCTGAAACTATGACAGGCGAGTGGAGCTGAAGTGGAGGGAGACTGACAGGCTCTGGGACCCAGGGGCAGCTTCCATGAGCAAGCAGCAAGGAGCAAGGTCATTGTTGCAGATTCCCCCCTTTCTCTCACGCTCCTTCAGAATGCGAACTTGCAGGGATGGCTGCAGGAGAGCGGGTGGACTGTCGAGCATTACTTTCTCTCGCTTTCTGCTGACAGAAACACACAACTGGATACACTTCAATAAAATATTACTAAAACCAGGGAGGAGTGTGGAAAAGAGAAAATTCATAAGATGTATAGGAAAGGCTGGACTTGTAAATAATTCAGCAGGGTCCATTTTGACCCTGATACGTTTTTATCACAAGGGATGATAAATAACAAAATAAATTGTTTTACTTCTTATTTATTTATTTGTTTGTTTGTTTATTTAATTTCTATCCCACCTTTATTATTTTTATAAATAACTCAAGGCGGCGAACATACCTAATACTCCTTCCTCCTCCTATTTTCCCCACAACAACAACCCTGTGAGGTGAGCTGGGCTGAGAGAGAGTGACTGGCCCAAGGTCACCCAGCCGGCTTTCATGCCTAAGGCGGGACTAGAACCCTGTCTCCTGGTTTCCCATTGGCTCCTTCCTAGGGCTGAGAGAAAGAGTGACTGGCCCCAGGTCACCCAGCCGGCTTTCATGCCTCAGGCGGGACTAGAACTCTCCGTCTCCTGGTTTCTAGCCCACTTATTCCATTATACTTTGAAACAATACCATGATCATATTTGGATTGCAAATAATTTGGCTGTGTCTAATGTATTGATGTGTTGATTTCTAAGTTGTTGATGGAATAGCAATTGTTTTTTATTATTTTTATGGGGGGAAACCTTCTATGAAGTACTCAGATGTGGGGTTCTTCTTTATATATTCCTTATTTATTAAGGGGCCAAATAATGTGTTGCTTTAGATCGAAAGTACAATAAATACAACAGTACAGGAAGCTAGAAAACTATCAGACAAAATTTGAAGGAGCATGAAAGCAGGCTGAGAATCAGGGAAAGAGAGATGTTGAGAAATTGGGACATATTTTTTGGGCACATTCAAGACTTACAGTAATCTGGGAGGTAGAAACTAAATGATTCCTATTCAAATTCACACCTCCCAAATCCCCAGGTTTTCCTGGAGACAAAGGAGGGCCACACAGCTTTGGTATTTCCATTACTTGCTCCCCAGCTCTTTTAGCAGCTCTTTGTTCTTTTCCCTAATCCCTTCCATAATGCTAAACACCTTCATTTGTAAAACTGTGCTACAAACTTGGGAACATCTGGGAATATTTCATGTTGAAGAAATTCAAATATTAAAAAGGTAAAATTTGAATATCGTGGAAGTCATTGTTTAATGCTGCTGTTCCACTGTATAATTACATGCAATTAGTATTGATAGTGTTATGTTCCCTGCTGGAGTCTTATCTCCTAAATTTACAAGAAGACATAGCAGAATATTTTTCTCATTACTGTCATAATGTGCCAATTGAACTGATTCCTCACACAAACTTGCTCATACTAGAGAAGAATAATTTATTTAAGTGAAAATTGTTTCTTTGTTGCCATATTTAAATGAAGCCTGAAGCAGGCATAATGGATGTGGGAAATATATAGTCCATTAAAGCTCTTTCTGTGACATATGATCAATGAAAACAGTTTTGGACATAGAAAGTAAGATTAAGATAACTCATGCTGTTGTAACAATTGAAATGTTTTTCCTGGTCTATAGTCAGACAGGAGAGGTATGGGCACTTTAGGAAACTTTGAATGAGGCAAAAGTAAAATGACTAAGATTTTTCTGTGAGCAAATGCAATTTCTAAATTTCTTTAAACATGGGGGGAAAAACCCCATCAAGATAGGTGAGATAAGTGATCCCAGGTTTCTGGTTTCTTATGCCTTTGCTTCTCTGTTGTATTTTCTTTCATGGAGGGCACAGATAATACATTTACAATTAGATTACAATTAGATTACTTTACTCCACAACTATCTATTACATAAATTAGAAAGACAAGACTGGCTCAAGATTACCCTATGAGTTTCTTGGACTTATCATATAGTGTTGGGGAAGAAATTTGTTTGGTTCGCATTTATATGCACTTATCTGATTTTCTATGTTCATACCAATACTTGAACTGAAGCTCAGTAATCCTTGAAATTCACATTTCTCAGTATTCTGCATTACATCCACTAATTTAAAACGTGTTTGTAAGGGGGAAATACACAAAATACATTAGTGAAACTGCATTGTATTAGGGAAAATTGCTTGCAAAAAAGTACATTAGAGAAACTGGAAAAAATGCATGTTAAAGGAAATGTGCACAAAAACACATACAGAGTTTAATGAGAACTTAAAAGAATAATACCAAACTAATGCAGAAGTGGGATGAAGTGGATTTGACAGATTTATAAAAGAGAAAAACAGAAAAATCAGAATTGACAGATTTGCCCAGGCCTACTCTAATTTCCAGAATGCGATGTTACCTGATTACCACATGAGCTCTCTTTTCCCTCTTGAATGGGCACACCTTGTGTGTGGGTTTCTGTTATCATCCTTCCCCCTCCCAAGAAACCCTCTTTGACTTAATTCCAGATCCAGTTTCATGGCCACAAGACCATCAATGACTCTTGTTCATGCTGAGACAAAATATAGCAATAAGTAAAATCTCAAAGCAGTGCTGGAAGAATTCATAGAGGCCACTGCCAAGAAAGGTTAGATGAACCAATGGCCTCTCTTTTTTTAAACTAACTTTGTTTCTCTCTCTCTCTCTCTCTCTCTCTCTCTCAAAAGGGAAAGAAGGGCCAAATTCTTTAGACATCATACCTCAATGTTACATTGCCAGGAGCTGCCACTCCTGACCTTTTAATTGCCAACTTTGTACTAGCACAGGGTAGGAGAGACATTTCCCCAAAGCAGGAGGTAGAACCAAGTGGGACCAACAAGCTCCTGGGAAAGGAGATTGCTCCCTCCTGACTTCTAGTCTTCAAGCCTCAGCCCAGGCAATTTGGCAATTTTAGGCAGTCCAGATTCCTCTTGCTATAATTCCAATGGTTTTAACACTTGATTGGCACTAAATTGATCTACAGTATTAATATCCATAATTGCACATTTCTTCCCCTGAAAATATTTGCCTACTGTTTTCAGAGTGGGATTATCCCGAAGTGCATGTTTGTCATGTGAATAAAAGTCAACATTATACTTCCATCTAAACATCCTCAAATGTTCCTTGATGCATTTCATGTACCCAGGCCCCTGTCATGACATCAAAGGGGCCCCATAATAACTTTCTAATTGTGCCCATAGTGCTGAGTTCATTCCTGTTGAATATGTTAACATCTGCACAGGGTACTCTTGTGTTGAAATAGCCGTGGATCTGCCTTTCTAACCCCATCAATGACGTCTTGTGCTTGGGCTGACTGAAAGAGTTGCATATGAGGCATGGATGTCTAGCAAAGAGACATTGTTTTATTGTTAACCGCCCAGGGCCCCCGATAGGGGAGATGGGCTGTAATATAAATTTAATAAAATGAAATAAATAAATAAAGAACCTTAGCTCATGGAGTTTCTCTTCCAACTTCCATACCCCATGAACAGACAGGGCCTAGCATGTTCCAGTTCAATGTACATATTCTCCAAATGAACTGGTGGAGGATGATTCCTCTAATCTTTTGGCCAAGAACTGTCTGTTGCTTAGGATGACTAGCCCTTCTTTTTCCCCGCCCTCAGCTATTTTGGAAAGCAAGGTTAGGGAGATATGAAAGTGACACCTTGGAGTGGCCTAACTTTTCTTTGAGTCATCTATAAAAGGATGTGAAGGGATCACAACAACTTGCTCTTTTTGAACCAATGTGGGGGAGTGGATAGAGTAGACGGAAGGGACTAATTGGGAAGGCCCCTATTTTAAAACATCAGATGGAAATAACATAATCAGAGTTTCTAATAAAGCCAAACCAAGATGCTCTTTCCCAGTGAGGGAAAGAGATGAGTGAGGGTATGGAGAAATTCAGAGAAAAGGAGAATGGAGAAGGTGGAGAGGGCACTTGCATTGCATTGCCATCTCTCTACTATGTGAAATATTATCTCTTATATTAATTAGCCTTCTATTTTCCCACTGCTTGCTGTGTCCAAGGTGCGCTGTTCTCACTGCTAATGAGATAAAACTTTCATGGCAATTCTCTCCAGGTGACCCAGTCATTCTCCAAAGTGCCAAGGGCCACTGAACAAAAATGTAAAATGTATAATTAATGCAATAATTGTATAATTTTATTCCCCTTTTCATCAAAATTGCTATATGCAGTACATGTATTAAATTATCACTATACTACCGTATCCCAATACAGCAGATGAATATGAGCAAGGAAGACCTCAACAGGCTATCCCCAGTTAAACATTTTTTTGGTAAAATAAATACAGCCTGCTGTATGAATTAGAATGAGATTAACTAAAGGTATTAATTAGGATGACTTTTAAAAGGAAAAACAATGCATGGAATAATTCACTATGTCGAACATCTTACCATATAACATATTTATGTTTTGTACTGTCAAGTAATTTTCATTTTGTTTACTCTTTACTGTTTTGTCAGTTAAGCAAAGTACTCTTTGTGTCTCTGCTGATTTCATGTTTCTTGTACTGCTAAACATGAATTGAACTTCTCTCTCTCTTCCTCCCTCATACACATAGACATTTTTGAGATGAGGTATTAATTGACACATTCCATTGCTTCATTGGGTTCAGGCTCAGTCCAAGAATTCCATTTGGGATGATTGAGTTCCATGTTCACCAGAGGTGGGGAGCTTGGAGCCAGCTGGATGTGGCCAAGCTACAATTCCCGATAGTCCCAGCCAGCATGTCTAATGTTGAGGATAGCTATTAGTTACCAGTCAGCAACTTTTTGAGGGCTGTGAGTTTCCCATCCCTACTGTGTCATCTGCAAATTTGGATCTGTTTATTAAATGTAAATAAACCATCGTAATAAACTGGACAAGGAAGAAAATACTACTATGGTGTCAAGATACTGTATTTACTTGAAGGAGAAGATGACCCTGAATCCAAGGTGATTCTCCCCCCACCTCCAAAGGAAGAGAGAGAGAGAGAGAGAGAGAGATGATTATGATTATGATATTCTTATGATTAAGGGGCGTGGTGGCTCAGCGGGTAAGACGCCAGGCTTGTCGATCGGAAGATCACAATGCCTATCTTCCACTCCTTGTTGATCTAGGTTTGCCAACCAATTCCAACTTAAATTAATCCTGGAAATTTCCCCCTCCCCAATAAATATTTATTTATTTATTTATCACATTTCTTCACCGCCCATCTTGGCAAGCGACTCTGGGTGGTTATATATATGTATGTGTTCTACTTACATATGCATGTATATACTTGCCAAAAACCAGACTTCATAAATGGGCAGAACCAGAAATAATTTTTAAAATGGTAATTGAATTAACGATTATTGATTAAAAATAACTGCCTATAAAATAAGGTACAGTGGGAAAGGCAGTGGGAAAGAAAGTAAAAAGGAAGATTAAAGCTGGAAGGAGAGGAGGGAAGACCTGTTTGGTCATTAGAAATAAATAAATAATCACTAGATCAGGGTTTCTCAACCAGGGTTCCCTAGCGAGAGGTCACTAGGGGTTCCCGGGAAGATCACGATTTATTTAAAAAATTATTTCAAATTCAGGCAACTTCACATTAAAGAGGTAAGTTTCATTCTTTATTTTTAGTTTAAGAACACTGTTAATGCATAGATACAGGCATACACATGAAACAAATATAATAATTTTGTAACTTCTGGCCTATATTTGAGCCTGAATGTGCAGGGGTTCCCCGAGGCCTGAAAAATATTTCAAAGGCTCCTCCAGGGTCAAAAAGTTGAGAAAGGCTGCACTAGATTAACTACCTCCCACAAGGAAAGGCTAATCTTCAAGCTAATCTTTAAAGGCCTCCATACTTTTCAGCAGCAGATGTCTATAGTTATTCGCATTTTTTGCTTCTTTCTTTCTTTTCAATAATTTCTTATCTCCAAACATAAGATGACCCCCACAATTCAGATAATTATTTTGTGGGGAGGGGAAATCCTCATCTTTCACTCGGGTAAGTGTGGTATTAAAGATGTGCCTCAGAAATCAAGTCAACTGATTATGCATGAAACCCAAGATTGGGCACCAAGATTTTAATAATCTTATATCATGTTTTCTTTCAAATAGAACAATGACAGATCATCTTCATCTGATCATGGCTTTACTTAATTAAGATTGCTGTACTTTCAAATCCTCTATACCAGGGCTTTCCAAAGTGCTGCCACTGGCGACACACCAGTGGCGGCGGCGGCGGCAGCGTGGCGGCGGCATGTGCGTGCATGGTGGCGGCAGCAGCGGCGGCAGCCTCCCCTAAAACGCGGAAGCACTGATGCCGCGCCGCTGCCGCTGCTGCCATGCACGCGCGCCCCTCCGCTTCCTGGTGGTGTGGCGACACACCACGCTGTATGTGGCAACACACTTTTGTGTCGCGACACACAGTTTGGAAAGCTCTGCTCTATACTATGTAGTTCATACTATATTTTAGATTTGAGAAACATGATTTTGGCTGACATAAACATATTGCATTTGCATAATGATAGCTGTGTATGGAGTTTTGTAGATGTTACATTTAAAATCTGAGTTTGAAGGTATCTTATAGGTCATCTAATCCAACCCCTTGCTCAGTGTGAGAATCCCCTAAACCAGGGGTCCCCAACCTGTGGGCTCAACTAGTGGGCCGCGGCCTGTTAAGAAGTGGGCCGCACAGCAGGTGAGCGGTGGTGTTCTGCGTGATTGGCTTCCGCCTGCAAACCCCACCCCCCGGTCTGCATGAGTGGCTCCTGCCTGCAAACCCTGCCCACCGGTCTGCGCGATTGTCTCCCGCCTGCAAACCCCATCCCCCCCAGTCCGTGGAAAAATTGTCTTCCACGACCGGTCCCTGGTGCCAAAAAGGTTGGGTACCCCTGCCCTGTACCTCTCCTTCAAACCTGTTCCAGCTTCTCTATTTTTCTTTCAAAATGCAGCCTAAACCAGTATAGAATTCAGTGAAATTATTACCTACCGTGAACTGGCCACAATGCTCCTGTTAATGGAGCCTAACATTGTACTTGCTTTTTAGCTGCTGTGTCATATGCTTGTCCAGCTGCTGGTCCATTAGTACTCCTAGGTCTTTTTTACATGTACTGCTGCTAAGACATGTCTCCTCAAACATATGCCTTTCATTTTTTCTAACTGGATGTTCAAGCCTGTTAAGGTCATTTTAAATTGTGATACATTTAAAGTATCCCCCTGGTTTGGTGTAATTTACAAACCTGATAAGAATCACATTTAATCCATCCTCTACATCATTTATAAAGATGTTGGATAGCACTGGGCTGACACTTCTTTCTTTGACAATGCAGAACCGTTTATAAGCACTCGTTATTACTTATTGAAAGTGTTCTTTGTAGCAAAAATAAAAGGTTCTTTCTGGCAACAAAATGTTTATTTTGGCTGCAGCCCAAATTAATTGGATGAATGGGCAAGAAAGGTGAGTTTCTGGGTGTGTATATGATCTCTCTTTATCTATTAATCTGTTGTGTCAACTTTCCATGGTAAGCATCAACACAGCAGCAAGTATGACCTAGTCAGTTGAAGTTGAAAACTGGCTGTATTTGTCCATAGCTATACAATATACTATACAATATGAGAGGGGCGTGGTGGCTCAGTGGGTAAGACACCAGGCTTGTCGATCGCAAGTTTGGAGGTTCGAATCCTTAGCCTCGCGTGACGGAGTGAGCTCCCGCACTCGCCCCAGCTCTTGCCAACCTAGCAATTCGAAAGCATGCAAATGCAAGTAGATTAATAGGTACCACTTCGGTGGGAAGGTAACAGCGTTCTGCGCGTGTCGTGCGGCCACATGACCATGGAAGCGTCTTTGGACAACGCTGGCTCTTCGGCTAAGAAATGGAGATGAGCACCAGCCCCTAGAGTCGGACACGACTGCACAAATGTGTGGGGGAACCTTTACCTTTTCCTATACAATATACCAAGTATCATATGATGATGAACAACTAATTTTTGAAGCTAGAGAACAATTTTACTTCTTTATTATTATACTTTTATGGACACCATGCAACATTTCCTAAATTGATTGTAATCCACAATAATTTATTTCATAATATATCTATTAAACTTAAAAGTGCCAGAACATTCTTTGTTTTATTATGCCAAAACAATTGTTAAAAAGTAGGCATATGGTCATTGCTTAGATGAAGTGGCATAGGCTGAATACAAGAATACAATAAAATGAGAGTGTGGGTTGCTTCACATAGCTGACCTTGGCTAATCTTGAAAAAGTTAAGATGGGTGGGACCTGGTTAACATGTGGATGGGAGATTACCATGAAATGCCAAGGTTGTGGGCTGGAAGTTGAAAAAAACATCCCAGAAGAAGGCTATATCAAAACCTCTTATATACTGATGCCAGGAAAACAACATGAAGATGTTTATGTAGTCACAAGGAGCTGAGCTGGACTTGAAGGAGATTTTACCTTTTTCTTAGTTTAATTATTTTGCTATTCTGGGATTTTAGTATGTTTGTCAATTACAATGTTATTGGTGAAAGCTAAAACATTTTCACATAAAGAAATTCATCTTTTTGCCACACTAGTTAAATTGGCCTCTAACACTTAAATCGGATGTTTAGTTTATTATCTGTTACTTAAAGCCTGAAATTATATTACCACAAAACATTTGAGGTATGGCCAAAGTGGGATTTATCTATTTGAAAACTGGAAGAAAAAATATTCTACATCAACATCTGTTGTAGATGCTTGCCTGTAGTTTCAATGTAATTATATGTTGTTGTAGGGCCAGATATCCCTGGATTACAATCCAAATTGCTTGCATGTGTGGGGATGGGTCAAAGAATTAAACTGAGTTGAAAACACTATGAGGAATGCAACTTAGAAATAGATAATTGATTCAATTCAGCACTTTTCCCCCTAAACTTTGAACTAATTTGCTTAAACATCAGTTTTAATATTTATTTCCTTTATTTTTGTCTTAGCATCTTAATTTCCTTTCCTTGTTCTGATGGTGCCTACTAATCCTTCGTGCTTTTGCAAAGCTGATTTTTCTCTCTTTCAAATGAATATCATACAAATTAACTGCTGTTTGATTAGCATGCAATTATGATGTGACTCATGACAGTTTAGACAAAGCATCGTATCTGCATCTTAAGAGCAAGATAAATGTTTGACTGATATCTTTACAACACTGTAAATATATCATAGCTTATTGGCAGTTCTATATTTGCTAATCTTTTCTTAGTTTGCCTTCTGTAGAGTAGAGGGATGATGTTTCTACACCGTTGCTTCTCCTTGAGTAAGACTGAATCACTGTGAAGTAAATGATGTTATGGGTACTGCTGTCTTATTAGCTTTGGCATCTCCACTAACTATGGATGCTAATTAATGTATAATGTGACCTGTAGCAAATCATTTGGCTATTAAAATGGTTGGCTCACTTCCTTCCAAAAGGTGAAAGGAGAAGTTGTGAAACTTCCTGTGGGAAGGCACAGAATGATGAATTTGGAACTGCTTCACAGTGTGACTTAACTATGGATAAAAAGGCAACTGTTTGGGAACTGAAATTCTATTCTCATTTTTGAATGATGTGTCCAGGAATCTCTTCATACATATTATTATTACTGCATACTCCTAATATCAGCTTCTTTCTTAGCCTACACTATACTACTATGGTGTCAAGATACTGTATTTACTTTACATTTTGTTATCACAGCATTTGTTTTACCTTAAAAAAGAATGTAATTCATTGTTAAGGTAAATTCATTGTTTCCACTCTTAAGCCCACAGTAATACTATAGTACTATTTTGTGGAGTGCACAGTGTAAAAACATTTTAATTTCAAAACACCCAAAACTGGCTACTTATCAGCTTGCTTGGTCAAGCTATGGTTAATGAGCATTGACATTACTGAAACTTAACACTGTCTTTTACTGTGTGCAGCCATTTCCGTCTCCTTTCTCTCTAAATGTTTACCCAAATGTGCCCAATTAGGCTTCAAGCACATGCTGCAAGTCTACAGGGAGGCATTCCTGAGGAATTAAAACAACCAGTGTGCCTGAAGACCATTGCTTTCATTTGGATTCTTACCAGTTTGCAATTGAAAGTCTGCTTGGATCAATAGTTGCTCTCTATAGGGAGTGCTGATACTGGGCCAGAAGAATATACAGAGACAAATGAAAACCAGAGATAAATACCTGCTTTTTGCAATCTATATTTCTTTTACTAACTTCTGACTGTTTATATAATCAAACAAACTAAAGGCAAAAGGAGCTTCCAAAGATGAAAAAGAAACTGCAAATATAAAAGGTTCTTTTCTTGCTTCAGTTCTATGTGGCCCAAGATAAATGGATCACAACATAGCTATTTCATATCCAATGGTAAGAAGAATTTGGAATTCATCATGGAAATCCAAGGTTCCTAAAATGATGGGGAGAGCCAAGAGGAAACTTACAGTCTGTCTTCACAGGGCTAGACTCAGTGAAGAATGAAAAGCAAATGTCTTCTGTTCAAATAGTTCCTAATATCTGTAGTAGTGATAAATTTTCATTTTTTGTCAAACTAAACAAGTCATTGGGACATGCAAATAATTGAACAATAATAAGTGAGACAATAAAATAAGAGTAAAGTAAAATAAGTATTGTTAAATAAAACAATAACATAAATGAGAAATTCCCAGCTCAATCTTTGTTTCAGCTACCTCCCCATGGAGGGTAGGAAAGTGCAGCGCTCCAGAGGACAATTGAGCAGATAAATCAGATGTACACTTTGTATAAAGGCTAGTAAATTGCTGTGCTGATCAAGGTATGCAAGCAAAGAATGCCTAAGAGATAGGGAAGAGAGGGATTGAGGTACATCTAAACCCTATCTAGTCCAAAGCTATACCTCAAATTCATCTACAAAATGGCCAGGCTGACAGCAGTCCTATCTACTTTTCTAGCACTTTCAATCCATGTGCTCTTGAGCAATGCCAATCCTAAAATGAGGCTGGGTTGCAGTCCTGCTTCAACTATCCGAATATCAGTGTAGCTGGCTTCTGGCTATTTTCAAAAGTGGACTGCCCTATGATAGATTTAACAAGATTTAGGGTTCTTCCTTCTTAAAGTTCTGCATTCCTTTCATTCTTACAAGGCATAATCTAGCCAAAGTGAAGGAAGTTGAAATCGGTTTAATTTCAGTGTAACAGATTATAGCAGGTGCTTACTCTCCCACCAAAATAATGGGATTCAGAAGCACTTTAAGTCATGTTCTTACACCATGTCAGTCTATGCCTAAAATCAATAGAGCATAGGGGATACTTTTTGTGCTTGTTCTTGGTGAAATGATGTTCTCATTATGCTTTTTGAGAATGCATTTTAGTGTTTAGTGCATTGTTGTACAAACACATATGCATTACAGTTCAGCTCCATGTCCTAAGGCTCTAGGCATTAAATATCAATGTCTCTATGCTTGGATGAGGGGCGTGGTGGCTCAACGGGTAAAACGCCAGGCTTGTCGATCGGAAGATTGCAAGTTCGGAGGTTCGAATCCCTAGCCCTGCGTGCGGAGTGAGCTCCCGCACTAGCTCCAGCTCTTGCCAACCTAGCAATTCGAAAGCATGCAAATGCAAGTAGATGAATAGGTACGACTTCGATGGGTAGGTAACAGCGTTCCACGCGCGTCATGCGGCCACATGACCGTGGAAGTGTCTTCGGACAACGCTGGCTCTTCGGCTAAGAAACGGAGATGAGCACGGGCCCCTAGAGTTGGACACGACTGCACAATTGTGTGGGGGGAACCTTTACCTTTTTATGCTT
Organism: Charina bottae; assembly: GCA_023362775.1. NCBI lineage: Eukaryota > Metazoa > Chordata > Lepidosauria > Squamata > Charinaidae > Charina > Charina bottae. The sequence continues at coordinate 5,040,293 of JALMGJ010000020.1, forward strand.
GGATGCATAGAGACAAAACGCTTGTATTACATTTTCCCCTTCTATCTGTCTTATAATAAACTCTGCAGAATGTGATGGTGAATATACCAGCTTTACAGTTGTAGTATAACTATTATCAGAACTATCACAACATGGAAGATTTTATTAGAAAATAGATTTTAGAAAGAAGGAAACTATTGCCATTGCTTTTCTTAGAACTGTAAGAAAGGCCCTCCCACAGTGACCAAGAAGATGCCAATAGAAAGCCCAGAAACAGGAGAAGATATATAAATTTACTACTATGCTTCAGAAAGGATTATTTTAATTTTTTTCTGGTAGTAAAAATGGGGGATTTTTAAATCTAAAACTACCCAAGACACACTTCTTGAACTGATATGGAAACCAAAACAGAGATATCTTTTAATATTTGAACTTCCCTGAATTTTCCAATCTATTTTTTAAAATTTGCATGCAAACATTTGTAGACTAGATTAAATGCTTATATTATTGAAATATTTCACAAAAATGAAATCATTAGGAAAAGTGCAAAACTGTGGGTGTGAGGCAAAAAATTGCATACAAATATGAAAGAAATGAAGATGAAAATCTATACCTATGTAAGAGAGACAGAGGACAGCAGGCCGCAACCGCTATAGAAGCTCCTCACCTGTACTAATTATTCCTGTCAGGGCTGTTACGGCCAACGGCCTTGTGGAAGGATCCTAGAAGTTTCTTTTTTCTTAGGAGTTACTGTGTTTTATTTATGATTTTCCTACTGATTGCAAATCACTTTAGGAAGCCACTGAAAGGTAACTTATTTATATGTTAAAATGAATGAATGAATGAATGAATGAATGAATGAATGAATGAATGAATGAATGAATGAAGATTTAAAAATCATAAATTGGTATAGAACCAGGGTGAAATGGGTTTAAGAATAATGAGAAACTGAGAGAAATTAAAATTAAATAATGAGAAACTGAAAGAAATTAAAATGTATTGTCTACTTCGGAAGGAAGGGCTACTACAGCCAACCTATTAGGCTAGGACACAGAGGTTATAAATGTGAATATGGATGAATTTTCCTCCATGAAACATGATATGGAATGCTGATCTGTATTGCTAGGGAGTGTTATGTATAGGTACAATGTTCCTGCAGATAACTCTCACTGCTACTTGTGATGTCATGTAGCCACTTAGTAATCTGGCCAGGAGTGTCATTAGCATTTTATGATATCTGAAAGTATTCCAGTGACAGAATTTGGGAAGCTAGCAATGTTATTTTTTTTGGTTCTCCAAATGCGTTGTACAACCTGGAAGCTATAAGAGATAGAAGAATATAGTCATGTTGAATTGTGAGAAAGAAAATAAATATTGAGGCTTTATCACTAAATCCTTCTATCTAGAAGTGTTCTTGAGATGAAATGAACAGCAGCTCCCTTTCACTTGAATATTTACCTGCTTGCCATTTCTTGATTTAAAATAAGATTCTGATTTTTATTGTGATTTTGCCTGGAATAATAATAACAATAATGAAGACTTACAGTAAAAAGTAGAATGTAAGTAGCCAATTGACTTCTCTTGCTGCTGAGTTGGTAGAAATTATAATTCAGTAGAAATGAAGAAACTTACTCCTTTCCTTTATTAATGGATTTTTCTGCCAATTAATTTGTCTTAAAAATAATATATAACATAACATGTAACATGTGAGTAAGTACACCATTGCCATATAGTTTCTTATAACATTAAACAAATGAGGTTTTTTTGGGGGAGGGTTGCCTTTGAGTCAGTTTTTGACTCCTGGCGACTGCCTGGACTGGTCCCTGCGATTTTCTTGGCAAGATTTCAGAACTGGTTTGCATTTGATACTGGTTTGCCATTGATAACCCCCCAAAAAGTCTAGGGCTGAGAGAGAGGGACTGGCCCAAGGTCCCCCAGCTGGCTTTGTGCCTCAGGCGGGACTAGAACTCATGGTCTCCCAGGTTCTAGGCTGATGGTTTAACCACTACATCAAACTGGCTCTCTAAACAAATGAGTAGAGCAATGTATATCATTTTGCCTTGCTTTCTTTGCTTTAGTGGAATCTTGCAATTGTCAGTTTTGTGTTTATTATATATTTTAAAAAGCTAAGAATTTTGTGGAAGCTGAAAGGCTAATATGTTTATTAGAGCATAAGCTTTCATGGCCTTGATCAGTGACAAGTATTTTGTGTATATATAGTGGGAAGGAATGTTAACATTGTTAGCAGTGAGTAACACAAGGGCTCACTGCCTCCTTCCTTTTTCTTTTTATACATTGTCACTTGATAATTGTTCATCAAGTAGTCATTATAAGAAGAACACAGAATCTTAGAATTGGATAGTTGAAAGGGATGACACAGGTCACCTAGTCCAACAACCCTCTGTAATGTTCAAGAAAACGAATTCAATCATCCTCGAGAGGCAGCTGTCCACAACCTCCTTAAAAAGCTCCAAAGATGGAGAACCTACAACTTCTGTTGGTAGATTGTTCCATTTTGGTACAGATTTTACCATCAAGAAATTTTTCTTTATATTTAAGTGAAATCTAGATAGCTACAACTTAGGCTCATTATTTCTGGTCCTAGTTTCTGTGGCAATGGAAAATAGTTCCACACTATGGAGGTAGTGAACACTTATGCTACTGTCAGGACCTCAGAAAGAAGACTTTTTAAAAGCAAGGGAAGAAGGGGAAAGATCCAGCCATCATTGTTCTCTCTCCCCCACCCCAAATGCTGAATGAAATTGATCCCTCCCTTTCAGTTTGAACTACCATCTTTCTTTAATGGAACAAATCTGAAGCAGAATTCAACATAGCACTAACTAAAAAGGCTCACAAACACAAAAAGATTGGTATTGCCACAAATAGGAACAACAAATACCTGTACAAGAAAAGGTTTTATTTATAATTTTATTTTCAATGTGTAAAGCTTTTTTTATTGATTACTGTGCAAAAAAAATGAATGAGAAGAAAACCTACACCATAAACAAACGGGCTGTATTTTTTTTAAAAGGGGTTCAGATTGATTCCATCATCGTATATAGCATGGAAAAAATAAACAGGTATAATTTTTTAAATTGTTATCTGAACAGGGTGAAATTTACAGGGAAGTCATAGAATTATAAGTGAAAGAAGCATGCCAAATTTTATAGAAATTGGTACAAAGGACTTTGAGCTATATGCCTTTAAGTATCTTTTTAAAGTGCCCATAATAGTTTTGCCTTTTACTGAAAATGTTTAAAGGTTTAAATTTACAGGAAAGCTAGATCACTATTAAGAGATTAAGGCTAAAAACTATGAAGCAAAAATGGATTCTACATTGAGGAATATATGAGGCAAATTTCAGGCTGATAATTTGGTAGATTTTTGTGCAAAGAAAAGGGGTACTAGCAAGGATAAATGATGATGTCAGGCTGATTGTGAAGGGTTCACAATGAGGGAGAAATGTAAGGGATTTGCTTACTCATTTTTTCACCATAAAGCAAATATAGTCCTTAAGACAGCCAGGTAGATAAGACAGCCACAGAATGTCTTACTTCTCTAAGGATAGAAGAGGACCAGCTAGCCAATGTGAGCAAATGGCTAAACTGAGAATTCTCTCTTGAGCTTTTTCCATGCATACACACTCAAGATGCTATGACTGGGGCAACTGATGATAATGTCATCACAAGTATCACTCTAAGGCAGACTTGCCAGTCACTGAATCCAGCACTCCCTTTCCTAACCAAGGCATTTTATGAGATAAAGCACCAAGTTTTTTTTTTTTAATGGCTCACAACACAGCTCCTGAGCAACATATTGGAGATGGAATCTCGTGGAGAATTCTGTATCAGGCAGAGGGCGAAGCAGAGCCACTCTACATGCCTGAAGTGAATTAAAAACTATCCCAAATTATCTGGATCTGCTCTGGGTTTGGGATTAATGGCAAGTTGGGATACAGCCCTATCTGACAAATATTATGTTGCTCAGATCATTGTATTCCACAGTATTAAAAAAAATAGAGAAAACTCAATCTTTAAAAAAATATTCATTCTAACAGAAATTTTAGTTAAAGACAGATTGCCTACACCAGTGTTTGCAATCTGTTAGAGAAAAATATATGCATTTTTGCTGTGGCTGTTTATATTTCTGATTACAAATTGATTATTACCACTTAGAAGGGTCGGGGCCTATAAATTGATGTAGCGCTATTTGGAGGATGAGCCACTTCCTAACCTTTGCGTTTCATCATTATGAACATAGAAACAAGCCAAAGAGTGCCGATCTGTATTGCATGATACAACGTGCAAGAGAACAATTATACGGCAGCAGATTTCACTAGGAAATTGCCAACTGCTACTCTGTTTGCAGAAATTGTTAGATAGGGCAGCAGTTTTTTTAAAATTATTGCTGCAAAAGTGTATATTTAATGCACATTGTGTTGAAAAAAATCTTAAGTATCATCATATTAGAGTTGGGAGGAGAGAAAAAAAGAGATGGATGGAAGGAATTCTGAACAAAATACTAACTACACTCTGCCTTTTCATGTTAGGGTAGGGAACCTGCATCCTTGAGATTTTGTTGGACTCCAAAGCAGGTGAACCCCAGCCAGAATAAGCAATGAGTAAAAATGACTGGAGTTAGTGGACACCAATTATTTATGGTCTCTGACCATAAATCAGTAAAGTAAGCAAGCATATAGCAATACAGAAGGGCACCGATCACCCATCCCTCTGGTGGATCTGAAGGAATGCATAGAGTTGATATCGCAGATCTTCAAGATTACAGAAATCATGTGTATAAAAGTTTATATATTTTTTCTTAGAGAAAGTGGGTACAAGTGATAACCAACTTGCATGTTACATGTAACTTGAAGCTTTTTTTAAAAAAAGCATCTCCTAAAAAAATGATGCTTTATCCATGAAGGGTAAATATTACTATTTATTGCTTTGGTTCTCAGTAGGGACTCCGATCTAGCTGAGCTTCTTGAGAGAAGAAAGTAAAACCTTTTTATTTCTGCTTGATACTGGTGCAGTGAAAAGAAAATACTTCTACAAATCTTATGCTGTAGAATCAATGCAATTCCACTGAATATCACAGAAACAATCTAAGAACATATATTTAAATTGCATTGCAAAAATATTCTGGAACTGAAATTTCCTGGTTATACAGTATATCTCCAGATATGAAAATCAGTAGCAAAAGGAAAATAACCTCAGTGGCATGAGAAATAAATGGTGTTGCTCATGCTTCTACCATTATTGTAATATTCTAAAATACTAGTTTTCCCCCCACCTCAGTTTATCTAGGCTTCTGTCTGCTAACAGAATAGAATATACTGGCAGTATTGATTTCCGCTGCTAATATTCCCACATTTCTCCAAAATCTGCTTCAAAATTGAGAGACTTCCTGAAACAGAGTATGTGTGTGCAGGGGAGGAGAAAAGAGGAAACCCTCAGTGCATTAGTGCAAATAGATGGAACCCTTTGGCTGGGACAGAACGAGGTAAGGTGTAGCTTTTATTCCATCTAGTAAAAGAGAATTGTTTTTTTAAAAATAGAAATCATTTCCGTTTTTCTACTAAACGGAGAACACAATTGATTGGAATGGATGAGAACAAAATAGGATCTTTCTTGTGATGTGGCTTCAGTTATGCAAAATAAAGTTCTTAGGGTTTCTCCCTCTACCTTTTTGGAGAAGGACTTGTTTTGTCTGTCCAGGAGGGCAAAAATTCAAGTTAAAAATCTCTCAAATGATCATCACCTTTTTCTGTAACCAGTTCCATTATTCAATGAAATGGCTGTTTTTGAAATGAAAATACAAATACTTGAATAAAATTAGAGGCTGTTAAAAACCTATGCACAGAAAAAACCTTTAAAGTAAATCAGAGAGGAAGGAGAGATAATGGAGCTTAGAAACCAACCTCTTGGCTAAGAGGAACAAGAGCAGTGGAATAATTTAATTGCTCATCAGCTAATTATATGGTATTATAATGTTAATGTGTCTTCACCATGACAATGTAATAGGTATAGATTGAGGCATATGAAAAAGAAAGTGTGGATGCCATAATTATAAGTAAGAGCAGAGCTGTTAGAGTAATTATAATGCTTCATCAGGTAATTAACATATTGTTCAACTTGAGATGAGGAACAAAGAGTGAGGAAGTTAAATATTGAAGGACATGCCTTTGACACTCTAGTGATATCTAAAACTGTTGCAAGGAACTGCCTTTTTCATTGACACTTATTTTTTATTTCTGTTTGATGAGGTAGCTTTAGATGAGTGAGATAGTTCTGGAAGTATGTTGTGAAGTGCGCATATTTCTGACTGTTAAACATATTGTGAATGTTGAACAAAAATGTAAGATTTTCAGTCATCTGCTAGAGAAGGATGCCCAAAATAATCGTAGGCAACTTGTGATGATCTTTTATACTGTGCTCAGTTTAGGAAAACACAGAAGCTGAGAGAGTTTTCCTTCCAAAATATCTGACAGGCAAAGGGAACTTTGGGGAAAAGAAAAGTCAGGGACTACCACAAACAAATGTGTGTCTAGAACACAGTCAAAATGTGCAGATGCCTGAAATTAAGCTAGATTTATGGAGTAAATTTTGTTGGCTTGCACAAAATAAAATAAATGTATACACAGAATTATTCCAAAGATATGGAAGACTGTTCCACATTTTCAGAGTTAAAATAATCTCTTAAAATATATTTGCAAATAGTCAGAAGTTAACATGTGATTAAATTAAATGAAAATGTGGGAATCAGTCATTCCTAGGTTAGACCAGGGACATTATGTAAACATATCTCAACCACCTCCCATGATCACGAATTTAGAAAGATGGGGGGAAGAAATCTCCCGTTTAAAACCCTAGACTTCTCACACTGATAAGAACTCTAACAGCAGTTACCAAAACAAGGGTAAGGATGAAAGTCTGGAAAAGAAAAAGGGTTTTTTTTGAAACATGGTAAACAAGAACATTTCAGCCATACATTATCTCTTAAGCGTGGTTCCATCTCATATTACCTAGAGTTTCTCATTTGAAAGAAGAGTAATTGCTGGAATTCTTGTGTTGTAACCTAAACCTTGATTCTAGTAAATATTACTAATCAGGGCTCTGAGCTGGGGCATTCTCTCTCTCTCTGTCTCTCTCTCTCTCTCTCCCTCTCCCTCTCCCTCTCCCTTGCAAATTTGTATGAAAATGAAATATTGTACAAATATTGTACAATATTGAAATATTGATTCACTAATAGATTTTTTTCCTTTTCTTTTTTATTAATCAGTGAATAAATATAGTATCAGTAAGTAGACAAAGGAATTACTGAGGTTGTACAGCTAGTGCTCAGTGTATCATTGATGAGAAGCTAACCATGAAAATCATTAAATTATTTTAACAATATGAGAGCAGATTTGAATCTCTAAATGCCAAAATCTCCAATATTTCTTATTTAAAAAATACAAAAAAGAAAGAAAAACTACTAAAAAGATTATAAATAAACATTAGTTTCTAACTTCCCCTTTGTTGTATTCTGACTGAGATATTGTACAATATTTATAAAAAAATTGTGTATTTCTGATTTCAGTTCCTTAGTTAGTTCTTTTCCCCCTTAAAAACCGTACTCTAAATCATGGGTGTCCAACCTTTTGGCTTCCCTGGGCCACACTGAGTGAAGAGGAATTGTCTTGGGCCACACATAAAATATATAATATATGGAGTCCTTGGTCTGGCAATGAAAAAAATTTAAATGAAGTTTTATTACTTATATACATTAACTATATTATATATCAATCGAAGAGAATATTTGTAGGTCAGGGTTGAACTGTGGAGTCCTTGGTGCTCTCTGAGCCTTGTTGTTTTCTTGCAGATGTTTCATTGCCAGACCAAGGACTTAATTTATCACTTAAGAGATAATTGGTACAAATGTTTTACAGATGGTAACAACCCCATCAATGATATCTAAGGTAGACAAATCATATGGCAACAAATGTTGGAAATGTCATGAAACAGAAGGAACATTTTATGACATGGAGTGGACATGTAAAAAAAACCCCAAAAGTACTGGAAAGGCATACATAGTATAATGCAGAAAATCTTGGAATTTAAATTTGAAATGAAACCATAAATTTTCCTATTAAGTATAATCTCAGAAAAGTTAACAAGAAACATAATTTAATTAGATATGTTCTTATAGTAGCGAGAACAAATTTTGCTCAACAGTGGAAGAAATACATAATTCCAACAATATCCAACTGGGAATTTAAACTTGGAAAATATGCAGCAATGGCAAAACTAACAGTATAGTACAGTCTGGCTTCTAAAGGGGTCTAAATGTCTATAACAGTGCTTTTCAAAGTCCTGCCGTTGGCGACACACCAACGGGGGCGGTGCGGGGGCGCGCGAGGTGGTGGCGGCGGCGGCATGCACGGCGGCGGCAGCGGCGGCCTCGTGTTTCGCGCTAAAACCCGGAAGCGCTGATGGCACGCCGTTTTTGTTGCTGCTGCTGCAGGCGCAGCGGCAACACGCCATCAGCACTTCCGGGTTTTGTCGCGACACACAGTTTCAAAAGCTATGGTCTACAAATATTGCAAATTAGCAGATGTATAAAAAGGGGGAATCAGCAACCCAATAGTACTTTTTTAAAAAAAGAATCCTTTTTTTTTGGTAATTAATTCTTGTTAAAATTTCTCAGTTTATCTATTTTTTCTTTTATTAACATGATAGATAGATAGATAGATAGATAGATAGATAGATAGATAGATAGATAAGGTAAAGGTTCCCCCCGCACATTTGTGCAGTCGTGTCCAACTCTAGGGGCCGGTGCTCATCTCCGTTTGTTAGCCGAAGAGCCAGCGTTGTCCGAAGACGCTTCCATGGTCATGTGGCCGCATGACGCGTGCGGAACGCTGTTACCTACCCACCGAAGTGGTACCTATTCATCTACTTGCATTTGCATGCTTTCGAATTGCTAGGTTGGCAACAGCTGGAGCTAGTGCGGGAGCTCACTCCGCATGCAGGGCTAGGGATTCGAACCTCCGAACTTGCGATCTTCCGATCGACAAGCCTGGCGTCTTACCCACTGAGCCACCACGCCCTATATATATATATATATATATATATATATATATAAATAAATATTCACACATACACACAGATACATATATACATACTGTATATACACACACATACATGCATGCTAAGTAACAATACAAGGGAGACTTTAATATTTAGTAAACAGCTTAAGATTGAGACCTCTAGTATGTAACAAATATTTTGCTGTGAGTTGTAATGGTTCTTTTTCAATGTTATACTCAACTTTGGATGAAAAAGCCAAATAATTTTATGGTTGTAATATTGACATCCTAAATTGTAATTAACTTTGATAGAATATTTTTTCTTTCTCTTCTCTCTTCTCAATATTCTAAACTATCTAAATCAAAGAATATTAATAATCTTCAACCATATTACTGAAACATCAATGTATTGAAACAACACAATGTATTACGACTAATAACAATAAGAAAGAAAAAACACTTCTCCAGCAGAAAATAAAAAGTAAAAAAAACCAATATGGTAAATTCCAGCCTTTGCCAAGTAGTTCTTGATGTCTTTAGTCTATTCATGGGGTGTGAATGACTCATATCTGCATATGTAATTGCACTTTTCCTACTATAGTTATCTCTGACATGAAAAGCATTTAAAGGACAGGCTAATGGTGAAATTGTTGGACTTAAAACTACTGTATTTCTCTTGTACGGTTTCATATTTTTATTACGCTTTGTCTTATAATGCATCCTTTTAAATTTTTGTCTTCTTTCATATCTCTGTATCATAAGTATCTATGAAGCCCATTAACTAGACCAGCTCCTTCCAATATTGACATTCTACTGTTTGGGGATTTTATCCGTTCTGTTAGCCATGACAAACAGCTTGCTCCATAATATAGTTGGAAGTGTGGAAGAGCGAGCCAACCTCTGTCTTTTGAGTCTTATAAAATATTGAGTCCCCCCCCCCCCCATTGTATATACATTTACTAACAGTTTCTTGCCATTCTTTTAAAAATCTTTCTGGAATTGTAATTGGTACCATTTGAAACAAGTAGTTTATCTTTCGTGATACATTCAACTTAATAATCACAACTGATGCTAACCAAGAATGCTGTACTTTTTTTCCACCTTTCAAGGTCTGTTTTAATTTCTTTCCATAGTTTGACATAATTGTTTTGATATATGTCTTGATTATTGCCTGTCAAATGCCAACCCAAATATTTCACTGAATCTATTATCTGGCAGCTAGATTCATTCCACAGGAAATCTTCCTTGTCTTGCGTTAAATGTCTTGCAATTATTTTGTTTCTTGAACATTGATTTTATATCCAGAGAATTCTCTAAAGCCTTGGATTGTTTTCAGACTGTCTTACTGTACTCCGTGGTTCTGTGATGGTTAATACTACATCATCTGTATAACATTTCAGCTTGTACTCCTCTCCATGGATTTTGAGGCCAGAAATTTGTTTGTCACCTTTACACTTTCTGTAAATATTTCTAAGGCAATGATAAATAATAGGAGAGAGAGTGGGTATCCTTACCTAGTGCCTTTATTTATTTGAAAATCTGTGGCAACTGTTCCGTTAGCCATGATCGTTGCCGTTTGCCATTGATATATACTTTTAACCCAGGATTTGAACTTTCTCCAGGATTTACAGTATTTTGATCAATACTGCAAGTAAAAATTTTCCATGTCTAGGAAAGCCTTTTCCATATGCTACCTTTTTTTTTCTTGCTGAAGTATTCTGTTGTGTAAACCTGCTGTTGTCCTTTATATTCTTCTTCGGAGTATATCCTGTTTGAGTGGTATATACTGGATGCTAGGGCATTCTCGAGGGGAGGGGTGGTCAAAAAAGTCACGATGATGGTGACAACTGTGTGATCAAAGCCTTGCCCCTTTTGTTATATGCAGCACATAAACAACACATGTAAAGAAAGGATCAGGGCTTCAACTGAGCAGTTGCAATCACCACCTTGATTTTTTGGACTCCTGCAGCAGATGCCCGTGGCCCTTAGAGACTTGTTCTTTGGATTAACCACTTCCATCCTGATTATTAGGAGAGAAGTCTGAAATCTTATTCTTTGTACTGCATTGGGTAAACAACATTTGTGTCTGAGGTTTCATTCTTGTATGCAGTAAGAATTCCTGAGTGATATCTGGAAGTGCTTGCCAACTCTAGCTGAGAGCTGAAAGAAAGTTCAAGGAAACAAAGAAATACAAGTTCTGGGGACTTGTGAGCATGGGTGTGAACCCTGACAAGAAGAGCAGAGCAGGAAAGCAGAAAACTGGAGTAGGAATTGAGGCAAGAATCCAGTTGATAATACCTGCTAAGAGACTGGGGTTTTTTTTCTCTCTCTCTCTCTCTCTGTAAATAATACCAGATAATTTTAGATTTCACATTGGTTGGGTATTATGGAGAATTTTGTAATTTTGTTTTTATATGCACCGAGGCCAGAAGTTTGTTGCTGATGGACTCTCTGTTGTTGATGGCTGGGGTATGTTGGTGAGGGCTTGTGGATAGTTGGGAGTGATTGCCATTAGTGGACTGCTAGGACCACTGAATGGAGCAGAGCTTAGTGCAGTGGAGGAATAAGCACACACAGAAAAGAGTTTTTATCAAAATAGCATTAATGAGCACACTAGAGAGATATAGGTTATTGATCTTAAGCACTTAGCCCACTCAAGCATAAAGAATTACACGCTTAGACAAAGTAGTTTCAAAAGAGTTATTACTTTTATTTGGTCCAGTTCAGTTACATCCATTCTGTTAGGAATTCTTCTTCTTCTTCTTCTGTGTTTTCCATAAACTGTTTACCTTTGGCCCTCATTGCTGCCAGGGGCTGTGTGGAGAAGGGGGAAAGATTCTGAAGTTGAGGCCTAGGCATGGCCTCTTGATGGAGAGGAGCTCAGCAGCCACGTGCTCCTTCGATGGTGGCAAAAGTCAGAGAGAGTAAGGAGAGTGGGAGGGGCAACAAGCAGCTTCCTCCGGAAGCACATAGAGAGTTTGCCTCCTAGAGCAATCACCCATATGTTAATGAGGCATGCTGATTTGCTGAGACCTCCAACAGGGAGAAGGGCCGACAAGCTTTCAGATTTGTTTTTTGTTGTGGGTCTGTGCACTGTGGAGGCTGGCATGGAACATAGCCAGGGAGTGGCCTCATGGACTCTCTTGTGGCTCAGGGCAGTGCCGAGAGCAGACTAGGATCTGTGCTCAGCATTGCTCAGAGCTAGTGATGCTGCTGCTGCTGCAACACCCCAATCGGCTGTTTGGCAGCACATGGCTTGAGGCTGCAGACACTGCAGTTGAGTGGCTGAGGAGGTGCTAATGTGACTGGCTCTCCATGCTGGTGGGAATGGCAGTGACAATGGTGTGGCATCTGCTCTAGAGGGGCCAGACAGCAGTAGTGGCAGTAATCTGAGGCTGCCCACACTCAGTGTGCCAAATGGTTTGGGATCCCTGATGGGCTTGTATGACAGCAGGAGTGGGAGTAGGGTGGCGGTCCTCTAAGAAAACCATCTGACATCCTGCAGCTGTTGTGTAGCCTGCCACACTGTATAGCAGCCAATTTGGCCATTATCTTTGCTTGGTTCAGCAGCCATAAGACTTGGGGGAGACTGAAGTCTGCCTTGATTGTGTCAGCTGTTGGCAGCTTTGTGGACTTTGTGTCAGTATCCCTGAAGATTGGAGGGGTAAATGGGTTGGAGTCTGGATCTTCACTTTGGACAGTTTGGTGGGGTTGGGCAGGTGGGTGTGGTAGGTGGGGACTGGGTTTTTGCCCTACTTGGCGAGGTAGAGTGCGTTTTTCTTTCCCTGCTGATAATCTGAGTGAGAGTAAAGTGGCTGGTAGTGGTGGTAGAGTGTGGCTGGTGGGTATACGTTGGGGGAGGCATTGGGCAGGCTGGTTGGCAAGATCTAGCATGCTGAGTGCTACACAGAAGCATATGGAGAATTAAGCCTCCTTGCTACTTTAAGGAGTATGTTGTTAGTTTGTTTGAATGAGGGCCTTTAACCTGGGGGACGGAAGGCATGGATCAGGGGGATGTTATATTCTGGAATATGGAGAGGGCAGGCAATAACATCAGGATGGTGACAGGTGTGGGGAGATATGGTTGGAAACAGGGACAGGCCGCTGTAAGGGAAAGACACTTTCAGTGTTTCTTACCAATACCACATTCTACTCTTTTGTGCTCGGCCCCAGTGCCTGCTGTTTGGAGTTTTGGCATCCCTGGTTTCTGGCTATTGCTGCTTAATGGAAGGTCAGTTTGTAATAAAGCAGGTAACCAGATGTGAGACCCTGTTTGTGAAGTTGGGTTCTAGGGACCAGATGGGTTTCTTGCTGTTGTACCAGACTCCCTACTGCATAGTGGCTTCCCTGCCTGAGCTGCATGATGCTGTGGCTGAGTTGGTGGTAGAGTTCCCCAGACCTATGGTGCTGGGGACTTCAATCTGCCTTTTCTGAGCCTGGGATCGGATCCATGTTAATGGCCCGACTTGCTATAAGGATCACACACTGGGCTGGTTCTTCAGTGGTGACATGATCTGGAGTTGGGGGATGTTACCATCAGTCCCTTGTCATAAACAGATCACTCCCTGTTAGCCTTGCCACTTCCTCACTGCCATGAGGAAGAATTTATTTGATCAGTCTGCCCCAGGCACCTGACAGACCCAGCAGGGTTTCAGAGGAAACTTGGGGTTATTCCTGAAGTTCTCTGTTACATGGTTTGACTGAGGCCTTGGTTGTTTCTTGGTATGAGCAGACAACAGGGGCCTTGGATCTGATCACATCTGTGCAGGCTGTCTGAGTGTGTGGGTCTTGGAAGGCCCCCATGTTGCTGGACAGAAGCTGGGAGATGATATAAGAGATGCCTAGAGTGCCGCTCTAGGAAGGCAGAGTGTGAGTCCCACTGAGCAAGGGTATGATTTTTTATTAAGGACTACCTTGTAAATACTTTGGCCACCTAATGCGAAGAGAGGACTCACTGGAAAAGACCCTGATGCTGGGAAAGACTGAAGGCAAAAGGAGAAGGGGACGGCAGAGGATGAGATGGTTAGATAGCATCACCGATGTAACGAACATGAACTTGAGTAAACTCCGGGAGGCAGTGGAGGACAGGAAGGCCTGGCGTGCTATGGTCCATGAGGTCACGAAGAGTCGGACACGACTTAACGACTGAACAACAACAAACCTTGTAGCGATAGAAGTGGCAAAACGTACCTGTTTTTCCGCTCTTATTGCATTCTTGGATAGCTAGTTGGCAGCCCTGTTTAGGGTGACTTGTGGGGTGGACCTCAAGGCCTTTGTGAAGAGTTTTTGAGCAATCTGTCAGAAAAAGTTGCTCAGATTTGCATGGAGTTGGCCTGTGTGCAGATCCCATGGAGATGACTGAGGCACAATCTTGCTTGGTTATCTAGGAAGAGTTTGAGCCTCTTAGTCTTGAGGTAATTGACAGGATCTCTGGAGCTATCAATTGCAGCTGGTAATTCATCAGGAAATTGTTTGGGACCCTACTTTATGAATAGTAAATAGAATATTTAAGTGGAATGCCAAGCGCCATTATAGCATGAACCATTTTGAGCTCAAAACAGCTTCAAATATTCCATGCTAAGAAAAAAGAACAAGCGTTTCATGTATGGGGCAGAAGCACACTGTCCTAGTTCTAATACAGAACCAAACACAGCTGTTTACACTGTTCCATGCTGTTCGGTGCTGTTTTTTGTTCTTGCTTTTAGATTCAGTTTTAAAGCAATTTAGAAGGGAGAGGAAGAGGAGGAAGGATTCTCAGCTCCCATTCTTTCCCTGTTCTGATTAGGATATTGCTCCCCCTCTCACCTCAAAGGTGTGGTGAATTAATTCTTCCAGTTAGGTGTGTTGTGTGTTACTGAGTGCGTTGAGCAGATTCTTGCTCAATGCACCCACATACTAAATAAGATATTTTTTTCTTAATAAAAGTCTTGAAGTCTCTCCCGTCCTTATCTGAGTGCTTAGTTATATAAGTTTATCCTATTTCCCCCCCATCAAAACACCACCCAAACAAGCCATGACTAAGAGAGGTGGGCCAATTGGAGGCAGTGGGATAGCCGGAGGGAGAGACAGATCAAAGCTTTTTGGTCAGAGGAGGTGGAGGGTAGTTGCTACAAGGAAGCTTGATTTTAGTAATATGCCCACTCCTTCCATAGCAGCAGTGATGAGAGAAGGCTGCAGTGTTGGGGTGGGGTGTCTCCTTTTGAGCATCAGGAAGCTAGGCATGGCATGGCAAGGCAAGGCACCTTACTGTGTGTTTCCTCAATCCCTGGAAGCCTCAAGGCTCTTCGTCTGTGGCCCTTGGAATTGCCTCTGAACATCATTACCAAGGATTGATTGCACAGTTTCCCACCATTTTGTGGTAGAAAATACGTGAAACTGTAGCTCCCTAAGCCCCAATATGCATATCCCTGTTGAAAAGACAAGGCTCCTTCCTTCCCTGTAAAACCTGCCAACATGCCACATATGTAATGACCCAACCCAATTTGCATGTAATGACCCAACCCAACCCTTTACCCTCCCCTCCCTAAAATGTTCAGTGTAGCCCTTGGCTCATCCCATTACAAATACAACCAAACATAACTCCAAGTACACAAATATTTTATTTATTTATTTATTTATTTATTTATTATTCAAATTTATTCCCCGCCCATCTCCCATGCAAGGGACTCTGGGCGGGTTACAATAAATTAACTTGCTAAATAAATTTTACTTATTATTTATTTACTTTTCCTGTGGCTGTGGTGGCAATGAAAAGGACATGCTGGGCTGCTTCAGGCCCATCCTGGGGTGACTCAGTTGACCTCTCCAAAACCTACTGTAATAGGTTTGCAAAGAATTTGAAGACAAAGTTGTTCACATCACTCCAAATAAGATGCAACAATTCAGGATATACTGTGGAGTTCATAGTGGTCCCGTCTAGTCAGAATTCATTGGATTAGTTCAGTGATTGCAGCCCAAGAAATTGGACAAGATAACTGGGAGAGTGAGGCCAACTATCTGCTCACTGTGGCTGCTACGTTGTGGCAGGGAGGCTCTAACTAAGTGGTCAAAGATACCACTTTTCATGCAGGATTGTGCCTTGGGTGTATTGTGGCCTCTCTTGAAGAAACTCTCCATGGAGCCTAAGGTTTTGGACAATGACTGCCCAGGTCCAAACTTTCCTTTCTTGGGCAAGGTGCTAGAGAGTGTTGTGGCCATTCAGCTAGAACGGTGTTTGGAAGGAGTCAGTTACGTAGTTCCATTTCAGTTTGGTTTCAGGCCTGAATATAGTACAGAAATTGCTTGGGTCGAGCTGACTGGAGAAAGATAACTTGGAATACTCCCAAGCTGATTCTTCTGGAACTTTCGCAATTTTTGACATCATTGATGATGGGATATTGTTGGAGGAGTTTAGTAGGTTGAGAACCTGCAGGGTCTCCATCACAGAGTGGCAGGATGAGATTTCTATTTAGCTGAATTGTCAGATCCCAGTCAATTCCATTATTTTCCCCCTGCTGATCATAATCCAAATGAAAGTGCTAAGGGCAGTCACCAAAAGATTTGGAGTCTAATGTCATCAACATGCTAATGAGAGTCAACTCTATTTTCCTTTTCCACCTGAGTCAGAAGAGGCTGTGGAGGTGCCTGACAGTTACCTGGAAATGGTGATGGAGTGTATGAAGGCCAATGAACTGAAATTGAAGATAGGTAAGGTAAAGGTAATATACAGTAGCTACTCATTCTCAGGCCTGGGATTTAGGAAGTTGGATGTCAGATTCCTGACTCGAATTCAACATATTTTAAGAGAATGTAATAGTAATAGATGTAATACATGCTGATAGGCCAGAGGTAGACAATCTAGCACTGGTTCCCACCATCCTAAGGATAGCCGGATACTAAACATCTGGAATGCACAAGGAATAAAAGGACAGAATAAAAACTATAGACAAAGGAATGAGTTCTGTTTGGTAGGCCCAAGAGATGGAGTGTTGATCTAGGGGCAGCATGCAGGTAATTTGATCCAGAATGCAGCCGCACAGGCAATCTTAGGTGCACCAAGATCAGCACATATAACACCGCTGCTCCGCGAGCTGCACTGGGTTCCAGTTTGCTTCCGGGTCCAATTCAAGGTGTTGGTTATCACCTTTAAAGCCTTACATGGCATGGGACCAGAATACCTGAGGGACCGTCAGATGAGCACTGATCAGCCTTTGCATTATAGTTCCTCTATTTTAAGGTTCTTTTTTTATCAGGGCTGAAGCTGAATTCAGCATTCAACCAGCAATTTGTCAACTAGTTAGCTAACCAGTATACATGCAACTATAAATATATACTGTCCATAAAGGTAAAGGTAAAGGTTCCCCCTGCACATTTGTGCAGTCGTGTCCAACTCTAGGGGCCGGTGCTCATCTCCGTTTGTTAGCCGAAGAGCCAGCGATACTGAAGCTTAAAATTGAATGGAAATCCTCTATATTTCACATTTCATCTGCAAAAATAATTATCCGCAAGGAATGTTGGGGGAATGCAAACATGCACAATTCCTGAGATAACTGAGATATGTTTGCAACAATGAACAAAGCCATATACTCTGCAGTAGGGAATAATGGACTTGGGGAGGAAGCATACTAGCTCCATTCCATCCCTGGCCATTGTTTTTTCTGTTCTGAGAGGTAACTACCGCAGCAGGGCATCTTCCAGCAGATGGCTGAATCAGATAGAGAAAGAGATCCTAAGCACATACAAAAGAGTTCCTGCTGAAGTTTACTCTAAATATGTGAAGGGCAAAAAAGATAGTGACAGCAGGGAGGTGGAACTGGTGGATGATTGTCTTTATTGATCCACACCTCCACCCCAGCATCATTTCCTTATCCCTTGAAGCAGACTTTTTGTTTTAAATTCAACTTGGGTACTGCCTGACTCCAACCAACTATGGGAGGTTCACAATATAAAAACAAACAACAAATATACAAAAAGTATATAACAATAGCAATAATAAGATGGCAGAACTGGTCAAGATGACAAACATGTCATGAACCCATAAGGGGCTCCAACCACACTAGCCCAACACCTGGAAGAAGAGCAAGGTCTTTAATGTCCTCTGGAGCTCAGGGGGAACCTCATTCCAGGGGGCAGGTGCCACAACAGAGAAGGCACGCTTCCAGAGGCCCGATAGATGACACTGCTTGATCAAAGGAACCTGGAGTGCACCAACCCTATTGGATCAAACTGGCCGGCTAATACCAGAGAGAGGAGATAGGTGGTCACTTTAATATCCAGGGCCCTATATCATATAGGTCATAACCAGCACATTGAATTGCACCCAGAAGCAGATGGTCAACTGGTGCAGCTTATGAAGTAGGGGTGTCACAGGGGCTTGCCAAGGCATGCCCATCATTGCCTGTGTTGCTGCATTCTGGAACAGATGAAGCTTCTGGGTGGTCTGCAAGGGCAACCACATGTGGAGTGTGTTGCAGTAGTTGAGCTGTGCAATGACTATGGCATGAGTAATTGTCTGAAGGGCCTCCTGATCTAGGAAAGGGCACCACTCATGCACCAGATGAAGCTGTGCAAAGGCCTTCTTGGCCACAGCTGCCACATGTGCTTCGAGCAAGAGCTGTGAGTCCAGTTAGATCCACAGATTGCGCACCACTCTATAATGGGGAAGTTTAACCCATTTAACCCAAGTTTAAAGTTAACTTTAACCGTCCAAGGTTAAAGATGGAATATCCTCAGAATGCTTGAGCAGGGCTAATGTTTTTCATTTATGCATGGATTACTGTGGCATGGGTTGTTACTGTGAAGATAATGGTTAATCTACATGTTGAAGTACTTCCTGTACTAATGCATGGATTAGAATACAGTTATCCTTTGAGTGTTGCCATACTCTGAACCTTGTGATGCATTTCTTATCTCCAAACAAAAAAATAAACCCAGGTATCAAAATGCCCATGAAATGTTATATTTGATAGACATGCATGAGGACCTTGGGATAAATTATGTCCTCAGTGTGTTTTTGTTGTTCAGTCGTTTAGTCGTGTCTGACTCTTCGTGACCTCATGAACCATAGCACGCCAGGCACTCCACTGTCACCCGGAGTTTACTCAAATTCATGTTCATTACATCGTTGATGCTATCTAACCATCTCATCCTCTGCCGTCCCCTTCTCCTTTTGCCTTCAGTCTTTCCCAGCATCAGGGTCTTTAGGATAAAATGCATTTTTAAAATATTCATGCAGTTGATGTTGCAGTGGAAGAGATTTTAAATATGCAAAAATTGAAATAGACTGATCTGTCTTTTTTAATTGAACTGTTGTCAATAAAGTGGTAGAGTTGAGTGTCCAGGGTCCTTTATTTAATTTATTTATTTAAAGTTCATTAGACATTTGGGTAGGACAGTGCTTTCCAAACTCCTGCTGTTGGCGACACACCAACGGTGGCAGCGCGGGGGCGCGCACAGCGGCGTGCGCGGCAGTGCGTGGTGGTGGTGTGCGCGGCGGCAGTGGCCTCGTGTTTTGCGGTAAAACATGGAAGCGCTGTTGGCGTGCCGCTGCCGCTGCCACCACTTCCGAGTTGTGTCGCGACACACTGTTTGGAAAGCACTGGTGTAGGATGTGTAAGTGTCTGCAGGAGCTGACATCCTTTGAGTGACATTGGCAGGCAGTGGGGCATATCCAAAGCTTGCATATTGTCTGTGCTCTAGATTTAAGAGCTCCTGAGTAGGGCAACAGTATGCACAAAATTTAATCTGGCAAGTCAGTGTATTGTTTTATATATTTTCTTCATGTGCTAACAAGACAGAAATGTAGAACAATTTGCTTTGCCTGCAGTTAGTCAAGGCTGTATGTATTCACTCTGAACCTACCATTGTTATCTAGCAGCTTGCATTGCTCTGCCTATTCCTGTCAGTTTATGTGGATGTGATGGGACAAATTTAATTTTTAACTGATTCAGAGCAGTCGCACATGGTTTTAAGTTGCATAATTTTTTGTACAGATCTATAGTTCTTGAAGGTGAACTTTTCTGGTAACAACTATTATCTGACGATAACATCAGAATCTTTCCCACGCTTTTTTAAAAAAATGCACCTGGTCAGAATTGCTGGTGGAGTAAAACCCTTTGTCTTGATTGAAAGGGAGAAATATTGTCACTAGAAGTGTGATATAGAGAAATTTCTTGAGGCAAGCATACATGAAACTGCTTGTCTCTAAAAAGCCAGTCTTAGCAATTTTCATCATGCAGCATGGAAATTAATTAGTCCAATTTTATGGAAATTACTTCATTATAAGTAACTTCAGCTGGTCCATTCATGAAGCAAGCACTTAAAAAAAATTAAGAGCTATGTAAATTGGTGCCAATTCCCCTTCCACCCGCGCATTCTTTTTTTTTCTGTCTAAAAAATGGAAGAGCAACAGATGTGCTGTTTGAAAGGGCCAGCACTCTCTGGCTTGGATGGGTGGATATCTTGGACTCCATTTTGCATTCAGACTTAAATAGCAAAATGAACCATTTTAAGCTGGGTGTTTTTATGATGCTTTCTATTGTATATGGTTGATTTGTTATCCATTTTGCATTCAATTATCTGGGTTCCCATTGATTTCATTTGCCTGTTGATGACTAGAAAAAGGAAAACCACCATTTGTTGACTAGCCAGTCAGAAAGTGATGGACTTACTAGACGTGGATAAAACTTCAAGGCTTTTTGCATCACAGTGGTGCACAGACTCTATATACAGCAGGGAAGAGGAATTACAGTCAGAAGCTCCTTTAAGTCCATGTTGATTGTACAGGTAGTCCTCACTTAACCATAATTGGGACGGGCAACTCTGTCGCTAAGCGATGCAGTAGTTAAACAATACATCATGTGACCATGATGGACTTACGACATCACTCCTGCCGCGATCATTAAGCAAATCACCCGTGGTCATTAAGCAGGACATCACGTGACAGCAACTTGCAATTTAACTGCCAGCTTCTCCATTGACTCTGCTTGTCAGAACTGGCTGTGAAGCACGCATATGGTAATCACGTGACCACAGGACACTGCGATGGTCGTAAATGCCTGCCGGTTGCCAAGCACCCGAATCATGATCACGTGACTGCGGGGATGCTGCAATAGTCATAAGTGTGAGTCATTAAGTTACTTTTTCAGTGCTGTTGTAACTTTGAACAGTCACTAAACAGGGCAGTTGTTAAGCGAGGACTACCTGTAATGTTGAAATAGCCCATGTCTATAGGTTCTGTTGCATGTTCAACATGTGAAGGTTATGGTCATGACACCCACTCCCCTCCCCCCATGCATGAATTCTATATATAATAGTAGTTTGAAAAGCATTAGGAGTACCATATAGATTTGGCAGAGAACCTTATGGCCATCTCGACACCCCCTTCTTGAAAAAAAATTCTAAACGGTACATTATGTTAACATATGCCTGTCAATAACAAAGCTATTGTTTGTATTAAGACTTGCATTGGATGTTTCTCAGTGTATTTGTAGGTGGTGAAGTGTCTTGAGACTTTCTCTGCTTTCTGTAAGATCTACAGAATTGTTCATACTGAATAGGAAGAGGTGACATAATTTGTTTTTGATTCCAAAGTTTTATATACATTTCCTATTGGCAACTAGAGGAGAAGGCACAGACTGCCTAGCAGAAGATTCTTTCAAACGTTCTGAAGTATTATTTTTACCAAATATTGTAAGAGCATTTATGAAACGTTATATTTTATTTGTATCAATATGCACATTAGATGATGGGGCAGGAAAATGAAAATGATGGAGGAAAATAATATAAATACAATACTTCTTGCAGCTCCTAGAATCCTGAAAGTTTGTGTTACTAAAATTAGTTTCTCTCCCCACCTCCAGGATCTGTTTTCAGATCACTGGATCTAAAATAATCTCCTGGAGTATGCTAATTTATTGCAACACCTTTTCATCACTAATTGGGTGTAGTATATGCTTAACAGTATAAAACTACAAGAGGAAACAAGAAAAAAAAAACCAGTTTAGAATATTTAGTTCTAGTAGATGCTTTTCTATATAGGCTTACTAAATTTGACAACGCAATTTTTAAAGACAGTTTATGGAGACAACTGTCAGAAGAACAATGGATTTTATGATTACAAGGCCTCCTTTTAAACATGTCACTGGTTATGTAACATAGGGAGTTGACGCCCTGAGGGGAACAGGGGGGTCACAGTTGTTGGGTTTTTGTGAGGTCAGACTTTGAGCATTACCAAGTCTACAAATCGCTCTTCCACTTGCTTCCTTTCCTTGGAAGAGGTGCTACAGTTCTAAGCCACCAACAATATTATATTCCATAAATTATTTATGTTAGATAATGTCATTTTGAAATGAAGTTTTTTTATACCCCCATATCTATTGATTTTACAAAATGTTTCGATTTATCCATTAAAATCCATTATTGTGTCAAAAATGTTGATAAAAGTTTTGTAATGTGTGTTTATTAAATCATATTGTATTTTATGGCTTGAGTTTTTAATGCAGTTGAAATAGACAAAACTCTCATTTCTGCACAATTATTGATCATGTAACGAATATAATTGGATATTGGCAATCCACTGACCATGACCGCCTGAAGTTGGATTTGGATTCTCTTGGAACTACAGGTAGACCTCATTTAGCAACCACAATTGGGACCGGCAACTTGGTTGTTCAGCGAAGCAGTTGCTAAGTGAAACTGCAACTATGCTTATGATCTTACTTCAGCTTTGCTTTGCTTTACAGACCTGCGAAGGTCATAAATACGAGGAATGGTTGTAAAGTTACTTTTTCATCACTGTTGTAACTGTGAAAGGTACGAGGCAGTCGCTAAACGAGGACTACATGTATGTGTCTGTTTCTGGTGTCTCCACCAATGTGGTGACTAGTAGTCTATTTGTAAGTACTTGTAGACATGTATGTGTATGCGTTAGTGAAGTTCAGTGTGTTTTTCTCTGTTATTTTGCGTTTCTAGCCTTTTAAAATGGGAGCTTTTTTTAGATGGCAAGAGAAAAGCTAAACATGATCAATCTACAAGTATTGCTGATAAAAGTAAGTCTGAAACAAGAAAGTATGATGAAAATACCATTAGAATTGTAACTTCAGCAGCACTGAGTCTTTGGCACCTCCCAACCTGCTGACCACAAGGGGCAGTAGGGAGTAGGGAGAAGAAAAGATTTACTCCATTTCCCTTCTTGGTCTACGATTCTGGCTGCTCTTTGCCTGTGAGATTACTAATGTCAGGGTCACTTCCTTCTGCCTTTGCTCCCAGGCGTGCATGCAGAGCTCTTGTTCTTTGATTATCCTCCTGGGAGGATGTGGTATGCATTTCCTTCAGGAATGCACACACACATGCAAAAAGGTTGAGAGTAGGAAGCCAAGGAAACTAAAATAAAATCTGGAAACAAGTCATGCAAAAAACTTGTAAAGTTTTGTCATTGTTTTATTTGATATATAGATGAACTGAAATCTTTAGTTTTATTGATTAAATCACAGTCACAGAAATTCTTTTTTTTTTCATTTTAGCAGGTTGCAGTATCACAATGTTTGAGAACTCTTAACCTCACACAATTTGCCAGTTTGGTCTAGTGGTTAAGGTGCTGGGCTAGAAACCAGGAGTCTGTGAGTTCTAGTCCCGCCTTAGCCATGAAAGCCAGCTGGGTGATCTTGGGCCAATCACTCTCTCTCAGCCCTAGGAAGGAGCCAATAGCAAAGCAGGAGACTGAGAGTTCTAGTCCCGCCTTAGGCAGGAAAGCCGGCTGGGTGACCTTGGGCCAGACACTCTCTCTTAGCCCTAGGAAGGAGCTAATAGCAAATCAGGAGACTGAGAGTTCTAGTCCCGCCTCAGGCATGAAAGCCGGCTGGGTGACCTTGGGCCAGTCCCTCTCTCTCTCAGCCCTAGGAAAGAGCCAATAGCAAACCAGGAGACTGAGAGTTCTAATCCCACCTTAGGCATGAAAGCTGGCTGGGTGACCTTGTGCCAGTCACTCTCTCTCAGCCCAACTTACCTCACAGGGTTGTTGTTGTGGGGAAAAAAGGAGGAGGAAGGAGTATTAGGTATGTTTACCGCCTTGAGTTATTTATAAAAACAAGAAAGGCGGGAGAAAAAGAAATCTAAAAAAAATTACCCTCGACTCAAATTATATAGTATCATTTATTTGTATCAGGCAGGCTAGCTTTAGCTTTTTGCAGTTTGTATTCTTAAAACTATATTTTGATTGTGCTTTGAGATTTGCTATTTTAGGACATCGTGATGTTAATAAATTACTTGAGTTAAAAATATTTAAAGCATTCCTAAAAATTAAAAATTAAAAACTCTATTGTGAGCGTAGCAATTAGGTTGAGGTTATTATCTTAATATTGAAAAAGCACTGGCTTTTCCCAAGTTATTAAATGGAAGCAGTGGCTCTTTGCACATAACATTAAAATAATTTAACAGTATTTGATATGTGTCCTTGCACTTCAGTGAGAGATTGATGTTGAATTAATTAGTATTGCTTACTTTCTTCTTCGCAGTGATAAGGTTGTGATCATATGCATCCTTCAAAAACAGGTTAGCTCCATAGAGTTTATTTGTTTGTTTATTAGAATCCAACCTGAATAACAACATGAGAATTTTCCCACCCCCACCCAAATCAGCACATTACTCATCAACGGAAGGCAGACAGAAAGAAGAACGTCTTCAGGATAATACCAATGGGGCAATGTGTATTTCTCTAGAAATAGGCACTACATTAAGATTGACAACAGCAATGCCAACAAAATTACTAAATCCAGAAGACCCTCAAACTCAGAATCTTATTGCGCTCAAGTGTTCTGGAATTAGTTGATGGAAGAAGAGAGGCAAAGCTGCATGTCATACTTTGCATTGGGGCACACAATTCCCTTTAGTTTAATGGCCGCACCAGGTTTTGCTTAGTATGTCGAGGGCTGCATTTCCAGTGGGTGGGGATTTCATCAGTTTTAAGTGGTCAAAGGAGACCCTTAAGCATCTGGAAGTATCTGGAAGCATCTGGCACTGATTTTTCCTCTTAAAATCATTTCCAATACAAAAAGAGGTCCCATATTTTGGGCCCATCCACTCTGGGATCTCCCAGAAGGGATGCTGGTAGGCTGCATTTGGCATCCATGCCTTAGTCCAAATTCTTTTATTAACTTTCCCCAGGTTTCATGCAGATGCAAAAAGATGTTTCATGTAGATGCAAAAAACCACCAACACTTCATACAGGTACAAAAAGTAGGTGAGACAAGAAGGAACCCTGAAGGATCTCACAAACCAACAGCCATGAACAAATATCCCCCAGCATTATCTACTAGTTGTGACTCTGTAATGACTGAAACAAAAATACTGGAATGGTTATAAGCTACTGTATATTACCTGTAAGCTGAAATATACATTGGTTGCAACCATTTCAAATGGTTTGTGTGCTAATAGTTAGTAGCACTAGTAATAGTGCTAGTGAGAATAGATCCTCTTTTTAACTGAGGCTTGATCCTGCACTGATAGGATAAGGGCTTAAGAGCTGGGAAATCTGAGTTCAAAATTTAGCTCATTCTTGGAACCAGTAGGAGGCCCTTCATTCATTCAGTCTCCAGTTTTCAGCCCAAACAACTCGCTAACATCAATTTTAAAACAACAAAAGGATCCGCAGAAAAAAATCAATAAAAAACAATAAAAGCACTATATCTTCGGAAACAGAGCGCTGAGAATCAAAAACAAAAGTCTTGATAATACTCAGAAACAGGCAGAAAGATGGAAGAAGCCAATCAGCTTTCATGGGTATAGCGTTCCACAGGTTCAGCTCAGCAATTGTGGAAGCCCAGTTTCACCTCACCTCTCCATGTGTACTTTATTTTTTTCTTTTTTGTAAATTTTATTGAATTTTAAAATACATATTAAAAGTTAATACAAAAGAAAGAAATAGAAATAGAAATACAAAGTAAGAAAAAAGTAAAGAAAAAGTGAAGTCAAAAAATAACAAAGAAAATATAGAAAATAGATGTCCTCCAATTTATCTTTGAACTTTAAGTAAAATAATTAACTTTAAATGTTAGTCCTTCATACAATACACAGGAACTTTTCTTTGTCATATACCCTATGCTTTCTATAATCCAATCTTCTGTTCTTCATGTAAGTTTCACCTTTCTTGATATCTTCCAACAATCCATCTCTGGTTTCTACTCCTTGAAATAGTAATCCAATGTTCATTACTGCATCAGTTCGATGTTTTTCATTTGCT
This sequence comes from Charina bottae, assembly GCA_023362775.1. Classification (NCBI taxonomy): domain Eukaryota; kingdom Metazoa; phylum Chordata; class Lepidosauria; order Squamata; family Charinaidae; genus Charina; species Charina bottae. Next base: position 5,066,557 of record JALMGJ010000020.1, read on the forward strand.
CTGTGTACTTTCTGATGCTGGAGATATATAAATTCGCTGGTGACCTCAGTGAGCAGCCAGGTTCATGTGGGAAACATGTCCCTTTTAGACCTATATACCGCTTACGAGGGAAAGGATAGCAAACATACAGACAGATCTTAAGACAGATCTAGCCTCAGTTTTTAACATTTTAACAAAGATTATTTAGCACTTTCTATTTTTATGATACTTTCATTTATATGACTGGTTTAGAGAGTAAAGGTGATCCATTATAACCCACAGGATGGTCATATAGAGCCAGTTTGGTCTAGTGGTTAAGGTGCTGGGCTAGAAACCAGGAGTCTGTAGTCCCGCCTTAGGCAGGAAAGCCGGCTGGGTGACCTTGGGCCAGTCACTCTCTCTCAGCCCTAGGACGGAGCCAATGGGAAATCAGGAGTCTGTGAATTCTAGTCCCGCCTTAGGCATGAAAGCCAGCTGGGTGACCTTGGGCCAGTCACTCTCTCTCAGCCCTAGGAAGGAGCCAATGGGAAATCAGGAGTCTGTGAGTTCTAGTCCTGCCTTAGGCATGAAAGCCAGCTGGGTGACCTTGGGCCAGTCACTCTCAGCCCTAGGAAGGAGCCAATGGGAAACCAGGAGACTGAGATTTCTAGTCCCGCCTTAGGCATGAAAGCCGGCTGGGTGACCTTGGGCCAGTCACTCTCTCTCAGCCCTAGGAAGGAGGCAATGGCAAACCAGGAGACAGAGTTCTAGTCCCGCCTTAGGTATGAAAGCCGGCTGGGTGACCTTGGGCCAGTCACTCTCAGCCCAACTCACCTCACAAGGTGGTTGTTGTGGGGAAAATAGGAGGAGGAAGTAGTGTTAGGAATGTTCACCGCCTTGAGTTATTTATAAAAATAATGAAGGTGGAATAAAAATTATAAATAAATAAATAAATAAATAAATAAATAAATAAATAAATATTACAAGTAAAGACAAAAAGAAAACAAAAGCCTAAGAAAAAGAGATAAAACTAGAGAATAACAGAGAACTAGTAATAACCTTTCAACAGATTTAATATTTCTGCAAATATCTAGTGGTTAAGGCAATGGGCTAGTAACCAGGAGTCAGAGTTCTAGTCCCGCCTTAGGCATGAAAGCTGGCAGGGTGACCTTGGGCCAGTCACTCACTCTCTCAGCCCTAGGAAGGAGCCAATAGCAAACCAGGAGACTGAGAGTTCTAGTCCTGCGTTAGGCAGGAAAGCCGGCTTGGTGACCTTGGGCCTGTCCCTCTTTCTCAGCCCAACTTACCTCACAGGGTTGTTGTTGTGGGGAAAAGAGGAGGAGGAAGGAGTATTTGGTATGTTTGCCACCTTGAGTTTTTGTTGTTGTTGTTGTTGTTATTATTATTATTATGATTATTATTGGGATTTAAAATAAATAAAATAAAAAATAAATAAATATAGGCATGACAGGATGATAGAAGACCTGCTACTTTTAACAGGCATCACACACATTACAGACATAAAAAAGGGTGGGGCTTTGATCATCCCAGTCACACATGCCATTGCAATGCTGTTGAACCCCTCCACCTTCACAGTTGCCTATGGCCTATTTCATTGCATTTTATTTAACAATGCCATTTTGGTGGTAGGAACAGCTATGAGTGGGATGGATTCTTCCCCCTACAATACCTAAATCTGCTCCAGTGATTTGGGGGATTTGGAATAAGCATAGATGTTTGGAAGGGGAGAATCATGAAGAGAAATCTCACTGCAAAAGAGGAAGACTTTCTGCCTAGAGTTAGAGGTAGCTCATTTGTTCCAGCTTGTGTGATCAGGATAATTTTGTTTTGGGAGAAAAGGAAAGACCAGAATCAGTCTGGAATGTTCCCTTAACTGTCTGTGCTTGTTTAGATTATTGTTACTTGCTGTGTCCTGAGGAGGATACAAGGAAGGTATTTTATTTTTTATTATTATATTTATGGTCTAAGACCAAACAAGTAAGCACTCTTCATTATCATCTTCAAACATCTTTTTATGAGATGTTTAAATTGTGTCAGGTTTTTAATTTGTTTCAAAGCACTTTAGAGACCATCACTGATGGAAATATGGAACATCAAGGATTACATGTAATTCATTAATTGTTTGATTATATCCCATCAAGTCAGTGTTGTCTCTTAGTCATCTTTCTCCAGGAGGATCTGTCCCCAACCTGACCCTTCAGGTCTCCCGCAGGTACAGCCATCATTGTTGTAATTGAGTCCATTCATGTTATTGCTGATCATCCTCTAATTTTCTTCCACCTTTCCCAACATTATGGACTTCTCAAGGGAGCTGCTCTTTGCAAAATGTCCCCAGAATATGATAATTTGCATCAGATCATTTGTGCTTCAAATGAGAACTCCAATAATACAGTCAATTTGATTTCTGTGTGCTCCATCTGGTGACGTCCATGTATATAGGCATGATTTTGGTTGTTTGAAGACTGGGTTACCAATGAAGAAATCATTGGATTGGAGGAAACTAGTAAGTTGTTCTCCTGCTTCATTTCTGTTTTCTAGGCCAAAACATCCAACTACATTTTCCTTCATGCTATTTCTGACTTTGGTATTTCGGGCTCCAACCACAAAAGCAGCACATCTTGCTTGCATGTTTTGTCAATTTCAGATTGAACTTGACCATAAAACTTTTTACTGTAATCTCTTCTTCCTCTGCATCAGTGGTTGAAGCATAAATTTGGATAACCATCATATTAAAGGATTACCTGCACATTCTAATTGATATTTTTTTTCTGGTCATTGACTGCGTTGTACCCAACCCTTCCTAATAATGGAAACTTTACATAGAAAGATACAGGGATAGTGTTTTAAATAAGCTATTGAGGTTGGAAAACATTAATAAGAATGACTAATTTTAGGAAATATATAATTAGGATTCTAGAATGATCCTGTTTTTCTAAAGTTGTGAGTTCATTTTATTTTTATTTTCTTGCTTTGAGTTGAAATTTTCTATGATAGAAAATGTTAGGCCCAATCAAATTATTTTGTTTTCAGTTATAGTCGACAAACCATTTCCTTTTATTTGAAGTTAGTTTTCTTTGGTTATTGCACTTCCTTTCCTACAAGTTTTTCTGTGCCAAATATCTTCCCATCTGTTTAACTGTTTACACAAGGTACCCCTTGTGTGATTCTGATGAAAAGTAGGCAGGGGGCATATAAACTGAAAAATGAACATTAAGACTTAAGAAATATATTTGTGCATTTAACCTACAAAAAGGACTTTTAACAATGGGCATATGTTTATCCTTAATTTTCTTCATAACATTAGCATCAGAAAGCAGGTGTCACAGAAAAAGGCTGAGACCAGTTTTCTGCCTCCCCAAAGGGCAGGATAGAGAAATGATGGAGTAAAATTACAGGAAAGCAGATTCTGGTTGAATATTAAGAAAAACGTCCCAACAGTAAGAACAGCTCAATGATAGAACCAATTACCTGAAGAGATGGTAGGATCCCTTTCACTAGCTGTGTTCAAGCAGAAGCTGAAAAATAATCTTTTGTCCATGCTTTAATATGAATTCCAATCCTGATCTGGGCTTAGACTCGATGGCCTAAATGGCCCCATCCAACTCTATTATTCTATGATTCTGTGCTAAAACATGGACATTCAATTAAAGGAAAATATTTTTTAGAATATTGTTGGGAGGAAAAGCACATTTAGATCCTAGCAACTTTATTAATTACAGGCCAATTTTATTTTTCAAAAAGATATCAGAGGAAGAGGTGGTCAATTAACTCTAGGTTTTCCAGGTACCTGACTCTTTAGATCCTTTCCAGTCTAGACTGAAAGCACAGTTTTAGCTGTGATCAGTTTAAGGCATGATCTGCAGTGGTGACTCAACTGATTTTGATCCCCAAATATTCATCCACTGCATCTGAATGGGGATTGGAATCATAGGTTTTTTAACATGGTTCCAGATCAATACAACTGTGTGCTCCCAGGAGCCAACATTTTCACACAATGACACAAATGAGACATTTGTCATTTCTGTAATGCTATCCTGATGCGTATGACATCAGTCCCCCCTTTACCGCCCTCCCGATGCCTGTGCATAGGATCAATATTTGCATGGGATAAATTATCTGAGATTTAGATATTGGTGCTTTTCTTATTGTAAGATGCTTTAAGTTGAAAACTTGAATAAAAAGCATTTCCTAAATACATTACTAGATTGGCACATTTTACTCTAGTCCACTTTACTTTCAAGCCTTGAGAATGAGACTGATGGAAATGCTTAAACTCCATGAGACCAAAGTCAAGACTGGTTATCACTCCAGATGTTAGGGTGATTACCTTGTTCTGAAATGTACTTTTAATTAACATAATAATAGTTATGATTTTCTTCTGTAGTTAGTAGTATCGCTTCATTCTGCTAAATCTATGAGTGTCAAAGAAGTTACTGCCATTTGAGATCAGAATGCTATGAATACTGAAATTGTTTGCTGAATGGCTTATTCTGATCTCTGTAGACCAGCATAATGTATTTCAGATTATTTGTTTTATTTTATTTTTTACTGCTGTAGAAAACGTTGTCATAATAGATCTATCACAGCTAACATATCACAGATATGCCCTTCTCTTAAATATAGCTCATTAGGCATTGAAATGATCAGTTACTAATTAAAAACAACTATTGAGACTTTGGTAGGACACATAATGTAGTTTTTCTGACAAAATATGGTACAGGTTAAAAGGAAGGGAGAAATTTTGTTTGGTTTGCATTTATGGCATTGCAGCCTAACACTTCTTATTCAGATTAATATGTCTCTCTCTCTCTCTCTTGGCGATCACTCATAGCCGAGTAAGACTGTCTTCCAGGGGTAAAATCTTAACAGTGGATCCATAAGTGGATGTAAAGGCCAATTTTGGATCCGCACAACCTCCCACAATGAGGGCATAGGTTTCCAGGTGGAAGACGGTCACGATGAGGGTTTGCTTGACGTGCCTTCCTCTTACAGTAGCTCGTTCCTCCCTTTCGCCCTATACTCATGCTTCTTCAAAGTCTGTAGCGCCTTTAATAAAGGCTGACCTCCAATTGAAACGCTCATGAGTTAGGGCTTCCCAGTTCTCAATGCTGATATTAATTTTTTTTAAATTAGCTTTGAGGGTATCTTTGAATCTCTTCTGCTGTCCACCAATATTCTGTTTTCCATTCTTAAGTTGGGAGTAAAGTAGCTGCTTTGGAAGACGATGGTCAGGCATTCGAACAACATGGCCGGTCCAGCGAAGTTGATGTTGGATGATCATTGTTTCAACGCTGGTGGTCTTTGCTTCTTCCAATATGCTAACATTAGTCTGCCTATCTTCCCAAGTAGTTTGCAGAATTTTTCGGAGGCAGCATTGATGGAATCTTTCAAGAAGTTGGAGGTGGCGTTTGTAGAGGGTCCATGTTTCACATGCGTACAATAGGGTCAGTAGTACAATGGCTTTGTAAACAAGCACGTTGGTCCCGATCCTCAAACACTCTACGCTTCATTCAGGAGAAAGCTACACTCGCAGAGCTCAGACGATGCTGAATTTCAGCGTCGATGTTGGCTTTTGTTGATAGATGGCTGCCAAGATAAGAAAAGTGGTTGACATTTAGTACACCTACAGACATCTAGTCCAGACCTTTAAGCTGGATTGATGGCACTGCAGAGGGACTGGTTTGAACTTGCTGGTAAAGCACTTTGGTTTTTTTAATGTTAAGCAAGAGGCTGAGCTTTTCATATGCTTCTGCAAAGATGTTTAGGATAGTTTGAAGATCTTCCTCTGAGTGTGCACAGACTACGTTATCATCAGCATATTAAGTTCTACAACAGAAGTTGTAATTACCTTATTTTTTGCTTTCAGCCTACTAAGATTAAAAAGCTTTCCATCTGTTCGATACATAATTTCTACACCAGTAGGAAGTTTCCCTTTAACAAGGTGTAGAATCATAGCAATGAAGATAGTGAATAAGGTTGGAGCAATAACACATCCCTGTTTAACACCGGATCCCACTTTAAATGGATTGCTTTGAGAGCCATTATTATTCAGGATTGTTGCCATCATGTCATCATGGAGTAGCCACAAGATGTTCACAAATTTATCAGGGCATCCGATTTTCAGGATGGTCCAGAGAGCAGTACGATTTACAGTATCAAAAGCCTTAAGGTAAAGGTAAAGGTTCCCCCCGCACATTTGTGCAGTATGGTCCGACTCTAGGGGCCGGTGCTCATCTCCGTTTGTTAGCCGAAGAGCTAGCGTTGTCCGAAGACGCTTCCACAGTCATGTGGCCGCATGATGCTTGTGGAACGCTGTTACCTACCCACTGAAGTGGTACCTATTAATCTACTTGCATTTGCATGCTTTCGAATTGCTAGGTTGGCAAGAGCTGGGGCTAGTACGGGAGCTCACTCCGCATGCAGGGCTAGGGATTCGAACCTCCGAACTTGCGATCTTCCGATCGACAAGCCTGGCGTCTTACCTGCTGAGCCACCACGCCCCTATATCAAAAGCCTTAGTCAGATCAATAAACGCCATGTACAGAGGGCGGTTTTGCTCCTTGCATTTTTCTTGGAGCTGTCGTGCAGTGAAGATCATATCCACTGTCCCCCTGGAAGGGCAGAAGCCATTTTGGGTTTCAGGGAGGATGTCTTCTGATATAGATAGGAGATGGTTTGCGAGGATCCTTGCGAGGATTTTGCTTGCTGTAGCTAGAAGGGAGATGCCTCGATAGTTTCCAGTCTGTTCTATCACCCTTTTTAAAGAGAGTGATAATTATGGCATCCCTAAAGTCTGCTGGAATCTCCTCCCTCATCCAGATTTTTTTGATGAGCTTATGAAGTTTATTTTATTTATTTTATTTATTAAATTTCTATGACCTCCCATCCCCCCCTCAAGGAGGGACTCTGGGCGGTTCACAACCCAACATCATTAAAATACAATAAAAACAACAATAAAAATAGTTGTTGTGTAAGTTCAGGCCCGCCTTCTTTAAAGACTTCAGCAGGAATCCCATCAGGTCCACTAGCTTTGTTATTTTTCATTTGTTTAGTGGCTTTACTGACTTCCTCCAAACTAGGGGGTACTGCAAGCTCATCTCTTATTTGTTTTTGCGGGATTTGCAAGAAGACTTCATCAGCCACAGTAGAGTGACGATTGAGATTGTAGTAATGCTCTTTCCAGTGCAGTGCAATAGACTCTTTGTTGTTTAGAAGTTTGACACCATCTATTGAGCGTAAGGGATTTGTACCATACTTTGTTGGTCCGTATATGGCCTTTATGGCATTAAAAAAGCCCCATGCATCATGAGAATCTGCAAAATGTTGGATTTCTTGGGCTTTTTTTATCCACCATATGTTCTTAAGTTCTCTAGTTCTTCTTCGGACTTCTGCCTTTGCACTGGCATAGATTTTTTTCTTAACGGCACAGTTAATATCTTTTTGCCATATCTGGAAGGCTTTCCTTTTCTTGTCAATAATATGTTCAATCTCACTATCGTTCTCGTCAAACCAGTCCTGATGTCTCTTAGTTTGGTATCCGATAGTTTGTTCACAGGCTGAGATAATAGAAGTCTTCAATTTAATCCCTCCAGCAAAGGAGATCGTTACCTTGTCGTGGTGCTGGAGCTTGAGCACCTCAATGAAACCATGAGCTAAACCGTGAAGGGACACCCAAGACGGGAAGGTCGTGGCAGAGAGGTCAGACTAAATACGATCCCTGGGGAAGGTAATGGCAACCCACCCCAGTATTCTTGCCATGAAAACTAAATGGATCAGTACAACCAGAGATATGTCGGTATACCATCGGAAGATGGGACTCCCAGGTCGGAAGATGGTCAAAATGCTACTGGGGAGGAACAGAGGATACGTTCAACTAGCCCCAGATGTGATGACGCAGCTAGCTCAAAGCCGAAAGGACGGCTAGCGGCCGACGGTGCTGGTGGTGAACGACGAATCCGATGTTCTAAAGATCAACACACCATAGGAACCTGGAATGTAAGATGTATGAGCCAGGGCAAATTGGACGTGGTTATTGCTGAGATGGCAAGATTAAATATAGACATTTTGGGTGTCAGTGAACTGAAATGGACTGGAATGGGCCACTTCACATCAGATGACCACCAGATCTACTACTGTGGACAAGAGGACCACAGAAGAAATGGAGTAGCCTTCATAATTAATAATAAAGTGGCTAAAGCAGTGCTTGGATACAATCCAAAAAACGATAGAATGATCTCAATTCGAATTCAGGGTAAGCCATTTAACATCACAGTGATCCAAATATACGCCCCAACCACAGATGCTGAAGAAGCAGAAGTAGATCAGTTCTATGAGGATCTGCAGCACCTACTAGATAATACACCAAAAAGAGATGTTATTTTCATTACAGGAGACTGGAATGCTAAGGTGGGTAGTCAGACGACACCTGGAATTACAGGCAAGCATGGTCTGGGAGAACAAAATGAAGAGAGACATAGGCTGATAGAATTTTGCCAAGACAACTCACTGTGCATAACAAACACTCTCTTCCAGCAACCTAAAAGACGACTTTATACATGGACTTCACCAGATGGTCGACACCGAAATCAGACTGACTACATCCTTTGCAGCCAAAGGTGGAGGACATCTATACAGTCGGTAAAAACAAGACCTGGAGCTGACTGTAGTTCAGATCACGAACTTCTTATTGCAAAATTTAGAATCAGACTAAAGAGAATAGGGAAGACCCACAGATCAGTTAGATATGAGCTCACTAATATTCCTAAGGAATATGCAGTGGAGGTGAAGAATAGATTTAAGGGACTAGATTTAGTAGATAGGGTCCCGGAAGAACTATGGACAGAAGTTCGCAACATTGTCCAGGAGGCGGCAACAAAAAACGTCCCAAAGAAAAAGAAAACCAAGAAGGCAAGATGGCTGTCTGCTGAAACACTGGAAGGTGCCCAAGAAAGAAGGAAAGCAAAAGGCAACAGTGACAGGGGGAGATATGCCCAATTAAATGCAAAATTCCAGAGGTTAGCCAGAAGAGATAAGGAATTATTTTTAAACAAGCAATGTGCAGAAGTGGAAGAAGACAATAGAATAGGAAGGACAAGAGACCTCTTCCAGAAAATTAGAAACGTCGGAGGTAAATTCCAGGCAAAAATGGGTATGATCAAAAACAAAGATGGTAAGGACCTAACAGAAGCAGAAGAGATCAAGAAAAGGTGGCAAGAATATACGGAAGATCTGTATAGGAAGGATAATAATATTGGAGATAGCTTTGACGGTGTGGTCAGTGAGTTAGAGCCAGACATCCTGAAGAGTGAGGTTGAATGGGCCTTAAGAAGCATTGCTAATAACAAGGCAGCAGGAGATGACGGTATCCCAGCTGAACTGTTTAAAATCTTGCAAGATGATGCTGTCAAGGTGATGCATGCCATATGCCAGCAAATTTGGAAAACACAAGAATGGCCATCAGATTGGAAAAAATCAACTTATATCCCCATACCAAAAAAGGGAAGCACTAAAGAATGTTCAAACTATCGAACAGTGGCACTTATTTCACATGCCAGTAAGGTAATGCTCAAGATCTTGCAAGGTAGACTCCAGCAATTCATGGAGCGAGAATTGCCAGATGTACAAGCTGGGTTTAGAAAAGGCAGAGGAACTAGAGACCAAATTGCCAATATCCGCTGGATAATGGAGAAAGCCAGGGAATTTCAGAAAAACATCTATTTCTGTTTTATTGACTATTCTAAAGCCTTTGACTGTGTGGATCATAACAAATTGTGGCAAGTTCTTGGTGGTATGGGGATACCAAGTCATCTTGTCTGCCTCCTGAGGAATCTGTATAACGACCAAGTAGCAACGGTAAGAACAGAGCACGGAACAACAGACTGGTTTAAGATTGGGAAAGGAGTACGGCAGGGTTGTATACTCTCACCCTACCTATTCAACCTGTACGCAGAACACATCATGCGACATGCTGGGCTTGAGGAATCCAAGGTTGGAGTTAAAATCGCTGGAAGAAACATTAACAATCTCAGATATGCAGATTATACCACTTTGATGGCTGAAAGCGAGGATGAGTTGAGGAGCCTTATGACGAAGGTGAAAGAAGAAAGTGCAAAAGCTGGGTTGCAGTTAAACCTCAAAAAAACCAAGATTATGGCAACGAGCTTGATTGATGACTGGCAAATAGAGGGAGAAAAAGTGGAGGCAGTGACAGACTTTATATTTCTAGGCGCAAAGATTACTGCAGACGCTGACTGCAGCCAGGAAATCAGAAGACGTCTACTTCTTGGGAGGAGAGCAATGGCAAATCTTTATAAAATAGTTAAGAGCAGAGACATCACATTGACAACAAAGGTCCGCATAGTTAAAGCAATGGTATTCCCTGTAGTAACCTATGGCTGTGAGAGCTGGACCATAAGGAAGGCTGAGCGAAGGAAGATAGATGCTTTTGAACTGTGGTGTTGGAGGAAAATTCTGAGAGTGCCTTGGACTGCAAGAAGATCAAACCAGTCCATACTCCAGGAAATAAAGCCAGACTGCTCACTTGAGGGAATGATATTAAAGGCAAAACTGAAGTACTTTGGCCACATAATGAGAAGACAGGATACCCTGGAGAAGAAGCTGATGCTAGGGAAAGTGGAAGGCAAAAGGAAGTGGGGCCGACCAAGGGCAAGATGGATGGATGGTATTCTGGAGGTGACGGACTCAACCATTGCGGAGCTGGGGATGGTGACGGCCGACAGAAAGCTCTGGCGTGGACTGGTCCATGAGGTCACAAAGAGTCAGAAACGACTGAACGAATAAACAACAACAATTTAATCCAGTGTTCCTCAACATTTCCAGGAAGTTCCATAGGCAGATGTTCCTTGAGAGTTGATTGAAAGCAAGCTCATTTAGTAGAATCTTGAAGGGCCAGTGTATTCATTTTACGCCTTGGTTTTCTTCCTTGGAGCCTACAATGAGGGACAATCTTTATGGCCATCGTGGATTGAATTAATCAATGGTCTGTCCAGCAGTCATCGGTGCCCGTCATGGCTCTGGTGAGAAGTACATCACGGCGATCTCTAGCACGGACAATTACATAATCTAAAAGATGCCAGTGCTTCGACCGTGGGTGCTTCCATGATGTTTTAAATTTATATTTCTGGCGAAAGAGTGTGTTAGTAATGACAAGGTTATGCTCTGCACGTTTAGTCAGAAGTAAGATTACATTCATGTTGCTATTGTCAACTCCTTCTTTCCCAATGATCCCCGGCCACAAATCAAAGTCACGCCCAACTCTTGAACTGAAATCACCCAGGAGGATAATTTTATCCTCCTTTGTTATTGCTGATAAGATGGTGTCGAGCTGGGTATAAAATTTTTCCTTGATATCCTCATCTGCATCTAGTGTTGTTGTGTAATCACTTAGGATAGTTGCCTGTTGGTTTTTGGCGAGTTTTATTCGGAGAATTGAGAGTCGTTCGTTAATGCCAGTGGGAACTTCTGACAAGAGCTTCACAAGGTCGTTTTTGATAGCAAAGCCTACCCCATGTATTCCTCGTTCTTGTTCAGGCAGTCCTTTCCAAAAGAAGGTATAACCTCCTTTTTCTTCCTTCAACTGTCCTTTTCCTGCTCTTCGAGTTTCTTGGAGTGCTGCTATATCGAAATTAAAACGTCTCAGCTCCCTTGCAATAATGGCAGTCCTACGTTCAGGTCGTTCACTATCCATATTGTCTTGCAGTGTCCGTTCCACGTTCCAAAATTCATGTGTTTTTACGACCGCTAGATGGTGACCCCACTGGTCGCGGTAATCCAGTCAGGGAGAAAATGAGGCAGACTATGTTTAGGGCACCTTTACTAGCCCCCTCCCCATATGGGGTGAGCAGAGTGGATCCTAAATAGGGCTGCTCAGTCGTGGATACAGCTGCCGAACTACTCAACTGCCTCGATCCTTGAGTCAGGGCGACTGAATCCGTATCCACTGCCCATGTGCTGGTCCGTGACTAGGGGCTTCCGGATTTCACAGTCCTGCCCCCGTTGCCATTCGTCAATCGCCATGGGACTTTTAGTTGGTTTGGGTTTAGTGTGGTTGGAAGACGCCTGTGCGTGAGTTTGTTTTATGTGTGGAGATCGGTGCACAACGATCAGCACACAACCTTCACAGAAAAAGGCTCTAATCCAATGGCATGGGTACCATGACGATTGGTGACCTTTTGTCTGCTGCAGCCTTCATCCGCCTTCGCAGCCATTGTAACAATACACCTTGTTATCTTCCGCCTGTTCTGCCGTTGAGGACTTTCTTGGATTGTTCTTTGTCTGGTTCTTCCCCCGGACCTTACCGCCATGGGTGACCCTACCGGGAGTACATGACTCCCAACGGCTTCGATCACAGGGTTCATTGGGAACACACAAGCCCACTCACCACAACAAGGTGATGATCCAGTGAGTGGGAGATTAATATGTATGCCAACTGAAACATGGTTATCTTCTGGATTGTGCACTTTCTGAGTTTTGCAATGCAGTTTCAGCTCAAAAATGCATACAGAATGAATAGGAACCTTTTTATACAAAATTGAGTATACAAGAGAAAGGAGAATGTAAAAATGAGTATGTGAGAGGAATTATATACAAAAATAGATGTGACTTATTGTGTTATTTTTAAAACTTGCAAACAGATGTATATATTGGACAAAACAGATGCCAAATTGATATAGAAAAAGACTCATTTGTCCATCCCCAGCACTGATGGAATGGCAGAATAGAAAACTCACATTTGTTTACTTTAAACACTGAAATTGTCTTTTTGGGCTTGATTAGAAATAGCCAAGAAATCAGGAAATTTGATTGCTCTATTCAGTACAGTATGCTACAGAACGTTAAAAACAGTTGCCACTCTCGTTATCGCAGCATAAGGAATTTGCTGGGCTAGATCCAGAGAATGCAGAGAAGAGATCTGCATATTAAGCTAAGGTGGTTTTTCAACCCCTGCTCAAATACCAGAGCAGCCCAAGACCGATCACCAATAGCCATGTAAATTTAAAGGAGCTTCAAAAGCAGATTGGCTTGTAGTTCAGAGGCAGTGTTGGGGAAGCAGAAGCCTTGATGGATCATAGATTTCAAACTGGACTGCACACAATTACTCTAATGAGCATTCTTTCCACCTACCATTTACAGCTGAATTTAGGATTCCCCAAATAATGAAACTGTTAATTAGAAGAAAAACCTGTTGTTTCATCCCCCCTCAGGTTGTGTCCTATTTTTTTTAAAAACCAAGCTGTCTTTCATTAACAGAAATGGAGAGACAATGGCAAGTTATATTTTGGGGGGCGGGGGGAGGAATTCTCTCTAAGAAAGGGCTTTGGTCTCTAACGGTGTTCTGGTCAGGACAAACCTCATCACATTAGCTCAGGTCAAGCCAGATGTCAGACCAGCTGCAGATGATGTCCTTGGAGGAAACAGTAGCAACTGCTTATTGATGTGGCTGGATTGTTTGGCTGCCCAGTCATCCCCCTGAGACTAATGCAGCCGTGCATACTCTTGGTGCTTTTGTAGAAATGGGGAGACAAAGATTGTATTGCTGCTCCAGAGAAACTTGGAAGCTGCTTTTCATTTCAGAACTTTTCAAATATTCTGTAGGGCAGTAATTGCCCAGGCTTTGCCAGTCATGTTTATGCAGCGTAATTTTATAGACACCATATAGCCCCCTTCCTCAACCTGATGCCCTTTGTATGTGTTACACCTGCATTCCCAAAATGCCCAAAATATCTGAGCAGATAGATTCAGCACTGTGCTATAAAAATAACCGTATTTTAAATATCTTTCTGACAATATTAGCATGTTACATAAACCTTTTTGCTCAGAGTTCCCTAACCTCTGGTTATAATTGTCCCATATTATCAAGCATTGCCATTTTAAATTACATATTGAAATGCACTTTTAAATCAAAGAGGATAAGTACTTCACTTTACTCCTGTTTTTACAGATGATTTCTTAAATACACTTTGCTTTCTCAACCTTTGACCCTGGAGGAACCCTTGAAATATTTTTCAAGCCTCGGGGAACCCCTGCACATTCAGGCTCAAATATAGGTCAGAAGTTACAAAATTAATATGTTCGTTTCATGGGTAGGCCTGTATATATGCATTAACAGTGTTCTTAAACTAAAAATAAAGAATGAAACTGACCTCTTTAATGTGAAGTTGCCCGAATTTGAAATAATGTTTTAAATAAATCGTGATCTCCCAGGGAACCCCTCGTGACCCCTCGGAGAACCCTAGGGTGCCACAGAACCCTGTGTTAAACACTCATTCATTCATTCATTCATTCATTCATTCATTCATTCATTCATTCATATACTGTCTCTCTTCCATTATAGAACTTTATGAAATGTATGATCTTCAGTAGAAAGTTTTGATTTGTTTTTGCAGCTGGGTCAGTTTGCCAAAAACAGGTTGGTTGGTTGAGCAAACTGTTAGCTGAACTGTTAGTTCAGACCACAGAAAGGTCTCTTATGACTGAATATTCCTGCTTATATGGAAAAAAAAATCCTGCACATAGACAGAAAACGTTTTGGTGAGAAATATTTGATACTAATAATTACATTGACGTTCCAGTTTTCTGCATGCAAGCAATTTTAATATGGAGGAAGCTTAAATCATGGAGGCCCCAGTGGCGTAGGGAAGTCATGAGTTGATCCCATTTAAAAAGACCAACAAAAAACACTGAAATGTTTAAGTATGCCAGTGTGAATTTTCCTTAATGTAAATTGAGCGTTTTAGTGGACATACTGTATGCCCTTTACTGTATTAAACATTAGCCCCTTCAGCCTTCCTGACTTTGCCAAAATCCGTGGAGAACCATGCAGCAGTTATGAATTTGCTGAGGTTGGAACCAAGAAGCTGTTCTATTTCTGCATGACTCTTTGTGGACCTCTGGTTTCCGTTATTTGACGTGTTTGAGAATATGTTTCCATAATTGAAACAAGTGGAGCTGTGAAATGTTCTCTTCTGAGAGTAGTATGTGCATGCTTTTCTATTTTTCAAGGCAAGAGGAATTTTACACTTGAGTGGCAACAGTGTTGTTCTGAAGCTGCAGTCAAATTATGGGTTCATGGAGGTCAGATATAGATTTTCATTCTGCATCTGTACCTAATGGAGCCGCTAGGAGAGATCTAGCTCCAAAAGCTTTCAACGGATGTAGATGGAGTTATATTTATGTTCTATAACAAATATGAATTTTTTTTTAAAAATCCAGTTATGCCTCACTTACCAGCACATCCAGGGCTGAACACAGCCATGCTTATCACACCAGAATTAAGAAAGTACTGGCCAGGTTCCAAAGAAACCATGACATTAGTGTCGTGTACCAGGAGTGGCTTTAGATCGGTTTTCTTGAACTGCAACCTATTCTGCCAAATGGCACACTGCTCTGAAAACTGAGGAGCTTAAAAGGCAAAGTCTTACACAAATGGATAATCACCTCAGCTGTTCAAAGGGGGAGAATAGTAAACCTTGTGCCTGTGCAACTTTTGGATTCTGATGGTAGCTCTACCAAATGAAAAGCACTGTTCGGACGATACTTTTAATGCCTGGACAGAAAGGCGATCTCAATTAGCAAAGTGACTTCCTGTTTCCAACAATGGTCCCCCAAACCATTCAACAAAGCATAATTCAAAGGAGGCATTGTCTTCAAGAATTTACCATTGATTTAATTATTTATTCGTATTTCATCTTCTTAGCAGAGTATTATTCAGACCAAGCCAACTAGGAATTAAAAGGAAAGCCTAGCCTGGCAATGAAACGTCTGCAAGAAAACAACAAGGCTCAGAGAGCACCAAAGACTCCACAATTAAAAGAAACATTGTCGAAGGATGAACTTCACACTATACTGTTTTAAAAATAACAACAACAGCAACAACAACTTCAAATCAAACAAGGTGGTTTGAGAGAGGGGTCAAGGAATCCATTTATGCCAACTTGGAAAATCCTTCCTTGAATAGAGGTGGGGGCCTCAGGCACAATCTTTCCCCCATCTTCCTCCCTGCTTTGTCTTCTGTGCCTAGGAAGATTAAGACCATTTCACAAGCTCAACAGCAGCATGGTGATCTTAACGATCCTCCTTTAGATGATAAAGGGACTTAGAAATAAACATCTCAATATAACCATGACCTAGCCCCAGGTGTAAGGTCACACAGCTACCTAGAAACATATTTAGGATTCCCTTACCAACTTTGCTCAGACTGAAGAAGCTCCTTGGATAAGGAGCGAAACGTTTCCACTGAGAAAATAGAAATCCAGTTGACATGATTCAAGCTACAGACAATTCCACCTGGATGACTGAGAACCTTCATAGACATATTCAAATCAAACAATTTGCTAAACAGCCCCTCCTTCTCCTGTTCCTGACAGATATGTGTCTGACAATGAAAGGATCCAGGAAAGCTGGATGCAAGCTGGCAATGGAACAAGTATTCTTTCTGACCCTTTAGCCCTAAACCATTTTGCAGCTTTGAAGGGCCAATCCAGCTTCTGGACCTTGACATTAATGTCAATTACTGAATGCATGTGAAGGCTTTTTTTAAATCAGAATTTTATTAAGTTTAAAGCAAAGATAAAAACTACAAAAAAGAAAAAAAACTACAAAAAGAAAAAAAGAGTGAAAAAACAGAAAATGAGAAAATATTTTTAAGAGATTACATAACAAGATGACTTCCAACTTTCGACAACAAGAATATACAACAATTTCCATAATTAATCCCTTACTCTATGTCTAACCAAAATCTCATTATTTCTATAAGTCATTCCATGGACACATTATAATAATCACTAAAGACAATTGCTCCTTCCCCTTATATATGACAAAAAAATAAACAGATATATAAACCTCCAAATCAACTTCCCCCTCCCCCAAAAAACATTAATTTAAATATTTCCTTCCTACCACTATTCTATATATTTCTGACCACTATAGTAAAAATCAAATTATAAAAACATTTAAATTGTCTACTTTTATACTTAATACTATAACAATCTTAACCCTATTAAACCTAAAACCACTTATTATTATATCTTATAAATCTTAAAAAGATCAAACAAACTATAAAAGCAATAGAATAATCTTAATCCAAATCATTAAAGAAAAATGGAATCCTGCAAGCCTTAATATCAATCCACATACATATTCTTAATTTCTTATCCCACCTCGAAATAAAGCAGAACATTTACTTGTCTCCATATTACACATACTGTAAGGCGTTTTTCATAAAGAAATCAAACAGCCCAACTGCCCCCCTCAAAAATCAGACTTCTCAGCAGAAAACCTTCCACAGAACAGAGCCATTTCATTCCCAAAATAATCCCTCAGAAAAACTAGCCTGTCAGTATCTTGCAAGTCAAGCTGTCTTAACCGCTTCAACACCAAAGTGTATTTGTAGCCTGGCATTTCCTTGAAGACTCCAATTTCACTGTCAGTAAAAGCATCTCCATCTTGATTGAATTCTTCCTCTTCCTCCAAAGCGTCCTCAGCCAGCTGACACATTTTAAAACTGATATTTTCTACAATATCCTGAATATCTTGCAGAATAGCTTGGCAGGTGTCATGGAAAATCTGTTTGTACTCATGACATAGCTCAGAATGAAACTCTGAGAAAATCTCCTTAAGGTCATCCATGTTTCAGGCAGTAGATTATGGCGCCCCCTGGATACTTGGCTAGCACAGATAGGAACTAATGGGTTAATGAAAGGTTTCCAAAAGTTATTGAGTGATATTGAGTGATATTGACAAAAGAGAAAGTACGCTAAGCAGCAGCTGCGGTGCCCAAGGAAAGTGAACAGAAAACTGAAGACTCAAAACGGCAGATTCAACGTGTAGGAAAATGTTAAGTCCTTCAAATTAAATACAGAAATAGTAGCGGGGAGATGATTGTTTATTCTCAGTCCTCCTTAAATTTAAATGGGAAATAAGCCAAAAATTAAAAGAAGGTTTTAAGATTAAACCAGAAATAACGATAAGCACCAAGAGAGTTCACTTCTTCTTGCTGTAGAAAGCCTCTCTTAGGGTACAAAAACTTAAGGAAAATATAAATTGGGTGATTTAGAAATGGGGGTGGCTCGACCTAATGTCCCTTTAAGGCTACAGTGCGGCGTGGAAATGATGGCGTCCCCGTCTCCTGTTGTCTCTTACTGGATCGTCGCAAACGCTATTTGCGATTCTCTGGCTACAAGATGGCGTTTTGGAGTATAAATGGGATGATTCCAAGTGTTTTCTAACCATGAAAACACTCTAGAGCTGCAGGGAAAACCTGCCTGCACCCCCCAAAAAAGCAGCATTGTCAGATCTGCTCGCAGACACAGCTGGTCACTTGGCCATATTCCCACCGGAAGTCAATGCATGTGAATGCTTTTGAAGGTACAGGTGTTTAACTGTTTGGACTTAGTCCCATACCAGCTCATGAAGCCAATAACTGCCAGAGCACCCACCATGCCTATTTAGTCCTCGGCCACACATAACACATCTGGAGGGTGAATGTGCGTAATCTCCACAAAACACACCCACGCATCCTTAGGAGGTTCTGCTTCATCTGCTTTGTGATATATTCATTTAATCTGAAATGCCCTGTTTTCCCCATTGATTCAGAAGACAAACAGAACAATCGTTCTTTGGGCGAGGGATACGTTTTTTAAAAATGTGTTATCAGTGGTTAAAACCAACAGCCATCTGGCTACGGTGTATAAAACGGCCATCTATGAGCACTGCAAAATGTCAGGCATAGTAAGGCGCTCCATCTAATATCTATAATCTCCCTGCTCTAGAGTAACCTACAGACGCGCAGGTTCTTAGAAGCAAAAGAGTTTATTATAGTATACAGAAGTTAACACTGACAAAGACTTGAATGGATGAATAAAGCAAAGCAAGCACATTTAAAACCCTTTCCCCCCCCCCAAGGTTCTTTGATGTTGACACGTGTACTTTGTGTCTCCCTGCTGCTCCAACATCGGCTCGCTGGGATGTGTATTTGCGCTTGCCGCTTAGGTGCGATCCGGTCTACTTCAAAGGCAGGCATCTCTTTCATGTCAGTTACATTGTCTCTGCATTTCTTAACGTCTAGCGCAATGGCAGAGATCTGCTGAGCTCTGACATGCTCCCACCCCAAGACTCTCCCCCCACCCTCCTTACTACGTTCAATACAGTACTAATTAATGAAACAATTATGAAGCAATATCATACATGTCCTGTAAGGAGAGAGTACTAAAGTATGTTAGCAGGTTGCCTTATTTACACTCCTGTTTCAATGCGGTTTGTCCGGGAACTCCCTGTGAAAGGTTTTTACTAATTTGGGGGCGCGTGTGTGTTTCGCACTGACCCACTCCCTGTCTCCAATCGGTAGATGTTGCCACTTCACTAGGTACTGCAATTGCCCCTTGTGCCATCTGGAATCCAGAATCCTATCAATCTCAAAGTGTGGTTCTCTCTCTACCAGTAATGGGGTGGGTTCCTCTGGTTCTGGGTGCCATTGTTGTGAACTGTGGTGTTGTTTCAATAAGCTAATGTGAAAAACTGGGTGCACCTTTCTTAGTGACTTTGGCAATTTCAATTTCGCCGTTACTGGATTGATGACCTCAATGATTGGAAATGGACCTATGAACTTTGGTGCCAGTTTCCGTGACGGTTGTGTTGCCCTCAGGTTTTTTGTTGACAAGTACACCTTGTCCCCTACTCTCAATTCCCATTCTTCCGCCCGTTTGCAGTCGGCGTGTTTTTTGTAACTTGCCTTGGCTTCCCGCAATTTTTCCACCATGACTGGCCAATTACTGGTTATCTTTGCTATCCATTCGTCCGCTTTCAAGGATTGCTCTAGTTCTGTGTTGTGGGACATGGCCAATTCGGGGATAGTTACAAATTCCTGCCCTGTAGCTACTTTGAATGGCGAAAACCCTGTGCTTTGGTGAAGCGCGTTATTGTAAGCAACCTCTGCGAACGGCAACAGTTCAGCCCAATCGTTTTGTTGGTAGTTAATGTAGCATCTAAGGTACTGCTCCAATGTTGCATTAAGCCGTTCACTCGCTCCATCTGTGCACGGATGGAACGCACTACTGAGCCCCTGTTCCGATCCAATTAACTTCAAAAATGCCCGCCAAAACTTGCAAGTGAAAGTCCTGCCGCGATCACTGATTATGCGTTCCGGTGTTCCGTGAGCTCTATAGATGTGCTGAATGAACATCCTAGCTAGTTTTTGGGTAGTCGGTATTCCCTTGCAAGCATTGAAGTGTGCCTGTTTAGAAAATAAGTCTGTGACCACCCAAATGGCCGTATTCTTGTTGCTCATCGGTAAATCCACTATAAAATCCATGGCAATCTGCTTCCATGGTTGTGAGGGGTTTGCTACTTCCTGCAATTTCCCTGTGGGTTTTCCCATTTTCCTTTTGGCTGTTGCGCATACAGGGCATGAGCGCACATAGTCTTTAACGTCTGTGCGCAACGATGGCCACCAGAATTTGCACCAGACTAAATGTAATGTTTTCACGAATCCGAAATGCCCTGCCGTTTTGTGATCGTGGTGCCTGCTCAGCACTTTTTGCCTTAAGGGCTCTGGGACATAAGCTTTGTCGTCTTTCCATCCTAAACCATCTTTCTCCACTAGAGTGTGTTTGTGGTCCCCCCACCATCTGTCACTGTTGCCGCCCGCAGTTCATCTGTGAACGGGTCGCTTTCAGCCGCGCGCTTCGCGCTGCTGCGGGTGATTGCCATGTTGCCCTCCCCCCTCTCTTCTGTTGCCGCTTGGCTCTGAGCCGCCGCTGGCGGTGAGGGGATGAGTGGCTCAATGACCTCCTCCATCCTGCTTTCATGTTGCGGCAGTCGTGACAACGCGTCTGCCAAGTAGTTTTCCCCCCCAGGGAAGTACTTCAATGTAAAATTGAATCTACTAAGGAACTCTGCCCACCTGAGGTGTTTTGGATTTAGTTTTCTGGGGGATTTGAGAGCTTCCAAGTTTTTGTGGTCCGTCCACACTTGGAACGCCTCTGCTGTCCCTTCCAGGAGGTGTCGCCATGTGCTCAGGGCATGTTTAACAGCGAACGCCTCTTTCTCCCAAATATGCCATCGTTTCGCCGTTTCATTAAATTTCCGGGAAATGTATGCACAGGGTCTTACTTTCCCACTCTCATCTGCCTGCAGCAATATGGCCCCAACTGCGCTAAATGATGCGTCCATGTGAATAATGAACGGCTTGTCTGTCTCTGGGTGTTTGAGGATGGGCTCGTTAGTGAATTTTGCCTTAAGCTTGTGAAAGGCTTCCTGGCATTCTTGGGTCCACACGAGTTTCGTGCTTGGTGGCGGGACTTTTGCGTTCGCACCCTTGCCTTTCGTTTTTAATAAGTCAGTAAGAGGCAACGCAATTTGCGCAAAATCCTGAATAAATTGCCTGTAAAACCCCGCAAACCCAAGGAACGCTTGTAGCTGTCTACGCGTTCGGGGGGGCTGCCAGCCTAAGACCGCTGTGACCTTCTTGGGGTCCATTTCGATGCCCTCCTGCGAGGGTATCCCAGGAAGTCTAGCTTATCTTTGTGGAATTCACATTTCTCAAGTTTTACATAAAGCTTCGCCTCAAGCAATTTCTCTAAGACCCTCTTAACTAGTTCCATATGTTCTTCCAAATTTTCCAAAAAAATCAGTATATCATCCAAATATACAATTACCCCTTTGTACAGAAATTCATACAGTACTTCATTTATGAACCTCATGAAAATTCCCGGTCCCCCCGCAATCCCAAACGGGAGCACTCGGTATTGAAAAGATCCCAGTGGACAATTAAATGCAGTTTTCCACTAGTCCCTTTCCCTTATGCGAACACGATAGTAAGCCTCTCTGACATCTAGTTTCGTGAAAATTTTCCCTTTAGATAGTTGGGCTAACATGTCTTTCAGCAACAGGAGAGGGTACTGTCTCGTAACCAAGATTGCGTTAAGCCCCCTGTAGTCAGTACAAAGCTGGAGTGACCCGTCTTTTTTCTTCCTGAACAATACCGGGGCTGCAAGGGGGGAGTTGGCTGGTGCCAAATTTTTATCTATGAATTTGTGCAATTCTTGTAGTTCTTTTTGCATCATTTCATACATCTTGGGCTTGGGAAAAGGTGCCCCTGGGATGAGGTCAATCGTTGCATCTGACTGCCTGTGGGGGGGTTCTTGCTCACATTCCTTCTTGTCGAATACTTCCACCACCGGGAGGTATTTCTCCGGTATTGTGTCTGTGAGTGTGCCACCCCCTTGGTCCTGGTCCCCCTCCTCCAATTCCGTCCCGGTTGCCCCCAGCTCAAGGCTGTTATGTGTTCTATCATTGTCCATCTCCAGATAAGTCCCATCCATAAAGTCCAATTCGCCCGAAACCCAGTCCACCTTGGGGTTTCTTGCCCTCAGCCATTTCAGTCCTAACACGATGGGTCGTGTTGCAATGGGAGCCACTAGGAACCGCAAAGTCTCTATATGGGTCCCCATAGTCATTTGCAGTCCTTCAGTGTAGAACTCCACTGGCCCCCCCTTCAGTTCTGACACATCCAATTGGCAGAATGTGATGGGTGTTTTAAGCTTAAAAAGGTTCAGTCCCATCTTTTCAGCTACGTTTGGGTGCATCAGGTTTCTAGAGCAACCCGAGTCTAGCATTGCAACTCCCACATATTTTTTCCTCCCACCCAAAGTCCTCAACTGTACCTTTAGGTGCATTGTCGGGTTGTTGCGACCATTTCCGTTGCGCCCCTTTGTGGGGGTCTGTCCTGTGGCGCTAATCAGAACAGACCGGTCTCGTTTCCTGCCTGCTGGAATTCGAAGTCTGATTCGTCACTGTCTACATCCAGATCCGACCCCAGATGTGGGTTCACGGTTGCCACTGCCGCTCCTTTGCCTTTGTTGGGTGTCACTTTGCGGCTGTTCAGTGCAGTTCGGTTTTTAAGAAAATTGTCTTTAAATAAAAGGGTGCAACCCATCTAGAGCCCAGTCATGGGCATTGTTTATGTGTGTCCTTTGCCAGACGAGCCCCAAAGCCATGGGCAGGGCTAACAGGGGGCATGGTGTCACAAGGGCAGGGCAAATGCGTGTGACCTGCATGCTCTCTTCAAATGGTCTTAACCATAATAAGATCTGTGCTATTCATCTTAGATTTGCTTCAGTTTAAACAATTGAGTTAGGGCTCTGCAAATATTTTTCTGGTAATATTTGCCTCTGCTGAATAGGAAGCCTGGTATCTAGGAGAAGCATGCATACTTATATCAAAATGTGACTTGAGTAGATATCCCTGTCTGATGAATAATAAGAATTAAAAAATCCATTAGTTTCCTCTAATCCCAGTGATGGCTTCCTAAATGCATTACTTTTGAAGGAGAAGGCAAATTGCTCTTGTACCTGGCATGAGACGGCCTTAATAATTCTGGCTAGAAGCAATTTTTATTTATTTCCCTGTAGGTTTTAATAGATGTGCAGTGTTATAACTAGGAACATACTACTCCATCTTGTCAAGTCCTATTTCTCCTTACATCAGCTTGTGGGTGATGGTATTCAGCTGGTTTCTGTCTGCAGAAGGCCAGCAAGACCAAAATGCTTTTCATTTTCCACACTTTTGGCTCAACAACCTAGTTGATTTCCTTATTACGTGAGATTAAGAACCTGACCAGAAGTATAAAATTTTAAAATGTGTTAGTTGATACTATCATGTTGAATATATCAAGGGTACATCAAATCTGTGCCATTTTTACAACACTTTTGCAGCCATTTCCTCTGATAGTGCATATGTTTGTATATGTATATGTCTGTGTGTATGCACACATGTATGTATTATTATTTCAATGTACAGTATATGGCCACCCATCTCAAATTCATGACTCTGGGTAGCTAACAATATTTAGAAAAAGCATAAAACATAAAAAAAAAACATAAAATAACAGCACACATATAAACCACAGCCAGGGTAAAAACAAATTCATCAATAACAAATCAACATAACCAATGTACATGCTCAACCACACCTGCCGATCCCCAGGCCTGGTGACAAAACCAGGTCTTCAAGGCCAGAGTAATCTCTGGGGGAAGGATATTCCAGAGGGCAGGTGCCACAACAGAAAAGGCTGTCTTCCTGGGGCCCACCAGATGGCACTCCCTGATAGATGGGACCCTAAGCATGCCTCTTTTGCCAGACCTAATGGAACAGGTAGACATAATTGGGGAGAGGTGGTCCCTCAAATAACCTGGCCCCATACCATGAAGAGCTTTACAGGTTACAACCAGCACCTTGAATTTTGCCTGGAAGCATACTGGCAACCAATGCAGCTCGTGGAGCAGAGGTGTAACATGTGCTGATTGAGGAGCGCACATAACTGCCCACGCTGGCAGTTCTGTACCAGCTATAGCTTCTGATTGCTCTTCAAAGGCAGCCCCATGTAAAGTGCATTGCAATGGTCCATTTGGGAAGTAACCAAGGCATGAGTGATTGTGAGCAGGGCCTCACGATCCAGGAAAGGGTGCAACTGGCACACAATACCAATCTGTGCAAAGGCCCTCCTGGCCACAGCTGCCACCTCTTCCTCAAACAGGAGCCATGAGTCCAGAAGGACTCACAAATTGTGCACTGGTTCTGTTTGGGGAAGTACAGCCCCACCCAGAACTTAAGATGGAAAATTCCTGGAACCAGAGGGCCCTAATACCCAAAGCCACTCAGTCTTGCTAGGGTTGAGCTGAAGCCTGTGGTTCCCCATCCAACCCCCCACAGTCCCCACAGTCTCTAGACACTGAGACAGAACCTCAGTGGCATCACTTGGGCGGCCAGGGGTGGAGATTATGTATTTTCCTCAACTGCATATTTAAATATATTTGCTTCACACTGCCGAGAATTGTGTCAGAAGATTCAGAGAAGGAAATCCACTGGATAGTTCCTTTCTACACATGAAACCAACATCTGTGGATCAGGTGATTTCATGGACAAATGTACAAAGATCAAATTTGTCAGGCAGTCCTAGCTGCACCTATACCTTATAGATTAGGATACTGCTCCAGTGATTGCCATCACAGCTCCCATTATTGGAATGGTTTCAGAACAATTTAAGGGTTCTTTCATCTGGGTTGAGACAGATGTTCAGTTTAGGGTGGCCAGAAGAATACATGTTGAAGCTTTGATATTTAACTGTGTTTTGCCAGAATGTTACCAGCTTCAAAAAGTATTTTTGAACCTGTTCACTTACGTGTCCTACTGATTTGCTGTACTAAAAACTTCAACATGTACAGTATATTTAGATTTGATCCACAGAGAGTAGCAGCATTCAAAGGTCACAATAGCATTCCAGTTTGTCCATTCCTCCCTTCCCTTCCCTCTGGTTTTTGGCATCGAAAAAAAGAAGTTGTGTCGATTGATTGATTGATTGATTGATTGATTGATTGGATTTATATTACTGCCCATCTTCTCCACAAGGAGAACTCCAACCAAACCAACATTAAAATACGAAACCGGTCCTAATACAAATACACAAAATATAAAATATCATTAAAATTCATAGATAATATAAATGGAATAAAATCAAGATGGCTCCAGTTCTTCTCAAATTCTGCGCGTAAGGGCTGCTCTTCATCCGTGCTAGGGTGCTAAAGGAGTTAAAGACATTGCTTGTTATTAAACTATGTTATCAACTTACTTTGTTTCAGTAACATTCAGAAATTGCCTCATCTTTGGAGAATGACCTATTTTGAAAATGGCAATGCATGAGGAAACTTTCAGATCAAGTGAGAGGAAGAGTTGAAATTGGCATGTTATAATGCGAAGGAATTAATTATAATAGAGTGATACAATGTAGGAAGAGTCGTATTAGTCTGTGGTAGCCAAAAATCAGGAGTCTGGTAGCACTTTTTCAGACTAACACATTTTATTAAAGGCATATGTTTTCATAAGCTGCCTTTTAATAAAATTTGTTAGTCTGAAAAGATCTCACCAGACTCCTCCTGATTTTAGATAGATGCAAGAGTCATTAGCAGATGTAAGTAGCCCTAAAATGTGTGTTAACAGTTGCAGCTAGGAATCTTACCACGCAGAGAAACAATCAATATGCAGCTCTTTTTAGGCTTCACAGGCAATTATTTTCTTAATTTAAATTCGGAGGTACTCACAGGTTTGCATTTAAAATAAAAACAAACAAAGTCAGAAACATATTTCTAAATCATCTTGGAACACGAACAGTTGATGCTTTTTTTTTATGGACTGAAGATAAATACCATATAGAAATAAATAAATAAACTGGAAGTGTGGACTAGATCTCATATATGGTTTTTATAATCATTTATTTTCCAGTTATTGTTACATGGTGGTGTAAAATTTGAAGGGGGGTAGTGGTACTGAAGATGTATTGTAGAGAAGTGAAGTACAATTACTTTAAGTTCTCAAATATATACTATATTCCATTATACATACGTACAAATGCAACGTTTGTTCAGATTATGTACTTACTCAATCTCATCTTCAGTGCTGTGTAAAAAAATGAAGATATTTGGGGAAGTTGTGTACAAAATTGAAAGTAATTGTTTTGAGGGTTTTGTTAGTTTTCAGAATGATGCAGAAAATTAACATATTTATGATCACCACAGAGTTTATATCACAGGGCTTTCCAAAGTTTTCCCATGGCGACACACCAACCGCTGTTGGTGTGTCGCCGCGGGAAAACCCGGAAGTGCTGCCATTGCGGCAGCGCGCGAAAACCTGGAAGCCTTTCGGGTTTTTGCGCGGCGCCGTTGGTGTGTCGCCGCGGGAAAACCCAGAAGCGCTGATGATGATCAGCGCTTCCGGGTTGTGTGGCGACACACCAGACTGTGTGTGGCGACACAATTTTGTGTGGCGACACACAGTTTGGAAAGCTCTGTTATATCACAAACCACTAACCTTCGTAAAGGTAAAGGTTCCCCCCACACATTTGTGCAGTCGTGTCCGACTCTAGGGGCTGGTGCTCATCTCTGTTTCTTAGCCGAAGAGCCAGCGTTGTCTGAAGATGCTTCCACGGTCATGTGGCCGGCATGATGCACATGGAACGCTGTTACCTACCCACCGAAGTGGTACCTATTCATCTACTTGCATCTGCATGCTTTCGAATTGCTAGGTTGGCAAGAGCTGGGGCGAGTGCGGGAGCTCACTCCATCACGCGGGGCTAGGGTCTCGAACCTCCCAACTTGTGGCGTCCTACCCGCTGAGCCACCACGCCCCCTAACCTTCATGCTTAAGGGTTATTATTTATGAATATGAATTGACTAGAATGTAATTTTTTCTGCTTGTGAAAAGCCTCATTTTCTCATAGAAAGGCTGTTGTGTGAGATGACTCCCCATCTATGCAGAACTATTCTTCTGGTTGACCAAGGTTTAGGATGAGGCTTTATGCACATTTTTTTAAAGAAGTGTGATATTCCACTAGAATTTATGAACTAGAGTATTTAACTTCCTTGCTCATCATCCTTCTTGTACCATGATGCAGCTTCTGTGCTACCCCTCCCCAACACATAATAATAAATAAGTAAATCAGAACAAGAGAGCCAGTTTGGTGTAGTGGTTAAGGCACCAGGCTAGAAACCAGGAGTCTGTGAGTTTCAGTGCTGTCTTAGGCACAAAGCCTACTTGGTGACCTTGGGCCAGTCACTAGCACTGTACTCTTCTGGACAGAGCTCTGATGTGGCTCCTGGGATCTGTTGGAGCCACTCTCCCAGCTTGGGAGTCACAGCCCCGAGTGCTCCTACTACCACTGGGACCACTTTGACCTTCACTTTCCACATCCTCTCTAGTTCCTCCTTCAGGTGCTGGGACTTCTACAGCTTCTCATTCTCCTCCTTCCTGATGTTGCTGTCACTTGGCACCGCTTCATCTATCACCACCGCCGTCTTCTGGTCCTTGTCTACTACCACAATGTCTGGTTAATTGGCCAGTACCTGCCTGTCTGTCTGGATCTGGAAGTCCCACAGGATCTTAGCCCTGTCATTCTCCATGACCTTCTGTGGAATCTCCCATCTGGACTTGGGAGGGTCTAGCCCATATGCTGTGCAGATGTTCCTGTACACAATGCCAGCTACTTGGTTGTGCCGTTCAGTGTCTGCTGTTCCTGCCTGCATCTTACACCCTGCCACTATGTGTTGGACTGTCTCTGAGGCCTCTCTGCACAGTCTGCACCTTCAGTCCTGTCTAGTGTGGTAGACCCCTCCTTCTATGGATCGGGTGCCTAGTGCCTGTTCTTGTGCTGCTATGAGCAGTGCCTCAGTGCTGTCTTTTAGTCCAGCCCTTTCCAGCCACTGGTAGGATTTCCCAAGGTCAGCCACCTCAGCTATCTGTCGATGGTACATCCCATGCAGGGTCTTGTCTTGCCATGGCACTTCCTCTGCTTGATTTTTCTTCCATGTCTGCTACTGCCTCAGGCATTCTCTCAGCAGCAAATCTTTGGGTGCTGTATATATGACATTTAACAAGGTCAAAACCAAAACATAATCACAAAAAGCAAAGATGAACCCCAAGTAATACCCAGGGTAGCTGAGAACAAAAGTGGGTCAAAATATGATTTGTAACTTTGCACTGCAGCAAGGAGGGAGCTGCCTGTACTTCTGGGGAAGAGTGTTCCAGAAGGTGGGGGCTATTCCAGAGAAGACCTGCCATCTCACCACACTCTGGGAACTTTGAAAGGGAGGGGGGGGACTCAGTCATCTCTATCGCAATGGCAGGACTGGATGGCAGATTCCGTTCTGGCAAGGTGTTACTTGGTGGCAGGCCATTTACAGTGTTAAATGTTGTGTCCAGCGCTTTTTATTGGGCCTGGAAGAAGCTTCTTCCTTCATTTACTTTCTATCCATTGAAGGAATGGTTTAATATATTCAGTTGTTAATGGGAAACAGTCTAATGTCCTGAAGCAAAAGGAAAAGCATACCCTTGTTTTTTGTAATGATTACCCCCAAGGCCAACCTCACTTCAGTGATTAACTATCTCCGAGGCAACAGGGCAAGTCACTCTTGTAGCCACCTTTGGGGAACATATTTATTTACTTTTGTATTTGAAATTGTCCTGTGTTTCCTGCCATGCCATGCATCTCATTTGAAATGCAATAAACCATATAAGACCATTAAAAAGAAATATGAAAACCTATAAACTAGTGCTCTGGAAAAATTGAGCATTACCCTGAAAAGATGTCCAATGCCAAGATGGATAAAAATGGTTTTCGGCCTGTGCCTAAACTGAAATAAGGTCGGTCCATGCTTCCTTGCTAGGGTGGGGGTGGGCAGTGCATGGCCCCAGTGTCGCCGAGTCCTCCTTTCCTGACAAAAATCTATTGCAGAGTTTCCTGCCATTCTGAGGCAGAAAAGACATGCACATACACACAAAGATGAGGGTACTAATTTCTCAGGATATAATTATTAGGGTTCAAGCCATTATATATCCTCCCTAAAATTCTAAAAGCTGCCTCAGATGCCCTGTCAGCCATCAGAATAGAGTATACGTTAAGAACAGAGTGTGGCAAAACAAAGGTGCTCTAGAATAATAATAAGAAATCTCATGCTATTCGGTATCTAATGTGTAATTCAGAAGATAAAAGTCACCACCATATTCCGGTAATATAGAGTCTTTCCCAAAATTAATATGATACCAGGTAGATGCTATTTATTTTTTATTTTTTAAAAGATGATTTCATAGCATAGTTACAGGGGTAGATGGGATCTTCAGCAGCAGGATGCTGTAAGCACCAATAGCCAATGTTGGATATTTGTGGATATTTGAAAGAAACATTCTTCAGAGGGAAAGGACACAGTGAAATCTAATGCTCTCATTTATGACTGTGGATGGAACACTGAAGACATTATTAAGCTTTTCAGCATAAACTGTGGGAGGTGTTGGTTTTCTGTGGACTTAATTCCACTGATTTGCTTGTTCTGTTATTGAGTAATTTGGAGATAATGTGTCATATTGGGAATCAATGCTCTGTTTTCATGTAATAGCATTGCAGTAGTTGTCCATGAAGAGGGAAAAATACTTTGTCTACTGACACTAAGCACTCTCAAAAATAGCGGGCTGTGGCCACCTACCATTTTATTTTCTAAGAATGCCTGTGGGGCCTTTATAGGGATCAGAAACTTTGTGGAGGTAAAGATGATGCGCTGGAAGTTGGTTTTGGAGTATACCGTCTTCCCTTTAAATCCCGTAGATGTCAGGAGACATGTCTGCAGGGATATGGCCACTAGGCACCTAATTACCAACCTCTGAATCAGAGTGTAACTTATTCACAGCATATTCACTCAAGTGGACGAACCAACAGCATCTCATATTTATCCAAACTGAACCTCGTTTCATTCACCCTTCTTTGCTTCCTTACCATGCTGAAGTGCTGGTTCCAAACAGTCATAACCTCCCTTGTATCAGATGAAAATGACAGAAGTTGAGTATCATATTGAGCACATACTGCACCTACAGTATCTCACTGTTGCACGAAGCGTAGCTTTTCCTTTTCTGTGCACATTTTCACTCCCAATTAAGTGCTAGTAGAGGGCCAAACAAACAAGCCTAGATGTGTTCTGCTGTATGGGCTACATACAGGTTCACTCTCTTCTTCCTTGCTCTTTTTTCAAAAACGCTATCTAGTATCTTCCAGTATTGTCTATAAAATGCTAAGTGGTGAAATGCAGAGATCTGCACAAGTGTGCTATATGAATTGTCATTTTGGACCATGCACCGAAGACAGCGAATGATTAATATTACATTTCATTACTTCTCTTTGAACCATAGTTTCAAAGAGAAGCAAGCAATAAGGTTGTGGCTTGTATGTGCAAATCTGTATTTGTTACTTTGTTTCAGTTGCAACTGAATGTGCCTGCTCCCACTGCAGTCTTTGGGTTATTGCAATAGCAATTTAGGACCCTCCACCAGAAATACCTATTTTAATCCAATTAAACTGCCCAGAGCCCATGAGGATTGAGGCGTAGATAAATTGCACAAAATAAACAAATGAAATTAAAGTAGTTCAAAATAGTTTCCACTTGCAAAGTGAATACTGTTAAATTGCAGGATTGAAAATTGGAATATTATTAATTTTAATTTATGAATGTATCCATGCCTGATTATTTTGACTATTGCAAAAGCAATAGTATATGGCATTACCAAAATGATTTAATCAGAATCAGTTTGCTCAATTAATTTAGTTAAGCCAGCTCAGAATCAATGTCTGTCCACTCTTAAAGCTATTTGCATTTAGCCTCTATTGATTCATTAAGGCCTTAAGTGTGAAAAGATCTACTGCTTGCAGAATGTCATTCTTGGAGAAGTCATAGTGACTTTTAATAAACATGATCTTATGTTTTGTGCCACCAGTTCAGAAATATACTTGTAGTCATATACTTTTGGCTGAAATAATATTGGGATATTGAATATTGCAATCTTTTGGGAGGGGGAGGTTTTGTCCAGTGTTCTGTGGAAATGTCAGATAAATGTCAGCTTTCATAACCTGGAAGAACATTTCATTTGTTTCTTTCCAAGAGACTCTGCTTTTGTTCAATCAGGGCTTCTTTATGTGGTTGTATGTAATCCCAGGAATTTCCTTTCCATGTAATTCTACCTCCAACCACCTTTTTTTCCCCCCTATAAAAACATGTATGTTCTATTTTTAAAGCATTTATGTGAGTTCATTTAAATGTATATTCTCTATCTCTGCTGCTGTGCATTTTTTAAAAAGGAAGTTTCCTAAGATACAACTCAGCATTTTTTATTATCCTGTCAATATTGATGAGACCTAAGTAGTCCAAAGGGTATGTCCATGCGGGTTCCATCCACTAGAGCAGAGCTTCCCAAACTGTGTGTCACTACACATTAGCGTGTCGGCTGCAGTGTCTGGGTGTGTTGCGGCTGCTGCTGCCTCCGAGCCCTGCCAGGATTCCACACAAGTCCTAGTGCCTGCCTTGTGCCTTGCTGTAAGAGTGTGTCGCGAAATGATGCATGTCTAAAAAGTGTGTCACTAACATGAAAAGTTTGGAAAGCTCTGCACTAGAGTGTCATCAGGCTGGCCCCAACCTTGCTGGCCTTCCGGAAGGGCCTGAAGACTTGGCTTTGCCATCTGGCCTGGGGGGGATCAGGAAGTGGTGTGGAGCCCATAAAATGGTTGTACGGTTCTTGAATGGCTGTGCTCTCCTGGTGATTGTACTGTATGGCTTTTAATTGTTGAATTGTTTTTAACGTTTGTATGGCTGTTTTATTTTTTGAGTTTTTGGTATTATTTATATTTCAATTGTAAGCCGCCCAGAGTCATGAATGTGAGATGGACGGCTATATAAATTGAATGAATGAATGAATGAATGAATGAATGAATGAATGAAACAAATTTAAATATGGATCATATTAAAATGTTTACATTTTAATAATATATATGAATCACCCTGTATAAAACAACTTTAAGGAAGGATTGATTATAAACAAGTTACATCATTGTCTCTTATTTATTTATTTGCACAATTTATCTACTGTTTCAATCCTCACAAACCACCACTAGGTGATTTATGAATATTAAAATAGCAAATATTAGCATTACTGTAAGTTACTGTAAGTTATTACTATTACTACTGTTATTAGCAATAATATATTTCTTTATACACTCCCTCTTATCTCCCACAGTTGCAAAGTAGCCCAAGGCAGTTTACAGCACAATAAACATGTCTTTAATGCAAGACAATTAAAACCTCCTATCTCATCATATATCCGGGTCCCTTGAATAAGTACAGCAGCATTTCAGGGAAACGCAGCTGAGCAGGGATCTGAACCAACACTCAAATCGTCCTATTGCAGTTGCTTACTGACTATGACTAGCTGTAGAAACTGGAGTTGACAGTGTGTGTTTTCTTGATGGTCTCTGGGGTGTTGTGCCTGACCTTTCTCTTGCTTGGTCAGTGATGAGACTTCACTTTCTTTTTCTCCTTTTTTCCTTGTGCTTTGCTGACTCCCTTTCCACCCTTTTCATCTAAGTCAATTTGAATTGGATTTGCTGCTGCTGCAGCTGTATCCACAGTGGGCTTGAGCCATCCATTCTATTTAAACGAGATTTTCTTAGGATTCATTTTCAAAGTGTATTTTTGTTTTATTTCATTGGATTCTATTGTTAACTCTGTCGTGCCCTACCATGTGAAAAGCAAAATACAGCAGAAAGGAGAACAGCAGATGACTACTAATGGGGAAGTTCAAGTTGAGAAGCTTTTATATTTCAGGGCTAACAGCCTCCAGATGGAGAGCAGTGCATTCACTGACAAGATAAGTTATTGATTGGGAATCAATGGCTGCAGGGAAGAAGAGAGGTCAAGAAACATTATTTTTTATAATCTCCGATTTAACTAATTATATGATCTAAGTAATTTTCTCCCTCATGTTTTCTCCCCCAGTGTCACTGCAGAGGCTTCAGCCAAGCACAATAAGAAGCTGCTCTTGTTAGCATTGGTGCTATATCCTAATTCTTAATTTTTGAGTCCCACCATCCTAAATGTTACAATTCACAGTCCAGGCTTATTAACTGCTGAATAGATACCAGTGTGGCCATGGAGGCTCTACTTACTTCTCCTAGTCCCCACGGGGAGAACCTTTTTAGACCAAGGATTGTATTTGTTTCCACGGATCCTCCATTCCATAAGCCAAAAGCCAAGGTAGCCAAAACCAAAGTTTACTCTTTATTTTCTCCTGTTGTCTCTTGTTCTCAAACTCCCCCCTTTTCTCCTTCCCTTTTCTCTCTTGTTTTACCTCCCCTTTACTCCTGCCAGGCTTAGATAGTTGACAGACACTCTACTCTCCCTCCCCCCCTCCCCAATATTTTAAAGTCTTCTGTAATCTCCCTACCTCTTTTCTTCCGGGCACAGAGCTTGCTAGAGGGCTGGGGGAAAGGGACTTGGGAGAGGGGTGGTCTCTGTGGAAATGGCGTCAGACCAGATGGGGAAATCTCATGGGCTGGATTGAGTCTGTGTGCCAGAGATTCCTCATTGCTATCCTAGGCTGGAGTTTTTCTGTCATAAAACTGATGCAAAGGTCTCTTCCAGCATTATTGCAGCCTAAATGTTTAATATTTAAACTGGAGAGCCAGTTTGGTCTAGTGGTTAAGGCAATGGGCTAGAAACCAGGAGACTGAGAGTTCTAGTCCCACCTTAGGCATGAAAGCTGGCTGGGTGACCTTGGGCCAGTCACTCTCTCTCAGCCCTAGGAAGGAGCCAATGGGAAACCAGGAGACTGAGAGTTCTAGTCCTGCCTTCGGCATGAAAGCTGCCTGGGTGACCTTGGGCCAGTCGCTCTCTCTCAGCCCTAGGAAGGAGCCAATGGCAAACCAGGAGACTGAGAGTTCTAGTCCCACCTTAGGCATGAAAGCTGGCTGGGTGACCTTGGGCCAGTCACTCTCTCTCAGCCCTAGGAAGGAGCCAATGGGAAACCAGGAGACTGAGAGTTCTAGTCCTGCCTTCGGCATGAAAGCTGCCTGGGTGACCTTGGGCCAGTCGCTCTCTCTCAGCCCTGGGAAGGAGCCAATAGCAAACCAGGAGACTGAGAGTTCTAGTCCCACCTGAGGCATGAAAGCCGGCTGGGTGACCTTGGGCCAGTCACTCTCTCCCAGCCCAACTCACCTCACAGGGTTGTTGTTGTGGGGAAAATAGGAGGAGGAAGGAGTATTAGGTATGTTCGCCAACTTGAGTTATTTATAAAAATAATAAAGGTGGGATAAAAATTAAAAATAAATAAAATAAAATAAATAAAAAATATCCAGTGCCCAAATTCTCCTATCCCAAAGGTCTACTAGTGCTACCAATTTTTCCTGTAACTAAAGAGGAAAAAAAAAAGCCTACAGATGTTACCATATGAATCCCAATTCTTATTCTGAAAACTTGATGTTAAAGACATGACGGAACAATCTGGATATAAAAGAATAGTTCCCTTGCTTTGCCTACTGAACTAACAAATACACAGGATCACAAGAGACAAACATCTAATAATTCTTTATGAGTGCATTTGAACATAAAATTGTAATTTACTAGGCAGGTTTCAGCTCTGTCATCTTTTTCTATCTTCTCTTTATGCTAGTCAGTGGCTGATGACATTCCAGAGTTATCCTCATTCAGTGATCCAAAGAAAGGGCTGAGCAAGGTGTGCGAGCTTTGCTGCTTCCTTACACTCTTTTGTCTGGGACTCAGAATATGACTGACAGGGAGCTTTGCTGCCTTCTGTGTCAGCCCAGCCAGCATTGCCCTGTGGGTGGTCCACTCTTGCCACCACACTATAAAGAATATTCTTCAATATGCCTTCTGAAATACCTGTAGTTTGTTTTTCTCTTCCAACAGTTGCCCAGGAATAATTCTGAAACTCTCTCCCTCATTTGGTAATTACTTAAAGATGGTCATCTTCAGAGAGAGAATTCTTAATGAGAGAGGAGAAGAATTTAAACCTAATTATTTCCTATGTGGAAAAAAGCATGATTTGTAAAGATCACTTTGTGAAAATGATCATTTAGCATCTGGCATGCTGGGAGAGTTGTACCATATGCGAGAAATGGTATAGCCTGCATAGTTCCAAGCAATTTCCTTAGAAAGCTTTTGTTCAAGGCCGTGATTTTGCTGATTTCCAACATTGATTTTCTATATTTAGACCATTATAGCTTCTATTTTGGTATCTTACTTTGGTGTTTTGAAGACATAATCAGCCGCTATTTTCTCATGGATTGTCCTTGCATCTGTATGAGAAGTTGGACAGCAAGTCAGGGATGAAAAAGACTGTGGATTAAAACTAATTTTAGCAAAGCTTCAGTGCTTATCTTCACTTCATTAATTCTATGAAGTATTCATTTATCTAACAAGTAACTTCACTTGGCCACTAGCCAAGCATCTTAGAGTCTTTGGTAATAGTATGCACTGCCCATAAGAGTTAGTCCTGGCCTGATTTGATGCTTCAGAAAGTACCTGGCTCTGATTTAGACTAAATTGGAGGTTGCTTTTTTAACTCAGGCCAAGTCCCAACTGAGAGCTATACCAGTCAGTCAGTCAATCATTCAGAAGGTTTATTACCACCTCCCTCCAGAAGTTCTAGGTGGCATACGTATAAGATCAAAGCACAATACAATAACTATTTATTTATTTATTTATTTATTTATTTAATTAATTAATTAATTTCTATCCCGCCTTTATTATTTTTATAAATAACTCAAGGCAGCGAACATACCTAATACTCCTTCCTCCTCCTATTTTCCCCACAACAGCAACCCTGTGAGGAGAGTTGGGCTGAGAGACAGTGACTGGCCCAAGGTCACCCAGCCAGCTTTCACGCCTAAGGCAGGACTAGAACTCTCAGTCTCCTGGTTTCCCATTGGCTCCTTCCTAGGGCTGAGAGTGAGTGACTGGCCCAAGGTCACCCAGCCGACTTTCCTGCCTAAGGCGGGACTAGAACTCTCAGTCTCCTGGTTTCTAGCCCAGCACCTTCACCACTAGACCAAACTGGCTTAAACTATACAATAAAATACAAAATAAGTCCCAAGACAATAACAATGTCATCAGTAATGTAGATCTTACTGTGGCTGTTTAAAAGCCTTCCAGAAGAGTGGGGTCTTAACAGTTCACCACCAGGCTGTAAGACTAGGGGCCATTCTTGCCTTGTGAGGTAAGCAGTCTTACAGGAGAGCAGACTTCAAGAACACTGGCCTCCATTTCCCCTCAGACATACTTTCTGATAGCAGGGAACCTTTAAAAGGTACCCTCTCTTCATCCTTTTCAGATTAGCAGAATTTATTTGGGATAGACGGTCTCGAAGACGCTCAGCTTCCAAGCCACCACATCACCCATTTGTCCCAGGGCAGAGTTGAACAACAGGGTATCATCAGCATGATGATCATCATCAGATGATACCTCAGCCCATACCAATGGATCACCTCCCCAAGGAACTTCATGTAGATGTTAAACATCTTCTCAATTTTTCCCCAAAGGTTGGATGGAGGATGATAATTGTTCAAACCTGTTGGATTTGGGGCATGACTCTTGAAAGGAGCAGACCACACCTCTTTCAAGGCTGCTGGAACCTTCCACTCCTGAAAGGAGGCATTAATACAGCCCATACTGAATTATCAGTTCCTTTCCTGGCCATTTTGACTAGCCAGGAGGGATAAGGTCATGTTCAAAAGGGGCAGAGTTCACATCACAGAGGTCTATGTCTAATTTGTAGAGATCCCCAGGCTGAAATCCCTCTGGGTAACATTGCCACTCTGTCACTTCATTGGATTCATTGGCCCTGACCCCACTGGCCTTTCATAAGGCCCTGTAAACATGACTTTGCCAAAGGGGGTATGGTAGATCCAGTGCAGTAGAGCCAGTGCAGTGGCTGTACTGAGTGTTTTGATGGATGTGATTACCTTGGCTGTGAGTTTTATGTATTTTATAATGTTTTAATACACTTTTAATATTGTTTTCCCTTGTTTTTAAATTGTTTTCTTGTTTTTTTTGGCTGTTTTTATATTTGTCTCTGTTTGTAAGCCACCCAGAGTCATATGTGTGAGAGGGGCAGCTATATAAATTTGAACAATGAATGAATCAATAAATTCAGCTTGGTATTTGCAGGGGGGTGGGGGGCTGCCATGTAGCTGGCTGGATGGTTCCAAGATCAGCACCCCCAGCTTGTCCCTTGGGCTCAGCCTTGATTAAATCGGTGAAACTGCCATTGCATCCTCTCCAAGAGATTTTTATTTATTTATTTTATTTATGTTTCAATTTATATACCGCTCCATCTCCCCACAAGGGAACTCTGGGCGGAGATCAGAGATAAAACCAGGAACCCTATTTTGATACCAGTGATCACATTACAAGCCTCTTCCTCTTCCACTGTTAAACCTTGCTGAAGTTGTTGCAACCTGCAGAATGCTATATTCATTGACTCTCAACAGTCTGTTCTTCACTATTCAAATGAGAGAGAATTATTGTTTTTCTGATAAAAACGGTTCAAAATAATTCCCAGCAGCTGCAGTGTTTAAAATACTGAAAGAGCCATATGTACACTGAAGACTGTATGAAACTCAGCTTGTAGAAATTTAAGAATCTGGGTCCTTCAAATGTTGCTGGACTACTGATCCCATCATCCGTGACTACTAAGCATGCTGTCAGGTGAAGGATGTTTTGTTTTGTTGGTTCAGATTGCTCACCACTGACTTTAAAGCAGCGGTCCCCAACCTTTCTGGAACCAGGGACCGGTCGTGGAAGAAATTTTTTCCACAGACCGGGGTGGTGGTGTTTGCAGGTGGGAGCCAATCGCGCGCAATGGGGGGCGGGGTTTGCAGGAAGGAGCACCACGGCCAACTTCCTAACAGGCCGTGGCACACAGGTTGGGGACCCCTGCTTTAAAGCAAAGAAATGACAATGCTGCAAACAATAATATAATTTTATAGGATTTTCCTATAAGATTATGGCAACCAGCTTGATTGATAACTGGCAAATAGAGGGAGAAAAAGTGGAGGCAGTGACAGACTTTGTATTTCTAGGCGCAAAGATTACTGCAGATGCTGACTGCAGCCAGGAAATCAGAAGACGTCTACTTCTTGGGAGGAGAGCAATGGCAAATCTTGATAAAATAGTTAAGAGCAGAGACATCACACTGACAACAAAGGTCTGCATAGTTAAAGCAATGGTATTCCCTGTAGTAACCTATGGCTGTGAGAGCTGGACCATAAGGAAGGCTGAGCGAAGGAAGATAGATGCTTTTGAACTGTGGTGTTGGAGGAAAATACTGAGAGTGCCTTGGACTGCAAGAAGATCAAACCAGTCCATACTCCAGGAAATAAAGCCAGACTGCTCACTTGAGGGAATGATATTAAAGGCAAAACTGAAGTACTTTGGCCACATAATGAGAAGACAGGATACCCTGGAGAAGAAGCTGATGCTAGGGAAAGTGGAAGGCAAAAGGAAGAGGGGCCGACCAAGGGCAAGATGGATGGATGATATTCTGGAGGTGACAGACTCATCCATGAGGGAGCTGGGGATGGTGACGGCTGACAGGAAGCTCTGGCATGGGCTGGTCCATGAAGTCACGAAGAGTCGGAAGCGACTGAACGAATAAACAACAATTTATATTTATATTTATATTTATATTTATATTTATATTTATATTTATATTTATATTTATATTTATATCCTAAATATATATCATCATTGGCGATCACTCGTAGCCGAGTAAGATTGTCTTCCAAAGGTAAAATTTTAATGGTGGATCCGTAAGTGGCTATAAAGGCTAATTCTGGATCCGCACAACCTCCCAAGAGAAACTTCCTACTGGTGTAGAAATTATATACCGAACAGATGGAAAGCTTTTTAATCTTAGTAGGCTGAAAGCAAAAAATAAGGTAATTGCAACTTCTGTTATAGAACTTCAATATGCTGATGATAACGTAGTCTGTGCACACTCCGAGGAAGATCTTCAAACTATCCTAAACATTTTTGCAGAAGCATATGAAAAGCTCGGCCTCTCGATTAACATTAAAAAAACCAAAGTGCTTTACCAGCAAGTTCGAACCAATCCCTCCGCAGTGCCATCAATCCAGCTTAAAGGTGTGTCACTAGAAAATGTCGACCACTTTTCTTATCTCGACAGCCATCTATCTACAAAAGCCGACATCGACGCTGAAATTCAGCATCGCCTGAGCTCTGCGAGTGTAGCTTTCTCCCGAATGAAGCGTAGAGTGTTTGAGGATCGGGACATTTGCAGGGAGACCAAAATGCTTGTTTACAAAGCCATTGTACTACCAACCCTTCTGTACGCCTGTGAAACATGGACCCTCTACAAACGCCACCTCCAACTTCTTGAAAGATTCCATCAACGCTGCCTCCGAAAAATTCTGCAAATTAAATATATATAAATATTTCCTAAAAGGAAATAGAGGGACAAGAATCTGTCAGAGATGCAGATGATAGGAGAGCATTGCTAGTTCATAAAGATAAAGAGACAATAGTTTGACCTTAACCAATTGCTGTTGGACATAGAGGAAAAAAATGTGAGATGGAGGAGTACAAAAACTGAGTGGGAACTTTGTTTATTAGGCTGAATTATAGAATTTTCTTTTTATGTTGTCATTTTCAGTTTGCTGGGGCTCAGAACTTACTTTGATCCTGGAAATGAATTGCAGCAAATGTTCTACATAGTCTAATTTTAATTTCCAAATAAAATGTAAATGCCTGAGAAAATTACACTTTGAAAAGTGGCATTTGCCAATTAACAGCATTTCACAAAGATTTTACTTTGCATTTTTAATACACAAAACGTGTGTCCCAAATTATATGATTTGCATTACAAACCAGAGCAACTCCTGTGGTGCTCATGAAGACCAGGAATAGGATAACAAAGCTTTTCATTTCATACAAAATACGCATTTATTTACTCAAGGGCCACCCATTCTGGAAGTTTCTATTTTAATCTTTGGTTTTTCTTTTTTAAAAAATGTCATTTTTTTCACTATTTGTTTTTGGAAAAGTAGCTAAATTTTGCAGTTATACATTATACTATGAGAAGGTAATCTTTTTATATATAGTATAAAATAAGCGATCTTGCTTTTCTTATACAATTGACTTCATTATGCAATCAAGGCTTCATTTCTTTGGCAAACTGTAATTAGACAGCCATTGGAACTTTCTATTAGTAGTAGTAGCAGTAGCAGTAGCAGCATTAAGTACTCACCTTCATAAAGTATCAAGAGGTTAGCTTGAGAAGAAAATACAAGGCAGTGCAATGCATCTGTAGAAAGATCAATAGCCACTTTAGAAAGCACAGAGAAGGTGTGAGAAGTAGTGGGGAACAGAAAGTGGAATGCAGGAGATACTGTAAATCTAAATGTATTTAGATACCACCACCTTTCATTATACCCTCCTTCTCTTTCTATCCTTGCAAACCATCCTTGCTTCCATTCCTGTGCACCAGTTTAGTCTTGGTCTTTATTCTTTAAACTGCTGGCCTCTTTCCCTTTAAAGATCTCATCAGCTCTATCCAAAAGCAGCTTTGTCTTCAACCATTCACTCTTTCTATAAATATTTGCTTTGCAATTTGATCCCCAATTTGATCCTTTCTACATGACCAAGTCACCTCAATATATTTTTTGTACTGGTTACTCATGTTTGCATTCAATCCACATTCATTTCAACATTTTCAGAGCATTTAAGACTTCCTGTTTATAATTTTTGTTTTGGACACTATCATTTATAATCAGAGATGTCCTTGGGATCAAAATGATGGAATAAGCACACCATCATTATGTGAGCTCTGCCCCATCCCTGCATGCATATGACAACAGGACACATATACAAAAGGGCCATAGCTTGTGTTGCAGCAGCACACTGCTTTCATTATTTGCCCTCCCTTGCCCCCTCTACAGACACTGCTATTTATCACATCCAATTCAATTCTACATTTTGCAATATCACTATCATTCCCATACAAACGGGAGAACTCAAAGCATTTCCTTCCTTACTTGGATTTCAACCCAGATCATTTCAACACTCTGCTGGAGACCCCTTGTTTAGTCCTTCTCCCTAAAATTTTCCATCAAAATATCTGCATATTCTCTTTATCTTTTAATATTAATTATTCCTTGCTGTCTTTGACTGTATTGTCTTTTTTCTTTATCTTTTTTCTCTATATTTGCATTATACAATATCTTTCAGCCTCATCTTTTATAGCAATCATTCCTTTAGAATCATGAGAATAGGTAGCATACAAAGGTTGATAAGTAAATAATAAAATAAATGCATAAATAGATATGAGAGAGGTAATACTTTATTGCAGCCAGAAGCCAACTAAACAAATTTATAGAAAAATACAAATAAGGTTTATGTGGGTGGGTCTTAATCCTCAGGAAGCATTTCTGTCGCGTTCTTGAAGTTAAAGTAAAAAACTTGGCAACATTATAGGTGACCTGAAAGGTTTTGTCAGCTAATAGGAAAGCTATGTAGTGGTCATTTGACTGACCTGGAACTGTTGCTAGAAAAGAATCTTTTCTGATACAGTATCTACTTTTCCATTCATACTATTGAAAGATTACTGTATCTACTAATATTATTTCATACAGGATTTATAGTTTGTATTCCTGTAGTTATTCAACTTTCACTCTAGCTTATTTCCCTATTTCCTTTTCTTTCATGTCCATTTTTCCCAAGATCCACTTGATACTACAGAAGATAGTCCATCCCAATCAAAACTTTTAATCACCCTTGCATTCTTCACTAATTTTATTTTCCATCAAAAACAATCAAATAAATCATGCTTATAGATTCTTTCTTTTGTGATGTGTACATATGAATAGACTTAGATCTAGACCTTTTTCTAAGGAGATACTTATCAAATATTCACCATTCCCATTCATTCTTGAATCTTTGAATGGTCCTGTCACTAGTCTCTCATCTTATTTCCACTGATCCATTCATGTCATCTAACAGAAGAAAAAAACCCTTTCTCCTGGATCACATTCACTCAGATTGTTTGTTTGTTTGTTTGTTTATTTATTTATTTTCTATCCTGCCTTTATTATTAATTTTTTATAAATAACTCAAGGCGGCGAAGATACCTAATACTCCTTCCTCCTATTTTCCCCACAACAACAGCCCTGTGAGGTGAGTTGGGCTGAGAGACAGAGATTGGTCCAAGGTCACCCAGCCGGCTTTCATGCCTAAGGTGGGACTGGAACTCTCAGTCTCCTGGTCTGCCATTGGCTCCTTACTAGGGCTGAGAGAGAGTGACTGGCCCAAGGTCACCCAGCCGGCTTTCATGCCTAAGGTGGGACTAGAACTCTCAGTCTCCTTGTTTCTAGCCCAGCACCTTAACCACTAGACCAGGGTTTTCCAAACTTTTGCCGTTGGCAACACACCCACAAAAACCTGGAAGCGCCACGACCAGTGCGGCGCAAAAACCAGAAGTGCCGGCGGTGGTGCTTCCGGGTTGCCATGGCGGTGGCTGCGGCTGCCCCTTCAAAAGGGCAGGCTCCAGGAACCTCAAAAATGCCCTTGGTTCTGACAGGGAGGCGAAAAGCCTCCCCACATGCGCGCGCAGGTTACCAGGCTTTCCGGTGCTCAATTTCCACCCCGGCCCCCATCAGCTGTGCTGGGAATCCCGGCAGCGTGCGCATGCGTGGCGAGGCTTTTCGCCTCCCTGCCGGAACCGAGGGCATTTTCGGGGTCCCCGGAGCCTGCCCTTTTGAAGGAGCAGCCACTGCCACCACGCGGCAACCCGGAAGCACTGCCGCCGGCGCTTCCGGGTTGTAACACGACACACTTGAGGCCCCCAGGCGACACAGTATTGTGTTGCGACACACAGTTTGGAAAGCCCTGCACTAGACCCCCCAAACTCAAGCATGGGTCTTTTATTTTCACCTTTCACTGGAGTGTAACATGCAGCTTTCACCAACCTATGAATTTCTACTTGTGTACTCATCCACAGCAATCTAAATGACACCAAATTGTACATTCTGACTTACATTCATTCATTGTAAAATCTACGTCTTCACTTCCATGTGTGCATTCATCATCTCAGCTCCACAAGATGAAGCCACTTTCATTCAGAACTATCATATATTTCCTGATTTTTCTTTTTTTCATTTCATTTCATTTTACTTGTCAAGTTGCAATTTTCCATGAATTACAGTTGTCACCAGAGGAGCCCATAAATATTAACCTTCACTACCTGTCATGTCTTTGGTCAGCTGAGGCTATCACATACCACTTTTAGTATGTTAGGGAAAGAAAAGACAAGATTGCCAGACTTAGTTGTACTCATGCCTCGTGCAGCATTCCCTGCTAACAACAGGGAAGGTTGAGACAACCTTCCCAACAACACTACCTGTCACTTTTTGGCACATTTTGGCCAGTCTCCCGAAATGCAACAAAACCCATTTTTATCTCAAGGATGCTCATGTTAATTTTTGCAAGCTAATGGTATGCACCAATTGGTACCACATGGCTTAGGGGCACTATTGAGCACTCTGTATTGTATTGATTATTGCTCTGCCTTAAGAACGAACATGAAGAATTTGGACATTGGTTCAGGCTTCAGGTTGTCTTCGTTACATAACATGTTCATTTGTATTTAGCTCAGTAAAGGTGACACTGCAATTATCCAAATATGGGAACTGGAATTATAGACAACTTGTGTTTCATAAGTTAGCAGAGGGACCAGAAGGGATGAAATGGACTGATAAAGTTTGAGAGAAGTCCTTGGATCTTCTAACAGCATGGACCAAGAAGCAAAGGTAGAACCAGGGTCTTATTAGATGCAGCAGATGAACTCAGGAGCTCTGACCAATGCAAGCATAATGGACAGTGTGCCAAGTGCCTTGACCACTTACATGAAGTAGGCGGAACCCACCAGAATCCTGGAAAGGTAAAAATGGACCATCTGAGGGATATTTAGTTTTTCACTATGAATTCAGGTTCTTCCCCTCTTACCACCTGATCTGCTTCTGTCATGTTCTGGTTAGACCAGCCCTCTAATTAGAACCTACAAAAAAGTAAAGATGATTGTATTTAGAAATATAAAATCACTTTCTATGCCCAGGAAATGAAACATTTGAATAACGTTTGTGCTGTCAAGATGA
Source organism: Charina bottae (assembly GCA_023362775.1). Lineage (NCBI taxonomy): Eukaryota > Metazoa > Chordata > Lepidosauria > Squamata > Charinaidae > Charina > Charina bottae. The sequence continues at coordinate 5,111,096 of JALMGJ010000020.1, forward strand.
CTAGTTCTCTTCTACTTCTGAGAAAGAGGTTAATTCTCAGAGGCTCTTTCAATGCTTTGGACATGGTTCATTTCTGGCCTCTAAATGTCATGCGTTGGCATGACTGACCTTGGCTAGTGGGGTGAAACTTCTTTGAAGAGGAATTCATCTGACAAGTTATCAAACCCAGGAGTTTGTGACTAAAAGTGATCCATATGAAAAACCGTATTTTCAGTTTGTCAGGCCTCTCTTTTAGAGAACACACTGCAGAAAGTCAGGCTAAGAGAACCTCCCTTCAGTGCATAAAACTAGAATTTCTACTCTTGAGATGACCTTGCCAGCCAAAGTACTGTTGACTGCATTTTATGAGCTAGAAGGTACATGAATTGTACTGACAAACTCAGAATAATTTTGCATCTCTTATGTATCAAAAAAGGGGAAAAAAGGTTTTCCTTCTCATGAGAAATTGACACTGTGGAGTAATGCTTATTTGAAAGTGGCTGGTAATAAATTTTTCAGAAAAATGGACTCATAAGAGAATCATTAGCCTCAATCAGCTATTGAGTAATGATAGTTTTAAGAACTTTTGAAACTCTACAAAAAGAATATAAGTTACCTTGAAATGCTGAATGACAATACATTTATTTATTATTTTATTTATTATTTGGATTTATCCCCGCCCATCTCTACCGTGGTAGACTCTGGGCGGTTTACAACCACAATATAAAAGATAAAACCTATACATTTAAAACTACTATAAAAATAAAAAATAGAAATCCAAAAGATGGTCTGTTCTTAAAAGGAGGCAAACCACTAAGCCAACCACCCCCAGGAGGAACGATCCTTTCCTTCACTCCAGGCACGGCGGCAGAGCCAGGTCTTCATACATTTACACACATACATACATAATACTGTACATACATTTAAAAGACTATGTAAACATCATATTGTTAGACGGCCTTTATGAAAATTAAGCCAGCAATTTGTTATTACCAGAAAGTAAAAAAGATTTAAAAATAATTTTGGATAATATCCAAGCATTTAGGAATAGGCTCAATCTACCCAATCTATGGCTCTAAATTTTCAGGAATACTAGCTATGTTTCTTAGGATTTACAAACTCAGCTAGTTCAGGAAAATATACTCTTTAGGGGTTTATTGGACCCCCTCAAGGAATGTTTAAGAAAGGTTGGCTCTCTCTGTTTTTATGCTGGAGGTGTAATAAATTTGAAGGAACTTTGATACATGTCTAGTTCTAATTCCGTATTGGTCAGATATGGATGCACATATGGTGCATCAGATTCTTCAAAATCAGCTGAGTGTTAAAGGTGTCAACATTTTGTTAAATTATATCCCCACCCACCCAAATCTGGAATCTTTCAAACGATGAAGAACTTTCAATATACTGTGCTTAGACTGTGACAAAAGAGGTGATTATGTACTCATGGAAGATTTTTATTTATTTATCAAATTTCGTCAGCGCCCATCTCCCCCAAAAGATTGTCTATATCCCCAGCTTTAAACGTTGGCTTAATTACATTTGTCAACTTTCAGCTTTTGAATTAACTTTGTATTGACTAAAGGACAAGACTAGTCCATAAATGTAGCTTAAATTCATTGTTTAAAAATTGAATCACTACTTGGAAAAAAGAAAAGAAAATCATGTGATCTTAGTAGCTGATATCTATGTACGTATGTGTGTACCTATCTAACTATTTTTAAATGGGCTTTTATGTTTGTGTGTGTGTGTGTGTACACACATACACACACACATATTTAGGAAAAGAGATGTTAGACATTTAGGTATTTTGCTCTCTTAGTTTGATTTTTAGTTTAGTGTAGGATTTTTTCACCTTTTTTTCCTTTTTGTAGGTAGTTCAGTAGAGCATTTCTTTTCTCCCCTTTTTTCTTTTTTTATGCACCTATTTTTCTTCACAATCTAATTTAATTATAAAATATTAATAGATCATACTGCTACTTAGTTTTTATCTAATATCATTTTAGCAATGCTAATTGTAATATTATTTGAAGTTTAATTGCAAAATTTAAAAAAAAGCAACTAGATGTGATCATGAAATATTCTAGTCAAGCCTATTCCCAATGTGGAGGCTGAATGTCATGTATGATGACTTGTACATGGCATAAACATAAGGGAAAGCATAGATATTAGAAGGAGCAGGCAAACTGATACCGCTTGATGACCCTGGATAGAAAGGAGACTTGAGCTGACATAAAATATATATTAAAAAGGAGGGAGTAACAACAACAACAACAACAATGGAAATCAAGCAGGAGCCGTGAGTCCAGGAGGACCCCCAGATTGCACACCAGCTCTGTCTGAGGCAGTGCCACCTCATCCAGGGCCAAAGATGGAAGCTCTTTGGAACCAGGAGGTCCAAAAACCTAAAGCTACTTAGTCTTGCTTGGGTTGAGCTGAAGCTTGTTGTGCCCCATCCAGGCCAGAGACATTATTTTGGCCAGGAGCCCAGTGATCACTCTAGTTGTGCAAGCCAATAAAGGGTACTTTGTTGCATCTATTTCCAAATGCTTCAGTTCCTTATTTAAGTGGGCATTTTTCCCACAACACCTGGTATGTGAACTTTCTATGTGTAGGAATGTGATCTTTTTCCACCTCCAGTCTGAAGTAGCACATTCCAACTGGAATTTGTGAGGATCAGATCATCAGAGGAAACAACAGCTACAAACATCTGCGTCCAGGAATCATCATGTACTGAAGCTCCTGACTGCTTCCTTCTCATCCACATTGTAGAGAAAATGCATAGCCAGCATGCTTTGGGAATATGGAAGCCTATCTTTCTCTGTAAAATTTGAATCAAAGTAACCAGGGCACAGAGACCATGGTAATAGTATGAAGAGACAAATGGTTACAGACACACACATGAGAGGGAAAGAGAGAGAGAGAGAGGCAAATACAAAATCCTGTAAATGACGAACAGCAATCCTGCTTCTACAGAAGAGATTCTTTATTCCAGTGATAGAAAAATAAATCTACAAATCCGCCCACAGATCTATGCAGTAAAAGCATTTTGTTCTAAAACAAAATGACATATTTGTATATTTTTCAGATGCTGATGTAAAAATGATGCCTCCATTGTAGAAATGATGCCCCTGTAATGTCAGAAGCATAGCATCATAGAGCTGAAAGGAGTCATTTAGTCCATCAAGTCCAACACCACCACCCCGTCCCTGTTCACATTTAAACATCCCCAGCAGCTGGCCGTTGTGTCATTTGTTTTCTAATATTTCTGGCATTGAACCATTCTCTTTTCCTAACAACAATGTATTACAATAGCATACAGTTGCAGTGGCAAGGGTTTGGTTATAAATTCATTTTATTTTTGTATATTAGGAAATGAAATGGCTAATCTTGGAGAGAAGGCAAATAAAAAAACCTTTTTTTAGGGTTGGTGGAGTTTCCTGGTTGAAGCCATTCCTCCTAAGACACTGATAGCAAAGCAAAAAAGCAATGGAGGGTATTGCCATTTATCCCCTACTAGAGAACACTATCACCCATTTCCATCTCCATCAGCACAGCCTGCCACGACAGTCATAATTCAACGCACAAGGCATTGAAGGATATTGGCTCCCAAGCTGCCGCAGTTCAGACACTTTATCATCATGAGCTTTCAAGAGGGTAAATAAGTTGATTAAAGGAGGAGATTTGTCATGTCAGTGTGTCTTTGTGCGTGCGCACTGCTCTCCTAGAAAGCTCTTTGCCTTCTTTCTTGATTCTTTTTTGGTAAAATCATGCTTTAGGGTCTGGTTTCTCAAAACAGTGTTACACTACCACATCTGTGGGCCACAGGGAGTCTCTAATTTGTAATTGCAGTTTAAAATAGTAGGAAAAATTAACAACACAACTAATAAAGTAATCCATTGCATTATTTGAAATTGATCAGAAATATGCTTAAATGTAATTCTTGCACAGTATTTTTAAACTACTGATCTAAGGTAAGGTCTCATGTGATGAATGTCTTTATTGTAGGTGATGGTGGTGGTTTTAATAAATAAAAAAAAGCTTCTAGAAGAGTCTGTACAGGCTCAGCAAAAGAGGAGAGGAGATTAAGGTGCGAACATGTAATCTGCCCAGGTCATTTCCATATTCAGGTAATCCAGTTTCAACATTGGTACTCATTCTACTAAGGGGTGTGGTGGCTCAGCGGGTAAGACACCAGGCTTGTTGATCGGAAGATCGCAAGTTCAGAGGTTCGAATCCCTAGCCCCGCGTGACGGAGTGAGCTCCCACACTCGCCCCAGCTCTTGCCAACCTAGCAATTTGAAAGCATGCAAATGCAAGTAGATAAATAGGTACCACTTCGGTGGGTAGGTAACAGCGTTATGCGCACGTCATGCCGGCCACATGACCGCGGAAGCATCTTCGGACAACGCTGGCTCTTCGGCTAACAAACGGAGATGAGCACCGGCCGCTAGAGTCGGACACGACTGCACAGATGTTCGGGGGGAACCTTTACCTTTTTACTCATTCTACTAGTCACAAATGTTATTAGAGGAATCATTGCTGCAAGTTTAAATCCCAGCAGAAAGTGGCCTGAGTATAGCAAGAATATATGTAAATTATGTAAATATATGTAAATATATATGTAAATATATGTAAACTGCCTAGAGTCCCCTCTATGGGGGGAGATGGGCGGTGATATAAGTTGGAGAAATAAATAAATAAATAAATAAATAAATAAATAGATGAAGTAGACAGGATCCTTGGGATTGTAAATGCTACCACATGTCAACTTGACCCATGTCCCTTCTGGCTGGTGAAATCAGCTAGAGAGGTGACATGTGGCTGGGTCCTGGCGATTATAAATTCGTCCTTGAGTGAGGGGGTGTTCCCGGCTGCCTTTAAGGAGGCGCTGGTGCACCCCCTCCTCAAAAAACCATCTTTGGACCCTACTATTCTGGGCAATTTTCGCCCAGTCTCCCACCTTCCCTTTTTGGGAAAGGTGGTTGAGAAGGTGGTGGCATTGCAACTCCAGAGGATTCTGGAGGAAACGGATTATCTGGACCCTTTTCAGTCAGGTTTCAGGCCAGGATATGGGACAGAGACTGCATTGGTCGCGCTTATGGATGATCTCTGGCGAGGGCGGGACGGAGGGAGTGCGTCCATCCTGGCTCTCTTACATCTCTCAGCGGCTTTTGATACCGTCGACCATGGTATACTCTTGGGGCGGCTCAGGGAGTTGGGGGCGGGCGGCGTGGTTTTGCGCTGGTTTGCCTCCTTCCTCCAGGGCCATTCCCAGTTGGTGTTGATAGGAGAGGAGAGAGCTGACCCGCGACCCCTGTCTTGTGGGGTGCCGCAGGGATTGGTTCTCTCTCCTCTCCTGTTCAACATCTACATGAAGCCGCTGGGCGAGATCATCCGTCACCACGGGATGAGGTATCACCAATATGCTGATGATACCCAGTTATATATCTCCATCCCGGGTGAAGTAGGTGATGCGGTCGATGCCCTATCTCAGTGTCTGGAGGCTGTGGGGGTCTGGATGGGGAACAACAGGCTTCAACTGAATCCTGGTAAGACGGAGTGGCTGTGGATTGATGGCCCCCCTAGATCCGGGAAGTTGTCATCTTTGGTTCTGGGTGGGGTTGCACTACCTCACTCGGAGCCAGTGCGGAATCTGGGGGTCCTCCTGGACTCGCGACTCTTGCTCGAAGAGCAGGTGGCAGTCGTGGCCAGGAGGGCCTTTGCACAACTTTGAGTTGTGCGCCAGTTATGCCCTTTCCTGGATCAGGAGGCCCTCCGAACAGTCACTCATGCCCTTGTCATCTCCCGCATAGACTACTGTAATGCGCTCTACATGGGGCTACCCCTGAAGAGTATCCGGAAGCTTCAGCTGGTACAGAATGTGGTGGCGCAAGCAGTTACAGGTGCCATAAGATTGGCACATGTAACACCTCTGCTACGCGAGCTGCATTGGTTGCCAGTTTGCTTCCGGGTCCAATTCAAGGTGTTGGTGATTACCTTTAAAGCCCTATATGGCATAGGACCAGGGTACCTGAGGGACCGTCTCGTCCCGATAACGTCAGCCCGCCCCACCCGTGCGTGCAGAGAGGGCATGCTTCGGACCCCCTCAACAAGAGAATTCCATCTAGCGGGGTCCAGGAAGCGTGCTTTCTCTGCGACAGTGCCCGCCTTATGGAACATCTTGCCCCCGGAGGTGAGACTGGCCCCTTCACTCCTGGCCTTTCGGAAGGCCATTAAGACCTGGCTCTGCCGCCTGGCCTGGGACAACGGAGGTGGTAGTGCCTCCTGGGGTTGGCTGGCCCCGTAGCAATATGACCTATGCTACGGTCCCCAATCCATCTTGGATTTTATTTTATTTTATATTTGGATATATTTTTACACATTTTCTATCTTGTATGGTTTTAAATATTTTAAATTTTTAAGTTTTAATTATTGTAACCCGCCCAGAGTCCCTTGTATGGGAGATGGGCGGGGAATAAAATAAATAAATAAATATATTTTTTTTATCCCGCCTTTATTATTTTTATAAATAACTCAAGGTGGCAAACATACCTAATACTCCTTCCTCCTCCTATTTTCCCCACAACAGCAGCCCTGTGAGGTGAGTTGGGCTGAGAGAGAGTGACTGGCCCAAGGTCACTCAGCAGGCTTTCATGCCTCAGGCGGGACTAGAACTCTCAGTCTCCTGGTTTGCTATTGGCTCCTTCCTAGGGCTGAGAGAGAGAGTGACTGGCCCAAGGTTACCCAGCCGGCTTTCATGCCTAAGGCGGGACTAGAACTCTCAGTCTCCTGGTTTCCTATTGGCTCCTTCCCAGGGCTGAGAGTGAGTGACTGGCCCAAGGTCACCCAGCCGGCTTTCATGCCTAAGGCTGGACTAGAACTCTCAGTCTCCTGGTTTCTAGCCTGTTGCCTTAACCACTAGACCAAACTGGCCTCATTTACCCCTGCAGCTATTTCTACAACTTTAGCTAACATTTACCCCTAGATATTATAAGTTAAATAAATAAATAAATATTAACACTTAAATTTGGTCTCTAAAATATATCTCTGATAAAGTTGACATTCATGTATTTCAGCATTTCAACATTCTTTCCCTAGTTCATTTTCTCAAAAGCCCAAATTCTCAACTGTGGACTAAGATACTTCCACTCAGTTATTTTAAGTACGTATAGTTTCAATTTATGGGATTCCCTTCTCATAATTTATAGAGGATGCCTTATCCAATGAGATGCCAATATCTTGCAATCTTTAGGCCAGTCCAAATATATATTTTTTAAATAAGAAAGTGGAACAAATTTGTTGTAGGAAAGGTTTTTGAGAACTGTAAACTTCTTTATAAAATACATGGAATGGGCAGGAGATAATTTTGGCTGTATTTGTGCAAAAGCACACAGCACACAGGAGGCAGGGGAAATCATTCTGTAAAGTGAGATTAAAGCACCTTTGAAGATTGCAGTACTATGCATGGCGGAACCGATTCTACCACTCCAGCTCAATATATTGATGAAAATAATGGTTATCCAACCATTGCCTGTGATAGTGTGCATTGATACCTTGTCAAGATTATTCAAAATATTGATTCATGCACAGTGATCCCTCTGAAGCAGTTTCAAGCAGAAATCTGTAAACACGCTGACAGAAAGCCATGATCTGACACAATGGTATCTCCTCTGACTTGAAGAGTTCTTGAATGTCTCAGGCAATGTCAGCAAGGCATTTTTTTCAACATTGGTATTCAGGAACTGAATGTGGACCCTTCTGCATGCAAATCATGTGCTGTACTTGGAAAGCTATGCACAAATACACATGTAAAGCAATCTTCACCCTGCCTTGTCAGGCTGCATTGAAATAAACCAGTGTGTTTCCTACTGTTGAACCACAATATTATTAATGCCAGAACACATCCTATATATTGTCTGTATAGATGTAATTAATTCCAGGTTCATTTTCCTAAAACGAAAGCTTCTGAAGTGAGGAATAAGGCTCTTTTTAAAAGATATCCTGCAGTGTAAAAACTGATGGCTTGCCAGCTATGATAAGAAATGTGAGCCATTTTCAGTTCCATGAACAAATGTGGCAAGAAGCTAATTAATTAAAACTATTGGGAGTTCCTTTGAAACAGCCTGTGATTAAACACAAGGATTTATTATGGAACAATTAGGTAACTTTGGCCTCAGGTATCTTCCTGCTACTCCCCAGGGAGTCAGTGATGCAATTCAGGCTTAGAATTATAGTTTTACTGTAGATTTATCTATTTTAATTGATTCAGTATTAGTCATAAGTCTCATCCAGAACAGCAGAGGCAGAGGACATACTGTATTATGTTAATTTGTAGACTTCCCAGGAGTTAACTTTCTCTTCAGTTCGCCTCTTCTTATTATTAGAATGAATGTGAAATAGGATAACCGAGAGGAGAAGTAATAACTCCATTTCTTCAATGATCTTAATGTCCAGCTTGAAGCTTAAATACGGTCTTAAATATAACATCCTTAAACTTTAAGGGAAAATACAATAGAGATTCCTAGAAGTACTACTGTTTCTCATTGGGTAGACAAGCTGTCCTGTTGGAAATGGGAGGATCTGCATGTTGGTTTCTGACGTTGGTATTAGCGGTTGGAGGTTGGAGCATTCCGTGTGAGCGTTCCTGAGAGTGGGAGTCTGCCCTGAACAATGATCAATGAAGCAGGTTTTATAACTATAACATTTAATTTTAAAAAAGGTTTTATAACTAGAACAGAAAGAAGGTTTATTTACAGGAAATATATCACAGGGGTAGGCAAACCTAGCACCTAGCTAACAACATCTTACCAGGAGAAGAATCCGAAAATATGTGTCGTGTGTGTGTGTGCCTGGGAAGGAAGGCAGAAGGAAGTGTCCCCGGTTAGCAGTTTCTTAGACAAAAACGTGGGCAGGAAAAGGGAACCCAGAGTCAACCCTTAACTCTCTAGTTATACCCTTATGACTTCTTGTGGTCAGCAGGTCATAAGATCCTGAAAAATCAGTGCCACTGAATTCACACCTCCAAGTAGCCTCAGTGCCTAAGAATCTGGAATCTGATCCCATCAACTTGATGTGTCTTTCAGACTCAGCACAAGCTGCCAGATTAGGTCTCTTCACTTCTCCTTGGTAGAATCATTAAACTCTACCGAATCTCTACTTTATGTATAAAGGATCTTAAATATAAATCAACATTTATATGTTTCCTAAATAATACAGTGTTGGAGCATCAACTAATATCTCTAGGCTAGCTGTTTTTCCTTTCAGTAGGACCAATGGAGCTTTGTCGTCTTGGTGAAGATTAGAATAATTCCATAGAGGGACAATAAAATAATGCCTTTATTAGGTCTTAGAGAAGAACAAAATATAAATCAGAGAAATAACTCAATAAATGCCTTTCTAAGAAATTCCCAGCATGTTGGAGAGTGTATTTTCTTGCACACGCAGAGTATCAGAAAGCGATCAGCACCAGAGACCATAAATGAGGCCAGTCATTGTAGTAACTTAGTTGCAGTTATATTTGTTACTCATACAAACAGATATTTACAGTCCTCTTCCAGATCCCTGGAAGTACTACAATTCCACATACCAGATAGTAGAAACAAACAAAAAGAAACAGAAACAGAGAGTAGGAAGGCAGGGCGGGGCAGGCAGGCAGGCTCTTTTATACTCTTCAGCCTGGATCACGTGCTGCCTGACCTTTCAAAGTTTGCAGGTGTTTACCTAATAAGGCTTTATTGCTGTGACTTACTCCTCAAAAGAATAATACACCAACACAGCATGCTGTCCTGTAATCAGAAATCTTTGCAGTAGGTAATTTGAAGACGGTTGCAGATTGCAGATTTGTTAAATGTGAATTTAAATGTAATAGTTTTATTTGTTTTTCTTCTCTCTCAATCCAACCACACATGCCAGTGTGGCGTGGGATTAATGTTTTGTACGAGAACCAGGGAGATTCAAGTCAAGCCTGTCCTCAGCCATGAGGGCTTACTGGGTGACTTTGGGTCAGCCTAACCTAGTTTACAAAGTCACTGTTACTGGGGAGAAACAGAGGTAGGGGTGCTATGTACCCTACCCTCGAACTCCTGGGAGAAAGGCAGACTATAACAAATACTTTTTTCCCTCTGCTCTATTCATAGAATCATAGGGTCGGAAGGGACCTTGGAGGTCTTCTAGTCCAACCCCCTGCCCAAGGCAGGAGTCCTCAAACCATCTCAGACAAATGGTTGTCCAATCTTTTCTTGAAAACCTCCAGCGATGGAGCACCCACAACTCCGGGAGGCAAGCTGCTCCACTACTTAATAGTTCTCACTGTCAGGAAATTCCTCCTTATTTCCAGGTTGGATCTCCCTCTGACGAGCTTTCACTCATTGCTTCTTGTCCTACCCTCAGGTGCTATGGAGAATAAATCGACACCCTTTTCCCTGTGGCAGCCCTTCAAGTATTGGAAGACAGCTATCATGTCTCCCTTCAGTCTTAGTTTCATTAAGCTAGACATACCTAGTTCCTTTAGCCGTTCTTCATAGGATTTAGCCTCCAGACCCTTTATCACCTTCTCTTCTCTGCACTCTTTCTAGGGCCTCAGCATCTTTTTTGTATTGTGGTGACCAGAACTGGATGCAGTATTCCAAATGTGGCCTCACAAGTGCAGTATAGAGCAGTACTATCACTTCCCGTAATCTTGATACTATTCCTCTGTTGAGGCAGCCCAGGACTGCATTGGCTTTTTTGCAGCTGCAGCACACTGCTGACTCATACTTAAGCGGTGGTCCACCAGGACACCTAGATCCCTTTCATAGGCACCACTATTGAGCCAGGTACTGCCTATCTTGTACCTGTGCATCTGGATTAGTGCCGTTTGCAAATTTATGGTCCTTACATAAGGGCGCCCCTTTAGTCCCCTCATCTAGGTCATCTAGATCTTAGTGTTAATCAATCCCCTCATCTAGGTCTTAGTTTTAGTTTTGTTTGGGCTTTTACTGCATATCCAGCTTGATAAACAGTTCTTGTGATTCAAAAGTGTAAACACTCCTTTTTGGATTTTGATGGACCCACTCAAATGTTTACATAACAAGCTTCTATGGGATCAACATAGCTATTTTGTTGGAGAAATATAGGAAGCTCCCCTGTAGCGAGTCAGACCACTAGGCATCAGTCTGACTGGTAGCATATCAAGTCTTCCCCAGTTCTGTCTGGAGTCCACTGAATTATGGCCTTTAGATAATGTCTACTGTTTCTTTGATACCTATTTTACAGTACCTGAACATGCCATAAATGACCAATAACTATTATACCAGGTGTAACTTTTTGTGATGTTAAGAAGTTTCACATTAGAATCTGTATCATCACAACACCCAGTGTTGTGCCACAGTATTTAGCTGAGACCTTCGTTGCTTTTGAAGGACATTTCAAATTCTGAAACAGAGTGAGCTGACTGCATTTGACTGAAAATAGTTTTGGTCTATCTTTAAAGATTTTTTACAAAGCAGAAAATAAAATCCTGCTATTGTTTCAAGCAGCAGCCTGGCTGCCATGAGCATCCTATGGCATTCTCTTTGTAATTTTCAGCAACATTCCTTGTGGCGGCTGTCCCCATTGGTTATGATGTTAAAATTGCTCCCCTGGGCATGCTACCAGGAGTTCCTAAAGAATTATTTTCCTCCCTTTGGTAAAAAGAACTAAAGCCACTGTATCTTTAAAGGTAATGTAATCCTGCCTGGAAATTCTTTGAATTTGCTCCCCCCAAAGTGACCCGTACTGCCACTCCCCCAAGTTTCAGAAAAACAGTAATATTCAGACAAGTCTTATCCTAGACTACTGATAGATCCCCAGCTTAAGCAGCCACATTGGGGTGATGTGATCCTTGATAAAAGGCTTCAGTAGTTTAACACATATAGTTTATCAAGGGTTAACTTTAAATATTATAAGGTTTAAAGTCTCATCTCAGGCTCTCCCTTAAAGCAAATTATTGAAAAGAGGAACTTACAGCATTTTATGTAGTAAATTTATCAATCTACCATATTTAAAGCCTGCACGCTCCTGGGAAAGTCAGCCCACAGTGGTTTTCAATACAAATCAAAAAACATCAACAATAAAATGCCAACAATTGCAAAATATAACAGAGCATTAGAACACAGCATAAAATCTATAAATAACAGTAACAACCAAATATTTCCAACATAAAAGTATCAAAATAAGGATAATAAAACAGATTTTTGCAGAGGCAGTTTTGAGCATAAAAACAAATCTGGAGCCTCTTAAAACAAACCAGTCTAAAGTTCTACTGGGAGAGATTTTCATAAAGTTGGTGTTGCCACAGAAAAAGCCCTTACCCTAATCAATTCCCACTGAGCCTCCTTCCATACCCTTTAAGGATGATCAGAGCCTCTGGTTTGTAACATATGGGGGAAGTCTCTTCTTCAGGCAGGCCAGGATAGTCATGGATTTATATGACAAATAAGTAACTTGAATTTAATCCTGAAATCTGTGGGTATCACATGCTCCTGCTGGTCAGTGTCTGACAGGAGCCTAGCTACTGCCTTCTGAAGATGCTGCAATTTCTGAGATTTCTTCAGTAGCATCCCTATGTAGAATGTATTACAATAGCCAAATCAGAAGGTAACCAGAGCAATAGGATGGGATGTAATTGGTAAATTGTTCACCGCCAGAACACTTCTTGCCACTGCATTGACCTGAGCACTTAAGGGCAGCACAGGATCAAACACCACAGACTAAATGTTTTCTTCAAAAGAAAAAAAGTTTAATGCAGGTAAAGTCCCAACCATACAAATACCGTCTCTCCCAACCACCAATGCCTCTATTGCTACCTTTTCCGCAACATGCTGATTTGTAGCTGTTCAGTGGAAGAGTGGGTGTTCTTTGGAGGTGGTGGCTGTGCTAGACTTAGGTGGTGATACCCTCTCAAGAACTGCATGCCGTCTGGTCTGATAAATCTCGGTTGCTAGTATACCATATTTTCTGAGACTCTTCCCCAGGCAACAGTGCTTAGCAGTGGATCCAGAACAATCATTGCCCAGCTGTCCACTCTTGCTCCAATCCATGGGATCGAGAGAGTTGCTTGGTTTACCTCTACCAGCAGCCACACTTCCTGAAGGAGGCTTTTATACCTGTGTTTTTTCCAGTCTGGATACTACTGCCTCAATATGCATGGAGAAACTGGAGTGGAATGAAGGAAATTTGGATTTGTTTATTAAATATTCCAGAAGCGCTTCGCAATTTAAGAGAGATGAAATAAAGACAAAAGACTTTTTCTGCAAACATTATATATATTAAAATAAAACAGAACTACAAAATCTTTCTCTTTTCTGACATACTCACAGAGAGAGAGAGTCTTGGCATAATTTACAGCAGAGAATAAAAGAAACAAGACAGCACTTTGCAACACAAAGAACATGTTCATATATACCATTTTTACATAAAGATTAGAACAGAGCTTTCCAAACTGTGTGTCGCGACACAAAAGTGTGTCGCCACACACAGTCTGGTGTGTCACCACACACCAGCGCTTCCGGGTTTTCCCGCGGCGACACACCAACTGCAGCGTGCAAAACCCGAAAGCGGCAGCAGCGCTTCCGGGTTTTTGCGCACTGCCGCAAGGATGGCACTTCTGGGTTTTCCCGCGGCGACACACCAACTCCGGTTGGTGTGTCCCTGCGGGGAAAAACTTTGGAAAGCCCTGGATTAGAACAATGAGCTACCATGGTAACCATACTTATCAGTTTGAAAAACACACAAAGGTTGACCTTTTTACCTGGCTGACACTTAAGATAAACAAAGGAATACCTTTGGAATGCCAGACTTACTGGCACCTCAATCTTGTGACCCACATTCTTGTTTCCAAGCTAGCAGAATATTTTCTGACCTAAATTCTTATTTCTAGCTAGCAGGATATTTTCCTGATTCAAATTCTTCTTAAAACATAAAACCATAACAATCCGGCCTTATTGCATACCCTTCTCTCTGCTCCTCCTGCATAGCCAGTTGGGAATGAGACACTTTCATTTCTGTTTTTGCTTAATAACAGTTCTGGACTTTGCCACATTGGAGCAAAGGGGAGATAATACACGTGAATACAAGGGGTGTTGCATTCATTTCATCTTTACAACATGTTAAAGTATGGTCTGCTGTGTGAACACAGCCATGATGATTGGTAAAGATGTATTGGAAAAACAAACAAAAAACAAATCTAGGTTTTATTACTAAAGTAATTGATTTTATGTAAGGATTTGAACAAACAAGCACTGATTTTCCTATTCCATGTTTTGGGACTATTGCACTTCTGGTCAATGTAGAGAGGGGTATCTAGCTGTTTCTCTGTCCATCTGTCTATCACCTATATATTGTTGCTGTGCGATGATACCATTCCAAACATAGATCTTTCTGGCTTCATACTTCAGTTTATTGGAGAAACCCCTGCAGTAAAAAGTCTCAGTTAATAGTGCAATTAGTTGAATTTGTAACATCCAAACTTATCAGTTAGATTTTTACTCCACTAAATTGTCTCAGTGTTGTCAAGGCAGCAATAAATTTTATTAATGACCTTAGACATAAAAGATTAAATAAGTGAACCATGGTGAAAGACAACTTGCTTTCAAGAAGTGTAAGGACATGGAACATGATGTATGCTTTGATATGCATAGCACCATTATTCAAACCAGTTTCTTTTTATGGGTATCTTCAACAACTTAGCTCTGTGGCTCCCACTAATTTCAAAAGAACAAGAGATGTAAGTCAAGATTCTGCCAGTTATTACAGTGCACGCATTGTTTCAGAAGTTAAAAGGTGGAAACAATTATGTCTGATGGATTCAAATTTAAAAATTTAAAAAAGAGATGCTAAGTTTTAATGTGTTTAGAATCAACTTCTCCAATGGAAATGAAATTAGTTTTCGCCCATTTTCAATGAAGGAAAAATAAATGATGAAAGAAAGAAAGAAAGAAAGAAAGAAAGAAAGAAAGAAAGAAAGAAAGAAAGAAAGAAAGAAAGAAAGAAAGAAAGAGGGACGGAGGGAGGGAGGGAGGGAGGGAGGGAGGGAGGGGAGAGAGATGGACTTATTCCCTGTTACTGTATTTGTGATGTTAAACTCAGTGTATTGACCTTATAAAGCTGTCCAAGTTCATGGGATAGAAAAGAGGAATTCCCTGCCCGTTATGAACAATTAGTAAAAGGTGGCTTCAAGGCGTCTCAGAATTACGAGGATCTGAATTATGCACATGTCATTCTCATAAAATCCAGTGGAAGTTGTGACTTTGCATCCAGATGAATACATTGCTCCATACTGTGCAGTGGTTTAATTTCATATTAAATATTCATGGATTGTAAGCCAAAGGAAGAAAAGAAAATATTGTAGCACTGGCAATGTGGGAGGTAAAACTGTTCTATAAAAAGGGCAACTATCCATCCATTAAAATGCCATCAGTGTAAGAGTCGCAGTTTCCCATGTTTATGCTTTATCTTGGATTACCAGATCTAGACTGCAAACCTTCAGGTGACCGTTAGATGGCAGCAAAGAGTTAGTATTTTCTGTCAAGTGGTCATCCAGATTTTCTGCAGCCCAGATCTCAATTCCTTATTTTATCATTAGCGAGAACTCTATATCTGCAGTCAAAATATGCAAGGACAACTGTCATCGACAAGTTGAGGAAACTGAAGTAATTTTTTTCAAATGCCTGTCCTTGAAGAGCTCTCCTGTGGCACTGCTGCACAACATATACAGCTAAATCTTCATGCATTACAGATGTGGTATCTATGTACTTGTTCACTACTCTATCCTTTAGGACAGGGCATGGCCAATTACATGATTTACCATATCCAGAGTTATCTGCAACAAGCCACAATTTCTTCAAAATGAAGATATTTCCTTCATAAGGTCTATGCCTTATGTACTTGCATGTGACATTGCAATGCAGGTACAAAAGAGGTGAAGTTTTCATAACACACTTGTCATTTGCTCCTCCTTTCCCCCCGTGAATGCCCATGATCCTGTACCAACATGTTATCATGCCTTAGATCAAATGCCCACAACTTGTTATTTGCACAACTTCCATAATTCATAGCTAGTTTGATCAATCTCAGGATAAGTGTGAATCATTTTAAATCTAGGTCATGTCAGTGCCATTGGTTTTCACATAATATGCCATTCCATCAATATTTGTGTTAGCTCTATCTTCCTTTTTACATTTTATTTGATGATTTTTTTTGCCTGAAGCTTTTTAAATTATATGTTACTTTTGGGATACATCTTTCCAATTACGTGCTCTTCTGTGTGAATTTTGCACCTACTCAAATCCATGGTGAATTTCTTTTGCATTCCAGCTCTTAGAAAAATATTGTGTCAGATTCATAGGAACAAAGGAAATTCACATAAAGAATGCTTGCTCATATTATTATCAATTTTAATCATTTAATGAGTTGAGATGCTAATCTGACATCCAATTTAATTGGGGAAAGGAGTAGATAAAGAGAGTCCTTCCCTCTGCACATCATTTTATCTCTGTTTTCTTTCCAAAAGACTGTACTTTATATCCCCACCAATCTCCTGAATCTAGATTTGCTCTGGTTTATTAGGTTATGAAGATAGTTATAAGTCATCCTTCTTCAAAGGAGATCAGGATAGCTGTTGTGGGTCTTCCGGGCTGTGTGGCCGTGTTCTGGAAGTTGTGGTTCCTAACGTTTCGCCAGCATCTGTGGCCGGCATCTTCAGAGGGCAGGAGCACAGTGAGCTCAGAGTGCTCCTTCCAGAACACGGCCACACAGCCCGGAAGACCCACAACAGCCATTGAACTCCGGCCGTGAAAGCCTTCGACAATGCAGAGATCAGGATAGCTCATATAGTTTCTTATCCTCTGTTTTATTCATGCAACAACTCTGGAAGATAGATTAAGCGTAAGTGTAATAACTAGCCCAAAGTGATCTTCATGGCTGAGTGGTGTTTGAACCCGGTCTTTCCAGTTCCAGGCCAAGTCAGACCATAAGAACTGCATCTTCTAAGGTTGCGTCCACTCCCTGACGACCACCACCACCCCGTCCACGGCTGGAGCTTTTCACCAGTTCTAGGTTTTTCATGAACAGGAAGGGTGGAGTGACTGGGGATGGAAAATTAAGGTGAATGTGTTTCCTTTATGTTCATGCCACCTCCCCCACCTTGAACCTCTATTAAGCAAGACTGAGTATGTCTTAAGAATTGCTAATCCTAAAACTAGACAATTTTAATCCTCTTCCAACTAAGGGAAGGATGCAGAGAAGGACATCAAATGATGAAAGTAGCCTTGCACTGACGCAATGCAAGCGCCGCCCCTTTTGTACATGCATTATGATGTCACATGCAGATATGAGAGAAGCGGAGCTTGTGTTATGACAGAGCAAGGCTGCTTTCATCATTCTGAAGAACGCTGGATCCTGTGACATTGCTGGAAGATGAAGCGGAAGAATGGAAGGAAAATCTGTTAACTTTTATATGCAGGGCTTGTGCCGGGGATCAAAATGTTTGCTGTGCAAAATGTTTGCTGGCTTCATCTGAAAAGTGAGTATTTGGTATACCTCCTGTTGGGTTTTCCACTTATTGCTTGAAGAATTAGCCTTGAATAGATTTCTACATAAATGGTAGGGATGTCCTATACTGTAGTGTAAGGAGATTACTTCTTTTTTCCCTTGCTGTTATACAGAAATACAGCAATTTATTCTTCTTTATAACTTCAATTGAATATTGCAAAAAAGTTGAATTTCTGCTTCTTCTGGAGCTATTGGAAGCATAGAATAAATGACAGCTTTATTTTTTATTTCAGCTCCCTAATGATGGAATTGCATAACTGTAGTTGATGTGCCAAATATATCCTCTCCTAAGAACAGAAAAATCTAGCAGCATGATCTGAGCTGTGGTAACTTCCAGATTAGATATGTCTATGAAGGTTCTCAGTCATCCAGGTGGAACAGTCTGTGGCTTGAATCATGTCAACTGGATTTCTATTTTCTTAGTGGAAACGTTTCACTCCTTATCCAAGGAGCTTCTTCAGTCTGAGTAAAGTTAGTAAGGGAATCCTTAAATATGTTTCTAGGCTGGCTGTGTGACCTTGCACCTGGGGCTAGGTCATGGTTATTTTTGAGATGTTTGTTTCTAAGTCCCTTTATCATCTAAAGGAGGATCGTTAAGATTACCCTGCTGCTGTTGAGCTTGTGAAATG
Organism: Charina bottae; assembly: GCA_023362775.1. Taxonomy (NCBI): domain Eukaryota; kingdom Metazoa; phylum Chordata; class Lepidosauria; order Squamata; family Charinaidae; genus Charina; species Charina bottae. Next base: position 5,129,272 of record JALMGJ010000020.1, read on the forward strand.
GTCTTAATCTTCCTAGGCACAGAAGACAAAGCAGGAAGGAAGATAGGGGAAAGGTTATGCCTGAGGCCCCCACCTCTATTCAAGGAAGGATTTTCCAAGTTGGCATGAATGGATTCCTTGACCCCTCTCTCAAACCACCTATCTTCTCTGTCTAAAATGTGAACATTAATGTCCTCAAATGAGTGTCCTTTTTCCTTTAGATGAAGATAATCTAAATGATTATCTTCATCTAAAGGAAAAAGGACACTCATTTGAGGACATTAATGTTCACATTTTAGACAGAGAAGATAGGTGGTTTGAGAGAGGGGTCAAGGAATCCATTCATGCCAACTTGGAAAATCCTTCCTTGAATAGAGGTGGGGGCCTCAGGCATAACCTTTCCCCTATCTTCCTTCCTGCTTTGTCTTCTGTGCCTAGGAAGATTAAGACCATTTCACAAGCTCAACAGCAGCAGGGTAATCTTAACGATCCTCCTTTAGATGATAAAGGGACTTAGAAACAAACATCTCAAAAATAACCATGACCTAGCCCCAGGTGCAAGGTCACACAGCCAGCCTAGAAACATATTTAAGGATTCCCTTACTAACTTTACTCAGACTGAAGAAGCTCCTTGGATAAGGAGTGAAACGTTTCCACTAAGAAAATAGAAATCCAGTTGACATGATTCAAGCCACAGACTTCCAGATTAGACTACTGTACTGCCTTTCATGTGGTGCTGCCCTTGAAAGCTTTGGAAAATTATAGCTGATTCAGAATGTCTTGGCAGGTTACTTGTTAGAACACACTGTCTCTAAACATATTACACTCTCTTCCTTATCCTATCTGGGTGCAGTTCAGAATTTTAACTCAGAAAGCCCTAAATGGTTTGGTACTTTAGTATGTTGTTTTGTGTACAAAGAAAGAGGAAGAGAGACTGATTCATGCCCATTTTAGTTTCAACTTCTGTTGACAGAGGATGATATATTTCACTGCTTCTAATGTCTCTCTTTAGAATTGCACTTCTTTGCATATATTAGAGGACCAGGTGAATCTCCTTATTAATAACTTGTAGAGAAGGGAGAAGATAAAAAATTATTTATTATTCATTGCATTTATATTCTGTCTTTTCTTTTGAGAGCTCAGGGCAGTGTATATGAGACTCTCCTCATTTTGTCTCCACAATAGCAATCCTATGGAGGAAAATAAATGTTGCAACAAACTGCATGCTGCAGTTGTGAAATTTATTTTAGAAAGACTCCTAGTTAAAGTAGAATTAAGGAAAAATGGAATAGAGCACAGAGTGAATCTGAGAACAATGAGGGAACCAAAACAGAGATTGGTTTGTCCCTAAGGTAACCAAGAGTTTGTGTAACATGTGTTGTATTTTCAGTTATTTTTAATTCTATTGAACTTTTTAAAAATAGACCTGATATAAAATTTCAGTGTTTCACATTATCATAAATATTACATTTTACTGAGCAAATGAAATATTTTGTGTTCAGCGTAGGCACAAACATCCAGGAAATACATGTTTGATTACACTAGAGAGAGAGAGTGTGTGTGTCTGTGTGTACAGCACAATTATCAATCCTCTTTGCCAAGAAAATTGACCCAAGTTGCATTTCCTGGACTACTCTGTGGATTGGAATATAGTTATCTTTCAGCTTCTGAACTTCTCTGGATTTTGCCATGCAGGTTTCAACTCAAGAATGGCATACAAAATATATTAGGGAAACTGCGTATTAAAATAAATATGTTTTTCTTGCATTTTTGATTTCATAGAATAACGTGGAACTGAAACAGAATTGAGGTAGGCTTGAAGTATATGCAAAACGGAACTGTATTTGATATAGAGTCTACTGGGCCCACTCCATAGTTAAGCATGACTAGGACACATTGATTTGGGCAGAGAAAACTACCCCCCAAGTTCCCCCCCCCCTTTTTTAATGAAAAGCTGTCTTAGAAGCTTACATAGACTGTAACAGACTGGTGACAGGATAACATTTTCCCCCAAAGGCCTTTTCTGCCTTCCCTTCCCAACAATACTATTGAACTGAGTTAAATGGGAAGTTGCTTTTCGGGACAAAAGCTGTGTGTTTAGTGTAACGTGTAGGCTGGTCTAAATCAATACTTATGCGACTGAATGAAATTGTGGAATGTAGTAGAGGTTTTGTAGAGCTATAAATTGATCTCACTTCCCATTTGGCATCTTAACCAAAAGTCTATCTTCCTTTGATTTATTTTTATAGCCTCCTGTGGATTTCATGAGAAACTTCGCTTTTATAATTGTCCATTGATCTGTTATTTTAAACAGAAGGCAAAGTCTTCTGTTGTTTGTTACTATTTCATTTTGTTTACAACACATAGTGAAACAACAAAAGCATGATACCTTCATTTGTACCTTGTTGACTTTGTTTTATTAGTAATCAAATAACATTGATTATAGTTTAGAGTTTTTAAACTTTTCACTATTACAACTGCTGTGGATGTGGAAATAAAAACATAATCAGTTTTAAATGACACCTAACAACATGCCCGTTTGTTGTATTTGGGGGTATCCTATTGAAAGGATCTCTAAATGTGGTATAAAACTGCAGCTGAAAGTGGGCTGAGCAGGGCAACATATTCTTTAGACCAAGGGTCGGAAATGGCGGCTCGCGAGCCACATGCGGCTCTTTGGCCCCTTGAGTGTGGCTCTTCCGCAGCTGAACTCACCCCGCCCCTTCCACGTGATTGGATCCCGCCCCCAAACTCTTACGCTCTTACGCGCGCTCGCTCTCGCTGTCCAAGGCCGGGGCCACCCGCAGCCGCCCACACCTCGCGCACAGCCCGCGGGGCTCTCTGCCGCTCCCTTCAACGGAGGAGGGACCGGCGTGCCTTGGGAGCTGCTGCTGGTGGCATGTCTGGGCGAGGCGCGCGGGCGGAGCTGCCCGTCTGGCACTTGGGCGCTCCCGAGCCTCTTCCCTTCTCCCTCGCCACGTTCGGGCATTGAGGCCAGGCAAAGCCGGGCGGTCGCGCAGGGGTGAGGTGAGGAGTCCCGCTCCTGCGCCTACCGCCACATCCGTCCGTTCCCGGCCTCTCTCCCCATATCCGGCGGGTGCCCATGCCAGAATCCCCGCGACCCGGAGGCAGCGACTGCTCGGAGGGCCCCAGCGAGAAGAGGCGTGTGATCCCCGGTGGATCCCTTCGAGGGGCCGCGGGGCTTCCCCTCTTTCCTCCCAAGGAGGCCTCGACGGCGCACCCTCCCGTCCCATCAATCCCCCCACCCCGCCGTTGGGCGTCAGAGGCTGAAAGGATGTGGCAGGAACGGCCCTGGAAAGCGGGGCCTGCGGAGCGCCACCTTTGGGGAGGAGGGTCCAGCCGGCGAGCAATGGCGGCACTGGAGTTTTCGCCGGAGCGCTGTCTGTCGGGAGAGAAAAGCAGCCACCGCACAGGCCCGCTTAAAAAACCACCACCCCGAAACCGCTTTCGAGCCGCCTCTCCGGAGGGTCCCTGCGGTCCCGCCGGGTGCACCCCCCCACCCCGCCGTTCGGCGTCCTCTCCCCCCGCTAACCCGAGCCCTGCGGCGGCCGGGGGAAGCTGAGCCAGGCGGGGGTGCAGCGGGCCCAGCGGCGCGCTGAGGGCGAAGAGCCGCCTGCTCTCCCCTTGGCCGCCTCCGGTCGCTACAGTCGCCCCGCCGGAACGGAGCCTGGCTTGGCTCCCCCGGCCACCGCAGGGCTCGGGTTAGCGGGGGGAGAGGACACCGAACGGCGGGGTGGGGGGGTGCACCCGGCGGGACCGCAGGGACCCTCCGGAGAGGCGGCTCGAAAGCGGTTTCGGGGTGGTTGTTTTTTAAGCGGGCCTGTGCGGTGGCTGCTTTTCTCTCCCCACAGACAGCGCGGGCGGGCGGGTCCTCTGGAAGGAGGCCGGCCGGAGTTCTGCTTGCAGCGGACGAGTTGCTGCTGGGCCGAGCAGATGCTTTTGAGACCTAAAGGCGGGGTTACATCGGGACCGAGTCCGGCCTATCCCCGGTCTGTGTCGCGTTAATGCCGCCCCCTTTCCCACCTGGGAGGCCAGCTTGCAGCGCAAACGGCAGTCGCTTACTGAGCGAGTGCATTTTAAAATCTGCTTAACCACCCCCCCCCCCGCACTTCTCCCTCTTTGAAAAAGGAAGGCCGGAAAAGCGCAGTTTCAGTCTTGCGTTAAAGGGAGAAGCTGCCCTTAATGACAAGGCCATTCAAGTTGGAGAAACCTTGCGGGATGGGCGGAATCGCTACACAAGCCACACGCCCCATTTCGTTCCTCCTTCCCTATCGCTTAATTGCCAGGTGCTCCTCCGCTGGAAACCCCACGCTGTCTGTCGGGAGAGAAAAGCAGCCACCGCACAGGCCCACTTAAAAAACAACCACCCCGAAACCGCTTTCGGCGTCCTCTCCCCCCGCTAACCCGAGTCGCTACAATCGCCCCGCCGGAACGGAGCCTGGCTTGGCTCCCCCGGCCACCGCAGGGCTCGGGTTAGCGGGGGGAGAGGACGCCGAACGGCAGGGTGGGGGGGTGCACCCGGCGGGACCGCAGGGACCCTCCGGAGAGGCGGCTCGAAAGCGGTTTCGGGGTGGTGGTTTTTTAAGCGGGCCTGTGCGGTGGCTGCTTTTCTCTCCCGACAGACAGCGCTCCGGCGAAAACTCTGGTGCCGCCATTGCTCGCCGGCTGGACCCTCCTCCCCAAAGGTGGCGCTCCGCAGGCCCCGCTTTCCAGGGCCGTTCCTGCCACATCCTTTCAGCCTCTGACAGCGCGGGCGGGTCCTCTGGAAGGAGGCCGGCCGGAGTTCTGCTTGCAGCGGACGAGTTGCTGCTGGGCCGAGCAGATGCTTTTGAGACCTAACGGCGGGGTTACATCGGGACCGAGTCCGGCCTATCCCCGGTCTGTGTCGCGTTAATGCCGCCCCCTTTCCCACCTGGGATGCCAGCTTGCAGCGCAAACGGCAGTCGCTTACTGAGCGAGTGCATTTTAAAATCTGCTTAAGACTGAAACTGCGCTTTTCCGGCCTTCCTTTTTCAAAGAGGGAGAAGTGCGGGGGGGGGTGGTTAAACAGATTTTAAAATGCACTCGCTCAGTAAGCGACTGCCGTTTGCGCTGCAAGCTGGCCTCCCAGGTGGGAAAGGGGGCGGCATTAACGCGACACAGACCGGGGATAGGCCGGACTCGGTCCCGATGTAACCCCGCCTTTAGGTCTCAAAAGCATCTGCTCGGCCCAGCAGCAACTCGTCCGCTGCAAGCAGAACTCCGGCCGGCCTCCTTCCAGAGGACCCGCCCGCCCGCGCTGTCTGTGGGGAGAGAAAAGCAGCCACCGCACAGGCCCGCTTAAAAAACAACCACCCCGAAACCGCTTTCGAGCCGCCTCTCCGGAGGGTCCCTGCGGTCCCGCCGGGTGCACCCCCCCACCCCGCCGTTCGGTGTCCTCTCCCCCCGCTAACCCGAGCCCTGCGGTGGCCGGGGGAGCCAGGCCAGGCTCCGTTCCGGCGGGGCGACTGTAGCGACCGGAGGCGGCCAAGGGGAGAGCAGGCGGCTCTTCGCCCTCAGCGCGCTGCTGGGCCCGCTGCACCCCCGCCTGGCTCGGCTTCCCCCGGCCGCCGCAGGGCTCGGGTTAGCGGGGGGAGAGGACGCCGAACGGCGGGGTGGGGGGGTGCACCCGGCGGGACCGCAGGGACCCTCCGGAGAGGCGGCTCGAAAGCGGTTTCGGGGTGGTGGTTTTTTAAGCGGGCCTGTGCGGTGGCTGCTTTTCTCTCCCGACAGACAGCGCTCCGGCGAAAACTCCGGTGCCGCCATTGCTCGCCGGCTGGACCCTCTTCCCCAAAGGTGGCGCTCCGCAGGCCCCGCTTTCCAGGGCCGTTCCTGCCACATCCTTTCAGCCTCTGACGCCCAACGGCGGGGTGGGGGGATTGATGGGGCGGGAGGGTGCGCCGTCGAGGCCTCCTTGGGAGGAAAGCGGGGAAGCCCCGCGGCCCCTCGAAGGGATCCACCGGGGATCACGCGCCTCTTCTCGCTGGGGCCCTCCGAGCAGTCGCTGCCTCCGGGTCGCGGGGATTCTGGCATGGGCACCCGCCGGATATGGGGAGAGAGGCCGGGAACGGACGGATGTGGCGGTAGGCGCAGGAGCGGGACTCCTCGCCTCGCCCCTGCGCGACCGCCCGGCTTTGCCTGGCCTCAATGCCCGAATGTGGCGAGGGAGAAGGGAAGAGGCTCGGGAGCGCCCAAGTGCCAGATGGGCAGCTTCGCCCGCGCGCCTCGCCCAGACATGCCGCCAGCAGCAGCTCCCAAGGCACGCCGGTCCCTCCTCCGTCGAAGGGAGCGGCAGAGAGGGTGGCCCCGGCCTTGGAGAGCTGGGGTGCAGGGGGACGGGAGCGTCGCCGGCAGCCCGCGAGGACCGGCCATGGAAGGTGAGCGAGGACCGGGGTGGCCGGCCAAGCGCAGCGCAGCCCTTCCACGCGATTGGATCCCGCCCCCAAACCCCACCCCTTTCACGCGATTGGATCCCGCCCCCAAACCCCGCCCCCTTCCACGTGATTGGCTCCTGCCCGCAAACCTCGCCCCCTTCCACGCGATTGGCCCCCGCCCGCAAACCCCGCCCCCTGGCTCTCGAGCACTTAAAAATGTGCACGAGCATACCAAAATGGCTCTCGGCTCAAAAAGTTTGCCGACCCTTGCTTTAGACAAATAGTCTAAAGGAAGCTATTTCAACCATGGTTTTTTTTCTGGGTTGCTTGCAAACCATGTTTTGTGGAGTCCTTGGTGCTCTCTGCAAGAGACCAGAACGCCTCCTTGCCAGCAATCATCACCCAGATATGCAAAGATTAACACCAGGATTAGCACCAGAGGAACAATCAAACAACACAATAGACCCTAATCAAGGAACTATTAACTCAGTCAATCAACCAAGCAGGAAATAACAGCCCAATCAAGGAACTACCAAGAAGAGTACAACACCCCCACCAACACAGGCAGGACAAGCCATGGTATATAAACAGAGAGCAAGTCCCACTCCCTTTTCGCACTAAAGATGTTGCCTAGCCTGGCAATGAAACGTCTGCATGAAAACAACAAGGTTCAGAGAGCACCATGGACTCCACAGTTCAACCCTGAGCTACAAATATTCTCTTCAGTTGAAACCATGTTTTGCCAATAAGCCAAAAGAATCCCCTTTTGATGAAGATCAAATGTTTCCAGTGCTTATGTCTATCAAAGTGTAAGCATTATGAACAGTAAGACACTGTGTAGCACTGTTGTACACCAGGCAAAAGCAGAGCCATCTATGTGACCTCATGAACTATATAAACCAGAAAATGAGGTCAGGCGTGCAAACAGGGAGCGGGAAACCACAAGGGAAAGCAAGCTAAGCTGAAAGATTTTGATAACCACAGCAAAGCACAGGAGGAAATCACTCATTTATCCAGCACCTAAGCATATTTAACAAATGACAATTCTCTGAATCTTCCCAGCAACAGATCTCTGTATAAAACTGAGCAAAGCAAATAAAGGAATTGAGTTGCTTCTGTTTCTGTACCAGACTTCTCTGATTGCCCCTAGCCAGTGTCTTGGCCAAGCCTATTTTGAGTGGGTTCAGATGAGAAAGTGCATTAGTGAATGTGTATGGATCTAGCTTTGCTTTACTAAATCAGTAAAACGTTATTGTTGGTCTGATTTCGGTTAGGTACTGCATATCTTTATTTAAAGAACCTTCCGTTTATCTTGAGGATCTCTGCACCCACTGATAGTGTGAATGCATGTCTTCTCTTGCAACTTTCCACCTGCATTCCAGGATTGCATCCTTCCTCCTCCTCCCGCACCCAGATCAAGGGCTAGGAGAAATTCAGTGGCCCCTTGAAACTGGAAAGCCAGGAAGAGAGGCCGGGGTGCTTGTTTCCTACGGAGCAATGGGTGAAATGTGTCTGACTATAAGTGGGGCAGATTCTATAAGGCAGGGCTTTCCAAAGTGCCGCCGCTGGCGACACACCTGGCGGCAGCGGTGGCGGTGGCGACACGCGCGCGCACGGCGGCGGCGCGGGGGTGTGTGCGGTGGCGCGCGCGCACGGCGGCAGCGCAGGGGGGCGTGCGGCGGCCCGCGCGTGCACGGTGGCGGCGCGGGAGGGGTGTGCGGCGGCGCGGGGGGCGTGCGGCGGCACGCGCGTGCTTGGCGGCCGCCGTGCACTCGCGTGCTGCCGCTTCCGGGTGGTGTGGCGACACAGTTTTGTGTCGCGACACACAGTTTGGAAAGCTCTGCTATAAGGATTCAGATTTCTCTAACAGCACAGAGCCTGATACCTTCGCACATTGTAATTACTCAATTATAGGGCAATTTCCATGGCCCCAATCTTTTCAAGGGAAAATGCAGGATTAGGGTGCGTGGGAATATGCCAAATTTTCCAGGTAAGGTAGAGCCGCCAGAGTTGTGCTCTAAGATGGGCGGCTATACAAATATTTTAAATAAATAAATGCTTGGTGGCCACAGAATCCTGATTGTGCGTATCAAAAAAACAGAGTTTTGATTTGATTTGACTATGTGCCCATCAAGTTGTTTCCAACTCCTAGTGACCACATAGATAGATTTCCTCCATGAGAAAACCAAAGAAATGAATGGAATTTATTAGCAGGACAGCTCAAAAGGTGTTACTTGTATTTATTATTTATACATTTTAATCCAAAGAATATGTGCACTCTCTTTGGAACTGAAATGATTGGAAGAGTTGTGCGCCTTCTCTCCATGAAAAGGCTGGAGTGTTTGGGGCTGTTTAACCTGGAGAAAAGGTGACTGGGGAGGGCATGATTGAAGTGTATAATATTCTGCATGGCATGGAGAGAGTGGACAGGGAGAAAATTGTCTCTTTCTCTCAGGATATTGAGACCAGGAGTCATCTAATGAAGATCATTAGAAGAATATTTGAAACAGACCAAAGGAAACATGTTTTCACACGGTGCATAATTAACCTGTAGGACTGATTACTTTGAGATGTGATGATGCCACTAACTTGGATGGCCTTAAAAGAGGATTGGATACATTCATGGAGGACAGATCTATCAAACTTGAAGACTCATTGTTATCACAGTGAGGATAACCAGTGGCAAAGGAACAATAGCAGGAGGGGCTATCTCTCCAACTCCCTCTTGTGAGCACCCAGAGGTGCTGTGAGAAGTGCAATGGGGGGCTCCAAATACCAGTTGCGGGGGAATAACAGTGGGAGAGCGGCAGGTCTTGTCTCCTGCTTGCAAACACCCTGGAGGCATCTGATTGGCCACAGTGATGAACAGCATAGTGGACAAGGTCTGTCTTGGCCTGATTCGGCAGGCTATTCTTGGGTTGCCATTCAAGCAATTGGAGGAAAAGCTATTGAAGAATGGAAGCAGATGAAGTAGATCCTGGCAGGGTGAAATGGCAAAAGGGAGGCACTGAGTTGGCCATCTTTGGTAGGAGGTTAATGTAAGGTATGATGTGGCAGGGATGTGTGAAGGAACATGAAAGAATAAATGAGGGGAAATAAAGCAGCATTTTCTTCTTTTCATTAGAGAAACCCCTTAAGAAAAGGTATGATCAGGCACGGCAGTCACTTGCAATGAGAATTTGTACTGTGCTGTCAGTATACAGAAGGAAAGGGGCAGGAAGAAGGTGGTGGCAAACTCAGGGTAGAGATTATGCCAAAAGCGACCAGAGGGTGTGAATTTTCCTTCTAAGAGGGATACATTCTGCATATATCTGCAATGCCTTGACCTTGCCACACTGCTACCTCAAGGTGTGGACACATCACTTTCCCTCTAATAGGTCATATGTCCCGTTTTGAACAGGACTGTCCCGTTTTTTCACCATTGCTGGAGCGTCCCGTCGTTATACTAAAAATCTCAATTTTGTCCCGTTTTTTAAACCCGGAGCAGGAATCACCCCCACCCACAAGTGCGCGGCAAAGGAGGTGGGAGAGGCGGGCTGAGCAATGCGACAGGCGGAGGCAATTCCCCTTCTGGGTTCCCTCCAATCAGCTGCTCCGCCTCCGCCCACCACGCCGCCCGGCCCACCGCCCCGCACGCCGACAGGCGGAGGCCAAAAAAACGGGACAAGAGGAACAGGTGGAGGCAAAGCAGCTGGTTGGGAGGGTGGGGGTGGGTCTCCTCCGCTTGTTGGTGCATGGGGGAGGCAGGCTGGGTGGTGCAGTGGGTGGGGGTGGAGCAGCTGGTTGGGGGTCAGGGGGGAGTCACCTCCGCCTATCAGCGCATGGGAGGGGTGGGCCGGGCACTGCAATGGGCAGGGGTGGAGAAGCTGATTGGAGACAACCGGGAACGGGAATCGCCTCCGGCCACCGCGCAGCCCACCCACCCCCGCACGCTGACAGGAGGAGGCAACCACCCCTGTCCCGTTTTCGTCTCAAGGAAATATGGTCAGTCTACTCTCTAATGTTAATCCTAACATGTCAAAAATAGAATAATAAGAATAGAATAATAACTTTATTGTCATCCCACTATACAAGTGCACAATAGAATGAAATTTCGTTGCAGTTGGCTCACAAATTCACTCAAGCAATAAAATACTAATGATAATAATAAAAAACCATAATTACTATAAAATACCCATTCTTATAAAATATACATTCTTAAAAAATATACATTCTTTAACTCACAAAAGAACCTATTTGGCATTCAAGAATCCAATAGCCTGGGGGACAAAGCTGTTTCCCAATCTGGCTGTTCTACATCGGATACAGCGGAACCTCTTCCCAGAGGGTAACAAAGAAAACAAACCATGATGAGGATGGGAGGCGTCACTGATGATCTTTCGAGCTCTGGACAAACAGCGTGCATGAGCTAAATCTTGGATGAGGGGCAGAGATATCCCAATTATCTTTTCTGCTGCCCTTACCACTCTCTGCACAGACTTTCTATCTGAGGCCCTACAGCCTCAGAATATATTAAAATATTTATATATATATTTATATATATATAAAAATTAAAATATTAGCTGATCAAAGTTCATTTGTGGAATGCAGAAGGCTGGGTATTGGGGCAAGTAAAGTTCATATATAAAATATTCAATTAAGTTTCAAGATAGCTAGAGTCATCGGGTTATATCTTGTTTCTTTTTTTCCCCATCTGTTCCTTTGTTTTGTTTTGTTTTGTTTTGTTTGTGGTTTTCTGTTTAAAAATAAATCTAACAAGAAAAGTAGCTACCTCTGACTTTGGTTTCTTCAGAGACATCCTCCATCTGCTTTCTGCCTAGTGGCACCTGCTGCCATGCTCTTCTGAAGGTCATATTTCCTTGGGAGTGAGTTCGCATCTTTTCATTTCGTAGTATTTCAACATGTAGCAGTCTTTGTAGTCTTTCTTTTGCAGCCTCAGATGCAAGCTGATTTCTATTCAACATACATGATGCTGGTCATGACTGATGGTAATGTAATGCTTGACTTTGAACCTCCATTCCACCATACAGACACCCGCATTAAAAAGCTAAGTCTTGAATAGTACCCAGTTCTGGAATTTTGTTAAGAATTATACTGAAATATGATGGATACTTACTACTGTATGTTTCCCTTCTTAGGACACATGAATCATTCACTAAATTGTCTTGCTGATTCATGCTGAATTTAGGAATTTTCTAAGTTGCTTCCATTAAATAAAATATGAAAGCAATAATTTCACTCTTGGCATAATATAATTTGTGATTGACTATGAAGGTTCTAAATTTCAGATTCTAGAATATATTTGAAAAACAGAATAAAGAGTAAACATAAATAAATAAATATATTTCTGCTCACTGTCACCTTTACATGCCATACATTGAGAAGTCCATGGGAAACCATTTCTGTGTTAATCTGTGATATTATATATATATATATATATATATATATATATATATATATATACATACATACATACACACACACACACACACACACACACACACACACACACATATATACACACACACATATATATATATACACACACACATATATATATATACACACACATACGTACATACACACACACACATACATACTGTACATACACACATACACACACACACATACATACATACATACATACACACATACACACACACACATACACACACATACACATACACAAATACATACATACATACATATACATACACACAAACACACACACACATACATACATACAGTACATACAATATTCCTAGGATACCCTGGAGAAGAAGCTGATGCTAGGGAAAGTGGAAGGCAAAAGGAAGAGGGGCCGACCAAGGGCAAGATGGATGGATGATATTCTGGAGGTGACGGACTCGACTGTGGGGGAGCTGGGGATGGTGATGGCTGACAGGAAGCTCTGGCGTGGGCTGGTCCATGAAGTCACGAAGAGTCAGAAGCGACTGAACAAATAAACAACAAAAATATATATTCCTATCAAAATATGCATTTCAAAGGGTATTTTCCTCTAAAGTAATTTTGAATCACACTTTAATAACTTTTTAAAGCTGTGAACTGAACAAGAAAGCTCAAAGCAGATGGAGAACTAAATTCTGATCCATATTTTTGCCTCAGAAATGAGCATGGATATTTAAATCAATAAAGCAGAGTTGGAAATGTGCCTGCCCAGGTGGCATCTGAGGAACTCTCCAATTATATCTATTAGCAAAAAAATCACAAGATTGGATGTTCTCATTTGAAATCTCATGAGTATGTGACATGTCAGGATAAAATTGCTAAAATCATGTAAGATTTAACAATCTCATGATATCTTTGATTATTTTTTACGTTTATTTTTATTTTTAATTTTAGTGCTGTTGCACAAAGATCACACAATGCTGCCTTGTGTCTGAAAAAGTGTGAAATGGACTAATTTTCAATTGATCAATACTTTCCTACTTGATGCTGTAGGTGAATGTGCAGCTTTGAATCTGGAGTACGTCAAGCTCCTGGGCTATTATATGGTATATTCTAAATATTTCTTGTCCTTTCTGTTCCTTTTCCTGTTTTATCTCAGATCTTCCTAGAAGGGATGCAAGTTAGATGGTATATACTGTAGCAGGGAAAGCTTTGGATAGGATTTTAAAATAGTAATAATAGGTTAATTAATTGAAATCAACATATGAAACTTAGCATCATTACCTACTGCTTCTTGCCTCCAGAACAAAATTCTGCTGGGACAGTCTAAGCCATGACTAGCAGAATTTCCCTTTCAGGGTCTAGATTCTAAGCTTTCCAACTCTCTGTCCCTTCCACCCATACCTGCTTATTCCCTCTTTCTCCAGGCTCCACATGTAAGTTTTGCAAATTCTCCTTCTTCCTTTAGTTCCGTGTCTCAAAGTTATTGTTTCCTACATCTGGGGCCTTTTTTAGGCAATTATCCCTTACCTTCCTAAGATTGGATGATTCTTCCTAGCATTCTTCCAGATCCTCCAGAAGCATCCTCTCATCATCATAACACTCTGCAGATTTTGTAGAGCCCTCTCTCTGGATATCCTCGACTCCTTAGATCAGGGCTTTCCAAACTTTTGCTGTTGGCAACACACCAATGGCCGGCCCACAAAAACCCAGAAGCGCTACCGCTGGTGCGGCGCACAAAAACCCAGAAGCGCTGGTGGCGATGCTTCCAGGTTGCTGCCGTGGTGGCAGCGGCTGATCCTTCTGTGTGCCAGGAAGCCCGGCAGTGTGCGCGTGCACGTGGCGAGGCTTTTCGCCTCCCTGCCGGAGCCGAGGGCATTTTTGGGGTCCCCGGAGCCTGCCTTTTTGAAGGGGCAGTGGCAGCAGCGGCGTCCTGGAACCCAGAAGCGCTGATGGCCCGCCGCCGCTGCCCCTTCGAACGGGCAGGCTCCAGGGACTCCGGAAATGCCCTCGGTTCTGGCAGGAACGCGAAAATCGCACGTGCACGCATGCTGCCGGGCTTCCTGGTGCACAGCTGATTGGCGCAGAGAATTTCCACCCCAGGCGGCCTGGCAGCATGCACGTACCATTTTCACCTCCCTGCCGGAACCAAGGGCATTTTCATCAGCGCTTCCAGGTTGTCATGCGACACACTTGGGGCCCCCAGGCGACACAGTATTGTGTCGCGACACACAGTTTGGAAAGCCCTGCCTTAGCTCATTTGAATATTGTCTCAGTTGCATCCTATGGACATCATATCTCTTCATGTCTTCATTTCTGAGATGTTTTGATCCTTTACCTTTTTTAAAAAAGATTTTTTTAAAAAAAGTTGAGAAAACCGATAAAGCATGTAAGTTTAAGAATTCAATCTTGGTCAGTTCTGATGCAAACTGACTGATCTGTACTTCCAGGATTAATGCACAGTTTGGGAAGTAATTATCCTATGCATTTCACACTTCTCTGATTTTGGAATGTATTTCTTGGCTCAAGAAACTTTAAAAAATACATTTAAAACATATTTTCAGGGTAAAATGGGTGTAAGCAATCATGATTAAAATATGTATTTTGTGAAAAAAATAATTAAAATAATATTTAAAATATATGTAGAATCTTTAAAATTCTGCATATTAATGTATATATAGAATGGAAGAGTTTTAATAAATTAAAAAATACAAAATGTACATGAAGGGGAAATCGATTGATCTACTAATACAGTGCTTCCCAAAGTGCCGCCGTTGGCGACACACCAATGGTGGTGGTGGCGGCGGTGGCACGAGGGTGGAGGCATGCATGGCGGCGGTGCGGGGGGGCGCGCGGGGGCGGGTACGGCGGGTGCGGCAGCGGCGGCAGCCTCCGCTAAAACGCGGAAGCGCTGATGGCGCGCTGCTGCTGCCGCCGCCATGCACACCCCCGCTACCACTTTCAGGTTGTGTGGCGACACACCAGACACTAAAGTGTCGCAACACACAGTTTGGAAAGCTGTGTACTAATAGCTGGATTTCTATTTAGGATTCCTATTTATTTATAAATAATAGTATTTCTCAGTTGTCTTTCAGCCCAGAAAGGGGGAGGGGGAGAGAAGCCACATTGCAAAAGAACAATTTAAAAACTGGAAAGCAGAACATGGAACAAAAAAAATTGACAGCAGCCTAAAAAGGTGATGATCTAATCTCATTGGGGAGAATGGCCACAATCAAGGTACTGTCATGAAGAAGGCCCTATCATGTGTTCCCAGAAATCCCAGTCTCAGGTTTCTGTGATTGCAACATGGGCTCCTTTGACTAAAACTTAAATATATTTTTTTCCATTTCATTATCTCTCTCTTGCACATCTTCAGACATGGCTGAAGGTGCCATAACTAAACATGAATCTGGGAGGACAAAAAGCCAGGAATCTTGTCTAAAAGATTCCTTCAGGGAGGTAGATAAGAAGGAAGCAAGTTGTTAAGGAAACAAAGGAAAAAAATGTCACCTGAACCAGACAAAGGAAGCTGGGGCTGAGCACAGGGAAAACCCCTAATCACAGCTAATCAATAAAGCAAGAACTTTTGGGGATAAAAAGGGGTCCTGAAGCCCGCCCACTCCTAGTGCTCGGCAGCCTAGTTGAGAAGGACTTGGATAACTGTGGATGAATGTGTGGTGTGTGTGTTTGTGTATGAGAAAGAGCAAGTGTACATTGTAACTAGTAAAGTTTTGCTGTTACTTTAAATTCACTGGGTCTCTGTGTATGTTGTGCCTTAGTGTTGGGTAGGAAGTGATTTGTGTGTGTCCCTAATTATTTCCTGGCTGTTGACCAGGGCTGTGTGTCTTGTCTGCTCTAGCCACACCTATCTGGAAAACCCAGGTAGAAAGCAAGGGGGGGGGGGGCTGACAAGATCCACGTGCCTCAACAGGCTGTGAGTGTGTGAGCAAGTGACCTTAAGCTGAACCTGAGAGGGCCTGTAACACACACATCTGCATATGCCAGTAAATGTAGGTTTCACTTTCTTTTGACATATTAATTGGGAAGATAGGGGTGTGTGTGTGTGTGTGTGTGTGTGTGTGTGTGTGTGAGAGAGAGAGAGAGAGAGAGAGAGAGAGAGAGAGAGAGAGAGAGAGATCTCCAGGTTTTATTTTTTATCATTTGTAGAGAGTGGGATTTTAGCATAAGTCTAGCATTCCAATAGATGTAATTCAGTGAATAAATTCCACTCTGATCTGCTAACTAACTTTGATGTTCATGTACATTAAGTGAATGCTTAAAAGATTTCAACAGTCCTCCCAAGAATTTAGTGCATTTTTAAGGATCTATTATGCTTCAGGATTAGTGTGTGCAGAGCTTATTAATACTGAGACATGTCTGGCAGTTCCACTTTCTCAGGAGTATTGATATTATTCATAGCACTGGTTTGCATGGCAAGAATCGTTTCGTCATTCTTCTGGATTAATCTTTCTATTGATTTTTTGCAAGTTTGTAAATAGTCCCTCATGGACTTGCTTGTGGCAGTTAAGCAATACCTGAAAAGGAACAGATAGGGATGTTTTTGTTTTACAGTGGCTGAAGCTGACTTGCAAACCAGAAAACTCCTTGCTCCAAAATCCCCTCTGCCAAGAATTTACAGGGTGGTTTCTAGCATCCACTTTTATTTCCCATGTTCCTAGGCATGCCTTCCACAGATTGATAACAAATGGAGGTAAAAAGGGCACACTATATTGGGCCCAGAGAGCCAAGGGGCTCAGAGAGGGCCTCGTTCAGACAGCAGCCCTATTTTCAAGAAACAAAAATAATAAGGTTAATTGTAAGTTTGCTGGAAGACTTATATGGAGATGTCTGTAGCTTGAATCATGTCAACTGGATTTCTATTTTCTCAGTGGAAACGTTTCGCTCCTTATCCAAGGAGCTTCTTCAGTCTGAGCAAAGTTAGTAAGGGAATCCTTAAATATGTTTCTAGGTGGCTGTATCCTAAACATATTTAAGGATTCCCTTACTAACTTTGCTCAGACTGAAGAAGCTCCTTGGATAAGGAGCGAAACGTTTCCACTGAGAAAATAGAAATCCAGTTGACATGATTCAAGCTACAGACAATTCCACCTGGATGACTGAGAACCTTCATAGACACTTATATGGAGAGTTCTGTTCTGCATACAGGGGTCTCCATTATGAGGTTGGCTAGAATCAGAATCAGAAGCAGCACTGTGAAACTTGAGAGGCTGGCTGGCCCTTCCTTAGGCAGAATGAATCTATGGAGTTAATTCTAACACCTATTATTTGAGTGAGAAAGATTTAGGCTTCCCTATGTGATGTGTTCTCTCTAGAACTAAAGGTTCCATAGTCCTTTTTTGTGCATATGGAGAGAGAAGGATAAAGAACCACATTACGAAGGACATTGATCTCAAAGACAGTAGGAAGCTACATCCACAGAGCTTTTCTTCTCTCTCACTCTCAATGTTTGGTTATAAATAAAAACAAACCAGGCAGTGAGAAATATAAGGGAGACAAAACCAAAGGCACTCAAAGAAGCTAAAGGACAACAGGCAATCAATGCTCCAGTTTCTCACATCAGACAAGGCTTTTCTGTGATCTGGCTTAGGCAATAGTAGATGGAAAAAAGCAAGATGGAAATGTGTTTCATATACAAACAACATTTCTGGCAATCACAGATGATTTTGAAAAAATGCTTCTAGACATATGACAAAAAAAAATCAAATAATATCATCACTGTTACTACCACCAACCTGTTTGAAGGAAGGTTTGCAAAAAACAGGAAAGCATAACCTGATACTGATTCATGCTTTTTCAAAGACCCAAGATAGAAACTGATACCAGATTCTGACCAAAAATGTTCTATGTTGCATCCTGTCAATTGAAGAAATGCAGAAGCTAGAAAAATCTGTTCAAAAGATAATGGACATAAATTTCCAGAGTTTCTTCTCAAATTAAGGCTTCCAATGGAGAATGGTAAGAAATGGGCTTTTTCAGAGCCCAACCAATAAACTCTATATTGTTTTCCATGTTGGGAGACACAATCAGTCTGCAGCAAAAAGTGAAGGTTAGAGAGAACACGATCACAGAACATAAAACATGCTATGCCGGTAGACATGGAGTGAACAGGAGGTTTGAAGACAAATATCAACAGAGGCAAAGCAGGAGGAGAGCATGTGTCATTTGCAAGTTCTATTATTGCATCTGGAGCCTTGGATCTGCCTGCATATTCATGCCTCCTTTGCAAGGGCAACGGGTACATGAGCAGTTGGTTGTGGAGAGTCATGGAACTGCTGACTATCAGAAGCTGTGAAGTTTCCCTGGTAGTGGGACAATGGTGACAACTGTGGTGGGGTTAGGAGGGATGCATTACAAGTTTGTGCTTTGCCCAAAGAAACAATGCCCATGACAATAGCTTCTTTTAGCTGTTGCATAATCTCTACCCCCACTGACATCATTCAGAAGGTCTCTGGAAGAAAGCTTTCATGTGTATAGTTGTATGCATACTGGATTACACATGAGCCGGGATCCTGATAATTCATGTGGTGAATCCTCCAGTGGGGCTGTAATGTCACTCCAGATTTGAAGTCTCATATATTATTCTAGAAAGGAAGTGACAGTACAGGGCAATGATGCAATGTTCTGTTCTTTTGATGGTTGTTGTGGGTCTTCCGGGCTGTGTGGCCGTGTTCTGGAAGTTACACGGCCACACAGCCCGGAAGACCCACAACAACCATCGAACTCCAGCCGTGAAAGCCTTCGACAATACATTCTGTTCTTTTCTTATTATTTTGGTTTCTACTGCTTTTAATATTGTACGCTGCCCAGTCTTACGGAGTTGGGCAGCTCTCTAAATTCAATACATACATACATACACTTGGCATAGTGATTATTTGATGTTTTCTTTGTTTCCTCCTGTGTCCTGCATTCTCCTCCTAATCTAATATGATTGGCAGTTCTTCTTTGATGATTAATGAGGAGGAAGAGCCTCTGCCTAGAATTTTCATTCAAGTATTACATGACTGTTAACTATGTTTCTTTCTGGGTATCTGGGGAAGGGGCTAGATTTGTAGGCAGCCTGCATCATCTTCTGAAAATAACACTGAGTGGTATTCCCCCAACTCATTCTAAATGCCTCCCAACCATTAAGGTACTTCCAAAAGCTCTGCAGCTTATCCATACACATATTGGCATGTCAGCAAAATGTAGAGATATGCACTCTAGTAATGCACATTGATCAGTGATCAATGAAGAGAGAGAGAGAGAGAGAGAGACAGAGAGAGAGAGAGACAGAGAGAGAGAGAGACAGAGACAGAGACAGAGACAGAGAGAGAACTGACCCACTGTGTTTAGTTATAGGCCAGTTCAGATACACCATGTTCTGGTTAGTTTATTTGGCTCCATATGCTTCTGGGTAGGGTAGAAATCTGGAGGAGGTTCTCAAGGGTGCTGACTTCACTTGAATGTGCCCCACAGGTTGCTGTGGGGAAGAACAGACCTGGGGGAGTGTTTATTTGCCTGACGTGTTTTAAAAGTGGTGTCTTTAGGTGGTAACACTGCATTTGCAAGGTAGGATTTGGCTGACTGGTCTGATGAAATCCTTTGGTATTTTGTTGTAGTGGTTTGGATTTCTAACACTGGGGATGAGGCTCATGGAACTGGTCCTGGGTGACTGGCACTGAGGTGTAATATGAGCTACCCCTTTCCCCTTTGCCATTGATCAACCATGTTTGGGAGAAGTATAACACATTGTAGGTTGGTAGTATGCAGGAGGGATAAGCAAAACATTCTGTTGCACAAACCATTCATAATAAACAAATATATTTTATATTTAAAATAATATATTTAAAATAAACAAAGTTTATTACGCTGTTACCATCCCACCGAAGTGGTACCTATTCGTCTACTTGCATTTGCATGCTTTCGAATTGCTAGGTTGGCAAGAGCTGGGGTGAGTGCGGGAGCTCACTCCATCACGCGGTGCTCGGGTCTCGAACTGTTGACCTTCCAATCAACAAGCCTGGCGTCTTAACCACTGAGCCATTGCGCCCCCTTTAACAGCGTTCCACTCGCGTCATGCCAGCCACATGACCGTGGAAGCGTCTTCGGACAGCGCTGGCTCTTCAGCTAACAAACAGAGATGAGCACTGCCCCCTAGAGTCGGGCATGACTGCACAAATGTGGGGGGGGGGAACCTTTACCTTTATAACACATTGTAGGTTGGTAGTACGCAGGAGGGATAAGAAAACATTCTGTTGCACAAATCATTCCATGCCCAGAACTGCTGGTTTGGGGTGCCCTATGCCTAGACCAATACTTATACGTTTGAATGTTTTGGCCTGTACTGTCAGCCCTTTGAGCTAGACCCAGTCAGGAAACAGACTCCACAAGAATGCTGGAACTCTGAATACGGGAAAGTAATATTGTATGTGGTAACTGCGGCAAGATTATTGTATGCATAAATATGGAAGAATAATGAAATGATGTACCCACAGTAGATGATTGGATTATAAAATTGACAGAGCTCATGGAAATGGCAAAGCTGACCAGTCTGGTCAGGGAAAAAATGATAAAGCCTTTTTTAAAGGACTGGAAGCCTTGTATGGACTTTTTGCTGAAAAAAGAAAAGACTGAACTGATGATTTTTGGATTTGGGGATTAGAAAGTGTTAAGGAGGGAAGGGAAAGAGTAAGATGGCAATTACTCAATAGAAAGAAGGGTGGAAGTCAAAATTCTATGTTTTATTTTTTTTCACTTTTTTTTTCTTATTTCCTATCTTTTTTCTTTCACTTCTTTCTCTATTCATTTTTATACTCTTACTGTATTGTAAAATTCTAATAAAATATTTTTTAAAAAAGAATGCTGGAACTCTGCTTTATTGATTGAGGCTACCACAAGAACTGCTACAGTATGCTAACCGCAGGCTGGAAATACAGAGGAGTTGCTTCTCACCAAAGCAGCTCGTCCCTCTCCTTCACTGGCTAGTTACGAGGAGATCAGAGCTGCTCCATTCCAAAAGCTTTGACATCTGGAGTGGTCGTCACATAGGACATATGAGGACTCTGAACGCTGGTGTAATGGTGTGTGGGAATGACCTTGGGAGACTGGGCCCAGAGACACTACCTAGGAAACAGTCAGATAAGAGACAGCATAGTCTACACCTGGATAGTGGGTGGGGCAAGAGGCTCAGAAGAGACCCTCCCTAAATTCTTGGGGGTAAAGGAGACAGCAGGAGAATTGTACTTTCAGACTTGCAAGATTTTGTTGATGTACAGTAAAGTAGAATGAGCTCATCTGGTCTACCTGGTAAGGCTGACAACTGGTGACTCTGTTTTGGGGTACAGTAAGGGCTCATCCACACATTGCCCCTTACAGCTTGATGATGCCTTGCTTAATCATTCTTTAAGGGCCCATCCTCAGTCCTTTGCCTTTGTCTCTCCTCAGCTCACAGCTGAGGCCACCTAACTTTGTGTTTAGCTGGTCCAGTATTAAAGTGATGCGCTCTGTTCCTCCATGGCTATTTCGGTTTCTGCTTATTCACTGGCTTCTGCGGGCATTTTCTCACACATATCTCAGATCTTATGCAGCCTTTTTATTAATGCATGTTCACCACTCCTGTGAAACAGTGTTAGACCAGCCTAAAGAAAACTCTTTTAAAGACAGGAATGGAGGAGCAGCAGGAGGAGGACTGTTTTGTAGATCAACAGCAGGCAATCTAATAAGAGCATTTATTTTGTTTTCAGTATGGTTGTTAAACTGTCAACATGGCTGTAATAGCTTCTGGTGAAGGAAGAGTGCCAAGACTCTGATTCCTAGGTTCCCAGTGCCCAACTCCACTCACCCAGCATCAAGAAGGTGATCAATAGTTGCTTTTCTCACCCAGCAGGGGGAATGGGAACTCTTTGGGGAAGGGAAATGCAGCCACCAATAGTTGCCCTTGGCTTGTCCTAGATAAAAATAATCTGTGAGGACTTGATTCTGAGCTAGCTGATCCACGCCTGTGTATGTGTATTACCAAGTGTCCATGCCTCTTTGATCAGGGGCTAGGGCAATTGATTCTTTTAGATCCAGAGATAATAGCACACCAGTGGATAAAGAAACTTAAAGCTTTATTATAAACAGACAAAGTTGAGCAGAAGCAGTTTAACAAGCATAGCATACAGAAAGAAATGCATACATACATACCAAGCAAACAAGGTGATACCTAATCTCCTATAGGCTGCCAGGAGCCCTCTAATAAGGACAGCGGAGATACCCCAAGGTGGCAATTTTCACAGCACCCAGCACTCAAGCCTGTGTGGACTCCCAAACTCCAAAGACAATACTGAGGCTTCTATCAAAGCCTGGCTCCCAAACCCCGTGACCAAGTTTCCATGGTACTGAAGCTGCATGGCCTGACCTTGACTGGGATTCTTCATGTGGTCCAGCACCTGACCACGACATCATTCCAATAGTCTGGGAAACGATCAGATAAGCAAGTGCTTAACCAAAACAATTTCTTATCATCCTCCCCCATTCCAAGAAGCTAGAGGGGTGGCTGGAGGAGTGAACTTATGCTTAAACCTAACAAGCTGGGGACTTTCTCTCCCCCCACTTCCCACAGAGATATGTTCTGAAGGGCTGTTGGGGGAGTGGGCATATGCTTCTTCTCTCCCCCTCTCATGCCAAACAGCAACAAAAACAAGCCAATTAAACATCAGTATAACTCAAAATAAACTCTAATCTCCTAGGTGTGGGGGGAGAAAAATCAAAAACAAAATAAAAAAAATCAAAACATGCCACCTAACTCCTCGAAATACAAAGGTCTTCCGCAGGTTGCCACTACAGTATGTGTGCCAGCCCCCTTCCCCTTCTGTGAATCAGGAACTGCAGCTGAAGACCCATGCCGGGGGGGGGGGGGTTGCCTGGTAAAGCGTGCTTTGCTGCCCACCCTGGTTAAAGCTGCTCAGCTCCCCCTCCCTGGGAGAAGGGATGCATTCTGCCACTAAAGCAATGTCATGAGTTCTCAGGATTCATCAGACGAATATAGGTTTCTTGTGAACTGTATCAACTTTGTCCTTTATTCTTTGCATAACAAGGGGAGAAAGACACCTGCCTCTTTGGAAGAGTGACTTTTCCAGTCAGATAACTAAGCAAGCAGAATTCGGCTGATGCGTAGAAACAGGCCTAGAGTTTTCCCCCTTTGCCTCCCTCTGGTATCTGCCTGCAAAGGAGGATAGAAGGTAGCCAGTTTCTTTCCATCTTTCCTTTGATTTATGTCCCACTTTTTTGTATAGGAACTCAAGGTGGTGTGCAGAGTGCTCCCTCCTATTTTTCCCCACAACAACCCTGTAAAGTAGGTTGGGATAAGAGAGAGAGACTGACCCCAAGTAACCTAGTGAGCTTTTGTGGCTGAGGGGGACCAGAACCTGTTTCTCCCCACTCCTAGTCCAATACCTAAACCTCTGCACCACACCGGGACTCCAATTTATGGCCTAATTGCTCTATTTTTTTTAATAGGTTCAATTGTGTCCAATTCTCAGAGACTGCCTGGACAAGTCCCTGAGTTTTCTTGGCAAGGTTTTTCAGAAGTGGTTTGCCATTGCCTTCTTCCTAGGGCTGAGAGAGAGTGACTGGCCCAAGGTCACCCAGATAGCTTTGTGCCCAAGACAGGGCTAGAATTCACGGTCCCCCCATTTCTAACCCCACCACTACACCAAACTGGCTCTCTTAATTGCTCTATTATTGTGAGATAAATATTGAACTCCCTCCTGGCAGTAGTAATGCCTCTGCAAAAATGACAGCCTGTCTCTCCTAAAATGCAGCTGCTACTAAATTCCCGCCCCCCGCCCCAAGTAAATCAAAGGCTTCAGTTGAAACTTAGCTGGCCAACTCTCATGGCTACCAATCACATCCTTTACTCTCTCTTGACAGCTATGCAGGACGGGTGGATTGTACGATGTGTCATCCTTGCCTTAATGGCCTCTACGCAAGATGGTCTTGAGTCACCTTGGAATTCCTTAGCAGACGGACACTGCCTCATTCCCATTCTCACTTGCTAGGCACCTTCCTTCCTTCTTTCTTTCTCACTCCAAATTCCTCATAACTAAGTTGAGGATTCCTATGACCTAAAATGATAGAAATATGACAGCACTTATGACCTTAAAACCGTTTAAATATGACCAATTAAACCAAAAATATGACTCTACAATTTTACTGAAATTAGTACCCAATTTTTAAAAATCTGTGCTTACACACAAACACACACACACACACTAAAAGGTTTATTCTTCTTCACTTCCAGTGCAGAAGTGCTAGTATTGAAGGAAACAAATGAACATTTTGAGAGTAAAATGGTCATCTCTGGATTAGTTTTCATTAACCGCAGAATTGCATTGGATGACCACATGCATCTTGAGGTTATCAAACTCAAAACTCCTTCTGTTGTCCACCAGTATGTTCTTGTATCTGTAGAAACTCCGTTCGACATCACAAGAGGTTATAGGAACAAATTTGAAAAAAGCAAACTCATCTGGAGAAAATTCTGGCTCGAAGTCTTCAAATTTTGCTTTGAGTCCATTTAGAACGTTACTTATTTTGCAAAGTGTTGAAGAACCCAGATTAGATTGCAGCACCCTTTGCAGTTTATTACTAATTTTTTCAGCCACTTTCCCCTTTACTTGCTTTAAATCACTCTCAGTTTGTTTTACAATGTTCAGTGCATCACTAAGTTCCATTCCTACAGTTTCAAGGCGGGTGATTGCTCTTGATAATCCACTGAAGTTAGATCCTATATATGCTAGGTTTCCAGCCAAGGTTTCAGAAAAGGAATCTTGCACAATCTTGATGGAGGAAGATTTGCAACAGTCAAATTCTTTAACTATCCGCTGCAAGGAAGCATAATTTGTGAAATAATACATAGCTGCATCCAGCCAAGTCCCCCAACGTGTCACAACAGGTTGGGGAGGGAGAGCCAAAGTAGGAGCAATTTCTTTGAACTTTTATACTCAAAGTGGAGCTTTAATGAACATTTTTTCCCATTCGAAATTATCTTATCTACATCAGGATAGTTGCTTCGAATCTCTTCGGCCACTCTGTGTAAACGGTGTGCAAGGCATGTGATATGGATCATTTTTGGATAAAGAAGTTTAAGTCCCTTGGCTGCTTTAGTCATGTATGGAGCGGCATCTGTTACAAAGAGAAGGATATTTCCCCTTTTTACACCATCTGGCCAGAGTAGTTTCATAGAATCGTCAAAGAGCATAGCAATAGTGGAATTGTTTACTTTTTGTAGAGTTTCACATGTTAGAAGAAATACTTCACCAGGCTTGTCACATTTCAGAGTGCCAATAATAACATTGGCTACATATCTTCCGTTTACATCACTTGTTTCATCTATTGGAACCCATATCTTATTGTTGTCAACAGCAGATCTTATCTTTCCTAACACATCTTCATAGCAGGCAGAGATGTAATTTTTCCTTACAGTTGATTCATTTGGAATCAGGTGACTGGTGTACTTCTCCAAAAAATGCCTGAGGCTACCACTACCTAATTTCCTTAAGGGAATATTTGAAGTAACCATCCTTGTACAGAGATCCTTACAAAATTCTGACTGGGTCTTTGATGAACCTGCAGTTGAAGAAGACGCTCTCTCGAAAAGGAGACGTTGCCTGTTCTCAGTGAAGGTAAATCATGCTAAACAACTC
Organism: Charina bottae; assembly: GCA_023362775.1. NCBI lineage: Eukaryota > Metazoa > Chordata > Lepidosauria > Squamata > Charinaidae > Charina > Charina bottae. The sequence continues at coordinate 5,154,761 of JALMGJ010000020.1, forward strand.
TTGTGTTTCGCGGTGTCACAATGTTGTTGAAAATTAAAACACTTTTGGGGCGATACCTTAACTTCACACAATTTACAAAACAAAATATCACCATCGCTACTGAAAATCTGCTCCCCAAATTCTTGAACAAGATGCCGTAATTTCACACTTGCTAAACATCTACTTTTAGGTATGTTGAAAGCAGATTGCAGTTCTCACGTGACTCCGCCACCTCAAACACACACACCCCTGAGTTGGGGAGCAAATGAGAAAAAGGAAAAATAGGCAAATACTTACTCTTTTTTTCAGGCCTGGTCAGGAGAGAAGCCTCTACCTGCTGAAGTCATTTTAAAACAGGTTGCTCTCCCTCTCTTACACACACACACGCACACAGAGCCCTGAGTTGGGGAGCAAATAAGAAAAAGAAAACAAAACAGGCAAATTCTCACCTTTTTTTCAGGCCTGGTCCGGGGAGAAGCCTTTGTTCCAATCTCTCTCTCTCTCTCTCTCTCTCTCTCTCTCTCTCTCTCTCTCTCTCACACACACACACACACACACACACACACACACACACCCCTCCCTGAGTTGTGGAGCGAATAAGAAAAAGAAAACAAAGCAGGCAAATTCTCACTTTCTTTGCTGGCTCGAATTTGCTGGCTTATCAGGAGAGTTGCCAATGACCAAAATATGACGTTCCTTACAAAATTAAGCAGAAATATGACATAACACCTTTAAAAAGTCAAAATATGACTTTTCAGGCATCTAATTCTCACCAGATTACTCCAAAACATGTTTTAGCTTACTTATAAATTCAAATAATGGTTCCAGAAAAAATATGACATGTCATAGAATTCCTCGCCCTACTCATAACTATATTTCTACCAGGTTCTTAGTCCATTTTCAACTCCTCCTTCCCCTGTCTCTGTGAGGTTTTCTCTGTATGTGAAACTCCTTATCTGGTTTTTCCCCCCAGACTCCAGCTATCCTCCAGATACAGTTTCTTATGTCTGGGAGCTCATGTGGCAAACTGTGTTGAGCTTCTCCATTCTGTTCACAAGCAGCCGCTTGTACTCAGATAGGAAGAAAAGTCATGAGAAGGGAAGTGCTCATAGCTGCCACCAGGAGATTCTCTTGCCAGTTCCAGCAGGTTTGGCAGAGGTGGAGAAACGAAAAAGCGCCCCCCCCCCCCCCCGCTGCCAAAAGGAAAATGGCCCTGTAGGAGAGTGGCTAGAGCAGAGCTTTCCAAACTTTTCATGTTGGTGACACACTTTTTAGACATGCATCATTTCGCGACACACTCTTACAGCAGGGCACAAGGCAGGCACTAGGACCTGCGCAGAATCACAGCAGGTTTGGAGGCAGCCAGGCACAAGGCAGGCACTAGGACCTGCGTGGAATCCTGGCAGGGCTTGGAGGCAGCAGCAGCCGTGACACACCCAGACACTGCAGCCGACACACTAACGTGTCCCGACACACAGTTTGGAAAGCTCTGGGCTAGAGTCTCAGAGGGGCAGGGGTGCTGCCTGCAGCAACTTTGGACAGCCCAATTTGCTGGGCAGAGCCTAGCATGCATGTCACTTGTTCATACAGCAACACTTTGGCTGGGCAGCCCCTAGCCCCTCACTGCCTCACGGCACCAACTATGCTCCTGATGTAGTTCCTTGTTGGTACAAGGACACTTTGGCTGGGAGAAGAGGAAAAACTCTTTTTTTTTAACCTGAAACAGCTACTTTCAATGTATGTTGCCTTTGCCATGGACTGGGGATGAGATGCAGGTGATGTTATGAAGACAAAACATGCAGAAACAATTAATGAGACGTCCTCATGCTGTGAGTAGCAGTACATGAGGAAGGGCCATTAGAGAAAAACAGGTTTTTGGCAGCCAATCAGAGTTTGCTTATCTTTGATATTTAAGTGTGTATCTCCAGTCCCAGGGTGGACACCAGCATTCCAAATCAGCAAAAGATAATACCTTGAGCCCGGTTGGTGCCCTGGTATTAGTCACCCCTTGACTGCTAACACCACCCTCGGCCCTGTTAATCTGTCAGGGAAGTCATTTCTCTTCCACCAGGTGTTTACTCATTACTTAGTGTTAGAGATGGCTTCCTAATTATGATTATCTTGTTTACTATTGCACTATAATTTCAATGGCAGTGAATTTTAGTATGCTGTCAAAGAATTGAGGTGCATTTGTGAGATACTATAAAGCTGATCAATGGTTATAAAAGAAGTGTACATAGACTATCCATGTAATATTAAGGTAGCGGCAATAAAGGAAGTTGGCAAAACAGAATGGGATGGGTTATGACATGGCAGGCAGACTTTGGGAACCTTCATTTTACTGATAACCTAATTGTAATGGAATGTGAGAATGACCCTGGAAGATGGGGGGGAGGAGAGATGCTGCCCAGGGAATGATTTGATAAAAGAGGGAGGAGCCCGCAACTGGGTAACGGGTAAAGAAAGGAACTAAGAAAGGACCCACCCTAAGTGGTTAGGTGGTAAATAGGGAGGGCGGGAGATTTGTACTTTCAGACTTGCAAGATTCTGTTAATGTAGCCTAACAATAAAGTAGAGGTAGCTCATCTGGTCGTGTTTCCTGTCTGGTTTACCTGGGAGGGCTGGCACTAATTGGCTTGTATACCTGTCTTAGAGCTAGATATTTGCTGCTGGTGGTCAATAACAGATTAAGTTTTGCTCTACTTGCCTTGCTCACAGCAACTCTGTACCTTGTGTCAGGATCAACCACGCTGTCCAGCACGAGTATACTGTGTGTAAGACAGAAATCCAGAGTGTAAAAAGACAGCGAGAGATTGTAAGTGATCTGATCAAAAGAACATTTTAAAAAATCCCCAGAGAGCAAATCCAATACATATTTACTCAGAAATAAGACTCACCGTGTCCAATTATATTTATTCCCCAGAAAGTATTTCAGAATTGTATTCTAAAACTTCCCTTAAAGAGGGAATGGTATAATACATAAAATATTAACAAGATCTCTGTTGCTCTAATTGCATGTCTAGTTGATGAAATTCTCTAGCAGGATGGAAGAATAATACCTTTCTTCTAATGATGTTTGATAGCAACTGGTATTTAAAATATTATTTAACCAATCAAATCATTGAAAGCCCTATCCTCTGTGACAGGGGTTCTCGAACTATGGGTTGAACCTCCTGGGTTATTGTGGGCAAATTTAAGGGGAGAGTCACACTCATTCCCACTCTACCTGGACAAGCCGCTGTCCAGCCGTGTATTTGCAAATTAGGTTTGCACACCCAAAGAGGAATCATTGTTGGAACTTGCATTACTAAGGGTGACCACAACATTTATCGTCTCTACCTTCCCAACTCCAGAGGCACATTCAACTCTTTGCTGCCCACCTGCCAGCAGCACTTGCTGACAGTCCAGCATACCGCCCATCTTTCCTCACTCTGCACCCACCAACAGCTGTGGGGGGCGGGGGAGGACAGCCGAGTGGGCAAGGTGAAGTCCATATCTTTTGGGTCTTCCTTATGGAGCAGGCAGGGGCATGAAGCAGCAGTAGCAGCATCTCCAGCATATTTGGCCAGCAGGAGAATGTGTCTCTCGCTGCAAATGAGGTAGTATGTAACCCTGCCAAGGCAGTAGGAAGAAAGATGTTCTCCTGGTGCAGCCTCTACCAGTTGCAGTTTGCTGTTGGAGCCCTGGGCTCCAAGACAAAAAAGTTGAAGCTTTTCTTTTGGGAAAGCTCTTTCTTGCTCCTTTCCCAGGAGCTATGCCTGGATGTGTGTGTGTGTGAGAGAGAGGGAGAGAGAGAGAGAAAGAAAGAAAGCATAGCATTGATCTGTCTACTTCCTGGTGCTAAGTTAAGGCCCCTTGTTAGCATCCAAATTGTTTTCCCCAGACTTGTCACTATCCTATCTGCAACAGTTCTGTGAGGTGAATGACTGTACTACTGGGGGGCCCCAAGGAACCTTGTGACTGTGCTGGAATTTGCCAGTCCCCCATCACTGCCACTGGTTGAAAGAATCTAGGGATGCCCACAACTCTTACTGCCCAGGCTCTGCGCCAGAAGTTGCCTGGGTAGACCTTTCCTGTGCCAGGGAGGGCTCCACACTATTTCCGCTAGCCTACTAATGCATCTGCAACAGATTCACCAAGCCTTCTATCTTGGGGTCAGGCCCTAGGCCTGGTTCTGATGTGGGCAGGTTCTCCTGCTTGAGGGTGACTGCCACACAACAGAGAAGGTTGTCCTGCTGTTCTTGACTCCGCCAAAGGTAGGTCTCCAAAAGCGGGGATATTTGCTGCTGGTGGTCAATAACGTCTGGACACAGGTAGGCCTCCAAAAGCAGGGAACAGAAGGAAACTAGCTGCTCCATACCAAATAATGAATGAATTTGTGTGAAACCTGTCCCCCTCCCCACCCCAAGAAATAAATATGTCAGACCACAGGGCTCTGTCAGAGTATGATCTAACAATTTCATTCATGGGGAGGGGGGTTCACAAAATTTATTTTATAGCCCCTGCTCTATTACATTGCCTAGCATCTTTAAAAGTAAATCTGGGGGCATATTTAATACTGGGTAATTGAGCAATTTAACTCTGCCCTGAGTAAAAATTTCTTACCTATTCATTTTGGAACAAAGTTCTCTAGATCTGGTTGCACATGAGTGCTGTGTGCATTATTCATGCATGTTATATTTGTACTTGAAATTATGCTGCAGATGTCCCCTTGAAGCGATACCAAAGTGCAAAGTAATGCCACCTATACTTATGTGAGCAATACAAAATGATTTATTAAAAACATACTTCTACCATTGATTTGGAGCCCTGCTTTGTGTCCTCCCATCATCTGAAGTACATGGGTGACAATGTGAATCACAGCCTTCTCTGAAATGGCATTTCCTCCTTGCTTTTAAGTGTGAAGCAAATATCAACTTCCATAGTTGACTTTATGAGTGGTTTACTATTGCTAGACTTTTATAAATTCCACCTACTTTTAATGATGACTAAATAAATGATTCTGGTATGTTGTATAAAATCCTTTGGAAATTGGTGAGTTGGAAATACTTTAGTATACAATCAAATCTGTGTTTGTCTTTTGCAGTCTATCAGAGAAGTCACAGGCTATGTCTTGGTAGCTCTGAATCAATTTGAGTATCTTCCTCTGGAGAATCTGCGGATCATCCGTGGAACAAAATTGTATGAGGATCGTTCTGCATTGGCCGTCTTCCTCAACTACAAAAAAGATGGGAGCTTTGGACTCAGGCGGCTTGGGCTGAAGAACTTGACTGGTAAGGAAAAACACAAAGATTATGAGAGAATTGCTTGATCCTGTTGGCTGGTAGTTGCAGATCCTGGAAATAAGTACTGCAGTACTTTGGTCTACAAAGCAAAACAAAAGAGAACAGGACAAACAAACAAGCAAAAGCATCAGTTGCTCTCCTTTTGTGGCAAGCATCTGTTTCTCCAGTAACAATCCTGGCAGATTGTAATTTGACTGGTGTCATTCGACTGTCTGTCCTATATGTAAATCATTTTATCAGTAGTGAGGAACCCATGCCACTCTAGAAATTGCCTCACTATGTCTCTAAGCATCTGGGATCATGGGCTATGAATCAGGACTCCTGAAAATGGTAGTTTAATAACTGGAGGTTATCAGTTTCCCTTCCCCACACTTGTTACTTTATTTATTACTGATATTGGAGGAAACAACACAGCTGTGAGCAGTTGCAATATCAGTCATGTGTTACATGCTTGGCTTACCTGTATTGACACAGCAATGCCATGAAGCCTCTTATCTAGATCTGTTCTAGATAAACGGTCAATATTCTGGCTCACTTGGAAACAGATGCCATTAAAGGCACGGAATTTAAATGGAACTGATTGTGTGTAGGACCAGATTGTCAGATGTCTGAAGTAATCAGTTACCATAGACATACACTTCTGTGTGGTATCCAGTTTAGTACTTGTGCACAGCTGCTGTTATCTGCTTATTTGACAGATGGGCTTTAAGGCAAATGACAACTTTCAAAAGATAAATATCTTGCATGAGTAACAGGTATCAGGATTAGCTTTCCAACTACAATGAGATTATCATTATCACTCTTTTTGTACTACTGGGATACTTTATGAAAGCTACCACCCAATTCAGTTTGGAAGACACAAACTAGCAGGGGTGCTTTCTCCTCCTCACTTAGGAACAGTAGCAGGTACTTCAGTGCTGGGGTGGAAGAAGGCACATAGAATAGGGCATTAGATTATGTGAAGAAATGTTCTGCACTTTGGACCCCTTGGCAAGCTCATCTCTGCAAATTACACTTGTAAGAAGCACAGTAACTCTGTGACAGACAGTATAGGTTACATTGAAAGGCATGGAACCATTTTTAAAATGCAACCCCCAAGGCCATAATTTGACATGAGTGGAGATGGGCACGCCCACCCACATCTGACCAATGTGCCTTTCTGTTATACCTTGAGGTTCTTAGGCTTTAAATGGCACTCCGGGGAGTTGCTAGTTAGCTGGGTGACCCAGCTTTACCATTGAAACTAAAATTATCCTAAAACAACTCTGTTAATTGTAAGTGCAATCACATGCTGATTCAGCAGAGCAGGAGAACTTTTAAATATATGAGGGTGGGTAAGAGGTAGGGAATGTTTGACTTAGCTAGAAAAGGTTCAGAAAGAGGAACTACAAGTAAACTAAAGCTCTGTATTCTGTCTATCTGTTCAGTCGTGTCCGACTCTCCGTCACTTTGTGGATGCTTTCCATGCCTTTCTATCTCTTACAGCTTCCTTTAGTTCCATCAAAGTCATTCCAGTGTCCCTTCTGATGGTGTCAAGCCAGTGAGTCCTAGGGCAGCCCCGTCTTCTTTTACCACTGATCAGTCCCAGCATAATTGTCTTTTTAAGTGAGTTGGCTCACATAACATGACTGAAGTATGACAGTTTTTGTTTGGTGATCTTGGCTTCCAGGGATATTTTTGGTTTGACTCTGTCTAGGACTTCCTTGTTGGTAATCTTTGCTGTCCATGAGATGCATAGTAATTGTCTCCAGCACAATTCAAATGCATCTATCTTTCTCCTGTCTGCCTTCCTCAAAGTCCAAGTTTCACAACCAAACGTAGCTATTGGAAATATGATCGTATTAACTAGTCTGCATTTGATTGGGAGGCCGATATCTTTATTCTTCCAGATGTTATATATGCTGGTCATTGCTGTTCTTCCAAGTGCTATACGTCTTCTAATCTCTGGGCTGCAGTCACCCTTTTGATCAATTTTAGAGCCAAGGAAGTTAAACTCCTTCACTGCTTCAATTACCTCGTTGTTGATCTTAACACTGACTTGCACATTCTCTGCTGTTGTCATTATCTTTGGGGGGTTTTTTTGGTGTTAAGGCTCAATCCAAGTTTTTCACTTTCATCTTTGACTATTAGGATTAGCCGTTCTAGATCTTTTTTTACTTTCCGCCAGCAGTGTTGTATCATCTGCATAACGAAGGTTGCTGATGTTCCTAACACCAATTTTTACCCCAATAGTAGATTCTTCCAGATGTGCCTTTCTCATAACCACTTCTGTGTACATGTTGAATAATGAAGGTGATAGAATACAACCCTGATGAGTGCCTTTTCCAATTTTGAACCATTCTGTGTCTCCATGTCAGATATTAAAAATTAGTGTTCCTCAAAGAATAATTAAATCCCAATAGAAGGATGAGGAAATCATTCTTCCTAAAATAGCTGCCAAAAATTCTGAAACGGAGAAGAGCGATGCATGTGGGTGATGGAGATGCATGTGGGTGATGGTGAATCCAGAGGGAGATGACCCATTGGCGCCAACCTCCAACACATACGTGCCTGAGCACCAAGGGATATTTGCATGACAAGGGTCTGGGAAGGAAGGGGGAGAAATAAGCAAACTCCTCTTTCTGTGTCAGCTTCAGGTAACTTAAGAAACAATCAATGGGTAATCAAAGCAAAACCAGCCTGTCAGTTGTGTCTCCTATCAAGAGGAACTAAGATACATTGAGTTCAAAGGAGATTCGGTGTCAGCTTCAAAACAAGACTAGTATGTCAGTTACTTAAAAGAAAGGCTTGTTAAAACGAGACTATTGCCTCCTATTGACACAAACTAAGCTACATTGAACTTTAAGGGACCTTCAAAGCCATTATGACTATGTTAATGACTAAAACTAATCACTTCTATCAGGAAGCGTCTCACACAAGAAAGAGTAAAGATATCACCCAGAGGGGCCGTGGTATTGTAAAATGGTCAGGAACTGAGAACTGTCAGTCTGACACTTTGCAAACTTGTGTAAATATGTAAACTAAATATGTAAACTGACTTTTCTTTGAACTACATGTATAAAAGAAATGAATGAACCTTGCTCATTGCTCTCTCTATACCAGTCAAATTTGTGACGGTATGGCAGAAGCCTCTTTTGCAAAAGACCAATAAACATTTAGAGCTGTTATTTGTTAGTTCAGTATTTTATTTTGTGGGAAAAGGAGCCAAATCTCACATCCATATGCTGTCTTTACAGTTGCTTCTTTTTGTCAAAGTACAGAGATCGTATCAGTTGGATGAGGTGTAATGATATTCCCATTTCTTTCAAGCAGTTCCAGAGCTTGTCATGATCAACACAGTCAAAAGCATTTGTATAGTCAATGAAGCACATGTAGAGGTCTTTTTAGAATTCCCTTGCCTTTTCCATCATCCATCGAAGGTTGGCGATGTGATCACGTGTTCCTCTTCCTTTTCGTAATCCATCTTGTACATCTGGTAACTCTCTTTCGATGGTTGAGTTCATACGTTGTTGGATGATCTTCAAGACAATTTTACTCGCATGTGGTATTAAGGCGATTTGAACAGACTTTTGTTTCACCTTTTTTCGGTATTGGAATAAATACTGACCTTTTCCACTCTTTTGGCCATTGACCAGTCTTCCATACACTTTGACATAATGCTGTCACTGCTTTTGTTGGCAGTGGTCTCAGTAGCTCTGCTGGTATTCCATCAACTCCAGGGGCTTTGTGGTTTGACATCTGATTGAGTGCCCATTCTACTTCAGCTCTTACAGTTCTTCTTCTCCTGTGCCTTGGTTTTGATTTTATTTATTTAATTTTATTTTTTATTTATTTAATTTATCCCCGCCCATCTCCCCAAATAGGGGACTCTGTATTTTTGTTTGTGTAAAGTTGCTCTGTATATTCCCACCACCTTTCTCTGATTGCTTGTTGGTCGTGTAATTCCTGTCCATCATGTCCACTGACTGTTGCCTTTCTTGCCATAAAAGGAGCTCTGACCTTCTTCACATAAGCAAAACACTCTCTTGTATGTCCTTTCTGGGCTGCTTCCTCCAGTTTCCTGCATTGCTCAGCCCAAAATTCTTCTTTGTCTATCCTCGCTTCTCTCTGAAATTTTGCATTTAATGCTAAAGCAGCCCTCCCTATAAGAAAAGACTTTAGTGGTTAGGGTTCTTTAGCGTGGTCCAAAGGAGAGTAAGGGGGAATGATAGATGAATGCAAAATCATACTAGGCATGGATAAATGAATAGGGGGAGGTTTTTCTCCCTCTTTCATAGTGTTGGAACTCAGAGTCCTCCATCAAACTAACTGTAGGAAGATCCAGGACCAACGGAAGGAAATACTTTTTATACAGTGCTTACCAGCAGTTATGGTAATGGCATCCAACTTGGATGCTTTTAAAAGAGAATAGGACAGGTTCATGGACAATCTAGCTACTAATATTAATGGCTGTTTTACTACCTCCTGAATCACAGGCTGCCTGCTTTAGACACTGGTTGCTGGGAAGCAATATTATGCTCCACTCTAGGCTTGTGAGCAGCCCAAATGGATCCAGTTGGCCACTGTGTAACACAGAACATTGAACTGGATGGACCTATGGTCTGATCCAGAAGGGATCTTTTTATGTCCTTGTGACTTGAATCAATGGTCACCATAGTTTTGGAGGAAATAATTAAGGCTATACTGTAAATTAGGAACTCACCCTGCATCAATCACTATTAGAAGAAACAAAACAAAACATGATATCGTACGGAATTCATCACACTCTTGAACAGCCTATTTTCAACTAACTAATAGCAAAATAACATGATGTCATTGTGCAGTGAGACCATTCTGGAAGCTGAAATTTCCTTTTGATAGTTTTTAACAATATTGGGACTACCTGGATCTAACTGTTGAATGATTTGAGAGGAATTTTGTTTGGCTGTTGTCACTTTGGTTAAATTGTCTTATAGTTAAATTGTCGTTCTCTCTATACAATTCCATGTATTTCTAGGTATAGGATTGACTGCAGCTGAGTGAATAAACAGGAAAAGCTAATAGGGGTTTGGCAGTAGAGCTCAACAAAAGCAAGACATAAGGAAAAGAGGAGAATGACACGCAAAGCTGTGTGTTTTAAGGGATTGTGAGAGTGTAATGGTCACTTCTTGAATAGTTGCTGATTGCAAGGTGTGTGGTCCTAAGAGCTGCTGATTGCACATTATGGGAGACAGAGTCACTGTTTCCTGCTGAGTAAGCAGAGGCCTATAGGAAGAATATAAATTGTGGAGTACTTGGAGCTCTCTGAGCTTGGTTGTTTGCTTGAAAATGTCTCATTACCCGACTAGGTAATATCATCAAGATTTTCTTTAAAGTAGCCATCTGGTGCCCTCTAGTGTCCAACCTTCAAAGTCTTGTTATCAGCTCAAAATATAAACAAAATAACTTTTCCCAGGAGAGAGGATCCTTTTAATTAACTTCAAAGTCTTTCTTTAATTCAAATCCATCTGAACCCTTAATCCATTTAAAAACTTTCCAAAATCAGTACTATAATCACCCTTTTGCTATATATTACAAAATAGAAAGTTCTTACAAAACTTTAAACATGTATTCTTTATTTCTAAATGGATTGAAGAGAAACTCATCCAGCGAATGCCAGACTTGAGGTTCTGAAGATTTTTCAATCTTGAACAAATAATTAAAAGAAAACCTCAAAGTGATTAAAAAGATGAGGTGTGGTTGAACTTTGAGTCCATAAAAGGCTACATTAATGGCTCAGAGCACAATGGAATCCCATGACTCCCATTGGATCGCAAGAGAGCGCAAAAACAGCTGCTGTCTATTCACAAAAAAACAGGTGTCTGGAGTATGTATGGGTAATCTCAAGTTGTCTCCTTAGTCCGGAGAGAATTTTCAGCGGTCCAGATCCAGTATCCAGCTGCCTTTTCAGCCGTAATGTATCCCACAATCCGCAGAATGTCAACTTGCCATTCCTCACCGGAAGTGACCACCTTAATTGTCTATATTCTGATGCTTAGAAAATGTGAAATAAATCACATGAATTTCAATAGGAAGGTAAATATGATTTAATAGGTATAATGGAGTTTTGGTGGTATGACTCCCGTGACTGGAATATAGCAACTGAAGAATACAGTTGTATGCAGTTTAATACAGTTTATTCAAAAGGAACAGAAGGAAATAGAAAAGTAAGAGGATTGCTAAAAGTGAATGAACTTGGTGATATAGTAGAGAGCATTTGGGTTAAGTGGAAAAAAATAATAAAAATAATACTGTTGTCAGAGGCTGTTATCCCCAACCAAGATGTGGTCATTCTTCCCAAAAGCAAATTGCAGGATAGATGATAGATAGATGATAGACACAGACGCAGACACAAACACAAAAGTAGATATAAAAGCAATGAAGAGCTTTACTTCTCAGGACATCTCTTGGAAGACAAACTCAGACAAGCAGGAAATATCTAGCTTTCCTTGTTGACAGCTTTCTCTTTCAGGCAAAGGAAGACACTGGATGTTAACCAACATGGAAGTCTTAGTGAAGAAAGTGGAAGTAACACATACACTAAGGAAAGTGGCCATGCCATACTGGAGAACTTGATTTTAAGAAAAATTAAAGCTGAGTATGATCAAACATATATCTTGGACTTCAAAACAGCAGGTTTCAATCAACTCATGGCATGAGAAACTAATAGAAAAAAATGACTAAATCTAGGCAGGAACTATTTTAAAAGGATATATTAAAAGCATAGCTGCAAACAGTTCAAATTAGAAAAAAAATGAAGCCCAACAAAAGAAGCCAGCATGGTCTTATGAAAAACTTTGCAAAGACTGAAAAACATAAAAGGATGTGGAAAGAAGGACAGGTCATCAAGGACAAGTACAGATGGGTTGCCCAAATCTGTAGAGTTGATGTCAGGAAAGCTAAAGTTCAGAATGAGCTGAGGTTAGCAAAGGTTAAGAACAACAAAAGGATTCTTTAGATGTGTTCAAAATAAAAGGACTGATTAACAGAGCAAAAACACAGCTACTTCCTTAACTCCTGTTTGGGTTCAGTCTTGAAAAGAGGGCATGTAGTCCAACAGATAAGTGTGAACAGCAGGAAGAGACAAGACTGCAGCTTGAGACTGATAGAGAACATGGTCAGAGAATATTGTTTTTAATAAGTTAAATCATTAAGGTAAAGGTTCCCCCTGCACAGTTGTGCAGTCGTGTCTGACTCTAGGGGCCGGTGCTCATCTCCGTTTCTTAGCCGAAGAGCCAGCGTTGTCTGAAGACGCTTCCTCGGTCATGTGGCCAGCATGACACGCGCGGAATGCTGTTACCTTCCCACCAAAGTGGTACCTATTTATCTACTTGCATTTGCATGCTTTCGAATTGGTAGGTTGGCAAGAGCTGGGGCCAGTGCGGGAGCTCACTCCGTCACACAGCGCTCGGGTCTCAAACTGCTGAACTTGCGACCTTCCGATCGCCAAGCCTAGTGTCTTACCTGCTGAGCCACCACGCCCCTTAACTTAAATCATTAGGGCAGAGCTTTCCAAACTGTGTGTCGGGACACATTAGTGTGTCGGCTGCAGTGTCTGGGTGTGTCACGGCTGCTGCTGCCTCCGAGCCCTGCCAGGATTCTGTGCAGGTCCTAGTGCCTGCCTTGTGCCCTGCTGTAAGAGTGTGTCGCGAAATGATGCCCTGCTGTAAGAGTGTGTCGCGAAATGATGCATGTCTAAAAAGTGTGTCACCAACATGAAAAGTTTGGAAAGCTCTGCATTAGGGCCAGATAAATTGCCTCTCCAGGGCCAGATAAATTTCTTATGGTTTGGCTGAATGTTTATATCTTGGAAGACAGGTGAAGATGACTGGAGAAGGATAAATGTCCCTATCAATACAAGGGGGAAAAGGGGGATCCAGAGATACAGATTAGTCAATATGTAATTGAAACCCGGGAAGATTATAGATGAATTCTATAATCAGTATTATAGAAGTAAGTATTGTGAAAACAATCTGGTGGTAATAAAAAGGCAGCATAGATTTCTAAAGAACAAATATTGCCAGACAAACCTTATCTCACGTTCTGATTGGATAACTTCCTTAGCAGATTACAGGAATATTGTACACATCCTCATTTCAGCAAAGTATTTGATAAGATATCCCATGCCAACCTGATTAGCAAGCTAATTAGGTGTGGAATACCTGGCCTGACAATTAAAAGGACTGATAATTTATTTGAAAATCATACTCAAAAATTATTATCAGTGGTTCTGCATCAAAGTTATGTGTCCTGTATTCTTCAGCATTTACATTAATGTTTTGGATAAAGAGGATTAGGAATTCTTATCAGAGTTGCAGATGTCTGAAAACTGGCCAGGATAGCTAATATCCTACAAGATAGAAATAAAATTTAAAGCAGTCTTGATAGACTAGATGAATGGTCTAAAAAGGACATAAGGAAATTTAAAAGAGATAAATGCAAATTCTTCACTTAGGAAACAAAAATAAAATGTATAAGTTGTATAAAATAAATAAAATATATAAATTAAATAAAATATAAAATATATAAGATGGGGAATACTTGACTTGGTAATGATCTTTGAGAAAAAGATATTGGAGTAGTCATTGATTACAAACTGAATGTAAGTCAGTAATGTAAGTGTGATCTGGCTATAAAAAAGGCACCATCAGCAGAAGTAAGGTTTCCAAATAAGAGGAAGTAATTATTCCAGTCAAGCACTGTGCCCTCTTTCTGGCACCATAATTTAGAAAGAATTCACAGAAAGTAGAAGAGGTTAAGAGAAGGGCAACAAAGATAAAAGGGGACTAGAAACAAATTCCTACAAAGACACATTGAAGGAACTGAAAATGTTTAGCCTTGAGAAGAAAAGACGGAGGGATGATATGGTGGCATTATTCATATATCTGAAAGGATGCCGTCACACCGAAGAAAGTGGCAACCTGGTCTTTATCTTTGATATTGATATTTATCTTTATCTAAGCAAGACATGAGATAATATATGTAAATTGCAGGAAATCAGATTTCAGTTGCATGTTAGGAAAAAAAAAACACCTCTTAACATGAGGAGGAGTTCAGCAGTGTGTCCAGAGGTGATGGACGCCCTTCATTGGGTGTGCTCAGGAACAGGCTAAACAGCCATCTGTCCGGGATGCTTTTTCACCATTTTGTTTTTTATCTTTTTAATTTAATTTGTTTGTATTTTAATGGGCAGCGTACATAATAAAACTGTTTAAATACATAAAAACCATTAAAATACAAACAAATTAAATTAAAAAGATAAAAAACAGATGGGCAGCCATACAAAAGTGATAAATAAATAAAATAAAATGTTTTAATTGGGATGCCTACAGTGAGCAAATGATAGGACTTAATGGCCAGATTGTGCCATCCTCTTGTATGATTTTGAAAATGTCCCTATTTATGAATAGATAAAGAGGTCATAACTGGAAATAATGTAACTGGGCCCTGATTTTTAGATACATTTCTGGTGCCCAAATCATGATTAATTCTGAGTTATCTAATAATACAATACTGTTAAATTCTTTAAGAATGTTATGTTTATTTTATTTACACCATGTAAATAAAATGTACACCATGGATTAAGATTGAAAAAGGACAAATCTGCAGCTATTTAAGTATTTCAGATATCCTGCTTAAATTTGGTTAGCCAAATTATGGATATATATTGTCAATTTTACCGTTGCTGAAAATTCTCAAATCTCAAGGTTCTTTTTTTCCAATGGTGTACCAAAGCAACTGTCAGCATTGTTGTTGTTTATTCGTTCAGTCGCTTCCGACTCTTCGTGACTTCATGGACCAGCCCATGCCAGAGCTTCCTGTCGGCCGTCACCATCCCCAGCTCCCCCATGGTTGAGTGTGTCACCTCCAGAATATCATCCATCCATCTTGCCCTTGGTCGGCCCCTCTTCCTTTTGCCTTCCAGTTTCCCTAGCATCAGCTTCTTCTCCAGGGTATCCTGTCTTCTCATTATGTGGCTAAAGTACTTCAGTTTTGCCTTTAATATCAGTCCCTCAAGTGAGCAGTCTGGCTTTATTTCCTAGAGTATGGACTGGTTTGATCTTCTTGCAGTCCAAGGCACTCTCAGAATTTTCCTCCAACACCACAGTTCAAAAGCATTTATCTTCCTTCGCTCAGCCTTCCTTATGGTCCAGCTCTCGCAGCCATAGGTTACTACGGGGAATAACATTGCTTTGACTATGCGGATCTTTGTTGTCAGTGTGATGTCTCTGCTCTTAACTATTTTATAAAGATTTGTCATTGCTCTCCTCCCAAGAAGTAGACGTCTTCTGATTTCCTGGCTGCAGTCAGCATCTGCAGTCATCTTTGCGCCTAGAAATACAAAGTCTGTCACTGCCTCCACTTTTTCTCCCTCTATTTGCCAGTTATCAATCAAGCTGGTTGCCATAATCTTGGTTTTTTTGAGGTTTAACTGCAACCCAGCTTTTGCACTTTCTTCTTTCACCTTCGTCATAAGGCTCCTCAGCTCCTCCTCACTTTTAGCCATCAAAGTGGTATCATCTGCATATCTGAGATTGTTAATGTTTCTTCCAGCAATTTTAACTCCAGCCTTGGATTCCTCAAGCCCAGCACATCACATGATGTGTTCGGCGTACAGGTTGAATAGGTAGGGTATACAACCCTGCCGTACTCCTTTCCCAATGTTAAACCAGTCCGTTGTTCCGTAGTCTGTTCTTATCATTGCTACTTGGTCATTATATAGATTCCTCTGGAGGCAGACAAGATGACTTTTTATCCCCATACCACCAAGATCTTGCCACATTTTGTTATGATCCACACAGTCAAAGGCTTTAGAATAGTCAATAAAACAGAAATATATGTTTTTCTGAAACTCCCTGCCTTTCTCCATTATCCAGAGGATATTGGCAATTTGGTCTCTAGTTCCTCTGCCTTTTCTAAACCCAGTTATGACATCTGGCAATTCTCACTCCATGAATTGCTGGAGTCTACCTTGCAAGATCTTGAGCATTACCTTACTGGCATGTGAAATAAGTGCCACTGTTCGATAGTTTGTACATTCTTTAGTGTTTCCCTTTTTTGGTATGGGGATATAAGCTGATTTTTTCCAAATTTGTTGGCATATGGCATGCATCACCTTGACAGCATCATCTTGAAAGATTTTAAACAGTTCAGCTGGGATACTGTTGTCTCCTGCTGCCTTGTTATTAGCAAATGCTTCTTAAGGCCCATTCAACCTCACCCTTCAGGATGTCTGGCTCTAACTCACTGACCACACCGTCAAATCTATCCCCGATATTATTATCCTTCCTATACAGAGCTTCCGTATATTCTTGCCACCATTTCTTGATCTCTTCTGCTTCTGTTAGGTCCTTGCCATCTTTGTTTTTGATCATACCCATTTTTGCCTGGAATTTACCTCCGATGTTTCTAATTTTCTGGAAGAGGTCTCTTGTCCTTCCTATTCTATTGTCTTCTTCCACTTCCGCACATTGCTTGTTTAAAAATAATTCCTTATCTCTTCTGGCTAACCTCTGGAATTTTGCATTTAATTGGGCATATCTCCCCCTATCACTGTTGCCTTTTGCTTTCCTTCTTTCTTGGGCTACTTCCAGTGTCTCAGCAGACAGCCATCTTGCGTTCTTGGTTTTCTTTTTCTTTGCGACGTTTTTTGTTGCCGCCTCCTGAACAATGTTGCAAACTTCTGTCCATAGTTCTTCCAGGACTCTATCTACTAAATCTAGTCCCTTAAATCTATTCTTCACCTCCACTGCATATTCATTAGGAATATTAGTCAGCTCATATCTAACTAATCTGTGGTTCTTCACTATTCTCTTTAGTTTGATTCTAAATTGTGCAATAAGAAGTTCGTGATCTGAACTACAGTCAGCTCCAGGTCTTGTTTTTACTGACTGTATAGATGTCTGCCACCTTTGGCTACAAAGGATGTAGTCAGTCTGATTTCGTTGTCGACCATCTGGTGAAGTCCATGTATAAAGTCGTCTTTTAGGTTGCTGGAAGAGAGTGTTTGTTATGCACAGTGAATTGTCTTGGCAAAATTCTATCAGCCTATGTCTCTCTTCATTTTGTTCTCCCAGACCATGCTTACCTGTAATTCCAGGTGTCGTTTGACTACCCACCTTAGCATTCCAGTCTCCTGTAATGAAAATAACATCTCTTTTTGGCGTATTATCCAGTAGGTGCTGCAGATCCTCATAGAACTGACCCACTTCTGCTTCTTCAGCATCTGTGGTTGGGGTGTATATTTGGATCACTGTGATATTAAATGGCTTACCCTGAATTCGAATTGAGATTCTATAGGTTTTTGGATTGTATCCAAGCACTGCTTTAGCCACTTTATTATTAATTATGAAGGCTACTCCATTTCTTCTGTGGTCCTCTTGTCCACAGTAGTAGATCTGGTGGTCATCTGATGTGAAGTGGCCCATTCCAGTCCATTTCAGTTCACTGACACCCAAAATGTCTATATTTAATCTTGACATCTCAGCAATAACCACATCCAATTTGCCCTGGCTCATAGATCTTACATTCCAGGTTCCTATGGTGTGTTGATCTTTAGAACATTGGATTCGTCGTTCACCACCAGCACCGTCGGCCGCTAGCCGTCCTTTCGGCTTTGAGCTAGCTGCGTCATCACATCTGGGGCTATTTGAACTTATCCTCTATTCCTCCCCAGTAGCATTTTGACCATCTTCCGACCTGGGAGTCCCATCTTCAGATGGTATACCGACATATCTTTGGTTATACTGATCCATTTAGTTTTCATGGCAAGAATACTGGGGTGGGTTGCCATTACCTTCCCCAGGGATCGTATTTAGTCTGACCTCTCTGCCACGACCTTCCCGTCTTGGGTGTCCCTTCACGGTTTAGCTCATGGTTTCATTGAGGTGCTCAAGCTCCAGCACCACGACAAGGTAACGATCTCCTTTGCTGGAGACTGTCATCATATATCGTATAAATTATGATATTTTTCATTTATGTTTTCTGGAGCTATTTGTTTCTTCCAAGATGAGGAGAATTTATCAGACAGGGTGAGCTAAGCTAGGTACTTCCCCACAAACACCTGTTTTGGCCAATATTTCAGGCATCAAGAGTTATGCTTGGACCTCTAGCAAGGCCCAGAAAAACTCCAACCAGAGGAAAGAGTTTGCCACTGGCTGGGGTGCAGGGCATTGTGGTTGGGAGATCACACAACATAGATCTCAGAAATTTGGACTGGATTGCTTGTAATGCAGATGTGTCCGTAGTGCAAAATAATGTACCATACAAGAGGAGGCTTATCCCCTTGGCTTTGAATAGTTTGCTGCTCCAATTATTACCCCTATCCCTAGCAAATTTGATTATAGCTTTAGTGGCCTTTTGTGCCCATAATAAGAGGCCATAAAATGGATGTTTCCAGGTTGAGGAAGATTAGAAATAAATGCTTAGATATTTGAAGGCACCTGCTCAATTTGGATATAATTGATTTTCTAGGTATGCAAAACATTAGTATGGCACTTCCCAAATATAACCAATTTAGTTTGGGAGTAGTTAGTTTTCAGCTTCTCAACGTTTTGGCTAAAATCAAGTGTAGCAATTTTATATAGCAATTTTATATGTGTATACTTTTTGAAGCTTTTAATAGGCAACTTTCTTACATGTACACTGTTCCTGCATAGCTTTACAATTCATTATAAAGTATATAACCTGTGCTCTGATTGATAGATTAATCCAGAAAATATGAACTAGGCCATTTAGTTTAAAAATGCAGGCTACAGTAAATTCTCCAGCATCCTTATAGTTGAATGTGCCTAAAAGAAATATTGCAGGATAGTGTCCCATCTGTATTGAATGTCAGGCAGTAAATCACTGATTTCCTAGCACTTAACCCTTAGTTCAACTTTTCAGCTGAACTTGGCAGGAGACTCATGGACTTGATTTAGTTAGATTTGAATTTTTAAGGAAGAGAAGAATGAAGCCTTATGTACAGTGGTTGATACAGTGGAGAGTATCAACTGTATTTATATTTATATGCAAGTATCAACTTGCATTTATACAGTGTATACATACACTGCATACTGCAGTGATGTCAGGGACTTTATGTACTGTATTTTCTCAAAAATTTGAATTCTGGGCAGCTTCTTCCCCCCACCCTTCCAAATTAACGGATACTTGCCATGTTACTTGGCGGCCTTGGGCAGTTGTGATATTGTAACTCTAACTGGGAACTGCTAGTTCTCTCCTAACCAGCTTACACATATAATATTTAAAAAAAAAATTCCTTTTTTTTTTGCAAGCATGCCATTTTGTTGGGAAAAATAAATCTCTGATGGATTTCATTCTTAATTATCCCTGACTCCTCATACACAGAGGTTATACTATAGAAGTTTTTAATATATTATGCCAGCATTTACAATTGTATCACACAAAACAGGATTCTCTGATTTGCTTAAAATTTCCACTTGAACTTGTGGGATTTAAGTGCTGTGACTAAGCTCTCTAATAATTGGGGAAGATTTCCATTCCTCCATTGCTAAGGCAGTAGCAAGTTTATTTTATTTATTTTATTTATTATTTATTATTAAATTTATACACCACCCATTTCACTATAAAAGTTCCAGTCCATCAGCATAAAACCTCTGCCAACAGTAAGCCCAAGGACAGGATTGTAATGACTCCATCTTCAATGCCCCAACAAACACTTCTCAATGCACTTCATTGAAATGCAGAATAAGCTTTATTAAGGATACATGTAAATTGAAACACTCCCAAAGATCTGAATGTGGATTCCTGCCAAACAGCCCTAACTTAACACTCCCCCCTGCGCGCCAATTTCACAGCGCCTATGATGTCCAGCGTCAATGTCCAGAACTTTCCCTCTCCGTTCCCAGGCCTTCCTCCAACTCCTGCAGGTGGCCGACCTTGGCGCCACATTCCACAGTCTCTGATGAAAACCACAACACTGTACTTGGCACAGCTCACCCCCTCCTCACAGTTCACAAGCTTACACTAACGCTACACAATTAATGGCAGGATTCAACTATGAACCCTGACATGCTGACCCCCCAGAAAAAAGAAAGGGATATTCTGGCGGAGGATGTGGTTCTAATTCAATAATGCAAATTCAGATTGCAAGGTCCAAAGGTCCCCTGTTCTCCTAATGGAACCCCAGGATCAAGTCCCACAGCTGTACCATTCTGGAACAGGTTTAAGTAACTTTTCCCTATTTGTTTCACTTGGCGAAGGAAGCACGAGTTCTGCTGGGCAAATAGGCCCTCCCCACTCTCTGTCCCAGCTGGTGTGAGGCAAACAGGCCTTTGGAAGGAGCAGAGAATTGGTCACACATTTAGGTTGGCCTTTAAAACACCAGCCTTGTATTTTAAATCCATATTACTTGCATGGTATCTGATTGATGGAGGATTTAAAAAATAACATAATTGCATAGGTATCCTGTACAATTTAGTATAATCTCACAGAAGGTCTGTAACTTTTGCTCGATCACTGAAATACCAGTTAGAAATGTTCTGATTTAGGAAAAAAAGTCTCAGTCAAAGCATTTTAGATATTAAGTGTTTTTAATATAAGTACTTATTAAAATGCAAATGGTTAGATGTCCTATCTGTTGCAAATGGGACTTCTGATTTAGGGAGCCCAAAATAATTTTCTAGACTCACAGCCTTTCTTGACCCCAACATGGCTCTGTGTCTGTCTGTCTGTCTGTCTGTCTGTCTTTATAACAGTGATGTTGGAACAGGCCCACTGCTGAGATTTCAGCAGTTTGTTGGGATGGCGGTGATATTTGAAGTTGGATCTTCCTGTCTTTCTCTCTCCACCCTATGAGGCTGAGACCATAGGATTACAGCCTTGGTCTGTTGATTAGAATTCATAGGATTATTTGATTAAATAAATATTAATCAGATGATATTCTTACTCTACAGACCCAGGAAAAAGTCGGTGAAAGTGCAATAAATTAGGCTGCGGCTTTTCTTAGTTGAGTCAATGTTAGGAGGTCTCTAGCGGCATGGCCCAGTGTGTCTTGAAAGCAGTGTTTTCAGGATGTGGAAAAGCCCCATCTTCCTGTGTCTGATTCCCCTGCTTCTTCATTATAAATGACCTTGCAGAAAACAGAACTGGAGCTGTCTTGGAAAAAGGGTGACAGACCAGGACAACAACTCCTTGCCCTGCTTATGTGGTCTGGTTCTTATTCAAACAACGGAAGATCTCCATTATAATATAACTCGCTAATGCCATATTCACTTAGGAGCTGTCCCATATTTTCTTACAAGTAAAGAAGAATATTAAAGCAGAGACCAGTTCCTATAAATTATGCATATGAGAATAAGTAATGCTGCTCAGTTATTGCTAAATCTTATGGGCTTCAAGATGTAATATCTTTGATTACCCTTCTGTAAAACCATAAATCCCAGCAAAGAGTTTCCTGTTCTACATAAAGCTGGGCCAGGCCTTGGAGGAACTTCCTCCACACCCTCAATTCTATTAATAGAGACTTGAACTCTCTCTTCTAATTTCCTTAAGGTTTTTATTGCTGGCCTAACAGATTTCCCACCCCCCACTTCTCAGGATATTTTAGAATTTCTGTCCGTGGCATTTTTCAGTTTCTGTTATTGTTCTGAGTTGCCTGAAAATACTTTCTCTCCCCTTTCTGTTAGATTCTTCACCATCTGTCTGAAGTGTTTTTACTGTCCAAGCTTCCTGATTTGAAGAAGCTCCAATGGAAGAGTTATCCTATGACAATTTCAGTTTAATTTCAACTCTAATTGAAATGCTGGAAGCCAAAGTGACTTCCACAGAGATTAGGGCTATCATACCTGGACTGAATCAATCCAGATGACCAGAAACCTCTGACTCTTTGCTGCCATCTATTGGCTATCTGGATTTTTGTAGCCCAAATATGGTAGAGAGACAGTGAGAGGCAAATGTATAAATGAAAGACAAACTCACACTCAGAAACCTTGATCACTTAAGGAAGAATTAGATGCAAACACTCTGCATCCCACCTGAAATTTTAACTACAATGGCCTTTTTTAAAAAATACTTCTGTCAAATTGAATGAAATTAGTGAAAAGTTTGGGTACATCCTTAATATATAGTAAAGGTAAAGGTTCCCCCCGCACATTTGTGCAGTCGTGTCCGACTCTAGGGGCCGGTGCTCATCTCCGTTTGTTAGCCGAAGAGCCAGCGTTGTCCGAAGACGCTTCCACGGTCATGTGGCTGCATGACGCACGCAGAACGCTGTTACCTACCCACCGAAGTGGTACCTATTAATCTACTTGCATTTGCATGCTTTCAAATTGCTAGGTTGGCAAGAGCTGGAGCTAGTGCGGGAGCTCACTCCGTCACGCAGGGCTAGGGATTCGAACCTCCGAACTTGCGATCTTCAAATCGACAAGCCTGGCGTCTTACCCGCTGAGCCACCACGCCCCTTAATATATACATGCAGTTAAATTAGGGCTGCACCATGGCTAGGATGTAATGGGAAAAGGGTGCTTTGGAGAACATAGCTGAGTTCATGTAGCAACCATTAGTAGCTTCTTAAAGGAAGTGATCTTTCTTAAAGCAGGTTACTGGGAATGTACCGCTATCCTTCACAGTTTCAGCATGATCCTGGGAAAATATGTACAGGTAGTCCTTGCTTAATGCCCACAATTGGGACCAGGAACTCCATTGCTAAGCGACACTGTCGTTAAGCGAGACATCACGTGCCTGCGATGGACTTACAACCTCACTTCTGCCGCAGTCATTAAACAAGATATCATGGGACTGCAACTTGCAATTTCACTGCCGGCATCTCCATCGACTCTGTTTGTCGGAAGCTGGCTGTGAAGTGCATAAATGGCAATCACATGACTGCAGGATGCTGTGACTATGTCTGCCGGTTGCGAAGTGTCCAAATCTCAATCATGTGACCCCACTTATGACATGATGGTCATAAGTGAGAGGACCGGTCATAAAGTTACTTTTTCAGCGCTGCTGTAACTTTGAATGGTTGCTAAACAGGCCAGTTGTTAAGCAAGGACTACTATTTGGTTAAAGGACTTGCCATGTTCTCATTACAGTGGGCAATGCAGTGGCTTCAGTTTCAAGCTTTAAAGGTGCATCTGTGGCAACCAGACCTGCTTGAAGAATATTAGGGTGAGGGAAGCCATGAGTTAGGAATCCAAAGCATTATCAGACAATCAGGATTAGGCTGACCATACGTCCCGTTTTGAACGGGACAATCCCGTTATTTAAGCATTTTTCAACCGTCCCGTCGTTTTGATCAAAATCTCAATTTTGTCCCTTTTTTAAACCGGGCGGGAAGGAGGACAGGAAGACAGGAAGGAGGACTGGAGCCGGACTTGCCATTGGCGGCAGCCCGGAAGAGGCCCTATCAGCGCGGCAACTGGAAGCCCGGTTGCCACGTGCGAGCCCAGCAACAGACACAGCACCACAGTCCACTCGGTTCCTGCCTCCTTACCTGATCCTACCGGTGCCGCTTGCTCCGAAGCGGAGATTGTCTGCCCAGCAGTGGTGAGGCCAGGGAAAGCAGGCACGGGAAGGTTGTGGAAAGAGGGTGCGGGGTGCATGTGTGTGTGTGATTACTTGCTCAGAGTAATCACACGCACACACACACACACGCACGCATGCACCCCACACTCTCTTTCCCTAGCCTCCCCGTGACCAAATGCACCCACACCTGTTGCAGGGAGGCTGGAGAAAGAGGGTGTGGGGAGCATGTGTGTGTGTGTATGTGCGATTACTCTGAGCAAGTAATCATGTGCACACACACACACACACACACACCACACTCTCTTTCTCCAGCCTCCCTGCAACAGGTGCCGGTGCATTTGGTCACGGGGAGGCTAGGGAAAGAGAGTGTGGGGTGCATGTGTGTGTGTGCACGCGTGCGTGATTACTTGCTCAGAGTAATCGGACACACACGCTCCCCACACTCTCTTTCTCCAGCCTCCCTGCAACAGGTGCCGGTGCATTTGGTCACGGGGAGGCTAGGGAAAGAGAGTGTGGGGTGCGTGTGTGTGTGCGTGTGCGTGATTACTTGCTTAGAGTAATCACACACACATGCTCCCCACACTCTCTTTCTCCAGCCTCCCTGCAACAGGTGCCGGTGCATTTGGTCACGGGGAGGCTAGGGAAAGAGAGTGTGGGGAGCGTGTGTGTGTGATTACTCTGAGCAAGTAATCAATTTTTCCATGGACGGGGGGGGGGTTTGCAGGCGGGAGCCAATTGGGTGGACCAGGGGCAGGGTTTGCAGGCAGGAGCCAATTGGGTGGACCAGGGCAGGGTTTGCTGGTGGGAGCCAATCGCACAGGCGGGGGCGGAGTTTGCAGGCGGGAGCCAATCACGTGGACTGGGGGGCAGGGTTTGTAGGCAGGAGCCAATCGTGTGGACCGGGGGCGGGGTTTGCAGGTGGGAGCCAATCACACGGACCAGGGGGCGGAGTTTGCAGGCGGGAGCCAATCACACGGATCGGGGGTGGCTTTGCAGGCAGGAGCCAATCACGTGGACCCGGGGGGTAGGGACCCCTGTCCCGTTTTTTCCATCCCAATGTCCTGTTTTTGTCTCAAGGAAATATGGTCAGCCTAATCAGGATGGAAGAGCTAACCAAGAGGCAGTAAGAAATGAAGCAGCCATGAAGAAATGATACATTTTAGGAAGCTGCTTAAGACAATTCAGTTGCCTCATCCTCTATACATATTCTGCAGCCCTTAAAGCTTTTTGCACCTTGGAATAAAAGAACTGGTTCCATACATCCAAGCATGCCTAGAAAGGCTGTGGCCCCCTGAATTTTTAGCAGTGGAGCAAAACAATGAGCTAAAGTTTTGAAAGCAACTGTTGTGTCTTAGTGTTCAAACAGCCCACACTCATGACCAGGATACAAAACCTGACTCTCTGCTGGGGCTCAATACAGCCAGGCATGACTCTGACAGTGTGAAAGAGCTGGGAGGGACAGAGAGATATACGCTTATACATTTCTAATAAAGGAGCTTGGAAATTTAGAGACAGTGGGTTTGGTTTGAATCATTTCCAGAGCAAGGCACACCACCCTTCATCTCTAATTATGGTAGGTATGTTGTCCAGGAAAGTTTAAAACTCTACTACTCATTATCAGAGGGGTGGATTTAATAATATGAGTTATGTGCTGTTGGCTCTGGCATCCTGTTAATCAGAGTGTTCAGCTTAAGTCTAGGACCTGTCCTTGACTCAGTCTGTGGTCCAAAGCTTGCAAAAGCAAGATTGTCCCAACAATAATAGAAAGTTCCAAGTGTTTTCTGCTTCAGCCTCTGAAAAATTACAGAACTGCACAGGCAATATATACCTCCAATGTTCAAGCCCAGCTCTCCTTAAAAACCTTGATCTTGAGGCAGTGTATTTCATGATTAGCATGGGGGGATTATGTCGGGCTTTCTCTCTGTCTGTCATTTTGTTCAGTCACTCGAGGACTTCTGTACGACTCTGTTAATATGGGGGACTTGCTTCTAAGTCAGCATGCTTAGGGAAGCCCTGCTGTGAGATGCACAGGGTGCCTCAGGAATGGATTCATTCCAACTGTGGGAAAGTAGGAGGGATAGTTCAACACATCTGCAGGACATCATGGATTAGAAAAGCCTAGGATACAGCAGTTGTTTGACTAATGTCAATAAATCACTTTTCTAAATATGTACATATACTTGTGATGGCAAATATAATTTTAGCCAATTTGTGATGCTGTCTTGATAACTGTGAAATCATCTCATAATAAATTGTGTTTGCTATAAGATTTGGGTTTTGTTTTTGTTTTGCTTTGTGTTTTTGCTAAAATGCCTTTGTTTCATTACTCGACTGCCAGGTGGTCAAACAATTTGTTTTATTCATTTATTATTTATTTATTTAATTTTTATCCCGCCTTTATTATTTTTATAAATAACTCAAGGTGGCGAACATACCTAATACTCCTTCCTCCTCCTATTTTCCCCACAACAGCAACCCTGTGAGGTGAGTTGGGCTGAGAGAGAGTGACTGGCCCAAGGTCACCCAGCCAGCTTTCATGCCTAAGGCGGGACTAGAACTCACAGACTCCTGGTTTCTAGCCCAGCACCTTAACCACTAGACCAAACTGGCTCTCTCTCTCTTTTTTTTGCCTCCCTGTAGTTTTTGTTTTGCCTCCCTGTAGTCATATGTATCTACTCAGAAGAAAGCTTGACTGGGTTCAGTGGGACTTACTTTTAGGGAATAGGGAAAAGATTGTAATTTCAGTATCTTACTAATAAATTAAAGAAGAATATAAAGTTATAACCCTACTCAATGATACGTTGGGGCCACCAGATCTGGGCTAGAAAAAGCTAGATGAGTAAAAGAGAGTTTTCTCAGGATTCTGTCTGCCTGTCTGCCTATCAGCAGGTTAACTCTGATAACAGAACAGAACTGGTGTGTATTTGTTAGAGATAATGGGTTTCAACCAAGCACGTCTCACACAAGCTTGATGGAGGGGCAGCTCTGCTGCAACCTAATCTTACTGCTTTGTGTGGGAGGGGTTTGAATCCCAGTTTCCTGTTCCTCTCCTTCCTTTCCTTCTTCCCTTTTTCTGTTCAAATCTCAACCGGGAAGGATGGTCATCCATGACTATCCTCGTGGCTCAT
This sequence comes from Charina bottae, assembly GCA_023362775.1. Classification (NCBI taxonomy): domain Eukaryota; kingdom Metazoa; phylum Chordata; class Lepidosauria; order Squamata; family Charinaidae; genus Charina; species Charina bottae. The sequence goes on from JALMGJ010000020.1 coordinate 5,181,660, forward strand.
ACCTCCATTCAGCAAGGCCACATTGAGAAGACTGTGGGTTTGGTCAGAACCTATCGCTCGCACGCACGGACTGTTTCTACCATGAAACTGATCTACAATAAACTGTAAGCTCTTTTTCTGTTACTTTACATTAACGTGTGAAGTGTGTTTATTTTGTGTTTTTTGAACTGATTAAGCCTTGTGCAAGTTACTGGCATGCTTCTACTCTACTATAAACTAATTATAAGCCGTGTGGATTTCTGTTATTAGCATTTCAGAATTCCTACAGTATTGGTGTGTGGAATAGATTTTGATTACTAAAGAGAGGGATTAGGGGGATTTTGATTAAATGGAAAGGGGGACTATATATTTATGTTGTTAGGTATTTCTGTTAATTTTTACTGCACCATTGCTGAAGATTTAGAGATGTGTTTTAGAAAATGGGCTGAGGTATGGAATGAAGATGCATTTGGCTGTATTCTGAGACAGTGATAAGTTGCCAATGTTGAACGTACTTGCTGGGGATGAAGGGGGAAGTTTCTTCTTATTCTTTCCTCCCTTACAGGGGGATTTTTTTCTCTGTAATATTTTTTCTTTCTTCTTTCTTTTTTAATCTATTTTTGTATTAGGTTCTTGAACTAGTTTTACCTATTTAATATAATTTTTAATAAAATTATTGGGGAAAAAAGAACAGAACTGGTGTGGAGGGAAAAGCTTTCAAAAGAAAGATTGACTTCAAAACTGGCGGGGGGCAGGGGGTACACCGAAAAATAATTCACCAGTGCAGCAGGTTGGAATGTTGCCCACAGCCCCACTCCCACCCTCCCAGTCAGGTGGCTCAGAGCGGAGCATATGCAGCCCCCCCCCTCAATACCCAGATGCACACAAACACACAGAAATGCCTCCCCACACCCACAGAGACAGCACATATACACCAACCTGACTAGACTCTCTCTCACACAAAATCAGCACAAATACACTCACCCTGATTTAACACCCCCCCACACACACACACATACATAAATTCAGACATTACATATGCACGAAACCTGATTAGATCTTGGGGAGAAAGTGTGCACACATACATGCACAAATATAGACACAACAATTTTAAAGAAGGAAATCCAGGTGCCTCCTATGGCCACTGCTGGTAAAGGCAGCCAGGCTCTGCCTATTTTTCCTGTGTTGTTAATTAAAGCATTAGGACCATTTGCATGAGGTTGTCAATCAGTGGGAGCTTCATCTTTCCTCAAATGACAACTTCTGTATCAGAAGCCAAACCATATGGAAACCTGGCACAGATTGATGTGTGAAATGGGTCCTCTTTGGGATGCAGTATCACTTCACAGCTTTGAATAATAACGAAAGCATCAAAAGTCAAATTGGAAAGCTCCGAAGCTTTTAGCACTGCGCTGGCTCAATGTGTTTTGACAATAGAGTTTTTTCTTTCCTAACATTTGCATTCTAGGAAAAAACTAAATAGCAAACCTCTATAATCTTCCATTTAAATAAATAGCCCAGGAATGGGTAGGACTTCAAAACTGGAGTTGGCTTAACAATAGTACTTGTGAAAAATACCTTGGAATAATAACTGATTACAAGCTGAATCTGAATGAGCAGTGTGATGAGATGGCTCCGTTTTAGACAGCATCAAAACTAGTATAGTTTCTAAATCATTCCCCTTCATTTTGCTTTGGTCAGGTTCTAATAGTGATCAGTTCTGAGCACCACACATTGAGAAGGATTCAGACATACTGGAAGAACGTTAAGAGAAGGGCAAAAAGGATGAGCAAAAGGGATGAAAAAATTAACTCTTTGAGGAGGAATGGAAGGAGCTGAGTATCTTTAGCCTTGAGAAGAGTTCACTGGGGGCAAGGTTATGGTAGCACTCTACAAATCCTTCAAGGGATATCCCTTGGAAGACAGCCAGACATGTTCTCTCTTGTTCCAAGTGCAGGACGTAGAACAATGGATTTAAGTTACAGGGAGGCAGATTTTGATTGACTGTTAGAAAAACTTTTCTAAGAGTATGTACAAGATCGAGAGTGGAAAGAAGAGGCTGGCTATTTTATTTTATTTTATTTTATTTTATTTTATTATTTTATTTTATTTTATTTTATTTTATTTTATTTTATTTTATTTTATTTTATTATTTTATTTTATTTTATTTTATTTATTTTATTTTATTTTATTTTATTTTATTTTATTTATTTTATTATTTTATTTATTTTATTTTATTTTATTTTATTATTTTATTTTATTATTTATTTTATTTTAATTTAATTTAATTTATTTTATTTTATTTTAATTTAATTTATTTTATTATTTTATTTTATTTTAATTTAATTTAATTTAATTTAATTATTTATTTTATTTTATTTTATTTTATTTTATTTTATTTTATTTTATTTTATTTTATTATTTATTTTCTATCCCACCTTTATTATTTTTATAAATAACTCAAGGCGGCAAACATACCTAATACTCCTTCCTCCTCCTATTTTCCCCACAACAACAACCCTGTGAGGGGAGTTGGGCTGAGAGAGAGTGACCGGCCCAAGGTCACCCAGCCGGCTTTCATGCCTAAGGCGGGACTAGAACTCTCAGTCTTCTGGTTTCCCATTGGCTCCTTCCTAGGGCTGAGAGAGAGAGAGTGACTGGCCCAAGGTCACCCAGCCGGCTTTCATGCCTAAGGCGGGACTAGAACTCTCAGTCTCCTGGTTTCTAGCCCGTTGCCTTAACCACTAGGCCAAACTGGTCTAGTCTTTGTTGGATGTTAGGAATGCTTTAATTTGGACTGGTGCACTAAATAGGGGGGTGAATCCAATTCCTAAATGGTCCCTTCCAATTCTATGAATTCAAGATGCTAACATTTCCTTCTAAACAAATAACATGTTTATGTTTTGAACTTACCCTATGCTTCTAAGAAACTTGAATTTTATTTTGTTGCTATTATCTTGAACAATACTTTATGGAGGAGGAACTCTAGCAGCGTTGCACCTTTTTGAATGGAGAAAATTATAAATGTACTGATATTTAACTGCATTACTATTTTTCCCTTTTATATAGAAATTTAAAATGCTGCATACAGGAGTTGGCCTAACAACCACTTTGAAGTATAAATGAGTACTCTTCCAGCCTACATCTTTTCTCCTTGTTGTAAGTCAACAACAAATCATGGTTTAAAATTAGGTTATTATTATGGCTTATTTTGCTGTGCTTTTGTAACTTTGGGTTCAGCCATCCCTTGAATAATTACCCTGACTAACATGCACATTCAGACAAATTTTATCAGTGCACCTGATATTTGCCTTTTCATTAAAACATGCATACTTTTCTGACCATAGAAAGTAAGCCTGTTGGCAAACAGGATTTTATCAGAGTCTTCTCTCTCACATGCAAGACTTCTGTGAATAGGAGTTTTTTCTCCCTATTCTCCCAACTTTCAAAGACTGATCCCCCTAATTATTAAATGATTTAACTCTTTATTGTTTTTTATGAGTTAACAAATATTACTTTGAAATTACCTTGTTTTCAGAGGTGTTTTCATTCATGCCAATCATGAGGATAGGTAGTAGTATCGTCTCTAAGCTTTGAGCTGAAACTGCCCCTGTGAATTACAGCACTGTTTATTCTTTTTTATGAATTCAAATTAAGATGTATTCTTGCTATAAGGTGAAAGCAGAAAGGCTGATTGTTTGCCCCCCCTTCCCCCTGAAAGAAAATTATTCAAATAAAAGAATCTATCCTTAAAACTTTACAGTTACAGAAAACATGGGATTAGTTTGTGTGTGTGTATGTGTTCAGTGGTGGGGAGTTCTAGAAACACCTCTGCATCTGTGGCAGAAACTAGTTTGTCTGGGAACAATTATTGGGTAGTAAGATTTTAATGAAATACGGTCAAACATTAGAAAAACATAGCAAAATATTCCTGTGTCATATAATTTGTAATGTGAAAAGTGGTCATAACAAAACATAGCAAATTCTTCTAAATTAGAAATGCCTAAAAGAAGAACTCTCTAGCAAAGGAGATCGTTACCTTGTTGTGGTGCTGGAGCTTGAGCACCTCAATGAAACCATGAGCTAAACCGTGAAGGGACACCCAAGACGGGAAGGTCGTGGCAGAGAGGTCAGACTAAATACGATCCCTGGGGAAGGTAATGGCAACCCACCCCAGTATTCTTGCCATGAAAACTAAATGGATCAGTATAACCAAAGATATGTCGGTATACCATCGGACGATGGGACTCCCAGGTCGGAAGATGGTCAAAATGCTACTGGGGAGGAACAGAGGATACGTTCAACTAGCCCCAGATGTGATGACGCAGCTAGCTCAAAGCCGAAAGGACGGCTAGCGGCCGACGGTGCTGGTGGTGAACGACGAATCCAATGTTCTAAAGATCAACACACCATAGGAACCTGGAATGTAAGATCTATGAGCCAGGGCAAATTGGATGTGGTTATTGGTGAGATGTCAAGATTAAATATAGACATTTTAGGTGTCAGTGAACTGAAATGGACTGGAATGGGCCACTTCACATCAGATGACCACCAGATCTACTACTGTGGACAAGAGGACCACAGAAGAAATGGAGTAGCCTTCATAATTAATAATAAAGTGGCTAAAGCAGTGCTTGGATACAATCCAAAAAATGATAGAATGATCTCAATTCGAATTCAGGGTAAGCCATTTAACATCACAGTGATCCAAATATACGCCCCAACCACAGATGCTGAAGAAGCAGAAGTAGATCAGTTCTATGAGGATCTGCAGCACCTACTGGATAATACGCCAAAAAGAGATGTTATTTTCATTACAGGAGACTGGAATGCTAAGGTGGGTAGTCAGACCACACCTGGAATTACAGGCAAGCATGGTCTGGGAGAACAAAATGAAGCAGGACATAGGCTGATAGAATTTTGCCAAGACAACTCACTGTGCATAACAAACACTCTCTTCCAACAACCTAAAAGACGACATTATACATGGACTTCACCAGATGGTCGACACCGAAATCAGATTGACTACATCCTTTGCAGCCAAAGGTGGCGGACATCTATACAATCAGTAAAAACAAGACCTGGAGCTGACTGTAGTTCAGATCACGAACTTCTTATTGCAAAATTTAGAATCAGACTAAAGAGAATAGGGAAGACCCACAGATCAGTTAGATATGAGCTCACTAATATTCCTAAGGAATATGCAGTGGAGGTGAAGAATAGATTTAAGGGACTAGATTTAGTAGATAGGGTCCCGGAAGAACTATGGACAGAAGTTCGCAACATTGTTCAGGAGGCGGCAACAAAAAACGTCCCAAAGAAAAAGAAAACCAAGAAGGCAAGATGGCTGTCTGCTGAGACACTGGAAGTAGCCCAAGAAAGAAGGAAAGCAAAAGGCAACAGTGATAGGGGGAGATATGCCCAATTAAATGCAAAATTCCAGAGGTTAGCCAGAAGAGATAAGGAATTATTTTTAAACAAGCAATGTGCGGAAGTGGATGAAGACAATAGAATAGGAAGGACAAGAGACCTCTTCCAGAAAATTAGAAACATTGGAGGTAAATTCCAGGCAAAAATGGGTATGATCAAAAACAAAGATGGTAAGGACCTAACAGAAGCAGAAGAGATCAAGAAAAGGTGGCAAGAATATACGGAAGATCTGTATAGGAAGGATAATAATATTGGAGATAGCTTTGACAGTGTGGTCAGTGAGTTAGAGCCAGACATCCTGAAGAGTGAGGTTGAATGGGCCTTAAGAAGCATTGCTAATAACAAGGCAGCAGGAGACGACGGTATCCCAGCTGAAGTGTTTAAAATCTTGCAAGATGATGCTGTCAAGGTGATGCATGCCATATGCCAGCAAATTTGGAAAACACAAAAATGGCCATCAGATTGGAAAAAATCAACTTATATCCCTATACCAAAAAAGGGAAGCACTAAAGAATGTTCAAACTATCGAACAGTGGCACTTATTTCAAATGCCAGTAAGGTAATGCTCACGATCTTGCAAGGTAGACTCCAGCAATTCATGGAGCGAGAATTGCCAGATGTACAAGCTGGGTTTAGAAAAGGCAGAGGAACTAGAGACCAAATTGCCAATATCCGCTGGATAATGGAGAAAGCCAGGGAGTTTCAGAAAAACATCTATTTTTGTTTTATTGACTATTCTAAAGCCTTTGACTGTGTGGATCATAACAAATTTTGGCAAGTTCTTGGTGGTATGGGGATACCAAGTCATCTTGTCTGCCTCCTGAGGAATCTGTATAACGACCAAGTAGCAACGGTAAGAACAGAGCACGGAACAACGGACTGGTTTAAGATTGGGAAAGGAGTACGGCAGGGTTGTATACTCTCACCCTACCTATTCAACCTGTATGCAGAACACATCATGCGACATGCTGGGCTTGAGGAATCCAAGGCTGGAGTTAAAATCGCTGGAAGAAACATTAACAATCTTAGATATGCAGATGATACCACTTTGATGGCTGAAAGCGAGGAGGAGTTGAGGAGCCTTATGACGAAGGTGAAAGAAGGAAGTGCAAAAGCTGGGTTGCAGCTAAACCTCAAAAAAACCAAGATTATGGCAAGCAGCTTGATTGATGACTGGCAAATAGAGGGAGAAAAAGTGGAGGCAGTGACAGACTTTGTATTTCTAGGCGGAAAGATTACTGCAGATGCTGACTGCAGCCAGGAAATCAGAAGACGTCTACTTCTTGGGAGGAGAGCAATGGCAAATCTTGATAAAATAGTTAAGAGCAGAGACATCACACTGACAACAAAGGTCCGCATAGTTAAAGCAATGGTATTCCCTGTAGTAACCTATGGCTGTGAGAGCTGGACCATAAGGAAGGCTGAGCGAAGGAAGATAGATGCTTTTGAACTGTGGTGTTGGAGGAAAATTCTGAGAGTGCCTTGGACTGCAAGAAGATCAAACCAGTCCATACTCCAGGAAATAAAGCCAGACTGCTCACTTGAGGGAATGATATTAAAGGCAAAACTGAAGTACTTTGGCCACATAATGAGAAGACAGGATACCCTGGAGAAGAAGCTGATGCTAGGGAAAGTGGAAGGCAAAAGGAAGAGGGGCCGACCAAGGGCAAGATGGATGGATGATATTCTGGAGGTGACGGACTCAACCATGGGAGAGCTGGGGATGGTGACGGCCGACAGGAAGCTCTGGCGTGGGCTGGTCCATGAAGTCACGAAGAGTCGGAAGCGACTGAACGAATAAACAACAACAAAAGAAGAACTAGTAGTAAATTAGCAAAAAAACTAAAGTGCTAGTGTTTGCACAACACAACACTAGGTTACATAAATGGCAAGTTAATGGGAGCCCAATAGAGCAGGTACGTGCTTATAAATTATCTTGGGGTGCAGTTCTAGTCTTCCTTATCTCAGAGCGCACATCTCTCTTATTGGGCAAGTGTGGCCCAACGTAGCTCCACAGCTATCTTAAGATTCTTCCATTCAAAGGGGGCGCATTTTATTCCTGCAGCTTGCAAGGCTTTTCTTCCTAAGGTCACCTCTCAGCTTTTTTATGGTGTTCCAGTTTGCATTTTTACAAATTTAATATCCTGGAAGCTGTCCAGTCCAAATTTATAAGAGCAATACTGGCAGTTCCAAGATGCATCAAGAATGCTGTTTTACGTCTGGAGACAGGTTTGGTTTTGGTGGGTGGCAGAGCCTGGTTCTATCTCCTTAATTTCTGGTTGAAATTGAATTTTTTCCTGTTGGTCTGGCTCCACTGGTTTTCAGAGACCATTTCAAGTCAACCTGGCTAACTGTCAGGGAGTCACAGGAGGAAGGGGGGTCAAGCTTGCCCTTGTCAGTCAAACGGGTACGTAGCTCAGAAAGCCTCGCCTTCTCTCCCAAACGCATCAGGAAGGCTCCACCCTAGACTGGACTCATATCCTTGGCTTTCTTTGGGTACCCTTAGTTTAGCAGGATTTCTGGTTGTAGGATATGCAATAAACACTAGAGACTAGATTCCTTGCCTCGGCGTGTTATTCTGCACCTACACACGACACTAACAAAAGCTAATAGCAAACACCAGTCCTTAGGACTCTTTGGAAAGTCTCTGTCCATTAGGGCTTGGAAATACCAGGAATCATCTTAAATAACATATCTGGGATGTTGATTTTCAAACCAGTTTAAGCCTAGTATCCAATTACAAATTATATGACACAGTGTGTGGATTCTTCTCAAATGGGCATGCGCCATCATCTTATCTCTCTTCGATTCTAATTCTGAAATTTTGTCGGGCTTTCACCTTGGCCAGGTTGGATGCACTACCCTCTGCAGTTCAGTGGGGGGCGGTATAAAAACATTCCTTTTCAACAGTGCTTATGTCCATGTGGAGATGGCTCTGTGGAATCCCTAAGACATATGCTCCTTTGTTGCTCTCTCTATAATGAATCTTGGAAGATACATATTTATCCCATTTTAAAGAACTACCCTAGTAGAGAGCACACTGTCTGTCTGTCACTGCTACTACTTGACCAGGACCCTGATATATCTTTCCAGGTTGCCTGAATTTGTGCTACCATTTGTTGTATCTATCCTACCTACGGTTGAAGTTTAGCACAACTTTTCGGGATTGCCACTGCTATCTGTATAACAATTACTATAATAATGTATTTTATGTAATTTTATTGCATTTTATGACTTTTTAAAGTTTTATTAATAATAATTACAGGTTTATGTATTTTATTGTTGTGCTCTCTGGCCTAAAGGCCATAATAAAGGTTTGATTGATTGAGAAGTGTATTGGTTCCACTTAGCATGCCTGGGTTTCTCTGAATTTATGCTAAAACACAGAATTTGCGTGGGGATATTACTTTACAGGGAGAAAAGGTGTGCAGAGCCTGGGAATGTACTTCAGAAATAAATCACACAAAGAAACTTGAAGAAGAGAAATATAAAGCAAATGTCCAAAGTTAAGAATAAATTGAAAGATTTTGAAGATTTTTTGCAAAGCAAACATGTTTTCCTATGAATGTGAACAGAAAACAGCAGCAATCACTCCTGGGATGCTCAACCAATTAGTGACTAATGTTTCCTCTGTCTCATTTGTATATAAATATTTCTGGGATCACAACAGCTTTTCCACAGTAAATTAACTTATTGCTTAAAAACGATGAAGATGGACGGGGAGATCAGCAATTCATTTCTGTTTACCTCTTTCTGATATGAGGAGCTTTCATTGTGTCCTAGGGAGTGTGCCTGGAGGCAGGGGCTGAATGAACAAAGCAGAACAAGCTGGAGGCCTTTTTATTTGATGTTCTGAAACTGCTCTAGGGGGTGACTTCTCTGAAACTCTTTTTCCCCTCTCCAATATGCTAAAACACAAATGCATTCATTTTCTTTTCAATAAAAAGCAAGATAAGCGTCTGTCCAGCTAACTAGTATGAAAACCCTTGATTGTCTTTTCATGCTTCTCTGGGGAATGGCGGTTTCTGTCAGTTTTATTTATATATTTATTTATTGGGATAATTTTTATGCTGCCTGCTTGTCAGACTCCACTTGTCAGTTGGCGCTTGTATATTTAAATATGTATACCCTGACGCACGAACACATACAGAGAAAGAGGGAGGGAGAGAGTGAAAATATTCCTGTCCAGGGGATCTGCTTAAGTAGACTAAATTCAATACTGAAGTACAGTTTTCAAGATATGTCCAATATTTAGGATTCTAGACATACTTGAGTATAGAAGTAATTTTGCCAAGGGCTGCTCAGATCATTGAGCGCATCCTGAATCAGAAACTAAGGAGGGGACATTTATGAAGGCCAGGACACAAGTAGCCTTGTCTTGTACCTTTTTGTATTTCACAAGGTTTACTAAATTCTCCATTAACAATTATTTTTGCAAATTGGGGTGCATATATTGATTTAATCCACTTAATAAAATTCCCACCAAAATTCATAATCTCCAATACTTTAAACATGAAAGACCAATTTAAATTATCAAATGCTTTTTCGGCATCTATAAATATCAAAGCGGCTTGTTTTTCATTATGTTGTTCTAAATACTCCAGGACATCCAAAACATTTCTAATATTATCTCTAATTTGGTGAGGACCAGTATTGAAGAGAAAGGGCAGCCAGGCCTACCTGTTGTTGTTGTTGTTGTTGTTGTTGTTCAGTCGTTTAGTCGTGTCCGACTCTTCGTGACCTCATGGACCATAGCACGCCAGGCCTTCCTGTCCTCCACTGTCTCCCGGAGTTTACTCAAATTCATGTTCATTACATTGGTGATGCTATCTAACCATCTCATCCTCTGCCATCCCCTTCTCCTTTTGCCTTCAGTCTTTCCCAGCATCAGGGTCTTTTCCAGTGAGTCCTCTCTTCGCATTAGGTGGCCAAAGTATTTGAGCTTCAGCTTCAGTATCTGTCCTTCAAATGAGCAGTCAGGGTTGATTTCCTTTAGGATTGACTGATTTGACCTCCTTGCAGTCCAAGGGACTCTTAAGAGTCTTCTCCAGCACCACAGTTCAAAAGCATCAATTCTTCAGTGCTCAGGCTTCCTTATGGTCCAACTCTCACAGCCATACATTACTACTGGCAAAACCATAGCTTTAATTATACGGACCTTTGTCGGCAAGGTGATGTCTCTGCTTTTTAATATGCTGTCTAGGTTTGCCATAGCTTTCCTCCCAAGGAGCAAGCGTCTTTTAATTTCATGGCTGCAGTCACCGTCTGCAGTGATCTTGGAATTCAAGAAAATAAAATCTGTAGGATATACTTTTCAATGGCTTTCTTATATGCAACTTATAGAGAAATTTAAATTAGATTAAAAAAATCTTGAATTTGAACAAACTAAATCGGAATTTGAGATACAATTATGTGAAACAGATGACCACCTAATTGCTAAAATGTATAAATTACTGTTAAAAGGAGAAATGGTGGAGGAACAAGTTAAGGATTGTATGATTCAGTGGGCAAAAAATATTGGCCATAATATACAAATGCAACAATGGGAAGATATGTGGAATAAAGGATTAAAATTTACTTTGTGCTACAACTTGAAAGAAAACTTTTATAAGATGATGTACTGATGGTATATGACCCCACAAAAACTTGCTAAAATGTATGGGACTGTTTCCAACATATGTTGGAAATGTAAAAAACAAGAGGGGTCTTTTTACCATATGTGGTGGACATGTAAGGTGGCAAAGAAATTTTGGACTGAAATACGCTCACTGATGCAAAACATATTACAAATACTAATTCCATTTAAGCCAGAATTATTTTTACTTGGATTATTAGATGTACAAATAGAAAAGCATTTCATTAGAATTATACAATATATGATTACAGCAGCAAAACTTCTTTATGCACAAAATTGGAAAAACCACACTTTACCGACGATACAAGAATGGATGTTAAAACTAATGGATATGGCAGAAAATGATAAATTGACATGTTTATTAAAAGAAAACTCAAATCGTTATTATCTTAAAGAGTGGAAACCATTAATAGACTATTTGCAAAAAGCAGGTGGAGCAACGCTTGCATGGGGTTTTGATGACTAGATTATACAGAAGTAAAACATATTAGACAAGAAATGTATATGAATATTATATTTAAAGCTAGCACGTAAGAAAGAATTTTTTATTCCTATGACCATAGATAGATCGGAAGTTGATTATTTTCTGTCTTTTCTTTATCTTTCTTTTACTTTTCTACACTTTTTCTTTCTCTTTTTCTTTGATTTGTATTTCTTTTTCTGTTCTATTTCTAACTTTTAACTTTGTATATTTTAAAACTCTAATAAAATTTGTAAAAAAAAGAAAAAGAAAATAAAATCTGTCACTGCTTCCATTTCTTTCCATTCCATTTCCATTTCCATTTCCATTTCATTTGTCACTGCTTCCATTTCTTTTCCATTTCTTCCATTTCCAGGCCTGCTTAGGGGGAATTAACTAGGACATGGCCAAGTGCGATGAGGGAGCTGAGCCAGGGAGGAGAATGTTTGTCGCTGGATCTTCCTGAATCCATGTCATTCCAAGCAGGAATCAGAGCAAGGTGGCTTCCTCTGATCCTACACCTCTGATTTAATATGTAAAGCCCTCTGATTTTAATAGAAACAGCCTTTTTTAGAAGGGACTGGAGAAGTTTTGTTTTGTTTCCTCTGATTTACCTGACTGTTTCTTAATTCATTCGGCATAGTCTTTCTGCTTTTAAACCCTGCCTCCTGATGTTCATGCTGCTTGTTAGACTCATCCTGTGAGAATCTTCTCAGGGAAAAAGCTCTGCATGAAGGTATTCTGTTCCTCCTACTGAGGACATTTCCCATCTGCTCCCTTTTTTTGTAGTTTTGTGGCTGTGTACAGAAATGTTTTTGGTTTTCTTTGAAAATTCTTACATTGCAAAGGTGAGTATAGTAAAATTAAATGACTTCTGTAAAAAAAATGTGATATGCAGCCAATAATTCTGGAAGTTTCATCATCCTTTGTGTTGACACATAGATAGTAAATGAAGAGAGTCGGACGTTAAGAGAATGAATTAAAAACTACACCAAAGATATGACACTATAAAAATTATGATGTCATAGGTGTGGATTTATTTAAACAATTTATAAGGCCATACAAGCATTAAAAACAACAACAGTTTAACAAAAACCAAACATCGGAGGCCATAAACACAACCCAACTCATAAAGAATAACATTAGCCAGGTAGACCTCGGGTTATGACGGCAATTGGGTCTGGAATTTCCATCACTAAGCGATGTCGTAAAGCGCAATGTCACGTGACTGCATTGCTTAGTGACAGCAATCCCGGCACTTCTGGTTGGCAGGTGCTATGGAGTGCAGGTGGGTGGGCAGGGGCTGCAGATGGGTACTACTGAGCATGGACGGGCTTGTGGGGGCCACAGGTGGACAGGCACTGTGGAGTGTGGGCGGGCCAGCAGAGGCTGCGGGTAGGCGCTACTGAACTTATTATTTTTATTTTTTATTGATATATCAAATTTATTCACCACCCATCTCACTCAGAGAGCGACTCACATTACATTACATTACTTTATTTTATTTATTTTATTTTTATCCTGCCTTTATTATTTTTTATAAATAACTCAAGGCGGCGAACATACCTAACACTCCTTCCTCCTCTTTTCCCCACAACAACCACCCTGTGAGGTGAGTTGGGCTGAGAGAGAGTGACTGGCCCAAGGTCACCCAGCCGGCTTTCATGCCTTACATTACATTATTAGCATGACTTCTCAAAGTACAGAAGGATAAAATATAGCAGTTGGAAGGGTATTTATAGGTCATATAGTGCAGAATCCACTAAACTACAGTATCCCCAACAGGTATCCAACCAGCCCTGTTTGAAAACCTCACCATGAGAAGAGTCTATCACTGTTCCTAGGCAGATTGTTTCTCTGCTTTACAGCTCTTATCATCAGGAAATTTCTCATGAAGTTCAGTTTGAATATCTTTGCTTTTAATTTTAATGCACTGGTCCTTGAACTGATCTTAATTTCAACAGAGAACAGGTCTACTCCCCCTATCCTGTACATGACAAATACATGTAGACCAATATCTTATTTCTAGACTTCCCTTCTGTTAAGGCAGTTCAAGACTGCATTGGCCTTTTTAGCTTTTGCATCACACTGTTTGTTCATGTTCAGCTGATGGTCAAAAGTACTCCTGGATTCTTCTCTCATGTGCTGCTATCTGAAGGCTATTAGTGGCCTGCTAGAACCACTGAATGGAGCAGAGCTTAATGTAGTGTAAGCACGTCTACAGAAAAAGAATATTATTTAAAAACAGAGCAAGTGAGCATGTTAGAGAGATACAGGTTATTGATCTTACACTTTTAGCCCACCCAAGCATAAAGAATCACACGCTTAGACAATGTAGTTTCAAAAGTAAGTAAAAAAGGCTTAATGATTTTATTCTTGGTCCAGTTACATTTTCGTTCAGAAAGATGACTCCTTGTTCTTCTTCTGTCCCTAAACTTTGTGGACCTCTGGCCCTAATTTGCTGCCAGGGCTGTGTGGAGAGAGGGGGAAAAATCTCCTAGGCCCATCCATGGCCTAAGATGGAGAGAGAGAGAGCAAGAGCATGCTTGCTTCTCGGCTGGAGAGATGAGAGAGGAAGTGGGAGGAGCAACAAAACAACTTCCTCAAAGACACAGAGAATTGCATCGTGGGATGAACTCATCTACATGCAAATGAGGCATGTTGATTTGCTGAATTTCCAACACTATCAAGTTAGGTAAACTGAAATTGTACTCACAGACATACTGTTTGACAACGTGTTCTGCAAGCAACTTCAGTGGATTCTCCTTGGATTCTCTTCTAGCTGTGTTGTATGTACACAAAGCAGTCAGCCAGCGAGCCTTTGTAATCTTTCCAACATGTTCTGGATATATGCACAAGGGAAACAGCACTTCTTCTTGCAGTAACTTGTCTGGCTCACAGCTGACAGCTGCTTTTGTCCCTCACAATAGTAAATCTCCCACGAACACTACCATTCTTCTTTTCATTCTCAGTGGAGAGTTTGGGTGTATTGATTCCTACAGAGTAGAGAGCAATTTCTGTTGCTCTGAAGAGATTGAGAGGTGCTTAAAGCTTACAGTATGTTCCATGTTCAGTGATTCAGATTGGTTGGCCAGGTTCAGAGACATGGAACTCCGGGTTACTTCACTCTTTCCTGATACATATCTTCAAGTACTCACTACTCCCGGTAGGGTAGCTTCTTCCTCCCTGGGGCAATCCTTTTGTTTCCTTTGCTCCTAGACAACTTTCTGGCATTTTCAGCATCTTTTCAGCTTCCTCATTCTGTTAACCTTTATGCAAAGCTCTCTGTGGAATACCTGTGTGCTCTTCACCATCTCCAATCTTAAAGAAGTCTTAAAGAAGAAAGGCTGGTCCCAATTTTTTCATCTTCTCCTGCAGCAAAGAGATAGGCTTGCATTGCATCAGGGGTAAGTAGCATACTCTTCTGGGAAGAAAGCAAATATTATTTATTTATTTATCATACTTATATCACAGTGATATATATATATCACTATATCAAATATAGTACATGCCGGGCAGGTCATCACTGATAACTCCTTCAATGTCTATCCTTTTGGCAGGAATTGATGTCTGCTTGTTCCTTCCCTACCTCCAGGACCAGATATAGGCATAAGCTAAAGAAGCTACAGCCTAGGGCCTCACAGTCTGACCGGGGCTCTCAAAATGTCATTTTTTTTCATTTGCTACAGTTTTATTATATGTATTGTCGAAGGCTTTCACGGCCGGAGTTCGATGGCTGTTGTGGGTCTTCCGGGCTGTGTGGCCGTGTTCTGGAAGTTGTGGTTCCTAACGTTTCGCCAGCATCTGTGGCCAGCATCTTCAGAGGGCAGGAGCACAGATAGAAGCAAAATCTCTGTGCCCAGGTAGAGTGGCAATGTTCTATTTATAGAGCTAAATTATAGGAGATTAGGTGGGGTTTTTTGTTGTGTTGAAATGTTAACGAGTGGCTGATGAGCGTGATTAGCATGTTCATTGTGAGAAGTATTCCCATGACCTGGTGGTTGGACTGAGTTCGTTGACCTTTTGCAGGCTGTGTTTTTCAGGACCGGTAGCCAGGTTTTGCTAATTTTTAAACTTTCTTCTTTTTTATTGTAACTGTGCTGGTGTTTGTGAATTTCAATGGCTTCTCTGTATAATCTGGTGTAGTGGCTTTTGGTGTTGTCCAGTATTTCTGTGTTTTCAAATAGGATTTTGTGTCCCGTTTGCTTGAGAGCATGTTCAGCTACTGAAGATTTTTCCGGTTGCTGTAGTCTGCAGTGTCTTTCGTGTTCTTTTATCCTGGTGTGAATGCTACGTTTTGTGGTTCCGATGTATACTTATCCGCAGCTGCATGGTATGCGGTATACTCCTGCAGCGGTGCGGGGGTCCCTTTTGTCTTTAGCTGATTTTAGCATTTGTTGTATTTTTCTGGTGGGTCTGAAGACTGTTTGAAAGTTGTGTTTTTCCATCAGTTTTCCCATGCGGTCAGTGACTCCTTTGATGTAGGGCAGGAATACTTTGTTTGTGTGGGGCTGTTTTTCTTCAGTTGGATGTTGTTTTCTTGGTTTGATGGCTCTTTTTATTTCATTCTTGGAATAGCCATTCGCCTGTAGGACCCAATTCAGGTGGTTAAGTTCATTGTTGAGAAATTGGGTTTCACAGTTTTGATTAGCACGATCCACCAAGGTTTTGATCATGCCTCTCTTTTGTCGTGGGTGGTGATTGGAACTTTTGTGTAGATACCGGTCTGTATGGGTGGGTTTTCTGTATACTTTGTGTAAAAACACAAAGTATTAAAACACAACTTTCAAACAGTCTTCAGACCCACCAGAAAAATACAACAAATGCTAAAATCAGCTAAAGACAAAAGGGACCCCCGCACCGCTGCAGGAGTATACCGCATACCATGCAGCTGCGGACAAGTATACATCGGAACCACAAAACGTAGCATTCACACCAGGATAAAAGAACACGAAAGACACTGCAGACTACAGCAACCGGAAAAATCTTCAGTAGCTGAACATGCTCTCAAGCAAACAGGACACAAAATCCTATTTGAAAACACAGAAATACTGGACAACACCAAAAGCCACTACACCAGATTATACAGAGAAGCCATTGAAATTCACAAACACCAGCACAGTTACAATAAAAAAGAAGAAAGTTTAAAAATTAGCAAAACCTGGCTACCAGTCCTGAAAAACACAGCCTGCAAAAGGTCAACGAACTCAGTCCAACCACCAGGTCATGGGAATACTTCTCACAATGAACATGCTAATCACGCTCATCAGCCACTCGTTAACATTTCAACACAACAAAAAACCCCACCTAATCTCCTATAATTTAGCTCTATAAATAGAACATTGCCACTCTACCTGGGCACAGAGATTTTGCTTCTATCTGTGCTCCTGCCCTCTGAAGATGCTGGCCACAGATGCTGGCGAAACGTTAGGAACCACAACTTCCAGAACACGGCCACACAGCCCGGAAGACCCACAACAGCCAACAGTTTTATTATAGTTTTATAAATGAAAGCCTCCATAAATTAAGCCTTCCTATAAGACTCACATGACCCTCATTGATTAAGATACGCTTTGTTTCAGCATGCATTCACGTCTTTTGTTTAAAGAGAGTCCTTCCCCATCCCATCCCAGGTATGTTAGATACATCTTGGTGGCATTCTTGCCAAGTTCAGTTATTACCCAGCCTGATTCTCTGTTAGCACTTGTGAAATACAGCTCTACACCTTCCTATTGCTTAGGGCCTCACCATGTCCAAAGCTTGCCCTGCCCACCTCATTAACCTCCCTGACAAAATTCCCCTGTTTTGCTTTGCTGTTCTGGTTGCTTGCACTGGTTGCAAGCTCCCAGGTGCCTACCTTTTCTCTAAAGAGTGCTGGCTGAGACTACAAAATATACATATTACGCAAGTTACAAAGAAAAGTACAGTATGTTAAAACATAAGCTGAAAACAGTTTATATTAGGGAAAGTTGCATACAATAGGATTAAATAGTAACGCTGACCGTGGTCCAGATTGATCCCCATATCTTTTAAGATACTCGCAGCAATAGGTTGGATACCTTTTTCAGTTTTTCCTTTTTTAGGAAAATGAGATGCTGGGGAACATCTTAAAGCTTGAGTTTCTAGTAAGCCAACTCATAAAATGTGAGCTCTAAAAATATCCCACACTCTTTCCCATCACAAATTTCAGTCATTTCCTTGGCAAGAAATGCTGGAAATAATGTTTGCAAATAGATTTTTAAAAGAATCAAAGGAAGGAAAAATACATGAAAGCTTTTTTTCTCAAAGTTACCACACATCCTGCCCTATCTAAAGTCTTTGCCCATGTTTTTGAGGCACATCTACATACACAAATGTATTCAACAGTAGAAGTGTTGAGTTACAGAAAAAGATTCATTTGAATAATATCCAGATAGGCCAATCTGTGATACTAGTTTTGTGAATTAAGGGAATGTTCTTTGTTGCCCTGATTCTCAGGACAATTATTTGAATATTTAGAATAATCAGAACATTATTTGAATATTTAGCCAATTCTCAGGTTAGAGTAAAAATTATTCAAAGATTTTGGATTCTGAAAATTAAAAAAAAACACAGTTCCTTGAAAACTTTATTGGATTGTGCAATACATTAAAAAGGTCTTCACAAAATGCATTAACACCTCTGTTTGGATCATTAAAGCAGCCATATCCTTTGCAGGCTCACATGACTGCTCTGAAAACTATTCCAGTGCTCTATGGTTGTGTGTAGATGGACAGACACCATTAATATGGGACCACAAGTAAAGCAAAGTGGCTGTGCAGTAGAGGCAGCTATACAAACCTTGCAAAAGACATAGAGGCCTCAAAGAGAGGTGTTCCCTCTTCAGGACACTAACGTGTTTTGCAAAGCACCTCTTTCAATGATTTGCTCAATCCTAAAACTTTTTCCTCTGTTGAAACAAAATCGATCATGAAGAAATTATATGCATAGATAATATCCAAGCAGCTGCAACAATGTTCCAGTGCATAAATAGATTACTTATAATTAGATATATAGCAATAGAATAGAATAGATAACTAATAGAACTATACTGGAAAAAAGTAGTGATCATTGTTGTATGCATGCATATATGTTAACAGATATTATATTATTTATTTAAACTCTTCCAACTTTACTTGGGAACGATTAGGAAAAAGTCAGTGTCCCCATTCCATTTAACTATTCTTCCATTAAGTACAGTATTTATGGTCCATTTTCTGTTCCGCTGGCTTTTGTTTAAAAGTATAAAATAATGCCAATTTAATTTAGTATCCTTTTATTCATTCAGATTGCTAATGCACACTTCCTCATTGAGCATATTATCATGCTGAAATAAATTCCAATAAATACACTACATCAATGACCTATAAGGAAAACAACAACAACACAATACATATGAAATGAGCACTACAGTCATTAGTCCATTGTGGGTCTGAACAAATTTCTAATTAAATAAATTAGTAAATTGAGACTTCACACAATTTTCTGCCATTTCTCGGATACAATCAGCTCTTTGGAACCTCAAAATTTGAGAAAGAAACCAAAGTGGGAATTTGTAAACATTCCTAACAATAATGTCTATCAAGAAAATATCAGGGGAGAATCTAAATTTTTTTCTAAAGTTTCAATAGATTATAATAATGGCTTTTCCTGAGCTAGTAGGGTGGGCACCCTGTAACCCCTAGGTCATATGTGGCCTCCAGATGTCTTATTTGTGACTCCTAAAACCCTCTCTAGCCACAATGGCCAAAACCGTGGGATATTGCTTTGTACCATTCTGGGGAAGGAAAGCTATAGAGTGAGCATTAACATAATTTTAAAGCCAATCACAGAAAAGCTCCCCCTGCCCCCCAAAAGGAAACAGAATATCCTAATCCTACTTCCTGTATGTGCATGATGTGGCCATGTACACTTTGCACTGCCTCCCTGTGAATTGCAATGTTTGGCTACCCAAAAGTATTAAACACGATCCTGGCCACCAAAAGATCACCCACCTCTGAGCTAAAAAGATTTGGAAACCAGCCAGTATTGACGCTCGTTTCAAAGTCTTCAAAATTGTGTCTTAGGCACTCATAGGATACTTAATGCAGTATTGCTGTTACGTTATAAAACAGCGTTATTCTCATTTTTGCCAGCAGAACTATGTTAATTTGCCCCGATAAATGTCATATTAACACACTATTCCTGCTGGGTGCTGCTCTGGGTGTAGCTTGCTTTTCACTGGGCTGCTGTAACAGCTGGTCTCCATAGAAGCCTTGAGCAAGAAATGACAAAGAGTCAAGCTCTGCATAAACATTTGCCTTTTCTAAGAGTGGGGAGCTAACAGCAAAACATCTGCCAGATACGGCATATTCTTACTCTGCTACTCTGTCCCTGTCCTTACCTCTGTTGCCTCAAAGGAAGACACGCTTGTCTTTCAGATAACTCTGTGAAGATCAGAATGAAAAACCTCATCTGAATCCATTTACTGTATTTTCAACAAACCCAAAACAACCCTATTTTAAGGATGTTTTCTGAGAAAAAAAAACACTAATGTTCATTTCACCAAATACTATATAATCTTAATTAATGATAATTTGTTGGTACCCCAATAAAATAATTGATCTGTTTCTTTTTTTTTAAAAAAAGGTCAGAAACGGTCCATTCTCAAGGTGAGCTCTCTGGTTGCAGAGTAACTTGGTTATTCATAGATCATCATGAAGATTAGCAAGAAATTTGCCACATATCATATCACACTTATAGGTGGAAGGGTTACTGATATCTATCTAATACCACCTTCAATGAGATACGTATATTGAACTAAGACCCTTTCTCCCTAGTGATTTCTAGCAACTTTCACAATCATCCAACTTTATTGCACTGTTATGAATAGAAATAAATAGCTTTATATTGTCTCAACAAGCAGAATCTGTAACCCAGTATGATGACATTAAAATGATGATACATGCATCATCATGTCATCACACAAATTACACAAATTATGTATTTGTAAGTTGCACCATTTGCAAAATGACATCATGATGCACGTTTCATTCTTTGCTCCCTTGGTCACCCTCAGCCCGAGACCCATGACCTCAACTATGGCAATGTACTTCAAAATATTGAAGTGAACCACAATTAGTTTTAAATAGTGATTCATAAATTTGACCCTATCATGATGTGCAATTGGACAGGCTTAGCATTAAAACTGTCACAATGTCATCAATGCCATCCTGCCATGGCACCAAAGGGTGATAGCTGTCAGGGTGTGTGTGTGCCTGGCAGTAAAATTGCCAGACAGGTAAACGGTGCAAATCAGGGGAAACAGAAAAGCAATTCAGCACCCGGGATAGATCAAAGAGAGAAACATCGTGTCAGTGAATTCCAACGGAGACAGCAGGAAACTGACAACCAAGAACAGATTGAACTCAATAGCAAAATCCTGAGACAAAGGGGGGGGACTGTGGAATAAGGAGACTTACTCCACTCGAATCTTTAACATGTTGCAAGCCACTAGCCCAGGGGTCGGCAAACTTTTTTATGCCAGGAGCCATTTTGACATTTATAAAATTTATAATATCACTCGAGGGCCAGGGGGCGGGGTTTGAGGGTGGGAGCCAATCGTGTGTAAGGGGGTGGGGTTTGCGGGCAGGGGCCAATCACGTGGAAGGGGGCAGGGTTTGCGGGCGGGGGCCAATTGCGTGGAAGGGGGCGGGGTTTGCGGGCGGGAGCCAATGGCGTGCACTAGGGGGCCACCACGCCTGCCGCCATGCCTGGTTTACTCAATCAGCCCGGCTGGCTGAATTTGCTCAACGCACCAGGGCTAGGGCGGCACCCCCAGAACGGGGGCTCGGACTCCGGAGGGCTCAGTAAGAGCCATGCTGCCGGGGGGCTCCTGGAGGGAGGGGGCGCAGCCAGCGGCACCTGCCCCGGGCGAGGGCCACCAGGTTCTCTCACGGGGCGACCTCTGCCGTCTTTCCCCCAGTGACGTCTTTCCCCTCTTCCCGGCAACAGGAAGAAAAACGAGGGTGGGCGCCCCATCCCCACCAACCTTTACCTCGAAGAGCTCGGGTGTAACCGCGGCCAGGGTGCCCCCATCGCTGTCTCTCTCTCGAACCCGTCCCCTCAGGCCGGCCGCCCGGCGCTCAGCCGCGAACCTGGCCCGGCCGCCCCACCGGGAGTGGCGGAGAAAGAGCTTCCACCCTCCGGCCGGCAGGACAGGCGTGGGAGAGCGGAAGGCACTGGTGAGCCAGAGGCCCGTGGCTTCGTCCCCGGTCTCCCCGTTCTTTGGAGAAGCCCGAGCCGAGGGGTCCCCGGCACCCTGCCAGCATCCCATGCCGGGCGCCGGGAAGCGCCGCCGGATCACCGGCTGCGCGGAGAGGAGGAACCGCGGCTGCCCGCCGGGACCCACCAAGCGTCCCCGCTGCTTCTCTCCCGGCTGGCGGCAGCCTCGGTCTTGCCCTCCGAGCCGGAGCTGCTGTAGTCAACCATGGCCGGAAGCAGGAGAGGCGACCCCCGGCTTTCCCCGAGAGCCACACTCAAGGGGCCAAAGAGCTGCATGTGGCTCGCGAGCCGCAGTTTCCGACCCTTGCACTAGCCTAATAAAGATTTCTTCGTATTCCTATGAGACTTGCGTGAGAAGTGCTTTTATTTAGCAAAAGGGGCGAGATCATCACAAAAACCATGATGGAAACTTTTCTGTATCTCAAACTTCAAAATATGTTCCATTTTTTACTATATATATGTCAGTGTGGCACATTTAGTAAGAGATTATTTTTCCATCTCTGGGCCTCACAGTATTGTCATGATTAGCTACTGTGCAAACTAATAGTCTAGATTCAAATTATTGTGTCCAATTATTGTATGGATTTGGATTCAGGTTTATTTGGCAAATAGTTAAAATAATTGCGAGCATGGGTGAATGGTAGATGTTTACATGTCCTTGAGTAACCAGTGGATTAAATTAAGCAACATTTGATCATCCACAAAGATAGCAGAGCTGGTTTAGTCATTCTGTGCAGGGTCAGAAAAGAAAAACTAACTTAGAAGGACCTGCACATATGGGAATTACAAATATTCTAGATTCATAGTGTGGACTGACTAATTGCAAGTTTTGTCATAACACCTAATTAACTTTTATAGCATTCTAATCTCTTTCTGCTTCCGGGTAGCTTTTGTTTATCAAAGCGCTTTCATAGCAGAATAATTTACAGAGTCTCCCATTGTTTATCCTGTTCCTTTTTTTTAACCTTCAAAAAATTGTACTGAGTAAAATGGCAAGTAGGGTTTTACAGTTGCGCCTCATCCAACGATTATCCCAGGTCAATTATCCAAGCAAATACAGGTTGGCATGGCCTCAAAATAACAGAAGGACAAACAAAAGAGAGATCATTTGTGAGTATGGAAAAAATGTGTTTGTGTGAAAGTCCTTCTCAGAATTGTTCTTATTTGCCTTCGATAACTGCAGTTTTAGGATTTATTTTAAGTCATATGGAGACACCACTCAGAATTTGTTAGAAAAAGTGATAATGGATCAAGGACATTGGGGAGTTTTGTATGTGACAAATCAATGACATTCACCTATTTAACTTTGCAAAGATGGAGAAGCTGCCAGACCACCTTTCCATATATTTCAGAGGCAGCTACACTGTCACCTCTCATGTGATTTATAATTAATATACCTCAATGTTATGAACACAAAAATCCAGTCACTTAGAATCCACTCTTAGAAATGTATATCTCTAGAGGAGGACAGACCCCCTTTCCATAGCTTCTCCTTTAGAACCAAGAAAGTGTGTACACCCTATCTAGCATGTTGTTGTTGTTCAGTCGTTTAGTCGTGTCCGACTCTTCGTGACCTCATGGACCATAGCACGCCAGGCCTTTCTGTCCTCCACTGTCTCCCGGAGTTTACTCAATTTCATGTTCATTACATCGGTGATGCTATCTAACCATCTCATCCTCTGCTGTCCCCTTCTCCTTTTGCCTTCAGTCTTTCCCAGCATCGGGGCCTTTTCCAGTCAGTCCTCTCTTCGCATTAGGTGGCCAAAGTATTTGAGCTTCAGCTTCAGCATCTGTCCTTCCAATGAGCAGTCAGGGTTGATTTCCTTTAGGACTGACTGATTTGACCTCCTTGCAGTCCAAGGGACTCTTAAGAGTCTTCTCCAGCACCACAGTTCGAAAGCATCAATTCTTCGGCGCTCAGCCTTCCTTATGGTCCAACTCTCACAGCCATACATTACTACTGGGAAAACCATCGCTTTAATTATACGGACCTTTGTCGGCAAGGTGATGTCTCTGCTTTTTAATATGCTGTCTAGGTTTGCCATAGCTTTCCTCCCAAGGAGCAAGTGTCTTTTAATTTCATGGCTGCAGTCACCGTCTGCGGTGATCTTGGAGCCCAAGAAAATAAAATCTGTCACTGCTTCCATTTCTTCCCCTTCTATTTGCCAGGAAGTGATGGAACCAGATGCCATGATCTGAGTTTTTTTAATGTTGAGTTTCAAGCCAGCTTTTGCACTCTCCTCTTTCACCCTCATCAAGAGGCTCTTTAGTTCCTCTTCACTTTCTGCCATTAGGGTGGTATCGTCTGCATATCTGAGGTTGTTGATATTTCTCCCAGCAATCTTAACTCCGGCTTGTGATTCATCCAGCCCGGCATTTCTCATGATGTACTCTGCATATAAGTTAAATAAGCAGGGTGATAATATACAGCCTTGTCATACTCCTTTCCCAATTTTGAACCAATCGGTTGTTCCATGTCCGGTTCTAACTGTTGCTTCTTGACCCGCATACAGGTTTCTCAGGAGACAGGTAAGGTGGTCTGGTACTCCCATCTCTTTAAGAATTTGCCACAGTTTGTTGTGATCCACACAATCAAAGGCTTTAGCGTAGTCAATGAAGGAGAAGTAGATATTTTTCTGGAACTCTCTTGCTTTTTCCATGATCCAGTGAATGTTGGCAATCTGATCTCTAGTTCCTCTGCCTCTTCGAAACCCAGCTTGCACTTCTGGTAGTTCTCGGTTCACATGCTGCTGAAGCCTAAGGTAAAGGTACCCCCCGCACATTTGTGCAGTCGTGTCCGACTCTAGGGGCCGGTGCTCATCTCCGTTTGTTAGCCAAAGAGCCAGTGTTGTCCAAAGACACTTCCACGGTCATGTGGCCGCATGACACGCGCGGAACACTGTTACCTACCCACCGAAGTGGTACCTATTAATCTACTTGCATTTACATGCTTTCGAATTGCTAGGTTGGCAAGAGCTGGAGCTAGTACAGGAGCTCACTCTGCACGCAGGGCTAGGGATTCGAACCTCCGAACTTGCAATCTTCCGATCAACAAGCCTGGCGTCTTACCCGCTGAGCCACCACGCCCCTTGAGCCACCACGCCCCTAGGCTGAAGCCTAGCTTGTAGGATTTTGAGCATAACCTTGCTAGCATGTGAAATGAGTGCAATTGTACGGTAGTTTGAACATTCTTTGGCATTGCCCTTCTTTGGAATTGGAACGTAAACTGTATCTAGCATATGATAAGACAATTTTCAATACAGGGCGAAAAAGATTAAATCACCTCCAATTTTCCAATTCAGTACATTTATTAATCCAGTGTCAAAAAGTTTGAAAAGATCAGTTGCTATATGTAATAGAAGAAAAACATAGATTTTTACATAGAAACATAATTAAAACTTATCGGAGTTAGCTACCCAAGGAACAGTAACCTGTGAAGATACTTGCCAGGTAGTTCCTTGGGGCTCCCTAGCAGCATTTGGACTGCACATTTTATAAGCTGGTTGAATGCAAAGCAAGGTTACTCAAGAGGGAGTTTTATAAGTGGGTAGAATGGGAAGTACCTTCCAAAGATGGAGAGTGAAGCTGACTGATCAAGATCTTGGATGCCTTGCTCAGGTGTCTTCCAGGTGATACCAACACCATCTGTTCAGCATAAGGCTATAGCAAAGGAAAATCAGTCTGAGATCTGTATTTCATAGAGTAGAGCTTTCCAAACTGTGTGTCAGGACACGTTAGTGTGTCGGCTGCAGTGTCTGAGTGTGTCTCGGCTGCTGCTGCCTCCAAATCCTGCCAGGATTCCACGCAGTTCCTAGTGCCTGCCTTGTGCCCTGCTGCCTCCAAACCTGCTGTGATTCCGTGCAGGTCCTAATGCCTGCCTTGTTCCCTGCTGTAAGAGTGTGTCGCAAAATGATGCCCTGCTGTAAGAGTGTGTCGCGAAATGATGCATGTCTAAAAAGTGTGTCACCAACATGAAAAGTTTGGAAAGCTCTGTCATAGAGGTTTTGATCTTACCATGCCTGGGTATGTCTTTGTTTAGTGGAAGGGGAAGCAAGAGGAAGAGAAGCCTGGATCCATCACATTATATAATTCAGAACTTGTGAATAATGATCAAGGAGAAATTATCACAGTCTCTGTTGTCTGGTTGGAAGTTATTTTTTGTGTCAACTTCTTTATTCCATCTCTTTTGGGTACTTACTTGCCACTCACTTTTGAAAATCATGTAGATAGCAGCTGGGTGTCATCTGATATTTGAACCCTTCCTTTTTTTACATTTTGCCAATCATGATGAGCCTCCCGGTTATTCCTGGTCCTTCTGAATGGCACTCACCCAGATAAGGCACGCTTTCCAATCATAGGAAGCACGTTCAGCATATCCACATTTTGGAGATTTGTTGTGAAAGTGCAAAGACTTAGAAGGCAACCTGGCAGGTGAGAATATCCCTCCCCATTTTAACTCCGACCTGCCCATTTGAAAACTGCCAGTCTGCAGGGGAATAAGGATAGGGCCTCCACTTGACATTTTACTCAAATAACTCCCTATCCAAAATACAAGTTTCACGAGAAGTGGGGAGGTAGACTGGACAAGACTCCCCTTGGCACCTTCAGTTGTGGGCACTGAAGGTGTTGGGTGTGAGGTTTGATGCAGGAAGGTGCTTTACCAACATGTAATGGGACACCTACGCTTCAGGGAGGACTCTGATATATTTTGCCACTTACAAATCCCATTTAATTTTTGTTAAAGTAGTACTTTCAACCCAAAGAGTTTGTGTCTCATCTCTTTATTTATTCTGGAAGCAGAAACAATACAAGGCCTCTTGTTAAAGTTTCATTTAGAAAACTAACTGCAGCTTATAAAAAGATGACTGAATGGCATATGGATGTTTTTAGAAAAACCTAATCAACCATCTTTGTTCCATTGAAATAGGAAGCACTGGACAGCGCTTCCTGCTCATTGCCCAGCCTATGGTATATTTCAGCAGTGTCACAGTTCTTCATGCAGGTGTGCAACTTAATTTGCAATTCTCATACGTTCTCTCCTCTCTGCCCACTTTTGGTTTACTCCCACCTTGCTTTGGGTGTCTTCTTTGAAAACAAACTATAAGCTTATGCAGCAAGAAAAGTCATCCTGACATTTTAATTAATGCTGCTATCCAAGGGAGTACATGCAGGCTACAGGAAAAGATTGTATCCTAGAGGATAGAATTTATGTTCCTTAGCAATTGGGGAAGGAAGAGAACCTGTACTGATTTCAAAACATGATGCTGGACCAGAAATAAAATTTCTCATCTCCTTTATTGCCAATTTCTATTGCATCTTTCCTCAGAACTACCAACTTGTATCCAAAATCCACCATGTATCCAAGATGTTCACAGGTGGTTTTTATATTAACACCATTAGAAGTCTTACCCAGATTTGTAAGAATTTGTGTGCTAAGGAAGACTGATTCACTCTAGGAGGCCAATTCCCCACAAAACCCTCTTCCTCTGTTATGAGCGCGTGTGTCACTTAGAGCTCTCAGCTAAAACCACTCAAACATATTATCAATCAACTACAGTCTTTCCCTTTCAGTGGCCTTTGGAGGTAGACCCTGACTTGGATATAGATAGCGGGCTAACTAAAAGCTAAACTATTCTCAGCAGTGTCCTGGGGCGGGGGAGAGAGCAACAATGGTGGCAGAATGACAAAAGCAACATTGTGACATAAGCCCTACCCCTTTTGTATGCCCATTGTGAGGTTGCAAGTTTGTATAATAGAGGTGGAGCTTCTGGTGCAATGCCACGCCATGGCCTTCACCATTCTGATGAAAGCAGCAAAGTCCTGCGTAGCCCATGACTGTTGTGAATCAACAACCTTGGAGTATGCTAAATGACACAAACTCAGGAACCAAACCTTGTGATATATCCAGGATGTTAACTCCATATCAACTCTGGTGACGCTATTTTATTTATTTATTTATTTATTTGATTTATCACTGCCCATCTCCCCCGAGGGGGACTCTGGGCGGTTCACAAACAGAATAGAACATTTTAGAATATTTCCAGATCTAATAACATCACTCCCCAAACCAGAGGAAGCTACATTTGCTCACCCTCCAATGTGGCACGTGCCATCAGCTGTCTTTACACGTGTCTAATTGACAAATCTCTAGCCAACAGAAAAATGGAGATAAATGGCAATATCCAACAACTGGTGGGGAAAAGTTAAGCTCCTCTGGACAGTCTGTATTTGACCTCAGGGTAGTATTTGAGAAAAGAAACTACGAAGACTGATTCACATATAGCTGAAACAAAATTAATTAGACGATCCCAAAGCCGTTACTCAAGGATTAAATATAGACTAACATCATTTCTTATCATACTACATGTATTAACTACTTATTCCGTGTAGTTCCTTGTTTACCTATTCTATGCCACATCTGAAAGATGTCTTTTGCAATTCTATCCCTCACCTTTTTCTTTTCACCATTTTCCTCTCTCCTTTCCTTTATTCTCGTCTCCAACCACAAGAATCTATTTCTTTCTCAGAATGATAAGCTCATGTAATAAAAGATTTATTTATTTTTGAGATACCACATGACTCTGGGTTGTTTTTGCTGCAGTAGACGGATACAGTTATTTCACTGGTAACAAAAATATGTGTGGCTTTTTTATGGACACTAAGTAATTCTACCTCCCAACTCTAAAATAATTCTATTTCTTTGTTCCTGACCTCTCTCCTTACATTTCACCTTTTCTTTTCTCTCCCCATCTCATCTCATAGAAACGTATGTGGTTAGTTGTTAAGGAGTCACAAGACTCTTTGTCTTTCCTGTTGCAGTAGTTTGTCGCAAATAATTCCTTTCTCTGTTTAAGGGTTTTTTTTCATGGAAATATCTTCCACCCGTGCTTATACAGTAAGAAAAAACAATTCTGGCATTAAGGCTATCCTTCAGAGCCCTGGAATCTCTTCACCCCCTTTTGATACCTAAAAGATAAAGGTCAGTTCCCCTTTGAGGAAGAGTCTTGTTTAAAATCCATATATTAAATCTTAATTTGTTGAGCATAGTTTAGACAATAAGCTCTATATTTTTTTCAAATGTACAAGTGCTAATTGCTAAAATCATAATTGTCAATTCTGACATCATACAAAAAATGCAAAATAAACTTGCCTTTCTAATTCTTATTTGTCTACCAATCTCATAATACTGTTTGTCATTCTACCATATGTTTTATCTCCCTTAATTGTGATTTGGTATGATATTTGAATGGAGGCAAAGAATTTCCTCCTACCATTAAGGGAGGCTCATGTATATACTGTAAAATAAATATTTGCTTAAAAAAAAAGAATTGAGGATCAAACTGAGATGAATGCTGGTGTAACTTTTCTTAGATGGAATAGAATCAAAGTATCTGTAACCTTGGAATGGCTTTCTAATGCTGTTACCACAGCCAGATTCATATTATTCTATGACAGAAAAACCTTAAATATGGACAGCACTAAAGACAGTACCAAAACTGAGTAAACTTTTCAAAGGAGGACAAGGGGATCCCTTTCCCAGTGAAATATTTCAGTGATAATGGGAGCATGCTCAGTGCCACAACATACTGAGCATTCATTTGAAGAGCAAGCTGGGATGGGGTCAGTGGCTTGAGGCCTTCATGCCTTACTCAACCCAGATAAGACATATTTGGCTGTCTAGAACCCTGAACAACCATGAAGGGATGAAGATGCACTTCAGCATTTTGCTGCAGAGTAGACTTCTTATCTACAGTATCTTGTAGATCAGAGCTTTCCAAACTGTGTGTCGCGACACAAAAGTGTGTCGCCACACACAGTCTGGTGTGTCGCCACACAACCCGGAAGCGCTGATCATCATCAGCGCTTCCGGGTTTTCCCGCGGCGACACACCAACGGCGGCGTGCAAAAACCCAAAAGCGGCAGCAGTGCTTCCGGGTTTTTGCACGCTGCCGCAATGGCGGCACTTCTGGGTTTTCCCGCGGCGGCACACCAACGGCGGTTGGTGTGTCGCCGCGGGAAAACTTTGGAAAGCCCTGTTGTAGATAGATGAATGTAGGCATCTTTTAGTTTTATGCCAGTGGTAATCATTATTTCTGGGGATTATCAGTTTCTGATTTCTGTTTATTGCTATTTCAGTGAAAATGTATTTAATAGTATCATCAGAAAAATGGAGCCAGTTTGGTCTAGTGGTTAAGGCAATGGGCTAGAAACCAGGAGTCTGTGAGTTCTAGTCCTGCCTTAGGCAGGAAAGCCGGCTGGGTGACCTTGGGCCAGTCACTCTCTCTCAGCCCAACTCACCTCACAGGGTGGTTGTTTTGGGGAAAATAGGAGGAGGAAGGAGTGTTAGGTATGTTCGCCACCTTGAGTTATTTATAAAAATAATAAAGGTGGGATAGAAAATAAATAAATAAATAAATATTAAAAGAACATCAAGAGCAGTGATTCTCAAACTGTAGTACATGAACCACTTGGGATTCACAGAAAACCATCAGCTGGCCAAGCAAGAGTATGCTTGCTGCCTCAGCTCCCTCCCCATTTTTCACGCTCACCCAGCTGGTTCATGCAAACAAATTGGTGGCAAGTTTCATTAGAGTGTACAGGTGACACTACCCATCGTAATGGGAGTACTAAAATCCAGGAAAGCAACAACAGAGAACAGGTCTTGAATGCAGTTCCTAACTGTGAGTTCACGTGTGCTTACAAAGTGGAACTGTGGTCTTGCATAAATAATCCCCAAATATCAGTGCAAGTAGGAAATATGGTGATGAATATACAGTATATTAAAAAATGCTCTGAAGATCCACATGCCTCATCCCCTTAGTACACTCAGAGTTTACTTAAGAACATTCATGACCACCAGTTCTGGGATAAGAGTTATTGTTATGTCAAAGGATATATAAAATAATTCAAGTGGTAAATAAAAACTTAATTTTTGATTCTAAAACTTGGTACAGAATTTAGTTTCAGAAGGCCTTTACAATTGGAGGATATGGCAAGGCATATAACAAATGCAACTCCCGTACTCTTGAAAATTGTATTGGGTAATCATAAGATTTTCCAGACATTTATTTAGTGGTCCATGATGGCAGAAAGTTTGAGAAACACTGATCTAGAACATAAATACTTACATTAATTTCACTTTTTTCTCAGTAAAGATGCCGTTTTGATTATTTTCAGTAATCTTTTTTTTAGCTTGTGTGTGTGTTTGTTTTCTGTATAGAACTTAGCAGGGACAGTATTTTGGGTACAGATATTTATATTTCTCACTTGCCATGTTCTATTATGTGAATGTCTTCAGGGATATATACCACAATTGCCCTTGTAGTTTTAACAGTGATTAGTGAAAGTAATTTGCCATAAAACAGTAATAGGCAAGCAAGTAATAAAATTTCACCATAGCTGAAAAAGAAATCGGCTTCATAAAACATAGGTGAACTGAAAATCACCTGGGTCCCTTACTCTCCAGATTCATAACCCAATAAAACATAGCACACACTTGTAACAGCAAATTTTCATTAATTTTGTATTCTGTGTTTTTAAATAATGATAATAATGCTATGGAATATTAACATTTGCACATGTAATATTTTTATTATGAACATTTTGTTTGAAGAGACAGCGTAAATCCAGGACTGAAGCAAAAGTAAAGCTATCTGAGATATTAAATTAAATCTGATATTAAATTAAATCTTTTATATATTAAATTAAATCTGATCAGGAAGAGGTAATTTTGGTGATGAATTATGTTGCTTTTTCTGCACATGGAACATTCTGATTAACAATGCTACATGCCAAATTTTAAGATGCAACAGTATTCCCCTTCCCCTTCCCTTAGCTCTGCATTTCGTATTAAGAAACAGTGTGGTAAAAGACCAGTATACACTATTTCCATTTATAAAATTAGTATTGCGCATTGAAAGATGCACTTCATTCAGAAACTTAGGAAAAATGTGTGGAAAATTCTTCAAGTGTGCATAGTCTAAAGTAGGAATAGAAAGCTTGATATTTTAGATACCCAGTCATTTTGTTACTGAAATGGGACTCAAAAATACTTAGCTTTCATTATAGCTACCAATAAATCTGAAAGTACTTCTGACTACCCATGGTTTACTTTAGTAGCTTCTCTTTTAAACTTTATTTTCTCTGGTTGGTTATTAACACACTGTTTCTCCTCACCCTTTGAATCTAGCTGATACCGTGGAGCAGAGGGCACAGTTCCTGAATAATCAGTTACATCAAATCTGAATGTTATGTCTGCATTATTTCCCTCTTTTAATCTGGACCCATGCTGCCTGTCTAAACAACTGTCATCACATTTCTAAGTAGGAGAAGTGGAGACAGCAGGTACAATATCACTTAAAGAATAATGCCCGTGCTGTGGTAGTAGTGGTAGTTTTCTTTGCTCAGTATTCCTTCTAGAGTGGTATGTGAGAAGCAGCTTGCAGTGTCCAAGAAGACAGAGAATGCCGAATTATGATATACATAATGATTCACTTAAAGCTTATCGCAAGCTTTGGATATTATTAGAGGTTGCTGAATTCCTCTTTTTGCCTTTGAATCATCCATTATAATTTCCTTGATTTGAGAAAATCAGTGACACAGTGGTACATCACTGAAAATATCTAGCAGGAAATTGGCAACTGAGTCGAGTCTTGTTCTGAAAATACTGATCTAAATAGAATTGAGGACAAATGCTAAAGTAATTCAAGGGAATTTGTAACCTTCCTACATATCATATTGATTACTTTTAAAAGAAAACCTTTTTGGGGAGGTGTTTAACAGAGAACCACAAAGGTTTTCCTGTGAAACTCATGACCTTATTACATCTAGATGCTGAACCTATAGTGTTAGTTTAGTATTTTAAAACTAAATTAAATTAAAAAATGTGGATAATAATAATAAAAATAATAATTTATATGCTGCCCGACTCTCAGTGACTCTGGGCAGTTTCCAAATTGTTATTTATTTAATATGTAACTTAATATGTGATATTATTATGTAACTGATATCAGCAACTTGTCAGTTATGATTTCTTTTGTGACCAAATTTGGTGAAGTAAAATTTTATTTCACTTAATGGTTGTCTTCAATTTGTGCAATTTGAGTAGTCTTCTTTCAGCAAAACATATATAACTAGAAATGTTGTCCCAGGAATGCTTGGTAAAGTGAAATGGCCTTTCTCACTCACTCCATTGCCCAGTATAGCATAGCTATTACTAGACCTACCATATGCGATGGGCTGCAAAAATCCAGAGAATCAGCAGAGGGAAGCCAAGAGGCACAGGACATTCTGACTCTTTGCTGTCACCTAATGGGAATCTGGATTTTGCAGCACAGATCTAGTAGCCACAGATACCATTTAAGGTCAGCCCATCCCATTTGTTTTTCTTGAGTTCAATCTGAACAAGTAACTGTTATCTATCCTATCTAACTGAGAGCCAGTTTGGTGTAGTGGTTAAGGCATCAGGCTAGAAACTGGGAGACTGTGAGTTCTAGTCCTGCCTTAGGCACAAAGCCAGCTAGGTGACCTTGGGCCAGTCATGCTCTCTCAGCCCTAGGAAGGAAGCAAGGGCAAACCACTTCTGAAAAACCTTGGCAAGAAAACTGCAGGGACTTGTCCAGGCAGTCTCCAAGAATTGGACATGATTGAACGGATTAAAAAAAATCTATCTAATTATAAGAATTAGCATTCTGATCTTTACCCCCAAACTTCCAAAGCACCTCGCATATTACAAAAAGAATAAACAACCTTATTTCTGTTTTTCAGATAATTATGAAACAATTACTGCTCTCAGGCTTAAAAAAAAGACACTTAAGGAATAGGAAGTAGAAGGAAAGGTGATCAGTTTTCTGGGGCTAATAAGAAGTTGTGAGCAATATTGGCCTTTGTTTGCTGTTTAGGCTGGTTTTCCCCTCTTGGAGCTCATGCCTGAATAACCATTTGTGGCTTCCATTTCTTTGGCTAATGGATGAGGCCAGAGCATGCTGTCCTGTGGTTCTGCAGCCTTAAGGCCACTATTGGTAGGACTTAAAAGGGAAGGGAAGTGTATTTGTTACCAAATGTTTTATTTTGTATTTAAGTATACTATCAGGAAAGCTTTGGCTATAGGATGACTCACAAAAGCTGAAAGAATCAATACATGCAATCATCTAGAAAAGACAATCTATGCTATGAGGAAGGGTGAAATCTTTCTGTTGACAGCCACTGCCTGCCCCCTTAGTAGCAGCAGTCTGGATATCTGGTCTGGGAGGGCAGACTGACCCCTAAACCTTCTTTCCAGAAATTACAGATTCACCTGACCTACTGTACTTACACATTGTACTCGGTGCTCTCTGAGCTTGGTTGTTTGCTTGCAGACATTTATTTATTTATTTATTTATTTGTTTGTTTGTTTGTTTATTTATTTATTTATTTATTTATTTGATTTATCACCGCCCAACTCCCTCAAAGGGACTCTGGGCGGTTTACAGTCCAACACAAACCAACTCCAATACAAACATAAATAAAATTAAATAAAGATTAAAATACGCAATTCAAAAATACAATAAATATAATAAAATCAAGATGGCAGTATCTAGGTACTGAACTAGGTAACATCATCAGTGCGAGTGTGTGATGACTCTGACTTCAATGCCCCAATAAACGCTTCTCCATGCAATCCAATTGAAATGCAGAATAAGCTTTATTAAAGATACATGTAAATCAAAGCATTCTCAAAGATCCGAATGACGGTTTCCCGCCAAACAGTCAAACTGAGCTCTCCCCCTTCGCGCCAGTCTTTTCGTGCCCATGATGTCAGTGTCTGTTACTTTCCCCCTCCGTTCAAGCCCCCACCACACTCGTGCAGGTGGACAACCTTGACGCTCGGCACAACAGTCTCCAGCAGTCTGGCGCGGCTCCTGGGATGCGCTCCCCCTCCCATCGTTTTCCAGGCTGACACACATCATGGCAGGATTCACACTAGAACCCTGACAGAGTGAGTCTTGGGTCTGCTCCCTGTTTATATACAGTAGTTTGCCCTGCCAGTGTTGGAGGGGGTGTGGTTTCCTCCTTGGTTGTTCCTTGATTAGGCTATTGTTTTCTGCTTGTTTGTTTGCCTGATGTTAATCCCTGTTTACCTGGGTGTTGGCTGCTGGGGAGGATGTGTTGTGGCCTTTTTGTTTCCTTCATAGCTTTTTTATTGTCTCTTTTGAATGGTGCGTAAATATGGTTTACCTCTATGTGTCTGTTGATGGCTGATTTGTCTGAGTGCCAAGCTTCCAGGAATTCCCTCTTGTGGTTTGGATTTGGTTTGGTCTAGGATGCTCACAGTTTCCCAGTTGAAACTGTGGTTGCGGCAGTGCCACAACTGAAAAGGTCTTAGATTGGTTATCATTTGCTTCAGTTACCAAATCTGGAGATCCTCACAGTCACGGTAATATGCTTTTCTCCCATTCTGGACTCAGGAGGAAAGTATGTTGGTATAAGTTGCATCACACAATATAAAACAGGGTCTATCAAGCTTGCAATCAGTGGATTCCCTGCCATCCTTTATACTCTTGCCTATTGGCAGGAAAACTAGATACCTTCTTTCTCTTGAAAATGTGGCAAGGTAGGGCTGGAGGTTCAGGCCTTAATTGGATTGTTTGTTTGTTTGTTTGATTGTTTATTTATTTATTTATTTATTTATTTATTTATTTATTTATTTCCATAGGACTGTCAACTCAGATGTCCTGGAATAGGTTGGAGATCAAGAACCCGTAGATGCCCCTTTTAGCTCTCTGTTTGCCCACCTAGCAATTT
The DNA here is from genome assembly GCA_023362775.1 of Charina bottae. Lineage (NCBI taxonomy): Eukaryota > Metazoa > Chordata > Lepidosauria > Squamata > Charinaidae > Charina > Charina bottae. Next base: position 5,217,227 of record JALMGJ010000020.1, read on the forward strand.
GAAAGCATGCAAATGCAAGTAGATGAATAGGTACCACTTCGGTGGGATGGTAACAGCGTTCCGTGTGTGTCATGCAGCCACATGACCGTGGAAGCATCTTCGGACAACGCTGGCTCTTCGGCTAACAAACAGAGATGAGCACCGGCCCCTAGAGTCGGACACGACTGCACAAATGTGCGGGGGGAACCTTTACCTTTACCTTTACATAAAAATTCAGGGCTAATTTGAATAGTTCTTTCAAAGTGAGATTGTAGTCATGGGAGACTGTAGTTACTCTAACATCTGTTGGGAGTTAAAGTCTAATGGTCTTTGCAAGAAATTCCTGACTTTCTTTCTCCTTCAGAATTTGGAGGAAGGCACAACAAGGGCGTGGTGGCTCAGCGGGTAAGATGCCAGGCTTGTCGATCAGAAGATCGCAAGTTCAGAGGTTCGAGACCCTAGCCCCGCGTGACGGAGTGAGCTCCCGCACTCGCCCCAGCTCTTGCCAACCTAGCAATTCGAAAGCATGCAAATGCAAGTAGATGAATAGGTACCACTTCGGTGGGATGGTAACAGCGTTCCGTGCTTGTCATGCCAGCCACATGACCGCGGAAGCGTCTTCGGACAGCGCTGGCTCTTCAGCTAAGAGACGGAGATGAGCACCGCCCCCTAGAGTCGGACACGACTATGCAGGGGAAACCTTTACCTTTTACTTTTCCAAACAGAAACAGAAAATTTGGTTGCAATCTTGGGCTGATGGAGTCCAACCAGGTTTGTTGAACAGTTGGCTCCAAAGTGGAATGGCTAAGCAAGCATAGCTTCTTAACTTTGGGGGGTTTACTCCTCTCCCCAGGTTCATTTTGTTGAGGACTGGATTTAGTAATTGGAAAAGTGAGGACCCTATCCAACAGTATGTTGACCTGCATCACCAGCAGTGATGCTTCTGGCTCCTTCCAAGTGAAGTTGATGGCTGAGGAGAACAGAGAGCCTGTGAGGATCCTAGTTCTAAATCTTCTAAAAGTAACTTAAATACAAGCCATATAGGATATGAATAAGTTCTGTTTCCATATAATGTTACTCCCAGGCAAATTGACAGAATATGACAGATGATAGTGCAATCCTGGACATGTAATGGTTTGAAAAAGTTAAAGACATACTGTAGGTTGTGGGAACAGATCAATATTCCCACCCCAAGTTCAAGCCTCTGCACTGTACTAAACAGTGGGGATTGAGGGGTGTCACACAAACCCACTGGAACCTTTTAAGGGGTAACCACTTTTTAAGTTTAAGTTTATTTAGGAATAGGAATATAAATCCCCTGGAAGACCCACATTTTCAATGAACTTGATATTCCCATGTCTAAACCTTCCAAAAAGAAGGAGAAATAGGCTGCAGGTACCTATTCTCTCACAGCCAGAGTCAAAATGTCTGTGGAGGAGCAGAACCAGTGACCTGCTGGTAGGGAGCAGTCTCACAGCAGAGTAGCACGTTACCTACTCTGAAGTGTCCTCTGAAGGCTTCTCCCCTGGGTGCCTAGAGTGTCCGCATAGGAGGTTTTGTGTCAAGATAGGAGGGGAAAAAACATTTTCATGCTAGAACACCGTAATCTGACTTCAGGCTGGCAGTGAGATGGGAGTGATGTTGTAAGGACATATCCTGTAGAAATCACTGATTGTCTTCATGCTGTGGCAATCAGGACATGTGGATGAGCCCAGAAGAAGAGCACCTGATATTGAGCTAAATGTTTTGGCATATTCTAATAAGAGCCAGATGCAGGACATCCCATTCACTTTGATTATCCGTAATATAGAGAAAAGGGAGAACAGTAAAATGTAACTCCCAAACTCTCATAAGTGAAAGAGTTGGGTCAGCCAAAATGACCCAGTATTGATTGAGCCTCCTTGCTCTGGCTGTGTAAATTAATGAGGAGATGATAGGAATTTAAACATTCTACTGTTTGTTGGTTGTTGTGGGTTTTCCGGGCTGTTCTACGGTTTCTTGAGGCAGAGTAACATAATGGAAGTCAGAGAATGAAGAAAATAATTAAACAGAACTTGGATTTTTTTTTTGTTATTTGATGGGGTTCCTCTTACATGTTAACAATTCAATTCCCTAATCAATGGGGAATTGCACTATATAGTGTTGTTCTTGTATGAACATATGTACACACAATCCTAATGAGCTCTTGCATTCCAAATGTTGTGTATTCATCACCGGGACTACCATTCAGAGATCACCTGGCTTTGTCTCTTTATGTTCACAGCTCTGTTCTGTGAAAACCAGAGGGCAACGTGGAATTGTTCCTTCTGCCTAGCATTCTTTGATGTTGCCTCAAGCGGCCACCAGGATTGTTTGGCAATATTGTGGAGAGAAGCAACCGGGTGCGGTTCAGTTTGACTGACATTGGTTCATATGATGCAGAACAGCACCCACATAGAGATTTCAATGACTGCTGTATTATTTTTTGAAATATTTGGCAATCTGTATCACACTTTTTATTCTGATTTAGTAGAAGCCAAGAAAATGCAACCCTCCTGTTGCCTAAAAGGAAAGACATATGTCAGCTCAACCAAAACAGAATTGCATGTGGGTAAAATTTAATACCCTCTCATGAGAATTCTGTTGAACCTGGGGTCTTCACTACTGGAGAGAGATGCAAGATGTTAACAATAAATAATGAGTGCAGTACTAATGAATGTTTTGAGAGCAGACTGAGTGTGATGTCTCTGAAGGCATCTTTCAGTGTTCAGGTCTTTGTACTTACTCTTCTAAATGAAGATAAATTCTAATTAAAACTAAGCCATTAATTTAATTTTAGCATTGAGCAGCTACCCATTGTCCTGGATTGCTGAAATAGGATGTGAACTTCACACTTGTATTTGTAAACTTATGGGTAAATTGCTTTGTAAACTTAAGCATATGCTTGAGCTAAGGTCTAGTTAGTATGCACAGACAACATATTTGCCTTTTTATATGGATAGCAATCTTTTGTGTCCCTTTTCAGCCTTAAACTATTATAGCTAATAGAATGGTCAAGAGTACAAAAAGAATAAAAACAAAATATCCCCCCCCCCAAAAGAAAACCCCTTAAAAATTGGAATTTTGTTTAGGTCTAGTTCTCACTAGAAGGAGTAAATCTGTGCCTGGAAATATTAAATTTGACAGTACTCCTTCACTGAAAATACTCCCATACAGAAAGAAGCACCTTTCCCAAATGCTACTTTTCTAATGAAGTTGTTTTCTTGTTGTAAGGATCAGCATTCACATCAAGCCAACCTGAATTTATATCTCTCTTCAATACAGTAACCAAAGTATAATTTACCAATTCTGTAAGAGGAAGAATTTGCTTATTTAGGAAAGTGCATAGAGCCTATTTTTTTAATGACAAACCAATTACCTTGGTTAAGCTCTGCTGAAAAAAAAAAGAGAAGGATCAGATTCTAGTCTGCTAACCTAGAACCCCTGGCACTTAAGAGAGCTGGGCTGTTAATAAACCAATATTCTCCATAGAATTGTAGAATGTTATGAGTTGTAAAGGACTTTGCAAGTCACCTACTCCAACCACCTGTTTAATGCAAGAATCCATTCAAGCATCCTGAGAGGTGGCCACTGAAAACCCCCAGCAAGATACAGTAGAGTCTGCCACTGTTCTACCAACACCCAATTATTAGGGGTAGGGACAACAGATGTCTCTTGGTGATGGGAGAGATGACACTGCATTGGGCCCTGGGAAATCCCGTAACTGGTGCCAGCAAGAAAAGGGCTAGCTCAAAATAATTGCTATATCTGTAGTATGAATCTTGAATGCTCTTGCACCAACTAAATATGGCCTGGCTTTTGAAAAAAACACTTTATTTCTGTATTCTTTGCCAGGACTGTGCCAGGATAGAAGCAGATTTGTGACTTACCCTTACTTTGCCACATAGTGTCCTGTTCAGAATAGGAGGCAACCAGGGATTTTGAATAGATTTAATTTTATTTACAATTCAACTAATTACATCTATAAAGTCTTTTGGAAGGATGAATGCATTGCGGAATTAATCCCAACCCGGCAATGTCGGAGCACTGGACGAGGCAGACAAACAAGATTCGGTTGGTGATTGCAATACAGCAGCAAGACGAAACACGGCTTGAGATCGAGGCAAGGAGACTAGAACAGGCTTGGCAGGAATTCGCGGCAAGACAAGGCTGAACTCGGCTGGAGTGCACGGCGTGACAAGGCAGGACTCAGCTGAAGAATGCGGTTGAATGCATCCTGTTCCCTTCGCACCGTTTATCCTCGGAGACCAATCGGGCGTCTTTTTGTTTGGTGCGCTTTTCGGCTCGCCTTTCCCTTGCACTGATTGGTGGCTTAGACCATGCTCCCTGGTTCTGGCTAATCAGCTGCTCAAGATTTTCCCGCTCTGCTGAGTCATTCTCGGTTTCGGTTTCCCAAGTTTTCTCAGGATAGGTTTCAATTTCCCTCTCTTGCTTAACATAGGTTTCGATTTCGCCTTGCTCTGCATCAGAATTAGACTCAACTCTTACACATACTGTAGCTCTTATATGACCAATAGATAGTAGGAATGGCTGAAGTTTATTTAGAACACAGTGCATACATGTTACATGGAAAAAACAAAAAGTAAATAAACCATTTGTATGTTTTTTCATTACCTCAGCACATACCAGAGTCAATTAAATCACAAGGCAAAAATAATCTTTATGAGATATCTTCAAGATTCCTTGAGGGAGGGGAGCTTGATTTAAGTAGCTGCTATAAATCCATAAAATCCATAACAGGGGTGCGGTAGCTCAGCGGGTTAAACCGCTGATGCTGTGAGACTGCCGATCAGTAGGTCGGCAGTTCGAACCTCCGCGTGGCGAAGTGAGCTCTCGTCACTTGCCCCAGCTTCTGCCAACCGAGCAGTTTGAAAGCTAATTGCAAGTAGATAAATGGGTACCACTTCACGTGGGACAATTTGCTGGCGTCCTGTCGGGGGTTGCCTCCGGAGCAAAGAAGACCTCACGAATGGCGGCGGAAACAGAGAACGGAGAACGGAGATGACGGATCCCGATCAGCAACATCCAGGACATCAGCAGCCTACTCTGAAGCAAGGTATTCTGGGACATGTAGTCCAATACTTCAAGAGTCAGTTCCCTTACCCCTTTCCTAAGCGCGCGGTAGTAACATTGTTAAATATATATGAATTGTTAATATATGAAATTGTAATGTTGTAAGCCGCCTAGAGTCCTCCGATAGGGAGGGGATAGGCAGGGTATAAATATGAATAATAAATAAATAAATAAATAAATAAACAAACAAACAAACAAACAAACAAACAAACTTGCAGGGAAGGGAGAGAACTCAAAACTATGCAAAAATCCATATGTGCCATTTCTGAAATTAATTTTAGGAACCATTTGAATTAAATAAAAAGAAGACAGAGTAGAATATGGGGCAAAATCTCAGTCCAAACTATAATAAAAGAATGGTGGAGGACTATTTCTCCCTAATGTAGAGCAATCACTGTAGATGCTGAACAGGGAAAGATTGCACTGCCATTGTAGGCAATTGGAAAATATGACACCTTTGGTTTGGAACATATCCCCCAAATAGCTGAAATGCCATGAGCTCTTCTCCCCTAAATTTCTGCTTATGCCAGAACCCTAGTGTCCGTGGAGATAATTTCAGCTTGCAAACTTTTCAAACAACTTGCAAACTTAGTTTATTTTGAGACAAGTAGTTCTGTATGATAATCCAGTGGTTCTTAACTCTGTGAGCAGAATACCACCTTCCGGAATACATGCAGAAACACAGTGTGGGCCAATCTAAATGACAGAAGAAAGGATATCCACAGATTCAGAAGATTGTTAGTATCACATACAGTGAATGTGAGGATTTTTTCTTCCTTACAGATCTTCTGTCTTTGCCATCTCTAAAGTGACAACCACATCAGAAATAACCACAAGAAACAACATAATTCTTGCCAGGATTTCAAATGACAATAATTTACTCTCTATTACTACTAGGGCACTCACTTCATCTCCAAAATGAAAAAAATGTTTACTATCACAATGAAGTGTTTAAGCAAAAAGAAGCCTAAGAATGCAAGCTCAGAAATTTATACATACGACTGGTAATTGGAATATTTATAAAAACAAAGGTCACTCGGAATTCAAAGGTAAAAGAAGATATAACACTTATAGGAATACAGGAAATACAGGCCATCCTTGTTTTTAGCTGTGTGTTCTCAAAATAAAAATCAATTTTCATAGTGGGGAAGAACGTCAAGCTGGAGAAGGGTAACCTAATGTCTTGGTAGCCCAGACACACCAAAAACCACTACTCCTTGGAAGAACCCCACTCTCTTTTTTCCACTGGTCTCTCAGGGGAGAGGTACTGAGCTATCTGACAAGTCTTTAAAATAATACAAAGGCAAGATGGCAGCATCAGAACATTGCTTTAATTTGAACATACCTAAAAAATTATCACAAATGTGTTTTTTGTTGTTGTTCAGTCGTTTAGTCATGTCCGACTCTTCATGACCTCATGGACCATAGCATGCCAGGCCTTCCTGTCCTCCACTGTCTCCCGGAGTTTACTCAAATTCATGTTCATTACATCGGTGATGCTATCTAACCATCTCCTCCTCTGCCGTCCCCTTCTCCTTTTGCCTTCCGTCTTTCCCAGCATCAGGGTCTTTTCCAGTGAGTCCTCTCTTCGCATTAGGTGGCCAAAGTATTTGAGCTTCAGCTTCAGCATCTGTCCTTCCAATGAGCAGTCAGGGTTGATTTCCTTTAGGACTGACTGGTTTGACCTCCTTGCAGTCCAAGGGAGGGAAACTTAAAATTTCAGGTGATGGTCAGCCGAGGCTTACTTCTATTTGGCTGAAGTTATATCTCCTCTAGTTTCAACTCTTAAGTAGCAACATGGGATGTATAAAATTGGATATTTTGCTGCTGTTTTAAAATAGATTCGGTGGGCTTTTACACACAGCCTAATTAAAGTGCTATCCACCAGCTCTTCAGCTAGTAAAATACTTACACATAATATGCTGTCCCTGCTAGTAATCCCTATCCTGCCATATGACAATGTTGCCCTCATTTATGGACAGGAATTGGTGGATTCATCCCAGCTTTGTTCCCCTCCCCTAAATGTCACCAACTGGTGGGGAAACATCCCCCATTACATCTCCTTAATGTGAGGTAAGATTTGAAAGATTGCTAAATTGGTTGATTAACCAACTGTCAAAACTCCTCCAGGTTTTTTCAAGTGGGATAGGTTGAAAGGGAGCCTATCAGCTAATAGTTAGGTTCCTTTTGGATGCTGGTTTAGTGTGCAAAGAGAGTTGTACCATAAAGCAGCAAGAAAAAGCCTACTCATTCAGTGTGCAGTACCTCTGCCACCATTGCTGACCAGCTGCTATTTGGGCCAGTCTAGGAAAAAATCCTAAGAAAATCCTGTCTGGATGGAGACACTTTAGGGATCTTACAAGGTGTTCAGGCCAGGCCAGAAGCTACCACATTCCCCCTTTGGACAATTCACCTGCTGTGCATGCTCCCATCTTTCCCTTCTAGGAAAGTGATTGCCTGTCACTTTCATTTCTGTGGATGGCTTTTCCTGGACATATATGCGTGTGATTTGTGTGTGTGCGTGTGTGCGTGTGTGTGCACACAAACCACTTCCAAAATCTTGCTGAGAAAACTGCAGGGCTACAGGGACTTATACAGGCAGTTGCCAGGAGTTTATTTATTTTTTGAATTTATATTACCGCCCATCTCCCCCGGCGGGGGACTCTAGGCGGTTCACAATAATTATATTTAATACCGAGTTAATACCGGCTTGAAGGCACAAACACACACACAAACACACAAATATAACCCCTCCCTCCTACACAGAGAGAAAGAGAGAGAGGAATCAAAATCCAGACAGCCACAACAGCAAAAAAAAAATTCTTCCTTTCTAGCATGTTTCTGTATCTTCCTTTGCCTTTGAAAGAACTTAACATTTCAATGAGCATTAAAAAAAATTGACGATTCAAAACCTTGCAGACTTTTTTTTAAAAAAATATTTTTCTTTCCCAACTTCCTCCTTCTCCCTGGCTTTTTTTTTTTTTAAAAAAAATAAGTCTAGGAGTTTTCAGTCAGGCGAAGTAGAAGGTTTCACCCCAGCACCCAGAGCAAAAATAACCTATGAGCTCTCTAAGGGCTTGGGGCAAAACCCATCTATCTCAGGAAAAATGGAAAACTCCTGAACAACAACTACTACTACTAATTATTATTTTTTTTAAAAGGCTAGGGAGAAGTAGAAAGCTGAGTAAGAAAAACAATAATTTAAAAGAAACCAACCAACCACATTTCAGCTGGGTGGCAAACCAGCCATCTTCTCTGCATAAAGGGAGATACAGAACTTAGTAGAGTGCATGATGAGGATTGGCCCAGTTGAGGGGGCGGTCCTTCCTAGGCAGAGGAGCCAATGAATTGCTGCCAACTGCAGGCACGGGAGCCCTCCAGCAGACATAACAAGGAGCGGCCGTACTTTGGAGGTGCAGCAGAGAAACATCCCCTGGGGTTACTTTGAAGGTCCGTGGGGGATTAATAGAGGGTGATGTCATCTATTTCTGTGCTCCAGAAATAGTTGCCTGCCTGCTCTGGAGCAGGGGCAACCAGGCAGGGTGACTAAGCCCAGAGAGAGGAAAAGGAAGAGGGGCTAATTGATTACAGGATAGCTGTTCTGGGAATGGGCCTGCAAATTAAATTGTACAGTGTATTTTGTATTATTGATGGCTTTGATTTCTGTATGTTTTTAAACATTATTTCCAAAGTTGCATATACAGCTAGCTGAATATTCATTCGTCCAAGCATGCAAGCTTGCCTTTATACATATGTATGAGAAGGCGGGTATGCGTAGTATGGTAGAGTGTATATTGCACTGGATTAATGGACAGAAATTCACTTAATAACATTAACAAAGGTTGTATTTCGAAGTTTTATTTTATGTGAAATGTTTGCAGAAGAAAAATGATTGTACCATGCCTGGAGGGCTGATCCTAGTAACTGTGATTGAGCTGTGATTGAACTGTGATTGGGATGTTTTGCCAAATAAGGAATGAGATTATGAGGCAGACTTTGGAGGTTAAGCGCATGGGCCAAGTTTCAAAGGATAGAGTATGTTGGTATGTGTCTTATTGCTCAAAGGAATGTAGTCACGTGACAAGTCTCAGAGTCGCCAGTTAATTGTTCAGCAGAGTCAAGAGTTCAAACTTCTATTGTTTCCCAGGTTGTAAAGATTAAACGGTCAGGTAGGTTAACTATCAGTAACCTAGATAGGTAAAGGTTCCCCCCGCACACTTGTGCAGTCATGTCCAACTCTAGGGGTCGGTGCTCATCTCCGCTTTTTTAGCCGAAGAGCCAGCATTGTCCGAAGACGCTTCCGCGGTCATGTGGCCGGCATGACGCACACGGAACGCTGTTACCTTCCCACCGAAGTGGTACCTATTCATCTACTTGCATTTGCACGCTTCCGAATTGCTAGGTTGGCAAGAGCTGGGGCTAGTGCGGAAGCTCACTCCGTCATGCGGCACTAGGGTTATAATAAAAAATTTATACAAATGTATAAATTAGCATGTCTAAAGTTCTGCTCCTGGCATTCAAGCTTGCCTCCCCCTTTGCCTGTAAGCTTAACTCAACCCTGTGTGTCGGGGTGAGATTGAAAAATGCTTTTTATATTTATATAGAGATTTACCGTATTTTCCGGCGTATAAGACGACTGGGCGTATAAGATGACCCCCAACTTTTCCAGTTAAAATATAGAGTTTGGGATATACTCGCCGTATAAGACCTCTCCTGGCCAAGTGCAGCCGCTCGCCGGAACGCAGCCCCCAGGGAAGAGCAGGAGGACAAGCGCGGGGCGGCGTACTGCATTGGGTCCCGTCGCTCCACAGAGAAACGCGGGGAGGGGGGAGCGAGCTCTGTTCCCTCGGAGCAGCCTTGGGAAGGGAGGGGGCAAAACGCAGTGGCTCCATGACGGGCTCCAAAGTCGCCCACAACACTCAACGGGTGCCTCGCTTCACCTCACCTCACCTCGCCTCGCCTTCCCTTCCCCTCCCAGCTGCGCTTTCAATGGAGCGGGGCCCCAGAATTGGCCGCGTTTCCTACCAGGCTTCCCTTTCCCCAACCGCTGCTCTTGCTGCCGCTGCTTTTAGCGTCGCTGGTGCCGCTCAGCGAACTACCTTTTTCCCCGGCAGCCTGAAGGCACGTGAAGTCCCGAGGGCTCTTTTGCTCTTCCCGTTTGGATCCTGGGCCATGGGTGTCCATGGGGGTGGGGGACAATAAATTCAAGATGGCAGTCAGAACTCTGGGATTGTGGCCGTTCTCTTGCCTTTTTCACACACACACACGTACATTGCTGCTTGTAGATTCAGTTGTGCTGAGTGAAGGTGTCCAGCTCACATCCAGCCAGTGAACTTCCATCGTTTTTTTGTTACGTAGTTCGCTGAGCGGCACCAGTGACGCTAAAAGCAGCGGCAGCAAGAGCAGCGGTTGGGGAAAGGGAAGCCTGGTAGGAAACGCGGCCAATTCTGGTACCCCGCTCCATTGAAAGCGCGGCTGGGAGGGGAAGGGAAGGGAAGGCGAGGCGAGGTGAAGCAAGGCGCCCGTTGAGTGTTGTGGGTGACTTTGGAGCCCGTCATGGAGCCACTGCGTTTTGCCCCCTCCCTTCCCAAGGCTGCTCCGAGGGAACGGAGCTCGCTTCCCCCTCCCCGTGTTTCTCCGTGGAGCGACGGGACCCAATGCAGTACGCCGCCCCGCGCTCGTCCTCCTGCTCTTCCCTGGGGGCTGCGTTCCGGCGAGCGGCTGCACTTGGCCAGGAGAGGTCTTATACGGCGAGTACCATATTTTCCGGCGTATAAGACGACACCCAAGAACACACATCCAACAGAGTTTGCAGAATTGTTAGATTAAGAGCAATACTACTAGAAAGGAAAGAGGAATTAAAGCTATGTATCAGAGGAATGGGGCGTGGTGGCTCAGCGGGTAAGACGCCAGGCTTGTCGATCGGAAGATTGCAAGTTCGGAGGTTCGAATCCCTAGCCCTGCGTGCGGAGTGAGCTCCCGCACTAGCTCCAGCTCTTGCCAACCTAGCAATTCGAAAGCATGCAAATGCAAGTAGATGAATAGGTACCACTTCGGTGGGAAGGTAACAGCGTTCCGCGCGCGTCATGCCAGCCACATGACCGTGGAAGTGTCTTCGGACAACGCTGGCTCTTCGGCTAACAAACGGAGATGAGCACCGGCCCCTAGAGTCGGACACGACTGCACAAATGTGCGGGGGGTACCTTTACCTTTACTTTACTTATCAGAGGAAGGGGAAAGTAAAAGGCCTTCTCTTCCTAGTTGCTCACAGTCATTTGTAGGATTCACTTCCAAAACAACACTCAGAAATGAATAGCAGTGAAACAGTGAATGAAACAGCCTACCACCCTAAGGAAATTAACTAACATGGAGAAGAGACAGTGAAACTAGAAACAGGAATTGATGTTAGAATGTTAGAAAATGCTTGGCTTGGGATCCCATAAGGAATGTAGCAGAACACTCTTAGCTTAAAAGCAACACTCTACAGCAGGGCTTTCCAAAGTTTTCCCGTGGCGACACACCAACCGCCGTTGGTGTGTCGCCGCGGGAAAACCCAGAAGTGCTGCCATTGCGGCAGCGTGCAAAACCCCGGAAGTGCTGCTGCCGCTTTCGGTTTTTGCGCGCCGCCATGGTGTGTCGCCACGGGAAAACCCGGAAGCGCTGATGGCGTGCCATCAGCACTTCCGGGTTTTGACGCGACACATCTGGGCCTCGCAGGCGACACACTTTTGTGTCGTGACACAGTTTGGAAATCTCTGCTCTACAGTGTTTTATCACACTGCAAAACTCCCTGAACTCTCAAATAGCCCACAAACGATCAATAGTGGCAAGATTACATGTACAGTATATACATGGTGTTGTGTTTTACTAGGTTCCAGTGTTTTGATTCAACAGCCCAAATTCTGCTTTTGGTCAGAACGATGCCCTGATTTATAAGGATATTGGTTATCAATGGAATCTTCATTTGAACTTTTAGCAGAATCAGGGGCAATTAAAAAAAATACTGTAACACAGATGTGTTTTTCTAACAAGCCTTTACTTGAATTTTATTATTCTGACATTTTTCATTGGAGGGAAAGATTTAAATCTCAGTTACCAAAATGTATTCAATGGAAATACAAGCAGCTGTGACTGACATTCTATTTAAAAGCAATTACAAATTACATGTCTGTTAGAATGGCAGAAGATTAATTCTTTCTTTCACAAAGTCTATTTCATAATATGATGAAGCCCGGCCAGAAGCACCTGCAGTGCGGATTTAAGGGGTGGGCTGTAGTACCCTCTCTCTCTGTGCTGTGTGTGTGTGCACAGGCATGCACAAACAGCAAGGATAATTTTTTTTTTTCCATAAGTTTTATTAATTTTAAAATACACATTAAAAGCTAATACAAAAGGAAAGAAATAGAAATACAAAGTAAGAAAAGGGAAAAGAAAAAGTGAAGTCAAAAAATAACAAACAAGAAAAAATATAGAAAATAGATGTCCTCCAATTTATCCTTGAACTTTAAGTACAACAATTAACTTTAAATGTTAGTCCTTAATACAATACACAGAAACTTTTCTTTGTCATATACCCTTTGATTTCTATAATCCAATCTTCTGTTCTTCATATAGGTTTCGCCTTTCTTGATATCTTCCAACAATCCATCTCTGGTTTCTACTCCTTAGAATAGTAATCAAATGTTCGTTGTTGCATCAATTAAATGTTTTCCATTTGCTCTTTCCATTTTTACATCTATATTTATATCTTCAATAAAGTCCAATTAGTATAACAAATAAAGGCCTTATCTACGTCTAATAAAATACAGTATATTCTGTTCATGTTATGACTATATATTCCATTAATACATAATCTAACATATTACATAACATAATACATAATATAGCAAAAATACAAAACCTAACATAACATATAACCTAATACATACAACATATTCTTGTAATAACCTACATTCTAATTCCATCTCATCATCTCATTGTCTTCTCATAAATGTGTCTCCAGAAAGAGTAATATATAATATCAACATATTTATTTATAATCTTGTATCTTACACTTAAAATATCATGTTTTTATGCATCTGTAAATTTCTCATATCTGTGCTTACTCTGTGTACAATACCAAATCCACATTTTCATTCACCTTGCATTCCAAATCAATATCAATAAATCTCCTGTTTAGGTTATGCCAATATCACAATATGCAACTTGTTTATTTCTGTAACTCATGTGGGATATCAAAATGTTTATTTTGCCATATCTATCAATTTGCATATTAAAATCTTCCTGTCTCAGCTGCCACAATGTATTTATGCCCAAACATTTAATAGACCACTTCCTGTAAGATATCATAATCTTCTTCTGTACCAATACATTCAAAGTCCTCTTTCCCTGTTTCTCTACTGGTTCGAAAGATCTTTCCTCTGTTTCTAAATCTGTCCCTTGTACCTTCTGTTCCTGAGCCACCAAAACTATTAATATACGTTCTATGGATTTCTTAATTTGCAAAAAATTTTTGCTGGTTTCTTCCTTAAAATCCTGAAGTACTGTGAGAAAGGCCATTATTTATTGTTCAAAGCGTAATCAACTGCCGTAGACAAAACAAAAAAATTTCTCAGGGAGCAAGGAACAGCTGTTCTATTATTTATCAATAATGTCTATTTCTTTAAGTGAGAAAAGCTTTTAAAGTAAGAGATGAAAAAATTCCACAGAGCAGTATTTCAAACAGTTTGTAAAGGGAAAGATGAAAATATATTCCAAATGAAAAATAGTCCTTTCTAAAAAAAAATAGAAAAGGAGAAAAAAAAAGGTAGAGAGGCACACATTCTCTATACTTTATTCTTTATTCTTCTTTATTCTTCAGGCTGCAAGCTGCTTAACCCAAACAAACAATTTCTCAAAAGTCAGTAAGTTTGTCGAGTGAGAAATACCAACAAAGTCTCTTAAGTCCCAATTTCTCTGATACAAAAGAAAGGCAGAAAAATACAAAACTTGTTCACTATGTTGCCAAAATAAAATCTATCAAACTTCCACCAAAATTAATTATAGCAAAGAAAACACAAAACTAGCCAACATTTTGAACGAAGTCCAAAGATAAATTTTAGAATAATAAAAATGTACTAATCTAAAAAGAAAACTAATATAAGGTGATCTAAAAGCTGGCTGTCACTCTTGTGTCTCCCAAGAGACTTACTGTTCTCTGCAGAGCTAGAATCCTCTTTCGGCCATTTCATTGCACCCCCCGTTCTTCTCCGCGGTGGAAACAACAAAGAAAAACAGGAGTGGGCAATTCCAATGGCTCTGTGAGCAATCTTCTGGTTCCCCCTTCTCCAGGGGGAAACTTCAGTGGTCCGTAGACCCCTGCAAACAAGATAGAAAGTTAGCCAGGTCTCAGAGCTCAGAGCTCTGAGAAACTCTGACTTGTCGAGCTGCCAGCCAGGCTTGGAGTGTCAACAGCAAGGATAATTTTAAGAGGCTTTCATTTTTTGCATTAAGGAATGCCTGTTCTAAAAGATGATAAAACATATAGGCTTAGTATGCATTTATTGTATTTAACTCTGCCTAAGTGCATCATAGTATAACCAGACATTTCATTTATTATTTATTTATTATTTAAATTTATCCCCGCCCATCTCCCCAAATAGGGGACTCTGGGCAGTTATACATTGATAGGAATTGGATAAGAAGGGTCATCCAGAAGAAACAAACCTCTGGACTCACAAGTGAGTCCTTGGAGGAAGTCAGAGCGAAAGTAAATTTGTAGGGAAACAGTTTTTATTATCACCAGAAAAAAAGAAATCTTGAACACTAGTCACTAAGTCTTCATAAATTGTATAAAACTATTCCCGATATCTTTACCATTGTTCAATGTACCAGCCAGGTAGAAGAAAACCTGTTTGGCCATTGCAACTGAAACGAGAGATAGATTTCGAAAATATATCAGCTGGAGGCACCGTTTCGAAATGCTGAAGTAAATTGTTTTTGTCAGATGTAAACTAACAGCTTACATACCTACTTACAATGTGTAGACATTTTGAAATAATTTAGCGCATCTCTGGTGGGATAGATCAAGCTCTGATCCTTGGGTGAGGGAGATCCCGTAATTCATGAGTGCTTCAAGCACAAACAAGAAATGAAATGAGTGGATTAAACATGTCAGCCCATTGAAAATCATTATATATTCTCTTTATACAAGAAAGTTTTAGCAATTGGTAAAATTGCTTTAGATGGGATGTATAGGGGAGGGGTGAAATCATTCTCCAAGACCTGCTTTCATAGGTTTCAAAAAATTTCTACTTTTTTCAACAAGTCTCTCCAAAGAAACAAACAAATAAGAATGTGGAAGATGAAAGAAGACAACATGAAATATCTACTGAATTAAACATAGGCTACAGCCTTCCATGTAGCTTGCACAAGCATACATACATGCATACATTTGCAGTCTCAAACAGTTAGTCTTGGCTGGATGCCACATGTTTTGAAAGACTTCTTTAGTATATTATGATGAATGGAGAGTCGTATAGAAGCTTCTTGCAGGGCCACCTCCTGGTTTAATGGGGAGCTTTCTGTGATGGAGCAGAAATAATGACAGGCTGAACAAAAATAAGGGAAACTTCAGGATGAATTAGACTGAGCATAGATGAAAGCCCCTTTGGAGCACTAATCCATGGTGGCAGAGAAGCAAAATATGCTTACTCTCTTACTTCCATTGTATCTGTATCCACTGGACCACACTGTTGTTCTGTACTTTTTAGGTTGCTGGGAAGGAGATGCTGGAGCAGTTGGTAAGCGTTTGCATTATTCTTTGCCGTTATTTTCATTAGAATTACTTGGATTCTGACACCACTGTAAGGCAGGTTACGGTGATATAATTGAGACAACAACTTGAACCATTGCTTTGGTTTCTTTTCAGCTTGTGAATATCAGGGAAGTAGAGAGGTGAGGGTTACCAGCTGTTTACTTGATCCTTGTAGCTAATTAAAAGACTGGCTCCATGGTTAAATTATGTAATTAATGCTTTTCTATGGAAGGTCTGTTTAAAGAAGCAGTGATAAGTCAGTTATTGAAACAAACTATCTTTGTTTCAAAAGAGTAGAGAAATCATCAAGTGACTTCAGATGGACCATTTATGACCAAGATGATAGAGGAGGTGATGGCCTTATCATTTAAGAGACATATGCAGGACATTTTTGATTATCTGGACCTACTGAGTCCAGGTTGAGGGACTGAGATTGCACTGGTCAACTTGGTGGACAGCAGGAACTGGCAGTGGGATGTGCTGCACTGCTAGTTTTCTTGGTCTTCTTGGGAGCTGTTGATATCTATCATAGGATCCTTCTGGACCACCTGGGAAATGGGGTCCTGGGAGCGTTGTTATGTTACAATTCCTCCTATTGGGCTATGTCCAGAAAGTGGTGAGAAAAGTCTATTATTTGACACTTAGTCCATGGGTCTGTCATTGCCCTCAAGATTTCATCTTGTATTCTGTATTTCATCAAACCACTGGAAGGAGTAATTCAGATCTTTGGAATGAAACGCCACCAGTAAGCTGATGACTTCCTCTTTTACAGCTCCTTGCCATATACGTACATACCTCCAAGGAGACTAGTTTGATGGGCTAGATAAAGGTGAAAAACTAAAATTAAATTGAGAAAGATAGTAGGATGGTGAGTCAGGAATTAAGTTTCATCTGTGAAGTAAATCTGTAGTAAACAGGATTGCATTCTCTTGGAAAGAGCAAGTCCGCAGTTTCAAAGGGTTCCTTCACTCCCTACTGTTTCTGGGTCTTCAGTGGCAAGGAGTACATTTGTCCAACTGCATCTAGTGTACCAGCTGTGAGAATTCCTGGGCTGGTGGGGCCTAAAAATGATCAGTCATTCCTTTATATTAGACTGCTACAATGCACTCTACTTTGGGCTACCTTAAAAGAGTGTTCTGAAGTTTCAGCTGATGAAAAATGTAGCACTAGGCTGCTAACCAGTGCATGATACCAGGATCAAATTATGCTCATGTTGTACGATCTGCAGAGCTTGCTAGTTGCTTATCAATCACAGTTTGAAGTATTGATTTTAACTTTTAAATTTCTAATTAAGAGCTGATTCATCTGTATGGTTACACATTTATCTGAAAATTAAGAATCATAGGGGAGGCTCTTCTTAAAGATAAAGGTCTCTTTATCAGCTAACTTCAAGAATTGCTTTTAGTCTCTTTAAAAAAGGTAAAGGTTCCCCCTGCACATTTGTGCAGTCGTGTCCGACTCTAGGAGCTGGTGCTCATCTCCGTTTGTTAGCCGAAGAGCCAGCGTTGTCCGAAGACGCTTCCACGGTCATGTGGCCACATGACGCGCACGGAACGCTGTTACCCACCGAAGTGGTACCTATTCATCTACTTGCATTTGCATGCTTTCGAATTGCTAGGTTGGCAAGAGCTGGAGCTAGTGCAGGAGCTCACTCTGCACGCAGGGCTAGGGATTCGAACCTCCCAACTTGCGATCTTCTGATTGACAAGCCTGGCGTCTTATCCACTGAGCCACCACGCCCTTACAGTTGCCAAAAAGGGATTTAAGCCCTTCCTCTTCAACCAGGTATTCTGAAATACAGTATGAAACATTTTAGCAACTTTTATTGGGTTTTAGGAAGTGGTTATTGATGAATTGTGAACTGTTTAGTTAACGCCTGAACAAACTCCATAGAAGCAGGAGTGCTTTAGAATAATGGAAATTATATCAATATAGATGAGGCAGGGGCTGTGGCTTCTAAACCCATTATACCATACTAGCTTCAAAACATTTTATAGGTTATGATGTGCAGATATGAAGCACTCAATTTCCATTTTATGAAAGCACACACTCCTTTTTTACTGAGCATGTATAACTTTAACTAAATCACTCCATTTTCCCTGTGAAACACAACTAACTATGTTTTTGATCCATTAATTTTCAGATCCATATTCCTTATTTTATCATACATTCTTTCAAACACTTGCTACAAATCATTTAGGTTCTCAGTCAACAAGACATCACCATCTGCATACAGATGTACTTGTACAGTCACAGCTCCAACAAACACACCTCTAACATTATTCCAATCATTCTTTATACATACAGATGTAGAAATACAGTAAACCATCATGTGGACACCATAACTGTGTACAGGTAGTCCTCAGGTTACAACCATTCATTCAGCAACTGTTCAAAGTTCAAAGACTGTTGAACGAAGGGGACTTACGACAGCTCCTTGGAGTTACAGCCGTTGCAGCGTCCCTGATTGTTCTCATGCACAATTTACTTCCCTCATGCATTGCCTTTATCACATTCAGGAACCAACTATCAATTCCATATTCATGCAAAACATTTCATCTTTTAAGTCTATTCACTTTTATCAGATACATTTTCTGAATCAACAGACATACAATAAACTTCCTTTCTCACATCCCATACAATTCTCAATGACTTGTTGAAGAGCAAAAATCTGTTCTGTGCCCCCCCACCTCCGCCTGGCACAGAGCTGCACTGCCCTTCCCAAATATTGCTCAGTATTATGCACCCTTCAGCTCAGACTTCTGCCATATACCTTCACTGGCACATGTTAACAAATTAATCTACATATATCTTTTGCATTTGCTCTTGCAAGCTTTCCCTTTGTATAATGAAACAATAATGGTATTTTTCCAATCATCATTTTAATGTTTCACACACATTAAACAAATCACACAGCCACTCTGTAAGCAAACCCACATTCATATTTTAACATTTCTCCAGTTACATCATTTTCAGCCTTCCCATTTTTTCAATATTTTTACAGCATTTATGACTTTCTTTTCATTAATTTTGTTTTGAACCCTAATATGTATAGTGTTCATCTCCATTCCACTCTTAAACATATGACTCATTCCCATAAAAATCTCTAAAATAGTCCTTTCAGCATCCCCTCACTTCATTTTCATAGCAAATCATTTCATCACTTTTAACTCAATTTACACTACGACAGGTACTTTGTTTAGACTTTTTCACTCACTTCCAAAACAAATCTTTATTTCCATCAACATTACTCTGTATTTTCTCTCCCTCTTTTAATTGCAATAGTTAACTTTATTCTTTGCAGCTTTTTCCCCCATCTATACTTTTTTTGTGTGGCAAATATTCTGCTATATTAATATTTTTTGTGCCTGTCACAACTTTCATTTCATCATCTACCCAGCCTCCTTTTCATTATTTCCACTAGCATAAATCAACCAGTTTGGCCCTCTGTAACATAATTTTTCCCCACAAGCAACTTCCACATCTTTTTTTTCTTTTTCCTAAGTTTTATTGAATTTTAAAATACATATTAAAAGTTAATACAAAGAAAGAAATAGAAATACAAAGTAAGAAAAAGAAAAAGAAAAAGAAAAAGTGAAGTCAAAAAATAACAAACAAAGAAAATATAAGAAATAGATGTCCTCCAATTTATCCTTGAACTTTAAGTACAACAATTAACTTTAAATGTTAGTCCTTCATACAATACACAGGAACTTTTCTTTGTCATATACCCTATGATTTCTATAATCCAATCTTCTGTTCTTCATATAGGTTTCGCCTTTCTTGATATCTTCCAACAATCCATCTCTGGTTTCTACTCCTTGGAATAGTAATCAAATGTTCATTGTTGCATCAATTAAATGTTTTCCATTTGCTCTTTCCATTTTTACATCTATATTTATATCTTCAATAAAATCCAATTAGTGTAACAAATAAAGGCCTTATCTACTTCTAATAAAATACAATATATTCTGTTCATATTATGACTATATATTCCATTAATACATAACCTAACATATTACATAACATAATACATAATCTAACATAACATATAACCTAATACATATTATACCAACTCTTACAATAATCATACAACATATTCATACATAACATCCTGTAATAACCTACATTCTAATTCCATCTCATCATCTCATTGTCTTCTCATAAATGTATCTCCAGAAAGAGTAATCTATAATATCAACTTATATTTATATTTATAATCTTGTATCTTACACTTAGAATATCATATTTTTATGCATCTATACAGTTTCTCATATCTGCTCTCACTCTGTGTACAATCCAGGTCCGCATTTTCATTAACCTTGTATTCCAGATCAACATCAATAAATCTCCTGTTTAGGTTATGCCAATATCACAATATGCAACTTGTTTATTTCTGTAACTCATGTGGGATGTCAAAATGTTTATTTTACCATATCTATCAATTTGCATGTTAAAATCTTCCTGTCTCAGCTGCCACAATGTGTTTATGCCCAAACGTTTAATAGACCACTTCCTGTAAAATATCATAATCTTCTTCTGTACCAATACATTCAAAATCCTCTTTCCCTGTTTCTCTACTGGTTCGAAAGGTCTTCCCTCTGTTTCTAAATCTGTCCCTTGTATCTTCTGTTCCTGAGCCACCAAAACTATAAATATACGTTCTATGGATTTCTTAATTTGCAAAAAAGTTTTACTGATTTCTTTCTTAAAATCCTGAAGTGCTGTGAGAAATGCCATTTCCACCTACACCCCCCTTTCAGGTCGTAATCAGCTGCCGTAGTCAAAACAAGAATTTTCCCAGGGAGCAGGGAAGGGAGCAGGGAACAGCGGTTCTATTATTATCAGTAATGTCTATTTCTTTAAGTGAAAAAAGCTTTTAAAATAAAAGATGAAAAATTCCACAGAGCAGTATTTCAAACAGTTTGTAAAAGGAAAGATGAAAATAAATTCCAAGTGAGAGAAAGTCCGTTCTAAAAAAAAAAAGTAGAAAAATAAGAAGGAAAAGAGGCACACATTCTCTATACTTTATTCTTTATTCTTCTTTATTCTTCAGGCTGCAAGCTGCTTAACCCAAACAAACAATTTCTCAAAAGTCAGTTAGTTTGTCGAATGAAAAATACCAACAAAATATCTTAAGTCCCAATTTCTCTGATATAAAAGAAAGGCAAAAAAAATACAAACTTGTTCACTATGTTGCCAAAATAAAATCTATCAAACTTCCACCAAAATTAATTATAGCAAAGAAAACACAAAATTAGCCAACATTTTAAACAAAGTCCAAAGATAAATTTTAGATAATAAAAATGTTCTAATCTAAAAAAGAAAACTAATGTAAAGTGATCTAAAAGCTGGCTGTCGCTCTTGTGTCTCCCAAAGAGACTTACGTTCCCTGCAGAGCTAGGATCCTCCTTCAGCCATTCCACTGCATTCACCCCCGTTCTTCTCCGCGGTGGAAACAACAAAGAAAAACAGGAGTGGGCAATTCCAATGGCTCTGTGAGCAATCTTCTGGTTCCCCCCTCTCCAGGGGGAAGCTTCAGTGGTCTACAAATTCTGTAGACCCCTGCAAACAAGGTAGAAAGTCAGCCAGGTCTCAGAGCTCAGAGCTCTGAGAAACTCTGACTTGTCGAGTTGCCAGCCAGGCTTGGAGTGCACATCTTTTTTCTTTATGTCCATTTTCCATTCGTTTTGTTGTAAGAATAATCTATTCTGTCATATTTGGCAGTTATTCCCCAAGCAAGCACTGTTTTTGAAGACTAACAGCTAATTTCCAGTTTGTCCAAATTAACCCCTTTAAGTTTTCTGCATTTCAAAAACGGACCCAGCTAAATGATCCTGGGTTTTGCTCCTTGCCCTCCCCACCCCTCTTCTCCAAGAGGGACATCAGGATTACTTAAGCACTGAAAGACAGTAGACCACCACATAAACTACATTTTTAAAACCCCTGTGACCCCATATGTACATGTAAACACAGAAACACACCTTTGAACTTGTCTGACTTCTACATGGGATCTCTCCTGAACAATCCAATCAAATATAATGCCAGTTATATCAGGGCTTTCCAAACTTTTCCCGTGGCGACACACCAATGGCGGTGTGTGAGAAAACCACCACTGTGGCGGTGCGCTAAACCCCAGAAACGCCGCAGTGGCAGCGGCGCGCAAAAACCCAGAAGCGCCACCGCGGGGCTTCCAGGTTTCTGCGCGGCAGTGGCGGCAGCACTTCCGAGGTTTGCGCGCCGCCATTGCGGCGCTTTCAGATTTTCGTGCAACGCAGCGGTGGTGGCAGCGGTGTCCTAGTCTGCCGTGCGAAAACCCGGAAGCGCTGATGGGTCTCCGCCTCCATGTGTGCGGCCACGTGGCGGCACGCCATCAGCACTTCTGGGTTTTGACGCGACACACCTGGGCCCCGCAGGCGACACAGTATTGTGTCGCAACACACAGTTTGGAAAGCTATGAGTTATATCTTGGGATTCTTCAGAGCTGAGATACTGGAATGCTTTGAAAATGGTTTGTGTTGCAAGTTTACTGACTGGGATTGTCCAAGCTAGCTGCTCTATGATGCCACTCCAGTTTCTCAGCTGTATTGGCTGTCAACCTGTTTCCAGGCGGCTAATTAAAGATCTTAATGGCTTGGGGCCAGCGTGCCATAGATTCTTGCTGCTGCTGCTGCTGCATTTGATTGGCCTCTTTGGTTACCTTGACAAACATGCCCGTTCTTATAGCACTCTGGTAACCTGGAAGACAGGAAGACTTTGTTTTTTTTTTTTCCATAAGTTTTATTAATTTTAAAATACACATTAAAAGCTAATACAAAAGAAAAGAAATAGAAATACAAAGTAAGAAAAGGGAAAAGAAAAAGTGAAGTCAAAAAATAACAAACAAGAAAAAATATAGAAAATAGATGTCCTCCAATTTATCCTTGAACTTTAAGTACAACAATTAACTTTAAATGTTAGTCCTTAATACAATACACAGAAACTTTTCTTTGTCATATACCCTTTGATTTCTATAATCCAATCTTCTGTTCTTCATATAGGTTTCACCTTTCTTGATATCTTCCAACAATCCATCTCTGGTTTCTACTCCTTGGAATAGTAATCAAATGTTCGTTGTTGCATCAATTAAATGTTTTCCATTTGCTCTTTCCATTTTTACATCTATATTTATATCTTCAATAAAGTCCAATTAGTAAAACAAATAAAGGCCTTATCTACGTCTAATAAAATACAGTATATTCTGTTCATGTTATGACTATATATTCCATTAATACATAATCTAACATATTACATAACATAATACATAATATAGCAAAAATACAAAACCTAACATAACATATAACCTAATACATACAACATATTCTTGTAATAACCTACATTCTAATTCCATCTCATCATCTCATTGTCTTCTCATAAATGTGTCTCCAGAAAGAGTAATATATAATATCAACCTATTTATTTATAATCTTGTATCTTACACTTAAAATATCATGTTTTTATGCATCTGTAAATTTCTCATATCTGTGCTTACTCTGTGTACAATACCAAATCCGCATTTTCATTCACCTTGCATTCCAAATCAATATCAATAAATCTCCTGTTTAGGTTATGCCAATATCACAATATGCAACTTGTTTATTTCTGTAACTCATATGGGATATCAAAATGTTTATTTTGCCATATCTATCAATTTGCATATTAAAATCTTCCTGTCTCAGCTGCCACAATGTATTTATGCCCAAACATTTAATAGACCACTTCCTGTAAGATATCATAATCTTCTTCTGTACCAATACATTCAAAGTCCTCTTTCCCTGTTTCTCTACTGGTTCGAAAAATCTTTCCTCTGTTTCTAAATCTGTCCCTTGTACCTTCTGTTCCTGAGCCACCAAAACTATTAATATACGTTCTATGGATTTCTTAATTTGCAAAAATTTTTTGCTGGTTTCTTCCTTAAAATCCTGAAATACTGTGAGAAAGGCCATTATTTATTGTTCAAAGCGTAATCAACTGCCGTAGTCAAAACAAAAAAAATTCTCAGGGAGCAAGGAACAGCTGTTCTATTATTTATCAATAATGTCTATTTCTTTAAGTGAGAAAAGCTTTTAAAGTAAGAGATGAAAAAATTCCACAGAGCAGTATTTCAAACAGTTTGTAAAGGGAGAGATGAAAATATATTCCAAATGAAAAATAGTCCTTTCTAAAAAAAAATAGAAAAAGAAAAAAAAAAAAGGCAGAGAGGCACACATTCTCTATACTTTATTCTTTATTCTTCTTTATTCTTCAGGCTGCAAGCTGCTTAACCCAAACAAACAATTTCTCAAAAGTCAGTTAGTTTGTGAGTGAGAAATACCAACAAAGTCTCTTAAGTCCCAATTTCTCTGATACAAAAGAAAGGCAGAAAAATACAAAACTTGTTCACTATGTTGCCAAAATAAAATCTATCAAACTTCCACCAAAATTAATTATAGCAAAGAAAACACAAAATTAGCCAACATTTTGAACGAAGTCCAAAGATAAATTTTAGAATAATAAAAATGTACTAATCTGAAAAAGAAAACTAATATAAGGTGATCTAAAAGCTGGCTGTCACTCTTGTGTCTCCCAAGAGACTTACTGTTCTCTGCAGAGCTAGAATCCTCTTTCGGCCATTTCATTGCATTCACTCCCCGTTCTTCTCCGCGGTGGAAACAACAAAGAAAAACAGGAGTGTGCAATTACAATGGCTCTGTGAGCAATCTTCTGGTTCCCCCTTCTCCAGGGGGAAACTTCAGTGGTCCGTAGACCCCTGCAAACAAGATAGAAAGTTAGCCAGGTCTCAGAGCTCAGAGCTCTGAGAAACTCTGACTTGTCGAGCTGCCAGCCAGGCTTGGAGTGACACAGGAAGACTTTGTATGTGTCTAGAGATCCCAGTTTTTTCCTACTTATTTGAGAGCAACAGCTTGTGAACTTTAATTGCAAAAAAGGCAGGTACCCAGCCTGTGGTCATTAGAATCCTTTTGCTCCTAACTGCAGTGTAGCTTATTGCATATCCATTTTTTTTCCAGAACAAGAGCAAAAACACCAACTAAAATGCATATACCAATAAAATATACATATGCAAGCCATAAGCACAGTATGAAAGCCACATAAACCAGAGCCACCTCCCCACTCAACAGACAACACATGGCTGAAGAATCACGTTCTGCTCCATGAGAAATAGTTTCCTTTCAAGAGCTAGAGTGCACATGTTATTATGTACCATGTACTGTATTATGGTTTGTTCAAAACGGTCTTGTTTCTCAGGTAATGTTTCTATCGGTTCTCTATTCTTTGCAGTTTGACAGCAGTAATATACAGTAGCTCTGGGCAGGCATTCAGTTGGGGGGAGATGCAGGCTGGGAGGAGGGTTTGCACACCCCTCCATGTCCCCCAACCATACATATCTACTTAGCAAAAGTTTTGAGCAGGGAACAGAAGAAATGATTCCATGGAATCACATCATGGAAACATTAATAATTTATTCATGAATGATAATTAAAATATCTGATTAAAATGTACATCTCAGCTTAAAAAGAAATGATCTATAAAGTTGTCTGTGTTTGTGTAGTTCATTTCCTCCCAGCAATGCTCCCCCTCAGCACTCTGTTCCTCTGATTAACCACACTGGAACAACCAAAGCTGACCCAGCTCTACTTTGCTTGATTGCCCAAAATATGCCTCTTTTTTTCAGCTTCACTTCCTATCCAGTCAGCTTTACAAAGTTCTCAGGCCTACAAAACTCTAAAATGTTAACATAAACATAGTAATAATAATACTTTTCATAAAATTAATACTTACGTTATTGTTTATGTTGGCTTCCTACTAACATGCAAAATCCCTGGTTTTTATTGGTAAAAAAAGATCAAGCAATAACAGTTTAAACCAAGAAGCAATTGGAGAAATGATTGCTCAAATATTATTGGATGGGATATTGTTCTTCCTGGTCTCAGGTCATATTGAAGCCCAGCCTTGTCCAACTGGATGGCCTCCAGATGTGCACCTCTCACTTCCAACTGACATGGCATGCTGAAATGGCAGGGGATGATGAAAGTTGTAATCCAACACATCTAAGAGATCAGATAGAGCAGCAGTACCCAACCTTTTTGGCACCAGGGACTGGTCGTGGAGGATAATTTTTCCACGGACCGGGGGGCAGGGTTTGCAGGCGGGAGCCAATTGCACACACTGGGGGCGGGGTTTGCAGGCGGGAGCCAATCATGCACACTGGGGCCGGGTTTGCAGGCGGGAGCCCTGTGGCCCACTTCCTAACAGGCCGCGGCCCACAGGTTGGGGACCCCTGAGATAGAGGTAGCCTGATATGACATTTGTTCATTTTTATACATAGCAATTGTAATTAAATGGCAATGGAATGTTTTCAATTTTATTACAGCAACCATTGTATTAAAATGTCTCATTAAAATAAAAATGTTAACTCAACAGAATAAAAAGACCATTGAGCAAGGAAGCATTGTAAAATTCCCAGGTCACATCAAATATCTATTTAACCAAGTGAATTCCTGTTGAAATTCAAAAAGTCTAAATAATATCAGAAGTTGAGGAAACCCTGGGGCAGAGTTATAAACAGGAAATATTAGTAGTCGCCACTACTCAGTCAAATATTTGTTATATTTGACCTCAGTCAAATATAACAAAAGAAAAAACAATGAAGCAAAATGTAGCTCCCAAGCCCCTTCTTGGAGGCCGCCAATTTTGGTGATTCAACTGCTTAAAACCAGTGTGATTTCTTACCATTTTGAGGCTGGAAGTAGTTTGAACACAGAACATCTCTGCTGGCTGTGTTCAGTAGCCCCACCCACTTTGCACTATTGCGGTATCATTTGCACATCCCCAAAGCCAAACTCCCTGTCACTAAAAGGCTTGAACCACCCTTACCTTTGGGCCTTATTTGTGTAAGCAAGCTACTAAAGTAGGAGGTATCACTCTAGTTACCTTTTTTTAAAAGTAGTTTTTACTATTGCAATTAAAGGTAAAGGTAAAGGTAAAGGTAAAGGTTTTCCCCTGCACAGTTGTGTTCGACTCTAGGGGGTGGTGCTCATCTCGGTTTCTTAGCCAAAGAGCCAGTGCTGTCCGAATATCCCATATCCCATCTCTTATCTATAAACAAATCCATAAAGCATTGTCATTTCAGTCCTGGTGTCAGCAAAAGTCCATTAAGAGTTGCCAGAAATAACAACATATCTATTTTAACCTTGATCAAATAAACCTTTATATTCCTTCCTTTTACTTCTAACAATCTTAATCTTTAGTTCATTCAAGTAATAATGTCATAGAACTTGATTTCTTTTTATTTCTTCTTTGTCCCTTCTTACAAGATTCATCCAAGGTTTGAGCAAGATGCCTATTCCCTTGTGTCCCAGTGCTCAAAGCCCGCCAGAGACCACTGTCTTGCGAGGAGCAACTGTCTGGAGCACTCCCATCCTTTCCTTATCCAGAGAGGTTCAAAGAGCTGGTCTTCTCACCAGCAATTCGTTCTTCACCATGGTTGTCAGCTCCGCTTTTTGCGGAGCCCTCTTCAGTTCGCCATTTCTTCCTCCGGAAGTCCTCTAGCTACCTAAGCTAAGCCATTTAGGGTGTCCAGATCAAACCCTGCACTTTGATAATTGTTTTTGCAACAGACTGGAAATACAGCTTCAGTATTAAAATGTTAGTCATTGTTCCCCTTGGGGGAGATGGTGCGGTAATACAAGTTGACATATAAATAAATAAATAAATAAATTGTTCCCAAAATCAGCTCTTTGAACCTTAGAGAAATTTAGTGACTTAGTTCCTATCACATAGGCATAAAATTCATACCACCAGTAGTACCAAGTTTACAAGATTAACAATATTAAAGGAATAATGGAATAAAGAATTGCATATTAGCTTGAAGGAACAGAATGCTTACATTACAGTTTTTATGTTAAATATATGTACTTGTGATTCCAAATATATAATATCTATTAAGCTCTCAGTAAGTTTTCTCTCAGAAGAAATTTTCCTAACCTTCAAGTCCAGTTGGTCACTCTTAATCATCAAAATATTTTGAAAGATTACTTGGAAATTCCTTCCCTTTTGAAGTCTTCTGGTGCTGGACTATGTTGCCTGGCTGAAATAACATCTCAGACAGAGAAGATAGGTGGTTTGAGAGAGGGGTCAAGGAATCCATTTATGCCAACTTGGAAAATCCTTCCTTGAATAGAGGTGGGGGCCTCAGGCACAATCTTTCCCCTATTTTCCTCCCTGCTTTGTCTTCTGTGCCTAGGAAGATTAAGACCATTTCGCAATCTCAACAACAGCAAGGTAATCTTAACGATCCTCCTTTGGATGATAAAGGGACTTAGAAATAAACATCTCAAAATAACCATGACCTAGCCCCAGGTGTAAGGTCACACAGCCACCTAGAAACATATTTAAGGATTCCCTTACTAACTTTGCTCAGACTGAAGAAGCTCCTTGGATAAGGAGCGAAACGTTTCCACTGAGAAAATAGAAATCCAGTTGACATGATTCAAGCTACAGACAATTCCACCTGGATGACTGAGAACCTTCATAGACATATCTCAGAGGACAGTTTCCGAGTAGTCTTCAAAGTCCAACCTTTGGGTCTCCTCCCAGCCAATTTTTTCTCATCCTAGGTCTCCCAAAGTTTGGAGCTTCAGTGCCTTCAGCCTTTTGAGAACAGAGGCTCTCACAAATGGCTTAAGTCAATAATCAGTATAATCAGGCTTTGACTTACTTGTTAATATTATAAATTCACACAGAGGTTATTAAAAAAACAACCCCCTAACAAACAAATACATAAAAGAAATGTTTCTTCACAGGAATGAAGTGGGAAGCTATGTTTTGAACTACAGGTAGTTCTCATTTAGCAACTGCCTTGTTTAGCAACCATTCGCAGTTACGATGGTGATGAAAAACTTTACAACCGATCCTCGCATTGATGACCTTTGCAGGTCTGTAAAGCAAAGGAAAGCTGAAGTAAAATAATAAGCACCGTCGCGGTTTCTCTTAGTGACCACTTCGCTTAATAATTGAGATGCCAGTCCCAATTGTGGTCGCTAAATGAGGACTACCTGTAATTTCTGGACATTCTCCAGATAGCTCTCATAGGCAACATTTCTCTGACCTGGAAATAGCTAGGTCATCTTTTTCTAAGTGTGGCTGTAGTACTTTAGATTGAGAGTAAAAAGTGTCCATCATTATTATTATTATTATTATTATTATTATTATTATTATTATTATGGTACCTTAGAAACCATTTGATTGCTTTTGACCATGCCTGCTGGTCATAGGAATCGCAGCTGCTATCTTGATGGCACTAGGGTGGAGCTGAAATTTTCAGACTAATTTTGAGGCTTTTAAGGAGCAAAATGAACAAAATAAACAGAATAATCAGACATACCAAACACAAAGGGCCATCTTAGTCTCTCATGGAAAATAATTATGTTATGATTGTTTCTCAGCACTTGGGATGTTAGTTATTGTTGAATATTTTAGGTTGGGGGGTTGTTTATTCATTGAATACAAAAAACAGGTAAACAATATAATTTTTTTTTAAAGAAAACTTTTAAAAGGAATAAAAATTTATAATGCATATAGACACAGATATATATACAAATGTAAAAGTTCTACATAAACATTTCAATGAATAGTTGCCATATTTGGTAATAATAATTCGTAGCTAGGAAGAAGAGGAGGAACCTCTGAGTGAAAAGAATGGAACTGCAACGTGTACTTGTGTATATATGGCCTAGTTCTAGTTACAGGTTTGGAAAAAAAATCAATCCCAGTGTTACATTGGATTTGAATCAATCATTTATTTAACATGTTACATAATAATACTTTGGTTAGATTTTCTTTGACAATGTGTGAAATCCAACAAGTGGATGTCAGCTCACAGAAGGGTTCTTTCCCAATTACTCTTCCTGGTCTCAATCCCCACAGCCCATATGATTCCCAGATTCTGTTCTACCAACTCTCTAGAGCAGCTGATGAGGCTGTAGTGGAGGGGGGCTATAGAGGGAAAGCAGGTGCCCCTCCCCTTTCCAATGATGGAAGCTACTGTGGATTTAATAGATGTCACTCATTATACATATGAAACAATTGCTCCTAAAAGACTAAAAACTGGAACCATGTTTTATTCTTGGCTTTCCTTAGCTTTACTCCATAGGGCTGTGTACTGACAAGTCATTGGACATGGATATGCAAATATATTGCACTGTTTCTGAAAACAATTGCCAGAGGAGATCTTGCTTGTTTCAAAAAGACTTGTAGGCTGAAAAACTAGGATTAGTCCATTTAGGAGTGAAAATAACTAAGGGCTATGTACGAAATGCACGGGAAAATCAGGTTTGTAAGCCAAGCTACATGTTTCACTGATTAGTCTATGTAGTATAAGGGTTAGAGTTCCTCACCAGGAATGGGGAGACCCATGTTCAATCCTAACTCAACCACGAAGCTCACTAGATGACTGTAGGTCAATTGGTATTCTTGGATTTCAGACAAGAATCTTTCCCAACTCTTACTGAAAGTACTGGGGTTCGAACATGAGGTCTTTGGTAAGTCTATGCATTATCATTAAACTACAAATTCATGGCACCCAATTATTCTGGATGACAGTTTACTATACCCTTGCCATATTTTGGAATCCATTGAAGGATATTCCAAATGTTTCTATTATAATTGCACTGTTATCTATGGTCTCCCTAATTGACATTATATACCAAGTTACCTTACATTAAATTCCATTCATATTGTACTTCACTTTTTAGTGGCCAATTTGGCATCAGTATCTTGGCATCCTATTCATATTAGCATTCTCATTAATAATCTGGTTGTTAATATTCAGTAGTAAGTAATTACTAACCATTTCTGTTATCTAGAAGAGCTACATCTTTAGCAAAGTCCAGGACATTAAGATATTGCTCCTAGGAAAATAAATTATGATATGCCTTGCCAAGAGACTTTAATTGTGCCAGCCAGAGCAGCAAAGCCAAAACTCGAAGTTTTAACGTGTATCAAGAAACATGTTGCTTGTGAATCATATCTGCTAGACAGATGATATACTATAACTTTACATACAGTGATTACTGTTCTGACTTTTTCCCTCTGTTAATATATTTAAAGAGACAATTTATTTAGTTTATCTTTCAAAACAAATAAATAAAACCTGGAAAAGAATCAGTTGTGCCAAAATAATAAGGTTATATGAATACTTAAAATTACCCTGCACCCATTTTGACTATACAGTAAGCAAACACAAATCTTGTTCAGTATTTATTTTATAGTACAAAAGCGTTCTTCAGAAATAAAACAGTAAAAATATTCAGTAGATTTGAACTCAATGGTTTATGGCAGAGCTTTCCAAACTGTGTGTCGCAACACAAAAGTGTGTCGCCACACACAGTCTGGTGTGTCGCCACACAACCCGGAAGCGCTGATCATCATCAGCGCTTCCGGGTTTTCCCGCAGCGACACACCAACGGCAGTGTGCAAAATCCAAAAGTGGCAGCTTTCTGGGTTTTTCTGGGTTTTTGCGCACTGCCGCACTTCCGGGTTTTCCCGAGGCGACACACCAACACCGGTTGGTGTGTTGCTGCGGGAAAAACTTTGGAAAGCCCTGGTTTATAGGATTGTATAATTCATTCTGCATATATTGATTAATCTACATTAAAACTTCTTCAAAGAATATACTGCCAAGTGCTTATTTCCTATCTTCTTATCTCAATCCAGGACAGACAAATTCAGAATTTTACAAACCCGAACTGTTTAGGCAAAAGTGGTAGTTCGACTGATTTGTGGCTCCGTTTGTACATTTGGTTATCCAGCAATGCCTATTTTTTTTAACAAGAGTGCAGCAAGGAATAACAAATTGAATAACTGCCGTGAGAGTCAAATGGCGGCTGTGTAAAATCCTCAAGAGTGTTGCTGTGTTTAAGAACCACAGTTCTTAAACACAGAGAACCCTGAGTTTGAATCCTGTTGAAAGCCACGGTTAAGGAATATGGTGCTTTTCCTTATGTTGGCCAAATTTCTTACACTGTTACATCTTTTTTACCCTGATATGGCATTGTCTTCTATACCCAGCAGAATAATACAGTAACCATCTATTTTTGCCAAAATAAATAATCATTTATTTTTGTGAAGCAAACTTTTAAGTTGAAGAACACTGCACTATAACAAAACTGTACATTGGTGAGCGGCCCAGCAGCTGGGCTAATTATTATTTAAATAATCCCACATTTATGATTGCTATAGCTAAGGAGTCTAACAAGCTTGAGTATATGTTCTATATATTGACCTTCATTTTCAAACTGTTTTTTTAAATAAAGCTTTATTAAGTTTTTCAACAAATACATAAAAATTACAAGAAATGAAATAAAGTATACTACAAGAGAAAAAAGAACTAAAAAGCGTGAAAATACAAAAAGACTACTACATACTACATAATACATACATACTAACTTCCGACTTTCTACAACAAAGATAAAATAAGTCAATATAAATCTCTTACTCTAGTTCAAACTGGAATGAGCATTACTTCTATAAAACATTTCCATTCTCAATATAACATTCCCTCTAAAACACTATTTTCCCTTAAAATGGATATATATATAAAAAAACATTTTATAACATAAAACAATTCCCCCCTTACTAGACAGATAATCAAATATTATCCTTCTTCATTACAATTTTACTCCTAACCAAAACATTTCTATAGTTAAACCAGTGCTTTCCAAACTGCCTCCGTTGGCGACACACCAACGGCGGCAGCGGCGGCGGCGCAGGGGTGTGCATGGCGGCAGCGGCAGTGGTGGCGGCCTTGTGTTTTCCGCTAAAACGCGGAAGTGCCACTGCCGTGCACGCCCCCGCCTCCGCGCACGCCCCTGTGCCGCCATGCATGCCCCTGCCACTGCTTCTGGGTTGTGTTGCGACACACTAAACTGTGTGTTGCGACACACTAATGTGTCGCGACACACAGTTTGGAAAGCTATGAGTTAAACATTATATCTCCACCATTATATATTTAAATAATAACCTTATTAATATCCTTTCACCCAAGATAAATTCATTATCCCAAAAGCAAAAACATCTGTCTAAACCTTTAAAAGACCATCCTAATAAACACAATTAAACAGTTAACCCACTTCAAAGTAAACTAAGGGATTTATATATCTCACTGTTACACACAAGGCTTTCTCCTTACAATCCTCTGACCTGCCTTGTAAAGTCCAACTCATCTTCAAGGACCTTCCATCCTTTGAGGCTTAAATCTTGTCTTTGATCTCGATATTCCAAGAATGCAGCCATTTCCATTCCTTTTACACCCAAAGCTGTTCCTTCATCAAAATTAACATTCCAGAGGTGAATCTTCTTCCCTTCACTTTTTGGCTTTGGGACGTTACTCCTCATTTTTTTCTTTGAAACTGGGACCTTATTTTCCAAATAACTTTCTAAGAGATGGTCCAAAGCATACAGTAAGTAACCTTGAGGTACAGCTCCTTAAAGATATCTTTAAAATCTTCCATATCCCTCCACAGAATGTTATGGTGCCCTCTAGTGCCTCAGGATATTAGACAAAAGGCTGTCTTTCAGAAAGAAAGTGTTAATCAGCGGGGGTGGAAGAATAAAGGTAAACAAAGCCGTTTCTCACAGGAAAGCAGATAGATCAAAGCTCAGCTCCACAATTTCAAGGAAGTGGGTAATTCTTTTGTAATCCTTCAAACTTTGAAAAAAGTAACAGTAAGCATTGTCGTGGCGAAGGGGCTTGCGTAACTCAATGAAGTCAGGTCAAGAAGAACAGGTCATGATGGAGAGTTCTGACAAAATGTGGTCCACTGGAGGAGGAAATGGCAAACCACTCCAGTATCCTTGCCAAGAAAACCCATGGACAGTATCAAAAGGCTAAAAGATATGACGCCGGAAGATGAGCCCCTCAGGTCGGAAGGTGTCCAAAATGCTACTGGGGAAGAGCGGAGGGCAATTCCGAGTAGCTCCAGAAAGTGTGAAACGGCTGGGCCAAAGCCGAAAGGACGCTCAGTTGTGGATGTGTCTGGAAGTGGAAGGAAAGTCCGATGCTGTAAAGAACAATATTGCATAGGAACCTGGAATGTAAGAACTATGAATCAAGGTAAGCTGGATGTGGTCAAACATGAGATGACAAGATTGAACATCGACATATTGGGAATCAGCGAACTAAAATGGACAGGAATGGGCGAATTTAATTCAGGAGACCATTATATATACTACTGTGGGCAAGAATCCCTTAGAAGAAATGGAGTAGCTCTCATAGTCAATAAAAGAGTGGGAAAGGCAGTACTGGGGTACAACCTCAAAAACGACAGAATGCTTTCAGTTCGAATCCAAGGCAAACCATTCAACATCACAGTGATCCAAGTCTATGCCCCAACCACTGATGCCAAAGAAGCTGAAGTTGACCGGTTCTATGAAGACCTACAACACCTTCTAGAACTAACACCAAAAAAAGATGTCCTTTTCATCATAGGGGACTGGAATGCTAAGGTAGGAAGTCAAAAAATAACCGGAATAACAGGCAAGTTTGGCCTCGGAGTACAAAATGAAGCAGGGCAAAGGCTAATAGAGTTTTGTCAAGAGAACACGCTGGTCATAGCAAACACTCTTTTCCAACAACACAAGAGACGACTCTACACATGGACATCACCAGATGGTCAATACCGAAATCAGATTGATTATATACTTTGCAGCCAAAGATGGAGAAGCTCTATACAATCAGCAAAAACAAGACCTGGAGCTGACTGTGGCTCAGATCATGAGTTTCTTATTGCAAAATTTAGGCTTAAATTGAAGAATGTAGAGAAAACCACTAGACCAATCAGGTATGACCTAAATCATATCCCTTATGAATATACAGTGGAAGTGAGGAATAGATTTAAAGGATTAGATCTGGTAGACAGAGTGCCTGAAGAACTATGGATGGAGGTTCGTAACATTGTACAGGAGGCAGCAACTAAAACCATCCCAAAGAAAAAGAAATGCAAGAAAGCAAAGTGGCTGACTGATGAGGCTTTACAAATAGCTGAGGAAAGAAGGGAAGCAAAAGGCAAGGGAGAAAGGGAAAGATATAAACAACTGAATGCAGAATTCCAGAGAATAGCAAGGAGAGATAAGAAGGCCTTCTTAAATGAACAATGCAAAGAAATCGAGGAAAACAATAGAATGGGGAAGACTAGAGATCTCTTCAAGAAAATCGGAGATACCAAGGGAACGTTTTGTGCAAAGATGGGCATGATAAAGGACAAAAAAGGCAGGGACCTAACAGAAGCAGAAGAGATTAAGAAGAGGTGGCAAGAATACACAGAAGAACTATACAAGAAAGATCTTAATATCCCTGATAAATACGATGGTGTGGTCACTGACCTTGAGCCGGACATCCTAGAGAGTGAAGTCAAGTGGGCTTTAGGAAGCATTACTAACAACAAAGCTAGCGGAGAAGACAGTATCCCAGCTGAGCTATTTAAAATCCTAAAAGATGATGCTGTTAAAGTGCTGCACTCAATATGCCAACAAATTTGGAAAACTCAACAGTGGCCACAGGATTGGAAAAGGTCAGTTTACGTTCCAATTCCAAAGAAAGGCAATGCCAAAGAATGTTCAAACTACCGTACAATTGCGCTCATTTCACATGCCAGCAAGGTTATGCTCAAAATCCTACAAGCTAGGCTTCAGCAGCATGTGAACAGAGAACTACCAGAAGTGCAAGCTGGGTTTCGAAGAGGCAGAGGAACTAGAGATCAGATTGCCAACATTCGCTGGATCATGGAAAAAGCAAGAGAGTTCCAGAAAAACATCTACTTCTGCTTCATTGACTACGCTAAAGCCTTTGATTGTGTGGATCACAACAAACTGTGGCAAATTCTTAAAGAGATGGGAGTACCAGACCACCTTACCTGTCTCCTGAGAAACCTGTATGTGGGTCAAGAAGCAACAGTTAGCACCGGACATGGAACAACCGACTGGTTCAAAATTGGGAAAGGAGTACGACAAGGCTGTATATTATCACCCTGCTTATTTAACTTATATGCAGAGTACATCATGAGAAATGCCAGGCTGGATGAATCACAAGCCGGAGTTAGGATTGCCGGGAGAAATATCAACAGCCTCAGATATGCAGACGATACCACCCTAATGGCAGAAAGTGAAGAGGAACTAAAGAGCCTCTTGATGAGGGTGAAAGAGGAGAGTGCAAAAGCTGGCTTGAAACTCAACATTAAAAAAACCCAGTTCATGGCATCTGGTCCCATCACTTCCTGGCAAATAGAAGGGGAAGAAATGGAAGCAGTGACAGATTTTATTTTCTTGGGCTCCAAGATCACCGCAGACGGTGACTGCAGCCATGAAATTAAAAGACGCTTGCTCCTTGGGAGGAAAGCTATGGCAAACCTAGACAGCATATTAAAAAGCAGAGACATCACCTTGCCGACAAAGGTCCGTATAGTTAAAGCTATGGTTTTTCCAGTAGTAATGTATGGCTGTGAGAGTTGGACCATAAGGAAGGCTGAGCGCCGAAGAATTGATGCTTTCGAGCTGTGGTGCTGGAGAAGACTCTTGAGAGTCCCTTGGACTGCAAGGAGGTCAAACCAGTCAATCCTAAAGGAAATCAACCCTGACTGCTCATTGGAAGGACAGATGCTGAAGCTGAAGCTCAAATACTTTGGCCACCTAATGCGAAGAGAGGACTCACTGGAAAAGACCCTGATGCTGGGAAAGACTGAAGGCAAAAGGAGAAGGGGACGGCAGAGGATGAGATGGTTAGATAGCATCACCGATGTAATGAACATGAATTTGAGTAAACTCCGGGAGACAGTGGAGGACAGGAAGGCCTGGCGTGCTATGGTCCATGAGGTCACGAAGAGTCGGACACGACTGAACGACTGAACAATAACAAATATCATATCTAGAATTTAACCGCGCGATAGGGAGGAGGACAGGGAACCGGCTCTTCAGCTGCAGGCATCGGACTGCATGCCCCAGCATGCCTCGCTTCCGCGCCGGCTGCTGACGTCAAGGAAGCTGTTTCTTTCGGATCCGTCGCCCTCCGTCGTCATCTCCAGGACTCCGCCGGGATTCTCCAGATTTTCTTTTTGGATTGAGGACCCTCCGCTGGACGCCGCAAATTTCCCCACGTGAGTGGTACCCATTCATCTACTTGCTATATTAGCTTTCGAATCGCTGGGTTGGCAGAGAGCTAGGGCTAGTGACGAGAGCTCACCTCGCCACGTGGTTTCGAACTGCCAACCTTGTGGTCGGCAGTCTAACGGCTCAGTGGTTTAACCCGCTGATTAATATTGCTTCTGTGATCAGCTAGTTTCTGATTGGCCATCCTGCAATTTTCTGTGCAGACCTCTGTGGTTGAGATGGTATTCTCACCTTTGATGTCAGGGCAGGCTATGCTTGTTCTCTGGTTTGGACTGCAAAAGTGGCTGATGCACAGTAAGCGGCAACAGTGATTTTGTAGGTGACATTGACATGCTAAATTATTGTTGTGGGCTGAATAAGATATGTATCAGTTCTCATTTTCTGTAGCATGGTGACAGAAGGGAGCTGTACTGATGAACATTTGATGAAGGGGCTAAGGCTGCTGAGATTTTTTTTAAAAAAAGCAGTTTTCAGGCCAGAAATGTTCATTATATACACACGTTGTAGTTTCCCAAGGCTATTACACAACCACCAAGTAGATATTAATTTAGAGGTACAGGAGGAGGAAACCTATGTTTAAACCCCAGAACACAGCTACATAGCTCTCTGAAACTTTTGCACTCCATTGGGCAATCAAGTGTTCTAAGGCTTGAGGCTTGTCTGCAATGAAGTTCTAATTTGCTGAGTCATGTATGCGTGTCTTCTGCCAACTCTAGCTGAGAGTAGAATTAAGAGTTAAGTGCCTGGAGACTGATTTACTATCAAACCCTGATGCTGGGAAAGACTGAGGGCAAAAGGAGAAGGGGACGGCAGAGGATGAGATGGTTAGATAGCATCACCGATGTAATGAACATGAATTTGAGTAAACTCCGAGAGACAGTGGAGGACAGGAAGGCCTGGCGTGCTATGGTCCATGAGGTCACGAAGAGTCGGACACGACTGAACGACTGAACAACAACAAACAACAACAAGCATGCGAAAGTCTTTAAATCCAACAATATGATTTAAAAAGAAAAAAGAGAGAAAAAAAAATATTTAGAAAAAAAGCCAGATTAATAAATTAATAACTTCCAAAAGTAATGAAAACCATCAAGAGATTCCACATTTCTTTGTTGCAAAGAGCCTCTCCTTAATAATTTAAAAAGGAAAAAAAAATCGGTGTTTTAGAAATGGGGTGGGCAGCTTTTGAGTCCATTTAAGGCTTCAGCACGGCTTAGGAAATGATGGCAATCCCTGCCTCCCAGCTGCTAGCTCACCAGTCGATCGCGAAACACTGTTTTGCGGTCTTCTGGCTGCTTCCAGCCGTCCGGAGGACAAATGGGGTAATTCCTGGGGTTCTCCTTAATCCAGAGAACACTTCTGGGCTCTAGGAAATCCTGCCTGAGCCCAAAAAAGTGTTGCTGGGTCAACCGTGGAGCTCGCGGAGACACATCTCAAGTTGCCATTTTCATTTTCAAACTGTTGATCAGCTTTTCATCTATGAGTGAATTCTGGTATAATCTTAGAGATTTCTGTCCTATGGAGCTTGCCCATGATCCCTTATCTTTATCTGTGATTTGAGTCTTGCTGTATAAAGACCAGAGTTGTTCACTGGGTGGCTAGGATAATTTGATAAGTAGAGACTGATAAGAGAAATTGCTGGGGGTGAGTTAAGGTGCAATGAATTACGCTTTATTAATTATTTTAATTCTAGTGATAGCACATGGCATTGCTATTTTTACGAATTGCACAACAGACTATATCTAAATTACTTATATCACATCGTAACAGCAGTAAAATCAGAAGTGACAGTAATTTATATTTTTTGTGTAAATATTTTCTTAATATTTATATTGTTATTCTCAACCTTGCCTAATATATGCATTTTTGTAGGCATGTTTTAAGACAAGAACTGCATAGCAAAATCCAGAGAAATAGGCAATCTGGAAGAAAACTGTACTGTAGTCTGGGAAGTGAAAATTGGTTCAGTCCTCAAATGTTAATGAGTGTTTTGTTTGTTCCACATCTCTATTTGTCATATTTCAAACTGATTGGTTACGTGAACAAATTGACATGACAATTGGCTGGGACTAATTCAGGTTCTTTCCTATTAAAGAAAAAATAACCCCCAAACAGTTAGAGGATGATACAGATACAGATACAATGATGAATACATGAGGATAATGCACCAAACCCCAAAATGTTGTTGTTGTTGTTCTTTATTTATTTATTTATTTATTTATTTATTTATTTATTTATTATTTTATTTATTTTCTATCCCGCCTTTATTATTATTTTTTTATAAGTAACTCAAGGTGGTGAACATAGCTAATACTCCTTCCTCCTCCTATTTTCTCCACAACAACAACCCTGTGAGGTGAGTTGGGCTGAGAGAGAGTGACTGGCCCAAGGTCACCCAGCCGGCTTTCCTGCCTAAGGTGGGACTAGAACTGTCAGTCTCCTGGTTTCTAGCTCGTTGCCTTAACCACTAGACCAAACTGGCTCTCTGGTTAATTAATGAATAGCTGGCATAGCAATCATAAAAACAGCAATTTGCTTATAGGACTAGCCACTATATAGGTTCACCTACAGTATCTCTGCACTAGAAAACAAAAATAATCTGGGGGATGTTTCAGAGTCACTTGGAGATGGAAAAAAGCAGAACAGTTAAAGAACACTTGATAAAGTGCACAGCTTAAAAATGCTGGTCTACTACTCTACTGCTCCAGAACCAGAAGGGTAGACACTTTCCCTATATGCTATATAACATATGCTATATAGAATTGCTATATAGAACATTGCATATAAGGAAAGTGTCTAGCCTTGTGTCTTTGCAACTTGACAACTGATAGAATTTGTAAAGACTTTTGGCTGGTTTAAGCGAACCATGTATTCTATCAAGGTTGTAATAGATTGGTACCAAAGACATATCTGTTTGGCATTCAATATCATTAATGTTCTTTTTACTATAATCAAGCCCTGAAGCCAAAAGTGATACTGATGAACAGTCATATACACAATTGATGCACAAGATTGATGTTGGCCTCGCAGAGTAAACCAAATAGGAATCACAACCAGATGAGCTAATTCTACTTTATTGTAAAACTACATTGACAGAATCTTGCATGTATGAAAGTACAATTCTCCCCCCGTCTCCTTTACAGCCTGAGAAACTAGGGAGGGTCTCTTCTGAGCCTTTTGCCCCACTCACTATCTAGCTGTGGGCTATGCTGTCTCTTATCTGACCATTCCGTAGGCAGCATCTCTTCACCCCGTCTCCCAAGGTCTTTCCCACATACCATTATAGGTATAAAATAGAACTAGTCACTTCTCAAAGAGATTTGAGTGAGAACCCAGTTGGGCTCTGTAAAGTAATTGAGTAAGGCTCTTTGAGCTTTAGCGTCAAAGAGCCTTAAGGTCACAGGAGTAGCTTGGGCATCTCTGGTGCAATACTACACTGTAGCTCCATCTACTCAGAGAAAAACCTCTGCAGCTCTTTTGTTGTTTTGGAATAGAGTGCTTTTTGTATCAGACCAGTCTAGAACAAACTAGAATCAGCAAATAGAGCAGGAACATGGGTAGAGACCAACCAAGGTAAACAGCGCAGAAGAGGAGAGGCACAGAGGGGATTTGGGAAGAAGGCAGTGAGTAGAGAGAGCAGGAGATGCTTCAGACAAACACAGTGGTCTCAGGAAATGAAGTGGAGGAAAAATGGGTGAGAAAATTGGAGGAGGCCATGATGGCAATGGAGAAATGGAGTGAAAGGTGCCATGTTGAGTTGGGAGGGAGAAGGCAATGAATGGATTGAAGATTTCCAAAAGGCAACAGTGGTAGAAAACAGGGCAAAAGGCTGTGGAAAAAGGAAAGGACGTAGGGAATGCAGAACATTGGGGAAGAAAGGGAGGTTGATTCCCATTGTTTGGGTGCAGGAAGCAAGCAGGCAAAGTAGCTGGGGGTGGAAGAAGCCCTAATGGACCACCTGAAACAGTGACTTGGTTGCACTTGGCAGGCTGAACACTTCAAATGTGGCTAGCCTATCCAACAAACGCAGTGCTCTCAGGTAACGATTACCATATTCCCAGACATTCCTCAGGAAGAGATGGCTGTTTCCAGGGACTTTGCTTCTCAATTCATTCATTTTGTTTTGGTCTCTGACCAGCTTTACTTTGATGGTTACAGTATATGACTGCTCCCACCCAAGATTTATAGTACATTCCATGACCTCATCTTAAATGTGGTGAAAAGAAATACATTCATTTATTTACAAAATCAA
Organism: Charina bottae; assembly: GCA_023362775.1. NCBI lineage: Eukaryota > Metazoa > Chordata > Lepidosauria > Squamata > Charinaidae > Charina > Charina bottae. The sequence continues at coordinate 5,258,563 of JALMGJ010000020.1, forward strand.
GAAATGTTTATGGTTGTAACACAGTGAATTCTGTGTTCTGAATTTCATATGAACCATGAAGAGCAGATATTTGAAAAACCTTCATTTTGTGTAGCAAATGACTTACCACATGTGTTTCTACTGATTACCAGCATTGGATCAATTAATCAGCTTCCATAATCTCCAAACTAATTTGAAAGTCTTGTACTTGTGTAAAAATGTTGTCTGCAGATCAGAAATAAGCTATACAGGTAGTCCTCACTTAACCATTTGTTTAGTGATGGTTCAGACTTACGACGGTGCTGGGAAAAATGACTTACGCCCAGTCCTCACACTTATGACCGTTGCAGCATCCCCACAGTCACATGATCACAATTTGGGCACTTGGCAACCGGTTTGCATTTATGACCATCACAGTGTCTCATGGTCGTGTGATTGCCATTTTCTACCTTCCTGGCCAGCTTTTGGCAAGCAAAATCAATGGGGGACCATGTGATTCACTTAACAACCATGTGGTTTCCTTAACACCTGCAGTGATTTGCTTAATGATCGCCACAAAAAAGGTCGTAAAATCAGGTCAGATTCGCTTAATGACCGCTTCGCTTAGCAACTGAAATTCCAGGCCCAATTGTGGTCGTTAAGCGAGGACTACCTGTAGTACTCCCATGAAGGATTCTTTGTGGCATGAAGGCACTTTTAGATGCAAGGTAGAAAATGGTATTATTAGCTTCTTCCAAAGAGTTCCAAGTCTGCCAGCCTCAGCCCTTCTTTAATTTTGCAAACAAGCATTTTAGACATTTAGATCAGTTTGAAGCTGATTAGAATGGGCTATGCATGATTCTTCCTCTCAGTTTTTCTTTGCAAAATTCTATTTAAAGATTCAGAATAAAATGTGCTGTTTGTAACTTTTCCAAGTAAAGTTTCATACATAATTTCCTCTGATATAGAGCATTTCCCCCCTTTTGGTGTGGCTATTGTTGAATTGTTTCAGTGATTTCATCTTAGTATAATACAGGACAGATTAGAAACATGGTAATAAATAGTTAAATAAGTAAAACACACTGATAAAATAATCCAACATTCATCTCATAAAAATATTTTTAAAACCTGAAACAAGCTGCAGTGAGGCTGCAAAGCTTACAAAATAAGCAGTTCTAAATCTTGGTGTTGAGATGAAGTCAGTGATGGTGTCAGCCAAACTTTGTATCTTAGGGGTTGCAGACTCAAGAAGGTTCCCCTCTTCCTCATTGCTGCATCATCTCTATTGCTCCCAGCATTTGTTGGTGTTCAGTCGTTAAGTCGTGCCCGACTCTTCGTGACCCCATGGACCATAGCACGCCAGGCCTTTCTGTCCTCCACTGCCTCCTGGAGTTTAATCAAATTCATGTTCATTACATCGCTGTTGCTATCTAACCATCTCATCCTCTGCCACCCCCTTCTCCTTTTGCCTTCAGTCTTTCCCAGCATCAGGGTCTTTTCCAGGGAGTCCTCTCTTCGCATTAGGTGGCCAAAGTATTTGAGCTTCAGCTTCAGCATCTGTCCTTCCAATGAGCAGTCAGGGTTGATTTCCTTTAGGGTTGATTGACTGGTTTGACCTCCTTGCAGTCCAAGGGACTCTCAAGAGTCTTCTCCAGCACCACAGTTCGAAAGCATCAATTCTTCGGCACTCAGCCTTCCTTATGGTCCAACTCTCACAGCCATACATTACTACTGGGAAAACCATAGCTTTAATTATACGGACCTTTGTTGGCAAGGTGATGTCTCTGCTTTTTAATATGCTGTCTAGGTTTGCCATAGCTTTCCTCCCAAGGAGCAAGCGTCTTTTAATTTCATGGCTGCAGTCACCGTCTGCGGTGATCTTGGAGCCCAAGAAAATAAAATCTGTCACTGCTTCCATTTCTTCCCCTTCTATTTGCCAGGAAGTGATGGGACCAGATGCCATGATCTGAGTTTTTTTAATATTGAGTTTCAAGCCAGCTTTTGCACTCTCCTCTTTCACCCTCATCAAGAGGCTCTTTAGTTCCTCTTCACTTTCTGCCATTAGGGTGGTATCATCTGCATATCTGAGGTTGTTGATATTTCTCCCGGCAATCTTAACTCCGGCTTGTGATTCATCCAGCCCGGCATTTCTCATGATGTACTCTGCATATAAGTTAAATAAGCAGGGTGAAAGTATGCAGCCTTGTCATACTCCTTTCCCAATTTTGAACCAATCGGTTGTTCCATGTCCGGTTCTAACTGTTGCTTCTTGACCCGCATACAGGTTTCTCAGGAGACAGGTAAGGTGGTCTGGTACTCCCATCTCTTTAAGAATTTGCCACAGTTTGTTGTGATCCACACAATCAAAGGCTTTAGCGTAGTCAATGAAGCAGAAGTAGATGTTTTTCTGGAACTCTCTTGCTTTTTCCATGATCCAGCGAATGTTGGCAATCTGATCTCTAGTTCCTCTGCCTCTTCGAAACCCAGCTTGCACTTCTGGCAGCAAAGCACCCTCCCTCACACCTTCAGCAAAGCCGCAGAAGAGGCTTTCCATGAAATACTGAAACCCCAAATTTATTTCACTGCTGACAATGTGAAATCAGGCTAAACTGATACAGTGCCTAAGAACCATCTAGATAATTACCTTATTTCAATTTTTTCTACTATAGTTGGTGATTGTTGTTTGTAAAATACTGGTTAATGAGGGAATGAGCTTTGATTGCTGAGCAGCTTCCAGTAGTTTTCCAGTGAGTTTTATCTAGAGACAAATCAGTATAGGTTGATTTCCAGGTCTCTCCAAGTGAAGTACCCCTCCTACTTCGTAGATAGCCTTGGAGTTCCCTTGATTTTGCTATTTAAAGCAGTTACTACGGGATCGGATCTTGTGAGTTATCCATCCCCCACCTCAGTGAAAGATTTGAAGCATAAACTTATATGAACATTCCTTGCACTCCTTATGAACCACTCTGCTATAGGAGTGCCTATACAGCTTATTTATAATAGCTTCTTTTTTAATATTTGGGCAAGGAGGACATTAGCCTAGGGATCAGATGGTTTACAGAGTGGAAAAATATTGCTTTATAATAAAAGGAGGATATTGAATAAAGCTCAGATTTAATACCCAGCCTCACAGAACACCCTGATGAATATAATTGCATTTTAAGCATTCTGATTAAATTTTTTTTCATCTATATTGCATTTGTTTTGCTTGTGAATCTTTTATGGGCAAAAAATGTGTCTGGAGATTAAAGGATTAACGAGTTCTTAAGAAGCCTGGGCAGCTTTTAAAGCATCTGAATATTCTTACTTAAATCGGGTGGGAAAGCTGTGCTAATCTCTTCTGCTATATAGAGTAATACAACTAAAACCAAAATTGTGGGGTGGAGAGAAAGCAGCCTGGGGACAGTGGCTGCTACAGGTGGCCAAGGCAAACGAGTTCTCTTTAGAGGAAACCAAGGAAGTCTTGTCAAAAGAGAAGACAAATGTATTTTTGTGATTTGCTGCATACATGTTTGCGCCTACATACAAAATGGTCTCTGAGATTAATGGACAAACCCACAAAACTGGGGAGACAAAGGGCTGGATTTGCATATGCTTAACTGACCTTAAAAATCTCCAGCAGTCTCTGTTATGTGGATATTAACAAGTGAGAAAACTGTACATGAATAAGCTGATCTTTGCAGAAAATAATCAGAATGTTGTAATCATATTGATGTCAGTGCTGTGAAATGTATTCATTTGCAGAATAGGATAATGTAGTACTGGGTAATGCGAAAAGGAATGGATCAAAATTCTTATGTTATATACACCGTCCTAAATGCAACTAAGGCATTTGTTTGAGATACCTGAGGAAAACTGAGTTAGTGCTCAACCTGCATTGAAGAATATCCGGAAGCTACAGCTGATCCAGAATGCAGCCGCGCGGACAATTTTGGATGTCCCAAGGAGGACACATGTAACACCTCTGCTGCGCAAGCTGCACTGGGTTCCAGTCTGCTTCTGGGTCCAATTCAAGGTGTTGGTTATGACCTTTAAAGCCCTACATGGCATGGGACCAGGTTACCTAAGGGACCGTCTCATCCCCATCACATCATCCCGTCCCACCCAGACATGCAGAGAGGGCATGCTACGGACCCCATCAGTTAAAGAGTTCCATCTGGCGGGGTCACGGAAGCGTGCCTTCTCTGCTGTAGCCCCTGCCCTATGGAACATTCTTCCCCTGGAGATAAGACAGTCCCCCTCGCTCCTGGACTTTCGGAAAAAGCTTAAAACCTGGTTGTGTCAATATGCTTGGGGTGGGAAGGAGAAAGTATGCTCTTGGGGATGGCTAGTGCCTTAGGGTGGCCATGGAGTGCCCTTCCCATGGACTTAAGAAGATTCTGCCATTTGGATTTTACTACTGTATATTTATTATATTTATAAATTGTTAATTAAGATGTATTTTAGCCTATTCCAATAAGTAAGTAAGTAAACCAATCAAGCAAGCAAGCAAGCAAGCAACGAGTGGTGATTTCACCTCCCCATCGGCATATTCCTTTGTAAATCTGCACTGTATCTGTGTTTGCAAGGCAAAATTTTTCCAATGAAGGCTCAGATTCCCATGAAAAGTTGACTTTACAAACAGTAGTGTGCCTCAATCTTGTTAATGGGCTGACCTCAAGTGGGGAAAAAAGGGGTGGGTGGGAGTTTGGCATTGCAGGACTGCAGAATTCATTCCATATTGCTCGGCCTCCTATCTTTCTGTGCTGCCCTCATCTTTCTGTATCCCATCTAACATAAAATTAGACTAGCAGCTGCATGGAGTGGACTACAGGTTTGCCAGTATGAAAGTAGACAAACCATAGTTCTTAGGATCTTTGGACAGGTTACCTATAGTTGGATTGCTGTTTTCATTTTCTCGTGAAGCTACAGATTACAAATAATATTCTAGCTATATTGTGAGTTGGGTCCTTTAACCTTTACTATATTGTGAGTTGGGTCCTCAGCAGAGATTAAATGAATTCTATTTGATGTTCTGGTAGGGGTCAATATGGGTATTTTAAATTTTAAAAAGAAAGGAATTGGAATGCAATAGAATTGTTTTTGCTGCTTATGCTTTCTCACTGCATCCCTCTGTACTACTGCCCACATTGTTTAAGAAGGTTTCCCCTCTTATTATTCTAGATTATATTGTGATTCTGAGAAGAAAGAACTTGTAAAAACTGACTGCCACTTTCACCAGTATAGCATTGCATGGATTGAGTACCACTCAGACAAATCCTAGTATCAGTGGCTACCTATGATGATTCCATGTTTCATAAAATAATTGGAGAAAGGAGAGCTATATATGCTACCTTGATTTCCTGAACTAAAAGTGAGACAGAGATCTAATGAACATTGATAAAGAATCTTGTAGCATATATATGGGGACAGGTGATCAAGCAAGGTGGCTCCATCAACATCTCTTCGCCTATAATTTTCTTTTCTGTTTTAGTTCTGCTTTTATACTTTTTAATGTTTTTTAAATTATTATTATATAATGTTTTTTAGGTAATGGTTGTTTATATATTTACTGTTTTTTTGCATTGTTGTACGCCGCCCACAGTCACTTTCGTGACATGGGCAGCCATATAAATCCGGAAGCGCTGATGATGATCAGCACTTCCGAGTTGTGTGGCAACACATCAGACTGTGTGTGGCGACACACTTTTGTGTCGCGACACACAGTTTGGAAAGCTCTGGTATAAATATTCCGCTAACATATATAGTAAATAAAAGGGGGGCATGCCTGTTTTAATGGACATTCCCAAGAGCTTTATAATAATGTAACAGATTTTCTAGCTTGCTAATAAAAATTGTCAAGTTATAATTTCCAATAATCATACTCAAATGATGACAATATTTATATTTATATTTTCTGTACCATAAGCATAATAATTGCATGGCCACAGAAAATTTGGTTTTAATGTCTCTGTCTGTAGTCTTCCATAAATTGTGTTTTCATTTTTTTATGAACTGACACATACTTATCATATTCCAAGAGCTCAGAAACACAATAGCTCATAAGTAACACAACATTTAAGTTTCTGTTCCAGGCAAACCTTTATAAACTACTAAAAATTTAGAACAAAGCTAATATATGCTGAACAACAAATCAGAAGTATTGAGAGAATGCCTAGGGAAACAGCTTTTAATTTCTTTTACTTCCATCTAGTTCCTTTGATTAGTGTCATGCATTCATTTTCAGCAGTTTCATCCATTTTTATATTAGGTAATAAATGCTTAGTCTTTTTTAATAAGGTTCAGCTTTTCTTAATGCACAGACAGTAGATGTTTTTCACTTTTAAGTTTTTAAGTAGTTTGTGACATGAGATAGTTAAATTAGGTAAAAAGGCCTAAATGCAAGTAATATTTTTATTTTATTTTATTTTTTAGGAATAAGGTGGGGAAAATAAACAGTAACCTGTTTTTGGAACTAGACAAGAACATTATAGTTCAGTAAAGGCCATCCATCTGAGGTATAAGAGTGTTCCGTTCCATCTGATTTTAGGTTTAAGTCTGCAAAACTCAAAAACCGTTTATTAAACATTATCTCTATTAATAATTGTCCATTGGAGTTGGGTGGCTAATAAATTTAAATAATAATAGAAGTAGATTAAAACATGACATACTTGTTACTTCTTTTTGAGCTCTTTCAGGCTTCCGTGCCCAAGTCTTAGCATAATTATGGGTCCTTTTGTTGGGGAGAATGCTGGCTTAGGGAAAGAGGCGCAGAGTAAACAGGCAAAGAACAGTTGTTCAAAGCTATAAAATCTTTACTTGTGGTTAAAGCAGATTATATACATATAATAATATACAGCTTACATAATCTTCTGTGTTGCTTCCACTGACAGACATGAAGGAGCACAAACCTATGAGAACAACAACACTCTCAGAACCAGGTATAGCTACACACTTCTCAGTCCTCAGGAGCGAAACACATGAAGATGGCTAGAATGTCAAGAAGCAAAGGAAACCATTTTCACAGCTAGAAATACAGTTCTAATCAAGCTCTGATTGGTTAAAAACTTAGGTGTGAAAAACACCAAGCACAAAGCATGGAACATTGCACATAGTATAACCTGCCACAGGATGGAAGTGTTGCATCTAAGCAAGCATGTGTCTCCCCCACCCAACTTTCCCAGGGCACCTCTTCCCACGAAAGTTTCAGGGCTAGACATAATAATAATAAGCACGTGACATCACTGGCCACCTGGCTTCATTATCGTTATGAGAAAGCTTTGTTTTGTACAGAAAGCGTTTTGCCATTTCCCATGAGAAATCTGACACCCCTCCCAAATTGCTTTCGAAACACTGTAGCAATAATGGAAGTTTTTACAAAGCTGTCATTTTTCAGGCACACAGGCACACATAGTACATTTATTACAAATCAAATTGTTCAAGTCCTAGCTTTGTAACCATAGCTGCATGTTTTTCAATGGTCAAAGCTTTGGTGAACACATCTGCTATATTCTGTTTGGAAGCACAATATTTTAAATTGATGAAGTTTTCCTGAATAGCATGCCTGACATTTTTATACTTCACATCAACATATTTAGTGCGACCCTTTACATTTTCTGACAGAGCAAGCCCAATGCACGCTTGCGAATCCTCAAACACAGTGTAGGGCAATTTTATGTTTACAGTTAGATCATGAAACAATTGATTACACCAGTGTAGTTCATTCACTACTTCAGATAGGGCGGCGAATTTGGCCTCTGCTGTTGAGATTGCCACTGAGGTTTGCTTTCTGGAACGCCAGGCAACAGAAGAACCAGCAAACTGACAAAGAAACCCACTCACAGATTTTCTATCCCCCTCCTCTGCAAAAGAGCTATCAACATAGATCACAGGAAGCTTGTTAGTTGACACCTTAAGACAGAGATTTGCTGTGCCTTTGAGATAACGCAGGACCCTTTTCAATCCTTGCCAGTCTCACATAGATGGCTTGGCCACTTTGCGGCTTAGCACCCCAAGTGGGTAAGCTAAATCAGGACATGTCCACTGCGTTAAATGAAACAAACTACCTACTGCAGAGTGATACAAATCAGGGTGGGGACAAGCTTCCTCACACGTGTCACTCTGTAGGAAATCAAGAACCATTGGGGTTTTGGTAGGTTTTGCATCTGACATATCAAGATGTACCAACAACTGATCAATTTTTCTCTTCTGACTCAGATAAAATTCACCACTCTGAGATCTAGAAACTTCAACACCAAGATAGTATTTGAGTTTGCCCAAATCCTTCAGCTGGAAATACTGCCTCAGCTGACTGGCAAATTCTTGTACAAGGTGTAAGGATCCAGTTGCTAAGCAAAAATCATCCACATAAGTAAGAAGTACTGTATAGTTACTTCCAGAACCTCTTATGTACACTCAGGGATCAGCAAGTGACTTCTTAAAGCCCAGTTTTGTCAGAGATGCATCCAAGCACTGATGCCAACAACGACGGGCCTGCTTTAACCCATAAAGCACCTTGCGTAGTCTATAGACTTTCTGGGAATTGTCACAAGTATAGCCAGGAGCCTGCCTCATGTACACTGTTTCAGGGAGATCTGCATTCAAATATGCTGTGTCAACATCAAAATGATGGACAACCATTCCACGCTGTGCAGCCAGAGAAAGTACCATACGTAGAGATTCTGGCCTAGCTGTGGGTGCATAAGTGAGATCATAGTTTACAAACTTCTCTTGTGAAAATCCCTGAGCAACAAGCCTGGTTTTATACTGCACAGTATTATCAGGAAGAATCTTCTTTCTGAATACCCATCTGGAACCTACAGCTTTCTGGGACGGGGGCAAGTCAGTTACTTCAAACACTTTCTGACTCACCAAAGCCTCAAACTCATTATCCATAGCTGTGTTCCATTTCTCCTTCTCCTCAACAGGCAGGAGCAACACCTCTTGAAAAGACTGAGGTTCACAGGTAATTTGACACACTCTCACCTGCTGAATTACAAATCTGTCAGGCTTCACACCCTTTGTGGAACGGGAGGACCTACAAGGAATGACCACTGCGCTTTCCTCATCACTGTCTTCTTCCTTTCCACTACCTGACTCCCCGTCCAGGTCCTGAACCTGCTCAGGTGAAATTTCCTCTGCCTTCACCTGAGGGGACCTTTTCAACACACTAGGAGACTGGGTAACAGAAGGTACCTGGACTGGTTGTTGTCCATTTACTGGAGTATGGACAGTAGGTTTTACACTAGATTGCAACAACACTTCTGAACTAGCATGTAACCTTTCCCAAGCAGTAGGCTGCTCAAAATTAGCACTTCTGGAGATCACCACTTGACCATGGCCTAATGAAAAACGATAAGCCTTGGATTCTGATGAATAACCAACAAACCTTAAGTGTTGTGTTTTTGGTTGGTTCTTCCTTCGCTGAGACCTGGGGATGTGAACATATGCAAATGTTCCAAAGACACGCAGGTACTTCAGTGAAGGGCGCTTGCCAAACAAAAGAAAGGAACTTCATTTACAGCTGAATTCCACAACCTTTTGGTTAGAAACACTGCAGTCATGGTAGCCTCACCCCAGAAATGGGATGGCACCTGAGCATCTAACATCAGGCTATTTTTAATGGTATTCACAACACCAACTTTCCTTTCTGCTATTCCATTCTCAGCTGAAACACCAACATTGGCAAATCTATGGGAGATTCCTTTCCTACGAAGCCAATTCTGGAACTCATGGCTTAGGAACTCTCCACCACGATCAGACTGGAACTGACCCACTTGATAACCATATCTTCTCTCTACCATTGCTACTAACTCTTTAAAGCGAGCAAAGGCTTCCGCTTTAGACTTGAGCAAGTAGCAAAACGTAAAGCGGGTATGGTCATCTACCAGAAGGAACATGAAATGTGCCCCACCTTCACTTGGGGAATTGGGGCCAGCTAGGTCTCCATGAACCAACTGAAATGGTCTAGTTGACACTCTTTCACTTTTCCTAGCAACAGGTGCAATCCTGATCTTAGATTGTTTACACACAGTACAATCAAGGAAATTTCCATATTTTCTGGGTTTTAGCTCAGGATATACTTTGGCCATCTGAGACAAATTTCCCCACCCGGGATGTCCCAGTACTCTGTGAAAATAATGGATGTATTTATGATGTGGGGGAACATTGGATACACAATTTCCAGCCACAATCTCCTGCTTAGGGAGCATCTCATACAATTGATTTACTAATTTTCCCTTAGCACACTCAATTCCATCTTTTTCAATAGAACATCCAGCACCCTTGAACACAACAGTATACCCAGACTTGACCAGGGCTGGAACACTGAGGAGGGAAAAATCAAGTGTAGGAACACACAACACATTTTGCACACTTATTCCCAAACAAGGGATATCTACTTCACCTTGAAAAGATACATCAGCCATAGATCCATCAGCCAGAGCAACTTGCTGGATTTTAGGCTTGCATTTTGTTAACAATAACTGTTCATTGTTTACAATAATTTGGCTGAAAGCCGAGTCCAACAACCAAGTTTCTGAAGATCGCTCATGCACAGCAGTCAGCAGAGCAGAGACTTGGGTACGTTGTCTAGGTGGCTTCCCCTTCTTGCGTCGAGTAAACCTCTTTCCACTGGGACCATCCGCTGGACGAGGTGGCTGGGGACAGTCTTTCAGTAAATGCTGAGAAGAATTACACTGAGAACATCTCCTTACAGCACATGCAGATTCTATTCCAGCACGAACACGCTGTTTAGAATTCTCAGGAACAACAACAGATGGCTTACCCTGCAGCTTCTCGAGGTCACGAGCCTGTTGTATCTCCTGGAGCCAGTTTGTAAGATAATCCACAGTAAGATCCTGGGGACGTAACGTCTGTGTCGCCTCGACTAGCATATCAAAACTGCTGTCCAAACTTGATAATATGATACACGATCTCTGAGTATCTGGCAACAACATGTCTCTCTCCTCAAGTTCAATAAACAAAGTCTTGAGTTTATGAAGATCACATTCTTCACATCACATTCCCACCCGGCTGCAATTTTAAATTGTAAAGCTGACGTGACAGTCCAACAATGGCAGCAGAGGTTTGTCTTGAATAAATGGCTCTAAGAGCTTCCCAGCACCCATGTGCAGTGTCTAAGTGTCTGATATGCAGTAACTGAGATGATTCAAGTCCCAGAATCAAATTGCCATAAGCACAGTCCAAACACAATTGCACTTCCTCAGAGGGATCCGCTGGAGGTGAAGCAATTAAGCACAAGGCCAGGCAGAAGAAGCCTTCTTGCCTGCCAGACTGCCTGGTAAATTACAGTTGTCCTTTAAAACAACAACAACAACAACAACAACAACAGCAACATTGCTATGGGGAAGTTAGAGTTCATGTTGGTAGACAGGTAGGTTCGATCAGTATTGTGCTGTGCTTTATTTTGCAGGTCAGTAATGCAAAGGAGTATGTATAATTCATTTGCTTCTCACACAGGTATTGCTGAACATCTGCAGTCCCACCAGATTGAGAGGCAGTGAATAAATTCCATATATTAAATTAAATAATTCTGCTGAGATTGCATAAAAATAAACACAACTGATACAGTGTTGACTTGGTTGGTTTGTTAAACTTTAGCCTCTCTGTGTACTCTATCCGTGCTTTTGTATTCTATTAGTGCTGACCTTCAGGATGTAATAGAAATTAAAAAAGATTATTGCTTTGGGCTGATTTGTTGAGCTTAGATATGTGCCTTGTTATAGCAATAAAAACTTTGACATATACATCATTTCCAGCAAAAATTTAGATGATGATCAGGAGGTTTACCACACTTTACAGTATCTTTTTCCTCTGCCTACTATGTATGGCCAGTTTCTTAGTTTTAATAAGTCTTAGAAATTTGTCAATGAAGAATTTTTAAATTTAAATTTCCTGTTCCATGTACATAACAGGAAGGAAAGGGGAGGGGAGGGGAGGGGAGGGGAGGGGAGGGGAGGGGAGGGGAGGGGAGGGGAGGGAGGGAGGGAGGGAGGAAGGAAGGAAGGAAGGAAGGAAGGAAGGAAGGAAGGAAGGAAGGATAATTCATGCATACTAGAATGTGTAACATTGTAACTATTATGTTTTAGGTTATTCCCTAGTAATTATGTGCAGTAAATGTGAATCAGATAATTGACATCTTTCCAAGATTGCTTCTTCTCTCTTAGTCCCTCTGAAATATAGTGAAAATTGTGTAGTAACAAATAAATATTTAATTATGCAATATATATGCAATGAAGGTGGCTTTTTATATCATTTATATTCATTTAGTTATTTATACTGATGTTTTCTAGAGCCAGCATCAAGATAGAAACAAAATGAGTATGTCACCTTGCCATGCCATTACATTTATATAATTTTCATTTCAGATAATGTAATAAGTGCATTTTGAACTGACAGCATGCATTGTCGAGTTGATTGCTTTAAAGTGTGAAATGTTTCTGTTCAACTTGAGATTATTCACCGTGAAACATCAAAATACTTCCACTTTTTCTTTCATATTGCTTTTTCCATAGCATTTGTTAGCCTTCCTGTTGGAAAAATGGAAATATAAATTATAGGTTATAGATAAGCCAGAAGAAGAACTCAGGGCTGGCTAGACTCACTGTTCAATATTCTTACCTGTCATAGGAGTTGGCAAGGTTGTGGTTTCATGCTGGAATGAATGCAGCAATACTTAGAAAGCATTCCAAGACTTTAGACAGCTTTCATCCTCTCAGCCTTGAAATAAGTGAATTCTGCATAGTAGCATCAATGCAGCTAAGGGGTGGTTTGCTTTCACCAATTATGGACTATCAAGTCTGTTTGGTTTTAGCTGGAGGAAAGGTGATTATTCATTTCTGATTTCTTTATCTCATGGCTCTCCTCCAGCTACTTCTGCCTGATCTACCATTTCCTTTATTTTTATATCTCTCAAATCATTTTGCCAGCCCCTTAAAAAAAGGTAAAGGTTCCCCCCGCACATTTGTGCAGTCGTGTCCGACTCTAGGGGCCGGTGCTCATCTCCGTTTGTTAGCCGAAGAGCCAGCGTTGTCCGAAGACGCTTCCACGGTCATGTGGCCGCATGACGCGCATGGAACACTGTTACCATCCCACCAAAGTGGTACCTATCAATCTACTTGCATTTGCATGCTTTCGAATTGCTAGGTTGGCAAGAGCTGGGGCGAGTGCAGGAGCTCACTTCGTCACGCGGGGCTAGGGATTCGAACCTCTGAACTTGCGATCTTCCGATCGATAAGCCTGGCGTCTTACCCACTAAGCCACCACGCCCTTCTTTTCCAGCCCCTTACTTGATCACAAAACAGTCCTTTTCACAATCAAGCCATTGATCACACTGAAGCCTTGTTCTAGGCCTGGATAATTATTTCAGGAAATGTACCACTGCTCCCTTGGATGGGAGAAATTGCTGATCACCCACAAGCAGAATTATGATGGCCCTTGTGTCCAAGCCCTTCTCTTCAAGTAGGCAGGAATCCTCCCTGACTCCTGAAAATGCAGCTGTTTACTTTCTGATTGTTTTCTGCTCTGCTGCACTAAATGGTAGGTGTGATTTTGAGGTGATGGGATGGTATTTTGTAGTTTTCCAGCATGAGCTGTACTTATTCTCTGACAACCCCTCATTTTCTGAGAGTTTTAATGCAAGCATGTCTGAAATTGAAATAACTTAAACTTTACAAGGAAATGAATTAGAGATTGACAATTACTTCCAATGTCTATCAAAGGCAACAGGTAGGCTCTGCTGTTTTTATTTTACGATGGGCAATGCTCCATCTCCATCACAGTCCGGCTCTACCTCTGATCCACCAACGAATGCTGTCTTCCAGCTGCATGTTCTCCCATGTCAGCTGCATGGTCCCACTGCCACTCCTGAGTCTCCAGCTGTGAGCTTCAGAAAAGCTTGCACCCCTACAGATAATAATCATACCTGTAACATTATTGTCTGGGATATGCTTTGGTCCCTGAAATTGTTTCATGAAATGGTTTCATGAAACTTCATCTCACTTTAAAACTTCCATTGTCTTAGAAATATATATACCCCATTATATACACGTATTTTTTTAAAATAATTTCCCCTTGACCTTAATCCACAAATTTGAAAAATACCCATTGAAAGCATATCCATTTCCATGTCTTTTTAAAACATATGGGCCACTATGAGATCTTGAATCCTTTTTTTGCAAGGGAAATATTATTTCTAATGGTGTTCATTTGTACCTGCCCTGACAATATCCAATGTTCTCATCATTAATTTTATTGCAGGTTCCTGTACAGTAGGTTTTACCCATTTTCTATATTCAGTAATGTCCTGATGATCATTTCATTTTCTGTTCAAAATACTTATATAGAGCTAAAGGGATTGTTCTGTCCCTAAAAATATTTTTAGAATTGCTTCTTTTCTTGCATAACAGTGAAAAACTCCCATTACCTTTGACAGACATTTAACATAACTGTTAACTGAGAATTCACTTCCTTGAAGTGTTTAAGTTACTTTAATTTCATGCATGCTTACATGTTACTACATAGAAAATGATTTTTCTTAAATTGTAGTGGGCTCCATCCATTTCCATCTCTTCAATCACACATTATGCACACACAAGTACAGTATTACACAAATTACTAATTTGCTTTTGATTTAGTAATTATTATATTGAGGATAAGATTAATTCTAAAATCCACTTGCATTTAATTATAAGCAACGTTATACAATTTAGCATTCTTGGGGTTTCTGGAAATACATATAACTTTTCAAATAGTGTTTGGGGCTTCATATTTGTGATCCAAGGCAATGTTTTATTTCATCACATTGCCAAGGAACCACAAAAAATGAGAACAGAAAATTTTATATCACACACACACACACACTTGTGAGAGAGGCATTTGTGCCTGCTCTGCCTACTCTCCAAATGCTAAATGGAACAGGCAGTTTTTCCCTTCTCATGATTTTTAAAAACTAGATCTGTCTGTCTGTCTGTCTGTCTCTCTCTCTCTGTGTGTGTGTGTGTGTGTGTGTGTGTGTCTATCAAATTTGTATGCCACTGAATCTTCTAGGCTCATGGCAGCTTTCAACAACAAATTTAAATGCAATAAAATTTGCACAACAAATTAGAGTAACACAATACAGTAGACCACAAGAGGAAACCAATAATATAATAACTAATAATACAGAAATAATGTCTAAGTAAATATGGCAAAAAGTCATTCTCTAGAAGGGCCTCTTGAAAAGTTTGTTTTTTAATACGTTTGGAAGGCCATTATAAAAGGGGCAGTCTGACTTCAGAGGGAGGTTATTCCATAATATAGGCCCCATTATGTCATGGTCTTGCTGGACTCATCTGTGGAGGAGGAGGAGGAGGAGGAGGAGGAGGAGGAGGAGGAGGAGTCAGGGGCTTCTAGGGATAATAGTCCTGGGGGGTGATTCCAGCAGTGTTGAAGCCAGTAACTAAACCCTGGCTGAGGCAGATCCACCAAGTCCCCAGGACTCCTAGTGTGATGGAATGTGAGGGTGGCCTTGCAAGACTGGGGGAAGAGATGCTGCCTAGGGAATGGTCAGGTAAAAGAGAAAGGAGTCTGCAACAGAGTAACAGTCAGAGGAAGAAACTTAGGAAGGGTCCGCCCTAATTACTCAGGCGGTAAATAGGGAGGGTGGGAGATTTGTACTAATTTTGCTAATTTTGCTCACAAAATTCCTGAAAATTTAACAATCGACTCTCACGAGCTGGTATGAGCCAGCTCCAGCACATTGCTGGGTGCAAACAGCTTCTCCCAGGATGTCTTCTTCATACAAGTAGAACCTGGTTGAGTAGGCAGTCCTGGAGGTACCTTGGTACCAAGCCATATAGAACTCTATAAATCCATTTTAGCATTTTGTATTGCAGTACACTAAGAAACGAACTGGTAGCCAATGCAGGGCCTTCAAATTTGGTATAATATGATCATAGCAACTAGCACTAGTCAACAAGTGGGCAACTGCATTTTGGACCAACTACAATTTATAAATGGTCTTCAAAGTCAGCCCTGGGTTGTAGAGGGCCTCTTTATACGGTATAGAGCTGAATTGTCTCAGAATTCTGTAATGGAAAAACTCAAGGGCATCCATCTATAGATGTTACGTAGGGTATGTGGCTACTCTCATTTGGTATACTACATGCCCACTCTAGTACTTCCCAATTGATGGATCTTGTAGGGAAGCATGGATATGACCTTACTGTGGAGTTATTTTCCTGATCTGGTCTACCTCATAGGGCTGACAGATCTCAGAGAGGGTGTGCACAGGCCACAGGATACAATTTGCACCTTGGTTTGGTCATTTGGAAAACTGTCCAATTCTCTTCAGATTTTAAAGCTGCCTGATTCAACTCAAGGCCTGAATCTGAATCCCAGGTCAGAAATCCAAATATCTATATCTCCCACTGATTAACAACAGACATAAACAAATGGTTATAATATTTCCCATTTGATAACACTGGATAAAACCATCAGAAACAGTGAAATATTATATAACATCAGTGGTTTTAGAGGGGAGATACAAAGGCATCTAGTGGTTAAGGCAACGGGCTAGAAACAGGAGACTGAGAGTTCTAGTCCCGCCTCAGTCATGAAAGCTGGCTGGGTGACCTTGGGCCAGTCACTCTCTCTCAGCCCTAGGAAGGAGCCAATAGCAAACCAGGAGACTGACAGTTCTAGTCCCACCTTAGGCAGGAAAGCCGGCTGGGTGACCTTGGGCCAGTCACTCTCTCTCAGCCCAACTCACCTCACAGGGTGGTTGTTGTGGGGAAAATAGGAGGAGGAAGGAGTATTAGTTATGTTCGCCGCCTTGAGTTATTTATAAAAATAATAAAGGTGGGATAGAAAATAAATAAATAAATAAATAAATCACATTCAAATCTAGACTATATCCATGTGGAGAAGTTGCTATTGTAACCTCCAAACATGACTTATTATATTTCTTTTTTTATGCTGATACTCATGAGTTCTGAACCCAACATTTAACTAAATTCTGTGGTCATTCTGATCGGTTTTATTTAAAACTCTTACCTTCAAAGAGAATATTTGTAGCTCAGAGTTGAACTGTGGAGTCCTTGGTGCTCTCTGAGCCTTGTTGTTTTCTTATAGACGTTTCATTGCCCGGCTAGGCAACATCTTCAGTGTGAAAAGGGAGTGGGACTTGCTCTCTGTTTATATACTATGGCTTGTCCTGCTTGTGTTGGTGGAGAACACATTCTCCCCTTAGCAGTTCCTTGATTGGGCTGTTGTTTGCTGCTTGGTTGATTGACTGAGTTAATAGTTCCTTGATTAGGGTATATTGTGCTGTTTGATTGTTCCTCTGGTGCTAATCTTGGTGCTAATCTTTGCATATCTGGGTATTGATTGCCGGCAACGAGGTGTTCTGGTCTTTTGGCTTTTCTATTGTCTCTTATGTAAAAGGTAAAGGTTCCCCCTGCACATTTGTGCAGTCGTGTCTGACTCTAGGGGCTGGTGCTCATCTCCGTTTGTTAGCCGAAGAGTCAGCGTTGTCCGAAGACAAGCGTCTGTGGTCATGTGGCCAGTATGACGCGTGCGGAACGCTGTTACCTTCCCACCAAAGTGGTACCTATTAATCTACTTGCATTTGCACGCTTTCGAATTGCTAGGTTGGCAAGATCTGGGGCTAGTGCGGGAGCTCACTCCGTCATGCGGGACTAGGGATTCGAACCTCCAAACTTGCGATCTTCCGATCGATAAGCCTGGCGTCTTACCCGCTGAGCCACCACGCCCCCTTATGTCTCTTATGAATGGTATGTAAATGTTGTTTACCTCTATGTGTCTGTTGATGGCTGCTTTGTCTTGAGTGCCAAGCTTCCAGGAATTCTCTAGTGTTTTTGGATTTGGCTTGGTTTAAGAGGCTGACAGTTTCCCAGTTGAAAGTATGGTTGAGTCTGTCCATGTGTTGTGAGATTAAGGAGTTTTCATCGTGTCTTCTGACTGCTAGTTGGTGTTCGTGGATGCGCTCTGCTAGTCTTCTGACCATCTGTCCTACATAGTGGCTGCTACAGTCCTTACACTATATGTTGTAGATAACTCCTGTTTTTTCTTCTTTGGATACTGGGTCTTTTGGGTTAGTTAAGATGTTCTGAAGGATTTTGGTTGGTTTATGTGCTACGGTGATGCCATGTGGTTGTAACAGTCTATTGGTAGTTTCTGAGATGTTTCTGATGTATGGCAGTGTTATCCTTTTCATAGCTTCTGTTGGTTGTGTTGTAGTGGGTTGGGTAGTCAGGCACTTTTTGATAAAGTTGCGTGTGTATCCATTTTGCTGGAAGATACTGTATAGTTGATCTGTTTCCTTTTTCTGGTGTTCTGGGTTGCTGCAGTGCATTAGTGCTCGTCTGAATAATGTTCTTACACAGCTTCTCTTGTGGGAGGTTGGTTTGTTGCTTTGGTAATGGAGCACTTGGTTAGTGTGGGTAGATTTCCGGTAGATTTGTGTTTCTGGAATGCCATCATTTCCTCTACTGTTGTCCAAGAAGGGTAGTGTGTTGTTGTTTTCTTCTTCCCTTGTGAATTTTATTCCATTGAAGATGTTGTTGATGGTTTTATGTGTTTCCTCCAGTTGTTCCTTTTTTATTATGACAAAGGTGTCATCTACATACTGGATCTATACTTTGGGTTGTATATGTGGAAGTGCTATCATTTCTAGATGCTGCATTATGATCTCTGCTATGAGTCCTGAAAGTGGTGATCCCATGGGTGTTCCTTTGATTTGTTGGTATATTTGTCCATCAAACTGAAAGTAAGTAGTGAGGTAGAGGTTGTCCCACGCTTCTACGGATGCCCCAAAATACACAAACCTGGCATACCACTTTGACCAATTGTGTTGTTACCAGGGACTCCCATTTACAACATAGCTAAAGAGGTGACAAAAAAACTTAGGCATCTTACAGAGGAGAGTGAATATTCTATCAATTCCCCACTACAGTGCCTCCAGAAAATCAAAGACTTAAAAATAGAAGATGAAATTATGGTGTCATTCGATGTCATGGCACTCTTTACATCCATAGACCCAGCACTAGCGAAAGAATCCATGGCAGCAGTTCTATGAAACACACCCGACCTAGTCAAATAGGCTAGTTTATTAGTAGCAGCCATGCAATTGTGATAGATGTTTTCCTCTAGTTTGTTTCTGCTTATCAGCTCTAAATGTATCCATTGAGGGTTTTGTCTGTATTCTTAAGCTCTGTTATCTTGTTCTTCCTTTGCTCCCTTTTTCTAGTACTAGAAGGATGCATATACAGTAAGGCATAGTGGGACTTAGAATACAATAGAAGGATACCGATTGAGAATAGAATAAAGAGAAGATATACCTTTCATATCAGGAACACTCAAGAAAATGCTTTCCAAAGTAGCCAAGTTTTGCTTTGTTCTCAGAAATAACCTCAACAAAACGCATAAAGCATGTGTACTTTGTTTCATACTCAGAACATTGAAAATTCAGGAAGTTTTAGGATTCGTGCACTTTGTACCTCCCTATTGCATTAAAGTCTGAGCACAGCTTATTGTACAGGCACTGAACAGTGGATCACATTGAAGTTCCTGGACGTCCTATGAAAACGTATCAAACTGCCTCCCCTCCGCCGCAAAATGGCATCTGTACAGCTCTTATATGTGCAAATAAGGCCTTAGTTGGGATGCTGTCAGTCCTTCAACGGTTTGTCAGTGACTCAAATTGACAAGTAGGAAGGAAAGGGAAAAAATGACAACAGCCTTCTTTCATTTTTATTTACGGCTCTATTCCCCCATAGAAAATTCAATTATAGAACAAATGCAATGTTTCTTGGGGAAACTTAATATCTCATGATTCTCAGAGGAACCAAAGCTCAATTTTGAAATAAGGGTATCAAAAGAGGGAAATGAGAATGTAATATCAGATCTTCCAAGTGGCAAATCACAGGACAAATGGTTTCAGTTTAGAAGTTTTACAAGTATTTTTGGAGAGTGTCTGGTTCTTCCAGTGTCTTAGTTCTTCTATTTCCCAGGGGGCAGCATTTTCCTCTTCAGGGTTCCATCAGTAATGTTAATAATAATAATAAAAAGATTATATATATAGCTGTGGCTTTAACTGCTTGCTAACAAAGAAAAGAACCATTGTTTTTTTCTTTTTTTAATCAAACTGTATTAAATTTTCAAAATTAAAAGATAAAAGCTAACAGAAAATAATAGAAAGTAAGATAGAAGAACAGAATAGAAAGAAAGAGAGTAAAGTCAAAGGTGCAGAAAAAGAAAATAAGAAAAGAAAATACAGAAAAAGAATGACTGCCTACTTTCTTAGCAACAGATATAAGTATTTATTTATTTATTTATTTATTTATTTATTTATTTATTTATTTATAATTCAAATTTATCACCGCCCATCTCTCCCAACGGTATACTCCCACTGCCCATCTCCCCCAATTGTATACTCAACTAAGTATACATTTACATTAAACTCTTACTCTAAGTTTACAACATAACTTTCATTATTTCTGTTGTCCATTATTATTTCTAACCATCAAATCCATATTTTGTATTTATTTATTTCGTGTCCAGATCAAACTTTACTCTGCCAAAATGTAGCCACCGCCACAGCTTTGTCGTTATTTCATTTTCTTCTGTTTCATGCAAAAAGTTCAAAAGGGGTTTCCAGGTAGCATTAAAATTACTCAGTGTCTTTTCTCTGATCAAAGCTGTCAGTTTCGCCATCTCAGCCAGCTCCATCAACTTGACCATCCATTCTTCCATTGTAGGTAGTATTAAATCTTCTCACCTTTGTGCGTATAAAAGCCTCGCTGCTGTTACCATGTATAAAAACAAAAGTTTCATGAGATCTTTCCAACTGTTCATCCATCAATCCCAAAAGAAAAGTCTCTGGTTTCGATTGTATAATAAGCTTTAAGATCTTCTGAATTACAATATGTATTTGATCCCAATTTTTTTTAGCTTTTTGGCATGTCCACCAAAGATGATAAACAGTCATAGAATCACAGAAATATGATTTGAAAAGTCAAAAGAAGAAGTGTATTTTCCAAGTGTGTCTTATTTAATATAATTGCTATTGCAGAGTGGTTATGTAATCTCAGCTGGATTTGCTATTCAAGTATAAATGACAGAGGATCTACAAACTATTCAAATGCATTTGGGATTATTAATCAAATGGGAGATAGCCATTAGCAACCCCCCACCCCCCACCCCCAAAAGAGAAAAGACTGGAGAATATGGCAGGTGAAAAGGAGGTGAGAAATCCTGTGCCAGGATTGTATAAGCACAATTAAGCCAGTGTTGACTATGTATATTTAAATTAAAAGGATTTTAAAGCAACCCCATTGCTCCTACAGGTATATGCCAATTCAAGTTGCATTGGGTGTTTGAATTTTGCATCAAGCAAAGCAGGGTGATGGTGAATGTAAAGGCATAATAAGCTACCCAAACAGGTGTTAGGGAAGGCAGATCTGCCTGCATTCCCCATGTATTGGCATATTTGCCCTCCGTGCCCTCAGCAGCCCAAGAAGATCACAAATGTCGTATCTCAAAATAGCTATCCAAGAAGATATTCTGAGTGACTTGCCTAGAACAATTATTCCTAAATACATTTGAACAGCTACAGGAGGACAGCAGACATAAACCTTACAATGCATTTGAATTTTTATTGTAGTTTTATTTTTCATTTTATTCTGAGCAGCAGAAAGTGAATGAATGTGTATTTGAGTTTGAAGGTGGCTGACTGCGAGAAAGCTGGGCCTAAAAGATAGTTTCACTATGTTACTATAACTATGGTTATTATAGTACTAGTTACTATGATTATTATAGATGATTTTTAATTAAAGGATTTCTCTAGCAATGGCATGATATATTTTGTTGATTAAAGAAGGGCTTTGCTGGGAACAGAGGGAGCAGGAAGGGTGTGGTTAGTTGTTCCAGGTGACCCAGGAGGAGAATAGGTGGACTATTGTGTGGGATCGTCATAGCCCAATACCTGCACACCTGGGATATGTAAGAAAAGGAATACTTGCAGTCTTATTGTCTGCACGCTTGTTGATGTGCATGTGTTGTTTTTAGTGGAGAAGTTTTGTGAATAATTTGATATGTCCTCTGAAAAGGAATTTTTAGTACCTGGACACCCAGCCAGCATTTTGTGCATCTTCCCAGTGCACATCTCAATACCCTGTGTGTGGGTCTATGAAGGTTCTCAGTCATCCAGGTGGAATTGTCTGTAGCTTGAATCATGTCAACTGGATTTCTATTTTCTCAGTGGAAACGTTTCGCTCCTTATCCAAGGAGCTTCTTCAGTCTGAGCAAAGTTAGTAAGGGAATCCTAAATATGTTTCTAGGTAGCTGTGTGACCTTATCCTGGGGCTAGGTCATGGTTATATTGAGATGTTATTTTTGAGTCCTTTTATCATCTAAAGGAGGATCGTTAAGATCACCATGCTGCTGTTGAGCTTGTGAAATGGTCTTAATCTTCCTAGGCACAGAAGACAAAGCAGGGAGGAAGATGGGGGAAAGATTGTGCCTGAGGCCCCCACCTCTATTCAAGGAAGGATTTTCCAAGTTGGCATAAATGGATTCCTGAGAGAGGGGTCAAGGAATCCATTTATGCCAACTTGGAAAATCCTTCCTTGAATAGAGGTGGGGGCCTCAGGCACAATCTTTCTCCCATCTTTCTCCCGGCTCTGTCTTCTGTGCCTAGGAAGATTAAGACCATTTCACAAGCTCAACAGCAGCATGGTGATCTTAACGATCCTCCTTTAGATGATAAAAGGACTCAAAAATAACATCTCAATATAACCATGACCTAGCCCCAGGATAAGGTCACACAGCTACCTAGAAACATATTTAGGATTCCCTTACCAACTTTGCTCAGACTGAAGAAGCTCCTTGGATAAGGAGCGAAACATTTCCACTGAGAAAATAGAAATCCAGTTGACATGATTCAAGCTACAGACCCTGTGTGTGGGCTTCCTCGTTCACAGAGTGGCATGCTCAACTCTGCATTTAGGCATCAGAGTTCCTGCAAGCACAAGAAATCACTGGGCAGCGCTATGATCTGTCCAATACCAGGATGTCTGCTGGTGTTCTAGTTGATTTGGGAGTCACAGCCAACATTTTTAGTTTTTAGATCAGTCCAGTTGTGGAGAAGAGAAGTGGGGGTTCAAATAATAATTCTTCCCCTTCTCTCTCTCCCCCCCCCCTGACATTAGGTTCTGTGGTGATGGTCTTATTATTTTATTATTATTATTATTTATTTAATTTATTCCCCGCCCATCTCCCATACAAGGGACTCTGGGCGGGTTACAATAATTAAGACTTAAACATTTAAAATATTTAAAACCATGCAAAGTAGAAAATGTATAAAAATAAATCCAAATATAAAATAAAATAAAATAGAATCCAAGATGGATTGGAGACCGTAGCATAGGTCTTATTGCTACGGGGCCAGCCAACCCCAGGAGGCACTACCACCTCCGTTGTCCCAGGCCAGGCGGCAGAGCCAGGTCTTAAGGGCCTTCCGAAAGGCCAGGAGTGAAGGGGCCAGTCTCACCTCCGGGTGAGACTTATTATATTATATTATATTATATTATATTATATTATATTATATTATATTATATTATATTATATTATATTATTATATTATATTATATTATATTATATTATATTATATTATTATATTATATTATATTATATTATATTATATTATATTATATTATATTATTATATTATTATATTAGCTTTCCTCAGATCCCTCACTAGCAGTGGGTGCTGTCAGGTTCAAAAACCTCCTTTCTTGTGTCCCTGACCCAAACTTATCCAAACCAGAATATTGCAGACATGATTTTAAAACGAGTCTTCTTTAGCACACAATCTTTCTGAATGGAAATAGGCACTAGCTGCATAAATCTTCCTCTTGTAATATATGTAGTATTTGAAATAGCTCATTTTGGCACAATTTACTTCATAACTTTGTTCCTTTTTATTCACAACAATAATGTCGCTTCTATACAGGTAGCCCTTGCTTAACAACCCTAATTGGGACCAGAATTTCTGTCACTAAGCAAAGTAGTCATTAGGTGAAACATCACATGACTGCACCACTTAGCAACGGCAGTTCCAGTAGTCCCGGTTGTGGTTGTTAGGTGAGGACCTCACGTTTCTCCTGCCCTGCCGTGCTCGCCTCCACTTCAGCTCCCCCCACCAGCCTATCTCCCCCCCATCTCTGCCCTTTTGGCTGCTCGGCACTTCACTGCTGCCTACCCCTGCCATTCCCAGCTGACAGTTGCAATCTTCTTCCTCCCACTGCTGGCCCAGGATCCAGGCACTGAGCCGCAGCACCGGGACGTGTGCAACAGTCTCATTTGCCAAAGGGAATGTGCCAGGCCCAGCCAGGAAGGAGGCAGTGGGACAGAGCTGGCGGAGAAGGCAGGGCGGCAGTGTGGGCGGTGGCTCTCTGGGCAAAGGTGGCGGCTGTCGGTGCTGTGCAAGGCCTCACTCTGCCAGGCCTGGGGCGGCAGGGGTAGGTGGCAGAGTACAGGGTGGCCAAAAGGGCAGAGATGGGGGAGGAGATAGGCAGGTGCAGGGAGTTGAAGCACATGCTGGGGTCGCAAATGCAGGCTGGTTGCCAAGCGCCTGAATTTTGATCACGTGACTGTGGGGAGGCTTCAACAGCCGTATCTTTGAAGACTGGCCATAACTACCATTCGCTCAGTGCTGTCGTTAAGCAAGGACAAGGACTACGTGTAGATAGTTCTAGTGACCATTAACAGTTTGCCTTATATTTTGTTAGATTCTCTTCCTCCTTTTCATTCTTCTTTTGTAGCATCGTTGAACATATTCACACAAGAAAGGAAAGCTTCTGCATTTTGGCTTTGAATACATTTCTTTTAAGGATGTTGGGTGCCCCCCCCCCCCTTGTAGGCATTGTTTACTTTGGAACTTTGCATTTGGGGAACTTCCAAAATTCTACTCATTCATACTTCTCTCTAGAGCTTGGAAGTATAAATTATACTGTATTGTTTCTGAAGTGGAACTAATGCAATGAGAATTCTCCTCTATTATACTTGCATTTTAATTTCCAAATTCTTACAAATCACTGTATATGCATAGCTTGCAACAGCTCTCATTTGCATAGTTTACAACTACCTCTCAGACCCTTCAAAACATTTGCCTCTTTTTCTTATTCTATATAACACTGCACTGACACAAATCAGTAGACTGGTAAGATAAAGCACTGTATTATCAATGTAATATAACATAACATATCATAATATAACAACATAACATAACATAACATAACATAACATAACATAACATAACATAGCATAGCATAGCATAGCATAGCATAGCATAGCATAGCATAGCATAGCATAGCATAACATCAATGTTTGTTGTTGTTCAGTCGTTCAGTCGTGTCCGACTCTTCGTGACCTCATGGACCATAGCACGCCAGGCCTTCCTGTCCTCCACTGTCTCTCGGAGTTTACTCAAATTCATGTTCGTTACATCGGTGATGCTATCTAACCATCTCATCCTCTGCCGTCCCCTTCTCCTTTTGCCCTCAGTCTTTCCCAGCATCAGGGTCTTTTCCAGTGAGTCCTCTCTTCTCATTAGGTGGCCAAAGTATTTGAGCTTCAGCTTCAGCATCTGTCCTTCCAATGAGCAGTCAGGGTTGATTTCCTTTAGGATTGACTGGTTTGACCTCCTTGCAGTCCAAGGGACTCTCAAGAGTCTTCTCCAGCACCACAGCTCGAAAGCATCAATTCTTCGGCGCTCAGCCTTCCTTATGGTCCAACTCTCACAGCCATACATTGCTACTGGAAAAACCATAGCTTTAACTATACGGACCTTTGTCGGCAAGGTGATGTCTCTGCTTTTTAATATGCTGTCTAGGTTTGCCATAGCTTTCCTCCCAAGGAGCAAGCGTCTTTTAATTTCATGGCTGCAGTCACCGTCTGCGGTGATCTTGGAGCCCAAGAAAATAAAATCTGTCACTGCTTCCATTTCTTCCCCTTCTATTTGCCAGGAAGTGATGGGACCAGATGCCATGATCTGGGTTTTTTTAATGTTGAGTTTCAAGCCAGCTTTTGCACTCTCCTCTTTCACCCTCATCAAGAGGCTCTTTAGTTCCTCTTCACTTTCTGCCATTAGGGTGGTATCGTCTGCATATCTCAGGTTGTTGATATTTTTCCCGGCAATCTTAACTCCGGCTTGTGATTCATCCAGCCCGGCAGTTCTCATGATGTACTCTGCATATAAGTTAAATAAGCAGGGTGATAATATACAGCCTTGTCGTACTCCTTTCCCAATTTTGAACCAGTCGGTTGTTCCATGTCCGGTTCTAACTGTTGCTTCTTGACCCGCATACAGGTTTCTCAGGAGACAGGTAAGGTGGTCTGGTACTCCCATCTCTTTAAGACTTTGCCACAGTTTGTTGTGATCCACACAATCAAAGGCTTTAGCGTAGTCAATGAAGCAGAAGTAGATGTTTTTCTGGAACTCTCTTGCTTTTTCCATGATCCAGCGAATGTTGGCAATCTGATCTCTAGTTCCTCTGCCTCTTCGAAACCCAGCTTGCACTTCTGGTAGTTCTCGGTTCACATGCTGCTGAAGCCTAGCTTGTAGGATTTTGAGGATTTTGTAACATCAATGTTACAAAAAAATCCTAGCTTGTAGGATTTTGTAGGATTTTGTAACATCAATGTTACATGCAATATAATACAAAGAACCTTGACAAAACTGCACTACAAAAAGCAGTCTAGTTGTAAATATATATATATATATATATATATACACACACACACACACACACACACACACATACATACATACATACACACACACACACACACATACATACACATACACACATACATACATACACACTGTATACACACACACACACATATACATACGCAAACACACATACACACTGATAACCAAGAAAGGAAAAAAAATGGAGGAGAAATGTGAATTTGAGAAGCTTGGAGAAAAAATGGCTCTTAGAGCATCCCTTAAAGTATGGAAGGTGTAGAATCAAGAATATTTGGAGAAAATTAGGCCTAGTTTTAAAAACCAACTATAGCGATATAGTATCTCACCTTCCTTATGCTGGTCTATGACCATAATAAAGATTTGATTTGAATTGATGCCATATTGACCCATTAAAAAAAATCCATAGTCCCACTAAATGCATTGCCTGTGTTTTTGTAACATCAAGGCTGAGGAAGAATTCCGGAGAAACTGAAAGCTCACATACACTTTTGTATCCAATTTAAATGGATAGAAATATAAAATAAAATAACATATGCTTTTGATATATAGCTGAGCAATACAGAGTCCTTACAAGAGAAAAAAAGAAATTAAAGAAGAATGGGAGCAATAAAATACTGTTATATTAATCATATTAGAATCCAAGAAGACATCATCTTTTGGATAAGCAAGCAAACCTTTGGAACTACAAAGGAGCAAAATTGGAGTTATCATCTCACCCCCAAGATGCATAGCTATTTCCCATCAAATATTTATATTTAATGGCCATTCTGAAAGCAATGAAAGCGCTCCCTGCAACTTTGTGTGTGTGTGTGTGTGTGTGTGTGTGTGCGCATGCAGCTGCTTTTAAATTATTTTAATTATTTCTCAAGTGCTGTTCATAAACATCTGCTGGCTTCTAGTGGTGAAATGGAAATCAGTGTGGACTTCAAAATAGCCCAGTGTTTTGTAAGGACACATGAGAAAGGACCAACATAATATGCTAAAGTGAACTTCACAAATGCCAGGGAGGAAGTTGAAAGATTCTTCTCTTGATTGAACTTGTTCCTGATGCCAGCTTCTATAAAATGCTCCAAAGCTCCCTCATCTGTTTCCTTTTGGAGTTAAAATCAAAACTATGGTGTAAATGTCTCCATAGTGAGCTATGCGCTATATGTTCTATACCAAAAAGCCTTTATGAATCATTCAAGACATTTGTTCCTTTATCATGGTGGATCTGAACATTCTACTGTATCTGTCCCTTGGCTTACTTTTCTTACTTTCTCATTGGTTGATCTGTAGTATAGTAAGATGTTTCTGGGTGCTGCTTGTTTTACCACGATGCTATGGATTGACTGCTCACGTAGCCTGTTACCTGATCTTAGTTAAAAAACAAGATTGTCTTCAGTGATACTTTTCTAATTAGGGTATCCTATTTTTTCTGTTGGGTGGAAGTAAGAAAAGTCAGAGCTATTACTAAGTGTTTGCCATTTGGAAATATCTACTTAAAATTTGTCTGTCAAAGGCATAATACCAATCTTGTACTTAACTTTCATTCTAACTTAGAGGCTCACTTTTGGGAAACAGATGTCCATTTTCCTGGACACATGGTTAACCTTAATTGGCACCAGAATATACACACACAGTGACATTATAACAAAAGAAGGAAGAGATGTCACATGCCAGCAAAATATAATACTGTCTTACAATTTTATGACAATTTTACCACTTTGAGCATTTGTTTATTTTAATTTAAATTGAATACTTGCCACTTAAGGTCCAACCATTTAGTATTTGTTTAGTCTAGCTTCTCTTTAAACCAGGGATTGGAAACTATGAGCCTTCAGATATTGCTAGATACGTCATCCAGCACACCTAATTAGCATGGTCAGTGGGGAGAAATCCTGGGAACCTACTGTAGTTTAAC
The DNA here is from genome assembly GCA_023362775.1 of Charina bottae. Lineage (NCBI taxonomy): Eukaryota > Metazoa > Chordata > Lepidosauria > Squamata > Charinaidae > Charina > Charina bottae. The sequence continues at coordinate 5,287,199 of JALMGJ010000020.1, forward strand.
AAGATTTAGAGGTCCCTCAGTCCTGCTTTAAACCATAGTAGCGTAATAGATAAGTAACTTCCTGTACAATTATTGTGTGAAAATAATTTCATTTAGACTCAAAAAGAACACTGGACTATTACTGTGGTGTTGTAATTCAGAGAGTTTTTGGAAGAAACATATGAAGTATTTTTTTTTCTTACTGTTTCTTCATTGTTTTTTTAATGTCAAGTCCTGGCACTTGAATAGATTTATTTCCTTTATTTCAAGAGAACATTCATCCTACTAGAGATGTTGGCAAGGCAGGAAAGGCAATAGTGGAGAAAGGTGCTGGAGCAAAGAACGTATTGTCTCAATCAAGGTTACTTCTATAACATGAATCCAGATAGATCATTTGCATAGAGTTGCAAAATTGGGGTTTCAGAGCCTTGCCTAATGAAAGCATCTGCATTTTTACATCCAGAGGAGCTTTTACAGTCCTATGTGCCTATCTGTCTTTATTAGAAATGGTTTACATTTTCACCAACAATGAAATTTTATTGTCTTTAACAGATGGGCTAGAAGTGGACATTTGGAGGGCAATGCCTTTATGAATGGCATTTGTGCTTTTTGCCTGATATTATATTTTCTATTAACATCAACCTTGTACTTTCAAAAATTGGCAATAGACCAATCATATGGTGTTCTCCTGATCAGAACTGGAGTTAACTGATGCAATATTCTGATTCACATGTTGAATTTATGTGCCTTATGTTGCAGAGTTATTGTTTCATGTTCTAGTGCATAAGGAAAAAAGATGTATCTACAATAAGGTATTGGTGATCAGTTGTGAGCATCTTTCATTTTGGTTATACAGTATACTTACCTCACTAATTTTTAGGGTTGTACAGTGCTTTGGATTTGAGGGGGGAAAGATGCAGTGGAGTACAGAAGGGCACATGGATAGCACCTGTTGGCAGCTCCTTAAGTCAAACACACCTTTTCTTGGGATCCTGCAGCAGCTGTGGAAGACAGCCATGCAATCCCTAGGAAAGATACCTCTGCTTTAAGAGTTGTTAACTGGATGGTTCATGTCTGATATTGATTGGTCCCAGTATGGTACAATCTGAGCAGAGCAGAGCAGATCAGAGCAAGAGAATTAGCAATGGAATACTTGGCAGGATTTTTTTCCTGAGTTGCTGGGAGATTTGTTTTTTTTCTGGGTGGGGGGGTGAGCATCTGCTTCCAGTTGGAACCACTGTCTGTAAGAAAGTATAGGCCTGTGAGTGCAAATTCTACAAAAGGACTGGGTGCCAACAGAAAATATGAGAATCAAGCAAGGTTTTCCATGGTTGAATGCACCTGCCAAAATGAAACAAGGAGGGATTCATTTTGTCAATTTGTATGACAGGATCTGCAATATTTGTGATAAAATTATAGCTATCACAAGAGTGCATATTGAAGTTATGATTGCGCATTCATAGTCATTCATCATTTTTCCATGTTAGATCAGTTCATTGCACCTAAGTGATGTTCAGGGAAAGTTGATTAATCGTAGCTAAGGCATGAGAACAGTTACAGGGACATGATACGTCCCTGTTTATCACTTACAGATGTATAAATCCTTTAAGTAAACTGGTTTTCAACTTTCATGAAAAGATGAATCAGTCAATTGGAAGGCAATTAGTAAAAATTCTAATTTTGTAAATAAAATGAATTTTAGTCTACTTTAATTATTTGTTTAAGATCTCATCACATTAGCTTTTCCTAGGGTTATTTGTGTTTATATAATAATTATCTGGCTGAAATGTTCATTTTTTTGACATTATAGAAAGAAAGTTACCCATTTTCTAACCATCATTCTGGAACAGTTAATCACAAGAATAATTTGACTAGAGCAAGAAACTTAAATACCTTGATTGTTCTGAAACCCACTAGAATGCTTTGGCATGGAGAAGAATACATTTATGGGGACTAACAGCTATCAAAACTAATCATGCTGTTTTATTTTGTTTTTAATCCAAAATTTCCATTATGATATAACATTATTTTGACAAAATGGGGCTGTGGAGTTTGCCAGAGTAACACGTCTACATCACTATTGAATGTCTGAGAATGAAGAATAGCTTTTTTGTGTAAACTACAACCAATCAAGGCAACAGAGATTCCAAAATGCAGAGATAGGTATGCATCCCTCTCCTTTTGGATCCCCTTTTGGATCCATACTGCTGTTTTTTATACACTACAATTTCTGATTTGGTCAATTTAATTTTTGCTATATTATTCATCTTACCATCAGTAGTCAGTCCACTGGGCACTCTTCAGAAGGAGGAGGGGATGAAACCAATGATCATATTAAACCTCCACTTCTAGAAGAACCTTCATCTTCATTTTAGGAAGGGTTCTGTTTCCAGTTTGATTCTGTTTCTTATGTTTGGCATAAACATTGAAATCATCATCATCATCATCATCATCATCATCATCATCATCATCATCATCCATACACATGAGCCAGAAAACATAACATAAAATGGAAACTAGTAAATTTGAATTTCGATTGCAAGGAGACTCTGTAGCTTGAATCATGTCAACTGGATTTCTATTTTCTCAGTGGAAACGTTTCGCTCCTTATCCAAGAAGCTTCTTCAGTCTGAGCAAAGTTGGTAAGGGAATCCTTAAATATGTTTCTAGGGTGGCTGTGTGACCTTGCACCTGGGGCTAGGTCATGGTTATTTGATATGTTTATTTCTAAGTCCCTTTATCATCCAAATCCTTTATCATCCTTTATCATCGACACATTGCAAGGAGAGTGATTCAAGATACTCTACGGATCTGTCTAATTTC